>CM028228.1:37116034-42052155 GCA_016432845.1 Psidium guajava
AAATTAATTTATGCCTACAAAAATTAGATATTTGCCAAAAAAAATAGATATTTTAAAAAACTTTAATTATGCTAGTTATACTTTGTCTGGTATTGATTATCCTATTACGCATTTATTTTTAATAGAATTTATTAATATTGTTGGATTTTTTTGAAGAAAAATGATAATGATAATGAATTAAGTGGTATTTTAGAATAATGCAAATTAAATAGCTACATTATTATAAGGAAATTTCTATTATTTATTTAGTTGCTTGTGTTTTTTATCCACGTTGTAAATTAGATGGCTTAGGTAATTATTTGAATATATATTTTTACATTTAATTGATTAGGTAAATATTAGAATTATACAAACAAAGTCAAAAACATACAATAGAATTATATAATGAATTTTGTAGTGCATATAATCTAGGTAATGTTAGATCTTCTCATTCTAGTGACTTACAAAGTGAGAATATAGGTAAAATTTGTAAAGAGTACCAACTTCTCTCGTATAGACAAAAAAAAAAAGTAAGAGGAAGTAATATGGAGTAATTCTAAAATAGAGAGCTATCTAACTGTTTCTTTTGTGTTCGATAAATCTAAAAATAGCACTGATTTCATAATATTTGATTGGTAGAAAAGACATTCCATCTAATACTCAATTTTGCTCTAATTACAAAACAAATTTTAACAACCCCTTGTTCAATAATTGTGGTAAAATAAGCATTTACCGCTGAAGGCAATATTTTGGTCTAATGATGTTCAAGATTAGCTCCCGATTTGGTGGAAGTTCAAGCTTGTATTGATGATTGGACCAAAAAAAATAAAATAGACAACAGGAGAAAAATCGCAATAATAATGCTAAATTATTTGATGACCAAAATATCACCGGCATTGGTACCGGAATGAGTAGCGACAATTGAGAATAAGGTAAGTATGTGGTTATCGAAAGTAAGAGAACTATATGGGCTTTGATTCTTCTATCTCCAAGAAGAGATGTAGGCATTTAATGATAATTCATTAAGTTCAAGCCCCTCCCCCTCCCTTTTTTCCCCCAAGTTTGATTACAATTCATATTTGATAATTCATTATTTCATCATTTCATAATTCATTATTTTTTATTTCATAATTTATTATTCGATAATTTGATTACAATTTAATTTTTAAACTCAAAAACCATAAGCAAAAATGGAGATTCCATTTTCCTTTTGAATTGAAACATGGCTTGAAATCGGCTTGAAATTGGCGGTTCAAAATCGGCACCAAAAACCACCACTTAAGTGCTCAATTTCAGTTCCTCCTAAATTGGAATCAAAATAGATGGATCATGAACCGGAACCGACGGCTCCAGGCCTGTGACCATAACTATCCACCCCCATTTCGAATCACACAATCAGTGAAGATCCCAATTCACCATCTATTGAGACTTCACCCTCATTCACTACGAAACTACCAATTTCCTCCACCACTCCATCCACCTTGGATCCGCCCATTCCCACAACTACAGCTTCACTTGTCCAATCTCCCACCCAATGAATTTTGGTGACACATCCAACCAGCCATGACATTCCACTAGGGATCGTCTCCAACCCCTTAAATTGCGTGATTACTATTGTGGACATGTCTCCCATGCAACTCTCGAGCCCCCATATTCGTGTTTCTCCAGGTTCACCTTACCCCCTTAAGCTTTTCTATTTCATATTCTCATTTTAGCCCTGCCCATCGTATTTTTTTTATCTGCTCCAACCCATGATCACAAGCCTACCACTTTCATAATGGAAAACAAGGATCTCAAATGGAAAGAAGCATGGGCTACTGAGATAAAAGCTTTAGAGCTCAACAAAACCTAGTCCATTACTGATCTTCCTCTAGGAAAGGTATCCATTGGCTGCAAATGGGTTTATAAGATCAAATGTTTCACAGCTGTACTTATGTATGTTGACGACATTGTCATCACTGGGGATGAACCGGTTGCTATAAACCTTTTGAAGCAGTACCTTAACTCACAATTTCAGATGAAAGATTTGGGACACTTAAAATATTTCCTTGGCATCAAAGTAGCTCATGCCAAAGAAGGTATACACCTTTCTCAATGGAAATATGCATTGGACATCATCAAAGATATAGGTCTCTTGGGTAGTTGTCCCATTGATTTTCCCATGGAAACTAATGTCAAACTTGTTACAGACAATGGCACACCCCTCTTAGATCCAACGATCTGTCGTCACTTAGTTGGGTGTTTATTATATCTCACCATCACCTGACCCAACATTACTTTTTCCGTTAACATCTTGAGTCAACGCATGAGCTCTCCCTGCGAGCCTCATTGGTAGGCTACTTTACGGGGTCGTTCACTATATCAAGAAGGCACCAAGATTTGGAAATTTTTTTATCCTCCTCTAGTGCATTACAGCTAAGGGCTTACTATGATGCCGACTGGGATGCTTATCCCACCACCCAACATTTCATTACCGTTTATATTACGTTTCTTGGCAACAATCCCCTCTCCTGGAAAACTAAGAAATAACACACGATTTTCCCGCTCTTTCGCCAAAGCTGAATACCGTGGTATGATGTCCGACACTTGTGAGGTAACTTGGTTACAAGCCTTACTAAAACATCTTCCAGTATCTACACATCCGACCACTCTTTACTGTGATAAGCAACGCTTCACATTGCCTCTAATCCTGCATTACACAAGTGCACCAAACAGATAGAAATTGCTTGTTATCTCATCAGGGACAAAAATGAATGGGTGCATTGAAGACAGCTTACATTCCTTCTAAGATCCAATTGGCAAATGTTCTGACAAAGGCCTTGGGTAAAGAAAAGTTTAATCATATGATTTGAAAGCTGGTTCAGGATCTCACGCTCCATCTTGAGGGAGAGTATTGATTGTATCACAACTTTGTATATTTGTTTTTTTTTTTTAATTTAGGAAGACAATTCCCTTTCTTAGTGGGACTGATTAGACGGATCAATGGAGAAAATCTCTTCATCAATTAGAGATTTTAGAGATCAATTAGGAGAAAATCTCTCCTGCTCTTGGGTATATATACCCATTGTGGGTTTTAACGATAATCATCAGATTACACATTTTCACATGCTAAGCTGTCCTCCTCAAATTTTATTTGAATTAGATCCAGTCCAATATCAAACACTGTTTCGTCCCCAACAAAAAAATATCAAACACTGTTGTACTAAAAGAAATTTAATAAACGGGAACGGTAATCATTGGACTTTCGTCGGTTTCGCCCAAGTCCTCCTTAGACAAAAATTCTTACGTCCATGCATTAGACCTCTCTGGATGGAGAGAAAATCGCTCAGACTATATCATTTTTTATTTTGTTTAGGGTGTGTGTGTGTGTGTGTGTGTTTTTTTTTTTTTTGGGTAAGGTTGTTTAGGGTGTTTTTATTTTACAAAACACCTAACAAGCTATTCATTACACCTGCAGGTTTGGAAAAGGGACAAAACTCTAGTCATTGCATAGAAGGAATTCCACAGAGCTAGAAAATTACTGTAGAAGAAGAATAAGAAAATCGCGTTTCTTTTACCGATGAACAGAATGGCATAGCGAAGAGTTCGAACTTTTGTTGCTTGTTGGAGAAGCCAAACCACGTCAAGGAATACCATAAATCCCGACAATTCCACATTCATAATTGGGGAAGAATAATCAAATTCCTGGGGAATATCGTATCCTTGAAAGCCAGAGTTTATCAGGATCATATGATTACGTACCTATACAAAGCCCTCGAAGCGTCCACTCCATAAGCAAGAGGAAATATATAAATCAAAGATGAACGACCGGTCAAGAACAGTGCAAAAAAAAAAAAGTAAGATACTGTATAAACACCATGGGAAGGCACAAGTCAAATGGTAAAGGTCAATAAGAAAACAATTCTTGCTCGTGTCAAGAATAGCAATTTTGCAACTTGTCAAAACTTCTTTCTCCTACTTCATTTAACAAAACAAATTGATTAGCATAAGTGCATGTATGTTAAATTCCCACCTTGTCTAATTGGTTGACCCGATAAGCATGAAATTAGAAACCATAGAGTAATGCAACTTATACTTTGAAGATCCCTCAATCTAAAAGCTAGAAGAGGAGAACAAAGACACACATTTTTAGCCACAAACAGCACAATAACAAGAGCTACGAGCAAACAACCTGCTGCAATCCTAGCTGTAAGAAGATTCGTAGAAGCAAAGATAAAGAGCATTCCCCAAGATGATGAGCCGAGATCTGAAAGGCCACGACAATTACAGAATGAATCGGAGGTTAGGAGCGATACCGAACGAACAATCTACACAATCAATCCTCCACAATCTAGATTTCAAATGACTCGATGCTACTCTCTCATGTCATGCAGGGATTCCAACAATTCAAACGGATGGCTTTTGCGTTAAGGCAATGAGCGTAAGTCAAGATGACAAAGGAAAATGCTGAGATTAGAATTGGTACATCCAGCTGGCAGGATGAAAAAGATATGAAAAATATTTTTCAAAAAATAATCGTTCATACCACTTACAAAAATGAACTAATACAAAATATTTTCATCACCCACGAAAATAGATAGGCATAGATTGGTATCGATAAGGAACATAATATCCGTTGACTAATTTTTAAAAGCGATACAACCATTCATTTTTTGAAACGTATTTTTCAAATCTTGAGTTTTCCATAAAATAAACGGATCCTTAAAGTAAGAAAATAGCATTTCATTGACTAATTTCTTAAAGAAATTTAACCACTCACTTTTCGAAAAATAATTTCCAAATCTTGAGTTTTCCATAAAACAAACGAACCCTTAAAGTAAGAAAATAACATACTTATGTCATTATCCATTCAGTCAAAATCGCAAAATACATGAGCCAACTAGTCAAGACTTGGTATTTGGTAAAAATTCAAATGCAAAGCCACTTCCCTCCATCTCTTTCTTGATCGAGAAGCAATCGGCTCACTCTTCCACGTCAGCATGCTCGTGTGGCGCTCGCCTAGTCTGTTTCCTCACTTACGGACCCACCCCTCTGGGCACTCAAATCTCACATGATTCCAATTAGATGGAAATCGTTGACCCCGACGACAGGCTTGAATCGCGGATATCCCTTTATTATAGAGAGTGTGAAAAAATCAAAAGCCGTGAGGTAAGACTACATATAATTGAAGACGATATGTGGTACAACCAAAGCCATACAGGTCATTAATAATCCATCCGATTTTACTCACAAGTCACATGGACTCTCTGATCATCTCTCGGCCCATATGATCTAGTTTTGGGCCGTTCACCGTATTTGTTTTCCTCGGTATGGGCTTATGAGAAGTGAAAAGTCACTCATTGTGGCCCAATACCTGGATTGGGCCGCGTAGAAGAAACTGCAAGGTGTGATTACGGAAGTCCCCAAGACTAAGGAAAGACCGGCTTGACCTGATATGGGGACAAGGGAAACACCGGCTTGACCTGATTTGGGGAGGGGAGGTGCTTCCGATTGATAGTTAGGCTTGGGTCAAGCCTAGATCGAAGACTAGCTCCGCCTCAAGAGACTCTTGTCGGGCTTGTCGCTCTAAGACCACAATGAATCTAATTTACATATCTGATCGTACCACACGCAGCTTAATTTGGACATCCAATCCTTCGAGTGAGACACACAGAACCCTTAAATACAACGATCGATTTTGATCTGTCGTGACCTCCTCGGGAAAGTGGCATCAGCTCTCCATTACTTTGTACACGGGAGACCAATCCCGCCTTCAGAGCTCCTAAGAGTATAATTTTTCTATCCTAAAACTTCTAGCATAAACCACTTCACACCACTCCCACAAACTAGCTACATCATCCCCTCTCCATGGCTCACTCATCACCCCGAGGCGACAAAGCTACACTCACAAGGGTACGTGAGTATGGGGAGAATCTGGTGCGCAATATTCTCCCCACTCAATTCCACGATGCCCGTATTGAAACGTGGCAATAAACCTACTCTTGAGATTCGTCCATTAAACTCGGAACATTACCCCTATTCAATGAACAACCCGATTCTTTCCTATACCTTCGTTGGCATCTCAAAAGCTAGGCGAGAGCCGCATTTTGTCTGAGTCCTCTTAGCCTCGGTGATCACTCTCGCTGTCGTGTGAGCGCACCACGAGCTAGGTTAGAATCGCGTGAAAGAAATTTCACTAATAACTTTTAGTGGTACTCCCACATCTTACCCTTTAGACATTTTAAACAGAGATCATCAAAATATGACCCATTGTGCATGAGAAATCATCTCGACAACATGGCTGCCTAACTCAACGTGTACGTAATACTTGAATTAAAGTTACATAAAGGTAAATCATTCATTTTGGCAGTATAAAAGCTTGAAATTGATCGGACGCGATCTGCACACATCCCCTTCGTGTCTGAGATGACTTGCCTTATTGTCTTGAATTCTACATATCTTCATATAATAACTTCAAAAACCTAATTCATTAAAGTTAGGTCGGGCACAATATGATCTTCTTGATTCGCTGAAATCAAAGCAACTCCGCGCATCTCAAGGGAACATCTTCTGGTTAACTTTTTTTTATTTTTTGTTTAATATATGATTTGGGCTTGGGAAATGTACCCAATATATTATTGGACAGGTTCATTTTTTTTTCAAATACAAATAAAAAAAAATTTGTTTAAAGTAATTTTTGAGGTTGGGAGATGTACCCAATCTATTATTGCATAGGGATCTGTCAACCTGTTTCCCAAAAAAAGAAGAAGGAGAAGGAGATTCACCCAATCAATCGTAGGCCCCTGGGGTGGACAATTTTTTTTAAGAGGGTACTTTTGGCATGTTGACCTCACTATTTACAATCATACATTAAAGAACAAGTTAATTACAGTGTTAATGCGATTAAAAATCATGAACCGATATCTTGGACACATTTATTCCAAATTAATTTTGATTTCGCGTGAAACCTCAAATTGGTGTCCCTAAATCAAAATCCACCGTCAATGTCAAATCCTAAAGGGGTAGATTTGGATTCGGAGTGCCATGATCTTTCACGAAACAGAAATTAGTTCGGAATAAATGCGTCGTGGAGTGCTAATTCAAAGTTCTATTAGTTTGAGTTAGATGTGCCATGAGAAATCACTCAAAACTTTTAATGATGTTGGTCCTTAATTGTACATCTGTGCGGGCATCTTTTAAATTTTAAAATGCAAAGTTGGTGGGGGGTTAGGGGCGTAAGTCGTAAGGCGAGCCAATGCGATTGATTGACGTGTAAAATAATCTTGGATTTTACCAAAGAAAAGCGATCTAAGCATGAGATCCGCGCTCTCCCTAAGCAGCTGATTAGATCTAAGGATTAAGGAGGTCTTCTTCTTCTTTTTTTTAATTAATCTGAGGATTAAGTTAAGGTCTGAAATATCTACGACTTTAATATGACCCCAATGCGGACAAAAATGATTCGGGCCACGTATCGGGAGATCGTGGTTTTTTTTTTTTTCCTTTTTTTTTTGGGTCGTCATATCGTCAGATTGTTTATTAAAATCGTTCCACGCAAATGGCCATTAATAATTAATATTTGACTGGTGACTTTTCTAGATTTTGTTGTGGGAAATAGCAACGAAGGTTGCCGGATGGCGACAAAATCGGCACGTTCTGCGACATTATTGTCCTTTTTGCCATCTTTGGCCCATCGCAAAATCTGGCGTACAGATTATTGTAAAGAGTTTGTGGGAGAGAGCTGCGTGTACAGGACACATGGGCCTCACGTTCACAACCCACCACAACCCCCCCGAACCAAAAAAAAGAAAAAAAAAATCAACATGTGAGAGCCCTCCATCATAATCGAACCGAACTATATTCAAACAGCTAGTTTCGAATGATTTTCAATGAGTACCGATTTGATTCTCGATTCTAATATGCTAGAATTGACAATTATCGATCCGATTCTCGATTTCAAGTAAGAACTACCTATCTAAACCAATCGGACCAAACCTATTTATATAATATATGTATGTATGTATGTTTTTTCATTCTAGCTATTTCTCTCAGTTTACCTGACCAACCATGTATTTAGTGGTGTGAAGGATTTGAGTGCGATATTTTTTTAAAACTTAGTTTGATGATGTTGATTTGTTAACCGAGTCACTAACCCCGCGAACCTTTGGTTCGGACTTTAGTGCTAAACATTGCTGACTTCAGTTTATTAGCTTTTTGGGCAAATTCTGACGTAATGGTCGAAAGTGGACACATATGCCGTCTCTTTATCCCATGAGAACAGCTTCATTGGTTCACTCATGTACAGTCTTTTTTAATTAATGTTGGTACTCCGTACTCAGTAGGATCGGTTATCAGTTTCATGGATCTATCTGGAAATCGGATCAGATCAGTACTTAAAAGTTTTCAAGTAGATCCATTTAACGAGCAAGTATAAAGCGGAGGGGCCCTATAAACTCCATCTGATGTATCCCACTAGTTTGTGTCGTGTCGGTCACTTCAACACCATTACTTTGTGTACTTTGGTGACCCCAACACCAAAAAAAAAAAAAACCAAAATCTCCTTCTCTCTGTGTATTCTTAGCCTAAAAGATTCATTGCAGAATATTTTCCTTAGACGAATCAAGCATTCTTTCGCATTATTTAGGCCGAGAATGATGAGTTATGTAAATGCACGTGACATGTTGAACTAGACCCACTAGGGTTTCCTTAAGAGGACTAGGGGTTTCGCCTTCCTTCAATGCAAAAATTATCCCGCCCATTGAAACATAGAAAAAAAAAATTGAAGTTTATATGTCCAATTGTGATTAGAGATGTGGCCCTCCCCTAGGTCGCATCAAATTTGATTGGAGAAAATTATCCAAAAAAATCCTACATTTATTATAGGATGGCCAATTTATTCATTAATATTTCGATTGTGTAAATTTACGATTTGATAATTTAGTCTTTCTATCCAAGATTGGACAAATATTGCCAACATAGACGCTATCCTATATGGCACGGTCAAAGCTGATGTGAACTTTTTGTTTTTTGTTTTTTTGTTTTTTTATAACTTTTCTTTTCTTTTCTTTTCTTTTCACTAATCACTTCCTGATTGCAGGCCATTCGCAATGGCTCTTGCTGACTCTTTCTAGGAAGTTAACAATAAAAAGAATAAAAAAACTTTGAAAAAATCCATAAAAACTTTAGAAAATTATAGACAATCATTTTTAAAAAAATCGTTCACACGTCGATCGAACCACATATGAGAGGCAACGTCCATGTTAGCGATCTTCAGCTGAAATTAGCCGAAAGAATTGAATTAGCAAATCGCTAAAGATTTAGAATTATATTGGCACAATTGTAATATTCATGATTGAATTGGCAATCATACAGTAGCTTTATGACATTATGGACAATTATCCCTATTTGATTACAATCTTCACAATTGTAAATGTCAAATATGATGCGACAATGTAAATGTTCGCATGCTTTCATTACAATCCTGATGACTTTATGTACAATGCAAATTTCTTGACGCATACTTGACCCTGTCCATGGCCGACCCATACTTATGTATCACCGGGCAACTTGGATCTAGCGAGAGTCATGGCCCTTGCCCATATGACCAGGGCCATAACCCTCGCTAGTCTTAGAATAAAAATAAATAAATAATAAGATTTTTTAAAAGAAAGAGAAAAAAGTAAAAAGGGTTAATGTTGCTTAAATGGATTGTCTCAAGTGAATTGCAAAATGATTCATAATAGACCTATTTATAACCCACTTGTTTTAGTATTTTTATTTTGTAGACTCATTATACTGGCTTGCTAAGCTTATTATGACCCATTTAAATACTTGTAGATTAGAGGGTTTCTGATCGATAGTTGGACCTGGGTCGAGTTGGGTAGTGGATTGAAAACTAGCTCCACCTCAAGAGACTCTTGTCGGGTTTCGCGATAAAACCAAAAGAATGATAGGTGGTGCAGGGCCTACAAACTAGGTTAGAATCGCGAGAAAAGAATTCTACTATTAATCTTTCATACTATTTCCATATCTTACCTTCCACACATTCAAAAATAGAAATCGGATTTGACATTTTGGAGTAGTAAATCATCTCATTATCATCGGCAGTTAGAGTGAACCAGCCTAACTCAATGTAAATATAATCTTTGAATAAAAGACATTAAAGTAAAATTTTCATTTTGGGAGTATAAAGCTTGAAATAGATGAGATGCAATCTGCGCACATCGAGAGACGTTGTAGTTACGACTTGCCTTATTATCTTGGATTCTACTTATTCTCATATTAAAACTCTAAAACCCTAATCCACTAAAGTTAGGTCGGGCACGATATGATCTTCTTGATTCGCTGAAATCAAAGCACCTCCACGCATCTCGAGGGGACATCTTCTGGTGAACTCTTTTGTTTTTTTGTTAATATATGTTCTGAGCTTGGTAAATGTACCCAATGAATTATTGGACAGAGACCTATCATCTCTTTTTTTTTCGAAAATACAAAAAAAAATTGTTTTAAGATAATTTTTTAGCCTACCCAATAAATTATTACATAGGGATCTACCAACCTTTTTTCAAAATAAAAAATAAAAAATAAAAAACAGAAATAGATCTATCCTTATTTGTCACTGTGCATGAGGCTCTGGTCTCTGTTTCGTTTCTATTTTGCATGGAATATTTCCTTTATTGATTTCTTTTGAATGAAGCAGGCCCATTTGTTTTGGTTCCTACAATAGTCAAAGTCACACTAAAATGGGTGCGATCGATTGACATACCATGTGACTCCTGAATCGTATCGAGGCCTTGGACATTTAAGGTGTGTTTAGTAACACTCTTGTTTTCATAAACAATTTCAAAGCAGCAATGATTTTTTTTTTTATTTCGTTCTCGAGAACAGTTTATGAACAAAATAACGCATTTGGTATTTTCACAAAATTTCTATTCCTGAAATAGAAAATAAAACAGAAATGTGTTTGGTACCACTCTAAAAATTTTACTCTCAATTTATTTCGTTTAATTACCAAAAACATCCGTGGCGGTGGTAGGGACCGTCGGTGGTAGCAACTAGAAGCGGCGGACTCATGGTTGTAAAGACAAATTTTAAATTATACTGAGCTTATTTTTCTGGAAAGAAATTATTTCTCTTTTTTGTTCTCGGGAATAAATAAGATACTTTTTTAGTTCTTATTTTTATTCCCAAGAACAAAAATTTTGTTCTCGAAAACAAAAAAAATTAATTTACATTTCCACCGGTGTTTCAGTTCTTTTTTTTTATTTCTAGGAGAATAGAAAAAACAAAGAATGAAAAACGTTATGAAACGCGACCCAAGCATTGAATATTGTCCACTTATTGAAAGACCAACTTTGATGCCCCCGGATCACTAAAATTTAATTGTCATGCTTCACGGTTCTTTATGAAATTATCAGGAAACGAGCATTCGAAGTCACGAAAATTTGTAATAAACTTCAACTTGTTGTAAAATATCGAGTTGCAAGTATATAACAGAGTGAATAAAGAGAGAAAGTAGACAAAAACCGAAAATAGTAAAAAAAAACCAATGGAGAAAATTTTATTTCAACTAATTTCTGCTACTTTACAATGATCAAAACTAAACTTCTATTTATAGGAGAACAAAGATGCGCTTATCATTAATATCAATATATTGAATAAATACATACATTAGATAGAGAAATGAACATTTATTGAATAGAAAGATGTATTTAGAATATAAAATATAAATATATCATAAGAGGTACATGAATATAATGAATATTTATTTATATATTTCGTAACGCAATTGTCTTTGCCACTTCCTCTAAATTTCAACGTGGGCCACAGGAATCGGGCGAACCACTGGACCGGGGCACAACAGGACAATCATTGGGGTCACGCGGAGGTCCGAGACCCACGCCATTATTTTAATTAGGTCGTCGGCCGACCTAAGAGGGACCCACTGAATCATTGAGTATCTCGTGCACTAATCGCATATCATCCCTCCAGATCCAATCCCAAATCACAAAAAAATAAACCTTAATTAAAAAATCATTTCGTTTTGTGAATTCTTTTTTGTTCTTAAACACCAAGAAACTCATATTAGCATATAGGCTCTTGGGTGTGCAAAAAAACAAAATATTTCGAAGAGGGTGTTTTTTGGTATGTCAACCTCACTATTTACAATCACACATCAAAGAACAAGTTAATTACCGGGTAAAATGACATTAAAAAACAAGTGCCGATAACCTCACAATGTATTTGCCCCAAACTAATTTTCGTCTCATGAAAAATCGGCAAATCCCACGAGACATTTACTCTATATTAATTCTTAATTCGTGGAAAATCTCAAATTTGTTGTCCCTAAACCAAAATCTACCCTCAAACGTTAGATCTTAAACGGGTAGATTTGGATTAGGTGCACCATTTTCTGATCTTCCACAAAACGAAAATTAGTTCGAGATAAATGCATCGTTATGGTGCGCTAATTTGAAATTCCCTGAAACGAAAATTACTTTGAGCTAAATGTGTCTCGAGGACCTTCAATGATATCAGTCCTTAATTCTACATGGGTGCGAGCGTTTTTAAAAATTTAAAATGCATAATTGGTGATGGGGAGAGTTATAAGGCGAGTCTATGTGATTGATCCATACGTCACGTGTAAAGCAACCTTAGATATTACCAAAGAAAAGTGATCTAGGCATGAGATTTGCGCTCTCGCTAAGCAGCTAATTAGATCTAAGGATTAAGGAGGTCTTTTTGAATTTAATTTACGATTAAGATACGGTCAGAAATATCTACGATTTTAATATGACCACAATGCGGACAACAATGATTCTTTTTTTTTAATTAATAATTAATTTTTTTATAACAATAATTTAAATTTGATTGGTGACTTTTCAAGATTTTGGTGGGGGGAAATAGCGACGAAGGTTGGCGGATGGCGACAAAATCACGTGGCCATTGGCCCATTCTGCGATCTCTGACCTTTTTGCCATCTTTGGCCCTCCGCTGCTGCCCAGGTCAAAAAGCCGAAGCCGGAAATATCAACAACGTTGCCCACTACATGTAATACCATAAATTGTCATTAAATTCTCAGAAAATAATAGAAATGGTCAAGAACTTTAATTTAATATACAATATAATTTTTAAAATTTTAATTTATTTAATATGATATTTTAAATTTGATCTAATATGATCCATGAATTTTTAATTTGTCCAATATGATCTATGAACTTTTGATACATATTCAATTTAGTTCGTGGATCATATGAAAATGTTCAATATCATCCATGATCTTGAATTAATAAAATGACAATGTTGTACATTTTTCAATAGTCTAGGAACTGCATTGAATAGGAATAGAGAGTTTAGGGACTATATTAAATAAATTAAAAGTTCGGAAACCATACTACGCATTGAATTAAAATTCAACAGCCATATTAAACAAATTAAAATTTTAATAACCACATTACATATAGGGCCAAAGCAAATAGACTATTTGCATCATTATCCCTTGAATATCCTCATACAGTCATTGGGTTAATTGAATATATATATTAAAATTTAAATATCGCATTGAACAAACTAAAAGTTTATTAAGCTCGGCATGCCATTGAAATGACTAGTTATTGTCATTTGTAGCACACAAAATCAATTTTGCCGATCCGTTCCTAACATCTCTTGAATATATATATATATATATATATATATATATAAATTGCTCGATTCCTAAGAAGTCCAGGGTCCAACCAACACATATTGATGTACTGAGTTACTTATAGAAGTCTCAATTGTTTTGGTGAACCCTAAATATTCTGTAGAGATGGCTTGTGGATTCCGAGTATGAATTTGCGATATTTGGACTCGAAGCGCGCAACATTATAAGTAATCTAATTTATGTCTGCTTAACACCAAGTTGGTTTCTGACTCACGTTTTATTCAGCAGTGGCTTTCCATACGTAACACCAAAGGATTTTAGATGACTCGTACAAGGTCCAATCAATGAATCTCTTTCCACTCGATAATTTAAGTTAGGCTTGACACCACGAAAAAATTCAAACTAATATATATATGATAAATTTATTATAAATTAATTTTTTGATCACAAAAATATTAAATCGATGCACTTATGATAAATTTATCTTAAATTATTTTTTTTACCATAAAAATTTCAAACTAGTATATTTGTGACAAATTTATTCTTTATTAGTTTTCATTGAATTTGGTTACTAACACAAAAAATATCGAGCTGGTATATCTATGATAAACAAATGGTAAAAACTTTAAACTGGTACACCTTTCAACTGCCATATGTTATCTAACGTAGAAATTTAATAGTAAAATATAATGAAAATTAATAGATGGCAAATTTATCACATATATATATTAATTTGAGATTTTTGGTTATCAAAAAATAAATTTATGATAAATTTATCACGTGTGTATCAAATAAGGTCCTAAAGTAGCTATAAAATTTCAAAAAAGGGCCTGATTTCAAGGACATTTTGTCCTTTTTCTTATTTATTTTTTATTATATATATTTTTTATTTTTTTAAAAAAATTAAGGAAAAAAAAGATAGGAACACAGGCAGAAGGGTTGTCCCTCTCTCCTATGGCCGCTAGCCCTCCGATGTTGGGGGGTCGACAGGGTCGGCGAAGGTCGGCGAGGTCACCAGCGTCTCGATAGGGGCTGACGACCACAGGCGGGAGGGCTACCGCTTCTGCCTGTGTGTGCCGATTTTGATTTTTTGATTTTTTTTAATTTTTGAAAAACAGAAAAAGCAAAAAAAAAATACATAAAAAATCAAAACGTGAAATAACTAAAATTTCCTTTAGGCCAAACCCCTTTTTGAAACTTTATGGTTACTTCAGGCCTTTATTTAAAATAAAGTTAACCTGGGGCTCTTATTTGAGAATTTGAGAGAACTTCAGAACCTTTTTTTTAGAATTTTCCCTTAAATTTATCCAATGGGGGTCTCTATTTCACCTAATGTAAAATATTGCCTATGGACTTTTAAATGATTTAATATCGAATTGTACGAAAATATTCGATGTTGTTTCTGAATTTGAATTAATAAAAGAACGACAATGAGGTCGAGGTGCGCGATCCGTACGGACGCTGGCCCGGACACCTTCGATACAAAAAAAAAAAAAAAGAACGACAATGAGCATTTCCATATGGTTCAAGAATTGAATTGAACATTTGAATAAATTAAAATTTTAAAAATCACGTGACTTTCTGGATCAAAGTTTATGGGCAATTTTTATGATTGTTCAACTGTAAGCCCGGTCGTCGACGAGGAGAAAAGAGCGCTGGCCGGTGGCTGCTAGGGGCAGGCGCTGGGCTCCCTCTATAAAAGGCATGCGGATGCACGAATGCCAACTCCATTGCTATTAGTTGTTACCATCATCTCTGTTCGTAAAACACACGAAAAGCAGAGAGAGAGATCGCGTGGCCGATGCAGCCGAGAGGAAGAGCTCACAACCGCAGATCCAGGAGCTTCTCTAGGTCTCGCCTCGCCATTCAGGGCTGCAGTTGAGCTGACCCCGCTTCACTCGCTCCCTCTCTCTTCCGTCTCCCATTAAAAGCTCTCTCTTTCGTTCGCGCCTCCCTCTGCAACAATGGCTGCTCAAGGTATCGCTCCTCTGGCTTCTCTCTGTTTTCTTGTCCTCGGAGATTGGTGGGGTGGGGTTCTTTTTTGTTTTTTTCGTATTTCTTTGGGTTGGTTTTTGGGGGAGGTGGGGTGGTGATGTTGAGCGAAGCTAAGGCGGAATGTTGATCGAGTTTGGGCTTGGTTTTTTGTCAGGAGACGAACGCCAGGTGCAGAAGAGCTACTGGATCGAGCACTCGGCGGACCTGACCGTCGAGGCCATGATGCTCGACTCCAAAGCTTCCGATCTCGACAAAGAAGAGCGTCCTGAGGTGTCCTCTCTGCCTTCTCTCTCTCTCTCTAGAATTTTTCTATACCTGCCTTAGTTTTGTGGAAATGGTGGCGATTTGAGTTTAGTCGTGTCGGTGGAAATGGGCTGTTGTTGGTTTTGTGGTTCGGATGGTGACGCTCTCATACTGTTCGTCAGAATCTCTAGCACTACTCTTTCACAAGGCAGGTGTCACTCTACAGGTTTCGGTTGATGTGAGAATCGGTTGATGCTCCATTTGCTTGGTATTAGAGACAAGGATCCTCTTTCCTTTGTTATTTCCATGATTCTTATTCTTCATTATTATTGTTATTGTCACCAAAAACTGTCAATGCACCCCCGGAGGCTGCTGGACATGTTACTATCAGGCGTGACAGCTTCACGCTGACAATTTACTAGACATTATGGTTCCTTGTTCTTCTCAATCCCAGTGACTATAGAAATCCCCTGACAGCCAAAGATTTTGCCAGTAGCTTGAGGTTGTTCTTTTCCTTTTGGAAAAGGGAATGCTACTTCGTTCACTGGCTTCCTTTATATATATCACACAGACAGAGGATTGGGCTCGCGACGCTTCATTACATATTGGATTTGGGTGGAATTTTTCCGTCCCTTCTGCTTTAAATGAAAGCGATTTTCTATTTCTAATCCTGGTAAAATTGTAGGGTTTGTTTGTTTTTTTTTTTTAAAGGAAAGAGAGAGCAATACTTGCTTGTGTTGAATTCAACTACAATGCGTGATTAATTATCCTTAATTCCTTGGGTTAAAATATATGGGGAAAGGATAAACATGTGAACATTCGCATAAAGGAAATTACTTCACTTGAGCAACTCTGGCAGCAATGTTCACAATCAGCCAAGATGTGGGTTTTTCTCCATGTACCTCATAGTTAGGCATTCCCATTGTTGTCAATTTGAGGTGGCAGCCAGAACAGCAGTCATCTCCAGTTTGACCAATTGTGCTGTTTAAGTCACCATTACACCATGCTGAGTGGGATATTCACGAGCGCTAATGGAGCAAAGTTCCTGCTGTTTGCTTTATTTCTCTGTATTACTTAGCTTCATATGATATTGTCCATGGACTTATGTGGCTGGTTGGATTGTAGATCCTTTCTTCACTCCCACCATACGAGGGCAAATCAGTTCTGGAACTTGGGGCTGGCATTGGTCGATTTACTGGTGAGTTAGCCCAGAAAGCTGGTCAGCTTTTGGCTCTTGACTTCATTGATAGTGCGATCAAGAAGGTAAATGTGCCTCTAAATGTATTAGACTATGCATCTCTTCAAGTGCATACTATAATCAATCAGACGGAGTGCCTGAATATGTTTTTCAAATCTTGTTTTACAGAATGCGAGCATCAACGGGCATCATAAGAATGTGAAGTTCCTATGTGCTGATGTGACATCCCCGGACTTGAAAATTGCAGAAAATTCTTTGGACTTGATATTCTCTAATTGGTTACTTATGTATCTTTCAGACACAGAGGTGATTGCCATATTCTTCATGTAATCTTTTGCTACATAAACTGTTGATAACAGAGCATGACTGCATTAAGAAAATCAGTTACCATCATTTACCACGAAGTTGATCCACCTTGTAAATATAATTTCCATAGTCGTATGTGCCAGTTCATGTCTTAGTTATGAGAAATTTTTTTATGCTGCATCGAAATAAACTATCAGGGGTACTTTCCCCTGTACCGAACTTTTTATTTGTAATCACTACAAGTTCTATGGTTATGTGATCCAGTGTAATGATTCAGTACATTCTGAATTTTTCTTTATTTCTCTGTGATTAGATGAAGTTGAAAAAGATCGTACTACCTTTCCATTCAAAATATCCTTTGGTTATTAGACTCGTCAGATCAGAATTGTGTATATTCATCGTGGTTGTCCGCTTGTGCATGTTGTACGAGATTAGTGCCCCTAAATGTTGCATTGCTCTATGCTAATAAAGTTGAGCATGATCGCTGCCTGTGTGGCAAATCTGGTTTTGTTGTTATAAATAGTAATATACATCTCTTTGGGCAGTATTCAAAGCTGAATAGTTTTGTCTCTATATGTTTGAAGTAAAGAAGGATTATATCTTTTCCCTCTACCTTCTTCTTAAGTACGCCTTTTGTTGGTCAGGTTGAGAATTTGGCTGAAAGGATGACCAAATGGTTGAAGGTTGGTGGATATATATTTTTCCGTGAATCTTGCTTCCACCAATCTGGAGACTCTAAGAGGAAACATAACCCGACCCATTATCGAGAACCCAGATACTACACAAAGGTTTGTCCTCGGATTAGTGTTCCAATAAGCATGCTTCTAAAATAGGACATTGACATTGATAGTTCATGTTCTGACAGATTAGAATTGCTACTGGGAAGTATCATTTTGGCTTAAAAGCTATCCAATTTGCATCTCAAATTGTCGTTTCTTTTCTCCCATTTTGTTTCTCCAAGAGGAAAAAGCTCCCTCTATGCAAACCATATTGTTGGATGAATTTCTTCACTCTAGGAACTGCTTCATGACTTTTTCTTGTCACTTTTTTTTTTTATCATAGTACACATGTTGTGTTTCTCCCTTGAGTGGAAATACTTTTGTAATTCAAGGAAGCAACTTAAATTTTGGGCTTTTGGTACTCGTACAATAGTGCAAAAAGCAGACAGGATGCATATTGTTCTATGTCTTTTGTGTGTGTGTGTGTGTTTTGGGGGGGGGTTGTAAATATGTTTTAGATTTGCTTCTATACCTGATACGGTTCAACAAATTCAAGATATTTCTCAAGGGATTAGCAGAACTTTTCTAGTCCCTTAATGCCAGGTTCCACTGTGCATGTTTTGAAGTAAATAAGTTACTTTCGTTGAATCCATGCTAGATATTTTAGTGGGTAATTTAGTTTGTTCATATTCTATTGCAGGTTTTCAAAGAATGCCACATGCGTGATGCATCTGGAGATTTGTATGAACTTTCTCTTGTTGGATGCAAGTGCATTGGAGCTTATGTGAGAAACAAAAAGAATCAGAATCAGGCAAATGATACTCACAAAACTTGATTTTCAGCTTTTTGAATTTTTCTTTGCAGTTATGGCTTTGTGGATAGTAGATTCGATAATAACACAGGTGAGTTCATCTTTGATGCAGATTTGCTGGACATGGCAGAAGGTCAAGTCAGACGATGATAGAGGCTTTCAGCGATTCTTGGACAATGTTCAGTATAAGTGTAGTGGCATACTACGTTATGAGCGTGTCTTTGGGCAAGGCTTTGTGAGCACAGGCGGGATTGGTATGCTTCAGGAAAACAAAATTCTATTCATATAAATGTTCATTTATCCAGTTTCAAAAGGAGAACTTGTTATCTGGGGGAAACTTTCGTGTGTGTTTTTTGTTTTTTTAAGAGGATGAATAGCTGCTGTCATTTCCGCATGTGTTAAGAAACTGGACGCTTTCACCTAGAATAGTTCTGTAGCTATCAGTCCTTCAATGAGTAATCATAAGTTGAAGTGATCTTCTTATGAAGCTGTACATTATTGCTCCCAGATGACTTAAAAGTGTGTAACATTACCTTTATGATTCTCTAGGGGGCAGCAGCAGTCTGAAACAGAATAGAGGAGCTTCAGTTTGAAAAATGCATAGAAGTTTTCTTGACCAAAAAGTAAAGGAAAAAAGAAAAAGCTTACTCAAATTTGGAAACATTGGAATTAACTTTTATTTCTTTACTTCCTGATACTTCCATGTTGAGACACCTTGGCTTCCCATGAACTTAATCAAATTTGATGGATCTGTGGGATTACTCAAATCTGAGGTCTCTCTTTTGTCTTGGGTTATTTAAACATTACCATTTATAACAGATACTACTAAAGAATTTGTGGCAAAGCTGGAACTCCAGCCTGGTCAGAAAGTTTTGGATGTTGGGTGTGGCATTGGTGGAGGAGACTTCTACATGGCAGAGAATTTTGATGTTGAGGTCGTCGGCATTGATCTTTCCATAAATATGGTCTCCTTTGCTCTTGAGCGTGCCATTGGACTCAAATGCTCTGTTGAATTTGAGGTTGCCGACTGCACCAAGAAAAGTTACCCTGAGAATACATTTGACGTGATCTACAGTCGTGACACGATACTGCATATTCAAGTAAGTTTTCTTTTCCAAAGTGAAAAAATAACTTCTCTTTCTCAAAAGTCATTTGGACTTGTGGTGTGGTACATCAAAGTTTATTTGGTACTCATTTATCTATTTTTGTCATTTACATTTTTAATCGATTTCGATGAAGTCACTTGATTTCTAATAATCCATGGAGGAACATTTTGGTTGGAGATTATATATAGATAAACAATCC
Source organism: Psidium guajava (assembly GCA_016432845.1). Classification (NCBI taxonomy): domain Eukaryota; kingdom Viridiplantae; phylum Streptophyta; class Magnoliopsida; order Myrtales; family Myrtaceae; genus Psidium; species Psidium guajava. The sequence goes on from CM028228.1 coordinate 37,136,209, forward strand.
TTCTTGTTAATTCATCTCCTTTCATGTAGAAGTATGGATATGCCTCGTTGGTGCTAAGTTCTATTTGTATGCTATTTCCAGGACAAACCTGCACTATTCAGATCCTTCTTTAAGTGGTTGAAGCCCGGAGGTAAAGTTCTTATTAGTGATTACTGCAAACATGCTGGAACTCCTTCACCAGAGTTTGCGGGATATATTAAGCAAAGAGGGTATGATCTTCATGATGTACAGGCATATGGTCAGGTATGCACGTTAAAGACATCTCATTTGTGTTTTCCGCCCACAAATTTATCCTTAACACATCGGGCTTATTTGATCTGTTTTTCTTTTTCACTATATGCAGATGCTTAGGGATGCTGGATTTTCTGAGGTCATAGCAGAGGATCGTACTGACCAGGTCTATACAGATTTTGTGTTGTGACATTGTGCAAATTGTTTTCCATTCTGAAACAAATTCCTTGCTCGTGCTTTCAGTTCCTTAAGGTTCTGGAGAAAGAATTAAATGCTGTTGAGAAGGACAAAGATGTATTCATCAGCGACTTTTCTGAAGTATGTTCTCCATACCCTTCTTGTCTTCTTTGCAAAAGGCCTTGGATTAACTTGCTATGGTGTTAAATTATGTTTTCCTCGCGGTCCCAAAATATGCAGGAAGATTATAATGATATAGTTGGGGGCTGGAAGGCAAAGCTGACAAGGAGTTCATCGGGTGAGCAACGATGGGGTCTCTTCATCGCCAAGAAAAAGTGATGATTGCTAAAACCGTGCAAGAGATTATCTGCTTTGCTTAATAGATAGAATTCCCATGTTTGTTGTCATTTTCTCCAGCTCATGACAGGGCCTCGTTAGTCATATCTCTTCCCCTGGTCTTGTTTGTTGTTCAGATGATCCTGTTTGTCGAATGCTGTGTACTTCGTTCGGACTTCGATAATAAGATTGTCATCTGGACTGATTTAGATTTGCCATACTTGTGGCCACAATGATGTTTGATCTGGATTTAGGGCGATTTCTTGATATATGGCGATCATCGGTACTTATGGGTAGGCATAATTCATCTGGCCTGATGCAATTGAGCGTCGTTATGAGCATTTGACATTGGAGCTTTGAATTGTGCTTCACATTTTGGGAGAATGACACTATTGGTTCATCCATGAAACCAGTGGCCAATAACACATTGGCGTTCTTTGTTCTTTCCATTATGTCATTAGATCAGCATTCATTTGCTTGAGCTTGATTTGATTCAACCCCTAAAAGACTTAGGATCATGCAACAATTGCATGATCAAACCGGCCTGTTTGTTAGTCGAGCTCAAGGGGGAGAGTTTGCCTCCTTTCTACTGTATGATAAGACTTGCACATAGTAATTTTGGGCAGAATTTATGTGTTTTCTATGGTTATGCTTGGAGCTCAAGTAAAACCCTTTTCATTTCAAATGCACGTGTGAATTGCAATACGCCCACTTCAGGAGGACCGCATGTGGGTGCATGATGACTGCATGTGGGTGCATGGTAGATGCATGTGCTTTTCAAGAGGACCAAGAACTACAGATAGCAAGTCTTCCACAAAAAAAAAAAAGGCAAATACAAATACAAAGCAAAAGAGGAAAGAAAACAGCATTGGGCCTCGGTACAATAGATATTAGCAAGAAGTTTTGGAAATTCAGATTTCTTCTCATAAAGACGAGAAGAAATAAGATACAAAAACACATGCGACCACACATACACAATTTATATACACAGACACACAGGCTAAGGACACCATAACTGCCAAAGTTTGTGTATGGCGCTCATTTTGGTGTCAAATTTTTTTTGCTGGCTTACTTAAATGTCAAATTGGAGAAAAAAAATGTGTAACGGAGAGAGATTCTAGCCAATTGAGTACGTGTCATTTAGCATTAATTTTTTAATATTACGTGGTTAGTTGTTTTTAAAATATCAGTCCACTTGGCCTATTAACCTTAAAAATAAGCTATTTTTTTTTTAAAAAATCAATTAAACAAAAAAAAAGTTAAAAAAAGCTTTGGGTTGGTTTGCAACAAGGCCTTGCACAGCCCACTCCAGCAACCTTTCCTTTTCTTTTTCTTTTTTTTTTTAACTTTTTTTCTTTTTTTTTTATTGTTATCAGCTTACTTTTTAATTTTTTTTAAACTAGTTTTTCTCTATTGCCGACTGGGATCTTTTGGTGAGCCACGTTGGATTAGCTTTACTAATAAAAAAAAATGGCATGTAAGATTTCTAGCAAATCTCATCGGAGTTGACACTCCAATAATCGTTTTAAAAGAAATGACACTTAAATAATCCAAAAAGTAATTTTAGCACCAAAATGAGCGTTATATATAAATTTTGATACTTTTGATGTCATTCTGCTATATATATAAAGAATACTTTAAACTTCTATGCCGTATATAAATTTTGACGCTTCTGATGTCCTTCTACTATATATATATATGTATATATAAGGAACGCTCCAAACTTCCATGCAGCTAAGTAGAGAAGTAAGCAGAGAAGAAATGTAGAAATTATTCTTCTGCAATTACTAGCCTTATGGTCATGATTTCTTTTCTATTATTGTATTGAAGGGGAAGATTTTTCAGTCTCTGAGAAGTAATAATTGTTAAACGAATTATCAAGTTTTGAAACGTTCGTAAAATAGGTATTGACAAATTAAAAATGTGGCAAGAACTTAAAATAAATCCTTTCAAAGAATAAAAATAGACATCGGTAGGTCTTGTCCTGTCGCTCAAAACATAAAATTGTTTATCTACTTTTTAGTCGATTCAAACTTGTAGCCGTATCTATAAAATTGTTTATCCACTTTTAGTCGATTCAAACTCGTAGCTGTATCCTTAAAAAAGATTGGCCGGTCGTCCTCCAAAACAATTCGACAAGAAGAAAAAAAAAATCATTGACGTAAACAAAAAGATGTTAATCTCGTCGTTAAGTTCCAATTTTAGTTTGGGAAAATGATCGAAATAGTTCATCGTCTGACCTAAGTAAGTTAAAGAAAATGTCACTACATGAAAAGGGTCCGGGTACAATTCCCGCAACATTAACATCAAATCGAAAATTGAAGGAGTCGACAAAAAAAAAACGTGTGCTCTTTTTTTTTTTTTGTCTAAATGAACATTTTGTGATCAATTGTCACGTTCAAATGAAATAACGCACATGTTTTTCCTAGAAAAAGTACCATCGACTGTCCCTGATCAGAAGAGCATGTATGGACGAGAGACGATTTTGAACTTCAAGCAGGAGGAGCAAGGACCACTAACGTGATTCCCTTGTTTCTAGCGTTCTTAGCAAAAACACGACGCTTTATAATTGATATTACCTCAGAAATTAACCCGTGAACACGAATTGTCAATCTTAACGCGAATATCTCGAGTTTACCGATTGTCCCCACGAACAGTTATGTCATGAGAAATAATTATGTGACTGTCCTTAATTTACCGTGAGATTTACAGTCTGTTGTGAACCACAAAAAAAAAACTAATGATAGATAACAAGAAATTGTTTTTACGATCCACTCTTTCAAGAATTTGTGGCCCACAACATGTTGTTACTCTTACAATCACCAAAGAAATGTTATGTTAGCAAAGCCCTCATGCCATCCATTTGGCCAGATATTAAAAGCCACTTGAATATTTTCTTTTTGTACAAATGCATGTGTGAACATTCAAGGAATAAATGGACATATATATGATCAACGTTCCAGTGTCGGGATAGCTGATTGGTACGTTGTGAAAATTTCAACCCACAAGCTTCTCCGTTCGAATTCCATCAACTGCGTGCAAAGTACTCTGAGTCAAGGCCACCTACCTAAGCCCAAAAGACCGGATTTAACCGGTTACGGGGCCTTGCAATTGAATTCCCACTTTTTTCGACTTCCATATGAAACTAAAAAGAAATACTTTCTTCTTGAAAGAAGATAGGCCAAATAAGCTCGACATAATTGCTAATGTAAATGTAATGCCTTTAAGGAACTTTACTTGTCGAGAGAACAAAGATGAAAAACAGAAGACCATTGCTGGGAGTGATTCTTCCCCGTGCCAATTTCTGCTCACCAGAGAACGCGTACAATTGTATGCTGACGTTGAGATAATGAAATCATATCTGGCATAAAAGGGTGATCAATTAATTTCTTTGGCGAGATATTGTTCGTTTCGATCCATCTCATACCGAATCTCATCGTTTTGTCCCTTGGCGGCTCTTTCCCAACAGGTGGCCCATCCTTATAGTACTTCCATCGGAGTAAGCTTAACATTAAAACTCCAATGCTAAACTTGCCGTTACATCAAAAGGCACCTCCATTCATTTTAGTTTCACACATACATACATACATACATACATACATACATACATACATATATTAGGATCGCTCCTCCCTTGTTCAGTCCATAATTCGATTGATTCCTATCCTTTTGCCATCCTAGAAGTCCGTTAAAAGTTGCTCCTTATTCGAACCCTCTGGCTCAGTAATCACTCCCCGCTCTTATCGAATCGGGTCTTTATACTGTGAGCATTTGAAGATTGAACTGTTTTGGAACTAACGAATTGGATTCTGCACGCGCTCGACATCGACTACTCGTGCCGGCCCCTGCCAATAAGCCCAAGCACACATTTGTCTCTCTCTCGTGAACCTCCAAAATTAATGTGGAAGGACGCCTCAAGAACACGACGATCTCCCCCAATGTCGTGATCGATTTTGCTTTCCCCTTGAAGCCCTTAGACTAACCATCAAACCCCAAACTCCAATCGAGGCGTGAGTCTCTACGGACAACTCATATTCCACTTTTCGTCTTTCTCGTCCAGCCAAAAACAACACCGACCCAAGTGCAACCTCTCTACCAAAAAAGTTCTAAATGTATTATACTTTTGTGTTAATCCAATCTTAAATATTTCATTCCGCCAATTCAAATCTAAACATTTTGTATTTGTGCCAATTCAGTCTATTCGACTAATGGTGGCCGGAAATTGTTGACGTGGCTCTCCTGGTGGTAATGTGAATAAATTTTGATAATATTTCAATAATATTTTGATTTTTCTAAAATTATTTTTTATTTTTTTTCTTTGTTTTTTTTTTATTTTCTCTAAACTTAGGGATAATGAGGGATAACGAGGGTTGGAATTGACGTGGATAGATTTTAATAAAATTTTAAATTTTTCTATAATTTTGGCTGGCCCTAAGTCTAGAGGAGAAAAAAAATAAAGAAAAGAAAGCGAAAAAAATTATGATAAACGCCGGCCGTGCCACGTAGGATGGCCGGTATCTACGTAGGAAATTTTTGGTTAAAATTAGCCGGATGGAATGGACTGCATTGACACAAATACAAAAGGTTTAGAATTGAATTGTGAAAAAAATAGATTATGAATGAATTAACATAATTATAATGAGTTTATAACTTTTTTTTTAATAATTTTTCACTCTCCTGTAACAACGAGGACAACGGTGCATGTAAATCTTCTTCGCACGTAAATGTGGCCCTTGGTCTGGCTCGAGTCATCCTGTCTCATTCAATTCTGGATCTGAAGCTGGACCCCAATGTCGAGCGCATGCATGACGCGAAATCGGGAAGCTGTCATTGATTTCACATATCATTCGATGCTTTTGCTTGCCCCTGTGGCTCGACAAAGACTAAACTAAAAGAAAACAGAAGACAGAACGGACAGTGCTAACGTGAAGCCGCAAAGCATCTGCCTCCTCAAAACTTAACTCCCCTTTGGTCCCCGAAACAATTGCAGAAGCCATGCAATTTAAGTTCTCTGGGAAACATGGCGTCAGGATCTTGCAGCTCACGACCCATCTCATTCATTGTTGATGCCCGCCACGTCGTTTCGTGTTCCCCGTGCACGCACCATGCCTTCGTTTAGGTCGATCCCGGGAAAAATTGTCCAAAAAGTCGCGAACCTAATGCACTTTTGTCAATTCATTCATAAACTTTTTCATTGTTTTTCAATTGAGTTCATCGGGGCTAATTTTGGCTGAAAATTGCAGCCGTTGATGCCGACCGTCCTGTGTGGCATAGTCGGCTCGGACGTCGACAAATTTTAAGAATATTTATTATGCTTTTTGAATTTTATTTTCCTTTTTGGATCAAAGGGCTGACGGGGCTGCCGTGCTTTCCTCGGTCGAACCCGCAATAAAAAAAAGATACAAGTTTCCAGAGGTTTATGTCCGTTCTCTTATTGAAGCTCATAAGCCCATCCGAACATTGGTTATATCGAGCTGGTTCGGGACCTATGGTATACTAATATATAGACATTTTATGGAACGCGAGTTCTAGCATTTTTCGTGCAATTCATTCTCTATCGTTATTATACATCGACAGTAGGTTAATTATCGAAAATAAAACTTATGTACTTACATGTATCACGGTGAAAAAGTGGTCTGCGCACAAGTACTAATCCTACTAGGTGTCGCCTTCAATTCAAGAAGACTGAACGTAGAGAAGTGATGCAAGCTCCCGTGTGACTACGACCCTAGCTATCTACACATTAATTAGCCATAGCAAAACCCCCGCAAGTGTTGTGGCCCAATAATTTACCAATATGACATCACCAGGAAATTAATTTGTCACTGGCTGCTGTGCACCTTCGTGGACCGTATGTTTCTTCCAAATATATTGTGCAACAAAGTTGGATTGCCTCACGATTCTGAGTAAGAAAACCATGGCACAGTTAATTAACCTGATGATAGTTTGCAATTTTGACTAATCAACAATCATGGCAAAGTAGTTTGCTCGCCCAAAAGCAAGGGGACTAGAGTTGCTCAACCTGAAATTATGGAACAAAATATTGCTAGGCCGCAAGTTTTGGAACCTTGTTTGTTATCCATTTTCTTCCCTACGGAGTAATTGGGTTCATAATACTAAATTCAGAGGCACTCCAATTGTGCAGCTTGACATCAATGGCAGCATGGCCTGAAGTTGGCAAGGTCTTCTTAAGTCAGGACCTGCTCTAACTTCGGTCATATCTAGCTCTAGGAACTATTGTAAAGAAACTTAGGACGGACTCCAACAAGTGGGGATGTTTATGGAATGGCATGACCTAATTTAGACCATTCTTATAAGCAAGCATGGTTTCATCATCTGGCTTCTTTGAAGAGACATGATTCCAACAGTAGAGATTGTATTAGGATGGATGCCTTCAGTCGATGTCCAATGCAATAACTATAGCACCGGTGTAGAATATAGAACAAATTTGTTATTCCAGTGCAACTGGACTGGAAGTATATGGCATAATATCCTGGCACAACATGTGATTTGGCATTTCGTGGGAGGATGGAATGATGAACTTCAATGGATGATTAGCGTTACTATAGGTAAAGACTTGGCGACAAGGCTCGGCAAGGTATCATTCTTAGAGACTACATATTGCATTTTGATTGAGTGCAACTGTCCTCATTATTTTGGCTAGGAGAACTCTTACCTAAGATCGGATGGTACTAACTGGGTTATGCTTGTCGTTAATTTTTTTCACAATTTCCTTTTTTTTTATTTGGTAGCCGCAAACTTGTGGCGGGCATTTGACCGTCCATTCAGGCTAGCAGGGGCCTTTTGGCTAAGGTGCGTAAAATCATAAGAGGCAAAGCTTCACTCTACAAAATTAGACATTCCCAGGCTAATGTTGTATTTTCGCTACTATGTGGAGGTTTCCTATATCAATCTTTTTGCATCATTAGTTCCATTGGATATGTTGGGGATGCCCCTACTAAATGATACTTACTTTTTTCACAAAAAAAAAAATTCCAGAAGATGCTAAATGTAAATAAGAAGATTGATTACAAAGAAATCGTATCTACGTATATGAAAATTATATAGGATCGAGAATATCTATATGTGTGAACACCTCCTTAGAATATCTCCTTAGATCTAAGGAGATACGTCTTAGAAGAAAGCAACAATTGAAATATAAACAATTTGATTGAACCGTAAATGATTGACTTATTACAAGATATTGAACGATTGCAAATGATTGTGAGAAACTTACGGCACAGAGAGATACCGACATACGGAACACGATTGTAGGTATTTTGCGATACAAGCGAGAGTCTATACTATTGTATAGCACAATGTGATTGCTACAGCATGATACATGTGATGCTGCCTTTTTTTTGTCATGATTATCCTTTCGATTATTTGCTGTTGTCATTGTTCTTTTGATTCTTTACTGTCACGATATATATTTTAAAGAGTGGGATTTGAGCTTGGTTACTAGAGATTGGTGATGGGTCCCAAGTAATACAACCTAATTGCATCAAATTCAAAGTAAGTCTTGCAACTTGAGGTCGTACAAGGTTCCCCCTTCTTTGGATGTCCAAGCATGGGGGACAATATCAAGATGAACCCATCATATGACTCGATCAACTAGGATCACACCCACATTACTTTTTCCCCTCACAATCTCTCAAGAATCTCTTTTAGGGTTTCTATAAACAAATTTGCATGCTAACACAACAAATCATATCCAAAAGTCTCACATAAAGTCAACGTTCAGATCTTCTCGTTTCCGTGGTTTCCTCCAGAGCTCTCTCCCCCCATTGCTTTCGCGATTCATCACTGTCTACTATGCACCAGTGGCAGCACAGAAGAGATTGAGAAAATCAGAATCTGCGTGCTAAACTGCTGATATAGTCCGCCTGCAGGCTCAAGTTAAGTACTGGAAACTAATTAAGGGACTTGTCTATGTATACTTGGATTGATCAGATGAATCCCTTTATGGTATTTTCAATACGCGAACGTAGCATGGTAAAAAAAAGAGAGTTAATACAACTAAAAATCTCAAATCAGTATCTCCACCAAGATACATTTTCCCCGAACTACAAAAGAAAATCTCAAACCAGTACCCCATCATATTGTTTCCCTAGAATTGTTTTCCTCCGACTCAAATCTACCCTACATTATCTTTCCGTAAAATGTCTCGTTAAAATGCATACATGACACACACATTGCTGACGATTGCAACTCAGAGAATGAGGAACTCGGCATGAAAATTCCACGTGTGTTAGCATTCACGTCAATATATGTGGATTTTCAACATTCGGTCCGTCCTTCTCCATGTCAGATCCACCTTGTAGTTGTTTTCCATGTGTGTCAACATATATACATTGTTACGGCATATTGGGCATAATGCTAATGTATGGCATATTTCGACAGGGGTACTAGCTTGAGACTTTTAATGAGGTGAAATTTAATTTGAGGGAAAAGAAAATATTTGTGAGGTGCCGGTTTGCGATTTTTAATTGTACTAACCCTAGAAAAAGGAGAATAATGTACACGGAAGATGATCAAGCACCAAAAGGTAAAAACTATATTGCATCTCAGGGATCCATAGTTATGTGCAGCTAATTTTTTCAACCTAGCTTTAGGATAGATTAATGTGGCAGTGTGAGGAACACGTGAAGTTTCCTTGATAGGAGAGAGAGATAACATTCTCATACTCGATTTAGAAGTAGGCTGGTCCCCTTCTTGGATCGGAGCTCCCGCACAAATCTGCAATGATTTCTAAACCAAACCTCTCCTAAATGACCGACACAGCAACTTCCCTATTTGCCTGATCCTCCACTTTGAGTTCCAAGAAGAAGATTATTGATGATCACACTGTGAGGAGGACCATCTTATCGAATCGGAGTTGCCGAAAGATTATTATTTGTGCCCGGGTTCGGATCTCTTGGGATCCCTTCCATCGCAATCGAGGAGCCACTTGTGATTCGTCATTCTGGCCTAAGTCGGTCCAGCGAGATGCAAGATATTCATGCTCAGAGAAAGTTATTTACCAATCAAACTGAATACTTGCGTTAAGTAGGAATCAACTCGAGTGATCACGTAAGACAAAAGAGTCATGTTAAGGAGTACCTTCAGCGTACTTCTTGATCATGCTCGATTTGAAATAATTCGGTTTCCAGAGTATTGATTGTAGATCACATAGGTACAGTCAGTTTTCAATACAAATTGCACGATTTCCTTAATCGATGGCTGAATAGATGCTCGTACGCCTCCCGTTAATAAAATTCACATGAGATCATGTAATGACCTGGGACCAAATCTAGATGTGAGGTCCCCGCTTGTACCTTCACGAGACCACTCTATTCCAACCAAGTTCATAGGCATGTTTCATTTAATGTAACCGGTCCCTCGGTTTCTCAAAACATCACCGCCACTGACTCTAAAATGCTTTCCCTTCTCGATGGGAATGCATGCAGTGGTTGATCAGCCAATTGTCCAAGGCCAGAGAAACCCTAATTAATCAAATTTAGGTGGGCGTGTCCACGCTTAATTAGGCCTTGGCTGAAGAAAAAGCTCCTCGTCAAATTACACGGTCAACAACCTAGTACCCCTTTTGATCTTTCCACCTGGTCCGTCTCAAAAGGTGCTCCCCAGATAAGGAATGATTTCATTTGTTTAATGCTTCTCACCTGCTTCTCACCTACTATTATAATAGAAAAAAAAATCACCAAAATAGGGAAAATGAGTGCTAGGGAAGGGTCCTTTTAATTTTTCTAGGTCTCCTTTTTTAGCCCTTTACAATTTGTTAATGCAAAAGTTTCAAAGCATTGATTGGTTTGTAGTTAGCTTCATTATCTGCATTAATTGATAAATAACTAACTATACCGACTAGCTAAAAAAGGAAACCACTAAATTAATCCGGAGATTAGCTCTGTACGGACACTAACATAATGACCAAAAGAAGAAGGGCCTTTAAGGAATAGTTGTGGATACTAGTTAATGCCAAATAATAATTAACATTGTAAGTGGAGACAAACCTCCCTTTCTAGGATTAATTAGAAAGAACTTTTGTCGTGTGAAACACTTCGAAAAACCTTTCTTGCATGAATTCAGAACATTACAGCCTGCTGAAAAAGCTCCATGCGCATTTTCCTCAACCATAGGATTGCGACATAAAAGTTTGTGCCGGGGTCTTCATGTAATATTCGATGTATCTATCGGTCATGTTAACCAGTTTTCCAAAACATTTTTTAAATGACAAAATGACTGCACCGTTACTCTTGAAAGAGTGACGGTGTAGTAACCGCGCATCATACATTTTCCCAAGATTTGTCCGATTTCCTTGAAAATCAAGAATCCATGTAAATTTCGACCCAAAAAAAAAATCTATGTAAATCACACCGAGTGGAATTTCTCTTAGATAACAACTTTGGCCTAAGTAAAAAAGGGAAAAAGAAAACCTAAAATTAGTGATGACCAAGATCCAGATAATCTAATATATGAAACAATATGTGTGTTTTTTTTAAGAAAATGACAATATTTTTCAGCGTTTGGCAGAAATCTCAAAACAAATTGGAAAATGTTTTCTCCGGTTGGAATGGAAAATTCGATTTGATTTTCCTCCGTAAACTCATTTTAATAATTTTTTTTCTTTTTTGTATTTTATATTTTAAGAATTGAAATTTTTGATTAATTTTTTTTTATTTTTTTAAATATCTATTCGCATTTTCTATAGGTCACCAGCCACAACGACGACCGAAGGTGAGCTCAAGCCTTGCTATAGGCTGGCGATGGCTTGCTTGGCCTTGCTAGATCTGGGGAGGCTTGGTCTTGTTCGAGGTCGGCGACGCCTAGCTTGTGGCGAGCAATTGGCCAAAGAAGAAGGGAGTAGAAAAAAAAAAGGAAAAGGGAAAATTTTAAAAATAAACTTTTGAATTTTTTAAAAAAATAAAAAAGAATATTAAAAAAAGAAATATGAAAGAGACGAGGAAGGGTAGACAAGGAAAATGTTTTCCTCTTCTCTTTTTGAAGGAGTTTTTTCCTTTTGACCAAAAAAGAAAAAGAGGATTTTTTTTCTATGGATGGAAAATGTTTTCCTGGACTAACTTATTTTCTATAAACCAAACGCCGGAAAATCAGGAGAACATTTTCCTAAAAGTCATTTTTTGCAAAACTAATGGAGCCTTAATCTAAATCTTATATTGCATTTTAAGGTGGCGTTTCTTTTGTTTTGTTACGTCAATCTTCTATCACATTTCAAGAATTACAATTTCATTACTGTAATTCCTTTCATAAGAGTTTAAAACTTTAATGCCAATATGACAATTATAATACGATGTTCAAGTACTATAGACTTCTGTGTGATCAAAGTTAATAAGAGACTAGTGAACTTTCTAATTTCGGAAAGAGATACTAACTTGTTTTTCATTGCGTAGGTAAAAGAGCAAAGACGTTGTGCATGTAATACGAAAGCATTAAAACTTTCTGTGTGATGTTTACTTTTCTCATTTATCAAATGTCGAATGTCATTTTCCTATTTCTTTTTTTTTTCCTCGCAATATTAACCTATAAATTATGAGATATGAATTCAAACATGTTTGATACTAGCCTTTGATATATGAATTCAAACATGTTTGATACTAGCCTTTGATATTTAAATGATTTGGCTAGTTTTTTTTTTTTTTTATGTTTTATCTATCTCAACATTTTGAAATCAATGCTCCATTTGCCATCGATTCTATGTAAAATAGAATGTGTGGTCCTGTTGGTATTTTTTCTAATTGGCTGTAACAGTGCCGTTATATGCTAGCCAAATCCTTGTTAAAATATACTTGTGTTAAAACATACTTGGCTAGTATTATTTCTATTTCTAATTTTTTTATTTACACATAATATAACAAAAACAGTATATGAAACAGTTATAACTTTCCCTTGAGTTTTCCCGTCTTAATGCATTGAAACTATATTGCTTCTTGATTAAATACTTCACGTATTCCCGTTATTTGCACTTTAACTAATTCCTTCCCAAAATATGGAGAGGCTCAATCGACATGGAAGGAAAGCCATTCAAAAATATCCACTATGGAGTGATTCATAAGTAAACGACCCATCCTCAAACCTCCGTCCCTCGAGTACTTCTTTCCACGAATTCCGTTCATACAAAATGGATCGGGCGGTTACATTTGCCCCGACCAAAAACAAATTCGAGTCCTTAGGTAAAAGAGAGAGGAAATTACCAAAATAATCATAAACCTATTGTAATTATGTCAATTCAAACATAATTTTTTTTTTGCCAATTCAATTCTAAATCTTTCGCAATTATGTCAATTCAATCCGTTTGGCTAGCAAGCTTTGACGTGATCTTTTTTAATTTTTAATTATTCTTTTTTAAATAGTTTTTTAGTTTTTATTTTTTTTGGGTTTGGGCGGGTGCTGACTGGACCCTCAGCAAGGGTTTATAAGCCCTCGTCGGCTGCTATCTAGGGTTCATGGCCAGCGGCCGGGTGAGGGCAACGAGCTTCATCAATAGCCACCCCAAATCCTAAAAAAAAGAAAAAGAAAGAAAATTATTTGAAAAAAAAATCACGTCAACATTGGCCTGCTAAATGGATTGAATTGGCACAATTACAATACGTTTAGGATTTTTTTTTTCATAATTCTCCCGCAAAAGAGAAAGTTAAAAAAAAAAGAAAGAAGGAAAATCAAGAAAATTACTATCTCATCGTCCAAGAGACGGCGGCGGGCTCCTAAACATTCAAACCCAGGGGTTTGCCCACTTTTTTCCTTTTTTTACTCTTTACTCTTTATTACAAGCACCACAAAAAAAAAAAAATTCTCTGACACTCCCCCCCCCCGCCCCTCCGTCATGCGTGATCTCACATCTCAGTCCAAGGCCACTTGTAACATCACCTTACACGTGTCCAAGAATATCATCATCATCATCACCACCATGATTTGATTTTGTTGTTAGATCCCTTGAAGTTCCATCAAACAAACGAATCTTCACATCATTTTCCCGCATCCCTTGACGTATCTCCCACCGCATAAGAAAATTATTGAATGTGCAGTGTGGGGCTGTAGTCAGCCACTGAAGACATGAAAAAAATCTCTTGGCCCCATCTCCCTCTTCCCCCAACCCTCTCTCTCTGCACCAAAACTTCCAATTATATAGCAATGATGATATGAAATTTCTTTCTGGTTTGCCCTTTCTTGGGTGTAGAGAGAGAGAGAGAGAGAGAGAGAGAGAGAGAGAGAGAGAGAGAAATGAGGTGTGGTGAGAGAAATGGGGCATTGGACAAATGAGATGGACACTGGGACAGGGCCTTTGATGAGCCGAAAGATGAATGTGTAAGAGAGAGGGCATTGAATGATTCGAGATGAGGACACAACCTCTGCAGGCAATAGCGATAGCTCGTGAAAGAAAGAGAAGTGGTTATTTCCTTCTCATTACCGCTATGCCACGCCAAGAGCCTTGCCTCGCTCGCTCGCTGGATCCGGCGTGGCCGAATGGTAACTTCCGGCGTGAAATATCTGACGGAAAAAAGAATCCCTTCTCTTCGACAATGCGATAGTACCGATCGATCGCATCGCTTCAGAAATATGACCCGACGCATGATTACGGGTTCGTATCGTCCTCTGAATCAATCATCTGATTGGTGAGGTACATACATCCGGACACTGTTCGTGTTTGTTTTGAGTTAAGTTTGCACATGGGCGACATCTATGTTTGTAGCCCGTCAATCGAAGACCCGATTCGAGGAAGCTTTTTCTTTCGATCATGAATTGAGGGAGGAGGAAAAAAAAAAGTCACGAGACTGGATATAGGAGGGGAAGATGGAATAGTTGTTAGGATGGAGAGTATACTTTCTTAGTCACTACATCTGTCCTTAGCTAGTGAAATGTCGAATGACATCTCAATTTCTTTGGTTACAACATAAACCCTAGACACTCAACCGTGTCTCTTGGCCAAGAAATGCAAATGGGATACCACGCAATTTCGTAGAAATGAAACCCTATGGCCGGACCGGGGCGGCCGAGTTCGGCAAATTTTTGGTCAAGACTCCTAACAACTAGAAGAAACCCTAACTCCGAACTCGACGGACATACAACACGCCACAAATCGGTCTCACTGGTTCTCGCAACATCGTTCATCCTCGACGACCGACTACCGTCGCGATGAGACGCATCATCCGAGCCGCTCCGACCGGCTGAGTATATAAGCCACATCAATCGCGACGGAGGGAGAAGGAGAGCAAATACCCCCAAATTGCGAGGGGGTCGGTGCAATTTCCACCTCCAAGAAGTTAGTACGAGATGTGAAGGTCGTGTCTTCTTGTGCGCGCAACGTAGGGGAACACAAAAGCGTGTGGTGAATTGAAAAAATGATACGAGGACAAAAGAAGATTTTGGGAAGGGGCCAATGAACCGTACGATCTGGTCAGACCGAGAGAGATCTGAATTTTTTGTTCGATTCTCTGGGTCTTTGGGGGAAACGAAACATTATTTTTTTTTAAATGAAAGCCGCTGGCGCGACGGTTTGATGGTATTATCGGTTATTTATGATCGCACGATCTCTCAATTAATGTGCATTTTATGCTGAAGACGCGGTGATAACACATGGATTTACGATACATTGTTTTTAAAAGGAAGCTACTAGCCTCACAGTTAGATAATACTGTCGGTTATTTCTGATCATATGATCCCCTAATTGATAAGTGTTTTATGCTGAATATGCGGTGATGGTACGTGGATTTACGATCGAGATTATACTGTCATTGACAATACTGTGAAGTAAGTATTTTTCCCTTTTTTTTTTTGAAATTCAGCCATATTTTCATTTTTTAAATTGTCGTTTTGTTTTGGTTCATCTAGAGAGAGAGAGAGAGAGAGAGGGGGAGGGGGGGTGGGGGGAAGAGTGGACAAAGGAAAAGGCAAAGAGAGCAGAGTGGGGAAGAGGGGCAGTTCGGATTGAGAATAATGGTGAAAGGCACGAGACATGAGTAGAGAAGAAGAGCCCAGAATTAATATGAGACAGAGGGAGAAGTGAGAGAGAGAGAGAGAGAGGTCTTAATGCTGTAATTTCTCCATGGTCATTTTCTCTCTCTTCTCTCTCTCTCTCAATCATCGTCACGTCGTTTTTGGTTCGCTCCTCCCGATAATCCCACCCCCCAGAATTCCACGCCTTCTCTCTCTCTCTCTCTCTCTCTCTCTTAAACGACAGCTCTATGGCCTAGTCAACCTCACATGTGTCCGTATTGCGACATGCTCTCTCCCTCGTTCTTGAGTTTGAACCATGCCTCGCTTTTGCCCTAACTTCTAAGCTCAAGACCGACCGCGGCGGTGGCGCACGTCAAACACCCACCGTGTGAAACGAACTCTTACGTTGCGAGTCGGGGTTTCGCGCGTGTTAAGAGCGCTCTAGATATCGCCTTCGCTGTTCTTTTTGTTAGCATTCGCCGGCCTTCTATGTCGTGCGTCGAAGCGAAACCTATTCAAATCGACGACGTGGGTTTCTCCGATGATGTATTTTCTACACAGCCAAGGTATGTGCATTATTGCTTTAAGTTATTTCTGACCAGAAGGTTTCTTAATCAATGAGTATTTCATGCAAAACATGTTATGATGCCACGTGAGTTTACAATTGAGATTATATCGTTCTTGAAAGTTTTGTTGGAGAAGTATACTTCATTCTTAACGAAGTAAATTTCTTTTTTCCACTTTTATATATGCTATATTAGACCTACTAGCTACACCTATCATACGTCATTCTCTCTCTCTCTCTGTCCAGTCTTCTATCTCTTTCCAGTGATCAATCCCCTTCCCTGAAAATCTGAGAAACTCAAATTCCTCTCTCTCTCTCTCTCTCTCTCTCTTCTCAACTGTTCAACCCCAACTAACCTCGCCTATCTTTTCTTGCACATATAAAATTAATAGCTGCAGAAACCCTCGTCGTCTCCCTTCCTTGGCATATCAAAACATTCCATATTTGAACCATATCCACCTTTTTCAAAGTGAGGGCTCCCATCCTTTCTCCTTCTTGAACTCCCCCACCTTCTTCCATAAAGCTTTCGACCCTCCATACCCTTAACTCCAACCCCATAACAGTTAGCATCACTCACTCTCTCTCCCTCTCTCTCTCTCTGCAACAAAAAAGCTTCAGGTTTCCGAGAAACCCTAGAGGTTTGGAACTGAAACTGTTGCTGTCGAGAAACATGTGGACGATGGGTTACAATGATGATGGAGATCTGTACATGGCCGATTCCTTCAACGGCCGGAAGCTTCGCCCCCTCATGCCGAGGCCGGTCGCCAATCCTTCCCCTAATAATGGTGGCGCCAATGCTGCGCCGCCTTGCTTGAGCCGTATCCACGGTGCTGCCGACATTTTTGCGCTGAATCAACATCTGGGTATGTATTGATCTCTCCTTCTTTTTTGACATTTTTAGTCTTTCGCAGGATAAGATTAAATTAGAACACTCGTGCTTTGAACTACGTATGCAATATTCATGATTAGCTCCGGCTTATCAAGTTACTCTTTTTCGATGAATAAATTCATTTCCTCAACTAGAACAACTTGCATTTTTTTTTTTTTTGCAGCGACTATGGCTGAGCAAAGCAAAAGAGAGTTCAATTCACCGCAGGTTGTGGTGAGCTCGCGGTGGAACCCCACGCCGGAGCAGCTGCGGACCCTGGAGGAGCTATACCGGCATGGGACCCGGACCCCCAACGCCGACCAAATCCAGCAGATCACTGCGCAACTCCGCCGCTATGGCAAGATCGAGGGGAAGAACGTCTTCTACTGGTTCCAGAACCACAAGGCCAGAGAACGGCAGAAGCGGCGCCGCCAGATGGAGGCAGCCCCGGAGGAGCCGAACCGCGACCCCCAAGAATCGGAAAGGAAAGAAACAGGTGACACTATGCTCCCACATTGGGGCTTTTGAGCTATAATGGCCAAAGGGTCATTGCACATACAAGTTCATTTCATTCTCCTTGCTATCACTGATCTATCATATGAAACCTGGGAATTTTTATTTTATTTTATTTTTTTTCTGGGTGAGGGTCACATGGAAAGTGGTAGACAGGACTGGAAGAAAGAATTATGGGGTTGTTTTAGTCCTATTAGAGTCTTTCTGATGTATCGCTTTTTGTGATATATTCTGTCTGTTGGGTTGTGATGTAAAGTTGTGTTTTTTCTGTTTTTCTTTTTGTCCACAGGCGGGAGTAGGACAGTGCTTGAAGTTGAACAGACCAAGAACGACTGGGCTCCCCTTATAAACTGCAGTACACTAGCAGAGGTCCTTAATCTCTCTCTCTCTCTCTCTCTTCTTCTCAAGTACTTCCTCTGCTTGTAGTTATAAACTTCCTTCACACAGCTCATACAATTACAGACAGCTCAAAAAAGACCATTCTGTTTCGAATTCTGGAACACGCTTTTGACAGTAATCTCGGCATCTCAAAAGGGGTTATATGAAAAGCAATTTGAGGGTTACTTATGTTCATATGATTAGGAGATAATTCAAACTCAGACGTTCGTGATAGGAAGGAGATGAGGGAAAAAGGAGCAATTTTTTTTTTCTTTTCAAAAGAACAATGCAGAGAAGAAGAGAAGGGGGGGAAAAAGAGAAGCTTTTCTCGTGTTTGTTGGGAAATGAAAAGAGTTCGTCCCAAAAAGCTGCATTCCTTCCTTTCTGTCGGGGCAGCTGCTATGAAACTTAGCTGGGCTTTCTAGGGGCCTGTGCTTCATTCATTCACCAATTCCTCTCATCTCATTCTTGGCCCCTCTCTCTCTCTCTCTCTCTCTCTCTCTCTCTGTGTCTGATACAAGCACGCCTAATGATATACACAGACATGTATACATTTTCCTCCTCCCTCTCTCTCTTTCTGCAGATCCTGAGACAATGCAAGTCTAGGAAAAATGAAACATACTTCGTATCTTTCCTTTACCCGGAAGGAAAAAAAGAAAAAGAGCAGAACATTTCCTGTCGATAACTTGAGGATAAGTCAAACCTATGGTGTAGTGACTGTCCCTCTCTTTTTCTTCCCCTGACGTGCAGTATTATGCATAATATGACATTTTTTGAAGATATAATGAGAGCTTATATGTCATTTTGCCTCAGAAGATGCAGCAAAATGCTTGGCAAAAGTTTGGATAAGACAGTGCAAAACCCTAGCTATGGCTAGTTTTAGTACGGCCTTTTTGGCCTCTCATGTCCAATGTCGAGGTCCTTTTCCAGGACTCGAATGGTACACTCAGTTAGATTCCTAGGTGGGGGGCAAATCATGGGTGGTCTCCTGAATTCCGTGGTTTCAAATTTCTTGTTGGGTGCAACGTTGTTTCCAAGAGTTCATCATGTGTTTTTGGCCCAATTGTTTCTTGAAAACTAGGGGAATTCCTCTTCCTGATATATTTTTTGTTTGTTTCTTTTCTTTTTTTTTTTTTGGGCCAGGAATCTGCAGGAGCTACGGCTCAAAGGGCGCCAAAAACAGGATCGGCAGCGACTTTAGCAGAGCGTAGGACGAGATCGTCGTCGTCGTCGTCGTCTGACCAGTGGATCAAATTCGACGACGGGGAATTTCAGTGGACGAGAAGGCACAGTACCAGCAGCAACTTTCTGGAGAGGAATGCCACGTGGCAGATGGTGCAGCTGCCTCCTTGTCCTCATCCCACCCACCTCATAAATACGACAGCCCCGTCCACGGTCGCGCTGCCTCCTCCAGCTGCTGCCCCGGCTCTCCACCCTGCCGCTGCTAGGGCATCAATGGACCCTAACAAGATCATCAGGGCTCATGACCTCAGTGGCTTCTTTGTGTCCTCGCCGTTCCGAGATGACCCCGATCCGGCCGACAGCGGCTGCGGTGGTGGCCGAGAGTGCGAGGAGGACTCCCTAACCCTCCAGTTGTTCCCTCTCCGCAGCGGCGACCGTGACGACATCGACAGGAATAGCGCGAGCCCTCCGCCGCATCAGCGCCAGTTCTTCGAGTTCCTACCTTTGAAGAACTAGGGCATGTTGCATGGATTTGCGGTTCTAAGAGCCTGTGCTAAGATCATGATGATGATATCATTGTGTTTTGTGTTAGGGATTGATTTCGTTAGAATTATTATTATGTTGTACGGTATGATGATGATCGCTGGAAGCAAAAAATGATGTTGACCTTTTGATGCTTTACACTTCATGGCAGATGCAATGGAATATAGGATGTCTCTGGGGGCGTGAGAGGGAGGTCAATATTGCCTTAAACTGAAATCGACCAACGTTGGTTCTTCCAATTAAAAAATGGAACTACATTCAATGACAAAATTTGACTGAGATCTGTGTTAAACTTCGACAGTGTCATATGTTGTCCCAGAGAGAGAGAGATAGTATTTGTGGAATTATGTTTTGTGAAATTTGGCAAAACTACTGCACACAATTTTGAAATTCGAATTCATGACCTTCTGCTTTAAAATCAAGTAAGAGTTTATGAAATCACTGTCAACTATACTAACAGCTTAATTTTCTAGAATAATTAGCAATGTTCTCACAAAATCTTAAATGGTATTAATTAGAGCACGAGATCCCAAGTTCAAATTATTCCAGACTCCTATTTGCCTTCTCAAATAACATATTTCACTGCCTAGTATTAGGCAAAGAGACCAAACTAAGTATGAAGGGGGTTATAGGATAATTAAATATTTAAATCACACCTTCAAGAGAGAGGGAGAGGGAGAGAGTATTTGTGGAAACACGTTGGAGAGATTGACGTGGAAAGGGAGTCGTCTGAAATGGGGAACTAGGATGTGAGAGATCCATGTGATATTGAAGTGACTTAGGAAGAGGGTTGGTCTGGTTCGTGGGTGTAGACGTTTGTTCTCCACTGCATTTTGAGAAAAGAGTGGCATGTTGTACATCAATTATTGCTGAAACGAGGGCCTGTGGAAAATGGAAACGGAAAACAAGAGAAGGGACAATTTCTTCCTCAGTGAAAAGGACCATGAAGTCGATGCTCCTCCACTGGCTTGTACAGATTGGTGATTGTGTCTTGTTCACTCAGAATTCGACCAACTGTTTATGATGGACAAATCCAAAATGTGAGAAGTGTTCGTAACATTGTTTGGGTTGGACGTTCTGACATTGTGCTATAGTCGGGTTCTACATCAATTTGTCAAATTCAAGCGCCATTTCTAATCCCACTCACGCCCGAAATAGGGCGTTAAAGTATCCTGTATTAGTTATCTACAGGGTTTATTTACTCTTTACAGACTTGGTCCCCTTTGAAATTCCGCATGCTGTTGCTAATCTCATTACACATGAGAGAGGGTATTGAAGCATCAAAGATTTCGTGCACATGCTCTTTATATTTATAGTCTCCTTCTACGTGAAAGTTTACATTTTGGGTTGGACATTCTCAACAAGTTTGACAAGATATGTTGAAACTAAGATATCCATGTTAATTTTGAATAACGACGTTGTGGGGTGATGGTTTGCGGAAGTGCTGACCACTGTGAAATTTGGACCCCCTTCTGTAGTGTTGTGTTTACGATGAGAGAGCTAGGTTTTGTTGTCAGAATACCTAGCATTTGCTCATCTAATATTTCTGATCATAAGCATGAGCAAATGAGTTTGGGATTTCGTTTGCTTCTTCACGCAAAACTATATGACCGTAGTCATACCATAATGCTTCTTCTTCGAAAAAGATTACGTGAACTAATCATAGAATATGTTTTAAATCTCTATCAAAGATTGTTTTTGCCCTTATACCGGTGCATCCAGGACTTCAGCTTCTTCACCGCCCATGTCATTGCGCGGTGTGGAATGGAACGACAAAAGGATATGTTTTATCTGTGAATGTACCTTAATGTAAAGATACAGAGATTCCTCGACTCGAGAAGGTGTAAACAACGGCTAATGATACGAAATATCATGTTTCATCTTCAGTAAATCGTAGAGCCGGGGTAACATGTGTACCAAATCCCAAATAGGATCGAATTGAGCAAACATATTGGGTCTGGTAACTTGATATGTTTCCATGATGACAAATTTTCGAATAGAGTTGGAGTTGGATTATCTTAGGTGTAACTGAGAACTCGATGCGGCCTAGCCGGAGCTAGAAAATAATGCTAGTCATCATAGTAGATAAAACTCACATTAAATGCCTCGATTGCGACCGTGTTTCGTACACGGACATAAATGCCAAACATTTCTACAACCCTAGACTAGACCACTTGTGGAAACATAATTCACTTTATATATTGCAGTATACACATATCAGTAGGTTACACGTATTTTCATCTTTAGCCATGAATTGGGTACGGGGAAAAAAAATTAGGGTTTGAGAAGAGAATTGACTGAGGTAGACCTCAGACTGCTAGAGAAAGTGACCATACCTAAGACTGCTCCACATATGGAGACAGGCCCCCATCGATGGACCAGAAGTTTCCTCTTACATGAAATGTTCACAAGACATCATGTGACCCCCTTCCCCTCTCTCTCTCTCTCTCTCCTTGGCTCTTGTAATAATTTGGTAATTATGCATTAAAACTCATTACCCCTCCGTAAAATAAAATAAAAAATGATAAAAAAAAAATTTAAATAAATTGGACATGGGTTGATTTCCTCCTTTCTTTCTTTCTTCCCCATCTATATCATGAGGTCATCATAGATTCTCTCGCTCTCTCTCAATCCTTATCTGACAGCGCAGTTAATGTCTTGGGTGAATACTTTTGTCTCGATCTTATTCATAATTTTTCCTGTCACCGTCCTTAGTAGCATCATAAACCCCTGCTCCTCTTTTTTTTTTTAAATCTTTTTTTTTAATTTGGGTGTGGCCTGAAATTTTATGTGAATTATAGAGAGTTCAAGGTGAGAAAAATCAGACCGACAAAAAAAAAAGGGGTGAGAAAAGAAACTAGAAACGTACAATGTGCTGGAGGAATGTTTTTGTGTGGAAACGAATCGTCGAGGGGAATTCTCCGTTCTGGGTGTATATCCCTTCCAATCATGATACGCAAGCAAATTCTTGGTACGTTTACCGACAAATTCCAACCATGATCAGTGATGATTTTGACAGGGAATAATGCAAGACCGCAAGTTAAGGTGGAATTGATTTGGAGACCGATAGAAAAGTTGTCGGGGTTAACCAAAATATCTAAGTACTAACCTCAGATAATGCAATTGAACCATCAGTCATGAGATACAGCTCAAGATTGGCTAGATATAAGAAAATATGGCCCGACCCAAAAAAAAAAAGTCAAATGCATAACCATTTTTTATTTGGTTGATTGTACCCAATGCCACGTATATTTATTATGCACTTATTGATGATTGTTTGATCACACTTGTGACTTTTTTATGATTGAGAATTATAAATACCTTTTGGTGGAGAGATATCGGTGTGCTAATACTCTTGGAAAACATTTGGCTTAGAACACGACCCCAACACCAAACAGATTACACACGATTAGTGAGATTTGAATGGGCGACACCCAATTTTCAAGTTGAAATTCTCCCGATGCCCCGACCAATTACACCCACACTGAGAGGTTGAAGGTCGATGTTGAATGTAGCTTATCAAGTTGTTTGCGGAAAAGAAAAAAATCGAAGAGAAATTATACGATATACATATGGATACACACATCGATAAATTGCAGACAAAGTGCTTAATAAGGAGAGTGCATTTTCATCGTTCTCCGTTTAATACCATGGTGCATCCTCGTTTTAATACCGGGCCCAAAGGCTCTGGACTTTGGTCTATTCTATATGACGTCATAAACACAAGGCTTCTCTTTTACTTTTGGGACAATCCAACTGCTTTTTCAGAGCAGACTTTGTTGAAAAGGTGAAAGCAACTATAATTGATGTGCGGAATTCGGTGATGTCAATTCAAACGAGCGTGGGCTATCGCCTCATTTATTGCATCGATTCTTCTAATCTACGTATCGATCTTAGTATGCTTCGCAAATGGCTAGTGCTTCTCGATCGCCTCATTTGAGGGGGGTAAAAAGGACAAATAAAAAGAGGATAGTTACACAAACGGTCCAGCTCAATATATAATATCGTTAGAGATATCGGACAGGTGGGTTGGATCGAATATGTTTCCATCCATATTGACACATTTAACCCGTCTTGACCCATTTTCATATCATACAGATCTAAACGACTTATACCTGACCCTACATATACCCGACCTGACTCATATTACTAAAACATTCCATATTTAATCCAATTTAACAAAAATTATGAATTATAAAAAAAAATTGTATTACAAAAACATTATAGGTAATTTTTTATAATTATAAAAATAAAATTGATTTTATTTTTTCTTTTTATATTTTCTTTTTCCTTTTCCTTTTTCCTTCTCTCTTTTTTTTTTCAAAGTCCGATGAGGGTCACTAGCCAACCCTGGCAAGCTCGGGGTGAGGGTTTCACGGCTCTCGCCATTCACTGGCAAGAGTCATTAGCAGACCCTCACTTCGAAAGAAAGAAAAAAGAAAATAAAAATAAAAAGTTAGAAAATATGTTATGACTTACTTAAGATAGTTAGCTAACCTATTTATGACTCATTAAGTTGTTAAGTGATCTATCTATGAGTGATTTAAATTTGTTAAGCAACCCATTTACAACCCACACTCTTAAATATGGGCTAAAATATGGGTTCTTTACCCATTTTGTCCCCTTTAAATAAATTCTTAATTTATTCAATGTAAAGCTTAAACTTTAGCCCAATATATAATGTCGTCACGAGACTTATTCAATGTGGTCTCTTAACCTTAATATCAAATCTTTGACTAGATCTAATATTATCCTTCCATCAATTCAAGCTCGTGAATAGCATTGAACGTTTTCATATAGTTCGGGAACTAAATTCAACATGTTCAAAAAGTTCATGGATCCATTCGATAAACCAAAAGTTTAGGGATGCAAAAAGTTCATGGATCCATTTGATAAATCAAAAGTTCAGGGACGAAATTGCAGATTAAGTCAAAGTTTTGGAATCATTCGTGTTATTTTCTATAAAGAAAAAAAAAAGAAAAAAAACCTAGCTTCTGATTCTCGCATTGATTTGGAATCAGACATGTTCGAATCAGTTGAGTGGGTCGGGGTCACTCGAATTCTCCGCTGGATCTTACCCGGCCCACAAAATAATTAATCAATCGCCATTCTTCTTATGACTTGTTATTGCATTCTTGTTCACAAGAGTACAAGGTCAGAAGCCATTGATGAATTGGGCCTTTGTAAAAGGGATTCTAGAATTTGGGCTCTATACGGGTCGGGTTACAGGGCTGGACTCGAAGGACCTTTTCCATTTGGGTACCTCGGGCCTATCATCCTTCTCGCAATCCAAAACCTATTTCCGTCTTTTGGGTAAACGATGACATCCGACGTCGCTCGCCGAGTCGAATCGAAGTCACGGGGACCAATCGACCCGCCATCCATCGATGATTTTGTCTTGCTAATGGTGGCCATCCTTCTTAGGACTAAAACGGCCCGACCTTATATTGAAACCCATATAAAGCCCTAGTGCATGGGATGGACTCACTTGTGTGTGTGGTTTAGCTTGGTCCATGACATTGGATTCGATTCCCCCAACCATGTAAGAAGTCCAAACCTTTTGAATCCTAGGTATCTATAATTTTGGGGGGGCCCATTGAATAAACTAAACTATTTTTCTTTTCATATTATTCTGTGGAAGGAAGAATTTTCGTTTTTAAGTTCCGCTTGTTTTGCCAAAAAAATGAATGAATAAAGAACATATTTTCCTAAAAATAATCTTTTGCATCACTTGAAATATCTGGTCAATCGAAATTTTTCATCCACGATGATAATTTACATGTAAATATTTTTGTACGTAATGAAAATATTTTTCGTTAATTTATGTATGTAATCGTTACGACATAAGCGATCATTTTTAAGAAAATATTTTTTCAAATAATTCACTTTTTTCGTGAGACAAACGCGCCCTTAAGTGAGAATCGTGCATTTGGCATATCATATAATATTCTCATCACAATGCATTTCTTTCGACAATGCAAATAATAAATTTCCTGGCATAAATTTCAAATCTTCTCGTCCCTCTACTCCAGTTTTCATTTTTCCCCCTCATTTTTTTTCCCAAATGGAGCATAAACTTTCTCTACGGAATGCATTCCTATCTTGATAAACGAAACTATTTTACTTTTTAATTTCTTTTTGGACTTTCTAAAAGAGGAACCCGCAACAAGCATGTCCTATAATATCGTTATAAAGAGCATTCTTCCTATCTTAATCATAACATTATGGAAATAGTCTTTGGATGATTGTTATGCTAACAACTTATTTTGGACTTCAAAAAATAAATTTCAATTGATTAAAATTATTGTGTAGTGCGCTCTTTTAAGATCTTGTGGACCACAACATACTTTTATCTTCACGGTCATCCAAAATCTATTATGCCAGCAAAGTTCTAACATTAATTTGGAGTTTTCTCCCAAAAATTCCAAATTTTGTGTCAGTCCTTATTTTCTTTTTCCTTCAAATACAGCTTATAGAGGATATAGAGCATACAAATCTAAGTGCATGAAGGTCAAAGAGAATTTGAGATAATTGAAAATTTCCCACAAACTTCATGTTTTAGTCATGTCAACTCTATTTAGGAGAAAGATAAAACAAAAAAAAGCCCTATCAATATTTTCGATCAACCAAATCGGACAGAATCAACAGAATGGCTTGATTGCACTAATTTTGACAAGTCGTGGGATTTGATTGTAGTTTTGTAAGTTTCAAGACTTTCACGATTAGTATTACAATTTTCAGTACACTTGTCTCTCTTTAAATTAGGTTATAACCATGCAAGACGGGGGGGACTTATGCATCATAGAGTTTTATGCGGCGGATGTTATTACAGCGACAACCGTAATGCAGCGTGATCGACAATGCTATGTATCTTACCTTATTCAGCATTATCTACATATGCATGCAACATTTGAAGGGTCGATCATGCTTCCCCGTCACTGTCACTCGATGTACGGGTCACATAGAATATCTTCTCGTGAGCCATGGTTCGTGACCTTGTTTCTTCTTATGGCCCAAGATAGCTCATGAGTCGTGTGGCCCGTGAATTATGGAAACGGGCCATTTTTGTTGTTATTATTTAACGGGGAACCGGCCATGCTTCGGTTTACGAGGTCTCGTGTTTTTGTTCTTTTCCCTGTTCGACCTGCGAGGATGTCGCGTCAATGTGCTCGGATCTTTGTAAGCTGGCTATAAGAAGACGACGACAATTCCATTGGAAGAATCGCTTACCCCCACCCAATGTCAGAAATACTGGCAACAAAACATTAATAATAGCCTCACTCTTCTTTACTGGTAAATGGGCCGGAAAGGGCCACCGGATGCGACTTCTCAGTTCTCACCAAGATATAGTCTCGTGTTCCTGACTTTAGGTTCAATTTCAAATTTATCTCGAATGTTTTTGTTTCGAAAAAAAAATTCCTCATTTTAGATTCAGTTCTAACTCTGCCATGACCTTTTTTTGTTGTCTCAAAAAAAAAAAAAAGTTCTAAACCTTAGATCAAGTCTCGAATTCACCACCAAACCTTTTTTTTGTCTGAGAAAAATATCTAAACTTTAAGCCAAATCCTAAATCTACCTCGATTTTTTCGTCTAAAAAGAAGTCATCGGCTTTTATCTTGATATCAAAACTAGCCCCATTAGCCTTCTAGCCAAAATCGTGGTTGGTCATATCTGATTTTCATATCCCAAAACGATTTTATTTTGGACAATTTCAACGAACTTTACTGGGGTGGAATTGCCATCCACGTGAAAAGGCCAAGTCGATCAATACTTATTGACCCATTACTTTGCTCATGTGAATTTTTATCGACGTGAAATGACGTGTCAAGTTAGGATTGGACCATGAGATAGATTTAAGAATATATTGAAATTTTGTGATATTTCTTTTAGACAAGAAAAAAAATTGAGTTAGATTTAGGACTAGATATAAAGTTTGGGGTTTTTTCTGCGATAAAAAAAAATTCAGACAGATTTAGTGCTGAACCTAAAATTGTGAAAATTTTCTTCGAAAAAAAAAAGTTTCGTGGCATATTTGGGATTAGACCTAAAGGGGAAATTTACCATTAGGTGGGAAGTTGATTTCATGTCAGCCGCTAGATCTTGCGCCGGACGATGAATCCTCTACGTGCGAGATCAACCGCACGATGTCCATAGTACCGTTGATATTCTCTCTTTTAGCGGGTCCCCCACCCTTTCTTTCATCACGAGGTCGAGGAATCCCTATGATTTCGATCAACGGCTCTCGTCGACCTGGAAGCCACTCCGACTTCATCAGTGCTTCACAGTTGTCTCGGGGAAGCAAGGGTGGGGGAGCAGGCCTACCGCGGCTACGGACCATATCTCTTGGTCACAAATTTGTTTGATGGATTTCCATCAATGGAATACTCCATCGGAAGATGATCTTGCTAGTGCTTTTTTTTTTTTTCCTTCTTATTTTTCAATCTGAAGCTTGATCCATCCATTGCCAAAGTTCTACGTGCAAAATTGGAACATGAAAGCTCCATATGGCATGGGAAGGGATGATCCGATTCATTTGATACCGTATAGTCGGCCTTGCAAGTCGGTCAAAGCATCTCTTTTCCAAGTTCCACCGCCCCCAAATCATTTCAAATTATCGACTACTTTCTTTCTGTAAACTTGGGACACGCAACATACGAATGTGAAAAACCATGCTCATTGAGGGACATCATAATACTGCACGACACGACATGCATAATCTCACGAACGATCGAGACAGCTTGACTACGAACACGCTTGCGGCCCTTTATGAGATCACAAATTCGAAGAACAACAGGCTCATGAGTCAATTCTCACGTGTAAAAGAGCCCTGTTTGTGTCGGGACGTCCTTGGTCGACGGTGATGGGTATTCTTCTAAAAGTCTCAATTTTAGGCTCTCTTATGGAAACAAAAATTATATTAAGAAATATTTTTATGTGATATTTTTTTAATCTATTATAAGATTGGCACATGTCGTGAGTCACAAAAAATAAATAATAGACAATTAAAAATTATTATCAAATTTACTTTTTCAAAAATTTATAGTCTAATATACTGTTATTCTTGTAGTCATAAAAAAAATTATTACACTAGCAAAATCTTGTATTAATTATGTAAGGAGCGTGCCACAGTAAGTGGTAAAAGTTGAGGAGTCACATCCTTTCTTTTTTTACCTATTAGACCAAAAAAGGTCATGGAAATGACATAGACATATGAAACTTTTGCAGCCCCAAAATGTGTAATTGGCATAACTTTGGCTTTTAGGTGTGATTTGCACATGGGCGATGGGGCTGAAGCACAGAAACCTTTTCCAACCATGGAAGATTGGCTGAGCAGCAGCGTGATGTGGTTTTTGTGCATGCATGGGGCGGGACGCCTTGATTCCCTCGTCACATGTGAATGTGTGAAGCACCCATCTCCTTCCTTGTTCATCTTTCTCTGCCTTTGGATGCGGACAACTATCCCCCACTGACCTTCTGACATCCTCGATTCCCGAGTCGAACTTCTCTCTCTCTCTCTCTCTCTCTCTCTCTCTAAAAAGTGATTGACGGAGGTGAAATGGAAGGAGGGCCGTTTTAAATCTCAGCAGACCCCACAAGTTCAGTCTTCTCCGTTCATCATTATTCACCCCGTCTGGCGAGGAAAAGACGAGCGTGAAAAGAAGACGAGCCATCAAAGTAAAACCCTACTGGTACCAATCTCTCCGTTTTTTCCTCTCTATATAAAGGTACTTCCTCGGTAGGATGTTGAAGTGTGTGAAGAGAGTGGGGGTGAAGCTGCTCCCTTTTCCTTGAGCTCTGTTTTTCTCTCACTCGTTGCTGCTTGGGTCCTCCTGAGTTTTGACGACAATGGCGGCAATGCTGAGGCCTGTGCTCACTCTGCTCCTGCTCACGCTCCTCTGCTTCCACATTGCAGGTATTGGCATGTACTCTCTCTGGTCTACTGTTTCCACATTGCAATGCACGAAGGTGTATGACAAAAACCCATCATTCTCATGAACATTTTGTGATTTTGCCTCCACTTCAGTGATATTTTTCTTGAATACATTCTTGAATCACAAAGATGAGAGAGGTTGGTGGGGAAACTTAGATCTGTAGATCTCTTGTTAAGCCATTTTGGGTCTGCAACCGGTGCTAAGAAAAGATGGTCACCTCAAGTAGCACCAGGCAATCGAAATTTTTGTTTAGGAGCACGTTCGATTACGCAAAAAGTAGTCGTTAACAACTTGGGATATTTAGTGAAATTATGCCCTTTATGTGTCAAAAGTAAATTCTTCAAAGTTCTTTCATTGTTTGAATTAAAGTGAATTTGTGAGAGCCGAAAAGTGAAAAAAGTAAAATCAAAATGCAAGTCACTTTAAACATTCCCTAAATCTAGAAGCTCAAATTGTTGGTAGTTTCATTGGATTCTTTAAGACCGTGATTGACGCTTGTTTAATATATGCTAAGCGTTTCTACTACATTATTAGGTTAGTTTCTCATTATGTCCTTAGAAGTTGTGCTTTTTTTTTATATAGACTTGCACTGTAACATCTGGACTGTTTGAAGCATGAACAGTGTATAGACACTTCCGAATTCTATGAACACTGAGGCTTGATGCGGACGTGCTGGTCCTAACACAATGCTGGACCACCGATTTGTAACGCGTTGAATTTTAATGGTTGAAGTTGGACTATACTGAACATCCTGCTCTGCATTGTTGTTTTTGCAGATGTGGCCTCGGCGACAACCATAACCTTCCTCAACCGTTGCGCGCACCCCGTTTGGCCTGCCATTCAGCCCAGCGCTGGCAGGCCCCTGCTTGCCCGTGGAGGCTTCACCCTCCTGCCAAACAAGGCCTCCACGATCCGGCTGCCGCCCCTCTGGTCCGGCCGCTTCTGGGGCCGCCATGGCTGCACCTTTGATGCCGCCGGTCGCGGCCGATGTGCCACCGGGGACTGTGGCGGGTCCCTCCACTGCAACGGCCTCGGTGGCACCCCTCCCGCCACCCTTGCTGAGATCACCCTAGGCAAAGACCAGGATTTCTACGATGTCAGCCTCGTCGATGGCTACAATCTCGCCATCTCGATCACTCCATTCAAGGGCTCTGGGAAATGCAGCTATGCAGGTACGACGATATGAGCTGTTATATGGTCGATATGCCAGGTTTGGCGCTGTAGTTGTGGCTAGGATGATGTTCTTCGACTTATATCCTGTGTGTCAAAGTAATTAGGAAGCGTGTATAGACTTATTTGAGTAATTGTTTCGCGTTGCTTGAACACAGTTAATTAAGTTACATAATACACAACCTTCTATATGATTTGTCGTTAAATCATTATCGTTTCTTCATTGGCATTGTGCTCAATGAAGATTGAAAAACCACCTAAATGTGTGAGCTTGTGAAACAGCGTCACGAATTCGATCAACCCCCAAAAAAAAAGTGTGCGAGATCTTAGTCCGTGGAAATCAATTTTTAACTGCTTCAGCTTGGTTGCTCATGTCTTAATTAAGCTTGATTTTGCGTAAAAAACTAAGTGATAAACCTTAGCGGGGTGAGGGAAAAACCCAACTTGGTTTTATGATTTTGTACTCATATCATAACTTTAATCGATGTTGATGATCACCCTGCGTTCATTAAGATAGATAAGAGTCAGATGATGTACATGTTGTCTAAAGCACAACTGAGCTGAGTGACATGCCCTTTGCTGCGCAGGTTGCGTGAGCGACTTGAACATGATGTGCCCCGTGGGTCTTCAGGTCCGGGCTCACGATAACAGGGTCGTGGCCTGCAAGAGCGCCTGCTTCGCGTTCAACTCCCCGAGGTACTGCTGCACGGGGAGCTTCGGGAACCCGCAGTCTTGCAAACCGACGGCTTACTCGAGGATCTTCAAGACGGCCTGCCCCAAGGCATACTCCTACGCGTACGATGACCCCACCAGCATCGCGACCTGCACTAGGGGGAACTACATTGTCACGTTCTGCCCTCACCACCGTTAAAGCGGCACGTCGGGTTCGCATCTTATGTCTCGGACTTTCCGGTTCGAATGGGTCAGTTACTACAAGTATAGTGTTAATATCGTGGTTGGTTAATGTGATGGTGATGTTAGTAAGTGGTCAGTGGAAATGGGGACACTCCATGATGGGGGTGGTTGTATGCCTGTAGCTGAAGATTGAAGAAGTGATGTTGCTTTAGTAAGTAAAAGATGATATGTTTCATTTGACCTTGCCCTGCACTTTTACCATGTCACGGAGAATATAGCCAGGTTGCGTTGAGAAAGTAACGGCCCTTTGCTGGGGGGAGTTGGTCACCTAACTCCATTTGTTTGCATTAATTGCTGAGTTCTGATTGCTGTCGCTGGAAAATTGGCCTGATCACATTGAGAGAGACTTTGGGAGGCCCGCCCGGTCTTGGCATGACCCGATCGAAAAAAAAAAATCTAAACTTTAAGTCCAATCTTAAATTTGTCCCTAATTTCATTTAGTCTAAAAAATTATTTTCGGTATATTCTCAAGTCTATCATGTGGTTTAGTCCCAACTCAACAAAGTAATTGCGAGATAGGTTTGGACATTGCATTTCCATGTGGAAAATAAATTCGTCCCCGATAAAAATTATTGAATTCTCCAAAAGGAAATCATTATAGGATATGAAATTAAAAATTTGATGATTTTTCTCTTAAATTTAAAAAAAAGTTCGACGTAGATTTAAGATCAGATCTAAAGTTTGAGATTTTTTTTAGGACAAATAAAAGTTAGGGGTAGATTTGGGACTGGATCTAAAGCTTGGGTTTTTTTTTTTCTAAGATAAAAAAGTTTCGGGGCATATTTGAGATCGGAACTAAATTTGATTTTTTAAAAAGAGAATTAGGCCATAAGTTGAAAAAAAAATTCTAAAATAATTTATTACCAAGGAATGAGGGAAACTGACTCTTGATGGGTCGGGCTCAACAAGAAAGGTGTTTTGCCTAGACCTCGAAAAAGTAGAATTTGCTCCAGTCTAGCATGTGCAAGATAGGCAAATATATCGAGCCGTCAAGGCTGAATTAAATTCGACCGAAAAAAAAACAAGTCTGAATTAATTGCTTGTTAACCAAAAAACTCGATTAATTACATTCTATAAAAGTACGGAAACTTAAATTAGCTTCCAACTCTTACTTAAAATTTTAATTTCTATATTCGAAATAGTGACATAAATGATCCATAAACTTTGATTTAATAACTAATCTGATCCCTGAACTTTAGTTTAATCTGCAATGTAGTCCATTAACTTTTAATTTAAGTAATATGACTTTTGAAATTTTAAAGTATGTTCAATTTAATCCCTGAATTATATGAAGATTTCAACATAATCTTTTCATTAATTCAAGTTCAGGAATCATTTTGAACATTTTCTTATAATTCATGAATTAAATTGAACATGTTTCAAAATTTTAGGGGTTATATTGAATAAATTGAAAATTTAGAGATTATTTTGCATACTGGGCCAAAATTCAGGGATTATATTGGTCAAATTAAAAGTTCAAGGATCACATTGCATAATGGGCCAAAGTTTATGGACTATCTGAGTCATTTTCCTCATATTTTGCGACGAATTTCATATTTAACAAAATAAGTGAAATCTCTCCATGTATTTAATATTTAAGTTTGATGATTTTTTGGAATTTCAATCAATTTTTTTTTATTCATCTTCTATTTTGGAAAAAAAATAAAAAGCAAAAGCTGACAGATTGAGACGTGTCATAATTTTGGGTTTTTGAATATTTAAGGGCAATTTGGCACTTGTTTCGGGCCCGCCACATAGCCTAGTAATTGGATAGATCGTGACATGACAGTTTTTTGCGAGGTGACCGCGCCTTTTTGCGGATTGGTCTGAATTGAACAGCGTGAATACTTCTTAGATTATGTTGGTTGGCAAATCATAATCCTA
This sequence comes from Psidium guajava, assembly GCA_016432845.1. NCBI lineage: Eukaryota > Viridiplantae > Streptophyta > Magnoliopsida > Myrtales > Myrtaceae > Psidium > Psidium guajava. The sequence continues at coordinate 37,169,852 of CM028228.1, forward strand.
AGGTTAGAAATCATGGTGTTTTTTTGGGCTAGACTAAAAATTAAGGTTCTTTGTAGACATTTTTGAGTATTTTCTGTTAGGTAGCATCTTCGTATTTTCAGTTTTTATTTTCTCTTTTCCCTAGTTTGTGCAAATCCAATGGGTCATTAAGTGTTGGTTGAGTCAAAAAAATAAAATAGAAAAAAAAGAACCACCTTTTTGCACTCCTCGCTGTCATAATATTTTGATAATATTATCTTTTTGCGGTGCACTTTTTAGTATTATTTTTCTATTTTTATTAGGTCAATTGTATTATTCCCCTCCTCCCTCCTCTCCCCCTCTTTTTTAATGATTTCCTTCCTCATGGGTGCAACTTTTCTTCTTTGACTACTTATCTTTTTCTCACCGTTTCCTCTTTTTTCATTTTTCACTTTAGACAAGCCTTAAGAGCAGTACAGACTCTGGAAGAATGATTGATGGACGAGAGATTGAGCCAAAAGTTCTCGAAATTTGATGAAAATTTGAAGCACTTATTAGTGTACATCATCGAGCTCGGCGTCGAATCCGCCAGCCTCCCCAGCTTGCGGCGGCTCGTCTCGGGGCTAGCGATGTTGTCGTTACCCACATCGTGTCGATCCTCTAGGGCTGAGGAGGAACGTGGAAGCGAACGGCGCAAGGTGACGAGCGGAGGTGGTGGAGCCGAGGAGACTTGGGAGGAGCTTTGACGTCATGTCGATGAGCACATGTTCTCAAGACGCAGAGGCAGTGGTGGAGTTGGGAAGACATATGGGGTTGGGCAGAGGGAGTGTCCCGCTCTATTTTCGAATTGCTTAACTGTAGCTGATGGTGGAGCTGGTGGTAAAGGGCAAACGATAACGCTAACAAGTTGGTTTTACATTTTGCGTCATAATTTGTCTTCCTTTTGTGCTTTTCTTGGGGACTCACAATAAGCAATTTAACTCAGCATTGCATTTGAGTGTTTGTCTAAAGCAAAAAAGCGGCGAAAGGGGAATAGAGAGGTGCAGTGTTGCTGGTAGCCCTCCGATGGCGTGGAAATCTGAGAAGTGAAAGGAAAGTGACACTCGCGAGGAAAGTAAAGGAGACAAAAAAGTAGAAGAAGAAGAGCAGACCGCATTGACCAAATAAAAAGGGATAATAACGTTAAAAGGTGAGACACTTAAAAAATAATATAATCGCAATATTATAATAGCGAGTGTCTTAATCAAACAAGAAGTGAAAAAAGCATGACGAAAAAAAAAAAAAAAACGAAAATGAGGACCGTCATCTCTGGTGGTGTTTTTATTGGCAGCAACATTCGTAGGATCATGGCTTATGTTAGGTCTCAAGTGGCAATCAAGCCATGGTCTTGAAACTTTGTACCGAAAGACACTCTCACCATCTTCCTTGCCTCCCCGACCAACGACTAAACCGAAGCCATCGCAAAGCTCTAGCACCACCCAGCGCCGCCGGTTCTCCACCACTCCCCCATCATATCTCTCTCTCTCTCTCTCTCGTGGACGGTCGCGTCGTCTGCCCTCCATTGTCTTCAGTAACCTCAAATGCTGAAATTTCGACGGTCGTGGGGACATCGTGGTGAAAGTTACAGGAGGATAGAAATTTTTTTTGAAAATGTCATATAGTTAAGTTATTTGTTCAAATAAGAATTCGAATTAATTTGCTTTATTTATTGACCGCGTGACATGGATTTTTTTTCCCCACATTAATTTAGTAGCTTTTTACAAGACCCAAGATTGAGAAAAAGAAATTGAAAATTGAAATGGATGAAGGGTCTAGTCATTATCATTCAATGGAGTCGAACACGGTCGGCTAAGGTAAGGCCCGGCAATTAATACCACGTCGTGTAGCACGGCTCCACAATAAGGCTGATTCCTTCTCCTTTTTCACTCGATTTATGTTGACATGGATAGCCGGATTGCTGTCGCTCAAGATTTGACGAAGTCATGTATCCTAATCGAGGTGTCTGAACTCGTTGGATGGGGTGTCCCCGATAGCTCTATTCCTCGATACAATGACCAAGTGCCGGAGCTCTCCCTCGTATTCTCAAAGAATGGATAAGAGAAAATGCTCCCGAGCTGCCAACCTGAACCCGCAGGGCATCGTCGTCATCGGCGGGTTAGGCGGGGCTGCCGAAATCGAAGAGGATGAGGACGAAAATGCCGATGATCTACTGATGGAGGCTCTCTCCACCGAGCTTTCTTCCTTTTGGGGAAAAGTTCTTGTGGTCCGCAACGACATGCAACAAGGTTTTGTGGAGCTTTAGGGGCTATTTCGAGAGAAGCTTTAACCGATCAACCAATTTGCTAATAAAAAATTCTCTATCTTTTTTTTTCAATGCCCGTTAAGCCCTTCTTGAGGTTATCACGAAAAGGGAGAAAAAGTGTATGAGAATGCATGTGCACTTTAATTTGATAAAATGAACAATTTGGCGGAGGGGCTTATGATACCTAGAGCGGTCAAAAAGGCCCGTGCCGGCCCGACCTGACCCGGCCCTAAAATTTAGAAAATTTTAGGGCCGAGCCTCGGTACTGTTTCAGTACAATATCGGTACTGTTTCAATAAATGGGCTGGTACTAATACTGAATACCCTTTGTGCTCTCTCCCCCCCCTAGACATGGCCATGGGCCGGTTCCAGCCCGGAACCAGCCCGTGAAAACCACCGAACCGGCCCATACGGTCGGTTCGACGGTTCCGGTTCCGAACCGCGTAAACTGGCGGTTCCGAACCGCCAACCCAACGGCTACTAGCCGTTGCCCCTTTGTTTTTTTATTAAATTTAATTAACAAATATTTTCTTATAAATACCCCCCTTCATTTTATTCACAACTTCTCTCATTTTTCTTTTCTCAATTTCTCAAATTCTCTCAAATTCTCTTAAGTCGCGATACTTGATCCACTTTCATTTCTCTCGAAATTCTTCATTTCGTTTTTGTTGGAAATTCTCAAAAAATGGCAAGTGGAAGCCGTGGCGGGAGGGGTAAGAGCCCGATGGCGCCGATGGGATCGTCCAATTATCCTCAATTCATAATCCTCAAGATTATGCATATTATGGCTTCGACGACGACGAAATTGAAATCGACAATGTTCCAAATGTCGAGCAACCCGTTCCAACACAAGGTAGCATGAATCCTCCCACCGAAGAAGCGTCAACAACGATGGAACGAGAGGGGTCATCCACTTCCTCGATATGGGAGCACTTCACGAAGGCGCACATTGAAGAAAACAAATATCAACTTACTTGCAAACATTGTGGAAAAAATTACAAATTCGTAAGTGGTCAAGGCTATGGAACATTTCAACGGCATTTGAGATCAAAACATCCAACGCTAGCTGGGATCGACACTCGTCAACAATAAATTTCTGGGTACGCCAAAACTAACGCTCCTCCTTTATTCCGTTATAACGAAAATGTTTATAAAGAAGAATTAGCTAGATTTATGGCTGTAGAACATTTATCATTTAATTTTGGTGAGAAATTTGGTTTTAATAATTTTATACAAAATGCATGTACTCCACAAGCAAAACCCGTTTCTAGAAATACCCTTAAACGACAAATTTTTAATTTGTATAAAAAAGGAAAAGAAGAATTAAAAATATTTTTTATGAATTATAATGGACGTGTGCATATAGGTAGCGATGTTTGGACCGATCCTTGGCAAATTCATTCTTATATTGGCATTACATGTCATTGGATAGATGACGATTGGAATATTTAAAAAAGAATTATTGCATTTCAAGTTTTTGAGGATAGACACATGGCAATTAATATTTATAGATTAATTAGACAAGTTTTAGAAGAATATTGTTTGGTTGAAAAAGTTTTTCTATTGGTTTTGATAATGCCGCAGCAAATACCGATTCTATTGAAGAGTTGGAAAAACTTTGTAAACCCACTTTTGGTGGAGAATTTTTTCATATTAGATGTGTTTGGCATGTTTTAAACTTAAGTGCATAAGAAGGTTTACAAACTCTTAACGTTTTTTTCAACCCAATAAAAATAGCAATCCAATATTTATGGAGACATCCCCAAATTATGAAAGATTGGTGTAAATTTTGTAAACAATATGGAAAAAGGGCAAGAAGATTTTCAAGAGATGTTCTAACTCGTTGGAATTCCACGTACGAATTACTTAATCAATCTTTTGAATATAAAGATTTATTATGTGCATTTATTTTGACTAATATTCCTCAACTTGAGTTATTACCACAACATTGGGATATTTGCCAAAAAATTTTAGATTGTTTAAAAGTTTTCAATGATGCAACTTATACTTTATCCGGTATTTATTATCCTACGATTCATTTATTTATAATAGAGTGTGTTAATATTGCTGGTGTTTTTGAAGAATATGAAGAGGATGAACAATTAGGTGCAACTATTAAGGCAATAAAATCAAAATGGCTAACTTATTATGAACATATTCCTTTTATTTATTTGGTTGCTTCTGTTTTCGATCCACGTACGAAATTAGAAGGCGTAAAAGATTTTTTGACTATGTATTATGGATGTCTTCATTTAGAAATAGAAATAGATATTAATTTATTAAAATGGATAGTTAGCAACTCAATAGTAGTATTATATAATGATTATTATATTAGATATAACGCAACTGATATTAGATCTTCTTCTCAATTTAGTCGCGTAAAAAACGAGAGCGAAGGTAAAATGAGTAGAGGGTATAAAATGCTAATGAGTAGGCAAAAAAGACAAAGGGGGCGCACGGATATTTTCGAATTTGATCACTATTTAAGCACTAACTTTGAGACTAACTCATTTGCAAGTGGCACAGATTTTCAAATTTTAGAGTGGTGGAAAGAGCATTCAAGTCAATATCGAATTCTCTCTATCATCGCTAGACAGGTTTTAGCAACTCCTTGTTCAACAGTTGCGGTTGAACAAGCTTTTAGCGCTGGAGGCAACATTTTGGACGATCACCGTTCAAGATTATCTCCGCAGTCTGTAAAGGCTCAAGCTTGTGTCGATGATTGGACGAATGCTCAATATCAACAACAAAAGATGGATCGCAACATAGAAGCCGAATTTTTCGATGATGGAGCGAGCACCATGACGGGAACCACCGCCGGAAGCGACAATTGACGATGAGATAAGTATGGGGTTATCAAAGGTAAAAGAACTACATGGGCTTTGATTCTTTTATCCACAAGAAGATATGTAGGCACTTAATGATAATTCATTAAGTCAAGCCCTTTCTCTCTCCCTTTTTTCCCTCTAAGTTTGATTACAATTTTATAAAATTTTACTTGAAATTTTTATTACTTAAAAAATCGGGCCGGTTCAGGGTTCCGGTTCCGAACCGGAACTAGAACCGATGGCCACGGTTCCGGTTCCGAACCGGAACCGGTCGGTTCGGAACCGGAACCGGTCGGTTCGGAACCATGGCCACCCCTACCCCCCCCCCCCCCCCCCCCCCCCCCCCCCCCCCCCCCCCCGCGTCTTCGAGCTCTCTCTGCAGCAACAGTGGCATTTCTCTCTCCTCATCTGCCTCTCGCTCCTCTCTCTCGTCCTCCTCCCTCCGGCCATCTCCCTCGCTTGATGGTGGTCTAGTCGTCTTCTACTTAGTGCTACTCACTTGGTGACGGTGGGAGTGGTGGTTTGTTTATGAAAATTTGACTCCAAATCCAAAGGTCAGGTTTTTTAAGCAAGGAAGAAAGAAGAAATGGGCAGATTGGCAAAGGGGTGTTTTTCCTATCCAGATCCCTCATACCTAGCCTGACGAGCTCATCAATCCTGCGGCGTCTGTCGCTCCTACCTCCTGAGAGTGTGTTTGTGTTGTCCTCTCTGGCTCAGGAGCGCATCCAGAAAAGCAAAGGTTGGTTCAAAGGCTCACCACCTCTGCATACATTCGTGAGAGAAAGGGAAAAAAGGAAATAGATAGGAGAAGCTCCCCTACTTTTTCTTTTAGTTGTCTTCTTCTTTTGCTTTCTTCTTCAATTTCCGAGGAGTCTCCCACTTTTCCCTTCCAATCCTGCACACAAAAGCCCTTTTCACTCTTTTTTTTTTAAAATTAAAATTTATGTATTCTTATTTATTTTAAATAATATGAATGTCTTGGAGCTTGATTTTTTTATGTCCCCACTCGACCCGACCCGAATATCTTGATATGATTCGGGTATCGGATCGGACCGAGTCGAGCCGAGCTTGAGCTATTGGATTTCGAGCCGGGTCAAGCTTACAATGAGACCCGGCCCATTGACTCCCCTGAATTGATACCCCTCGTGTAGAGAGATAAAAGGCAAACTGCAGTGACAGGATGATCACTGGAATGAAATATTCCTTGCTCGATCGAGCATTTCTTATTTAAAGAAAAGAGAAAAATAAAATAATTAAAAGAATTTAATTTTAAGAAAGGGAAAGAAGAGATAAATTAAGCAAAAAGATCCGAGATTAATTCTATTATTCCTGATCGAGCTGGTGCTAAATCGCATGAAAGGTAAGCAATTTTTATTTTATTTTTTATTTTTAGAAAGTTTATGATAAATATGTTATGATGGGCATAGGTTGGGATTTTAATGTAAAATTTTGAGGTTATTTACCCTAGAATCTAAACGGTCAGGATACGCGAATATATTTTCCTTCAGAAATCAGGATCTTTGACCGTACGTAAAGCACGCCTTCCTTTTCGGTCGCCTGCGTATATCGCATGATAACCTACTGTCCCTCCCTCTCCAAAATTCAAACGCTTCACAGCCAATCAAAAACCAGGAAAAACAGGGAAAAGCTCCACATCCATGGCGACCGCACCTACTCCGACCCAAAACTCGACGCCGGCGAGCTCGTTCCACCTCCAGCACATGACCGATGCGGACCTCCGGAAGGTGTTCGACCAGTTCGACGCCAACGGCGACGGCAAGATCTCCGCCGCCGAGCTCTCCCAGGTCCTCTCCGCCATGGGCTCCCCCGTCTCCCCCTCCGACCTCGACCGCGCCATGGACGAGATCGACACCGACAAGGACGGCTTCATCAGCCTCCCCGAGTTCGCCGCCCTCTGCCGGTCCGGCTCCTCCGCCGAGTCCGACCTCCGCGACGCCTTCGACCTCTACGACCAGGACCGGAACGGCCTCATCTCCTCCAAGGAGCTGCACCTGGTGCTCAACCGCCTGAACATGAAGTGCTCGATGGAGGACTGCGCGAGGATGATCAAGTCCGTCGACGGCGACGGCGACGGCAACGTCAATTACGAGGAGTTCAAGAAGATGATGGCTTCGAAAGGTCCTGGTAATTGACGATGTAATCCGTTCCTCTTTCTGCATCTGTCGACTGGTTTGAGATTTCAAATGCCGATCTCATCGTAACAACAGATTGATTTTAGCACTGTTCTATACACAGACTAGAAACCATACCATACAGGTAGAGACTTTGCTATGATTTACTCTTCTGGTGATTCGGATCTGCACCACATCACGCTTTTGGTGATTCGGATCTCCCTAATCTGGAAGGACTATCTGATTTGATTCGCATTGACTGCAAAAAAAGATTAGATGCATCACTTTGTCAAGACTTGAATCCTGGAATCTTGTCATGTTGGATCGTGGCGAGCGTATCGATTCACGGATCATCCAATTCATCCCATCGATCCATTCATATTAATAGATTTAAATCTTAATTTCGTGCGATGATGATCGAATGCATGTGGAGGTCGAGTATTTATAGCATTGCATATTTCCAGAAATAAGCATTTAGCATATGTACCATGTAGTTCTTAATCTTTTCGCATGGCATTCGAGTGGCCACCGTGTAAGTTGCGGGGAATTGGACTTCGCACATTGCATGTCGGCCCCGTTCCGGCCGGCACCGGCCAAACTCCGGCTTCTCTACTTGATTGGGGGTGTGAGCAAAAGAATCGAATCGAAGTTTCGAGCTCCGTTATCAATGTGTAGGCATGGACATGGGAAGGATTTGTTGAAATGGCCGGTTGGGTCACATGACTGTGTATGGGCTACTTCCCTGGATCAGAGCGATGGTGTTGCATGCAATAAATGTGGAACATGGTCGACACGAGTTAGGCGGATCACGCCAATATCTCACCAGTGCATTTTCTTTGCTAAAAGCTAGGACTTTTTGTTGAAACGATTGATGGATTCCCAAGGATTGCCTAATGAATGAAGACGCAGATAGCGACTTAGCTTTTATTTTGTTTATCATTTTTCGAGTTTTCGGTCTTCGTCTCTAGACCCATCTTGCCCCCAAATGTCGCGCCGACCTTAGGCGGTCGGCCCAAGTTATATGTACGTGGAAATCGGGGGTGGTCGGCTTTCGAGGTTGGGATCAAAACCTCGGCAAAAGCCCTCCCGGAAAGAAAGTTAGAAATTGCCGGTCAAATGGTGGGTGTGAAATTTCGATTTAGTTTGAAGGATAAGCGTAAAAGCGCTGCTTGGAATTTCATAAATCATAACAAATGGTAAACACTAATCGAATGATTAGGTGGTATTGGAAGGCATGGAGTTCAGATTTGTCGATGTTTGATGATGGAGGTAGAAGATGGGTTTCATTACTGAAATTGAGACGGGGAAGCTGAGGTAAAAGGGCCTTAACGTAATCGGTGGGGGCAAAAACTCAGTTAGGGGAAGATAAAATAAAAGTCCTAAAAATCATCACCAATGAGCGATCAAATACTAAAACTTTCTAAAAGTATAATTAAATCTTAAAATTTATCATAAAGTGCTATTAAATCCTAAAACTTTCACAAAAATCAAGTCCTAAAACTTTTCAAATTAGGACCCGATTGCATTTTTGAGAAAGTTTTATGATTTTATTGCATATTTTGAAAGTTTTAACACCTGTCGCAATTGTTGAAAGCAAAAGTTAAACAAATCTCTATCATCTTTTTTTTTTAGATGATTAACCTCTTAAGTGGACACGCACAAGAGTGATATTTTGCGAAAAAAGAATAAATAAAATTTTTCCCTAGATTCAACTATCACCTTTTGAAGACCCATACCTGACATATTCGCTCTAAACGTTTCTAAAGATTGTTTTTGAAGAATTGTTCAAATTCTACTATTTATAATCACTCTAGATTCTGAAGACCCATGCTTCACATATGTCTATTATTGCTTAAGTATCTATGGAAGTTTGTAATTTTTTATTGACAGGATTATTCTATAACATGATTGATAGAATATTTTTTATTGGAAATTACCTTCCATAGGACAAGAAAACTTTCACATTTGAAGAATTACACTTATGGAAACTGAAGATTTAGTTGTATGAGCAATTGAATTTGAGAGGTTCTGATTCTACACTAATGGCTACCAAATCTCTCTAGATACAGTTTTTTCTAATCAAGATTGATGGCATCCAATTAGAAATTGAAAGGTGACCTTTGAGGACCTTTGCAACGGCTAGTTTGAGGTTAAGGAGTATAAAAGGAGATCCATGGTGACTATTCCTAAGTGTGATCAGAACCAACAATTGCAAGTGCTTGAGTGATTCAGATTCATTTTTTTTTTGTTATCAAAAGCTAAACACTATTCCTAGAGAGGTTTTGTATGAGTGTGAGATTACAATCATTTGCAATCTTTTATTGATTTATCTAGTGAAATCTAACCAATCGGTTGTCAGTGTGGGAGAGTGGATGTAAGCTTGATATAAGTCAAACCATTATAATCATTATGTGTAAATTCTCTCTATTTCTAAACTCTTTACTTTGTACTTGATAGAGAATTGCATATTAACATTCAGAATCACATATCGAATATTATTTAGATTCTGAATCTTCGATTTGTTTGACCTACTTCTTTTAATTCTGTGTTTTGAAGTCAAATTTATTCAGAATCATCTATTCATCTCCTATAGGCAATATTGCTAAAAACAACACAAAAATAAGCAAACTTTTTGGGCATCAAAGCATATTTGAAGATTTGTAATCAATAAGCAAGAGGCGGCATTGTGAACATCTCGTCCTATAGATGTTAATGTTTCACTTTCAGTCGCTGTTTTTTTAAAATTTTACGTGAAAACTCTGCACGAGGAAAATCAATTCGTATTAAGCATCGAATTAAGGAGTGCCTTCAAAACCAAAAACTTACCCGCACCCTAGAATATTGACTGCATGTCGAAGAATGAATCGTGACAATCAGCAAATGAAAACGAAAGTGGATCAATTTCAATTCATTGGATCCGATGGTAACCAATGAGGATGGTCGAGATCTCTTGGATGAGGGGTCAATAGTCGCATGTGAGTTTTGAGCATTGATCTTTCAGAACCTCGCTTACGGATGTCCAATTCTTGGTGGGAGGGAGGGAGGGAGGGAGGCCATACTCAAACAAGTCCCTCAACTTAAGGCAATCTTCAATCCCCAAAAGTGTGAGAGAGGAGGGGTTGCAAGGGCCGCTTGATAGTCTTTCCACATTCCTCATATTTATTATCGGAGAGCAATTACCAAGAGGCGATTATCAGAGGGAGGTTACTAAAAGTGATTATCGATTTCTAAAAAGTGAGTTATCTCTTTTGAATTATAGATAACATGAAAAAAGAAAAAAGTACGTCAGTTTTTCTGAACATCAGTTTGGTCTTCGTCCAAAATGTTCTCAAGAACAATCTCCCTTGTACTTCTCTCGCACTTGTTCCGACGATTGATTCTCGCAAGGCTGTTCATTGGAGGCTCTTAATATGTGGACAGTGCGTATATTCTCTCGTGTAATTGTACTTCGATCGGTGATACAAGTTAGTGAATACAATATGATTTTTTGCATGTTTATTGTTTAGAACAGGGATTCATTTCCTTCAATGAAGCACTTATGAATTGCACTTGCCATTCCACGGATTTCCAAAATTTTCACCCTAATGCAAGAATAAGTTGGTAAGGCCACAATTTCCAAACAAACTAGCATCAGTTGCATCTCCAACTTCTTTTATCTTTTGCATTGATATGAATAGTTCTCCTTGAAGATGTGGGAACTTCTTTAGCTTCTTTAACTGTGACGTTTTCTCTTGTCCTACCACAAATTTGGACAAGATAGTAAATTCTTCAAATTATCAACTCTCCGTATCTCTATTGTCAAGAATTGTAACCTGACCACTTTTGCGAAACCTTGAGGCAACATAAAAAGCTTTTGACAACCTTTGAAGATCAAAGATTATAATTTGCATTAGGTGCTGATTGACTCATGTAGCATTTCAATATCAATGTACGAGAAATTGACGTATCAAAGTTTGTAATCTTTTATTGATAAGATTATTCTACAACATATTAGTAGAATATCCTTGATTGGAAATTATCTTCCTTGAGACAAGACAACTTCCATTTTTGAAGAACTCTGTTTTTGGAAACCGAAGATTGAGTTTTATGAACGACTGAATCTGGTTCAAATTCAACACCGATGGTCAACAAACCTCCATATATATATATCAAGGTTGATAATGTCCAATCGGCGATTGAAGGATGATCTTTTGAAGATCTACCCAACGGCTAATTTGGGGTGAAAGAATATAAAAGAAAATCCATGGTACTGCTGCAGTGATGGATTAAAATTATCAATTCCAAAGTGCTAGAGTGCTTCAGATACTAGACTTGTTCTTGAGAGCTACATACTATAATCCTTGAGAGGTTTCTTTTTGTGAGAGTGTGATAGTAAAATCACTTGTAATCTTTCATTCTTTCATATGGAGGAATCCAGTCAATCAACTGTCAGTGTGGGAGAGTAGACGTAGACTTGATCTAAGCCAAATCACTATAATCATTGTGTGTAAGTTCTCTTTATCTCTAAACTCTTTACTTTGTACTTAATAGAGAATTGCATATTTATGTTTAGAATTACCGAATATTATTTAGATTCTAAATCCATAACTAATTTGACTTTTTTTTGCTTAATTTCATGATTTATAGTCAAATTTATTTATAATCACCTATTCACTCCTTCTAGGTGATATTGTTGGAAACAACAATTGGTATCAAAGTGAGTTGCTCAATATTTTGTAGTGTTTTTACTTTAGAGTTAACAATGTATCATGTGTAGCAATAATTCTTCAAGATTAGGTTTCAATAACAATCTTCCTTACTTCGATGGACAGGACCATAACATTTCGTGCATCAAAATGAAATGGTTCTTCAAGGCATCAGACAATCTATTGTGGGATGTTGTGACTAAAATAGTAAATCTTGACACGACATCAACTGCCACTTGAGGAAATAAAAACAATACTCCTATGGCAGCCCTTTTAGAGATTGAAAGGACAAAAAGAGAAGGACTTGATTCTAAAGCTGTTCACTCTCTCTTGTATACTTTATCTACTCTCATACATAATGGTGTCACCGAAGATGAATCATCAAAAGCCATATGGGATAGACTTCATGTCATATATCAAGATTAAGGAGATCAAAATCATTATTTTGCTGAGTGATTATGAAATATTCAAGATGAAGCTAGATATGTTGACATGATTGATAGGTTTCAAGTTCGATTTTTTTTTTAAATACCTTTTTCCCTTTCAATGTTTGCTTTGTTTAAGAGTGTGCTTGGTTCCCATAAGAGTGACCCCACCAATTACCAACCAACGCTGCATAAATCTCAACTGGAAAATCCATATTTCGTAACGGAGAATGCAAAAACCTTTGGTAAGAGAAACGTTTCAAACAGTTATTATGCCACACAAAGTGTCCGCAGCTTTTGACCGAAAAAAAAGTGTAGCAGGTTGTACAGCACTAAAACGACAAACACTTGGAGCAGTGTCACAATTATTATGCCTCACAAAGCCACGGTTCAAACAAATCCCTGACCATCCCAATTTCACAAGCGAAACTCAACTTTGATCTCCATAGGAGCAATGTCGGGCGGCATGTCCTTCAGAGCCATCAAGTCTCGATCGTCACCTTCCAGATAGTCCCTCAAGAACGCGACCATCACCCCACCCACGAACCTCCTCATGGGCTCTCTGGAGGTCCCGCCCTTGCACATGCAGTCCGCGATCCACCCGGTCAACACCGGCAGGTCATCATTGAGCATGTCCATGTGGCCGTACTTCTCTGCTACAAAGTAACAAGCAGGTGGTTGGCACTCCCCGAAGAAATCCGCGTGGTTCACCCCCTTCGGCGCGCACGCCGGGACGAGCAGCGGGAACTTCTTGTGCTCGCCCAGGCTCGACCCGACAACCACCACGGGCATGTTCAGGTCGAAGGACTGTGGGACGTAGGTGAGTACAGGTGGTGGGGTCTGCTTGCCCTCGTCCATGCCGTCGACCGGGTCGATACCGAGCAAGGCCATGATGGGGAGGGCGAGTGGGGTTGATGATTTGCCGAGGGCAAGCGCAAAGGCGACTTTGCCTCCACGGCTGTGGCCAGCGAGGGCGAGTTTGGTGAGGTTTGGGCGGACCTTGTCTGGGAGGCACGTGCCGAGGCCTGCGGACAGCCAGTTCATGGTGGCTGCCGCGGCATTGATGTCATCGGTGGCGTGCACCCAGGGAAAGATGTGAAGCTGTTCAAGATTAGAAACTTGTTCTAACGAGTCGAATACATCAAAATTATTTGAAAGATTATACCTTTTTCATATGTATCATTTATTTAACATTCTTTTAATTTGGGGTTTTCTGATAATGATGGGTTTATTTTCAAAATTTTTTTAATGCGTTTTTGTTTTACTTTTCATGTCATATGTGCCTGGTTTGTGTTAATTTGATCCCCGGCATCTCACGCTCAGCAGCCCGAGCCAGCTGAAAACGAAATTTAGAATCAGGCATGAATTTACTAAGAAAGGATTTACTTACTTAGTTCAGTATAAAACTTTTAATGGAGATTAAAACTCTCCGATTACATAATACATGTTCAATAAGAAAATAGCAAAATTTGTCAAATTTATCACACCTCTATTATAAAATCGCTTTTTAAATTTAAAAATACTTGTACTGGAAATCCTAAAACTTATCGCAAAATATGATTGAAGACTTAAAACTTTCAAAAAAGTATAATGAAATCTCAGTTTGGTCAATAAAAAATGCTGACTTGACATTTTATTATTATTTTTCTTTCCTAAAAGGCCCTTTTTTTTATTACTTTGTTCTCCAAATGTAACTTAAATTAATTTTAAAAATGAAAAAAATTCTAAAAATTTATCAAAAAACCAGGGCCCTTGCTTGAGGCTAGCAAAACCGTACTTGGGATTGGCAAGGGTTGGCTAGTGTTGCCTAGATCTAGGCAGGGTCATTGGCCCTTGCCAAGGCCTCACTCGAGACCAATAACATCCATTGTCCATTTCCAGCGATGGGCGTCTTGATTTTTCCTTTTCTTCAAATTTTTTTTTTAAACTTTGCCGTATTATTTTCTAAACAAATTTAATTAATATTAAAGAAGAAAAAAATGATAAAATGCCACATGCGAAAAGGAAAATGATGAAAAATGCACATCAATATTTTCTATCCGCTAAAGTAACGGTGTTAGTGAAAGAATTTGATTATATCAATTTAGCAAGTTGTAGCATTAAAATGAACTTTTTGAAAGTTTTGATACAGTTTTGCACTGTTGTTGGCTTTGTCTATCATATTATTTAAGAATCAAGTCAACCCAGTTTTTTTTATCACTACATGAGGTGACTGGAGGGAGGGAGAGAAAGAGAGAGCTCTACCTGAGGAGCGACCACGATAAAGCCATGAGAAGAAACTCGTTGGATGAGCTGTGAGTAGAAGGAAGTGTTCATCATAAAACCATGCAGGAACATCATGACAGGGAATTCTCCGGCAACTTCAGCAGGAGCTCCGATTAGAAGAGGCTTCGGAGGCGGGTTCGTGAGATCAGACGATGACGTGTCTACTCCTCGAAGCTCGGTCTTGTACTTCCCAGCCTCAAACACATTGGTACGAGCAATCGAAGCCGCCATGGTCGGAATCTTCAGCAATAGCTTCTATAGACTCCTGTGTGATTTTGCAGTAATAAGTTTCACCTTGTGATGCATGCATTTATAACCTCAAACCTAAGAAGGACAGAAGGTTGTTGCGGATGAAAAAGAGTTCAGTACTATGACAGTGACATCCAACCCTAAACAGGCGTCATAATGAGGAAGAGAGAATATCTGGAGGGAGAGGGGAGAGGGCATTTTTTTTTGTCCCAGATTGTATCCTGACCTAGATACATTCCATATTTTAATCTGTGGATCTGCATACGCCATACATCTCCACCTTTTAAAGACATGCTCAGATCTTAGGGAAATTCTTATTTTAACTGCGCATTGTGAAACCAAACTTTATAATTTTGGTAAGAGGGAAAATGCCATGGGTTATTATATCGTCCACTACAATGAAGTCCGAATTTCGCCGTCAGACGAAAGAAATTTGGAACTCTTTAGCTAATTGATTAAGTTGACAAAAAGGATATTTATTTGGTCAACGCCAAAAATGATTTTTTTTTATTAGAAAGAAACTTCCGTTTCACATAAAAGAAAGGTACATGTCATCAAGACTAAGCCAATCACAAAGCGTTACAATCAAGTATAAATCCGAAAAATAGATCAACTTGGTATAGCTTGTAGCATCTTCCTCCTTTCGGAAGAACGGATTTATATGATACAATCAGCAGCCGATCACCAAAATTTATATCATCATCGATGATGAGAATGTGCCGAAATTTTCATCTATAGTAATGATTTTACCCAAGGGCAGTGTGCATCCAAGTTTGGCTTCTCCAACACCATTACCGTACAGAAATAACAACACTAATATGTATTTAGATCAGGATTAAAGAACTCCCGAATTTAGATCTAAATCTAAATTGGGAGAAAAGTGCTACAAAATAGTAATAGTTGATCTAAACGCTTTCAGATAAACTCGCCATTGCACACAATGAGAGAGGAGCTTCAGAGATTTGCGGAGCGCTCAAATGATGTCCACGAAATCAGCGAAGAAGTCTTAAAATTTGTTAAAAAGAAAAGATAGAGAGATAGACAAGGATATAAAGAGGAAAAGAGAAGAGGAGAGAGGAAAAAGGGAGTGACCTCAAGGAGATTCTTCAATGGAGGGAGGGGTTTGGTGGCTGTGAGAAGGAAAAACTATAGAGTGAGGGGTAGGGGATTTTTCCATGCCAAAAATGATTCACTTACTCCAAAAGAAAAAAAATCCTCGTTATCTTTACAATAAATAATTTCTTGCTTCTTTATATGACATTGGATCCCTTTTTCCCTTTTTGCTAAAAAGTAAAAATGGATAATTTGTCCCCTTTTTAACATTGGTCAATTTGCTCTATACAATAAAGACAATGGAATTCTTCTTTACATATATGTAGATGTTATTCATTTTTCAATGTCAGATTAATCTTAACTCTTTTCTCCAACACCATAAAAAGAAACTCGAATTGCAAAAGTTCTTTAGATAATTTTGAAGAATCATAATGTTAGTATACATGTATGTTCATAAATAGTTGAGCCAAGGGTAAGAACTACCGTTTACACCTGAACAATGCAACGTAACAGCGTCCAGGCACTGCGTTGTCTTCTCTACGATTTACGAGGTTTCACTTAATCAGGTACCACCAGGCTAAGGGCTCAAGCACGGCCTTCTTGGTATGGTCTATAAGAATTTTATTTATTGTTGGGTAAATTAATTAATTGATCTAATAAAGTTTCTTATTTAGTATAATATTGGGCTAGTTAGTGTTGGTCGAGTTAAGCACAATTTGTAATGAGAGGGTGAGGTTATAAACTCTATAAATACAGCTGAAGTCCCTTCTCTAACACTAGTTCTCACATAATGTCATATAAAGAGTTGTTACAAAACTCGATACGTAAGGGGCAATCTCATTGAAGCCAGTGATTCATGGGGTTATAGAGGAGAAGCTTTTGAGTGCTGATTCATCAATATTCCGCATCAAGAACAATGGATTCCAAACAAAATACGTAAATATCTTTACTTCATAATTGTGATTCGTGTATCTAATTATGGTGATCTTATGATGCTACTTAAGGTTAATAATCATAGCTTATATGTGGTATCAAAGCTGCCATGATTTAGGTCACGATATCACGTTTTGGCTATTTTTCAAAATTTTAATTTCAAGAAAAGTTGAATTATTACATATTCGAATTGTACTCGATGAGGCGAGCAAAACCATGTAAAGATCATTGTCAGCAAACGTTGGATGCGCCGCCAAGCACGACTACACACTGCAGGGCGTCGAGCGTATGAAGACCACGCGGCAAAGAGAAGAAACACATGGAAGACCCAACCTGCGCATGCTCAACATGTCCAAGGGCTGACGTCAGCTAATCTCACATCAGCCCAACCTGACCCAACCCGATTTCATTGACCCTACCTAGCCCATTAACTATTTGACTTTGGCCTTGCGATTGACCCGGTTCAATTGTTAGGGCAAGGGGTAATTGTCAAACTAGCTAAATCAATTGGAACAATTTTTGAACTGCCACACAATGCATGTGTCCATGCGTGGGCCTCACGCGACAATCACATAGGTGGCACATGAGGGCACATGACAACTTTATTCGGGGAGTTCCAAGTATTGGCGTGCTCGTATGCTTATGCTTTACTAGGTGGTATATTTATCTGTATATGTTTGATGCTTTTATGGAATGAAAATACGTGCGGAATCCTAAGTACTTATATTTTTTGGGGTATTATTGTATTTTTTTAATGTATTTCTCTATAGTTTTGAAATGCAGGTGCAAGATCACATGTAAGTAGCCAAATATAGATTGTGTAGGGTATTAAGTATCCACTATATATACATTATTTAACATGTATTGTTGATTAGATCAATATAAATTAGCACGACATGTAATTTTGTGATTAATTGCCCTTGTCGCCAAATCTAAAATTATGTGTATATACAAAGAATGTGAAATATAAAGCTTATATCTTAGTTTCAAAAATTCAATTGAGTTGTGACCGCCAAAGTGACACTCTTGTTTGGGTTTGAGAAAATTTTTTATATCATATTATGATGGGATGCCTCCTGTTCCAATGCATGATCATACTCTCAAAAAGAGATAATTGTGTATTGCTGCAAGGAGAGATACATGTAGAGCATATGGTTGATGATTGATTAATCCAAGTTTTTTTTTTGCACCCTAAAGGTGGTGAATTAATGAAAATTAATTATATTTTCATGACCGCTATAATGTAGAGAGTATACAACTGTATATCATATATTTTTCCCAAAGATGAGTAAATGATGATGCATATAACTCTTGAGATAAATTTTCACATTATATAAATTGTATACATTGATTATTTTTAGTCACCTTCTGTGTAAACGGCAACTCTATTAGAATTGAGGTTCATACTGGTTCAAACTAGAAGAAATTGAATGGGGATTTTATGTTTGCGATATATGTGGTGAATGTTCATATTGCTCTTATTAAGTATAAGCTCATGGATCTCAACGTTATTAGTGAGGAACCCTAAAAGTACTAAGTGTTACTTGGGGAAAAGCTCAATCAAGTTTGCTTGTTAGCTATGGAGTGATCCATTAAGGAACACTTGAAATTTGTTTTGCCATCTAACTCCATTTTTAAATAAATGAAAGAAGCCTGCGTGGCTTGGATGGAACCAAGTCTTGTCTAATGTTGAGAGTTGTACACATCTACAAAGATTCTTCATCATCAGGTACAATGGTTTTGGTAGGCTTAGAGATTACCTCTTAAAAATGGTAGAATTGCATATTAAGAGATTCACAAATCATCATCATCATTTATGATGGTTCTAGTAGGCATAGGGATTATGTCTTAAAGATGGTAGAGTTGCATATTAAGAGGTTCACAAATCGTACTTATAAAGGAACTCATAAAATCATCGGTCATTCTAATAGTTTGGGTCTAAAGAAAGAAAGCATCTTTTAAAAAGGACGATGACCACTACTTTTTTCATAAGAAGAACGGTCACTAAAGAAAGACTGCAATAATTTTAAAACTTGATTGTCTAAGTGTGAGCCTAAAAATAATGATTTTTTGGTATTGGTTTGTGAATCTACTATATTAGAAGCCCTCTCTTGTTCATGGTGGCCCACATAGCAATGCAACTACTCGTCTTACCTTTACCATACATGGATACATAAATCTAAGGAAGCCAAATAAGGAAAAATCAAAGTTCATTGTGGAAAATAACAACAAAGTTGAGGTCGAGTTCGTAGGAAAGAGTTGAACAGCTTATAAAGGTTGACATCCTACCTGCTCTCAAAAGTAGAGATTTGCATAGACTCTTGTAGATGTTAGATAACTAAGATAAAGAAAAAAATGGCAAAAGGATATCTTGAGTGTCAATATTTGTATAAGGCTTTCACTTTGGTGCAAATATTTATTTTTTTAGATTACTTAAGTGCCAATTTTTTTTTAAAACGATTATTTTAGTGCCAACTCAGGTGAGGTTACCGGAATTTCTTATCGTTGACACTAGAATAATCATTTTTTTTTTCCGATTGGCACTTCAAGGATAAAAAAAAAATTATTCACACCAAAGTGAATATTGTACACAAATATTGGCACTTGAGGTTTCCTTTTGTCACGAATCAATAGGGTTTGTCTAATTTGGGGAGGACAAAAATGGGGAGATGATATAGCGGTTTGTTTTAGAGGGACGGAATGCGTGCAACCACTTCGTTTCACGTTAGTATGCCTAAAAAATATTGATTTTAAATTCCTCTTTAGTCTTGGCTATGGCTAACCAAAACCTTCTATTTAGGAATAATATCCATCATTGTTTTATTGAAGAATAATATCCGCTATTTTAATAAATTGCTTTGAATTCTTTATATATTAATTTTTGTTCAAGCAATATCACTTTGATGTTTCTCAAAATAAAACAAAAAAAAAAAAACAAATCTCATCTTGTTTCTCTTAAAATAGTGAAAACTCACCAATTCATTGGTAAAAAATTATGAAACCGTACCATTCATTTTGTAAAATGACCCTATGGTCATGAAATAATTTTCCTGATTTTTTTTTTGCTTGTGATTATCAATATCGTGGTAACTTACAAGGATATGTAGTGTTTCCGTTTAAAAATATGAATTGAGGAGTTTGCGAAGATGACCCATTATCAAAATCCAAGGCGTGGATGAGGTGCTTGAATTGTGAGGATTAAGATGGGATGGATTAAAGTTTTTTCTTTCTGCGTAGAATATCGTTTCACTAAGAATTTGACACGTTTGTGTGCTTTGATAGAAAATTGGAAGTCAAAGAGATTTCTCAATGTCATTGATACACATGATAAATAGTACAACACATTACATGAGATAATTAATGTGTTTTTGTTAGAAAAGAAGTGTGATGAAGAAACAAGTCCAAATGAACAAAATACGTCATAATATAGCCTTTAAAATAGCATTGAGAAGACTAGTTCTTAAGTTTTTTACAAGACCATGTGAGAGTTAGAGGAAGCCCTAAAGGAAGAAGAGTATGCATTTGTAATTTGATGATGGTCCTAGATAGCTTCTACTTGACCATGCAAAGATTTTGAATCTTGGACTTACACAATACCTCAATCACATATTTTCCATCTTCTTTGTCTTGTTTAACTAGTCCTAGAGCACTCTACTTGATGTATTGTATGCGTTTAATAGATATCCCTTCAAAGTGGTCATTAATTTTCTATTTCCCTATTTCCTTTTTTTAATCTTTATCTTTATCTTTTTTATATTTTTTTTTTTTGGCCTTGCTCTCTTTACCGAGAGCATCGTTGGAGAGACTCCATCATCGAGGGCACCACTAAAACTCCAGCACCAAGATTGCTGACCATTACCTTTAGTCACCCTATTACTTCGGCCATCACCGGACCATACTCGATAATGATCTCCAGTGATCGAAACACCATCACCATTCTTTCAGAACCAAAATCTAAAGAATGATGAACATATACATAATGCAAAAATTCGGGCATCAAAGTACTTACTGGAGATTTGACCAATATGGGTAAAAGGATATCATGTGCCAATATTTGTGTACAATACTCACTTTGGTGCCAATATCTTTTTAAAAATAATTATTTAAGTGCCAACTCCGATGGGTGTCCGCTGGAATTTCTCGCTGTTGGCACTTAAGTGATCGTGTTTTCTCAGATTTGACACTTAAGTGATCTCAAAAAGAATATTGGCATCAAAGTGAGCACCGTACATAAATGTTGGCACTTGAGGTTTCCTTTTGCCAAAAAAATGCAGTCCAAAGTTCTGATTTGTTAGAGGTCATTCACACTACTATAAGTGGACTCTATACAGGAACATTGTGTAGAAATTTTTATTTAATCACATTTAATTCATTATTATTTCCTAGATGATTATTTGTACTTGATTAACGAAAAATTTGGGTTTCTTAATAAGTTCATAATTTTTGGGACAAGAGTAAAGAAATAATTGGGGAAAGTTATAAAGGATGTCGAATTTAACTAAGGTGGTGAGTATTTTGGCAAGCATGGTGATGCTAGATAGCTTAAAGGGTCATTTACCAAAAACTCAAGAGGATTTTAAGATAGTAACTTAGTTTAGTATTCACGGGAGTCTTGAACCAAAAGGTATGGCCGAAAGGCGTAACCACACCCATATGGATATGATGAAGAGTATGATTAGTAAAACTGACTTACATGATTTTTTGTGGGGTGAAGCTTTAAAAGCAGCCCTTTACATTGTGAACTGCATTTCTACCAAAACTGTTCCATTATCTTCTTTTGAGTTATGGATTGAATGTAAACCTAATTTAAACCATATTAATGTTTGGGATTGTCTTGCAAAAGTGAAGTTATAATCCAACATTAAGTTGAAGAATCACTTAGTTTACTTGCCTAAAGTCACAAGCCCGTTGGCTATAATTATGTGTATTAGATAAAATGAAATCCAAATGAAAAATTGAGAAGTTTAAAGTTAGATTGGTAGCCAAAGGTTTCATTCAAAGAGAAAGAGTAGATTGCAAAGTAAATTTCCCTCCAATCTCTTCTAAAGATTCCTTCAATGTGATTATGACATTAATAGCTCATTATGATATAGAGCTCTATTAGATGGACATTAAAACTTCTTTTGTAAATGGAGATCTTGATGAGGAAGCCTATATGATGTAATCGGAGGTTTAGCAGTAGACGATTCAAGTATGCATGTGTGTAGACTGAAAAGTCTATTTATGGTCTCAAGTAAGCTTTTAGATAATTATACTTAAAGTTTCATAGGATTGTCACCTCATTCAGTTATGTCAGGAACAAAGTGGATCAATGTATATGTACCGCAAGATCATTTATGTAGGCAATATCTTGCTTGCGAGCAGTGTTATTGAATTATTGCATGAGACGAAGCAGGTATTGTCAAAGTATTTTGACATAAATGATCTTGGTGAGGCATCTTTTGTCCTAGGCATTAAGATCCATATAAATCGTTCTTGCCATGTATTGGGTTTATTTTAGAGAACATATGTTGATTAGAAAGATTCAATATGTAGTATTGCAGGTTAGGAATTGCTCCAGTTATTAAGGGTAATAAATTGAATCTGTCACAGTGTCCTCATACAAATATTGACAAAACCTAAATTAAGAATGTACTATATGCTGGTGAACTTGAAAATCATGTATGCTCAAGTTTGCACCAGACTAGATGTTGTGTGACATCCTGAGTTTCGATCACTTTTTCCAGAATTTGAATACAAAATGGTTTATTTCATGGAAGCGCTATAAATGAATCTCACTTGGAGCTGGCCACTCTGAGATAACTACCTAAAGAGGAAATGCTAATTAGAAATATAAGCACGTGGACCAAATAGTCGATACTCGTGACTCCTAAAAGCCATCAGTTAGTTTGAGAATTTATTTAAAGTTGCCATCTTATGAATGAGGCCGCAATCGAAATAGGACAATAAACTCTCATGAGTATCACATTTATGAATTTGGACCTTGCCTAGAAAGGCGAACAGTGGGCAGATGGATCTCGAAATACCAAGTGAAAAAGGGCAAAATTAAAAATTTCTATCTTGCCCCTGGTTTGAGCTAGAATCCATGGCATGAGGGTAAGAATATTTTTAGAGAGGCTAGAAAAATTTTACGACGAAATCCGGAGTTATTTTCCAATCGCGATTGAGCCAAATCAGCATTGATTGAGTCCCACCCGATCCTGAAATTTCATGAATTTCGAGAAATATTTCATCAGTCATCTTTTTGACCAATTTGACTAGTTTGACCAAAATTATTATGGCCCAATCCCCTACCAGTCCGAAAATTCACTGATAGTCCAAAAATCAGTCGATTCGTTCAGCCTTAAGTCGCTTTCGATGAATAGTAATCTCAACAATGCACCCTAGGGATAATATCTACTCTCTCTCCTCTCTTTTTCTCTCTCTCATCAACAGATTCTCTCCCTTTTTCTCTCTCTAAATTTCGGATCTCTCGCTCTCTCTCGCGACCCAGTTTTCTGCTGCCAACTTCAACTAGCTGTCGACAGAAATATGACCATTGGATCATCGCGATTTTTGGATATGTTATAGTTCGTTGTCTTGTGGTTCTTTTCCAACTTGAATCACTTCGATCCGAGGTCGTTTGGCCTTTCGAATCTGCTTTGACATTTCGATCGATGAATTTGTTTTAGATTTTCAGATTTTGGATTTTGGTTCCCGTTGATATATATCAACCCCAGCTGTCTCTAGAACCCGTATTCATGTCATAATCTTATTTTCCAGCTCGATTTGGTCTTGTTTTAGCCCTTGAACAACCACAGTTCAAACTAAATCCGCCGTTATCGTCGTTGCCGCCGGTCATCGCCACTTCTCCACCACATACTTGGATGGTTTCAACTTCATTTAGGTAAGTTAAACCTCTAGACTTCGCTCATGATGTTAGACTTGCCATGGATTAGCTCTAGGGGATCGATTCGTGGTAAATCAATTTAGGAAAATTGGTTGTAATCGGCGTATTTTGATGGATATCAATTTCTGTGGATTGTGAATGGGCTGTGGGATTGGTGAAATGTTGCTTTCCATGCTTGAATAATGCTGTTGGTGGTGGTTAGTGTGGGTCCCACGAGGTTCGGGTATCGAAAAATGGATTTTCGGAATATTTAGAGCGAAAACGGGCTAAATAGTGTTATGAAATTATGGTTCATGAACACTGTTCACGTGCTGCCCAATTTGATTTTTAGTTTGAAAACGACAAGTTTTATGGGTCCCATTTGGTTCAAATACCGAAAAATGGGTTTATGGAACATTTTATGCAAAATTAGGCCCGAGCAATATTTTACGTTACTATTTCAAATATTTGGGAGCCCGTGTTCGTATTCAAAATAATATTTGGAGACATTCCATGAATGTTTGAAAATAATTATTTGTCTCATTTTGGGTCCCACGTGAGAAATTAGGCATTTTCAATAAAATTGTGCACGTAAAACGGATGGATTGGTTTGGCCAATGTGTCGGCCATGTGGATTGAATATTTGGACTCGTATTTGAAATATGGCCTAACGCACTTGGCCGGTGATTTTTGTCCAAATGAATTTAAAAGATTTTATTAGCCTGAAGGGTTAAAGTGATGGATTTTGCATGTGAAACATAGCTATGGATGATAGCCCTGAGGTGCCTATATGACATGGGGAATTAGAGGGATAAGTGTGCCGACCTGAGGTACCTATATGACACGGGTCGAGGATGGCCATGAGGTGCCTATATGACACGGGGAATTGGAGAGATAAGTGTGCCGACCTGAGGTGCCTATATGACACGGGTCGAGGTACAGAGCGCCCTAAAGCGTTTGACGTGAGGTAACTGGAGCGATAAGATACCAACCTGAGGCATTCCACACGCGGGTTGAGGCACGGACCTAAGACGCCCACGACGCGGGTCGGACCTGATGCGCCTATATGACGCGAGTCAAATTGGCTACTAATCCGAGGCTCATGATTGAGCATGCATGCATGAGTGATTGCTATAATTGTCCTAGATTGGACGTGGTTTCAAATTGAAAGTTTAATTGTTGTTATTGAGCCTTTAACTGATTGTGTTATCTAGGTTTTGTGTGGTCATGGATTGGACCCGTTAAAAATGTTTTATATGCTTGACCACTTTATGGCGACTTTTCTAAATTGAACAAATATTTGGTGATGAAATTTGGCCTAGTGATTTTGAGTGCCTGAGTTGGGACCTGAGAGTTTGGTCTAGGTTGGTTTAGCGTCCTAAGGAGGAGATTAGGGGTTAGCTTACTGAGATTTGTTCTCATAGGTGATTGCCCTTATTTTTCAGACCCTAAGCCCTAAAATGAATGCCATACCTGTGAGGCAAGGAATCCCGCGCGATATTGATGTTGAGAAACGAAGGTAGACGTTAGAATACCGCAGTGGTAGCCCCATATCTATATTGCAGAGATGTACGAGAGTGGCAAGGTACTTCACAGACCATTTCAGGGATACGAAGTTCCGATAGAGTATCTAGTATCTTGGGACCCAGCTAGGGAGAAGCAGACTATAAGTGAGGCGTCTGAGGCGGAGGAGGAGTCAGATGGACGTTCCCAAGGCAGTGCTCCCATATATCTCGAGAGTTCTCCTGAGATCAGCCAAGTAGTCGTCCCTTGTACTCCTGAGAAATCTGACCCCAAGGAACCCTTATCGCCCGAGTGGAGCGGAACCCCTAATAGAGGCATAGATGACGATGAGTGACTAGGAGAGGAGTCAGGCGATTATAGATAATCTTGTGAATACTGTAAGCTGACTGTAATCGAAGTATTTTGCCGACCCCGTTCCTTTTTGTCAAAGGTCGAGCAATGGGACATCGAGAAGGGGCGGAGATTTTAAATTGTAAGTAATCGTCATCCTGACTATGGCTTGAAGGCTTGTAAGGGAGGAGAGAATAGAGAATTTTGAGTTGTAATTGGCCTCTATTCTCTGTTTATGAACATAATAAAAAAAATAAAAGTTCGAGGTTATCAATCGTCTCTCTCTCCCCTATCCCTTCTCTTTGTATGGATGTTGGGAAGAGTTCATTTCTGCTGTAGCGGGAACTCTGAGGTCGTTTGGTCATGACGAGTTCCTAGGCCGTCGTTATTGTCGACCATTCGACCATACAGGTACAACAGGGATGTCGCATGGCTCGTGGGTTCGGGGTGTGACATGTTGCTTTTGCAACTAGACTTCTAGGCATATATGGGTAAATCTAGGACACGATCATTGGGTTATTGCTAAAGACGATAAAAGACTATATGCTGATTTACATACATGTTTATGACCTATAGCTATAGGCTATTCGAATTCAAACTTTGCCAGCTGTCAGGGTGATGTGAAGTAGACAACTAGATAGATTTGTATGTTAAAGGCATGTGTAGTATTATGGAAAAGCAAAAAACAAAAGTCTATGTCATCCTCTATCAAACAAGCAGAATTTGTAGCATGATTTTTTATTGCTATTCAAGCTGTTTGGCTTAAGAACCTCATTAGGAAGTTAATCATATTTGATATTGTTGATAGGCCCATACAATTATATTGTGACAGTAACTATAAAATGTTGTTTATTAGCAATAACAGAGGTCTCAATGGGTTTAACATTTGGTAGTTAAGTTTTTGACCATAAAGGTAATAGATGAGAATGGTGACACTACAGTAGAGCATGTTTTCACAAATCATATGGTTGCAGGCCCACTAATTAAAGGTCTTCACTCTTATATATTTGAACATGTCATAAGCATGGACTTAGAAGTAGGATGTTAATATGACATGGTACTTAGTGGGAGAAGCATCATGGAATGATGTTGCTTAGTGGGAGTTTTTTTTTTAATTATTATTTTGCTCTAACAAATTTTACATCTATGTTCTGTTATATTTGGTAATAATTTTGGTATGTATTGACTCTTTTATGTTCAATAAAGTGTTTGTGAATGTATTTTTTTCATATTGAATACATAACTATTTAAAATTTCAGGACTTTATGTAAACCTTAAGTAATGGTTAGGGCATTAATTTTTAGCCATATGCATATATCTTGTTACATATAAAGTATAGTTAACTA
This sequence comes from Psidium guajava, assembly GCA_016432845.1. Lineage (NCBI taxonomy): Eukaryota > Viridiplantae > Streptophyta > Magnoliopsida > Myrtales > Myrtaceae > Psidium > Psidium guajava. Next base: position 37,196,750 of record CM028228.1, read on the forward strand.
TAAATGTAAGACATATGTGGGTTAATTAGAACCATAAACATATTTTCTAGTGGTACATCAGGTTTTGTGATACATAAGGAAAGAGAATGGTGACTGATAAAGGGGTAATACATAAAGTATCTCTATTATATGAGGCATTATCCATTTGACACACTACCATATTGAATCTATATCAGTAAAGTTAAAAGCACTTGTGACCATGGATGGCTTTGTGTCTTTTGATGCAGTTACCAGCATGATTTGGTATTTGAGACTTTGCGGCATCAATTAACTACTAAGAATTATCTCTAAACCAATATAAAGATGCGCATATACGGTGCAATTTTAATTAACATAACCTGAGTGGGAGAATGTAAGAGCATTCTTTATTGTGGGCTAAATTAATTAATATTATAATTAATTAGTTGATCTAATAAAGTTAAGATATAAAGTTTCTTAATTAGTCTAATATGCACTCGTTAGTGTGGGTTGAGTTAAGCCCGATCCATAATGAGAGAGTTAGGTTACAAACTTTATAAATAGAGCTCAAATTTCTCCTTTAACCCTAATGCTTACATAACCTCACATAAAGAGTCATCACAAAACGCGATACGTGAGGCACAGTCTTATGAAAGACAGTAATTAGGAGGTTATAGAGGAGAAGCTAATGAGTATTGATTCATCAATATTCCGAATCCAGAATGATGGATCTCAAACAAGGTGCGTAAATACCTCTATTGCGTAATTGTGAATTGTGTATCTAATTGTGGTGATCTTAGGGCATTGCTTAAGATTAATAATCATAGGTTACAAGGTCACAACCACTTTATGCTGGAATTTGCCTATAAAACCAATAGGAATTTTGCTCTGCCAATTATAGGAATGCGTGTGAGATATGCATCGAGCCGAGAGGGGGCACCATCATCAATGAGCCCACCAATGACAGCCATAAAAAAAAACAAGATGAGTTTTATTCAAAAGAGGAACGTAATGGAAAACTCCAAAAGGTGCAAAAGTTAGATCTAGACCTTAATCTCCGAGCCTACACTATCACGCTCTTAACTCCTCCGTAGGAGGAGCGAAATGTGGGCAATAAGCAGAAAAAGTGGTCAAGAGAATTTATTGTTCACCTTTTATACTGCCAAACAATTAAAATTTGTGGCTCAAATGATCTATCATATTTAACAATAATTGATATCTAAGCTTGATGCTTATTATTTTTGAAGTGTCTTACTTCTAAGTTAACGATCTATCATTTTTAACAACAATTCTTTAGGATCAAATGATGGACAATTCAACAACAAGCCTCTCTATTTTGATAGGAAAGATTACTACATTTGGTGCAACAAGATGACGTGGTTCTTTAAGCTATCATGCAATCTAATGTGGGATATTATAACAAAATGAGTAAATCCTTCCAGGACACCAATTGCTGTTGCAAGAAATGCGACTAATGCTTCTGCACCTACCTTGTTGGAAATTGAACAATCTAGAAGAGAAACACTTGACTCCAAAGCTATTAATTCCCTCTTTTGTGATTTATCTTATGCTATATATAATTGTATTGTAGAAGAAAATCTATCAAAAGAAGTATGGGATAAAATTCATGTCGTCTATCAAGGAACAGATGGAAACAGATAGAGTCAAAGAGAATAAACTAAGTATTCTACTAAGTGACTAAAGCATTCAAAATGAAACCTAAACTATTACATGCTAGGAATGATATTAACCAAACAATAACAATTGAAACACACAAAAACACAATGAAAATTAACCTCAAAGTCATGGGTCTAGCTTGTTTTACAAAAACTGGATTTGAACCTAGGCCAAGTATACAGGTCAAATGGTCATATTCAAGCCTTAAAATCTCACATATGTATGACATGCAAGAAAAATGCTTGATCCAAATGAAAGTACGATAGGCAAGGTTTCTAAAACACATAGACGATTTTGAAAATGATTGAACGTGCACTTGACAGCAACATCACAAAAGAGCTAATACGGATGACCTAGTCGGCCAGCTGCACCATTCACAGACCGACCCACTCCCTTAGATACAATGATTAAGACGGCAAACTGAGCCCAAAACAAGACAAGACAAAGGATCTACTTGATCTAAAACTTCAAATGAGACAAAGTAAGCTAATGGATCATGAGAATTGGCTAGACACTCGCTGGACCGAGATATGGACATCGGCCCGATGAGCCATACTTGGCTAGTCAAAGGAGCAAACTAGCTTGGGAAGGGGTAGAAATCTACCTACTCAAGATTCACGGAGGCAAAATGTGGCGAGGTAAAGATGGCGAGCAATCGTGGCAGTTCACATCCAGACTTCTAGCTCTTACTTTCTCACTAAAACTCACTCAGCTCATCGATCGATTCTCTCAAATTTCCTTCATGATTAACTTTTCTCGGCCTCCTTCTTTTCTAAACCTGAACCCCGTCTTTTATCCAGCTTTTGGCGATCAACCACCGCCCCTCTGAGCCAATCATTGGCCTACACTTACAGCCGATCATCTCACAGTTGCCTAGAACCAATCCCACATGATTTTGGCCAACAAGATTCCCTACAAAATCACTTACAATATTCCATGTACAGCTAGGCAGCTCCTTCCACAATACCTTTATTATGTTCGATAAAATGCCGCGAAGACGAAAAGATAAGGGTCCAATGACTAGGCCTAGTCCGCGGGCTTGTTGGGGGAAGACAAGCTACATAGGCCCACTTCACCCAAAGGGAACAAACGCAAGCCAGGTCACTCGCGCGGATCTAGGCTGACCCGACCCGATACGAAATTTTCTTTTTGCTTTATACTTTTTATGTTATTAAATTAAAAATTCTAATTTCTATTTTTTCCCAATTTGCAATAAAACAAGAAGAAGGGAAAATTCATTTTGCGCCTTTTTCTATTTTAAGTCTTAAAGGAAAAATAAATTAAATTCAAACGACACCAACACAATTAGATATCAACAATTGCCTCTCTTGGAAGGGGAGCTCGAAGAGGTTCCATTCCAAGACGAACGAACACCTAATCTTGTTGGTGAACTAACCTGATTGCACAAGGGAAGACCACCAAAGCTGATCCACTAGAGAAACTGCTCTTGGTTGATAATCTCCTAAGGTTTTTAGGTTGACATTATTCCAAAGCTGACACGTTTATTCAACTCCCAGAAGGTACTACTTTGAACTATCATCAACGAGTTCCGACATTGCCTTTGACACATCGATCAGACACTACAAGACCTCTTGAGCAGTCTTTAACAAGCTCCGACATTGCTTTTGGCACATCGATCGGACACTTGATCAGCAGCTCAGTATCATATTTGTTCTAGGTTATATCGAAACAAACATAGATCTTCCTGGAAAATAGCAGATAAAGCTAATTTCAATTGTTTGGGAGACTATTTGGCATTATGTGGTATCACAAACTTCTTTTCCAATTTAGATGACATCATTAACCATTAGAGTCTGTGGGGAAAAATAATTTCATGTGAAAGCGATTTTGACTCCTAAAAAAAGTTATCGAGCATGCCGAACTAAAGCTCCTCTAGCAAAAATGGCTTCTCACATATTATCAAGAAAAGGTTATTTGATGCCAACCGTTCATGTGGGACTTCATGATACCTCGTACATTTCATGCCTAAAGGTTCGAAAATATTCACAATGCATGCCTTATCAGTTAATCCGTTAACCAGAGCTGAAAGGTGGTCATGGTTGTCAGGGACCGCTCCTCAATCCCTTGACCAAAGCTGCTGACGTCCTAAGGCATCATCTGACACTAGCGAGCTCTATTTTAATTTGTTATTATATAGATAATAGAGGGCACATGAAGAAACTAATCCATCTAAAAATAAACAGTGGACCATCCAAAAGAAAAAGAAGCGCACGCGATAAGGAAATGCGAGCATGCCGCCAAAAGGTATGACCTTATTAAGGTTTCCTAACCTGTATCACACCCATAAATCTCAAGCAATAGAGTAAAAAAAAAATATTGTGTGTGTGTATACACATGCGCATATATCATTTGAGATGGTTTTGTATAAAAAAATATTGGTGGTTTTGTATAGTCGCAAGAACCTGGATGTTTGAAAAGGGATTTAACAATAAGAGTGAGCTGAAACTCAGTAAGTAAAATATCTATCTAACAATTAAACTATCCAATCCACCATGTATTTGGGCAAAACCAACAAGTAATAGCAACAATCGCCAGAACAAACAACAAAACCATCAAAATCAAGCGCCAACTCCAATTAGTCATATTTCTATCGAAGCCCAACATTGAACTGTAGAACTCCATGAGTCATTAACCAATCCATATGGCCAAACCTCCTCAATTACAATCCCACTTCAATTCACTGAAAACCACCAACAAATCAAATGGTTAGAGTATCAATTCCACTTATCCAATACCTCAACTCGTCAATTCAAGGAGTAGACTACACAACACCTTCCTCCCATAGGTTCCCTTTGCTCCACCACAAATGAACGGCTTTTAGGACGATCAGCTCACATCATCTAATTACCCAAGACCCAAAGGCACCAACATAAGCAATAGATAATTCGTTAAACATGGATTTAGCTCCCAAGCGAGTAGAACTTCAACGCACCATACCCATTTTCAAACCAGTGCAAATCGACAAAATAAATTATTATTAGACAACAGAATCTTTTGGGTAGAGGAATTACTTACCTTAGATTGAAGGAAAATAAAGAACAAAGCTCAATTTGCGCCAAACAAATCGCGGATCCTCTCCAACCAACTTTGGTCTAGCTCGAATTGATGAAATTTCCTCAACTTCTTGGACAATCATCCCTTAGATCTTAGTTGCTTACGATCTTACAGTCGCATAGGAAAAAAGGAAGCTCAATTCACCTTCTGAGAAAAAAGGGGGAGGATGGAGGAGGGAGAGTTAGACAGAGTTCACAAGAAGGGGGTCTGGTCACATGGATGAGAAGAGAGAGAGTTTATGGTGGGGGCTTTCATACAAAGGGATGAAGGACGGTGGGCGTGGGGACATGGGGCTGCTCAGGTTTCGCATCCAAATTGCGAATGAATTGCACTCTGAATCGATTGACTTAAAATAATTCAAACTAACAGTCCATCTAATAATACCATGCCCAACGTCCCAACTAGTTCACTGCGCTTAAAATTATTACTCCCCCAATGCCACTTTCATTGCTAATCCAGTCCAACAAGCATCAATTTGCTCACTAAACTTTTTAGCGAGATTCAGATCGTCATAATGGGCATATAGAAAGGGCTTTTTCTACTTTGAGGCCACACTAGGGAAAATATTTGAATCATTCTTTTCGCTTGATTTACAAGTCAAGAACTTGAAAGACAAGACAAGAAATTATTGCTTCCACTCCTTTCAGCGATAGCTTCTTTGTAAAGTCCTTATGTTAACTCAAAACATCTCAATTAAAAGAGTTTTTGGATGGGTTGTAATGTTGGTTCAGGAAAGGCTCATAAGGCTTAAGTTTTTCTTTTTCAAAAAGGGTTTATGAGTCGGTGATCATCCGGGCATCATTACCAACCTTGCTATACTTGGGAAAAAGCATATGGCTCTAGGGATCCAAATGTCACAAGATTCTATTTGATGTTCATTTTTCTTAGAAGAAAAGAGTCCCACTCTATTTTCTGCTTTTTCTGTTTGAGGTAAGATCTATGCTTTTCTGCATTTGACTTTCTCCTCTCTTTTTTTGCGCATTAGCCTTGCTTTTATCAGGTACACTACTTTTTCAAGCCTTTCGTCTTTATCTCTTTTTTCTCTCCTTTGCTTTTGTCATGAGCTCTCTCTGGACTCTCTAGGGGTGATGGTAGCCATGGCCCACGGCTAGAGCCTTAGATATATATTGAGGGAAAAACATTACATGAGCCTAGAGCATATGTACCTAGCTCACATCCACTGTTGAGTAGAAGTGTCAAACAAGTCAGTCGAATCAAATATGGTTTGACTCATAATGACACATTGAATCCATTTTTATACGGTACAAATTTTATGACCGATATCCGATCCATATTATTTAAATACTTATATATTTAACCAAATTATGGTATATTTATTTCATAAAATTAAAAAATGTAAACTATTTCACCGACCGCTGCTATCTGTGGCCCGTCGCTACCCACCACTACCATTGTGGCTCGCCCACTACCACCGCGGCCTACCTGCCCTCTGCCACAACCCGTTCGCAACACGTCACTACCACCTGCCCGAGCGAAGATAAACTGTGATAGACTCAAAAGTCAAAACATCTAGTCTTAGTGTTCTCATCAAGCAAAGAAAATGAGGAACTTGAAATGAAACATCCAGCGCATTCCCTGAACTGACAGTCAATCATGCCTCTATCAAAACACTACCCATACTACTCTGTTATCAACAGTTAATCAAGGAGAATACACATGACAACACAATCATTTTCAATTGCGACTCGAACTATCACGCCCCGAACCACTACGAACGCGTGACATCTGCACAACAACGATCGATATATGCGATATTCTAGGACTGTCGCCAACCTAGAAACCTTAAAATTCAAATAAACGCTAGTGGAAGCGATACCTTACCCCTGACAATAAATGAGTAAGGACTAGCGCAACCACAATACTTCATATATATATATATATATATATATATATAATCTCAGCTCCATGTTACACTTGAATATCAGCTTTATAAATATTAACAACAACAAACAACCCAGGGCGACCATACTCATCAGCAACCACCGATTCACCATCAATTGTCCTTGCCGACTGGGTACTCCGCCACCTGGATATCAAATCTTGTGGTATCCCTGCCATTCTTATGTCCTAGAGTCTGAAAGGTATGAAAAATCACCGTGAGAACACATCCCAGTAAGCTCACCCCTAATCTCGCTTAGGATATTACATAACCTCAGATCCAACTCTAACATGCTCTCCTAATCACTCGAGTCATATAAAAGAAATAAGGGCAAACGAGAAATGGCTCATCATCGAAATAATCAGGCATGCTAATAATTCATATCTACGTAGGGATCAACAATGCAAATGCATGGACATGACATGCTTAAATTTCAGTCTCGGTTCTCTAGCCAACTCGACCCGCGTTAAACATATTAAGTTCGTGCCCTTTTTGCACTAAAATATGTATTTTAGGCTCTTAATATCTCAATAATTGACTTGAAATACAAATGGACATCATGTGAACAGTATTCTAGGCTCTTGAACAATACTCAGGGTGTCGTGAATAGTAATTTCAAAATACTATTTGGCCCGTTTTTGCTCTAAATATCCCAAAAATCCATTTTTCGGTATTCGAACCTCACGGGACCTATATCAACCACCTCAAACAACATGAATCCAACATGGACAGTAACCTTTCACAAATCTACAGCACATTCACAGCCCCACAGAATTTAATTTCCTCCAAATACGCCAATTCCGGCAATTTTTCTATACCGATCTACCTCGGATCGCACCCTAGAGTCTATCCAAGAATCATCTAAAATCCTACTCGAGGTTTAGGGGGTCGGCTTATCTCAACAAGGCTGATTCGAAGCCGGATGGGCGACGAACGGCCCGGCGGCGATCGATGGAGCACAATGGCGACGTGGAATCTGGCAAAACTCAAGTAAACTAAGGCTGTTCAAAGGCTGAACAAGGTGGTTCACGAGCTGAAAATCCATATTTTCACATGAAAATGAGCTCTAGGGGTCGCTGGGGTCAACATATATCAACATGAGCTCTATGTCAAATTCTAGTAACAGAAAACTGGTACATCGACTGAAACAGTAAAGAAGATTTGAAAGACTAAATGACCTCGGATCGAAGTGATTCAAAGTTCCGTGAACTCACTTGGATGAGACTACGACATATCCAAAAATTACGAAAATCCAATGATTGAATTTTCGTTGGCGGCCGATTGAAGTTGGCAGCAGAAAACTGGAACCAGCAGAGAGAAAGAGAGAGAAAATCCGAAAATTTTAAAGAGAGAGAGAGAGAGGAAAGAGATTCTGGTGATAATTATGGAGGAGAGAGAGAGAGAGAGCAGATTTATGGCTTTGGGGTCAATTATTTGAGTCACTATTCATCGAAAATGACATAAAGCTAAATGAATTGACTGATTTTCGAGCTATCAATGAATTTTCGGACTAATAAAGCTTGGGCATCAATAATTTTTTGTCAAAACTAGTTAAAATGGTCAAAAAGATGATTGACGAGATATTTCTCGAAATTCGTGAAATTTCAGGATCAGTAAGGGCTTAATCGGTGCTGATTTTGCTCAATCACGATCGGAAAATAACTCGAAATACCATCGAACAAATTTTCCAACCTCACTTAAATTCCTAACACTCTCTAGCCATGGATTCTAACATAAGACAGGGGCGAGATGTAAATTTTTAATTTTGTCCTTTTCTCTAGGCATTTTTATGCCAAGCTGTCAATTCACGTCTTTCGAGGCAATGTCCAAATTTCAACTGCAATATTCATGAAAACTTGATTATCCAAGCTCGGAATCTGATTTGTGGCCACATTCATATGATAACGACTCTAGTAAATACTCAGACTAACGGGCGGCTTTTAGGAGCTATACGTATCGACTTGTAATTAGGTTCACGTACTTAAATTCTTAGCTAGCCATTCCCATTTGGTTAGTCATCTCGAAATGATCAGTTATGAGTGAGAGTTAACTACAATGCATCAATAAAATATATATCCATTCTATTATAAATTTCGAGAGTGGGTCGAATTTCAGGATATTACACGAATACACACTCAACATTCAGCTAACAAGGGACATTCATAATCAAACACCGACCTCGCAAACACCATCAATGTCAAATCTCGACGAGGTAGGTCTCACCAAACCCTCCATCTTCCTTCTCAGGCACTTCATGACTTAAGCTACTGTGTCACTAGAGAGAGCGAGTGAGCCCACGGTCACCATTTGCTTGAGGGGGAACTGGCGAGTAGCTCTCCCGATCGACTCTACGGAATCCGAGGGCTTTGAGCTCCTCCAACAGGGATGCCAGAATCCCTCTCCTCGAGGGACCATTCCACCTCTAGAGCTAGCCATGGCCTATGTTACATCAACTTGAGACACGACACGCGACACGACACGACACGACATGCCGACATGTGAATTCTCGAAAAATAGAGAATTTCGACATGTTGGGACACGTTGTATATTATATATTTTTATATATACTTAATAAATTATTATTTTTATGATTTCAATGATAATAATAACATCATGATGCTAAAATTTTTATTAATCTCTTTCTTAGGAAGGTCTCAAATTTCCAACTAAAAAAAAAGGAAAGATCTCAAAAAATACATCATGTGTAGGCAAATCAAAACCATACCTTGTGATACTAAGTGATAAAGTTTTGGCCAACTCCAACAAAATAATAACACATTCCACCATTAAATTTAACATTTAACAATAGGTGAAAAAAAAAAGAAGTCGTTGATCTACATTATCCACTCCTCCTGACAAAAGAACGGACTCTATATCCGGCTCATCAAGTGAAAGACTTGCAACTTCAAGCACCCCAACATCTTGAAACGTGTCAAATGCATCTCCACCAATATCCCGCATCTTGGTCTCTCCTTCTAAATATCGTGGTTCTTTTCTTGATAGAAGACAAAGGTTGTTATGAATGAAAACCAAATCTTCTGCACGTCTTGGAGTCATCTTATTTCTTCTCGCCAAGTGCACAAAGAAGTAGGTACTCCAATTTCTCTCGATACATGATGAAGAAGAAGGTTGTGCAAGAAGGTTTAATGCTATTTTTTGAAGCATAGGTGCACATGCACCATGTTCAACCCACCACATCTTAGGCTCTATAAAATATCTATCTCAAATGGAATGAAGTTCTTGAAAACACCCACTATTGCATACAAAATCTACATATTCCACACTCACCTTGTAGAGCTCATTCTCATTAGGATAGTATTTCCTAAGACATTTCTTTCTTTCTTCATTGATCTCATAATCCATGTATGAAGAAACTCGAGTAGATTCCTCATCAAGCCATTAATCACTATAGTACCTTATTTAACAAAACATAAATAAGTAAGATGAGTGTTATAACATTATGTCAAAGAAACAATAACCAATATAATAGTAATCTCATAAAATTTTAGAACTTACTTAGGATTCAAAACATGTGCCAGGCAATGAAGTGGAGTATCGTTCTTAGTCCAACGATCCACGAGAATTGTATGAACCACATTAAATGAAGACTCATCATCGAGCCTTTGTACTTTATACACATATATAACTTTCTTCACTTTTTTAATCATCAAATCCCACTTGTCATAAACCAAGTGAAGATAAGGCTTGTCGGTGTCACAAATTCTGAGCATATCATAAATAGAAGCCATTGAGGAAAGTATGTAATTAATTGAATCCCACCAAAAATCATCAAACACCTTCTCTTTGACAAACCTAGCCTTCCCTTAATTATCATCCTGATAAATACTCCATTTCTCATAAATAACCATATTTTGAAAATCACTTCTTATCAACTTAAACCTTCTAAGCATCACAATCATCGATGCAAATCGTGTATCCGCCACAGAAAGCAACTTTAAGTGAATAAACTCGTTGTATATTGATAATCTCATGGAATGGTTCATGATAAAAAATTTTATTTGCATAACATCATCAACAATCTTTGTAATCCAACTACATTCCTCGTACACTACTTCATTGGCCTCCACATTCTTTGGGGCACAAATATATTTTAAAGCTAGATCGAGGGTATGCACCATACAAGGCATCCAAACAATGGACAAGAATTCTTGTTCAATAAATTGTCCCGCACCCTAACAATTTGAAGAATTATCCGTAATGACTTGGACCACATTCTCATGTCCAACTTCAATGATCACTTCTTTCAATAAGTTGAAAATGAAATGCATGTCCTTCCTTTCATTCGAACAATCTACTGATTTTATAAGCATGGGATTTCCATCCAACACCGTTATAAAGTTAATAAGTGATCTCCTTTGTGAGTCACTCCATCCATCACTCACAATACTTACACCCTTATCCTTCCACATCTTTTTAATAGGTGCACACAAACTCTCAATATGTGCCTTTTCTTTTTGCAACAAAGTAGTCCTCAAGAAGTTAAATTTCGATGGTACATATCCCGCAATGTTGTGATTAGTAGTATAAGTGAAAGCTTCATGAAAGTAAGGGTTATTTGCTAGGTTAAACAGCAAACCCGCTGAATAGAACATCCTAACAATCAAATGATCTAAATGTTCCTGTTGAGATATGTTGAATGCCTTCTCAATTGATTCTCCACTCCCACTTCCCATCTTCTTTTTCCTTGAGTCAAAGGATGAATCCATTTAGACACTATTACAACTAGAAGGGGGCAAAGGCACATTTTTATGTGTATTATTCTCTAATCTCTCATTGACCTCTCCGTCTAATCTTTCCATCTCCAAAAGATCTTGTTTTTCTACTTTTCCACATTTTGCAATCCCTCTTCCACTTATCATCAATAAATGAGCCCTAATTCTCGTGTATGAACTTTTAAAACTTTTTTCATAAAAATTGCATTTCCAAGAGCAATTACCCCCCGTATCTCCATTATTATCCAACGTAGTAATAAACCTCTACAGTGGTTTATTTAAATCTTCAGTGCCACTGTTGTCCATGCTTGATAAGTGGATATCACTCTACAAAAAATGCAATTATAAGAACTATAAATTTCATGTGTAGTAGAGCATGGATTTATATTCAACATACAAGTTTTTCCCCCCATAAACATGAAACATAGAGCAAGAATTAACCAAAAGTCAGAGGCAAAGGCAAAGGCAAAGCAACAATACAAAGTGGCACTCTAGTTAATCTAATCTATTTTCTCCGTGGGCCACTTACTGTCCAAGTAAATTTCCTCCCATTAAAAAATTCAAGAACCCAACGCATAACATAAAGACACAAAAAAGACAAAGCTAATGTTTGTTCTCAGACAAAAAAAGTAGTAGATAGCATAAAGACACAAAAAACTTATGTTTGTTCTTGTTAAAATTCAAGAAGCCATGAGAAGCGCGCAGAAGATAGCATCAGTGATACCTTGAATGGGATGCCTCTTGCGAGCCAAGGTGAGCGACAAAGTGAGGTGACAAGCTAAGGCCGACGAGAGGAGGGGAGGTGGCGAGCAAGGAAGGCGAATCGCATAGCGAGCTGAGGCCAAGGAGAGGCGAGTCGTGTAGTGAGCCGAAACCGGGGAGAGACGAGTCGCGCAGCGAGAGGGGAAGGCTAGTTGCGTGGCAAGCTGAGTTTGGCAAGAGGAACGAAGGGTGGAGGCGAGTTGGCAAGCAGAGGAAGACGGAGGCGAGTCGCGCACCAAGAGAGAGAGATGCATAGGAGAGAATGACGGGAGGAGTAAATTAGGTAAAAAAAAATTTGGGTTTTCACTTTTCAATTTGACCCACTATTTGCGTTGACTCGGTCAACGAGTCCCCAGAATTTTCAGCGTGTCGGACACGGACAACGTGTCCGACACGCCAAGATCCTAAAAATTAGGGAGTCCGTATAACATAGACTATGGCCACAGCCGCTGCTTAGAGCACCAATTGAATGATCAAAGAGTCTGAGTTCGTCCCAATTTGGTGGAAATGGGTCCAAGTGAAAATAAATTGTGATAGAACTCGAAAGTCAAATAGACTACTGCCCACCGTGTGGGCACGCGATGGCGACGGATAAGTGAGTGGCGAGCAATGACGGCGGGAGGGCGATGGGCGGCGGTTTACAAGTGAATAAAAGTGGTCTTATAAAGTTATAGATCACGGATTGAAAATGGATTGAAAAAGTCTTGGATTAAAATTTATATTTGAATAGTTTAATTTTTTTATGATGTAGGTGAGAAATTGCCAATTCTAGAGTTCAGTCTCTATGGGTTGAATATCTAGTTAGGTTAATTATTGGTAATTAAATGTAATTGTCTGTGATGGTTGGTCTAGCTGGTTGCGCTGGTTGCAACGGTGAGGGTGTAGCAGTGGCTGTTGAAATGGTAGTGCTTTCTGGCAACATTCCTGCATTTTTTTCTTTTCATTTTTTTAGGTTTTCTTTTTGCTTTTTTTCTTTCATCAAACTTACATTTGAAAAGGTAACTGCAAATCTGGACGTCGTTCTCATAGACAATAATAGAGATTAATGAATGGAAAACAACAATTTTATTAAACATGAAAATAGCAGGAAGGAAGTTACCGTATTGTTACTTTTAAGCAAGAGAACAATAATCAATACCTTAATTGTCAAATAACATTTCATTCAAATAACAAAAGTATTTGAACCCACATAACGAGTAGAAATTCTACTGCTAATGGGAAAAAATGACATTCACATAGGATAAAAAAGGAGGGATGTGAAAAGTGAAACAACAATGCAATTTTCGTCCTACGAAGTCTTGGTCTTCTAGAATTTCACTGAAATTTCCTTCCCACGTGGGGATTGAACAGAATTTTCCCATTCATTGTTGTGATGTGTAGACAGTAATTCTTAGTAGATTACGTATTATTAGGTGGTGATTTTCGACTTGTTTACTATTTCCAGAGCAAAATAAAGCAAGTTTAGTTGGTGTCTCTGACTTGTAGATATTTAACGCAAAGCACATGATTTTCTTTTCCTTATCGAACGGACAAATATCTGCGTTAATGGTTCATTTACATGAACAAGTATCTTGAAGACATGTAACAAAAAGTCTCTGTCTTCTTGAGTTTATGGTTTATATCAAATATGTGACTGTGAAAACTACATATAACAGAGAATAATCTCTAAACAATACGTGACAAGCATCTGTGGACAGAAAGTACTTTATTTTGGTAGGTGAATGAATGTCTTGGCCTTCCTTTAATGTTTTTGGTAAGTGAAAGTCTTGATCTTCCTGGACTTCTAAAGTTTTCTCTCTCCATTAGCTCCTTTTCACTTTGCTTCACCGTTACCCTTTGGTTGTTCTCTACAGTGACTGATTCCCCCAAGGCCATTGAGTCGTTTTTTTTAAGGTTTGGGGGAGAGGGTGGGGTTTGTTTCTTCTTAGGTTCCTTCTTATGTTAATTTGTCAATCTTAAGCAAGTCATACAACACCTGGAAAATCTACTAGTAATGGAAAAAGAGACATTCACATAGGATGGAAGAGGAGGGCTGTGAAAAGTGAGGCAATGAAGCCAATTTGTGCCCTAGAAAGTCTTGTTCGTGCAGAGTAAGGTTAAGCAACTTGTTTTATTGATTAACTCGTGTACCTGACTCTTTTTCTTGTTAGCCCAAAGCACGTGTTTATGTTCTCCCTAACGAACAGTCAAGATAAGCTGTCTTTGATGAGTTGTAGATCTATTATAATAGAAAATGAGATACCATTGTTAGGTGGATCGTAAACATTTATTTTGGTCAGTACAAATTATCTCAAGATGCTTATTTATCAATCCTATTAAATGTGGTCAGATTCATTCATTGCGAGACAAGAAAATGGGTCTAGCACCGCCAGCTAAAAATGTACAATCTACTAGCATTTATACTTTAGGCATCCCACTTATGAACAAGAAAATCGTGCAAAGGATCGGGATTCTCCTCTCAAACTTCTCGATCATCAACTACTAGTTCAGCATCCTTGAGCAGATCATGGTTGCGCATCTTGCTGTGTTGATTGCATGTTCACTGAGACTGTACGGATGAAACCAAGGATCCAAATCTAACTATTTCAACTTATCGAAATCAATCCAAGCTATTTCGAATTCCTAAAGGGGTAGTAAACACTCGATCTAGTTTTTATTCGACAATTATTCCCCCTAATTTTTACAACGTTCATAACATGAGTTTTCATATCCAAAGAAGAGATAAGCATCACTCGCGTGAGAATGCAAAATTAAAACCTCAAATTGGAACCTACGCTGCCCAGAACACTTTGAAATCCGATCAAAGAAGCATGAACCAAGCGTCAACCTCGCGCGTCAATAACCTTGTTGACTATGACAACAGTCGCGACTATAGAAGACTATACAAGGCAACACTATTTTAGAGTTAAAACGCTCACTACACATCGACAAAATGCCTCAAGACAGTCACTTACGCGATGAATAGCCACTCATGTGATGACCAACCTCTTGCGCTCACGCTACGAACTCTGTTGTGCCATATGTCTCTCTACTGAATTTTGGTTCAAGTTAGCTTACTATCAAAAGAAACCTCTTTCGAAATACTAAAAGATCCTAAAATTCACCGACTCAAAAGATGGTCAAAAACAAGCAAAAATCATGTGTCAAAAAAAGAAAATTGGATTTGGGCAGCAACAGACAAAAATTTCCAAAATCCATTTTGACAAAACTATAACTCGGCATCGACTTCCTCAAAATCCCTCAACACCACAACACTCTCAATTATCATTTCTCTATAATTTTTTTTGTTAACAAACTCCTAGATTGAACACAGAAATTCATAGGTCACATGGATTTGAATTTAGGGCTCAGCTCCGAAATTCTTCCGATTAAATGAACAAGGAGTGCTAACCCTTATCGACCGCTACGAAATGACCTTAATTTAACTTGTTGTGGCCTCTTGAGCGTGCAAACGAAAACCCCCCATTCTTCCTCTTTCCTTCACTTTCTTCTTTTCTCTGTTTGCTGTCGTCCCTCTCTCTCTCCATGCTTCATTGTGGCAACATCAAATATTGTTAGTGCTGATACTCAAAACAACTCGCCCATTGAGGCACCTACTGCATGCATGGGAAATCAATGTACGTGCAGAGTACATGAGGAATTGACACCCGGACAAAACACATGAAAAATCGATGTACTTGACATGCATGTGGAGAATAAGTGTTTCGATAGGGAATGAAAAGCTTTATGCAAAGCAAGTGAGGGACCAACACACATGCAAAGCACGTGAGGAGTCGACACCCAGACAAAATACATGAAGAATCAATACACGTGACATACATGCAAAGAATAGGTGTTTCGGTAGGGAATGAAAAGCCTTATGTACTTGTTGCATGCATGGGAGATCAATGTACGTACAAAGCGTGTGTGAGGGATCAATACACATACAAAGTACATGAGGAGTCGACTCCTAGACAAAACACATGAAGAATTGATGCACGTGACATACATGAGAAGAATATATAGTGCTGATAGGCATCAATTGATAAGGTTATCGGGTTTGAGGCGCCAACAAGGGGCAACCCCACAAAATTTAAAGTCTTCCAGGAAGCACCAAAGGTACGAAGGATATCCTCTTGAATTCCTTAGCGAGAATATAGATTTGGGGCAAATAAGGTTCGAATAGCATCTAAGAACAGGTTAAGGAAGCCGCGGGATGTGAAGGACATGAGCATACCCCTCACGATCGAGAAAGAACTAGCGAAAGCCCTATCGACATTTACTGGATTGTCAGACTTCAAAGCCCCAAGATGCAGAAGACATAAGCACAATTGACTCAAATGGGAATCGAAGAAAGGCAGTAACATCATTAGTCACCTGGAGTAAAGGCAGTAACATCATTAGTTACCTGAAGTCAAATAACTTCTCATAGATTGAGCCAAAACAAATTTGAATAGACTGAAGAAGGTGGCAATTATTGACGCATGAGGACTACAATCACTGAAGAGTAATTATCACTCCAACCCTTATAAATATCATAAGGCACCCATAGAGAAAGCCTCCCAAACAAATTAAGAAAGTATTCATATTTTGAATTTGAACGAGAGGTAGGTGTCGCGACCCGAAAAATGATGAGTTTATCGGGTGAACGGATTATCAGGTTAATTAAATTCACTAACCTAACGCGGACCCTCCCAAGCCTTACCGAATCGCGACTTTGGTTTGTGTTTAGATGATTTTAAAGATTTGGAGTCGCCACTAATCGTTCTTGGTAGGTCGATTAGAAACCTAAATAAATTAGCGGGAGAACTAATTTATTTCTGCGAACTAGAGATTATGAGTTCGGGGACTTGGTTACGCTAGATTACTCTGACGCCCTTTCGGTACCAATTTCATGAAAATTCATTTGAAATGGTTTGGAAAGATTTGGGTCAAATGGACCAGAAGGGTAAAATGGTCATTTTTCAAAGACCGGGAAATGAAAACAGGGCAAACCAGTTGAATGTGGTCATTCCTTATTTTCCACAATTTTTGAGAATTTTTCGAAATTTTCTAAGACAATTTGCCCGTAAGGGGTAAAATCGTCATTTTGGAAAGATCGGGGTGGAAATTCATCGGAAATAGGATTGGTCAGTCGAAATGACCCGTTTCCTAATTTCTGAGACTTTTCTGAATTTTTCAAAATTTTTGAAAATCGTCATTTTGGAAAGATCGGAGTGGAAATTCACCGGAAATAGGATTGGTCAGTCGAAATGACCCGTTTCCTAATTTCTGAGATTTTTCTGAATTTTTCAGAATTTTTGGAGACGATTTACCCGTGAGGGGTAAAATCGTCATTTTGGAAAGATCGGGGTGAAAATTCACCGGAAATAGGATTGGTCAGTCGAAATGACCCGTTTCCTAATTTCTGAGATTTTTCTGAATTTTTCAGAATTTTCCGAGACAATTTACCCATAAGGGGTAAAATCGTCATTTTGGAAGAATCGGGATGGAAATTCACCGGAAATAGGATTGGTCAGTCGAAATGACCCGTTTCCTAATTTCTGAGATTTTTCTGAATTTTTCAGAATTTTCGAGACAATTTACCCATAAGGGGCAAAATCGTCATTTCGAAAAGATCGGGGTGCAAATTCAATCTCAACTCTCTAAAACCACAAGCCAATAACGAAACTTAAGGCCCAGATAAAAATCTAAAATAAGAAGGGCCTATTTTGCCAAAGTCCCCGCAATGAAGCTTATAACCCAGTTTCTCCATTAAGCCCAATCCAAATAAATTAAAGTCCAGAATCCAGTCAATAATAATTTTTTTATTCAGATCCGCCAATCAGCCCAAACGATGAATTTGGCCTAGTCTCCTACAACTTTAATATGATCGCGATTCTTTTCTTCTTTTCATTTATCCTATTATTTTATCCCTCCCTTTTTTGTTATTCTCCTTTAGGGATCTTCTTCTTCACGATAGATATGTAGAGATTTCTTCAGCACCCCATTTTGGGACTTCACAAGAATCTTTTTCTTCCACCATTTTTTCCTAAATTGGACAAGACCACCGAGACTAACATCCTAGATTAAAACTTGACCAAAACGACGCTGCTGGAACTACTAAGCAGACGGCCATATTATGATTAAAAAAAATTGATTAGAGTAAACAACTATCATGTAACAAGGTTCGGAAACTTACCAAATGGCCTTTGTCTCGTTGACCTTAGATTCCAAAGATTCCTTATGAGTGATTGGTCTGGGTGAAACAGGCATCATCGAAGACAGTTGTGGAATGTTGGTGGGATAGAGACAGGAGCTGCAACGGGTTCATGGAGGCGTAAGCTGAGTTGTCGCCAGGAGAGTGGAGGCTCAGATTTCCCACCGTTCCCATTACAGGCTTCTGAGTGAGTTTTCTCCATCCGATTTATGATAAAGTGGTCCACACGAGTCATTTGTGCCGGCAGTTTCTCTAGATGAATCACCTCTTCGATGGATTCTCAAATTTAGACTTCCATGTAGAAAATTTGATTCAACGTCACGTCCTTGAAACAGCGTTGGACATGCTGACATTCCTGGTTTGTCAGCTCCATCGGACTCCGCTCGCTACACCGTCAAGCTCGTTTTTTTCGGGACGGAGTCGTTGACAATGGTTGCAGGGAACAAGAGAGCCCCGTGGAGTTGCATCTGGTACACCCTCTTCCCACCATCGGTCGTCTCCTCCGAGGTACATGCGCGCCCCACGAAAGAAACTGATGACCATGCACGAAGCAATCTGGAGTATCCTCCTTTTGTGAGTCAGCTCATCTCCTCCCATTTAGCTTTAACGTCATCAACGGCTGAGTTGGACCGATCTAGCAAAGTATCCCCAAGACGCTTGATAGCTAGCCTTTTGGTTAATAGTTCCTTGAACATTGCAGCAGTATTTCGCAACATTCTGAGGACATATGCATTCTCCAAGCATTGCCCCATAGTGCAGAGCCATTTCTATGTCATCGTAACCTTTGAACATTTGCAACAATATGAGTGGCATCTTTTCGAGCCCCCAGCTTTAATTTTGGAAGGCAATGAATCACCGGCCTCAGCGTGTTTTCTCCGAGAACTCGTGTCAACTGTGTGCAAGCTTCTACAAATGGCTCGGATTCACTATCTCCATAAAGAACGGACTATATCTCCCTTAAACTTCTGTACAACTCATTCATCTTCCCCTCTCGCTTGGTCTCGTTATCGTGCTTGAGAACGTCGAGGTTGAGCTCGAGAACCTCACAATTGGTCTCGAACACGCTATAATCTCTTTCTCGTTACTTCGTCTTTCAACGCGCGTAGCGGTTCTGGAACCGAACGGCCACCCACCGCGACTACAGCCCCAGCTCCTGGGCTAGCTTCACCTTCCTCTACCGCTCGAGCTTGTTCTCGACTTCGAAGTTCTTCTCCAAGGCCTCGACCCGGTCGATGTTCAGCCTCCTCTTCTTTTTGCCGACCACGTGCTCGGTCGGCTGGTTTCCACACGGCCTTCCTCATTAAGGTCCAGCTTGTCCCTCTCTCCACTAATACCCCGGCCACTTCTCCCTTGTCCAGCATTCTCTTACGGTACCCAGAGGCTCTCCGGTGTTGACCACAATTGCCTATATAGTCATGATGTCTCGAGTTGTATTCTGGTTTAATGCATATCTTTGCTGGATAGCTTTGATTTTAGGGTGAAGATTTCGCATAGCCAAAGTACATTCCACCTGTGCACTGAGTCCATCCTTTAGCACTTGACTAGGCTTCATCGGTGGTGAACAACTTCAGGATGATGAATGGACACCGAAGGGATCTCTCCTCCCACGATAATGTTAAGATGTTTCAATGTGGTCCACATCATGACTTCTTGCTGACGCTGTTGCTCCATCAACTACACCCTTTCTGGATCACTCTCTCCCTCAACCCTCGCTGATCTTCCCTTAGAACAACCGCCATGTCCACCGGGAGATACATGCATGACGTGCTTAACCGTGGTACCACTCTACATGGCGATGATCCTGGCCTATGGGTCGGTGCAGTGGTGGAAGATCTTCATCCCGGACCAGTGCTCGGGGATCGACCGGTTCGTGGTGGTGTTCACCGTGCCCCTCCTCTCCTTCCACTTCATCTCCACCGACAACATTTACACCATGAACTACCACTTTATTGCCGCCGACCTCCTGCAGAAAGTGATCATCCTCCTCGCGCTCTTCCTCTAGCATGCCTTCGCCAAGCACAGCAACCTCGAGTGGATAATCACCTTCTTCTTTCTCTCCACCCTGTCCAATACGCTGGCGATGGGTATTCCTCTTCTCAAGGCCATGTACAGCAGCTTCTCGAGCTCTCTCATGGTCCAGATCGTGGTGATGCAAAGCGTCATTTGGTATACCCCCATGCTCTTCATGTTCGAGTACCGAGGGGGCCAAGCTCCTCATCAACGAGTAGTTCCCCGAGACCGCGGGATCCATCACCTCGTTCCGGGTCGAGTCCGACGTCGTCTCGCTCAACAGGCCTGAGCCGCTGCAGGCCAACGCCGAGATCGGTGAGGACGGGAAGCTCCACGTGGTTGGGCACAGGTCCAACGCTTCTTCCATGATCTCATACTTCAGGTCTCATGGCCTCAACTCCACCACGCCACGCGTCGTCTAAGGTAGCAACACCGAGGACGTCCAACTTCGACGAGGATATGGTAAAGATGAGTGGCAGGAACGACGCGAGCGCCAAAAGACGTGGAGGACTTTTCTTTTTTTGATATGGTCATCTGAAGCTCCCATGGTGGGTCGAGGAACATGAGCGGAGAGCTATTCAACGGAGATTTAGGTAACGGTGTATTCCCTTCGTATCAGCCTCCAAACCCTTTTTCGGGGTCGACGAGCAACAATACGAAGGAGATGAAGGTCGGTGGGAATGACCAGGAGCTGCATATATTCGTTGTGGAGCTCTAGCATATCGCCGGTGTCTGAAGGCAACGCGAGACACGTGGTGAATAGAGCCACTTCTACTGAACTCAGGCTAGGAGGGGCTTCAACACGCTTTCTAACATTATCACGAACTAGCCTCGTTCATGAATTCCATCAGTGCATTAAAGTATATTGGCACGACTAAGTAAACTGTACTGGAGTTAAATTCGTGGATAATGAACCCAGCGAAGCAAAATCTGCTAGCCCTTGTTGGTTAATGTTTGCTCACCATTTGCTTCCAACGCGAAGGGAATCCCGTGCCCAATTGCTTTCAACCAATACACGATCCAGGTTCCCTCGAACAACCCTCAGTTGGCTCCCATTCCCATTGGCGCGTGTCACCATGTTACTTGGCCTGTTCTCAGTATCGGCGGTCGGTGAACTCGAATCTGGATCGACCAAGACCAGCACATGGTCTCACACGGGAGAACAAGTGACGGCGGAGAGTAATGAACTCAGTACTGACTCATTCAAGTTCTGAGAAAGGGAACATAAATTCGAAGCGTTGGGGAAAATAAGATGACTATGAACCCATTAGTCCGAGATCCGTGCCATTAATGAGTGGTGGATCAGCCATGGCAGATCCCAATATCGCTGCTTCTTATACGATTTCAGTGGCTGACATGAGACCTTGGCTAATATCCTACTGGTGACGTTGGGGAGGGGGGCTCTCGCTGTCGGCGCAGTCGTCCTCGATCATATGTTTGTTGGTTTGCGAGTCGATGGCCACCACCTCGTCGACCTCGAAGGACTCGCCGTCGGAGCTCCAGAGCGTGATCTTCTCCGTTGAGGACATCGTGCTTCTGCTCTGTTTATCCAGTGCAGCTCTTGTGCGGGCTCAGGGGGTTGCCCCGACTGAGGATCGTCGATTATCCTCATCTGGTCCGGTTCAGGACTTGAAACTCCTCGATTCTCATCTCCCCGTTGTTGGCGCCGTCCACCCAGATTTTCCCTTCCGGTCGCCTTGGATCCCTTTCATTTTTTCTTTTTCTGCGAAAGCACGCCCATCCAATCTTGTCTTCTACCCCCCTGTTCCTTTCGGTGGTAGTGCTCTTCCCCTTTTTTTCTTTTCATAGACCCGAGAAACCAAAAGGAAGAAAGCCCCCATCTCTAGTGCTCTCTTCCGGTGAAAGTGCCCCCATTATTCCTTGTCTATCATCATTTCCTCCACGTGTGTCTCGCTGGTACTTCATTGTTTCCCTCATGAGTACTCGTAGTGCTCTTGGAATATATGGAGGTACTATAGTAGGGCCGAATCTGTCCCAAATATTCTTTTGAACGTCTCTAAGGATCCGTATTACGAATTCGTTCCAAATATTGTTCAAGGTACCTCCATCAACTTTGCAAATCTATTCCAAATCTTCACACATAAACTTCGCCCAAGTTGTTTTTTCCTTTCTTGTCCATCGGCTTCGGATGCTTTTAGATCTACTTTCGGACTTCTATTAATTTCAACTCCCTTGGATCGAGTGACAATTCTAGCGCCAGAAGTAGTTTTGCCAACAACTTCAGCACTACCCTTTTTTTGTGGGACCTCTTCACATGAGTACTTGACGAGCTCGTGCGAGTCTTCATGAATGCTACTATCAAAGAATAAATATTCAAAATGGGGGGGGGGGTGGACAGTGGGCCGCTTATTTGTAGCTGCAATGGCGAGAACACTATCATCTTCTCTTTGCCTCTTCTCTTTTGTTTCTCTGATCTGGGCAACCAAAGATTTTGTGCTCAAGTTCTTTGGATCCTTATTAAAATCTGAACACACCTTGTCCCCTCCTCCGGCTTCTGTTTAAGCCGAATCAGATAGGCAATGCGAGAGTTGGGTTTTTCCGAAGGATCTCCAGTACACCCTGGCCATTGGAAAATTTAGACTATTAGAAGACAATGTCACGACTCCAAAAATGTAAAAATCAAGAATTACAGAGATATGGAATTTTTAATAATAATTTTTTAAAATTAATCTGAAAATGAGATTAACGACGTAATTCCCGATTCCAGATTAATTTTTGTAGATTTTCTTTGACCAATATGAATAGAAAATTAAAAGAAAAATAATGAATATTTATTCATATTTTTGTGGCCTCGAATGCCATTTTATTTATTAAATATTTTCCTAATTTCTGAAAAATATTAAAAAAATCTAAAAAAATATGAAAAATTATTTTTTATTCAAAAATGGTAGCCTAAGCTTGGCGAAGACTTCCAAAGTTGATTTTGTGATTTTCTCATTTTTTTCTTGATTTTCTATGAATTTTCAAAAATAAAAATGCTGAAAAATACTGAAAATATGAAAAATTAGTTTTTGGTCAAAATTGGTTCCCTAGACTTGACCAAGGTCCCCAAAGTCGAGTTTTTAATTTTATGAATTTTTATGGATTTTCTATTAATTTTAAAAGAGAAAAAGTGATTGAAAATCAGGTGTCAACAGTAGGAAACAGAAAATATTTATTCTAGTTCTATCATCAACTATGCATTTGAATCTTAGAGAAATTCTAGAGAATGTTTGCTATCCTAAGATTTTCTAGTCTTTCCTCTTACAAATTCCCTAAAAATTCGTTAGAAGTCAATCCAACAACACGATTGAATAATTGAATAGCATAGGTAAAAATATCAGTATCTCATTGATTCAAAAGAAAAAGTTCATACCATTTTGAAGAAAAGAATCTGTTTCTTTTTCTTACCTTTCATTGAGAGATTATAAGGTTTATATATACAAGAATAAAAGACTTAAGTTAGGTAGGAAACCTAATTTGACTTAATTTAGGTAAGAGCTTAACTTTCAACATTAGGTAGGCAACCTAATTCCAACTAACTCTACACATTCCAACATATTTCAACACTCCCCCTCAAGCTGGCTTGAAAATATCCTCCATCGTCAGCTTGCTCATTAATTTGTCAAACTGCTTCTTATGTAGTCCTTTTGTGAGTATGTCAGCAACCTGCTCATTTGTTGGAATATATGGTATGCAAACTTGTCCATTGTCAAGCTTCTCTTTAATAAAATGCTTATCCATCTCCACATGTTTTGTACGATCATGGAGAACCGAATTATGTGCGATTGAAATTGTTGCCTTGTTGTCACAATAGACCTTCATTGGAGCGGAATCCGAAACCTTCAATTCTTCCAGAATCCTTTTAATCTACATTACCTCACATATATCAAGAGCTACGGATCGATATTCGGCTTCAGCACTACTTCTTGCCACTACATTTTGCTTTTTGCTCCTCCAAGTAACAAGATTACTGCCAATGAAAGTGCAATAACCAGAAGTAGACCTCCTATATGAAATACTCCCGGCCCAATCTGCATCGGTATATACTTCTACCTGTAGATATCCTCGCTTCCTGAACATCAAGCCTTTTTCGGGACATCCCTTCAAGTATCGTAAGATCCTGTAAACAACTTCAAAATGCTTTGGACCTGGTGAATGCATGAACTGGCTTACCATACTCACAACAAAGGCTATATCCAACCATGTGTGGGACAAGTAAATCAGCATCCCAATTAGTCTTTGATACCGTTCTTCATCCACTACTTCTTCATTCTTTGCAGGTTCTAGCTTCAGGTTGGGTTCCACATGTGTATCTGCAACTTTACACTCAAGTAAATCTGTCTCCTTTAGCAAATCAAGCACATGTTTGCGTTGATTAACAAATACGCCCTCCTTAGACCTTGTAATCTCTATACCGAGAAAATACTTCAAAGTACCCAAGTCTTTAATTTTAAACTCAACAGCCAAACTCTTTTTTAGATTTTCTAGTTCACTAATATCATCTCATGTTAATATTATGTCATCGACATAAACAATCAAGATAGCAATTTTACCATCCTTTGAGTGTTTATAGAACATTGTGTGATCTCCTTGACTTTGACAGTAGCCAAGTTCTTTTATAACATGCTCAAACCACTCAAACCATGCTCTGGGCGACTGCTTTAGTCCATACAACGCTTTCTTTAGTCTACAAACTCTTTTTTTGCCATTCTCTTTCTCAAAACCAGGTTGCATATCCATTAAGATTTCTTCATCCAAGTCACCATTCAAAAAAGCATTCTTGACATCCAATTGATGTAAAGGCTAATCAAAATTAGCAGCCAAGGATAATAAAATTCTAATAGAATTTATCTTGGCAACCGGAGCAAATGTCTTATGGTAATCAACTCCGTAAGTCTGTGTGAATCCCTTTGCCACAAGTCTGGCCTTATACCTCTCAATACTTCCATCTGCTTTACACTTCACTGTAAACACCCACTTGCAGCCAACTATCTTCTTCCCTTTCGGTAAATCAACTAGCTCCCAGGTGCCATTTTTCTCAAGTGCCCTTATCTCTTCTTCTACAGCCACTTTCCACTTTGGATCATTCAAGGCTTCTTGAATGTTTCTGGGAACAAATATGTGAGATAGGTTTGCAATAAATGCTCTATAACTATGTAACAGCTTTTGGTATGACACTTGATTTGCAATAGAGTGTTGAGTACAAGATGTTACCCCTTTTCGAAGCGCTATAGGAATATCAAGGATAGAAGGATTCAAATCAAAAGATACTGAAGGTAAAACGGGTTTAGAATTACCGGAAGGATGAGAGAAGTCATCTTTCGAGGCTCCAGATTGATGCGGTTCCAGAATGGGATGGTCTCTTGCCATTTGAAGTGTCTTTCTTCTAGAATAAACCTAAAGCTCCGAATCTAATATTTCTTCTCCCCCTGTCTTTGAATCATCAATACTTTGTGGCAAAGAAGGTGTTTGGTTTGACACAGGAGATAGAATAGATTTGGTTGGAGTCAAAATCGGAATCGGATTAGGAAAAGACACACCCATAAAATTATCTTCACTATCCCACTCCCCCTAAAGAAATTTTTTCAGAAAAAAAGGCTATTGCTCACAAAACAAGACATCAAGGCTAACGTTGGTTTTTTTTTTTCTTGAGGATCATAGCACTTGTAGCCCTTTTGAGTTGGAGAGTATCCAATGAAAAAACATTTTACAACTCTCGAATCAAGCTTAGACCGGAAGGGAGCAGGTAAATGAACAAAAACAGAACATCCAAAGACCTTTAAAGGCAAATCTGAATGAATACGTGCTGCTGGAAATTCCTTTTTGAAACATTCTAAAGGTGTGATAAATCAAAGAACCCGGGTCAATTAATTAAATATGATGCAGTCAACACAGTTTCACCCTACAAGTACTTAGGAACGTTCATAAAAACATTAGAGTAAGAGCTACTTCAAGAAGATGTCTGTTTTTTCTTTCAGCAATACCTAAGGTGTGTCGCGACAAGAAGATTGGTGTTGTACACCTTTTTCTCTCAAAAAAACTCCCAAACACTGATTGAAAAATTCTGTCCCATTATCAGTACACAAAATGCTAATTTGAGTTTGAAAAAGATTGGCGACCATGTGATAAAAGTCCTTGAACAAATTTTCTACTTTAGACTTAACACTCATCATATAGACCCAACTCAAGCGTGTGTGACCATCAATGAAAGCCACAAACCATCTTTTTCTGGTCATTGTAGTAATAGGTGAGGGACCCCAAACATCACTATGAATTAAGTAAAAAGGTTTGGATGCACAATAGGGTTTCGTAGCATAAGAAACTCGAGTACTTTTAGAAAGAAGACAACTTTCACAATGAAGTGATGATAGAACTACACCCTTAAACAAAGACGGAAACAAATGTCTTAAATATTCAAAACTAGGATGCCCTAGTCTATGATGCCAAAGTAAAATCTGTTCTTCGACAGGAAATAAACAAGAAGTACTACACGCCTGAGCCTTTTTATCGAAGATTGACTCATCAAAGTAGTAGAGACCATCGACCATTCTAGCATTGCCAATCGTCTTCTCCGAAATCTGCTCCTGAAATTCACAATGGGAATCAAAGAAAATGACACGACAGTTAGAGTCTTTAGACAATTTGCTAACAGACAAAAGATTACAAGCAAGTTTAGGGACATGTAAGACATTTGGGAGTTCTATAGAATCTAAAATTTTTATAGAACCTTTCCCTGCAATGGATGAGAAACTACCATCGGCTATTCGGATTTTTTTATTAGCCGAACAATGAGAATAGGATTTGAACAAATTGTGAAGACTTGTCATGTGGTCAGAGGCACATGAATCAATAATCTAAGGGGCAACAGTAGAGAAACCAGAAAGAGCACTTGCGTTACTACCTTTTTGGGCAATAGATGCTGTTGGTTTACCCTGGATTGAGGTAGACTTTAGCAGCTGCAAGAGATGATCAATCTGCTCCTTGCTAAATGGATTAGTTTCAGCTTCATTGGCCGAAAGATAGGTTCTGCTTCCCATCTTGTTACCTCTTATAGAGGATACTGGCTTCCCATGAATTTTCCAGCATGTTTCCCGGGTATGTCGTAGCCTATTACAGTGATCACACCATACACGAGGCTTCTCATCTATCTTGCATATAGTGGAACTCATCTTGCTAACATTTGCTTCAAAACCAACCAAAGCCAAGGCATCAGAATGCCTCCCAATAAAGGCTTTTGCTTCGGTGTTGGGTTTGTCAAGCATAACACTCCTCCTACTTTCTTCTCTTCTAACTTCATAAAAGACTTCACCAATAAGTGGGAAGGGCTGTCTACCAAGGATCCTTCCTCTAACTTCATCAAATTCATTACGAAATCCTGCAAGAAACTTAAAAATACGATCAGCCTTAATTACCTCCTTGTAGTGCTGGAAATCTTCAATGGATTTCCATTCATAATTGTTGAAGAGGTCAAAATCCTGCCACAGCCTTCTCAAGAGATTAAAATACTTTGTGACGGTATCATCTTCTTGCCAAATCTCATTGAGCTGCAATTTCAGCTCATAAATTTAGGATTGGTTCCCCAAATCAGAATACATCTAATTTATACTATCCCACAAATCCTTAGCAGTGGGAAAGCACATATAATTTGCTTCAATTTCTTCCTCCATAGAGTTAGGTTCACCAGCCATGTCATCACTGTTGAATTCTCAGCATCCCAAACAGCCCAAGTTGGATCTGTTTTTTTTTTTTTTGCTCGACTTTATCTCCGGTTAAATATCCCATCTTCCCTCTCCCTTGGATATATATCCAAACAGATTGTGACCAACGAAGGAAATTATTACCACTCAACTTGATCGTAGTGATTTGAATTGGGTGAGATTCAGTGTGTGTCGGAGTTTTTTCTGAAGGTTTCATTTTATTGGAAGTAGGAATATTCTCGGAGGTGTTATTGGACATGGTGAATATAAGGTAGAAACAAGAGCGCAAGATTAACAAAGGTTTGCCAAAGATCCTGGCTCTGATACCATGAAGAAAAGAATCTGTTTCTTTTTCTTATCTTTCATTGAGAAATTACAAGGTCTATATATACAAGAACAAAAGACTTAAGTTAGGTAAGAAACCTAATTTAGGTAGAAAACCTAATTTGACTTAATTTAGGTAAGAGCTTAACTTTCAACATTAGGTAGGCAACCTAATTCCAACTAACTCTACACATTCCAACATGTTTCAACACATTTTTTATTTGTATTTATTTATATATTTGCAGAGACATGCCCCCAACTTAATCCTCAGAAGGAACTATTGTGATGCAACGGAACCTAGCAATTTATTTTATCTTTACTTATCATATTTTATTTTACTTTCCTTAGCTGTAATTTTTAGATTCTCATCGTTGAGTAAACTTCGACATTTATCTTTATCACAGATACTATGTCATCAAGTAAAACTCTAGGACGAAAGTGCATATGTGCGTGCAATTTCATAATACGAGTGTTTGTCTATATTTTGTATTCCAAGTAAAAAACTCGTAATGTCTATGACTCTATATTTTTTGTTACTAATGGTTTGTTGGCCATGCTAATCGAATCTGAGACCACACATTTTTTTTAGATTTAATTTAATCAGGGGGTAAAAGACAAATTAACCGGGTCGGCCCAGATGAGACTCTGCGAGAGCCAGTCGGGCCCATGTGTCCACTTTTTTGGGCCTGAAGCCCATGTATCTATTCGTCCCTTCCTTAGTCGGTCCTCATCACGCACGTGCGAAACACCGTCCCCTTCTCTCTCTCTACTTGCCTCTCTCGATGTGCGCGTGTAGCGTAATGGAAAAACCGATACGACATCGACGCAACACCGTCCGAGCACCAGCAACCACTCGTCGGTGACCACAACTGATTCCCACGGCGGCGATAACCGTCGTCCACCGTCCGGTAGAGAACCTGAGCGGCTTTCCGCTCGGATCTTCGGCCCGTTCCGAGTCATTGACGAACTCCTGTCACAGAGCTGTTACGCGAGCGCGCCTCCGTTCAGCTTCTCGTCTTTGCTCTGCGACTCGATTCCGTTGATACCGCGAGCTTCGCTGCCATGCGTGCGCTGCATTCTCTGTCTCGTCTGCTTCTGTAGTATCTCTGTCTCTGTCCCCGTCTCCGTCGGTCGCTAGTGCGGTTTGCATTTGAGGTTGGGATCCGAAGAGGAGTGTCTCTGTCGACATGTCGGACTGGTTCACCTCCAAACTCAAAGCTGCCGAGAGTATTCTTCAGAAGGTAATGCCTCTCACTTCAACCGAAAGCGGATTTTCTGTCTTCTGTTTGGCTTAACAGTGAGTCGGAAGGTTGATCTTCCTCGATCTGCCTCGAATTTTTTACTCTTAAGCTGAGTCAATTCAGTTCCAGATCTCTCCTGATTGCTGTTCATTTCTCACTCTTTCTCATTTCCGTACATCGGTTGATGAATTTACCGGGTTTCGTTTGATTGTGCTCCGTTATCGTCTACCTCTGAATTGTGGACGTCGAATGTGAGGTGTTTGTCCTTTAAACTGAATTAGTTGTTGATCTGGTGGTCAGATCGATCAGCAAGCAGCTGATTCGCTCCGTAAGGATGAGAGGCCTCAATCAGGTGGTCTAAGCGTTGATACTCCAACGAGGACTGGAGGCTCAGTGCCTTTGAAGGATCAATTGAAAAAGAAATCACCGGATAATAGCAACCATGGAGGTAGATTATTTAGTGATTTCAGCAATAGCACGATTAGCCACCATGAAAGTAATAAGGGGATTGCAAGCACTTCAAGCCCGAAACCCAGTCCAACACCTAACTCCAATGTTACTGATGGTGACTGGACTGAGTTATTGAGTTCACAAAATCCGCCATTGACCTCCCCTGGGAAACGTAGCAATGGGTTGCCTGGGGTTTTTGGCGGCAAGAATAACTACAGGAGGCAGGGAAGCTTTGGTACCAAGTCTATGTCGACAGAGCTGAAGAGGAACCAAAAGACCAGTAATACTGTAGCGAAAGCATCTAGGAGGTCGGGCATTCTCAGGGACAACAAATCAAATGGGAAACCTGTTGATGGAGAAGACTCTCGGTTATCTGATTCTGCAGGCATGAGCATGACTTCAGATATTAATTCAGCAAATAATGGGAAGTTCGTGGAGCAACAAGCTTTAGATCAGAAGGTTGCGAAAGGAAATGCTATGCTTAAACCGGCCCATAAGGAAAGTATGGAGAATGTTGGGCAGTTGAATGTCCCCCTTCAGGAGAATGTCTCTCGTTTAGTAGATGGCAGTAGTTCCACCGTACTGCCAATCGCTGCTGTTGATGCTGCTTCTCAATTGAAGGTGGGATTTGACAGAGATGGTCATGGGGCAAAGGGCACTTTGGTTACTTCTCTTCCTAGAGATGTCAATGGGACAAGCGATGCTGGTTCGGCCTCAGAGACTACATCTGGTTCCACATCTGATTCTGAGAGTGAAGATGAACGGGAAAGAGAGGAGAGAAGAAAAAGAAGGGAGAAGATTCTTGCCGAGAAAGCAGCAGCTAAGGCTGTTGAGGCCATTAGAGAACGTGAGAATATGGTTGCAAGGTTGGAGGGGGAGAAGCAGAGTTTGGAGAAAATAATTGAAGAAAGGGCAAGGCAGCAAGTGAAAGAGGTATATCTTCTGTTGGCTATAATATCCATGTAGTTACGTTTTGTTGCTGCTGCTGAAGCTGTTTTAACCCATCTCCTCTACTTCATCTGCATGTGATTGCTTTTACAATCTTCTCCTGTAATTGGGGGGATGTATTCTCTCTCATGGGGATGTTCCTGATTTTGTTTCGTACGCAATTATCGCATGAACAAACTCAACCCAAGTTCCACTGATCTTGGCGATCAAGCCTTGTTAGCTGGTTTGAAATCACCAAACTTTTGTGCTTGAATGAGAGAAAATTGCACCATTATCTTTTTCCAGTTAATATAAATTTTCTCCCAGCTTTGGAATGCACAACCGAACTCCTCCCAGAATGCACAAGCTGATAAAGAAGAAGAGAAAAGCAAAGAATTTGATACAATGCCCAATGTGCAACTACATGCAAATAGTGCTGATTTCATAATGATTTATCAAAGAATCATTTATGCATATGCTTGGCTAACCATCCAATTACACAACATGTATCATCAGGCTTTATTAACTGTACAGGCAAAACACATGCTGCTGTGGCAATTTTTACTGTAGTGTCAGGCTATGTTTGCAAAAGTAAGAAAAACAGGAAGAATGAAAATTGAGGTGGAAAGTTGAGAATAATTTAATTTTTCAGTGAGAAGATTGTAAATAAAAATTTGCGGCATTTTCATTCCATTTTCTCTTCCCCTAGATTTTCCAAACATAGACTGAAGTTCTGTTTCAAGGTCCTCTAGTTAATGATATATGATTCTCTGGCAGGTCTAGTATCTCTAAGTTTCTATTCCATCAGTCCCTGCTTTTTTCTGACTCTAACTATAGGTTAAGACACTTAAGCTTTATGTTGGTGCAGGCTTCAGAACTGCAGACAACAATGATGGAGACTATGGAAGCTGTAGAGCTGGAAAAGCAGAAACACAATAATACTAGAATGGAGGCCCTTACTCGGTTAGCTAAACTGGAGGTACTAAACATTAACTAGGTGCATTTCCTTAAAATTTTCCATTCTCAATCTTTGTCTACTTAATAGTGAGAGTTTTGCAGGAGTAAATGCCCTTCTAATTTGTTGGCTCTAGTAAGATATTTTGGTTCTATTGTTAGTGAAGTTGAAATGGGTTTTTGCAGACATCAAATGCTGACCTAGCCAAATCTCTTGCAACTGCACAATGGAATCTTGAAGTAGAGGTATCATATTGTTCAAGTTGATTTAATTAACCAAATTTCTCTCTTCTAAGTGTACAGACAATTGACTTAGTTTGCACATGTAGTTGGAGCAGTCTTTTTCCTATTGTAGATTTTGGTCAGCGGTACTTTATCCGGATGATTTAATGCAATTGTTCTTTCCTGCATCAATTCATAAGTCTGTGTATTTTGATTGTCTGGTCAGAGTAAATTTAATTGGACAGCTATTCTTGATATAGGTGGACATTCAATGGTAGAGATCTCTGTTATAAAGTAAAATGTGATATGATGGATAGTAGCCGTATAGGAAACTTAAAATAATTGAACCATAAACTCAAACTTATGCTACTTTAAATGTTAGTATGTATAAATTTTGAAGATTCTAAGTGTGGAGCTTGGGCATTCTACCCAAAAAAATGAAGTTTTGGTCGTGAAATAAGAGTCAAATTTGAACCACTAAAGGTATAGGTCACTCCAGATGGACACATTATGTCTGATAAAGGGGAAGTTTGCTGATCTAGTCGATTTAAGCCGTTGTCTGTCAGTTGGTTATTATAAACATGAGCAGGACATGGAGATACTTGATAGAGCAGTAACTCACTGTTGGAGTGGATATCTGAATTGGAGATGCTAGGGTCCCATATAAACTCATTGTTTGGTCTCCATATTGGTTGAGCTCTTACTATGCTTTTCTCATTGACCAGGTGAAGAGGGTGGCTGAACTTCGGCAACAAATTGAGTTGAAAGAAGTAGCCCACGAGGGTATGTTGTCTGAAAAATTCTTTTGTGGTCCCGCTGTTCATAAGCCCAAGGAATCTGAACTAGTTAAACACATGGGACTAATGTGATCCATCTGTTGACATCCACTGAGCTCATGTACACCTGGTTCATACAATTATCGTTCATGTCATCTACGCTTGGATTTCAAATTCATTCATCGTGTTTTCCCGTTTTTCACTTACTGGTCCATCTGATCAAATGGTTATATGACCATTGCTTATGTGAACTTAGTGCTGGTGAGATATTTGTTCGAAGAGAGATGGATACGGTTCCACTTCAAGTTTGAAGCTTTATGCGTCTGATAGTCTTTTGGTTAGAAAGTTATGTTAAGAACATAGACATGCATTAGTTCGGCAAAGCTATGTTTAGAGAAGGTTTCTTTATAGATTCAGGGTTGTGGCAGGGGATCCTCAAGTGATCTTGGCTCCACATGGGATTTATAGTTTTAGAAGCAGCTTGACGAGTTGAACAAACGTTGCACATGCGTTACAATTTAATGAGATATATAATTGAAGCCATCCGTTCCATAGTTTTGAGATATCACCTGGATTTGCTATTTTCGGCATATACCTGTCTTCCTTGTCTCAGAGTGGGTTGCATAGCGCTCTCTCTTTCTCACACACGGAAATGCCTGTCCTTACATGTGACGCCATATAACCTTATGGTTTCATTCTACTAAATCTGCCCATTTTTTTCTGCAGAACTAAGGAGGAGGATCTCCAACAGCCATGAGACAGGAACCTCTCTAAAGCAGGTGAGCCATAAGGATTAATGATTTGGGGTGCAAGGCCTGCAAGTACTTACAGCTGTCTGCTGACGTTATCATTTAACACTGTTTTTGGCTTAAATCTTGAGCTTGTTTATTGATTCACTTACACAGTTAGCGTCCACGAAGGCATTGGAAGTTGAGCGAGAGCTACTTGAGGCAGAGTATGCTTTTCTCGCTGACAAAATTGAGAAGTTGGAGGAAAAGGTTAGCTTTCTTGGATGGTATGGTTGAAATAAATAGCATATTCCGCAAATTCATTACAATCACATCTGGCAGTCTAGATGCTATATTCTTGGGAATGACTTGGGAGAGATGTCAAAAGGGGAAGTAGGTCTGCTACACATTTGGGAAGTTGTCAGTCATCACGTAATGTGCTCGAGTAATTTTGGGAAGTCCTAATGGAATGACAGTACGGTTGGTCTCCAGGGAGAAATTATTCTTTTTCAAAGAATAAGGGATGCAATCCACATACTATGGTCCTAATGGTCACACAGGAGCCATACCCTCCCCACACCCAAAACATTTCATTTAGTTGGATTGAATGCTTGATGGTTCAGAATTGTGTGTGTAAATAATATATAAGTGATTGTCCCATATATGGCCATTTGCATTCTCCCTGTTTTCATGCTTAGCAGCTGTGAATCAAATGTTTAGGTATCGGTCTTTTGTCACATGCAGGCCAAGAATATTGAAACAAACATTGAAATGACAAGGAAGGAAATGGAGGAGCCAACAGAAATAGAACTTGAGCTGAAGCGACGGCTGGGTCAGCTAACTGACCATCTAATTCAGAAACAAGCCCAGGTTTGTTCGAACATTCTATGTAGTTAAATTGATGAAGATGGTCATAACAGTACCAGTCTATGCCTGACTCTGGTATCGCCACTTATAAATTACTGCTTGGCTACTCGATGTGGGTATATTTGAAAAGAACATACGAAGTGGCAAATGTCAAGATGTCACAGAGAAATGCATTGCTCATTGCACATGCACTGGAGAAGACCCTTCAGCTTTTCTAGATGGAAAAATTCACCCGTCCTTCACAATCTGAAGAGATGATGTTCCACAGTTTCATCACTGAATATAGCATGGAAATCTACCGAGTAAAGGGAAACAAAACTTACGAACGAAAGTTGATGCTTTTACTAGTTCTTTGTTTATTTAGCCCAGCTTTGACAGTGGACTTGTACTTGTATTTATGTGGCGAGCTTGTGGCTGTTTAAATGAATGACCAAATACAAATCTGCTCCAAAGTTAAAGATACATAGAAAGGTACTACACTTGTCTAATTAGTTCAGTTGGTAAAAATGCTAAAGCACGAAAGGCAATCTGTCAACTGAACTTTCGCCTCATCATGACAAAATTCAGTCGGTTACATAGTTTGTGTCGGGAGCTTGTCTGCTGAAATTGATTCGTCAGTCCAACTTACTGAACTTCTGTGTTATATCAGGTCGAAGCTTTATCCTCAGAGAAGGCTACTCTTGTGTTCAGGATTGAGGTAGCTTACCATCTTGAAAGCTCGTATTTCTCGTGTAATCAATTAGTCGATGTAATTGAGGTTTAACGCCTTTCTAAGATCAGTGCTTTCGTGTCCACAGACGGTTTCAAGGATGCTGGACGAGGGCAATTCGACTATTAACGTGGACAACTTCTCCGGCGTCCCTTTGAGGGACATAGAGTCGGGGACCTGGGAGCTTTTCAATTCGAGGACAAGGCCCTTGCTGGAAGACAAAATTCGGTCCGGGAGGGAGCAGCTGCACCTAATGGTCCGGCAGTTGGATGCCATTTTCTTGGCCGGCTCCGTGTTCCTGAAGAGGAACCCCACGGCCAAAATCTGGTCTCTCGTTTACGTCGTCTGCCTCCACCTGTGGGTCCTCTACATTTTCACTTCCCACACGCAGCCGACGCCTGACGCCCGATCAGGTGCTGTCGTGTCCTTGGAAAACATGAACAGCTCAGGGGTGTGATGCGGTGAGCGCGCGATGTTTCTGCTTATTTGATGCTGTATTTGCCTCAGCATTTTAGGGGCGCATTGGTTTATACCTGGTTTCCGGGCCATGCTTTTGCAATTTTTCTTCCTGGCCTTAATAAACGAAATACAGAGAAATGTATGTATATTTTACATCTTACAAAAGTATAGATTGACCATTTTCATTATGTTCTCTCACTCGTAGTTTCTGCCACCTTCGACAAAAAAAAAATAAATAAATAAATAAATTCTGCCCCATAATCCAACCTCGTAATTGCCACAGGGCAAGCAGTTTTGCAATTAGACAGGCCCATGGGCCTAACAGGCCAGCCTATGTGGATGGGCATCGGGGTTTGGCCCAAGTTTTGACATGGGCTTTGGGCCTGACCTTGGGCCTAGCCCCATTAGTTGTTTCCTGCAAATTTCTCGAGGCTCGGCCCAAAGACTGCTATTCTTCGGTTGAGATTCGGAGAGAATTGGTCACGCGCCTCAAATCACCCATTCAATGTGTAGAAATAGAGACTAGAAAGTTGATTTATTAAGTGACAACGATAGATTCCTTTACTTAATTTAAATTAAATGCGCCCTTTTTTATACCAACTTACAAAAAGACACGTCACTTAGTACATTAAATTTTAATATCATTTTAGTACATCCAGCATCACCTATACTGGCACACTGTCATAACGAAGCAAATTCTAACCAAGATTAGAACCCTAAAACGGCAGCAGCGATCTTAACATCTTCCCCTCTTCCACAGTTGCAGCCATAAAGTTTGACGTTCTTTCAGGTTTTGGGCTACCAAGAAAGCTAGTATATCACTGATCATAGTTTGCAGTTGGCCAGAAAAGTATCGACCATAATTTGCCACATGCGATGGCAACAAATTTGTCAGGGCCAACCTGACTCCAACAGATGAAGTGAAACCAGTAGCCGACATAAAATCTATTGGGGTCGGGGTAACCGAGAACTAGCGGACGATGGAGATTAATGT
The DNA here is from genome assembly GCA_016432845.1 of Psidium guajava. NCBI lineage: Eukaryota > Viridiplantae > Streptophyta > Magnoliopsida > Myrtales > Myrtaceae > Psidium > Psidium guajava. Next base: position 37,233,394 of record CM028228.1, read on the forward strand.
CGATATTCTCGGTCAGGACCGCAAAGAGTGAGAAAGAAGATTCGACCTGGATGAACACGAATAGAAGCTACGGAGATGATGAACATTTCTTAAAGGCCCCTTTGCTCGTCACAAACGTCAAAGACATCAACGTAAGTACCCAAATCTCTGCAGAGATGGATATCACCACTCCAAAGACTTCATCATGCTAACCCATCCTCAGTTACGCCGCTTCTTCTGCCCAACTTCTCTATACCTTGCGAGAATGGTAAATGTATTAAGAAAACGGCGCATTTATGCGCGTAAAAGTACACCCCCTAGGAAATTGAAGCACTGTAGTTGCATTCAAATTTCAGCTGTTAAAATACATTACATGCTTGCAAACTTTCGAAATGAATTATTAGCTAAAGCATAGATGGCGCTGCATTGCTAGCATCCAAACTTCAGAATAAGACAACATCCATCAAGCCAGACTCAATGTCATGACAATGATAAATATGGAAATTTCTAGCACCTTCTGCTGCTGTGCAAGCTAAGATGCCGAACTTTACCATTCTAGATTTCAGGTTCTCTTACATTAACCTTGTATTCATCTGCTTTTCAATTTCGTGCGGTGGCTTTGAACTGAAACGTGTATAGGTAAAGGAGGACAAGGCCATGCAGGGAAGCATTACTACGACACAGTATTATGCACATCTCCCTAACAATTAACGAAAAATATAGCAGCACGACTGTTACCATTTTCCACTAGCTCTTACGAAGAACAAAAAAGCTAAGCATGTGAAATCAAGATATATGACAAATGTGCTATAAGAGCAGAATGGCAAACAAAAGGATTAAGAATTTTTCCTCCTACAGTTACGGAGTAAAGAATTCAAACATAGACAATTAGAGAACTATACAGAAACAAAGCCTCTAATAGAAAAGCATAAAAGGAGTCACCTTGCAGACATTATTTACCGACAATACACGTAAAGAGAAATGGATTAGTGGAACAGAGAAATGCATGATTAATCCAGTTGCATCCTTTGTCCAGAGCAATCATATATGTATGAACATACTGTATCAAGACATTCAACAAACATGCAGATAGAAATTGTCCGAAAGCACAATGCATTGAAAGAGCGAGTTACACCACATCTTATGAGTTACTCTATGTGATACTTTGTAGCCTCACCAGTTCACGCCTTCGTCAGGAAGATTCCGACTGTACAAAGGAAACTCAAAGAGAAAGCTTGTTTTGACCCACGGAGGCAGGTTCCCATAAACTGATGGAGGGAGCAGAATGAGAGGGCTGAAGAGAAACAGAGCTTAAACAAGTTAGTTATCTTCCCAAATCAATCTCAAAGTGAGGAAAGAGGAGACTCCAACCTAGTTGTTCTTTTATATGTCCTGTATGAAGCGACATTGCCATATTTCTTGTCCGCAGATTCCTGTTCTCATTTATTCGAACAATAATTAGAGAAGAATGAAAGACCCAAAATGAATGTCCATTGAATGCAAGGCGAGAACCAGACCTCAAGTAAAGGAATGCCGCTGACAAACAGAAGCAACAATGTGAGGAAGATTGGCCCAAGAATTACAAGCCACTCAGAACCTTCAAGTACAGGGGTGGAAGCCACAAAGATTCCCCACCATAGTAAAATCTGGATAAAACAATTCATGCCGAGAAAAATGCATGAGGGATCTCAATTGAAAGTCAAAACTATTAAACAAATCTTATATGACAATCACTTCAATGTTTTTTGCGTAATTACAACTTAAAAGGATTTTTTTTTTATAGTAATAGCAGGACTCACTTCTCCAAAATAGTTTGGATGCCGAGAGTAACTCCAGAGTCCAATGTTGCACCATTTCCCTCGATTTTCAGGAGAATTCTTGAAGTTCAATTTCTGCTGGTCAGCTACTGCTTCGACCAAAAAACCCAGAAACCACATAATCCACCCAACTACGTCCTGAGCTTGGAGAGGTGGATCTCTGTTGCTTGCATTCACCACAGTTACTGGTAAACTAACTGTCCAAACCCAGACAGCCTGTGATAAATGGACAAATCAACATCCCAGTACGTGTCCTTAGATGCCAAATTGCATCTTTTAAAAATCATTGACCAACTTAAATATGACATAAGCTGGGAAACCTGGAAAGTCCAGAAAATTGCCAATTTCCCCAAATTGCTGCGCATCTCATCGAAACGCCTATCTTCCCCCCACTTCAGAATCCTGATGAAGTTCAACACGATGATTATAAAAGGAATAAGGGACATGTCCAGGCTGTACTCTGCAGGAAACAGGTATTGCTTTGTACCAATAACCCATGCACTGGCATTAGAAGAATAAGAGAACCAAGCATTTTGATGGGAGGACAAAATCGTATGGAAACATTAAGTACATTTGTTGGTGCCAACATAGAGCTGTGGGTTCACATGTACAACCATTCCTCTGGAATTGTAAAGCATCCATCCAGGAATTTAATATGTTCAATGGATAAATTATTTATGCTATTGAAAGAAAGTATCTCAGCCTCATAGGAGTGCAACAATCAAATCGTAGATTCACAACTGGCACTGTATTTACAAGTCAGTTTTTTGGCTTGATTATGCAAAAGAAGAGCAAATCGTGCAAGAACCCTCTCTCTCTCCCGCATGAAGCGTCATTGTTTAGATGCCACTAGCTTTCTATCAATTCAAAAGATCTATAAGTAAATGAAAGTTGCAATTTCCCCTGTTCCACTAGATTCATACCTCATTAACAGAAAGAGAGCCAGTCGGAGACCCCAGATTAATACAAGAACTGTCAGGATCACCTGAAATTACATTGTCACCAGCATCTTAAGATTCAGTAAAGTCCAGCCACGACAATTGAATTGTCGAGCAAAAACTCTCAAATTTAGTCCCAGTAAACCTGAAATCCATATACCTAAAATTGACAATAAGTAGCAAAGCAATTATTTAGGGAGGGCAAACAGACAGAACGCCATTAGCTTCTGAACATCATTATGGCTTGCAGTCGCAACAGCACAAAGCCAGGCAACCTCAGCAAACAAATATATACTGGAAAACAGTGTTCCATAAATGCAGATAATATTCAAGAAGCATCCTCAACTCATCTTCTCTAGTCCTTTCTCATCAAGTTACTCCTAAAATGGAGTTCTACATATCAGTCTCAAATTTATGCAAAAAATCTGTTTCATATGTTGAGGATCACTCCCAAACAACTTTATCAACAACTAGGTCCTCCAAACTTTACTTACCTGGTTAGGATTGAAAAATGCACATTTCATAAGTGGTTAATCATTCATGACAAGCTCCTTTTGATTTCATCACCACCAGTATGTGCATTTGAGGTTACTTTTACTTCAAGGCTCTATTTATATTCAAGAAGGCAAGTTTCAAGACGGATTCTTGTCAAGCAACGAATTGGCAGTATGGTCCTCTACACTATCTTAATTATCAACTGATAATTGAGGTGTCACAATATGGCCAAATAGTCTCTTGCGATTGAACAAAGTTTCATTCCGCACTACTGTGATAGTGGAACCATATCCGACACCTACGATGTATGAAAGACTTGGCAATGACTACAGTCATGACTCATACATGTTTTCCGACGATTTCCACACCGATATTAGGGAAGAGGGAGTATTGATTGCACGATCACCAAGAAACAGAGAAAGAACCTGTCTGAAATGCCAAGTCCCCCTGAGAATCAGGGTCAACATAGCGATGATAACAAAATTGGTGCTTCCTGAAACAACAAAACAAACACATTCACTGGTTATCCAGTACACAACTCACACAAGCCTGAATCCGCATGAACCGACTATAAATGAAAATAACAAGACTGGTTAAGAGTGGTTACTCAGCCCGAGGTCTAATCCTATCAAAACAGAAAGCGTCGACCGCCATCGCTTCGCCGATGTAACAGTAGCTAATCATGAATTCCATAACAATGCGATCGCAGTCACTTCTCATCCACCGCTCAAAGAAAAAAGCGAACCACAAATCACTCGTTTCTCCTAACAATTCCCTCGAAATCCCCGCGCCAAGATCACTAACTACTCCACAACAACAAATTCTGCCTAAGCAAGATCGATCACTGACCAGCGAAGTCGGTGACCTTATCGAACTTGAGAAGAGCGGTCACAACGAAGAACAGCGACTGGTACACAACCTGCAACGCAGCGAGGAAGCCACGAAAAACAAAAACCGCCAATCAGAGCGACGCGAATGTCGAAGGAGCAAAAGCCTGCACAGAGAGAGAGAGAGAGAGAGAGAGATTACAGTGACGATGGCGGTGAGAGCTAGGAAATGAGAGTCGAGAACGGTGGCCATGGCGGCGATGGAGCTTCAGCTCCGAGAGCGTCGCGCTAGCGCCGTCGTGCGTCCGTCCCTTCTCTGTCTCTCGATCTCTCGCCGTTTGAATTCTCGCAGACCTCTTGCTAGCCCAACCGCGTTCACCCGTTCCCGCAGAACATAAGTACGAAAGAGAATTCCCGCTCAGGTCTGTGGTTGGCAAGCCCCGTCACGGTAACTCCCAACGAGATGTTACCAAGATTAACCGATGGGAATCGAACTCGTGATCTCTCATTCATATGGTTTCGCACATGAATCGTTTGTTCAATCTTAAGCTTTTTGATTTTATCATTACAGTCCTACCCTTTTTTTACAAAGTTTCAATATAGTCATTTCAGCCACTTATGACATAAGATTACTTACCGTTTTACTTGACACATCGACATAGACGGTTTTATTACCGCCACGACGGCAATCTTGAGCAAAAATCGACCGAAGGGACCGCATTGGAATTTGACACAACAGGTTCGAGATCACCTCGGCAACAATTAGAGAATCCAAAACTAAATCGGTATCTGCACGGTAAATTTATGACTGAATCGGTAGTTTTTCGAAGAAGAACGGGGTAAGAATTTCTTTCTGCTATGGAACGTGGGGCTTGGATGCTGCATGCGCGGCCGGCTGTGCGCCCCACGCTTGAACTTTAGGACTTTTCTTAACAAGGACCAGATGAGTGGTGCTCGCTCGTTCTTGTAAAGTTCTTGGGATTTGCCAGTTATATCTTTCTGTTCAAACCCAGATCACAAATTCAAGGAAAGAAAGGAAAGAACCGCCAAGTCATATTGAGAATTATAACCAGGAAAAAAATGTTAATATGACCAAAAATCCTAAACTCTTGCGCCTCTAACAAGTTCATTCCAAATTATTTTTTTAACTACAAAGAATCTCAAATTGGTGCGCATATAACTCATTTATCTCAACGATCTTTTTATCACAATAAACCCCAAATCGATGCACCAATGAAAAAATTATCCTTAACTATTTTTTTTTACCATCAAAAACCCTAAACTGATAAACCTATGACAAATTTACCCTCCGTTAGTTTTCGTTAAATTAGGTTAATATCACGAAAAAATCCCAAACCGATACGCATGTGACAAACAAAAGGTAAAAGTCCCAAATTGGTACACCCATCGACTGTCACGTTCTATCAAACTCAGCAATTTGACCGCGAAAATTTAATGGAAACTAATGGTTTATTTTGTGGTAAATTTGTTACATATGTATCAATTTGAGGTAAATTTATTATAGATGTATCAATTTTAGGTTTTTCGTGGTAAAAAAGTAATTTTTGGTAAATTTATCACATATGTATCAATTTGAGGGCTTTTTGTGACATTAACCCAGGGAGGAGAGAGAATCATCTCCATTCTTGCAAACTATATAATCATCTTAATCATCATGGCGATTACTTTGGTGTTCATCGGATTCACTCCTTATCTGATCAAACGAACCGGGTCTAATCTCCTAAACTGTATCATATCTGTGTTGCGTGAAATGGCTACCTCTTCTTCCTTTTGCCGGATGAATGATCAGTTCGCACTTGATGCAAATTGCGATGCTCGAACATCGGTGCGGAACGAGCATCTGCCCATGCCGGGAGCTTGAACTCGCGCACCCGGGTTTCCATCGGCATCTGATCCGGTCCACGAGAGTAGCGAGATATTTCACGGACTTACAATTCACCTATCAAAATGGAAATTCATGTCATTAAAAAAAAAAAAAAGTCGTGCACAAGGCCATGCTAATTGATCTTCTGATCACATCAGCTATAGAGGAAAATGCCCTTTCTAGTAACTCTATAAGTGATCATCTGATGAAACTATATTTCCATTTGACAGACAAAAAAGAAAGAATTTGGTTATACAACAAGAAAACACATCTGTACAAAGAATTTTACAAACTTGTGGAAGGCAGCAAAACTAAGAAAGTGAAAACAGGAAAATCACAATTGCCGATCACCATGCATCGGACCGACCATCCCCAGAAGTTCGACCGTCACATAGTCTCGCCGATAGTGAAGGACTTTGCCTCCAAAATGACATGGGATGTGCCAACATCGTTTGATTCCCAATTCTGCTACTTCGACCAGACATCTCCATCCAAAGAATTGCACATTTGTCACGCTCACTGTTCATCAGTGGCCTTGCCTCGGCGTTGTACCACTAGTTATGGGCTTCTGGAGAGGCTTCAGCGCAGCCATGATCTCGGCAAACGTTGGTCTCAATTTTGGATCTCTACAAAATTCCAAATCCAAACATCAGGCACTGACTAACGATATAACTGCAACAGCAAAAGCATCCGCTCCATAATTTCATGTAGCTCGAGCTTCGGACTTGTGCTACAGTTCGATTATCACAAAAGATCTTATTATGTGATCCTAGTGATTTTGACACAGTCTAACCAAGATCATACATGGAAAGGAAGGAACCCTTATTTCGGGCAAGGGACAGCCAGAAAGGCCGTGTTTTTTCCAGTAAAAGTCACACCTTGATGATTAAAACTGCTGTATGTCCCTCGGGAAATTAACTACATGCAGTTTCCAAAAATAAATTCTCCAAACCGTGCTCACGTTTGCCAGCACTTTTGGATGATATCTGCGATGGTGGGGTCCATGTCATCCGGAATCTCGAGCCGACGGTGCTGAAAGCCAACAGCGCCAACGACTTGCATAGGATTCATTCCCCCCCAAGGTTGTTGTAGTGTAGACAACTCCCATAGTATGACCCCAAAGCTATAGACATCGCACCTGCAAGTCATATCACGGATTTTAGACAGGTTTCATCTGTCGCAGATGAATGGGGATGACCAGAAGAAAAAATGGGAGCAAATATTAGTAAGGTAAATGAATGAGGTACTTTTCATCTGAAGGTTCATTTCTCAGCACCTCCGGAGCCATCCACTCTGCCTGAAGAGTGATAGCATGTTAGTCATACAAATAACTGAACGGACCATATTAATGTACAAAAGTGAACTTGCATGTGGAAATGTTTCTTTCTGGCTTAGACGAGGGAGAAATGATGGGAGAAAGTACGAAGAGCGCCACTCGCTAGGTAATAAGACAAAATGAGAAGTTCTTGAAGGGTTCCAACTACATGGTTACCTAAAAATATCAAGTATACGTGTTCACGTATTTAGCAGTTGGAAGTTGAGAACTCACAGCAAGCAGTAAGAATGAAGGGATGGAAACATGTAATTTCAGTCTTTACTGATTACTTTGGATCTCCAAGATTGCCACCTATAAGGACTACCAAATCAAGAAATAACATGTCCTGAGCTACTTCTCAAGCACCGTGTTAAAAATCATTCAAAAAGAAAACATCTCGGAGTTCTCATAGAGGAAAAAGATTTTTCAGTTTGACAGAAAAAGGTGATCAAATCAATTCATGAAAGAAATTCACTAAGGGTCACCAATCACAGTGTTTGTGATGGGTGAACACTGCATTATTGAAGTGAACATGACCTATTGAAACACATGGACATGTTATAGGATGTCAAGGACATAAGAGAAGCAAGATAAAGACAAGTATGATACATCGATAAAAATATTGTCAAATGACATGCCAAGAGTAAATATAACCAGTCATTGACACTGCTTACCGTTCCAGCGGTTGACCTAGATGAAAGGTATGTGCTATGCTTCATCCGAGATAATCCAAAATCGCAAACCTAAAGGATCATGGCAACGCTAGTATTTATGTGATAGAGACGAGATCTATTGTTTGCATGTAATGAGCAAAAAGAAGTCACCTTCACAACCCAATTTCTATCAACAAGAAGGTTGGGAGACTTCAAGTCACGGTGTACTATAACTGGATTACAGTTATGCAGATAATTCATTCCCCGGGCCTGAAGATTATTTGTGAAGATACATTATGTGCACGTAATTAAGTGAAATTAGACTGCTCACTGATTTTTAATTAAGGATGAGAGTGATGAAATCATACTGCATCAAGGGCCATCCTTAACCTCCGCCGCTCATCTAATTGATTGTTAGGCCGGTGAATCAGCCTATATAAACTTCCTCTGCAGGGGAAAAATCCTGATTTAATCCCCTAAGCATAATGATCTCGAAGAGTCAACAACAGAGTAACGCTATTGAGAACAGGAAAGCAAACTAAGGATACTTCTTAAACTCAGAATGTTTCCCAGAGGCAAAACACTACTGGAACAAACTTCAAGGATCATTCGCACTGGGAGCTTAAAGAAACGGTGTGCATAGAAATAAAGGATGTTAATATAAACCTAAACCAAATATACGAAAGGACAATGACCAGATCTTGGAAATTCCTTTCTATACAAACTGGATATGAAAATAACATGATAGGCTAAATGCAGTATCCAATCCCAAGTCATGTAGCATCTTGTTTCGTGGACAAGTTAAAACAGATTGTCAGATAAATGAGTTTGTAACATCTAAATTGACAGGTTCAAGTGACCACTATAAGCAACTTGCGCTGTGGGTCCTTTTGTGTAGCTGGTCACTTCTGTTCAAGGAGGGAATGGAGAATCACTTGTTTAATTACTGCTACAAATTCAGCATAACAACTTCAAGAAAATCTTCCTTGAATCTTAAATTGAAACATGAAGAATTGCAACATACCTATGAAGAAACTCTGAAACAATCGATAGATTTGGAGGACGAGTTATAGCACCCATGAAAAGAACGACATTGGGATGCCTCACTTTCTTCATTATCCGAACCTTGCAATTCAAAACCAAATTTTAAATAGCGCATTATGCCAGTAGCAGCCCTGAAATCTATGAAGTAGGCAAAGAATAACAGTAATGTGCAAAATAAGGCAACATCAGCAATAGCCAGCCTCATTTTCTGATTCAGAGAGTGCAAGTTTGCGGGCAAGCACCACTATACTGAGATCCATGCATCGTCCTGTCATGCTTATACTTCCATTCACAGTCAAGCTTCCATATTTGGGCTCAATACTCTTGCTTTCACAGCGGTGGTCACCCTTTTATCTCTAATTGTCATTGAGAAATCCATATTATTTGGTGGTTTTGACCCAATGTTCTATTTTTATTTTTCTTAAAAGGAAATCATCTCATAGCTGATTTAACCCAAATACAAGAGAGCAGTCCTTAAAAGCTTCGCTCCACATCTTAAAACCAGTCATGGCCTTGTTGTAGACATACTGGTGAAGTAAGGCTGCTTTTCCTGGTGTAAATGGCAATTATGTCTTCCTCAATGAGTATGGAAAATGTATCAACCTTATATACATTTTCTTACTAATTTCGCTTCATCCCCTTCTAATCTAGATTATGTGTGGAATTTCTTAATACATAAGTTATCCTATCAAAAATAGGCGATCCAATATCCGTACAAAACTTAGTTCCTCTTGTTATGTGGATTGGTCCAGTGGACCAAATTCTTTTTCCCAACACTTCTTCAATGGTTGATCAAATGATCCTAAGCATTTAATTTGAATTCTGTAACAAATTAGGGCACATAGTATTGCATGGAGATTGGTCACGTTTTCTAGTTATCCATATTCATGTAGCTAAGGTTGAGTTACAAGATGCAGAAGCAGAAGCAGTACGATAAGCAGCAGTAACGGAACTAGTACCTCACTTTTGAACTCTTCAAGCATGTCACCAGAAATATCCTGGTCTAGGAACCTCTTAACTGCAACTTCCTGCATTTGACCAGGGGAGAAGACCATTTAAGTTTTCTTGAAGTTTGAAAACGTGCTAAGCTTAATTTGGAGGAAAGAAATCAGAGCAATAGAGAAGTATTACACAGTGCTGCTAGCTATCCCAGATCAAAAAGGGGCTTTTTACTTAAAGGGAGCTACAATTTTTCTTTTTTACCAATTTGGGTCCCCCAAAAAAAAAAAAGAAATAGGGGTCCTTCCGGCAAGGGAGGTGCCGGACGACCGAGTTCAGCACCTGAGGGGCCGAACTGCACTTAGTTCGGCACCCAGTGTGCCGAACTGCCACCTCCACCATTTACACACAGACAGAGAGAGAGAGAGAGAGAGAGAGAGAGAGAGAGAGAGAGAAATTTGCAGAGGGGAGTGGGGGGTCGGGGGAGGGGGGGCAGAGAGAGAGGGAAGCGGGCCTGCAAATTTGCAGAGAGAGAGAGAGAGAGAGAGAAATTTGCAGAGGTGAGTGGGGGGTGGAGAGAGCGAGGGGGGGGGTGTGTGCCGGGGGTCCTGCCAGAGAAAAAAAAAATTGCAGAGGTGAGCGGGGGGCGGAGAGAGCGAGGGGTTGGGGGGGGAGGGGGGGGGGGGTGGGGCGTCCTGCCGTTCGGCAAGCCTGCTGCCGGACGGCCACTGGTTCGGCAGTACTCCCACTGCCGAACGGCTAATTCGTTATTTCAGCCCCACGGAACCCAAACCAGTAAATTTTGGTTTTTTTTACTCCTGTTTCGTAAAAAGCCCATCAAAAAGAGTGAAAGGATATGTATATGCAGCACACTAACAGATAATTTGGGAGGAAAAAGACAAAAGAGCCAAAAATTCCAAAGCCGAGACCCTATTCATTTTAGGAGACTAGCCAGAGATATAAACACAGAAAAATCGTAATCCTTCAATCCACAGAAAGTATTTGTTGCAATTGTGAAATTTTTCATGATGAAAAGTTATATGGAACATATGGACACCTTCAAATTGAAGCAAAAGAAATAATTAGTGAAGGGAACCCCATCTAAAACCCCAAATAATAGACACCTCAAATTAGGTGTAAACCTAATCTAAAAAACCAGAAAAAAACACACTTTATGCATAACTAGTTTCAGCTAGTTTACTTGTTTTACTAATAGTAACTCAATCAAGGATGCATTAGGATTATAAGACTCAATTTATGCATCGTATTCAATTATATTTCACATATAACTCCCATAATCAGATCTTCGAGAGCCAGTGCCCTAGTCAGATCCACTATGACTACATCAATATAGAAATGATATGCCACATGTCAGACTAAAGTTAAGCAATTTAGAAACAAGAAAGGGATTCAAGAAAGCCAGATAACAGATGATCTAATAACAACTTTGACGTTAAACTCAGCCCTTCAATATTTAAGTTCATGCACATGATGCATCTGCAATAGATGGGCCAAAGTTAGAACCTCAGCAACTGCATCATTGCCCCAAGCATAGAGACAAACTTACAAGGCAAATCTTAAGGCTTCTCACAAGAAAGAAATGGGACCACAATGATAGCAGATACTCGAAAATGAAAAGGAAAGTGTTTCAGTAGACTTACAGTTCCATGCCAGTCCCCACGGTATACCTCCCCATAGGACCCTGTAAAACAAAGGATGTAAACCTAACATATTCATCCAATTTCATGTGTACCTTTTGAAATTATAGAACTAAAAATCACCCCAAAGTTATTGATACAGTTAGTTTGTCAGTACCTAGTCCTATACGCTCTCCCAAGGATATCTCTTCCAATTGAATCTCGCACTCCGCAACATCATCAAGGGCAATATCTGATTTGGCACTTTCATTACCAGTTGATCTGTCAGAAACCCTCTCGCCTTCTGAATTTACTCCCATAGCATCGCTCTCCTGATTATCGCTCCCTCGTGGCTCAGACCCACCAGAATCTGGATCTCCATCACTTTTCACCCCAGCTTCATATTGCTTATTGACAGCTGCAGTAGTTGCCACCACAGCTGCAGCTGTTGCCGTGGCAGCAGCTGCCACAGGAAGTTCAAGATTTGAGTCTGCATTCGACTTTGCAGCAGCAACTACCATAGACGATGCCACCACTGCAGCAGCTGCAGCCGCTGCTGCCGCTACAGGGACATTTTTCACATACACCGGCAGAGTGGCATCGGATTGAGACAACATCGATTGCCCAGTTGCTTCCCACAGTTCTAAGGGAGGGTTGAATCCTAAACCTTCTACAGGTTTAGGTTGCTCTGGTGCACCCCAAGGGATTGCTGTTCTCAAATGCGGTCTATAGGGGGGCAAAGGAGGCAAAAAGCGAGGTGCACTTCTATCATCCTGACCCTTAGTATCTTGAATTCCAACCTGATGGCTCTTGTCATTCTTATTTCCTATCAGAGGCTTGTCCTCAGCCGGTGACTTGGTCTCAGCAGCTGATGCATCTAACTGTCTGGGATAAATTTCACTAAATAAGTTCGGTGGAGCGATGACACCACTTTCAAGTAATACGTTGTGAAGCTTCTGAGCTAAGTGTGGGTTCTCTTTGGCAGCATCAATCATGTATTCTGAAACATCTTTCACTTTCATCCTGCGAACAGCGGGTGAGCTCACACCTTCCGTCCATGAAGGAGATCTTGCATGCGTGTAAGGGTAATTAGGCCTTCCCGGGATTTCTCTTCCCTCCAACTCATTCAAATTGGATTGATCTTCCAGGTCTTCTGAGGATTTCCTGGCTTCTTCCTTCACCATGATTGGCCTAGTTAGATTCACACCAGCCAGCGCTTCACCTTCATTAATGGACCCATTTCCTGAAGCTGCAACGGTTCGAAACCTGGATCTCTTGTCAGATGTCCCAAATTCTATCTGCTCTTCATATGAACTGGTAACTCCACTACTAGAAAAGGCCGCATGTGATGAATCTCCTGACATAGGGCTGACCGCTAACAATAATTCATCAAATTCTGCATGTGACCCCGTTGCATCAGATGGTATGAGAGTGCCTGGATCAGCCATGAGGTCAACTATGTACTCCCTGAGAATCAATTATCAATAGCGTTTTAAACAAGTTACCCATCCATACTTGAAGAAAAGGACCTCATATGAATGCTTTTAATCATTCTAATATGCTATAACATGCGATTCATAATTTAAAATGCAAACAGCTTTAAACATGCAGAGAACATGCCCATGATAGATTCAGGACACAACACATATTTTTCTATCCAGAGCAAGGCAAGAAATAAAGCATCGGCTAACATTCTTGCGTCAGCATAATTACGAATAGTGCACATCAAGTACCTTCCATCATCAAGCTTTACAAAGTTAATTGCCACATCATCTGAACCTGTATACTGCTGCCCCTTCACTAACCGGCATCGGATGCCTATGCTGTCAGCCAAAACCTGTGCAGGTGTTTCAAGCAAATCATACATGTCTGAGAAGTTGAAATAAACATTAAGCAATTCTAAATGGAAATTATCTACAGTCACCGAAAAAATGGCATAAAAGACTTCACATATAAAATTTAAGAGAAGAAAAAAAAAGAATACAAATGGGCAGGACATTAACAAACTTCAGGCCAAAATGTACAATACAGATACTTTCGTAAGCAACAGTTTAATTAAAATAATTACCAACAAATTATGTAGATTGTGCAATCTGATTATAACCTACAGAAATTTCTCCAGAAAAATCAAAGAAAAAAGAATGTAACGATCACAGATAACATAATTTAGGAAAGAAACTGAAACTAACAATCACCCTACATATATAAAAAACAGAGTGTGTACCTTAAACAACAAAGCACGATGCCGAGCCATCCCGATAGTCAAGGAACCAAGAGGCAAAACCATACTTCCGAGGGTTGATTTCAAACTATAGCCAAGACTTTGCCATGCTCTTAACATGTTCTCTGGATCTGCAACTGGTCCACCCATGTAGTCCGAAACTAAAACAGCTAGGTTTCTCACCAAATTACTATGTAACAAACCAAGAGATGCTGATCTTGATCTGACTGCCATATCTAGGGCTTTCTCTTCCAGTTTCAATAAATTTGAATCTGCAGCTCTGTTGATCAAAACTGCTTCCCAAGAGATATTTTCAGACACCGCTGTTCCTTGCAAATCAACAAGTGAAGGCATTCTCCCTGAGGTTGATGCAGTCAGGACCCCATATAGATCATAAAAACCATCCACGATTTTGTCATCGTAGCTAAGAGCATTGTAGTTCTGTCAATCATTGACAAATCTACTGTATGAGACAGGTTAGAAAAGAATAAACCTGACAAAAAAGAAGAAAATGTAAAAGCAGCTAGAGAATATGATTCTAGATCCATAGAGCACCCTCTAAGGAAATCTAAGTTGGTTATTTTCGCTACAAGCATCAATCTAATGAGCTAGATCATTGGTGAAGCAAGAGACAACATAATTGAAGCAGAAAAAAAAAGCTCCTAATATGGGGAAACATGCAGATATATGGAATTCTTCCAAATGAATTCCACAAGATCAGGAGATCTTTGAACTTGTATGATTTTACCAAAAAGAGGAAGGCCGTTAGTTTCTCCTCAATAACTCTAGATGAAACACCTCCCGTACCTAAGGAAATCGAAGAAAATTGGATTTGAGGTATTGATAGCACGTATTACCCACCCAGCAAGTTAAGGTTGCATATGAAACTTACCATAGAATGCCTGGGAGAGACTAAGGTCATATTTTTCAAACTCACTACTTAAATTTGAAGAAAGAAAACCATATTCAGCAGAATATATGGTAGTTCAGATTCAGCTGGAAGAGGTAATTCCAACTTCATAGTACTACCAACCAACCAACACACCTCAATTGAAAGAGACAGAGCCAAAAAAAAAAAAAATCTTCTTTCCAGCTATGCTTCTCATTTTTTTCATTTTTTTCTATAGATGCATGATAAGGTAGTGCAGATCCTGGGTAGTATAAAAATCCTTAATAAATATGGAATGACTTGGCAACCTCTTCCTACATTCTTGACCTGCCAAGTGGCTTCCAAAAGATGGCCCCAGTCACACTGGAAATGCACATTTTCACCAGTCCTTCATGTTGCTACTCAAGAGGATTAAAGCTATTCTCTAACAGATTCTAGAAGATTGCAACTCCCATCTAGGGAAACCCTCCAAAAGAAGAGAAGAAGAAAGAGAACAAGAGAGAGGTTAAGACGAGAGAATTTATTCTAAAGTAAATAAAATATTAGTTTACAGCATGTCTCAGCACCAGTAAACAACACCAATTTTTTTCATTATTCATATGTTATTCTACATGAATGATTTGGCATTGCGTTCTATTGTTACACATGAACAGAAGTGGAGCAGATTTGAATCATGGATCATTATATGGGAAAGCCCTAGAAAAATTGCCGAAACTATTGTAATTTTCCAGTGACAAAATTCTTTTCAGTTGCTCTTGCTAACAATCAATCAGGTTTGGTTAAATAATTGCCCTAACACAGGACTTGAAATAACAACTGATTACAAAAGTTCACATATAATGCAGTTGTGCATTGTTCCAACCGAATATGTATTGTGCTTTGTACCAGTTAGTTCTCTTGTAGAGGACACTAGATGAAAAGGAGGAGCAAAAGTGAAATGTACATCCGTAGCCACAAACTACTTAGTCAAACATAATTGATCCTTCTCTTTTGATGCCTTAAGTTCTCTCTTACGAAGGGGGCAAAGATCACAACTTACCCAGTATCTATAAGCAATAACCTCGGCTGGAGTATTATCTGGTGCACAAGACCCCAAACTAATCTGCTTGACGGCCTCAATTTGAACTGCCTCAGGATCCTCCCTTGCACTCAGCTCCATCGCCAATTGTATTTGATACTCCTCCTCTACATCAGGATCTCTAGAATTAGACTCCAAATCTGGCAAAGCTGCATCTGGATCATTACTCACTCCGCTGACAATGACAGAATCAGATGGCTCCATTGGCTCTCCCTTAATTACATTTGAAGATGAAGGGGCACCATGCCCATGCCTACTAGTAACCGAGTGCAACCAAGAAGAAAGCCCTGAAAAGGGTTTGTGCTCGCTGAAATGATATGACCGCGCCTGCGTGAGTCTATCAGGTGATGATGCTACGTCACAGGTCTTACTGCCCATAGATGAACTAAGCTCTTCCCTATCTTCTGTTTGATTCGACATGATGTGGAGCTTCTTGAGAAGGTTCTTCATCATCTCCTCAACAAGCCGCGGTAAAGAATGCTAAAGGAATAGAAATCCGGCCATAGACATCTCCATTGTCTTGGACCAAGCATGAAATCCCCCAACCACTCAAACCAAAATCCACTCAATGAAAAAAGAAATCTACCCCAAAAGAAAAAAGTCGACCTCAGACCAACCCCACACAATCCAGTGCTCCAAAAGCCATTATCAACCCAAACCCAGTAAAGATATGCCCGATATCAAGACACGCAGATGCTAAAACAGGGAGATAACATCACCCTCTTCGCAGACAACTGAAGATTCGCCCCTATAGACAATCAAGTCAAAAAAAAAAAAAGCGCAATCTGCGAGGATTGAAAGAAGTCGAATTTGAGATTACCTTTCCAACAATCAAGAAACGAAGTCGCCGCGAGAAGTCCAGAATGAGACAAAGGGACGCATGGAAAGAAGAGAAGAGACTATTCAGTTTGGGAAAAACGGGAGAAGTTGCGAGCCGGGCATAGACAGCGAGGAGGGAGATGAACAAGTTGAAGAGTAGGGACTTCCAAGAACGAAACCAACAAGTGACCCACTTGTGCTCAGGGAGACAAAAAAAAAAAAGGCCAAACAAAGAAAAGTTGAAAGTGGTCAGAAACTCTCGTCCTCTCTCCCCTCTCTCGCTCTAAAAAGTCTGCAACGCGATAATAAAAAAAATGACCTTTTCCCGAGCATCTGGCTAACGAAATGAATACCCGATTGAATCAACTCACATATTCAAAGTATCAACTGTGAATTTTACAAGCAATTACTATATTTTCTCAATCAGCTATTGAATAAAACAAGATGGGGTCCAGGAAAATGCTGTCTTTTTGCTTAAAAGAAGACTCTGTTCAAGGATACTCGCAGTTCGAGAGCAGCCGCGGAAACGACTGGGTACATACGCGGTCAGCTGAGCATACATGGAAGGGACAGACAGCTCCACGGGTTTTGCCCTTTTTTTATGAATTTGTCGTGCGGGATCAACGCTTGGAGAGTCGCTTTAAACAGAAGGGTCGTGAATTCTTTATGGAAAAGGTTCGCTCGGAATTGAGAGCCGTGGACCGATGATGGCGTGCGCCAATGCCATTGCAGGCGTCGTGATTTTAACGGCTGCTATTTGAGGATTTGCCTAAAAAGAAAAATGGAAAATTTTGAGATAGAAAGCTAAAATGGGAGCTTTTCTCAAAAAGGAATGTTAGGGAAACATTTGTCTAAAAAAATTTCTAAAATGATTAACTTAATTTAAAATAAGGCCCAACCTCACCGATTGGCGTACTTTTAGGACGTGCATGACAATCATTCTATTTCTGAAATCAATTTTTGACTAGAAATATTTATAGCTTCTCGATGAGTTTTTGAGTAAGAAAACGCGTTCGATAACGACGTAAAATTTATGTTCTCAGAATAGAAATTCGTTTGATAACAGTTAAAAAAAATTCTACTTCTCAAATATTATTAATGCAAGATCTTCTATGAAAAATTTTCTACTTCATTTTTAATTTTTTAAAATTTCTTTAAAAATTTTATCATTAGATTACTATTTAAAATTAAAAAATATTATTTATTTTTTACTCCAACGATGGCGATGGTTGCAGCTACTCGCGAAGGTCGGCAGTAGTTGTGACGGCCGATGGAGGGTGGCAGAGGTTGGCGATGGGTGGTGATATAGTGACCCGTCTAACCCGTTTTGACCCATATTCAATAACTCATACCCGACCCAACCCATAACTAACCCATACCCGACCTGACCCATTTTGACCTATATTACTAAATCACATTAATATTCTAAGAAAAATTATATAACTCATCTAAACTATTTAAGCTTTTCACATGTATATGTTATCAGATAGAATTTTTACATCAAATAAAAAAGAAAATTAAATAATAAAAAATTATTAAATAAAAATAAAAAATGATATTACTAAAATACTTTCATGCAATAAAAAATCTAGTAAAATATTTTATTATTAAAATAGTTTTTTAAAGTATTTTTTTTTACTTTTCTTTCATTTTTCTCCAGCCACGGCGGACGGCGGCGGTAGACGACGAGGGGCGGCGGACGGCAATCGGTGGCCACCGCAACTGCGGACGGCAACCGCGACGGCGGCGACGGACCACGGCGGCGGCTACAGCCGCAGACGGCGGATCACGGCGACGAACGGCAACCGCGACGGCAGATCGCGATGGCGGACAGCGATCGCGGCGGCGAACGGCGGATAGCAGCGACAACTGTAGCCTCGGACAGCGGATCACGGCGGCGGACAGCAACCGTGACGACCGCAACGGCCCGAACGGCGACGGCGACGACGGCAACGGCGCGGACGACGACCGTGATGGCGACCGGCAGGATCGCAACAACAACCGCAGCAGTGAGCAGGGACAGCGACGGCGGCGGCGACCACAACGATGGCAGCGATTGGCGGACGACGCCATGGGTCAATTTGTAAAAATAAAAAATTAAAAAAATATTAAGAAGAAATTTTAGGCTTTGAGGCTCTAGGCCTATTTGTAATTTGTGAGTGTTATGGGTCAAAAATGGGTTTCATATGTGACTCACTTTTGACCCATTTAATTTCACTTCAACCTTTTTGGTCCATTTTTAGTGAGTCCTTCAAAAGTTAATGACCCATATAAGACCCATTTTATACAAAATATGGGTCAAATATGGGTCTTTGACCCATATTGACGACTCTAGTGTTTAGAAGCGATGTAAATAAACGGAGCATGAAAATGTAAACTATTTTCGCTCAATCTACATCCTTCTTGCCCTGCTCGGATGAGCAAATATCATTCATCACGAAACAAATGGTCCAATCGAATTCAGATGAGTGGTAGAGACTTTCTTATGACATGGTCGAGAGTTTTTTCTGTTCATTAAGGCTCCGTTTATTTGAAAAAAATAAATAATTTGAAAATTATGTAAATTTATTTTACATTAATTCATTTTTATAAGGAATACAAATGACGTTTTTAGAAAAAAAAAATTTAATTATTTATTTTTTGCAAAATAAACGAAGCTTAAATCGAAAAAGATGATCTTTTTCTTTCTCAAATTAGAGAGAAAAATCCCTAATTAAAGAAAAATGAAACATCGCATAGCGAGAAAATTGTCGTCGTCTTCATCACGAATCGTTTTGAATGAAAGGGGGTGTCTCGCTTCTCCTAAAGACAATTCCTCCTGATTTTCCATCCATTTACATATAAGATAATTTTCCCCTTACTCTCATTTCTACGCCTCCTAAAAATTCTTTCACATTGAGCCATAATTTACGAATTGAGACTTTGCCTTCTTCTCCTCACATACTACGTAATGTCCGAATTTAGCTACTTTTAACAAATTCTTGTTAATGCCATGCATCTGAAAAATGCCTCTCTCCATTTATTTTTTCCTTTCAATTTCGTCCTCTAAGTTTGTGCAACGCCGTCCATAAATGCCATCATAGAAGTCCTCGTCAATAGACTTCGACCCCTTTCCGACTCGTGAATCTCTCTCCTCTTCATAATAGCTTTGTTCCGGGTAGGAGACGTGTCGATAATGTTGCGATCGCTCCGAGGCGAAAAATTTCACGTCGTTATCGAACGCATTCTCTACTCAGAAACTTGTCTATGGAATAAAAATTTTAAAAAAAAATCTATTTCTACCCAGAAATTATTCTCGAAAATAGAATGGTTATTATTCGTCCTCTCAATTAGGGGTGTGCAAACCGGATCGGACCGGCCCAAGATCGGACTCGACCGGCTGGGTTGGTCCGGTCCTTGAGGGGAATGGTCCGATCCCTGGTCCCAATGAATGGGACTAGTGATCGCACGGTTCGGTCCTTAGTCCCATCCTCGAGGACCAAGGACCGGACTGCTCGGACCAGCGCTTGGACAGGATCACCAGAATATATATAATTGTGTGTGTATAATTACAAAAAAAGAATTAGAAACAGTACATACATTGATATAAAAATAAAAACAAAAATAAAAATAGTCAACTAGTTAACCTAAATGGTAATAACTTTTTTCCCCCGAATCACACCACCAATTGATTCTTCCCACATCACGTATTTGATCAACAAATCGATTTTATCTTTAAAAAAAAAACATTACTTATAGATCAATTGCCTAACGCGCAATTTGCATTGCATTACGTGGGCCTTTTTAAGGTGGTCCACCCAATGTGCATATCCACACTGTTGAATTCTTGAATCCTGCACTCAATCCAAAACATTTTTACCCACGGAGGTCGACCGTAAGATCAACATCATCCAGCAGATACAGAAACAGCGTTTATTTATCCATGTTCATAATGACTCGTGTAAAATAGCTGGTGTTAGCGGTCCCACGGAGACCGGTCCGATCCTTGGTCCCTAAAATTTGGGGATCGGGACTACCGGTTTGGTCCTCGGTTCCATGTCGGGACCGGACCGGCTCGGTCCTCGGTTCCATGTCGGGACCGGACCGGCTCGGACCATGCACACCCCTACTCTCAATGTCTAGATGGTACTAGAATGAATTTTTTTTCCCTCGGTAGAAAAAGGTTAAAAGAATTTAAAAAAAAAGACATGCTTTTTTTTTTCCTCAACAAGAACAAAATCTATTTATCCTCTGATCACATGAGCTCTCTCAATCGTGCAAGAAAATTGATGGGGACAGAAATCGTCCTGGAAAAAAGGGTTGCCAAAAGCGGATGCTTCTCATCCAATCAGTTAACCGATGACCGGCTGAAAAGGGAATCTGACAATTTTTCAAAATCCCAATGCCATATATTCCCTCGACGGCGATGAAATTCGAGGCACTTTGCATCTCACCCACTTCCATCTTCTTTCGTATTAAAAAAACAAAATTGTGTAAAATAAGCAAAGAAATCAAGCCCATCGCAAACCCCCTTTTTTTTTTTATCCGTCCTTTCTTTCACTTTCTCATTTCTTCGATTTTTGCGCTGCTTCCTTACGGAGCACGGGAGTCGAACCCCCACACCTATAATACTAGCATCCTCGCCTCCCGATCTCTTTATTAGCATGGCTGCACGCCTATTGACAACCCATCGTTAGTCAAAAGTTGAATTTTATTTATTTGCCATATTCCTCTCCACAAAGCACGAGAGTCGGACCGCGCGTCTGGTCTGCCACGCTCAATTGACTCGTGTAGTCCAACAAATTCGGAGGGAAGCGGGCAACATTTTCATACGTGGAAAATTCTCATCCGGTAGCATTAACGGGGCCGGTGTCGGAAAACCAAACATGTGATAAATCAATTTAATGTTAAGGCTAGTTGACGGTTGACTAGGGATTCCAATTTCCGTTGGACCTGCAAGGTGTGCCCATCTTGAAAAGGGTAGAAATGAAAATGACATTTGGACTGCCCTTTTTTTTCTTCTATTTCACACGAAACGTTGGCGTCTTTTTAGTTCTGATTCAAACTTCAAATTGAACATGTTGAGCACGTTCTCTTTTTTCAGGTAGTAAAATAGGACATCTAGAATCTCGTGGTTATGTCGGTGAAGTCCTGGCGATACAAGATAACATGGGACGACCCGTGAGGATGCATCGAGATAAAAGGAAACTCGAGACCTCGTGCTTCGGACTAAATAAGAAAAGCTTCTTTTGGAGCAAGGTTCGTCCCATACACCCGATCCCCTCATCTCTAATTCTCATTTTTAGCTTCTTCACGATTCGAATTATTGCGGATATCGTCAAATTTGACGATACCCAAAATCCCGAAACTCGTAACATCATTTGTTTCGGAGAATCGGAGCTTATGTTATTATGGTTTCGACAAATTCCGCCGGGACCCCGTGATGATTACATTTTTATCTTCTTCTTTTCTTTTCTTTTTTATTTCTTTTTGAAGTTTCCTACTTAGAAGTTTCCTACATTTTTATCTTCTTCTTTTCTTGTTTGACGGTCTCTAGTTGCAACTATTTCCCGAAAGAGACTCGGTCCGAATGATCGAGATTATCTCATAATTTAAAATTAAGGTAATGAGTATGGTCCGGGCTTCGATATTATTTTAGAATATTTCTTCACATTATTGGTACTTTTGTGTGGCCGATTAAATTATAATATAAAGAGTGACCGAGGCTTAAACTATGTTTCTTTTATGTTCCTATCCATATCTCGAGAGCAAACTTATGGATTTGATATTATCTTAATCCCCACGAAAACAATAGTGCCCCCGAATTGATCGTGGATTGCGCAACCCTCCATAATGCATTCTATGTCAACGGAGAGTAGTGTGCTTTCTTCTTGGTGCGCATTAAAGCATAAAAATCTATTTTTTATTTTTTGGATAAAGTACTAAAGGGGAGGAAAAATCACAATCATGAACACGTCAATGGAAGCAAATTCTGCATATTATAACAAGTTTAGATACATACATACATACATATATATATATATGGACTTAACTTTTTTTTGTTTTAGTCATGTCGGCACCAAATAGGAGAGAGAAAGTGATAAGAAATGACGAGTAAGCATTTTCCGTTAGCCTAATTCAACTGAGTTAACGGAATGATTCGATTACATTAATTTGACAAGTTTTAGAACTTCATCGCATTTTCTAAAAGTTGTAGGACTCAATTACATTTTGAATACAAGTTTTAGGACTTTCGATGAAGCTATCCCTTCAATTTTATAATTAGTGGTATTTATTGAGTAGAGCTATTTAGGGTTAGACATATCAAAGCTTGATGCTTTCTCTTTTCTTCTTTTTGTCCAAAAAGCTCGAAACTTTTGCCATGTGGAATGAACGAGACCTCGCCAGAAAATAGAAAACGGAAGGGAAAAAAGAGAGAGAGGTGTTAATACCACCAAAAAGAAATTACACCATGCCCATTTTGATGCCAACGTTGTAAAGAATTATTGTGCTGCCAAAAATAACTTTCGTTGTACCGATATAAGTTTGGGCTTTGATGGCACAAAAAAAAAAGTACAGCGATATTGGAATCTAGGATTTTCATGATAAAGAGAGGGGTTTTTTTTTTATCACACTGATATAAACTCAGGGATTTTGATTTTTTGGGCAAGATGGACCACTTTTTATATAGGAAAAATCAAATAACCGGTGGCTGCGTATGGTAACCATTCTTATTCTCTGATTATGTTCCTTGGAACAATAAAAAATGAGAATCATGTTTGATAACTCAAATAATTCTGATTCTGATTCTATTCCCAGAATCAGTTTTAGAGTAAAATCCAGAACCAAAAAAGAGTTGGTTCTGAAAAAAGAATCACTTTTGGCAATCACAAAACAGAATGAAATCTCACATCTTTCACTTTTCCCTTTCATTTTTCTCATCACTTTTCTCTCAACCTAATAAAAATAAAAATAAAATTTTTTTAAAAAATTGGAAATTTTTTAAAA
Organism: Psidium guajava; assembly: GCA_016432845.1. Taxonomy (NCBI): domain Eukaryota; kingdom Viridiplantae; phylum Streptophyta; class Magnoliopsida; order Myrtales; family Myrtaceae; genus Psidium; species Psidium guajava. The sequence continues at coordinate 37,256,917 of CM028228.1, forward strand.
AATAATAAAAAAATTTAGAAATTTCCTAAAAATAGAAAAAGTTTAGATTAGGCTAGTTTGACCTCATTTTCATAAATTGGGACTTCAATTGAACTTCAGACATCATGTATTAAAATTTGTGTTTCATTTATGGCATGCTAAAGAAGTAAATGTATTTTAAATTATTTTAGTATGCATTGGAAATTAGCCTTCATTTATGATGAAATTTTACAAAATAACTACATAGTTATTAGACTTAAATTAAAAAAATTAGAAAGAGAAACAGTTTTTTGAAATATAAATTTTGTGTAGTTATCAAACGCGTTTCTGGTTCTCCAATACTCATCCAAGAACAGAATCAGAAAAAAATCATTTTAATCAGAATCAGTTTTTGGGATCAGAATCGTTACCATACGCAGCCTAAAAGGTGCCTCTAATGTTTGTCTCCCTTTTGTAGGAACTAAATCCCTTTTGAGATTCTACAAAGTAGGGGTTTGCAAACTGAATCGAATTGACTTGGACCAGCCCAAGATCAGACCGGCCCGGCTAGGTTAGTCCGATCCTTGAGGGCGGTAGTCCGGTCCCTGGTCCCAATAAATGAGATCGGTAATCGAGCAGTTCCACTCCCCGATCCCATCCCCGAGGACTAGGAATCGAACCTCCCGGATCGGACCGTCAGAATATATCTAATTATGTGTATATATATAATTAGAAAAAAGAATTGGAAATGTTAGCACAACTTTATTCCTGAAGGTACTGCCAAAAAAGTGAACAATTAGTCTAGATTCCCTTTGCATCCTCCACTTATCATTTAGTTATTGTCAACCTTTTTTCTTTTAGCCTCTTCACCCTTTTCTTCTTCATTTCTTCCTCATTTTTCTCCTCATGTGGTGTTGTGGACCTTAGTTATGTTGATATGGACACTTATGTGCAAAAGTATCGTCCAAGTTGACGAAAATTAACGGTTGATTGAGGTTTTTTATTATCCATATTCTATAAGAATCTAGTATTAGCGGTCCCACCAGGACCGGACCGGACTGTCGGTCCTGATCCGATCCGGTCCTTGGTCTCAAAAATTTAGGGACCGTGGCCACCGGTTCGGTCCCAAGTTCCATGTCGGGACTGGAATAGCTCGAACCATGCACACCCCTACTACAAAGGAACTATATCGCTTTCGAGATTTTGATCCAAAAAAAAAAAAAACAAATCCCTTTTGAGACAATGAAATGCCAAGAAGAAAGACCATAGATTTTGAAGGTCGGAAAAAAATGGCCCAATTCGTGCTACAAACTTAAGCTTTCAAATTTGCTGGATTGGGAACAAGATTTTTATACATGGACAACAGGGGCGTTGAGGATGCCAAATCAAAACTCGAGTATCATCCGGAAGAAGTCCAAACGCATCGGCCGGCAGACTAACTAGTCAAGGATGATAAGTGCTTAAAACTATTATCTTCTTTTACGAATTATTTTTCGCTTTGTTCTTTTCTTTTTGTGTACACCACGCTATAAATAGCAGGCGGCAAAGACGGCGACATGCGCATTATGAACTTATGTTATATCGATTTATGTGGTTTACAGCCGTAACGTCACGAAGTTTTCTTTAACGAGTGTCTCAAGCCCACTCCTGGGCAGTCGAAAATGGAAAATTTTGTTTTTTTTTTTTACATATATATATATTTTTTTTGTGGGGGGACAAATATTGACTTTCCTCGTAACGCACCCAACATTTTTTTTTTTTGGTAATATCGTTAGTTTTAGAGAGGGAGAGAGAGGCGGCTAGGCTTTGTCGTTGCGAGCCTATTGAATGCAAAAAGCCAAAAAGTCTTGTGTTTATCTACTCCTTTTCCTTTGGAAAGGCGTGGCTTTCCTTACGCCCAATCGTCAACCAGAGCGCGTCGCCAGCACGCGCTTCATTCTCATCTACCCCATACCAAACCCCCCATTTTCTCCTTCACCCCCATTTATTCGCGAAATGATTTCAAAAAAATATATATTTTTTGTTTAACACCGCCGGTTAAATCGCTTATAAAAATGACTAAATGTCATCCATGACAAATATGAAAAAAATAATTTTTATTGAATAATTAATTCAAGAGGTACAGATGATCGCTTTTGCAAAAATATTTTTTAAAATAACTTATTTTTTGGGAAGCAAGCGAAACTTTAATTTATTTCCATTCTCCAAAAATTTAAAGCAAGTTATGTTTTTTAATTATTCTGGCGAAAAAAATTCATTTTGCTTCGTTAACTAATGACGTATCGCATTATGGGAAGGGGAGCGCGTGCGGTACAAAGCCCGGAATGGCGCGTTACGGGAGCCGTGATTAGGGAAATGTCAGGAGACAGCCAATCGAAAGAGAGAGCTAGGAAGCGGGAATTTTCTCGGACTCTGATTGGATGGAGCTTTTGAGCCGCCGCCGTTACGTCTCCCCCTCTCCTTTATTGTATTTTATTTTAATTTATTTCTACTTTTTCTTTTTGTTGCCAATTTCGTTTCAAGGTGGACTGGGAATTCCAGGGGTTACGTGGGTGTGCTTGGGGAGATATCGGGGGAATGCAAAGCCATTTCCCCAAGACCTTGGAATAAAGTTGCATTTGGGGAGAGTTAGATGGTGTTCGGATAACTAATTTTGTATATATTTTGCATGACAACTTTTGAAATGAAAAAAGAAAAAGAAAAAGAAAAACAGAGGCAGCCATGGTCGGCAAAGAAGACGGCGAGCTTTGCCGACAGCGACCTCACATCTGGAGCCTTGCAACTAGCCTCCATCTGGCCTTCAAGCGCGGCCCAACCTCAAGCAAGGTGATGCCAAGGTTGAACAACCTCTGTTGAGTGACGGCGAGGTAGGGCGATCTCCAATGCGCGGCGGCGAGGTGGGGCGACCTCAGGCGAGCAGACATCGAGGTCGCCTAAAGCGAGCAGCAACGAGGTTGAGCGACCTCGAGTGAGGCGATGACAATGACGAGGTCCGTGTGACTCATCCCTTTACGACTAGAAATGGATTTGCTACAAGAAGAAAATGAATAGCGCGTGGGCAAATTTGAAATATGAAATATTAATCGCATTCATCAAAAGTAAAAAATGGATTTATTTCTTGGGGAAAACATCTATTTTATTCAAAACCCCGATTCTAAAATTTCCTTCTCTCCCACTTCACTCTTCTTAGAGAGAGAAATCTAAATTTTTTTTTGGCAAATTGACGTATACATGTTCTTTGTGCCTTTTGCCGGGTTAGGCCGGACTCCATTGACCACTTGTTCTTTCGCTGCGGGGGTTACTTCCTCCCTGGCTCAATTTTGGGCGTCCAAATGTAATATTGCTTGGATAAACAGAGGATGGCAAGAAAATCTCCGATGGGCTTCTAGGACTATTGGGGGCCAGCACTTTCACCAAAAAATTGCTCGATTCTCTTTCGCGGCCTTGTGTCATCTCATCTAGACGGAGAGAAACAATATTCTGTTTCGGAGTCACACTCTAATTCTTGCTGGCTCTCGAGAGGCATTTGATCAAAGCGGTGAAAGACAAGGCGATTTCCCTCAAACCTGTGGCTGATCAGCGTCGCAACAGAAGAATGCAAATTAGGTGGGGGCTTCCGTCGTCTATTTTTGAGTGACCTTCTGTGATGCAGGTGTATCCTCTTGGCCACTCCTCCTTTGCTGGTCCTTCCTGGGGCCCTGTTGTTCAGCCCTCCTATGTGTATGGCTGCTGGTACCCTTACCTGCAGCGGATTGTTGGTGCCTGCTGGGGGGGTTCTTGTTTACCTGGTTTGCCTTATATGTTGGTTCTTGATTGCTTGGCCTGTTGTCTTTCGGGTCTGCTGTTTCTACGGGTTAGACATTTTGTCCCCTTGTGTGCGAGGGACTTAGGTAGTCATCCGTTCTCTCTTTTCTGCTATTTGTATTTCGGCTGGGGCCTGTACCTTGGCCTTGTTGTTGCTGGCTGTATTTTGGTTTTTTGGGTTCTGGTCCCTGGTGCTCTTGTCGATATCTGCTGTCTCGAGAATCTCTGGATGACCTGGAACAAGAAGCTGTTACTGCTCTGTTGCTGTTTCGACTACTGTGACTGCTGGTTGGATGGCTTGATCCCCCTCAGGTCCTGGAAGTCTGGTTTGCTGCGTGGTTTGGGTCTTCATTCCCTCCCCTCTGCTGTTGGATGCTGCTGTTTGCGAGTGCCTCTGCTGCTACCCCTCGTATCAATGCAATCCCCTGGAAGGCCTGGTGCTGCGGCAGCTGTGGTGGTCCTAGTATCTACCTTGGCTGACCAACCTGTGCTGCTGCAAATGCCAGCTGTGCGTGGAAGACTGCTGCTAGATTGAAGCTTCATGCCATCTTGGAGACCTCTGTTTCGGGTGCAGCTGTGGGTGGAAGACTGCTGCTGGATTGATGCTGAACTGTTGAGGCTTCTACTGTCCTGGAGAGACCAGACCAATCCACATCGTTGCTGCCCCCGACTCCAATCTAGAGGGTCTGCAAGCTGCGATATGCTGCTGCTTCTTTCTTGCAGGCTGGTTTTTCCTGTTTTGGCGGCTGTTTCGCCTTGTTGTTCTGGCCTTGCTGTCCTTGGCACTTTTTCTAGCTTAGATGGTGCCCTTTGAATGGGATGGTGTATTTCGTTTTTGCGACCATACATCCTGGCACCCTCGGGGACATTCCGTGTAACCCTGGATACGAGGTTTGTGTCTCATCATCTTTTGTATATACATTGTGATTAGCTAATATATTCTTGCCTTACCAAAAAAAAAAAGACGAATACATGTTCTTATCCAGTGAAGCGTGCGTGTCGTTGGTAACATCGTATATTCATAGTTAGTGAAATTCGCTTATTTGTAGTAAACTTTTTTTTTTTGTTAATGATAAAACTTGTTTCATCACGATCAACTATCTTATTTAAATATCATGATTTCGAATGTTAAAGATAAAGTGCATAAGCTTGCGGTAACTTTCCTTTCGATTAAATATAGCTTCACGTCTTTTCCTCAAAAAAATGAAGTTGTCATAAGTAATTACCAAATTATATTTTGTAACATACAAAAGAAGAGAGAGAAGATTGTCCAAAAAAGTTCTAAACATATTGTACAGCGCCTAATTCAGTTATAAAACTTTAAATCGTGCCAATTTAATTCTAAAAATTTAATGATTTGTCAATTTGGCCTTGAACTTTTTAACAATTTGTCAATTTAATCATTCCGATCGATTTTTCGCTGACGTGGCAACCTAATTAGCATTGACCATCTTAGATGGCATAACCAACGTTAATGTAAACAAAATTTTTTTATATTTATTAATTTTCCCATTTTCCCCCCTTTTCTCCTCTTTTCTTTTCTTTTTCTTTCCTCTTATTTGTTCTTTTTCACGTTTTCTTGGCAGCCTCAGGTGAGAGATGCTTGCACCTAGGCCCATAGCCAGCCTAGGCCCCGCGTCCCTCGTAAAAAAGTTAGAAAAATATTCATGCGAGTGTCAATCGTGTCATAAAGAGCGATTGGCGAAATTAGTTGTCGTCACTAAATTGATAAATTGTTAAAAGGTTTAGGATAAAATTGGTGAAATTGAAAGTTTTAGTATTAAATTAATAGGAAAAAGTTTCAAAAAAGTCATAAACATAATTAATAAGTGTATTTTTGACATTTTCCCCTAAATTAGCAAGTTATCAGAAGGTTTGGGACTAAATTGACATAATTAAAATGTATAGGAATGAATTGACTATCGTATAATATGTTTAGGGTTTTTTTTTTTTTTGCAATTTAGACTAAATTGGCAGCTGTACAAGCGGTTTTTGTGATTTTTTTTTTGGTTAATTTTCTTAATAAATCGGATTTGCCCCGAACTCATACATTTCACCACAGATAAATCAGGTTGCCAACTGCTGTAAATATAACTTGTTCTCCTTAAATTGCAAGCTGTTCTTGACAAAAGAAAGTCGTTTTGGGTAGATTATAGTTTTATTAAAGCTTTACAGGTTGCGGTAAATAAGATCCTTTGCCACTCACGAGCTCGGTTACTGCCCAATGTAATTTTTCTTTTACCGCAAAATAAGTAGCATTTTACCACGTACTGAGATACTCACAGCAATTGAAGAAATGGACGGCCGACGTTATTTTTCTACCGCGAGAGATTTAGACCTCACGGTTTAGGTGGTCTCACCAGAAATTACTCTTTTCAAGATACTTTTTTTTTTTATCAAACTTTTCAAGACATTTGGTGCACGCATGATAAATATTTTATTTCTAAAATCAATTTCTAAGTAAAATTTTCTACTTAGAGTTTCTGGATGAGTTTTTTTTTATATATCAAAACAGGCGTTTAATAACGACATAAAATTTCTGTTTCCGGAACAAAAGTTTGTTTGATAAAGATTGAAAATTTATACTTCTGAGATATTATTAATATAAAATCTTCTACGAAAAATTTCTACTTCATTTTTTTTAAAATTTATTTAAAAATAATTTTTATTAGTAAAAATATTATTTACTATTTAAAAATAAAAAAATTACTTACTTTCTACTCCCACGGCTGTGGTTAGTAGTGGCTCCGGTGGCCGACGGAGGGTGGCAAGGGTTGGTGGAGGGCCATGGTTGGCACCAAGGTTGGCGATTGGCAATGGCGGGCAATGGTCGTGGTGGTGGTGGTAATAGTGATAGTTGCTATAATAGTCGATAGCTGGTGGTGGGAGGGGGCAGCTAGCAAAGGTCGGTGGGGGGCGATAGTTTGCGGCAACCGACAAAGAAAGGGCGACAAAGAAAGTGTGACAAGGACTTGAGAAAAAACGAAGGGATTTGGTTGGTTGTTTCTCATTTCTATTTCTAAAATAGAAAAATTGTAATTTTTTATCTTCTCATTTCTTTCTTAAACTTATTTTTGGAACAAAAATTTGTTTTAGAAACGGAAAAATAGAATTGTATTACCAAACGAATTTCTATTTTAAATCTGTTTTAAAAATAGGTCTGGAACAGAAATAGAGAAATAGAACGCTTATCATGTGCGCCCTTCGTATATAAGGAAAATTACACATTTTTAAATATTCGCCTATTTTTAAAAAAAGTGAACTTTTCATTTTCAAGATATCATTGACAAGGCTAAAAAAAGGCGTCTAAAGGACGCCCTTTTAACATACGAAACGTTATGAAATTCTACGAAAATTAAAGGACGTGAAAATTGGTGGTTTTAATAAAGGATGAAACTAAAAAAAAAAAATTACGCATTTTAATGGGGGCGCGGATCGAAACTTGAACGAATGCATGTGTGATTCTTCCGGGTCGGGCTTCGCCCGGGCCAAATCGGTTGGGGCTATGTAACCCGGAGAGCCTCGTCCGTTCACCGGAAATTTGCTATTGGAGCCCTTTTGATCGAGCAAGCGCTCCTCCGATGGCCTCCATGACTCGGAATTGATCATTTGGAGAGAAGAGGGATGAGACCCGAGATGTGCGCCGCACGAAACTCTCTGGCGAGCAAACATTTCACACTGGATTAAGATTGAAGGGCGTTCAATAATAATAATAATAATAATAATAATAATAAAAGTCATAAACATATTGCACTGGTACCAAATCAATAATAAACCTTTCAAATGGACTAATTTAGTCATTAACATTTTCACATTTTGCCAATTCAATTAATTCATCTAATTTTGGCTAAAAATGGATGATATGGATGCCGCTTATCCTACAGTACACGACTGACGCTAATGTGGACATTCGTTATAATATTTCATATTTTTGTTGAGTTTTTTTAAATCATTTATTTTTAATGATTTTTTTTTGCTAATGGTTGGCAGCCAAAATGAAAAGAAAAGAAAAAAAAAAGAAAAAAAATATAATTAAATTTTTAAAAATTAAAAAAATTATCAACGTTAACATCTACCGTGTCATGTAAAATAATTGGCGTCCGCATCAGTGATACATGATCAAAATTGATCGAATGAATTTAATTTTCAACTGAAAAATTGACTCAACCCAATAAGTTCAAAACTTTTTTAATACTTCCCCTTGCTGAATTACGATGGAGACCCAGAGTTTAGATTGGCATTTCGAGCAAACCCGACAAGCTCGCGAGCAAAATAAGCATCACGGAATCAAGTCAACTAAACTGGAGGGGAAGGCCAAAAGCATAATCTCCGACATCATAAGCTAAATCTCCCTGCCACAGCTTCCCACAAGATGAATGAACAGGGCTTGAAAAATCCGTTCCCACGACTACTTGTCCTCGTAGAGATTTTACGCTACAAGGCATACAATACCATCAAGGAATCAAGCACTTACACATGGCCAAGAAGTAGGTCGAGAAAGAGATTCTATCGGCGCATCTCAGCGCAGAAAGCGATGATCAGAACACGACATCTAACAATCGTATATATAGGAGCACAATGATCTACAAAAATCTGGATTTGGAATTGAAAAAGAACTAGAAAAGATCCGATGCCCAATGGGTCTGAAAAGAATTCAAGAAAGACGGGCATGAGATCACCACAGTCAGACAGTAACCAGCAATTGGAACAGTGCAAGACGACAACAAAGCAAGTGCTGATAAATGTTCAATATTTATTTCAGGAAAGAGGCGAATTGTAGCCGAATCTGCAATTGCGACAACACGATACAGATTAACTCGAATGCGGAGCATCGAAGTATCATCTGATTGCTGCACAAAGGAAAAAGAACTCCCAAGTTCGGATAAAATCCTCCTACCGGATTAACACTAACCAATACTAGAACTTGCCACACCCCTACACTCAGCTTTACAGACCCCTTTCTCTTGTGAAGTCTCTGTTAGAACAAATTGTACAGCTAAACTGATCCTCCCATCTATTCTGATTTTCACAACAGAGTCCAAGATCTACGGCCGTGCAACTTGTCCCTCAGCTCGGCGCGACGGAACTTGAGCCCACGACTGGCACTGCAGCGAAGTCCATTGTTGTAATGGCTTCCAACTCTTGAATTGCATCAACAGCGCTAATCGAACTAGTCAAGTGAGGCCTCAGGACACCAACTGCTTCCTTGATCTTTGATTGCTAGAGAACGCATACAAAATTAGACACAGATACAATCCCAGTTCTCAGTGGGGGGGATTAAAAAACTATGTGCCAACTTATAAGTACGAAGAAATTTTTGACTCACAATATATTCCAATGTCCGGCGAAATTCATCACTGGACCCTGCCGCCAAAGAAGCTCCAAGTGCCGCATTCTTTTCATATAAAATTTGAGGTCAAACAAAAGATCAGCCATTGCATTCGAATATAATAATGAATACAACACAATTTGCTAGTGTCACCTGCACAGTGAAGCATAGCTAACAACAAAAGTCCCTTTCCAACAATGCAGCATATCATCACAATCACAAAAACATTAACTAGAAAACACAACTTAACATAGCAAGGGCATAAGGAAAATGAACTAGAAAATCACACGTTTTTATATCTTTGGCAATTATTTTTACATAAATTATTGTTCCTCATATAGCATAAGTTTTGTGAAACTAAATAAAGCAAGCAGGAAAATGGCACAAATTAAACCACATGACACCGGGATACCAAATTCATCCCAGCGTACACCAGCATTTATAGAAGGAGATCTTAATGGACATGTTGGCCAAAGTAGTAGAGGTTTTGACAGAGTTCATGGAGGTTTTGGCTATGGGACTAGAAACGAGAGTGGCGAAGACATCTTGAACGTTGCACTAGCGTATGACTTGATGTTAGCAAATACTTTCTTTAGGAAAAGAGAATCACATCTAATCACTTTTTATAGCGGTTAGAATCGTAATCATATTGATTTCTTTCTTGCTAGAAGAGAGGATAGAACCTCGTACATAGATTGCAAAGTCTACCCTGGAGAATGTGTAACTACAAAACATAAGTTGGTGGTCCTAGAGGTTCGATATAAGGCACAGAATATGCCACGAAGGGCTCAAAATCCCAAAATAAGATGGTGAAAGTTAAAGGAGGGAAAACATTCCGATTTCAAGGAAAAGATGTTTCAAGAAGGATCGTGGAAACTAGAGGGAGAAGTAAATAGGATGTGGAGTGAGATGTCTAAATGCATACAGAAAGTGGCAAAAGATGAAGGGCACGGACTTCAGACAAAGGAAACTTGGTGGTGGAATGAAGAGGTGCAGGAGGCAATTAAGAAGAAGAAGGAGTGCTTTAGATGTCTGCATAAATGTCCTAATGAAGAAAATTTGCAAAACTTTAGATTGACACGAAAAAATGCCAAGAAAACAGTGAGAGAGGCTAGAGGCAAGGCTTTCTCTGATATGTATAAAAAAACTTGAGAGTAAAGAGGGAGAAAAAGATATATATAGACTTGCCAGGATAAGGGATAAGAAAAGTAAAGACTTGACACAGATTAGATGTATCAAAGATGAAAATAAAAAACTATTAGTAAAAGATGAAGAAGTAAAGGAAAGGTGGGTGAGCTATTTTAACAAGCTTTATAATGGGAAGGGCGATCGAGGCGAGATGGATCTGGTGGACACTTCTGATGAGTTAAACAAAAAGTTTGTTCGTAAAATTAGAGCACAAGAAGTTCATGATGCTTTAAAGAAAATGAAGACTAGTAAAACCTTAGGACCAGATGATGTCCCTATTGAAGTATGGCGTTGCTTAGGGAATGTGACAATAAGTTGGCTAACTAAACTGTTTAACAAGATTCTCCAAGCTAATAAGATGCCTGATGAACGGAAGAAGAGTATGATTGTGCCTATCTACAAGAACAAGGGGGATATTCAGAACTGTGGCAATTATAGAGGCATTAAGCTTATGAGCCATACAACGAAATTATGGAAAAGAGTTATTGAGCATCGTTTGAGAGTAGAAACCAAGATCTTTGTAAATCAATTTGGATTTATGCCAGAAAGATCTACCATGGAGGCTATCTTCTTAATACGACAGTTGATGGAGAGATATCGAGAAAAGAAGAAGGATCTACATATAGTATTTATTAACCTTGAGAAGGCATATGATAGGGTCCCAAGAAAAGTTTTGTGGTGAATTCTTGAGAAGAAAAAAGTATCATTAAAGTATGTAGAGGCAATCAAGGATATGTATGATGGTGTTACTACATGTGTGAAGGCCTGTGATGGCACATCAAGTTATTTTCTGATCACAGTAGGTTTACATCAAGATTCGGCTCTGAATCCTTATCTTTTTGCACTAATTATGGATGAGCTAACAAAAGATATTCAAGATGAGGTGCCATGGTGTATGTTGTTCGCAGATGATATTGTACTTATTGATGAGACTAAGGCTGAAGTCCGTGCTAAATTAGAATTATAGAGAAACACGTTAAAATCCAAAGGATTGACGTTAAGTCGAAGTAAGACGGAATACATGAAGTGTGAATTTGCCACGACAAGAGGAGATAATCAAGAAACTGTGGATATGCTTGGATAGGAGGTACCTAAGAATGATGCTTTTAGATATTTGGGATTAATTTTGCAAAAGAGGGGAGAGATTGACGAGGATGTTAGCCATAGAATCAAAATAGGTTGGATGAAATGGCGTAGTGTATCAAGATTTTTATGTGATCGCAAAATCCTTCTTAGATTAAAGGAAAAATTTTATAGAACAGCAATAAGACCTGCAATGCTATACGAAGCTGAATGTTGGCCGGTACAAAAGCAACATGAGCATAAAATTGGAGTAGCGAAAATGAGAATGTTAAGGTGGATGTGTGGTCATACGAGGATGGATAAGATAAGAAATGACGATATTCGACGAAAAGTTGGAATAGCACAAGTGGAAGAGAAGATAAGAGAACATAGATTGAGATGGTCTGGACATATTCTTCGTAGACCTTTAGATGCTCCAATAAGAACATAAGTGTGTTATCGAGAAAACGATATGAAGAAAGGAAGAAGTCGGCCGAAATTTACTTGGGGGAAGGTAGTAAAACAAGATTTAATAAAGTGATAAATAGATTGGCGTATGGTCTATCTTAAAACAGAGTGGAGGAAAGCTATCTGCATTGTAGAGGGAGGGATTTCTTATGTTCCAAAGTGCCCTATTTAGTCCTTTCTATTTTATTATTTATTTATTTATTTATTTATTTTTGGGTATCCATATTTTTACTTTTATTCTAGTATATTTTAAGCTTTTCGCTTCAAGTTCATCGACCGCCGACCCCAACTGGTTTGGGATAAAGGTAATGTTGATGTTGATGTACACCGGCATTTACGTTAGTTTAGCTGCTATATTGATAGGCACAGAGAGTATTCTCCAAAACTCTGCCAGTTGGATGGATTTTTCAAATTTGGCAGATTACAATTTTATAACTTGATTATGAACATTGATTGATGTCAATTGTCATCAAATAATCCATTTAAAGTTGATTAATGCCATCACGTAAATAATGTTGTTCCATATTTTTTCACAGCACCCAACTAATATCACCAACTTGTTTAGTTTTTATTTTTCCTACTCTCTATTGTACTCTTTAAGCATTCTCAATTACTCTATTTTTGTACTTTTCAATATTACAGTAAAAAAGAAAATATTACAGTTAGCTGCATATATTGGGAAAAAATCATTCTATCGCACAAACACAACAGAAGGCAAAATGTCATTATGTTTTCACAAGCATATCATCCAATATATATGATTATAGAAGTGGCTAAGGAGATAGGCAAATTATGCATTTTGCCAACTTTAAAGCTCACTCCAATCTCTAAGCAATAAAGCAGATAATTGATATTGCTTTTGCCACCCCAAATGCAAACTGATAAATTACAACCATTATATTGTGTAATACTATAATACAATTATGTCCATGCTTAGTCATGATATTGCTTTTGCCACCCCAAATGCAAACTGATAAAGTACAACCATTATATTGTGTAATACTATAATACAATTATGTCCATGCTTAGTCAAAAATATCTTTTTCTAATAAGAAGGCTTTAATCAAGGACAATAAAAACCTTTAAGTGAAATTCTGGTAGTTATAAATCTAAAAACTCTTCAGTGCTTTTTTTTGGCATCAAATTTGTTTAGACTAACTTTGAAAACCTCTCAATTCAAGCATTCGACCGAAATTGCAACTAAAGTTTCTTAGAATTGGAAATTCTTCATTTAGAATGAATTGTGGCCCTTACAAGTAGTCATCCAAACCTTATGAAGTTCTTTAATAATCAAAATGAACAGCATCACAAGTAAAATAGATGATCTGTAACTACAAATCAGACAAGATCAAGCAATTGACCCTATATGAGCTAAACTTTCTAGAATCAGAAGTTCTTCCGTTAGAATGAACTATGTCCCTCAACTTGTGCTCCAAAAGTTTGCGAATTTCATGAGGATTAAAATAAACACCATTACAAACAAATTCAATTGGGATAATAACATAAATGGTTTCTGAACTTTTGTTCAATGTGCAGTGTGATCCTTTAACTTTTAGTTTGTTTGAAGTGGTCCATCAAATTTAGCGCAATATGCAATGTGGTCCCATAAATTTTAATATGTTCAATGTGATCCCTAAATTTTTGGTAAATTTTCAAATTAGTCCCTAAATTATATAAAAATATCCAACGTTATCCTTCCATTAATTTAAGTTCAAAGACAATATTGAATATTTTTATATAGTCAATGAACTAGTTTGAACATGTACTAAAAGTTCAAGGACTATATTGAGCAAATTAAAAGTTCAAGGACGATATTACATATTGGTCTCAAATTCAAGGACTACATCAAGCAAATTAAAAGTAAAGGGACCAAATTGAACGTCGGGTCAAAGTTCAAAGATCGTTTGTGTCATTTTCCCAATCATATAATAGAAATTTTTACTTTCCCTCCAAAATTTTCAAAATGTAGAAAGGAAGAACTATACTTCTAGAGCCACTAGATTTGAAGGTTAAGAAAAATAAAAAATGCTCCAATTAGAAACTTACCTATTTACAACAGATTCAAAATTAAGCTATTTAATGTGAATTTTCCAAGGGCTACTCTAGAATTCATGTAAATCCTTTAGCAAAAACAGAATAATTTTCTATCTCCCAAGAGGAGGATACCTCAATATTTAAAATTTTATCAAATTTTTCGCGTTCAAAAATTAACTATTCTAACAGTACCGTTGCAACAAAGATTATGATAGGTTAAGAACTAGTCACATGAAGTTATACATATGCATGTGTTTCTATTACATATGCACACAGTAAAAAGCACAAAAATATTCAACAAGATTCTTGACATGCACACCTGTTGCAAAAATTATATGATTAATCTTGATTTAACATAATTCGTACGTAGTTGACCAAGCTCCTAAAAGAACTAGCGCATTAGTCACAGGAAAGCAATTAGACAAAAGGAAAGCAATTAGACAAACATAATTAGATTCATCCAAGCAATATGTCTATTGGAGTTCAAGTCAGACAACTTTCATAACACGAGAAATTATTTTCAAGTTTGCATTTTCTTTTCCACCAAAGAGAAAAGAACCCCTCCATTTTATGCTATTCCACTTGTAATTTTAAAAGCAACCTCCATCATCAAAGAGCTCACTTAACTACTCACTGAGCAGGCTCAGAAATGTCATTACTTCACCCTCTATTTCCCTCATACATACTCAGGATCAAAGTAAAAAGGCACTAGCGCTACTACTCTAAGTAATGTGCCCTTAGCGAAATTTGAATTAAGAAATGTGTACCTTCCTGGGTCTGCCCATGGGCCTTCCTGTGCTCCTCCTTGGTGGTGACGCCACCGCTGGCCTCTTCCCCCTGCCGCTACCCGGCGGCCGCCCCCGCCTCTTCCCGAACACCGCGAGTGCTTCGCCAGTGGAAGCCACATCAGCAACAGCACCAGCAATCTTTCTAGGCCGGCCCCTGGGCTTTGGCCCATTCTGCACGCCATTTGCTAGCATAGCCGCAATACTCTGCTTCAGAGGGCGGCCCACACGACTCGTGGCCATCCCACTCTTCGGCGGACGCCCTCGGCCCCTCTTTGCCGGGACATCCTCAGGCACAGGTACAGGGATGGGCACGGGACCACCATCTGCGCCTTGGCTCACCAGCACAGGCTCGGCAACCCCAGCAGGAGCAGGCGACGCCGCAAGCACCTCCAGCTTGGCCTTAGGCGGGCGGCCGCGGCGCCGCTTCGACTCCGAGCCCTCCGGGGCGGCCGGCAGGTTTGGGGCGGTGCTGACGTCGCCAGATCCAGGGAGCTTGTAGGATTTCTTGACCATGACGAGGTGGCCGCTGTTCTTGAGACGCTTGAGGTGGTGAGTCAACAAGGCCGAGTGAGTGGGCGGCAGGTCGGCGTAGGACTTCTCGATGAACTTGGCTATGGCCCTCTTGCTCGACCCGTCCCTTTCTTTCAGAGCTCCGATTGCTGCGTATATCATCTGCGTCCGCACAAGAAGGAAAGAAAACCCCCCACGAAACAAAATCACTCACCCACAAAATCAAGAACAGCACCTCTCGCCCGAGAGAAAGAAAGATAAATGCTTGCTGACCTCAGCGTAAGGAGGGTGGCTGTGAGCAGGAGCAACGGCCGGAGTCGGGTTCGCCGCGACATGGGTCGAGTGGTTTGGAGCTTCGCCCGCGGCGGGGGCTGGGGCGGGGACGGGGGCTGGGGCTGGGGCTGGGGCGGTCGCGGGTGCCTCCACGGCGGCCGCTGGCGGGGCCGACGGCGGCGGAGGAGGGGCGAAGGGGGGCGGTATGTAGGGAGGAGCGAGAGGTGGATCCATGGATCCGAGAGAGATTCAGCGAGCAGCCGCAGAGACGTTGGGGCGATTTTTTTTTTTCTTTGGACAGTGAAGCGAGGGTTTCGCTTTTTTTCTTTTTTTTTTTTCCGCGAGGAAAGAGAGAGAGAGAGAGATGAAGATGAAATCGGACCGTTGAGAATGGCAGAGGATCGGGGTTACTCGGATTGATGACGTGGACTTTGCATTTTCTTGTCTTTTTGTTTTTTGTTTATCTTCCCGAGCCAGCAGGCTGGGTAATGATTAGTTTATATAGCTCGGATGCGGTTTCGTGGCTGAGAAGATGTTGGTGGTTTAATCAGAAATTCGGAATTGGTGCGAGGCTCCTTTTGCATTTGAAATTTTGATAATGACATAAAATGGTCATGAACTTTAACCAAATTCCCCGTCTGAATTTTAAATTTATTTAACATGATTTTTTGAATTTTAGCTCAATGGATAATATTTTCTCCGAATATTTGATTTGTTCAATATACCTCATGAATTTTTTATACATGTTCAATTTAGTCTCTAGATTTCAAGAATAACCTTGAACATCTTCACAGAGTTCAAGGACTAAATTACGACATTGAATAGATGAAAAGTTTTAGGGATGACACTACATCTTGAATTAAAGTTCAATAACCATATTGAACAAATTTAAAGTTTATAGGCTACATTTTGAATTGGGTCGAAATTCAGAGATCTTCGTGTAATTATGTCATAAATAAAAAATGTTTTAATTATGCAAATGAAAATGGTTAAGTCAATACAAGACTCGTAAATATTGCTCTGTCTATTGACTAGAATAATTAGTAAGTTAAAACTAGTTAAAAGATCGAGAACAAATCAAATTGAGGTTGGTAGTTTGATTAAGTTGTTGATTTGCTATAACTAGTAAATTATGTTAATGGAGATGGTGATAATTGTCCAAAAAATCTTAAATTTACCATAGAACGACGAATTTAGTTCAAAAATTTTCAATTTGGCTAATTTAATTCTATGTTTTTTTTTATGATTTGCCAATATATTATTTTCAGTCAATTCTAATTGAAAACCAACGACATGAATTGAGAGTGAATTGGTTGTTTATATAATGTTTTAAGACTTTTTGGATAATTTTAAAAAGAAGAAGATATCTTTCCTATATTGTGACGGCCTATTAAAATTTAGCAGGTTGTCACAGTAGTCAACCATTCAAAATTACCCTAACATTGGTAAATAAATTGAATATGAGTTCGATCTAATATTAATTGGTAATTTAATCGGATAGCAAATTAATGTTGGCAATTTCGTATAAGAGTTAGTAAACTTATAATGCTGTTCCACTAAGGAAAATAACATTTTGTAGTCGTTCGCACTTTTTTCACTCCCATTATGGCTTCGACACTGTTTTTTTTTTTTGTGTTTTTATTATCATATTATTTGTGTGGCCTCCCACGTATAGTATAAATTCATATGCTTCTTTTTTCATTTATTATTTTATTTTTTATTTTTTCCCTTATGAGTGCCACTTTCTTCCTCCTCTTTTTTCTTCCTTCCATGCTTTTTGTCTCTCCCTTACAAGGCATTCCCTCTTTATGCCTCCCACTCCTTATTCTTCCGGAAACCCCAATGTCCTCTATTTATTATTTATGAGAGGCTCCTCTTGCAATTGAAATTTGATAATGACATAAATTGGTTATCAACTTTCCCCAATTTTACAAAGTGGTGTCTGAATTTTAAATTTATTTAATATGATTTTTTGAATTTTACCCTAATGTGTAATGTCGTCTTTGAATATTTGATTTGTTCAATGTAGCCCGTGGAGTTTTGATACATGTTCAATTTAGTCTATAGATTTTAAGAGAATATTTAATAATGTTATTACATTAATTCAAATTCAGAAATAATATTGAACGTCTTCATAGAGTTCAAAGACTAAATTACAATATTGAACAGATGAAAAGTTTTAGGGATGACATTACCTCTTGGGCTAAAGTTCAAGAATCATATTGAACAAATTTAAAGTTTGCGGACTATGTTGCAAATTGAATTAGAATTTAGAGATCTTTGTGTCATTATGTCATAAATTTAAAACATTCGTAACGATGCCAATGAAAATGGTTGAGTCAATTCAAGACTAGTAGATATTGCTCTGTCTCTCGACTAGAATAATTAGTAAGTAAAAAATGGTTAATAATCTAATTGAAGAAAAGATTGTCCGAATGAAATTGAGGTCGGTAGTTTGATTAAGTTCTTGGTTTACCATAGCTAGTAAATTATGCTAATGAAGATGGTGATAATTATCCAAAAAGTCTTAAATTTATCATAGGGCAACAAATTTAGTTTAAAACTTTTTAATTTGACCAATTTAGTCCTATACTTTTGTTTAATGATTTGTCATTGTATTATTTTAGTCAATTCTAATAAAAAACCGATAACGTGAACTGAGGGTGAATTGGTTACCATATAATGTGCTTATGACTTTTTGGATAATTTAAAAAGAAGAAGAAGACATATAACCTATTTTGGGACGACCTATCAAAATTTAGCAGGTTGTCACAAGAGTCAACAATTTGATAACTACCCAAACATTGGTAAATAAATTGAATATGAGTTGGTAATCTAGTATTAATTGGTAACCTGATCAGATAGCATTTGATACACAACTCAAGTTAAAGTTGGCAATTTCGTATAAGAGTTAGTAAACTTATAATGCTGGTACACTAATGAAAAGAACATTTTGTAATTTATCGAAGAAATTGGTAATCTCCGAAAAATCACATAAATATTAGTAATTTCATTTAGGAGTTATAAGAAAATACAATAAAAGTTGGCAACCAAATGCTAGTAGGCGACTAATTAGAGAAAAGTTCGACAAATAACTCGAATAAAGTCATTAATTTCGTATGAGAGTTGGTAAGTAGAGAACTTAAATGGGTTGTGCAAATAATAATCAATAACAAGCCATATTGATGAAAAATACGACTGGTAATTTCTTGTATATTGTATTGTTTGTTAGCAACCAAATGCTCGTAGGTTACTAATCAGAGAAAAGTTTGACAAAAAAACTCGAATAAGCTGATTAATTTCGTATGAGAGTTGGTAAGTGGAGAACTTTAATAGGTTGTGCAAATAATAATAAATAAATAAATTGTAAGAGTTTCTCACTCCTTGCTAACAAACAATACAATATACAAGCAATTACCAGCCATATTTTTCATCAATATGGTTTGTTATTGATTCTTATGAATATTAAACAAAGCCGAACATGACGCGCTGTGGTGCACGGCCGGGGTCCACTTTGTTATTTGCGCATTTTGCTTTAGTCAATATACTTCTTACCTTACCAAAAAAACAACCGAACATTTTTATTTGCTTTTTTCAGAAAAGAAACAATACGACTTTGCCTTGAAGGTGCTGTAATAGTTCACATACGCACCGCTTGCTTAGAATTGAATTTAAATTCCTATGGACATTTATGTTATCCCAAAAAGAATGAAAAAAAAAATTGTAAAAAAAATCATAAATCTGTTGTACAACAACCAATTTCGTCCTAAAATTTTCAAATTTTCCTAATCAGTCATAAACCTTTTGGTAATTTTTTTAATTTTCTCCTCCCAAGCAATGTCATCCAGAAAATGGTTATGTGGATACCTAGTAAATGCCGGTTGTCATTCATGGCTGAACCAGTGGATAGTTGACATTACTGGAGATCAAAACGACGCTATTTTTTGCAATTAAAAAAAAGTTTCGAAATAATGTTGTCGCTTTCGAATCTCTCCTTTCTTGCCCCAAATTCATTGAAAGCTCAAATCCCTTAGTGGCACCCCAATCCGAAGAAACCCTAATTGAGATGTCACTCAAATTTATTCGACCTCAACTCAAATTGAGTGATTTCGCTCAAGTTGAGTCGTTCTTTCGTCAAATCGAATCCCCCATTCATCCCCACACCTCTGTCCATCCTGATCTTTCATTCTTCTGTTCAAATTGTGACCTGATTCAACCTCGAGACTGTCAAGGTAGAAACTCCCTTTAAGTAGTTCCATTTTCATGCTATCATGCTTGCTTCATTGATAGAACTTTAACTGAATGTTACTCTTTTGAGGTTCAGAGATCAACAGGCGAAGGTGCAAGTGGCAGTGTTGATGCACTAATTGCTGGTGTTGCTTCTGGGACGCCTGTTCATGGGATTATTGAGTAGTGTTGTGCTAGATTTTTAATTTTTACTAGCAGATCTTGTTAGTTAATTGTCGCGACCCTCTAAAAAAATTTTAAATTTTAAAAGGGGTTAACGGATTATTAGGTTAATTAGATTTGACTAACCTAACGCGGACCCTCCCAAGCCCTACCGAATCGCAACTTTGGTTTTTGTTTAAATGATTTTAAAATTTGGAGTCGCCACTAATCGTTCTTGGTAGGTCGATTAGAAACCTAAATAAATTAGCGGGAGAACTAATTTATTCCTGCGAACCAGAGATTAGGAGCTCGGGGACTTGGTTACACTAGTTAATTAAAACTAATGCCCTTTCGGTACCTTAATTTCATGGATATCCTAATTCGGCAACTCAGGCTTGGTTTATTCCTAAGGCTATAGTAGGGTATTCTCTTTTGTGTTTTCACTTTTTAAATAGGATGCATGGATGGTATATATTTTTATTTGTTATATTTTTTTAAGTGTTAAAGATTCCCTGAAGCCGAAAGAAGGAGTGTGTTAACGACTTCTGTGCAGTATTACAACCTACTTATCTTTTGGGTCTGATGATTCAAAAATTAAATTATAGGAAGTACATGACAGTGAATAAACACCTCCAATGGGAGGCCTAGCATTGGCTTAGCTCTTCCCTTTGGGATTTAAGGTACAGGTATTTAAGTTGCAAGTATTTAAACTACTGTAAGTAAAAACCTCCAATGGGAGGCTAAGCATTGGCTTGGCTCTTCCCTTTGGGATTTAAGGTACATGTATTTAAGTTGCAGGTATTTAAATACTGTAAGTAAAAACCTCCAATGGGAGGCTAAGCATTGGCTTGGCTCTTCCCTTTGGGATTTAAGGTACATGTATTTAAGTTGCAAGTATTTAACTACTGTAAGTAAAAACCTCCAATGGGAGGCTAAGCATTGGCTTGGCTCTTCCCTTTGGGATTTAAGGTATAGGTATTTAAGTTGCAGGTATTTAACTACTGTAAGTAAAAACCTCCAATGGGAGGCTAAGCATTGGCTTGGCTCTTCCCTTTGGGATTTAAGGTACATGTATTTAAGTTGCAGGTATTTAACTACTGTAAGTAAAAACCTCCAATGGGAGGCTAAGCATTGGCTTGGCTCTTCCCTTTGGGATTTATGGTGCAGGTATTTAAATTGCGGATGGACTTTGTCCTCTCCATTCTGGGGTATGAATTCTTTAAAATAAAATACAACGAATTGATTCAACAATTTGAAATTTGTGCGCGCTTGAGGACTCCTCCAAGCCGATTTTGTGCTTCCATAGGGTTGACCATTGATATAAAGCTGCGGCTTCCTGACATAAAATAGAGTGAAATGTCAGTATACAAAATATGTGCTAATCTGCACCTAAAACCAGAAGAGTGGAAAGAGTACTTATCTCCCATTTTTTTGGGAGGGATTTCTATAATTGATTTTCGCTCTCTATGTTCCCAATATAGAGAGTTTCTTTTGAATTAAGAGGGACTTTTAGTCACAGATCAGTTGAGAAATCGGTGGACAGCTTAGGAGCTTGTCTGGGCCGATTTTTGCATATCTACGAGATTTTTGCTGTTGACGTAGAGATATCCTTCTCCTGACATAAAATATGGAAAAAAAAAGAGGAGATGGAGAAAGTGTATACAATTTGTGCTAATTTGCAAGTAAAACCATAAACAAATGAATAAATAAAAACACTTAGCTCGAATTTGCTTGCTCGTTGACGAGGATGAACTCTTGATTTATATTGATCGATGAAGGAATTTGTGATGATAATCCCTAGCTTTGAACTCCCATCATCTTCAAAATTCTCTCTCTTTTGGTATTTTCTTTCTCTCAAATTTTTCTTCAATCTCCCAAAACTCTCTCAAACATCCAAAATTTTCTCTCCAAAAAAAAATCCTCCCAAACACTTCAAATTTTCTCTCTCAAAAAATTCCCCCCTCAAGCTCACTTCTTCCTCCTTTTATAATCTACTCATCTATCTCCCATTCTAATTTTTCCACTAACTCTATCTCCCATTCTAATTTCTCCACTAACTCTTCTTCATTTTCATCTTCCATTCTCCATCTCTATCTCATATTCTAATCTCTCCACTAACTCTTCTTCATCTTCATCTTCCCTTCTCCATATTTATCTCCCATTCTAATTTCTCCACTAACTCTTCTTCATCTCCATCTTCCCTTCTCTATTCTTATCTTCCATTCTAATTTCTCTATTAACTCTTCTCCATCTTCCATTCTATATTCTTATCTTATTTTCTCCATCCATTCTTCGCCAACTTCTCTTCTTCATCTCCTCTTCTCCATCTTCCCTTCTCTATTCTAATTTATCCACTAACTCTTCTTTTTGTTATTTGTAAAATAATCCTTCAAGAGTTAAGTATTTGCACTCTAGTCCTTGAATTTTAAGTATTTACAATTTAGTCCCTGAAAAAATATATTTCTTTAAGTCCAAATCTCCTCACAATTTTTGACACACCAAAATTTACCACATGTCAAATTTAAGCTCATTTCTTGCCGTTGAAAATAATGCAGAATTTAATTAAAGCCCTTTTGCAAAATTAAGTCATTCTGGGTATAATTGGGCCAAGATGAAAATTTAAAATATTAGAAGACAATGTCACAACTCATAAAAAGTGAAAATTAAAAATAAGTTGACTCAAATTAAATTTTTTTAAGCCCAATTCAAGATTATACTCGTGAAGGAACACGTTGTTGACACCTCATTTTTAATCATTTTTTTAATTAAAATTAATAATAAAACAAATCCATAAAAAATTCATAAAAAATTGAAAAAATTAACTTTGGGGACCTTGGCCAAGCCTAGGGAACCAATTTTGACCAAAAAATAATTTTTCATATTTTTTATTTATTTTTTATTTATTTTTTATAAAATATTTAAGAAGTAATAGCATTTGAGGCCACAAAAATATTTTTTTAAGAAAATGTAATAATTAGTATTTTGCTTTTGGCTGAAGAAAATCTATAAAAAAAAATTAATCCGAAATCGAGAATTATTTTGTTAATCTCATTTTCAAGTTAATTGAAATAATTATAGACCATTTATTATTATTATTATTATTATTATTATTATTATTATTATTATTATTATTATTATTTTACCCTATATTTTTTTCTTTTATTCTCTCATTTTTAGAGTCATGGCGGTCTCCTCTAATCTCCAAAATTACATTTTTATTCAAAAGGACATACAACCGCACCTCTTCGAAATACTCAAATGAAACAGATAATGTCCAGCAATTTGATCATATCCGATCCCATGGTCATCCATATTAGTGGAGATATTAGAAAAGTCGAAGCAACCTGGAAATAGCGAACGAGCAACGTATTGATGATGGACTCCATTATTCTCTACGTGTATACCCGTCTATTTCGTCTTTGTGAACACCTGAAGGCTTTAAAGCAGTGCACCGTGGTCAAAACGTGGGGCCTCATAATATTGGAGATGATCTCGAGTATATCGAATATATGCAGACCCCAGTTGCATCGGAGGCAACAAATTCATGGCCTAAAGAATAGACAAAAGGACAACGGTTAGTGCACTTGTTCGGCGGATAATAAAAAAGAGAGAATGAGAAAAAGGAGTCAAAGTCATGGTTAATAAAGGGGTGGACTCGTGGCATTGGAGGCATGGGCTCTTTTCTCGAGGATTTGAATGGCAGATGGGGGGAAGGAATTTTGGACCGGGGGACTTCTTATCAGAGGTGGTTTTTCTTAGAGTGGAAAGTGGGGGAGATGGCCGGGTTTCTTCTTCTTGGTCCTCTCCCTTACGTTTCTTCGGACGGATCTGACCGACGCCAGAGAAGCACCCGATCGACCTAACTTCGCCGTCTATAGCAATAAGAACTTCTTCAACTAAGACACCTTCTGGGAGTGCAACCACGACTCCTCCGGCCATGGTGATCCCAACTACGCCCTCGATGACAATGTGGTTAACCAGAGCTTCAACAACTACGGTCAGGATGGCAATGGCGCAAATGATACCTTCATGTGCTACGGCAAAAACGGGAACGTTCCGGAGAACGGTCAAGAGCAGCTCACGATCCCCACCTCAAGGTTGGTGACTCCAGAGATCCGTTGCTTCCTGAACCCTGGAAGCTCTCCGAGACCACCACGACGCTCTTGTCGCAGCGAAAGCCCGTGTTCAACGGCCGAGTCCACACCCGCACGACTGGGGGAGAAAGCAGCTGAAGTTAGATGTAAAAGAGGTCAGATTTCTTCATTAAATATTATAATATGCAATAGATGCAGGACAAGTTTCAGCGAAGTCTCCACAGGTAAGTATGGAGAATACTTGGGCAGGGATTCTGGTCAAAGAACTTTTTTTTTTATTCCTAAGTTCACTTAGCCTGCAGTTCGCTGAAATCTGAATATGGGATGTCGGAAGAGGGGGTCGATCCTTTTGACCCCATCTACGTCGACTCTCTCTTTTTCGTGTTAATCCCATCATTTTCATGAGTTTTAGAGTCAACTTCTTCTTGATTATTCTTTCTTTCGGATCTTACCTTGGATGGTCATTAAATTGGTATAGTCTTCAAGTTCTTGCCTTAGAGTTCTTCCATTCATTCATGGGGGTAATAAAATGTTGCAAACTCCATTTACTGGTTTGTTTGTACCTAAGTCGACAAGTCTGAATTTTCCTGTCAAAGATCTTTCCGTTTCTGCATTCTTGCTTGGGTGTTGCTTTAAGTCAACTAAAGACGGCATGAAAATAGCACAGGTAAATGAGGGCAATGCAACCAGCGGTTTGTAATTATTGAAATTTTGCTACGGACAAAGTTGATGAGAAGAGCTAAGTTTCTTGAACTTCGCTAATGTGCTGGCCTGGTTTGAATTCCATGCTCCAATCCCGCGGGTCACTAAATAGGTCTAGATTTTTTTAATTCTTTGTCCCATGTCCTGTATCATTTCAAGGTAGCCCCATGGTCCTTAACTTAGGTTGTTAATGAGAAGAGCAACCGCATTAAAGTCCTTCTTGGTCGGAGCTTATATTTTACATGAAACCATAGCCTGACGGAGTCAGAGTCTAGGCGACGAGTTTAAGTGCAGTAGGGTAACCATTAGGGCTAATTTTTTTTTGAGTCGGTTTAGTATGTTGCGCAAATGATATTATCCTTCTTGCAATCTGTACACTGCCTTTCTGTTAATATGAAATTTTAAAAAATAAAAAATGGTAATAATAATCTGGAAAACTAAAAAAAAAAGATGGAAATGTATAGGAAATGCCTCTACCTGCCCGTTTTATCTAAGCAGAACTTATATGTTCGATTATTGAATATGTATATATATTTTCACATGAACATGTTGGAAAATTGTTTTATAATGCCATTTTATTAGATAAATTCACATGATGATTTGAGTTCAATTCGAGATGCTTAGTTTTATCTTTTTAATTCGCTGAACGTCGCTAATTATTTATCTGGAGTAAATGCATCCCCCAAATGCTGGATACATCAATTTGATATTTTAGCATGGCGATCAATGGCGATGTCCATGGAGATGACGGCCTATTGAGGATTCATGACTCAACAATGACGAAGTATGAATAGAAGGCCTTGGAAACATCGAAGCTTGGCTTGAAAGCTGATTCAGGGAACTTCTAGCAAATAAGTCGAAGCTAAGCGCTCTTCTTATTTTCCTGATTCTTTAAACGCTAATGAGCACAAAGTCTCGGCTTTGCTGCTCCATTTTCCCCTATTCATGTCAAGTAAAAGGAAGACTTCACATCAACGACGAGTTTCACGGAGGTGCAAAATCGGCCCAGACAAGCTCCTAAGCTGTCCACCGATTTCTCAGCTGATCTGTGACTAAAAGTCTCTCTTAATTCAAAAGAGACTCTCTATATTGGGAACATAGAGAGCGAAAATCAATTATAGAAATCCCCTCCCAAAAAAATGGGAGATAAGTGCTCTTTTCACTCTTCTGATTTTAGGTGCAGATTAGCACATATTTTGTATACTGACACTTCACTCTATTTTATGTCAGGAAGCCGCAGCTCTATATCAACAGTCAACCCTACGGAAGCACAAAATCGGCTTGGAGGAGTCCTCATGCGCGCACAAATTTCAAATTGCTGAATCAATTCGTTGTATTTCATTTTAAAGAATTCATACCCCAGAATGGAGAGGACAAAGTCCATCCGCAATTTAAATACCTGCACTATAAATCCCAAAGGGAAGAGCCAAGCCAATGCTTAGCCTCCCATTGGAGGTTTTTACTTACAGTATTTAAATACCTGCAACTTAAATACCTGTACCTTAAATCCCAAAGGGAAGAGCCAAGCCAATGCTTAGCCTCCCATTGGAGGTTTTTACTTACAGTAGTTAAATACCTGCAACTTAAATATCTGTACTTTAAATCCCAAAGGGAAGAGCCAAGCCAATGCTTAGCCTCCCATTGGAGGTTTTTACTTACAGTATTTAAATACCTGCAACTTAAATACCTGCACCTTAAATCCCAAAGGGAAGAGCCAAGCCAATGCTTAGCCTCCCATTGGAGGTATTTACTTACAGTAGTTAAATACCTGCAACTTAAATACCTGTGCCTAAAATCCCAAAGGGAAGAGCCAAGCCAATGCTTAGCCTCCCATTGGAGGTTTTTACTTACAGTAGTTTAAATACCTGCAACTTAAATACCTGTGCCTATAATCCCAAAGGGAAGAGCCAAGCCAATGCTTAGCCTCCCATTGGAGGTTTTTACTTACAGTAGTTTAAATACCTGCAACTTAAATACCTGTACCTTAAATCCCAAAGGGAAGAGCCAAGCCAATGCTAGGCCTCCCATTGGAGGTGTTTATTCACTGTCATGTACTTCCTATAATTTAATTTTTGAATCATCAGACCCAAAAGATGAGTAGGTCGTAATACTGCACAGAAGTCGTTAACACACTCCCTCTTTCGGCTTCAGGGAATCTTTAACACTTAAAAAAATATAACAAATAAAAATATATACCATCCATGCATCCTATTTAAAAAGTGAAAACATAAAAGAGAATACCCTACTAGAGCCTTAGGAATAAACCAAGCCTGAGTTGCCGAATTAGGATATCCATGAAATTAAGGTACCGAAAGGGCATTAGTTTTAATTAACTAGTGTAACCAAGTCCCCGAGCTCATAATCTCTGGTTCGCAGGAATAAATTAGTTCTCCCGCTAATTTATTTAGGTTTCTAATCGACCTACCAAGAACGATTAGTGGCGACTCCAAATTTCAAAATCATTTAAAATAAAAATCCAAAGTCGCGATTCGGTAGGGCTTGGGAGGGTCCGCGTTAGGTTAGTCAAATCTAATTAACCTAATAATCCGTTAACCCTTTTAAAATTTAAAAATTTTTTAGAGGGTCGAAATACACGTGACTCGAATTGGATTTTTCTGAATTTGCGATGGCCAATATGAAAATAGATTTAAAATAAAAATATTAACTATCTTTGTGTATTTTTTTTTGCCTCAAATGTTATTTTTCCAAAATTTTCAAGTATTTTTGTATTTTTTTTTAAAAAAAATTAAAAATATATATAATATGAAATTTTATTTTTTGTTCAAAAGTGGTTGCCTAGGCTTGGCCAAGGCTTCCAAAGTTGATTTTTCAATTTTTTCATTTTTTCTTCATTTTTTGTTTTATAAATTTTCGAAAATAAAAATACCGAAAAATACTGAAAATATGAAAAATCGTTTTTTGGTCAAAATTGGTTCCCTAGGCTTGGCTAAGGTCCCCAAAGTTGATTTTTCAATTTTATGAATTTTTATGGATTTTTTTATTACTTTAGCAATAGAAAAAATGATTAAAAATCAGGTGTCAACATTAATGAAATCTAACAATGTCACATTAAGAGTACAAACTGTGAGAATATATATTTCATACATCTAATATGGACTTTACTAATTATTATTGTAATTATTTTTGGTCTAATAAAAGAAAGATATCAGGTTTCTTAATTCTAGTTGGATATGAGACTGGATAGTATGGACTGAGTTATTTCCTTATTCGTAATGAAGGGATAATAAGTTACAAACTCTATAAATAGAGCTTAAGTTCCTCCTTTAAACTCTAATGTCCACATAACCTCACATAAAGAGTCGTCAGAAAACGATACGTGGGGAGCCGTCTCATTGAAGCCAGTGCATAAAAGGGTTCATAGAGGAGAAGCTCTAGAGCATCGGATCGTCGCTATTCCGCATCAAGAATGATGGGTCCGAAACAAGACGTGTCAGTTCTTTTGCTTTATGAAATTGTGTTTCGCATATCAATGCATAATAATCTTAGGCTGTTGTATAAGGATTAAAATCGTAGCTTACACAAATGCTAGACGGAGCAAGAGACATAGAGTTGGTATACAAGCCCATGTTGAAACAACAACATCACAAGCCGCAACAGTTGAAGATCCAGTAAAAGCGGTGGGCACATCAAGAAGGAAGAAAAATGGGGAGGGGAAGCAACTCCAATGTATGAGAAGTAGTGGCATGAAGTAGTGTTGTGGCTGTGTCTTTGTTTGTCACTGATGGGTCCAATGAAGTGGCGCTGCGGCTATCTTTTTGTTTTGTCGATGATGGGTTGGTGTTCGTGAAATTTGTATTTTGAATTCCTTTGACTTGATGATGGCTCGTTTACTTGGTTGGGGGATGATGAGTTACTGCGCTCGTAATGCCTCATTTATTGCAATGAAATGTGCTTGTTTCATTCTGATAACCCGGGATTTATATCTGTCATTACTATTATCAATTATTGCGTATTTTGCAACAAGTAGAATAAAGGGTTAACGTCATGAAAAATCCTAAATTGATACACCGATAATAAATTTACCCAAATTAATTTTTTGACTACCTAAAATTTTTGACCGGTACACCTTTGATAAATTTACTCAAAACTATTTTTTAACTATAAAAAAACCCTAAACTGGTACAACCGTGACAAATTTACTCTAAACTAATTTTTTTTACCACAAAAAAATCCCAAACTCGTATACATGTGATAAGTTTACCATTTGTTAGTTTCGGTTAAATTGAGTTAATATCACGAAAAATCTCAAATTGATACACTCATAACAAATAGAGGGTAACGCGTACACTCGATAATTGCCACGTGTCATCCGACTTAGCAATTTAATGGTAAAATTTAACGGAAACTAATAAAATGTAAATTTGTCACAACTGTATCAGTTTATGGTAAATTTGTCACGGATATACTAATTTGAGATCTTTGATAGGTGTATCGCTTTGGGATTTTTCGTGGTATTAACCCTAGAATAAATGCTTAAGTTAAAGCAGGTGCTGCTAGGCTAGTTTCCGTTCAATTTTATCCGCTTTTGCACTGGTCACTGTTCAGCTATTGAGATGTTGCCATAGTGAACTAGACAAAGACCAATAATGCCAATGAGAAATGCATTGTCTTTACATAGCAATTTTGTTGTGTGATGGTCCTCATGGGCCAGAAGATTTCCCTTTTCTTGCATCTCTTATTCGTAAAATGCAGATCATTTGTGAAGTGACGGTCCTCATGAAACAAGTGTCACTGAGGCCACGAGATTTCACTAGCTCTATTCCTAACTTAAACATCATTTGTTTACGGACAAGATTTTGGACTACTACCAAACCAAACATCATGAAGAACACTGCACAAACATATGTGCTTTTGAGATTGCAAAAATCTCCACTTTACTCATTCCCATGGACAGAGCGCACATACGTGTACAAAACATGTCGACGAATACAAAACATATTCAAAACAACACCCTCTATGACAAACTCCCGACTTCCTTCACTTCCAAATTTTCAAATAACATGCGAGACAAAATTACTATAAATATCAACAACACAACCAACGTGGATCTTCTTTGACCCGAGGCTTGGATTCGATTTTCGCTTTACCCTTTCTCTTAAAGGTCATCTCATAGCTCAGGCATCTCTTTGTGCTCCGGTGGTTAGATGGTTTCTCCGATTCGCAAGGGCTATCATACATGATAAATAGTGTATCCTACGATTAACGTTTGATGCTCTAACCATATCTAAAAATGAGCAATTCTAACATTCCATGCTCATCAAAAAAGATTCAACCACATAGGCATTGGAGACCACGGGACCACACGATTCTAACGAATTAATCTCTGCCTTCGGATCATATTGGTTTTCAAATAATCTTAATACTAACTTGCTGAGCATTATATTTTTCTGGAAATTTACTACCTTAGGAAGCTTGAACATTCTCTAGACCCTCCGTGTCATGTCAAACTTGTGCTTGACATGGGAAAATTATTAAAATAAATTTTAAATCTATTATACTTTTGCTAATTCATTCATGAATCTTTTAATTTTGCCGATTCGGTTCTAAACTTTTTACATGGAAAAATTGTTGGTGGCCGATGAGGATGAGTCGATGATTAGCTGGTGCATTGATTGTAGACATTGAGTCGGATGACGCTGTGAAGACGTTCTGGGTGAAGGACACTTGAAGGAGAAGAAGAGAAGAAAAAAAAAACAAAAAGAAAATTAGGAAAAATAAAAAATTATTATAATATTATTAAAAAAATATTCATGTTAGTGCCGACATTTACATAATCACCAGCCTACATTCATGTCAGTGTTAATAGACCAAAGTTGATTGGATGGAATGAATTGACATAAATGCAAAAGATTTAAAATTAAATTGAGACAAAATGTTTATGACTGAATTGACAAAATTAAAAAGTTTAAGACTGAATTGACAAAAATACAATAAGTTTAGGATTTTTTTGATAATTTTCTCATTTGATACTCCAACAATCTTCAACATGAAACTGACACATGATTAATGCTCTAGACATGTTAATGACATGCAAGTCTAACATCCTGATACGCTATTTCGACATGCACGAGGTCAATTTTAAGCATTTGCAATAATTTAGATATCAAAATGTAAATTTATCAAAAATATATCTACTTAAGTCGTATACCTAATCACTCCAAAATTAATATACTCAGTCAACCAAAAAAAAAAACATAACCGTGAATCCCTAACAAAAAAAGAAGAAGAAAAACCTACCGCTGATATATATATTTATATACATTTAATATGCAACGTGTGCTAATATGTCGGAATTCTCTATTTTTTGAGAAATAATGTGTTGATGTGTTGTGTCATGTATCGCGTGTCGCGTCTACTTAACTTGTAAGAATTTTATTTATACTCTAAGTAATAAACAATTAGCAAGGAATATAAAAATTTGAAGATTTGTTAGCCCGGGTTCATTACAATTTAAAATCATCATTTAAATTTTGAAAAATTATAGGTAAACTTACATCGAACTATAAGATCTTTTTGAAATTCGTATGTTTTACCTTGAAAAAAGTAAATTGGTCTTGCAATTTTTTTTGGACAAAAAAGCCAACACTCAAATATAAAAGAGAGTTCAAATGGATATTTATTTTATGTTAGGATTTTATTAGCAAGCACTTGAATAAAAGAAAGATCTTCATTGTTATGATACTGCAAATGTTTATTTATTTTGCAAAAGATGAATAATTAAAAAAATATTTTTTTATAAAAATAATATGTTGTATCACTTACAAAACTGAATAAACAAGAAATGTTTTTATTATCCAAAAAATATATAAAAATATTTAATTATATTTTGTTGTATCATTTAGGAAATTGAACGAACAAGAAATATTTTCATCACCCATAAAGATATGTAGACGTAATTAACTGTCTAAATCCAAAACTTTTGACTAATTATTTAAAGTAATATAAGAGATTATTTTTATGAAATTCCTTTTCAGATTATAAATTTTTGGAGCTGTTTAAAATTTTTTCGTTAATCGTCAAGACTAGCAGCTCTCTTACGCAAACACAGAGATTAGAAGAGAAAATTACGAAGAAGGAAGTGGCGTGTGTGAAGTCCCAGCAAGCTGGAAGCGCGTATCGGCTGCAGTACAGCAGAAAACCGAATCCTTGACCGGTGTCCGACAGCAATCAAACCCCCCCGAAACCGCTCACCTGCCCGATTCGGACCGAACCGCAAAGGCCTCGCCTATATTAATCTCCCACAACGTTCACCCATTTGCAGCACGACCTGCTTCCTCGTCACTTTCGCTCTTTCCTCGCCGCACTTCTCGGCGACTGTGTACAGAAGAGAGAGAGAGGGAGAGACAGAGAGAGAGAGAGAAGCGACCCACATTGTGTATATTGCGCAAACAGGGAGAGGCGAGAGAGAACCGAGACCCGGTCGCCGACGGTGCGAATTACAGGCTGCCTCAGTGACCGAGCAAGAGCAAGCTTTTATCGTCCAAACCTCTAGTTTTTCTCTCTCCTTTTTTCTTTTTCTTGTTTTGGATTTTATATGGGGAGCGGAGGTTTTGTTGACGGGGTGCGTCGCTGGTTCCATCAACGTCGCTCATCCACGTCCCTCGCTGATAGTGACGACCCAAAAAGCAACGGCAGTGAAAAAGATTGCAGTTTTAGCGAAACGAGTGTTTCCGTGAGCGAATCACGCGCGCGGTCGTCGCTAATAACAGAAGAAGGGGAAGAACGGCAAGGGCTTTCGGTAGTTGAAGGTTTAGACGTCTCTCGCTTGAGCTCCATCAAAGTGCCCGAGCGAAATTACTTCGATTTCGGCCCCATGGCCGTCGCTTCCCATAAGAAGGTCAGCTTTTTCTTTTAATTAATGATGATCCCATTAAGTATCTTGTGGCGATTTGCTGATTTTACTTTGTGGGTCTGTTTCATGTTGTTCTGTTTGTCAGTTTTGAAAATGGGATTGGAGAGGGTTTGTTTCGATTTAGTATGGATTAGGCTGGTGGGCGTTGTCTTAATACGACGAAAGGTGTGTGATTTATTGCCGCTTTGAATATTTCTTTACTGGGTACGAATAGGATCATCCAAAAGAATTTTATCATGGGCAGTTTTTATTTGATTCCACCTATTGGTTGACTTTTGATTGAGCAGGACGTAGTTGACAACGAGTCTTGGTATTCGATTCAAATCTGTTTGTAAATTTGTCTCGCGCGAGTCTTTCAGAATTCGTGATGTGGATCTCAGTTGGTTGAAGTTCCTGAGAAAGAACTATAGATTCCGGTTGACACCATGCTGTCATTATAACTGAGAAGTGGGTTGAGATATTTCTTCGATTAATGATTGTTTAAAGGGCGGTGATATAATGGCACTTCTATTTTAGAAGGTCCTTCTTCACATATATTTGCTCTGAGAGATCTGGAGGCGTGCAATACCTGGAGATTCGTGATTTTTCTTCATTGAATAATTTGTTAGCTTTAACTCCTCTACATGGTTTGTCGATCCTGATCAACTTTAACAGTCTTCAATGTGCTCGACTGGTTCTATATCTATGGTGTCACAATGGATGTCACTGTTAGTGTCACGGATAGTTGATAGGATTTTCATAGTGAAAGTGGTTAGTCAACCATAGCTTTTGCGAGTGGCCCTTTTCTCATCTGATGTATCTACATTCATTAGTCTTTCATTAAGTAATGTGTAAGCTATTGGAGTTCATTAAGGACGATGTGGTATTGCATTATAGTATGTATGTGGTATTTGTACTGTTAATTTTTTACCATCAGCAGTCTTATCAGGCCACTGCTGCAGAATCCTATCCTTATAATGATGGGAGAAGAAGGGAGGAAATTTTTTCCCTTCCTTCTTTATATGACTAATTGTTGCATAGTCTCAATGCAGGGAGCCCTCCAAACAGAATTTTTTACTGAGTATGGTGAGGCTAGCCGTTACCATGTTCAAGAAGTGATTGGGAAAGGAAGTTATGGAGTTGTTGGCTCTGCAATCGATAGTCATACAGGAGAAAAAGTTGCCATTAAGAAAATCAATGACGTCTTCGAGCACGTTTCTGATGCCACCCGGATTTTGAGAGAGATCAAGCTCCTCCGGTTGCTTCGCCATTCTAATGTTGTCGAAATCAAACATATAATGCTTCCTCCATCACGGCGAGAATTCAAGGATATCTATGTTGTTTTTGAGCTGATGGAATCAGATCTTCACCAAGTAATTAAGGCAAATGATGATCTTAGTCCCGAGCATTACCAGTATTTCTTGTACCAACTCCTCCGCAGTCTTAAGTATATTCATTCAGGTGTGTCTCCTTTTTGAGGTGGTTGACTTCTTCCTTGTAGATGAACTTACCTCTTCTTTCTTTCCTAATATTGTAGCCAATGTATTTCATCGTGATCTGAAACCAAAAAACATTCTTGCAAATGCTGACTGTAAATTGAAGATTTGTGATTTTGGGCTTGCGCGAGTATCTTTCAATGATGCCCCATCGGCTATATTCTGGACGGTAAGTAGTCCATCCCTACTGAGACAATTTGTGTAACCTAAAGGTCTTGATATCTTGTTCTGCACGAGATCCTTCTTTAGGTACTTATCTGGTAAATTTCATATTTGTGTGCAGGATTATGTTGCTACTCGATGGTATAGAGCTCCTGAACTCTGTGGCTCCTTTTTCTCCAAGGTAAACTGCTGTTATTTTTGCATTGTATAAGTGTTTTTTTTTTAGGAAAGCTGTTCAAGAATGTAGATTTGACGTGCTAATTGTTAGGAGTATATATGTCCATTGACCTTGATATATTTTTCCTTCTTCACTGTTAAGTTGGATTATGCTCTTCCATATGTGTGACATTAAGATTGGGCACATTACTGTTGCCTTGGGTGCATGGGATTCTATAAATTGTTGATCACCTTCTGGACCATCTTGCAAGTTCTCAGCTGTTTTCTTGCCTTCTAGTACACCCCTGCGATTGATATGTGGAGCATAGGATGTATATTTGTGGAAATGCTCACGCGAAAGCCCCTGTTTCCGGGTAAAAATGTGGTGCAGCAACTGGATCTCATGACTGATCTACTTGGAACTCCTCCGCCTGACACTGTGGCAAGGGTTAGTTATGGAAAGAAGTTATAGGTGCATTTTCTGATGATAAATTTTTTTCTTCCTTCAACTTCACCCCTATCTTGTCTCCACAAACTATTCTGCTTAATTAATCAATTTAACACAAACTTTGTATGTGTTAATCTTCACCTGATTAACATCACCTAATAAGGCAATTAGGCTTCTCTCTTTTACCTTAGTTAATGATTTATTTCCTGTAACATTGGCAGATTCGCAATGAAAAAGCAAGAAGGTACCTCAGTAGCATGAGGAAGAAGCAACCGGTTCCTTTCTCACAAAAATTTCCTAACGTAGATCCATTGGCCCTGCGATTGCTGGAGCGTCTAATTGCGTTTGATCCTAAAGATCGGCCAACCGCTGAAGAGGTCAGGCACAGTTAAATGGCTTTCTCAATTAATTGATGAACCCACTCTTAAATTCTGATGATGGAGCTGATGCAGTTAAACATCCGACAGCTATTAGCAGCTAGCTTTTTTCTTGGTTTTATTCCTTGATCAGGCCCTCATTGACGTTTTAGTTCTCCAAATACAGGCCCTTGCTGATCCTTATTTCAGTGGACTGGCGAATGTGGAGCGGGAACCATCTACTCATCCCATTTCGAAGCTGGAGTTTGAGTTTGAAAGGAAAAAACTCACAAAGGACGATGTCAGAGAGTTAATTTACCGCGAGGTTTGCTACGAAATCTGAGCACCAGTTCAACTTTCTGGTGACTGTTTTTCATTGTTTTTAACTGTGCTTTATCATGAATTCGAAGTATACAGATTCTAGAGTACCATCCTCAAATGCTCGAGGAGTATCTTCATGGCGGCGATCAAATGAGCTTTATGTACCCAAGGTGTGACTTCTTTCTTTTTTCTCCTCTTTTCTTTTTATTTTTTATTTTTTGGATGGGATAAAGTTGGGGTGGGGGGGTGAGACCCTTGGGAAGGTGCTGGGATAAGGATTGAAGATTTCTTCAGTTGCTGTAGTAGGTGACGTTTTTATGGATGTCTTTAGATTGAGTAATATGAATTCCAAACCCTATGTGAGAGGATCTGCTGTTGTTTGCTTTGCATTGTGTCTTGAATTTGGTTTCTTACAGTCTGTGGTTTATGTTGATGAATTTCTGTTTATGTCATGTCTCGTGTACATGGGCAAGCTGTGTATGTTGTAGTGTGCAAATCCTTAAAATTGCAATTTTGCTAATGGTTATACTGTGTTTTAGCAATCATCAATCCTCTGTTGTATCTTTCTTCTGTCACTAGTGGTGTTGATCGGTTTAAGAAGCAGTTTGCGCATCTTGAGGAGTACTTTGGGAAAGGTGAAAGAAGTACTCCCTTACAGAGGCAGCATGCTTCGTTGCCTAGGTATGTGTATGATGACATTGGGCATTTTTCTTTTGATTTCGAGAGATGCATAATCAGGTTCATAGGTTTACTTTTCCTCTTCCTATCTTCAGCTTAACATATGGAGACAGTAGTTTTGTACAACTCTTTTCAGCTTATTTGCTATTATCTTCTTGGATGACAAATATGCTATGTAATTTTGGTCACAATGTGGATGCGGATAGATTGCGAGTTTCTTAGTGAGTTTCACTTACCTGCTGCTTTTTCCCACCTCCAGAGAGAGGGTTTGCCAACCTAAGGATGAAGCTGCTGGACAGAAGAATGATATTGAAAAGCGGAGTGCAGTTTCCGTAGCTACGACTCTTCATGCCCCTTCAAGGACACATCAGTCTAATGGTCCGGAAAATGGGGATGCCCAAAATGGCCCTTACACAACAAACTCTGGTGTTCGAAGCTTGTTGAAGAGTTCTAGCATAAGTGGTTCCAAGTGCGTTGTTGTTGAGGGAAGAGAAGCTGAGGTGAGTTGAGATCTAACCTTGCGGTGGCTCGTGTGAGTTACATCGCACTGTGGGTACACAATCCTATTGATGGCTATAGCTGATTTTGTTAGATTAGTGGACTGAGATAAGTTTCAAGCATTTTCAAAATCTAAGACGCCTTTGTAAAAGTTGTACAAAGGGTTTTTCTGGGACATTTTGGCAACCCAACATCGTTGGATGTGTTATTTTCTTGTAAAATATTGTACTTTGTTCTCATGATTTAATTCCTAATTTTAACTTTTGACTGCATGTTTGAGTAGGTTGGAATTTATGCAAGTGTTTAGCTGCCATTTCGTTTTCTTCTTCCATTCGGAAGGTCATTTGTCTCCTGGAACTCAGCTATTTCCGCATGTACATGGTAGTTGCACATCATATATGTCTCTGGCTTGAATTATTCAGTTCTATAATTTTTTTCTTCTGGAGAAGGGACATCCCTAGGCTGTTCTTTTCACTCCAACACGGAGTAGCTCAGCTTTTCAACATGTCAAGATTTTTCTTCCCCTTATAGTACCCGAGAGATCCCTGAAAATAGAGTGTTGTATGTACTTACCGCATTCTTCCCTTGTCCTTTTGGCTGGTCTTTGCTTAAATCTTTGATTTTCCAATATTCGAGTGTACTTTATAATTCATGTTAGAAGTATCTCTTACCATCTTTTGCTTGTTCCTTCTCCCCCTTTTGCCCCTGTTTTGACAGCAAGAGGAACCAACTGCAGAGGCTGATGATGAGGCTGTTGATGCTGTGTCTGTAAAGGTTGCGGCCCTTCGTCCATGATCACTTGTATTATCCAATCTTAAAGGAGGTCAAAGGAGGCCATTTTTGTGTTCGGTTCATAACCAGTTCCCCGTCACACATCCTCTGGAAGGGCGCTTCTTGATGACCTGCATTGACAGATCTTCCTTTATTTCAAGCTGTAGAGCCTCAACATCGGGGCATTGTCATGGTAACGCCTCTTATTTCGTATTAGATAGCAATGCTTACGCAGTTATCGGTCATATTGACTATTGAGCCCAGAAGAGTCCTGCTTTGCTATATTACAGTAGCTGATGCTGCCGTGCAACTTTCTTGTGTTTGAGAAGATAGGTGATTCAGTGTCGTGGTGAAAACAAAGAACAACACGGCCGTTCTTGTTCCGACAAGTCGGTGATTTTAGCTATTAAACATATTAAAATGAGACTAGCTGAACTCGACGTATCTTTTCTACGGTCGAATGTATGTGTCGCCTTTGTTCTTTTCTTCCCAAAATTGGAGGACCACTTGCATAAACACACTGAAAATAACTACGTACCTCGTAAATTTCCTCTCTAATCTTACAGGGGAAGTCGTTCAACCATTGCCTTCACTTCTTCCATTTCAAAGCCGCTTTGTGAGAGTCGATAGTAAGTCCTGATAGGATCAACAAGGAGATTGAAAAGATTTGAGCTCAGTTCCCTCAAACTCCAACACCGTGTAAAATTAAACTGATAGAAGAAAACGTGTTTTAATATTTGAAACTTTGATGATATTCCTAAAGTTCGACATTCTCCGATTTGACAATGGTTAACTTCACTATTGGCGAAATAATAGGTAACCCTATGGTTGGTTGAAAGAGGAAATTTGGGGTGCACAAGAACTATTAGAATCAAAATTTTACCGAGGGTAATCTGATATGGTGCTTGAAAATTGAATGACCTTAAAAGTTGCAAAATTATATAAAACTCGAACACCGTGAGAAAACAATTAATTACAATTATTGATAAGGCGAAACTTATACACATGTGCGACATACATGTAAAGCCATGAAAATGGCGGAACACTATAACCAGAGTAAGAAACACAGTACAATACATGATCAGAGGATTGGCGCATTTGGTATGGAATCCATAGATCTTGATGATGATTCGGAACTCAAATACTTTCCCTTTATTTCTCTTGCCAAAACACCGGCCAGATAATAGCGCTACTCATGAATGGATGCGTTCTTCCTTTATGTGAGATGATTTGTGCATTAGAGGGTATCCTATTTAGAGAGTTTTTAGCCACAAGCCCTCTCATCACGAGCTGAGCTCAACTCAGCTTATATTACTCAGCTCCATATTAAACTAAATTAAGAACATGTGTATCGAACTTTAATATTCCGATCCTATTAATTGTTAAATATGAATTTCAACTAATGTAGTTCACGTCAGAAAAATTCTTATATCCTCCCCTCTATAAAAGGAGTAGTTATTTGTGTGTAAGGGCAGAAGACCCTCGTTTGAGAAATAAGATGATGCTTTCCTTCAATCATGTTCTAAACTCCTCTCTTTTTTCTTACCAATGGCCTCTTAGTTGGCAAAATCTATCCAGGTTAGAAGCACTCTTCGAAGCATTCTGATAGTATCTTCTGCACTCACCGGTCATTCGGATCTTATGTAAGAGAAAGGGACATTGGATCTTGCATTTCTCTGCATAAGATCTTTGGTTCTAGACTCCTGAGTACTAACAGGGAATCCCTTGACCCATTTCGCTGTGAAGGGCATTTTATGATCGGGATACCATTCCTGTGTTAGGATCTCTAGAATAATCGATTCGGAGCTTTGATTTATATGGTCTCAGGTATCCTGACTAGTGAGGTGGAAGCTGCACCCCTTACATAAGTTAGGATACGTATTGTCACACTGGTATACATTTTGGGTTTTTTATGGCACGAAAAACATTTAGGGTATCCGTGTCACAATAAACAAGTTTGGGATTTTTTTTTCTTTCACAATTTACCTTTTTATTTTTGGATGGGGTTGGTAGTGTTTGGCGTTGTCATTTCTCGATTCAATCACTATTAATCATTAAATCATTGACCAGAATATCTGTCCTCTGATCTTCACGGGGAATTCATGTTATTTTATTTATTTGCGTAATAAAAAGTGCAAGTTGTATGATGGTAAATGATTGATTAATGCACGTGATCTTCCCTGTGGTTGCCAGTGCTTTGACTAATTTGATTTTACGAGTTGTGTGTTGCTAAATGACTTGGCTTTATCAGCCTGTGAGATGCACATGCTCGGGTGCAGGCAAAAGAACGAGAACCTGTCTTGACATTGGAATAAGTAAGCTCATGGACTTAGGGGTTGGTGGAACATCATGAGTTTCATTTCAGCTCTTTTCCAATTATATCAATGCTGATTGTTTTGTTTTGTTGTTGGTGCAACTAGACCCGTTAAAAGAGTGTGTTGGGTCGGGTTGTCGACCCAAGTTGCCTCATTTTCATACAATACAAATTTAGTGACCCATAATCGATTCGATCCCTATTATCTATATTGTTAAACATTTTTATATTTGACTCAATCTAGAAATTACTCAAATTGAGGTGGGAGCACGGAACTTTCACTGTTTTAAACACATTTATGACCTATTTTACTGAATATTGAATATAGCTAACCCATATATCAACTTAGCTCTTTAAATATAGATTAAGGAATCGATTTATGATTCATTTTGAATAGTTTAGGTGCAATCATAAGCGATGCTTATTATGAAGTGAATCCATCCATGAAATACAATGCCTATAATACATTTTAAAAATAAAAAATGGATTTCGCTCATTAAAAAAAGAGTTTTTTTGACATCTGTATTGCTAAATTTCACGTCAAATTTGACCATTTGCAGCACAAGAGAAATCGGACTGATAGGATGTCGGCCCCAAAAAAGTTCAAAAAGCTTAAAAACGTACAGTCTCGGAAGCGAAGGAAACTTTACGAAAAGTAAAGGGAAAAAACTGTCACAA
The DNA here is from genome assembly GCA_016432845.1 of Psidium guajava. Taxonomy (NCBI): domain Eukaryota; kingdom Viridiplantae; phylum Streptophyta; class Magnoliopsida; order Myrtales; family Myrtaceae; genus Psidium; species Psidium guajava. The sequence continues at coordinate 37,297,246 of CM028228.1, forward strand.
ATCTCAAATTATATTTGTGGTGACACATTTATTGTATTTTTTTTTTGTGACATCAAAACTTCCAAACTTGGCATATTTACCTTTCATCAAAATTTCTTCAATGAGCACCATTAAAAATATGCCCACATGGACGAAAGAAGGCAAATGGTATTGACATGGCACTCACATAATTTAAGTGAAATAAAATAACATCGTTTTGGCCGGAATGTCATTCGATGGAGGGTAAATACGTCATATGGATACAAGTTTAAAGTTTTTGATATCACAAAAAAAAAAATTAAGGTAACTATGTGACACACGAATACAAGTTTGAAGTTCTTGATGTCACAATAAAAAAAAAAATTTAAGGCTAGCAGTGCGTCACTATGGGCATAGTGTGGGGTCCTTGACGGGGGTAAGTGTGTCACAATAGACATAATTCGAGGTTTTTGATATTTTTTTTGCGCGTGCGTAAATCATAGGTTTTAACGTGCGAACTCACGAAAGCGAGGTCCAATTCATAGACCTGCCTAATGCCTAGAGCCGTCAATATGGGTCAAAGACCCATATTTGACCCATATTCTATGTAAAATGGGTCTTATATGGGTTATTAACTTTTGAAGGACTCACTAAAAATGGGTCAAAAAGGTTGAAGCGAAATAAAATGGGTCAAAATTGGGCCATGCATGAAACCAATTTTTGACCCATATTGGACCCATTTTCGACCCATAACTCTAACAATTTACAAATAAGCTTAGGGTCTCGAAACCTAAATTTTCTTCTTCTTATTTTTTTTAATTTTCTATTTTTACAAATGAACCCATGGCATTATTCGCCGGTCGTCGCCGCTGTCGCGATCGCAGTCTATTTGTCGCCTCCACCGCGACCGTCGTCATTCATCGCTGCCGTCGCGATCGTAGTCCACCATCGCCGTTGCGATCGCCATCCACAGCCGCCACCGTCGCGATCGTCGTCCGCCACCAACTAATGATCGGCACGGCAAGTGTCATCTCTCTCGTGACATGACTTCCTCAACCTCTTCATTTGGTCTCCCCCTAGGCCACGCTCGTGATCATGCAAGCTTTTAGTGTGGCTTATGTTCAGTGTCATATATTTATAAGATCATTACAAGCCATTGGCTCGCGTAGGTGTGCTCGATGAGGAGAGCTCGTGGGAAAGAGTTTGGGGTCAAAGCAACGGGTGCATGTAAATTACGCTGAAGCAAGTCAGGTACGTTGTCCACCCTTGACGGGTTTCGATTTGGTGGGATACGAGAATAATCTTTGGCAATCCACAAGTTCAACAAGGTTAACCCATTGGACCTTCGTGCTCATACCCTTGGAATTTCTTTCTCTTCTAGAGAGAGATTTGTCTTTCGGGACTGCATTATGCGAGACTAAGGAGACCAAGAAGAGAGACTAGCGTTTAGTGCATGTCACTTAATTACCAGCTAATGTCTTTTTCTAGTGCTTCTCATGGCGTGGGATGCCTATTGCCTCGATGTAACTTCTGTGCCCTTGCCTTGGAATTTCTTGGCAAAGCATTTCTTTATAACTCGATCAACGACACTTGACCAAATAAAAAAATTAAAATTTTTTTAAAAATAGAAAAAATTTCACTAAATTTTTTATTTCACAAAAGTATTTTAGTAATATCTTTTTATTTTATTTAATAATTTTTTTATTATTTAATTTTCTTTTTTATTTGATGTAAAAATTTTATTCGATAACATATACATGTGAAAGCTTAAAATAAGTTAAATGAGCTATATAATTTTTTTAGAATATTAGTGAGATTTGGCAATATAGGTCAAAATGGGTCAGGTCGGGTATGGGTTGGTTACGGGTTGGGTTGGGTATGGGTCATTGAATATGGGTCAAAACGGGTTAGACGGGTCAATATGGGTCGGACCATATTCGACCCGACCCAAACCCGACCCGACCCACCCATTTGACACCTCTACTAATGCCTATTATAAGCCAAAACCTTTGGTTCGTGATCCGGTGATTTTTCCTGGGCAACAATGTGCTCGTTGAAAATCTTTCGATGCGACCTTCCCGCCCTGTAGAAATCAAGCGAATCGAACATAAGCCGAAGAAACTACGAGCTGGGAAAGGTGCCCGCCTCGACCGCGCCTCAACTTGAGGCGGCCGCCGGCGTCGGCCATTTTCAGCTAATTTGGAGTCCCCATCCTGCCTCACTCTTTATAAGTTGTCTCGTTTTGGTTGCGATTCTAACGTTTCCGAGGTTCGCGGTCTCAAGATAAATTCCTGACCCCCCCCACCCCCCCCCCCCCCCCCCCCTCTTCAGATTTCAAAATAGGAGTGCATTGAGGAGATCTTAGCTTTGAACAATAGTTACGTTGCTAGGTTACCCCGTTTGAGTAGTCAAGAAACGCATACTATTGTAATGCCGAAATGGGATCTCTAGTCTTAAAACGTGTCGTTGAGCTACTGAACTGATTGGTGATCGAACCCTCTAACCCAAGATTCTTAGGTTTTCGTTTGACCAGTTCCTATGCACTTGCACCTAAGCAGTTCTCTTTTTCATCGCTATCTGAGCTCTTAGGTGTCCAATCGACCTAGGTTTGTCTGAATTAATTGGTCGCAACCTCGATCTTGTCATGTAAATTCATAATCACATTTACACCTCGCAAATTAGCCCAACCTAAGACTCCGGAAGATCCTAGGGGCCGAGGTGCTATTAAGGTTACGACCCCCCTGGGTTTGCAAACTTTGAGTTCCTGCGGTGGTCATGTCGGAATCCTTACATGTTCTCATTAAAATTACATGTAGTGTAATGTATTATTCTGCATAAGCTACTCCGAAATGGAAATTTTCTGTCTAATAAGAGAATTAATTCAACTATCGAAATTGAAAGGTGTACGCGTGTAACTGCATTGATCCTAGCAGGGGAGCGATTTTTGTATGCGGTTAGGGTAATAAATCAAAGTCTAATTTTACCCTCTTTGATCTATGTAGAGACTCAGTCACATGTAATAATTGGGCTGATTGATTATTGGGTAACTTGGTCCGCAACTAGAATCGAGTTGGACCTATTCCTTATATCGGGAATTGGCCAAATTCTTTGTGGATATATCTTCAAGAAAAATTACCAAAAAAGTCCTAAATTTATTATAATTGTACCAATTCAATTTTAATTTTTTTAATCAATTCAGTACTAAATCTTTTGCATTTGTGTTTATCTTGTCCATCCGGCCAAAATTTGATCAACCGACGTTGACTTGGATTTTTTTAAATAATATTTCAATAAATGCTTGATATTTTTTTTTAATCTTTTTTAAGAATATTTTTTACTTGTCTTTTTTTTTAAAATTTTCCCCTGGTCTGGGCATGGACTGAATTGAATTGGTATAATTATAATAAATTTAGGACCTTTTTCGTAATTCATCCAATATTTTCATATATTGGAGTCTGTCGTCAAATCTTCGTAGTTCAAATTTTCTCTTATGGAATCTATGATGCAACTTGCCGCCTTCCACTCAATCCTATCGTACAAAGCAAATGGCCATAGGCACCATTATTGGTCATGTACAATTTCCTACCATATTGTGAAAAACTTATGACCCGATCACTATAAAAGTAAGGGCTTTGTTAGCACAATATTTTTTGGGTTGTGAGAGTAACATAATAATGCGAGTCACAAATTCTTGAAAGAGTGGACCTTACAATAATTTTTAATTATTATTATTTTTTATTTTTATGTGGCACAAAATATTTTGTTAATTTCACGTTGAATCCAGAACAGTCACACAAGCATTTTTTTTTTCTAAAAATAATCACGTTTGGCTTTCCTTTTGGGCTTTTCTGGGGTTGGTAGAGAAGAACATAGTATACACACTCTCTCTCTCTCCCCCACAAGCCCCAACCGTCAAATAAGAATAAGAGGAAGCAGACAACTTGAGCCCCTGTGAGAAGCAAAGATTCTGGTTCAGTCCAACTTTGTCCTGACTTAGGATCACACCGACCACCAACCCCCCCCTCGCATAAACCTTTTGCCTTTCCCTCCATAGCTGGGAATCTAGAGGGGGCTACATGAGTTAAGCTAATGGCTGAAAAGGAAGAGACAAGAAAGCCCAATGTACGAATTTTGAACTTTGGACAACTCCGGACCAATTACCGAAGCTTGGAAGTTGAATGGGATTGGTGGTCATCGTGTTCTTTTTCTTCTGTATTCTTTAAACAGAGTGCGCTCGTGTCAATTTTGGGTTTTGCTTAGCATTACAAAAAAGAGAGAATCTCTCTCTCTCTCTATATATAACGTGGGGTCGTGCATGGAGCTTTTGTAGCACAGTAAGTAACCATAGTCCATCAACTTACAGAGAGAGAGAGAGAGAGAGAGAGAGAGAGAGAGAGAGAGAGAGAGAGAGAGAGAGGTTTTGAAAGCTGATTTGCCATGGAGATTACCAGCCAGCATTGCATGATTCTATTGGTTTTAGCTCTGATCCTCACTTGCAATGTCATTATAGCTTACTCTGCCTCACCAGCCACCAGACGTTTTCATTTCAATGTAATCTTCCCCCCTCTCTCTTTATGTGCGTGTGTCTAAATATATTCATTACTTAACTAACCATTCTATCCTACTCTACGATTTAGTTTGTTTCGCAAAAAATGAGTAATTTGAAAATTATTTTCATAAAAATGATCGTTTGTATCGCTCGAAATAATAAGCCAATGAAAAATACTTTCATCATTGACAATAATTTATGTCTGAATGTTCTAATAAAAATATTATTGTTCATTCATTTATGCAAGCAATATAAGTGATTATTTTTAAGAAAAATATTCTTCAAATTATTACGAAATAAACGGAGCCTTCCTTTTGTTACATAAACCACAAAGGAGGGAAAAGAATGTGAAGAGCTTGGAATTCATGCACTCCCATTTCCAAAATGCGCATGTATCTTAGGTGGAGTGGAAACAAGTGACTCGATTGTGCCACACGAAGCCGCTTTTGACGGTGAACGGCGAATACCCGGGGCCGACCATTGCCGTCCATGAAGGCGACGGCGTCGAAGTCGTAGTCACCAATCGCATTGCCAAGAACACCACGATCCACTGGTAAGAAGATCCTAAAGCATGCACACAAAATTTTCAATTGGTTTTTGTTTGTGTCGGAACACTCATTTGTTTCATTTTTATGCATTTTTCCCTTACTCATTATTCTTTTTGGACCAATGGTACCAAATGACCACCTCAAATTCGACCGGGCCTGTTCCTTTTGCCGCAGATAAGAATAATGCGAAAATTAAAATTGAAAATTTTTTGTATATCTTTCTGTGCATTTGATAAAGACTGCATGAACTTTTTTATTGGTTTTACTATGACCATCAAAGATAACACATCAATAACTGATATGCATAAACACAAATAGATAAGAAGAATATCTAGACACATGCACCATTACAAATTTAATGAACATTATTCTGTCTACGAATGAGTTTTCATGGAACGTTGGGCTGCAACATTTTAGATTAGAGTGGCTTGGAGTGGATGAAACATTTGTAATTGTCATAAGAAGCTTTTACATTTTTTTTTATGATGACAAGAACAAAAAAGACAAGCACACCAAATGGATATCATCCGTTTATTTTTTTTTTATGTATTTACAAAAAAAAATTTTAGAAGGATTTAAGAGAGAGCGATGCAATTTAAGGTTAATAAGTGGATAGATGTGCATCAATTTAGGAATTGTTAGCATCTTCTCTATTAGTTATTTTCAGGAATAAGTATCGTAGAAGTCTTGAAATTTGTCATGGAAGTGCAATTTAGTCTTAAAACTTTCAAAAAGTACAATCAAGTTCTAAAACTTATCAAATTGACATAATCAAATTTCTCCATTAACCCATGGCTAACGAGAAATGTTGACGTGGGCTGAATTCTTTATAAAAAATCCCAATTTTAAATTCAATTCCAATTTTGTCCTAAACCTTTTCTTGCCTAAAAAAAAAATCACGAACTTTTACCATAATTCCAAATCTACCTTGTGTCCAAAAAACGCAATTGGTTTCTTTAGAATTATCAACATTAGGAGGCTGCTGTTGTTCCATAAAAAAAGTGAGGGTATTGGTGAAGATGCAGGTTCTATGAACCTATAATACCAAGACACTGGTTCTGATATTGAACTTTGACCGTAATGTTTATAGTTTTGAATAAATCAATGACAATTTTTGGACGTGGGTTGGAATTGGTGCTACAATGAGAGTCGGTAAATTTAACCTAAAGTTAAGGTTTTTTAGCGAATTAAGCGTCTGAACTCAGATCTCTTACGTACAAAGGGACCTAGTCTCCGATCATCGACATCGGCACCAATCGCCGGCTCTTCCTTCGCCGATATATCTTCTTCCAATTGCAAAATACGAGTTAAAACTAATCAAAATTAATCGAAGAAATGATCAAGCATAGATCTGTGAATTTCAATTGGGGTCGGCTCTTATCTTCTTTTTGAACCAAAAGCCAAAAGGGTCTTGGATAAGTTTTTACCCTATTGACGAAAAGTGCCTAAAGGAGGCGGCTTCAGAAAATTAATAATTCCGTTGACATGAACCTTGATGTTGCTTGAGCAGACTTTAGGTTCGTAAACTATGGCCGGATCTTGTTAGTTCCGTGGTCAACGAACAAAAATCTTTTCACTTTTCACAAAAAAGCTAGTCAAGTCTCATCAGCGGAATTCAGCTGCAATTTTAGTTATTCAGAATCCCTTTTGGCTTGTTCATTTTGAAATGCTTCTGAAAGTTAATGTCTGGGGCATAGGCATGGCGTAAGGCAGTATCGGACAGGGTGGGCCGACGGACCGGCCTACATAACCCAGTGCCCCATAAGAGGAGGGCACACCTACACTTACAAGTTCAATGTGGTGGACCAACGAGGCACTCTTCTGTGGCATGCCCATTTCTCCTGGCAAAGAGCTTCCGTTCACGGTGCATTCATCATCTACTCCCGCATGCCCTACCCATTTTCACCCAAGATTCAAGCTGAAATCCCCATCATTTTCGGTAATTCTTTGCTATCTTATTAGTTGGTACCCTTTAGATATATTCAAACAAGCTGGATTTTTCTGTTGTTTATCTCAATATGATATGCTTCGGATGATATTGTATGTATCTTTATATAAGTCATGATGTACTAGGGTAAGAGAAACTATATTCTAAACATGTTTTATGTGTCGTGCCATGTAATCTGTTGGATACCAAATTTGCGGGAATACTTATTAATATCTCGCGTCTATTAATCAGTCATATTTGATAGATTGCCGAAGCAAATCATAATATGAAACATTACTTGTCGGGTCCACGTTGCAAACCTTCACTCTGATTTTAACTTTTCCCCCTCATTTCACACTGACTTTGGCTGGGAATTGCATCTTGTTTGACCCAAACCATAGGTGAATGGTGGAATGGAGATGTCGATGCAGTGGAGAGTGAAATGATGTTGCATGGGGGTGGCCCTAATGCCTCAGATGCTTACACCATCAATGGCCTTCCTGGCCCTCTCTATCCTTGCTCTTCCAAAGGTGCCATGGGGCTAATGCCTCATCAATCAAATGTTTCCTTTGCTCTTTCTATAGATTACGATTTTTTTTTTTTTTGGTTGGGCTACAATCACATAAGAAGTTAATGTCCAACTGCTTGCTGCTCTGCAGATACGTTTGTCCGGGCCGTGGAACCGGGCAAGACGTACATGCTCCGGATCATCAATGCCGCGATCAGCAACGAGCTCTTCTTCGCAGTGGCCAACCACACGCTGAGGGTGGTCGAGGTCGATGCGGTCTACACGAAGCCCTTTTCGACCCCGGCCATAATGGTTGCTCCTGGGCAGACCACGAACGTCCTGATCACGGCGAACCAAGCGCCCGACCCCTCGGGAATGTTCTCAATGGCAGCCACTCCTTACCTCACCTCTACTTTCCCCACCGACAAGACCAACACAGTGGGATTTCTACAGTACAGAGGCCGTAAATCAGTTAACAAGAACATTAAACCTAGTTTTGTGGTCCCTAATCTTCCTAAAATGACCGACACACCCTTTGCCACCGAGTTCTTGAGCAAGCTCAGGAGCCTTGCGACGACTCAGTACCCATGCAGGGTCCCCAAGGCGATTGATAAGAGAGTGATCACAACCATTAGCCTCAACCTTCAAGATTGCCCACCAAACCGAACTTGCAAGGGCTACGCCGGGAAGCGGTTCTACGCTTCGATGAACAACCAGTCCTTCGTCCGCCCGCTATTGTCGATCCTCGAGGGGCACTACAAGAGCTTCACCGCGAGCCAGACGTTGGCCTCGAGCTTTCCGGAGCAGCCCCCAAAGGCGTTCAATTTCACCGGGGCCGACCCCCTCGCGGGAAACATGAATACCGAGTTCGGGAGCAAGCTCTTGGCGGTGCCGTTCGGCACGGACTTGGAGATCGTGCTCCAGGACACGAGCTTCCTTAACCCCGAGAACCATCCGATCCACGTCCACGGCCACAACTTCTTCATTGTGGGGCAAGGTTTCGGGAACTACGACGCCAAGGTTCACCCCACGGGCTATAACCTCGTGGATCCGCCGGAGAGGAACACGGTGGCCGTCCCCGTCGGCGGATGGTCCGCGATCCGCTTCAAGGCGGACAACCCGGGCGCTTGGTTCATACATTGCCATCTTGAGCAGCATACTTCATGGGGCCTCGCCATGGCATTCATTGTACCTAATGGGCCTGGGCCCACTCAAAGCTTGCTGCCTCCACCCGATGATCTTCCCTCATGTTGACAGTCTTGAGAACGCCCTTGCAAAAGTGATTATTCTCATCGTTAACCATTATCTCGGAATAATGACACAAATAGCTTCCAAATTTTGACTCAATATATAATGTGATCCTCAAACATTACATTTGTTTAATGTGATTACTGAACTTTAAGCAAATGTATAATATTGTCTCTAAACTTTTAATTTATTCAATGTTGTCCTTACGCTTTTGAAACATGTTCAATTTTATTCATGGATTGTATGAAAATATTTAATAAATATTGAATATTTCCGTACAATCCAAGAGTTAAATTGAATATATATCAAAAAGTTCTGAGATAGCATAGAACAAGTTAAAATTTCATGAAAGACATTACACATTTAAGTTCCAGGACCATATGGAATAAATTTAAAATTCAAAGACCATATTGTATATCAGACCAAAATTTAACGACTATTTATATCATTTATCCTAATATCTATTCCCTATTTTTTTCCTCATTGGATCTGTGAATTGGTGATGATGGTGGCAATTTAATTGGAGCAACAAGAAGTTGGAGATTGGGTTCGTTTAAGTCTCGTTAGAGAAAGCTTTTGTAGAGGACGATTATCCTTGTAGTATTCAAAGTGTAGTGTGGTTCTCTTGCGGCCAAAGTAATGGTTTCAAGCTATGTAGCACGGACACGGACACGGACACGGACACGGACACCGACACCGACACGCGACACGATACGACACGGCGACACGGCATTTCTCAAAAATAGAAAATTCCGACACGTCGAGGACATGTTGTATTAAATATATTTTTAAATATAAAAATAATAAATAAAGGCAAAACATGTGTCATATACATTAATTTGAACCGAAGAGGGCAAGCTTCTATTTATGTGAAGTTTGATAAACTCAGGAGCTTTTTTTTGTCGAAAAGGTCATTTGATTCGTATTATAAAGTCAAAAAGAATATCATATGTGCTTCTAAGTATAACAAATTTCAAAGGGTTTGAGATGGGTTAAAAACCTAGTTAGGTGGAAGAGTATTATGAAATTGCGCTTTAACAACCCAATCTGTAATCTTGTTTTGGGTCCGTGCACAATGGGTTAGCCGTAGCTTTTTACTTTTGAAAACAAGTCTGAGCACTCCTTGATCAACGCTTGTATTTCCCATGAGACTATATTTATGTCTTGGAGCATTTTGACCAAATAGATACTGTCTGATTCCAAATCTATCTCTTTAAGCACTCTGTCTGCAAACCCATGTGAGTTCAAGCACTTCAAAGCATCCAATAGAGCTAGGGTTTCAGCATGAAGGGAAAATTGAACATTCACAGACCTTGCTGCTCCTTCAACCAATAGCCTAGAGGAGTTTTTGCATACCCATGTCACCGCGCCATTAGCTTCTCCCTCAATGAACGCTCCATCGAACGCTAATTTTCAGAGCTCCCGAGCACAATGGAAACCAAGAAGTCTATGAGATCTCCTTATTTTTCCTTTTTTCTATGGATTTCAAGCTCTATTTAATGAACTTCTCCTTCATTGCACACATTTCCGTGATCACTTCAAAACCGGCAAGGTTCCAAAAGTTTTTCTTTTTTTTAATAGTCGTGTCCGACACGCTAGACACACGAGAGACATGCGTCCGACACGCGTTGACCGAGTGTCGAAATCCCGACATGCTGTCAACGAGTGTCGGACGGGTGTCGACGAGTGTCGGACGAGTGTCGGTGTCGGACACGGTATCCGACACGATACGCACACCTAATAGAAGTGTCGGTGCTACATAGATTTCGAGACCCTTCGTGTCGCTACCCTCTAGAGGTCAATCCCGAGAGAGTCTGACGGATTGTCCAGCGGGCAATAATGATTCCCCTTGCTACGGGGTGCTTGTGCTTAGCGGTTTTTTTTTAATATTTATCAAAATAGATTAAAAAAATTATTTACCATTTTGGATTTGAGCGGCACTAAAAATGCTACCCAGGCCTTGCACGGCAATCCAAATGCCGTGCGGGCTTGGGCGGCATTCAAAGTGCAGCCCCAGGCAAAAGCCACATGGACCCATGCGGTACTAAGAGTGCCGCGCGGGCCTAGGCTAGATATGCAACACTTTGTTTTTTTTTTCATTTTTTATATAGTTTTTAATATATTTATAATATTTATATTTACATAAATTTTTAAATATAATTTCTCACTTTTAAGCTTATTTTTATAACATAATTATGAATAATCAATTGAAAATTTTATTAAAATGCACTTAATTAATTTAGTTATTATAACTAAATTAATTAAGTGCATTTTAATAAAATTTTCAATTGATTATTCATAATTATGTTATAAAAATAAGCTTAAAAGTGAGAAATTATATTTAAAAATTTATGTAAATATAAATATTATAAATATAATCAAAACCATATTAAAAAACGAAAAAAAAGTGAAGTGCAGCTCGGGCCTTGGCAGCATAGCACTTAAAAAGAGTGCCACACGGGCCCGTGCGGTTGTTATTGGGCCTCAGGCAGCACTAAGAATGCCGCCCGAGATCCAAAATGATAAATAATTTTTTTAAAATTATTTTGGTAAATATTTTTTTTAAATCCTAAATTGAAAAAAAAAAAATCCTATGCTTAGCCTAGCCATATAGATGGCGGCTTGATTTTTCATCTTCTCTTGGAAAAGCCCTGTTGAGACGCCCAATGAAACGTCAAGGTCATCTTCTCCTATTTTTCCACTGCTATAAGCCTATAACTCTATTAGTCGACCTCTATCCGTAAAGTAATTCTTTTTTAGCCTTGAGATTTGCTATTAAGTGTTGTGCAGCGTCTTGAATCTGCAAATAAGAGGGGAAGAGCGAAAAAGAGATGTGGATTTTTGGGTGGAAAGGGCCTTCTGGATACTCTGCTCGCTCTACAGCTGAAGAAGTCACTCAGGGAATCGATGGAACTGGTTTCACTGCCATTGTCACAGGTCTGGTTATAATTTTCGCCCCTTTTCAGCTTACTCCCTTTCTTGAGGAAGATGATCATATAAGAATGTTAGTTTTAATACTTTCGGAGAAACTTAATCATGCTTCCTTAAATTTGTTTGTGTGGTACTGGGAAACTCTTGACTTGCCTGGCATCTTTGCAGAGAAATCGATTTTTTGTTGTCGGAATTAAACTGAGTTAAGAATTGGCTGTCTGTTGAATTGCTGCTTGTGGAATGCTTGGGGTTAGTCTAGCATGGGTTGAGATGTTGTAAACTGGTGGATGCAGATGATTTAGGAGAAAATTATGATTGGTTGCGGTAGTGTTGATTCGGGATGGTCTTGCTTCATAGCTTGATATCTAACCTGGCGATAAAAATGAAAATTTTGGCACTTGTCTGATCGACATGTTTTGGTTATGCTGTAATTCTTTCGAAATGGACCAATCACTTCATTCTCATTCTTAGATTACTTCTTGTAACGTCGAAGCGTTTCCCTTATTGAAATTTTTCAAATGAACATCAGGTCATTTTGTGTTTGCGGGTTTGGTAGGGTAAATTCCTAGATGTACATGTTGGTGTCACCGACTTCTCTAATGGCTTTCAGGGTATAAATTATTTCCTGTGAAGCGAGTATTGACCATTAATTCATGACGTCCTTCATACCCGTGTCAATCTGGCTTGAGATGCTAATCTCGATTCCTTCCAGTTACGTCAATTTTACAGAGGATCGGTATGCTTTCAGGTGCCTCTAGTGGTATTGGTGTGGAGACTGCAAGAGTTCTTGCTTTACATGGAGTCCATGTTATAATGGCTGCGAGGAACGTGGATGCTGGTAGGAGTGTCAAAGAAGCTATACTTAAGGAGCTCCCATCCGCTAAGATTGATGTGATGGAGTTAGATCTCAGCTCTATGGCATCTGTTAGGAAATTCGCATTAGATTATCAATCATCTGCTCTTCCCTTGAATATCCTTATGTAAGAAATCTTATCATTTCATGAAAATGTGTTATGGCCCTAAACATTCAAAAAGTTGTCACTTAATTTCTCTTGCCTGCCATCTAGCAAATGCTGAAGGAGTCATATGCTGAATGCTTTTCAATTTCACGCTTCTGCAAATTTCAGCATGCACATGCTCCCGATGATTTGAGCTTGAGTTGAGCCCTTGTTGGATTACGTGTTAGGAATGCAGTATGATAATGTTTCTTCTCTTTGGAAGTAATAATGCAGGGGTAATGGCATGTCCCTTCGCGCTTTCCCAAGATAACATAGAACTACAGTTTGCAACAAACCATATAGGTATGCCCTATATAGGTTTCATTCATGGATTTCCATGACAGACATCCTTTTGTATTAGATTCTATGAGTTGTTTTTTCAAAGCATCAAGTCTCGAACTTTGGATCAATTGAATTACATCAGCACTAATCTTTATAATTGTCGATACTATTGAGGAACTTGTATAAGAATCCATGTTATTTCAGTCTTTGCAAAGGTGTGTCTGTGTCATAATGCTTACCTTCTCCTGAAAATGTTTTTCAAGGTCATTTTCTTTTGACAAATCTTTTGTTGGAGACCATGAAGAAAACATCACAGGAAAGCAATGCAGAAGGAAGGATAGTTAATCTGTCCTCAGAGGGTCACCGCTTTGCATATCGTGAAGGAATTCGTTTTGACAAAATCAATAATGAATCAGAGTAAGAAGAGACAGCTCTATCTCAAGGATGATTCTTTGTTTCCTTATATTTTCAGGATATAGCAGTCATTTTTCAGCCTGTCACGTCCACTTTAATTCAAGTGGGATTTTGTTGATGTATTACAAGTACATGCTACTTGTAGGTACAATACTATACAAGCATATGGACAGTCAAAGCTGGCAAACATTTTACATGCTAACGAGCTTGCAAGGCGCTTAAAGGTAAGGTTCAAATTTATATATTCTATTCTTCTAGTTCACATTTGCATCACCGGAATGCTTGTCTTTGTTTTTTTTTTTCCTCGTGGAGACTATCACGAAAATTTTGGTGACCATACATGTTACATGACTCTGATTCTGGTCGTTAAATGCTGTAGCATTTCGTGTTCTGTATATCTACCCCTCCTTAGACCCTTCAATACCAGAGCCCCATGCACTGGGATGCCCTTATATTTTCTTGAGTTTTCTCTTGCTCAGTGTCAATTTCCATGGCCCATTCCCTCTCTTATTCGTGATTAGCTGCAAATTGATTTTTTCTTAATCAAACAGGAAGAAGGGGTGCAGATAACTGCTAATTCACTTCATCCTGGATCTATAGCGACCAATCTTGCTCGCCACCATAGCATTCTCAATGGTAAACCTCCATGCAGGGCGAGTAGCATTATTGCTGCCATGGCTAAGTCCTGGCATCATGATAAATTTTTGTTCCATGTGCAAACTTGCTGTATGAAGGACTTAAATGAGAGGCTTGTTCTCAATTGACCAAACTGATTTTGCTTTTTGAGATATTTCACTTTCAGATATTAGAACTTGGTCAAATTTATCGCCATTCTACCCATTTTAAAAATTCTTTTTTCTAATTCTTGCTTTCTTTCCTATGGCTTATGCAGTACTTTCAAATCTTGGGAAATTCTTCCTAAAAAATGTTGCACAGGTATGCCAATTTTTGCTTACATCTGCTGTCAGCGTGACAAAATTTCCTTTACATATGAGCCATTTAATCTGCGTTACTCGCTGAATTCGGTTGCTCAACGAAAATAAATGCAGGGAGCGGCAACTACATGCTATGTGGCTCTGCACCCACAAGTGAAAGGGATTAGTGGGGAATACTTCATGGATAGTAATAAAGCCAAAGCAAGCTCTCTCGCGCAAGATGCAGAACTGGGTAAGAAACTATGGGATTTCAGCTTAAGCCTGACTGATCCTAAACAGTAGGGTTCTGCTCGAACAAATTGTCTGTTATTCTGTTAGTCGAGAGAACCGAGTCGTTTCTGAACTAGATGTGTTGGAGCCATATATTGTTACTTAACTGAGACGAGCATTTGAGTCGAACATGGAGCAAAGTCTACGCTCATTGTCGAGTTTGTCTGAACAGATTGTTGGTGAAATAGGAGTTGATGAACCGAGTGTATTACTGTTTGTGGAGGCTGCAGACGGCAGTAGTCTTTACTGTTAATTCTTGATTAGCGTCCTTAGTTCTTGATATTTCTAAAGACAGTCTTTCCACTGATAGCATGAGGGAATCATAGAAAACCAAGTTGCCGAAAGGGAAAATTAGTGTGTAAACTGTACTAAAATGTCTGGAAAACAAATTGGTCGTGAAAGCGCATTTAGATTTGGCTCTTTGACATGGTTAACATTAACATGCCATAACTTGATGAGATTCCTAAATGTGTTCCAATAATTTTGAAGCTATCTTTCTTCTTTTGAGACCAGTACTACCACTTCTCTGGCAAGAAAATTGTCAAGAAACTTTAAACCTTTTGCCTTTTGCTAATTCAGTGTTAAAACCTTTTAAGTTTGTTGATTCAGCCCAAAACCTTTTCACCTTTTGCTAGTTTAGTCCTATTGGCCAAAAATTGTTGACATAGACGCCGTTCGTCTTACGTGGTACCGCTAGTATTGACGTGAATAATATTTAATAGCATTTTAATATTTTTTTTCGAAATTTTTATTTATGTTTTCCTTTTCTTCTTTTTTTTTTTTGTATTTCTTTTTCTTCCTTTTTTCCCTCTGTTGTTAGTTGAGGTTTGACCCCTGACATGGGTGGTGGTCCTTGCTAAGGATAGGCCAGACGATGTCCACGTTAGTGATTTCTAGCCAATACAATTGAATTGGAAAAATATTTAGGACTGAACCAGTAAATTTAAAAGATTCATGATTAAATCGGCAAAAGTGCAAAAGGTTTGGGATTTTATTTATTTATAATTTTCCCTCAAAATGTTCAATGCTACCCCTGTCTTCTCTTTGCTCATTGAACTAGTTTGGCCGTTTTTCTTGCTCCTTAATCGCCGGAATTGGCATTGGCCTGTTTCCGCGGCGGTCGAATTTAGTACCATGGAGGTTCGACATGTCCACTCATCGTGCCCAATACCTTAAGACGACTCTGCAATTAACTCTAATTTTTTCTGAGATTCCAGAGTTATCATTTGACTTTCGATTACCTGAGGCTAATATTACCATGATCTGGCATTTTCCAACCTCCTTTTCCCCTTAATTTTTACGCTTGCGCTTAGCGATGCTGTCCGTTGATCATACCCTGAAATAAACCTAAATAAGAATATCATTTTACTTATGAAGATCAAAAGGGTTATAATAACGTAGCATATATTTTCCTTTTTGGTTAATTTAGGAAAACGATTGAAATGGAAAGATATCCAAAAATATGAGGAAAAGTGTAATTATGAAATTTATGATTCGGCCAAATGAAAAAAAATGGCTTAGTTACGAAAAGTTAAGCGACTAGAATGAACAAATTTAAAGTTTGGGTAATAGAATGAATATGTGATCTTTCCTTTTCTTTATTAACGAAAATGTGTAAGCGTAAATTGATCATTAAGAATGAAAACATATGTTGTTGATTGAGGGATTATACCCGTCAATTTCGCTTTTCTTTATTAACGAAAATGCGTAAGCATGAGTTGTTCGTTAATTATAGGAAGATTTTTTTAGTTTAATATGTTGGTTTTTCCATGAAACAAACGCGCTTGATTCGTGAAACAACGTTAGAGCTTCACAAAATCCCGTGGCAATATTCAATATCCTTTCAAGCTTGAGTGTCCCTTTCGTAAAGGCGGGTTTGTTGTCCTCTGACTACCTATGCATAGGCGTGCTTCGAGAACACCTAGAAAACCTTCCTCGCGTCCTCGGTTGGGAGACCCGAGATCGTATGTCCATGGGCCGAATCGGAGTTTGTAGCCCAAACCAAAGTGGGCTACTATGGAGTTTATAGGTGACTATTGTAAGCCCATCTATGAAGATGCCAATTGGGCCACATAGACTGTGCCCATCGAAACAAGGACCAAATCCCAGATTCAAAGGATGGAATCGATTTTTTTTTTTTGGTGATGATTAAGATGGAAGGAAGTATTAATGTCCCTTCACCTCTTTTTCTCTTTTAGAAAATTTTCTTTTGGCAGGTCTCATTTGAGAACAATTAATTGGTCGGTGTCGTATGGGCATGCTACTATCATGAGCCCCGATTCTTCGATAGGTACCATTCAAATCTTTGTTAGTTCTTTTATAGAGCTGCTCAGTGGTGAATATGGACTTTTGTCTAAGATCAAAGGTTAGAACTATAAAACAGAAGAGGTAAATAGGATTCTGGAAAAATTTGAACTCGGTTTCTCCAACTCTAACACCATGCGAAATTATGTGGATTACTAGCATCTGTTTTATAATTTTATAATTTAATATTTAAATGATTGTAATGGTATTTTTTTAGGTTCAAATACTCTGATTCACAATGATCGACTCTACAATTATGGAAATGATAGGTGACCATATGGTTGTTGGTGGAAAGAAGGAATGTGTACTACATGAGTGCACAAGAATTACGAGGATCAAAACTCTACCGAGGTTAATTTTGATACGGTGTCTGAAAACTTGCAAGACCTTAACAATTACAGAACTATGCAAAACATGGATACCACGTGAGAACGATTAATTACAATTTTGGTGAGAACAAACATGTCAATTTTAACCGTATCAATGTATTATTAGTAAATTAGGTGAAATGACATTCATCCTATGCTAGACCTGTCAAATGGGTAGGCCAGATCAAATAAAAAATAGTTCGACCTGAATTGACTCATTCATATCCGATGTAAATTTAGTGATTCATACCTAACCCAACCCGATCTAGAATTCATTTTTAGTAACTTTTCTCCTTAAATTATTGTTTTTGAAGACGGGGATGCTTCATGGACCTACTCGCCAACTTTTCTCCTAATGCTTCTATACAAAGTTCACAAAATTGAGATGATGTGATCAACTTGATTTTCCGGCCAAATCCCCCCAATCATTTATCTCCTCCATTCCTCCTTATCTTGTGGGAATTGGTAGCCCTAACTCCGGTAAGGTTAAGCAAGAAATTTTAGTGAAGCACGTTGCCCAGGAGCCTGCATCTTTCAGAATCACCCGATATTGCACGAACGAATCAAATCTTATCCTTCCCGTCCTTCCACCAAAAGCATGCACCTAACTTTGATGGATCGAGTCGGTATCGCTTGTAATAAATGAAGGATGACAGACTTTGCTGGGTTTGTGGAAGATGATGAGCATCATTTGAGTTCCTTTTCAATTGCTGATTACGACTCGAATGGCGGAGCCGCGATGTGCGGGTTGGTGAGAAGTCAATCTTTAGAAAAAGGATTTTTTTTTTAAGGTCGAATTGGGAAAATAGTTTTTTTTTAGTCGAAAGAAAATCATTTCATTTCATCAAGGATGAACACAACGACAGATTAAACGGGGCTTCGGCACATACAATATTCCAAAGAATTTCAAGAGGATTAAAGGCCCAAATTCTAAAAAGAGTCTTTTTTTTTCTTTTGGTTGGAGGATTATTAAAAAAAAAAAAAGGTTCAGCGATAATGAAAAGTGAGTTTTGACTAGTGATCCCCCAAGAAGATGGCTTTCAAGATACCCACGGAGATGTCAAAGAAAAGAAAACAAGAGAAATTTTACATTTTCTGTGGACCTCGACTTGCCCAAAAATTCCAAATGAATAATGGAGAAAAGAAAAGTCAGCGAAACAGATATGAAAAAGATGAAAGGGGCGTTCCGAGAATCGAACTCGGGACCTCTCGCACCCAAAGCGAGAATCATACCACTAGACCAAACGCCCTGTCTTTTGTGGTAAGACTTGAGTAATTCTATATATATAATGCATGTCTAATCTGAGCATATCCCAGCAATCCCTAGAGTATTTTCTCACTTTTCCTTTCTTTCCGGCTATTTGTAGCTCCTGTCATGCGTTGTGTTATTTGTCAAGTAATAACAATGGGCATGATATCATGAAGAGAAAATAGAACAGGCGGAATTTTCAAATTTCTTTTGGGAGAGTAAATATTCACCACCACATATTTAAGGGGATTCGGAATGACGGTTAAAGATCTTGATGTCCTTCTCAATATCTAAATTTAGGAGTTGAAAGGTCCAAGAGGCAGCCAAAGTTGTAATTTCGTAGCAATTTCGCGCATTCTCTCGTATATGTACATGCGTAACGGCTTTCATGTCGTGGTGAGAGATAAAAGGGGCATTTTGAATCACGTTGCCAAAATTATTTTTTGTTTCCAGAATCACTAGCATTTAAAAGCAACCCTAAAAATGTTGCATGCTCAATCTTTCCGGTCAGTTTTTCCCTAGCATTGATAATGGTGATCACAATTCGGCTCGGTTCGGCTTGGTTTAAGTATTCTCCAATTTGAATCGAACTTATCCATTTGTCAGTTTTCGCACTTTTCTTTTTTTCTCTATGAGAATCATGAGAACACTTATAGAAGGAATTGAGTTGCTCAAAAAGGAAAAAGAAAAGGAAACTCTTCATATTGAAGGAAGCTCTTCAGACATTAATTTAACGATCAATTAGACTACTATATTTTAGCAATTGGCATTTGCTCATCGTGGGCATTTACAAAAGAATAAGAAAACCTTAAAGTGCGTTCGTCGTCATTAATTAACCTTTATGGTCTTCATTCTTGGATGAATAGTCATGAATATGATGGTAGTGATTAGTAGTTTCTTACTAAACCCATATCATGTCGCGGTGGGATTGGAACACACTAAAATTCCGTATGGTGTTTGTTAACGCATTAAATTATTGGGTTAATGTCATGAAAAATCTTAAATTAGTACAACTATAATAAATTTACTCTAAATTATTTTTTTAATCACAAAAAATTTAAACCTGTATACTTATGATAAATGTACCATAGTATATCTGTGACAAATTTACCTTATGTTAGTTTTTTTTTGTGTGTTAAATCTAATTATCAAATTGCTGAGTTGAATGATACGTGACAGTTGATAAGTGTATCAGTTTGAGATTTTTACCATCAATTTTCCATAGATGTATTAGATTGGAATTTTTTTTGTGTTATTAATCCAATTTAACATAAAGTAAATTTGCCACATGTGTATCAATTTGAAACTTTTTGAGGTCAAAAAATAATTTGAGATAAATTTGTCACAGGTTTACCATTTTTGGGTTTTTAGTGGTAAAAAAAAATAGTTTGGAAAAAATTTGTTATAATTATACCAGTTTGAGATTTTTTGTGGTAAAAAAATAGTTTCAAGTAAATTTATCACTAATGTATCAGTTTGAAATTTTTTGTCGTATTAACCCCAAATGTTTTCATCATTTTTTGACAATGGATTTACCGAGACTTTGATAAAGGTGTGATCAACAAAATAAAAGATTGGAAACACATTTGAAACCTAAAAAAAAATCATAAAAAGGAAAATCTATCCAAAAAATTGTAATATTATTGCATTTTTGCCAATCAGGCTCGAGCCTCTTAATTGTATAAATTGAGTAATAAACCTTTTCACGTTTTATTAATTGAGTCTATTTGGCTAATTTTTGATTAGAAATCTAATATGGATGCAAAGCATCCTATGTGGCTTAACTGGCGCAAATGTGGAAAATTTTTTAAAAATATTTTTCAATATTTTTTTCTATTTTTTCTTCCCTTCTTCCTCTAACCGGTCATTGAGCCGTGGTGATGTTGACCTCGTTGCCTATGGCAAAGCTCATCCCCACTAGCCAGTAGCAAGGGCGAGCCTAGATCTTTCCCTGCCACTAGTAAGGCCAACCTCACCAAAGGACGATGAGGGTGAGCCTCGCTTGGGGTGGATAAGGCTCGCTCTAGATGGCGAGGTCGATCTCGTAGGCTGTCGACTCTAGCCAGTCGTTGGCCATTGTTGAGGCCCGACGACTGGCTAAAGGAAGAAGGAAAGAAAAAAGAGAGAAAGGAAAGGAAAGGAAAGGAAAGGAAAGGAAAGGAAAGGAAAGATTAAATAAATAAATCAAACTTCAAAAAAAGAAAAAAAAGGAAAATAAAAAATGATTAAAAATAGTTTGTGTCAATGCTCGCGTCGCTTCTTTTGTCTCTCTTCTCTACATGATCATCATTACAACAATCTCTAAGTTGTCAATGATCTTTTCTTTAATATTTCAAGTCGCCAAAATGATGTTTGATTCATATATGATGACTTAAACCTTGATATGGGCAAAAACCTCGTCCCGTAATTTTTCGATTTACTTGGCAAAATTGTGATTTTTGGTAAGCTCTCGATACGAACAATCGAATATGGTAAAAATCAAGTGAATTGAACATCAGACAAAACAAAAGATAAAAAATAAACTGCAGACCTGGAAAGACACATGCCTTAAGTCGAGACGTGCCCGACTTGAGGAGGCCACCTTGGCCTATGAATAACACACCCTCCCGTTTTGGTCACTTTCACCAGATTTGAGCTCCATTTATGTCACAAAAAATGTGGCGTTTCTGAATAATATTTTCTAGAAAGCCATTTTTTAAGGAAATTGACGATATATTTTGGCGTTTGGTTGAAACTTGAAAATGAACTAGAAAATATTTTTAGCCGTTTCGTATGGAAAATCAATTTGATTTTCCCCCATGCACTCATTGTACTAATTTTTTTTATTTTCTTTTTTATCGTTTCTTTTTTAAAAATAAAATTTTAATTTTTTTTTATGTTTTTGTTTATTTTTCTATTTACTTTTTTTTGGCCACAGTGATGGTTGGCGACCAGCTCATGCGAGCTCGAGTCTTGCCACATGTTGGTAAGGCTCGAGCTTGTTAGCAAGGTCTGTATGGCCTTGATCGAAGTCGACAACTAGTTGAGGAGGAAGGAAATAGAAAAAAATTTTAAAAATGGAAAAGAGAAAAATTTTAAAAATAAATAAAAATTAGAAGAAAGCATAAGAATAATTAAAAAGAAAGAAAGTGAGAAATAGAGGAGAAAGGATAAATGAGGAAAATATTTTTCTTACTTTTGAAGGATTTTTTTTTAATGGATGAAAAATGTTTTCTTTGACTAGTTTCTTTTCTGCGAACCAAACGTCGAAGAATCCGAAAAATATTTTCTCGAAAGTTATTTTCGAGAAAAGAACGGAGTCTTGGAGTCTCCATTTTTTTTCCAAGTAACTTTTCATTCATTCCAACAAAAATATAAGAGGGAAACAAAGTAGTCTGATTGCAAAGCAAGACTTGTTCTTAAGATTTTGCCTTTTTGCGTTGCGTATTTAGACTCGATGTCCCCAACACCACAATAATTTAGAGTAATAAGGTTGAATAAGCATAGATCTGACACTTGTGAGAGTAAAATCTTCACGAAACTCATCTAATCTCCTTTGAAACTAGACTCGTACACCAATGAAACTTGAAGGAAGCAAAATTTCGAAGTCATACGTGCAAAAATCCTCAAATCTAGAGTAGATCTGGGTAGAATCCTCTCTGAAACGAGAGTGAGAAGCTTCTAGATCTAAACTAGATCCAAAGAGAAAAACTCCTCAAAATAGGAGGAAAGGAATGTCGCGACCCGAAAAATTTCAATCAGGTGAATGGATTATCAAGTTGATTGGATTGACTAACCTAATACGAACTCTTTCAAGTCCTACCGAATCCCAACTTTGATTTTTGTTCAAATGATTTTAAAATTTGGAGTCACCGCTAATCATTTTTTGATAGGTCGATTAGAAACCTAAGTAAATTAGCGGGAGAACTAAATTACTTTTACGAACCAGAGATTACAAGTTCAAGGACTTAGTTACACTAGTTAATTAAAACTAATGCCCTTTCGGTACTTTAATTCTATGGATATCTTAATTTTGGCAACTCAGGCTTAGTTTACTCCTAAAGCTTTAGTGAGGTATTCTTTTTTATTTTTTTATTTTTACATTTTAGATGGAATGCATTGATGGTAATGGGTGCATGGATAAGCAAAACATGAATATACAGATATAGACATACGAACAAATACATGTGAACGTGGACATGCAATCATGAATATGCGAGCATGGATATACAAATATAACATGAAAACATGAAGCCGTACAAATACGACATGCAGATATGAAGACATATGAATATAATATGCGAACATGACGTATGTACATATATGTGTGAACGCAACATGCGTACATGGACACGTGAACATGACATGTGTATGTAACATGTGTACGTGAATCATGTATACATGGACATGTATACACAACATGCGAATATATCATCAAAAATATGATTGGCCAGTTAGGATAGGATTGGCTAGTCAGAGTAGCCCGTTTCCAAGTTTTTGGAATTTTTCTGAATTTTTCTGAATTTTCTAAAATTTTTCAAGATAATTTGTCTGTGGGGAGCAAAATCGTCATTTTTGAAGAGATCGGGAAGGGAAATCATAAAAATAGGATTAGCCAGTCAAAATGGTCCGTTTTCCAGTTTTTGGGATTTTTCTAAATTTTCTGAAATGTTTCAAGATAATTTGCCTACAAGGGGCAAAATCATCATTTTAAAAAGATCGAGAAGGAAATCATTAAAAATAAGATTGGCCAGTCGAAAATGGGATATTTCCTAGTTTTTGGAATTTTTTTTGAATTTCCTGAGATTTTTCATGACAATTTGCCTATGAGGGATAAAATCATCATTTTAAAAAAATCAGGAAGGGAAGTCATCAAAAATAGGATTGGCATGTCGAAATGGCCAGTTTCCTAATTTTTGAGATTTTTCTGAATTTTTTGAAAATTTTCAAGACAATTCACCTATAAGGGGCAAAATTATCATTTTGAAAAGATCAGGAAGGAAAATCATAAAAAAATAGGATTGACTAGTCAAAATGGCCCGTTTCCTAATTTTTGAGATTTTTTCTGAATTTTTTTACATGAATATGCATGGATTAATGATAATACGAATACGTATCGGCATGGCAAAGTATGCATAAGTTATACTATATAAAATGCATATCAATGATATTTTTTTTATATTTGTAAATTAAATAAGACTCACGATGTAAAATATTATGAATATAAATGCAATATTAGAAGATGCGATATAAATAGCATTCTATGAAAATAAACATTAAAAATTCCCTGAAACCGAAAGAGGGAGTGAGCTAATGACTTCTGTGCAATGTTACGACCTCCAGCAGGTGGCTCGATCTACTCATTCTGGGTTTGATAATATAAAAATTAAACCGCAGAAAGTAGAGTACAACAAGTAGTAAATAAAAAAAAGTCTCCAGCAGGTGGCTCGGCTATCAATTCTGAGATTCAATGGTATAGAAATTAAACTGTAGAATGTAAAATATGAAAAATAGTAAATAAAGAACCTCCAATAGGTGGCTCAGCCTACCAATTCTAGGATTCGATGGTGCAGAAATTAAATTGCTGAAAGTAGAGTACAGAAAGCAGTAAATAAAGAACCTTTAGTAGGTAGCTTAACCTACTCATTCTAGGGTTTGATGATGCATAAATTAAACTGTGAAAAAGAAAATATAAAAAACAGTAAATAAAGAACCTCCAATAGGTGGCGTGGTCCACCTATTCTGGGGTTTGATGGTGCAGAAATTAAACTGTAGAAAGTAGAGTACAAGAGATCTTTACACTACCAAGTAGGGAAATTGATGATGGTAACGCCTAGCTTTAAATTCCCGTCATTTTTAAGATTCTCTTTTGGAAGAGAATTCTCTCTTTTTTTGATTTTTTTCTCTCTAATTTTTCTTCAATTTCTCAAAATTTTCTCAAACATCCAAAATTTTCTTTAAAAAAAAAAATCCTCCTCTCCAAGCTCCCTTCATCCTCCTTTTATAGCCCACTCATCTATCTCCCATTCTCTATTTCATTATCTATTCTTTATCTCTATCTCCCATTCTAATTTCTCCATTAACTATTCTTAATCTCCATCTTCCCTTCTCTATTTCCATCTTATTTTCTTCATCTATTCTTCTCCATCTCCTCTTATCCATCTTTCCTTTTCTATTCTAATTTCTCTACTAACTCTTCTTTTTGTTATTTACAAAATAATCCCTCAAGTGTTAGGTATTTGCAATCTAGTCCCTGAGATTTAAGTATTTGCAATTCAACCTCTAGAGAAATATTTCTTTAAGTCTAAACCTCCTCATAATTTTTAACACACCTCCCTTATCCTTGGTCGAAATTCACCTCATGTCTAGTTCAATCGCTTGTTAAATTTAAGCTCATTTCTTGCCACTGAAAAAAATGCAAAATTCAACTAAGATTCTTTTGCAAAATTGAGTCATTCTAGGTATAATTGGGTCAAGATGAAAATTTGGACTATTAGAAAACAATGTCAAAACTCCTAAAAGTGAAAAATGAAAATAAATTGACTCAAATTAGATTTTTTAAGGCCCGATTCAAGATTATGCTCGTGAAAAAACATATGATCATGAATTGGATTTTTCAAATTTGCAATTGCCAACATGAAAAGGGATTTGAAAGAAAAATATTGACATTTTTTTATATTTTTGTGGCATCAAATGTTATTTTTCCCTAAATTTTAAGTATTTTTATATTTATAAAAAATATTAAAAAATTTATAAAAATTTAAAAATAATTTTTTTTTTCAAAATCGGTTTTCTAGGCTTGGTCAAGGTTTTCAAAGTTGATTTTGTAATTTTCTAATTTTTTCTTTCTTTTTTTTAATGAATTTTTAAAAAATAAATGCAGGAAAATACTGAAAATATGAAAATTTATTTTTTTTTGTTAAAATTGATTCTCTAAGCTTGGCCAAGGTTTCTCAAGTTAATTTTTTAATTTTATGAATTTTTATGATTTTTTTTATTTTTTTAAAGAGAAAATATGATTAAAAATTGGTGTCAACAAGGAAGAAAAAGAAAATAGAGAACCAAATTAGTAAAAAAAAAGGAAGAGAGGGAGGGATCTAGCTCAAATCCTCCCCTGCATAAATGTTGAAGAAGATAGCTATGTGAAGATGAGAGAGAGAGAGAGAGAGAGAGAGAGAGAGAGAGAGAGAGAGAGAGAGAGAGAGAGAGAGAGAGAGAGAGAGAGAGAGAGAGAGAGAGAGAGGGAACCCTAGGGAGGAGAGAGGGAGCCTCCAATTTCACTCTCTAGAAGTTATCTTGTTTTAGTAGTAATCTTGATGTTTTCGAGGTTCGTACTCTCAAGGTAAGTTCTAGGCATTTCCCTCTTTGAGTTCCAAATCAAAGTGCATGCTAGGAAGTCAAATGTTAATTTAGGACCTTTATGTAATTATATTGCTCGGTTGAATAGTATAAAAAAGGGTCACACTATTTTCACTCTGATTTTGGCTTTGACACTTCCAAAAATAATTTTTTTCCCATTTTGCCTCATTATCTTGCATGCTTTGGTCAAAATTTCCTCTTTCTTACATATCCCCTCTTTTATATCAGACTCCACAAGATTTTGGCTTCAAAATACTTTTTTTTTTGCAGGAACGAGGACTCTAACTCTAATATGCATTCACCTTCTTCTTCTTCTTCTTCTTCTTCTCCACAACGTGGAGGCGTGCGTGAGACAGAGGAGAGGGGTGAGTAAAGCAAGAGCGAGCACAATTCAGGTAGAGTGAGCACAATTCAAGTCGTGCGAGTGAAAGCATATGCAAGGCTTCTCTCTTTCACAATAACTGGTTGAGCTTCTAAATATAAGAGATCTTTGAAGAAGACGCTTCTGGAACAATTTGTTACCAATCGTAGAAGGATAAAAAAAGGAAATTGCTCAAAAGAAAACACATTCTTTCAATCATTATCTTGCTCGTTTAGTCTTCTCAGTCTTCTTTATCATTGTTTGACATTGTGCCATTATTGGTAGGTCCTCGTTCTACTTTGCTCTGCTGCAGAAAGGATCAAAAGAAGTCAAATTGTTGGGGCTAACAATCAACCCTGAAGGGGATTACATAGGTTGAGTAGTGATGCTTAAAAACTTTTGCGGAATAACAACAATCACTAATAAAAATGTTTATGTGTAGTGAACCACTATGTGTGATGTTGATAAGTAAAGCAGATAATAGCAAAGCAGATCATATACAGGTAAATAATAGTTTGGTTTATGAGTAAGCTTACATTCACTCTTAGACTAATAGTCTTAACAGTGGTTGGATTCCACTGGTAATTAGCAGTGGAGATTACAACCAATGAGTGTCATTCCTATATTACGATAGATCACACTATCAAGACATGAGCATTGCTCTTATACTTGTATAAGTACTCAAACTATTATAGTGATCACAAACAAAAATAGAAAATGAGTAGTGATGTTGTTTGCACAAGGAGCTTGAAGGTGTTTGTTCTGAGTAGATTCACTCTTTTTCACAACTCTTTGCTCACTCTTTTCAACTTCGATTAGTACACTCTACTTTTTCGCACTTAAACAGCTCACACTTTGCACTTTGGCCATCCTTCTTCTTATATAAACCTCCAAGCTTCATACCATCCATTATGCTTTTTCAAAGGATGTATAGTTGGCCTCCAAGGACATATAGCTGGATGATAGGTACAATGAGCATCCTTATTCACATGGGAGGTAGTAATAGCATTGATCCAAGCATAAGACAAATAGTATAGGTCCTGGCTAAAGACAATCCGTACATGTCAAGCAGTATAACTTCAGTCTTTATCAGGAGATCAACAACCCCAGTATTTGTCAGAAGATCAATTGGTATAGCTTTAATTCACATGCAAGAAATGATCTTTGGGACAAACACTGTTCATCCATACTCTGTGCAGTGTTAGCTTTCAATTGTCATTTTGTAGGTTTGTTTGTGGGATCCAAAGTGCCAAACAGCTCTATTTTGAAGCATCCCCATTATGCTAGTCTACGAATATCAAACTTTTGTTACACCAATGCTTGTTGACACCTGATTTTTAATCATGTTTTCTCTTTTAAAATTAATACAAAATCTATAAAAATTTGTAAAATTGAAAAATCAATTTTGGGGACCTTGGCCAAGCTTAGGGAATCAATTTTGACCAAAAAATAATTTTTCATATTTTTTGAATTATATATATTTTTAGAAATTAGGAGGATATTTGAAAATAAAATTGCAAGTGAGGCCACTAAAATATGAATAAACAGTCGGTATTTTTCTTTTCATCTTCTCTTCATTTTTCCCAAACAAAATCTACAAAAGTTGACTTCAGATTAGGAATTACTTTGATAATCTCGTTTTCAAAATAATTAAAAAAAATTTTAAAAAAATTCATTTTAGCGCAGTAATTTTCGATTTTCGCATTTCTAGAGTTGTGACATTGTCCTATAATATTTCAAACTTTTTTGATGGCCTGATAGTGCGTTTCCAGTTGTTGTGTTCGCTTTTTCGAATTCAATTTGTCATCCGAAGATCTCTCTCTCAACCTCAATTTGAAACATCGGAGAAGTTTTGATTGGCGACGAGTACAAGACCAGCGCTGCTTTCTCCTCTTCCTTAGAAGATCCATGAGTCAGTTTATCTACGAGCTCACTGGAAGCATCAATTTCTTTGCTGAAGGGTTTGGCTGCCCGGTTGAATAAAGTCTTGTTACCATTGGGTTTAGATCTCATCAGGCGAGTTAGCTAGCAAACTAAGAACTGAACTTGGCATTTTTACCCTACAACATAGTGAGCAAGTGACTCTCCAAAGTGAATTAAGCGGACCGAGTGAAGGGTTTGGAGTGGTGTATTTTTTGAAAATGAATGTGTTTAAGCAGAAGTGGAGCTCCTCGTGGGTTTTCGTAAGCTCTGTCACGAAGACGATTGACACTAGTCCCTGAGCGTTTCTCATCCATGTCTAGCCGGCCGAAAGTGTTCCCGAGCTACAGCGGGACCAGACAGACGCACGCATTCTACAAATTTCTCGTACACCATGTTGACCGATGCTGGGGTTAACGTCTTTAGAGAGAAGGAAGATCGAAATAGAGATACAGAAGGCCAAACTTGGAATCACCTATCATATTTTTTAACATGTCAGAGAGGTGTTATCCGAGTGTTTGCAAATAAATAACCAAATCACAGCTGTTTCTTTTGGGGATGCGTCAGATAAAGTTTTCACTGGGGAATAAACGTTGAGATAAAGGTATGGGACATGCACAAAAGTGAAGCTTCTATGACCCCTCCAGGCTGCAACCCGACGAAGTGATTGGCACCAAAGCCATCATCACCGACGCACCAAGGGAACCAAATGTAGTTGTTGGGTGGCAAAAAGAAAAGGGAGTCAGAAAGTAGAAAAAGGAAAGACATGCAAGACAAACCTACTCGCGGGCAATCAGCTAGGGATCGCTATCCGCGGCCTCGCTCAGCAAGCGGTTGATGACCAACAGCCCAAGAAGAGTCCCAACGAAGCTGCGAAAACGGGAGAATCGGGATATCTCCGAGCTCGTCGTGAGGGCCGTCGACATCGAGCCGGTCAAGATCATGCTTTATCTTCCACTACTGGCAGAGTTGAACGACTTCAAATGAGGAAAGCCAGTTGAAATCCCAGATGCCACAGCTCAAGGATGTCAAGAAAATTGCAATATGGGAACACGAGCGGAACAACGGGAATAACCTGACTGAACTTGAACGGATGGATCAGAAAATACATACAGATTCCTTGAATATGCTAAAGGAGTTTTGTTGTGAATCAGCTGGTGGGATGAGGTGATTAAAGAAAAACATCACGAAAGGACACCAGCATTCTCCACCAAAATTAGACAAAAAAAAGAGGGTAAAAGGAGAGTAAGTGGAGAACACAATAATAAAAGAGGAACAATGATGAAAAGGGACCAAGACACCATGATGAAAGCAAGCACATTGAAAGCTGAAGGAAGGGAGCGTCGGCAAGACACTGAGGGGGGGATGAAGAGGGCTCTCTCTCCTGCAGGAGAAAAAAAAAAGTCAATCCTCCCTTCCCGCCACCAAGATCACCACGGTCGATATTAGTGATGGCGTCTCCATCTCCAACGAGGCCTCCCTCAGGGATCTCCGACGACGCCTCCCTCAGGGACCTCCGTATCCGGACCATGCAGAATGAGCATGATACGTTCGCGAGTCTTGACGTCAGACTGGAGTCTCCGCATCATAATACATTCGGATCTCCTCACTGTGCCGCCATTTTCTTAGCCCCCCAGATTCACTTTTGCCTCTGATTTCCACACTTCCACCTCAGTTCAACCGGAGGAAGGCCAAACTCTAGATGATGTTGGTGACGAGGAACAAGAACGTGGAAGGAAAGATGTTGCATAGAGACCTCAAAGGAGCAGAGCTTGAGCTCCCAACATC
The DNA here is from genome assembly GCA_016432845.1 of Psidium guajava. NCBI lineage: Eukaryota > Viridiplantae > Streptophyta > Magnoliopsida > Myrtales > Myrtaceae > Psidium > Psidium guajava. The sequence continues at coordinate 37,327,142 of CM028228.1, forward strand.
CGTTCAAAGCATAACAAAAAGAAATGGTTAAGTCGACAATGACGACAGAGGAGGTAGAGAGTTTTGGCATTTGCTAAGCCGAGCCAAAAATCCCGCAGCGGAAAAGGGGTAGGAGGTCTTAAACAAGGTCTCCCGCATTTCAATTCGTGGACCATTCCGATCATCAGGCGCGATCCGAGCGACGATATAGTCTAAAGCTCAAGCTTGTTTCCAGAAGATTCTCCACATAATTGCCTCTTTCGGGAACCAATCTTTCAGTCTAAAAAAAAAAAAACTCTCGAACAGGGGTATAGGCATCCATCCGAACCTTCGACGGTGTAGTGTATCGTTCGGCGACAAAGAAGAAGAGGAAGAAGAAAATGGTGATGAAAACGCTGTTTCAGAGATCACAAATGTGCAAGTTCAGAGTCTTGAAAAGAACGACGAAGATCGCGCAAGCGAGATGAAGCCATCGAACAGCAACGGCTTCTTGGGCTTGCTCGTCGAAGCGGCGAAATTGATCTTTGGCACGGCATCGGCAACGGCGACGAAGGCGAGGACAGCGAGACCGAGTTGAGGGAGTGATTGAGTCGGCGGTACGAGCATCTTGCTAAGGGATGGCATGACGAGGATACCAGTTGTTCGGTTCAGTTCGGCAAAGACAGTGTTGGAGTTGAAGTTCTTCTTGGAGGATCCGGTCAACTTCGAGACTTTGGCTATGCACAGGAAGTTTTAACTATCGGGTCTAGGCCTAGTTGACGGGGGTTCTCCGGGAAGTGAGAGGGGATCCTCGTTCCTTCTTCCCAAATCACAAACTTCTGAGGGAGATCCAACGGAGAAAAAGAGGAAGAGGAGAGCCGAGGATGGAGAAGAGCCCATCGTTGCCGTCTCTCCATACTTCCAGATGAAACAGAAGTTACTCATGCCTGGTTATCAAATAATGACTCCTCCGGGTTCGCAATGGCTCGAATTTTTAATGGGGGTTGGGAGGTGGTGTCGAATGAGGAGGTTGTGGACATTGCTACTTGAACCCCTGCCCGTTCCTCTGCATTTCGGACCTTGGTGGAGTCAGCAGTTCGGGCAGGGAAGTGCAGATACCCCATCTCCAGAGTCGATGACCGGAGGATGTCAATTCATTCCAATGATAAAACTAAGGTCTCTGAACCCCGTTGGCACCACTGCTTGAACCCCCTTCAACTGATGAATCAAAAGCAAAGTGTCGAGCCTCAGTAAATTCATCATTAGTCCATTACTCCAGCTTGTTCCATCCATATCGAAGATAGGCGTCGAATGTCTGGCAATCCAATCGATTAGCTGGTTCGTCCGGGCCGAATTTACTTCATACTCCAAGGTAGCTCTGAACTTCCTTTGCTTAATACTCAGAAAGATGTTTGCTCATCGTCCACTAGAGATGCGTTCGAGCTATACCATGCTGCAAAGATATGCGACTCTTCATTATGAGGCTATCATTCCTGTCATGCAAGAAAGTACTGGCCTGATTTCTCCAACAGCATCAATGAGTAAAAGTGATCGAAAAATGGGCGTTAATAAAGGAAGAAAAATATGAAAAATGGGATGGGGGATGTTTTCGTGGGACTCATAGAGGAACCATCGTTGATGGTTTCTCTGCTCCCGCTGGTGCTCTCGTCACTAGTGAACTCATGAACGACATCGGCTCTGGATCTTCTTTGAATCCTGGTGGAGGGTCACCATGAGGGCCCAAGCGTTGACACCTTTGGGATTCGAATGTTCCCAAACTTCACGTTTTCAAGAGTCTTTCCTGAGACAATGGCCACACAGGAAGTGGTCTTCGAGGTTCCATTAACTCGGTGCGAAGAGTTCAAAGCTGCAGCCAAGAGGAAGAAGATGCTGGGGATTCATCTCAAGATGCCGGCTTCCAACTTGCCCGGCTTAAGCTCGATCCACCTGGTCCTTTCCTTTCACAACTACCGCATCCGGTCCTCGGCCTCCTCGTGACCACCTACACCGCCAGGGACCTCTAAGAAAAGCATGCACGGTAGAATCCACATCGATTCTTCAGCTCGTGTTCCTTTAAAGTCACACAGCCTCACTCTTTCTTCAACCACCGTCGTCGGCATCAAACCCTTTCCCACAGATGTCACTTACATTCAGTTCACGTCTTGCTTGCATGATTCATAGTCGCCAATCACCATCACTTTGATCTGCATAATCCCTTACGAACCTGCTCTAGTCATACCTCCATTGAAACCCAACCCTCATTCTTGTTGAATAGCTATCCCTGATTCAACACCACCCACTGATCTGCGTTAAAAGTCTACTCGAGTTAGGAGATGTGGAGAGAGCATGAGATCGTTCATGACCTTCCCATGCATTACACTGGAGTCCAGTAGGTCCTGCATGTACAAGTTGCTCTTTCTGCTTATGGTTCACGTATTATAAACCGGTGCCAACGGCGATTAAAGCCGTGTCAACGCTGTTCTGGGATTATTTGGCCACAGCACTGAGAAGTGAAAAAGCGAATCTCAACAAGATGAAGACTTTGAGGCCAACCATATTGTCACAAATGGTTAACGTGGAGTTGAAAGAGCCAAAGGTTAACGTGGGGTTGAAAGTGGCATCGTAAAAAGGAGAGGAGATGGTTTTGACGACGGTTGAAAAGAAAAAAAAAAGAGAAAGTGAAATCACCACCTCATGCTCGGCTACTGGATCTCCATTTCCTTTGGTGGCAGCAAACGGTGACAGCGTTGGGCCGGTTCAATGGCAAATCCCATGTTACAACAGTTGCTGACGAAGCAACTTGATGTCCATCTCCACGCCGAGCTCTGCATGGTTTGCCGTCGCTGCCCGACACTATCTTGGCCTCACCGTTATCGCCCTTACTGCCCTCGGTGAGCTTCGAAGATCATCACCATTCTACAGCTTTGTCCTGTCACCATTTGCCCCGAGCTGCTAGTCCATCGCCGTCTGTCACCGTTACCAATTCTGGGTCAACGGAGTTGAAGAGAAGTAGAGAGACCATTAATGCAGTCGTGCATGAGCATGGCTTCACACGTTAACTCGCCAAATGGGGCAAAGAATAAGTTTGCCGAAAAAAAATGTACGGTGACTAAGGAAACGGGGGAGGAATACTTAGCGGAGACTCATTTGGTGATGGCGGGTCATTTTCATTCCAGTTGATCCCAGGAAGCTGCATATCAACTAAGCCATTTTCCTTTGCCCTACCACGTTGATCTTCAGGAACGCTCACCAAGAAGTCAGTCCTTCCTAAGTCTAAGCGGAGCTTGCATTAGCTCGGAACCTCTCCGGCGATCCCGTCTAAAAGCCCTACTTCGTCACCTACTCGTCTATGCTCCCTTGTCTGCCCCAAAGCTCCCTTGAGTTGGGATAACAGATCCATCTCCTACCGGTCTCTCGATTTCAGCGAAGCAAGCGGGTTTAATGACGAGGCGCCGACTTTGGATACGAATGCCGAGGGCTCGGTGATGGGCGATTTCGCAGCTAAAGGAGAAGAAGGCATTCTCATTATAGTGAAGAATGGAGCCACGAGAACACCAATGATGGGGAAGATCATCGAGGTTTACCTGCAGACCTCGAGACGTCCGTTAAGAAGCGGGAGCTCAAGGTCGTCTATTGCAGGCCCATAATGGACACGAATGGACAACAACTCTCGCGGGTTCAGCCACCCCATTTCACAACCCAACTTCGTCAGTGCCCTCAACTTCTCGAAGAGGAATACCAGCTCCCATACTTGCGGGGAACTCCACCGATGAAGAATCTCAGCGTCTAAGGGAAATGGGCCGAAAGGAATTATCCAAGGAAAAACTGAAGCTGAAGGTGACTCTTACACTCATTTCAGGCGAAACTGAGACCTCTCAGGCCCCAGGTAAGTTTCCCTAACTGCCCGCGATGTAGTTTTGTAGCTAAGACTGGTTTAATCTCGTTAGGAATGGCTAGGGCGAAATTTTGCCGGAATGTGGTCCTGGCCAGCGTTAGTTAGGCTAGACCTAGGTCGGGTTTTGGCCCGAAGTTCACACATTATGACCGGAGATTTGATAGACCAGAGTGTGTGGGTGCAATTAGAGCGGCCATTACTATTCGAACCAATAGATTCTCGTCTTAGATCGTCTTGAACCAGGATCATTGCTTTGAAAAGACTCAACCCATATTCTCGGGCCTGGAAGCACGAAGCTTAGAACAAATGTTCTTTAGAAGCAAAAAAAAAAAAATTAAAAATTAAAAATAAAAAAAATTAAATTAAAAAATTAATTAATTAATTAAAAAAAATCATTATTAAAAAGAGAATTCTGAAAAATTCCAAAAGATCCTCAAAAACCTGAAAAATTAGAAAACGGGCTATTTTGACTAGCCAATCTTATTTTTGGATGATTTTCCTCCCTGGTCTTTTCAAAATGACAATTTTGCCCCTTATGGGTAAATTGTCTCCAGAAAATCAAAAAATTTCAAAAAAATTCTTAGAAATTGTGGGAATTAAGGAATGATCACATTCAACTGGTTTGACCTATTTCCACTTCCCGAGCCTTGAAAATTGACCAATTTACCCTTTTTTTCAAATCACCCCAAATGAATTTTCATGCAATGGTACCGAAAGGGCGTTAGAATAATCTAGCGTAACCAAGTCCCCGAACTCATTTTCTTTGGTTCGCAGAAATAAATTAGTTCTCCCGCTAATTTATTTAGGTTTCTAATCGACCTACCAAGAACGATTAGTGGCGACTCCAAAATTAAAAATCATCTAAACAAACCCAAAGTCGCGATTCGGTAGGGCTTGGGAGGGTCCGCGTTAGGTTAATCTATCTAATTAATCTAATAATCCGTTCGCCTGGAAACCTATCATTTTTCGAGTCGCGACAGCTTGGCAACTCCGCTGGGGACTTGTTCTTAATTTTTGAAAAATTTAAGAACATAGAGGACTTAGGCCAGGAAATTTCATGAAAATTCATTTGGTTTGACTTGGTTGGATTCTGATCTTTAGGTGTTAAATGGTCTTGCAGATGGGAGTTATAAGGAGTGGAATGTTTGACTAACCCTTTGTTTTGCAGATTGGTGTTGGAATTGTTATTTAAATTCTGCACATTATCGAAGCGCTGTTTGAATTTAACTGTTGTGCATGTTTAATTGTTTTAGCACTACATCACACACGTCCTGTGGTCGGACCTTGGCCACTAGTTTTAGGATGGTATTGTGATTTGGTTTTAGCGTTCGGCGTGAGATCACGTCGAAAGTTAGCCCAGATTCAATCCCGAACCTCTTTTCAAAAATGAGTTTAAAAGTTAGGCCTCAGGCTTGGTAAGATTACCAAAGCAGTGGTTTTAATTTTTAGCTCGAGCAGCCGAAGTGGGAAGGCCCGGCTAATCCTGATTACGTCGTAGAGAATCACGGCTAATCTTGATTATGTGCGCGAGATTGTCGCTTTGCCGTAAGTCTTTCGCTTCAATTTGTCAGCCTTTAGAATAGATAGGCTAAGATTTAAACTCACGATTCATGTGCATGTCTATGTGACCTACATGGTATTTTTCACGGTGAAAGTAAGACCTCTAACTTTACCTTGCATTTATTTTTGGTCGGTCCATGTTAGATGTCGGTTAAATTTCGAACTAAACGTCATGGTCATTTTTTCAAACGAAAATAAAAATCCAATTGATATCCCATTTTTGAAATAATAAATGCGGAAAAATTCCTTAAGGAAATTTTGTCGACCAATGAAATATTTTGTCACATTTTTTCTTAATAATTCAATGGACCCAAGATTTTCTCAACAAATTTAACTTGAGGATTCATTCTGATAAAAAGGAAATTCTTTCGAGAAATTTGGTAAATATCAAAGGAATTTATCACATTTTTCGAATTGTAAAAATTTGCAAGAAAATTCTTTTTGAGAAATTCACCCATGTTTTTCTAAGAAAAGTTTCTCTAATTTTGCAAAAATAAAATTGGACTAATGTAGGAATCATGAGCCGACCCATCTTCAATCACATACTCATTATGTCCTTTTCTTTTACAGGGGAATCACAGGTACCCCAGGTAGGAGCAAAATCGGGTTCAGCATTATACCGGGAATAACCTCGAGGTATACGAAAGGACGGATAATTGTTGATGTCTTAGCTCATGACCCAAGGGGCAAGTGAGGAAATCAATCTTCTCGGAGTCAAACGTGTCAATTGGTGGGCAATTGGTGGGCACGTACGAGCTTTGTATTTTGACGGGGCCGTAAATGTATCAGATCAGGAATTAGGGGCATTTTAATGTATTTGAAGGTTCTTGTACCTCTAAAGAGTATAGATTTCGTAATCAGAATCTAAGTGGCAATTACGTTGATCCAACCCCGCAACGTCTTTCTAGCCAAATCCAGCGCCTTTTAAACTTTCTCGGGTTCGAATCACGTGGAGACTTTTGGAGGATCGGAGAATTATTATTGAGCATGGCCCACAGACGTTTCCCCCAATGCTACAGGCAACTGACACATCTAAGTGGGCGCCGAAAGAGACAAGCATGAGCAAAGTAAGGGCACGCAACAGCTGGCCTAATTCATTTATTGGTGCACTGACCGAGTTATCATAATTCACGTGACCAGGTCACGGGTCTCAATGCTGCTAGTGGGGCCCACCACCGAATCCTTCCTCCATATCCTTGATATCATCATCAGAGGGAAGTAATGGGGTCTTGTCCTTGTCTGATAGACTGTATGTCATCATCTCGTGGCCACCATCTGTTAAGATGAGTAAAATTGAGGCAGACCTACCAGTTGAGGTAGAGATACGCTCGCTACGTATTCTTTCAGAGAGACAGTTGATGGAGGCCGATTAGATCCAGCAGAAGCGAATGACCTTGCCCTACGAAGGTTGTTACTAGTAGTCCCTCTTCCGGGAGGGAAGTTTGCTTTGAACCATGGCGGCCCGTATGTTCTATCATGCTATGCAAAAAAAAAAAAAGATGACAGGAAGAATAAAACACAAACACGTGAAGCTTTTCTTTCATTCCATAAAAAAGTATTACAACAGCTCACTGGGGAGGAAAAGTAAAGCCAAACTGGGCCCTGATAACCATCACAAAGGAGCTCAGCTGGCTCTCCATGAAGTTGATGCTCTGGATGCACCGGGCGTTCTCGGGATCAAGCTCCGCGAGCCTAAAGAAGAGGCGATCGCACTTCTCTTTAACCTGGGCCATAGTGGCCTCGTAATGCTCAACGGCAAACTCCAGGTCCGGAATCGCCGCCCTCTCGAAGGCAATGTCTGCCGTAATGTCATCAAGTCTCTCCTGCAGCCAACCGCATTTGCACCTCATCACAATATTGCCTGGCTCCTGTTCGGCGTAAGTTCGGACCAAGGCCAGACGGTCCACCAGCTTTCCCCTCTCACGAACCAGCCACGAAAGCTGATCGTTGGCAAACTTGAGGGCCTTTTTGTGATTATCAGCCACAAATGTGACTGTTGCCAGACGCTCGTGCCGGTCTCGGTAACGAGCTTTCACGACGGCGGTCACAAGGACCGTCTCATAAGCGCGGTTATAGGCAGCCAGAAAATTGATGAAGACGGTCGAGAAGTTCCGATACTCCTTCCCTAGTTGGGTACCCTCAACAGAAGCAGCGTCCACGGTCCTGAATAAACCGAGGATTTCAGTCTCAACGGCAGAGTTTTTGGCTACATGAGCGTAACCTCTACCAAGAAGATTGTAGAGTCTCTCCCACCCAGCCAGGACTTCGGCGGATAAGGTGTGGTTAGGAGAATTGGCCATTTTTGAAAGCAGAATACGAAAGAAAGGGGGAGAGAGGTAAGGCAGATGAGCGGAATGCGAAGATGGTAATCTGCTTCAATTTAAATACTGATTTCACAGGGGTAGTCCTTATAGGTTTTCCTATCTACCATTCTCTGTCGGCAACACCCCCGGTGGCTCAAATTCCAGTCAAGTGGCAACCTCGAGCCGAACAAACCTGACGTCTCTGTGGAAAAGCTGGACGGGACTCCACCGCTTTGAAAAAAGAAAGAACGAAAAGACGAGCTGAGTGGGGGACAAAGAAATTTTCGGCAGAAAGAGAGATATTACTCGTCTTCATTGGAGGACTCGCCAGTAAATCGACGGTGGAAATCTCGACAGGGGCCCTCTACTGCGAAAAGAAAGAAGAAGACAAACTAAGCGATAAACGAGGATTTCCCCTTTAATCAAAAGCTGAATGTCAGATTTTCCCCTCGGTAAATCTAATAGCACTGCCCGTGAAGGGGGAAGTCGTTGCTATTGCCAGAGAGAGAATTTGTCCTCATTTGATAGTGAGGGTTAATCTGCACGAACTCGCAGGAGAAAGATAGAGAGGAAGGAGTTCTCGTGGGAGAGGAATTCAAAACCTTTACCATCAAAGCATTGGCTTTCAAAGCCTGTTACGAGAAGCCATCAACGATCCCGTGATCCCTCAAGTCCGAGAAGACATCCTGAGGCGGTCTTGGATCGGCAGTCCTAGATCCAGAAATATGTCGAGCATTAGGGAAACAGGCGCATGTTCAACCCTGGTCGAAGCTGATGAAGTTCCTTACCCTGAGGGTCTACTGGTCATGGCCATTGACGGTAATCCAGTCTCTCTGTCAATCCTTGTTACCGTATTAAGAAAATGCCGGTATAAGGTTGTAGCTCAAGCAAAGGCGACAGAAGCCTTAGAGATATTAAGGAGGAGTGGTGACCAGTTTGATATCGTCCTCACCGCCATGGTAGGGATTGACATGGATGTTTTCACTCTCTTGGAAGTCATCAATTCTAAATTAAACATGCCAGTCCTCGTGATATCTGCAAGCGATGATCAGCAAGCCATAATGAAGGCTGTCTTAAATGGGGCCCAAGACATCATAACGAAACCAGTTAGAGTTCAGATGCTTCAAAACATATGGCAGCACGTGGTAAGGAAGCAACTGCACGACCATGAGAACAAGCATCAAGCCTTCAATTTTGTTCCAAGCAACTGGAGAAAGAAGATGAGTTGGTCTCCCGAACTGCATCATATGTTTGTTAATGCAGTTCAGCAGGTAGGAATCGATTCGGCACGGCCGCAACATATACTGGAAATTATGAACGTAGAGGGACTCACTAAAGCAAATGTTTCGAGTCATCTTCAGAAGTACAGAAAAAGGGTGAGAGAACAAAATGCAGCTCAGAATCAAGAAAACCAAGGCGGGACTGATCCAAGCCTGAATGTCGAGTCTCCTCGCCACCATAAGTTTCGCAGGTTAGAATGGGGCGAGCCACTTCCCATCATCAACCAAGCCAGTAGCCGTACCATCAATCCTCCAGGCGTTAATCAAGGTATCCCCTAGAATCACCCTAATGCTCTTCAAGAATATAGACCGCAGGGGCAGTGTATTCAAACTCCTTGGTCTGAGCACCAACCCGTGGCTAGAATTCATCCCATGATCAGCGCGCCTGCGCAGCCAGAGAATCAGACAAGAAATTATCCTGAGCACTTCAACTTCTCTAATCCTCGAATGGAAGGAGTTCTTGGCAGCAGGACAGTTGGTGATCCCCACACTTTCTGGAGTAATGATGAAGACTTCAGCTCGAGAAGTCAAATTGCTCATGGCGAGGACAGAATGAGAAATCTACCGCCAGCATTTGCCAACAATAATGCCCAATTCGAGCATCAGTTGCTGGAAGGTTCAAGAGATTACCCAGATGATGAGCTTACTGCCCTGGTCAACCAGTTTAAGGTTGACAGACATCCGAAGCCATGGTCGGAAGCCAGTGATTAGGGACTCTCAAACATCGGTCATCCATGCCTGAACCAGCATGAGACTAGCTGATTATCGAAGAGCCGCAGGAGAGGCAGAACTGACCTTGAACAAGTGCACCTTTCACTTCATGCTTAATTCCCCTGCGTGTGATATTTCCAGCTTTCTAGGTGTCTAGATTTAATTCAGGGGCATGGGGTAATTTGTTTTTTATCCCGTCGAATGCGTGAATCCCTTTTTATGCTAGACTCAGGGCGGATCAATTTGTGGCAACGTCGCTGACTGCCATAATGAGAAATGTTGAATGGCCTCACGTAGGGAAATTTCAAGTGAAAAGCCCAAGCGAGCTCGAAGACGGGTAATTGAGTATCGTTCCAATTTACCCTCAATCGTCGCAAAATGCTAAATTGGATTTGTTCCATTCTCATCCAGGGGATTGCAAATTGCCTCAAGAGTGTCGCAAAATGAATGACCCAATGGAATGCGACAGGACTCATTTGCCTTGAAGGTAACTTTTAAATTAAAGGAGCCTCCGGTCCACGGACCCGATGGCATAAAAAATGATGATGGTCCAAAGCAACCCGAAAGAAAACAAGGCTCAACTAAGTAAAGAACTTATGTGGCAAGCTCAAAGTGAAGGGTAACTCGGGACATACAATCCAATCCAATCCAAATGAAGGAACTTCCTCAATTCAAAATTCAATGGAAGTACATACAAGGGTAAAACAGTATCGTTCCAATTTTTCTAGAATATGAAGAACATATACTGCCGTATTCCCTTTCATTTTTGCAGTGAAAGTCTCTACTGGCCAGATTTTCCTGTCTACCATTCCACTACTCGTCTCCAATCTCGAGCCAAGCAAATCCGACATCTCTGCCAAAAGTTTGACGGGATGACACAATTTTGAAAAAGAAGAAAGAAAGGTGACTTGGGTGGGAGACAAGGAAAATGGGATTCGTTTTTATAGGAGAACACGCCAGCAAATCAACGGTAGAGACGTTGATAGGGACCCTACCACTATGAAGAGATGAGAAAAGACGAGCCAAGCAAGAAACACGCAGGAAAGGTTGAGAAAGACAACTCTCGGGAGAAGCGATACATATGCTAAGCCGACGCTAAATTTTAAAAGAGACATCCTCCTGATAATCTTTATTCATACGTTGAAGAGAGTTTTAAAGCATACACGGTTCAGAGAGAGTGAAAATACAGAAAGATATAGTAAACCTTGAGAAATCATCGACCAAATCGAAGATGTCTCAACCAAATACTTCCGAAAGCTATCGTTGCTTGCTGAATATGGGAGAGGAAGAGTTCGAAGCCATGTTTGGGATCGAGCCCATGGAGCCTGGCCCTTCCACTAACGACGTCCAAGATCTCAGTAAAGATAAGGACAACAACGGTAAGGGTCAAAAGAAGCGTTACCGTCGCCATACTAAGGAGCAAGTACAAAGACTTGAGGATTTCTTCAGAACATGCCCTATGCCAGACGGCAAACAAAAAATGGAACTGAGTCAAGAGCTAGGACTTGAACCTTCGCAAATCAAGTTCTGGTTTCAAAATAGGCGAACCCAAATGAAGACTCGTCATGAGCACAACGAGGCCGAGTTTCTAAGAGTTGAAAATGAAAACCTCCGAGCGGAAAACAAGATGTATAAAGAGGCTTTTGACTCCGCCACCTGCCCTAACTGCAACAGCCTCCTCCTCGCCTTCGATGAAATGCATGATCTGAGGATTGAAAATGCGTGTTTGAGAAGCGAGTTAGACCAGTTTATAACAGAATCGAGTTCTGTTGGAGCAGGGTACAAAAAGACTAATGCTACTGGATCAGCATCAATACCTCCCGGGGAAGGGGAGATGTATCACCACCAGGCAAGCGGCATTGACGATGAACTCACCGCCATGATCAACCAGTTTAATGTTAATGAAGCACGGGGATTGTAATATGCACAGGGAGTCTGTATTTCGAAGCTGAGATCACGGGTCCTTCAACATAGCCGATGCATACCTGGTCCAGAATGAAGCCAGCTGACCACTGGAGAGCCTATAAAGGAAGGAAAATCAATCCTGAATAGATGCATACGCTTTATCTTGCATGGGATGTTTTCTGCTTTTATGAATGTCTCGAATTAATGCAAAAGCAAAGAGTAATCATTTCCCTTTTCCCCCATTAAGTGCTCGGAACCGTTACCGCACCTAACTCGAAAAGTTAATGGCGAGTAAAAGTAGTCCGCGTAAACCTGAAGGGTAACTCCGTATCGTTTCAATTTACCCTCGAATTGCTCCAGTTTTAAATTGAACCCTCTGCATTTTCAGGAATTCGCCAACGGCCCCAAGAATACAATCATATCCAAATGTGAAGTCCTCTTGTTAAACGAAATTGGAAGCAAATTAATTCGAGGACATTACTACTGCACGGGCGGCTGCAAATAAGGAAGAGAAGGGTAATTTAGTATCGTTCCAATTTACCCATGATCGTCTCAAATTCTGAATTACTTTCTTCCATTCTTAACAGGGATTATAAATTGCCTTGAAAAGAACCATGGCGTAAAATTACCCGATGCAAGACCATGTCATCTCAGAGATCGACCCTTAAAAGAGAACTTCCATGGACGCCTAAGGTCCAATGGGCCTGATGGCATGGAAGTGGCAGTGGTCCGAAACAATCCAAGTTCGATCCCCAAGCCTTGGCCGAAATGATAAGATGTCCATCGAAAACTGGAGACAAACTCGATCCAGTGAAGCTGATAAGAGACTCCCGCAAAACATTCAAGATGAAGGGTAAATCAGTATCGTTCCAATTTATCCCTTCCAATACTAGCTAACATGTCTCCTTTTCTTTTGACAGGAAATGTTAACACTAACATTTGACATGTTGAATAAAGACAACCCCAAGTGGCAAAATTATGATTATCTGAAGAGATCCAGTCTGATCAAACTGGGGCAAATTGATGGGGCATTCGACCGATGACCATGATCGTTGTCAATATTCGAGAAACTCAAATGCTGCAAATCTTCACTTGACTCCTTCACCCGTGCCTTTCATTGTGCAGGGGCAAAGTATGAAATAAGCCACTCCTCGACTTAAGGAGTAGACTCCTCGATTTGTTTGATCCGCCCACACAACCAGGGGCAATTTACATACTTGCACATATTTTTGCCACATTTGCATGGTGTTTACACAATTTCATGGTTCATGCATAACTGTTCTGCATGTTTAATTTGACAATTTTGGCGGAGAGTATAAACTGTGCACGATGCATCGAATGTACAGAATGGGGCATGACAGGACGATGAAAGGCAAACCATTTCCACATACGTCCTGTATTTTAATCCACAGTGAGTTGAGCGGTAGACAGGTTCCGTATTCTCCAAGGCAATGAGTTTTTTCGCAAAAGGTACGATAGTCGAAAGGAAGGAGGCATTCATTTCTCTACCTTAAACACTACAGGTGCCCATTGACAACCCATTTGAGCGGCGGTTTCATTTCGTAAACCCTGTCAAGAACCACCCCATATCGGGGCCAAATGGAGGTAATTCCAACAATATCAGGAGATAAATGGTTAGAAATTCTCTTGCTTGGACTAACATCAATCTTTGAGTGTTTCTTTGCATGATACTCGAATTTTAATTCAAGTGCTTTAGGATGACGAAGAGCATTTATTTTCTCTATCCTACACACTCATCCTTTGCATAACCCAATTGAGCCTGCAAATTCATTTCTCAAGCCCATGTTGGTGATCCTTGCTCATTTCAAGGTAACGACGACACCTTCCCCCAAAAGAGTAAAATTGAAGAAATTGGGCCAATAAAGAATTCTCGAATCAGCCCATTTCATATGCTAGACTTTCATATAATGTCTAGTATCATTTGTTGAAAATCATCTTGTTGCTAAAATTCAAAATCACAAGATTGTTAAACAAAAAAAAAAGAGACAAGTGTAGCCTAAAGAAAATGGGCCTGCTTCCAAACAAAAGGGAGTCGGGAGTAAGAAAAGCAAAGGCTACTCTAAAGAATCTCGGGCAGAAAGAGCAAAGCGCCTATCAAAAGCAAGGCCAATACCCATATATCTGTAATGAACTTCTGACTTCGAACATACATTTTGAATTCCCGAAAAAGGATCCCCAAAGAAGTCAGTTTGCAAAGTGTAAAAGAACTACTACCCCTCAGCCAATGGTGGTATTCATTGAAGACGAATTCATGAAGGTCAAAGATCGGTGACAAGACTGCAATGATCACCAACACTAAACCCTTCTCATATATTTTTCTGAGCCAAAATGAGCCCTTCGTTTCTCAGACCCAAACCCCGACCTACGTTACGACCCTTGAAAGTCTCTTTTGATTAGAGCACTTGAGTTAATGTAAGAGTTGAATGACTTTAAGCATCGCTCGAAGAAATTCGAGCAAGATTATTTCTCTCTCATTTTGCAGGGTTCTTGACTTGTAAACCCGGAGCAGATGATGAAGACTTTTTTGTCAATGGCCCTGACTCGAAATGAGTCCCCTTTGATAAGCCTTTGACCCAACCCACATTACGGTCCTAATCAAGACCTCCAGATCGGCTTGATCGTATCAATTGCGAGATTACTCAGACCCTCGCTGAATGCGATGATGGTAAGGTTGAGTGATTTCTTTTCAAATCCTGCAATCAGGATAAACAGCCTTTCTCGAGAGTGAGAGAAAGCCCTTTCGGACTGAAGTCCCCCATTCAGATTATAATCGAGGTATTCATGACATGATAACCTCCCTGGACAGAATTGGAAATGCAAACTCGACAGAGTAGTCATGCATGATCCACATTATGAGCATACACATACGGTTTTGATCATTGCAAAAACTCAACTGAATGGTTTTGCATGAACCGATGAACTCATTGATGAAAATACTTGCACATGTTACCTCTGACACTGTCTGATAGGTAGTGCATTCCTGATAGTCGAGTTACCCTCCGAGGTCTCGAAATTCATCCAAGGGCTATTGAACAAACAAGCCCTGTTGGCTAATACTCGCCAAGCATTTTCAGGTGAGTATATCTTCAGCTTGAACCTTCCAATTCTGATGATTGTCTGGGTGCTCAAATCTATTGCAGCACATAAGGTCATTCAGTGAGCAAGCAGACATGATACAATCAGTCTGTCTATGCTTCGATCATTAACTCAGAAGATCTAGGTAAGTCTTCTGAACCCTGGCGACTCATTATCAACATGCGCTCATGAAGTCTTCATCAGCTCACGATTGATATAATCTCGTGTTCTCAAGCTTTATCAAATCATGATTGACCAACTCTCGTGATCTTGATCTCAACATGCCTCGCTTGCACAAAAAATGCAGCACGGCCTCCTATCTTCGAAGACTTTACCTGCACCAGAAGGCGGTACAGCTTCATTTCTCAAAGACCTCATCTGCACAAGAAAGCAATACGGCCTCAACTTCAGGCGAAATGCCATCTCTGGAGACCTTCCATTGGAAACCCCAATACTGCAAGGTCCATCTTCAAGTCCTGAAAACCAGACACCAATTAGGCGAAATGCCATCTCTGGAACCCCTCCATTGGAAACCCCAATACGGAATGGTCCATTTAAAGTCCTTCTTACAGGCACCCAAAAGTCCTTCTTACAGGCAACCAAAAGTCCTTCTTACAGGCACCAAAGTCCTTCTTACAGGCAACCAAAAGTCCTTCTTACAGGCGCCAAAGTCCTTCTTACAGGCATTTCCATGGGGTGGCCTACCATACGGGTCAAATTTCAATCAGTAGAATCCTTCCATTAGGAATCTACCATGGGGTGACCTACCATACGGGTCAAATTTCAATCAGTAGAATCCTTCCATTAGGAATCTACCATGGGGTGACCTACAATACGGGTCAAATTTCAATCAAAGTTTAATAAGTAGAATCCTTTCGTTAGGAATCTATCATGGGTTGACCTACCATACGGGTCAAAATGCAGGCGAATCCTCTAAACAGGATAGATCGCCAATAGATTCCTTTCACTAGGAACTCTATCATGGGTTGACCTACCATACAGGTCAGAGCTCATCCTCCTCGGATTATCATCTGAGTGAACATTTGGGTGTCTATTCAAAGTGCATTCATGTCAGGCAACGGCCATACGATGGGCAGGTAAGTGCCATGTAACCTCTCCACTCTAGCTCTCCCTCACTTCATAGAAGCCTCCTCAAGCCGGAACTGGATCAGAACTTGCAATGTGGGGTATTGGAGATCAATTGTCACGACTCTTTTTATCTCCTTGTGTTGAGTCGATTAGGATTCAAGTGTCGTCTCGTCTTTGAAATGAACCTCTACCGAGCTTCCTTTCAAAGAGGGGCAGCTGTTGACACTTGATTTTTAATCATGTTTTCTCTTTTAAAATTAATACAAAATCTATAAAAATTTGTAAAATTGAAAAATCAATTTTGGGGACCTTGGCCAAGCTTAGGGAATCAATTTTGACCAAAAAATAATTTTTCATATTTTTTGAATTATATATATTTTTAGAAATTAGGAGGATATTTGAAAATAAAATTGCAAGTGAGGCCACTAAAATATGAATAAACAGTCGGTATTTTTCTTTTCATCTTCTCTTCATTTTTCCCAAACAAAATCTACAAAAGTTGACTTCAGATTAGGAATTACTTTGATAATCTCGTTTTCAAAATAATTAAAAAAAATTTTAAAAAAAATTCATTTTAGCGCAATAATTTTCGATTTTCGCATTTCTAGAGTCGTGACATTGCCCTATAATATTTCAAACTTTTTTGATGGCCTGATAGTGCGTTTCCAGTTGTTGTGTTCGCTTTTTCGAATTCAATTTGTCATCCGAAGATCTCTCTCTCAACCTCAATTTGAAACATCGGAGAAGTTTTGATTGGCGACGAGTACAAGACCAGCGCTGCTTTCTCCTCTTCCTTAGAAGATCCATGAGTCAGTTTATCTACGAGCTCACTGGAAGCATCAATTTCTTTGCTGAAGGGTTTGGCTGCCCGGTTGAATAAAGTCTTGTTACCATTGGGTTTAGACCTCATCAGGCGAGTTAGCTAGCAAACTAAGAACTGAACTTGGCATTTTTACCCTACAACATAGTGAGCAAGTGACTCTCCAAAGTGAATTAAGCGGACCGAGTGAAGGGTTTGGAGTGGTGTATTTTTTGAAAATGAATGTGTTTAAGCAGAAGTGGAGCTCCTCGTGGGTTTTCGTAAGCTCTGTCACGAAGACGATTGACACTAGTCCCTGAGCGTTTCTCATCCATGTCTAGCCGGCCGAAAGTGTTCCCGAGCTACAGCGGGACCAGACACACGCACGCATTCTACAAATTTCTCGTACACCATGTTGACCGATGCTGGGGTTAACGTCTTTAGAGAGAAGGAAGATCGAAATAGAGATACAAAAGGCCAAACTTGGAATCACCTATCATATTTTTTAACATGTCAGAGAGGTGTTATCCGAGTGTTTGCAAATAAATAACCAAATCACAGCTGTTTCTTTTGGGGATGCGTCAGATAAAGTTTTCACTGGGGAATAAACGTTGAGATAAAGGTATGGGACATGTGCAAAAGTGAAGCTGCTATGACCCCTCCAGGCTGCAACCCGACGAAGTGATTGGCACCAAAGCCATCATCACCGACGCACCAAGGGAACCAAATGTAGCTGTTGGGTGGCAAAAAGAAAAGGGAGTCAGAAAGTAGAAAAAGGAAAGACATGCAAGACAAACCTACTCGCGGGCAATCAGCTAGGGATCGCTATCCGCGGCCTCGCTCAGCAAGCGGTTGATGACCAACAGCCCAAGAAGAGTCCCAACGAAGCTGCGAAAACGGGAGAATCGGGATATCTCCGAGCTCGTCGTGAGGGCCGTCGACATCGAGCCGGTCAAGATCATGCTTTATCTTCCACTACTGGCAGAGTTGAACGACTTCAAATGAGGAAAGCCAGTTGAAATCCCAGATGCCACAGCTCAAGGATGTCAAGAAAATTGCAATATGGGAACACGAGCGGAACAACGGGAATAACCTGACTGAACTTGAATGGATGGATCAGAAAATACATACAGATTCCTTGAATATGCTAAAGGAGTTTTGTTGTGAATCAGCTGGTGGGATGAGGTGATTAAAGAAAAACATCACGAAAGGACACCAGCATTCTCCACCAAAATTAGACAAAAAAAAGAGGGTAAAAGGAGAGTAAGTGGAGAACACAATAATAAAAGAGGAACAATGATGAAAAGGGACCAAGACACCATGATGAAAGCAAGCACATTGAAAGCTGAAGGAAGGGAGCGTCGGCAAGACACTGAGGGGGGGATGAAGAGGGCTCTCTCTCCTGCAGGAGAAAAAAAAAAGTCAATCCTCCCTTCCCGCCACCAAGATCACCACGGTCGATATTAGTGATGGCGTCTCCATCTCCAACGAGGCCTCCCTCAGGGATCTCCGACGACGCCTCCCTCAGGGACCTCCGTATCCGGACCATGCAGAACGAGCACGATACGTTCGCGAGTCTTGACGTCAGACTGGAGTCTCCGTATCATAATACATTCGGATCTCCTCACTGTGCCGCCATTTTCTTAGCCCCCCAGATTCACTTTTGCCTCTGATTCCCACACTTCCACCTCAGTTCAACCGGAGGAAGGCCAAACTCTAGATGATGTTGGTGACGAGGAACAAGAACGTGGAAGGAAAGATGTTGCATAGAGACCTCAAAGGAGCAGAGCTTGAGCTCCCAGCATCCGTTCAAAGCATAACAAAAAGAAATGGTTAAGTCGACAATGACGACAGAGGAGGTAGAGAGTTTTGGCATTTGCTAAGCCGAGCCAAAAATCCCGCAGCGGAAAAGGGGTAGGAGGTCTTAAACAAGGTCTCCCGCATTTCAATTCGTGGACCATTCCGATCATCAGGCGCGATCCGAGCGACGATATAGTCTAAAGCTCAAGCTTGTTTCCAGAAGATTTTCCACATAATTGCCTCTTTCGGGAACCAATCTTTTAGTCTAAAAAAAAAACTCTCGAACAGGGGTATAGGCATCCATCCGAACCTTCGACGGTGTAGTGTATCGTTCGGCGACAAAGAAGAAGAGGAAGAAGAAAATGGTGATGAAAACGCTGTTTCAGAGATCACAAATGTGCAAGTTCAGAGTCTTGAAAAGAACGACGAAGATCGCGCAAGCGAGATGAAGCCATCGAACAGCAACGGCTTCTTGGGCTTGCTCGTCGAAGCGGCGAAATTGATCTTTGGCACGGCATCGGCAACGGCGACGAAGGCGAGGACAGCGAGACCGAGTTGAGGGAGTGATTGAGTCGGCGGTACGAGCATCTTGCTAAGGGATGGCATGACGAGGATACCAGTTGTTCGGTTCAGTTCGGCAAAGACAGTGTTGGAGTTGAAGTTCTTCTTGGAGGATCCGGTCAACTTCGAGACTTTGGCTATGCACAGGAAGTTTTAACTATCGGGTCTAGGCCTAGTTGACGGGGGTTCTCTGGGAAGTGAGAGGGGATCCTCGTTCCTTCTTCCCAAATCACAAACTTCTGAGGGAGATCCAACGGAGAAAAAGAGGAAGAGGAGAGCCGAGGATGGAGAAGAGCCCATCGTTGCCGTCTCTCCATACTTCCAGATGAAACAGAAGTTACTCATGCCTGGTTATCAAATAATGACTCCTCCGGGTTCGCAATGGCTCGAATTTTTAATGGGGGTTGGGAGGTGGTGTCGAATGAGGAGGTTGTGGACATTGCTACTTGAACCCCTGCCCGTTCCTCTGCATTTCGGACCTTGGTGGAGTCAGCAGTTCGGGCAGGGAAGTGCAGATACCCCATCTCCAGAGTCGATGACCGGAGGATGTCAATTCATTCCAATGATAAAACTAAGGTCTCTGAACCCCGTTGGCACCACTGCTTGAACCCCCTTCAACTGATGAATCAAAAGCAAAGTGTCGAGCCTCAGTAAATTCATCATTAGTCCATTACTCCAGCTTGTTCCATCCATATCGAAGATAGGCGTCGAATGTCTGGCAATCCAATCGATTAGCTGGTTCGTCCGGGCCGAATTTACTTCATACTCCAAGGTAGCTCTGAACTTCCTTTGCTTAATACTCAGAAAGATGTTTGCTCATCGTCCACTAGAGATGCGTTCGAGCTATACCATGCTGCAAAGATATGCGACTCTTCATTATGAGGCTATCATTCCTGTCATGCAAGAAAGTACTGGCCTGATTTCTCCAACAGCATCAATGAGTAAAAGTGACCGAAAAATGGGCGTTAATAAAGGAAGAAAAATATGAAAAATGGGATGGGGGATGTTTTCGTGGGACTCATAGAGGAACCATCGTTGATGGTTTCTCTGCTCCCGCTGGTGCTCTCGTCACTAGTGAACTCATGAACGACATCGGCTCTGGATCTTCTTTGAATCCTAGTGGAGGGTCACCATGAGGGCCCAAGCGTTGACACCTTTGGGATTCGAATGTTCCCAAACTTCACGTTTTCAAGAGTCTTTCCTGAGACAATGGCCACACAGGAAGTGGTCTTCGAGGTTCCATTAACTCGGTGCGAAGAGTTCAAAGCTGCAGCCAAGAGGAAGAAGATGCTGGGGATTCATCTCAAGATGCCGGCTTCCAACTTGCCCGGCTTAAGCTCGATCCACCTGGTCCTTTCCTTTCACAACTACCGCATCCGGTCCTCGGCCTCCTCGTGACCACCTACACCGCCAGGGACCTCTAAGAAAAGCATGCACGGTAGAATCCACGTCGATTCTTCAGCTCGTGTTCCTTTAAAGTCACACAGCCTCACTCTTTCTTCAACCACCGTCGTCGGCATCAAACCCTTTCCCACAGACGTCACTTACATTCAGTTCACGTCTTGCTTGCATGATTCATAGTCGCCAATCACCATCACTTTGATCTGCATAATCCCTTACGAACCTGCTCTAGTCGTACCTCCATTGAAACCCAACCCTCATTCTTGTTGAATAGCTATCCCTGATTCAACACCACCCACTAATCTGCGTTAAAAGTCTACTCGAGTTAGGAGATGTGGAGAGAGCATGAGATCGTTCATGACCTTCCCATGCATTACACTGGAGTCCAGTAGGTCCTGCATGTACAAGTTGCTCTTTCTGCTTATGGTTCACGTATTATAAACCGGTGCCAACGGCGATTAAAGCCGTGTCAACGCTGTTTTGGGATTATTTGGCCACAGCATTGAGAAGTGAAAAAGCGAATCTCAACAAGATGAAGACTTTGAGGCCAACCATATTGTCACAAATGGTTAACGTGGAGTTGAAAGAGCCAAAGGTTAACGTGGGGTTGAAAGTGGCATCGTAAAAAGGAGAGGAGATGGTTTTGACGACGGTTGAAAAGAAAAAAAAAAGAGAAAGTGAAATCACCACCTCATGCTCGGCTACTGGATCTCCATTTCCTTTGGTGGCAGCAAACGGTGACAGCTTTGGGCCGGTTCAACGGCAAATCCCATGTTACAACAGTTACTGACGAAGCAACTTGATGTCCATCTCCACGCCGAGCTCTGCATGGTTTGCCGTCGCTGCCCGACACTATCTTGGCCTCACCGTTATCGCCCTTACTGCCCTCGGTGAGCTTCGAAGATCATCACCATTCTACAGCTTTGTCCTGTCACCATTTGCCCCGAGCTGCTAGTCCATCGCCGTCTGTCACCGTTACCAATTCTGGGTCAACGGAGTTGAAGAGAAGTAGAGAGACCATTAATGCAGTCGTGCATGAGCATGGCTTCACACGTTAACTGGCCAAATGGGGCAAAGAATAAGTCTGCCGAAAAAAAAATGTACGGTGACTAAGGAAACGGGGGAGGAATACTTGGCGGAGACTCATTTGGTGATGGCGGGTCATTTTCATTCCAGTTGATCCCGGGAAGCTGCATATCAACTAAGCCATTTTCCTTTGCCCTACCACGCTGATCTTCAGGAACGCTCACCAAGAAGTCAGTCCTTCCTAAGTCTAAGCGGAGCTTGCATTAGCTCGGAACCTCTCCGGCGATCCCGTCTAAAAGTCCTACTTCGTCACCTACTCGTCTATGCTCCCTTGTCTGCCCTAAAGCTCCCTTGAGTTGGGATGACAGATCCATCTCCTACCGGTCTCTCGATTTCAGCGAAGCAAGCGGGTTTAATGACGAGGCGCCGACTTTGGATACGAATGCCGAGGGCTCGGTGATGAGCGATTTCGCAGCTAAAGGAGAAGAAGGCATTCTCATTATAGTGAAGAATGGAGCCACGAGAACACCAATGATGGGGAAGATCATCGAGGTTTACCTGCAGACCTCGAGACGTCCGTTAAGAAGCGGGAGCTCAAGGTCGTCTATTGCAGGCCCATAATGGACACGAATGGACAACAACTCTCGCGGGTTCAGCCACCCCATTTCACAACCCAACTTCGTCAGTGCCCTCAACTTCTCGAAGAGGAATACCAGCTCCCATACTTGCGGGGAACTCCACCGATGAAGAATCTCAGCGTCTAAGGGAAATGGGCCGAAAGGAATTATCCGAGGAAAAACTGAAGCTGAAGGTGACTCTTACACTCATTTCAGGCGAAACTGAGACCTCTCAGGCCCCAGGTAAGTTTCCCTAACTGCCCGCGATGTAGTTTTGTAGCTAAGACTGGTTTAATCTCGTTAGGAATGGCTAGGGCGAAATTTTGCCGGAATGTGGTCCTGGCCAGCGTTAGTTAGGCTAGACCTAGGTCGGGTTTTGGCCCGAAGTTCACACATTATGACCGGAGATTTGATAGACCAGAGTGTGTGGGTGCAATTAGAGCGGCCATTACTATTCGAACCAATAGATTCTCGTCTTAGATCGTCTTGAACCAGGATCATTGCTTTGAAAAGACTCAACCCATATTCTCGGGCCTGGAAGCACGAAGCTTAGAACAAATGTTCTTTAGAAGCAAAAAAAGATTAAAAATTAAAAATTAAAAATAAAAAAAATTAAATTAAAAAATTAATTAATTAATTAAAAAAAATCATTATTAAAAAGAGAATTCTGAAAAATTCCAAAAGATCCTCAAAAACCTGAAAAATTAGAAAACGGGCTATTTTGACTAGCCAATCTTATTTTTGGATGATTTTCCTCCCTGGTCTTTTCAAAATGACAATTTTGCCCCTTATGGGTAAATTGTCTCCAGAAAATCAGAAAATTTCAAAAAAAATTCTTAGAAATTGTGGGAATTAAGGAATGATCACATTCAACTGGTTTGACCTATTTCCACTTCCCAAGCCTTGAAAAATGACCAATTTACCCTTCTTTTCAAATCACCCCAAATGAATTTTCATGCAATGGTACCGAAAGGGCGTTAGAATAATCTAGCGTAACCAAGTCCCCGAACTCATTTTCTCTGGTTCGCAGAAATAAATTAGTTCTCCCGCTAATTTATTTAGGTTTCTAATCGACCTACCAAGAACGATTAGTGGCGACTCCAAAATTAAAAATCATCTAAACAAACCCAAAGTCGCGATTCGGTAGGGCTTGGGAGGGTCCGCGTTAGGTTAATCTATCTAATTAATCTAATAATCCGTTCGCCTGGGAACCTATCATTTTTCGGGTCGCGACAATGCTGTTACTCTAAAATCAACAAGCACGCATACAATCACCAACGCGAACACACAATTACTAGTGCTGCTTGCCAGTAACTTGGCAAAAAATTTGCAATGATGATATTGATCTGATGACATGTTGATTTTAACATAATGGTCTTACCACCTCTCATTAGTGCCAAAGACTTTTGAGAACACCTTATGGACTGGTCCTTCCAAGCTAACATGATATATCCTCTTAGCAATTGTTCACTCATTTATCATAGGGTTTCTCATCCTTGTTGACAGTGTCTAATCATTGATGATGGTAACTAAATTCACCATTTACACTTCTCATGATAGACATTAGAACTAGAGAAGGTTTTGTAAGCATCAAAATACCATAGGAATGTTTTCCAACACAAATCTCATTTGACGGTCATCCAGGAGCATTAAGTTCAGTCATAGATGATTGCTGAAGTTTACATAGTTGATTTGGTCATCCATTGGAGCTTTGTTTCACTCCATTAACCGGTTTACGTTGATGTCCTTTTTCACTCTATTCTTAGAAGAAGAAAAAAAGATGAAATGTAATCTTTTTTTATTGGGGTCTAAATTGGCTTGGTTTTGTCTTTCGATTTGATCTTTACAGTTGGAAGTTCCAGAATTGCTAATTTTGCAGCCGATAGAGCTCCTCTTCTTCCAATGTCGCTCGCCCCCAAATTTTGAAGCAATGCTTTGTACCTAGTGTTATCCAAGTAATACTTAAAAATGGCTATTAAGTGATCTGATTCAGGCACTTTGAGCCTAATTCGATGGAGTTATCATCCAATCCTATGAAGATCTTTGCCTAATCGACAATTCAGTTAAGCCCGCTCCGAGTTTGCATCTTAAAGTCTTGGATGTGGAGCTTGAGCATACATTGCCTTTGTCATTCATCATCCTTATCATATTCATCTTCTTTTCTCCTTCGTTCTCGTTATTCAATTGATTATCACTTTCCTCTCTCCTTCGCTTCGTTCATTTCCCTCGCGGTCACTATTCTCTTCATTCTCTTCCTCATCATCATCATCTACATTGTTGTCCCCATCACGTCCATTTGCATGACAATGGGTGATTCAGGCAACTAGCGCCTAAGCTTATTTATTAGTTTGAGCAACTTGCAAAGTTGGTTTCCCGTAGATGGTAATGGGTGGAAAAGAAGTTTACTGGCCTTTATAGCAGAGGTTGAGGAGCTAAGTTTCCTTCACTATTTTTGTCCAGCATACTACAAACGAGAAAAGGGATAAAAAGGAGGAATGTGGGACTCACGAGAAAAGAAAAGGAACAAATAAACAAAAAGAGAGGAAAATTTGATCAAAGCATACAAGATAAAGGGGCAAAATGGTGAAATCAAGAGTGTTAAAGCCAAAACTGGGTGGAAATACACAACCCTAAAAGAAAGCATGCTCAGTTCATTTTTATGCTAAAATGAAATATCCTATCATAGGATACACATCAATATCATGCTACCAAAATTATGGACGCTTTTATGCCGTCAGAATGTCAAAATGAAATTTTCAGTCTTAAATTATGTTGTCATGCTATTGATTGTTGATAGAAATTATGGATATTTTTAGGATCTTGCAATGGCTTATCATGGTAAAACTACCAAAAAAGTCATAAACTCATTGCAATTGTGCCAATTTAGTCCTAATTTTTTTTTTTCAATTGAGTCTTAAATCTTTTGCAATTGTTTCAATTCAATCCATTTAGTAGACTAGTATTGATGTGATAAATTTTCAATATTTTCCAATTTTTTTTATAATTTATTTCTATCTTTCTTTATTTCTTTTATTGGCTATTGGTGACCTTCACTTGCCCCTGAGAGAGGGCGTGTAGCCCTTGCCATGGATAGTGACCAGTAGCATTCTATCGACTCAACCAAAAAAAAAGAAAGAAAAAAGAAAAAAATATTTAAAAATAATTAAAAATACTTAAAAATTGCCTTGTTAGCATTAGCGGCACTATGTCAGCACCGTCTAGCCAAATCAATTGAATTGACATAATTGCAAAAGGTTTAAGATTCAATTGGTAAAAAAAAAAAGCTTAAAATTGAATTAGTATAATTACAATAAATTCAGAACTTTTTTTGTGATTTTTTGATGCAGAAAGAAAGCGTAAATTTGGAGCAACTCCAAAGAACTCGAAATTTTATTCAATGATACTCCCTCGATTACAAGACGAACATTTTATATAAAGGTGAGACTCTTAATACTAGTGGAAATTGAATAATTAAAGATGACATTTAATAAACCAAATCTTTCAAATAGAATATATGAAAGTAATAACAAACATGAATTCCCTAATATAGAAAACTGTCAAAATGGTTGTTTTCCCCCCAAAATAAAGAAAACTGCCAAGATTTCTGGCGATTACGACGATCACATTCTTCAAGATAATCACAGGCTAACTGTTCTATATCATTCCCTCCATTTTCTGAAAAACTCGTCTTTGAGTTATGATCAAGATAGAGGGGTGTATTGAAAGCATGATACTCAAATAAGTCTGCCACATTAAATGTTGGGGAAATGTTGGGATCATGAGGAAGGTCAACTACATAGGCATTGTCGTTGATCTTCTTTCTTCAAGGTGTGGCAAGGACCAATTTTCTTGTGTTTCAGTTTAGTATAACTACCTGCAAGAAAATGCTCTTTTTACAGGAAAACCATTACCTTATCACCTACCTAAAAAATTTTCAAATGTCGCTGTTTGTCAGCATCCTCCTTATACTTTGAATTAGAAGTAGCCAATTGACTAGCAACATTAGCTTAGACTTCATTAATTTTGGTCATCAAATTCTCCTTTGCGATATTATAGCCAAAAATCTTGAGTAAGGGAACCAAATCTAGAGTATGCTGCGGGGTTATGCCCATAAACGACCTGAACGGGAGATGTACTAGTAGAGCAGTTAACCGAATTGTTGAAGGCGAACTTAGCAGGAGCAAGATACCGATCCCACTGCTTAGACATATCACTGCAGAGGCAGCGAATAATATTTGCCATAGTATGTCGCGACCTGAAAATTTTTTCGATCGGTGGAAATATTTCGGGTTAACGGATTATTAGGTTAATTAAATTAACTAACCTAACAGGGATCCTCCCAAGCTCTACCGAATCGCAACTTTGGTTTTTGTTTGAATGATTTTAGTATTTGGAGTCATCACTAATCATTTTTGGCAGGTTGATTAGAAACCTAAGTAAATTAGCGGGAGAACTATATTACTTCTACGAACCAGAGATTATGAGTTCGGGGATTTGGTTGCACTAGTTAATCAAAATTAATGCCCTTTCGATATCTTAATTCCATGGATATCCTGATTTGGCAACTCAAGCTTGGTTTATTCTTAAGGTTCTAGTGAGGTGATCTTTTTTTTTTTTTGCATTTTCACTTTTTAGATGGAATGCATTTGAATGACTTTTTTTTTGGTATTTTCAAAGTATTAAAAATTCCCTGAAGCCGAAAGAGGGAGTGAGCTGACGACTTCTGTGCAATGTTACGACCTTCAGCAGGTGGTTCAACCTACTCATTCTGAGGCTTGATAATAATTAAATGACAAATATTAAATGCAGTAATAATAGACCTTTAACAAGGGACTCGGCCTGTGCTCGGCCTACCCATTATGGGGTTTGATGGTATAGAAATTGAATGGCAATAACTAAAGAACCTCTAATAAAGGGCCCGCCTTGGCTCGGCCTACCCATTTTGGAGTTTGATGGTACAGAAATTAAAATGCAGGAACTTAAATTACAATAAATAAAGAACCTCCGACAAAGGGTTCGGCCTTGGCTCGACCTACACATTTTGGGGTTTGATGGTACTGAAATTAAATTGCAGGGAATTAAATTGCAATAAATAAAGAACCTCCAACAAATGTGATTAAAAAAATCAGGTGTCAACACTTTTGTTTTCATGTAAGAAGCCCCTTCGAAGGAGCTCTCCTACCTAGTCCTATAGAATCTGATTCTTCTTTAGATTCATCTAATAATGCAGCAAAATAGAAAGACTAGCATCCGAAAGGAAATCAATTTCATATTGGATATCCCTCAAAGGGGGTAATCCGTCAGGTAAATCCTCAGGCATAACGTTACTAAATACCTTTAATAAGGGCTTAAGAATAGGGGTGAGCATGGTTCCAGGGTAAAACCTGGAACCTGAAGAACCGGATCGATGGAACCGGTCGGTTCCAGGTTCCAAAAATTAGGGAACCTGTTCTAATGGGTAGGTTCCAAGTTCCAACCTGGAACCGAAACTTGGACCCTGGAGCAAGTTTTTATATTTTTTTCTTGGTATATGTCTTTGCGTCATCCTACAGTATTCCATAATATCCAATGCTGAGTGAGTAATACATAATCACTTTATCATTAAGACTTTTACTTTGTTAATGTTTCATATTTTTCGTCTCTAAATGTGAGTTAGTGATCAGTGAATGTTAACTGTTGGTGATGGTCATTAAATGTGATTATTCACTATAATCGTTCAGCTAAGAATACATGTGGAACCTGGGTGGAACCTGGAACCGACCTTGGAACCTGTGACAGGGTAGGTTCTAGGTTCCAAGATATGCATGGTAGGTTTCAGGTTCCACAAAATGAGGAACCTGTATAGATGGGTAGGTTCCAGGTTCCAAGTAGAGCCTGTACGGAACCTGGAACCGCTCACCCCTACTTAAGAATATCGGGAACACGAACCTCAACTTGTTGGTCGCTCTTGTCCACAATCATATACATCCTCTCACACTTTTGGATGTTCATCATAACCCTTGCATTCTACTTCTTCATAATCGGATGGAAATTACTCTTTGGTCTCAAAGTAATTTTAGTCCTTTTCCACACAAAAGAATATGTATTCTCCTTAACTTGGTATGTAGCATTAACACCATATTGCCATGATTGACCCAGTAAAACATGACACGCATCCATCTCCACAACACCATAGACAATAGTATCTTGATATGATTTTTCAATTGAAATAGGTAAATGGCATAATTGGTTTACCTTAGGTTCTACTCCCTTGTGTATCCACCCGATCGTGTAGGGTACGGATGCGGCTCCGTCTTTAGGTGCAATTACCAAGGCCTTTGACGTTATATTCTCGCAACTTTTGATGTCAATAATGATATTGCATACTTTGCTGTTGTCAGTACGACGAGCGCGGAAAAGTTGATTTTGCTAGGTATTTTCTATATGTAGAGCAAGCAATAGACGAAGCATAACACAATTAACTTGCTCGTCCACTTCATCTTCCACTCCCACTTCTTCTTCCTCTTCCCAATCTTCCTCATACGCATCTTCGTCATGTTCAATGATATTGGCCATTTTACGGTGAGGATAATCGCTGGAACGGTGGCCCAACTCGTTACACTCGTAGTACTCGATTGGTTGGATTCTAGCATATGGATTCTGGGTATTCTGATTGGGAGTGTCATTGCTTGTTGCGATTACTTCCTTAGGCGTCCCAGTAGTAACCCCTAGAACTCGGCTCAGATCAGGGGTCTATCGACTAGAAGAACTTGTAACATCAGGTTGTCTTTCTCTCTTGAATGACCTACAATCCGAATAATTGCTACCACGAGTGCTAGGGCTATTCCTCTCCAATTGCATCTTAATTTTTTGCGCCATGTCCTTGGCATCTTCGACAGAGAATAGTCGATGCAAAGAAACCCGATCTTGGATCTTAAGTTGCAAACCGTTAATGTACCTAGCAGTTTGTTATGCCTCATACTCATCTAGATTGCGAGCGGAGAGTCGAAGGAACTCTTCCGTATAAGCTTGGACCAATTTATTCGATTGTTGGCAATCCTGGAATTGCTGAAATAACAGTTGCTCATAGTCCATTGGGAGTAACCTCTTCTTCAACTTCTATTTCATCTGACCCCATGATCGAATAGGAGTCTTGCCTTGTCAACGTCGTGTTAATTGAGTCTGTTCCCACCAAGCTGAAGGGCCACCCTTCAGCTTGTACTCCACAAGTTTCACTTGGCGATCCTCGCCAATATCCATAGTGTCAAAGAATTTATCGACCTCCCAAAGCCAGTTCGAGAAATCTTCAATATCCAAATTCCTAGTGCAAGTAGGGAGATCTACCTTTAGTTGATACTGCTCAGGATCTCATCGATAGCCCCTCTGCTGTCGATCCCCATGAACATGCTCTTCCTAGAATCCCCCGTATAGGAATTACCACGAATTTGCATCTCTTGGAAATCTTCGTCCTCCGTATCCTCAATAGAGTCTTGACGCCTATGTTGGGGAATTCCTCCATGCCCCATAACATCTTCAAGATCACAAGCTACAGGAATTTGCTTGACTGGAAAAAAATCAGGCGCATGGTTTGTGGGCAAACATTAGATGGCATCAAGGATCTCGTGAAAACTCCGATCGGTTTGAGCCACGAACCGATTGTACTTAGCCTACGTAATAGGCTCATTCTCATGACCCTCGATAGTGGGGAGATTGATATTCATGTTATTCACCATCGTCATAGGAGAAACATGCTATGATACCAAATGACGCAAAAAAAGGTGTAAATTTGGAGCAACTCCAAAGAACTCAAAATTTTATTCAATGATACTCCCTCGATTACAAGACAGACATCATATATAAAGATGTGACTCCTAATACTAGTGAAAATTGAATAATTAAAGATAACATCTAATAAACCAAATATTTCAAATAGAATATATGAAAGTAATGACAATCACGAATTCCCTAATATAGAAAACTGTCAGAATGGTTGTTTTCTCCAAAATTAGAAAAACTGCCGAGATTTTCGACGATTACGGCGATCACATTCTTCAAGATAATCACAGGTTAACTGTTCTACATCATTTTCCCACTTGTTGGGAATCGTAGATATGAAATTAGGTTGGTACAATGCTGGTTATGCAGAAATTGCACTGGATGCATGCTGTTGTTAAATAGTGTGGTTTGGAAGAGATCTAAGGTGATAGGTATAGTAAAGTGCTGCATTGGAACATGCCCCTTTATAGCTAGCTGTCACGACCCAAAATTATTTTTTTGATCAGTGAAAAAATTCCTAGGCTAACGGATTATTAGGTTAGTTAGATGGATTAACATAATACGGACCCTCCAAAATTCTATCGAATCGCAACATTGATTTTTATTTAAATAATTTTAAAATTTGGAGTCGCCACTAATCATTTTTGGTAGGTTGATTAGAAATCTAAGTAAATTAGCGGGAGGACTAAATTACTTCTACGAACCAGAGATTATGAGTTCGAGGATTTGGTTACACTAGTTAATTAAAACTAATACCCTTTCGGTACCTTAATTTCATGGATATCATAATTTGGCAACTCATGCTTGGTTTACTCCTAAGGCTCTAGTGGAGTATTCTCTGTTTGTGTTTTCACTTTTTAAATGGGATGCATGGATGGTATTTTTTTGGTATTTCCAAAATATTATAATTCCTTAAAACCGAAAGAAGGAGTGTGTTAACGACATCTGTACAGTGTTATGACCTCCAACAGGTGGCTCGACCTACTCATTCTGGGATCGATGATTCGAAAATTTAATTACAAGAAGTAAATGACAATAAATAAAAGACCACCAATGGATGGCCTAGCATTGGCTTGGCTCTCCCCTTCGGGGTTTAATGGTGCGGAAATTAAATTGCAGGAATTTAAATGACAGTAAATAAAAACCTCCAATGGGCGGCCTAGCATTGGCTTGGCTCTTCCCTTTAGGGTTTAATGATACGGAAATTAAATTGCAGGAATTTAAATGACGATAAGTTAAAACCTCCAATGGGCGGCTTAGCATTGGCTTGGCTCTTCCTTTTGGGGTTTAATGGTGCGGAAATTAAATTGCAGGATTTTAAATGACAGTAAGTAAAAACCTCTAATGGGCGGCCTAGCATTGGCTTGGCTCTTTCCTTTGGGATTTAATGGTGCGGAAATTAAATTGCAGGAATTTAAATGACGATAAGTAAAAACCTCCAATAGGTAGCCTAGCATTGGCTCGGCTCTTTCCTTTGGGGTTTAATGGTGCGGAAATTAAATTGCAGGAATTTAAATCACAGTAAGTAAAAACCTCTAATGGGCGGCCTAGCATTGGCTCGGCTCTTCCCTTTGGGGTTTAATGGTGCGAAAATTAAATTGCAGGAATTTAAATGACAGTAAATAAAAACCTCCAATGGGTGGCCTAGCATTGGCTTGGCTTTTCCCTTTGGGGTTTAATGGTGCGGAAATTAAATTGCAGGAATTGTGATAAATAAAAATCTCCAATGGATGACCTAGCATTGGCTTGGCTCTCCCCTTTGGGGTTTATTGGTACGGAAATTAAATTGTAAGGATTAAATGTAGTAAATAAAGGACCACCAATGGATGGGTTTTGCCCTCTCCATTCTGGGGTTTAAATTCATTACAATAAAATACAATGAATTGATTCAACAATTCGAATCAAAATCCATCCGTACGTCGGCTGAGAATTTGATGGACATTTTGGGCTTGTCTAGGCCAATTTTGCACCTCTAGGAAATTTGCCATTGATGTGGAGTTGCCCTCTTACCTGACATGAAAATATTGGGAAAATTGGGAAGGGCAGCGTAGACAATTTGTGCTAATTTACGATTAAAACCACAAATAAATGAATAAATAAAAACACTTAACTAGAATTTGCTTGCAAAACCACAAATAAATGAATAAATAAAAACACTTAGCTCGAATTTGCTTGCTCGTTGACAATGATGAATTCTTGATTTATGTTGATCGATGAAGGAATTGGTGATGATAATTCATAACTTTAAACTCCCATCATTTTCAAAATTATGTCTCTCTTTTTGGTATTTTCTTTCTCTCAAATTTTTCTTCAATCTCCCAAAACCCTCTCAAACATCCAAAATTTTCTTAAAAAAAAAAAATCTCTTTCCCAACTGTTCTCTTCTTCCTTTTATAGGCAACTTATTTATCTCTAATTCTAATTTCTCCACTAACTCTATCTCCCATTCTAATTTCTCCACTAAATCTTCTTCATCTTCATCTTCCATTCTCCATATCTATCTCCCATTCTACTAACTCTTCTTCATCTACATCTTCCCTTCTCTAGTCTCATCTTATTTTCTCTATCTATTCTTCTCCATCTCCTCTTCTCTATCTTCCCTTCTCTATTCTAATTTCTCCATTAACTCTTCTTTTTATTATTTGCAAAATAATCCCTCAAGTATTAGGTATTTGCACTCTAGTCCCTGAGATTTAAGTATTTGCAATTCAGTCCCTGGAGAAATATTTCTTTAACTCCAAATCTCCTCATAATTTTTGACACACCTTCCCTATGCTTAGTCGAAATTTACCTCATATCAAATTTAAGCTCATTTCTTGCCGTTGAAGATAATGCAAAATTTAATTAAAACCCTTTTACAAAATTGAGTCATTCTAAGTATAATTGGGCCAAGATGAAAATTTAAAATATTAGAGAATAATTTCACAACTTCTAAAAGTGAAAAGTGAAAATAAATTGACTCAAATTGAATTTTTTTGGCCCGATTCGAGATTATGCTCGTGAAGAAATACATGACCCCGAATTGGATTTTTTTTAAAAAAAATTTACGATGGCCAACATGAAAAGGAATTTAAAATAAAAATATTGACTATTTTTTTATGTATTTTTGTGGCATCAAATACTATTATTTATTAAATATTTTCCCAATTTCTAAAAAATATATAAAAAATACAAAAAATATGAAAAATTATTTTTTGTTAAAAAATGGTTGCCTAAGTATGGCAAAGGCCTCCAAAGTTGATTTTGCAATTTTTTCATTTTTCTTGATTTTTTTATGAATTTTTGAAATTAAAAATATTGAAAAATACTGAAAATATGAAAAGTTATTTTTTGATCAAAATTGATTCCCTAGGCTTGGCCAAGGTCTTCAAAGTTGATTTTTCAATTTTATGAATTTTTATGAATTTGTTTATTAATTTTTCAAAATAAAAATGCTGAAAAATACTGAAAATATGAAAAATCATTTTTTGGTCAAATCGGTTCCCCAGGCTTGGCCAAGGTCCCCAAAGTTGATTTTTTTTATTTTATGAATTTTAAAAGAGAAAAGATGATTAAAAATCAGATGTCAATAGTAACCCATAGGTCATGTGCTGAAGGGATCAGGCTATGGTAATGTGGTCGAAAGTTGAAGGCTAATTGCCATCGCGAATTACACCCATGAACGGAGGCATTGTGCATGTCATAGTTCATTTCATGATTTTAACTGAATTATGATTTCTGAAATGAAAGTTATGATTTGGTTTGGCCCGAAGGAAAATGTGCGTTTACACATGAACATTACCATGAATGAGTAAAACCACAAAATGGATGAAATTGAGTCCCATGTAGTGTAATTTTCCATCTATGGTAAGTGATTATTTCCATGTCATGTGTTGTCATGTCATGTAATTAAATTATTATTATAATGTCATGTCACATGTGATTACTATCATATTATATTTCTCTATTATCGTGTTTCACTTCGTCCTTTTTCATGTTTTCTCGTACAATTTGTCATATCATATTGTATGTGATTATTGCCATGTTATATTGTTTCTTTACCGTGCTTTATTATGATTTGTCATGTTATGTCATGTCGAATGTGGTAAATGCTGTGTCATGTCACTTTTATCATGTTATGTATCAGAGTTGTCATGTCGTGCTGCATGTGATTATTATCATGTCATGTCATTTTGTTATCGTGTTTTGCTTATCTTCATACTTCATGTTGTATGTGATTGTTGAAATATCATTACTCTGTTATCATCTTTTGGATATTGTATTCATGTCACGTTGCATGTGATTGACATGTCGTGCAATTTCTCAGTATGCTTGAATTTCGAATTTGCCATCCCAATTGATTGAATTTTGCATTCGAACCGGCCTTTACATACCCACCTTCACACAGAAAAGGAGTCACGCCACCAGACAAGGGAAAGCAGCATCGATAATCAAAACCGATGTTGCATAAGTATTTCGGCCAAAGCAACACTCGTGCTTAGGAAATTAAGTGATGAATAATTTATCACCTAGCCAAAAAATAGAGCTGCGGTATGGAAAGGGTGTCGTGGGATGCTAATCCACCTCATGCGTGGAAAGGGAGAATTTCAGGCTTTCTGATAAGCATACATGCCGCCTTAGTCCAACTTTGTCTTGACTAAAGATCTCACCTACCGCTACACCCCAAAACAACAACACTCCCTTCCCCTCCCACCACCACCACAAAACAAAAGGAAAAATCAACTACTCTGGCCTTGGGAATCTGAACGGGGCTAAATGAGTTTCGTTAATGGCCGAAAAGAATGAGACAAGAAGGACAATCTATTTTTTAAGCTTACTCCGGAAAAATTTGCAAAAGGTTGGAGCTTGAATGAGGTTGGTGGGAATTTGGGAAATACAATTTTCTTTTGCAGATTCTAACACAGAGCGTGCTCCTTCTAATTTGGATTCCAACACTTAGCATCATTGTAACCCAAACAAATTTGGAGGATCGATTGGACATGCTCCTTCGTCAGTTCTCCCTCTCACCTTCCGGGCGATCACAACAAGGGATAAGTAAAAATGAATAGTTTAGTACAATAACTAGAAATCCTAAAAGGTAAAATAATGATTATACAAGGTTACAAAGAGAGAGAGACAGAGAATCTCCTTGTCTATATATAATGGGCGGTCGTGCATGGGGCTTTTGTAACATATTAGCCATTACCCATCACCTGAGAGAGAGAGAGAGAGAGAGAGAGAGAGAGAGAGAGAGAGAGAGAGAGAGAGAGAGAGAGAGAGAGAGAGAGAGAGAGAGAGAGAGAGAGAGCGCGCTTTGAAGCTGATTTGCAATGGAGAGTTCCAACTTGCATTGCATGATTCTATTGGTTTCAGTTCTGATCCTCACTTGCAATATTATTATAGCTTCCTCTGCCGCACCAGCCACCAAACGTTTTCATTTCAATGTAAGATCTCTCTCTCTCTCTCTCCCTCCCTCCCTCAGGTGATGCTCAACTCTACTCGGAACTCAAGCACTGCCATGAACGTCTTCCTCATAACTATATTTTCACGAGCTTCTGTTGAACACTCCCCACCAACGTAACATTTTGTGATTAGTCTGACTTTAAAACCCTACTTCTCCAAATGTATGCTGTATCTTAGGTGGAATGGAAACAAGTGACCCGGTTGTGCCACACGAAGTCACTCCTGACGGTGAACGGCGAATACCCGGGGCCGACCATCGCCATCCACGAAGGCGACGACGTCGAAGTCAAAGTGACCAATCGCGTCGACGAGAACACCACGATCCACTGGTGAGATATCAAAGCATGAGCACAAATGATTAATTGGTCTTTATTATGTTGGGCTACTCATCATTTTCTTTTTCATTCACTTTTTTCCCTAGCTCCTTATTGCATGAATGCCCCCTTTCTTGCTTGCTTTGTTTCTTGATCATTATGTTTCTTCGGTCAATGGTACGAAATGAACCCCTCAAATCCGACCAGGCCTGCTCCCTTTGCCGCCGCACGAGGATATCAATTTTCTGGCATGCAAGTTCTCTCCTTTCGCACACTAGTCATGTAGGACCTAAGTAAGTCCTTAAACTACTCTACTTGAAGTCCCGTCTAGACCTCAAGATCCCTCATACGTTAAACATATACAGGGTATTCCCTGCTATTAGGGAAGAAAAATATATGATTAGTATCAGAGAGTGCGGGACGTGCGGGCTCTAACATGTTAAAATAAGGAACGCATCTATATAGCCCGCCGTCACTCACTTTAAGGATCTGTAATGAATAGATGCCCATAAGCTCAATTAAGGAATTGTTGGCATCTTCTCTACTAGTTAAATTTATTCAAAGTAAGTTAAGATTAACCTTTTTGTACCTAAGATTAAATTTTTGCACCAAAAGCCAAAAAGGTTGTGGATGCGTCCAAGTATCTGTCCTATTCATGGGGAAAAAAGCCAAAAGAAGGCGGCTTATGAAAATCCATAATTCTGTTCATGTGAACTCAACCTTGATTAGAAGCCCTTTTGTTCTTGCTCATTTTGAAAAGCTTATGAATGATAATGATCGCGGTGGTGTTGATGTCTTGGGGCAAAGGCATGGCATAAGGCAATACCGGACCGGGTGGGCCGACGGACCGGCCTACATAACCCAGTGCCCCATACGAGGAGGACACACCTACACTTACAAGTTCAGTGTGGTGGACCAAAGAGGCACCCTTCTGTGGCACGCCCATTTCTCTTGGCAAAGAGCTTCCATTCACGGTGTTTTCATCATCTACCCCCGCTTGCCATACCCATTCTCACCCAAGATTCAAGCTGAAATCCCTATCATTTTCGGTAATTCTTTGCTCCCTTATTATTTGGTGCCCTTTAGATGTATTCGAACACGCTGAGTTTTTCTTTTGTTCATCTCAATATGACATGTTTTCGGATGATCATGTATATATCTTTATATAAATCCTGATATATTAGGGTAAGAGAAACTATAATCTAGACATGTTTTAAGTGCGGCGCCATGTAATCTATTCAATGCCAAATTCGGGAGGATAATTATTAAGATCTCGGTTCTATTGACAGATTGCTGAAGTAAATCATAATATGAAACATTAATTGTTGATCCATAATGCTACTCTTGCACAAAGGCATATGACATGTAGTATGTCTTTGACCCACATCATTTGACCAATGTCCCCTTTATTTTTGTTTGTTCAAAAGTCATATGTGCAAATGAATTTTGAATATGATGACTAAGGCCTTTTTACTTTCTCTCTGTTATATATATATATATATAGTTATATAGTTATATTCTGATTTTGACTGGGAATTTCATCTTGTTTGACCCCAACCGTAGGCGAATGGTGGAATGCGGATGTTGATGCAGTGGAGAGTGAAATGATGTTGCTTGGTGGTGGCCCTAATTCCTCAGATGCTTACACCATCAATGGCTTTCCAGGCCCTCTCTATCCTTGCTCTGTCAAAGGTATCCCAAAACGAGTGCCTCATCAATCAAATGTTTCTTTTGCTCTTTCTAAGAATTTAATCTAACAATTGCTTGTTACTCTGCAGACACGTTTGTCCAGGCTGTGGAACCGGGCAAGACGTACATGCTCCGGATCATCAACGCCGCACTCAATGACGAGCTCTTCTTCGCAGTGGCCAACCACGTGCTGAAGGTGGTCGAGATCGACGCGGTCTACACGAAGCCCTTTTCGACCCCGGCCATAATGATTGCTCCCGGGCAGACCACGAACGTCCTGATCACGGCGAACCAAGCACCCGACCCGTCGGGAATGTTCCCGATGGCAGCCACTCCTTACCGCACCTCCGTTTTCCCCTCTGACAATTCCACAACATTGGGCTTTTTAAAATACAGAGGCCCTAAATATAGTGACAGAAGCACGAAACCGAGTGTTGTGGTCCCTAATCTTCCTAAAATGACCGATACGCCTTTTGCCACCATGTTCTTGAGCAAGCTCAGGAGCCTTGCAACACCTCAGTACCCGTGTAGGGTCCCCAAGGTAATTGATAGGAGAGTGATCACCACCATTAGCCTCAACCTCCAGGATTGTCCACCAAAACAAACTTGCAAGGGCTTCGCCGGGAAGCGGTTTTACGCCTCAATGAACAACCAGTCCTTCGTCCTCCCGCTAATGTCAATCCTCGAGGGTCAATACAAGAACTTCTCCGCAAGACAGATGCTGACCTCGACCTTCCCGGAGCAGCCCCCGAAGGCGTTCAATTTCACTGGAGTCAACCCCATCTCGGAGAACATGAATACCGAATTTGGGAACAAGCTCTTGGCGGTTCCCTTCGGCACGAACTTGGAGATTGTGTTCCAGGGCACGAGCTTCCTGAACCCCGAGAACCATCCTTTCCACGTCCACGGCCACAACTTCTTCATCGTGGGGCAAGGGTTCGGGAACTATGACCCCAATGTCGACCCGGCGGGCTACAACCTCGTGGATCCGCCCGAGAGGAACACAGTGGCAGTCCCCGTCGGAGGATGGGCCGCGATCCGCTTCAAGGCGGATAACCCGGGGGCTTGGTTCATCCATTGCCATCTTGAGGCGCACACTACATGGGGCCTTGCCATGGCCTTCATTGTACCCAATGGGCCTGGCCCCTCTCAATGCTTGCTGCCTCCACCTGATGATCTTCCCTCATGTTGATAGCCTTGAGAATGTCCTTCCCAAACATTTTGAATTTAACACAGTGTCAGTGAGAATAAGTCATAATGACGGCACTATAATTTTTAGAAATGAGGAGCTGGTGATTGAGGTTCATTAGAGCATCGTCAGAGAAAAGCTTTTGTACACTATGATGTTGTTATATATGAATATTATAATATAAAGTATGATTTTCTTGTGGTTAGACTAATGGGTTCTCTTCGTATCGATGATTAACTGATAAAGTTCCTCCATCTTCTAATGTAACCGCAACTTAATTAACCCTCCTCTTTATATCGTAAATGTATTGTCATTAAACTTAACAAAGAAGTACCAAAAGGCTCCATCGTTTCACGAAAAATCAGCGACTTGAAAATGTTTTTTCCTTGCTTTAATCAATTGTGTCACCTATCTTCGTAATTAATAAATTTTTACAGGCGTAAGTTTCGCTTACTGAGTAAAACGTTTTGCGTGAACTCATTTTTCCAGACGATATGAACGTTCAAAGTCGGTAACGTTTTTTTTTTTCTAGTTACTGATTTTTTGCGAAACAAACGCGTTAGATTTGTGCAACAGCATCGATAAGAAAATTAGTTTCGTACGTAGCGTCGGATGAGTAAAAAGCATTGTTAGGGCCTATAAAATTCCCAAGGGAAAATTAAATTTCCTTTTAATCCCAAGCATTGCTTTCTTAAGGGCGGGTCTGTCCTCACTCCTCCCTAGCACGTAGCTTAGGCATCCTTCGTGAGTACCTAAACAAAATTCCCGGCCTCCTCTGCTAGGACTAGGAGCACCGAGACAGTATTTCCACAGGCCAAATCAGCGTTTGTAGCCCAAACCAAAGTGGCCCACGTCGGAGTTCGCAGGTGAATGGAAGCCCATTTATAAGACGCCAACTGGGCCATATAATCTGTGCCCAACAAAACTAAGACTAAACTCCAGAGTGAAACAATGAAATCAACTTAACGATGTTGATTACGATAGAACTAAGGCTCCATTTATTTCACTGAAAATGAGTGATTTGAAAAATATTTTTTTAAAACCGATCACTCGTATCGTCTAAAATACTTAGTTAATAAAAATATTTTCATTATCCATAACAATTTATGGCTTTCTATGCACGTCAATAACGCTTTTTTAATTAATTTATTTTTATAAGTGAAACAAGAAATCATTTATAGGAATGTGCTTTTCAAATCATTCATTTTCGTGAAATATAGAAATGGATGTTTGAGAGCGTGATCGGTTTATTGCAAGAATAGGCTCCAGCAGAATGTGTCGAATTGCGAACAGGACGACAATGAAAGCAACTTTCTTGTATTAATCATGGCGAGAGACGCAATGCTGAAGACATTGAAATTAACTAGAAATTCTCCTGGGTGTAATTTGTATGCAATGGCGATTAAGGCACTTGTATGTGTAGCTTTTTCAAAAGGATGTGAAGATTCATTCACTGTTAGAGTTATCCTACATTGATTGTGAAAGAGACTGGTGGTTGATTTATAAGTACGAGAGAAAGTATTATCTTTTAAGCTAGCTTTTGGGATGAGAAAGGCTCGAGACCATCCGACACTAGTATTAGAGTCCAAATTACCAATAAGTCTGAATCCAACAGATATAAAGGAGAGTTACGGATTGTTCCACCTTCGATCGACGGCCCAATGTGTGAAAGAGAGATTACTGGAGTTATTTCACATTAGTTGTACAAAGGGCTAGTGGTCAATTTATAAGTGTAAGGGAAAACCTTACATTTTGAGCTAGCTTTTGGGATAAGATGAGACCATCCATTATTTGTACTTCATTGGGAGAGTATAGGGTTGTTGTACCTCCGATTTAGGGCTCAATGTATAAAGGAGAGATTATTAGAGTTATCCCACATCGATTGTGAAAAAGGCTGGTGATTTGTTTATAAGTGTGAGGAAAAGTCACATCTTTTGAGTTAGCCTTTAGGATAAGGCGCAAGACCACCTAATATTTGTACTTCATTTGGTCTCCTTTTAACCCTTTTGAGCAAAATGTGGCAAAAGGAAAGAAAATCCATGGACCGATCCCATCGTCTTCACACGTACTCAACAAGTGGAACACATTAGCTATCCCCTCTCAGGGTAAGCAGTAAGGGTCGAAGAAGAGCAATTACTCATTCTTAAAATCAAAGAGTCGGCTGGGAAAAGGGGCGAAACTCTCCGTTCATGGTTCTTCTGTAGTAATATTTATCGAATATCAAAGTTTATAGATTCAACTTTTACATCGTTATTTCTAGTTTTTATTGAGTAAAAAACAAAATTAGCTTAACTCGAAAACATAGAAGGGGGCCGAGCCAACCATTCCCAGGATCGGTGCGTGGGTCGGCAAGGTAAAATCACTAGCTTGGCACGGCCCACTGATTGATCATACCTCAATATATAAAACGAAGTGGCTCATCGAAATTCAAGGTGACACTTTTAAATGTTTCCTACAGATAAATCCTTTTTATGCATTAAACAGCCGTTTTAAAATGCATAATGAGTATACAGTTTCGTAATTTGACCTTTTTGTTATCGAGCTTTGGCGGCCGGGCCTAGTCCATATAGGCCGGGCCCGAGTCCCTCGAGGCTAGCCCAAGACCCCGGTGCCCATACCGAGGTCCTGGGTGACAATGCCTGGGTACCACGCTCTCATGCTCAACTCACCAACACCTAGGCTCAAGTTCATCACAGGTGGGGCTCGAGTCTCCAGCTCCCTACTCAGTTTCCTAACGGCTGGACCCGACAAGCCCCGGCTCTTGCAATTAGAGCTGGGCGGTGAATATCTCTTATATAAAACGAATAATGCATGTTTCTTTCGAAATACCATTTCCTTTTTGAACAGTGGACAATATTTCTGTAGCATTCAGTCAAATACAAAAAAAAAAGTCATTTTCATTCTTTTGAAAAATGACTTTTTGAAAAATATTTTTCGAAAATGTCAAGTTTTCCGCAAAATCAGTGAAGCCTAACTTCGACATGGTTATGCGTAATTGACCTCATCCTCATTTCTTGAAGTCTCAGTTGATTATTGCTAACGCAGAATCCGAAGACTCGAACGTCCAAACCAAAGTTATGTCACTTTGCACTTCAGTAGCATCACTCTCTTCTCGTGACAAAGAGGCCGAGACACATTCAATGGCAGCAGGCTGCCATTACTGCTGGACACGAACGAGTTAAACCACGCAAATTCATTGAGGAGCCCTCTTGAGCTAAAAGCAATTCATGTAAATCATGAGTTCATCATGAATTTGCATAAAAAGAAGTGGAAAACAATGAAAAGTTTTTGCAGGGTAAACTGAAAAGGAGAGAACTAGAGTAACTTTAGGCTCAAGCGCATGCGTGCCCGCTTTTAGCTAAGCTCGAATTTCCATTTATCTTTCCAAAAGCGGTCTCGAATTTCGGAGCTACATAAATTCCTTTTTATGCTCCTTTTAGGACACATCGTAAGCAACCTCATTTTTAATTAGCGTTATTCCCAGAAAAGTTTTAGATTAGTAAATCCGTACTACGTTGTAAAAAAATTTCAAATTGGCGGAATTGCGACAAATCTACCAAAATCTTTGGACTAAATTGGAGAAAATTTTTTAGCAAATTTTTGAAACTTGATGGAGTTCTTAGGGAAAAATTATTAGATCCTAATCTCACTTCGTTTTTTTTCCCCTCTTCCAAATTTAGCTTTCCCAAATCGATGCTGTTTAGGAGATCTCTTTCTATTGAACTTTCACATTAGATCTATATCACATGCCAACCATTCAATTTATTTGTCACGTTCGTTTCGACGTTGGTAATTTGACGCGAATATTGGATGCGGTTAATGGAGAATAGATTAGTCATGGCTGTACCTATTTGGTACTTTTTGTGACATGAAAATTAATTTGGTTAAATGTGACATGGTGTACCGGTTTGCGAATTTTTTTTTTTTGTATTAACCATGTTATTTTGGTTATTTGATTGATATCCAAAATTCCGACTCATTTCCGGAAATGCGTGCAAATTACTTCGTCCTCATAAAACATATAAAAATTATTCATAGAAGGACGTGTTGGAATTATCGTTAACAAATCCCAATTTAAAAGCTTAATTGATATTGGATGTATTACTATTACTCGAATAAAAGGAATTTTACATTAAAGGGCTCAATTGATTGTTTATTTCTGAGGAGGCCCTACTCCCATGATGCATCTTTTCATGCATTTCTAGTTTAATCTTTTCGAAGTTCCCAATGGACAGAAGAATATCGTTAGTGGAATGCCTGCGATAAAGAAAGTTGTGTACTAGCCTTCTAATTATTAAAAAAAAAATTATGAGTCACACTACTAAAATCCAAAAGCTTCCAAACCAATTATCTATGTCAGAGAACATATGACCTACGACTATCTAAGCATTTTTTTAAAGTGTTATTCATCGATTCTAGGGAATCTACACCGAATTGTTTATCATAAAAGTATAGTATTATATTATGATAAGTATAAAATATGGTATTATTTGTACTACGATCACACACTTTGCCGGAAAACCCCATCCCGAAATCTTTCTTTCGCCAAAGCCCTTATCCCATGTTTCTTTTTTCAAACCTTATCCCATGTTACAAGAGTATACTATTCAATCGGTCTTAGACCTATCTTATGGATGCTCATTCAATCCCAAACTTTTTAATTTTTTTAATTTAATCCTAAACTTTTACTTGAAATTCTTAATATAGTCATTTTGGCCAATTCTCGTCGAAAATCTTAGTGGTGGCGTGCCACGTGGGATGGTTGGCGATGACTGGACCGACATTTACAATTTCCGGCGCATATTGATTAGAAAGATTACATTAAAAATTCCATGCGAAGATTTAAAACTAAATTAGTAAAGTCGAAAAATTTGAGAATAAATAGATATACATACAATATGTTAATGAAATCCGTTTCCCTTATGACAAAAAAAAAAAGAGAGGTAATTTCCTCCAAATTAAAACAACAAGCACAACTTATTAAAACAGGAACTTACACATATCTCTATCTAGAACTTACACAACTTATTAAAGCTGCTAACACTATATTATTATTATTATTATTATTATTATTATATGGGGGCGCCCACCTTGTCTTCTTTTTTTGGCCTATACCGAAGGGTGCCGGGACACAACCATGGTAAGGCATGTCTGTCCAATTCGCCAGCCGAGCATGTTGGGGTGGACCTCTCAAGAGTTTTGTCTCAAACAAACGCGAGCCTCGTGAATAATTGAAAAAGATCCCTGGCTTTGCATTTATACCTCCCTCGAATACCACTCGGATTTGATCCAACATCAACAATCAAGTCAATTTGATCTCACGATTCTGATTTGGGTCCAACCTAAAGAGATGAATTTCGGGTTCATGAAATATCCCCCTAACTTTACGGATTGTGTGAAGATTTTACATCTATCTTAATATTCCAAATTTGTAGGATTTTTAAAGAAGTTTGGACGCACAATTACTTCTTTCGACATACTTGATATTGTTAGGATCCGGTGCACAATCAAATTAAAATAAAATATAAGAAGAAATAAAAATCGAGACACAAGATTTTTATCTTGATTCACCTTTAAACTAGGGTTACGTCCAGCAAAAGAGTCCACTATAATTAGCACCTTGCACCTCTTGTTTTATTAATCAATTACAAGTACAAAAGAGTACATATAAGAGTAAATATTCGTGAGCTCAAGTCCAAATTACCAATAAAAAATTATGAGCTTAAATCGTAAAAGTTATATGATGTTTAAGTGAAGCTGCCTCCTTAAGATCCCTTAGGGATGACTCCCCCGGACCTCTGCTCACTTAGCATGAAGCAGGACCCACGTGCTTTCTTGTCATTGAGGAGTATGAACACATCCTAACAGATATAGTTCTTGACGAAGAAGATATAAAGGTAAGAAATTTGTGTTTACAAGAAAATGAAAAGGATAATGGAAGGTGTGTTATAGTTTGGAAGTTAGATTGACATACTAAATGTGGAAAACTTACAAAAAAAAAAGTCTTAAACCTGTTGTACCATTATCAATTCAATTTTATACCTTTTAATTGTATCAATTCAATCCTAATTCTCTCGATGATTTGTCAATGTAATACTTCTGACTAATTTTGAAGGCAAAAA
Organism: Psidium guajava; assembly: GCA_016432845.1. NCBI lineage: Eukaryota > Viridiplantae > Streptophyta > Magnoliopsida > Myrtales > Myrtaceae > Psidium > Psidium guajava. Next base: position 37,371,654 of record CM028228.1, read on the forward strand.
GACACTTGGAGTGCTAATATTTGTATAGGACGCTTGCTTTAACGCCAATATTTTTTTGATTATTTAAGTGTCAACTTTTTTTTAAAATCAATTATTTTAGTGCCAACTTCAGTAAGCTTTATCAGAAATCACACATGACATCTACGTGACTCGTCGGAGGATCCTAGTTAGCAAAAAAAGAGTTAAAAATCAATAAAAAAAATCCATGTAATAACTAAAATAACTAAAAAATAAAAATAACCTTAAAAATAAAAAATAAATAAAAAAGAAGATGTTGCGGCGGCGAAGGCTACTTGTTGTTTTGTTTTGATTTTTTAGGTTATTTTTCTATTTAATTTTAATTTTTTTTAAAATTAACTTATTTTTAAGTTTAAAACTCCACGTGTTCGCCATGTGCCTTGATTTTTTTTTTAAAATATTGCCATGTAATGTTAAAAAATTAAAAATAAATGACCCTTAATTAGTTGGCCGGAATTTTTCGCCATTGGCCCTTAAGTAATCGTTGTTTTCCTGATTTGGGACTTAAGTGATCCAAAAATAATTGGTACCAAAGTGAGCGCCGTACAAAAATATTAACACTCCATGTGTCTTTTTACCCAATTTTGACCTAAAAACTTTAACGTGGTGGTCTAGTTAACGTTGACGTATTATAAAATGTATCATCATTAACATAGACAATTTTTTAAAAAAAAATTTATGGATTTTTTTTCCCTTTCCTTTTCGTTGGTGGCTAGTTTCAGGCGATGGCTAAAGAGGCTCCTCGTTAGATCGGGTGAGGGCGACCCTACCCAGGTGAGCCTTCCCTCAACTTGATGTCTACAAGCAAGGGTCACCCTCACCAGCTTTGGGGGACTGTTGCCTTGCACGCAACCGACGAGTGCTTGAGTGAGGTGACCCTTGCACAGATCTTGCAAGGGTTGATCTAGCCAAGGGCTTGCTGGCCCTTGCTAGTGGCAAGTGAGAAAAGAAAAGAGAAAAGAGAAATACATAAATAAATAAAAATAATTTAAATATAAAATATTTTAATTTTTTTTTTCAAAAATTGTAAAAATTATCCAAGTCCTTGCAAGCGGTGCCGCTAAGGATAGCCAACGTCTATGCTAGTGACTTATGACAAAAATTTGCTAGGTAAATTAGTTTAAAACTAAATTAGCAAAATTAAAAAATTTAAGATCAATAAGCAAAAGTGTAATATGTTAAGGATTTTTTTAAAAGTAATTCTTCTTATTCAATGACATGACAGTTTATGGCAAAAGAATAAAAAAAAAACATGGCGGATTGTAAACGTGTCTTTAAATAAATGGGTTTTATTCGTAATCCAATAATATAGCTAAACCAGCCCTTTAATCTCATCATTTGATTAATGTTTGATAGAAAACCCACGTGACAGTGGTCTTTGATGGATACTCAATTGAAGAGAAAATTACCAAAAAAGTCTTCAACTTATTGTATTTACGCCAATTCAATTATAAACGTTTTAATTATGCGAATTGAGTCCTACACTTTTGAGGATTTGTCAATATATTCTATTTGACTAATTTTTGCTGAAAATATCATACATGGGGCTTGCCATCCTACGTGTCGCGTTTGATGATGGTTGACACTAAAGTTGATATTTTTTATTATTATTATTTAGCGTTTATGAATTTTATACTTTTTTTTTCTTTTCTTTCCTTTCCTTTCTAAGTTTTCTCCACTTTGAGCTAGTGAGGTCGCCAACTGACCCTCAGTCGGCCTCGCTAGCCAGGGGCAAGGGCCTCCGTGCCCTTGTCGGCCACTAGCGAGGGCCTCGGACCCTTGTCCATATCTAGGAGAGGGTTGTAACGCCCTTGCCTGTGGCCAGCAAGGGTTTGCAACACCCTTGCCCAAACCAAGCGAGGGCATCTCAATCCTCACCCAAACCAAGCGAGGGTTGATCGGTGACCTCACCTGCCCACCATTGGGGGAAAATGAAAGAAAAGAAAAGAGAATAAAATAAAATAAAACAAAAATTTAGAAAATTTAAAAAATAATAAAAAAATATTCATGCTAGCGTGAGCCATCAAGCCAAGTAGGACATCTGACATGGATAACCGGTGCACACATCAATGATTTTTTTTATAATTAAAGTTGATCAAATGAACTATGTTGACAAATCGTCAAACTATTTAAGACTCAATTCGATCCAAAAAAATTGGAGTAAATTGAGTTTTAATTCAAAAAATTGGATCATTTTTTTTTGTACAATTGAAAGGTTTAGGATTAACACGAAAGTACTAGGTTTGATACTTTTTGGTAAATTTACTTTCGATTTTAAAGTGAGAAGAGCCCATGTATTTATGAACAATAATGTCCTTGGACCAATTATAGAGGCGATTGAAACGGTTACGTATGTGATTTGGAGTGTTCCCGTGAATTCCAACATTCATAGTATGCACCAAATAGCAATCGAAAATTAGTACTCTACGGCCTTAAACAAAGAGTGGTTAAACTAATCTCATCATTTACAAAACAAGAATTTTCTCTTTCGTCCAAGTTCTTTGTTTCTTCTTCTTCTTCCTCTTTTCCAATGTCACGCGTATTCAAATCTTCGACTCTACTAATTCCTACTTAAGCATGTAAATTGCACCTATCCATTTGCGTCGGATAAGACTATATCCATACAGTAGTGAGCACGGCTTCAGAGTATTACTGTGAGCACGAGATGTCGTGCTTGAGGTACATAGTCTCTCATGTTCAAACCAAACGCTTCATTACTCGATCAATCACTCGGCATTCATCATCTAAGTTTTGAGCCGGCCTTACATGTGGGAAAATATAATCTCATCATTAAGCTAGATCTGTTTTTATCTTTTATGCGAACAGATGGGAATCCGAAATGGCCAAAAAGATCACCATAAGCATGGCTTAGTATTAAGAGGAGTAGTATCTAGTGGATTAGTATCAAGATACTCTCCTGCCCTATCGAAACTTGCCGATGCTTTCATGAATGATTTTTCCATGATACCACCTTCTAATCCCCCCACCCCACAAATGACAACTTGAATTTGGACCTGTAACCATTGGGAGATTACCTTAATGGCCACCCCTCCTATTTGAGAAGAGGAAGATGGCGGGTTCGAATCTTTACCATGGACGGGAGTGGGGTAGGGATGAGTGAAGAGGGAGTAGGGTTTCGCAACCCACACACAACACATACCATATACAGTATAGATTGTATAGTAAAATAAGATAGGATAGAAATATACCAACAATTTTTTTTTGGGCCCATGCGTAGAGAAAAAGAATATTTTATGCATCAATTATGAGCCGAGGTAATCAGTCGATTATATTGTTCTTTTTTTTTGTCGAAAGGAAATTTTCATTTCACTTGAAAGAGAGGTATATCACTTTAAGATAAACATGAAAATCAAACAAAATAAGTAATTTTGAAAGATAAATCAATTTGATACAACCTATAGAGATTCCCTCATTCCATAAGGTCGGGTGTGTGATAGTATCGAAGCACAACTAGCAATTGATCACCAAATCTCTCATCAACACCAGTGATAAGTACACGCTAAGATTTTCTTCTCTAATAGCTATGATTTTACCAAAAAGCAGTACGCCCCTAGATTTGGCATCCCTAGCATCATCACCATATAAGGATAACAACAATATCAATAGGTTAGAGGAACATAGAAAATGATTTGTAAATTTCAGATCTATTTCTAGAATGGAATAAAAGAGCATTTAAATCTAAATCTAACTTTAGATTTGGAAAGAAGAGTCGTAAAGGAGATACCGATGATCATAAAAATCACTTTTAGATAAGCAGACTACTGCAGCTGCAAAAAAATTGCACTTGATTATAGGAGCAAGCGTTGGAGCTGAAACGAGCGAGTAGATTTAGAATAGCAGATTCTTTCAAGGTACTTATGCTTCGAACTCTAAGCTCATAGGATAAAACTCTTCACTTGGAAGAAAAAGTCAATGAGGTCATTTGCGAAATCAATGAAGATGCCTTCAAGAAAAACTTAAGGATATAGATAAATAGGAATGCAAGAAGGAAAAGGGAAAGGAAGGGGAGGGAGAGAGAGACCCTCAAGAAGGTTGTTGTAGAAAGGAGGGGTTGTGCGGCGGCTTGCGGAAGGGGTCAATTCTATTGTTCACACAATACAATTTGCATTTAAATTTCACAGGATTTTCATCAACGAGGGTTCCAAGCAGACCCCTTAAATAAGCAATTCAACAAAGTTTATATTTTCGTGTTTGTATCCCCCGATCGGTTTTTGCTTTTATTTTAATTTATTTTATGTATTTTTTTTCGGGTTCATCGACCGCGACCGTAATTAGTTTGGGATAAAAGTAATGTTGATGTTGATGTGTTACGTGTAATCAATATCTTCAAAGTTCAGACATTTCTAATTTTTATGCTTAACTAGTTTGTTAAGAACTCTTGTTAATGAGCTCCGTTTTATAACTCTCATTTTCATTGTTTGGTTGGCATTGTTGTTTGGAGTAGGATTGATCAAATTTTCGATTTGGTTCGATCCCACCTCAGAACCAAAGGTGCTTAGAACTGAACTGATTTGATCTAGTTTTTGGGCGGTTCAGTGGAACCGGTTGTATGTGTTTGAAGCACATATTCAATTTAGATGTGTAAGAGTTTAAATGTATTTTTTAAATTATGAAATAAATTAAAATTATAAAAAAAATAATTGGTCCGGTCCTGGCGATTCCATCCTAGAACCGGGAACCGGATCAATAATTATCGGTTTTAATTTTAGGGAATCGCGAATGGGACCGGCACCTTCTAAAACTAGATCTAGCCGTTCGATGTGATCCCGTCGAGGTGATTCTCCATTCGATCAGTCCATTTAGCTCTATCCCTAGTTTGGAGTAGCCGTTGTAGTACATGACGAAGTAAAGCAAGCTTCCAAAACTTACTCAAACCCCACCAATCTGTCTCCTCTCTCTTCTTTTTCGCCACCTTTTACCAGTTTACACTCCATCATCGTCCCCCTTCTTCTCACACAAAAAGCAAAAGCACCAACCACAAAAAAAGAAAAGAGGAAAAAAAGAAGAAGCAAACCTCTCTCTCACTTAGCTCACACACCACCGTAGAGGAACTCCTTCTCCTCCACCTCCCTCTCTCTCTTCTTCTTTCTCTCTCTACCAATGTCCCTCAACCCAGCATTCTCTCCCTTCTTCTTGATCTCGATCCTGCTCTCCATTCTCTTGCCCGCTCTCTCCGCCACACACTACCCGGACCCGGAGCCGGCCATTGTCCAGCCGCTCCATGTGAACCCATCGCCGCCCGCCACCATCCCCGCCTTCCCGGAGCAGTCCGATGCCGCGGGCTGCCCCCTCGACCTCCCCGACGAGCTCTTCCGCGGGGTCCGCTCCGCTTGCGGCGGCGGCAGCGGTGAACCGTGGGGGGAGCTCCGCCGCACCCGGTGCTGCCCCGTGCTGGCCGCGTGGCTCTTCTCCGCCTACTCCTCCACAGCCCTGGGCAGGGCAGCGGCCGCATCCGGAGGCGCCGCGGCGGCGGAAGGCCGCGGTCCGGCGTACGACATGCCGCTGCTTCCGGACGACTCGGAGACGTGCGTGGACGGCCTCGGGAAGGCGTTCAGGGAGAGAGGGGTGGAGCTGGCGAGGCCGAACGAGACGTGCGACGTCGTTTACTGCTACTGCGGCATAAGGCTGCATCCCCTGAGCTGCCCCGGGGCGTTCTCGGTGACCCAGCGAGGGAGGGTGGTCGGGGACGACAGCGTGAGGAGGCTGGAGCGAGACTGCCGGAGCGGGAGCGGGTTTCCGGGTCTGGGCGGGTGCTCCAAGTGCTTGAACAGTCTCCACCAGGTCAGTCATTTTTGGCAGAGTCTCAAATTTGCTAATTTAGCGAATGATTCTGCGGGTTTCTTCCAACTGTGATTTCGACTTCGATTTCGATCGTTGGGTGTCTGTGGAATGCGGATGGGGTCGGTAAAGTTAGTTTCTTTCTCTGTATTCTCTGCAATTTAGGTGGTGGAGAGCCTGAGAGGGCATCATGCAAGAAATGCCTAGAGCTTACTGAGTCAGTACTAGAGTCTGGTTGGACTTCAGGCGTGTTTCCATAGGCTAATTGCTCAAGATCGTTTCTGGGATTGCCCAAAAATTTGATCTTCAACGTACTTTAAGACATTACTTGTCGAGCCCCTTTAGAACAAATTAGTAGTAAAGAAGCTAGAGAAGGTCGAGTGATAGCATTTTGCCTCAATGATCAAGAAACGAATCGTAATATGGTCTTATGCTATGCTTTTAGTCTGTTTTGATCTCAATCTGTACTGGTAAAGAAAGCACATTGATGACCCTGCTTGAGAGTACTGGTGCATCTTCAATTGCTCATTCTTATTATCGACGGCTGGTTTTGGATCCTAGTCCTTAGATCTCATCGGGTTTCAAAAATTGACAGTACTGATCTCCGGATCAATCACGCAAAATCTGTTGATCCCTAACTGTGAAGGGGAAAAGGAGAGAAGAACAAGCAAAAGAAAGGGTTTCAAACATATCTTTGTCTTAACTTAAAGCATCGGCGTTGTCTGCTTAATAGCTTCTCTCCTAGCAGCCTCAGTTGATTGGTTAGATTTGTTTGTTTAAGTGACCCGTTTGGCAGCACTTTTCTCTGTCTGTTAGAGGCCTCAAGTGAGGCATGGAATTGACTCTGACTTCGATGTCGCACCTACTTAATTGGAGTATTTAATCCTCGTTGCACCAAACAATGTTCCTTTGGTAGCCCAATCAGTAGCCATCTCCTCTGTTTGCAGCTCACCCAGAACACTTCAGATTCAAGCAAAATGGAGGAGGACAGGACCACCAAGATGCGCAACAAGGATTGCCAGCTGATGGGCCTCACGTGGCTCCTCGCCAAGAACCGGACCGCCTACATCCACACCGTCTCTGCCGTCTTACGGGCACTCATGACGACCGAGGATGGCTCCTCCGACCCTCAGTCGTGCACGATTAGCAGCGATGGGCTGCCCTTGGCAGTAGATTCCTCGGAAATATCTGGCGGCTCGTCGTTGCGTGCTCTCCCATCGCCGATCGTTTTCTTAATCGCGTCACCACTGGCACTCTCGGTGGTATATTGGCACTTCGCCATATGATCAATAATTGTACTTAATTAACCATTTAGCTCAGCAGAAATTTGTTCAGTGAAGTACTTCCCATTGTGTCAATTTCATTTGTTGGCTCTCGTTTTTTTTTGCACTGTGGCATGTGACATTGCCAGTTGCTATATTTTTTTTTTTTGTAATTTTGTGGAATAGATAAGGTCTTTGATCCAAAAGTGCATTGGAATTATTATTCTCCATAATATTTTTTTTTCTTTTTTTCTTTTTGTTTTTTTTTTGGTGCAGTGGGCCTCCAACTACAGAAGGGAAATTATGGGTACTCCTTGCCTTATCCATGGGATGCAAATTTCTTTGTATGGTGTATACCAAGCTGTTCAATGGCAGAGAGCTCAATGCATGGACCCTTTGTTACCTCACGGGAAAATTGCTGAAATTGTCCGCTACACGAAAGACACATAGATTTTGGGATTCACCCAATGGCACATAGAAAACCATACCATATACGAATTAATAGTCCTAGATGAGATTATAATAGGCGTTTTGGACAGAGCATTCCTAAGTTTACAAAATAAATCTCACAAAAATGTTTCACCGGAATTTCTCCCGCGAATTATGTTTCGCCGAAAATCATTATTCAGCTTTTAATCGGAGAAGACAAGGTACCTAAACTAATTCTGAACATGAAGTATCACATGCAAATAAACAGCAATCAGTTCGATTAGAACATGAGAATGAATATCTTAACTCTTATGCATTACCGTTTGTGCATAAATTGAATCTGATTACTATTTTTGTTCAGACTGAAACTTGGTTTTGAACTTATTAGTTTAAATTCCTTATTAATCGATCAAGTTATTCAAAATCACTTATTCACCTAGTACAAGGTGATACTACTAGCCATAACAATTGGGATCACAGGTTGGTGTTCAATATTTTGAAGTGCCTTACTTTCGAGTTAACGATCTATTATGGCTAGCAATCTTGCACAAGGTTTGATTGAAGGAGGAAGCAACACCAAACCTCCCAACTTTGATGGAAAGCAATACAATGTTTCGAAGAACAAAATAAAAGCCTTCATCAGATCCATAGATACTCAGATGTGGGATGTCATGCAAAGAGGAGTCAATCCTACTTCAAATGTTGCCTCCAGCAATGACTCAAACAGCAACAATACTCCAGCGTCTACCATCTCTATAATTGAATTAGATAAAAGAGAATAAAAGAGATGCCTTAGATGATAGAGCTATTTATTCTCTATATTGTGCATGATCTCAAGCTGAATATATACATGTATATGAATGTGAATCAACAAAAGAGATATGGGAAAGATCGCATGTGACTTTTGAAGGACCAGGTAGAGTCAAAGAAACCAAGATCAACATTCTTCTTGGTCAATATGAATCCTTCAAGATGAAACCAGATGAAAGGATTTCTGAAATGTTCAATAAATTCATTGAGATAGTCAATAGTCTTGCATACCAAGAAAATCCAATCTCAGAGCCAATGAAGGTGAACAAACTCCTGCAAGGTTTCTCAAAGGAATGGAATCATATCAAAACATCCAATTGAAGAAATCAGAGAAAAATACCATTATTTGTTGATGAACTCATCGGAACTCTTTAATCATACGAATATCAATGAATCAATGAAGAAGGAGATTCAAAAAATGAAAATTTAATTGATTTGAAAACTAATATTAATTTCGATGATCCGGATGAAGAGGATGATGAAGTGTTTGCACTCGTGGTAAAGAAATTCATATGGATGGCCAAGAAAGAGAGAAACTTCAAAGATAGAAAGGATTTGAAACAATATTATCAGAGGAAGACCTTCAGCGAAAAAAAAAAGGAGATAAAGATATAACCTAGTTTGAATGCAAAAAACATGGACATATCAAACCAAATTGCCAATTTGAAAAGTCCAAAAAGGCTCTCAAAGCAAAAACCTAGAGTGATATTTGATGTGAGAAAAATGATGAAGAATATGCAAATATCTATTTTATTGAAGAATCAGAGTTAGAAGATGTAGTTGAGGCAAGTCATCTTGAGATTCCTGATGAGGTTTTTTTTTTGGTCGAAACAGCGGGCTTCAAATTAGTCAATAGAAAAGGACGGACAAGGTCTAATGTTCTTAGCATCACAGCATAAAATATTCCATAACGGAAAGGGGGGATACGCAATCCAAGAAGGGGGAAGTAGATTTCTACGATGGGCTTTAGCAACCCAGTCAGCTGCTCTATTCGCTTCCCGGTTGATATGGGCCACTATCACTGCTTCAGTTTCGAGTTAGCGTATTTAGGAAAGTTAAGATAGATAAACTGTAAGTAGAAATATCTACTTTTTGAGTCTCTTGTACGATGCCCACATCAGATCCAACTAAGACATTCACGCGAAGCTTCTTCTCCCTTTCTTCTTTCACCACTTGAAGAGCTCGCAGGACGGCGAGGGTTTCGAGCTCCAATGCCGAATCAGCTTTTTCCTCTTTCGCAAACCCGGTAACGATGGCTCCTCTGTTGTCTCTGCAGATCCCGGCCACTGATCCAACTTTCTCACCCTTGATCCACGAGCAATCAACGTTGAAGCTCCACTGGCCTGATCTCGGGGGAACCCAGAAACAAGGTGAGGTGTCCCTTCTTTCCTTCGATGCGTGCTTGATCTGTCGGTGTCTATCGAAAATTGATACTTCCTCCTCGGCTTCCTCTACTATTAGCTCAGGTTTGGGTCGATTTCGGCAGAATAAGACACTGTTGCGCTCTTTCCATATGCGCCAGAGGATGTTAGCAAGAAGTGCAGGACGAGGGAGGGTCGACCTAGAGGTAAGGGCTTCAAAAAACCACTTATCTATTCTTTGGATCTGGACTGGCGATGTCTTTAACTGAAGCCGATTGTCTACCCAAATTTGTTTAACCCAGTCACAAAGCACGAAGAGGTGTTCCAGTGTCTCGGGGGATTGGCGATACACGGAACACAGGGGATCCGGGGCCAGCTTTCTCCTAAACAAGCTCTCTTTGGTCGGTAAGGCATTTTGACACATGCTCCAGACAAAAAAATCTGATCTTAGGTAGTGTTGGGATGTGCCAAATAGATTTCCATAGGCTTTGGGGTGGTTGGTATGAAGAGGTTGCTAGGTCAGTACTGTTATGCTTTGTGCTTGATCTGATGTTGTGATAGCCATCCTTGACCGAGTATTTCCCTCTCGCATTGCCTATCCACACGAGTTTATCCCCTAGGATGCTCGGGTTAATGGGGTGTCTATGATCTCCTTAACCATATATGACTGGAAAATTTTGTTTAGTAATGGAACATCCCACAATCTAGTTGTAGGGTTAATCACTTCTGCCAATATAGTAGGGTCGTTTCTATTTGCTGGGCCTCCTATCACCCCTGATGGTAACCATATGTACTCTCTGATCTTGATTTTTTGACCATTGCCCACCGGCCATCTAATATCTTTGTCGATCCCATCTTTGCCTTGTAGCAAGCTCTGCCAACCCCAAGAGGGCCTTACCCCTTTCTTAGCATTCCAAAAATCGCCGCTCTGGAAGTAAATTCCTTTGAAAATCCTACACCACAGAGCTGAAGGATTTTGCACTAACCTCCAAGCTTGCTTTCCCAGCGTGGCTATATTAAAGGCTATGAGGTCTCTGAAACAAAGCCTACCTTTCAGCTTATTGTTCTTCAATAATTCCCACTTCTTCCAATGGATACCAGTTTTCGATGTGTTTTGCCTCCACCAAAAATTGGCTATTTTCCTTTCAATCGCCTTACACACCGAGATGGGAATCTTGAAAATCGACATAGCATATTGTGGAAGAGCCTGTACCACCGCTTTAATCAAAGTCTCTTTTCTTGCTTTAGACAATAGCTTCTCTTTCCAGCCCTCCATTTTCATGTTAACCCTTGCTAGGATCCAAGCGAACATGTCTTTCTTAGATCGGCCCTAGTCTGACGGGATTCCCAGATATTTCCCAGTTTTGTCAATGAAAAGAACTCTCAATTCGATAGCCAAGTTTTTCTTGAGAAGATCTGGACAGCCTTTGCTAAAAAATACTCCTAATTTGTTAAAGTTGATGGCTTGCCCAGAAGCTAGACAATATTGACTCAGGATACTAGCTAAATTCTGGCATTCTGTGATTGTCCCATCCAAGAAAAATATCGTGTCATCCGCGAATAGGAGATGGGATAATGTGGGACAGTTTCTACTCAGCTTGATTCCTTTCAAAGAGCCATCCTCCACCCCTTTGTATAAGAGGGATAACAATGTGTTAGCCAAGATGATGAATAAATACAGAGAGAGGGGGTCACCTTGTCTTATGCCACGGGAAGGGAGAAAAGAGGGGGTATTCTCGCCATTAATCTTAATGCTGAAAGATACTGTTGAGATGCACTGTTTGATTAAGCAAACCCACTTCTCGCTAAACCCCATCTTGAGCATGCATACACATAGGAAATCCCATTCCACTCTATCATAGGATTTTTGTATATCCAATTTGAGAAAAGCTTGAAATTTCCGCTTTCTCTCCCTGATTCTCAGCTGATGCAGAACCTCCTGAACTATTAAAATGTTGTCTTGGATTTGTCTACCACAAACAAATGCACTTTGCTCTTTTGCTATGATACCAGTAAGCCAAGGCTTTAGCCTGTCAGCCATAACTTTAGAGATTATTTTGTAGCCAAAGTTGCATAAGCTGATAGGTCTATACTGTGAGATACACTTCGGGTTTGCCACCTTTGGAATGAGTACAATTTGAGTTTGGTTCAATGAAGGGTCTAGAATGCCCGATGTAAAGAAGTCCCTAACCAATTGAAAGACATCTGTTTGAATGGTCTCACAATATCTTTGGTAGAATTGACTGTTCAGTCCAGCTGGACCTAGGGCTTTAATGGCTCCTAGCTAGAAAGTTGCAGCCTTAACCTCTTCTAGAGTCACTGGGGCCGTTAGAGCTGCATTAATGTCCTTGTGGACAAGCTCAGGACATTGCTCCAGGACGGGCTGAAAATTTCTAGCTCCCACTGACTCATAAAGGGTCTCATAGTATTTGACAATGTGTTGGTTTAGGAACTTTGGGTCTCGGCACCACTCCTCGTTGATAAGCAATGCTAAAATCTTATTCCTTTGGCGCCTCTGAATTGTGGTAGAATGGAAGAATTTAGTGTTTCTATCTCCCCCTTTTAAGCCAAGCAATTCTAGATCTCATCAATCAATAAGATTATTCTTGTCTCCATAGGCGCTATATTTGTTCAATAATCTAGTTTGAGGCCTCACGGTAAGGCTGTTCCAAAGGGCTGTTTATAAGAATAATGAGCTTACTCTTTAGTTCGTCGATCAGGGCTCGCGCATTGGGATGTTTCCTTATGCTACATTTCTGTAAAGCTTGGGTGACATTCTTGATCTTCATAGAAAAATCCTTTTTGGTGTTATGCTGGTATCTCCAAGCCATCCGCACAATCTCTCGACACTCTTCATCTTCCAGCCAATAGGATTTAAACTTGAACTCTCTCCTCCCTTTCCTTGTAGCTGGGTTAAGGTTAAGAAGGATAGGGCTATGGTCCGAACCAATGGCAGGTAAGGTAAATGCTGCTGTATTAGGAAAGGCAACCCTCTAGTCCATGTTACATAGAGCTCTATCAAGTCTTTCTTTTACGAGATCCTCCCTTTCTCGATTATTTGACCAAGTGAAAGAGCACCATTTACTTTCTAGATCCATCAGTGAAACGCTGCTTACAAAATCGTTGAAAGCTACTAGCCTGGAATGGTCAGCTCGACGTCTTCCTTGTTTCTTCCATTGATACATAATCTCATTGAAATCCCCCATACACAGCCATGAAAGCTGGTTTATCCCCTTGATCTCCCTTAATTTCTGCCAAAGTTCCATTCTTCTTTGGAGCTCGTTAGGGGCATGCAAAAAGGTCACCCTTATTGGAGTGTCGTTGTCCAAAAATTTGCACTTAAGGTTGATTAGTTCTTGTGAATATTCCTCCACTTTGATCTTCACTTCCTCATTCCAGAGAATAGCCAAGCCACCTGCGATACCTACTGGGTTGACCATAGCCGAGTTCTGGAACTTTAGGGAGCTGCGAACACGCTTAATAACTTTCTCTTTATTCTTCGTCTCCATCAGAAAGACAAAATTAGGTTTTTCTTGAGCCACAATGACTCAAAGTTGCTGGACTATCAAGGGATTACCCAAACCTCGACAGTTCCAGCTCACGATCTTCATAAAATCTCCGGTGGCTTATTAGGGCTAGCCACTAAAGCCCATTCATTCCTTTCTTCCGCTAATAAGATAGGTGTCTCCATTAAATTTTCTTCATTAAAGGATATTCCCTACTAACCTTGCTGCTGCGAGGGATAGAATCTCCTTATTTTCTTCTGTGGTTGACTTGTCAAAATTGCTTTATCCTTCACTGATGAGGTATTTGAGCAGATAGATAAATTGCATTCAGATTATTGATTAGCACTCAAGAAAATCTTTTAGTTGAAGAAGCCGAACTCAAGGTTGAGGCAACAAAATCTTTCTCAAAAAGATAAAATTGATTTTTTACAAAAGGAATTTGCACAAATTAAGGAAAATCATGATTTAGTTTCTAAAGAAATTGAAATATTACCAGAAAGTTTTCTTATGGTTAAAAAACTCTAGAACATATACTTTCCGTACAAGTTTCATATTACAACAAATCAGGACTTGGTCTTGAAAAGGAAAGTAATCTTCAAAATGACTTTTAAAGAGTTAGAGAAAGACTTAGATTGAGGCCCTCAAAACTTGCTTATCGAAACCATTTTCAAAAGCAGTTTATAGAACCTATTGGCCAAAGCTTATCCAAATGTTCAACCTATGTTGATTCAAATCATTCTAAGAGTGGTTGTCCAAAAGACTGAAGACCAATTCGAGGAATTTTAAGTTTGACAAAGTCTTCTAAATAAAAAGAACCCAAACAAATCTGGTTACCAAAGAAAGCTTGAGTCTACATAATTTTTGCAGGTACCTAAAAAAAGAAAAAAATGAAACTTTGGCTAGTGGTTGTACAAGGCATATGACAAGTGATCCGAGAAATTTTTCCTAACTCCAAAAAATTCGAATGGTGGAAGTGCATTTTCTGGAGGAAACAACAAAGGAACGATCGTAGACAAAGGAACATTTAAAATTGGACATCTTACCGTCAATGATGTATCTTTGGTCAAGGGACTCAACTACAATCTAATTAGTATAATTCAGTGATGTGATGCCGGCTACAAGATAAACTTTCAAGAAGATAAATGTTTGGGATCGAGTTGAGATAACAAACAATTTACTAGCCAAAAACATGAGAACATGTATCTCTTAGATGTGAAGTCTGATGGTATTCAATGCCTTGTCTCCATCAAAGATGCATATGATCTATGGCACAAAATTTGGACACGTTAGTTTAAACAAATTTCAAAGTTTCTGTTGGGCTACGAGGAACGAAATTTGAAAAATCTAAGTTATGCTTTGCTTGCGCACTAGGTAAGTAGGTAGGAAGTTCTTTCAAGTCAATAAATCTTGTTAGCACTAAACATGCCCTGTTCTTTAGATGGATATTTTTGGACCGACATGAAACTAGTCTTGGTGGTAAAAAAAAAATGTTGTCTTGTCATTGTAGATGACTACACAAGGTTTACTTAGGTATTCTTTCTTGCTCATAAAAATGATGCATTTTCATGTTTTTCAAAGGTTAGAAAGAAAATTCAGAATGAAAAGGGATATACTGTTTCTTGCATCAAAGCTATTTGAAAATCAATTTTTTTTTTAAATTTTTGTGATGAACATGGGTTTCAACACAAAATTTCTTCTCCCTACCCATCTGAATAGAATGGTGTAATAGAAAGGAAAATTTATTCTTTGCAAGAAATGAAAAGAACTCTCTTGATTGAAAGGAAAGTTGCATCTAATTTTTGGGATGAAGCTATGTCAACTACTTGTTACATAATAAACCATGTTTTTTTAGACCAATTATTGAGAAAACCCCAATGAGCTTTTCAGAGGTAGAAAGTCAAGCATTTCATATTTTTGCATGTTTGGATGCGAATGTTTTATTCTTGAAAATGTTAGTGATCGCCTTAGCAAGTTTGACGAGAAATCAAATAAATGAATCTTCATTGGATATTCCACAACAAGCAAGCCTTATAGGGATTTTAACAAAAACTCTTCTACAATGAAAGAATCGATGAACGTAAAGTTTGATGAATCCTACAAGGCTCAACTAGATGAATCTGAATATGCTCAAGCATTTGAACAAGCTGTGGCATCACACTCAACTCATCATAATAAAAATCTTGATATCTCTCAGAATAATCCTACAAATGAAAAGGTGGATATAACTGAATCATTTAAACTTGATGAACATGATGAAAGATTCAACAAGAACTGGAAACACAAATCTAGTCATCCCAAGAATCTTGTCATTGAAAATCTAGATAAGGGAATCAGAACCAGATCCAAACTCAATGAGGTGATAAGCACTCTAACATTAATCTTTGAGACATAGCCAAAAGAAATTGATGAAGCTTTTACTAATGAAAGCTAGATTGAAGAAATGCTAGATGAAGTTCATTAGTTCAAAATCAGTGAAGGATGGGAACTTGTGCCTAGACCTAAAGATCATCCAATAATTTGAACCAAATGTGTATTCAAAAACAAGTTAGATGACAAAGGCAAAGTAACTAGGAACAAAGTGACACTTGTGGCCAACGGTTACTCATAAGAATAAGGAATCGACTATGATAAAACCTATGCCCAGAGTCTAAGTTAGAAGCCATAAGGTTCCTTATGACTTGTGACTGTTACAATGATTTTAAACTATTTCAGATGGACAATAAAAGTATATTCCTAAATAGCTACATCAAAGAAGAATTTTATGTTGAATAACTTCCTATAATTGAAGATCCAAGAAAGTATGACTATGTCTATAACATGAAGAAAGCCATGTAGTGTCTTAAACAAGCACCTCGTGCTTGGGATGAAGATTGAAAAATTTCTTAGTGCAAAATGGTTTTGAAAAAGGTAACACTTATACCACACTCTTCACTAGAAGGGAAGGTAATGATATTCTCTTTATTCATATATATTTTGCTAATATCGGTTCTTTTAGTGAACATCTCTACAAGAAATTTGTTCTAAGATCATGCAGAATGAATTTGAGGGAAGTATGATAGGAGAATTTTGACTACAAGTGAAGCAAACCAAGAGTGGTACCTTCATATTTTAGGAAAAGTATACAAAAGAAATTGTGAAGAAATTTGGCACATAAAATTGCAAAAAGATGGAGACTATAATGTCTTGCTTTTGCAAACTTGACAAGGATGAGCATGGTAAAAATGTTGATTTTTATATTGAAGCATGATAGAATCATTATTTTATCTTACTGCTTCTAGACCTGATATTATTTGTAGCATCTGCTTGCGTGGTAGATTTCAATCAACTATTGAGGAGCCACCCCTCTTAGCTGTTAAAAGGATCATTAAATACGTTGGAACTTAACCCAAGTCCAATTATAGTATCCTAAAGGCTCAAATTTAATGATCTCTGGATATTCTGATGTCGACCTTACTAGATTTAAGATTGATAGGGAAAGTACTTCAAGGACATGTCAACTATTAAGTTGTTTGTTAATCTTATGGTATTCCAACAAGAAACATACCATGGCATTATCAATTGTCGAAGCAGAGTATGTAGCTCTAGGAAGCTATTGCACTTAGATTTTGTGGATGAAACATTAATTGAGAGATTAGGTTTTAAAGATTCAAATGTCGAGATCAAATATAACAATATCAGCATTGTCAAGTTAAGCAAGAATCCAATTCTCCACTCAAGATCTAAGCACATTGAAATCAAGTATCATTTTATTCGTGATCATGTGCATTATGGTAATGTTAACATTCAGTTTATTAATTCAAAGAATCAATTTGCTGATATATTCACAAAACCTCTTGAAAATAGTGCATTCGAATTTATTCAAAATGAATTTAGTATTGTTAATTTGATTGCTTAAGTTTTCTATTTTTGCAAGGAAATTAGGTATGCATCTTAACTATCTTATAAGCAATTGGATATACTTTGTGATGTGTTGACTGATAGGAATGATTGCAAAAGTATTTTCCAAAAACTACTTCTTACAACTTTTCAATTAAATCCCTAACTTTTCATATCCCAATTTTCAAAATTTCCAGTAATTAAAAAATTTAGTTTTCAAAATTATTTTAAGACCCTAAACCGTCACTCTTCTTATTCTCACATTCTTAAACACTTAGAATAGTTATATTCTGCGAAAAACACTGCTTTCAAATTCTCAAAACCATCATTCTTCCTTTGCACCTCTTTTTCTCTTTTAGACAAAAGTAAAATCTTTTTCTCTCAAATCTTCTCCAAACCCTCAATAGCTCCAAAATCTGCTACTGGTTCAAAAACATTTAGTCTGGTTCTCATTGCTCAAGCCGTTTTGCTAGAATGGATCCCAGGGAAAACGATAATGCCCCTACGCATTTTAAAATCTCTGATTCTTCAAACGAGGAAACTAAAACATAGGGTAACACTCGAACTTCAAACTCTCAATCTAATTCAAAACGGAATAATGATATGGCAAAAGCCAAATTTCTAAGGGGGTGCTATAAGGTGTGCTAGAGCAAGTCGTACTTCTGAAGAAACAATAAATGTTTTGATTGGAGAAAGTGGTTTTGCTTCAGAAAGAGAATTAGAGGCTGTATTTTCTTCGCCTCTCTAGGTAATTCAACCTAGTTTTGAGAATGTTGAAAAGGAAAGTGATACAGTGGCCTCCAAGAAAGGGAAAGAGAAAGTAGGTGAATCATCAACGCCGAAGAGATTCCAACTCTTGTGTCTGGAAAGAGAAGTTTGGTTGAGACTGAAGGTAGAGATTCTTAGTTAGACAGTAAGAGAGATGATGATCATTGTTGACACCTGATTTTTAATCATTTTTTCTATTGCTAAAGTAATAAAAAAATCCATAAAAATTCATAAAATTGAAAAATCAACTTTGGGGACCTTAGCCAAGCCTAGGGAACCAATTTTGACCAAAAAACGATTTTTCATATTTTCAGTATTTTTACGTATTTTGTATTTATTTATTTTCGAAAATTAATAGAAAATCCATAAAAATTCATAAAATTGAAAAATCAACTTTGGGAACCTTAGCCAAGCCTAGGGAACGAATTTTGACCAAGAAATAATTTTTCATGCTATATATATTTTAATTTTTTTAAAAACAATACAAAAATATTTGAAAATTTTGGAAAAATAACATTTGAGGCCAAAAAATACACAAAGATAGTTAATATTTTTATTTTAAATCTATTTTCATATTGGCCATCGCAAATTCAGAAAAATCCAATTCGAGTCACGTGTTCCTTCACGAGTATAATCTCGAATCGGGCCTAAAAAAATTTAATTTGAGTCAACTTATTTTTAACTTTCACTTTTTATGAGTTGTGACATTGTCTTCTAATATTTTAAATTTTCATCTTGGCCCAATTATACCCAGAATGACTTAATTTTGCAAAAGGGCTTTAATTAAATTATGCATTATTTTCAGCGACAAGAAATGAGCTTAAATTTGACATGTGGTAAATTTTGGTGTGTCAAAAATTGTGAGGAGATTTGGACTTAAAGAAATATATTTTTTTCAGGGACTGAATTGTAAATACTTAAAATTCAAGGACTAGAGTGCAAATACCTAACTCTTGAAGGATTATTTTACAAATAATAAAAAGAAGAGTTAGTGGATAAATTAGAATAGAGAAGGGAAGATGAAGAAGAGGAGATGAAGAAGAGAAGTTGGAGAAGAATGGATGGAGAAAATAAGATAAGAATAGAGAAGGGAAGATGGAGATGAAGAAGAGTTAGTAGAGAAATTAGAATGGAAGATAAGAATAGAGAAGGGAAGATGGAGATTAAGAAGAGTTAGTGGAGAAATTAGAATGGGAGATAAATATGGAGAAGGGAAGATGAAGATGAAGAAGAGTTAGTGGAGAGATTAGAATGTGAGATAGAGATGGAGAATGGAAGATGAAAATGAAGAAGAGTTAGTGGAGAAATTAGAATGGGAGATAGAGTTAGTGGAAAAATTAGAATGGGAGATAGATGAGTAGGTTATAAAAGGAGGAAGAAGTGAGCTTGAGAAAGAATTCTTGAGAGAGAAAATTTGAAGTGTTTGGGAGAATTTTTTGAAGAGAAAATTTTGGATGTTTGAGAGAGTTTTGGGAGATTGAAGAAAAATTTGAGAGAAAGAAAATACCAAAAAAGAGAGAGAATTTTGAAGATGATGGGAGTTTAAAGCTAGGGGTTATCATCACAAATTCCTTCATCGATCAATATAAATCAAGAGTTCATCCTCGTCAACGAGCAAGCAAATTCGAGCTAAGTGTTTTTATTTATTCATTTATTTATGGTTTTACTCGCAAATTAGCACAAATTGTATACACTTTCTCCATCTCCCATTTTTTCCCATATTTTATGTCAGGAGAAAGATATCTCTATGTCAACAGCAAAAATCTCGTAGAGATGCAAGAATCGGCCCAGACAAGCTCCTAAGCTGTTCACCGATTTCTCAACTGATCTGTGACTAAAAGTCCCTCTTAATTCAAAAGAAACTCTCTATATTGGGAACATAGAGAGCGAAAATCAATTATAGAAATCCCTCCCAAACAAACGGGAGATAAGTACTCTTTCCACTCTTCTGGTTTTAGGTGCAGATTAGCACATATTTTGTATACTGACACTTCACTCTATTTTATGTCAGGAAGCCGCAGCTCTATATCAATGGTCAATCCTATGGAAGCACAAAATCGGCTTGGAGGTGTCCTCAAGCGCGCACAAATTTCAAATTGTTGAATCAATTCGTTGTATTTCATTTTAAAAAATTCATACCCCAAAATGGAGAGGACAAAGTCCATCCGCAATTTAAATACCTGCACCATAAATCCCAAAGGGAAGAGCCAAGCCAATGCTTAGCCTCCCATTGGAGGTTTTTACTTATAGTAGTTAAATACCTGCAACTTAAATACCTGCACCTTAAATCCCAAAGGGAAGAGCCAAGCCAATGCTTAGCCTCCCATTGGAGGTTTTTACTTACAGTTGTTAAATACCTGCACCTTAAATCCCAAAGGGAAGAGCCAAGCCAATGCTTAGCCTCCCATTGGAGGTTTTTACTTACAGTAGTTAAATACCTGCAACTTAAATACCTGTACCTTAAATCCCAAAGGGAAGAGCCAAGCCAATGCTTAGCCTCCCATTGGAGGTTTTTACTTACAGTAGTTAAATACCTGCAACTTAAATACCTGTACCTTAAATCCCAAAGGGAAGAGCCAAGCCAATGCTTAGCCTCCCATTGGAGGTTTTTACTTACAGTAGTTTAAATACTTGCAACTTAAATACCTGTACCTTAAATCCCAAAGGGAAGAGCCAAGCCAATGCTAGGCCTCCCATTGGAGGTGTTTATTCACTGTCATGTACTTCCTATAATTTAATTTTTGAATCATCAGACCCAAAAGATGAGTAGGTCGTAATACTGCACAGAAGTCGTTAACACACTCCCTCTTTCGGCTTCAGGGAATCTTTAACACTTAAAAAAAATATAACAAATAAAAATATATACCATCCATGCATCCTATTTAAAAAGTGAAAACACAAAAGAGAATACCCTACTAGAGCCTTAGGAATAAACCAAGCCTGAGTTGCCGAATTAGGATATCCATGAAATTAAGGTACCGAAAGGGCATTAGTTTTAATTAACTAGTGTAACCAAGTCCCCGAGCTCATAATCTCTGGTTCGCAGGAATAAATTAGTTCTCCCGCTAATTTATTTAGGTTTCTAATCGACCTACCAAGAACGATTAGTGGCGACTCCAAATTTTAAAATCATTTAAACAAAAACCAAAGTTGCGATTCAGTAGGGCTTGGGAGGATCCGCGTTAGGTTAGTCAAATCTAATTAACCTAATAATCCATTAACCCCTTTTAAAATTTAAAATTTTTTTAGAGGGTCGCGACAGACTGGCGACTCCGCTGGGGACAGGATTTTTAAATTTTCGAAAAAAGATACTAATTGGAATACTTGATTTTTTTCGAAATTTTAAAAGTCTCAGTGGATTTAAGCCAATAAAAATTTCATGAATATCTCGCTTCTGGCGATCTTGTTTGGGACTCATTCTATAGGTGTTATATGTTTTTGCAGGATGGGAGTTATAAGGGGCGGAGTGTTTGGCTAACCCCTTTGTTTTGCAGGCTCGGTGTTTGGTTTATTTGTTTAATTTCGCATATTTTTAGAAGCGCTGTTTTGATATCAATTGTTGTGCATGTCTTGCATACTCTGAGGATCACGACACCTGCACACACAAGCGTCTAAACCCAAGTCGCGAAATTCTTCCTAGAAAACCATAGATAGGGATCGAATATGTAAAGCTCTTGCGTCGATTACGCTCGGGTTGACCATATTTTATCCCGCTCATTATCTGAATTGACAATTCTTCCCATTGTGATTTGATTGCGCGGAGGGTAAGGTTGTCAATTCAGATAGTGGGGGCCTTTTAGGTCCATACCCTGTCTCTCCTTCTTTTATTTTCTAGAGTTCACTCCTCACTTGAGTCATGCGCATGACTATGTGATTTGCATTTCTCCAAGGTAAAAGTAAGTTCTCTAATTTTATCTTGTATTTATTTTCGGTCGGTTCATGCTAGGTGTTAGTCAGTTTTTGAGCTTGATATTAGGACCATTCTTTTAAAAGAAAATAAAATTAAATTTGTCCCTCATTTCTTTTAAAAAGATTTTGAAAAAATGATGTGAAAAATCCCTTCATGGGAATTTTATTAACCAATAAGGGATTTTTGTCATGTTTTTATTGCTTCAATAAAAATGAAATTTTCCTAAAAAAATTTTCCTCTGAAAATTTATTTCAATAAAAAGAAAAATTCCCTCAAAAAAAAAACTCTAGTAGACATCAAGTGATTTTATCACATTTTTCAAATTATAAAAACTTGCAAGAAAATTCTTCTCGAGAAATTCGCTCATGTTTTTCTAAGAAAATTTTCTCTAAATAAAATTAGACTAATGTCTCGGGGGAATTGTATTGACCAATAAGAGATTTTTGTCATGTTTTTCTTGCTTCAATAAAAATGAAATTTTCCTGACAAATTTTCCTCTAAAATTTTATTTCGATAAAAGAAAAATTCCTTCAAAAAAAAAACTTTGGTAAACATCAAGTGATTTTATCACATTCTTTCAAATTATAAAAACTTGCAACAAAAATTCTTTTCGAGAAATTTGCTCATGTTTTTCTAAGAAAAGTTTCTCTAAATAAAATTAGACTAATGTCTCGGGGGAATTTTGTTAACCAATAAAGGATTTCTGTCATGTCTTTCCTGCTTCAATAAAAATAAAATTTTCCTGACAAATTTACCTCTGAAAATTTATTCTGATAAAAAGGAAATTCCTTCAAAAATTTTAGTAAACGTCAAGAGATTTTGTCACATTCCTTAAAAAAAAATAATAATAAAAAAAGAGTAATAAATCTGCAAAAAAATTCTGTATTAACCCATTTCTTCCTAAGGGAATTTTTTTTTTCTGATTTCTCTATAAAATAGAAAAAATCAAATTGGACTAATATAGGAGTCATGGACCGACATTCCTTGTGTCGCATACTAATTATATCATTTTCTTTTGCAGGGAGATTCTAGATACCCTAGACGGGTGTAAAAATTAAGTTCAAAATATATCAAGAATCATCTTCAGAAATACCAAAAGACGAAAAACACCGAGGCTTCAACCGTTAATTCCGGGGGGCAAACGAACACTGTCCATCTTTGACAGACAGAAGGATCTCGCGTCTTTTGAAAGACAATATGGATTATATAATCAGAACCTATGAAACAAATACCTTTACCTGATTAAATCAACCAGAGACCGATCTTAAAATTTCCTCTTATCCGAAACATGCGGAGGGCTTTAGAGGACCGAGGTTCTATTAATGAATGTGGCCCACAGGAATTTCTCCCGACGCTACAGGCGACCGACACGAGCAAGTGGACGCCGAAAGAAATAAAATATGGATAAAAGTGGGCACACAACAGGTGGCCGGATTTATTACCAGCGCACTGATCGAGTTGTCATAGTGTTATTGTTTGTGATCTCAAGATGGATAGTGGGGGCCACCGCCGAACCCTTCATCAATGTTCTCGATATCATCGTCTGGAGCAATTAAACAAGAACATCAAGAAAAACATTAAGCCTCGACATCTTCGGTACCTCAAATCGTTCTGTTATGCTATGCGGAAGAAACGATAGCAGGAAAATTAAACAAAAAAAAACACGTGAAGCTTTTCTTTCATTCCATTCATCAAAGAGCATTACAACAGCTCACTGGGGAGGAAAAGTAAAGCCAAACTGAGCCCTGATAACCATTACGAAGGAGCTCAACTGACTCTCCAAACAGTTGATGCTCCGGGTGCACCGGGCGTTCTCAGGATCAAGCTCCGCGAGCCTAAAGAAGAGGCGATCGCGCTTCTCCTTAGCCTGGGCCATACTGGCCTCGTAATGCTCGACAGCAAACTCCAAGTCCGAAATCGCCGCCCTCTCGAAAGCAATATCTGCCGTAATGTCATCAAGTCTCTCCTGCAGCCAACCGCATTTGTACCTCATCATAATATTGCTCGGCTCCTGTTCGGCGTAAGTTCGGACCAAGGCCAGACGGTCCACCAACTTTCCCCTCTCACGAACTAGCCACGAAAGCTGATCATTGGCAAACTTGAAGGCTTTCTTGTGATTATCAGCCATAAATGTGACTATTTCCAGATGCTCGTGCCGGTCTCGGTAACGAGCTTTCACGACGGCAGTCACAATGACCGTCTCATAAGCGCGGTTATAGGCAGCCAGAAAATTAATGAAGAGGGTCGGGAAGTTCCGATACTCCCTCCCCAGTTGGGTACCCTCAACAGAAGCAGCGTCTAGGGTCCTGAATAAACCGAGGATTTCAGCCTCAACGGTAGAGTTTTGGGCTATATGAGCGTAACCTCTACCAAGAAGATTGTAGAGTCTCTCCCACCCAGCCAGGATTTCGGCGGAGAAGGTATGGTTAGGAGAATTGGCCATTTTTGAAAGCAGATCACGAAAGAAAGGAGGAGAGAGGCGAGGCAGATGATCGGAATGCGAAGGTGATAATCTGCTTCAATTTAAATAATGATTTCACAGGGGCAGTCCTTATTGGTCGAGTTTTTTCTATCTACCATTCTCTGTCGGCAACACCCCCGCTGGCTCGAATTCCAGTCAAGCGGCAACCTCAAGCTGAGCAGACCCGACGTCTCTGCAGAAAAGTTGGACGGGCTGCCACCACTTTGAAAAAGAAAGAATAAAAAACGAGCTGAGTGGGAGACAAAGAAATTTTCGGCAGAAAAGGAGATACGACTCGTCTTTATTGGAGGACCCGCCAGTAAATCGACGTTGGAGATCTTGACAAGGGCCCTCTACCACGAAAAGAAAAAAGGAAGACGAACTGAGCGAGAAACAAGGATTTCCCCTTTGATCAAAAGCTGAATATCAGATTTTCTCCCTCGAAAAATCTAATAGCACTGCCCGTGAAGAGGGAAGTCGTTGCTATTGCCAGAGAGAGAACTTGTCCTCATTTGATAGTGAGAGTTCATTCGCAAGAACTCGCAGGAGAAAGATAGAGAGGAAGGAGTTCTCGTGGGAGAGGAATTCAAAACCTTCACCATCAAAGCATCGGCTTTCAAAGCCTGTTACGAGAAACCATCGACGATCCCGTGATCCCTCAAGTCCAAGAAGACATCCTGAGGCGGTCTCGAGTCGGCAGTCCTAGATCCAGAAATATGTCGAGCATTAGGGAAACGGGCGCATGTTCAACCCTGGTCGAAGCTAATGAAGTTCCTTACCCTGAGGGTCTACTGGTCATGGCCATTGACGGTAATCCAGTCTCTCTGTCAATCCTTGTTACCGTATTGAGAAAATGCCGGTATAAGGTTGTAGCTCAAGCAAAGGCGACAGAGGCCTTAGAGATATTAAGGAGGAGTGGTGACCAGTTTGATATCGTCCTCACCGCCATGGTAGGGATTGACATGGATGTTTTCACTCTCTTGGAAGTCATCAATTCTAAATTAAACATGCCAGTCCTCGTAATATCGGCAAGCGATGATCAGCAAGCCATAATGAAGGCTGTCTTAAATGGGGCCCAAGACGTCGTAACGAAACCAGTTAGGGTTCAGATGCTTCAAAACATATGGCAGCACGTGGTAAGGAAGCAATTGCACGACCATGAGAACAAGCATCAAGCCTTCAATTTTGTTCCAAGCAACTGGAGAAAGAAGATGAGTTGGTCTCCCGAGCTGCATCGTATGTTTGTTAATGCAGTTCAACAGGTAGGAATCGATTCGGCACGGCCGCAACATATACTGGAAATTATGAACATAGAGGGACTCACTAAAGCAAATGTTTCGAGTCATCTTCAGAAGTACAGAAAAAGGGTGAGAGAACACAATGCAGCTCAGAATCAAGAAAACCAAGGCGGGACTGATCCAAGCCTGAATGTCGAGTCTCCTCGCCACCATAAGTTCCGCGGGTTAGCATGGGGCGAGCCACTTCCCATCATCAACCAAGCCAGTAGCCGTGCCATCAATCCTCCAGGCGTTAATCAAAGTATCCCCCAGAATCACCCTAATGCTCTTCAAGAGTATAGACCGCAGGGGCAGTGTATTCAGACTCCTTGGTCTGAGCACCAACCCGTGGCTAGAATTCATCCCATGATCAGCGCGCCTGCGCAGCCAGAGAATCAGACAAGAAATTATCCTGAGCACTTCCACTTCTTTAATCCTCGAATGGAAGGAGTTTTTGGCAGCAGGACAGTTGGTGATCCCCACACTTTCTCGAGTAATGATGAAGGCTCCAGCACGAGAAGTCAAATTGCTCATGACGAGGACAGAATGAGAAATCTACCGCCAGCATTTGCCAACAACAATGCCCAATTCGAGCATCAGTTGCTGGAAGGTTCAAGAGATTACCCAGATGATGAGCTTACTGCCCTGGTCAACCAGTTTAGGGTTGACAGACGTCCCAAGCCGCGATCAGGAGCTAGTGAGTAGGGACTCTCAAACATCGATCATCCACACCCGAACCAACACGAGACTAGCTGATTATCGAAGAGCCACAGGAGAGGCAGAACTGACCTTGAATAAGTGCACATTTTATTTCATGCTTAATTCCCCTGCGTATGATATTTTCCAGCTTTCTAGGTGTCTCGATTTAATTCAGGGACAATGGGGCAATTTATTTATTTTTTTTATCCCGTCGAATGCGTGAATCCCTTTTTATGCTAGATTTAGGGCGGATCAATTTATGGTAACATCGCTGACTGCCATAATGAGAAATGTTGAATGGCCTCACGTAGGGAAATTTCAAGTGAAATGCCCAGGCGAGCTCGAAGACGGGTAATTGTGTGTCGTTCCAATTTACCCTCAATCGTTGCAAAATGCTAAATTGGATTTGTTCCATTCTCACCCAGGGAATCGCAAAGTGCCTCAAGAGTGTTGCAAAATGAAATGACCCAATGGAACGCGATAGGACTCATTTGCCTCGAAGGTAACCTTCAAATTAAAGGAGCCCTCCGGTCCACGGACCCGATGGCATAGAAAATGATGATGGTCCAAGGCAACCCGAAAGAAAATAAGGCCCAACTAAGCAAAGCACTTACGTGGCAAGCTCAAAGTGAAGGGCAACTCGGGACATACAATTCAATCCAGTCTAAATGAAGGAACTTCCTCAATTCAAATTCAATAGAAGTACACACAAGGGTAAAACAGTATCGTTCCAATTTTTCTAGAATATGAAGAACATATACTGCCGCATTCTCTTTCATTTTTGCAGGGAAAGTCTCTACTGGCCAGATTTTCCTGTCTAACATTCCCTATCAGTATCACCTCCGCTACTCGTCTCCAATCTCCAACCAAGCAAATCCGACGTCTCTACGGCAAAGCTAAATGGGACGCCACTACTTTGAAAAAGAAAAGATAAAAAATAAGCTGAGTGGGAGACAAAGACATTTTCGGCAGAAAAGAGATACGACTCGTCTTTATTGAAGAACTCGCCAGCAAATTGACGGTGGAGACAACAACAAGGGGCCCTATCACGAAAAGATGGAAGGAGATGAGCCGAGCAAGAGACACGATAAGAAAAGAGGATTGAGAAAGGCCGGACCCTTGGAAGAAGCAATACAGTTGCTAAACCCACGTTTAATTTTAAAAGAGACGCCATGCTCAGAAGAGGGTCTTAAGGCATAGGCAATCGCTCAGAAAAATTCAAAGAGAGTGAAAACACCGGAAGCGAGTAGCAAATCTTGAGAAATCATCAACCAAATCAAAGATGTCTCAACCCAATACTCCCGAGAGCTATCATTGCCTGCTGAATATGGGAGAGGAAAAGTTCGAAGCCATGTTTGGGATCGAGCCTATGGAGCCTAGCTCTTCCGCCGACGACGTCCAAAATCTCAGTAAAGATAAGGACAATAACGGTAGGGGTCAAAAGAAGCGTTACCGTCGCCATACTAAGGAGCAGGTACAAAGGCTTGAGGATTTCTTCAGAACATGCCCTATGCCAGACGGCAAACAGAAAATGGAACTGAGTCAATAGTTAGGACTTGAACCTTTGCAAATCAAGTTCTGGTTTCAAAATAGGCGAACCCGAATGAAGGCTCGTCATGAGCACAACGAAGCCGAGTTTCTAAGAGTTGAAAATGAAAACCTCCGAGCGGAAAACAAGATGTATAAAGAGACTTTTGACTCCGCCACCTGCCCCAACTGCAATAGCCTCCTCCTCACCCTCGATGAAATGTATGATCTAAGGATCGAAAATGCACGTTTAAGAGGTGAGTTAGACCAGTTTATAATAGGATCGAGTTCTGTTGGAGGAGGGTACAAAAGGACCAATGATACTGGATCAGCATCAATACCTCCCGAGGAAGAAGGGACAGATCACCACCAAGCGGACATTGACGATGATCTTTTCGCCATAATCAACCAGTTTGATATCGGTAAAGCATCGGGACTGTGATGCACTTGTTCAGCCAGTGACCACGAGACCTTCAATATGGCCGATGCATACCTAATTTGGGATGAAGCCAGCTGATCATGGGAGAGCCTGCAGAGGAAGCGGAACTAATCCTGAATGAGTGAATGTGTTTTATTTCCTTGCGTGATGTGTTTTTCTGCTTTTGTGAATGTGTAAAAGCAAGGAGTAATAATCCGACTTCCCCCTATTAAATGCTCGAATCCGCCACCTCACCAACCTCGCGACGAATTGATGGCGAGTGAAAATCTGCATAAACCTGAAGGGTAACTCCGTATCGTTTCAATTTACCCTCAGTTGCTCCAAGTTTTAAAATTAAGCCCCTTCTATTCTCAGGAAATTGCAAATCGACCCGAGAACGCAATCATATCCGAATACAGGTTGGATAAAATTTGGGGGCAAATCAACTCATGGGCATTACCACGGGATAGACAGCTTCGGACAAAGGAAAGTACAAGCGAAAGACGCGAACAATCTCAGAAATGGGTAATTCTGTATCGTTCTAATGTGCACATAATCATCTCAAGTCTTGAATTGTCTTATTCCATTCTTAACAGGGATTGCAAATTACCTCGAGAAATACCGTAACATGGCCCAAGGTGATACAACAGGGCTGCGTTATCCCCAAGGATTAACCCTTGAAAAGAAAGCCCCATGAACACCTACGGTCCAATGGACCGAATGGTATGGGGGATGACAGTAGGTCCGAAATATTCCGAGTTCGATCCCCAAGGGTGGGGAATTTTGTATGTATTATAAATAAATAAAACAACTTTTTGTGCATTTCTTTTTTTACAAACAGGAATACTCGACGAGTAATATCAAAGTCAGTATTTTACCATAGTCTTCCCATAATGGTGAGGCGCCCAACAAAAGTCGAGGAAAATTCAATCCAACAAAACTGGTAAAAGACTCGTGCAAGACATTCAAGATGAAGGGTAAATCAGTATCGTTTTCAATTTATCCCTTTTAATACTGGCTGATATGTCTCTTTTTCTTTTTACAGGAAATATTTACACTAACATTTAACATGTTGAAGGAGACAAATCCAAAAGAAAATTATGATCATCTGACAAGATCTATTCTGGTGAAAAATGGGGCAAATTGATCACAAGCTCTGAAGCGAAAAAGCAAATATGTCTTCCTTATCTCGTTTGATTTCGAGAATAATTTCTCTGCTTTTTACAGGGGCATTCAACCGCTAAACCGTGGCGGTCGCTGTCATTAAACAAACCGAAATGCTCCCTCACCCATATGCTTCATCACGTAGAGACAAAGTTTGAGACGAACCACCCCTCGACATAAGGAGTAGGCTTCCCAATTTGTTCGGTCCGCCCACATACCAGGGGCAATTTAAATCCGCCCATATTTGCACATTATATAAACACACGTAATGCTAAAAAATTGTCACATCTGCATTGTGCTTACACAGTTCATGAATTATGTATGACTATTCCGTGTGTTTAACTTACCAACTCCAACTTAGAGCATAAACTGCACATGAGACATCAAATGTGCAGAATGGGGCATGACAAGATGAGGAAAGGCAAACCATTTCCACGCAAGTCTAACATTTTAATTTACAGATAAACAGCCTTTCCCCAGAGTGAGAGAAGGCCCTTTCGGATTGAAGTCCCCCATTCAGATTACATTCGAGGCGTTCATACTATGAGAACCTCCTTAAACAGAATTGGTAATGCAAGCTTGACAGAATAGTTTTGCATGATCCATATTTGGATTGATTGCATCATGAGTTATCACACAGACTACTTCTAATCATTGCCGACTTGGTTGAATAGTTTTACATGAACCGATCAACTCATTGATGAAAATGCTTGCACATGTTACCTCTGATACTGCCTGACAGGCAACACATTCCCAATGTTCAAACTACCTTCCAAAGTCTTGAAATTCATTCAGCGATTATTGAATGAACAAGCCTAGTTGTCGAGAAGCCACCAAGCATTTCTTCCAAATTCTCAGGTAAGTATATCTTCAACCTGAACCTTTCAAGAGAATGAATTCTGACGGTTGTTGGGGTACTCGAATCCATTGCGGTACATACAGGTATCCACCTTCTTCAATAAAGCATGATTTGTCTCAAGGACAGAAATGTTCGAGACCTTTTGATCTCTGCCTCTTTGGTTTATTCCTAAAGCGACAGGATAATATAATTTGGGTTTGAGCTTCTGCAGGATTCCTGATCTTTCCAGATTCCAGAATGGCACCCTTTGAGGTACACCAAGTCCTTCTTACAGGTAAAATAAGTCATTCTTACAGGCAAACCAAGTCCTTCTTACAGGCAAACCAAGTCCTTCTTACAGGCAAATCAAGTCCTTCTTATAGGCACAAAGTCCTTCTTACAGGCAAATCAAGTCCTTCTTACAGGCAAAACAAGTCCTTCTTACAGGCACAAAGTCCTTCTTACAGGCAAATCAAGTCCTTCTTACAGGCAAAACAAGTCCTTCTTACAGGCACAAAGTCCTTCTTACAGGCAAATCAAGTCCTTCTTACAGGCAAAACAAGTCCTTCTTACAGGCAAATCAAGTCCTTCTTACAGGCATAAAGTCCTTCTTACAGGCAAACCAAGTCCTTCTTACAGGCACAAAGTCCTTCTTACAGGCAAATCAAGTCCTTCTTACAGGCACAAAGTCCTTCTTACAGGCACAAAGTCCTTCTTACAGGCAAATCAAGTCCTTCTTACAGGCACAAAGTCCTTCTTATAGGCATAAAGTCCTTCTTACAGGCAAATCAAGTCCTTCTTACAGGCATAAAGTCCTTCTTGCAGGCAAACAAAGTCCTTCTTACAGGCAAATCAAGTCCTTCTTACAGGCACAAAGTCCTTCTTACAGGCAAAGTAAGTCCTTCTTACAGGCAAAACAAAGTCCTTCTTACAGGCAAACAAAGTCCTTCTTACAGGCAAATCAAGTCCTTCTTACAGGCAAAGCAAGTCCTTCTTACAGGCACAAAGTTCTTCTTACAGGCAAAGCACCAAGTCCTTTTTACTGGCACCAAGTCCTTTCTACAGGCACCAAGTCCTTCTTACAGGTATCTCCATGTGGTGACCTACCATACGGGTCAAATCTCAATCAAAATTTAATCAGTAGAATCCTTTTA
This sequence comes from Psidium guajava, assembly GCA_016432845.1. Taxonomy (NCBI): domain Eukaryota; kingdom Viridiplantae; phylum Streptophyta; class Magnoliopsida; order Myrtales; family Myrtaceae; genus Psidium; species Psidium guajava. Next base: position 37,402,931 of record CM028228.1, read on the forward strand.
TTAGGAATCTACCATGGTACGACCCACCATACGGGTCAAATGGTATGACCCACCATACGGGTCAAATTTTAATTCAATTTTTAATCAGTAGAATCCTTTTATTAGGAATCTACCATGGGTTGATCCACCATACGGGTTCAAGTTCAACCACCCTAAAGTTTTTTTATATAACGAATCCTTAGGTTCTCATTTCATTTTCAGTGGAACAATCATGTCACGACTCTTTTTATTTCCTTGTATTGAGTCGATAAGAATCCAGGTGTCATCTCGTCTTTGAAATGAACCTTTACCGAGCTTCCTTTCAAAGAGGGGCAGCTGTTGACACCTGATTTTTAATCATTTTTTCTATTGCTAAAGTAATAAAAAAATCCATAAAAATTCATAAAATTGAAAAATCAACTTTGGGGACCTTAGCCAAGCCTAGGGAACCAATTTTGACCAAAAAACGATTTTTCATATTTTCAGTATTTTTACGTATTTTGTATTTATTTATTTTCGAAAATTAATAGAAAATCCATAAAAATTCATAAAATTGAAAAATCAACTTTGGGAACCTTAGCCAAGCCTAGGGAACGAATTTTGACCAAGAAATAATTTTTCATGCTATATATATTTTAATTTTTTTAAAAAAAATACAAAAATATTTGAAAATTTTGGAAAAATAACATTTGAGGCCAAAAAATACACAAAGATAGTTAATATTTTTATTTTAAATCTATTTTCATATTGGCCATCGCAAATTCAGAAAAATCCAATTCGAGTCACGTGTTCCTTCACGAGTATAATCTCGAATCGGGCCTAAAAAAATTTAATTTGAGTCAACTTATTTTTAACTTTCACTTTTTATGAGTTGTGACATTGTCTTCTAATATTTTAAATTTTCATCTTGGCCCAATTATACCCAGAATGACTTAATTTTGCAAAAGGGCTTTAATTAAATTATGCATTATTTTCAGCGACAAGAAATGAGCTTAAATTTGACATGTGGTAAATTTTGGTGTGTCAAAAATTGTGAGGAGATTTGGACTTAAAGAAATATATTTTTTTCAGGGACTGAATTGTAAATACTTAAAATTCAAGGACTAGAGTGCAAATACCTAACTCTTGAAGGATTATTTTACAAATAATAAAAAGAAGAGTTAGTGGATAAATTAGAATAGAGAAGGGAAGATGAAGAAGAGGAGATGAAGAAGAGAAGTTGGAGAAGAATGGATGGAGAAAATAAGATAAGAATAGAGAAGGGAAGATGGAGATGAAGAAGAGTTAGTAGAGAAATTAGAATGGAAGATAAGAATAGAGAAGGGAAGATGGAGATTAAGAAGAGTTAGTGGAGAAATTAGAATGGGAGATAAATATGGAGAAGGGAAGATGAAGATGAAGAAGAGTTAGTGGAGAGATTAGAATGTGAGATAGAGATGGAGAATGGAAGATGAAAATGAAGAAGAGTTAGTGGAGAAATTAGAATGGGAGATAGAGTTAGTGAAAAAATTAGAATGGGAGATAGATGAGTAGGTTATAAAAGGAGGAAGAAGTGAGCTTGAGAAAGAATTCTTGAGAGAGAAAATTTGAAGTGTTTGGGAGAATTTTTTGAAGAGAAAATTTTGGATGTTTGAGAGAGTTTTGGGAGATTGAAGAAAAATTTGAGAGAAAGAAAATACCAAAAAAGAGAGAGAATTTTGAAGATGATGGGAGTTTAAAGCTAGGGGTTATCATCACAAATTCCTTCATCGATCAATATAAATCAAGAGTTCATCCTCGTCAACGAGCAAGCAAATTCGAGCTAAGTGTTTTTATTTATTCATTTATTTATGGTTTTACTCGCAAATTAGCACAAATTGTATACACTTTCTCCATCTCCCATTTTTTCCCATATTTTATGTCAGGAGAAAGATATCTCTATGTCAACAGCAAAAATCTCGTAGAGATGCAAGAATCGGCCCAGACAAGCTCCTAAGCTGTTCACCGATTTCTCAACTGATCTGTGACTAAAAGTCCCTCTTAATTCAAAAGAAACTCTCTATATTGGGAACATAGAGAGCGAAAATCAATTATAGAAATCCCTCCCAAACAAACGGGAGATAAGTACTCTTTCCACTCTTCTGGTTTTAGGTGCAGATTAGCACATATTTTGTATACTGACACTTCACTCTATTTTATGTCAGGAAGCCGCAGCTCTATATCAATGGTCAATCCTATGGAAGCACAAAATCGGCTTGGAGGAGTCCTCAAGCGCGCACAAATTTCAAATTGTTGAATCAATTCGTTGTATTTCATTTTAAAAAATTCATACCCCAAAATGGAGAGGACAAAGTCCATCCGCAATTTAAATACCTGCACCATAAATCCCAAAGGGAAGAGCCAAGCCAATGCTTAGCCTCCCATTGGAGGTTTTTACTTATAGTAGTTAAATACCTGCAACTTAAATACCTGCACCTTAAATCCCAAAGGGAAGAGCCAAGCCAATGCTTAGCCTCCCATTGGAGGTTTTTACTTACAGTTGTTAAATACCTGCACCTTAAATCCCAAAGGGAAGAGCCAAGCCAATGCTTAGCCTCCCATTGGAGGTTTTTACTTACAGTAGTTAAATACCTGCAACTTAAATACCTGTACCTTAAATCCCAAAGGGAAGAGCCAAGCCAATGCTTAGCCTCCCATTGGAGGTTTTTACTTACAGTAGTTAAATACCTGCAACTTAAATACCTGTACCTTAAATCCCAAAGGGAAGAGCCAAGCCAATGCTTAGCCTCCCATTGGAGGTTTTTACTTACAGTAGTTTAAATACTTGCAACTTAAATACCTGTACCTTAAATCCCAAAGGGAAGAGCCAAGCCAATGCTAGGCCTCCCATTGGAGGTGTTTATTCACTGTCATGTACTTCCTATAATTTAATTTTTGAATCATCAGACCCAAAAGATGAGTAGGTCGTAATACTGCACAGAAGTCGTTAACACACTCCCTCTTTCGGCTTCAGGGAATCTTTAACACTTAAAAAAAATATAACAAATAAAAATATATACCATCCATGCATCCTATTTAAAAAGTGAAAACACAAAAGAGAATACCCTACTAGAGCTTTAGGAATAAACCAAGCCTGAGTTGCCGGATTAGGATATCCATGAAATTAAGGTACCGAAAGGGCATTAGTTTTAATTAACTAGTGTAACCAAGTCCCCGAGCTCATAATCTCTGGTTCGTAGGAATAAATTAGTTCTCCCGCTAATTTATTTAGGTTTCTAATCGACCTACCAAGAACGATTAGTGGCGACTCCAAATTTTAAAATCATTTAAACAAAAACCAAAGTTGCGATTCGGTAGGGCTTGGGAGGGTCCGCGTTAGGTTAGTCAAATCTAATTAACCTAATAATCCGTTAACCCCTTTTAAAATTTAAAATTTTTTTAGAGGGTCGCGACAGACTGGCGACTCCGCTGGGGACGGGATTTTTAAATTTTCGAAAAAAGATACCAATTGGAATACTTGAATTTTTTCGAAATTTTAAAAGTCTTAGTGGACTTAAGCCAATGAAAATTTCATGGATATCTCGCTTCTGGCGATCTTGTTTGGGACTCATTCTATAGGTGTTATATGTTTTTGCAGGATGGGAGTTATAAGGGGCGGAGTGTTTGGCTAACCCCTTTGTTTTGCAGGCTCGGTGTTTGGTTTATTTGTTTAATTTCGCATATTTTTAGAAGCGCTGTTTTGATATCAATTGTTGTGCATGTCTTGCATACTCTGAGGATCACGACACCTGCACACACAAGCGTCTAAACCCAAGTCGCGAAATTCTTCCTAGAAAACCATAGATAGGGATCGAATATGTAAAGCTCTTGCGTCGATTACGCTCGGGTTGACCATATTTTATCCCGCTCAGTATCTGAATTGACAATTCTTCCCATTGTGATTTGATTGCGCGGAGGGTAAGGTTGTCAATTCAGATAGTGGGGGCCTTTTAGGTCCATACCCTGTCTCTCCTTCTTTTATTTTCTAGAGTTCACTCCTCACTTGAGTCATGCGCATGACTATGTGATTTGCATTTCTCCAAGGTAAAAGTAAGTTCTCTAATTTTATCTTGTATTTATTTTCGGTCGGTTCATGCTAGGTGTTAGTCAGTTTTTGAGCTTGATATTAGGACCATTCTTTTAAAAGAAAATAAAAATTAAATTTGTCCCTCATTTCTTTTAAAAAGATTTTGAAAAAATGATGTGAAAAATCCCTTCATGGGAATTTTATTAACCAATAAGGGATTTTTGTCATGTTTTTATTGCTTCAATAAAAATGAAATTTTCCTAAAAAAATTTTCCTCTGAAAATTTATTTCAATAAAAAGAAAAATTCCCTCAAAAAAAAAACTCTAGTAGACATCAAGTGATTTTATCACATTTTTCAAATTATAAAAACTTGCAAGAAAATTCTTCTCGAGAAATTCGCTCATGTTTTTCTAAGAAAATTTTCTCTAAATAAAATTAGACTAATGTCTCGGGGGAATTGTATTGACCAATAAGAGATTTTTGTCATGTTTTTCTTGCTTCAATAAAAATGAAATTTTCCTGACAAATTTTCCTCTAAAATTTTATTTCGATAAAAGAAAAATTCCTTCAAAAAAAAAACTTTGGTAAACATCAAGTGATTTTATCACATTCTTTCAAATTATAAAAACTTGCAACAAAAATTCTTTTCGAGAAATTTGCTCATGTTTTTCTAAGAAAATTTTCTCTAAATAAAATTAGACTAATGTCTCGGGGGAATTTTGTTAACCAATAAAGGATTTCTGTCATGTCTTTCCTGCTTCAATAAAAATAAAATTTTCCTGACAAATTTACCTCTGAAAATTTATTCTGATAAAAAGGAAATTCCTTCAAAAATTTTAGTAAACGTCAAGAGATTTTGTCACATTCCTTAAAAAAAAATAATAATAAAAAAAGAGTAATAAATCTGCAAAAAAATTCTGTATTAACCCATTTCTTCCTAAGGGAATTTTTTTTTTCTGATTTCTCTATAAAATAGAAAAAATCAAATTGGACTAATATAGGAGTCATGGACCGACATTCCTTGTGTCGCATACTAATTATATCATTTTCTTTTGCAGGGAGATTCTAGATACCCTAGACGGGTGTAAAAATTAAGTTCAAAATATATCAAGAATCATCTTCAGAAATACCAAAAGACGAAAAACACCGAGGCTTCAACCGTTAATTCCGGGGGGCAAACGAACACTGTCCATCTTTGACAGACAGAAGGATCTCGCGTCTTTTGAAAGACAATATGGATTATATAATCAGAACCTATGAAACAAATACCTTTACCTGATTAAATCAACCAGAGACCGATCTTAAAATTTCCTCTTATCCGAAACATGCGGAGGGCTTTAGAGGACCGAGGTTCTATTAATGAACGTGGCCCACAGGAATTTCTCCCGACGCTACAGGCGACCGACACGAGCAAGTGGACGCCGAAAGAAATAAAATATGGATAAAAGTGGGCACACAACAGGTGGCCGGATTTATTACCAGCGCACTGATCGAGTTGTCATAGTGTTATTGTTTGTGATCTCAAGATGGATAGTGGGGGCCACCGCCGAACCCTTCATCAATGTTCTCGATATCATCGTCTGGAGCAATTAAACAAGAACATCAAGAAAAACATTAAGCCTCGACATCTTCGGTACCTCAAATCGTTCTGTTATGCTATGCGGAAGAAACGATAGCAGGAAAATTAAACAAAAAAAAACACGTGAAGCTTTTCTTTCATTCCATTCATCAAAGAGCATTACAACAGCTCACTGGGGAGGAAAAGTAAAGCCAAACTGAGCCCTGATAACCATTACGAAGGAGCTCAACTGACTCTCCAAACAGTTGATGCTCCGGGTGCACCGGGCGTTCTCAGGATCAAGCTCCGCGAGCCTAAAGAAGAGGCGATCGCGCTTCTCCTTAGCCTGGGCCATACTGGCCTCGTAATGCTCGACAGCAAACTCCAAGTCCGAAATCGCCGCCCTCTCGAAAGCAATATCTGCCGTAATGTCATCAAGTCTCTCCTGCAGCCAACCGCATTTGTACCTCATCATAATATTGCTCGGCTCCTGTTCGGCGTAAGTTCGAACCAAGGCCAGACGGTCCACCAACTTTCCCCTCTCACGAACTAGCCACGAAAGCTGATCATTGGCAAACTTGAAGGCTTTCTTGTGATTATCAGCCATAAATGTGACTATTTCCAGATGCTCGTGCCGGTCTCGGTAACGAGCTTTCACGACGGCAGTCACAATGACCGTCTCATAAGCGCGGTTATAGGCAGCCAGAAAATTAATGAAGAGGGTCGGGAAGTTCCGATACTCCCTCCCCAGTTGGGTACCCTCAACAGAAGCAGCGTCTAGGGTCCTGAATAAACCGAGGATTTCAGCCTCAACGGTAGAGTTTTGGGCTATATGAGCGTAACCTCTACCAAGAAGATTGTAGAGTCTCTCCCACCCAGCCAGGATTTCGGCGGAGAAGGTATGGTTAGGAGAATTGGCCATTTTTGAAAGCAGATCACGAAAGAAAGGAGGAGAGAGGCGAGGCAGATGATCGGAATGCGAAGGTGATAATCTGCTTCAATTTAAATAATGATTTCACAGGGGCAGTCCTTATTGGTCGAGTTTTTTCTATCTACCATTCTCTGTCGGCAACACCCCCGCTGGCTCGAATTCCAGTCAAGCGGCAACCTCAAGCTGAGCAGACCCGACGTCTCTGCAGAAAAGTTGGACGGGCTGCCACCACTTTGAAAAAGAAAGAATAAAAAACGAGCTGAGTGGGAGACAAAGAAATTTTCGGCAGAAAAGGAGATACGACTCGTCTTTATTGGAGGACCCGCCAGTAAATCGACGTTGGAGATCTTGACAAGGGCCCTCTACCACGAAAAGAAAAAAGGAAGACGAACTGAGCGAGAAACAAGGATTTCCCCTTTGATCAAAAGCTGAATATCAGATTTTCTCCCTCGAAAAATCTAATAGCACTGCCCGTGAAGAGGGAAGTCGTTGCTATTGCCAGAGAGAGAACTTGTCCTCATTTGATAGTGAGAGTTCATTCGCAAGAACTCGCAGGAGAAAGATAGAGAGGAAGGAGTTCTCGTGGGAGAGGAATTCAAAACCTTCACCATCAAAGCATCGGCTTTCAAAGCCTGTTACGAGAAACCATCGACGATCCCGTGATCCCTCAAGTCCAAGAAGACATCCTGAGGCGGTCTCGAGTCGGCAGTCCTAGATCCAGAAATATGTCGAGCATTAGGGAAACGGGCGCATGTTCAACCCTGGTCGAAGCTAATGAAGTTCCTTACCCTGAGGGTCTACTGGTCATGGCCATTGACGGTAATCCAGTCTCTCTGTCAATCCTTGTTACCGTATTGAGAAAATGCCGGTATAAGGTTGTAGCTCAAGCAAAGGCGACAGAGGCCTTAGAGATATTAAGGAGGAGTGGTGACCAGTTTGATATCGTCCTCACCGCCATGGTAGGGATTGACATGGATGTTTTCACTCTCTTGGAAGTCATCAATTCTAAATTAAACATGCCAGTCCTCGTAATATCGGCAAGCGATGATCAGCAAGCCATAATGAAGGCTGTCTTAAATGGGGCCCAAGACGTCGTAACGAAACCAGTTAGGGTTCAGATGCTTCAAAACATATGGCAGCACGTGGTAAGGAAGCAATTGCACGACCATGAGAACAAGCATCAAGCCTTCAATTTTGTTCCAAGCAACTGGAGAAAGAAGATGAGTTGGTCTCCCGAGCTGCATCGTATGTTTGTTAATGCAGTTCAACAGGTAGGAATCGATTCGGCACGGCCGCAACATATACTGGAAATTATGAACATAGAGGGACTCACTAAAGCAAATGTTTCGAGTCATCTTCAGAAGTACAGAAAAAGGGTGAGAGAACACAATGCAGCTCAGAATCAAGAAAACCAAGGCGGGACTGATCCAAGCCTGAATGTCGAGTCTCCTCGCCACCATAAGTTCCGCGGGTTAGCATGGGGCGAGCCACTTCCCATCATCAACCAAGCCAGTAGCCGTGCCATCAATCCTCCAGGCGTTAATCAAAGTATCCCCCAGAATCACCCTAATGCTCTTCAAGAGTATAGACCGCAGGGGCAGTGTATTCAGACTCCTTGGTCTGAGCACCAACCCGTGGCTAGAATTCATCCCATGATCAGCGCGCCTGCGCAGCCAGAGAATCAGACAAGAAATTATCCTGAGCACTTCCACTTCTTTAATCCTCGAATGGAAGGAGTTTTTGGCAGCAGGACAGTTGGTGATCCCCACACTTTCTCGAGTAATGATGAAGGCTCCAGCACGAGAAGTCAAATTGCTCATGACGAGGACAGAATGAGAAATCTACCGCCAGCATTTGCCAACAACAATGCCCAATTCGAGCATCAGTTGCTGGAAGGTTCAAGAGATTACCCAGATGATGAGCTTACTGCCCTGGTCAACCAGTTTAGGGTTGACAGACGTCCCAAGCCGCGATCAGGAGCTAGTGAGTAGGGACTCTCAAACATCGATCATCCACACCCGAACCAACACGAGACTAGCTGATTATCGAAGAGCCACAGGAGAGGCAGAACTGACCTTGAATAAGTGCACATTTTATTTCATGCTTAATTCCCCTGCGTATGATATTTTCCAGCTTTCTAGGTGTCTCGATTTAATTCAGGGACAATGGGGCAATTTATTTATTTTTTTTATCCCGTCGAATGCGTGAATCCCTTTTTATGCTAGATTTAGGGCGGATCAATTTATGGTAACATCGCTGACTGCCATAATGAGAAATGTTGAATGGCCTCACGTAGGGAAATTTCAAGTGAAATGCCCAGGCGAGCTCGAAGACGGGTAATTGTGTGTCGTTCCAATTTACCCTCAATCGTTGCAAAATGCTAAATTGGATTTGTTCCATTCTCACCCAGGGAATCGCAAAGTGCCTCAAGAGTGTTGCAAAATGAAATGACCCAATGGAACGCGATAGGACTCATTTGCCTCGAAGGTAACCTTCAAATTAAAGGAGCCCTCCGGTCCACGGACCCGATGGCATAGAAAATGATGATGGTCCAAGGCAACCCGAAAGAAAATAAGGCCCAACTAAGCAAAGCACTTACGTGGCAAGCTCAAAGTGAAGGGCAACTCGGGACATACAATTCAATCCAGTCTAAATGAAGGAACTTCCTCAATTCAAATTCAATAGAAGTACACACAAGGGTAAAACAGTATCGTTCCAATTTTTCTAGAATATGAAGAACATATACTGCCGCATTCTCTTTCATTTTTGCAGGGAAAGTCTCTACTGGCCAGATTTTCCTGTCTAACATTCCCTATCAGTATCACCTCCGCTACTCGTCTCCAATCTCCAACCAAGCAAATCCGACGTCTCTACGGCAAAGCTAAATGGGACGCCACTACTTTGAAAAAGAAAAGATAAAAAATAAGCTGAGTGGGAGACAAAGACATTTTCGGCAGAAAAGAGATACGACTCGTCTTTATTGAAGAACTCGCCAGCAAATTGACGGTGGAGACAACAACAAGGGGCCCTATCACGAAAAGATGGAAGGAGATGAGCCGAGCAAGAGACACGATAAGAAAAGAGGATTGAGAAAGGCCGGACCCTTGGAAGAAGCAATACAGTTGCTAAACCCACGTTTAATTTTAAAAGAGACGCCATGCTCAGAAGAGGGTCTTAAGGCATAGGCAATCGCTCAGAAAAATTCAAAGAGAGTGAAAACACCGGAAGCGAGTAGCAAATCTTGAGAAATCATCAACCAAATCAAAGATGTCTCAACCCAATACTCCCGAGAGCTATCATTGCCTGCTGAATATGGGAGAGGAAAAGTTCGAAGCCATGTTTGGGATCGAGCCTATGGAGCCTAGCTCTTCCGCCGACGACGTCCAAAATCTCAGTAAAGATAAGGACAATAACGGTAGGGGTCAAAAGAAGCGTTACCGTCGCCATACTAAGGAGCAGGTACAAAGGCTTGAGGATTTCTTCAGAACATGCCCTATGCCAGACGGCAAACAGAAAATGGAACTGAGTCAATAGTTAGGACTTGAACCTTTGCAAATCAAGTTCTGGTTTCAAAATAGGCGAACCCGAATGAAGGCTCGTCATGAGCACAACGAAGCCGAGTTTCTAAGAGTTGAAAATGAAAACCTCCGAGCGGAAAACAAGATGTATAAAGAGACTTTTGACTCCGCCACCTGCCCCAACTGCAATAGCCTCCTCCTCACCCTCGATGAAATGTATGATCTAAGGATCGAAAATGCACGTTTAAGAGGTGAGTTAGACCAGTTTATAACAGGATCGAGTTCTGTTGGAGGAGGGTACAAAAGGACCAATGATACTGGATCAGCATCAATACCTCCCGAGGAAGAAGGGACAGATCACCACCAAGCGGACATTGACGATGATCTTTTCGCCATAATCAACCAGTTTGATATCGGTAAAGCATCGGGACTGTGATGCACTTGTTCAGCCAGTGACCACGAGACCTTCAATATGGCCGATGCATACCTAATTTGGGATGAAGCCAGCTGATCATGGGAGAGCCTGCAGAGGAAGCGGAACTAATCCTGAATGAGTGAATGTGTTTTATTTCCTTGCGTGATGTGTTTTTCTGCTTTTGTGAATGTGTAAAAGCAAGGAGTAATAATCCGACTTCCCCCTATTAAATGCTCGAATCCGCCACCTCACCAACCTCGCGACGAATTGATGGCGAGTGAAAATCTGCATAAACCTGAAGGGTAACTCCGTATCGTTTCAATTTACCCTCAGTTGCTCCAAGTTTTAAAATTAAGCCCCTTCTATTCTCAGGAAATTGCAAATCGACCCGAGAACGCAATCATATCCGAATACAGGTTGGATAAAATTTGGGGGCAAATCAACTCATGGGCATTACCACGGGATAGACAGCTTCGGACAAAGGAAAGTACAAGCGAAAGACGCGAACAATCTCAGAAATGGGTAATTCTGTATCGTTCTAATGTGCACATAATCATCTCAAGTCTTGAATTGTCTTATTCCATTCTTAACAGGGATTGCAAATTACCTCGAGAAATACCGTAACATGGCCCAAGGTGATACAACAGGGCTGCGTTATCCCCAAGGATTAACCCTTGAAAAGAAAGCCCCATGAACACCTACGGTCCAATGGACCGAATGGTATGGGGGATGACAGTAGGTCCGAAATATTCCGAGTTCGATCCCCAAGGGTGGGGAATTTTGTATGTATTATAAATAAATAAAACAACTTTTTGTGCATTTCTTTTTTTACAAACAGGAATACTCGACGAGTAATATCAAAGTCAGTATTTTACCATAGTCTTCCCATAATGGTGAGGCGCCCAACAAAAGTCGAGGAAAATTCAATCCAACAAAACTGGTAAAAGACTCGTGCAAGACATTCAAGATGAAGGGTAAATCAGTATCGTTTTCAATTTATCCCTTTTAATACTGGCTGATATGTCTCTTTTTCTTTTTACAGGAAATATTTACACTAACATTTAACATGTTGAAGGAGACAAATCCAAAAGAAAATTATGATCATCTGACAAGATCTATTCTGGTGAAAAATGGGGCAAATTGATCACAAGCTCTGAAGCGAAAAAGCAAATATGTCTTCCTTATCTCGTTTGATTTCGAGAATAATTTCTCTGCTTTTTACAGGGGCATTCAACCGCTAAACCGTGGCGGTCGCTGTCATTAAACAAACCGAAATGCTCCCTCACCCATATGCTTCATCACGTAGAGACAAAGTTTGAGACGAACCACCCCTCGACATAAGGAGTAGGCTTCCCAATTTGTTCGGTCCGCCCACATACCAGGGGCAATTTAAATCCGCCCATATTTGCACATTATATAAACACACGTAATGCTAAAAAATTGTCACATCTGCATTGTGCTTACACAGTTCATGAATTATGTATGACTATTCCGTGTGTTTAACTTACCAACTCCAACTTAGAGCATAAACTGCACATGAGACATCAAATGTGCAGAATGGGGCATGACAAGATGAGGAAAGGCAAACCATTTCCACGCAAGTCTAACATTTTAATTTACAGATAAACAGCCTTTCCCCAGAGTGAGAGAAGGCCCTTTCGGATTGAAGTCCCCCATTCAGATTACATTCGAGGCGTTCATACTATGAGAACCTCCTTAAACAGAATTGGTAATGCAAGCTTGACAGAATAGTTTTGCATGATCCATATTTGGATTGATTGCATCATGAGTTATCACACAGACTACTTCTAATCATTGCCGACTTGGTTGAATAGTTTTACATGAACCGATCAACTCATTGATGAAAATGCTTGCACATGTTACCTCTGATACTGCCTGACAGGCAACACATTCCCAATGTTCAAACTACCTTCCAAAGTCTTGAAATTCATTCAGCGATTATTGAATGAACAAGCCTAGTTGTCGAGAAGCCACCAAGCATTTCTTCCAAATTCTCAGGTAAGTATATCTTCAACCTGAACCTTTCAAGAGAATGAATTCTGACGGTTGTTGGGGTACTCGAATCCATTGCGGTACATACAGGTATCCACCTTCTTCAATAAAGCATGATTTGTCTCAAGGACAGAAATGTTCGAGACCTTTTGATCTCTGCCTCTTTGGTTTATTCCTAAAGCGACAGGATAATATAATTTGGGTTTGAGCTTCTGCAGGATTCCTGATCTTTCCAGATTCCAGAATGGCACCCTTTGAGGTACACCAAGTCCTTCTTACAGGTAAAATAAGTCATTCTTACAGGCAAACCAAGTCCTTCTTACAGGCAAACCAAGTCCTTCTTACAGGCAAATCAAGTCCTTCTTATAGGCACAAAGTCCTTCTTACAGGCAAATCAAGTCCTTCTTACAGGCAAAACAAGTCCTTCTTACAGGCACAAAGTCCTTCTTACAGGCAAATCAAGTCCTTCTTACAGGCAAAACAAGTCCTTCTTACAGGCACAAAGTCCTTCTTACAGGCAAATCAAGTCCTTCTTACAGGCAAAACAAGTCCTTCTTACAGGCAAATCAAGTCCTTCTTACAGGCATAAAGTCCTTCTTACAGGCAAACCAAGTCCTTCTTACAGGCACAAAGTCCTTCTTACAGGCAAATCAAGTCCTTCTTACAGGCACAAAGTCCTTCTTACAGGCACAAAGTCCTTCTTACAGGCAAATCAAGTCCTTCTTACAGGCACAAAGTCCTTCTTATAGGCATAAAGTCCTTCTTACAGGCAAATCAAGTCCTTCTTACAGGCATAAAGTCCTTCTTGCAGGCAAACAAAGTCCTTCTTACAGGCAAATCAAGTCCTTCTTACAGGCACAAAGTCCTTCTTACAGGCAAAGTAAGTCCTTCTTACAGGCAAAACAAAGTCCTTCTTACAGGCAAACAAAGTCCTTCTTACAGGCAAATCAAGTCCTTCTTACAGGCAAAGCAAGTCCTTCTTACAGGCACAAAGTTCTTCTTACAGGCAAAGCACCAAGTCCTTTTTACTGGCACCAAGTCCTTTCTACAGGCACCAAGTCCTTCTTACAGGTATCTCCATGTGGTGACCTACCATACGGGTCAAATCTCAATCAAAATTTAATCAGTAGAATCCTTTTATTAGGAATCTACCATGGTACGACCCACCATACGGGTCAAATGGTATGACCCACCATACGGGTCAAATTTTAATTCAATTTTTAATCAGTAGAATCCTTTTATTAGGAATCTACCATGGGTTGATCCACCATACGGGTTCAAGTTCAACCACCCTAAAGTTTTTTTATATAACGAATCCTTAGGTTCTCATTTCATTTTCAGTGGAACAATCATGTCACGACTCTTTTTATTTCCTTGTATTGAGTCGATAAGAATCCAGGTGTCATCTCGTCTTTGAAATGAACCTTTACCGAGCTTCCTTTCAAAGAGGGGCAGCTGTTGACACCTGATTTTTAATCATTTTTTCTATTGCTAAAGTAATAAAAAAATCCATAAAAATTCATAAAATTGAAAAATCAACTTTGGGGACCTTAGCCAAGCCTAGGGAACCAATTTTGACCAAAAAACGATTTTTCATATTTTCAGTATTTTTACGTATTTTGTATTTATTTATTTTCGAAAATTAATAGAAAATCCATAAAAATTCATAAAATTGAAAAATCAACTTTGGGAACCTTAGCCAAGCCTAGGGAACGAATTTTGACCAAGAAATAATTTTTCATGCTATATATATTTTAATTTTTTTAAAAAAAATACAAAAATATTTGAAAATTTTGGAAAAATAACATTTGAGGCCAAAAAATACACAAAGATAGTTAATATTTTTATTTTAAATCTATTTTCATATTGGCCATCGCAAATTCAGAAAAATCCAATTCGAGTCACGTGTTCCTTCACGAGTATAATCTCGAATCGGGCCTAAAAAAATTTAATTTGAGTCAACTTATTTTTAACTTTCACTTTTTATGAGTTGTGACATTGTCTTCTAATATTTTAAATTTTCATCTTGGCCCAATTATACCCAGAATGACTTAATTTTGCAAAAGGGCTTTAATTAAATTATGCATTATTTTCAGCGACAAGAAATGAGCTTAAATTTGACATGTGGTAAATTTTGGTGTGTCAAAAATTGTGAGGAGATTTGGACTTAAAGAAATATATTTTTTTCAGGGACTGAATTGTAAATACTTAAAATTCAAGGACTAGAGTGCAAATACCTAACTCTTGAAGGATTATTTTACAAATAATAAAAAGAAGAGTTAGTGGATAAATTAGAATAGAGAAGGGAAGATGAAGAAGAGGAGATGAAGAAGAGAAGTTGGAGAAGAATGGATGGAGAAAATAAGATAAGAATAGAGAAGGGAAGATGGAGATGAAGAAGAGTTAGTAGAGAAATTAGAATGGAAGATAAGAATAGAGAAGGGAAGATGGAGATTAAGAAGAGTTAGTGGAGAAATTAGAATGGGAGATAAATATGGAGAAGGGAAGATGAAGATGAAGAAGAGTTAGTGGAGAGATTAGAATGTGAGATAGAGATGGAGAATGGAAGATGAAAATGAAGAAGAGTTAGTGGAGAAATTAGAATGGGAGATAGAGTTAGTGGAAAAATTAGAATGGGAGATAGATGAGTAGGTTATAAAAGGAGGAAGAAGTGAGCTTGAGAAAGAATTCTTGAGAGAGAAAATTTGAAGTGTTTGGGAGAATTTTTTGAAGAGAAAATTTTGGATGTTTGAGAGAGTTTTGGGAGATTGAAGAAAAATTTGAGAGAAAGAAAATACCAAAAAAGAGAGAGAATTTTGAAGATGATGGGAGTTTAAAGCTAGGGGTTATCATCACAAATTCCTTCATCGATCAATATAAATCAAGAGTTCATCCTCGTCAACGAGCAAGCAAATTCGAGCTAAGTGTTTTTATTTATTCATTTATTTATGGTTTTACTCGCAAATTAGCACAAATTGTATACACTTTCTCCATCTCCCATTTTTTCCCATATTTTATGTCAGGAGAAAGATATCTCTATGTCAACAGCAAAAATCTCGTAGAGATGCAAGAATCGGCCCAGACAAGCTCCTAAGCTGTTCACCGATTTCTCAACTGATCTGTGACTAAAAGTCCCTCTTAATTCAAAAGAAACTCTCTATATTGGGAACATAGAGAGCGAAAATCAATTATAGAAATCCCTCCCAAACAAACGGGAGATAAGTACTCTTTCCACTCTTCTGGTTTTAGGTGCAGATTAGCACATATTTTGTATACTGACACTTCACTCTATTTTATGTCAGGAAGCCGCAGCTCTATATCAATGGTCAATCCTATGGAAGCACAAAATCGGCTTGGAGGAGTCCTCAAGCGCGCACAAATTTCAAATTGTTGAATCAATTCGTTGTATTTCATTTTAAAAAATTCATACCCCAAAATGGAGAGGACAAAGTCCATCCGCAATTTAAATACCTGCACCATAAATCCCAAAGGGAAGAGCCAAGCCAATGCTTAGCCTCCCATTGGAGGTTTTTACTTATAGTAGTTAAATACCTGCAACTTAAATACCTGCACCTTAAATCCCAAAGGGAAGAGCCAAGCCAATGCTTAGCCTCCCATTGGAGGTTTTTACTTACAGTTGTTAAATACCTGCACCTTAAATCCCAAAGGGAAGAGCCAAGCCAATGCTTAGCCTCCCATTGGAGGTTTTTACTTACAGTAGTTAAATACCTGCAACTTAAATACCTGTACCTTAAATCCCAAAGGGAAGAGCCAAGCCAATGCTTAGCCTCCCATTGGAGGTTTTTACTTACAGTAGTTAAATACCTGCAACTTAAATACCTGTACCTTAAATCCCAAAGGGAAGAGCCAAGCCAATGCTTAGCCTCCCATTGGAGGTTTTTACTTACAGTAGTTTAAATACTTGCAACTTAAATACCTGTACCTTAAATCCCAAAGGGAAGAGCCAAGCCAATGCTAGGCCTCCCATTGGAGGTGTTTATTCACTGTCATGTACTTCCTATAATTTAATTTTTGAATCATCAGACCCAAAAGATGAGTAGGTCGTAATACTGCACAGAAGTCGTTAACACACTCCCTCTTTCGGCTTCAGGGAATCTTTAACACTTAAAAAAAATATAACAAATAAAAATATATACCATCCATGCATCCTATTTAAAAAGTGAAAACACAAAAGAGAATACCCTACTAGAGCTTTAGGAATAAACCAAGCCTGAGTTGCCGGATTAGGATATCCATGAAATTAAGGTACCGAAAGGGCATTAGTTTTAATTAACTAGTGTAACCAAGTCCCCGAGCTCATAATCTCTGGTTCGTAGGAATAAATTAGTTCTCCCGCTAATTTATTTAGGTTTCTAATCGACCTACCAAGAACGATTAGTGGCGACTCCAAATTTTAAAATCATTTAAACAAAAACCAAAGTTGCGATTCGGTAGGGCTTGGGAGGGTCCGCGTTAGGTTAGTCAAATCTAATTAACCTAATAATCCGTTAACCCCTTTTAAAATTTAAAATTTTTTTAGAGGGTCGCGACAATCATGAGAAGCTATTCAATAATTTCAAAAGGATAGTTGGAATGTTTCCAATAGTAGGAAATCAAAAAGAACTTTTCAAGTCTAAAGCATTATGATTACTACAACTCTATGTTGGCCAGAGGAGTAATGAATAAAAAAACAGTTGATTTTTTTGTACTTTGATAACTTTGGTATTCCTGTTCAGTATCATCTTGCTAAATTGAATTTGAAAAGTTTATGGTTTCTCACTTCTCCTGCCTATTCTGAACTCACAGCTTACTTCTACTCTAATATATCAATTATTTGTCCACACACTCTTTGATTCTTTGTTTTTGATAATGACTGTACTCTCTACAAGTGTATGATGTTGTAAATATTCTAGACGTAAATAACTATGAATTTTCACCCCTTTGTATTGAGCCTAATCATGCATAGAGAAATTTCTCTATCATCTATGACTTCATCAAAGCTCATAAATCTTATGTATTTCACAATTACTTCCCTCTAAGTGTATTATGCTTCATGAAATCATCATCAGTGGTCTCACACCAAGGGGTCTTCCAAAACAAATGTCTCAAGATATGAAGCAAATATCATCTGGGCCATTGCAAATGGCATATCCTTCTCCACATGTACAAGACTATCAAGAAGAACAAAGAGAAATTGCCTTATGATTTTTTTGCAACTAGAATTTTTTAGCATTTCAATATTGAGATTCCAGCTAAGCTCAAAGTCAAGTCACTGCCTCTGATGACTGTTAGAAAACAGATGATGAGCAAAATGGGTCTCGGATTCATAGAAGAAAGGTGGAAAAATAGATAAGGTGAGTCTGTCAAAATTGACATCTCTAAAGTTTTTATTGTTGAATAGCAATCTCAGCCATCAAGGAAGAGAAGATTTGCAAATGTATTCTAGCAAAATCCATGTAATCTTTGAAAATGAGAGGTAGTGTAAGATCTTTCCTTCAAAGTATTATCGATGAATCTGATGATGAGATGAAAATGTCTGATGAGCATACAAACACTGATGATAATATAGTTGAAGGAGGAGAAGTTCAAGATGCGATGAGAGTTAAAGAAGCGTGGTAGAAAATTTCTGAAGATAAGGAAGTTGCTGCCAGGGCTAAAATTACTAAAATTCTACAATAAGATAAAGAAGCTAAACAAGAATTTGCAGAAATGGTTAGAGAAATTATTGAGAATGAGAATTAGAGAATGGAAGCAAAAACTCAAGAAGCAACTAAAGAAGGTTGAGAGAGGAAGAAAAAGCGAGACTGTATCATGAGGAAATACTTGATGAATATCAAGCATATAACTTTGACAACAAGGGGTGATAGTAATCTTCAAGTGACCAGCATTGAACGCACTTTAAGAGGAACATCAACTCCTCGGAGGACTTTGAAAGGATTGAAGTTGGTGCTGCAATGGAGGTTGATGCATCAAATATTGCAGATCCTTCAGAAACTCTCACAAATGCAGTTAAGAAGGAAGCATTTGAAGCTATTGATGAATAGGATTTTCCTATAATTACTGAACAACATGAAGTTTAAAAGACAAACATTGCACAAATTTAGGGGGGAATCTATTGGAACTTTAATAAATCAGATTCAAATGAAGCTCCAGCTGAATCCGTGGAATAGTTGCCACAGGACACAAGGTTCAAGTAGGGTGAAACAAAGGAAAAAAAAAAAAAAAGAGAACTTCGTGGTGAATTTCTTGAAAAAAATTTAGAAGGTGAAGGACACGGTGAATGCGAGATTGATGAATCAAAAAATTGAATTGACCACTGAGGCTAGGCATGTAGTACTTGGGGTTGATGCTCTTGGGAGGAAACTCGAGAATTTCTTCAAAGCTCGAGGAAAAGATGAATCAGTTTTACTTTTATAGCCTTATCAACACTATATTCCAATCAACATTTGAGCCCACACCATCCAATTCCACCATCACAAACGCTCAACAAACTGAACATCACTTTATTTTAGTCATTTTTTGATTTGTTTCGTTGTTTTTAAGAGTGATATTGTTTAAATTTTGATGTTGAATTTGATATGCTGCACTAAACCTTGCTGTTTCGAATATATTTGCATTATTTATTTTATGTGAACAAAAGGGGGAGAAATATGCATATTCAGAATACATGTTGCAGATTGTTATATTTTTATAAGTTGCATAAGAAAAAAAGAACAAAATTAAAATGTTCTTATGCGATTTTGAAAACTAGATATTGCAACTTTGAACGAATTAGATGAAATCCATACTTGCTTATGCGACCATATTTATTTATAGATTGCAAGTTGCATGGATAGTTTTGTTATCATAAAAATGGAAAGATTATTGAAAAAAATTTCTAATAAATTTTGAAGCTGAAAAAATAATAATTAATATATCTAAATCTGATAAATGTATCTAACCATTCTTATGCTGGTGATACTTGAGAAAAGAAGTACATATAATACTATTTGTGCTTTCAGACTCTATAAGTTGAATTATGCAACTATTGTCTAAAGCAATAGCTTTGTGGATGTTATCGTGTGGATATCTTCATAAGGCAAGTCCTAGATATGTTAAGGAACTAGAACATGACTATCCTCAAGGCATTTGAGATCCTCGAAATCTATTAGAGTCAAACTCATATTTAGATTTAGATGCAGACTACTGAGTTTCATCCTCAAATTGGGATGTAAATTATTTCTATCATAATGGCTAGTGATTTGGCTTGGATTTCTAGTTTGAAAAACATTAATCTTTAAGATTGTCTTATGATGCAACTATTACAACAAGAAATCCTGATTGATCGGCAAAGACAAGATTTCTTATCAATCGAAGAGCTCTACTTATGAAAACCTAGATTTGATTATATGGACGACTGAATTAATAGGAGATTCTAATCTCATTTCTCAACGGGTTAATCTTCTTTGGCAATTCTTTCCAATAGTTTGACTGGAGATTAATCCTCTAGAGACCCGTCTAATAGGTAGATTGGAAGTATAGAAGTATAAAAGGAGACCAAGAGAGAAAAAGATAAAGGATTGCCATAATAGATTCCTTTTTCCAAGAAAGATTCATTTTCGATGTTTTGCCCTATAAAGCTTCTTGTAGTAGGCAAACTATTGGGAGAGACGTGTTCTAGTAGCTTGATTTGCATTTTATTTACTCTGAAAGAAATGATTATACTAAAAAAGTCATGCAAAACCCAAAAGATGAAAAATTGCTTCAAAGTCTGAAGAGAGCTTCGATCATACACATTTGTCTTTGTTCAAATACAAACTACAATCTTTGAGAGGTTTTTTTTTAGAGTTATTGAGTGTGAGATGGTGTGGTTTATCAAGAGTATCACTACTCATTGTAATATCTCTCATCAATTGACTAGTGGAATTCAGCCAGTAGACTGTTAATGTGGAGAGTGGATGTACACTTGATCTAAGCTGTATCACTATAAATTTTGTGTGCAATTTTCTTTATCCCCTTACTCTCATACATTATCCTTGATAGTATATTGTGCACAAACTAAATCTGATCACTATTTCTATTCAAACTCAAACTTGGTGCCAAATCTATTTATAGATGACCGGATTTTACTCTAAACAACTAAATCTATTACATTTTGATAATATCCAACAATTGGTCACTATTTGGTGCAAATAACAAAATTATGTTTGGAAAGAAAACTTAGAGAGAGAGAGAGAGAGAGAGAGAGAGAGAGAGAGAGAGAGAGAGAGAGAGAGAGAGAGAGAGAGAGAGAGAGAGAGGTGTCCCAAGTGTACTCTCTTTTGGAAAAATATTGATTTGTGCTTTACTTTTACACAGGGCTTGTTTGGTTCAACTTTGGGCAAATGTCTTTGGAAAAATATAAATACTTTTGAGCTAAATAGGTTTGATGAAATACAAATACTGTTTGGTAAACTGTAATTAAAAAGTGCATTTAGATGCAACTTTGAAGTAAACGTCATTTGGTAAAACAATACCCTTTGTAAATGATCCAAATTTTAATTACTTTTTTTTATTATTGCAAATAATGTTTTAATTTTTAATATATTTTTTAAAATTATTTTAATTATTATTTTATTTTATTTTGAAAAAATTATTTTTAGATTCAATTACTTTCTTTAAAAGAAAATACAAAATACTAAAATAAAAAGATTAAAAATAAAAAAATTGTAGTTGCATTCCGAAAATACAACCTCTCAAAATACATCCGAAGTTATTTTGGGTTAAAGACCTTTAGAGCCTTTTGAAAATGCAATTACGTTTCTCCAAAGTTGAGTAGAAAACAAACCAAATGCTATTTACATTTGGCCAAGAGACCTTAGAGCCCCAAAATCTCTTGCAAATATTGAACTAAACAGGCCCATAATTGATAAGAATTGCTAATTTTGCAAGTAGAGTTCGGTGTTTAAATTGTACCATGAATGGATTAGCGGCTTTTTTGAGATTCCGATTTCTCTAGCATAGGAATATCTTGTGTTAAATATCTTTAAAAAAAAGCGACTGATCATTGAGTTATTTCAAAACTCAATAAATTCAGTTTTTTTTTTAGTGAAACTGAGTTCAATATTTATAATGGGATCGATTTTCGGTTCTCTTTTACCCTCTCTCACCTCAAGGTACTAGGGATTTTTTTGTGCTTTAACACATAACTGCGAAAGTAAGAGCACTCAAAATTTGGAATAGTTTCTTGTTTTTCTCCCCTCAAAATTCAAAGGATTGATACTATAAAAATTTCCAAACTGGTAACAACATTTCATATTTACCTTGAATTAATTTTCATCTTACAAAAAAAATCTCAAATTGGTACATTTGACCCAAAATATACCATTCACATCATATCTCAAACTCATAACTATGGGTGGATTTGGGTCAACAACAGTAGTTTGAGATTTTTCTCGAGACACATAAATTTGAAATAAATATATCATGGGGTACCAATTTGAGATGTTTTGTGAGACAAAAATAGGGAAAATTACCAAAACAACTCTTAAATCTGTTGTATATATGCCAATTCATTCCTAAAGCTTTATAATTATCAATATAGTCATTTTGGCCAATTTCGGTAGGAAATTATTGACATGAATGCCAATTATCCTATGTGGCGAGCCACTGCTAATGTGGACACTATTTATAGTTTTTATTTTATTTTATTATTGTCATAGGGGAGGGCTTGGGTGAGGGCTTGCGAGCTCTTGTCTAGTGTCTGGTGACCCTCGTCAACCACAATGAAATAAAAAAGAAAAGAGCACACTATAAAAGTCTAAAAAAAAATCAATTTTCTTTATCAAAGTTATAAAATTTATCTACGTCAGCAATGAATGTACCACTTAAGATGGCTGCCATTTGTGTCATCAATTTTCTACCAAAATCAACTGAAATGATTACGTTGGTAAATTTTTAAAAATTTTAGGAATGAATTGGCATACATATAGTAGATTTAAATCTATCTTTTACATATATCTTGACGAAAATTAATTGAGGATAAATGTGCTATGAGGACACTAGTTACGATTTTTAATATTATTATCCCAAATTTCAAATATCTACTTGTAATTCGATGTAAGCATAGGATACAAGTCGTCATAGCCATGGGTTGGGAACTGCCGGTTCCGGTTCCAACTTAAGGGGAATAGGAACTGAGCCCTTAAGTGGCGGTTCCTATTCCAATTTTGAACCGCTAATTCTAGAATGGTTTCGAGCCCAGTTTTGGTTCAAAATTGAAAATGAAACCTCCGGTTTCGAATCGGTTATAGTTTTTTAGTTTAAAAATTAAATTGTAATGAATTTGTAATAAAATTACAATCGAATTATCAAATAATGAATTATGAAATAAAAGAAAATAATGAATTATCAAAAACAAATTATAATCAAATTATAATCAAATTTGAGGGGAAAAAGGGAGGGGTATGGGGTTTGAACTTAATGATTATCATTAAACGCCTAAATATCTTCTTAGGGATAAAAAAAATTAAAGCCCATGTAGTTCACCTTTGACAACCCCATACTTACTTCATCCTCAATCATTGCTATTCATTTCGATACCAGTACCAGTGGTATCTTTATCATCAAAGAATTCTGTTCATTGTTGCGATTTATCTCTTGTTGTCTATATTGAGCATTTATCCAATCATTAATACAAGCTTGACCCTCCACCGAATTGGGAGCTAATTTTGAATGTCGTTGTCTAAAGTATTGCCTCCAATGCTAAATACCTGTTCTATCATAATTGTCGAACAAGAGGTTGCTAAAATTTATTTTGCAATTAGAATAAGAATTGGATATTGGATGAAATGTCTCTTCCATCAATCTAGTATTATAAAATATGTACCGCCTTCAGATTTATCAAACTCAAAAGAAATGATTAGATAGCTCTCTATTTCAGAATTATTTTCTATTACTCCATTTTGCTTTTTTTTTTTTTACCTATGCAATAAAAGTTGGTATCCTCTACTAATTTTACTTATATTCTCACTTTATAAGTCACTAGATTGTGAAGATCCACTTTTACCTTGATCATATGTACTACAAAATTCATTATATAATTATATTATTACGTTTTTAACCATTATTTGTATAGCTCTCATATTTATCGCATCAATCAAATGTAAACATTTATAATGTATATTCAAATAATTACATAAATCATCTAATGTATAATATGTATAAAAAATACAAGCAACTAAATAAATAATAGGAATTTCCCCATAATAATATAGCCATTTTGTTTGCATTGTTCTAATAGTGCCACTTAATTTGTCATTAGTTTCATTTTTTTTTCAAAAACTCCAACAATATTAATACATGCTATTAAAAATAAATGCATAGCAGGATAACAAATATTAAATAAAGTACAAGTTGCATTATTAAAGTTTGTTTAAAATATCTAATTTTTTTTTGCAAATATCTCATGCTTGTGGGAATAAATTAATTTGAGTTATATAATCTGAAATAAATACAAAAAAATTTTATATAGAAAAGATTCATTAAGCGATTCGTAAGTAGAATTCCAACAATTTATAATATTTTTTGAAAATCTTGTTGATTTTTTTTCAATTTGCTCTACAAAATTTTAATCATTCTTTCATTATTTTGAGAATGTTCCCATAAAAATTGAATTGCCATTTTTTTGGGTCGAGAAAAATATCAAAAGTTTTTAAACTATCTTATACACATAATTTTAAAACATGACAAGCACATTTAATGTGAAAAAATTATCTACTAAAAACGGATTTACAAATCTTTTCTAGTTCAATAATTAAAGCAGCATTTGTCACAGTATTATCAAAATCAATTGAAAAATTTTAATTAAGAAAATAATATTCTTATAAAATTTACCTAATTAATTTATAAATATTATTTGTCGTATGCCTTTCATCAAAAACTCTAAATGTAATAACTCTTTTTTGAATATTCCCATAATCATTTATCCAATGATATATTATACCCATATAAGAATGAACTTGCCAATGACCACTCTAAATATCACTACCTATATGCGCACGTCCATTAGAATTTTAAAAAAAGTTTGTAAATTGTTTTCTCTTTTTTAAAAAGATCTTTAATTATGCATTTAAATGTATTTCTAGGAACACGTTTTACTTGTGGAACACATGCATTTTTGTATAAATTGATTAAAATCAAATCTTTCATCAAAATTAAATGATAAATGT
Organism: Psidium guajava; assembly: GCA_016432845.1. Taxonomy (NCBI): domain Eukaryota; kingdom Viridiplantae; phylum Streptophyta; class Magnoliopsida; order Myrtales; family Myrtaceae; genus Psidium; species Psidium guajava. The sequence goes on from CM028228.1 coordinate 37,427,579, forward strand.
TCAACAAAAATAAATTTACCTAATTCTTCTTTATAAGTTTTTTCATTATAACGAAATAAAGGAAAAGTGTTAGGATTGGCGTACCTAGAAATTTTGGATGTTTTGCCTTAAAATGCCATTTAAATGTTCTATATCCGGCTCTATCGATATATTTTTATTTTATTTCACAATGTTTACAAACTACATCATACCTTTTTAGAGCTATATCAAATCTTTCAATCTTCATGAAGTAGTCCCATACATTGGATATAAACTCCTGCTCCTTTCTTATTGACATTTCTTCGATACCAATAAGAAGATGAAGACTCTCTTGCCTTTCGACTTGTTTCATATTATGAATAGTGTTGATTTTGTCATCTATATTAACTTCCTGATCTTCATAATCATGAGGACTAGGAGGATAATCGGATTTCCTCTTCTTGCTCTTGCCTCTACCACTAGTTCTACTTTCGCTTGCTTTTTTTTTTTATATAGAAAAATTTTATGGTCTAATGCAAAAATATAGGATATGAAAAAAGAACTTGAAATAGGAAATTATTAAAGGATATAATAAATAAAGAAAATAAGAAATTAGAGAACGTAATTGAAGAAAAGAAAATAATAAATTGGATGTTTTGAATAATTAAAAGTTAGAGAGAATTTGGGTGAAAAAAAAAGATATGAAAAGGGGTAGCTATAATTTTATATCATAGGTTAGAAATTAGTAAAAAAAAGAAAAGTGACCATTGGTTGCCAACACACACCAAACCAAAGTAAAAAGAGCCATAGCTTCGCAACGGCTCTTTAATTTTTTTTAATCCCCATTTTTCACGATTTGGAACTAGCTTAGAACTATTGGTTTCCAGTCCAGTTCAGGGTTTGAGGAAACTGGAACTGGGCCTTTATGCCATGGGCCGATTTTGATTTGGAACCATGGGCCCAGTCGACGGGCCGGTTCCGGGCCCAACTCGGCCATGGCCATGACTAGGTATGGTTGTATCTCTAATGCTCAGCAACGAATGCCGAAACTCAAGACATGAAGTGACGACAGTTTAAGTCGTTGTGAGTAGAATCAATGGAAACACCTGACATGAATTTCACAGTTGCATGGGCCGTGTCTGCCACAACCTTCTCATTCATGCATTGGATCTCTTCATGCCACTTCTCTCCTTAACCAACCGCCCATTATTGTGACAAGACAGCCAATCACCTTTGAGAATTCATGGGCTGCAATTTTGACATTTTTGTTTCCTACTCTACCAATTTGATTTCCTTTTAGATTCCAAATTTCCCCTTCCCAAGATAGTATCAAGACTTTCGGTTGCCAAGTGAAATTCTTTTGTAATGATGAAGTACACTATTGTAATAAGACCAGAATGACTATGTTAGAATATTTAGATATGAAATGTTCAACCTTTTAAGTTTTTAGAATAGGGAGCAATGGTCCCACAAAATCTTACATGATATCAAAGCATAATATCTTGAGTCCAAATTTTTACATGCTCTTTTAAGTTTAAGCCAAAATCTAGCCTACGTGTGAAGGAAAGTGTTAAAATATTTAAATATTAAACTATACCTACACTGAAGAAGCTTTAGATTTGAAAAAACCTGGTGTTAAACATGTACTACGGAATTGCAATGCTGCCATTTTGCTTGTCTGCACCTAGTTCTTCTTATGGGTAATGTTAATCAAATCAGGCCATCCATTTTCATTTGGATGGTCAAAAATGAGAGATGATTGGGATTCAAAATTTTTCATATTCTAAAAAAATTTCTGCCCAATTTTTTTTTCCCTCTCCCTCAACAAATGATATGGCTCATTCTTGGTCGTCCAAATGAAAATGGACGGCCTGATTTGAGTAATGTTACCCATGTTACAAAAACCCCAATATTAGGTGATTCGGTTCCATTTATGTGAACCTCCTTTCACTCTAGATGATTGACAATGCTGTAAAGTGCCTCACTTCTCTTGTCTACAAGATCTATTTACTCGTAATAGGCAAATGGTCTTCCTTCCTCTCAGTTTAAGTTTTTGAATATGACATTCTAACACAGTTCATGTGCGGCTTGACCATGAGAGGTATTTTAAAATATCTCGCATCGCTTGTTTACTGTTCATTTGCCTCATGTATTGCCCTTGGCGAATTCTAATTTATCACTTGCTTGGGCTGTTATCATGGTTGTTATCAATGCTTAACTTGGTTAAATTCCACTATCATTCGTTTGAGGGGTCAAAGCGCACTCTCTTCCAAAGAAGATTCAAACTGTCATTGTTCCATTAAGCAGCGATTTCCCTCAACCTATCGGTACATGAGAAGCTTTAACCTTTTCTCCAAGAAAACGAAACGACCCACTTGCGAAAATCGGTGTTTGTTCTTCAACTTTTGCGCAAGATATTATAAGATCTCTTCAATTTGCGCCTATAGCTTTATATATTCCATTCCACTACGTGTGCAGTGCAGTACTTTGTTTACATAGATATGTATGGTACGGTTAGAGTGTTTCTTCTCGAGCGCTTTGTAGATTGGGAATCCACTTTCTTTGCCATTCATGCGAACAATATCACTTTACGCATAAGTTGTGGATACTTCAAGAAAGCAATTTTTTTTTTTCGTTCTGTTGCATTGGGGACGACTCTTCTTTTCAATCTGGAATCTCTTTGCATGATGCAGCACGTCTCGATCTCTCCAAGTTTCTTTGTGCTCCCATTCGTGCGTCCCACGACCAGAAATGGCTTGATCGTTTTTGTACACGCCCTTGCCATTTGCTTATAAGTCCAAAAGAAGAACGCCATGAGAACGAAAAGATGCTTGTCCCATAGTGCTTGTTGGGGTTGTTCCACATTGATTGTGCAATGGGCTTTTGGTCAGTTTATTATTGTGAAGGAAAATCTCGTCCTTTAAGCTAGTTTTTGGCATGAGAGAGGCCTAAGATCACCTAACACTGGTATCAGAACTCAAGTTGTCAACAAGTCTGAATCCAATAGTCACGTGGGAGAGATATAGGTTGTCGCTTCTCCAACTCGAGGCCCAATGTGTAAGAGAGAGATTGTTGGGGCTATCCCATATCGATTATGGAAAGGGCCAGTGATCGATTTATAAGTGTGAGAAAAAACCTTATCCATGCAAAAATCTCGTAAGCTAACTGTTGGGATGAGAGAGGCTCAAGATCGCCCAAGAGCACCAACCCAAAAAGCCAAAGGAAAGAGAGAGCTTTGCTTCAGTGCTCTAAACCCATGCCATGCCAACGTCCAACTCCATTCGGAAACTCCTCATCACTTCATCATCTCTATCGCGTTCAGTATGGGAACTTTGCGAGATAACCACGTGTCAAAATGCCTTTTTCCTTTTTTACCAACTGTAATGATTCGAGTATATATACATCTGCTAAGCCCCTAAAAGGAATATTCAACCCAGTGGGGATCAAGATATAAGCAATTGTTTAGGTTATCTTACATCAGTTATAGAAAGCTAGTGGTCGATTTATAAATATGAGAGAGACCCAAAACCCCAAAAAAAAAAAAATTCTTGGGGGACTAAACTTGAGTTTGAGCCAAGGTCTTGGATTTGAGTGTCGAGAACCCCACAAGACTAACGTAAGTTCAAGGTTGAGGTGTCATGCTTGTGCACTGGGGTCACGAGTCTAGGTAAAGGTCCTGGGTCAAAAGTAGGGGTGAATGGGTTCCCGAGCAGTCTAGTTCCCACCCCAGAACCAAGAATCGAACCGAATGGACCAGTTCCTAGTTTCTAGAGCTGAGGACTTGATCAGAGGTGTTTGGAAATGGACCAAACCAACCAGTTCGGCCAGATTTCAAGGAAGTCAGTGGAATCAATCCCATGTGCTTGAAACGAACATGCACATAGTTTTCATATTTTGTTGTAGTTAAAGTAAATGCACCCTTTTACATCACAATAACGTTGTTAATCAAAGCAAGGTTAGATGTCACTTCTCCTTACTAGTAAAAAAACCAATATGCTTCAAAAGAGGCTTATTGTGTGAGCACGATTGTGCTTGCTTAGTACACCATCTTTGCATGGTTTCACACTTGATTAATGCCTTGAATTGAGTCACTTTCATTTCATGACCATCTACAGAAATACCCATAGTAATTAATAGTTTCAATATTTATTTATAGTTTTTTAAGAAATAAATTAAAAATAAAAAAATTAGTCGGTCTGGGTGGGCGGTTCCACCCCTAGAACCAGAAGTAAAAATCACTAGTTTCAATTTTTTGAAACCAGGAATTAGCCCGAATTGTCCACTCTAGTGGGTTCTTTTTGCTCACCCTTAATCAAGAGCCAAGAAATTTTGTCCGGCTTTGGACAATATTGTTGTGTATTCATCCCAAGGGTCATTATTTGGGTGTTAGAGACCACGGTTTGACAGCCTAGATCTTGGGTTTAGGCACTGAGATCTTGAGTTTGGCCCCAAAAGATCTAGGTTCAACCTGAGCACCAAGGTCTTTGATCTAAGCTCTAGGGCTTCAAGTCTAGCTCCTCAAGTTTTAGATCTGAACATCAAGACTTGAGGGGCTAGACCATAGTCATGGGTTGAGGTCTCAAGTTTGAGGACCTCAATGGCTAGTACATGGGAAAAATCCAAGAGTCAAGGCTCTAGCTTGGCCCGAGCACCATGATGTCATGTTTGGACCTTTGGATCCAGGATGCTAAGATACACATATGAGTTGTGTTAAAACAATCCAACACCAGAGAATTAGTGTGGTGCGTAGTAATTAATATGTCATAGTTGGCCCATAGACTTAAACTTTTGAGTTATAGTAAACTATCCTAGATATATTGACAAACTTGAACTTGGGCTCCCTCTTAGCAGGGTCACGCACAAAAAAGCTTAAGCTGTTAGTGGAGGGTAGTTGCAGAGCCTTTTAAATAGAGGGAAATGGTAGCAACGGGGTGATGTAATACTCCCTTCAGTAAGGTCATAACATACGGGAGTCCCTTCGCAAGGACTTAAACATACTCTTCTAGTATCGAGCTTCTACTGCGCATTTCTAACAAATGATATTAGAGCTAAGTTTATTGGTATTCCATCTTAATTTGTTCCGATGTTTGGCGAATACCTCCAAAAAGAAATCTCACAATCAATGCTTATTTTAGGGTGGAAGTTGCCACCGCTATTGTTCTGGCGAGTAGAGACCATGGATAGGTGGTCTGGTGATGCGAAATAGAGACAATGGGTGACACAATCCCAATTTAGTAGTTGATGATGGTTGTTGTGCATACTTGCCGGTGCATTGCAATGGCGTGGAGATTCAACTTGAGATAAGTTGATGCGGAAGAATACTTAAATTAAGAGGGAGGATACCTAACATTGGGCCCACATGTGATGAGAAGATTGTTAAGATATATGTGTGAGTTATGTTAGAGAAGTCTTATATCGAAAAATTGATGTGATGTGAATCGATTAATATATCATAATTGCCACGTAACTCATAGGCATAAGTCTTTCAGTGAGGGCGACTCTAACTAGACATGTTGAGTGGCCCGAATTGAGGCTCCCTCTTGGAGATCTCCTCAGGTGAAATTATCCACTTGTCCTGCGCCCTTTCAACATAACGATTGACATCCCGAGTCCTTCCCTAAAGTCACTAGTACTTTTTGAACATCTCACAGTTGTGTTAGTGACTCCCTCCTCCCCCCAGCTAGGGTTTTCTCTTTGGAAAGCAACCGCCACCTGCTCAAAATTTAAGCTGCTCTCTCCCTCCCTCCCATCCCCCTCTGCCTCTTTCGTAGCCTAATTTGTCTTTAATTTTCCTTGTGTTTGTGTCCCTTTTCTCTCTCGATTTGCTCTAGGAGTTTGTGTCTATGAATAAATTTCTGCAGCTAATCTTGAGTAGATGTGAAGATAAGTTCGGCCATTTGTCTGATCAACAACCAACAAGGAGGATGTTTATGATGTAGCTCCACAATTTCTCCAAGATTATGTCATTTTCATCTCCCGATTTAGATTTAGGTCAAGCTTTGAGAGTTTTGCTCTCTCAAACTAAATCTAGATATAGATTTGGGAGTTCCTTACAAATATTTGATTTGTGCCCTTTCAACATGTTGATGTCAATGTTTCTGCAAGGTGATGGTGATGGGGGCATCGATTTTAGACTCGCACCGCAAGCCTTTGCAAAGGGAGTGGTCGAGTTCGATGAATGCTCGTCGCTAAATCTGGTGATTGGCCATTAAATGTTTATGATGGAAGATCTATTATTGAGAAATGAGGCTATACTTCGAGCCGCAGACTATGCTTTGTTATGCGCTTTTAATTTTTTGTTTTGTTCTGCAGTTATTTAATATTCGCTAATATCGAAAGCTTTCTATGTACCTCTAGATTATTCTGATATATGAATGGCATCTTTCTTTCAACACAAAAAAGAAATCAATATAGACGGTTTTAGTATTGGTAAAGGTTCGATTGCGAAAATGAAACATATCTTCAAAAGAGGCAAGTAATTTTCTAGGGTTTAAGTGTAGACGTCTTCTTGACTAATAATAATTAATCGGATCGAACTCAAACTCCAAAAGATTAGTTTGTTCGAGCTAGAAACAAAGTTCTGTCCCGAGTCAAAGTTCGAACGGCATTCAATTTGGGCGATTGCAGGCCCATTTTTGGGCTCATCCTCATGCTCATGCTTATCTCAAGCAACGATTTCGTGGAACGGACCATCGCTCTCTCTCTCTCCCCAAAAGTAAGGGGTCAGGATCATCTTTAACGGACGGTAGAAACAGAAACACATGTTGCACGGTGAGAAAAGGGATGGTGATCTTTCTCTCTCTGGGGAGTCTTACACGTGGAACCCTCTGGCCCTCCATGCCCTTTGATGCCCTATGCATGGCTTATAGATTACACAATTCCATGATCCTACTCGCTATTCTTTTATATATATCCCAACCCCTTTGTGCCCAAATTTATCTAGGCATCCCAAAGCGTTAAGTCTTTCCGTGTGTGTGTGTGTGTTCTTGGAGGTTCTTTTGAACACAAAATTCGAGCTGCATTCCCCTGGGGTAATCGGAATGGCTTCGTCCGTCGATCCTCTGGTGGTGGGCCGCGTGATCGGCGACGTGGTCGACATGTTCGTGCCCAGTGTGAACATGTCCGTGAGCTACGGTTCGAAGCACATCACCAACGGCTGTGACATCAAGCCCTCCATCGCAGTCAGTGCCCCCAAGATCAGCATCTCCGGCCACCCGGACGAGCTCTACACCTTGGTACGTCGTTGTTGCCCCCGCCCGTGTGTTAGCCCCGGTCCGCTGCAATCCCAGAGGGTAGGTTATCCCATGGACCAGGTGCATGCATCCTTGACGATCGAAATTTCCCGGCAAGAATGCATGCAGCAGGTGCATGTGATAACGGAATTCTCCCGGAGGGAGTCTTTGATCGCATGCATTCTTGGGCATGGGAGAAAACATTAGCTTTGGAACTGATTAAAATGCATGCGAATCGTTTTAAGGGTCGTCTTCTAAATTTTTGTTTCTCTCATCTTCTGCGGCGCAGGTGATGGTGGATCCTGATGCACCGAGCCCTAGCGAGCCAAGCCTCAGAGAGTGGATTCACTGGTGTGTCGAACTTGCTCACTTTAATAATAATACAACTCGTGTTTTTTCAACTCTCTCGGGGTTCCGATAAATGTGTCGGGGGACCAAATCCCCACCTGCGAGTCACAAGTCCTAGTTATGATGTCATTGGTCCCTTTGCCTTGTCCGTTTCTCCTTTTTCCACTCCACTGACTTTGTGCGACTGTGTGATCTTTCTTGTTTTCCGGTTATCAGGATCGTGGTTGACATCCCTGGAGGCACAAACCCTAACCGAGGTAAAAAAAGAAAGGCTTTTCATTTGAGCCCGAATCTTTTGGGTCGTCATAAATGGAAAAAATAATGAGAAATCAGCATGAATTTGACGCCCTCCTGATTCCTGGAGTCTCTTTGTTACGGTCGAAGTCGGTACAATTTGGACGTGCATTCTAATCCTGCGCTTGCGTGTGTTGGTGATGAGATTTTATGTGGGCTGGCGAGACTAGATTGGTTGAAACATCTTTTAAATCTCCGCTTTCTAGCTTTGAGTTCCTTTTTTGGGTCGGACTAGCTTTGAGTTCTATAGTTACAAACTTTTTACATCGACCATGTCAATTTCTTATTTTCCTCAGCATCATACTTCTTATTTGATCATAAGTAAAACAATTGGGACATTACCATGTCCTTAAAAGTGTAGAATTGAAAGTTTAGATTCTCAGATGATGGTGATATGTATATATGAACAATTACTAACCATACATGCAATTAGAACGGATTTTAGAGGGAAAAATATCTAATTGGATATAACTCGACAACAATTCAGAAAAATCAGGATGATAAACTATCCTAAAGTTTGGATTGTTAGATAAATGCAAGTTTTATATTTGTCTACTGTGACCATAGTTAACAGTGATGTCATAAATGGAGTCTCGTGAAGATGAATCAAGATTGCTTCAGTTGTTAGCTGCAATATTTACTGCACTTAAGGTAATGAAAGATCTTATTGGACATAACTAGACAGAATCGAACCCCTGAAACGGCTTCTGTCATTAGCCTGAAGGCCTTTCCTTCACACGAAGTTAGGGTTTATCAGATGGAAAAAATGGGGTGAATTCTTCTCATTAAAAAGAATTTTACTTTATTTCACACGGCAGTATCTGTTTCGTTCGCGGGAATCCACGAAGCTGTTGTCTTGCTCTAACATCACATCGTCTCATGCCCCATTTTGCGCATGGAAACTTTAAAAAGACAGTCTCTGCGTCCAGATACAGATAGGCAGGTTATTCTCCTTTGCCCTTTTTGTTTTATAGCGCACGTGTACTTTGCGCACGCACCACGTGTCGTGTATGCAGACTCATGTTCTCGTTTCGCTTCTTCCTCTGTCCCTCTGCAAATCTCCCTATGTTTTTTTTTTTTTATGGTTTTTCTATGTTTGTGTCTGCAATTAGTGAGCAGCCACTTGGCTGCGGGATGAAGAACCAAGTATCGTGCACGCTGGTCTGTGTAATCTGGCACGTATGCGCCACTTGTCATCCGTTTCGCAGCATGGCACCTCCGACTGAGATTTTTTTCTGCTGATTTTGATCGTATATACACATATTTTTTTGCATAAAACTTTGAATTGCATAAGGTTTTTATTCGAGCGAGGGTGGGTCGTGCGTCTTCGAGTTTGAAATTTGATTGGTTTGAACTAGGAAAATGACTCAACAAAATATTCACTAAATCAATTTTCCCAAGCTCATTCAAAGGTTTATTTCATGCTATATGATGCACATAATTAATCTCACTTTAAATTCAACGATCTTCATCTCTTGATAAACAGGTCCTAAACAGGTCCGAAACGTTTTACCAGTACAATCAAATGTGTAACCTTTTGTCCTAATGAAAAGATAGTTTCTTTGACATGTTTATTGTCTCGTGTGTATTTTACTATGTAAATTTAAGTAAAAACAATGATCGATTATATTTTTATTTGAGAGGATTTTTTCCAATTATCACGATGCAGAACATAAGTCTAATAATATAAATAAAATCATGGAGAGCTTTTTCTTAGAAAATCACTACTCTTACGAATTTCATAAGTAGAGATTGACAGGTCTATCTTTCTTTTTAAAAGAAAAGATGGATTATATTAGAACATAGGTCTAATAAGCCTAGTTATGCACACGTGATGAGATTGACCAAGCTTGGGTAAAAAAGAAAATAATAAATAGTAATTTGGAAAGGATTCCAAACCAAAGAAATGAATATCGAATAAATATAACATCAATCTTTGCTCTCATTCCTTCCTTTTGGGCAGGAAAAGAGATATTAACCTATGCGGGGCCACGCCCTCCGGTGGGGATCCACCGATTCATCCTGGTGCTGTTCCAGCAGAAGACTCCCTTCGGCCACATCGACCACCCCAACTCGCGCGCCAACTTCAACACCCGCCTCTTCGCCGCCCACCTCGACCTCGGCCTCCCGGTGGCGACAGTCTACTTCAACTCCCAGAAGGAGCCCGCCAACCGCCGCCGCTGACATCTGAACTGAGTGGAGCGCCGGGCTGGTGAGAGAAAGGCCCGAAGGTGCGGGGGGTTATGGTTATGGAGTCTTTAATTAAGCTTTGAACATTTGAAGCGTGTGTTAAGCAGTGAAGTCTTCTTGTGCTCTATGAGTTAGGCAATTGAGCAAAAAAGAAGAAAGGGGTTATGGATTTCTATATAAATCCAATCCATAATTTCTATATAAATCCAATTATATTATAGTTGCGCAGACTATTTGGAGATCCATTTCATATGTTTTGATTTCGCTGATCTCGTGTTTTCATAAGTTTAGATGCGCTGGTTTCCGTGTTTTCATGCGTATGTTGTAACGAGCTTCAGATTAGATTATTCAATTAGTGATATTTGCTTGGTGATATTAACTAGAAAAGAAAGGAGTTATGAATTTCTATTTAAATTATAACTTATGCGTGTTATTTCTATGTCGCGGATCTCGTGTTTTCACGCGTCTGTTACGCTTCAAGTTGGATTATTCAATTAATGATATTTGCTATCTGATTTCAATTAGATAAGAAAGGACTTATGAAATTCCTATATATATGCAGTGCGCATGCTATTTAGTTGTCGTGGATTACATGTTCTCATGCATCGAGCTCCGAGTTAGATGATTCAATGTGAGATATTCGCCAGGTGATATTAGCTAGATAAGAAAGGAGTTATGGATTTCTATATAAATCCAATCATATTATAAGTGCGAATGCTATTCTTATCTTGTTTCTCAAATCTGTATTGAGAGTTCCATTTTAAGTAGTAGTGCGGATCTAGTGTTTTTTATAAATTTAGATGTCGCGAATTTTGGGTTTTCATAGACATGAGAATACTAGATCCGCGACATCTAAATAGCATTTGCACTTATAATATGATTGGATTTTGTTATTTTCTTGTTGATATTGAATAAATAAGATTATTTATAAGTTCTAAAATCGGTCCGCAAAACTAGTTCATTATTTTGAAGAGGTATTAGGTGGCCAAACCACATTTAGGAAGTCAGTAGGAGATCAGTATCCGATACCACATTATTTGTAAATCTATTGCTATTGACACCTAAATTTTTTTTTGACCAATTTTATCATTGACTGCATAAAAAAATTGGGGTTCAACCCCGTTTCCTAACCAACACAAAATATTGTTAGATTGTATCTGCATATTAGGAGCAGTTTCATTATGCCCACATAAATTACATTAGACTGGAGTTAACGACTTAAGCTGGGAGGCCTTGAATTTAGTTTAAATCTCTGGACAATGCCCATAAGTAAAGAATTCGGTCAAGCCCATTAAATCCACATGGCAAAAATGGCATGTGCCTAGCACATGTATTCTAAATTGGAAATATTGCATTCTTGATCAAACTTTGAAATCAAAAGAGCATATTCTTTGATAATGGATAGTACTGTTAAATTATCAAGTTAGCATCTTCCTAATCTTTATAGTTCTCACTCATAAAAAAAAAGGGGGGAAAGGACATCGTAAATATGTGGGCCGAGTGCATGTGGTTGTTCGAAAATGAAAAATATTGGGCAGGTGACTGAATTGACAAAAGAGAGAAGGAAAAATCAGTGGGCATTTAAAGGAAAAAAGAATATTAGAGATTGACTGTGGATAATTTGAAAAGGGGAATTCTAAGGTGGTGAAGGATATTGAATAGGAAAAGTGAAGCTTGAGGAAAGATACATGATGAGAAGGGAGAAGGGCATTGAAAGTCCTAATATTCATAAAGAAAAATGTGATTAAGTCCTAAAACATTTTTAAAAAACATAATCAAGTCCTAAACTTATCACAAAAGGTGCAATCAAGGATATAAACTTTTGAAAAGTGAAATCAAATCCTAAAACTTGTTGACAATTTTCATTTATCAAGTTGGATGGAGTCAATGAAAAGACTTGATTACATCAACTTGACAAGTTTTAAGATTCGATTGCAATATTTTTAAAAAATTTAGGACTCAATTACACTTTTCATGATAAATTTTTGGACTTTCAATACATTTATTCAAGAGGAGAATTTGGAAAGAGCAAGAAAATCCCAATTCTCATCTTATCTTTGTTAGAAAAACCCTTAAACCTCCTTTGAGTTTGTCTGATCTTCCTACATAAATACGCAAAGACGCACGCTACAAAGAGGAGGGGGCCTTTCACTTAGTTCCATGAGGATAACTTCACTATTCTCAATGGGGCTATTACTCATGCATTTGAAAGAGAGTGGCTTAGTAGGAAAAGAGGAAAGATAGGTAATTTTTCCACATAAGTGCTCACAAGGAGAAATGCTGTCTATGATAGGAGACATGGTACGATTGATAGTATAAATAGCAGTGAGACAAGCTTCTCTCCTAACATTTTTGGACTAGATGTAGAGATTAAAAGAGTTCTCATAACATCTAAGATATGTCTATGTTTAAGTTTTGTTCAACCATTTTGTTGGGAAGTACTTGGATAATAATAGTACCACATTGCGATAGAATTCTAAGAAATTTTGTGTCTCGATATTCCATGGCATTATCCGTATGTAAAACCTTGATATATTTATAAAATTTTGAATTTATCATGGTAAAAAAATCACAAAATATATGAGTAAACTCATATCAATTTTTAATAACAAAAATTCGATATAACAAGAATAATCGTCAACAAAATTTTAAAAAAAATAGCAAGAGCCTTCCAAGGTAGGTATTGGAGAAGATCCCCAAATGTCAAAGTGAATAAGATTAAAAGGAGAATGAGAGATGGATTCATTTAGATCAAATGGAAAGGCATGAAGTTTTCCTAATTGACAAGGCAAGCAATCAAAATGTTTGCCATCAACAGAGCCTAAATGACCACTTGAAATCAAAGATTTTAATTTAAAAGAAGAAGGGTGACATAACCAAGAATGCCAAGGGGGTAGCACTACTAGGAAAAGAGTTGGGCATGTTTAAGGAGCAAATTCAAAGAGGCATCCCACTTTGTGGCCAGTTCCAATGGTCTGTCTTGTCCGTGGATGCAGCACATGACTGTCGCAACCCGATTTGCGATCGGCTTGTGCATTGCTAAGTCCTCCAAAAAAACAGGTTTAGCTTAAAACATATTAGGAATGATGGTTATTTTCAAGGTTTGGAAAGTGAAAATAAGTGAAACCAGCTGAATATAGTCATTTCCTATTTTCCACAATTTTGAAAAGTTTTTCTAATTTTTTCTGATTTTTTTGGAATTTGTTTTTAATGATGTTTATGGATTTTTATTGCATTTTTTCGAATTTTTTTTTATTATTTTTTTATTTTTGGATTAGTTGGGTTGACCTGGCCAATGAACCTGAAGGCTTGACCCAAACCCACGCGGGTTTTGACTGAGTTTAAATAAACGATACAGTTTTGGTTTTTATTTATTTATTCATTCATTTTTCTAATTTCCCGCTCATTTTCAATCCAAGGCTAGAAAACTCGCCATATGGCGCACTACTAGCCATCGGATCAAAAGGATTTCTATTTTTTTTAAAATAAATAAACAGTTGAGATCATGATGCGTGGCGAAACCTGGGCGACACAGTCACATAATCTTTTTCTTTTTGAAAATCAATTTTAATTTCAGAAAATGATTTTTTTATTTTGAGAAAATGACCGGCTAACGTGGCATGACACATGGCATCCTCGTTAGTGCTATCTCAGTCATTAACCAATCAACGGATCTGGATTGGTCAAAGGTCAATGTTGAAGATGACCGCGGGTGGCCGAGAGCTTCCCGACCACATCCAACGGTGAGATTTTCTCCGATTTGGACGATCTTGGACTCATTAGAATCGTCTCGACATAGGCTATAACACATCCAAAATCTAGCTTGATCTAACAGTGGGATCACTACTTATGAAGCTCGAAACATCTGGCTATGGCAGAAGCTGATCTTACGTTTCGCACAATATCGATCAAAACTAAATACACCACAAGCATGAAAGGAGTTCATAGGTACTTATCTCATGTCTCGATTGCTTTAATCGACATTGAAAATGCGCTCGTCAGCTCAAGATAGGTTCAGAGGGTTCAAAGCCGACTTGGGTATTTTTATGCAATGAAAATGAAAATCGAGAGTATGTATGTGAGTAGTGAGGCACGATGAGCAATACAAACTAAAAATCATGAAAAGTGATTGCCGCTATGGACATCCGCCATTGACGGACCTTTAAGAGTTCGGAAATGACACTTACGGATTTTTGTAATGAAACTTCAATCCAAGGAGTTGTGGACATTTGTTGGAGTATCACGGAGCTCCTGGACATGATTCGAAGGCTCGGCGACATCTGAATGTCGACGATGAAGTCTCGAAAGCTTTGAGTTGAAGCTACGTTAATGGTGGTCACACACATTTTTCTTTTTCTTTTGAAGCGTTATCTGTCTTTCTTTGCTCACCAAAATCGAGCTTTGGACTGGCTCAACATCATAGGATGGTACGTCGTGGCGGTGAGGGACGGCGATTACGCGGATCTCGTTCAACGTCAATGGGGACATCTCACGAGCAACGGGAGCGAACTCATCCGGCTTGCCCTCCCCCCTTGACCTTTTTTCTTTTCTCACTCTATGGTGTGCTCGTGGAGATATGAAGATGTATCGATGAGGGAAGTCATGGAATTGGACCGTAGCCAGAACCCAAAGGAATAGTTCTTCTCCTTTTCCTCTTGGATGAACCCTCTTCCCCATTATCTCAAGATGAACCTGCAAAAAAGAAAAGAGCCCCCCTTTTTATCCCACTAGGCTTTGTCTGTTGATCTATATCATGATTCCCTTTTGTCCCATTAATGATAGATAAACTTCTAGAAACCTTTCTCCGCAAATCACTTATACCCAACTTCCTCCTCGTGGCATTCACTTTACTCCTGTGGCTCTTCTTTGCCACATAATCTTCTTCATTTGTGCAGTTACACCCTTCTTCAGAAGATTGGGCTTGATAATAACAAACTAAATCTCCATACAAGATTCCTTTTTATTTGCAAATATTCTCTCTAACCACATGTACTCATCCTTATGTTTCTATTTCTTTTTTCTTCTTTTTTTTTCACGATTTTATTTGTGCCGCGAACGAAATATTTAAGCATATCCACGGCCAGTTCAATTTGAAATGCGAATTCGTGCATGCTAAAAATTCAAAATGAGCTTGGTACAAACTATATGCAGAATAATTTAGTTATTTTTGTATGGACTAAAGTTAGTCTCTAATTTTTTATGAAATAAATGATTAATGAGAAATCAAAATTTAGGTGTCAACAAAAGTGGATAGAAAATGATGAAAAGCTCATCCAAAGATGTGAACTCGAGCAGCTCGAGGTCCTTAGACTTGAACCCAGGCTCATAAATGGGTTATGTGCCTGTTTTCAAGCTTGAAAATCTCCCATCTCACGGATTTTTTTTTAAAAAAAAAGACTTCAATGATAGACGAACTACGTGACACGAGATTTCCAAAATACCGAACGTCTCAGCAATAGATCAAATGCACGTATCACGAACATGTTGAGAAAAAGCCTTTGCACACTACCCAAAAACTAGAAAAAAAAATGACCAGGGACTGTCTCTAACTTTTTAAGAGGGGGTGTCAATTTCACAGCCCCATATCTTGGTCCACAAACAAAATTAAGAGGAATCACTCATACCATACGAAAGTGGGTGAGATGAGATTTCAAGAAACCTTGACGGCTCAAAAAATGGTTGCACGATTGTGTCGGTAACATGCCACAAATGGACGCCCTTGCACTACTTAAACACTCGCAAAAAAAAAAAAGTGAACCACAGACTTCTGTTGACACATGATCCTTAATCATCTTTTCTTTTTTTTAAAATTAATAAAAAAACCTATAAAAATTTATAAAATTAAAAAATTAACTTTGGGGACCTTAGGCAAGCCTAGGGAACCAATTTTAACTAAAAAATAATTTTTCATATTTTCAGTATTTTTCGATATTTTTATTTTTTAAAATTAATAGAAAATCCATAAAAATTCATAAAATCAAAAAATCAATTTTGGGAACCTTGGCCAAACCTAGGGAATGAATTTTGATCAAAATATGATTTTTCATATTTTCAGTATTTTTTGCTATTTTTATTTTCGAAAATTAATAAAAAAATCAAGAACAAATTGAACAAATTAAAAAAATCAACTTTGGAAGCCTTAGCTAGGCCTAGGCAACCATTTTTGAATAAAAAATAATTTTTCATATTTTTTGTATTGTTTTAATATTTTTCAGAAATTATGAAAATATTTAATAAATAATAACATTTGAGGTAAAACAAATATGAAAAAATAGTCGTTATTTTTATTTTAATCTTCTCTTCATTTTAGCCAAAGAAAATCTCCAAAAATTAATCTGGAATAGGGAATTACTTTGTTAATCTTATTTTCAGATTAATTGAAAAAAATTATAAAAAAAAATTCATTTTAGCTTTGTAATTTTCGATTTTTGTATTTTTGGAGTCGTGACATTGTTATCTAATATTTTAAATTTTTATCTTGGCCCAATTATATCAAGAATGACTCAATTTTGTAAAAGGGCTTTAATTGAATTTTGCATTATTTTCACCGGTAAGAAATGAGCTTAAATGTGATAAGTGATTGAACTAGACATGCGGTAAATTTCGACTAGGCATAGGAGAGGTGTATCGAAAATTGTGAGGAGATTTGAACTAAAAGAAATATTTCTCTAGGGACTGAATTGCAAATATTTAAAATCTCAGGGACTAGAGTGCAAATACCTAACACTTGTGAGATTATTTTGTAAATAACAAAAAGAGGTGTTAGTGAAAAAATTAGAATAGAGAAGGGAAAATGGAGAAGATGATATGAAGAAGGAAAGATGGAGAAGAGAAGATGAAGAAAATAAGATGGGAATAGAGAATGGAAGATGAGATGAGGAAAAGTTAGTGGAAAAATTAGAATGGGAGATAGCTGAGTGGGCTATAAAAGAAGGAAGAAGTGAGTTTAGGAGGGGGATTTTTTTTTAGAGAGAAAATTTTGAATGTTTGAGAGGGTTTTGGAAGATTAAAGAAAAATTTAAGAGAAAGAAAATACCAAAAAAAGAGAGAATTTTGAAGATGGTGGGAGTTTAATGCTATAGGGTTATCGTCACAAATTCCTTTATCATTCAACACAAATCAAGAGTTCATCCCCCTCATTCGAGCCGCAATCTTAATCCATAAGATAATACGAGGCCCGAATTCAATAATCAAATTCGTCAAATCAAGTAACGATTCTAACCATTAAAATCTTCAAAAATTTTGTTGCCAAAATATATTGATTTAAATTTCGATCATGTCATGTCGTACTTGTATGTCTCCATATCCACATGTCGCATTCATACTACAATTTTCTACATTTTTTGCTTAACAAATCCAAACCCCAGAATGGGAAGGCTGACCCACCTGTTGGAGGTTCTGTATATATTGCCTTTACTTTATGCAATTTAATTCTTACACCATCAAACCCTAGAATGGATAGGCCGAACCAAGCCCGAATCCCTCATTAGAGGTCCTTTATTTATCGCATTTAATTTCTCTAATTTAATTTTCGCACCATTAAACACCCATAATGGATAGGCCGAGCTAAAGCCAAGACCCTCATTGGAGGTCCTTTATTTATCACATTTAATTTCTGCAATTTAATTTTCGCACCATTAAATCCCAAAATAGATAGGCCGAGCCAAAGCCGAATATCTCGTTGGAGGTCCTTTATTTTCCATATTTAATTTCTGTAATTTAATTTTCGCACCATCAAACACAAAAGGGTAGGCTGAGCCAAGGTCAAGTCCCTCGTTGGAAGTCATTTATTTACCATATTTAATTTCTACAATTTAATTTTCACACAATCAAACCCCATAATAGGTAGGCCGAGCTAAGGCTGAGTCCCTCATTGGAGGTCCTTTAGTTATCACATTTGATTTCTGTAATTTAATTTTTGTACTTTTAAACCCTACAATGGGTAGCCGAGCCAAGGCCGAATCCCTCGTTGGCGGTCCTTTATTTATCACATTTAATTTCTACAATTTAATTTTCGCACCATTAAACCCTCGAAAGGGTAGGCCACACTAAGGCAGAGCCTCTCTATTAGAGGTCCTTTATTTGCTAAATTTACTTTCCGCAATTTAATTTCTGAATCATCAGACCCCAGAATGAGTAGGCTGAGCCACTTGCTGGAGGTCGCAACACTGCACAGAAGTCGTTAGCTCACTCCCTCTTTCAGCTTCAGGGAATTTTTAATGCTTTGAAAATACCAAAAAAAAGTTATTCACATGCATTCCATCTAAAAAGTGAAAAATATAAAAAGAGATTATCTCACTAGAACCTTAGCAGTAAACCAAGCATGAGTTGCCAAATTAGGATATCCATGAAATTAAGGTACCAAAAGGGCATTAGTTTCAATTAACTAATATAATCAAGTCCCCGAACTCATAATCTCTGGTTCGTAGAGGTAATTTTGTTCTCCCCCTAATTTACTTATGTTTCTAATCGACTTATCAAAAATGATTAGTGGCGACTCTAAATTCTGAAATCATTTAAATAAAAACCAAAGTTGCGATTCGGTACGACTTAGGAGGGTCCATATTAGGTTAGTTAATCCAATTAACCTGATAATCCGTTAACCTAGAAATTTTCCACCGATTGAAAATCTTTAGAGTCGCGATAGCTTGGCGACTCCACTGGGGACTTGTTCTTAATTTTTGAAAAAATGTAATAACCTAGTGGACTTAGGCTTGAAAAATTTTCATGAAAATTCAAATGCTTGGAACTCATTCTATCGGTGTTATATGTTTTTGCAAATTGAAGTTATAAGCGGTGGAGTGTTTGACTAACCCTTTGTTTTACAAGTTTGGTGTTGAAATTTTTTGTTTAATTTTGTACATTTTAGACGCGCTGTTTGATTGTGCTTGTGGATCACGACACTTGCACACACAAGCGTCTAAACCTAAGTTGCGACATTTTCCTAGGTAGCCATAGATAGAGATCGATATGCAAAGCTCTTGCGTTTGATGGCGCTTGGATTGACTATATTTGATCCGGTTGCTATCTGAATTGAGAATTCTTCCTACTTGATATTTGATTGCACTTGTGGGTAAAGTTGTCGAATCAGATAGTGAGGGCCTTTTTAGGTCCATACCTATTTCTTCTTTTTATTTTCTAGAGTCCACTCCTCACTTGAGTCATGCGCATGTCTATGTGATTTGCAGTCTTTCAAGGTAAAAGTAAGTTTCTAACTTTATCTTATATTTATTTTCGGTTGGTCGGTTGGTCCATGCTAGGTGTCAATTAGATTTTGAACTTAACATCATGACCATCTTTTTTCAAAAAAAAATAAAAAATAAAAAAACAAAAATCAAAATCAAAATTGTGGTCCCTTTTCTAAAAAAATGTGGAAAAATCCCTCCAGGGAATTTTTGTTTACCAATAAAGGATTTTTCATGTCTTTCCTGCTTCAATATAAATGAGGTTTTCTTGACAAATTTACCTTTGAAAATTCATCGTGATAAAAGAAGAAAACTTTCTCGAGAAATTTGCCAAATACCAAAGGGCTTTATCACGTTTCTTCTAAGTTATAAAATCTGCAAGAAAATTCTTTCTAAAGAAATTCACCCACGTTCTGCTAAGAAAATTTCATCTAATCTCTCAGAAGATGAAGAAACAAAATTGGACTAATCTAGGAGTCATGGACCGACCTCCCTTAGATCACGTATTCATTATTTCCTCTGCTTTTGCACAGAATCTTAGGTACCCCAGGCGGGAGTAAAAATTGAGTTCAACAATATACCAAGGATGATCATGAGAAATACGAAAGGACGGAAAATTGCCAATCCCTTAACCCTGGGGGCAAGCGAGGAGGTCGATCCTCTCGGAGTCAGAAACATGTCAATTAGGGGGCACATATGGACTATGCATTCTGATACGGCAATAAATTTATCCTGATTAGACGTGGGGCATTCTTAATGTATTGTGGTTCCTATACTTGTTTTGAAAAAAGCATAGATTATATGATCATGACACAAGAAGCGAGCCTGTAATGCCTTCTTGGCTAAATTAGTCATAATATTTGATGGAGAACCAGTGCTTTATTATCGAGTATGGCCCACAAGCAATTTTCCCGATGCTCCGAGCGACCGATATGAACAAGTAAACGCTGAAAGGAATAAGCATGAGTGAAGTGAGGCACGTAATAGGTGGCTTGGTTTATTTATTGGCGTATTGATTGAGTAGTCACAGCTGTATTAACTTACATAACTAATCGCGAATCTCAATGTGGCTGGTGGGGGCTGTCATTGAAGCAGCTAATACCAAGAATGATGTTAAGTCTCGACGTTTCCTGTGCCTTGAATCGTTCTATCATGTTATACGAAGAGATGGCAAGAAGATGAAAGTATAAACACGTGAAGATTTTCCGTAATTCCATTTATTAACAAGTTTTTCAACAATTCACTGAGGAGGAAAAGTAAAACCAAATTGAGCTTTAATAAGCATCACAAAAGGGCTCAACTAGCTCTCCATAAAATTAATGTTCTGCCTACACTGAGCGATCTGGGATTCAAGATCTGCAAACTTGAAGAACAGGTGAGTATATTTCTCCTTGTGCCTAGCTGTGTCAACCTCATGATGTTTTACGGTGAATTTTAGATTCTCAATCAGGTCTCTCTCAAAAGCTATATCCCCAATTAGATCGTCGAGCCTCTCCTCTAGCCATTCATATATGAACTTCATAATAATATCAATCGGATCATGCTCAAAGTAAGTCTGGTTCAAAGTTAGGCGCTCCACCAACTTCTCTCTCTCGTGAACCAACAGCGAGGCCCGTTCATCAGTAGACTTAATGGTTTTCTTGTACCGAGCAACTGCGTGCTCTGCCGACTCCAAGCGTTCAAATCGGTCCTGATAGCGAGCTTTCACGATGTGGGCTAAGGTGACCATTTCCTGGGTATTCCGGCAAGCCTCCAAAAAGTTGATAAAGACGTGTGGGAATACCCTGTATTCCCTCTCCAAGTTGATGCTTTCGATCGAAGAAGCATTTGCTTCCTTGAACAGATCGAGAATCTCAGCTTCGATATTCGGATGATGGGTTATGTAAATATAGTATCGGCCAAGAAGATGGTAAAGTCTTTCCTATTTGAACATAACTTCAGCTGAGAAAATGTGTGCAGGAAGATTAGCCATTAGCGATGAGAGAATCAAGGCTGATGAGCAGAATATTAAGGATAAGAGGAGAGAAGTGAAGCAGACGATTGGAATGCGAAGGTGATAATCTACTTCGAGTTAAATATTGATTTCATAGGGACAATCTCTATCAGCCAGATTTTCCTATCTGTCATCCTCTTTCGATGTCATCTTCGTTGGCTCAAATCCCGATTAGTCTGTAATATCGAGCCAAACGAATCTGAAATCTCTGCGAAAAAGTTTGAGGGGACACCACTACTTTGAAAAAGAAGAAGAAAAGATTATCTGAGTGGGAGACAATGAAAACTTTCTGTAGAAAAGAAGATCGGATTTGTCTTTATGGGAGAACTCACCAGCAAAATCGACGGTGGCAATAATGCAGGGGCCCCCTACTAAGAAAAGATGAAAGAAGACAAATCGAGCAAGAGATACAATAAAAAAGAGATTGAGGAAGATAGAACTCTCGGGAGAAGTAATACAGTTTTCTAAACCCATGCCTAAATTTTAAAAGGAGACATCCTCCTGATAATCTTCATCTATATTCTAAAAAGAAGCATACACGGTCGCTCAAAAAAGTTTAGAGAGAGTAAAAATACAAGAAGAGATAGCAAACCTTAAGGAATCATTAACCAAATCGAGGATGTCTCAACCCGACACACTTGAGAGCTATCGTTACTTATTGAATATGGGAGATGAAGAGTTCGAGGCTCTGTTTAGAATTCAGACCATAGAGCCTAGCCCTTCCGCCAATGACATCTGAGATCTCGATAAAGATAAGGATAACAACAACAAGGGTCAAAGGAAGCATTACCGTCGCCATACTGAGGAACAAATACAAAGGCTTGAAGATTTCTTTAGGACGTGCCCTATGTAGTCAAGTTTTTGGTTACAAAATAGGAGAATCCGATTAAAGACTCGTTATGAGTGCCACCAAGTTGAGTTTCTAAGAGCTGAAAATGAAAAGCTCAGAGCATAGAACAAGATGTATAAAGAAGCTTTTAACTCCGCGCACATGCCCCAACTGCAATAGCCTCCTCATCCTCGACGAAAGGCAGTATCTGAGAGTCGAAAATGCCAGTTTAAGAGGTGAGTTAGATTAGTTCATAACAGGATCAAGTTCTGTCGGGGGGAGATATGAAAAGACCGAGCTTATGGGGTTAGCATCGATGCCGTCCAAGGAGGAGGGGATGCATCACCACCGAGCAAGTAGTGCTGACGATGAGAGTGCTGCCATGATCGATCAATTTGATGTTGATGAAGCGCCGGGGTTGTAATGTGCACACAGAGCCTGTATTTTGAAACGAGTGATCACGGGTCCTTCAACATGGCCGATGTGTACCTGATCCGGAACGAAACTAGCTGATCACTGAAGAGCCTACAAAGGAAGAAAGATCAATCCTGAACGAATGCATATACTTTATTCCTTGCAAGGGATGTTTTATACTTTTATCAATGTCAGAAATTAATGCCTAAGTAAGAAGTAGTAATTTCTCTTCCCCCTATTAAATGATCAGACCTATTACTACACCAAACTCGGGAAAAATTAATGAAGAGTAAAAATCCGCGTAAACTCGAAGAGTAGTTCCATATCATTCCAATTTACCCTCAATTGCTCCAGTTTTAAATTGAATCCCTTCTATTTTCAGGAATTTGCAAACCGACCCGAGAATACAGTTGTACCCAAATACGAAATTCTTGGGTTGAACAGAACTTGGGGTAAATCGGTTCGTGGAAATTACCACTAGATGGACAGCCTCAAATAATAAAGAAAAATGGGAACAAAAGGCCCGAGCAATCTCAAAGATTGATAATGTTGTATCGTTTCAATTTTCACATAATCGTCTCGAGTTTTGAATTGACGTATTCCATTCTTAACAGGGATTGTAATTTTCCTTGAAAAGCACCGTGACGTGAAATGGCCCAAGGCAATACAACAAGACTGCGCTATCTCAATGATTAACTCTTAAAGGAAAACGCCATGAATACCTACGGTCTAATGGGCCTGATGGCATGGGGGAATGACAATGGTTCGAGGTGGTCCGAGTTTAATCCTCAAGGTCGGGGAATATTGTAAATATTGTAAATGAATAATACAATCTTTTGCACATTTCCTTTTTGCAGTAAGAAACAGGAATACTCGATGAACAATACTGAATTCGGTACTTTGCTGCAATCTTGGCCTAATGGTGAAGCGTCCAACGAACGTCGAGGAAAACTCAATCTAGCGAAGCTGATAAAAGACTTGCGCTAGGCATTCAAGATGAAGGGTTGTCGCGATCCTAAGAATTTGTTTTTCCATCGGGTTAACGGATTATTAGGTTCATTAGATGAATTAACCTAATACGGACCCTCCTAAGTCCTACCGAATCACAACTTTGATTTTTGTTCAAATGGTTTTAAAATTTGAAGTCGCCACTAATCATTTTTGGTAGGTTAATTAGATACCTAAGTAAATTAGCGGGAGGACTAAATTACTTCTACGAACCAGAGATTATGAGTTCGGAGACTTGGTTACTCTAGTGAGGTGTTCTCTTTTTGTATTTTCACTTTTTAGATAGGATGCATGGGTGGCATTTTTTTATTTTTAAAGTGTTAAAAATTCCCTGAAGCCGAAAGAGGGAGTGTGTTAACGAATTCTGTGCAGTGTTATAGTATACCCATTTTGGGGTCTGGTGATTCAAAAATTAAACGGCAAAAAGTTAATGACAGTAAATAAAGACCTCCAATGGATGGTTCAGCCTTGGCTTGGCTCTCCCCTTTGGGGTTTAATGGTGCAGGAATTAAATTACGGGAATTTAAATAACGGTAAGTAAAAACCTCAAATGGGCGGCCTAGCATTGGCTTGGCTCTTCCCTTTGGGGTTTGATGGTGCATGAATTTAAATTGCAGGAAATAAACGACCTTCAGTGGATGCGCTTTATCTCTCCATTCTGGGGTTTTAGTTCTTTAAAATAAAATACAACAAATTGTTTCAACAATTTGAATTAAAATCCGTTGACGGGTCGGTTGCAAATTTGATGGGCACCTTGGAATTTGTTTGGGCTCACTTTGCACCTCCATGGAATTTATCGTTGACACGGAGTTGTCTCTTTTTTTTTACTAGCCATAAAATATAGAAAAGGGGAGATGGAGAAAGTGTATACAATTTGTGCTAATTTGAGACTAAAACCACAAATAAATGAATAAATAAAAATACTTAACTCGAATTTGCTTGCTCGTTGATGAGGATGAACTCTTGATTTATGTTGATCGATGAAGGAATTTGTGATGATAACTCCTAGCTTTAAACTACCATCATCTTCAAAATTTTCTCTCTCTTTTGGTATTTTCTTTCCCTAAAATTTTTCTTCAATCTTCCAAAACCCTCTCAGACATCCAAAATTTTCTCTCCCAAAAATTCTCCTCTCAAGCTCACTTCTTCCTCCTTTTATAACCCACTCATCTATCTTCCATTCTAATTTTTCCACTAACTCTATCTCCCATTCTAATTTCTCCACTAACTATTCTTTATTTTCATCCTCCCTTCTCCATCTCTATCTCACATTCTAATCTCTCCACTAACTCTTCTTCATCTTCATCTTCCATTCTCCATATTTATCTCCCATTCTAATTTCTTCACTAACTCTTCTTCATCTCCATCTTCCCTTCTCTATTCTTATTTTATTTTCTCCATCTATTCTTTTTTATCTTCTCTTCTCCATCTTCCATTCTCTATTCTTATCTTATTTTCTCCATCCATTCTTCTCCATCTTCTCTTCTCTATCTCCTCTTCTCCATCTTCCCTTTTTTATTCTAATTTCTCCACTAACTCTTCTTTTTGTTATTTGCAAAATAATCTTTCAAGCATTAGGTATTTGCACTCTAGTCCCTGAATTTTAACTATTTACAATTTAGTCCCTGAAAAAAATATTTTTTTAAGTCCAAATCTCCTCACAATTTTTGACACAATTCACCGCATGTCAAATTTAAGCTCATTTCTTATTACTGAAAATAATGTAAAATTTAATTAGAACCTTTTTTGTAAAATTGGGTCATTCTCGGTATAATTGTGCCAAGATGAAAATTTAGAATATTAGATAACAATGTCACAACTCCTAAAAGTGAAAAATGAAAATAAATTGACTTAAATTGAATTTTTTAGCCCCGATTCGAGATTATGCTCGTTAAGGAATATACGATCCCGAATTGGATTTTTTTAATTTACGATGGCCAACATGAAAAGGGATTTAAAAGAAAAATATTGACTATTTTTATGTATTTTTGTGGCCTCAAATGCTATTATTTATGAAATATTTTCCTAATTTCTAAAAAATATATTTAAAAAATAAAAAAAATAATACGAAAAATTTTTTTTTGCTCAAAAATGGTTGCCTAAGCTTGGCCAAAGTTCCAAGTTGATTTTTTAGTTTTATGAATTTTTATGGATTTTCTATTAATTTTCGAAAATAAAAATATTGAAAAATACTAAAAATATGGAAAATACTTTTTTTTGCTCAAAATTGGTTCCCTAGGCTTGGCCAAGGTCCCCAAAGTTGATTTTTTAATTTTATAAATTTTTACGGATTTTCTATTAATTTTAAAGAGAAAATGTGATAAAAAATCAGGTGTCAACAAGGGTAAACCAGTATCGTTTCCAATTTATCCATTCTAATACTGGTTAACACATCTCCTTTCCTTTTTACAGGAAATATATACACTAACATTTAACATGTTGAACGAGACAACCCCAAAGGGCAAAATTGCGACCATCTAAAGAGATCCGTTCTAACGAAAATGGGGGCATTCGACCAACGACTGTGACGGTCGTCAACTTCAAAAAGGCGCAAATACTTCACTTCTCCTATGCATATCATTGTGTAGGGGCAAAATCAAAGACAAACCACTCTTCGACTTAAGGAGTAGACTTCCAATTTGCTCGATCTGCCCACATATCGAGGAGCAATTCATGCTCTCCCATTTTCTTCCATACTTGCACATTTCGTAAACACGCGTGATACTAAAAATTGCCCTATTTACATTGTGTTTACACATTCCATGGATTGTGCATGATTGTTTTGCATGTTTAAATTGCCAATTCTGACTTGGAACATAAATCACACATGATGCATCGAATGAGTAGAATGTGGCATAACAGGATGATGAAAGGCAAGCCATTTCCACACACGTCCTACATTTTAATCCACAGTGAGTCCAATGTTAAATAGGTTCCGCATTCTTTAAGACAATGGGTTTTCTCGTAAAAGGTACGATAACCGAAAGGAAAGAGGTGATTGCTTCTCTATCCTAAACACTGCAAGTGACCATTAATAACCCATTTATGCGACGATTTCGTTCCGTAACCCCTGTCAAGAACCACCCTACATCGTGGCCAAATGAAGGTAGTCCCAGCAATAGCACGAGGTAAATGGTTAGAAATTTTCTTGCTCAGACTAATATCAATTTTCGAGTGATTCTTTGCTTTCGACCTCACATGGTGATTCAAGTGCCTTAGGACGACGAAAAGCGTTCGTTTCCCTATCCGATACACATTTATCCTTTGCATCGCCCAATTGAGCCTGCACATTCATTTCTTAAAACCCCGTTGGTGATTAGTGCTCATTCCAAGATGAAGATGGCACCACCTCAAAGCAGAAGAACTCAAAAGAAGTGGGTCTACATAGAGTTCTCAAGTCAACTCTTCAAGTGTGATCTTTGACATACGTGTGTATAACGGCACAGTCTTCAAAAAAAGAAAAAGAAAAAAAAGAAAAAGGAAGAAAGTCAATTTCGAGCATGAAAAAGCAAAGCGCCAGTCGAAAGCAAGGCCAATGCCTATTCAACTCAATGTAAATTCCCAATGGGATCTGGTTGCAAAAGAAAACTCTTCAAAGGAGCCAGATTGCAAAACATATACAGTTGAAATTTACACCGTTCAGGAGCGACGACGACATTAGTAGAAATTGACACCATCCTCATACAATGACGGTGTTCTTTGAGGACTATTCTGAGGACTAAGACCGGTGATAAAGATGTGATGATCATCAATGTCAAACCCACCTCATATACTTTCTAGGCTAAAATAAGCCTTTTACTTCCTTGGCTCCAATCCCAACCTACATTACGAACCATGAAAATCTTTTCTGATTAAGGCACTGGAATTAGCGTAGAGTTGAATGATTTTAAGTATCGCTCGAAAAGGTACAAGTAAGACTATTTCTCTCTCATTTGTGCAGGGTACTTAACTTGTAAACCCGAAACAGATGATGAAGACTTTTTTTTTTGTTAATGACCTTGGCTTAAAAGAGTCTCCTTTTGTAAGCCTTTGACCTAACCTACATTATGGTTCTAATCAAGACCTCCAGATCGGCTTGATCGTACCGATTACGAGATTACTCAAACCCTTGTTGAATGCCATGATGATAAGATTGAATGATTTCTTTTTAATCCTGCAATTAGGATAAACAGCCTTTCTCGAGGGTGAGAGAAAGCCCTTTTGGACTGAAGTTCGGATCACATTTGAGGTGTTCATGCTATAATAACCTCCTTCAACAAAACTGGTAATGTAAACTTGGCAGATTAGTTGTGCGAAATCTACATGTTGATTGACTGCATCATAAATTATTACGCAGACTGCTTCTAATCATTGCAAACCTAGCTGAATAGTTTTGCATGAACCGATTAACTCATTGATGAAAATGCTTGTACTTGTTACCTTTGACACTTCCTAAAACACGTTCCCGATGTTCGAGTTATCTTCCAAGGTCTCGAAATTCATTCGGTGATTATTAAATGAACAAGCCTAGTTATCGAAAAACTACCAGGAATTTCTTCCAAATCCTTAAGTAAGTATATTTTCAACCTGAACTCTTCAAAAGAGTGAATTCTTATTACTGTCAAGGCATTCAAATCCATTACGACACATACAGGTATTTACCTTCTTTAATAAAACATAATTCGTCTCAAAAATGGAAAAGATTTGAGATATTTGGATGTCTGCCTCATCGGTTTATTCCTAAAGTGACGAAAGAACAGAAATTGGGTTTGAGTTTTTGTAGGATTCCTAGTCTCCCCAGATCCCAAAAATGGCACCCTTCAAGGTTAGATAATTTGGATTCGAGCTTCTACAAGATTCTTGGACTCCCCAGATCCCAGAATGGCGCCTTTTGAAGTAAGTGAAATTGGGTTTGAGTTCTGCAGGATTCCTGCTCTCTCTAGATCCCAGAATGGCATCCTTCAAGGTACTCAAAATCCTTTCTTCAAGGTACCCAAAGTCCTTCTTACAGGCACTAAAGTCTTTTATACAAGTATGCAAAGTCCTTTCTATAGACACACAAAAGTCCTTCTTATAAGCATCAAGTCCTTTCTATAGGCACCCAAAGTCCTTTCTACAGGCACATAAAAGTCCTTCTTACAGGCACTATGTCCTTTCCATAGGCACAAAGTCCTTCTTATAGGCATTTCCATGGGGTGACCTATCATACTGGTCAAATCTTAATCCAATTTTAATCAGTAGAATCCTTTCATTAAGAATCTACCATGGGGTGACTTACCATACGGGTCAAATTTTAATCAAATTACAATCAGTAAAATCCTTTCGCTAGGAATCTACCATGGATGACCTACTATACGAGTCAAATCTTAATCCAATTTTAATCAGTAGAATCCTTTCATTAAAAATCTACCATATGGTGACCTACTATACGGGTCAAATTTCAATCAAATTACAATCAGTAGAATCCTTTCGCTAGGAATCTACCATGGGGTGACCTACCATACAGGTCAAATTTCAATTAAATTTTAATCAATAGAATCCTTTCACTAGGAATCTACATGGGGTAACCTACCATACGGGTCCAAGTTCAATCACCCTGAGATTTTCTTATAGCGAATCCTTAAGTTTCCATTCCCTTTTCAGCAGAGCAATCAAAACCGCGAGATGAACAGGTAAGTTTCAGGTAAATCCCTTGCCTCTCCATCTCTCCCTCACTTCATAGGAGCCTCTTCAAGCCAGGTTTGGATCAGAACTTACACAGAGAGGTACTGAAGATCAAATGTCACAACACTTTGTATGTTCTTAGGTTGAGTCGATTAGGATTCAGGCGTCATCTCGTCTTTGAAATAAGAACCTTTACCAAGCTTCCTTTCAAAGAGGGGTAGCTGTTAACACCTGATCTTTAATCATTTTTTCTTTTTAAAATTAATAAACAAAATCCATAAAAATTCATAAAATTAAAAAAATTAACTTTGGAAACCTTGGCCAATCCTAGGGAGCCAATTTTGACCAAAAAATAAATTTTCATATTTTCAGTATTTTTCATTATTTTTATTTTCAAAAATTAATAACAAAATCCATAAAATTCACAAAATTAAAAAATCATCTTTGAGGACCTTAGCCAAGCCTAGGGTACCAATTTTGATCAAAATATGATTTTTCATATTTTCAACATTTTTCGACATTTTTATTTTAGAAAATTAATAGAAAATCAAGAAAAAATAAAACAAATTGCAAAATCAACTTTGGAAGCCTTATCCAGGCCTAGACAACCATTTCTGAGTAAAAAATAAATTTTCATATTTTTTTGTATTTTTTTAATATTTTTCAGAAATTAGGAAAATATTTAATAAATAATAGCATTTGAGGCCACAAAAATATGAAAGAATAGTCGGCATTTTTCTTTTAATCTTCTCTTCATTTTGGCTAAAGAAAGTCTCCAAAAATTAATCTGAGATTGGAAATTGCTTTGTTAATCTCGTTTTCAGATTAATTGAAAAAATTTATAGAAAATTCATTTTAGCTTTGTAATTTTCGATTTTTGCATTTCTAGAATCGTGACATTATTCTCTAATATTTCAAAATTTTATCTTGGCCTAATTATACCAAAAATGACTCAATTTTGTAAAAGGGATTTAATTGAATTTTGCATTATTTTCAGCAGCAAGAAATGAGCTTAAATTTGACAAGCGATTAAACAAGACATGGACTAGAGTGTAAATATCTAACACTTGATTGATTATTTTGTAAATAAAAAAAAGAAGAGTTAGTGGAGAAATTAGAATAGATAATGGAAGAAGGAGAAGAGGAGATGGAGATGGGAAGATAGAGAAGAAAAGATAAAGAAAATAAGATAAGAATAGAGAAGGAAAGATGAGATGAAGAAGAGTTAGTGGAAAAATTAGAATGAGAGATATATGAGTGGGCTATAAAAGGAGGAAGAAGTGAGTTTGGGAGGGGAGATTTTTTTTAAAAAAGAAAATTTTGGATGTTTAAGAGGGTTTTGGAAGATTGAAGAAAAATTTGAGAGAAAGAAAATATCAAAAAGAGAGAGAATTTTGAAGATGATAGGAGTTTTAAGCTAGGGGGTTATCATCATCAATTCATTTATCGATCAACACAAATCAAGAGTTCATCCCCGTTGTTCGAGCCACAATCTTAATCCACAAGGTGATACGAGATTCGAATTCGAAAATCAAATCCGTCAAATCAGGTAACGATCCTAGCCATTAAAATCTTCGAGAATTTCGTTGCCCAAATGGATTAATTAAATTTAAATTATGTCATATCGTACTTGTATGTCTCCATATCCATATGTCGCATTCGTACTAGAATTTTCTACAT
The DNA here is from genome assembly GCA_016432845.1 of Psidium guajava. Lineage (NCBI taxonomy): Eukaryota > Viridiplantae > Streptophyta > Magnoliopsida > Myrtales > Myrtaceae > Psidium > Psidium guajava. Next base: position 37,458,353 of record CM028228.1, read on the forward strand.
TTTTGCTTATTTGCCGCCCGCCATGTACTCGATATAATGCCTAGTGCTTTCAAACTATCCTCAAGCACAAATAATGGCAAACCAGCGTACAAGCTTGTACTACTTCCAAAATAGAACATGAACAATCAAAAAATGACTAGTAACTCACATGAAAACGTAGCTAAAAAGGCTCCCGAAGGTGCGGGTTTGATAGCACTAGGCATTATATCGAGTACATGGCGGGCAGCAAACAAAAAACATTGAACCAAGGCTTTACACATGAAACCGAAGCATATGATCAATGTTACTAGACTATATGGACTACTAATAGTGCATAGGACTAATTGGTTCGCCTCCGTTTGACTAAAATGTCAGCCGAAGCTGAACCCATAATAGCTATACCAAGAAAACAGAGTGTTCAATCTTGGGCAAGGGAAGCTACCTGCTCGCGTGAGTTCGGTGATGATGGCGGTTTAAGAGATGATGGTGAGGCTCCTCGGGCGTTAGTTGGGTTCCTTTGGTCGTACTTAACCGTGAACAACCCCCCTTTCGACTCTCTCTCTCTCTCTCTCTCTCTCTCTCTCTCTCTCTCTCTCTCTCTCTCTCTCTCTCTCTCTCTCTCTCTACTTGCTCTATTTTTTTTTCTTCTCCCTTTGTTTTTTCTCTTTTAGTCGAGCCCCTTGCCCCTTGCCCCCTCTGGCTGAGCTCTCCTCTTCATCTACGAACCCAATTAACCTCGGGACCCTACACCCTCAGAACTCTCCCATTTCACCGCTCGAAGAACCCAAAATCCTCATCTTCTTTTTTTTTAGTATTTTCCTCCACAAGTCGACTCAGTCCCATTTTGGGCTCTCCGGTCTCTTCAGGCATGGCTAGGAACTCACACCACGCCTAGGGGAGAGCGTTGAGCTCATTTGGGGGGCCTTTGGGACCTCAGGGAAGGTGTTGGGTGAAGGAGAGGCCACCATTTTCCTCTTCCGTCACTGCCCCATTTCAGCGTGTTCTACGCTGCACTCGTGCTGTGTTTCTGCCTTTCTTTTCCTTTTCTATTGTTGTTGTTTTGTTTGCTTGCTTTAAAAAAAATTAAATTTTTTTTTAAATTTTTTAGACCAAAATGAAAATTGAGGACATTAAATGAAAATGTCACAACTCAAAAAAAGTGAAATGGGAAGATAAAACAAGTCAAATCGTAATTTTTAGGCCCAATTTGGAGTTACGTTTGTGAAGGAACACATAATTTCGCATTGGATTTTTCAAATTTAAAGGGGCCAACATGAAAAGGGATCTAAAATAAAAATTTAGTTATTTTTTCCTTTTTTTGGGCCACAAAGTCTATTTTTTCTGATTTTTTGGCCAAAAATTATTTTTTATTCAAAATTGGTTTCTTAGCTTTGGCTAAGGCTTCCAAAATTGATTTTGCAATTTTATAAATTTTTATGAATTTTTATTGATTTTCTAAAATAATTAAAATTAAAATTCATGTGTCAACAATGACAACCATAAGAAGAAAAATGAACATCAAAGCCAAGTTCACACAATTGTCCTACTAAAATCAAATTTATGGAGAGTTTGGAACCATATAAGTGTTAGGTAAGGACACTGTGGATGTATTAATTTTTCCTGTATGACTTACTTGCATCACAGAATTATTAATTTTGTGAAGGGAAAGATTTTGACCAAAATAAAATACATTTAGGTGTCATATGATTACAGCTAGCTGAGTTAAAATACAATGATCTGAAGTACTTAAAGCTACAAACATAGCGCAAGAAATAGAGAAACAGAAGTGCCAGATTCTCGAAGAATGGAATGAAGATCCTCTAATGAGAGCGTCACAAATAATCCATTGGGGAAGCCTCTATAGTAGTAGCATTGGCAAGTAGATGTGTAGGTGAACCTCAGCTTTTGGGTTAATTGTTCAGCACAATAGGTTGCTTACATCATAATTGCTAGCAATGGGATGCCATATGACCGCGTCGGTGACAATGCTTACACAATTTATCCTTTATAGATACTTTATCACGTGAAACTTGGTAGGTTCGACAATAAAAATGAAGATACCAGTATCCAAAGAGCAGATATGGAGAAAACAAGGCCAAAAATTGACTTAGCACTCCAAACTATCTTAAGAATTGGTATTAAAAAAAACCGTAATCGAAAACCAGTCTGAAAACAATCGAATTAGAAAGAAATGCAACGGATTCATTTTGGCCAATCTGAACTAAACTAAACTGATCAATATAGGTCAATAGTCAGTCAATCCGACGAGTCAATTTCAGTCAATGGTCAATAGTCAAAGGTGGTGTCGCATGATGTGGCATATGACATTAGCACGCATGGAGGACAGCTGGCGCGTGTAAACGCATATAACTAGGAAGGCGTATGGATCTCATGCGCAGAGGCTTTTGGAGACGCATGTGGGCGTGCAAAAGAGGTTGGCAACAAAACTTCATGAGATGCGTCAGCGGAGAGCGGTGAGGCTTGTGTTGGTGCTTGTTTTTCGAAATACGTGATAAAAGATGTCAAAATCACCACTAAATAGCAGCGAGCTCCCTAGGGTTCAAGACCGAAGGAGCGTGTAGTGAATTATGGTGTCCATTGTGACGAAATTATAGGGTTTGGTTTGTATGAGGGAGTGGAGTTTGGTGGTGGTGTCGATGGTTCGAAATAAGCAGCGGAAGTGTGCCGAATGCGGCCAATGCCGTTAGTTTCGTGGCCACCACCGTGAAGAAATGTGGCCAGTGTGGCCGGCATTTTGAAAAATAGACTTGATGAGTGCTTCCTCAAAAAACAATGGCTAATTGTAATGATAGAAAAATATAATATTCTATATATGCTGAAGTGAAGATTACACAAGCCTATTTGTAGACTTTACATGAGATTATATGAAGTAACAAAGTAAATACAATCAATCAAGGGAAATATACAGAATCACAGTTTATCCTAAAAATATTTAATGCTGATGAAGAAAGAACGGTAGTTTATAATTCTTACATGTTTAGGTGCATGATGACGATCATTGTCTTTAAGGTATTATTTGTCCCCACTACAATTGTTGTCGGGCTTGTAACAAATATACGTACATGATATAAACTAAAGCAATTACTTTCTCTTGAAGTTTCACTTTGAATGTATCGTCGAACTTATTAGTTTGAACAATTGTGACGAACAATGAATGATTTGGTGCTATTTACCAACATCCAATACACATATCTCTTGGATATAGGTACCGTATCCCAACCATTACGACTTTACATAATGAATCATCACCACTTTTCCTGTCAACATATGTAAGAGTCATCTCTTTTTATGATAACAAACTATTTCAACAATCCTCTGCTTAATCCTTACCAAAAAAAAAAAAAACAATCCTCTGCTTAATTTGTTATATTTATTAATATACAAAAATTCATATATACAAGAAGATATCTATTAAGATTTGTATCTTCCATTAGTGCAATTAATTTTATTAATGAAATTAGTTTGTTATCTATGCTAACAGTCATGTAAGATAGAGAAAACAACAACAACAACAATAATAATAATAATAATAATAATAATAATAATAATAATAATAATAATAATAATAATAATAATAATAAGCCACGTGAACAATTTTCGTTAGCTAAGTTAGATGAACTTACCGGAATGATTTAATTGCATCGATTTGACAAGTTTTAGGACTTAATTGCACTTTTTATAAGTCTCAGGACTTAATTGTATTTTTATGAAAAGTTTTAGGACATCCAATGCACTTATCCATTTATTTCATGATTAATCATATTTCATGTCATTGAAATTGCATATATGTTGCGTTACGCTGTAATATAACTTACATGACATTCAGGATTTTATATATAGTTCGTCAATGAACGTTAGATTAGAACTCATATGATTATAACATTTTGATTAAGGCAAGTTTATTCTATAAAAAGACCCAAACAGAGCTAATATATATTTTATATAGCAAATAAAGACACCATAAGTCCCATAATTTTCGTCTACTGCTCAAAACAAAAAAAAAATTAACCACTTGAGTATTATAATTTTTAATTTAAAAAAAGAGACTACTCTCCCTAGGTGTGAACTGTTGTAGGGTGGGTAAGTTCCATACCTAGAACCCAAAACGTATCCTATCTTAATCGGTTCTCTATTTTTGGAACCTGTAGCCTACTCTGGTTTTTCGAAACCAGTTTTAGAAGATACCCCATTTTTTCTGATCCGATTTCAGGGTCTACCCAAGAACTTTTTTTTAAAACTTTTTTATTTCATTTTTTTACAACAAAGTAATATGAGCAACCAAACTGCTTAAAGTAAAAGATGATCTACACAAATCTATATCCGCTAAAAAAGTGATCATGTACAGAGATAACCAATGAAAAGTTCAAGCATGTAGTCACGTGCAGTTATAAACGATAAAAAAAATTCAAACATGTAACATAAAACATAAATTATAAAACTATATTCTCCATTCATCAAAATAAATTTTTACTCTATTCTCCATTTATCGATGAAAATATTGCTCCAAACAATAGAATGAGAGAAGACAAAGAACGGAGAAGAAACAAATGAGGCAAGGTAGAGCTAGACTCAACTTAAAGAAATTATGTTATTTTTACTATAGCTAAGAATCGGTTCCAAAATCGGTCCGATTCCAAGGTCGACCTTCACTTGGAACTGAAAACCGTACCTGTTAAAACCTCGGAACCGAGAACCAAACCTATTTATGTTGGCATCAGGACCTAAATTTGTTTCTCAAGAGGTCCATTCTGGTTATATTCTACTCGGTCCAATCGCACACCCCTAACTCTATATAACTCTGTAATTCTCTAATCTGACTAATGGATTATCTGTAGTTGGCTCTCTCCGTGAAGTAGGTACCAACGCAAGGACCAAATAAGGTAAATTTTGATTGTTTTATTATTGTTAATGCTCGTTATTTCTCACATGATTTGGGTTGATTTAATTGCAAGATTCCTTTAGCTTTCGCATTATGCTACGGCAAAATTAATCTTATTTTAGTGAATGACCTTACTCATCATCCTGATTCCTTGGTGGATGGTAGCATTCTATCTAAAAACCTGGTGACTCGTGCATCTATGGTGGGTGTATCCATTTTCAATTTGAAGGAGAATATGTACATTTTGCTTTTAAAGAAGCTAAAATGGCCTTTAAGGTGCTTCATGGGTAAACCTGGGCTAGTACGGGTTTGCTTCAAATGTCCTAAAAAAAATGCGTCTAAGGGTGGATGCCACTGTGGCTTGGTTTTGGTGGGGAACTTCAGGAAAATGAAAGAAAGGTTCATTGGAAAATTTGGAGAGGCTTTAACCATGGCCAAGGCAGAAGGGGGATTTGGTTTTTGAGACTTAATGCATCCCATCCTGGCTTTCCTTGCGAAACTAGCTTGGAGGGTGTATAGTAATGCCAAAGAACTCTGGCTCGGGATCCGAAGGGAGCTCTATTTTCCTAAGCATGAATTTCTAAATGCTAGATACGGGGGAAGAGCTTCCTAGAGATGGAACAGCATAAGTGAAAATCTGAAAGTCTTGGAGGAGGGGACTATTTGGCAACTGGGGATGGAAAAAGTGTCCAAATCTGGAAGGTTGGTTGGATTCCTAATGGCAGAGATGTTATGCTTCACCCCTTTGCTGGATTTGATTTAGCTAAGAAAAAAGTTGAAGAAATTATATATGCAGACATAGGCTTCTCTTAAACGTGCAAGAGAAGACAGCCATTTTTTATGTCCACTTTGTAGTGTGAGGGTCCAAACAAACTTTTGTGGCCTTAGTAGAAGAACGGCATCCTCTCAGTCAGATCAGCCTATCATCTCCTTAGGAAATCAGTTTCCTTAGGGTCTTCTTTTGTAGCTTCCAGCTCTGTACAGATTGATAGTAACTCTGTTCTAGAGCAGTTGCTACTTCAAGAAACATACAGCAAAGAAGGATCTGTTTATCCCCTAAATGTGCATTCCTGGTACATCTGAGTCTTTGGAGAACCTTATTATCCAATATCATTGTAGTGGAGCTCTTTTGTTTAGTTATTTCACATATAAACTACGAAAGGAGAGAATAACTCCTCTTTGCCAATGGTTGCAATGAAGTATCTTGGGTATAGGTGAAGGAACACTAGGTATCCTAAGAAGGTGTGTTTTCATTTGTGGCCATGTCAGGAAGGGGAGAAAAAAGGGATTTCTAATGTGAATTGAGCCTTCTCTGAAGTCATTGAACTTTCTTTAAAACCCAAGTAGAGAATGGAAAGACAGTCCCAACCTCTCCAAGGACTAAATATTGGTAGAAGCCTAATGATGATTTAAGTTAAAAATGATTGTGATGGAGCTTTTTTTTTAAAAAAAAAACCTTCCTTATGAATATTTTGATTCTAACAAAACTATCCTTTTTTTAGAAAGAATCTGACTACTACTAATAAATTTTTATTGCAGAAATGAACACATGAACATAAATGTATATTGTTCCAAATCTGGCATTCAAACTCAAAGTGTAGTTATCACATATTTTCTTTTAAGATAATTAAAATCTTTTATTCATATAGAGGAAGATATTGCCTTTGAAAATTAAATCTCGAGAAGACTTGTGTGATACATCAGCAAGGACCTTAGTGAAGCTCGAAGTCATTATCCTAATATGTTCATATTCAAATAGTCTCTTTTGCTCCTAAAGACTGCTTCCGAATTAAGTTTATATTCTATAGTATCTTTTAGTTAGATTATGAAGACCTACATTTGGTAGCGTAATTTATGAAAGTTTGTTAGATTTGATTTACAAAGTTATTTTCCAATCAAATCAGATGAATATCCTCGATTAGATATTACCTTTCATGAACAAGATATCTCAAAGATTTGAACTAACTCTATCTATGGAAACTAAGAATTTAGTTATGTAGGAGACTTAGTCTGAAGGATTCAGACTCTACTCCAATGGCTACTAAATATTACCATATATAGTATCATCCAATCAAGATTAGTGGCATTCAATCAACGATTGAAGAGTGATCCTTTGAAGACCCGTCCAATGGTTAGTTTGGGGGGTGAAAAAGAATAAAAGGTAGATCAACAGTGTCTATTGAAGAGAGATCAAAACTTACAATTCCAAAGCATTTGAGTTGTTTAGATTCATTCTCCTATTCTCAAAAGCTATAAGTTTTATCTTTGAGCGGCTTTGTAAGAATGATAAAGTGTGGCATCTCTTGTAACCTTTTAATAATTAATATAGTGAAATCTAGCCAATTGGTTGCCATCATGGAAGAGTAGACATAGGCCTACTAAGCCGAATCACTATAAATTTAGTGTGCAATTCTCGCTTACTCTAAACTATCTTTTCAGTATTTACAATTCTACACATCTTGCTATTGAACTTACTCTACTTGTGTTTCGAATTTATTCAAATTCCACAATAAGTTTCAAAATTGTTTGAAATCACCTATTCATCCTCTCTAAGTAATATTGTAAAGACAACAGTTGGCATCAAAGCAAGTTCCTCATTATTTCAAAGTGTTTTACTTTTGAGCTAACGATTTATCATGTCTAGCAATAATTTTTTTGTAGCAGGTGATTCAGTGTTCAACAACAAGCCGCCATATTTCGATGGAAAGGATTACAATATATGGTGCAAGAAAATGAAGTGGTTCTTAAAAACATCAGATAATCTAATGTGGGACGTTATGATCGACAAAGTAGCTCCTACTGCCATAGCAACCCCTTCCACTGAAAATGAAGAAAACAACAATACTAATGTTACGGCAACACTCACGGATGCTGAAAAAAAAACAAGGATTTGACTCAAAAACTATTCACTCACTCTTCTATGTTTTATCCACTCCTATTTATAATTGTGTTGCAGAAGATGAATCAACAAAGGCTATAGAGCTGATAGAGTCAATGAGACCAACCCCAATATACTACTGAGCGACTATGAAGCCTTTGAAGTCAGATGAAACAATCACTGAGATGATTGACAGATTTCAAATATTGGTTAATAGTCTCGCATGACAAGATGCTTTTGTCCCTAAACCTATGCAGGTCTGAAAGATCCTTCGAGGACAAATAGACATCTAGAACTACATTAAGCCCTCGATACAAGAATGTCAAACAATCAGACCTTTATTCCATTGATGAGCTTGTTGGAACATTACAATCATAAGAAATAGTTAAAAATAAACAGTGAGCTAGAATCATGTTAGAAATAATTGCATGATGATAAAGAGACCTATTGATAGAAATGCTGTAGCAATGACTAACCCAAAAAGATCTAGGTACCAAAGAAACAATGAATTATCTTTATCTTGCATTTATCCCAAGAAAGAAAGAATAAATGGTTTCTAGATAGTGGATGCTTAAGCCACATGATTGAGGATCCAGAAAAATTCATTCAACTATCAACATACAACGGTAGAAGTGTATCATTTAGTGGAAAGAATAAAAGGCAAAGTAATTGGACATTGGATTGTGAAAAATGAAAATCTTACGATCAATGACATTTTTTTGGTCAGAGGATTGAAATACAATATAATCTCTGTAAGTCAACAATGTGACTTTGGGTATCGAATTTGTTTTCAAAATATAAAATGTTCAAGTATTACCAAAGACAAGAAATAAACCTTCACTGGCCATCGACATGGAGACATTTACCTTCTGAATGTTGATTCTGAAGACATCATGTATCTCTTATCCATTAAGAATAAATTTGAACAATGGCACAAAAAGCTAGACCATATCAGTATCAAGCACATCTGAAAACCATCTTCCAAGAAATTAGTTCGGTGTTTACCATGAATAAAGTTTGAAAAATTAGAACTACGTTCAGCTTGCACCCTTGGGAAATAGGCAAAAAGCTCTTTCAAATCTATTAACAATGTTTCAACTAAACTTGCACTGTAGTTGCCTCATATGGACATTTCTGGACCAAATAGAATACTAAGTCTTAGAGGTAAGAAATATTGTCTTATTATAGTTAATAATCACTCAGGATTTACATGAGTTTTATTTTTTGCTCACAAAAAAGATGCCTTCTCATCTTTTTCAAAATTAACCAAGAACATTTAGAATGAGAAAGGTTATGCTATTTTATACATTAAAACTAATCATGGGAAAGGGTTTGAAAACCAAAGTTTTCTGATTTTTGTAATGACTTTGGAATTTAGCATAATTTTTCTTTTCCTTACACACCTCAACAAAATGGGGTGGTGGAAAGAAAAAATCATTCTCTACAAGAAATAATGAGAACTCTCTTGATCAAAAGTGAAATTGCTTCGCATTTTTGGGTAGAAGTGTCAATAGCTTGTTATATTTTAAACCGTGTTTCTTTGAGACTGATTCTTGAGAAACCCCCCTATGAGCTCTTTAAAGAAAGAAAAGATCTGGCATACTTCCGAGTGTCTGGTTGCAAATGTTTATTTTAAAGGATGCAAATGATCGTGTTAGTAGGTTTGGTAAGAAATCAGATGAAGGGATATTCTTAGGATACTCAACCACGAGCAAAGCTTGCCACGTCTACAACAAAAACTCTTGTGTGGTTGAAGAATCAATGAATGTCAAGTTTGATGAGAATATTCAAAAACAGAATGGTCAGTTTGAAAATGCTCAAGTTTTCTTACTATCTCAAAGTTCATAACTAGCTGAAGGCCCTAAAGAGAATCACGCTTCTTAGAATGTTCAGAATCAAGAGATAAATCAACAATCGGTAGTGGAACCAGAGGAAATGCAATCTAAGCCTAAAGATTCAAATGATATTCAAGACGAGAGACCCAACAAGCACTGGAAATTAAGCCTAACATAGCACTTGTTTTTGAAATTGAGCTAAAAGAGCTTAAAGAAGGTCTTATTAATGAAAATTGGATCAACGCAGTGCAAGAAGAATTTCATCAATTCAAGATCAACAATGTCTTGAAGCTTGTGTTAAGACTCAAGAATTATCCTGTGATAAAAACAAAATGGGTATTAATAAACAAGTTAGATGACAAAAGGAAAGTAGTTAGAAATAAAACAAGACTGGTGTCAAAAGGAAATTCCCAAGAAGAATTAATAGATTACGATGAAACCTACGCACTAGTTTTCAAGTTAGAAGCCATAAGGCTACTTCTTGCTTATGCTTGTTATGAAAACTTTTAAAATTTTTTAGATGGACGTAAAAAGTACATTCCTAAATGTCACGCCCCGAACCCACGAGCCACGCGACATCCTTGTCATATTTGTAGAGTCGAATGGTTCACGAAAATGACGGCCCAGGAAACTCGTCATAACCAAACGATCTCAGAGTTCCTTAGGCAACGAAAACAAGCTCCTTCAATCACATATACAAAATGGGATAGATAGAGAAAGGCATTAGATATTTACAGCAAGCTAAGTCTTATATTCTATCTCATATACAATATTCACATACAACCAATAGGATGACATCGCCTAAATACAAATCAAAACTTCAGTCACCCTACTCCATACATCCAGGCTATATACATGTAGGGTTGTCACTGCCTTCTTCCCACATCTATTCATTGGCACCCTTGTATCTTATGTACATCTTTCCTTCTGGTTCCAAAATGTTTGAGTCACAGTCTCGATTTCCTTCTGGGTCCCCTGCCTTATCGATATTGCGCTCATTGCGGGGGTCAAGGGTCTAAAAAATAAGGGAAATCACATATGAGAACAAATCTTAGTAAGCTAACCCATAATCTCCTCCTCAGGACGCCAAACAAACCTAGACCAACTCTCAGGTCCCAACTCAAGCACTTAAAATCACTAGGTCAAATTCCATTACCAAAGATCCATTCAATTTAGAAAAGTCGCCACAAAATAGCCAAGCATATAAAACATTTATAATAGGTCAAATACAGGACCACACAAAACTCAGATAACACATCATTTAAGGGCTCAAAAAAAGCAATTGAACTTTCAATTTGAAATCACATCCAATCCATGACAATTATAGCAATCACTCATGCATGCATGCTCAACCATGAGCCTCGGATTAGTAGCCAATTTGACCCGCGTCATATAGATGCATCAGGTTCGACCCGCATCGTGGACGCCTCAGGTCCGTGCCTCAACCCGCGTGTGAGATGCCTCAAGTTGGCACCTTATCGCTCCAGCTACCCTACGTCAAACGCTTCAGGGCGCACTGTACCTCGACCCGTGTCATATAGGCACCTCAGGTCAGCACACTTATCTCTCTAATTCCCCATGTCATATAGGCACTCAGGGCCATCCCAAACCCGTGTCATATAGGCACCTCAAGGCCATCATCTATGGCTACGTTTCACACGCAAAATCCATCGCTCTAGCCCTTCAGGCTAATAAAATCTTTTAAATTCATTTTGACAAAAATCACCGGCCAAGTACGTTAGGCCATATTTCAAATACGAGTCCAAATAATCAATCCACATGGCTGACAGAATGACCAAACTAATCCATCCGTTTCACGTGCATAATTTTATTGAAAATGCCAATTTCTCACGTGGGACCCAAAATGACCCAAATAATTATTTTCAAGCATTCATGAAATATCTTCAAATATTATTTTGAACACGAACACAAGCCCAAAAAATATTGCTCGGGCCCGGTTTTGCATAAAATGTTCCATAAACCCATTTTTTGGTATTCGAACCACACAGGACCCACAAAATTTATCATTTTCAAACCAAAAATCAATTTGGGTAGCACGTGACCAGTATTCGTGGGTCGTGAATAGTAATTTCAGAACACTATTAAGCCCGTTTTCGCTCTAAATATCCCAAAAATCCATTTTTTAATACCTGAACCTCGCTGGACCCACACCAACCACCATCAATAGCATTATTCAAGCATGAAATGCAACATTTCATCATCCACAGCCTATTCACAGTCCACAAAAATTGATATCCATCAAAATACGCCGATTACGGCCAATTTTCCTAAACTGATTTATCACGAATCGGTCCCTAGAGCTAATCCATGGCAAGTCTAACATCATGAGTGAAATATAGAAGTTTAACTTACCTAAACGAAGTTGAAACCAGCCAAGGATGTGGCGGAGAAGTGGCAATGACCGGCGGCAACGACGGCGGCGGCAGATTCCGGCGGATTTAGTTTGAACCAGGGTTGTTCAAGGGCTAAAACAAGGCCAAATCAAGCTGGAAAATAATATTATGACATGAATATGGGTTCTAGGGATAGCCGTGGTTGATATATATCAACGGGAACCAAAACCCAAAATCTGGAAAATTATAAGACAGATTCATCGACCGAAATGTCAAAGTAGATTCGAAAGGTCAAATGACCTCGAATCAAAGTGATTCAAGTTGGAAAAGAACCAAAAGACAATGAACTATAACATATCCAAAAATCGTGATGATCCAATGGTTAGATTTCCGTCGGCGGTCAGTTGAAGATGGCAGCAGAAAACTGGGCCGCGAGAGAGAGAGAGAGATCAAAAATTTAGAGAGAGAGAGAGAGAGAGAGAGAGAGAGAGAGAGAGAGAGAAGGAGAGAATCTACTAATGAGAGAGAAAAAACAGAGTAGAGAGAGTAAATATTCTCCATAGGGTGCATTATTGAGATTACTATTTATCTAAAGCAACTTAAGGCTAAACGAATCGACTGATTTTCGGACTATCAGTAAATTTTCGGATTGATAGGGGATTGGGCCTCAATAATTTTGGTCAAACTAGTCAATTTGGTCAAAAAGATAACCGATGAGACATTTCTCGAAATTCGTGAAATTTCAGGACCGGGTGAGACTCAATCGATGCTAATTTGGCTCAATCGCGATCGGAAAATGGCTTTAGATTTTGTCGTAAAAAAATTTTCTCGCCTCTCTAAAAATATTCTTACCCTCATGCCATGAATTCTAGCTCAAACCAGGGGCAAGATAGGAATTTCTAATTTTGCCCCTTTTCACTAGGCATTCCGAGATCCATTTGCCCATTTTCCGCCTTTCTAGATAAGGTCCAAATTCACAACTATAACACTCATGAGAGTCAATTGTCCTATTTCGAAACTCAATTCGCGGCCTCATTCATAAGATGGCAACTTTAAATAAACTCTCAAACTAATGGGTGGCTTTTAGGAGTCACGCGTATCGACGATTTGATCCACGTGCTTATATTCCTAGCTAACCTTTCCCTTTTGGTTAGTTATCCCGAAGTGATCGGTTTCGAGTGAGATCCATTTATAACGCCTCTATGACATAACCATTCTATATTCAAATTCTGAAAAAGGGTCGAATTTCAAAATGTCACACTAAATGGGTATATCATAGAAGAAGTTTATGTCAAACAATCCCTTAATTTTGAAGAACGAAGAAGAAAAGATCTCATCTATACCCTGAAGAAAGTTTTATATGTCTTAAAGTAAGCATCTCGTGCTTATTATGAGAGGTTAAATAGCTTTCTATTTGAAAATAAGTTTGTAAAAGGTAACGTTGATACTACTCTTTTTATTCAAAAGCAGGGTAAGGATGTTCTTCTTATTCATATTTACATTGACGACTTTATTTTTAGCTCTTCTAATGAACGTCTATGCAAGAATTTTCTAAAGTAATGCTGGATGAGTTTAAGATGAGCATGATGGGAGAGTTAAGATTCTTTCTTGGACTTTAGATTCAGCAAACCAAAATGGGAATCTTTATTCATCAAGAGAAATATGCTTTCGAAATTGTCAAGAAATTTAGTCTAAAGAATTGCAAGAAGACAGAAACTCCAATGTTACATTCATCAAAACTTGATAAAGATAAACAAGGAAAAGAACTTGATCAAAAGCTAAATCACAATATGATTAGTTCGCTTCTATATTTCACAATATCAAGACCATATATTCTATATAGCATTTGCTTATGTGCGAGATTTCAAACAAGCCCAAGATAATCAAATCTCTCTGCTATAAAGAGAATCATTAAATACATTAGGACATATCCGGCTTATGGACTTTGGTATTCAAAAGATTTTGATTTCATTGAAGGGATATTCAGAAGCAGATCCTGTAAGATGCAAGATTGATAGAAAGAGTACTTCTAAAACTTATCGACTTATGGGAAATATGCCGATTTCATGGTATTCTAAAAAGCAGTGCACAGTTTCTCTTTCCATAGTAGAAGCAGAATATGAATCTTGTGAAAGTTGTTGTGCCCAAATTCTATGGCTAAAACAATAAATGAAAGACTATGGAGTTAAAGATTCAATTGTGAAAATCAAGTGTAATAACACAAGCATCATAAATTTGACCAAGAATTCAATTCTACATTTAAGGGCAAAACATATGGAGATTATACATCATTTCACATGTGATCATGTCAGGAATGGAGATACTCACATTCAATATGTAGATACGAAGAATCAACTCGTTAATATATTCACCAAACCTCTTGATAAGGATATTTTCAATTATATTCAGAATAAATTGGCTATTATTAATCCTATATCTTGAGTTGTGATAGAAACAGGCTCTCTGTTACTTTCAAAAGCACAATTACAGAACGCTTATTCAAAAGCAAAGCTTAGTTCTTCATACTCTACTTAAATTTCGAAATTCATGGAAATGCAAGGATTTAAGGTATGTTTTCTAACTCCTGAATATATGTTTTGTTGATTGATTGATATAACATATTGTCTTTGGATGGTTTCCTTCAGATTTTATTCTTAAATTGATTTTTTTTTTCCAAAGATAACCATTTTATAGTTTTCTTTTCTTTTTCAAATTTTTTTAATGAAGAACATGAATCGGCACTTTTCTTTGAGAAAAATCCCTACTCATGTCAGTTCTCACTATGTCTCTCTTGAAATCTTAGACTCTCTATTCTCTGAAATCCCTTGCTCTCACTTCTCTTTCAAAACTTCTCTTGCTTTCTCTCGTAAAAATCCAAACATTTTCCTCAATGGCTCCAAAATCCTGTCCTTTGTAAAGAAAAATGTTAAGGAAAGCAAGAAGCAAAGAAGAAAGTCATCTCAGTTGATGAAGGGTACATAATCTCAAGATATAACTCTGGTGAAGAACACAGTGCCAAAGCATGACGAAGAAAGAAGCCACAATTATATGGACACAGGTTTGTCTGAACATCTGCATGATGAAAGAGTTATATTGGCTCTTTCTATTAAGTCCCTTTATGATTGCTAAACTCCTATCTATTCATAAGTTTATTAGTGAGGAAGATTATCTGAAGTTACTGGACATGCCTATTTATACAGTAACTCCTATAGTTGTTGATATTCCTGAAAAAGTTTCAAGGAAAAGAATGGAAAACGTTGTGGTACTTGACGTACCTAAACCTAAGAGGACCCCATCTAAAGGAACTATAATTTGTGAATAAGTGAAGTGAAGACAAAGGGGTGATTCAATGACGATGATGATGTCATCTTCAAGAACTTTAAAAGGAGATTGTCTCATAGTGATAGAGACAAAAGTTTCAAAAGCAATCTCTTTTTATCTCAAAATCATGTTGATAGGTATGAGGCTCTAAAGGAATGAGATGTGATGCCTTATAAAGTCTTTGATGTGAAATATTTTAATAGAGTTAGCATCCCTATAAGAAAGCACTTGAAGAGATGAAAACGAGGGATTTTGTAACTATTAAAACTCATCTTTATCTAGATTTGGTGGCTTATTTTTACTCCACACTATGTTTTGCCAGTCATGAATCTCTCTTCAGTACATTTTACATGTAACTGAGTTGGCAAAATTCATGGAGGTGAGACAGAGTGCCTTCAAGCTTATTGATATTTAGCCTGAAGCAGCATATAGTTACCTAATGGAGAAGGAGAACTATAGCAGAGATTGTAAGGCTCATGTTGCCTATAATGACTTCCCTTTGAGACATGTGATTGTTCACAAGGTGGTAATAGAATATCTGCATCCAAATGCCTCTTTGAAGATAGACATCTCCAAGTTTGAAGCCAAATTGATGTGTTCTTTGCTTATAGGCTGTGACTTGTCACTTGCACACATTGTCCTCCTACAAATATACAGGATTGTGTACAAATCAAAAGGATAATTGCCTTATGCAAGGCTAATTTCTTTGATTCTCAAGTATCACAAAGTAAAGCTTCCTAAAGAATTGACTCAAACAAATCTCATTCATGGTGGCTGGAGAGAACATTATTCAAAAGATGGGGTTTAGATTGATTGATGGAAGATAGGCCAACAAAAACAAAATAAATTTAGGTTCAATTGGAAGAGCGGACAAAAAGATTTGTAAAAAGGAAAAAAAATTGTTGCATGAAAAGGAAAAGATGTGTGTGTTCAAAGTGAATCTTCCGAGGAAGAAGAAACAAAGGAAGAAGAAGCTAACTCATCAGGTGAAGATGATGAAAGAACTCCCAACGCTTCATATAAGAACATTCCAAGTGTCAAGTTAGGTAAGGATGACCATGATGAGGGTAAGAAAGAAGAAGATGAGGATGTTATTGAAGATGCTGAGAGATTACATGAGCTAGAGAATCTTATGGACAAATAAGAAGATCTCCTTAAGACTCATGTGAGTGAAGTGAGTAAGGAAGAGGAAACTGAAGAAACATCAGCTGAAAAAAGCAAAAAAAAAAAAACAAGAAGAAGAAGAAGAAGCAAAATTGGCGTGTAAACGGTACATTGAAGTTTGGAAAAAGCAAATGGACGACAAGCAAAAATTGATGAACTTGTTGCACGTGAGAAGAAAAAAGATTTTCTCAAAATCTGAGGATATAGATGTTGATAAGGTGGATGAATTCCCTGTCATGGTGAAAAATCTACTGCAGAAACTCCTATTAAGTCAACATAGATTCATGGGGAGCAATCACTAAATGTTGATACTTGTGCACTACTATAGAAACAAAATTAATCTACTGCTAAGGAACAACGTGAGGAGAAAAAGACTAATAATGTTCAAACTGATAATATTCAGACTAAAGTTGCTCAAAAGGAGCAAATTGCTAGTCAAAGGGAGTAACTCATAGAAGAACAATTTGATATTCTAGGGGAGCAACCTATTGAGAAGGAATCTACTACTATTATTGGTGTGGAGATCCCAGAGGAGCTACCTATTGAGACAGAATCATTTGCTACTGAGAATGCTAAGAAAACTTCAGATGCCACCCCTTCTTGAGCTCGGGAAGAGATTAATCTGCATTGTATCTTGAATTTGACTTCAAAGGGAAGTTCTTCTGAGAAGGGAAAGGCTGAGATGGTGGAAGAGGAAAGGCTTAGATGGTGGAAGAAGAAAGACCAAAGACTCTTGATAGAAAATTGACTCCAGAGGAGACTTTAAATGCTTTTATCGAAGAGCTATTGGATACAAAATCCTCGCGAGGTCTTGTTTACAAGATTAGGGAGAAACTTCATATTGAAGTTGCACAGAGGCTGGATACTATAGGAAAATTGATTAAGAAGAAGTTGAGCACTTTTTAGCAAATGCTCCACAAATATTGCCACCTCTTTTTCTCTGAGATGGCTAGTCTGGGCACCTACACTCTGATTCAATTCAAAAGAATTACTCAAGAATTCCTAGAGTTGCAGGCCCCCAAAGATTTTACCACTACTATTGCTAGCTCGAGTAGAGCACATCGGGACAAACATGAGAGGGTCGTAAAGGAGGGTGACAAAGAGCTAGCTGTTGTTCCCTCCCTCTAAGAAAAAAAAAACAACTCCATCACCGTCTCTTTGAAAAAAAAATTTCAAAATAGCCTATGTTTGACATGCTTTTGTCTATGTCGAACTTATTGAGAACCCATACTATTACGACCTTATTATGGCATGGTAGCCTTGCTAATTAAATAAGATTTATCTAGCATTCTATTTTTTTTACTCCTATTGTTGATGACGAAAGGGGAGAAGATACCTCATTGTAATTGCAGGATTCTAGGGTTACACATACGAATATGTAACAGAAGTATTCACTATCATGGAAGAAATTTATGTGCCAATATGAAATATCACGCACTTAATGAATTACGGAGATATTTTTTTATGACATTTTTTACTTTCTTTAAGTGCACATACCTTTGAGAAGTAGAAAGTCCCTGTTGAGAATCAGACAAAAAAGAAGATCAAATGCCTTAAGACCGATAATGGCCTTGAGTTCTGTGATAGCGATTTCAATAAATTCTATGCATATGCAGGTATCGTTCGACACTGTATAGTTAGGCATACTCCATAGCAAAATGCGATGGTAGAACATATGAACAAAACCCTATTGGAGAGAGCAAGATGCATGCTCTCTAATGTTGGGATTAAAAAAGACTTTTGGGCTGAAGCTATTAACACGGCTTGTTATCTAGTTAATCGTTCTCTTTCAACAGCAATAGATTGGAAGACTCCTTTGAGGTGTGGTCAGGTAAGCCTTGTGATTATTCTAATCTAAAGGTTTTTGGATGCCCTACTTACTATCATGTTAAGGATGGTAAGTTCCAATCGAGAGCAAGAAGATGTATCTTTGTTGGGTATGCTAATAGGGTGTAAGGTTACCGTTTATGGTGCCAGGAATCTAACTCACATAAGTTCATTATTAGTAGGGATGTTACTTTCAATGAAATGCTTATGCTTGATCATAGGAAGGTTGTTGATAAATCTATAGAAAAACATGAGAGTGCTATGAATGAGGTGGAAGCCCAAATGGAGCTTCTAGAAAAGACTTTTCAAATGATTTGAGCAAATAAAGTGTTACTATTGCCTCAAGTTCAGATGAGAAAGCTGTCGATGAGGTGAAGTAGCCATACTATATTGCCACTAGCAGAGAAAGGAGGCAGACTCGGCCTTTCAGAAATATGGGCTCTCCGATTTAGTGGCTTATGTTGTGACAGTCTGGAAATTCGACCCAATTATCCGAATTTCAGTATATAATGGATATATTTCATTAGTGCTCTAATCGATCCTCACTCAGAATTAGCTACTCTGAGACGAATAACCGAAGGGGAATGACTATCTAAGATATTTTCCTAAACAGCCGCCCGTTAGTCTAAGATTTCAACAGAGTTATTATTCAATTGATTTGGCCACGAAATGAAATCCGGTCTTGGACAATCAAATTTTTATGATTGTTAGAATAGAGAATTGGATTCAGTTGCAGAAGTTTCGCCAGTCGAGCAAACAGTCGGAGAACGTCACGAAGCAGGACATGGAATAAAATTTTACCAAAATGCCCTCGGTCAATGCTCAGTCCTTAGAATTAGAATAATTAGAATTATTTTAGAACGAGAGCGTCAGTGTAGTATCAATCTCAGTCCGAAGTTCGTTCGCGCTCGGGACTCGATCAGTGCATTTGGCACGCATCCCGAGGCGATGTCCCCTCGATCGCCACATCAATCTTGTCAATCAATCAATCAAAGTCAAATCACACAATTTCCAAGATAATCAATCACATCCATCAAGGTTATATATAAAATTAAAAACCCCAAAACCTACTCTTACCTACCCTACTTTCTACATTTTGAATTATTGTCTTTTGTGCGTTATAATCTCTTAACTCTCTCTCTCTCCCCCTCATTCTCCAAGTTTCGGCTAGCCACCTTCCCCTCTCCTCTCTCCCGAAACCCCTCTCTTCCTCTCTCCCTCACGGTGCTCTCCTTCATCCGCCCAAGAACATCACTTGTCCCGCCGCCTTCACACCGCCGTACTGCCACTGTCGGCCACCACCAGCCATCGTCATCCCATGGTAAGTCCTTCAACCTTCTTTCCCTTCATTTTCGTGGCCTTAGAGGTCCATTTGAAAGGCCGACTAGACCCCATTCTCCTTGCTCCTCCGTTCATCGTTCTTGCACTGTTGGAACTCCGGCCACCCAAACTTGTTTCACCGGGTTTGTCCCTTGAAGGTGCTGGAACCAGCCCTACACCGCCGTCTCTCTCCCCCAAGCCATGAGCATTATTCGGCCATTTCGGGCCTTCGCCGTCGTCGCCTTCATTCGAGCCTTGTTTTACGTAAACATATCCACTAATTCTAGACTAGGAATATTGTATGTGATGTTGGTTTGGTTGGTAGGTTGCTTAAAACGTGCAAATCAACTAGAAAACGTGAAAATTACTTAAAACGGTTTAGGCCGATTTGGGTTTAAGGAAGGACGGGCTGATTTGTGAGCATAGGGATCTGATGGTAGGTGTGAGAGTAATGTTTGTGGGTTGTGAGAGTGTGATTTGGGCTGTGGATGAAGGAGATAAGAATGGTTAATGGACTAGGTAGTCTATGTTGGGCTTAAATGGGCTAATTATACCTAATGGGCTTAGGATGGATCCTCGTGGGGTTGCGGGTGAGATTTTTGGGTGTGTGAAGGACATGGATGGGCTAGAGAAATGGGCTTCGATTATAGGTGTGAGAGGCTAGAATGACTATTGGGTTAATTTTATGATTTGAGCTTAAATGGACTAAACGGACTTAATGGGCTTAGTTGAGAGATCACTTAGGAAATGAGTTGGGCTTGAAACGTGGGCTTAGCGAACCATATTAGGATTGATTAGGATGAAATTTCACAAGCCAAGGCATAGGTATGGGCCGAAAGTCATTATGGGCTTATGTGGAATGGTTTAACACAAATGGGCCTAAGGTGGAATCCCTTGGGCATAATCTTGGGCTTAGTTATTTGGGCTTAGAGAATGCTCATGGATCGATATAAGAAAGATTGTAAGCCCAAGGTGAGGCCAGGGACCACGAGGGAGAGAATGGCAAGCATGGGCCGAGCATTTGAACAATGGGCCCAATAGGCTTACTTGAGAATTTGAGCAAGATGAGGTGATCTTGAGCTAGGAAATGTCAAACGTGGTCCATAGATGATTTAGAAATAAAAAACAATTGAGAGTCAGATTGAGGGTAGTAGGCCAAGAGTGATTAATGGGCCAGAAATTGGGCTTGAGAGGGATATGGGCTAAGGCGTATAGGAAGTGTACACTCGATAGAAATTTATCGTATATACGATTGGGATATCCTGTTTTACTATTGAATTGTCGCATGCCATGTTATGCACGCATGTTGATTGATCTGGCTGGAAGCTCGTGATCTATGCATTGCGGCATATGTGATGTGCTTTGGCATTGATTTGAGCATGAGCATAACATGCACTCTCATGTAGAGCAATAAGGGTAGAACGGCCTAGAGGCATTCGCGCGTGGAAAATGGAGAGATAAACGTGCAGACCTAAGGTACTTAGTGGAGGCATGGTGCGCCTGGACGTGCGTGGCACGGGATAGCTGAAGAGATAAGTGTGTCAACATAAAGCATACGACATACAGGTTGGGACACGAGCCTGAAGTGTATGAGACACGGGCCGAACCCTTCATGGGTCGCATGAAACTATGATATATGATATTGCGCATTGTGCATTATGCATCAGACCCGGATATTGGCATGCTATGTTTGTACATTCCTATACGTGAGCTTATTCTTGTCTGTATTTGTTTACTAGTAGCTTGGTCCTCACCCGTTATAACTTACTTACATCGCTGTCCAAAGAGTTATGCTAGGAAGTGTTAGCTAGCCCTAGAATGCAAATTAGGGCCAAACCGACTAGCATACTTTATCCTACGTTAGGATTAGTGGTTGTTGCAACCCGAAAAATTTTTCAATCGATGGAAATTTCCCAGGTTAACGGATTATTAGGTTAGCTAGATAGATTAACCTAATACGGACCCTCCCAAGTCCTATCGAATCGCAACGTTAGTTTTTTTGTTCAAATGGTTTTAGAATTTGGAGTCACCACTAATCATTTTTGGTAGGTTGATTAGAAACCTAAGTAAATTAACGGGAGGACTAAATAACTTCTACGAACCAGAGATTATGAGTTCGGGGATTTAGTTACATCAGTTAATTAAAACTAATGCCCTTTTGGTACCTTAATTTCATGGATATTCTAATTTGGCAACTCGGGCTTGATTTACTCCTAAGGATCTAGTGGGGTATTCTCTTTTTGTATTTTCATTTTTTTAAATAGAATGTACGTGAGTGACTTTTTTGCATTTTCAAAATATTAAATATTTCCCTGAAGCCGAAAGAGGGAGTGAATTAATGACTCTTGTACAGTGCTGCAACCTACTCATCTTAGGGTCTAATGATTCAAAAATTAAATTACAGGAAGAAAATGACAATAAATAAAGACCACCAATGGATGGCCTAGCCTTGGCTTGGCCCTCTCTTTTGGGGTTTAATGGTACAGAAATTAAATTACAGGAATTTAAATGACGGTAACTAAAACCTCCCATGGGCGGCTTAGTATTGGCTTAGCTCTCCCCTTTGGGGTTTAATAGTGCAGAAATTAAATTACATGAATTTAAATGAAAGTAAGTAAAACCTTCAATGGGCGGCCTAGCATTGACTTGAATTTCTCTTTGCCCGATTCGAGATTATGCTCGTGAAGAAATACACGACCCCGAATTGGATTTTTTAAATTTGTGATGGCAACATGAAAAGAAATTTAAAAGAAAAATATTGACTATTTTTATGTATTTTTGTGGCCTCAAATGCTATTATTTATTAAATATTTTTCCAATTTCTAAAAAATATATAAAAATAAAAAATATATATATGAAAAATTATTTTTTATTCCAAAATTGTTGCCTAAGCTTGGCCAAAACCTCTAAAGTTGATTTTTCAATTTTCTCATTTTTCTTAATTTGTTTATGAATTTTTGAAATTAAAAATATCGAAAAATAATGAAAATATGAAAAATTATTTTTTTGGTCAAAATTGATTCTCTAGGCTTGGCCAAGGTCCCCAAAATTGATTTTTCAATTTTATGAATTTTTATGGATTTTCTATTAATTTTTCAAAATAAAAATGCCGAAAAATACTGAAAATATGAAAAATCATTTTTGTTCAAAATCGGTTCCCCAGGCTTGGCCAAGGTCCCCAAAGTTGATTTTTTTTATTTTATGAATTTTAAAATAGAAAAGATTATTAAAAATCAGGTGTCAACAGCTGCCCCTCTTTTAAAGGAAGCTCAGTAGAGATTCTTTTCAATGACGAGATGACACATGAATCCTAATCGACTCAACACAATGAAATAAAAAGGAGTCATGACATTGGATCTCTAATAGCCCTCTTTGTAAGTTCAGATCCAAATCTGGCTTAAAGAAGCTCCTGTGAAGTAGGGAGAGATAAAGAGGCCTGCGACTTGCCTGCTCGTTGTATGGTTGTTGCCTGACACGAATGCTCTACTGAAAATGGAATGAGGACTTAAGGATTCGTTATAAGAAAATCTTAGAGTAATTGAACTTGAACCCGTATGGTAGGTCAACCCATGGTAGATTCCTAACGAAAAGATTTTACTGATTAAAAATGGATTAAAAAGTATGGTGGGTCACCCCATGGTATATTCCTAATGATTGGATTAATATTTGACCCGTATGGTGGGTCACCCTATAGAAATGCCTGTAAGAAGGACTTTGTGCCTATAGAAAGGACTTGGTGCCTGTAGAAAGAACTTTTGTGCCTGTAAGAAGGATTTTTATGTGCCTGTAGAAAGGACTTTGGGTACCTGTAGAAAGGACTTGGGTGCCTGTAAGAAGGACTTTTGTGTGCCTGTAGAAAAGACTTTGGGTGCCTGTAGAAAGGACTCGGTGCCTGTAAGAAGGACATTTGTATGCCTGTAGAAAGAACTTTAGGTGCCTGTAGAAAGGACTTGGGTGCCTGTAAAAAGGACTTTTGTGTGCTTGTAGAAAGGACTTTGGGTTCCTGTAAAAAGGACTTGGGTGCCTGTAAGGACTTTTGTGTGCCTGTAGAAAGGACTTTGGGTGCCTGTAAAAAGGATTTGACTGCTTGTAGAAAGGACTTTAGATACCTGTAGAAAGGACTTTCATGTGCCTGTAGAAAGGACTTTGGATGTGTTGACACCTGATTTTTAATCATCTTTTCTCTTTTAAAATTAATAGAAAATCCATAAAAATTCATAAAATTAAAAAAATCAACTTTGGGGACCTTGGGCCAAGCCTAGGGAACCAATTTTGACCAAAATATGATTTTTCATATTTTCAGTATTTTTCGGTATTTTTATTTTCGAAAATTAATAGAAAATCTATAAAAATTCATAAAATTACAAAATCAACTTTGGAAGCCTTGGCCAAGCCTAGGGAACCAATTTTGACCAAAAAATGATTTTTCATATTTTCAGTATTTTTCGGTATTTTTATTTTCGAAAATTAATAGAAAATCTATAAAAATTCATAAAATTACAAAATCAACTTTGGAAGCCTTGGCCAAGCCTAGGGAACCAATTTTGACCAAAAAATGATTTTTCATATTTTCAATATTTTTCGGTATTTTTATTTTCGAAAATTAATAGAAAATCTATAAAAATTCATAAAATTACAAAATCAACTTTGGAAGCCTTGGCCAAGCCTAGGGAACCAATTTTGACCAAAAAATGATTTTTCATATTTTCAGTATTTTTCAGTATTTTTATTTTCGAAAATTAATAGAAAATCTATAAAAATTCATAAAATTACAAAATCAACTTTGGAAGCCTTGGCCAAGCCTAGGGAACCAATTTTGACCACAAAATAATTTTTCATATTTTTTGCATTTTTAATATTTTTCGAAAATTAGGAAAATATTGTAAAAATAAAAATAAATAGCATTTCAAAAAATAGTCAGTATTTTTCTTTTAATTTTCTCTGCATTTTGGCCAAAGAAAAATTGCAAAAATTAATCTGAAATCGTGGATTACCTTATTAATCTTATTTTCAGATTAAATAAAAAATTGATAGAAAATTCATTTTAACCTTGTAGTTTTTTGATTTCTACATTTGTGGAGTCGTGACATTGTCCTCTAATAGCCCATATGTTCATCCTGGCTCAATTGTATTTGGAATGACTTGATTTTTGCGATGGGGCCTTAGTTGGTTTTGCATTCTTCAATTTGGACCGACAACGAATGTGTTTAAACATTTTGTTCGAGGCACAAAAATGAAATCTGCGTAGAGAAGGTTTTTCGGCTCCATTTTCTTCTAACAGTCACAAAATCCGCCATAGACATGCCCTCGAACTTGGATGCTTATTGACTTAACACTTTCTTTGCTAATGAGAATGTCATGTGCACCGACAATATGTGAGATGATACCCTTTAGTACCTTAACTATATACGACAAAGAGGAAGTCCGCCATTCTTGCACCTGGTTCACCGATGAAATTGGTGCGGTAACACATGGCTCCACTAATGGCTGCCAAATCGCTCTATCTCAAGCTTCCAAAGCTGGATCAGAACGACGTTAAGTTCCAAGTCAAATGATTTTCCAGGAGGGCGTGTAATATGTAGAACTCGGACACTTCAAAGTGAGGTTTGGTGGCAGTCTTGGAATTGAAAGAGCAGAACCATATTTACAAAAAACAAAAAAAAGGGGAAGAAAAGACCCGGTGGGAGTTTCATTCACGTGACTTTACCAGAACAAATGGGAAGCAGAATGGCTAGATTTCACGTGGAAGACTATACTTTAAACAGTGTCATGGACCTGCAAATTGGTCTTTTTGTGGATTAGCAAATTTCTCGCGACTCAGAAAACATTATTGACTACAGGAAGATCATATTATGGACATTTGCATTGGAGACATCTTGGCTATCAATAGAATCCCACGTGCACACGGACATCCAAAGTTAAGACAGCCGCATGGGCGAGTCTTCATCATCTCAGCAGGCATTGCCAGGAATAGTACCAGATGGTCTTGCGAAGACTCTTCATTTATCACGCGACTGTGAAATCATATGTTGATATTGCCACTTGGGTCATTGAACCTGCAAGTCAACTACGCGTTTGGAGACCACTGGATGTATCTCTCCTTGTGCCATGTTTGAGGAGCAGATAAAAAAAAATGTGGGCGGATGATCCATCTCCAGGAGCAGAGCTTTGGGTTGTTGCGTAAGGGAGCGTAACCCTTGTTGCTGGTTGGTGTTGGTTCCCCTGGGAAGGGCAGGGTGAAGCGATACCGTTGGGCGAAATTCACGTGCGAAATGAGTCCAGCTTCCAGTCTATGCAATGTGGGTCTTCTAAACGGTCCTTCAACTCCGAAACGAGGAGGGAAGTCGCACTTAAGTTAGTCATAACCTCTGTGACCAGGGAGGTCAGATGGACGGGAGGGGTGGTTGAGTTCTTCGTTTCTCTTCAATCCCGGGACAACAAGCCTGGTCGGAGGCTCCCGGTCTTTTTTTTTTCTTTCTCTCCCAACGTAAACATCTCCCTCGATCTAGTCTGAACGAGGGCATTGAGTTGCAATGAAGAACAAGACATGTCTTGAGTCAATGTGGAGCTATCACAACGTATCCCGACGTCGCTCTCAAAGATGGATCTGATTTTTCAAGCGTCCATCACCGTACAGCCCAAGACTTTCTTCTCCAGCGAAGCCACGGTCAACCTATTGGCTTCTTGTCGAACCTAGCATCGTCATCAACACGAGTCATGATAGCACTCTGAAGTCATGAAGACCAGTAGCGGAACACCTGAGAGGAGTAGGCGATTTTGACGACTGGAACTTCACCGTGTATATTTCTGGCAAAGCTAAGTCCAACACTCTTTTGTTCTTTTGGTTTTCTGTAGCCTGTTATGGGCATTGCCTCGGCTTATTTTTTTGCGCAATCCATGTATTGCCGTTAACGAGCTACTTCCTTCCATTGGAACTAGTTTCAAAGGTCCCCAAAGGAGCCCAGGCGTCTCCATGCTCCTTCTAGCCTTCTCCCGCACCGACATGCGTTGATGTACGCTAGGGAATGAAGGCATCTCAGGAACACATCCCTCGGGGGCTCCCCTCTTCAGCTGGCGGTCATCATCTGAATCGTGATAACTGGGTGATCCAAGACTGTCGGCAAGATGGCACTCCACTTGCACAAAGAGGAGACCACAAAAGAGAGCATTCAAAAATGGGGAACAACCCATCTGGAGGGGTACACGTCGTTCATCATCCTCATCCTCAGCTGAAAGAATAAAAAGGATGATGGGTGCACCGAAAGGAAGATAGAGACAAAGGCAAAAAAAAAAAACAGAGGTGGACTCGTGGCAAAAAGAAGAGGAACTGAAGCGGAGAAAGGGCATAATGGCACCGAAAGGAAATAAAGAAAAAGTAAGCTTGGTCGAAAGAAGGAACGGCAGATGGAAAAGAGTCAGGGAGTTATGGGACTACAAGAAGATGGAGATATACTTGAATCAGATGATGGGAAGCAGCTCCAGCATTGGTGTCAAGTGCATCCGCAACGTTTGCGTCGCCTTTCGCGTCGCTTTCGACCAGAACAACCACGCCGGATGTTTGATAGCTTCGGAGTTGCTAGAACATGAATATTGTTACCTCAAGAACAAACTCCACAAACTTTTCCAGATAGAGCAACAAGAGGTCTAGCTAGAGCGAAGTTCCCAACTCATGCGTCATGACTGATAGCAGGAACACCATGGGAGTAATGTCAGTGATAAGAGCAGCTCCAGTAATTTTAGCAGCATTATGAACAAGCCGCACAAGACAAGAGATAGAGGATGGAAGGCAATTCAGGATGCCGAATCTCGTAATGGGCAATTGGGGTTAGAGCACTTCAGGCTGCTGAAGAAGTTGGGCTGTGATGATATCGGTAGTGTATACCTAGCGGAGCTGAAAGACGAAGGGAGCTATTTTGCCATCAAGGTTATGGATAAACCGGCTCTGACAAATAGGAAGAAACTTGCAAGGGCACAGATGGAGAGGGAGATATTGCAGTCTTTGGATGATCCTTTCTTACCCACTTTACACGTGCACTTTGAGACTGAGAAATTTTCTTGCTTGGTATTAGAGGTTTGCCCATGAGGAGACTTACACACGCTTAGGCAAAGGCAACCTGGGAAGTATGTTCTAGAGCGTGCAGCCAGGTTCTATGTAGCTGAAGTCCTTCTAGCTCTGGAGTACTTGCACATGCTTGGGATCATATACAGGGACCTCAAGCCAGAAAACGTTTTGGTCCGAGAAAACGGGCATATAATGCTCGTGGATTTCGACCTCTCTCTAAGATGCTCTGTCAGCCCGACTCTGGTCAAGCCCTCCGCCTCAATCTCCGAGACGGGGAGCTCGACTTCCCGCGTGCAGCCTTCCTGTTTCGCGCCGCGCTTCTTTTCACGTGAGCCCAAAAGGGAGGAGAAGTCCAAGTGAGAGAAAGAATCGTTTCATCAAGGAAATGTTCTGCCCAAGCTTATGACTGAACCCACGGACGCTCGGTCGATGTCCTTCGTCGGGACCCGCGAGTACTTGGCACCCGAAATCATCAAAGGCGAGGGCCACGGAAGTGCCGTGGATTGGTGGACATTCAGCATATTTCTTCACGAGCTAATGTTTGGTAGGACTCCCTTTAAGGGCACGGGGAACAGAAGAACTTTATCGAATATCATCGGGTAGCAATTGAAGTTCCCAAAGTCGCCCACGGTGAGCTTCGCCGCGAAAGACTTGATCCGGAGATTGCTTGTGAAAGATCGGAAACAATGCCTTGCTTACCGCAGTGGAGCCGCCGAAGTTAAACGGCATCCGTTCTTCAGGAGGCTGCATGGGAACACTTCCAGAGGAGGAGTCTTGTTCGCTTAGGTCAAGGAACAATGGGTGTTGGCGGCTTAGAGAGAATTCTTCCAGGAGCTTCTATGAAGGGGAAGTGACGACGATGCTGGGGAAAGAAAACTGAGTCCAAGCTGCTTCTAGTAGAGGTGACGACGTGCGTGGGCAGCAGCTGCATGCATGGGACCCACCCATTTAGGGAAGAAGATGATGAAACAGGTAAGTTTTCTCACTTGTTGTAGCTAGGTTTCATCTCTTCGCGAGTCAAAGCTTATATTGTTTTGGGCCAGTGACTTCACGAGGAAAGCCCTGATCGACTGGGAGTGACTTTAGATTACGAGCGTTGGGTTGTTATTACGACATGGGGAAGTGAGACCAGAATTGGGCTTAAGTTAAAAGAAATAATTTATTGGGCTCAGAATAGAAATGGATGGGACTGTTAATGGACCAATGTCAAATAATTTCGGGTAGGCCTCTCTTGAAGGATAACTGTTTGATTTGAGTCTAAATCGGGCTTTTGTATTCAAGATCAACTCGGGCCCAACGTGAATGCTTAGTGCGTGAATTAAATCTGTTGGCCCAGCCTAGATCCCCCTTTGGAATTAAATAATAAGAATAAAAAAAATTAATTAAAAAAAATTTCAATAAAAAAATGATGAATAATGAAAAATTCACAAAAATCAGAAAACTCCAAAATTTTCTCAAAAAGTCTTAAAAGTTAGGAAATAGGCCACTTTAACTAGTCTATCCCATTTTCGGTAGTTTTGCCCCTCCAATCTTTCCAAAATGACGACTTTGCCCCTTATGGGTGAATTGCCTCGAAAAATCTCGAAAGATTCTCAGAAATTGTGGGAAATAAGGAATGACCACATTCAACTGGTTTGACCTATTTCTACCTCCCGATCCTTGAAAAATGACCATTTTACCTTTCTGGTCAGTTTGACCAAAATCTTTCCAAATCATCACAAATGAATTTTCATGAAATGGTACCGAAAGGGCATTAGTTTTAATTAACTAGTGTAACCAAGTCCCCGAACTCATAATTTCTGGTTCGTAGAAATAAATTAGTTCTCCCGTTAATTTATTTAGGTTTCTAATCAACCTACCAAAAATGATTAGTGGCGGGTCCAAATCTTAAAATCATTTGAACAAAAAATCAAAGTTGCGATTTGGTAGAGCTTGGGAGAGCTCGAACTAGGTTAGTTAATTTAATTAATTAATCTGGTAATCCATTAACCTAAAAATGAATTTTAGGTCGCGACAGGATGCTTGTAAGAAAGCTTTGGTACATGTAAGAAGAACTTTTGTGTACCTGTAGAAAGGACTTTAGGTGCCTGTAGAAAAGACTTGGGTGCTTGTAAGAAAGACTTTGGGTGGCTGTAGAAAGGACTTGGTGCCTGTAAGAAGGACTTTTGTATGCCTATAGAAAGGACTTTAGGTACCTGTAGAAAAGACTTTGGGTGCCTGTAAGAAGAATTTTTGTATGTTTCGAATGGTGCCATTCTAAGATCTGGGAATACCAGTAATCCTGCAGAAGCTCAAACCCATTTAACTTACCTTAGAGGGTACCATTCTGGAATATGTAAAGACCAGGAATTCTGGAGAAGCTCAAACCCACATTATCTTACCTTGAAGGGTGCCATTCTGGAATCTGGAGAGATCAAGAATCCTGCAGAAGCTCAAACCCAATTTATCTTACCTTGAAGGGTGCCATTCTAGGATCTGGGAAGATCAGAAATCCTGCAAAAGCTCAAACCCACATTATCTGTTCTCCCGTCACTTTAGGAATATACCAATGAGGCAGACATCTAATTATCTCAAATTTTTTATTTTCGAGAAGGACACGCTTCACTGAAGAAGGTAAATACCTGTATGTGCCGTAATTGATTCAATTGCCTTGACAATCATAAGAATTTGCTTTTAGAGTTCGGGATGAATATACACTTACCTGAAGATTTAGAAGAAACTCATGGTGATTTCTCGACAACTAGGCTGGTTCATTCAATAATCATCGAATGAATCTCGAGACCTCGGAAGGTGACTCAAACATCAGGAATGCGTTAGCTATCCGGCAATGTCAGAGGCAACATATGTGAGCATTTTCATCAATGAGTTCATTGGTTCATGTAAAACTTGTCCGGCTAAGTTTGCAATGATTAGAAACAGTTTGTGTAATAACTCATGATGTAATCAATCAAAATGTAGATCATGCAAAACTATTCTATCCAGCTTGCATTACCAATTCTATTCAAGGAGGTTATCATGGTATGAATACCTTAAATGTAATTTGAATAGGGAATTTCAGTCCAAAAGGACTTTCTCTCACTCTCGAGAAAGGTTATTTATCCTGACTGCAAGATTGAAGAGAAATCACTCGATCTTACCATCATCGCATTCAACAATGGTTTGAGTAATCTCGCAATTAGTACGACCACGTCGATCTGGAGGTCTTGATTAGAACCATAATGTAGGCTGGGTCAAAGGCTTAACAAAAGAGACTCTTTTGAGTCAAGGCCGCCGACAGAAAAGTCTTCATCATCTGCTCCGGGTTTACAAGTCAAGAACCCTACAAAAATGAGAGAGAAATAGCCTTGCTCGTACTATTTCAAGCGATGCTTAAAATCATTCAACTCTACGTTAATTCAAGCGCATTAATCAGAAAAGACTTTCACAGGTTGTAACGTAGGTTGGGATTGGGGATCAAGGAAGTAAAAAGGCTTACTTTGGCCTAGAAAATATATGAGGTGGGTTTGACATCGGCGATCATCGCATCTTTATCACCAGTCTCGGCCTTCTTAAAATAGACTCCAAAAGACACCACCGTTGTATGAGGAAAGTGTCAACTTCTGTTGATACTGTCGTTATTCCCGGATGGTGTAAACTTCAACTGTATATTTTGCTATTTGACTCTTTCAAAGAATTTTCGTACGCAATCAAATCCCATTGGGGATTTACTGAAGGAGATAGTATGTTTTCCCTGAGTTTTCAAAGACATTCAAAAATGAATATTAATTTGAATGGGCATTGGCCTTGCTTTTGACTGGCACTTTGCTTTTTCACGCCTAGGAACTGGCTTTTCTTCTTTTGATCTCATTTTTTTTTTGCCTTTTTGTTTGTTTAGGAAAATAATTTCTAAAAATTGTGCCACATACACATGTATATCAAAGACTTAGCACACTTGAAGAGTCGATTCGGGACTTCATGTAAACCCACTTCTTTTGAGTTCTTCTGCCTTAAGGTAGGGCCATCTTCATCTTGGGATTAGCAGTGATCACCAATAGGGTTTTAAGAAACGAATATGTAGGCTCAATTGGGCGACGCAAAGGATGAAAGTGTATTGGATAGAGAAACGAATGCTTTTCGTCATCCTAAGGCACTTGAATTATCTTGCGAGGTCAAAAGCAAAGAATCACTCGAAAATTGATGTTAGTCCGAGCAAAAAAATTTCCAACCATTTACCTCGAGAAATTGCTGGGACCACGCTCATTTGGCCTCGATGTGGGGTGGTTCTTGACATGGGTTACAAAATGAAATCATCGCTCAAATGGGTTATCAATGGTCACCTATAGTGTTTAGGATAGAGAAATGAATGCCTCATTCCCTTCGGCTATCGTATCTTTCGCGAGAAAACCCATTGCCTTGAGGAATACAGAAATTGTTTAGCACACACCTCACTATGGATTGAAACGTAGGACGTGTATGGGAATGGCTTGCCTTTAGTCATCCTGTCATGCCCTACTCCACACATTCGATGCATCATGTGTAGTTTACACTCCAAGTCAGAATTGGTAAAATAACCATGCAAAAGAATCATGCATAATTCATGGAATGTGCAAACACAATGCGGATGTAACAATTTTTAAGCATCATGCGTGTTTACAAAACGTGCAAGTGTATTAAGAATGGGAGAATACGAATTGCCCCTAGGCATGTGGGCAGATCGAGCAAATAGGGAGCCTATTCCTTAAGTCGAGGAGTGGTCTATTTCTGACTTTGCCCTTGCACAATAATATACATGGGTGAAGTGAAGCACTTGGGCCTTGTTGACGATCATCACGGTCATCGATCGAATGCACCAATTTGCCCCCATTTTCATTAGAACAGATCTTTTTAGATGATCGTAATTTTTCCTTTTGGAGTTGTCTCCTTTAACATGTTAAATGTTAGTATAAATATTTTCTATAAAAAGGAAAAGAGACGAGTTAGTCAGTATCAGAAGGGATAAATTGGAAACGATACTGGTTTACCCTTCATCTTGAGTACTTTGCATGATCCCTTCATCACGTTCATTGGGTCGAGTTTGCCTCCAGTTTCCCTTGGACATTTTATCATTTGGGCCAAGCTTAGGGATCGAACTTGGGTCGTTTCGAACTACTGTCACCCTCCATGCCATCAGGACTATTGGACTGTAGACATCCATTGGGCTTTCCTTTCAAGGGTTAATCTATGGGATAGCGCGGCCTTGTCGCATTGTATTGGGCCATTTCATGTTACGGTACTTTTCAAGGCAATTTGCAATCCCTGTTAAGAAAAAAGAAAGTAATTCAAAATTTGAGACGATCATGGGCAAATTAGAACAATACAAAATTACCCTTCTTTGAGATTGCACGGGTCTTTCATTCGTATTTTTCTTATTTGCAACCGTCCATCCAGTTTCATTCAACAAGAGAACTTCACATTGGAGTATGGCTGTGTTCTCGGGTCAGTTCGCAAATTCCTGAGAATAAAAGGGGTCCAATTTAAAATCAGAGCAATTGATGATAAATTGGAATGATACGGAGTTACCCTTTCGAGTCTACGCAGATTTTTCTCGCCATTAATGTTTTCCAAGTTTGGCGCGGTAACAGGCCCGAGCATTTAATGGGGGGAAGAGAAATCACTACTGCCCGCTTGGGCATTAATTCCAGACATTGATAAAAGTAGAAAACATCCATTGCCAGTAAATAAAGTTTATGCACTCGTTCAAGTTCTGCTCGACTTCTTTTGTGGGTTCTCCAGTGATCAGCCAGCTTCCCTTCAAATTTGGAATGCATTGGTCAAGTTGAAGGACCCGTGATCACCAGCTTCGACATATAAACTCCGTGCGCATATTACAGCCCCGTTACTTCATCAACATCGAACTGGTTGATCATGGCGGTGAGCTCATCGTCAATGCCACTCGTTTGATGGTGATACATCTCCTCTTCCTCGAGAGACATCAATGCTGGCTCCATAGGCTCGGTCTTTTCGTGCTTTCCTCCAACAGAACTTGATCCTGCTATGAACTGATCCAACTCACCTCTTAAACGGGCATTTTCGATCCTCAGATACTACCTTTCGTCGAGGGTGAGGAGACTATTGCAGTTGGGGCAAGTGACGGAGTCAAAAGTTCTTTATGCATCTTGTTCTCCTCTCAGAGTTTTTCATTTTCAGCTCTTAGAAACTCGGCTTCATTGCGCTCATATCGAGTCTTCATTCGGGTTCGCTTATTTTGAAACCAGAACTTGACTTGCGAAAATTCAAGTCCTAGCTCTTAGCTCAGTTCTATTCTTTGTTTACCATCTGGCATAGAGCAAGTCCTGAAGAAATCCTCAAGCCTTTGTACTTGCTCCTCGGTATGGCAACGGTAACGCTTCCTTTCATCCTTACTGTTGTTGTCCTTATCTTTACCGAGATCTTGGACGTCATCGGCGAAAGGGCCAGGCTCAATGGGCTCGATCCCAAACATGGCTTCAAACTCTTCCTCTCCCATATTCAGTAAGTAACGATAGCTCTCGAAAGTATTGGGTTGAGACATCTTCGATTTGGTTAATGATTTCTCAAGGTTTGCTACTCGCTTCTGGTATTTTCACTCTCTCTGATTTTTTTTTGTGCAACCATGTATGCTTTCAAAACTTTCTTCTGAGCATGGATGAAGATTTCCAGGAGAATAACTCTTTTTAAAATCTACGCGTGGGTTTAGAAATTGTACTGCTCTCCCCGAGAATTCTGTCTTTTTTAACCTCTTTACCATGTCTCCTGCACGGTTTACTTGCTTTCGTCTTTTCATGGTAGTGGTCCCCGTCGTTATCTCTTCTGCTTATCACCACCGTTGATTTTGCTGGTGCGTTCTCCCATAAAGACAGATCCCATCTTCTTTTCCGCTGCAAATTCTCTTTGTCCCGCACTTAAGTTGTCTTTTTCTTCTTCTTTTTTGAAATGGTGGCATCGCCTCAAGCCTTTTCTATAAAGATATTGGATTTGTTCGGCTCAAGACTGCAGACCGACTAAGGGATTCGAGCTGATAAAGACGACACCAAAAGGGAATGGCCGATAGGGAGATCTGACCGATAGATATTGCCCATGTGAAGTCAATATTTAACACGAAGCGGATTACCGACTTCACATTCCGCTAGTTTATTCCGGCTTTCTCCTCTAATACCTTTGTATTCCGCTTGTCTGCCTCGATTTTCTCCTCGATGATGGCCAACCTTCCTACACACATCTTCCCGGCTGACGTTATGTTCAAATGGGAGAGGCTTTACCATATTCTTGGCCGAGACTATATTTACATAATCCATCATCCAAGTGTCGAGGTTAAAATCCTCGGTTTACTCAGGGAAGTAAATGCCTCTTCAATCGAAGGCACCAACTTGCAGAGGGAATACAGGGCGTTCCCACACGTCTTCATCAATTTTCTGGAGGCTTGCCGAAACACCCAGGAGACGATCACCTTAGCCCGCGTCGTGAAGTCCCGCTATCAGGACCGATCAGAATGTTTGGCTTTTGCAGAACATTCAGTTGCCCAGTATAAGAAGACGATCAGGTCCGCTGATGAACGGGCCTCACTGTTGATTCACGAAAGAGAGGAGCTGGTGGAGTGACTTGCTTTAAACCAGACATACTTTGAGCATGATCCGAGCGACATCGTGATGAAGTTCAGATGTAAGTGGCTGGAGGAGAGGCTTGACGATCTAACGGCGGATATAGCTTTCGAAAGGGACTTGATCGACAATTTGAAACTCGCCGTTGAACACTATGAGATCAAAGCAGCCAGGCACAAGGAAAAATGCACCCGCCTGTTCTTCAAGCTTGCAGATCTCGAATCCCAGGTCGCTCAATGTAGGTATAGCATTAATTTCATGGAAAGCCAGTTGAACTCTTTTGTAATGCTTATTTGAGCTCGGTTTGACTTTACTTTTCCTCTCCAGTAAGCTATTGTAATACTTCTTGATGAAAGGAATGAAAGAAAAGCTCCGCATGTTTGTGCTTTTATTTTCTGCCGTCTTTTCTTCCGTATAGCATGATGGAATGATCTTAGATACTGGAAATGCAGAGACTTGACATTCTTCTTGATGTTCTTGTTAGCTGCAGTAGATGATAATATCGAGGATATTAAAGAAGCTTTCGACAGTGGACCTCACTACCCACATTAAGACCCATGAGCTAGTCACGTGAATTATGACAACTCGATCAGTGCGCCAATAAATGAATTAGGCCACCTGTTGCGTGCCCCTACTTTGCTCATGTTGTCTTTCGGCGTCCATTTACTCATGTCGGCCACCTGTAGCATTGGGAGAAACGTCTATGGGCCATGCTCATTAATAAAATACCGGACCTCGAAAGTTTACCACGTCATTTGAGTCCGAAAAAGCTAAGGGGCGAGCCTTTAGTTGATTTCATCAAAAAGGCGTTGCAAGGTCGGATCAACATACTTACCTCATGGATTCTGATTACAAAATATATGCTTTTCAAAAATACAAGAACCTCTAAATACATCGAAAATGCCCACATTCCTGATCTGGATACGTTCACTACCCCTATCAAAATACATGGCTCATACATGCTCGCTGATTAACACGATTCTATCTCCGGGAGGATCGATCTCTTCATTTGCCCCTAGGATTATCGACTAGAACATTATCAATTACACATTCTTTCGTATTCCTGAAGATTATTCCTGAGGTATTGCTGAACCTGATTATGCTTCCGCCTGGAGTACCTGTGATTCCCTGCAAAAGTAGAGGAAATAATTAGTATGTGATCTAAAATGGGTCGGTCCATGACTCCTAAATTAGTCCAGTTTTATTTTTTAATTTCATGCGAAATTAGAGAAATTTTTTTTGAAAAATATAGGTGAATTTCTCAAAAAGGATTTTCTTGCAGATTTTACAATTTAAAAAAAATGCGATAAAATCCTTTGATATTTAGCAAATTTCTTCGAAGGGAATTTTCTGTTTTATCAGAATGAATTTTTAGGGGTAAAATTTGTCAAGGCTGATTTGAAGTAGGAAAGATGTGACAAAAATTCTTTATTAGTTAATAAAATTCTCTGAAGGGATTTTTCATATTCATGTTTTTTCAAAAATGGGACACCAATTTGATTTATTTTTTCTTTTGAAAAATGGCTATGATTTTAAGTTCGAAATTTAACCGACACCTAACATGGATCGACAAAAAAAAAATACAAGATGAAGTCATAAAACTTACTTTCATCGTGAAAAATATCATGTTGGTCACATAGACATGCACATGAATCGTGAGTTTAAATCTCAGCCTATCTACTCTAAAGGCTGACAAATTGAAGCGAAAGACTTACGGTAAGGCGACAATCTCGCGCACATAATCAAGATTAGCCGTGATCCCACGACGTAATCAGGATTAGTCGGGCCTTCCAACTTTAGCTGCTCGAGCTAAAAATTAAAACCACTGCTTTGATAATCTTACCAAGCCTGAGGCCTAACTTTTAAAACTCATTTTTGAAAAGGGGTTCGGGATTGATTCTGGACTAACTTTCGACATAATCTCACGCTGAATGCTAGAACCAAATCACAATACCATCCTAAAACTAATGACCCAGGTCCGGCCACGGAATGTGTGTGATGTAGTGTTAAAGCGATTAAACACGCACAACAGTTAAATGCAAACACCACTTCAAAAATGTGCGAAATTAAATAATTCCAACCCCAGGCCTGCAAAACAAAGGGTCAGTCAAACACTCCACCCCTTATAACTCCAATCTGCAAAATCATTGAACACCTAAAGATGAGTCCCAAACAAGATCGCCAGAAGCAAGATATCCATGAAATTGTCATTAGCCTAAGACCACTAAGGCTTTTAGAATTTCGAAAAGATTAAAATATTCCAATTGGTGCTTTCCTTTTTTTTCGAAAATTCAAAAATCCTATCCCCAGCGGAGTCGCCAGTCTGTCGCGACCCAAAATTTTTTTGGATCGATAGAAATTTCCCAGGTTAACGGATTATTAGGTTAGCTAGATAGATTAACCTAATACGGACCCTTCTAAGTCCTACCTAATCGCAACGTTGGTTTTTTTGTTCAAATGGTTTTAAAATTTGAAGTCGCCACTAATCATTTTTGGTAGGTTGATTAGAAACCTAAATAAATTAGCGGGAGGACTAAATTACTTCTACAAACCAGAGATTATGAGTTCGGGGATTTAGTTACATCAGTTAATTAAAACTAATGCCCTTTCGGAACCTTAATTTCATTGATTTCCTAATTTGGTAACTCAGGCTTGATTTACTCCTAAGGCTCTAGTGGGGTATTCTCTTTTTGTATTTTCACTTTTTAAAATGGAATGCACGTGAGTGACATTTTTTTGCATTTTCAAAATATTAAATATTTCCCTGAAGCCAAAAGAAGGAGTGAGTTAATGACTTCTGTGCAGTGCTGCAACTTACTCATCTTGGGGTCTAGTGATTCAAAAATTAAATTACAAGAAGTAAATGACAATAAATAAAGACCACCAATGGATGGCCCAACCTTGGCTTGGCCCTCTCTTTTGGGGTTTAATGGTAAAGGAATTAAATTATAGGAATTTAAATAACAGTAAGTAAAACCTCCCATGAGCGACTTAGCATTGGCTTGGCTTTTCCCTTTGGAGTTTAATAGTGCAGGAATTAAATTACATGAATTTAAATGACAGTAAGTAAAACCTTCAATGGGCGGCCTAGGATTGGCTTGGCTCTTTCCTTTGGAGTTTGATGGTACAAGAATTAAATTGTAGGAATTTAAATGACGGTAAGTAAAACCTCCAATGGGCGGCCTAGCATTGGCTTGGCTCTTCCCTTTGGGATTTAATAGTGCAGAATTTAAATTGTAGGAATTTAAATTGCAGTAAATAAAGACCTTCAATGGACGGCCCATCCTTGGCTTGGCCCTCTCTTTTGGGGTTTAAGGTGCAGGAATTAAATTACAGATATTTAATTGACGGTAAGTAAAAACCTCCAAGGTGTGGCCTAACATTGGCTTGGCATTTCCCTTTGGGGTTTAATGTGCAGGAATTTAAATTGCAGGTATTTAAATGACTGTAATTAAAAACCTCAAATGGGAGGCCTAGCATTGACTTGGCTTTTCCCTTTAGGGTTTAATGGTGCAGGAATTAAATTGCAGGAATTAAACAACCTCCAGTGGATGGACTTTATCCTCTCCATTCTGTGGTTTGAATTTTTTTAAATAAAATATAACGAATTGATTCAACAATTCAGGCCAACGTTCATCTACGGATCGATTGAGAATTTGATGGACATTTAGGGCTTGTCTGGGCCAACTTTGCACCTCTATGGTATTTACTGTTGACTTGAAGTTTTCTTTTGCCTGACATAAAAAATATGGGGAAATAGAGAGATTGAGAAAGTGTATACAATTTGTGCTAATTTGCGACTAAAACCACAAATAAATGAATAAATAAAAACACTTAGCTCGAATTTGCTTGCTCATTAACGAGAATGAACTCTTGATTTATGTTGATCGATGAAGGAATTTGTGATGATAACCCCTAGCTTTAAACTCTCATCATCTTCAAAATTCTCTCTCTCTTTTGGTATTTTCTTTCTCTCAAATTTTTCTTCAATCTCCCAAAACCCTATCAAACATCCAAAATTTTCTCTTCCAAAAAAATTCCCCCCAAACTTATTTCTTCCTCCTTTTATAACCCACGCATCTATCTCCTATTCTAATTTTTCCACTAACTCTATCTCTCATTTTAATTTCTCTACTAACTCTTCTTCATTTTCCATCTTTCCTTCTCCATCTCTATCTCACATTCTAATCTCTCCACTAACTATTTTTCATCTTCACCTTCCCTTCTCCATATTTATCTCTCATTCTAATTTCTCCACTAACTCTTCTTCACCTCTATCTTCCTTTCTCTATTCTTATCTTCCTTTCTCCATCCATTCTTCTCCATCTTCCCTTCTCTATTCTTATCTTATTTTCTCCATCCATTCTTCTCCATCTCCTCTTCTCCATATTCCCTTCTCTATTCTAATTTCTCCACTAACTCTTCTTTTTATTATTTGCAAAATAATCCCTCAAGAGTTAGGTATTTGCACTATAATCCCTAAGATTTCAAGTATTTACAATTCGGTCCCTGAAAAAATATTTCTTTAAGTCCAAATCTCCTCACAATTTTTGACGCACCTCCCCTATGCTTAGTCGAAATTCACCTCATGTCAAATTTAAGCTCATTTCTTGCCGCTAAAGATAATGCAAAATCTAATTAAAGCCCTTTTACAAAATTAAGTCATTCTGGGTATAATTGGGCCAAGATGAAAATTTGAAATATTAGAGAGTTATGTCACAACTCCTAAAAGTGAAAAATGAAAATAAATTGACTCGACTTGAATTTCTTTGCTCGATTCGAGATTATGCTTTTGAAGAAATACACTACTCCGAATTGGATTTTTTTAATTTGCGATGGCAACATGAAAAGAAATTTAAAAGAAAAATATTGACTGTTTTTATGTATTTTTATGGCCTCAAATGCTATTATTTATTAAATATTTTTCCAATTTCTAAAAATATATATAAACACAAAAGAAATATGAAAAATTATTTTTTGTTCAAAAATGGTTGCCTAAGTTTGGCCAAGGCCTCCAAAGTTGATTTTACAATTTTCTCATTTTTCTTATTTTTTTATGAATTTTCGAAATTAAAAATATCGAAAAATAATTAAAATATGAAAAAAACAATTGGTCAAAATTGGTTCCCTAGACTTGGCCAAGGTCCCCAAAATTGATTTTTCAATTTTATGAATTTTTATGGATTTTCTATTAATTTTTCGAAATAAAAATGCCAAAAAATACTGAAAATATGAAAAATCATTTTTGGTCAAAATCAGTTCCCCAGGCTTGGCCAAGGTCCCCAAAGTTGATTTTTTTTTATTTTATAAATTTTAAAAGAGAAAAGATGATTAAAAATCATGTGTCAACAATGGTGAGCGTATTGAGTCTTTGACTCACTACATTGGTTGCCAATCTTTTCAGACCCCCGACCGCAGTGATGAGTGTACCCCCGATACTTTTTAGAATTATAGTAGAGGTGGAGGTCAACGTGAGACATTTTGCAGAGAGAGATGGTACTATTTGGGCCAGGCACTTGACCACTGTTTGGATAGTTCATGGCAGTCTGCTCTTGGTCCCTCATAAGTATGAGGCTTAGATGGTTAGGAGAAATCAGGTGTTCACAAGACCAGTTCGAGCCTTTGATGGTCCCGATTCAGGAGATAGATGATCCCTTCTACCTTTGTCTTGGAACTTTTGGAGGTGAGGTTCTCAACCCCAAGCCGAGTAAGCAGCTACCGTCACCAGGACACATGGTGATCGACGGCCACGCCGAGGGCGACCCGATGGGCACTGAGCCTTCCTCTCCAGAGTACGAGGAGGATCCAAAGTAGTTTCCCTGGAAGTCAGACTGGAGCGAGACCAACCATGAGTAGATCCTAGGTTGAGTGGTCTGGCAGAGCGCAGGATTTTGGACTGTATCTTGGTATCTTCCTTTTTGGTGGTCCGTACCTAATGCTCATTATGTATGTATATATATTTGTGTTTGGCTGTTATTATTGATCGCGTATCTTTTGTCTTCTACCTCCATTATCGTATGTGTCCATGTATGAGTTGGAGTTTCGCTTCTGCAGGTTGGTGAGTTTTGACAGGTGAGAATTGTTTTCAAGGCATCGTCTAGCCGTGACGAGTTTCTTGGGTCGTCGTAGATCGTGGGCTAGGCGAACGTCGGTAAACCTTTGGTGGGATGTCGCGACCCCGTAGGGTTCAGGGCATGACATATGCTCTTACGACAACTAAAGATATGGGTATTCAAGAACCTTCTACCTATACTAAAGCTATTACTTGTATAAAATCAAAAAAATGGGCTATTGTAATGATTAAGGAACTTTAATCACTTCACAAGAACCAGACTTGCGACTTGGTGCCATTGCCTAAGGGAAAAAGAACCTTGGGTGTAAATGGGTCTTCAAGAAAAAGGAGAAATTCCGAGTGTTAAAAATGCTAGATGCAAGGCTTGGCTTGTAGCTAAAGGCTATAATCAGAAGGAGGGAATTGATTACGATGAAATGTTCTCTCCTACGGTAAAACACACTTCCATTCGTGTGTTATTAGCTATAGTTGCTCAATCTGACTTAGAGCTTGAGCACCTTGACATGAAGACTGCTTTTTTGCATGAGGAACTCGAGGAGACTATTTATATGGCCCAGCTAGAGGGCTATTATGTAGAAGGCAAGGAAGATTATGTTTGTAGATTGAAGAAATCCTTGTACAGTTTGAAGCAGTCTTCAAGATAATAGTATAAGAAATTCGACAACTTTATGATAGGGAGTGGTTATCATAGAAGCAGCTATGATAGTTGTGTCTACTTTATGAAGGGTTTGGATAGATTCCTTGTCTATCTTCTCCTATACGCGGATGACATGCTCATTGCTGCAAAACACATATCATATGTGTTGATCTTGAAGAAACAGCTCAGTGAGGAGTTCGAGATGAAAGTCATATAATGGAATCTAGCCAATCGGCCGTCATCATGGGAGAGTAGACATAGGCTTGCTAAGCCGAACGACTATAAACTCGACGCGCAATTCTCGCTTACTGTAAACTCTCTTTTCAGTATTCAAAATTCTACACGTCCTGCTATTGAACTTATTCTGATTGTTTTTCAAATTTGTACAAATTCCATGATTAGTTTCAAAATTGAATCACGTATTCATGCCCCTCTAAGTGATATTGCTGGAGACAAGACTTTTGTTGGTGATAATATAAAATCTGCAATTGGAGTTATTGCCGGAGATCGTTTTAACTTTCGCTTCAAGTGAACTTCAATCTGGTAAAGGAGAAAAAAGATATTGGGGATTAAATAAAATCTTCGGGCTTAATACAGCGACATGTAGTCACTTGGCTGACATGTAGTCACTTGGCTTAAGATAGCCAGAAAGGTTGGTGAAATTTCTCATGCACACCTAACTTCATCTCTGATCGATGCCCTAAACTTCTCCTAGATCAAATGCCCACCGTAATAACAATGACAACGGGGAAAAAAAAAAGGATGGAAAATCCACCAAACAATAAAACCCCATGGCGATCGACAAGGCAATTTCTCAAGAATTATAGTGCATAAATTCATTAGCTATACATGAAACAAAATCATATCACAGTTATCAATCAAGTTGTTGTTTCTTCCAGGCATAGCCGTCCCATAAGTTTGTATCCTGGTTTAGCTTCATTGTCATCGATGTCAGGACTTGAGAACTTCCAAGGATTTAGCTCCTCATTAGCACAACTCATGAAGATTCCTCCGAGCTAGAACTGCAATTAATTAGTGCGAGCACAAAACACACGCGATCACACATACACTCAGAGATACCTGAACATAGATGCATTTCAGAAGGGAATCACTGGGACAATGGACCGGGCGCTTGAAAAGTGGAGGAGTGTTTTTGGTGTCCATGCAAAACCCTCGTCAAGCCAACAGTTACTTGCTTGTACCTCAATTTCGCTGTCTGTCCAACCTTGGTCTTCGCTCTAACAACTCGCTCTCAAATCAAACCTTGCAGTGGTTTTTCATTTGAATCGACTCAAATCGATTCGATGGTTAATTATTTGTTTCTTCTGTCTTCCTGAAAAATTTATGGTTGAACAGATTTTTGCCTTAATATTTCACGACATTAGCTCAGTAAATGAGCGACACCAGTTGAAGTTAATTTGAAGCTAATACCAATTTATCCTCTCTAGAACGGACACAGGGAATTTGGAGATGTTATTTAATGCAAGGTACATGAATCTAACCAAAATTAAACATCTTCTGCTGTCAGATAATATCACAATAAACTTCTATGCATTAACTTGTTGTACTCAGATTGTCAGATGGCGTACTTGTAACAAATGTCATGAGATGCATGAGATGGTAAGTTCTATGATCTTTCTAATTTTGTTATATTTTGAAGCCTTATAAACCAAC
Source organism: Psidium guajava (assembly GCA_016432845.1). Classification (NCBI taxonomy): domain Eukaryota; kingdom Viridiplantae; phylum Streptophyta; class Magnoliopsida; order Myrtales; family Myrtaceae; genus Psidium; species Psidium guajava. Next base: position 37,501,972 of record CM028228.1, read on the forward strand.
TGATACAAGAACGAATATTGGGATCACCAAAGAAACTTCCGTACTCGTAGTCGCAAAATGTTGGACTATCTACTGCGTTCTTCAGCAATCAACAAGACATGCAAGGCTCTCTCCTTTCCTACATTGAACCCTAAGCGACTAGTCCATCCTTGTATTCATCACTAGTTTTTAGATCAAACCCTCTAGCTTAAGACGGGGCAAAATTCCATTCCAGGTAGAGAAGTTATGTGTTATTCTAGCTACTTACAATATATACGCACCACAGTTGGCAGAAAGCTAATATCATCAAACTACATTCCAAAGGGATCCACTGTCCCATTATTCTAAATATCAAGCACGCGAATCCTTAATTTCAAGATTTTCACTAGATGGTTAAAGAGGTTTTTCCGTTAGAAGAATGTTCGAAAGGGCACACAAAAAACAAAGTGTCAAATAAACCCTTTTTTTTATCTGAGATCCAATCATGAGAAGATACATCCATGCGAAGAAATGGTCTCCGTTAGGCACACGCAAATCCAATGCCGTTTTAGTACATTACCTCGGAAGCATGAAAACCGGCATGCACTGGATGATGCTCAATTACAGTCCAAGGTCGAACAGACAACGAAATAAAGGATAACCCACAAGCCGACTGTTCACTCGCCAAGGGACAGCATGGAAACCACTCTCCCCGACGAATTAAAAGCACAGAAAAGATGACGTTCTTTTTTCCCCATGTGGTGGAAATAGTTTCAAGCTAAGTCTGCCATCAAACTCCATAGAAATGCTCCAAACGAAATTGAACACAATGGAATCAGAGCGAGGACATGTCAATGACAATGGAAAAAGAGTTTGAACAGGAGCTCATTTGCTCCTCGTGAGAACTTCATCATATCTTATAGAAACACAGAGGGTTTGACTGCCCATTAGAGAGGAGTATTTGACTTTCAGATGGAGAAAGGTGTGTGTGTGTGTGTGTGTGTGTGTGTGTGTGTGTGTGAGAGAGAGAGAGAGAGAGAGAGAGAGAGAGAGAATGGAGGATTGAGTTACAACCAAGAATTTTCCAAGGGTAGCTGTGCTGGTGAGAGAGAGGGAGGGAGGGAGAGATCTTTTAGGGCTCTCGTTGAAGAGTAATCGTGAGGAAACGATAGTCTTTAAGCCTCATGTGCATGGAGTTTGCTGCTGTGTGCCCATTTTCCACCTAACCTTTTTGATCTCAACCATTGGCAAACTTTCTATTAAAATCTATAGATTTGATCCTTCATTGTGCGTATGTATGGAAGTGGACAAATCCGGGCCACCACTAAAAGACATGGTTTCCTCCACCTTCTCAAAATGGTTACAGCCACTTTTCATTTTTGCAATTCAAAGAGGAAAAAGGGCAAGACTTGAACTTGGTTGAAGCCAGCCGTGCAATGACCTAACTTTACCAGCTGCAACAAGTACTAAATTAGGTTGGGAATTACATTCATTGTCCACCAATCATTTTGATCAGTAGCAACAATTTCTTCTATGATCAGGAAAATCTACTTGTATATAAATGTAAATGAAATAGGTGAGACGGGAGTTAAATTTTAGATAAGGGTCCAAAGATGAGTTTTCTTTTTTTTTTTTAGGTAAAAAAGCATATAGATTAGTAATGCGTGGTTAGCAAAGCAAATCCCGACTGCACACCACAGTGGGTCACAAAAGGTGCAAGGCAACCTAGGTAGAAAAAGAAAAAATATACAAGTAATAAAGAGGGCAAAATAGACGACCAAATGAACTGTGAGAGCAAGGCTGAAAAAAGCAGCCAAAGATCAATCAAAAGTTGAGGTACAGATGCCCTAGCTAGCTCGCATCTATTGATTTCTAGTTGTATCATCAACATATTTGAAGGTCAAACCTTTATCCCTAACTATCTTCACGAGGTGTGCCTTACTAGCTAGTAGGGTGAACTCTTGCAACGAAAGGGGATGTGGTTCCTTTCTGTCCAAACAATATGACATAAAGCACCAAAGGAAAATCTAGCAATGCTCTGGTAGAAGTGTTGGCTGCGAATACGCTACAACACCCAATGAAGGTTGTCGGTCTACTTAAAATTTTGCCATGCCAAATTACATTCAGCGGCGCAAAATAGAGCCATGGCACCCACTAGTGGCAACCGAAATAAAGATGGTTGATAGAATCCATGCGACATCCACAAAAGGCACAAACACCATCCCAAATTCTATGATAGCTGAGCAATAAAACCCGGGTTGGCAGCCTGTTCAAAGTGATAAGCTAGAGATGAAAGGAGTGACGAGAGGCAATATGACTGTCGCGACCTAAAATTCATTTTTAAGTTAATGGATTACCAGATTAATTAATTAAATTAACTAACCTAGTTCGAGCTCTCCCAAGCTCTACCAAATCGCAACTTTGATTTTTTTCACATGATTTTAGAATTTAGAGTCGCCACTAATCATTTTTGGTAGGTTGATTAGAAACCTAAGTAAATTAGCGGGAGGACTAAATTACTTCTACGAACCAGAGATTATGAGTTCGGGGACTTGGTTACACTAGTTAATTAAAACTAATGGCCTTTCGGTACCTTAATTTCATGGATATCCTGATTTGGCAATTCAGGCTTGGTTTATTCCTCAGGCTCTAGTGGAGTGCTCTCTTTTTGTGTTTACACCTCCATAAGATTTACCGTTGACTTGGAATTGTCCTTTGCCTGACATAAAAATATGGAGAAATGAGAAATGGAGAAAGTGTATACAATTTTGTGCTAATTTGCGACTAAAACCACAAATAAATGAATAAATACAAACACTTAGCTCGGATTTGCTTGCTCGTTGACGAGGATGAACTCTTGATTTATGTTGATCGATGAAGGAATTGGTGATGATAACTCCTAGGTTTAAACTCCCATCATCCTCAAAATTCTCTCTCTCTTTTTGGTATTTTCTTTCTCTCAAATTTTTCTTCAACCTTCCAAAACTCTCTCAAACATCCAAAATTTTCTCTCCAAAAATAATCCTCCCTCCCAAGTTCACTTCTTCCTCCTTTTATAATCAACTCATCTACCTCCCATTCTAATTTCTCCACTAACTCCATCTCCCATTCTAATTTTTCCACTAACTCTTCTTCAACTTCATCTTCCATTCTCCATCTCTATCTCACATTCTAATTTCTCCACCTATTCTTCTCCATCTCCATCTTCCCTTCTCCATATATATCTCCCATTCTAATTTCTCCACTAACTCTTCTTCATCTCCATCTTCCCTTCTCCATTCTCATCTTATTTTCTCCATCTATTCTTCTCCATCTTCTCCTCTCCATCTCCTTTTCTCCATCTTCCCTTCTCTATCTCCTCTTCTCCATCTTCCCTTCTCTATTCTAATTTCTCCACTAACTCTTCTTTTTGTTATTTGCAAAATAATCACTCAAGTGTTAGGTATTTGCACTCTAGTCCCTGAGATTTTAAGTATTTGCAATTCAGTCCCTGGAGAAATATTTTTTTAAGTCTAAATCTCCTCACAATTTTCGACAGACCTCTTCTATGCTTAGTCGAAATTCACCTCATGTCAAATTTAAGCTTATTTTCTGCCGCTGAAGATAATGCAAAATTTAATTAAAGCCCTTTGAAAAAATTGAGTCATTCTGGGTATAATTGGGCCAAGAAGAAAATTTAAAATATTAGAGGATAATGTCACAACTCCTAAAAGTGAAAAATAAAAATAAATTGACTCAAATTGAATTTTTTTTGGCCTGATTCGAGACAATGCTCGTGAAGAAATACACGACCCCGAATTGGATTTTTTTTTAAATTTTCGATGGCCAACATGAAAAGAAAAATATTGAATATTTTTATGTATTTTTGTGGCCTCATATGTTATTATTTATTAAATATTTTCCTAATTTCTAAAAAATATATAAAAATACAAAAAAATTATGAAAAATTATTTTTTGTTCAAAAATGGTTCTCTAGGCTTGGCCAAGGTCTCCAAAGTTGATTTTTCAATTTTATGAATTTTTATGGATTTTTTATTAAGTTTCGAAAATAAAAATACCGAAAAATACTGAAAATATGAAAAATCAATTTTTGGTCAAAATTGGTTCCCTAGGCTTGACCAAGGTCTCCAAACTTGAATTTTTTAATTTTATAAATTTTTATGGATTTTTTGTTAATTTCAAAAGAGAAAAGATGATTAAAAATTAGGTGTCAACAGCTGCCCCTCTTTGAAAGGAAGCTCGGCAGAGGTTCATTTCAAAGACGAGATGACACCAGAATCCTAATCGACTTAGTACACAAGAAAATAAAAAGTGTCGTGACATTTGATCTCCAATACTCCTCTTAGCAAGTTCCGATCCAAACCCGGTTTGAGGAGGCTTTCATGCATTGAGAGAGAGACAAAAAGGAGAGTTTACCTGACACTTACCTGCCCGTTGTGTGGCGGTTGCCGGACACGCATGTTCTACTGAAAGTGGAATGAGAACCTAAGGATTCGTTATAAGAAAATCTTAGGGTGGTTGAACTTGGACCCGTATGGTAGGTCAACCCATGGTAGATTCCTAACGAAGGGATTCTACTTTAATTGAAATTCGACCCGTATGGTAGGTCACCCCATGGTAGAGTTCCTAATTAAAGGAATCCAATGGCGATCTATCCTATTTAGAGGATTCGTCTGAATTTTGACCCGTATGGTGGGTCGTACCATGATAGATTCCTAGTGAAAGGATTCTACTGATTAAACTCTGATTGAAATTTGACCCGTATGGTAGGTCACCCCATGGTAGATTCCTAATGAAAGGATTCTACTGATTGAAATTTGACCCATATGGTAGGCCACCCCATGGAAATGCCTGTAAGAAGGACTTTGGTGCCTGTAAGAAGGACTTTTGGTTACCTGTAAGAAGGACTTTGGTGCCTGTAAGAAGGACTTAAATGGATCATTCCGTATTGGGGTTTCCAATGGAAGGGTTCCAGAGATAGCATTTCGCCTAATTGGTGCCTGCTTTTCAGGACTTGAAAATGGACCTATCCGTATCAAGGTTTCCGATGGAAGGGTTCTAGAGGTGGCATTTCGCCTGATTGGTGCCTACTTTTCAGGACTTTGAAGATGGACCTTGCAGTATTGGGGTTTCCAATGGAAGGTTCCAGAGATGGCATTTTCACCTGATTGGTGCCTGCTTTTCAGGACTTGAAAATGGACCTTTCCGTATCGGGATTTCCGATGAAAGGGTTCTAGAGGTGGCATTTCGCCTGATTGGTGCCTGCTTTTCAAGACTTTGAAGATGGACCGTTTCGTATTGGGGTTTCCAATGGAAGGTCTCCAGAGATGGCATTTCGCCTGAAGTTGAGGCCGTATTGCTTTCTTGCGCAGATGAGGTCTTTGAGAAATGAAGATGTATCGCCTTCTGGCGTAGGTAAAGTCTTCGAAGATAGGAGGCCGTGCTGAAAATGCTTGGCGAGCATTTGCCAACAGGGCTTGTTTGTTCAATAGCCCTTGGATGAATTTCGAGACCTCGGAGGGTAACTCGACTATCAGGAATGCACTACCTGTCAGACAGTGTAAGAGGTAACATGTGCAAGCATTTTTATCAATGAGTTCATCGGTTCATGCAAAACCATCCAGTTGAGTTTGCAATGATTAAAACCGTATGTGTATGCTCATAATGTGGATCATGCATGACTATTCTGTCAAGTTTGCATTTCCAATTCTGTTCAGGGAGGTTATCATGTCATGAATACCTCGAATGTAACCTGAATGGGGACTTCAGTCCGAAAGGGCTTTCTCTCACTCTCGAGAAAGGCTGTTTATCCTGATTGCAGGATTTGAAAAGAAATCACTCAACCTTACCATCATCGCATTCAGCAAGGGTCTGAGTAATCTCGCAATTGGTACGACTACGTCGATCTGGAGGTCTTAATTAGGACTATAATGTAGGCTGGGTCAAGGCTTACTAAAGGGGACTCTTTTGAGTCAAGGCCATTGACAAAAATGTCTTCATTATCTGCTCCGGGTTTACAAGTCAAGAACCCTGCAAAAATGAGAGAGAAACAGTCTTGCTCGAACTTCTTCGAGCGATGCTTAAAATCATTCAACTCTTACGTTAATTCAAGTGCTCTAATCAGAAGAGACTTTCAAGGGTTGTAACGTAGGTTGGGATTTAGGACTGAGAAACGAAAGGCTCGTTTTGGCTCAGAAAAATATATGAGAAATGCTTGGTGTTGGTGATCATTGCAGTCTTGTCACCGATCTTTGACCTTCCTGAATTTGTCTTCAATGAATACCACCATTGGCTGAGGGGTGGTAGTTCTTTTGCTGGAAATTGCATTTTGTAAATTCTCTTTTGAGCGTTCTCAAAATCAGAAGTATATTACAGATGAATGGGCATTGACCTTGCTTTTGATAGGCACTATGCTTTTTCTGCCCCAGATTTTTGGAGTAGCCCTTGCTTTTCTTACTCCTGACTCCCTTTTGTTTGGGAGCAGGCCCATTTTTTGGCTACACTTGTTTTTCTTTTTGACAAGATGATTTTCAAAAATTGATACTAGACATTACATGAAAAGTCTAGCACATGACATAAGTTCATTTCGAGGGTTCATTGTTGACCCAATTTCTTTGATTCTGCTTCTTGAGGAAAGCGTCATCCTTCTTTGGAATGAGCAATGATCACCAACAAGGGCTTGTGAAATGAATTTCTAGGCTCAATGCAAAGGATGTGTAGGATAGAGAAACGAATGCTCTTTGTCATCCTAAAACACTTGAATTAAAATTCGAGTTAAATGCAAAGAAACACTCGAAGATTGATATTAGTCCAAGCAAGACAATTTCTAACCATTTTCATCATGATAACTACTGGAACTACCTCCATTTGGCCCCGATGTGGGGTGGTTCTTGACAGGGGTTATAAAATGAATCCGCCGCTCAAATGGGTTGTCAATGGGCACCTGTAGTGTTTAGGGTAGAGAAATGAATGCCTCTTTCCTTTCGGCTATTGTACCTTTTGCGAGAAAACCCATTGCCTTGGGGAATACGGAATCTACTTGGCACACAACTCACTGTGGATGTGGGACGTGTATGAAAATGGGGTCGCCTTTCATCATCCTGTCATGCCCCATTCTACACATTCGACGCATCATATGCAGTTTATGCCCCCAGTCAGAATTGGCAAAATTAAACATGCAGCATAGTCATGCATGAATCATGGCATGTGTAAATATGATGCAGATGTGGCAATTTTTAGCACTTCGTGTGTTTACAGAATGTGCAAGTATGTACGAGAATTTCCTAGGAAAGGAAGAGATTCGAATTGCCCCTAGACGTGCTGACTAAACAAATTGAGGGCGTACTCCTTAAGTCAAGGAGTGGCTTGTCTCTGGCTTTGCTCCTGCAAAACAAAATGCATGGGTTAAGCGGAGCGTTTAGGCCTTCTCAATGTTAATAACCGTCACGGTTGCCGGTCAAACGTCCCTTTTTCAATCCAGGGTTGTTGCCCCATTTTCATCAGAATGGATCTTGTCAGATGATTATAATTTTTGCCCCTTGGGGCTGTTTTCTTTGACGTATCAGATGTTAGTTTAACATTTCCTGTAAAAAGGAAGAAGACATGTTAGCTAGTATCGGAAATGATGAACTGGACACGATACTGATTTACCCTTGAGCGCTTCGCGCAACTCCTTTACCAGCTTCACCACTCGGGATTTTCTCCGTTGGTATGTCAAGTTAGACATTTCCTGTCAAATAATGGAGGAGAAGACGTGTTAGCTAGTATTAGAAATGATGAATTGGATACGATACTGGTTTACCCTTCATCTTGCACGCTTTGCATGATCTCTTTATCGGGTTCACTGGATCGAGTTTGTCTCCAGTTTCCGTTGGACGCTTTATCATTAGGGGCCAGGCTGTGGCAAAGCATGGGCCTTGATTTCGCTCATCGAATATCCTGATTTCTTTCGTTCCAGATCACTGTTATTCCTCATGATCTCAGGCCCATTAGGCTGTAGGTGTCTATGGAGGCTCCCTTTTAAGGGTTAATCCACGGATGGTATGATCTTGTCGTATTTGGCAAATCTACGCCACAATGCTCTCCAAAGTATTTTACAACCCCTGTTAAGACGGAATAAAGTAATTCAGAATTCGAGACGATCAGGGGAAGATTGAAACGATACAAAACTACCCATCTCTAAGGCTGCTCGCGTCTTTCGCTCGTATTCCCCTTTTGTTTGAAGCTGTCCATCCAGCAATAATGTCCACGGATCAATTTGCCCCGAATTTTGTTCAATACGCATTTGGGTATGCTCGTGTTCTCGGGTCGATTTGCAAATTCCTGAAAATAACATGGATCTAATTTAAAACCGGAGTAATTCGAGGGTACATTGAGACGATACGGAGTTACCCTTCAGGTTTACGCGGATTTTTACTCGCCATCAATTCGTCGCGAGGTTGGTGAGGTGGCGGATTCGAGCATTTAATAGGGGGAAGTCGGATCATTACTCCTTGCTTTTACATATTACAAAAGCGGAAAAACATATCACGCAAGGGAATAAAACACGTTCACTCATTCAGGATCGATTCTGCTTCCTCAGCAGGCTCTCCCATGATCAGCTGGCTTCATTCTGGACCAGGTACGCATCGGCAATGTTGAAGGACCCGTGATCTCAGCTTCGAAATACAGACTCCCTGTGCATATTACAGTCCTCGTGCTTCATTAACATTAAACTGGTTGATCATGGCGGTGAGTTCATCGTCAATGCCGCTTGCCTGGTGGTTATACATCTCCCCTTCCCCGGGAGGTATTGATGCTGATCTAGTAGCATTAGTCTTTTTGTACCCTCCTCCAACAGAACTCGATTCTGTTATAAACTGGTCTAACTCGCTTCTCAAACACGCATTTTCAATCCTCAGATCATGCATTTCATCGAAGGCGAGGAGGAGGCTGTTGCAGTTAGGGCAGGTAGCGGAGTCAAAAGCCTCTTTATACATCTTGTTTTCCGCTCGGAGGTTTTCATTTTCAACTCTTAGAAACTCGGCTTCGTTGTGCTCATGACGAGTCTTCATTCGGGTTCGCCTATTTTGAAACCAGAACTTGATTTGTGAAGGTTCAAGTCCTAGCTCTTGACTTAGTTCCATTTTCTGTTTGCCGTCTGGCATAGGACATGTTCTGAAGAAATCCTCAAGCCTTTGTACTTGCTCCTTAGTATGGCGACGGTAACGCTTCTTTTGACCCTTACCGTTGTTGTCCTTATCTTTACTAAGATCTTGGACGTCGTCGGCGGAAGGGCCAGGCTCCATAGGCTCGATCCCAAACATGGTTTCGAACTCTTCCTCTCCCATATTCAGCAGGCAACGATAGCTTTCGGAAGTATTGGGTTGAGACATCTTCGATTTGGTCGATGATTTCTCAAGGTTTACTATATCTTTCTGTATTTTCACTCTCTCTGAACCGTGTATGCTTTAAAACTCTCTTCAACGTATGAATAAAGATTATCAGGAGGATGTCTCTTTTAAAATTTGGCGTCGGCTTAGCATATGTATCGCTTCTCCCGAGAGTTCTGTCTTTCTCAACCTTTCCTGCGTGTTTCTTGCTTGGCTCGTCTTTTCTCATCTCTTCATAGTGGTAGGGTCCCTATCAACGTCTCTACCGTCGATTTGCTGGCGTGTTCTCCTATAAAAACGAATCCCATTTTCCTTGTCTCCCACCCAAGTCACCTTTCTTTCTCCTTTTTCAAAGTTGTGTCATCCCGTCAAACTTTTGGCAGAGATGTCGGATTTGCTTGGCTCGAGATTGGAGACGAGTAGCGGAGGTGATGCTGATAGGGAATGGTAGACAGGAAAATCTGGCCAGTAGAGACTTTCACTGCAAAAATGAAAATGAATGCGGTAGTATATGTTCTTCATATTCTAGAAAAATTGGAACGATACTGTTTTACCCTTGTATGTACTTCCATTGAATTTGAATTGAGGAAGTTCCTTCATTTGGATTGGATTGGATTGTATGTCCCGAGTTGCCCTTCACTTTGAGCTTGCCACATAAGTGCTTTGCTTAGTTGGGCCTTGTTTTCTTTCGGGTTGCTTTGGACCATCATCATTTTTTATGCCATCGGGTCCGTGGACCGGAGGGCTCCTTTAATTTAAAGGTTACCTTCAAGGCAAATGAGTCCTATCGCATTCCATTGGGTCATTTCATTTTGCGACACTCTTGAGGCAATTTGCAATCCCCTGGGTGAGAATGGAACAAATCCAATTTAGCATTTTGCGACGATTGAGGGTAAATTGGAACGACACTCAATTACCCGTCTTCGAGCTCGCCTGGGCTCTTCACTTGAAATTTCCCTACGTGAGGCCATTCAACATTTCTCATTATGGCAGTCAGCGACTTTGCCACAAATTGATCCGCCCTGAGTCTAGCATAAAAAGGGATTCACGCATTCGACGGGATAAAAAACAAATTACCCCATGCCCCTGAATTAAATCTAGACACCTAGAAAGCTGGAAATATCACACGCAGGGGAATTAAGCATGAAGTGAAAGGTGCACTTGTTCAAGGTCAGTTCTGCCTCTCCTGCGGCTCTTCGATAATCAGCTAGTCTCGTGCTGGTTCAGGCATGGATGACCGATGTTTGAGAGTCCCTAATCACTGGCTTCCGATCATGGCTTCGGATGTCTGTCAACCTTAAACTGGTTGACCAGGGCAGTAAGCTCATCATCTGGGTAATCTCTTGAACCTTCCAGCAACTGATGCTCGAATTGGGCATTATTGTTGGCAAATGCTGGCGGTAGATTTCTCATTCTGTCCTCGCCATGAGCAATTTGACTTTTCGAGCTGAAGTCTTCATCATTACTCCAGAAAGTGTGGGGATCACCAACTGTCCTGCTGCCAAGAACTCCTTCCATTCGAGGATTAGAGAAGTGGAAGTGCTCAGGATAATTTCTTGTCTGATTCTCTGGCTGCGCAGTGTCGCGACCCTAAAAATAATAAGTTTCATTTTCATTTCCAGGTGAACGGATTATCAGGTTAATTAGATTAACTAACATAATACGGACCCTCCCAAGCCCTACCGAATCGCAACTTTGGTTTTTGTTGAAATGATTTTTCATTTTGGAGTCGCCACTAATCGTTCTTGGTAGGTCGATTAGAAACCTAAATAAATTAGTGGGAGAACTAATTTATTTCTGCGAACCAGAGAAAATGAGTTCGGGAACTTGGTTACGCTAGATTACTCTAACGCCCTTTCGGTACCAATTTCATGAAAATTCATTTAGGGTGATTTGGAAAGATTTGGGTCAAACTGACCAGAAGGGTAAAATGGTCATTTTTCAAAGACCGGAAAGTGGAAATAGATCAAACCAGTTGAAAGTGGTCATTCTTTAATTTCCACAATTTCTGAGAATTTGTTTTTTGAAATTTTCAGAATTTTTCGGGACAATTTGCCCATAAAGGGCAAAATCGTCATTTTGGAAAGATCATGAAGGAAATTCATCAAAAATAGGATTGGCCAGTAGAAATGGCCCGTCTCCTAATTTCTGAGATTTTTCTGTATTTTCTGAATTTTTCATGAGTTTTATGATTTTTTTTTTTGTTATTATTACTATTACTGTTTTATTTGTTATTCGGCCCAGGCCATATTAACTCGGCTCACAAAGCCAAACCCATAAAAAAAAACGAAAAGAAACTGACTCAAATCCCACATTGCAGACCCTCTCTGCTTCTTTTTAAATGGGGCCCAGTGATTAAGAAAGTCCAAGCGATAGCCCAATAATGCGTTTAACCCAATTTGCAAAGATAAAGCAACCATGACACTTCAACTTATAGCTCCCACCGCATACGTTTCCTTTCTATTTTTTACTTTTTTCTAATTTTTTTATTCTCCTTTACTTTTTCTAATTTTTTTTATTCTCCACCGCCCATGTTTCTTTTCATACTTTATATTTTTTATTTTTACTTTTCTAGTTTTATTCTCTTTTGCACCATTTCCTTCGTGAACTTCCTTCCCTGGCATCCACCGCCCACGCTTCTTTTTGTATTTTTCTAGTTTTCTAATTCTTTATTCTCCTTTGCACCATCTCCTTTTTGTATATTTTTTTTTTAGTTTTCTAATTCTTTATTCTCCTTTGTACCATCTGCTTCGTGAGCGCCCTTCTCTATTCTCCGCTTCAGTGTGTACCCAAATCGGCGCCGCAGGTAACTTCTAGCCGAGCACATTATGTCCGGCGACTTCTTCGCTTGTCCCGATCGCACATTCTTTTTGATGAAAAATGTTGCATTCTCCCGAATATTAGCCGTCCTTCGCACATACGAAAAGGCCTTGACTTCTAAGTGGTTCAAGGTAATTCATCTAATATGTCAAATCTAGGTTACAGCATGCAGGGGCTCCAAAACGCCACTGGAAATGTATATAAAAAGGAATATTCTGAACTAACGGATTAGAACTATGATAAACTACTCAAAAATAGTCAGAATAAAGCTACTTCCAACAAAACTCCACGTAGAATTAGATATTCCCAGGATTAATAAACACCAAAACAATTAAAAAAATAGCACACATTAATATAATAATATAACAACAGAAATTCCTAGGAGGGTGTAGAAACGTCATATCAAAACGTCAACCTTTATATGCAGTCAAATGGATTAAATAGCGCATGCTCTCATTCCAGAGGCCCTAATAATTAAGAATCTGCACTAACAAAGATATTTGCATGGACTGGACGACTGGACAATTGCAAATTTATCCAGCAGCTGAAAAAAAACGAAACAAAACAAAAAGGCCTACTCTAGCACAGCTAAAAGGAAATACTTACAGCTGGGTGTAGTGAGCTCCAAAGTTTGAAAGCCAATACCATAGAGTGCTTCATTGTCCAGAATCATGCGTTCATCTCACGTTTTTTATTGCGGCCGATCTACTGGACTCCGTATTGCTGCTGCTCTTGGTCTGTTGGGGTTTGAGTTGCTTGGAGAAATCGCGAGCTCGTTGCACGTAGCTTGGAGTGCGCTCCTCCAGCCTCACCTTTATTGTACTCTCGTCCATGGCTCCATGGTTATTGGTCCACGCTTCAACCCGCCTGGAACGCTGCGAGTCTACGCACTTCGTGAACGACCTAGCGAAAGAGGCGAACAGTTCTCGGCTGGACGAGGGAGATGGAATAGATGTCATCCAAACGAGGCGCGATGCTCGAAAGTAGAGCTGTGTCATTCTAAATGAACCATCTATATTTGAAGCACTATCTACGGAGTCGTTCTTCTCCGCAATTTCTCCATCAGAAGAAGAGTCAGTAAGATATTTTACAAGTCCACACTTCTGCAAGTGACTCTTGGCATGGTATGTTGCTAAACCTTGAATGCTCATCACTCTAAGGACGCCTTTTGGAGTGGCCTTGTTAGGACTCCCTCGAGTTATATCACGGCACCAACAAAATGATCATGAAACTCACGAGTCCTACGTAGCCTCAGCTCTGATGCGAGACTAGAGTTGTTGCTGAGACTATTTCTTCCATTAAAAGGTACTGCTGCACTGGCACCGTGATCTAACTCTAGAATCAGGTCGACGAAGGTTTTTTTTTTTTTTTCGGACAAGCTGGAGAGAACCACCGATGAAATCGAAGGAGCGAGCAAGAAGATGGACTCCGTTTAAGCGTGCCAGAACTTGCCCCCTGGAACTCTGTTCCTCGCTCCCTTCACCTTTTCTTGCATGGAGACCACCTTTTTTCATATTCCCCCAGAGCTTGTTGTTTGATGTTTTTTTCCTCGTCATAATTTTTCTTTTCTCTCCACCATCTTTGTCCTCACCATCCCTTCTTTTGTCTCCGAGCCCTCCCACTCAGCTTTCTCCTCCGTTCATCTCCACCTTTTTTTTTTCCCCGTGACCTCTCCAGAAAAGCCACCGAAAGAGTGCTAGTGGATTCTCCTTTTCCTCTCTTTCATCATGATGCTGTCTTGATACCATGGTCTAGGCTTGATGGTGGTTAACCTCATAGCATAGCACGTATGCTGCTCTCTCCGAGAGCTCGAGAAAATCGAGGCTGAGTTTTGCTCTCTTTTTTTTTTGTCTTCCTAAACTCTCAACCGACACTAGCTTTTTTTTTTTAAAGCATTGTGGATCTGCTTCTTCAGCCTCAAATAATATTCTCTGTCCTCAATTCCATGAGCCCACGAAATAGATGTTCTTTTGGTATTTTGAAAACGTTGATCGAGGACAGGTGAATTAAAAGGAACCCATCTCTTTTCTTCAGCACTCATCTCTGCTATTATTTTTTTATGGGGAAAGCAGAATCTAAGTGGTTATATTGAGGTCCTTTTGTCCGACGAATATAACTATTGTATGACCAACATAGTAAGTGAGCACAAGTAGGACGGTGATGATGCCAGGTGTTACAGCAGCTTTGGTGATCGTAACAATAGTTAATCGACACTTCCAGACGACACATTTCTACGTCCATGCCATTGTGTCGATCATTATGAGGTTCCCTTTCAATTTGACCAGGTCTTGTGTAATGACACTAATGTAGGGTCGTGATAGTGCACATGTAATGGTGAGGGCAATGCACATTTCAGGGCATATATGAACTATGCGTCCCGCAAGACAAAGCTTCAAGAGTCAGACATTAATGGTGCCTCCTTGGGGGTTGCCAATTCTCCACTTTCGATTTCTGGTGTGGTGTATACATGTAACCTGGTGCATACATTAGTTGCCTTCAGAAATTGCTCAACGTTAGCAAGAATCATTGGACCGTACTCGAATACCAGCTTTTTACACTTGTTCCTGTAGCTCTTGAGGGAATCACACGCCTCCAGTGGTAGCTCGATTATGTCCAACTGAGTATCAGGTTCTTTCGACCTATCTAAGACAAGTGAAACAGCATCATGGCAAATATTCACGGCTAGCTCCCTTAAGCTTTGGAGAAACTTTCACTGCTGATGTGCAAAGAGAGATCCTTGCAGGTCTCTTCAGGTTGAAGAAATCCTCTAAGAAAAATTTTGAAACATAACAATCCACCAGAATAATGCACTCCATTTTGAACATCAGAACTTGGGAGCAGGTCAAGTGAAGAAGTTCAATTACTTCAGATTGTGTTTCATTCTTGTGCAGATACTCGAGTGCCAATGCAGCGTGCTTCTCACACCATGTGCATACATCTCCATTCCTTGAACTTCCTCTTTCCAGCATGTGGCATTGCCAATATAAAAGGTAGCGGAGGAGGCCTTTTTATTCCAGATTCAACGGTCTTCTACCGAAAAAAACATCCACTAGAGTTTGTCGTCCTCTTTTCTTGTCCCATTCCTCCCATAGTCTAAGCCGCAATCAAACACTTTGAAAGACACGTAGCTCTTGGTTTGTTGCTTCTTCCCCTCGGTTCTTGAGTCAAGCTGCCGTCCGAAAATGGTGTGATGCCCCCTCATGATAATGTCTTCCACAACCTTTTGCTTTGCCTACCGACAATGTCATTAGATATTATCCTCCATCCGAAATCTACTCTTCCTTTCGGTGCAAGTGGAGCGCCTCCTTCGGCTGACTCTCCTATCTTTTTTTTATGCCCAAATTAACTCCACCTCGCCGCTTGAGTCTCTTAACCAACTCTATTTCAACTCCTCTATTTTGGAACTTGACCGTGAAAAATGGGTCCTCCATTTTTCAATAACCAGTAGCTTAGATACACCCAGCGTTTTAGCTAGCTGGACGTGTTCACGGATTTGTCCATTTTCTTTATTCGCCCCACTCATCCACTGAAGCACGGAGATTCGACAGTAGCATGTAGTCATTGCTATTTTTTAAGTCCCGATTCATGTATGTCATGTATAACTTGATTCATTAGTTCGGGATGTTTTTAGTTTAGGAACGCCATGAGATGTTTCGGTATCAAATCCGGTTCGATTGGCATATTCATCACGAAGTAAAGTGTCTTGTCAACTAGCCCGGCTTTACAGTATATCGACCATGCGTCCGCGGTACTCCGTCCACGGCTTGATATCATGTTCCCTCATCTTTAGATCGAAACATTTTCTTCCATATTCTGCTAAACCAGGATGGCTACAAGCGAATAATACGCCGGGGAAGACAACTCCATCAGGTTTAATCTTGTCCTTGCAATTGGACGAACCTCGTCCAATTTTCAATTTATACCAATAAGCAATGACACCTTGCATCTCGTCCCATGAAAGCCACAAATCCGCAAATTTCCCTTTCATCTTCTCTTCTCTCTTGCCTTTTGCAAAATTGAGCCATTTCGGATACAATTGGGCCGAGATGAAAATTCAAACTATTAGAAGACAATATCACGACCCCCAGAAACGCAGAAATTGAAAATTACATCGCTAACATGAATTTTCTAGGATTTTTTTTTAAAAAAATCGCCTAAGAATGAAATTACTAAAGAAACTCTCAATTTCAGATCGAGTTTCTCAAAATTTATTTGACCAACATGAAGAGAAAATTAAACAAAAAATGCTGACTCTTTTTTCATATTTTTATAGCCTCAAATACAATTTTATTTTCAAATATTTTCCTAATTTCTAAAAAATAGTAAAAAATACTAAAAATATGAAAAATCATTTTTTGTTCAAAATTGGCTCCCTAGGCTTGGTCAAGGTCCCCAAAGTTGATTTTTTAATTTTAGAAATTTTTTCTTGATTTTTTATGAATTTTCGAAAATAAAAATATCGGAAAATACTGAAAATACGAAAATCATTTTTTGGTCAAAATTGGTTCCCTAGGTTTGGCCAAGGTCGCTAAAGTTGATTTTTCAATTTTATGAATTTTTATGGATTTTTATTTATTAATTTTAAAAGAGAAAAGATGATTAAAAATCAGGTGTCAACAGCTGCCCCTCTTTGAAAGGAAGCTCGGTAGAGGTTCATTTCAAAGACGAGATGACACCTGAATCCTAATCAACTCAACACAATGAAATAAAAAGGAGTCGTGACATTTGATCTCTAATAGCTCTCTTTGCAAGTTCCGATCCAGATCCGGCTTGAAGAAGCTCCTATGAAGTGAGGGAGAGATAGAGAGGCCTGTGACTTGCCTGCTCGTTGTATGGCTGTTGCCTGACATGAATGCTCTACTGAAAATGAAGTGAGAACCTAAGGATTCGTTATAAGAAAACCTTAGGGTGATTGAACTTGGACCCGTATGGTAGGTCAACCCATGGTAGATTCCTAATGAGAGGATTCTCCTGATTAAAATCGGATTGAAATTTAACCCGTATGGTAGGTTACCCCATGGTAGATTCCTAATGAAAGGATTTTACTGATCAAGATCTAATTTAGTTTTGACCCGTATGGTAGGTCACCCCATGGCAGAGTTCCTAATGAGAGAACTCTATTAGCGATCTATCCTACTTAAAGGATTCACTTGCATTTTGACCTGTATGGTAGGTTACCCCATGAAAATGCCTGTAAGAAGGACTTGGTGCCTGTAAGAAGGACTTTTGGTTGCCTGTAAGAAGGACTTTGGTGCCTGTAAGAAGGACTTTTGGTGCCTGTAAGAAGGACTTTGTGTGCCTGTAAAAAGGACTTTGGGTGCCTGTAGGAAGGACTTTGAAAATGGACCATTCCGTATTGGGGTTTCCAATGGAAGGGCTCCAAAGATAACATACCCTAGAAAAAGGGCTCGTTCATGTGGTGCCTGCAACTCGGGACTTTGAAAATGGACCGTTCCGTATTGGGATTTCCAATGGAAGGGCTCCAGAAATAACATACCCTAGAAAAAGGGTTCGCTCATATGGTGCCTGCAACTTAGGACATGAAAGATGGACCATTCCGTATTGGGGTTTCCAATGGAAGGGCTCCAGAGATAGCATACCCTAAACGTCACCTTTTTAGGAAGACAGAAGAGGTATTGACTGAAAATTGATTTTTGGGTGTCAATCGGGGTCTGGGGAGACCACGAATCCTGCAGAAGCTCAAACCCGATTTTACTTACCTTGAAGGGTGCCATTCTGGGATCTAGGGAGACCAGGAATCCTGCATAAGCTCAAACCCGATTTCTGTTCTCCTGTCACTTTAGGAATAAACCGATGAGGCAAAGATAAAAAACACGAGAGTTGGTCAATCATGATTTGATAAAGCTTGAGAACACGAGATTATATCAATCGTGAGCTGACGAAGACTTCATGGGCGCATGTCGATCATGAGTCGCAAGGGTTCAAAAGACTTACCTGGATCTTCTGACTTAATGATCGAGGCATAGACAGACTGATTGTATCATGTCTGCTTGCTCACTGAATGACCTTATGTGCTGCAATGGATTTGGGCACCCAGACAATCATCAGAATTGAAAGGTTCAGGCTGAAGATATACTCACCTGAAAATGCTTGGCGAGCATTTGCCAACAGAGCTTGTTCGTTCAATAGCCCTTGGATGAATTTCGAGACCTCGGAGGGTAACTCGACTATCAGGAATGCACCACCTGTCAGACAGTGTCAGAGGTAACATGTGCAAGCGTTTTTATCAATGAGTTCATCGGTTCATGCAAAACCATTCAGTTGAGTTTGCAATGATTAAAACCGCATGTGTATGCTCATAATATGGATCATGCATGACTATTCTGTCGAGTTTGCATTTCCAATTCTGTCTAGGGAGGTTATCACGTCATGAATACCTCGAATGTAACCTGAATGAGGACTTCAGTCCGAAAGGGCTTTCTCTCACTCTCGAGAAAGGCTGTTTATCCTGATTGCAGGATTTGAAAAGAAATCACTCAACCTTACCATCATCGCATTCAGCGAGGGTCTGAGTAAACTCGCAATTGATACGATCAAGCCGATCTGGAGGTCTTGATGAGGACCGTAATGTGGGTTGGGTCAAAGGCTTATCAAAGGGGACTCATTTCGAGTCAAGGCCGTTGACAAAAAGGTCTTCATCATTTGCTCCGGGTTTACAAGTCAAGAACCCTACAAAATGATAGAGGAATAATCTTGCTCGAACTTCTTCGAGCGATGCTTAAAATCATTCAACTCTTACAATAATTCAAGTGCTCTAATCAGAAGAGACTTTCAAGGGTCGTAACGTAGGTCGGGATTTGGGTCTAAGAAACGAAGGGCTCGTTTTGACTCAGAAAAATATATGAGAAGGGCTTGGTGTTGGTGATCATTGCAGTCTTGTCACCGATCTTTGACCTTCCTGAATTTGTCTTCAATGAATACCACCATTGACTGAGGAGTGGTAGTTCTTTTACACTTTGCAAACTGACTTCTTTGGGGATCCTTTTTCAGGAATTCTCAAAATGTATGTTCGAAGTCAGAAGTTCATTACAGATATATGGGCATTGGCCTTGCTTTTGATAGGCACTTTGCTCTTTCTGCCCGAGATTTTTTCGGAGTAACCTTTGCTTTTCTTACTCCCGACTCCCTTTTATTTGGAAGCAGGCCCATTTTCTTTAGGCTAAGCTTGTTTTTCTTTTTCTTTTGTTTAACAATCTTGTGATTTTGAATTTTAGCAACAAGATGATTTTCAACAAATGATACTAGACATTACATGAAAGGCTAACATATGAAATGGGCTAATTCGAGAATTCTCTATTGGCCCAATTTCTTCAATTCTGCTCCTTGAGGGAAGGTGTCGTCGTTACCTTGAAATGAGCAAGGATCACCAACATGGGCTTGAGAAATGAATTTACAGGCTCAATTGGGTTATGCAAAGGATGAGTGTGTAGGATAGAGAAAATAAATGCTCTTCGTCATCCTACAGCACTTGAATTAAAATCCGAGTATCATGTAAAGAAACACTCGAAGATTGATGTTAGTCCAAGCAAGAGAATTTCTAACCATTTATCTCCTGATATTGTCGGAATTACTTCTGTTTTGCCCCAGTATGGGGTGGTTCTTGACAGGGTTATGAAATGAAATCACCGTTCAAATGGGTTGTCAATGGTTTCCTGAAGTGTTTGGAATGGAGAATGAATGCCTCCTTCACTTCGACTATCGTACCTTTTGCGAGAAAACCCATTGCCTTGGAGAATGCGGAATCTGCCTACCACTCAACTCACTGTGGATTAAATACGGGACGTATGTGGAAATGGCTTGCCTTTCATCGTCCTGTCATGCCCCATTCTGTACATTCGATGCATCATGTACATTTTATACCCCCAGTCAAAATTGACAAATTGAACATGCAGAACAGTCATGCATAAATCATGGAAAGTGTAAACATCATGCAAATATGGCAATACAATGTACAAGTATGGAAATTGCCCCCTGGCTGTGTAGGCGAATCAAACTTGTTGGGGGCCTATTCCCTGAGTCGAGGAGTAGCTTGTTTCTGGTTTTGTCTCTTTTCGATCCAGGGTTCGCCATTGATTTCCCCTATTTCATCAGACAGATCGCATCATGCGATCATAACTTGGCCCCTTGGGGCTGTTTTCTTTGACGTATCAGATGTTAGTTTAACATTTCCTGTAAAAAGGAAGGAGACATGTTAGCCAGTATCAGAAATGATGAACTGGACACGATACTGAGTTACCCTTGAGTGCTTCGCGCAACTCCTTTACCAGTTTTACCGCTCGGGATTTTCTCCGTGGGTATGTCAAGTTAGACATTTCCTGTCAAACAATGGAGGAAAAGACGTGTTAGTCAGTATTAGAAATGATGAATTGGATACGATACTGGTTTACCCTTCATTTTGAATGTTTTGCATGATCCCCTTATCAGGTGCATTGGGTCGAGTTTGTCTTTAGTTTTCATTGGACACTTAATCACTTGGACCATGGCTTGGGGATCGGACTTGGATTACTTCGGCTCACCGTCACTTCCCACGCCATCGGGCCTACAGGGCCTTAGGCGTCCATAGAAGTTCTCTTTTAGGTATTGATCTTCGAGATGACATGGTCTCGGGCCTTTTCGCGTTACGATGCTTTTCAAGGTGATTTACAATCCCTGTTAAGAATGGGAGGAAACAATTCAGCACTCAAGACGATCATGAGTAAATTGGAACGATACAGAATTACCATCCTTTGAGATTGTTCACGTCCTTCGCCTTTTTCTTGTTTGAAGTCAGTCATTCAGTGATGATGTCCACGAATCTATTTGCCCAAAGTTTTGATTAATAGGGGAATTTCGTTTTTGGGTACGACTTGTATTTTCGGGTCAATTTGCAAATTCCTGTAAACAGAAGGGATCTAATTTAGAATCGAAAAAATTTGAGGGTAAATTGAAACAATACTGCTTTACCCTTCTAGTTCACGCGACTTTTACTCGCAATAAATTCACTACGAGTTTGGTGTGGTAGCAGACTCGAGCATTTAATAGGAGAACAGGAAATTGCTACTTCTTGCTTTTGCGTTCATTCTGAACATCAATAAAAGTAGAAAACATCCAATGCAAGGAAATGAAGCGTCTGCATTCGTTCAAGATCGATTTTGCTCCCTCAGCAGGCTCTCCCATGATCAGTTGGCTTCATTCTAGACCAGGTATGCATCGGCTATGTTGAAGGACCCGTGATCTCAGCTTCGAAATACAGACTCCCTGTGCATATTACAGTCCCAGTGCTTCATCAACATTAAACTGGTTGATCATGGCGGTGAGTTCATCCTCAATGCCGCTTGTCTGGTGGTGATACATCTCCCCTTCCCCGGGAGGTATTGATGCTGATCCAGTAGCATTAGTCTTTTTGTACCCTGTTCCAACAGAACTCGATTGTGTTATAAATTGGTCTAACTCGCTTCTCAAACACGCATTTTCAATCCTCAGATCATGCATTTCATTGAAGGCGAGCAGGAGGCTGTTGCAGTTAGGGCAGGTGGCGGAGTCAAAAGCCTCTTTATACATCTTGTTTTCCGCTCGGAGGTTTTCATTTTCAACTCTTAGAAACTCGGCTTCGTTGTGCTCATGACGAGTCTTCATTCGGGTTCGCCTATTTTGAAACCAGAACTTGATTTGTGAAGGTTCAAGTCCTAGCTCTTGACTTAGTTCCATTTTCTGTTTGCCGTCTGGCATAGGACATGTTCTGAAGAAATCCTCAAGCCTTTGTACTTGCTCCTTAGTATGGCGACGGTAACGCTTCTTTTGACCCTTACCGTTGTTGTCCTTATCTTTATTGAGATCTTGGACGTCATCGGCGGAAGGGCCAGGCTCCATAGGCTCGATCCCAAACATGGTTTCGAACTCTTCCTCTACCATATTCAGCAGGCAACAATAGCTTTCGGAAGTATTGGGTTGAGACATCTTCGATTTGGTCGATGATTTCTCAAGGTTTACTATATCTTTCTGTATTTTCACTCTCTCTGAACCGTGTATGCTTTAAAACTCTCTTCAACGTATGAATAAAGATTATCAGGAGGATGTCTCTTTTAAAATTTGGCGTCGGCTTAGCATATGTATCGCTTCTCCCGAGAGTTCTGTCTTTCTCAACCTTTCCTGCATGTTTCTTGCTTAGCTCGTCTTTTCTCATCTCTTCATAGTGGTAGGGTCCCTATCAACGTCTCTACCGTCGATTTGCTGGCGTGTTCTCCTATAAAAACGAATCCCCTTTTCCTTGTCTCCCACCCAAGTCACCTTTCTTTCTTCTTTTTCAAAGTTGTGTTATCCTGTCAAACTTTTGGCAGAGATGTCGGATTTGCTTGGCTCGAGATTGGAGACGAGTAGCGGAGGTGATACTGATAGGGAATGGTAGACAGGAAAATCTAGCCAGTAGAGACTTTCACTGCAAAAATGAAAGGGAATGCGGCAGTATATGTTCTTCATATTTTAGAAACATTGGAACGATACTGTTTCACCCTTGTATGTACTTCCATTGAATTTGAATTGAGGAAGTTCCTTCATTTGGATTGGATTGGATTGTATGTCCCGAGTTGCCATTCACTTTGAGCTTGCCACATAAGTGCTTTGCTTAGTTGGGCCTTGTTTTCTTTCGAGTTGCTTTGGGCCATCATCATTTTTTTATGCCATCGGGTCTGTGGACCGGAGGGCTCCTTTAATTTAAAGGTTACCTTCAAGGCAAATGAGTCCTATCGCATTCCATTGGGTCATTTCATTTTGCGACACTCTTGAGGCAATTTGCAATCCCCCGTCTTCGAGCTCGCCTGGGCTTTTCACTTGAAATTTCCCTACGTGAGGCCATTCAACATTTCTCATTATGGCAGTCAGCGACTTTGCCACAAATTGATCCGCCCTGAGTCTAGCATAAAAAGGGATTCATGCATTCGACGGGATAAAAAAAACAAATTACCCCATGCCCCTGAATTAAATCTAGACATCTAGAAAGCTGGAAATATCACACGCAGGGGAATTAAGTATGAAATGAAAGGTGCACTTGTTCAAGATCAGTTCTGCCTCTCCTGCGGCTCTTCGATAATCAGCTAGTCTCATGCTGGTTCAGGCATGGATGACCGATGTTTGAGAGTCCCTAATCACTGGCTTCCGACCATGGCTTCGGATGTCTGTCAACCTTAAACTGGTTGACCAGGGCAGTAAGCTCATCATCTAGGTAATCTCTTGAACCTTCCAGCAACTGATGCTCGAATTGGGCATTATTGTTGGCAAATGCTGACGGTAGATTTCTCATTCTGTCCTCGCCATGAGCAATTTGACTTCTCGAGCTGAAGTCTTCATCATTACTCCAGAAAGTGTGGGGATCACCAACTGTCCTGCTGCCAAGAACGCCTTCCATTCGAGGATTAGAGAAGTGGAAGTGCTCAGGATAATTTCTTGTCTGATTCTCTGGCTGCGCAGGCGCGCTGATCATGGGATGAATTCTAGCCACGGGTTGGTGCTTAGACCAAGGAGTTTGAATACACTGCCCCTGCGGTCTATACTCTTGAAGAGCATTAGGGTGATTCTGGGGGATACTTTGATTAACGCCTGGAGGATTGATGGCACGGCTACTGGCTTGGTTGATGATGGGAAGTCGCTCGCCCCATGCTAACCTGCGGAACTTATGGTGGCGAGGAGACTCGACATTCAGGATTGGATCAGTCCCGCCTTGGTTTTCTTGATTCTGAGCTGCATTTTGTTGTCTCACCCTTTTCTGTACTTCTGAAGATGACTCGAAACATTTGCTTTAATGAGTCCCTCTACGTTCATAATTTCCAGTATATGTTGCGGCCGTGCCGAATCGATTCCTACCTGCTGAACTGCATTAACAAACATATGATGCAGCTCGGGAGACCAACTCATCTTCTTTCTCCAGTTGCTTGGAACAAAATTGAAGGCTTGATGCTTGTTCTCATGGTCGTGCAATTGCTTCCTTACCACGTGCTGCCATATGTTTTGAAGCATCTGAACTCTAACTGGTTTCGTTACGATGTCTTGGGCCCCATTTAAGACAGCCTTCATTATGGCTTGCTGATCATCGCTTGCCGATATTACGAGGACTGGCATGTTTAATTTAGAATTGATGACTTCCAAGAGAGTGAAAACATCCATGTCAATCCCTACCATGGCGGTAAGGACGATAGCAAACTGGTCACCACTCCTCCTTAATATCTCTAAGGCCTCTGTCGCCTTTGCTTGAGCTACAACCTTATACCGGCATTTTCTTAATACGGTAACAAGGATTGACAGAGAGACTGGATTACCGTCAATGGCCATGACCAGTAGACCCTCAGGGTAAGGAACTTCATCAGCTTTGACCAGGGTTGAACATGCGCCCGTTCCCCTAATGCTCGACATATTTCTGGATCTAGGACTGCCAATTCGAGACCGCCTCAGGATGTCTTCTCGGACTTGAGGGATCACGGGATCGTTGATGGCTTCTCGTAACAGGCTTTGAAAGCCAATGCTTTGATGATGAAGGTTTTGAATTCCTCTCCCACGAGAACTCCTTCCTCTCTATCTTTCTCCTGCGAGTTCGTGCAGATGAACCCTCACTATCAAATGAGGACAAATTCTTTCTCTGGCAATAGCAACGACTTCCCCATTCACGGGCAGTGCTATTAGATTTACCGAGGGAAAAATCTGACATTCAGCTTTTGATCAAAGGGGAAATCCTCGTTTATCGCTCAGTTTGTCTTCTTCTTTCTTTTCGCGGTAGAGGGCCCCTATCAAGATTTCCACCGTCGATTTACTGGCGGGTCCTCCAATGAAGACTAGTAATATCTCTCTTTCTGCCGAGAATTTCTTTGTCCCCCACTCAGCTCGTCTTTTCGTTCTTTCTTTTTTCAAAGCGGTGGAGTCCCGTCAGCTTTTCCACAGAGACGTCAGGTTTGTTCGGCTCCAGGTTGTCACTTGACTGGAATTTGAGCCACCGAGGGTGTTGCCGACAGAGAATGGTAGATAGGAAAACCTATAAGGACTGCCCCTGTGAAATCAGTATTTAAATTGAAGCAGATTACCATCTTCGCATTCTGCTCATCTGCCTTACCTCTCTCCCCCTTTCTTTCGTATTCTGCTTTCAAAAATGGCCAATTCTCCTAACCACACCTTATCCGCCGAAGTCCTGGCTGGGTGGGAGAGACTCTACAATCTTCTTGGTAGAGGTTACGCTCATGTAGCCAAAAACTCTGCCGTTGAGGCTGAAATCCTCGGTTTATTCAGGACCGTGGACGCTGCTTCTATTGAGGGTACCCAACTAGGGAAGGAGTATCGGAACTTCTCGACCGTCTTCATCAATTTTCTGGCTGCCTATAACCGCGCTTATGAGACGGTCCTTGTGACCGCCGTCGTGAAAGCTCGTTATCGAGACCGGCACGAGCGTCTGGCAACAGTCACATTTGTGGCTGATAATCACAAAAAGGCCCTCAAGTTTGCCAACGATCAGCTTTCGTGGCTGGTTCGTGAGAGGGGAAAGCTGGTGGACCGTCTGGCCTTGGTCCGAACTTACGCCGAACAGGAGCCAGGCAATATTGTGATGAGGTGCAAATGTAGTTGGCTGCATGAGAGACTTGATGACATTACGGCAGACATTGCCTTCGAGAGGGCAGCGATCCCGGACTTGGAGTTTGCCGTTGAGCATTACGAGGCCACTATGGCCCAGGTTAAAGAGAAGTGCGATCGCCTCTTCTTTAGGCTCGCGGAGCTTGATCCCGAGAACGCCCGGTGCATCCAGAGCATCAACTTCATGGAGAGCCAGCTGAGCTCCTTTGTGATGCTTATTAGGGCTCAATTTGACTTCACTTTTCCTCCCCAGTGAGTTGTTGTAAGGGTTTGTTGGTGAATGGAATGAAGAGAAAGTTTCACGTGTTTGTGCTTTTCATTTTCCTGCCATTTCTTCGCCCATATAGCATGATAGGACGATTCACGGTACTGAAAACGTTGAGGCTTAACACTCTTCTTGGTGTTCTTGTTATCTGCTGCCGGCGATGATATCAAGGACATTAACGAAGGGTTCGGTGGCGGCCCCCACCGGTCACAGCGCCGTGAGTCAGTCGTGTGAATTATTGCAAATCGACTACTCGATTAGTGCTCCAATAAACAAACCAAGCTGCCCGTTGCTTGTCCCACTTTACTCATGCCTATCTCTTTCGGCGTCTACTTGAATGTGTCGGTCGTCGGTAGTGTTGGGAGAAACGTCTATGGGCCACGCTCAACAATAATTCTCCGATCCATCAAAATTCTCCACGTGGTTCGAACCCGAGATAGTTTAAAAGGCAGGCCTTTGATGGATTTAATCAGTAAGGCGTTGCAAGGTCGAGTTAATATACTTTCCCCACAGGTTCTGATTACGAAATCTATTCTTTTCAGAAAATATACAGGAAGCCCCAAATGCCTCACGCCTGATCCGAATACATTTTCCGCCGTATAAAAATATATATCCCATACATGCTGGCTAATTGACGTAATTCCATCTTTAGGAGAAGGGACCTCTTCGCTTGCCCCCAAGATTATCAGCTAAGGTATCGATAATTTTCGCCTTTTTGTATTCTTCAAGAATATTCCTGGTATTTTATCGCCGATTAGCCCAATTTTGCTCCTGGGTACTTGTGATTTCCTGCAAAAGCAAATGACATAATTAGTAGGTGATCCAAGAAAGGTCGGTCCATGATTCCTACATTAGTCCAATTTTATTTTTCAATTTTAGAGAAAATTTTCTTAGAAAAACATGGGTGAATTTCTCAAAAAGAATTTTCTTGCAAATTTTTACAACTTGAAAAATGTGATAAAACCTCTTAAAATTTAGCAAATTTCCCGAAGGGATTTTCCTTTTATCAGAATGAATTTTTAGGGATAAATTTGTCAAGAAAATCTCATTTCTATTGAAGTAGAAAAATGTAACAAAATCTTTTACTGGTCGACAAAATTTTCCTAAGGGATTTTTCACACTTATTTTTTCAAAAATGGGATATTAATTTGATTTTTATTTTCTTTTGAAAAATGACCTTGATGTTAAATTCAAAATTTGACCGACACCTAACATGGACCGACCAAAAATAAATACAAGATGAAGTTAGAAAACTTACTTTCACCGTCAAAAATACCATGTAAGTCGCAAAGGCATGCACATGAATCGTGAGTTTAAATCTTAGCCTATCTACTCTAAATGCTGACAAATTGAAGCGAAAGACTTACGGCAAGGCGACAATCTCGCGCACATAATCAAGATTAGCCGTAACCCCTACGACGTAATCAGGATTAGCCGGGTCTCCCCACTTCGGCTGCTCGAGCTAAAAATTAAAACCACTGCTTTGGTAATCTTACCAAGCCTGAGGCTTAACTTTTAAACTCATTTTTGAAAAGAGGTTCGAGATTGAATCTGGGCTAACTTTCGACGTGATCTCACGCCGAACGCTAAAACCAAATCACAATACCATCCTAAAACTAGTGGCCCAGGTCCGGCCACAGGACGTGTGTGATGTAGTGCTAAAACTGTAAACACATGCACAACATTTAAATGCAAACAGCGCTTCAATAATATGCAGAATTTAAACAAACAATTCCTACACCAACCTGCAAAACAAAGGGTTAGTCAAACACTCCACCCCTTATAACTCCCATCTGTAAGACCATTTAACACCTAAAGATTAGAATCCACCCAATTCAGATCAAATGAATTTTCATGAAATTTTTTAGGCCTAAGTCCTCTAAGTTCTTAAATTTTGAAAAATTAAGAACAAGTCCCCAGCGGAGTCGCCAAGCTGTCGCGACCCTAAAAATAATAAGTTTCATTTTCATTTCCAGGTGAACGGATTATCAGGTTAATTAGATTAACTAACATAATACGGACCCTCCCAAGCCCTACCGAATCGCAACTTTGATTTTTGTTGAAATGATTTTTCATTTTGGAGTCGCCACTAATCGTTCTTGGTAGGTCGATTAGAAACCTAAATAAATTAGTGGGAGAACTAATTTATTTCTGCGAACCAGAGAAAATGAGTTCGGGAACTTGGTTACGCTAGATTACTCTAACGCCCTTTCGGTACCAATTTCATGAA
Source organism: Psidium guajava (assembly GCA_016432845.1). NCBI lineage: Eukaryota > Viridiplantae > Streptophyta > Magnoliopsida > Myrtales > Myrtaceae > Psidium > Psidium guajava. The sequence continues at coordinate 37,530,221 of CM028228.1, forward strand.
AATTCATTTAGGGTGATTTGGAAAGATTTGGGTCAAACTGACCAAAAGGGTAAAATGGTCATTTTTCAAAGACCGGAAAGTGGAAATAGATCAAACCAGTTGAAAGTGGTCATTCTTTAATTTCCACAATTTCTGAGAATTTGTTTTTTGAAATTTTCAGAATTTTTCGGGACAATTTGCCCATAAAGGGCAAAATCGTCATTTTGGAAAGATCATGAAGGAAATTCATCAAAAATAGGATTGGCCAGTCGAAATGGCCCGTCTCCTAATTTCTGAGATTTTTCTGTATTTTCTAAATTTTTCATGAGTTTTATGATTTTTTTTTGTTATTATTACTATTACTGTTTTATTTGTTATTCGGCCCAGGCCATATTAACTCGGCTCACAAAGCCAAACCCATAAAAAAAAACGAAAAGAAACTGACTCAAATCCCACATTGCAGACACTCTCTGCTTCTTTTTAAATGGGGCCCAGTGATTAAGAAAGTCCAAGCGATAGCCCAATAATGCGTTTAACCCAATTTGCAAAGATAAAGCAACCATGACTCTTCAACTTATAGCTCCCACCGCATACGTTTCCTTTCTATTTTTTACTTTTTTCTAATTTTTTTATTCTCCTTTACTTTTTCTAATTTTTTTTATTCTCCACCGCCCATGATTCTTTTCATACTTTATATTTTTTATTTTTACTTTTCTAGTTTTATTCTCTTTTGCACCATTTCCTTCGTGAACTTCCTTCCCTGGCATCCACCGCCCACGCTTCTTTTTGTATTTTTCTAGTTTTCTAATTCTTTATTCTCCTTTGCACCATCTCCTTTTTGTATATTTTTTTTTAGTTTTCTAATTCTTTATTCTCCTTTGTACCATCTCCTTCGTGAGCGCCCTTCTCTATTCTCCGCTTCAGTGTGTACCCAAATCGGCGCCGCAGGTAACTTCTAGCCGAGCACATTATGTCCGGCGACTTCTTCGCTTGTCCCGATCGCACATTCTTTTTGATGAAAAATGTTGCATTCTCCCGAATATTAGCCGTCCTTCGCACATACGAAAAGGCCTTGACTTCTAAGTGGTTCAAGGTAATTCATCTAATATGTCAAATCTAGGTTACAGCATGCAGGGGCTCCAAAACGCCACTGGAAATGTATATAAAAAGGAATATTCTGAACTAACGGATTAGAACTATGATAAACTACTCAAAAATAGTCAGAATAAAGCTACTTCCAACAAAACTCCACGTAGAATTAGATATTCCCAGGATTAATAAACACCAAAACAATTAAAAAAATAGCACACATTAATATAATAATATAACAACAGAAATTCCTAGGAGGGTGTAGAAACGTCATATCAAAACGTCAACCTTTATATGCAGTCAAATGGATTAAATAGCGCATGCTCTCATTCCAGAGGCCCTAATAATTAAGAATCTGCACTAACAAAGATATTTGCATGGACTGGACGACTGGACAATTGCAAATTTATCCAGCAGCTGAAAAAAAACGAAACAAAACAAAAAGGCCTACTCTAGCACAGCTAAAAGGAAATACTTACAGCTGGGTGTAGTGAGCTCCAAAGTTTGAAAGCCAATACCATAGAGTGCTTCATTGTCCAGAATCATGCGTTCATCTCACGTTTTTTATTGCGGCCGATCTACTGGACTCCGTATTGCTGCTGCTCTTGGTCTGTTGGGGTTTGAGTTGCTTGGAGAAATCGCGAGCTCGTTGCACGTAGCTTGGAGTGCGCTCCTCCAGCCTCACCTTTATTGTACTCTCGTCCATGGCTCCATGGTTATTGGTCCACGCTTCAACCCGCCTGGAACGCTGCGAGTCTACGCACTTCGTGAACGACCTAGCGAAAGAGGCGGACAGTTCTCGGCTGGACGAGGGAGATGGAATAGATGTCATCCAAACGAGGCGCGATGCTCGAAAGTAGAGCTGTGTCATTCTAAATGAACCATCTATATTTGAAGCACTATCTACGGAGTCGTTCTTCTCCGCAATTTCTCCATCAGAAGAAGAGTCAGTAAGATATTTTACAAGTCCACACTTCTGCAAGTGACTCTTGGCATGGTATGTTGCTAAACCTTGAATGCTCATCACTCTAAGGACGCCTTTTGGAGTGGCCTTGTTAGGACTCCCTCGAGTTATATCACGGCACCAACAAAATGATCATGAAACTCACGAGTCCTACGTAGCCTCAGCTCTGATGCGAGACTAGAGTTGTTGCTGAGACTATTTCTTCCATTAAAAGGTACTGCTGCACTGGCACCGTGATCTAACTCTAGAATCAGGTCGACGAAGGTTTTTTTTTTTTTTTTCGGACAAGCTGGAGAGAACCACCGATGAAATCGAAGGAGCGAGCAAGAAGATGGACTCCGTTTAAGCGTGCCAGAACTTGCCCCCTGGAACTCTGTTCCTCGCTCCCTTCACCTTTTCTTGCATGGAGACCACCTTTTTTCATATTCCCCCAGAGCTTGTTGTTTGATGTTTTTTTCCTCGTCATAATTTTTCTTTTCTCTCCACCATCTTTGTCCTCACCATCCCTTCTTTTGTCTCCGAGCCCTCCCACTCAGCTTTCTCCTCCGTTCATCTCCACCTTTTTTTTTTCCCCGTGACCTCTCCAGAAAAGCCACCGAAAGAGTGCTAGTGGATTCTCCTTTTCCTCTCTTTCATCATGATGCTGTCTTGATACCATGGTCTAGGCTTGATGGTGGTTAACCTCATAGCATAGCACGTATGCTGCTCTCTCCGAGAGCTCGAGAAAATCGAGGCTGAGTTTTGCTCTCTTTTTTTTTTGTCTTCCTAAACTCTCAACCGACACTAGCTTTTTTTTTTTAAAGCATTGTGGATCTGCTTCTTCAGCCTCAAATAATATTCTCTGTCCTCAATTCCATGAGCCCACGAAATAGATGTTCTTTTGGTATTTTGAAAACGTTGATCGAGGACAGGTGAATTAAAAGGAACCCATCTCTTTTCTTCAGCACTCATCTCTGCTATTATTTTTTTATGGGGAAAGCAGAATCTAAGTGGTTATATTGAGGTCCTTTTGTCCGACGAATATAACTATTGTATGACCAACATAGTAAGTGAGCACAAGTAGGACGGTGATGATGCCAGGTGTTACAGCAGCTTTGGTGATCGTAACAATAGTTAATCGACACTTCCAGACGACACATTTCTACGTCCATGCCATTGTGTCGATCATTATGAGGTTCCCTTTCAATTTGACCAGGTCTTGTGTAATGACACTAATGTAGGGTCGTGATAGTGCACATGTAATGGTGAGGGCAATGCACATTTCAGGGCATATATGAACTATGCGTCCCGCAAGACAAAGCTTCAAGAGTCAGACATTAATGGTGCCTCCTTGGGGGTTGCCAATTCTCCACTTTCGATTTCTGGTGTGGTGTATACATGTAACCTGGTGCATACATTAGTTGCCTTCAGAAATTGCTCAACGTTAGCAAGAATCATTGGACCGTACTCGAATACCAGCTTTTTACACTTGTTCCTGTAGCTCTTGAGGGAATCACACGCCTCCAGTGGTAGCTCGATTATGTCCAACTGAGTATCAGGTTCTTTCGACCTATCTAAGACAAGTGAAACAGCATCATGGCAAATATTCACGGCTAGCTCCCTTAAGCTTTGGAGAAACTTTCACTGCTGATGTGCAAAGAGAGATCCTTGCAGGTCTCTTCAGGTTGAAGAAATCCTCTAAGAAAAATTTTGAAACATAGCAATCCACCAGAATAATGCACTCCATTTTGAACATCAGAACTTGGGAGCAGGTCAAGTGAAGAAGTTCAATTACTTCAGATTGTGTTTCATTCTTGTGCAGATACTCGAGTGCCAATGCAGCGTGCTTCTCACACCATGTGCATACATCTCCATTCCTTGAACTTCCTCTTTCCAGCATGTGGCATTGCCAATATAAAAGGTAGCGGAGGAGCCCTTTTTATTCCAGATTCAACGGTCTTCTACCGAAAAAAACATCCACTAGAGTTTGTCGTCCCCTTTTCTTGTCCCATTCCTCCCATAGTCTAAGCCGCAATCAAACACTTTGAAAGACACGTAGCTCTTGGTTTGTTGCTTCTTCCCCTCGGTTCTTGAGTCAAGCTGCCGTCCGAAAATGGTGTGATGCCCCCTCATGATAATGTCTTCCACAACCTTTTGCTTTGCCTACCGACAATGTCATTAGATATTATCCTCCATCCGAAATCTACTCTTCCTTTCGGTGCAAGTGGAGCGCCTCCTTCGGCTGACTCTCCTATCTTTTTTTTATGCCCAAATTAACTCCACCTCGCCGCTTGAGTCTCTTAACCAACTCTATTTCAACTCCTCTATTTTGGAACTTGACCGTGAAAAATGGGTCCTCCATTTTTCAATAACCAGTAGCTTAGATACACCCAGCGTTTTAGCTAGCTGGACGTGTTCACGGATTTGTCCATTTTCTTTATTCGCCCCACTCATCCACTGAAGCACGGAGATTCGACAGTAGCATGTAGTCATTGCTATTTTTTAAGTCCCGATTCATGTATGTCATGTATAACTTGATTCATTAGTTCGGGATGTTTTTAGTTTAGGAACGCCATGAGATGTTTCGGTATCAAATCCGGTTCGATTGGCATATTCATCACGAAGTAAAGTGTCTTGTCAACTAGCCCGGCTTTACAGTATATCGACCATGCGTCCGCGGTACTCCGTCCACGGCTTGATATCATGTTCCCTCATCTTTAGATCGAAACATTTTCTTCCATATTCTGCTAAACCAGGATGGCTACAAGCGAATAATACGCCGGGGAAGACAACTCCATCAGGTTTAATCTTGTCCTTGCAATTGGACGAACCTCGTCCAATTTTCAATTTATACCAATAAGCAATGACACCTTGCATCTCGTCCCATGAAAGCCACAAATCCGCAAATTTCCCTTTCATCTTCTCTTCTCTCTTGCCTTTTGCAAAATTGAGCCATTTCGGATACAATTGGGCCGAGATGAAAATTCAAACTATTAGAAGACAATATCACGACCCCCAGAAACGCAGAAATTGAAAATTACATCGCTAACATGAATTTTCTAGGATTTTTTTTTAAAAAAATCGCCTAAGAATGAAATTACTAAAGAAACTCTCAATTTCAGATCGAGTTTCTCAAAATTTATTTGACCAACATGAAGAGAAAATTAAACAAAAAATGCTGACTCTTTTTTCATATTTTTATAGCCTCAAATACAATTTTATTTTCAAATATTTTCCTAATTTCTAAAAAATAGTAAAAAATACTAAAAATATGAAAAATCATTTTTTGTTCAAAATTGGCTCCCTAGGCTTGGTCAAGGTCCTCAAAGTTGATTTTTTAATTTTAGGAATTTTTTCTTGATTTTTTATGAATTTTCCAAATAAAAATATCGGAAAATACTGAAAATACGAAAATCATTTTTTAGTCAAAATTGGTTCCCTAGGTTTGGCCAAGGTCGCTAAAGTTGATTTTTCAATTTTATGAATTTTTATGGATTTTTATTTATTAATTTTAAAAGAGAAAAGATGATTAAAAATCAGGTGTCAACACGCAGGCGCGCTGATCATGGGATGAATTCTAGCCACGGGTTGGTGCTCAAACCAAGGAGTCTGAATACACTGCCCCTGCGGTCTATACTCTTGAAGAGCATTAGGGTGATTCTGGGGGATACTTTGATTAACGCCTGGGGGATTGATGGCACGGCTACTGGCTTGGTTGATGATGGGAAGTGGCTCGCCCCATGCTAACCTGTGGAACTTATGGTGGCGAGGAGACTCGACGTTCAGGCTTGGATCAGTCCGGCCTTGGTTTTCTTGATTCTGAGCTGCATTGTGTTCTCTCACCCTTTTTCTGTACTTCTGAAGATGACTCGAAACATTTGCTTTAGTGAGTCCCTCTACCTTCATAATTTCCAGTATATGTTGCGGTCGTGCCGAATCGATTCCTAGCTGCTGAACTGCATTAACAAACATACGATGCAGCTCGAGAGACCAACTCATCTTCTTTCTCCAGTTGCTTGGAATAAAATTGAAGGTTTGATGCTTGTTCTCATGGTCGTGCAATTGCTTCCTTACCACGTGCTGCCATATGTTTTGAAGCATCTGAACCCTAACTGGTTTCGTTACGACGTCTTGGGCCCCGTTTAAGACAGCCTTCATCATGGCTTGCTGATCATCGCTTGCCGATATTACGAGGACTGGCATGTTTAATTTAGAATTGATGACTTCCAAGAGAGTGAAAACATCCATGTCAATCCCTACCATGGCGGTGAGGACGATAGCAAACTGGTCACTACTCCTCCTTAATATCTCTAAGGCCTCTGTCGCCTTTGTTTGAGCTACAACCTTATACCGGCATTTTCTTAATACGGTAACAAGGATTGACAGAGAGACTGGATTACCGTCAATGGCCATGACCAGTAGACCCTCAGGGTAAGGAACTTCATCAGCTTCGACCAGGGTTGAACATGCGCCCATTTCCCTAATGCTCGACATATTTCTGGATCTAGGACTGCCGATTCGAGACCGCCTCAGGATGTCTTCTCGGACTTGAGGGATCACGGGATCGTTGATGGCTTCTCGTAACAGGCTTTGAAAGCCAATGCTTTGATGGTGAAGGTTTTGAATTCCTCTCCCACGAGAACTCCTTCCTCTCTATCTTTCTCCTGCGAGTTCGTGCAGATGAACCCTCACTATCAAATGAGGATAAATTCTCTCTCTGGCAATAACAACGACTTCCCCCTTCACGGGCAGTGCTATTAGATTTACCGAGGGGAAAATCTGACATTCAGCTTTTGATTAAAGGGGAAATCCTCGTTTATCGCTCAGTTTGTCTTCTTCTTTCTTTTCGCGGTAGAGGGCCCCTGTCAAGATTTCCACCGTCGATTTTCTGGCGAGTCCTCCAATGAAGACGAGTAATATCTCTCTTTCTGCCGAAAATTTCTTTGTCCCCCACTCAGCTCGTCTTTTCGTTCTTTCTTTTTTCAAAGCGGTGGAGTCCCATCCAGCTTTTCCACAGAGACGTCAGGTTTGTTCGGCTCGAGGTTGCCACTTGACTGGAATTTGAGCCACCGAGGGTGTTGCCGACAGAGAATGGTAGATAGGAAAACCTATAAGGACTGCCCCTGTGAAATCAGTATTTAAATTGAAGCAGATTACCATCTTTGCATTCCGCTCATCTGCCTCACCTCTCTCTTTCAAAAATGGCCAATTCTCCTAACCACACCTTATCCGCCGAAGTCCTGGCTGGGTGAGAGAGACTCTACAATCTTCTTGGTAGAGGTTACGCTCATATAGCCAAAAACTCTACTGTTGAGGCTGAAATCCTTGGTTTATTCAGGACAGTGGACGCTGCTTCTGTTGAGGGTACCCAACTGGGGAAGGAGTATCGGAACTTCTCGACCGTCTTCATCAATTTTCTGGCTGCCTATAACCGCGCTTATGAGACGGTCCTTGTGACCGCTGTCGTGAAAGCTCGTTACCGAGACCGGCACGAGCGTCTGACAACAGTTACATTTGTGGCTGATAATCACAAAAAGGCCCTCAAGTTTGCCAACGATCAGCTTTCGTGGCTGGTTCGTGAGAGGGGAAAGCTGGTGGACCGTCTGGCCTTGGTCCGAACTTACGCCGAACAGGAGCCAGGCAATATTGTGATGAGGTGCAAATGCGGTTGGCTGCAGGAGAGGCTTGATGACATTACGGCAGACATTGCTTTCGAGAGGGCGGCGATTCCGAACCTGGAGTTTGCCGTTGAGCATTATGAGGCCACTGTGGCCCAGGTTAAAGAGAAGTGCGATCGCCTCTTCTTTAGGCTCGCGGAGCTTGATCCCGAGAACGCCCGGTGCACCCAGAGCATCAACTTCATGGAGAGCCAGCTGAGCTCCTTTGTGACGCTTATTAGGGCTCAATTTGATTTCACTTTTCCTCCCCAGTGAGTTGTTGTAAGGTTTGTTGGTGAATGGAATGAAGAGAAAGTTTCACGTGTTTGTGCTTTTCATTTTCCTGCCATTTCTTCGCCCATATAGCATGATAGGACGTTTTACGGTACTGAAGACGTTGAGGCTTAACACTCTTCTCGGTGTTCTTGTTATCTGCTGCCGGCGATGATATCAAGGACATTGGCGAAGGGTTCGGTGGCGGCCCCCACCGGTCACAGCGCCGTGAGTCAGTCGTGTGAATTATTGCAAATCGACCACTCGATTAGTGATCCAATAAACAAACCGGGCTGCCCGTTGCGTGCCCCACTTTACTCCTGCCTACCTCTTTCGGCGTCCACTTGAATGTGTCGGTCGCCTGTAGCGTTGGGAGAAATGATTGCGGACCATGCTCGGTAATAAAATACTAGTCCTCCAAAATCTTCCATGTGTTTTGAATCCGAGGAAGGTAAAAAGGCAAGCCTTTGTTCAATTTAATCAGAAAGGCGTCGCAAGGTCGGGTTCATAATCTTGCCCCATGGGTTTTGATTACACAGTCTCGACTTTCTCAACAAAAATACATGAACCCTTCTAATACATTAAAAATGTCCCCAGGCCCGATCTGGATGCATTCACTACCCCTCATCAAAATACATTGCCCATACGTGCTGACTTATTGACACGATTCTGTCTCCGGAAGAATTGGCCTCTTCATATGCCCTTAGGGTTAACGATTTCTTCGCTTGCCCCCTGATTGTTATCACCAACGAGCCCGATTTTTCTCCACCCCATGGTACCTATAATTCCCTGCAAAAGTAAAGAAAATAATCAGTATGTGATCCAAGAGAGGTCGGTCCATGACTCCTAGATTGGCCCAATTTTAGTTTTCCATTTTATGAAGAAATCAGATGAAATTTTCTTAGGAAGACATGGACAAATTTCCCAGAAAGAGTTTTCTTGCAGATTTTATAACTCAGAAGACTGTGGTAAAATCCTTTGACATTTAACAAATTTCCCGAAGAAATTACCTTCTTTTATCACAATAAATTTTCAAGGGTAAATTTGTCAAGAAAATCTTGTATCCATTGAAGCAGTAAGGAGAAATGTGACAAAATCTTTTTATTGGCCGACAAAATTTCCCAAAGGGATTTTTCTGCATTCATCTTTTCAGAAATGGGACACCAATTTGATTTCGATTTTTCATTTTCTTTGAAAAAATGACCACGTGGTTAAGTCCAAAATTTAACTGACACTTATCATGGACCGACCAAAAATAAATACAAGACGAAGTTAGAAAACTTACTTTCACCGTGAAAAATACCATGTAGGTCACATAGACATGCACATGAATCGTGAGTTTAAATCTTAGCCTATCTACTCTAAAGGCTGACAAATTGAAGCGAAAGACTTATGGCAAGGCGACAATCTCGCGCACATAATCAAGATTAGCCGTGATCCGACGACGTAACCAGGATTAGCCGAGCCTTCCCACTTCGGCTACTCGAGCTAAAAATTAAAACCACTGCTTTGGTAATCTTACCAAGCCTGAGTCCTAACTTTTAAACTCATTTTTGAAAAGAGGTTCGGGATTGAATCTGGGCTAACTTTCGACGTGATCTCACGCCGAACGCTAAAACCAAATCACAATACCATCCTAAAACTAGTAGCCCAGGTCCGGCCACGGGACGTGTGTGATGTAGTGCTAAAACTGTAAACACATGCATAACATTTAAATGCAAACACCGCTTCAATAATGTGCATAATTTAAATTGAAATCCCACACACCAGACCTGCAAAACAAAAGGTTAGCCAAACACTCTACCCCTTATAACTCCCATCCTGCAAAACTATTTAACACCTAAAGATCAGAATCCAACCAAGTCAAACCAAATGAATTTTCATGAAATTTTTCTGGCCTAAGTCCTCTAGGTTCTTAAATTTTTTCAAAAATTAAGAACAAGTCCCCAGCGGAGTCGCCAAGCTTTCGCGACCTAAAATTCATTTTTAAGTTAATGGATTACCAGATTAATTAATTAAATTAACTAACCTAGTTCGAGCTCTCCCAAGCTCTACCAAATCGCAACTTTGATTTTTTTCACATGATTTTAGAATTTAGAGTCGCCACTAATCATTTTTGGTAGGTTGATTAGAAACCTAAGTAAATTAGCAGGAGGACTAAATTACTTCTACGAACCAGAGATTATGAGTTCGGGGACTTGGTTACACTAGTTAATTAAAACTAATGCCCTTTCGGTACCTTAATTTCATGGATATCCTGATTTGGCAATTCAGGCTTGGTTTATTCCTCAGGCTCTAGTGGAGTGCTCTCTTTTTGTGTTTACACCTCCATAAGATTTACCGTTGACTTGGAGTTGTCCTTTGCCTGACATAAAAATATAGAGAAATGAGAAATGGAGAAAGTGTATACAATTTTGTGCTAATTTGCGACTAAAACCACAAATAAATGAATAAATACAAACACTTAGCTCGGATTTGTTTGCTCGTTGACGAGGATGAACTCTTGATTTATGTTGATCGATGAAGGAATTGGTGATGATAACTCCCAGGTTTAAACTCCCATCATCCTCAAAATTCTCTCTCTTTTTGGTATTTTCTTTCTCTCAAATTTTTCTTCAACCTTCCAAAACTCTCTCAAACATCCAAAATTTTCTCTCCAAAAATAATCCTCCCTCCCAAGTTCACTTCTTCCTCCTTTTATAATCAACTCATCTACCTCCCATTCTAATTTCTCCACTAACTCCATCTCCCATTCTAATTTTTCCACTAACTCTTCTTCAACTTCATCTTCCATTCTCCATCTCTATCTCACATTCTAATTTCTCCACCTATTCTTCTCCATCTCCATCTTCCCTTCTCCATATATATCTCCCATTCTAATTTCTCCACTAACTCTTCTTCATCTCCATCTTCCCTTCTCCATTCTCATCTTATTTTCTCCATCTTCTCCTCTCCATCTCCTTTTCTCCATCTTCCCTTCTCTATCTCCTCTTCTCCATCTTCCCTTCTCTATTCTAATTTCTCCACTAACTCTTCTTTTTGTTATTTGCAAAATAATCACTCAAGTGTTAGGTATTTACACTCTAGTCCCTGAGATTTTAAGTATTTGAAATTCAGTCCCTGGAGAAATATTTTTTTAAGTCCAAATCTCCTCACAATTTTCGACAGACCTCTTCTATGCTTAGTCGAAATTCACCTCATGTCAAATTTAAGCTTATTTTCTGCCGCTGAAGATAATGCAAAATTTAATTAAAGCCCTTTGAAAAAATTGAGTCATTCTGGGTATAATTGGGCCAAGAAGAAAATTTAAAATATTAGAGGATAATGTCACAACTCCTAAAAGTGAAAAATAAAAATAAATTGACTCAAATTGAATTTTTTTTTTGGCCTGATTCGAGACCATGCTCGTGAAGAAATACACGACCCCGAATTGGATTTTTTTTTTAAATTTGCGATGGCCAACATGAAAAGAAAAATATTGAATATTTTTATGTATTTTTGTGGCCTCATATGTTATTATTTATTAAATATTTTCCTAATTTCTAAAAAATATATAAAAATACAAAAAAATTATGAAAAATTATTTTTTGTTCAAAAATGGTTCTCTAGGCTTGGCCAAGGTCTCCAAAGTTGATTTTTCAATTTTATGAATTTTTATGGATTTTTTATTAATTTTCGAAAATAAAAATACCGAAAAATACTGAAAATATGAAAAATCAATTTTTGGTCAAAATTGGTTCCCTAGGCTTGACCAAGGTCTCCAAACTTGAATTTTTTAATTTTATAAATTTTTATGGATTTTTTGTTAATTTCAAAAGAGAAAAGATGATTAAAAATTAGGTGTCAACAATGACGATCTCAAATGAATGAATGCCAAGTCATAATTTGACCTCTAACGTCAATAAGATCCCAAGCCGCAACAATGGAAAAAACCCCTGAGATGTGCCCAAGCCATAAGAGACAATCATAATTTTGCGGGACAAGAGAAGGAAGAGGTTCTAACTAAGATCCAGTGGTTGTCATCATCTGAGAGGGGTGATGAGTTGTAGATAAAAATCCAAACACCATGGCCTTCTGAGAAATGCCAGAGCAACAGATATCCATATCAGGAAAAATCTTATAAAGCGGCGCCCCAGGATGTCAAGAATCATTCCAGAAGGAAATGTTGCACCCATTACCAACACACCATCAAAATAGATGTTGGTAGTTCTAGCGAAGATCCAAGATCTTCTTCCAAGCCCAAGAACAAAAATTCGATTTATTGGCAACCCAAAAGTTCCTATTCTTCAGAAAAGTCGAATGAATCCACTTGCATTACAAGGACTCTTTATCTATGAAGAGGATCCAAGTATGTTTTAGCATGGCCGCTCAATTACAGTCCTAGAGCCTGCGAATACCAAGCCCACCTTCTTCCTTCAAGAGGCAAGTATTATCCCAAGAGACTTTAATGTCGCCAACGCCTAAGTCCGGGCCCTTCCAACGGAATTGCGTAAGAATTTGGTGACTGCGATATAAAACTTGCTTTGGAAGTATAAATACATTTACCTAGAAGACATAAATAGCATGAAGCACTAATTTAACCAGTTGCAAGCAATCAGCGAATAATAGAAACCATTAAAACCAAGATTAGGCTCTGGCAGTGATAAAGTTAACCAACGAATTACAATCTGCCTTACTAAGTCTTGAAGCAATTATGGGAACTTCATGGCATCCAACCAATAATGAGCCTTTGCGGAACCCGAGAGAAGAGAGGAGTTGTTAACAAAGCTCTTCTGAGCCCCCTGAGTAGAAAATCTCGCTCTTGGTCATATTGGGTTTAAGTTCGAATTAGCTGGAGAATTTATCAAGACCCATCTTTAGCAATGAGATAGAAACAGGGTTAGCTTCACCAAATATAAGTACATCATTTGTGAAGAAAAGATCGGAGAGGCAAGTGGCCTTACACTTCCAATAAAATTTAAAATCTGGTTGGGTTTATCTGCACTTAAAAGGGAAAATTCTTCAAAAATTCCTAAGCATATTGCAGTTTTGTCAATTTAAATCTTAATCTTTTAGTTGTACCAAGTGAGTCCTGAATCTTTTTCACATTTTGCCAATTAAGTTCATCCGACTAATTTTGGCCAAAAATTACTGACGTGGACACCTATCATTCTATGTGGTTCCATCAACACTGACATAGATAATTTTTAATAATTCATGAATTTTTTTTATTTTTCTATTGATTTTTATATTTTATTTTGCTTTTTTTATTTTCTTTTTTCCCCTTCTTTATCTTTTGGTCAACGGGCCTTAGCCATAGCCACCAACCAGCCAAAATCAACAATCTACGAAGGTTGTCCTCGCCGACCTCAAGGGGTGGTCATCCTAGTTGGGATCTAGTAAGGGGCAACCTCGCTAACCTCAGGCAAGGCTCTCACTCGCTAGAGGGCAACGAGGGCCTACCTCACCAACCTTCAGTGTCGACCAGTGATCGATCTTGTTCGAGCTAAGAAACAACCTCGTCTTCAATGACTCCAAGTCTTACAAGCTAGTGCAATGGGAGGAAAGTGCCATTTGAGCTATGAGACTGTTGAAGTTATGTATCAGTTCAGCTGCTAATATTCTGTCATTCTGTTATTCATTCAAATTGCTTGTTAGATGGTTAATTTGTTAGCTATTTTTCAGGAGGTGAAGCAAGTTAGTTTCTCTGTTAGCTATTTTCTAGGAAGTAGAAATATTTGTTTTTTTTTTTTGCACGTTTGAGTCAGGTTCTTTTTAAGCTTGTACTTGACATATTTTGATCATGGAATGAAGTTTTTCTGATTTCTTCATTCTCTCTTTCTCTCCGTGAAAAACAAAAGTTTAAGTGTATTAGCATTTTCTACTTCTGAAAGATTCAGATTCAAACTCAGAAGCAACCTCTGATTTCCTTCTGAAAGATTCATATTCAGAAGCAACTTCTGATTTCCTTCTGAAAGATTCAGAATCAACACTGGTATCAAAGCCCCGTTGATCTTAAGGGACTTGTGAGAGTGCTAATTTGAAGAAGAGAAGGAAAGATGGAACAAACTGGTGTACCAGCTAGAGCTCCAACCTTCGATGGAGACAACTACCAGGCATGGGCAGTAAAGATGCAAGCTTTCATGGAGGGTACAGACCTTTGGGAAGCCGTAGAAGAAGACTACGAGGTTGCTGATCTACCCAACAACCCAACTATCAATCAAATCAGGTACCACAAAGAGAGGGTGACTCGAAAAGCAAAGGCAAAATCTTGTCTATTTTCTGCTGTCTCTTCGACTATATTTACTAGAATCATGAAAAAGAATTCAGCGCATGATATATGGAATTATTTGAAGAAAGAGTATGAAGGGGATGAGAGAGTGAAAGGGATGAAGGTGCTGAACTTGTTAAAGGAGTTTGAAAGGCAGCAAATGAAAGAAAGTGAATCTGCGAAAGAGTTTGTTGATAGGCTGGTTGATATAGCCAATAAGATAAGGGTGCTAGGGACTGATATAGATGATAAAAGGCTGGTTCAGAAGATTTTGGTTGCAGTGCCTTAAAGGTTTGAAACAACCATTGCTTCCCTTGAGAACACAAAGGACATTTCAGACATCAAGCTTGCTGAAGTCCTAAGTGCTCTATAGGCTCAGGAGCAAAGGAGGCTTATGAGGAAGAATGAGCCTATCGAAAGTGCCCTGCTAGCCAAGTTGAAGCTAAATACTACAGAAAAGGAAAAAGGATGGAACCAGAATATAAGATATGGTGAGACCAGTCATAGTCATAGCCATGGAGGTTCAAGCAGTAGTGGACATGATAGGAAGTGGAATGCAGTTCCATGTAAGCATTATGGAAAGAAAAATCATCCTCACTTCAAGTGTTGGAGGAGACCAGACGTGAAGTGTAGGAGGTGTCATAAGATGGGCCATGTTGAGGCCATTTGCAAGGAGAAACATCAACAACAGCAAGCTGAAAGTCAAACTGCAGTAGCCAGTGAAGTGGAGCACCTGTTTATTGCCTCCTGCTTCATTTCAAATGCATCTAGAGATGGATGGCTCGTGGACAGTGGTTGCATCAATCATATGACAGGTGATAAAAGGCTATTCAGCAATTTAGATAAATCTGTGAAGTCTAAAGTCAGGATTGGCAATGGAGAACGTATAGAAGTAGAAGGCAAAGGTGATGTAGTGCTTGAAGGTCCCGGTGGTACTAAGCTTATCACAGAGGTTATGTTTGTGCCAAAGATAGATCAGAACCTGCTGAGTGTAGGTCAGTTAGTAGAGAAGGGGTTGAAAATTGTATTTGAGAAGAGTGAGTGTGCCATAGGAGATGAGAATGATCACATTTTTTTTAGGATTCCTATGAGGACCAAGTGTTTTACATTTGATCCAGTTGATGAGAATCATGATGCCATGAAGAGTATACAAGATGAGGAGGAGTTATGGCATAGAAGACTGGGTCATTTTCACAGCAAGGGGCTGCAATACTTGCAGAAAAATGAAATGGCAGTGGGATTACCTATGTTGCAGAAGGAAGTAACCGACTGTAGAGCATGTTTGCAACGCAAGCAAGTGAGGATTTCTTTTAAAAGATCAAATTGGAGAGCCAGTGAGAAGCTGCATCTAATTCACACTGATGTGTGTGGTCCAATGCCAGAGGAATCACTGAATGGCAGCAAATACCTCATCACTTTCATAGATAACTGCACTAGAATGTGATGGGTATACTTCATGAAGACCAAGGCTGAAGTTGATGAGATTTTTCTAAGGTTCAAAAGAGAAGTAGAGAAAGAGAGTAGCTGTAATATCAAAGCAATCAGGTCAGACAATTGAGGAGAATACACCTCAGGCAGATTCAAGGCCATATGTGATAATGCAGGGATCAAGCATCAGCTCACTGTGCCATACACTCCACAGCAAAATGGAGTGAGTGAAAGGAAGAACAGAAGTATTATGGAGATGGTCAAATACATGTTACATGATAAAGAACTTCCTAAGAAGTTCTGGGCTGAGGCTGCCAATATTGCAGTCTTCCTTCTGAACAGGCTGCCCACTAAAGCTCTCAACAAGCAAACACCATTTGAAGCATGGCATGGATACAAGCCTAAGGTGAGTAACCGAAAAGTGTTTGGTTGCATTTGCTATTCATTAGTTCCTTCTGTTAAGAGGGATAAACTTGATCAAAGAGGAGAAGCATGTATCTTTGTGGGATATAGCTTGCAATCTAAGGCTTATAGAGTTTATCATCTTGCTAGCAACAATGTTGTGGTGTGTAGAGATGTGAGCTTTATGGAAGATAAGAAGTGGAACTGGTCTGCAAAAGGGAGTAAGGCTGAAAAACGTGCATTGTATCAAGATGATGGGCCATTGCAGGTTGAACCAAATGAAGTAGTGGACGATGATCTAGTTGATCATGCTCCTGCGAGGGGTGTTGACACCTGATTTTCAATCACATTTTCTTTTCTTTTTTTTTAAAATTAATAGAAAATCCATAAAAATTCATAAATTTGAAAAAATTAACTTTGGAGACCTTTGCCAAGCCTAGGGAACCAATCTTGACCAAAAAATGATTTTTCATATTTTCAGTATTTTTCGGTATTTTTATTTTCTAAAATTGATAGAAAATCTATAAAAATGAGAAAATTGCAAAATCAACTTTGGAAGCCTTGGCCAAGCTTAGGCAACCATTTTTGAGTAAAAAAATAATTTTTCATATTTTTTGTATTTTTTTAAATATAATTTTTAGAAATTAGGAAAATATTTAATAAATAATAGCATTTGAGGCCACAAAAATACATAAAAATAGTCAATATTTTTCCTTTAAATCCCTTTTCATGTTGGCCATCGCAAATTTAAAAAATCCAATTCGAGGTCGTGTATTCCTTAACGAGCATAATCTCGAATCGGGCCTAAAAAAATTCAATTTGAGTCAATTTATTTTCATTTTTCACTTTTAGGAGTTGTGACATTGTTCTTTAATATTCCAAATTTTCATCTTGGCCCAATTATACCCAGAATGACTCAATTTTAAAAACAGGGCTTTAATTAAATTTTGCATTATTTTCAATAGCAAGAAATGAGCTTAAATTCAACATGCGATAGGTGTGTCGAAAATTGTGAGGAGATTTGGACTTAAAGAAATATTTCTCCAAGGAGTGAATTACAAATACTTAAAATCTCATGGACTAGAGTGCAAATACCTAATACTTGAGGGATTATTTTGTAAATAACAAAAAGAAGAGTTAGTGGAGAAATTAGAATAGAGAATGGAAGATGGAGAAGAGGAGATGAAGATAGGAAGATGGAGAAGAGGAGATGGAGAAGAGAAGATAAAGAAAATAAGATGAGAATAGAGAAGGGAAGATGGAGATGAAGAAAAGTTAGTAGAATGGGAGATAGATATGGAGAAGGGAAGATGAATATGAAGAAGAGTTAGTGGAGAAATTAGAATGTGAGATAGAGATGGAGAAGGGAAGATGAAAATGAAAAAGAGTTAGTGGAGAAATTAGAATGGGAGATAGAGTTAATGAAAAAATTAGAATGGGAGATAAATGAGTGATTTATAAAAGGAGGAAGAAATGAGCTTGAGAGGGGAATTTTTTTGGAGAGAAAATTTTGGATGTTTGAGAGAGTTTTGGGAGATTGAAGAAAAACTGGAGAAAAAAAAATTCTTTTGGAGAGATTTCAAGAGAAAAAAATTTTGAGAGAGAAAAATTCGCCGCCGTGGAACAAGCCTTGGCGACGCGACGGATTCATCTCCAACGAGCTCTAGGCGCATCAGCATGTGCAATTATCTGGTAACTCAATTTTTCGTGTTTAGATGACGAAATCTCGAAAATAAATGTACTAAACATTCGTAGATGACTTCGAGATCTTCGATTTGATATATTATGGCACGAAAATTGACGTCGTTTGCTATGTCAAAAGGGTCCCGAAATTGAAAGCAGAAATCTGGAAATATGGTGATCAGAACCTGAGATGGAATTTTTCTGATCTGACCTTTCACGCTAAATGATTTTCCATGGGTTATTCTAGACTTTGTTTCATAAAGACCTCTTCATGACATTTGTTCATAAGATCTTAATGCATAACATATAAAAAATACAAAAATATTCATGCACTTTTCGTATTTTTAATGCATTTAATGAAATCATGCAATTCTGTTGGCGTCCTTGAGTCTGAGTGTTTTTCTGTGCATGGTCATATTGATTTGTAGTTATCTTATGTTTAGAGTCTTCTTTTGAAACTTCACAAAAAATGAAAGTTGTTCATTGGGGTCTTGTTTAGTAGACTGGAAATTTTGGTGCATTAATTTTGAGATTTGAGTGTCCATTTAAGCTTAATCCTGAAATATGTCTGTTCTGTGAAATTTGTTTGTTTGCTGCTGAGCTCTCATGAAAGACCATTTTCTACACGAAAATGAGTGTCTCTTCAATAAGAATGTAAAACATGAAAGTTGTCAAAGACACATTTTCCCATCTACATAAAAAATCTCAGAATTTTTACATACATTTCATTATTTCTTTTGTATTTTATGGTTACTGTTTTCTCCCTAAGAATGTTCATGGACAGTATGATTTAATTCGTATTTTTTGTGTTAATGCATTGGAAAATGTAAAAAATGGTCTCAATGAAGTTTAATCAGCACGTGTTAAACTCTCTTTGAGTTTTTGAATTGTCTTAACTCATTGGTGATTGTGCATGTCCGATTGGATAAGTTCATTATTTTCATTTGGCTTTCGGCCCGATGCTTTGAAGACTGGAGGATGACCGATGTCCATTCCGGTCCATTTTTGTTGTATTCCCGATCATGTCTCGGGTTTTATTTAATTGGTCTGTAATTATTCACCCGACGAGTTGCGGGTTTTATTTTCACTGTCCTTAGGGTAGTTTTACTTTACCTGCTCTCTCTTCACATCTTCATTTGCTTTGGGTGATTTTGCATTCTTTTATAATACATCCAAAATACAAAAAAAAATTAGAAAATCCAAAAAACCAAAAAAAAAATGGAAAATCTAAAAATACAAAAAATGCCATTCATGTGCATCTCATGTATTTTTGTTATGTTATCCGTATGTTCGTATAGACATATCGTATTTGTTTGTTCTCGTATGCACGTCACGTACGCGACGTTTGCAAATCCACATTTGTCTGTTATGATATGTTATTAACCCATGCATATTCATTCAGAAAAATCAAAAATTTCAAAATGAGGGTTTTATCCCCTCTTTTTCAAAAATGAGGGTTTTATCCCATCTTTTCAAAATGCCGACTTTGCCCTTTATGGGCAAAATCGAAATGTACGTATTTACATACACATATCACTATGCATGTCACATATATATGTCACGTATTTGTATGGTGTATGTATGCATGTTACATATCGTATTCGTGCGTCTTCATACGCATGTCACATACGTATTCGTATTCGTCTATCCCCGCATGCATGTTGTATTCATACGCATGTCAGGTACGCATATCATTCGCATGTCCACGTACGTATGTCCTTCGCATGTAACGCACGTATATGTATTCGTCTATCTCGTATGCATATCGTATTCATACACATGTCACGTACGTATGTCGTTCGCATGTCATGTACGTATGTCATTCGCACGTCACGCACGTATTCGTATTCGCATATCTACGTATTCGTATATCATATTCGTATGTCCGTATTTGTGTGTCGTATTTGTATGTCAACGTTTGCGTTCATACCCTTTATGCATTTCATTTTAAAGTGAAAACATAAAAAGAACACCTTACTAGGGTCTTAGGAATAAATCAAGTGAGAGTTGCCAAAATAGGATATCCATGGAATTAAGGTACCGAAAGGGCATTAGTTTTAATTAACTAGTGTAACCAAGTCCCCGAACTCATAATCTCTGGTTTGCAGGAGTAATTTAGTTCTCCCGCTAGGTTACTTAGGTTTCTAATCAACCTACCAAAAATGATTAGTGGCGACTCCAAATTCTAAAATCATATGAAAAAAAATCAAAGTTGCGATTTGGTAGAGCTTGGGAGAGCTCGAACTAGGTTAGTTAATTTAATTAATTAATCTGGTAATCCATTAACCTAAAAATGAATTTTAGGTCGCGACAAGGGGTACTAGGTCTCTTGCTGAGATCTATGAGAGTTGCAATACAGCTATGTTTGAACCAGCTAGCAATGAGAAAGCAAGTGAAGATATGAAATGGTGTGCTGCAATGGAAGAAGAAATCAAAATGATTGAGAAAAACCAGACATGGGATCTGGTTGAAAAAACTAGAAGCAGAAAGGTGATTGGAATGAAGTGGGTATTTAGGACAAAGTTGAATCCTGATGGCTCAGTACATAAGCACAAAGCAAGGCTTGTTGTCAAAGGCTATACGCAGGTATGGGGGGTAGACTACTCTGAAACCTTTGCTCCAGTGGCAATGTTGGATACCATAAGGATGCTACTGGCAATTGCTGCATAAAAGGGCTGGCAAGTATTTCAGCTGGATGTGAAGTCAGCCTTCTTGAATGGAGAGTTAGAGGAGGAGATATATGTTGAGCAGCCTGATGGTTTTGTAGTGAGAGGCAAGGAAGATCATGTGTATAAGTTGAGGAAAGCCTTATATGGCTTGAAACATGCTCCAAGAGCCTAGTCTAGTAAAATTGATGAGCATCTGCAGGAACTTGGATTTAAAAGAAGTTTGAGTGAAGTGACTCTATATGTGAAGAAAGGTGCAAAAGGTATAGCAATTGTCTCTCTCTATGTTAATGATCTTCTGGTTACTGGTGATTGTGAGGAACAGATTGCAGAACTAAAGAGAGGACTGATGAAGCAGTTTGAAATGACTGATCTTGGACTAATGTCTTTCTTTCTGGGAATGGAGGTGCAACAGAGGAAAGGTGAGGTATTCATCTGTCAAAGGAAATACCTAAGAGAGATCTTAAAGAGGTTTGAGATGGAGGAATGCAGAACTGTAAGCACTCCTATGAATCTAAAGGAGAAGCTGCAAAAGATTGAAGGAGCTGAGCCGGCTGATGAAGGATTATACAGGAGTTTAGTTGGTTGCTTAATGTATCTAACTGCAACAAGACCAGATATCTTGTATGCAGTAGGTGTGCTTTCAAGATTCCTAAGTTGTGCTGGTGAAGAGCACTTGGTAGCTGCAAAAAGAGTTATTAGATATCTGAAAGGCACTCAATCGTTTGGTGTTAAGTTTACTAAAGTGAACAATTGCAGGTTGCAAGGCTTTGCTGACAGTGATTGGGCTGGTTCAGTCGAAGATATGAGGAGTACAACTGGTTTTTGTTTCACTTTGGGATCTGGATGTTTCACCTGGAGCTCAAAGAAACAAGAAGTAGTTGCTCAGTCCACTGCAGAAGCTGAGTTTCTAGCAGCTACAGTAGCAGTCAATCATGCAATATGGTTGAGAAAGCTGATGCAGGACTTGGAGATGGGAGTTGAAGAACAAACCGAGATACTTGTGGACAACCAAGCTACATTAGCTATATCTCAAAACCCTGTTTTTCATGGGAGAACCAAGCATTTCAAGATTAAGTTTTATTATTTGAGGGAAGTGCAGCAAGAAGGTGAAGTGAAGCTACTCTATTGCAAGACGGAAGATCAAGTGGCTGATGTGTTTACTAAGCCACTTCAAGCAAGCAGGTTTGAATTACTGAAAAAGAAGGTTGGAATGTGTTCTACTCCTTAAGACAAAGAGGAGCTGTTATTGGAAAATAAAAGTTTGCAGCAGCAACTGATCCAAGGAGGAGTTTGTTGAAGTTATGTATCAGTTCAACTGCTAATATTCTGTCATTCTGTTATTCATTCAAATTGCTTGTTAGATGGTTAGTTTGTTAGCTATTTTTCAGGAGGTGGAGCAAGTTAGTTTCTCTGTTAGCTATTTTCTAGGAAGTGAAAATATTTGTTTTTTTTTTTTTTTGCACGTTTGAGTCAGGTTCTTTTTAAGCTTGTACTTGACAGATTTTGATCATGGAATGAAGTTTTTCTGATTTCTTCATTCTCTCTTTCTCTCCGTGAAAAACAAAAGTTTAAGTGTATTAGCATTTTCTACTTCTGAAAGATTCAGATTCAGATTTAGAAGCAATTTCTGATTTCCTTCTGAAAGATTCAGATTCAGAAGCAACTTCTGATTTCCTTCTAAAAGATTCAGAATCAACAGAGACAACCTTGTCGTCGGTCTCGATTTGAGCTATGAGACAATCTCTAGCGAAATCGACGTCGTTGAGTCTCGTTAGGCTTGAGTTCCTTCGGAGCTTAAACTTAGCTTTCGATGACTTTAACTAAGTAGCGATTCTGCCGACCTTTGTCAAACTCGCCGGTAGTTGCCTTTGGCCAGTCGCTGTCCGTGGACGAGGCTCAATGACCGGCGGAGGAAGAAGTTAAAGAAAAGAAAAGCAAACTAAAAGACAAAATAATAAAATAATAAAAAAATTAAAATACTATTAAAATTGTCTATCTCAACTCTGGCTAAGCCATGTAGGAAGGCTGATGTCTATGTCAGTGATTTTTGGTCAAAATTGATCGGACAGACTCAATTAACACAACGTGAAAAGGTTTAGAATCGAATTGACAAAGGCGCAATAAGTTATGGACTTTTTGGACAATTTTCTAGCACTTAAAGTTATAGAAAAATCCAAGAATGAATCATTCATAGTTCAAGAAGCCCGAAGATCAAAGCCAAGCGTTTTTAGACAGTTGTTTCAAAAGCATTATTTTTGCTGGAATAACTGGTCATCAATACTTTCATCTTATTCCTTCTACTTTTCGAATGATATGGGTGATTTCTGTTGAAAATAAAATTGATTGGGTTAATTAAGTTGGGAGTTTTTGTTTAAGAATTGATGTCTGGTTTTTAATAGGTAGAATTAAGTTGATGGTTATGATGGTGGTGTTTGGTAACCGCCGAATTGCTTTAATTTGGGTATATGTTTAGTTTTTTGTTTTCCTTTAAATTGGTGTTTGTAAGGTTGAATCGTAAGAAGAGCTGAAGTTGTTGTTTTTCCCCTAAAATCAGATTGTGTTTTTCTCTTCTCGACGAGCTCGAGTGTGAGGGCCCGTCGTTATTCCAACAAACTGGTATCAGAGCCATAGGATGTCGTTGGCTTTCCAGTATCCCCGTCTTACGAGGGACAACTATGACAGTTGGTCTATCCGAGTGAGGGCGATACTCGGGTCCCAAGGCGCTTGGGAAATCGTGGACGGCGGATTTGAGGAACCCGGTGAGGACGAGCCGTTGGTCGTCGTACAGGCGTACGAAAAAAACAAAAAGAAAGATCAACATGCTCTATCCATCATCCATCAGTGTTTAGACGATGTCATGTTTGAAAAAGTGGCTAGTGCTTCAACTTCGAAGGAGGCGTGGGAAATTCTCAAGAATTCTCACCAAGGAGCCGATAAGGTGAAGAAGGTTCGGCTTCAGATGTTAAGGGGAGAATTTGAAGCTATTCACCAGAAGGTGTCGGAGTCAATTTCCGACTATTTCACGCGGGTCTTGTCCGTCGTCAACCAGATGAAGA
Source organism: Psidium guajava (assembly GCA_016432845.1). Lineage (NCBI taxonomy): Eukaryota > Viridiplantae > Streptophyta > Magnoliopsida > Myrtales > Myrtaceae > Psidium > Psidium guajava. The sequence goes on from CM028228.1 coordinate 37,553,650, forward strand.
GGAATGGTGAAGACGTGGAAGATGTTCGTGTTATCGAGAAGATTTTACGGTCTTTGGATCGTCGCTTCGACCATGTCGTGGTGGCAATTGAAGAAACCAAAAACCTAGAGATGATGTCCGTTGATGAATTAAACGGATCACTGCGTGTGCACGAGGAGCGGATGAACAAATACAAGGAGCCGATTGAGCAAGCTCTCCAGGCCAAACACATGGTTGGTGAAAAGGGGAGTTCATTTCATCGTGGCCGCGGTCGTGGTCGAGGTCGTGGTTATCCACATGGTCGCGCTCGAGGTCACGGGAAAAATCAGGAAGGAGAAATATCCAATGAAGAAAAACCTCAAGAAAATCAACGAGGTCACAGTAGAGGAAGAGAAAAAGGACGCGGACGCGAACGAGGATGAGGAAGAGATGAATATGAGAAAGGGTACGACAAATCGCAGATCGAGTGCTACAATTGTCATAAGATGGGTCATTATGCTCGAGATTGCTGGTATGTCCATGATGCGAAAGTGGAGGCTAATTTAGTTGAGGAAAAAGAAGCGGAAGAGCCGACGTTGTTGATGGCGCTCGACCAAGAGGCTGATGGAGAAGGTAGCCAATGGCATCTCGACAACGGCGCGAGTAACCACATGTGTAGCGACAAATTAAAGTTTGTGGATCTTGAAGAGAAGGCGGCCGGAAGTGTCACGTTCGGAGACGCCTCTAAAATTCATATTGAAGGCAAAGGAACCATTTTGATTCGGTTGAAGAATGGTACTCACGAGCTTATTTCCGATGTGTATTACGTCCCTAAATTGAAGAGCAATATTTTGAGTTTGGGACAACTTATGGAGAAGGGCTACGAGATTCTTATGAGGGATCGTAGTCTTTGGCTACGGGATCGGAGTGCCAACTTGATTGCGAAGGTGATGATGTCGAAGAACAGGATTTTTTCGCTTCTTATTCAAACAGAGGAGCCGAGATGCTTGCAAATAGGCATGAAGGATCCCGCATGGTGTTGGCATATGAGGATGGGACACCTTAATTTTCGTGACTTGAAAATGATGTCCGAGAAGAAGATTGTGAATGGGATGCCTTTGATCGACCATCCGGATCAGCTTTGTGAAGCGTGTCTACTTGGGAAACATGCTAGGAAAAGTTTTCCGAAGGAAGCAACGTCAAGAGCGACGAAGCCGCTTGAATTAATCCATTCTGATGTTTGCGGACCGATCAAGCCATCGTCACTTGGTAAAAGTAATTATTTTTTACTTTTTATCGATGACTTTAGTAGAAAAACTTGGGTCTATTTTCTGAAAGAAAAATCTGAGTGTTTCGATGTTTTTAAGAATTTTAAGGTTATGGTCGAAAAAGAGAGTGGTTATGTAATTCGGTCGTTAAGGACCGATAGAGGGGGAGAGTTTATTTCTGGTGATTTTAACAATTTTTGTGAAGCGCAAGGGATTAGGCGGTTTCTCACAGTTCCAAGATCACCACAACAAAACGGAGTGGCCGAACGGAAAAATCGGATTGTCCTCAACATGGCCCGAAGTATCTTGAAAAATAAGAAGATGCCTAAGGAGTTCTGGGCTGAAGCGGTAGCATGTGCAGTGTATCTCATAAATCAATGTCCGACGAAAGGCTTGAAAGATTAAACCCCACTTGAAGCGTGGAGTGGAAAAAAGCCGGATGTCTCTCATTTAAGGATTTTCGGGAGTATTGCATACAAGCATGTGCCGGAACAAGAGAGATCTAAGCTCGACGATCGTAGCGAAAAGTTTGTGTTCATCGGCTACGACGGAAAATCGAAGGGATATAAGCTCTATAGTCAGATCAAAGGGAAGATTGTTGTGAGTCGTGATGTGGAATTTGATGAAGAAGGTTTTTGGAATTGGGGGTCACAAGAAGATGCCGTCGCTGAGTATTTTCCGTTTTTCGACGAGGACGTTCAAAGCGAGGAGTTGTTGCAGCCCGCAGCTTCTTCGACAACACAAATCCCTCATCGTAGTGTGTCATTGTCAGGCGAAAACTCTACTGGTAGGCCAAGAAGGATGAGAACTATCCAAGATCTGTACGAGAACACGGAGGTAATCGATGATGTCTCAATGTTTTGTCTTTTGTCTGATATGACGCATTTGAGTTTTGAAGAAGCAAGCAAGGAGGAAAAGTGGAGACAAGCCATGGACGAGGAAATTCGAGCCATCAAAAGGAATGACACGTGGGAACTTGCATCTCTTCCCACGGGTCAAAAGTCGATAGGCGTGAAGTGGATTTTTAAGGAGAAAAAGAATGCGGAAGGTGTCGTTGAAAAATATAAAGCAAGGCTTGTCGCAAAGGGGTATGCGCAGCGACATGGAGTAGACTATGAAGAGGTATTTGCCCCGGTAGCTCGTATGGAAACCATCAGATTTCTGGTTTCTTTTGCAGCACAAAAGAATTGGAGGGTTTTTCAATTAGATGTGAAGTCGGCGTTTCTTAACGGTGTTCTTGATAATGATGTTTTTATTGAGCAACCAAAAGGCTACGTGGTGAAAGGGGAAGAAGGAAAAGTTTTGAAGTTGAAGAGGGCTTTGTACGGTCTCAAGCAAGCGCCGCGAGCATGGTATAGTCGGATTGATGCGTATTTTCGGGAGAAAGGTTTTGTGAGATGCCCTCATGAGTATGCACTTTATGTGAAGATGGATAAAAACGGAGATAGTTTATTTGTATGCCTCTATGTGGACGATCTGATTTTTACAGGAAATAATCTGAGTCTCTTTGAAGATTTCAAGAAGGATATGGCACGAGAGTTCGAGATGACAGACATCGGCCTCATGTCGTTTTATCTCGGATTGGAAGTGAAGCAATCTGATAATGGAATTTTTATTGGTCAAGAGGCATATGTGAAGGATGTTCTCGACAGATTCAATATGTTGAATAGCAAACCAGTGGATACTCCAATAGAGGTAGGAACGAAATTGTGCAAAAATGATGAGGGGGAAAAAATAGATCCAACGTTGTTCAAAAGTCTCGCGGGATGTCTAAGGTACCTAACGTGCACTCGACCAGATATTTTGTTTAGCGTTGGGATTGTTAGTCGTTATATGGAAGCACCCACGGTAATGCATTTGAAGGCGGCAAAGAGGATTTTGAGGTACTTGAAAGGTACTATCGATTATGGATTGTTTTATTCGTCGTCCGAGGAATTTCAGCTTATTGGATATAGTGACAGTGATTTTGCCGGAGATTTAGATGATCGGAAAAGTACAACCGGATTTGTGTTTTTTATGGGGTCTAACGCGATTTCATGGAGTTCGAAGAAACAGGCAATTGTTACGCTCTGATCTTGTGAGGCTGAATATGTTGCAATTACAGCGTGCGCTTGTCATGCTATTTAGCTAAGGAGAATGCTGAAGGAGATCGGCTTGCCGGAATATAGAGCCAGCAGAATTTTTGTTGACAATAGATCGGCTCAAGCTCTGGCAAGGAATCTAGTTTTCCATGATCGAAGCAAGCACATCGACACGCGCTATCATTTCATCCGGGAGTGTATTACGAAGAAGGAGATTGAGCTGGAATATGTCAAGTCTGTTGATCAAGTGGCGGATATTTTTACGAAGCCCCTCAAGGTTGAAGTTTTCGAGAAGATGCGGATGTTGCTGGGAGTCATGAACAAACGTCAATTTTAAGAGGGGGTGTTGAAAATAAAATTGATTGGGTTAATTAAGTTGGGAGTTTTTGTTTAAGAATTGAAGTCTGGTTTTTAATAGGTAGAATTAAGTTGATGGTTATGATGGTGGTGTTTGGTAACCGCCGAATTGCTTTAATTTGGGTATATGTTCAGTTTTTTGTTTTCCTTTAAATTGGTGTTTGTAAGGTTGAATCGTAAGAAGAGCTGAAGTTGTTGTTTTTCCCCTAAAATCAGATTGTGTTTTTCTCTTCTCGGCGAGCTCGAGTGTGAGGGCCCGTCGTTATTCCAACAATTTCATCAGGATGAGTTTTGCGGTACACCGGACAGAATCGAGAGTGCTGACATACAAACGATGCAGCAATACTAGAGAACTGAGAATGTCCACTATCATGTGGTGCTAAGCTCCAAACAGGAAACTTAGGAGAATGAGAATCAAATTAGGTAATAACAGAGGGAGGTGGTATCCGTGGTTGGCTTTACCTAGCAACAGCTCTTTTGCTTTGAAAATTAGGATTAGTTCAATGGGATAAACCAGTTCTCTTGGAAAATGACTACACAGTCCTCTTCGTGTTTCAAACGACACGATCAAGAGTGACTAATGACGAATGGCATCATTGCAAGAATCAAATCGATCTTCTGCAACCAATGTGAGTCATTGGGTGTGTTTTAATGTTAAATGCGAAGTGTTGTTAACGAGTGCCATCGAGACACTGGTTAAGTATACTTTCTGTGAAAAAGGGTTCACGGTTCTCTTCAGGTTTCAAACGACATGGTAAGAGTGGTTGATGACAAATGGCATCTGTGCAAGAATCAAATCGATCCTCCTCAACCAATGTTATTCTTTAGAGGAATTTTTAGTATCAAATGTAAGGCGTTGCTAGCAAGTGCTTTCGAAGGATGGATTAATCTTACTTCATTTGAAATATTCCAATTTGAATTTCAAAGCACTAATTTTGCATAATAAAATGACAATAGTGTATTAGAAAATATGAAGTCTATTAATTTTACGTAATAAGTACCCTTGGGACGCTTATTGACAAAATTCTTATATGTAAACGAGGGCCATGTTTTTCTCTATTCACGGTTGGAGGAAACTCTCTCGAACCAATATTCTCATTTGTCTGCTACAAACATTGACAACATTCGCACTTACGTTAAGTTGGCACGTGAATGATGTCCATCCTTCTTAATATCCCAGTAAAAGCATTCTCTAATTAGAGATGGAGGAAAGTGTGGACATCCTATAGTTTAAGCTTTCATTTACGGCTTAAACATGTAATCTTGGTAAAAATAAATAAATAAATAAATATGGGTACTATCTATTTGTGTAATCGAACAATAAAAAGACTAGTTGGAAGAAATTTTATTCAATCACGCAAGAGGAAAATCCAATAGCAGTTTTCCTTTGAAAGGTTGGACAACTTCTGGACAAACATATGGGTTTTGTCACGTGGTCGAATCATCCAAACCCTCATGGCCATGGCTACGGAGAGTTTTGATCAACTGAATTTCGAAGAAAGTTTTCTCTGAAATATGAAAATGAATTGCCTGTGGATAGTGAAGGCTCGTTTAGTAGACTATGTTGATTGACTATTCAGAGTAATTTTCCTACCTAACTCATCACGCATAAGGACCCCATATCCAGCCACGATCAAGCCTCTTAAGCAGACGGTGGAGCGGCTAAGGTTGTCATTGGTGTTAGAATATAAGAAGATTAAACCGTGCATTCATTTAATAATTTAAACTTTTAAAATAATTAACAGTAATCTTACAAAAACTCTTACTTCAAATATATAACTATTAAATCACACTCGTATTTAACAAATTAAGCTTGGTTGGCAGGCGCGGTGCAGGCACGAAGAGGGAGGAGAAAAGAAGATGAGTGCCGGGGTTTTGGCTGTAGAATGAGAGCTCCAATGGGCTAACTTTCCACATGGGGCAGATTTGACTGTTGAAACAGTACTTCCTCTTTGTGTCCCCCACCCAAATGAAGAAGCCGTTGAGTTCTAGTTTTCGTCCAATAGCAACTGGGGAGAAGCAGCTCACGTTCACGATTCTCAACATCACGTGGTTAGGTTGATGATCCAAACGTTACCACAACCACCCTGCAACCTGCGACGCAGCAGGAGAACTTTCCTGGTGTGGCATTAATTATTCACTAAGGATTCTTCGACGTCATAGCCATATATTTTAGGAACATGTATTTGGAATTCAGATTTCGAGTCTCGATCCGTGGGTTGGATAAGTCTTCTCAGTTAATTGGCGAGATTACCGAGTAAATATGTTGATTACGAGGCAAGTACGTGTAGTTAACTGATTCGCGACTAGCGCCTCGGCCAATTTGGAAAAAAGAAAAAAAAAACGAGTGGAAGTATTTTCCAATGCTAGCACGGTAAATTCTACTGTGACCCGATTGAAAATTGCTTCCAAGGTCTTTGGCATATTTGGGGGTGTCAATGGGTTGGGTTGGGTCGGGCTGGGTCACATAGAGGCCCCACCCTGCCCTAAAACAAACCGACTCAGACCGACCCGATACCTGAATCATATACGTCCAAGATAATCAGATTTTGGTCTATAGTTGTGACAATAGCAATTGTCTTAAAATCCAGTAGGATAATCCATTTGAGTATTAAAACCTTCATTTTGTGCATGGAAGTCCTAAGACTTGTCATTTGGTTGTCCACCTAATCCTTCGACCAACTCCATCAGGCTTTAGTAGACAGAAAACTCGTGAGACATTTTTTTCGTGGTGGCCACATAGGATTGAAAAACATGCATACACTAGAGATGACAAGTGATGTTTTCGAGACACTTAAAATTAATCGGGCTAATAAAAAGATTTAAGTGCGTCGAAGCAGTAAGGTTTTAGGATTTAAATGTATAAAATGAAAGTTTCATGACGCGAGCGTGCATAGGTTTAGGACTTGCCTCTCTCGAACGAATTCTTGTTTTACTAAAAAAAAACAATATGGAAAACAGAAAGAAAAAAGAGGGTAAAAAAAATAATCAAACAACGGAAAACGCCTGGGTAGCTCAGCTACGACCAACAGTTACCATTGTTTCAGCTAGCAGTCCATGTCACGAGAAGCGTGGCTTTCAGCGGAAGACATTCCGGTGAAAGCAAGACAAGTACTATAACAAAAACAAATGATAAAAATTCCACTTGAACTTCTGTCATTTCTTCTTCTTGTTTTTTGGTCAAAAAGGGAATTTGTCATTTTTTTGGTTCATAGTTGACTTTAACCTCGCAAACGAGAGAGTACGGTAGCAATTTTCCTCTCATACTGCTCCAATTATTTTGTTCTCTCTATCAACCATTCCAATTTTTGCTTTTCTCAATTTTACATAACCATCTGAAAAAAAAAAACATGTTGTTTTATGTGACAAACATCCATTTCGTGCCATGACACGATAAACATGCCACGGAACTTCACTTGATCTTGATGTGGAATTAGAGGATATGATATTTTAATCATATTTGTGAATAATTGACTTTTACTTACTTTTCTCGTGGTAGTAAATTGAGAAATTTGTCAGAAAAAAACCTATACATATTACAATTTGTGTCAATTCAATCACAAACCTCTTACATTTGTATCAATTCAATCTATTCAGCTAATTTTGATCGGAAACCGTTAACATAAACGCCGACCATACCACGTAGACATGGCAGACGTTCACTCTGGACATTTTAAATAATATTTTAATATTTTTAATATTTTTATTCTTTTCTTTACTTCTTATCCCTACACTTAAGGCTAGGATGCCCTCACTAGGATTGGGTGAGGACTTGCCTAGGACCCAGGAGGGCCCCAATGTTGTCACCCATGGCCGACAAGGACCACGGCATCCTCGTCTAGCTAGATTTGGCTAGGGCAACACGGCCCTTGCTAGATCTAAGCAAGGGAGCATCCCAACCCTAAGGGCAAGGGGAGACAAAGGAAGAAAATTATAAAAATAATAATATATTATTAAAAATATGCACGTCACCATCAGCCATGCCACATAGGACGACCTTCATTTATTTCGGCGATTTTCGGCCAAAATTGACTGAATGGACTAAATTGGTATAAATGTAAAAGGTTTAGGATTGAATTAGCCAAAAAAAGAAAAGTTTATAACTAAATTGACACAATTATAATAAATTTCGAAATTTTTTGGTAATTCACCCTAGTAAATTCCATATACACACTCAATCTTAACAAACAATTAAAGAAATTTGCCCATGTTTACATGAAAAACCATGCAAGCTGGACTGGAAAAATCTGATTGATAGGGAGAAAGGCAACACGCAAGGAAAGTGATGTGGACATCTCCTTTGTACTTCAAACAAGAAGGGACGATTTACATCCAAAATGGGGAGTGGAACGAGCCTAATTCGTTGCCCAAGCCCGTCTCATCTCCGAAAGGAACACGTAGCATATATTCTTTAGGTAGATTCCAGCTTGTCCCGGGGGGGAGGGCCAATCGAGCCGAGCTAACGAAAAAGATATTTTTGCCAGGACCATATTCACAATACTCTCTAGACCAACTTGGCTCTATCTTATAAGCACGTCATGTGAATGGTCTCGGAAAAGCTTCAGGTTCATCGAGGATAGGCCCTTTGTGAAATCCTTCATGAACTGCAGACGCAGTTGCCACTTGGTTATGTCCCGATCAGTTTGAGGGAGAGACCAGCCCCACTTGCCAGCATCTAAGTCGGACCACCCATGAAGCAGTCCGTCGCCCACATATGCTGTTAGATCTGCTTGGCCTTTACGGTGGTCCCCGTAGGTCATTTCCCCCCCCCCCCCCCCCCCCCCCCCTTGTTTGCTTCCCTAGTTTGTAAAGCCTTCTTTATTCGATCGTACCCAATGTTCCAGGCGCAAGAATATGCAAGAGGAATGACAGGAGAGGGGACTCGATTTGTAGCCTTGACAACTAGAAAGCAAAACATGTTTCGGTCGTAGCTTCCAATTACATTTGATATTCCACGCGACGAAAAAGGAAAAGACAAAAGGATGATTCACATGTCTTATTTTATGCCGTGGTCACGCGATGTTTCGGACAATGTGTAAAGCATTGGATTGGATTCGATACTTGCACGAACGCCGTGATAAATCGCGATCGGCTTTCGGAACTCCATTTCTCGGCTGGTTGCGGATGCGAAGCACCCGGATCGAAGACAGTTGGAATGTTAAAAGTAGCCAGCAAAGTGGGACTAGAAGTTAGCGGACGATGCGTCGAGTCTGATGCGCTGGCGCGGGATGGGCGACAGTTGCTTTGAGTGATATCGATGGGTAAATGGAAGGGAGGGAAAAGAAAGATTACAACCAAAACCAAGGCGTACATAATATCAACAGCCAAAGATCACGATTGGAATTGCGAAATTCACCACCAAGGCTTACAAAATATCACCAATCATGAAAACAGGACTTCGAGATAGGAGAAACTCACCACCGAGGCCTACAAAATATCACCAACCGAAAATACATATGCTTCTTTTGGCTCACCGTCAAAAAATAATCCAATCTCTAAGGATATAGATGTCGGATAAGAGTTATCCACTCTCCAAAAAAAAAATCACTCACATAGAGGAAAATCTTATATATTCTCAATATTCAAAGTCTGTATTACAATGAGTATTTCGCCTCTTTTTATAGAGAGACTTCGCCATAGGAAATAGATTGCAATAAAAGACATTGAGACTAGATGACCATGGGGACTCACTGAATACTAAAGACATATGGGAACTGGGAGTGCATTTCACAACTCCCTCCATCAATGATAACATCACATCTGTTCATGAGAAGTGCATTTTTGTGTGAAAATGTTATTGCGAAGCCTTGTGTCCTAGGAGTATAGCATTCAAGATCCAACGAAGGATTGGGGACTCTCCTTGATCGGCATAGGTAACTTCTTCTCCCTTATCCGAACCTTCAGTAGAGCTAGGTGGATCTTTATTTTTCTCTTCTTCAAGCTCTACTCCCAATAGAGAGACGATGTTCTGATTTGGACAATCGAAGGTAATATGTCCAAACCCTGGGCACATGAAACACTTAAGTAAATCGAAAGGGTTAGGGCGATTGGAACTTGATGCTCCGCCGTACTTTGGAAGCAATTTTGAACCGATTACCCTGTTATTAAGAGTAGAGGCACTCTCTCCTTTGGAATGGCCTTCTTTATTTCGAGAGTTGCTACCACGTGCCTCTTTAAGTTGCTGTTCTACCTCAAGTGCAAGCTGAAAAACATCATTGTAAGTCCAATAAGGTTGTCGTTGGACGAAATTACCTATTTCTAATTGAAGACCGCCAAGATAGCGGGCTATAGTTTGCTCATCTGGTTCGAAAATATCACAACGCATCATGAGTTGACCAAATTCTTCCATATATTCTTCCACGGACAAGTCCTTTTTTTTTAGATTTTGAAACTTGAGGAAGGTATCTTGACGGCAGTTCTCCGGTAAGAATCTCCTTTTCAATTCTGTCTTCATTTTCTCCCAAGTTGTGATGCGACTTCTTCCTTCACGAGCTCTTTGCCTTTACAAGTGCTCCCACCAGATAGAAGCATGTTTTTTGAGTTCGATGGAGACTAGCTTCACCTTTCGGTCATCGGATATTTCTTTGTAATCAAAGATTCTTTCTATATTGAGCAGCCAATCCATAAATTCTTCAGGGTGCATTTTCCCTTCGAATTTAGGAATTTCGACCTTCACATAAGAATCTTGATGAATCTTATGAGACCTTTGCTTTGAGTGACGTTGATGGGTAAATGGAAAATATAAGATAGATTACAACCAGAACCAAAGTGTACAGAATATCACTAGTCAAGGATCATGATTGGCATTGGCAAAGTTCACCATCAAGGCTTACAAAATATCACCAATCGATGATATAGGACTTCAGATAGGAGAAGCTTATCATCAAGGTCTACAGAATATCACCAGTTGATAATTCATATGCTTCTTTAGCTCACTACCAAGGAGTAATCCAATCTCTAAGGATACAGATGCCAAATAGGATTTATCCACTCTCTAAAGAAATTCACTCACATAGAGGGAATCTCATATGTTCTCAATATTCAAAGCCTATCTTACGATGAGCATTTTGCCTCTTTTTTATATAGAGACTCGAGCATAGAAAATAAGATAACGATAAAAAACATTGGGACTAGATGACCATGGGGACTCATTGAACACTGAAGACATATGGGAACTATCAGAATATTAAATACATAGGAATTACAAAACATAATAAAGACCTAGGAACTAGAAAGTAAATTAAACACCTAGAGACTAGAACTTTGACTCTAAATTCATTCGCCATTTTCTCTCCATGATCGATATCCCTTCTAGTGCTTGTCTCAAAAAACTCAAAAATGAAAGTAATAGAGCTAAAAGTCCTTAAAATTTTGGCACTAGAAACAGGTTAATCAGATCTATATTGAGAGAGTTATTAACATTCTCCCAAGCTAGCGCAAAACTGAAATTTCTGCTCGTTATCTAGACAAAATCTTCATATGCGTAATTCATTCTCTCGAACTTCAACATCTTCAATATGAACTTGTCAATAAGGCCCGATGCTACCGCATCAGGGTCTCTCAAAGATCAGTGTCTGAAGCAACAATCCCAGAGTTGGATAGGTGCTCTTTAAAGGGCTATGTTTTCCTCCATCCCTGATCAGAGAAAATTTCTTCCAGCTAATTTTCCAATTAGTGCATTACAAACATGACATCGGTCGCAATTATGCGGTAAGTTCGTTTCCATAAATTGTAACCTATCGATCGGATGTATTGCTGGGCACTGAAATTTCCTCCGACCTGGACGGCCTTCGTGTCAGGAACGTTCCAGCTCACATGTTCTTTGATTTCCTCTTTCAAGGTTACTTTTGCAAGAGCGGGCCTTCAGAGCTTTCAAAACATGATAGCCCATCTTTTGGAAGAGGAGAAGCGAAGTGTTTTCCAGCCCAAAGGAAGTGTCTGCCTTGTGATAACAACCAGCCTCAGGTGAGGCCCAAATTGCTAGTGAAGCAGCCTGATTTTCTTTTTCGTTTTCTCTCTTTTTATTAGGAGAGCATAAAAATTTTGAAAAATTCCCTTTATTGGGCCTTAGAAAAGTTAAGTCTAGGAGCCGAACTTAGAATCAATTACGGGTTATTGGCCGACATAACATTTAGGAGGGAAGAAGGTGACATTCTTGATGAATTATTTGGCCTAAGTTCCAACATAATGCTAAAGGAGAAGCGAAACGCTTTATCTTTGCATAGCGGCCTGAATTTCGATTTTCAACGTAATTAGAAGTATCGAATTAGGTTTACGACCAAACCTAGAAGCAAAGATTTTATCTTTCGATTTGAAAAGTCGCTCTGAAGTTTCCATGGCGATATACCATATCGAGGGTTGTAGCGACTTTTGCACCCGAGATATTATTGGATGCTTCTCGTATATAATTTATCCTCTCATGTAATGGTAGGTGGTACTTGAGTCTCCACTGACACATATGAGGGGAGTTAAGAGTGTTTTCTAGAGCACCTCATTAATTTTCCTTTGCACCACCTTAAATTGGTATGTGAAATACAAATAAAACAAAATAAATTGCAGATATTTTCAGGCATTATGGCTGGCACTTCGACATAGTAGACTCCGCCAACTTAATTACGTAAGAACCATGTTTTCTCCAACAATCCATTCGTAGATCTAACTGGCGAGTTACAGGCATAAACATCATCAGCATTTTATCTGCATTGGAAGTCATAAACTAGTTAGTGCAATTGAATCTTAGTTTTGGCCGAGGGCCGCAATTAATGGGGGCAGCGGCAAAACTAGGCTAGGCCGACGACCCTCGCTCGATCTGAGGAGGGTCGCGATCAGGGCTTAATGTTACTAAGGACTGCCAGCACTTGGCTGGGGACCGACAACGCCGCCAACCATTCCCCCACGATCGCCCCCCTTCCTGGCAACGGTGGGCCGATAATGGCGAGGGATTTGTAGCCATGCCGCCTAGTTTTCAACTTCTTCTTTTTTTTTAATTTAGCTTTTTTATTTAATTTAAATAAAATTAATACAAAAAAATTTTGGACCAAAACTACATCATTTTGGGATTATGTTTCATGTTTTAGCCACATCATTACCACGTAAGAGAGATAAAATATATTTTTTAAATCACGTCGGCATTTTCCATCATTTTGCATCACATAGGGGAGAGAAAATATTTAAAAAAAAAAAGTCACGTCAACATTTTCTATCAAGTTGGATGGAGTTAAAGGAAAGACTTGATTGCACCAATTTAGTAAGTTTTATGAATTGATTGTACTTTTCGCATGCTTTATGACTCAAATGCACTTTCGTGCTAGGTTTTAAGACTTTCAGTACACATACCTTTTTCATCTTAGTTAAGTTTTCGTGCAAGTGGCGTCCATAACCATAACATGTAACCCATCAATAAGGAGTATGGACAAAAAGGGTTTTCCTCTACCAGGGTTGAAGGCTATTATCGCACTGTTATGTAATGACTCCTGAATAGTGAATGCAATCAACAATATACAGTTGTGTAGGGACCAATTGAAAAACCTCTCCCCCTCTCCCTGGCTAGCCATTGTTTTCAAACTGAAAGCCAACCCTCAAACAATCTCACTCTTGTCGGCGCTATTATTTTTCTGAGCAGGTTTTGAAATGCAACCGAAGTTCAGGCAATCCAAAGTCAAAAAAACACTCCGAGGACCAAACTGATAAAAACGCAACAAGTTCAGGGACCACAGGTGGTAGTCAAATGCAAAGACACGTGTCCAAAAAGGCATTTAGCTATTGCTTTCGACATTATCGTCCTCAAAATCAAACTCGGGTCGTAAAGCTTACACCAAGAAATCGTTTTTACGCAGTTGCCACCTTCGCCCTCAAAATCAAACTGGTGTCGCAAGCTTCCACCAAGAAATCATTTTTCCGCGGTGCCACCTTCACTATCGACTTAATCGATGTCCTTGCAACCCAAATCGTAGTGTTTCTCGATTTAATCAACCCTATTAGATTGGTGATGCGTGTTCAAACTATTCTAAAGTGAGTTCCATAATCTAAATGTGAATAGGTCCGTCGGATGGAATTGCAAGCAGCGCATGCGCACACGGACATGTTCATCTTGAATGGTAGATGAAAAAGTGAAATCTCTCTCTCCTGAGTGGCTAAAAATCACATGCAACTACCGCTGAAGACCCGAAACCGAAGGTGCAAATTGAATAATGACCAGGAAAAAAAAAAATACTCTCACCAAATTCGTCTCGCATCCCCTTTCAACTTGATGGAATGTTTGGTGGACCAAGGCACGGTCCTTACAGTTCCAAGCATCTTCCACTGCACAAGCCCTATTGGGTTGTCTGAGAATATGTGGTGTTCTCTCGATGTGCTCTCCAAGGACCTTCTATTGTCTGAACTTGACTCTGCTTATATCAACACTTAACATGTAGAAATCGACATATCTAAGCTGTATGCCGGACTCCGATAGGGTCGTCCAACACGACCCATTTGCGTAGACATCTCCGATGCTTCACTTGACGGCACATTGTAAGATCTTTTCCCTAGTCATCTATTTACAAAGATGTTCAGCGAGGGAACACTGATTCTTGAATGGAAAAATGAAGTAGAAAGAACATGAAAGCAAGAGTATGTCATAGTCATGGATAGCCTGACCACATTTTGGGCACAAAAAATAATCAAACATCATGGACCACCTCTTTAAAAAAAATGGTGTGAAGCCAGATGAAAGGGTTAGGACTTACAAGATAGGGTTTATAGAGAGGTCACAGACGATTCGGCGACGATCTTAATAGTCAAAAAGAGATGGAACTGCATATATTAATTAGTATTAACACGTTATTTCCTATGAATTCATGTGGTTCTTACTAATTAAGATGGCACTTCCGTTGACAGTGCTTCGTTTCCTGGCCAGAAAGATCGCTCTTTTCTTGCTCGATCTTCCTGATATTTAGCGAGAGAAGCTGATGATGGATAGAACTTCTTGCTCTGCTAACGAGGTCAAGTGGACTTTCCGTCTCCATTGTCACGGAAAAAGCTGCAAAAAACTCACTGCAGATCCACTTTGAGTTGACACCCATTGATGTTCTGTGCAGAAAGTTGGCAAAGGACATCCCACTTCTGCTGTTCTGATAAGATTACCTCCACGGAAATGGACGAAGCACCCAAACAAAGTAAAAACGAAGCCTTGCGATGAAAGATTGATTAAAAAGTGTACTTCTAATGCGATGAAAAAGATTAATTTAAGCAGATTCCGGTGGTTAAGGGCCATAATTATGCTAAGTTGATGGCTAATAAAGCCTAGATTCTTCATGATGGTTATGTCGAGCACTCGATCGTAATTTGTCGTGCATTTTAATGCACATGTGATTTTGTTTCTGATCGCTTTTAGTAGTCTGGTAGATTATACAATGAATCTATACGAAAAAGACTTGTTCGAACCTTGGACCTGTAGATAAAATATGACTTATGAAAGTCACTATGTCGTCATATCATATAGAAAAAAGACTACTTGACTTCATATTTACGACCATGCATGCGTAACTGCTGCTAGGTAGTCCGCTAGTTCTTAGCCCACAATTTCTTGTTTCAGCAAAAGGGAAGTCTTCTTGGAGGCACAAGCAATATGGAGGTACCGAGGAAGATAAGCAAGGTCACTATCTCCGACCTCTTGTGGTAATTATTGTAATTTTTTTCTTCTTGCAAGTATGTAATATAATCTACAATATCGCATGCAAGTTTATAAATTTTTCTCATCGTAATCTTAGTGCATGCATGACAACACTTTTATAATACAATTTCTGCTCCAAAAATGCTCTAAAGCAAAAATTCGTTTAGTGATGCAACTTCTGGAGCAAAAATTTGTTTTCATTACGCAACTTCAGTTTCCTAGTTTTTTAGCATTTTTTTCACTCTAGAAGTAATTTTGAAGCCACTTAAAAAAGTAAAAAAAAATTACTTCTCTACAAAAGTAAAAAAAATCAACTTCTAGCTAGAAATTTCTTTTTAGGGCATAAGTGTCGCCATACAAGCCTCTTTATTCGTTTCTTGAAAAAATGAATGACTGAACAAATATTTTTCTAAATTAGTCATTTGTGTCGGTTGAAATGATTAATTAATAGAAAATAATTTATATCTAAATATTTTTGTAAAGGTAGAAAATATTTTATTTTTATTTATTTTTATAAGCAATATAAGTGATCATTTTTAGAAAAATATTTTTTAAATCATTCATTTCACCCAAAACAAACAGAACCTTAATCGCCATATGACTAGGAAAAGACTTGCATGGATATGTAGAACACATATAGGAACAGATAAAGAGACTCGTGTTACCCTGGAAAGACATCGCTATTCATATTAGTTGCCTAGTACTATGTACCACTGCTTGTAAATATATGATATTGCGCTTATTATCGGTTACTAAAGTGATAATTACTGCGATAATATTCATTCCCATGTAATCAAATGTTTTCAGATTAACTTTAGTTATAATCATAAATAAATTATTGCGACAAAATAATTATTAAAAAACGGTTACATAATCAATTCCCTCGTATAAATATATTCGTACTGTCAAACCGGCAGTAAATGCACTTTTACTACAGGCCCCCTATTTCTCTTTTGTTGTTTGTGCAACGCAACTCCTTTTCTCTTCACCTACTGCCGCGGTCAAAAGAAAGATTTTCCTGTCCTCATGTCATCACCAATTTGGCTTTTGCTCGGCTCATTGAATGGAAACAATCGTGAGACATTTTCCTTTGCATCCACAAACGGGTTTTATAATCATGAATGCGAAGACTTTACAGAAATTTTCTCTACTCTAACTCACTAGGGAACATCTTAATAACAAAAGCAATAGCGGATGAAAATGCCCGTCTATCTTTTCTTTCGCGTTTTTTCCCTTAAAATCACTCGGAGCGCGAGCGTTAAGTGTTCGGTTATCCGGAGGTCCATAGAGCATCTTAAAAGCTTATATGAAATAGTTAGGTTCGAGTCTCTGGCCTTTTCAGGTGCTCCTACGAGAATAGTCCGAATTGGACAAATAACTTCAGAATTCTAAGTTGGAATTCTCCTAAAACCCCAATTGACTACGCTACCCTCGAGGGTTTACTATGCACATTTCTCATTCACCTATCTCTACGCGCACCATCTTAGAAAAATCAAACGATCAGTATGTCATCTCCTTGGAAAAAAGGAATTTTGTACCATGCACATGCATGGACCGATCAGCGTGCAGCACGAGAATTTCCTTGCAAATTTGAAATTCAAGATTCACATCAAACACACAGCCATTACACTTACTACAATAATATTGCCTCTACAATCCCACATGCTCTAGCTCCATCCTCTGCAATATTTGTGGAAGGAGGAAGCATGTAAATAATTAACTTACACACACGTTGGGTCTTTTTCTCTTATTCACCTAGTTATCAGAGTTGCATAAACTTGTAGATAAGGGAAGCACACTAAAACCTCAACCCATATCTCAGGTCAGGAAGCCTATGTAAAGCCATCATTTAAACAATAGTAGCGTCGTATGCGGTTTCCGCCCTCTAACCTCCTTGTTCTGAACATGCTTCGAGCGGTTTGCCGGACCGCCGGGCACCCCAAGGTTGAGGTCCAAAGGATCATCGTCCAGTGACGCTCCTTCTTCTTCAACGGATATCGCCGCACTAGAGCGATGAGCTGCCTTATCCTTGGTCAAGGATTTGGTATTTGCTGCCGACGGTCGGCGGAGGATGACCCCTTTGTTCAGTAGCTTTCGCCGGAGATGAGAGTTCCAATAGTTCTTCACTTCATTATCCGTCCTTCCCGGCAATCTTCCGGCTATGAGAGACCACCTGGAGAGACCAGAGCGACATCACGTTAGATTTCGGATCAGCTGACCATCTTGGTGTCGACTTTAGCGTGATCGGAACGAATTTGCTTTCGATTTTTCTAGGGTTGATAATCAAAACCAACCTGTTTCCTAGAAGAGCATGGAGCTTGATGATGAGGTCATCTTCATCCTCACCGAAGTTCCCTCTTTTGAGGTCGGGCCTCAGATAATTCAGCCATCTTAGCCTACAACTTTTTCCACAACGAAGCAAGCCTATTCGAATCAAAACGACAGTGTTCACACAAACTGACGATCTTGTCTGAATGGCATAATTAGGGTAAGTATGAGTCGGGCTAGTGAGAAAGAAAGCGACCCATCGAGCTTCTCATCGACCCATATCTCAGTACACTCGCACAATCGTACAAACATGGACACTTCATTTTTTTTTTTTTTTGGGGGGGGGGGGGGGGGCGGCGGGGGGGGGGGGGGGGGGGGGCGCTCCTTCTATTCTATTGGAGACAGAAGCTTACCTGCAGCCCTTGGGATGGAATTCCAGTTACCCTCGCCGTGCTTTCGGACATAGTTGATGAGCGTCTGGTCTTCTTGCTCGGACCAGGCACCTTTGTTTGTCTTTTGCTTATCGCAACAAGGTTTCCTCATACTCTGAAGAGAGAGAGAGAGAGAGAGAGAGAGAGAGAGAGAGTGGTGGGTGTGTGTTCTTGTGAAGAGAAAGAAAGCAGGAGAGGTTAGGGAAGCATATGATTTCCAACTAAATTAAAGATGGGGGTTGAAAAAGTAGCACAGAACACAAGGCATCATGAAGTACATGAAGTTGACTTGTCTATTGGAGATTTTCCAGATACATGGAAGATATAAGGTGGAGAAATCCTTAAAGAGAGAGATACTTGATCCCAGTTGATGGCACAGCCAATTAAATGGGTGGCACTCGTTCAGTCCCATCAATTTTCATGCCTAATGCTTGTCTAATTTTATCTACTTTAAGCGTTTAAAAAAAAACTTAAGCGATTATATGAAAGTATTATCTAATATTTAAATATTTTAATACTTCCCTTCATGTATAGGCTAAACATTGGGTCAAGACTTAAGTTTTGAAATGTATATTTGAGGATACAAATAGGGGTCTCGAAAATTTGAACTGATGAATAGAATACTTAAAAATTAAATCACACCTTCTTTTGATGGTTTAAGTATTTAGAATAGTCGACTGTGATCTTACAAAATATCACATTGTGTTAGAGCAGGAGATCCTAAGTTCAAATTTCAAATCTTTTCAAGTCATATTTTTTTCGTACTTACTACTGGGCAAAAAGACCAAAATAAGCGTAAGGAGGAGCGATAGAATATTTACATATTAAACAATACCTTCCTCCAATAGGTTAAGCTTTTAGAACAATTGATAGAAGTTCTACAAAATCTCACCATAAGTACACATTATGGGTCGTTGGTGAGGTTGTTGCACATATATGCAATGATCATGCTAGGTCTGGAGAATTACAAAATCTTTAACGCGTCTGATTGATCCTAAAAATAAGAATTTTACCTTTGCGAATAGGTTAATTGTATGCGAAAACTTAATCTTCTCACAGGCAAACCATGTGTAACACAGCCCTAATTATGGAGGAGCCAATTTTTGAGTGTTTCTATGATAATTATCCTGATGTTCAACATTAATTAATCACCCATCAGCAAGGTAATGATGTTAATAAGAAACATATGAATCACTAGGATGAACCCCCTGAATCGGTAGGATAAATTTCCTAGCCAAAATAAATTGAAAAGGCGTTCATTCATCCCATGGAGAAAATTAGCGGGGAAAACTTCAATAGCCATTTTTTCTGGTATTTTCTTCGTCATTTTTCAACTACTATGATGGAGGAAAATCATACATGGAAAACGTTAAGGATAATGAGGAGAGTACATAGCAGTTGATCTCCTTCGGAATCCTTATGGCTTCATTAACCCAACCGTGGAATCTATATGTAAAATCATAACTTTGTGTCCCAAATGTTGAAAGAATAAAACCAACTTAAAAGGTCTATTTTAAAAGAAATATACATATTGACCATCAAAAAAACACAAATCGACCGAAAGGTTCAGGGAAATCGGGCTGCATGGCAGGTCGCGTATTCCTCTCCATAGCTCCCTACATAACTCAAAAAATCAAGAATAACCCACAATCACACTTCATCAATACCGTCTACAAGATGAATTATCTAGAAGATTTTTAAATAATTAATAGATAAACGGGAAAAAAAAAATAAAGAAGGGGTCATGAAAGATGCATAAAGGGTGACCATGCGCTATCTCCAATATGAAATCCAACTTTCATCTATATGGAACTGATTTGTGGACCAATATCCTTGGGAAAATCTTGCGTCCCATTTATCATCTTTGCCAAAAACTGTAGCTTAGCTAGGGCTGGACCATCCATATTAAAAATCCTAAAAGCGTCGAAGCAAGAACGACCAAAGTAACTGCAAGAAAAATGGCATCAAACGTTGAATCAGAAAATCAAGAAAGGGCAAGCATCGCAGAGAAAGGAAGAACTGGTGAGGCCAGACGCTTTTCTATCTTGAACGGTAGATGGACATTCCCCATTTCCCAAGCGACAAGGCATTTAATCCGAATTTCGAATATATATAAAGAGGATTTAATTCTTCGGAGAGAACCGTGGTTGGTCGCAAGATTGTCAAACGGACGGGAGGGACAGGGTCTCTACCAGCTGTCCCATTCACGAGTTCTCGAAGTGACATCGAAGAACTGCCACACACGAACTGTTCCTATCACCGTCATGTGAAGTAGGAAGCTGTTCCTTTGAACGTTTGGTTAAAAATGTCTTTTGACCTTCGCCACTAAATGTAAGGAAACTAGGGTTTCACGAGGATCCCTTCTCTCCCCCCTTTAACCTTCGACGTTAAACCCTAGAGATACTCTGCGGATTTAGTTAACAAGTTCCGTTAAGACATCGATCGAGATGTTTTGTAATTGTTGTAGCGAATATCAAAATATTTGTCATTAGATATGTTGAGGAAGTGATTTGTAGCTCTACTTAATAATAGCGTATGTGTTCGTGGCAATGTCAATAAAATAAAAATTCGAACTACCAAATCAACTACGAAGTGATGTAAGTATGTAACTAAGCGCTAGTGAGCTCAAGAATCCAATAAAAAATTTGCTAAAATCATTTAATTGACAAATCTAACAAATAGTTCTCGATTGTTTCGGTCCCACTTAAGAATTGGGAATCAAATCAAAAGAATCGCTTTTCAATTTTTGGGATTGAACCAAATCGGTAGTTCTAATAGAATTTGTGAATTATTAATAAATACATTCAAGAAATGAAAAAGAAGATTAAAAAATAATCGGTTCAGTGCAATTGATTGGAAAGTGAGAGCTTGATTCGCACTCCAAGAAATGGGCTGAACCGGCGGTCCAATCCGGACGATTCCCAATCCGATCTATTCATCTTGCTTGCCTCTGTGATGATGAATTGATATGAGCTATTTTATTAGTTCCTTGGCCAGAATGCCAAACCCAGACCTAGATTTTCGTAACAGTCTTTTCGCTCGCAACCCCATGAGAGAATTATTTATTGCCCTCTCTCTTTTTCTGACAATATTTCCATCAAACTTCCAGATCTGCCCCTTATCTTCAAAAAGGTTTCGACGTCATTGACTAACGTTTGAGGAGCAACTTTCGATTATTTCCTAGGATGGCGAAGCAAAAAGCTGGTCTGACAATCCCCGCCATGTTTATACAATTGCTTGGAATATGTTGTTCTTTTTTTTCTAATTTCTTTTTAACTTTGCCCTTGCGCCTGTTAGGGAAGCAAGAATATATATTGAGGGGAGAGAAGAAAATATTTTTGCGTTTTTAATAACACAAATGAAATTAAAAAAAACTAATTTGCTAGTAACTTATTGATTATCTAACAAAATATGTCAATAGAATTCGGCTTAAATTCTTTCTGGATGATCTCTCTTGACGATCTTTCCAAATAAAGTAAAAATCCAAATAAAATATCGAATTTCTACTTCATGTTGCTAACGAAAACATTATCGATGTGCACGTTTCCACTCGAGCTTGATGTGAGCGAAATCGGTTTGTTAACAAAAGACTCATCAGATGATCTCAAATTCGTGGCGAAACAATTTAGCCCATCAGCTTACAATAGTCGAAAAGTTTGAGAAACTAAGTTGAGCAGACTCGATGTGCGATAACTGTTGCCGCTCTTCGATCGATGGGGGGCCTATCGTGAGTTCGAGATTCAGGTCGGGAAGGAAGCTGGTAGCGCTCTCGGGTTTGCTCGAGCATTGCAACACAGACCCAACGTCTTCTTCTTCTTCTTCCTCTTCCTGCGAGTTCTCAGGTTTGCACTTCGAGCTACTGCTTGGCCAAAGCGATTTGTTTGCACCAGAGACAGCAGGTCGGAGCCGATGATTATTTGGATCAATCCCCATCTGCATGAGTTTTCTTCTCAAGTGGGTGTTCCAGTGATTCTTCACTTCATTGTCCGTCCGTCCCGGCAATCTTCCGGCGATAAGGGACCACCTGAGTCAACAGAACACAGCCGTCGCACCGGGATCAGTACGTTTTGAACAAATAGAATGCTCAACAATCAGGAGTACAAGGATTTTTTTACTCTCTGTTTGAAAAGAAACAAAACACAATGCTCGAGGTGATATTGATGGTTAAGGCATTGTAGGCCAGTGTGCTTTCTTCTTTTTGTCTCTGCTAAGGCAGAAAATACTAGAGTTTCTCCTTTGTTCGGCCGTTTGAACTGTCAATTAACGATTTTTTTCTAAGCCGACCTTTTAATTTTGGCAATGAAGCTCTTTAACAGTTGATACTCACGAAGACCAAATGCCACTTTTGTCTAATGAAATACCACCTAACTACGTTACTTATCAAGCAAAGAAAACCAAAGCAAGTCTATTATAGGCGTGTATTTCTTCTCTCTTAGAAATGTCTGACATTGTTCCTTTTGTTCTGGGTCACTTCCAATGGAAACCAAAAAGATCCCTCTCATTCTTTACCCAAAAAAGGCCTCCAAAAAATTCACCCACTGTGATTTTTACTCTGAATTTTGTGAAATCAAAAGTCTCACACTATGCCTACCATCATGCATTTACTTTAAACATTTTCTTGTAAAATGAAAGACCAGAAATTTGTCCCATGTGAGACATTTACTCTCTATCAAAATTCCCGTCCGATGATTTTTCAGACAAAAATGTTATTTTTTTTTTTTACTTAAGTCAACACCATTTACATTTCAGCATCCATACGGGCATATTTTCGGTTGTGCTCATTAACAAAAGACAAATGTATCGCACAAGTTTGAAATTTTTGGTGTGACCGAAAAATTTTTAGCATAAATTTGTCTATAATTTGAGATTTTTCGTAGCTTTTGTCCATCTTTATACATAAGTACATAATCATGAGCACTAAAATTACTAAACATGCATGCAGAAAACATCATTAAATATTCAAAAGACCAAAGCTGTGCATGAAGAGAAGGTCTCATCTCTCTCTCTCTCTCTCTCTCTCTCTCTCTCTCTGGCTCTCACCTATTCCCGAGGAGTGCATGCAGCTTGATGATGAGGTCTTCTTCATCCTCGCCGAAGTTGCCACGTTTAAGGTCTGGTCTCAAGTAATTGACCCATCTCAGTCGACAGCTCTTCCCACAGCGAAGCAAACCTAGCACAACCCAAAATATACATATAAAACCCCCCAAAAAAGAGCCAGAAAAAACCCAAAAAAAAAAAAGAAAGAAAAACCCCAACAACACATTACATGACTTTCAAAAGCTTCGACAATTACATGCATTGCAACATCTTTCACGTGAAGCTTGGTTTCAGTTGTCTCGGTGCAATTCTTTCACAAGAACATGAATAATTTCTATGACAGCTTGACTCCATAACCAAAGTCTCCGAGTCCGCAACAGGTTCAAAGCGACGCAGAGTGGAAATAGCAAAAGCGGTGCGCGAGAACGTACCTGCGGCTTGAGGGAGAGAGCGCCAGCAACCTTCGCCATTTTTGTGGATGTAGTCAACGAGCTTCTGGTCTTCTTGCTTCGTCCACGCTCCTTTGTTCATTTCCCCTTTCTTCTCGCAACAGGGCTTCCTCATTTTTCTCTACCAGGCCACAGAGAGAGAGAGAGAGAGAGAGAGAGAGAGAGAGAGAGAGAGATTCTGATAGCAGGGTGAGTGAAGCTTGAGAAATATAAGAGAGATTAAGCTGGTCAAACCAGAGAAGCATGGACTGGCCGTTGAAGGGAAAAAGTAGAGGGAGACTTGAGAAGATGACGCAGAAGAGTAGAGAGAGTTGTTGGGCTTTTGTGAGGGGGGGAGAAGGTTACTAATGTTTTCTTCCATGTCGCATGCCACGTAGCCCTCCCTTCCAATATTTTGATGCCAGCAACACCTGCCTCTTTCAGCAAATGGCTGACACGTGTAAATATACACAGGCCCGAAAGCAGAATGTGGGGAAGATGATCCAACATATCCGTAAGAGGGTAATGCTTCCATTTTACCTAATATTTCCAAACCAAAATGTTTGCCAAAGGGTTGGTAAAAGTAAGTGGCCCCTAGGGTTTACACAATTATCTTGAAAGCTCATTTCTTTGGAACTTGCGATTAAAGAACTCATTATGTTCCCAACCATTACTTTCTTTAGTGCTATCGTACATTATTGCGTTTTGTATAGACGACGTGATAATTTTTAAGAGATTGTTGATAAACTCTGTGAAACTGCTATTTCGTGACTGTTCGTATAACCTTCCTAGTGAACAATCATATTTCAAGTCCACCCCCAGGAACACCAATTTGTTCTAGGTTCTTTTAGTCCATGCAATTTATGTTCTGGGAACTTTTTGCTTTTATCTAATGTTCCTCTTTATGGGACATGGACATAAGAGCTGTTATTATCTACTTTTGATGTACTGTACAAATGATCTGTGCATAATAAGTATTAATGTCGAAATTCAATCGTCTCTTTAATTACTATATAACAAAAAAAAATTTGCTTTATCAGGTGTTTCAAACAGAAAAGCAATCCATTTTATAGTTCCTCGTGGCATCATAGTAACGCTAACATTTGTTAAATATTGTTTTGAGACTTGCTTTTAACATCTATAGAATTGATAGAGTTATGCCACGTTCCCAAGATTTTTACATAAAGAAGAGTGGCAAAATATGTTGAGATTTCTAGCAACCTTTCATTCACCGAGTTAACATTATGGAATTATGATCATCCATCATGACGGGCTTTGCAAACCCTAAATTGCTCTTGAACCTTATTTAGTGAGAATTGTCAAAAAAAAAAAAAGTCCTAAATTTACTGCATTTTTCTTAATTTTGTCCTAAACCTTTTAATTTTGTCAATTCAATCCTAAACTTATTACACATTTGCCAATTTAGTCCTAAACATTTTAATTTTTCCAATTAAGTCTTAAACTTTTTGCATTTGTGACAATTTAATGATAAACATTTTTTATGCCAATTCAATTTTATACCTCTTGCATCTAAGCCAATTTAGTCCATTTACCAACTTGGACTGACTAGGGGTGAGCATAATTCCATGGTAGAATCTGGAACCTGAAGAACCGGACCGATGGAATCGATCGGTTCCAGGTTCCAAGGTATGGAGGGTAGGTTCCAGGTTTCAAAAATTTGGGAACCTGTTCTGACGAGTAGGTTCTAGGTTCTACGTAGGTGGAACCTGGACCCTAAAGCAAGTTTTTATATTTTTTTCTTGGTATATGTCTTTACGTCATTTTGCGGTATTCCATAATATCCAATGCTGAATGTGTAACTTTATCATTAAAACTTTTACTTTGTTAATGTTTCATATTTTTTGTTTCTAAATATGAGTTGTGGTCAGTGAATTTTAACAGTAGGTGATGGTCATTAAATGTGATTATTCACTGTAATCGTTCAACTAAGAATACATGTGGAACCTGGGTGGAACCTAGAACCCACCCTGAAACCTGTGACAGAGTAGGTTTTAGGTTCCAAAATATGTAGGGTAGGTTTCAGGTTCCACAAAATGAGGAACCTGTATAGATAGATAGATTCCATGTTCCAAGTAGAACCCGTACGGAACATGGAACCGCTCAACCCTAGGATTGACCAGCACTAACATCGACACTGATAGGGTTATTTTAATAATATTTTAATTTTTTTAAGTTTTTAAATATTTATTTCTTTTTATTTTAAATTTTTCATCTTTTTCCATTGGTCATCTGCCGATCCGGTGACTAGCTGGAGGCGCGCGGCTGCCACCCAGCCATGGCATCATCGCTGGGTGAGCCGCCCATATCCTGACCATTCTGAATTTTCCCTCATGGGGCAGTCATAACAACGGAGCTATTCCGTTTTCTCTTTTCGTTACCCTGATGTTGCTCTGGTTCTGCATATCAGTTTCGCTTACTCTTTTTGGTGGATACCTTGGAGCGAAAGCTTCTCAGATTGAATATCCCGTGACAACCAATCAGATTCCTAGGGAAATCCTGCCTCAGAAAGACCCATCTTGGTTGTTAGTCCTCGGTGCCGACACTCTCCCATTTGGCACCCTTTTCATCGAGCAATTCTTCATCATGTCTAGTTTGGATGGGCCGTGTCTGCTATGTTTTCGGTTCCTTGTCACTGTTTTGGCCCTCTTAGTCATGGTTTGTACCAAAGTATCTCTAGTTTTGACGTATATGCGTCTTTGTATGGAGGACTGGAGATGGAGCTCGAGGTCGCCCAGCCATGGCGACGCAACGCCGTCGGTGCGTTGCTGAGGCAGGGAGACCTCAAGCTCGGCCTCGCCATCGCCCAGCCACAGCACCCAAAATCGAGAAATATTATTCAGATAAATGGGTTTGTGGCCTTTGCTCAGAAGCAGTCAAAGGAAAGCTAGCACAAGCACCATCTATCGCAATACAAGAAACGGTGAGCTCTCACAAGGAGTTCTGCCATAAGTTTGACAGCACAACTAGATCAAATCCACAGCTTTCCTTTGACATGTTCCGCGAGGAGGAAGATCAACAATAAATAAATAAATAAATAAGTGAAAAAATGAATAAAAAATCTGAAAAAAATTCAAGTATCAGTAAAAATTGCCCTGTCAACATCGATCAGCGTCCACATCAACGCCGAACAGTCAAAATTGGCAAAAATGACTGAATTTAGATAAACGCAAAAAGCTTATGATTAAATTGGCACAAATACAAAATGTTTAAGTTTGAATTAGCAAAATTAAGAGATTTAGGACTAGATAGGCAAAAATTTAATAAGTTAGGACTATTTTAATAATTTTCCCACCTTATTGGTGTATTTCCTGAAAGAGACAATCCCACAAGAGTAACCTAACTCCAAAAATGAGAGAGAGAGAGAGAGAGAGAGAGAGAGAGATGAGTCGTTGGGGTTTAAAGTTGATCAGGTGTCTTTAGTTAGGACACGTGAAAAATCAACAAATGCTAGCACCTGATGAGAGGTAAGTGATTGCAATAACAATTGCGATAGGTGATTCTCATCCGGTAATATGATAACTAAAATTTTCAGGAAGAGACCCTTTATGATTTTGATAGAGTTTCTTTAAAACTTTTGGTGCCAACCGTGATTTCATCCATAGCGACTCGACTCAACTCAAACTCATGGCCGTATGGAGTCTACCCGTACAACGATACCCCAAAGGAAGTTAAAAAGTCACAAACCCTAGCTAAACTTATTCCAGCAAATTGGAATTTACGTTGGACTGTTTGTGACTTTCTGTTAAGTACCCTGAAAATGAAATCTTCTGTTCCGCACGCACCAAGTAGAGTCTAGACGTCTCACTTAGATTGTTAGGCTATTATTCCAAAAAACGTACACGTTACTCCAACAATTGGCCACTATAATATTCGGTAAAATCCACCATAAAGACCAGGACTAGGGAAGGTACTAGGGTTTGGGCTTTCCAGTCGCGATTCCTACCAAGCAGAATCGTCAGATGTTGGTGGAGTGGAATCACATGTTTCTCCAGTTGACCGTTAGATCTGAAGCAAGTTCTTCGCAGCCTGAAGACAGGGGAGGATAAGCCGATGGTGCACACGTGTAAGAAGCATCTACAGGTTAATCTTCCATTGGGACGAGACAAAAAGGGAAGTTAATTGAGCTGACAGGTTGGGATTTGTCCGGACTGCTGTGGAGCTAAAAATGCAGCGGCGCCACGTGTCTCAGAATGGATGGTCAAGCTGAATTTCTAAGGAGGGGGCACGCACTTTCCCTCCTAAAAGATGGAGGAAAGGCGAGCATCAAGGTAGAAAAAGTCAACAGAAAGTCAAGGAAAAAGATTCACATAAAGAAAGGCCGTCCTCGGCCTCCGGTCCAATCTTTCAAATGCACGAAACGGGAAGAAGAAAAATGCCCAAGAGGGGCTGATTCCTAAAGAGTTGGAAAATAGGAATGCTTAGAACCGTTAGGCTGCACATCTGAATTGAATCGAGATCTGAATCGAATGGCTCAAATCAAAAATTCGATTTAGTTCAAGTCAAATTTTCGATCCCCTTCTTTTTTTTTCCTCGCCCCTGGTCACAAGGGGTAAAGCTAGTAAAGTAACTATGGCTCATGATAGGCCTAATAGGTGTGGCCTGCTGTCATATACTATAGAAGTAATTTTCCCATTAACATAATGTTTTACAACTTGACAAGAGATGGCACGTCCAAAATCCTATAGGAAGCTTGCGATTTTTGGTTTAACGTAAACAATTTTCTTTAAACCTTCAATAAAAAAAAATTGAATAAATTAATACACATATAGTAGAAGATGATGCATAGATATTTTTTGAAAAATTACCAAAAAAGTCATAAGCCTATTACAATTGTATTGATTCAGTCCTAAACTTTTTTTTCATTCAGTCCTAAATTTTTTGAAATTGTATCAGCTTAATCCATTTAGTGAATTTGATTGACTGGCGCTAACGTGGACGTCGGCTGACCGGCAACCTAATAGTTTAGTAATTTTTATGATTTTTTTCTTTTTTCCTTTTTTTATATTCTTTTCTTTTCTTTCCTTTCCTCTTTCCCTTCCTTGTTCTACCTCTAACCGATTGCTGAGGTCAAGCGACTAGAGAGGCTATCATCGTGGTCGGGCGAGGCCGAGCCTCACTAGCACAAATCTGGTGAGGCGAGCTTCACCCGACCATGGCGAGATTCGACCTTCTCATTGCTAGGCGGGGCTAGACCATCCTTGCCCAACAACTTCACCTTGTCGATCATCCTCTGGCCAATTGCCAAGGTCCAACAACCGAATGGAGGTAGAACATGAAGGGGAAGGGGAATAAATGAAAAAGAAAATTAAAATTACAATTAATTTACAAGAGTTATTAAAATATTAAGTTGTCGGTCGACCGGTGTCCATGTTAGTGCTAATCGACCAAAATTGATCGGATGGACTGAATTGTCAAAATTACAAAAGGTTTAGGACTGAATTGATACAATTACAATAGATTTATGACTTTTTTTGAAAATTTTCCCAATATTTTTCTCCTATGAATCACAAAAGATGCATGTGTCTTACCTCAACGCTATGCAACCAAAAGAAGTCTCACTAGCAATCAATCATGTAGGGGTAAACGACAGTCACCAGAGTATGATAAGTTTCATCCACAAGCAACTACTCACAACTTTGACTTTTCCCTACACAATTCGTCAACTAATGTCACTTGCTTTGTTACTTTATTCTCACGAAATCAACCGGCGAGAGAAGAAGAAAGAATTTTGGCTCTAGGGTTTCGAGAGGACTTGAGAGCTGTGAGCGACTTGTAGTGATTTTCATCGCAGATCAGTGAGTGTCCGCGGCTTCAAACTTCAGTAATGCTTGCACCCAAGCAATCAGTGGCTACGGGTGGCTTAGGGTTTTGAAGAAGACGACGATCGGTGATGGGTTTCTCCCTTACGCAATTTTCCCAGCGACTCAGTGATTCACGAGGATGGGTTCTTAAGTATTTTGGTTCGGTTTCGGGCATGTGATGTGACCCGATTTGAACCGCTAGTAATACCCGAATGACTGTTACCCGAACCAGACTGGAACCAAACTGAACATACCCGAAAACTATCGGTTCGGCTTGGTAAATAGTTGCATTGAGGAAACTTGATACAAGTATGCTGCAAATACTTGACATTTCTCTTGGTCACTTCAATACGGAGATAGCCAATCCATTCTCTTTTCTTTGCGTGCAACTCAATTCAAACATAGTATAAGGTCATAACATATCACAACCAAATTACATCACAAGAGAGTTGAACATGCTAAAGCTACTTTTTCCAATTCCGACTTACATTAGCTACTGTTCGACAGGTACCCTAAAGCACTCTCTCATCAACAAAATTGGGGAAACGGAATTTCCTTGATTGTTCTTCAACTTAACTGGATCAAGCAACAGAGAAAATCTCTCACCATCTCTCCTTTTCCTAGCGTTTCTCTCTTTTTCCAATCCAGCCGCCTGCCCCTGTGAAGTTCCGTTTCTGAGGGAGAGGAAGTGATCCTTTCCCCTCCCTCTCCCTCTCACACTCCTTCTCTTTATCTCTTCATCCTCAATAAATCTTCAAACCTTTTCGTTGATTTGTGGAACACGCTGTCGACTTGCCCGCGAAAGTGGAGAGTTCTGTCCTGATGAGTTCTGAAGATCGAAGCGTGAGGGCATCGGAAGAATTTGCTCTCTTCGATTTTATTTGCTCGATTTGGTTCTAGGTGCTCCCTCCTGAAATTCATGCATTTTGCAAATCTACGGAACTCCTCTCCCGCGGTTTTAACTATGGGCTTATCTACGGTGATTTTGTTTAACCTGTATCTGTTTCGCAGCTTCTCTTGCCTGATTTGGGTGCACTCCTATCCCGATCTACAAATAGATTTCGAATTCACAATGTATTATTTGTATTCTTTCGACCTATTTATGTTGTTGTTATCTCTATACATTAATGGTACTGGAGACACCAAACTTAGGCGCGCACTGCTTTTTGGCAAAATCGTAGATATTAGAAAGGGAAATCTCAACGTGTGCTCATTACTAATTATGCGAGTTTCGGTGATCGGCGCCGGTTGTGTTATGATGCTATGACAAATCCATTCTTGTGGAATGAGATATTCTCTGTAGACTGTACAAGGTTAATTTATTTTCCAGATTTGCACTGCACTGTAACTCTGTGTTTTTCCTTTTTCATGTGAAATGAAATATTTTCTTCTGAAAAAACAAAAAATAGATCGAGCAATACAATACAGATTGTGATGCAATCACCGAGGTCACAGTCTATACAATTGCACAAAAAAATTCAAATCACCCCCGTGCTGTGCTGGGGCAGTGAGTTGGGACGCTTGGGATTTCGAGTTCCAAGAACAGAAAAGCCACTTCGTTGCAATTACATCATTTGTGCGTAAGCTGCTCCGGGTCAGCCTTACCTGCCCTAGCGAAAACTATAGTTTTAACCGGTTCATGGGGCTCGTGGGGTGTTGTGCGAGCCTAACCTACTCCTCACGCACGTGCCCTTACTTTACAAAAGGAAACTAAATCAAAATGAACACGCCAACAATGATTTTACTAGTTGAGGTAGATAAGAACATGCAACAACAAGTTCTTTAGAATGAAAAATGTCCAAAGACATAAATCTCGACCCATTTTACATCGATCGATGGAACTCTTTTCATCATCAAAAACACTGTGACCTATGAAAGCGATGTCGGCTGGCGACAATTTGCATGCGCTCGTGTTTTTACTCTTTTAGATGAGCTTTGAATGAACTCAATCTATGCATTATCTTTTCAAGCTATGCTAATCTATAATCATTTGATACGTACATGAACTGGCATGTTCTTCCTCTTATTGATGGGTCACGACGGCTCTTCTTACACAGTAGGCCCGCCTCAAAATTGTCTAAATTTGTAATGTCCTCTGTTATTTTTGGGCCTGAGTTTTTGGGCCCACTGGGACAATAAAAATAGGGCCCATGATGCATTTGCATAGGTTTGAAGCTTCATGTGAACTAACGGACCCCAGAGCCAGATTGATTTGTCACACGCTGCGCCACTGCAATGTATCTGTCTCAACAATTTTGATTCGTAAAATTGGACATACTAAATGATGCAGTAAAATTGTAAACAAGTAATTAAATAGTAGGTCACATCAAACCCCGATACCATCATAACACTGTATGAATCGGTTATAAAATGGTTGAGCTTTTTCGAAAACATGGGTTGAACCACTCGGGGTTGCCCAAGTGTCCACCCTTCTCACTTGAGAAGAGAGAGGTGAGGAGTTCGAGTCCCCAAGTTCTTAGGGGGTTTGTATGGGGACGTATGAGCAAGAAAGCAAAGTTTCGCAACTTGCACACAACACATAGAGCATATAATGTGACTTGTAAAATAGAATAGGATACCAGATTTATATATAAAAAAAAGTAAAAAAAAAAAAAGAATAGGATGGGAAAAGAACCATATCAAAAAAGAAGACGTGGCCTGAGTTTATGGACCATTTTTACAAAAATCATGGCTAAATGTCCTTATCCTTGAGTTCAAGCTCACCGTCCATGTCGATGGTAAGTACCTTTATATCGCTTCACTGTTGATGATCATCTATGAGTGTGCCGTCGAATTGTGGACGTGAAAATGTTGAATTCAAAAAGAGATGGGACGCGTGATGATGATCCGAATACATTCAAAGGTGTTCGCGTGTAATGAGTCCATTCTTTCTCCTTTTAAACCTCTCTTCCAATTTAAATTTAGGTCAAGTTTTGGGGATTTTACTCTCCCAAATGAGATCTAGATATAGATTTGGGAGTTTCCTACAAGTATTAGATCCGTATTTTCTCAACATATTGATATTGGTATCTCTGCACGGCGATAGTGGTGAAGACGTCAAAACTAAACGCACACAGCAAGCCGTTGCAAATAGAGTGAGGGATCTCAGAATGTGTTTGTGATTGAATCTTATGACCGGCCGCTGAAGTTTTACAAGGAAAAACTTGTTCTGGAGAGATGACAGTGTTTTTTAGCTACATATTGGGTTTTGTTATTTGCGTTCAGATTTCTATTTTGTTCAAAAGTTGCTTAGAATTTGCTAAACTTAAAAGATGTAACTCTCAAACTATTATTATGATATGAATCAAATCTTTCTTTCTCAAAAAAAAAATCGGCGATGATTTTATTGCTCTCTTACTTTTATTAAAATATAACCCCTAGCCAAATCTCTCAAAATTCCATAAAAATTGTTTCCCAAACAAACTGCGGTTGAACCTCATCTCCCATAACATGCTTGATGTTAACAATCTAGTCCTACATACCCCAAATAAAACGCAATAGAATCCATAACGTCTTCTGTGGTTTTAATATTTTCTTTTAGGATGGGTCGATTCTTAAATTTCTTATGCAATTGATAACTAAATGGATCACCAATATTTAGGTGTCAACAAGTTCAATAATGTTCTTATTGTGAATTACTTAACATTCTCCACTGCACGTAAAGTGTTCCTTACCCGACGCGCCAAACATGACACGAAAAGAATTACATCAATGGAACAGCCAGTGGAACCAAAAAAAAAAAAACCACTGTAAGGACTGTTTTCCCTAAAAATTTAATTTATTAAGAAACAAGCCAATAATACATGTATATCGGGAAAAGTCTTAAACATCTTGTATTGATATCAATTCAATTATAAACCTTTTAATTGAACCTATTTAATTCTAAATCTTTTGCATTAATGTTACTTGAGTTAATCTGGTCAATTTTACTTGGATAGTGTTGATGGTATACCAGCAGTCCGACGTGGTGTGACTAATGCTAACGTCGATATTTTTCTATAACTTTTTAAATAAGAATTTTTCATCTTTTTTTTTTTTGTCTTTCATTTTGGCCTACCACACTCTTGGCCACTATGTGAGGGTAGCAAGCCCTTACTGGCCCCAACAAGGGTCGCAACTCCCTCCCCCCAAACAAAAAAAAAAACCTGAAAGGCCTTACTCACTGTTGACGAGACCTTGGGCATTTTCTACAACTTTTTAAATAAGAATTTTTAATTTTTAATTTTTTTTTGTCTTTCATTTTGACCTACAAAGGTCACCGGCCACACTCTCTGCCACTATGTGCGGGTCGCAAGGCCTTACTCATACTATATCAAATCTCTTCCACTTTTAAGATATGGTTTGTAAGTTCATAAAAGAGATAATACTATCCACGTAGGAAAGCTAAAAATCAATCTATAAAGGTTACTCGAATCGACTCACTCATATTTCTATTAATTAATAGAAAATCAATAACGAAATCTTAGTAATACGCTACTCTAACAAATGACTTTGGCTAACTACTAAAGGTGGGAAAATGGGTATAGAATACATATAGTAACCCCTATTTAGTAGTGGGGGTCATACATGAGTTGCATTTAGTTTAAAGAACAAGTTTAGATGGATCATAAGTGGATTACTTAACAACTTAATAAGTTTTAAATGAATTTTAAATTGATTATAAATGCGTTATTTAACAATCTTAAATGAGTCATAGATAATTTTTTTATTTTTTATTTTTATTTTCTTTTTTTCTCTTATGAAATTCGGTGAGGGTCGCTGGCTATTGGCTAGTCATTGACCAGTCATAGAAGCAAAAAAAAACATAGAAAATAAAAGGAAATAAATAAAATAAAATTGAAAAAATATTAAAAAAATTAAGTTTTTTTTAAACTACAAAAAAATTTCCACTAAATTTGAAATTACATGGAAGGGTTTGAGCACTATAAATTTTCTAAAAACTCATAAGAAACAATTTTTTTCTAGATTGTGTTAAATATGGAGGCACTTTAGTAATATGTATCGGATAAAATATGGGTCAAGAAATTTTTCGTATGCATAAAATGAATTATAAATGAATTAATGGGTCAATTTGGGTCGGATTATTTATGACCCAACTCAAAATCGACTCGATCCATCCGTTTGATAGGTCTACTAACTATGCTTAATGACGATAAAAGCACTATGATGCGCTAACGGAGAACCTCTTTTATAATGAACAACCTCTTTGCCCATACATGTATTGTCTGTCACGCATAACTCGATCGTGAAACTTCAGAATTTCGTTTCAATGAAATTGTAGTGTGCAGAATCGATTTTTGTCAAACCTTATAGCTCCACGACGCCTTAAACTATATTTCCCCATGTATCCGCAGTTGGGCAGCTCCTCAATCAAACCTCACGGTTCAAAATTGACATAACCTCGGATTTACGAGCTAATTTTGAAAACACTCCGGTTCAACAAATGATGGGCTCAAATGCTAATCGGAAGTTGCAATTCGGAGTTGATTCGGCTTGTCGAGACGTCCGAAATAGCCACACGTGAGAATTTCGCTCTCTCCGCTCTTTCCCTTCCCCACGAACGGGCCCTTCTACTCCCACTGTTTTCTCCACTGGCTGCAACACTGGCGCGCATAACAACCATTTTGTTTCAGAAATGATTTCTAGAACAGAAATAGATTTTTCTATTTCTGCCAGAAACAAAAAAAAAATTCTAGTTTTGGGCCAAAATCTATTTCTGGAACAGATTTTTATTTCAAAAATAGAAAAACAGATTTACGTTGCCAAACGAGTTTCTGTTCCAAACCTATTGGAATAGGTTTGGAACAGAAACAGAGAAATAGAAACGTCGTCATGCGCGCCCTAATTCATCTGTCGAAAGAGGAAGTAAAATCGCTGGGCCTTGGGCTTTTTGAAGACATGGGCTGGAGATGACGACGACCCTTCGCTTTAACTGTTAATGATCGTCCATGAGTGCGTCCTCGAATTGTTGACGCGAAAATGATGAATTCTAAAAGAGATGGGAGGCGGCATGATGATCCGAATACGTTCAAAGGTGTTCACGTGTAATGAGTCCGTTGTTTTTTTTCTCCTTTTAAACTCCACTGATGATTTTGCTGCTCTCTTTTTTGCTTTTTATATATAAAAATAAATAAATAACCCCCCAGCCAAATCTCTCAAAAGTTCAACAAATTTGTCAACCACTCAAACTGCGGTTGAACCTCATTTGCTATAACATGGTTGATGCAAACCATGTAATCCTAAATGCCATTAATATCTAAAGACAATGTAATAGAATCCATAATGCTTAATGTAGTTTTGGTGTGTGTATATATATTATGATGTCAATTCTTAATTTTTTTTTATAATAACTAAATGGGTCGCCAAAATTTAAGTGTGAACAGGTCCAACAAGGTATTTATGGCTAATCACTTAACACTGTCCATCGCACATCAATTGTTTCTTACCACACATGCACAATACATTATACGAGCAGAATCATATTAATGGAACAAACTATGGAACAAAAAAAAAACAGAGTACAGTGTGTTTGCATTCAAATTCTTTACCCGTTAGGAGAGTGCAACCAAACCGGATTTACCCGTTATCCGGATTGGGCCATCCAAAAAACAAGATCTGGAATCAATTCCCGTTTAAACCGGTTTCAATTTTTGAGAAACGATTGAAACTAGTTTGGTTCCCGATTCTAGGTAATGACCCACCTAAACCGGTTTATAGAACCGATTTTTAGATATTATTTAAAAAAAAAACCCAAGTGACTAATTCTTCGCTAAGTTAGATTACCAACCATAACCTTGCCTCACGCAACATGCTCATCTAGGGGGACAAGTAATCCTAAGATTCTTCTTCTTCTTCTTTTTTGTTATGTGATATAATGTCTAAGCTCAATTTAGCAATGGGGGGTATTTACATCTCTAAATGTAGATTCCTTTTTTTGGTCGAATATGCAGAATTGATTGATTGAGTAGTATATATCTCTCTTTGTCAAATTTAGTTGTGCATTGTCAAAATCATAGTTTATGAGGAAACTCCATATCCTTAATTTGATCTATGCACCTTCTTTTCTCTTTCACTTCTCTTTTTATTGAACTTCTATGAGTAAACTGTAGAAACTTCATGTGATCGCAAGATTATGTTTTCATTCTTGCATGTAGGGAAATTGAGTAGATCATAGAATTTTAGAGCAAAAAATAGGATCGTTTCCAAAACATATTTCGAGATAAACAAGGCAGGGTATTGGTTCCAAAAATTGAGAACCAATTATAACAGGATCAGATTTAGGATTTAGGTTTGAACCCGACCCACCCAACCCATGCTCACCCCTCTTACTTATTATACTTAGATACCATGTTATCCGAACAATTTTTTTTCTAAAAATTTGAGTTATCAAGAAACAAGCCAATAATACATCTACATTGAGAAAAATACCAAAAAAGTCTTAAACCTCTTATATTTGAGCTAATATACTCTTAAACCTTTTTTTTTATCGAAGGTGTGACATCTTCGGGTCATAAAAGGGTGACGTCCCAGGCACGTCATCGACCCATTTATTTTTTTTATCTTATAATTATGCGCATGCAGAACGCGAAACTCTCCAAACAATCACCAAAATAACAGGGATAGATAAGTAGGACAACAGATCAAACAATAACAGCTAGCTCCACAAAAGATTACCATTTCCATTAGTAAATAATAGTTAACCCTACCGAAACTACAGCTTATACAACCTCATACTTCGGGGTGGCTTCCTAAGATCAGCAAAAAGACAATGGGTCGGGATATGGTTAACATCATATCTACTCCAAAAGAGGGTTACTGCACCCTCGTCATCCACTTCTACGCCTTTCCATAGTTACTGACCTGAAAAATATTTATCAACGACGGGTGAGATATAAATATCTCTGTGAGTAAACGCCTAAGTTCAACTAGGACATTGATTCACTTAGGTAACATAAACAGGCATGTCAACACAAAAGCAATCAAACTGTCATTCACATACAATTTACCTTGTCTTGGTTCACATAGTGCGATAATTTACTTGACAATTATATCGCATCCCAAATCAAGCAATTACCAGAACCACGCACACAACTCTCAAGCATTATGCAACATGGGATTTTCAATTATTAATGGGCACTTGGCCCTGGCACACTAGACAGTTGATGCCCGGCACATTAGACAGTTAGTCCTCTTCCGGAATAACCGGGTTTCGTCCCGCTCTGTCAGCAACGGTAACCAATAATCCATGTTATTCCGATCGACACGGCATAGATATATCAGGTATTCCTGTAAGGACTTTAGTCCGTCATAAACTGCGACCGACATCCGATCAATCTAACAGCACAGACTATCATGCTTCCAATAAATCTTGTGATTCTGATCGACACGGCACGAACTTATCAGGCATCGTCCACGGGACACTCCCGAGCGACGATATCCAATATGTGACCACACTGTTGACACCTGATTTTTAATCATCTTTTCCTTTTAAATATTTAGTAGAAAATTCATAAAAATTCATACAATTTAAAAAAAAAACAACTTTGGTGACATTGGCCAAGTCTCAGGAACCAATTTTGACCAAAAAATAAATTTTCATGTTTTTAGTATTTTTTAGCCCTTTTATTTTTTGAAAATTCATAAAAAAATCAAGAAAAAATGAGAAAATTACAAAATCAACTTTGGAAGCCTTGGCCAAGCCTAAGCAACCATTTTTGAACGAAAAATAATTTTTCTTATTTTTCATATTTTTTAATATTTTTCAAAAAAATACAAAAATACTTGAAAATTATGGAAAAATAACATTTGAGGCAAAAAAATACACAAAAATAGTCAATAGTTTTATTTTAAATCTATTTTCATATTGGCCATCGCAACTTCATAAAAATCCGATTCAGGTCACGTGTTCTTTCACGAGCATAATCTCGAATCGGGCCTAAAAAATTCAATTTGGGTCAATTTATTTTTACTTTTCGCTTTTTATGAGTTGTGACATTGTCTTCTAATATTTTTCATCTTGACCCAATTTTATTCGAAATGACTCAATCTTGTAAAAGGGCCTTAGATGAATTTTGGATTTTAGCCCCTAAGTTAATAAAAAAAATGAAATTAAACTTTTTTTAGGGGTACCCATGAGGTAAATTTTGACCAAAGCATAGGGGAGGTGTGCTGAAAATTGTGTGAAAATTTGGACTTAAAGAAATATTTCTTTAGGGACTGAATTGTAAATACTTAAAATCTTGGGGACTAGAGTAAAAATACCTAATACTTGAGGGATTATTTCGTAAATAATAAAAAGAAGAGTTGGTGGAGAAATTAGAATAAAGAAAGGAAGCTGGAGAAGAGGAGATGGAGAAGAAAAGATAGAGAAGAGGAGATGAAGAAAATAAGATGATAATAGAGAAGGGAAGATGAGATGAAGAAGAGTTAGTGAAAAAATTAAAATAGGAGATGGATGAATATGCTATAAAAGGAGGAAGAAGTAAGCTTGGGAAGGGGGATTTTTTGGAGAGAAAATTTTGGATGTTTGAGAGGGTTTTGGAGATTGAAGAAAAATTTGAGAAAAAGAAAATACCAAAAGAGAGAGAGAATTTTGAAAATGATGAGAGTTTAAAGCTAAGAGTTATCATCACAAATTCTTTCATCGATCAACATAAATCAAGAGTTCATCCTCGTCAACGAGTAAGCAAATTCGAGCTAAGTGTTTTTATTTATTCATTTATTTGTGATTTTAGTCGCAAATTAGCACAAATTGTATACACTTTCTCCATCTCTCTATTTCCCCATATTTTTATGTCATGCAAAGGAAAACTTCAAGTCAACAGTAAATACCATGGAAGTGCAAAGTTGGCCCAGACAAGCCCAAAATGTCCATCAAATTCTCAACCGACTCGTCGATAAACGTTGGCTCGAATTATTGAATCAATTCGTTATATTTTATTTTAAAGAATTCAAACCCCAGAATGGAAAGAACAAAGTCCATCCACTGGAGGTCGTTTAATTCATGCAATTTAATTCCTGCACCATTA
This sequence comes from Psidium guajava, assembly GCA_016432845.1. Classification (NCBI taxonomy): domain Eukaryota; kingdom Viridiplantae; phylum Streptophyta; class Magnoliopsida; order Myrtales; family Myrtaceae; genus Psidium; species Psidium guajava. The sequence goes on from CM028228.1 coordinate 37,592,981, forward strand.
AACCCTAAAGGGAAGAGCCAAGCCAATGCTAGGCCGCCCATTGGAGGTTTTTACTTACAGTTATTTAAATACCTGCAATTTAAATTCCTGCACATTAAACCCCAAAGGAAAGAGCCAAACCAATGTTAGGCCGCCCATTTGAGGTTTTTACTTACCGTCATTTAAATACCTGTAATTTAAATTCTTGCACATTAAACCTTAAAGGGAAGAGCCAAGCTAATGATAGGCCGCCCATTGAAGGTTTTTACTTACCGTCATTTAAATACTTGCAATTTAATTCCTGCACCTGTCGCAACCCTAAGAATATTTTTTTATCGGGTTAACGGATTATTAGGTTTATTAGATGAATTAACCTAATACGGACCCTCCCAATTCCTACCGAATCGCAACTTTGGTTTTTGTTCAAATGGTTTTAAAAATTGGAGTCGCCACCAATCATTTTTAGTAGGTTGATTAGATACCTAAGTAAATTAGCGGGAGGACTAAATTACTTCTACGAACCAGAGATTATGAGTTCGGAGACTTGGTTACAGCAGTTAATTAAAACTAATGCCCTTTCGGTATCTTTAATTTCATGGATATCCTAATTTGGCAACTCAAGCTTGGTTTATTCCTAAGACTCTAGTGAGGTGTTCTCTTTTTGTATTTTCACTTTTTAGATAGGATGCATGGGTGGTATTTTTTTTTATTTTCAAAGTGTTAAAAATTCCCTGAAGCCGAAAGAGGGAGTGTGTTAACGACTTCTGCGCAGTGTTACAGTCTACTCGCTTTGGGGTCTAGTGATTCAAAAATTAAACGGCAGAAAATCAATGACAGTAAATAAAGACCTCCAATGGACGGCCCAGTCTTGGCTTGGCTCTCCCCTTTAGGGTTTAATGGTGTAGGAATTAAATTGCGGGAATTTAAATAACGATAAGTAAAAACCTCCAATGGGCGGCCTAACATTGGCTTGGCTCTTCCCTTTGGGGTTTGATGGTACAGGAATTTAAATTGCAGTAAGTAAAAACCTCCAATGGGCGGCCTAGCATTTGCTTGGCTCTTCCCTTTGGGATTTAATGGTGCATGAATTTAAGTTGCAATAAGTAAAAACCTCCAATGGGCGGCCTAGCATTGGCTTGGCTCTTCCCTTTGGGGTTTGATTGTGCAGGAATTTAAATTGCAGGAAATAAACGACCTCTCGTGGATGCGTTTTGCCTCTCCATTCTGGGGTTTTAGTTCTTTAAAATAAAATACAACAAATTGTTTCAACAATTTGAACTAAAATCCGTTGACGGGGTCGGCTGCAAATTTAATGGGCACCTTGAAATTTTTTCGGGCTCACTTTGCACCTACATGAAATTTATCGTTGATACGAAGTTGTCCCTTTTTTTTTACCTGCCATAAATATGGGAAAAAGAGAGATGGAGAAAGTGTATACAATTTGTGCTAATTTGAGACTAAAACCACAAATAAATAAATAAATAAAAACACTTAGCTCGAATTTGCTTGCTCGTTGACGAGGATGAACTCTTGATTTATGTTGATCGATGAAGAAATTGGTGATGATAACTCCTAACTTTAAACTCCCACCATCTTCAAAATTTTCTCTCTTTTTTTGGTATTTTCTTTCTCTCCAATTTTTCTTCAATCTCTCAAAACATTCTCAAACATCCAAATTTTCTCTCCCAAAAAAATTCCCCTCTCAAGCTCACTTCTTCCTACTTTTATAACACACTCATCTATCTCCCATTCTAATTTTTCCACTAACTCCATATCCCATTCTAATTTCTCTACTAACTCTTCTTCATTTTCATCTTCCCTTCTCCATCTCTTTCTCACATTCTAATCTCTCCACTAACTCTTCTTCATCTTCATCTTCCTTTCTCCATATTTATCTCACATTCTAATTTCTCCACTAACTCTTCTTCATCTCCATCTTCCCTTCTCTATTCTTATCTTATTTTCTACATCCATTCTTCTTCATTATCTCTTCTCCATCTTCCATTCTCTATTCTTATCTTATTTTCTCCATCCATTCTTCTCCATCTTCTCTTCTCCATCTCCTCTTCTCCATCTTCCCTTCTCTATTCTAATTTCTCCACTAACTCTTCTTTTTGTTATTTGCAAAATAATCCTTCAAGAGTTAGATATTTGCACTCTAGTCCCTGAATTTTAAGTATTTATAATTTAGTCCATGAAAAAAAATATTTCTTTAAGTCCAAATATCCTCACAATTTTTAACACACCTCCCTTATACTTAATCAAAATTCACCGCATGTCAAATTTAAGCTCATTTCTTGCCGCTGAAAATAATGCAGAATTTAACTAAAGGCCTTTTGCAAAATTGAGTCATTCTTGGTATAATTGGGCCAAAATAAAAATTTGAAATATTAGAGAACAATGTCACAACTCCTAAAAGTGAAAAATGAAAATAAATTGACTCAAATTGAATTTTTTTTTAGGCCCGATTCGAGATTATGCTCGTGGAGGAATATACGACCTCGAATTGGATTTTTTAAATTTGCGATGGCCAACATGATAGGGGATTTAAAAGAAAAATGTTGACTATTTTTATGTATTTTTGTGGCATCAAATGCTATTATTTATTAAATATTTTCCTAATTTCTAAAAAATATATTTAAAAAAATACAAAAAATAAGAAAAATTATTTTTTGCTCAAAAATAGTTGCCTAAGCTTGGCCAAAGTTTCCAAAGTTGATTTTGTAATTTTCTCATTTTTTCTTGATTTTTTATGAATTTTCGAAAATAAAAATATCGAAAAATACTGAAAATATGAAAAACTATTTTTTGGTCAAAATTGGTTCTCTAGGTTTGGTCAAGGTCCCCAAAGTTGATTTTTTAATTTTATGAATTTTATGGATTTTGTTTATTAATTTTAAAAGAGAAAAAATGATTAAAAATCAGGTGTCAACAGGATCTTAAATCCCAAAAGAGAGGGCTAAGCCAAAGCTGGGCCGTCCATTGGAGGTTTTTATTTACTGCAATTTACATTCCTGCGATTTAAATTCTGCACTATTAAATCCCAAAGGGAAGAGCCAAGCCAATGCTAGGCCGCCCATTGGAGGTTTTACTTACTGTCATTTAAATTCCTACAATTTAATTCATGTACCATCAAACCCCAAAGGGACAAGCCAAGTCAATGCTAGGCCGCCCATTGGAGGTTTTACTTAGTGTCATTTAAATTCATGTAATTTAATTCCTGCACCATTAAACTCCAAAGGGAAGAGTCAAGCCAATGCTAAGCCGCCCATAGGAGGTTTTACTTACCATCATTTAAATTCTTATAATTTAATTCTTGTACCATTAAACTCCAAAAGAGAGGGCCAAGCCAAGGTTGGGCCATCCATTAGTGGTCTTTATTTATTGTCAATTACTTCTTGTAATTTAATTTTTGAATCACTAGACCCCAAGATGAGTAGATTGTAGCACTGCACAGAAGTCGTTAACTCACTTCCTTTTTCGACTTCAGGGAAATATTTAATATTTTGAAAATGCAAAAAAAATTTCACTCACATACATTACATTTTAAAAAGTGAAAAATACAAAAAGAGAATACCCCACTAGAGCCTTAGGAGTAAATCGAGCCTGAGTTGCCAAATTAAGATATCCATGAAATTAAGGTACCGAAAGGGCATTAGTTTTAATTAACTGATGTAACCAAATCCCCGAACTCATAATCTCTGATTCGTAGAAGTAATTTAGTCATCCCGCTAATTTACTTAGGTTTCTAATCAACCTACTGTCGTGACCCAAAAAATAATTATTTCAATTGGGTTAATGGATTATTAGGTTTATTAGATGAATTAACCTAATACGGACCCTCCCAAGTCCTATCGAATCGCAACTTTGGTTTTTGTTCAAATGGTTTTAAAATTTGGAGTCGTCACTAATCATTTTTAGTAGGTTGATTAGATACCTAAGTAAATTAGCGGGAGGACTAAATTACTTCTACGAATCAGAGATTATGAGTTCGGGGACTTTGTTACACTAGTTAATTAAAACTAATGCCCTTTCAATACCTTAATTTCATGGATATCCTAATTTGGCAACTCAAACTTGGTTTATTCCTAAGACTCTAGTGGGATGTTCTCTTTTTGTATTTTCACTTTTTAGATAAGATGCATGGGTGGTATTTTTTTTATTTTCAAAGTGTTAAAAATTCCCTGAAGCCGAAAGAGGGAGTGTGTTAACGACTTCTGTGTAGTGTTACGGTCTACTCACTTTGGGATCTGGTGATTAAAAAATTAAACGGCGGGAAGTTAATGACAGTAAATAAAGACCTCCAATGGATGGTCCAGCCTTGGCTTGGCTCTCCTCTTTAGGGTTTAATGGTGCAGGAATTAAATTACGGGAATTTAAATAACGGTAAGTAAAAACCTCCAATGGGCGGCCTAGCATTGGCTTGGCTCTTCCCTTTGGGGTTTGATAGCGCAGGAATTTAAATTGCAGTAAGTAAAAACCTCCAATGAGCGGCCTAGCATTGGCTTGGCTCTTCCCCTTGGGGTTTGATGGTGCAGAAATTTAAATTGCAGGGAATAAACGACCTCCAATGGATGCGCTTTGCCTCTCCATTCTGGGGTTTTAGTTCTTTAAAATAAAATACAACAAATTGTTTCAACAATTTGAACTAAAATCCGTTGACGGGTCGGCTGCAAATTTGATGGGTACCTTGGAATTTGTTTAGGCTCACTTTGCACCTCCATGGAATTTATCATTGATACGGAGTTGTCCTTTTTTTTTTACCTGCCATAAAATATGGAAAAAAGGGATATGGAGAAAGTGTATACAATTTATGCTAATTTGAGACGAAAACCACAAATAAATGAATAAATAAAAACACTTAGCTCGAATTTGCTTGCTCGTTGACGAGGATGAACTCTTGATTTATGTTGATCGATGAAGGAATTGGTGATGATAACTTCTAACTTTAAACTCCCACCATCTTCAAAATTTTCTCTCTCTTTTTTGTATTTCTCTCTAATTTTTCTTCAATCTCCCAAAACCCTCTCAAACATTCAAAATTTTCTCTCCCAAAAATCTTTCTCTCAAGCTCACTTCTTCCTCCTTTTATAACCCACTCATCTATCTCCCATTCTAATTTTTCCACTAACTTTTCTTCATTTTCATCTTCCCTTCTCCATCTCTATCTCACATTCTAATCTCTCCACTAACTCTTTTTCATCTTCATCTTCCATTCTCCATATTTATCTCACATTCTACTAACTCTTTTTCATCTCCATCTTCCCTTCTCTATTCTCATCTTATTTTCTTTATCTTCTCTTTTCCATCTCCTCTTCTTCATCTTTCCATCTTCATCTCATCTTCTCCATCTTCTCATCTTCATCTCCTCATCTCAATTTGGAATATTAGAGAACAATATCACAACTCCTAAAAGTGAAAAATGAAAATAAATTGACTCAAATTAAATTTTTTTAGGCCCGATTCGAGATTATGCTCGTGAAGGAATACACGACCCCGAATTGGATTTTTTAAATTTACGATGGCCAACATGAAAAGGGGTTTAAAAGAAAAATATTGACTATTTTTATGTATTTTTGTGGCCTCAAATGCTATTATTTATTAAATATATTCCCAATTTCTAAAAAATATATTTAAAAAAATACGAAAAATACGAAAAATTATTTTTTACTCAAAAATGATTGCCTAAGCTTGGCCAAGGCTTCCAAAGTTGATTTTGCAATTTTCTCATTTTTTCTTGATTTTGTTTTATGAATTTTCGAAAATGAAAATATCGAAAAATATTGAAAATATGAAAAATTATTTTTTGGTCAAAATTGGTTCTCTAGGCTCGACCAAGGTCCCCAAAGTTGATTTTTTAATTTTATAAATTTTTATGGATTTTTTTATTAATTTTAGAAAAGAAACGATTATTAAAAATCAGGTGTCAACACCTACCAAAAATGATTAGTGACGACTCCAAATTTTAAAATCATTTGAACAAAAAACCAAAGTTGTGATTCAGTAGGACTTGGGAGGGTCCGTATTAGGTTAATCCATCTAGTTAGCCTAATAATCCGTTCACCCGATCAAAAAATATTTTTTGGGTCGCGACACACACAAGTACACCAAATAACCAATCCAGTTATTATATTTGCATTTAATTAAAATGCACACACGGTCTTGCTCAAAACCCGGCTCGAGACCGTTTTCTTTTTCATGCTCAAATAAGAAATTTTGACTTTGCATACAATCATATACATAACTATCCATTAAATCACCCAAGAATAAATCAACAATAATAAGCAGATAAATAAATAATTAATCATGAATTAGAAAATCAACAAACATTCATCCATCAATAATTTAATAAAGTTAATCAACACATTCGTCGCAAATAATTATCAATTTAATAATGATTACTAATTTGGACCACGATTAATTAAATCCATTTATTAATTAATAATTTTGCCCAAATTAATTAATTAAAAATAATAACAATAAACCTAAGAACAATAATTATTATTATTATTTATCAACTCAAAAGTAATTAATTAAATTCTTAATCAATCCAGAAATAATTAATTAAATTTTTATACTTCTATTATCGTAAATAATTATTAATTTAATAATAATAAGTCACGGATAATTAAAGCATCATAATAATTAACCAAATATTAATTAATTAATTTCGTCCAAATTAATTAGTAATAATAATAAACTCAAGGATAATAATAATAATTACTTATCAGACCAAAAAAAATAATTAAATAAATTCTTAACCAGCTCAGAATAATTAAATAAATTTTTATAAGTTCAAAATAATTAATTAAATTCTGAATCGATCTAGAAATAATTAGTTAAATTTTTGCACTCTCGGCTTGCATCAAATAAATAGACCAATCACAATATAGACAAGTCAATTTAGTTTAATTACCCTTATCGCGGTCATTTAACCTAATCGGGATTACTAACTTAAACTGATCGCGATTAACTAATTAAAATAATACTAATTTAGTCTAAACTAACCTAAGTGCAATTAAAGACCTAATCGGAGATTAGGGATTAACTTGCCCTAAATCGTCCGACGATGATGAACGGCTGTTGTTTCTGACAAGCGTCAGTGGGGAGCAACAATGACGGGGTGTCGACTCTTGGACGGTTGAACGACGGATGGAGGAGATGAGGTGGTGAAGCAAGCATCGGACGAGCTCGGGCTAGGCTGGAGGTCGCAACGCGACGCAGTAGAACGACGGAGCAAGTTGGTTAGGTATGAAGACAGCGAGGTGAGGGCCGGTACAAGTTAGGGGAACAACAACGACAATGGAGGGGGCTAGCGAAGGCTGAACAACGAGTGACAGGAGTTGTGACGATCAGACGGCAAGAGGAGACGATGACGACGTTAAGCTCGGTTAGATGTGCCGACACGATGGAGGAACAACGACCATGTGATGCAACGGCAACGACGGTGCAAGTTAGAGCGAGCTGGAAATGGCGTCGGGCAGAAGAAAACCAGAAGTGGAGGAGAAGAAGAAGAAGAAGAAGTTCGGGCAGTCAAAGAGAGGAAGGGATTCTCTGCTACACAGGAAAAAGGGAGGGGGAAAAGAGAGAGAGGAAAAGTTAAAAAAAAAAAAAAAGAAGAAAAGACAAGACCATGAGAGAGAAAAGATGGGGGAGTCAGACCATAGGGAAGTGGCGCACGGTAAAACCAAGGAAAAAAAAGGGGAGAGAGAGAGCATGAGAGACGGAAGAGTCAATGGGGGTGGGGTCCACAATCAAAGTCAAAAATGATGGCTAGCTTCTTGAAAAATCTGGACGCTACAAAAGGTATTTGGGCCAGCGTCCATAAGGATCACACACCTCAACTAATCCTTCGGGAGGGGTAGCACAACATCCCACCACTATGACTTTCTACTTAAATCACCGGTATCTAGCGAGATTCGAAAATTGGATCAATTTAGTTCTAAAATTTTAAAATTAGAGCTAGTTTTAGTCGAAAATTGTTAAATTGGAGACAAGTGTCCTACATGACGCTATCGACACTAACGTGGACTTTTTTTTATAATGTTTTTTATTTTTTCTTTATTTTTCTCCCTTTCATTTTGGCTAGGTGATCCTCCCTAGCCATTGGGTGAGGGCTAGCAAAGCTTCACTAGCCCTAGGCGAGGGCCTTACCAGTGCCCGGCGGGGCCCCAAAGGCCCTTGTCAAGGCTATGGTAGCAAGGACTAACGAGCACTCGCCTGCCTTGGCAAGATCCACTTGCCCACTACTGGCCAAAGGCCCTTGCCTAGGGCCATCGTGAGCCCACTAGCAGCGAACAAGTCCATGAAGTCCCTTGTAGGTGACGAACGAGGCTACAAAGGCCCTCATTTAGATCTGTCAAGGTTCGTTAGTGACCCTCCCCGCCAAAATGAAAGTAATACAAAAAAATTTAAATACTTAAATAGTTTTAAAATTAAAATTATAAAAAAAATGCCAATGTCAGTGCCAACCGTACCTCACAGGACAATTACGTTCACATCAGCGATTTCTTATTAAAATTGATTATATGAACTCAATTGGTATAAATAAATAAAAAGATTTAGAATTATATTAATCTAATTGAAAGGTTTAAGATTGAAATGACGCTAGTGCAATAAATTTAGGACTTCTTTGGTACTTTTCCTCGTCTACACTGGTTAATCCCCACACATTGGAATGGATTGGTAGAGATAGAAAATGGTCAATTTCATGGAGTCTCGTGCTCTTCTTGTGGGGCCCCTTGATGCTTTCGAGTGAATTTCGCATGGGACACAGGCATAACAAAGGAGACGAGGAAGACATTTATAACTCTGTTTGGTTCAGCATTTGCAATAAGCTTTGGACCCCTAAAGGGGTTTGGCCAAGTGCAAATAGCGTTTGGTTCAATTTTAGAAGACTTTTGGCAAATGCAATTACATCTCCAAAACTCCTCAATGACCTTTAGGCCAAAGTACCTCAAGAGGTACTTTGGGAAGTTGCATTTTCAAAATGCAATTACAATTTTTTATTTTTTATTTTTTGTTTTCTTTTAAGAAAGTAATTAAAAATAAAGTAATTAAAATCAAAATAATAATTTTTCGAAAATTTAAAAATTTAAAAATCGAAACAATGAAAAATTAAAAATAATTAAAGAAAGTAATTAAAAAATAAATTAATTAAAAATATAAAAATAATTTTTTGAAAATATAAAAATATAAAAATTGAAAAAATCGAAACAATGAAAAACAAATAATAATTAAATAAAATTAATTAAAAATAAAAAATAATTAAAGAAAGTAATTTAAAAATAAAAAAATAATTAAATAAAGTAATTTAAAAATAAGAAATAATTAAAGAAAGTAATTTAAAAATAAAATAATGTTCCTGCAATCATGCTGGGGCTTGGAGGGGGCCAAATTTCGGGGGCATGCCTGCCCTCGGTTGAACCATTGGGCCTTTCATCATCAACTTGAAGCTTTTGGGCCCACGAAAGAGCAGTCCATCATTGACTGAAGAGTGACGATGTCGTGCTGTCCTTGCCATTGAATATGGCCTTCTCCCTAATTATTCACCTACAATATGGCTTTCCGGGAATCGGACCGAATCGACCATACACCCCGGTCCAATTCCAAGTTCTAACGGTTACCAATCCGATTCTTCGTTTCAAAAACAGTGAAACCAGCCCTATGCGGTTCGGTTCCCGGTTCCTGAATAAGAACCGGACTGGAAACCAGAAAGTAAAAAGTAGAAACGAAAATTGGAAAATTGATGGATCGCGGTTGCGTGTTTTGAAATTTTTATCATTTATTTTAGTTTATGTGTTCATCTTTTATGGATTGTTACTATTGACAAGTGGGGATTGTTGTTGTTATGTTCGCTTTAATCTTGTTTAACCAAACGTGAAAGAAATAAAAAAAAAATTTAAACAGATAAGAAAGAAAAAAAAAAAATTTGCCCAGTTCCCGGATAGATATCAGAATCGACTGTAAAACCAATTGACACGGTAGGTTAGATTTCACATTCCAAAAGGTAGAGAACAGGTTCCGACAGGATACCTTCCAGCTTTCAAGTGAAACCTAAAACTAATCTAGAAAACCTGAAATCGCTCTCCCTTACTTATCATCGTCTTTGCATCATAACGGCGACCCACCATTCTGAATTCCCGTCAATGGGTGGGGCGGGGAGGACATACATTTATTGTTTGAATTTCTCCCCGAAAGGAAAAAGCGAGAATGATCAGATGCCGAAGAAACGCTAACGTTCAAGGTTTCTTTCACCACCCTTCCTCTATAAATGAACACTCACTCTCCTTGACTAGGCAAAACTAAACAACTCTCTCTCTCTCTCTTGAAATGTGAAGATGAGAATCCAAGTCCCATTGATGCTGTTGTTGTGGTCGCTGTTGGGCCTCATGGCAAGGTCGACAACAGCCGCGGAGACGATGGATTCCGACACGCTGAGCCGATCGGCCTTTCCGAGGGGCTTCGCTTGGGGGACTGCGACTACGGCTTATGAACTCGAAGGCATGGCCGAGAAAGAAGGACGTGGGCCAAGCATCTGGGACGTCTTCGTCGAAACTCCAGGTACTTCTTCTGTCTTTTCCATCCGTTAATGCTTCTGAAATCATATCTTCTTATGTCAAACTATGAGAAGAACTGTAGTTTCGCTCCAAATGGAATTGAACCTTGGTGTAATCAACGAGATACTACACGCCACCAGGTAGCGGCTTAGTGATACCTGCTAGGGTTGATCGGTTTCTGGCACTGAGAACCGCCCACCAAGACCAGTTCCAAAAAATGGAAACCGGGAACAGTCCGTTGATTCCTGGATCCATACGGATTCAGTCCAGTCCGGTTCTCGGGTGGATCTATGGAACCAATCTTATCCCGAGAGTGAGAACTGCGAGAGTCGAGAACTCGCGAGTCTGAGCGAGACTGCGAGAGAGAGAGAGAGAGAGAGAGAGAGAGAGAGAGAGAGAGAGAAAGAGCTGCAATAGACATGACTTGGTGACTCGAATGGGCACGATGAAGCAAGCTGAACAGTCAGTCGGTTCAGGCACTCGTCGAAGAGAAGTGCGACTCAGCTGGTTCAGGGGGGCGGCGGCTGGAAGAATGCTCGGCGGCAGCTCAAGGTTGCAGTCGAGGGCTGTAGGTTGCAGCACGGGCAAAACGCCAAAAGGAAGAAGAACCCCTTTGGCACTTTTTCTTTTAAAAGCTGTGGCCCTCTCTCTTTTCTCTCCGACATCTTTCTTTTTCTTTTTTTCTCACGTTCTCTTTACGATGGCGGTAGGGCTTTTTAAAAAAGGGGGCTTAAAAAAAAGTTTATCGATTTGGATCTCCCCGAAAATGTATTGCGAATTAGGGTCCATCGGGCGGGGATTGCCTTGGTGGGGTTCTCTGGTGCCGTTCGGCAGCATTCGGCAGCCTTGCTGCCGAACCAGGGTCCGTCCGGTAAGACGAGAGCCATGGCCCAGTCTTGCAACGAGTCTAAAATGACCTCGCTGAGGCACCAGTTAGAATACCTTCTCCGCCTGGAGAACCGCTACAGCTATACATATCATATCATCAGCATCAAACGAGTCATTGGGGAATGGCTCACATGCATCATTTAATGAAAGCACTCCAGTCCAATCGCCTCCTCGAAGTGGCTTGTCAACCACCCTTTCCCTCCCTCAAAAGAATGCTTCTCACCAAATGCCCTTCCTTGAGTTGGGGCAAGACAACAATGAGTAGTTACTCAAATCAATAAAATTGGTTTTTCTTTGCCCCTATTTCATAAAAAGCCCATGGCGGTATCCGTCCAAGAGAGCCCCACTCCCAGTTCGGTTCGATTTTGGGCGGTTCAAGCGATTTGCAATTTTTTCACACGCCCTTAATATCGGCTATTTCTTTCAAGTGCAAGGTCATGAGTTCAAATTATGGGGTGATCTCGAGCCTCTCTCATCGTCAAAAATAGGCTCAAATGGTGAAGTTTTCCCTTATATTGATGGATTGATCATCAACCTATTTCACAATTGATATAAGATGACTCAACACAAACATACGGTAATATATATATATATATATATATATGAGACGCATCAGAGTTTTCTAGGCTTCCCTTGATTGTTGATGCTTGTAGTTGATTATGGTGTCAAGGACGCTGCATGTCATTATGCCCATATCTCAACAGCTCCGTCCATGTTTCCGAGAATTTTGGGGAAATGATTTTACATATAGAAACTCTTCTTCAACTCAGTGTATTTACTCAAAGCAAATAGGGTTTGGATTCAAGCCAGCTCAAGCTGGATTCTTCACGTTGCCTTTTTTCCCTTCCTCTGAACTCGAAGAAGAACACACCATATCCTGATCAAGATTATTAACTGTAATTCATGATTTTGAAAGGCAAATATGTGGAGGTTTCCAGGAGAAGGAAGGCAAAGATGGCGTGGGAACTAATATCGTCGGTAATTATGGGTGCTCGTGGCGCGCCGATGGCCCTAGAGCCACCGCCGGTGACGGAGGCGATTCTGCATCAAGTGGCCGCTTCTCTCCAAATGTACGTGGACGAGCTCCCTCAGATGCCCAAGCTCTTCGGGTACACCCTCGACGCCGGTTCGCCTGGGCCCGGTCATCTCACTATCGGCATGTACGAGACCAAATGGGTACGTACTAAGTTTCTCTTCCTTTTAACAGCCACATAAGCTTCATAGACAATCCAAAGTAACATGCTAAAGTTAAGGCCTTCCAATGAATTATCCCGTGCTTTCTCTATTGACGTTCACCTAACTTTTATTTTCTATCCATGAACAGAAATTTCACCGTGATTTACCTGCAACAACTGTATTTGCCTATGGAACGTCAGCTCAAACCGCCACAGTGCCCGGCCCAACCGTCGAAGCTATCCGAGGCGTACCGACTCGTGTCGCATGGGAAAATCACCTCCCGGAGTCTCACATACTGCCATGGGACCCGACTGTTCTCACCGCAATCCCCAAGCACGGAGGTGTCCCCACGGTCGTGCATCTCCACGGCGGCGTCCACCCCCCGGAATCGGACGGTGGTCCTTTCGCTTGGTTCACCTCCGATGTCAAGGAGACTGGCTCCGCATGGTCACGGTCCGCGTACAAATACCCAAACATACAACGCTCCGGGAACTTATGGTACCACGATCATGCCCTGGGTCTAACTCGGGTCAACCTCTTGGCTGGCCTAATCGGCGCTTATGTTCTTCGAGACCCGGCCTTTGACGCAAAGATGAACCTGCCCGCCGGACCGGAGTTCGATCGCCACTTGATGATCTTCGATCGAAGCTTCTATAAGGATGGATCCTTGTTCTTGAACTACACCGGAGACAACCCAACTATCCATCCTCAGTGGCAACCGGAATACTTCGGATACGCAATCATAGTCAACGGCAAGGCGTGGCCTTATCTCCAAGTCCAACGTAGAAAATACCGGTTCCGCATTGTCAACGTCTCTAACGCAAGGTACTACAGCCTCGCGTTGACCAACGGCCTATCGTTCACGGTGGTGGGATCAGACTCTTCGTACCTAGCCTCCCCCATCGCCACCCGGCGGATTGTCCTATCGCCTTCTGAGACCTTCGACGTGGTCATCGACTTCTCCACCGCCACCGCAACTGAATCCATATTGACCAACGGTGCCCCTTACCCGTATCCGACCGGGGCTCAGCCCGATCAACTAATGGGCCAAGTCATGAAGTTCATCATCAAGCCCGGAGCCCCGAGCCTGCCTGACACTTCCCGTGTCCCAGCAAGTCTGGCGCCAAGCCAGGCGGCGACGATCGTCGGAGCCTCCGTCACGCGATACATCACCATGTACGAGTACCTGAGCTCGGCCAACTTGTCCACCCATCTATACATAAACGGCAAGAGCTTCCTCGACCCGGCAACGGAGACTCCCAAATCGGGATCGACCGAGGTGTGGGAGGTAATTAACTTGACCGGAGACAACCACCCGCTCCATATTCACCTGGCGACTTTTCAGGCGATTAAAGTGCAGCAGCTGGTAGACGAGCAAGGATTCCTGAACTGCATGACCAGAAAGAACGACGCCGTGGCATGCAACGTAGCGGGCCATGCAACTGGGCCCACTCTCGACGTTCCGGCTCATGAGAGGGCGTGGAAGAACGTCGTCAAGCTCGAGCCCGGCTACAAAACGACGGTCGTCGTGCACTTCAATCTGGTTGAACAAAACAACGCTCCGTACCCTTTTGATGCCACCTCAGCTCCAGGATATGTTTACCATTGCCACGTAAGCTGCCATAATTTCCCAACCTTTTTTTTTTGTCCGTAGAGCGGTAGAGGTAGATTTTACAGCAAGGCATTAAATTATTTTGCCTGAACTCTAGAACTTAAAATTCAAAAGTATTCCCTCGAGATGAAAGTAAGAAAAATATTTTCTCCCAACTTAAAGGGATGACGGTTGAGAAGGTAGACTCCACATCAACTTCAATTGGTTACCATCGGATAGGCTCGTATAGTAGTGATCCGCACTTGAAATGAATCATGACAGTTTCGATTCATGCTAGGCTAACCTGTGCTTCGCACAGTGTCTTATAACCAACTTGTCGGCCTTGCACCCCTAGCTCACTAAGAGCTAGCCGAGCTTGTTCTTTCTTAAGCATGGTCATTGAATAAAGAAAATTTGAACCCTTCTATATCATCGCGGGCGTGAATAAGGCCTTTTAGGACGAGTACTCAACTCAATCCAGTTACTAATTTTTACTCAATCTCTTCTCTTTCTTGTGACATTGTTGTATGAATGCTCTGTGCAGATCTTGGATCATGAAGATAACGAGATGATACGGCCCTTGAAGCTGGTCAAATGAGAAGATATAGTTCTTTCGTGTGATCGAATGGCGTTTTCAAGTGTGCATTAATGCCCATGTAACATATATATGTTCTTAATTTATGTGTTCTGTTTTCATTGCATTCCAGTTCAAATCAGTCATAATGTAACCGCAGTTGTGATTCGATGGTTGTGACCGTAGTTATACGTGAAGGCTCTTCGATGGGTCCTATGTATAGCTTATGTCTTCAACATGCCACTTTCTATAAATAGTTTTATGATTTGGTGATATAAAATGTGTAGTGGTTATGCTTTGACAGGTTTGTTATAGACTTAAATATAAAATTATGGGGAAAAGTACACTTTTTATGCCAAAAGTCACGTGCATAGATCACTTTTGTACCAAAAATTTCAATTCGATCACTTAAGTGACAAATCAGAGAAAAAAGAATCACTTTAGTACTAAGTCCGAGACAAAATGATCATTTTAGTGTCTCTGGCCACATTTTCCAGCCAAAAGTACCATTATCATTAATAATTATTTTTTTCATGTAAAATGATGTTTAAAAAAATAAGTCCACGTGGGTTGCCATATAGACTTCTGCACTTTAAAATAAATTAAAATAAATCAAATTCAATTTTAAAAATTAGCTAAATTTCAAATTCATTTAAAATAAAATTTTTATTAAAAATACCTACACATCGGTGGCTCAACTGGTTTGCGCTCTGGTCCTTTCACAAGAGGTCCTGGGTTCGAATCTCGCTGGGTGCCGGTGATTTAAGCGGAGGGTCGTGGCGGTGGGATGCTGCGCTAGCCCTCCCGGAGGATTAGTCGAGGTACGTGAACCGTACGAACGCTGGCTCGAACACCTTCGATACCAAAAAAAATTATTAAAAATAAAATTAAAAACAAGCTTAAAATTAAAAAAAAAACCTTAAATTTTAAATTTAAGAAAAGGAAAAGAACCAAGTGATGAGGGCCCTTGCTGCCACCGCCCCCACTATCGTCAGCAATAGCCTTAGACCAAACCTAGGGGAGGGCCAACAACCCTCGACTAATCTAGGGGAGGACCGCAACCCTCGCCTAGATCTAAGAGAGGGCCTATACACCCTTGCCTACGCCGCCGACCTCTCGAGGGGGCTAGGCAACCCTCACCATTTGTTTTGAATTGTTTTTTTTTTCAATTGTTACTTTTTTCGTTAATTGTTTAACCTAATTTTTCAATTAATTTTAAATAAAATTTTTATCTTTTTATTAAATTTTAAATTTTTTTATTTTTGTAACTTGATTGACTTTGTATTCTTATTTTAGTATTTTTCTTTTCAAATTTTGACCTTTTTTAACTACTGACTGGATCTTGCCGGGGCCATGCTAGTCTCAAATATTAATAAAAATAATGTCATGTCAGAATTTCAGTGTAAAAATTGGACTTGGCATCAGAGTGACCATTTTTTTTTAAAAAAAACTTAGCGCTTAAGTGAGCCAATTGAAATTTTTGGCATTAAAGTGATCTTCGTACACAATTTTGGAGACTAAAAGTGTCCTTTTTCCTAAAATTATGCACTCCATATTAATTTAAACTTTTAAAATAATTGACTGCATACAATTTAATAATGCTTCATTGAATTTTTCCCACTTCCAATGCTCAAAGCTATTTAATTAGATAGAAAATATTAAATGAATATGCATCGTGAGATGAAGAGAAAATCCAAAAAAAGAATTAAACAATAGTGGAAAAAGTGTCAAAAAAATCATAAACCTATTGCATTGGTGCCAATTCACTCCTAAACTTTTTGCACTAATTCAATCCGACTAATTTTGGCCGAAAATTCGCTGACATGGACGTCAATTGTCTTACATGGCATGGCTAGCACTGACATAAATAATATCAAAACATCAAAAAAAATGTCAATTTAATCTTAAATTTTTTTAATATTTTAATAATTTTTAAAAGAAAAAACCACAATTTTTATTAAAAATATTTAAAAATTAAAAAATGTTCACGTCCGCGCCAATCGTACAACGTAAGATAGCCAACGTCTAGGTCTGCGAATTTTCGACCAACATTGACCCAATCGACTCAATGTAAAAGGTTTAGAACTAAATTGACACTGATAAAAAGGTTTAAGGTTGAATTGACACTAATGTAAAAGATTCAGAACCGAATTGACATAAATATAATAGGTTTATGACTTTTTTTTTTGACACTTTAAAGAGAATATCCGTGTCTCCTTTGATTGTGCACCAACGCAGGGCGATGTGGAGAACGCCCTGATCATTCCTGGCAATTGTTATTGTTACGTAAAAAATGAATTCATCTGTTACATAAATTTTTTGTTCGTTGTTTTTGTGGGTACATGTCAGTATCAATTCTTTCCCTTTTTTTTTTCCTTATATTAGTCAACAAGTTGATATGGGACATAATTCTTTATCGCTTTATGCATTGGAATATTCTTATATCTTATCGACTATTTGTCCGCACATTTCCAGGGTTTCCCACCAAAAGCAGAAATTACAACGTGCCAATTTTGCCCTTATCAACCTAAGCCAAGAAAAGGATAAGTTATGAGAAGAGGACACCTGAAGTATCAATATTTGTGTACGGTACTTACTTTGGTGCTAATATTTTTTAGCACTTAAGTGCCAAATCAGAAAAAAAAATCACTTAAGTTCCAACGGCAAAAAACTTTAGCCAACTTATCATGTGTCATTTATTTTCAATTTTTAATATTATGGGGCAATTTTTTTTTAAAAAAAAATCAACCCACGTGGAGTCCACATGGCATCAACGTGAACTTTTAAACTTAAAAATAATTAATTTAAAAAAAATCAAAATTAAACATAAAAATAACTTAAAATAAAAAAAATTAATAATAATTTATTTTTAGGTTATTTTTAGTTTATCTTTAATTTGTCACGAAAGTATAATGGAGTTCTAAAATTTTCAAAAAGTATAATCAAGTCCTAAAACTTATCACAAAAGTGCAATCGAGTCCTATAACTTTCGAAAAGTACAATCAATAGAAGGATTTGGTTGGATCAATTTGACAAATTTTACAATTTGATTGCTCTTTTTTGAAAATTATACGACTGAATTATACTTTTTTGATAAGTTTTAAAACTTAATTGTATCTTTTGAAAATTTTAGAACTAAATTGTGTCTTCGGGATAGATTTTAGAACTTTCGATTTACTTACCCCGGTTCAGAAATGAGCCAATAATGCATCTCCACCAGACAGTCCACGCACAGGCTGGAAATGGTCAATTCCCATGGAATCTCGTGCTCTTCTGAATGGGCCCTGTGCATACTTTTCAGTTGAATTTCACGTGGGACGAAAAAAAGGAGCTGAGGAAGACATTGTGTTTCTGCAACCATGCTAGGGCTTGGAGGGGCTAAATTTCAAGGGCATGCCTGCCCGCAAGTTGGACCATTTTGGCCATTCATCATCAACTTGAAGCTTTTGGGCCCATGAAGGAGAAGGAGCACTCCATCGTTGACTGAAGGGAGCTGACCAGAAACAGGTCTTCTTGCCTTGAGAAGAGGACACGATCCCGAGAAGATATTGTGTTGTCCTTGCCACTGAATATGGCCCGCCTCCTAATTTTTTTTCACTTATGCTATAGTATTGAATTCATTTGACAACCTTGTAAATCTATGTTACTTCATTTAGACATTCATTTCTCTCTCTCTTTTGCTTGTGCCAATGTGCGATTGGCTGGGTTGCTCTTTCGTCAAGGAGGCGCTGTTCAACCCGAAGAGCGGGAGAGAGAGAAAGAGGAGGAGAAAAAAAAAATCCCCACAAAACACATTAGATTTGCTAAGAAGGTAGTCTGTCAATCATTTGTAAAGTGCCCCTACTAGCTATCTAGAGAACGATAGAACGGCTCACAAGTCCCTTGAGTCGATTCTTCCATACCTTTGATTTATGCAACTGGCTAACTCAAAGCAATTTGCATGCAATTGATAAGATTTAGGGCTAGTGACATCCAATTCCTAAGTTGGAATCCTCCCCATTCCCCCTCCCAAAAAAAAAAATAATAACTCAAATCAATTGCTCGACCCCCATTGATTACGACCCACGTTTTTAGAAAGTCCGTCTCTTTCTTAATTGTTGGAAAATAATATGTAACATATTGGGAAAAGTACATAACAAAGTGTTGTAAAAAAAATAAAAATAAAATGGAGAATGCGATAACAACTTCAATAATAATCAAGTCAATGAGCAAATAAACATACAATTACACATTAAATTGCTATAAAATTGTAATGGAATTACACAGGAGGTGAGGTACGTCTAACTATGCTCCTGAAAATACAATACCTCGAATCCGTTTGAATTAACATTGTGCAAACAGGATTCTGTTAAACACTTTTTCGAAGTTGGCACACTTAGAGAAAAAAATTAAAGTGCAAAGATAAGAGGTATACCTCTTCTTCGATCTTATCTGCAAATCTTGTAATGAAGAAGAAAAACACAAATTCAAGAAATGCATCAATTAAAATATATACATGATGACATGAATTGAAATGATTCATAAATTTAAGAGACGCGTGAATCAAAGTGATGCGTTGTGTTGTACTTGCTTTAGTTGATCCATTAACCGATTAATTACAACAATCAAGCAAGACGCGGGCAAAGCATTCGATTCACGAGCTAGGTGCTCTCACCTTTTTAGCTTATTCCTCTGCATGTCCGTCAAGTTCACGGGCAAGTCAGCCTCAGAATCGCAAAACGTTGCCCCCGTCTTTGATCAAAACTCCGACGCTCCGCATCGCTTCAAAAGCACCTTACCACTTCTGTATCCCGACAGGGACCCACCGTTCTGGATTCCCGCCAGTGGGGGACGGGACCCACATTTGTTGTCTGGATTAAGGAAAGAAAAATCGTAGCTTGAGATTTCTTTTCGATTCTGGCAACGACAATAATGATCAGATGACGTGGAGACGCTAACGTTCAAGATTTCTTTCACCATCCTCCCCCCTATAAACGAACACTCAACTCTCCTTCACAGGGCAAAGCCAAACTCTCTCCCTTGAAGAGTGAAGTGTGAAGATGAGAGTCCAGGTCCCATTGATGTTGTCGTTGTTGCTGTGGTCGCTGTCGGCTCTCGCGGCGGCGAGGTCGGCAATGGCCGAAGAGGCGGCGATGCTCCCCGACACCGGCGGGCTGAGCCGGTCGGCCTTCCCGAAGGGCTTCATATGGGGGACCGCGACCTCGGCTTATCAAGTCGAAGGCATGGCTGACAAAGAAGGCCGCGGGCCTAGCATCTGGGACGTCTTCGTTAAGATTCCTGGTACTCCTTCCAATGCGACACGCATCACAGCTTTCCTGGGTGTTTCCCCATTTCACTGTTGATTGCTTGTGGTTTGATTATGGTGTTAAAGTGTCTCCCGGTCGTGCGGTGTGTACAGGAATTGTGGCCGATAATGCGACTGGGGAGGTTTCGGTGGACCAGTATCACCGATACAAAGTGAGGGTTTTTTTTTTTTTCCTTGTCGCTCTCTGTTTGTGAAGAACTTGTCAGATCGAGACTAAAAGAGCTCTTACTGCATACGTTGATGGGACAAAAAGGGTTCCTTTTTCAAAGATGTTCTGGCGTGTGAATGGTAGACAGAAGGAATCTGTTGTTTGCTTCGGGGGCTCTGGAGGGCCGAGACAAAAAGATTTTGATTCGGGCATGTATACATGGTGTCCTGATGTTTCTAAGCTTTGTTTGGTTTACTATCATATCTGTTTTTTGTCATAGTTCTTATGTATTCTCGACAATTTTTCATGAGAAAAACGGTTTGTCAAACGCCATATCTTGATAGTCCGAGCTCTCTCCTGGTGTTGCTCTGCCCGTTTGGGATTGTACATTAAGAGACATGAACTCGCTGCGTTTATTCTATTGTCCCATTTAACGATGTATCCAACATGTTTCTGGCACTCATCGACCCCATCGTGCTGTTGCAGGGAGATGTCGATCTAATGGCGAAGCTGAACTTCGATGCCTATCGCTTCTCGATTTCGTGGTCGAGGATTTTCCCTGGTAAAAGCAAAATTCTTATTCCTATTGCTCTGGAGCACACCCTGCCAGACAAGCAATTAATGTAACTCGTGATGTTCGACATAATGCAGATGGAACCGGCAAGGTGAATTGGAAGGGAGTTGCCTATTACAACAGGTTGATCAACTACCTGCTTAAGAAAGGTAGGTGGATAAAGGAACCCCGAAAAAGAGCTCAAAGACCTGTCTCGATTTCACAACACTGTTTACTAAGACAATCGTGCTATGTCATGCTTAGCTGTGAAATGAGCACATATATGAGCCAAAGGACTATCTTTTTGCAGGCATCACACCATACGCAAATCTGTACCACTATGATCTTCCAGAGGCTCTAGAGATGAAATATAAGGGGCTGTTGAGTCCCAATGTAGTGTAAGTATCATCAGGCGCACCTTATTTGAATTGATGAAACCAAGGATTTTTAGCTACATTTGATTTTATTTTGGCTACATTGACAATGCAGGAAAGACTTTGCCGATTATGCGGACTTTTGTTTCAAGACATTCGGCGACAGAGTGAAGAACTGGATGACTTTCAATGAGCCAAGAGTGGTGGCTGCTCTTGGATACGATAATGGGTACTTTGCCCCAGCGAGGTGCTCAAAAGCCTATGGGAACTGCACAGCGGGAAACTCAGGAACCGAGCCTTACATTGTGGCCCATCATTTGATCCTGTCTCACGCCGCAGCGGTTCAGAGATACCGAGAAAAGTACCAAGTACGAATATGATTTATATATGTTCTTTCCGCTATGAAGCCATTACTGGCCGAAGAGTAGTGTTTATCTGTTTCTATTTGAGCTCAACTTCATCTATGAATCGTGAATGTGTGCGCTTTTGCAGGAGAAGCAAAAGGGAAGGATTGGTATTCTGTTGGATTTCGTTTGGTACGAGCCTCTTACCAGATCAAAGGCCGACAATTATGCAGCTCAAAGAGCAAGAGACTTTCATGTTGGATGGTAATAATGCCACTTACGTCTTAGAAGATCTTGCCATAGTACTGCCAATCAATGTTGCTTAAACTCAATTTACCAATTTGGAATCTTTTCAGTGTGCTGGATTCAGATCAGAAACTCTCTGCGCATTTCAATGTGCACTGAGAACTTGAACTTTACATGGTCTCGGTAGCATTCCCAATAAAGGCAACCAGTAGAAGTCATAGATTGCGGATATTTCAAGTTGCATCTTCTTTATGCAGGTTTATTCATCCTATTGTGTACGGCGAGTACCCAAGGACGATGCAAGAAATTGTCGGGGACAGGCTGCCGAAATTCACAAAAGAAGAGGTTAAGATGGTGAAGGGCTCAATTGATTTTGTTGGTATTAACCAATACACGGCTTACTACATGTATGACCCACATCAACCGAAAGCTAAAGTCCCTGGGTATCAGCAGGACTGGAACGCTGGATTTGCCTGTAAGACACCTCATTCATTATAGTCGAATGGAGTGTACATTACTCCATATTGTGCTTGATCGTATATTAAGAGAACATCCTCTTCAAAATTTTGCAGATGAAAGACATGGAGTGCCTATTGGTCCAAAAGTAAGAATTACATTCGCCAGTTAGGATTATGGTCATGTTCTTTGTTTTATATATATTGATCTGTCTGATTTCCATGTGGCCAACATCACTTTCAATCGCTGCAGGCACATTCTTTTTGGCTTTATAATGTACCCTGGGGTTTGTACAAAGCTCTGATGTACATCAAGGAGCGTTACGGGAACCCTACCGTGATTCTGTCAGAAAATGGTACATCTCTGTGCGATAAGTCCTGAATCATCCTCTAGGATGTAACTGTAGTGCTTCTTAATGATTCTGCTGTTTATGTTGCAATTATAGGCATGGATGATCCGGGAAACGTCACGCTTTCTCAAGGACTACATGACACCACGAGGATCAACTTTTACAAGGGCTACATAACCCAACTGAAGAAGGCTGCTGATGATGGAGCCAATGTAGTGGGCTACTTCGCATGGTCTTTGCTCGACAACTTTGAGTGGAGGTTGGGCTACACATCACGGTTTGGAATTGTCTATGTCGACTATACCAACCTCAAGAGATACCCGAAAATGTCGGCCTATTGGTTTAAGCAGCTGCTCACCAGAAAAAAGAACTGAGTTGACCAAGATGAAGTTTTTATCCTTACTTTAGAATTCACAAGAGGATAAATGATGTCAATCATGAAGTGCTTGTCATCATGAAAATAAGGTTCTGCTGTTTTCTTAGTACTCTGGTTCTATGTTTCGGTTTCTTTTAGTCGAAATAGGGTGGCAACCAATTTGATGTGAAGGCGGTTCAATGCAATAAAAGAAGTGGTCTTGCATGACAATGCTAATAATTAGCCACGGTTATGAATCGAGAATCACTTAAGAGTCATTCTAGCTAATCTGCTGATAAATATAAATTTGGGAAAGTAGCGGCACTACTCCTATAGAATTTCTGACCGGGAAAGAGAGAATGCAAAATTCGGTTGATGGATCCTGGTATTGCACGGCACTAGAACGGTTGATTTCCTTGAATGTTAATCTATTGCCCAAGGAAATGCATTGCTTGAGGAAATGCAAAGGCAAATCTTTTGCGTGGTGTGCTCACAGATCATCATCTGCCTTCTCTAGATTCTCAAAATTGGAAGAAATTCCTGATAATCATATCGGAAGAAAAGAGATGAACAGTCAACTCTTGATGTAAATGTACACCAATTCAAGATTTGAGTCTAACTTTTCAAAGCACTTGGTTACCAAGGATCAGTTTGGCAACAATTATAATTCTTTGATTCCACACTTAGTGACCAAGTAATCAGGATGAGCAATGACGGCCATCTACTTGTGAGTCCATCACCAGGTTAACAACTGCGGGGACATGCCATTGGGTAGACAACTTGTAGGATAGTTTTAAGCTCATGAATGCCGCATTCTTACGGTTGAAAAGGAATCAAGAAGAGTAAACTATTACATGATTTAAAAAAAAAAACTATGAATTAACTGAAAATCAGCAGCAATTTCACTCCTCTATCAATACGATTCTGGCCTCTAGATTAACAATGATCTGTTGGTAATGACTCTGATCTACTCTACTAGAGATTCATAAGTAAATAAGTGAAACAAAATTTACTTCAAAGTCTCGTGAAAATAGCTCAATTGGAGAAAAAAAGATTATAAAAAAAGGGCAGCTCGATGCAAAATAGCATCCCCACAAGGCGGAAGTCCAGGGAAGGACTCTATCACAAAAGTGAAAAGAGACAAGTCTTACCCTACATTTGCAAGAAACTGCGTCCAAGGCTCGAATCTGTGACCTCCAAATCACACGGCAACACCTTAACCAGATGCACCAAAGCTCCCCTTCAGAAAAAAAGATTATACACGAGAAAAATAATTCAAAATAGTAGTCCTGTTTTCTGAACCCTTGCAGTTACTTTTCAATTTCTTTGTCTGTCTAGCCTGCCCATTTCCACTAGTTTTGCAGTTTGGAGTGGAAGTTACGCTCTCCTGAGACGCTAATGCATTGCACAAGATGCCTGAATTTCCCACCTCGGTCAATATAGAACAATGTTCAGTATCGCTGTCCTTGAGATCAAGGCAAATTTGATCCCGCTTTCTTTTCATGCGATGGTTGTTTTCAGACACGTCTAATGAATCTTCACTGGAACTTGGACCTGGTGAATCCAGTCCTTCGACGTCTATAGAAAGGGAAACTTCACAGCCGCTCTTCTTCACTGGACTTGAGTGAATAATGCCAACTTTTCTTGTTTTGAAAGGATTGTTGTCAGGGATCTTCAAAGACAAGCTTTCAGTAACCGCCACACTCACCAAAGCTCGGGAGGTTTCCAGTGGCAACATTAGTCCGGAAAGCGCGGCTGCTTCATTTATAAACTTCTTTTCCTGCAAATTGAGCTCCTCCTTCATTGCTGTACATGCCACAAACCAAGTATACAGTCATCAAAGGTGAAAGTTACATCAGATGAGTGACAAACATGCATCTCACGCATACTTTAAAAGGCCAAAGCTGCT
Source organism: Psidium guajava (assembly GCA_016432845.1). NCBI lineage: Eukaryota > Viridiplantae > Streptophyta > Magnoliopsida > Myrtales > Myrtaceae > Psidium > Psidium guajava. Next base: position 37,617,787 of record CM028228.1, read on the forward strand.
CAACCCTATGTGGCAAATAATTGTTTGAATTGGGTAACCACATGAAATACTGTTTAACGAACATATAGATACACATTATGCAAGTCCACCTGTGAAATCTGCTTTCATGTATTCCTTTGAGATGCTCACGAAGCAGCAGTCTTTCTCTGCAGATAAAGCAGTAGCCTCATGTTGCCAAAGTCGACGTGAAGCTGGTATGATGCCAATAGGCTCATGGCATCCAGAATTTTGACAATTATCAAATGCTTCCATGTTTGACGGGTCCACTCTTCCCTCCGCAATTGCAATAGCTATTGATGGAGGGATTTCTCTATTTTATGACTGACGATTAAGGAGACTTTTTTTTTTTTGCCTTTTTTTTTATAAATAAGAAAACTACATTTATTGGCACACTCTAACAGGGCTTATAGGTACGGTCTCACTGAAATTCCACTAAGTTTTCAAGTAGGCAGTATTGATCTTTGTAAGAAACTGGAATGATTCAACAGCCATATGCAAAAAGAGGATACGGTCCAAGGAAATCTAGCTCTCCATCTAGAGCCTGCAGGAGCTTTTCCGAAAGAGGTCTGATGTGTCTGAGTTTCTTCGTGATGGGGTCATAGCTGTATTGAGAGTAAAGTAAGTTCACGTATTTACATGAAAAGGACCACAATAAATTACAGATAAATGAAGCTTAGTTGGGAGGTTCGCCTACATTCGAGCATGCTGGAATACCGCTACTGCCTCATGGAAATATTTGCTATAATATTCAGGCATCTGATTTCCCTTTTCAAGCTTCAGAACTGACAACGCCTGTAACAAAGGTGGAGTTTAATCATAACTTTTCTAGAAGCTTTATTGTCTTATCAGGGCAATTAGCTACAAATACATGCTTCAAACTTGATAATGTTGCACTCTTATGCTTACAATCATGAAAAGGACATGTTTTGCCTATGAGAACTACTTCTCTACATGTATTTTCGACTCTATGGGCTGAGCTATTTTGCCGTTTGAGAAGCAAGAGGGAACTTACACGGTCAATGCTTCGATACTTGGAAACCAGAGAGTGAGCTTTCTTTATCCCTATTCCGGGAACAGACGGAAGGAAATCACAGCCAGCCAAGACACACATACCTGTGAAGAGACATGAAGAATTTCCTTTTTCAGATTGATCCTCTTTTTCAGAATAAATCTCATCCACAGAGAAGCGTTGAGGATTAAAACTCTTGCCACACTTCATGGAAGTTAAGGACTTTATTGATTGTTTGAGAAAGTTATTCTAGGCACAAAAATACCCAACAAAAATGGAAACGCAATCATGTCTTTGTAGTGCTAAACTTCAACTTCAAATTTGCTATCTTACATTTAACATGATTGATGTAATCTTAAATCCAAAACTTGCCTGTAAATGGTAGTAACTCACCGGTAAATAATGCCATGTCAAAATTTCGAAAGGAAGGTGTTCCATTTGTGGAATCAAAAACCTTCTGCAGCAACATCTCCTCACCGTTGCCGTACCTATCCATTTTAAATACAATCTGTTTGCAGGTGGTGCAGATGAAAGGAAAACAAGACCCATTATCAAAAGATGATGCTGTAATAAAATATTTATTCGCATTGTATGACTTTTCTGTTGAGTTTCTTACTGCTTGACAACCATATGCTACCAGATCACTGTCTTCTGTGATAACGGCTGCAAGTCCACCTTTCTCTGCTTCAAGACTCGAGAGATATGCTAATTGTGCATCAGCCTCATAAGGAGCTACTATGGATTCGATGTTTTCTGACTTCAATATCTAGGAACACACCAATGGACGGACTTGCAAGATTAGTAGTAGAGGATACAGATTACTCATTTCTGTTAGGTATTTCCCGGATTCTGAACTGAAAAGCAATGAGAGCTTATGACAGATGATTAAGACGCATTTCAAGTGCAGTTATCATGTACCTGAATCAATTGATGTGCCATGGATGGGGTAACAGTCACTCCTCTCTGCAAAAGATACCAAGCAACATCCAAATGAGCAAGAGGTTAAAACTTGACCATGCAGGCGACAGACTACTATCTTGCCTTTTAGGTGGATAAAGCATAAAAGAAATTTCAAAAACACCTTCCAATCTGTATGCAAGTTTAAGTAGTAGATGGAGTTACGGTTTCATAAATAATACTTTAACACAAAGAACTTGCCTCTTCTTAGACTAACAATTACATTTCACAACATTGCATTCATAGACAATGGTTGGCATTGGCCCTTCTGTGCCACTTGCCAAAATGTACCATAACCGAGTCATAGCAGCTTCTTATGCAACAAAAGTTCAATCCATATTGCCTACTTTAAATGCATACCGAGTGTCTTGGCCTTGAGAATTGTATATTGATCTTGCATCTTCTTAGACTAACAATTACATTTCACAACATCACATACATAAACAATTGTTGACATTGGCCCTTCTGTGCCACTCACTTGCCAAAATGTACAATCCCCATCACAAAAGTTTCATTCAGTTGCCTACTTCAAAAGCATACTGAGTGTCTTGGCCTTGAGAATTGTATATTGATGATTGACGGAAGCAAGATGAGGTCAATTGTAATTCTGTTGGCCAATCAAATAGCTGAAACGCCCAAATGACCTGCTCATTTCAAGCTATAGCACATACAATAACCAATTGGGATGGGAAAGGAAGGAGAGGGCCAACTCACGATGAACTGCACTAATTGCACTTCACTATTCGTCATCATCGAATGCATTGTTGATAAAACTAATTGCACGCAGCTAGGCAAAAACATGGGGCAGTTCCTGATACACCCCCCTAATCAAACCCAGCACCACATCATCGATGAATGGATGGTCCGTACCTGGAAGAGCTCCGAGGCAGCTTTGACATCTCCCTCTTTAAGCTTCTGCAGGGCCAGATCGCAGTTAGCTTTTCTTCTCCTGAAGCACAACGGTCAATCCATCAACGCATTTAACACAATCTAATCATCGAGCAAATCGAATCAACTACCACCATCGAAGCGCATATTCATAACCAAATTTTGAGTAATGAACCAACCTGTGTCTCTCATCCTCAGTGGCAGCTTTGCATGGGATGCTCCCCCCATCAAACACAACCACAGGAGTCACTTCATAGTGACGGAGCAGGTTGATTCGGTGCACGAAATAGCTCAAGTATTGCAACTTTTTCGCCCCATCTATATTGAGACAGAGCTCCATACTGCATGAATAAGCTAGAACAAAAAAAAAATTGATCTTTCAGCCGTCCCAAGCATCCAAATGAGATGAACATGGCTCAAGAACTTTAAAAAAAAAAACAATTGGGAATCGGAAAATGAAACTGTACCTCCCTTGTGAAGCCATGAATAGGCATCAATACCCACCTGCAAAAGAGAGAACGAATTGGAAAAAGAACATCGAAACTTTAGCAATGCGAAATCAAGGATGAACTCGAATCGGGTTTCGAACGGGTACCCGTTTGCCAGCGAATTTCTTGATGTGAATCGGCTCGATATAGGGCTTCATGAATCTGAGAAGATCCTTGATTCCCATTGCGTTTCTTCGTTTTCGGAGGTTTTTTTTTTTTCCCCCTCTTTATTAGAAGCTGGCTTTTGTCCGTTGACTCTGTGTTTTTGGCTTTTCCTAGGTTTCATTTAGCTGGGGCGACAACAGAGAAAATGGCGGGAAGGATAACAAATGTGAAAAACGAAAAAAGAAAAAAAAATGCTCTCGGATTGAATGCAAGCAGCTGTCACGATCTACATTTGAACAGACCAATGAAAAATCGCCACGTGTAACGCGTGCGAGCGTAGAGAAGAAAAGCGAAGCTCTATTGGCCCGAGACTTAACCAAAGAGCTGAGTGAACAGAACAGATTTTCGGTACGAAACCCGACGCCGTTTTTACCCGCGACGTGCGTTTAAATTTTTAGCTGTGATTCGCGCCCCGTCTTTCCGCCATTATTTTAGTAGAGTTTTTTTCTTTAGCCATTGTCGGGATGGGCAAGTTTTAATATATAATAAGACAAGTACGTTCAAAAGTCCTTCAACTTATCATGAAATTGTAATTAAATCCTGAAATATTCACAAAGTACAATCAAATCCTATAACTTGATACAATCAAGTTATTTCATTTCTGATTCATAAAAAAAAATTATTCCATTAATTCCGTCTAATTTGGCTAATAAAAAATTTTAACTTTATTATTTTTTCTCTCTCTCATGTGACACTCACGTAGCTAAAACATGAAGGGTAAGGTGGAAAAAACCAATGTTGTTTTTGTCTAAATTATTTTTTTAATCAAAATGTACTTAAATTGGAAATAAAATGCTGACAAAATTAAGATTTGAAAAAAGAGGAGCATTGTTTTGGTGCAAATCTGATTTGATGGACAAGTTTTTAATACATATTGGAAATAAATTCCCTAAGAGCCTTAAAACTTGTTACAAAAATATAATTGGGTTCTAAAACTCCCAAAAAGTATAATAAAATCTTACAACTTTTTTATATTGATGCAATTTAACCCTTCCGTTAACTCCGTCCAATTTGGATGATAGAAACCACTAACTTGATTTATTATTATTATTTCATCTCTAATACATAGTGCTAACTTGACTAAAACATAAATGACCAGGCTGAAATAACGTTGTTTTGGTCCAAATTTAATTTGTTTTAATCCAAATTTAATTTGAATCAGTTGTAAAAAATTAAAAACAAAAAATAAACTGCTACAACGATGGTGAGGTGGCATCTATAAGGGCTTGTAGGGCCTCGTCAGTTTTGCGCCATTTCCCCTCGTTTTTATTTTATTTTTTAAAATAGTAATTCAAGTTAAAAATTCAGATTTAGACCAAATGGAAGTCGTTTGCCATTATCTTTCATGTTTTAGCCGTATTAGCACCATCCAAGAGAGAGAAAATATAAAAAAAAATTCCATGTCAACTTTTTATAGGAAAGTATATTCCAAACTTAGGACTTGGAACACATTTACCCAAAAAAAAAAAACTTAGGCCATGGAACTTATCTTGCCACTTGCCAGGGTCAGTTTATGATTTTCATAATCAGAAACCGACCATGTTGGCCTGGAACAAAACAAGGCTATTTTTTATTCCTTTTTTGCTTAATTTTTCTATACATTTATGCATGTGCAAAACATGAAACTTCTTTTGGGTTTGAGGATAATATATCGAAATAATCCATTTTAACAAATATTTTCTGTCTTAAGAAAGAGTATAATAACTTATTTAAATTATGAGTAAATCAGTTGGAAAGTAGTTAGAATCCTAGTTCAAACCTGAATCCAACCTTATAAGCTCAAGATTTCAAGTTTCTGATAAAAGCGGTTGGTTCAGGGTGTGGGATTGGAAATAGAACTTTGGTAAGGCCAGTTCACAAATTTTGAAATCAGGAATTAGATCGGTCCCCTTGTGAATCAACCTAGTTGTTCATCCCTAATGTTGTGATTAGCGAGCTTGTTTTATTTAGAAATAACAACATAAATAGTCCCTGAACTTTGATTAATATACAATGTTGTTTATGAACTTTTAAATCATTCAATGAGGTATCTAAATTTTAGCTCACCGTACAATACATTCCAAAAATTTTAATTTATTGAATATGGTCCCTCAATTTTCGGTACATGCTCAATTTAATCCTTAAATTGCATGCAAATATTCAAAACTTATCATTCCATTAATTTAAATTCAGAGACAATATTGAACGTTTTCATCTATGGACTAAACCGACTAGGTGTCAAGAGTTTAGGAATCACACCGAACAAATTAAAAGATCGGGGATGACATTATACATTGAGACCGTATTAAATAAATTAAAAATTAAATAACTACATTACATATGGATCAAAGTTCGGAAACCTTTTATGCCATATACCCTGCCGTTTCTTCCAACTCAAGTAGATAACAAAATAGAAGTTTATTTCAGGCAGACGGTAGGAAGAAGAAGAAATGATGATGATGGTGATGATGATGTTGGGCCTGAACGAGTTGAGCCCAAACCATCAATAGGCGGGCCCATCTTCCGGCCTCCTCCTTAAGTCGGCTCCTGAACCCTCCTCCGTCTCCTCTTCTTCTTCTTCAGCAACCACCACCGTCACACCGATCTCCGTTCACGTGCACGTTCACGTTCAAGAGCGAAAAGCTTTTAAGACCCCTAAGTTCCAAACCCTCGCACGCTCCCAATTCTCCCTGCATCAATCGACGCCTTCGTACGACGACAAGGCTCCATATTCTCCCACAAGCTCCGCCGCTTCCGGCCCTGGGACCCCTAGGAATGTCTCACGGTCTCGGCGGTGGCGGCGATGACGACGACGGCGACGAGGTCTCGAGCGGTAGCGAGGGCGGCGGCGCTTTGTTCGACGAGGACATGGAGGCTCTCAGGCGCGCCTGCGTTCTCACCGGCGCCGACGCGGACGCCGCCGTTGTCCCTCCCGGCGGGCTCGACTCGGCGGCGCCGGATTCCGACAGCGACGACGACGAAGACGATCTCAAGTTGGTGAGGAGGTTGCAGGAGCGGTTCTCGGCGGACTTGGCGAATCCCCTGACGCTGAAGCCCCTGGCGTCTATCCATCCGCCTGCGGCGACGTCCGACGAGGACGAGGACGACTTCGAGACGCTCCGCGCGATTCAGAAGCGGTTCTGCGCTTATGATCACAGTAAGTTCCCTGTCCATGCGAAGAGAATTTTGGCGTGCTTTGCTGTTTGGATGAATGACGTCCTTTCAAGATGACGAATCGGTACGAACTGTTATCGCAAGCCATGTCGTGCATTGGTTTATACGTGACACAAATCAGCAATTTTTGATGAAGTACGTAGATCACAGTAGTTTTGAGTATTCAGCATGATTATATGATGCGGCAAATGGAATACGTTCTTTACTCCCTACTGGAATTGCAAATTCACATTAATATGCTCGATTGCATATGCTGTGAAACCTTCAAATTTGCTGTTCTTGCATTCTGCCGTTCTTTCTCTTTCCTCGCGTTCTCTCGCGTTAAAAGGAGTATAAATCTTAGTTTGCAGTTTTGGAAGATTCTGAAGTTCATTTTTTAGGAATGATTTGAATCTGTTGTATACTTCTTCTTTTTTTTTTTTGCATCGAGACAGTAGCATCTCGAGAAAACTCTTCCGTTACCTATTCATTACCTTCTAGATTGCTGACAGTGAATGTTCTGATCAATATGGATTATTGGGAAGAAAATGCTTAGCTGTATGGGAAACACGAGAGCAGAACCCTTTGACTCGTGTTATTGGGGATTGAGAATATGACTAGCAATTTCAGTGTTTCTAAAGTGAGGAGAATTTCAAACTAATCTGTTGTTCTCTGCTGTTACGATGACTTTTCCAGTTATGTTAAGATGCAAGTAAGTACATGGAATGGACTGTCCTCATTATATTGCCGAACATCCTGAATATCCGAACACTGAGGTTTCTATGGCCATTGCAGATAGGGTACCGACGTAATTCCTCTAGCTGAGTTTAAATCCCTAATAAAGTGAAAAGGTCTATAATGGAGATTAGATATTGTGGACCTAAGATCTTTCCCATGTCTGTAATCATGCTTGAAGAAGATATCTGTATGCTTATGCACCTTTCCTTACAGTTAAATATTATGAAACCTGAACTTGAAGTACGAAGATTCTCATAATCTCATACTTTAGGATGACTCTTGAGCGTGCTTGCTGTAGTTAGGTAATGAGCTCAACGAGTTCTTTGTTAAGTAGGCCACTTCGATTAGAAATTTTTTCGACCACACAACTTATGATTGTCAGCACAGGGAAGTGAAAGTACGGCGGGCTTGTTTATTTTCCCTTTGCTTTGTGATCAATATTGTGGAGATAATAAGCTCTATTACAAAGACTCCTGATCCCCTTTTGCTAGGTGAACGTGGGCTTGAATTCCTTAGAAAGCAGAGGAATTGCTAGGAAATGGAGATAGCTACAAATTGTTTTGTGCACGCGTACATTTGCTTATACATTGCTGAGTTTATTCATCATCGAACCCTCTTAGAATCTCTGATCAGATCAGAAACTGCTGTTCCGCATGTTTTTCTGTGTTTTTGCTGCTTATTTCCATCTGGTATGCAGGTAACACGGAGAGCAAGAATGGCTTATCTAGCACTGGTAGCATGTCCAATACTATACCTGTAAATATCTTTGGTGGTTGTAAAGTTTTTCCGGATAATGAGGATACTCATGGCAGCAATCAGACATTGAATAAAGATGAGCTCCAGCCTTCTGCTTTAATTGAGTGGCACCAGCCATCTCAGAAGCAGCAAGGGCTGGCCAAATATTCTTCCTTCCCGAAATCTGGCCAGACATTTATTGACGCCCTTAAGAAGAACAGGTCCTGCCAGAAGCTTTTCCGAAGTAAGTTAATTCAGATTGAAGCAAGAATCGAGGAGATCAAAAAGCTCAAGGAACGTGTCAAAATCCTTAAAGATTTTCAGGTTTCTTGCAGACAAAGAACTGGGAAGGCATTGTCCCAGAAGAAGGATCCCCGTGTTCAACTTATATCGGCCAGCAAGACTACTAAGGATTCAAAGGTACTGAGCCTCGTAATCTTGCTTTTTGACTGCAGAAGTGTTGTGAACTTGTGAGTAGATAGGATGTTCCTAATTATAGATCTTTAGCATTTTTCATTCTTACCTAATGCAGATGTAGTACTTTTACTCCTAGGGAGCTGGTGAGATTGATTATGGCATTCATGTTCTTAATTGTTTTGATATTTGTAGCTTTCTGCTCATTTGGGTACACTCTGATTCTGCAGGTCAACGATAAAAAGTTTTCTGCCATGTACTATGGGCCAGCCGAGAATTCCCATGTCTCTAGTTATAGAATGGCATTGACAAGATTTCCTCTTTCGCTTCAACGAAGCAAATGGTCAGAGGTGGAGAAGGAAAATCTTGGAAAAGGAATAAAACAACAATTTCAAGAAACATTGCTTCAAATTAGCCTGGACCGATATAGGTAAAAATTTTTGTGAATCAGTGAGATGTTTATATTTATGGCTCCAGTTATGATATGTCTGCACATTTGTGTTCATTGTTTCAGAATCATTTGTTTTCACTTATGTTATAAATGAGTTCATTTTGTCATCAGCTGAAGTAATTTTGTTTGTGGAAAGACCCCTACACTAGGTTCTATTTTTGGATAGGTCTTTATACACATCTGCAGCTAATGCATGGAATATTCGTTGGTCTCCTGGAAAGAACATGTGCTGGTTTGGTATGGGTCACGACCAAGATGCGCCATTACATGCAGTAAACATGAGCATCTCACCAATTCACAAGATGACATGCCCAAAAAAAAAAAACTATTTTTCATGATAGATGTAATTTTAAATGGCTACCATGATTAGATATCAGAAATAAAGCTACCCTCGAACTGGGGAGATCAATGTTAAGTGTGTATGGAAATACATTCTCTCACCTGTCAAAAAGAGTATGGTCTTTCCTTTATTTTAGATATAAGCACTTCATCTCCGCAATTATAACTTCTTCTCTATTTTTCACTTTTTTTTTAAAGTTAATAGTTTATATTGTTTCCTTGACTCCATTTGCTGACAGTGCTTCAGATGGAGACCAATATGGCTTCGAAGATATACTTTCATCTATTAGAGATTTTGATATCACACCTGAAAGTATCAGAGAATTTTTGCCAAAGGTTAATTGGGATCAGTTGGCCTCGCTTTACATTCCGGGTAGATCTGGTGCTGAATGTGAGGCAAGGTAAGCAATTCATATGATCAAAACTTTTGTCGTGCAGTTTTATTTGGATTTCTAGCACAGTTGGATTTATTTGTCTGTTTATTAGTTATAATCTGAATTCAGTAAAAGCAGTTGGCAGGTTTGTTAAATTCTAGATTTGAAAAAAGTTGGATCGGAGCCTGATTGAGATTGGGATTTGAAAGAAGAGTCCATAAGCATGGTAATGAAGTCAGTAAGACATTGCACTAAAGCATCAAGTTAACAACCTTCTAAACAAAACACCTGAATTTCTTTTTTGTTTTATTTGGCCAACTCATACGTGGATTTTATAGTCACCGCTTTTAGGAACAAAATTGCTTCAGACACTTTTTTTATTTAAATTAGTTTATTTATCATTAAGGAAGAATTACCAGTATATAGACCATTCTAAAATTCTACGCTAGTAGAAATGGGAAATGTAGGTAACTTATCTATTTAGAAAGGGAATTTATGAAAAATTGTGATAGACAATTGATACTAATAGACGAGAACACCAACCAATCTCTGCAAGAGCACAAGTCATGGCCTTACAAAACTTTTAAGAAGATATGTTACGGCAATGCTCTTAGGATTTGACTTGAATCATGAATTATTGCAGAAATCCATCCTTACCAAACTTGGTCAATGGTGATACAGCTGACGATAGGGCACAGGTCGAGAATATCTCACCTAGGAAAAAATCAATCTGAATAACTCTTGCTATATATATATATATTGCGGGGGAGGGGAGGGGAGAGGGAAGGGAACAAGGAGCCCCTCTATAGTATAAGGTATACTGAGTTGGTCCTTTTCTGCACTAGGTCCATAAAATGATGTGGAGTTTGATTTATCTATCTCCATTTGAATTTCTTTGTTAATTGTCTGCTGAGCACCTGTGCTACACCATAAGGCTAGCCATGTAGATACACAAGGATGTCAATAAATAACACCTGTTAGAGAAAATTGTATATAACTTCAGAAACTGTTTGCCATATAGAACATGTAATCAGGATATCGGAACCTTTTAGAGACATTTGAAGCAATTTGAGAATCTTTCAGGGGGTCCACTATGCAGTGTGCATGACTGGTGATCAGTGACTTATGTGGGACATTACAATGTTCTTTCCCTTGAGCCGTGATGATTGTTGATAATTGGAGAGTTTCTTATGCTCATTTGCTCATATGAACTGCAGATGGTTGAATTGGGAAGACCCCTTGATCAATCACGGCAGATGGGCAATTGAAGAAGATAAGCATCTTTTGTTTTTCATCCAAGAAAAAGGGATAAATAATTGGTTTGAGGTAGCAGCATCTTTAGGGACAAAAAGAACGCCATTTCAATGCTTGGCCCGCTATCAAAGGAGCTTAAATCCTTGCATACTGAAAAGTGAGTGGACTCCTGATGAGGATGCTCAGCTTCGTGCTATAGTGGAGACTTTTGGCGAGAGTGATTGGCAAGCTGTAGCTTCTGCTTTGGAAGGACGAACTGGAACTCAATGCTCCAATCGGTTAGTTTCTCATCTGTTTGATTTCTGAATGGTGTAGTGTTGCATGGATCGCATATTGAGGATATTAATAACTCTCTACACGATTGTAAAATTTTCCTTACTGTCTTATCCATGTGGGTTGACCCGTCACTTTTATTCTCTATCGAGTTCTTAAATGAAAAGAGGAAAATATGACAAAGCTGCAGAGAAATTTAAGTGATAAAGAAGGATTGTTGTAAAACTAAAACCTGACGATTGAGCTGAAATGATGCAAAAGGTGTTCTCGCTTGTGGTTACAAACATGAGAATGGTGTTTATCCAATCCCATAGAATTTTTGGTTTGTTGCCGGTGGTTTGCAGCATCACCGAATTGCATGAATCTTCCCTACTTACAACCTTAAAGCTTACCGAATAGAGGCTGTTGGGTGGTTAGAACTGGTGCTAGTCCCAGAATATTACTGATGAGACCTCAAACTTATGTGGAATTGCTGTTACTGGTATATTGTCGCTTGCAAGTTTATAAATATTGCCGTAGCGACTTTCTCTGGGCCGATATGTTGCTGCACCTTCTGAACATTTTGGACTGTTTTGCCCTTTTGATATTGGGGCCCAGTGTAATTTTTGTGAATATCTCTCATTATACATCTGCTTCTCTATGTTGTCAGAAATATTGCACTTCATTCCAGCAATTAACAGATCAAAAGAATCGACGTGTTTGTTTTATCTTCACTTAGTACATTTCATCAGTGTTAAATGTCATTGCCCACAGTTATGTTGCTTTATGTCCATCCCAGTTTTCAGACTAGGAAATTGACTGGTGTATGTCAAGGAGATTATGCATATTTTAATTATCAAGCCCCTTGAACCTGTTCAAATAGATTAGTGTCCTTTCAGCTTTTGGAATACTGAAAGGGTATTATATTGATTTTTTACACGTGAACATCAAACTTGCAGATGGAAGAAAACTCTTCATCCTGCCAGGCGAAGGGTCGGAAGGTGGACTGATGATGAAGACAAACGTTTGAGAGTAGCTGTGAAGCTCTTTGGCCCTAAAAATTGGATGAAGATAGCTGATTTTGTACCAGGTCGAACTCAAGTACAGTGTAGAGAGAGGTTTGTACAGCTTTGAGCTAATTTCACTTTACTTACCTTTGATATGACAGCATTTAGTAAACCTTTTTTCTGACTGCAGATGGGTCAATTGTTTAGATCCGTCTCTGAATTGGAACCGGTGGACACCAGAAGAAGATGCCATGTTGGAGGCAGCAATAGCAGAACATGGATATTGCTGGTCTAAAATCGCTGCATGTTTGGCACCTCGAACTGATAATCAGTGTAGAAGGTATTCATACCTGTAGTTCTTTGGATAATTATGTGGTTTTTGTGCAGTTTATGCATATATCAGCCAAAGTTGACTTCTCTTTTGCCTTTGATGCTCCTTTCAATGAGTAGGAGATGGAAAGTTTTGTTTCCACATGAAGTGCCTTTGCTGCGGGACGCTAGAAAAGTACAAAAAGCAGCTCTGGTAAGAAACTTTGTCGATCGAGAGTCGGAGCGCCCTGCGCTTGGTCCTGGTGATTTCCTCCCATTATCGATGACAAATTGTGTGTCTGTCCCAGATTCTCTAAATCCGTCAATGAAGCAGAAGACAGGATCGAGGTAATTAGATGAAGATTTTCTAAGTTGGCCTTCATTCATCCCAGAGACAACTGCAAGACAAAATCATTTTGTTCTTTGAATAACTTTTGTCGTTCTCATTCTCCTGAAAAAAGAAACTGAACAGTCCCTTGTCAAAGTCAGTATTCTTCATTTTAGTTTGTCATTTTCTCCTCCCTGCAGTGTTTCACAGGTGGGGTCCAGGAGGAAAAGAAAAGCAAATGAATCAAATGTTATGCAAGTATCAAGAAGTAGTTACAATGAGGTTGATTATGATGAATTGGCTGAGCGTGGCTCCTCGAAGAAGACACGAGTGACAAAACGATGCGCTGGAAAGAAGAGTAGGCGTGGAAAGCAAGCTAAAGATCATACGAGCATTTCAACAACATCAGTGGTCCCGAATGGTGAAATCAGTGAAGCGAATGGTCTTTCTGGCATAGCAGAACACAGGAAAATCTCTCCTCGGTAAATTTATCGTTTTTCATTTCCTCAAAACAAGTGCTTCACAATCGTATATTTATATGAGCAATAAATGTATGCTCCTTTGTGCTCAGTTGTCCACCAAACATCACAGACGTTCTTCTTTATCTTACTTTTGGTTTCATGTACCTGCAGTGTTCAGAAGAAGGGGGATCCCGAGAAACCTCAATTTAACTCTGGTCTAGTTGTGGAAAAGGCCAGTTGCAAAAATGATGAGACAGTGGCAAAACATGGTTCACTTTTAAGGAACGAGAAGGTCACAAAACTGCATTCAAATGAGGGTAGACCAAATGGACATGCAATAGATCATTCATCATGTCAGCTGGATCTGACGTTGCTAGTCATGGCTAATGGCGAAGATCAAGCGCAAGGGATGTCTGATTTTAGACAAAAAGGGAAAATTGTTACTTGGTAATTATGGTTCTTTTGTTCATTCAAAGTGCAGTTCATACTAAAAAAAGATCATACAAAATAGAGATCAAAAAAATTTCTGGAGTACCTTATTTCTTTACCAGTCTCATGTCATTTTTCTCACTCTTAACTGTTGACTGACTCATCCTTTCTTCGTGTAGTGACTGGGAAGTAGGGAACAAGACACCAACAGTCGACAGTCAGCTTGATTTGGCGCAAGCTGTGGAAATAATTAGTTGCAATGAGGATGAGAGGGTGAGCAGAGATAAGACCGTTTCAAAGATGAGGAAGGTATCGAATGCATGTCTAAGAAAGGAAGGCCAGACAGAACACTCAAAAGATCAGCAATCATCTCAGCCAGATTCATCATCATCATTAAGAATAAAGGGCAAAAACATTGAAGCAGTTGACTCATCTAATATGACACAAAAGGAGAAGAATGTCTTTCCTCGGTAAATCTTCTTGACTTAGTTTCCTTCTGGGTAACTTCTCTCACTACACATCTTGGTCTAATTTGTGGATTTGGTGAATATTGCTCCCTGTAGTGCTCAGAAGAATTTGAGACCCGAGAAGACAAGAAAAGATGGCCGTTCTCACATGAACCATGATGAAGTAGTGGAAGATGCCCCTGCCGAATTGACTGCTTCGAAGGAAAATAGAAACTATAAGACGTATAAAAGACGAAACAGAAATGTTGCTCTTCCTGAAAGATGCTACTCTAATTCTGAATGTATTCCTGCTTTGCCAGAGAATCTCAACAGGTCACAATCGGTATCAATTTCTTGTGAGAAAGATGGGCCTGAACAGCTATTGACTGGGAATGAACCTGTTTCACAGCAAGTTCCAGATACAGATGACTGCGACATCACACTTGCTAGCTTGCTTATTGAGAAACAGAAGAAGAAGAAGAAAGACATTCTTAAATCAAGCGAAGGAAATGGCATGCCATGTGATGTAGATCAAACGCCCCCTAATGTCAGATATAGGAGCGAGGAACCGAATCTAGTAGATCTTAACGGCAGAAATGCTTCATCCGTGGGGTCCACCAGAGAAAAGTTGAGTAATGATCTGGCCTTCAACTGTGAGGATGGTGACATCACTTTAGCGTGCTTTTTACGTGATAAGTCTATGAAGAAGAGACCTTGATTTTACAAGCTTGGAGAGGAGCCCACACTTGTGATGCGAACGAGCATTCTGGTTTTGCTTCAGAATGAGCGACGGATGTGAAGTTCTAGTATGCTGTATCATGAGGATATCAAAGACCATCGAGGCCTTGGATTCTAGGTGAAAGGTCAGATCCGCTAGACTTTGGATGCGCGCGTTCCTGATGGCACCCAGTGCCAGGTATGTGCCTATGAGATTCCCGTTGGCATTCTGGTTGTCTCTGTCTCCTATTTTGTGTAAGAGCGATGGTGCAGTGATTGAGTGATGTGTTAGAGCGTGAGGTTATATGCTGGAACCATTCCGGGCAATTGGGATCTTGATGAATCTCCATATGCTGAGAATGACAAATTTTGTGCGGTAGCCTCGAGGTTTTGTTAGGGGGCAACCCCTGCGAGATTGTACATGCATGTAAACTTATGTTCCAAGAGAAATAGATACAGGCGGCATTTTTTGTCTTGTGAACTGTGTGGTTGATTAGTAGACTTGCATCCAGTTCGGTCTTAAATTTGCATTGATGATAAGCCGTGCTAGTACATTCGAATTGGCCCGTTCTGAGTGGTTCTCGCGAGAATCAGTCCAGTCTCTGGTTCTTGAAAATCAGAAACTGCTGATTATCAATCCGATTTCATGCACAGACCTCGACTATCTGAACTGCACTGATATATATGCCTCCCCTCACGATGCTCTCTCGCTCACCTCACGGTCCTCGCCTCACGATGCTCTTAGTGACACCTCGTTGCCTCTCGTTGCTTGCTATCAATCACGCCTCTCGCAGTCAGCTGCTTCTCATGTCTCCCTGCCTCCTTAGGCCTCATTGAGGAGTGGAGATTAGTTAGCTCCATTAACTTTGTTCCCGCTCTAACATGAGCAGAGATTTCATGGGGAAGCCGCAGGAGGATTCTGGTTTCGAAGTCTTTGCTGAGATTCGAGATTAACTTCTTGTCTCCTACCTTCCTAATTCTAACCACATGGCTCTCCTCAAGCAATGCTTGATCGAGGATCTTGGTGATGATTCTGGGGTCCAAACTCCCAATTCGCTTAAATCATTATCACAGCTGGTTTTTGGATCCACTCGAGAATTGAGCCGTATCGGTAGGTTCGATTTCTGGGTGGATTAGTTCCCAGCTCAACAAGTTGGGAAGTTGGGAACTCGATTCCCCATTTTAAGGTGAGAATCGGCTTAGCCGAGAGCCGATTACTCCTAAACATGGAGGAGTTATCCTAATGCTTCGTAGTGATTTTTTTGGGTGAAACGTATTGTGATTTGGGCTTTATTTATTTCACGTAAAATAAATAATTTAAAAAATAATTTTTTAAATAATCAATTATATCGTTTGAAATAATTAATCAATTGAAAATATTTTCTTTATAGACAAAAATAATTTCGACCAAAAAAAAATAATGATAAAAATATTTAAAAAATTTAGTATTAAATCGATAAATGTACAAAAAAATATAATATTTTTTTTTCCATTTTTCCCATAAAAGGAATTTGACTACTCATCAGCTTCATCTTTAAAGCAGCAAGTCCTGCACCCAACGCATTTTTAGCCTAAGCTCTAAGCGTCTTATCTTCCCTCTCTTCCGCTCCTCCTGTTGCCACCAGCCACTAACTCCGCTCCAGCGTGACCAGTGCCATGTCCTCTCTCTCTCTTCGAGAGCTAATGTCAACCTTAAATCTCCAATTAAGAGAGATCGATCATTTGCTGTTACAGAAGGGTCAACGGGTTAACAGAAAGCGTGAGAGAAGACAGTCGTAAAACCAGGTATTATATCTCCGTTCTCAAAATATAAGACTCTGCCCAAAGGCCAAATCTTCTCTCACTAAACATAAGAGTTGAGGCATATCGCTTCAAGCATCTTGAACAACATCGTAAAAGGTTCGTTTAAACCACTAAAAAAAAAACAGACGATAGACGAAATCTTTGAAAAGCAGTTTAGCACTGGCGATTGTCAAAAACTTCCTAATAACGCCCGATTCCCCAGACTCTGATCACGCCGTCGTTGTAACCGCTGAACAAGGTACTTCCATCAAAGCTCCAGTTCAAGCTCGTGCAGAAGATGACCTGCATTTTGCCATGCAATATGTTATCCAATAATTAGCATTCCTGTTGATACCAAAAAACTCTTTCCTCCTGTGAAGAAATAATAGCAGGCAAGCACAATCATACAGTTCGATTATGATGATGTGCTTATTGTAGTCAGCATGCAAGACCATAATCCAATTAAGTTTGTGTCATATTGCCTTGGTCACTCAAGATATGTGTACAAAGCCATTCGACCAGCGATTTGCTTTTTTGCAAAAAATAATTAACTTGGGCAGGTATCTAAAAGCAGAGGAAGTAACATTGGAGAATTCCCTTATGCAGCAAAGAATTCTCAATCAAGAATACACGACCATAATGTGTCTGAACTGCAGAAAAATAACAGATTTGAAGGTATCCCTCTAACCTATTCCGGCGTACAAAGTCAAGAAGAGTGACCAATAAACTAATTTCTAATGTGTAGGAAAGATCAGTAATACTGAGCACTATTGCGATGCAGTTGGTCATGCCTGGCACACGGTCCAGAAACCTTGCAAAAATGTGATTAAGCAACATAGAGCATACACCGCATCAATGCTACAGACCAACTGCCTCTGCATTCACATCTTTTGAATGTTGCACCAGATATTTCCACACAAAGTATCACGAGAATAAGGTAACTAAAGAACCAGTCCCCAATATAAGGTACATAGCAAACATGGATGTACACTGTATCAAGCAATAATAGTACTGGAGGACGGAGATAATAAATATCCAAGCATAGCCAGTAGAAAAATCTACCTTCTTATTTGTGCTCATAGCCCCCGTAGTCTCATCAGTTAAATCAGCTTCACTCTTCAAATCAACCCTCAAGTCCTCCACGATGCTCTTGCTCTCTAGATCCCAGATCTTAATGCTGCTCTCTGTGGCTGCACAGAGCCAATACCTATTTGGACTGAAGCAAAGTGAATGAATAATGGCACCAGCCTCCAGCGAGTACAGTTTCTTTCCTTCTGCCAAGTCCCAGAGCAATATCACTCCATCCTTGCCACCACTTGCACAAAGTGACCCATCGGGAGACACTGCCACGGTATTCACATAGCCAGAATGCCCATGAAGGGTGTTTCTCAGCTTGCAATTGGTCAAATTCCACACTTTCACAGTGCGGTCCCACGATGCAGACACGATGGTCGGCTGAAGGTTGTTGGGACTGAACCTGACACAACTCACCCAATCAGAATGAGCTTCACCTTCCTGAATGGTGTACTTGCACTCTCCAAGTGTGTTCCAGAGCTTGATCGTGCGGTCACGAGATGCTGATACAATCTGCCGGTTGTCAATGGAGAAGGCCACCGACAGCACGTCCTTAGTGTGGCCCACAAACCTAAAACAGAATCAAATAGAACCAAATTATGCGATTAGTCATTCAATCAGGACAGCACTTACACCTCAGGGATCATAAAACCGAAGACAATATCATATCTTAGACATTGATGAATATCATATCAATGTCCAAGAATTTCCAAAATTCGTGTGAGCAAGGCTACTTAGCCAAAGAAAGCTAAACTTAGTCGTATGTATCTGAATCTTTACTCTCTGCACCCATCAATGAAGATCTGCCATGTACAATCACTAAGAATAAGCCTATCAAACTGAAAATAAAAATTCTATTACTTGAAGAGAATCACTTGGCACTAGAATACCATGAAAATGATTTCTTCAAGATTAATTAAGGCAATAAGACAACTCGAGCCAAAACAGACTAGCACTCAAAAGTTCCAGAACAAATATGCTACGCCCTCCGAAAGTGAAGTAACCAGAAACGCCCAAACCAGAGGACAAGGACACTTAGGACAGACTACTCGGACCCCCAATCGAGCACAGATCCAACGACAGAATCAAACTAAACCATCGCACATGTGAAATGAAACGCTACAGACAGAATGCCACAATAATTTCAAGACGCAACGCGAAATAGAAATGATCACCTGCGGGCGGAGACGCCGGAGGCGAGATCCCAGAGGCGGAGCTCGCCGTCCCAGGAGCCGGAGAGGGCGAACTGGCCGTCGGAGGAGAGGACGACGTCCTGGACGAAGTGGGAGTGGCCCGTGAGGCGGCGGCGGGGGACGCCGTAGACCTTGTCCTCCTTGGTGAGCCGCCAGAGGATGATGGACTTGTCGCGGGAGGAGGTGACGATCATGTCGGAGTTGTCGATCGGGATGGCGATGGCCGTCACCATGTCGGTGTGGGCCCTCATCGTGCCCTTCAGATGGAGTCCGTCCGCCATTTTTTTCCCCCTTCTTACCTTAGGGTTTCTCGGCCTCGAGCGGCGGCGGCGCCTCTTCTCTCTGGCTAGGAGGACAAGAGAGAGGCTTCGAGCGTGTGCTGGGGGAGGAGCGGAGGCGCGAGGATGAGTGCTTTAGATGAGTTTGCAGTTTATATACCTCGGCCGGTTAGGGTTTTGGGGAATTAGTTCAGTAGATGATTAGTAGAAAGTTAATTCGAGTTAAGAGACACTCTTTGCTTGGATCAACGAAAACGATGTCGTTTCGCCCGGCTTATAGTTATTATAGAAATTTATGCGTGATGCTCACATGATCAATAGTTTTACGTGATTCGATCCTTAGAGATCGAGACTCCGGTAAAATTGGCTCTAGGGATCGGGTCAAAGGTCGAGCCTCATTGTCGACTTGTGCTTCTAGGCAATTGGCCATTTCGGTGCGAAGAGAGCTTGACGTGTGGACGAAGCCGTGGCAACTCAGGCGCATTCGCCCATCTTGAGCCTATGATGATTAGGGGCGCATGGCAACATAATCAATTTCTAATTCTGAACAAAAGTTGATTTTTCTACTTTTAGAGAGTAGTAATTTTTTTTTACTTCTTCAAGGGATTGTAAAACTACTTTCTGAGCAAAAAAAAAAAAATGCTACACAAGAAGAAAAGTGAAGCTAGGTAATCAAATGGGTTTATACTCCACAAGTTATTTTATCAAATGGATTTTTGCTTCATAAACACTTCTAGAATAGAAATTCTACTTCATATGTATTGTTACACTCGCCCTTAATTGGTGCGTCCAAGATCAAATTGTGGCCTAAAATCAGGTATATGACATAGGCTTTTTTCATTGGCAAAGAGTACATGCTGCTTTTCGCATGACTCGAGTTAGATCGTGCTTTTATTGCTAAATGTAGTTTCATAAAGCTCATGTGTGGCTAGACCTAGGATCCATTTAAGTTTTAACTCTTAGGCCTATTTGCTAACGTTTCTGTTCCAAAAAATGATTCTAATTAAAATCACTTTTTTTTATTATGTTCTTTTAGAGAATTAAAATACGTTTGGTAACTACATTAAATTTTTGATTTTTGGTCCATAAATGATCCTAAAAAAGTGTCGCGAGAAGATGTTGAGATCGATCTCTTCCCTTGCCCTAGGGTTATTGGCTAAGACATCGGCAATTACCCGTTCTTTCGCATTCTTCAAGGTCATTCCTAAAATATAAAGTAAAATGATCAAAAAGACAAGATAGAGTTAAACCCCATGCTAGTTTTTTGAAATTTTTTTTTGAAGTACATTTTTTATTTTGAAATTTATTTTTATTTTGAAAGACTCATAATTAAGCCCGATTCTCAAGATTCTCCATGGATGACATGATTTTTTTAATTAGTTGAAGATCAGCACCGGTCCAGTTTGGAATACTAATTATGCCCTCAAAATAGATTTAATAAAAAAATATGTAATTTCATTGATAAAATCAATTATTTACATCTTATTGAATTGGAGATGCAAATAATCCTCCAAAAGGGGAAATTCAATCATAACAATCAAATTATATGAATGCAAACTAGACACTAAAGAGTAAGAACTGTTCCCCGCAAGGGATTGTGTGAAATGAAATTTTACTGATTTGGGCATGTGCGCACTTCCTTTGAGGGTTCTCTAATAATTGTGCCAATGGTCAAGTTGTCAATTAAATCTAGTATGTTGTTATCATCAACGAGCACAATTGTGCTCCCGCCTGGGGCTTCCATGATTTCCTACAAAAATAGAGCAAGTAATGAATATGTGACCTAAGAGAGGTCGGTCAATGAGTCATGCATTAGTCCAACTTTATTTTTCCATTTTTAGAGAGAAATTAGACAAAATTTTCTTAAGAAGATATGAGTGAATTTCTTAGAAAAATTTTCTTACAAATTTTATAACTTGAAAAAAAATGTGATAAAGTTCTTTGATATTTAACAAATTTTTCGAAGGAATTTTTTTTTACCTCAATGAATTTTCAAGGGTAAATTTGCTAAGAAAATCTTGTATCCATTAAAGCATTAAGGAAAGATGTGACAAAATCTTTTATTAGTCAATAATATTTTTCGAATGGATTTTTCCGCATTCATCTTTTTAGAAATGCACACCAATTTGATTGTTTACTTTTATTTTTTGTTTTTTAAAATGACCATGATTTTAAGTTCAAAATTTCATTAACACCTAACGTGGACCGACCATAAATAAATACAAAATAAAGTTAGAGAACTCACATTACCTTGAAAAAAATACCAATCACATTGACATGCACATTAATCGTGAGTTTAAATCTTAGTCTAACTATCTAAAGGTTTGGCAAAATGAAGTAATGGATGGAACGACATGTCGCATCCTCACACACAATTATGATGACAAGTCGTAGCCTCGCGTACAATATTCATGACTAGTCGGGTCCATTTACTTCGGCTTGGTTTGGTCGATAAGGGTAACGTCGATGTATCGTAGCCTCACGAGCATAAGAACGAACCTTGAGCCATTTTTTGAAAAACTTTTCGAGATCCAAATGGATAACCTTTAGCGAAGCTTTACCATCAAGGTTAAAGAACCATCTAAATACAATCTTAAAACTATTGGTGTGACCCAGGTCCGATCACGGGTTGTGTGTAGCGTAGTTAAATACTGTATACACATGCATAATATTTAAATGCAAACACCTCTTCAAAAGTTCAAAAATTAAATCACAATTCCCATACATCAAGCCTGCAAAATAAGGGATTAGCCACAAATCTCTCCTCTTATAACTCTCATTCTCCAAAATCATTAAACACCTAAGAATGTAATTGAGCTAATTGTCAAATCAAATGAATTTTCATGAAATTTTTCTGATTTAAGTCATCTTTAAATTTTTTTGCAAAAATTTCATATTCATTTCTCAATGGAGTCACCAAGTTGTCACAACCATAAAAAAATTGAGCTTTCCAAATTTTAGGTTAATGGAGTACCAAGTTAATTAATTTAATTAACTTCGCTCGAACTCTCACAAGTTCTTTCAGATCATGACTTATGGTTCAAGTGATCATTAGACAAAAGATTTTAATTTTTAGAGTTGCCACTAATTATTTTGGGTAAGTTGATTAGACACCTAAATATTAGGAGGAATACTTTATTCCTACTAACTAGAAATCGATGAATTTGGGAACTTGGTTACATTAATTTTTCAATTAATACCCTTTCGGTACCAATATCATAAAAAATGTTCAATTTGACATTTATGATGAATTTCCACTTGAGGCTTAAAGGTGCAAAATTTTTTTATATGACAGTGTGAAAAACTAAACTATATGCAATGCATGCCGTAAATGATTTTTTTTTTAAACAGGAATTTTCATTTCTGAGATGTAATCTTAAAAAAGATGTAGTTCAACATAAATATTTACAAGATAAATCACGCGTGCAATTACCTACATGATGTGAATTTCTAAAAGAAGTAATTTTTAAGCATGACAATTGAATGATATATCCAACAAGATTTAATTGGGATTCAAATCAATCAATTTAGGTAATGAAATTTTTTGATATTCTAAATGTTAGAATCGTTATCTAATTTGACGGATTTGGACTATCAAATTCAAATCTTGTATTGCATTATTGATCAGGATCTCAGATCATGACTCCAATGATGAGGATAGATGCGGTTTTGTGTCGATGAAGGAGGAATTAGCGATGGCGGCATCAAGTTTCTAGACTTTCACTCTCTAAAACTCTCCTTTAAAAATATGCTATCATTTGGTTTTCTTTGGATTTTCTTCATAATCTTCTCAAAGCATTCTTCCTCCTTTTATAGCATTCTCTTCTATTTTTCTTTATATATCTCCATCCACACTCCTCTCTATCTCCATCTCCCTTTCTCCACCTTCATCTTCATTTCTCTATCAACTCTTCTCCATCTTCCCTTCTCTCTCAACTCTTCTCCATATTCCATTCTTTATCTTTCTTTCTCTATCATCCTTTCTCTTTCTTTCTTTCTAATTTCTCCACTAACTCACTATTTTAGTTATTTACAAAATAGTCTCTCCAGTTTTAAATATTTGTATTTTAGTCCTTGAAGTTTTAAATATTTGCAATTCAGTTTCTGAGAAAATATTTCTTTAAATCCAAGCCTTCATAAAATTTTCAACACATTTCCTCCATACTTAGTTCAATCAATTTAAGCTCATATCCTCTGCCACAACCAGAATGAGATGCATAAATAGATATAAAAAATGATTTAATTATTTTTGGCAAGAACTAAGATTAGTTCTATTTTTTTTTATGAAAAATGATTAAAAAGGTTAGTAGAAAATTTAGGTTTCAACATAGCGAGTGGATTAGCCGACATGATTTTTTTTTCTCTTTGTGTTTCATTGGGTGAGTCAAGTAGCACAACTCTTTTTTATGTTAACCGAGTTGATTATGTGGCATAACCCTTGTTGTTCATCGAGTGGATTAGGTGGCATGATTTTTCCTTTTGTATTCACCGAGTGGATTACGTGGCCGCATGATCTTTCATTTTATTTTCACGGATGAATTAGGTGGCATAACTCCTTTCGTGTTCGCAGAGTGAATTAGGCGGCATGATTTTTCATTTTGTGTTTGCCAAGCAAATTAGATGGCATAACCCATTCCATGTTCATTGGGCGAATTAGGTGGCATGGTGCTTTTTGTGACTACTGGGTGGTATAGGCAACACGTCCCATTTAATCAATTCTCATATCATGCTCTGTTTTTCATTTGTTGGAAACTAAGGTAATAGACAGGCAACCCGGTATTTTGAGAACCCTGCTTCGAGTGGATTAGAATTTCAGCAATCAAAGGAATGGACAACATTACGAAACATTTCTAAACTTGGATGCTTTTTATATATGTGATCAGTATGCTAAGTCTCTTTTATTGCTCCGCCAGAAGTAAGAAGCCTTGGTATACGTTACTATCTTGCATTTACATATCATACATAAAAAGAAATTATTCATCATTTTTATGGTCAAAATTTAGGTTTTCATGAAGTATTTGAGCGAAATTTCTATGAACCTCCACTCAAAAAGGAGCAGCTATTAACACCTAAAATTTTGACTACCATTTTCAATTTATTAAATTTTTGCATAAAACTTAGGGATCAGTTCAATCCCTAAACTAAAATGTTAGTTAAGTTGCATATAAACTTTAGGAACATGTTGCAAGTAGTTTAGACATCGTAAATCTGCATTTAGGTGGATGGTGGAGGATTTCACTCTTAATTTTGAGACTTGAAGTTTTTATTTGACCATTGTTAAAATAGAAAGAACAATTGCTAGTCAATATTCATTTGTGGCATACACAGGACCATGGAGGAGTAGTCAGATATCATGTGAGGGGCAAGAATGAATAAAAATGTACTCATGAAATATTGAGCAATATACTTGTCAAGGCAGGTGACCCTTGTGTTGACACCCGATTTTTAATTATCTTTTCTCTTTTAAAATTAATACAAAATCCATACAAATTCATAAAATTAAAAAATCAACTTTGGGGACCTTAACCAAGCCTAGATAACCAATTTTGACCAAAAATTGATTTTTCATATTTTCAGTATTTTTCGATATTTTTATTTTTGAAAATTCATAAAACAAAATAAAGAAAAAAATGAGAAAATTACAAAATAAACTTTGGAAGCCTTGGCCAAGCTTAGGCAACTGTTTTTGAGTAAAAAATAATTTTTCATATTTTTTGTATTTTTTTAAATATATTTTTTAGAAATTAGGAAAATATTTAATAAATAATAGCATTTGAGGCCACAAAAATACATAAAAATAGTCAATATTTTTCTTTTAAATCCCTTTTCATGTTGGCCATCACAAATTTAAAAAATCCAATTCGGGGCCATGTATTCCTTCACGAGTATAATCTCGAATCGGGCCTAAAAAAATTCAATTTGAGTCAATTTATTTTCACTTTTCACTTTTAGGAGTTGTGACATTGTTCTATAATATTTCAAATTTTCATCTTGGCCCAATTATACCCAGAATGACTCAATTTTACAAAAGGGCTTTAATTAAATTTTGCATTATTTTCAGTAGCAAGAAATGAGCTTAAATTCAATATGCGGTAGGTGTGTTGAAACTTGTGAGGAGATTTGGACATAAAGAAATATCTTTTTTAGGGACTAAATTGTAAATACTTAAAATTCAGGGACTAGAGTGTAAATACCTAACTTTTAAAGGATTATCTTGCAAATAACAAAAAGAAGAGTTAGTGGAGAAATTAGAATAGAGAAGGGAAGATGGAGAAGAGAAGATGAAGAAGAATGGATGGAGAAATAAGATAAGAATAGAGAATGGAAGATGGAGAAGAGAAGATGAAGAAGAATGGATAGATAAAATAAGATAAGAATAGAGATAACTCCGTATCAAATTCGAGCCAAGTGCTTTTATTTATTCAATTATTTGTGGTTTTAGTCTTAAATTAGCACAAATTGTATACACTTTCTCCATCTCCCTTTTCCCCATATTTTATGGTAGGAAAAAAAAGGGATAACTCCGTATCAACGATAAATTCCATGGAGGTGCAAAGTGAGCCCAAACAAAGTCTAAGATGCCCATCAAATTTGTAGCCGACCCGTCAACGGATTTTAGTTCAAATTGTTGAAACAAATTGTTGTATTTTATTTTAAAAAACTAAAACCCCAGAATGGAGAGGCAAAGCGCATCCATTGGAGATCGTTTATTTCCTGCAATTTAAATTCCTGCACCATCAAACCCCTAAGGAAAGAGCCAAGCCAATGTTAGGCCGCCCATTGGAGGTTTTTACTTATTGCAATTTAAATTCATGCACCATTAAACCCCAAAGGGAAGAGCCAAGCCAATGCTAGGCCGCCTATTGGAGGTTTTTACTTACTGCAATTTAAATTCATGCACCATTAAACCCCAAAGGGAAGAGCCAAGCCAATGCCAGGCCGTCCATTAGAGGTTTTTACTTACCGTTATTTAAATTCCTGCAATTTAATTCCTGCATCATTAAACCCCAAAGGGGAGAGCCAAGCCAAGGCCAGGCCATCCATTGGAGGTCTTTATTTACTGTCATTGACTTCCTGCCGTTTAATTTTTGAATCACCAGACCCCAAAGTGAGTAGACTGTAACACTGCACAGAAGTCGTTAACACACTTCCTCTTTCGGCTTTAGGGAATTTTTAACACTTTAAAAATTAAAAAAAATAGCACCCATGCATCCTATCTAAAAAGTGTAAATACAAAAAAGAGAACACCTTACTAGAGTCTTAGGAATAAACCAAACTTGAGTTGCCAAATTAGGATATCCATGAAATTAAGATACCGAAAAGGCATTAGTTTTAATTAACTAGTGTAACCAAGTCCCCGAACTCATAATCTTGAGTTTGTAAAAGTAATTTAGTCCTCTCGCTAATTTACTTAGGTATCTAATCAACCTACCAAAAATGATTAGTAGCGACTCCAAATTTTAAAACCATTTGAACAAAAACCAAAGTTGCGATTCGGTAAGACTTAGGAGAGTCCGTATTAGGTTAATTCATCTAATAAACCTAATAATCCATTAACCCGATCGAAAAAAATTATTAGGGTCGCGACAGCTTGGCGACTTCGTTGGGGACGAGATTTTTAAATTTTCGAAAAAAGGACACCAATTGGAATACTTGAATTTTTTTCGAAATTTTAAAAGCCTTAGTGGACTTAGGCCAATGAAAATTTCATGAATATCTCGCTTTTGGCGATCTTGTTTAGAACTCATTTTTATGTGTTAAATGGTATTGCAGGTGGAAGTTATAAAGGGTGGAGTGTTTGACTAACCCTTTGTTTTGAAGGTTGGTGTAGAATTTACATTTTGCATATTTTTGAAGCGGTGTTTGCATTTAATTATTGTGCATGATTAATTGCTTTAGCACTACATCACACACATCCCGTGGCCGGACATGGGTCACTAGTTTTAGGATGGTATTGTGATTTGGTTCTAGCGTTCGGTGTGAGATCACGTCGAAAGTTAGTCCAGATTCAATCCCGAACCTCTTTTCAAAAATGAATTTTAAAAGTTAGGCCTCAGGCTTGGTAAGGTTACCAAAGCAGTGGTTTTAATTTTTAGCTCGAGCAACCGAAGTCGGAAGGCCCGACTAATCTTTATTACGTTGTGGGATCACGGCTGATCTTGATTATGTGTGCGAGATTGTCGCCTTGCCGTAAGTCTTTTGCTTCGATTTGTCAGCCTTTAGAATAGGTAGGCTAAGATTTAAACTCATGATTCATGTGCATGTCTATGTGATCTACATGGTATTTTTCACGGTGAAAGTAAGTTTTCTAACTTCATCTTGTATTCATTTTTGGTCGGTCCATGTTAGGTGTCAATTAAATTTTGAACTAAACACCACGACCATTTTTCCAAAGAAAATAAAATCAAATCGGTGACCCATTTTTGAAAAAAGAAAAAAAATTAAATTAAATTAAATTAATTAATGTGAAAAATCCCTTAGGGGAATTTTTGTTGACCAATGAAAGAATTTATCACGGTTTTCCTTAATGCTTCAATGAATACAAGATTTTCCTAATAAATTTATCCCTGCAAATTCATTTTATCACATTTTTCAAGTCGTAAAATCTACCAGAAAATCCTTTTGAGAAATTCACCCACGTTTTTCTAAGAAAAGTTTCTCTAATTTCTCATAAAATTGAAAAAAATGATCTAGGATCATGGACCGATCTTTCTTAGATTACATACTAATTATTTCCTCTACTTTTACAGGGGATCACAAGTACCCCGAGCGGGAGCAAAATCGGGTTCAGCAATATATCAAGAATAATCGTCAGTAATACGAAAGAATGGAAATTGCTGATGCCTTAGCCAATTACCCTAGAGGCAAGCAAAGAAGTACCGGAGACAGAATCGTGTCGATCAATCAGCACGTATGGGCCATGTATTCTGATGAGGCGATGAATGTATCTGGCAAGCCTGGGGATACGCTTAATGTATTGAGAGGGGGGTTTCTGTATTTTTGTCGAAAAAGCATAAGCGGTGTAATCAAGAACCCATGAAGCATGTATATTAATCCGACATTACAACGCATTCTTGATTAAATTGACTAAAGGCTTGTTTTTTAATTCCCTTGGATTCGAACCACGTGGAAGATATTATAGGATCGGTATTTTATTAATGGGCAAGGCCCACAATCATTCCACCCAAAGCTGCAGGCGACTGACACGAACAAGTGGACGCCGAAAGAAAATAGCATGAGTGAAGTAGGGGCACGTAACAGGTGGTTTGATTCATTTATTGGCGCACTGACCGAGTTGTCATAATTCACGTGACTGACTCACGGGTCTCGACGCGGCTAGTGGGATCCGCTGTCAAAAGCCTCTTTAATATTCTCGAGATCATCCTCTACAGCAGTAAGCAAGAATATCAAGGAGAACATCAAACCTCAGCGTTTCTAGTACCTCAGGTCATTCATGCTATGCGGAAGAGAGGACATGGCGAAAAAATAAAAGCACAAATATTTCTCTCATTCCGTTCATCAACAAATTTTACAAACAACTCACTAGGGAGGAAAATTAAATCCAAACTGAGCCTTAATAATCATCACAAAAGAGTTCAATTGGCTCTCTATGAAATTAATGCTCTGCATACATTGAGCAATCTAGGAGTCGAGATTTGCAAGTTTGAGGAACAGACGGGTACATTTCTCCTTGTACTTGGATGT
Source organism: Psidium guajava (assembly GCA_016432845.1). Taxonomy (NCBI): domain Eukaryota; kingdom Viridiplantae; phylum Streptophyta; class Magnoliopsida; order Myrtales; family Myrtaceae; genus Psidium; species Psidium guajava. Next base: position 37,646,712 of record CM028228.1, read on the forward strand.
ATTCATCTCATGGTGTTCAACGGCGAGTTTTAAGTTGTCGATCAGGTCCCTCTCGAAAGCTATATCCGCTGTTGGATCATCGAGCCTCCCCTCCAACTACTCACATCTGAACTTCATCACAACATCCCTCGGGTCATGTTCAAAATAAGTTTGATTTAAAGCTAGGCGTTCCACCAATTTCTCTCTTTCGTGAACCAACAGTGAGACCCGTTCATCAGCAGACTTGACAGCCTCCTTGTATTGAGCAACTGAGCATTCTGTAAATTCCAGGTATTCAGATCGATCCTGATAGCGGGCCTTCACGACGCCGGCTAAGATGACTGTCTGCTGGGTGTTTCGGCAGGTCTCTAGAAAATTGATGAAGACGTGTGGGAACACTTTGTATTCCCTCTCCAAGTTAGTGCCTTCAACTGAAGAAGCATTTAGTTCCCTGAATAGGCCAAGGATCTCAGCTTCGACACTCGAATGATGGGCTATGTAGATATAGCCTCGGCTAAGAAGATGATAAAGCCTCTCCCATTTGAACATAACGTCGGCTGGGAAGATGTGGGCAGGAAGATTGGCCATTATCAAGGAGGAAATTAAGGCAAACGAGCGAAATATGAAAGAAAGGAGGAGAAGTGAAGCAGTTGATTAGAATGGGAAAATGATAATCTGCTGCAAGTTAAATATTGATTTTACAGGGGCGGTCTCTATCGGCCAGATTATCCTATCTAGCATCCCCTTTCGGTGTTATCTCCATCAGCTCAGATCCCGGACGGTCTGCCACCTCGAGCCAAGCAAATCCGACATCTCTGCCAAAAGTTTGATGGGATAACACAACTTTGAAAAAGAAGAAAGAAAGGTGACTTGGGTGGGAGACAAGAAAAATGGGATTCATCTTTATAGGAGAACACGCCAGCAAATCGACGGTGGAGACGTTGATAGGGGCCCTCTACAACGAAAAGAAAGAAGAAGACGAGCCGAGTGAGAGATACAATAAAAAAGGAAATGTAAAAAAGACTGAACTCTCGAGAGAAACAATACAGTCTTCTAAACCCACGCCTGAATTTTAAAAAGAGACGTTCTCCTGATAATCTTCATCTACACTCCGAAGAGAGTTTCAAAGACGGTCGCTTAGAATAGTTCAGAGAGAGTGAAAATGCAAAAAGAATCATCAGCCAAATCGAAGATGTCTCAACCCAACACCCTTGAGGGTTATCGTTACTTGCTGAATATGGGAGAGGAAGAGTTCGAAACCATGTTTGGGATCGAGCCCGTGGAGCCTGGCCCTTCCACCGACGACGTCCAAGATCTTAGTAAAGATAAGGACAACAACGGTAAGGGTAAAAAAAAGCGTTACCGTCGCCATACTAAGGAGCAAGTACAAAGGCTTGAGGATTTCTTCAGAACATGCCCTATGCCAGACAGCGAATAGAAAATGGAACTGAGTCAAGAGCTAGGACTTGAACCTTTGCAAATCAAGTTCTGGTTTCAGAATAGGCGAACTCGAATGAAGACTCATCATGAGTACAACGAAGCCGAATTTCTAAAAGCTGAAAATGAAAACTTTAGAGCGGAAAACAAGATGTATAAAGAGGCTTTTGTCTCTGCCACCTGCCCCAACTGCAATAGTCTTCTCACCTTCGATGAAATGCATAATCTGATGATCGAAAATGCGCGTTTAAGAAGTGAGTTAGACCAGTTTATACATGATCAAGTTTTGTTGGAGCAGGGTACAAAAAGACCAATGTTACTGGATCACTATCAATACCTTTTGAGAAAGAGGGGACATATCACCACCAAGCGGACATTGACGATGATCTTTTCGCCATAATCAACCAGTTTGATATCGATAAAGCATCGGGGCTGTGATGCACATGCTCAGGTAGTGACCACCAGACCGTCAATATGGCCGATGCATACCTAATCCGAGATGAAGCCAACTGATCATGGGAGAGCCTGCAGAGGAAGCAGAATCGATCCTAAATGAGTGAATGTGTTTTATTTCCTTGCGTGATGTGTTTTTCTGCTTTTGTAATGTGTAAAAGCAAGGAGCAATAATCCGACTTCCCCCTATTAAATGCTCGAATCTGCCACCTCACCAACCTTAAGACGAATTGACGGCGAGTAAAAATCTACATAAACTTGAAGGGTAACTCCGTATCGTTTCAATTTTACTCTCGAATTGCTCCAGTTTTAAATTCAACCCCTTCTATTTTTCAGGAATTTGCAAAATATCCCGATAACACAATCATACCCAAATGCGAAATCCCCTTGTTGAACGAAACTGGGGGCAAATTGATTCGTAGATATCGCTACTCAACAGATGACTTCGAATGAAGAAAATACGAACGAAAGACTCGTGCGATCTAAAAGAAGGGTAATTTTGTATCGTTCCAATTTACCCAGGATTGTCTCAAATTCTGAAATACTTTCTTCCGTCTCAACAGAGATTGTAAGTTGCCTTGGAAAGAATCGAGACATAGAATTACAAGACCAAGTCACCTCAAAGATCAACATTTAAAGGCAAACCTCCACGAACGCCTACGGTCTTATGTACCGAATGGCATAGGGAATGACAGTGGTCCGAAACATCCCGAGTTCGATCCCTAATGTTGGGGAATGTTGTAAGTATTGTAAATGAATAATACAACATTTTGCACATTTCTTTTTGCAGAAGGAAATAGAAATGTTTGACGAGCGATACCAAAGTCGACACTCTGCCACAACTTTGGCTCTAATGATGAAATGCCCACCGAAAGTGGAGACAAACTCGATCCGGTGAAGTTGATAAAAGGAGTCACGCAAAATATTCAAGATGAAGGGTAAACCAGTATTGTTCCAGTTTATCCCTTCTAATACTGGCTAACATATCTCCTTCCCCTTTTTTTACAGGAAAAATTTATACTAACATGTTGAAGGAGACAACCCCAAGTGGTAAAATTATGATCATCTGAAAAGATCCATTCCAATCAAAATGGAGCAAATTGATGGCAGACCCTGAATTGAAAAGGGGGCAAAGTCTGAGATAAGCTACTCCTCAATTTAAGGGGTAGACTTCGCGATTTGTTCGATCCGTTTACACGTCTAGGGGCAATTCAATTCCTCTAATTTTTGATAATTTTCTTTCATACATGCTTATTTCACGAACATGCATGACGTCAAAATTGCCACATTCGTATTGTGTTTGCACATGCTATGATTCATGCATGACTTGTCTGCATGTTTAATTTGTCGATTCTGACTTGGAGTATGATCTACACATGATGCATCGAATGTGTAGAATGGGGCATGACAGGATGATGAAAGGCAATCCCATTTCTATACACGCCCTATATCCATGGTGAGTTGTGTGCCAAATAAGTTCCGTATTCCTCAAGGCAATAGGTGTTCTCGCGAAAGGTACGGTACCAAAAGGAAGGAGGCATTCATTTCTCTATCCTAAATACTACAAGTGACCATTGATAACCCATTTGGGCAGCGACTTTATTTCATAACCCATGTCAAGAATCACCCCACATCGGGGCCAAATGGTAGTAGTCCCGGCAAATAGCACGAGATAAATGGTTAGAAATTTTCTTGCTCGGACTAACATCAATTTTCAAGTGTTCCTTTACTTTCAGCCTCGTATGGTAACTCAAGTGCCTTAAGATGACGAAAAGCATTCGCTTCTCTATCTAATACACTCATATCATTTGCACCACCCAATTGAGCCTGCGTATTCATTTCTTAAAACCCGTTGGTGATCATTCCAAGATGAAGATGGCGCTACCTCAAAGTAGAAGAACTCGAAAGAAGTAAGGTCTATACAGAGTCCCTAAGTCAACTCTCCAATTATGCTAGACCTTTGATATATATGTGCATGCGACACAATCTTTGAAAATTCCTTTTCTTAGATAGAACAAAATAGAAAAGGCAAAAGGCAGGACCAAAAGAGCCAGTCTCGGGCATAAAAAAAAGCAAAGTACTAGTCAAAAGCAAGGTCAATGCCCATTCAAATCAATGTCCATGTACACTTAGTGAAAACATATCGTCTTTTGTTATAAATTCTCAAAGGGATCTGATTGCAGAAGAAAACTCTTCGAATGAGTGAATTGTGAAAAATACTCAGATAAAGTTTGTGCCGTTCGGAAGTGACAACGGTATTAGCAGAAGTTGACACCTTCCTCATACAACGACGGTATCCTTTGAAGACTATTATGAGGGTTGAGACTAATGACAAAGATGCGATGATTACCAATGTCAAACCCACCTCATATATTTCCTGGGCCAAAATAAGCCTTTTAATTCCTTGGTTCCTAATCCTAACCTACGTTATGACCCGTGAAAGCCTTTTCTGATTAAGGCGCTTGAATTAACGTAGAGTCGAAAGATTTTAAGCATCGCTCGAAAAGGTATGAGCAAGACTATTTCTCTCTCATTTTTGCAGGGTTCTTGACTTGTAAACCCGAAGTAGATGAAAGACTTTTTTTGTCGATGGCCTTGACTCAAAAGAGTCCCCTTTAATAAACCTTTCACCCAACCTACATTACGGTCCTAATCAAGACCTCCAGATCGGCTTGATCGTACCAATTGCGAGATTACTCAGACTCTTGTTGAATGCGATGACGGTAAGATCGAGTGATTCATTTTCAAATCCTGCAATTAGGATAAATAGCCTTCATCGAGAGTGAGAAAAAGTCCTTTCGGATTGAAGTCCCCCATTCATATTACATTCGAGGTGTTTATACCATGATAACCTCCTTGGACCGAATTGATAATGCAAACTTGATAGAATAGTCATGCATGATACATATTTTGATTGATTGCATCATGAATTATTACACAGATTGTTTCTAACCACTGTAAATTTTGCTGAGTAGTTTTGCATGAACAAATAAACTCACTGATAAAAATACTTGTACATGTTACCTCTGATACTGCTTGGCAAGTAACGCATTCCCGATGTTCGAGTTACCTTTCAAGGTCTCGAAATTCGTTCAGTGATTATTGAATGAACAAGCCTAGTCATTGAGAAACTACTAGGCATTTCTCCCAAATCCTCAGGTAGGTATATCTTCAACCTAAATCCTTTGAGGTAGGTTAAATCGGGTTTGAGCTTCTACAGGATCACAAGTCTTCCCAGATCCCAAAATGGTACCCACCAAGGTAAGTTAAATCAGGTTTGAGCTTCTGCAGGATTCCTAGTTTTCCCAGATCCCAGAATGACACCCTTTGAGGTAAGTTACATCGGGTTTGAGCTTCTACAGGATCACTGGTCTTCCCAGATCCCAGAATGGTACCCACCAAGGTAAGTTAAATCGGATTTGAGCTTCTGCAGGATTTCTGGTCTTTCCAGATCCTAAAATGGCACCCTTTGAGGTAAGTTAAATCGGGTTTGAGCTTCTACAGGATCATTGGTCTTCCTAGATTCCAGAATGGTACCCACCAAGGTAAGTTAAATCGGGTTTGAGCTTCTGCAGGATTCCTGGTTTTCTCAGATCCCAGAATGGCAGCCTTTGAGTTAAGTTAAATCGAGTTTGAGCTTCTACAGGATCACTGGTCTTCCCAGATCCCAGAATGGTACCCACCAAGGTAAGTTAAATCGGGTTTGAGCTTCTGCAGGATTCCTAGTCTTCCCAGATCCCAGAATAGCACCCTTTGAAGTAAGTGAAATTGGGTTTGAGCTTCTGGAAGATTTCTGGTATTCCCAGATCTCAGAATGATACCCTTAAACACTAAAAAGTCCTTTTTACAAGCACCAAGTCTTTCTTACAGGCACCTAAAAGTCCTTCCTACAAACATCCAAAAGTCCTTCTTATAGGCATCAAAGTTTTTTCTACAGGCAATCCAAAGTCTTTCTTACAGGCAACACAAAAGTCGTTCTTACAGGCAATACAAAAGTCCTTCCTACAGGCAACCCAAAGTCCTTTCTACAGGCAACTCAAAGTCCTTCTTATAGGCAACACAAAAGTCCTTCTTACAGGCCCCCAAAAGTCCTTCCTATAGGCACCCAAAAGTCCTTTCTATAGGCAACTCAAAGTCCTTCTTACAGGTAACACAAAAGTCCTTTTTACAGGCACCAAAGTCCTTCCTACAGGCAACCCAAAGTCCTTCTTACAGGTAACTCAAAGTCCTTTCTACAGGTAACCAAAAGGCGTTCTTATAGGTAACACAAAAGTCCTTCTTACAGGCATGAAAATCCTTCTTACAGGCACCAAGTCCTTTTTACAGGCATAAAGTCTTTCTTTCAGGCATTAAGTCTTTTCTACAGGCACCCAAAGTCCTTTTAAAGGCAGCCCAAAGTCCTTTTTACAGGTACCAAAGTCCTTCTTACAGGTAACCGAAAGTCCTTCTTACAGGCAATGCAAAAGTCCTTCTTACAGGCAACACAAAAGTCCTTCTTACAGGCAACCAAAGTCCTTCTTACAGGCGCCAAGTCCTTTCTACAGGCACAAAGTCCTTCTTACAGGCATTTTTATGGGATGACCTACCATACAGGTCAAATCTCAATCAAAGTTTAATCAGTAGAATCCTTTTGTTAGGAATCTACCATGGGTTGACCCACCACACGGGTCTAAGCTCAACCACCCTAAGGTTTTCTTATAACGAATCCTTAGGTTCTCATTCCAATTTCAGTAGGGTATCCATATCAAGCAACCGCCACACAACGGATAGGTAAGTGCCAGGTAAGCTCGCTCCTCTATCTCTCCCTCACTTCATAAAAACCTCATCCAGTCCGATTTGGATCAAAACTTGCTTAGAGAGGTATTGGAGATCAAATGTCACAACTCTTTGCATTTTCTTAGGTTGAGTCGATTAAGATTCAGGTGTCATCTCGTCTTTGAAATGAACCTCTATCGAGCTTTCTTTCAAAGAGGGGCAGCTGTTGACACTTGATTTTTAATTATCTATTCTCTTTTAAAATTAATACAAAATCCATACAAATTCATAAAATTAAAAAATCAACTTTGGGGACCTTAGCTAAGCCTAGATAACCAATTTTGACCAAAAATTGATTTTTCATATTTTCAGTATTTTTCGATATTTTTATTTTCGAAAATTCATAAAACAAATAAAGAAAAAAAATGAGAAAATTACAAAATAAACTTTGGAAGCCTTGGCTAAGCTTAGGCAACTTTTTTTGAGTAAAAAATAATTTTTCATATTTTTTGTATTTTTTTAAATATATTTTTTAGAAATTAGGAAAATATTTAATAAATAATAGCATTTGAGGCCACAAAAATACATAAAAATAGTCAATATTTTTCTTTTAAATCCCTTTTCATGTTGGCCATCACAAATTTAAAAAATCTAATTCGGGATCATGTATTCCTTCACGAGCATAATCTCGAATCGGGCCTAAAAAAATTCAATTTGAGTCAATTTATTTTCATTTTTCACTTTTAGGAGTTGTGACATTGTTCTATAATATTTCAAATTTTCATCTTGGCCCAATTATACCCAGAATGACTCAATTTTACAAAAGGGTTTTAATTAAATTTTGCATTATTTTCAGTAGCAAGAAATGAGCTTAAATTCAACATGCGGTAGGTGTGTCGAAAATTGTGAGGAGATTTGGACATAAAGAAATATCTTTTTTAGGGACTAAATTGTAAATACTTAAAATTCAGGGATTAGAGTGTAAATACCTAACTCTTGAAGGATTATCTTGCAAATAACAAAAAGAAGAGTTAGTGGAGAAATTAGAATAGAGAAGGGAAGATGGAAAAGAGGAGACGAAGAAAAGAAGATGGAGAAGAATGGATGGAGAAAATAAGATAAGAATAGAGAATGGAAGATGGAGAAGAGAAGATGAAGAAGAATTGATGGAGAAAATAAGATAAGAATAGAGAAGGGAAGATGGAGATGAAGAAGAGTTAGTGGAGAAATTAGAATGGGAGATAAGAATAGAGAAGGGAAGATGGAGATGAAGAAGAGTTAGTGGAGAGATTAGAATGTGAGGTAGAGATGGAGAAAGGAAGATGAAGATGAAGAAGAGTTAATGGAGGAATTAGAATGGGAGATAGAGTTAGTGGAAAAATTAGAATGGGAAATGGACGAATAGGTTATAAAAGGAGGAAGAAGTGAGTTTGGGAGGAGGATTCTTTGGGGGAGAAAATTTTGGATGTTTGAGAGAGTTTTGGGAGATTGAAGAAAAATTGTGGAGAAAAAAATACCAAAAAGAGAGAAAATTGTTAAGATGGTGGGAGTTTAAAGTTAGGAGTTATCATCACCAATTCTTTCATCGATCAACATAAATCAAGAGTTTATCCTCGTCAACAAGCAAGCAAATTCGAGCTAAGTGTTTTTATTTATTCATTTATATATGGTTTTAGTCTTAAATTAGCACAAATTGTATACACTTTCTCCATCTCCCTTTTTCCCATATTTTATGGTAGGTAAAAAAAAAGGATAACTCCGTATCAACGATAAATTCCATGGAGGTGCAAAGTGAGCCTAAACAAAGTCCAAGGTGCCTATCAAATTTGTAGCCGACCCGTCAACGGATTTTAGTTTAAATTGTTGAAACAAATTGTTGTATTTTATTTTAAAGAACTAAAACTCCAGAATGGAGAGGCAAAGCGCATCCACTGGAGGTCGTTTATTTCCTGCAATTTAAATTCCTGCACCATCAAACTCCAAAGGGAAGAGCCAAGCCAATGCTAGGCCGCCCGTTGGAGGTTTTTACTTACTGCAATTTAAATTCATGCACCATTAAACCCCAAAGGGAAAAGCCAAGCCAATGCTAGGCCGCCCATTGGAGGTTTTTACTTACTGCAATTTAAATTCTTGTACCATCAAATCCCAAAGGGAAGAGCCAAGCCAATGCTAGGCCGCCCATTGGAGGTTTTTACTTACCGTTATTTAAATTCCCGCAATTTAATTCCTGCACCATTAAATCCCAAAGGGAAGAGCCAAGCCAAGGTTAGGCCATCCATTGGAGGTCTTTATTTACTGTCATTGACTTCCTGCCGTTTAATTTTTGAATCACCAGACCCCAAAGTGAGTAGACTGTAACACTGCACAGAAGTCGTTAACACACTCCCTCTTTCGGCTTTAGGGAATTTTTAACACTTTGAAAATAAAAAAAAAATAGCACCCATGCATCCTATCTAAAAAGTGAAAATACAAAAAAGAGAACACCTTACTAGAGTCTTAGGAATAAACCAAGCTTGAGTTGCCAAAGTAGGATATCCATGAAATTAAGGTACCGAAAGGGCATTAGTTTTAATTAACTAGTGTAACTAAGTCCCCGAACTCATAATCTCTGGTTCGTAAAAGTAATTTAGTCATCCCGCTAATTTACTTAGGTATCTAATCAACCTACCAAAAATGATTAGTGGTGACTCCAAATTTTAAAACCATTTGAACAAAAACCAAAGTTGCGATTCGGTAGGACTTGGGAGGGTCCGTATTAGGTTAATTCATCTAATAAACCTAATAATCCGTTAACCCGATCGAAAAAAATTCTTAGGGTCACGACACCTTGTAATGGGAGTGAGCAGCAGAAGTCTCATACATTCATTAGGGGAGATCACAAAGAGTAAGCCTAAATCCGAGTCTATTAACATATTTAGTCAAACCTACATTTACTCAAAAACTTAAGCTAATGAGTTATGGGCCAACATAGATATATTGCTTTACACCACTTTGATTGTTTGACATGAGATTTTTTTAACACAACTTACTCACATGTGTATCCTAACACTTGGAAATATGGCGCATTCTACAGTTGAATATATTTGCCAAATGTTCGCACAATTTTACTTTGATTTGCAAATCTCAAAGATTTGATGAGTTGCCAGATGAACGTAGAGACTTTCACAGCATTATCAGCAAAAAAGAATAAGAAACCGAAAGATTGTAGATTCTTATCAATAAAGGAAAATCCTCACAAATCAAAATAGCTCCAAGGTTTTGTACTTTTCAAGGGATACGTATGAGACTTTTTCTACAAAAAGTAGAAGGTATCCATAGTATGAGGAGAGCTTCAACTTATATATGGCCATTTAGAAAAAAAATTCAGAAAGAAGTGAGAAGATACATCCACACAGAGAGAGAGAGAGAGAGAGAGAGAGAGAGAGAGAGAGAGAGAGAGAGAGAGAGAAAACAAAAGAGAGAATGTGACATTCTGAGTTTCGATCCCTTTTTTCGGAATTTGAATACATAATGATTATTTCATGGAGGCGCTATAAATAAATCTCACTTGGAGCTGACCACTTTGAGATGACCAACTAAAAGAGAAAGGCTAACTACAAATACAAGCACATTGACCAAATGGTCGATATGCGTGACTTCTAAAAGCTACCTGTTAGTTTGAGAATTTATTTAAAGCTATCGTCTTATGAATGAGGCCACGAATTGAGTTTCGAAATAGGAAAATCGACTCTTAAAATTGTTACGGAGGTTAAAATTGGATGTCGCCTCGAAAGGCGTGAATTGATCGCGTGGCATTTAAATGTCTAGAGAAATGGGCAAAATTGAAAATTTTCATCTTACCCTCGTTTTGTACTAGAATTCATGGATAGAGAGTGTTAGTAATTTTAGCGAGGCTAGAAAATTTATTCGATGGTATTCCGAGTTACTTTCCGATCGCGATTGAGCCAAATTAGCACATATTGAGCTCCTATCAATCTTGAAATTTCAGGAATTTCGAGAAATGTTTCGTCGATCATCTTTTTGATTATTTTGACCAGCTTTGATAAAAAAAAATTATTGATGCCCAAGTTTTATCATTCTGAAAATTCACTGATAGTTCAAAAATCAATCAATTCGTCCAGCTTTATATCATTTTTGATGAATATTGACTCAAATAATTCAGCCCAAAGTCATAAACCTGCTCTCTCTCTCTCTCTCTCTCTTCTTTCTATAATTATCACCAGAATCTCTCTCCTCTCTCTATAAGATTTTTGGATTTTCCCTCTCTCTCTCTCTCTCTCTCTCTCTCTCTCTCTCTCTCTCTCTCTCTCTTTTCTCCATAATTATCACCAGAATCTCTCTCCTCTCTCTCTAAGATTTTTGGATTTTCCCTCTCTCTCTCTCTCTCTCTCTCTGCTGGTTCTAGTTTTCTACTGCCAACTTCAATCGGCCACTAACAAAAATTCGACCATTGGATTTTTGTGATTTTTGGGTATGTCGTAGTTTTATCCGAGATGAGTTCACAAAACTTTGAATCACTTCAATCCGAGGTCATTTGACCTTTCAAATCTACTTTGCCGTTTGAGTCAACGAACTAGTTTTCTATTACCCGCATTTGAAATATTGCCCACGTTGATATATGTTGACCTCAGCGATTCCTAGAGCTCATTTTCATGTGAAAATATTGATTTTTAGCTTGAGAACCATCCCGTTCAGCCTTTGATCAGCCTCAATTTAGACTAAATCCATCGGAATCTGTCGTACTTTTTCGGTCGCTACTGTGCACCTCTGCTTCCATTGCTTTCTTAGCTTCGTTTCAGCCTCAATTAGGTAATTTATACCTCTGTTTCTCAACTAGAATATTGTACATGCCATGGACTAGCTCTAAGTCCGATTCGAGGTAAATTGGTTTAGGAAAAATTACCGGAATTGAAGTATTTGAGAAAATCGATTCTGTAGCGAGCCTGTGGTATATTATTTGGGCTTGGTATGTTGCTATCTTGGCTGAATATATGCTGTTGGTAGTGGTTGATGTGGGTTTCGTGAGGTTTGGGTATCGAAAAATGGGTTTTTGGGAGTTTTAGAGAAAAAATGGGCCAAATAATATTTTGAAATCACTATTCACGAACTTTTAAACATTGTTCACATGCTGCCCAATTTAATTTTCATTTGAAAATGGCAATTTTTGTGGGTCCCGTGCGGTTTGAATACTGAAAAATATATTTTGGAACATTTTATGCAAAATTGGGCCCGAGTATTATTTTATGTTACTATTTCAGATATTTGGGGCTCGTACTCACATTCAAAATAATATTTGAGGATTACCCACGTATACTTGAAATTAATTATTTGGTCATTTTGAGTCCCGCATGAGAAATTGGGCAATTTTAATAAAATGGAGCACGTGAAAGAGATTGATTGGCTTGGCCATTTGGCGAGAAATGTGGATTGAATATTTGGACTTATATTTGAAATGTGGCCTAATGTACTTGGCCAATGATTTCTGTCCAAATGAATTTGAAAGGATTTTATTGCCTGAAAGGCGAGTGTGACAATTTGGGATTCACAAAATGAGTTGATTAGCTTTGGCCATTTGACCGAATATGTGGATTGAGTATTTGGACTCGTATTTGAAATGTGGCATAACGTACTTGGTCAATGATTTCTGTTCAAATGTATTTAAAGGATTTTATTGCTTGAAAGGCGAGTGCGTCAGTTTTCACTTGTTTGATTGCATATCATTGTGACTTGGTGTAATATGTAATCAGGAAGTCACTTGGTGTAAAATGTAGCCATTAGCGTAAAATATAGCTACAGATGCGTAAAATATAGCTACTGAGGTGTAAAATGTAGCCTTAGAGGCGGAAAACGTAGCCTCATGCGCCGTGACGCATTTGACACGGGGTAGCTGGAGCGATAAGGTGCCAACCTGAGGCGTCCCACATGCGGGTTGAGGCACGGACCTGATCCGTATGATACGTAGTCGGACCTAATGCGCCTATATGATGTGGGCCAAATTGGCTGTTAAGCCGAGTCTCATAATTGAGGGTGCATGCATATGTATTTGCATTGATTGTCCGAGATTGGACTTGTTTGTTTTATAACTTAGCCATTTGTGGTGAACCATTGATTGACTGTTTTATGTGATATTTTGATTTTATGGTCTTGGATTAGACCCGAGCTCTCTCTTTTTATAAATGGCATTTTGTGGTGAGTTTTCATTTGAGCATTACCCTTGATTTTTGGCCATGCAATTTAAAAATTTAACTTTGTAGTTTGAGTGCCTGGATGAGATGTGGAGTTGAGTCTGAGGGTGTTTGGTATTCTGAGGTGGGATCTAGAGGTTAGCTTGCTGAGATTTATTCTCATAGGTGATTGTCCTTATTTTTCAAACCCCCGTCCCTAATAGTGAATGTAATACAGGTAAGATAGAGGATCCCGAACGAAATTGATCCAGAGACTAGTCTTTTCTTGGACCAGATGGTGGGATGAATAACGATGAGTTGTGTGAAGACAAAAGCCCCCTGGTAGAAATTTGTGTGGTTTGCTCGCTATTGAAGTTGAGAAACTTGCCGACCCAAGTCCTTTTATTGTAAAGGTTGAGCAATGGATTGTAATGAGGTGACGAAAACTTTGAACTGTGTATATGACGTTATCCTGAAAGTTGTATGGAAAAGGCATGTAATATAAGGTGTGATTTGGTGAATTGATTGGTCTGTTTCTCTCTCTACCTTTATTCTATGTATGAGATTGAAAGAGCTCATTTCCATTACCTAAGGATCTCTGAGGTCGTTTAGTTACGACGAGTTTCCTGGGCCGTCGTGATTGTCGACCATTCGACCGTACATGTATGATAGGAATGTTGCGTGGCTCATGGGTTCGGTGCGTGACAGAGAATGGTAAGGGAAAATAGAGTCTTCCTCCATTGCAGGCCAACATTATCGACGTGCATGCTTTTCCCCTGAAGTCCGTCATGATCTCAACAATCCCCCAATCGTCATCGATTTCAACTACTGATGATAGTCAAGAGCTTGCTATCCTTCTGCCATCGTGATGACGCTGTAGTCTCAACCCTCAACCAAATTCGACGATCACTGCCATTCCTTCTGTCATCAAGAGTGTTGTTGCTTCAATCCCATCCTGACGCCAGAACTGAAAGTTGGTAACCGAGAACTAGTGAGTTAGGTGAGTCTCCATGAAATTCCAGCAAAGTTAGCAAGTCCAAGCAAATCCCAATATCTCGAGATAATCCCTTTTGCCCATTTTAGACGGAGGCTATTAGTGGTCAAATGTCCTAATCAACCTTGCACTACTTAGTCCGATCCTGCAGTGCCTTGTTTAACTTGATCTAGCCAAGAAGACGTGCTTGCTAAGCCCCAATGTAAGGCTGTTGTTGGAAATTGAGAACCCTATGGTTAGTCCCACCACAGTTGTCCATTGCCATCTGTGCATCTATCCCGAGCCATGCCGATCTGCTCATTCGAATGGGAAACAAAAAAAATCCATAATATTTTAAATTAGGTACAATTACAATTTGCCCAGATTTTGTTTCTTATTTTGAAATGATTATGAATTTTTGAATGATGTTTGATTTAGGCAAGTTTTATCTGCAAATATTGTGATTTATTAAATTTTTTTTAATATCCTGATATCTTTAGTGAATTTCCTAGTTTAGAAAACCGATTTGAATTAAAGGGATGATTCCCTACCGATAATGTGCAAATTTGACCTAATCTTGACCCTAAGATTTATCTTGATAGCACGGGGATCGAGATATCTAATATTAACCATTAGATTTGATTCCTCGATCAAATCCATCATATAATTTGAATCAAAAAATATTTTTCGTAAAAGATTATGCATTATTTTTCATTGATTTAATTTGTCACCCATCTAAAACATTTCGCATGTGAGGTTTTATCTAATCTTGAATTATGAAGATCTCATTTGTTTCAAGTAATAAATCAAACAAATTTGTAGATCAATCGTGAATCGAGTAAATGATTTTCTAAAAATTATGGGATTTAATGAAAGTTAATTCCAATTCTTTTAAGATAATCTTTAACTGATTAATGTCAGATTTCTTTTTTGGGTGAAGGTAAGTAATATATAGATTTTCCAGACCAAAATACAAACAAACGGCCGAAACAAACCTCGTACCCAATGCGACACATGCGGGTGTCCCAAAGGATGCGAAGTTGTAGCGGCAAGAGTACAACAAAAAAATACAGACTGAGTAGAAACAAGGCAAAGGGTACAACCCCAACCAAGCTACAACCGAAACAGAAGAACAACAGAAGCCAACGCCAACAGTGAAAGACAGCCCCTACATGTTAGCAGAATCCAGATCTCAACAGAACAGCAAACCGAGGTGCAGACCACACAAGTAAGCCGAGGCATCAACCGAAGATGTCAGATGGGAGGCCCCAATTCTGCTGGATGCGCCTATTACGATGCGTATCAGCCACCGGTTTGAGGGAAATGGCTTTATCCACCACCGACTTCATCAAGTGTTTCCGTAGAGCCGGCAAGAATAGAGAATGGTTATAGAATAATATGTTGTTCCTCTCCGTCCAAATCAGATGACACAACGCCGCATAGGAGAACCGAGCTATTTTATGGTAGAAATGCTGACCAGCAGTAGCCTTCGAAGCCCAACGAATATTGTTCCGCTAATCACGATTAACCCAGGCAAGGTTACAAAAATCTATTCAAAAATGCCAAAAATATCTTATTCATATAGATTTCATATAGTTGAACCATTCTATTCATGTAGACTGAGTATTTCATTTTACATACACACGTCATATAGGCCTAATCGATGTCATTTTCATGCCGCATTGATTATCCATGTCATATAATTTTGCTAGGTCATTAAAGTTTGTCGTATCATATGGTTTGTCATGCCACTTTGTCATATTATTTATTGCATGCCACATTATTTGTCATGTCATTAGCCCTAACACGTCATTGATGCCATGTCGCATTCGCATTTAGAATAATGTCAAGCTTCATTCCTTTTAGGCTAATAGACTTAGTTTAGCCTGACGTCACATGCCATTTAGATAAAATTCATGTCATGTCATTTTCGCATAGCATGTGAATCAAAATTCATGTCACCTTGCATGTCATTAAGATTTGAATTTTTTTTTTTAAAAAAAACTATCACATATTCATGTCATATTAGGATAGTCGTCACTTATCACATCATTAGAATAATTGTGTTCTTAGGATACAATTACATTCATGCATTGCATTCATTAAATCAAAAATCAAAAAATAATTACACATTTGGAACTTTAAATCAAAATTCTCGAAAGTTGCCAACTCAGATAATTTCCGTCGAAACGAAAGGTATCGAAAAGGCGTTAAAAGAAATATTAGCGTAATCAAGTCCCCAAACTTAATGAATCTCTGATTCATGAAAATAAAGTATTTCTCCCGATACTTTATTTAGCTGTCAAATCAGCCTATCATGAATTGATTAGTAGCAGCTTCAAGTTAAATTATTTGCATGTTGAATATTAAACCCTAATTTTCGATTTGATATGGACTTGTGAGAGTTTGAGTTAAGTTAATTAGATAATTAGCTTACCAATCCATTAGCCTAGAAATTCAAATTTTAGGCGTAACAACTTGGCAATTTCATTGGGGACATGCTTAAAATTTTCGAAAATCTTAAACATAAGTAGACTTAGGCCTAAAAAACTTTTTGAAAAATTTCTTGGTTTGGCAACTTTGATTGGATTTGAATTTTTTAGGTGTTAAATGTTTTTGTAAATGAGAGTTATAAGAGGAGAAATGTAGTGGCTAATCCCTTATTTTGCAGGCTTTAGAGTTTGGAATTTTATTTATGTATATTATTGAAGTAGTGTTTTGAAATAAACTGTTGTGCATATTGTAATTAAATTCTCATTACACATATTCATGAATAATACCCTGTCGGACCTGGGCATGCACAACTTAGGATGGTACTAAGAAGGGATGATCTAGCTAAACCTACCTAGTTAGGAAAGTCTGTGCAAAACTAGTTACATCCATGTAACTTGAGTTGCACTTCTTATGTCTTGAAATTTCTTTTCAAAGTCGAGATTTGCTACGTGGTTTTATTTTATAGGCCTATAGATGTCAACTTTAACCATTTCATGTGTGTCTACGTGGTTGACATTACTTTCAGTGTAAAGTAAGTATTTTCCTTGGTTTGTTTTATAAATTACTTCTTTTGATTTTCGTTCAAGTTAATCCATGAATTAGGTTAATTGTCAGTCTTGGTCTATATACTATGGAAATTGCCAGTGTTTAGATCATAACCGCCCCTAAAGAAGAGTTCAGACCATGGTACGAAGACTTAATGCGACGAGCCATTGTTTCCTTTGACCCAAGATTAGTCGATTGCTCCCCTTATAATGACTTGGGCTCACTACTCGCAAGAGATTGTTCGCTTTGGACACCCAGTCCTCACCATTTTATTCCTCTAAGGGTTGCCTATACAACCCTCATAAAATGCGTCTTGCAAGTTAAAGGCAAGCGAAAGTTTTATAAGCCAGCCTAAGACTCCTCCCTAAGTAATGTGGGATAAGGAGTTGTACGCACCCCCTCTATGGAATGTCACACCCCTTGCTAGAATTTTGAGTCCGAATGTGTCTTATCCAAGCATTGGCACATTTCTGGTGCCTCGAGACCACCACATTCATCATGGGTAAGCATGCTCACTTCGACTTTGGAAGAATATGGCATGATTACAAGGAAACCTCTAGATTTGATTTTGATTAACCCACCAATTGAATTTGATCATGTTGTAAGTTTAGTAAATTTTTTAAACAAAGAAAAAGATGCAATTGGAAAACTTTCGAAAGCAAATCACAGTGGTTGTCCTTTTTCATTCCTCAAACAGTGCTTTGAAACCTCCAAACTTCATATGACACGAGTAAAATTTACGTGCTAATAGTTGTAGGATTTATAATCTTTCCTTATCGAAAAAATGACATTACCGGTGATCTCTATAGACAAGACTTTTGCTTTGGAAAAAAGATTATTTCTATGGCGTTGGCCTAAACCTCTTTGTCTCTCACGAGATTCAAATAAGGATAGTGAAAGGTTCTACAAACATCCTTTGAATTATTGCAAATCTAGTTTCTCTCCCACATAAAAGAATGTGATAAGCTATTCACTTTAGCAGAAATTAGTACTTTGGATAAGCTAATCTTAAGTTTTAAAGAGAAGAAGAGGCCCCAGATTATCATTATTTAGAATGGCTAGTTTATATGAAAAATCTGAGTTCTAGAGGTTTCATATGGCATGCCAATTGGTTCCAAGTTAGGGATTATTGACATACCTACCGAGGGATTAGATCCATCCCTTTGACAATCTTCATCGAAGCTATTGAGTATTATCCATCCAGAGTGGCCGACAGTACGGTGTTTCATAGTAGCTACTGCTGGCATTACTAAAAGACCCAATCTTGATGGATTTTTCTAATCATAGCATGGACCACAGGGAGCCTATTGCGTTTGTCCGTTTGGTGTGGAAGGATTGCCACCCAATATAATTAAAGTTACTAGAAAGGCCACTTAAAGCTAAAGAAAAGACTATTGTGCTTCAAGGGAGTACATCGATCAACATGTGATTCTAGACACTATATAGTCGAAGATCTACTAGGTTCCGGTAAAGATCACTTAACGTACCAAAATCAAGCGCCTTAAGAAGAAAGCCTAAAGAGTTGAGGAATGAGCTTCAAGGATATCCATGAAGTATATGCGATTTTGAGATGACGTCAGCATCCATGTGTGTACAGATCAAGCCAAATAAAGGCTTGAATCTATCTTTTGATTATTAGTACATCTATTTAGGAGTCTTGTTTTTAGTTTCCCGTTTCGTTTTGTCATACTTTGAATTTAGATATCACTAGTATTGTTGGATTTTACAAGAGGCTTAAATTGATGGATGTATTGTATGATTTTTATGAAATTTTCGATCTGAAATTAGGGCATCAATACCTCACAAAAAGCGTCCGGAACATTTTAATCTATCACGAATCAATTTGAGCCATCTTCCTTTTATTATAAAATATAAGATGTGGTCAAATCGATCTAGATTTCAAAAAAAGTCCCGACACATATATTATTCCATAGTTTTCACTAATTGGAGGACTGTTTTGACAAAATAAAACAAACTTGAAAGTTGAGAAATATGGTTTAAATTATTGGACTGCAGATTTTTGGATCATAAATCGGATTTTTGATGGGCCAATGGATTGAAAATAAAAATGGACAAAATTGAAATTTTCTGAAATGAAATTTTTGACTATTTGAATACCTTTATATGTCTACATATTTCAATCAAATTAAGAAGTCTAGTTTCATGGACCAACCCATAATTCATATATCATCGCATGATTGCCTTTTATAGGTCTAGGTTGTTAGGGATACTCCTGGTGCACCAATCATCACTCGCTTCGAATTCAGACAAATAGCAAAGTAAGTTGAATTTTTAGTCCAGATGGAGGAGCAAGTGAAACTGCAAACAAATGAGCAAAGAAGGAAGTTAAGGACCATATAAATGCGTTGACCTCAATGATCGCTGGCTTCATAGCCACTCAACGTCAAACCCTAGGGGCACCCATGATTCAACCCTCAACGATTATTGATCCTCAAGCAAGCGCATAAGGTGATGGGGTCTTTAATGGCATGCCATCTCTTAAAGATGCTATTTTACCTGGAGCTCAAGGTGTTGTTCCACTCTTGGAAATGTTATCCTATCTGGAGTTCAGAGTGCCACTTAACTCCTTAGGAATGTTATGTTGCCCACAGCTCAGATCGCGGCACCACCCGTGAAAAACATTCCCTAGCCCAATGCTACAACTGAGGTATTAAATGAAGAAAGTGCCAAGCTCTTGGCAAAACTTGATCAACGAGTATGTGAAATGGAAGGAACGTAGAGTATCACCCTAATTGATTTATTTGTATATATTGAAGCGCAGGTGCCGAACAAGTTCAAGACGCTAACCTTCAAGAAGTATGAGGGGACATCTAACCCAATTGAACATATTGAGACATATCATGGCCCTATGAATAAGTATGTCTACAATGGCCCGCTCATGATTCAAACCTTCTAGGTGAGTTTGAAGGGTGTGGCCATGCAGTGGTACAAAAACCACAAAATCAATCGCATGGACCCCTGGGAAGATGCGACTAATGCTTTCATTAAATATTTTAAGTTTAATCTGGATGTCACGATCTCTCATGAAGACCCGGAGTGTAGAGAGCTGAAGAAGGGCGAAACCCTTAAAGAAATATGCTACTCAATAGAGAAATATGGTGGCATAGATTATGCCCGAGCTGCCTAAGCAAGATTTGATGAAGTTGTTCATATCCACTGTCGCGACCTAAAATTCATTTTTTAGGTTAATGGATTACCAGATTAATTGATTAAATTAACTAACCTAGTTTGAGCTCTCCCAAGCTCTACCAAATCGCGACTTTGGTTTTTTGTTCAAATGATTTTAACATTTTGGAGTCGCCACTAATCATTTTTGGTAGGTTGATTAGAAACCTAACTAAATTAGCAGGAGAACTAAATTACTTCTGCGAACTAGAGATTATGAGTTCGGGGACTTGGTTACACTAGTTAATTAAAACTAATGCCCTTTCGGTACCTTAATTTCATGGATATCCTAATTTGGCAACTCAGGCTTGGTTTATTCCTAAGGCTCTAGTGGAGTGTTCTCTTTTTGTATTTTCACTTTTTTAAATGGAATATACGTGAGTGACATTGTTTTTGGCATTTTCAAAATATTAAGTATTTCCCTGAAGCCGAAAGAGGGAGTGAGTTAACGACTTCTGTGCAGTGCTGCGAGCTACTCATTTTGGGGTTTAGTGATTCAAAAATTAAATCACAAGAAGTAAATAAAAATAAATAAAGACCACCAATCAATAACTCAACCTTGGCTTGGCCCTCTCCTTTGGGGTTTAAGATGCAGGAATTTAAATTGCAGAAATTTAAAATGACCTCCAGTGAGCGGGCTCTGCCCTTCACATTCTGGGGTTTAAAATCTTTAAAATAAAACGAATTGATTTGACAATTCGGGCCGAAATCCATCGACGGATCAATTGAAAATTTAATGGCCACTCAAGAGCTCGTCAGCGCCAATTTTACACCTCCATGGGATTTACCGTTGACTTAGAGTTGTCCTTTGCCTGACATAAAAATATGGATAAATGGAGTAATGGAGCAAATATGATTTAATTCACATTAAAAATTAGAACAATGAAAGAGGCACTTAACTTTAATGGCATTATGAGAAGTGCTTGATGGATATAATTGGTTCCTGCCTGAAATCAAATATGGGGAAATGGGAGAAGAGTAGAAAATTTGGGCTAGTTTATACTAAAAAATCAAAGAGAGTAGAGGGACACTTAGCTTCAAATCTAGGATGAATTCTTGATTTATGTTGATCGATGAAGAAATTGATGATGATAACCCGCTAGCTTTAAACTCCCATCATCTTCAAAATTCTCTCTCTCTTTTTGGTATTTTTTTCTTTCAAATTTTTCTTCAATCTCCCAAAACCCTCTCAAACATCCAAAATTTTCTCTCCAAAAAATTCCCCTCTCAAGCTCACTTCTTCCTCCTTTTATAACCCACTCATTTATCTCCCATTCTAATTTTTCCACTAACTCTATCTCTCATTCTAATTCTCCACTAACTCTTCTTCATTTTCATCTTCCCTTCTCCATTTTTATCTCACATTCTAATCTCTCCACTAACTCTTCTTCATCTTCATCTTCCATTCTTCATATTTATCTCCCATTCTAATTTCTCCACTAACTTTTCTTCATTTCCATCTTCCCTTCTCTATTCTTATCTTATTTTCTCTATCCATTCTTCTTCATTTTCTCTTCTCCATCTTTCATTCTCTATTCTTATCTTATTTTCTCCATCCATTCTTCTCCATCTCCTCTTCTCCATCTTCCCTTCTTTATTTTAAGTTCTCCACTAACTTTTCTTTTTGTTATTTGCAAAATAATCATTCAAGAGTTAGGTATTTGCACTCTAGTCCCTGAATTTTAATTATTTACAATTTATTCCCTGAAAAAAAATATTTCTTTAAGTCCAAATCTCCTCCTAATTTTTGACACAATTCACCGCATGTCAAATTTAAGCTCATTTCTTGTTACTGAAAATAATGTAAAATTTAATTAAAGCCTTTTTTGTAAAATTGGGTCATTCTGGGTATAATTGTGCCAACTCCTAAATTTGGAATATTAGAGAATAATGTCACAACTCTTAAAAGTGAAAAATGAAAATAAATTGACTCAAATTGAAATTTTTTAGGCCCAATTCGAGATTATGCTCGTGAAGGAATACATGATCCCGAATTGGATTTTTTAAATTTACGATGGCCAACATGAAAAGGGATTTAAAAGAACAATATTGACTATTTTTATGTATTTTTGTGGCATCAAATGCTATTATTTATGAAATATTTTCCTAATTTTTAAAAATATATTGAAAAAAATACAAAACAAATATGAAAAATTATTTTTTGCTCAAAAATGGTTGCCTAAGCTTGGCCAAAGCTTCCAAAGTTGATTTTGCAATTTTCTCATTTTTTCTTGATTTTTTTTATGAAGTTTCGAAAATAAAAATATCGGAAAATACTGAAAATACGAAAAATCATTTTTTTAGTCAAAATTGGTTCCCTAGGTTTAGCCAAGGTCCCTAAAGTTGATTTTTTAATTTTATGAATATTATGGATTTTCTATTAATTTTTGAAAATAAAAAAAATAATTAAAAATTAGGTGTCAACATCCACTCTCTCGTAGGGAATTCGGTCATGTATGCTAGTGACAGCGGTCTGAACATTTAGTGAACTCATCTCCATGGGAGAGAAGACTGAGTTTGGAAAAAAGAAAGGATAGCACGTTGAAGCAATTTCTTTCGAGAAATGGTTCGTGGCTAAGAAAGATAAGGAGTCAGACGCAAAAGGTAACGTGGCTTATGCTGACAAAGCCTTAGCTTAAGTTCCCAGGTTACAATTTTCTCCACAACAACTGGCTGCTTATGGGCAGCTAAACTTGATAAACCTGTACCAACAATATTAGCGCAAGACTTGCCAATTTTCTCCTCCCTAATACGTTATCTCATGTGTTAGCTCTGCTAAAAAAAAAGAACTTGTTAAGTTTAGAGCCATAAGGATCTAACCCAACTAGCTTCACAAGTGTGATCCATCAAATACATAGAGGTGAGGTGGGCTATTCAATAGACAATTTCTAGGTGTTTAAATATCGAGTGTAGGATCTACTTGAAACTAGGGCATCTGTACTCCAACTGGCTAGTCAACCTAATGTGTAGAATAACCCACTAGCAAATTACACGAGCAATTGAAGAACCCTTTAAGGAAGAGGACACAAACCCAAATTAGTAACCCCCTTTAATTTTATACAATTGCCTGCATGGGATATTTCCTTCTTTTTAGGTGTCTAGGTTGCTCTTTCATTCCATAGGTTGATTAGAGTTAAAATTCATCACCATTAAGGAATTCTCTACATTTTAACTTAATTAAGATGTAATTCATTGATTCATGATCAATAAAATTAGAGACAAACGTACTCACGATCTACTAAGAAGGAAAGTAACTTAATATTGGTTCGAATCCAATTTATGAGAAGGCCAATCATTTGGGAATCTTGACAAGGCTTACCAAACCAACCCAATGATAATAATCAGTGGTCAAGCAATATTGCCATCCATGATAAGCACTGAGGATTGGGGTTCCTCAAAAAATTTGATCCTAAGGTCTTCAAAAGCAAAAGATTTTCGAAAAATTTAAAAGAAAAATTGGAATTGAATAAATGTATGCACTGTGTTAAACCCTATTTATTTTTTTTTATTCCTTTACTTTATATTTCAGGTTCAAGCTTGGGGATGGGGAAACAATGGATCCAAATATATGCGATTTTGATTCAAATGCCGAGGAAAAAGTTAGAATCTGGAGCATTATGAGAAATCTAAACCTTTGACTAGTGAAGAAATTGGGTCAATCAATTTTGGTGATACAAAGAATCCTAGAAACGTGAAGACTGGGGCAAGTCTCCCCAAAGATATAGCATGATATCATCCTAACTTTTGAAAGAGTATCAAGATATATTTGCTTGGTCTTATGCGGACATGCCAGGTTTGGATCGATCGATCATCGAACATTGCTTACTAAACGATCTCTCGATGAAGCCTAAGAAGCAAAACTTTGGAAAGCTAAACCAGAGTTATCAAAGAAGATCGAGGAGGAAGTTATGAAACTCTTGAAGGTGGGATTCACTGGGTCTCCTAGTATTTTGATTGGGTTGTCACTATAGTTCCAGTGATGAAAAAGGATGGACGAGTTCAATTTTGTATGGACTATCATCACTTGAACATAGCTAGTGAAAGGATGATTTTTCACTCCCTCACATCAACATACTCATCGATAGTACCACTGGACTTGAGTTTTTTTTATTCATGGATGGATTCTCTGGTTACAATTAAATTCTGATGAATGAACAGGAGAAAGTAAAAACAGCATTCACCACCCCATTAAGAGTATTCCATTTTAAAGTTATTCCTTTTGGCCTAAAAAATGTCGAAGCAACATATAAATGAGCGATGGTAAATCTATTCCATGACATGATGCATAAGGAGATTGAGATTTATATTGATGATATGATCACAAAAACTTGGCGTGGAGATGACCATATGAAGACTTTGACAAAGCTATTTGATAGGCTTCGGTAGTTCAAATTGCACCTCAACCCGGCCAATTGTGTGTTCGAAACAGCCTCAGGTAAGTTACTTGTGTTCATTATTAGTGGTAAAGGTATTGAGATCAACCCATCTAAAGTAAAGGTTATTTGTAAGAGCAAGCCTCCAAATTTTGTCAAAGAGGTTCGAAATCTCATGGGTAGATTGAATTACTTAGCTCGGTTCATTTCCCAACTATCTGAGATTGCAAAGTCATTCTTTAGGCTTCATAAGAAGAATGCTCTAATCAAGTGGGACAGCGAATATGAAGAGGCATTTGAAAAGTTAAAGTATCTTTTGATGAACCAGACAGTGCTTTTTCCACCAACGCTAAGAGAATCTTTGATTCTTTATCGCACCATCTATAGTAAATCTGTGGGTGTGATGTTAGGTTAGAAAATTCCAAACAATGGAAAAGAGCATGCCATATTACTTGAGCAAAAAGTCCATCTCCATGCAAAATTACTCAGAAGTAGAAAAGACATGCGCAACTCTAGTATGCGTGCTACATAAGCTCCGACAATTTGCATTGTCAGATACTCCTTGTAACGAAGTGTGACCCCATCAAATGCTTATTTAACCAGCCCTCCTTAACAAAATAAAAAAATCTCATTTCAAAATTTGATGTTCAGTTCTTACCATAAAAACCTATCAAGGGATGAGTTATTGCTGATATTCTAGCCGAGAATCCTAGGGCATGCGAAGATATCAATACTTTGGGAGACTGTATTATGTCAATTGAAGAGTATGTGGGGACCATATACTTTGATGGAGCTGTGATTTTTTTAGGAATATGCATTAGAGTAGTTACGATATCTCCAGGCGGGCAACATTACCCTATGGCTACAAAATTGATATTCCCGCGCACCAATAATATCATTGAATATGAAGTATGCATTCTCGGATTACACGTTGCAATTGAAATGAGAGTAATTCAAGTTAAGTTGTTTGAGGATTTGACTTTAATCATTCTTCAAACCGTAGAGAAATGACAAATCAAGGATGCCAAGTTGAGGCCTTGTCATGATTATCTGGAAGAATTGGTGAAAGAATTTGATAATATTTCCTTTGAATACTTGTCAAGGACTCAAAGTCAGTTTGTTGATGCTCTAGCCACATTGTCAATAATGTTATAGTTATCGATGAATTGGAAGTCAAACCTTTGAAGATAGAAGCATTGTGAGAGTCGGCTTATTGTATAGCCACAGCTAAAGAGCCTGACGGCAAGCCATGGTATTATGATATCAAAACTTACATTTAAAAGCAAGGGTTTCATGAGAAAAGCATCGTGTTAGATCAAAAGGTCTCAAAATTCATGAAGGGATATGCCATCCACATTGAAAATAATGAGATTGGGCTGTTACTGGCTCACATTGAAAAGTGATTGTATCCAGCACGTTCGAAAAAGTGATTGCATCTAGTATGTTCGGAATTGTTATAAATACCAGATTCATGGAGACAAGATTAATAATGTTCCTCCGAATGAACTACATCAAATGTCTAAACCATGGCTATTTTCTATATGGAGGCATCAATGTGATTGGGCCGATTAATCCAAAGGCATCAAATGGACATTGCTTCATTCTCGTGGCAATTGATTATTTTTCTAAGTGGATTGAAGCAATGTCGTATACAACAATCATGGCAAAAAGTGGGGAATAATTCATTCATCATATCATTGCTCAATATGGTGTGCCAAAGACAATAATCACCGACGATGGATCAAACTTCAACAAAAAAATTGGTTGATGAGTTGTTCAAGGAATTCAAGATCATCGACAATGAAAGTTAATTTCAATTCTTTAAAGATAATCTTTAACCGATTAATGTTGGATTTTCATCTTTTTTTATTCCAAAAATCCATTCAAAAATACCAAAAATGTCTTATTCATATAGATTGCATAATTAAACCATTCCATTGATGTAGACTAAGTATTCCATTTTAAATATGCAAATCATATAGGCCTACATCAAATAACTGTTTTGTCATTTTCATGCTGCATTGATTATCCATGTCATACAGTTTTGCTAGGTTATTAAAGTCTGTAATATCACATGGTTCGTCATGTCACTTTGTCATATTATTTATTGCATGCCGCATTATTTGTCCTGTCATTAGCCCTAACACATCATTGATGCCATGTCGCATTCGCATGTCATTTAGAATTATGTCAAGTTTCGTTCGCTTTAGGCTAATAGACTTAGTTTATCCTAACGTCACATGCCATTTAGATAAAATTCATGTCATGTTATTTTTGCATAGCATGTAAATCAAAATTCATGTTACTTTGCACGTCATTAAGATTTGAATTTTTTTTAAAAAAAATCACATATTCATGTCATATTAGGATAGTCGTCACTTATCACATCATTAGAATAATTGTGTTCTTAGGATACAATTACATTCATGCATTGTATTCATTAAATAAAAAAATCCAAAAATAATTGCACATTTGGAACTTTAAATCAAAATCTTTGAAAGTTGCCAACTCAAATAATTTCCATTGAAACGAAAGGTACCGAAAGGGTATTAAAAGATATATTAGCGTAATTAAATCTCCGAACTTAATGAATCTTTGGTTCATAGAAATAAAATATTTCTCCTGATACTTTATTTAGGCATCTAAGGGTATGTATGGTAACGCTTCAAAAAAAGTGTTTTTGTTCCCAAAGTGTTCTGGGAACATTTTTGAGAAACAAAAACACTTTTGAAGCAGAAATGAGAAACAAAAAAAAACTTACTTTTGTGTTTCCAGAACACTTTTTGGAACAACAATTGAAATATTTTTTTTAGAACACTTTTTTTCTCCTGGAACACTTCTCTTTTGTGCTCACACTTCTCTTGCACGAACACTTCTCCTTCACACTCCTCTTCTGCTTCGCACTCCTCTTCTGACTAACGGACACCGCTCCTCCACCAGCCGACGTTGTTCCTCCACAGGCGACGCCGCCGCACCTCCGATAAGTTTTCGCCGGTTCATGCTCTTCTTCTTCTTTTTCTGGGCATCCGACACGCAAGAGAGCTCGCACGAGTCAAGCCACGATGGAAGGCTGGACTCCCGCGAGCGCCGCCTAAGTTTGGGCGGCTGGACTCACGCAAGCCCCGTCGAGATTTGGGCGAGGCTAGACTCGCCCGAGCGCCACTGTTGCTTCCGAAATCAGATCATTAATGCAAGTGCACGCTATCGAACAAGTAATAAAGGTTAAATAGGGTTGTCGATCCCACGAGGACTGATCAAGGACTACAATTGAGTACTAAACTGTCTCAAACCACTATTATTGAGAAAATCTAAATTAAGGGATTCAGCAAAATTAAGAAAATAAATTAAAACACGCAAATTTAACTTGATTAGAACTTCACTGATAAAAAGCCTAGGGTATACAATTTCACTTAACAATTAATCTCAAGTCAATCCCTCTTCTTCAGTATTATCGAATGGCTATGTTGTTAATCTAGAATTCTAAAATCTCCCTATACCTCTTTTGAGCGTCAATAGGAACATATTCTCGAGTAAATATTCGTTCACTCTATTCCTAGGCAAGCAACTATTGAGAACCCATTATGAACCAATTCTATTTGATTACCTAAGGCAATTGGGTATATTCCTATCCCTTTCGTTAATAATCCCGTCTTCCGACTAAGATTAACTTAGGTTATTTCTACCACGACTAAATCTAGGATTCCTCTCCCGAGTTCACCTAAATTACCAATTCAAATCAACTGGTGGCCAATCAATTGACAAGCATTAAGCGCAAATAGAGATAAACAACGAGAATTCATTCAATAATATCAAAGAAGAGTTCACAACTATTGATCAACTGTCAAGATCCATTGTAACCATAGAATAACAAATCAGTTCATATTAACACCAAGAAAACACATCATCCGAAAAAGACAGAATAACATCAATAATCAAGAACAAAAGATGAGAAAGAATAAAGCTTGGTCGTCAAACTCAAGCTTCGTCTTCTTCGATCTTCGCTCTCCTCTTGCTGTCAAGAAGTTTCCGTCGTCTTTTCTCCAATCCGTGATGTCTATTCTCCAAGAAGCCGTTCTCTCGTCCCCCTAGAATTTGCGTCGAAGAAAACCCCACAAAAAGATATCCTCCAAAAATCTCCTAAGGTTATCCTCTCTTTCCTATTTTATCACCTTTCAAATATTCCATCAAAATCTCCTAGAATATAATATCCTTAATCCCTTCAAAATAAGAAAACCAAATTCTAAAAATATCCAAACATAATCTTTTAATAAAATCTTCAAGCCACGGTAAAAGGAGAAGCTTGCCCGTCGCGCATTATTGTGAGCGTGCAGACGGATACATCCGTCTGTCAGATGGATGCATCCGTCTCGGTTCTGTATTCAGCCACAGATTGCAGATGGATGCGTCCATGCCTCAGACGGATGCGTCCATCTCGGTTGTGTCTCTAGCAACTTTGAAGCTACAATTTTCCAAATCTTCTCATCAATATTCTTCGCTTCATTCTTCCAAATCATGCCTAAACATAACAAGACATCATTGAGACACTCGAGTGAGAAAACACGAGAATTAAAACACAAAATCATCTAACCATAACCAAAACACTAAAGTAAACAAAAACACTAAAAACTAAATAAAACTCGAGCGACTAAACTTAATTGTCCACATTTTAGAAGCACTTAAACTCTACTTTTGTAGAGTTATCACACCCCCAAACCTAACGTTTGCTAGTCCTCGAGCAAAATACGCAGAAAGAAAAACGCAAAGACAAACTCGACACGACTATCCTCAATCAAAACTTGAATCAACCTTTTTGAACAATCCCTTAATGTTCTTAGAAATGGTGCATTCAAACTTGTGATCAAGTTTCCTCTTCACCTATCTCATAACCGTGAAACTATGCGTTTTCATCTTCATTAAGCTCAATGTACAATGTTAAATCACCTCAATACGTCAGAAAATGGAGATTGACAACCTCATAGTTCCGATAAAACACAGTAGACTGGTAACTTACAGAGACCATCCCGAACACCTCTATCCACTAATCAAAGGTTTCACACATTTAAGAGTTAATACATGCAAGATAAATGATTTTTTTTTTCGCTACACGACTCTGGGTATTGCATCATCTCTTAATGGAAACCCATGTAACGAGCTTTCGATCAATGACTCCCGGACCAGTTGGTCCAAGGCATTAGGCTTTAGGGAACCCTTCAGATCTAATACTCGAGCAACCACTAGAGTGACTCACACCACAAGCACATATTCAGTAGTGTAATACTACACAATTTTTTTCTTTTTCTTTTAACCTGAACATCGGTACTTAGAGCCTTGGTAGCTTTCTTTTTCTTTTTCTTTTTCTTTTTCTTTTTTTTCCTTTTTTTTTCAAAAATGAACTACACCTAAGATTTCGCATCAAGGAAGTACTCAGGCAACTCTATTCATCACCAACTACCATGTGTTATAAGACATGAGTTTGTTCACCCATTCCTTTCCATACTGAGGTTTTTTTTTGTGTGTGAAAGAAAACCGTTTGTAAATCAAATGCACTGCAACACATTCATGAGCTAAGTGTCGATTTTTCCTTTCCACAAGTTATTCATGCAAACCACTAAAATTCATCACCGAACAAGGACTAATTCATCTTAGATATCATCAAGTTCAACTGAGGAATTGACACAAACATAACACTCTAAACAATAAGCAAACTCTAAACAGCAAACTGTAACAAAAACCAGCAAAAGTTTCCCCCAAACCTAATATAGAGTAAACCTAACTATTCAGCAATGAATGATCAGCATTAAGAACACCAAAACATCTTCAACCCCCCCATACCTGACCTAATCATCGTCCCGATGAACCTAATAAGCACAAGGTGAAAGTGAAGACTTCCCTGAATAGTTAGCCTTCCGCGTTATCCTCCGAAGATGATTGTTGCTCTTGAGCGTGTTGTTCCATCTTCAGAATTCAGCCGAGCGGGTCGCACAAAAAACGTCAGGTATGTCAGGTTGAGTCGGGTCATCAACCGACCCAACCATAAAATTTCAAGACATATGTAACAACTTGACGGACGCAACCATATAAGTAATATGCACCAATTTTTTTTTCAATTTTTATCACCAAAATTAAGATAAGTATAGACTAAGATTAAGAAAAGTAAAAGAACAAAGAATAGAAAATTGGGTTGCCTCCCAAGAAGCGCCTTGTTTATAGTCGTCGGCTTGACTATCGTCTTCATCAAGTATCTCCCAAGGTGATTGAGGCGACCGCTCTCTCGATATCACCTCCCTAATAATGTTTTAGTCTTTGCCCGTTAACTTTGAAAGTCCTCCCCGAATTCATATCCATCACCTCCACAGAGCCGTAGCGAAAGACTTCCATAACTTGGAATGGGCCAGACCACCTCGACTTAAGCTTTCCTGGAAATAACTTTAGTCGAGAATTAAAGAGCAAAACATGTTGGCCAGGTTCAAATCTCCTCTCGATAATCCTCTTATCATGCCACTTCTTTGTTTTCTCCTTATAAATCTTGGAACTCTCATAGGCTTGGAGACGAAATCCATCAAGCTCATTCAATTGGAGCATCCTTTTCTCCCCTGCTCTCTCAAGATTGAAGTTCAGCTTCTTCAGTGCCCAAAACGCATAATACTCGAGTTCAACCGGCAAATGGCATGTTTTTCCATAAACCAACATATACGGAGACATTCCGATAGGTGTCTTATAAGTAGTTCGATAAGCCCATAGAGCATCATCCAACTTGTGAGCCCAATCCTTTCTTGAGAGATTCATAGTCTTCTCTAGGATCCTCTTGATTTCTCGGTTCGAAATCTCTGCTTGTCCACTTGTTTGAGGATGGTAAGCCAAGGCTACCTTGTGCTTAATTTCATACTTGCTCAGCAAGGCCTCAAATTGTTTATTGCAGAAATACGATCCCTCGTCACTGATGATGGCTCAGGGAGTTCCAAATCGCGAAAATATCTGTTTCTTCAAAAATCTTAACACCACTTTAGCGTCGTTAGTGGGCAAAGCTATCGCTTCGACCCATTTAGAAACATAATCCACAGCGACTAAAATGTAACGATTATTGAATAAAGAAACAAACGGACCCATAAAGTCTATACCCCAAACATCGAAGAGCTCCACCTCAAGGATGTTATTCAATGGCATCTCGTACCTTTTTGAAATGTTCCCCACACGTTGGCACCTGTCACATTTAGCGACAAAGTTATAAGAATCCTTAAATAATATGGGCCAATAAAAACCTTATTGTAGAATCTTCGCAGCTGTCATATCTCCTCCAAAATGTCCACCGTATGGTGATGAATGACAATGCCACAAAATTTCTTCCCATTCATGCTCAGGCACACATCTCCTCAAAATTTTATCTGCACATTGCTTGAATAAAAATGGTTCATCCCATATATAATTTTCACATCATGCAAAAACTTTTTCTTTTGTTGGGAATTCAATTCAGCTGGTATGAAATTAGAGACAAGAAAGTTTACATAATCAGCATACCAGGGCACCTGTT
Organism: Psidium guajava; assembly: GCA_016432845.1. Taxonomy (NCBI): domain Eukaryota; kingdom Viridiplantae; phylum Streptophyta; class Magnoliopsida; order Myrtales; family Myrtaceae; genus Psidium; species Psidium guajava. The sequence goes on from CM028228.1 coordinate 37,678,599, forward strand.
GGTGATTAACCGAGAACAGCTGTTCATCTGGAAAGTACTCCGTAATGGCTATTTGATTCTCGGTTTTGCTTCCCCCTTCTAGCCTCGATAAATGATTAGCCACCTGGTTTTCTATACCTTTCCTATCTCTAATCTCAAGATCAAATTCTTGCAGTAAAAGAACCCATCTAATTAACCGCGGTTTTGCATCTTTCTTGTCAATCAAGTATTTAATCGCGGAGTGATCAGTAAAGACAATGACTTTAGAACCAACAAGATAAGCTCGAAATTTATCGAAAGCAAATACGACTGCAAGTAATTCCTTTTCCGTGGTCGTATAGTTCGACTGTGCATCATCTAGGGTTCTACTAGCATAGTAAATTGCATGAAACACTTTATTTCTACGTTGCCCCAAGACTGCTTCTAAAGCATAGTCACTTGCATCACACATAAGTTCAAATGGTAAAGTCCAATTCGGCATGACTATGACAGGAGTGGAAACTAATCTCTTTTTGAGCTTGTTGAATGCTTCCAAGCATGCATCATCGAATACAAATGGCTTGTCTTTCTCAAGGAGATTGCAAAGAGGTTTGGCTATTTTAGAAAAATCCTTAATAAACCTCCTGTAGAAACCTGCATGTCCAAGAAAACTTCGAATGGCCTTCACTGAAGTTGGTGGAGGTAATTTCTCTATTGTTTCCACCTTGGCTCTATCGACTTTAATTCCCTTGCTCGAGACCCTGTGCCCAAGAACAATACCTTCTCGAACCATGAAATGGCATTTTTCCCAGTTCAAGATTAGATTTGTATCCTCACATCGTTTAAGTACACATGCCAAATTATGCAAACTATGATCAAAAGAGTCACCTAAAACTGAGAAATCATCCATGAAAACTTTTAAGCATTGTTCTACCATGTCAGTGAAAATAGCCATCATGCATCTTTGAAAAGTGGCAGGTGCATTACATAACTCGAATGGCATCCTTCGAAAAGCGAAAGTGCCATAAGGGCAAGTAAAAGTGGTTTTCTCCTGATCTTCTGGCGCTATAACTATCTGATTGTAACCTGAATATCCATCCAGAAAATAATAAAATTTCTTACCTGTTAAACGGTCTAACATTTGGTCAATAAATGGAAGTGGAAAATGATCCTTTCTTGTAGCCTTGTTCAACTTCCTATAATCCATGCACACTCTCCATCCCGTAACAGTTCGGGTAGGAACGAATTCATTCTTCTCATTTTGAACCACGGTCATCCCGCCCTTCTTAGGTACACACTGTATAGGACTCACCCAAGAACTATCAGAGATAGGATATATAATACCCGCATCCAACCACTTAATAATCTCCTTCTTTACGACTTCCTTCATGTTCGGGTTTAGACGACGCTGATTCTCGATTGAAGGCTTGTGATTTTCTTCGAGGAGAATTTTATGCATGCATATCGCTGGGCTAATTCCACGTATGTCTGCGATAGTCCACCCTAAAGCTTTCTTGTGCTCCCTCAAAACTTGAAGTAACTTCTCTTCCTGCAACTTTGTTAGTTCTGAAGAAATAATAATCGGAAGAGTAGAAGAAATTCCAAGAAAAGCATACCTCAAGTGAATGGGTAACGGTTTTAGCTCCAACTCCGGTGGCTCATCAATGGAAGGTTTTGCTGATTTCTTGGGCATCTCTAGAGGTTCAAAGGTAGCCAACGCCTTGGGTTCATAAGGGATGGAGTTCAACAATTTCAACACTTCCATTATTTCTTCATTATTGCTTTCCTCTCTCAAAGTTAACGACGCTTCCACCGGATCTTTGAGATTCATTCCTTGAAATGTTTCAACTGTTAACCTATTAACAAGATCAATCGAAAAACATTCATCAGGTTCACCAGGACATTTCATAGCTTGCAAAACATTAAAAGTCACCTCCTCATTGTTAACTCTCATTGTTAACTCCCTTTTTTGGACATCAATAAGGGTTCTTCCTGTTGCTAAGAATGGTCTTCCCAAAATAATTGGGATTTCCTGATCTTCCTCAAAATCAAGAATAATAAAGTCAGCAAGAAAGATGAATTTATCAACTTTTACCAGAACATCCTCAATGATCCCTCTAGGATAAGTAAGAGAACGATCAGCTAACTACAAAGTAACAGGGGTGGGTTTCACTTCCCCCAAACCCAATTCACGAAATATGGATAAAGACATCAAATTAATGCTAACTCCTAGATCACATAATGCCTTACCAACAAATTTTGAACCAATTGAGCAAGGTATGGTGAAACTACCTGGGTCCTTTAGTTTGGGTGGTAGCTTTTCTGTAAGATTGCACTACATTCCTCTGTCAGGGCGACAGTTTCAAACTCACCGAGATGTCTCTTCTTTGACAATATATCTTTCATGAATTTGACATAGCTCGGCATCTGCTCAAGGGCCTCTGCAAATGGGATATTGATGTGCAATTTCTTGAACACATCGAGAAACTTCTGGAATTGCTGCTTATCCTTGTGCTTTCGAGCTCTTTGGGGAAAAGGAAGAGGTGGATAAATCTTTTTTTTTCGCTTGAGTGACATCCTCCTCCATAGATCTGCTTGAATCTCCCTTAACTTTAGCTTGTGTAAAGGGCAGACAGTCAGGCAGTGTGTTGCTGCTGCACGAACCTTGCGGTTCTGATGCACTACTTCTGCTGTTCGCTGATGGTATCGCAATACTATTCCCCGATACTCCAGGATCTGATGGCTTGCTGATCTGTGTTGGTTCTCTGGTTACCTCTTCAAGTTCTCTCTCATTCCTCAACGTAATTGCTTGTACTTGCTCTCGACCATCACTCCTAGGGTTCACCTCTGTGTTGCTCGGTAATGCTCCTTGAGGACGGTTGTTCATCACTTGAGCCAACTGTCCGACTTGAGTTTCCAAGTTCCTAAGTGATGCTGACTGATTCTGCAAGAGTGTGTTAGTTTTCGAAATATATTTAACAAGAAGTTCTTCCAAACCTGACATCTTCTCTTGTGTGGGAAGTTTCTGTTGTTGCTGATGAAATCCAAGTGGTGGGTTCGGTTTAGGTGCTTGTTAATTCCCCTATGCAAAGTTAGAGTGATTCCTCCAACCTGGATTATATGTGTTAGAAAAAGGATTGTTCCTTGTGTTACTTCCCACATAACTTACCGACTCATTCATCGCAAGGCATTGACCTGGGACATGATTGTCCCCACATGTTTCACCTGGATAGCTCGATGAAAGTCCAGGACTCTTGAGTGCAGATAATTCTCGAGTAAGCGCATCAATTTTGGCATTTAGAGCTACAACTGCATCAACTGAATGCACTCCAGCTGCTCCTCAAGAAAAACTCGCACCTTGACCATTGTTGGCCATCTGTTCAAACAACTCGAGCGCCTCTTGAGGTTGCTTATTTAATATCGTTCCCCCAGCCGCTGCATCAATTGTTGGACGAAGTGTGTCTAACATGCCATCATAGAAAATTTGTACCAACATCCATAGTGGTATTTCATGATGAGGGCATACTCGCAATAACTCTTTAAACATTTCCCAAGTGTCATATAAGGATTCGATCCCATGTTGTCGAAATGACGTAATATCATTCCTCATCTTGATGGTCTTAGTTGGAGGAAAGTATTTGGATAGGAATTTCTTGGACATGTCCTCCCAAGTAGTAATGGACCTTTCTAGTAACGAGTATAGCCATGCCCTTGCCTTATCTCGTAGTAAGAATGGAAACAACCGCATACGGACTGCCTCAGTTGACACCCCATTATAACAGAAAGTGTCGCAGACCTCCAAGAAAGTAGTGATATGCCCATGTGGATCCTCAGAGGGAGATTCACCAAAACTCTAGTTTTGAAGCATTGTGATGACTGCTGGCTTAATCTCAAAGGTATTAGCTTGAATAGTGGGCCTTACAATACTCGAGCGTTCATGCACATGAGGTTGTGCATAATCCCGCATAGTTCTCGGCTGTTCTTGATCTACAATTTGATTATTGTCTCCTATGTTAGCTTGCTCTGCAGCTTGTCGTTGTTCCCTCAAACGCTAAAAACACAAGAATTAAAACACAAAATTATCTAACCATGACCAAAACACTAAAGTAAAACAAAAACACTAAAAACTAAATAAAACTCGAGCGACTAAACTTAATTGTCCACATTTTAGAAGCACTTAAACTCTACTTTTGTAGAGTTATCAGCCACCCAGATCACGGCTAGACTAGCGTGAGCTCCGTCGAGATCTGGGCGGGGCTCGCGCGAGTCCAACCGTACAGATCTCGACGGTGCTCGCCCGAGTCTAGCCCTACCTAGATATGAGCGAGGTTCGTGCGAATCGAGCCACCCAAATCTGGGTGGGGCTCGCGCAAGTCTCTCTCGCGGGCCGAGCTTCGATCTCGATTGGTGATGGCAAGCCTTGGCTTCGCATGACTGACCAAGATCGAAGCTCCGCTAACAATGGATGGTTCAACTCGCGTAACCCCCGCCAGCAGAAACGATTGGACGAGGCTTGCACGAGTCGAGCGGTCCATCGTCGGCCAAACTTCGATCTTGGCCGACGATGGCAAGCTTTGGCTTCGCGCTCACCACACCAATGCTTCAAGTTTCCAGATTGTTTCTGCTCTTAGTTTTTGGCTCTGTACATGATTAGTCTTCAGTCATTACTGATTATTTTGGCCCCTTCTTGTTCTGCAAGAGTCTAAGCCTTCGATTTTTGTGCGTGTTCAATTGTTTTATCATGGTTCCATGCACTGACACTAGCATTTTACACTTGCTTTTATTGTAATTGCTTGTTTTTAAATAGATGTTCGCTCTATTCACTTGAGAATCATGAATTAATTTCCTTTTTGTACTTATTCCAGGGAGAGGGCCTGCGTACTGTTTTCATTCTTGCTGGTTAACTACTCTGTTGTGGCATCAAGAACATTTGGGTACTCATTTGATAGAGATTTTTGTCAATTTGGTAGATTCATTTGCTAAGCATACAAAGTCTGCTAAGTTCTCTTCATGTGCCTATTGAATGTACTCCATGAAGTCAATGGAAATGAATTTGAACAATGTTGATGGTTGAATAACATTTTTGTGAATGCATGAGAGTCTGACTTCCAAACACTTTTTCACTTGTGCTCTTTTGCATCAAAACCCTCTGAGCGTGCCTAATGTCTCAAAGGAATATCTTTTTGTGAATTCCAATCTTTCATGGATCACAAAATCGGAGTGATTTATGTGGTTACAGGCAAGCCAGTATCATTGGCTTCATTTTATCATCTTTCTGCAATGCAGTAATAGTTCCATTTTTATGGATTAAATTCTGAAGCTACAGAATCATTTTAGCTTTTTTGTACAAAAATGTTATTGGTCCAAATGTTTAGGCATATGCTATTACACTGGTCTGAAGATAAGAAATGCATCAAATTCTATTTTAATATGTTTATAGATTGTGAGGGTTTGAATTAGTCGAACTCTCAATTTGATTCCTCACATATTATGTTATTTTTGTTGAATTGGTTGAATAAATATAATATGATGCTATACATGTCATATGAGCATAAGTTCATTGTTTGTTTGTGCCGATAATAATGCACTTTTTCTTTGGGGCATTATATAGTCATTCTTGATGTCTCATTTGATTGTTTGAATTGAGAAAATATAATGCTTTGACATATTATTTTTTATTGGAATTGTTTCATTGCTTGTAATTGATTGAGCTTGTGATTGCATGGTTAATATGATGATGAATTAGTCAAGCTTTGAAGGCATCCCAAAAAGAAACATGCATGGCAAAATGGAACAAGACTTCTACCAATTTGTTTGTAAGTTTAATGGTAGAAGAGGTGAAAAAAGGAAATCGCACCTCTTGTACTTTCAACAAAGCAGGGTGGAAAAACATAAGGACTGTATTCAATAACAAAATAGGAGTCCAATATACCCAATCACAATTGAGAAATAAGGTGAACAAGCTAAGAACACAATATGGTAGTTTCAAAAGGCTTCTTTCACAATCTGGATTTGATTGGGATAATATCAATAAAAGAGTGACCGTCGATGATCCAAGCATATGGGAACTTCACGTCAAGGTATCATTTTATCATTTTTAAACTATTGTACATGTAAGCTTTAATGAATTTTATTATGTTACTAATGTATGCTATTTATTGTGAAAATTACAGGTTAATAGTTGTTGACACTTGATTTTTAATCATCCTTTTTCTTTTAAAATTAATAAAAAAAAATATATAAAAATTCATAAAATTGAAAAATCAACTTTGAAGACCTTGGCTAAGCCTAGGGAACCAATTTTGACAAAAAAAATGATTTTTCATATTTTCAGTATTTTTCGATATTTTTATTTTCAAAAATTAATAGAAAATCCACAAAAAATTCATAAAATTAAAAACTCAACTTTGGAGACCTTGGCTAAGCCTAGGGAACCATTTTTGAATAAAAAAAATAATTTTTCGTATTTTTCACATTTTTAATATTTTTCAAAACTAGGAAAATATTATGAAAATAAAGATAAATAGTGTCTGAGGCCATAAAAATGTGAATAAATAGTCAGTATTTTTATTTTAGTTTTCTCTTCATTTTGGTCGAATAAATTATGAAAAATTCATTCTGGAATTGAGAGTCTCTTTATTAATTTCATTTTTAGGTTATTTGAAAAATTTCTAGAGAACTCATTTTAGCACTGTAATTTTCAATTTTTGCATTTCTGGAGTTGTGACATTGTTCTCTAATGATCCAAATCATCATCGAGGCATCAATACGTGAACACCATCGAATTACCAATGACAAAATAAATCTGAAGCTTAGTTGTAATCTGCCTGGATTATCATATGGATGTGAAAGAAAAAAATCTCACATGTGTACTGGTGATGATACACAAGTCAGTTGCACCGTAGACCCTCTTGGTGGAGTCATAGACGATTTTACAAGCTTACAAGTGTTTGAAAAGTTCGATCGATCAGGGCCACATTGTACAGGTAGGAGGTTGTTTTTTACAAGAAAAAGTCAAATCTCCAACTCCTAAAATGATAGCCCAATCACCTTCGTCCGAAACATCCTGAGGATATTCCAACACCTGCTTATGCTCTAGGTGGAGTTTGGTTTCGGTGTGGAAGAATCATCTTAAGGCGTCCCTAAAGACCTAGGCTTAATTGGTCGATAAAGATTGTAAGTTCGTATGGGATGGGGGAGTGAGATGCAATGTTTTCCTTTAATCTTTGCACGCAACAAGCCTCCCCATGGGAACTAAGTAAAAAAAAATAGTGGAGCATGAAGCTCCACCGAAAGGTTGGATTTTAAAAAAATCTCAGGGATGGTGGAGAGAACACTAGAGAAAAGACGCGTGAGGGAAGGAAGTCCCTTGAGGAGCTCTATACATCAACCAAAAGAAGGAGTTCTGTCGGCCACATGAAGAAAGAAAGAAGAGTCAAAGAGAATAAAGGGCAACGATGCTCAGTCAAAAAGGACGCTAGTGAGCATTTTTGGGTAGAAGACAATTTGAGTGGAGCTTTCTAGGGGATTAAAAAAATGAAAAGAAAGAGGGAGAGAGAAGAGGCGGCCAGCTGACTATTGAAAGGGGGGGCACTTCTTCGTAAAAAAAGGGACGGATCACTTTCATCCATAGGGGGAAGAGGGGGGATACGAAGGGGTCTTTCGATAACACCCTGAAGATACTGAGTGACGGGTGGATCATGGAGATGAGCCATCGCGGTAAGGAGTTTTCATTCATCATCCAAAAGGCCGAGTCGGATCTCCCGTCCCTTCCGAGATCCCTCCGAGTATGCTGTCCTTTTCATCCAAGGTGGCACCTGTTGACACTTGATTTTTGGCCAATTTTATTTTCAGAAATTTTTAAAAAATCCATAAAAGTTTGTAAAATTAAAAAATCAACTTTGGGGACCTCAACCTAGCTTAGGAAACCAATTCTGAGCAAAAAATAATTTTCCTTATTTTTCTGCATTTTTATTTCAAACATTCATAAAAAAAAATCAATAAAAAATGAGAAAATTGAAAAATCAACTTTGGGGACCTCAGCCAAGCCTAGGGAACAAATTTTTAGCAAAAACTAATTTTCCTTATTTTTCGTATTTTCTATATTTTATTTTCGAAAATTCATAAAAAAAAATAAATAAAAATGAGAAAATTGAAAAATCAACTTTGAGGAAAAATGAGAAAATTGAGCAAAGAATAATTTTCCTTATTTTTCATATTTTTCTGTATTTTATTTTCAAAAATTCATAAAACAAATTAATAAAAAGTGAGAAAATTACAAAATCAACTTTAGAAGTCTTGACCAAGCCAAGGGAACCAATTTTGAACAAAAAATAATTTTCCTTATTTTTCGAATTTTTAATATTTTTTAGAAATTAGGAAAATAATAGAAAATCATTAAAAATAGTATTTGAGGCCAGAAAATTACCAAAAAATAGTCAATATTTTTAATTTAATTTTCTCCTCATTTTGGAATAATAAATTTTAAAAAACTTAGTCTGGAGTCTAGGGTTTCTTTTTTAATTTCATTTTTTAGATTATTTAAATAATTCTAGAAATTCCATTTTAGCTTTTTAATCTTCCATTTTTACATTTTTAGAGTCGTGTCATCGTCCTCTATTTTTAAAAATTAAAATCCAGTCCAAATGCCCTCAGAATTGTCCAATTTCGCTAAAGAGGACCAAAATGCAATTTCTAATTTTTTAAATTAATCCCTTAAATCACTAAAAATGAAATTAAAAATTTTCTAGGGACTTAATTAAAAATAGGGCGACGTCACCCCCTAGATTTCAACCCCTTGAATCCATTGGTGGTGTCAATGTTTGCAAAAAAGAACCCTAGGACTTTGGATTTTGCAAAATGGGCTCTCGGGTCAAATCTAAAAATTAGGGCTTTTGCGTAAATACTGAAAATTGTCGGCTGAAAACATCATTTTTGAATAAATATGATGCCCCAGAGTCCAATTTTGAGGTCAATTTTGAGAAATGTAGGCTATTTTGGGATTAATTTTGTTTTTTTTTTATGTCGGTCGGGTCAATCAGGTCGAGTTGACTCGACCCGGTCAACCCATCGACCCGACAGAACCAAAACGTGATTCTGGGATCCCATCCTTGCACGCAAATAGGAGATGCTCGAGATGGACTTTGGAATGGGCAAATACTTACCGGAAGGTCCAACAAGTTTGGACGTGATCTCATGTGCAAACTGAGATTAAAAATGGCCCGCTCGCAAACTAGATTTTTGAAATTTTTTCCGGTGCGAATCAAAGCAAATTACGAGAGATTCCTAGTTAATTTGAACGTAGATTTAACAAAGCAATCTTGGGGATCTTGGGTGGGGTTGATACTACTCAAGTCAGGTTTAAAAGAAGGGGAGGAGCTCAAGTTTCAGGGGATTTGGGGAAGTTTTTGAGAGGGGACCATGGAGACTCGGCCAAAGCAAAGGAGGAAGAACCAAGGGCTAAAGTTCATTCCTTAAGCTCCCTGAGGTAGCAAACATCACCACGAACCCCTCAGATTAGCCTCAATACCCCGAAACAGGTAATTGCCATCTTCGAGCTCCGTGTTCTGTGATCATGGCGAATAGCCAATTTGTTGGTCATTCCCTAAATTTTTGTATGCGTTTCATTCCCTGAGCGATTCTAAGCATGCCCCCACCTCATTTTTGCATCGATTGAACGCGAGAGCCCTCGTTCGAAGCCTCCCAATTCTGCCCGATTGTCGCTTTCTCACCAGCTTAATTTGGCAATCTAGGACTCAATCAAGACCTGAGGTAAGTATCTTAGCTACTCTATGATGCTTCTCTGCGAGTTAATTTAATGGTTATGATCGGGTTAGCTTGATTGGTGTTGCCATGGGAACCTTTGTGTATGCTTCGATTAATTCGTTTTAGCCGTTAGATCTTAGCATAATTCTAGTATATCGATCTAGAGATAGATGCGAGTTGACCGGCGGAGGAATTGGCTTGATCGAAATAGATCTTACCGTTAGATCGTCGCTGGCGAATGGCAGCCGTTCGTCCGGTTTTGGCCTGATGAAGAAGACGAGTCTAGTCAGCCGTCTGACTTGGTCAACGGCTTACGTGGTGCTGACGTGGAAACCCATCTCATTGGCCACGTCAGCATGTTGACCTAGTCAAACGCTGACGTGGATGACACGTCGGCTCATATTAAGTGAATAGGATATAATAATACATCTTGATCGGACAGTCAGGATTAGTTTAGGGTTCGATCTAGGCCGTAGGTTTAGTATAAAGAATGGATGGTCAGAATATCGACACATGGAAGGGTATTGGCCGTTTGATTGAAAATGAGCGGGAAAATAGAAATAGAATAAACAATTCTCAAAATTTTCCGAAAATTCAAAAAAATATATACCTAAACTACGTCGTTTTTGTATCAAGTCAGAGTAGTGGGCCTTGGACCAAGCTTAGGTAGTGGGCTGGGTCAATACGGCCCGGTCCGTATAATAAAAATAATTAAAATTTCAGAAAATCGAATAAAAAATTATTAGAAAACTCAGAAAATCAATAAAAAAAAGCAAAAATAAAAAATAAAAATCCAAACGACGTCATTCTAAGTTTAGGATTTTAGAATTGGGTTTGGGTTACTGGGCCGGGTCAACCTGATTCGGCCCGGAGAATTAAAAATAAACAAAAATAAAAGTAAAATAAGAATTAAAATAATGGAAAATCCAAAAAAATCAACAAAGACTAAAAAAATAATTAAAAAAATCTAATGAAAAGTGAAAACTGCGCAGTTTCGGTCCAGGGGGATAAAAGTAATAATAATAATAATAATTAATGAAAATCGAAAAACATGAAAAATAAAAGTAAAATTTTAATAAATAAAAATAAATAAAATAGGGAAAATCACAAAAAAAAACTTAAATGAAAGTCTTGGAAATGTCAAAATCAGGACTAGTAGGGAAATAAAAATAAAATAACAAAATCAGAAAATATAGGGAAATTTAAAAAAAATTATAATAAAAAGTAAAAATACTAAAAAAAATTCAAGAAAATGTTAGGAAAATAGGGGAAATTTTTTTAAAAAAGGAAAAATCATAAAACAAATTCTGAAAATCCTAAAAAATTTAGCAAATTCCAAAAGTCAGAGAAATTCATAAAAAAATAAATAATAAGAAATAAATAAATAAATTTAAAAATTCATGGAAATTTTTTAAAAAATTGAAAAATTCGTCAAAAAATGTAGAAAATGTCTAGAAAAATCAGAAAAATTTAAAAATCAAAATAAAATTTCCAAAAATATATATAATGTCCAAAAAATAGGAAAATTGTAAAAAAATTTTAGAAAAATTCCCAAAAAAGGAAAAATTCTAAAAAATTCTAAAAAATTTCATAAAATCCCAGAAAAGTTCAAAAATTCCCAAAAATCATGAAAATTAAGGAAAAGCCACATTCAATTGATTCAATCTAATTTCACATTTTTTTGCTTCCTGAGCTTTCTAAAATGACCATTTTGCCCATCTGGTCAATTTGACCCGAACTATTCCAAACCATTCTTGAACCCAATTGGCATGTTTTCTAGACTTTCCTAAGACTCTCCTAGGCCCGCCTTGTCTTGATTTGATGTGTGTTCTATGTATATTGATTCCCTGATTGTGCATTTATTTCCATGATTGTGATTGATAGGACAGATAATCCCATCTGCGTGAATTCCTCAGATTTTTAGAACCTACCTTACCCGATCCCACCTGTATGAACTCCTTAGATTAGGAAATCACTCAACTTAGGTACCGAAAGGGTGTCGATAGCAATACCGACGTAAACGATCTCTTCTAATCGTTCAATAGGGTTTCTAGTCACACCCTCCAATAAACGACTAGTGGCGACTCCGATGGCATGCACACTATTCACATGTCACCCGACCGCATTAATGTCGACCTCAATTTAAATTTTCCTAACACAATTTGGTATGGGCCTGGGAGGGCCCGAACTGAACTCAGATATCAAATGAGCTTAGCAATCTATTAAGTTCCTCAGGATCCAGAAATCTCAGGAGGGTCGCGACTGCACCAATATCTAGTTCTCCGCTGTTCCTCTCAACCTTTGCAGCCCCAACGACCTCGTCGACTACTTCGTCATCGGCTCTTAGGGCGACAAGACCTTCAAAGAGGCCTAGAAATACTGCAAGGCCAAGGCGGTTTGGGTCGGGCGAAGCCAAAAAGCGAGAGGGGAGTAGAGTGAGACAGCTGGCCAGGAGGACGAGAGAAAAAGGGCCCAACCACTTCCATGGACGAGGAGAACCGATAGCTTCGAATGAAAAAAAACACAGAGATCGCAAGAGCAGGCGACTAAGACGGGGAGCTGGGAGAGTCCTCAATAAAGCTGTTGCGACATCGGAATCAAGGGAGCCCTCCGAAAATAGGTCAAGGTCATGAACCTACGAAATGATCGCGAGCCGTTGAGTTCGTTCGGAGGTCCACAAGCCAGTCGCATTCTGAGGATGGTGAGGAGAGCTCATCGAGGAGCTCACTGGAGGAAGTCTCCTTCGAGAATAAAACGGAGGCACGTTCGATGGTCGAGGGGTGCTCCTCAGAGAAAGCATCATCCTTTGAAAAAAGACAACCCACTAAAAGCGGGCGACATCCACATGCATGAGAGAGGACTTTCGTTCTTCGGAAGTTTTCTACTTATATGCACGCACTTCCAATTTCCATGGCTGGTCTTTCAGACCGTTACAAAGAAGTCATCCATTTCCAAAGCTTGAAAACGAAGTCCCATCTAAAAAAAACTCTAGTTTTGGCCACAAAAACCTATGCTTGTTCACCCCCCACCAGGACCCGATGCCGTTGACATCGCTGTGTTAACATAAATCAGAAGCAATACGCCATTGCTTCCGCCATTATTGCCACCGTCATTTCTTCCCTCGTCCTTGTCCGAGGCCACCGCATCGTATCCATCCTCAAGCTTCCCATCGTCATCAATGATCCTGAAGGTGCCAAGATCGAGAAGGCCTTCCGCAGCATCTCGGGTGTCGGGGTTGCGAATGTCGAGTGCCTCAACCTGCTCAAGCTTGCTCCGGGCGGGCATCTCGGGTGGTTCGTCATCTGGACAAAGGCTGCATTCGAGAAGCTAAATTCAATCTTTGGGTTGTTCGAGAAGACCTCAGAGAAGAAGAAGGCCTATGTGCTGCCGAGGGTGAAGATATCGAATGCTGATTTGTCGATGATCATCAACTCTAACGAATACCAGTCCGTGATGAAGTCGACTTGGAGGGTATGGGGGAATATCATGATGCTATTGTTACATTAGCTATATTTAGAAGTCATAACATAACCCAACGATCCCAAAATGTTAGCAAAGTTGTAAAGGAGAAGATTACTTCCTTTGTGTTCGTCGATGAAGAAATGGAGGGATTCATGCAATATTCTAGTGTGCTCAACAGTAGCATGAGGGTTGGATTGTGGAAAATCGTAGTGGTTCACAACATCCCCTACGCTGATGCAAGGCGTGACGGAAAAGTTCCAAAGCTTCTATTGCACTGGAGCTTCCCTAACATTTGCTATTCCATTCTGGTTGATGGGAAGCTCCAGTTTGCTACAGACCCTTATTAAATTCTTGAGGGGAAATGAACCAATAAATATCCAAACTAGGTTCTCAACAAGACAAGCAATGTCTAATTTGCTATTACTCTTTCCGGCGAGGTAGACCAAGTGCATCCGAGAGGGAAAGAGCTAAAACAACACGTTTTTTTAGCAACAAATGAAAGCTAAATGTCCTTTTATTTTTATTTTTATTTTTTTATTTTAGTCGCAAATTAGCACAAGGTGTCTATACTGACCTATCTTTCCTCATATTTTGTGTCAGGTGAAGGATAATTCCATATCGACTGTAAATTCCATAGAGGTCCAAAGTTGGCCCAGACAAACTTCAAAGTGTCCACCCAAATTCTCAGCCAACCCGTCGAGAGATTTTCGCTCAAATTGTTGAGTCTTCATTGTATTTTATTTTTAAGAATTTAAACCCCAGAATGGGAAGGGCAAAGCCCACCCATTGGAGATCTTTTATTTACCTCAATTTAAATTCATGCAATTTAATTCATGCACCATTAAACCCCAAAGGAAAGAGCCAAGCCAATGCTAGGTCATCCATTGGAGGTTTTTACTTACCGTTATTTAAATTCCTATAATTTAATTCCTGCACCATTAAATCCCAAATAAGAGAGCCAAGCCAATGCTAGGCCATCCATTGAAGGTTTTTACTTACCGTTATTTAAATTCCTGCACCATTAAACCCCAAAGGAGAGAGCCAAGCTAATGCTAGGCCATCCATTGGAGGTCTTTACTTACCGTCATTTAAATTTCTATAATTTAATTCCTGCACCATTAAACCTTAAAGGAGAGAGCCAAGCCAATACTAGGCCATCTAGTGGAGGTTTTTACTTACCGTCATTTAAATTCTTGTAATTTAACTCCTGCACCATTAAGCCCCAAAGGAGAGAGCTGAGCCAATACTAGGCCATCCATTGAAGGTTTTACTTACCGTTATTTAAATTTCAGTAATTTAATTCTTGCATCATTAAACCCCAAAGGAGAGAGCCAAGCTAATGCAAGGCCGTCCATTGGAGGTCTTTACTTACCGTCATTTAATTTCCTATAATTTAATTCCTGCGCCATTAAGCCCCAAAAGGGAGAGCGAAGCTAAGGCTGGGCCATCCATTGGAGGTCTTTATTTACCGTAATATATTTCTTGCAATTTAATTTCTGAATCACCAAACCCCAGAACGAGTAGGCCGAACCACCTACTGGAGGTCGCAACACTGCACAAAAGTCGTTAGCACACTCCCTCTTTCGGCTTCAGAAAATTTTTAATACTTCGAAAACACCGAAAAATGTCATCCATATGCACTCCATCTAAAAAAGTAAAAAATACAAAAAAAAAAAAAGACCATCTCACTCGAACCTTAGGAGTAAACCAAGCCTGAATTGTCAAATTAGGATATCCATGAAATTAAGGTACTGAAATGGCATTAGTTCCAATGAACTAGTGTAACCAAGTCCCTGAACTCATAATCTCTAGTTCGTAGAAGTAATTTAGTTCTCTCGCTAATTTAGTTAGGGTCTAATCAACCTACCAAAAATGATTAGTAGTGACTCCAAATTCTAAAATCATTCGAACAAAAACCAAAGTTGCAATTCGGTAGGGCTTGGGAGGGTCTATATTAGGTTAATTAACCTGATAATCCATTAAGCTGGAAATTTTTATACCAAAAGAAAAATTATTTTAGGGTCGCGACAATAATGAGTGGGCAAAGTTCAAGAAGGATGGATTTCCTCTTTATCTCGAGTTGTGCATTGTATTTGGTGACACATATGCTACTAGAGACCAGGCAATAGGAAGTGGCCAACATTTGACATTGTCAGATGATGATGACAATTGTGAAGGTGATGGTAATGATTCTCTAGAGGGTTTTAGTGATCACCACCTTGATGAGGAGGGCTTCACACCTGGCAATCCTAGTACTCTAGTTCATGATAAGCACAACTTGAATAGGACTCCAAATGCAAAGAGAAGAAGAAAGAGTAGCAAGTACAATTTAACCATAACCTGCAAAGCCATTGAAAACATGATCAACTCCTCCTCGGGCGCTTCACAACCATCTATGAATCGTTATTCTGTGGTAGCTGTGGTTAATATTCTACTTGCCATACCTGAGTTGGACGATGGTCTCTACGCCAAAGGAGTGGACAAAGCATGTGCTAGTGCTGAATAGAGGGAGGTTTTCATCACAAGCACTTCCGAAAGGAGGAATACACTTCTCCAAAATCTTTAGGAGACGTTGGGAAATGTATTGTGAATGATGTGATGTTCGAATTCATTTTATTTTGTGACTTACCTCGACGATTATTGTTTGGTTTAAAGATATTTATGTTGAGACTCTTCTGTTTGCATTTGTTATGAGTATGATAGATTGCGTGAAATTTGTGTTCTTCTTTCAAGTACCTACGTTAATGTTATTGTATTTGTGTAATGGTATAGGTACAATGGAAGAAGAATCAAGTACTGTATCTACTGGACAGTTAGCTCCAATTGGAATATACTTGAATGAGCTTCATATTAAGAAAATACTTGCATGGATCTATACTCAGATGCTGGACAAGTGCTTGCACATGAAAGAACCATGAAGGGATGGCAAATAATCGGGAGCTGAATGGGTAAGTGAGATTATTTGCGAACACTCGGATAGAATATATGAGGTATTTAGGTTGGAAAGACATGTTTTTCTGAATCTGTGTAATTTAATGAGAGAAAATGGTTGGTTGAAAGATAGTTGGTATATTAAGATAGATGAACAAGTCGGTATCTTTTTATTCATGGTTGGTCAGAAGAGCTCTATGAGAGCTTTATGCGAGAGATTCCAACATTCGCCACAAACAGTTAGTGAGTATTTTACTGTAGTGTTGAAAGCATTGATCAAACTTTCAAATGAAGTCATCAAAGCACCTTTTTTTTATGTTATCCCGGAGGAGATTATGCTAGATTCTAACCACTTGTGCTACTTTAAAGTATAATTTCCATATTAAGTTTATATCATCAAGTACTTGTAATTGATAATCTTGTATAACACTACACTTTTGTATAATCATAAGGCTAAGTAGGTGCTATTGATGGTACTCACATTAATGCTGTGGTGCTATGCCGAAGCAGATCCCATATAGAAATAGGAAAGGGACCACCACCCAGAATATGCTATGTGCTTGTTCCTTTGACATGAAATTTACTTTCCTATATACTAGATGGGAAAGATCAGCCAACAATTATCAGGTGCTCTCAGCCATTCTCGAGGATCCCGAGCAGAATTGGGGTTTTATTTTTCAAATTAGGGTTAATAATAAAATTATTTACAAAAAAGGGGTGAATTTGTTTTACCGAAATGTGGCCCGTGCGGCACTATGATTGCCGCACGGGCCCCTCAGCGGCCCACGGCCTGTTTTTAACAATGTTTTTTTTTGTCACTTATATAACATAATTTTATTAAGATATATCTAAATAGTTTATTTAGTATGTAAATAAAAAAATAAAAATTATATAATTCAAATTGTAATAATTATTTTATATGTAATTATTATAATAATTCGAATTTTGTTAAAAATTATATGTAATTATTTTATTTAGTATGTATTTAATAATTTTTTATTCATGTAAATTTTTAAATATAAATTATTTTTCCTTTTTAGCTTATTCGTATATCATAATTATCAATAATTAATTAAATTTTTTAAAATATGTATACAATTATTTTATTTCATATGTAAATATAAAAAAATTTATAATTTTTTAAAAATATGTTTGGAAATATAATTTCATTTGTTGTGAAGCTTTTTCATAACATAATTATCAATAATTAATTGGAAATTTTATTATGATCCATGTAATTAATAATTTACTATGTAAATAATTAATAAAATTATTCATAAAATAAAATCGGTAAAAATATAAAATTATTAAAAAGACATAAAAAAATAAGAAATTACAAAATTACTACCGCATCGATCTCGTGAATATTTTTTAGAAATTATTTACGTAGTAAATAATTAATTACATGGATCTTAACTAAATTTCCAATTAATGATTGATAATTATATTGTAAAAATAAGCTTCAAAAGAAATAACATTCTATTTACAAAGTTATATAAAAAATATTAAAAAAACACAATGATATAAAAATGATATTTACATTATTATATAAAAATATAAAATTATTAAAAAGATATAAAAAAAATAAAATATTACAAAATTACTGTCGCACCGGCCTCGTGAATATTTTTTATTAATTATTTACATAGTAAATAATTAATTACATGGATCTTAATAAAAATTTCAATTAATGATTGATAATTATGTTAAAAAATAAGCTTCAAAAGGGAAATTTTTAATATTTATAAAGTTATATAAAAAAAGAGAAGTATACGAAATAAAAAAAATGCTACCACACCGGCCTCGTGAATAATTTTAATTAATTTATTCATATATTAAATAAACTAATTACGTACATATTACCAAAAATTACAATTATTTATTGATAATTATGTTATAAATATAATGTTAAAAGGAAAATTAATTTATATTTACAAATTAATTTAAATATAAAATTATTAAACAAAGTACAAAAATACGAATTTAAGAAAAAATGCGGTCGTGCGACGGTACTAATTTATTAAACTTGTCCACGTTCTTTTAATTTGGATATATGATCTTTACATACCTTACCGATATTATTTTATGACTAATTTTATTAATTATTTACATAGTAAATTATTAATTACATGGATCTTAATAAAATTTTCAATTAATGATTGATAATTATGTTATAAAAATATTCAAAAGAAATGAAATTATATTTCCAAATATATATTAAAAAATTATAAAAACACTTACAAAAAATGATATAAAAAAATGTTATCGCACCGGCCTCGTTAATAATTTTAATTAACTTATTTACATAAATAAAATAATTGCATAAATATTTTAAAAATTTTAATTAATTATTGATAATTATGATATACGAATAAGCTAAAAAGGAAAAATAATTTATATTTAAAAATTTACATAAATAAAAAATTATTAAATACATACTAAATAAAATAATTACATATAATTTTTAACAAAATTTTAATTATTATAATAATTACATATAAAATAATTATTACAATTTGAATTATATAATTTTTATTTTATGAATAATTTTTATTTTTTATTTACATACTAAATAAAATAATTAGATATATCTTAATAAAATTATGTCATATAAGTGACAAAAAAAAAAAGAAAAACATTGTTAAAAAAGGCCGTAGGCCACTGAGGGGCCCGTGCGGCATTTATAGTGCCGCATGGACCCCGTTTCGGTAAAAAACTTTTTTTCATCCCTTTTTTGTAAATAATTTTTTTGTTAACCCTAATTTGGAAAGAAAAACCCGCAGAATTGTCCTCGACCACCACCATGAATTTTCTTCATCTATCAGCAGTAGTTTGCTTGTGATCATGTTGCAGTTGCATATCATAACAAATCTATATTGTACCCTGTTGTAGGCAAATACTACATGGTAGATTCTGATTATGCATCATGTCGCGATCCTAAAATTTTTTTCTTTTGGTGGAAAAATTTTCAGGTTAACGGATTATCATGTTAATTAAATTAACTAACATAACACAGACTCTCTTAAGCCCTACCAAATCGCAACTTTGGTTTTTTTGTGTAAATGATTTTAAGATTTGGAGTCGCCACTAATCATTTTTGGTAGGTTGATTAGAAACCTAAGTAAATTAGCGGGAGAACTAAATTATTTCTACGAACCAGAGATCCTAGGTTCGGGGACTTGATTACACTAGTTAATTAAAACTAATGCCCTTTTGGTACCTTAATTTCATGATTATCCTAATTTGGCAACTCATGTTTGGTTTATTTCTAAGGTTCTAGTGAGGTGACCTCTTTTTTGTATTTTCAAATCATTAAAATTCCCTGAAGCCGTAAGAAGGCGTGAACTAACGATTTCTATGTAGTGTTGCGCCTCCAGTAGGTGACTCGACCTACTCATTATAGGGTTTAATGGTATAGATATTAAATTGTAGAAAATTAAATTGCAATAAATAAAGAACCTCCAACGGGGGACTCAGCCTTGATTCGGCCTACCCGTTGTGGGGTTTGATACTATTGAAATTAAATTGCATTAAATAAAGGACCTCCAACAGGGGACTCGGCCTTGATTCGGCCTACCCATCGTGGGGTTTAATAGTACTAAAATTGCAGGAAATTAAATTGCATTAAATAAAGGACCTCCAACGGGGGACTCGGCCTTAATTCGGCCTACCCATCGTGGGGTTGATGGTACTGAAATTAAATTGCATTAAATAAAGGACCTCCAACGGGGGACTCGACCTTGGGTCGGCCTACTCATTGTGGGGTTTAATGGTATTGAAATTAAATTGCATTAAATAAAGGACCTCCAACGGGAGACTCGGCCTTGATTCGGCCTACCCATTGTGGGGTTTGATGGTACTGAAATTAAATTGCAGAAAATAAATAACCTCCAACAGGGGACTTGGCCTTGACTCGGCCTACCCATCATGGGGTTTGATGGTATAGAAATTAAATTACAGGAAATTAAATTGTAGAAAATAAAGGACCACCAGTAGTGGATTGGCCTTTCCATTCTAGGGTTTGATGGTGCAAGAATTAAATTATAGAAAATTATAGTACGAATGCGATATGTAGATATGGAGACATATGAGTACGACATGACATAATCAAGATTTAAATCAATCCATTTGGGTAAAGAAATTCTTAAAGATTTTAATGGCTAGGATCGTTACCTGATTTGACGGATTTGATGGC
Source organism: Psidium guajava (assembly GCA_016432845.1). NCBI lineage: Eukaryota > Viridiplantae > Streptophyta > Magnoliopsida > Myrtales > Myrtaceae > Psidium > Psidium guajava. The sequence continues at coordinate 37,698,910 of CM028228.1, forward strand.
CGAATTCGAATATCGTATCACCTTGTGGATTAAGATTGCGGCTCGAACGATGGGGATAAACTCTTAATTTATGTTTATCGATAAAGGAATTGATGATGATAGCCCCCTATCTTTAAACTCCCATCATTTTCAAAATTCTCTCTCTCTTTTTGGTATTTTCTTTCTTTCAAATTTTTCTTCAATATCCCAAAACCCTCTCAAATATCCAAAATTTTCTCTCCAAAAAATCCTCCTCCTAAGCTCACTTCTTCATCCTTTTATAACCCACTCATCTATCTCCCATTCTAATTTTTCCACTAACTCTATCTCTCATTCTAATTTTTCCACTAACTCTATCTCCCATTCTAATTTCTCCATTAACTCTTCTTTATTTTCATCTTCCCTTCTCCATCTCTATCTCACATTTTAATCCCTCCACTAACTCTTCTTCATCTTCCCCTCTCTATTCTAATTTCTCCACTAAATCTTTTTTTGTTATTTGCAAAATAATCTCTCAAGAGTTAAGTATTTGTACTATAGTCCCTAAGATTTTAAGTATTTGCAATTCAGTCCCTGAAAAAATATTTCTTTAAGTTCAAATCTCCTCATAATTTTCGACACACCTCCCCTATACTTAGTCGAAATTCACCGCGTGTCAAATTTAACTTCATTTCTTGCTGCTGAAAATAATATAAAATTTAATTAAAACCCTTTTGCAAAATTAATCAATTTGGGTATAATTGGGCCAAGATGAAAATTTAGAATATTAAAGAATAATGTCACAACTCCTAAAAGTAAAAAATAAAAATAAATTGATTTAAATTGAATTTTTTAGGCTCGATTTGAGATTATGCTTGTGAAAGAATACATGACCATAAATTGGATTTTTTAAATTTACGATGGCCAACATGAAAAGGGATTTAAAAGAAAAATATTGACTATTTTTTATGTATTTTTGTGGCATCAAATGCTATTATTTATTAAATATTTTCCTAATTTCTAAAAAAATATAAAAAAAATATGAAAAGTCATTTTTTGTTCAAAATTGATTCTCTAGGCTTAGCCAAGGTCCCAAACGTTGATTTTTTTAATTTTATGATTTTTTTAATGAATTTTCTATTAATTTTTTAAAATAAAAATACCAAAAAATACTAAAAATATGAAAAATTATTTTTTGATCAAAATTGGTTCCCTAGGCTCAGCTAAGGTTGCCAAAGTTAATTTTTTAATTTTATGAATTTTTATAGATTTTTTTTATTAATTTTAAAAGAGAAAAGATTATTAAAAATCACGTGTCAACATATCACTTCCGGGATTTTTAACGCCATTTAAAGGTGAACGATATCATTTGAATGATTACAGAGGTAGAGAGAGGCGACCTACAATAGTAAGAGAAATTTTTAATAATAGGCATTCTTCACTTCGGAACGTAATTGAGAGAGCATTTGGGGCACTAAAGTAACGATTTTTATGTTGCAAAACATGCATTCCTTTCCAATTCGGAAGCAAGCCTTCATTGTGATTGCATGTTGTGCTCTTCATAATTATATTTACGATCAAGATAAAATGGACAAAAATTTTTCTGATTATGGTGATCCTGATTACGCATATGGGTCTACAGAAGAAGATGTTGCTAATGATGTATCGGATGAGTAAGCGAGTGAGATGAACATGCTTAGGAAAAGTATTGCAAATAAAATGGCAAGGGACTACAATATGCCTAAAATTCCATGACTTTGTATTTTTTAATTATGTAATCATATTTTATCTACTTGTGAACATTTATGTATGACTCATATTTGTAATTTTTTCTATCTATGGAAAACATATTTCGTGTTCTTATTGTTCAATTCCAATTCGTCTTCTCTTTTCATTTTTTTTTTATGGTTCATCTTGTCCATATTTAGAAATTTAGGAACATAATTACATGAAAAAATTATGAACAGAATTAAATGAAAAAATTACAAAAAGAGTTAAATGAAAAAGTCATGAACAGAACTAGATGAAAAAATTAGGAAAAGAATTAAATGAAAAAAATTAAGAACAGATTTTTTTGCAGTTACCAAACACGTTTCTGTTCCCAAAAATCGTTGTCGGGAACAGAAACACAAAAAAGTAATTCTGTCCCAAAAGTTATTCCGGGAACAGAAACGTTACCATACGTACCCTAATTAGCCTATCATGAATTGATTAATAGAACTTCCAAGTTAAATTATTTACACATTGAATATTGAACCCTAAGTTGGGATTTGGTATGGACTTGAAGGAGTTCAAGTTGAGTTAATTAAATAATTAGCTTAACAATCTATTAACTTAGAAATTCGAATTTTAGGTCGTAACATGACAAAAATACAAGACACAAAAAAAATTCTTGCATGGCACATTTTCAATGTAATAAATTCTCGATATATATAGTTATCATCTTACAATTCAACATTTATCTGCCAAATCCGATCAATAAGAACTTTTTTTTTTTTCGAAATAAGTACTCGTTAACAAGTACCCCAAAAAAAACCCAAAAAAAAATTACCTTCACAAATTATCCCTGGATTTTTACAAAAATCTTTTCTTCCTTTGTGAAGACCATACGAAGAGAGTGGTGACAAGAAAATTACCTACGCAAGCCGAGATAATTCTTGATTTGGGTTTTCTCTCTCTAGAAACTGTTTTGTGTTTTCTTCGAATCTACGTTGGAAAGGCACAAACATTTTTCTTGTTCTTGGAACCCCTTCTCTAGGTTTGCTTCGATTTTGCCTGCGGACATTTCCATCTCCATCTCCATCTTCTCGTTCTCCCATCTTGCTCGGCGATTCTGTACCCTCTGGAGTGGAGTCTCCGGCCGCAGAGGGAGACCTTAGAAGGGGGAGGAGAAAAAAAAAACCCCCTTTGACAATCTACACTCCCAACCATTAAGATTCTGCAGGAGTCTTCTCAAACGCCCGCTGCCCAGAAGCCCCTTTCCTTGAATAAGCATTGTCTCTTTCATTCGCATGTTCAAGCCATCACTTGTGTAAGATTTTGCATCTCCAGCGAGGGCTAGCATGGATTTCTGGGCTCGATAGCACCGAAAAGGATGATATCTTTGAGGTCAGTTGGTATGCTGCCTGTCTTTGTAAGGCTACGGTGTCGTTCTGCTACTTTCTTGCCTAAAAAATTGGTCTTTGCCATATGAGCACTTGCATTTGTTCATGGGGGGTTGATACCTAGCTGAACTATCCCTTCCGTCTGATGTTTGTTCTTGAGTGGGTTTCTGGGTTTTAGCCACATCCTAGTGAGATTGTGTAATACTTTCTGTTTCTGTTGCTAAGGAAAAAAAAAGGTCCGAAGGCTGGTTGATTTTTATCTTCGAGCTTGTGTGAATACAGGGATTTTTGGAGGGGGCATCGGAGAAAGATTTTGTTTGGTGCTGGTATTATAGGTAGTGGATACTTTCTGTATAAGATTTATGATGCTCGTAAGAAGCAGCTTTTGGATCTTGAAAAGGAGTTGGCTGGAGAGCGCGAAAATGAGGAACTCGTCAAGGCTCAGTTAAGAGGATTTAGCTTCACATCTGTTGTTTTTCTTAGCGTAACTGCTGTGACTGTTACTGCAGCTGATGACATGGTCTCATGCTATGGTTTCTGAACTTTGATGACAGTATGCAAACCCATTTTGAGAATATCCAAAGAATAGCCAATACGACGACCATGCCTCATGCAATGCACTATTTAAGTAGCCGGATAGCAGAAGAGTTGAACGTGACGCACCTGACAGAAAGGTTAATGAGAGGAAAGGGCCAACCCAACACGTTGACATCTGCAGAGAAACTTGAATTGTGGAATCAACTGAATATTATGAGTATGAGTGCACTCTTTTTCTTGCTTTCCCATCTGCCATCGGTCTATGACATCTTATGAGTATGCTATCTTAGGTCATACTCTAATCTATGACACACCAGTTTACTTCATAACAATATTTTACTTCTCCTTTTTAATTGTTTCCTTCAGGCTTCACGAGAATGTTGGTTTCGGTTTGGGCAATGACAGTACTCAGCTTATACATCAGAGTTCAAGTCAATATCCTGGGGAGACATTTGTATATTGACACTGCTCGGGGCCTTGGAAGCTCTCAATTACTCGTAAGAGCCTCTTCTTTATTAATTTATTTTAAAGCATATCTTCTGATGCAACTTTCTGTGCAGTAATCGGATCTGGTGAAAATACCAGTGCTTTTCTTGTCATAGTTGTCTAAGACTTGCTTTAAGGTGCTCTCATGGAGTTTCAAGCATGGTTACTATAGTCACGATTGCAGTGGATTGGTGTTAACTCATTTTTTAGATATCTACTTATCTTCTGTTGCATATCTTCATCCTAATGAATAACTGAATATGCACTTGATACTTTTCTTGGCCTAATGAGTACCAAGTGAAGACACATTTTCAAATAACTGGCTATCACTACCTAACTTAATAATTTTTGTGGATCTGTTTTTGTTCAGTTTTGGATGTCTCCACTTGTATTATTTTAAGCAATTATGGATCCTATCATGCAGAACATGATTTTGGAAAGTGATTGTGCTATAGACCACATTTATAGACAGATGTTGGACAAGTTGATCTAACATATAGTTTGAAGATTTAGGAATTGCAAACCAAGCAGAAACTAGGGACTAAAGAGACACTTTGGATATAATTTGGCATATGTTGTCATATCAGGATCATTTAAGCAGTTACTACTTAACGATATAAGAAGCAAGTTTTATCAATATTGTTGCCTTTCACGCATTACAATCATTTGACAATCTTGTTACTTTAAAAATGAAGCATCAAAATTGCTCCTTTAGAATCTTCTTACTATAAACTGTTGATTTTTTTTGTAATATGAGCTTTTGCATTTGATATGTAGGCCTTTTCCCCTGCATAGATGTAGGCTTCATCATCACCTTCCGTAAACCTCTCCTCACAGCAAGAATGCCCTGGCCTATTAGACAATTAAAAATTTTCAATTTCATTGTTCTTGTTTACGGTTTATGATCTTAACTAGGTGATCAGTCTATATCATGACACAGGTCTAATTACGGATCATGTGTGCTTTTGATTTCTTCTGCTCCTTGTCCTCCTACTTCAAGTAGATATTCAAGTTACACATAAAGTATGATGAGATGTTAGGCATAACTATGGCACATGCAGTATGCTATCAGTGAGGTCCATGTGATGTTCTTAATTGCTAGATGTCATAAACAGAAGGGTCCACTTGTAATTTTTTATTTTCCTTTTAGTTCCATGTCACTAGTGTCTGTATATTTATGATGTGTGGAACTGCTACTATTGAAAGTGCAAATGCTCTTCCATATCTCTATCCTCATATATAGTGCGAGTTGTGTTGACAATCTCTGGACTTTTACACTCTCTTAGAGAGCAGGCTTAGTATGCATTTGAAAGCAGAATCTGAACAGTTAAATAAAGATAGAACGTCAATTTCTAGTATTAGTGATGTCGTGTTTTGGGCTTAGCGACGATTCTACGCAAAACGAAGCACTATAACATAAGAGGTTCCATTCAGCTGATGACACTTGTTGGGATGTAGCTCCTTGCTGTTGTTGTAGTTGCTTGTGGCAGATACTTCTAGCGTCATTTGTTCGACCCAAAGTTGCTGCTTTTTGTATAGCATACTCCTATGTCTTGCCTGACTATACTCATGTGTAATGTACCTGTCCTCAGTTCATGTCAATCCTGTTTGTTAACGTTGTCCATGACAGGACGATGCTGATCTCATTGACGTGGAGGACCAGCAGAAGTTTCTCGCAGGCGCTGATTTTCTCTCCAGTCATGGCATGTCATCCTTGATATATAATATGCAGGCAGCAGCCACTGAAGTTCTCAAGGGGTAAGGCTCTTTGTCACCTGCATCAACATGTCCATCTCTATGAGGGAGTGTGCAAGCTTCCTTTTAGTTTTGTCTTTGGTCCTTGGGTCTCCTCAGAGCGCTTAAGGCATTTTTTTGGTGCCTGGCCAATGTGGTTTTTGTGTGGAGGGCTGGAGGCTGTGGAGGTAATGGTGGTGTTTTGTGAGAGACAGCCACTGGGCCCTCTGATAAGCTATCTTGATATGATTTCTCTCTTGGGCTAACTTTGTACTTATAGGGTATGCTTAGAAATTTCATGAAAAAATGCAGCTCCAGCATGTTTCTTCAGAGATTTGCTCAATCTTGCTTTCTTAATGCAGTATTTGAAAGTGACTTGCAGGAAGCAATTGCGCGATTTCTTCGACAATGCAGCGCTGCATGAAACAATTATACAAATACTTGACACCTTCACGATCATGGGAAGGCCCCATCAGTGGGTGGGCTATTTGATGCCTGAGGACACTAGATTGTATAAGATCAGCAACAATTCCGGCAACGAGGATACAATTGTCCATGATTTTACCAAGTTTGACCAGCTAATGGTGGAGGCTCGAACGGTGATATCAAGGTTTGTCTGTCCATACTGAGAATTATGAGCAATGAGCATTCTCAACTTATGGCATCAAAATTTTCAGAAGTAATTTCACTTAGAAAATGCGCTCCTTGAGACTGTTCTCTGTCATTTGGTATGATGGGAAATGCCCTTGCTTTTAGAGTAGCTTGCAATCATCGTAGACCTCTTTAGGGGTAGCTCATGCTTTTATATTCAGGTTCTTGATGAAAGGTTGCATTAAAACTATTCGGAATTGTACCTCAGTGGTCAAATTCATTGAGTAGTTGGTCGACTGCCTTGGACTTGGAGGCTTCTGTTGAGCAAAGCACATTATGACCTCCTCCTTGGATTGATTTCCTGAATTTTCCTGCAGTGCTGAATTTGTGGGTGTAGTCGATGTGTCATTGAAAATGGTTGTGCGTGCACTGGTCGAGGAATTTGGACTTCAAGCCGGAGGAAGCAGTGCGGCTTCAGGGATACCACTAGCTAAACTCGTACCTCGAGTGGCACAGATGGGGACTCTCCTTCTTGAAGAACCGAGCAAGAACCGTTTCATCCAGATAATTAGAGACTCTCCGGATGTCGAACTCTTCTTCACTATTCTATACACGAATATGCTGAATTCATAGAAAAGCAAGCGGGCATAGTCTGTAGTTTAAATTCATCCGCAGAACGGCCACTTATATGTAAAAAGAAAAGAAAAGGAAAGAAAAACTCTAAAGGAGCTAGGTTTGGTAAAATTTTTCGGTTAGTTTTTGACACTTCCAGAGGAATGACGAGGAAAGATGAGTGTTGGTTGGGTGCATCATTCATGTGATTCTTTTTCTCGGGTACTTCTTATGTGTGCAAGCAGATGTATTGATGCTGTATTGCTACTCTTCCTAAGATGAAGTTTGGTGGTGGAGTTAAACTTTGTCCGAGGTTGCCTATTATGTACTCCTTATGTGTACCCAATTGTCCAGAAGTGGTTCCAGAAAACCTTAGAGGCTTCCTGACTCTTTGTTTTTCTTATGAAAACAATTATGTTCTAAGGGATTGACATTTCTTGTGGTTTTTTCGTTTTTGTTTTTGGTAAGTTATATTTCAAGCATCAGTATCACTTATACGTAATAATATTTAAATTGAAAGAATTACCAAAAAAGTCCTAGGTTTATTGAAATTATGTCAATTCAATCTTGAACTTTTTCTTTTGATAATTTTGTCCTAAATATTTTATATTTGTGTCAATTCAGTTCATTTGACTAGTCGGATGGTAATTTTCCCCAGGTTTTTTTTTTTGGAGTGAATTCTTTTGCAAATGGGGTGCTAAACATTGTGATTTGTGTGACATAATTTACTCTCTTTCTTGTGTGGCCTAGTTTCATCTTAGGAAACGATTCATCTTGGTCATGGAAAAATGATGGGATAAATTCTTTTATTTGGGTCTTTATTTCCTTCTTTGAACCATACCCTAAATCAAGCTATCTTCATCCTCATGTTTTATAGGTAATCACCAAAACTCCAAAACAACGGGGTAACTTATTCAGTTTCGATGAAGGGCGGTTCTTCAAAATTAGCTAAATATGTGGGGTAAATTATTCAATTTTGATGGAGGGTGGGTCTTCAAAATTAGCTAAATATCTTCGTATAATGCATTTTTGCAAATTTTTGCGTGGATGTATACGTCGAATTGATCACAAGAGAAACAAAGGAAAAGAAAAAAGCACCCTAAAAAATTAGCTAGATATCTTCACATAATACATTTTCAAAATTTTTTTACGTGGACATGTTCATAAAGATTTGATCACGAAGGAAACAAAGGGGGGAGCGAGAGATATGACAAATTTTTTCTCCTTAATTTTCATATTATTGTTCTTGTATGGTTCTCTCCAATAGAAAAGAAAGGAAAAACGAGAAAGCACCGACACTCTTCATATTGTTCTTATATAGTTCTTATAGGTGGATAAGTTCTTTATTGTGTCGAACACTTGTCGAACACTTCGGCGTCGCTCCAGACACGCTAGCGACATGCGAGTCTAGCATCCCCGACACCTTCATTTTAACACGCATGAGATTGATCTCAAGCATTTTTAATAAATTAAAAGTCAAAATATAAATTTATCAAAAATATATATACTTAAGCAAAATATATAGCATCTCCAAAATTAATATATCTTGTTATAAAAAAAAACCAATCATGAATTTTTAACATAAGAAGAAAAAGAAAGAAAAATTGATAGCTGGTATTATCATCTATATATAAAAACATATAATGCGTCACAGTGTATTGAAATTTTTAATTTTTCAAGAAATGACGTGTCGACGCGTGGCGGTACCGGTGCTCCTCAATGGAAAAGTTAAACGTACAAATGAAAATAAAAGGTGGGTGGGTTAAAACCCAAAACCGCGCAATTCGTACAGTGAGGCTTGCTTTCCTTCTTTCCCTCTACGACGTCCGTCGTGCCAATGGGTCGGAGCAGCGACGCCTCCGTTTCCTCCTCCTACTCCGCCGCCGACAATGGCGACATGCTTATGCTCGAAGCTCCACCGGACGCTCTCGCTCGTCCATGGACGACTGCGTCCAACGCGGAGACAATCGACGCCCTGCCCTACATCGACGAGGATTACGGCCACCCCGCCATCAAGGACGAGGTGGACAGGCTGGTCGAGGATGAGATGCGGCGGAGCTCCAAGAAGCCCTCCGATTTCCTCAAGGAGCTGCCTCCGGTCCCCAACGTCAAGTTTCAGGTGAAATTTCGACTTCTCGCTTGTTAGGGTTTCTTGATGAAGTTCAGTTCCAGTGGTGCGTTTTTGTGCTGGAGTAAAATTTTATGGCTTCTTTGTATATCAAATTAGTGGTTGTCTGCCGGGGAAACAACATCAAGAAACAAAGATCTCGCTTGTTCATTTCCCTTTGTTGAATTTAAGAGTCTCGAAATTGATCGCCGCATTCAGAAAAGCTTTTGCTAATACTTACCGAGCTTAGCGACCGTCCATATCCAGCAATACGAGAACCTTTTAGGCGTAGGACTCCTTACAAGATCCAGTGGAGCACTGGAGCCGAGTTCTGGAGAACAGCTGTGGAAAAAACTGTGACAGAAAATGATACAAATTCTCAATATCATCTGGGAAACTCTTTGAGCCAACCTCGCTAGGATTGTCCATTACCTTTTTCTCTCTTGAATTTGATTGGTCAAGAGAGAAATTAGGAGCAGATAACCCTTTTCCGAACTCCTCATGGTCACTCGCTGCAGCCGTGATCCTGTGACTGAGACATGCCTGCTGCTGCATTATTGAATTGCCGAAGTTATCTTTGAAACAGGGAACTTGCATTGGGCGGATGCCCACACTTTGCTCCTTTTGTGCTCCCCTTTTCTTTCATCGCCTCTAGTGTCGGTCAGTGTGTCAGGTTCATGAACCCCAATTACTTATTAGCACATTAGTTCTGGTCTTCTCATACTTGAAGGAATCAGACTGAATCCTAAAGAGGTAAAAATGCACTGAGTTGACCTACAAGCTTGCAGTGAATTAACATATGGCATGTTTCCAGCACAAGCAATGATTCCTTACTTTTCAAACAAAGCAGGAAAGGATGATACTTTAAGATTTGAAACAAAAGAACACAGAGAGAAGCAAAAAACACAGCATGTACTGGAGTCAAAATTTCATTTTGGAATGCAGAATGGTTTGGTTGTACTGATTGAGCACCTACTTATCAAAGAACTTGAATGCAGAATAATCCTATGCTTGCTAGAGAGTATGAACGTGTGATGGCAGGAAGGCCCCCTGTGCCTTTTGATTCTTCACGGTACAGTATCGATATGGTACCTCCACATAGAAGGGATGATCAAAATCTTTGGAAGCAGACACTGCAAAAAAATCAGCGCTTGCTACAGTATGAGGTTGTCAGGTATCACACGATTCTCTATGTTCTTTGCTGGAGAATAGCCAACGGGAGATGTGGTGCTCTATACATTTGCGGCCCTTGAGATGGTTTGTTTGAATTGTCCCTTTTCTCTAGTTGAATTTACTGCTTGGTTTTCAGGCTGGAAAATCTTGATTTGATGTCTAAACATGGTGCTGATGTCTGGACTAAGCATAACCGGCGGTTGGAAGGATTCCTAGCCAGGTGGGTCTGAGGTACTATTTTGAAGTCATTGAATTTATGTGCAATCCAATGGTTATATTTGGTATCCTCATAGTTCATCAATCTGATGCTGTATTGAATTTCCAGTTTACATTGTATTTACTGTGTAAAAAACAATGGTATCACACCTTTCCTCTTTGATGGGTGTCATCTTATCCTAATTTGGTGCAAACCTTATAGCTTTTATATATTGGGACGACCAGTAGTTTTTCTGATGATTTTTTCGCATAATTGACTGACTGGCTCATTCCAGATGATTTTTTGTTTTTACCTTCATTTTGATATGTTGCAATCTATTCTGCCCTCAAAATTGATTCCTACTACCAAGTCATGAGCTGGTTATTACATTGAACTTTTTCCTTTTTCAGGCTGCAAAAGTTAGCGAGTGAACAAAATGAACAGATTGAGACTGTGAATCGTGAAAGAAAATATCATCAGGTATGTTGTCTTTGCAGTTTCCATATGTGTCTTGATGTTTTCATTTACATAGTCTTACATGTGAATGATCTGAAAATTCTTTTATTAACAGCAAAATACTGCATATGAGCTTAATGCTCTGTCTACACAATGGAGGGAGCTGTGTCAGAAAAACATAGAAATACAGGCTGCTTGCGTTAGTATTGAAAATGAGTTAGAAGAGCTAAATAGAGAAGCTGCAGAGAGGTAATGGCCTTTTCTGCATATTTTCCAGCTATAAGTTCTGGGCCACTTTCGAATTAACACTATTGGTTACCTCTTTAGGGGTTGGAAGTTGGAAACAACTATGGAGAATGGTCCTTCTCTGCATTAAGATGACAAAGGTATGCCTGCGCAGTTAATTTACGATCTCCCTCAATTTATGTGGTTATCATGACAGTTCCATTATTCAAGTGGGAATCTATGAGGTTTTCCAACCCCTTCATCATTTCCTAGAGTAAGACACTGTATTTATAGCCTGCTGACTATTCTGACTATTGTGAAGTTACTGTTCAAATCTTCATGCATTTTGGAGTTCCTTTTTCTTCCCCTTTACTGCCTTTTTTTTTCCCATATACTATGCCATTGGGTTACGCCGATTTGCTCTACTGATAATCCTGACCCTTTCTTGTAGGGTTAGCCTGTCCCTGTATTGACTTGATGGTATATCTTGAAATGTTGCAAGTAACTCTCTTGATGCTGCAGCCAATTCTCCTTGCTGATCTATTGCCAAATGCCATCGATGGATTGACGAAATAGGTTAATCTGTTTGGATTGTATAATTAGACAGTTAGCCTTTGTTCTTATCAGCTCTTGTACAAGTTCTTCCTTCATTTGTCTGGACGATCAAATTCTGAATACTTCTCAAGTTCTTTGCTTTAAAGGTGGAATGATTTACTTTGTTAGTGATCTTAATGTTTTTAGGCACAGAAATAGGTTCCGAACTGCTGAATGCGGAAATTCCTGCCCAGAATGCTTTGATTTCTTTGTATTTGACTCCAATCTTGGGGAAAATTTCAAAATAAGAGTCTGAAGTGTTTTCATTTTCTTAAATAACGGCCTGAAGTGGATCTTGTTTCAAATAAGAGTGTAAAATATCCTCATTGTTTGAAAACAAGAACTTGGTCATGGGCATTTTCATCATTTTCTTCTTTCCTTTCTTCTTCCTTTTCATTTTTTTTCTTCTTTCCTTTTTGTTTTCTGCCCTAGCTCCCCGCTGGTGATCGGCCATTGAGACCGGCCCTCGGGCAACCCTCACCGGTGGCCGGCCATCGAGACTAATGTGCTGTTAACACTAACGTTCATGGGATGCTGAACCCTTTGCTTCATTTTTTATTTTTATTTTTGGTCAAATTTCTTGATGCACAAATCTTAGAGATGCTTCCGGGATTTGGATGACCATGTGAGAACATGATCTCTGGGCTTTCTTCTTTGTACCTTCACTTCCACAGAAAAGATACTTGTATTTAGGTTTAAATGGCTCTGCCTGATTTCTCACGTGCTTACTACATCTGAATAAGCATCGAATATCAAAGTTCAATTAAGACAAATTTGGTCGATTAATTGAGCCGATTCACTTTCTATTTCAATGATAGAAACTCTATTGGCATCAGATTATTGATTTGGCCGCTTCCATGATCATTTTGTGGTGGTTTCACTTTCATTTGGAATTTCTTACTTGTGACTTGTCCTTGGCTGGACAGTTTGTTCTCTGAGATCAATGAAACGCAGTCACAACTCGAGCTAAAGAGGTCAATTTGAGATGTTTACACACGCAATCCGTTTTGTTTCAGTTCAATGGTTATATGTGATGAATATGTTCACTATGTAGACAATGCTTTGTGAAAAAGGTCACCTCAAAGGAGCTTTGGTAAATTTTTGTGTCAATTTAGTCATAAAACCTTTTTGCATCTATGCTAATTCAATCTTTTCAGCCAATTTTGGTCGAAAATCATTGGCGTGAACGTCGATCAGCCGGAGGAGGAAGAAGGGAACGAGGAAAAAAGAAAGAGAAAGAAAGAAAAGATTAAAAAAATAAATAAATAATTAACTATGCTCTAGTGTTGGTTGGCATTCACATCAGCGATTTATGGCCAAAGTTAGCCGAAAGGACTGCATTGGCGCAAACAAAAAGGTTTATGACTGAATCGATAATTCTATTGCTAAGGTTCTGCCATTTGAGAAAATGGTTGGAAAAATTGGAGAATTCCCTGATAAATTCTCTTGTAACATATGCACCCTCGTCTCAAGAAAGATACTTGATGGACCATGATCAGGCTTCGTCCGAAACTTTTCCCCTATAAAATGTTCTTGGTTAATCTGAAAGCTTGTTTGGCTTTGTTGGGATGTACTTTTGCATAGACGCTTTTCCTAAATCCGAAGTGGAAAAGCAAAGGCACTTGACACAATATGAATAGAAAAGTGAAATTTATAATCTGTCCATCTCTTCGCCTAGGATCATCGGTGATTGCCGAACGAAAGGCTCAGGCCGCGTTTGGTAGTCAGAATAAAATCAGGACAAGATAAGATTTTATTCTATTCTGTATTTGGCTCTTGCCCAAGACAGGATAAAGTAGGATACAATCCGAATAAAATTATTTCAAGGGAGATGTGGGATAAAAGGGGATAGGATTTCTTATGTTCATAATATAAAAACTATTTTTTTTTCAAATAACAAAGTTCTTAAATAATAAAATTAGAATAATAAATAAATATGAATCATAGTTGAATTCTAGTATCGAAAAGAAAATTTATCCTATCCTGTGACTATGATAATTGTTCTTGAAGCATAACCCCGGGTATTCTTTCATTTTTTTCATCTCTTTCGCCTAGGTTTTTCTTAGCGAACATCGTGCAACTTGTGGGAGCTAGGTCAATGAATCAATTCAGGTGTTTACAATATGAGTGATCCGACAATTAAACAACAAGATCTTCACAAGTGGGTATGTGAAATCAATGGTCGGTATGATTACCATGCGTTAAGAGCACATTTGCTAATGACAATCACCACGTGTCTCGAAGACATGAGTATGTTATACGATTCTACTTGTCACAAGAATATCGATCGATAACAAGCCCATTAGAAAGGGGTTAGGAGTAGGCCAAAATTTTCCATCAAGCCCATCAAATGAAGACTCTCTTGCTCCTCCTGGGTCTTCACCAAAAAAACATTGCTCATAAGTAAAACAAAGGGTCCATCCTTTGTTTTTTATATTTGTTGCTGATAAAAAATAATGGCTTGACTAGTGCCATATGCGAAATAGAATTTGTTTCCGCTCAAGAATGGATTAAGATAGCCCCCAAAATCTAGGTATTATTACCCTTATAAATTGATATCAAATCAGCCCACCGCTGGCGAGGCTTGACCCTTGCTGGCACTAGGTGAGGTCGACCTACTTGGCAAACCGCCAGAGAAAGAAGGAAAGAGAAAAAAGAAAGAAGGAAAGGTGAAAAAATACATAAAATTTATTTAAAAACGTAAATAATTGTCTATGTCAGTATCAGCTGTACCACATAGGACGGTCGATTCTGACTAGATCACTAATCAGCGATTTCTGACTGAAATTGTTCAAATGAATAAAATTAACAAATCATTAAAAGGTTTATGACTAAATTAAAAATTTATCAACATTTCTAAGACTAAATGGGCAAAATTGAAACTTGAATATTTAAATTGACCGCCGCACAATAGTTTATGACTTTTTAAATAATTTTCTCATTGTTTAACTTTCAATGGTTGGAAAATACGTGTCCATCTAAAATCCGAGCAAAGGAAAATTTACATTTTTTTTAAAAAGCACTTGTGTGGAAGGGAAACCATTGTAACAAGATTGGTTTTTGGAAGAATGATTTTCTCAAATGAAAAAAATATAATATTTTTGGGTTAATATCACGAAAAATCACAAGCTATTACATTTATGATAAATTTATCATTTATTAATTTTTGTTAAAATTTACCGTTAAATTGTTGAGTTATATAACATGTGACAATTGATCAGTGTACTAGTTTGAGTTTTTACCATCCGTTTATAAGAGATGTACCTATTTGGGGGCTTTCATGGCATTAATATAATTTATCGAAAAGTAACGCAAATTCGTCACATGTATATGTATTTGAGATTTTTGTTGGTAAAAAAAATTAATTTAGGATAAATTTATCATAACTGTATCAGTTTAATTTTTTTGCGATAAAAAAGTTAACTCGCGACAAATTTATCGTATGTATATTGATTTGAGATTTTTCGTGGTATTAACTTATTTTTTTACGGCTCAATATATATATTTTTTATGGTCTTTTGACAGCTCAACTTACTTGGGATAAAGAAAAGCCAAACCCGGAGCAGAGCGCAAGACCACCCTGAGAGCCGTACTCACGTATAAAAACGAACCAAACAAGGAATCCCTGCGCTTACACCCCTCGCTCTCTCGCCTTCTCTCTGCCCTAACAAACGTTCTCTCTTTCTCTCTCTAGCCAGCTTCAGTGAATCTCTTCTCGATATGGGTAAGTCTCTCAACGCTACCCTCGAGCATTTCGATCAATTCATGAGTCTTTTTTCGGATCTCCTTTGGTTCTGTGTCCACCTCTGTCCGAGTGATTCCGCTGGTTCGAATCCGAGCTTTGCTGTTGTTGTCGTTTGATCGGCACTTGGGTTGTGGATTGGTGGGAATTTAGCTCTCGGTTGATTTGGCGCGTTTACTTTGTTGGGTAGGAACTTTCTCGGAAGCTAATTTACTTGGTGTGGTGTTATAGCCCCTGGAATGGAATTGCGTCTCTGGGTTTGTTTGGCTTGTAATTATTGAGTTGGAGTTCTAAAGCTTTTACAGTAAGCCGTAGTTTGGGGGGAAAAAGCAACGACGGGTTCTGTCTTTTATTAAGCTATGTTTCTACTATGGTTTGCTGTGCTCTTGTGGTGCTTTGGTGATGCAATAAGAAACCGAGTGAATGTCTGTGAGTATGTGACTGTTAGTAGTCATGCTCAATTCTGCGAGTTCCCTGAGCCTAACATTCTTACTTTCTCAATATGATAGATCTTGAGGAAGACATTCGGTCGTTGCAGCTCGAATCAGCAGGTAGTGTGGGGAGTCTGACTACATCTGTTCTCAGCATTATTTTCTTTTATCAATCCTTTCTGTGGAGAATCATGGGTTGGACATCAGTTTTGTTATTGTATCTGAATGTCTTTCAAGAACTTGGTGTTTCAATTTTAGCAGAAGATAATAATGGGCCTATCAATCCTGATGATGCAAAGCCAGGTGAAGTGGAGAAGATGGATGAAGTTGATGAAGGTGGGTGAGAAATTGGCAAAATGTGTTTCTTTTATGTGTATCTACCAAGGATTTGACATGCATAAGGCCCTCGAGTGTGAGAACTTTCGTGTTGGTCGCTATTCCCATTTGTGTTGAGTGAGTTTGGCCATGTGTTTAATTCCTGCAATCTGCGGCAGGTAATGCATGTTTTGGGTTTATGAAAGGGATTTGTGATTTTGATTGGCAGACTAGTCCATCAACACAAATGAAATACTTACTTCAACACATTGACGCACTTGTTGATCCTGATTTGACATTAGGATGCATTTGGTGCCTCATTGTGTGCCTTATATATGACTGTCAATTAGGATTGCTATTTGAATAAACTGCTCAGTAGATTCAGATGCTTGGTTGGCTCTAGCTACTACCACAAGATTCTGGATATTTGTCAATGTTGTTCTTAGCTATCTTATAGCTGTTTCTTGCTTTGCTTTGTTGTCTATATATTTCTTCATGTCACACCCACCGTTCTTACTCAAAAGGAGAAAAAAAAATTAAAAATTACATTATGGAACAAGACACAAGAAACTATTAACTGATGAATCATTCTTTGAGCACTATGCATGCCTATTTACTGCTTTCCATATTCTCACGGTACGTCAGGATGGTCTTTTGCAGGTTGGAAGGAGGAGATAGCTACAAACTCTCATCCAGTCCAGGTTGAGAAGAAAGGTGCTATTACGAGGTTCTTTTGTCTCATGGTGTGATGCATTCAAACTCTTTGCGGCCAATGTGATGCATCCATAATGTGACTGCTATTCTTTATTCCGCATCATCATATGTTTAAATAATTATTATTGATCTTGCTGTTTGGATTAGGTAAGGAAATGGCTGTTCCGGAAGAAGATGGTATAGCAGATGAGATGGAAGAAGAAACGAAACGACATTTGAATGTTGTTTTCATTGGCCATGTTGGTAGGTTATTTTGATTGCCTTTCTTTCTCTTTGATTAATTTCTACCTCATTTGAGTTTCACATTTGACTGTTGTTTTCATTTGCTGGTTGGAATGCTGCAAATTTTTGCATGTCTCCTGCTTGTGATTAGTTCTGTTTTTATGAGTCTTCACCGATTCTGTTGACTCATTAATGGTTGAAATTCTTGTTGACTGCAGATGCTGGGAAATCAACAACTGGAGGACAGACACTGTTTCTCAGTGGTCAGGTTGATGATCGTACTATACAAAAATATGAAAAAGAAGCCAAGGATAAAAGCAGGGAAAGTTGGTGAGACTTCTGTTGGATTTTAGAATCTGATAATCATCATTCATGCGGCTTCTTTATCTCTTTACACAATGAAAATATAGATTTTATGATGTTATTGAACGTACTCTTTCAATAGCTAGTGGTACATTTTACATGAGTAGATGGTCAACTCTCCTTAGCTATGATATAATGAATGTCAGTTTCTTGTGGGAGCTGTTTTCTATAACAGGGCTTTCTTGTACATCACACACTGGGGCTTTTAACCATGTTTTATTGATCATTTGGTCTGAATCAGGTACATGGCATATATTATGGATACCAATGAGGAGGAAAGGGTTAAGGTAACATAATATCAGTCTGAGTTTAGTGAAGTTCCTCTTTTCTTAAGAGCTATAGAAGTGCTTAGGATTAAGGTTCAGCCAGAATGGGTTTTGAATTTTGTAAATATGCTTGCTCCTGCAGGGTAAAACTGTTGAGGTTGGAAGAGCACATTTTGAAACGCAGACCACTAGATTTACTATTCTTGATGCCCCAGTAAGTCCTTTGTTTCCCGTGCGATGGTTCTTTGTTGTAATGACTATATTATCTGCAGTTTGTCTGCTAATTACATATTAAGGAGTTAATCAAATGCTTGTGCCAAATTCTTCCTGTTCTTGTGAAATATATGCAGAGGACTGATTGCGTTATTGTGTTAGGCTTGTGCTATGCATGGAGAGAATGTTTCTCATTCTCATAGGCATTTACTTGTACATGGTCGTTTTCCCTTCATTTCTCTCTTTCTCTCTCGTAGTGTTTTATCAAGCTTCTCTGTTCTTTAGGGCCATAAAAGTTATGTCCCCAACATGATCAGTGGGGCATCCCAGGCTGATATAGGCGTACTGGTAAGATGGTGTTACCACTTCCGTATTGTCATTTGTTTTGTTGATTATTTATAAATCTCTCACTGTCTCTTTGGCAGGTAATTTCTGCTCGGAAGGGTGAGTTTGAAACTGGGTATGAGAAAGGTGGTCAGACCCGTGAGCATGTTCAGCTTGCCAAAACCTTGGGTGTTTCTAAGCTACTTGTAGTCGTAAATAAAATGGATGATCCCACTGTTAATTGGTCCAAAGAAAGGTGATTCCTGACTCCCACAATTCCCCTCACCAAACAAAAAGAATGGCTGATATGGTGATGCATGCGCATGCTTGCTGATCCTGTGTTTTAACAATATTGAGTTCTCCCATTGGTCTGTTCTCCAGGTATGATGAAATTGAATCCAAGATGACACCTTTCTTGAAATCTTCAGGTTACAATGTTAGAAAAGGTAAGCGATAATCTTTCTCCTGCTTCCTGTTCACTTTGAATGCTTATGTGCTATAAGTTTTGGCGTTTGATTAAGAAATTAGCTTGACAGATTTTTTCCATCTCTTGTGAAAGTGGTTGGCTTAAATTCAGGATAACATCCCTGAGCTTACTTTGTGGCTGTTTCTTCTATGCATTTTGTTCTTTTTTAACAAAGCTATCTCTCTACTTACCTCAAAATTTGCAAGAAATTATTGAGGAGCGAAAGGAGAATATGGATCATGGGACAGTTTTCATTTTTGAATTTTTTTCGTTTCATCAAGCTGAGATGGAGCATTGTGAACAATTAGGGTTGGCAACTGGTATGATAAGCATTCAAGAGATTTATGTTGTCAAGTAGTTAATCCAATTGAATGCATGGATTCTAACTAGAATTAGTAATATATTGCTCTTAATTACAATGCTACAAGCCACCTATACATGCAGTTCCTCTCGTTCCCTCCTGTTCTCTTTCCACACTCATGCTTGCATGCATATGCCCCCACACACCCATTTTTCCCGGTTTATACCAGGACAATCTAATTTCTGTGAGTATATTTTCTGTTACTTTAGTATCTTCCTTCCTTCGGTAAGTCCTATTTAGACAAGAGGCAGGAATTTTCTCTACGTATGTCAGGGTTTGAGTATTGTCTACCTGATCAAAGATGGTTAGACATTATGACTGGTTCCTCGGAGTTTGTTACAAATTGCAAATTCTTTGGCATTGTTACGCGGTTCTGATATGCAATGCTCAAGTATAAAATTCTTCGTTTGACAACTTATTTTTTGCATAATTTTCAATGTGAAATTGAAAACCTTGTTTTGGTGTTCATGGCAATTACTAATACCGACTTTGTCGCAGATGTACAGTTCTTACCTATTTCTGGCCTGCTTGGAACGAATATGAAAACCAGAGTGGACAGAAATATTTGTCCGTGGTGGAATGGTCCCTGCCTCTTTGAAGCTCTAGATGCTATCGAGGGTCCTCCACGTGATCCCCAAGGCCCTTTTAGGTACAATGAATTGTCAAAAGCCTCTATTACCTCTTCCTTACCATTACCTGATTTTGCTTTAACGGTTGATAATCAAATGAAACAGAATTCTCTTAATGCCTGATATTTGTGACTGCTGCGACAATATTATGACCGACATTTTGTTTGACAGATGTGTTGTGAGGATGTCCTGTCTAGTTTTTGGCTGATAATTATCCATAATTGCCTACTGAGCAAATTATCTCTGCAGTTGAATGGGGAGTTGGGACTAGATACTCCTTGTTTCTCTTCAAGGACTGTGTTCTGGGATTGATGTCGTCACTCTTCTGAATTTGAAGTCTTTCTCATTTGAATTTGTTGGTGTGGTGCATATCATGTCTATATCATTGTGGGCCATGATTTCGTTTTTCTTTATTTAAAATTTAATTTCTGATTTCTTGAGAATACATCAACATCAACATCAACATCACCTTTATCCCAAACCAGTTGAGAATAGCAAGAAAAAATTAAAAAGAAATTATTTTGTGTTTTCTGTGAGAAATGACGTGGCTTTGGGTTGATGGAAATTGTTTAATTAGTAAAAAGTTGAACACACTCTCTCTCTTGCACATATAAACATGCATATGTCCTCACACACTTTCAGGCTCTGTTACGAATTCTTGTATGGACTTGCTTTTATTGGTCGGAACGATGCTTAGATTTTGCTTGTGCAGTTGATCATTTGAATCAACTTTCAGGATGCCTATAATTGACAAATTCAAGGACATGGGGACGGTTGTTATGGGTAAAGTAGAATCTGGCAGTACACGTGAGGGCGAAACCTTGATTGTCATGCCAAATAAGGTCAAATTACTTGGCTTTATTTTGATGCTATTGAAGGTGGATATATATCAGGCTTGATTTTGACACTTCTTTCATTTACCTGTCTTTTGCAGGCATCAGTTAAAGTGCTGGCAATATTCATTGATGATAACAAGGTTAAACGTGCCGGACCTGGCGAAAATCTCCGGATTAGATTATCTGGTATTGAGGAAGAGGACATATTGTCAGGATTTGTCTTGTCGAGCATTGGTGCGTCTCCCATTGTCCCTCCTAAGCTCCTTCCTTGTTTGTGAGTTAGGCAACATACAGTACTTCTTAAATGTGACCCTCTTAACTTCTTTTATCCATGTGCAGCGAAACCAATAGCTGCCGTTACTGAGTTTGTTGCTCAACTGGTAATCCTTGAGTTGCTGGACAACGTATGTATTTGGACCTTCCTGTTTCATCTTTTGTCATTTTTAATGAGCATTATGCCTTATTTCATTCATGTATTTGATGCCTTGACCTGCATCACCATCATAGGCAATCTTCACTGCTGGTTATAAGGCAGTGCTACATATTCATTCGGTGGTGGAGGAATGTGAGATTGTTGAGTTGCTGCAACAAATTGATCCCAAGACAAGGAAGCCAATGAGAAAAAAGGTTTTGTTTGTGAAGAATGGTGCTGTTGTCATGTGCCGGATTCAGGTTGATCTATGCTGGAATAACATATAGCATTTAGCATTATCTGTCTCTTGCCTTTTCCTAATGTTGACTTCATCTTCTTGTGAATATGTATTGCAGGTGAATAACCTAATATGCATTGAGAAATTCTCCGATTTTCCACAGCTTGGAAGATTTACCCTTCGCACTGAAGGTGAAGAAATCATATTTCCTGTCTACATGTCAAATCAATGATTTTTGGTTTACGCTTTGGACTCAGTTAGTAGATCTCTTTTTCAGGAAAAACAGTTGCCGTGGGGAAGGTGACTGATTTGCCATCAAATCTTAGAGCTTAAACGGTTTTGGTGTAAGGTAGGTTTTTCTAATGGCTGTCCTTTTTCAATTGCTAAAGTTTAAGGAGCTTTTTTTTTTTTTTTTGGGCCAAAGTTTAAGGAGCTTGTGAATTGTGATATCCCAACACCACTGTTTATCATGCGTTAAACGGTACAGATTTACATTTTTGAAAATGCCTTTCATCATGGTAGATCGATTAAGCTGAGTTATCTCCCACACCTTCATATAACTCAACAATAGTTTGTAAAAGAGAGTTTTTGTACCAGATACTGAAGATTTGTGCTCTTACAGGAGGCAGAGATGCCATAAATCTCAAGTCTACCTCATTGGAAGGGCTTACAGCTGTGTTCTTGAATTGTTGCGGCAGCATCTTTTACTTGGTCATATATGTTTGTCCTTACTAGTCTGTACTGGAGCCTGCGACGTGATGGAGAGCAGGGTCAATGGTGGTTCAATGCAGATTTAAGTGTGTTCTTACATCATTGTGCCCTGTGTGTTTGGAAGGGGTAATTATAAAGTGATCAGCTACATTTTTAACAGTTAAAAAGAGTTTTGGTAATGATTTTGTCGAGATGAGTTGGATGGTTTTTGTGCTGTGATCTCATAGGAACAGAATGACATGAACTATTTGATTTACCCATAGGAATCTATAGGTCTATTGTCCTCTTTACTCTCATCATCATCCTTTTGAGTTTACATTGCTCTTCTTCTCCTCCTCTTTGAATTTTCTGAGAGTTGGAAATATTTGCGTACACTTGAAAAAGTTATTCAAGGATTTCTCTATTGCAATGAGACGTTAGTCCAACGTGAACTATGTTAACTTGTCCTTTTTAAGTCCATATGCAATGACTTTGAGCATTCGAATGTTACTATGTCTTTCATTATGTTCTTTTTTTTTTTTTTGAATTTTTGGCCTCTGCTATGGTCAAGCCACGGTGAATCTTTGATTGGGGCACCTGCCTAATATCTGCTGCGACAAATGCAGACATTAATTTCTCCCTTTTACACTTCTTTCCAGGTTCACATTTTCCATTTTTTTTTTGGTCAATGGAGAAAAATATTCGGTGGTTTCATAGCGCCGCATGGACAGTTGATGTTGCGCGCATATTTTAATCACATCTAGTCATAAATAGATACGTGTCTTCTATCGTGGAATTAAGTAACAGAATATGATTTTCTTCTTCCCCTGGCCGTTGACTTCAAATGAGTCTTTCACCTTTTTCTTTCTTTTGGCTTTTTGAGGCCATGGACGACAAAGGTTCGCGGCCTTGGATGAGCCGGATTGCGAGTGGTGCCAACCCCTCCTCCTAGGCTGTTGCTGGGGCTCGCGGTCGGTGGACGAGCAGACCATGGACAGCAGCTTCACCAATCAATGATGGACAGTAGCATCATGGGCCAACAATGGACGAGCCGAGCTCGCAAGTAATGCCAATTCTCATCCTCAGCCTTCGTTGGCATTGTTCAGCTCGATCTGTTTGGCCTTGTCTTCCCTTACCTGGGACGAGTTGCCGTTGCCATAGCTGCATATCCGGACCAGCAGCGAGTTCCTTCCCTCTACCTTCTTGGGAAGCCACAGCCCAGAGGTGAGTTCCTCCTCCATGGCCATGGGGCTCTTTGTTGACCCTCGAGATGAGACTCTGATGGCCCCATTCCATTGAACAATCTGCACCTCTTTCGAGCCACACCCTTCGTCGTTGCTCGCAGTCGGCTCCATTGTTGCTCATTTAGACCTAAATTTGGAGTACTCCATATCCGGTCTTGCCCTTCTCGGTTTCCATAGCTACCAGGAGACTCCATCATGTAGATAGGGGGCCTAAACACACCCTGACCTGGTCGACCAGCTGGTGATGCCACTGGCCCATGGCCGGGGACAGACACAAGCCTGGATGGCGGTGCTCTGTGGATGGTGGAGGAAGAGAGAGAAATAAATTTTTTTATTGGTCCAACAATGTGCACGTATCAACCTGTAATGGGCTAAGAAAACACTGAATATTTTCTCCAACGATGGATAGTGGTCCTCGCGATCCTTTCTTTGGAAAAAAAAGTGTCATTGGTGTTGGAGTGAAACTAATTGAAATAGTTCGTCGATGTGATGCTCAAGATGTTGGAAAACTGGAAATAGTTTTTTAGGAATTTTTCCTTGTAAAGCTGTAAATTAGCGTATTTGCTGTCAATCTTTGTATTTTAGGAAAGTAGATGTCTATACTTATTCTCTTCCTAGTATTAACTATATTCCTTAAATTAGTGATTTCTTTCCTGATTCTAAGGATTTGTATATGCTGTAAAATCCTATAAATGAATAATCAATGTCAAAGAAAATGTATTCCCAAGAAAACCTATTTTCAAGTTGGTATAAGAGCAGGTGAACTGCTTGCTGAAATTCTTCTTCTTCGTTCTTTCATTCAATTATTTGCTATCTCAATCATCATGTCGGACATCTCAAATGAATCCCCTGCTGCTCCTTTATCTTTTTCGAACAACCCTGTTGACACCTGATTTTTAATCATTTTTTCTATTGCTAAAGTAATAAAAAATCCATAAAAATTCATAAAATTGAAAAATCAACTTTGGGGACCTTAGCCAAGCCTAGGGAACCAATTTTGACCAAAAAACGATTTTTCATATTTTCAGTATTTTTACGTATTTTTTATTTATTTATTTTCGAAAATTAATAGAAAATCCATAAAAATTCATAAAATTGAAAAATCAACTTTGGGAACCTTAGCCAAGCCTAGAGAACGAATTTTGACCAAAAAATAATTTTTCATATTATATATATTTTAATTTTTTTTAAAAAAAAATACAAAAATATTTGAAAATTTTGGAAAAATAACATTTGAGGCCAAAAAAATACACAAAGATAGTTAATATTTTTATTTTAAATCTATTTTCATATTGGCCATCGCAAATTCAGAAAAATCCAATTCGAGTCACGTGTTCCTTCACGAGTATAATCTCGAATCGGGCCTAAAAAAATTTAATTTGAGTCAACTTATTTTTAACTTTCACTTTTTATGAGTTGTGACATTGTCTTCTAATATTTTAAATTTTCATCTTGGCCCAATTATACCCAGAATGACTTAATTTTGCAAAAGGGCTTTAATTAAATTATGCATTATTTTCAGCGACAAGAAATGAGCTTAAATTTGACATGTGGTAAATTTTGGTGTGTCAAAAATTGTGAGGAGATTTGGACTTAAAGAAATATATTTTTTCAAGGACTGAATTGTAAATACTTAAAATTCAAGGACTAGAGTGCAAATACCTAACTCTTGAAGGATTATTTTACAAATAATAAAAAGAAGAGTTAGTGGATAAATTAGAATAGAGAAGGGAAGATGAAGAAGAGGAGATGAAGAAGAGAAGTTGGAGAAGAATGGATGGAGAAAATAAGATAAGAATAGAGAAGGGAAGATGGAGATGAAGAAGAGTTAGTAGAGAAATTAGAATGGAAGATAAGAATAGAGAAGGGAAGATGGAGATTAAGAAGAGTTAGTGGAGAAATTAGAATGGGAGATAAATATGGAGAAGGGAAGATGAAGATGAAGAAGAGTTAGTGGAGAGATTAGAATGTGAGATAGAGATGGAGAATGGAAGATGAAAATGAAGAAGAGTTAGTGGAGAAATTAGAATGGGAGATAGAGTTAGTGGAAAAATTAGAATGGGAGATAGATGAGTAGGTTATAAAAGGAGGAAGAAGTGAGCTTGAAAAAGGATTCTTGGGAGAGAGAAAATTTGAAGTGTTTGGGAGAATTTTTTGGAGAGAAAATTTTGGATGTTTGAGAGAATTTTGGGAGATTGAAGAAAATTTTGAGAGAAAGAAAATACCAAAAGAGAGAGAATTTTGAAGATGATGGGAGTTTAAAGCTAGGGGTTATCATCACAAATTCCTTCATCGATCAATATAAATCAAGAGTTCATCCTCATCAACGAGCAAACAAATTCAAGCTAAGTGTTTTTATTTATTCATTTATTTATGGTTTTACTCGCAAATTAGCACAAATTGTATACACTTTCTCCATCTCCTTTTTCTTCCATATTTTATGTCAGGAGAAGGATATCTTTACGTCAACAGCAAAAATCTCGTCGAGATGCAAAAATCGGCCCAGACAAGCTCCTAAGCTGTCCACCGATTTCTCAACTGATCTGTGACTAAAAGTCCCTCTTAATTCAAAAGAAACTCTCTATATTGGGAACATAGAGAGCGAAAATCAATTATAGAAATCCCTCCCAAAAAAATGGGAGATAAGTACTCTTTCTACTCTTCTGGTTTTAGGTGCAGATTAGCACATATTTTGTATACTAACACTTCACTCTATTTTATGTCAGGAAGCCGCAGCTCTATTTCAATGGTCAATCCTATGGAAGCACAAAATCGGCTTGGAGGAGTCCTCAAGCGCGCACAAATTTCAAATTGTTGAATCAATTCGTTGTATTTCATTTTAAAAAATTCATACCCCAAAATGGAGAGGACAAAGTCCATCCGCAATTTAAATACCTGCACCATAAATCCCAAAGGGAAGAGCCAAGCCAATGCTTAGCCTCCCATTGGAGGTTTTTACTTATAGTAGTTAAATACCTGCAACTTAAATACCTGCACCTTAAATCCCAAAGGGAAGAGCCAAGCCAATGCTTAGCCTCCCATTGGAGGTTTTTACTTACAGTAGTTAAATACCTGCACCTTAAATCCCAAAGGGAAGAGCCAAGCCAATGCTTAGCCTCCCATTGGAGGTTTTTACTTACAGTAGTTAAATACTTGCAACTTAAATACATGTACCTTAAATCCCAAAGGGAAGAGCCAAGCCAATGCTTAGCCTCCCATTGGAGGTTTTTACTTACAGTAGTTAAATACCTGCAACTTAAATACATGTACCTTAAATCCCAAAGGGAAGAGCCAAGCCAATGCTTAGCCTCCCATTGGAGGTTTTTACTTACAGTAGTTTAAATACTTGCAACTTAAATACCTGTACCTTAAATCCCAAAGGGAAGAGCCAAGCCAATGCTAGGCCTCCCATTGGAGGTGTTTATTCACTGTCATGTACTTCCTATAATTTAATTTTTGAATCATCAGACCCAAAAGATAAGTAGGTTGTAATACTGCACAGAAGTCGTTAACACACTCCTTCTTTCGGCTTTAGGGAATCTTTAACACTTAAAAAAATATAACAAATAAAAATATATACCATCCATGCATCCTATTTAAAAAGTGAAAACACAAAAGAGAATACCCTACTATAGCCTTAGGAATAAACCAAGCCTGAGTTGCCGAATTAGGATATCCATGAAATTAAGGTACCGAAAGGGCATTAGTTTTAATTAACTAGTGTAACCAAGTCCCCGAGCTCCTAATCTCTGGTTCGCAGGAATAAATTAGTTCTCCCGCTAATTTATTTAGGTTTCTAATCGACCTACCAAGAACGATTAGTGGCGACTCCAAATTTTAAAATCATTTAAACAAAAACCAAAGTTGCGATTCGGTAGGGCTTGGGAGGGTCCGCGTTAGGTTAGTCAAATCTAATTAACCTAATAATCCGTTAACCCCTAGAATTAATAAAAATATTTTTTAGAGGGTCGCGACAGACTGGCGACTCCGCTGGGGACAGAGATTTTTAAATTTTCGAAAAAAGATACCAATTGGAATACTTAAATTTTTTCGAAATTTTAAGAGTCTTAGTGGACTTAGGCCAATAAAAATGTCATGGATATCTCGCTTCTGGCGATCTTGTTTGGGACTCATTCTATAGGTGTTATATGTTTTTGCAGGATGGGAGTTATAAGGGGCGGAGTGTTTGGCTAACCCCTTTGTTTTACAGGCTCGGTGTTGGGTTTATTTGTTTAATTTCGCACATTTTTAGAAGCGCTGTTTTGATATCAATTGTTGTGCATGTCTTGCATACTCTGAAGATCACGACACCTGCACACATAAGCGTCTAAACCCAAGTCGCGAAATTCTTCCTAGAAAACCATAGATAGGGATCGAATATGCAAAGCTCTTGCGTCGATTACGCTCGGGTTGACCATATTTTATCCCGCTCATTATCTGAATTGACAATTCTTCCCATTGTGATTTGATTGCGCGGAGGGTAAGTTTGTCAATTCAGATAGTGGGGGCCTTTTTAGGTCCATACCTTGTATCTCCTTCTTTTATTTTCTAGAGTCCACTCCTCACTTGAGTCATGCGCATGACTATGTGATTTGCATTTCTCCAAGGTAAAAGTAAGTTCTCTAATTTTATCTTGTATTTATTTTCGATCGGTCAATGCTAGGTGTCAGTCAGTTTTTGAGCTTGATATTACGACCATCTTTTAAAAGAAAATAAAAATTAAATTTGTCCCTCATTTCTTTTTAAAATTTTTTTTTGAAAAAATGATGTGAAAAAATCCCGTCATGGGAATTTTATTAACCAATAAGGGATTTTTGTCATGTTTTTATTGCTTCAATAAAAATGAAATTTTCCTGAAAAAATTTTCCTCTGAAAATTTATTTCAATAAAAAGAAAAATTACTTCAAAAAAAAAACTCTAGTAGACATCAAGTGATTTTATCACATTTTTCAAATTATAAAAACTTGCAAGAAAATTCTTCTCGAGAAATTCGCTCATGTTTTTCTAAGAAAATTTTCTCTAAATAAAATTAGACTAATTGACCAATAAGAGATTTTTGTCATGTTTTTTTTCTCTCCAATAAAAATGAAATTTTCCCGACAAATTTTCCTCTGAAAATTTATTTCGATAAAAAGAAAAATTCCTTTAAAAAAAACATCAAGTGATTTTATCACATTCTTTCAAATTATAAAAACTTGCAACAAAAATTCTTTTCGAGAAATTCGCTCATGTTTTTCTAAGAAAAGTTTCTCTAAATAAAATTAGACTAATGTCTCGGGGGAATTTCGTTAACCAATAAAGGATTTCTGTCATGTCTTTCCTGCTTCAATAAAAATAAAATTTTCCTGACAAATTTACCTCTGAAAATTTATTTTGATAAAAAGGAAATTCCTTCAAAAATTTTAGTAAACGTCAAGAGACTTTGTCACATTCCTTTAAAAAATAAAAAAAAAAGAATAATAAATCTGAAAAAAATTCTGTATCAGAAATTAACCCATTTCTTCTTAAGGAAATTTTTTTTTCTTTCTTCTGATTTCTCTATAAAATAGAAAAAATCAAATTGGACTAATATAGGAGTCATGGACCGACATTTCTTGTGTCGCATACTAATTATATCTTTTTCTTTTGCAGGGAGATCCTAGATACCCCAGACGGGTGTAAAAATTAAGTTCAATAATATATCAAGAATCATCTTCAGAAATAACAAAAGACGAAAAACACCGAGGCTTCAACCGTTAATTCTGGGGGGCAAACGAACATTGTCCATCTTTGACAGACAAAGTTGTGTCAATCCGTAAACTTGTATGGGCAGTGTATTCTGATATGACGGTGGATTTATACTGATTAAACATGGGGGCATGTTTAATGTATTGCAGAGGATCCCGCGTCTTTTGAAAAACAATATGGATTATATAATCAGAACCCATGAAACAAATACCTTTACCTGATCAAATCAACTAAAGACCGGTCTTAAAATTTTCTCTTATCCGAAAAATGCGGAGGGCTTTAGAGGACCGAGGTTCTATTAATGAACGTGGCCCACAGGAATTTCTCCCGACGCTACAGGCGACCGACACGAGCAAGTGGACGCCGAAAGAAACAAAATATGGATAAAAGTGGGCACACAACAGGTGGCCGGATTTACTACCAGCGCACTGATCGAGTTGTCATAGCGTTATTGTTCGTGATCTCAAGATGGATAGTGGGGGCCACCGCCGAACCCATCATCAATGTTCTCGATATCATCGTCTGGAGCAATTAAACAAGAACATCAAGAAGAACATTAAGCCTCGACATCTTCGGTACCTCAAATCGTTCTGTTATGCTATGCGGAAGAAACGATAGCAGGAAAATTAAAAAAAAAAAACAAAACAAAACACGTGAAGCTTTTCTTTCATTCCATTCATCAAAGAGTATTACAACAACTCACTGGGGAGGAAAGGTAAAGCCAAACTGGGCCCTGATGACCATTACGAAAGAGCTCAACTGACTCTCCAAACAGTTGATGCTCTGGATGCACCGGGCGCTCTCGGGATCAAGCTCCGCGAGCCTAAAGAAGAGGCGATCGCACTTCTCTTTAACCTGGGCCATAGTGGCCTCGTAATGCTCAACGGAAAACTCCAGGTCCGGAACCGCTGCCCTCTCAAAAGCAATGTCTGCCGTAATGTCATCAAGTCTCTCCTGCAGCCAACCACATTTACACCTCATCACAATATTGCCTGGCTCCTGTTCGGCGTAAGTTCGGACCAAGGCCAGACGGTCCACCAACTTTCCCCTCTCACGAACCAGCCACGAAAGCTGATCGTTGGCAAACTTGAGGGCCTTTTTGTGATTATCAGCCACAAACGTAACTGTTGCCAGACGCTCGTGCCGGTCTCGGTAACGGGCTTTCACGACGGCGGTCACAAGGACCGTCTCATAAGCACGGTTATAGGCAGCCAGAAAATTGATGAAGAGGGTCGAGAAGTTCCGGTACTCCTTCCCTAGTTGGGTACCCTCAACAGAAGCAGCGTCCACGGTCCTAAATAAACCGAGGATTTCAGCCTCAACGGTAGAGTTTTTGGCTATATGAGCGTAACCTCTACCAAGAAGATTGTAGAGTCTCTCCCACCCAGCTAGGACTTCGGCGGATAAGGTATGGTTATGAGAATTGGCCATTTTTGAAAGCAGAATACGAAAGAAAGGGGGAAAGAGGTGAGACAGATGAGCGGAATGCGAAGATGGTAATCTGCTTTGAAGTAAATATTGATTTCATAGTGACGGTATCAACCAGTCAAGATTTCTCTTATCTACCATTCTCTATTGGCACCACCCTCGTTGGCTCGAATTCCCATCAGATGGCGACTGTGAGCTAAGCGAGTCCGAAATCTCCGCAGAAAGTTTGACGAGACACCGCCACTTTGAAAAAGAAGACGGAAAGATGAGCTGAGTGGAAGACACGGCAAACGTTAGCGAAAAGGAGATACGACTTGTCTTCATTGGAGGACCCGCCAGTAAATCGACGGTGGAGATCTTGACAGGGGCCCTCTATCACGAAAAGAAAAAAGAAGACAAACTGAGCGAGAAACAAGGATTTCCCCTTTGATCAAAAGCTGAATATCAGATTTTCTCCCTTGGAAAATCTAATAGCGCTGCCCGTGAAGAGGGAAGTCGTTGCTATTGCCAGAGAGAGAACTTGTCCCCATTTGATAGTCAGAGTTCATTCGCAAGAACTTGCAGGAGAAAGATAGAGAGGAAGGAGTTCTCGTGGGAGAGGAATTCAAAACCTTCACCATCAAAGCATCGGCTTTCAAAGCCTGTTACGAAAAGGCATCAATGATCTCGTGATCCCTCAAGTCCGAGAAGACATCCCGAGGCGGTCTCGAATCGGCAGTCCTAGATCCAGAAATATGTCGAGTGTTAGGGGAACGGGCGCATGTTCAACCCTGGTCAAAGCTGATGAAGTTCCTTACCCTGAGAGTCTACTGGTCATGGCCATTGACGGTAATCCAGTCTCTCTGTCAATCCTTGTTACCGTATTAAGAAAATGCCGGTATAAGGTTGTAGCTCAAGCAAATGCGACAGAGGCCTTAGAGATATTAAGGAGGAGTAGTGACCCGTTTGATATCGTCCTCACCGCCATGGTAGGGATTGACATGGATGTTTTCACTCTCTTGGAAGTCATCAATTCTAAATTAAACATGCCAGTCCTCGTAATATCGGCAAGCGATGATCAGCAAGCCCTAATGAAGGCTGTCTTAAATGGGGCCCAAGACGTTGTAACGAAACCAGTTAGAGTTCAGATGCTTCAAAACATATGGCAGCACGTGGTAAGGAAGCAATTGCACGACCATGAGAACAAGCATCAAGCCTTCAATTTTGTTCCAAGCAACTGGAGAAAGAAGATGAGTTGGTCTCCCGAGCTGCATCGTATGTTTGTTAATGCAGTTCAGCAGCTAGGAATAGATTCGGCACGGCCGCAACATATACTGGAAATTATGAAGGTAGAGGGACTCACTAAAGCAAATGTTTCGAGTCATCTTCAGAAGTACAGAAAAAGGGTGAGAGAACACAATGCAGCTCAGAATCAAGAAAACCAAGGCGGGACTGATTCAAGCCTGAACGTCGAGTCTCCTCGCCACCATAAGTTCCCCAGGTTAGCATGGGGCGAGCCACTTCCCATCATCAACCAAGCTAGTAGCCATGCCATCAATCCCCCAGGCGTTAATCAAAGTATCCCCCAGAATCACCCTAATGCTCTTCAAGAGTATAGACTGCAGGAGCAGTGTATTCAGATTCCTTGGTTTGAGCACCAACCTGTGGCTAGAATTCATCCCATGATCAGCGCGCCTGCGCAGCCAAAGAATCAGACAAGAAATTATCCTGAGCACTTCCACTTCTCTAATCCTCGAATGAAAGGAGTTCTTGGCAGCAGGACAGTTGGTAATCCCCACACTTTCTCGAGTAATGATGAAGGCTCCAGCACGAGAAGTCAAATTGCTCATGGCGATGACAGAATGAGAAATCTACCGCCAGCATTTGCCAACAACAATGCCCAATTCGAGTATCAGTTGCTGGAAGGTTCAAGAGATTACCCAGATGATGAGCTTACTGCCCTGGTCAACCAGTTTAGGGTTGACAGACGTCCCAAGCCGCGATCAGGAGCTAGTGAGTAAGGACTCTCAAACATCGGTCATCCACACCCGAACCGACACGAAACTAGCTGATTATCAAAGAGCCACAGGAGAGGCAGAACTGACCTTGAATAAGTGCACCTTTCATTTCATGCTTAATTCCCTTGCGTATGATATTTCCAGCTTTCTAGGTGACTAGATTTAATTCAGGGGCAAGGGGGTAATTTGTTTTTTTTATCTCGTCGAATGCGTGAATCCCTTTTTTATGCTAGATTTAGGGCGGATCAATTTGTGGCAACGTCGCTTACTGCCATAATGAGAAATGTTGAATGGCCTCACGTAGGGAAATTTCAAGTGAAAAGCCCAGGCGAGCTCGAAGACGGGTAACTGTGTGTCGTTCCAATTTACCCTTAATCGTTGCAAAATGCTAAATTGGATTTGTTCCATTCTCACCCAGGGGATTGCAAAGTGCCTCAAGAGTGTCGCAAAATGAAATGACCCAATGGAATGCGATAGGACTCATTCG
This sequence comes from Psidium guajava, assembly GCA_016432845.1. NCBI lineage: Eukaryota > Viridiplantae > Streptophyta > Magnoliopsida > Myrtales > Myrtaceae > Psidium > Psidium guajava. The sequence goes on from CM028228.1 coordinate 37,731,788, forward strand.
CCTTCAAGGTAACCTTCAAATTAAAGGAGCCCTCCGGTCCACGGACCCGATGGCATAGAAAATAATGATGGTCCAAGGCAACCCGAAAGAAAACAAGGCCCAACTAAGCAAAGCACATATGTGGCAAGCTCAAAGTGAAAGGCAACTCGGGACATACAATTCAATCCAATCCAAATGAAGGAACTTCCTCAATTCAAATTCAATGGAAGTATACACAAGGGTAAAACAGTATCGTTCCAATTTTTCTAGAATATGAAGAACATATACTGCCGCATTCTCTTTCATTTTTGCAGGGGAAGTCTCTACTGGCCAGATTTTCCTGTCTACCATTCCCTATCAGTATCACCTCCGCTACTCGTCTCCAATCTCGAGCCAAGTAAATCCGACGTCTCTACGGAAAAGTTGGACGGGACGCCACTACTTTGAAAAAGAAAGGATAAAAAATAAGCTGAGTGGGAGACAAAGACATTTTCGGTAGAAAAGAGATACGACTCGTCTTTATTGAAGAACTCGCCAGCAAATTGACGGTGGAGACAGCAACAAGGGGCCCCCTTCCACGGAAAGATGGAAGGAGACGAGCTGGGCGAGAGATACGATGAAAAGAAAATCGAGAAAGCCAGAACACTCGAGAGAGGCAATACAGTTGGAAAACCCACGTCTAATTTTAAAGGAGGCATCTTCTTGATAATTCTCATTCGTGCTCGAAAGAGAGACTCTTAAAGCATACGCAATCTCCAAGAAAAATCCAGAGAGTGAAAATACAAGAAGAGATATCAAACTTTGAGAAATCGTTAACCAAATCAAAGATGTCTCAACCCAACACACTTGAAAGTTATCGTTACTTGCTGAATATGGGAGAGGAAGAGTTCGAAGCCATGTTTGGGATCGAGCCTATGGAGTCCGGCCCTTCCACCGACAACGTCCAAGAGCCCGATAAGGATAAGGACAACAACGGTAAAGGTCAAAAGAAGCGTTACCGTCGCCATACTGAGGAGCAAGTACGAAAGCTTGAAGATTTCTTCAGAACGTGCCCTATGCCAGGCGGCAAACAGAAAATGGAACTGAGTCAAGAGCTAGGACTTGAACCTTCGCAAATCAAGTTCTGGTTTCAAAATAGACGAACCCGAATGAAGACTCGTCATGAGCACAACGAAGCCGAATTTCTAAGAGTTGAAAATGAAAACCTCCGAGCGGAGAACAAGATATATAAAGAGGCTTTTGCCTCCGCCACCTACCCCAACTGCAATACTCTCCTCACCCTCGATGAAATACATTTTCTGAGGATCGAAAATGCACGTTTAAGAGGTGAGTTAGATCAGTTCATAGCAGGATCAAGTTCTGTTGGAGCAAGACACAAAAAGACCGAGACTATGGGACCAGCATGGATGCCTTCTGAGGAGGAGGTGAGGTATCATCACCAGGCAAGTGGCATTGGCGACGAACTCGCCGCCATGATCAGGCAATTTGATGCTGATGAAGCACCAGGGCTTTAATGTGCATACGGATCCTGTATTTCAAAACTAGTGATCACGGGACCTGCAACACAGCCGACGCGTACCTGATCCGAAACAACGCTAGCTGATCACTCAAGAACCTGCAAAGGGAAGAAGATCAAACCTGGACGAATACGTCTACTTAGTTTCATCGCACGTTCTCACCTTTTATCGATGTCCAAAATCAATGCACAAGCTAGAAGTAATCATTTCCCTTTCCCCCTTATTAAATGCTCGGAGCCGTTACCGCACCAAACTCGAAAAAATTAATATCGAGAAGAAATCCGCGTAAATCCGAAGGGTAAACCTGTATCGTTTCAAGTTACCCTCGAACTACCCATGTTTTAAAATTAAACCCCTCATATTTTCAGGAATTTGCAAAAAGACCCAAAAACGAAATTCCTTGGTTGGACTAAATTGGGGCAAATCAACTCGTGGACATTACCACGGAATGAACAGCTTCAGACAAAGGAAAGTGCGAACGAGAGACCGGAACAAATCTCAGACATAGGTAATTCTGTATCGTTCTAATTTGTTCATAATCATCACAAGTCCTGAATTGTTTTATTCCATTCTTAACAGGGATTGCAAATTATCTCGAGAAATACCGTAACATGGCCCAAGGTGATACAATAGGGCTGTTTTATCCCCAAAGATTAACCTTTGAAAGGATAGCCCCATGGACACCTACGGTCCAATGGACCGAATGGTATGGGGGATGACAGTAGGTCCGAAATATCCCGAGTTCGATCCCCAAGGGTGGGAAATGTTGTATGTATTATAAATAAATGAAACAACTTTTTGTGCATTTCTTTTTTACAAACAGGAATACTCGACGAGTAATATCAAAGTCAGTATTTTACCATAGTCTTCTCATAATGGTGAGGCGCCCAACAAAAGTCGAGGAAAATTCAATCCAACAAAACTGGTAAAAGACTCGTGCAAGACATTCAAGATGAAGGATAAATCAGTATCGTTTTCAATTTATCCCTTTTAATACTGGCTGATATGTCTCTTTTTCTTTTTACAGGAAATATTTACACTAACATTTAACATGTTGAAGGAGACAAATCCAAAAGAAAATTATGATCATCTGACAAGATCTATTTTGGTGAAAAATGGGGCAAATTGATCACAAGCTCTGAAGCGAAAAAGCAAATATGTCTTCCTTATCTCGTTTGATTTCAAGAATAATTTCTCTGCTTTTTGCAGGGGCATTCAACCGCTAAACCATGGCGGTCGCTGTCATTAAACCAACCGAAATGCTCCCTCACCCATATGCTTCATTGCGCAGGGGCAAAGTTTGGGACAAACCGCTCCTCGACATAAGGAGTGGGCTTCCCAATTTGTTCGATCCACCCATATACCAGGGGCAATTCAAATCCGCCCATGTTTGCACATTATATAAACACACATGATGCTAAAAATTGTCACATCGGCATTGTGTTTACACATTTCATGAATTATGTATGACTATTCCGCATGTTTAATTTACCGACTTCAACTTAGAGCATAAACTGCATAGGAGACGTCAAATGTGCAAAATGGGGCATAACAGGATGAGGAAAGGCAAACCATTTCCACACAGGTCTAACATTTTAATCTACAGATAAACAGCCTTTCTCCAGAGTGAAAGAAAGCCCTTTTCGGAATGAAGTCCCACATTCAGATTACATTCGAGGTGTTCGTACTATAAGAACCTCCTTAAACAGAAGTGGTAATGCAATACATGATCCATATATTGATCGATTGCATCATGAGTTATTACACAGACTGCCTTTAATCATGGCAAACTTAGCAGAACAATTTTGCATGAACCAATGAACGCATTGATGAAAATGCTTGCACATGTTACCTCTGACATTGCCTGACAGGCAACACATTCCCGGTGTTCGAGTTACCTTCCAAAGTCTTGAAGTTCATTTGGCGATTATTGAATGAACAAGCCTGGTTGTCGAGAAGCCACCAAGCATTTTTTCCAAATTCTCAGGTAAGTATATCTTCAACCTGAACCTTTCAAGAGAATGAATTCTGACGGTTGTTGGGGTACTCGAATCCATTGCGGTACATACAGGTATCCACCTTCTTCGATAAAGCATGATTTGTCTCAAGAACAGAAATGTTTGAGACCTTTTAATCTCTGCCTCTTTGGTTTATTCCTAAAGCGACAGGAGAATATAATTTGGGTTTGAGCTTCTGCAGGATTCCTGGTCTCCCCAGATTTCAGAATGGCACCCTTTGAGGTACACCAAGCCCTTCTTACATGCAAACTAAGTCCTTCTTACAGGCAAACTAAGTCCTTCTTACAGGCAAACCAAGTCCTTCTTACAGGCACAAAGTCCTTCTTACAGGCAAACCAAGTCCTTCTTACAGGTACAAAGTCCTTCTTACAGGCAAATCAAGTCCTTCTTACAGGCAAATCAAGTCCTTCTTACAGGCAAACCAAGTCCTTCTTACAGGCACAAAGTCCTTCTTACAGGCAAACCAAGTCCTTCTTACAGGTACAAAGTCCTTCTTACAGGCAAATCAAGTCCTTCTTACAGGCATAAAGTCCTTCTTACAGGCAAATCAAGTCCTTCTTACAAGCAAATCAAGTCCTTCTTACAGGTAAATCAAGTCCTTCTTACAGGCAAAACAAGTCCTTCTTACAGGCAAAAAGTCCTTCTTACAGGCAAATTAAGTCCTTCTTACAGGCATAAAGTCCTTCTTACAGGCACAAAGTCCTTCTTACAGGCAAATCAAGTCCTTCTTACAGGCACAAAGTCCTTCTTACAGGCATAAAGTCCTTCTTACAGGCAAATCAAGTCCTTCTTACAGGCATAAAGTCCTTCTTACAGGCAAACAAAGTCCTTCTTACAGGCAAATCAAGTCCTTCTTACAGGCACAAAGTCCTTCTTACAGGCAAAGCAAGTCCTTCTTACAGGCAAAACAAAGTCCTTCTTACAGGCAAACAAAGTCCTTCTTACAGGCAAAGCAAGTCCTTCTTACAGGCACAAAGTTCTTCTTACAGGCAAAGCACCAAGTCCTTTTTACTGGCACCAAGTCCTTTCTACAGGCACCAAGTCCTTCTTACAGGTATCTCCATGTGGTGACCTACCATACGGGTCAAATCTCAATCAAAATTTAATCAGTAGAATCCTTTTATTAGGAATCTACCATGGTACGACCCACCATACGGGTCAAATGGTATGACCCACCATACGGGTCAAATTTTAATTCAATTTTTAATCAGTAGAATCCTTTTATTAGGAATCTACCATGGGTTGATCCACCATACGGGTTCAAGTTCAACCACCCTAAAGTTTTTTTATATAACGAATCCTTAGGTTCTCATTTCATTTTCAGTGGAACAATCATGTCACGACTCTTTTTATTTCCTTGTATTGAGTCGATAAGAATCCAGGTGTCATCTCGTCTTTGAAATGAACCTCTACCGAGCTTCCTTTCAAAGAGGGGCAGCTGTTGACACCTGATTTTTAATCATTTTTTCTATTGCTAAAGTAATAAAAAATCCATAAAAATTCATAAAATTGAAAAATCAACTTTGGGGACCTTAGCCAAGCCTAGGGAACCAATTTTGACCAAAAAACGATTTTTCATATTTTCAGTATTTTTACGTATTTTTTATTTATTTATTTTCGAAAATTAATAGAAAATCCATAAAAATTCATAAAATTGAAAAATCAACTTTGGGAACCTTAGCCAAGCCTAGAGAACGAATTTTGACCAAAAAATAATTTTTCATATTATATATATTTTAATTTTTTTTAAAAAAAAATACAAAAATATTTGAAAATTTTGGAAAAATAACATTTGAGGCCAAAAAAATACACAAAGATAGTTAATATTTTTATTTTAAATCTATTTTCATATTGGCCATCGCAAATTCAGAAAAATCCAATTCGAGTCACGTGTTCCTTCACGAGTATAATCTCGAATCGGGCCTAAAAAAATTTAATTTGAGTCAACTTATTTTTAACTTTCACTTTTTATGAGTTGTGACATTGTCTTCTAATATTTTAAATTTTCATCTTGGCCCAATTATACCCAGAATGACTTAATTTTGCAAAAGGGCTTTAATTAAATTATGCATTATTTTCAGCGACAAGAAATGAGCTTAAATTTGACATGTGGTAAATTTTGGTGTGTCAAAAATTGTGAGGAGATTTGGACTTAAAGAAATATATTTTTTCAAGGACTGAATTGTAAATACTTAAAATTCAAGGACTAGAGTGCAAATACCTAACTCTTGAAGGATTATTTTACAAATAATAAAAAGAAGAGTTAGTGGATAAATTAGAATAGAGAAGGGAAGATGAAGAAGAGGAGATGAAGAAGAGAAGTTGGAGAAGAATGGATGGAGAAAATAAGATAAGAATAGAGAAGGGAAGATGGAGATGAAGAAGAGTTAGTAGAGAAATTAGAATGGAAGATAAGAATAGAGAAGGGAAGATGGAGATTAAGAAGAGTTAGTGGAGAAATTAGAATGGGAGATAAATATGGAGAAGGGAAGATGAAGATGAAGAAGAGTTAGTGGAGAGATTAGAATGTGAGATAGAGATGGAGAATGGAAGATGAAAATGAAGAAGAGTTAGTGGAGAAATTAGAATGGGAGATAGAGTTAGTGGAAAAATTAGAATGGGAGATAGATGAGTAGGTTATAAAAGGAGGAAGAAGTGAGCTTGAAAAAGGATTCTTGGGAGAGAGAAAATTTGAAGTGTTTGGGAGAATTTTTTGGAGAGAAAATTTTGGATGTTTGAGAGAATTTTGGGAGATTGAAGAAAATTTTGAGAGAAAGAAAATACCAAAAGAGAGAGAATTTTGAAGATGATGGGAGTTTAAAGCTAGGGGTTATCATCACAAATTCCTTCATCGATCAATATAAATCAAGAGTTCATCCTCATCAACGAGCAAACAAATTCAAGCTAAGTGTTTTTATTTATTCATTTATTTATGGTTTTACTCGCAAATTAGCACAAATTGTATACACTTTCTCCATCTCCTTTTTCTTCCATATTTTATGTCAGGAGAAGGATATCTTTACGTCAACAGCAAAAATCTCGTCGAGATGCAAAAATCGGCCCAGACAAGCTCCTAAGCTGTCCACCGATTTCTCAACTGATCTGTGACTAAAAGTCCCTCTTAATTCAAAAGAAACTCTCTATATTGGGAACATAGAGAGCGAAAATCAATTATAGAAATCCCTCCCAAAAAAATGGGAGATAAGTACTCTTTCTACTCTTCTGGTTTTAGGTGCAGATTAGCACATATTTTGTATACTAACACTTCACTCTATTTTATGTCAGGAAGCCGCAGCTCTATTTCAATGGTCAATCCTATGGAAGCACAAAATCGGCTTGGAGGAGTCCTCAAGCGCGCACAAATTTCAAATTGTTGAATCAATTCGTTGTATTTCATTTTAAAAAATTCATACCCCAAAATGGAGAGGACAAAGTCCATCCGCAATTTAAATACCTGCACCATAAATCCCAAAGGGAAGAGCCAAGCCAATGCTTAGCCTCCCATTGGAGGTTTTTACTTATAGTAGTTAAATACCTGCAACTTAAATACCTGCACCTTAAATCCCAAAGGGAAGAGCCAAGCCAATGCTTAGCCTCCCATTGGAGGTTTTTACTTACAGTAGTTAAATACCTGCACCTTAAATCCCAAAGGGAAGAGCCAAGCCAATGCTTAGCCTCCCATTGGAGGTTTTTACTTACAGTAGTTAAATACTTGCAACTTAAATACATGTACCTTAAATCCCAAAGGGAAGAGCCAAGCCAATGCTTAGCCTCCCATTGGAGGTTTTTACTTACAGTAGTTAAATACCTGCAACTTAAATACATGTACCTTAAATCCCAAAGGGAAGAGCCAAGCCAATGCTTAGCCTCCCATTGGAGGTTTTTACTTACAGTAGTTTAAATACTTGCAACTTAAATACCTGTACCTTAAATCCCAAAGGGAAGAGCCAAGCCAATGCTAGGCCTCCCATTGGAGGTGTTTATTCACTGTCATGTACTTCCTATAATTTAATTTTTGAATCATCAGACCCAAAAGATAAGTAGGTTGTAATACTGCACAGAAGTCGTTAACACACTCCTTCTTTCGGCTTTAGGGAATCTTTAACACTTAAAAAAATATAACAAATAAAAATATATACCATCCATGCATCCTATTTAAAAAGTGAAAACACAAAAGAGAATACCCTACTATAGCCTTAGGAATAAACCAAGCCTGAGTTGCCGAATTAGGATATCCATGAAATTAAGGTACCGAAAGGGCATTAGTTTTAATTAACTAGTGTAACCAAGTCCCCGAGCTCCTAATCTCTGGTTCGCAGGAATAAATTAGTTCTCCCGCTAATTTATTTAGGTTTCTAATCGACCTACCAAGAACGATTAGTGGCGACTCCAAATTTTAAAATCATTTAAACAAAAACCAAAGTTGCGATTCGGTAGGGCTTGGGAGGGTCCGCGTTAGGTTAGTCAAATCTAATTAACCTAATAATCCGTTAACCCCTAGAATTAATAAAAATATTTTTTAGAGGGTCGCGACAAACCCCACCACATCTGATTCCACAAAAAACAGTGCAAACACCTCAGAATCCCACTCTGTCCAAATCACCACAATTTGATTGAATGGTGAAAATTTCCTGAGATGGTCTCAATCAGTCCGGATGTATGTCAGAGGACGTGGAAAAATGGGCTACCTGACGGGTGACAAGAAGGCTCATAAGGAGGATGATCCGGACTATGCTACATGGGACGCAGAAAATTCCATGGTGATGACATGGCTCGTAAACTCTATGGAAGAAGACATTAGTGCTAATTACATGTGCTATCCAACGGCGCAAGAGCTTTGGGAAAATGTAAATCAGATGTATTCTGATTTAGGGAATCAATCTCAAATCTTTGAATTGACTCTCAAACTAGGTGAAATTCGACAAGGGGAGGATAACGTCACAAAGTACTTCAATTCCTTGAAGCGGATCTGGCAGGATCTGGATCTCTTCAATACCTATGAGTGGAAAATTATCGAGGATGGACAACATCATAAGAAGATCGTGGAGAATAATCGAATCTTCAAATTTTTGGCTGGCCTCAATGTCGAATTTGATGAGGTAAGGGGTAGAATCATTGGAAGACAACCCCTGCCTTCAATTGGTGAAGTGTTTTCGGAGGTTAGAAGAGAAGAGAGTCGGAGAAATGTGATGCTGGGCAAGAAGGGACCTGGAGTTGCTGTTGAAGGTTCAGCCTTGGCGACCACAGGTGGGGGGTATAATAAAACCATTGCATATCAGCGCAGATTTGATGACAAATCACGCATTTGGTGTGATTTTTGCAATAGGGCTCACCATACTCGTGAAACTTGTTGGAGGATTCACGGGAAACCTGCGAACTGGAAAGGTAAAATAGGTGACAAGCCAGGGCATGCCCTCGCTGCTGCTAGAGAGGCCGAAACTAATTCTCTCACCAAGGAGCAAAAGGAGCAACTTCTTACATTGCTGAAAAACAACTCAACATCTGGTATTCCTAGTGCTTCTGTGGTATACACAGGTAATGAATTCAATGCTCGAGCCTATCATTTCAATTTATCTGCTCCATGGATAATCGATTCTGGAGCATCCGACCATATGACCAACTCTTCAAACCTGTTTGAATCATATTTACTGTGTCCTGGAAATAAAAAGGTTAGGATAGCAGATGGTAACTTCTCACCTATTGCAGGAAAAGGTTTGATAAGAATTTCTGAGGGGATAGATCTTAAATCTGTCCTCCATGTTCCTAAACTTACTTGCAACCTCTTGTCTGTCAGTAAATTATCTAGAGATTCTAATTGTTGTGTTACCTTCTCTGAATCCCATTGCCTGTTTCAGGACCGGAGCACGGGGAAGACGATTGGCAGTGTTAGGATGATCAATGGTTTCTATTATTTCGAGGATAATTTACCTAGTAATAAAATTGCTCAAGGACTTAGTAGTATTAGTTCTTTTTCTGATCGTGATCAAATAATGGTTTGGCATTGCAAATTGGGCCATCCTAGTTTTTCTTATTTAAAACATTTATTTCCAGTATTGTTTAAGAAGGTTAATCCTCTATCATTTCAATGTGAAAGTTGTTTATTGGCAAAGAGCCAACGTAAACCCTATATTCAAAAAACTTATAAAGCTTCAAAACCATTTTATTTGTTTCACAGTGATGTTTGGGGATCTTCGAAGGTCACTACTACTTCAGGAAAAAAATGGTTTGTAACCTTTATAGACGACCATACACGTCTTTGCTGAGTGTATTTAATGCGGGAGAAATCTGAAGTTGAAAGAATTTTTAAAGATTTTCACTCAATGATTGAAAATCAATTTCAAACAAAAATTAGTGTTTTGAGATCTGATAATGGAACAAAATATTTTAATAAGGTCTTGGAAACCTTTTTAAAGGAAAAAGGGATTTTACATCAATCAACATGTTCAGATACTCCTGAGCAAAACGGAATAGCTGAGCGCAAAAATAAGCACCTGTTAGAGGTAGCTCGGGCTATGATGTTCTACATGAACATTCCAAAATATTTATGGGGGGGATGCCATACTAACTGCCTCATATCTAATCAACAGGATGCCCACAAAAGTTTTACAATACACTACTCCGTTAGAGAGTTTTAAAAAGATATTTCCTGATTCTCGAATTAATTTTGAATTACCTTTAAAAATTTTTGGTTGTACTGCTTATGTTCACCTTCCAAAACGGTCTCGGTCTAAGTTAGACCCAAGGGCAGAAAAATGTGTTTTTGTGGGATATACTCCGAATAAAAAGGGTTACAAGTGTTTTAATCCTCTTACGAAACGATTTTACACAACCATGAATGTCTCTTTTATGGAAAATACTCCCTATTTTACCAAAAATTTTCTTTAGGGGGAGATCTTAGTGGAACCAAATTTTTGGGAAATTGTTGAACCTTTACCTAATCCAATTCTGGATATCTCTGTTTCAATGGAAAAAGGAACAAAGGCTGATCCCACTATATCCGAATCTGATATCATTGGTCTGTCAGAAAAAGAAATACTATGATTGCACAAAAATCGCAGTAATCTTGAGCCTATGGTTTATGCAAGGAAGAATATCTCTGAAAGAAGTAGAGATCAACCAATCATCCCAACACATGCTCAATCAGAAACCCTGGGTGATGGTCTTCCAAATGTCTCAGGTAATTCTTCTTTTTCTACATGTACTCATTCTTTGCCATCACACTCTAATTCTGAAACTTCTACACCCGAACCTGGTTTAGAATTGGCCCCAGTAATCCCTACACAGATCCTTGACACTAATCTTCCCATTGCCCTTAGAAAAGGAACCCGCACGTGCACTAAGCATCCTATTTCTCAATATGTTTCCTACAATAATCTTTCTGATAACCATAGAGCATTCACTACCAATATTTCAAAACTTGTGGTACCTAGAAACATTCAGGAAGCACTAAATGAACCGAGTTGGAGATTAGCAGTGTTTGAGGAAATGAATGCTTTAAGAAAAAATGGTACTTGGGAGATTGTAGAATTGCCGAAAGAAAAGAAGGTTGTTGGGTGTAAGTGGGTCTTTACAATAAAGAGTTGTTGACACCTAAATTTTGACTTTTTAAAATTCATTCACTTAAGTTATAAAAAATGAGAATTTGTTCTCACCAAAAATTAATTTTTTCATGCATTGCATATTTAATATTTTTGTCGATCATGCATTTTATTATGGCTAACGACGGAGGATTTGAGCTTAAATTGACAAACGATTGGATTGAGCGTGAGGGAGGTGTGCCGAAAGGCTTATGAAGTTTTGAACTTAAAAGAAATTTTTCCACAGGGACTGAATTGCAAATACATAAAACTTCAGGGACTGAATTGCAAATACATAAAACTTCAGGGGCTGAATTGTAAATACATAAAAATTTAGGGATAGTGGAGAAATTAGAAAGGAAGATGGAGAATGGGAGATATAGAAGGGAAGATGGAGAAATTAGAAAGGAAGATGGAGAAGGGGAGATATAGAAGGGAAGATGGAGAAATTAGAAGGAAAGATGGAGAATGGAAGATGGTAGAATTAGAAGAGAAGATAAAGAATTAGAATGAGAGATGGGAGATAAATAATGGAGGATGGTGGAATTAGAAGAGAGGAGGAAGTTAGTGAAAAAATGGGAGGAGGAGAGAAAACTAGAAAAAAAAAACTAGAGGAGATTGAGGGAGAGGGGAGGAAGAACGCATTCTGTTCATACCCTTCTCACATACTTTTTACCGTTGGATCGTCTTGAATTTTTGATATGTTGTAGTTGACATCGAGACGATTCCAACGATATCAAGATTGCCCAGATCGGTCAAGATCTCGCCGTTGGATGTCATCGGGAAGTTCAACCCCCCGCCGATGACATCGAGACGATTCCAACGATATCAAGATCACTCAAATCGGATGAGATACCACCGTTGGATGTTACTCGGAAGTTCTTGCAGATTTTGGGGGGAATGCTTTGGGAAGTAAGTTCACAGACTTTTATTTTCGGATCAGCACGCCCAGTGGTATTGTAACTAGATTTTCCATATCTAGATGATGAAATCTCTAAAACAAATATACTGAACATTCGTAGATAACTTCGAGATCTTCGATTTGATATATTATGGCACGAAAATGGACGTCGTTTGCTATGTCAAAAAGGTCCCGAAATTGAGAGCAGAAATCTGGAAATATAGTGATCAGAACCTGAGATGGAATTTTTCTGATCTGACCTTTCACGCTAAATGATTTTCCATGGATTATTCTAGACTTCGTTTCATAAAGACCTCTTCATGACATTTGTTCATAAGATCTTAATGCATAACATATCAAAAATACAAAAATATTCATGCACGTTTCATATTTTTAATGCATTTAATGAAATCATGCAATTCTGTTGGCGTCCTTGAGTCTGAGTGTTTTTTCTGTGCATGGTCATTTTGATTCGTAGTTATCTCGTGTTTAGAGACTTCTTTTGAAACTTCACAAAAAATGAAAGTTGTTCATTGGGGTCTTGTTTAGTAGACTGGAAAGTTTGGTGCATTAATTTTGAGATTTGAGCGTCCATTTGAGCTTAATCCTAAAGTATGTCTGTTCTGTGAAATTTATTTGTTTGCTGCTAAGCTCTCATGAAAGACCATTTTCTACACGAAAATGAGTGTCTCTTCAATAAGATTGTAAAACATGAAAGTTGTCAATGACACATTTTCCCATCCACATAAAAAATCTCAGAATTTTTGCATACATTTCATTATTTCTTTTGTATTTTATGGTTACTGCTTTCTCCCTAAGAATGTTCATGCGCAGTATGGTTTAATTCGTATTTTTTGTGTTAATATATTGGAAAATATAAAAAATGGTCTCAATGAAGTTTAATCAGTACGTGTTAAACTTTCTTTGAGCGTTTGAATTGTCTTAACTCATTGGTGATTGTGCATGTCCGATTAGATAGTTCATTATTTTCATTTGGCTTTCGGCCCGATGCTTTGAAGACTGGAGTATGATCGATGTCCATTCCGGTCCATTTTGTTGTACTCCCGACCTACGAGTCTTGGCGATGGGTGTTTAACCGATGTCCATTCCGGTCCATTTTTGTTGTATTCCCGATCATGTCTCGGGTTTTATTCAATTGGTCTGTAATTATTCACCCGACGAGTTGCGGGTTTTATTTTCACTGTCCTTAGGGTAGTTTTACTTTACCTGCTCTCTCTTCATATCTTTGTTTGCTTTGGGTGATTTTGCATTCTTTTATAATACATTCAAAATCTAAAAAAAAAAGAATCATAAAAAATACCAAAAAAAAAGTCATTCATTTTGCATAGTATGTAATATAAACATCATGCATATATTACCATGTCATATCTGCTACATCATGCATATAGCATAGTCCTTGCCACGTCATTACATTTCACATGTCATATAGTTAGATTGTATTTGCATCACATTTAATAAAAGACAATCCGCGAGTCCATCCCCGTCGTTCGAGTCGCAATCCGCAATCTTGATCCACGAGGAAATTCGAGGTCCGAGTTCGATAATCAAATCCGCCAAGTTAGGTAACGATTCTAATCGTTTAGAATATTCGAAATTGTGTTGCCTAAATGGATTGATTTGAATTTCGATTATACCTTGTTGGACATATTGCATTTCTTTGGAATAAATTGCATATCCAAATTTTGAGATTTTTATTGCACGTTGTAATATTTTCTTTAAAAAAATAAAAAAAAGGAGGGTTTGCTTTTGTTACACATTTTCACATCATGTAGATAATTGCACGCGTAATTTATCTTGTAAATATTTAGATTAAACCGCATGCATTGCATATAATTTAGTTCCTTACCTTGTCATAAAAAGAAAATAAAAAAAATTGCACCTTTGAATCTCAAGTGAAAATTTATCAAAATTGCCAAGTTGAACATTTTCATGAAATTGGTACCGAAAGGGCGCTAGTAGAAATATTAGTGTAACCAAGTCCCCGAACTCATTAATCTCTGGTTCGTAGGAATAAAGTATTTCTCCCGATACTTTATTTAGGTGCCTAATCAACCTACCCAAAATGATTAGTGGCGACTCCAAAATAAATACTTCTTTTTATGAAATTGAACCTAAGTCACGATTTGATAAAACTTGGGAGAGTTCGAGCTAGGCTAGTTAATTCAATTTAATTAACATGGTAATCCATTAACTTTAAAAATTGGGAAACCAGTTTTTTTTAGGTCGCGACAAGAGTAAGGCTGATGGAAGTGTTGAGAGATATAAAGCTAAACTTGTAGCAAAAGGTTTCACTCAAACCTATGGGATAGACTACCAAGAAACCTTTGCCCCAGTAGCTAAAATAAACTCAATTAGAGTTTTGTTATCCCTTGCAGTAAATTCTAACTGGCCCTACATCAATTGGATGTTAAAAATGCCTTCCTAAATGGGGACTTAGAGGAGGAGGTGTTCATGAATCTGCCGCCGGAATTTGAAGAAAGATTTGAAGCTGGAAAAGTGTGCAAACTAAAGAAGTCTTTATATGGACTCAAGCAGTCCCCTAGAGCTTGGTTTGAACGCTTTGACAAGGTGATAAAGCGTTATGGATACACTCAAGGTCAAGCTGATCACACTATGTTCTACAAACATTCAAAGGAAGGTAAAGTGGCTATCTTGATTGTGTATGTGGATGATATAGTGTTAACCGGAGATAGTTATGATGAACTAGAGAAGTTAAAGGGAAGACTCGCTGAAGAATTTGAAATTAAAGATTTGGGGACATTAAAATATTTTCTTGGAATGGAGTTTGCCAGGTCTAAAGAAGGTATCTCTGTAAATCAGCGTAAGTATGTGCTCGATCTCCTTAATGAGACGGGTATGCTAGGGTGTAAGCCTGCTGAAACACCAATAGAGCCGAATGTAAAGCTACAACCTGCAAAAGCCGAGAACGTGAAGGACAGGGAGCGTTATCAGAGACTCGTAGGGAGACTGATTTACTTGTCTCATGCACGCCCTGGCATAGCTTTTTCTGTGAGCATGGTCAGTCAGTTCATGCATTCACCTGGAGCAGAACATTTTGAAGCCGTTTACAGGATTCTAAGATATCTAAAGGGGGCACCTGGTAGAGGTCTTTTGTTCAAACCACGGGGATATCTACAAATTGAAGCCTACACTGATGCGGATTGGGCTGGAAGTATAGTGGACGGGAGATCTACCTCAGGGTACTGCTCATTTGTAGGAGGCAACTTGGTTACATGGCGAAGTAAAAAGCAGAATGTGGTGGCTAGAATTAGTGCGGAGGCTGAGTTTAGAGCTGTGGCACACGGTATATGTGAGATTATGTGGATACAAAGAATTCTGGAGGAATTAAAGTCGTTGGAGTCATCTCCTATGAAGTTGTACTGTGACAACAAGGCTGCAATTTTGATTGCTCATAATCCAGTTCTCCATGACCGCACAAAACATGTAGAAGTGGATAAACATTTCATTAAGGAGAAAATAGATAATGGCTTGGTGTGCATGACTTATATTCCCACGGAGGAACAAGTGGCTGATGTCTTCACTAAAGGACTAACCAAGAAACAGTTTGATCCGTTAATTGGCAAGCTGGCTATGGAAGATATCTTTAGACCAGCTTGAGGGGGAGTGTTAGAAAACTGGAAATAGTTTTTTAGGAATTTTTCCTTGTAAAGCTGTAAATTAGCGTATTTGCTGTCAATCTTTGTATTTTAGGAAAGTAGATGTCTATAGTTATTCTCTTCCTAGTATTAACTATATTCCTTAAATTAGTGATTTCTTTCCTGATTCTAAGGATTTGTATATGCTGTAAAATCCTATAAATGAATAATCAATGTCAGAGAAAATGTATTCCCGAGAAAACCTATTTTCAAGTCAAGAACTAAACAAAGTTGAAGCAAGAGGTAGACGGATAGCCAAAAGTTCACTTTTGATGCTCAAATTATACTTAGCCTCGAAGGCCCTCTCATGGCGGAATAGTTGTATGATGATAATGCGGCTTGGACAATATCAACATAACTAGATTTGTGAAAGAAAGCTGCTAGCCGATAATAGTTATTTCTGATCATAAGATTTCTCAATAAATGGGTACTTTATGTAAAACACTTGGTGATGGGGTGTAGGTTTATAATTGAGATTGTATAGTGTTGATAGTACTGTTAAGAAAGTATTTTTCTTAACGAAATCAAGTTAATGATTTCTCAACGTTGGCCATCCCAAATTAACCCCCCTATCGTTAGCAACTTTCTACCAAGAACATGGAGGTTGCCGTTACATTTTAAGCAAACATCTCTCCACATATTATAAAAATTAGGGCGAACTGCTCCTGGTCCGGTTCGGTCCAGTTCATGGGCAATCCAATGGAACCGATTAAGAGGTAAGAACCCGAGTGCCTGTTGTCCAATCTTCCTCTTGACAAATTACTTGCAATTTTGACAGCACGTCATGTTCCTAGGATGCATAAAGCTAACCCAACGGGCACAAACATTTGCTTATCGTCAAATATAACTAATGTTCAGCGTTAAAAAAAATGATCTTTAGCTAATGCTTGATTCCCACAAATATTAGCTACCGCAGTTCTCTTTTGAATGGCAAGTAATTCAACTTCCTTTGCACCCAACCATCTCCATTGCTTTGTTTTTAAAAAATAAAGAAGTAAATAAAAAATGATTGGTTTAGTCTGGTCTAGTCTTATGATCTTGGAATTGAGAAATGGACTATCCAGTTACCAGTTTTAATTTTAAGAATTGAGGATTGGACCGCCACTTTTTAGAATTGGAAACTGGACCACCAGTCTGGCCGATCCAATTTGCTCCCTCTTAATGGAAATTATTACTTTAGTAGTGAAGGAGTCACCTCTCTTTTCGGAGATCGTTCTATTCATATCCCGAGTAAACTGACGAATTTTTTACTGCTGCGTTGCCTAGTGACGATTAGCAATGGCCAGGGACCATACCGTCTGCAAATGTTTGGTACGTTCTGCAGTTGCCACAAGGCTCTCCCGGAAGAAAACGTGATGGGAAAATAACGTCGGGAAATCCTGTCCACTCAATCGCAACGAGAGAGTTTGGGAGGAATGCCAAAAATTGGGAACTCTCGCAAGACCCCGGAAGAATTATCAGCTTCATTAACAGAACAATGAGTTCGCAGGCCTCTGTTTCTTCTTGTTTGTTCTCAAGACGCTCGTCCCAAACGTCCTTAATCAAGCACTCAAATTCCCCACTCCAGCGGCTCCCCAGCATCAGATTCACCGATCTTCCTTCCCTCAGAGGTGTAAACCCTCCTCTCCTGGGATGTCCCAGAGCAGGAATCAGAGCAACTCTGGAAGAAAAGGACCAGATTGCGACCACCCCATTACTTGTTCAAGAAGAGAAGCCCAATAGAGTAAGCGTCCAGTGCTATCTTTCATCGATTTTACGTTTCTTATTGTATATGCCCATCTGGGTGCTTCGACGATGCTGTAAAGATCAAACTTTGAAGTTATTGCTGTACATTGTCCGGTGTATCAGAGGTTTGAGCTTATTGTGTTATGCAACTTCTGTGAGGAAAGAAATTTGGACCGTGTCAAGACCACTGCAGATAAAAAGCACTCGATTTCAGAATAGTTGTTTAATCGGAAGCTTTTCTTTGGTTTAAGGATCTTGCAGAGAATATAAAAGTTCTGAAGGATGCTGCAAAGACTAGAAAGGTCCCGGCAAAGGAGGTTCTTTCTGCTCTCTCCGTGATTGAGAAATCGAAGCTTGAACCATCCGGGTTTCTTAGTACGTTGGGGGGTTCAGAATCACCGGGGAGAACGTGGATGCTCATTTTCACAGCTGAGGTTGGTGATCCAGCTCTCGTCCGCGTCACGAATTTGATTCGTTAACCCGTTGATTAGAGTCAGTAGTCTAATTTTCTGCCCTCTTTTTACAATTTGAATTGGTAGAATAAATTGAAGAAAGGACGGTATTTCCCATTGACGGCAGTTCAGAGGTTTGATGCGGCTGTAAGTCTTGTCTTTTTTATTTTCATGGCGATTTCTTTCCCCCCAACTCTACTTAAATGAAGCCACTGTCGATAAAGTTGCCAAAATTTAGAGGAAGTAAAGAAGAGTAGAACATACTTTACGGTTCCTATGATGCTAATGACTAGTGGATATGGTTCACATTTTATCAGGTTAATCGAATAGTGATGTCTAAGTACTTCTTCTATAGAAAGCCGTCTTGTGTAATTCAGTGATTCTGAGGGGAGCAAGTGCAGAAAACCATCTTGCTTTCGTTGAAGTAGTTCTATATACTCCACAATTTCATTGTCTTCTTGCCTCATTTTGGGCTGAACCTACTACTAGCAGTGATATTAGTCTTGCTGATATGGTGGAAATCTTTGCTTGAAGTGATTACGGATCTATTTTATGTATGTAGGCAGTGTTCATAGTAAATCGTGATGTTATGCTATTCATCTTTGTTGGCCATTTCTCCTCAAGCTAATTCTGTCAATGGTATTATTGTTCAGCCAAATTTTTGTAGGTCATTCTGCACTTAATTCGCTTTAACTCTCTCTCTCTCTCTCTCTCTCTCTCTCTCTCTCATGATTTTGAAGCATAACCACATTGCTGGTTCATCTTATCTTTCTATTATGTTTAGCTAGAACATATAAATAATTGTGAAAGGTTGATGGTCGTATACATACTGCTAGATCTCTGCCTCATTTAGGCTTTGCTTGTCATGCAGTCTTTTCTTTTTCCCTCTTGTATTATGGAGCTTCACGTTGCACTGTTAGAAGTCAAATCATCTACATTACTATCCAAGTAAATCCCACATTGATCTTGGTGTGTCTGTTTCTGCTCAACTTCATCGACTTTGATGGATCCTTGCTTCGATGGCCAGGGGAAGAGGATTGAGAATGGGGTGTACCTTGGTGGGCTTGGATATTTGACATTTGAGGGTAGGTTGTCGTGGAAGAAGCGAATACTGGCCTTCATTTTCGAGCGCATGAGGATTAAAATCGGCCCTTTCGATCCATTGGGAATCGGCCTCGGCCAACAGGGGGACAGAGAGCCAAGCACCAAGGATCCTTTCTTTATCTGGTATTATGTCGACGAAGAAATAGCAGTTGCTCGAGGGAGAAGCGGAGGAACTGCTTTCTGGTGCCGATGTCACCGTGTGACTAATTTTTGATAGTCTAAAGATTGCTATTCCATCAACTTGATAGGTATTCTTGTATCTTGCAACCAGATTATCTACACTCAGTTATACGCAACAGAGACGAGAAAATGTAAGGAATGCAGACATTTGTACATAATCAAGGATGAGTTTAAGTTTCCTGTTACTCTTTTGGGTGAAGTATTTTTCCCCAGGATTGGTTCAGGTGTGAATTCTCACTACTAAAAAGTTTCCCCTTTCTTTCTTTCTCCAAATCTTTGCATAATAAAGACTGCTTATGCCAAATTGCCATGGTCTGGTAGAGGAAGAAATATGTTTTTGAACTCATTGAAAAAAATTTAGCATGATAACTTGGTTCTTTCCTCTGCAGCTTCTGAGTACTTCTCTTAGCAGTATTGTTCGCAGAATCATCCGAACAAGTTAGACTTATTCGCGACTCATGTGCTGCATTGGTTCTAATGCCAATGAAACCTTTCCTTGAAATCACTTGCCGAGAGGCAAGCAGTAGAGGTGTGCAATTGGACCGGGATTACCTGAACCCGGATCAGACCACCCAAAAAATAGGGCTGGGAATCGATTCCTATTCAAACCGGTTCAAGAACCGGTTTCAATTTTTGAGAAATCGGTTCGGTACTCGATTCTAGGTGAAGACCCATCGGGGCTAATTTGAGAACCAGTTTTTAGATATAAGTCTTTGCTTGCGATTAGGCTTGCCTCATGCTTACCTCCTCTGTTTCGTATTTCCCATCTCGTCATGCTCTCTCTCTCTCTCTCTCTCTCTCTCTCTCTCTCTCTCTCTCTCTCTCTCTCTCTCTCTCTCTCTTGTTATCACCACGATTGGCTCGCTTCTCATTGTCGTCATCATATTTTACTTTGAATAATTTCATCGATATTCATATTATTTTGGTGGAAAAAATGAAATTAGAAAAAGAAACAAAAGGAAAACAGGTTCTCAAGTAGACCCTGAAACCGGACTAAAAAATAAGGTTGGTTCCAAAATAGAGTCTAGAAAAAATAAGGTAGGATCTCGGTTCCAAAAATTAGGAACCGGTTATTGCAGGGTCGAGTTCAAGGCTTAGGTCTAGACCCTACTCATCCGGCCCATGCTTACCCCTAGTGAGGAATGCATTTTACATTAGAAAGTATCGGATTCGCTGCTTCTGTATTGTTTTCTTTCTGTCTTTCTTTCCTTTTTTGCCTTCTGCTGACCATGGCCTCCCGTATCATTTCATGAAGGCATTTGTTCGCATATGATGCTGAACAATTGTTTTACCGTGTGAAAACATCACGACTTGTTAATTTTTAGTAGTGTTCTACGTACTTGTGACAGGGCGTTTGGTGGGTTATGGAACTCCTCAGCGGCAGCGTTTGAATGACTCTAGGGACTTGGAGGAGCTTGACTTGAAGCACTAGACCCGATCACGATCCCGGCGGCGCCGCGCAGCTTTTAAAGTCAAATCCCTGTTCGGAAAATGGCCACGGAAAGGCTACTTGGCCGGCCCAATCTGGATTCAAAGTTCTGCATCATTCATCTTTCGGAACCTCGGATCATAATACTTGTCGACAACAATGGAGAAGTTGTTAGGACACAGAGTCTGGTGGTATCCTGTTTGGTGAAGATTATTAGATGCACTCGGTGCGCAATCTACCATTGACATTACCATAACGACTTTAACTACAACCGCAATCAATCCGACGATAGCCTCGCCAACGAAAGTGTTACCTTACCAAAAGGATTAAGAAAATTTACCCCATTAGTCATAAAATTACTATATAGATGCCGGTTTAGTTCTAAACTTTTTAATTTTGTCGAAACTTTTGCATGAAATTTCAATGTAGCCTTTTCGATTCTTATTTTTTTTCGAAATCCTTGACATGGCGATTTAATTATCACCGGCCTTCCTACGTGGCACATCGTCTTGTCATTGATTTCCGACGAAAATTGATTAAAATGGCTACATTGAAATATTTCAAATTCATTTTAGAATCATTAAGTTATTAAATAACTTATTTATGACCCAATTAAGCTTGTTTTTCAAACCTAGGATAACTCTTTTTTTTTTACCCACATAATTAAATATGGGTTCCAGACTCATTTTGCTACCTCTAGTGGGGGTGGGTGGGTCTTGATGGAGAGCTGATCCATGTCGAAGGAGACGACGTTGACCCAATCTAAGGAAGTTAGTCGGCTCCGATCCAAGGTCATTAGATTTGGCGAAAGAAATTAAGAATTCGGTGAACCAAATATGCTACTTCTAAACATAAGTACGTGCTGATTTCTTGTGCACTTGGAGTCAAGTAGGGCTTATCAAATACGTGAGAATTGTGGATCGACAGGCGCTTAGCCAATTTTTATTGGTTTGATCCACCTCGTCGTTAGATGCATTTCCAACGGCTAGAATTTTGGCCACGAATTCCGGCCGAGACGAACATTCCGGCGACGAGATTTTCCGCGTTCTCTCACATTTTCGTTCATGGTTTCCGAGCACAGCAAGCATCATCAAGGTCCAGAGGCTTACCTGAGCGGCCTTGAACCGCTGGCTGCCTTCCGTCGACCGCCTTCAGTTGCGGCTCCAGCGAGGTTGAACCGAGGCTCGGACGAGCTCTTTTTTGGCCGATTTGATGTGAAAAAAATGGTAGGCTCAAGGTCAGGGCTAATCGCAGATGCATCACGAAGCATGAAAAGCACGAACAAGACGATAAGGAGCTCACGGCCGAGACTCAAAATTGTAGCTCACTTCGGCATTTCGTCAAACACGCAACATACGCACGACAAAAAAGATCAAACGCGAAATTATTGTTGGCTTTTCGATCGGATCGGCCGAAAAAAAGCTTAGATTCGTGCCGTATGAACCTAGACGGATGATGCAAACCCCTTAGTTTGGCTCGGTTCGATCGAAGTCAAACCGAGCCAAACAAAATACCGCGAAGAAGAGCATAATAGAGGAGTAAGAAAACCGCACCTGCGGCGGCGGCGGTGGCGGCGGCGTTCTGGGCCCCCGATCACTCCCCCCCCCCCTCTCTCTCTCTCTCTCTCTCTCTCTCTCGGTGTATGATTAGAACGAAAACTGGACTGAAAAATTCCCCCTTAAAACCGAACAGCTTGCGTCCTTTATACCCAATCGATTTAACTGTTTTCCCGCTTAAAGTCGTTACACCAGCTGGCCGTCGCCCGTGGCCGGACGGATGGGGTTCCACTGAGGCTGGTTCGGGAGTCTGCCGTCCGTGTACAGAAGCTTAAGCTGGAAATGCTTCTGTTTCTTGATCGGGTCAGCCGGGTCGGGTCTGGTCTGACCCGGTTCGATTTTTTACTTCAATTCGGCGCGCTTTTGACCTCTTTTTTTTTTTTTTTGGCAATTGAAGCTATAATTGGAATCTAGGGTGTATTTAGGACTTAGGTACTGGGGAATTTTGATCAATTGGTTCGATTATTTGCAAAAAGCCTAAAATTTTGTGACAATTTTATGCACAAATTGGTAAATTCGAACCCTTAATGACCATTTATTGAGAATCTGACTTTGCCAATGTGTTGGGCCAAGTTCCAATTTCGGTTAGAAAGCCCAATTGACTGAAATTCCCAAATTGGGTCCAAAGTGCCATGCAAATTGAGTCAAATTTTGATTATGCTCGAATCCTGAAATTGGTCAGGACCAATATGTAATTGACAGTCTCCAGGTCAGATGTCGTAATTGACTGAGGATGAGAAAATGACAAAAAGTGACTCAATTTGTATTTTTGGCTCAATTCGGGTCTAAATTCTCCCCATTGGGGAAAATTATGACCCAAATCTAATTTTGCGAAATTGGAGCTGCAGAAGTGAAATTTGAATTAAAATAAACGAATGACTATTCTATCAGATTATTCTGACCTTATTTGGTAATTTTCTCAATTTTCGGGCAAAATTAGATGGAAAGGAAAGGAATTCTGAATATTAAAGAAAAATTGGAGAAACTTAATTTTTGTTCAGGAATGGACTCCCAGGGTGCGAAGGATTCTAAACTAGAAGACAATGATTTTTTTTCAATCATTTTTCTTGGTTTTTATTATTTTTCTAAAATGTAAATGACTAAAAATCAATTGTCAATAGGTGCTTGATCTTGTTCTTTAGGGCTGAGATGGTCTTGAAATCTTGCAACATATTACTCAGGTATAACAAACATAATTCCAAAAGAAGGGGAAAAAAAAAGAGGGAAAAAAAACGCATGCCGGTGGTGCGTTTTAAATGAAGGTTTTGATAGGTGTTGCCCCAATGATCATTATGGGCTAAGCTTATACTTAACGAGCACCGTCCATATTTTTCCTCATTAAAAAGGAAGAAGCGATGTGTCATTTTGTTCAGGCAGGGTGTGGAAATGTGCTCGCATTCCGCGATTGTTCTCTCCATTATTGTGATCGCATCCTTCACTGGTCTGCTTTTGCTTTGGTTAAAGTCAAAGAGGCTCGAACGATTTCTAAGTTGGCAAGGTCTCCATGACCCCTCTTACGCGCTTGTCTTTTAGGACATGAGAGACTCCATGAGAATGACCAAGTAAGCTCAATCTGCACCGGTCTTACCCTTCTCCAACAATATCGTTGCTTGCATCCTCCCTTTCTACCATCATTGCATCTAGAAATAAGCTAATTGTTGACACTTGATTTTTTGGCCAATTTCACTTTTAGAAAATTTTAAAAAAATCCATAAAATTGAAAAAAAATAAACTTTGGGGGCCTTGGCCAAGCTTATGGAACCAATTTTGACAAAAAAATAAAATTTCACATTTTCGGTATTTTTTGGAATTTTATTTTCAAAAATTCATAAAAAATCAAGAAAAAAATGAGAAAATTACAAAATCAACTTTGGAAGCCCTAGCCTAGCCTACGGAACCAAATTTGAACAAAAAATAGTTTTCCATATTTTTATTCTTTTTAATATTTTTCAGAAAATAGAAAAATACAAAAAAATTAATTAAAAGTAGCATCTGTGGCAAAAAAAAAAAAACAAAAAAATAGTCCACATTTTTATTTTAATTTCCTCTTCATTTTTGCCAAAGAAATTTTGAAAAAACTAATATGGAAATGGGATTTTCTTCGTTAATCTCATTTTCAAATTAATTGAAAAAATTCTAGAAATTTCATTTTTATTCTGTAATTTTCAATTTTTACATTTTTAGAGTCGTGTCATCCCCCTCTATTTTTCAAAATTAAATTCCAATCCAAAAATTCTCTAAATTGCCCAATTTCGCTAAAAAGGACCGAAATGCAATTTTCAATTTTTCAATTTAATCCTTAAAAATGCTTAAAATGCAATTAAGAATTTTCTAGGGGCTGAATTAAAAATTAGAGCACGTCACCCTATAGTTTTTGGCCTTCTGAATCCATTAGTGACATCAATTTTTTGCAAAAAAGGACAACAACAGTTTGGATTTTGTGAAATGGGTCCTCGGGTCAAACTTAGAAATTAATGCCTCAGAATCCAATTTTGGGGTTTATTTCCTTGAATTTCTAATGTCGAGGGGTAACTTTTCCATTTTTTCCATAATCGGGTTGATCGGGTCGGATCCGATTGAGCTCCTTCTTCCTTAGAATCATTAGCACAAGCAGGGGGAGGGAAGGTGGTTCCAACAGAATTGGCAATTGGATGGGTCAGTATAAATGGGACGTTCATATTTTGTTTGAGAGGGGAACGGACATACGCACAAAAGAGGAACACATAGAGAGACATAGAGAGGAGATTCGCGAGAGGGAGAGAAAAAAAGTCTCGGGAGAAAGTTCCCTGGGTGACCATTGAAGCTCCTCGGCCATAGATCTTCAAGAGCTTCGTTCGGGCTCCTCGCGAGGAGAAAAGTTGCGAGATTACCCGTCCAAGTTTCGTGAGGTCACTGCGAGCATCCTAAACTCAGTCGTTCATCCATTCATCGTTGGAAGACTAAAAACTTGTTACCCACCTTGGTGACCATTCGGAACTACCGTGAGTTTGGTAGTTAACATCGGGTGTCCTCGAGCTTCAATGATGACCAGGTAAGCCTCTTGGACCTTTCGTGAAGTTGATAGATTGATTTCGTCGGCTGTTTAGATGTAGAGGTAGTATGGGTAGAGTTCGCCGGAATTTTTTCCTTGGCCAGAGCTGATTCAATATAATCATGTCTTCATTTCGCTCTGGTTTTGAGATATGTTGACCATTAGGTAATTAGGAGAATAATGGCGTCAAAATCGCGAAGTTTGGCTAGGTGTAGACGTCGGAAAGCTCCTTCGACGAGGCGTCGGCGATGGAACACTGGCACTGGTCATCTTCTCCAGTGGGAGGTTGACGAGGTCAATCTCCGTTTTTCCTGGTCAACGATGACGTGGCGCTGACGTGGCAAGCCATGTGACCGCCACGTCAGTGACGGTTACAACATAACTGTATAATAACAGACTCAATCCAACGGCTAGGGATAAGCCATGTGTCACGATCGGCATTTTCTAAGAATAAAATGTTAATTCAAATTTTTTACTCATTTTCGAAAATTAGAAATAATGGATCATCACGATTGAGTCTAGAGTTGATCTTGATCGTAGGTTTAGAACAAAGGATGAACGGTCAGATTAGCGACACATGGAAAATTCTCAATCATTATATAAGTGGTTAGGCGGGAAAACGAAAGTAAAAAAAAATGGAATAAAGTTTGAAAATAAAAATAGTAATAAACGCTGAAACTACGTCGTTTTAGGTTATGGATAGGACGTTTGGGTCTTGGGGGCCGGGTCAAGCCGGCCTGGTCCGTATAAGAAATGATAAAAAAAATAAATAAAAATAGAAAATTTGGAAAATTGATAAAAATTATAAAAAATTAAAAAAATTCAAGCGGCGTCGTTTAGCTTTAGGTGGATCGGGCTGTCTTTGGGTCTAGTGGGCCGGGTCCATTTGACCCGGTCCGTATAACAAATAAAATAAATTAAAAAAAATAAATAACAAAATAATAAAAAAATAGTAGAAAATCCTGAAAATCAATAGAAAAATAAAAACAAATTAGAAAATTAGTGAAAAATAAAAACTATGTCGTGAATCTTTGGGCCTTCGGGTCATGGGCCGGGTTGATCCGACCCGGTCCGAAAAATAATAAAAAATGAATAAAAAATAATAAATAAAATAATCATAATAAAAAAAAATATGATATAAAATAAAAACAGAAATAGATAATAAGTAAATAATAAAATAAAACTAAACAAATGAAATAGTATAAAAAATAATAAAATAATTAATAACAATAAAAAACGTAGAAGAAAATAATAATACAAAATATTGAATAATAAATAACGGTAGATAATAAATGAAAAAAAATAAATATTAATAAAAATAAAAAAATTCAAAAAATTATAATAATAAAAAATAAATAAATATAATAAATAAACATAATATAAAAAAATCATAAGAGTCATAAAATTTCAGAGAAAAAATTAAATAATTAGGAAAATTCGGGAATGGTAGGAAAATAGAAAATATAGTGATTAAAAAAATCATCATAGAAATTTTAGAAAAATTTGAAAAATTTGTTAGAAAATATAGAAAATATTTGGAAAAATAGGAAAAATCTAGAAAATCAAAATAAAAATCCCAGAAAATATAGAAAATGTTCCAAAAAATAGGAAAATCTTAGAAAGTCTTAGAAAGTTCTAAAAATTTCAAAACAATCGTAAAAAAATTCAAAAAAAATTCAAAAAAATTCTAAAAAATTATGAAAATTTGGGAAAAACCACATTCAACTGGTTTGACCTAATTTCATATATTTGGACTTCCCGAGCCCTTTGAAATGACCATTTCGTCTCTTTGATCAATCTGACCCAAACCATTCCGAATCACCCTTGAACTTAATTGGTGTGTTTCCTAGATTTCTAGGACTCCCCTTTTCTTGTGTTGAGTGGTTTTGACGTGATTTCTCTTTGAATTAATTCCTTGATTGCGCATTTATTTCCATGGTTGTGATTGATAGGATAAATACTCTCATTTATATGAACTCATTAGAGTTTTAAAGCCTACCTTACCCAATCTCACATGTATGAACTCCTTAGATTAGGAAAATCACTCAACTTAGGTACCAAAAGGACGTCAATAGTAATATTGACGTAACTAAGTCCCCGAACAAAAAATCTTTGGTTTTTGCAAAATCGAACGATATCTCTTAATCGCTTGATAGGGTTTCAAGTCATACCCTTCAAAGAATGACTGGTGGCGACTCCAAATGTACGTACACCGATGCACACGTCACCCGACCATACTAAGGTCGCTTTCGATCCTAAAATTTCCTAACGCGATTTGGTATGGTTCTGGAAGGGTCCGAGCTAAGCCTAGATTATCAGAATGTGTTGGCATTTAAGTGGTATTCTTTTTTTTTATTTGCCACTTAAGTGAGCTGGTAAAAATTTTTTGCTCCAAATGGGCCACACATAGAAAGATCATTAACCCGACCTTTTCTTGATTTTCAAGAAAAAAAAAAGAAAAGGACATGCTTGCAATGGACATTATACAAAATTCAAATAATGTTATACGGTTGCATAAATTAATTGACCCATTTTCTCAAGCACTTTGGGATTTTGCTTCCCACTGCGCTCTTTACCACTCAAATCTTCAGTATCACACTTTGACACTTTTCATCTCTTAGTCTCACCCATTTGTGTCTTAGAAGAAAGCAAAAAAGAGAAGAAGAAAAATTTATGCAAGAAGAAGCATGTAAGTCACCTATTTTCCCAAACACTTTGTTGAAAGGAAGCCAAAGAATTGTACCTTGAGGAGTTCTTGATTGTTCTCTATCTCTTGTTTCTAGGCAAAGTATGGAAATGTACTTGGTTTTCTCGGTTGTTCTCTCCATTGTCGTGAACCACGTTTGCTATGGTTGAAGCCGAAGAAGCTCAGAAGATTGTTGAGAAGGCAAGGTCTCCATGGAACCTCTTGGGGGTTTGTCTTTTAGGACTTGAATGAGAATGACCAAACAAGCTCAATCTAAACTTGTCTTGCCTGTCTCCAATAACATCCATTGGTGCATCCATTGATATGTTAATTGTCGCGACTCTCCCGAGATTTTTACTGGTCTCGAGAGAGTTAATAGATTGCTAGGCCCATTTTGAAATCTGGGCTTTGCTCGAGCCCTTCCAGGCCCATACCAAATCGCGTCAGGAAATTTAGAATGCGAGATTGACCTTAGTGTGGTCGGGTGACATGTGTATTGGTGTACGTGCATTTGGAGTTACCACTAGTCATTTTTTGGTAGGTATGACTGGAAACCCTATCGAGCGACTGGGAGGTATCGTTCGATTCTGCGAAAACCAGAGATTTTGGGTTCGGGGACTTAGTTACATCGATATTACTATCGACGCCCTTTCGGTACCTAGGTTGAGCGATTTCCTAATCTAAGGAATTCATGCATGCGAGATTGGATAGGGGAAGCTCTGGAAGTCTAATGGGTTCATGCAAATGGAAGTATCTATCCTATCAATCACAATCATAGAAATAAATGCGCAATTAAGAAATCAATTCAGAGAGAAATCACATTAAATCAAGTCATAGCGAGCCTTAAGGACTCTAATGAGCCTATGAAACATGTCAAATGGGTTCAAGGATGATTTGAAATGATTTGGGTTAGGTTGACTAGAGAAGTAAAATAGTCATTTTGGAAGGTTAGGGAAGTCGGGAATATGAAACTGGATCAAACTACTTGGATGTGGCTTTCTCCTAATTTCTACAATTTCTAAGAATTGTTTTTTGAATTTTTTTGAATTTTTCTTAATTTTTAAGTAATTTTTAATTAATTATTTTATTATTTATTATTATATTTATTGTTCTTTATTCAGTTTTTATTTTATTATATAAATTTTTATCTTATATTTTATTATTATTTTTTTTATTTTTATCTTTATTCTATTTTATTTTATTTATTATAATTTTATTATATTATTGTTTATTATTATTTATTATATTTTTTTGGGAATTTTCTTCATTTTTTAACACTTTCTAAAAATTTTATTATTATTATAGCTATAATAATAATAATAATAATAATAATAATAATAATAATAATAATAATAATAATAATAATAATAATTGTTATTATTTATCTTTTTAGAATATTTTTTTAAATTCTTTTAATGATTTTTATGAATTTTTAATTTTTTTGGGATTTTTTTGCTTATTTATTATGTATTTTAATTTTTATTAATTTTTTAAAATTTTCGGACCCGGTCGGGTCAACCCGGCCCACTTGACCTGAAGGTCTGAACCTAGGACCAGATGATAAAACGACGCAGTTTTCATTTTTCTAAAATTGTTTATTAACTTTTTGGATTTTCGATTATTATTTACTCTTTTATATTTTTTATTATTGTTTTTTTTATTTGTTATACGGACTGGGTCGAATAGACCCGGCCCACTATCCAGCCCGGCCTAAACCTAGCCCAACATTAAAATGACACAGTTTAGGTATTTATTTTTTTGAATTTTTGAATTTTCGATTTTTTTTCTATTTTTTGATCTCCTACTCATTTTTAATCCTACGCTCGTTGGATCTCCACGTGGCACCATCCTGACTCCTCATCCCTCAATCTAAACCTACGGCCTGGATCGAACTATAGAATCAAATCTTGACTGTTCAAAGTTCTAATTTTCTAAAATGATTATAAATTTTGGATTAGAAATTTTTTTTAAAAAAAATCTAGAAAACTCATGATCTCGAAACGTGGCAGCTCCCTAACCGTTTGATCAAGTTTGTTATTATATTCGAATTAGTTGTAACCGTTGGCTAATGTGTCGTCCGCGTCAGCATTTGACTAGGTCAACGTGATGACGTCTAACGTGTCCTGCCATGTCGGACGCCATGTCACGCATTGACCCAGTCAACGCGCTGACTGGACTGCGTCTTCCTCAGGCAACTAGCCCTAAGTGAACGGCCGAGAGCCACCGGCGATGATCCAACGACAAAAAGTGCTCTGATCGGCCTAAACCTAACACCAATCGATTCCTATCTACTCCCAAATCAACATATCTAAAAATTAACCAAATCTATCGGCTGAATCTAAGCAATCGAAGCCGTAACAGAGAGTAAACATGGCGCTTCAATCATCCAAACTTGAGCATAACTATCTGATTCCTTGGATAGAGAGCATCATAGAGGGTTTAGGAGACTTACCTGGTGCTTCGATCGAGCTCTAGGTCGCCAGATTAGGTTGGCAAAGTCGCGACAGTCAAATAGGGGAGGGGGGTTTCGAATGGAGGTTTTCTTGTAGTTTCGATGCAAAAACAAGATACGACCGGGTTCAAGATGGCTCAAGGATGAAAAAGCACACACAAACTTGTAGAATGATTAACAGGGTGGAAAACCACCATGATTGCAGACCTTCAAAACCAACAATGGTGATTACCTGGTTTTGGGACGAAACATTGCGCTGTGAGTGTTAGGAGCTTCTTCAGAGTGGTGCGAAGCTCAGGAGTGATTCTTAGGGCTCGGCGAGGTCTTGATCGATGGGAACCGCTACTTTGAAGCTCTCGGCTACCTCTCCAATGGTGGCGACGAAACTCTCCTCTCAAACCTCTCTCTCTCTCTCTCTCTCTTTGATTTTCGTCTCGATAACCGAATGCCCCCCATAGAATCTTCCTCGCTCCCATTTATACCAGAATTTTTTGGATAACCGTTGCGCGCGAGAGGATGTTTCACCGACTCAACTTGCTTGTGAGACCACGTGCCAATTGGTCTAAACGGCGGTGATGGAGAGGATTCCGTCCAAGTATCATTGAATCGTCAGTCGAGCGCGTTTCAAAAACATAATGGACTGGTTTGTGTCTGCATTGACTCTTTAGAGCGCTATAGTGAAGACTAAGCTGGGAAGGCCAACTTCGGTGGCCATTGCTTCTCAAAATCAGTCCCAATCAACGTGGGACGGGGCGACGGCCAATAATCCTCTTTGAGGTCCTCCAATTACAGCTGAGGACAGGTTCAATTTGGTTTTCAAAGTACAATTCCTCGTTCTGGTTCAAACCTGCGCATGAGAGGGAGCAATGGGGAAGATGATCATCTGGGTCTGTGGGTCGGGTTTGGTTTGACCCGACAGACCCGGCTTGATAAAAAATGCCAAATTGATCCTTGGGACCTCGAAAATTGCTCGATTAAGTCTCAAAATTGGTTCTCGGAGCATGAATCCCATTAATACGTGAATTTTGCTTCAAATTTATCTAAAAATTCACCCAAAAACCCCAATTTTCTAGTTTGACTCGATGATCCGTTTTGCAAAATTCAAATAATAAATGACCTTTCTTGCAAAAATTGATGCCATCAATGGATTCAAAAGATCAAAATCTCGGGGGTGACTGCCCTGATTTTCAATTCAGTCCCTAGAAAATTTTTAATTGCCTTTTAAGCATTTTTAAGTACTAAATTGAAGAACTCGAAATTCCATTTTGGTCCTTTTTAGTGAAATTGGACAATTCAATGCCCTTTTGGACTGAGTTTTAATTTTAAAAAATAGAAGGGGATGACATAACTCTAAAAATATAAAAATTGAAAATTACGGAATTAAAATGATATTTCTGTAATTTTTTCAATTAATTTGAAAATGAGATTAACCAGGAAAATCCCATTTCTAGATTAATTTTTTCAAAATTTCTTTAGTCTAAATGATAAGAAAATAAAAATAAAAATATGGACTATTAGATTCGTAATTTTGTGGCCACAGATGCTATTTGTTATTTTTTTTTTGTATTTTTCTATTTTCTAAAAAATATTAAAAATGCAGAAAATAAGGAAAATTATTGTTTGTTTAAAATTGGTTTCTTAGGCTAGATTGAGGTCCCCAAAGCTGATTTTTTAATTTTCTAAATTTTTTTTATAGATTTTCTAAAACTTTTCTAAAAAATAAAATTGCTAAAAATCAAGTGTCAACAGTAATGAGTAGTATTTCTAATATGGTTTGTGACATTCTGGATTTTTCGACCCATTTTTGAGATTGGTAATACTGAATAGATGTATTTCATTAGCATGCTCTAGTCAAATCTCATTTGGAATTAGCTACTCCAATATGACTAATCAAAAAGGAAAGGCTGCATAGGACTTTAAAGTACGTGAACCTGACCTGTCGATCGCATATCTCCTAAATAGCCGCCCA
Source organism: Psidium guajava (assembly GCA_016432845.1). Taxonomy (NCBI): domain Eukaryota; kingdom Viridiplantae; phylum Streptophyta; class Magnoliopsida; order Myrtales; family Myrtaceae; genus Psidium; species Psidium guajava. The sequence continues at coordinate 37,764,041 of CM028228.1, forward strand.
TTGGTCTGAGTATTTACTAGAGTTGTTGTTTATTGAATTTGACCACGAAACGAATTCCGAATTTGAATAATCGACTCTTTGAGAATATCACTTTGGAATTTTGGAAGTTTTCCCAAATGGCTCAGTAGTTGACCGGTTTGCTTTGGAATTTAAAGAATTAAGGTAGTACTTTGCGAATGACCGCTTTACCTCGATTTGCAATGGGCTCACTTGATAGTCAGTAGAAATATTTGTGGCTTAAAAAATTGTCAGTTTAGCGTAGTAGTATGTAAGAGTCTGTTCGCGCTCTAGCCCGACTAGTGCATTTTGCACAAAACTTGAGGAAAATGTCTCATTGATTGTCAAATCAATCGAATCTATCACATCAATCACGATTTTATCAAGTCATCTCAATCAAATCACCATCAAATCAATCTTGGTCAATCACATCAAGTCAAGTCCATCAACTCTATCACCTCATTCATCTCACTCACCTAATCCTACCTACTCCCACTCACATTTCAAGAACTCATGAAGCTCACACACTCTCTCTCCCTCCTCATAATTTTCAGCCACTCTCTCTCCCTCACTCTCCCTTCACTTTTCTTCTTCCTTTCCCCTCCTCTCTTCTTCCCCTTGGCTGAACGAAGCACCATTGTCGGTTGCTTCGGCCGCCACCGTCGTTTGCCCGTCGTTGCCGCCATTCGGCCACTCGCCGTGTCTCCCTTGGCCTTGTTCAACTTAGGTGAATCTCTTGAAGTCACTCTCATGTTCATTTGGACCTTGAACAAACCGCTTTTTGCCGTGGATTTCACAGACCGCCCGTCGATGTCAGGAGCCCTCGGAAAGCCATCGTTGTTCTGGTGGTCGTGTAAATTTTGCCCACTTCATTTCTTCTCATTCTTAGGCCTATGAACCACTCTTGACTAGCCAAGGTTATCCCTCCATTGCCGTCAACCGCTGGTGCCATTTTTGTTCGTTGGTGCACCGGCGAGAACTGCCATCGTTCGGCGTCCGTTTGGCCAGTTCCCAAGTCGTTCAAATATGGTTTGAGGTAAGCATAACCTCTAACCTTGGAGTAGGATTATTGTACATGACTTGACTTAACTTTAGATGGCTTCTAGGGATTGCTTAGAGTAGGGAAAAGCTTGGATGTGAAGCTTATTCACTTGACTTGCTGTTTAATCATTGTTGGTTACTGTTTATGTCATTAATATGCTATCCAAGGGAAGTTTAGGGATGTTCTCAAGTGATATGTGTGATACCTAGAGGTAACATTCAAGAATACCGGGTTTCATGCATGAAAAAGTGGTTTTTGTCGTTGATCAAGGCTTGTATGTGCTAATTCTTTACTCGAATGTGCGTTCCTATGAGATCGTTGTTGTTGTGTTGTATTAGACCATGATTTTCCATGCATTTGAAATAACAAGCCTTTGCCCGAATGAAAGTCTGCCTGCATAAAGTGTTTCATGCTCGATATTGGGAAAAACTATCCGGACATGCCTGATTGTGAATTATATATATGTGAATATGCATGGATAACATGAGCATGTGGCACGAAATTCAATAAAATCGAGCAGTAGGCGGGTGTGCCCTAATGAGGGGGAAAAGGCAAGATAAGGATGGTGAGCTCGAACATACATAGCGTGGGGTAGCTGGAGTGATAAAGGGTGCTAACCTGTGTCTTGGATTTGTTGCCTTACTGGTTGAGGTATTGGGATAGGTAGTGTACCTAGGTCTTATACGCGCGGAAGGCGTACTTGCTGGTACACGGGCAAAGGGTGATGTGTCAACCTGAAATGGTGAGATAAGGATGGTGCGCCCGAATGTGCATGACACGGGGTAGCTGGAGTTATAAGGGGTGCCAACCTGTGTCTTGAATTTGATACCTTGCTGGTTGAGGCAATATGAGGGGCAATGTACTTGGGTCTTGTACGCACGGGAGGCGTATTTACTGGTACACAGCAAAAGGGGTTGTGCCAACCTGGGTCCTAGTTAGCTACCTTCCGGGTTGAGGCACGAGCTGAATGAGCCATGTAATTAGATGTGCTGCAGAATAAAAAAAAATGAACTCACATTTGTTGCTATGGATTGAATGGTAAATTGTATGTTTGCCCAACTATTTTATAGTGTCGTTGGGTCATATATATGCGCAATCGTTTAGTCTAGTCAGGCAGTGGTAACTGATGACCTAGAACTGCATGTTTAGGATTGACTAGAGCGTGTGCTTCACCCTGAGCGATGTTTAGTGGTGAGCTTGCTAATATTCGTCTCATTATTGTTGTATACCCTATTTTTAGACACTAAACTCTAGTCTTAAGTGGATCGCTTAGTCTCATGGAGATAAACAGAGCAGATTTGAGGATCCGATGGATAGTGATCCACTGACGCTTGAGGAGTCCGACCCTGAGGAGTTGCCCTCATATGACTAGAGTGATGTGGATATTTGGACTAGTAGGCCCTGCTTGGTCTTTTTGTTAGCATAGGCCATCTAGTGGTATTCCTCTTGGAATGCTGGTTTTATCATTCTAATGAAATGCCTTTTGTATGTCGAACTGTTTCTCTCTTCTCTACCCTTTCTTTATGAATGTACGGGTGTGATGTCCGCTTTCACTGGCGCAAGTTATAAGTTTGTCGATTGCGTTGGTCGTTGTTCTCGTGGGCCAATCGATGAGTCGCGGGATGTTGTGTTGCCGCCGGGTTTGGGGCATTACACGGCCGCTATTTGATGTTTCTAGAAAATGGTGCTATTGTAGGGAAGCTTTTCTTTACATGGTTAAGACCCACGCCTGTACTGAACATCATGGACTTAGACATGTTGATGGAAATGTTTTCATGGATCCATGGGTTCGAGAAGTCACATCTAAGGTCCTTGAAAATCTCTTCATTTTGGGACCCTGAGTATTGAAGGCGACTAGTGGGCCAGACATAGAAAGATCATTAACCCAGCTTTCCAATATAAAATTTGAAGGTATTACTGCTTGGTACTATTAAATTCTGGGTCCATGGAAGTCTAATAATCACACACATTCAATTCATTTAACTCTTTGACTGGTGAAAAATTACATAATATAGTGACCGCAACATGTTCAAGTTGTGAGGAGATGATTAGGGATCGCAAAAGCAAAGTTTGGCAGGTGAAGTGGATGTGCGGCCGCAAAGAGAACAACTAGGCCTCACCAACAAAATTCAATAGCTCATGTATATCCCCAGGTGGAGGTTAGTTAAGATGAATTTGACAACAATTTATCTTGAGATCTCGAACTCTATAAAAATGGCTAAAGGAAATCATAATTGCCAATTTTTTTTTGGATCACTTAAGTGCAATTTTTTTTTGAAAAATGACTATTTGAGTGTCAACTTTGATGAGTTTTTATCATAAATCTTATGTGGCATCTAAGTGACTTGCTGAAGGATCCTAGTCATCAATAAAAAGGTTCAAAGTTAAAAAAACCAAAAAATAAGCTAAAAACTAAAAAATAAATTTGAAAAAAAATATGAAAATTTCTGGAATTGATAAGCTTTATTATTTTTATTTTAATTTATTTAAAATTTTTAGCTTATTTTTAAGTTTAAGACTGAATTTTTTAATAAAATTGCCAAGTGGACTAATTTTCTAAATAAAATTGCCCCGTGTAGTCCACGTGCACTTATTTTTAAATTATAAATAATGTGGAACTACAACGTTTTAAATATAAATGTGACGTATATTTTTTGGCCGGAATCTCCCTCCGTTGGCATTTAATTGATCGTTTTTCTCCTATTTGGCACTTAAGTGAGACTGCAAAAATTTTGGCACCAAATGGGCTAGATGTAAAAAGAAGGAATGAACATTGTAAAAAGTTCAAAGAATGTTTTACGGTTGCATAAATTAAGTAATCCACTTTCTCAAGCATTTTGGAATTCATGTTTTTAGGATTTCTGTAGTGTTATATCGTTCTACTTCCCACTGTGCTCTTTCCCACTCAAATCTTTAGTATCACACCCTGCCTCTTTTCATCTCTCACTCTCACCATTTGTGTCTTTGAAGAAGGAGAGAAAAAAAGAAGCAAAATTTACTGAAGAAAAGGCATGTAAGTCACCAATATTCTAAATGATTTTGTCGAAAGGAAACCCAAGAACTATACCTTGACGAGTTTTTGATTGTTCTCTGTCTCATTTTGATCAGGTAGAGTATGGAAATGTACTTAGTTTCCTTGGTTGTTCTCTTCGATACCGTGACCGCGTTTGCTATGGTTGAAGCCGAAGAAGCCCGAAAGATTTTTGGGAAGGCATGGTCTTCATGGAACCTCTTACAGGCTTGTCTTTCAAAACCTGAGAGACTCCATGAGAATGAACAAGCAAGCTCAATCTGAACGTGTAATGCCTTTCTCCAACAACATTGTGCCTCACATCTTCCACTTGAACCATCGTCGCATCCATGGATATGGTAATGATTGATATTTGAAATCCGGTTGCTATTTGATGTTTCTAAAAAATGGTGCTATTGTATGGAAGCTTTTCTTTACATGGTTGGGACCTATACTTGTACTGAACATCATGGAATCATATATGTTGATGGAAATGTTTTCATCGATCCATGAGTTCGAGAAGTCACATCCCCAAGGTCCTTGGATATCTCTTCATTTTGGGGGACCTTGAATATTGAGGGCGGCAAGTGGGCCAAACACAAAAAGATCATTAACCCGGCTTTTCATTATGAAAAGTTGAAGGTATTACTGCTTGGTGCTATTAAATTTCGAGTCCATGGAAATCTGACAACCATGCAGGTTCAATTCATTTAACTCTTTGACTAGTGAAAAATTACAGAATGTAGTGATTGTGATGTGTTCAAGTTACGAAAAGATGATTTGGGGATGGTGAAAGCAAAGTTTGGCTGGTAAAGTGGATGTGCAGCATCAGCGGGAACAACTGGGCCTCACCAACCAAATTCAACAGCTCATGCATATCCCCAGGTGGAGATTATTCAAGATGAATTTGGCAATGGTTTATCCTATTGAACTTTATAAAAAAGGCAGAAGGACACTAGAAGTGCCTAAATTTGTGTAGAGTGCTCACTTTGACGCCAATAATTTTCTTTTAGATTAATTAAGTTCTAATTTTTTTTGAAAATAGACTATTTGAGTGGCAACTCTGGTGAGCTTTTCCATAAATCTTGTGTGGTATCTAAGTGGCTCGCAGAAAGATCCTAGTCACCAATAAAAAAAATTTAAAAGTAAAAAAAAACTAAAACAAAGCTAAAAAATAAAAATAAAAAATAAAAAATAAAAAAATTTCTGGCATCGACAAGGTCTTTTTTATTTACTTTATTTAAAATTTTAAGCTAATTTTTAAATTTAAGACTGAATATTTTTTAATAAAATTTCCAAATGGACGGATTTTTCTAAATAAAATTGCCACGTGCACTTATTTTTTATTTATAAGTGGCACTATAATGTTTTAAATATAATTACAATGTATATTTTTTGGCTGCAATCTCCTGCCGTTGGCTTTTAAATGATTGTTTTTTCTTCAATTAGACACTTAAGTAAGCTCGCAAAAATTTTTGGCAACGAATGGGTTAGACATATAAAGATCATTAACCCCTCCTCTCCTTGTTTTTCAGGGGGGGGGGGGGGGGGGGGGGGGGGGGGAAGAAAGGACGTGCTTCCAATGAGCATTGTACAAAATTCAAAGAATGTCCTACGGTTGCATAAATTAAGACATCCATTTTCTCAAGCATTTTGGGATTCATTCTTTTAGGAATTCTATAGGGTTTCATCATTCTGCTTCCCATTTTGCTCTTTCCAACTCAAATCTTCAATATCGCACTCTGTCTCTTTTCATTTCATTCTCACCCATTTGTGTCTTAGAATAAGGAAAAAAAGGAGAAGAAGAAGAAAAATTTACTGAAGAAGAAGCACAAAGTCAACCATTTTCTCAACCATTTTGTTGAAAGGAAAACCAATAACTGTACCTTGAGGAGTTCTTGATTGTTCGCTGTCTCATTTTGTTAGGTAGAGTATGGAAATGTACTTGGTTTCCTCGGTTGTTCTCTCCATTTCATTGACCGCGTTTGCTATGGTTGAAACCAAAGAAGCTCGAAAGATTTTTGAGAAGGCAAGGTCTCCATGAAACCTCTTACGGGCTTGTCTTTTAGGACTAGAGACTCCATGAGAATGACCAAGCAAGCTCAATCTAAACCTTTCATGCCTTCTCCAACAACATCGTGCCTTGCATCTTCCCCTTCAACCATCAGTGCATCCATAGATATGGTAATGAGTGATATTTGAAATCCGGTTGAGATTTGATGTTTCTGAAAAATGGTGCTATTGCTGGGAAGCTTTTCTTTACATGGTTAGGACCCACGCTTGTACTGAACATCCTGGACTTAGACATGTTGATGGAAATGTTTCATGGACCCATGAGTTCGAGAAGCCACATCCAAGGTCCTCAGAGATCTCTTCATTTTGGGGACCCTGAATATTGAACGTGAGCAGTGGGCGAGACACAAAATTCATTAAGCTTTCCATTATGAAAATTTGAAGGTATTCCTGCTTTTGTGCTATTAAAGTCTTGGTCCATGGAAATATGTTAATGGCACAAATTCAATCAATTTAACTCTTTGACTGGTGAAAAATTATAGAATGTAGTGATTGCATTGTGTTCAAGCTTTGAAGAGATGATGAGGGGATGGTGAAAGCAATGTTTGGCTTGTGAAGTGGATGTGTGGCCTCAATGAAAACAACTGGGCCTCAGCAGGAAAATTCAACGGCTCATGTATATCCCCGAGTGGAGGTTAGTCAAGATGAATTTGGCAACAATCTATCCTCAGATCTTGAACACTACAAAAAGGGTAGAAGGACACCAGAAGTGCCAAAATTTGTGTACAGTACTCACTTTGGTGCCATTTTTTTTTGGATCACTCAAGTGCAATTTTTTTTTTGGAAAATAACTATTTGAGTGCCAACTTTGGTGAGCATTGTCGTAAATCTTACATAGCAACTAAGCGGCTCCCTAAAGGATCCTAGTCACAAAAAAAAGTTAAAATTTAAAAAAACTAAAAAATAAGCTAAAGATGTAAAAAAATATAAAAAATTCTAGCATCGACAAGGTTTTTTTTATTGTCATTTTACTTTATTTAAAAATTTTTAGCTTATTTTTAAGTTCAAGAATGAATATATTTTTAATAAAATTGCCAAGGGGTCTAATTTTTCTAAATAAAATTGCCATGTGTAGTCCGCGTGCACTTATTTTTAATTATAAAATAACATGGCACTATAATGTTCTAAATATAAATACAATGTATATTTTTTGGCTAGAATCTCTAGCTGTTGGTATTTAAGTGATCATTTTTTCTCCGATTTGGCACTTAAGTGAGTCTGTGAAAAGTTTTGGCTCTAAAGTGATCGTTGTACACAAATTCGACACTTGAGGTGTCCTTTTGCCACTTTAAAAAGTATATAACAAGAAAAAAAGGCAGACTTCACTTTTAGTTCCTCAATCCTTACACCCGATTCAGTTGCAGCCTTCCATAATTTTGTTATTATATTGCAAATCATGTGTAGATCTTTAAGCTTCTTGCCGCAGAAGGAACTTGAAATGTTTCTAAAGACAACTTCCTTATAGTTTTGCATATCATGGATAGTGGTTGCATTGTGATTGCATGATAGTATGTAGGGAGATTGCTGTTTTCCAACTCCTCAACTCTAACAGAATGGATAAAAATTATTAGATTGCAATTAGGTATCGTATAAGGTTTTCATCCTAAAGTTTGACTTGTCTTGAAAAAAATGTAGCCTCTTGCTAATGAAACTGCACAAGAGAATGAAAGAAATCGTCCATAAAGTAAAAGGATTGGAGGTCGATGATCTCTTGAGATTGTTGCTCAAATCGAACATGAAAGAAATTCAAGAATCTGGGCATCAAAAGGGCATGAGCAAGGAGGATGTGATTCAAGAGTGCAAATTATTCAATATGGTGGGTTGAGAGACAACTTCCATTTGGCTTACTTGGACTCTGGTTTTGTTGAGCAATCACGAAAACTGGGAAGACAGAGCAAGAGAGGAAGTGCTGCAAGTCTTCGGTTACAACAAACCTGATTTCGATGAGCTGAGCCGATTGAAAATTGTAATGATTCTCATCTTACTGTAACCTTCTATTTATCTTGTTATTGAAGGTCCACTAGGCTGACAACACATTGATATACACACACACACATACATATACATGTGTGTGTGTTGACACTTAAATTTTGATTTACTTATATTGCACAAAAAAGAGAATAAGTCCTCGCCAAAAATATTTCTTCATGTATTGCATAGTTAATTTGTATCTATCATGCATTATCATTTGCATTTAGGACAAAGGTGAAACGAGTTGAGCTTAATTCAATAGGCAATCTAAACTAAGGTTCATCATGGTTTTGGCTAAGACAAGCTAGCATTATTTGAGTTCCTTGAGCATATCTTTGAGCTGGGTTGAGCCGGTTAAATGATTATTTTTCGAAAGGCTTAATTTAATGCATATTTTTAGGAAAAAGCCTAATCTAAGTTTGGAAATTTGTGCATGTGATCTTAAAATGAAGATGAAAAGTTGGCTAAGGCATGCGTGAGTGAGCCGAAAATCCTAAGGGGTTTGGTGCTAAGGTTCAATTCAAATTAGCCAATCCCATTTGATTAACTTAAGCCCGATTTGAGCCCGAGACATTACCACGAAGCCATTGAAGAAGCCATTTCTGGCCACCATCATCTTCACACTCCCTTGGCCGAAATCCACAAGGTTTTTTAAAGGATTTGGACTCTTCAAGGATTAAATAAATTCAGATAATTATCTAGAAAATAGAGCCCTGAAAAATTGAAACTCTATCTCTATCAAGCTGCAAATAACAGAGAGTTTCAGTGGATCCAGACTCTTCTGTGACTAGAATTTTTGATCCACTGGTTGTCGTTGAATCCTACTCTAGCTAGGATTTATGATCCGACGGTCCACAGTAACTCCTACTCCTACTAGGATTGCCTAGCTATTACATGCAAACGGGCTAGGCCATATCTAAAATTCTTGGCACATTCAAGAGCATTGTTCAGAATTATTGTGGAGTTTGATTGTCGCCCCAAGGTTGAGACAATCCTCCCTTGGTCGAGATCCCGTCTAGCGAGATGTCTGGTACACACCTCCTCCGTTGTTCTGTTGAGTCGTCGGGTCCCTTGCACCGTACTTGGCCGCTGGCCCAGCTCCTCCGACGACTAGCAGCACCCTATCAGCCTCATTGTAGGTCGTCTCAGTCTCATCAGCCGCTCAAAATTTCCGGATCAGCCTTGAAGTTATGTCGGAGCAATCCCTAAACTCCTCGTCGATCAAAGCTTGCTGCCCAGCTATTGTTTGTTTGTGTGGTAAAAGTAGCTTGTTTTATTTTGTTACTCGAGGTCCAACATAGCTACATCTTGTGTTAGAGTTCCCTCAAAGATCTGGGCTCATACGGTGTTATTTTGGGCTGATCGTCGAGCTTATGCGAGTGCTGGAAAATTGGCTTGAATAAGGTGATTTTCCTCAACTGTTTTTATTGCAATTCGAGCACATATGTTCTATACCTTGATGAGCCAATTGAAATTGGAAAATATAAACCTTTCTTGATCAAAAAAGAAAAAAAGGTGAACTTTTATTAACCATCGAAATCGACCCTCTAGAGATATTGCTTTAACGTATTTTGTTCAATTTAACCACATATGTCGCCTTAGGGGCCTCAACATGGAGTTGCTTGAAACGATTTACATTTTAGTATTTTGAAAATTGGTCATGTTTTGATAATCAGTTTTAGTTCATTCTTTCCATAAAAAACTGAAAAATTGATGTTCAATGCATTAAATTCTGTTTAATTGGATCATGAAATTGGTTGAACTATATGCATAGCATGGAAATTGATTGTTTTAATTGAAAACATCTAATTTTCAGAGTGAAAATTGTTCAATTTTTTTAAAAAGTTTGAAATTGAATTTAAAAAAATGAAATTTTGAACCCAAAGAAAAATTGATCTTCGATACATGTTTCCTCCTCTTGGCCAAATTATGCACATTGTGGATGAGTTTTAAGCTTCAAATTTTTTCCTTGGTTGTAGGGTGATATTATCCTTAGTCATTCAACCTTATCTCATGTTACTTGTATAATCTTAGATTTGCTTTGAATAATATTTGCTCGGGATAATTATCTCATAAATTGTTTTATCTCTTGTAGTTATTTGATGTTATAGACGAGAATTGTTTGAATCGGATGATTTTACGATTTTGAAGAGTTACCTTAATCATTTTTGTAAATCCTAAAGATAATTTGCTCAACATAGAATCGAGCTTTGAATGAGGAAATGTCACGCCCCGAACCCCCGAGCCATGTGACATCCTTGTTGTACATGTACGGTTGAATGGTTCACGAAAACGATGGCTTAGGAAACTCGTCGTAATGGAATGACCTCAGAGTTCAAGGCAACGGAAACGAGCTCCTTCAATTACATATGTCAAATGGGATAGATAGAGAGAGACATTAAATCTTTACAGCAAGCCAAGTCTTATATTTCATCTCATATACAATATTCACATACAACCAATAGGATGACATCGCCTAAATACAAATCAAAACTTCAGTCACCCTACTCCATACATCCATGCTATATACATGTGGGGTTGCCACTGCCTTCTTCCTACATATATTCATATGGTACCCTTGTATCTTATGTACATCTTTCCTTCTGGTTCCAAAATGTCTGAGTCACAGTCTCGATTTCCTTCTGGGTTTCCTACCTTCTCAATATTGCACTCATTGCGGGGGTTGGGGGTTTGAAAAAAATGAGGGAAATCACTTATGAAAACAAATCTCAGCAAGCTAACCTCTAATCCCCTCCTCAAGACGCAAAATAAACCCAGAGCAAACTCTCAGGTCCCAACTCAGGTATTCAAAATCACCAGGCCAAATTCGATTACCAAAAATCCGTTCAAATTTAGAAAACTCGCCACAGAGTGGCCAAGCATATAAAGCATTTATAATAGGTCTAATCCGAGACCACACAAAAGTTCAGATAACACAGAAATAACACGACCAGTTACTAGCTCAATAAAACAATTAAACTTTCAATTTGAATCCATGTCCAATCCAGGACCATCATAGCAATCACTCATGCAATGCACGCTCAATCATGAGTCTCGGCTTAACAGCCAATTTGACCAGCGTCATATAGGATCATCAGGTCCGACCCGCGTTGTAGACGCCTCAGGGTCTATATCGCAACCCGCGTGTAGGACGCCTTAGGTTGGCACCTTATCATTCTAGCTACCCCGCGTCAAACGCTTTAGGTTGCACGAGACCACGTTTTTGGTCTCTGAGGCTACATTTTATGCCAAGTGACTTCATGGCTACATTTTACGCCAAGTCACAATGTTATGCAATCAAATATGCGAAAACCGTCGCATTCGCCTTTTAGGCAGTAAAATCCTTTTAAATCCATTTGGACAAAAATCATCAGCCAAGTACGTTAGGCCACATTTCAAATATAAGTCAAAATATTCAATCCACATTTCTGGCCAAATGGCCAACCCAATCAACTCATTTTGCGACCTCAAGTTGTCACACTCGCCTTTTAGGCAATAAAATCTTTTAAATTCATTTGGATAGAAATCATCGGCCAAGTACGTTAGGTCACATTTCAAATACAAGTCCAAATATTCAAATCAAGTATGCGAAACAATGCCAGTTTCAATTGAGCAAAAACCTTGGCCAAGTACGTTAGGCCATAACTTAAAACACATGCCCAAATGTTTCAATTCACATGGCCGACATTATGACCAAATCAATCAAGTTCTTTCACGTGCCCAATTTTATTGAAAATGTCCAATTTCTCACGTGAGACCCAAAATGACCAAAATAATTATTTTCAAGTGTTCATGGGATATCCCCAAATATTATTTTGAATACGAACACGGGCCCCAAATATTTGAAGTAGTAAGATAAAATATTACTCGGGCCCGATTTTGCATAGAATGCCCCATGAACCCATTTTTCGTTACTTGAACCACACGAAACCCACATAACTTGTCACTTTCAAATCAAAATTCAATTGGACAGCATGTATACAGTGTTCGTGGGTCGTGAACAGTAATTTCAGAATACTATTTGGCTCGTTTTCGCTCTAAATATCCCGAAAATCCGTTTTTCGGTACCCGAACCTTGTGGGACCCATACCAACCACCACCAACAACATTATTCAAGCATGGGCAGCAACATTTCATCAATCCACAGCCCATTCACAGTACACAAATTGATTTCATCAAAATACGCAGATTACGACCAATTTTCCCAAACCAATTTACCACGAATCGGTCCCTAGAGCTAATCCATGGCAAGTCTAACATCATGAGCAAAATCTAGAGATTTAATTTACCTAAATGAAGTTGAAACCAACCGAGGATGTGGCGATAACCGGCGGCAACGACGACAATGGCGGGTTCCGGCGGATTTAGTTTGAACCGGGGCAGTTCAAGGGTTAAAAAAAATACCAAATCGAGCTAGAAAACAAGATTATGACATGAAAATGGGTTCTAGGGACAGCCGAGGTTGATATATATATCAACGGGAATCAAAATCCAAAATCTGGAAATTAAAAACAAATTCTTCGACCGAAATGTCAAAGCAGATTCGAAAGGCCAAATGACCTCCGATCGAAGTGATTCAAGTTGGAAAAGAACCCAAGACAATGAACTACAACATACCCAAAAATCACGATGATCCAACGGTCGGATTTCCGTCGGCGGCCAGTTGAAGTTGGCAGCAAAAAACTGGGCCGCAAGAAAGAGAGATCCAAAATTTAGAGAGAGAGAGAGAAGAGAGAATCTGCTGGAAATAATGGAGGAGAGAGAGTGGTTGAACCAATAAATATCCTAGGGATAATTATTATCGGTGATTATTCACCAAAAGCGACATAAAGCTGAACAAATTCACTGATTTTTGGACTATCAGTGAAATTTTCATACTGATAGGGGATTGGGCCTCAATAATTTCGGTCAAACTAGTCAAATTGGTTAAAAAGATGACCGACTAGACATTTCTCAAAATTCGTGAAATTTCAGGACCGGGTGGGACTCAATCGGTGCTGATTTGGCTCAATTGCAATCGAAAAATGACTTCGGATTTCGTCGTAAAATTTTTCTAACCTCTCTAAAAATATTCTTACACTCATACCATGGATTCTAGCTCAAACCAGGGGTAAGATAGAAATTTCTAATTTTGCCCCTTTTCACTAGGCATTCCGAGATCCATCTGCCAATTTTTTTTGTCTTTCAAGGCAAGGTTCAAATTCACAACTCTGACACTCATGAGAGTTGATTGTCCTATTCCAGAACTTAATTCGTGGAGATGACAACTTTAAACAAATTCTCAGACTAACGGGGTGGCTTTTAGGAGTCACGTGTATCGACTATTTAGTCAACGTGCTTATATTCCTAGTTAGTCTTTCCCCTTTGGTTAGTCATCTCATAGTGGCCAGCTTCAAGTGAGATTCATCTATAATGCTTTCATGAAATAACCATGCTATATTCAAATTCCGGAAAAAGGGATTGAAACTCAGGATATCACAGGAAAGGTGGTCTCACCTCATATTTTCAGGCATCCTTTTTAATTTCCAAAAAATAAATAAAAATTCAAGACTAGTGTGTTTGTTTTATCTTTGGTCCTATTTGTTTATTTAATTTGCACATTTATGAACAAACATGCCCATAACATATACTCCATTGTACCTAGACCCTTTGGAAAATAGATTACCTTTCCCTAACTATGATCTTATGGAATGGGATGGTAATTTGTATAGAATTATGTGTTTTGCCCTTTGCATTAAGGGGCAATGTTATTCTATACCATAATTTGCTTATGACTCAAATCTAAGAGTACATTGCAAATAAATTCCCTCTAATCCTAATCTTTGGCAACAACCAAATTAATCGGAAAATTCAGAACCAAAGGTATATTATGGACATTTTTGTTTATCTTTGTTCATGCTTTGCTTTAATTTAATTCAAAAAAATAACTCTCATTTTTCTATAGTCAATCATTTCAAGATTCCATTTTTATGTCATAAATATCATCTAATATAAGTTAGGACTTTGAAAAATCATTTTCTTAAGTTAAATTAGAAGATATCACATTTTAAGGCATGTTTTTATAATGGTGGTCATTTAATCCGAACATAAAAAAAATGTCATTTGCATATCACATAGTTTAAAGCATATCTTGCCATGTCATTAATTCATGCGTATTGCCATGTCATATAGCTTAGTTGCATTGCATTTTAAAAAAATAAAATCCAAAAAAAGGGAAAACGATCATTTCATTCATGATGCGCGTCGTCAATGCAACAAAAATAAATCCTTATCCGACCTAACTAAAATGTAGCAAGGGCAAGCAAGGGTCGAATCTATAGGGAATTGTACTATGAAATTCTCTTAACGTTATTCTCGGTAATTGTCTTGAGGTCAAGTGGAAAATAAAATGGGTATTCTTGAATTAAAAGCAATAACAGAAAGTAATAACGCAAACTATCAATAATGAGAGATCTAGGACGCTCGACTTCCTCTCGTGACCTTGTATTTGATTCCGCCTTCCCTAATGCTATTGAATCAATCAGATTTGTTAACCTAGGATCCTAAAATCTCCTCATACTTCTCCCGAGGATATGAGAACGTATCAACTGGTATCAAATCGCTCGCTCTATCCCTAGGCTCGCGACTAGTGGTGACCCGTTATGAATCGATCCTAATTGATTACCTAAGGTGACCAGATATATCCCTATTCTGCTCACTAATAACCTGGTTTTCCAACTCTTAGGTTAACTTAGGTTGTCTTGTTCGTTAATCTGAACCTAGACTACTCTCCCGAGTCTCCCTAGGTTATCTGATCTATACTAATCGGTGATCAGGCGATTAGTACGCATGAAGAACAAAACAGACAAACAGAACTGATAAACCAAATTGCATTAAAAAGGTAGGAGTTCACAAATACATCGGAACACTAGGTTCCGTCTAAGCCCTAGAAAAGGAATTTAGTTCATCATCTCGAGGACAATAATCCGAACAATACACAACGACATAATACAAATGAAGGAAATAGGAAGAAGAGAATCTGCTGAAACCCTCGCCGTCGCTTCACGTTCTTCCTCTGTTTGTCGACTCTGAATTCTGTTGTGTATCCACTGCCGTTCCTCCCAAAGTATCAGCTGCTTCCCTGTTTTTTGTTTGATAAAAGAGAATATATATATATTTCCTGATATTCCCCCCACGAAAAGATATCCAAAGAAAATATGATTCCTATTTTTACTCAACCCTCGTCCATAAAATTTCTAATTGACAAGAATATCCTCGAGTCCTTCGCGTGCTTGATGACATCCTACGAGCAGACGCGTCCTTGGAGATGGACGGACGCGTCCTTCTTGCTTATGTGTATAAACATTAAAGCGACGGACGCGTCCTTCTACTAGGCAGACGCGTCCTTGCCTTTTCCACACCGACGGACGCATCCTTGCCTTTTCCACACCGATGGACGCGTCCTTTCCTTTTCTGAAGAGCAACGGACGCGTCCTTCTTCACGGCGCACGCGTCTTTCTTCATTCTGTTCTCCAACTTCCAGGCGAATGCATCTTTTCTTAGCTTGGACACGTTCTTCACCTGTAGATAATTCTTTAGCAAGCTAAGACTTGAAGATAACAAACAACTTAAAGAACCCAAATTAGACGAATTTATTCAACTTGTTGCACAATTTTCTCGCTTAACACGAGCCTTTTAACTCTACTTTCGTAGAGTTATCAATTCACGTCATCAATCAAAGGGATTTTTCATGAAATTTGGTATCGAAAGGGCATTAATTTTTTCAAATTAATATAATCAAGTCTCTAGACTCATTTTCTCTGATTCTTAGAAGTAAATTAATTATCTTGGTAATTTATTTAATTTTCTAATCAACCTACTAGAAATGATTAATGGCGGCTCTGAATTTTGCATGAAAAGAACTTAAGTTATGATTCGGTAGTACTTGAGAGAGTCCAAATTAGGTTAGTTGATTTAACCTATTATTCTGTTAGCCTCTAATTTTTTAGATTGCAGCAGTATGGGGGTAAGCATGATATTGAATTAGGTGCTCAGGTTATATCCGTCTGGATTTATGTTGGGGAGACTGGTTCACAAGACAACCAACCTGGGACCCATACAAGTATCCCCAAATGTTTTTCTTTTTGTGTCCACGATCTTGATCCACCATGATCCGAAGATTTGGGAGGATTCCAAAAACTTCATTTCGGAGAGATTCTCTGAGGGAGTCTCAAAAGCCGCCAAGAACAAGCACTGCTTTTTCCCTTGAGCTGGGTCCTAGAATCTGCATCAGCCAAATATTGGCTTTCCTGAAAGCCAAAGCTGGTCTGACCTTGATTTGCAGAACTTCTAGGTGCAGTCATCTCCTTCTTACAAGCAAGGCACTGTTCCAGCAATTGCTCTTCATTTGCAATATGGAGCCCCCTTGATCTCAACTAGAATCGGATACTCGATCCAAATTCATACTTTGATTAGATTCTCTGTTCTTGTTTGCTTTATCGCGTTTGTGTTTTGGTTTGGTCAGTTTGTGAGAACATTGGAAAAGTTCTGTAAACATTTGATGGATTGTTACACCATATTTTGGTTAGATATCATAGGATTCTGGTGGAGTTGTTTACTTCTGTCAATAGGAATGACAACTCAGATCAGAATGGTTTTAGGATGAAAGTAAATTGTGAATATAGTGAACATTATGCAGTGCTTTTCTCTGTGCAGGTAGAGCTTTCTGTAGCAGAACGGTCTGAGGAACAGTCGTCTTGATCATCCAAAGAAAGGAGGCTGAAAAAGGTGGCTACCAAGTCTACTCGACCTGAGAAAAAGAGGACTCTTGCTAAAAAACTTCTTGGAAGAATCTTAAATGATTCTGAGATGGATACTTCCTAGGACTCGCAAGCTGCTACAAGAGCTAATATGCAAGGATATTAGCAATAGATAGAGAGATAGAGCAGAGCACTCAAGATGTTGTGAGATCACCTGTTGAAGATGCTGCTGTAGAACGGTTGACAAGAGAAGAAGAAGAAAAGGAAGAGGAGAACATTCACCATGAGAAATCATTAATGAATACCAAGCCTTTCTTGTTGAGAAGAGGGAGGATGGTGAAGGTGAATGAGTACACATCGCAGAGGTCAACCAACAGAAGTAGCAAACTCAGAGGGGGAGCAAGATCCCAATGCAAGTGCTGAGAACAACGAGTTCAATACTGCTAATATAGCAGAAGACATTGCACCTAAGAATGCTCCAGATGCTGCTGCAAAGGATGTTCCCATGTCATCAACTCAAGAGGAAGCTAAGACTCAGGGGGGGAGTCTATTGGAACTCAACCAGAGACAGATCCAACTGAGGCTCCAACTTCGTCAAATGAGGAGATGTTGCAGGATATTCTATTTAGATAGGGTGAATTGAAATATCAGCTGCAAGAAACTCAGAGAATCATTCTATGTTGAGATATAGGAGCTGAAGTACTTGATGGAATTCAAATTTAAAAATCGAAGAATGTAGTCATATCCAGCGCATTTTTCGCTTCACTAGAAATTGAAAATATTGGGAGAAAGATTTAGAGACTTGCATCTGCAATGGATAAGAAGTTGGAACAATTCTCACCAATCTTATGATTAGTGCGATAATGAGCTTTCTAGATCTTTTGCTTTTGGGTTACTCATTTGTGAAACTCAGTTTCTCCTTTTTCAAGGGGTGGCCAGAATAGGAGTACTGAAATTGAAATCCTACGGTAACAATGCCAACTGAATATAACAGCCCCGAAATGACACTAACGAGTATAAAACTAGTTTCTCGGAAAACTGAAATCTTCACAAAATCAAGAATGGCGATGTCAAGTAAGGCGTTGACTCTTTGCATTATTACTATAATAATATGCTCATTGGTGACGAACGATGTGGTCGTCGACACGAGGATGATGGAGTATGGCGGCATTGAAAAAGTGGGCCAGGCGTATTGCAAGGGTGCATGCTGATTGCCTCCTCCTTCTAATCCCTACGAGCATGGTTGCGAGAAGTCCAACAGGTGCCGCGACAGGCTATGAATTAGACTTGAAAAGACATAGAAAGGTGTTCTCATATTTTATTCTTTTCACATATTGATTTATGTTTTGTGGAATACAAGTTTGATTGATTTCTTTATTGCAGCCTTATCTATGTTTCTCATAATAGATCTTTCTCTATCTTATTTCGGGTTCTATATTTGTTGGGATTTATATAAACCTGCGACCACGTACTTCTAACACATCTAGTTGAAGTCGCGCTTTGCATGCCTTCCTTTTGCTCATGCAAACAGTTCACTCTAAAGTCCAAAGTGCACTAGCTTCTTAAGCGCTACAAATCAATTTTTGATTGGACTTGAAAATGTGATCTAGTCTTGAACTGCTCTGGAGAAATCAAAGGCAGTTTGGAATGTAACTTGTGGTCCGTTTGTTTGGAAAAAAAAAAAATACCATCTGCCACAATTTATTTTTCGATAATGTCTGGGCAACGGAAAATTATGTGCCAAGGAAGGCTGGCAATGACAAGACTGCTGAGTTGGTGATTTTTAGCCAAAATTGACCAAAAGGACTAGATAAGTTTCAGTTGTTTAATTTAGTTATAAGGCAAAAATTCAAACTGTATATCATATTTGGTGAACAATATTTATGCAAAATATTTTTTTCAGCAAATGATATTTGTATGATGACACTCAGTGAGTCATGTTAGCGGCATGGTTGCTCTTGTAATAAAAAATTCTAGGTCCACATTAGTTCTATTTCAGAAGACTTCCACATATCATGGTAGAAAGAACTTCATAATACCCACATGACAAATTAAGCTTCCTTGAGCATCAATTACAATATAGCTAGTTGAATAATAGTCCAAGATTTTCTAACGCATGGCTCGAGAGAGTGAAGTTCCATTCTCACGTGGGTCTATTTCCTTATAATGGCAACTAAAATATAATCCTTGAACCAAGTTAAATTTTGAAAATTAGAGTGCAACTCGAAATGTACCTTATATCTCTACCCTTGCCCTCACAGCGAGGGCAGACTTAAGTGTGTTGACGACGAAGGCTTTAATCGTGGATCCAAAATGTTAATGAGGCGATGCATCGTTGACTCCAATGCATGATGTGCGAAAGGAGGGCTCAATGAACCGAGCTTGAGATTCTTGGCTCCAATGTCAAATAAAACATAGCTTCAAGGAAGAATTTGCACAAAATTTTCCCATTTTAGTTGATTGTCTGTATGGATACCATTTACATGTCCATGGTTTTTCAATACTTATATCGAAAGACAAGTAAGTTAAAGGAATTATATCCACTAATGTCATGGTTAGTCGTAGTCCTATAATTTGAGCTTTCTAGATCTTTTGCAATAGCTTCTTAAACACTACAAATCAATTTTTGACTGAACTTGAAAATGTGATCAAGTCTCGAACTGCTCTGCAGAAGTCAAAGGCATTTTACAATGTAATTCATGATCCGTCTATTTGAGGGGGAAAAAAACCATTTGTGACAATTTATTTTTTGATTTTCCGATGTTTGGGCAACGGAAAATTAAGTGATTTACAAAAAACATTTTCTATGGACCGGAAGAAACAAGTCTAGACCGGAGGAAAACAACTTCCCTTGTAGTAAGAAGGAAATCACTTTCTCTAAATCATAAATAAATAAAACTAATCATTTTACTTCAATATAATTTTCATGGAAAATAGTTTCCTTTGGAATGAAGTTTTCAGTATGTTTATTATGAAAAAAGCCATAAAAATAGTCTGCGTTTGGTTGCTTGAATATAAGATGAATTGCGTCTGGAAAGATTCGGTGATCTTAGTTTCTTACATGCTATCTTCTGTTTGGACAAAAATCCAATATAACAACGGATATGAACATATTCCATCGAAATAAGTATTTTCTACACCTTAATTAGGGTTTAAAATTAGGGAAAAAGGTTAGACAAATAAATAAGAGAAGGAAACACCTAAACCAGTTTTGACGAGGGCCTACCAACGAAGTTGCCTCTCCAATGATAGCCGCAGACCATGGGGGAGGGAAGGGGGAGGTGGAGGGAGAGAGCTATTGTGATGATGTTAATTCTATTTTAATAGGTCATCTGGGTTTTTAACCAGAATATATCTAGTCCAAGTAGGGTACCAAATTGCTACTATGAACCATTTGTTTTGTAAAATTTATTTAGTTTAATTTTTTCTAATAACATGGGAAATCCAAAATTTTCATCTCAACTGATTTTGAAGGATGCATGCGCATAACTCTATACGTCACCTGCATTAAGCTTGTGTAACCCATGATGACTAGACTTGCCACGTTCAAATCAAATTCTTGACTACGCTTGCCCAATTTCTTGAGAGTTAACTATTGAACAATTGATGAAAAAGAATGATGTGCCAATTAAGTAGTATTGATATAATAAGTTAAGCATCAATTCTGAATTTCTATTCGCTTCAACCAACCAATTCCTACTGTTCACCCTAGCCGACCGAGCCCTGACTAATACTTTGAGACCCTTCGCCGTTGCTAACAGAGTATGCCTTTTTTTACACTTCAACCAAAAGAAAAAGTTCTTGTTTAACACTCCCATCAAAATCTAAAATATATTATTTATATTTTAAAATCTTACAAAAGATATATGTGATTCAACAAGTTAATAATTATTGGATGTTAAATTTCGAGTATCGAGTTAAAGGAAGTCGAAGTGCTGCTGCAAGATTTAGATTAAATGAAAAAAGAAAAAGAAAAATTGCATACGAACAAGCCTTTCAATGAATTTTTTTTTCTTAGCACAGTTCAAGCTTTTCCTTTTTGTAGGAGAAAATTCTCCAATTACTCCTAAACGTATTGTATAAATGCTAATTCAGTCCTAAAATGATTGATTTTTTTTTAAAATTAGTCCTAAATCTTCACGTGAAATGCCAATATAAGAGTTCTAGCTAATTTCATTGGAAATCGCTGAAGCAATGTAACAAGGAAGGCTGGTGATATCAAGACTGCCAAGTTATTGATTTTCGGCGAAAATTGACCGAAAGGACAAAAGTGGAATTCTGCGCAAAGGTTTTAGACTAAATCGGCAAAATCAATATGCACGAGGGTAGTTTTTCAAAATAGAGGAAGGCAAGAGTAAGTTGCCAAAGATTAAATTGAAATCCAAGTGTTAGTTTGTCCTACATAGAAATTAGATTAATATGTTGACATCGATTGCGTATCCATATAAAATTGGGGAAGCCATCAAATTCTATCCATCTTATGCATGTCAAATAAATGTCTTGATAAGTTTCAGTTGTTTAATGTAGTTATAGGGCGAAAATTCAAGCTGCATATCATATTTAGTGTACAATATTTACGCAAAGAATTTTTTCGGCAAATGATATCTGTATGATGACACTCAGCGTGTCATATTAGTGGCATGGCTGCTATTGTAATAAAAAAACTCTAGGTCCACATTAGTTCTATTTCAGTAGACTTTCACATATCATGGTTGAAAGAACTTCATAACACCCACATGACAAATCAAGCATCGTTGTGGATCAATTATAATGTAGTTAGTTGAACAATAGCTGAAGATTTTCTCATGCATGGCTCAGAGAGTGAAGATCCACTCTCTCGTGGGATGGAAACTAACATATAAACCTTGAACCAAGTTAAAGATTGCAACTTGAAATGTACCTTATATCTCTCCCCTTCCCCTCAGAGGGAGCGCCGACTCCGACGTCTTGATGACGGAGGCTTTAATCATGGATCCAAAATGTTGATGAGGTGATGCATCATTGACTGCAATGCATGACGGGCGAAAGGAGGGGCTCACTGAACTCAACTTGAGATTCTCGGCTCCGAAATCAAATAAAACATAACTTCAAGGAAGAAATTGCACAAATGTCTCTTGTTATAGTTGATTGTCTGCGTGTATACCATTTACGTACATGGTTTTTCACTGCTTATATCAAAAGAAAAGTAAGTTAAAGATTTGTACCAGCTATTGTCATGGCTAGTTTTAATCCTGTGATTAGTGAGATAATGTGCTTTCTAGATCTTTTGCTTTTGGGTTAACCATTCATTAAAATCAGTTTCTCCAGTTTCAAATGGTGGCCAGTACAAGGGAATTGAAATTGAAATTCGACACCAACAATGCCAACTAAAAATAACAGCCCCAAATCAACACTAATGAGTATAAAACTAGCTTCTCGAAAAGCTTGAATCCCCATGAAATCAAGAATGGCGATGTCAAGTAGGATGTTGGCTCTTTGCATTATTATGGCTAAAGTACATTAGAAGAGCCAAAATTTGTGTATGGCTCTTACTTTAGTGCCAAAACTTTTAAAATGATCACCTAGTATAAAAAAACTTTCAAAATGATCATTTAAATGCCAATTTTCTTTTGAAACGTTCACTTTAGTGTCAAAATTTTCAAAACGATCACTTAAGTGCAATTTTTTTTTTAAAAAATGACCATTTAAATATCAATTTTTTTTTCCGAAAAATGATAACTTTAGTGCCACATCTAGCGACTCAAAATTGGCACTGAAGTGATCTTTTTTTTCTAAAAAAAATTAATACTTAAGTAATCATTTTTAAAAAAAATAGGGCACTCAAGTGATTGTTTCAAAAGTTTTGGCATTGAAGTGATCAATTTTCAAAAAATTTAGCACTTAAGTGATCGTTTTGAAAGTGTTAGCACTAAAGTGAGCGTTGTACATAAGTTTTAGTACTTATAGTATACTTTAGCCCATTATTACTCTAATAATATGCTCATTTGCAACGAACGATGTGATCATCAATGCAAGGATGATTGTGTATGGCGGCATTGAGAAAGGGGCCCGGCGTATTGCAAGGGCGCACGCTATTTGCCTCCTCCTTCCAATCCTTACGAGCATGGTTGCGAGATGTCCAATAAGTGCCGCAACGGGCCATGAATTAGTTTCTTGAAAATACCTAGAAGGGTGTTCTCAAGATATTTTATTCTTTTGACATATTGGTTTATTTTTCGTGGAATACAAGCTTGGTTGATTTCTTTATTTTAGCCTTATCTATGTTTCCCATAGTAGATCTTTCTCTATCTTATTTGGGGTTCTATATTTGTCGGGATTTATGTAAACCTGTGACCACATACTTCCAATACATCTTGTTGAAATCGCGCCGTGCATGCCTACCTTTTGCTCATGCAAATTGTTCTTAAGCACCACAGATCAATGTTTGATTCTCTTCCTCCTTCTTCCTCGGCTATCCAGCCAAATATCCATTCCCTGTCCAACTTTGATTCAGCTCAATTCATCAACAATTACAATGATTAGAGTATAGCACTAGCTCACCCAAGATTTGTGAACACTAAATCAAGCAATGGATCGACTAATTAAACTCACCTTTCGACATGCAAGCCGAACCTCATTTTCTCATACCCATTTTCCAAGACCCACCTTTTGCTCTCAATCGAATAAAAAAAGGACAATCCATTTGTAAGATTCATATTCTACTTGCCTAAGGTTCAAACTCTGGGAAGATGGAGCTCGAATTGCCATCAAATCGAGCTTGGCTACTTCCTTTTTGCATGTGGCCGAGAAGAAGAAAGGGAGGACAACATGCAGCGAGCGGGATGGTGAGAGGCTGAGTAGATTTGAGGACAAGAGTGAGCTTGAGGTGAGGTTGCTACTGCCGTCACGGCCAAGATGAGCTTGGGAGGCCGTCGGGGTGAGGGGAGCTCTCAGGTGGAGCTCATGAGGTGGGGGGTTTCTATGAAGAAATGAGGGGGAGAATGGGAGAAAAGGAGAGAGAAAGGGGGTTTATATAGAGAGGGGAAGAGGTAGGTCAGTGGTAGAGGGGTAATTCGATCAAAGAGGGTTCCAATCAAACTCCAATTCCAGGACAAACTCAAATGGATTAAAACTTCACCCCAACATCCATAATCCTACGATGGTCAACTTGACCATCCTTAACATTCACGTTAGCTCATCAACATGGTTCGGATGATATATTGGGAATTGGCAATTCAATATATTCAAAATGACTTTCACATTTGTTTGAGTCGGGCGTGTTACTTAACCCATAGTTCCCATCAAGGCGCTAGGTCAATCCTCAAGGCATTCCTGTCATCATTAACATCCAATTATTAGCTACTTTACTCGCTAATTAATCCGATAGAAAATCCAGCCATCATAGATTACCCATTAGTTAAATTAAGTTTCTCCTTTTTCAAAGGGTGGCTAGTATGGGGGAACTGAAATTGAAACCCTACCCCAACAATGCCAACTAAAAATAATGGCCCCAAAAGGACACTAATGAGTATAAAACTAGCTTCTTGGAAAGCTTGAATCCTCACGAAATCAAGAATGGTGATGTCAAGTAAGGCATCGACTCTATACATTATTATTGTAATAATATGCTCATTCACGACAAGCGATGTGGTTGTTGATGCGAGGATGAGCAAGTATGGCAGCATTGAGAAAGGGGCCAGGGGTATTGCAAGGGTGCCTCCTCCTTCCAATTATTATGATCAAGGTTGTGAGAAGTCCAACAAGTGCCATGGCAGGCCATGAAGTAGATTCTTGAATAAAAACCTAGAAGGGTGTTCTCGAGATATTTTAGTCTTATGACATATTGGTTTATGTTTTGTGGTATACAAGCTTGATTGATGCCTTTATTGGAGCCTTATCTGTGTTTCTCGTAGTAGATCTTTCTCTATCTTATTCGGAATTCTATTTGTGTTGGGCCTTATATAAACCCGCGACCACGTTCTTCTAACGCATCTCATTGAAGTGGCGCCATGCATGCCTAACTTTTGCTTATGCAAATTGTTCACTCTAAAGTCGAAAGTGCACTAGCTTCTTAAGCACTACATATCAATTTCTGATTGAACTTGAAAATGTGATCTAGTCTCGAACTGCTTCGGAGAAATCGAAGGCGGTTTAGAATGTAACATATGGTCCGTTTGTTTGGGAAAAAAAAACATTTGTGACAATTTTTTCAATTTTCCGATGTTTGGGCAATGGAAAATTAAGTGATTTACAAATTTTTTTTTTCCAGAAACAAGTTCAAATCAGAGGAAAAACAACTTCCCCTGCAGTAAGAAGGTAACTACTTTCTCTAAATCATAAACAAATAAAACTAACCATTTTTCTTGAAAATAATTTTCATGGAAAATAGTTTCTTTTAGAATGGAGTTTTCAGTTAAATAAATGCACCCTTTAGTAGGAAACAAGCCATAAAATTAGGCTGCATTTGGTTGCCTAAGTATAAGATGAATTGCATACGGTAAGATTTGGCGATCTTATTTTCTTACATGCTATCTTCTGTTTGGACAAATATCCAATATAACAACGGATATGAACATATTCCATCCAAAAGAATTAGCTATACCTCAATTAGGATTTTAAAATTAGGAAAAATGGTTAGATAAATAACTAAGAAAAGGAAACACCTAGTCCTATTTTGAAGAGGGCGTACTAACATAGTTGCCTTTCCAATGATAGCCGCAGGCTTTGACCAAATAATAATAACAATAATAACAATAGTAGCCGCAGACCATGAAGAGGGGGGGGGGGGGGGGGGGGGGGCGGTGACGGTGGAGTCCAGCTTAATCAGGACACATCTAGTCCAAATAGGGCACCAAGTTGCTATTATACTCCATTTGTTTTGTAAAATATTTTAATTTTTAATTTTTTTTAATAACATGAGAAATCCAAACTTTTTCATTTCGACTAACTCTGAAGGATGCATGCGAATAAATCTTTACGTAACATGCATTAAGCTGGTGTAACCTTGATGATTGGACTTGGCACGCTTAAATCAAATTCTTAACTACACTTGCCCAATTTCTTGAGAGTAAACTATTGAACAATTGATGCAAAAGAATGACGTGCCAATTAAGTAGTGTCGATTTAATAAGTTACGCATCAATTCTAAATTTCTAATCGCTTCACTCAAACAATTGCCACTGTTCGTCATAGCTGGCCGAGTCCTGACTAATACTTTGCTGCCTTGTGCCGTTGCTAATAGAGTATGCTTTTTCACACTTCAACAAAAAGAAAAACTAATTGTTTTATACGCCCATCAAAATCTAATTTATATTAGTTATATTTTAAAATCTTACAAAAGATATATGTTAAATGAAGTCGAAGTGCTTGCTGCAAGATTTAGATTAAATAAAAAAATAAAAAGTAAAAGTGCATACAAACATGCCTTTTTACTATCTAAAATTGATTATTATTATGAAGCAAGTCATTAATGTTGCTTATCATATCTTTTTATTATCTAAAATTGATTTATTTGTGTGGATAGTTTTGTCAATGGAAAGTTAATCGAGTTGGATTCGTCTTTGAAGATCCTTATGTCTCCATGAAAGACGTGGATTGAGGAAGAAGAGGATTCATTAAGTAAAGAAGAGTTCTGGAAACTCAAATCTGGATTATATGAACAATCAAATCAATGGGAGATTCTAATCTTATTTTTCAATGGCTACGAAATCCTTGTTATACAAGGACAGTTTGAAGGTGGATGAGTATAAAAGGAGACTTCGAAGTTGAAGAGAGTACGAAAATCTAGAATATGAAATTTCAAAGTTCAAGAAAGCTTCAATTTTTTTATTCAATTTTTATCCAACCGCTGTAATATTTAGAGGTCATTATTCGAAGTGATTGAGTGTTAGACAAATTGCTCTACAAACTTAAGGATCATCATCAATTTGTAACCTCCAAGCTATTCTCTAGTGGAATATAGCCGATTGGCTATTAGCATGAAGAAGTGGACATAAGCTTGATTAAAGCTGAACCACTATAAATTTTGTGTGTAAATTCTCTATCCTTTAAAACTCCATTTATATTTTTCTTGATAGTTGATTTGTGCATAAATAGACTTTGAGATCATCTCAAATCCTATTCTCGATCAGACTCTGAATTAGAATCTAGACTTGCTTATTTAAATTCCATATTATTTTTTAACAAGTTTGAAAATCACCCATTTACCTTCTCTAGGTGATAATGATAGATATAATAATAGATATCGCCGAAAATGGAAGCTCAAAAGAGTGGTTCCAAATACACACTCATTATCAGAAGCCATGGAATATCCCATGATCACGCGAAAAGAAATACCAAGGAAAAAAAATACTCAAAAACTTGTTACGGATTATATTACAGGTTCCCAAATTTTTGGAATTTAGAACCTACTCGTCGGAACTTGGTATCCACTCTCCATATCTTGAAACCTGGAACCACACAAGTTCCTCACCAGTCCAGTTCCAGATTTTAGGTTTTACTCTGAAATCAAGCTCACCTCTGAAGAGAGAGAGAGAGAGAGAGAGAGAGAGAGAGCGCACCCCTCATAACATATAGCAGTCCATAGGTCCCAATCTCTTCCTCCTCCTCCACAATCTATTCCAAGTCTTTGTCAATTAGATCTTGTACCATTCCTGATCATCCTTCTCATTTTGGAGCCTCTCAAAATTACCAGAATGAGTCCTAAGGTAAAAGAAGCTTCAGAACGACCATAACGTAGCGTCTATGGCCCTAGATGTTTCTAAACGTTATTAATTGTCTCTTTCTCTTCGTATCCGTTCAAGAACATGTCTATGACGCCGTCCGAGTCGTGTCAATTGATTGCTTGATGCTCTTGAACCTGATTGCTTAAAAACACTTGATGGCGAATTCAAGTAGGCCAACGATAATAATTGTTATCTTTCTTTTTTATACTAGGCCCTTGCTATAATGACCGTTTAATGTCATTTTGACATCAAATGGTCCAACGCCAGCCACAAATTATTTCGTGGTTGGCACATAACAGCAAAGAAAAAAAAAATCTGCAACTTTTGGTGATAAGCATAGCGCGATCACACTGTCATGCATAGAGTGACTGTCAGCTAATAAATTTCCTTTATACTATTATCGAGTGTATGACCCTGATAGCTTCTTCCTTTGTCGAGGTTTTCCAATAGAATCGACTCTTCTCATCTCATGTTTTTATCACACTTTCACATTGGTTCTTTCCTCATAGAACTATATATTCAGTATTAAGGTTAACGAATCAAATGCTTAATGCTTGCATGTATGGATTAGGCGTACGATTGGCTACTAATTTGGTTCTTCTAATTGTCTATATGAATCATAGCAATCTTGTACAGGAACAGCTTTCTTATAACCTGAGGTGAATTTTCTCATTAAATTATGCACCCTAATTGATCACTTCACAACCAGTCAAAATCACACACCACACCAACTTATCTTTCAACAAAACAATCACCTTGGCAACAATCAAATACACTGAGAAAAAGGACTATAGAAATCAGGAATTATTCAGAGCAAAATCTCTCTGCTCTTGCTCATCCATGGTATCAGGGAGCGTCGTGCCTCTTGTCTCCGGCAACAAAAGCACCACGAGCCCGCAAAAAATGATCGCGATTCCGAACACTGAGTAGGTCAAATGGGGTATTTCCTTGCCGGCCGAGATCAACGTCGGATCGAATAGAACACCCAGCGTGATGGCTTGTCTCATCATTGACGTTGCCGAATTTCTCACGCTTGTTGGAAACAATTCGATGGTGTAGATCACGAGCACATTGTAAGCCATGCAAGTGCAGAAGAAAGAGGCAAGTTCCAACCCTATTTCCACACTCCCACACCCCACAAAAGCACATGCCACACTTAGCACTCCACTCACCGCTGTGAAGCCAAGAATTGTGCTCTTCCTATTCCATCCATTCAGCAAAAAATAGGACACAAAGTAGGATGGTATGATTAGCAAGGCATTGAAGGTGACGCTTAGGTAGATGTTGAATCCTAGGTTTCCGACGCCCAACAGCATCCCGTAGTACATCATCCCAATGCCGAACCCGAGCGCCATGACCTTCGCCAACCGGGGCAGCGCCCACCCCCTCCGGAATAGTTCCTTGATCGAGGAGTAGGGGCCGAGTTTAGTGGTTTCTTGCTTGTGGGGAAAGCTTGACAGGTACGACTTCAGCCTGCCATGCTTTGCCGGCAGCGCGATACTCCTCAGTATAGTGATGGCCTCGTCCTCGCGGCCCTGCATGAAGAGCCATTTTGGAGACTCGCGAATGAAGAAGAAGAAGAGGAGGCAGTACAAGATGGCGGGTGCCGAAGTCGAAACGTAGAGGTATCTCCACGAAGCATCTCTGAGGAGGTATGCTATGGCAGGCAAGGATAACAACCCTAATGTTCCGAATAACAGGCCAATCATCCCAATGAGTCCTCTTGACTTTTTCCCGACTATCTCAGTCGACAGGACCAGCGCGCTCGTGCCAATGGACGCTCGTCCGAACCCACTGACAAGCCGCAGTGCTGAGTAGACCCAGAGGTTGGGGGAGAATGAGGAGGCCAAGGCGGCCAACGACATAATTGAACACGAGAGGACGAGCAGGTTCTTTCGGCCGAGAGAGGAGTCGGCGAGGGTGGCAAACGCAAAGCCGCCAATCAGGCAGCCCAAGTAGAAGCATGAGGTCGGGAGGCCCGTGATAAAGGAGCTCGCGCACTCGAGCCCCCACTCCGTTATGATGGAATTAAAGACAGTCCCGTTCCCGGCCGAGTCGCCCGTGGTTCCGACGTCACTGAAGTCGCTAATGCATGCCTGTTGTCCATCGAAGAACCAGGCCAAGGAGACAAGCAGGGCTTGGAGAAACTGCCGCCAGCTGAACCCGTCGACGCACCACTCGATCATCTCGTCCAGCGTTTGGGGGCCGATCTCGTCGTTGTTTAGGACTCCTAACGCGGGCGACTCGGTTTCCGATAGGAGGGGCGATGAATTCGCCATTGCTTGATCTCAACCCTGGCTCTACGTTAATAATGTGCGCTTGTATTCTTGCGAGGGGTGGAACGTCTTGTATACATAGGAAGGACATTGATTGATTTAACAAAAGCAGTTGGCCGCGGGGCCCAAAATCCATTATGCATGGCCACCACGTGAATTTAAAGCCAAATTGTGTCCTTGGCTACAGTCTTCGGTCCGGATTAGATGACGTTATGGCCCACTCATTAGCCCCATTTTCATCTCTCTCTCTTCGACAATTAACATGCTAAAAGAGGGGCCTCCAAAGGTTTTCTCTCTTCTTTTATTTTCCTTTTCTAGGTAAGATATTCGTTTTTGCTTACCAATGCGTATACTGTTCGTACAAACTAATTTAGATGATTAACCCGTTTCCGAAAGTTCCTCTTTAAGTGAAACGACTTTTTCAAGGCAAAAATTTTTCTTTCACTTTGCTCGGAAAACGATGTGACTATGTTACGACGGAAGAGGATGCGATGGAGTCTCAAGGCTTACCTTGAAAATTTTTTCGGGCCAATACTAAAAAAAAAAAAAAACCCCGCTTTAGCATCAATCTCAATCATATCCAAAATATTTTTCTATCGCATAAAAAACTCTTAACTTTTACTTTTGTCCCAATTCCACTGGTCTAATACAAAAAAAAGGAAATATCAACTTTAGCTTTATCTAATTCTACCTGCATAATACCCAAAAAAGGCCCAAACTTTAGCATTTATCTTAATTATATCCAAAATATTTTTGTTTTATAAAAGATCCCAAATGTTTACTTTTGTTTCAATTCTACCATTGTTAGTTTTTGGTTCGTAATTACAATCAATTAATCCTTTGTGATATTTTCACATTGTTAATTAATAAAACCATAGCAAAGCTGCAATGAAAAAATTCAGCAATTTTCTCGTCTATTGGTTGCTTTCTCTACACAATGTCAGGAGACTCAAGATGGTGCGCTTCATATTTTGTTAAAACCTAAATTTTGATTTTTCTTTAATCATTCATTTTGCATAAAAATCAGGAATTAAATTTTAATTCCTACAAAAATAAGTTATTTTCATGTTTATTTTGAGCATTCATTCATTACTTTTACATTTAATTGGAATGTTGGTGAAAAAATAGAGCTTTACGACCATGCATAATTTAGGGGAAGCTGGGCGCCGAAAATTTTAAGGACTCAGGGTCTGGTTTTGATCTTAATTCGGACCAAGCCCTCAAAATTGCCAAAAAAACAAACAAACAAACAAACAAATAAAAAACAGAAACACAGCCGAGTCCGCCTGGGAAATGTGTGGCCATAATTCATAAGTTGGAGGATCCACTTTGAGTCTTAGGTTAATTTTAACTCAACCCATTACAAGGCCAAAGATTAAGCCCATGATTAAGTTAAAGAGCAAGAAGATAAAGAATGAGTAGAAAAGGAGAGCGTGCAGCGCATTTTCCTCTTTTCCAGTCACGCCATACATTGGGGCCGCCGTTGTTGTGGTGCCATCATCAACCACGTTGCCGCTTTTGAAATCCCACGACAGGCTCCCCCACCACTGGTTGCAGCTGTTCATCAGCATCGGCAGACCCCCACCAATCTCCGCTGCTGGCGCATGACGAGACGCCGTACGGCCGTACAATAATTCGGAGAACATCTTTGCCCATGTAATATCCCTGACATTGAAGCTGCTGTTCAGCGAATCCACCGATTTAGTGAGTCCATCACCGACAATTTCCTCGGGTGCTTGTTGACCCGCAACAAAGCCGTCCACGAACTTCGGGAGCGAGCCCCTCATCCAAGGTGAGCCAATCCGTACGTGGACCCCAATAGCCGACCGGTGGGAAGGTCAAGCTTGGAGTGCAATTTTTTTTTTTCAAAATTCGAATAGGAAAGCTCGACCATCAAAAAAGAAAAAGGTAACTTTCCTATCTTGAATTTTAATAGATTCACTTGCCTATTTTGTGATTTCTTTGCATATCTTTCATTGCATCAAATTGGACATTTTTTTTTCAAAATACATGTTAATTATGAAAGTCTATCTTTAGGATTACTGATGGAATATTCGATTAGGCAAGATTTTTTTTTTCAAAAATTGATTGATATATCCACTTTCTTGATTGAATTGATTGGTATATTCAATTCCCTGATTTGATTTGAATTGCGTGATAGTCATATTTTTTTTTTCAGAATATATCCGTCGCATAATGTGATAATTCCAAAAATTCTAAAAAAATTCATTTCTATATTTTAAAATTGCACATTTTAAAATTTGCATCGTGTAGTTTTTTAGCATCTAACTCTTTTGTAAATAATTAGATTAAATTTCATTTTTAGGATGAAAATTGCTTGTTTAAAATAATCTATCTTTAATATATTGGGGTTTAGGTAATTTTAAACTCTAAATAGGTAAGATAAGGGTTATTTTGACATAGTTTTTGCCATGTCATTTTTTCCATTTCATACTAGGTTGCATTTTACTTTAGACTTCATATATAATTGCATGTTTGGGTTTTAATTAATTTGCACAGAACTTGGATAATTTAATTAAACCTTAGTATCACTTTTATATTAGTTTGATTTAATTTGCACGTCACCTAGTCTAGTTTTGCATTTTGCACCATGACATTGCATCATTTAGAATAAAATTCATCTATCATATGCATTCATATAAAAAAAACCAAAAAATAAAAATGAACAATTTGTGTGGTGCATGCTCCTTGATTATATTGACTTCTGAATGTTTAATTAATTGATTTTTCACCCGTATGATAACCTTTGTTAGTGACTTAGATTAAAATCAACTAATGTTTCCTGACAAAAAAAAAATTTATGAAATAAAAATGATATTGAAAAGATGTTAGAGAAATCTAGTGTAATTAAGTCCCTTAGCTTAAAATCTCTGGTTCGTAGAAGTAATTTAGTTGTCCCACCTAAAATGATTAGTGACGGCTCCAATTTCAAAATACCTTACATGTTAATCACATTGAACCTTAAGTTGCGATTTGATATGAGCTTGGAATAATCTGAGTTAGATTAGTTAAATAATTAACCTGAAATTCTATTAGCCTGAAATTTTTAAATTTTAGGTCGTGACAGATTCTCCCTAGCACTCAATAGCCCAAAGAACAGCTAGACGTGAAGATCTTATTATTTGGTTAAATGATATCAAATCTTGTCGTCCCTCAAGCCTGTTATTTTTGAATTTCGAAGATTTATTGATAAGTTAGGCAAGAAACTTCAAACCACAAAGGATTAACTAACAGTGATTATGGATGAAAGACTGGAGGTGGTAGAATTAAGGAAAAAGTAAAAGTTGAGGTTCTTTATGAGATAATTTATTTTTAAATATAATTGGGACTATGCTAAAGTTGATGTATCATGCTAGTAGAATTGGAACAAAAATAAAAGATGAAGTTTTTTATGAGACAAAAAAAGTTTTGAATATAATTGAGATAGAAGCTAAAATTGTGGTTTTTTTTTATGAGACAAAAAAAAAGTTCTGGATATAATTGAGACAAAGGTTAAAGTTGGAGGTTTTTTTTTAGGGGTATTAACCCTAAATTTTCCTATCTAACTTCATGTTAAGCCCATCTTTTGGAGTTATTTCGATTACACCTATCAATTTCCTATTTGCAAGCTATCTTGATCTTGTAATCAAGTCCTTCAAAGCTGGGTTGAAATTTAGTATCAAGGGATCCAAGCAAATATAGTATTAAGGGGGTAGACCCTCAATCGATAGTTGCATGTATGAGTGAACAAAAAAATTATGATCTATCCAAATCGGATCATACTGTACCTAACTGATTGATTTTGGATAAGACCAACGGATACCTGTCCGGTTCTCGATTTCAATTTTTTGAAATCAACGAGTTCTAGTTTGATTCATGATTTCAGGCGAGAACCATGCAACCAGCCTAACCGAACCAATCCTTTTATATAATATAAGTATATATTCTTTTAATTGACACCAAAGAAAAGTACAAACAAAAGTTGGTAAATACAAATCGAAGAAACGTCATGGGTATGTTTGTTAGTTCTTCTCCACATTCTTCAAGTTTTGGTAAAACAACCAAGACTGATTGGGATAGTGACCTTTGTCCTTCGTGTGACCACCTATCACTAGTAAAAGAGAAATGATTTTGCTGGCATGTATGATTCCATTGACTTTTCAAGATTCTCTCATCCAAGTGACCCGCAAAATTATGGTGAAGCTTCGAATTTTGGAGGCTATTGAAGCCAAGACTACGAAGCTCAACAAATTGTTTTACATCTCATACAAAAGTTGGTAAATACAAATCGAAGAAATTCGCTGCGTATGTTTGTTATTATTATTATTTTTTTGGTATGTTTGTTATTTCTTCTCCACATACTTTAAGTTTTGGTGTGAAGGGGAAACTAATTCCTTGTTTCTCAACGAAACACACGTGAAAAAACATGTCATAATCTAACTTGTATCACTGATCAAACAACACATCACACAAGGAACGTACCATAATTACCACGGATTAAGAGTGACTTCGCAATTCGGAGAGATTCCACACTTCAATCACGGATCAACAGTGAAGAATAAGAGCATTGTCCATCATTGTTCTCCTTTTGTTGATAACCAACATGAGTGAGAAGAGAGAAAGATATCTTAAAATTTTAAAAAGAAAAGAACGTATCTTTTCAAAATAAAACTAAATGTGGATAACTGCTTAGCAGTTACTAGTGGTGGACATTGGGCATGGTTCCCTACATGATTGTCCATGGTAAGCCCCATGCACCCCAACATCTCCCACTCAGCCATGTAGGATAAACAACTCTCACTTACCCGTGGAGGACTAACACTCTCATTCCCCCACGGAGGGCTAAACATAATTCTCTCTTTTCTACAAAGTTCATATTGACAAATAATCCGTGCAACCAGCATACACTGAGAGCTCGTTGTCATACATTTGTTGGGAGTATATGATAACTAAAAGTTTGGACATGATCAAAAATAAATTTTCTTATGTTGTACCCTAGATCGTCAGTCATAAACATATCTTTCTCTCATTCTCATTTAAGCATAATATGTTATATCCACAGTTATGATCATACTAAGTAATCATAATTGACCGGTATATGAATACAAATCTATCATGCAACTTAAAGCTCTAAATCGATCTTTCTCTTCCATTAAACCTCTTAATCTCAGTTCAGCTCGCTTTTCTAGAAATGTCTCATTAGGTCGAATCAATTCATGATCATAGGTAACGCTCTAAGACATCAGACTAAATAGAGATCTTGAGAATAATAAATAGTCGTAAGGGCACTAAATGAAGGACTTTTATCATCGAGAGTCTCATATGGCTTATAAAGTTGAGATCTAAACTTTTACCAACTCTCATTGGTTGATTTCTCCATATGTAATATGAAATACGTATTACGATATTTTATCATTCCCTACGGAACGTATATTTGTTCATTTAATACAGTACAAATAATAGTTTAGACACACTCAATGTCTAACTTGAGTTTATGTAACTACTCTACTCAAAAGTATCCATCAGAACTCACATCTAATAATAAAGACAGATAAATTAAAATATGTAGGTTATTTCACTTTCGAATATGATAAATATTGAGTCCTCATCTCAATATTTTGTTAAGACGACGCATATATTTAAGTTCGAGCTCTCAATTATCACATATATAATAAGCTTAAATTTCATTTCATTTATATTCATCACAAAGTGAATAGAGACGATCACTCGTGTGAGTGAGCTAATCTTTCATCTATCTGAGATACTTTCTCAATATAAAGTACCAAGCTTCATTATCCATAAATGTTACAAAAATTCATAAGTAATAACTTTAAACTTCATTATCTGAAAAATAACATGAAAATTTGCGTCAAAGATTTTTCAAATTCAATGAAGAGGCTCTGATACCAATGAAGGGGAAACTAATTTCTTGTTTCTCAACAAAACACGCGTGGAAGGATATGTCTTAACCTAACTTATATCACTAATCCAATAACATATCACACAAAGGACGTACCGTAATTACCACGGATTAAGAGTCACTTCGCAATTTGGAGGGATTCCACACTTCAATCGTAGATCAACAGTGAAGAATGAGAGCGTCGTCTGTCATCGTTATCCTTTTGTCGATAATTAACGTGAGTGAGGAGAGAGAAAGATATCTTGAAATCTCAAAAAGAAAAGAACATATCTTTTCAAAATAAAAACTGAATGTGAGTAACTACTTAGTCGTTACTAATGGTTGGCATGGGATGTAGTTCCCTACATGCATGCTCACGGTAAGCCCCATACACTCCAACATGGTGAAACAACCAAGATTGACTGGGATAGTGACCTTTGTCCTCTGTATGACCACCTATCATTAGCAAAAGAGAAATGGTTTGCTGGCATGTTCGATTCCATTGACTCTTTAAGATTCTCTCATCTAAGTGACCCAAAAATTATGGTGGAACTTCTAATTTTGAAGGCTGTTAAAGCCAAGACTACGAGGCTGAACAAGTTTTTTTTTACATCTCATCCATGATGCAGGTCGATAATAATAATAGGATGGTGTGAAAAGATCTGTAGTTTGTCATGTCGGACACATTGCGAGCGGACCATTATTTACTAAGTAGATAAGTTAAGAGAACGTTTTCAGAAAGTCAAACGTGAACAAACTCAAGGAAACTAGGACCTGGTTTTTCCACACCATCCTTTCATTCTGGTTGAAAGGTCTTCGGCTTTGTCCGAAGTTAGATAACTGTTGATAAGTCCATTTTGCTAAATCACTCTTGGGACATCTCCTCCTTGAATCTTTTATATTCTTGTGGAGAGATCATAAATGTCATACGTAGTATTTCGGTCCCTTGCCTGTCCACATTGTCCGAATCCATCATCTGTTATCGCTGCTAAAAGTGAGGCTTGGATGTCGATGAATAAGGATCTGACATAACCACAAGCACAGAGAGCAGCCCGTAAGGCTAAAGAATCAGTGCAAAAATTTTGCCTCACTGATTAATCTTTCCTTTTCATTCTATTGGTACTTAGTACATTTCCTTAGATAGAAGAGAGGCAATATTTTTGCTATGACACTCAAAGTCAAAATCCTAAGTTAAGCCCTCCTTCTTCAATTACTAGGGATTTGTTTCATTTTCTTTTTGACTAGATGTTGGCACTCGGTAGGACCATAATGGGGAAGGAGAATGGGATCGGACCGATGCTCCAGTTCTTGGGTGGCTCCATGAGAGAGCGGATAGTTTACGGTTCGCATTTTGCAAAACTGGTCTTTAGGAGGCCGTTTTTGGCTCTAGGGTGGGAATCACCCATCCTAAAAACCAACACCTCTAGTTGCAAGGGTGGCTGGCCCTCAAGGTTACTTTTTTCAATAGTTTACATCAATTTTAGGCCCCACCTAATCCATCGTACATCAATACAAGCTATTGCTTAGAGAACAACGGATCAAGCTAGCCGAAAAACTAATAAGTTAGATTTCACATTAATTCTAGCAAGTATCGACGTCTTTTGTCTGTAAATTACTTCAAAAATTATCGTATGTTTACTGACTTAATCATGTCATCTTCATCTTCTTTTAGAAATATAAAAAAAATGGCAGATTTTTCTATCTTCAATACTAATTTTTGAAGTAATGCGAGTTTTTCTTTGCAATCCATTAGCCAATTAAATGTGGCAATTACTATTGCTACATTTTTTCGGTCTCCATCCTTTACCTCAACAATTTCCTCTTCATGAATGATCGGCTCATTCATTCATGAAAGACGAATAGGCTGACAATGAACAATAATGATGAAAATTTCTGTTTGGATAACCATAACATGCATAGGCAAAATAAATAAAAAACGCAACATAAATAAAGCACATACATGTATTTTCAAAGGTATTGTTTATGCATTTCAATCAAAAATCAAATTGAACGAATAAGGTTAAATGAATTACCCCTCATAGCATGCTTGAAATAAGTTGATTCACAGGAAAAATTGTGAAAAAAGTGCTAAACCTTTGCCATTCTGCTAATTCATTCTTATTGGTCGAAAATCGCTGATGTAGATGATAGGTATCTTTCATGACACTGCCGGTGCTGATGAACATAATTCTTAATAATATTTTACTATTTTTTCAAATATTTTTATTTATTTTTTTTCCTTTTTCCTATTTTCTGTTTTCCCTTTTTTTCCTTTATTTTTTTATTTTTTTAAAATTTTTTTCCTTCTCTGGCCTTAAGCAAGGGCAACCCTCGCTACCCTCCAGTGGACGTCCCCCTCGCTAGCCTCCAGCGGACGTCCCCCTTGCTAAGGTCGTTTGCCCTCTCTTGAGGCTAGCGGGGGCAACC
Source organism: Psidium guajava (assembly GCA_016432845.1). Taxonomy (NCBI): domain Eukaryota; kingdom Viridiplantae; phylum Streptophyta; class Magnoliopsida; order Myrtales; family Myrtaceae; genus Psidium; species Psidium guajava. Next base: position 37,802,177 of record CM028228.1, read on the forward strand.
CTTGCTTGCCCAAGAGAGGGTGATGAACATCGAAGGCCGGCCCTCACCTAAGGCCGGTGTAAGAAGAAAAGAAAAATAAAGGAAAAATAGAAAAACATAAACATAAAAAATTTAATAAAAAGTTTGAAAATTTATTAAAATATTATTAAAAATTATCTACGTCAGTACTGGTAGTATCATGTAGCACGGTCGTGTCCATGTCAGCAATTTCCTACTAATAGAACTAAATAAAAAAATATAAAAAAAGTTTAAGACTAAGTTGGCAAACTTAAAAGGATTGAATTAGTAAAATTGTAAAAGATTTATGGCTTTTTTTTTTGACAATTTTCCTTGGTTCAAGTGTTCTTCAATAGGACTAAATCGGCAAAGGTGAAAAGATTTATGACTAATTTAGCAAACTTAAAATTTTTAGGATTGAATTGAAAAAACTGCAAAAGGTTTAGGACTTTTTTTTGACAATTTTCGTTCCGATGTTTTTCAGTTCAAGTCTCACACGTTGAACCTCTAGTTCAGACATACCATGCATTACACATCAAATGGGATGAAAACTCATGGATAATCAAAAGATGGATACGTGTAGAGACTGAATCGGATGGATAAGAGCTTGATTGTTGGGGAAGTGTTAGCAATCACATATAGATGATTCTTCGCACTCTCAATATTTTTGTCACAATAAGAACGAAACTGAGAGAAAACTTTTTCTCGTGTCTGTTCACTTTTTTTTTTGTTTGAAAAAAGCTTGCATTACTAGTAAATAGAGTTTCGTACATAAAAGCCCATATGAGGGGCATTAACATGTAATAACTCCTAGAGTTGTTGCGGTAGGAAAGAGACCCAATGGACCAGAATACGATTAGAACAATACATCTTGGCAACTCAATCAGCAGCATGATTTGCAGTTCTCTTATAATGGTCAATGGAAATATATTGGGCTGGGCTAGGATTGTGCCTAGAGGATGAGACTTTATGCTTCCCAGTTGGCTTTCGCTTCCTAGTTGACTGCTCATAAAAGATCTAGAGATTTGACTTCACTTTAACACGAATCTGCTTTTCCCTTATCTCTATCCTGTCTTCGAGAACCTTTAGACTCATGCGAAGGGCTTGCACTTTAGCGACCGGAGCTGCATAAGGGAAGATTTTTCTAGTGAAGCCCTCTAGTAGAGAGCCACTTGAGTTCTGAAGAACGCCTGCGACAGCACCATCGAGGTCAACACCAAACACGGAGGCATCAATGTTCATGTTCAGATCAGGGTTTTTTAGAGGATTTTTCTCTACTCCATCGAGAGTTGAGCCTGGATCTGTCCTCACAAAGCTGCAATCTTTGATGTTCCATTTGCTATAGCTTGTGAGGATTGTCTCTACTTCTTCAATTAAACTATCTACGCTAGGATTTTTACCCTAAAACACTAAGTTGTTTCTTGATTTCCAGATGTACCAAAGATTGACAATGATTAATTCGAAGATGGTTGGGCTATTAGTGTCTTCTATGATGGCCTAGATCTAAGTGTCCATCCGATGGATATGTAGATAACACTATCATACGATAAGCTTTCTCCAAATTTGTTCCATCTATGGATAAGAGATGAATATGTGTTTTGTTGTTTCTGCTTGCTAGGTGCATATAGGGAATAATGGGTAGGGGATTAAGTTTCGCTGAAAGGGATTGTCTCTAGTAGGTAGGGCGTTCTGAGATATTTTCCATAGAAAAATCTGAATTTTCAGAAGGATATGTGCTTTCTAAGTTCTATTCCAAAGTCATCTTGATGGTTAATCTGAAGTATGTGCTGAATCTATTCTCTGCTTTGGCTCTCTTTCTCTTAAGAGTTATAGGCACTTTTTTTTTTATATCAAGAAGTCCCTCTTTGCATTTCCGGTCCATTTCAATTTGTCCTCATGGGGTAGAGGACTTAATGGAATGGCTAGGATCTCCATAGCAGTTTCTTCATCTCTGCTACCTCATTTAGGATTGGCCTTGAAACATTCAACGGTTCTGATGAATTTTGCCGGGCCATCAATAATTTCTCTCCTAAGTTAGCAATCCTCTCTAATGTTTACAGCCTCCCCTTTCCCAATAGATCAATGCATTGACCTTGTGAATGTTTCTCCACTATGTAGAATGCTTAGCCATCCCTAGGAAGGTCTCGTGCATTTTCCATATTATAAGAAACTTCTATTTGGAAAGTACATGTCTTTGAAAACTCTGCTTTATAGGGAGTTTTAATTCTAGGTGAGTCTCTAGGCTTGTTTTCCTGGCAAGGTTTTGCTAAAAGTAGCCATGTCTCTAAAACCTAACCCTCCATTTTCTTTTCTTGATTTTGGAAGATCCCACCTATGCCAATGCAAATCGGTTTTCTTTTCACTATTCTTCCACCAAAATCAAGCAATCCTCCTTTCAATCAATTTGTAAATTGAAATTGGGATTTTGAAAATTGACATGGCATATTGGGAGATAGCCTAGACCATATATTTTATAAGGGTCCCCTTTCTAGCCTTTGAAAATAGATTTTCCTTCTAGTCTTCTAGCTTTATGTCTATTTGCGCATTGATCATTGAAAACACTTGTTTCTTAGTTTCCCCCCAATCAGATGGGAGACCTAAATACTTCTTTGTTTTCGTCATCATTGGAACTTGGAGGGCATTTGAGAGGCTTTCTTGGAGCTGCAAGAGCAATTGGGAACCACAAACATACTAGATTTATTTAGGTTAATCTCTTGTCTTGAGACAAGGCAATGTTGACTAAGGATCATCGCCAAATTTCGGCATTCAACTAGATGCCATTAAAAAAGAAGATCGAGTCATCAGTATATAAGAGGTGTGATAGTAGGGAGCATAACTTGTTCAATTTGACACCTCTAATAGAACCCTTGTTGACAAACTTTTTCATCATTATAGAAAGAGTGTTTACCATAAGTACAAATAGGTATGGAGAGATAGGGTTATCTTATCTAATGCCTCTCGAAGGTTGGAAGTATGATAGTGGTTCTCCATTGAGGTTTACACTTAGTGTAGTTGAGGTTTTGCATTTCATTACTCTATCTACCCACATTGAGCAAAAATCCATGTTGATTAAGCAAGCCTCGAGAAAGTCCCATTCAACTCTATCATATGTCTTCTTCATGTAAAGTTTCAATATAGCTTGAAACCTGCTCTTTCTCTTTCGAATTCTTAGTTGGTGTAGAATTTCTTGGACGATCAGAATATTATCTTGGATTTATCTTCCTCCAAAAAGGCACTCTGTTCTTCTGCAATGGTTATGAGTAGCTAGCTCTTCAGCCTATTTGCTAGGATCTTAGAAATGATTTTTTACGTGAAGTTGCATAAGCTTATAGGCTTGAACTAATCGAGCCTCTCGAGGTTCCTCACCTTGGGAATAACAGTTATGTGAGTTTTGTTCAGCCCTGCGTTCATCCTTTCTATATCATAAAATCCTTTGACTTCCTTGAAGACTCCTACCTTGATATGTGTTGCAAACCTTCCAAGCAGAGCAGAGGTAGGGTTTAAGGGTGATTGTCATAATTTTATGAATCTAGTGCGATCTGCGAAATCAGAATGGACTCTCCCAAGTCATCACCTCACGTGACGATGGGGTTTAGGAATCAAGTTTTGACCTTAGGTGTGATTAGGTGACATGTACATAGTTTTACATGCTTTTGAAGTTGCCACCAATTTTTGGTGAAGGTAGATCGAGAACTTCGTCAAGTGATGGGAATAGCCGTACGACTCTAGTGGAACTAAAGATTTGGGATCAAGGACTTAGTTATGCTAATGTTGCCATTGACACACTTTTGGTAACTAAGTTAACTAATTTCCTAACTAAAATTTTCATGCCAATAAATCGAAATGAGAAAGTCCTAAAATCTAGGAGTTCATATAGATGAGGATATCTAACTTATCACTCAGAATTAATAAAGATGGAATGCAATCAAGGATCCAAAACATATGGATAAAACGTATCAAACCAATACATGAAATCTCTCCTTTGACTTTATCAATGGATAAGGATAGCAAAATGGGTCCATGATCCAAGTTAATAACAGGTACAGCAAACACCTATGATGATGGGAAAGCAAGCCTCTAGGCTATATCGCAAACAACTCTATCTACTCTCTTTTTCCCTAAGTTTTCCCCTTCTCTATTATTAGATCACGTGAAAGCGTAGCCTTTACTCTTAATGTCCATCATCACACAGTCCTCTACTAGTACTTTAAAGGATTGTATCCTATGATTTTCAACCTCCCTCCTTGTTGACACATGATTTTTAATCATTATTTCTATTGCTAAAGTATAAAAAATCCATAAAAATTCATAAAATTGAAAAATCAACTTTGGGGACCTTAGCCAAGCCTAGGGAACCAATTTTGACCAAAAAACGATTTTTCATATTTTCAGTATTTTTACGTATTTTTTATTTATTTATTTTCGAAAATTAATAAAAAATTCATAAAAATTCATAAAATTGAAAAATCAACTTTGGAGACCTTATCCAAGCCTAGGGAACCAATTTTGACCAAAAAATAATTTTTTCATATTTTCAGTATTTTTACGTATTTTTTATTTATTTATTTTTGAAAATTAATAGAAAATTCATAAAAATTCATAAAATTGAAAAATTAACTTTGGGGACCTTAGCCAAGCCTAGGGAACCACTTTTGACCAAAAAATGATTTTTCATATTTTCGATATTTTTTGGTATTTTTATTTTCGAAAATTCATAAAACAAACAATTAAGAAAAATGTGAAAATTGCAAAATCAAGTTTGGAGCCTTGGCCAAGCTTAGGAAACTATTTTCGAACAAAAAAAATAAATTTTTTGTATATATATATATTTTTTATATATTTTAGAAATTATGAGAATATTTAATAAATAATAGCATTTGAGGCCACGAAAATATATAAAAATAGTCAATATTTTTATTTTAAATCCCTTTTCATGTTGGCCATTACAAATTTAAAAAATCCAATTCGGGGTCGCGTATTCCTTCACGAGCATAATCTCGAACCAGGCCTAACAAATTCAATTTGAGTCAATTTATTTTCATTTTTTCACTTTTAGGAGTTGTGACATTGTTCTCTAATATTTTAAATTTTTATAGTGGCCCAATTATACCCAGAATGACTCAATTGTGCAAAAGGGCTTTAATTAAATTCTGCATTATTTTCAGTGGCAAGAAATGAGCTTAAATTTGACATGTGGTGAATTTTGACTAAGTATAGGGGAGGTATGTCAAAAATTGTGAGGATATTTGGACTTAAAGAAATATTTTTTCAGGGACTAAACTGTAAATACTTAAAATTCAGGGACTAGAGTGCAAATACCTAACTCTTGAGGGATTATTTTGCAAATAACAAAAAGAAGAGTTAGTGGATAAATTAGAATAGAGAAGGGAAGATGGAGAAGAGGAGATAGAGAAGAGAAGATGGAGAAGAATGGATGGAGAAAATATGATAAGAATAGAGAAGGGAAGATGGAGATGAAGAAGAGTTAGTTGAGAAATTAGAATGGGAGATAAATATGGAGAAGGGAAGATGAATATGAAGAAGAGTTAGTGGAGAGATTAGAATGTGAGATAGAGATGAAGAAGGGAAGATGAAAATGAAGAAGAGTTAGTGGAGAAATTAGAATGGGAGATAGAGTTAGTGGAAAAATTAGAATAAGAGATAGATGAGTAGGTTATAAAAGGAGGAAGAAGTGAGCTTGAGAGGAGATTTTTATTTTTGGAGAGAAAATTTTGGATGTTTGAGAGGATTTTGGGAGATTGAAGAAAAATTTGAGAAGAAGAAAATACTAAAAATAGAGAGAGAATTTTGAAGATGATGGGAGTTTAAAGTTAGGAATTATCAAAACAAATTCCTTCATCGATCAACATAAATCAAGAGTTCATCCTCGTCAACGAGCAAGCAAATTCGAGCTAAGTATTTTTATTTATTAATTTATTTGTGATTTTAGTTGCAAATTAGCACAAATTGTATACACTTTCTCCATCTCTCTATTTTCCTCATATTTTTATGTCAAGGAAGAACAATTCCATATTAATGGCAAAACCCACAGAGGTGCAAAATTGGCCCAGACGAGCTCCTAAGTACCTACCAATTTCCCAGCTGATATGTGATTAAAAGTTTCTCTTAATTCAAAAGAGACTCTCTATGTTGAGAAAAGAGAGAGCGAAAACCAATTCTAGAAATCCCTCCAAAAAAAATGGGAGATAAGTACTCTTTCCACTCTTCTGATTTTAGGTGCAGATTAGCACATATTTTGTATATTGACACTTCATTCTATTTTCATGTCAGGCAGCCGCAGCCCTACATCAACGGTCAATCCTACGAAAGCACAAAATTGGCTTGAAGGAGTCCCTAAGCGCGCACAAATTTCAAATTGTTAAATCAATTTGTTGTAATTTATTTTTAAGAACTCAAACCCCAGAATGGAGAGGCAAAGCACATCCACTGGATGTCATTTAAATACCTGCACTTTAAATCCCAAAGGGAAGAGCCAAGCCAATGCTTAGCCTCCCATTGGAGGTTTTTACTTACAGTAGTTTAAATACCTGCAATTTAAATACCTGCACCTTAAATCCCGAAGGGAAGAGCCAAGCCAAGGCTTAACCTCCCATTGGAGGTTTTTACTTACAGTAGTTTAAATACCTGTAATTTAAATACTTACACCTTAAATCCCAAGGGGAAGAGCCAAGCCAATGCTTAGTCTCCCATTGGAGGCTTTTACTAACAGTAGTTTAAATACCTACAATTTAAATACATGCACCTTAAATCCCAAAGGGAAGAGCCAAGCCAATGCTAGACCTCCCATTGGAGGTTTTTACTTACAGTAGTTTAAATACCCGCAATTTAAATACTTGTACCTTAAATCCCAAAGGGAAGAGTCAAGCTAATGCTAGGCCTCCCATTGGAGGTGTTTATTCACTGTCATGTACTTCCTGTAATTTGATTCTTGAATCATCAGACCAAAAAAAAAATGAGTAAGTCGTAATACTACACAGAAGTCGTTAACACACTCCCTCTGTCGGCTTCAGGAAATTTTTAACACTTTAAAAATATAACAAATAAAATATATATACCATCAATGCATCCTATTCAAAAGGTGAAAACACAAAAGAGAATACCCTACTAGAGCCTTAGGAATAAACCAAGTCTGAGTTGCCGAATTAGGATATCCATGAAATTAAGGTACCGAAAGGGCATTAGTTTTAATTAACTAGTGTAACCAAGTCCCTGAACTCATAATCTCTGGTTCGCAGAAATAAATTAGTTCTCCCGCTAATTTATTTAGGTTTCTAATCGACCTACCAAGAATGATTAGTGGTGACTCCAAATCTTAAAATCATTTAAACAAAAACCAAAGTTGCGATTCGGTAGGGCTTGGGAGGGTCCGCGTTAGGTTAGTCAAATCTAATTAACCTAATAATCCGTTAACCCTTTAGAAATAATAAAAATATTTTTAGAGGGTCGCGATACTCCTATCAATTTTCTCCAAAGTATAAAGTGTCTCATTGAAGTCCCCTATCCAAATCCATAGAAGGTTGTTTAATTCTATCCCAAACTACGAACCCTTCCCGGTAAGTCGCTAACGCATAACAGCATGTTAGTCTAGAAGGATTCCCCTGGGTTGGGATGTCGTATTTTAAGTAGAGGAAGTCTTTTGAAGTAGAGAGGCCTTCTACACCTACATCATCATTCCAAAACAGGGCTAAACCACCACCAATACCAATCGAATTAATCACCCACTGATTTTGGAACTTTAGTCTCTTCCTCACATGTTGGATAACCCTTTCTTGATTTTTAGTTTCACATAGGAATACTTAACTAGGCCTTTCTTGAGCTGAGACAACTTTGAGGGCTTGAATTGTCAAAGGTGTGCCTAAACATTAACAGTTCCAAGCTAGTATGCTTGTTTGTGACTCAATGCAAGCCACCAATGCTCATGAACTCACAAGTGTATCAAGTAGATTCGATTCATCCAACAGTATGATTTGCCTCTCCTTCTCATCGATAATGCGACTTCCTTCCTTTTTTTCATTTCTCTATTAATATTTTTTTTAATCCTCAAGAAGCTATCGCCATGGAATGAAGGAAGTTCTAATAGGAGAGCATTTGTTGTGTTTGTAGAGTGGTTTAACATTTCCTAGGTAAGGTAAGTTCCTCAACATCACTCATTTTCCTCTTTCCCCTTTCTTCACTAGGTGTTCCCCTCTTCTCATTGTCCCTTTCCTTTCTCTGTGTGCTATTAGTAGGATTAGTGAACTCTAGGGTTTCTAGAATCATTTCCTTCTCTATGTCTTCTGTTGTTTTTGTCTCATAGAATGATTTCTAATAGGGGGTGGGGTAGTTTATCTTAGTTTTCAACCATGTTCCATAGAAAATGTTATCATTTTTTGCAAACTTCTCTTCTTCATAGGGGATTTCAATGCAATTTTGGGCATAGTGTCCAATTTTCCACACGAGGAACAAAAGATCGGCAATTTCTCGTAGTGAAAATTATTCTAGAGTTCTTTCCCTTATAGCTGTAGATCATTCCAAGCTCCAAAGAGAACAATAGATTGAGAACAACTTTTGTTTTGCACATTGCTATGCTTGCGTAACCTTTTGCTGCAATTTTGACATCCCACTCTCCCGACTTTTTTTGCTATGCTGGAAATAACCTTTGTTTTCATTCCCTCCACAAGTGACCCAATAATATCAAGCCAAAATGTACACGAAGCAAAGCTATAACACTGGGGGACAAAGCTGGATTTTAGAACCAGGAGATGCTGAGAAAAAGACTAGGGGCCCACATCTAGAATTCTACACTTCTTCTCTAGAGATTCAAAAGCAAAAGAAAAGAGGTCCAAGCTCAGGGTGAGTACACACTACATTTTTAGTTTTCCATGCCTTATTCATGGTCGATTGAAATGCTTGAAAGTTAACTTCGAGATTTCCATAAAGTTGCTCAAATGTAGTGTCTTCACCTTCTTTTAGGCTTGCTTCGATAACCATATCATCTACCACAACTCTTTTGGTTCTGGTCCATAAATGTCTCAGATGATTGCATAGGGCATTTAGCCGTAGGTCTTTATCCATTTTGTTTTTGACTGATAGGTTGAAGGCACTAGGCAAACAACGATGAATATGCTTGTGTTGGGTCTTAGAGCTTTGATTTCGTTGAGATGAGGTTGCTCGAGGAAGTAATGAGCGTGGGACTGGCCAAAACTAGGTTCTAGGAAAAGGGTGAAATTTAATAGGAATGGGTTTAGGGTTTTGAGAGTTTTTGAGAAAAACCTGCAGCAAAAGAGTGAGGGAGGGAGGAAACATCACAGGGAGGTGGGTTTGTGGGTGATAGGGGATTGGGGTTAAGGTTTACTACCTAAGGGTAGGGAAGAGCTCTCATGGTGAGAGCAGAGATTCTTTGTGACGACAAGATCAACCTTCTTCTACATATCTGTTCACTTTGCACACACGCACTTTTCACTCTTTCTTAGCAATTTGCTAAGTGCATGATCAGAGAATTGCTGACCATGTGCATATGGGCACACAATTTTTTTTTGGTACTTTATAAATTACACATGTGCTGACCACATAAATAAGCTTAAGACCTCATGTGCTATTGATTAGTTGCCATTATGCTCATTACTAAGCTTGTTGAATAGCCCATTTGCTCATACTTGAGTGTTGACTTATTGTAGTTCCAATACCACTAGAGAATATGTCCACTTTGAATGCGCATGTGCATCATATGCACATACGTCTATGAAAAAAAAAGAAATAAATTAAATCTCATTTAATATAATTTCAAGTCAACTCAATTCGACAATTCGTAATTGCATACATATTTACAATATTGTCTCCTTGATTCAATGTCATCTTTGATTAATTATGGTGTGCTGCATCCTTAGATTTATCATCGAGCTAGTAATAAAACTTGTACTAACACATTAGTGTTTCCAAGAGAATTGACTGTCCTAATCAACTTTTAGGTACTACAACCCATGATTGGCATTTAGCAATATGTTATGCCTATCCAGATAGTATGAATGCTTAAGAACATAATGAATTTGTCAATTATGGCTACAGTGTAATTCAATCATTTTATTTGATTATGTCCCAATTGAACAAAGACCATGAAATATTTGTCAAGCCACAAATTCAATCATATGCACAAATCTAATCGACATGCATTTAGATGAAACATTAACAATTCATTCTTGGTTACAATCTCGGCCAAGGATTTCAATGCATCATCATGATTAGATTGCATAAGATATCATTATTGTCATTTATAGATAGATTCCACATTATGCATGTGTAACTTCATATGTGAATGACTAACCAGCAATATGTGCACATGTAAACCATAGCCATCCAATACACAAGTCAACATTGTGCCTTAGGCCTAAAGATTATTTACACAAAACCAAAGCAAGAATGATTAGACATTCACTAAAAGCTCCTATCTCGCTAATCCTTCAATTTGTATCATTTTCAGTGAACTTTTCTAGCACAATCACCTGTGTTCTAACTTGGGCATCACAATTCCCAATGACTCATAGCTCGTCATTGTCTCTAGTATCTAATACTTAATAGTGAAATCAAGAACACATTGGTCTAAATAGTACTGTTAATATACACTCAATAATCTGTTGACCGAGAGCAATTTAAAGATTAAATTAAACTGTGAATCCATTACTCGTGTTCTTTATATCCCAAGAATAAGTTCAGTTACGACTGATTTTATGGAATCATTCATATATATGAATAATAGGACAGTGAACAAACACGTCTTTACCATTATTTGAATAAGAAATTGAAAGTAAAATAAAATCCCTAACATGTAACTATTACATGGTTGCTTTATGGTATTTTGTTCCTTTTGCTCTATAGTCCCTCTTACACGATTCCTTATCAGCATATTGCAACCATGTCCAATATGAATATTTATATCTCTTTGTATCATGTATTATCTCATGTAATATAAGTGGGTCATTTCTAACATCAGCAACCTAAATCATAGGCAGTGTGGGAATATTTAGGTATTAAATCACACATCATCTAACACCTTAAAGCTTTTAGATTAATTGGCAATAATCCTACAAAATCTAACATGTCATTATAGTAAGGTTTTGCCCCTTACGCATGTGTGTCTTTCGCTCGTGTGTGTAAACCCTTACAAGTCAAACTCCATGCACCACACCTAACACGGCTCACATGTGAAAGTTTATATGCTCACTCACTCTCTCTCTCTCTCTCTCTCTCTCTCTCTCTCTCTATATATATATATATATATATATATATATATAATCTCCCTTCATTTATTAATTTAAGAGATTTTTGGGTTAAACTTTCTAATAGATGGCGTGTATACTAAGTACTCTACCCTTTTTTGCCTCCTCTAGTATGTGATTTGCATGTATTTCCTTCATTGGCATTACAAATCAAACACTCATCACGTCTTCTTTCCATGCCTACTGGATGATCCATGGACTTACTAATTTGTTGAACTACAAAAAAAAAAAAAGAATTCTGAACGAGAAGTGAAACAAGATGTTTCAGTGGATTGTCACCTCTCGCTCTGGGCTTGCATCCAATTATTGCAATCAGATCAGTTCCCACTTGATAATAAATACAATGAGATTGAGCCCCACTTAGGCCGTCTCTTTTACAAAAAAGCCCACATCGTGAACCCTAACTTCCTACATCCCCTTACTCTCTCCAGCTTCTCATTTTGTAACTAGAATCACTGTCCAAGTCCATTTGAACCACTTCAGAATTCACTTTTCTTTTGATGGTATTCTACATCAATCTTCATATGCTTCGCGTTTCTCAATTTTCCTTTTCCTTTTGTAGCTTAGGTTTGACAATAACCAATCTCTCCAATAAGCTCAACTGACTTCTTCCTAGTCAAATTCACCTAAAATCACTTATTCACCCCTTTAGGTAATATTGCTAGATATTGTTGAAACCAAAAGAATAATACTAAGCTTTGGAAGCTTGGAACAAGATCACAATTGAAGTTGGAGAGAGAGCTTCTTGTTAAGAATGCTTTGAGGGATGTGCTTAAATCATTGCTTTCTTAATTCTTCTTGTCCTCTATCATTTATTAATGTGAGGCGTTTATCAACGTAAATCAATTTTACTATTATTTCGATAGACAACAACTATTTAAGTAGAAGGTCGTGGCGGTGGGATGCTGCACTAGCCTTCTTCGAGAACTAGTCGGGTTCACGGCCCCGGTTTGAGTCCTGCTCGCCAGTCTCTGGACACCTCGGTTGTCAAAAAAAAAACTATTAATAGGCAAAGTAAAATTAACAATTTTTTTACTCATCAAGGTCAACCCCTAAATTTCGTATTATCTCGTGTATTATGAACATGTCATGTCCAATATTAGTAGCGTTGGTCCTAGGTGGCATGAATTCAAGTATCCTATCCCTTTTCATCCCCCACTAGTGGGTAATTTGCATGTATTTCTTGTATCGACATAGTTAAAATACTCATCATGTCTTTTTTTATTATTATTTTTCAATCTCTACTGGATAATCACCCCTCACTCTTGTTCCATGGACTTACAATTTTTGCCAAAATTAAATATATAGATGCATAGGAACTCTTTTACGGTGCTTTATTGCATTAGAATGACAAATTTAGTGAACTTTTAATAAAAGCTAATCTTGGGCTTTCATTTTGATTTATTGTTCTTGGTTTGGCCCATTTATGCAATTAGATAAGTCAGAATTATTTATGGGCTGAAAGCCCATCACCATAACACTAATTTCCCACGTCCCGTTGTTCTCTATTTTTTTTTTATGTACAAAAAATCACATGACAAAGATGATGAGATTGTGCACAATTCTTCCTTCCCCTCCGCTACATCTTCATGCGAAGTCCTTGTCAACCGGGTTACATTTTTATGTGGTGATCTTTCTGATTTTAGGGCCTCTCAAGTTACCACAATATGAACTCTTTTTATTACATTCAAGAAAAAAAAGAAAAGAAAATAAATAATAAATAATAAAATTTAAAAATTTAAAATGTTATTAAAACTTGTATTGGCAAAAGTGTAATAGTTTTAGTATTTTTTCGATAATTTTCTCTTGTTCTATAGACTTACAATATTTGCTAACTTAAAATATAGATGAATAAGAAATTTTTTACTTTTTTTTGTGCATTAGAATGACGAATTTAGAGACTTTTTTTCTTTCTTTGTTTTTTTTTTGTGGTACTTTTAATAAAAATTAATCTTGGGCTTTCATTTTGTTTTATTGTTCTTGGTTTGGCCCATTTGTGCAATTTGATAAGTTTACACTTATCATAGACAATGAGATTTGGGGGGGGGGGGGTTTTGAAGATAACGAGATTGATCCCTAAGTTAATGTCCACGGCTTTATACATATGTGAACTTACACCCTTTTTAGGAAAATGCTTCCTTGATAGTGTAGATCCACACATCATCACTGCGTGTTTTACATAAAGCACTCCTTAATTAAGAGATTATGTGGTAAAAAATAACCGACAATACTGGTAGACCGTCGTGCTAACAACTTTTCTCTTTTTATTACATTCATGAAAAAAGAAAAAAGAAAAAAAGAACTAGAATCAATCTCATGAGGATGCGGTGATTCTCTGCTCTTGTTCATCCAATGCATCACATAGAGTCACTCCCCGAGTCTCAGGCAAGAAAATGGCCACACAACCACAACAAATGATGGTCAGTCCAAACACTAAGAATGTCAAATACCTTATGTTTTTCCCAGCATAGATCAGCATTGGATCCAACAGCACACCAGGTATCACAACTTGCCTCATTATGGATGTTGTTGAGTTCCTCACACGTGTGGGGAACAGTTCCATCGTGTAGATCAAGAGCACATCGTACGTCACGCACGTGCAGAAGAATGACGCCAGCTCAAATCCTATCCCTAATAAGCTTCCACTTCCCACAGTTGGACAAATTATGCTGAGTGACCCACCATGCATAGTGAAGCTAAGTACTGAATTCTTCCTCTTCCATCTGTCTATCGAGAACTAGGAAGCAACGTACGAAGGTAGAATCACCAAGGCGTTGAAAGTGACACTTAGGTAAACGTCGAAACCGAGATTTCCGACCCCCAACAACATTCCGTAGTCCATCATCCCGGTGCGAAACCCGAGCGCCATCAACCACAACAACTGTGCCAAAGACCAACGCTGCTCGAGAATGTACTTCATTGAAGAGTAGAGACCCAATTTCGTTGTTTTTTGGGCGTGCGGCAACCTGGATAGGTACAATTTCATTCTAGTGTGATTTGTTGGCAATGTGAATCTTGCCAGTGTCGCCGAGGCTTCCTTGTCGTGGCCTTGCGTGAAGAGCCATTCTGGGGACTCCCTTATGAGGAAGAAAGTTACTGGAAGTGTAGATGGGCGCGTGGCATGGAGGTCGCAGTGTAGAGATATCTCCATGAAGCTTCTCTAAGGAGGTATGCTATGGCCGGCAAGGCTAGTAGTACCAACGTGTTGATGAACAAGCCCATCATCCCAATTAGCTCTATTGAATTCTTCCCCCCATCTTCGTGGACAAAACCACCATGCATGTGCCGATTAATGCACGTCCGAACCCACTCATGAGCCATAGGGCCGAATAGACCCAAACGCCGGGGGAAAATGAGGTTGCCAGAGCGGCCAATGACATTATTAAACACGAGAGGAAGAGCAAATTCTTTCGGCCAAGAGAGGAATCGGCGAGGGTGGCGAATGCAAAACTGCCTATTAGGCAGCCTAAGTAGAAACATGACTTGGGTGGGCCCGTGATGAAGTAGCTTGCACACTCGCAGGCCCATTCTGATATGATGGACTTGTAAGCGGGCCCATCCCATCCCTCAAACTGCCAGGGAGGCCCTCAAACTGCCGGGGAGGTCACAAATGTTGGAGCTCGAGTCGCATGTTGTACCGGCCTTGCCAGTGCAGTGCCACATTGGCTCGGCATCAGTGATTTGCTAATGCATGCTTGTTGTCCATCGAAGAACCAAGCCAGTGAAACAAGCATGGCTTGGAGGAACCGCCTCGAATCAAGCCCTCTGATGCACCATTCGATCGGTTCATCCATCAAATAGGGCTGGCTTGCATTAGCGTCTAGAATTTCTAGCTTCGATACGTCAGATCGAGAGAAGAAGTGATGTTGAATTGGCCATTTTGAATTTTGCCCTAGGGGTTTTTTTTTTCCTTTATGCGTTGTTCATATGTGCATTTTAGTGGTCGGAGATCTTAGATATATTTGATGTGGACCTAAGGAAAGGAATTGGCCACAATTGTTATATGCACGGTGGAGAATTGTGGAAAGCAAAGGGAGGGAAAGGGGTCATACAATTTAATAATAAAAAATTGTGTATTCATAAGTAAAATTCAATTGTCTTTTTTTTCTCCTCATGTGAAAAATAGTTTTATTCATATGAAAAAGACATTTGTGGATATATGGGACTATATTACGCTAGATAGATGTAACATACTATATGTACCTATTCTCTTTATCTCAAAAATACTTTGCAAGTAGTCTTGATCAAATTTAATCCTAAATCGCTAAGAAGTTAAAGGTGATTGTCCGAGTGCGCAAGCAAAGATTTACCACTCAATATATAAAAGTAACAAATATATTGCTAGAAAGGAAAAAAGAATCTCGATATGCTAAGCAAATCTCCATAATTGTCCAATACATCAAGTGTTCTACAAAATGTTAGCTAGAGACTAAACAACGTATGCATGACCTAAACATTGTTTCCAAATGGGATTAGACAATGCTAATTAATTCTGTTTTGGGTTTTCTTTTTGTAATAATTAAATTATATGCAATGCATGAGACGTGATGTTTGATCAAATAGATGCGATTATTGAAGCATTGACCCTACATCCTGCGATTTGCTAAATGATACGCATTACATGACATGCATGTTATGAGACCTACAACTCCTATACGCAACCTATATATGGTGTCACATTGGTGTCAAGGTCGTGGTGTTCTAGGCTTGCCACGTATAATATCGTCTTGACGATTTAATTTAACCGAAATAACATACAAACTAATAAAAAAAAAGGGCACTTTATTTATCTATGGCCAATAAACGTTGGGTGACATCAAAAAGTTGCCGGTGACCCTACCCGCTATACAAAATCAAGGACTACAGTCCCAACCAAAAAGACTCCCATGAAAAGTGGATGCGTGTTTCGCCATGCTAGTTACCTATAAAAAAAAAATTAACGATAAAAGAGTGAGAATTTCTCAGTGAGTTAAATCTTTAAATCACGAGCTAAACATCCCAAGAAGAGAAATGAGCATTGGTAAATTGAGTAAGATAATATTACACCTCAGTCACAAATTGTGTCCACCTCGTAACATGCTTATGAAATGCTCTCATGTTTACATGACCATGCATTTGTCAACCATTATTAGAATGACAAAATTGAACTATATTTGACCATAGTAATGTCGTCTCGTACCGCCTCAGAGACCGGTCTAGTCACACAACAACAAGACATTTAGTTACACAACAGGGTCTTCCATAAACTCCATGGGGAAATTACATATAAGCTTGAAGCTTATTGGTACAGTCCTCAACCAATAGCCTCCATGACATGTAAGACTGTGATTATGCACGTGATTGTCGTATGCTTGATATCATGCTTTATTAAAACTCCCAATGGCAGATTTTAACATTTCAACTTTAGTATGATCTATCAAGCATATATCAAGTTTTTTATCCACCCGATTCTTCCGTAACAATTATCTTTGCATATAAACACCAAGGTAGCATGCCATGGAATGAAAATGAATGGATCTACGTAATCTAATGAAGGAATTTAACCATAAGTTCCGAAGCAATATTCGGATTCTACCCCATGGATTTCTCGACTTCTGGTCCACACTCCCTCCTTCGCGGCTCATCACACGACACCTTATTTTCATTCACTCACACACTAATTTCGGCTACAAGTAAGCCATCCTACCAGTACTACCAACGTCTTTGTCCTGCCGACCAAAAGAACAATTCAAACATTTTTTTTATCGTTATTTAACTTCAATTCAGCCACTGCATCCACGCTTGTTGACTTCCTTCTTCGCACCAAAAATTTCACTTAGTCTGAATCAGGAGTAAGCGACAGGCTTACCACTACACATACTAGCTCTACCATCTCAAGTTTGCACTTCTAGAACATCAACTCATCATCTTTTTGCAACAATTCAACGCTCGAGAATTTGTTAGATTCGAGCTTCAGAATAAACATACCATGACCCCCCCCCCCCAGTCCTATGCGTATCTGCATCCCAAAATCGACATTTGCACCCAAAATTTTCAGACCTCCAACGGCACCACTACAATGCACACATTCGGCTAGCGGCTATGCATCCCCCGAACTAATGCATCTCGACTCGCGTTGTGAAAATTAATATAGGACGTGGGAAAGGACAACTTGCTTTCAAATCGTAAACTAAGTCCAATTTCTTCCACCATATATTTCTCGGCTTACCGTGAGCCATCGATCACTTTGAAAATCGTCCTCAAACTCCACAATTCAACCTCCCAAAGACATCCACCCCTCCCGTGTTTCCTTCACACGAGATGGACTAAACGACCCGCTCATCGAACTGCCTAAAAGCGACAACTCAGGACTTCTCATGTACTAGTGACCCCTCGGTCACAAGTTCAGCCCGCCAAAGCTCCCACATGCTTAGTCTACTAAATTCCACAACATGCAGCGAAAATCGGCTGGCTACCAGGGAAGAGCTCATGGTACATTGAACTGGGAAGACCCGAACAAATCAATTGGGGTACGTTTGCACCGTTTCACAGTCAAGAGCCCAATTTGCAACACCCATTGTCTTGCCTTGATGGGCGTAGGACTTATTCTCATAAACAGCTATCTATTACCCCCCAACCGCAACAGAGCTGCCACTCCAACACCTCCAATTCACCATTCTCAGCTCTAGGTGGAAAGTTTAGTGAATGGGTTAAAGAATCAACTCACCTTTCTCCTGCTACTACTCTGTTCCCGAATTGCTGAAGTAGTTGATCCTTGCTTGGCGTGGAGCAGTCAAGCTTCTGGACAGAGGACAAAACCCAGGAGTATTGCCGAAGGGTTTTATGACCGAAGAAGTAAAAATGAAGAGGAAGGTGGCCTCCCACGCTTTGTTTTCTTGTCATCCCCAAACTAGCTCAATCCTCATGGTGGGTTAGACCCAATTTCATGCAAGGGCAGTGGGGTGGACCTTGACCTTGCTCTCAAGTTCTCCTGGTCCAAAATTTATGGGTTGAATGGCCTATCCAATAGCTAGCTCTTAGCTATATCGGCCGGCCATGTCTTCACGCCTTGGAGTGGGCCTTCGAGGGTGGCGACTGGGCCTGCAGGTAGGGTCGATAAGAAGGACAAATGTGCCGAGCGGTCGGGCCCAAGATTCCATGTGCCGAATTTCCTTTTTGTTGTTCACGAAAGGGAAATGAAGTTGGGTCTCATTCACCTTCCCTCCGCTACCATTCACTTTTTGGCCCGTTACTAATTCAACGGCTCCTCCGTAAATCTTATGGCCCGAATCAACTTTCTAATCTATTTCGTCCATTTCTCATTACTTTAGAACTATTTAAAATGGAGCATTACACTATATGACCCAAATGCCATTTTTTATTTGATTTTTATCTTATTATTGAAAACTATAGACGATCCCAAATCTATGTAAAATTCTAAAAACGACATGAATTGTCCTAAAATATAAATTGTGAATCTGTCTTGTGCGATGCAATGTTAGGAGAACAAATCCGTTCCTAAATATGTATTAATCCAAATATGCTCGTGCAGTGTTGCGCTCCTAACATTTGTAATATATCACCTCAAGTGTGGCCAATCTCTCTCTTTACAATCCATGCCATGGATATATATCTTTTTTCCTTTCAATGATTCACTTCCTTTTATTTTATTATTTCCTTCTTTCAACCAATCTCAACTACCTTTATTTCCTCTAAATTTGGTCAAATGTTACAATCTTTCCTTTCTTAGCGCTCCTTGTGGAAAAATTATCAGAATAATCCTCAACTCATTATAATTGTACCAATTCAATCCTAAACTTTTTCTAGCCAATTCACCACTACACCATTGACAATTGTGTCAATTTAGTTCATTTAGCTGACCGGTGTTGACGTGTCAAACTTTTAATAATATCTTAATATTTTTTAAAATTTTTATTTTTTATTAATTTTTTCTTCCTTTTTTTCGGGAATTCAAACCGATAGCCTCTTGCTGGACACCAACCTAAAGCCCAAAAAAATGAAAATAAAAAAAAAGAAAAAATAATAATTAGAAAATAATAAATATTTTGAAAAATATTAAAATATTATTAAAACTTGTCATGTCAGCTTCAACAATGCCATGTCAATATCAACTTGCTATGCACTAAATTGGCACTATTGCAAAAGATTTATGATGATAAAAAAGATTTAGAACTGAATTGGCACAATTGCAATAGAATGAGGACTTTTTTGGTAATTCTTCCCACTCCTCATACATATCATATACAAATTTTGGTGACAGAAAGGATTGGCGAGTTTGGCCAAATTTTCTATTTTTGTGGACTTAGATCAGCTAATTCAATTAAGCTCAGAACCTCCCTTGCGCTAGTGCAATTAACTCCAATTAAACTAAAATGCAATTTACTTGGACTTAATATTGTTAAATGAAAAATGATACTAATATGCAAATTAAAGTTAACAATACTTTTGAAGGTTGAGGTCGATGGCTAATTTTCTAATATAATAAATATGTAATTGGTAGTCAAAATTTCTATGTCAACACTTGTGATGATAAAAAAAAAAACAATGCCTAGATTATTGCGCATAACTCTCACTTTAGTGCCAAAAATTTCATTCGGATCACTTGATTGATAATTTTATTTGAAAATGGATCATTCAAGTGCCAACTCTGATTCATTTTGACTTATTGTTCTGGGTTTGACCCATTTATGGCAACTAGATATGAGATTGATCCCTCCTTGGGCCATTTTTTATAGGTTGATAGCCCATAATCATAACACTAATTTCCCATGTTCCTTTGCTCTCAGCTTTTTTGAACAAAGAATCACATGAAAAAGACCATGAGATTGAGCATATTTCTTCCTCCGCCTCCTTCAACACTTGTGATGATAAAAAAAAACAATGCCCAGATTATTGCGTATAACTCTCACTTTAGTGCCAAAAATTTCATTCGGATTACTTGATTGATAATTTTATTTGAAAATGGATCATTTAAGTGCCAACTCTGATTCATTTTGACTTATTGTTCTGGGTTTGACCCATTTATGGCAACTAGATATGAGATTGATCCCTCCTTGGGCCATTTTTTATAGGTTGATAGCCCATAATCATAACACTAATTTCCCATGTTCCTTTGCTCTCAGCTTTTTTGAACAAAGAATCACATGAAAAAGACCATGAGATTGAGCATATTTCTTCCTCTGCCTCCTTCAACACTTGTGATGATAAAAAAAAAACAATGCCTAGATTATTACGTATAACTCTCACTTTAGTGCCAAAAATTTCATTCGGATCACTTGATTGATAATTTTATTTGAAAATGAATCATTTAAGTGCCAACTCTGATTCATTTTGACTTATTGTTCTGGGTTTGACCAATTTATGGCAACTAGATATGAGATTGATCCCTCCTTGGGCCATTTTTATAGGTTGATAGCCCATAATCATAACACTAATTTCCCACGTTCCTTTGCTCTCAGCTTTTTTGAACAAAGAATCACATGAAAAAGACCATGAGATTGAGCATATTTCTTCCTCCGCCTCCTCCTACTCCTCCTCCTCCACATATTCAAGCCAAATTCTTATCAATTGGATTACATTTTTATATGGTGATCTTTCTGATTTTAGGGCCTCTCAAATGATCAAAATATTATGTCCACAAGTGACAAAAATAGCTTTAAACTACACCAAATTAGGGTGCGTTTGGTTCAACTTTCTCAATAAAGCTTTAAGCCTCTAAATCCTCTTGGGAAAAATTGAGATGTTAGGTAAAAAAAAATTTGGCCACTTTGAGAAAATGCCAATATTGACAAAACAGAAAGCTTAAGGTAGGTCTCCACTTGCCTTGGACTTTCATTAATTTCGAAAGGCAAGTCCCAAAAATAAATGATTTTTTCCTGCCAAAATTACCCAAAAAGTAATTTTATATTCAAGTTTTACCCTCATGATTGTTCATATTCTCTGTAGATTTGGAGTTTAGAGATCTAGGGTCTCACGACCTGAGGTGGTCCTCACTTGGGTCACATGATCTCAAATGGCCCTCATCTGGGTTGTCTAACCTTTGCGTTTCATCACTTAGTATCGGTGAAGCTTATCCATTAAAAGGCCATATTTGGGAAGCTTGAGGTTGCATGATGTCAATGATGCCTTGCCTGAGATCGCCAAACCTCGGTACCTTGTCTGTTGAGGTTGCTCGATCCTAGTGGCCCTCACTAAGGGTCACAAACTCAACAGCGGGCTTCCCCAAGCTTCACTGACTTCTGTTGCCTAGTGCTTTTGCTGACTTTCAACGAGGGTTGCTGGTTGATGCTTGCTGGGCCAATGGTCGCCTCTGGTTGCCATCACTACTTACCTGTTGTAGTCGTTGCTAGAGCCTGCCTAGTCCTTGGCCTCTCTACCAATGCTCACCCATGTCTGTCCATTCTTTTTTTTTTTTTCAATTCAAACTTCCCTTACAAAATATACACCAAAATGAATTACCCAAACATTATTGCATTTTTTTTCAAAGTCCTTTAAAGGACTTTGCATTTTCTAAAAGTTTTCCACAAATGTCTAATCAAACGCACCCTTGATACCCATGGCCTCGTACATGTGTGAACTTACACTCTTTTTATTACATTCAGGAAAAAAAGAAGAAGCTAAGATCAATCTCATGAAGTTGTGGCGATTCTGTGTTCTTGTTTATCCAATGTATCACAGAGAGCCACTACCTAAGTCTCTAGCAAGAAACAGCCCCACAACCATAACAAATGATGGTTAGTCCAAAGATTAATAATGTCAAATACCTTATGTATCTCTAAGCTGAAATCAACATTGAAAGCAACAGCCCACCAAGTGTCATAGCTTTGTTATAAATAATTAATTGTGATCCCACATTAGTGAAATATCAATATTTGAATTACATCAATGCTATATGATGCACATTAATTTTATGTGATACCCATCTCACCAATAACCGCTTTGATGGGAGACAGTTATCTATAAAAGGGCATATATCTGTTTAAATAAGTTTTCTAAGCCAAGCCCCCTATGTAAGTTTTGAAAAAGTAGTTGCGACATGAGTTTTAAATCGTCATCAATTTCTCATCTAGAACGTATTTGAGACTTACATTCACAGAGAAAACCAAAAAGCACGCACCATCATTTTAGAGGAAGTAATTGGCTAGAAAGATCCCATTTTCGCTGGACGTTTAATGTACATATTCGAGGTCATCATCCTCATTAATTGCTGGAGGTATATTGATTTACTATCCACGTTTCTGTGTTTTCATTTCTAGTATTGCACAAATTTCATTTCGTGATTAAGGTTTTAGGATCAGTAGTTTATTTGAATTATAGTTCTTACATTTGGTATCAGAGCATGTTAATCTCTACCTTGATGTTTAACGTATAATTTGCATTGAATTATTTTATTTTAGGTGAATTTTGTGGAAATTTTTGGGTTGTTGTTGAGGTATTCTGGTAGTGAGAGTTTTTAGACAATTTCGGCCGAATTCCGCCAAGTTGTGGCGCCGTTTCGAAATTGTAGTATCATCTCACCATGAGGAACAAAAACCCTAAGGTATCCCAGCTTTTGGTTATTCGTTGGAGATGAATTTCGCAAAGAGAATTCGTGGGTTAGGGTTTTTGTGTTGAAGCAATTTTTGCTGATATCGAGAAAAATCCGTTACCTTGTTTGTTGATTCTTGGACCTATATGATTGGACCAACGATGTCTTCAAAACCTATCATTTATTTTGGTTGGATGTGGGCTGTCGGAGGAGAATTGACCTCTAGAATGCATGGTGAAAATCGGTGGAACTTGCGTGTACATTGGGGAAGAAGAAGATCACACGCAGGTTTCAAAAAAGAGAGTGGAGAAAATAACTTACCACTGGCAGTTTGCCCATGTGGAGTAGCCCACTTGCGTTCCCCATTACCCATTTATAAAAAAGAAAAAGAAAAAGAATTATTATTATGAAAATGGGAGGAGCCTACTGTTTTGGGGAACGTAGGGCTTATGCCTCACGTGGGCAAAACGTTTTTTTGTTTAATTAAAAAAATTGAGTTATTTATTATAATTTTGCCACTTGCTAAATAGTTTTTCGGTCTGCCCCTAATTGCCCTAGAAATTTATGGTTTTAACCCCCAACTCAATTTATTTACGGTTTTTCCCATTCAGTTAATTTACCATTTAGTCATGCCCACATAAATTTATAAATTTGCCCTTATATGAAATATTAAGTACATTTTGCATGAAATTAAATGTCTTGTGATCTACATATTTTTTTTTATTATTTAGAGTTTAACCACAATAACTCTAATTAATTAAATTATATATCAAGAGCCTCTAGGTCACATATAGTAAATGATATTTATTTTTAATTATGTATACCAATAAAATGAATTTTATCCCACATGAATTTTCGTACGTCTGGCACGACACATTTCTATCAGGAAAAATAGCACACGACTGGTGTGATAGAGCACTACGACTAGCAGTGTCTTTCGGTAATCCGTAGGATTCGTACGACTGGCACGATACGGAACTACCATGATAATACCGTATGACTGGCACGGATTTTTATGACCCTTATGTGACCACCCTCTTAAATTATAAAATCAATCAATTTCCCATTTTTCCAACTGAACATGAATAATCCATTTATTACTCATTCAGACAAAATTCGTTCCAATTGTTTTGGCAGTCCCATGTCGATCTCGTCCTCAAGTAACCGGCCACGAATATATCACAACAATTCTAATTAATTAAGCGAACAATTAACGATGGCTACCAGACTAGCAATCAGTCAGTCAAACAATTCATCGGTCGCTTGACTCTAGCCCATCACCCACTCTCGATCACAAAATCAGTCAATCTAATTTCTGACTAGCCACTAACACGTTAGTATCCGATCTAACTTCTTTAATTGTGGACATTTAACCTAAACCCATTACCTATCTAATTCGGCCATAATTAGACTACTTGAATTTCTAATTAACATAATTAATTCACTAATTTAATCTTGAATGCAAATTCACGTCTTAGCCAAGGATTAGGGGCCGACTCATAAACGTCGACTACTCCGATAGGTGGTGGTGATTTTCCGGTGAACGGCAGTGGTTTTTCTGCCAAGCGACAGTGACGAAAATCACGACGTCCTTGGGTGGTCAGCAACGTACTCGCGAGCTTGCAATGGTGCTCGACAAACTGGAGGGGTTGGTAGTGGTTCATGGGTTACTGCGCGGCGGCAAGGTGGCTCGACTAAACAGTGAGCTCTGCTCGGCGTTAACGGCTGGATAGCATTGCGGACATTAGCGAGTAAATGGGAGCTCGACTGAAGTAGACGAAGGAACTAGCAACAGGTGAGTTGAAGGGGGCGATGATGACGTCGACTAAGCTTCGGCGAGCTGAGGGCAGCAAGTGAGTAGTTGTAGAAGAGTGGCTAGACTTCCTCATGTGAACAGAACATGAAGAAGAAGGAGAAGAGGAACCCAGTAGTAGCAAGAAGAAGAAGCAGAAAACTTTCTCGAGCTACAGTAATCCAAGGGGAAAGTACACGAGAAGATGGGGGCAGGTCTGAATTTTTGTCTTGGGAAGCCATGTGATTAAGTAGACAAAAGAAGGAAAGAGTTGGTGAGGGGAAAGAGAAAAAGTTACGTGTAGCAGAGGGAAGAAGAGAGAAGGGAGTTGGTGAGGTAGGGTCCACTAAGGGTCAACACATTCAAATTTTCTTGTCTTCTTGTGTAAAAATCTAGATATCACAACTTTCCCCACTTTAGGAAATTTCTTCCTTGAAATTAGACTACTGTTACAACTCTTCAAAAAGGAAATGGTGTAGGTCCTTCATAACTTCCTTGCTTTTCCATGTTGCCCCTTCTATTCCATGGTGTTGCCAAACTATCTTGACTAATGGGATGGTCCTACGTTGAAGCATTTACTCTTTCCCATCTATGATCCTCACAGGACACTCCACATACAATGCTCGTTCATCCAACTCAATTTCTTCAAAACTCAACACGTGAGCTAGGTCAAGCTCATACTTTCTCAGCATCGATACATGGAAGAAATCGTGCACTTACATAAGTCTTAGCAGCAGCGCGAAGCGATATGCCAAAGTCCCGATTTACTTAAGGATTCAAATGGTCCTATATACCTTGGGCTCAACTTTCCTTTTTTCCTAAAACAGGACGTTCCTCTCATTGGTGACCCATTCAGGAACATATGATCGCCTGATTGAAATTCCAGAGGTCTACGTCTCCCATCGGCGTAACTTTTTTGACGACTTTGCGTTGTCTAAAGCTTGTCTCTAATTACCTTGATAACTTCCACCAACTGATGTACCAATTCGGGACCAGTAATTCTTCTTTCGTCCACCTCTTCCCAACATAAGGGCGTTCTACAGGCTCTACCATAAAGCGCTTCGAACGGTGTTATCTTGATACTTTGCTGGTAGTTGTTGTTATAAGCAAACTCAACCAAATGCAACTGTTTCTTCCAACTACCTTTAAAGTCTAAGACACAGGCTCGCAACATGTCCTCGAGTGTCTGAATTATCCTTTTAGACTGACCATCCATCTGTGGGTGATAGGCTATACTAAATTGTAGCTTTGTTCCTAACGCGGCTGCAAGCTTTTCCAAAACATGGTAGTGAATTTGGGATCACGATCTGAAGTGATCATCACTAGCACTCCATGAAGTCTCACAATGTGCCTCACATAGACTTCAACATATTTGTCCAATGCAAAATCCTTTCTCACATGGATGAAATGTTCTGACTTTGTCAATCTGTCGACCACGACCCAAATTAAGTCATATCACCTCTCACTCCTTGGTAATCCCATCACGAAGTCCATCGTGATATGCTCTCATTTCCACTTAGGGATTTTCAATGGCCGTAGCAATCCTCCAGGCTTACAGTGTTGAGCCTTGACCTGCTGGCAAGTCAAACACTTAGCCACATGCTTGGCTATGTCAGCTTTCATCCCATTCAACCAGTAGTGTTGCTTCAAATTATAGTATATCTTCGTGCTACCATGATGAATATTATAACTACTAGGTGTACTCCTGATAAAATTTCTTCTCCTAGAACTTCGTCTGCAGGTACATACAACCGTTCCCGAAACCGAAGTATCCCATCCTTGGACACTTGAAAGTTAGCTCTCCTCTTAGCCGAGTCTTCCTGCAGGATCTTTTGGATTGCAGGGTCCATTGATTGTAGGAACTTAATTTAGCATGTACTTTTGGCTCAATCCTCAATGTAGCCATGAGACTTAACAGACGACTCACTTCCAATTTAAAATCTGAGTCTTGCACTTCCTTTAAAAGAAGCCACTCTCTTACCATCATTTGGGCTATTGCTAACTTCTAACTCAGCGCATTTGCAACTTTATTTGCCTTGCCTAGATGATACAAGATTTCACAATCGTAATCCTTCAAAAGCTTCATCTAACATCGTTGCCTCATGTTCAACTCCTTTTGCAAAAACAAAGACTTGAGGCTCTAATGATCAGTGTACACGTGAAATTTTTCTCCAATCAGATAGTGCCTCTAAATTTTCAATGTAAAAACAATTGCAGACAACTCCAAGTCAATTGTCGAGTAATTCACCTTATAATGCCTCAACTAGCGAGATGCATACGTCATTACCTTTCCATGTTGTATCAGGACGCAACCTAAACCTTTGAACGATGTATCACTGTAAATCTCAAAACCACATGAACACGATGGAATTGTCAAGATAGGAGTAGTAGTTAGTTTGTGCCTAAGTTCTCGAAAACAACTCTCACACTTATCGGTCCATTCAAACTTCTCATTTTTCTTCAATAAATGCGTCAAAGGCATCGTCAATGCGGAGAATCTTTCCACAAAGTGTCTATAATAACTGGCCAAACCCAAAAAGCTTCAAACTTTTGTCACTATCGTGGATCTTGGCCAATCCATGACTGCTTCGATTTTCGATGGATCCACTGCAATTCCTTCACCAGAGACTTGCTAACCTTGGCGTATAATTAACGCACCCTAAGGGTTTTCAAAACTGCCCTCAAATGTTGTTCATGATCCTCTAAACTTCTTGAGTACACTAGAATGTCGTCTATGAATACAATGACGAATCTATCTAAGAACTCCTTAAATACTCTTTTCATCAAATCCATGAAAGCTACAGGAGCATTCATCAGACCAAATGGTATCACAGTGAACTCATAGTATCCATAGCACGTCCTGAATGCCGTCTTCGAGATATCTTCGCTTTTGATCCTCAACTGGTGGTATCTCGTATGTAAATCGATCTTAGAAAAGACTGAAGCTTCCTACAGTTGGTTAAACAAATCGTCGATCCTCGGCAGTGGGTACTTGTTCTTTAACGTCACTTGGTTCAACTATCGGTAGTCAATACACAATCTCAATGAGCCATCATTCTTCTTCATGAATAATACAGGTGCTTCTTATGGCGACACACTGGGGTAAATAAATCCTTTATCTAACAACTGTTGCATCTACACTTTAAGTTCCTTAAGTTCCAACAATGCCATCTCATACGGCGCTTTAGAAATCAGTTCTATTCCAGAAGCCAGTTCAATAACGAACTTTACTTCTCTTTTTGGAGGCAATCTTGACAATTCTTTTGAGAAGACATCTGAAAACTCATGCACAATGGTCATATCCTCCAATCTAGATTCCCCGACGGACCCATCTACTACAGTTGCCAGGTAACCTTGGCAGCCACTTTCCAACAAGTGAGTCGCCTCTAGCGATGAAATCACTACAGTCGAGGTTCCTCCTCGATTACCCACAAATTCAAAGTTAGTCCCATATGGAGGACTAAACTGAATAGTCTTATGGTAGCAGTCTATCGTGGCTCTTAGCTTTGTTAGCCAATCCATTCCAATAATCAGGTTAAAGTCAAACATCTCAAGTACAATCAAATCTATCTTATTCTCATGACCACTTATAACTAGCTTACAGTTAGGGCAACATATTGCAGTCATTATGCTATCTTTTAACGGCAAAGAAATTCTAAACATAGTACCCAACAGTTATGGACTCAACCCAGCAAGTTTAACAAATTGTTCAGCCACAAATGAATGAGTTGTACCATGATCAAATAGAGCATAAGAAACATGGTCATGTAAGAGGACCGTACCTGTGACGGTCGGCGAATCCTTCGCCTCTTCTCTAATGATATCAAACACCCTTCCCTATGCCTGAGGTCGATTCTGAAAATTTTGCGGTACATTTCTTCCAGGCTGTCCTCCTTGTTGGAGCCCAAACTATTGTCTCAAAGGGACAGTCCCACACCTAATGGTCATATTGATCACATCCAAAACATGCTCCATTTCGAAACTGGCAAGGACTAGGCCTATGTTTCTGCCAGCATAGGCGATAAACATCACTTTGATTGGGCACTGGCTTACTAATACCACCTTTTTGATTCGACGGAATGTGGTGCCTTCCTCCAAACATTGGTCTCTTCCTAAACCGATTATTGTTTCGGCCCGAGGGTGCAAATCACGATCTAGATACGGCGGCCATTTCTACTAAGTATCGCTCCACTATCTGGGTCCTTTCATACAGCTCATTATAGTCCTTCAAATTCAAGAGTACCGTTACACTCTTCAACTTGAGCTTTAACCCATCTCTAAACCTTCTTGCCCTATTAATAGGGTCTTCCACCATCTTTGGTGCATATTTGGATAGCTCAGCAAATCTAGCCTCATACTGATCCACCGACAACAAGCCTTGGCGAAGGAGAAGGAACTCTTCTACCTTCTATTCCCTTGCAGCGTTGGAGAAATATTTGACATTAAATGATCTGACGAAGGCATCTCACATCGGGACCGTACCTTTAGGAAAGACCCCTATCTTTAGAGGTTCTCTACTAAGAGCTTGCATTCCCCTACAACTGGTAAACGGCCAAGGTAACCTTATCCTCATCTGCACACCTCAGCAGGGTGAACGCCTTCTCTAATCCCTTGATCCACGAGACAGCAGTCTCGAGATCTCCACTTCTTAAGAATTTAGGCGGCTTCAGCTTCAAGAATTGCTCCATAAGCTTATGTATTGACTGACCACCATTCCCATTTCCAGCCAACGGTTCTTCATACAAGGTGGCCTCAGCAATGGCAGCTTGGTTCCTTACTTGCTGTCTCACTATATTCTCCAAGGTTTCTAATGCCTGCAAGATCTCGTCCATCCTGGGATCCTCTCGGGCTACACTTCTTCTAGGCACTCTTGGGATGTGGTTGCTCATCCTGCAGGACCTTATGGACTCTTGCTCGCCCAAAAACAACGCATAAGAACTTCATACTACAACTGCAATTCAAAACTGAAATAACAATCACATGCACGGGGTTTTAATCCTATTACTATCCCAAAACCCATCGCATTTTATCACTCTAGGCCATGACCAAGTGGATTAGGCTGACCACGCTTTGATAACATCTTGAGCGGGGATGTCACACTCCGATCCTCAGGCATGAGCCATCCCTACTGAAATGCCTCAGGTCGAAAAGAATAGCGTCCCAAGCATGCTAATGACCATGCCAAAATTTCTTACGCATGCGGAAATGTTTTAAAACTCCCAAACAATTAACAAGTAGGGATAGAAAAGTAGGATACTCCAATCAGAGGATCCCAAACCCTATGGAGATAAACAACATAAATATAATCTCATTCTTCGGGGTAGCTCCTTAAGACCAGCAAAAAAATAGGTGGGTCAGAAAGGGTTAGCTAATCATCTACTCCCAAAAGAGAGTTACTACTCCATCGCCCTTATCTTCACTTTGAACCGAAAAAATGGTAACCATGATGGAGTGAGAAATAAATCTCAATGAGTTAATGACCTAACCCTAAATAAAATCATTCATTCAGGCATCCCAATTAATAAAGTTTTACATTGACCAAGATTGTTTTATAAAAATACCAACCAATTCAAGTCTCCTCGGTGCCCACAAGATTCATCGCACATGTCTGGTGTGACTTTGCACTACAACTGGTAGTATCTTATGATAGTCCGTAAGATTCGTATGACTGGCACGATACATTTCTATTAGGGAAAATAGAACATGACTGGTGCGACAAAGCACTATGACTGACAGTGTCTTTCGGTAATCCGTAGGATTCGTACGACTGACACGACATAAAACTACCATGATAATACCATATAACTGGCACGGACATTACGACTAGCACAGATTTTTATGACCCTTATGTGACCACTCTCTTGAATTACAAAATTAGTCAATTTCTCATTTTTCCAACTGAACATGAATAATCCATTTATTACTCAGTCAAACAAAATTCGTTCTAACTATTTTGGCAGTCCATGTCAATCTTGGCCTCAAGCAACCGGCCACGAATATATCACAATAATTCTAATTAATTAAGTGAACAACCAACAATAGCTACCAGACTACTAATCAGTCAGTCAAGCAATTCATCGGTCAATCGACTCTAACCCATTACTCGCTTTTGATCACAAAATCAGTCAATCTAATTTTTGACTAGCCACTAATACCTCAGTATTCGATATAACTTATTTAATTGTGGGCATTTAACCTAAACCCAGTCCCTACATAATACGGCCATAATTAGACTACTTGAATTTCTAATTAAAATAGTTAATTAACTAATTCACTATTTTAATCCTGAATGCAAATTCACATCTTAGCCAAGGATTAGAGGCCGACTCATAAACGTCGAATACTCCGATTGGCGGCGGCAATTTTCCAGCAAACAGTGGTGGTTTTTCTAGCAAGCGATGGCGACGAAAATCACGATGCCCTTAGGTGGCCGGCAACGTGCTCGTGAGCTTGCGACTGTACTCGGCAGAATAGAGGGGCTGGTAGTGGTGCATGGGTTGCTGCACGGCGACAAGGTGGCTCGGCTGAACAGTGAGCTCGATTGGGCGTTAACGGCTGGATGGCGTTATGGATAGCAGCGAGCAGACAGGAGCTCGGCAGTGGCGAGCTGGAGCAGCAACAATGGTTGGAGCTAAAGTGGATGAAGGAACTAGCAACAGGCGAGTTGAAGGGGGTGATGACGATGTCGGCTGAGCTTTGACGAGCTGAGGCCAGCAAGCAGGTAGTTGGAAAAGAGTGGCTAGACTTCCCCGTGTGAACAGAACACGAAGAAGAAGAAGAAGAAGAAGAAGAAGAAGAACCCAGTGGCAGTAGAAGAAGGAGCTGAAAACTTTCCCGAGCTACAGTAATCTGAAGAGAAAGTACACGAGAAGATGGGGGAAAAGATGGAGGTAGGTCTGAGCTTTTGCCTTGGGAAGCCACGTGATTGAGTGGACAAAAGAGGGAAAGAGTTGGCGGGGGCAAAGAGAAAAAGTTATGTGCAGCAGAGGGAAGAAGAGAGAAGGGAATTGGTGAGGTGGGGTCTACTAATGGTCAACACATTCAAATTTTCTTGTCTTGTTGTGTAAAAATCTAGACGGTGCATTGGTAAATGATGAAGTACTCGGTACTTTGGATTTTATTGATTGTGATACGTGCGTGGACTACATAAAGAGAAAGCAGACCAACAAGTCGAAGAAAGGTGTCAAGAGGAGTATGGAAATATTAGAAATCATACATACATATATTTTTTTGTCCAAATATGGACTCATATGGCCGGAAATATTTCATCACATTCGTAGACGATTACTCACGTTTCATGTATCTCTACTTGCTTCATAATAAGTACAAAGTATTGGATGCCTTTAAAGTGTTTAAGGCTAAAGTAAAGAAACAATATGATAAACAAATTAAGATTGTGAGATCAGATAGAGGTGGGGAATACTATAATAGATATACTGAAAATGGATAAGCACTTAGTCCATTTGTAAAGTTTCTTCAAGAGCATGGGATAGTTGCCTAATACAGCATGCCTAGTTCTCCGGACCAAAATGGTGTGGCAGAAATAAGAAACTATACTTTGTTGGATATGGTGCGTAGTATACTTAGCAACTCAAAATTTTCTAAGTTCTTGTGGATTGAAACTCTTAAGACGGGAGCGTTGTCGCGACCCTCTAAAAAAATTTTAAATTTTAAAGAGGTTAACGGATTATTAGGTTAATTAGATTTGACTAACCTAACGCGGACTCTCCCAAGCCCTACCGAATCGCAACTTTGGTTTTTATTTAAATGATTTTGAAATTTGGAGTCGCCACTAATCATTCTTGGTAGGTCGATTAGAAACCTAAATAAATTAGCGGGAGAACTAATTTATTCCTGCGAACCAGAGATTATGAGCTCGGGGACTTGGTTACACTAGTTAATTACAACTAATGCCCTTTCGGTACCTTAATTTCATGGGTATCCTAATTCGGCAACTCAGGCTTGGTTTATTCCTAAGGCTCTAGTAGGGTATTCTCTTTTGTGTTTTCACTTTTTAAATATGATGCATGGATGGTATATATTTTTATTTGTTATATTTTTTTAAGTGTTAAAAATTCCCTGAAGCCGAAAGAGGGAGTGTGTTAACGACTTCTGTGCAGTATTATGACCTAGCATTGGCTTGGCTCTTCCCTTGGGATTTAAGGTACAGGTATTTAAGTTGCAAGTATTTAAACTACTGTAAGTAAAAACCTCCAATGGGAGGCTAAGCATTGGCTTGGCTCTTCCCTTTGGGATTTAAGGTACATGTATTTAAGTTGCAGGTATTTAACTACTATAAGTAAAAACCTCCAATGGGAGGCTAAGCATTGGCTTGGCTCTTCCCTTTGGGATTTAAGGTACATGTATTTAAGTTGCAGGTATTTAACTACTGTAAGTAAAAACCTCCAATGGGAGGCTAAGCATTGGCTTGGCTCTTCCATTTGGGATTTAAGGTACATGTATTTAAGTTGCAGGTATTTAACTACTGTAAGTAAAAACCTCCAATGGGAGGCTAAGCATTGGCTTGGCTCTTCCCTTTGGATTTATGGTGCATGTATTTAAATTGCGGATGGACTTTGTCCTCTCCATTTTAGGGTATGAATTCTTTAAAATGAAATACAACGAATTGATTCAACAATTTGAAATTTGTGCGCGCTTGAGGACTCCTCTAAGTCGATTTTGTGCTTCCATAGGGTTGACCATTGATATAGAGCTGCGGCTTCCTGACATAAAATAGAGTGAAATGTTAGTATACAAAATATGTGCTAATCTGCACCTAAAACTAGAAGAGTGGAAAGAGTAATTATCTCCCGTTTTTTGGGAGGGATTTCTATAATTGATTTTCGCTCTCTATGTTCCCAATATAGAGAGTTTCTTTTGAATTAAGAGGGACTTTTAGTCACAGATCAGTTGAGAAATCGGTGGACAGCTTAGGAGCTTGTCTGGGCCGATTTTTGCATCTCTACGAGATTTTTGCTGTTGACATAGAGATATCCTTCTCCTGACATAAAATATGGGAAAAAATGGGAGATGGAGAAAGTGTAAACAATTTGTGTTAATTTGCGAGTAAAACCATAAATAAATGAATAAATAAAAACACTTAACTTGAATTTGCTTGCTCGTTGACGAGGATGAACTCTTGATTTATATTGATCGATGAAGGAATTTGTGATGATAACCCCTAGCTTTAAACTCCCATCATTTTCAAAATTCTCTCTCTTTTGGTATTTTCTTTCTCTCAAATTTTTCTTCAATCTCCAAAAACTCTCTCAAACATCCAAAATTTTCTCTCCAAAAAATTCTTCTCTCAAGCTCACTTCTTCCTCCTTTTATAATCTACTCATCTATCTCCCATTCTAATTTTTCCACTAACTCTATCTCTCATTCTAATTTCTCCACTAACTCTTCTTCATTTTCATCTTCCATTCTCCATCTCTATCTCACATTCTAACCTCTCCACTAACTCTTCTTCATCTTCATCTTCCCTTCTCCATATTTATCTCCCATTCTAATTTCTCCACTAACTCTTCTTCATCTCCATCTTCCCTTCTCTATTCTTATCTTCCATTCTAATTTCTCTACTAACTCTTCTTCATCTCCATCTTCCCTTCTCTATTCTTATCTTATTTTCTCCATCCATTCTTCTCCAACTTCTCTTCTTCATCTCCTTATCTCCATCTTCCCTTCTCTATTCTAATTTATCCACTAACTCTTCTTTTTGTTATTTGTAAAATAATCCTTCAAGAGTTAAGTATTTGCACTCTAGTTCTTGAATTTTAAGTATTTACAATTCAGTTCCTGAAAAATTATATTTCTTTAAGGCCAAATCTCCTCACAATTTTTGACACACCAAAATTTACCACATGTCAAATTTAAGCTCATTTCTTGCCGCTGAAAATAATGCAAAATTTAATTAAAGCCCTTTTGCAAAATTGAGTCATTCTGAGTATAATTGGGCCAAGATGAAAATTTAAAATATTAGAAGACAATGTCACAACTCATAAAAAGTGAAAATTAAAAATAAGTTGACTCAAATTAAATTTTTTTCGGCCCAATTCGAGATTATACTCGTGAAGGAACACGTGACTCGAATTGGATTTTTCTAAATTTGCGATGGCCAATATGAAAATAGATTTAAAATAAAAATATTAACTATCTTTGTGTATTTTTTTGGCCTCAAATGTTTTTTTTCCAAAATTTTCAAGTATTTTTGTATTTTTTTTACAAAAAATTAAAACAAAATATATAAAAAATATGAAAATTTATTTTTTGTTCAAAAATGGTTGCCTAGACTTGGCCAAGGCTTCCAAAGTTGATTTTGCAATTTTCTCATTTTTTCTTTATTTTTCATGAATTTTCGAAAATAAAAATACTAAAAAATACTGAAAATATGAAAAATCATTTTTTGGTCAAAATTAGTTCTCTAGGCTTGGCCAAGGTCCCCAAAGTTAATTTTTCAATTTTATGAATTTTTATGGATTTTTCAAAAAATAAAAATGCCGAAAAATACTGAAAATTTTTAAAAGAGAAAAGATGATTAAAAATCAGGTGTCAACAAGTGTATTTATTGAATCAAGTTTTGACCAAGGCCGTCCCAAAGACGCCTTTTGAGTCATTTAAGGATTGGAAACCAAGTTTGTAACATGTATGTATTTAGGGATGCCCATCTGAAGTGAGAGTTTATAATCCATAGGAAAAGAAGTTAAACCCAAGGACTATATGTGGGTATTTTGTTAGATATGTCGAAAAGTCTAAGAGATACAAATTTTATTATCCATCTCATACCACTAGGTTTGTGGAATCGAGAAACGTGAATTTTTTTTTTGAAAATGACTGGATTAGTGGGAGCAATCGATTTCAAGACCTTACTCTCGAGAAAGATCATTCAAATGCTCAACCTTTTACTTTAAGTGCTAGACTAATTGTTATTCATAGCACCTCTCCAGTTTAAATGGCTATTGAATAACCAATTATTGAAGCTCCGTAACCTACTGATATTCATCTAGTAGATCCAATTGTTTATAACTTACCAGAAATTGTTGAACTAGTTGAACAACATGCTCCTCAAGAAATTGTTGATACAACACTAAGGAGATATGGTAGAATGAAGAAGTCATCAATTCCTAACGACCACATCGTATACGTGCAAGAATCTAACTATAATATTGGAGCTAAGAATGATCCTGAGACGTTTTTGCAAGTAATGAATTACAACAACTCCAATTTATGGTTCAATGCCATGAAGAAAGAGATGAGTTCTATAGTATCTAACGTAGTCTGGGATTTGGTTGAGTTGCTCGATGGTCAGATGGCCATTGGTTGTAAGTGGATCTTCAAAACTAAAAAAGACTCATTGGATAACATATAGAGATACAAGGCTAAACTCATTACCAAAGGATTCACGCAAAAAAGAAGGAATCAATTACATGGAGATTTTTTCTCCTGTATCTAAGAAAGACTCTCTTCGTATCGTTTCAGTATTGGTTGCCCATTTTGGATATGGAATTGCATCAAATGGATGTAAAAATGACATTCCTTAATGGAGAACTGGACGATGAATTTTATATGAAACGACCAGAAGGATTCCTCTCTAGTAATGGTGAGCATTTGGTGTGCAAGCTTAAGAAATCAATATATGGCTTGAAATAAGTATCCCGTCAATGGTACTTAAGGTTTCATAAAGTTATCTCTTTATTCGGTTTTATAATGAATGTCATGGATCAATGTGTATACCAAAAAGTCAGTGAGAGAAAAATTTGTTTATTGTTCTTTATGTAAATGACATTTTACTTGCAACCAATGATAAGGTGTTGTTAGATGAGGTGAAATAATTTCTTTCTAAAAGTTTTGACATGAAAGATATGGGTGAGGTATCTTATGTCATTGGCATTAAGATCCATAGAGATAAAGTTCGAGGCATTTTTGCATTATCTCAAGAAACCTATATCAATAAAGTCTTATAGAGATTTCAGATAAAATATTGTTCATTAAGTATAGCATCCATTATGAAGGGTGACAAACATCTCTTTTCCATTTCCATTCAAGAGTTCGCATGAGTCCCGCAAGCCAGTCAGTCTACCCTCGTGCTAGAGCTATTTAATTTGAACTAATACTCGAAGAATGATTTAGAAAGGGAATAAATGAACAACATCTTACACGCTTCTGCTATCAAAAGTTTAATATATGCTTATGTTTGCACTCAACCTGACATAGCTTTTGTGGGGGAATGTTGGGAAGAAATCAAAGTGATCCAAGTATGGACCACTGGAAAGTTGTAAAGAAGGTGATGAGATACTTGAAAAGATTACATGCTCATATATATGTGAACTGACAATTTGAAGTAATTGGATATTCGGATTCGAACGTCGCTAATCGCATTGATTCTTGAAGATCAACTTCTGGATACATTTTTATGATTGTTGGTGGAGTCGTGTCCTGGAGAAGTGCGAAGCAAACTTTGATTGCTACTTCCACTATAGAGGCTGAGTTTATTTCTTGTTTTGAGGTCACCTCACATGGTGTGTGGTTGAAGTTTCATTTTAGGACTTAGAATTATAGATTCCATTACTAGGCCATTAAAAATGTTTTGTGACAATTTAACTGCAGTTTTCATGGCTAAAAACCACAAGAGTAGTAGTCGAATTAAACATGTCGACATTAAGTATTTAGCCATTGGGCAATGTGTTAAGGACAATAAAATGGTCATAGAACACGTCAGCACTGAATTAATGTTAGCTGTTAGCTGATCCTTTAACTAAAAGCATATCATCAAGGAGTTACAAGGATCATACGGATAGAATGAGAATTGGTCCTATCATATAAATTATCTTTTTATGGACAAAGTTATAAAACTCTTATTTAGTTGTGATGTTTTTCTCAATTAAAGTGCACATTTAGTTATTATGAGAAAATCGGTCATTTAGACCTACAATAAACTTAAAAGTTTATCCATTAAGTAGACTTGGAATAAACATAGGGATTATTCATTAAGTTATATTATCACATATGGGTTGATTTTGATGAGATAAGATGTATTGTGGTACATGGAAGATAATACTCAATCTAAAAGGGCTTGTCGCCATCATTCATGTGTTTTGTCTTTAGCATAAAGTTATTATGTATTTGGTTCAGTATTTTGTTGATGAATGTTGGGATCAAAAGGGAAAATGTTATAAATAATTAATTGTGATCCCACATTAGTGAAATACTAATATTTAAATTACATCAACACTATATTACACACATCAATTTTACATGATAACCATCTTACCCAATAACTGTCTTAATAGGAGATAGTTATTTATAAGAGGCATACGTCAGTTTAAATGAGTTATCTAAGCCAAGCTCTCTACGTTAGTTTTGAAAAAATAGTTACGACATCAGTTTTTAATCATTGTCAATTTCTCATCCAGAACGTACTTAAGACTTATGTTCATAGAGAAAACCTAAGAGCACACACTATCGCTTCAAATGGGGTAATTGATTAGAAAGATCCCATTTTTGCTGGACGTTTAATGTACATATTCGAGATCATCGTTTTCATTAATAGTTGGAAGTATGTTTATTTACTATTCACGTTTCCGCGTTTTGGTTCCCAATATCTTACTAATTTCATTTTGTGATTAAGGTTTCAGGATTATTAGTTTCTTTGAATTATAGTTGTTACAAACTTGCCTCATATGGATGCTGAGTTCCTTACACTAGTGGGGAGCAGTTCGATAGTGTAGATCAAGAAGACATTATAGGCCACGCACATGCAGAAGAATGAGCCTAGCTCAAATCCTATCTCTAATAAGCTTCCACTTCCCACAATTGCACAAATTATGCTAAGTGATCCACGAAGTAGTGAAGCTAAGCATTGAATTTTTCCTAGTCCATTTGTCTATCAAGACGAAGGTAGAATTACCAAGGCATTGAAGATGACACTTATGTAAAGGTCGAAACCAAGGTTTCCGACTCCCAACAACATTCCGTAGTCCATCATCCCTGCGCCGAACCACCCGAGCGCCATCACCTTCAACAACTGTTCCAAAGCCAACCCACCGCTTGAAAATGTACTTTGTCAAAGAATAGAGGCCCAATTTCGTGGTTTCTTGCTTGTTCAGCAACCTAGATAGGTACAATTTCATTCTACTTTGATTTCTTGGTGACGCGAATCTTGCCTGTGTGGCCAAGGTTTCTTTGTCTCGCAGCTTTGCATGATGAGTCATTTTAGGGACTCGCTTATGAGGAAGAAAGTTACTGAAGTGTAGATGAGCGAATGGGACGGAGGTCGCAACCTAGAGATATCTCCATGAAGCATTGGTAATGAGGTATGCTATCGCCGTCAAGAATTGTAGTCTCAACATGTTGATGAACAAGCTCATCATCCCAATTAGCCCTCTTGAATTTTTCCCAACCATCTCCGTGGACAAAACAACCGTGTGTCCGAACCCACTTACGAACCATAGGGCCGAGTAGACCCAAACATCGAGGGAAAATGAGGTCGCTAGAGTGGCCGGGGGAAAATGAGGTTGTCAAAGTGGTCGACAACATTATTAAATACGAGAGAATGAGCAAATTCATACGGCCAATAGAGGAGTCGGCATGGTTTGGGAATACAAAACCTCCTATTGGGCAGCCCAAGTAGAAACACGAAATGGGTAGGCACATGATGAAGTAGTTTGCACACTCAAGGGCCCATTCCAATATGATGGACTTGCAAGCAGGCCCATCCCAAGCCCACGAGCAGTTGGAGAGGTCACAGATGTCGGAGCTCAAGTTGCGTGTTGTATCAGCCATGCCGATGCAATGCCATGTTGGGGAATCGGTGAAGTTGCTGATGCAGGCCTATTGTCCATCGAAGAACCAAGCCAGCAAAACGAGCGTGGCTTGGAGGAACGGCCTCTAGTTGACTCCTCCGATTCACCATTCGATTAGTTCGTCTAGTGAATCGGGTTGGATTGCAATCTGCATCTACAATTTCTAGCTTCTATTAGTCAGATTACGGCTTTCACTTGTGTTGACCTTTTTAATAGCTTTCAAGTTTCATGAATTGCATATTGGTGGACTCATATGGATCAAGGCTCATAAAAAAGCCCTAATTTGACGGAATTTATTGAATGTTTTCTAGCCCTATTTGATTTGGGCTGCTACTTAGTGCTTTCCATGACGAAAAACCTAACAATTGGTAGTGGAATATGTGGTATCTCTCATAAACTCAAAGGGTACTATTACTTTTTAAAGTTCAAAGAAATTGTTAGATAGAAATTTTGATTAGAGACAGATGTAAAGAGTGATGCTATACTAAGGACAAAAAATGACTGAGATAAGTACAGGACATTTCGACCCAAAAAAAAAAAAAGTGCTGGACAACTCTTGAAAAGGAATTGCTATGTCTCTTCAATTTGTCTTGCATGATTGGAGGGTAGCATTACTTCAAAAGAAAAGAAAAAGATCCAATTGGTTGACAATTAGAAAAGAAGGCGGTATACTGTATACTGAACATATATCATATTGTAAACTGTCTTTACTTTCATAAACTTATTATATACTTTGTCTTCGTTACAAACATTTTAAGGAAAAATCACCAAAAAAAGTATTGTATCTATTGTAATTATATCAATTCAGACATATACCTTTTTTCGTCCAATTAAGTCACAAACTTTTGGCATTTGTATCAATTCGGTTCATTTGATCAATTTTGGCCAGAAATTGCTAATGTAGAGCGACCGGCGATGACTTTTTTGGTAGTTTTTCTGAACATTTTTACCAATTCCTCTCTCTATACAATTTTTTTGTGGGCTAATTTGAACAACACAGTACATGGACTGATTAAAAATTTGTAGACGGCATCCGTCTCTCTTCAAAGTCAACATAGTTAGCACAACAAATCAGAAGTAACAAGAATTGTAATTGTCACATTAGAACATTCTTAAAAAGGGGATTGGCAGTCACTTCTTTCCCTCTTCTTCGTATGCCATTAACTTAACTACTTATTTGGGTCTATTCTGGGTACAAATGCTCAAAATAAGTTGTCGAATGATGATGAATCTGACCTGTCAAAACCATATAATAACAAATAATAAAGCATCTATACTAACTAAGGAAGGCTATACATCGCCATGACTCAATAAACATTCATAAACTAAGAACTGCTAACAACTAGGGATTAGTTCTAATCCATCACACAGTCTCCACTCTCGAAACGATGTAGTCAGCATGATTAGTTTATACATAATCACCGAATTATAGTGTCATTACCATATAAGATCTGCATTGGCAGGTTGTGTTGACCAATTATTTATAAGGGTTAAAGTGATATTTTATGTCTTGAGAGAGGAGAGATCCTGAGAAGACCAATTTAATTATAAAACTTTTTTTTTCAATTGAGTTGTAAATCTTTTGCATTTGTGCCAATTTAGTCCATCTATCTAGTTTTCATTAGCCAGAGGCACTAACTAGCACTGCCGGCATTGACATGAAAATTTTTCATAATTAATAATATTTCAAAATTTTTATAATTTTTTCTTATTTTTATTTTTTTCCCTTGGACTTTATGTCTAGGGAAGAGGGCCACAACGCCCTTGCCAAATCTAGCCAAGTGAGGGCGCCGCAGGTATATCATCTTCTGAAAGCTTTATATGGGTTAAAACAAGTTCCAAGAGCTTGGTTTTCTCGGTTAAGTTCATACTTATTATCGATCAGCTTTTTGGCCTGTCGACTCTTCGATATTCATTCAATGTAGATCTGATCATATTCTAATTCTTCTCATGTATGTTGACGACATCATTATTACTGGAAGCTCTACTTCCTCCATCACTGGATTAATCACTTAACTTGGCACTGAGTTTGCTATCATTGATTTCGAAAATCTATCCTATTTCTTGGCATCGAAGCCCATAGATCCTCTAGTGGGCTGTCCCTAACTCAATCCAGATATGCTACTACTCTTCTCACTTGATGCAAAACCTTGCTCATCGTCTATGGCTCCCTTGGCTTCTAAGTTGTCAAAGCAAAGTGGTGAACCACTGACTGATGCCTCCATCGGAGTATGGTTGGGGCACTGCAAAGGCTAGATCTATCCTTTGTTGTCAATAAAGTGTGCCAATTCATGCATTGTCCAACTATGGATCATTGGTCAGCTGTCAAACGAATTTTTTGCTATCTCAAAGATACTATCGTCATGGGATTACCTTGCAGACTATGCACCAACTGACCCACACTGCGTTTACAAATGCTGATTGAGTCAGCTGCCTTGATGTCCGAATGTCCATACGTGCTTATTGTATTTATTTTGGTCCCAACTTTATTCCCTGGAGTTCTAAAAAGCAACCAACTGTTGCTTGATCCCTGCATCAGAATACAAAGGGGTGGCTAATGAAGCCTTTGAATTACGACTTCTCCGAGATCTTCGATACACTCTCCATCGGTCATTACTTGTTCTTTGTGATAATGTACGGGCAATATACCTAGCTGCAAACCCCATCTTCCATGCACGAACCAATAACTTGGAAATTGAAT
Organism: Psidium guajava; assembly: GCA_016432845.1. Lineage (NCBI taxonomy): Eukaryota > Viridiplantae > Streptophyta > Magnoliopsida > Myrtales > Myrtaceae > Psidium > Psidium guajava. The sequence goes on from CM028228.1 coordinate 37,844,268, forward strand.
ATCATTTTGTTCGTGATTTAATCGGAAAGAAGCAATTGGAAGTTTGCTTTATTCCTACACAGGTCCAAACGGATGATGTCATGACAAAGCCTCTATCAATATCCAAGTTTCTTATTAGGCGCGACAAGCTCACAGTGACACCGCTGCCGTTTCGCTTGAGTGGGTGTGATAAAGCAAATCATGATAAAGCAAATCCTTGATGATTTGTGTTGAGTTCGTTGATAGAGACAATCTTTCATGATTTCGCCGATTCCGTTGATAGAGCAAATTTTCCATGATCTGTGTTAATATTGTATATTCTTACCTTTTGTGAAATCTTTTGTACATGTTGTAAATATAATAGAAATCGCCATACCAATAATTCACGTTCATATCCTTTCAAATACAGTTGAAAGCAGCAAGGAAAATGGGCCTAAACATAGAATATTTAATTGTCCGGGAACCCTTAGAAGTGAAGGACTTTGAGGCCTAACTCTCAACAAGCTTTTTCAATTGGTATTATGAAACTCGTAGCTCCTTTTGGATCAAAATTTTGGCTTCTTAGTGTTCTTGCTCCCGTGCTCGGCGGTGCTCGCCCATTAGGGCCGGCGTACTGGAATTTTCGCTCATCTGAACTCTGTACGCTGTATTCACATCACTTATTCTCTTACAAGTTCATCATAAAACGTTCTCTTATTTGATTCGTAACCGGCGAATACTTTTATGTTGCAGATCCATGGCGGAGAAATTTATTCGACAGGTGATATTATTGAAGAAGACAAGTCACATGTCTGTTGATGTTTGATCAAGAAGCCACGATCATCTCATTAAATTTATTACACTAATTAATCACTTCACAACCAGTCAAAATTACATACGAAACCAACTTATCTATCAACAAAACAATCACTTTGGCAACAATCAAATACACTGAGAAAGAGAACTATAGAAATCAGGAATTATTCACAGCAAAATCTCTCTGCTCTTGCTCATCATTGGTATCGAAGAGCATCGTCCCTCGTCTCTGGCAACGAAAGCACCATGAGCCCGCAAAAGATGATCGCGATTCCGAATACTGAGTAGGTCAAATGGGGTATTTCCCTGCCAGCCGAGATCAACGTCGGATCGAATAGAACCCCAAGTGTGATGGCTTGTCTCATCATCGACGTTGTGGAATTTCTCACGCTTGTTGGGAACAATTTGATGATGTAGATCACGAGCACATTGTAAGCCATGCAAGTGCAGAAGAAAGAGGCAAGCTCCAACCCTATTTCCACACTCACATTCCCCACGAAAGCACATGCTACACTTAGCACTCCACTGACCGTTGTGAAGCCAAGAATTGTGCTCTTCCTATTCCATCCATTCAGCAAGAAATAGGACACAAAGTAGGATGGTATGATTAGCAAGGCATTGAAGGTGACGCTTATGTAGTTGTTGAATCCTAGGTTTCCGACCCCCAACAGCATCCCGTAGTACATCATCCCGATGCCCAACCCAACCGCCATGACCTTCACAACCGGGTCAGCGCCCACCGCCTCTGGAATAGGTCCTTGATGGAGGAGTAGAGGTCGAATTTTGTGATTTCTTGCTTGTGGGGCAAACTCAACAGGTATGACTTCAGCCTACAGTGCTTCCTCGGCGGCGCGATATCCCTCAGTATCGCCATGGCCTCAACCTTGCGGCCCTGTACGAAGAGCCGTTTGGGAGACTCGCGGACGAAGAAGCAAATCGGGAGGCAGTACAAGATGGCAGGCGCGGAGTCGAGACATAGAGGTATCTCCACGAGGCATCTTTGAGGAGGTATGCTATGGCGGGCAGCGACAGTAGCCCTAATGTTCCGATGAACAAGCCTATCATCCCAATGAGCCCTATCGACTTCCTCCCGACCATCTCAGTCGAGAGTACCAGTGCGCACGTGCCGATGGACGCGCGTCCGAACCCGCTGACGAGCCGGAGGGCCGAGTAGACCCAGATGTCGGGGGAGAATGACGTGGCCAAGGCGGCCAACGACATTATTGAACCCGAGAGCACGAGCAGGTTCTTCCGGCCCACAGTGGAGTCGGCGAGGGTGGCAAACGCAAATCCTCCAATGAGGCAGCCCAAGTAGAAGCACGAGGTCGGGAGGCTTGTGATGAGGGAGCTCGCAGACTCAAGGCCCTACTCTGTTATAATAGACGTGTCGACCGTCTCGTTCCTGACCGAGTCGCCTGTGGTTTCGGCGTCGCTGTAGTCGCTAATGCACCCTTGTTGTCCATCGAAGAACCAGGCCAACGAGACCAGCAGGGCATGGAGAAACTGCCGCCAGCCGAATCCCTGGAGGCACCACTCGATCATCTCGTCCAGCGCTTCGAGGCCGACTTTGTCATTGTTTAGAATTCGTAACTCCGGCAACTCGGTTTCTGAGAGGGGGGGCGTCGAATTCGCCATTGCTTGATCTCAATCCTGGCTATATGTTAATAATGTGTGCATATACACTTCTCGGTGGAAGAGACTTGGTTACCATAGATAAATCTAACACTTTATATGTGCCTTTTCTTTTTTATTTTTCAAAAAAAAAATTTGCAAGTAGTCTTGATCAATTTTAAGCCTAAATCATTAACATTGAAAGATGATCATGCGGGTGCATAAGTAAGAGTTTAATACTCAATAAAACCAAAGCAATAAATATATTGCTAGAAAGGGAAAAAGAACCTAGGTATGCGAAATAAACCAACAGCAAAGCTCCGTTATCATTCAATTCGTCAAGTGTTCTACAAAACGATGGCTATAGAATACGCAATGTATGTAAGACCTAGATATTGTTTCTAAAAGTGAATATACAATGCTAATTAATTATTTTGGGGTTTTTTTTATAATTAAACTATAGAATCTTTCTTTGAACAAAAAAAAAACTATACACAATGCATGCAATGCATGAGATGCGATATTTAATTAAATCTATCTACATGGTGTGATCGCTGAAGCGTTGACCCTACAACATGCGATTCGCTAAATGACATTTTTCACGTAGTGTGTTCAAACGAATCTCAACTTCCTTTATTTCCTCTAAATTTGGAATGACCAATTTAGTGAGTTTTTTTCTTTTTATGGTCCAATATGAACTTTTGATAAAAGCTAATCTGGGCTTTCATTACGACTAGTTCTGGTTTGGCCCATTTATGCAATTAGATAAGTTTATTACTTTAAAAGATATTGAGATCAATCCCCACTTAGGTGGGATATGCAAAGGAACTGGAAAATGCTCGGACTGGACTAACCGGTTCTAAGTAATTCCCATGGGAATCGCTTCGGCTCCCAATTTCAATTTATTGGAATTAGTGAGTACTGATACAGTTTCTGATACTAGGTGAGAACTGTCCACTCGGGCCAGACTGGTGAAAATGTCTATATAGATAGGTATATCTAAAATTTAATCCATAAAGCCAATTTTGGTTGAAAGTTACTAATGTGGCACAAGCGGCACCGACTTTTTTGGTAGATTTTCCCAATTTTTTTTTTTCAAATCCTCTCTCTATTCAATTTTTTGCGGGCTAATTTGAACAACGCAGCACTTAGACTGATTAAAAAGTTGCAGGCTGCATCTGTCTCTCTTCAAAGTCAACATGGTTAGCACAACAAATCAGAAGTAATAAAATTCTAATTGTCACATTAGAATATTCTACAAAAAGGGATTGGCAGCCACTGCTTTCCCTCCCCTTCGTATGCTATTAATTTAACTATTCATTTGGGTCTACTCTATGTACAAATACTGGAAATAAGCTGTGGCAAGATGATGAATCCGACCTATTAAAACCATATAACAACAAATAATAAAGCACCTATACTGACTGGGGAAGGCCATACATCGCCACGACTCGAGTAACATCGATAAACTAAGAACTGCCGACAACTATGCAGCAACAATGTAGTCGGCATGATTAGTTTAGACATAAATCACCGAATTATAATGTCATTAGCATATAAGATCTGCATTGGCAGGTTGTTTTGATCGATTATTTATAAGAATCAAAGTGATATTTTATATCTTGAGAGAGGAGAGATCCTAAGAGAACCAATTCAGATATAAATCTTTTTTTTTTGTTCAATTGAGTCATAAACCTTTTGTATTTGTGTAAATTCAGTCCATTTTACCAATTTTGATTAGCCGAATGGAATTGACTGGCACTACTAGCATTGACATAAAATTTTTAATAATTAATAATGTTTCAAATTTTTTAATAATTTTTTTTATTCTTTTCTTTACTTTTTTTTTTCCCTTAGACTTTAGGGCTTAGGGAGAGGGTCGCGATGCCCTCGCCAAATCTAGCCAGTTGAGGGAGCCATGGGCCTCACCAAGTTTGGACGAGGGCTACGATGCCCTCGCCAGGTGGCGTCTCGACCCTAAAGTCTAAGGAAAAAAAAGAAAAGAAAGAAAAAATATTAAAAAATAAAAGAAATTATGAAATTTTATTAGAAATTTTTCACATTAGCGTTGACATCTGTATCAACGCAGGTCAGCCAAAGTTGGCCAGATAGACTAAACTAGCACAAATACAAAAAATTTAAGATTAAATTGACCAAAAAACAAAAAGGTTTGGGACTAAACTATCGTAATTGCAATAGATTTATGATTTTTTGGGTAATTTTTTTTAAAAACTCTGCTACCTAGAAATATGGATGTTGAGCATGTGGTGAGGAGATCACTCGGGACGTGCATTATCGTGTGAAAACGTCCCTCCAACCTCTACCATTTTTATAGTCAAATGAAGCCAGAAACGAACCCCGACCCTTATTATATCGAAGCACACACGTATTGCTTTGACAGAATCCTGCAAACGGGTGAACATATTATAATGGTTGCCTAAACGCAATGATCGCTTGTGAATCAGCACCAAAACACAGAACTGTTCAAACGTCCAAATCCATCCAACCACCTAATCAAGCTCCTGTGCCTTGCGACTCGCTCCCCAGTTTTTCTCTGCACTCTTAAACACACGTTAATTGTAGCGGTAATGACCTTGAGTGGACTCAACAAACCACCACTCAATTGGCCGCTCAAACTCAGCGCGACTCGGTCGGTATGAAGGTGTAATTCCTTGACCTACTACCTGCTTTATTGGACGCTGATGGGAATTTCACCGTTTGATGCTTTGTATATAGTTCGGTAAGTGACTAGGCTTAGTTGAAGCTTCCAATCGGTGGTCATTTGATGTCGATATCATTATTGTGTCGGGAAGCTGCTAACTTGATAATTTGATAGTACAATCGGTTATTTTTAACCACTCGATTTCCCAATCAATAAGTATTTTATACAAAATATGCGGTGATGGTGTGTGAATCTACAGTCAAGATTGTATAGTCCATGTACTGCCAAGAAATCATTTCTCATTGTGTCGCAACAAGACACAAACTTGTAAATTTAAACCGTTGAGAAAAGGGCGTGGATCATATACCGAAACTTTGAAAGCGACTTAGCTAACTTTTTGTTTTGGAAATTCTTAATCCTCCAACATTATATTAGACACCCAAAAGAAGATGCTTGTCACGAAACAAGTGCGATAAAAAAAAAATTTCGCCTACTTTGTGGGGTAAACGCACAAGGAAGCAAGATTCTGTGGATTCTTGATTCATGCAGACACGTCCACTCCACCAATCATTGATTGAGCTGTTCTGTGTCTCAGCAGTCAACTTCCGTGTCCTTTTCAAATCCCATTTTGATTTCCGAAGAAACCGACTAAAGCCTACACCGAAAGAATTGTCACTCAAGATATCACCTTGGGGAGCAATAATTCGAGGACTAAATGAACCTTAAGAAGTTGGAACTCTTGCCTCTTCCTTCAATTACAAAACCCCATTCAAGATCAGCGTGTCCTCTGAGTTTGCAGACCTTCTCTGATCTGCAAATAGCAAAAGCACTTGCCCCAAACAGAACACACCAGTCATTCATTCTTTTGTCTTGCACACTTCTTGGAGGGTGCTCAGGTGGGCAGAGAGTGAAAGATGATGTATGACACCATACTCTCCAGGAGTTTTAGCAGGAGTGATCAGAAAAAGTTGGGTTATGGAGCAATCTTCTGTTGCTTGCTCATTTTGTTCAGCATTTTCACTGCTCTCAAGCCTCACCTGGGACCTCTACCTGATCGTAAGTCGGTCCGATAGCCGCACATTTGTTTGTGCTTTAGACAGCGGATTAGCGACTCATCTATGTTCTGCACATTCTCTGAACATTCTCTTTGTGTTTGTTGTTGTGTTTGTTGTGTCTGCAGTGACTTTGAGGTTGGCAGCTGGTGATGGTCGCAAGATGCTTTTGATTGAAGAGAAAAGTGCATCTCAGGCAGAAGTTATTACAGGTAAGCTGTGACGACAATCAACGCAATGTCTCGTCTTGTTAATTTGGATGAAATTATATTGGATGACACCCTCTCGTTGTATCTGAAGGTATAGATTCCGCCATCAACTCTACAGTTCAGAAAAATTTAACGAGGAAGATGGAGCCTCTTTGCAATGTCATGGAGCCAAAGTCAGATTATTGTTCGATCACCGGTGATGTTAGAGTTCAAGGAAGCTCCTCCACTGTTTTCGTTGCGCCCTCTGAAATGGTCACTCGCAATGAATCGTGGACTGTAAGGCCTTACGCACGCAAAGGCGATGAAACGGCGATGAGTCCGATTAGGAAATGGTCAATCTTACCGTCAGCCGTGGCCCGTCAGCCTATCCCCGTTTGCACCGAACACCACAGCGTTCCAGGAGTCATTTTCTCAACAGGAGGATACGCAGGAAACAATTTTCACGCGTTCACCGACATCATCATTCCGCTCTTCTTGACTAGTCGGCATTTTGGAGGAGAAGTCAAATTCCTGGTAACAAATAGAAATCCTGGCTGGGTTCGGAAGTACCACGCCATACTAGAAAATCTGTCAAAGTACGAAATTATCTACATTGACAATGCAGGAGAGAACATCCATTGCTTCCCAAGAGTGATTGTGGGGCTAAAGCATCACAAGGAGATGACGATTGATCCTTCAAGATCTCCCTACTCCATCAGCGACTTCAGGGCATTCCTTAGGAGCGCCTACTCGCTAAAGAAGGAGAATGCGATCAAATTACAGGACGGCGAGCTCAAAAGACGGCCTCGCCTCTTGATCGTGTCGAGAAAGTGGTCGCGCTCCTTCACCAACATTGCAGAAATCACAAGTGCGGCCGAGACCTTGGGGTATGAAGTGGTTGCTTCCGAGTTGGACTCCAACATGTCAAGAACCACGGAGATCGTGAACTCCTGTGACGTGATGATGGGAGTTCACGGAGCCGGCCTCACGAACCTGGTTTTCCTCCCTGAAAACGCGGTCCTCATTCAGATACTCCCCATAGGGAGATTTGACTGGCATGCCAAGGTTTGCTTTGGTGATCCTGCAAAGCCTATGAACATCAAGTACTTGGAGTACAACATAAGGGAGAAGGAGAGCAGTCTCATACAAGAGTTCCCACTTGATCATGTGGTTTTCAAGGACCCAGTTGCATTCCACAAGCATAATTGGAATTTGTTCAAATCGAGGTACTTGGACAAGCAGAATGTACAGCTTGATGTGAATAGGTTCAGACAGACACTGGCGAAAGCCTTGGAGCTTTTGCGTTGAGTGAAAAACAATTTTTTTTTTTCGCCTATTCATAGGAAGTGGTTCCTTTTCTTTTTCTTGTTTGGGCTCAAGAAAAAGAAAATGTTAGTGCCCATAATTTTCCATGATGTTTTTCAGTTTTCACGCTGATTACAGTGGTTGGTCCACCAGGCCTAACTCTGTCTATGGGATTGAATTCACGTCAGCAACTTTGTTACTCATAAGATCTTTCCTTCCTCGCATCACGAAATCAACCTTGTCACAAGGAATTGAAAGTTGTCCTACAGGAATAGGCACCACGACGAAATTGGCTTTTGTTTCATGAGTCCCCAAAACGATTCGCGCATAAGAATGGAAGCAACAGTGCCTTTGCTGGAGACTAGCCCCCTTCGGAATCATCTAGTAACTAGTTTTCGACACAGATCGAGCATCAGGTAAGGATAGAAATAGAGCCAAAAAGGAGACGGGTAACGGGCGACAGGTTTAAATTTAACTGCCGACAGATGGTAATTTCACACTTCAAGAGAGACAAAATACTCTCGAGCCCCTCTTTCTACAATCGCGTACGCCTAGTACTTACTGAAGTTTACCTCGAAACAATATCTTGCTAATCTGGACAAGAATGCTGGGAAATAAATAGCAATATACACAACTGTCCAGAGAACCGAAAATTGGGTAGGCGAGTTGCCGTACAATCCATTATTTCCATGGCACGGCACTGCCGATCAAAATTCGACAAATAGTTTGATGGTAGGAGGCAATTCTTCCATCCACCAAGCGTTCAACTGTGCTATTACTCATGTACAAGATAATCAGTTGTAGGAAGTCATGAGAAGAATTAACCCCCCCCCCCCCCCCCCCGGGACAAAACAAAAACAAAAAAACCCCAAAATTGGCGAATACATGAGGGGTTCAGGTATGCTGTGTCGTCGGAGTCTCTGATCTGACATCACCAGCAGACTTGCTGAGAATTTCTTGTCTCCGTTGTAAAATGAGGAAGAGGTACCAGTTACAGCTGTTAGGAACAATCAATGAGATTTGCAATGTCTGAAGAGAATGATTCTCCAGCCTCCGGCATCAAAAGAATTTTGACCTGTAAAACCATTTTCCAGCGAACCAAGTTCAGCATCTGTCGTGGAGTGCTAAAGTACACTCTATTGTTTTAACTTAGTCAACTGAAATTTGTTCGCTCAAACCTTTGCCACCATTAGGAGCTCTGCTCTTCTTGGCTGACTGTGTCACTGTGTATAGATATTGCTCTCACTATGGTCAAACTTTAACTCCACCTACTGCTGCGTGCTGTCCTCTGATTCTTGACTTTCTTCTTCTTTAGAAGCGTAGACACAGCATCCACATCAGAAGAGGATAATTGAGTCTCACCCCTTAACCATAGCAATGCCTGAGCAGCTGCATCCTTCTCCGCAAGCTTCTTATTGCTGCAAGGCCGTCCCGTGAAATCCAATCCATTGAAGATCACAGTAGAACGGAACTGATTGTTTTTCACTTGTTTTGTCTTGTAAGTTGGTGCTTCATGTCCGGCCCTAACAAGTAGAGTCTGCAATTGGTTCTTCGAATTATCACCAGTGGCTCCATTTGCACCTTTTGATGATGCGGCCTGAGAGGTTACTTTTGTAACTTTTTTAGGCAACTGACGACCAAAGACAAATCTACCTTCACATTGGTCTTCTGAGACCAGCAACCTTACTGCCATTAGAAGATCATGGGAGGATCGTATATCAAATTTGGGATTCAGAAGCTGCAATCAAACATGCACCTTGAAGTAAGGGAAACGGGAAACACAAAAAAGGAGTTGTACCCTGGAAAAGCGAAAGGCTTGCTGGAATGCACTCAACTTCGTGATAAACAAGTTAAACCCTCACCTTATTCTGGACGAGTTCCCCAAGCTCTCTTTTTAGGCTTAAATATGTCTCGGCCAACGAAGATTCCATGAAGAACTCCAAATATCCTCCCAACATCTTTAGGTGACCATCCTATCAAATGCAAGTAGTAATTTAGACAATTCATAGCGTGATGACAAGATATAGTAGGGAGCGAATTTCCATCAAAGAATCCAAAGGAAACTAGCCAAAAGCTAAAATTAAAATAAAATATAATAATATAATACCCAACAAATGAAAAAGCTAACATGAGAGAACTCACAAGTCCACCCCTTGAAATGTTGCCCCCAAATAAGAGAAGCACAGAGTCAGAAATACCCGTCGAATCCCGAAGGAAGACTGAATTAACCTTCACCTTCTCATTGAAAACCAACCATGGGTATGGAATCTTTGGGACTCCGGCATTCACAGAATTCTATTCCACATGTAAACAACGAAATCCACGTTAGAAAATAAAAGAAAAACTTTGACGTACCAATTCCACAGGATATGTTCTACAGAAACAGAAATACCTCCAAATTGACAAGAGACTTACAGAGTACAGGAGCACCTGACCATCCTCCATTGTCTTCAAGGAAATTGACTTGTCTTTGTTCTGCAAGTAAATAAATTGAGAAGTTAAATAGATCTATAAAGACGCAATGCACCAGTTCATGTTTATTGATTAGTGACATCTCTTGCTAGCTGAAAGAGGATCTGAGTTGTATTGGTTTGCATTGGTTTTCACCAAATTAGAGACTCCACTTGCATAATGCAGACACAGAGATAATATTCACCTCATCAAACAAAAAGGAATAGTTTTACATAACCTGCATGAAAAAGTGCAGTTGCTTTAAATAAAGCGGGGTCATCTATCCCTTTGTCAAAGTTTGGTCAATCTAATAACCCCGAATTTAAATAATAAATTACTAAAGAAAAAAAGAGTGCTGGAGCGGAGGACAAGCAAAACCAATCATTTCAAGGTTCATTTAGAATCAACATTAAACAATCTCACCCACCACAACAGAAGATATTCCTGGGAACAAACCGGCACAAATAATCGCCCGAATAAGATGCTCATCATGGCTCCATGAATTAGAAAGCTCCGTATTTTGATCAACAATGCCGATATCCTTGAGTAAAGAAAGGAATTGCCTCCTAAGAGAGCCTATTGCCTTCATAGTTTGTGCAGATAGAAAATTTTGCCAACAGTATTCATAGCCAGCCTGTTGTCTTTCAGCATCTCTCCAACCATCATAGGCTCGAGCAAGTGCAAGATGGTCACTGTAGTCATGGCCAGAAAATTGGGCTTTTGCAGACTCTGCAAGCTACATTAAGTTAAAACTCCAATGAGAATATCATCAACTATTCTATAGCACAATCGAAAGCAGAATTCAACCCAAACAAAATTAGAATAAGGTTGAAATTTCTCAGCCAATCATATGACCCTAGGGTTGTGTAAAATGTAAGCTACCACAGGCCACCACACTTCAATACAACTCTCAAAGCCACCCATCACAGCACAGGAATTAACATGTTTGCTTACGGTGAACTGCCTATTACTCTTGAGTAAGCTTCTAGTTACTGATCCTCGCCTTCCACAACAGCCAGAAAATGACTAAAAAGCTTCATATTGTGCTTTCCCAGCGTAATTATCCCACGAAAACAGGGGTTTTAAGGCAGACTTGTCCTCCCACTTAATTTACAATGGGCAGTGTTTTCACCCACACTGATTAAAGACCAGGTCCAGCTGGGTCAGGCAGTAGAGCTAGTTGCACACAACCATTAAAATATTCAAGTCGTATGTTTTTTTTTTTTTTTTGATAACCGAGGTGTCCGGAGGCTGGCGAGCTTTAGCTCAAACCGAGGCCGTGAACCCGACTAAGTCCTCGGGGGCGACTGCAGGACCCCACCACCACAGGCACTCGGGTAAGACGCCGAGCTCCCTGCGACGAATCGCAACGGGGGGGACGAGCTCCCTACGACGAATCGCAACGGGGGGGATCGAACTCGGGACCAAACTGGGTCCAAAGCCCTATCCACTCGCCCACTCAGCCGGTGGGTATTCAAGTCGTATGTTAAGGTACTCACAGCACAAAGAAAGTGCTCAGTTGGATCAGGCACTAAGCACATATCAAAGAGGTCAGGCAATTGATTGCCCTCATCTCCTCATTCGTTTAATTAAAACTCAAGCATCTCTTTGAAGAATAAGTAAATTGTTTGGTGCATCTAACACCAAAAGCATACTAGACGTTAAGTGGCAAAGTGCAACATCTCTTGCTTGACAGCATGGCTTATGGGTTCAAACCATCTCCAGAGCAAGCCCAAAATTAGAAAGGTTAAAGATCTGGTCAAGCACATTGACCATTTGAACCAGGCGGTTTGGTCCGGATTTAAAATCACTGAAGACAAAGGAAGTTGTTAAGCATATTTGCAAGATAGTCGAGATGATGGGGAACAAAACATTAAAGCAATATCGCCAGAAGAAGCATCCAATAATAATATGCATAGAAAAAGAACACACTTACATCCTTCTTGTCAAATGGCATCAAGAATGGATCTCTAACACTGAGACCAGCAACAATTGACATTACTGGGTCTAGACAATTAAAAATGGCTCCCAGTATAAGCATCTTCCCCAGTTTGGGCTCAACTGGAAGCATTGAAAGCTGGCGACCTATTAAGAAACAAGCATGATTAGGTTCTTCCAGAAGTTCAGTTGCAAACAGGGAAGAGTAGCATAGACAGCAAACACTAACATAAGGAGGAAATATATAATTTCAGCACCTAAAACTGTCAAATTCTCATTTTCATCTAAAGCTCCGATCACCTTCAGATATTCCACAGCATTTTGAACCTACAAGAGGTAGAATTTAAATGCAACACAGAAACATATCAATAATAAATCTACCAAAAGACAGAAGCCATTCGTGTCACACATGCATTGAACAGTGTTAGCAAGCACAAGACATTGTAGGAAAGTCAAGCTGATACCGAAAGTGATTCCGGCGGTTGCAATGCCCTCGACAGGAATTCTGCAATACTTCCAAGTTGCAGACTTTTTATTTGCAGACATAAGGACTGCAATGGTGTCCTCAGAAGTTCTGGCAACTGGTAGTCAGCAAAAGCATCATAAACGCCTCTAGGATAGAGGTGGTAACACTCTCCTGACTGAACACGACCAGCTCTTCCTCTTCTCTACAAACAAAAGATCAAACTTGAAAAGAATGCAAAAATTCTTTAAAAAAAAAAAAGTCTTAAAGAAGGCCACATTCTGCAAAAGAATTGGAGTACTAAAACACATGACGACGACATTAACAAGCGCCAGACTGACTACAATTCCCTGCTCAAACCCTTAGCATGTCAAAATGCCTTCTTATCAAGTTTTCTACAGAGACATCAGAATTGTGCCAGCAACAGTCACTTCATAGATTACACAAGTTAGCCAAGCCCAAAGCAATGGCAACTGCAGAATATGTAGGTCCAGGCCAGAAACAAATGGCTCAGATCAATTGCACATCCTCTACTCAGACTCACAAATTGAATGTCAGGTATGAATGTGTATCCTGGTGTCTGACTCTCAAAGAAGTGGCAACAGCATAATCCATAGGTTGAGGCCAGAAAAAAATGGGGCCACATTCTACAAAAGAATTGGAGGACTAAAACATATGACAACAATATTAAAAAGCGCCAGACTGATTACAATTCCCTGCTCAAACCCTGAGCATGTCAAATGCCTTCTTATCAAGTTTTCTATGGAGAGACATCAGAATTGTGCCAGCAACAGTCAGTTCATAGGTTACACAAGTTAGCCAAGCTCAAAGCAATGGCAACTGGAGAATACATAGGTCCAGGCCAGAAACAAATGGCTCAGACCAACTGCACATCCTCTACTCAGACTCACGAATGGAATGTCAGGTATGAATGTGTATCCTGGTGTCTGACTCTCAAAGAAGTGGCAACAGCATAATCCATAGGTTGACGCCAGAAACAAATGGCTCAGGGTATTGGCACATACAGACTCAGGAACTGAACGTCAGGTAAGAGCATGTGTCCAGGTGTCTGACATATCCATGAATTTGCATGTGCATTTATCCTAATTGAACACTAGAAGCTTCAAAACATAACAACATAGAAGGCATTATGTTTTCTCCATCCCTGGTAGGAGGAACCATGCCTCTGATTGTTTGATTACGAGCATGGATATCACCCACACTCGATGTTAAATAAGTTTACATGCGGGTGATGCCCATAGATGGTGATAGAAAAATATTATCCATGTAGAAATTATAAAGTTCACCATCAGAGTGCACATATGGTAGAATTTCAATAATATCAGGGATGTTCACTAATAGAAATTTCAAATTTTTATCCTTTTTGACAATTTTTACTTTAATGGTTGAGTGGCAAGAGTAGTACTGCAATAACATGAAGGCAAAATTAATCAGTTTGAAGTACAGATTAGAGACGACATAGCCATATGTTAACCCATACCACGTCCTAGTGACACCACTTGACCTCAACAGAAATGTCGCAGTAATAAGAATAGACTGCCAAAAGATGTATATTTCAGTCAATCTCTTTGATAAAATGCAAGCACAATGTAATCATATGCAATATTAGTAAGGAAGAGATGGGCGGAAGGAGAGGACACATAGCAGGCTGACAAGATGAATGATAATGTTGAGAACATCCCCAGTAACTTTATGTTGCAGATGCAAGTGAGATCAATAGCCCCAATCAGAACTTGCAATATAAGCACGAGATTCATGCCTATAAGGTATGAGAAATATATAAAGCATAAGAACCACTGATCCTAAAGCCTAAAAGTAGGTAAATAGGAATCATCTTACTTGTCGAGCAGCAGCCTTTGAGACCCAAGATGGAAGCAAACAAGGAGTGTTATTGAGCGCATCGTAGGAAGTTTCTTTTGCCTTTCCACAGTCAACCACAAAGACTACGTCATTGATGGTGATACTAGTCTCAGCCATATTGGTAGCTAGGACTATTTTCCTAACTCCATCTGGAGGCTTATCAAATATCAACCTCTGTGAAGAAATAGGAGAAGAGCAATCACCAATTTAATTATTTGAAGGACATAAAAATAGCTGGAAAGTGTGAAAAAAGACGTAATAAGATAGACCATTGTTACAAACAGACTAAAAGATGCAAGGAAGATGGAGTATCACCTGCTCGGAGCTGGCCATGGATCCATGACAGGCAAGCAACAATACTCTGCTCGGATCACCCAAGAGAGGATGGGATTGCAGCTGATCCTTTAAGGAGTTTATGTCATCCCAACCAGTCATAAAAACCAATACGGCTCCAGGCCTTTCCTTTTGAATTATGTGGCAAAGCACATGCTCAATGAGATTAAAGCCAATGGAATCGGGGTTCCAACAGGACAGAGATTCACGCGTCCACCGACTGTACCCTCTGAAGTCTGCTGATTCAAGGGCATCCTTTTCAAAAGTAGACAGATTGGATCATTTGAGAATTTAACAGTAATGAAAGCAATAAACTAGCACAACTAATTTACGTACCTCAACAGCAGTGGCAATTTGGCTCTTCCTCTTTTTAACAGCTTGTCTCTGCATTTTCCAACTTTTGTCTAGACCATAATCATCAATCTGATTATGTGGAGTCAACCTATATCCAGTCATCTCCAAAATATTCTCCAAAAAATGAGATCGGACTGGGTAGGTGAAACCCTGAAGAAATTCCCACACATAACAAGCAAGAGCACAATTATAATTGAGCAGATCAGCCAGAGACAGTAAGGGAGACATCGAAAATATTAAGCCATTAGGAGAATATCGCAAAAATAATTGTGACCACAAAACTCATGGCTACCCACAAAAACAAAGAGTAAAACTTATTTTCAAAAGGAACCCCCATATTTTGAGATTTTTATTTTTTGGGAAAGCCCACTGAATTACTGTAAATTCTTCTCAAGTCACATCCTGACATAGAAAAATATTTGCTAGCTGTTTAATAACAAAATAAAGCAATTCAATTTTCAGGCAGTAACAAGTTGTAATCTTCCCGCTGACAATACATAGGACTATTCCTCGAAAAGTAATCTACAGGCTGATATAGGTGCCCAAACACATTGACTTCGCAATAAGACATAGTAAAAACTGCATCCAATGGCAAACAAGGGCACAGTATTTGATATCTCATTTCTCAAACTCACAGGTATGTGGATCATCGGTGCACCACCAAAGTAATTAGAAAAAAGCTCGGCATTGAGGGTCGCACTCATCAAAATCAGCCTCAATTCAGGTCGGCAACGAAGAAGATCTTTAAGCACAATGAGAAGGAAATCTGGAAAATGCAGAATTCAGCTGAGGACAGCATATAGGAATATTCTAAAGTCCAAAACATTAAAAGCTTCATACTTACCTTCATTCATACCACGTTCATGAATCTCATCAACAATAACATGAGTTACCCCAGTCAATTTTCTGTCAACAAGTAATCTCCTTAGCAATATGCCCGTGGTGCAAAAAAGTAAGCGAGTATCCCTCCCTTTCATCCCCTCCAACCGAACCTTATACCCAACCTAGTGTTAGGAAAAAACAACAAACACTTCAGCAAATGGACAGTAAATACTCTTATCTTGCATAAGTAGTTAAAAGCAAGATTCACATTGCCAGATGAGAAAACTAACAGAGTCTCCCAGTTGCTCTCCTCGCTCTGAAGCAACCCTTTCAGAAACAGCCATAGCAGATATTCTTCTTGGCTGAGTGCAAATTATACTACATACAGCCCCTCGAGCAGCTTCAATCTCGGATTCAAGTATGTATTGAGGAAGTTGAGTTGTTTTACCACATCCAGTTTCACCAGAGACAACCACCACCTAAAAGACATACATACTCTTTTGCATCAACATCTATTCGTGAAAATAGTGTCAAAAAGAAACCATGAAATATATTCATGCCTAACAAATTCTAACCACTGTATACATGGATGTAAATTTCTTGATACTATTCAAGCAGGTCTCTGTAGCATTTAAACACATAAATATGCACTCTTTTAGAAAAGAAAACATGGATTTTTCCCGGGACATGGGATACCATTACACCATCAAGAAGTTCAAAAGTTTTCAATGAAAAAATAAAAGGAGAGGTATGACACCAAAGCTGATCTTTCTGCTCATTGTTTTGGTGTTCTGCCCAACTGTTGTTTGCAATACACACCTTAGCAACAAAGGCATGCCAAATAAATTTGTCAAAATACGATGCACGAGTAGGCTTGTTCTTCAAGCTCATGGCCACTTCATTGACTAGACAAGGAAGGTTTCAAAATGGGCCCTCATGTCGGATGAAGGGAGATCAAAAGAACTGGCAACAAAATGCTAAAGAGGAATCCTAACTTTTTTGTCATATAAAGTAGGTAATGACAATTTTCCACTGAGGCTTCACAAAAAGACTGCAACAATTGGAGATCCTTCAAGCCTTCCTTTCGTATCTAGTTTTCCTTTGAAGCTGATTTATGACATGTTTAATTGTTTGATTTGGCATAGTTCACACTCAGCAATTATTACAAGAGGAACTTGAAGGAGCATCTTAGCAGAGCAAGTACCATGGAATGATAGCATGGTAAATAACCAAAGCTTCAACCTGTTTGATGAGAATTTTATTTGTATATGATGGTTACTGTCATTGTCATCCCCAAGGAATATAGTCAAAAGAAAGGCCCAATAGCCTCAAACATTTAAGAGAGCCAATGTAGACTTACTAGATATAGCCAATCAAATTATATTTTTGTGCTACAAATGAAATTTTAGGAGGTGGCTCCATCAAAGAATGTGACTTCTCCTTCAGGTGAACAAATGAAAATTTAGCCAAACCAGAAACCCGCTTATAGATTCTACCAACCTGATTTTCTGAAATGGCTTTTAGCAAGGCATCCCTCTCTTTGTATGCAGGGAGACTTCGGCGAAATTCGAGCATCTTTTGGCCTTCAGGACATTCCTAGGACATTAATAGTACTTGTCAGTCATAAGAAATAGTTGCAAATAATCAAGACCTGACTAACTAGGCATACAGGTGCAGCAATCTATAAAATATTCCACAAAATTCACTGCTAAATTCACCTGCCAATCTTGCTGTTTATTACGCAATTGTAAACTTCTCCGGCGTTGAATTTTCTCTACAACTATGTTGTTCGGTGTAATACGCTCCTGCTCATCATAAAGATCATCAACAGCAATACTTCCATCAACACCACGCTCTGATTTTGGAGAATACAATAACTTGTCCCTACTTTTGGGCTTTCGGGAAAGGTATGCTTGGAGGTGCTTATCCACTTCCATTTGCAATCTATAAGGTAATACCACCTGAATGCACACAAGAGCATTAGCCTACATTTTCACTGCACAAGAAAATTCACCATGTGGAAGCACCAGGTTTCCAAACCATGACTACATTATTAATACAACTTTAGCCAGGCACTACATCCACATATCTCTTCCTATAAGCATGTGGAAATGGAGTTATAACGAGAGGGACAAAGTACATGTATCAGGGATTTACCTCTCTCTGTGGGCGCCTGTCATCAAGATCAGATCTGTAATTTGGCAGAGGGACTTTGCTAAAGACAACTACTTTTGAATATTGATGGCTGCAAATGGAAATTGCAAATTAGAAATAGCAGAAATGATGAAACAGGGGAGAAGGACTGGCATTGAGTAGTTGTAATCTTTAATCTGCAATAAGCTTAAGTACCTATACAAACCCATCCTGGTTGCCAGGGCTGAAAGTTGTTCAAAGTCACGTCTGTCTTTCCTCTCCCTAGATACCATCTCCTGCTCCTCTTTATTGCGAAGAAGCATGGTCAACTTCCACTTCCACTCATCCACATTGTCAAGGGTTGATGCGTGCTAGAACACAACAGAACACGAAAACAATATAAATTAAGCTTAAACAAGAAATATCCAGGTGTATGCATGGATGGGGTTATGTGCCACAAAATATTTCAAGGAGATGCTCAAAATTTTGTTAACTATGAAGCACAATCAATGTTCAATGCTCAGGACAAGGGCCATCTTGCTTGGCACAAAGGATCCACAGCCTTCTTTTTTAACTGGCTAGAGAAAGACTAGTAGGCCACTACTCCAAGATACCGGATATATTCACTAGCATTGCTAAGCTAACCTATCAACCTAACAAGTTAAAAGAGTTGAGGGGCGGGGCGACAACAGAATTAAGACTGTTGATTCAACATACCCGAAGATTTACATTCATCAGCAAATTAACTGAAATGACACGACAGTCAAAGTCCACAAGTAATATTGTGTCGCCACATTCTAGACTTCTAATGCTGATTTCTTAAAATTACATCAACGTAAATCATTTGCATATTAGACTCCTCTGATTAAATCGTTCGATACAGAATTAAAAGAACATCTAATAGCCTAAACAAACCTCTTAAAGACAGCAGCGAATGTATACAAACACATCTAATGTCACAGCTAAATAAGGGAATGGCACAAACATACTCCGCAAATCTGACAAAATCATATAAATTTTACATAGGACTTTGTTAATGGGGCACTCATTAAACACCCATCTAAGGAAATATTCATGGCACTGTATATCTCGTGTTATGGGTAGCAATGCATTGAAAATTAAACATTTCCTCGCTAAGTGTACTTAATCAGTGCCCTGGAGATAATCGTCAACATAACCCTTTTATTATACTAAGCCCAATCAGAACCACGGCCGACACTCATCCACTCCACTAAATTCATGAAAGCTCCAAACTCACCATCTGCTGCTGCTGAGATGAACCGACTTCAAGGTCCGACTCGTCGCTGGACACGTCCTGATAATCAAACCGTCCGTAGCTCGAGCTCTGCCGGTGCAGAAACGGCGACGCTACGCCGCTCCTCCCCCTCCGGCCCACCTCCACGGCCAAGCATGCGACCATCCGCCGCCCCAAAATAGTCGGCGGGCGCACCGACCTAAGCGGCGCCGCTCTAGTCCTCAAGGCGACGGGTGACGCCGAAGGCAGCGCCACGGAGGCCCTGTAACTTCTGCGAAACTGGACACCGGACGGCCTCGCGGACATCGTCGCCCTCAGGCAACCATGGAAAATGGCCGAGTAAGCCATCGTTTTCCAGCTCCGACGAGTCTTTTCCCAACTCGCCGTGCCTCCAGTTCGTCACGGCGATTGCTCCGTTCACATTTGACGAACGGGAGCGCAGCTGCACGGAGATAATGGGAAGATTCAGTGGTTGAACTTGTCGGGTTACTCGAACCTGGAAGCCGATCGAGCAAGCGAGCTTCCGAGAGTTTAGGTTTGTGGACAGACGAACGCCGCATGGCGGAGACGATACAATGGGCTCTTCCTTTTGGGCTTTCATGATTTTGGGCCAATTTCAATTGGGCTTTAAGGGTACTTGGGCTGATTTAGTTGTGGTCTTTCCCATTTTCTCTCTCTCTATATCGGAGTTTGGAGAAGAACTGGGCTCTAGAGGTACTACTAATTGAGACGAGGATTCGAAAACGAATAGTGTTCGGTCCTTATTTAGAGTAGATACGTATAATGAGAAGCAATGAATCCATAAGCCCTCAATGTGTCTCTGCTTTCTCGAGCCAGTAAACTCGGTCAAGGGTTTTTACATCTCCAAAAAGGCAGAATGCCCAAGGCCTGATTCTATTTGATGCAACTTTCGTCACGGTCGATTGATTCATCGCCAATTTCTTAATCTCAACATGAGCAGCTTTTTATCTATGACTGTACCTGAGAGACGGACGTTCGGAACTTTGATTTCCTGCATATCGATGCTGAAAACGAAAAAGCTGCTAGTTCATGAAGGAATGAGGTTAACATCGAGATGAATCAAATTTGAAAGAGATGATTGTAGTGAAGAAAATCATGTTCAAGAACGCGTGCTCCTCTTATACAAAGGTTATTCTACAAAAACTTCAAAAAAAGGCACGCCATTCGATTTACGCCATTCAAAACGGGCTAAACTAACTAAATGATTGATTGCACCCTTTAGATAAGTTCAGAGATTTGACGGCATTGCATAGTTCGATGAGATTTCCCAATTTAATGTTTCTTTTTGACTGATTCATGTCATGCCCAATTTGTTGGACATTGTCTGACCATATGGTAGAGCTCGCTCCCATGTCACCAAAGTGACTTTTAGGAAGAATCGTCTCTCCATAGGATAAAGATCTCAATGATCCCTTACCCAATTCATAGAGTAATGATTCCTTAAGTATAAACCAAACCCAACAATCACCACATGGAAGACTTCTGAATCTATGTAATCTCTTTCGTTTCCTAAACATAATGAGAGTCTCCTCTTGCCTTGCAATTATAGGCCATGGCTAATTTGGTACATAGATGAATAGTTGACATTTAATAAGCTCATCTATTTGATTCTAAGGGTTTCTTTTTCTTTTTTTCTTTTTTTTTGGGTTCAAAGAATGGATAGTACAAAAGAAAGTCGTCTTAATTTTGTTGTTTTTGAGCAAAAAGATTGTTAACGAGTGCCGATGAGACATTCTTTCGGAAAATATGTGAGGCCACTTTATTTTTTTTATATGACCTCATGTCATCTACCTCTAATATTGGCATGTAAGACCAGATAACAAGAGGTTGATTATTCTCTTTGCAAGGATAATTTTTCTTGCAATTGTGCATTATTTTTCCTTCCAAATTAGGAATTTATGCTTGTCTCATTCGGGGTGCATTAACTATTGTGAGTTTCGTTCAACAAAAATGAATTTCAAAGTTTTAACACTGCAAATCTACAAATACGAAAATTTCTAACATTTCCCATAACTCCTTCTAGTAAGTATATCCTTGGAAGATTTTATTATTTTCTCTCATTTGCCAATAAAAAGATACATGACAAATAAGTGATGGAGTTATTTTCTTCTCACGGCGAACGGGTTCTATGAAGATTTGGAGACATGCATATCGATGATTGAGAGAACCATATATGGATATGTAACAGATTATGCAAATTAGATTGCGATTCATGTATACTAATGTTTTGAATCAAGCACTAATACGTTAGCAAAAAAAAAAATATCTTTTAGTTACTGACTTCAATTTTCCCTTTCATTTCCTTCCTTTTCTGAAATTTGCACTACAATAGCAATTAATGGGGAACCATGATTGCAGAAGTATGGTTTTCTTTATACATGACACACCATCACGTCAATAATTTTCAATGAAAATTGATCAAAAGGATTATATTGAAATTTCGTGCAAAAGTGTTGGAGTAAAATTGGAAATTTTATGACTGAATTGATATCCGCACGATAAGTTTGAGACTGATTTTCTCAAAATAACATATGAGCATGTTTCCCCTATAACTTGAAGGACATAATAATAAGCGACTATCCTAGCAAAAATCATAACATAAATATGTAAATCCACTAGTCTATACTTCCAAGTTCCAACTACTGTTTAAGTAGCAATCCAATTGCAATTGACAATTTATTATCAACAAAAGCCCAAAAATCCGACAATTAAACAAGGCCAAAATCATTTTCATTTTCCACCACCATCATCATCATCCTCATCCTCATCCTCATCCTCATCCTCATCCTCATCCTCAACAATTTCTTCATGGGATCCATTGTCGTCGTTGTAATGGGCATATTTTCAACATAATCAGTCCTTTTGCTGAACAGATGAAGATGGAAACTTGGAAAAACGTATCAATTTCTCAAGTTTACCAATTATATGATTCAACCCACGATTCTATAAAAGATACTACCAACTTGCGATTTTGGGGGCGAGTGATATGTTCAGTGAATTTTCCATCGTAAACTATGATTTAATTGGGATTTGAACAACAATATTTCCTGTTAGAACGTTAGATAAACCATGTGAAGGAATATCATTAAACATCACACACTCTTTGATTTCAATCAACATAATATGTAAACTCATCAACAAGAAAACATGTGTTTTATTTGGGAAAAAAAGTGAAATATAGTTGTAAAAAAGTGTGAAAAGGTAACACCCTTATATTGGATTTATTTTTTGCAATAAATCTAAAAGTATATAAAATGATAAACATTTGAATCAGAAATTAATATAAATAAAAAAAACAAGACTGAGTTAATGGAGTGTGTGTATATATATAGTGAATTCAGGGTGCGTTTTGTTTTAAAAAAATAAATAATTTAAAAAGTATTTTTTCTTAAAAATAATCGCTCATCTCACTAACAAAAATGAACGAATGAGAAAAATTTGAGATAAGTGGACTAAAAGTTCTAAAACTTGTAATGAAAATGCAATAGATTCTTAAAACTTTCAAATGTACAATCAAGTATTTCTATTAATTTCGTTCAATTTGACTAATGACACGGCTTTTATTTAATTATTTTATTCTCCTATGTGACGATGTTGTGACTAAAACATGAAGAGCAAAACTAAAACGACATCATATTCATCCAAGTATGATTTTATAAGATCTACATACTATTTAAACTATGTCACCCACCATCGTCGGTAAGAGCCGATCATGGGGCAGTAGTAAAGAGGGCTTGCAACCCTTGCCCCTTTTTTCCCTTGTCATGATCTAATATAAGAAAATTCCAATTAATGGATTATCATATTAATTAAATAAATTAACTAACTCAGTTCAAACTCTTCTGAACTCTATCAATTTCCAACTTAGGTTCACATGATTATTATCAAAAGATTTTAAATTTGAAGCCGCCACTAATTTTTTTTGGTAGGTAGATTAAATATCCAAATAAAGTATTAGGAGAGTACTTTATTTTTCACAAACCAAAGATTTAGGTTCAAGAACTCGATTACATTAACTTTTCAATTAACGCTCCTTCGGTATCATTCTTATGAAAAATTTCTCATATTGGAAAATTTAATTGATTTAACTTGAGAATCAATGTGCAATTACTCTTTTGGGGGGGGCGGTTTCTTGATTATATGAATGCAATTACTTTATTTTCTACAAACTATATGAATGCAAATATGACATGAATACTGATGACTTTTGAAAAAACTGAATTTTGATGCACATAAAAACATAAGCTCAAACTACATGATGTGTGATATGAAATCTAACCTAGAATGACATGAGACATGGTATTACATGAGCAAAGATATGTTCTATATCCTATATGACATGCGAAAATTTGAGATTGTTCTAACCTAAATGACATGCAAATTAAATCTATGTCCTAAATGACACGAAAAAAAAATGCATGAATGACATAATGGCATGGCAAATAAATACATTACATGAGATGCAAATGAATGGCTTGAAGGAAATTGGTCCGACAATTAATGTAAGTTAAGAAATTGATTCCTCAAAATCAAATTTATATTAGAAATCATCTTGCAGTGTAATTTTTCGAAAACTCCATTTAAGATCCAGACATGATTTTTTTATGATTTTATATTATTAAAAAAAATCAAATAAAAGTATAATAAACCTTGAGCATAACACACTTTATAGTCCGAATTTTCCGATAAATTCACTTCATACCCAAATGTTAGGGTCGAAAGGGGAATTTTATTTACGTCATACCTAGAGTAGGGTCGGATGATGAATTTTAACATTGGACTAAAGTCATACTGTGACATCCTCAGGTCATAAAAGGGTGTCGTCCTAGGCACGTCATCGACCCATTTACTTTTATCTTATAATTATACGCATGCGGAACGCGAAACTACCCAAATAATCACCAAAATAACAGAGATAGATAAGTAGGACAACATATCAAATAATAACAGCTAGCTCCACAAAAGATTATCATTTTCATTAGTAGATAATAGTTTACCCTACCGAAACTACAGCTTATACAACTCCACACTTCGGGGCGATTTCCTAAGACCAGCAAAAAGGATAATGGGTCGAGACAGAGATAACTTCATATCTACTCCAAAAGAGATGTCATGGCACCCTCGTCATCCACATCTGCATATCTTCAAAGTTATGGACCTGAAAAATGTTTATCAACAACTGTTGAGATATAAATATCTATGTGAGTCAACGCCTAAGTCCAAGTAGGGCATTGATTTACTCAGGCAACCTAAACAGGCATGTCAACACAAAAGTAATCCAACTGTCACTCACATGCAATTTATCTTGTCTTGGTTTACACAGTACAATAATTTACTTGACAATTATATCGCATTCCAAATCAAAGAAACTACCAGAACCACGCACACAATTCTCAGGCATTATGCAACATGCGATTTTCAATTATTAATGGGCACTTGGCCCTCGCACACTAGGCAATTGGTGCTCGGCACACTAGAAAGTTGGTACCTAGCACACTAGGCTGTTGGTGCTCTTCCAAAGTAGCCAGGCTTCGTCCCACTCCGTCGACGACGGCAACCAATAATCTGTGTTATTCCGATCAACACAACACAAATATATCAGGCATTCCTTTAAGGACTTCGATTCGTCACAAGCTGCAACCGGCATCTGATTAGTCTGACGTCACAGACTATCGTGCTTCCAATAAGTCATGTGGTTCTGATCGACACGGCATGAACTTATCACGTGTTGTCCCGGGACACCTCCGAGCGACGATATCCAATATGTGACCACACAAGCACGCTAGATAACCAATTCAATTATTATCTTTGCATTTAATTAAAATGCACACACGATCGTACTTAAAATCCGACTCAATACCGTTTTCTTTTTCATGTTCAAATAAGAAATTTTGACTTTGCATACGGTGACATACATGACTATCCATTAGATTGCCCAAGAATAAATCAACAATAACAAGCAAATAAATAATTAATTAATCGTGAATTAGAAAATCAACAATATTCATTCATCGATAATTTAATAAAATTAATCGACAATTCATCGTAAATAATTATTAATTTAATTCACGATTAATTAAAGCATCATAATTAATTAACCAATTATTAATTAATTAATTTCATCCAAATTAATTAATTAAAAATAATAATAATCAACCCAAGAATAAAAATAATTATTTATCAGCCCAAAAATAATTAATTAAATTTTAATCGGTCCAGAAATAATTAATTAAATTTTAATAAATCCAAAATAATTAATTAAGTAATTTCGTCCAAATTAATTAATTTAAAATAATAATTAGCCCAAAAATAATTATTCATGTTTTAATCAACTCACAAATGCTTACTAAATTTTAGTCATTCCAAAAATAATTAATTAAATCTTAATAATCCCAGCCCGCTTCAAATAATTAATCTGATCACAATCCAACAAATCGAATCAGTCTACTTATTTTAACCGCGACCATTTAACCTAACCAAAGTTACTAAACTAAATCGATCGCGGTTTAACTAACTACATTAATAGTAATTTAATCTAAGTTAACCTAAGTGCAATTAACGACCTAATTGGACATTAGGGGTTAACTCACCCAAAATCGTCCGACGACGACGGGTGGCGGTGATTTTCGACGAGCGTCGGCGTTAACGCGATGATCTTTGAACGGCCCAACGGAGCACGACGAGCAAAAAGGCAACTATACGGGGTGGTTCGTGGCTAAATGAGGGGCCAGTCATGGTGGTCTCGGATGGGCGAGCTTGGGCGATGGAGATGGTGGTGTAACGGCAGCAGAAGAAGCAGTCGAGAGAATGACGAGCTGCAGTTGGTTCACGTGCAGCCAAGGGAAAACGAAGATAGCCACAGTAGCAAAAAGGCAGCGGCAGCAAACGAAGACCAACTGAGCGGAAAAACAAGAAGAAAAGGAGCAAAAGCAGCAGCGATTCTCGTCCAAGAAGCCATTGAAGGACGACGACGAAGAAGAAGAAGTGCAGAGGAAGGAGGTGCATGATAGGGGGGCCTTGAGTGAATGGAAAAAAGTAGGGAAAGAAAGTCAAAAAGAAGAAGTGATAGGGGAAAGAGTAGGTGCACGGCAGACAAGGCAAAAAGGGGGAGGGGGGAAGAAAGAGAGAGTTGGTAGAGTGGGGTGACATGAGAGGAGAGAAACGAATGAGGATTTGACTAAAGAATAGGGCCCATGGGTCAAAAGATTAAAAAGATTTTGTCTTCTTGCAACAAATTTTTGAACGTTATACGTACCAAACAATATGGGTCGGATGATGAAGTTGAATTTTATGAAATTAATCAATATGATTCCAAAGGAATGGGCTGTGACAGACAATTTCGATATGTGGATGAGATCATACTTCAGTGAAGAAGTCGAATAGTCATTTTTTTATGCACATATTTTCCTTGAGACTTAGGCACATGGGAGCATGTATTATATACTCAAGGTAAATTATAAAATTATTTGATGAAATTATAGTATATAAAAATAAAACGCAATTTTTGGCCATTTGAGGGATAAGTGCCGAATTATAAAGGGCAAATCACCCTATCCACTAAGGATTCACATCTTAAAAATTAGGAAATTATCTTGTGAGATTTTCAAAATGTTTCAAGTAATTGTCCAAACTAGAAAGATATGTCCAATATTTGCGAAAATTTCGAATTAGACCATAAGTAGCACGGACACGGCGACACGTGACACGACACGACAAGTCATTTCTAAAAACTAGAGAATTTCGACACGTTGGGACACATTAATGCTAATAAAAAAAATATTTTTTTGAGAATTATTTTACTTTTTAGAATTCTAAATAAAAATAATACACAATACAACTCCCCAAATTTTCAATAGGCAGGTCCTCCCCTTCCCGCCCGTCCCCCACCATCCTCCCTCTCTATCTTCAAAGATGCCTTGTCATGTTAACCCTCAACATCAAGCTTTTGCATTACAACTCCCCAGATTTTCTTTTATTGTCAATTTCAACTCCGCGTCATCTTTTATTCTTCGTTCATCTCTCTCTCTCTCTCTCTCTCTCTCCAACACTCCGCGAGCTGGTGACTAGGGGAACCGTGACTTCCCAGTTCATTTGCCGTTTCGTTCTCCGGCCACCACCGCGCATCGTTAGGGAAGCCTCGTTTTTCTCATTTCTCAGCCTAACAAAACCCAGATCTGTTTGTTGTGGGTTCGTCCGCCGTTTTACTGCCCTCCTCTCCACCACCATCGTCTCAGATCTCGTGTAGCGCTCTGCCATCACCGTCTCCAACGCCTACCTTGCCTCCTCTGACCTCACGCACTGCCAACGTCCTCCCCTACTACTCCTCTAGTTCCTCTTCTTCTCGACCTCCACAAATCCCCTTCCGGACTCGCGTGTCGCTGGTGAGTCCAGTGTTGACTTTGTGTCGGAGTTCCGACTCGCGTTGACTACGTGTCCGGACGTGCCCGGGCGTGTCCAACGCATGTCCAACACGCGACACGTGTCCAACACCGGCACGTTGCCTCCGAGGACGTGTCGGTGCTTCATAGATTAGACCTCAAGATAAGCCGAATTTTCCGAAAAATATGCACAATATCTTCAAGATGCGATTGGGATTCGGATTACTTCAAAATCGAAATGCAAGATATATCAAATATTCGAACAAATATATCCGAAATCCGAAAAATAACCCAATGTCTTCATGGTTTGCTTAAAAATTCAAAATTTCAAGTCAGGCAACCATAATCTATCCGAAAATTGTCTTTATTCGTCAATCATTCAAACATGCAAATAATTTTCAAAATATCCTATGGTAAGGATGTTACCTAATTTGTACTTGAGCCAAAAATTGATGAACAAACCAAGTTACTCAGACCGATTGGTGGGGAAATTGTGCAGGCAACTAAGAGCTCAACAAGGCGAATTCACAACAGCTAGAGCTTGAACGACAGCGAAATGAGTCTCCGAACAACAAGTTTTTTTTGCGCAAAACGGCGAGGAAAACTAGTTTGAATGGTGGACCAAAAATTTGCACAAAAAATTGAGCAAAAATATTTATTGTTTTCAACACGAGCAGCAGCGAAACCAACAGCAAAATAGTCTCGAAATCTATCCTTGAACAGCAGTTTCTTTCAGCTTGAGCAAGTAGGGATTCCACCTCGATCAATACTTGGAGGGAACACGCCCAAACCACTGGGATTTCGGACTTGGCGGGGATGGAACGACGACAAGACGGTGTTGAGCAACGATGACGCATGACATGCGGCAGCAGGACGGAGAACGGCATTGCACAGATCGCACAGGGAGCTTCCAAAATTGCCAAGGGGAGCTAGACTGAGCGAGGGCTCTCAGTTGTCTCTCTCTCACTGTATTCTCGAGTATATTTTAGCAAAAAATTGCTAACCCCTAATCTTAAACTATAGTAATGTATTTATAGAGAAACCCCGAGGCTTAAGGCTCAAGCTTTACTAATCCTCGTTGGAGTTAAGCTTCCTATTTAAGCCTTTTACTAAAAATCAGGATTTTAATTTAGCATCATAATGTCTTATTTCTTAGAATATCATCCAAATTTCGGCTCTATCATTGGTCTAGTAATATCCAAAATTTGAGTTTCTTGTGGGAGTTTTTGTGCAATTTCGAGCATAATCAATCAATGGATAATTAATTAAAAAACCCTTTTAACATTTAAAAGAGCACGGGCGGGCTGAATTATGTCTGAGAATAGGTCCAAGGCCTCTTGAATTTCGGCACAAGCCTCCACCTTAGCCTTAGTCGAATTTTTTTCAATTAATTATGGGCTCACCAAACATTTTTGGGTTTGATTTAGGTTTTATTCAAATAATTGAATCCTTTTCTTAATTATAATATCCAAATAGGCCCTAACTCTCTTGAATTTTCGGCACAACATCTCCCAATTGCTGTAATTGTTTTGCCCATTTAAGTCCAATCGCTTATTCAATTCAAGTTCAATTCCCTTGCTGCCTGTCAAAATAAAATGCAAAATGCAATGCATGATAAATTAAATTAATTATTCTATGCATGAGAAATAATTAATTATTTTTTGGCGAGAACAAAAACGAATTTTCATTTTTCATGTAAAATAAATGACTTAAAGAAAAATCAAAATTTAGGTGTGAACATCCCTCCTTCCTTTTTGTTTGAGTTTTTTTATTTTTTATTTTGTCTATTTTAAATAATATTTTGATTAAAACTAAATTTGGACAAAAAAATCATGTTATTTCAGGCTTATTTGTCATATTTTAGCCTCGTCAACACTACATAGGAGAGATAAAATAATTAAAAAAAGCCAAGTTAATGTTTTCCATTAGCCAAGTTGGACGAAGGGAATTAATTACACTTTTTGAAAATTTTAGAACTCAATTGTACTTTTGTGACATATTTTAGGAATTTTACTACACTTATCCAAAAAAAATTTAAACATAAATTGTGGTAGATAATGACACATTTTTCGGTAACTAAGCATTTCTAGCTATACATTGATCCCTTTTCCCTCTCTCTCTCTCTCTCTCTCTCTCTCTCTCTCTCTCTCGGGTTTCCAGCTGCTAGTAGCATTTCTTGAGGGAGATCCCTCTTCCTCCTCCCTCCTTTTATTTTTTTAATCTCTCTAACTCATTACCACCGACATTTTCAAGATTTCTACTCATTTTCGGTTGGATTCAAGTGTCTCACTTCTAAGGATCTTCTATGGGGAGTTTCAAGACTTTATTTTCTTTCTTTGGATTATCTTTCTTTTCTCTCCCACTCTATTTTGGGAGTTTTTTTTTGTGAATAAATTTTTGCAGCTAATGTTGAATGAACGTGGAAAAAAAAAAACATGGAAACCAATTCGACCATTCATCCAGTCGAAAGCCATCAAGGAAGATGTTCGTGGCATGACTCTTCAACCATTCTAAGATTAGCTTTCCTCTTCCAATTTAGATTTAGGTTTAGATCTGAGAGTTTTACTCTCTCAAACTAAATCTAGTTGCACATTTATGAGTTTCTCATAGATATTTATCGCGACTCGAAAAATATTTTTTTGATCGATCGGGTGAACGGATTATTAGGCTAACTAGATAGATTAATCTAATACGGACTCTCCCAAGTTCTACTGAATCGCAACTTTTGTTATCGTTTAAAGGATTTTAGAGTTTGGAGTCGCCAGTAATCATTTTTGGTAGGTTGATTAGAGACCTAAGTAAATTAGAGGGAGGACTAACTTACTTCTACGAACCAGAGATTGTGAGTTCGGGGACTTGATTACACTAGTTA
Source organism: Psidium guajava (assembly GCA_016432845.1). Classification (NCBI taxonomy): domain Eukaryota; kingdom Viridiplantae; phylum Streptophyta; class Magnoliopsida; order Myrtales; family Myrtaceae; genus Psidium; species Psidium guajava. The sequence goes on from CM028228.1 coordinate 37,874,761, forward strand.
ATTAAAACTAATGCCCTTTCGGTACCTTAAGTTCATGGATATCCTAATTTGGCAACTCAGGTTTTGTTTATTCCTAAGGTTCAGTGGGGTGTCCTCTTTTTTTTTGTTTTTACTTTTTAGATGGGATGCCTGGATGGTATTTTTTTTGGTATTTTCAAAGTATTAAAATTTCTTGAAGCCGAAAGAGGGAGTATGTTAACAAATTCTATGTAATGTTACAACCTACTCATCTAGAGGTCTAATGATTCAAAAATTAAATTACATGAAGTAAATGACAATAAATAAAGACCACCAATGGATAGTCCAGCCTTGGTTTGGCTCTCTCTTTTGAGGCTTAATGGTACAAGAATTAAATAACAGGAATTTAAATAACGGTAAGTAAAACCTCCAATGGGTGGTCTAGCATTGGCTCGGCTCCTTCCTTTGGGGTTTAATGGTGCAGGAATTAAATTACAGGATTTAAATGACTATAAGTAAAACCTCCAATGGGCGGCCTAGCATTGGCTTGGCTCTTTCTTTTGGGATTTAATGTGCCGAAATTTAAATTGCAGGTATTTAAATGACTGTAAGTAAAAACCTCCAATAGGCGGCCTAGCATTGGCTTAGCTCTTCCATTTGAGGTTTAACGGTGTAGGAATTTAAATTTCAGGTATTTAAATGACTATAAGTAAAAACCTCCAATGGGCGGCCTAGCATTGACTTGGCTTTTCCTTTTGGGGTTTAATGGTGCAGTAATTTAAATTGCAGGAAATAAATGACCTCTGGTAGATACGCTTTACCTCTTCATTCTAGGGTTTAAGTTCTTTAAAATAAATTAAAACAAATTGATTCAACAATTTGAAATTTGTGTGCGCTTGGGGACTCCTCCAAGCCAATTTTGTGCTTCCATAGGATTAACCGTTGATATAGAGCTGTGGCTGCCTGACATAAAAATAAAGTGAAATGTCAGCGTACAAAATCTATGCTAATCTGCATCTAAAACCAAAAGAATGAAAAGAGCACTTATCTCCCATTTTTTTGAGAGATTTCTAAAATTGATTTTCGCTCTCTCTATTCTCAACATAGAGAGTCTCTTTTGAATCAAGAGAGACTTTTAATCACAAATCAGCTGAGAAATTGGTGGACACTTAGGAGCTTGTCTAAGCCAATTTTGCACCTTCTCGGGATTTTTACCTTTGACATAGAGATATCTTTCTCCTGACATAAAATATGGGAAAAATAGGGAGAAGTGTAGATAATTTGTGCTAATTTGCGATTAAAACCATAAATAAATGAATAAATAAAAACACTTAGCTCGAATTTGCTTGCTCGTTGACGAAGACGAACTCTTAATTTATATTGATCGATGAAAGAATTGGTGATGATAACCCATAGCTTTAACCTCCCATCATCTTCAAAATTCTCTCTCTCTTTTTGGTATTTTCTTTCTCTAAAATTTTTCTTTAATCTCCCAAAACCCTCTCAAACATCCAAAATTTTCTCTCCAAAAAAATCTCCCTTCCCAAGCTCACTTCTTCCTCCTTTTATAGCCTATTCATCTATCTCCCATTCTAATTTTTCACTAACTCTTACTCATCTCATCTTCCCTTCTCTATTATCAAATTATTTTCTTCATCTCCTCTTCTCCATATCCTCTTCTTCATCTTTCCTTTTCCATCTCCTCTTCTCCATCTTTCCTTCGTTATTCTAATTTCTCCACCAACTCTTCTTTTTATTATTTACGAAATAATCCCTCAAGTACCAGGTATTTGTACTCTAGTCTTCGAGATTTTAAGTATTTGCAATTTAATCTCTAAAGAAATATTTCTTTAAGTTCAAATTTTCACACAATTTTCAGCACACCTCCCCTATGCTTTGATCGAAATTTACCTCATGGGTACCCCTATAAAAAGTTTAATTTCATTTTTTTATTAACTTAGGAGTTAACATCCAAAATTCAACTAAAGTCCTTTTACAAGATTGAGTCATTTCGAATAAAATTGGGTCAAGATGAAAATTTAAAATATTAGAAGACAATGTCACAACTCATAAAAAGTGAAAAGTAAAAATAAATTGACTCAAATTGAACTTTTTAGGTCGGATTCGAGATTATGCTCGTGAAGGAACACGTGACCCGAATTGAATTTTTATGAATTTACGATGGCCAATATGAAAATAGATTTAAAAGAAAAATATTGACTATTTTTTTGTATTTTGTTGCTTCAAATGTTATTTTTCTAGAATTTTCAAGTATTTTTGTGTTTTTTTTAAACATATTAAAAAATATGAAAAATATAAAAAATTATTTTTCGTTCAAAAATAGTTGTCTAGGCTTGGCCAAGGCTTTCAAAGTTGATTTTGCAATTTTCTCATTTTTTTCTTGATTTGTTTTTTTATGAATTTTCAAAAAATAAAAGTGCTAAAAAATACAAAAAACATGAAAATTTATTTTTTGGTCAAAATTGGTTCCTAAGACTTGGCCAAGGTCACAAAAGTTGATTTTTTAATTTTATAAATTTTTATGGATTTTCTACTAAATTTTTAAAAGGAAAAGGTGATTAAAAATCAGGTGTCAACAATATTTAACATATATTCTTTCAGCATTTTGATATTAGTGTTACTATTCAATAAAGGTGATGGAAACATCAAACCTAGATGCACGTTAAAAGCCATTGCAAACTTGTTTGGTTCAGTATTTAGAAGGGATTTTGGGACTCTAAAGTTCCTTTACCAAATGCATATAACGTTTAGTTCATTTTTTTTTAGCTTTGGAGAAATACAATTGTATTTCTAAAGGATCTAAAGGCCTTAGCCCAAAGTAGCTTCGAAAGTACTTTGAAAAGTCACATTTTCAAAATGTAACTACAATTTTTTTATTTTTTATGTTTTATCTTTTTGTTTTCTTCTTTATTTTATTTTTTCTTTTCTCCTTTTTCCTCCTTCCTTTGCGTGCTTCCTCCTTCTTTTGCCAACTATGGACTTTGATGGCGATGACTACCTAATGATCGACCATGACACGCTGGTTGGCAAGCTTGAGGCTTAGCGACGCGAGCTTCAACCTTGTTGGATTGACTTGGCTTCAAGGAAGGTCGAGCCTCACTTGCTCTAGCTCCGACTCGAGCGAGTGATCGAGCAAGGCGTAACCAAATCCGGAGAGGCTCGGCTTGAGCTCTTTGGCCTTCAACGAGGTCAACCTTGGCCTATGGTGTGACATCCTAAATTTCTCCTAGTTGATTAAATGCTATGAAGATATTAGAGTCAATATACTTGACATTAAATTTGGAAATGTCATGTTGTTAATTGAGAGTCAGTAGTACTAATCTAATCTCTAGGGTGAGAAATACCAAGTAATTGTAGTACAAATATGATAACCGTGATTTTTCTTAACTGATTAAATGCGATTACGGTATTAGTGTCATGCCTCAAACTCGGCAGATGCGCAACATACCGCCTTATTATTTATTTATGCGTTGCCTACCCAAAACGAAAGACAACCCAGGACTCATCACGACCAAAAGACGTTATCTAAAGCGACAGCGAAAAGCGCACAATCCCCTGACAAAAGCACATACATGATAGTGAGATATAAAAAATTGAATTTACATAGCATAACCTATAACCGTAAAAGTTCTATACAACTTGGAGGGAAAGGTTATTGTGACATCCTGAATTTTTGATCTTTTTTTGGAATTTCTTAATATAATGGATATATTTCGTTATTGCACTATAGTTGAATCCTAGTCGAGATTGATCACCTCGGGACGGCCAACTAAAAAGGAAAGGCTATTTAGGACTTAAAGTGCGTAGACCTAATACGTCAATACATGTATCTCCTAATAGCCACCCATTGGCTTGAGTATTCACTAAAGTCGCAAATTAATGAAATTGACCATGAAATAAAATTTTCAAATTTAGACAGTCGAATCTTAATGGATATTGCAATGGTGTTTTGGATTCAGTTCTAGTTTTATTGAATTCTAAAGTCGCAGTTTTATTCTAGAATGCCACGAAGAAAGGCGAAAGTGGAAAATGACTATTTTGCCATTGGTTCACTTTAGGCTCTCTAGCTAGCAGAATGTGATTGTTTTTAGAAATTTGAGGCTTAGCCAGTGTTAGTTGGTCTTTTGTGTTGTTCCGGTGCCGAAGACACGTTCTTCCACACACACAAAATTCTAATCGGTCGAATCGCCGCCAATTATTTTCTGTTTTTTTACCTCAATTTATCTAATTATCTAATTATGCCTTCAATTTTATTAAATCCATCATTATCCTAAAAGGACACTTGGCAACTCCTTAGCTATTCCATGTGTCATTTGCTCATAACATCTCCCCACCAACCAAGCCACATACCTTAATCTCATTGGACCACCTCTAGAGACTCATCAAATATCTTTGAATTATTGTAATAAAGATCTTCTCTCTCTTCTTTTCTTTTTTACTCTTAGCTGAACATAGCTCATGGCCCTCTCTCTCTCTCTCTCTCTCTCTCTCTCTCTCTCTCTCTCTCTCACATTATTGGTGGACTCTCTCTCGGCTCCAGAATCTGAATGCCAGATTTAACCGGCTGTCAATGAAAATCCAAACGTTGGATTTTCATGATTTTTGGATATGACATAGTTTAACATCTTCTAAATCCAACACGACTTGAATCGCTTCGATCTGAAGTCATTTGACCTTTCAAATATCCATTTTTCTATCAGTCGATGAGTTAATCTTTTGATACCCGAATTCTGTTTATGACTCATCTTGATATTTTTTAATTCCAGCAACCTCTAGGACTCACTTCTAGGTTCAAATAATGATTTTTAGCATGTTTTAAACTTGATCCAGCTCCTACAAGTTTTGGTTCCTTTAAAACTTCGTGAACTGACACCGATGTCTAAATCCAGTTGCTGCTGGATTGTGGGACTTCGTGGTCTGCCCGAGCTTATGTTTTGGTGAGCTTCACATCTATTCTTAGCCTAGAGAGTTGGTAAATATTAAAATGAGACTCTATGTTGAATCTTCTAGAGTTTTTAGCTTGTGGATGCTTGGGTTTGCTGCTGAAATTTTCTGTCAAAATATGTATGAGCTTATTGTGATTAGAATAAGTAGATATAACTTGTATTCATATCACCTTTTTATGTTGAAATGCTATCGGAATGCAGCCCTAAGTTGAGAGAGATTATTGTAGAAAATTGGTTGTGGTTCAAAAGAGCAAATGTACTAAGAATTTTGGTTTAGGACTAAGTTAGGACCGCTTATTTTGAAGAATATGGTTTGGCTTGCTTAAACGTGACTAAATGCAAGAATGGTGTAGTTTCGTGCATGCTTGTTATGAAATGTGAACATTAAATCTTTAATGCATATTGTGCGACATATGGTATGAGCTTGGCTCAAGTCTTGCATTGGAGGAGAAAGGCTACAATGAGTTACAGAAGGTAGAGAGATACGGAGTTTCGACTTGCTGTGTGATCGCTTATCGAGGGCGCCCAATCATGCGAGGCACGAGATAGCTGGAATGATAAGGGTGTCCGTGGGCTGCGATTCGCTCATCGGGACATATCCCTAAAGCGTTAGAGACATGGGCCCGAACCTAAGGGTTAGGTGATGTTCCGTAGATATTGGAACTAGTAACATCTCCATGGAAGTTGGAGCGAATTAAATACGAATCATCTAGGCATGCTTCATTCATTATCGATGGCATTAGTATTGTTCTATTTATGTATCATTGTTGATGGTATTTGGGAGAAATGCATGCATGGCTTTTCTGCTAGTAGTTAGATTGAAATATATCGTATGTCCACTATTGGAACTGCATGTTCATAGAGCCAATCTCATATTTGCATCTTTCTATGCTAAGTCTAGAAGTGTGCTTGCTGAGTTTCGACTCATCCTTTTATTGGTTGATCGCCTTCTAGATCCCAGGTCCTGAGATGAGTTCCTATTTTGTTCAGTTCGGGATACCTGTTAAGATAGAGACTGATGAGACCATTCACCCTGCGGTAGATTTTATATCATATAAGAAGGTTAATAGTATAGTATGGATAGATGAGGGAGATAAGTACCTGATGCTGCACCACTACGAGGCATGGATATCTCAGACATGGTTAGTTTATAAAGGTCCGAATCGAGGTTTTGATGTACCTACACCTATTTCGGATTAGGAGGGATCGGTTTACCCTTTGACTTTCGAAGGTGAAGTCGTAGACCCTGAATCAATGGACGCCTTGGATTCAGATGGGGATGTGGTTATGGAGATAGATGGCGAGGGAGACATGTTTGAGTTGGATCCAATGGCCAATGATAGTGATTCCAAGTTTGATCCCCCGATGTCAGTTGAGTCAGACCTTGAGGAGCTGCCAACCACGGAGCTGAGTGGAGCTAAGTCAGACTAGAATTAGCGTTCTGTTCTTCTTTTTGAGAGTAGGAGGCCCTAAGTTATCTTTTGAGGGTTGTGTATAGATGCTGTTATTAATATAATGTTAATATTTAGTTTTTGTTGCATTGTTGTCCCTCTATCTCTCTTCCTTGTATGAATGAATGTCCGAGGTTGTTGTTTCACACTTTCGTTCTGTGTTTTTGTTAACCGTTGTTTGGTCGCGACAAGTCCTAGGCAGTCTCTTAGTTTGGCCATTTGGACGAGTTGCTCAATTGGGCCTGTTGTGCGACCGTCGAGTTTAGAGCGTGATAGTTATCGTCTGAACCTCAAAAAAGTATAAGTTGGCCAAGGTCAAAAAGGGAATAAGCCAAACCAAAAAGCCACTAGTCTATATCTATACATCATCAGGGAAATTACTCCTCCTCGGACAAGGGCTACTATCGCGACGCTCTAAAATTTTTTTTTAAAAGAGTTAACGGATTATTAGGTTAATTAGATTTGACTAACCTAACGCGGACCCTCCCAAGCCCTACAGAATCGCTACTTTGTTTTTTGTTGAAATGATTTTAATTTTTGGAATCGGCACTAATCGTTCTTGGTAGGTCGATTAGAAAACTAAGTAAATTAGTGGGAGAACTAAATTACTTCTACGAACCAGAGATTATGAGTTCAGGGAGTTGGTTACACTAGTTAATTAAAACTAATGCCTTTTCGATACCTTAATTTCATAAATATTCTAATTTGGCAACTCAAACTTGGTTTACTCCTAAAGCTCTAGTGAATTGTTCTCTTTTGTATTTTCACTTTTTTAAATGGAATGTACGTGAGTGGCATTTTTTGGAATTTTCAAAATATTCGTATTTCCCTGAAGCCGAAAGAGGCAGTGAGTTAACGACTTCTATGCAGTGCTACGACATACTTATTTTTGGGGTCTGGCGATTCAAAAATCAAATTATAAGAAATAAATGACAGTAAATAAATACCTCCAATGGATGGCCTAGCCTTGGCTTGGCTCTTCCCTTTGGGATTTAAGGTGCATGTATTTAAATAACTGTAAGTAAAAACCTATAATGGGAGGCCTAGCATTGGCTTGGCTCTTCCCTTTGGGATTTAAGGTGCAGGTATTTAAATAAATGTAAGTAAAAACCTCCAATGGGAGGCCTAGCATTGGCTTGGCTCTTCCCTTTGGGATTTAAGGTGCAGGTATTTAAATAACTGTAAATAAAAACCTCCAATGGGAAGCCTAGCATTGGCTTGGCTCTTCCTTTTGGGATTTAAGGTGCAAGTATTTAAATTGCAGGTATTTAAATAAATGTAAGTAAAAACCTTTAATGGGAGGCCTAGCATTGGCTTGGCTCTTCCCTTTGGGATTTAAGGTGCAAGTATTTAAATTACAGGTATTTAAATAACTGTAAGTAAAAACCTCCAATGGGAGGCCTAGCATTGGCTTGGCTCTTCCCTTTGGGATTTAATGATGTAGGTATTTAAATTGCAGGAATTTAAATAACAGTAAGTAAAACCTCCAATGGGCGGCCTAGCATTGCCTTGGCTCTTCCCTTTAGGATTTAATGGTGCAGGTATTTAAATGACCTCCAGTGGATGTGCTTTGCCTCTCCATTCTGGGGTTTGAGTTCTTTAAAATAAATTACAACAAATTGATTCAACAATTTGAAATTTGTGCGCGCTTGAGAACTCCTCTAAGCCGATTTTGTGCTTCCGGAGAGTTGACCATTTATATAGAGTTGCGGCTGCCTGACATAAAAGTAGAGTGAAATGTCAGTATACAAAATCTGTGCTAATCTACACCTAAAATTAGAAGAATGAAAAGAGCATTTATCTCTCATTTTTTTAGAAGAGATTTTTAGAATTGGTTTTCGTTCTCTCTATTATCAACATAGAGAGTCTCTTTTGAATTAAGAGAGACTTTTAACCACATATCAACTGAGAAATTGGTAGACACTTAGGCGCTTGTCTGGGTCAATTTTACACCTTATCGAGATTTTTGCCGTTATCGTAGAGATATCTTTCTCCTAGCATAAAATATGGGGAAAATGGAGGTGGTAAAAGTGTATACAATTTGTGCTAATTTGCGATTAAAACCACAAATAAATGAATAAATAAAAACACTTAGCTCGAATTTGCTTGCTCGTTGACGAGGATGAATTCTTGATTTATGTTGATCGATGAAGGAATTTGTGATGATAACCCATAGTTTTAAACTCCCATCATCTTCAAAATTCTCTCTCTTTTTGGTATTTTCTTCTTCTCAAATTTTTTTTAATCTCCCAAAATCCTCTCAAACATTTAAAATTTTCTCTCCAAAAAAATCCCCCTATCAAGCTCACTTCTCCCTCCTTTTATAACCTACTCATTTATCTCCCATTCTAATTTTTCCACTAACTCTATCTCCTTTTCTAATTTCTCCACTAACTCTTCTTCATTTTCATCTTCCCTTCTCCATATTTATCTCTCATTCTAATTTCTCCACTAACTCTTATTCATTTTCATCTTCCCTTCTCCATATTTATCTCCTATTCTAATTTCTCCACTAGCTCTTCTTCATTTTCATCTTCCCTTCTCCATCTCTATCTCGCATTTTAATCTCTCCACTAACTCTTTTTCATCTCCATCTTCCCTTCTCTATTCTTATCATATTTTCTCCATCCATTCTTCTCCATCTTCTCTTCTACATCTCCTCTTCTCCATCTTCTCTTCTCTATTCTAATTTATCCACTAACTCTTTGTTTTGTTATTTGCAAAATAATCCCTCAAGAGTTAGGTATTTATACTATAGTCCCTGAATTTTAATTATTTATAGTTCAGTCCCTGAAAAAAATATTTCTTTAAATCCAAATCTCCTCATAATTTTTGACACACCTTTCCTATACTTAGTCAAAATTCACCACATGTCAAATTTAAGCTCATTTCTTGCCGCTGAAAATAATGCAGAATTTAATTAAAGTCCTTTTGCAAAATTGAGTCATTCTGGGTATAATTGGGCCAAGATGAAAATTTAAAATATTAGAGAACAATGTCTCAACTCTAAAAGTAAAAAAAATGAAAATAAATTGACTCAAATTGAATTTTTTAGGCCCGATTCGAGATTATGCTCGTGAAGGAATACACGACCCCGAATTAGATTTTTTAAATTTGTAATGGCCAACATGAAAAGGGATTTAAAATAAAAATATTGACTATTTTTATATAATTTGGTGGCCTCAAATGCTGTTATTTATTAAATATTTTCATAATTTCTAAAATATATAAAAAAAATAAAACAAAATAAAAAAATTTACTTTTTGTTCAAAATTGGTTCCCTAGGCTTGGCCAAGATCCCCAGAGTTGATTTTCAAATTTTATGAATTTGTATGGATTTTATATTAATTTTCGAAAATAAAAATATCGAAAAATACTGAAAATATGAAAAATCATTTTTTGATCAAAATTGATTTCTTGGGCTTAGCCAAGGTCCCCAAAGTTCATTTTCTAATTTTATGAATTTTTATGGATTTTATATTAATTTTCGAAAATAAAAATACCGAAAAATACTAAAGATATGAGAAACCATTTTTTGATCAAAATTGGTTCCCTGGGCTTAGCCAAGGTCCCCAAAGTTGAATTTCCAATTTTATAAATTTTTATGAATTTTTTTTATTAATTTTAAAAGAGAGAAAGTGATTGAAAATCAGGTGTCAACAGCCACTCCTCTAGATCAAGCTCCTTGGATATTAGGGATTCAGGCTCACCATCTACCTACTCGACGAACACATCGTCTGCTCCCTCAATCTCCATCACTCCATCCCCATATGAGTTTAGCACCTTTATAGGCTCAGGGTCTATGACTTTGCCACTAAAAGTAGTTGCATTCACTAGGCCTGCTGGTCCCATCAAGAAGATTGGGACATCTAAATCCTGCAAAGGACCCTGGCACTCTTCCTGACCTCTCCGACTCATCCACCCCTCGTATCTATGAGGGATCAAAATGTCATATCCCTTTTCGATCCATACAGTACAGTTATACTTCTCATACCAAATTTCGTCCACAGCAGGATATGTAACTATCTCAGTCTCGATCTCTTGAGGGATCCCGTAGCAGATTCAGGAAACAATTATAACTATGGTCAAGGGTTTGAAATAAGGATCCGCTACAAAAAGGTGAGTCAAAACTCAGCAAGTACACACCTAAACCCAATTTAGAAAGTAGTATACGACTCATACTAAAGGATAAGTAATCACATGCATGTCATAACTTCAGATTATACAGATGCAAATGCAAATGCTCAATGATTCACTTAGGGTCTCCGGTGACTTACTAGTTCTTCTGGACTGAACCAATGGCTCAATAGAACTTTCGGTCCTGGCCATGTCATTGACATTTCAAGCCTGTGCCTTAATCTGTGTCTAAACACACTGAAGTTGGTACCCTTGTCACTCCAGTTACCTCGTGTTGAGCACGTTCAGGCGCAAGTGCAATGACCGTGGCTAAATAGCACTGCAATCGGCACCTCTTTATCACTTCGCTTTCTCGGTGGCCCCCAAACACCGCCGGGCCATCTTGTACGATTTTAACCGTCAAATGCACATGTTCATGCCAATATGTAGATCAATGATGAGTATCACAAAATCCCCAATTGACTCGACTTTTAAATACTCATGCAAGTGAGCTTTACTATATGCAATTCTTAAGATTATTCACATGAGCGCACAATTCATCTCAACATACATCGAGTATAATAACCAACCATCACACGTTGCAAAAACTCACATTTCAAGACCTGGTTTCCATTCTAAGTCGTCTAGGTTCAAGGGAAAATAATCCGGTACACATGGTGAATCCTAAAGTTCACAAAAAGACTTATTTATTCCTATGGCTAGCAGCAATTAATTGACATTCGACGCCCAAGAAATTTAATATTTTTCATCATAAAATTTTCCTTACCGGTCCCTAGCATACTCGATATTCAAAGTCAAGTTTAGAAATGTGCTCACCTAGAAATCGAGTTCGAGCTGAGAATGGTGGGTGACCGTAGCTCAGTTGAATGGCGAACTTGAATGAGCGACAGTGGAGAAGTGGCTCGACCGAACAACAACAAGCACGGGCTATGGACGACAATGAGCTCAGGCCACGATGGCCGACTAAACGAGAGCAATGGCCGATCCGAGAGGTAGAGTGGCCGGAGCTCACGACGAACGTAGCTAGAGCAAGCAGTGATTGAGCTTCGAGCAACCGAGAGGATGAAGATGCAACAGTAAATTCATTTGCAGCCGGGAAGATGAAGACGTAGCAGCAATCCAAGTTGCCGAGAGGAAGGAGAAGTCAGCTGCCCTTGCAACAAGCTCGGCCAAGAGAAGGACCAGCCGAGAGAGACCAATTGAGAAGAAGAAAAGCAGACACAGCAAGTAGGGACGAGAGAGGAGCAGCTTAAGCAGAAGAAGCAGCAACGCAGGGTTAAGCAGAAGCAAACAGATCATTTGAAAGAAGAAAATGAAGATCCCACAACTGGTGGCCAAGAAGGAAGGAGCAGCAAACTAAGCCGAAAGAAATGGTACCAGGCGTACAGATTCCAATAGAGAAAATGGGGAGCAGGAGCAGCAATAGAGAGCAGCTGAAAGAACAGCGAACCAAGATGTGCAGCAGTGGTTAACTGAGAAGGAATAGTGGCCCACGAGCAGTGGTCGACTTAGAGGTTGAGCTGCAAAAGGAACAAGCCGCCGAGAGAGTGCAGTCAAGAAGAGCAGAATTTCCAGCTGAAAGAAAAACCTCAAGAAGAAGAAAGAAGATGCAACAGACATGCAAAAGCCAAGACCAGCCGAAGGGAAACCAAAGAAAGAAGAAGAAAGCTGAAGTAGGAGGAAGAAGACAAGGAAGTCAGCTGCTGTTGAGGTTTCTTGCATGAGTAGTTAGAGTAGGTGGCTCCCAATCATGAGACTTTGTCTGATTTGCATGGAAAATAAGCTCAGCTAGGAAAGTGAAGCAGATCAGCCACAAATTTAGCCAAAGAAGAGGTTCCAACTCAGCTACAAATGGGAGTGGAAATTAAAGAGGCACGTGGGTTGAGTGGGCTCTTCAACCAAATGAAATTGGAGTGGAAGGTTAAGGAAAGAAAGTAGAGGGCACGTGGGCTTTGGGGCCCTTTAGCCGAGATTATGAGAGTTTGCGCGACAAGAATTTGGACTCGATTGAGGTTCGACTCGAATGAAAGATTTCTCAGTGCAAATCGGAATATTTCTTCAATGCAATTGAACAATAAACGAACTTCAAACTGATACTCTAACAACTATTCGTGTCCGAAAATCAAATCCTCAATCCACAAAAATCCGAATTTTATTACGACTTCGGAGGCCAAATTTTTGGGACATCGCAACTAGATTAAACATTGATTTTCATTAGTTAAATAAATCAAGAGGCCAATTAAGAGACTATTGTGTTAATTTAACCTCCAAAGCGAAATTACTAGGAACATAGTATAGCGATATTAGAAACACACGTGTTAATAATTGGAACATGTCACATGATTAATTACATGATTATGACGTTAATTTTATATGTTAACGAAAAATGCTAGGTAATCATAGGGAAAACTAGAGTCTAATTAAGGTGTAATGTGCATAATTATATTAATAAGGGCAAAATGGACATTTCACCCTCATTTATGGCTGGCCACCCCCAATAAATTGTGTCCAATTTTCAGTCAAATAATTTCATGATTCACTCCTAAGTTACTATTCACACCACCCCTCTTGCCCAATAGGATTTTATATGACAAATTAAAACTTATACTTAATCTCTCTCAACCTCTTCTTCTTTATATGTGGTCAAAAACTCCTCCCCTATTTATGTCCATTCTTGCTCTCAAAATCACTCAAAAACTCTTTCTCGAAAGTGAAGACTAACGGGTAAAGTATACTACGAATGTCAAAACTTGTGTATGACGTTCACTTTAGTGCCAAAACTTTCAAAATGATCACTTAAGTACCAATTGTTTTTGAAACAGTGCTAAAACTTTCAAAATAATCACTTAAGTTCTAATTTTTTTGAAAAATGATCACTTCAATGCCAATTTTGAGATGTGGCACTGAAGTAATCGTTTTTTTAAAAAATTGACACTTAAAGGATCATTCATAAAAAAATTAGCACTGAAGTAATCGTTTGGAAAGTTTTGGCACTGAATTGATCATTTTTCAAAAAAAAATTAGCACTTAAGTGATCATTTTGAAAGTTTTTTAGCACTTAAGTGATCGTTTTGAAAGTTTTGGCACTAAAATGAATGTCGTACACAAGTTTTAGCACTTGTAACGTACTTAAACCCAAAACTAACACTTCAAATTTAATATGATTGTTTGATTCAAGTTTCATTTGTGACTTAATTATGTTTACTATATGTTGGTAGTAGAATAATATGGTGTATATGGATTAATTGTAGTTGATTTTGGCAAATGAGAATGGCAAATGATCTTGCATGTCAATCTTGTATTGTTCCCGTGTTGGAGCTAATCTGGGATTCTGAGTTTGTTACTTTTGTGTAAACTTTTGTGAACTGAACCAGTTAATGTGTAAAGCATGAAAGTTTCTCAGGACATCTTAAACTATAACATAATTTAATTTGATAATTTTTAAATTCAAATGATCAATCTAAAGGCCTTGTATTCATTATTTTGGTTGTGTCTAGGGAAATTCTATTGTAATTTTGCATGTTCTTGATTTTTCATGACTTTTCTCAAATTTATCTAATATAAGCAGTATTCACGAAAGTTGTAGCAGACATCTAGAGCTACAACATAAAATTTTGGGAACCTTTAAACTGAAAAAGAGCTAGTCTTTTGATCAACACTATATTGTCACTGGAAGCTATTTATACTCTTTGCTTCCATGAGTTTCTGCGTTTTATACAAGCTGATCTAGACTTTATTCATCCGATAAAATTTGTAGAGCTTGGTCTTAGCTACAACATGTTAAAATTTTATGATTTTTGAGGTTATGTTTCTTATCGAAGAGTAAAAAATTCGATCAGTGTGCAGAACTATCTTCTACATGGGGAACCCTTGTGTTTTAAGGAAAATAGTACTTTTGTGAGCCAAAGGAAAAATTTCAACGAACGAAAATTATAGCATACATTAAACTATCATTCTTTGAATTTTCATGATTCTATGAATTATTTTGATTAATGTAAATTGGGTGAGTTGAAATCTATCTAGTAGCAATTTTACATTGAATTGTGATTCTTGGTTGAATAGTGTGCAGAATTATATTATTAAAATTGATTTCTATACATGCTGTAGTCGTACAAAGTTGAATGTTTATGTATCATGTGCATTGGCATGATATATAAAGATCACATGTGTAAGTGCATAAATTCACATGATGTGAATGAACCCATTGGTGTCCACGATCTAGTCATACCCTAGGTATTTGAAAAGCCTATCATGTATAAGGGAAGCCCCTAATATGTGAGTAGAAAAGTCTCGGGGGTTGAGATGCCTAATGAGTATTCTTGGGAGTGTCATGCGTGGATTTGTGAGAAGTTCATGGGTTTTGGTCAGTGAGAGAAAGTTTTGAAAATACTAAATGAAATTCGAATTAAATCATATGCACTTTTGTGATTGCACAGCATACATTACATGAATTTCATAATTTGTGATAGTTGATATGTGTTTGTGTGTGTGTACTTGTTCGATTATTGTGTTGAGTTTGAGTGAAAATGTGGTCGAAAATATATGGATTGTATGGTGTAATGTAAATATAATACATTTTGCTGGGCTTTGCTCACCCTTATTGTTATTTTCAGACAATTATCTATGGACATTTCGCCGCACTACCGTTATGGAGCACTTGGTAGATGTGAATCGTGGATTGAGGATGTAGTCTTTAATTGGTCAAACTCGGAGTTCATTAAGCAAACTTATGTGGTGTGAATTAATGTAGGGCGCGCACCCTTAGTCTTGTTTAGATTTATCGCCCAGTATGTTAAAGAGGGTGATTGCGTATTAAGACCTTTACGTATCATTGATGACAACGGTAATGGAGTAATGGTGGCGGAGTGGATGATGGCAATGGTAATGGTGGATCAGAGGAACATAGTGATCCCAAGGAAGTGGTGGAGGATTAGGCAATATACATGTGGCTAGTATTCATGTGGATCGCCACAATTTTATGTAGGACGGTGCTGCTTATTCAAGGGATTTAGGAAACTTTTGGAAACCCTCCCCTAGCTTAGGTAGCTTCGGACGGTAAATACGTAATCCAAATCTTATAATGTGTTATTGCCATGAAGTGTTATATTGTATGTGCTCTTGGTGTTCATCCTTTCTAGTGAAAATGACCATGTCAATTGTCTTCTGTTTGCCCTAATTAAACTCAGTGTAAATATAACTTAATAAAAGCACAAGTTTAAGAGATGGCATGCCTAGGGTGCCGGTGCCATAGCTCTCATTACATGTGGCCAATACTAGTGGAGAAAAAATTAAAAAGGAAGAGGGGAAGAGAGAGAGAGAGTCTAAAGAAAATTAGTGCTTTTCAATGCATTCTTAAAATACATTTTATCAAATATTATTTGCATTTCAAAAATCTCATTTAGTGCATTTTCTCAAGAACATTTACCCAAAATCAAATCAAACAGGCCTGGGGAGGCCTTTTCTCAAGAACATTTACCCTAAATAAATGGAGTCATAGATTTATATAAGATGTGGACCAAGAATCTTGATTTCATTTTGTTCATGTATTAAACATATGAAAGTTGACTTGAATTATCTGTATGAAATAACTGGAACCTTTTTTTCCATAACGGGAAAAAAAAACTCAAATTGAGCAACTTAATTACACTTTTGAAAGTTTTAGGACTTAATTACGATTTTTTTAGAGGTTTTAGGACTTTTTTTTTTTGATAACCGGAGTGTCCAACCGTGCCGGCGAGCTGACGCTCAAACCGACGGTGACCGACTAATCCCCGGGGAGGCACCGCAGGACCCCACCACCACGGTACTCCGGGTAAGACACTAGTGAATGTGGGCGAGTAAGTTTCGATCCCAGGACCGCGAGTACTACTCAGCGGGGTCCCAAAAAAATATGTTTAAACATAAATTCTTATCGATAATAACACATTTTTCACTAATGAATCATTTCCGGCTATACATGTAATTAATCTTAATAGCACACTTTTTAAATATTTTTTGCTAAATAAATGAAGCCATAGATCTATATAAGACATGGACCAAGAATCTTGATTTCATTTTGTTCATGTATGACAATTACGAAAACTGAGTCCAACGTTCAAGCATCAAATCATGCCATCTTTGGACCAAGCAAAGACAAACCTCCCACTAAATCAAAGCAACGGCAGACAGTCGACTCACTTTTTCCGTTCCCAGACAGACAATCTCAAACTCGCAGTCAATTTCATATTGGAAAAACTACCAACTTGCCCAATAAAGCATGGATTGAGCAGAGCTCGTCCATGAGATTCCTCCACATCTCTAGAGCCACCAAGAACAATCAGTCACCCTCACTGGACCCTGACAAGCGTGATGGGGATGAATCAATTCGTGTCACCCACTAGCCCCAAAAGGGAGAGAGACCCCCTTCTTTTCTCGGAATGATTGAGCAGTTCTAGTAGACATCGGCCCCAATTTCAATTTTGGGGTATCCTTGTCTGCTTCCCCCTCCCGATTAGCCCAATCATATCAGTTCGAATCGCGCATGCAAAGCCGGATGTTTCCATAGTCCATTTCAGTCGACGGAGAACCGCCGCTCCCGAAGGATAGATAAAGCGTGTAATCGGGTCATGAAATAACCTGCTAACTGCGGCGATCATGTCCTCTCAAAGAACATAATTGGAAATTGCGTAGATGCTCCCAAAAGTTTGTCTGCGTGAAAGTGTCAAATCGGATTTCCTGATATATGTTCCGGCCTTGATCATATGCTTTGACAAAACTTGAGGACTCGATTGTTCCAACTTCCAACTAAATGATTGAGGATTCTATTACATTTTTCGGGAAGAGGTTAAGGACTTAATTGGCCCCATTAAAAGGTTATTTCAGACTTTTATGGTAGTTTCCCCTACCGTATTTTATGTGTCCATCTTCTCCTAACAAGGGTGAAACCAGCATTATGGTAATGAAAAGGCGCATGAATTCACATGCTCTCCACATTGAAATACCCTACTGATGTCATCGTCATGGACCGTGCAAAGCGCGGAGAAGCAGATGTTTTGAGGTTTTTCTACATTTTACCCCACATATTAGACAACCCATAATGGAAGAGCAGCATTGTATACATGTTTTCACATATGCAAAATTCATGTGCGTCACGTGGTTAGTAGTGACTAGGAGGTGGCCCCAATTAATGTTGAGTTAACTTTATTTTCGATAATTTCCAATAGTAATTGGATATGCATAAAACGACATTTACATTACGAAAAACAAACAATAGAGTTTCTTAAATTTGATTTTAAGAAGTACAATCATGCTAATAATTGCAACAACATAGAATGGTTTCAATAATTAGGCTCCATTTATGTCACAAAAATGAATTTTTTGAAAAATAATTTTGTTAATTTTATCGATTATTTTACTGAAAAAAAAAGATAAATGCAATTTTTTTCGTCCATAAAATACCGAGACTTAAATTAAAGTTCATAATGAGAACACTTTTATTGGCTAATTATTTCAAGCAATATAAATCATCATTTCTATTAAAAAAATCAAAACATTCAAGGTTGACATGCATTTTGGAGCTTAACACTATCATATTATTTGCATCGCTTATAATTTTGGGTTTATGGCTAAATTTGACTTTGTGAGGGAAATTAGAAAGAATTCTGTATGAAGCATATCGACAATGAGATAAGATGACATAACTGTCTCGTTCACGCAAGTCGATTTTATTTGGAATTAGTAACCTTTATTTGGGTGACTTTCTAACTTTTTTTTTTTCGAAGTTACCGATTTGTTTTGTGTTGCTAATTGTTATTTGAGTTGCTTACCATTATTTATTTGTTTGTTTAGCTCACTAGCTTTTCATTGAGTTGCAATTTTATTTGCCCTAGCTAACTTTTTTCATTTACCAATTCTCGTTAGAAATTTCCAACCTCAATTAAAGTGATGACCGACTTTCCTCTAATTATTTAATTAACTAGTTTTGCATTACCAACTCTTATTTGAATCAATCATTGTCCTTTGGTTTTTTTAATTACAAACTTTTCTTATCTCCAACAATAAAACTTCTATTTTCTTTTAGTTAGTTTTTATCTACCTTTTTTACCTATGGTTTGAATTTATTAATTTTTATTTAAAAATACCAGCCTTCTTTGTCTGACATACTAATTTTTCCCTAACTTGCCAATTAGTTTTTCATTAACAATTCTCATTCTCTTGCCAACGTTTATTTTTATTTTTATTTTTATTTACCATCTTTTATTTGCAATGCGTCCCCACTTTTTTGATTTACCAACATTCTTAAGAAAATATGAACGTTAATAGGAGTAATTGCCAACTTTTACCGATTAAGTTACAACTAGTTGCGCGTTACCACCTTTTATTTGATTTAGTTACCATCATTTATTTGGTTTCAACTATTAGTTGCCATTCCTAAATTAACTCGTCTTATCTGAAATTTTTATTTGCTTTTCGTACCAGAGCATTGAAATCATTAACTATTATATGACATCACCAACCTATACCAACTTTTTCTTTGATTACGGGGATACTAACACTTATTCGAGTTGTTTACAAATGTATGCTTGCTTTATAATTTTTAAATTTACCAATTTTTCCTCACTTTTATTTTCCTTAGTCATGAACTTTTTTTTAAACTAAATTCTATTTACCTGATTTACCAATGCCTTAAATTTACCAACTACGACATGAGTAATTTCACATAAGAGTTGGTAAATTAAGGCGTAACTAATAAAGTTAAAAAAAAGTTGATAATTGAAAGAATAGCAAACTTATAGAGTACGTCAAATAACTGCTGGTAACCCAATTGCTAGCTATTAATTTAATGGGAGAAAAGTTAGTGAGTCGCACTAGGGTATCTATCGAAGGTAAACAAATGGTAACTTAATAGACTAGTTGGTAAGTTAAACAGAAAATAATCAAACGGTGCTATGTAACTCAAATAAGAGTTGGTAATTCGCAACTACTTTGTAAGATAATCAGTCAAAAATTAATAAGTCACTTTACTTCAGGTTGGTAGTTGGTTAGTTCGTACAAAATTTTCATAATTAATTTGCATAAGTCACCGGTCATTTATTTTATCAACGGTTCCCTGACACTTACGGAAACTTATTGAATTATGCCGGCACAGTGTAATCCGCGTTTTTAGTTCGGAACAGTAGGATTATGCTAGTCAACTTTTAGCCTGTAAAACTTATATTTCAGAGTAGTGTAAATATTTATGCCTTTATAGACGATGCTGTCAGACTCGAGACAAAAAATTACAATAGCAAAATCAACTTGCACTATAATACACTTTTTGCAAATCAAGAAAGAAAAGAAAGGAATCCGGAAGTCGTCTTGCTTCGGACGTGACTTTGATCAAGTCGTCAGTGTCCATTATGTGCCGATGCTTCAGTGAAGCATTAGTTTCGGATCTTCTGTACTGGCACAACGAACCTTGTTTCAAATAACCAGGCCTCGAAGCAGCGGCATCACACAAGTACATCAGCTGTGAATTTGCAAGCAGTAATAAAAGAGTAAATAAAAAGCTCAGTCTTTTTCATCCAAATGTGGTAAAATAAGCATATCAGTACTATACACATTGAAAAGGAGATGTATAAGATAAGAATGGAAATTACACAAGTTGCTGAGTATGTATGCTTCAGCTGTTCTCTTTGAGTTATCCAGCAGACAATTTGACAGAAGAAATATCCGGCATTTGATGATTTACAAAAAGAATCCTGAAACCTTTTTTTGACAAGTAGATGAAATTTAACGATCATGAATGCAGAGCCAATCTAGTTATGACACAATTAGTACACTAGCTTATAGTTGTCTTAATACATCATAATGAAGTAAGGTGTAAGAATCTCCAAATGAATAAGCAAAGATTTGTGTCCCTCATGCGTCGACCGAAAGTTGTTCAATTGAAACTGCAATGCTAGATAATACTCATCCGAGCATCGCAGCACGCACGAGCAAATTGTTCATGAAGAACGGTACATTGCATGCCTCCGTAAGTATCGATTTATTAAATGGGTAGAAAAAATTTCGAGTAAAATGTCTGAAAATACAGCTGATTTTCCTCTGGTTCTTTGGTATTTTAGTTGGAATATACATCCAACAAATTTTTAACAGATCATTATGCAAGAAGAGCTCGTCCTATAATAAATCTCATGATTTGATCTTCTTTTGGAAATTTTTGTATCATAAACTCCATTTTCTATGTGAATTGTTAACTAACTAAGCAACATAATTACATTCTAAAACAGAAAAACCAATAAAGATAGATTAGATCTTTGAAGCACATCATTTCAAATGTATCTCAGCTCCCTAATTGATTCAGATTTCATCATATTGTGTCCTGTATCCTCAACACCAAACATCCAAATATAAGAGACCCTATATGTGGAGCAACTCTCACACAACGCAAAATCACTCGATATAGGCATGGTCATGTCTATACAACTTCAAAAATGTCGTTGGACAAGCAAAGTTCAAGGGTTTACACTGCCTTAATCTTAATTAACAATCGGACGAGTCATGCGCTTTTCCCATGGTTAAAAACTTTTACTGAAGGATACAAAACTTATGTGACAATAATACGGATTAAACTTTGACATGTCCAACTAAGAATAGGTAAAAACAACCATATCAGAAAGCATTTTGCACCTCCATATCCATATAATGCCAATACGTGCGTAATTACGTCTAAATTCAACTTCCTCAACAAGATTAATGAAATTTAAACCCACGATAACAAGTGAAGAACCGGTATACACGCCATAATTCAGATTGAAGATACGCAAAGAAAGAGACACAAACCTGAAGCAAAGATCCCGAGCACTCTTCCATAAAACGTCCTAAAAATTATCTAAAGTTCTCCGTCCATTCCAATTCTAGCTGCTCAAAGAACCAAAGCAAGACAATAAAGAAGCTGTATGGAAGAACAAGAGAGGGAAATCAAAATTGCACATAAAATTCAGTAATTGTTCAGTTCCTTCTCATGAGGAAGATGGAGAAATTCAAGAAAGCCAACAAAGATCTTAAGACTAGGCACTAAAGGGGGTTTGAGAAAGAAGAAAATTAGAGAGGGGTTGTTGTGGGGGGGGGGGGGGGAGAGAGAGAGAGAGAGAGAGGGGCTGAACCGAACCGAGGTGATGACAGAAGCATAGAGAGCACAAAGGAGAGAGATGCAGATTTCAGCTGCACATCCCCATCTGTGCTCTCTATCTTCTGTCAACAGCCGACATTCATCAAAACGTCGCCTTTTCCTCTCTAACACTACCCTAGCTAGGCTGTGTTTTGGATTAGAACACAGTGTCGAAATTGAAACTTTTTTATACAGAGAGAGAGAGAGAGAGAGAGAGAAGGGTTTGGGTTCGTGTTGTGTTGGGGGGTTGGTCTTCTGCGGATGACCTATAATGCACAGCACTGCCTGTACCCTCTATTTATAATGAGAAAAGTTATAACCTACTCAAGGAAAAAAATTAATTGGAAAAATACAAAGAATGGGTAAGCTCTGCTCAGGCTTCTTTTTTTTTTTTTTTTTGGTAAAGGCTACTGCTCTAGCTTTGCTTCTCTCTTTCCTGAAAATTCCCATTGTACCACTCGCTGACTTGTCTCATGATTGTACCCTCTCCATTTTTGTAACTGCCTCTCACGAGATGAAAATTTCTAGTGAAAGGACACGTTCTCAGTAACTTCCTAACAACCCTACGGAGGATAAAAAAGATTGTACTCCAGATATATTCCCATTGATAATTCCACCCAAATCGGTCAGGAATTTCACACTGCCATTACCAAGTTTTCAACTTTTCCCACAAATGGTAAGTTTTTTATCCATATCTGGAGTGGGTGTTGACTACTGAGTGCGCCAAGATTCAAGAAACAGTTGACCCAGATTTTTTTGACAGCATTTTCAGTGAGGATTTAGATAATTTTCGAGTTCATTTTCAGTGAGGATTTAGATTTTTTTGACAGCATTTCTTAGCACTGCAGAAGCAGCAGCTTTTTACATGATTCGCCATGTGCCCCTGCGATCTCTCCAATCTTCTGAAATCCAATTATAAAAAACCAACAATTCTACATGACCCCCTTTCGTTGAATGAGATGCATGACATGACAGTAAGTTGTTCAATGGAAAGTCTGTTGCAAGTTCACGTTCTGGGTTGACATTTTCAATCATGCACCACAGTAGTGTGTTTGTGTGTGCTTCACCCACCAATGCGCATGATAAAACTCAGTAGACCAAGCACGGTCCAAGAGATAATGAGTGAGGCTCTCCAGTGGGGTTGAAAGAGGAAAATATGAAAGAGAAAGGACTATAGGTATAGACAAATTAGACTTTGCAGAGTGTGGAAGAAGAGCTATATAGACTGACATGCTTCAGATTTTATCAATTTGAGAAAGGCAAGTCCACAGACATTGTTATTACCACATTTGGGGGTAAAAAGACTCCTACCGCTACAGCTTGTGGGGATTGTCGGAGATGCATCGTGGACAATGTGATTGGGCTGTCAGACACCAATTTGCCAAGAGAAGAGAATTGATATCTTCTATATTACAAGAAGGAAAATATCTCCCGTTAAATTTCAATTTTCTGGTTAAAAAAAGTGATTATATTAGGTATATGCGAAACCTTCCGACAAACTTAAACATGGGTATGCCAAGTTCTCAACTTCGGCTTCATCAGAAAAGCCATTCTGTGTATGTATTTTACCAAATGGGAAACTAAAAAAGCAATGCCGATGAAAAGCTCTAAAACCCGATTCTATATTGGGGTCAAGACAGACAAGTTCCCAACCCAGACCGTGCACATGGTGTGTGGCGTTTGATGCCATTTCAAAAAACCCTTTTGGAGTTTCAGCTTTCAAGTCAACTCTACATGGAGCCCATTCAACAAGCTTTTGAGTATGCAAAATGCCCTTAGGGTCATCCTTCATAATTGTATGCTACATTTTCCATTTCCTTTTATGAAAAGAGGAACAAATGGATACAAATTGACAAGTGAGCTAACAAAAAATATAAAACGAAGCCGATTCTCTATGTCGGTCTTCATTTGAGTTAATGCTAAAATCCAGGGAGTGCTATTTTGAGTGCCCTCGACTAGAAGACTTGCCGGTATTGAATTTCGTAGACAAACGACAGATGAGGAAGCTGGCAACTTTGACCATTCTCCGTGCTTCCAGCGATAGGCAGCTGCTTGTTGCTGACAGATTCTTGATGTAAATGTAGACAACGAAAGGTAACAAGAGATCATTGGGTAGCAAAAGATGCATCAGTGTTCTAGAGTTCCCAGCTAGGACCACCGTTCATGTAAAGGCACATACGAGCTTAGATTAGGGAGATTAATACATTTCTACTTCAAAATGGTCGCGAGTTCCTCAAAATTACGAAGAATGTCTCCCCATGGTCGATCTATTAAGAATCAATGATCGATGCGATGTATATAGTCATCACCCAAAAGAAGGTCTTGAAAGAGATGGACTTGTGCATGTCTAGAAATTCTGTCAACTGGATCAAGATTTTGCTGAATG
This sequence comes from Psidium guajava, assembly GCA_016432845.1. Lineage (NCBI taxonomy): Eukaryota > Viridiplantae > Streptophyta > Magnoliopsida > Myrtales > Myrtaceae > Psidium > Psidium guajava. The sequence goes on from CM028228.1 coordinate 37,898,791, forward strand.
AGAGAGACGTCCCAGACGCCCCACGGTCCCTTCCCTACCAAATTTTTATTTTTTACGCAGAAGCATAATGCATTTGACTCAATCAAACCATCTCTGAAGTGTCTTGTGATTCTTGGAAAGAAGAGACTAATGCTGAGAAATCATGGATCCTCAGCTTCTGCTGCTAAATTACTGCATATAACTCCCTCAACGTGAGGTCGCACCCGATTCCATTCGGAAATCCACCAAGCGCAGATAATTCTACACGGCTCTTCACAGAATCCGATATCAAACTAGGGTTTGACTTATATGCCGCATTCTATACAAATTTCAACTCGTGCTTCGAGAGGTTAGTGGGATATTTCGCGAGTTCGAGAATTTTCCATCTGAGAGAGAGAGAGAGAGTGTGGTCACTTGCATTTGCGTTAGGGGCTACTTTTCCGAAGAGCTGCAACTTGCCAAGAAGCATGGAGAGGATAGGGAAAGCAAAAGGGGGAGCTCCAACGCAACCCTCAACACACATCCCTTATCCGTAAGACTTTTCCTTTTTCGAGAAAAGAAAGATAAGTTTCATCTTCTGTCATCAGCTGTTTTTGTTTTATTTTTTTGGAGTGTTTTGCCCTAATGGGGCGGTGTCGTGGGGTTGACAGAATAACAATAATACTAAAATTATCCCCTTTGCATTTGGCTTACGTGTCGAGACCCCATTCCACGTGGCCCAATGACAGCGACCGAAGGGACTCTGATGGGGCAGCCCTAGAGAATTCCTTCTTCCCAACCAGCAGCCCCATCCATTCAAGAATTTGATGCCCCAGGATACTTTCATGACCTTATCAAATCTTTTTCTATTTTCATTTTTCCATGTAATTTTTCTTGACTCTTACATTCGAACATATCTTTCGAACCTCAAGAGTTTTAGGGTTTTAGAACTGGTCGGGTAATAATAGGCGATTTAAATTAGAGGGATACAAGGAGTAAGTATTTAAAATTTGACGGTGGTTGTGCGAATACTAACTTTATTAGTTTTGGCATGAGTAGCTATACGAGTGATGATGGACAAGGATAGGTCACAAAAATTGCACTTCATCATTCTACTTTCACTTGACTAAAAGAAGTCAGCTCATGACTTGTTATATTCCAGAGAAAAATTCTGTTATGTTCTAATAAAATACATCGGCGCTGCTATTTCCTTTCTTAATAGGAATAAGTTCTAATAAAAATGCGTGATATTTACGAAATAATTCCAACAATAGAGGTAGTAATCAGATAATATCGTACACCGTATGGTGGAAATTCACAATGGGCACTACAATACTTGCTAATTCACGTTGCACAGCCATAGAAAAAAGGGCAAAGGAGAGAGACATAGAAGATAATCATCACAAAAGCAACTTGACCTGACATGACTGCAATGGGAACCCACTCTCCGTTCTGTTGCTACCCAAAAGATGAAGGGAGAATTGGGTGGGTTGTCTCGGGGACCCCCAGGAATGGCCATTCTTGGAGAAAGGGATGGTTTTTGGGAGTCTGTGGCTTTCCCCTTTTGGCTTGGGACGTGGTGATCAAAAGTGATGTTTGATAGGGCAAATTGGGGTTCTCTAGAACAGTGGTCGCCGCAAATTGGGGTTCTCTAGAACAGTGGTCGCCGCACACTGACCCAAGCACAAAGTGTCCATCAATCTCTCTCTCTCTCTCTAAGAAGGATTTTGGAATGTTGAATTGAATCTAGTGGCACGCAAGCCAATGCGGCGTTTGATATACGCTGTGTTCACATGCACATCGATACTCAATTCCTGTGATGTTCCAAAAGGAGGTTCTGGTTCTTTCACCAGTAGAAAAGAGGGTGAGGAACATGAATTGAAACAATGTGCATTGCCTCCCCTCTTGTTCAATCACCACGCTTGCTGTGCGGCCAGTAGACGTTTTGCGCATAGGCTTGTGGACAAGAGCAAAGTGCCACGTAGGGATGCATTTTTGTCAAAGGAAATGGAGAGAACTCCACTAGAGTTCTTTGAGAATTTGCTTTAATCTTTGCCTGATTTCCTTTTCTGTTCCTTGTCCTTGCCTTTGAAGAATTCTCTGATCTCCAAGCCTAAATTGTCACGCATAAGGTCAAGAGAATAAGCTAAGAAAGTGGAATCATCTTCAAGGTTATATTCACCTAATGTTTTAAGCAATTGGGCAGAGAAGAATGCTTCTATCTACCTGATGTATCATTGCGAATTGTAGCTCTAGGGGTTTGGCCTACAAATTTGACACCCACATTTTAAAGATGACAAACTATTCTTACTTTATATTTAATCTAAAGTATTTGTCTCTCGGGTGTTACTTTTATAATGAAAGATGGTGAATTCTAATAAGAGTCGCACTATGCATAATACTCTGAAGGAATTGATATATTCAGCTTCTATGCAACAGCTAAATTTATTTAGATTCAAGAATATCTTTTTCCTACTCATACTCAATTGCTTATATTGTCACAACTAGTAAGCTGGCTTCGAATTCCTATATAGGAAATTTTAGTCGATCATCATTTTTCATAGACTGTTGTGCAATGAAATCATAATCACAAAATATCTATATTTGATTGACAATTATCATCAAGACAAGTTACTTTCTTAAATGAAGAATTCTAGTTATGAAAATCAAGATTTGGTTATATGGGCAATCAATTCAACTAAGATATGATCTCTTTTCTCAAATGGCTACTCAATCTTCTTTTAGCAATTTCATCCATTGGGTTGATTAGAGAATGATCTTCCAAAAACTGTCCAACGGTTAGTTTGGAAGTGGAGCAGTATTTAAGAATACTCTAATGCTGAAGAGAGAAGAGAGATCAAAGGATCGAAAATTTCAAAGTTCAATAGAGCTTTAATCATACATACTTGTATACTATGAATGTCAATTGTAATCCTTGAGAAACAATGATAGAGTGATCTTATGAGATAGAGAGTCCTATCAAACTTGAGTATTGTCACTCAATCTTGTAAAATCTCATTGATTGTTTAGTAAAATTCAGCCAGTAGACTATAAGTATAAGAAAGTGGATATAGGCTTGCATTAAGCTGAACCATTATAAACTCTATGTGCAATTTTCTTTATCCCTAAACTCATGCACTTCATTAGACTATTGCACATTGTTGAATATCATCACATCATTGATATAGTTTTGACTCTTTTCTTACGCGACTTTTTGTAAATACAACTTGAATATTTTATTTCCACTTTAATACGTCAAGTTTACCTAAAATCCTCTCTCTCTCTCTCTCTCTCTAAGAAGGATTTTGGAATGTTGAATTGAATCTAGTCGCACGCAAGCCAATGTGGCGTTTGATATACGCTGTTCACATGCACATCGATACTCAATTCTTGTGATGTTCCAAAAGGAGTTTCTGGCTGTTCACCGGCAAAGAAAAGGGTGAGGAACATGAATTGGAAAAGTGTCCATTGCTTCCGCTCTTGTTCAGTCACCACGCTTGTTGTCTAGCCAGTTGATGTTTTGCACTTAGGCTTGTGGATAAGAGCAAAGTGCCACATAGGGATGCATTTTTGTCAAAGGAAATCTCTCCTAGAGTTCTTTGAGAATTTTCTTTGATCTTTCTCTGCTTTCCTTTTCTGTTCCTTGTCCATGCCTTCGAAGAAATCTCTGATCTCCAAGCCTAAATTATTACACATAAGATCAAGAGAATAAGCTAAGAAAGTCGGATCATCTTCACGGTTATATTCACCTCCTGGTTTAAGCAATGGGGCAGAGAAGAATGCTTCTATCTACATGATGTATCATTGCAAATTGTAGCTCTAGGGGTTCGTCCTACAAATTTGACACACACGGACTCTAAATACCAATTCCATAAGTTTTCCGTCCAGTACTTACAATGAAATTGAAGAGTTAATTACATTACTACTGTCATCTCCTAATTATTTCTCTCCATAATGAGTTATGATGCTATTGAGAAAACCTCTCAGTATATATTTTAAAGATGACAAAACTGTTCTTATTTTATATTTAATCTAAAATATTTGTCTCTCAAGGGTTACTCTTGTAATGAAGGATGGTGAATTCTAATCAGAGTCACACTATGGATAATAGTTTGAAGGAATTGATATCTTTAGACTCTATGCAATATTGTCACAACTAGTAAGCTGGCTTAGAATTTCTATATAGGAGATTTGGATTGATCATCATTTTATAGACTGTTTTGCAATGAAATCATAATCACAAAACATCTAGATTTGATTGACAATTATCATCAAGACAAGTTACTTTCTTAAATGAAGAATTCTAGTTATGAAAATCAAGATTTCTGTATGGGCAATCAATTGAACTGAGATCTTGACCCTTTTCTCAAATCGCTACTCAATCTACTTCTAGCAATTTCGTCCATTAGGTTGATTGGAGAATTATCTTCTGAAGACCATCCAATGGTTAGTTTGGAAGTGGAGAATTATTTAAGAAGACTCTGATACTGAAGAGAGAAAAGAGATTAAAGGATCAAAAATTTCAAAGTTCAAATAGAGCTTCAATCATACATACTTGTCTACTGTGAGGATCAATTGTAATACTAGAGAAATAATAATAGAGTGATCTCATGAGATAGAGAGTCCTAACAAACTTAAGTGTTGTCACTAAATCTTGTAACATCTCATTGATTGTTTAGTAAAATTCAGCCAATACGCTGTAAGTATGGGAAAGTGGGCATAAGCTTGCATTAAGCCGAATCACTATAAACTCTGTATGCAATTTTCTTTATCCCTAAACTCATGCGTTTCATTAGAATATTGCACATTGTTGAATATCGTCATATCACTGATATAGCTTTGACTCTTTTCTTGCTTTTTTTTTTTTTATAATACTCAACTTGATTGTTTTCTTTCCACTTTAACTTGCCAAGTTCAGTTAAAATAATCTATTCAAGCTCCCCCCCCTTTCCAACCCCTCTTCTCTTTAGGTGATATTCTAGCATACGGCAAATACTTATGGGCTTTCTACATGCTATGGAGTGTGGTGTGAGAAAGTGAATGGAAGTCAATATGCTGTTCAAATTGAGTGTGGTTTTATTTTAATCACTTTGTCTTAAGTTATGTGTTGACTTCTTGCAAAACCCCCCATTGACTTTCTATGTTCTTTTTAATCTAATATGACAAGATGCACTAAAAAGTCTGCACCAACTTGGCTTATGGTAGTCCTTGCACAATTATGTCCAATAGTACATCTAGATATCCATCCGTGATAGATAGATTTTATAAGAGGTTGAAATAAAACACTCTGCAATATTATTGTATTTGTCTTATGTTTATAGTTATCTCGAACAATGCTCAAGTTACAGTTCAGTAAAACGTCAGAATAAACTTAGTAAATAAATATAGCGTAAGAATACTTCAACAGACATGACCTAACTTTTGACTGGGCACCAAGCCTAACATTCTAATCTATAATGTGGATGCACTTCCTTCCAAAGTCCCCGGCACGGAATCATTTACTTGGACAGGCCAAAGAATATGTTTGGCATGTTGGCAAGAACCATAGTTTTTTTTTTTTTTCAGAAAAGTTCAGCCTTGGACGCTTAGTTTTATTCATTAAGATTTTTACAATAAAGGATGCTTCTCGTGACAATACCGACCTCTCTCGTATAAAAAATAGATTTTCAATATCTGAAATCATTGACATAGTATGTAAGAGAGTCAATTTATAAGGGGATTTTTTGGACCTAATAATGCTTTGGGGTCACGAGTTCTAGAAAAGTTACATGATCCTGAAAAAAGTTAACCATTTGGCCGATGGCTGAGTGTCCCTTGTCCCTCTCGGAAGGAAGGGGCCAGGGCTTAAGTAGAGTTGTCAAAATGGATTGAATATCCATTTATTAAGCTAAATATTACTAAATCGGTTGATATGGATTTGAGTAATAATGTCCAATAAAATGTGGATTTAATGGGTCTAAAGCCTCCAACCAAAAAATGGATCTAAAGCCCAACCCACCCGATATACCTCTTCACTTGTCTTCAGGTTCAAGTTGAGAGTTTACGAGTGGGGCAACTTATTTTCTGGTTTTATCTTCTACTTATGATCTTCTTCTTCTTTTTTTCAAAATTGAAAAATAGTAAAAAATTTATGATCTTTCAAGCTTTAGAAAATTGTGAAAATTAGTATATGATTTTACGTATCAATATATATTGATTTATGATTTTAAGAGCTGTCGAATACTATTATGAAACTCTAAAATTTTGCAATAAAGAAAAAGTCTCTAACAAGTCGAAAATCTTATTTGGAACCTTATAAAACTACTAAATTTATTATCTTTTACAATACACACATAGCATAAAAGTTTTCATTTTTGAATATATATGTGTGTGTGTATTTTAGTAATGTGGGTTGCGTATGAATTAAATCAGGTATGAGTCACTAATTGGTCTTGCGTATAAATGGATCTAAACATGTTAAATGAGTTGATTTGGGTTCATTTTCGACCCAACTAGACCCACCCATTTGATGCCCTAGGCTTGTGCTAGAGTAGTTATGCAAAAAAAAAAAAAGCAAAAGGAAATCTCAAAACCCAGAGCAGCCCTAGATCAGTTAGTCCAAAAGGATTGGCGCGTTTTTCGAGTCAACCCAAGCTAGTTTGGGCTACACAAGCCCTAGCCTAAAATGGCCTAGCCCGTCCCAAACTTATAATTATAAATATGTTAAATAAGTTAATTAAATTATTTTTAAAAAAATGAAGTTCTTCATGGAAAACAAATCTTGGATGTGGAAGAAGTATAAACTTTACCTCAGGAAAATTGTAAATAGCCCAGATTGCATTTAACATAGGAATAAGGCAAAAAGAAGACACTTAAAGAAACGAATCTCAAATCCTTTAATGGAATCTTACTATTCAATTAATTTAGTGAACGTCCGACCAAAAGAAATTTAATTTAGTGAACTAACTAAATAAGAAAGAAAAATGGCGGGGAAAATGGATAATCTCTATAGAAAAAAAGAAAATAGCCCTAATAAATATCAACTTCTATTCGGAGATTGCATTCACTATTGGAATTAACCAATGTGCTCACTGAAAGACAAAACCAACCTCGAACCCATCAGTTGGATTCCTATTCAAAGCATTGGAGAACCAATGAAATAGTGCCAAAAAAAAATGTGAATAGAAATAAACGATGCAAAAAGAAATAATCTTATGAAAATAAAAGTATAAATGATTTAAGTCAAATCAACTTGAGATTCAGAGATGACATTCAACATAGGAATTAGGATAAAATCACGCTCTCAAAGAAAACAATTCGCGAACCCTTCGATTGAACATGAGATTTTGTCTAAATGAGAGAACTGATGAAATGTTAGAAACACGCAACAAGTTTTTCAAATAAAGATTTGTTAAATGAAACAAAATGAATTGTGGCTCCTTCTGACAAGTCATGAAAGCATTTTTCATGACACCAGATAAAATTTAATTACAGAAACTAGAATAAAACAAAATTACACACGTGACAATATTATAATCGGCTTGTTTAGGACAGGTTTTGAGTTGCGTGTAATTTTTTTCGCCAAATTAGGAAACAAAGTTAGGTGAGGCAAGAACACTTTTAAGTTCAAAAATATTTTCAAGGAATGCACAAGTATACATGCTGGTTCATTATAGATGAGATTATGGAGTAAGAATAATAATTAAAATAAGTCTATTTCAATAAATAAATAAATAAATAAATATGAGGGATATGTGCACTAGAAATCCTAAAACTTATCTACAAAGTGCAATTGAATCCTACAACTTATGAAATGTGCAATTAAATCCTAAAATTTGTTAAATTGGTGCAATTGAGTCCTTCTATTAACTTTATCCATTTATATTGATTAAAAATGTTGACTTGACTTTTTTAATATTTTATTTCACCTAGGTGGTGATGACGTGGCTAAAACGTGAAACAAGTTGGGAGAAATACTAGAAGTGCCAAAAGTTATGTGTAGCGCTCACTTTAGTGCCAAAAGTTTCTGTCGCATTACCTAAGTGTCAAATCAGAGAAAAAATAATCACTTAAGTGCCTCCGATAAGAAATTCCAACCAAAGTGATTTCCCGGTATTTATAATAATTTCTTTAATATGACGTGGCAAATTTTTTTTAAAATGCAGCATGGACTTCTGAAATTAAAAACAAGCTAAAAAATTAAAAAAATTAAATTAAATTTGAATAAAGCTGAATTTAAAAAAGAAAAAGAGAGAGAGAGAGAGAATAGAGAGTTGCACAGACAAGGGTCGCGATTCCTGACTAAGGGCCAACGACCACCATTGGCTATCACCCACCTTCACCATCCATTATTGGTAATGGTGGAGCGACAGAGACGGTGAAGGCTACCCTTGCCCCTCATCGCCTACTATTTTTTTAGCTTAGTTTTAGCTTATTTTTAATTTTTTTATTGTTTTAATTTTGTATTTTTTATTTTTAAATATTTTTTTGGACTTTTATCTTTTTGTTTGTTGACTGAACCTCTAGTGAGCCACGTCGGCTTTAAATATTAATAAATAAATGTCACATCAGATTTCTACTAAGAAGATTGGAGTTGGCATTTGAGTGATCATTTTGTTTAAAAAATTGGCGCTTAAGTGATCCCACAGAAACTTTTGGCACTAAGATGAGCATCATACGTAACTTTTGACACTTCTAATACACTTCTTCTCGAAAACGATGTCATTTTGAGATAAATTTCTATTTTTAACCAAAATATTAGTCAAATAAATTTAAAAGAATGTATTTAAGAAAAAAAAAGGTGCTAAAAAGGATTGACGAGAGTTATCGGGGCCTTGCCAAAAGTCGACGACCCTTGTTGTGGCCCTCCACCCTAATCTAGCCAAGGGGGTAACACCCTAGGTATGTCACCTTGCTTACGATCTCTACTTTAATCTGATATTACTTATAATGCATAGGGTAAATGCAAAATCTTAATAACTAAACGAGCGAGACCATCACAAAAGTGCATGTATAAAGGTAGGCACATTTAAAGGATACAACCTCTTTAAGCTTCACTACAACTTACAAAAGATAACAAAAGTAGTCGGCCAATGGGAAAATACATACTTTTTTTTATATAAGATTAGTGTTCAAGCACATCATTCATTTAAAACGAAAGACTACACGAGGAGCATTTCAAAAGGTCACATATAATCCTGAATACTATCTACTATCTCCTTCGCCACGCTCCAACATCATCACTATCACCTTGAACCACAGGAACCTAGTGTCACGACCTAAAATTCATTTTTTAGGTTAATGGATTACCAGATTAATTGATTAAATTAACTAACCTAGTTCGAGCTCTCCCAAGCTCTACCAAATCGCGACTTTGATTTTTTGTTCAAATGGTTTTAAAATTTGGAGTCGACACTAATCATTTTTGGTAGGTTGATTAGAAACCTAAGTAAATTAGCGGGAGAACTAAATTACTTCTACGAACCAGAGATTATGAGTTCGGGGACTTGGTTACACTAGTTAATTAAAACTAATGCCCTTTCGGTACCTTAATTTCATGGATATCCTAATTTGGCAACTCAGGCTTGGTTTATTCCTAAGGCTCTAGTGGAGTGTTCTCTTTTTGTATTTTCACTTTTTTTTAGATGAAATATACGTGAGTGACATTTTTTTGGCATTTTCAAAATATGAAGTATTTCCCTGAAGCCGAAAGAGGGAGTGAGTTAACGACTTCTATGCAGTGCTGCGAGCTACTCATTTTGGGATTTAGTGATTCAAAAATTAAATTATAGGAAGTAAATGACAATAAATAAAGACCACCAATGGATAGCTCAGCCTTGGCTTGGCCCTCTCCTTTGGAGTTTAAGGTGCAGGAATTTAAATTGCAGAAATTTAAAATGACCTCCAGTGAGCGGGCTCTGCCCTTCACATTCTGGGGTTTAAATTTTTTAAAATAAAACGAATTGATTTGACAATTCGAGCCGAAATCCATCGACGAATCAATTGAAAATTTAATGGGCACTCAAGAGCTCGTCAGTGCCAATTTTACACCTCCATGGGATTTACCGTTGACTTGGGGTTGTCCTTCGCCTGACATAAAAATATGGAGAAATGGAGTAATGGAGCAAATATGATTTAATTAACATTAAAAATTAGAACAATGAAAGAGGCACTTAGCTTCAATGGCATTATGAGAAGTGCTTGATGGATATAATTGGTTCCTGCCTTCAAATATGCGATGAATTCTTGATTTATGTTGATCGATGAAGAAATTGATGATGATAACCCTCTAGCTTTAAACTCCCATCATCTTCAAAATTCTCTCTTTCTTTTTGGTATTTTCTTTCTCTCAAATTTTTCTTCAATTTCCCAAAACCCTTTCAAACATCCAAAATTTTCTCTCCAAAAAATTCTTCCTCTCAAGCTCACTTCTTTCTCCTTTTATAATCCACTCATCTATCTCCCATTCTAATTTTTCCACTAACTCTATTTCCCATTCTAATTTCTTCACTAACTCTTCTTCATTTTCATCTTCCCTTCTCCATCTCTATCTCACATTCTAATCTCTCCACTAACTCTTCTTTATCTTTAATTCTCCATATTTATCTCCCATTCTAATTTCTCCACTAACTCTTCTTCATCTCTATCTTCCCTTCTCTATTCTTATCTTATTTTCTCCATCCATTCTTTTTCATCTTCTCTTCTCTATTCTTATCTTATTTTCTCCATCCATTCTTCTCCATCTCCTCTTCTCCATCTTCCCTTCTCTATTCTAATTTCTCAACTAACTCTTCTTTTTGTTATTTGCAAAATAATCCTTCAAGAGTTAGGTATTTGCACTCTAGTCCCTGAATTTTAATTATTTACAATTTAGTCCCTGAAAAAAATATTTCTTTAAGTCCAAATCTCCTCACAATTTTTTGACACAATTCACCGCATATCAAATTTAAGCTCATTTCTTGTTACTGAAAATAATGTAAAATTTAATTAAAGTCCTTTTTGTAAAATTGAGTCATTCTGGGTATAATTGTGCCAAGATGAAAATTTAGAATATTAGAAAACAATGTCACGACTCCAGAAATACCAAAATCGAAAATTACGGATTTTCTACAATTTTTACAATTAATCTAAAAATGGGATTAACAAGGTAACACCCGATTAAAAAATAATTTAATTCTTTTTTGTAAATTTTCTTTGGCCAAAATGAAAAGAAAATTAAAATAAAAATGTTGACTATTTATTCATATTTTTGTGGCTTCAAATGCCATTTTATTTATTAAATATTTTCCTAATTTACTAAAAATATTAAAAAATGCAAAAAATATTAAAAATTATTTTTTGGTCAAAATTGGTTCCCTAGGCTTGGCCAAGGTCCCCAAAGTTGATTTTTCAATTTTATGAATTTTTATGGATTTTCTATTAATTTTCGAAAATAAAAATACCGAAAAATACTAAAAATATGGAAAATAATTTTTTAGTCAAAATTGGTTCCCTAGGCTTGGCCAAGGTCCCTAAAATTGATTTTTTAATTTTATGAATTTTGATGGACTTGATATTAACTTTAAAAGAGAAAAGATCACTAAAAATCAGGTGTCAACAGCTGTCCCTCTTTGAAAGAAAGCTCGGTAGATGTTCATTTCAAAGACGAGATGACACCTAAATCTTAATCGACTCAACACACAAGTGTCGCGACCTGAAAATAGTTTTTTAAAATCGGGTGAACGGATTATCAGGTTAATTAGATTAACTAACCTAACGCGGACCCTCCCAAGCCCTACTGAATTGCAACTTTGGTTTTGGTTTAAATGATTTTTAATTTTGGAGTCGCCACTAATCGTTATTGGTAGGTCGATTAGAAACCTAAATAAATTAGTGGGAGAACTAATTTATTTCTACGAACCAGAGAAAATGAGTTCGGGGACTTGGTTACGCTATATTACTCTAACGCCCTTTCAGTACCAATTTCATGAAAATTTGTTTAGGGTGATTTGGAAAGATTTGGGGTCAAACTGACCAGAAGGGTAAAATGGCTATTTTTTAAGGATCGGGAAGTAAAAATAGGTCAAACCAGTTGAATGTGGTCATTCCTTATTTTTCACAATTTCTAATAATTTTTCGAAATTATTTTTTAGACAATTTGCCCGTAAGGGGGCAAAATCGTTATTTTTGAAAGATCGGGATGGAAATTCATCAAAAATAGGATTGACCAGTCAAAATGGCATGTTTCCTAATTTCCGAGATTTTTCTAAATTTTTCAGAATTTTTCGATATTTTTGGTTTCTTTATATATATATATATTTAACCCCTTTTTTTTATACATTTTTTTATTAAAGTGAAGAAGTTTGGGCCGGGTCCATGCCAGTGTTAGCAATTCTCCAACAATAGAAGATAACAAAAAACGAACCCATCAACTAATATACAGTAAACATGTTTTAAGAAAAGCATTTAATTTGCCTGCAAATAGAACACCCCATCGCAACGCGATAGACAAATTACTATCTCTACTAGTATTCTGATTAAATAGATTAATTGGACCCAGCTTAGCATGAGCGACCGACACGTGAAGGCGTTTAATATTATTCAGCATTGGTGGCCCTATAAAAGGTTTTATTGACCAGCTAGCAAATTGCCAATTGACTATATGCAAAGAGGCAATCCTTAAACTCCAATGGTTATAGACATATGCGTCTGATCAGATCGTACGTAACTCAATGTATTTAGGAACACGATCATTGCAACCAACAAGCAGAAAAGGGAGAAATAAAAGGAACTTTCAATTCAAGCCATCTATTCCCACTTCCAAGTTCATTTTACCATTTATTCTACTTGGGACATCACCAAAGAAACCAGAACCACCGAAGGGCCCCTTTTGTAAAACAAATTCTACGCATTTGGCAAAAGAGGCATGCAAGCACTTGGCCTGTAGTTTCAAGTCCAATTTGCACTATCCAGCGAATGAGTCGAAACTAGGGGTGTCAAAACCGAACCGAAAAACCGAACCGAATCATTAACCGAACCGAACCGAACCGAAAATTTCATGCATTTCGGTTCGGTTCGGTTTTCGGTTTGGATAATGAAACAAAAATCATCCTTTTTTTTCGGTTCGGGATACTTGGGCTCGATTTGGTTCGGTATTCGGATAACCGAATTGGTCCATCTTATTTCTCTTTTTTTTTTGTCAAAACGTATCTTCTTTTTTATGACACCCCCTCTGAGCCCTCTCAAGATAGCGCCTGAGGAAGAGAAACCCTAATCGTTTGCGGTCAATCGTCCGTTCCACGGCTGCGGCTGCTCAATTGACTCCGTTCCACGGCTGAGGCTGCTCAATCGTCTCCGTTCCACGGCTGAGGCTGCTTCATTACCTACCTGGCGATCTTCTCTTGCTCCTCGGTGGAGGCGGAGCATGACGTTTGGCCAGAACCGGGAGAGGGCTGAGTGATGGGTTCTTCCTTGCATAGTCATTTTTCTCCGGCTCCTTCGGTTCTTCGCTATTCTTGTGCTTCTTCTTCTTGGTGGCGGCCGAGTTCTGTTTCTCGAAAGGGTTGGGGTTTGAAATGGGGATGGCTCGTGAAGCAAACTGGGCGGAGAAAAGAGGGTTCGGAGGAGGGCCCTGGTGCCACAGAGAGTGGAGGTAGACAACCTCGTCTCTTAGCCACTGCTTGAAAAGGATCCATCGTTGGAAGAGACGAAAGATGTGATAAGAGTAGTTCAGAAAACCAGCCAATGTGCCTGCTAACTCTTCAACGTGGACATAGATGATTTATGTATACTGAATTGGGAAAACACTGAGTTGAATTTGAGAGAGCCCACTAGTAGATGTGGAGAGTTCTGGCAAAAGAAGTTTCACATGAACTGCAAAATAAGTGCATGAACGGTCTGAAGTTGACATTTCTATTTGTGGCGAAAGGTGACTGCAGTGAAAATTTGCCATCTATGGAGTTGTGAAACACTGAATTAGGCTAATTATCATTTATGTCTTCAACTTTTGTTTGCAGGTGCTTTGGACAAATACTTCTCTGCTACAATAGAAATAAGGCTGGTGATGGTCTATAGGGCGATATGCATCGTGATCAAGTCCACCACCTGCACAAAATGAATGCGTGTTTGATGAGAAGACTTTGGTGGGGTGTAGCTGGGGAATGTCTTGGCTGTCCATTAAGAAACTCTTTTTAGTCATTTATGTCTTGACTGATGCATGAGGATGTTCAAAGCCACAAGCTATAGTAGATTCAAGATTTTATATGTCGAAGATTGCCACCTCATTGTAGGTGTGAAGTATCTATCTTGTATACTCTGATGTTATAGTTATCTCCATGGCTTTTATCTCCAGCTTTCTGACTAATTGCAGCAAAGTTCAAGCATTTTGTATGATATAGATTATGTTAGTTCTTGGTTGTACTTATTTGCCTCGATGACTCAAGACTGAGCTGCATAATGAATAATCCAACAAGTAATTCGGCTGCAAAAAGAATAGGTATGTATGGAATGGAAAAATCATCCTATCTTAATATAAGTAATTTGTCTGCAAAAAGAGGAAAACCGAAAAACCGAACCGAACCGAACCGAAAATTCGGTTCGGTTCGGTTCGGTATATATTCGGTTCGGTTCAGGATTCGGTTCGGTTCATTCATTCACCATAGCAGTTCGGTTCGGTTCGGTTATTTAAAAAAACCGAACCGAACCGTACCGTTGACACCCCTAGTCGAAACTACCTAAACCTTTAACCCAGCATAAGATAGGAAATGAGGAAGTAATCACTGACCTGAACCTCAGAAGCTCGTTTGATCTTGGGAGTTAAGCAATCGACGAAGACACTCCACTTTCCAAAATAGTTGCCGAGAACCTCCAGCTGGTAGTATTGCTGCATCCGTTGAGCTATTATCCTTGATGCTCCGGATGCAGAGGAGGGGTAGCTCAGCGAGGAGCCGATATCGAGAAGTCTCTCGAGGCCTGTTCTGTCAAGCTTGAGTTGCCACACGCTGCCGTGGCCATCTCTTCATCAATCCCTGCAAGCTTCGACCAAAACCGATCAGGAATCGCAACCTACCGTCAGAGATGAGCGGCTCTCCTCCCTCCATTCTCTAGAGAACCTGCTCTTTTTCCATTTCACCATTTAAAGGTCTCTCTCTTACGTGAACTTCCTTTAATTTTCCATTTTGCTATTTCAAAAGAATGAGGAATTTTCCAACGCCTCGGTGGTTTTCCTAAGCGAAGAACCCGCATTTGCAGCCCCATCCTTGAACCAGCACGCATCCATGGATCCAAAAGACCATCCTCTACAACTGAAAGGCCCTCGTCTAGGAATCCCAGATGCTCCAAGTTGATTGGCAGCCTTGCAGTCCAGTATCCTCTCCTTCCATCAGATGTAAGACAGTCTAAAAGCCGCCCCAGCAGACTTATTACATCAGGGTGCCTACGTTCACGTTCAAGAAAGTTGATTCCTACAAACTGACCCTAGAGTAGACCCAAGAAGCTGCAAAGCATGAAATAAATGCAGCTTCTGAACCCGAAATAAGAGGTCTAGATACATTTTCCGAAGGAAGATCCACACGAGAGTCAACGATCTTTAAATCCCTTAACACTTGGTTTGCATCGTTCTCGTCAAGTGACTTATCCGTCCACTGTGTCACTTTGTAACCTTCACGTTTTACCTACTGAATCTCTCAATGTTTTCTTTATTCCCAATCTCCTTGACTTCTTCCAAGTCCTCTGTGACATCTGCCCTCTTGAATAGCGTTTTGTAGACTCTTACTTCTTCAGGTCTGGAGGTTGCCCATCGAAAACGTAGGCTGGTCTTACTCCAACCTCCAAGAGCATAATTGCCCTATTGAACATACCTTACCAGTGGCTCGTATTCTCACCAAACTCTTTCGTGAGCATCTTGGTGGAGGGCGCGTCAAAGTCACGCAGGACCTTCTCGGTGTCGGTAGCGAAGCGTCTCAGCATTCTGGAGACCTCGGACTCATCGTGGCAATTGTGGTCCTTCATCTACCCTTCATCAAGCTTTCATCAAAGAATTCGCTCCCAGAAGTTCAGATATTCAGCAACCTCCACTTGCTCAAGAACACTCGCATAATGTTCACACGGATGTATTCCCCGACACTTGGCCTTGGACGAACAACCAGAGCAATCCATGGAGACAACATTATTGCTTCCTGAGTGGATTTGAGGACTTCACCGAACGCCCCGTCGAGAAGGTTTGCTCTGTTCTCCTCAAAGATTGCCTCAAACTCAGCAAAAATCTGGTGGTGCTACAGGATGCCTTTGCCCTTGGCTTCAACCCTTGATAGGAAGGCCGCAATATCATTCGGTGAATAGGGAAGATCTTCTCCACACGCACCCGAATGCCTTGGCCTCCACAATAAACCCCGCGAAGCCTCTCGTTTCATCTTCAACGTGATTGTCCAGACCAAGCTTGATTCTAGCGACGCTTACGTAGTAAAACCATCCAAAGAGCATACTGGGGTAACCCTTATCGGAGGTAGAGCGGCCAAAGCAATCGACGCCACGTAGATTCTTCAGTTTGGTAGACAATATCCTTGGTTCTTGACTGAAGTTAAGTGATCCCCGTGCTTCGGGATTGCAATGGGAATCTGTTGCGGAAATCAAACGAAGAACAAAAGCGGAACAACGAGATTTACGTGGTTCGATCAGATTGATCTACGTCCACGGGCGAGGCAAAACGAAATTCCACTATATCAAAAGGAGAGTACAAGTACAATGAAACCCTAATCACAATATATATATTGTGTCTCAAAAAAAAAGGAAAACCTAATTCCTCTGGGTTTGGGCCTACGGCCCATTCAAATAATATGTCAAAAAATTCAAGACATATTTAACAATTCTCCACCTTGGCTTGAATTTAATCATCAAGAAGTCGAACATGTTCTTCCAGCATCCCTAAGCCTACGTGAGCTAACTCGGTGTAGGAAACAAGGGATGTAACAAAGGAAAGAATATGTCCTCTTCAAACAAGGTAGAATTTCCTTCACCTCGCCACCAAGCCCCAGAAAGGGGCAAACCTCAAACAGGCATGCCAATCAAGTTCAAGCAATGCTTAAACTTGTTGGCGGGGATTGACTTGGTCAACATATCAGCAGGATTGTCAGCAGTGCCAATCTTCTTTACCATCATATTTCTCTCAGCAACTGCATCTCGAATAAAGTGATATCTGACATCAATGTGCTTAGTCCTTTCATGATATGCTTGATTTTTAACTAAGTGTATAGCACTCTGATTATCACAAAAGACAACTGAATTGTCTTCCTGCTGGAGGCCAAGTTCCTGAATAAGATTCCTTAACCAAATAGCTTATTTCACTGCTTCTGCTGCTGCCATATACTCTGCCTCTGTAGAAGACAAAGCGACTGTCGACTGTAAGGTTGACCTCCAACTAATAGCTGAGCCAGATAGCGTGAAAAGATAGCCAGTCAAAGATCTTCATTTATCAAGATCACCTGCATAGTCAGAATCCACAAATCCCACAACTGAGGTACCACTTGAACTATTTCTATCAAACACCAAGCCTAAATCTGCGGAACCTCTAAGATACCTAAGTATCCATTTTACTGCCTGCCAATGCTCCTTTCCAGGGTGAACCATATATCTACTTACCACACTAACTGCATGAGCAATGTCGGGACGAGTACATACCATAGCATACATCAAGCTGCCAACTGCACTGGAGTATGGGACATGAGACATTGCAGCCTCCTCATCTTCTGACTGAGGTGAATGTAGAGCTGAGAGTCTAAAATGAGGTGCTAATGGTGTAGTAACAGGTTTTGCGTTCTGCATGCCAAACTTCTCAAGTACCTTCTCAATATAGCTCATCTGTGATAGATATAACTTTCCTGCTTGTCTGTCCCTTCGAATTTCCATCCCTAAGATTTTCTTGGCAGGACCCAGATCTTTCATCTCGAACTCCTCACTGAGCCGTTTCTTCAAGATCAACACATCTGACATGTTCTTTGCAGCAATTAGCATATCATCAACATATAAGAGGAGATAGACAAAGGATCCATCTGAACCCTTCCTGAAGTAGACACAACTATCATAGCTGCTCCTATGATAACCACTTCCTATCATAAAGCTATCAAATCTCTTATACCACTGTCTTGGAGACTGCTTTAAACCGTACAAGGATTTCTTCAATCTGCAAACATGGTCTTCCTTGCCTTCTACGTAATAGCCCTCAGGTTGGGCCATATAAATAGTCTCATCAAGGTCACCATGCAAAAAAGCAGTCTTCACATCAAGTTGCTCAAGCTCAAAGTCAAATTTAGCAACTAAAGCTAATAACACACGGATGGAAGTGTGCTTAACCACAGGAGAGAATACCTCAGTATAATCAATTCCCTCCTTTTGATTGTAGCCTTTAGCTACAAGTCGTGCCTTACATCTAGCACCTTCAACACCTGGAATTCCTTCCTTTTTCTTGAAGACCCATTTACACCCAATGGCCTTTTTTCCTTTAGGCAACGACACCAAGTCCCAAGTCTGGTTCTTGTGAAGTGATTCAAGTTCCTCAACCATAGCAGTAGCCCATTTTTCTGATTCTACGCAAGTAACAGCTTCAGTATAAGTAGAGGGTTCATGAATACCCATACCTTCTGCTGTCGTGAGAGCATAAGCCACTAGATCAGAGTATCCATATTTTTGAGGAGGTCGAGTCTGCCTCCTTTCTCTGCCAGTAGCAATAGAATATGGCTGCTCCACCTCATCTACAACTTCCTCATCTGAACTTGAATCAACAGTAACACTTTGTTCGCTTAAATCATCTCGAGAGGTTTTCTCTGGAAGCTCCACCTGAACCTCCACCTTATTCATATTGCTCTCAGGCTTTCCTGCATGATCATCAACAACCTTTCTTTGATCAAGCATAAGCATTTCATTAAAAGTAACATCCCTACTAATAATGAACTTATGCGAGTTGGATTCCTGACACCACAAACGATACCCTTTTACACCATCAGCATATCCAACAAAGATGCATTTTCTTGCTCTAGGTTCTAACTTACCATCCTTAACATGATAATAAGCAGGGCATCCAAAAACCTTTAGATTAGAGTAATTGCAAGGCTTACCTGACCACTTCTCAAAGGGAGTCTTGCAGTCTATTGCTGTTGAAGGAGAGCGATTAACCAGATAACAGGCTGTGTTAACAGCTTCAGCCCAAAAGTCTTTTTCCATGCCAGCATTAGAGAGCATGCATCTTGCTCTCTCCAAAAGGGTTCTGTTCATACGTTCTGCCACCCCATTCTGCTGAGGAGTGTGTCTAACTGTACGGTGTCGAACGATACCAGCATCTGCACAGAATTCATTAAAATCGCCACTGCAAAACTCAAGACCATTATCAGTCCTAAGACGTTTGATCTTCTTTCCAGTCTGATTCTCAACAAGGGTTTTCCACTTTTTGAAGGTTTCAAATACATCACTTTTCACCCACCGGCTGAGTGGGCGAGTGGATAGGGCTCTGGACCCAGTTTGGTCCAGAGTTCGAATCCCCCCCGTTGCGATTCGTCGCAGGGAACTCGTCCCCCCCGTTGCGATTCGTCGCAGGGAGCTCAGTGTCTTACCCGGGTGCCTGTGGTGGTGGGGTCCTGCAGTCGCCCCCGAGGACTTAGTCGGGTTCACGGCCTCGGTTTGAGCTCAGCTCGCCAGCCTCCGGACACCTCGGTTATCAAAAAAAAAAAAAAAAAAAATACATCACTTTTCTTCTTCAGAAAATAAACCCAAACCTTCCTGGAACAATCATCAATGAACGTCACAAAGTAAAGAGCACCACCCTTAGATGGAACCTGTGCTGGTCCCCATAAATCAGAGTGGATGTAGTCAAGTGTGCCCTTTGTTGAATGTGTGCCAGTACTAAAGCTGACTCTGCACTGCTTGCCAAGAACACAATGTTCACAGAAATCTAGCGAGGTCGTCTACTCTCCACAAAGTAAACCACGTTTACTTAAAACCGTCATGCCACGCTCACTCATGTGGCCCAAACGCATATGCCACAGTTTTGTTTTATCATTATTAGAAACAGAATTAGATGTGCCAATCGAAGGACCCATAACCGTGCTACCCTGTAGATGATACAAGTGGTTCACTTGCATCCTTTCATCACAACTAGATTGCCTTTGGAGACTTTGAGAACTCCACCTCCACCTGAGTACATACACCCAATGGAATCCAAACTGCTCAACGAGATAAGGTTTCTCTTCAAGTCTGGTATATGTCTAACTTCAGTTAAGGTTCTTACTACTTTGTCATGACATTTAATCCGAACAGTACCAATACCCATAACTCTGCATACAGCATCATTACCCATCAAGACTGATCCACCATTTATTTTTTCATACGTGGTAAACCATTCCCTATTTGGGCACATATGAAAAGATGCTCCAGAGTCCAATATCCAAACATCATCGGACAAACTAACAACAGAGCATGCAGTAAGAACACTGTCTGACGCCTTAGACTCATCTTCGCTAGCAACATTTACCACATCTTGTCTTTGAGCATGCTGCTTACCTTTTCTCTTGAGCACAGGACAATCTGACTTGTAATGTCCTCTTTTGTGACAATAATAGCACTCCACGTTTGTCTTATCGGCAGGTGGCCTAGATTTTGATCGACCAACAGATTTCCCTCGAGGAGCTTTATCCCTGTTCTTGTTCCTGCCTCTCACAAATAAACCATCTGCTTTATTTTCATTAGTATTCCCATTCAGTTTCGTTCTCAATTCAGCAGAATTCAAAGATGCTTTAACATCCTCCAAGGTTATGGATTCACGTCCATAAAGCATCGAGTTCACAAAATTCTCATATGAAGCAGGCAGTGAACATAACACAATCAAAGCTTGATCTTCATCATCAAGTTTAATATCTAAATTCTTCATATCAAGAACAATTTTATCAAATTCATCCAAGTGTTCCTGAACAGGCGTACCTTCGCGCATCTTTAGAGTATAAAGACGCTGCTTCAAATAAAGTCTCGACGTCAAAGATTTCTTCATGTAGAGACTTTCCAGTTTGCTCCAGAGACCCGCAGCTGTTTCCTCATCGGCGACTTCTCGCAGAACCTTGTCATCCAGAGACAACTGAATCGCACTATGTGCCTTCTCATCCATCTCTTCTATTTCCGCCGAGGTCATGTCGTCTGGATAATTTCCGTCCAGCGCCCTAACCGTACCCTCTCGCCTCAATAAAGCTTTCATCTTTATTCTCCATAATCCAAAATTATTCTGTCCATCAAAAGATGAAATTTGAAACTTTAAAGATGCCATCTAAAAGAGCCCTTGGATTTGCTCCCAAAAATTTTCTCTTCGACACAAAGTAGCAGATTTCTCCCTTTTTCGGTTTGGACCGAAAAACCCAAAAAAACTTGCGACCAAAAATCTTTCGATCAAATATTTTGCTGCACCGAAAGTCTTGTTCTCTGAACAGTAACCCTGCACCAAAAGTAACCCCTGTACCGAAGACAAAACAAGAAGGCAGCAACTTCCTCACTTTTCTCTTACTTCCACGAGACCCACGCAGCAAAAGAAAGATTGAGCAATTGTGTGGACTCAAAGAAGACTTCCACGCAAGGTTGATTCTCAAGGTCAAAAGTCTCGATCAAAAAAAAAAAAACAGGAAGAAGGCACAAAATTGTTGACTTTAGATCACGTGGACCCCCTGCAGGATTGTCCTCCACTCTCTCAAATTTCTCCGCGCCCACTCGCCAACGTCGTGGGGCCGTGAACAAGTGGGCAAACCGCCTCTCACCTGGCGAAGGAGTCTCGGCGCAAACAGAAAGGATGCTTCAATCTCAGACCACGAACCACGAACGTCGTCAGCGGTTTTAATCGCAAATTTCCTCCACGACGTTTACTCTCTTGAACCCTAGAAACGAAACTTCGCTCTGATACCAATTTATTGCGGAAATCAAACGAAGAACAAAAGCGGAACAACGAGATTTACGTGGTTCGATCAGATTGATCTACGTCCACGGGCGAGGCAAAACGAAATTCCACTATATCAAAAGGAGAGTACAAGTACAATGAAACCCTAATCACAATATATATATTGTGTCTCAAAAAAAAGGAAAACCTAATTCCTCTGGGTTTGGGCCTACGGCCCATTCAAATAATATGTCAAAAAATTCAAGACATATTTAACAGAATCCATGTGGAAATGAGGACAAATCTCCGACTTCAACGGAAACCTCACTTGGAAGCTCAGTTGAGCTGACCCGAGTGTTACCGTCCGGATGTGTCACTTCAGACTCCCTCTCTCAGCGTCATCAGATAGTTGACCGTGGTGAAAAAAGGGTTCATGGCTCTGACCCTCCAGTTGAAGGACACGGGGAAGAAGCGGAGAGAAATGTTGTTGGAGACGAATGACCCATCGAGCATGAGGCTGAGGACCGCGAGTTTGAAGAGCTGAACCCTGGATCGAATGACCTACATTGAGACCATCTTCATCTGTGCGATGGCGATGAGCGAGCGGTCATGCAGCATATGGCGAAGAAGATCGAATACTTAAACCCATATTTGCTGAGCAAATACTCGTTGAGAAGAAGGACGCGGACGTTGGACCAATGTCACGAAGTGATGAGCAGCGTAGTGAAGAATACGGAGAAGGGCCTCGTCCTCATCGGTGTTGGAGGAGAAAATTGGATCATCGTTGGAGGTCCGAGGGTTTGGATGGTGACCCCCCCCTTTTTTTTTCGATCCCCCCCTCTTGACGTCGTTGATGCAGCCTTCTTGTTCAGCCTCGGTGCCCTGGTAGTTGCACCCAAATTTTTTTTAAGAAATTCACGTGCCCCGAGCAGAAAGTCCACTCGCCATCTCCCCATTCATCCTCTCATTCTTTCTCGAAAAGCCTCCATTCACCATCCTTTTGCCGAAAGTACCAGTTTCTTTTGACTTTCTCTCTTTGCCGTGGAGGCTTCAGTAGTGGGATGCCTGTTATTCTTTTGCTATCATGACACTCTCTGCTCAGGACCTAACTCTTTCCTCTTTTCTGTTTTCGTCCTTTTCTTGCACTTCCCATCCAGAACCATTGAAAAGTCAAGCAAGAGAACATTTTAAATCCTTCTATATCGTGGTTCCCATAGTGGATTCGAGGCCATAAGTGAAAGATGATAGGAGCGCGACTGAGTCCTCTAGAGGACCTTCGATCTTTCGATTCTTTTGAGATAGTCAATATTGAGCTTTATTATATTCATATTCGAGGCTAGCAACATGAGTACGCCCAACAAACACATCCTTAACCCATTGCAATGAAAATCCGCAAATCCTTGAGAAGGTTCACGTGCTTCACAACAGCAGAATTATTGAGGCCAACAATCTATGGCATCCTCCTCCTCTTGATAATAGCCCCTTTTGTTCTCCTTCAAGTCACGCCCAGAGCACCGCTTTTTTTTTTCCTTGGATCCTCCTATGAGTTGCCTTTGGATCCCTCTTTTATTATTGCCTCCCAGCACTTTCTCTCTGCCCATGTGCCTCGAGAAGCACCAACCTCCTTTATGCTTCCCCGAGATGCCTTCTATTCCGACTCATCAGTTCACCTAACTTTACACTATGTGGTTCCACTTGTCCAAACTTGAAGTCATCAATAATTCCTCTAGTGATATGAGACCGAGGAATTTTTTTATTTTTTAATCCATTTTGGCCACTTTCTCAGTCGGGAATCTAGAAGATTGTACTAGAAGATAGATCGGACCATATGAACCCACATGTGCATTATGCAAGCGCGAAATTGAAGCAATTTGGCATGTTTTGCTGCTATGTCCGTTGACAGCCCTGGTTTAGAGAGAGATGACCCGGCGTTCGAATTCATCACAGCAATTTTATGGTTCATATGAAGAAGCTCTCAATCATTTCATCTTCGGACGGCATACTCCCAGACGCGAAGTACCTCAAAATGAGAATCCATCTGAACCAAGGGCTTTGAAAATTAGTATTGACGCCTCATTTGCACCTGATTTGTCGAGAAGTGCCATAGCGTACGTCTGCTGAGACTCCCCCGGACAATTGGTAGATAGATTTGCAAAACTGGTGGACGTAAACTCAGCGTAGCAGGCTGAATTAATGACGCTCATTGAAGACTCTCCAAAAATTTACTAAACCTTGGATCCTCTTTCTTTTAACTTTGCCAGCCTCTTTTCTTTTCCGCAAGCCCTGAATTGATGTCCTTGTCCCGCACAGATAGAGCAGTGGCATCGCCATTCTCTCTGAAGTAAGTTTAGTCGTCCATATCAACCTCGAAGGTATGGCCCTTTTACAAAATTGAGTCATTTCGGATACAAATGAACCAAGATGAAAATTTGGTTATCAGAGGATAATGTCACAACTCTAGGAATGTAAAAATTAACAATTACAAAAGCTAGAATGAATTTCTTTCAAAAAATTTTTTATTTAATTTAATTTAATTTTTTTATTTAATCTGAAAATAAGATTACCGTAGTAATTCCCAATTTCAGGTTAATCAATTTTTTTTTAATTTTAATTTTTTTATTAATTTTTTTTATTTCGAAAATAAAAAATGTTGAAAAATACCAAAAATATGGAATCATCATTTTTTTGGTCAAAATTGGTTCCTCAAGCTTAGCTAAGGTCCTCAAAGTTGATTTTTTTAATTTTATGAATTTTTATGGATTTTCTATTAATTTTAAAAAGAAAATGTGAATAAAAATCAGGTGTCAACAACAAGAAAATAAAAAGAGCCGTGACATTTAATCTCCAATACCCCTCTTTGCATGTTTCGATCCAGATCTGATTTGAGGAGACTCCGATGGAGGGAAAGAGAGACACAAAGGTGAGTTTACCTGGTACTTACCTGCCCCTTGTATAACTGTTGCCTGACATGAATGCTCTACTAAAAATGGAATGAGAATCTAAGGATTCGTTATAAGAAAACCTTATGGTGGTTGATCTTGGACCCGTATGGTAGGTCACCCCATGGTAGATTCCTAGTGAAAAGATTCTACTGATTGATTAAGATTTGACTCGTATGGTAGGTCACCCCATGAAAATACCTATAAGAAGGACTTTGTGTGCCTGTAGGAAGGACTTTGTGTGCATGTAGGAAGGACTTTGTGTGCATGTAGGAAGGACTTAGTGCTTGTAAGAAGGACTTTTGTGTGCTTGTAAGAAGGACTTTGGTGGCTGTAAGAAGGACTTTTGGTTGCCTGTAGGAAGGACTTGATTGCCTGTAGAAAGGACTTGGTGCTTGTAAAAATGACTTTTGATTGCCTATAAAAAGGACTTTTGGTTGCCTGTAGGAAGGACTTGATTGCCTGTAGGAAGGACTTAGTGCCTGTAAGAAGGACTTTGTGTGCCTGTATAAAGGACTTAGTGCCTGTAGAAAAGGACTTTGGGTGCCTGTAGAAAGGACTTTGGTGATTGTAAGAAGGGCTTGGTGCCTGTAGGAAGGACTTTGGGTACCTGTAGGAAGGACATTAGTATGCCTGTAGAAAGGATTTTGGGGTGCCTGTAAAAAGGACTTGGTGCTTTGAAGGGTGCCATTCTGGGATTTGGGAAGACCAAGAATCCTGCAGAAACTCAAACCCGATTTAATTTATCATGAAGAGTACCATTCTGGAATCTAGGAAGATCAGGAATCCTGTAGAAGCTCAAACCCGTTTTATGTTCTCTTGTTGCTCGAGTATAAGTCAAAGAGGTAGAGATCAAAACATCTCGAACATTTTTGTTTTTGAGATGAATCATGCTTCATTGGAGAAGGTGGATACCTGTATGTGCCGCACTAGATTCGAGCACCTTGGCAATCGTCAGAATTCATTCAAAGATTCAAGTTGAAGGTATACTTACCTGAGGATTTAGGGAAACACCTAGTGATTTCTTGACAACTAGGCTTGTTCATTTAATAATCGCCAAATGGATTTCAAGACCTTGCATGGTAACTCGAATATCGAAAATGTGTTATCTGTCAGGCAGTGTTAGAGGTAACATGGGCAAGCATTCTCATCAGTGAGTTCATTGGTTCAGCAAAGTTTGCAGTGATTAGAAGCATTCTGTGTAATAACTCATGATGCAGTTAATCAAGATGTGGATCATGCATGACTATTCTGTCAAGTTTGCACTACCAATTCTGTTCAAAGAGGTTATCACAGTATGAATACCTTGAATGTAATATGAATGGGGGACTTCAGTCCGAAAGGGCTTTCTCTCGCTCTCGAGAAAGGTTGTTTATCCTGATTGCAGGATTTGAAAAGGAATTACTCGATCTTACCGTCATCGCATTTAGCAAGGGTCTGAGTAATCTCGCAATTGGTACGATCAAGCCAATCTGGAGGTCTTGATTAGGACCGTAATGTGGGCTGAATCAAAGGCTTATCAAAGGGGACTCATTTCGAGTCAGGGTCATTGACAAAAAAGTCTTCATCATCTACTCCGGGTTTACAAGTCAAGAACCCTGCAAAATGAGAGAGAAATAATCTTGCTCAAACTTCTTCAAGCGATGCTTAAAGTCATTCAACTCTTACATTAATTCAAGTGCTCTAATCAGAAAAGACTTTCAAGGGTCGTAACGTAGGTCGGGATTTGGGTCTGAGAAACGAATGGCTTGTTTTGGCTCAGAAAAATATATGAGAAGGGCTTGGTGTTGGTGATCATTGCAGTCTTGTCACCGATCTTTGACCTTCATGAATTCGTCTTCAATGAATACCACCATTGGCTGAGGGGTGGTAGTTCTTTTACACTTTGCAAACTGACTTCTTTGGGGATCCTTTTTCAGGAATTCAAAATGTGTGTTCGAAGTCAAAAGTTCATTACAGATATATGAGCATTGGCCTTGCTTTTGATAGGCACTTTGCTCTTTTTGCCCGAGATTCTTTGGAGTAGCCTTTGCTTTTCTTACTCCCGACTCCCTTTTGTTTGGAAGCAGGCCCATTTTTTTTAGGCTACACTTGTTTTTCTTTTTCTTTTGTTTAACAATCTTGCGATTTTAAATTTTAGCAACAAGCTGATTTTCAACAAATGATACTAGACATTACATAAAAGTCTAGCATATGAAATGGGCTAATTCGAGAATTCTCTATTAGCCCAATTTCTTCAATTCTGCTCCTTGGGGGAAGGTGTTGTCGTTACCTTGAAATGAGCAAGGATCACTAATATGGGCTTGAGAAATGAATTTGCAGGTTCAATTGGGTTATGGAAAGGATGAATGTGTAGGATAGAGAAACTAAATGCTCTTCGTCATCCTAAAGCACTTGAATTAAAATTCGAGTATCATGCAAAGAAACACTCGAAGATTGATGTTAGTCCAAGCAAGAGAATTTCTAGCCATTTATCTCCTGATATTGTTGGAATTACCTCTGTTTTGCCACAGTGTGGGGTGGTTCTTGACGGGGTTATGAAATGAAATCACCGTTTAAATGGGTTGTCAATGGTTTCCTGAAGTGTTTGGAATGGAGAATGAATGCCTCATTCACTTCGATTATCGTACCTTTTGCGAGAAAACCCATTGCCTTGGAAAATGCAGAATCTG
Organism: Psidium guajava; assembly: GCA_016432845.1. Classification (NCBI taxonomy): domain Eukaryota; kingdom Viridiplantae; phylum Streptophyta; class Magnoliopsida; order Myrtales; family Myrtaceae; genus Psidium; species Psidium guajava. The sequence continues at coordinate 37,926,213 of CM028228.1, forward strand.
TCTACCGCTCAACTCACTATGGATTAAATACAGGACGTATGTGGAAATGGCTTGCCTTTCATCGTCCCGTCATGCCCCATTCTGTATATTCGATGCATCGTGTACAGTTTATATCCCCAGTCAAAATTGACAAATTGAACATGCAAAACAGTCATGCATAAATCATGGAATGTGTAAACATCATGCAAATATGGCAATACAATGTACAAGTATGGAAATTGCCCCTGGTTGTATGGGCGGATCAAACACGTTGGAGGCCTATTCCCCGAGTCGAGGAGTAGCTTGTTTCTGGTTTTGCCTCTTTTCGATCCAGGGTTCGCCATTGATTTCCCCTATTTCATCAGACAGATCGCATCAGGCGATCATAACTTGGTCCCTTGGGGCTGTTTTCTTTGACGTATCAGATGTTAGTTTAACATTTCCTATAAAAAAGAAGGAAACATGTTAGTGAGTATCAGAAATGATGAACTGGACACGATACTGAGTTACCCTTGAGTGCTTCACGCAACTCCTTTACCAGTTTTACCCCTCGGGATTTTCTCCGTGAGTATGTCAAGTTAGACATTTCCTATCAAACAATGGAGGAGAAGACTTGTTAGTTAGTATTAGAAATGATGAATTGGATACGACACTGGTTTACCCTTCATCTTGAATGTTTTGCATGACCCCTTTATCAAGTTCACTGGACTGAGTTTCCCTTGGCTTTGGCTGGACGCTTCAACATTAGGCTAAGCTCACGACAAAATACTGACCTTGGTATTGTTCATCGAGTATTCCTGTTTCTTTCTGCAAAAAGAAATGCGCAAAAAGTTGTTTTATTTATTTACAATACTTACAACATTCCCCACCCTTGGGGATCAAACTCGGGATATTTGCGGACCACTGTCATTACCCATGCTATTAGGCCCATTGGACCGTAGGCGTCCATGGAAGCTTTCTTTTAAGAGTTAACTATTGAGATGGCGTGGTCTTTCTACTTTGCATTGGGCAATTCCACATCACGGTTCTTTTCAAGGCAATCTACAGTCCTTGTCAAGACAGAATAAATCAATTCAAAACTCAAGACGTTTATGGGTAAATTGGAACGATACAGAATTACCCATTTTTGAAATTGCTTGCATCTTTTGCTCGTGCTTTTCTTTTGTTTGAATCTGTCCGTCTTGCGATAATGTCTATGAGTAGATTTGCCCCCAGTCTCCTTCAATATGAGGACTTCACATTTGGGCATGACCGTTATCGGGTCAATTTACAAATTCCTGAGAATAGGAGGGGCTTAATTTTAAAACTTAGAGCAATTGAGGGTAAATTGGAACGATACGGAACTACCCTTCGAGTTTATGCGGATTTTTACTCGCTATTAATTCTTCCCCGAGGTTGGTGAGGTGGCGGATTCAAGCATTTAATAGGGGGAAGTCGGATTATTACTCTTTACTTTTACATAACTTACAAAAGCAGAAAAACACATCATGCAAGGAAATAAAACACATTCACTCATTCAGGATCGGTTCTACTTCCTCTGCAGGCTCTCCCATGATTAGCTGGCTTCATCCCGGATTAGGTATGCATCGGTCATATTGAAAGTCTGGTGGTCACTAGCTGAGCATGTGCATCACAACCTCGATGCTTTACCGATATCAAACTTGTTGATTATGGCGAAAAGATCATCGTCAATGTCCGCTTGGTGGTGATATGTCCCTTCTTTCTCGGGAGGTATTGATGATGATCTAGTAGCATTGATCCTTTTGTACCCTCTTCCAATAGAACTCGATCCTGTTATAAACTGGTCTAACTCACCTCTTAAACGTGCATTTTCGATCCTCAGATCATGCATTTCATCGAAGGTGAGGAGGAAGCTGTTGCAGTTGGGGCAGGTGGCGGAGTCAAAAGCCTCTTTATACATCTTGTTTTCCGCTCGGAGATTTTCATTTTCAACTCTTAGAAACTCGGCTTCGTTGTGCTCATGACGAGTCTTCTTTCGGGTTCGCCTATTTTGAAACTAGAACTTGATTTGCGAAGGTTCAAGTCCTAGTTCTTGACTCAGTTCCATTTTCTGTTTGCCGTCTGACATAGGGCATGTTCTGAAGAAATCCTCAAGCCTTTGTACTTGCTCCTTAGTATGGCGACGGTAACGCTTCTTTTGACCCTTACCGTTGTTGTCCTTATCTTTACTAAGATCTTGGATGTCGTTGGCGGAAGGGCCAGGCTCTATGGGCTCGATCCTAAACATGGTTTCGAACTCTTCCTCTCCCATATTCAGCAGGCAACGATAGCTCTCGGGAGTATTGGGTTGAGACATCTTCGATTTGGTTGATGATTTCTCAAGATCTGCTATTTTCTCTTGTATTCTCACTCACTCTGAATTCTTTTGAGCGACCGGGTATGCTTTCGAAACTTTTTCTGAGCACGGATGACTGTTTCAAGAGAATGCCTCTTTTTAAAACTTAGGCGTGGGTTCATAAATCGTATCGCTCCCTCCAAGATTCCTATCTTTCTCAACCTTTTGCAGTGTCTTCTGCACGGTTTTTTTTCTTTCATCCTTTTCATAGTGGTAGGGCTCCTGTCGTTATTTCTTCCACCTATCTCAAGCGTCGGCGTTGCAGGTGAGGTCTTTTCCCCGTTCACAAAAGAAGACAAGCCTTCTCTTCTTTTCGCTAAGGTTTGCCGTGTCTTCCACTCAGCTCGTCTTTCCGTCTTCTATTTCAAAGTGGCGGTGTCTCGTCAAACTTTCTGCAGAGATTTTGGACTCGCTTGGCTCGAGGTCGCCATCTGATGGGAATTTGAGCTAACGAGGGTGGTGCCAATAGAGAATGGTAGATATGAGAAATCTTGACTGGTTGATGCCGTCACTATGAAACCAATATTTACTTCAAAGCAGATTACCATCTTCGCATTCCGCTCATCTGCCTCACCTCTCTCTCCCTTTCTTTCGTATTCTGCTTTCAAAAATAACCAATTCTCCTAACCATACCTTCTCCGCTGAAGTCCTGACTGGGTGGGAGAGACTGTACAATCTTCTTGGTAGAGGTTACGCTCATATAGCACAAAACTCTACCGTTGAGGTCGAAATCCTCGGTTTATTCAGGACCTTAGACGCCGCTTCTGTTGAGGGTACCCAACTGGGGAAGAAGTATCGGAACTTCTCGACCTCTTCATCAATTTTCTGACTGCCTATAACCGAGCTTATGAGAAGGTCCTTGTGACTGCCGTCGTGAAAGCTCGTTACCAAGACCGGCACGAGCGTTTGGAAACAGTCACATTTGTGGCTAATAATCACAAGAAGGCCCTCAAGTTTGCCAACGATCAGCTTTCGTGGCTGGTTCGTGAGAGGGGAAAGTTGGTGGACCGTCTGGCCTTGGTCCGAACTTACGCCGAACAGGAGCCGGGCAATATTGTGATGAGGTGCAAATGCGGTTGGCTGCAGGAGAGACTTGATGACATTACGGCAGACATTGCTTTCGAGAGGGCGGCGATTCCGGACCTGGAGTTTGCCGTCGAGCATTATGAGGCCAGTATGGCCCAAGCTAAGGAGAAGTGCAATCGCCTCTTCTTTAGGCTCGCGGAGCTTAATCCCGAGAGCGCCCGGTGCACCTAGAGCATCAACTATTTGGAGAGTCAGTTGAGCTCTTTCGTAATGGTTATCAGGGCTCAGTTTGGCTTTATCTTCCCTCCCCAGTAAGCTATTGTAAAACCTGTTGATGTATGAAATAAAAGGAATGTTTCGCATGTCTATATTTTTATCTTCGCGCCATCTCTTCGTTTCCTCACGAAATCAAAGTCAATATAAATATCCGACTTGGTTAGGATCAGAGCACCTTCTAGGAGGACTTTCTTTACGTCATATGAACCGTCATAGTTCGGTGCAATCTTCTCTTCTGGAAGAGGGACTGTTAGGCATAACCTTCATAAGGTCATTCGCCTCTGCTAGATCTAATCCACCTCTATTAATCATGCCTTCGAAAAAATATACAGTGAACATGTCCCAACCTCAACTAGCAGGATAGCCTCAATCATATCTTATCTTGACAGGTGGTAACTGTAAAAATGATGAAACACAACTTAACAGACAAAGGTAAGACACCATCACTCCTCTCTGATGATGATATCGAAGACATAGAAAAGAATTCGGCGGCGGCCCCCACCGATCACAGTAAAACCCACAACTGGTCATTATTATCGTTCTGACCACTCGATTAGTATGCCAATAAACTTGGCCATCTGTTTCGAGCCCCACTTCAATCATACTTTATTTCTTTCAGCGTCCACTTGTTCGTGTTGGTTGCCTATAGCGTTGGGAGGAATGATTGTGGGTCATGCTCATTAATAAAACACCGATCCTCAAAAGTTCTCCACATGATTCGAATTCGAGTAAATTTCAAAGTAGACCTTTAGTTGATTTAATCAAAAAGGCACCGTGAGATGAATTTGCTTTATGAGTTCTGTTTACGCATTTCGTGCTTTTTCAAAAATACAGAAACCCCTCTCAATACATTAAAACGCCCCCAGGCCCGATAAATTTACGACCCCATCAAAATACATAATTCATACGTGCCCATTGACTAACGCAATTCTGTCTACAGGACTTTTTTACTTGCCTCCAAGATTATCGGTCGAGGTATCGATGACTACCCATCCTTTCATATTCCCCATGATTATCTTCGGCGTATTGTTGAATCTAATTTCGCTCCCGCCCAGGGTACCTATAACTCCCTGCAAAAATAAAGGAAATAATTAGTATGCGATCCAAAAGGGGTCGATCCATGACTCCTAGATTAGTCCAATTTTGTTTCTTCGTTTTATGAGAAATCGGAGAAAATTTTCTCACAAAAACATGGGTAAATTTCTTCAGAAAGAATTTCCTTGCAGATTTTATAACTTATGAAAAATGTGACAAGTTCCTTTGATATTTACCAAATTTCTCAAAAAAATTTCCTTTTTCCTCAGAATGAATTTTCAAAGTAAATTTGTTGAGAAAACCTTGGGTCCATTGAAACATTAAGGAAAAATGTGACAAAATCTTTTTATTGGTCAATAAAATTCCCCGAAGGGATTTTTTCACATTCATCATTTTTTAGAAATGGGATACCAACTTAATTTTTATTTTCTTTTGAAAAATGACGATGATATTAAGTTTAAAATTTGACCGACGCCTAACATGGACCGACCAAAAATAACTACATGAAGAAGTTAGATAACTTACTTTCACCATGAAAAATACCATGTAAATCACATAGACATGCACATGAATCGTGAGTTTAAATCTTGCTCTATCTATCCTAAAGGCTGACAAATTGAAGTGAAAGACTTACGGCAAGGCGACAATCTCGCACATATAATCAAGATTAGCCGTGATCCCACGACGTAATCAGGATTAGCCGAGCCTCCCCACTTCGGCTGCTCGAGCTAAAAATTAAAACCACTGCTTTGGTAATCTTACTAAGCCCGAGGCCTAACTTTTAAACTCAATTTTGGAAAGAGGTTCGGGATTGAATCTGGGCTAACTTTCGACGTGATCTCATGCCGAACACTAAAACCAAATCACAATACCATCCTAAAACTAGTGACCTAGGTCTGGTCACGGGACATGTGTGATGTAGTGCTAAAACAATTAATCATGCACAACAATTAATATACAAACACCCCTTCAATGTTTCAAAAATTAAATAACAATTCTCACACACCAAACCTGCAAAACAAAGAGTTAGCCAAACACTCCATCCCTTATGACTCTCATCTGCAAAATCATTTAACACCTAAAGGTTAGAATCCAACAAATTATCAAACCAAATGAGTTCCCATGAAATTTTTATGACCTAAGTCCTCTAAGTTCTTAAATTTTCAAAAATTAAGAACACGTCCCCAGCGGAGTCGCCAAGTTGTCGCGACCTAAAATTCATTTTTTATGTTAATGGATTACCAGATTAATTGATTAAATTAACTAACCTAGTTCGAGCTCTCCCATGTTCTACCAAATCGCGACTTTGGTTTTTTGTTCAAATGGTTTTAAAATTTGGAGTCGCCACTAATTATTTTAGGTAGGTTGATTAGAAACCTAAGTAAATTAGCGGGAGAACTAAATTACTTCTACGAACCAGAGATTATGAGTTCGGGGACTTGGTTATACTAGTTAATTAAAACTAATGCCCTTTCAGTACGTTAATTTCATGGATATCCTAATTTGGCAACTCAGGCTTGGTTTATTCCTAAGGCTCTAGTGGAGTGTTCTCTTTTTGTATTTTCACTTCTTTAAATGAATTATACGTGAGTGACATTTTTTTTGGCATTTTCAAAATATTAAGTATTTCCCTGAAGCCGAAAGAGGGAGTGAGTTAACGACTTCTGTGCAGTGCTGCGAGCTACTCATTTTGGGGTTTAGTGATTCAAAAATTAAATTACAGGAAGTAAATGACAATAAATAAAGACCACCAATGGATAGCTCAACATTGGCTTGGCCCTCTCCTTTGGAGTTTAAGGTGCAGGAATTTAAATTGCAGAAATTTAAAATGATCTCCAGTGAGCGGGCTCTGCCCTTCATATTCTGGGGTTTAAATTCTTTAAAATAAAACGAATTGATTTGACAATTCCGGCCAAAATCCATCGACGGATCAATTGAAAATTTAATGGGCACTCAAGAGCTCGTCAGTGCCAATTTTACACCTCCATGGAATTTACCGTTGACTTGGGGTTGTCCTTTGCCTGACATAAAAATATGGAGAAATGGAGTAATTGAGAAAATATGATTTAATTCACATTAAAAATTAGAACAATGAAAGAGGCACTTAGCTTCAATGGCATTTTGAGAAGTGCTTGATGGATATAATTGGTTCCTGCCTTCAAATCTGGGATGAATTCTTGATTTATGTTGATCGATGAAGAAATTGATGATGATAACCCTCTAGCTTTAAACTCCCATCATCTTCAAAATTCTCTCTTTCTTTTTGGTATTTTCTTTCTCTCAAATTTTTCTTCAATTTCCCAAAACCCTCTCAAACATCCAAAATTTTCTTTTCAAAAAATTCTTCCTCTCAAGCTCACTTCTTTCTCCTTTTATAATCCACTCATCTATCTCCCATTCTAATTTTTCCACTAACTCTATCTCCCATTCTTCTTCATTTTCATCTTCCCTTCTCCATCTCTATCTCACATTCTAATCTCTCCACTAACTCTTCTTCATCTTCCATTCTCCATATTTATCTGACATTCTAATTTCTCCACTAACTCTTCTTCATCTCTATCTTCCCTTCTCTATTCTTATCTTATTTTCTCCATCCATTCTTCTTCATCTTCTCTTCTCTATTCTTATCTTATTTTCTCCATCCATTCTTCTCCATCTCCTCTTCTCCATCTTCCCTTCTCTATTCTAATTTCTCCACTAACTCTTCTTTTTGTTATTTGCAAAATAATCCTTCAAGAGTTAGGTATTTACACTCTAGTCCCTAAATTTTAATTATTTACAATTTAGTCCCTGAAAAAAATATTTCTTTAAGTCCAAATCTCCTCACAATGTTTTGACACAATTCACCGCATATCAAATTTAAGCTCATTTCTTGTTACTGAAAATAATGTAAAATTTAATTAAAGTCCTTTTTGTAAAATTGAGTCATTCTGGGTATAATTGTTCCAAGATGAAAATTTAGAATATTAGAAAACAATGTCACGACTCCAGAAATACCAAAATCGAAAATTATGGATTTTCCACAATTTTTACAATTAATCTAAAAATGGGATTAACAAGGTAACACCCGATTAAAAAATAATTTCATTCTTTTTTGTAAATTTTCTTTGGCCAAAATGAAAAGAAAATTAAAAGAAAAATGTTGACTATTTTTGTGGCTTCAAATGCCATTTTATTTATTAAATATTTTCCTAATTTACTAAAAATATTAAAAAATGCAAAAAAATATTAAAAATTATTTTTTGGTCAAAATTGGTTCCCTAGGCTTGGTCAAGGTCCCCGAACTTGATTTTTCAATTTTATGAATTTTTATGGATTTTCTATTAATTTTCGAAAATAAAAATACCGAAAAATACTAAAAATATGGAAACTAATTTTTTGGTCAAAATTGGTTCCCTAAGCTTGGCCAAGGTCCCCAAAATTGATTTTTTTAATTTTATGAATTTTGATGGATTTGATATTAACTTTAAAAGAGAAAAGATCACTAAAAATCAGGTGTCAACACCTAGGAATTGGAAAAAGGATTCAATAACAAGAATGAGACAAAGCTCAGCAAGAAAGACATCTAGTCGAATGACTAAACTATCCATTCATTCAAGCAGAATCCTACAAGCAACAAGTCAAGGCACATAATAGATACCACCACAAGGAACACGTAAGTAGGGCTATAGATGACGAGTCACCAACCAATCCCAACAGTCCTTAATATTAAGTTACCATCTCCTTGCGAATTTCCCCCACATAACTCCAATATAAATTTTGGTTATTCGATGTACGCCATCCATTGGTTGATGATTCCATAAGACTTGATATTCTCATCGAGCTAATCTTAGCATAATAAAGGACAGTCACTTCAAAAAGTAAAATTTCACTAAGCCTATCCTATGGTGTGCCGAATTTTCTATGGGGTTTGGACCTATTTTCATATTTAAATTAGCCCATTAAGCCTTTAATTAATTAATTTTTAATTAATTAGAGCCCGATTGAGGCCTTTGTCCTGACAAGACTCCTATTGCGGAAGTTGATCCTACCATATCCCTAGAAGATTTTGCTCTCACTGGCCCTAGCACAATATACCTCTTGCGACGAAGGCTCCTCAGCCTAATGTTATGCCTCTAGCCCTGAATAATGAAAATGATAAGCTCTTGACAAAGCTTGAGTAGAGGCTATATGACGTAAAGGGAACTTAGAGCATTCCCCCACTCAATTTGTTAGTGTATACCAAGTTCAAGTGTTGAACAAGTTTAAGATGCCAACCTTTGAGAAATATGATTGTACGTCGAATCCCATATAACACATTAAGATGTATTAAGGCCAAATGAACAAGCATGTTTTCAATGGACCTCTAATGATTCATATCTTCCAATAGAGTTTGAAGGATGTCACTATGAGAAGGTACACTAACCATCGGATCAACTACATGGATTCTTGGGAAGAAGTGACGAATGCTTTTGCCAAGCATTTCAAGTTCAATCTCAATATCACTATCACTCGAGAAGACCTAGAATGGGCTAAGTAGAAAAAAGGAGAAACTCTTGAGTATGCTACTCGATGGAGAAATGTCACGCCCGATCCCACGAGCCTCGCGATATCCCTGTCATACCTGTACAGTCGAATGGTCGACAATCACGATGGCTTAGGAAACTTGTCGTAACCAAACGACCTTAGTGTTCCTTAGGCAACGGAAACGAGCTCCTTCAATTACATAGCCAAAGAGGGATAAACATAAAGACAAATTAAATTTTTACATCATGCCAAGTCTTATATTACATCTCATAAATAATATTCACATACAACTAGTAGGATGATGTTGCCTAAACACAAATCAAAATTTCAGTCACCCTACTCCATATCCAGGCTATATACATGTGGGGTTGCCACTGCCTTCTTTCCACATCTACTCATACGATACTCTTGTATCCTATGTACATCCTTCCATCTGGTTCCAAAAATGACTAAGTCGCATTTTCGATTTCCTTCAGGATCCCCTGCCTCATCAGTATTGCACTCATTACGGGGGTCGGGGTTCTGAAAGCAGGAAAATCACCTATGAGAACAAATCTCACCAAGCTAACCCCTAACCTCCTCCTCAGGACGCCAAACGAACCCAGACCAAATTCTCAAGTCATAACTCAGGCACTCAAAATCACTAGGCCAAATTCGATTACCTCAAAGCAGTTCAAATTTAGAAAATTCGCCACAAAGTGGCCAAGAAAATAAACCATTTATAACAGGTCCAATTCGGGACCACACAAAATCCAGATAACACAAAAGCGGCATGACCAATTAATGGGTCAATAATGGCAATTAAATTTTCAATTAAAAACGCGTCCGATCTAGGACAATAATAGCAATAACTCATACATGCACGCTTAATTTTGAGCCTCGGCTTAAAAGCCAATTTGACCCGCATCGTACAGGCACATCAGGTCTGATCCACGTTGTAGACACCTCAGGTCTGTACCTCAACATGCGTATGGGACGCCTCAGATTGGCATCTTATCGCTCCAGCTACTCCGCGTCAAACGCATCAGGGCGCATAAGGCTACGTTTTCTGCCTCTAATGCTACATTTTATGCTTCTGTGGCTACATTTTACGCCAAGTGACTTCCTGGCTATATGTTACGCCAAGTCACAATAATATGCAATCAAACATGCAAAAACCGTCGCACTCGTCTTTTAGGCAGTAAAATCCTTTAAATTCATTTGTAAAAAAATCATCGGCCAAATGTGTTAGGTCATATTTTAAATACGAGTCCAAATACTCAATCCACATATCCGGCCAAATGGCCAAGCCAATTAACTTATTTTGCAAACCCAAATTGTCACACTCGCCTTTCACGCAATAAAATCCTTTAAATTCATTTGGACAAAAATTATCGGCCAAGTACGTTAGACCACATTTCAAATACAAGTCCAAATATTCAATTAGGCATATAACAATGCCAATTTCAATTGGGCAAAAACCTTAGTCAAGTACGTTACGTCACAACTTAAAACACGTGCCCAAATATTTCAATTCACATGGCCGATACAGTGGCCCAACCAATCAATTTGTTTCACGTGCATAATTTTATTTAAAATGCCCAATTTCTCACGTGGAACCCAAGATGACCGAATAATTAATTCTAAGTATTTGTGGAATATCATAAAATATTATTTTGAATATGAACATGGGCCTCTAAATATTTGGAATAGTAATATAAAATATTACTAAGGTCTGGTTTTACATAAAATACTCTAAAAACCCATTTTTCGGTACTTGACCCACACGGGATCCACAAAACTTGTCATTTTCAAACCAAAATCAAATTGAGAAGTATGTAAATAGTGTTCGTGGGTCATGAACAGTGACTTTCAAAATACTATTTGGCCCGTTTTTGCTCTAAATAACCCAAAAATCTATTTTCAGGTACCTCGAACCTCGCGGAACCCACACCAATCATCTCAAACAGCCTTATTCAAAAATGGACAACAATATTTCACCAATCCACAGTATATTCACAGCCCACAGAAATTAATTTCCTTAAAATACGTCGATTACGGCGAAGTTTTCTAAACCGATTTACCACAAATCGATCTCTAAAGCTAATCCATGACAAGCCTAATATCACGAGTGAAGTCTAGAGGTTTAACTTACCTAAATGAAGTTGAAACAGGACTGAGGATGTGGTTGAGACCGGCGATGATCGGCGGTGGACGGCAACGACTGGGACGACGATGGATTCCGATGGATTTAATCCGAACCGGGGCTGATTAAGAGCTAAACCAAGGCCAAATCGAGTTAGAAAACAACATTATTACATGAATATGGGTTCTAGGAATAGCCGAGATTGATATATAGATAAAAATCTGGAAATCTGAGACAGATTTGTTGACCAAAATATCAAAGCAGATTCGAAAGGCTAAACGACCATGGATCGAAGTGATTCAAAGTTCTGTGAACTCACCAAAAATAGGACTATGACATACAAAAATCACAAAAATCCAATGGTTGGATTTCCATCGGCAGCTAGTTGAAGTTGGCGACAAAAATTTGGAGCTAGTAGAGAGAGAGAGAGAGAGAGAGAGAGAGAGAGAGAGAGATCCGAGATCAAGAGAGAGAAAAGGGAGTGAGAATGCTCTAATGAGAGAGAGAAAAAGAGAAGAGAGAGAGTATATATTATTCCTAGGGTTAATTATTAAAATTACTACTCATCAAAAGCAACTTAAAGCTGAACGAATTAACTGATCGTCAAACTATTAGTGAATTTTTAGACTGATAGGAGATTAGGCATTAATAGTTTTGGTCAAACTAGTCAAATTGATCAAAAAGATGATTGATGAGATATTTCTCGGAAATCGTAAAATTTCAAGTTCAATAGGGGGTTAATCGGTGCTGATTTGGCTCAACCGCAATTGAAAAAGACTCAAGATTTCGTCGTAAAATTTTTCTAGCCTCTCTAAAAATATTCCTATCCTCATGCCATGGATTCTAGCTTAAACCGGGGGCAAGGTAGAAATTTCCAATTTCGTCCTTTTTCACTTGGCTTTCAGAGACCAATCTGCCCATTTTACGCCTTTCTAGATAATGTTCAAATTCACAACTGTGATACTCATGAAAGTCAATTGTCCTAGTTCAAAACTCAATTCACGGCCTCATTCATAAGATGGCAACTTTAAATAAATTCTCAAACTAACGAATGGCTTTTAGGAGTCGCGCGTATCAATCATTTGGTCCACGTGCTTATATTCCTAGTTAGCCTTTCCCTTTCGATTAGTTATCCCGAAATGATCAGTTTCGAATGAGATTCATTTATAGCGCCTCTATAAAATAACCATTCTATATTCAAATTAAAAAAAAAAGGTCGAATTTCAAAATGTCACAATTCTACCTCCCTTACAGAAATTTCATTCTCGAAATTTACAACATACTACTACCACAAACTACTCAAATAGAGAAGAGTACATATGCCTTATTTCATCCTCACTTTCCCATAGGACCTTCTACTCCGTGGTGCTCCCAGATCACCTTGACTAACGGAATTGTCTTATTTCTCAGAACCTGTTCCCTTCGATCCTCAATCTGTATTGGTCTTTCCACATATGAGATTCGATCATTGTCGCGACCTAAAATTCATTTTTAGGTGAACGGATTATTGGGTTAATTAAATTAATTAACCTAACGCGGACCCTCCCAAGCCCTACCGAGTCGCAACTTTGGTTTTTTGATTTAAATGATTTTAAAATTTGGAGTCGCCACTAATCGTTTTTGGTAGGTCGATTAGAAACCTAAATAAATTAGCGGGAGAACTAATTTATTTCTGCGAACCAGAGATTATGAGTTCGGGGACTTGGTTACGTAAGATTACTCTAACGCCCTTTCGGTACCAATTTCATGAAAAATCATTTGGGATAATTGGAAAAAAGTTTGGATCAAACTGACCAGAAGGGTAAAATGGTCATTTTTCAAGGCTCGGAAAGTGAAAATAGGGCAAACCAGTTGAATGTGGTCATTTCCTATTTTTCCACAATTTCTGAGAATTTTTGAAATTTTTTGAGACAATTTGCCCATAAGGGGCAAAATCGTCATTTTGAAAATATCAAGAAGGAAAATAATCCAAAAATAGGATTGCCCAGTTGAAATGGTCAATTTCCTGATTCTTAAGGTTTTTCTGAGTTTTCTAAATTTTTCGAGACAATTTTACCTATAAGGGGCAAAATCGTCATTTAAAAGAAATCGGGAAGGAAAACTGCTAGAATGGGATTGGTCGGTCAAAATAGCCTTTTCAAGATTTTTGAGGCTTTTGGGAATTTTTTGGAATTTTTTAGGAATTGTTTTATGATTTTTATGAATTTTCCCTTTTTTGGATTTTCTTTTATTTATTTATTTATTTTATATATTTTTATTTAGCTTTCCAAATCGGGTCGAGTTGACCCGATCCATGAAGCTAGAATTCAGCCCAAGGCTCACTACCCTAAACCCGACACAAAAACGACGTAGCTTTGGAAATTTGTTTTTAATTTTTGAATATTTTTGAATATTTTTGAATATTTTTTTTATATATTTTCTTATTTTTATTATTTTTTATCATGTTTATGATTTTTTTAATGAATATAACGTGTGAACATGTACAACGATGAATTCTAGCTAAATAAACAAATGAATGAAAACGATGTGCAATTCATGTAAAACTTAACTAGCCAATTAAAACATGTAAAATGACATAACTCAAATGCAACATGCTAGAATTCGGACGTATGAAAATGTGACATATAAACATGCAATGATATGGTGAGTGATCTTTCAATATGTGAGAATGTGACGTATGAGTATGCAACATAGCAAGATATAATACGCAATAAACCATATGACATGACAAAATATGCAATAAATTAGACTAAAATATAATGTTACGCCATGAATAAAAATGAAATTCCATCCCAATGCGCTAAAAAATCCTAAAATGGCCAAATATGCAAATATGAACATACTCAAATTTGTGAATATGACTTCCCCTAAATGTTTAATATGCAATTTCCTAAAGGTGGCACACCTAATTATCCTATATGCGATTTTACTAAACATGCCCCTGAATGAATATATATAGAATGTACATCATCTCTATAACAGGCCATGGATGACTTTTAGGAAACGTGTTACTTGTAAACTATGTGTAATGCAGATATGAAACTAAATGCGAAGATATGATGGAGAGTGACCTTGGGATATGCAATTTCATGAACGCCAATGGCAAAAATATTCGACAAATCACCACGAATTACGCAATGAAACCATGCAGTCATTCCAAAACGATACCATGACGTACGAATTAATCTCAAACCAACAAATGGAAGTGAAGGCAGGCGATAAACTATGCCCAGTGGAGTACACTATCATTCTTTTTTTGCATGTTTGAAGTGATATCTTGACAAGCACTTTCAACGCAATGGAGTTAAATTTCTTACATGATTGACGAGACACGTGTTCCCTTACACCCCTGACTGTGTCTCAAGCTAACAGAGAAGACTTTGTATATAGGTAACAAAGGATTTACTAAAATAAGAAATTCAACTTCATCAGAAACATACAAGGAAAGAGATAAGGAAAGTAAAAGCAAAAATTAACGGAAAACATTGAGCAATTTTCTCTAAGAAGCACCAAGAGACCCTCGAAAAAAAAAAAAGGATTCTGACATGATATTCACCCTCCCTTACTAATATTGCTGCTGTAAAAAATGCCAGGAAAAATTAATTTACTTGGGACAGACGATGTGAACTAGGTGGAAAGTTTATGACTCCAAGTGCAGGATTACTAGAATGGAAGAAAACTGTGTATGAAACAACCCTCTGCATGATCACATTATCTTATCACTAATGAAACAATAAACAAGATGGACCTATCTATTTCTTCTAGGACCAAATAAATTAGCTGGACGTAAGCTAAAATTTAGGAAAGTGATATAGCCCTGACACTTTTCTTGGCGATAGCAAAGAGAATTCCATGGTGGTGCTAAAGGTCGGAAAATCACTTGCAAGACGACAAAATACACTAGTTCAGCGTTGCCTGCGCTTCTTCTCTCCTTGCTTCAGTATCGCCCTCAAATCATCAAGGCTATCATCAATCTGATATTCTTAGCCGCTCTCTGTCATGAGGAAAAGCACTATCCCTTTGGCCACCAGATTGCCCTTGAGCCTCGGCTGGAAGACCGTCCAACGTTGGTCTGGCTTCCCTTTATTTTTTTTTTCTCCCGTGCCATCCTTACAGCCAACCCCTTTTCTCAGATGCTTCAGCTTTTGGCGTATCTGAGTGGAATTCAATCGATTTTCAGCTTATCACTTCTACGTCCAACCCACCGAAGAAAAATCCTCTGTCCCTGCTTTCGTAGGAGATGCGGAGGGACCATCAGGAAGGCTACGCTACCAAACTTTCAGCCCAGCCTTCATCTTCCGTATGGGAGCTTTGTCATTCCCATTATTCTTCTCTCTTCCAGTCAAATCTTTCCCAGCAGAGACAATCGCAGACTGGTAGTTCAAGTGCCGACCGTAGGATAAGCCAGAGGCAGAGCCAATCTCATCCGTGATGCCCAGGCTGCGAACCGAAGGAATGTTAAGGAAGGTCCAATTGTTGAACAAAGTGGGTGATTAAGTAGGAGATGGAATCCGTGAGTTCGTTGAGAGAGCTCCCTGATTATTATGCTTTTTTGACCTCTAGAAACTGCAGACCCATCCCCCGTGTTTGTTGGACGGCAGCCAATCTTCACACTGGACCAACAGCTCATCTTCTTGCCGTTGGACAGCAGCTAACTATCGTTGACAGCAGTTCTTCAGCCATTGGACTCAGCTGCCCTTCTTCAGCTACCCGAGTGCAGAAATCCTCAACTGTCCTCTTCCTTGATGATGGAATCACGGGGTCTTCATAGTCTGGATTCATTCCCTTTTGCTCTTTTTGTAATTAGAAGACCCAGACAGCGAATTCCATGAGGTTCGTCGCATGGTAAAACTTCAGATAGACTATTAGTTTCCCAGGTATAAAGTATTCTGCATATAACTATTTGGGGGTAGACCTTGACTTTTTGGGAAGTTTCCCGAACTCCAAATTCAGCACACGCGCCTCAAACATGCATATATATTTTAGTGCTATGGAGTGCCTTCTCCCACTTCGACAACCATGTAATATCTTGGAGAAATGGGGCCTATAAACAACTTCAAGGACTATCCTGGTAGCTTCTTGAACAGCTCTCAGCTTCGAATCCGGAAGGACAAGAACTTCTTTCTTCGCACCCCTCGTCGAGATGGAGTAAGTATTTGCCTTGAAATCAAAACTCCTTGAATGGAGCTCCTTAGCATATGCAGACTTGCGTACGAACACTCATCATATTTGTTATCGCTTGACGTCGGATTAAAACAGAAAATCCAAAAATTCGAGCGGCTCTCTCTTGGACCGATCCAGAAGTCCCAGCACCGGTTCAATTTGAAATGCGCGAGTTCGCGCATGCCAGCAACTAAAGCCCCCATTTGCGAAGATCGAATCGTTCCTGGCACAATTGGGCGAAGATGAAAACTTGAACTATTAGAAGACAATGTCACGACTCTAGAAATGCAAAAATTGAAAATTACATATCTAAAATGAATTTTCAATAATAATTTTTTTTATTAACCTGAAAATGAGATTAACAAAGTAATTCCCGATTCCAGATTAATTTTTATAGATTTTCTTTTGCTAAAATGAAGAGAAAATTAAAAGAAAAATACCGACTATTTTTCATATTTTTGTGGCCTCAAATGCCATTTTATTTTTCAATATTTACCTAATTCCTGAAAAATATTTAAAAAAATACGAAAAAGATGAAAATTTATTTTTTGTTCAAAAATGGCTACCTAGGCTTGGCTAAGGCTTCCAATGTTGATTTTTCAATTTTCTCATTTTTTCTTGATTTTGCTATTAATAAAAATACCGAAAAATACTGAAAATATGGAAAATCATTTTTTTGGTCGAAATTGGTTCTCTAGGCTTTTCCAAGGTCTCCAAAGTTGATTTTTCAATTTTATGAATTTTTATGGGTTTTCTATTAATTTTAAAAGAGAAAAGATGATTAAAAATCAGGTGTCAACAATCATCTACTTCAATGACTTCATGATCGAGTATATGACTCTTGTTCGGCGCATGCTTCCTAATCATCGATATGTGGAATGCGTTATGCACTTGCGACAAACTCGGTACCAAAGCTAGGCGATAGGCTAAATTCTTAATGCATTCTAGGGTCTCAAAAAGGCCTACAAATCTCAGGCTTAACTTTCCTTTCTTTTCAAATCGCGATAGCCTTCGCAGTAGCGACACTTTCAAGAACACGTGATCTTCCACTTGAAACTCCAATGGTCTTTATCTCTTGTCTGCATAGCTCTTCCAACGGTTTTGAGCTGTTTTCAATCTTTTTCTAATAACTTTTACTACCTTCATTGACTATTGAACTATTTCTAGGCCCGTTACCCATCTTTCGCCTACCTCATTCCAACACAGTGGAGTCCTATAAGCCCTGCCATACAAGGCCTCAAATGGTGCCATATTTAGGCTCTGCTGGTTGCTATTATTATATGCAAATTCCACCAGATATAATTGATCCTCCCATCCGCCTTTAAAACTATCATGCATGCTCGCAACATATCTTCGAGCATCTAAATCATCCTTTCAGTTTGTCCATTAGTTTGCAGATGATAGACTGTATTATACCTCTATTCTAATCCCAATGCCACCTATAGACTTTTCCAAACTGTCACAGTAAACCTTGGATCACGATCCGACATGATTAACACCGGTACGCCATGAAGACAAACGACTTGGCGTACATACAATTTAGCCAACTTTTCTAAGACAAAGTCCTTCCGTACGGCTATGAAATGAGCTGACTTGGTCAACCTATCGACCACAACCCATATCGAATCATTACCCTTATAAATCCTTAGCAAACTTGTCACAAGATTCATCGTGAGGTGTTCCCATTTCCATTCAGGGATTTTTATTGGCTGAAGCAATCCACCAGGCTTACAATGCTGGGCCTTCACTTACTGACACGTTAAACACTTAGCCACATACTTGGCTACGTCCACTTTCATTCCATTCCACCAATAATGTTGACGCAGATTCTGATACATCTTTGTGCTACCAGGATGGATACTATAACTGCTCAATGAGCCTCAGATAGAGTTGCTTCTTTTAATTCAGCATCATTTGGTACGTAGAGCTGTCCACGAAACATCAAAATCCCATCTTCCATGACTTGAAACTCAGGCTTTCTCTTGGCTGCATCCATCACCAATATCTTTTGAAGTTTAGGGTTTGTAGATTATAGTTCCTTGATCTTCACCTAAATCTCTGGTTCAATCCTTAACGTGGCCATGAGACTCGAGAGATGTCCCATTTCTACCTTGAACTCTGAGTCTCTTATTCTTTCTAGCAGAGTCCATTTCTTAATCACTATCTGCGTGATGCTAGATTTTCTACTTAATGCATCTGCCACTCTATTCACCTTTCCTGGATGATACAATATATCGCAATCATAGTCCTTTAGTAATTCCAACCATCTCCGCTATCTCATATTTAACTCTTTCTGCGAGAACAGATATTTCATACTCTGGTGATCCATATAGATTTGGAACCTTTCTCCAACCAAGTAATGCCTCCAAATCTTCAGCTCAAACACGACGGCAGCCAATTCCAAATCGTACGTTGTATAGTTCATCTCATGAAGTCTTAACTGGCGAGACGTATATGTCACTACTCGTCCATGTTGCATCAAGACACATCCAAGTCCTTTCAACAATGCATCACTATAAACCTCAAATCCTCCAGGTCTAGATGGAATCGTCAATAACGGATGTCGGCCTTGGCCATTTCTCAATTGCCTCAATCTTCAACGGATCCACCAAAATTCCTTCACTTGAAATGATATGTCCAAGAAACTCCACTCGATTAAGCCAAAACTCACACTTACTAAACTTGACATAAAGCGAGTGCTCTCTTAAGGTCCGTAGAATTGTGCTAAGGTGGAGCTTATGGTTCTCAAAACTTTTCGAATACACTAGAATGTCGTCTATGAATACAATGACGAACTGATCCAAAAACTCTTTGAACACACGATTCATCATGTCCATAAAAGTAGCTGGAGCATTCGTCAATCTAAAGGGCATAACTGTAAACTCATAATGCCTATATCTCGTCCTATATGCCGTCTTTGGCACATCTTCTTTCTTGATCCTTAGCTGATGGTAACTCATCCTTAAATTAATCTTTGAAAACACTGATGCTCCTTGCAACTGGTCGAACAAATCATCTATCCTCGACAGGGGATACTTATTCTTGATGGTTACTTGGTTCAACTGCCTATAGTCAATGCATAACCGTAATGACCTATCCTTTTTCCTTACAAAAAGCACTAGCGCACCTTATGGCGATGCGCTTGGATGAATGAACCCTTTGTCCAACAAATCTTGTAGCTGCACCTTTAACTCTTTTAACTCCAATAGCGCCATCCTATAAGGTGCCTTCAAGATCGACTCCGTTCCAGGGGCTAGTCCGATTATGAACTCTACTTCTCTTTCTGGTGGTAACCCTAGCAATTCTTGGGGGAAAACTTCTAAAAAATCTCGTACTACTGGTAAGTTCTCATGCTTCACTTCTTTAGCCAAAGAATCCACAACTAAGACAAAAAAATCAAGGACATCCTTCGTCCATTAACTTGGTTGTCTCAAGTGACGATATCCAAGGGATCGAGGTTTCTCATCGGTTTCCCAAAATTTCATATCTAGAGTGACTCACTAGATTAAGGTGAATCACCTTGCTATTACAATCAGTCGTGGCTCCATGCTTCACCAGCCAGTCTATTCCAATAATAATATCAAAATCATACATGGGCAACACCACAAAATCTATCAATTCTTCCCTACCACCACATACTATCTTACATGCAGGACTGTCGCGGTGTTGAACTTATTCTAGTACAAGAAGTCCTAGGGTAAATCTTCCTAATCGTCATAATCTTCTAGATCCAACTCAATGAATCATGCTAGAGCGGCACCTGCCAAACTCTCCTGGAACGTGTTCATCAATAACGAAATATAATCGGAATAATACGCCATCTTGCGCGAGTAGTACTTTAGATGAGCTTGGGGGCAGTCTGTCCCATTGTACTTCTTGACGAACTCGAGTTCTTTATAATGAGGCGGAACTTCCACCTTAGCGAAGGGGGATATTTTGTCGAAACAAGCCAGTTCATATCCCTAGCTGCTGAGGTATTCCTCAATCTTTGCGAGCCTCCTTTCACCTTCCTCTGCTTTGCTCGCAGGCTTTTCTTTCTTTTCAATATCGAGGTCGATAACCACAAGTGGGGATTCGGGTGATGGCTTGACATTCGACACTTGTTTGGTTCTTGAAATGTGCACTTCCCCTAGGGTTTGAGCCACGCTCGAAGGGTTGGATGGCTATAGGTGAGTGGCTTAGGCCGGATCAGCTAGCAGGGTAGTATTTACCTGGACTTTCATCATCATAGCTTTCATTTCCGCTAGCATCGTGGCCATGGTTGTCATCTGCGTCTCGAGATTAACTATCTTGGGGCTCGACTCCTTGCATACCATTCTTGTCCTGAGACGGATTCTGATACGATTGCGTGGCACTTCCGTGATCAATGGGTACCTGACAAGAGAGTTTATATAAATGAGTATGATGGATGAAAATGACCAGTTGGTCCATGATAACCCTGTAGACCCAAGAAACGGAGCCAACATGATCAAAAAATTAAATCGAACAAATTTTGATTTTGTCAGCTTTTACAAGAAAATTCGTATCAATTCTCACAGAATTCGAAAAAGTGCCAAACTTTGCAAGTTGATAATTAAGATAATGATGAACAACTTTCATTTTTTGAGATTAGGAAGATTCCTCATGGATTAGTACAGTTTAATACTTCTTTCTAAAATTTTTCCTCGAAAAATTGATTTGTCTGGTTTTTACTTTAAGGATAAACGGGTCATCAAAAATGTGAATTGATGTCCAAAAATTTCTAGTCCACTAATTAAAAGTCCATTCTACACTTTTATATTTTGATTTTTCCCAAAAGAGGACGTTTTCTAGTGATAAACAGAGAATCAAAAGTGAAGTCGGGAAAATTTTAAAACCCAGACAGTTTTTCTTTCATCTTAAATTCGGTAATAAATGGAAAATGCATTTAATTGATTCGAAAATTTTTTGAGTGATGAATTAGGGTCTTGTGAATATTTTATGTGAAGACTCTTTGGGTCAATTAAAATCATAGAATTCAATAAAAATTATGCAATACCAGAAAGTCAAGTTTGAACAGTAACTTTTATTACAAGAAAAGCTCATAAACATGGTAAATCAAGCTACTTTTCTTTTCTTTGTGGCGACACGATCTATAGACGAATAGTCTCCTAGCTCTTTTTGAAGTCATGCATTCTCCTTAGCCAAAGTCTTCAATTGTTTCTTAGCCTATTGCGCCTTCTTCTCATACACCTTGATCTCAGCTTGACAAGTGGGCTTTACGGTCACCAACAAATACTTTGGGATCATATGAGCTGGTATAAAATGGTGCTGGATATACCAGGCCTTCGAATAATAAAGTCTTTCATTCCCCTCAAGCCTCGCTTTGGATAGTGATAGTGGACAAGCCTTGGACCTGAGCCAAGCTTGATCAAGATGCTTGATCTCGATTCTATCAACTGCGATAAATTCAACTTGGGAAGTGTTGGCCCTAAGGGTGGTGGTGTGACGTTCAAAAGTTTTTGCAAGAAATAAAAATGTGGACCTCACCCCCTCTTAAATTTCCCACTCACTCTCTCTCTCCCCCACCCCTCTCCCTCTTCTTTTCTTTTTTTTTTCTGTCCAGTTCACTTCCCCACGCATAACACCTGCCCCCATCATTTCCACCCACTCTTCCCCTCCACCACTTCTTCTTTTTTACTTTTCTTTCCCATTTCTTTTGTTCACCCAACGTCCCCCCTGCCATGCATCTCCTTCCTCCATTCTTCTTCTTCTTCTTGTTTCCTCTAGTCGCCGAGCATCACTCAGCCACCACCACACCGCCACCTCCCTCCGTCCTTACCCCGGCCACTTCAACGTAGCAACCTTTCGTCGCCATCGCCCCTCCGCCTTAACCGCCCAGCGTCGCGCGCCGCCACTACTCCAGTCACGACGCGCGCAAGCCCAGCTCGCGTCGCTACCCCCTTCCTCTTCCCCTCGTGAGCTGCCCTCTTAGCAGCTTGCTCTGCCTCCATTGCACTACCATCTCTACCGCTCGAGCTCGCCCATTCGAGATCGCCTCGACCAGCCCCCCACTAAGTCGTGAACCACCCCTATTTAACCACCTATTTGCTCATCGTGCTCCATTGGATCGTTTGAAGATCGTCGCATCGCTGCCGACGCTCGCTAGAAATTGCCGCCGCCCGTCGTTGTCAAACGATTAAGGGTGAGTTAACCCCTAATCTCCGATTAGGTCGTTAATTACGCTTAGGTTAGTTTAGATTAAATTAGTATTAATATAGTTAGTTAAACCACGATTGGTTTAGTTTCGTAACTTTGGTTAGGTTAAATGGTCGCAGTTAGAATAATTAGGCTGGTTCGACTTGTTGGATTGTGATTGGTTCATTTAATTGAGGTGGGCTAGGATTATTTAAATTTAATTAATTATTTCTGGACTGGTTCATAATTTAATTAATTATTTTGAACTTATAAAAATTTATTTAATTATTTCTGAGCTGATTAAAAATTTATTTAATTATTTTTGGGCTGATAAATAATAATTATTGTTATTCTTGAGTTTTATTAATTAATTAATTTGGACGAAATTAATTAATTAATATTTGGTTAATTAATTATGATGCTTTAATTAACCGTGACTTATTATTATTAAATTAATAATTATTTACAATGATAAACGTATAAAAATTTAATTAATTATTTCTGGACTATCTAAAATTTAATTAATTATTTTTAGGTTGATAAACAATAATGATTATTATTCTTTGGTTAATTATTATTATTTTTAATTAATTAATTTGGAATAAATTAATTAATTAATATTTGATTAATTAATTATAGTGTTTTAATTAGTCGTGGTCCAAATTAGTAATTATTATTAAATTGATAATTATTTGCTACGAAATTGTTGATTAACTTTATTAAATTACCGATGGATGAATATTTGTTGATTTTCTAATTCACGATTAATTAGTTATTTATCTGCTTGTTATTGTTGATTTATTCTTGGGTGATTTAATGAATAGTTATGTATGTGACCGTATGCAAAGTCAAAATTTTGTGTTTGAACATAAAAAGGAAAACGGCTTTGAGCTGGATTTTGAGTATGATCGTGTGAGCATTTTAATTAAATGCAAAGATAATAACTGGCTCAGTTGTCTGGCGTGCTTGTGTAGTCACATATTGGATATTGTCTCTTGGGGGTGTCCTGTGGACGACGCCCGATAAGTTCATGCCATATCGATCAAAACTACACGATTTATTGAAAGCACGATAGTCTGTGACATCAGACTAATTGGATGCCAGTCGCAGCTTGTGACGGACTGAAGTCCTTACAGAAATGCCTGATATATCTGTGCCGTGTTGATCGGAATAACACGGATTTTTGGTTGTCGTCGCTAACGGAGCGGGACGAAGCCCGATTATTCCGGAAGAACACCAACTACTTAGTGTGCTAGGCACCAACTATCTAGTGTGCCAGGCACCAACTGCCTAGTGTGCCAAGGCCAAGTGCCCATTAATAATTGAAAATCGCATGTTGCATAATGCCTAAGAGTTATGTGCGTGGTTCTGGTAATTGTTTTGATTTGGGATGTGATATAATTGTCAAGTAAATTATTGTACTATGTGAACCAAGACAAGATAAATTACATGTGAGTGAAAGTTGGATTGCTTTTGTGTTGACATGCCTGTTTAGGTTACCCGAGTGAATCAATGCCCTAGTTGGACTTAGGCATTGACTCACAGAGATATTTATATCGCACCCGTCGTTGATAAATATTTTTCATAACCGTAACTTTGGAGATACGTTGAAGTGGATGACGAGGGTGCTGTAACCCTCTTTTTGGAGTAGATATGAAGTTAACCCTGTCCTAACCCATTATCCTTTTTACTAGTCTTAGGAAGCTGCTCCGAAGTATGGGGTTGTATAAGCTGTAGCTTCAGTAGGGTTAACGATTATCTACTAATGAAAATGGTAATCTTTTGTGGAGCTAGCTCTTATTGTTTGATCTGTTGTCCTACTTATCTATCTCTATTATTTTGGTGATTGTTTGGGGAGTTTTGCGTTCCGCATGCGTATAATTATAAGATAAAAATAAATGGGTCATTGACGTGTGTCGCGACCCTCTAATTTTTTTTTTAAAATTTTAAAAGGGTTATTAGGTTAATTAGATTTGACTAACCTAACGCGGACCCTCCCAAGCCCTACCCAATCGCAACTTTGATTTTTGTTTAAATGATTTTGAAATTTGGAGTCGCCACTAATCGTTCTTGGTAGGTCGATTAGAAACCTAAATAAATTAGCGGGAGAACTAATTTATTCCTGCGAACCAGAGATTATGAGCTCGGAGACTTGGTTACACTAGTTAATTAAAACTAATGCCCTTTCGGTACCTTAATTTCATGGATATCCTAATTCGGCAACTCAGGCTTGGTCTATTCCTAAGGCTTTAATAGGGTATTCTCTTTTGTGTTTTCACTTTTTAAATAGGATGCATGGATGGTATATATTTTTATTTGTTATATTTTTTTTAAGTGTTAAAGATTCCCTGAAGCCGAAAGAGGGAGTGTGTTAACGACTTCTGTGTAATATTACGACCTACTCATCTTTTGGGTCTGATGATTCAAAAATTAAATTATAGGAAGTACGTGACAGTGAATAAACACCTCCAATGGGAGGCCTAGCATTGGCTTGGCTCTTCCCTTTGGGATTTAAGGTATAGGTATTTAAGTTGCAAGTATTTAAACTACTGTAAGTAAAAACCTCCAATGGGAGGCTAAGCATTGGCTTGGCTCTTCCCTTTGGGATTTAAGGTACAGGTATTTAAGTTGCAGGTATTTAACTACTGTAAGTAAAAACCTCCAATGGGAGGCTAAGCATTGGCTTGGCTCTTCCTTTTGGGATTTAAGGTACAGGTATTTAAGTTGCAGGTATTTAACTACTGTAAGTAAAAACCTCCAATGGGAGGCTAAGGATTGGCTTGGCTCTTCCCTTTGGGATTTAAGGTACAGGTATTTAAGTTGCAGGTATTTAACTACTGTAAGTAAAAACCTCCAATGGGAGGCTAAGCATTGGCTTGGCTCTTCCCTTTGGGATTTAAGGTACAGGTATTTAAGTTGCAGGTATTTAACTACTGTAAGTAAAAACCTCCAATGGGAGGCTAAGCATTGGCTTGGCTCTTCCCTTTGGGATTTAAGGTACATGTATTTAAGTTGCAGGTATTTAACTACTGTAAGTAAAAACCTCCAATGGGAGGCTAAGCATTTGCTTGGCTCTTCCCTTTGGGATTTAAGGTACAGGTATTTAAGTTGCGGATGGACTTTGTCCTCTCCATTCTGGGGTATGAATTCTTTAAAATGAAATACAACGAATTGATTCAACAATTTGAAATTTGTACGCGCTTGAGGACTCCTCCAAGCCAATTTTGTGCTTCCATAGGGTTGACCATTGATATAGAGCTGCGGCTTCCTGACATAAAATAGAGTGAAGTGGGGAGGAGAAAAATCTATGCTCACTTAATAATAATAATAATAATAATAATAATAATAATAATAATAAGACGAGCAAATAGAATGAAATAAAGTAAAATAAAAAGTGAAAAGAAGCGGAAGAGCACTTAGCTCGCGGGCAGATCAACTGAGGAGTTGGTAGAAACTTAAGAGTTCATTCAAGTCAATTCCGCGCTCCCGTGGGATTCATTATTGATATGAATACAAAACAAGATTTCTTTAAATTCAACACAGCAATTAGTGATGGAGTTAAAAAAAAAAAATTTAAACAATCATAGCATAAGAAAACACGGCCAAGTCAAATGTAACCAGTAGTCGCATCGCAAAGGAAACAAAGCTCAGAGAAAGAGCATCCTTCATTTTGATCAGTCAAGTCCCACGGCAATCATATTTTCGCGTCACATCTTCTTATATATTCAATATTTTGTTTTTGCTTCACCATGACATTTAGACAAATAAAATAATGGGGAATTGTAGGAGTCTAGATCTCGTATATTTTTGTGACATGGAGTATCCTATCATATTATACTACAACCTTCACCGTTCATTTATTTCACGTCAAAGGGTTTACGCATCTGGTGAGTGGGTGGTCTTAAAAAAACGCTTGCTTGTCTTTAACATGAACATTTGTTTTTTTCGGATGATGTTACTGCAAATTAAGAGAGGTTTTAGCAACTGAGTAACATTAGAATCTACTATTGCATGGCCTCACTCCTGGATCGAGGGTCACGAATTTCTAGAACGAACTCAGACTATAAGCAAAGAGAACACATCACAAGCTGCCTTGAAACTAAGCTAAGATAAATAAGGTTCTACTGCAGAGAAATTATCGGATCACGAGATATTTAACGCAAAACATTGATGCAACCATGCGGCCAATGCTTTTAATGAACCTACAAGTCCCAGAGGATCACTTTATAAGTAGCACAAAAAGCACCGGAGGAAATGGATACAGTAATGCGCAAAGACATGAGATCAGGTAATTATCTTAAGAAAAAATAATAATAATTACCCTCATATAGCCAAAATTAGATTAAGCAATAATACACGATGGATTAATCGATTCTGTAGATTTGAATCCACTCATAGAATGCCTGAGAATAAGCGGTGGAAGGAAATGACAACTCACAAATCTTACTCCAAATGGACGAGAAATTATCTCCAGAGTCTAAACTACTAAACTAATCCTTAATAATGCTTCCTCTTTCGTTCAAGCCTAAACATCAACTCATGGATTTGGGTTTAATAGGATACGGCAGTAATGCACGCAAGACACATGGCAAAAAGAACACTTTTATTTGGCCTCGACAATAACGGGTTAGGAGGAAAATAATACTATTTCACTATGGATGAAAATTCATATTGTATCACGTACATTGACATACACTTGTAACAAATCAAAATTGGAGGCTGCTCTATCCAAACTTGGTTCAGGCAATTTATCAAATAGGTGGAGTGATTCTCGGCCAAAGGACTCGTGTATCAAATTTCAAGTACAACTCATTTTAGAACGTTTCAACCATCAAAGATTAGACTCACTCAATGTCAAATTTTTTAATATTCGCAGCCATGTTTCTCTACCTGTTACTCTACATATACAAGAAACCTAATCGTACCTTTGCTCAAAGTGAATGTGCGCTTTCAGCTGACGAAACCAGCACTTGAATCTCTCAGATTAGAGAAACGGGTGGGAGATCTCTACGCGGCTCAACATTCGATGAACTAATATGAAGACGATGAATAGAAATGGTAAGTAGAGTTCTGACGAACTAAGAATAACAAAATCGAACAAAATTGTTTCGCAAAGAGATTTTCTTCGTCAGTCTGATTTCTTCACCGGTTATGTCGCCGAAGAACAAAAGCAAAAGCCAGATGGTCAAACGCGGCCGTGAGACGATTCCGGACGGCAATCCAGAACCGTCCGGCCGCACCATACCACTATCGAGCGCACCGATATATCTTTCTACGATCGTCGGGAAAAAACCTCAAGTGTTCCCCCCCTCCTTCATGAGAACTTCGTGACCTCTTTTTTTTAGAACTTATGCTCAGCCAGTCCTCTTGCCGGCGCGTGAAGAAGCTCTCCCCTGCAACAACTTCTAGTTCGGATTCCTCTCGCCGAGTTGTGATGCTCAACGGCTCCGGAGCCCTCGTCTGGTCCACGACCTCCCTGTTGTAATTTAATACCCGCGAAAACTCTAACCAAGATCTTACAACTGTATGTTAACACGAAAGCAACAGAGAAAATTAAATGAAGGATGATAAAAAGGGACACCATCATGTACGTGGTTCGGTCCGATGTCGGAACCTACATCCACGAAGAGGGCCAACCGCAAATAATCCACTAATAATCGGAGAATCAAGTTTACAAATCGTTCTCGCACCCGAGTGTTTCCCAAACCTAGGTTAAACCCAAATCCCAAGTGTTTACACATAAACAACTTCAATGGAAGCCTTCATTCTCCGGCCAAGCGAAAGAGAACTTCCTCTTGAGAAGTGTTTTTTTCTTCTTCTGTCCTCCGCTCGGAAGCCCCCTCCTCCTTCCGATCCTCTCCCTTTTTCACCATTACTCCCCATGCACCCTTTTTTCATCCACCCAAAAGTGCCAAAAGATATAGCCATCCCTTCTTTTGTCATTTTTTATTCTCCTCTCTTTACTTTGTCGCCCAACTTCCTATTAGAATGATGATGTTCCTCCACTTGCAGACCATCCTTCCCTCCACTTTTCTCCACTCAATATTTTCTATTTCCTCTCCCAGCTTTCTTCACTAATCCTCTTCTTTCGGCCTATCATCATGCCCTTCTCCACTTCCATTTTTTTTTTGACAGGTGTGTTAAAGTGCTTTAAAAAAAACGCAACCTGGCCTACTTTCAAAAAATAAAGATATCCCTGCCGTATAATGCTCATAGGATTCTCCTTAGCCCTCCATGTATTGAAGACATGTCTGTGGGGGCCTACGAGATGATTTTACAATGCCCATTTTTAAAAATTGCTCGCTCCTGCTTTATCCTCCCGACAATGGCACATTTTCGCGAGCTCAGCATATTGAAAAGCTGAAAGCATTCGAGTGAGATGCCATATGATGAGAAGTTGTTGCGAATGTGGACTGTAAACGAGTTTCATTGCCGGAATTGAATCCTTCTTCTCGGCCCACACTCGATTTTCTGCATTGCGCACTTGTCATCCTCTATTACGTGCGCTTATCATCTCTACCTCCAACCATCTCAAGCGCTTTTTCCTCTCTCTTTTTTTTTTAGTTGAAGTTCCATATCAGGCACGTCTTGGATAAATCAATGTTCATAGGCAGTATATATTTTACAGACTTGGGGACACTTTTAATTCCATGGGACTCCAAATATTTCGGGATAAATATGATGTAATGTCCTTCAAGTGATAAATTAAATTCGAAAAAATTGAACACAAGGATGAAATGTGTGCCACCAGGCCATTGAAAAGATTAGATTTTCAGAGGACAACATCACGACTCAAGAAATACAAAAATTGAAAATTACAGCGCTAAAACGGGTTTTCTAGAAATTTTTCAAACGACCTAAAAATGAAATTAATAAAGTGACTCTCAATTCCAGATTGAAATTTTTTTTTAGAGTTTATTCGGCCAAAATGAAAAGAAAATTAAAATAAAAATTAAAATGAAAAATACCGACTATTTATTCATGTTTTGTTGGCCTCAAATGCTATTTATTTTTATTTTTATAATATTTTCCTAATTTCTGAAAATTTAAAAAAGTGAAAAAATGAAAAATCACTTTTTGGTCAAAATTGGTTCTTTAGGCTTAGCCAAGGTCCCCAAAATTGATTTTTCAATTTTATAAATTTTTATGGATTTTTTATTACTTTAGCAATAGAAAAAATGATTAAAAATCAGGTGTCAACAGCTGCCCCTCTTTGAAAGGAAGCTCGGTAGAGGTTCATTTCAAAGACGAGATGACACCTGAATTCCAATCGACTCAATACAAGGAAATAAAAAGAATCGCGACATGAATGTTCCACTGAAAATGAAATGAGAACCTAATGATTCGTTATATAAAAAATAAACTTTAGGGTGGTTGAATTTGAACCCGTATGGCAGGTCAACCCATGGTAGATTCCTAATGAAAGGATTCTACTAATTAAATTTTGACCCGTATGGTAGGTCACCCCATGGTAGATTCCTAATGAAAGGATTCTACTGATTAAAAATTTCGTTAAGATTCGACCTGTATGGTAGGTCACCCCTTGAAAATGCCTGTAAGAAGGACTTTGTGCTTGTAGAAAGGACTTGATGCCTGTAAAAAGGACTTTAGTGCCTATAAAAAGGATTTTGTGCCTGTAGAAAGGACTTGATGCCTGTAAAAAGGACTTGGTGCCTGTAAGAAGGACTTGGTGCCTGTAAGGAGGACTTGATTTGCCTGTAAGAAGGACTTGGTGCCTGTAATAAGGACTTATTTTGCCTGTAAGAAGGACTTGGTTTGCCTGTAAGAAGGACTTGATTTGCCTGTAAGAAGGACTTGGTTTGCCTGTAAGAAGGACTTTACGCCTGTAATAAGGATTTGATTTGCCTGTAAGAAGGACTTTATGCCTGTAAGAAGGACTTGGTTTGCCTGTAAGAAGGACTTGATTTGCTTGTAATAAGGACTTGATTTGCCTGTAAGAAGGACTTTGTGCCTGTAATAAGGACTTGATTTGCCTGTAAGAAGGACTTTATGCTTGTAAGAAGGACTTGGTTTGCCTGTAAGAAGGACTTGATTTGCCTGTAATAAGGACTTGATTTGCCTGTAATAAGGACTTGGTTTGCCTGTAAGAAGGACTTGATTTGCCTGTAATAAGGACTTGATTCGCCTGTAAGAAGGACTTTGTGCCTGTAATAAGGACTTGATTTGCCTGTAAGAAGGACTTGATGCCTGTAAGAAGGACTTGGTTTGCCTGTAAGAAGGACTTGATTTGCCTGTAATAAGGACTTGATTTGCCTGTAAGAAGGACTTTGTGACTCAAAGGGTGCCATTCTGGAATCTGGGGAGACCAGGAATCCTGCGGAAGCTCAAACCCAATTTATATTCTCTTATCGCTCAAGCATAAGTCAGAGAGGCAGAAATCAAAATATCTTAGACATTTCCGTATTCGAGACGAATCATGCTTCATTAGAGAAGTTGGATATCTGTATGTGCCGCAATGGATTCGAGCACTCCAACAATTGTTAGAATTCATTCCCTTGGAAAGTCTAAGTTGAAGATATACTTACCTGAGAATTTGGAAGACAGCCTAGTGATTTCTTGACAACTAGGCTTGTTCATTCCATAATCGCTAAATGGATTTCCAGACCGTGAGAGTTAACTCGAACATCCAAAATGTGTTACATGTCAGGCAGTGTTAGAGATAACATGTGCAGGCATTTTCATTAATGCGTTCATTGGTTCATGCAAAACTGTTCAGCTAAGTTTGCCATGATTAAAGGCAGTCTATGTAATAACTCATGATGCAATCGATCAACATATAGATCATGTATTGCATTACCACTTTTGTTTAAGGAGGTTCTTATAGTATGAACACCTCGAATGTTATCTGAATGGGGGACTTCATTCCGAAAGGGCTTTTTCTCACTCTGGAGAAAGGCTGTTTATCTGTAGATCAAAATGTTAGACCTGTGTGGAAATGGTTTGCCTTTCCTCATCCTGTCATGCCCCATTCTGCACATTTGATATCTCCTGTGCAGTTTATGTTCTAAGTTGGAGTTGGTAAGTTAAACACACGGAATAGTCATACATAATTCATGAACTGTGTAAGCACAATGCAGATGTGACAATTTTTTTAGCATCACGTGTGTTTATATAATGTGCAAATATGGGCGAATTTAAATTGCCCCTGGTATGTGGGCGGACCGAACAAATTGGGAAGCCTACTCCTTATGTTGAGGGGTGGTTTGTCTCAAACTTTACCCCTGCGCGATGAAGCATATGGGCGAGGGAGCATTTTGGTTTGTTTAATGCCCCTGCAAGAAGCAGAGAAATTATTCTTGAAATCAAACGAGATAAGGAAGACATATTTGCTTTTTCGTTTCAGAGCTTGCGATCAATTTGCCCCATTTTTCACCAGAATAGATCTTGTCAGGTGATCATAATTTTCTTTTGGATTTGTCTCCTTCAACATGTTAAATGTTAGTATAAATATTTCCTGTGAAAAGAAAAGGGGACATGTCAACCAGTATTAAAAGGGATAAATTGGAAACGATACTGATTTACCCTTCATCTTGAATGCCTTGGACAAGTCTTTTACCAATTTTGCTGGATTGAGTTTTCTTCGACTTTTGTTGGATGCTTCACCATTAAGCCGAGAATGTAGCAAAATATTGACTTCGGTATTACTCGTCGAGTATTCCTGCTTGCAAAAAGAAATGCACAAAAAGTTGTTTCATTTATTTATAATACATACAACATTCCCCACCCTCGGGGATCGAACTCGGGATATTTCGGACCTACTGTCATCCCCCATACCATTCGGTCCATTGGACCATAGGTGTCCATGGGGCTATCCTTTCAAAGGTTAATCTTTGGGGATAAAGCAGCCTTGTTGTATCACCTTATGCCATGTTACGGTATTTCTCGAGGTAATTTGCAATCCCTGTTAAGAATGGAATAAGACAATTCAAGACTTGAGATGATTATGTGCACATTAGAACGATACAGAATTACCCATTTCTGAGATTGTTCGCGTCTTTCGCTTGTACTTTCGTCTGTCCGAAGCTGTCCATCCCGTGGTAATGCCCATGAGTCGATTTGCCCCCAAATTTTGTTCAACTTGTATTCGGATATAATTGCGTTCTCGGGTCGATTTGCAATTTCCTGAGAATAGAAGGGGCTTAATTTTAAAACTTGGAGCAACTGAGGGCAAATTGAAACGATACGGAGTTACCCTTCAGGTTTATCCAGATTTTGACTCGCCATCAATTCGTCGCGAGGTTGGTGAGGTGGCGGATTCGAGCATTTAATAGGGGGAAGTCGGATTATTACTCATTGCTTTTACACATTCACAAAAGCAGAAAAACATATCACGCAAGGAAATAAAACACATTCACTCATTCAGGATCAGTTCTGCTTCCTCTACAGGCTCTCCCATGATCAGCTGGCTTCATCCCAAATTAGGTATGCATCGGCCATATCGAAGGTCTGGTGGTCACTGGCTGAACAAGTGCATCACAGTCCCGATGCTTTACCGATATCAAACTGGTTGATTATGGCGAAAAGATCATCGTCAATGTCCGCTTGGTGGTGATCTGTCCCTTCTTCCTCGGGAGGTATTGATACTGATCCAATATCATTGGTCTTTTTGTACCCTGCTCCAACAGAACTCGATCCTGTTATAAATTGGTCTAACTCACCTCTTAAACGCGCATTTTCGATTCTCATATCATACATTTCATCAAGGGTGAGGAGGAGGCTATTGCAGTTGGGGCAGGTGGCGGAGTCAAAAGTCTCTTTATACATCTTGTTTTCCGCTCGGAGGTTTTCATTTTCAACTCTTAGAAACTCGGCTTCGTTGTGCTCATGACGAGTCTTCATTCGGGTTCGTCTATTTTGAAACCAGAACTTGATTTGCGAAGGTTCAAGTCCTAGCTCCTGACTCAGTTCCATTTTTTGTTTGCCGTCTGGCATAGGGCACGTTCTGAAGAAAGCTTCAAGCTTTCGTACTTGCTCCTCAGTATGGCGACGGTAACGCTTCTTTTGACCTTTACCGTTGTTGTCATTGTCCTTACCGGGCTCTTGGACGTCGTCGGTGGAAGGGCCGGGCTCCATAGGCTCGATCCCAAATATGGCTTCGAACTCTTCCTCTCCCATATTCAGCAAGTAACGATAACTTTCAAGTGTGTTGGGTTGAGACATCTTCGATTTGGTTAACGATTTCTCTCTTTCGAGCACGAATGAGAATTATCAAGAAGATGCCTCCTTTAAAATTAGACGTGGGTTTAGCAACTGTATTGCCTCTCTCGAGTGTTCTGGCTTTCTCGATTTTCTTTTCATCGTATCTCTTGCCCAGCTCGTCTCCTTCCATCTTTCCGTGGAAGGGGGCCCCTTATTGTTGTCTCCACCGTCAATTTGCTGGCGAGTTCTTCAATAAAGACGAGTCGTATCTCTTTTCTGCCGAAAATGTCTTTGTCTCCCACTCAGCTTATTTTTTATCCTTTCTTTTTCAAAGTAGTGGCGTCCCGTCTAACTTTTCCGTAGAGACGTCGGATTTGCTTGGCTCGAGATTGGAGACAAGTAGCGGAGGTGATACTGATAGGGAATGGTAGACAGGAAAATCTGGCCAGTAGAGACTTCCCCTGCAAAAATGAAAGAGAATGCGGTAGTATATGTTCTTCATATTCTAGAAAAATTGGAACGATACTGTTTTACCCTTGTGTATACTTCCATTGAATTTGAATTGAGGAAGTTCCTTCATTTGGATTGGATTGAATTGTATGTCCCGAGTTGCCCTTTACTTTGAGCTTGCCACATAAGTGCTTTGCTTAGTTAGGCCTTGTTTTCTTTCGGGTTGCCTTGGACCATCATCATTTTCTATGCCATCGGGTCCGTGGACCGGAGGGCTCCTTTAATTTGAAGGCTACCTTCAAGGCAAATGAGTCCTATCGCATTCCATTGGGTCATTTCATTTTGCGACACTCTTGAGGCAATTTGCAATCCCTTATTCAATGTCAGTTCTGCCTCTCCTCTGGCTCTTCGATAATCAGCTAGTCTCGTGTTGGTTCGGGTGTGGATGACCGATGTTTGAGAGTCCTTACTCACTAGCTCCTGATCGCGGCTTGGGACGTCTGTCAACCCTAAACTGGTTGACCAGGGCAGTAAGCTCATCATCTGGGTAATCTCTTGAACCTTCCAGCAACTGATACTCGAATTGGGCATTGTTGTTGGCAAATGCTGGCGGTAGATTTCTCATTCTTTCATTGCCATGAGCAATTTGACTTCTCGTGCTGGAACCTTCATCATTACTCGAGAAAGTGTGGGGATCACCAACTGTCCTGCTGCTAAACACTCCTTCCATTTGAGGATTAGAGAAGTGGAAGTGCTCATGATAATTTCTTGTTTGATTCTCTGGCTGCGCAGGCGCGCTGATCATGGGATGAATTCTAGCCAAGGGTTGGTGCTCAAACCAAGGAGTCTGAATACACTGCCCCTGCGGTCCATATTCTTGAAGGGCATTAGGGTGATTCTGGGGGATACTTTGATTAACGCCTGGAGGATTGATGGCACGGCTACTGGCTTGGTTGATGATGGGAAGTGGCTCGCCCCATGCTAACCTGCGGAACTTATGGTGGCGAGGAGACTCGACGTTCAGGCTTGGATCAGTCCCGCCTTGGTTTTCTTGATTCTGAGATGCATTGTGTTCTCTCACCCTTTTTCTGTACTTCTGAAGATGACTCGAAACATTTGCTTTAGTGAGTCCCTCTACCTTCATAATTTTCAGTATATGTTGCGGCCGTGCCGAATCGATTCCTAGCTGCTGAACTGCATTAACAAACATACGATGCAGCTCGGGAGACCAACTCATCTTCTTTCTCCAGTTGCTTGGAACAAAATTGAAGGCTTGATGCTTGTTCTCATGGTCGTGCAATTGCTTCCTTACCACGTGCTGCCATATGTTTTGAAGCATCTGAACCCTAACTGGTTTCGTTACGACGTCTTGGGCCCCATTTAAGACAGCCTTCATTATGGCTTGCTGATCATCGCTTGCCGATATTACGAGGACTGGCATGTTTAATTTAGAATTGATGACCTCCAAGAGAGTGAAAACATCCATGTCAATCCCTACCATGGCGGTGAGGACGATATCAAACGGGTCACTACTCCTTCTTAATATCTCTAAGGCCTCTGTCGCCTTTGCTTGAGCTACAACCTTATACCGGCATTTTCTTAATACGGTAACAAGGATTGACAGAGAGACTGGATTACCGTCGATGGCCATGACCAGTAGACCCTCAGGGTAAGGAACTTCATCAGCTTCGACCAGGGTTGAACATGCACCCGTTCCTCTAATGCTCGACATATTTCCGGATCTAGGACTGCCGACTCGAGACCGCCTCAGGATGTCTTCTTGGACTTGAGGGATCACGGGATCGTCGATAGCTTCTCGTAACAGGTTTTCAAAGCCGATGCTTTGATGGTGAAGGTTTTGAATTCCTCTCCCACGAGAACTCCTTCCTCTCTATCTTTCTCCTGCGAGTTCTTACAGATAAACTCTCACTCTCACTATCAAATGAGGACAAGTTCTCTATCTGGCAATAGCAACGACTTCCCTCTTCACGGGCAGCGCTATTAGATTTTTCGAGGGAGAAAATCTGACATTCAGCTTTTGATCAAAGGAGAAATCCTTGTTTCTCGCTCAGTTTGTCTTCTTATTTCTTTTCGTGATAGGGGGCCCCTGTCAAGATCTCCACCGTCAATTTACTGGCGGGTCCTCCAATAAAGACGAGTCGTATCTCCTTTTCTGCCGAAAATTTCTTTGTCCCCCACTCAGCTCGTCTTTTCGTTCTTTCTTTTTTCAAAGCGGTGGAGTCCTATCCAGCTTTTCCGTAGAGACGATGGATTTGTTCGGCTCGAGGTTGCCACTTGGCTGGAATTTGAGCCACCGGGGGTGTTGCCGACAGAGAATGGTAGATAGGAAAACCTATAAGGACTGCCCCCGTGAAATCAGTATTTAAATTGAAGCAGCTTACCATCTTTGCATTCTGCTCATCTGCCTCACCTCTCTCCCCCTTTCTTTCATATTCTGCTTTCGAAAATGTCCAATTCTCCTAACCACACCTTATCCACGGAAGTCCTGGCTGGGTGGGAGAGACTCTACAATCTTCTTGGTAGAGGTTACGCTCATGTAGCCAAAAACTCTACCGTAGAGGCTGAAATCCTCGGTTTATTCAGGACCGTGGACGCTGCTTCTGTTGAGGGTACCCAACTGGGAAAGGAGTATCGGAACTTCTCGACCCTCTTCATCAATTTTCTAGCTGCCTATAACCGCGCTTATGAGACGGTCCTTGTGACCGCCGTCGTGAAAGCCCATTACCGAGACCGGCACGAGCGTCTGGCAACAGTTACGTTTGTGGCTGATAATCACAAAAAGGCCCTCAAGTTTGCCAACGATCAGCTTTCGTGGCTGGTTCATGAGAGGGGAAAGTTGGTGGACCGTCTGGCCTTGGTCCGAACTTACGCCGAACAGGAGCCAGGCATTATTGTGATGAGGTGCAAATGCGGTTGGCTGCAGGAGAGACTTGATGACATTACGGCAGACATTGCTTTCGAGAGGGCAGCGATTCCGGACCTGGAGTTTGCCGTTGAGCATTACGAGGCCACTATGGCCCAGGTTAAAGAGAAGTGCGATCGCCTCTTCTTTAGGCTCGCGGAGCTTGATCCTGAGAGCGCCCGGTGCATCCAGAGCATCAACTGTTTGGAGAGTCAGTTGAAATCTTTCGTAATGGTCATCAGGGCCCAGTTTGGCTTTACCTTTCCTCCCCAGTGAGTTGTTGTAATACTCTTTGATGAATGGAATGAAAGAAAAGCTTCACGTGTTTTTTTTATTTTTCTGCTATCGTTTCTTCCGCATAGCATAACAGAACGATTTGAGGTACCGAAGATGTCGAGGCTTAATGTTCTTCTTGATGTTCTTGTTTAATTGCTCCAGACGATGATATCGAGAACATTGATGAAGGGTTCGGCGGTGGCCCCCACTATCCATCTTGAGATCACGAACAATAACGCTATGACAACTCGATCAGTGCGCTGGTAATAAATCCAGCCACCTGTTGTATGCCCACTTTTATCCATATTTTGTTTCTTTCGGCGTCCACTTGCTCGTGTCGGTCGCCTGTAGCGTCGGGAGAAATTCCTGTGGGCCACGTTCATTAATAGAACCTCGGTCCTCTAAAAACCCTCCGCGTGTTTCGAATCCGAGGAAATTTTAAGACCGGTCTCTAGTTGATTTAATTTGGTTAAGGTATTGTTTCGTGGGTCCTGATTATATA
Source organism: Psidium guajava (assembly GCA_016432845.1). NCBI lineage: Eukaryota > Viridiplantae > Streptophyta > Magnoliopsida > Myrtales > Myrtaceae > Psidium > Psidium guajava. The sequence continues at coordinate 37,964,146 of CM028228.1, forward strand.
ATCCTTATTGTCTTTCAAAAGACGTGGGATCCTCTGCAATACATTAAATATGCCCCAGTGTTTAATCGGTGTAAATCCACTGTCATATCAGAATATACGGCCCGTACGTGTTCATTAACTGACACATGTCTGAGTCCGAAAGGATCGACCTCCTCACTTGCCCCCAGGATTAAGAAATCAGCAATTTCCTGTCTTTTCGTACTTCTAAAAATAATTCGTGGTGTGCATTATTGAACCAAACTTTACCCCCGCCTGGGATACCTGAGATTTCCTACAAAAGTAAAGGATATAATTAGTACATGACGCAAGAAAGGTCGGCCCATGATTCCTACATTAGTCTAATTTTATTCTTCCATTTTGTTGAGAAATCAAATGAAATTTTCTTAGGAGGTCACATGTGGATTTTTCAAAAACTAATTTTCTTGAGATTTTCATAACTTGGAAAGTGTGATAAAATCTCTTGATCAAATTTTCTGAAGGAATTTTCTATCAAAATAAATTTTCAGAGGTATATTTATTAGGAAAATTTTATTTTTATTAGAGCAGGAAAGACATAACAAAAATCCTTTATTAGTCAATAAAATTCCCCCGAGACATTAGTCTAATTTTATTTAGATACAATTTTCTTAGAAAAACATGAGCGAATTTCTCAAAAAGAATTTTTGTTGCAAGTTTTTATAATTTGAAAGAATGTGATAAAATCACTTGATGTTTACCAAAGTTTTTTGTGAAGGAATTTTTCTTTTTATCGAAATAAATTTTCAGAGAAAAATTTGTCAGGAAAATTTCATTTTTATTGAAGCAAGAAAAACATGACAAAAATCTCTTATTGGTCAATTAGTCTAATTTTATTTAGTGAAAATTTTCTTAGAAAAACATGAGCGAATTTCTCGAGAAGAATTTTATTGCAAGTTTTTATAATTTGAAAAATGTGATAAAATCACTTGATGTCTACTAGAGTTTTTTTTGAAGGAATTTTTCTTTGTATTGAAGTAAATTTTCAGAGGAAAATTTTTTTTTTCAGGAAAATTTCATTTTTATTGAAGCAATAAAAATATGACAAAAATCCCTTATTGGTTAATAAAATTCCCATGAATGGATTTTTTCACATCATTTTTTCAAAATTTTTTTTTTAAAAGAAATGAGGGAAAATTTTAATTTTTATTATTTTTTTTAAAGGAATAGTCGTAATATCAAGCTCAAAAACTGACTAACACCTAGCATGGACCGACTGAAAATAAATACAAGATAAAATTAGAGAACTTACTTTTACCTTGGAGAAATGCAAATCACATAGCCATGCGCATGACTCAAGTGAGGAGTGGACTCTAGAAAATAAAAGAAGGAGAGACAGGGTATGGACCTAAAAGGCCCCCACTATCTGAATTGACAAACTTACCCTCCGCGCAATCAAATCACAATGGGAAGAATTGTCAATTCAGATAATGAGCGGGATAAAATATGGTCAACCCCAGCGCAATCGACGCAAGAGCTTTGCATATTCGATCCCTATCTATGGTTTTCTAGGAAGAATTTCGCGACTTGGGTTTAGACGCTTGTGTGTGCAGGTGTCGTGATCCTCAGAGTATGCAAGACATGCACAGCAATTGATATCAAAACAGCGCTTCTAAAAATGTGCGAAATTAAACAAATAAACCCAACACCGAGCCTGCAAAACAAAGGGGTTAGCCAAACACTCCGCCCCTTATAACTCCCATCCTGCAAAAACATATAACACCTATAGAATGAGTCTCAAGCAAGATCGCCAGAAGCGAGATATCCATGAAATTTTCATTGGCCTAAGTCCACTAAGACTTTTAAAATTTCGAAAAAATTCAAGTATTCCAATTGGTATCTTTTTTCGAAAATTTAAAAATCTCGTCCCCAGCGGAGTCGCCAAGCTGTCGCGACCCTCTAATTTTTTTTTTAAAATTTTAAAAGGGTTATTAGGTTAATTAGATTTGACTAACCTAACGCGGACCCTCCCAAGCCCTACCCAATCGCAACTTTGATTTTTTGTTTAAATGATTTTGAAATTTGGAGTCGCCACTAATCGTTCTTGGTAGGTCGATTAGAAACCTAAATAAATTAGCGGGAGAACTAATTTATTCCTGCGAACCAGAGATTATGAGCTCGGAGACTTGGTTACACTAGTTAATTAAAACTAATGCCCTTTCGGTACCTTAATTTCATGGATATCCTAATTCGGCAACTCAGGCTTGGTCTATTCCTAAGGCTTTAATAGGGTATTCTCTTTTGTGTTTTCACTTTTTAAATAGGATGCATGGATGGTATATATTTTTATTTGTTATATTTTTTTTAAGTGTTAAAGATTCCCTGAAGCCGAAAGAGGGAGTGTGTTAACGACTTCTGTGTAATATTACGACCTACTCATCTTTTGGGTCTGATGATTCAAAAATTAAATTATAGGAAGTACGTGACAGTGAATAAACACCTCCAATGGGTGGCCTAGCATTGGCTTGGCTCTTCCCTTTGGGATTTAAGGTATAGGTATTTAAGTTGCAAGTATTTAAACTACTGTAAGTAAAAACCTCCAATGGGAGGCTAAGCATTGGCTTGGCTCTTCCCTTTGGGATTTAAGGTACAGGTATTTAAGTTGCAGGTATTTAACTACTGTAAGTAAAAACCTCCAATGGGAGGCTAAGCATTGGCTTGGCTCTTCCTTTTGGGATTTAAGGTACAGGTATTTAAGTTGCAGGTATTTAACTACTGTAAGTAAAAACCTCCAATGGGAGGCTAAGGATTGGCTTGGCTCTTCCCTTTGGGATTTAAGGTACAGGTATTTAAGTTGCAGGTATTTAACTACTGTAAGTAAAAACCTCCAATGGGAGGCTAAGCATTGGCTTGGCTCTTCCCTTTGGGATTTAAGGTACAGGTATTTAAGTTGCAGGTATTTAACTACTGTAAGTAAAAACCTCCAATGGGAGGCTAAGCATTGGCTTGGCTCTTCCCTTTGGGATTTAAGGTACATGTATTTAAGTTGCAGGTATTTAACTACTGTAAGTAAAAACCTCCAATGGGAGGCTAAGCATTTGCTTGGCTCTTCCCTTTGGGATTTAAGGTACAGGTATTTAAGTTGCGGATGGACTTTGTCCTCTCCATTCTGGGGTATGAATTCTTTAAAATGAAATACAACGAATTGATTCAACAATTTGAAATTTGTACGCGCTTGAGGACTCCTCCAAGCCAATTTTGTGCTTCCATAGGGTTGACCATTGATATAGAGCTGCGGCTTCCTGACATAAAATAGAGTGAAGTGGGGAGGAGAAAAATCTATGCTCACTTAATAATAATAATAATAATAATAATAATAATAATAATAATAAGACGAGCAAATAGAATGAAATAAAGTAAAATAAAAAGTGAAAAGAAGCGGAAGAGCACTTAGCTCGCGGGCAGATCAACTGAGGAGTTGGTAGAAACTTAAGAGTTCATTCAAGTCAATTCCGCGCTCCCGTGGGATTCATTATTGATATGAATACAAAACAAGATTTCTTTAAATTCAACACAGCAATTAGTGATGGAGTTAAAAAAAAAAAATTTAAACAATCATAGCATAAGAAAACACGGCCAAGTCAAATGTAACCAGTAGTCGCATCGCAAAGGAAACAAAGCTCAGAGAAAGAGCATCCTTCATTTTGATCAGTCAAGTCCCACGGCAATCATATTTTCGCGTCACATCTTCTTATATATTCAATATTTTGTTTTTGCTTCACCATGACATTTAGACAAATAAAATAATGGGGAATTGTAGGAGTCTAGATCTCGTATATTTTTGTGACATGGAGTATCCTATCATATTATACTACAACCTTCACCGTTCATTTATTTCACGTCAAAGGGTTTACGCATCTGGTGAGTGGGTGGTCTTAAAAAAACGCTTGCTTGTCTTTAACATGAACATTTGTTTTTTTCGGATGATGTTACTGCAAATTAAGAGAGGTTTTAGCAACTGAGTAACATTAGAATCTACTATTGCATGGCCTCACTCCTGGATCGAGGGTCACGAATTTCTAGAACGAACTCAGACTATAAGCAAAGAGAACACATCACAAGCTGCCTTGAAACTAAGCTAAGATAAATAAGGTTCTACTGCAGAGAAATTATCGGATCACGAGATATTTAACGCAAAACATTGATGCAACCATGCGGCCAATGCTTTTAATGAACCTACAAGTCCCAGAGGATCACTTTATAAGTAGCACAAAAAGCACCGGAGGAAATGGATACAGTAATGCGCAAAGACATGAGATCAGGTAATTATCTTAAGAAAAAATAATAATAATTACCCTCATATAGCCAAAATTAGATTAAGCAATAATACACGATGGATTAATCGATTCTGTAGATTTGAATCCACTCATAGAATGCCTGAGAATAAGCGGTGGAAGGAAATGACAACTCACAAATCTTACTCCAAATGGACGAGAAATTATCTCCAGAGTCTAAACTACTAAACTAATCCTTAATAATGCTTCCTCTTTCGTTCAAGCCTAAACATCAACTCATGGATTTGGGTTTAATAGGATACGGCAGTAATGCACGCAAGACACATGGCAAAAAGAACACTTTTATTTGGCCTCGACAATAACGGGTTAGGAGGAAAATAATACTATTTCACTATGGATGAAAATTCATATTGTATCACGTACATTGACATACACTTGTAACAAATCAAAATTGGAGGCTGCTCTATCCAAACTTGGTTCAGGCAATTTATCAAATAGGTGGAGTGATTCTCGGCCAAAGGACTCGTGTATCAAATTTCAAGTACAACTCATTTTAGAACGTTTCAACCATCAAAGATTAGACTCACTCAATGTCAAATTTTTTAATATTCGCAGCCATGTTTCTCTACCTGTTACTCTACATATACAAGAAACCTAATCGTACCTTTGCTCAAAGTGAATGTGCGCTTTCAGCTGACGAAACCAGCACTTGAATCTCTCAGATTAGAGAAACGGGTGGGAGATCTCTACGCGGCTCAACATTCGATGAACTAATATGAAGACGATGAATAGAAATGGTAAGTAGAGTTCTGACGAACTAAGAATAACAAAATCGAACAAAATTGTTTCGCAAAGAGATTTTCTTCGTCAGTCTGATTTCTTCACCGGTTATGTCGCCGAAGAACAAAAGCAAAAGCCAGATGGTCAAACGCGGCCGTGAGACGATTCCGGACGGCAATCCAGAACCGTCCGGCCGCACCATACCACTATCGAGCGCACCGATATATCTTTCTACGATCGTCGGGAAAAAACCTCAAGTGTTCCCCCCCTCCTTCATGAGAACTTCGTGACCTCTTTTTTTTAGAACTTATGCTCAGCCAGTCCTCTTGCCGGCGCGTGAAGAAGCTCTCCCCTGCAACAACTTCTAGTTCGGATTCCTCTCGCCGAGTTGTGATGCTCAACGGCTCCGGAGCCCTCGTCTGGTCCACGACCTCCCTGTTGTAATTTAATACCCGCGAAAACTCTAACCAAGATCTTACAACTGTATGTTAACACGAAAGCAACAGAGAAAATTAAATGAAGGATGATAAAAAGGGACACCATCATGTACGTGGTTCGGTCCGATGTCGGAACCTACATCCACGAAGAGGGCCAACCGCAAATAATCCACTAATAATCGGAGAATCAAGTTTACAAATCGTTCTCGCACCCGAGTGTTTCCCAAACCTAGGTTAAACCCAAATCCCAAGTGTTTACACATAAACAACTTCAATGGAAGCCTTCATTCTCCGGCCAAGCGAAAGAGAACTTCCTCTTGAGAAGTGTTTTTTTCTTCTTCTGTCCTCCGCTCGGAAGCCCCCTCCTCCTTCCGATCCTCTCCCTTTTTCACCATTACTCCCCATGCACCCTTTTTTCATCCACCCAAAAGTGCCAAAAGATATAGCCATCCCTTCTTTTGTCATTTTTTATTCTCCTCTCTTTACTTTGTCGCCCAACTTCCTATTAGAATGATGATGTTCCTCCACTTGCAGACCATCCTTCCCTCCACTTTTCTCCACTCAATATTTTCTATTTCCTCTCCCAGCTTTCTTCACTAATCCTCTTCTTTCGGCCTATCATCATGCCCTTCTCCACTTCCATTTTTTTTTTGACAGGTGTGTTAAAGTGCTTTAAAAAAAACGCAACCTGGCCTACTTTCAAAAAATAAAGATATCCCTGCCGTATAATGCTCATAGGATTCTCCTTAGCCCTCCATGTATTGAAGACATGTCTGTGGGGGCCTACGAGATGATTTTACAATGCCCATTTTTAAAAATTGCTCGCTCCTGCTTTATCCTCCCGACAATGGCACATTTTCGCGAGCTCAGCATATTGAAAAGCTGAAAGCATTCGAGTGAGATGCCATATGATGAGAAGTTGTTGCGAATGTGGACTGTAAACGAGTTTCATTGCCGGAATTGAATCCTTCTTCTCGGCCCACACTCGATTTTCTGCATTGCGCACTTGTCATCCTCTATTACGTGCGCTTATCATCTCTACCTCCAACCATCTCAAGCGCTTTTTCCTCTCTCTTTTTTTTTTAGTTGAAGTTCCATATCAGGCACGTCTTGGATAAATCAATGTTCATAGGCAGTATATATTTTACAGACTTGGGGACACTTTTAATTCCATGGGACTCCAAATATTTCGGGATAAATATGATGTAATGTCCTTCAAGTGATAAATTAAATTCGAAAAAATTGAACACAAGGATGAAATGTGTGCCACCAGGCCATTGAAAAGATTAGATTTTCAGAGGACAACATCACGACTCAAGAAATACAAAAATTGAAAATTACAGCGCTAAAACGGGTTTTCTAGAAATTTTTCAAACGACCTAAAAATGAAATTAATAAAGTGACTCTCAATTCCAGATTGAAATTTTTTTTTAGAGTTTATTCGGCCAAAATGAAAAGAAAATTAAAATAAAAATTAAAATGAAAAATACCGACTATTTATTCATGTTTTGTTGGCCTCAAATGCTATTTATTTTTATTTTTATAATATTTTCCTAATTTCTGAAAATTTAAAAAAGTGAAAAAATGAAAAATCACTTTTTGGTCAAAATTGGTTCTTTAGGCTTAGCCAAGGTCCCCAAAATTGATTTTTCAATTTTATAAATTTTTATGGATTTTTTATTACTTTAGCAATAGAAAAAATGATTAAAAATCAGGTGTCAACAACGTGCCTTACACGTCACCCTTTTATAACCCGAGGATGTCACAGGTGGGATATCCTGTAAAACTCCATATTGTCGTGCCACACGGAGAGCATGGTATTTCGTCATGCTGATAATACCCAAAAGAAGTAAGGGCTCCTGCTCACTGTGGTACAAACAAGCCTCATAGACTTAGAACCATATAGCTTGCCAAAACAGAACCACGGAATTTGGATCTTTAAATAAATCAGTCCACTTGGAATAAGACAATCTACCAATATGTTTTTGCAATTTTTGAAATTTTGCAATTGGATTTTCTTCTCGACTTACTCATGGAACAGTCATTCTTGAGCTAAACTTAGCATAATGAAAGAAAAACCACATTTGTAAAAATCCAACTGGAGCATGGAATGTTTTGTACTTATTTTGCTTAAAACAAGTTAATAATATAAAAGTCTCGGTTAAGATAGCATTAGTAAAGTTCATTCCACTACAAACTTGCCTAGTTATCCAAGTCATAGATGGCCTAATAAAATTCTTTTGGAGCGAAAAGATCACAAGTTCGAAGAAAGCTAGAATGAAGATCCTATTTTGCAAGTATGAATTGCTTTCATAAAAAAGTTCAATTACGAATGAGAAAGGGCACATATGACAGTTCTTTTAAAATTTTCCTCATTTTATTTTTGCTAATTTTCAAATACTCAGCAAAAATGACAATTGAATCTATTCCTACACAAGGGCAAATTAATCAATACTCAAAGGTTTTTCAATGGCAAGGCTATACTCTTCCAAAGTCGGAGTGAGCTTGTGCTTGCCTAGAATGAAAGTAGCAGTATATGGGCACCAGAAATGTGCAAACGCCTGCATGACCACAATCTGTAATCTGATGTCCAAAAGTGGTAATATATTACCCATACGGCTAAGGGCATAGGTCCGTACGTCAACACTCAAATGCCCCCACATTTGCTTCAACTTGGCCTTTGGAATCTGCACGAAACAGATATCGATGTGACCCATTCTCTATAGATCACGCCCCACAAGCCTAAGCGTCATGGACCGACCTAAACAATAATATAAGACAAGATGAAGTTCAGAAGCATATTTTACCGGGGGATAGGAAAATAAACAATCACATGCACATGCACATGACTTGTGGGTTAACCTTATTCTAACTATTCTAATGGCTCACAAATTAAAGCACAAGACTTACGGCAAGGCAACAATCTCGCACACATAATCAAGATTAACCCTAATTCCACGTCGTAACTAGGATTAGCCGGGCCTTTCAACTTCAGCTGCTCGAGTTAAAAATTATAAACCCTACTTCGCTAATCTTACCGAGCCTGAGACCTAACTTTTAAAACTCATTTTTCAAAAGAGGTTCGGGATTAAATCTGGACTAGCTTTCAATGTGATCTCACGCCGAACGCTAGAAACAAATCACAATACCATCCTAAAACTAGTGGCTCGGGTCCGGCCACGGGACATGTGTGATTTAGTGCTGAAGCGATTAATCATGCATAACAATTAAATGCAAACATCACTTCAAAACGCGCATAATTAAACAAACAATTTCAAACACCGATCTGCACGATAAAGGGTTAATCAAATACTCCACCCCTTATAACTCTCAATGTGCTAAAACATATAACACCTAAAGAACAAGTTTCAAGCAAGATCACCATAAGTGAGATATTCATGAAATTTTCATCGGCCTAAGTCCACTAAGGCTTTTAAAATTTCGAAAAAATTTAAGTACTCCAATTAGTGCTTTATTCTTTCGAAAATTCAAAAATTCCAGTCCCCAGTGGAGCCACCAAGCTATCACGATCCGAAAAATTCGATTGACCAAAAATTTTCAAGTTAACAGATTATCAGGTTGATTGGATTGACTAACCTAATACGAACCCTGCAAAGTTCTACCGAATTGTATCTTTGGTTTTTGTTCAAATGATTTTAGAATTTGAAGTTGCCACTAATTATTTTTTTATAGGTTGATTAGAAACCTAAATAAATTAGAGAGAGAATTAAATTACTCTTACGAATCAGAGATTATGAGTTCAGGGACTTGGTTACACTAGTTAATAAAAACTAATGCCCTTTCGCTACCTTAATTCCATGGATATCTTAATTTTGGCAACTCAGGCTTTGTTTACTCCTAAGGCTCTAGTGATGTATTCTTTTTTTGTATTTTCACTTTTTAGATGGAATGCATGGATGATAATGGGTGCATGGATAAGCAAAATATGAATAGACAAATATAGACACTCGAACATATACATGCGAACGTGGAATGCAATCATGACATGCGAGCACGAATATACAACTATGACATGCAAACATGAACGTACGTTATATGCGAACGTGAACATGCAAATACGGCATATGAATGTAGGTATATAAATATAGCACACTAACGCAGACATGCGAATGTGACATACGAACGCAGACATGCAGACGCGACATACGTACGTGGACATGTGTATGTAGATATACGAATACAAATAGGCAGATACGAAGACGTACGAATGTGATTATGCTGATACGAAGACGTACGAATGCGATTATATGGATACAAAGACATATAAATATGATATGCAAATGCAACATACGTTCATGGACGTGCGAACATGACATGCGTACATGGACTTGCGTATGTAACATGTGTACGTAAATCATGCATACGTGGACATACATACACGACATGTGAACGCGGACATGCGGATGCGACACTAGTTTTTTAAATTTTTCTAAATTTTTTGAAATTTATCAAGATAATTTACCTATAAGAGGTAAAATCGTCATTTTAAAAAGACCAGGAAGAGAAATTAACAAAAATAGGATTAGCCAGTAGAAATGGCTCATTTTCTAGTCTTTGAGATTTTTCTTTTGAAATTTTTTTTTTTGCATGAATATGCATGAATCAATGTGTTGACACCTGATTTTTAATCATTTTTTCTATTGCTAAAGTAATAAAGAATCCATAAAAATTCATAAAATTGAAAAATCAACTTTGGGGACCTTAGCCAAGCCTAGGGAACCAATTTTGACCAAAAAACGATTTTTCATATTTTCAGTATTTTTACGTATTTTTTATTTATTTATTTTCGAAAATTAATAGAAAATCCATAAAAATTCATAAAATTGAAAACTCAACTTTGGGAACCTTAGCCAAGCCTAGGGAACCAATTTTGACCAAAAAAATAAATTTTCATATTTTATATATATATATATATATATATATTAATTTTTTAAAAAAAATACAAAAATACTTGAAAATTTTGGAAAAATAACATTTGAGGCCAAAAAAAAATACACAAAGATAGTTAATATTTTTATTTTAAATCTACTTTCATATTGGCTATCGCAAATTCAGAAAATTCCAATTCGAGTCACGTGTTCCTTCACGAGTATAATCTCGAATCGGGCCTAAAAAAATTTAATTTGAGTCAACTTATTTTTAATTTTCACTTTTTATGAGTTGTGACATTGTCTTCTAATATTTTAAATTTTCATCTTGGCCCAACTATACCCAGAATGACTTAATTTTGCAAAAGGGTTTTAATTAAATTCTGCATTATTTTCAGCGGCAAGAAATGAGCTTAAATTTGACATGTGGTAAATTTTGGTGTGTCAAAAATTGTGATGAGATTTGGACTTAAAGAAATATATATTTTCAGGGACTGAATTATAAATACTTAAAATTCAAGGACTAGAGTGCAAATACCTAACTCTTGAAGGATTATTTTACAAATAACAAAAAGAAGAGTTAGTGGATAAATTAGAATAGAGAAGGGAAGATGGAGAAGAGGAGATGAAGAAGAATGGTTGGAGAAAATAAGATAAGAATAGAAGGGAAGATGGAGATGAAGAAGAGTTAGTGGAGAATTTAGAATGGGAGATAAATATGGAGAAGGGAAGATGAAGAAGAGTTAGTGGAGAGATTAAAATGTGAGATAGAGATAGAGAAGGGAAGATGGAGATGAAGAAGAGTTAGTGGAGAAATTAGAATGGGAGATAAATATGGAGAAGGGAAGATGAAGATGAAGAAGAATTAGTGGAGAGATTAGAATGTGAGATAGAGATGGAGAATGGAAGATGAAAATAAAGAAGAGTTAGTGGAGAAATTAGAATGGGAGATAGAGTTAGTGGAAAAATTAGAATGGGAGATAGATGAGTAGATTATAAAAGGAGAAAGAAGTGAGCTTAAGAGGAAGAATTTTTTGGGGAGAAAATTTGAAGTGTTTGAGAAATTTTTTGGAGAGAAAATTTTGGATGTTTGAGAGAGTTTTGGGAGATTGAAGAAAAATTTGAGAGAAAGAAAATACCAAAAGAGAGAGAATTTTGAAGATAATGGGAGTTTAAAGCCAGGGGTTATCATCACAAATTCCTTCATCGATCAATATAAATCAAGAGTTCATCCTCGTCAACGAGCAAGCAAATTCGAGGTAAGTGTTTTTATTTATTCATTTATTTATGGTTTTACTCGCAAATTAGCACAAATTGTATACACTTTCTCCATCTCTTTTTTTTCCATATTTTATGTCAGGAGAAGGATATCTCTACGTCAACAGCAAAAATCTCGTAGAGATGCAAAAATCAGCCCAGATAAGCTCCTAAGCTGTCCACCGATTTCTCAACTGATCTGTGACTAAAAGTCCCTCCTGATTCAAAAGAAACTCTCTATATTGGGAACATAGAGAGCGAAAATCAATTATAGAAACCCCTCCCAAAAAAATGGGAGATAAGTACTCTTTCCACTTTTCTGGTTTTAGGTGCAGATTAGCACATATTTTATATACTGACACTTCACTCTATTTTATGTCAGGAAGCCGCAGCTCTATATCAATGGTCAACCCTATGGAAGCACAAAATCGGCTTGGAGGAGTCCTCAAGCGCGCACAAATTTCAAATTGTTGAATCAATTCATTGTATTTCATTTTAAAGAATTCATACCCCAGAATGGAGAGGATAAAGTCCATCCGCAATTTAAATACTTGCACCATAAATCCCAAAGGGAAGAGCCAAGCCAATGCTTAGCCTCCCATTAGAGGTTTTTACTTACAGTAGCTAAATACCTGCAACTTAAATACCTGTACCTTAAATCCCAAAGGGAAGAGCCAAGCCAATGCTTAGCCTCCCATTGGAGGTTTTTACTTACAGTAGTTAAATACCTGCAACTTAAATACATGTACCATAAATCCCAAAGGGAAGAGCCAAGCCAATGCTTAGCCTCCCATTGGAGGTTTTTACTTACAGTAGTTAAATACCTGCAACTTAAATACCTGTACCTTAAATCCCAAAGGGAAGAGCCAAGCCAATGCTTAGCCTCCCATTGGAGGTTTTTACTTACAGTAGTTTAAATACTTGCAACTTAAAAACTGTACCTTAAATCCCAAAGGGAAGAGCCAAGCCAATGCTAGGCCTCTCATTGGAGGTGTTTATTCACTGTCATGTACTTTCTATAATTTAATTTTTGAATCATCAAACCCAAAAGATAAGTAGGTCGTAATACTGCACAGAAGTCGTTAACACACTCCCTCTTTCGGCTTCAGGGAATCTTTAACACTTAAAAAAATATAACAAATAAAAATATATACCATCCATGCATCCTATTTAAAAAGTGAAAACACAAAAGAGAATACCCTACTAGAGCCTTAGGAATAAACCAAGCCTGAGTTGCCGAATTAGGATATCCATGAAATTAAGGTACCGAAAGGGCATTAGTTTTAATTAACTAGTGTAACCAAGTCCCCGAGCTCATAATCTCTGGTTCGCAGGAATAAATTAGTTCTCCCGCTAATTTATTTAGGTTTCTAATCGACCTACCAAGAACGATTAGTGGCGACTCCAAATTTCAAAATCATTTAAACAAAAACCAAAGTTGCGATTCGGTAGGGCTTGGGAGGGTCCGCGTTAGGTTAGTCAAATCTAATTAACCTAATAATCCGTTAATCCTTTTAAAATTTAAAATTTTTTTAGAGGGTCGCGACAGCTTGGCGACTCCGCTGGGGATAGAGATTTTTAAATTTTCGAAAAAAGATGCCAATTGGAATACTTAAATTTTTTCGAAATTTTAAACGTCTTAGTGGACTTAAGCTAATGAAAATTTCATGGATATCTCGCTTCTGGTGATCTTGCTTGGGACTCATTCTATAGGTGTTATATGTTTTTGCAGGATGGGAGTTATAAGGGGCGGAGTGTTTGGCTAACCCATTTGTTTTGCAGGCTCGGTGTTGGGATTATGTTTAATTTCACACATTTTTAGAAGCGCTGTTTTGATATCAATTGTTGTGCATATCTTGCATATTCTGAGGATCACAACACCTGCACACACAAGCGTCTAAACCCAAGTCGCGAAATGTTTCCTAGATAACCATAGATAGGGATTGAATATGCAAAGCTCTTGCGTCGATTGCGCTTGGGTTGACCATATTTTATCCCACTCATTATCTGAATTGACAATTCTTCCCATTGTGATTTGATTGCGCGGAGGGTAAGGCTGTCAATTCAGATAGTGAGGGCCTTTTAGGTCCATACCCTGTCTCTCCTTCTTTTATTTTCTAGAGTCCACTCCTCCCTTGAGTCATGCGCATGACTATGTGATTTGCATTTCTCCAAGGTAAAAGTAAGTTCTCTAATTTTATCTTGTATTTATTTTCGATCGGTCCATGCTAGGTGTTAGTCAGTTTTTGAGCTTGATATTACGACCATTCTTTTAAAAGAAAATAAAAATTAAATTTGTCCCTCATTTCTTTTAAAAAAAAAATTTGAAAAAATGATGTGAAAAAATCCATTCATGGGAATTTTATTAACCAATAAGGGATTTTTGTCATGTTTTTATTGCTTCAATAAAAATGAAATTTTCCTGAAAGAATTTTCCTCTGAAAATTTATTTCAATAAAAAGAAAAATTCCTTCAAAAAAAAACTCTAGTAGACATCAAGTGATTTTATCACATTTTTCAAATTATAAAAACTTACAAGAAAATTCTTCTCGAGAAATTCGCTCATGTTTTTCTTAGAAAATTTTCTCTAAATAAAATTAGACTAATTGACCAATAAAAGATTTTTGTCATGTTTTTCTTGCTTCAATAAAAATGAAATTTTCCTGACAAATTTTCCTCTGAAAATTTATTTCGATAAAAAGAAAATTTCCTTCAAAAAAACTTTGGTAAACATCAAGTGATTTTATCACAATCTTTCAAATTATAAAAACTTGCAACAAAAATTCTTTTCGAGAAATTCGCTCATGTTTTTCTAAGAAAATTTTCTCTAAATAAAATTAGACTAATGTCTCGGGGGAATTTTGTTAACCAATAAAGGATTTCTGTCATGTCTTTCCTGCTTCAATAAAAATAAAATTTTCCTAACAAATTTACCTCTGAAAATTTATATGATAAAAAGGAAATTCCTTCAAAAATTTTAGTAAACGTCAAGAGATTTTGTCACATTCCTTTAAAAAAAATAAAAAAAAGAGTAATAAATCTGCAAAAAAATTCTGTATCAAAAATTAACCCATTTCTTCCTAAGGAAATTTTTTTTTTCTGATTTCTCTATAAAATAGAAAAAATCAAATTGGACTAATATAGGAGTCATGGATCGACATTCCTTGTGTCGCATACTAATTATGTCCTTTTCTTTTGCAGGGAGATCCTAGATACCCCAGACGGGTGTAAAAATTAAGTTCAATAATATATCAAGTATCATCTTCAGAAATACCAAAAGACGAAAAACACCGAGGCTTCAACCGTTAATTCTGAGGGGCAAACGAACACTGTCCATCTTTGACAAACCAAGTTGTGTCAATCCGTAAACTTGTATGGGCAGTGTATTCTGATATGACGGTGGATTTATACTGATTAAACACGGGGGCATATTTAATGTATTGCAGAGGATCCCGCGTCTTTTGAAAGACAATATGGATTATATAATCAGAAACCATGAAATAAGTACCTTAACCTGATTAAATCAACCAGAGACCGGTCTTAAAATTTCCTCGGATCCGAAACACGTGGAGGGTTTTAGAGGACCGAAGTTCTATTAATGAACGTGGCCCACGGACACTCCCCCGATGCTACAGGTGCCCGATACATACGAGTGGACGCCGAAAGCAACAAAACACGGTTGAAGTGGAGCACGCAACAAATGGCTGAATTTATTGGCACACTGATCGAGTGGTGGCAGCTTTATTAATTTACATAATTGAACGCGGGTCTCTAGGCGGCTGGTGGAAAGCCACACTGAATGCCTCTCTAATGTTCTTGATATCATCGTCTACCACAACCCGCGAGAGCATCATGAAGAAGATTAAACCTAGACGAATACGTCTACTTAGTTTCATCGCACATTCTCGCCTTTTATCGATGTCCAAAATTAATGCACAAACTAGAATTAATCATTTCCCTTTCCCCCCTATTAAATGCTCGGAGCCGTTAACCGCACCAAACTCGAAAAAATTAATATCGAGACGAAATCTGCGTAAATTTGAAGGGTAAATCCGTATCGTTCCAATTTTCCCTTAAATTGCTCCGGTTTTAAATTTGATCCCTTCTATTTTCAGGAATTTGCAAAAGCGACTCGAGAATACAATCGTATCCAAAAACCAAATTTCCTGGTCGGGCTAAATTGGGGGCAAATCAACTCATGGACATTACCACGGGATGGATAGTTTCGGTTAAAGAAAAATACAAGCGAAAGATCCGAACAATCTTAGACATGGGTAATTCTGTATCATTCTAATTTACACATAATCATCTTGAGTCTCGAATTGTTTTATTCCATTCTTAACATGGATTGCAAATTACTTCGAGAAAATACCGTAACATGGCCCAAGGTGATACAACAGGGCTGCGTTATCCCCAAGGATTAATCTTTGAAAGGAAAGCCCATGGACACCTACGGTCCAATGGACCGAATGGTATGGGGGGATGACAGTATGTTCGAAATGTCCCGAGTTCGATCCCCAAGGGTGGGGAATGTTGTAAGTATTATAAATAAATGAAACAACTTTTTGTGCATTTCTTTTTGCAAACAGGAATACTCGACGAGTAATATCAAAGTCGGTATTTTACCATAGTCTTGCCATAATGGTGAGGCGCCCAACAAAAGTCGAGGAAAATTCAATCCAGCAAAACTGGTAAAAGACTCGTGCAAGGCATTCAAGACGAAGGATAAATCAGTATCGTTTCCAATTTATCCCTTTTAATACTGGCTGACATGTCTTCTTTTCTTTTTACAGGAAATATTTATACTAACATTTAACACGTTGAAGGAGACAAATCCAAAAGAAAATTATGATTATCTGACAAGATCTATTTTGGTGAAAAATGGGGCAAATTAATCATAAGTTCTGAAGCAAAAAAAGCAAATACGTCTTCCTTATCTCGTTTGATTTCAAGAATAATTTCTCTGCTTTTTGCAGGGGCATTCAACCGCTAAACCACGGCGGTCGCTGTCATTAAACCAACCAAAATGCTCCCTCACCTATATGCTTCATCGCGCAGGGGCAAAGTTTGAGACGAACCGCCCCTCGACATAAGGAATAGGCTTCCCAATTTGTTCGGTCCGCCCACATACCAGGGGCAATTTAAATCCGCCCATATTTGCACATTATATAAACACACATGATGCTAAAAAATTGTCACATCTGCATTGTACTTACACAGTTCATGAATTATGCATGACTATTCCGTGTGTTTAACTTACCAACTCCAACTTAGAGCATAAACTGCACAAGAGACATCAAATGTGCAGAATGGGGCATGACAGGATGAGGAAAGGCAAACCATTTCCACACAAGTCTAACATTTTAATCTACAGATAAATAGCCTTTCCCCAGAGTGAGAGAAAGCCCTTTTGGACTGAAGTCCCCCATTCATATTACATTCGAGGCGTTCATAATATGAGAACCTCCTTAAACAGAATTGGTAATGCAAGCTTGACAAAATAATTTTGCATGATCCACATTTGGATTTATTGCATCATGAGTTATCACACAGACTACTTCTAATCATTGCCGACTTGGTTGAATAATTTTGCATGAACTGATCAACTCATTGATGAAAATGCTTGCACATGTTACCTCTAACACTGCCTAACAGGCAACACATTCCCATTGTTCGAATTACCTTCCAAAGTCTTGAAATTCATTCGGCGATTATTGAATGAACAAGCCTGGTTATCGAGAAGCCACCAGGCATTTCTTCTAAATTCTCAGGTAAGTATATCTTCAACCTGGACCTTTTAAGAGAATGAATTCTGACGGTTGTTGAGGAACTTGAATCCATTGCGATACATACAGGTATCCACCTTCTTCAATAAAGCATGATTTGTCTCAAAGACAGAAATGTTCGAGACCTTTTGATCTCTGCTTCTTTGGTTTATTCCTAAAGCTACAGGAGAATATAATTTGGGTTTGAGCTTCTGCAGGATTCCTGGTCTCCTCAGATTTCAGAATGGCACCCTTTGAGGTACACCAAGTCCTTCTTACAGGCAAATCAAGTCCTTCTTACAGGCATAAAGTCCTTCTTACAGGCAAATCAAGTCCTTCTTACAGGCAAATCAAGTTCTTCTTACAGGCACAAAGTCCTTCTTACAGGCAAATCAAGTCCTTCTTACAGGCATAAAGTCCTTCTTACAAGCAAATAAAATCCTTCTTACAGGCAAATCAAGTCCTTCTTATAGGCAAATCAAGTCCTTCTTACAGGCACAAAGTCTTTCTTACAGGCAAATCAAGTCCTTCTTACAGGCATAAAGTCCTTCTTACAAGCAAATAAAGTCCTTCTTACAGGCAAATCAAGTCCTTCTTGCAGGCAAATCAAGTCCTTCTTACAGGCACAAAGTCCTTCTTACAGGCAAATCAAGTCCTTCTTACAGGCATAAAGTCCTTCTTATAGGCAAACAAAGTCCTTCTTACAGGCATAAAGTCCTTCTTACAGGTAAATCAAGTCCTGCTTACAGGCAAACAAAGTCCTTCTTACAGGCAAAGCAAGTCCTTCTTACAGGCAAAGCAAGTCCTTCTTACAGGCACAAAGTCCTTCTTATAGGCAAAGTAAGTCCTTCTTACAAGCAAATCAAGTCCTTTTTACAGGCAAATTAAGTCCTTTTTACAGGCAAATCAAGTCCTTCTTACAGGCACAAAGTCCTTCTTACAGGCAAATTAAGTCCTTTTTACAAGCAAATCAAGTCCTTCTTACAGGCAAATTAAGTCCTTTTTACAAGCACAAGTCCTTTTTACAGGCACAAAGTCCTTTTTACGGGCACAAGTCCTTTTTACAAGCACCAAGTCCTTGCAAACGAACCCAGACCAAACTCTCAGGTCCCAACTCAGGTACTCAAAATCATTAGGCCAGATTCGATTACCAAGCAATTCAAATTTAAAAAACTCACCACATAGCGGCCAAGCAACTAAATCATTTATAATAGATCCAATCCGGGACCACACAAAATTTAGATAACACAAAAGTAACACGACTAGTTCATTGCTCAATAATGGCAATTAAACTTTCAATTAAAAACGCATCCAATCCAAAACAATCATAGCAATAATTCATGCATGCACCCTCAATTTTCAACCTCGGCTTAAAAGCCAATTTGACCCGTGTCATATAGGCGCATCAAGTCCGACCCGCATCATAGATGCCACAGGTCTGTGCCTCAATCCGCGTATGAAACGCCTCAAGTTGGCGCCTTATCGCTTCAGCTATCCCACAGCAAACGCATCAGGGCGCATGAGGCTATATTTTACGTCTCTATGGCTCCATTTTACGCTAATAGCTACATTTTATGCCAAATGACTTCTTAGTTACATATTACGCCAAGTCATAATAATATGCAATCAATTATGCGAAAACCGTCACAGTCCCCTTTCATGCAATAAAATCGTTCAAATTCATTTGGACAGAAATTATTAGCCAAGTACGTTAGGCTATATTTCAAATACGAGTCCAAATACTCAATCCACATATCCGGCTAAATCGCCAAGCCAATTAACTCATTTTGCGAACTCAAATTGTCGCACTCGCCTATCACAACCCGTCCTTAGCTAGGAGAGTATGTAGGCTAATGGATTGCTAGGCCTATCTTAAGGTGTCGATAGGCCTAACTCAAGCCCTCCTAAGCCCATACCAAATCGCGTCATAAAAATTTAAAATCAGGATCGACTTCAGTGTAGTCGGATGACATGTGCATCGGTGTAATGCAAATGGAGTCGCCACCAATCATTTTATGGAGAGTATGATTAGAAACCCTATCAAGTGATTGGGAGGGATCGCTCGATTCTACGAAACCAGAAATTTTGGGTTCGGGGACTTAGTTACGCCAATACTACCATTGACGCACTTCCGATACCTAAGTTGAGTAATTCCACAATCTAGGAAATTCATGCAGGTGTTCATTGGATAAGGTAGGTCCTAAAAGTCTAATGGGTTCATATAAACAAGAGTTTCTGTCCTATCAATCACAAATCATCGAAATAAGTACGCAATCAAAGAATTAATTTAGGGAGAAATCACATCAAATCAAGTTACAACGAGCCTAAAGGAGGATCTCAGGAGCCTAGGAAAGACGCCAATTAGGTTCACGGGTGGTTCGGAAGGGTTTGGGTCAGATTGACCTCAAGGGTGAAACGGTCATTTTGTATGCTTGGGAAGTCAAAATATGAATATAGGTCAAACCAGTTGAATGTGATTTTTTTTTTCTAATTTTCACAATTTTTTGGAATTTTTCTGAATTGTTTCGAATTTTTTTAGGATCTTTTGGAATTTTTTAATTTTTTGAACTTTTGTAAGAATTTTTAATACTTTTGGACATTTTTATATTTTCTGTAATTTCTTTTTTTTATATAATTTTCCCTATTTTCCAACCATTTTCTATATTTTCTGAAAAAAAAAATTTATGATTTTTCAAAAATTTCTACAACCTTTGTATGATTTTTTTATTTTTTTACTATATTTTCTAAGGATTTTCGAGATTTTTTTCGAATTATTTTTCAATTTCACTGATATTTTTTTATTTTTTCGAGTTTTTTTATACTATCTTTATTATGTTCTTTTTATTTTTACTACAATTTCTAATTTTTCTTGATTTTCCTAAGATTTTTCAGAATCCTTTTTATTTTATTTTTTTGGATTTGTTTCTACGATTTCCACATTTTTTATTTTCATTATTATTTTTTTAGAAAATTTTCTGATTTTTGTGGATTTTTCCATTTTTTGGATTTTTTTATTATTTTTTATTATTTTTTATTATTTTCTATTTTTATTTATTTCTTATTTTTTATTCTTTATTCTCCAAACAGCGTCGGGTTGACCCGGTCCAAATGACCCAAACCAAACCTAAAATCCTAAACTAAAACGACGCAATTTTGATTTTTTATTGATTTTCTTTTTTTTCTAGTTTTTTGTTAATTTTCTGAAATTTTTTAATTTCTTATTTTTTTTCATTTGTTATACGGAACGGTTCGGCTGGCTTGACCTACTAACCAAACCCGGCCCAAGGCCCACTACTCTAAACCAATGCAAAAACGACGTAGTATTTATTTTTATTTTTGAATCTTCAAAGTTTTTTTAGATTTTTATTCTTTTCTTTTTTATTCTCCCACCCATTTCTAATCAAACGACCAAAAATCCCCCACGTGGCTTAATCTGACCATCCATCTTTTTTGCCAAAACCTACGGCCAAGATTAGATCCTAAGACCGAATCCTAATCGTCCAAACTATGTACCAGATCTAGTAGCTAATACTATAGGTTGACTTGATCCTAGCCGTTCATTGATTTTTTGGTTTATGGAAATGAGTATAAAACTTGAATTAGAATCTTTATTCCTTGAAATTATACGATCTAAACACGTGGCCTAAACTCAGCCATCGGATCAAAGCTGTTGTTTAACAAAGAAAGGTTATAATGACCGATCCTACGTGGCTTCTGACGTGTGGTGCCATATCAGCGCCACGTAGGATTTGACAGAGTCAGCAAGAGCTGACTAGACTTTATCTTCTTCCCCACGCACAAATAAAGCGGACAATCGAGAGACCTCCGGCAACATCTAACAATGGAACCAGCACCGATTCGACTAAAACCTACCTGAATCGATTCGTACAAGCATGCGAAATCACATATCTCAACCTTGAAAATATCTAATGGCGAAAATCTCCTATTCGTAGCTTACACGGTCACGTCCATGGCAAATCCAATCAAGCAATACATACCATAACTATCTAATTCCATCACAGATGAGCACAAATAGGAGTTTAGAAATTTTAGCTTGAGCTCGGATTGAGCTCTAGATCGCCAAATTGAGCTGGCCAAGTCGCGAGAGTTGGACAAAGGTAAGGTTTCAAATGAAGACCCTCACGCGTAATCGATGTAGAAATGAAGTGCAAACAAGTTCAGAATTGCGCAGAGGGTAAAACGCACACACAAATTTAAAGAATAACCACCGAGACGACAATCTGCTATAGTTGCAGACCTCTAAGCTTAGAAACGGCAATTACCTCTCCCGGTGATGAAACGGTGAACGGCAGAGCTCGAAATGCTCGTGGAGACTTCACTAAGCTCGAACAATTGATCTTATAGTTTGATTTTGCGCGAGGGACCTTGATGGAGCACCTGAAGATCCTCGGCCAAAAACAAAACTCTAATGGTGACCAGCCCCTCCCTGAGCTTCAACTAAAAAAATGCCCCCCTTGGGTGTCTTTCCCTTGTCTCCTTTTAAACCTAATATGCGTGCTGAAATCTCTCAACTTAGCGAGAATTCTTGATTTTTCTCAACCAAAAACCAGTCTGTTGGCAACCCCCCTCCCCCGAGACTATTTGAACATTTTTTCGCGCGAGAGGAAGAGAACCCGAGTTGGTTCTAAGTCTATCGGGTCAAACAGGTTGACCGAGTCAGGTCAATTGGACCCGGTTGACCCAATTCAATTAAAAATCGAAAATTAACCCTAATTATATCAGAATTTTTCAAAATTAATGTCAAAATCGAATTCGGGGTCATGAGTTCTATTAAGAAATTGTTTTTCTCCAGAAATTTTCAAAGATTTTACAGAAAAACCCCAATTTTAAATTAGACTCGAAGACCCATTTTGCAAAATCCAAATTCTTAATGGCCTTTTTTGCAAAAATTGACATGACCAGTGGATTCAAAAGGCCAAAAATTAGGGAGTGACGTGCCCTAATTTTCAATTCGATCCCTAAAAAAATTTAATTGCATTTTATGTGTTTTAAGGACTAAATTGAAAAATCGAAAATTGCATTCTGTTCCTTTTTAGGAAAATTGGATAATTCAATGAATTTTTAGACTGAATTATAATTTTTGAAAATAGAGGGGGATGACACGACTCAAAAAAAATATAGTAATGAAAAATTACAGAGCTAAAATAAAATTTCTAGAATTTTTTTAAAATAATCTAAAAAAAAGGTTAACAAAGAAACCCTCAATTCCAAATTGAATTTTCCAAAATTTACTCAGCCAAAATGAATAGAAAATTAAAATAAAAATATTGACTATTTGTTCGTATTTTTATGGCTTCGAATGCTATTTTTTTATTAATTTTTCAATATTTTCACATTTTCTGAAAAATATTAAAAATGAGAAAAATAAGAAAAATTATTTTTTATTCAAAAATGGTTTCTTAGGCTTGGCCAAAGCTTTCAAAATTGATTTTATAATTTTCTCATTTTTTCATTTTTGTTTATGAATTTTTGAAAATAAAATGCAGAAAAATATTGAAAATATGAAAAATTATTTTTTATTCAAAAGGTTCCCTAGGCTAGGCCATTGTCTCCAAAGTTGACTTTTCAATTTTTCAATTTTTTTATTTTTTTATTTTTTGAATTTTTGAAAATAAAATGCAGAAAAATACTGAAAATATGAAAAATTATTTTTTGCTCAAAATTGGTTCCCTATGCCAGGTCAAGATCCCAAAGTTGATTTTTTAATTTTATGAATTTTTATGGATTTTATAAAAAAAAAATTTAAAAATAAAATTGACCAAAAATCAAGTGTCAACATCACCTTTCAGGCAATAAAATTCTTTAAATTCATTTGGACATAAATCATTGGCCAAGTACGTTGGCCACATTTCAAATACAAGTCCAAATATTCAATCAAGCATATGAAACAATGCTAATTTCAATTGGGCAAAAACCTTGGTCAAGTATGTTACGCCACAACTTAAAACATTTGCCCAAATATTTCAATTCACATGGCCGACACAATAGCCAAACCAATCAATTTGTTTCACATGCACAATTTTATTTAAAATGTCTAATTTCTCACGTGGAACCCAAAATGACCAAATAATTAATTCCAAGTATTTGTGGAATATCCTCAAGTATTATTTTGAATATAAACACAGGCCCCAAAAATTTTGAAACAGTAATATAAAATATTGCTCGGGAAATTGTGGGTACCCGTTTTTCCACTTCCAAAACACTATTTGACCCATTTTTGCTCTAAATATCCTAAAAATTCATTTTTGGGTACCCGAACCTCGCGGGATCCGCACCAAGCACCTCAAACAACCTTATTCAAACATGGACAACAATATTTCACCAATCCACAGCATATTCACGGCCCACATAAATTAATTTCCTCAAAATACGCCGATTACGGCAAATTTTTCTAAATTGATTTACCACGAATCGGTCCCTAAAGTTAATCCATGGCAAGCCTAACATTATGAGTGAAGTCTAGAGATTTAATGTACCTAAACGAAGTTGAAATAGAGTTGAGGATGTGGCTGAGACTGGCGGCGACCGGCGGTGCACGGCGACAACGACGACGATGACGGATTCAGATGGATTTAATCCGAACCGGGGCTAATCAAGGACTAAACCAAGGCCAAATTGAGCTAGAAAATAAAATTATGACATGAATATGGGTTCTAAGAATAGCCAAGATTGATATATATCAACGAGAACCAAGATCAAAAATCTAGAAATTTGAGATAGATTCATTGACCGAAATGACAAAGCAGATTTGAAAGGCCAAACGACCTTGGATTGAAGTGATTCAAAATTCTGTGAACTCACCTCAGATAGGACTACGACATATCCAAAAATCACAAAAATTCAACAGTCGGATTTTCGTTAGGAGCCAGTTGAAGTTAGCGGCGGAAATCTAGAGCCAGCAGAGAGAGAGAGAGAGAGAGATTCAAGATCAAGAGAGAGAAAAGGGAGTGAGAATATTCTAATGAGAGAGAGAAAAAGAGAAGAGAGAGAGTATATATTATCACTAGGATTAATAATTAAAATTATTTTTCATTGAGAGTGACTTAAAGCTGAACGAATTGACTGATCGTCAGATTATCAGTGAATTTTTAGATTGATAAGGGATTGGGCATTAATAATTTTGGTCAAACTAGTCAAATTGGTCAAAAAGATTATCGACGAGATATTTCTCGGAAATCGTGAAATTTCAGGATCGGCAGGAGCTTAATCGGTGCTGATGTAGCTCAACCGCAATCGGAAAAGACTCAGGATTTCGTCGTAAAATTTTTCTAGCCTCTCTAAAAATATTCCTATCCTCATGCCACGAATTTTAGCTCAAACCGGGGGCAACATAGAAATTTTCAATTTTGCCTTTTTTCACTTGGCATTCCGAGATCAATTTACCCATTTTACGCATTTCTAGGGAATGTCCAAATTCACAACTGTGACACTCATGAAAGTCAATTGTCCTATTTCAAAACTCAATTCATGGGCTTATTCATAAGATGGCAACTTTAAATAAATTCTCAAACTAATAGGTAGCTTTTAGGAGTCATGCATATCGATCATTTGGTCCACGTGCTTATGTTCCTAACTAGCCTTTCCATTTCAATTAGTTATCCTGAAGTGATCAGTTTCGAGTGAGATTCATTTATAGCGCCTCTATGAAATAACCATTCTATATTCAAATCCCGAAAAAAGGTCGAATTTCAGAATATCACAAGAAATGGGGCAGCCTAGATTATGCCTGAGTCGTTAGAATGTGACTTGATGAAGTTGTTCATGTCCACTCTCCCACAATCAATCCATCCATAAATGTTGGTAACGGTTGTCCAATCATTTAGCCATCTCATTGCCATGGGTGAAGAAATAGATTCTGGACTGAAGAAAAGATGGTATGGCAATGCTATTTTTTCTGGCAAGAGGTTCTCTAGTAAGAAAGACAAAGAGCTAGTCCCTGAGATAAATATGAACTATGTTCAAAAAGCACTGACTCAAACCCAGAAGATGCAATTTGCTCCTCAGTGGCCACGTGCTTATGGTTACTGTCGCGACCTAAAAAATTCGATGAAATTCTGGGTTAATGGATTATCAGGTTAATTATTTAACTAACCTAACTTGGACTCTCCCAAGTCCATACCAAATCGCAACTTATGGTTCTTTCATGCAAAGTTTATTCAATTTGGAGCCGCCACTAACCATTCTTGGTAGGTCAATTAAAAACCTAAATAAATTAACAAGAGAATTAATTTATTTCTGCGAACTAGAGAAAATGAGTCCGGAGACTTGATTACATCAATTTGAAAAAATTAATGCCCTTTCGGTACCAAATTTCATAAAAAAAAAATCCTTTTCCATTGATGACTGTGAATTGAATGACTTTTCCTTTGAAAAATTACATGAATAACCATGTGATGTGCAAAAATGATTTTTTTTATTTTTCGGATTTAATTATGGCCCTAAAATAACTATGTCTTAAAAGATAGCTATCTCACATATTTTAGAGTTTAATTTAACCTAAATCCTAATCCATTAAAGATAGACTATTTTAGGCATAATTACCTAAACATGCATTTTCTAATCCCTAGAATGCAATAAAAAAAACCAATTAAACATGCAATCCTAGCTAATACGATTTTATCCTAGAATGCAATTTAATTTATACATGTTAATTCTAATTTACATGCAGATATGCCAGATATTCAACTTAATATTCCATCAAACGAATCAAGTAGCAAATCAAACAAAATATTCAAGGATGAGGATTATTACCTATATTGGTGAAATCCACTCGCCAAATCCAAACGTGAAATCTCCTTGCGGGTCAAGCTCGACCCACAAAAGACCGGCCACGCATGGATGTGTCCACGATTCAATCGGATGTTAAGATATAGAACGGCAGGATTCAGCAGATTGTATGAACTTGGCCTTGAGCTCGTGTTCTGATAGTGCCTCAGCTTTCTGATTTGTGTATAGGCACTTTTTCAGTAGTACTCTTCCAGGGAACACCATCAAGTTGATCTTGTTAAATGCCTCCCTTTCATCCATTTCCACAATGTTGAAGCCAAAACCTTCAGTCCATGTTTGCCCCAAATCTGGGGTTGCAGTTATCACAAGTTTTTCCACTCCAAAAGACACCAGCAACTTCTCTATAGCAATCATAAGGCATCGACACATTCCCTACCGCCCGTATTTGCTACAAGTTGCAATTAGGGGTATCTCTGCAACTACTATACGATGAATCCCGACACATGCAGCAGATATTAACACGTCATCTTTCTCCAAAACCATGGTATAAAAGCCACCAAAGTTCAGCCTTGCAAAATCTGACCCCCAATTAAAAAGCACATGATGTATCCTATCTATTCCTGTTCTTAGATCCAGCATGGAGACAAAACATTCTTCCATTATAATCAGAGCAACAGCCAGTTTCGAGTCGCATTCTGCCTTAACAGCAAACCCTTGGGCAGAATGAACCTTCTGGTCATTGCGATTCTGGTTCTTGACCAAGTTAAGGGCGAACTCTTTGGACTCATGGGGCGAGATTAACGTCAGCGGAACCACTTACATCCCCAGCTTGTCGTGCGTCCCAAAATTTTCCCAGTCATAAACATGTAATTCAAGTACTTGGGATTGAAGGTCTTTCAAGATGAGGTTGAAACTTTCATTCCACTCTGGATTCAGATTGTTCAACTTCACAATAGTTCTTTTAGCGGGAAGTTTCTCCCCGCTCAGGCTAAGTTGAACATAAGGATCTGAGGTTCCTAAAAGATCCATCTTCAGTAGCTTGCGAGCTCGTAGGACCTTCACATGGAGTATGCCGACGAGTTTCTTTGTCACCCCAACTGAACCATCAAGAATTGGAATCTCCAGGGTCTGAGGCCAAAGGTACAGATTAGCTATTTGCTTTCTTATCATTTCCTGAATAGATTGATATAACAATGGTGCCATCATATCCTCGTTGAAGAGCTTTAATCCAAAATCAACCTGAGGTTTGTCCAGCAAGGACACTGTTATACTTGTGAAACAAGGAAATGTCGACACAAGGGGTTTTAGAATGATCCGGGGAACTGCTGATATGTGTACACCCAACGCATGAATTACCGGAGGCAAAGTTCCAATACTCGGCTTTTTCAAACTCCAGCGCTTTTATCTGATACGTGCCGATGTACTGCGCAAACATTGGCTGTGCGGTGCTTCTTATCAGATTGCATATGGCCTGATCTAGGTAAGGCCATATGTATCTCAAGAACCTGTTTAACCAATCAACTCTGTGGAAATCCGGATGCTTCACCCAGAGAGGGACCTCCAGTGAAAGATCAAACAGAGAGCGAGTGTCGAACTTGTGAAGCGGCCTCGACAAAGGATCCTTCACATCCTTAGGCCCGAACCGCAGGAAGAGAAAGTAATCGCCGATGAGGCCAAGCGGGACTCCGATGCCGAGTCCGAGAATCTCCAGCAGGCTATTGATGAATCCCATGTTACCTCCTCATACATGAAGAGAGACACTGCACATGAATATGATAGATAGTGTGGAGGCGCTAATGAAGTTGACGAGAGGAAACTGAAGACGAAAGCGAAATGCGAAAACGTGAGAGGAAACTGCCAAAACAGTGTTTCGTTTTTGGCAGTTGGCATTTTTGCATCAAGAAAGTACCATTTGGTGCCTCGGATTGAACCTGAAATTGCTTTTCGATTTTGATTCGCACCGAAATTTAATGATCAAAATTGTGCTCCACGGACTGGCTCAGCTTGGACTTGCGCATGGTTAGATTTCGCCAGTGATGCGTCGTGGTGATTGAATCTGCCTTCTCAGTGGTTGAATCTGCTTATGTCTGTGTGTTAACCAGCCCCTTAGGTGGCAATCTTGAATTGGCAGACATGCTAACTGCCTCCTGTCGAGTGATGCTTCCAATTTCGTTTTCTAGCTTTAAAAACTCATGAAACCTTTCAAGGTTTGGGTTCTTCCTCAATTGCTTTCGACAAAAATTTGATTGCCATGCTAGATTGTCAAGATACCAAGGCAATGGTCTAACAGCCTCTACTTCATTTCCATCAATCAACTCTACCTGAAGATGATTTGAGAATTCACTCTCCAACTGAGAGCGGATATCAAAATAGAATCGGCTACAAGAGTTGATTCTAAAGTTAGCCGGCAAAGGCTTCTGGAGACACTCCATGAAAGCACCTCACTCATCTGCTGAAACTGTCCCTTGCTCGGGCTTTTTACGAAAATGGGTTAAATTTTTTTTTTTTTTACCAATTTGGGTTTTGCGGCGAGGAATATACAAAAGTGGGGGCTTGTTCGGTAACGGGGGAGCCAAACAAGCCCTTGTTGCGGTCCTAATGCCGAACAAGGAAAAAAATTTAAAAAACAAAAACAAAAAAGCCTTGTTTGGCACTATAAGTGCCGAACAAGAAAAGTTGGGGGATGGGTGAGAATTATTTAAAAAAAACACCAAAAAAATTCTAAAAAATTTCCATAAATCCCAAAAATTAGAAAATTGACCATTTTAACGGGTCAGTCCTATTTATGATGGTTTTCCCTTTTAGACATTTCGAAATGACGATTTTACTCCTTACGGGCAAATTGTCTAGAAAAATTTCAAAAGTTTCCAAAAAAAAATTCATCATAAATATGATATTGTTATGTGTTGACATCATTGAATCTATAGGCATTGAAAAATCATATTTAGAAGTTTTAACGAAGCCTGAGGATCCAATTTGGAAGAAAAGTAATTTTTGAAATTTGTCGCAAATTTTAATATTATTTTCCATCTTAAGAAAATATCAGAAAATAAGAAAATAGATTTCGTAGACTACAAATATGAAGAAATTGCCAAAATTTTATTTTAAAAACCTTTCCATGTTGGACCAATTAAAATACTAACTATTATTTTTCGTAAACACTTTTTTTTCCATAAGGGGCAAAATCATCATTTTAAAAAGATATATGAGAAAAATCCTTAAAAGTAGGATTGGCCAATTAAAATGGCCAATTTTCTAATTTTTGAATTTTTTTTGGAAACTTTTGAAATTTTTCGAGACAATTTACCCGTAAAGGGCGAAATTGTCATTTCGAAATGTCTAAAAGGGAAAACCATCATAAGTAGGGCCAACCCGTTAAAATGGTCAATTTTCTAACGGTGTCGTTTAATATTTAATTACTCTAACGGCATGAATAGTATTTGTTGCAAAAATTAACATCAAAGAGATTCAAAGCTAAAACAAAAAATTCGATTTGTGTCTTCTTGGATAAAATGATAAAGACATATTTTCATTTTTCAATTGGATTAAATATGATGGACGGTCAAGTGGAAATCATACTAAACATAGAGTTTAATTCCATTGAGTATATAAAGATATCAAGTGAAAGCTCGATAATTTGTCATTTTCAAAGGAATAAGGTGTTATTGTCCATGGAGTTGCCATCACCAGAATAAAGAACTCGCAACTAAAGCAAGCAAGTACATACCATGGGCCCCTTTGTAATTTAATTGAAGATTGCTAATCTCTCTCTCCCCCCTATCCACCCCCTGCATTCCTTGTTCGGCACTACTACCACTGAACAAGGGCTTGTTCGGCCATTCCTCTGCCGAACAAGCCTCATTTTTGCATTTTACACACCGGAAAACCCAAATCGGTAAAAAAGGTAAATTTTTTTAAACTCAAATCAAGTTTTTTTAAGAAAATTAATAGAATATCTATAACAAAAAATCTATAATTGTCGAAAATTCATATTCAGAAGCTTTAGCGAAGCCTGAGGATCCAATTTGAAAGAAAAATAATTTTTTCAAATTTTCGTAATTTTAAATACAATATCTATATTTATAAAATATCCGAAAATAAAAAAAAATATATTTCCTAGCCTAAAAAATAGGGAATAAAAATAAAAAAGGTAATATTATTTGAAAAAAAACACAATTCCAACTGATTATAAAATTTGACGAAAATTACAAAAATTCTAGATAATCAGCACAATTCTAGATAATCAGCACAGGGGGCGAGGAGGGGGGGGAATTTTTTATTTGGGGGTTGGTTTGTTCGGCGGTTCTGCCGCCGAGCAAGTTTGTTCGGCACTTGAGGTGCCGAACACGCTCTTGTTCGACTTTTCACCCGCCAAATAAGTCCCGATTCCGTAAATATTATTTACGAAAATCTAAATTTGTAAAAAAATAAATTTTGTAACCTATTTTTGTAAAAAGCCCCCTTGCTCTTCGTAGTTCTCCTCCAAAGCGCGGTTCTGAATAGAGGGAAGCCACCAAGGAGGAGCATCGTCGATGTGGTCGTCATTCTCGTTGCCGGAGCCATCCGATGTCGGACAGGTCGAGACTCTCTCCCGCCTGTGCTCAAACTGCGTTCTCTGCTGTCGTCCTCTAAGTCTTTCCCGACCACCCACCATCTCCGACCGCCGTTGCTTGGGCGGGGCCGATGACTCGTCGACCACCGGCTCACTTTGAGAGTGACAATGAGGCACCGTGAGTGGCAGAGGTGGATGGAGGTTGAAGAAGGGGAGAGGTTGCATTGTGGGATGGTGCATGCAGGAACTTGCCTTCTAGCGCTGATTTTGTCCTCTTAATACATGTTGATGGTGTCAAAAAAGTAGAGGCAAGATAGAGACAGGATGACTTTGCATCCTATTTCAGGCTTGAAATTGTGCAGAACCTTTTCTTTTGGATAAAATAAATGACATGAAAGACTACAAATAAGAGAGGCAACGCTTATGAAAATTGCTCTTGAATGCCGATGATGGGTCTATGGGGGAGGCGGTAGAGGCTGGTCCAGAATCGAAGCGCTAAATTATGGGAGGTTGGTCAAAAACACCACCTCCTGTTATCGGAGGAGGACCGAATGGCAGCTGCAAGAATTCACTGGAAAAACCTGCAAGAAGAGCAAAAAGGACGTAGATTCGTTGGAACAAGTGCAAGGGCAGGCTCGGTGGTTGTGGAGATTTGAACGTCGCTAGGAGTTCGACTGGATCGTCGTCCGGCTGATCTAGCTGAGCGACTAGTGCAGAGCAGCTCGACTGGTTCTCGAACGGGTGCGGCTACTGATCCATAAAGAGCAGAGCCCCAATTCGGGGTTGAGGGAGCTCTCTGTTCTGGAGGACTTTTTTTGAGAAGAAGATAAAAGACCAAGGCCACCCCCCTCCTCCCCTTTTCAATGATGATGGGTTCCCACATGCAATCGCCTCCCTCTCTTGCCGACGCGCCCTGCCTCTTCTCTTCTTTTTTATTATTATTTTTTTTTTTCAACGATGGCCGTCCCACTCTTCATAAAATACACCTCAAGACCATGCAAATTTCACCATCCTCCTTATTTTAATCTCTCTCTCTCTCTTCGGTGATAGGTTTGGTCAAGTCTCCATTCATGAAGGTAAGCTTTCCATCATTCCCTCCAGTTCGCGTGTCTCTATTTTCTGAGTAACGAGTTACCTGGTGTCCTTGTCGGCGGAGCAAAAGCTACATAAGTGATGATCGCAAGACGACAAAAAGAATGGCCACTGTTGAGGATAGAGGTTGTCAAGGTGAGGACTTGACCGGGGATGCTTGACCGAAGACCTCCTTCGCGGTCTCTCTACACTCTCCATCCTTTATCACGTTTCCTCTTCGATTTTCTTGAGACGCAAAAATACACCAGGCGATATGATGCAAAAGGAAAAAACAGTTTCGAGCACTCCAAACAATGATATCATCGATACATTCTCGAAGAAATGCTTTTTCTTGACCTGGAACCCAGCATTGTTGCAAAATGCAGTGCAGAAACAATAAATATGCGATGCATAAAGAAATATTTTTTTTGTGAGAATTAATTCTCAATTTTATCTAATTTGAATGAAAAACAAAAGAAAATCAAAATTTAGATATCAACAATTAGCAAATCTAACGAGCATATCAACACAAGAACCAACAAATCATCTCACTCCCTATAACTCTTTCAAAGGTATTAGTCATCCTGCGCAAGAAGAATTCGCTGACTTTAGAGTCTCAACGGCCCAATTATACATCAATTTCAAGGTATGATCCAACCAAGAAATGCGATTATCACTCGGGTGAACTGGGTCACTTGACTGATGATTGTGTTGTGCTCAAACATCTTATTCAAAATCTCTTAAAAACTAAGGCATTTGCATTCCAGTCAACGGGTAAACTCAATGTGCAAAAAAACCCTCTATCTAATCATTTGGGTAGTGTAAACTTTGTCTTTGGCTTAGAAGATAAGCAAGATTGGGGTTTCAAAGTTCACATCTTAGACATGTTTGATGCATTAGTATGAGCAGCTACTTTCATGCTGGTGAGGTAGTATCGTTATTCAAATTGAAGAAGAAAGTTGATAAGCTTGTTAGGAATGGAATGATTGGTCACTTCGATGAGACTGAAGTGGTGGCTACAATTTCTCAAGTCATCATTGATCAAGAGCAAGAGCTCATTGTACTAACAACCAATCCTGATCAATTAGCACTTGACAACCCTCCGGTGGTGATAGGAAGAGAGTTCACCCATTTGTCTCAACCAATGTTTGTAATTTGGCCAGTATTGCTGAAGAAAGGATTGATCCAAAGGGAGGAAGGTTTCTCTATGATTGAAGATGCGCATAGTTTTGATCAAAACGAGTCTTGTGACTTTTTATGGTCGCATTGGCCATTCACTAGAAGAGTGTTTCATATTAAAGACTCAGATCCGAGATGTGATTGATGCTGGAGATCTCATGTTCCATGCGTGGGAGTATTGCAGTGGAAACCCATACTTGCTGGTGGTCCCAAGCACATAGTTGAAACCTCACAACATAGTCAAAGACAAAGGCAATAAGGAAATATGGGACACTCTAGGGCAACCAAGTGGAGACTATAATTTCATGGCTAAATACTCTACACCTCCAAGATATAATGCCTATCCCTAGGGTGCTATCTAGGATACCTAGGATCATTGACAACCAACCAGAAGTCAGTTAAAGCTTCTCAGCAATGCCATCATTAAAGAACTCCTTGAAAAAACAAGCAATGGTCCACATGAGTGACTATTTGCTTTTATGGACCCCCCAACAAGGGATATTCTCCTACTTTCTAGGTGTCTAGGTTGCATTTTCAACTTCTACGATTCATTTTTAGGGTCAAGTTTCTCCCTTTGGAAAAACATTTGCATTTTTTAATTCAATAATATATAATTTTTTGATTCATTATCAATAAAATTATAAAAGTTTTTCATCATTTTCAAAATATTTACGAGGCATACCAAATTGACCCGATGACGACAACCAACGACTAAAAAATCTATCATCTATGGCAAGCACTAAGATTTGGGCTTTTCAAGAATTCTTGTCTTGAGGTTTTCAAAAGCAGAATGCTTTTTAAGAAAAAATCCTCAAAAGGATGGCTGACATGCATTTTAAATCTGGTTGTCCTATTGATCTATTTATTATAGGTTTCAGAATTACTTTAGGGGTAAGGTGCAGATTCTTAACACTAATTATGCATCAGTTCAATCGGTCCTTAGATGGCCCCGCATAATCTCTACATAAGTTTTGGACCCCATAGCTCATAGGCAAGCTAAAATACCTAGTCAATTTTGTTCCAGCCCTATATCAAGCCATCAGGTAAACGAAGACCGATCCATACTTCGCCCAGTACCAGTGGCACCATATCAATTGACGAGAGGCGAGGCAAATCCAAGATTTCCCAATCTCAAAAGAGAGTATCTCTACATAGGCTTCACCAATTCTGAAAACGACACTTTGTCTTCCTTCTCGTGGGCGTAAGCGTGGGATAGAATGTTTCCCAAAGCTTGAGACCAAATTCTTAACATTTGTCATACCTAGAGGCAATCCTAGATCTTTGCAAAGCTATAGCCACTTGATACGGTCCTTTCTGATAGAAAATAGGACAAATTGATAATGAAGCCCAACTTGGAAAAATGGAATATGTCTTCTCTGTCTCATGCCATTTCAAGATGACGCTTGGTTTTTCTTCTTGCAAGAGCATGTGACTAACATAATGACTGTCTACAATAAACAACCAGAGCATCTCAAGCCCTCATCTGACTTACCTCATGCGCATGTAGGGGAAAACTATAGTCGCCCATTCTTGAAAGTTTTCTTGCAAATCATAATATACTTGCATAGTCCATTTTTTAAGCAGATGCATGAGTCTTTCACGAAACTATCATAAGTCAATATTACAGTTTGCATGCTTGGATAATGCTCAGATATTGCATAGTTTATACATAATTAAACTTTATTTGTACTCACTCTCTGATTCTGAATGATAAAATTGAGCTTAAAATATGATACACATTGATTTTTGTCTTGTCGCTAATCTTCATTGAGAAAGAATTTTGATTAGGTATCCATGAGCCATTTCCATACACATCAGGTTAACATGAGCCATTTCCATACACATCGCGTATATTAATCCCAAGCAAGAGAGTTGAGTAAAAATTCCATGCTAACAAGATAAAAGGTTATCTCAGGAAAAGTATGACGACTAAAGTGATGAGAAGCTTTCATTTCCTTTATCCTACACACTACAGGTTATCCTTCATTTAAACCCTTTGAATGGAGAATTATTTTGTTACCCCACATCAAAGCAATTTCTCTGAAAGTTTATAAATGATTGTTGACACCTGATTTTTAATCATGTTTTCTCTTTTAAAATTAATACAAAATCTATAAAAATTAGTAAAATTGAAAAATCAATTTTGGGGACCTTGGCCAAGCTTAGGGAATCAATTTTGACCAAAAAATAATTTTTCATATTTTTGGTATTTTTCAGCATTTTTTATTTTCGAAAATTAATAGAAAATCCATAAAAATTGAGAAAATTATAAAATCAACTTTGGAAGCCCTAGCCAAGCCTAGGCAACCATTTTTGAACAAAAAAATAATTTTTCATATTTTTTGAATTATATATATATATATATATTTTTAGAAATTAGGAAAATATTTAATAAATAATGGCGTTTGAGGTCACAAAAAAATATGTAAAAATGGTCAATATTTTTCTTTTAAATTCCTTTTCATGTTGGCCATCACAAATTTAAAAAAAAAACCCAATTCGGGGTCGTGTATTTCTTCACGAGCATAATCTCGAATCGAGCCTAAAAAATTTAATTTGAGTCAATTTATTTTCATTTTTTCACTTTTAGAAGTTGTGACATTATTCTCTAATATTTTAAATTTTTATCTTGGCCCAATTATACCCAGAATGACTCAATTTTACAAAAGGGTTTTAATTAAATTTTGCGGCAAGAAATAAGCATAGGGGAGATGTGTTAAAAATTTTGAGAAGATTTGGACTTAAAGAAATATTTCTCCATGGACTGAATTGCAAATACTTAAAATCTCATGGACTAGAGTGCAAATACTTAACATTTGAGGGATTATTTTGTAAATAATAAAAAGAAGAGTTAGTGGAGAAATTAGAATAGAGAAGGAAAGATGGAGAAGAGGAGATAGAGAATGGAAGATGGAGAGGCGGAGATGAAGAAGAGGAGATGGAGAGGAGGAGATGGAGAAGAGAAGATGGAGAAGAATAGATGAGAATAGAGAAGGGAAGATGGAGATGAAGAAGAGTTAGTAGAATGGGAGATAGATATGGAGAAGGGAAGATGGAGATGAAGAAGAGTTAGTGGAGAAATTAGAATGTGAGATAGAGATGGAGAATGGAAGATGTTGAAGAAGAAGAAGAGTTAGTAGAGAAATTAGAATGTGAGATAGAGATGGAGAATGGAAGATGTTGAAGAAGAAGAGTTAGTGGAAAAATTAGAATGGAAGATAAATGAATGGGTTATAAAAGGAGGAAGAAGAGAGTTTGGATGGTGGGAATTCTTTGGAGAAAAAAAATTTGAAGTGTTTGAGAGAAATTTTTTAGGGGGAGAGAAAATTTTGGATGTTTGAGAGAGTTTTGAGAGATTCAAAAAAAATTAGAAAGGAAGAAAAAATCAAAAAAAAGAGAGAGAATCCTTTTTTTCAAAAGAGAGTCTTGAAGATGGTGGGAGTTTAAATCTAGATGTTACCATCCATAATTCCTCTACCGATCAACGCAAGTCACGAGTTCATCCCCATCGTTCGAGCCGCGATCTTGATCCATAAAGTGACACGAGGTCCGAATTCGACAATCAAATCTGTCAAATCAGGTAACAATCCTAACCATTAAATCTTCGAGAATTTTCTTGCCCAAATGAATTGATTTAAATTTCGATTATGTCATGTCGTACTCGTATGTCTCCATATCCACATACCGCATTTGTATTTGTGTTGTCATTAATTTACGCGTATCCACCTAAAAAAAATTTTTCGACTGGCCAATCCTATTTTTGATGTTTCCACCTCCCGATCCTTGAAAAATTAACCGTTTTATCCTTCTGGTAGTTTGACCCAAACTTCTTCCAATCATCCCAAATGAGCTTTCATGAAATAAAATGGTACCGAAAGGGCGTTAGAATGATCTAGCGTAATCAAGTCCCCGAATCCATTTTCTCTGGTTCGCAGAAATAAATTAGTTCTCCCGCTGATTTATTTAGGTTTCTAATCGACCTACCAAAAATGATTAGTGGCGGCTCCAAATCAAAAATCTTTTGCATGAAAAGAACTTAAGTTGCGATTCGGTAGGACTTGGAAGGGTCCGAATTAGGTTAGTCAATTAACCTGATAATCCGTTCACCCGATTGAAAAAAAATTAAATTATTTTTTTTCGGGTCGCGACAGCTTGGCGACTCCGCTGGGGACTGGTTTTTTGGAATTTTCGAAAGAATAAAGCACTAATTAGAGTACTTGAATTTTTTTTCGAAATTTTAACAGCCTTAGTGGACTTAGGCCAGAAAAATTTCGCAAAAATCCATTTGGTTTGAGAATTGGTTGGATTCTAATTTTTAGGTGTTAAATGGTTTTGCAGAATGGGAGTTATAAGGGGTGGAGTGTTTGGCTAACCCTTTGTTTTGCAGGTTTGGTGTGTGAAACTTGTGATTTAATTTTTGAATTATTGAAGCGGTGTTTGCATTTAATTGTTGTGCATAATTAATCGCTTTAGCACTACATCACACACATCCCGTGGCCGGACCTGGGCCACTAGTTTTAAGATGGTATTATGATTTGGTTCTAGTGTTCGCCGTGAGATCACGTCGAAAGTTAGTCCAGATTCAATCCCAAACTTCTTTTCAAAAATGAGTTTTAAAAGTTATGCCTCAAGCTTGGTAAGATTACCAAAGCGGTGGTTTTAATTTTTGACTCGAGCAGCCGAAGTGGAAAGGCCCGGCTAATCTTGGTTATGTCGCGGGATAGCGGCTAATCTTGATTATGTGCGCGAGATTGTCGCCTTGCCGTAAGTCTTTCGCTTCAATTTGTGAACCTTTAGGATAGTTAGAATAAGGTTAACCCACGAGTCATGTGCATGTCCATGTGATTGTTTATTTTCCTATCCCACGGTAAAGTATGCTTCTGAACTTCATCTTGTCTTATGTTATTGTTTGGGTCGGTCCATGACACTTAGGATTGTGGCGCGTGATTTATAGACAATGGGACACATCGATATCCGTTTCGTGTACATTCCAAAGGCCGAGTTGAAGCAGATGTAGAGGCGCTTGAGCATTGATGCACAGACCTATGCCCTTAGTCGTATGGGTCACGTATTGCCACTTTTGGATATCGAATTACAGACTGGGGTCATGCAGGCACTTGCACATTTCTGGTGCCCATATACCGCTACTTTCATTTTAGGTAAGCACGAGCTCACTCCGACTTTGGAAGAATATAGCCTTGCCATTGGAAAACCTTTAAGCATTGATTTAATTCGCCCTTGTATGGGAATGGATCCAATTTTCATTTTTGCTGAGTTTTTGAAAATTAGCGAAAATAAAATGAGGAAAATTTTAAAAGGAAATTGTCATATGTACCCTTTCTCATTCCTCATTGAACTTTTTTATGAGAGCAATTCACACTTGCAAAGCAGGATCTTTATTCTAGCTTTCTTCGGACTTGTGATCTTTCCGCTCCAAAAGGATTTTATTAGTCCATCCATGGCTTGGATAGCTAGGCAAGTTTGCAGTGGAATGAACTTTACTAATGCTATCCTGGCCGAGACTTTTATATCTCTGACTCGTTTTAAGCAAAACAAGGACAGAACATTTCATGCTCCGGTGGGACTTTTGCAAATGTGGTTTTTCTCTCATTATGCTAAGTTCGGCTCAAAAATGACGATTCCACGGGTAAGTCAAGAGGAAAACCCAATTGCAAAATTTCAAGAGTTGCAAAAAAATATTGCTAGATCGTCTTATTCCGAGTGGATTGATTTATTTAAAGATCCGAGTCCCAAGGTTTTTCTATGGCAAGCTATATGGTTTCAAGTCTCTAAGGCTCGTTTGTACCATGGTGAGCGGGAGCCTATACTTCTTTTGGGTATTACCGGCATGACACAGTATCATCCTCTCCGTGTGGTACGGCAATATGGAGTTCTACAGGATATCCCACCACCTTTGGGGCCAAACACTTTTCAAGTTGAATTCGTTGCAGGCGAGAATTATAGAACCGAGATCAAGCATCTTGACCAAATTTGGCTCAAGTCCAAGACTCGCTCACTATTACTACCCAAGGAAGAGCTCGAGGTAAAGGAAAGATGTTATCATGCGAAGGCCCGGTATATTAAGCACCATTTGATACCAACTCACATGCTTCCAAAGTTTCCGTTGGTGATTGTGAAGCCCACTCGTCAAGCCGAGATCGAGACCTATGCGAAGATGGCGCAAAAGGCGAAAAAACAAATGAAGACTTTGGCTAAGGAAAATGCACAACTTCGGATAGAGTTGGAAGCCCATTCGTCTATAGATTGCGTCGTTACAAAGAAAAGAAAAACAGCTTGATTTGCCATCTTTAGGATTGTTGTCCCATGTTTAATTGCATTTTCATGACTTTATGAACTTTTCTTGTAATAAAGGTTACTGTTCAGATATGACTTTCTGGTATTACATCATTTTTATTGAACTTTATAGTTTTAATTGATCCATAGAGTCTTCACAGAAAACATTCACAAGACCCTAATTCATCGCTCAAAAAAATTTTGAATCAATTCAATGTATTTTCCATTTATTACCGAATTTAAGGTGAAAGAAAAACTGCCTGGATTTTGGAATTTTCTCGACTTCACTTTTGTTTCTCCATTTATCACTAGAAAACATGCTCTTTTGAGAAAAATCAAAACATGAAAGTTGTAGATTGGGATGTTAATTAGTGGACTGGAAATTTTTGGGCATCAATTCAAATTTTTGATGACCCATTTATCCTCAAAGTAAAAACCGGACAAATCAGTTTTCTGAAGAAAATTTTTAGAAAGAAGTATTAAACTGTACTAATCCATGAGGAATCTTCCCAATCTCAAAAAATGAAAGTTGTACATTATTGTCTTAATTATCAACTCCCAAAGTTTGGTACTTTTTCGAATTATGTGGGAATTGATATGAATTTTCTCGTAAAAGCTGACGAAATTGAAATTTGTTCAAATTAATCTTTTGATCATGTTGGCTTTGTTTCTTGGGTCTAGAGGGTTGTCATGGACCGACTTGTCATTTTCATCCATCATACTCATTTGTATAAATTCTTTTTTCAGGTACCCATTGATCACGGAAGTGCCACGCAGCCGTATCAGAACCCGTCTTAGGGCAAGGATGGAACATGAGGAATTGAGCCCCAGGGTAGTTAATCTTGAGACGCAGATGACAACCATGGCTACGATGCTGGCAAAAATGAAAGCTATGATGATAGAAGCCCAGGCGAAAACTACCCCGCCAGTTGATTCGGCCCAAACTACTCACCCGTCATCATCCCACCCTTCGAGCGTGACTCAAGCTCCAGGGGAGGCGCACATTCCAAGAAAGGTGCCGGATGTCGAGCCGTCACCCGAGTCCCCGCCAGTGGTAATCGACCTCGATACTGAAAAGAAAGAAAAGCCTGTGAGCAAAGCAGAGGAGGGTGCAAGGAGGCTCGCAAAGATTGAGGAGTGCCTCAGTAGCCAGGGATATGAACTGGCCCGTTTCGACAAGATATCTCCCTTCACTAAAGTGGAAGTCCCGCCCGATTACAAAGAGCCCGAGTTCGTCAGAAAGTACAATGGGACAGGCTGCCCCCGAGCTCATCTGAAGTACTACTTGCGCAAGATGGCGCATTATTCCGATTATGTTCCGTTATTGATGAACACGTTTCAGGAGAGTCTGGCAGGTGCTGCTCTAGCATGGTTCATTGAGTTGGATCTAGAAGATTATGATGGTTGGGAAGATTTAGCTGAGAACTTCTTGCACCAGTATAAATTTAACACCGCGACGGCTCCTACTAGGGAAGAATTGCTGAGGATGGTAAAAGGAAAAAATGAAGCCATTCGTAACTATGCTCAAAGGTGGCGGGCTTTAGCTACGCAAGTTAAGCCATCAATCCCTAAAGACGAGCTTGTCGACCTGTTTCTGAAGGCACTACCGTATGAGTACTTCGACAGACTGAACACTTCTGGGTGCCAGACCTTCGTACATCTCATAAAGGTTGCCGAAAGACTTGAATGGGCTATGAGAGAGAGAAAGGCTCCTGAGACTGCAACAAGACGCCAGTATCCACCTAGGAAGGAAAGAGAGCCCAACGTCGACGTGGCTTTTGTGCCTAATCTATCGCAACCAAAGCAATTCTCTAACTCTACCATGACACAAGGAAGCTCGTCATGGTCGACACCGAAGCCGCTTCAACCTCAAAAAAGGAAGCCGCTTCCCAATCAGTTCACTCCGCTCCCTAGGCCACTATCCAAGCTGCTCCCAATGCTGTTGGAAGGGAGGCTAGTCGCCAAAGAGCCACCGAGATTAAATCCTTCGAGATTTTCGGGTTATGATCCGCGCCAATCATGTGTCTACCACATGGGAGAGAAAGGCCACAATGTTGACAATTGCGTCACCCTGAAGTTCAAGGTTCAGGCCCTTATTGACAATCACATCCTTCAGTTCGATAAAACGGAGCCAAATGTACAACAAAACCCACTCCCGGACCATCAGGTAGTGGGTATGATATCCGAAGAGGAGTTAGACGAAGAGGAGTTTAGACTAATAAAGGCACGCCATGCAGACAAGAGATTTGTCCGTGAAGCTAGTAGGAGGGGAGAAATTGTGGATACCCTGGGGCAGGATAGCGGAGGCTACAACTACAGGGTTCTATATTCAATCCCACCACGTTTCTTCGAAAAGGCGGAAGAAATAGTGCCCAACCGGTGGAGAGGCATGGACGACATAGAGGAGGTACCAAAGAAGGAAACTTCCGAGAAAGACTCCTTTGAGACAATTGATGAAATCATCCCTATTACGACAAATGAAAAAGAAACCGACTCATTAAGCGGATTAAGCGTTGCAGAACGCTTCAGTAACATCGAGAGAAAGCTGAACTTCACCTCCGAAAAGTTGTTAGATTTGCTCCAGCGATCGAGAGAAATGAGTCAAGCGCGGGTCATGAGCGACGCACTTGAACTGGAGCTGCACACAAGGGTCGAAAATCAAGGTCGTATGCTGACTGCAATAGAGAAGCGACTGGGGGAATTGGCAACTGTGGTTGATAGGTTGAAAGAACGAATGGACGAGTGCGGATCCGGCATTGGAGGAGCCCCCACCCGAGCTGACCTCCTTCAAGTGGTCAAGCGAAGCGATGAGCAATTCCAGACTTACGAGCATAGATGGAGGTTGCGTGCCTCACAAATAAATCCTCCGTTAACTAGGGAGGAGCTGATCGGGTACTTTCTGAGAACCCTCCCGTACGAGCTCTTCCAACATATGGCCGAGACCACCTACGCCTCGTTCTCCCACCTGTTGCGGGTAGGCGAGGGAGTTGAATGGGGACTCGCCAACGGAAGGCTGAAGAGTAAGGATGCTAGGAGGACCAATGCGCCACCCTCTGATAGACCCGACAAGACAGCTCATGCTGAACCCAGATGCGGGTACAATTCTGAAGACTTGGATGACCTCATTGGGATGATTGAGACTATAGAAGCTTTTGTAATTAACCTAGACAAGGTTGACAATTGGGAAAAAGAGGATGATTACTTAGTCAAGCCACTTACAATCAGCATCTCTAATGAAGAGGCGAATGATGGCCCTGAAGGAGAGGCTGAGGGTGTCAGGCCGGTTGTGATAAAGATCCCTCCAGTGGAAGAGTACGATCCTAAAGCGGTTCATTGGGACTACGGGATGGGCAAAATAGATGTAGTGATGAGGTCGGGGAGGTGTTATGCACCCAAAGAGGGAGAGACCGAGAAAAGAGACGTAACTAAAGAAGATGCCGAAAAACTGTTAACCATCATCAAAACGAGCGAATTTGAAGTGATAGAGCAATTACGGAAAATGCCGGCCCAAATCTCACTACTGGATCTGTTCGTAAACTCAGAAAAGCATAAGAATGCGCTGATGAGGGTCCTGAATGAGGTACACGTACCTGAGACGATTAACGAAATACAGCTAGAGAGTTTTGTTAGAGCTATCCTATTAAAGGATCAAATATCCTTCTCGGATGAGGACATTCCTGTGGATGGATTGGCCCATAATAAGGCTCTGTACATATCGGCGAGGAGCCACGGCAAGCAGGTCTCCCACGTGCTAATTGATAATGGGTCAGCATTCAACATATGTCCATTGGCCACACTCAGGAACCTGGGTGTGAATGAGGAGCTCATCCGTGCCTCCAATGCTACAATTAGAGCTTTCGACGGAATGAGGAAGAATGTGGTTGGTGAAATTGAACTAGATGTTCTAATTGGGCCAGTAGAGTTCTCTATTGGATTTCAAGTCATGGACCTCCCGAGTGCTTTCGGATTTCTATTGGGCAGACCATGGATCCACACTGCAGGCGCAGTACCGTCGAGCCTGTACCAGAAGGTTCGATTTGTGGTTGATGGGAAAGTGATAACCGTGCATGGGGAAATGGACTTCACCGCATACCAAAAGAGCGCGATTCCATATGTGGAGCCGGAGCACAAAGAAGAGGCTAGCTATCATTCTCTCGAGTTGGTGGCAGTCACGCATGCACCTCCAGGAACCAAAATGAGGGCTCCTGCGCCCTCCAAGTATACTCTAGCACCTGGAAAAATGCTATTGGCATATGGTTTTATCCCTGGACTCGGTCTAGGAAAGAATGGTCAAGGGATCCGCTTGCCGCTGCAATTGGACACCAACAAGCACCAAATATACTGGTGAATCCAGTAAGGGCCTTACTTCCAGAAGCTGTCATGGACGCCGAGGCCGAGGCCATTATAGGGCCCGTGGAGGTCGAGGAGGCAGAGTTAATTCTTTCATTGGCTCCAGAGCTTGGAAAGGAAAAATTAACGCGATTGGAAGTTCACTGGGTCAGTATTTCTCCGAGCGCCCCAAGATGTTAGCAGATGAAGCTATTCAAGGCGCAGCAGAGCTTGATATGTCCAACTCGTTTCTAGAAGACACCGTTAATGTCATCATCGAGAGGCTTGACGAGGACTTTATCTCGCCTGAGTAAAGAGGCTCTTCTTCTGCTTCTTATAGCATTTCTTTAACGCAATTTTAATTCAGTTGTTGCATTTTGTTTGGTTTCTCTCTTTTCAATTCCAAGAAAATACCTTTGGATCTCGAGCCGTTGGTCCAAATGGTTGCCTTGTAACGCGGCCTTATCAGTAAAATAAAATGCGTGTGCACGTTTTATTAAGGGCGTGCGGGAACATTCCAAACCAGCCCAATGATGATGCCTATCTTCGATTCTCGAAGATTTGAGGCCT
This sequence comes from Psidium guajava, assembly GCA_016432845.1. Taxonomy (NCBI): domain Eukaryota; kingdom Viridiplantae; phylum Streptophyta; class Magnoliopsida; order Myrtales; family Myrtaceae; genus Psidium; species Psidium guajava. The sequence goes on from CM028228.1 coordinate 38,008,267, forward strand.
GGATTCCCGCACGCTTCCTAGTTTATCAAGCAAATTAAGAGAAGCAAAGATGTCCGAGGATATGAGGATTGGCTCTCTTATTATGTTTTTCTAATGGTTTTTGAAAATCATGCATGAAAACTACTTGCTGAAAGGGACTAATCATCTTCATGACATTTCAGGCATATCATTCCAAGCATGCGTAATAGGCTGTTGTGTGACTCGGATCACCAAGGAGATTACTCTTGTGGCATCAGGGAAGAAGATGAGGATTTCATAAATATTCAGAGAGATTGGAGTCGATACGAAGAGTTTAAACCCTTAACGGCAGAAGAGGCAGTGGTCGTGAACTTGGGCGACTCACAGAATGTCAGAGAAGTGAAGATTGGGGAGTCCTTGTCACCCTCTGAAGCTACCCGAATGACTGAACTTCTCAGGGAATACCAAGATGTCTTTGCTTGGTCGTATGTAGACATGCCCGGCCTCGACCCTAACATTGTGGAACACGTACTTCCCATTGACCCTAGCATCCTGCCAAAAAAACAAAGGCTTAGGCGAACGAGGCCCGAACTTTCCAAGAAAATTGAGGAGGAAGTGATGAAGCTCCTCAAGGTGGGATTCATAGAAGCGATCCCCTATGCCGATTGGATCGCTAACATCGTACCAGTAATGAAGAAAGACGGCACAGTCCGAATCTGCGTCGATTACCGAGACCTGAATAAAGCCAGCCCAAAGGATGATTTTCCGTTGCCGCACATAGACGTGTTGGTCGATAGTACAGCCGGGTTCGAACGGTTTTCCTTTATGGATGGATTTTCTGGCTATAATCAGATCTTAATGAAGGAGGAAGACAAGGCGAAGACCTCATTCATAACACCATGGGGCACCTTCTGTTATAAGGTTATGCCTTTCGGGTTGAAGAATGCTGGGGCGACATACCAAAGAGCCATGGTCGCTCTATTCCATGACATGATGCATAAGGAAATCGAGGTGTACGTAGATGATATGATTGCCAAGTCCAGACCAGGAGAGGACCATGTTCTGGTGCTAAAAAAGTTGTTCGAACGCCTACGAAAATATAAGCTGAGGCTGAATCCCAGCAAGTGCATATTCGGGGCGAGATCCGGAAAGCTTTTGGGATTTATGGTTAGCAGTCATGGCATCGAGGTCGACCCTTCCAAGATTAAAGCTATACGGGACATTAATACCCCAACCTCAGTAAGGGAAGTAAGAAGCCTGCTGGGGCGGTTAAACTATATTGCTAGATTTATATCCCAACTTTCTGATGTGGCAAAACCATTCTTTAAGCTCCTCAAGAAGGGCGCCAAAGTCATTTAGGATTCAGAATGCCATCAGGCATTTGAGAAGATCAAGAAGTATCTGATCCTACCTCCGGTATTGGTACCACCAACCCGGGAGTCCCCTTGACTCTGTACTTGACGATCTATCAGGAATCATTAGGAGCTCTACTCGCCCAGACGAAACCGGAGGACGGGAAAGAGCGAGCAATTTATTACCTGAGCAAGAAATTTACGCAGTCAGAGGCTAATTACCCGATGGTTGAAAGGACATGCGTCGCACTGATCTGGGTACTCCACAGGTTGAGACAGTACACCCTCCATCACCATATCCATCTTGTAACAGAATGCGACCCAATTAAGTACTTGGTGGAGAAACCCGCCTTATTGGGAAAGCTGGCCAAGTGGCAAGTTCTGTTATCAGAATTTGACATAAGGAGTTCACCTCAGAAGTCAGTCAAGGGGCGGGCCATAGCCGACATGTTGGCAGAAAAATCACAAGGACTTGTAATCCCTGATGAGAAGGAGGTGGAGAATCGAATCCTCGCATTATCTGATGATAAGTGGACCATGTATTTTGATGGTGTCGTTAATTTGGCCGGATCTGGAACTGGGGCAGTACTGATATCCCCGGACGGCCTACATTATCCGGTTTCTGCGAAGTTGGTATTTCCATGCACCAATAATATATCAGAATATGAAGCCTGTATTCTAGGCCTGCAATTAGCCATCACTATGAAGGTGCGAAGGTTACAGGTTTATGGAGACTCCATGCTGATTATTCTCCAAACGCAGGGAGAATGGAAAACAAGGGATTCTAAGCTCATCCCCTATCATAAGTTCCTAGAGGAGTTAACCGACAATTTCGACGAAATTTCGTTCGAATATCTGCCAATGACCCAGAATCACTTTGCAGACGCGTTAGCCACTCTATCTTCATTGCTGCAAGTGGAGGACGGGCTCGACATCAAGCCTTTAAAAATCAATGTCATGGATCAGCCAACCTACTGCATGGTGGTGGAAGACGAATTCGATGGCGAGCCTTGGTATCATGACATTAAGAATTATCTTTCGAAAGGAGAATTCCCTCAAGGGAGTCAGGTCGGGGATAAGAAGTACATAGCAAAGATGGCTACCAAATTCTTCCTGAGCGGGCAAACTCTCTATAAAAGGTCCTTCGATTCAGTCCTATTGAGATGTATAGACGCCAAAGAAGCAAACATGCTCATGAAGGAAATCCATGAAGGGATATGCGGTCCTCATATGAACGGCCACCTCCTCGCAAAGAAAATCATGCGGCTTGGTTATTATTGGATGACCATGGAAGCGGACTGCAACTAACATGTAAGGTCATGTCATCAATGCCAGGTATACGGTGACAGAATTAACGCACCCCCGAACGAGCTCCACCAAATGTTGGAGGCTTGGCCATTCGCCATGTGGGGGATAGACATGATCGGTCCAATTCACCCTAGCGCTTCCAATGGGCACCGCTTCATCCTGGTGGCGATCGACTATTTTACGAAGTGGATTGAAGCAAACTCATATGCAAATGTCACAGCAAAGAATGTGGCCAAGTTCATCAGAAGGGATATTATCTCCCGATATGGGGCCCCTCAAGCGATAATCACAGATAATGGCTCCAATTTGAATAATAAGATAGTCGATGATCTGCTACAAGCATTCAACATTCGACATATTAATTCGTCTCCCTATCGCCCACAAATGAATGGAGCTGTGGAGGCGGCAAACAAGAACATCAAGAAAATCCTGGCAAAAACCGCAGAGAATTATAGAGACTGGCATGAGAGATTGCCGTACGCGTTGATGGCATATCGGACTTCGATACGGACCTCGACTGGAACAACCCCATATTCCCTAGTTTACGGTATGGAGGCAGTTCTACCAGTAGAGGTTGAAATCCCCTCTCTGAGAATCTTATCCCAAGTCAAACTCTCCGAAGCGGAGTGGACGCAGTAGAGATATGAGCAGTTGAACCTGATAGATGAAAGGCGTCTGAAGGCAATATGTCACGGTCAGAGCTACCAGAGAAGAGTTGCCAAAGCGTTCAATCGAAAAGTCAAGCTCAGGAATTTTGAAGTAGAAGATCTGGTAGTGAAAAAGACAGTTCCAAATGTTTCTCATCCCGAGGGCAAGTTCACCCCAAATTATGAGGGTCCTTATATCGTCAAAAAGGTCCTTCCTGGGGGAGCCTTGATTCTTGTAAACATGGATGGGAAAGAGTTAGGATATCCTGTAAATGCGGATGCAGTCAAGCAGTATCATCCTTGAAATAAAAGCAGGAGCCGATTTTGCTACCTTTGGGACAATCTGAGTCACTTTAGGACTATTACATGCATTTCATGCATTCATGCATACACGCATTTGTTTCATGTGATCTCAGGTTTAGGGAAAGCTCCCGAATCAATAAGCCACCAAAGTCACTATTGAGGGTCCCACTGATGTAGATTTACTGGAACAGGTGAAATGTATTCGTTCCAATGATATTCCCTATACGATACTTTCCTCAGGTGAATCCATTTCTCTGTCTAAGAAACCGACGGTGATTCAAGGAGCTGCAACCAGAATTGGAGGGGGGCATTCGACCAATGACCATGACGGTTGTCAACATTAAACAAGCCCAAATGCTCCTTCACCCATGTATTTCATTGTGCAGGGGCAAAGTCAGAAACGAGCCACTCCTCGACTTGAGGAGTAGATCTTCAATTTATTCGGTTCGCATATCCAGGGGCAATTCGAATCCCCCCTTTCTTGAGAAATTCTCTTCCATTCTTGCACATTGCCACATTTGCATGGTGTTTACACAGATTCATGGTTCATACATGACTATTCTGCATGTTTAATTTGTTAATTTTGACTTGGAGCATAAACTGTACACGATGCATCGAATATACAAAATGGGGCACGACAGGACGATGAAAGGCAAGCCATTTCCACATACGTCCTGTATTTAATCCACAGTGAGTTGAGCGGTAGACAGATTACGCGTTCTCCAAGGCAATGAGTTTTCTCGCAAAAGATACGATAGCCGAAGTGAAGGAGGCATTCATTCTCCGTCCCAAACACTTCAGGTAACCATTGACGACCCATTTGAGCGGCGGTTTCATTTTGCAACCCCTGTCAAGAACCACCCCACATCGGGGGCCAAATGGAGGTAGTTCCAGCAGTTATCATGGTTAGAAATTGTCTTGCTTGGACTAATACCAATCTTCGAGTGTTTCTTTGCATTTAACTCGAATTTTAATTCAAGTGTTTTAGGATGACAAAGAGCATTCGTTTCTCTATCCTACACAGACATCCTTTGCATAGCCCAATTGAGCCTAGAAATTCATTTCACAAGCCCTTGTTGGTGATCGTTGCTCATTTCAAAGAAGGATGGCGCTTTCCCCAAAGAGCAGAATCAAAGAAATCGGGTCAACAATGAACCCTCGAAATGAGCTTATGTCATGTGCTAGACTTTTCATGTAATGTCTAGTATCAATTTTTGAAAAATCATCTTGTCAAAAAGAAAAACAAGTGTAGCCTAAAAAATGGGCCTGCTCCCAAACAAAAGGGAGTCGGGAGTAAGAAAAGCAAGGGCTACTCCAGAAATCTGGGGCAGAAAAAGCAAAGTGCCTATCAAAAGCAAGGCCAATGCCCATTCATCTGTAATATACCTCTGATTTTGAGAACACTCAAAAGAGAATTCTCCAAAGAAGTCAATTTACAATTTCCAGCAAAAGAATTACCACCCCTCAGCCAATTGTGGTATTCATTGAAGACAAATTTAGGAAGGTCAAAGATCGGTGACAAGACTGCAATGATCACCAACACCAAGCATTTCTCATATATTTTTCTGAGCCAAAATGAGCCTTTCGTTTCTAAGTCCTAACTCCCAACCTATGAAAGTCTCTTCTGATTAGAGCACCTGAATTAACGTAAGAGTTGAATGATTTTAAGCATCGCTCGAAGAAGTTCGAGCAAAACTATTTCTCTCTCATTTTTGCAGGGTTCTTGACTTGTAAACCCGGAGCAGATAATGAAGACATTTTTTGTCAGTGGCCTTGACTCAAAAGAGTCCCCTTTGATAAGCCTTGACCCAGCCTACATTACGGTCCTAATCAAGACCTCCAGATCGGCTTGATCTTATCAATTGCGAGATTACTCAGACCCTCGCTGAATGCGATGATGGTAAGGTTGAGTGATTTCTTTTCAAATCCTGCAATCAGGATAAACAGCCTTTCTCGAGAGTGAGAGAAAGCCCTTTCGGACTGAAGTCCCCATTCAGGTTACATTCGAGGTATTCATAACGTGATAACCTCCCTGGACAGAATTGGAAATGCAAACTCGACAGAATAGTCATACATGATCCACATTATGAGCATACACATACAGTTTTAATCATTGCAAACTCAACTGAATGGTTTTGCATGAACCGATGAACTCATTGATAAAAATGCTTGCACATGTTACCTCTGACACTGTCTGACAGGTAGTGCATTCCTGATAGTCGAGTTACCCTCCGAGGTCTCGAAATTCATCCAAGGGCTATTGAACAAACAAACCCTGTTGGCAAATACTCGCCAAGCATTTTCAGGTGAGTATATCTTCAGCCTGAACCTTCCAATTCTGATGATTGTCTGGGTGCTCAAATCTATTGCAGCACATAAGGTCATTCAGTGAGCAAGCAGACATGATACAATCAGTCTGTCTATGCCTCGATCATTAACTCAGAAGATCTAGGTAAGTCTTCTGAACCCTTGCGACTCATAATCAACATGCGCTCATGAAGTCTTCATCAGCTCACGATTGATATAATCTCGTGTTCTCAAGCTTTATCAAATCATGATTGACCAACTCTCGTGATCTTGATCTCAACATGCCTCGCTTGCACAAAAAATGCAGCACGGCCTCCTATCTTCGAAGACTTTACCTGCACCAGAAGGCGGTACAGCTTCATTTCTCAAAGACCTCATCTGCGCAAGAAAGCAATACGGCCTCAACTTCAGGTGAAATGTCATCTCTAGAGACCTTTCATTGGAAACCCCAATACGAAACGGTCCATCTTCAAAGTCCTGAAAAGCGGGCACCAATCAGGCGAAATGTCATCTCTAGAACCCTTCCATCGGAAACCTCGATACGAAATGGTTCATTTTCAAGTCCTGAAAAGCAAGCACCAATTAGGCGAAATGCCATCTCTGGAACCTTCCATTGGAAACCCCAATACTGCAAGGTCCATCTTCAAGTCCTGAAAACCAGACACCAATTAGGCGAAATGCCATCTCTGGAACCCCTCCATTGGAAACCCCAATACGGAATGGTCCATTTCAAGTCCTTCTTACAGGCACCCAAAAGTCCTTCTTACAGGCAACCAAAAGTCCTTCTTACAGGCACCAAAGTCCTTCTTACAGGCAACCAAAAGTCCTTCTTACAGGCACCAAAGTTCTTCTTACAGGCATTTCCATGGGGTGGCCTACCATACGGGTCAAATTTCAATCAGTAGAATCCTTCCATTAGGAATCTACCATGGGGTGACCTACCATACGGGTCAAATTTCAATCAGTAGAATCCTTCCATTAGGAATCTACCATGGGGTGACCTACCATACGGGTCAAATTTCAATCAAAGTTTAATAAGTAGAATCCTTTCGTTAGGAATCTATCATGAGTTGACCTACCATACGGGTCAAAATGCAGGCGAATCCTCTAAACAGGATAGATCGCCAATAGATTCCTTTCACTAGGAACTCTATCATGGGTTGACCTACCATACAGGTCAGAGCTCATCCTCCTCGGATTATCCTCTGAGTGAACATTTGGGTGTCTATTCAAAGTGCATTCATGTCAGGCAACGGCCATACGATGGGCAGGTAAGTGCCAGGTAACCTCTCCACTCTAGCTCTCCCTCACTTCATAGAAGCCTCCTCAAGCCGGAACTGGATCAGAACTTGTAATGTGGGGTATTGGAGATCAATTGTCACGACTCTTTTTATCTCCTTGTGTTGAGTCGATTAGGATTCAGGTGTCGTCTCGTCTTTGAAATGAACCTCTACCGAGCTTCCTTTCAAAGAGGAGCAGCTGTTGACACCTGATTTTTAATCATGTTTTCTCTTTTAAAATTAATACAAAATCTATAAAAATTTGTAAAATTGAAAAATCAATTTTGGGGACCTTGGCCAAGCTTAGGGAATCAATTTTGACCAAAAAATAATTTTTCATATTTTTGGTATTTTTCAGCATTTTTTATTTTCGAAAATTAATAGAAAATCCATAAAAATTGAGAAAATTATAAAATCAACTTTGGAAGCCCTAGCCAAGCCTAGGCAACCATTTTTGAACAAAAAAATAATTTTTCATATTTTTTGAATTATATATATATTTTTAGAAATTAGGAAAATATTTAATAAATAATGGCGTTTGAGGTCACAAAAAAAATGTAAAAATGGTCAATATTTTTCTTTTAAATTCCTTTTCATGTTGGCCATCACAAATTTAAAAAAAAAACCCAATTCGGGGTCGTGTATTTCTTCACTAGCATAATCTCGAATTGAGCCTAAAAAATTTAATTTGAGTCAATTTATTTTCATTTTTTCACTTTTAGAAGTTGTGACATTATTCTCTAATATTTTAAATTTTTATCTTGGCCCAATTATACCCAGAATGACTCAATTTTACAAAAGGGCTTTAATTAAATTTTGCGGCAAGAAATAAGCATAGGGGAGATGTGTTGAAAATTTTGAGAAGATTTGGACTTAAAGAAATATTTCTCCATGGACTGAATTGCAAATACTTAAAATCTCATGGACTAGAGTACAAATACTTAACATTTGAGGGATTATTTTGTAAATAATAAAAAGAAGAGTTAGTGGAGAAATTAGAATAGAGAAGGAAAGATGGAGAAGAGGAGATAGAGAATGGAAGATGGAGAGGAGGAGATGAAGAAGAGGAGATGGAGAGGAGGAGATGGAGAAGAGAAGATGGAGAAGAATAGATGAGAATAGAGAAGGGAAGATGGAAATGAAGAAGAGTTAGTAGAATGGGAGATAGATATGGAGAAGGGAAGATGGAGATGAAGAAGAGTTAGTGGAGAAATTAGAATGTGAGATAGAGATGGAGAATGGAAGATGTTGAAGAAGAAGAAGAGTTAGTGGAGAAATTAGAATGTGAGATAGAGATGGAGAATGGAAGATGTTGAAGAAGAAGAGTTAGTGGAAAAATTAGAATGGAAGATAAATGAATGGGTTATAAAAGGAGGAAGAAGAGAGTTTGGATGGTGGGAATTCTTTGGAGAAAAAAAATTTGAAGTGTTTGAGAGAGATTTTTTAGGGGAAGAGAAAATTTTGGATGTTTGAGAGAGTTTTGAGAGATTCAAAAAAAATTAGAAAGGAAGAAAAAATCAAAAAAAAGAGAGAAAATCCTTTTTTTCAAAAGAGAGTCTTGAAGATGGTGGGAGTTTAAATCTAGATGTTACCATCCATAATTCCTCTACCGATCAACGCAAGTCACGAGTTCATCCCCATCGTTCGAGCCGCGATCTTGATCCATAAAGTGACACGAGGTCCGAATTCGACAATCAAATCTGTCAAATCAGGTAACAATCCTAACCATTAAATCTTCGAGAATTTTCTTGCCCAAATGAATTGATTTAAATTTCGATTATGTCATGTCGTACTCGTATGTCTCCATATCCACATACCGCATTTGTATTTGTGTTGTCATTAATTTACGCGTATCCACCTAAAAAAAAAATTTCGACTGGCCAATCCTATTTTTGATGTTTCCACCTCCCGATCCTTGAAAAATAACCGTTTTATCCTTCTGGTCAGTTTGACCCAAACTTCTTCCAATCATCCCAAATGAGCTTTCATGAAATAAAATGGTACCGAAAGGGCGTTAGAATGATCTAGCGTAATCAAGTCCCCGAATCCATTTTCTCTGGTTCGCAGAAATAAATTAGTTCTCCCGCTGATTTATTTAGGTTTCTAATCGACCTACTAAAAATGATTAGTGGCGGCTCCAAATCAAAAATCTTTTGCATGAAAAGAACTTAAGTTGCGATTCGGTAGGACTTGGGAGGGTCCGAATTAGGTTAGTCAATTAACCTGATAATCCGTTCACCCGATTGAAAAAAAATTAAATTAATTTTTTTCAGGTCGCGACAATGATTAGAATTTTATTTCTTTCGCTTGCATTAATCTTCAAGTATATTTATTACATATGAATTTTGTGTTAGCTCAAGTGCCTTAGATACGACCGAAAAGCATTCCTTTCTATGCCCTAGATACTTTACTCTTTGATTAGCCAATTTAAGCGAAGGATTCATTTCTCATAACTTAATCGGTGATCATTCCCATGGTGAACAAATGAAGTCATCTCAAAAAGCAAGATTGAAGCACCTTGGGGCAATGAAGTGCGCAAAAGAAAATCCTTCAAAGGAAATTTGGAAAAGTGAAACTCTCTCTCTCTCTCTCTCTCTCTCTCTCTCTCTCTCTCTCTCAAAAGAAGAAGAAGAAGAAGAAACTCTCTAAAAGAAAGGGAGAAAGAGGCCTCGGTAGAAATGATTTGCAAGGATATTCCCTCGAAAGAAATCACTTGAGAGACCACAAAGGAAATTCGTGGAGTATTGGTCAAGAGATACCAGTAGTTCTCAAATCATCAGTGAAAAGTGATCAGAGTAAGAATCTGTAGTGGAATCATAAAGAATGGGATGATCGACAATTCCCATTTTCATGATACACCCCCTTTATTATAAATAGGTCATTCATTTCTTAGCCTACCCAAACCTACGTTACAACCCTTTCCAAAACCACTTTAGATTAGGGTACTTGGGTTAGCTTAGGATTTTACATGCTTACAAATGTTGCTTGAAGAAGTGCGATCAAGACATTTCTATCTCATTTTGTAGGCCTCCTGACTTTTAAACTCGAAGCAGTGGATGATATTAATTTTTTCAAAGCCTTGACTCCCCATAATTAAACCTTTGACCAAGCCTATATTACAATCCTAATTAAAACCTCTCAGATTGATCATGTTGTACTGATTTTGAGAATAACGGGACCATTGTCAAGCACAATGAAGAGAATTGAGTGAATCTCAAACCTGTATCAATGGTCATGTGAAATAGCCTTTCAAATAAGAGTGAGTGAGAAAGTCCTTTTCAACTAAAGTTTCTCAGTCAATATTATCATATTATCAAAAAGACAAAATAGATTTCCTTGATTGACAGATCTTCTCAATAAAGCTTGATAACATGAGCAAAAATGATTAAGAAAGCACATTGCATAGATTCATTTTGTGCATCAATTGAAAAGATAGGTACAAAACGGCTGGCCTAGCCACTAAAAGCAAGCTATTTTTAGCTCAATCAAACCAAGTTTGTTTTCCTGACTTTTGGATGTTCCTTTGTTTCTATCCGACACTTGAATTAGATGTGACAAGAACTCTCAATAAAGCTTGATAACATGAGCTAAAATGATTAAGAAAACACATTGCATAGATTCATTTTGTGCATCAATTGAAAAGATAGGTACAAAGCGGCCAGCCTAGCCACTAAAAGCAAGCTATTTTTAGCTCAATCAAACCAAGTTTGTTTTCCTGACTTTTGGATGTTCCGTTGTTTCTATCCGACACTTGAATTAGATGTGACAGGAACTCTCAAATTCACGGAACAAGTCCGTAATGGTAACATCCCAATTCACCGACTCATGGTTGATTGTCCACAAGTGCGACTTTTTGAGAGACAAACATTGATTTCTTACATCAGAAAATATGTACCTTGAAGACCCTAATTTCGGCATAATGAAGTTTGGGAATCAAGGAAACTTTTTATCTTCAAAGCCTCACCTTTGCCAGAATAAAGTTTGAGGATCTTTTATATCTTGAAAAACCTCACCTTCTCCGGAATGAAGTTTGAGGGACTTTGCACATTGAGAACCCTAATTTCACCAAAAGGAAGTTTGGGGGATTAAGTAAAATTGGATCTTGAAAGCCCCACCTTTGCCAAAATGAAGTGTGAGGAGTTTTTAATCCATGAAAATTTGATCTTCACCATAATGAAGTTTAGGGAATTTTGAGAATCAAAATTTTGCCAAGATAAAGTTTGGGAGATCGAAGAATGTTAGATTGTGAGAACCCTAATTTTGCCAGAATAAAGTATGGGTGATCAAAGAAATTCAAATCTTAAAAACCTTATTTTCACTAGAATGAAAGTTTGGAAATCAAGAGCCTTTGTCAGCATTACGAAGTATTTGGCAAGCCTAGGTACTTCATATGTAATCCATATGCAAGCTCTTTTACTGCTCTACCGGAATAGAAGTGGCGAATTTTGGCATATTCTGGTATATCCTCTGCATTGGCATTTCACGCATCATTTCTTACTACATCAAAAAGTGAGATTAAAGCCTTGCCAAAAATCAATAGCTTTTAGCATTGTCAAAATTTATGGTTCAATTTTATCTTTAAGCGAAATCTTTGCGAGACTCTATTCAAAGAGAGCAGTTGTTGACACCTAAATTTTAACTAACTTTTGTAGTAATCATTTTTGCATAAAAAATTAGAACTAACTTTAGTTCTTACTAAAAACAAATCAAATCATTTTTCTTTTTTTTTATTCATGCATTGCATTGACAATCATCTGAACCAGCGAAGTAAAGACAAGCTTGAATTAACAAGCAATTTGGAATATAATTCATCACAAATTCTCAGATGAGGAATGAGGATGATGTACTAAAATTTCAAATGCCATTTTTTTTTGTAAATTTTCAAATATTTTTCTAATTTCTAAAAAAATTATTAAAAATATAAAAAATATGAAAAATTATTTTTTGTTCAAAAATGATTGCCTAGGCTTGGCCAAAGTCTCCAAAATTATTTTTTTTTAATTTTTATAAATTTTTACAGATTTTCTATTAATTTTGTTAAAAGAAAAAGTAATTAAAAATCAGGAGTCAACAGTGCTCACGGCGAGCGCCTCCTTTGACAAGGAGAGCTCAAGTAAACCGTTTGTAGGACTACTTGCATAAGGAATCTCCACATTGGTTGACTTTTCAATTCAAGTTGTTGATACTTGACCCAATTGGATTGTCCACTGTGAAGATTGTCACGACCAATACTTGTTAGTGGGAAAATTCCATCACGAACTGTGAGTAAATCCCAAGAGTTTGACCTGCTGTTGACACCTGATTTTTAATCATCTTTTCTCTTTTAAAATTCATAAAATAAAATAAAATCAACTTTGGGGACCTTGGCCAAGCCTGGGGAATCAATTTTGACCATAAATGATTTTTCATATTTTCTGTATTTTTCGGCATTTTTATTTTGGAAAATTAATAGAAAATCCATAAAAATCCATAAAATTGAAAAATCAACTTTGGGGACCTTGACCAAGCCTAGGGAACCAATTTTGACCAAAAATTAATTTTTCATATTTTCAGTATTTTTCGATATTTTTAATTTCAAAAATTCATAAACAAAAGTCAAGAAAAATGAGAAAATTGCAAAATCAATTTGAAGGCCTTGGCCAAGCTTAGGCAACCATTTTTGAACAAAAAATAATTTTTTCATATTTTTTGTATTTTTTATATATTTTTAGAAATTGAGAAAATATTTAATAAAAATAGCCAATATTTTTATTTTAAATTCCTTGTCATGTTGGCCATTGCAAATGTTTTTAAAAAAAATCTAATTCTGGATCGTGTATTTCTTCGCGAGCATAATCTCGAGTCGAGCCAAAAAAATTCAATTTGAGTCAATTTATTTTCATTTTTCACTTTTAGGAGTTGTGACATTATTCTCTAATATTTTAAATTTTGAACTTGGCCCAATTATACCTAGAATAACTCAATTTTGCAAAAGGATTTTAATTAAATTTTGCATTATCTTCAGCAACAGGAAATGAGATTAAATTTGACATGAGGTAAATTTCGACTAAGCATAGGGGAGGTGTGTCGGAAAATTTTGAGAATATTTGGACTTGAAGAAATATTTCTCTAGGGACTAAATTACAAATACTTAAATCTTAGAGACTAGAGTGCAAATACATAACACTTGAGGGATTATTTTGCAAATAACAAAAAGAAGAGTTAGTAGAGAAATTAGAATGGAGAAGAGGAGATGGAGACGAGAAGTTGGAGAAGAATAGATAGAGAAAATAAAATGAGAATAGAAAAGGGAAGATGGAGATGAAGAAGAGTTAGTAGAATGGGAGATAGATATGGAGAATGGAAGATGAAGATGAAGAAGAGTTAATGAAGAAATTAGAATATGAGATAGAGATGGAGAAAGGAAGATGAAGATGAAAAAAAGTTAGTGAAGAAATTAGAATGCGAGATATAGATGAAGAAAGGAAGATGAAGATGAAGAAAAGTTAGTGGAGAAATTAGAATGGGAGATAGAGTTGGTGGAGAAATTAGAATGAGAGATAAATGAGTTGCCTATAAAAGGAAGAAGAAGAGAGTTGGGAAAGAGGTTTTTTTTTTAAAATAAAATTTTGAATGTTTGATAGGGTTTTTGGAGATTGAAGAAAAATTTGAGAGAAAAACAAATACCAAAAAGAGAAAATTTTGAAGATAATGGGAGTTTAAAGTTATGGGTTATCATCTCCAATTCCTTCATCGATCAACATAAATCAAGAATTCATCCTTGTCAACGAGCAAGCAAATTCGAGCTAAGTGTTTTTATTTATTCATTTATTTATGGTTTTGCAAGCAAATTCAAGCTAAGTGTTTTTATTTATTCATGTATTTGTGGTTTTAATCGCAAATTAGCATAAATTGTTTACACTGTCCTTCCCAATTTTTCCCAATATTTTCATGTCAGGTAAGAGGGCAACTTCACATCAATGGCAAATTTTTTGGAGGTGCAAAATTCGCCTAGACAAGGCCAAAATGTCCATCAAATTCTCAGCCGACCTATGGATGGATTTTGACTCGAATTCTTGAATCAATTCATTGTATTTTATTATAATGAATTTAAACCCCAGAATGGAGAGGGTAAAACCCATCCGTTGGTGATCCTTTATTTACTGCATTTAATCCCTACAATTTAATTTCCGCACCATTAAACCCCAAAAGGGAGAGCCAAACCAATGCTAGACCATCCATTGGAGGTCTTTATTTATCGCAATTTAATTTCCTGTAATTTAATTCCTATACAATTAAACCCCAAAGAGAAGAGCCAAGCCAATGCTAGGCCGCCCCATTAGAGGTTTTTACTTGCTGTCATTTAAATTCCTGCACCATTAAACCCCAGTGGGAAGAGCCAAACCAATGCTAGGCCGCCCATTGGAGGTTTTTACTTGCTATCATTTAAATTCCTACAATTTAATTTCTGCACCGTTAAACCCCAAAGGGAAGAGCCAAGCCAATGCTAAGTCGCCCATTGGAGGTTTTTACTTATCGTCATTTAAATTCCTGCAATTTAATTTTCGCACTATTAAACCCCAAAGGGAAGAGCCAAGCCAATGTTAGGCCATCCATTGGTGGTCTTTATTTATTGTCATTTACTTCCTGTAATTAAATTTTCGAATCATCGATCCCAGAATGAGTAGGCCAAGCCACCTGTTGGAGGTCGTAACACTGCACAGAAGTCGTTAACACACTCCCTCTTTCGGCTTCAGGAAATTATAATACTTTGGAAATACCAAAAAAATACCATCCATGCACGCCTTTTAAACATTTAATATAAGTTGGGATTTTGAGAAATCAATTTGAATGTTATTTCACTTTAGGGATTTTTACCTTCATTTTTCATAAATCTGAAAATTCGTAAAAAAAAAAAACCAAAAATATCATGCTCATTACATAGTATATAGTTTATTATTATATTTTCCATGTAATGCATTTGCCCGTCATCATTTTGCATATCATTATTTGCACGTCATTCATGCATATTTTGCTAGGTCATATAGTTGCATTAGCATTAAACCTCATAAGAGAAAACCATAAATAACCAAATCAAGGATTTTTTTTTTCATGAAAATCGGTACCAAAAGGACAGTAATTGAAAAATTAATGTAATCAAGTTTTTGAACTCATAATCTGTGGTTCGTAGAAATAAAATAGTTCTCTCACTATTTTATTTAAGTTTCTAATCAACCTATCAAAAAATGATTAGTGGCAACTTCAGCATACATCTTTGCATGAATTAAACCTAAGTTGCGAATTAATAGGGCTTGAGAGAACCTGAATTTAGTCAAATAATTAACCTAAATTAGCCTTGATTTTGAGTCTTAATAACAGAGATATTCTTTTTCTCTCTTCGATATATGTTCTTCTGAATGAATGAATAGACATGTATATTTGTACAAGGAAGAAACTATCAAAGCTATTTAGGCTATTCATTATCTTAGGCGAAGAATCTTATTGATCCTCAAAACAAGGATATTATACAAAACAAATTATCAGCTCTATGATTTCTCCAATGAATCTTAATTGACAACTCATGCCAACAAGCCCTCGTCGGGGCCTTAGCAATTAGTGAGGCGATCATGGCCTCAAAGGCCCTTGCTTAGGGCCTTTGCGGTTGCAAACAATATTGACCCTCGCTAGCAACTGACGAGGGCTGGCTGGCCCTCACCTAATAGTAGACAAGGGTTGCCACGACTCTTGCCGGCAAAGCCAAAGTAAAAATTAAAAATTAAAAACTAAAAAATGTACATATCAGTAATTTCCGGCCAAAATTGATCGGATGGACTGAATTTGTGCCACTAGAAAAGTTTTAGGACTAAATTGGTCTAATTAAAAAGTTTAGGACTGAAATGGTACCAATGCAGTAGGTTTAAGATTTTTTTTTATACTTTTTCACGTTCGTGTGTGTATTTATATATCTATGAAACAAGGTATGCAAATAATGGAAGCAACGTGGAATTGCATAATGCAAAGGAAAAAGAAGGCTAAGTAAGAATCCACTTTGTATAACTCGATATCACTACTACAATTACCCAATTCAAAATAACTGGCTCAGCTACAACTCAGAATCAAGCCTACGACATGCACCAGATGACTCCTACTGGTCTTGCCAGCCAAGCTTACATGTTTGCACATATTGATTATGAACCAAAACTTACATAAGAAACTATATAGCAGGCACCAACATAGCGGTTTCATATGTATTAGTTATTGATTTTGTCTTATTGATGGCATGCAGATGAGCACTTCCAGATGGGGACCTACAGAGGTTGCTGGCCCAGTTTGTATCGGGAGCCTTCATGATATTTCTGAAACGGATTACGGTCATCGTTCAGCGGAACAACACATCCGGCAAATCGCACCATCTTTCTGACATAAGCATCCCGGATCCTCTTTAACGGCTTGTTTTTCGACGTGGCGATCTTCGATTGTTGTTTCAGGATCCTCTTGATCTTCGGAACCTTGGAACTTTTCCCATCCGGCAGAGAAATCTTCTCTTTTTCCAGTCTCTGGTACTTCCTTCTCTTCTTCATTTCATTTCCACCAAGAGCACTGCAAAATACCTCCATCATGCAGAGAGAGAGAGAGAGAGAGAGAGAGAGAGAGAGAGAGAGAGATGGTAATATGAATGCTAAGTGGTAAATAGTAAGGTCATTATAAAGCTAACTTAAAGTGAACTGATGCGTCAGGAAAAGAGGCCTTAATGTAGAATAATGAGGACTTAACGCCGAAACTTGCAGAAAATGACCAGAACCACCAAATATTTCGTGCATTAATAGGCCATGTTGACGATGTACTTTGACAATTTCCCTTCAGGAGTAAATTTTTTTGAGTGCACTACATTAATCAGTATTTAATAGAGGGATGAAGAGGACCCCGTTCAGAAACCATTATGGTGACTGATGCGTAGAGACTTGCCTGAAGCGTAAGGGCCAAACTCAGCACACATCATATAGAAGATTCATAAGGTGTGGTGTCCTGCTGCCTTCAACAGACGTTTGACCAAAGCACGCTCAGCTATTAAGAAACCAATTTCGGCACGCAATGGTTGTAGAAGCCCTGTCGCGGCGGCTTGATCACACGGTTCAAGTCGAGTTTAGACACCAGCCTGTGTCGTAGATGATCTCTTAACAAATGCATTGTATGATCTATCACTCAGCTTAAGTCAAGTCTTAAAATTAGGCTTGTCATGTAGATAAGTTTTTGACAGGTACACAGTGCAAGCAGTCACTGGGACAGCCGCGTATTAATTGATTCAATATCCTTTGGTTCTCTTCATGAATTTCTGTCTCTCTTTTTTTTTTTTTTTGTAATCACTTGGTAAAATTGGTGTTGAAATGAAAAACGATGAAGCTTAAGCCAAACAAACGAGTCTAAGATCGACACTCATCTTAACCAAAAGTAAGGTTCAGCAAATCAAACCAACCGGATCGGGACCGCTCGGATCGGACCGGGACCAATGGTCCGGTTCTCGGTTCTAGAGGAGTCCGATCTGGTTCTCGGTTCCTAGAATTGGAACCGGTGATCAAGCGATCCAATTTCTGATTCCAGGGACATAAGGCCTGACCGGACCAGACCGCCTGATTTTTTTTTTTTATAAGTAACCTTATTCAGTTGTTTAGGGTTTGTTGCTTTGTTTCACGTCAGATCGCGATTGCCTCCCGTTTACGTCCATCTTGGCTCTCGTTAATTCATGGGTACATAGTGTCCTGTGTTTATGTGCCTCGTACAGGCGCGGGAATCGCAGGGTTTTAATGCCGTAACCTCTGAAAATCTTTTGGGTCTTCCTTCTCCTTCTTCCTTCTTCTTACAATCTGTTCTTGTTGCTGCGCAATGTGGAAATCAACTCTCAGAGAGAGAGAGAGAGAGAGAGAGAGAGAGGAGGAAGAAAGTGTGGCATGCGTTTATAGCGGAACGGGTGGCCAAACCTTCACACCCTTTTGGTAACCGGATCTTTTCTTCTACCCACTCCCCTTTTTGGCAATTTTCTTTTTCCCTTTCTTTCGTTTTGTCACCGTGAAATTTCATATTTTGACATTTATCGATTTTATCTCCGTCTATTTACCAAGCAACCCAAATCCTATTTTGACATTTATTGATTTTATCTCTGTGTATTTATCAAGCAACCCAAATTGAAGAGAAATGATGTTGCTCTTTTTTTTCAGGATCTTGTTGAAGGAGTCATGCGCCGCCTTCATCTGGATTTTTTTTTTTTTCAGTCCAGTCCAATATGATTCTTAGGACCGTCAGTCCGGTTCCCGGTTTCAGCAAATTGAGGACTAGGACCACCGGTCCAATTCCTGATTATTGACAGGATCCGATCACCCCTAGCTAAGAGGCCGCAAAAGTTATCAACGAATCAATGACTTGGACATTAGATAAACCATCGAAGAATTAGGAGAAAATCTTGACATATCAAAGAAAATCTTGAGATATGATTTTATTTTATTTCCATTTATTGTGCTTCCTTTTTATTTTATTTCTGAATTCTCAGAATTAGGAAATAGGAATCTTTTCCTTTTTCTGCTTCTATTTTCTATTTTATAGTTGTCCTAGGCCTTATTTATATGTTATGTTCTCTATAAGATTAATGAGTAATGAGAAGCAAAAATAACAATTTTTCTTCTTTGAAACCACATGGCATCATAGCTGAGGTTGTGAATCTGGATCCAGCTATGGCGGAAACGGCGATGACCAGAGATATTAAGGACATCGGTTCTTCAGATATCACACTAGAGAACAACGCAGGACATCCATCTACAAAAATGTGAAGATACATCATTTCGACATATTGTCTTACATCAGTATTTTCTCCCAGCTTCCATGGCATCCAAAACAGGGGTGGTATCTACTCACGAGAGCTCGATTCCGTACTTTCCACGCCATTATTTCTTCGTATAAATGAAGCTTCGACTTCAGCTTGTTGCGGATGAAAAGAGCTGACCCTTTGAGCTGAAGAATGAGCCCTAGTTCTCTCTTCCATCATCTGAAAAAATGTGTGAGGCGCCCAACCTGCATGACCATTTTAGGGGAGTCAATGAATGGCATACTGGACAATGAACTGAAACCTGTGAACTAGACTCTGCCGTGCCCTCCAATCATTCTAAATCCCGAGAAGTTCCTTATGACATACTGATAATGAATAGAACATGCAGCTGAAGGAGGATATAAACCATGAAGAACATAACATAAAAGAAAGAAGTCGCTATTTTCAAAGCTAGTGTGTGAGCGAGCTGCAAAGCGAATAGACATACCATTCATATCACTTGGATAAGGGAAGAACTGCAAGTAACAAAATGCGGCAATTACTGATCCTGCATTAGAAAAAATTAAAAAGGTTGTGTATGAAAGTTACGTATTTCATCTGCAAAGACTAATTGGCACGACCTTTGCTTTTTGATCATTCATGCGAGTTCTAATACTAACCTATAAGAGCGCCAGCAAATACATCCTGCCAATGGTGCCAATAGTCATCGACGCGAGAAATAGCGACGAGGGCCGCAAGAAGCAAAGGGAAAAGTATGATGCAGAGTTTTGCAATGTGGCCCCGACGGTCAAATGCTCTAATTTTCCCTGCTAGATACCATGAAAGGTAACTTAGACCTGCAAAGGACCCTGGATGTGGACAATCAAATGAGCCTTCTGCACGGTCATCCCATATAAACAGAAAAAAGCCAAAAAAAAAAACAATCAACTACAAAAGCTGATTGCTGTCAGGTCACTGT
Organism: Psidium guajava; assembly: GCA_016432845.1. Classification (NCBI taxonomy): domain Eukaryota; kingdom Viridiplantae; phylum Streptophyta; class Magnoliopsida; order Myrtales; family Myrtaceae; genus Psidium; species Psidium guajava. The sequence continues at coordinate 38,028,174 of CM028228.1, forward strand.
CTAATTTCGCCATTAATTTGAGAATTATTGAGAGATTTTCATTGCAGTCTAGATATTCTCAACATCTGCTGCATCTTCTTGACCGACATTTTTCACTTCTTTCTGAAAGATTATGAACCATACTAAGCTGTGTCAATTCTTGAGTCAAATTTTTAAACCAATCTGGCATTCCAGCAAAAAAACCTGCAGATGTATCAAGATAGCTCCATTATTCCAGTATCACAACCTTTACCATTTGGGAGAGAATAGTGTACAAGTCTGGCATCGAGTATTATTAAGGGAACTAGTGACCTAGCGAAGAGGGTGTAGTCAAGAGCGACATTAAACAATTGTTGGCCGTTTCTCCTATCCAGGTGTTCCAGTTAAAAGGCCTTCCGAGGAGAACTCCAGAGCGAGGTAGACATTTATTGATCAAAGGAAGCCACGTTATGATAGTCGAATTGACCCTTTTCACCTTTTCACACATGCATGATAAAAAAAAAAAAAAACCAGTCATTTCACATGTACTCACAAGAGGTATGCCCACTGGGGAAGCTTTTGTAGCCTTCCTTTATCACAGCATTATCTCCATGACAGATGACATCCTTCGTTACAAGATCATAAACCTGGCATGCAAATGACCATTGGAAGCTAAGGAATTAAATAATGCAAGAAAATTCATTTGCTTATGCCTGTAAGAGTATCGGTCTATTTAAAGAAATTTGGTCTCTCTATGTTTGTCATGTCTTGTCACGGTAAGGGGAAGGGAGGGGACGTTAGGCAAAAACCGACTTAATTATGAGGATCGGAACTCACCCCTTTTCCATCAGGGAAACACCGCCAGAAGAAGTCTGGTCTTGGTCGTCCAACAGTATCTTTTATAGCATCGGTAACCACCGCAGTCAAGAGTACCGAAAATAGAAGGCCTGCAACTTGCATATTCTCCCCATCAGCTAAAGATTCTGTTGAACAATATTTCAGGATGAACAGAATTCTAAATAAATGGAAAGGATAGAGGAAGCACCCAAAATCGCGTGATGGAAATCATAAACATCTCTGCGGTTGAAGTAGTAAACAAGAAAGACAATGAACGGAAGCACTATGGCAAGTATCTGCCCAAGGCAAAAGGTCAGGATTAGTCTTCCTTCTCGAGAGAAATTGGCCATTGGGATAAGATCATGTTGCAGATGCAGCACCTATGGATTGCATATTTCAAAAGCTAGCGAGAACGCTTACTGGGACAGCCCAAAAGGGAATAGTATTGCCCTTCAAAGGATATTTCATGTCTGTCATCATGTCTTCTCCAACAAAACGGTGAAATGGTTCTATCATAAGTAAGATGGCTTCTATAACCACGAGAAGTAAAAGAATGAGCCAGTCATGCTTATGCGTTTTTGCCACCTTGAATCCATGGGATTGAATAGTGTGAGACCCCAACTCGATGTCTGGCATTTTTGCGTGCCTGTGCAACATAATCGATTACTTAGGAAGCACAAGGGAAAACTAAAAGCCATGAGAGCTCATGAAAACTCAGATAATTAAAGGATTCACACACGAAGCATGGCACTTGAAAGACATCTAGATTCTTAACAAGTCATATTGAAAGCCACGAACCATACAGATCGTAAGATTTGCCCAGCCCAGTGCTGAAAAACAAATCCACTGCTTAAAACTATAGATTGGTAGACGTTGTTTTTTAGCACAAGCAATCAAAAATGGAGAAAAGTTGCGGGTCGACAAAGCTTCGCCCAGAGAGTAAGTATCAAAAGAATGTTCAGACCCTTGTCTTATCTAAACGCATAAAGTTGTGTGAAGTTAGAGTCAAGAGTGAGAGGGACTCCAACGCCCAAAACCTTCGGTCCGATTTCGACGTTACCCTTTCCTCGTCGGACAAAAAAAGCAAAGCATATGCAAACGCCTAAGCACGATTGCATAAGGTTTGTCAAGGAGCTGAGATTGATGAACATCACTACATCTTCAAGAACACCATCCCGAAATCCAATTCGTCCGAAGCCAAAGCAGAAACGAAGAGTTGAATAGCTCCAGAAGCGCATGACGCAGACAACAGAGCACGACATGGAGACAGAAACAGAGCGAGAAAGCCGAAGAACACGAACCTCGCAAAACTGATTCGATCCGCGAGAAGCCTCCAAGCGAAGCAGAGCCGAAAGAACTCTTTTTGAAAACGCGACTGCGCGTAGGTCGACCGATAGATACAGCATCCCTGGACAAAAGCTGCACAGGATACGACCCCATCAAAACTGAGTTGACGCGATCTGAGTACAAACCACACGAATTCATAAACAAGCCAATCAATAAATGTGTTCTGCGAGGATCGTTACTCCCAAGGCAACAACCACCACATGGCGACGGTTACAATAAGATTTTAAAGAAGAAGAAGATTGCTTAGCGAGCAGAAGCTATCCCGAAGTCAAATGGACGACCATCAACGCGCGTCCAGAGAGATCGGCCACCTACCCTGATCGACGCGGCTCTTCAATCGTCTTCGACGAAACCGAGCGAGCGAGCGAGCGAGCTCACGAACGGCACCTCGTTCCTCCGGCTCCGCGAACGATTCCCCAAGCAAATTCGAGCGACCCGATCGAATCCTAAAACGGATAACGTTGGAGGAGAGTGGGCGGTAACTCGCCGGCACCGGAGTTCGAACCGAACGTCGCACGATTTCGGAACTCGGAAGCGTAAGATCGCGCCGGAATTGGAAGAAGAAATTTGCGATTGACTTGGTTAGCGATTTGCAGTTGATCGCGACTTCGTCGCTGCTGCGACTGTTGAGTTTTAAGTGGCATTCATACGACGGATGATCTCATGGAGATTTGGGATATTGATTTTTATTTATTTATTTATTTACTTTTTTATTTTTTATTTGGTATGATAGTGTTTCTATGTTTTTTTGGCAAATAACTTCGGTCACCATTCTTTTGATCCAAAAAATAAATAAATTCGGTCTCCAACTCTAGTTTGAGTTTAATAAGCTAAAATGCCACGTAATTATAAGGATTTTGAGGTTACTTTTACAACTTCGTGTATTTTTTACAAAGACTATTTAGTAAGCTATAATTGAGAAGTGACTTAGAAAGCAAATTTGAAAACTCATGACTATTTGATCACGTGAACACGCCATGTCAGAAGATGCATTATCATTCCAAGCACTCGCCTCTTGATTTACTGTATCGTGATCAATTGAATATCCATAACCGAAATCCAAATATGTTCTTTCGAAGTCCGTATTAGTCACGGCATTTCTTCGTTAATGATTATAACCATCCATCCATCCCTTTTGTTAGCTGTAGGACATTGCCTTTTTCGATTTGTTCGATGCACGGCTTACAAAATATTTCTACATCTTCGGTGGTCCAATATCCCTTCTCCTTTAATGAACTTGCCATCTTCCAGTAACATGAACATGAACAAGTTGGAAAGGCAACCGAAAAAGAACAAAAAAAAAAAAGATTGAACTATGACCCAGTTCTATAAACATGTTAAGGGTTTGAATTGATGACCCCCAAATGAAAATGAACAAATTAGAATGTTACGATTGACTCTTCTTAAGATTGTTCACGAAAACCTTAGGTCGAACAATTGTTCACGATATGAATTGAAGACACCCAGATGAAAATGATAACCAGTTTGTATGCATCATTTAGCAGGGAGCCTCAAATTTTCCACACAGTGCTCGTCGCTTTTCAAACTCCATCCTCAAGCAATTGAAGTGACCCCAAATCAAGATTATCAGAGTTTGGGAGAGCACGAGCTAGTAAATTAAAAGTGATCGGGAATCGTAAAATCCACAAATCAAAGTGGCATTGCGAGCCAAACGCACGCTTTTGACCTTCAGTGGTTAAAGGGTGCGAACAGACCGATGGCTTGACGAATACCAGGTCGAACCGGGTCGGTACGACGCAATTTTTAAAAATTGTAGTGAGAGGCACTAACTAAAGTCACCGCAGCCACCATCTTGGACATGCTCCAAATCTTAAAATCCCCATCCAAGACCCGCCCATTTTGCACTTTGGGCCAAACGGGCTTGATCAGGATACCGTGGGCCTCCATCGAGGTCCCCAAAAATACACCCAATTTTTGAGTCGGGCCGGTTCGGGCTTTTTTGACATCCCTTCTGAAGATTGCTTGGACTATTTGGATAGCAAATAGGATGCACCTTTACAGTTTCCACTAGAAGCGATGAAGAACCCCTAAACATATAGGCAGATTAATGAAGAAATTGGGCCCAAAGAGGCTCCCACTTTCCCGCAACTAATCCGTAATCTCCATTCGTTTCGTGAATAATAAATAATTTTAAAAATATTTTCCAAAATTAATGTTGTGTTGTTTGAAATAATTGGTTAATGAGAAATATTTTTATTATCAATAATAATATACCTCTAAATATTTTCGTGAATGATAAAAAAAAATTCAAATTCGATCATTTTTTGAGCACAAAGATTATTTTAATAATCGTTCATTTTTCGACAAACCAAGCTTTAATCCATCTCTAAAATCGTCTTTGATTAACGAGCGGCTTTTCGAAGTCGCCACGTGCGAATCGGCTTTTGAGCTTTAATGAGTCCGACATCGCATGCACATGCCGTGCCCGATCACGCCGGCTCATCGATCGGACCTTGTTTCGGAGGCGATCCCCCGCCGGTTACTTTGGCGGGGGTGGTACATGTCATCGCGATTATCATGGTTAATGCTTTGACTAAGAAAGAGATTAGCGAATCTAGTTCTGTCTGTCCGGGTGGGGTCCACCAAGCCAAAGGGGTCGCCTGCATTGGCTCTCTTGGGTTTCATTCTTGACCAGCAGGTTCCTCGTATCCGAGAGAAGCAAAGGCATTCCTTTTTTTTCTTTTTCTTTTTCTTTTTCAATTTTCTATTTATTTTCTTAATTTCTTTTTCAGGCTTTTTTTGGCCGGAAAAAAGATTTCATTTATATATATCATAAATATTCGACAAGTACATAAATGGCTTTCTAATCTAACAAATTCCAAATAACCATGGAGCAAAACCAAAAACTTAAAAACACACAACAAAATGCAGTTTATAACTGGCAGAACACCCTCATTCTTCAACGATAAATCGGTCACATTAAATATTCTACGATCGATCTTCAGACTCAATGACGAGCACACGTCGAGTTTTTTTATCGACGCTCCTGTTATCATGGGACGTCGTAGGGGCACCAACATCCGAGTGTTTACACATGGAAAGAGAGAGTGTTACTTCGATCATCCGCCGCTTAAGTTGGAATCGTCGTGGGGGGTTCGCCCGCGCACATGCCCCCACGGATGCGCACGTGCGCACTCCGATCCACGTAGTTCCTGCCTACCTGGTACGCTGCACAAAATTGTATGGCATTGGCCAGCCGATCCTGGGCCCACTTCCCCATCCTAATTGTTGGCTTTCATTCTTTCTTCTTTTTTTTCATTTGGTTGTTTTTTTAATCTTGAAATATGATCCCTCCCACCCAAAAAAAAAAAAAAGGCACGATCCTGGCCCTGGGTTAGACCCGACTGCCGGAAGGACTCTTGCACCTCATAAACCCACGCGCCGTTTGAGTTCGGGTCTTTCGACTTGCATATGAGATCTTGACTCGGACGATCGAAACTCGACAAATGAGGCTTATACGAGTGGCATCTGATTTCTTTGATCGGACAGAAGTAAGCCGTCGAATTCATAACAAGTATGTGATTGAAGAGGCCTAGATTGGTGCCGTTTGTCTTTAAGTGGACTTGTCAACCGAATATATTCCTGAATAGTGGTATTCACAAAGTGATTTGTGACTTTCAAATTGACGAATCGCGTAATAAGTAGAGAATAACACTAGTCATTTCTCTCCTTATCTACAATGATTTGCCTTTAATGTTGTGAAATGAAACTGTAAAATTTCACGATCTTGCTAGGCCAAAATGTCCAGAATCTTCTCTAGATGGACTGGAATCTTCCTTAGGTAGAAAAGCATCCTGCCCAATCATCGAAGATACCGTGGTTTGAAACTGCTTTGATCATCTTTCTTGTTAAATGTCTTCTTTCGTTGCTTGGCTTGAAGATTGCTTGATCTTCGCAATTTCAATATATTTTTGTTTCCTAACTAGAATGCCAAGAAGGTATAACTACATTTGGCTTCCTTCTGTTTCGTTAAGAATGAATGCTTCAAAAAATGTTTTCCTAAAATTAATTACATGTATTTCTTGAAATAATTAGTCAATGAAAACTGTTTTTACTATCGAGAATATTTTATGTCTAAGCATTTTCATGCGCGATGAATATATTTTTTGCTCGGTCATTTTCATGAGTGATATAATCAATCATCTGAAAAATACTTTTCAACTCATTCATTTTTTTGCAAAAAAAAAAAGAGATCCCAAGATTTCCATCAAAAGAAAAAATGAACAGTTACCTAAAATTCGAAATTAGCAATGCTATTGATTAAAATTAGCGAAGGGTACAAATGATTAATTCTTTGATCAAAAGTACTATGTGAGTGAAATCTTCCAGTCTTTCCCCTCTTCTCTATCTCTATCAATATTTGATGTACAACAGAAATGAAATTAGAAATAACAAATCTATATCAAAGAAAATTCTAACTTTTGGAATCAAAATATGCGTTGTTATGCGAAATTACTTAGAATGATGCAAGACATCTTCCTCTTAGTCGAGAATTATTGCCGATTCCAAAGCATCTAAGATAAATTAACTAATTTACTTTGGAAACATAGCACGAAAATGGTATGGAAGGAGAGATATAATGAGATATATATATTTTTGGTGGGGGGATATTAATCATAAATATTATATCAAAAATTGTCGTTATTAAAGATAATTTGATCAATCAACATGTGGAAAAATGTGATTTAGTTAAAACGAGAGTGAAAATAGCGTTGTGGATGTATAATTATTAATTAGTAAATAGAAATAAAGAGGGGCCCACCTTCAACATGCATGGAGACTGTCCAAGTCCAGTCCGTCCGTCCGCTTCCTTGGAGTCAAAAAAGAGATGATCAGCGTCGCTCTCTGTTGTTTTACCCCCACGCCTTACCCAATCCCCACCCCCGTTTCTTCCGTCGGACCCCGCCGCTGCCGGTGATGGATCCATCCCCTCTCCCGCCTCTTTCCACAGCCACCGCCGCCACCGCCACCAGCATCCCCCTCTCTTGCCCCAACTCCCTCGACTCCCCCCGAGACAGTGCCGTCGACGAAGACCCCCTCCCGCCGAAGCTCCGCCTGATGTGCAGCTTCGGCGGCCACATCATCCCCCGCCCCCACGACAAGTCCCTCTGCTACGTCGGCGGCGAGACCCGCATCGTGGTGGTGGATCGCCACTCCTCCCTCGTCGACCTCTCCGCCCGCCTCTCCCGCGCTCTCCTCCACGGCCGCCCCTTCGCCCTCAAGTACCAGCTGCCCACCGAGGACCTCGACTCACTCATCTCCGTCACCAATGACGAGGACCTCCTTAACATGATCGACGAGTACGACCGCGCCGCCTCCCCCTCCCCCCTCCGCCACTCCCGCCTCCGCCTCTTCCTCTTCTTCACCAAGCCCGAGACCGCCACCTCCATGGGAACCCTCCTCGACGACTCCAAGTCCGAGACCTGGTTCGTCGACGCCCTCAACAACGCCGGCATCCTCCCCCGTGCCCTCTCCGACTCCGCGACTGGCAAGGACTGCCTCGTCAACCTCGGACCCAACCACGACCCTCCGACCGATCTCGAAGCCCAGATCGAAGATCACAACACCAACACCAACGACAACATCAAGCAAGTGAAGGCCGCGAAGGACGTGCAATTCGCAATGCCCGATTCGCCGGTGGTGGAGAACTCCTCCTCCTCCTATGGATCGTCGTCGTCCTCACCTTCGATGTCGAATCTGCCTCCGATAAGGGTCCGGGTCGATCAGAGGGTGGTCGGGATTGACGACCAGTTCGCCCAAATGAGCATAGCCGCAAATAGGCACGACGATGGCTACGGGGCCTTCTCGGCTCCGCCACCACCCTTCCCAAGTGGGATCATGGCTGGCGCGGCACTGAATGCGGCGGCGTGCGCGCGAATGGCGAATCAAGCCGGCGGTTGTGGCGAGAACATGAGCAACAGGGCTGCGTCGGACGATGAGAGGTCGGATCAAGGAGCGCCACCCATGGCATTCTGGAAACCGCCACTGCCGATGCTTCAGCCTGTGCAGGCTCAGCCGCTGCAACACAAGGCCACGGCTGCTTACAATTTGCCTTCTCCTGATTCGGTCGCCAGGTATGATTTCTTGATTTCAATGGTCAATCTAGAGAAATTTAGATCTCTTGTTTTGATTGAGCCAGATTTAAACAATGCGGCGCTAATCAATCTGAAAACCTATGAAGAACCAAGGATATTGCACTGCAAAGAGATTGTTCAAAAAATTGAATGTGATTATGCAGCGATAGTAGCATTGCGTCCGCAAGCTCTCTCTCAAGGCCCATGTCCTCCGAAGACCAGTCTGACGTTGGACTCAAGGAACAGAGGAGTGGACCTTTTAGCCCGACCTCGAGGACCGACCCGACCCCCCCAGCCCTGATCCCGCAGGCTGCGGATCCAAGCTATGCCCTGGCTCCGCCTTCGGACCATCTGCCTCCATTGCCGCCGCCGCAGCCACAACAGCAACAGTTTGTGCACATGAGCACGCATTACATCCCGCACCCGGCCCAGAGCCAGAGCCCGGTCCTGGTCTCGTCGTACTACCCGGTCTATCAGATGCAGTCGCAGCAGCAGCAGCAGCAGCTTCTTCACCACCCGGTGTACGTGATGCCCGACGGGTCGGTGGTGAGCCAGGCCAGGCCTTCGCCGACTTCTAGCTCGGCTTCAGCCCAACCGGCCGGCGGTTACAAAGACTTGAGCCCACCGATTTATCATGCCACCAAGACCCCTGGCCAAGTGACGCCCGAGATGGCGTCCAGCATGTACAACTCATACATGGCCTCGCATCAGCCGCTGAAACAAGTCCCGGCCGGGCCGTACCAGCAGCAACCCTCGGGGATGATGGCGCAAATCAATCAGCGGCCCCAACCCGCGGGAGGGGCTACCAACTACGCGGCGTTCGACTACTCCTACTCCGCGCACGACCTGGCGTACTACCCTCAGCATCAGGCTTCCGCGCTGCCCCCTCAGTATCAGAACTTGGCAAATGCCGGCACGGTAGCAGACGCTCCGAAGCAGCCTTCTGGCGGCAGCGCCTAGCAACAAATCATGACATCGCAAGGCCACTGGAAATTTGAAACACTGGGTGTCCCCATGTTAAAATATGTCCATGCATTGTTGCTGCCTTATGTTTGAACAATATTAATAAGAAAAAGATTGGATTGCATCTTCCAAATTTATCCCAAACGTATTTCCTCTCGTATCCTTTTCGGCGGAGGAAGACTCGAAGCCTCCTTTACTCATTTGTAGTGCTTTGATTGGTGGGCCCGAAAACCAGAGCCCGATCGGAGAACCTGATATTTTTGAAAAATATTTTTTATGGAGTTATTTTTCATAAAAATATTGATGTTTTTCATCATTTGACTGAGACCGGAAAATGAACTAGATATATTTCCTCTCATTTGACAAGGAAATTTTCATTTGATTTTCCTAAATAGACATAGTATTGGGTGCTAATGGCTCATATATAGGTAGCCAAGGAACTTAATACGGGCACCAAAGTTTCAAGCATGAATCCTCAACTCATGGGCACAAGGGATCCAAGAACAAACACAAGTCTTGAGTTTGTTTTTAAATAAGGGCTTGAAGTATCTTCATTATCTTAAATAAGGGTCTGAAATGGATATTATTTTAAATAAGAGCTTAACGTGCCCTTATCAATCTCAAAAAAGGGCTTAACTCACTAGTAATATAAGCATTCTGGTCATTTAACCTTTTTTTTAATTATTTTATTATTTATTTTTTCTTTTTCAAGTTTTTCAAAAAAAAGAAAAGAAAAGAAAGGGAAACATAGGCAAGAGGTATGGTCGCCGCCCCAACGTCGGTGGGGCATTGACGACAACCATCAAGGTCGCCGGCTCCTTGGAGAGGGCCCACAACCCAACCAACCAAGGGCAACAGTCATCTTGGTCCGGCAGAGGGTCGTAGCTTGCTCTTAAAACTAGGCAAGGACTGACAACCCTTGCCCAGATCTAGGAGAGGGTCGCAACCCTCTCCCAGCTCTAGCAAAGTCACCTTCGATCAATGGGGTCGCCAGCCCTCACTGAGGCACTGGTGACTCCAACAGCTGCCATTGCCACTCCACAGACATAGGGATAGCGGTCGCAAGTGCCTTTTTTTTTAATTTTAATTTTTAAAATTTTTAATTTAATTTATTTAATGCAATTAAGTTAAAATTACATTTTTACAAAAATGCCTTTGATCGGCTGAAAAATTTGATCGGCCAATCAACGACGTAAAGCCCTTCTTTGAAATAATTATAAGCATTTCGCGTCTTTTTTTGAAATAATAATGGCACTTTATATATATATATATTTTTTTTTTAAAAAATAGTTTTTTATTTGAAAAAAATAAGAGCTCTTATAACTCTTTTTTTTTTTTGTGAAAATTTCCTTGGAATTTACACAAGCATGATGCCCACGTTTAAAACGCGCCGATCGAAAACTGATCGCGTGGATGAAGTAAGGGAGATTAGCACTTCCGTCCCCGCACCGCTTGATTGAGAAATTTCCGATGCTACTGCCGATGGCCCGACGCTGAGCCGCTGACAAAGCTCGATTTTTTCCCCCCAGTCGCCCTCCTGCGCCAAGCAAGGAAACAAATATCATGTCTCTCTCTCTCTCGAATCGAACACGAAAGCTGGGCCCCACCGCGCATGTGATTTTATCCGGTGCGCGCCAGCCCGCGGCTCCGCCAAATCGCCACCGCCGATCATCAAGACGCGCGACCGGTCGAAAATCAACGGCTCCTAATTCTTGCCAACCCCTCCGCCAGAACTGTCCCTTCAAATATCTTCGCCCAAATCAAAAAAATTGCGCCGAACGGTTGCTCCGCGAGCCCGCTAAAGTCATATTTTGTCTAGGCAGCTCGACAGGGTAAAAGAACAAAATGTCGGGTCTTCTTTCGGGTCTCAGCTCGGTGGCCCGCTTGGCCGGTCCTTTTGGAAGGAAACGCCGCGCGGGTCCGGGGGCCCGATCTGTTTCGGTACCCGGTCCCTGGCCGACGGCGAACCGGGCCAGGCCTCCGGCTCCGGTGCTGAGGGCGTTGGTCGCCGGCGAGAAGCCGGCGATCTGCACGGCCGACGAGCTCCATTACGTCCCGGTGTCCGGCTCCGAGTGGAAGCTCGCTCTCTGGCGCTACCTCCCTTCGCCGAATGTAGGACCGTCGTCGTTACGCGTTCTTCGTGCTTCTCGTTGTTGTTGTTTTTGTGTGTTGCGTGTGCGATTTGGAAGAACGTCGTGATTTTCTCGCTTTTCTTTAGGTGATGATGTTTTCCTGTTCTTTTTGCAAGGCGACTCGGAGGAATCACCCGCTTTTGCTGCTATGTGGAGTTGGAACCAACGCGATCGGATACGATCTTTCTCCCGAGGTTAAACGTCGCATCTGTTCTCGTCATTTTGAATGCATTTTGTCGCACATCGCCGAGTTTTAACGTGACCGTCCGGGAACTAGCTAGCACGTGAAGCTGTTTTTGGTCTCTCTTTTATGTTGTCCTCGGTCAAATTGGAAATTAGCAGGTGGTTCTGGTTAGAAGTATCAATTCTCATCCAGTTTTACCGAATTCTTTTTGGGTGTCTCATTGTGTTGGGCTATGATGGAGGTTATCATGGATGGTGCTGTTTGTTAATGTTGGGAAAAGGGAAGCACCCACATGATGCATGGAGACTAATGGAATTGCTTCATGCATGGATGGGGCATGACGAAATGAATTTTGTGTGAAAGGAGGTCATGCTTCATGCTCTGTCAAGGGGTCCGTGCTTCTGGATTCATTTATTTTCAGCTGATCTTATAGCAGTTCGGATGGTGGGGCGATTTTATTTCGCAGAAGATGGTGTTAAAATATTTGGCTATTTTGGATCCAATTGATGATCAAATTGCTTGTGGTGTGTTATCCCATCGCTAGAGCAGATGACTGTTGCATAAACAGTCACAAGAAGCTTGATAAGTAGAGAACATGATTTGGACTCTATTGTAGTGCCAAGCCATTTAAATTTTCTTCTGGTCACATCTTTTATCTTTAAAGAGGTGTAGTTGGAAATGTGATGCTTTGTCAATTTGACGAGCAAGCATAAAATTATTGTTCCTGATAAAACTTCTGCCATATTTTGCTAGAATTAAAATGTGGAAAAGTCTATACGTGTCATGTTAACTGTGCAATTGTGACATGCAACACTCAATTGCAGCCTGTCATTGTTCTCCTCTAAAGGACATCAATGATTCTGATTTTTCCAGGCCTCGTTTGCACGACATATGAGTAACCAAGGATTCGATACATGGATTCTAGAAGTTCGAGGTGCTGGGCTGAGTGCAAGACATTTGGACTATGAAGAGGCTAAGCGATCCCTTAACACGGTGTCTGATTGGACAGAATCAGGTAACAAGCATAGAACCCCTGTTCTATCAGCATCAGGATTACCATCAACCAGTGCCATTGATTTATTTGCTGCTGAAGCCTCTCCATCCAGATAGAACAGAACTCTTTTGGAGTTAATTCACAATTTATTAGGTTTTCTGACTGGAGGTTACTTAGGAACTACTCTGAGGGTTAGGAGTAATGCTTTATCCTTAATGTCTTTATTCCCTGAATTTCAGCGTTGTTGGCGGGGCAAAACTCTAACATCATTAGCCAACTGAGGGATTTCAGTAAAAAACTAGTGGACATCATCGAAAAAGGTCAAAACGTGGTCCCATCGCCGTTGGTTGGCCTGCAAGAGCGCCTTTCCAGTACATTGGAAGATTTCCAAAAGCAATTGGATGTTATTGAGAATTACGATTGGGATTTCGACCACTATCTAGAGGAGGATGTGCCCACTGCGGTGAGGTGACATTTCTTCATTTTGGAAATCATATTTAAATACTTGGCATTTGATGTGAACGCTCTTTCCGGGAGTTAGGCCAGATTTAAGCTTTTCTATGCTTATCCAATTCGCAGTGATAGATAAAGTCTAATTTGTTGCTATAATGTTAGATGGATTACGTAAGGACTTACTCCAAATCAAAAGATAGCAAATTGCTTGCAATTGGTCACTCCATGGGAGGTATCTTGCTGTATGCCATGCTCTCAAGATACGGTAATCCAGTTTCTTAAACTTTATCATTTCCACTTTACATGGACTGACACAGTAAGATACAATAGATACAGATCAAGCTGCTCGATCTGTTAGTTAATGAGAAGGATTACAGTTTACTTGGTAGCTATATCCTTAACAATTTAACATCTAATACATACATCTCACCCATTAAACGTGCCTTCCCTTTAGGTAAGGAGGGGAAAGATACTGGATTGGTGTCAGTTGCTACTCTGGGGTCATCACTTGACTACACATCCTCTAGATCATCGTTGAAATGGCTCTTACCTCTGGCAAGTGATTTTTGTTTTAATTTCCATTTTATTTACTCATTGTATTGATGGCGGTCTCATCTTGAACTAATGTTTGGTTAATGTGCACACAGGTAGAACCTGCGCAGGCTCTGAATGTCCCTGTCGTTCCTCTTGGCAGATTGATTGCTGCAGCTCATCCATTTGCATCACGTCCTCCTTTCTCATGGTTGAATCTGCAAATTTCTGCTCAGGACATGATGCACCCAAAATTGATGGAGAAGCTTGTTATGAACAACTTCGGTAAGTGCCTATGTTTTTCCTTCTTTACCTGGGCAAGTAACTGATTTTCATTTTGCAAGTAGGCAAGCTGCAAGTCTTTCATGCATATTCAATAAGGACATCTCATGTATTACAGTTTGAGGTATTTCACTGGCTTTGCTTACTGGATGATCATGAACTTGAAACTCAAGCTCTATTGATATAGTCGTCTTAGTAAGATAGGATTTAACGTCCTGCTCTTACATATAGATGAAGGGGTCATGAGGCTTTTAATGGTGCTCCAGTTCCTCGTTAATCCACAACATTGGATGTAGTAGTAGTCTTCTGTGCACGATTAGTTTGATAGTTGTGAACAGTTTGGTTTGGTACTACAGGAGTATGAAACTCAATCATATTGAATAACGTCTCCTACAGTAATAGCACGCCCATATTATTTAATGTACTCAGCGGATGATTCTCTTCATCAAAGCTGCCTCCATGAATTGTGCTAAACAGATCTTCCACGAGCTATTTTGTGTTTGACCTGTATGTAGGAGGCATTATCAACTAATCATTTACTAAGTACTTTGTTGCCTTCAGTGAGATGTCATTGGCAATGTAAGATCTGTGTCGGTGATTAAATCTCGCCACCTTATGCAGGCACAGTTCCTGCTAGGCTTCTGTTACAGCTGACGACGGCATTTCAAGACGGTGGATTATGTGACCGGAGTGGGACTTTTTTGTACAAAGATCATATAGATAAATGCAATGTCCCAATCTTAGCCCTTGCTGGAGATCTAGATCTCATATGTCCACCCGATGCCGTATATGGTATGCTAGTGGTGTATTACTTCCAGAACTAGTCCGTACATTGACTCTCTGTATCATAATTAACTCTCTGGTGATGGTGATTCTATGTGGAGCAGAAACCGCAAAGCTTATACCGGAGCATCTGCTGACTTACAAAGTGTTTGGTGAACCTGGCGGTCCACATTATGCTCACTATGATTTGGTGGGTGGCGGAATGGTATGGAAGGCTCTCTATCTCTATTATTTTTAACACCAGCTGATATTCTATACTTCCACACCTGTATTTTATGCGTTCTTCTATTGTATTTTTTGAGCGATGGCGCTGAATATTCTTCTACTCTCAATTTGACTTTGATTGAATCGCATCTTGAACTTATTTCTTCGTGTAGGCACCTGCTCAAGTCTATCCGTGCATAATCCAGTTCCTCAATTGCCATGACAGGACTTGACAATTTCCTCTAATTTGATTCTTTTGTCCTCAAATCCCAAAATCTAATGCAAAATCCACAACGGAGGTGCACTCGATCTGGGTCATGTATATCGCATCAGTGACTGTACAGTGTCGACCTGTAAAATTTCCTTGTACTACTAAAAGTTGTAGAAAGCTTATAACAATGCATGGGAAGAAACATCTTTGTATATCCGTCAAAGGACATAGAAGTGGTTTTGATGCCCAAGGTATGAACACGTTGAACTAATGGCCATACCAGACATGTCGTGGGGTTGAGTTAGTCATTTTAAGATTCCAAAACAAGCTTGGACGACTCTTCAAAACTTGGATATGGCCATGTTGCAAAATTCATTTATTTCTCATCGATTAGCCAGAACCAACATGAACCTTAGGAGCAAAATTCAGGTTATAACTTTGGTCGATCAGTTTTGGCAACAGTCGCCGCAAATTTACGTTCTTGTTACCACTCAAAAACTTCTTTATCGGCACCTTTCTTTCCCTGCTCCCGAAAGAGACTACTAAACAAGAGTCATCAAGCACATCATTTTAGCAAACACATCTGAAGCATCTGTTGATGAGCCTCTCTATACAAGTGAAAGGTACATGCCATTGGAGAGTATAAATTGGATAAGTTATCATCAGATTGAAACATCTCAGGCAATTCTGAATCATATTTTCAGAATCGAAACGGAATAAAAAAAATTGCCAAAAAAGAACAAAAAATAAAACTTCAACAATGAGCATGGATGGAGTGCATCTCGGTCGGAAAAGAATGGGATTCTCCTACTATAGGAACAAAACCTATACACTTGGGGGCTGAGGAAGCAGTTGCCAAGGCTAAAGATCCGTGAGGATTCTAGGACCGATCCACCGCTTCAGACTTGCAAACCGGGCATGTGTTTTTCTGCCCAAGCCACTGCTTTATGCATTCCATATGATACCCGTGCCCGCAATTCAATTTCCCAAGCTCATTGCCTTCTTCGAATTCTTCCTGCATCCAGAAATCATTAACAGCAGAGTGAATAAAAAAGAAGATGACGGCAAATTGACCCAAGAATCCAAGTACATCCATTTTCTCTATATTGTGAAAGCGAGGAGAAGGTTTTCTCATCTTACTTGGCAAATGCTGCACTTCCTATCTGCTTTTGCAGCAAAATGACGCACCAAATCATTCAGATTTGTGAGCTTGATTTTTCTGATGCAGTGAGCTATCTGATCGCCTTTGAGGCCAGTACTCACGTAGCCAATCCTATCGCCAAGCTCAAGCAATTGCTGTGAGCAACACCCAGGAAGGTGTCGATAAGTAACGCATAGAATATTCAGGTCAGATCAACATGAGCGTCAGACAGAGCTTGTCTTGTATTTACCTCATAAGTCATATTATCAATGTCGAGTCTCCAGCCTCGGTAACGATCAAGTGCGTCTAACCTTCCTCCCATTACAAGACTTGTGTGAAGCATCATAATCTGCAAGCACTCAGAAGGCCAAATTCTACATTAATCAACCCACTCAACGAATTACTTCAGTAAAATGCAAAATATTTATCGGGCACAAGCTTTGGACAGTTCATAGAACTCTGAGGTCCTGGCACAGCTTAAATTCTGTAGAGTGTTTCAATGTAGACTGTTTATCCTAAGAACTCCGGCTTCTACATTGCAATGTATACTGTTTATCCTAAGAACTTCGGCTTAAATTCTGTCATGAACAGACCCAGGTAACCTCAAACGCTTCAGATGATCACTGCAAAGCCAAAACCAGCAACAAGTTTTCATGTGATCCATCTCCTATTCCAGCCTTGAATTTTCCCAAATTTCCTATCCACACATATTGAAATCACTCTTTTTTTTTTCCAATTAAGGTTCTTGTGTACAGCCATCCAGTTAAGCAGTAATTTCAAAATGCGTATTTTTTTTAGGCAAGACACGGCATGTGTGTGACGCTATAATCCCTTCTAAGCAACTTCACTCCCAGGTTAAGTAATGTGACTGAAAATATATAGGACAGAACGGGCATAGACAAACAGAGTTCTTCAAAGAACATTTTCTAAGGGATGAATTGGAAACTAAAACCGTATTTTTATATTAATCGCACAACAACAGGATGTCTCAGAAATTACTCATAACAGGCTATTCTGGGTTCTCCTAATCAATATTATATCAGATTTAATATCATCAAAAATTTTGCTAGCTAACGGGCCATCCATATCTTCAGTCATGCTTCTCTATCATCACAAAGTAAAATGTCAGTTGTTCTGTCCATTTAAGCCAGTCTACTAAGAATTTGCTACTAGGAATTTGAGAACGATCGCGTGATATGCATTGTGATGTTTCAACTTATGTCACCAACATTTTGAGAAAATTTTCAAGATATAAAACAAATTAACCAACGAGCAATGTGGCATGTGAGAAGCTTGATGTGGTAAGTGGCGTTAAGTCCACTCATAAACAGAACATAGAAATGAAGTTAGCCTCTGTCCTTAAGCAGGCTATACACAGGTTACAGACTTAACAAAATTACACAAAAAAGCTAGAAACATGGTAACTTTTTCTCATCGATCTATTCTATTTCACACAGCCTAGCGCATAATTGTCAATGACATCCAACCAAATCATCCAAGCCTCTGAAGAGGGGAAAACCAAAGAACAAGAAAAAAACCATTTACAGTGTCAGAAATTAGAAAGATGAAGCTTTTCTCTGCTTTGTGGATGCAAAACATAGAGCTTTTGCTTATGCAAGGAACCTTGATAGAGTAGTACTCTAGGCACAAAAGTCGTGAAATTTACGACATGAAACTAACTACAGACATCCTTGCATAAGCAGGTGAATTCTAAGACAGACGCCCATCCTCCCACAGAAGTTCCTTTTTTGTTTCTTACCCAGGTGATATGTGAGAGGGGTGTCGTTTCACGGGACAAATGAATCAAGAGAAGAACCCTCAGTTCATCTCTTCACAGAGAAATTACTCGAAAGAGACATAGCATGATCAAGAGTGAGCACATCTGAAACAAACCTCAGCAAGTCCTTCAGGTGAAGGATGTCGAATATGGCGGTAGCGGCGAGGTCCAGGCACATACGCTTCCGAGACCAAGTGAGTGGGGGTTCCAAAGGTGGGGTCGGAATCCAGAACGAACTCTTCCGGATTCACAGTCTGCCGCGAGACACAATGTCGCTGTAAAAAATGATCAATAACCATATCTTAGAAACAATCTGTTATTGGACACTTAAGGGCAAAAACCAAAATTTTCCACCTCCTTGCAGAAGAAAATAGTTCACATAGGTCAGAAACGGCAGAACAGCAAACTATCAGGAGAACGTAAGCGATGATTAAGATCACCTTCCACAGAAAACTACTTAAACTTTCACAGACGCAGAGAGAGAGAGAGAGAGAGAGAGAGAGAGAGAGAGAGAGAGAGAGTTCCTCTTCCGATCAAGCCATGGCGAAATAGATAAGATGGCAAACAGAACCGTGATTCTCTCCAAATTAAATCAAACTGTGACTCTTGTGATCCCATGTGAATAACAAGAAGAAAAAAAGATTCTCAAACATCAGCAAATTTTACCTCAAAACAGATAAGATCAACGCAAATTTTTTCAAATCATCGGTCCAAATATGAGCTCAACAAAAACAAAACAAAGTATGGTCAGTCCATTCAGCGGGCGGCTTCTATATGGAATGAGTGGTGCCACTGCCTGTGAATTCACGTTGGGAAAGATTTAAAGGAAATACCTTTTGAACACAAAAGACAAAAACAAAGATCCCATCGTATAATAATAAGAGACTATTTAGCTATATTAACTTCAAAATATCAAATACACGAATCTGTATGCAAATGCCATAACCCAAGAGAAAATAGCCAAACTTTAACACCTTTTCAATAGCATCATCACACCCCATAAAAATTGAGGAAAATTCAATGAGCTCTAAATTCGAGATTACCCCTTTCTTCTTCCCTGTCTAAAGAAACCCCAAAAGATTATTTTACTACTCGCTTATAACGAGAGAACCAAAGCTTGTTCAACAAAGAAAGAAGCAAAGCATCAATCTTTAGCTCTCTTTTCCGTTCAGAAATTAGCACCATCTGTGGCATTAAATTCACATCAGGAGAAGGAAAATCAAGAGATTGGTGATAAAAATAAAGAGAATAATGCAATTTTTTTCTACCTCTCTTGGACCAAAATTATCGCCATCAATAGTCCCTCTTGCAGACAAGCTCCTCCTGCCGACCACCACACAATCGGCATCAGCAGCTGAGAAGCCAATCCCAGGACCGCACCAAGCGTCCTCAGCCACCACGCAAGAAGACCCAGAATTGCAGCCCCCAAAGCTTGACCCACCACTGTCGACCCCCACTGTTTGATTGCCGCCACCTCTCTTCTGTTTCTTCTTCTTCACCTTCCTCTTCTCCCAATCCGCGGATGCCCTAATCACTGCCGGCACAGAGACCTGCTCGGATGCGGAAGCCGTACACCCGAGTCCCCTGAATCTTGACGATGCGAAATGCTTCTTCTTGGTGGGGTTCATGGTCGTGGGCACGTGTTCATTGCGGGATTCCGGGTGGAGGAATGAAGATATGGTGGGTTTAGTGCGGTTTGGAGGGACGAAGAGGGATGAACTTGGATCTGTGGTTTCTTGAATGGGATTGCTGAGTTGGTATCTCTGCCTTCTGGGTTTGGTGTGCTCAGAGCTCTCTCCCAAAACAGGCATGATTTCTGAGAGAGAGAGAGAGAGAGAGAGAGAGAGTACTGGGGTGATTAACCTATGAAGAGAAGAATGAGTGTTTCAGAGAGAGGGATTTTTTAGTGTGGAGAGAGAGAGGAGGCTTTGAACTCTTGATCTTGGTTTTGAATTGTCCCTTTTCGTTTCCTATTCCTGTGACCAAGATTTAATTTTTATCTTCTCTACTTTTTCTGGCCATAAAGATTTAAATGTGGTGATGTTGGGTTGTTGAGTGGGCTACGGTTTGTCTTCTTGTAGGAACTGTAGGAGCTCTTTTGCCAGGAAACAAGAAAAACTGTGCGGCTCTGCTGGAACCTCTGCAGGTCAGCTTTTGCTTTTTTCCTAAGTTTTGACAGATTCTGCTTATCAAGGGGGGAGATCAGGCGGAGTGCTCTCTCTTTATTACCTACATAAACATTTTACCTTTTCGTTTCAGATATTTTTTAAAACACGAAACCCTTTTCCTTTGGGCCTGGTTGTCCTGATTGAGGTGGAGAGAGAAAGTTGCAGAAGAGGAGTGGAAGACACAGTGTGCGCAAAAAAAAAAAAAGAAAGGGGGGGGGGGTCAGATTTGAGCAGCAGTGTGGAGTGTGGACAGGACAGCATTTGAATGGGGCCCAGTTCGTCATCATCCCCAATGAAGCAAATCAGAAGGTCAAAAATGCATAATCAACTTTCACTTTTTGCATTGTGCAAATATTGTCTTGTTCCAATTTCCCTCTCTTTTTTTACTTTGCATGGGGATTGGGATGGGGATTACAGCTATCATAACTTCGCATTTAATTAGGCCCCCCACAAAAACAGTTGTAATCATGTGAGCAGCTCATATGTTTAGGAGCATCCAATTCAGTGGGCTCCATGCATGTAAATTTACATCAAATTGATACAATAAAATAAATTTATCGTCAAATTACTGAATTAAATAACACTTGATAATTAACAAGTATATTGATTTAAAATTTTTATCATTCGTTTGTCACATATTTACCGATTTGGAGTTTTTCGTGATAATAATCCAATTTGAGAGTAAGTTTGTCATGGTGTAAGACTTTTCGTGATCAAAAAATTAATTTTGAATAAAATTATTATGGATTTGCTAATTTGGGATTCTTCGCGATAGTAACCCGTCTCAATATAAACTCTTTGCTTTGCCTTAAAAACTCCTCTGTTCCCATCTCTGTCTTTCCTTCTATTAGGCCTTGCTGATAGATCAAGTTAAATTGGCACGTGAATGTATTGGAATGGAAGACAGCCTGAAGAGGGCAGGACAGTTTGAAGATGAAGCAAAAACAGCTTTGGAAGCTATTCAGATTGGTGAAATGTGAATTTCGGAGGCGCAAAAGAAGCACGACAATGCAGATGCAGAGGACAAGAGTAGTACTTTATGAGTACCTCCAAAACCCACGTAGGGTGTAGTCATGATCCATGCTTACTGCTAGAACCGATCAAGTGGGCAGATATCAGAATATCCGGCGAGACATTTCAATATATAAAGTGTTTTTCGGGCTTGTACCGTATCAAAATCGAAAGAACAAAGCTCAAGATAGACAAGATTTGCAAAGAATCGAGATGCCTACGAGGGAAACAAAAGAATGAAACTCGATCATACTCTCGGAAAGTCGTGGACCAATGCCACGAGTGAGTTCCTGTGTCGTAACCGGCGCAAGGGATGGTCCAAGTCATTGTTCGCTCGTACCGTATCATAAGTTCTTCTGTTCTTCCCATTGCTATGCTTTATACTCCAGCAAAATCATGTCACGAAATGTACGTTCCCAATCATTGTGGAGTACGAAGACAGGGCGATCCAAATTCTAGATGCACATGCGTTTTTGAAGTTCCGAGGACATGACCAGTTTGATGCAGAAGCGAGGAAGCTGTTCGAACCGGGAATGGACCGGCGTCACGTGATGAAAGCTACGCCTACATCTTTCGTCTGTTTCGTCATATGCTGGCGACAGGCTTTCCAATTTCTGGCGTGCTTCTTGCCGTTCTTTGACCGACTTATCGCCCGTTGATTTTTCCTTTCGTTGCCTAACTTTTTCTTTCGTCGACTCTCGGTAGTCAAATCTTGTCCGCTCTAGTCCAACTTTGAATCTCCCTAGGGATAGGTGAATGTTGGCATCAAACGAATTCGATACGTGTCGGGCTCTGTAATTTGGCATAGTTTACTGAGTTTTAGACTTTGTGGAACATTATTGTGCCTAAGTCCGTTGGCCGGATGGCGATCCCAATGTAGGGTTTCAGAGTTTTCGCATACTTTGAATCTTTGAAGAAATTACTAAAAAAGTTAAAAACATATTGCACTTGTGTCAATTCAGTTATAAACATTTTAATTTGATCAATTTAACTGAAGAAATTTTGACGATTTATCAATATATTCGATCCGGTCAATTTTGGCTAGATATCACTGATGTAAATGCTAATCGTCTTACATAAAATGATCGACGCCAACTTAAATAATTTTTGGATACCTTTTTTTTTATTTTTTTTCTTATCATTTTCTTTTTTTGCCTAGGCCAGGCCAAGCCAAGCCACGTTGGGCATTGCCCAGGTGATGCTCAGTGAGGCCGCCTTGGCCTAGGCGAAGGTATGCCTTGCCAAATTTAGCAAGGGGCCGTCACCATTGCTCGCCCTCCGCTCATGAGAGATCAGCTCTCGCCAGCAATCGCCTGCGGTCGGCGATTGCTACTGGCAAAAGGAAAATGGAACAGACAAATAAAGAAACATTCTTAGAAAGTTCATAAAAATTACCCACCTCAGCGCTGACCGTGCCACGTAGGATGCCTAGCGATCACGTCAGAAGAATTCCTAAAAAAATCTACCGAATGAACTACATTGACAAATCATCAAAATATTTAAGATGCTTGAGCAAACTAAAGATTTAATATTGAATTGATATAAAAAAAATAATAAGTTTAGATCTTTCTTGATAGTTTCTTCTCGAATCGCGTGCCGTACAACGAAGTTCGCTCTAACGCAATATTTCGACGAAAGCGGCATGATAAGAGCCACAAAAATCTACACAACCACATGTCCCTTTTTAGGGTTTGAGTTAGCTCGTGGAAACTCGAAAAGCTTAACCTTGATACTCTCTTTGCTCGCTAAAAAATCAGCAAGTTCTAAAAGAGAGCAAATGGTGTCACGTGAAATTGTTGTGGCAAGGGATCGAGAAAGGGACCTTTGCTAAGTTTCTACTTTTTTTTGTCCCCTTTTCCTAAGATGACCCTTTCTTGATTTGCCTGAGATGGGGTTGGCTAGTAACATGAATGTGACCTATCGACCAAGTACTTTTCTCGAAAGAAAAGAGGAAAGACCATCTTCCGACATAAATGTATGTCTACTAGTTTTTAAAATTGAGTTAGTGTTACCGATGATTCATCTACTTTGGCCAGAAATCGAAACCCCTGATCCTTCCCTTGCACTCTTCCTATTATCAGTCAGTTCTTGCTTCTAGATTGACCAAAGTGGACCACTGGAGAAGTCAGGTCGTCGTGTTATGGAACGATCAAAATTTTTATATGGAACGATCAAAATCATCGACACAGGAAAATCAGAAAATAAACGAAGCACCAACTCTAAATCACCCACGTGGAATTAAACCCTCCCGGCCATCCCCCACCACCGGACATCGCCCTTGCAACCCTTGGAACGCCTCGCGGATGTCGACCATGCCGCTCACCGCTGACTTGCTCAGATATGGTGGCCATGGCCATGGATGCTGCAAGCTCGAGCAAGTGCAACCATGGATGCCTTGAGCTCGGTTGGCCATGGTTACGAAGAGAGAGAGAGAGAGGGGCTCTTCCGGAATGGACCGACTCAAAGACGACCCGCAACGCTTACGATTTTTCTTTGCTCTAATCGAAAAATTCCTTTAGTCCGCCGGCATTTATTCTTTTCATCGACAACCTTAAAATTCTCGCATGATGGGAAGTACTCTTAACGAAAGAATGACGATGCCCGAATGTTGTAGAGATAGTGGCATATTTATCACTTGAAACTTCGACCCAAAAAAAGCGAACAAAAAAAAAAAAGAAACATTGGTACAAGATATCTACTCCCATGATAAAGAGTGATGAGTTCTCGTTGAGTAGCAATTAAGTAACCCTGCATCAAATTAGGAGGAGGAACGACTCAACAAACATAAAGGAAAACGAAAATATCATTGACAGCATCTAATGGAGCAGGTTGAGTCTCGAGTCAATCCCCCCACTAGAAAATTATGTTCCACCTTCACATCACTGCTCAGCCTTGTTCCCAAGAGACTAATTTTTCTGGCAGGTTGATAACTATCTGTGATCAAATGCGTAATTGACTCGGTTTAAATTAGTCGGTTCGATATGTTCTTGGACCGGTCGAAGTTAGATATTATCAAATTCTCCATATCATGTCGATCACAAATTTCCCTCGACAAATTTAACAGCTAATCGCGGGGACTATTGCCGTTTGCCTCGTTGATGTTAAATATTGTCGCGTTTTGATCCTAATTTAATGGATGGTCTTTTGGTTGGTGTGGTTATCTTTTTAATTTTCCTTGAATAGCTATTAAATTTAATAGCTAACATCTGTCATATGATTTGAACTAAACGAAACCATATCCATTTTAGAAATCAGTCCATTTTCATGCCTGCGCTTAAGAAGCATCTTATTGAGGTCGTCCTGGGACAAGGCCTTGACTTTTACCCATGTGGAAAACACCCCTCGGAGGATGCAAGCCAGTTGGGACGTTTCTCCATCTGTTTTTTCTCTGACTTTGGCTCTGGCTGCTGTGTAGCCTTCTCTGTTTTTTCTTACTCTTTGACTCTTGTTTTTGCCCGTTCACTTCTCTGTGTAGTTCTTTGGGCATCCCCCTCCCCTTGTTCTTTTTTGTTTGGTCACCCCACAGCAACTTTGCATCCTTCATGACATTTCCTAGTGTCGCTACGTGTGCGAGGTTTGTGTGGTAGGATTTCTCCCTTTGCAATCGACCCTTTCGATATTGTCAGCATACTTCTTACTTTATCCCAAACATAAATAAAGTAGAAAAAAGATTCTAGAATTTAAGATCATGGTTGCTATTGTATTCACCCATTATAAATCATTAAAATAATTAACAATCTCTATTTTTTTTCCCCAATTATTCCTGCCATTAAAAGCACCCGGCAAAGGCATGAGGAATCTGATGGAAATCAAGGCATTGGAGAGTGTGATTATTGGCAAGCTGTAATTAACCAGAAAAGAAGCGAAGCCAATTGGGTGCTTTTCCTCTTTTTACAAAGCTGATTAGCAAGGAGAAAAAGGTCAATAAGATGCTTTTTGACTTTTCTTCCTTTGCTTCTACTCTTCCCATATGACTCTCTCTCTGGTTTCTTCATCAACCAGGAATAGTATGTAGAGTCAGTTCATAAGTGGTGGACCTTTGTTTCATCTTATAGCACAGGCCCAAAAAAAAGAAAAAAGAAAATTCAATTGATTATTCTAAAAGTTGAAACACTTTTATCATCATACCTAACGTGGCGATATGGTCACAGATCATGAGTCTAGGGTATCTTGAAGCAAAAACACAGTGAATAGTTTTTGTTTATCAGAAAATGTTTAGGAGGAAGGGAGGTTATGCCATGCCAATCCTAGGACACCTCGCAAACATAGAAGGTCTTATAGCGGATCCACAGATCGCCTCCCAGAGGAAATTGCTGCAAAATGAAACAAATTTATGGGTTATCGATGTCAATATAATTTATAGATAGGGTGTCTGGAGAACTAATGATTTGCAAAATATTATCCTGAAAGATCACTTATGGCCATTAGAAATCGTTTGTTTCTAGTTTGATAGAGTCTAGGAGGAGGGAACGTCACACCATGCCAAGGCTAGGGGCATACCACGGGCCTAGAAGATCTTATAGTCAATTTATATATCGCCTGCCAAAGACGAGAAACTTCGATCACAAGAAAGGGACAGGAAAAAAAAATGGTTTCGAAGGCGAGCTATATAGATCCACGCGAAATTTCACAATTTTTTTTTATAAATGCATTTTCGTTAAAATTGAAAAGTTGCGCTAAGCATCGAGCGGTTGGAAAAGGGCGGCGACGCGCATTCGCCGGCCGTCCATGGCTCCTTGTTGTCTGCGGGGGCTAATTATCCAGCCATTTTAAGATGTACAGAGGAGATTACTTAGCAATCCATGATTATGTTTAGGTCACGGCCTGCATTGCCCCCTCCATAAAGCTTTGGTTTTGTTCCATATGGGACAAAATCATGAAATGTTTGCAACTTTCAGCATGATTGAGCTTTTGGCTCGCTTGACAACAGCTTATGCATGCTCTTCAATACCTCCCCCACCTTTCCCCTTTCTTTACTTTTCCTTTCCTCCTCTGCCTTATATGCCTTTAATGAAAAGCTTTCTGGCACCCTAGATTTGCTATTTTTTTTTATACTAGTTAATGGCATAAATGATCCCTCAATTTTGATCTGATATGCAACGTCATTCCTAAGCATTAGCTCAACGTGTAAAATCATACCTAACATTTTAATTGGTTTCACATGATGCTTAAACTTTTGGTACTTGTTAAATTTTTTTTCCCTAAATTATATGAGAATATTCTACGTTACCCTTTTCTTTTGTCAAAAATGCTGCCTTTGAATTTGGATTAATGGAAGGACAATATTAAACAGTTTCATGTAGTCCATGGACTAAATTGAATTTGTGCTGATAGTTTCATATTACACATTGGGCCGAAATTGAGGTCCGTTTGTGTTATTCTATATGTGTGTGTGTAAGTGTTTGTTTGGCAGAAGAGGAAGAAGAGGAGGAGCATGTGCAACCCCATTTCTTTAATGAACACAAAGTGTGGCTCAATTAATCAAGAAGCCTTAGTGTAGCTTTATAGAAGTTTAATAGGTAAGCTCAACCAACAAGCAAGAGTATACACTTCAATTATTGATGGACAACTGATGTAACGTGGTCCTTAAACCCTAGAACTCCTATTTAACCCTTTACTCTCATGTAGTTTTTCATCAGCAAGTTTGACCTGCAATTACTAAATTTTATCTAATTGCTGACATGCGATGGGCAAGCGTATTCACCAGATTCACGTATTGGGTGCATCACCCACCCAATTTTAAAAGCAAAGTTTGGTCAATCTTGGTGCTTCTTGATACTTCACGGCACTTCATTGCGGCCGATCCTAGATAGAGATAGTTATCCAGTGATGTGTTCGTTTATTATCTCCACGAATCAAGTTAGGTGTGTCTTGCCGTGGGCGGAATTCTTATCATGTTGTGGCGAGCGTCGAGTAAATATTTATATAACGACCGAGGAGTGTCTTATTTATACGTGATCCGTGTCATGTTGTCGTAATTATGTTGCTTAATACATTAGGTTATGCTCTTCAGCTCGAAAACAAGAGAGTGTTTGTTGCTAGGGCGAGATTACAGGAGGATATCAACATGTTAACAAGACTAATTAGAAGGTGAAGTACGAGATTGCAAATCTCAAAGACTCCTCTTTAATCGGGGGAAGAGGAAGAAGAAGAGAAAACAAAAAGGCCTTTTCCTATTTTGTTAAAATATACCGCATCGCTTTCTCATCTTTAAATTATTCGAAGGAATGACTTAAAAGGAAAAGAATCAAAAGAGGCTCTGTGACAGTTCTGGCCCAAATAAAAGGCCCAGATCCAGAAATTGGGCTCAGATATAAACTGGCCCAAAAAGCCCACAATCTAAGCAACTACTCCCTAATGGAAATTCCCTCAGTTAAAAACCCTAGCCATAAACCCTGAGCCTTGCTTCTTGATCTGGCCTTGAACCCCTGAACTGGAGAAGCCATGAGCCGGGGTCTGCTCGGGAGCTTCTCTCTCTGCTCTCAGTGGAATCGACCCGTCATTTCGTTTT
Organism: Psidium guajava; assembly: GCA_016432845.1. Taxonomy (NCBI): domain Eukaryota; kingdom Viridiplantae; phylum Streptophyta; class Magnoliopsida; order Myrtales; family Myrtaceae; genus Psidium; species Psidium guajava. The sequence goes on from CM028228.1 coordinate 38,055,756, forward strand.
CTGGTTCGGCCATCAATAGGGTCAGATTCTATTCTCACGACGAACAGAACAAGCCCCGAGATCAGGAGAACGATGCTTCCCATGCCGACGATGATGGCGGAGAAGGTTAGGGATGGAGAAATATGCGGTTAATCTTTATATCTTGCTCTTTCTTGATTTCGGTGGACGTGTACTGGTTGGGGAAAATCAAATGCTTCGCACTTTTGGCAATCATGCACGTGAAAACGTTGGAGTTGGAGGAACACCGGCAAAATGTGGTCCTTTCAATGCTTTTGAGCTTGATACAGTTGCAGTTGCCATGAGATATGAATGTTAGTCAATAATTTGGTTTCGCGTTTCTCGTTTTGAGATTGCCAAGTGTTTTTTTCTGGGACTTGCTTTGTCCTTCCAAATTGATACATTTATTAGTTCATCAGCTGGTCATACCTTTTGACATAGGTTAAGGAATTGAATTGTATGTGCTCTGTTTCTTTTGGATGGTTGTAAATTTGAGGTGATATTGTTTTTCGGCGACAGTTTGTAGGTGATTAATTTGTAATGTAACATTTGACTTATGTTCGAAGTGAATTCTCCCTTCTGCCAGAACTGAAGAGGAGGATCTTAAACTTTTACAATGATGGCGACTTGGATGCGATCCCGTCGATTCTTGAGGAAATTTTGAAGCGGAAATTGGCAGGAAAAAATGACGAGAGCTTACTCGATCAACTTCCTTCTAACAATAGACGTGAAGGTCTTGGAAGCGGTGAAGACAGTGATTGAGAGATTGGTAATCTGTTCGTTACAAGGCCATATGACGGTCAATTAGGAAAGGATAAGGTAAACACATACATAGCACTCGAGATCTGTTATCTTGCGCTTCTGATGCGGATGAATTGTTGTTTTGTCTGGAGTAATGTAATTAACTTGTGCGGAATCTTTCCAGTTTCTAGCATCAGATGTAAATTTGTGAATTATAAATATATTTGCTTCAAGTGGAATTTAATTTTGAACTGTTCCATGTTCTTACCTTCTGAGCTTTTTATATGGTTGAACTGGCACAAGACTTCAAAAGGGCCTATTCTGATGTGGTTCTTGCTATTAGTGAAACAATCAGAATGAAGAAAAATCTCATCAACTATCAAATTACAATGGCGTTCTCTCTATCCATAGATTTGGTTGCTGATGCAGTCAGATGCTCACTGAAGGTAAGGCTCTGTTCATGGTTTTTTCATTTAGTTTTTTTTTTTTTTGCCTTTTATTTGCTTGTGTTGAAAGATTTAAGACTTCCTGAGCTGAGTGATGGACTACCTTCTCTTGTCTTGCTATTCACTAGTCTTTTTCGTACTGACTGAAGGAATATATAGCATCTTAAGGGAATCATTGCACTGCCTTGAGTTTAAGAATATGGCATCTAAAGGGTGTGTGGAAATTGCTTTCCCTCGTACTAAGTTGATAAAGAAAGGTCTAAAGTGGTTCAGAAAAAGCGAGGAAGTGAATAATCTGGATGGCGGTTTGATAAGGTGTAATCTCACAAAAGGTATAAAAAGTGGTAGAGAAGGAAGAACCAGGTTCACCTTCAAAAAGAAAAAGCTTAAGTACGTTCTCTGATAAGAAAATTCCTTAGTCAATGTCCGTACTCTCTTGATATAGCGCTACCTGGTTTTGAGGTCAATAGCATGTATTTTAATCCAATTACTCATAGCGGAAATGAAAGGGAAGCCTCCTGCCTCCCGCTTTGATTTAACTTCAAACGGGAAGACTTCTGGATGCTGCTATGATGCTACAGAGTGCGTGTGTTCCTGTTGCTTGTTGTGCACTGTGGGTCCGCTCACCATTTTATCGCGTGCCGTCAAGGCACCTTGCAGGGTCGGATTGTATGCTTTGAAGAAGGTGAGGCAGCAGACATGTTGCGGGGCAAAGAAGAAAGTTTATGCAGCTTATTCTACATTCTCAGATACTGATTCTGATAGAAAGCCACTTAAATTGCGGAGTGAGTTTGTAAGGACAGAATCGATCGTGTAGATTGTCTTGACAATGATCAATTTGGTGTAAGTTTGTTTTGGAGGAGGATGACATGTCTTGCATTTAGATTATGTCTGTTACCCAGTATTATTCTTCTTTGCTCCATACATGAGGCTATAGTTCCTTAGTTCTCTCAGGAGTCTAGGAATAATGATCACCCATCTCTTGCTATGGGGGATAGAAAAACAAATTTTGGTCGGTGTACTGCTCTGTTTCTAATCATCTTTCCTGGAGAAAGTTTTAGTCCATCTGATTGACTTATTTTAACTCTGGCATTCCTCTTTCCGGATCTCGAGTCTATGTTCTACCGTCATAGGTATTTCTAATGTCTTGATATTGCTTTGGATGGACTGTTCTCGGTTCTCTTTTATTCTCTGGTTCATCAGTAACAGCACAGGGGAGCAATTAAACCCAAGTAAAGAAAGTGTTGTGTAGCTCTTATTTTATGCATAATCAAGGCCACTTGAGACTGAGCAACACCTGTCACCTACATGATTTTTCGGACAAGTACCACGTAGCCTTAGTCCACGATGTTACTGCGTGCATTCTGCAGTAACTCCCACATGATTAATTGATCTACATAGACTCACTCTGTGTAATAACTCCTGTGGTTTCTCACCACCAGAAGTTCTTTGTTCTTTTTTTCGATGCAAGCTGTATCAAACATCTTGTGCTCGACTTTGATTTTGTGCTATAATTTTGAAAAAATGTTGTATTAATAGCATGCCAACCACACCAGTAGATGATTTATAGTCGAACGTTCAGATTTTTTGCTCAACAAGAGGGAGATTATAGCCACAAACAGGCTGAATAACATCTGAATACCCATATGGGAGCTTTCTTGGAAAACTCCAGCAAGCCTATAGGTGCAAAAACTACACGAATAGAAGAGAAGAAAACTTCATGCAACTGAACTTAATCAAAACCAACACTGCCTCTTTGCCTGGCCCCGATAGTCATATTGCAAGTACCCGCTAATCAACTATAACAAATGCTTGCCGGCGCGCCCTACCCCCCCCCCCCCCCCCCCCCCACCCCACCCCACCCCACCCCACCAAAAAAAAAAACTATAACAAATGATAGGGTGGATCTAGTTTAATTCTTGGGTTCTCTTTGATGTGCAAACAGAATGGTGTAAGTTCTTGCCACATCTCAAATTCATGAGGTTAGTGAGAATTAGAAACCACCCACAGCATCATCAAGCACCACATGTGGCGCCGCAGCCAGCAGCACATCCAGCACCATAGTAGCCGGAGTCGTCAGCAGAAGCGGCTCTGTCCTTGGAGGATGAAGAAGCACCCTCTGCACAGGACAAGAGAATGGCTGATATTAGAGAGAGAGCAAGCAAAGCTGCCCACAGCAGTAACAGGCATTCACTAACTCCACCACCACTGATGATCCCATTGTTGTGCTCCTTCAACTCCCTCCACATCATTTGTTATCGAGAGAGAGAGAGAGAGAGAGAGAGAGAGAGAGAGATTCTTCTGGGGTTGCTTTGTGCTGTGGAGCATTCGCGCACAAGCTCTAATGGCTTTATAAGTTGGGGCTTCTTGGCGGGGTTGTGTAAGCATTATCCTAATGAGGTCACTTACTCATGTAGATGTAGGTTTCTTTATCTCGCTTTATGAGGAATAGGGTTTTAACGCGTGACTTACGGCGTTTAATTGGTATTTACTTTGCAAAATATACTTCCATTTGAGTTTTGTATTTATTAATATCATGAGAAATCTCAAACCGATACACCCGTGACAAATTTAACTAAAACTACCCTAAACTGGTATATTTGTGACAGATATACTGTTAATTAGTTTTCGTTAAATTTTTATCGTTAAATTGCTAAATTGGATGATACATGACAGTTGTTGAGTGTACTCATTTTCTAGTTTTACCCTCTATTCGTCACATGTGTATCAATTTGAGGTTTTTTAGTGACCAAAAAATTAATTTGAGGTAAATTTATTACATGTATATCAATTTGGAACTTTTCGTGATATTTTATTTTTTTATTAAAGAAAAATCGTTGCTAAAGTGAAACGACACCAAGACTGAGCTTTTTTCATGTTGCTGGCTCGAGAGTTGGCAGACAAAGACCATCACAGAGTTGACATGGAGGATAGTGGAGCCAAAAGTGAGGCACTTCCATTTATTTACTCTCCTCTTTGGCCGGTGTGTTTGGGATGTGGATTCTCGTTTATAATTGCAATTATTAAGGTTGGAAGTGGATTCTTGTGAAGACTGGCTGCTCAAGAAAAAGGGTTAATCAAGTTGTTGACAGGATAGGGATTGCACTTCAAAAAAAGAGAAAGGAAAATGAATGAGATAAACTTGCTTTGGCCCAAATAAGCAAGTAAAAAGAAAAGTAAATAAATAAAATGTGGAAGTACGATGAAGTGATCTTCTCAATTTTTTTTCCACAGATATTGCAATTTATTAGCACATTCACCATTTATGGACTATCAAGTTTGTCTATATGAGAAATAGGTCATGCAAATTTTATCCATCATATGTTGAAGTAAAAAAAAAAAAAATCCCACATAGCCTACGATATCGAAATTCCTTCACTAATTTTCATTGGTACTTTATTTTACTTTGAATTGTTAGGCTAACAGTACAACCCGGGGTGAACAGGTTGTTTGAAAACTTAAACAACCTTTCGCAAAAGATAGCAAGATATACTTTGGTAGTTGCAGAAACAGAAAAGTCATCTATCGAAAATAATGTTGATTCAATTCTAAACATTTCAATTTTTCCAATGTAGTTTTAAACTTTTGCATGAAATTTTAATTTAATTATTTTAGTCAATTGCCGCCGAAAAAGGTTGACCTAGCCATAGTCGATGGTGACTAGACACCACACGTCAGTAATCTCTAGCTAATTGGACCAAAGGACCATATTGAAATTTCACACATAGATTCATGACAACATTAGCAAAATTGAAAATTTTAGCACGGAATTAACATGTATACAATAAGTTTAAGACTAATTGGGTAATTATCCCCTCCAGAAATAAATTGAAAGTACCAAGCGTGCAAATGCTTATATCATAAAATTATAGGCAATTATGAATTGATATAAAATAACACATAATAATTTATAGTGGTTTAGCTTTATCTCCATGTGTCTAGTGTCACATTAATAGCCATAATAGCGGTTAGAATCCATAACAATCTTCAAGAGATATTACAATCAACAAAAACTGCTTTTATTGCACGATAGATTGCACTATTAGCACGCAAGTACTGCTATAACACTTATCCAAATCACTTATAAATAAGAACTCTACACCAAGAGAATATCAAACAAACAGGAACATAGCCTGTTCAAATTAGAACACAGATGATAATAACAGAGTAATCTTTCGCAATTTTCTGCCGACCCCTTCTAGCTGCTTTAATCCTCTTTATATACACATCCATTCTCCACTCCAACTATTGGAGATCCTTCTGATGAGTTAGAGCCATTGGGAGTTGATTCAAGCAGTTGCAAAGGTTCAAGCCACAAATGCAGTCTGTTCCTACTAGCAAAAGCATGGTTTTCCAAAATAGAATTTATTGGTAATGTTTCAATAGATATTCATTCTAACTTTTGACCAAAACTGTTAGCATTGTTCTGAATCATCTATAGTCCCCTTTTTGCGGATCCCAACCTGTCAATGGCTATATTATTCCCATTCGTTAGTCATTCTTAAGATGAAATGATGATCGCACCTTTTAGGAATTGACATTTACACAATACTATGGAGCCCCAAGCATGCCGCCTCTAATTCGTGCTTTCATTATATTTTAATCAGATTAATTAGCACAAGTAGAATTCGAATGTATATATATATATATATATATATATATATATATATAAAACTTAACCCGATATCAAAGCAATAATGAATGCACAGCCAAGGTAAGACCATTTAGGACTTCAGCTTCATATTATTATGTTACTTACTTAAACAATTCATATAACAAAAGACATCTTTTTAATAACATCTGAAAGGTTGAACAGTAACAACAACTACTACTACTGTGGGTCTTTTCACCCGTGTCCCAAAATGTTCCCATCTGCCTTACATGTAATGATTATCCCCAGTACACTCCTTTGTCACTTGCTGACGCCATTGCTGTTATCATCTTGGGGGAAAGGAATCAGGGCTAACTAAACGTCCGCCATATCGAGCATAGACTGACACAAAACGGTACGAAATCCGTTTCATCCTTAGACCCACGTCAATCCAAAGAGTGGACCTAACGCTCGCGAACTCTACACCAAAAAAAATCAGGGTCGGAAAGATTGTACAGAAACGCCTCAAAATCCATAGGGGTGCTCGAAAGTAGCGGGGGTTGCTGCTATATCACCAAGGGTATGAAAATAACAAGGGTGAGCTACAGCCAGCAAATAAAACATCTAAGCATTATACCACGTGAATGATGTATTTCTCGATAAAAATTCATTTAAGACATGATCTTCTAATAAATTATGTCAAATAAAACATGTATATTACAAAGGACATAATTTAATATTCATCTAATCACTATTCGGGATGATCACAAAAACACAGATCAAGCATTCATAACTAATGCACATCGCATCGCATGTGGTATGCTATGCACTCATGAATATGCAAATAATTTATCTTTAAGCCATGTTTTAGTTCACATTTCACATTTTCACTTGTTAAGACAAATATTCTGCTCCCCACATTCGCGCAATGACACTACCAAGATTTTCACACTTTGGCATCTCAACTCCTGAGGCTTTCCTAATCATACAACAATGGCCTCTTATATCCAAAACACGTGGGACTCCATCAGAACTCTATTCAATGTAAATTTTTTTTTTACGTCTTTTACTCTATGCTCATGCACACATGTCATTAAATGATATGCAATGAGAATGTTCCACACTTAAATCACTTGAGTCTACCACTGCTCAGCATGTGCACAGATAAATGGATACACAAGAGTAATTTCGCACACAAACAACCATACACCAAGTATTAGTGTTTCTTCAATCACCGGGCAGACTTGGACTAAATCATCTTGCATTGATTAAAATTATCAAATTAATTCCTAAAATCATGAAATTCCACATAGTGATAGTTCCATGTATATTGAGTAACTTTTGTTTATAAATTTTTCTCATGTGGGTTACGAAAATAGGATTTTTCCTTAAAATATGAAAACTACTCATAAAAGTCAATATTGCGTAATGATTGAAATTTACACTTTTCACCAAGTAAAATAATCTCAAAATTCACGAAAATTTACCATGTTGTACATAAGACCTAGATCTACAAGTTGGATACAGACTCATCACAGACTAAAATGTGAAAGTGCATGGCCAAATGATGGACTATATGAACTCTAAAAATTCTCAAATTAATCTATGCTATAGTTTAATATGTTCCAATCAACCTTGATGCTCTTCACTTAGTCAATAGAAGCTCACAGAAGAAGGTACAAAAATAACAAGTACTGAAGGTCAGACTAGACATAGATTCATCCCAGACCAAAATCATGAAAATGCATGACTAAATGGCAGACCATATGAAATCCAAAAATTCTCAAATTAATATTTGTTAAATTTTAAGATGTTGCCTCCAACTTTTATGTTTTGATTCAGTGAAGATAAGTCCACAAAAGGAGGTACAAAAATAGTAAGCACGGAAGGTCCAATCAGATTTTGATTTAGTGCATACAACCCGTGAAAGCACGAAGCCAGTTAGACAATCATATGAATTCCAAAAATTTTCAAATTAATATATGTTATATTTTAGGATGTTATCTTAGACTTTTATGTTTTGTATTAAGTTAAAAGAAGTACACATAAAGAGGTACAAAAATGGCAAGCATGGAAGGTCAGATTTAACCCGATAAGAGGATAGTCTTGCTCTCACACTTTTGCACCATGATCCATCACATGTAGCACAATTGGCTTAATATTGCTTTCATTTCTCATCTATATTAAGCCGCAGGCTTCAAATGAACTATAAACTAGCCATACAAAATCATATTGGAGTAATGAAAAGATGAAAAACTTGCCTTAACCCAAGAACAACACAACCCTTGAAGTCTTACCAAAAAAAAAAAAACACAACCCTTGAAGCTTCTTGAGAGCAAAATGAGATTGTAAGTGAAATTTTGAAAATGAAAGTGAGAGAGGGGGGGGGGGTTTTCCAGCCATATGAGTAAGAAGAGGGTGAAGAAGCTTGAGTGAAATCTTTAATTTGTCATAAATTCTCATTTGGCACTATGAGAGGTGTGAATAGTAATTTAGGGTAATTCATGATGGGTAATTGAGTGAAAAATTGGGCACAATTCCCTAGAGATGGCAGGCCATATATGGGGGGTGGGGAATATCCATTTTTCTCTCATTACATCAAACTTTAAATTAGGTTATAATTTGTACTATAGTGTTGATAATTATACTTTAGAGGTCTAATTAACACTTCTATCCCTTAATTGACCTCTTGATATATTTTATTAATGATAACCAATATCTAATCTAATATCGTGATCGCATATAGTTGATTAAGAAGAATCATAGTTATCACATTTGCACTATAGTCACTTGGTATTTCTTATTATAGAGGTTAAATTAGCACCCACGACCCTCAATTAACCACATGACACATTTGAATTAGTGCTAAGCAATTCGATTCTAATATAGTAATTGCCTTTAATTAGCTAGGCGAAATTTAGGATGTCATAGATACATTGCTTCTTATCACTAGATAGTAGCACATGCCCTTGACAATAGTTCGTTGGTGTCGTCCATGGTGCTGCTTGCGAAACGACTTACGATGTACTAGCCTATGATCCTCTTGAGCATATCAGTATGCAAAGACTTTACCTAAATGATCACTTTATTATTGTACCTCCAAACCCTTATGAATAATGCATCATATCATTCTTGTTCTCCTTTTTTCAAGATCCTCTTCTTTGTAAATGCCATTCACAGTACTTACGGAAATCAAGGATATTATCACGGTCTTCCTGATATTATCAACACTTCATCACAATGAAACTCTCAATTATCAAGTAGATATTAAACCAATGACAGTTTTGAAATCATCAAAATACCATAGGGAGTTTTCCCAACACGAGTAACATAAGAGTTAACTTTCACATAAATGGGGCAATACATTTCCTATAAACAATATGCAATTTTACAACACAATTTTTTTTGTATATTACTTGTATGAAAACATTAGTTTTTCAATATATCCATCTAAGTGAAAAAAAAAATATTTTTTCAACATAAAATTTAAGAAAACATAAGGTATACATATCTAAATTAACCAAGATTGCTAGCTTTTTGGGTTGGATAGGAAGTATTGGCCCTAAAGTGTTATACTGTCGCCACATCAGTCAAAAGTGTAGGTTGTTGATTTCTTGGACAGACCAACATATGTTGTGAAATGATGATGGGGGAAAACCTAATTTTTCTTATCGTTGGGTTCAAAGGAATGTCTACTATCTAGATATCGATCGTGCTTCATTTTTTAATTACCAATGCTTTGTTAAATAAACAATATCAATTTAGTAAACTGTTAAAACTTGAATATAATTTTTATGGAAAATACACCAAAAATGCTAAATTATTCCCATTGTGATAAATTTACCCCAAACTTTTTCTTGCGATACAAAAAATCCCAAACTTATACTCATGTGATACATTTACCCTAAATTTGTACCATTGTAACGTACTTACCCCAAAAATTTTTATGGTGATGCCAAAAATCCTAAATTTGTATATGTGTGACATATTTACCTGACAAATTACAGTAAACGTGTCACATGCCTACAAGTTTAGGATTTTTGGTATTACAAAAAAATAATTTAGGCTAAATATGTCACGAGGGTATATGTTTGGGGTTCTTGATATCACAAGAAAAATTTTGGGATAAATGTGTCACATGAGTACAAGTTTAGGTTTTTGGTGTTACAAAAAAAAAGTTTAGGATAAATGTGTTATGGTGGGAGTAATTTAGGGTTGTTGGTGTCTTTTTCCCTAATTTTTATCTTATTAAAAGGTAAGGAAAAGACCACTTCATCCTCTATATTATTTGGAGTGATATTATCTGTTCCTATGTGAAGTAATTTTCGTTTTGGCAATAAATAAGATAAAAATACATGCGTTGATTAATATTCAAGAGAAATTCTCAAGAGGGCAAGTCACTTGATTGCCAATTCATGCTCATCTCTTTACTATTTAAACTCCTTTTTTTCTTTTTAGTAATAGAGAATTTGTGGATTGAGTGAAAAGTAACCGAGTATTTAGAATTGATTCATAATTCTTTTTCTTCGTCTACTTCCCCATTGACATTACTAACTGCCTATAAAAATTAGGAGTAGTATGATTTCATGGTAGAATCGAAAATAAAAAATTCGAATTGGTAAAAACATGGTAGGTTTCAGGTTCCAGAGTATATGTATGGTAGGTTTTAGGTTATAGATTATGTAGGATAGGTTCTAGGTTCTATGGTATGCAAAGTAGATTTCAGCTTTCAAAAATTGGGGAATCGGTTCCAATGGGCAAATCCTAGAACTTGGAACAACTCTTTGTGTTTTTCTTATTCTATATCTTCGTACGATCATGCAGTATTCCATGGCGTCTGATGATGGGTATGTAATCTGGAACCATTAGTCTAAGCTTTCATTTTCGGCGATATCTATAACTAAGATTTTTATTTTGTGAATGTTACGTATTTTTGTGTGTGTGTAAATATAAGTTATGGTCAATAGATTATAACAACAAGTGATGGTCATTAAAAATGATAATTCATACGTATGGAACAAGGGTAGATCTTGAAAGAGACCCTGAAACCTGATGATAGGAAAGGTTCCAAGTTTCAAAATATGAGAAACCGCTACCGACAGGTGGGTTCCAAATTTGCTCACCCCTACTGAAAATTCAGGGAATAAATTTAAAAAAATTGAAAAAAATGCTTATGTCAGACAATTTCCGTTCACCATTCTTTTACTCTAATAGACACGGAATTTGAAGGTTCTCCAGGGCATGCATTGATGGCTCGGGATGTGGAATTACTGTTAATCCGCCTAAAGTGTGTGAAAATGATGAGCCAACGATGTAAACTATATCAACTTATCTTGCTTCTCTCTACATAATAGATGCGATAGACGCATGTAGTTTGTTTTTTCGCCTTTAAACCTTACAAGACAAGAAAATGGTAAAGTGAATGCCACTATAAATATTCCACATAGACAATGTCAACTTTGATGGTGGTGGAGGCTGATTCTAAAGGAGTTTGGACTACTCGTAGCGTAGAAGTAGATAGGAGTCTAGACATTTACTAATTTAGTGATTGTGATTAGGGATGATCAATTTTAGGGTAAGTAAATTCTAGATTTGAAACTCAAAACCTACCATGTTAGAACCGGTTCCCAACTTTTGAAGTATAGAACTTATCATGTTTGTCCTGTAACCTAATTGATTTTTTCGATCCAATTCTAGGGTCTACTCGAGACCCTGTTCTTCTTTTGTTCCTTTTTTTTTTCATTTTTTGTAGCAAAATAATATAAGCAACAAACTATTCAAAGTAACATAAGAACGAGAGAGAACAACCACATGCAAGTTGGAAAAGAGCAAGGATTGTGAGGCTTGAACAAGCGAGGAGGGTCAATCACAACAAAAGAAAGAGTCATGAAGTGTCTATGTGAGGTTTGAGAGGATAGAAAAAAAAATGCCAAGAGAACAGTTAGGGTGATGAAACCGGTTCCAAATTTGGTCCAGTCAGTTTGGTTCTCTGTTGGTTCTTACTCATAACCGAGACTCTGAGCGGTACCCACCGATTCCAAGAACTTGAAACCGAAAACCAAACCGATTTTCAGGGTGGTCTGATCCGAATCCTGAGTAGATATTGCACATCCCTAGTTGAGATGTTCTTCTTTGTTCTGTGCCAAAAGAAAAAGAAAAAGGATGCTCCGACTATAATGTCAACCTTGACGCTGGTGAAAGCCCACGAGTAAACAAACTTTTCGGACATTAAGAATAGTACGACGCATGGGGGTTGGAAAGTGCATGCCGCAATTCTCTTGTCCTCTTTGTTTGTGGTTTATGTCGCTGTTTCCATTCATTTTCGGTGCTTATTATATTATATCTGGGGTCAAGAAACTGTGCATTTTAATGTACAGTTTCTTGACCCCAGATACAAACGCCCCTTTGCAATCTCACAGGCCAATGATTTTTAGGGCCCAAGGGTCACAAAATCTTTCTCTCTTCCGGCCACGAGTTCATCAAAATTACAAGGGTCAAATTGAGGTTCGGTAGTGGGTCTTCATCCACTTTCTGATTAGAGCTTTTTTTATACGTGGGATTTCCATTCAAGCTCCACTTGAGATATTCATCACCATCGCCGTCGCCGTCGTCGTCGTCATCATCATGTCTTGGACACTAGGGACGAGCAATATTGAAAGTTTTGTCCATCCTTCTTCAAATAATTTAGATCCATCCGGCCCAACGTACTAAATCTTATGCACAAGCCCACGGCCACAAATATGTGGCCTTGTCAGCCCAACATGATTAGATCTTTTTCTTTTCATTTGTGTCTTTTCTTACTAAAAATAAGTCAAAAAGGAATCGGATGATTAATAAAGAAGATTTTGACTCCAAGTAAGCTCAAAGCTCGAGTTATATATATATGTCTTTCGCACCACTAATCAGTGAGGGTCGTAATCATGAGGACCTCGATTGATTAATCAATGAACCCAGAAAGCGTTGAAGAAGACACTTTACAAAATTGATTATTTTGAAGCCCGAGCGCACAATGTCTATTTATGAACACAAGAAAGTCGGTATGTGGTATGCATTAGACTTCAGCACTCAAAAGTCCTCTTAGCATCTGTTTTTTTTTCAAAACAGAGGAAAAAAAGAGTGTGTAAGATGAATCGATCGAACCAGAAACCAATTAGCTTGATCCAGCTCCCGAGAGTGTCAGTCTGATTTTCATTTTCATAAAACTAGAACAGGTGATTTTCAATAATTCATTGATTATGTTTCTTATTTCTTAAATGCAAACCTAATTTTAATCAATCCATTAAAATTAAAAAAAAATCATGTTGCTCACTCTTACTAATAATTTATCAATTCCCCTATCTCAAAAATGAGGAATCGATCCTTTTGGTCTGGTTACTTAGGGCCTGCATGACAACGATTCTGGTTCTTTGTTTCTGTTCCCCGGAACAGTAAAAAATAAGAATCCTGTTTGGTAATGTAAAATAATTTTAATTCTGATTCTGGTTTTTACTGTTCACGGGAACACTTTTAGTGCAAGAAAAAGAACAAAAAAAAAGTTGGTTTTGGTGAGAAAAACCACTTTTGATAAACTCTCCTCTGGAATAAAACACAAGACCAATGCCTCCCTCTTTCTCACTTCTCTCATCAAAACATTAGAGTCCCTCTCACTTTCACTTCCCTATCCGCCGCTCCTGAGCTTCACCTCCGCACCTGAGCTTCGCCGCCGCCATCCGCCTGTTCGTAGCACGATTGCGGTGAGTTCGCACGACCCTATTTTTCCTCGTCTCCTTGTCAGGCTTGAGTTTGCAGCCCTGTTTTTCCTCTTCTGCTTGCATAGGCGAGCGTCGCTCTCGCCGATCTGGGTGAAGACAGCCCTAATCGGGCACGGATGAGCGTCGCCTTCACCAATCTAGGTGAAGACAGCCCTAATCGGGCACGGGTGAGCATCGCACTCGCCAATTTGGGCGAGGGCTGCCCTAATCGGCCATGGGCGTTGGAGTTGCTTTGCTTCATGTAAAACATTAGATCCTTGTTCATATGATTTAGCACTCTGTTTATACTGTTGGCGTTGGAGTTGCTTGCTTCAGTATTTGTTGTGGGTTATGTGCGGTGAAATGTGCGGTTTGCCCGGATTCTAGTTTCTGTTGCAGGATTACAATTTGAAATAATTCTATTCTGGCTTATATTTCATATGCTTGTCTAGGTGTATCCTGTAGACTGGGTCTGCATTGAGCATATCTCTCCTTTATAGTGTTGTTGGCATCCATGACATGATTGAAACCTCTTGAACCAATCGAGGAAGAACATATTTGATGAAAAGGATGAAGGTAAAGTTGTAAGTTGGGGCGATTATCTCTGTCCTCTACTAGTAATTCAACACCATTTACAGTAGAAGGCCATGAGATGCTTGTTGCTGCATCATTTTGATTCTTGATTTACTCCTGTCCATTTTCAAAGACAATTAAACAAAACTTCGTGGCCTTTTATTATCGAATGGTGTTGAATTCTCTAGTTGAGGCACTGACAATCACACAGCTTTGGGATTGTAGAGAGATAGAGATGTTATATCTCAAATGTGCTTCTGTTTCATTTGTTAGTAACTCTATATTGCGTCATATGGCTTAATCTAACTGAGAATCTTGCTTTAATCTCAGGCACACTTTCGACCAGAAGAGATTGAAACAGCCTCTGTACCGCCACCCATGGGAGGATGTTCTCTACACCAAGTGATAGTCACATCGATCACTAGGGTGCACTGACCAAACTGTCGTCTTCAAGCTATTTCACCCTCATTCTTGAGTTCCATTCAGAAGTTGATGGACGGAGAATTCTCTCTTGATTATTTTTTTTTCGATGTATGTCCAGTTCTATGTTATTGCTGATCATTAACGAATAGAGCACTCGACCGAAACGCACGCGAAGTTCCACCTATGTAATAGTTTCAGGCGCGTGATGTACTCATTTCTTGCTTTAAGAGGAAGGACACGAGGCTAAGTTCAGTTCAATAGAGAGTGCCATGATGTATTCGTGGGTGTAAGTTTTGTGTAAGCAAGGGCTTTGTTCGGGCGAGGCTGCTTGGGAACAAGCAAACACGCCCTTTTTTCTTGATCAAACGCCAAAATCCCTGGAAATAGAAATTTGTGTTTCATTTATGACATGCTAAAAAAAGTGTATTTTGAATTATTTTAGTGTGTATTGAAAATAAGTCTTCAATTAAACTTAAATTAAAAAAATTACAATAGAACTTATTTTTGGGAACAGAAATTTTGTGCGTTACCAAACGCGTTCTGATTCTTTAAAACTCATTCAAAAAGAGAATCAGAAAAAGTAATTTTAATCAAAATCATTTTTTGGAACAGAATTGTTGTCATGTAGGCTCTTATTTTTATTTTTAGGTGGGATCGGAACGAATTAGATGGATCGCTCTGAAGGGAAAATGAGTTTTTGCTTAATTTCAAATGAAATCATGTTTGAGCTCCGGGCAGCTCAGCGAAATAATGCGATGAGAAAGTTTTTCCCGAAGGGAAGCGGACAAACCCACGAGGCAGGCGGAGAGATTCCCCGCAAATGCAGATCACATCACTCATCAATCATAACCTGAAACTAGAATAAAAAAAACAGTCGAACCCCAACTTTGTTTATGTTTCCCCTGTTTCTCTGCTCTGATGTTGATCCCCGCCAGTAACAAAAGCAACCAAATGAACAGCTTAACAATGGTGGCTCTTCACTCACCTCTACCTCCCCCACCCTCGATACCGAAAACCCACTTCCTCCGAAGCCCACCAAAAGCACCGTCATGCTCGCGTCGAATCTCTCCCTCGCGCGCTTGATCCACGACCGCCTCGCCCCCGCTCCAAACTCGCCGAAAAACAGGAACTTTTCCTTCCGAACACGCGCCCACTGTAACCCCGTCGCGCCGCCGCCGCCGCCGGCCCCGGTCATGCTGGGGCTCGGCAGCCTGATGGAGACGTTCGCGGTGGAGGTGCAGAGGGCGGAGAGCAGGGCGCTGGACGTGCCGCTGGTCGCACCGTTCACCATCGCGTCGTCGAGGCTGGAGGGGGTGACCAACGTGGCGGTGAGGGTGGAGCTGAGGAACGGCTGCGCGGGGTGGGGGGAGGCGCCGGTCCTGCCGTCTGTGACGGCGGAGGATCAGGGGACGGCGATGGAGAAGGCGAGGGAGGCCTGCGAGGCGTTGAAGAGGAGCCCCGTTATGGGCCTGGGGAGAGCTTTGGGGGAGATTGCGGGGATTCTTCCTGGACATGAATTCGCTTCTGTGAGTTCTTTAGATCGAGGTTTTGGGCTCAATTTGTTTTGGTTAGGCGATCTATGTGATGCTCTCTCTGTTAGAAAACGTAGAATGGTGTGCGGAAATCTCATCTATGTGGGTCAATAGAACGCGTAAAGTTCACCCATGAATGAGTGAGGAGGAGTGCGTGAGCAATCGGACTCAAGACCTTTGCATCTCGATGTTTGTCTCCTTTTAACTTTGCCCTCTTCTTGTTTTTGCAGTGTTTGACTCGGCATCCAAGTTCACATCTTAGGCTGTGATTTCCATTTACTTACTGTTGTTTGCTACCGGGTGATTTTGCATTCACCATGCCGTGAATTTTCATCAATGTGAATTCATATCTATCTGGTTTTGGGTATGTGATGGACACATGGAGGGGTTGTTTTAAAAATAGGTTGATCAAATTATGTATAACTCTTTCAAGGAAGAGGAAAAAAAAAAGCAATGTTGATGGGTCTGAATTTGACTACATTCTGAGTATCTTGTAATGTTTTGGGTGGTTATTTATTGAGGTTTTTACATTTTCTTCAGCTTTAAGGGGGATCATAGGCCTTATGTATATTGTTTTAAGTTTGTTTCAAACCTGTAGTGACATGGTCCAGTGAAGTTGAAGCTGAAAAACAGTCTTGCTTGTGGAAGAATCTTGCATTGAGATAATTGAATGAAATGATATAGAATGAAATAGTTAATCTATCTCAAGGCCAGTTAAAATGTCGGAAGATGTTTGTTGTATTTTCTGAAAATGTAATGGACTTGGTGGCTACGTGGCGTGCGCTTATGAGACTAATTTTTCTACCAACTGGGGTACCATAGTCACAAATTACCTAAAGTTTACGTTACTTATTGTTATTATCGTCACATCATATATATTCAATTGAAGGTTCGGGCAGGAGTTGAGATGGCATTGATTGATGCAGTTGCCAACAGCATCGGAACTCCGTTGTGGAAATTATTTGGTGGAGCTTCGAATACCTTAACAACAGACATAACAGTTAAGTTTCTATCTTGATTATCAAATGGAAAGAGAGTTCTGTAAAACGTGTAATCTTGGCAATGCCACCTACTCCGTCTGTGTTTGAATTACATATAATAATGTCTTCTATTTTCAGTTTCTTTTTATTTATTTATTTTTTCAATCAAGTTTTTCATCCACATGTGCAGATTCCAATTGTGTCACCAGCTGAAGCTGCTGACTTGGCTCTTAAATATCGGAAACAAGGTTTCCAAACTTTGAAGCTCAAGGTGGGCAAGGATCTCAAAGCAGATATTGAGGTTCTTCAAGCAATACGGGCTGTGCACCCTACTTGTTCATTTATTCTGGATGCTAATGAAGGGTACAAGTCTTCAGAAGCTATTCTAGTCCTTGATAAACTCAATGGTAAAGAATGTTATGGATGTGCAAAATCTATCTTTGTTATGCATGCATTGAAGTGTCACACAACTTCTCTTTCTTTCTTCTCCTCCTTTAGCTCAACTGGAAAAAAAAAAAAAGGATGCACGCAGCCGTGCCGGGGCCCAGGGGGGGGGTGGTGTGGTTGTGCCGTGGTTTGATACCTTGTTTCTGCTTAATGTGACAGCCTGCATTCTTTTGCATTTCAATCACTTTTTTGTCTCATTCATTTACTGCCATCTAGTTTTCTTAACTCTTTTCTACTTCATTCTTTACAGAGATGGGGGTTACTCCCATTCTCTTTGAGCAGCCAGTCCATAGAGATGATTGGGAAGGTCTTGGACATGTCAGTCGAATTGCTATGGGGAAATATGGGATTTCTGTTGCAGCTGATGAGAGCTGCCGAAGTTTAGATGATGTCAAGACAATCGTAAATGGAAATTTGGCGAATGTCATTAACATAAAGCTCGCGAAACTCGGAGTGGTTGGGGCCCTTGATATTATTGAGTTTGCAAGAGCACATGGTTTGGACCTGATGATCGGTGGTATGGTTGAGACTAGGCTAGCCATGGGCTTCGCTGGCCACCTTGCTGCTGGCTTTGGTTGTTTCAAGTTAGTATTGCCATTTCTGCTGATACTGTTGCTAAGTAAATCTAATTTATCTGATACATAGTTCCTTAATGCATTAGATGCTTTTCATATTAGAAAAGTTAATTTGAGTTCGCATAATTTGCTGTGGCCAAAGACAAAAGGAATAATATGTTTGACAATCTTTGCAGGTTCATTGATCTTGATACTCCCTTACTGCTAGCAGAAGATCCAGTTTTTGGTGGTTATGAAGGTATTATTGACTGAGCTATTGACTTTGGTTGTCCACAGTCCTACTTTTGAGTTGGAACACCTTGAGGAGTACCACTAGCAAACATTTCTTTCTCTGACACCATCTTCTTGTTTCTGTTTCTAGTGTCTGGTGCCAATTACAGATTCAATAATGCCAGAGGCCATGGTGGCTTCCTTCATTGGGATGACATTGTCTGGTAAATCTTTTTGTTTCCCATCGTTTAATGTAGTATCGAAATGTACACCTTCTTTGATCTACTTTTCCATTTGACTAAGATTTTCTGATATTTCACGTTATGCCATTATCATATCTTTGAATCTCAGATTGGTAGAAAGTCGGTTACTTACACAACTCCAGTGTTTGGATCTGTCATGGAGTATCTTTTGTGGACTTTGGTTGCATTCAATCAGCTCTTGCATAGAAAAGTGGCCTCTGATGACATGGAAGCATTTGGCTCATTTGCTTAGGATAATTGGTGCACTGATAAGCCTTGGATTTATCTGGCTAAACCATTGGCTAACGAACCAAGTGAGCCCAGGTGGTGTGTGTTACTGTGTGCATGGTTCTGGACTGGTCTGCTTGCGGATGTTTGGCCCAAAACGAAGGGCCTAGATGAACTTCGATTACAACTCTCTTAGACAAATTTCTCTAGAGCTGTTGTGTCTATGAACAGATCTTAATTGCTTTCTGCGACAATGTAGACTTCGTGCTTATATGCCAAACTCTGTCTATCTGCTCTATTCTTCAAAAGGTGATCTGGGTGCCTAAATGCTGCTATGGATGTAGATATATATATATATATATATAGAGAGAGAGAGAGAGAGAGAGAGAGTTTGTTATTTATAGTACTTCTTGTTAATGAGCTGAGAAGCTATCAAATTTAGCACTGATACTCTGCTACAAATTCTCTCCCAAGTCCCCTGGCTACGATGCCATTCGGACAGAATGTTGCTTCGGGGTCATCAGCACTGGAATCCTCTATCTTCTCGGTGAACTTATCTGTCTATACGAGACTTTAAAAACGGAAAAGGCCGGTTTCTGTAGGAATCTTTGAACTTGAGACGATACTCGATTTTCGACTTAGGCTATGGGGAACTGACTTATACAGATCAATTAAGGTAACCTGCACTGGATAATAGCTCTTTCTCTCTTTCCCTTTGGAATATGCAGGTGAGAACTGGTGGCTTCGAGCACATCCTAGTTCACAGAAGAAAAAGGAAAGGAAAGAAAGGTTTGTAGGCGGTCTGATGGAATGTGATCTTAGGCAGCAGAAACCTTGTCTCTCAAGGAACATCAAATGACATTCAACAGGCCATCCTGCACTCCCTGTTAAAAAAAAAATGCTGCTTTTCCTTATGAAGCTGCGCTTTTCTAAGGCACGCTTACATAATGATCAGCAATCACTCGAAAGCACATTCATACCGTCAGGCTTCCATGATAATGAAACCGGATCATTCTCTTCTCGGGATAGGTTTGGTACCCGTTTAATTCCACTGGTCGACTCTTTTACGAGATCGCGTGTTATGCTATACCTCGAATCTTATGTGTGTTCCTCTCTACTTGCCACGGATTCATCGGTCCGATCATCAGAGCCAATGAATTGTTTAGGACTCTTGTGGGGTTTGTCCTGACTAGGCCTAATTCCCTAAAAAATCCTCTCAACTATAAGTCCAATCCCAAAATTTCCGTGAAATTTGTCTTGTCTAAAAAGAAATCACCAACTTTTAATTTATTCTCAAATTTATCCATGTGGTCTAATCTCAACTTGACATGGCATTTTTACACCGATAACAAATTTTTATCAACAAAGTAATGGGGCAATAGGTACAGATTGATATGGTATTTTCACATCAATAACAAATCCACCCCAATAAAAATTGTTGAAATTCTCTAAAAGGGAACTGTTCTAGAAAATGAAAATTAGGGACGAGTAACGGTAATTTTTAGATGGAGGGCTAATGGGGGCACATTTGATATTAAAGTGAAAATTAGCAGTTTTTCTCTTAGACGAAAAAAAAAGTTTTTTCATAGAATTATGATTGGACCTAAAATTGGTTTTTTTTTTCAGATAGAAAAATTTGGGGCAGATTTGAACTAAACCTAGAGTTTATCATTTTTTTTTCTAGACAGAAAAATAGTTTATAGTTGAGGATTTTCTAGGAAATTAGGCCTTGTCGATTACGCAGAAGGATGAATTGAAAGATGACCAAGATAGTGAGTACATCAGCAATAGTTTTTGTGTGTGGAATCATTTGTTAACGTGAAGTGATCATGAGAGCCCCACCCCCACCACCACCACCATCATCATCATCATCATCATCATGATCAGGCACAAGCCTTGACCGGTTCAATGATGGCTTGAGCTCTCTGCTGAACCTGAAAATTCAAGGCATAGAGATAAAAAAGGGAGATGGGAATCACGACCCCTTTTTGAGCTTTGTGCGAGTGTAATCCATTAAAGCGCCGTGGGTAATTTCGCTTTGGCTTTGGACCCAAGTTGGTCCCATGATGATGGGTTTAACATCTGTTTAACCCGACCCTGTTTTACCTTAAGCAAAGCTGTGAATCACGTGTTAAGATTTCTACTGTTCCTCAGCATTCTCGGAGTTAGATGTATTCACATGTTTTAAAGATTGATTTTTTTTATCTGACTCTATTATATTGTATTCTATTATATAAGCCACACCGTATGTCTCACTATATTGTATTCTATTATATAAGCCACACCGTGTGTCTCACTCATGACGCATCCCCACCCTACTCTCCTTCGAAGGTGGAGATTGAAACCCCACCTTCCTCTTTTCAAATGAGAAAAGTTGGGAAGAGTGGCCATTGGCAATTCCCTAGTGGTTCAAAGATTAAATTTGATTGATGGCTTTAACTCTAAACCTTTTAGTTTTGTCGATTCAGTTTTAAAATTGTTGCTTAGATTCCAAATAGTCATTCCAGCTAATTTTTGCCAAAAAATTGCTCATGAAATAGTCCGTTCATCTCTGTCATCGGCCATCTAACTTGACACACCACCACGTCAATAATTTTCCAATGAAAATTGATCGAAAGGATTACACTGAAATTTCGCGCAAAAAGTTGAAGACTTGATTGACAAAATTGAAAAGCTTAAGATCGCATTTACATCCGCACAATCATAGGTTTATGAGTTTATGACTGATTGGATAATTTCACACTCATTGAACATGTAATTTAGACCACACTATTTTTGGGTGTTTACTTGGCACTTTTTTGTAGAGATATAATGCGGAAACTTATAAGGATCTTGCAAATTAAGTCTATGCATAAAGTCCAGAAAAATAACGAGAAATAATAAAAGATACTAGATATTTTTGTGGTTTGGTCTGAATATTGGTACTTATTTTCACGGGGAGAGCCAGCAATATAATTTGCTATAATCAGAGAATCGGAGTTACAATTGTTGATGCATCCGAGTGTTTCTTACACCTAAATTAAACCCAAAGTAAATTCATATGTAATATCTCACCATCTCTCATAGAGAACTCATTCAAAAAACTCAGAAGAAAGTGATACTTATCTTGTTTGCTTAATGTATGGATCAAGACAAGAACGTCTATATGTTCTTTCTTTTGTTCTTCCATACGGTGGCGCTCTGTTCTCGTGCGGCTCCTTCGAGTAGCCTCCGTGGAATTCTTCAACTTGCGTTGTTTTTTTTCGATGCACGACTAAAGTTGACAGTATAAGCCCACACACCACACTAACCCTATATTTCTTTTTTGTGTAGCTAAATATCCCTCTATATTATTATGTGGGCCCTAAGAAAGTCAAAGATTTGGAAATATTTGACCACAATAACAGAAGAGATGCCCTGGATGATAATCTTCTACAGAAACAAATCTTCATTTGAGTTTGTCTTATCTTCACGAACAAGAAAATTCCAGTCCAATATTTGTTTCCTTTTCAGATGTATTTGATTTAGCAAATTGATCTACATCCTTCAATGGTACTAATTTTGTATATATGCTTGAACTCGAGACATAATATTAACAATCTCCACCTTTGACTCGACGTTTCAAGTTAAGTCATAATGCTTATCATCCATGATGCTCTCCCAATGCCCTCATGGGCACTCACTTTGCATAAACATCTATTAAGCTCAAGAAGAGCTTGAACTTATCTAGAGGAATGAAGTCAGTCAACATGCTCACAGGATTCTCCACCTTAAGAAACTTCTTCTCGATCATATCCTTTCCTAACATGTTATGTCTGATGCAGAATTTTTGGCTACTAATAAATTTGATTTTCCAATGATATCTCTAACTTCTATCGAACGTTATATTAACCAAATGTCCTATGTCAACATCACTAACCAAGTCATTAGACCACACCGCCTTTTCAACCTTTTCTGCTGCTACTATGTCTTCAGCCTTAGTCATCAACGACAAGATAGTGTCTCCGAACGATGCTTTCTAACTCATAGTACAACTAACAAATGTAAAGACATAACTATTCAGCCATCAACCATCTTTCAAGTTACTTGCATGACCTAGGTTCACAAACCTAGTTACTGTCATGCTACCTGAACTACATTCTCCAAAACATAACTCAACTTTTGCATCCCCAATAAAACTAGGAGGATCCACTTCACAACATCACAATGTATATCTGGATCAATCATATACATTTTTCTAACTATATGTGATAGATCAAGCTTAGTACTATTCATGGCATAACTTAGACAACAACAGTACTAACATGTGAAGCATGGGACAATTGCTCCACCTCCATCCAAATACACTATGACAAAGTAGACAATTTATAATATGCATCAAGCGGATTACTTACAGAATTTATCAACTGCATGTTGAAGTGCCTTGATGCTTTTCCAACATAACTCTTCCAAGTCACCTGTAACATTCCAGCCGTCTCTCTCTGCATCTCCATATCTAAAGCTGTCTCTACTGTATTCGAATTGTCTATTTTAACATCTGCATACAACTGTCGCTCTATCTCATCAACCTCCACTGACCATGTTGAAGCTTCATCATTCGTGACCTTGAAACAACAGTCAACTGCTATGGAATCTGGCAACTATATAGACATTGTCATATTTATTGCACTTTGAATATCTCTAAGCGACCTAAAGCTCCACTTGCTTTTGAACACCGTTCAAATCTTTCTTCACAATTGATCTCTTACTCCTCTTCTAAAATAGAGCATATTTGTCAAAGGTAACATCTCTATTGAACATAAAATCAAGTGAATTTTTCTCAATGCACCTTAGCCTGTATCCCTTCACCTCATATGCATAGCCTAGGAATATGCACTTCATTGCCTCTGACTCTAGCATGCTATCACTCACACAAGCATAAGCAAGACAACCAAACACTCTTACTTTGATTTAATTGGCAAGCTTACCTAATCATATTTCCTCAGGAGTTTTCCAATCAATCTTTCATGATGGTGATCTATTCACTAACCAACAAGTTATATTCACCGTTTCAGCTTAAAAATCTTCATCTAATCTAGAATTGGAGAGTAAAGAGTGATCTCTCTTCAATATAATTCTGTTTATCAATTCTACAATTCTATTTAGCTGTGGTGAATCAGTAAGAGTGCGGTGTCTCACTATGCCTTCCTCTGCACAAAAATGACCAAACTCATCAAAACAGAATTTTAACCCTTTATTAGCTCTCAAGCATAGGATCTTTCTTCCTATTTGCTTTTCAATCATTGCTTTCCATGACTTGAACTAACCAAGCACCTTGCTCTTGTGCTTAAGAGGATAAATCTAGACTTTTCTTGAAACATCATCAATAAAGGATAATACATACTTGGCAGCTCCCTTGAGCGGAACGTGAGAAGGTCCCCATAAGTCTGAGTATACACAGCTTACAATCTTTGAGGTATAGTGAACTATCTGTGACGGTCTAATATTTCAACAAGTGGGATTATAAGTGGAATAGTAATTATCATGCCCGAATTAGTGGTGAAGTTGAAACTAGGGATTAATTTTGGATGTGACAATTATTTTGGCATCAAGAAAAAGTTTCACATTAGAGTTGGTTCATGAATTGGATCACGAGACCCCCTCTAAACTAACCTTGATCCCCCACTGTTGACACCTGATTTTTAATTATTTTTTATTTTCAAAAATTAATAGAAAATCCATAAAAATTCATAAAATTAAAAAATCAACTTTGGGAACCTTGGCCAAACCTAGGGAACCAATTTTGACCGAAAAATAATTTTTCATATTTTCAGTATTTTTCGATATTTTTATTTTCGAAAATTCATAAAACAAATAAAGAAAAAAATGAGAAATTTGTAAAATAAACTTTGGAAGCTTTGGCCAAGCTTAGGCAACCATTTTTGAAGAAAAAATAATTTCTCATATTTTTTGTATTTTTTAAATATATTTTTTAGAAATTAGGAAAATATTTCATGAATAATAGCATTTGAGATCACAAAAATACATAAAAAAATAGTCAATATTTTTATTTTAAATCCCTTTTCATGTTGGCCATCGTAAATTTAAAAAATCCAATTCGGGGTCGTATATTTCTTCACAAGCATAATCTCGAATCGGGCCTAAAAAAATTCAATTTGAGTCAATTTATTTTCATTTTTCACTTTTAGGAGTTGTGACATTATTCTTTAATATTCTAAATTTTCATCTTGGCACAATTATACCTAAAATGACCTAATTTTACGAAAATGGCTTTAATTAAATTTTGCATTATTTTCAGTAACAAGAAATGAGCTTAAATTTGACATGCGGTGAATTGTGTAAAAAATTGAGAGGAGATTTGGACTTAAAGAAATATTT
The DNA here is from genome assembly GCA_016432845.1 of Psidium guajava. Classification (NCBI taxonomy): domain Eukaryota; kingdom Viridiplantae; phylum Streptophyta; class Magnoliopsida; order Myrtales; family Myrtaceae; genus Psidium; species Psidium guajava. The sequence continues at coordinate 38,080,828 of CM028228.1, forward strand.
TTTTAGGGACTAAATTATAAATAATTAAAGTTCAGGGACTAAAGCGCAAATACCTAACTCTTGAAGTATTATTTTGCAAATAACAAAAAGAAGAGTTAGTGAAGAAATTGGAATAGAGAAGGGAAGATGGAGAAGAGGAGATGGGGAGGAGAAGATGGAGAAAATAAGATAAGAATAGAGAATGGAAGATGGAGAAGAGAATATGAAGAAGAATGGATGGAAAAAATAAGATAAGAATAGAGAAGGGAAGATGGAGATGAAGAAGAGTTAGTGGAGAAATTAGAATGGGAGATAAATATGAAGAAGGGAAGATGAAGATGAAGAAGAGTCAGTGGAGAGATTAAAATGTGAGATAGAGATGGAGAAGGGAAGATGAAAATGAAGAACAGTTAGTGGAGAAATTAGAATGAGAGATAGAGTTAGTGGAAAAATTAAAATGGGAGATAGATGAGTGGGTTATAAAAGGAGGAAGAAGTGAGCTTGAGAGGGAATTTTTTTTTTAGAGGGAATTTTGGATGTTTGAGAGGGTTTTGGGAGATTGAAGAAAAATTTGAGAGAACGAAAATACCAAAAAGAGAGAGAATTTTGAAGATGATGGGAGTTTAAAGCTAGAGGGTTATCATCATCGATTTCTTCATCGATCAACATAAATCAAGAATTCATCCCAGATTTGAAGCTAAGTGTCCCTCTACTCTCTTTGATTTTTTAGTATAAGCTAGCTCAAATTTTCTACTCTTCTCTCATTTTCCCATATTTGATTTCAGGCATGAACCAATTATATCCATCAAGCACTTCTCATAATGCCATTAAAACTAAGTGCCTCTTTCATTGTTCTAATTTTTAATGTGAATTAAATCATATTTGCTCAATTACTCCATTTCTCCATATTTTTATGTCAGGCAAATGACAACCCCAAGTCAACGGTAAATCCCATGGAGGTGTAAAATTGGAGCTGACGAGCTCTTGAGTGCCCATTAAATTTTCAATTGATCCGTCGATGGATTTCGGTCCGAATTGTCAAATCAATTCGTTTTATTTTAAAGAATTTAAACCCCAGAATGTGAAGGGCAGAGCCCGCTCACTGGAGGTCATTTTAAATTTCTGCAATTTAAATTCCTTCACCTTAAACCTCAAAGGAGAGGGCCAAGCTAAGGTTGAGATATCCATTGGTGGTCTTTATTTATTGTCATTTACTTCATGTAATTTAATTTTTGAATCACTAAACCCCAAAATGAGTAGCTCGCAGCACTGCACAGAAGTCGTTAACTCACTCCCTCTTTCGGCTTCAGGGACATACTTAATATTTTTAAAATGTCAAAAAAATGTCACTCATGTATATTCCATTTAAAAAAGTGAAAATACAAAAAGAGAACACTCCACTAGAGCCTTAGGAATAAACCAAGCCTGAGTTGCCAAATTAGGATATCCATGAAATTAAGGTACCGAAAGGGCATTAGTTTTAATTAACTAGTGTAACCAAGTCCCCGAACTCATAATCTCTGGTTCGTAGAAGTAATTTAGTTCTCCCGCTAATTTACTTAGGTTTCTAATCAACCTACCAAAAATGATTAGTGGCGACTCCAAATTTTAAAACCATTTGAATAAAAAACCAAAGTCGCGATTTGGTAGAGCTTAGGAGAGCTTGAACTGGGTTAGTTAATTTAATCAATTAATCTGGTAATCCATTAACCTAAAAAATGAATTTTAGGTCGCTACAGCTTGGCGACTCCACTGGAGAACGTGTTCTTAATTTTTGAAAATTTAAGAACTTAGAGGACTTAGGCCAGAATTGGGTGCATCCTAATCTTTAGGTGTTAAATGGTTTTGCAGATGGGAGTTATAAGAGGTGGAGTGTTTGACTAACCATTTGTTTTGCAGGTTGGTGTTGGAATTGTTTGTTTAATTTCGCACATTTTTGAAGCGATGTTTGTATATTAATTGTTGTGCATGATTAATTGTTTTAGCACTACATCACACACGTCCTGTGGCCGGACCTAGGCCACTAGTTTTAGGATGGTATTGTGATTTGGTTTTAGCGTTCGGCGTGAGATCATATCGAAAGTTAGCCCAGATTCAATCCCGAACCTCTTTTCAAAAATGAGTTTAAAAGTTAGGCCTCAGGCTTGGTAAGATTACCAAAGCAGTGGTTTTAATTTTTAGCTCGAGCAACCAAAGTGGGGAGGCCCAGTTAATCCTGATTACGTCGTGGGATCACGGCTAATCTTGATTATGTGCGCGAGATTGTCGCCTTGCCGTAAGTCTTTCGCTTCAATTTGTTAGCCTTTAGAGTAGATATGCTAAGATTTAAACTCACGATTCATGTGCATGTCTATATGATTTGCATGGTATTTCTTTCAAGGTGAAGTAAGTTTTCTAACCTTATATTGTATTTATTTTTTGGTCGGTTGATGTTAGGATTCAGTCAAATTTTGAATTTAATATCATGGTCATTTTTCAAAAGAAAATAAAAACTAAATTGGTATCCCATTTGAAAAAATGAACATGAAAAATTCTTAAGAAAATTGTGTTTACTAATGAAAGATTTTGTCACAGTTTTCCTTAAGGCTTCAATAAACAAAAGATTTTCTTAATGAATTTATCCTTGAAATTTGTAATGCTAAAACAATTAATCATGCAAGAAAATCCTTTTTGAAGATCCTTTTTGAAGAAAATTTTCTCTAATTTCTCATAAAATGGAAAAATAAAATTAGACTAATCTAGGGGTCATGGGCCGATCTCTTTTGGATCACATACTAATTATGTTCTTTGCTTTTGCAGGAAATCCTAGGTACCCCAGGCGGGAGTAAAAATTAGAAATAACCTTCAGAAATACAAGAGGACGGGAAATCGCTGACCCCTTAACTCTGGGGGCGAGCGAAGAAATCAAACCTCCCGGAGAGAAAATCATGTCAAACAGTCAACATGTACAAGCTTCGTATTTTGATGAGGCCGTAAATTTATCCAGATCGGGCATGGGGTATTCTTGATGTATTGAGGGGTTCCTGTACCTTTTTGAGAAGGTATATACTGTGTAGTCAACCCATGAAACACATATGTTAAATCCAACCATGCAATGCCTTTCTGATTAAATTGAACAAAGACTTGCCTTTTTACCTTCCTTGGATTCGAAACACGTTGAGGATTTTGGAGGACCAGTATTTTATTACTGAGTATGGCCCACAGACATTTCTCCCAATGCTACAGGCGGCCGACACATTCAAGTAGACGCCGAAAGAGATAAAGCGTGAGTAAAGTAAGGCACGCAACTGGTGGTCTAGTTTATTTATTGGCGCACTAATCGGGTTTCACTGTGACTGGTGAGGGGCCCCTGCCGAACCCATCATCAATGTTCTCGATATCATCGCCGGAAGCAAATAACAAGAACACCAAGAAAAGTGTTAAGCCTCACCGTTTTCAGTACCGCAAATCATTCTATCATGTTATACGGATAAGAGATGGCAAGAAGATAAAAGCACAAACATGTGAACCTCTTCTCTAATTCCATTCATCAAGAAGTATTACAATAGTCACTAGGGAGGAAAAGTAAAGCCAAAATGAGCTCTAATAAGCATCACGAAAGAGCTCAATTGACTCTCTATAAAACTAATGTTCTGCCTACACTGAGCGATCTGGGATTCAAGATCTGCAATCTTAAAGAACAGGCGGGTACATTTCTCCTTATGCCTGGCTGCATTCATCTCGTGGTGTTCAACGGCGAGTTTCAAGTTATCGGTTAGGTCTCTCTCGAAGGCTATATCCGCCGTTAGATCATCAAGCCTCTCCTCCAACCACTCGCATCTGAATTTTATCACGATATCCCTCGGGTCATGCTCAAAGTAAGTCTGGTTTAAGGCAAGGCGCTCCACCAGCTTCTCCCTCTTGTGAACCAGCAGCGAGACCCACTAATTAGCAGACTTAACGGCTTTCTTGTATCTAGCAATCGAGTGTTCTGCAAACTCCAAGCATTTAGATCGATCCTGGTAGCGGGCCTTCGCGACGCGAGCTAGAGTGACCGTCTCCTAGGTGTTTCGGCAGGCCTCTAGAAAATTGATGAAGACATGTGGGAACACCCTGTATTCTTTCTCCAAATTGGTGCATTCGATTGAAGAAGCATTTATCTCCCTGAACAAACCCAGGATCTCAGCTTCAACACTCGAATGATGGGTTATGTAAATATAGCCTCGGCCAAGAAGATGATAAAGCCTCTCCTATTTGAACATAACGTCGGCTCGGAAAATGTGAGTAGGGGGATTGGCCATTATCAAAGAAGAAATCAAGACAGACGAGCGAAATATGAAAGATAAGAGAGGTGAAGTGAAGCAAATGGTTGGAATGCGAAAGTGATAATCTGCTTCAGGTTAAATATTGATTTCGCAGGGGAAGTCTCTACTGGCTAGATTTTCCTGCCTACCATTCCCTGTCAGTATCACCTCCGCTACTTGTCTCCAATCTCGAGCCAAACAGATTCGACATCTTTACAAAAAAATTTAAGGGGACGCCACCACTTTGAAAAAGAGAGAAGGAAAAAATGAGCCGAGTAGCAGATAAAGAAATTTTCGGCAGAAAAGAAGAGACGGCTCGTCTTTATTGAGGGACTTGCTAGCAAAATCGACGGTGGAGATAACGATAGGGGCCCCCTATCACGAAAAGATGGAAGGAGATGAGCCGAGCGAGAGACACAATAAGAAAAGAGGATTGAGAAAGGCCGGACTTTCGGGAGAACCAATACTGTTGCTAAACCCACGCTTAATTTTAAAAAGAGACGCCATGCTCGGAAGAGGGTCTTAAGGCATAGGCAATCGCTCAAAAAAATTCGAAGAGAGTGAAAACACCGAAAGCAAGTAGCAAACCTTGAGAAATCATCAACCGAATCGAAAATGTCTCAACCCAATACTCCCGAGAGCTATCGTTGTCTGCTGAATATGGGAGAGAAAGAGTTCGAAGCCATGTTTAGGATCGAGCCCATAGAGCTTGGCCCTCCCGCCGACGACGTCCAAGATCTTAGTAAAGATAAGGACAACAACGGTAAGGGTCAAAAAAAGCGTCACCATCGCCATACTAAGGAGCAAGTACAAAGGCTTGAGGATTTCTTCAGAACATGCCTTATGCCAGACAGCAAACAGAAAATGGAACTGAGTTAAGAGCTAAGACTTGAACCTTCACAAATCAAGTTATGGTTTCAAAATAGGCGAACCCGAATGAAGACTCGTCATGAGCACAATGAAGCCGAGTTTCTAAGAGTTGAAAATGAAAACCTCCGAGCAGAAAATAAGATGTATAAAGAAGCTTTCAACTCCACCACTTGCCCCAACTGCAATAGCTTCCTCACCCTCGATGAAATGCATTATCTGAAGATCGAAAATGCACGTTTAAGAGCTGAGTTAGACCGGTTTATGACAGGATCAAGTTCTGTTGGGGGAAAGATGAAAAGACCAAACCCATGGGGGCAACATTGATGCCTCCTGAAGAAGGAGAGAGGTATCACTACCAGGCAAGTGGCATTGACGACGAACTCACCGCTATGATCAACCAGTTCAATGTGGATGAAGCACTAGGGTTGTAATGTGCCCACGGAGCCTGTATTTCGAAGCTGGAGATCACGAGTCCTTCAACATGGCCGATACGTACCTAGTCCGGAATGAAGCCAGCTGATTATGGAAAAGCCTGCAGAGGAAGCAGAACCAATCCTGAATAAGTGCATATGTTTTACTTCCTTGCGAAGGAGTTTCTCTGTTTTTATTGATGTCTGTAATTTATGTAAAAACGAGAAATAGTAACCCTTCTCCCTCTTATTAAATGCTGTCGCGACCCTATAAATTTTTTTTTATTATTTATAGGAGTTAACGGATTATTAGGTTAATTAGATTTGACTAACCTAACGCGAACCCTCCCAAGCCCTACCGAATCGCAACTTCGGTTTTTGTTTAAATAATTTTGAAATTTAGAGTAGCCACTAATCGTTCTTGGTAGGTCGATTAGAAACCTAAATAAATTAGCGGGAGAACTAATTTATTCCTGCGAACCAGAGATTATGAGCTCAGGGACTTGGTTACACTAGTTGATTAAAACTAATGCCCTTTCGGTACCTTAATTTCATGGATATCCTAATTCGGCAACTCAGGCTTGGTTTATTCTTAAGGCTCTAGTAGGGTATTCTCTTTTGTGTTTTCACATTTTAAATAGGATGCATGGATGGTATATATTTTTATTTGTTATATTTTTTAAGTGTTAAAGATTCCCTGAAGCCGAAAGAGGGAGTGTGTTAACGACTTCTGTGCAGTATTACGACCTACTCATCTTTTGGGTTTGATGACTTAAAAATTAAATTATAGGAAGTACATGACAGTGAATAAACACCTCCAATTGGAGGCCTAGCATTGGCTTGGCTCTTCCCTTTGGGATTTAAGGTATAGGTATTTAAGTTGCAGGTATTTAACTACTGTAAGTAAAAACCTCCAATGGGAGGCTAAGCATTGGCTTGGCTCTTCCCTTTGGGATTTATGGGTGCAGATATTTAAATTGCGGATGGACTTTGTCCTCTCCATTCTGGGATATGAATTCTTTAAAATGAAATACAACGAATTGATTCAACAATTTGAAATTTGTGCGCGCTTGAAGACTCCTCCAAGCCAATTTTGTGCTTCCATAGGATTGACCATTGATATAGAGCTGCGGCTTCCTGACATAAAATAGAGTGAAGTGTCAGTATACAAAATATGTGCTAATCTGCACCTAAAACCAAAAGAGTAGAAAGAGTACTTATCTCCCGTTTTTTTGGGAGGGATTTCTATAATTGATTTTCGCTCTCTATGTTCCCAATATAGAGAGTTTCTTTTGAATTAAGAGGGACTTTTAGTCACAGATCAGTTGAGAAATCGGTGGACAGCTTAGGAGCTTGTCTGGGCCGATTTTTGCATCTCTACGAGATTTTTGCTGTTGACATAGAGATATTCTTCTTCTGACATAAAATATGGGAAAAAATGGGAGATGGAGAAAGTGTATACAATTTGTGCTAATTTGCGAGTAAAACCATAAATAAATGACTAAATAAAAACACTTAGCTCGAATTTGCTTGCTCGTTGACGAGGATGAACTCTTGATTTATATTGATCGATGAAGGAATTTGTGATGATAACCCCTAGCTTTAAACTCCCATCATCTTCAAAATTCTCTCTCTTTTGGTATTTTCTTTCTCTCAAATTTTTCTTCAATCTCCCAAAACTCTTTCAAACATCCAAAATTTTCTCTCCAAAAAATCCCATCCTCAAACACTTCAAATTTTCTCTCCAAAAAATTCTCTCAAACACTTCAAATTTTCTCTTCAAAAAATCCCCCTCTCAAGCTCACTTCTTCCTCCTTTTATAATCTACTCATCCATCTCCCATTCTAATTTTTTCACTAACTCTATCTCCCATTCTAATTTCTCCACTAACTCTTCTTCATTTTCATCTTCCATTTTCCATCTCTATCTCACATTCTAATCTCTCCACTAACTCTTCTTCATCTTCATCTTCCCTTCTCCATATTTATCTCCCATTCTAATTTCTCTACTAACTCTTCTTCATCTCCATCTTCCCTTCTCTATTCTTATCTTCCATTCTAATTTCTCCACTAACTCTTCTTCATCTCCATCTTCCCTTCTCTATTCTTATCTTATTTTCTCCATCCATTCTTCTCCAACTTCTCTTCTTCATCTCCTCTTCTCCATCTTCCCTTCTCTATTCTAATTTATCCACTAACTCTTCTTTTTGTTATTTGTAAAATAATCCTTCAAGAGTTAGGTATTTGCACTCTAGTCCTTGAATTTTAAGTATTTACAATTCAGTCCCTGAAAAAATATATTTCTTTGAGTCTAAATCTCCTCACAATTTTTTACACACTAAAATTTACCACATGTCAAATTTAAGCTCATTTCTTGCCGCTGAAAATAATGCAGAATTTAATTAAAGCCTTTTTACAAAATTGAGTCATTCTGGGTATAATTGGGCCAAGATGAAAATTTAAAATATTAGAAGACAATGTCACAACTCATAAAAAGTAAAAATTAAAAATAAGTTGACTCAAATTAAATTTTTTTAAGCCCGATTCGAGATTATACTCATGAAGGAACACGTGACTCGAATTGGATTTTTTGAATTTGCGATGGCCAATATGAAAATAGATTTAAAATAAAAATATTAACTATCTTTGTGTATTTTTTTGGCCTCAAATGTTATTTTTCCAAAATTTTCAAGTATTTTTGTATTATTTATTTTAAAAAATAAAAATAAAAAAATACATAAAAATATGAAAAATTATTTTTTTGGTCAAAATTGGTTCCCTAGGCTTGGCTAAGGTCCCCAAAGTTGATTTTTCAATTTTATGAATTTTTATGGATTTTCTATTAATTTTCAAAAATAAATAAAAAAAAAATACTTAAAAATACTGAAAATATGAAAAATCATTTTTTGGTCAAAATTGGTTCCCTAGGCTTGGGTAAGGTCTCCAAAGTTGATTTTTCAATTTTATGAATTTTTAAGGAATTTTTATTACTTTAGCAATAGAAAAAATGATTAAAAATCAGGTGTCAACAGCTGCCCCTCTTTGAAAAAAAGCTCGGTAGAGGTTCATTTCAAAGACGAGATGACACCTGAATTCTAATCGACTCAATACAAGGAAATAAAAAGAGTCGTGACATGAATGTTCCACTGAAAATGAAATGAGAACCTAAGAATTCGTTATATAAAAAAAAACTTTAGGGTGGTTGAACTTGAACCCGTATGGTGGATCAACCCATGGTAGATTCCAAATAAAAGGATTCTACTGATTAAAAATTGAATTAAAATTTGACCCGTATGGTGGGTCATACCATTTGACCCGTATGGTGGGTCGTACCATGGTAGATTCCTAATAAAAGGATTCTACTGATTAAATTTTGATTGAAATTTGACCTGTATGGTAGGTCAACCCATGGTAGATTCCTAATGAAAGGATTCTCCTAATTAAATTTTGATTGAGATTTGACCTGTATGGTAGGTCACCCCATGGAGATACCTGTAAGAAGGACTTGGTGCTTGTAGAAAGGACTTGTGCCTATAAAAAGGACTTTGTGCTTGTAAAAAGGACTTAATGCCTGTAAAAAGGACTTGTGCCTGTAAAAAGGACTTAATGCCTATAAGAAGGACTTGATTTGCCTGTAAGAAGGACTTGATTTGCCTGTAAAAAGGACTTAATTTGCCTGTAAGAAGGACTTGATTTGCCTGTAAGAAGGACTTACTTTGCCTGTAAGAAGGACTTTGTGCCTGTAAGAAGGACTTGCTTTGCCTGTAAGAAGGGCTTGATTTGCCTGTAAGAAGGACTTTGTTTGCCTGTAAAAAGGACTTTATGCCTATAAGAAGGACTTGATTTGCCTGTAAGAAGGACTTTGTGCCTGTAAGAAGGACTTTGTGCCTGTAAGAAGGACTTGATTTGCCTGTAAGAAGGACTTGTTTTGCCTGTAGGAAGGACTTTGTTTGCCTGTAAGTAGAACTTGATTTGCTTGTAAGAAGGACTTTATGCCTGTAAGAAGGACTTGCTTTGCCTGTAAGAAGGACTTTGTGCCTGTAAGAAGGACTTGGTTTGCCTGTAAGAAGGACTTAGTTTGCCTGTAAGAAGGACTTGATTTGCCTGTAAGAATGACTTTATGCCTGTAAGAAGGACTTGATTTGCCTGTAAGAAGGACTTTGTGCCTGTAAGAAGGACTTGATTTGCCTGTAAGAAGGACTTGCTTTGCCTGTAGGAAGGACTTTGTTTGCCTGTAAGCAAGACTTGATTTGCCTGTAAGAAGGACTTTATGCCTGTAAGAAGGACTTGGTTTGCCTGTAAGAAGGACTTTGTGCCTGTAAGAAGGACTTGGTTTGCCTGTAAGAAGGACTTAGTTTGCCTGTAAGAAGGACTTAGTTTGCCTGTAAGAAGGGCTTGGTGTACCTCAAAGGGTGCCATTCTGAAATCTGGGGAGACCAGGAATCCTGCAGAAACTCAAACCCAAATTATATTCTCCTGTCGCTTTAGGAATAAACCAAAGAGGCAGAGATCAAAAGGTCTAGAACATTTCTGTCCTTGAGACAAATCATGCTTTATTGAAGAAGGTGGATACCTGTATATATCGCAATAGATTCGAGTACCCCAACAACCGTCAGAATTCATTCTCTTGAAAGGTTCAGGTTGAAGATATACTTACCTGAGAATTTGGAAGAAATGCTTGGTGGCTTCTCAACAACCAGGCTTGTTCATTCAATAATCGCCGAATGAATTTCAAGACTTTAGAAGGTAACTCAAACACCGGGAATGTGTTGCCTGTCAGGCAATGTCAGAGGTAACATGTGCAAGCATTTTCATCAATGCGTTCATTAGTTCATACAAAATTGTTCAACTAAGTTTGTCACGATTAAAGGCAGTCTGTGTAATAACTCATGATGCAATCGATCAACATATGGATCATGTATTGCATTACCACTTCTGTTTAAGGAGGTTCTTATAGTATGAACACCTCGAATGTAATCTGAATGGGGGACTTCATTCCGAAAGGGCTTTCTCTCACTCTGGAGAAAGGCTGTTTATCTGTAGATTAAAATGTTAGACCTGTGTGGAAATGGTTTGCCTTTCCTCATCCTGTTATGCCCCATTTTGCATATTTGATGTCTCCTATGCAGTTTATGCTCTAAGTTGGAGTTGGTAAATTAAACATGCGGAATGGTCATACATAATTCATAAAATGTGTAAACACAATGCCGATGTGACAATTTTTAGCATCACGTGTGTTTATATAATGTGCAAATATGGGCGGATTTAAATTGCCCTCGGTATGTGGGCGGACTGAACAAATTGGGAAGCCTACTCCTTATGTCGAGGGGCGGTTCGTCTCAAACTTTGCCCCTGCACGATGAAGCATATAGGTGATGGAGCATTTCAGTTGGTTTAATGACAGCGACCGCCATGGTTTAGCGGTTGAATACCCCTGCAAAAAGCAGAGAAATTATTCTTGAAATCAAACGAGATAAGGAAGATATATTTTCTTTTTCGCTTCAGAGCTTGCGATCAATTTGCCCCATTTTTCACCAGAATAGATCTTGTCAGATGATCATAATTTTCTTTTGGATTTGTCTCCTTCAACATGTTAAATGTTAGTATAAATATTTCCTGTAAAAAGAAAAGGAGACATGTCAGCCAGTATTAAAAGGGATAAATTGGAAACGATACTGATTTACCGTTCGTCTTGAATGCCTTGCACGAGTCTTTTACCAATTTTGCCGGATTGAATTTTCCTTGACGTTTGTTGGGCACCTCATCATTATGGCAATACTATGGTAAAATACTGACTTTGATATCGTTCGTCGAGTATTCCTGTTTCCTTCATTCGGTCCATTGGACCGTAGGTGTCCATGGGGCTTTCTTTTCAAGGGTTAATCCTTGGGGATAACGCAGCCCTGTTGTATCACCTTGGGCCATGTTACGGTATTTCTCGAGGTAATTTGCGATCCCTGTTAAGAATGGAATAAAACAATTTAGGACTCAAGATGATTATGTGCAAATTAGAACGATACAGAATTACCCATGTCTGAGATTGTTCGGGTCTTTCGCTTGTATTTTTCTTTATCCGAAGCTGTCCATCCCGTGGTAATGTCCATGAGTTGATTTGCCCCCAATTTAGCCCGATCAGGGAATTTTGTTTTTAGGTACGACTGTATTCTCGGGTCACCTTTGCAAATTCCTAAAAATAGAAAAGATCAAATTTAAAACCGGAGCAATTTGAGGGTAAATTGGAACGATACGGATTTACCCTTCAAGTTTACGCGGATTTCTTCTCGATATTAATTTTTTCGAGTTTGGTGCGGTTAACGGCTTCGAGCATTTAATAGGGGGAAGGGAAATGATTACTTCTAGCTTGTGCATTAATTTTGGACATCGATAAAAGGCGAGAACGTTCGATGAAACTAAGTAGACGTATTCGTCTAGGTTTGATGTTCTTCCCTTTGTAAGCTCTTGAATGATCAGCTAGCGTTGTTCCGGATCAGGTACGTGTCGGCCGTGTCGCAGGTCCTATGATCACTAGTTTTGAAATACAGGATTTGTATGCACACTAAAGCCCTGGTGCTTCATCAGCATCAAACTGCCTAATCATGGCGGCGAGTTCGTCGTCAGTGCCACTTGCCTGGTGATGATACCTCCCCTCCTCCTCAGAAGGCATCCATGCTGGTCCCGTAGTCTCGGTCTTTTCGTACCTTGCTCCAACAGAACTTGATCCTGCTATGAACTGACCTAACTCACCTCTTAAACATGCATTTTCGATCCTCAGATAATGCATTTCATCGAGGGTGAGGAGAGTATTGCAGTTGGGGCAGGTGGCGGAGTCAAAAGCCTCTTTATATATCTTGTTCTCCGCTCGGAGGTTTTCATTTTCAACTCTTAGAAACTCGGCTTCGTTGTGCTCATGACGAGTTTTCATTCGGGTTCGTCTATTTTGAAACCAGAACTTGATTTGCGAAGGTTCAAGTCCTAGCTCTTGACTCAGTTCCATTTTCTGTTTGCCGTCTGGCATAGGGCATGTTCTGAAGAAATCTTCAAGCTTTCGTACTTGCTCCTCAGTATGGCGACGGTAACGCTTCTTTTGACCCTTACCGTTGTTGTCCTTGTCCTCACCGGGCTCTTGGACGTCGTCGGTGGAAAGGCCAGGTTCCATGGGCTCAATCCCAAACATGGCTTCGAACTCTTCCTCTCCCATATTCAGCAGGTGACGATAACTCTCAAGTGTGTTGGGTTGAGACATCTTCGATTTTGTTAACAATTTCTCAAAGTTTGCTACCTCTTCTTGTATTTTCACTTTCTGGATTTTTTCTGGGAGACTGCGTATGCTTTAAGAGTCTCTCTAAGGATTATCAAGAGGATGCCTCCTTTAAAATTAGACGTGGGTTTAGCAACTGTATTGCCTCTCCCGAGTGTTCTGTTTTTCTCAATTTTCTTTTCATCGTATTTCTCGTCCAGCTCGTCTCCTTCTATCTTTTTGTGGTAGGGGGGCCCTGTCGTTATATCCACCGTCGATTTTGCTGGCGAGTCCCTCAATAAAGACGAGCCGTCTCTTCTTTTCTGCCGAAAATTTCTTTGTGTGCCACTCGGCTTATTTTTTATCCTTTCTTTTTCAAAGTAGTAGCGTCCCGTCTAGCTTTGTCGTAGAGACGTCGGATTTGCTTGGCTCGAGATTGAAGACGAGTAGCGGAGGTGATACTGATAGGGAATGTTAGACAGGAAAATCTGGCCAGTAGAGACTTCCCCTGTAAAAATGAAAGAGAATGCGACAGTATATGTTCTTCATATTCTAGAAAAATTGGAACGATACTGTTTTACCCTTGTGTGTACTTTCATTGAATTTGAATTGAGGAAGTTCCTTCATTTGGACTGGATTGAATTGTATGTCCCGAGTTGGCCTTCACTTTGAGCTTGCCACGTAAGTGCTTTGCTTAGTTGGGCCTTATTTTCTTTCGGGTTGCCTTGGACCATCATCATTTTCTATGCCATCGGGTCCGTGGACCGGAGGGCTCCTTTAATTTGAAGGTTACCTTCGAGGCAAATGAGTCCTATCGCATTTCATTGGGTCATTTCATTTTGCGACACTCTTGAGGCACTTTGCAATTCCCTGGGTGAGAATGGAACAAATCCAATTTAGCATTTTGCAACGATTGAGGGTAAATTGGAACGACACACAATTACCCGTCTTCGAGCTCGCCTGGGCATTTCACTTGAAATTTCCCTACGTGAGGCCATTCAACATTTCTCATTATGGCAGTCAGCGACGTTGCCACAAATTGATCCGCCCTAAATCTAGCATAAAAAGGGATTCACGCATTCGACGGGATAAAAAAATAAATAAATTGCCCCCTTGCCCCTGAATTAAATCGAGACACCTAGAAAGCTGGAAAATATCATACGCAGGGGAATTAAGCATGAAATGAAAGGTGCACTTATTCAAGGTCAGTTCTGCCTCTCCTGTGGCTCTTCGATAATCAGCTAGTCTCGTGTTGGTTCGGGTGTGGATGATCGATGTTTGAGAGTCCCTACTCACTGGCTCCTGATCGCGGCTTGGGACGTCTGTCAACCCTAAATTGGTTGACCAGGGCAGTAAGCTCATCATCTGGGTAATCTCTTGAACCTTCCAGCAACTGATGCTCGAATTGGGCATTGTTGTTGGCAAATGCTGGCGGTAGATTTCTCATTCTGTCTTCGCCATGAGCAATTTGACTTCTCGTGCTGGAGCCTTCATCATTACTCGAGAAAGTGTGGGGATCACCAACTATCCTGCTGCCAAAAACTCCTTCCATTCGAGGATTAAAGAAGTGGAAGTGCTCAGGATAATTTCTTGTCTAATTCTCTGGCTGCGCAGGCGCGCTGATCATGGGATGAATTCTAGCCACATGTTGGTGCTCAGACCAAGGAGTCTGAATACACTGCCCCTGCGGTCTATACTCTTGAAGAGCATTAGGGTGATTCTGGGGGATACTTTGATTAACGCCCGGAGGATTGATGGCACGGCTACTGGCTTGGTTGATGATGGGAAGTGGCTCGCCCCATGCTAACCTGCGGAACTTATGGTGGCGAGGAGACTCGACATTCAGGCTTGGATCAGTCCCGCCTTGGTTTTCTTGATTCTGAGCTGCATTGTGTTCTCTCACCCTTTTTCTGTACTTTTGAAGGTGACTCGAAACATTTGCTTTAGTGAGTCCCTCTACATTCATAATTTCCAGTATATGTTGCGGCCGTGCCGAATCGATTCCTACCTGCTGAACTGCATTAACAAACATACGATGCAGCTCGGGAGACCAACTCATCTTCTTTCTCCAGTTGCTTGGAACAAAATTGAAGGCTTGATGCTTGTTCTCATGGTCGTGCAATTGCTTCCTTACCACGTGCTGCCATATGTTTTGAAGCATCTGAACCCTAACTGGTTTCGTTACGACGTCTTGGGCCCCATTTAAGACAGCCTTCATTATGGCTTGCTGATCATCGCTTGCCGATATTACGAGGACTGGCATGTTTAATTTAGAATTGATGACTTCCAAGAGAGTGAAAACATCCATGTCAATCCCTACCATGGCGGTGAGGACGATATCAAACTGGTCACCACTCCTCCTTAATATCTCTAAGGCCTCTGTCGCCTTTGCTTGAGCTACAACCTTATACCGGCATTTTCTCAATACGGTAACAAGGATTGACAGAGAGACTGGATTACCATCAATGGCCATGACCAGTAGACCCTCAGGGTAAGGAACTTCATTAGCTTCGACCAGGGTTGAACATGCGCCCGTTTCCCTAATGCTCGACATATTTCTGGATCTAGGACCGCTGACTCGAGACCGCCTCAGGATGTCTTCTTGGACTTGAGGGATTACGGGATCGTCGATGGTTTCTCGTAACAGGCTTTGAAAGCCGATGCTTTGATGGTGAAGGTTTTGAATTCCTCTCCCACGAGAACTCCTTCCTCTCTATCTTTCTCCTGCGAGTTCTTGCGAATGAACTCTCACTATCAAATGAGGACAAGTTCTCTCTCTGGCAATAGCAACGACTTCCCTCTTCACGGGCAGTGCTATTAGATTTTCCGAGGGAGAAAATCTGATATTCAGCTTTTGATCAAAGGGGAAATCCTTGTTTCTCGCTCAGTTCGTCTTCCTTTTTTCTTTTCGTGGTAGAGGGCCCTTGTCAAGATCTCCACCGTCGATTTACTGGCGGGTCCTCTAATAAAGACGAGTCGTATCTCCTTTTCTGCCGAAAATTTCTTTGTCTCCCACTCAGCTCGTTTTTTATTCTTTCTTTTTCAAAGTGGTGGCAGCCCGTCCAACTTTTCTGTAGAGACGTCGGGTCTGCTTAGCTTGAGGTTGCCGCTTGACTGGAATTCGAGCCAGCGGGGGTGTTGCCGACAGAGAATGGTAGATAGAAAAAACTCGACCAATAAGGACTGCCCCTATGAAATCATTATTTAAATTGAAGCAGATTATCACCTTCGCATTCCGATCATCCGCCTCGCATCTCTCCTCCTTTCTTTCGTGATCTGCTTTCAAAAATGGCCAATTCTCCTAACCATACCTTCTCCGCCGAAATCCTGGCTAGGTGGGAGAGACTCTACAATCTTCTTGGTAGAGGTTACGCTCATATAGCCCAAAACTCTACCGTTGAGGCTGAAATCCTCGGTTTATTCAGGACCGTGGACGCTGCTTCTGTTGAGGGTACCCAACTGGGAAAGGAGTATCGGAACTTCTCGACCCTCTTCATCAATTTTCTAGCTGCCTATAACCGCGATTATGAGACGGTTCTTGTGACCGCCGTCGTGAAAGCCCGTTACCGAGACCGGCACGAGCGTCTGGCAACTGTTACGTTTGTGGCTGATAATCACAAAAAGGCCCTCAAGTTTGCCAACGATCAGCTTTCGTGGCTGGTTCGTGAGAGGGGAAAGTTGGTGGACCGTCTGGCCTTGGTCCGAACTTACGCCGAACAGGAGCCAGGCAATATTGTGATGAGGTGCAAATGCGGTTGGCTGCAGGAGAGACTTGATGACATTACGGCAGACATTGCTTTTGAGAGGGCAGCGATTCCGGACCTGGAGTTTTCCGTTGAGCATTACGAGGCCACTATGGCCCAGGTTAAAGAGAAGTGCGATTGCCTCTTCTTTAGGCTCGCGGAACTTGATCCCGAGAGCGCCCGGTGCATCCAGAGCATCAACTGTTTGGAGAGTCAGTTGAGCTCTTTCGTAATGGTTATCAGGGCCCAGTTTGGCTTTACCTTTTCTCCCCAGTGAGTTGTTGTAATACTCTTTGATGAATGGAATGAAAGAAAAGCTTCACGTGTTTTGTTTTTTTTTTTTAATTTTCCTGCTATCGTTTCTTCCGCATAGCATAACAGAACGATTTGAGGTACCGAAGATGTCGAGGCTTAATGTTCTTCTTGATGTTCTTGTTTAATTGCTCCAGACGATGATATCGAGAACATTGATGATGGGTTCGGCGGTGGCCCCCACTATCCATCTTGAGATCACGAACAATAACGCTATGACAACTCAATCAGTGCGCTGGTAGTAAATCCGGCCACCTGTTGTGTGCCCACTTTTATCCATATTTTGTTTCTTTCGGCGTCTACTTGCTCGTGTCGGTCGCCTGTAGCGTCGGGAGAAATTCCTATGGGCTACGTTCATTAATAGAACCTCGGTCCTCTGAAGCCCTCCGCGTGTTTCGGATAAGAGGAAATTTTAAGACCGATCTCTGGTTGATTTAATCAGGTAAAGGTATTTGTTTCATGGGTTCTGATTATATAATCCATATTGTCTTTCAAAAGACGCGAGATCCTCTGCAATACATTAAATATACCTCCGTGTTTAATCAGTATAAATCCACCGTCATATCAGAATACACTGCCCATACAAGTTTACGGATTGACACAACTTTGCCTGTTAAAGATGGACAGTGTTCGTTTGCCCCCCAGAATTAACGGTTGAAGCCTTGGTGTTTTTCGTCTTTTGGTATTTCTAAAGATGATTCTTGATATATTATTGAACTTAATTTTTACACCCGTCTGGGGTATCTAGGATCTTCCTGCAAAAGAAAAGGATATAATTAGTATGCGACACAAGGAATGTCGGTCCATGACTCCTATATTAGTCCAATTTGATTTTTTCTATTTTATGGAGAAATCAGAAAAAAAAAGAAAAAAAAATTTCCTTAGGAAGAAATGGGTTAATTTCTGATACAGAATTTTTTACAGATTTATTACTCTTTTTTATTATTTTTTTTAAGGAATGTGACAAAATCTCTTGACGTTTACTAAAATTTTTGAAGGAATTTCCTTTTTATCAAAATAAATTTTCAGAGGTAAATTTGTCAGGAAAATTTTATTTTTATTGAAGCAGGAAAGACCTGACAGAAATCCTTTATTGGTTAACAAAATTCCCCCGAGACATTAGTCTAATTTTATTTAGAGAAACTTTTCTTAGAAAAACATGAGCGAATTTCTCGAAAAGAATTTTTGTTGCAAGTTTTTATAATTTGAAAGAATGTGATAAAATCACTTGATGTTTTTTTTTGAAGGAATTTTCTTTTTATCGAAATAAATTTTCAGAGGAAAATTTGTCAGGAAAATTTCATTTTTATTGAAGCAAGAAAAACATGACAAAAATCTCTTATTGGTCAATTAGTCTAATTTTATTTAGAGAAAATTTTCTTAGAAAGACATGAGCGAATTTCTCGAGAAAAATTTTCTTGCAAGTTTTAATAATTTGAAAAATGTGATAAAATCACTTGATGTCTACTAGAGTTTTTTTTTTAAGGAATTTTTCTTTTTATTGAAATAAATTTTCAGAGGAAAATTTTTTCAGGAAAATTTCATTTTTATTGAAGTAATAAAAATATGACAAAAATCCCTTATTGGTTAATAAAATTCCCATGAAGGGATTTTTTTACATCATTTTTTCAAAAAATTTTTTTAAAAGAAATGAGGGACAAATTTAATTTTTATTTTCTTTTAAAAAGAATGGTCGTAATATCAAGCTCAAAAACTGACTAACACCTAGCATGGACCGACCGAAAATAAATACAAGATAAAATTAGAGAACTTACTTTTACCTTGGAGAAATGCAAATCACATAGTCATGCGCATGACTCAAGTGAGGAGTGGACTCTAGAAAATAAAAGAAGGAGATACAAGGTATGGACCTAAAAAGGCTCCCACTATTTGAATTGATAAACTTACCCTCTGCGCAATCAAATCACAATGGGAAGAATTGTCAATTCAGATAATGAGCGGAATAAAATATGGTCAACCCGAGCGCAATCGACACAAGAGCTTTGCATATTCGATCCATATCTATGGTTTTCTAGGAAGAATTTCGCGACTTGGGTTTAGACGCTTGTGTGTGCAAGTGTCGTGATCCTCAGAGTATGCAAGACATGTACAACAATTGATATCAAAACAGCGCTTCTAAAAATGTGCGAAATTAAACAAATAAACCCAACACCGAGCCTGCAAAACAAATGGGTTAGCCAAACACTCCGCCCCTTATAACTCCAATCCTACAAAAACATATAACACCTATAGAATGAGTCCCAAGCAAGATCGCCAGAAGCGAGATATCCATGAAATTTTCATTGGCCTAAGTCCACTAAGACTTTTAAAATTTTGAAAAAATTTAAGTATTCCAATTGGTATCTTTTTTCGAAAATTTAAAAATCTCTATCCCCAGCAGAGTCGCCAAGCTGTCGCGACCCTCTAAAAAAATTTTAAAATTTTAAAAGGGGTTAACGGATTATTAGGTTAATTAGATTTGACTAACCTAACGCGGACCCTCCCAAGCCCTACCGAATCGCAACTTTGATTTTTGTTTAAATGATTTTGAAATTTGGAGTCGCCACTAATCGTTCTTGGTAGGTCGATTAGAAACCTAAATAAATTAGCGGGAGAACTAATTTATTCCTGCGAACCAGAGATTCTGGGTTCGTTCCCCAGCGGAGTCGCCAGTCTGTCGCGACCCTATAAATTTTTTTTTATTATTTATAGGAGTTAACGGATTATTAGGTTAATTAGATTTGACTAACCTAACGCGGACCCTCCCAAGCCCTACCGAATCGCAACTTTGGTTTTTGTTTAAATGATTTTGAAATTTGGAGTCGCCACTAATCGTTCTTTGTAGGTCGATTAGAAACCTAAATAAATTAGCGGGAGAACTAATTTATTCCTGCGAACCAGAGATTCTGGGTTCGTTCCCCAGCGGAGTCGCCAGTCTGTCGCGACCCTATAAATTTTTTTTTATTATTTATAGGAGTTAACGGATTATTAGGTTAATTAGATTTGACTAACCTAACGCGGACCCTCCCAAGCCCTACCGAATCGCAACTTCGGTTTTTGTTTAAATAATTTTGAAATTTAGAGTCGCCACTAATCGTTCTTGGTAGGTCGATTAGAAACCTAAATAAATTAGCGGGAGAACTAATTTATTCCTGCGAACCAGAGATTATGAGCTCGGGGACTTGGTTACACTAGTTGATTAAAACTAATGCCCTTTCGGTACCTTAATTTCATGGATATCCTAATTCGGCAACTCAGGCTTGGTTTATTCTTAAGGCTCTAGTAGGATATTCTCTTTTGTGTTTTCACATTTTAAATAGGATGCATGGATGGTATATATTTTTATTTGTTATATTTTTTAAGTGTTAAAGATTCCCTGAAGCCGAAAGAGGGAGTGTGTTAACGACTTCTGTGCAGTATTACGACCTACTCATCTTTTGGGTTTGATGACTTAAAAATTAAATTATAGGAAGTACATGACAGTGAATAAACACCTCCAATTGGAGGCCTAGCATTGGCTTGGCTCTTCCCTTTGGGATTTAAGGTATAGGTATTTAAGTTGCAAGTATTTAAACTACTGTAAGTAAAAACCTCCAATGGGAGGCTAAGCATTGGCTTGGCTCTTCCCTTTGGGATTTAAGGTACAGGTATTTAAGTTGCAGGTATTTAACTACTGTAAGTAAAAACCTCCAATGGGAGGCTAAGCATTGGCTTGGCTCTTCCCTTTGGGATTTAAGGTACAGGTATTTAAGTTGCAGGTATTTAACTACTGTAAGTAAAAACCTCCAATGGGAGGCTAAGCATTGGCTTGGCTCTTCCCTTTGGGATTTAAGGTACATGTATTTAAGTTGCAGGTATTTAACTACTGTAAGTAAAAACCTCCAATGGGAGGCTAAGCATTTGCTTGGCTCTTCCCTTTGGGATTTAAGGTACAGGTATTTAAGTTGCAGGTATTTAACTACTGTAAGTAAAAACCTCCAATGGGAGGCTAAGCATTAGCTTGGCTCTTCCCTTTGGGATTTATGGTGCAGATATTTAAATTGCGGATGGACTTTGTCCTCTCCATTCTGGGGTATGAATTCTTTAAAATGAAATACAACGAATTGATTCAACAATTTGAAATTTGTGCGCGCTTGAGGACTCCTCCAAGCCAATTTTGTGCTTCCATAGGGTTGACCATTGATATAGAGCTGCGGCTTCCTGACATAAAATAGAGTGAAGTGTCAGTATACAAAATATGTGCTAATCTGCACCTAAAACCAAAAGAGTAGAAAGAGTACTTATCTCCCGTTTTTTTTGGAGGGATTTCTATAATTGATTTTCGCTCTCTATGTTCCCAATATAGAGAGTTTCTTTTGAATTAAGAGGGACTTTTAGTCACAGATCAGTTGAGAAATCGGTGGACAGCTTAGGAGCTTGTCTGGGCCGATTTTTGCATCTCTACGAGATTTTTGCTGTTGACATAGAGATATCCTTCTCCTGACATAAAATATGGGAAAAAATGGGAGATGGAGAAAGTGTATACAATTTGTGCTAATTTGCGAGTAAAACCATAAATAAATGACTAAATAAAAACACTTAGCTCGAATTTGCTTGCTCGTTGACGAGGATGAACTCTTGATTTATATTGATCGATGAAGGAATTTGTGATGATAACCCCTAGCTTTAAACTCCCATCATCTTCAAAATTCTCTCTCTTTTGGTATTTTCTTTCTCTCAAATTTTTCTTCAATCTCCCAAAACTCTTTCAAACATCCAAAATTTTCTCTCCAAAAAATCCCATCCTCAAACACTTCAAATTTTCTCTCCAAAAAATTCTCTCAAACACTTCAAATTTTCTCTTCAAAAAATCCCCCTCTCAAGCTCACTTCTTCCTCCTTTTATAATCTACTCATCCATCTCCCATTCTAATTTTTTCACTAACTCTATCTCCCATTCTAATTTCTCCACTAACTCTTCTTCATTTTCATCTTCCATTCTCCATCTCTATCTCACATTCTAATCTCTCCACTAACTCTTCTTCATCTTCATCTTCCCTTCTCCATATTTATCTCCCATTCTAATTTCTCCACTAACTCTTCTTCATCTCCATCTTCCCTTCTCTATTCTTATCTTCCATTCTAATTTCTCCACTAACTCTTCTTCATCTCCATCTTCCCTTCTCTATTCTTATCTTATTTTCTCCATCCATTCTTCTCCAACTTCTCTTCTTCATCTCCTCTTCTCCATCTTCCCTTCTCTATTCTAATTTATCCACTAACTCTTCTTTTTGTTATTTGTAAAATAATCCTTCAAGAGTTAGGTATTTGCACTCTAGTCCTTGAATTTTAAGTATTTACAATTCAGTCCCTGAAAAAATATATTTCTTTGAGTCTAAATCTCCTCACAATTTTTTACACACTAAAATTTACCACATGTCAAATTTAAGCTCATTTCTTGCCGCTGAAAATAATGCAGAATTTAATTAAAGCCTTTTTACAAAATTGAGTCATTCTGGGTATAATTGGGCCAAGATGAAAATTTAAAATATTAGAAGACAATGTCACAACTCATAAAAAGTAAAAATTAAAAATAAGTTGACTCAAATTAAATTTTTTTAGGCCCGATTCGAGATTATGCTCATGAAGGAACACGTGACTCGAATTGGATTTTTTGAATTTGCGATGGCCAATATGAAAATAGATTTAAAATAAAAATATTAACTATCTTTGTGTATTTTTTTGGCCTCAAATGTTATTTTTCCAAAATTTTCAAGTATTTTTGTATTATTTATTTTAAAAAATAAAAATAAAAAAATACATAAAAATATGAAAAATTATTTTTTTGGTCAAAATTGGTTCCCTAGACTTGGCTAAGGTCCCCAAAGTTGATTTTTCAATTTTATGAATTTTTATGGATTTTCTATTAATTTTCAAAAATAAATAAATAAAAAATACTTAAAAATACTTAAAATATGAAAAATCGTTTTTTGGTCAAAATGGGTTCCCTATGCTTGGCTAAGGTCCCCAAAGTTGATTTTTCAATTTTATGAAGTTTTAAGGAATTTTTATTACTTTAGCAATAGAAAAAATGATTAAAAATCAGGTGTCAACAAATGCACGGATCCGTTGCTACACCAACTCGCGATGAATTAATTGCGGGTAAAAGAGATCCGCGTAAACTCAAGGGTAAACCCGTATCGTTTCAATTTACCCTCAATTGCCCCAGTTTTAAATTGGATCCCTATTGTGTTTAGGAATTTGCAACCCCGCCCAATAATACAGTTGTACCCAAATGTGAAATTCCTTGGTTGAACAAAATTAGGGGCAAATTGATTTGCGGACATTACCTCTGGATGGATGACTTCAAACAAGAAAGAGGCAAACAAAAGACCCGAGCAATATCAGAGATCGGTAATCTTGTATCGTTCTAATTTTTCTGTAATTGTCTCGAGTTCTGAATTACTTCCATTCTTAACAGCGATTTTAAATGGCCTTGAAAAGTACCGTGATGTGAAGTCACCTAATGCAATGCGACAAGACTGCATCATCTTGAAAATCAACCTTTAAAAGCGAACCTCCACGAACGCCTACGGTCTTGTGGATCGGATGGCATGGGGAATGACAGTGGTCCGAGACGTCCCGAGTTCGATCCTCGAGGATAGAAATGTCGTAAGTATTGTAAATAAATAAAACAACTTTTTCTCGCATTTCTTTTTGCAGAAAGAAATGGGAATACTCGACGAGCAATACCAAGGTCAGTATTTTGTCACGATCTTAGCCTAATGTTGAAGTGTCCAGTTAAAGCCAAGGGAAACTCAATCCAGCGAAGCTAATAAAGGAGTCGTGCAAAACATTCAAGATGAAGGGTAAACTAGTATCGTTCCAGTTTATCCTTTCTAATACTGGCTAACACATCTTATTTCCTTTTTACAGGAAATATTTATACTAACATTTAACATGTTGAAGGAGACAACCCCGAGTAGTAAAATTATGATCATATGAAAAGATCCATTCTGATGAAATAGGGGAAATCAATGGCGAACCCTGGATCAAAAAGAGGCAAAACCAGAAACAAGCTACTCTTCGACTCGGGAAATAGGCCCCCAACGTGTTTGATCCGCCCACACAGCCAAGGGGAATTTCCATACTTGTACATTGTATTGCCATATTTGCATGATGTTTACACATTCCATGATTTATGCATGACTGTTCTACATGTTCAATTAGTCAATTTTGACTAGGGGTATAAACTGTACACGATGCATCGAATGTACAGAATGGGGCATGACAGGACGATGAAAGGCAAGCCATTTCCACATACGTCCTGTATTTAATCCACAGTGAGTTGAGCGGTAAACAGATTCCGCATTCTCCAAGGCAATGGGTTTTCTCGTAAAAGGTACGATAGTCGAAGTGAATGAGACATTCATTCTTCATTCCAAACACTTCAGACAACCATTGACAACCCATTTGAATAGTGATTTCATAACCCTGTCAAGAACCACCCCACACTGGGGCAAAACAGAGGTAATTCCAACAATATCAGGAGCTAAATGGTTAGAAATTTTCTTGCTTGGACTAACATCAATCTTCGAGTGTTTCTTTGCATGATACTCGAATTTTAATTCAAGTGCTTTAGGACGACGAAGAGCATTTATTTTCTCTATCCTACACACTCATCCTTTGCATAACCCAATTAAGCCCGCAAATTCATTTCTCAAGCCCATGTTGGTGATCCTTGCTCATTTTAAGGTAACGACGACACCTTCCCCCAAGGAGCAGAATTGAAGAAATTGGGCCAATAGAGAATTCTCGAATGAGCCCATTTCATATGCTAGACTTTTCATGTAATGTCTAGTATCATCTTTTGAAAATCATCTTGTTGCTAAAATTCAAAGCCACAAGATTGTCAAAGAAAAAAAATGTAGCCTAAAGAAAATGGGCCTGCTCCAAAAAAGGAGTCGGAAATAAGAAAAGCAAAGGCTACTCCAAAGAATCTCGGGCAGAAAGAGCAAAGTACTTATCAAAAGCAAGGCCAATGCCCATATATTTGTAATGAACTTCTGACTTCGAATATGCATTTTGAGACTTCCCTAAAAATGATCCCCAAAGAAGTTAGTTTGCAAAGTGTAAAAGAACCACCACCCCTCAGCCAATGGTGGTATTCATTGAAGACAAATTCAGGAAGGTCAAAGATCGGTGAGAAGACTGCAATGATCATCAATACCAAGCCCTTCTCATATATTTTTCTGAGTCAAAACGAGCCATTCGTTTCTCAGACCCAAATCCCGACCTACGTTACGACCCTTGAAAGTCTCTTCTGATTAGAGCACTTGAATTAATGTAAGAGTTGAATGACTTTAAGCATCGCTCGAAGAAGTTCGAGCAAGATTATTTCTCTCTCATTTTGCAGGGTTCTTAACTTGTAAACCCGGAGCAGATGATGAAGACTTTTTTGTCAATGGCCTTGACTCGAAATGAGTCCCCTTTGATAAGCCTTTGACCCAGCCCACATTACGGTCCTAATCAAGACCTCCCGATCGGCTTGATCGTATCAATTGCGAGATTACTCAGACCTTCGCTGAATGCGATGATGGTAAGGTTGAGTGATTTCTTTTCAAATCCTGCAATCAGGATAAACAAGCCTTTCTCGAGAGTGAGAGAAAGCCCTTTCGGATTGAAGTCTCCATTCAGGTTACATTCGAGGTATTCATGACATGATAACCTTCCTGGACAGAATTGGAAATGCAAACTCGACAGAATAGTCATGCATGATCCACATTATGAGCATACACATACGGTTTTAATCATTGCAAACTCAACTGAATGGTTTTGCATGAACCGATGAACTCATTGATAAAAATGCTTGCACATGTTACCTCTGACACTGTCTGACAGGTAGTGCATTCCTGATAGTCGAGTTACCCTCTGAGGTCTCGAAATTCATCCAGAGACTATTGAACAAACAAGCCCTATTGGCTAATGCTTGCCAAGCATTTTTAGGTGAGTATATCTTCAGCCTGAACCTTTCAATTCTAATGATTGTCTAGATGCTCAAATCCATTGCAGCACATAAGGTCATTCAGTGAGCAAGCAGACATGATACAATCAGTCTGTCTATGCCTCGATCATTAATTCAGAAGATTCAGGTAAGCTTTCTGAACCCTTGCGACTCATGATCAACATGCTCTCATGAAGTCTTCATCAGCTCACGATTGATATAATCTCGTGTTCTCAAGCTTTATCAAATCATGATTGACCAACTCTCGTGTTCTTGATCTTTGCCTCATCGGTTTACTCCTAAAGTGATGGGACAACAAAAATTGAGTTTGAGCTTCTGCAGGATTCTTGGTTTCCCTAGATCCCGGAATGGTACCCACCAAGGTAAGTTAAATCGGGTTTGAGCTTCTGTAGGATTCCTAGTCTTCCCAGATCCCAGAATGGCACCCTTTGAGGTAAGTGAAATTGGGTTTGAGCTTCTGCAAAATTCATGGTATTCCCAGATCTCAGAATGGTACCCTTCAACACCAAAAAGTCCTTCTTACAGGCACCAAGTCCTTCGTACAGGCACCCAAAAGTCCTTCCTACAGGCACCCAAAATTCCTTCCTATAGGCACCAAAGTCCTTTCTACATGCAACCCAAAGTCCTTCTTACAGGCAACACAAAAGTCTTTCCTACAGGCATCAAAATCCTTCTTACAGGCAACCCAAAGTCCTTTCTACAGGCAACCCAAAGTCCTTCTTACAGGCACCAAGTCCTTTCTACAGGCATAAAGTCCTTCTTATAGGCACTAAGTCCTTTCTACAGGCACCCAAAGTCATTTTTAAAGGCAGCCCAAAGTCCTTTCTACAGGCACTCAAAGTCCTTTCTACAGGCATACCAAGTCCTTTCTACAAGCATCTAAAGTCCTTTCTACAGGCATATAAAAGTCCTTCTTATAGGCACCCAAAGTCCTTCTTACAGACAACTTAAAGTCCTTCTACAGGCACCCAAAGTCCTTCTTAAGGCAACTCAAAGTCCTTCTTACAGCCACAAAAGTCCTTCTTACATGCACCAAAAGTCCTTCTTACAGGCACCCAAAATCCTTTCTACAGGCACCCAAAGTCCTTCTTACAGGCACTTCAAAGTCCTTCCTACAGGCATCCAAAGTCCTTCCTACAGGCATCCCAAAAGTCCTTATTATAGGCAACCAAAGTCCTTCCTACAGGCAACCAAAGTACTTCCTACAGGCAACAAAAGTCCTTCTTACAGGCAACCAAAAGTCCTTACAGGCGTTCCAAAAGTCCTTCTTACAGGTACCAAGTTCTTTCTATAGGCACAAAGTCTTTCTTACGGGCATTTTCATGGGGTGACCTACTATACTGGTCCAAGTTCAACCACCTTAAGGTTTCTTATAACAAATCCTTAGGCTCTCATTCCATTTTCAGTAGGACATGTGTGTCAAGCAACCACCACACAACGGGCAGGTAAGTGCCAGGTAAACTCTCCTCTTTGTCTCTCCCTCTTTGCCTGAAAAGCCTCCTCAAACCCGGTCTGAATCAAAACTTACACAGAAAGGTATTGGAGATCAAATGTCACGACTTCTTTTTATTTCATTGTGTTGAGCCGATTAGGATTCATGTGTCATCTCATCTTTGAAATGAACCTCTGCCGAGCTTCCTTTCAAAGAGGGGCAGCTGTTGACACCTGATTTTTAATTATTTTTTTATTTTCAAAAATTAATAAAAAATCCATAAAAATTCATAAAATTAAAAAATCAACTTTGGGGACCTTGGCCAAACCTAGGGAACCAATTTTGACCGAAAAATAATTTTTTTTATTTTCAGTATTTTTCAATATTTTTATTTTCGAAAATTCATAAAAAAAAATCAAGAAAAAAATGAGAAAATTGTAAAATCAACTTTGAAAGCTTTGGCCAAGCTTAGGCAACCATTTTTGAAGAAAAAATAATTTTTCATATTTTTTTTGTATTTTTTAAATATATTTTTTAGAAATTAGGAAAATATTTCATGAATAATAGCATTTGAGATCACAAAAATACATAAAAAAATAGTCAATATTTTTCTTTTAAGTCCCTTTTTATGTTGGCCATCGTAAATTTAAAAAATCCAATTCGGGGTCGTGTATTCCTTCACAAGCATAATCTCGAATCGAGCCTAAAAAAATTCAATTTGAGTCAATTTATTTTCATTTTTCACTTTTAGGAGTTGTGACATTGTTCTTTAATATTCTAAATTTTCATCTTGGCACAATTATACCTAAAATGGCCTAATTTTACGAAAATGGATTTAATTAAATTTTGCATTATTTTCAGTAACAAGAAATGAGCTTAAATTTGACATGCGGTGAATTGTGTAAAAAGTTGGGAGGAGATTTGGACTTAAAGAAATTTTTTTTTCAGGGACTAAATTGTAAATAATTAAAATTCAGGGACTAAAGTGCAAATACCTAACTCTTGAAGGATTATTTTGCAAATAAAAAAAAGAAGAGTTAGTGGAGAAATTGGAATAGAGAAGGGAAGATGGAGAAGAGGAGATGGAGAGGAGAAGATGGAGAAAATAAGATAAGAATAGAGAATGGAAGATGGAGAAGAGAATATGAAGAAGAATGGATGGAAAAAATAAGATAAGAATAGAGAAGGGAAGATGGAGATGAAGAAGAGTTAGTGGAGAAATTAGAATTGGAGATAAATATAGAGAAGGAAAGATGAAGATGAAGAAGAGTTAGTGGAGAGATCAGAATGTGAGATAGAGATGGAGAAGGGAAGATGAAAATGAAGAATAGTTAGTGGAGAAATTAGAATGGGAGATAGAATTAGTGGAAAAATTAGAATGAGAGATAGATGAGTGGGTTATAAAAGGAGGAAGAAGTGAGCTTGAGAGGGAATTTTTTTTTTTTGAGAGAAAATTTTGGATGTTTGAGAGGGTTTTGGGAGATTGAAGAAAAATTTGAGAGAAAGAAAATACCAAAAAGAGAGAGAGAATTTTGAAGATGATGGGAGTTTAAAGTTAGAGGGTTATCATCATCAATTTCTTCATCGATCAACATAAATCAAGAATTCATCCCAGATTTGAAGCTAAGTGTCCCTCTACTCTCTTTGATTTTTTAGTATAAGCTAGCTCAAATTTTCTACTCTTCTCTCATTTTCTCATATTTGATTTCAGGCATGAACCAATTATATCCATCAAGCACTTCTCATAATGCCATTAAAACTAAGTGCCTCTTTCATTGTTCTAATTTTTAATGTGAATTAAATCATATTTGCTCAATTACTCCATTTCTCCATATTTTTATGTCAGGCAAAGGACAACCCCAAGTCAACGGTAAATCCCATGGAGGTGTAAAATTGGCGCTGACGAGCTCTTGAGTGCCCATTAAATTTTCAATTGATCCGTTGATGGATTTCGATCCGAATTGTCAAATCAATTCGTTTTATTTTAAAGAATTTAAACCCCAGAATGTGAAGGGCAGAGCCCGCTCACTGGAGGTCATTTTAAATTTTTGCAATTTAAATTCCTGCACCTTAAACCCCAAAGGAGAGGGCCAAGCCAAGGTTGAGCTATCCATTAGTGGTCTTTATTTATTGTCATTTACTTCCTGTAATTTAATTTTTGAATCACTAAACCCCAAAATGAGTAGCTCGCAGCACTGCACAAAAGTCGTTAACTCACTCCCTCTTTCGGCTTCAGGGAAATACTTAATATTTTGAAAATGTCAAAAAAATGTCACTCACGTATATTCCATTTAAAAAAGTGAAAATACAAAAAGAGAACACTCCACTAGAGCCTTAGAAATAAACCAAGCCTGAGTTGCCAAATTAGGATATCCATAAAATTAAGGTACCGAAAGGGCATTAGTTTTAATTAACTAGTGTAAGTAAGTCCCCGAACTCATAATCTCTGGTTCGTAGAAGTAATTTAGTTCTCCCGCTAATTTACTTAGGTTTCTAATCAACCTACCAAAAATGATTAGTGGCGACTCCAAATTTTAAAACCATTTGAACAAAAACCCAAAGTCGCGATTTGGTAGAGCTTGAGAGAGCTCGAACTAGGTTAGTTAATTTAATTAATTAATCTGGTAATCCATTAACCTAAAAAATGAATTTTAGGTCGCGACACCCACCACTATAAAAGCATCCTCACTCTCTCTTCTCCCTCATTCTCCTTCTCCTTCCCCTTCCCCTTCCCCTTCTTGCATGGATAGCTCCTCCCTCAAACTCTCTCCCCCTTTCTCTCTTCATGGACTCTACCTGAAGTCCCCCACTCGAGCTATCATTTCTTTATCTTTAGCTAGCAAGACTATGGTGCAACAACGAAGACCCATGAGCTGTTTTAGCCCTGTACATCAGCCCACGTCGCCGCTTGCTCCTCTTCCCATTGGCCCTTCTCGCTCAACAACATCGATAAAGAATGGTTAGTTCGAGGTCATCCGAAAGGCGAATCGAGCTCTATTTTTTCGTGTGTGACCTTAAGGCAAGTGTCCATCTATCTCCATCACTAATCTTCTCATTTTTCATTTATTCGAGTGTGGATTTTTGGATTGAAAAATGGGTATGGTTATATGTAGATTTGGTTTCATGTGAAGGAAAATGGTTACATGTGGTCTATTGCTTGAGTTGATATCTGTACATCTTGGGTAAGCGAAATATAAGGGTTGATCGCCTTGATTATCATTGAGACGATGCAAATTGAAGTTGAGTAGTAAAGGATGTTCGGCCAGCCAAGGCCTCTTGTTGGTGCATATGAACTTGCATGGAAAGCATATAGAGTTTAACTGATGAATCGGTGTCTCATAGTTTTGATCAAGCAATTAGATTGGTGTATCAGATCGTTTGGATTAGAAGTGTCATACTTGCATTTAGGTTCCCGAATGAGTATGTAAAATTGGATTGTATCGATTATTTGGGTCGTGCACATTGGGGATGGATTGCATGACTTGTGAATTGCAATTGACTCTGCTAGTTAAGGTGTTGCTAGCCAGTCTTGAGTAGCCAAAATTCATAGCTAGATCGCCTGCTAAGTCGCGAAATTGATGTGGATTGGAATAAGATTCATAAGAGCTTTGGTTTTCTGGTTAGAGGGGCAGTTTATTAGTGCTTTGTAGCAATTGTGTTAACGTTGGCTGACTGAAACTTGATTTTCTTGTGCCCCTATGTGTATTTTTTTGTTGTGACTTTTCCTCAGTACTTTATTGGCTGATTGCTTGGTAAGGTCTTGAATGAATGAATAGCTTAGTCATTCAGCTATATGATTTTCTTGCTGAGTTTCAACTCGCTCTTATTGTTGAAACCTTTTTTTAGATACCTAGGTTTTCACAGCTCAAGGTAATAGGAACGACGTTGGAGTGTACCGAAAGAGATAAGTGAACAATATTCAGGATTAGTTGTGCCCTTTTGAAATCCTGCCAATGTACTCTTTCATTTTAAATGAATGATGTATTTGAACGCCTATTATTTATAAAAGTACATATTTTCTAATAAGCTTAATGTTCTTATTACCTATTATGAGCCATAGTGAATCCAAAGAAGCCCTACTCTTTAAGCGTGCCTAACCTTACACATGCACTTGTATGACAACCTTACCTTTGTTATTATAGTCTTCTGCATACACCCTTTGATATAAATATATTAAGAGATTAAAGTAGATATCGTGATTGGCTTAAGAAGGGATGGTGCTCCGGGACACTATACTATCATACTGAACTTCACTCTCTGTTGACTACTCATGTTGTAGTGATCACAAAAGTCTAGCTTCTCAATTTGATGACTTCCTAGTAAATCCGTCTGAATTATAAATATCATCTCCCTCTCATTCACGTGTCCAAGTCTCATATGCCATAATTATGTTGTATCCTGACCTAAAGTATCATAAAATCTAGCAAATGAGCCAATCACTATCCTTTCCTAGAGGATCTATAAACCATAGGCTATCTTCCCTCACGTCAGAATAAGCGCACCTTGAGAGACCTTTATAACTCCACATTCAGCGAAAATTCAGTATCTGAGCCTATCAAGAGTACTCAAAGAGATAAGGTTCCTTTTTGGTTCTGGTACATGCCTTATATCTATCAACGTTCACCCACTTTATTGTGCATTTTAATCTGAATTGTCTCGATCCCTGCTACTTCACAAGCAGCATTGTTTCCCATAGGCACCTTGCCACCCTCCATGTAATGATAGGTAGTAAACTAGTATCTATGAGAATTCATATGATAAGAACATCCAAGGTCAAGCACCCAATCATCACCTGATGAACTCATGGAAACTGTTAAGACAACATTGACATCACTAGAACTATTATCTGTTGTGGTAACAATATTATCATTGCATGCAGACGCTATCTTAACTCCTTTACTCTTGGACTTCGGACCATTTCTCCTATAGTGCCCTACCTCATTACAGTAATAACATCTACAATTTCAAACAATGGACCTTGATTTAGAGTAGCTCTTCCATCTGTTATATCCAGACTCTCTTCATTTGTCTCTACCTTGGATCACTAGTCCATGTGCTACATCCTGTGCTAGATTGTCATCTTGCAACTTTTTTTTGTCACTCTTTAGAAAATAATGTGGGCTTTGCCTCTTTTGAAATAATGGTAATACACCCTTACAACAATGAATCAGTAAAGTGCTCCCATGACTCCGGTAAAGAGGCCAATTATATCATATCCTATTCTTCATCATCTAGAGTCTCATCAACATTCTTCAAATCTATCATAGGTTTATTAAATTCATCTAGATAGGCTTTGATATATGTGTCTTCAGCATATCTAAATCAAGATATCCTTTTCAACATGTATAAGCAATTGTTCAAACCCTTTGTTACATAAAGCGTTTGAAGTTTTGCCTCCAAAGCATTTGAAGTTTTGCCTCCAACAATGCAGTATCCTTTTCCTTGCCTACCTCTATTAATGCTTCATCTAATAAATTCAATAGGATTAAACTCCTATCTTTTCTCATTAACACATCCTTTTCAGCATCTCTCATTAATTCGAGCAACTTAGCCTTACCCTTCAATGCTTCTGCTAAATCTTGAGTTGTTGATAATGTCTCCATCTTCAGAATCCACAACCCAATCAATCTCTCACAGAGAACTCATTCAAAAAACTTACAAAAAAAAAAGATACTCGTCTTGTTTGCTTTATGTACAGATCAAGACAAGAACGTATATATGTTCTTTCTTTTGTTCTTTGGGAAAATTCCAAAAAAAAGGGCCCAAAATCCTCTCAGATTCTCAAATAAGGGTCTCAAGTAAACTTTGTTTTAAATAAAGGTATGGAGTAGCATAATATGTTTCAAATGAGGGCCTTAAGTGGCCATAGAATTTCAAAAAAGGGTATGGCCTAAAGGGCATTTTCGTCATTTCTCATTTTGACTTTTTTATGTTTTTTTTTTTGCTTTTTCCTATCTTTCAAAAATTGAAAAAAAAAATAGCACATAGGCGGCAAAGGTCAATGGGGTCGCTAAAGCCTTGGTGGGGGCCAGCGGCCTCGCCGATTAGAGGTGAGGGCTTCTAGCCCTCACTAAAATCGGGAGAGGGTCGAGCCCTCTCCCAAATCTGGGTAAGGGTCAATGACCCCCGCCTGGTCCTGAGTGGGGGTCCTCAGCCTAAGGTTGATAGGCCCTCCCTTAGTCAAGGCAGGGGCCGACGAGCCCTGCCTAGATCCGGAAGAGGGCCCAACCCTCTCTCAATTTTGGTGAGGGCTTACTGGCCCTCACCTCTAGTTGGTGGGGTCGCCGGGGGAGGTGAGGGTCGCCGACCCCTATCGAGGCCTCAGCGATCTCATTAGCCTTCGCTACCCCTGTTGAGCCCCCACCAGCGGTGGGTTGGTGGCCACAGGCGGGAGGGGCAGTCCTCCTGCCTGTGTGCCTCTCTTTTTCTTTTTCGAAATTTTTCTTAGTTTCTTTTTAAAAAATTTTAAAAAAAATTAAATGAAAAAGATGAAAATGTCATTGAAATCATGCCCTTTTTTTTTTTGAAATTTTATGGCTACTTCACGCTCTTATTTGAAACAACATTCACTTTAGACTTCTGTTTAAGAAAACAATGGCACTTCATGCTTTTATTTAAAATAAAGTTTACTTGGAGTCTTTATTTAAGAATCTGAGAGGATTTAGGGCCTTTTTTTTTTTGAAAACTTCCCTTGTTCTTCCGTACGGTGGCTCTCTCCTCTTCTGTGGCTCCTTCGTGCAGCCTCAGTGGAACTCTTCAACTCGCGTCGTCTTTTTTTTTTTTTTTTCGGTGCACGACTAAAGTTGACAGTATAAAACCACACACCCCACCAGCCCTATATTCCTTCTTTTGTGCGACTAAATCTCTCTCGGTATTATTATGTGGCCCCCTAAGAAAGTCAAAGATTTGGAAATCTTTGACCATAATAACAGAAGAGACGCCCAGGATGATAGTCTTCTACTATCGGAAACAAATCTTCATGTGAATTTTTGCTGGTCTTCAAGAGCAAGAAAATTCCAATCCAATATTTTCTTCAACCTACATCCTTTAATTGTATTGGTTTCGTGTATAGGATTGAACTCAAGACATAATATTAAAGCTTTTCTAAGGTTTTTATTTTTGCCCTCATGTCGCATGGTTAGAGACTTGTCGTGTAAATTTAAATTGTATCTCAACCAAGAATCAAAGGCACCAATATTGAAGGAAAAGGAGATTAATAATACACAAATGTAAATGTTCAAAAAAAAAATAGAGAGAGAGCGCTTTAGAATGTAGAATAAAATACATTTTGCCAGAATATTCTGACCAAATAAAAAGCGTGATCCCAAAAGCGGCTTTCACCTCACACACAGCATGGGATTGTGAAGGCCCAACAAAGGAAGCATGTCACTCATAAATCACCGAAATTTGGGACTTTGTGCTTGCTTTATAGCAGCTTGTAATAGCTTTATCAGAAATGTTCTTAATCGCCATATTCGTTTATCTTAAAAACTACATGGTTTGTATAATCTTCCGAGAAATGCGTCCCGTCATCTCGACGTTCCTTTCCTTATCGTGAGAAAGCCGTGCCAGACGCTCGTTCAAGATCGAGAGACAAGTGCAGTGGAGGACTTAACAGAGGAGGAGTTTAGTTTAAAAATCGCTAGCTATAAGCAAAGTGTGTTGATATCTATCCTTACATTGGGGAGACAACAGAGAATGGATGGATTGATTAGCAAATCTGCATGCCTGTGGACCAACTAATGATGAAAGCATGTTTACATGATTGCTATGAAATTACAAACACCACATCAGCATCACCGAAAGCAAACTGTTTGCTGCGAAAAGTCGCCTTCACGTTTTCCCCTTAACAGTAACAAGAGTTAATACCACAAACAATTCTAAGCTAATACCCCGATGATAATTTACCCTCAAATTAATTTTTTTGATCACTAAAGTTTTTAAATTGCTATATATATATATGACAAATTTACCGTCTATTAATTTTGGTTAAAATAGATTGATATGCACACCGATACACCAATGACAAATAGAAAATAAAAATATCACAGCGGTACCCCATTAACGGTCACGTGTCATTCAACTCAGCATTTTGACGATGCAATTTAACGGAAACTAACGGATGGTAAACTTATCACTGATGTATTAGTTGGAGGCTTTTTTATGGTTAAAAAATTAATTTGAGATAAATTTATCACATATGTACTAATTTGGGTTTTTCATAATTTTAACCCAAAGTAATAATGACTTTGAAACTATTTTTAAGCCTTATTCAGCTCATCTTGGGGGAAGAAAAGGGCATCTTGAGCATGCTGATCCTAATTATGAGCAAGAATGATTAACCATCTGCACTTTAGTGGCCCAATCAAAGTTTTGATTGATGAGGAACCAACAAAAACTAGTGGCAGATCTCATTCCGCAGAGAGCGAAATTAAGGACCCTTTTTCTTTTTCACCTCGCCAATTTGCCTTCTATAAATTCAAGCATCAACCAAGCCCAAATGCATCACCCTGACCCAAGTACACACACACTCTAGTTCTTTCCTCCTCACATCCTCCTACAGCAACCAAAAACAGAGAAGCAATGAGGGCCCCGAGGGTCGCGCTCTGCGCTCTTCTGGCGGTGCTGCTCCTAGCTGAAGCAGGGGTGAGCGTGGAGGCCGCTGTGGCATGCAAGCCAATGGAGCTGAGCTCGTGCGTGGGGGCGATCACGTCCGCGACCCCTCCGACCACTCTGTGCTGCAGCAAGATCAGGGAGCAGAAGCCCTGCCTCTGCCAGTACCTCAGAAACCCAAACCTCAAGAAGTTTGTCAATTCCCCCAATGCCAGGAAAGTGGCCAGCACTTGTGGCACTCCCTTTCCCAAGTGCTGAGATGTATCCGCCCATATGCCTAGAGCTTTACCTGTGTTCTGATGCAGCATTTTGTGATACTTTTAGGAGGGTTTTGAGTCCTTTGTTGCATGCACTTTATGTTGCTATATATGATGTGAAGGCACTGGATGAGAGATGATAATGGTAGCGGGTCATGGCCACACTTACCACATGTACTCATGTCCAGGCTTATTCTCATGTATTATCTTTGCTTGGGATGTACTACTACTACTAGGCATAGTCTGGCTCAAAGCATGTTGTTTTCAGCTGTTAAATGTCTCTCTTTTACAAGCAAAATTGCAATCAATGTCATCCGGTGCGTGACTAGTGCAATTAGGCGAGCGATATTTATGGACGTTCAGCCTCTCAATGCTGCAAGCAGAAGATGTAATGCGACGAATTCTCATCATCGAGCTCTAGCTTCGGCAATCACCTCCATTTATCAGTACCATCGCTACGTACAATCACTACAATTTAAAACCTACTAGCAAGCAACTCTATCGGCATCAATGACGCTCACCTTCCCCAGAAAACTCGGATCTTTCTTATCATTTGACGAGACTTGCTACCCTTTCGGGAGGGCAGGTACAAATGTAGGTTGCAACCAGTCACACGCCTCAATCACACTCTTCAAGTTCTCATCTGAATCTACGAGAGCTACATCCTTAGATGAAGAGTTTTTCTGAGAGACATACTTCCTGTTCCGAAGGGACATGGATGATGCGATCTGCAAGCAGGATGACTGGGAGACACTTACCTAGCCAATATTTAGATCTGGTCAAACCTTGAGGATCTGAACTGTCTATAAACAGTGATTTTTTTCCCCATGCACATTCACTCTGATAATTTATTAAAACAAGCCCTTTCCAAAATTTTTATGTTATTTAGGAGCACAATTTCAACAAGGGATAGTAAACCTGGGGCGAACAAGAGAGCACAATTTCGTGAGGCGGTTTTCTTTTAGACTATCGATGTCACGCAGATATAAAATCCACCCTTCAAGGGCCAATCCATCGCGAGCAACCACGAAAAGCGGTAAACTAACAAATACTGCACTCCTGGATGGAAACGAGCCAGAAAATAACTAAAGGAATCAAACATTCTTATTTTCTTGCCTATCAATCAACCAAAAAGATACATGGAACACCAAAGTCTAATTCTTTAAGCCTGTCCAACAACCAAATCAAACTCCCCCAGATAACTACACCACATGGTTTCAAACGAGAAAAAAAAAAAACCTACACCATATGGTTTTTCCTCTGTTATGATGAGATTGTCATTATGCAGGTAAGTAGCAAGTCTAGTAAGATATGTCTACCGCAAGAAGGAAAGGGGAGATCGACAGATAACAGTCACTTTTAGCCCAATTTACAACACCGTCACTCTGATGATGGGCTTCTCTTCCATGTGTATCTTCCGACCCCACTCAATATCCTCACCTTCCGCAGAAAGTTCTCTGTTTTCATACTTGCACCCTTTCCTGATTCTGTTCTTGCCTCCATTTTGGAGTACTCAGTTTTCTGTTCGTTTGTCACAAATGCAACGGCTAACCATTTCAACAAAAGTTACTCCCCAAAATTCGAGTACAATTTTGTTCATCACATGCTTCCTTTGTGCATGCAGAGAAGATTTTCCTTTTTTTTTAATTAAAAAGATGAGACTGCCCACGTTTCATCACCTGGCATACATGCCACGGGTGGCAAAAAACTGGAAGTCCGGGTGATTCACCCCAAGCAGTCTCAGCCAATTTTCCGCAGCCTGCATGAGAGAATTCGCCATTAGACGCTCACTGACCCCGTTTTGTGTCCACATGGACCCTTTAAATTTGTACGAAGCCATCCCGAAAACTGTTAAGCTTATCTTTGGAACACCATCCGTTTCATTGGGATAGACAACAACTGGAGAACGGGTACCTCCACTACCTGCAAATGATTCAGACTTTGCTTCATATGATGCAAAGGCATCTAAAATTAACAGATAAAGGATACAATTTATTTGCACATCCAAAGAAACAGTTCACTGACAAATTCCCTCACTTTCAAAAGATTAATGGAAGATCTCATATGAGATCATGTGCACTTTAATGTGATGCAGCAAGGGGAAAATATTCAAAATGTTGAAGTGTTCGTAAACAAATACAACTCAAATAGTTACTGGAGGAGATAAGAGCAATTACTTTAAAAATGTTGATATCATATGGGACGAGAAAAGTCGGACCCCCTACAGGAGGTAATACTTTTTTCCAGCAAGATCCTTTTTAGCTAAAAAGCTGAATTGAATTTTGCTAAGTATGACAGTACAAAAATGTGCATATGCTTAAAGTATCTATAGGCAACAGAATATGTTAGTCCGATGCGCACATTGGTCAGAAAGACCACTTTGATATGCAATATTCGGTACAGTTGAGACCATTTTGATACCATATGATGGCCTTTAGACTAATAAGATGCCACCAGGACTTCTCATGAGAACACCCTAAACTCTTCACAGTGAGGGATAACAACAAATTCGACATCTTCTGCAACCACGTAACAGCACCTCAGATGTAATGCCTGAAAGAATTGGATTTCCACAGTACCCTCTCTCTTGTTTACTAGAAGCAGTATTATCCCCTCACTATGCCATTGGTGATTACCATCAATTAACATCAGAAAGTTGCTCATGTAAGATTATAATTTAAGTAACTTCGAATTGCAAGGTAGTTCTATGGACTTCTATCTCAGCGTCACAATCTTCTACCCCATTCGATTTATCAGTACAAGTCACTTAGGATGTTACCTTTGACTTTAGTTTTTACTGTTGATTTGAGGTACCAGATTATTGTGACCTACAATAACTAGCAACTAATGGAAAAAGGCACACTATAGGAAGAGGAGCTCAGACACAACTCTGATGTGGAGAAGAATAGAAGGGGAAAGAGCAGAACTTATGAGGTATATATCCGTGGCATTGAGACTAAGTCGGTAAAAGCCACTCTCCCTAGGTATTATAACTGGTCCATGTCTCACCATTCCTTTCTCCATCACATGCAAACAGGTATTTATGTATGCGTCCATGCACACCCGTGGCAAATTTGTGCTAGTAGGCACAGGTATATACACGATAATGGTCATCACATAAAAGTACCTTCAATAGGGATCGAAAGGGAGTGATAAGTAAGAAAGCAAGCATCCAAATCTTTAAGCGTTGGACCAATTGGTATCCGATATATTGGGTACCTATCATCATACCAGAAAAGTTAATAAAAACCTCGTGCATCATGACGCTTTGACAGGAAAATTCTGAAATCTCACCATGCTACAGAGATCCAACTTGATGGCAGCAAATCACAACTCCTTAAAGTCCTCAGAACTGGAAATCGACGTGCAAGATCCATCATCTAACAGAGAACAAGGACCAATAGATGAAGAGTCAGATTGGAGATCTGGCCAGGGCTTAACTTTGAAAATATTCAAAAGAACTACTAACCTTGCCTGCCAATGGTTCACGGCGATGAGGAGGATCTCGTTCCAAATATTCAAACAGCAGGCAACCCCTAGAGTTGCCAGTGTCACCATCATCACTAGAAAAGCCTTCCATTCCAGAACTTTGCTCGTCGCTCATGGACAACCTACCGATTCTAGAAGAAACCACATCTGCTGGATGATCATAATGCTGGAGGTTCCTATCATAATCACTGCTTCCATCACTACTACTCGAGTCCCTGTAGTAATCACCATCACTGTCCTCACCAGCTGACCTACAATTTAGGAACTTTACCAATGTAAACATACATGATACAAGATAAGGAGCAATAAGGGGAAAAACCATGTAGAAGAGCAGGAACAAAGGTAACAGAATAAATGATCTGGAAACGGAGCCAAATTGAAAACCAAGCATTAAAACTCACTGTGTTAATTGATAATACAAACAACGTATGCAACCAATGTGAGCACGTACCCGCTTGTACAAACATTTGTATGTGGGTCTCTAGAAAGTTGACAACTATTAAACAAGTATGTACTTATGTACATTCCCAGGTGTAAGTTGACAACTATGGATATACATACAACACCAAATCGTTTACCAACCTTTAAGCACTAGCAGCAGAACATCATGAAGTTGAAACATCTGATAGGATGGGGCTATAAAGAAATTCCTTTATCGATGAAAAGTTTACCATATAATCCATAGTCGCTATCAGATGCGAACAATTGTCTACTTTTTACATCACTTTATTAAGAGCATTAACAGAGGAAAAGCAAATACATATATGTCATCTTCCATAAGTCAGTACAAATCTAACTTCTATTGAGTAGCCACACAGTGATAAGCTAATGATGGGAACAGAAATGGGGTTATCATAGAAATGGCCATAAGGTCACAGAATGGGAGACTAGGCATTTGCAGCCACTTAAAATGTTACAAAATGGTTGCAAATGCCTAGGTTTCCCACTTAAGATGTTTTTTTTTTTTTGGTAAGGTGAGAATATATTAGCTAATCACAACACAGGTACAAAAAAGCCAGACACAAACCTTATACCCATGGTTACACAAGTAATGTCCCCGAGGGTGGTGCAAGGGTGTATGGCAAAGCAAAAATACAGACCGACAGAGAACAGGCCCGAACACGGCCACTACCAAACCCAACAACAGCCCAAACACAGAAGGCCAAAACAACAGGGCCAAAGGATAAAAACACCAAAAAAAAACAACAAAACCACAGCAAACAGCAGTCCCACTTAAGATGTTACAATATGTTCCACCCAAAAAAAAAAAATATAGAAGATGTTACAAAATGGGGGACTTGTGCACTAATTAAACGTAATATTCAAAATCATTTGTACATCCACAACCAGCCATTAAACAAACAAGAGGTAAAGCTCCCACACTAGTGAGATAAACAAACTTTAGGAGGCAGATGAGTGAAAAGCATAGCTTAACACTATTAATTGGCGGACAGAGAGAGACGGCAACATACAATATGCTCCATTGAGCTAAGGTAAACGAAACCCAGACACATGGTGGAAATCAAGTGAGCGAAAATGAAAAAATGAGCTGCCAACTCAACAGAAAACACATTAATTAAGGGAATGAAACATTAACTAATATCAAAAAACAGATCAAATAAGGAGATGGCGGAGCTTGCTATAACACGTTCAATCAAATTCAAAGCATATGAATACCTCGACTTAGCATTTGGATTTGTAGATGGACCGTACAGTTGAATGCCCGATAAGTATGGGACATAGTATTGAACAACAGAATCTCTTCCATCTAATAGCAAAGGCACTCCTACGCCATACGCACTCCATTCCTTAAATGAATCCCACAGATCACCCAAAGTGAAGTAAGGCTGGAACTCGACATCACAAGTCGTCCACCCCCTCATTGTCGTCTACAGCGCAAACATACAACAAGCATATCAATTAACCTCTTTCTAATAACAGAAATGAACTAAAACAATCATTAAATTGCTTGGACAAAATGGACTATAATCCCATCTCAGCTAGGCCAACTAGCTCAACACAGCAACAAAGCTATTCAGATCACCAAAGCCATCATCCTATCGTCACATCAGATAGAAAAAGCAATTATAAGATATGGCCATACTTTTCTATCTTCCTTAAAAATCTCTACGTTTTTTTTTTTTTTGACAAGCTGAACAACGGTGAATAGACATCGATTTACAAACCTTGGAGAAATACTGAGCTTGGACTGAAGGAGTGGTTGAGTCCAAGAATCTGTCGAGATTACCGCGAGAGACCACCGAGCTCTTATCCCCCGGATTCGCCGCCTCCATAGGCTTCCTCTTCGAATCAGGGCTTCTACTCTCGTCATTCTTACTTCTGATGGCCGATTGTCTCTGCATCTGATTCTGGTTCTTTCTCGCCTTGACGGGGACGTAAAACCGGTCCTCGCCGCGAACTCCCCCGAATTGCAATCCAGTTCCCAACATTTTCCTCACCCCGCCAAAGAAAAATCAAAGTACAAGAAAACAAACGGAAAATGAAGGTTACTTCCCTCGCCTTTCTCAAGTCTCCCAATCGAGAAAGGCTCGAAAAAAACAGAACAACCCAAGTGCCAAGTTTCGAAATTTTTTGACCAAAAACAAAACAAGTTTCGAAATTTCTCCACTCTATTTCAGTACACAAAACTCTCAGATTCTCTTTCTACCAATTATGATTCAGGGTCGACGAATGGCGGTTCCCCAGTGCCCGCATGAAGCGAAAAACAGGACACCCAGAACAGAATCCTCGCGAGAACCCCAACAGAGATCAGCGATCGTCGAACCGATCGGATCCCCCCAAGAACAGCAAATCCCAAGAACCCCGAGACTGGAAATAGCACCAAGGGACGAGGATTCGATTGGGAAGTAAGACCGGATTGGCAGGAGCGAACAGAGCCGTGCGAGAGAGGACACAGAGGGAGAAGGACTGAGGCTTGGAGAGAGAGAGAGCGGGGGAAAGGTGGAGGATTTTGGGAAGGTGGGAGGAGTGAATTATAGGTGAAGAACAAGGAGCAGGCACAACGCCAACGACAACGCAAAAGGGCCACTTTCTCTGTTTTGGGTTTTACAGTTCCAAATTTGATATATCATTTTCCAATTATTTTTTTCGTATTTTTTTGGGGTCAAATTTTATTTTTTTTTTTCAAGCAATTTATCTTTAATTGATTCCTTCTTCTTCCTCTTTTTGGTCAGAGGGTTTCTTCTTATTTTTTATGTTTTATTTTTGGTCAAAGGGGTTTCTTCTTAAAGGCTCGGTTTTGGGAAAGAAAATTAGGATTGGGAATTTTTAAAAAAATTTGCAAATTAAAGACATGTTTAATAACACTTAATTTTTTTATTCATGTTCTTTTAATTTTTTTTATTCATGTTTTTTTCTGCTAGAAAATTAAGAAAAAACCAAAATTTATTTGATTAAGTTAATTAACATTTCTATTCCCAAAAATAAAAATTATTCTCGAAAGCAAATTTGAGATAGGAATAAGAAACTCAAAAAAAATTCTTTATCCTCAAAAGCAGAGTAAAAAAATTATTTATGTCCAGAAACTATGCTCAAAAATGAAATTATTACTAAGCATATCCTTAGCTTATTAATTTAATTATTTAAATTAAGAAGATGAGGTGATTTAATTATAAAAAAATCATTTTTTATAATTATAAAAAAATTCTTTTTTTTTTAAGGAGAAGAAGAGGAGGAGGAGGTGATTAAGGTGTGATGGGATGGGACAAGTGGAACAGAAAATGCTGCTTTGCCATTGGTGGGTAGGTTGTGGGTTCGGATTGAGGAGGTGTCAGCGGCACGTGCGAGTCACGAGTGGCGCGGGACCCACGCACGACGCGTAACTTATGGTGTCCCCATTTTGCCCCCAACTTTTATTTATTGTCGTCATTTTCTTAATTCCTTTTTTTTATTATTTTTTATTTTTAGGAAGGAAGAGGAAAAGATTGCGCACATAATGATGACACGAGGATATGGAAGAAAATATTATCATCCAAATCCTAAATGAAAGTCAAACAAGTGGTGCTAACTTTGACCCGCAAGCTTTTTCCAAATTTTTTTTTTATATGGAATTTCAATCAATGAGTTTTGTGGGGACGTAACTCCGTAATGTGTTTCGTATCTTGAATAAATCAAACTTAAGGAACACCTGAATTGAACCGAAGGCATCGATAATTTCGAATAAAATGGATAAGAACACCAGGCTTACCGGATGAGTTTGAGAATGCTTAAAAGCTGTACTTGCGGATCGTGTCTCGAAATTAAGTTTAGATCGATGGTGTTTGATATTCCTTAATATAAATTGATCTTATTGTGTGTGAACACATAGCTATTTTGATTCGTTTATGATGCTTTGAGATTCGTTTAACGAGAGGAAAAAACATATATAACATGCCATTGGTGGAAACATACTGCATTAGGATGTGTTTAGACACATTTGATGGAAGTTTATATGCGCTCTTCACATATTTATGTACGTGGTTTCGTTTTTCAAATGTGTTAACTATGTCCCGTCGTGCCACACGACATGTTTTATAGGTGTATGCTACTAGGGTTTTTCCAACGAGCGATGCACGTAATGAAAAGTTATGTTATGAGCTCGACATGACTGTGATTAAACGTGAAAATACACGAATTGCCAACAAAATAAGTCTTTTTTTGGGAGCCTAGGAAAAGTCGTTTTGCTTTTTTTCGGACTCATGCGCTAATCGCGCGCTTCATTCCATTTGATATTGTTATTGAGTACGAACCACGTAAAATGGGAAGACGGGGTTGATAACTTCCCATGCTTACATTGCGTAGACACCTGGAACTCAAACCTAATGAACTTTCTTTGCTAAGAAGTTTGAAAAAAACCACCTTAA
This sequence comes from Psidium guajava, assembly GCA_016432845.1. NCBI lineage: Eukaryota > Viridiplantae > Streptophyta > Magnoliopsida > Myrtales > Myrtaceae > Psidium > Psidium guajava. The sequence goes on from CM028228.1 coordinate 38,125,317, forward strand.
TTTGTTCATTACGTAAGAGAAGGCCCCTCTTGAAGCAAGCAAATATGCAAAAAAAGAAGAAATTGTTATATGAATGTATATCCGTAAAATATATATATATATATATATATATATATATCGGCACAAAAGCAATGATCGATCTAAGAGAGGCTTCGCAAATACCGACAGCATACGATAGAAAAATATATGTATCAATAATGTGTTGCATTGCATGCTCCAAAATTTGACAAGTATTATTGTGTCGGTATCTATCGCTTAGGAGATTCCGTTGAGATCATGGAGGATGCACACACTATTTAACCACGTATTAATTAGTGTAATTAGTTGAGAAATTAGGGTGTTAGGGATGGCTATGTTTTATGCTATAAATTTGAAAAGGGGGGGGGGAATTGTCCAATCAGCTTTACACATATTGTACGAATGCTAATGTAATTTTAATTTTTTTTAATTTTATCAATTGAATCCTAAATGTTTATGCAAAAATTTCAATGCAATAATTATGATAAATTTTCATTGAAAATAACTGATATGATAATCAACTCATCACGAGCCATCTCCTCTACCGTGAAAGGAAGAGAAAGAGAGAGAGAGGAGACTAAACTCACGTCAATCACGTAGCAATCATTGATTTCTCGGTTTGGACAACACATGGGCCAGCATGACAATGTTTCTATTTCTGTTTCTGTTCCAAACCTATTCCAGAAATAGGTTTGAAATAGAAACTCGTTTGGCAACGCAAATCTGTTTTTCTATTTCTGAAACAAAAATCTGTTCCAGAAATAAATTTTGACCCAAAATCAGAAATAAATTTTTTTTTGTTTCTGACAGAAGTAGAAAAATCTATTTATGTTTCAAAAATTATTTCTGGAACAAAATGGTTGTCATGGGCGCCCGTAGCCTAACTTAGGGGAAGCTTCCACGGAGTTGAGTCCTCGTTAGCACATGATGTCTGAACATGATTGATCCCTAAACCTATAAATTACTACCTAATTATTTTCATAATTTATCTATCTGAGCAGTTTCAAATATAAAAGTCTAGGGATAGGAAAATTACCCATTTATTTATTTTATTTATGATTTTCCTCTTTTGCCAAATTAGTGTGTTACCTGTTTTTCTTGACCTTTTACCGGTTACAAAAAATCTTCTATAGGCATTGTTTTTGTTAGGGTTTCTAACTTTCTAGGGCTTGGTCGGTGGAAACTGGAGGTCCGTCCACGGATAAGGGGCCAAAGTTCATAAACTATATTTACATAGGATTTTAGGCACATCTTTCAACCGTCTTTATCTCAATTAAATCGGGAAATCATCTTTTGGAAATGCGGAGATTTGTTTCTCTACCCAACTAATTTCTATAAGGCGAGGCTAATCTTCGTGCATTTGTCTTAGATGTTTCGGGAGCATTAATGTCGATGTAGTGGAGTCATCGGACGCACGAAACTCTTAGAATTTGACGATGGCAATCTTCATTAGTCTATTTAGGTCCCGTATATTTGGCTGAAAATGAATGATTTGAAAAAATATTTTTTCTAGATATAATTGCTCGTATCGCTTATTAAAATGAAGAAAAATATTTTCACCGTCCACGAAAAATGTTTAGACATATATTTTTGTTAATAAAAAATATATCTTTTCGTTAACTAAATATTTTAGGCGATAGAAGCGATCGTTTATAGCGAAAAAAAAAACTTTCGAAATCATTCCTTTTCTACAAGACAAAGGGAATCGATATCGCCACTAAAAGAAGTCCAAGAAAAAAAAACGAAATGTAAATGGAAGTATAAATGTCGGGAGCACTAATAAAAGCTTGATGCCATCACTTTAGAAGATTATCGAGATTGAGCCTAATCTGATACTAGTTAATCTATCTAATTATAACCACTTTCAATAAAAATTTTAAGATAATGAGTCACTGACCAATCATGATTACTATCTATTCAACATCATACAAATTCACCAATGTAGGACGTTTCAAACACAATTCGTATATGAATTCCAACGATAAAAAAAATAACATGACATTCGAGGTCATGTTACATTCGTGTTGTCCTCAAATTTGTTGCACTTCTATTGCAGCCCGATACCTTTGCAACCCTAAGAAAGAGTCTACATAGACGTTGGACACCGCGTGGATGTGTGTCCGTTTGTCTTTCCTTTTCCTTGCCTCTTTTTAATTAATGACAAAGAAGGACCAACAGAGATCGCCCCATTTTATAACCTTAATCGGTCAGGTAAATCCGGATCCACATTAGCATAAACTCATCACATAAATCGACGAAACACCAAACCCCCATCCGACATCGACCGACCCTTTTTAATTCACTAATTAATGATATCTTACGTGGCATTAGATATCGCACAGTAGATGTTTCAATGAGTTCACGGACTCGTCGATGATTAAATTTAAAAAAAAAAGGTCGGGATTTTGGATCTAAAGCGTTGTCGGTTTCACATATTTGCCGACGTCGGAAAAAAAATCAATGGAGAACATGTTGGAATATCTTATTAGGGACTAATGTGTAGGAACAGGACCCACCTCGAGCACATTAGTGAATTAGCTATTTATACTTTTTGAGGTTGATGATGGAGAGGGTCAGTTTGACTTTTTCCTTTTGGGTCCAAAGGGGTCGGTTTGACTTGAATGATTCAGATCACGTAGGATCCTAGCAGTGATGGTGGTCGTTGGCCAAAAAAAAAAAAAAGAAAGATTAAATTTCAATACCTATAATAAATATAACGTTATTTATTTATCGAAAGTCAGTGCCACTAAACTGACTTCAATCTCCCTGGTAAAAAGGGCCGCAGACACACAATAGCATAAATTGGACTATCGACCGTGATGATTGGAAATTTCATTTTTTTAAAACCACAAAAAGAATCTCAAATTCTTCGTTGACATGCTGAAAATCGTTGGCCAGCTTATCAAATTATCTATCCAGCTATGGAAAAATTCAACGAATTGCATGGGAAGAGGACTAAGGCCGTTTTGAGCCATTCCAGTTGGGGCTGCTTGACTAAAAGGAAATTAGGTATATTTGTTAAGCATTCAAGAGTTAGGAATTTCCACTTGCAATAAGGAATGGAATTTTTAGGCCAGGACAAAGTTCTTTCTCACCAAAAAAAAAAAATATATATATAAATCGTGTTGCGCTAACTTTAAATAATAAACTACTTACCTTTACCCAAAAAAATAAATAAATAATAAACAATCTCTTGATCGCTCGAGTGTATCACAGGTTTCTTGATCAAGTTAAAAGGACACGACTCAGATTTAACTTAGCATAAAGCATTGAGGCAATCCAGTACGACAAAGCAAGTCTTGCTTATTCATTAAACATATCATAGTCAAAGCCGACATGCCCAAATGAGAGCAAGAGTCTATCTTCAATCTCAATATTCTCTTATGCACTCAACTGATGAGATAATTACCAAAAAATTCTTGAATCTATTGTACGGATGCCAATTTAGTCTTAAACTTTTTAATTTTTCAATGTAGTCTTAAACCTTTTGACGATTTGCCAATATAATCATTAAGGCAAATTTTGGCAAGAAATCGTTGGCATGAACGCCAGTTATTTTATGCGGCACGATCTGTCAATAGTTTTTTTTTTTTGGTACTTTTCTCCTCAATTGATCAATAAAAATAAAAAGAAAAAATAAAGCCCACTTTAGTTTGTAGGGTACAAACCTCTAAAATTCCAAAAAGGTTTACTTAAATTGGTGTAATATTTCTTGGAAATGACTAATAGGTGAGTAATATACATGCATATGTATGTATATATTTCTTCTGAGTTTCTCAAAACTGAAGGGAAGATCCATCAACCATCAACTTCAATATTAGCATCACCCACAGAGCATATTCTTAAATTGTCCCTTCAAGGGAAAATAGTGCAAAAGTGTAGCCACCAGCATCATGTGGTGAGCCCCATGATGGGCTTCTAATTCTGCAAATTTTGCGGAGGAGGGAGCTTAGGATATTGGGCCCATCTGGGAAAAAGAAGAACATAGAATCAACTTTTAAAATGTAGTGCCTATTTTAGAGGTATAATTGTGATCTAGGAATAGCTACTCGAGATCAGATGAGGTACTTGCCAACTGAATCCCGAAGCACTCGGGAGAAAAGGCTCAATTTCAAACGCATCTTAGTTCCAATAGGGCATTTCCAAACGAGATTCCAAACTCTCCAATCTGGCCCAAACGTATCCCTTGGTAATTAGAGAGAGATTGTAAAGTATGCCCTCTTCTTTACAAGACACAAATTTTATCGACACAAAAAATCTCAAACTTATACTTGTGCGACCTATTTAGCCCTCTGTCAAAGTTTTGTCAATGAGAACAGTTAAAAGTTCTCTTACATGGATGCCGGAAAGCAAACCGTGTTGACAAAGCTTCCACGTGACTTAAGTGAAAGAAAAACGACTATGTTTTGACTGAAAAACCATCTAATGGAACCTCGACGGGTGATAAATGTGTCACACAGGTATAAATTTGAAATTCGTTATGTGACAAGAAAAGCTTATAATAAATGAGTCAAAGTGGGTATAGTTTAGAGTTTTTTGTGTAGCTTTTCTTTCCTTCAAAAGTCGCTGCATATATGGTAACTTCTTTTAAGACGTCCCACGTGCATCACAAAATTTGGTGTCGTAGAGTTTAGGCAACGCGCCTGAAGAATCATCATTCTTATTTCTTACAGGATGATAAGAGTGCTGTCCGAAAAAGAAAGAAAGAAAGAGTCTTGTCCTTGTCTTCAGGAGGAGGGCATTTTCCCCGGTCCTCGTTAAGAAGGAGAATATTCAGAAAAATAAAAAAAGCTATTGTTTTCATCCACGTCAGATTGATGGCCGGCGATGACTGAACCGTTAGTCTCTCGTAATGATCCTTTTAACTAATTAATTGTGGATTTTCCCACAAAAATCTATTAGGAAGCAACATGTGAGTTGGAGGGAGAACATCGGCAACGCTTGTCCCGCATGTCTACCTGATAAGTGGTTGGATCGGGCTAAATTGGCCCAAGATCGAGGGAACATAAATTCCCCAGAAACCGAACTGATGCCCGGTTAAACCGCGGGTCCGGTCCGATTGTCAAAGCAATGAATTGCTCAGTGGTTTTGAATCGAGGTCTCAAACTCCCTAGGCCATTGAATGCCTCCATTGTGGGCCGGACCCTACAGGGTCCCAATCAGCCAGCATTCTTGCTTCTGAAGGTCCATACTTCGTCAATTTTGATTGACTTTTTTCTTTTTTTTTTCGTCGTATAATGTGATTGACTTAACCGTGTGTTTTCATGCTCTACAGTAAATGATCCGTAAATATTATACTTATTTCCCACAATAGTTCAAGGGCCATAATGAATGAATTGAACATCTAAGAGTGACAATGCACATAAAGGCGAATTTAGAGACTGTTAGTGTCATTTGTCCTACGCGTGTTTTTTTTTATATGATAAGAAAACATATTTTCTCTAATCGGTACTGAATATTATTGTGCCGCAAAAGATTAAACTCAAGAAGTCCAGAAAAAGGAAAATACTATAGTCATTAAAGTACTTTATTACGTATGAAGTTTATTCAAAATGATTTAAGGTCATTAATATTTTAGTCTCACCGTAGCCCCAATGAAGTACAAGCCAATGAATCCCACACTCCATCGAGTTATGGACTTCATGAAGACGGAAAGTGTGAAAGCGAAGATGGCAAATGTCAATCCGTGCTACTTTGTAGAATCTGCATTCAGAAAAATTATCAAAAAAGTTCTCAATTTATTGTAATTGTGCCGATTTAGTCATAATTCTTTTTTTTTTCCAATTTAATCTGAAACCTTTTGCAATTGTGCTACTTTTGTCAATCAAGCCAAATTTAACTAACTAGGCTGACATGGACGCCGGCCAACGATATGATAATTTAATAGTTTTATTTTGACCGGTGACATGTAATCAACATAAAATTGATAGTGTAAAACTTGCACCATTGGCTGTATTTACATAGGATGTTTGGCACCATGTTGTCAAGTATGATTTTGTAATATCTTTGGTAAATTCATATGATGGATTACATACTTTGAAGGCAAAAATTACTGAAAAAGTTCTAAACTTATTGTAATTGTACTGATTAAGTCCTAATTTTTTTTTACCGATTCAGTTCTAAATCTTTTGAAATTACGTCAATTCAGTCTTTTCGATGAATTTAGTCGATCGACATTGACATGGATATCGATTGGCAGAAGACATAATATTTTGATAATATATATTTCAAATTTTCAAAAATTTTTTATTTTTATTTTCTTTAGTTTCTTTTACTTTCTCTTCCCAACCCATCTAGATCTACGCTCTCTCTCCTCTCTCCCTCCTCCTCTTCTTCTTCTTCTTCTTCTTTGTGAGCTTCCATGGCATCCTCCTCTTATTCTTCCATCCTCTTCCTTTGGCCGATCACCAAACTTCGGTGACTGGCTAGCCTCGCTAGGGGCCTACAAGAGGTCGAACCTCACCCAGGCATGGCAAGGCTCGACCTCGCCGTTGCTTAGTGAAGCTTGGCAAGGCAAGAGGAGCACTATAGTTGAAGAAGAAGGATTGATATCGGTAGAGTTGCAGTCGAGCGAGAGGGAGTCGATCGTGAGGCTATGGTGAGCCCTAGGGCATCTCTCGTCAGTGATGTCGATGCCAATGAGAGTTAAGGTTCCGTCGAGTAGTTAACTTTGCTAATGAAGTAGGTGTCCCTCATAAGAGAGAGGATAAGGTAATCGGAGCCATTGGAGTAGCTGAGGCCAAGACCTAGGTAGCCGCAGTGCATAGAGCTATTGCTGATAGTACGTGGAAGCTCACGAAGAAGAAAAGGAGGAGAGAGACTGTAGATGTGGGTGGGCTACGAAGGGGAAGTAAAAAAAAGAAAAAAGAAAAAATAAAATAAAATAAAATTAAAATTAAAAATTAAAATTAAAAATATAAAATGATTATTAAAATATTATGTTGTCGGCTAGCCGATATCCATGTGAGCATTAGCTAGCTAAAGTTTGCCGAATAGACTGAATTAGCACAATTATAAAAGGTTTAGGACTGAATTGATAAAAAAAAAATAAGTTAAGGACTGAATCGACATATTTGCAATAGGTTTAAGACTTTTTTTTGTAATTTTTCCACTTTTAAGCTACACTATAGGCATGAATGTTTAAGTCTACGCAAATAATGTCAGTTTGGCTGATGCAGGAAGGAAGATGGCATGCCATATGTGAATGAAAATGTGAAAGACTAGGAGGAGGAGAGCAGACGCTCTGAGTACGTTTCAATATCGATCCATGACATTGCTCGATCCAATGGCAAGAATTTGAACAGTTCAATACAAAATGTTTAGTCCTGAAAGGAATTTTGGTTTGGCGGGGGGATCAATTGAATCAGAATAAGGACCAACAATGTTGTAATTGTTGGTTCTTCTCGGCCACATATTTTGAGTTCAATAATGGTGAATTAGACTTAGTGTTATGTTAGCTAGCATTTGCTTGATATCATGGAAGCGCTTAAGTTATGCAGTCCTTTTGCATGATTATATATTTCAATGAGAAAATGACACTAATAGTCTCGAAATTATTGACACCTAAATTTTTACTATCAATTTAGGAATTGATTGGATAAAATTAGGAACCAATCCCGACCCCTAGCAAAAAATATTAAATGATTTTCATATAGAAATCATATAGTTCAATTTTAATTTCAGCATACATAGCATCCACTTGCATTTAAATCGGATTGGAAGCGGAAATGGACATGAAACAAACATTGGTATTATCGATTTATACATGTTTATGCCTCATTATTCAAGTGAGGACATTCTAGGTGGAAGAACATAGAGAGAAAAACACTTTAGAAAGAGAGAATAGCGAGGGAGAGCCACGGTGGTGAACCCCCTCATGGCCGTGTCTCCTAGCCGTCATCCCTATCTAGCGATCGGTGCAGTTGCTACCCTCCTTGTTTAAGCCACGATCCAACTGGTCGCTCAACCCTCATAGCGTTAGTAAACAGCAACGGTCAACTACCATGCTTCCTGCCCTTCGCAGTTGTTGCTGCCAAGTCCCCTTGGCTGTATCCGTTAAATTGAGTTAATATCATGAAAACCCCAAATTAATACACCTGTGACAAAAAAATGATAAAAATATCAAATGGGTAGACCCGTAAACTGCTATGTGTCATTTAACCTAGCAATTTGACGGTAAAATTTAACGAAAATTAATGGATGGTAAATTTATCACAAATATACCAGTTTGGGGTAAATTTATCATATTTATATTAGTTTAAGATTTTTGATGGTAAAAAAAAATAATTTGGGATAAATTTATTATAGATGTACAAGTTTGGAAATTTTTTGTGGTAAAAAAAATAATTTGAGTTAAATTTATTACAAGTGTACCAGTTTAGTATTTTTCGTAATATTTGTTAGGATACATGTGTGAATTGTGTTAGAGAAGTCCCATATTAAAGAATTAATATGGTATTGAGTAGTTAATATATCCTAGTTGGCTCATAGCTCATTAGTTTAAGCTTTTGAGGGAAAGAATGTCCAATTGGATATATTAATGAGCTTAAACTTGGGCACCCTTTTTGCAGTATCTCTGACTAAATGTATTATAATTTCACTATGCGCTCTCGACAGTATTAATCCCTAAATCAATAACATTGTTGTGATATGGTTCATACTGCCATACAACAGGAAAGCACATGGGTCATGCTCCATATTTAGCTAGCGAGGGCTTGGGAAAGCCATCATGACAAGGGTCTTAAGGAAGCAACGTCCCCGGACACTAAAAGGTTTTTCACTATTTAAGCCCATATTCTTCCTTTAGCAGTTTGGGCTGGGGCTCATAAATAGTTACTACTATCTATACTTCTTTTCTCTTGTAATTAAGAGATGTAACAAGAGGTGTGAGGTACAAATTATAGTGAAATCCTCTGTTGGACGTAATCTCAGTTTAAGGATGAATCATGATAAAATATCGCATATCAATTTCTCTTTCTTATTTTATATTTACTTTGACTTGATTGTGTGCCTAATCCTAACAAGCATGACCTTATTTATTTATGCCACTATATTGAGTGTGGATCCAATTAGAGTCATATATTCTTTAATTCGATATATATGCACCATCTATTGCATTGTAGGAAGCCCTCCTTTCTAGTTTCATCACAACTTCATTCATGATTTATTTGATAAGGCTTTGTGCCCTAGCAGGGAAATCGGGCATTCTGGGGACAAAAGCCATCATCTGTAAGCCATGAAATTGTATTTTTTTGCGAGTATTATCTATATAGATTCGCAACCTAGAAGTGAGATTGCTATTTGCAAATTTTCTGCTTTCCTTAGGAATAGCTGCATCAGGAGCTAGAATTGGGATCGCTCTTATTTTATTGCTTTCCTTCGGGAAGAAATCACTGATATGAAGAATTATGGCTTTGGTACAGCAGAGAAGAGAAAAATTTGATAACAAAATGCAAATTGAGGGATTTGCATCTTCGAGAAGATACACCTACAAAGACATCAAGAGGATGACCAACTCTTTCAAAGAAAAGTTAGGTTGGGGAGGCTATGGCTGCGTGTACAAAGGCTAACTTTGAGACGGTCAACTTGTGGTGGTGAAGCTTCTAAAGAAATTGAAAGAAGATGTAGAAGAATTTTTCAATGAAGTTGTGAGTGTAAGCAGGGCTTTTCATGTCAATGTCATAAGCCTCCTAGGGTACTGTTTTGACGGAAGTAGAAGAGCTTTGGTTTATGAATTCATGCCCAATGGATTGCTCGAAAAGTTCATATTTAATAGGAGGGACACTTTGGAGGTAGATCAACAATTGAGTTGGGACACCTTGTACCATATTTTGCTCGGAATGGCTCACGGGCTACAGTACTTGCATGGAGGATCTTGCACTTTGACATAAAGCCTCACTACATTCTCCTCGATAGAAACTGTTGCCCCAAGGTTTCTAACTTTGGTCTTGCCAGAATATGCCCTAGAGAAGAGAGCATTGTGTCAATGCTAGGTGCCTAGGGCACCCCTGGATTCATTGCTTCGGAGCTGATCATGTGGAACATTGGAGGGGTTTCTCAAAAATGGGATGTGTATAGCTATGGCATGATGGTTCTGGAGATGGTCGACAAGGGGAAAAACATCAAAGTCAAGGTAGATCATACTAGCAAAACATACTTCCCTCGTTGGGTCCATCAATGCTTGAAGCTCCAAGAAGAGGTTGGGCTGTGCGAGATCACGAATGAGGGGGACAAATGATCATGAAGAAGATGATTGTAATAAGACTATGGTGCATTTAGATTGATCCAAGGGCGCAAACTTCTATGACCCAAGTTGCAGAGATGTTCAAATGAAGTGTTCGAGGCCTTGCAATTTCCTTCCAAACCAACATTCTCGTCTCCTTCAAGATCGTTCACGGCTTCTCCAAGTGAAATTTCATCTATAAAAAACAGCGATGATTAAGTTGGGATTAATTGAATATCAATTATATGAGATCGACAATAGTTTGTAATTGAGTATTAGAATGTCTAGGTTGAATTTCTATGGCATGATGTACACAAAAAAGTGAAGTGCACGTTATTTCATAATATGGCTAATTCCCTAAAAAATCTTGAACTTTAAGTCCCGTCACAGTGCTCTAGACTTTTTTTTTTTGTTTATCTCATAAAACATCCTCAACTCTCACTCTGGCCCCAAATTTGCTGGTGCGTCCAAAAATCAGTCGATACTGATTTCTTCAATATTATCATCATCATGAGGTTTCTATTATTCCTTACAAGGTAAGGGTGTCGATGAAAATGCGCATTTTGATAGTGAACTTCTAACTGATTTGTTGTCGATAATTTTGAGTAGACTAGTGATGGTTTTCAGATAGTGAACAGATTTAAGACTAGAGTAACAGTTAAAATTGTTAAATGTGTAACAAATTTATTGAATCATCTCCATTTGTGCCAGCCCAAATAACATGAACTCTTGAATCGTGTTTGCCTAATCCATTTACCAAGTTTAGTTGAGAGATGTGTCATTCATCTAAAGATCTTATCATAGACTATGCTAGAGAACCAGTTAAAGCAACGTAAGGTACCATTGTAAACGGATCGACTTCCTTCGTGATTAAGTGTCATCAGTGTCTTAGCAATTCCTTGTCATCTATTCTCAACTGGTACTCTCGAGATACTTGTTAACTATACATGCTCCTACATTTATTCCTCAAGTATTGTTTTTCAAGTTTTAGTCAAAGCTGCTCTCCAAGGAGCGTAGATTTCCTTTTTCATTATTGAAAAAGGAATTTAATAAACAAAGCTCCGAGTCCAAGAAATTTTTGATGCTACACTCTTATATTGATCTTTGAAGTGCGTTCACGAAACCTCGTGGTAGTTCGTGATATTCTGGCATTCACAATGCGGCAAAAACGAAAGTGGCTGAAGTTTTTTTAAAATTTCCTTTCTTTTTTTCATTGACTAATTTTGAGTTTTTTTATATTTTATTTTCCTTTTTATTTTTATTTTTATTTTCATTTGTTCTTCCTCCGTTGGTCATTGGCCATCGCGTCACTGAGCCCAATGGCTGGTGACCGAAGAAGGTTGTCCACATTGGGATCTGGTGAGAGGGGACCTCGCTAGTTTTGAGTGAGTTCGGCGCCGGTAGTTGCCTTTGGTCGGTCACTGGACCTCAATTGTTGGCCATCACCAAAGTCCTTCGATCGGCGGACAACGAAGGAAAAAAAAAAGGAAAGAAAGAAAAGAAAATATAAAAATAAAAATAAAAATTTCAAAAAAAGCGAAAATAATAAAATTTATCCATATCAGTGTTGGCCATGTCACGTAGGATGGCTCCTTTTCACGTTAGCGATTATTAGCCGAAATTGCCTCGATGGATTACATTGGCAAAATATGAAATGATTTAGAACTAAATTGGCATAATTGAAAAGTTCAGGATTTTATTGGCACAAATAGCATCAATTAATGACTTTTTTTTTTGATAATTTCTGCCTTTTGTTAAGTGATATATGCTTGATTTACATAGTCTGGATTCTCTCGAATAACACACTTTTAAACTAGTGATTTATTTACCCTTTATTAAGTAATAAAATGCGGATGGAAGGAAGTTTATTGTACTATGAGATTCCTTAAACGGCACAAATTCTAATCATGCCACAAAAGTGACAGACAAAACGGCGTGTGTACAATTGATAAGATAGTGGTTCTTCCACCATCGTAAGAACGAGCCTAATACCTCCAAAAATTCCAACTTTCCTTCTTGTCCAGTTGTAGTTTTTCTCTCATAAAAAATATCCAACCTTTAGTCCCAATTTTACCCTAAAACTTTTCTAATTTTAGATCGGGCCTGATTCCCTTAAAAAAAAAAAACCAACTTTTGGTCAAATTCTATATCTGCCCCGAACCTTTTTTGGTATCGAAAAAACCCCAAATTTTAAGAACTGCCCCAAATAGGCCCCTGATTTTTGTTTGTCTAAAAAAATCAGATTTTTTTTAAAGTATACTCAAGTTTACCTCATGATCCAATCACAACTTGATGTGGCATTTTCACATTGATAAAGAAACACCCACATTAGCAAAGCAAGAGAGTGATAGGTATAGGCTGATGTTGCATTTTCACGTAAATAACAAATCCAACCCAAAAAAGAATTTCTCCAAAATGAAACCATTGTAGGATATGAAAATTAGGGACAACTAATGCCGTTTTTTGGACGGAGGGCTAATGGGGCAAACTTGAGATTAGATTGAAAAATATGTGATTGTTTCTTAAAAAAAAAGTTTGGGGTATATTTGTGACTGGGCCAAAAGTTTAGGATTTTTTTTGGAGACGAAAAATATGTTAAAAATTTTGGGGGTAGATTTGACACTAAACTTGAAGTTAGGGGTTTTTTCTAAGACAAGAAAAAATTCAAGATAGATTTGGGACTTGACCTAAAGTTTTTTTTTTAGGGGAATTAGGCCCCTTAGGTCCTGTCCCAATTATGTCCAATGAAAAACTCTCAACTTTAGGTCTTGTTCCAATTTTACCGTCCAATCCCAGTTTTACCTTAAAATTTTTATAGTTTCATAAAAAGTCACAAACTTTTACTTAAGTCACAAATCTTCCCCCATTAACTCTCCATCCAATTTTCTCATTGACAACTAAAAAATAGAAAACTCCCAAGCATGAGCTATTTGAGCATCTCGAATGCAAGCTTCTGATCAGGAGAGATCGTTCCCAAGCATGAGAGATCAATGACCAAATGCAAAATCCCTAAGGTGATTTTGATGGAGGGTTAATAGAGGAAAATTTAGGATTCAAGCAAATGGTGGTGATTTAGGAGACAAAATAATTAAAGCAAAATGAAACTGGATCTAAAGCTTAGGTTTTTTTTTATGAGACAAAAAATATTTAGGATAGAATTGGTATTGGACCTAAAGTTGATGGTTTTTTTTTAGATAATTTTTTTAGGGTAGAATTGTGACTCGATCTAAAGTTGGGGATATTTTGAGGGACAAAAAAATTTTAGGGTATAATTGAGACTAGATCTAACATTGGAGGTTTTTCAGAGTATTAGGTCGGCAAGAATGACTTCTGTTTTTGCCGCATTGCGAATGACAGAAAATCATGAATAACAATGAGATTATTTAAACGCACTTCAAAGATCAAGATAAGAGTGAAGCATAAAAAAAATTCTTGGACTTGAACTTTGCTTATTACATATTCCCTTGTTAAAAAATAAAATAGCGCTAAAGTTAGCGCAGGAGAATGCTACAAACAATGCATAGGGAATATGTTTAGGAGCATGTACGGTTAATGATTACCTCAAGATCCTTGATTAAGCATGTTCTCTATGTTCGTTTCAAATGATTGATCTTGTATAGCCCCCAGCTGAATCATTACTTTCTTGTAGAGACGAAATTTCACATGGACAAGCCGCGACCGGTCTTGAGGGAGATGACAAGGATGGTATGGGAGGAATTTGCAAGGCCTCAACACTTCCTTTTAGCATCTCTACAACATGGGTCATAGAAGGTCGATCTCTCGGGTCAATCTGAATGCACCATAAGCCGGTTACAATCATCTTCTTTGCTATTCCTTCGTCCTCCTTGCTTGCGATTCCATGTAGCCCAAGTTCTTCTTGAAGCTCTAAACGTCGATGGACCCAATGAGGGAAGTATATTTGGCTGGTATGATCTACCGTGACTTTGATGTTTTTCCTCCTGCCGACAATCTCTAGAACCATCATGCCGTAGCTATAGACATCCGATTTGTGAGAAACCCCTCCAATGTTCCTTATGACTAGCTCTGGAGCAATGTATCCGGGGGTTCCTCGAGCACCAAGCATTGATACGATGCTCTCTTCTCTAGGGCATATTTTGGCAAGACCAAAGTCAGAAATCTTGGGGCAATAGTTTGCGTCAAGGAGAATGTTGTGGGGCTTTATGTCAAAGTGCAAGATCCTTGTGTTGCATCCTCTATGCAGGTACTCTAGCCCATGAGCTATGCTGAGTGAAATCTGGTACAATGTCTCCCAACTCAATTGTAGATCTTCCTCAAAAGTGTCACTCCTGTTAAATATGAACTTTTCGAGCGATCCATTGGGCATGAACTCATAAACCAATGCTCTTTTGCTTCCTTCAAAACAGAACCCTAGGAGGCTGACAACATTGACATGAGAAGTCCTGCTTATGCTCGCGACTTCGTTGAAAAATTCTTCTGCATCACCTTTCAGCTTCTTTAGAAGCTTCACTGCCACAAGTTGACCGTCTTGAAGCTTGCCTTTATACACGCAGCCATAGCCTCCCTGGCCTAACTTTTCTTTGAAAGAGTTGGTTATCCTCTTGATGTCTTTGTAGGTGTATCTTCTCAAAGAGACAAGTCCCTCTATTTTCATTTCGCTGTCGAAGTTTTTGCTCCTCTGCTTTGTCAAAGCCATAATTATTCTGATCATTGTTTTCTTCCATAAGAGAAGCAGCACGATTAGGATGACCCCAATTCCAGCTACTGATGCAACCATCCCTAAAAAGATGATGAATAATTTTGAACAGCAGTCTCACTTTATCACTTCTTCATGGTTTCTGGGATATTTTGGCAATATTGATTCCTTTGAGCAACTCTGCAAGCTTACCGTCGAAAAGTGGCAAAAAATTGCAGAGGAGAATGTAGATAATTGAAAGAGAGAGTCTTGAAATAATTACCTATTCCAACTTTGAGACCAATCTTCTTGTTTCCTGAGACATTAATCATCAAAAGAGAAAAATGTATCAACGAATCGTAAACAGAGTATCTCAATGCCTCTAAGAGTTATAAAGATCATTGCACATCATAAGCTTATAGCTCATTCAACTTCGAGAAAGAAAAAGCACCACTATCGTGCAAAAAGATTACAAATTCACCAGTTTGATCGATCCTCCTCTGGAACTTTTCTTGGATCAATTAGTGTCATCTTACAAAGGGAACTGGAAACACATGCAAATGAAACTGTGTGAGCTAATGAGGGTAGATATTAGCTACAGCCCTAAATTCTATAGCTATCGGGGGATGAACTGGAAGACCTAGGGAGGAAAAAAAATTTCTTGCTGGTATAAAAGGAGCAAATTACAAAGCTATGTGATCAATGATGTGGTATCAGAGGCGGAGACAGATAAAACTTTCTGTGTCGCTAATCGAACTGGTGGTCTGTTCTAGACATGTCTCTCAACTCTTTTGGCTTCTAAGCAGACCTATAGGCCTGATTAGAAGTCGTTCCATGGATGAAAGAAAAGGGCAGCTCATGTTCAGGCAAGAATTTTCAAGCTTCTTGAATCATGAACACCCAATTAATAACGAGCAAACTATTGCAGAAAGATAGAAACGTTATCATTTCCATTACTCTTCTCTCTCGAGGCTCACGAACGTCAAAATTTATGAGGTTCCGACTCAAGTGGTTTGGGATAAAAGTGATGTTAATGCTAATGTTGTGGAGTAGGAGTTTTCCTTTGGTTGTGTTGATGATAAAATCCCAAGAAAGAAACAAGTAGTTTTAGCCCAACATTTACAAAATTTTAAGGTAAATTCGGAGCATCTTCACTTGATGGAGGGACAATGACACAAATGACTTTAGCTCAATATACAATATCATCTTTAAATTTTTAATTTGCCATATGTGATCCTTGAATTATTGGCAATGTAGTCCTTCTGTTTACGCAAAAAATAAATCAAACGTTATCTGATAATTATATGTTGAGCTGGATTTTAACAAATGATGCGTCAATGGGTTCATCTTTTTATCCATTGGCTTTGTAAAAGGAAAAACCTAATGTTAACATGCCCATCATTATTTGATGATATTATATACGAAGACTTGAATAATTATCATTGGGAAAAGTACCAAAAAATTCATAAATCTATTTCATTTGTGATAATTCAGTTCAAACTTTTCAATTGTACAAGTTGAGTCCTAAAGCTTTTGATATAGTTCATCTGGCCAATTTGAGTGGGAAATTGCTTACATGAATACCGGCCGTCCTATATGGCACGATAACGTTTTTCTTTTTGATAACCGAGGTGTCCGGAGGCTGGTGAGCAGAGCTCGAACCGGGGCCATGAACCTGACTAATTCTCGGGGAGACGCCGCAGGACCCCACCACCACGGTGCTCCGGGTAATGGCACGATAACGTTGACATGCATAAATTTTTAAAAAGTTTCCAGAATTTTTAGTTGCTTTTTTTTTCTTTCATACAAGATGATTCATTAATAAATTGACCAACCAAGCATTTACTCTTCTAATTCCAAGAGCTGCTAAACGTCAAATTATGAAGGAATCCAAGCACGCACAACTGAAAACGAGCATCGAAAAGCCAATCACGGCGACTGGCGAACAAAATGCAGTAACCATTTGCCAAGATAAGAGAAAATGAACGGACACAAACCTCGTTCCCTTACCTTTGCAAAACGAACCGTCGGCGTGGATCCTCTTGTTGTCGCCGCAGAAGCACAGCAGCTGCTCATCCTGGTTGACCGCGCACCGCCCGCCGGAGTGCTCGCAGTTGCCGCACTGCTTCTCCTTCCCCCAGTCCAGCACGAACCCCTCGCTCATCGCCCGGGACAACTCCTCCACCACGTTCGCCGCCGTCACTTCCGTCCGCTTCACCGCCGCCACCACCACATCCTCGCAGTCTGACCCCTCATCAAACGCCGCCACCTCCTCCTGGCTTGTGTTCACAAGCACGTACGACCGGTTATCGCCGGATTGTGATTGCAAGCAATCGATGGCCAAGGCGAGGATGTTCACCGTTGTGCAGTTGAAGAAGAAGGTGAGGTTGACGTTGACGGAGTTGTAGTCGAGCGGGAGCGCGTCGAGCGTGAGGTTGTGGCGGGCCCTGGGGCATTTCTGGTTAGCGACGTCGATGTCGACGAGAGTCAGGGTCTCGTTGTGGTAGTTGATATTGGTGACGAAGTAGATGTCGTCCCGAAGAGAGAGGGTTGGGTGAACGGAGCCGTACGGGCAATTGAGGCCAAAGCCCCGGTAGCCGCAGTGCACGGGGGCGTCGCTGGTGACGTTCCAGAATGGATATCGGATTTCGACATCACCACATATGAACGAGGGTGAGTTGGGGTCGCAAATGGCTGAGAAATTGGATCGGGCGCCATGGAAGCTCCCGGAGAAGAAGAAGAAGAAGAGAAAAGGAGAGAGAATGCAGAGAAGGCGGTGGTTTGGCATTGTCTTTCTTCTTGTCTTGGCGAAGGAAGATGATCAGCGACTGGCAATTTAGAATGGACCACCTAAATAAGGATGCCTTCAAAGTCTAACTCATGTAACTTTCTATTTTTTCACTCCCTTTATTTGTTAATCCAGTTGCTACACTGCACTACTTCTCTTCTCTTCAGCTTTGTACGCGTCATCTATGAAGCACCGACATGTTGGGTAAGTCAACGCGTGTCGGAAGTCTGACATGTGGTCAATGATGGTGACACGTCGGGACATGCGAGTCATTGAAGGAGGAGCGCGGAGGAAGCGCGGGTTTGGAGGTCAGAAAACGAGGGAAGAGGAGGAGAAGGGTGCATGCGTCTCGGATCATAGAGAGGGAGAGAGCCTGTAACAAGCGAGTCAGTGGGGAAGGAAGGCTGCGTAGCTCAGATCTAGAAAGGGATGCAGTGATGGAGCGAGCCAGCGTAAGAGGATGGGCTCCGGTAGTTGGGTTGCTTCGCGAGATAGAGATGAGCGAGAGGTGAGGCTCTCGATTGAGCGAGAGACGAAGATGAGAGAGAGAGAGAGAGAGAGAGAGAGAGAGAGAGAGAGAGAGCGCGCCCGGGGGTGGGGGTTCGAGAAGAAGACGAAGATGACAGTGAAAGAGGGGGGTGGTGGGCGGGTTGTGTGTGTGTGTGGGTGTGTGTGTGTGTGTGGTTGGTGTTGCGAGCGCAGGTACTCTGCTGGATTGCAGAGGTCATTTTGGAGAGAAACAAATATTTAAGTAATTTAATTTAATTTTTAAAAAATTAATTGGGGGTCAAATTACAAGAATATCATTTTTATATAAAAATATATTTTTAATATACAACATGTCCCCAACGTGTTGAAAATTTCTACTTTTTAAAAATAACATGTCGGCGTGGTGTGTCGTGTCCTGTTGTGTGTCAGTATTGGTGCTGCTTAGCTCGTCACAAGGGAAACATGATTGTTTGATTAAATGATGTATCCATTTTTCATCATATACGAACTTGAAAGGGAATCTAATACGCAATTCTATGTCATCCGATGAATAACTCTAAATATACACTATGGTAATTAAAAGGTGACTTATATAGTTTGGGACATCATTTAGTAGATCAAATTAATGAACCAGTAGTTATATACCTAATATTACCTCATTATCTAAATATTCACATTGGCTAGCTACCATATACCAGAATAATGATGTTTGGTTTTCAAGCTTCAAACACTCCCATGTATATCTTGTGGGAATAACGCTCTTCACATATAACGTTTGGCACAACGATTGGACCTTTCTTTTTCTTTTTCTTTTTCTTTTTCTTTTCTTTTCTGTACAATAGTTTTTCTGTATTATTGTGCCGTAAAAGGATATATTCAAGAATTCTAGGAAATAGAAAATACGTAGACGTTGGTACACTCGATTACACATGAAGATACCTTAATCTCATTGTAGCCACATATATAGCACGAGCCATCGATCTTGGGAGAATAACACAAATAATCCTTGAAATTCGACCCGATGTGCAATGTGGTATATTTGAATTTTTAATTAGTTCAATGTGGTCTTTGAACTTTAGCCCAATGTGCAGTGTGGTTCTGAACTTTTAATTTGTTCATGTAGTTTATGAATTTTTGGTATATGTTCAATTTAGTCCCACAAACTACGAAACATGTGATATAATATGAACAACTAATTTTTTGTTAGCACTAAAGTTTTGGATATTGGAAGAAAAGAAAAGGAAGAAACCTTTAGTTAATTTGTGCTGCTTCGTAGAAAGATTGTATAACAGGAGGCTTGTTCCTTAGTGTAATTTAGAGGTCCCTTCGACTGGGAAGTGTGATGGTTTGACTTTGTGGTAGATAATCAATTTCCACATTTCAACACGTTGGCGGGTCCTCCAACCTAATTGTGATTTGGAGGTCCCGTTGACTCGGAAGTTTCCTGGTTTGTTCCCTCAAGGCTTTCCAGGGCAAAGTTCTGGCGTGGGACATTGATGCATCAAGGTTGGGTGCTCGATAAATGCACGCATGGGACCACTTTCCGCCTCGCTCGGCATTTTTGCTTCGAAGTTGAAGAACCAGCGCACAAGACAGTGATGGGAGTTGGGATCAATTCAAGCCACTCGCTCCGTTTGATTTTTCTGCAAGTCCTTTCCGCATCGTCTCCTCCCTCTTTCTCCTCTGCTCTGCAAATCCTCTTCCTCCTCCCCCCAGTCCCAAATGAACCTCTAAAACTTCATGTGCGTAGCTAATTGTCACAAATCGATCCTTGTCATCGTCTTTCACCGACTTTGTCTATCAGGCTCTATCGGACGATGCGCGACATGAGGCCTTCGAGCCTCGGAGATACAGGCACGGCCCTGACATCGATTACCTTTTCTGGATTTCTAACAAAAAAGAGTTGTATCGTGGCTATCTAAATATCGATATTACCTGCAAAGAGATATAACCTGTAGCTGAAAACAATGCAAAAAGAAATAGGGAAATTGTTAAATGCAGATATCGGCGGAAGGATAGTGCAAGTATCATAATTTGTGTATGGCAATCACTTTGGTTCTAATATTTTTTTTTTGGATCACTTAAGTGTTAATTTTTTTTTGAAAATTAATTATTTGAGTGCCAATTCCGATGAGTTTTGTCGGAAATCTTACGTGACATCCACGCACTCGCCAGAGGATTTCAGTCAGCAATAGAAAAATGCTAAAACTTAATAGAAAATTCCACATAATATTAAAAAATTAAAAATAAGCTAAAAAAAAAAATACTACTAAGCAACTTCATCTTTTGTCTTTTCCTCCAATTTACAAATTTAGTGTTAAAAACTAATTTCTTGGGATTTTTGTCCTGTGTCGGAGTTGCAACTCCCTATGCAATCATGGCATCGTTAAGCGCCCGCATTAACCGTTCCAGAACTCATTGGTAGGTTATGTAAGTAATTTTTCCAATTGCCCATTTAGCTTCATCTTCACGAGTGTCGGCACTTAATTTTGGTGGTCTCGTATTTTATCCACCCCATGGGAAACATCTCATTTGGCGCATAGATTATCCGAAGGAAGTTGAAAGTGGAAAATCGTTGGCCAGCCAATTGAATCAATAATAAAAAGAGGAAATAGAAAAGAGGGGCTCGTGTGAAAGAAGAATGTCAAGTACAACATATTGTCAAAAAACAGCCACAACCCCCCCAAACCAGAAAAAAAAAAACCCAAAAAAGTCCAATGTATAGCGACCTTCCCAGCAATGGACCATCAAAAGAAAAGCTAATGAATTACTAAGTCTAAACGCGAACTATTTCAAATGCATACCAACCGCAACTTTCGAGTTTTAATTTAATTAAATTGAGATGCAAATCAGTTTATTCAAGAGTTGCCACTAATCGGTTATTGATAAGTTGATTAGACATGTAAATAAGGTGGGGGATAATATTTTACTTCTAGGTAGTAGAGATTCATGGAAATAGGGACTTGATTATGCTAGATAAATCTAACGTCATTTTTGCACATTTTTTCTTTATTTAAAGAAAATTAGCATGCAGTTTTCGCAAGTTTTTAATACTAAGTCACTAACATGCAATGGGCGCTTAATCAATTAATGTAACACTTGATAAATCAAATCAAATCAAATCAATGAATAAATTCCTAGAATTAGGGCAAACCCCAATGCATTAAATTCCTAGAAATAGGGCAAACCCCAATGTATTAAGTAAAGCATAACTTCACTATGATTAATGTCCTAATATCTGCAAGTTGTTAAGTAAAAATGCATGCATGGCTTAAACATAATACCAAAATGAATGATACTTATCTTCTTTTCTGGGTTTTTCTTCTTCTGCATGCAAATTTAATCTTGTATGATTACATGGGTTCTAATTTAACATGCATAAATTATTAGACTAATGACATGATATGGATGACCGAATTTTAATGAACGGATAAAATTATGAACTAGTCTAACATGACATGCAATCAAATATATATTCAGCCGAAACATGCAATCACTAGATGATATTGATATGATGACATGGAAATTATGACATTGCAATAATGAAATGGCAACAAGGACATGCCAATGACAATAACGTGGCAATGGTGACATGATAGTAATGCAACTAGTTCTATATGATATGCATGCTATGTATTGATTTTTATGATTTCTTCTAAAAGTAAAATAAGAAATTGTCTAAAATATGTGATTACCTAATTTTCATTAAAAAATAATGTGTATTCAATCCCGATCTAAATTAGGTAATGACTACATGATATGCGATTCTAAATTAGGAAACCAAACTGAATGCAATCTATCCCAAATGTTCTGCACTTTGTTTTTTGTATTTATCATGGAAACAGATTTTAAGCTCATATAATCCAACATTCACCATATCCAAAAACAGGAAATAAAGGTAACTAAGGGTCGAAACCCCAATTATATACCCCGGACTTGAAAGAGGAAATTTCCAATTTAGGATTGGCCCGACATCACATACCAAATCAAGTTAGAGCCGTAATAATCCAAAGGGAATTGTTACCCTGACAATCTGACAGTATTGTCAGTTAATTTTTACCACATAATTTTTCAATCAATGAGTGATTTATGCAAAATATGCGATGATAGTCTAAATCTACAGTTGAAATTGCACTGTCTTTGACAATACTTTCAGGAAACATTTCCCTAATCCAAATTAGATAACTAGATAGTAAAAGCGAACAAATAAACTTGGAAGTTAACTGAGTTGGGATTCTGATTTCAATTGAGTCCCATGACGAGGAGGCGCGACCGTGACCCGCAAGGAACTAGGAATCCAGCGATTGAGAAGATCACAGGGATGTTTAGCAAGTTGGGCAGCGGCCACAAGAGGGGGTGGGAGGGCACAGGGACAAAGCTTGGCTGTGATTGCGAAGCTCGATGGTAGGTAGGACTTGTCAAGAAGCCAGCAACCCCAGAGAACTTTTAGGTCTTTCCTCCACACGTTCGTTCTTCTTTTTGCATTATTTGTGCTTGGAGAACATGGGATCCTTAGTGCGTGTGTTGTATCGCGAATGATTCATTGTCGAGGAAAGCAAGGAAGTTTTATGGTTTGAGCCCGTAAACTGTTAGTAGTTTGCACACGTATTCATGAATAACAGGTGTTATATATAATGTAATACTTTTGTGATTGAGAATCATCACCAAGAGGTATAATGTGCTAATTATAATAGAATCTAGATATAACCCAAATTCAAGATTGAACCAGGATAAATCACGGGTTTTGATTTATTTTGTCGCATTTACTCTCAATTTTGTCGTGTCTATGAGCCTAGTCCTAACATTCTCGATTTCTTTTTCCCACCTTCGTCACCTCACCATTGCCAACAATGGCTGGCGATGGTGAATGATGGCTAGCAGTGGTCGCCAAGCCCCTGCTAGTGGTTGGCGACCTACGCCGATTGCTAGCAAGGGCTCAACCTCACAGATCCAAGTGAGGGTGAGGTCAGCCTCACCCAGCCACGGTGAGGTTTGACCTTGTAGATTTGGCATCTAAGTAAGAGATTCGACCTCGCCTGCGGTCAACTAGGGTCGCCAGCCACTGGTTGGGCTATGCCTCTATGAAACAATCGGAGGACCAACTTGAAAGGAATTTTTGAATTCAATTCTTATGGCAATGGAATCCTATTGGTGAAGGCAGTGCAAGCCCTATTGGAATCCTATTGTTGTTGTTGTTGTTGTTGTTGTTGTTGTTGTTGTTGTTGTTGTTGTTGTTGTGAGATAACTATCTAATTCATCCTAAATCTAGGATTACTAGGGTATCGAATCCCATTCGCTTTAAATTCCGATTCAATCCCATTCTTATTGTACATATGTTGATTTAATCCAAAGTTTTTCAATTTTGCTAATGTAAATCGAAATATTTAGGCAAAATTTTCAATGTGGCCACTTCGACCAATTGACTCTGGAAATTGCTTACGTGGCACACTAGTGTTGACGGTCTATGGATCGCCATGCCATCAAAAAAGACTACACTTGAATATCTCGTAAAAGCTTATGACTACGTTGACATTATGATAAGTTTAGGACTGAATTGATATTCGCACCACATGTGAAGAGCTGAATCGGTAATTTTCCCTATGATTTGCATAACTTGGCTCGAAAGTCTCGGGAATTGCTCCTAATGATCAAGTAGACCATCAACGTCAACATTTGAATATGTGGGCAATGATGTAGCTAGCAAAGACACCTAAAGGGGGGTGAATAGGTGCTTCTGCAAATTTTGAGTTATAAGCGCAAGCAAGCACAGAAACTGAGTATTGAAACTAAACAGATCAAGTATGCACGAAATAAATGAGTTCAGAAGGAGAAATGTGCACATAGATTTATAGTGGTTCGGCTATAGTAAGCCTACGTCCACTCTCCCACGATGACAGCCGATTGGCTGGATTTCACTATGATGATTGCAAGGTTACAATAAACTTCTCTCAACTCACTCACAAGAGTATTTCCACGAGAAGTTAAAATAACTTTCTCAACAGTTTTGCTCATCTTTTTCTTTTACATTTGATTTTGAACGAATACCAGCACTCTCTTTTTATACTCCTTTCACCTCGAACTAGCCGTTGTCAAGGTGTTCCACGGGATCACTCGTCAATCTTCAATCACCCTTGATTGAGCGAGATAAACCTCGAAAGATGCTAGGTACCCGTTGAAGAAAGATTCTGGTTACTTCAGATCCAGTCGCCCATACAACTAAATCTTCAGTTTCCATTTTCATGAGATGTTGAATCTTCTGAGGAAGAAAAGAAAGATAATATCCAATCAAGGATTTTTGTCCTAATGAAGATGGACAGTCATCATGTAGATCGAATCCTGTCACTTTTCATAATTTCCGAAATCAATCGGACTCTTGTCAAATGTTGGTCTTCTTAGTCCAGTTACAGAATCTGAATCCGTTCAGAAATAACCTTCAAACCATGTGAATTCTCTCTGAATCTGATTCGGCTTTTCTCTGTGAATCTGAGCTCTTAAAGATCCTACTATCGACGTCTCACATGAGTTTTCTTGAGGTCTTCCAAGGCAATGCTGTCCTCCATCTGAATCCATTTGAGGCAGTCAAACACTTCATCTGAATTACTCAGACGCAGACTCCTCCTTTTGTTTCCTTTAGAGGCACAAGCATAGTTCCTTCTTCTGACCATTCAGAAGCACTACAGTGACGACTCTTCCTTGAGTCTGAATGCTAACTCTTCCTTAAATCTGAACGCCAGTTGCGGGATATTCAAAGCTCTTTTCACATCGTGATTTCTACAAGGAAGATATACTTCCATTAATTAGACTTCTTAATACGAGTTTTGTTAGAATCAAAATTCTTGGTGGGATAGTTTCTTCAACAATCTCCCCCTTTTTGATGATGACAAAACTCCTTCGGTTTTAAGCAATGATAAAGTAAAATAAATTAGTTTAAGCAAGAAATATTCTCTGTAATGAAGCAATTATATTAAAAGAATTTTTTTAATAATAAAGGTGGATAAGAACTTTCGAGTAGTGCAACAAGGTGACATAAGATTATTGCAACTTAATCGATATTTATGCTTCTGAAAAAGATATCACCGTATCATGTTGAGGTTGCACATTGTTATATGTTTAGCCACCTGCAAACAGTTCATGCCTTCTCCCCCTTTTTGTCATCAACAAAAAGAGATATAGATAAACAATAAATGCTGAATAAACGATGTTGATATGTCAAAATTAATAGTCATGAACAATGTTTAAAAGAAAAAAAAAATTAAGAGAGAGTGGGCTTGTCATCATCCTCTTTGGCTTCATCTTGAGGTCTGCTTCTCTTGGATCTGACAATGGTAAAACTAGGGGTGAGCAACCAAACCGGGTTTACCCGGTACCCGGATCGGCCCACCCGAAAAACAGGGCCGGGAATCGGTTCCCGTTAAAACCGGGCCGGGAACCGGTTCCAATTTTTGAGAACCGGTTAGAACCAATCCGGTTCCTGGGTTTAGGTAAGAACCCACCCGAACCGGTTTTTAGATGATGTTTTTTTTTTAAAAAAAACTCTAATCGACTTAAGTCTTCGCCTTGCGTTGCATCACACACTTGCAGCCCCTTACCTCGGCCTCCTCTGAATATAATTTTTTCACCGTGGGCTCTGTTTCTTTTGGGGATGATAGAATACAGATGAATAACTGCTTTTTCTATTTTACATTTTTCATTTGACTAGGGCAACATGTAATCCTAAAATTCTTCCTTTCTCTTAGTGTTATGTGACTTGATGTCTAAGTTCAATCTTGCACTAGAGAGTATTTACATTTGTAAATGAAAATTCCTTTTTTTTTTTGTCGAATATGTAGAGTTCATTGTCCGAGTAATATGTATTCATTTTTGCATACAGGGAAACTGGGTAGACCCTGGAACCGGACCGAAAAACAGGGTCAGTTCCAAAACAGGGTCGGTTCCAAAACAGGGTCCAAGATAAAGAGAGTAGGGTCTTGGTTCCAAAAATTGAGAACCGGTTATAACAGGGTCGGGTTTAGGGCCTAGGTCTAGACCCGGCCCACCCGGGCCATGCTCACCCCTAGGTAAAACTGTCCAGATCGTTTATTTTGGCGCACAGTAAACTACAAGTCTTCTTGATCAAATCTTCCAACGCAGCCAGTTTAGCCTCGACCTTTGCCTCGAATTCCTACATCTGTTCTCTGTTCTCCTGTCTGAATCGAGCCTCATCCCTAACTTCTGTTCGCAGATTCTGAACATCTTGCTGAATTTGAAGTAAAAGATTGTCAGTTTCTAGATGAATAATGGCAGATTCTAAAGCATTGCCTGTATTTTCTGGTTGAGCTTCAAATGGCTGTGACTGTTCTTCAGCTGTTGGTTATAAAGGCTGTTCTTCAACTGAAGGTGCAATAATCTATTCTTCAGACTGAGATGATGACTTTACCTTAATCCTATCTGGCTCTAAGTCTTTGAAGAGCCTTGAGAAGGCACTTCTTACAGGAACCTCTTCCTGAATAGGAATTGGTATGTCTTCTGCTTGTCGTGCATCAAGAAGACTTATAATTCTCGCAGCTTCTATTTGTCTTTCAAAGAGTGCTGCTTCATCTTCCTCAGGCACTTCTTCAATTGTTTCCAGAACCTCCCCCTGAGGTTGTGTAAGAGTTACAAATGTAACTTCCGAACGAGGTTCCTCCTGTTCAACCTCCATCTGAACTTGTTCCTCAGCAATTAACGGTTCCTTTGCTGCAAGTTCCTCTTCATCAACCCTTTCTTCACGTTGCCCTTCAGAATGTCCTTCAGGTTGTCCTTCAGGAATCTTAGGGAGGTCCTTTACCTTGTCATTAGGATCCTCCTTCCCCTTCTGAGATTTTGTTCTTAACTCAGTAGATCCTGATTCATTCTGAAGGGTCAACTTCTTTGTCTTCTTTGGTGATGGAGAGAGTGTTTCCTCATTATCAGATTCAGAACTACTTGATCATGAGATGCTCTGGATCGTCTTGTCCTTCCCCTTTGTCGACATAATCTTTTCTTCTCTTGGCTGATCTCTCATCCTGCTCAATTTCCACTGGTACTACTCGTGACTTGTTGTACCACTTGCCATTTTTCAGCCTGAAACCAATCTTCTGAAGCATTTCAGCTCCACCAGTTTTTACTGGAACCTTCTCTGTAAAAGGTTTACGCAGAAATTGATTGTGGTATCTGAAGATGTCATGAATGAGAGCTGCATACGGCAGTTGACCTTTAGTCTTTTACACAGTTTTATACATATGCAGTATGACTACATGTGTAAGACTAAATTTGTATCCTGTCAACAGTGCCCACATCAACTTGGCCTCGAATCTTGAGATATCAGTATTTGATGATGCTTTGGGTCGAAGAGACTCGATCACAATCTTGTGCATCATGATGTGCTTCAGAGGAAAATTATCATAGGCAATATGTGCCTTGGAATCTCTGGAGAAATTTTCTTTCCCTGTCAGATAAGCAAATGCCTCATTTGGCTGGACATTAATAGGAGTAAACTCTCTGCGTTTGACCCCCATTATGTGAGCTAATTCATCAACCCTCAGATAGCAAAGTTTATCACCTATCTTGTAATACAAAGAGTCTGCATTAAAGAAGGACAGCGTTGAGTAGAAATAGGCAACCAAATCAGGATAAAGACGAGCCTTCTTTTCCATGAAATAATCCAGTTTGCAACTTTTCAGATGCATCTTCAGAGGGATTCCTACAGACTCCAAATAGTCAAGGTCGAAAACCTTGTGAGGCATAATACCTCTTTCTTTAAGAGTCTCAAATCTATCCTTGTGATCCGAATTCAGAAAGTATTGATTGGTATAACCTGCTCTCTTGGCCAAATGAGGTTTAAACTTCGCAAAGTTTTTATACAAGTATTCACCATCATCTTTTGACTCTTCTGCCTTTCCCTTTTCAGCCGTTTCCTTCGGCACATTCCTTTTAGGAGACGTCTTTTTCGAGACAGATTTTTCAGGGACTACTTCCCTTTTGATCTTTTTTATCGCCATATTCAATGTTTCATCATCGCCCAGAATAACAGTTCTTAACGGCTTATACAGACATTCTAAATATTCTTCCTCACTAGAAAAATGGTAAGCATTCAGAAACTTACTGATACTGGTGTATGCACCATCTCTTCTTTTCAAATTGTCATAGAGGTGCTTGATACGATGAGCCTTTTCGACTTGCTCGTCGTAATACTCTCTTGTCTTCATTGTTGGAAATGGTTTTGAAACTCGTGGTCGCTTCCCGATTTTCTGTGATCCTTCTGCTTGTTTAGATTTTTGACCAGATGTCCTCTTCTCTGTCGAGGATGATTTCGGAGCCATTTAGAAAATAGGATTGTGATGATGAGAAGGTGAGGTCTTTTTGAGAGCGAAAGGACTTGTGAAAAACTTGAAAGGGTTTAGGGTTTTTCAAAGGAAGAGAGTTCAATATTTTGAACGAATATAATATATCAATCAAGATAGAATTGAATTAGAGAACGTACCTTTTGTCTTAGATTCTATCATTCGAACAAAATTACTTACTTGAAATTTCAAATAATTTGATACCTGCTCTTGAAGTTTCATATAATCTGCTTATGAATCTGAAACTTTGAGTTGACCTTTCAATTTGCGTCTGAAGATCTAGTCTCTGAGATAATTTGGTCTTGATAGTTTCCTTTTTCTTATAGATCTTAACAAAAAGGGTTAGTGATTGATAATCTATCACGAATAAAATTAAAACTTAACTTATCAAGGAGCTTAGTAAAAATGCCTGCAAGTTGATTCTTCGTGTCCACATGATGAATCTGAATCTCTTGGTTTTGAACATGATCTCTTATGAAGTGATGTTTTATCTCAATGTGCTTTGCTCTCGAGTGGAGTATTGGATTCTTGGTGAGATTGATTGCCCTTGTGTTGTCGCAAAGAATTTCAACATTTGAAACTTCAATTCCATAATCCCTCAGTTGCTGCTTCAACCATAGAATCTGAGCACAACAGCTTCCGAGAGATACATATTCTGCTTCTGCTGTTGATAGAGCCACGGTGCTTTGCTTCTTAGAAAACCATGAGATTAGCATATCTCCTATTAATTGACACGTTCCAAAAGTGCTTTTTCTGTCAACTTTGCAATCCACTAAGTTTGCATCTGAATATCCTTTTAGCACAAAAGTTGATTCTTTTGAGTACCATAGTCCGAGATTTGGATAAGTTCCAATGTATTTGATGATTCTCTTTAGAGTCGAGAGATGTGATTCCCTAGGACTGGATTGAAATCTTGCGCATAAACATACACAATACAAAATATCAGGTCTTGATGCCGTAAGATACATAAGCGAGCCAATCAAACTGCGATATAGCTTCTGATTCACTTCCTTTCCATCTTCATCTTTGTCCAATTTTGATGAATGGGCCATGGGAGTTTCCATCTTTTTGTAATTATGCAAACCAAACTTCTTTATTATTTCAAGAGTATATTTCTCTTGATGGATAAAAATCCATTTGTCAGATTGATGAATCTGAAGTCCGAGAAAGAACTTTAGTTCTCCCATC
The DNA here is from genome assembly GCA_016432845.1 of Psidium guajava. Taxonomy (NCBI): domain Eukaryota; kingdom Viridiplantae; phylum Streptophyta; class Magnoliopsida; order Myrtales; family Myrtaceae; genus Psidium; species Psidium guajava. The sequence goes on from CM028228.1 coordinate 38,155,016, forward strand.
ATGCTCATTTCGAATTCATCCTACATAGCTTTGGAGAAATTCTTACACAGAGACTCGTTAGATGAACCAAATATTAAGTCATCAACATAAATCTGAACGATCAGAATGTCTTTACCCTGCTTCTGAATAAACAGAGTAGTGTTTTCTGTGCCTTTTGTGAACTTCTTTAGAGAAAGAAAGTTACTTAACCTTTCATACCAGGCATGAGGAGCTTGTTTTAATCCATATAGAGCTTTGTTCAGTAGATAAACTAGATCTTTTCCTCTTGGTTCTTCGAACCTTGGTGGTTGTTCAACGTAAACTTCTTCCTTGATGTAGCCATTTAAGAAGGCACTCTTTACGTCCATTTGAAACAACTTAAAATCGTTGTAACAAGCATACGCGAGAAGTAGCCTGATGGATTCTAACCTGGCAACTGATGCATATGTCTCATCATAATCTATCCCTTCTTCTTGGGAGTACCCTTTTGCAACCAGTCTTGCCTTATTTCTGACTACTTTTCCCTTATCGTCCAGTTTGTTTCTGAAAACCCATTTTGTGCCGATGACAGGTCAGTTTTTGGGTCTTGGCACTAATTTCCAGACGTTGTTGATCTTGAATTATTGAAGTTCTTCTTGCATTGCATTTATCTAGCTTTAATCGATTAGAGCTTCTTCGACACTTTTTGGCTGCAATTCAGATACTAGTGCGAAGTTCCTTGATAGTTCTCTTATCTTCGATCTGGTTCTTATACCTTCATCCCAGTTTCCTAAAATGAGATCCTTTGGATGACTGGACTTGTGTTTCCAGTTTTGTGTTGAATCTTTCATCTTCTTGTGAAGTGGTACAGTCGTTCTATCTTTTTCCTTGATTTGAAGAAGTGGTTGCTTCGGGTTCATGAATTTGAATATCTTCTGAACCATTATCTTTTTCTAGGTTGAGATGTACAGTTGGCGTTTGAACAGCTTCTTCCTTGTCTCTTTCCTTCTGACTACATTCTGCGAATTTGACATTCATTGATTCTTCTACCGTTCGAGAGGATTTGTTGTAGACTCGAAAGGCTTTGCTAGTTGTTGAGTATCCTAGGAAGATTCCTTCATCTGACTTATCATCAAACTTGCCAACACGATCATTAGTGTTTTTCAATATAAAGCATTTATTGCCAAATATATGGAAATATGAAAGATTGGGTTTTCTTTCCTTAAAAATTTCGTAAGGAGTTTTTTCAAGGATGGCTCTTAAGGAGACTCGATTCAGAATATTACAAGCTGTTGAAACTGCTTCTGCCCAAAAATGAGATGCAATTTTATTTTCAATAAGAAGAGTTCGTCCCATTTCTTGTAAAGAACAATTTTTCCTTTCAACAACCTCATTCTGTTGAGGTGTGTAAGGAGTAGAAAAAGTATGTTTGATTCCAGCATCATCACAGAAATTAGAAAAATCCTGATTTTCAAACTCTCCACCGTGATCGGTTTTAATGCAAGAAATCATAAAACCTTTTTGATTCTGAATCCTTTTTGAAAATTTTGCAAATACAGCAAATGTATCACTCTTGTGTGCTAAGAAGATAACCCATCTGAATTTGGAGAAATCATCAACAATAACCATACAGTATTTCTTACCTCAAAGACTTAGAATCTTGTTTGGTCTAAAGAGGTCCATGTAAAGCAACTGCAATACACGATTAGTTGAAACATGATTTATGGGCTTAAAGGTGCTTCTGACCTGTTTTCCCAGAGTGCATGCAGTGTAAAGTTCTGGCTTTTCAAATTTTGTTTGAGGTAATCCTCGTACCAGGTTCTTGGATGATAATTTCGAAATATGCTTAACACTTATGTGGCCAAGCTTCCTGTGCCAGAGATCAGATTCATCTTTGACTGAGATGGGACACTTAATTTCTTCAGATGCAACATCCAGAAGATAGATGTTTCCATGCCGATATCCAGAAAAGCTATGTTTATTATCACTACTAATACCTGTGCATTTCATATCTTGAAAACAGATTTTATATCCAGAATCACATAGTTGATTTACCAATATCAGATTGTACTTCAAACCTTTAACGAGAGATACATCGTTAATAAATGAGATTTCCAATCTTAACTGTTCCTTGTCCTATTGCCTTACCTTTATTCTTACCTCCAAATGATACGCTTCTGCTACTAATCATAGATAATTTAGTAAAGTTTTATGTATTACCAGTCATATGACTTGAGCATCCGTTGTCCAGAAACTATTTCTTATTTCCCTCTCGAAGTACCTGCAAGAAAAAGTAATCTTACATTTGTTTTGGTACCCTCATTTACTGGGGTCCATGGAAGTTAGTATATGCAGATATATTCATAGGTCTCCATACAAACATGCATTCATTTTTGCTGTGATTTCTACCACCATAGTTTGAGCAACTTCTAAAGTAATATCTTTCTGTTGATTCCCTGTTAGAATATTGTGAAAAACGTGATCTTGTGAATCTGTGTGGATACTGTGAAGGAGGTGAACTAGTGTACCTTATGTACAAGTTCTGCGGATAATGATGATATGATCTATAACGATTTTGCGAATGATATGACTTGTAATAATTCTGTGAAGGTCTAGTATATTGCCTATATGAATGATGCGTTTGATATGGTTTTGTAACCTGATTTTGAAAATGATTATGTGGATAACATTGCTTGTAAGGTTGATGTGACGATTTAGTAAATTTCTTGGAAAAATGTTGTTGATATGCAGATTTAATAGGTCGATGTTTCAATCTGTTTTTAGAATCTGAAAAATTGTTTTCAAAACTATCCTATTTTTCAAAATCAAGACCAGATTTATTACCATAAGGAATTTGGGTGGAAATGATATTTTCCAGATTTTTAGAACTATGAGAAAACCTCTTAGTTATGTTTTCAATTTTAGTCTTTAACGAATCGTTTTCCTTTAAAGTAAGATCGTGACTTTCCTTTAAAGAGTGGAATTCCTTTTGTAAAAACTCGATCATATCTTTTTGAGAAAGATCTTGCTATTTCAAACTTATGGCATCTTTTTCCAAAACTACGGTTTTATCCTTTTGTAAAATGTCTTGCCGTTTCAAAGATTCATTTTCTTTTTTTAAAACTGAAATCTTTTTGAGAACTTCTTTATAGTTTTTGCACAGCTCAGTTATATATCCAGAGACATTATCAGGTAGCTTAGAAAGATTTACCTCCGTATTTGACTCTGAGTTTGAATTTGATTTTGCTATGAGACATATGTTTGCATGGTTCTCGTCGCTTTCCTCAAAATCACTTAGTGTTTCTGCCTTCAAAGCCTTTTTGTATTTCTCAAATTTGGCTTTATCCTTCTTCAGTAGTGGACACTTGGGTTTAATATGTCCCACTTTCTTACAATGAAAGCACACGATGTCTTTGCTTTCCTGTTTGTCATACCAAACTGTTTGTGGTCGTTCTTTTTGAATGTCTTCTTTCCCTTGAAGAATCTACCTTTCTTGGCCATCTTTTTGAACTTTTTCAACATTAATGCGAGCTCTTCATCGTCTTCATCTTCATCATCTGAATATGAGATTTCATCATTGAAGTTAGATGAAAGAGCAATCGGCTTCTTACCTTTTGGAATCTCTGGTTTGTTGTTGTTCCTCTCTATCCCATATGATTGCAGAGTTCCAATTAACTCGTCGATAGATAGTGGTCTTATAGTCTGGCATTCCTGAATGGAAGGCTTGATGTAGTTCCATTCTTCAGTTAATCCTCGGAGGATTTTTCTGACCTGCATTGGTTCAGCCACAGGAGCACCTTATTGTGCCAGACTACTAGCCAGAATCTGAAATCTGTCAATCATCTCAGCAATTGTTTCGTCAGGTTTCATTTTAAAGGCTTCATAGTCACTCAGTAGTATACTGAGTTTAGTCTCTTTAACGCGATTAGTGCCCTGATACGTGACATGTAGTCTGTCCCATATCGCCTTCACAGATTCTTCTTCTGCTACACGATTATAGATTGGTAAGGATAGAGCACAGAAAAGTGAGTGGACAGCTTTAGAGTCGAGTCCTTGTCTCTTGACTTTTTCAGCATCTGTAAGAGTTGCTGGGTTTCCTTCTGATCCCGTATTTGCGGAAATGATAGGGACCGCTCCTCTGGTTACTACATCCCACATTTGATCATCTAGTGCTTTGATGAACCACTTCATCTTGTTGCACCAAACGTTGTAATCCTTTCCGTCGAAGTACGGTGGTTTATTGTGGAATGATGAGTCACCAGAACATGAGAAGTTGTTGCTAGACATGATAGATCGTTGGCTCTGAAGTAGAACACTTCACAAAAGTGAGCAACTTGGCTCTGATACCAATTGATGTAGCTAGCAACGACACCTAAAGGGGGGGTGAATAGGTGCTTCTGCAAATTTTGAGTTATAAGCGCAAGCAAGCACAGAAACTGGGCATTGAAACTAAACAGATCAAGTATGCACGAAATAAAGGAGTTCAGAAGGAGAAATGTGCACACAGATTTATAGTGGTTCGGCTATAGTAAGCCTACGTCCACTCTTCCACGATGACAGCCGATTGGCCGGATTTCACTATGATGATTGCAAGGTTACAATAAACTTCTCTCAACTCACTCACAAGAGTATTTCCACGAGAAGTTAAAATAACTTTCTCAACAGTTTTGCTCATCTTTTTCTTTTACATTCTATTTTGAACGAATACCAGCACTCTCCTTTTATACCCATTTCACCTCGAACTAGCTGTTGTCAAGGTGCTCCATGCGATCACTCGTCAATCTTCAATCAACTTTGATTGAGCGAGATAAACCTCGAAAGATGCTAGGTACCCGTTGAAGAAAGATTCTGGTTACTTCAGATCCAGTCGCCTATACAACTAAATCTTCAGTTTCCATTTTCATGATATGTTGAATCTTCTGAGAAAGGAAAGAAAGATAATATCTAATCAAGGATTTTTGTCCTAATGAAGATGGACAGTCATCCTGTAGATCGAATCATTTCACTTCCCGTAATTTTCGAAATCAATCGGACTCTTGTTAAATGTGGGTCTTCTTAGTCCAGCTGTAGAATATGAATCCGTTCAGAAACAGCTTTCAAACCATGTGAATTCTCTCTGAATCTGATTCGGCTTTTCTCTGTGAATCTGAGCTCTTAAAGATCCTATTGTCGGCGTCTCACATGAGTCTTCTTGAGGTCTTCTAAGGCAATGCTGTCCTCCATCTGAATCCATTTGAGGCAGTCAAGCACTTCATCTGAATTACTCAGACGCAGACTCCTCCTTCTGATTCCTTTAGAGGCACAAGCATAGTTCCTCCTTCTGACCATTCAAAAGCACTACAGTGACGACTCTTCCTTGAGTCTGAACACCAGTTGTGGGATATTCAAAGCTCTTTTCACATCGTGATTTCTGTAAGAAAGATATATTTCCATTAACTAGACTTCTTAATACGAGTTTTGTCAGAATCAAAATTCTTAGTGGGATAGTTTCCTCAATAGGCGACGCCTTCAATCCGAGTGTAATTTAAAGGTTCGGTTGACCAAGAAGTTTCGTGGTTTGTTCCTGGAGACTTTCCGAGACAAATTTCCCGTGCGGGACATTACGCATTATTCATTGGGTGTAGGAATAATACACGTACGAGACCACTTTCTGCCTCACTTGGCATTTGCTTGAAAGTTGAATGAGCCCACGACGGTTATAGGAGTTAGGACTATTTTAAACTAACTCCATTTGATTACTCTCCTATCCTTTCCAAATGAATCTCCAAAGCTTCAGGTGCTTGGCTAGTTGTCGCCAATTAGTCCTCCTCATCAATGCCCTCACTAACTTAGTCTATCAGGATGCGTCGGAGGATGTGTGGTATGAGGCCTACGAACCTCGAAACTGTGAACACAGCCCAAACATTAGCTACCTTTTTGGATTTCCGATGAGCAGGAATCCCATTGTGGCTATCTGAATTTCAAGATTGCCTGCCAAGAGACGTAGCTTGTCCTAAACTTCTCAGATGGTGAGTTCGTCATCAAGGTTATCTTCTATGCAAACCATTTTGTCCTCATGGTTAAATACTTCGAGGACTCCTGTGGTGCTCCGCCATGTAATATCAGCCTCAAAGGGTTCGAAAGCTATCATAGATAAACCATCAAATTGTTTCCGTGTGCATTATCTATAAAGATTCGCTACCTAGATGCCTCGATGAACGGATGATGTCAGATTGCTCCTTGAATATTTTCTATTTTCCTTAGGAATAGCTGCCTCAGGAGCTGGAATTGGGATCGCCCTTATTTTATAGCTTTCATTCAGGAAGAAATCATTGATCTGGAGAATTATGGCTTTGGTAAAGTAGAGGAGCGAACATTTCAATGGTGTCATGAAAATTGATGGACTTGCATCTTCAAGAAGATACACCTACAAAGACATCAAGAGGATGACCAGCTCTTTCGAAGAAAAGTTAGGTCAGGCTATGGCAACGTGTACAAAGGCTAGCTTCGAGATGGTTGACCTGTGCTGGTGAAGCTTCTAAAGAAGTTGAAAGGTAATGCAGAAGATTTTTTCAATGAAGTGGGCAAGCATAAGGGGGACTTCTCATGTCAATGTTGTTGGCCTCCTGGGGTTCTGTTTTGAAGGAAGCAAAAGAGCTTTGATTTATGAGTTCATGCCCTATGGATCACTAGAAAAGTTCATATTCAATAGGATTGACACTATGGAGGTAAACCAACAATTGAGTTGGGACACCTTATACTAGATTTCGCTCGACATAGCTTAGGAGCTAGAGTACTTGCATAGAGAATGTAACACAAGGATTTTCCACTTTGACATAACGCCTCACAACATTCCCCCTCACGCAAACTATTGCCCTAAGATTTCTGACTTTGGTCTTGCCAAAATATGCTCTAGAGAAGAAAGCATTGTTTTAATGCTTGGTGCTTAGGGCACCCTCGGATACATTGCTCTAGAATTGGTCATAAGGAATATTTGAGGGGTTTCTCACAAATCGGATGTCTGTAGTTGGTCGTCAATTTCGAGAATTCACGGTAGATGGTTCCAGAGATGGTTGGTAGGAGGAAAAACATCGAAGTCATAGTAGATCATACTAGTGAAATACACTTCCCTTATTGGGTCCATCGATGTTTGGAGCTTCAAGAAGAGCTTGAGGTACATGTAATCACAAACGAGGATGCTGAAGGAATTGTTATGAGATTTCAAAATGACTTTAGCATAAACATTGCAAATAATATATAAACTGACAAAAGAAGTGAAATTGCAATAATAGAAACGAAACGAATGGAATCGATACAAGTGAATACCGAGGTCTGCATTTAACATAGTTTTCTTAAAACAAATTCATTCCCTCTAGTACGTGCTTGAGGTTTTGTGAATATTTGTCTCTCAAGAAATAATGGTTGGCAGCAAAATAAATGAGCATAACACTTTAGAGCTTTCAGTGAACTTGAATAAACTCAAGCCGAACACAATCGGGAAAACAATGTATACGTAAAGAATAGGAGAGAGAGAGAGAGAGAGAGAGAGAGAGAGAGAGAGAGAGAGAGAGAGAGAGAGAGAGAGAGAGAGAGAGAGAGAGAGAGAGAGAGTTTTGTTTCTCTGTTGCCACAACTTGAAAATGGGAAGCCATCTTTTTAAAAGGTGAATGGGGCACATTGGGAATAATGGCTGATTAAATCTACCATTATAAAATTTGTTTTGTAACAGTAAGACTTTGAGTGCCATTAATTTGCGTTACTCAATTAATTCAACAGCCATTACATACTCAATTGATTCAACAGCCGTTACGTAATTTGTTATTAACCTGTCATTTCTCAATTGATTTAGCAGCCATTATAGATGTAATAGTTTGAGTGCTATTAACCTACCATTTCCCAATTGATTTAGCAATTGTTATAGATGTAAGAATTTGAGTTGAAAAATAAACTAGAAGGAAAAAATGGACTTATCACGAGGCTCATTTTTTGGTCCTGCATTTCTGTACACAGGTTGTGCACTCGTGCCCAAGTTTCAGTTTGTCGGGCCTGGGATTTGCACCCCCTGCGTCTGCGCGCGAGGCATAGTGCTTGTGTCATGATAGTTATCACTAAAACACTTTAAAGCCTTCTTTCTTTTCAATGTGGGATTTGTATTTTTCACTTCCCACTTTCAACTCAATAGTGTTATTTGAGTATCAATTTTTCATTCACCCATCAATTTATCTCATATTTCCAACAATCCCTCACATGAATGAAAATTGTTTTAATTTTGGCTTTGTGATGGTATTCAACAATTAAAACCTGCATAGGATAGGTAGGTATTACCTTTTGAACCTTTCTTTATAAAAATGTATTTACTTTACTAACTGTCCAATAGACATGATGTCCTTGAACTGTCCTGCTTTTTTATTTAAACGAACCATATATTTCACATATGAATCATTTAAACACTTGTTCAGTTCTTGTGATTATGTTCATTTTAGCCATAAACATCCACTTGGTCCTGTAAGAGTTTCTAAAGAATTTAACCCTAAATAATTCTCCTTTGAAGCGGCCCCACTCCTCACACACACACACACACACACACACACACACACACACACACACTCTCTCTCTCTCTCTCTCTCTCTCTCTCTCTCTCTCTCATATAGGTGATTACTTAATCTTGAGTAATTTGTTTACTCCACTTAAGAATCGTTAAAGCAAAATTGCTATAATTTTTCTTACAATATCATTGATACTTTATAGGAATAGTTATAGAGATGAACACCCCACGGTGACATCACTAAGTTTATATAATTAGGTTATCCCTTTAAACCTAGATCTTGAGATCTTCAGTCAACTAAGCTGGATTTTCTTTATATCAACTTACTTTTTCATGGGCTTCAACCTCATTCGTCTTGTCAATTTTTTAACTAACTCTCTGTTTAACCATTTAATTAGTAGATCCGTAATATTGTCCTTTGACTTTATGTAGTCAATAGATATAATTCTAGTTGAGAGTAGTTGTCTAATGGTATTATGTCTATGACGTATATGTCTTGACTTACTATTATACATGTTACTCTGTTATCTTCCAATCGTAGATTGACTATCACAATGTATACAGATTGACGGTATAGGTTTTTAATATTTTGGAATATCCTCTAAGAAACGGCATAGCCATTCAGCCTCTTTGCCATATTTATCCAAAGCTATAAATTCAACTTTCATTGTGGATTTGGCTATAACAATTTGTTTATAGGATTTTCAAGATATGGCTGCACCTCTTAGTGTAAGGATATATTCACTAGTAGACTTTGAGTTTTTTATATCTGATATCCAGATTGCATCACTATATCCTTCTAGAACTACTAGGTATCTAATATAGTGCTGGCCATAATTCCGCGTATACCATAAGTATCTACATACTCGCACCATCACTTTTCAATGTTCAGCACTTGGATTACTTGTATATCTACTCAATTTGTTAATCATGTAGGCAATATTTGGTCTAGTAAAACTCATTAAGTACGTTAAACTTTTAATAACTTTGGAGTACTTTACTTGAGAAATACTCTCTCCTCTATTCTTAGATAGATGAAGACTATTGTCAAATGGTGTTTTAGCAATACCAAAATCATTTATGTTGAATTTTTCAAGAATCTTGTCCACGTAATGTGACTGGTTTAAAATAAGATTTTCTGACATTCTTGTAATTTTAATTCTTAAAATCACATCAGCAAGTTCTATATCTTTCATGTCAAATCTTGAATTCAACATATTCTTGGTAGATTTGATCATTTTATCATCACTACTAACAATGAGTATTTTGTCTACGTAAAGATACAAAATGACATAGCCATTTTCTACTTCTTTAATGTAGACGAATTTATCACATTCATTAATCTTAAATCTATTGGTAATCAATATATTATCAAACTTTTCATGCCACTGCTTTGACGTTTATTTTAGGCCATACAATGATTTCACCAGTTTACAGACTTTCCTTTCTTATCCTGAAACTATACAACCCTCAAGTTTTTCCATGTAAATTTCTTCATCCAAACAACCATTTAGGAAGTTTTTTTTTACATCCATTTGATGTACTTCTGGATTTTGCAATGCTGCAATTGCAAATATTATCCTAATGGAGTTTATTCTCGTCATAGGAGAATAAGTATCAAAGTAATCTAAGCCTTCTCTCATATGTATCCTTTGATTACAAATCTGGTTTTATACTTATCAATAGACTTATCTGCTTTCATTTTCCTTTTAAAAATCCATTTTAACCTTAAAAGTTTACACCCTGGAGGAGGATCCACTAGCTTCCAAGTATGATTCTGCAAAATAGAATCAATTTTATTTTTTATTGCTTCTTTCCATAAAAGTCCTTCAGAAGAATTTATAGCTTTTGCATAATTCAATGGTTCCTTTTCTAACAAATAAGTTAGAAAATCATTTCTAAATGATTTTCTCACTCTTGCTCTTTTGCTACATCTCGGTTCTAGCTCCTTATCTAAATCATGGCTTTTAGCATTAATAGTTTCAATCGTTCGTTTATATGAACTTGATTCATCATTGGATTTACAAGGAAATATATCTTCGAAGAATGATGCATTTCTAGATTCGTATTCTTGTGTATATCTGGAATTTTTCAATTCATGTACAAGAAAACAATATGCATTATTGTTCCGTACAAAAAAAAACAATATGCATTATTGTTCCTTACGAAAAAAAAAACAATATGCATTATTGTTATGTGTATAGCCTATAAAGATACAGTCCACCATTTTAGGACCTATATTCATGTTCTTTGATGTTGGAATAGCCACTTTTGCAAGACACCCCCACACTTGTAAGTGCTTGTAGGATGATCTCCTACCTTTCCATAACTGATAAGGGGTTTTACCCTTTTTCTTTCGAGATACCTTATTTAAAATGTAATTGCTTGATAAAATAGCTTCACCCCACATATTTTGAGGTAAACTTGAACTTAGTAACAGGTTCATCATTTCTTTCAATGTGTGAGTTTTACATTTAGCTACACCATTTGATTAAGGTGAGTAAGGGGCCATTACTTGATGTATAATTCTGTGTTGTGTATAGAATTTACCAATTGATTTTCCATACTCACTTCTCAATCTTCTGATTTATTATTGAGTTGATTGTCAAATTCATTCTTATAGAGAACAAATTTCTCTAAAGCTTCATTTTTGCTTTTAAGCATATATACATAGTAGTATTTAGTGCTATCATCAATAAAGGTAATAAAATATTTATTACTGCCTCTTGTTTATATGAATTTCAAATCACAAATATCACTATGAATTAATTCAAGGGGTTTGGTGTTTCTTTTTATTGTGTGAAACAATGATCTTGTTAATTTTGCCTCAATACAAATTTCACATTTATATTTTGAACCAATTTGAAATGACGAAATATGTTCTAAGTTAGTTAATCTATGTAATATACCATAATTAACGTGTCCTAATTTACCATGCCATAAATTGGAAGAATCAAGCAAATAAATAGAAGAGTTATTATTTTTATTGATAATTGTCATTACATTGAGCTTAAAAAGCCCATCAGATACATATCCCTTCCCCACATACATTCCAAATATCATTTTTAGTACAGACCCGAAGACCAAGTTACATTCCAAAATAACTTTGTCTGACTCAAACACCATACGAAATCTATGCTTGTTTAATAGAGACCTGAAGACCAAGTTCTTTCGAATTTATGGCACATATAGGGCATTGTTTAAAGTTAGCTCTTTTCCAAATATCATTTTTAGTAGTACCTTCCTTTAGCCTTTGATAGTAGAAGAGGTAGAGTTTCCCATGAAAACTTTCTCTCCATTAATTGGTTCAAAAGTTGTGAACAGGTCCTTATTAGAGCATAGATGCCTAGTAGTACCAGTGTCAATCCACCATTCTTTTAGATTGGACCTAACTAAATTCACTTTAGAAACCATTGCAGAGAGGTTTATGTCTGACATGTCTTGAGTGATGTCATTCACTATGTTTGTCTCATAATTCTTCTTTTTCGGGAGTCTAGAATCCATCAATCTATGACCCATCTTGCTAGAGTTGAAGCATTTTTCTTGAAATTGTTCTTGGAAACTCCTCCTTTTGGTCTCAACTTTGGCTTAGCAATCTTTTTGTTCTTGTGGCCTTGCTTGTGCTCCACAACATTTGCCTTAGCTGTAGTAGGATTAAACCTTTTGCATTCAAAACCTTTGTTGTCTTTTTTGATTCAAAGTCTAACAATCAACTCCTCCAGGTTCATTTCCTTTCGCTTGTGCTTGAGGTAGTTCTTGAAATCCTTCCACCCAAGATGTAGCTTCTCAATAATAGCAGGTACTTGGAAGGTTTCACTCAAGTTCATTCCTTTAGCCTGAATCTCATGCAAAATCACTTGGATCTCTTACACTTGATTGATCATAGTCTTAGAATCCACCATCTTATAATCAAGGAATCGACCGATAACAAATTTCTTTGCTCCAGCATCCTCTATTTTATATTTTCAGTCGAAGGGTTCTCATAACTCCTTGGCCGTCTTTATCGTATAATCGACATTGTACAAGGAGTCATGTAAACCATTCATGACATAGTTCCTACAAAGGAAGTCGGAGTGCTTCTAGGCTTTAATAGTGTTAAAGGCTTGCTTATTCGTTTCTCCATTGGATAGCTTAAGAGCTTCCTCAGTCAAGAATCTCGCAAGATTCAACGTTGTTAAGTAAAACAACATCTTTTACTGTCACCTTTTAAAGTTTGATCCGTTGAACTTTTCAAGTTTCTCACCATGGTAGACAGAAACCGTAGCAGGGGCAAGGGTAGAGGATTAGATGATGTTGTCAGTAGCCACATCAACAACTTCATTTCCAATAGCCCTTTGAATTTTAAATGACAAATCTGTTTTAAAATTGTTGCGAGATTTCAAAAGGACTTTTACATAAACATTGCAAATAATATATAAACTAATAAAAGAAATGAAATTGCAATAACAGAAACGAAACGAATTGAATCGATACAAGTGATTGCCGAGACTTGTGTTTGACATAGTTTCCTTAAAATAAATTCGTTTTCTCTAGTACGTGCTTGAGGTTTCGTGAATGTCTGTCTTTCAGGATACAACGATTAGTAGCAAAGAAGTAAGCACAATACCTCAAAGATTTCAGCGAGCTTGAACAAACTCGAGCTGAACACTATTGGAAAAACAATGTATACGGAGGAGGAGGAGGAGGAGGGGAGAGAGAGAGAGAGAGAGAGAGAGAGAGAGAGAGAGAGAGAGAGAGAGAGAGAGAGAGAGAGAGAGAGAGTTTTGTTTCTCCGCTGCCTCAAATTAAAAACCAGGAAGCCATCTTTTTAAAAGGTGAATGGGGTATATCGGGAATAATGGTTGATTAAATATGCCGTTATGATAGTTACCACTCCAAAGGAATGTAATTCTATATAAGGCACTCCAAATCCTTCTTTCTTTTCAGTGTGGGATTTGTATTTTCCGCTTCCCACTTCCAACTCAATAGTATTTTTTGAGTACCAATTTTTCATTCACCTATCAATTTATCCCATATTTCCAATAGGAGCAACAAAGAAAATGATTGTAACGGGCTTATGGTGCATTTAGATCGATTTGAGAGCTCGACCATCTATGACCCATGTTGTGGAGATGCTAAAAGGAAGTATTGAGGCCTTGCAAATTCCTCCCAAACTATCCTTGTCATCTTCCTCAAGATCAATCGCAGCTTGTCCATGTGAAATTTCGTCTCTATAAGAAAGTAATGACTTAAGTTGGGGTTATTAAAGATTAAGCATATTAAACCAACATCGCTTGTAAAAGAGTACTTAAAAACAACTGTTTGCGTATAAATGATTATTGAGATTTTCACAAATTTATTATTGGTTATTCTAGAGAACTATTGCTACAACTAAGCTTAATCAAGGATCTTGAGGTACTCACATATTGTCCAGTTGCTACATTCCACTGCTTCTCTTCTCTTCAGCTTTGCATTCGTCACATGGGAAACATGGTTGTTAGATTAAATGATGTATTTATTTTCCGACATATACGAAGTTGAAAGGGAAAGAAATTGGTAATTCTACGAAAGAATTTCGCAAAGTATACTCCGTAATGGACCTCCAATCTTTATACACCCATCATCACCTCACCATCAATATATTCACATAGGCTAGCTATCATATACCTGAATATCGACATCTGGATTTCGAGCTTCAGTACTTCCAAGTTCCATGCACATCTATGGTAACAATGCTCTTCATATATTATGTTCTGCGTGTTTGGCTCGACAATTGGGCCTTTTTTCTGCAATAGTTTTCTAGTATTATCATGCCATAAAAGATTCTACCGAAGAATTCTCAAAATTGGAAAAAACCATGACTTGTAGTACTTGATTACGCATGAAGTTTAATTTGTCCATGATTTAAAATGATTAATCCCTAGATCACATTGTAGCCACATGTATTATATCGGAGCCATCGATCTCACTCCATCCAGTTACTAAATCCATCTTGTAGATACCTAAATTTTGATTTTCCTTTTTTTTTATTTGATTTAAAAAAAATGAGAATTGGTTCTTGCCAAAAATATTTCTCGTGCATTAGCATATTTCATTTCGTTTTCTTGCATTTGCATTATGGATCAACAGGCGAGGATTTGAACTTAACTTGACAAGTGGTTTGGACTAAGATTCATCATGATTTTTTGGCTATGAAAAGATGATATGCTGAGAATTATCAAAATCTCTCAAGCATGTTTTTGAGCTTAATTGAGCTAGTTAAATTATTACTTTTGAAAAGAATTAATTTTAATGCATATTTGGTTAGAAAAGCCTAATCTAAGCTTGAAAATTTGCGTGAAAGAGCTTGAAATTAAAATGAAATTTGGCTAGGGCTGGGCTTGGGTGTGCCAAAAATTAGAGGGGATCTTGGACCTATTTTTGAATTTAATTCAGCACATTTTTACTCAATAAATTATTAAGGCTTTTAATTAATTACCTATTTAATTTCAATACGGTATTATGATAATTTTTCATTGAAAATTGCTGACATGATAGTCCTCTCGTCATGGGCCATTGCACCGTGCATTTGACAAATGCCTTTGGCTCATCTACCATGAGAGAGAGAGAGAGAGCTCACGTCAATCGCGTAGCGATCATTGATTTCTCAGTGAGGACAACACAAATCCTCACTCAGGGAACCTTCCATGGAGTTGTGCATCGAGTCCTCGTTAGCACATGACGTCCGAGCAGTTTCCAATATAAAAGTCTAGGGTTAGGAAAATTAACCCTTTTATTTCTTTTTTCCTTCTTTTGCCAAATTAGTGTGGCATCTGATTTTCTTGACCATTTACTGGTTACAAAAAATCTTTCGTAGGCATTATTTTTGTTAGGGTTTCTAACTTTCTAGGGCTTGGTCAGTGGTAACTGGTGGTCGGTCCACAGATAATGAGACCAAAGTTCATGAACTATAGTTTACATAGGTTTCTAGGCACATCTTGCAACAGTCTTTATCGCAATTAAATCAGGAAATCGTCTTTTATAAATGCACAGATTTATTTTATCTACTCAACTAATTTCTATAGGGTGAGGCTCATCTTCATGCATTTGTATTAGATGTTCCAGGAGCATTATCGTTGATAAAGTAGAACCGTGAGACGCATGATATTCTTAGAATTTAATAACTGCAATTTTCATTGGTCTATTTAGGTCCCGTATATTTTGCTGAGAATGAATAATTTGGGAAAATATTTTTTTTAAGAAATAATTAATTGTATTGCTTATAAAAATGAAGAAAGATATTTTCACCGTCCATGAAAAATGTTTAGACTTATATTTTTGTTGATAAAAAAATCTATCTTTTCATTAACTAAATACTTTAATTTAGGTGATACAGGCCATCGTTTCTAGGGAAAAAAAATTCCAAATCATCCCTTTTCTACAAGACAAAGGAAACCAATATTGCCACTAAAAAATTCCAAGAAAAATGGAACGTAAATGAAAGTATAAATGTTGAGAGCATGTAACAGAAGCCTAATGTTGTTACTTGAGGAGATTACCAAGAGGGAGTCTAATTTGATACTAGTTAAATGAGAAGTTTAAATTAATGGGTCGTTGGCCAATCACGATTATTATCTGTTCAATATCATACAAATTCTTCGACGTAGGACTTTTCAAACACAATTTGTATATGAATTTCAACAATAAAAAACGACATGACATTCGAGGTTTGTTCCTTTCATGTTGTCCTCAAATTGTTGCCCTTTTATTGCGGTCTGATACTTTTGCAACCCTAAGAAAGAATCTAAATTGACGTTGGACACAACGTGGATGTGTGTCTGTTTGTCTTTTCTTTTCCTTGCCTCTTTTTAATTAATGAAAAAGAAGCACCAACAGAGATTATCCCATGTTATAACCTTAATCAGTCAGGTAAATCCATATCCACATTAACAAAAACTCATTACATAAATTGACGAAACACCAAACCCTATCTGACATCGACGGACCCTTTTTAATTCACTAATTAATAATATCTTCCTTGGAGGGATAAGGACAGCGCAAGTGCTATAACTTTTGTACGATATTCATTTGAGTGCTATGACTTTTTTTTTCGTTCACTTGAGTGCCACTTTCGGCCAAAATCGTTTACTTGAGTGCAATTTTCGACAAATCTTCCCATGTGGACTTTTTTTTACTATTTTATTTATTTTTTAATGACACATGGGTTTTTTTTAAAATTTTAAATATTTTGTGGCATTTTTTTTTATTTTGATATTTTCATTTTTTAATTTTTGGCCTTTTCCCCCTTGACTGGCGCGGGTCACTAGCGACCCTCCCCGGCCACTACCAGGCAACCCAGCTAGGGGTGAGTATGGTTCTAGGGTAGAGCCTGGAACCTGGAGAACCGGACCGATGGAACCGGTCGGCTCCAGGTTCCAAGGTATGGAGGGTAGGTTCCAGGTTCCAAAAATTAGGGAACCTGTTTTAACGGGTAGATTTCAGGTTCTAGGCAGGTGGAACCTGGAACTGGAACCTAGACCCTGGAGTAAGTTTTTATATTTTTTTTCTTGGTATATGTCTTTGCGTCATCTTGTAGAATTCCATAATATCTAATGCTGAGTGTGTAATCTAGAATCACTTTATCATTAAAACTTTTACTTTGTTAATTTTTCATATTTTTCGTCTCTAAATATGAGTTATGGTCAGTGAATTTTAACAGTAGGTGATGGTCATTAAATGTTATTATTCACTGTAATTATTTAACTAGGAATTCATGTGGAACCTGGGTGGAACCTGGAACCGACCCTGGAACCTGTGACAGGGTAGGTTCTAGGTTCCAAAATATGCAGGGTAGGTTCCAGGTTCCACAAAATAAGGAACCTGTATAGACGGGTAGGTTCCAAGTTCCAGGTAGAACCTGTACGGAACCTGGAATCGCTCACCCTTAAACCGCAACCAAGGCTAGCTCGCCTTGGGTTGGCGGGGCAGCGACGACCTCGAGCGTTGGCTGTCAAGGCCTTAACCTCCGCAGGCGAGGGCGCGTAGGCCCTTGCCAGATCTGGGTGACTACGGTCGCCTCCCCCCCCACCACCCTGAGGCCATGGGCGAGGGGGACCCTTGCTTGGACCTCATCAGTAGTTATGGAGTCCAAGCGAGGGCCCTCTCGTCGATGGCCAGCGAGGTCGCGATGACTCTCGCCCAGATCTAGCGAGGGCCCCCTCATTGGTGGCCGGCAGGGCCGCGACGACACTTGCCCAGATCTGGCGAGGGCCCCCTCGCTATGGCTGGTGGGGCGAGGGCCGTCACGGCCCTGTCAGCCACCGGCGAGTTAGCGCCCTCGCTTGCGGTAGCCAAGGCCTCGATGGCCATCGTGGCCCCTCTGGCCTAAGCTGAGCTGGCCTTGGCCCCTGGGTTACTTGATGGTGGCCAACGCCAGCGGTCTTCTGCGAATATATATATATATATATATATATATATATATAGATTGCAAAAACCAAAAAATAAAAAAGGAAGAAAAATTTGTAAAAATAAAAAAAATTATGAAAAATTCCATGTGTACTTTAAAATATTCAAAAAATCATTTTGTCGATGCCATGTGAGCTTTTTCGGTGGCCGCGTCAGTTTTTCTGGCATCCACATAAGCGATGGCACTTAAGTGATCAATTTCTAAAAGTTATAGCATTCAAGTAAGCGAAAAAAAAGTTATATCACTTAAGTGAGCGCCGTACAAAAGTTATGGCACTTGTGGTATACATACCCCCTTCTTTGGCATTAAGACTGTGTATGGTATCATTTCTGTTTCCAAAATAACTTTTCAAACAAAAACATTTTTTTTTCTATTTTCGTTCCTAACAACGATTTCTAGGAATAGAAATGCGTTTGGTAACTGCAAAAAAAAAATTATGAACATAAATGCATTTGTAGAGTGAGCGTAGGTCGACCCGTGCCATTGCCAGCCGAGGTTGAAGCTTGGCCAGCGATGATGGAGTTTGGCTCACGGTCAGCACGTGAGGCCGACCCTCGCCATCACCAGGCGAGGTCAAAGCTTGATTGGCGATTGGGGGGGGGGGGGGTTTGACTTCCGCGAGTTGGCCTAGGCAAGCCCTACTTAGATCTGGGCAAGGCTCAGCCTTCAGGGTGAACGTGAAGCTCGGCCGATGATGGCGGGGCTTGGCTCTTGCTAGCTTGCTGTGCAAGGCCGAGCCCTGCCCCAGATTTGAGTTGACTTGCGTGACCTTGCCCGCTGTGTCAGGTGTCGGTTAGTTGCCGAGAAGAGAAAGAAGAAGAGGAGGAACTGGTGCAAAATCACTGGAACCTATTATTGCCCGCTGTGTCAGACTTCAATCTCCCTGGTAAAAAAGTCAGTAGAGACACAATAATATAAATTAAATTATTGACCGTGATTATTGGAAATTTCATTTTTTTAAACTACAAAAAGAATCTCACAATTCTTTATTGACATGCTATAAATCGTTGGCTGGCTTATCAAACCATATATCGAGCTATGAAAAAAAATTCAACGAATGGCATGGGAAGAGGACTAAGGCCGCTTTGAGCCATTCCAATTGGGGCTGCTTAACCAAAAGAAAATTAGGCATATTTGTTAAGTATTCAGGGTTAGGAATTTCCACTTGTAATGAGGAATGGAATTTCTAGGCCACAAAAAAAATTTTTTATCACAAAAAAATTATAAATCATGTTGCACTAACTTTAAATAATAAACAATCTCTTGATCGCTCAATCTCTCGAGCATATCATAGGTTTCTTGATGAAGGTAAAAGGATATGACTTAGATTTAACTTAGAATAAAGCACTGATGCACATCTCCTCCTTCATGTCCTTTCAGTGGCTATTGAGACAACACAGAATGACAAAGCAAGTCTTGCTTATGCATTAAACATATCATAATCACAGCCGACATGCCCAAATCAAAGCAACAAGCTATCTTCAATCTTAATATTCTCTTATGCACTCAACCAGTGAGATAATTACCAAAAACAATTTTGAACTTATTGTACGGATGCCAATTTAATCCTAAATTTTTTAATTTATCTAGTGTAGTCTTAAACATTTTGATGATTTGCCAATATAGTCATTCTAGCAAATTTTGGCTAGAAATAGTTGATGTGAATGCTGATTATTTTACATGGCACGGCCTATCAATTTTTTTTTGTGGTAATTTTCTCCCAAATCGATCAATATAAATAAAAAAGCAAAATGAACCCCACTTTAGTTCGCAGGGTACGAACATCTAAAATCCCAAAAAGGGTTACTTAAATAAGTATAATATTTTTTTGACCAAAAAAATAGTTGTAATGTTTCGACCAAAAAAAAAATAGGTGTAATATTTCTTGAAATGACTTATAGTCGAGTAATATATTTTCTTGGAGGGCCCAAACATATATGGACGGCTAGGATTTGATGATCGTGCTGCATGTCCCCATCACCACAGCTATTTTTGCTTGGGACAACATTTGAGTGGTGGACACACATGTACTAGGTGGTCCATTCATAGGCAAGAAAGAGAAGGGGCACATGAATGATGTAATGAACAATGTTGATTTTGGTGATAGAAGAGAGTGAGAGCCCACCATCTTCTAGCGCGTGCTCTCTCTCTATATATATATATACACATATGTATACATATATATATACATACAGTCATATATATATTTATATGTATATATGAGTCTTCAATTTGGTGGGACATTTCTTCTGAGTTTCTGAAACTAAGGGATCATACATCAACCATCAACTTCAATACTAGCATCATCCACACAGCATATTCTCAACCACGTTCAAGAATAATTCCGTCCCTCAAATTGTCCTTTCAAGGGAAAATAATGCAAAAGTGTAGCCATCAGCATCAGGTGGTGAGCCCCGTGATGGGCTTACTATTCTGCAAATTTTGTGGAGGGAGCTTAGGATATTGGGCCCATCTGTAAAAAAAAGAAAGAAAGAGAACGAATCAACTTTTAAAAACGTAGTTTCTATTTTAGAGGTATAATTATAATTTAGGAATAACTAGTCGAGATTAGATGAGGTACTTGCCAACTAAATCCCGGACCGCTCGGAAGAAAAGGCTCAATTTCAAATCCATGTTAATTCCTATAAGGCATTCTAAACGACATCCTAAACTCGTTCAATCCCACCCAATGTTTTCCTTGATAATTAGAGATTCTAAAGTATGCTCTCTTCTTACAAGAAACAAATTTTACCACCGAGACATATTTACCTTAAATTCTTTTTTTTGTGACACAAAAAATCTTAAAATTATACTTGTGTGTCCCATTTACCCTTTGTCAAAGTTCTGTCAATGAGAACCGTTAAAAATCTTCTACCACGGATTTCGAAAAACAAACGGTGTTGATATGATGCCCACATGACTTAAATGAAATAAAAGCGTTATTTTGGCTAAAAAATCATGCGTCGAAATCTCAAACGAATGGTAAATGTGTCACACATGTACAAGTTTGGATTTTTTTTATGTCACAAGAAAAAGTTTATAATAAATGCTTTGAAGTGGGTATGGTATGGAGTTTTTTATGTCGCAAAAAAAAATTATGGCAAATGTGTCAAAGTGGGTAGAGTTTAGAGTTTTTTTGTGTGACTTTTTTCTTCAAAAATCCTTACATATATGGCGAAGTTCTTTTTTAAGACGTCCTATGTGTCATAAAATTCGGTGTCCTAGAGTTTGGTGTCATAGAGTTTTGGTCAATGGGCCTCAAGAATCATAATTGTGATGGGATTTTAAGAGTGCGTTTAACAATGATTCTGATCTAAAAAATCAACTCTGTTCATAATTAATTTTTTCTGATTCTATTTTCTGGATGAATTTTTGAGAATAAGGTGTTTGATGACCGATATCGCAAACCTAGATCAGTGAGGGCGACCCATGCTCGAAGCTAAACCTAGATCGCTCGAGGTTGAACCCAAATCGACAAGGCCAAACCCAAATTGGTGAGGGCAACCCTCACCCAAGGTTGATGAGGCCGGCCTGTTGCCTAGATCAGCAAAGGCCACCCTTAGTCGAGGCTGACAAGGGGTGCCTCGAGTAAGATCCTTGGGAAAGAGACAAATGACGAGGGAACTGAACAACTAGAGGACAAGGGAATTGAACAATGCAACGAAACTCAATGTAGTTGTGCAGAGATAGCGGCAGACAGTAAAGGTGGAGATGGTTGGTCAAGTGACAAGAGCGGTGGACGAGCAAGAGGAACTGGCTGGTCGAGCATTCTTTCTTGAGGCTTTGTTCTTTTTTTTTTTTTTTTGGTCGAGGAAACAAAATGAAAGCTTTTCCTGAACCTTCTCACTTTGTTGGTCTTTTTTTTTTCTCAATAGAGATTCTGGAACAAAAAATGAACTTTTTTTTTATATTCTTGCTTATGCTATAAATTTTTTCTCGAGAATAGACCTAGAAAATTTGAGAATTAGAATCATTTACATACCAAAAGGGTTTCTCATCATTTTCTGTTCCGAAAATAGAAGCAGAGAATTAGAATCGTTACCAAACATGCTCTAAGAGTATTGTCCCTGTTTTCATGAATGGTGACATTTTCCCCAATCATCATTAAGGAGTAGAATATTTAAAAGAATAAAAAATGATATCGTTTTCCCCAACATTAGATCGACGGCCAGCATGACCGAACTATTACTCTCCCGTGAATCATCTTTTTAAACTAATTGCTTGTGAATTCTCCCACAAATATCAATTAGGTAGCAACATATGAGTTGGAGGGAGTGATTGGCAACACTTGTCCCTCATTAAGTATAGTGATTATCGTACGTGATAAGTGGTTGGATTATGCTAAATTGGCCCAAGATCGAAGGAACATAAATTGGCCGAAACCGGGCTGACAGCAGGTCCGGTCTGATTACCACATTGAATGCCTCCATTGTGGGCCGGACTCTACAGGGTCCAATAAGCGAGCATTCTTGCTTCTAAAGGTCCATATTGCTTCCCTTTCGCTTGACTTTTTTTGTTTTTACGCTTTGATCGATCATAGTTACCGACGCACTCTCTAACCGGTACTCAATGTCATTACGCCTCCAAGCATTAAACTCGAGAAGTTCAGAGAAAAGAAAATACATAGTCACTATAGTACTTGATTACCTATGAAGTTTTCTTCTTGAGCTTCCATGGCATGCGCTCCGCTTTCTCAGCCACATGCGACCCCGTCTCATCCTCGCCCTGACGCGGTGACATCCCCATCCAATATCTGCTCTGGACCATCGGCGATCCCGCTGTACCCTGCGGCTACCTATGCCACGATTGCCTGTTTGGATCCGATTACCCGACCCTCTCTCTTCCGGATGACACTTATTTCGTCCTGGAAGAGGACATTAACGAGATGGGTCATATCAAAAAGAAAAGGACGACACCTCCTCCTTGTGCGCGTAGAAATTGTTGTATGAGAATACTAGTCCGAGTCCTAAGTCGAAGTCTCGTTCTTCTTGCCTTCGTGCACTGAAGTCTTTGCCTACGGTGAATTCCTGCCTTTTAGAGAGTGCGCTTATTTTTACTGCCGAGATCAACAAATTGGCTATCCACACTACGAGCTCGGCTGCGACGGAGATAACCTGACCCTGTCCATGATCTCCCTGGAATATCGAGTAATCCACATGAATACGAGCACGCAGATCCTTGAGGCGGTGAGGTTGGATTTATCGGGCTATATATGTCTTGGAACACATGTCAACACAACTTTAGAGTTCAGACTCTTGCACTCTACTTCCGGCGACCTAAATTCCACCATATTCTACGGCTGTGATTCATCGCCGACCCCTGGATCTTATCAGTTCTCTTGTCCCCAGTCTGGAGATGGCTACTCTGCTCTTCATGTAGACGCTGCAAACCCACCACACGAGCCATGCAACTTCAGTGTCCCCGACCTGATTTCAAGTGAAGCTCTGGCTCCACTACCATCACCTTTGGAGTGGGGCGACCATGGTGCTAATAAAAGTAAGGTCCTGAACGAAGGCTTTGAGATCACCTGGATTGCTGACATGTCGCAGTGCCAAAATTGCACCAAATCTAGGGGAAGATGTGGATACACCTGGACAAGGCAACGGTTCAATTGTTTTTGCCCTGGTGGAGCCTATTCACCGACCTGCGGCGGAAGGCGAGTTCCGGGAAGCTTCCGTTCGAGTACATATGCTTACTCTCACCTAACGTATGGTTTGCAATTAGCTAAAGCTTCCCTTTGCTTATTAATTGGAAAATGACCCGCTCATTCTCATGCCCCCGAAGTCCTACGTAACACCGACACAATACTGACACAACACGTGGACACATGATTTCTAAAAAAAATAGGGATTTAATGTATATTTATATAAAAATATCAATGGTAAGTTTTTTTTTTCTTCTATTAGAGATTTACGATCATTTTCTTTAGATTGGCTAGGTATATTAATTTTGAGATGACTAGGTATATGACTCAAGTATATATCATTTTAATAAATTTAAGTTTTGACCCTTAATTTATTGAAAATGTTTAAAATTGACCCCATACGTGTCGAAATGACGTGTTGGGATACTGGACTCATATATCGTTAGTGTATCTGGAGCATTGATCACATGTGGATAGCATGTC
Organism: Psidium guajava; assembly: GCA_016432845.1. Lineage (NCBI taxonomy): Eukaryota > Viridiplantae > Streptophyta > Magnoliopsida > Myrtales > Myrtaceae > Psidium > Psidium guajava. The sequence continues at coordinate 38,179,049 of CM028228.1, forward strand.
GAAGAGTGTCAGAGTATCGGACACGACATGAAGGAACTCGAAGAGTGTCCGCGGTACTTAGCTGAAGCCTGACGGTCCCGTTTTACTGGGCATACCCTTCCCTCTAATGAGCTGCAGTCATCCTCCCTATGACATGCGTGATCACGTCACCTTTTAGACTCCCAAGTCTTAAAACTTTGCCATCCCATCCTCTGCAGCCTCTACTGCTTTAATCGTTAGATCTTGAGATCGGTATATGCGATCTGCAAGATCCAATGGTCTGAATACATTGAGTGTTGATGCTTCTAATTTACTGTAAAATTTTGCAAATGTTGGGCTAAAACTACTCGTTTTCTTCTTGGGGTTCTATGATTTTTCCAAGTGAAAAGAAAAGCTACATCTCCACAAATGGTGCTAAAATCTGATCATTCGTGGAGTTGAAATATATTTAGCGCACACAATGAAATCTCTACACCATCAATGAAAATTTTGTTCATCATGATGGTGGAGAATTATACGCACAAAAGAAAAATATGTTTTTCCGTTTATTCAATTGATCTATCATTTCCACGAGCTGCGGATAATGTCCTTCTATGGTCTTACCTACCGCGGCAAACGAAACTCTCCAATCTCTTGGGTCACAAGGTGTCTAACCAGAACCTAATGAAGTATGATGTTTCTATGTTTCTGCAATAGTGTCCTGGTCATCAATTGGGTGTTTATGATTGAAGAAGCATGAACATGAGCTGCCCACTCGTTTTATGTGGAACGACTTCTAGTCATGCCTATAGGTCCGGTTAGAAAGTTTTATCTGTCTCCGCCTCTGATACCACGTTGTTGATCATGTTGCAGAGTGTTTGCTACTTCTAACGCAGCTATTTTTATTGCTGTCTTCCTGTTCATTACCTGATGGCTCTGCAATTCAGTACTTCAGCTAATGTCTATGTTCGTTAGTCAATCAGGCAGAGACCTATTTGCATGTGTATGTGTTTCCAACTTTTCTAGTAAGATGTCACTAATTGATCCATGAAAAGTTCAAGAAAAAAATATAGCTATAAGTAAAAACTGGTGAATTTGTGATCTTTCCACTCGATCGTGTTGTTTTTTCTTTCTTGAAACGGAATGATCCTTGCCTCGTGATGTGCCCTGATTTTTATATCTCTCAGACACTTTGAAGTTATCAGTTTGCAATTCGTTGACACATTTTTCACTCTTGATGACTACTGTCTCAGGAGAAAAAAGATTTGGACTGAAAGTTGGAATAGGTAATTATTTCAAGACATCCTCTTCCACTTCTCCACAATCTCCTCCGCAATTTGTTGTGATTTTTTGACAGTAAGTTCGCATCGTTGCTTAATGGAATCAATATTCCCAAAATATCGTTGAAGCCTTGAAGAAATGATGAAGTGAGGTTGCCGTTCAAAAATATTCTTCAATTTTGTAGGAATGGTTGCAGTAGGAGCTGGAATTGGGGTCAACCTTATCTTAATGCTTCCCTTCTGCAAGAAACAAATGATCAAAAGAATTATGGCTTTGATAAAGCAGAGGAGCAAACATTTCGATGGCGAACTGAAAATTAAGGGACTAGTCTGTTTGAGAAGATACGCCTACAAAGACATTGAGAGGATGACTAACTTTTTCAAAGAAAAGTAAGGCCAGGAAGGCTTTGGCTGCGTGTCCGAAGGCTAACTTTGAGATGGTCAACTTATAGCAATGAAGCTTCTAAAAAAGCTAAAAGGCGATGTTGAAGAATTTTTCAATGAAGTTGCGAGTGTAAGCAGGACTTTTCATGTCAATGTTGTCAGCCTCCCGGGATCTGCTTTGAAGGAAGCAAAAGAACTTTGGTTTATGAGTTCATGATCACTTGAAAAGTTTATATTTAACAGGAGTGACACTTTGGAGGTAGATCAACAATTGAGTTGGGACGCCTTGCACCAGATTTCGTTTGGCAAAGCTCACGAGTTAGAGTACTTGCACAAAGGCTGCAAGACGATGATCTTATTGAAAATATTAAAATAAATTTTGGAAGAAAGTCAAAAAAAGAATAAGCCTCAATTTTTGACTATTAATGGACAACTTAGGTGTGCTTAAGCCTCAATTTTTGACTATTGATTGTAAAAAATGGACAACTTAGGTGTGCTTGAATTTGATAAAATTAAGTGTAGTCAAATAAAGACATTTAAGTTTGGCAAAAATTACGTATAGAATTGGCTATAAATATGTGTGGTTTTCTTGTAAGTTTCATATCAAGGAGGAGAAGAGAGAGAGAGAGAGAGAGAGAGAGAGAGAGAGAGAGAGAGAGAGAGAGAGAGTTCTTGTAAGAACAAGTTTAGAGCAAAGCTTGATTTTCTTTGTGTAAAACCTTGGCAAAGGTATTTTGTAGTATTGCTCTCTCATTTGCATTTTTGTTATTCTCTCCAAATTAAATCCTCCAAGCTTCCGCAAAATTCCTCCTTCCTTTTTATTTGGTTCCTACATTTGGTATCAGAGCCAAGTTATGGCGTCCACAAGTTCCATTCAATTTCAACTTCCAAAGTTGAACGGAAAGAATTTCAACAACTGGTCCGTCCAGATGAAGGTTTTGTTCAAATCGCAAGATTTGTGGAACCTGGTGGAGAATGGCTACATCGAAGTAGCTAATAACGAAGAATTCAATGCCATGAGAAAGGAGGAGAATGATTCGTTGGTGGAGTCCCGAAAAAAAGATCAGAAAGCATTATATGCGATCTTTCAAGCCGTGGAGGAGACGATATTTGAAAAAATATCGAATGCCGAGACCGCCAAAGCAGCGTGGGATATTTTGCAAAAATCCTACAAGGGCGACGATCGTGTTCGAAGAGTTCGGCTTCAAACACTTCGAGGTGATTTTGAGTCTTTACGCATGAATGATTCTGAATCTATCTCTTTGTATTTTGATCGTGTACAAAACATCGTTAACCAGTTGAGGGTTAATGGTGAAACACTCCAAGATGTATGAGTCGTAGAAAAAATCTTGAGGTCTTTGACTGAAAGATTTGACTACGTTGTTGCGGCAATCGAAGAAAGCCAAGATATATCAACCATGACGTTGGAGCGGTTGATGGGTTCATTATGCTCGCATGAGCAAAGAATGAATCAGAAGTCCGTCGGTTCATATCCCGAGCAAGCTTTGCAAAGTCGTATCACTCCATCAAATCAAGGAAGCTATCAAGGAGGTCGAGGTCGCGGAGGAGGCCAAGGAAGAGGTGGAAATTCCAATTTCGCCGGGAAATTTAAAACAAGTGACAAATCAAAAGTCAAGTGTTTTAAGTGCAACAAGTTCGGACATTACAAATCCAAATGCCATGCAAAGGCGACGTACGAGCAGGCGGAGCACGCACATACCACCGATGCTGAAGAATACATGGTGCTAGCATGTACGAAGGATGACTCAAGTACTGCAGACACCAACATATGGTATTTAGACACTGGTTGCAGCAATCATATGACTGGCCGGAAGGAATTATTCTCGCAATTGGATGAGACAAGTCGTGGTGAAGTCAACTTCGGGAATAAATAAAAAATTCCCGTGATGGGCAAAGGTAATATTAATATCATGTCAAAAGATGGTACTAATGTTGCTATTGCAGATGTTTACTTTGTGCCAGGACTTTTTTGGAATTTGCTAAGTGTTGGGCAACTTTCCGAAAAAGGCCACAAAGTTCACATTGAAAATGGAATTTGCACCATCAGAGGTGTCAACAACAAGTTGATCACAATGGTGCAAATGACGAAGAACCGGATGTTTCCCATGACTCTTCAGACGAAGAATCTCTTGAGTTTTCAAGCGATGATGAAAGACAACAACTGGCTGTGGCATCTTCGGTATGGTCATCTAAATTTTTGTGGACTAAAACTACTGGTTCAGAAAAGGATGGTGACCGGCATGCCTTTAATCGAATGTCCAGATCGTCCATGCGAAGGATGTCTCGTTGGAAAACAATATCGAGAATCATTTCCAGTGGGGAAAGCCAGAAGAGCAAAGCAACCTTTGGAGCTGGTATATACAGATATATGTGGCCCTGTTGAGGTTGAATCAGTCGGACAAAAAAGGTACATGCTGATTTTTGTTGATGATTTTACCAGAAAAACTTGGGTATATTTCTTGAGAGAAAAATCTGAAGCATTTTCCAAGTTCAAAGAATTTAAAGTTTATGTTGAAAAACATAGTGGCTTTAATCTGAAGACGTTGAGATCGGATAGAGGGGGAGAATTTACCTCAAATGAATTTGACAAATTTTGTAAAATTCATGGAGTAAAACGTCAGTTGACTGCCAGCTATACACCTCAGCAAAATGGTATAGCAGAAAGAAAGAACAGGACAATTTTTGAAATGGCAAGAAGTATGTTAAAAGCCAAAAATTTGCCTAAGAATTTTTGGGTAGAAGCGGTTGCTTGTACTGTATTTGTACTAAACAGGTGTCCAACAAGGAGTGTTCTTGGAAGAACCCCAGAAGAGACTTGGAGCAGCAACAAGCCAGATGTTTCGTTTCTACGAATATTTGGGTGCGTGGCATATCCCCATATACCAGATGAACGAAGAAAGAAGTTGGATGACAAAAGCGAGAAGTGCATCTTCATTGGCTATAGTGACACAACTAAAGGTTATAAGTTGTATAACCTAGTCACTGAAAAGGTAATTATTAGCAGGGATGTCCAGTTTTTTGAAGATGAAACTTGGGACTGGAACCAAAAAGGTGATCAGAAAAGCATCACCATCGAAGATGAACCATTGGAGAGAGAAATAGAAGAGCCTTCATCATCTTCAACTAGTGGTACATCTTCACCAACAGCAGCTACAGAACCACCACTACGTCGTTCACAACGACTGAGGGAGACGCCAGCAAAATTCAGGGATTACGTGGTCACAGGAGGCGATAGCAGTGATAATAATGGAATCACTGATGAAACATTGGTAAAATTTTGTTTGTTTGCTGATTGTGATCCCGTAACATATGATGAAGCAGCTGCAGATGAAAGGTGGATTCATGCAATGGATGAAGAAATTCACTCCATTGAGAAGAATGACACATGGGTACTAACTTTTTTACCACCTGGTAAGAAATCCATTGGTGTCAAGTGGGTGTACAAGACGAAGTACAAACCCAACGGTCAGGTGGACCGTTACAAGGCCAGACTGGTTGTAAAGGGCTACAAGCAAAAGCCAGGTATTGATTATTTTGAAGTATTTGCACCAGTGGCTCGGATGGATACCATCCGGATGATCTTAGTACTTGCAGCTCAAAATCATTGGAAGATCCATCAAATGGATGTGAAATCAGCATTCCTCAATGGTGTTCTTGAAGAGGAAGTCTACGTGGAGCAACCACAGGGTTATGAGAAAGGGCATGAAAATCAAGTTTACAAACTGAAGAAGGCTTTGTATAGGCTAAAACAGGCACCTCATGCTTGGTACACACGTATCGACACATACCTGTTAGAGCGTGATTTTCAAAAGTGCCCGTATGAGCATACACTGTATATCAAGTCAAATACTAACGGTGACATAATAATTATGTGCCTTTATGTTGATGACTTGATATTTACAGGCAGCTGTGAAAAAATGTTTTCAGAATTCAGGGAGGCTATGACTAGCCAGTTCGAGATGACTGATTTAGGATTGATGTCCTATTTTCTTGGGCTTGAAGTGAAGCAGACATATAATGGCATATTTATTTCACAGCAGAAATATGCTAATGATATTCTGAAGCGATTAAAAATGGAATCGCTCAAACCAATTCGAACTCCCGTAATTGAACGTTTGGAGCTGAAGAAAGAAGGAACCGGTGAATTAGTAAATTCCACTTATTTCAAAAGCATTGTTGGCAGTTTAAGATATTTGGCTTCTACAAGACCAGATATTACCTATGGAGTGGGAATTATTAGCAGGTTCATGGAGAAACCATACCAATCACATTTACAGGCGGCAAAAAGAATTTTGCGGTATGTCAATGGAACTCGTGATCATGGAATTTTATATTCTTATACTAACAACTTTGATCTGTTGGGGTATACAGATAGTGATTGGGCAGGTAATACTGAGACTCGAAAGAGTACTTCAGGGTATGCTTTCTTTCTTGGATCAGGAGTAATTTCTTGGTCTTCGAAAAAACAGCAGGTTGTTGCACTCTCGACAGCTGAAGCAGAATACATGGCATTAGCTTCAGGGGCTTGTCAAGCAATATGGCTTCGATGGATGCTGCGTGAATTGATGCATGAACAAGCAAATCCTACTAAATTGATGTGTGACAATAAGTCGGCTATTGCATTAGCCAAGAATCCCGTATTTCATGGCAGGAGCAAGCACATCGACATCAAGTATCACTATATTCATGAGCAAGTCAAAGATGGTGAAATTGAACTTAATTTCTGCAGATCAAAAGACCAGATTGCAGATATCCTGACAAAACCATTGAAGGCTGATCTGTTCGAAAGATTGAAGACGATGCTTGGCGTTATGAACTTCCAAAATCAATTTTAAGGGAGGCTATTGAAAATATTAAAATAAATTTTGGAAGAAAGTCAAAAAAAGAAGAAGCCTCAATTTTTGACTATTAATGGACAACTTAGGTGTGCTTAAGCCTCAATTTTTTACTATTAATTGTCAAAAATGGACAATTTAGGTGTGCTTGAATTTGATAAAATTAAGTGTAGTCAAATAAAGACATTTAAGTTTGGCAAAAATTAGGTATAGAATTGGCTATAAATATGTGTGGTTTTCTTGTAAGTTTCATATCAAGGAGGAGAGAGAGAGAGAGAGAGAGAGAGAGTTCTTGTAAGAACAAGCTTAGAGCAAAGCTTGATTTTCTTTGTGTAAAACCTTGGCAAAGGTATTTTGTAGTATTGCTCTCTCATTTGCATTTTTGTTATTCTCTCCAAATTAAATCCTCCAAGCTTCCGCAAAATTCCTCCTTCCTTTTTATTTGGTTCCTACAGATCTTGCACTTTGACATAAAGCCTTACAACATTCTCCTCGATGTAAACTATTGTATTAAGATTTCCGACTTTGGTCTTGCCAACATATGCCCAAGAGAAGAGAGCATTGTGTCAATGTTAGGTGACTAGGGCATTGTCGGACACATTGCTCTAGAGCTGATCATAAGGAACATCAAAGGGGTTTCTCATAAATTGGATGTCTATAGCTACGGCATGATGGTTCTGGAGATGGTTGGCCGGAGGAAAAACATCGAAGTATACTTCCCTCATTGGGTCCACCGACGCTTGGAGCTCAAAGAAGAGCTTGGTGTACAAGGGCTCACAAATTAGAGGACGAAGTAATCGCAAAGAACATGATTGTAATAGGCTTATGGTGCATGCAGATAGATCCGAGAGCTCGACCCTGCATGACCCAAGTTGTGGAAATGCTAAAAGGAAGTTTTGAAGCCTTCAAATCCCTCCCAAGCCATTCTTGTCATCACCTTCAAGATTGCTCGCGACTTCTCCACATGAAATTTCGTCTCTGCAAAAGAGTGATGACTTGAGTTGGGATTAATTCAATGTCAAATATATGAGATCGACAACAGTTTGTAATTGAGTATTAAAAAAAAAAGTACCAGTAAACTTAATAATCATTATCGAGGTTGAATTTCTATGGCGTGATACACGCAAAAAAGTGAAATGTGCATTATTTCATAATAGGACTAATTCCCTAAAAAAATCCTCAAATTTAGGTTCAGTCCTGATTCTGCCTCAAACTTTTTTTTTTATCTCATAAAAGATTCCCAACATTCATTCTAATCCCAAATTTGCCTGCGCGTCCAAAAATTGGTACTGGTTTCTTCAATATTATTAGCATCAAGAGGTTACCGTTATTCCTTATAAGGTGAGGGTATTGATGAAAATGTGGGTTCATGTCAATAATTTTGAGTAGACTAGTGGCGATTTTCGGACAGTGGGCAAATTTATGACTCGAGTGAAAGTTGAGGATCTTTTTTTATGAAAGAGCAAAAAGAGTTCGGGTAGAATTGAGATCAGACCTAAAGTTGGGGATTTTTTTTAAGGAATTAGGCCTCTCATAATACAAGTAGAGTTTGCCATATATATAGATATGATTTAGATTATGTAAAATTTATTACATGTTGACAAATTTATTGAATAACCTCCATTCGTGCGAGCCTAACTCACATGAACTTTTGAGTTGAGTTTGCCTGATACATATATAAAGCGTAGTTGAGAGATATGTCATTTCATCTAAAGATCCTATTATAGACTATGCTATGGTAGCATTGTAAACGGATCGACTTCCTTCATGATTAACTGTGATCAGTGTCTTCGCAATTCCTTGTCATCTATGCTCAAATAGTAATCCTGAGATACTTGTTAACTATACATATTACTTGCTCCTACATATAGTCCTCACGTATTTATAGAATTCTCCTGCACTATATTTGAGCGCAGGTGTCTTTTCTCAATTAAAAAAAAGAATTTAATAAACAAAGCTCCGAGTCGAAGAAATTTTTTGTGCTCCAGTCTTACGTTGATCTTTGAAGCGCGTTTAAGGAATTTCATTCTAGTTTGTGATTTTTTGCTGAAGTGCATCAGATGGACTATATTGACAAAATGTGAAATGATTTAGAATTACATAGACACAATTAAAAAGTTTAGGATTTTATTGGCACAAATATTATCAATTATGACTTTTTTGGTAATTTGCGCAAAAGTGATACATGCTTTATTTACATAGTCTGGATTCTCTACGATAACACACGTTATTACTTTAACTAGTGATTTATATACCCTTTATTAAGTAATACAATGCGTATAAAAGGAAGTTTCTTGTACTGTGAGATCCCTTAAACGCACAAATTCTAATTATATCACGGAAGTAACAGAGAAGACGGTGGTGCGTGCACAAGCGATAAGATAGTGGTTCTTTCACTATTACCGGAACGTGTTTAATACCTAAAAAATCTCCAACTTTAGGTTCAATGCCAATTATACATTACCTCATAAAAAATTCTCCAACTTTAGGTTCAATGCCAATTCGAACCTAAACTTTTTGTTATCCCATAAAAACCCCAACTTTAGATCCCTTCCTAATTCTACCATAATCTTTTTTTTTCCAATGAAATACTCCTAAGTTTAGATCTTGGCCCAATTTTACCGTACAATCCCAATTTTACCTTAAAAGTTTCCTAAACATCTACTTGAGTCACAAATCTACCCCATTAACCCTCACTTGAAATTTCTCGTTGATAACCGAGGACTGAAAAACTCCCAAACACGAGCTATTCAAGCGTCTTGACCGTGAGCTATTCGACCACGAGAGATGGAAAATTCCCAAGCACTAGAAATTGAAGACTTAGTGCAAATTTACTAAGGGTGATTTTCATAGAGGTTAATGGAGGTAGATTTAGGATTCATGTAAAAGTTGGTGATCTTTCACGAGAAAAAAAAAGTAAAATAGAAACTAGATCTAATATTGATACGTTTTTTATGAGACAAAAAAAGTTTAGGGTAGAATTGAGACCGGACCTAAAGTTGAAGGTTTTTTATGAGATAAAATGTAATACTGAGATAAGTAGGGTATTAGGTTTGTAAGAATGACTTCTATTTTTGCTGCATTGCGAATGCCAGAAAATCATGAATAACAATGAGATTATTTAAACGCACTTCGAAGATCAAGATAAGAGTGGAGCATAAAAATATTTCTTTGACTTGAACTTTGGTTATTACATACTCCTTCTTTGAAAAAAATTGCGCTCAAAGTCAGCTCGGATTTGACCCGAAAAAAAAAAGTTAGCACAGGAGAATTCTACGAAACAATCTATGAGGAATATGTTTAGGAGCATGTTTGATTAGCTCAAGATCCTTGATTAAGCATAGTTGCAGCAATAGTTCTCTAGAATAATAAATAATGAAAATCTTGTTGTAATTATATGTGTTAACTGCTCAACTTATGTCCACATAACCGACGTGCATTTATGTATGTGTAACCGACATGGTTTAAAGGGAGCATAACCGACGTGATCTAATGGTAGTGCAACCAACATGCATTAATGTTGATGTAACCAACATAGATTTATGTCAGCAACTATTTTCTTGGTCTATAAATAGATGCGTTGTCACGCCCTGAACCCCATGAGCACGCAACATCCCGCATAAATGCAATGGTCGATAAAGATAATGCGATGTCTTAGGATTTGTCGCTGTCGCGACCCGATCAAAGGGTGATCGGGCAAATGGATTGCCAAGAGACCACGAAGTCGGGCCCTTGGCGCGGGCCCTCCCAGGCCCATACCAAATCGCGACGGGAATTGTCGGTTTCGACCTTGGTGTGGTCGGGTGGCATGTGCTATGTGTGCATGCAATTGAAGTCGCCATCGATCTTTTTGGGGAGGTAGACCGGATACCTCATCGAGTGATTGGGAGGAGTCACTCGATCCTACGCAACCAGAGATTCTAGAGCCGGGGATTTGGTTACCCTAGTTTAAAGTAGAGTCCCTTCGGTTACCATTCGGGGTTGATTATTACCTAACTTGTGAGCACGCGAGGTTTGTATCAATCCTAACTCCTAATCATGTTTTTGTCAGTCACTAAGCGTTCATGCAAATGTTCTTGTAGGTGTTCATTTCATGGCATTTTCTAAATATGCAATCCTAAGAAAAAGCAATCAATACATTCAAAGGAAATAAAGCGAATGGAAATAAAACGACGAGGACAATAATAAAAGCTATGCTAAAATAATAAAGAAAAACCCGCAACTCGTCGGATATTTACAATCCCAAATATTAAACCCGAGACATGATCGGGTGTACAACAAATAAGACCGGAATGGACATCGGTCACGCTCCTTGGTGAACTTGAGTCTAGTTAATGTAAATATGCAATAAAAGGAATTTTCGAAAATTTTCCATTTTTTTATTTTTTATTTTTTATTTTTTATTTTTCTTTTTTTGGGAAAGAGATATCGAGGCAAACTGAGCATGACCAATGATGATTTAATTGAAGATGTGATGAAAAACCTCGCTTGAAGACGTGATTCCGGTCCATTTCGGAAAGTTTTTGTTAAAAAGGGAGTCAACCGCGAGGGGGGTTTTTCAACGCGATTATCTTAGTATACAAATACAGTCAGAGAAAAGAAATCATACCGCATGAAACTAGGTGTGACCAGGTTTCGAAAATGACCAACGGTTCGAAAAATGGTTAAGCGAGCACATCGCAATGGTATCGACAAAACAGCTAGTTGGAAAGCCAACACTTAGCCAAGTTCCAGACCTCTCACTTTGCAGTTCACCGAGGCATGTTCAAGGATGATTATCTTCGTATACCAATCAGATTTCGAAAAAATAATCACACCTCATGAAACTAGGTATGTCCAAGTTTTATCTTCGTATACCAATCAGATTTTGAAAAAATAATCACACCTCATGAAACTAGGTATGTCCAGGTTTCAAGAATGACCAACGGTTAGAAAAATGGTTAAGCGAGCACATCGCAATGGTATCGACAAAACAGCTAGTTGAACCAATCCCGACACTTACAAAAAATTTTCATCTCAAAAACAGACTGACCACGGAACTTCAAAGGGTTGTATCTCACACCTCGGTTGGAATTAACGGGCAAGAAACATACCAATACGAAGAGCTATACATGATGAACAAGATCAAACCAGAACGACCCTCAAGGATAAAGTTGTTGATGTTAAAAGATCAGGCGATCGGATTATCTTGATTAAGCTAGTAGTAGGAGAATTGATCTTAAACATCCTTAGTGCGTATGCCCCCCAAGTTGGATTGCCAGTAGCTGATAAGAACAGATTTTGGGAAGACTTGGAGGAGATTTTAAGGGGGATACCACGCGAGGAGAAAGTATTCATAGGAGGAGATCTTAATGGACATGTTGGCCAAAGTAGTGGAGGTTTTGACAGAGTTCATGGAGGTTTTGGCTATGGGACTAGAAATGAGAGTGGCGAAGACATCTTGAACGTTGCTCTAGCGTATGATTTGATGTTAGCAAATACTTTCTTTAGGAAAAGAGAGTCACATCTAATCACTTTTCGTAGCGGTCAGAATCGTAGTCAGATTGATTTCTTTCTTGCTAGAAGAGAGGATAGAACCTCGTATATAGATTGCAAAGTCTACCCTGGAGAATGTGTAGTTACGCAACATAAGTTGGTGGTCTTAGAGGTTCGGTATAAGGCACAGAATATGCTGCGAAGGGCTCAAAATCCCAGAATAAGATGGTGGAAGTTAAAGGAGGGAAAACATATCGATTTCAAGGAAAATATGTTTCAAGAAGGACTGTGAAAACTAGAGGGAGAAGTAAATAAGATATGGAGTGAGATGTCTAAATGCAAACAGAGAGTGGCAAAAGAGGTGTTAGGTGAAAGTAAATGGCACGGACTTCAGACAAAGGAAACTTGGTGGTGGAACAAAGAGGTGCAGGAGGTAATTAAGAAGAAGAAGGAGTGCTTTAGATGTCTACATAAATGTCCTAATGAAGAGAATTTGCAAAACTTTAGATTGGCACGAAAAGATGCCAAAAAAGCTGTGAGAGAGGCTAGAGGCAAGGCTTTCTCTGATATGTATAAAAAACTTGGGAGCAAAGAGGGAGAAAAAGATATATATATATATATATATATATATAGGCTTGCCAGGACAAGGGACAAGAAAAGTAAAGACTTGACATAGATTAGATGCATTAAGGATGAAAATCAAAAACTATTAGTAAAAGATGAAGAAGTGAAGGAAAGGTGGGTGAGCTATTTTAACAAGCTTTATAATGGGGAGGGCGATCGAGGCGAGGTGGATCTAGTTGACGCTTCTGATGAGTTAAACAGAAGGTTTGTGCGTAGAATTAGAGCACAAGAAGTCCAGGATGCTTTAAAGACGATGAAAACTAGTAAAGCTTTAGGACCAGATGGTGTCCCTATTGAAGTATGGCGATGCTTAGGGAATGTGGCAATAAGTTGGTTGACTAAACTGTTTAACAAGATTCTCCAAGCTAATAAGATGCCTAATGAATGGAAGAAGAGTATGATTGTGCCTATCTACAAGAACAAGGGGAATATTCAGAACTGTAGCAACTATAGAGGCATTAAGCTTATGAGCCATACGATGAAATTGTGGGAAAGAGTTATTGAGCATCGTTTGAGAGTAGAAACCAAGATCTCTGTAAATCAATTTGGATTTATGCCAGAAAGATCTACCATGGAGGCTATCTTCTTAATACGACAGTTGATGGAGAGATATCGAGAAAAGAAGAAGGATTTACATATGGTATTTATTGACTTCGAGAAGGCATATGATAGGGTCCTAAGAAAATTTTTGTGGTGGATTCTTGAGAAGAAAAAGGTATCATTAAAGTATGTAGAGGCAATCAAGGATATGTATGATGGTGTTACTACATGTGTGAAGGCCTGTGATGGCACATCAAGTTATTTTCCGATCACAGTAGGTTTACATCAAGGTTCGGCTCTAAGTCCTTATCTTTTTGCACTAATTATGGATGAACTAACAAAAGATATTCAAGATGAGGTGCCGTGGTGTATGCTGTTCGCAGATGATATTGTCCTTATTGATGAGACCAAGGCTGGGGTCAATGCTAAATTAGAATTATGGAGAAATACGTTAGAGTCCAAAGGATTTACGTTAAGTCGGAGTAAGACGGAATACATGAGTGTGAGTTCGCCATGACAAGAGGAGATGATCAAGAACCTGTGGATATGCTTGGACAGGAGGTATCTAAGAAAGATACTTTCAGATACTTGGGATCAATTTTGCAAAAGAGGGGAGAGATTGACGAAGATGTTAGCCATAGAATCAAAGCAGGTTGGATGAAATGGCGCAGTGCATCTGGATTTTTGTGTGATCGCAAAATCCCTCTTAGGTTAAAGGGAAAATTTTATAGAACAGCAATAAGACCTGCAATGCTATACGGAGCTGAATGTTGGCCGGTACAAAAGCAACATGAGCATAAAATTGGAGTAGCGGAAATGAGAATGTTAAGGTGGATGTGTGGTCATACAAGGATGGATAAGATAAAAAATGACGATATTCGACGAAAAGTTGGAATAGCACCGGTGGCAGAGAAGATGAGAGAACATAGATTGAGATGGTTTGGACATATTCTTCGTAGACCCTTAGATGCTCCGATAAGAACAGAAGTGTGTTACCGAGAAAACGATATGAAGAAAGGACGAGGTCGACCGAAACTTACTTGGGGGAAGGTAGTAAAACAAGATTTAATAGAGTGGAAAATAGATTGGCGTATGGTCTGCTTTAGGACGGAGTGGAGGAAAGCTATCCGCATTGTAGAATGGGGGATTTCCTATGTTCCAGAGTGCCATGTTTAGTGCTTTCTATTTATTTATATGTTTGTTTGTTTATTTATTTATTTATTATTTTTGGGTAACCATATTTTTACTTTTATTTTAGTATATTTTAAGCTTTTCGCTTTGGGTTCATCGACCGCCGACCCCAACTGGTTTGGGATAAAGGTGATGTTAATGTTGATGTTGATGTTGTTGATGTACTCTCTTTTTTTATTCCCCCCCCAGTGTTCGATGACCTCCATCTCCTTTTATGGCTTTACCACAGCACATGGATCATGTCTCGAGATGCTCTTCTTTCCTCTTTTCTGCTGGTCTCCCTGAAGTTTTGTCGTCATTTCTCTCTTTTGTAAGTGGAGTCTCCAGCCTTAACACATGTGCTCTCCACTGATCCCTTCTTTCGGTGCTACTTTCAATGGATTGACAAACTGCAGGAGATCACTTTCGTTGAGAGATTTTGCAGCTGGTAGTCTGTCCAATACCTCTTTTCTCTTTGTTTAACTTTCCTTTGGTGGAGTTCCATTATTGCACGCTTGGAGAGTTGTGGCGTTACTTGACATCAGCAAAGAATGATGATAGCTCATGCGCTCCACTCAGTTAGTTGCACCGTCCGGCTGGTTCAAAGTTTTATTCCTATTGCACAGGTTTTCTCACGCAACTTGATATTTTGAAACCAAAAGTGGAATCTGTTGACACCTGATTTTTAATCATTTTTTCTATTGCTAAAGTAATAAAAAATCCATAAAAATTCATAAAATTGAAAAATCAACTTTGGGGACCTTAGCCAAGCCTAGAGAACTAATTTTGACCAAAAAATGATTTTTCATATTTTCAGTATTTTTTAGTATTTTTATTTTCGAAAATTCATGAAAAATAAAGAAACAATGAGAAAATTGCAAAATCAACTTTGGAAGCCTTGGCCAAGCCTAGGCAACCATTTTTGAACAAAAAATAAATTTTCATATTATATATATTTTTAATTTTTTTTTAAAAAAATACAAAAATACTTGAAAATTTTGGAAAAATAACATTTGAGGCCAAAAAAATACACAAAGATAGTTAATATTTTTATTTTAAATCTATTTTCATATTGGCCATCGTAAATTTAGAAAAATCCAATTCGAGTCACGTGTTCCTTCACGAGTATAATCTTGAATCGGGCCTAAAAAATTTAATTTGAGTCAAATTATTTTTAATTTTCACTTTTTATGAGTTGTGACATTGTCTTCTAATATTTTAAATTTTCAACTTGGCCCAATTATACCCAGAATGACTTGATTTTGCAAAAAGACTTTAATTAAATTCTGCATTATTTTCAGCGGCAAGAAATGAGCTTAAATTTGACATGTGGTAAATTTTGATGTGTCAAAAATTGTGAGGAGATTTGGACTTAAAGAAATATATTTTTTCAGGGACTGAATTGTAAATACTTAAAATTCGAGGACTAGAGTGCAAATACCTAACTCTTGAAGGATTATTTTACAAATAACAAAAGGAAGAGTTAGTGGATAAATTAGAATAGAGAAGAGAAGATGGAGAAGAGGAGATGAAGAAGAGAAGTTGGAGAAGAATGGATGGAGAAAATAAGATAAGAATAGAGAAGGGAAGATGGAGATGAAGAAGAGTTAGTGGAGAAATTAGAATGGGAGATAAATATGGAGAAGGGAAGATAAAGATGAAGAAGAGTTAGTGGAGAGATTAGAATGTGAGATAGAGATGGAGAATGGAAGATGAAAATGAAGAAGAGTTAGTGGAGAAATTAGAATGGGAGATAGAGTTAGTGGAAAAATTAGAATGGGAGATAGATGAGTAGGTTATAAAAGGAGGAAGAAGTGAGCTTGAGAAGGGATTCTTGGGAGAAAATTTGAAGTGTTTGAGAATTTTTTTTGGAGAGAAAATTTTGGATGTTTGAGAGAGTTTTGGGAGATTGAAGAAAAATTTGAGAGAAAGAAAATACCAAAAGAGAGAGAATTTTGAAGATGATGGAAGTTTAAAGCTAGGGGTTATCATCACAAATTCCTTCATCGATCAATATAAATCAAGAGTTCATCCTCGTCAACGAGCAAACAAATTCGAGCTAAGTGTTTTTATTTATTCATTTATTTATGATTTTACTCGCAAATTAGCACAAATTGTATACACTTTCTCCATCTCCTTTTTTTTTCCCATATTTTATGTCAGGAGAAGGATATCTCTATGTCAACAGCAAAAATCTCGTAGAGATGCAAAAATCGGCCCAGACAAGCTCCTAAGTTGTCCACCGATCTGTGACTAAAAGTCCCTCTTAATTCAAAAGAAACTCTTTATATTGGGAATATAGAGAGCGAAAATCAATTATAGAAATCCCTCCCAAAAAAACGGGAGATAAGTACTCTTTCCACTCTTCTGGTTTTAAGTGCAGATTAGCACATATTTTGTATACTGACACTTCAATCTATTTTATGTCAGGAAGCCGCAGCTCTATATTAATGGTTAACCCTATGGAAGCACAAAATTGGCTTGGAGGAGTCCTCAAGCGCGCACAAATTTCAAATTGTTGAATCAATTCGTTGTATTTCATTTTAAAGAATTCATATCCCAGAATGGAGAGGACAAAGTCCACCAACTTTCCCCTCTCACGAACCAGCCACGAAAGCTGATCGTTGGCAAACTTGAGGGCCTTTTGGTGATTATCAGCCACAAACGTAACTGTTGCCAGACGCTCGTGCCGGTCTCGGTAACGGGCTTTCACGACGGCGGTCACAAGGACCGTCTCATAAGCACGGTTATAGGCAGCTAGAAAATTGATGAAGAGGGTCGAGAAGTTCCGATACTCCTTTCCCAGTTGGGTACCCTCAACAGAAGCAGCGTCCACGGTCCTGAATAAACCGAGGATTTCAGCCTCAACGGTAGAGTTTTTGGCTACATGAGCGTAACCTCTACCAAGAAGATTGTAGAGTCTCTCCCACCCAGCCAGGACTTCGGTGGATATTGTGTGGTTAGGAGAATTGACCATTTTTGAAAGCAGAATACGAAAGAAAGGGGGAAAGAGGTGAGGCAGATGAGCAGAATGCGAAGATGGTAAGCTGCTTCAATTTAAATACTGATTTCAAAGGGGTAGTCCTTATTGGTCGAGTTTTTTCTATCTACCATTCTCTGTCGGCAACACCCCCGCTGGCTCAAATTTCAGTCAAGCGGCAACCTCGAGCCGAACAATCCCGACATCTCTGTGGAAAAGCTGGATGGGACTCCACCGCTTTGAAAAAAGAAAGAACGAAAAGACGAGCTGAGTGGGGGACAAAGAAATTTTCGGGAGAAAGAGAGATATTACTCGTCTTTATTGGAGGACCCGCCAATAAATCGACGGTGGAGATCTTGACAAGGGCCCTCTATCACGAAAAGAAAGAAGAAGACAAATTGAGCGAGAAACAAGAATTTCTTCTTTGATCAAAAGCTGAATGTCAGATTTTCTCCCTCGAAAAATCTAATAGCGCTGCCCGTGAAGAGGGAAGTCGTTGCTATTGCCAGAGAGAGAACTTGTCCTCATTTGATAGTGAGAGTTTATCTGCAAGAACTCGCAGGAGAAAGATAGAGAGGAAGGAGTTCTCGTAGGAGAGGAATTCAAAACCTTCACCATTAAAGCATCGGCTTTCAAAGCCTGTCACGAGAAGCCATCGACGATCCCGTGATCCATCAAGTCCAAGAAGACATCCTGAGGCGGTCTCGAGTCGGCAGTCCTAGATCCAGAAATATGTCGAGCATTAGGGAAACGGGCGCATGTTCAACCCTGGTAGAAGCTGATGAAGTTCCTTACCCTGAGGGTCTACTGGTCATGGCCATTGATGGTAATCCAGTCTCTCTGTCAATCATTGTTACCGTATTAAGAAAATGCCGGTATAAGGTTGTAGCTCAATCAAAGGGGACAGAGGCCTTAGAGATATTAAGGAGGAGTAGTGACCCGTTTGATATCGTCCTCACCGCCATGGTAGGGATTGACATGGATGTTTTCACTCTCTTGGAAGTCATCAATTCTAAATTAAACATGCCAGTCCTCGTAGTATCGGCAAGCGATGATCAGCAAGCCATAATGAAGGCTGTCTTAAATGGGGCCCAAGACGTCGTAACGAAACCAGTTAGGGTTCAGATGCTTCAAAACATATGGCAGCACGTGGTAAGGAAGCAATTGCACGACCATGAGAACAAGCATCAAGCCTTCAATTTTGTTCCAAGCAATTGGAGAAAGAAGATGAGTTGGTCTCCCGAGCTGCATCGTATGTTTGTTAATGCAGTTCAGCAGCTAGGAATCGATTCGGCACGGCCGCAACATATACTGGAAATTATGAAGGTAGAGGGACTCACTAAAGCAAATGTTTCGAGTCATCTTCAGAAGTACAGAAAAAGGGTGAGAGAACACAATGCAGCTCAGAATCAAGAAAACCAAGGCGGGACTGATCCAAGCCTGAACGTCGAGTCTCCTCGCCACCATAAGTTCCGCAGGTTAGCATGGGGCGAGCCACTTCCCATCATCAACCAAGCCAGTAGCCGTGCCATCAATCCTCCAGGCGTTAATCAAAGTATCCCCCAGAATCACCCTAATGCCCTTCAAGAGTATAGACCGCAGGGGCAGTGTATTCAGACTCCTTGGTTTGAGCACCAACCCGTGGCTAGAATTCATCCTATGATCAGCGCGCCTGCGCAGCCAGAGAATCAGACAAGAAATTATCCTGAGCACTTCCACTTCTCTAATCCTCAAATGGAAAGAGTTTTTAGCAGCAGGACAGTTGGTGATCCTCACACTTTCTCGAGTAATGATGAAGGTTCCAGCACGAGAAGTCAAATTGCTCATGGCGATGAAAGAATGAGAAATCTACCGCCAGCATTTGCCAACAACAATGCACAATTCGAGTATCAGTTGCTGGAAGGTTCAAGAGATTACCCAGATGATGAGCTTACTGCCCTGGTCAACCAGTTTAGGGTTGACAGACGTCCCAAGCCGCGATCAGGAGCTAGTGAGTAAGGACTCTCAAACATCGGTCATCCACACCCGAACCAACACGAGTCTAGCTGATTATCGAAGAGCCACAGGAGAGGCAGAACTGACCTTGAATAAGTGCACCTTTCATTTCATGCTTAATTCCCCTGCGTATGATATTTCCAGCTTTCTAGGTGTCTAGATTTAATTCAGGGGCAAGGGGGTAATTTGTTTTTTATCCCGTCGAATGCGTGAATCCCTTTTTATGCTAGACTCAGGGCAAATCAATTTGTGGCAATGTCGCTGACTGCCATAATGAGAAATGTTGAATGGCCTCACGTAGGGAAATTTCAAGTGAAAAGCCCAGGCGAGCTCGAAGACGGGTAACTGTGTGTCGTTCCAATTTACCCTCAATCGTTGCAAAATGCTAAATTGGATTTATTCCATTCTCACCCAGGGGATTGAAAATTGCCTCGAGAGTGTCGCAAAATGAAATGACCCAATGGAATGCGATAGGACTCATTTGCCTTGAAAGTAACCTTCAAATTAAAGGAGCTCTCCGGTCCACGGACCCGATGGCATAGAAAATGATGATGGTCCAAAGCAACCCGAAAGAAAACAAGGCCAAACTAAGCAAAGCACTTATGTAGCAAGCTTAAAGTGAAGGGCAACTCGGGACATACAATTCAATCCAGCCCAAATAAAGGAACTTCCTCAATACAAATTCAATGGAAGTATACACAAGGGTAAAATAGTATCGTTCCAATTTTTCTAGAATATGAAGAACATATACTGCCGCATTCTCTTTCATTTTTGCAGGGGAAGTCTCTACTGGCCAGATTTTCCTGTCTACCATTCCCTATCAGTATCACCTCCGCTACTCGTCTCCAATCTCGAGCCAAGCAAATCCGACGTCTCTACGGAAAAGTTGGACGGGACGCCACTACTTTGAAAAAGAAAGGATAAAAAATAAGCTGAGTGGGAGACAAAGACATTTTCGGCAGAAAAGAGATACGACTCGTCTTTATTGAAGAACTCGCCAGCAAATTGACGGTGGAGACAGTAACAAGGGGCCCCCTTCCACGGAAAGATGGAAGGAGACGAGCTGGGCGAGAGATACGATGAAAAGAAAATCGAGAAAGCCAGAACACTCGAGAGAGGCAATACAGTTGCTAAACCCACGTCTAATTTTAAAGGAGGCATCTTCTTGATAATTCTCATTTATGCTCGAAAGCGAGACTCTTAAAGCATACGCAGTCTCCCAGAAAAATCCAGAGAGTGAAAATACAAGAAGAGATATCAAACTTTGAGAAATCGTTAACCAAATCGAAGATGTCTCAACCCAAGACACTTGAAAGTTATCGTTACTTGCTGAATATGGGAGAGGAAGAGTTCGAAGCCATATTTGGGATCGAGCCTATGGAGCCCGGCCCTTCCACCGACGACGTCCAAGAGCCCGGTAAGGACAATGACAACAACGGTAAAGGTCAAAAGAAGCGTTACCGTCGCCATACTGAGGAGCAAGTACGAAAGCTTGAAGCTTTCTTCAGAACGTGCCCTATGCCAGACGGCAAACAAAAAATGGAACTGAGTCAAGAGCTAGGACTTGAACCTTCGCAAATCAAGTTCTGGTTTCAAAATAGACGAACCCGAATGAAGACTCGTCATGAGCACAACGAAGCTGAGTTTCTAAGAGTTGAAAATGAAAACCTCCGAGCGGAAAACAAGATGTATAAAGAGACTTTTGACTCCGTCACCTGCCCCAACTGCAATAGCCTCGTCCTCACCCTCGATGAAATGTATGATCTGAGGATCGAAAATGCACGTTTAAGAGGTGAGTTAGACCAGTTTATAACAGGATCGAGTTCTGTTGGGGCAGGGTACAAAAGGACCAATGATACTAGATCAGCATCAATACCTCCCGAGGAAGAAGGGACAGATCACCACCAAGCGAACATTGACGATGATCTTTTCGCCATAATCAACCAGTTTGATATCGGTAAAGCATCGGGACTGTGATGCACTTGTTCAGCCAGTGACCACCAGACCTTTAATATGGCCGATGCATACCTAATTTGGGATGAAGCCAGCTGATCATGGGAGAGCCTGCAGAGGAAGCAAAACTGATCCTGAATGAGTGAATGTGTTTTATTTCCTTGCGTGATATGTTTTTCTGCTTTTGTGAATGTGTAAAAGCAAGGAGTAATAATCCGACTTCCCCCTATTAAATGCTCAAACCCGCCACCTCACCAACCTCGCGACGAATTGATAGCGAGTAAAAATCTGCATAAACCTGAAGGGTAACTCCGTATCGTTTCAATTTACCCTCAGTTGCTCCAAGTTTTAAAATTAAGCCCCTTCTATTATCAGGAAATTGCAAATCGACCCGAGAACGCAATCATATCCGAATACAAGTTGAACAAAATTTGGGGGCAAATCGACTCATGGGCATTACCAGGGGATGGACAGCTTTGGACAAAGGAAGGTACAAGCGAAAGACGCAAATAATCTCAGAAATGGGTAATTCTGTATCGTTCTAATGTGCACATAATCATCTCAAGTCTTGAATTGTCTTATTCCATTCTTAACAGGGATTGCAAATTACCTCGAGAAATACCGTAACATTGCCCAATGTGATACAACAGGGCTGCTTTATCCCCAAAGATTAACCTTTGAAAGGATAGCCCCATGGACACCTACGGTCCAATGGACCGAATGGTATGGGGGATGACAGTAGGTCCGAAATATCCCGAGTTCGATCCCCGAGGGTGGGGAATGTTGTATGTATTATAAATAAATGAAACAACTTTTTGTGCATTTCTTTTTGCAAGCAGGAATACTCGACGAGTAATACCGAAGTCAATATTTTGCCACATTCTCGGCTTAATGGTGAAGCATCCAACAAAAGTCGAAGAAAACTCAATCCAGCAAAATTGGTAAAAGACTTGTCCAAGGCATTCAAGATGAAGGGTAAATCAGTATCGTTTCCAATTTATCCCTTTTAATACTGGTTGACATGTCTCCTTTTCTTTTCACAGGAAATATTTATACTAACATTTAACATGTTGAAGGAGACAAATCCAAAAGAAAATTATGATCACCTGACAAGATTTATTCTGATGAAAAATGGGGCAAATTGATCGCAAGCTCTGAAACGAAAAAGCAAATATGTCTTCCTTATCTCGTTTGATTTCAAGAATAATTTCTCTGCTTCTTGCAGGGGCATTAAACAAACCAAAATGCTCCCTCTCCCATATGCTTCATCGCGCAGGGGTAAAGTTTGAGACAAACCACCCCTCGACATAAGGAGTAGGCTTCCCAATTTGTTCGGTCCACCCACATACCAGGGGCAATTTAAATCCGTCCATATTTGTACATTATATAAACACACGTGATGCTAAAAAATTGTCACATCTGCATTGTGCTTACACAGTTCATGAATTATGTATGACTATTCCGTGTGTTTAACTTACCAACTCCAACTTAGAGCATAAACTGCACAGGAGATATCAAATGTGCAGAATAGGGCATGACAGGATGAGGAAAGGCAAACCATTTCCACACAGGTATAACATTTTAATCTACAGATAAACAGACTTTCTCCAGAGTGAGAAAAAGCCCTTTCGGAATGAAGTCCCCCATTCAGATTACATTCAAGGTGTTCGAGACCTTTTGATCTCTGCCTCTTTGGTTTATTCCTAAAGCGACAGGAGAATATAATTTGGGTTTGAGCTTCTGCAGGATTCCTGGTCTCCCTAGATTTCAAAATGGCACCCTTTGAGGTACACCAAGCCCTTCTTACAGATAAACTAAGTTCTTCTTACAGGCAAACCAAGTCCTTCTTACAGGCACAAAGTCTTTCTTATAGGCATAAAGTCCTTCTTACAGGCAAATCAAGTCCTGCTTATAGGCAAACAAAGTCCTTCCTACAGGCAAAGCAAGTCCTTCTTACAGGCAAATCAAGTCCGTCTTACAGGCACAAAGTCCTTCTTACAAGCAAATCAAGTCCTTCTTAAAGGCATAAAGTCCTTCTTACAGGCAAATCAAGTTCTTCTTATAGGCAAACTAAGTCCTTCTTACAGGCAAACTAAGTCCTTCGTACAGGCAAACCAAGTCCTTCTTACAGGCACAAAGTCCTTCTTACAGGCAAATCAAGTCCTTCTTACAGGCACAAAGTCCTTCTTACAGGCATAAAGTCCTTCTTACAGGCAAATCAAGTCCTTCTTACAGGCATAAAGTCCTTCTTACAGGCATAAAGTCCTTCTTACAGGCAAACAAAGTCCTTCTTACAGGCAAATCGAGTCCTTCTTACAGGCAAACAAAGTCCTTCTTACATGCAAATCAAGTCCTTCTTACAGGCAAATCAAGTCCTTCTTACAGGCAAAGTAAGTCCTTCTTACAGGCAAATCAAGTCCTTTTTACAGGCAAATTAAGTCCTTCTTACAGGCAAAACAAGTCCTTCTTACAGGCATGAAGTCCTTTTTACAGGCACCAAGTCCTTTTTACAGGCACCAATTCCTTTTTACAGGCACCAAGTCCTTTCTACAGGCACCAAGTCCTTCTTACAGGTATCTCCATGGGGAGACCTACCATACGGGTCAAATGGTATGACCCACCATACGGGTTAAATTTTAATTCAATTTTTAATCAGTAGAATCCTTTTATTATGAATCTACCATGGGTTGATCCACTATACGGGTTCAAGTTCAACCACCCTAAAGTTTTTTTTTAAATAACTAATCCTTAGGTTCTCATTTCATTTTCAGTGGAACATTCATGTCACGACTCTTTTTATTTCCTTGTATTGAGTCGATTAGAATTCAAGTGTCATCTCGTCTATGAAATGAACCTCTACTGAGCTTCCTTTCAAAGAGGGGCAGCTGTTCACACCTGATTTTTAATCATTTTTTCTATTGCTAAAGTAATAAAAAATCCATAAAAATTCATAAAATTGAAAAATCAACTTTGGGGACCTTAGCCAAGCCTAGAGAACTAATTTTGACCAAAAAATGATTTTTCATATTTTCCGTATATTTTAGTATTTTTATTTTCGAAAATTCATGAAAAATAAAGAAACAATGAGAAAATTGAAAAATCCACTTTGGAAGCCTTGGCCAAGCCTAGGCAACCATTTTTGAACAAAAAATAAATTTTCATATTATATATATTTTTAATTTTAAAAAAACAAATACAAAAATACTTGAAAATTTTGGGAAAATAACATTTGAGGCCAAACAAATACACAAAGATAGTTAATATTTTTATTTTAAATCTATTTTCATATTGGCCATCGCAAATTTAGAAAAATCCAATTCGAGTCACGTGTTCCTTCACGAGTATAATCTCGAATCGGGCCTAAGAAATTTAATTTGAGTCAACTTATTTTTAATTTTCACTTTTTATGAGTTGTGACATTGTCTTCTAATATTTTAAATTTTCAACTTGGCCCAATTATACCCAGAATGACTTGATTTTGCAAAAAGACTTTAATTAAATTCTGCATTATTTTCAGCGGCAAGAAATGAGCTTAAATTTGACATGTGGTAAATTTTGATGTGTCAAAAATTGTGAGGAGATTTGGACTTAAAGAAATATATTTTTTCAAGGACTGAATTGTAAATACTTAAAATTCAAGGACTAGAGTGCAAATACCTAACTCTTGAAGAATTATTTTACAAATAACAAAAAGAAGAGTTAGTGGATAAATTAGAATAGAGAAGGGAAGATGGAGAAGAGGAGATGAAGAAGAGAAGTTGGAGAAGAATGGATGGAGAAAATAAGATAAGAATAGAGAAGGGAAGATGGAGATGAAGAAGAGTTAGTGGAGAAATTAGAATGGGACATAAATATGGAGAAGGGAAGATAAAGATGAAGAAGAGTTAGTGGAGAGATTAGAATGTGAGATAGAGATGGAGAATGGAAGATGAAAATGAAGAAGAGTTAGTGGAGAAATTAGAATGGGAGATAGAGTTAGTGGAAAAATTAGAATGGGAGATAGATGAGTAGGTTATAAAAGGAGGAAGAAGTGAGCTTGAGAAGGGATTCTTGGGAGAAAATTTGAAGTGTTTGAGAATTTTTTTTGGAGAGAAAATTTTGGATGTTTGAGAGAGTTTTGGGAGATTGAAGAAAAATTTGAGAGAAAGAAAATACCAAAAGAGAGAGAATTTTGAAGATGATGGGAGTTTAAAGCTAGGGGTTATCATCACAAATTCCTTCATCGATCAATATAAATCAAGAGTTCATCCTCGTCAACGAGCAAGCAAATTCGAGCTAAGTGTTTTTATTTATTCATTTATTTATGGTTTTACTCGCAAATTAGCACAAATTGTATACACTTTGTCCATCTTTTTTTCTCATATTTTATGTCAGGAGAAGGATATCTCTACGTCAACAGCAAAAATCTCGTAGAGATGCAAAAATCGGCCTAGATAAGCTCCTAAGCTGTCCACCGATTTCTCAACTGATCTGTGACTAAAAGTCCCTCTTAATTCAAAAGAAACTCTCTATATTGGGAACATAGAGAGCGAAAATCAATTATAGAAATCCCTCCCAAAAAAAGGGAGATAAGTACTCTTTCCACTCTTCTGGTTTTAGGTGCAGATTAGCACATATTTTGTATACTGACACTTCACTCTATTTTATGTCAGGAAGCCGCAGCTCTATATCAATGGTCAACCCTATGGAAGCACAAAATCGGCTTGGAGGAGTCCTCAAGCGCGCACAAATTTCAAATTGTTGAATCAATTCGTTGTATTTCATTTTAAAGAATTCATACCCTAGAATGGAGAGGACAAAGTCCATCCGCAATCTAAATACATGCACCATAAATCCCAAAGGGAAGAGCCAAGCCAATGCTTAGCCTCCCATTGGAGGTTTTTACTTACAGTAGTTAAATACCTGCAACTTAAATACCTGCACCTTAAATCCCAAAGGGAAGAACCAAGCCAATGCTTAGCCTCCCATTGGAGGTTTTTACTTACAGTAGTTAAATACCTGCAACTTAAATACCTGTACCTGAAATCCCAAAGGGAAGAGCCAAGCAAATGCTTAGCCTCCCATTGGAGGTTTTTACTTACAATAGTTAAATACTTGCAACTTAAATACCTGTACCTTAAATCCTAAAGGGAAGAGCCAAGCCAATGCTTAGCCTCCCATTGCAGGTTTTTACTTACGGTAATTAAATACCTGCAACTTAAATACATGTACCTTAAATCCCAAAGGAAAGAGCCAAGCCAATGCTTAGCCTCCCATTGGAGGTTTTTACTTACGGTAGTTTAAATACTTGCAACTTAAATACCTGTACCTTAAATTCCAAAGGGAAGAGCCAAGCCAATGCTAGGCCTCCCATTGGAGGTGTTTATTCACTGTCACGTACTTCCTATAATTTAATTTTTGAATCATCAGACCCAAAAGATGAGTAGGTCGTAATACTGCACAGAAGTCGTTAACACACTCCCTCTTTCGGCTTTAGGGAATCTTTAACACTTAAAAAAAATATAACAAATAAAAATATATACCATCCATGCATCCTATTTAAAAAGTGAAAACACAAAAGAGAATACCCTACTAGAGCCTTAGGAATAAACCAAGCATGAGTTGCCGAATTAGGATATCCATGAAATTAAGGTACCGAAAGGGCATTAGTTTTAATTAACTAGTGTAACCAAGTCCCCGAGCTCATAATCTCTGGTTCGCAGGAATAAATTAATTCTCCCGCTAATTTATTTAGGTTTCTAATCGACCTACCAAGAACGATTAGTGGCGACTCCAAATTTCAAAATCATATAAACAAAAACCAAAGTTGCGATTCGGTAGGGCTTGGGAGGGTCCGCGTTAGGTTAGTCAAATCTAATTAACCTAATAATCCGTTAACCCTTTAAAAAATTTAAATTTTTTTTAGAAGGTCGCGACAGTCATTGACAAAAAGGTTTTCATCATCTACTCCAGGTTTACAAGTCAAGAACCCTGCGAAAATGAGAGAAAAATAGTCTTGCTCTTACCTTTTCGAGCGATGCTTAAAATCATTCAACTCTACGTTAACTCAAGTGCCTTAATCAGAAAAGACTTTCAAGGGTTGTAACGTAGGCTAGGATTATGGACCGAGGAAGGCTTATTTTGGCCCAAAAGATATGGGAGGTGGGTTTGACATTGGTGGTCATTGCATCTTCGTCACCAGTTTCTACCCTCAGAATAGTCCTCAAAGAACATCATCGTTGTATGAGGATGGTGTCAATTTCTGCTGATACCATCGTCGCTCCCGAACGATGTAAACTCCAGCTGTGTATTTTTTGCAACTTGACTCCTTCGAAGAGTTTTCTTTCGCAACCAGATCCCATTGGGGATTTACATTGATCTGAATGGGCATTGGCCTTGTTTTTAACTAGCGCTTTGTTTTTTTTTATGCCCAAGATTGACTTTCTTCCTTTTGGTCCCATTTTTTTTTTTTGCCTTTTTGTCTTTTCTGTTCTGTTCAGGAAAAGAATTTCTAAAAATTGTGACATATACACATGTATA
Source organism: Psidium guajava (assembly GCA_016432845.1). Lineage (NCBI taxonomy): Eukaryota > Viridiplantae > Streptophyta > Magnoliopsida > Myrtales > Myrtaceae > Psidium > Psidium guajava. The sequence goes on from CM028228.1 coordinate 38,206,783, forward strand.
TCAAAGACTTAGCACACTTGAAGAGTCGACTCAGGACTTTATGTAAACCCACTTCTTCTGAGTTCTTCTACTTTGAGGTAGCGCCACCTTCATCTTGGAATGAGCAATGATCACCAACGGGGTTTTAAGAAATGAATATGCAGGCTCAATTAGGTGGTGCAAAGGATATGAGTGTATTGGATAGAGAAACGAATGCATTTCGTCGTCCTAAGACACTTGAGTTACCGTATGAGGCTGAAAGTAAACAAACACTCGAAAATTGATGTTAGTCCGAGCAAGAAAATTTCTAACCATTTACCTCATGCTATTGCTAGGACTACCTCTGTTTGGCCCCGATGTGGGGTGATTCTTGACAGGGGTTGCGAAGTGAAACCGCCGCTCAAATGGGTTTTCAATGGTCACATGCAGTGTTTAGGATTGAGAAATGAATGCCTCCTTCCTTTCAGCTATCATACTTTTTGCGAGAAAACCCATTGCATCGAGGAATGCGGATCCTGACTACTGCTCATCTCACTGGGGATTAGATTACAGGACGTGTATGGGAATGGCTTGCCTTTCATCATCCTGTCATGTACATTCGATGCATGATATGCAGTTTATGCTCCAAACCAGAGTTGGCGAAATTAAACATGCAGAAAAGTCATGCATGGATCATGGCATACGCAAACACAATGCACATATGGCAGTTTTCAGCCCCACACGAGTTTACCAAAAGTGCAAGTATGCAAGAAAATTCTCAACAATTGGAGCATTTGAATTGCCCCTGGGACATGTGGGAGGATCGAACAAATCGAGAAGTCTACTCCTTAAGTCAAGAAGTGGCTTATCTCAGTTTGCCCATGCACAACGAAAGGCACGAGTGAAGGAGTTAAGTGAAGGTTTACAGCATTTGAGTTTCTCGAATACTGACAACGATCATGGTCGTCGGTCGAATGCCCTGCAAGAAGGAAAGCAGAAAGGTTACTCTCGAAACCAAATGAGTTAAAGAGGGCATACTTTCCTTTTCAATTCAGGGTTTGCCATCCATTTGCTCCAGTTTCATCAGACTGGATTTTAGCAGATGATTATGATTTGCCGCTTGAGATTATCTCCTTCGACATGTCAAATGTTAGTGTTAACATTTCCCTTCGTCTTGAATGTTTTGCGTGACTCCTTTTACCAGGTTCGCTGGATCAAGTTTCCCTCGACGTTCCTTGTATACTTCACCATTAGAGTTAAGGTTATGGACAAGTATTGACTTCGGTTTCGTTCGTCGAGTATTCCTGTCTCTTTCTGCAAAAGAAATGCGAGAAAAAGTTGTTTTTATTTATTTACAATACTCACAACATTTCCATCCTCGAGGATTGAACTCGGGACGTCTCGAACCATTGTAATTCCCCATGCCATCAGGCCGATTGGACCGTAGGCGTCCAAATTTTGGAGATTTTCTTTTAAGAGTTAACTGTTGAGATGGCGTGGTATTGTTACTTTGCATTGGGCAGTCCCACGTCACGGTTCTTTTCAAGGCAATCTATAGTCCCTGTTAAAACAGAATAAATCAATTCAAAACTCAAGACGTTTACGGGTAGATTGGAACGATACAGGATTACCCATTTTTGAAATTGCTTGTATCTTTTGCTCATGGTTTTCTTTGCTTGAATATGTCCGTCTTGCGATAATGTCTATGAGTTGATTTGCCCTCCAGTCTCCTTCAATACGAGGACTTCGCGTTTGGGCATGATCGTTATCGGGTTAATTTGCAAATTCCCTTCAGGTTTATGCAGATTTTTACTCGCCATCAATTGGTCGCGAGGTTGGTGAGGTGGCAGATTTGAGCATTTAATAGGGGGAAGGCGGATTATTACTCATTACTTTTACATAACTTACAAAAGCAGAAAAACAAATGCACTCATTCGTTCTGCTTCCTCTATAGGCTCTCCCAGTGGCCAGCAAGCTTCACCCCGGATCAGGTATGCATCAGCCATATTGAAAGTCTGGTGGTCACTGGCCGATCATGTGCATCACAGCCCCGACGCTTTATCGATATCAAACTGGTTGATTATGGCGAAAAGATTATCATCAATGTCCGCTTGGTGGTGATCTGTCCCTTCTTCCTCGGGAGGTATTGATGCTGATCCAGTAGCATTGGTCTTTTCATACCTGCTCCAACAGAACTCGATCCTGTTATAAACTGATCTAACTCACCTCTTAAACGTGCATTTTCAATCCTCACATCATGTATTTCATCGAGGGTGAAGAGGAGGCTATTACAGTTGGGGCAGGTGGCGGAGTCAAAAGCCTCTTTATACATCTTGTTTTCCGCTGGGAGGTTTTCATTTTGAGCTCTTAGAAACTCGGTTTCATTGTGCTCATGACGAGTCTTCATTCGGGATATAGCTTTCAAGAGGGACCTGATCGACAACTTAAAACTCGCCATTGAACACCATGAGATGAAAGTTGATTTTGCAATTTTCACATTTTTTCTTGATTTGTTTTTATGAATTTTCGAAAATAAAAATATCGAAAAATACTGAAAATATGAAAAATTATTTTTTGGTCAAAATTGGTTCTCTAGGCTTGGCCAAGGTCTCCAAATTTGATTTTTTAATTTTATGAATTTTTATGGATTTTTTTAAAAGAGAAAAGATAATTAAAAATCAGGTGTCAACAACTTTCTAAAGGGGAATATATGTAAGGAAAGGGTACTTGAACAATGATCTGTTCAAAACCAATGTGATTGTTATTAATGTAAACTCGAAATTCTTGTGCCCAAAGAATATTAATAAAGAGAAGTCTTCAATTTGCGTTGTTGTGTATCTTTATCTATGGCATGGTGGATTATAATATATAAACTATGGTATAATGAATAAGATAGCAAACTTGTGGTTAATTCCAAAATTTGAGTTGGATGCCTTTTACAAGTGCGAAACTTACGTTGATGCTAAGTTTGCTAAGAAATCTTTCAAATCGGTTGAAAGAATGAGTGAACATCTACAACTAATCTATAGTGATCTATGTGACTTAAAGTTTGTAGAAGTTGAGGTGGAAAAAAGTACTCTATCACTTACGTTTGCTATATTTATTTGCTAACTAGCAAAGATGAGGTTATGAGCATGTTTATCAAGTGTAAAAATGAGGTTGAGAACCAACCTGATAAACAAATCAAAGTCTTAGGTTTGACAGAGGAGAAGAATATAAGTCTTTTAGTTTAAAGGAGTTGTATGCTAGTTTGGGAATAATCAGCTGCACCTTACACTCTACAGCAAAATGAAATTGCTGAAGGGAAGAATAGAACTCTAAAAGAGATGGCTAACCCCATGTTTTTAAGTTCTAGTTTACCTCAAAATTTATGAGGGGAAGTAGTACAAATTGCAGACTATATTCTTAATAAAATACCCCACAAAAATGGATAAGACTCCATATCAAGTTTGGAATGAAAGGCTACCATATTACAATTTTTGAAAGTGTGGGGGTGCCTAGCCAAGGTGGTGATCCCCATTCTAAACAAACTCAATTCTGACCTAAAATGGTAGATTACATATTCATCGGTTATGCTTAAAATAGCAATGCATACAAATTTTTTGGTTTATAAATCTGAAAATGAAAAAATCTATGCCAATACTATCCTAGAATAAATGTATGTTGAATTCTTTGAGAATATATATCTTGCAAAAAGAAATCAGCATGAACCTTTCCATAAAAGATTCAAAAATTCAAAATCTAAGAATGACGAAGTTGATGCCAAAAAAGCAAACTTTGAAGGAGCAAGAGGTTATAAATTGCAAAATCTTTTGTATTTGACTTTTTAACATGCATGTTAGAAGATAAGTCTCAAACGTTCAAAGAGACATGTCATCTCTAGATACTGCTTTCTTGAAAGAAGTTGTTAACAATGAAATTGGTTCTATCTTAAACAACGATACTTGGGAATTGGGTGATCTTCCATTTAGAAATAAAGCAATTATGTGCAAATGGATATTCAAAAAGAAGCGTAAAGTTGATAGTTCCATTGATAAGTACAAAGCATGACTTGTTGCCAAGAGGTTTAGACAAAAAGAGGGTCTAGACTACTATGATACTTGTTAACCAATAATAAGAATAACATCGGTTAGGGTGTTAATTGCTATATCTTTGTTATACAATTTACAAGTACATTATATAGATGTAAAACTGCATTCTTGAATAGCAATCTCATTGAGGAGATTTATATGGAATAACCTGAAGCATTCAAGGTCAAAGGATAAGAACACAAATTACGTAGACTTGTTAAATCATTGTATGAACTTAAATAAGCTCCTAAACAATAGCATGAGAAGTTTGATCATACGATGCGACATTCTGAAATTCGACCCTTTTTCGGAATTTGAATATAGCATGGTTATTTCATAGAGGCGCTATAAATGGATCTCACTCGAAACTGATCACTTCGGGATAACTAATCAGAAGGGAAAGGCTAGTTATGAATATAAGCACGTGGATCAAATAGTCAATACGCATGACTTCTAAAAGCTACCCGTTAGTTTGAGAATTTATTTAAAGTTGCCATCTTATGAATGATGCCGCGAATTGGGTTCCGAAATAAGACAATCGACTCTTATGAGTGTCACAGTTATGAATTTGGACCTTGCCTTGAAAGGCGAAAAAATGGGCAAATGGATCTCGGAATGCCTAGTGAAAAAGAGCAAAATTAGAAATTTCTATTTTGCCCCTAGTTTGAGCTAGAATCCATGGCATGAGGGTAAGAATATTTTTAGAGAGGCTAGAAAAATTTTACGACGAAATCCGGAGTTATTTTTCGATCGCGATTGAGCCACATCAGCACCGATTGAGTCTTATCGGTCCTGAAATTTCACAAATTTCGATAAATGTCTTGTCGGTCATCTTTTTGACCAATTTGACTATCTTTGACCGAAAATAATTGAGACCCAAGCTTTATCAGTCTAAATTTCACTGATAGTTCAAAAATCAGTCAATTCGTTTAGTTTTATGTCGTTTTCGGTGAATAGTCACCGGCAATAATTATCCTTATGATATTTTTTGGTCAAAGCACACTCTCTCTCCTCCATTATTTCCAACAGATTCTCTCTTCTCTCTCTCTCTCTCTCTCTCTCTCTCTCTCTCTCTCTCTCTCTCTCACGGCCCAGTTTTCTGCTGCCAACTTCAACTGGCCGCCGATGGAAATCTGACCGTTGGATCATCGCGATTTTTGGATATGTTGTAGTTCAATGTCTTGTGGTTCTATTCCAACTTGAATTACTTCGATCCGAGGTCGTTTGGCCTTTCGAATATGCTTTGATATTTCGGTCGACGAATATATTTTTTATTTTCAGATTTTGGATTTTGGTTCCCATTGATAAATATCAACGTCGGCTGTCCCTATAACCCATATTCATGTCATAATCTTGTCTTCCAGCTTGATTTGGTCTTATTTTAGCCCTTGAACAGCCCCGGTTCAAACTAAATCTGTCGAAATTCGCCATCGTCATCATTGCTGCCGGGCATCGCCGCATCCTCAGCCCTGTTTTGACTTCGTTTCGGTAATTTAAACCTCTAGACTTCATTCATGATGTTAGACTTACCATGGATTAGCTCTAGGGACCGATTCGTGGTAAATCGGTTTAGGAAAATTGGCCGTAATCGGCGTATTTGATGGAAATCAATTTCTGTGGACTTTGAATGGGCTGTGGATTGATGAAATATTACTTTCCATGCTTGAATAATGCTGTTGGTGGTGGTTGGTGTGGGTCCCGTGAGGTTCGGGTACCGAAAAATAGATTTTCGGGATATTTAGAGCGAAAACGGGCCAAATAGTGTTTTGAAATTACTGTTCACGATCCACGAACACTGTTCACGTGCTGCCCAATTAAATTTTGATTTGAAAGTGACAAGTTTTGTGGGTTCCGTATAGTTTGAGTAATAAAAAATGGGTTTATGGAGCATTTTATACAAAATCGGGCCCGAGTAATATTTTATCTTACTATTTCAAATATTTGGGGCCCGTGTTCGTATTTAAAATAATATTTGGGGATATTCCATGAACACTTGAAAATAATTATTGGGGTCATTTTGGGTCCCGTGTGAGAAATTGAGCATTTTTGATAAAATTGGGCATGTGAAAGAAATTGATTGGTTTTGACATTATGTCGGCCATCTGAATTGAAATATTTAGGCACGTGTTTTAAGTTTTTGCCTAATGTACTTGGCCAAGGTTTTATGGCCAATTGAGACTAGCATTGGCCGGTGATTTTATCCAAATGAATTTAAAAGCTTTTATTAGCCTGAAGGGCTAGAGCGATGGATTTCGCGTGTGAAATGTAGCCATGGAGGATGGCCTTGAGGTGCCTATATGACATGAAGAATTGGAGATAATTTAGAGATTTAAATAATTCGGCATTAAAGATGCAAATAATCTTTTTTTACTATACCTAACTTTAAGAAAGAATATTGAAAATTGTATTAGGTAGTTGGAATACTCTTAAGTAATCGGTAGCATCATATATATATATATATATATATATCATGAACTACACTAGACTGGATATTGAATACTCAGTAGGAAAATTGAACAGATATACAATTAATCCTTGTCACGAGCATTGGAATGCTTTTGAGAGTATTAGGGTATCGGAAAAATACTAAAGACTATATTCTATAATATGGTCAATATCTAGTAGTATGGGAAGTCTATAGTGATGCCAGCTAGATTTCGACTATATTCTACAATGTGATCAACATCCAACTGTATTGGAAGACTATAGTGACAATAATTGGATTTCGAATTCTAATGAATCAAAACCAACTAAAGGGCATGTGTTCATGCCAGGAGGTGTTACAGTATTATGGAAATTCTCAAATGCAAACTGTAATAGCGTGCTCCATGATGGAATTATATAGTTTATTGCTTTAGATAAAGCTACTGAAGAAGCAGAGTGGCTCTGACAGTTTTTTTAGGACGTTCCGTTGTGGCCAAAACCTATGGCTGAAATATGTATTTAATGTGGTAATCAAGAAGCTATTGCAAGGGCACATAATGTGATATATAATGGTAAGCTTAGATACATTTGTTGTAGACATAATACCGTAAGGTAGTTACTCTCGCCTGGATAATTTCTTTAGATTTTGTGAAGTCAAAGGAAAACATTGTGGCTCCATTGACAAAAGGTTTATCAAAAGAGCAAGTAAAAGCCTTAACCTAATAAAGAGCTTCCAAGGTGGAAACTTAACCTATGCAATTGGAGATCCCATGGACTAAGTTCAACAGAACAATGTAAATTTTAAAAACTCTAGTGCGAGCACTATCTCCCATTTCTATGATGCAACAGTACTTCGTACAGCGTTTTAAGGGTTCATTATACATTTAATGATTCTTACAGCTTGGATTTTAACATCCCAGTATGGTATGGTAGGATACTTTTAATAAGAATGCACTTATATGTGTGGAGCTAGTCGACTCTTGAGCAGTTCATGATGGAAAGAATGAACGCATTCGAGAACCAATCTTAATTTGGAGATACTCTATGTGAGATCTATTGTCTGGGCTTACACCAATAATTGGTGGTTTAAGGTTAAGTCCAACAATTGGTTAAGTATGCCCGATAGGCTTTCACTAAAGAAGGTTCAAAGCGAAATCTACCTATCTTTGTTGAGTATGTGGGGGATTGTTTTGATTATATGTGTTAATGGTTTAACTTATGTCAGCATAACCGACGTACACTAATGTCAGCGTAATGAACGTGCATTTATGTATGTGTAAACGACATGGTTTAATGGTAGCATAATCAACGTGATCTACTGGCGACATAACCAACGTTAGTGTAACTGACATAGATTTATATCAGTAGTTGTTTTCCTGATCTATGAATAGATGCATCTCCTTAGTTCAAAATTACAACTCACAACTCAAAGCACACTCCTCTAGTTCTCTTATAATTATCATCTAAGTGTGCTAGTTTCAAAAAGTGTTTGATAGATTCATGTTTGTATAGTGCTCATGTAAACATATTTGAGGCTTTGTATCTTGGAAGGCATAGTCCGTGATGTTGTTTAGTACCATTGGCAGGAACTAATCATCTTAAGCAAATTTGGTTAATTGTACCTCACTTCTTCCAATTCTTTTTTTGAGTTTACAGTATTCAATAAGTATTTATTTTGTAATCCTTACTTATAAAGTTTGTATATTGGCTTGATTAGTATTAAATATTGTTATCACCTTTTATGTATTGTTATTTTCTGATTACATGCAAATAGTATTACGTATTTCCCTTGATACGTTAATGAGTTTGCAATTTTCCAACAAATCTTTACATGAAACGACATATTTCTCAACTATTCTCAATAATTGGATTAGGCCTATCAAATTAAAAAGTTCAGGTAAATTGGGCTCACTCAAAATGAGATTATTCAATAATATTTGCTCAACATGTCATCAAATTTGCGCAATATAAATCCTACTTTGATAAATGCTAAACTCTACTTATGATACGAAATAATGTACATTTCACTTTTTTGTGCATCATACTTCAAAAATTCAACATAGACATACGATCACAAATTTGTGAAAATCTCAATAATCATTAAGACGTAAATAGTTGTTTTTAAAGTACTCCTTTACAAGTTATGTTGGTTTCATACGATTGATCTTGAATAACCTCAACTTGAATCATTACTTTGTTGTAGAGACGAAGTTTCACACGGACAAGCCGTGTTCGATCTTGAGAGAGATGACAAGGATGGTTTGGGAGGAATTTGCAAGGCCTCAACACTTCCTTTTAGCATCTCTACAACATGGGTCATAGATGGTCGAGCTCTCGAATCGATCTGAATGCACCATAAGCCCGTTACAGTCATCTTCTTTGCTATTCCTTCATCATCCTCATTTGTGATTCCATGCAACCCAAGCTCTTCTTGGAGCTCCAAACGTTGGTGGAGCCAATGAGGGAAGTATATTTCGCTGGTATGATCTACCGTGACTTTAATGTTTTTCCTCCTGCCGACCATCTCTAGAACCATCATGCCATAGCTATAGACATCCGATTTATGGGAAACCCCTCCAATGTTCCTTATGATTAGCTCCGGAGCGATGTATCCAGGGGTGCCTCGGGCACCTAGCAATGACACGATGCTCTCTTCTCTAGGGCATATTTTGGCAAGACCGAAGTCAGAAATCTTGGGACAATAATTTCTATCGAGGAGAATGTTATGAGGCTTTATGTCAAAATGCAAGATCCTCGTGTTGCATCCTCTATGCAAGTACTCTAGCCCATGAGCTATACCGAGCGAAATCTGATATAATGTTTCCCAACTCAATTGTTGATCTATCTCCAAAGTGTCACTCCTGTTGAATATGAACTTTTCGAGCGATCCGTTGGGCATGAACTCATAAACCAAAGCTCTTTTCCTTCCTTCAAAACAAAACCCCAGGAGGCCGACAACATTCACATGAGAAGTCCTGCTTATGCTCACAACTTCATTGAAAAATTCTTCTGCATTTCCTTTCAGCTTCTTTAGAGGTTTCACTGCCACAAGTTGACGGTCTTGAAGCTTGCCTTTATACACGCAGCCATAGCCTCCCTGGCCTAACTTTTCTTTGAAAGAGTTTGTCATCCTCTTGATGTCTTTGTAGGTGTATCTTCGCGAAGAGACAAGTCCCTCGATTTTCATTTCGGCTTCGAAGTGGTTGTTCCACTGCTTTATCAAAGCCAGAATTATTCTGATCATTGGTTTCTTCCAGAAGAGAAGCAGCACGATAAGGATGACCCCAATTCCAGCTACTGATGCAACCATCCCTGAAAAGATGAAGAATAATTTTGAACAGCAGTCTCACTTCATCACTTCTTCATGGCTTCAGGATATTTTGGAAATATTGATTCCTTTGAGCAACGATGCAAGCTTACCATCAAAAAGTCACAAAATTGCAGAGGAGAATGTGGAGAAGTGGAAGAGAGTCTTGAAATAATTACCTATTCCAACTTTGAGACCAATCTTCTTGTTTCCTGAGACATTAGTAATCAAAAGAGAAAAATGTATGAACGAAGTGCAAACAAAGCATTTCAAAGTGTCTAAGAGTTGTAAAGATCAGCGCACATCATGCTGCTATAGCTCATTCAGCTTCGAGAAAGAAAAAGCACCACCATCGAGCGAAAAGATTACAAATTCACCAGTTTGGTCAATCCTCCTCTGGAACTTTTCATGGATCAGTTAGTGACATCTTACCAAAAGAAACCGGAAACACATGCAAATGGAATTGTGTGAGCTAATGAGCATAGACATTAGATAAACTCCTAAATTCTATAGCTATCAGGGGATGAACAGGGAAAAAACATTCTTGATGGTATAAAAGTATCAAACTACAAAGCAATATGATCAACGATGTGGTATCAGAGGTGAAGACAGATAAAACTTTCTGTGTCGCTAATCGAACGGGCGGTCTGTTCTAGACATGTGTCTCAACTCTTTTGGCTTCTAATCAAAACTATAGGCCTAGAACCTATAGGCTTCAAGACAAAAAAAAATGGGGTAGGTTCCAAAACAGGTTCCGGGACAAAAAGGATAGGTTTCAGGTTCCAAAAACAGGAGACTGGTTATAATAATGTAGGTTTCAGGTTCTAGGTGTAAAACCTACCCACTTAGACCATGTTCACCCCTGATGTCTCAACTCTTTTGGCTTCTAAGCAGACCTACAGGCCTGATTAGAAGTCGTTCCATGGATGAAAGAAGAGGGCAGCTCATGTTCAGGCAAGAATTTTCAAGCTTCTTGAATCATGAACACCCAATTAATAATTAGCAAACTATTGCAGAAAGATAGAAACGTCAACATTTCAATTACTCTTCTTTCTCCAGGTTCACGAACGTCAAAATCTATGAGGTTCCAATGAGATATCTTGGAACACAAGAGGTCGGAAAGGTTCGTTTGCAGCAGTAAGCAAGTCTACAATTGAAGCGGAGGCGAAGAAATTGGAAAAGCTTTTGGACATTATTCGCAGCACGTAGAAATGGATGATCAATTAAATAACAGGAAAAACATATTTAGTTGTCAGTAGAGAAGATCCTTCTGCATTGAAGTTCTATGAAATCTAGTAAGCACGACTGCAGAAGTGGGGAAAGAAGAGAGTATGTATTTATCCACTATCATAATGAAAAGAAGTGCTAAGATTTGATTTTTTGCACAGTTCACATCCATCAATTTTTTAAATATATTTCAACTATACGAATCATCTGATTTTAGTACAAGTAGTTTTAGACTTTTAGCCCAACATTCGCAAAATTTTAAATTAGATTTGGGGCATTTTCACTCAATAGAGGGATAATGACACAAACGATTCCTAAACTTTAGCTTACTATGCAATATCGTCTCTGAATTTTTAATATGTCTAATATGATATCTGAACTACTGGCAAATGTTTTATGTAGTCCTTTTGTTTACGTAAAAGACAAATCAAGCGTTATTTGATGACGTGAACGATTAAATGCTAAGTTGGATTTTTAAAAATAATGTGTCAACATGTCCATCTTTTATCCATAGGCTTTAGAAAAGGAAAAAAACTAATATGAACATGCCCATCATTATTTGAAGCTATGTCACACCGACGGGAGACAAGACACGTGGCACAACACAACACGACAAGCCGACACATGAATTCTAAAAAAGTAGAAAATTTTGACACAGAGGAACACATTGCATATTATATGTATATTTTTACATATACACGATAAATTATTATTTTTATGATTTCAATTACAAGAACTATAAATCTTATATGTACTAGAGCATGGATCTATGTTCGACGTACCAGTTTTGGCCCCCAAATAAACATCAGACACAGCCATCAATAAAGGGCAGTCCGGTGCACGATAGCATCCCCGCGATGCGGGGGTCCGGGGAAGGGCCCCACCACAATGGTGAATGGAGGCAAGTCTTACCCTACATTTGCAAAAGCTTGCGTCCAAGGCTTGAACCCGTGCCCTCCAGGTCACAATGTTTATAAAAAAAAAATGATTATAATTTTCATTTTATGAAGCCAATAAAAATCAATAACGAAGACGTAGAACAATGATTGTACTGTTCACACAAGTATGCACAAGCAATCTCTTCATGAAGCCAATAATGAAGAAAATTGATTATAGTGTTCATTTCTCCAATGAACGTGCATTCTGATATCATTCATGAATATTATCAAGCATGTAGTAAGCACCTCGGCCAAAGGATCATAAGCATAACAATGATTCACACCCATATCACCACAAAGGAAACACACAAGTTCAAACCATAAATGGAGCCTCCATTACAGACAATTTTCACACAAGAAGTAGCTAGAACTCTCAGCCTTTCTTATTCGTGTACGGAGCAACAGAAACAGAGCATAGGTTACCTTGATGATGATGGGATGGGACCCGAGGCGAGTGAGGCGGCAAGTTGAGGGCTTGAGGTGAGTGAGAACTAGAAGGTGAGGCGGCGGGTTGAGGCGACGGGCTGAGTCCGGCAAGAGGAGGAGGAACTGAGACAAGGCGTCAGGGGAGGCGAGTCGTGATACAGAGCCAAGAAGTGAGAATGTGAGTTTGAGAAAAGTAGGAAATTAGGTCAAAAAAATTTGGTCTTTTGACTCAATTTCCGGGCGTGTGGCGTCCAGCCGCGTCCGACACGACACGGACACGTGTCCGACACTGCTAAACTTTTCAAAATTTTCCAAATCAACGTGTGCGTGTAACTTAGATTAGATGATATTATTATATCATGATTTAAGATAAATAAACTTTTCAACTGCGTAAATTGAGACATAAACCTTTTGATGGAATTCATCTAGGTAATTTTAACGGGAAATCGCTAACATGAACGCCGACCGACTTATGAGGTACGATCACGTTGACATGTATAATTTTTTATTTTTTGTAAAAATTTTCTGCATTTTTAATTATTTTTTTTTTCGTTTTTTTTTTCCTTCCCAAGTGTGGGCCGGTGACCACGGGTGAGGTCTGAGCGAGGGCCTCCACCCGTCGCTAGCCGTCAAGCCCTCATCCAGATCCGGAGAGGGTCGGCACTATTGATCACCATGCAAATCATACAAAAATGATTGATTAATGAATTGATTTTGACCAACCAAGTATACACTATTCTAATTCCAAGAGCTGCTAAACGTCAAATTATGCAGGAATCCAAGCAGATGCAACTGAGAAGTGACGATCGTTGAAAAGGCAATCACAGCGACGGGCGAACAAAATGCAGAAACCATTTCCCAAGATAGAGAGAAAAATGAACGGACACAAACCTCGTTCCTTAACTTGGCAAAACGAACCGTTGTTGTGGAGTGTCTCGTCGTCGCAGAAGCACAGCACCTGCTCGTTCCGGTTGACTGCGCACCGCCCGCTGGAGAGCTCGCAATTGCTGCACTCCTTCGCCGTCCCCCAGTCCAGCACGAACCCCTGTGTCATCGCCCCGGCGAACTCCTCCAACACGTTCCCCACCGTCAAATCCGTCCGCTTCACCGGCGCCAACACCGCATCCTCGCAGCCCAGCTCGTCGCCAAACGCCGCCACCTCCTCCCAGGTCTTGTTCACGAACACGAACGACCGATTATCACCAGATTGCAAGCAATCGATCACCACAGCGCCGGCGGGGATGGACGCCTCCAGAGAAGCTGTGCAGTTGAAGAAGAAGGTGAGATTGACGTTGCCGGAGCTGTAGTCGAGCGGGAGCGAGTCGAGCGTGAGGTTGTATTGGACCCTGGGGCATTTCTGGTAAGCAGCGTCGGCATCGACGAGAGTCAGGTTCTTGTTGTTGTAGTTGATATTAGTGACGAAGTAGGTTTCGTCCCCAAGATAGAGGGTCGGGTAAATGGAGGTAGCCCGGCAATTGAGGCCGAAGCCCGAGTAACCGCAGTGCACGGCAGCATCGCCGATGTTCCAGAATGGGTATCGGATTTCGACGTTGCCGCATACGAACGCTGGTGAGTCGGGGTCACAAATGGCCGAGAAATTGGAGTGGACGCCGTGGAAGCTCCCGGAGAAGAAGAAGAAGAAGAGAAAAGGAGAGAGAATGCAGAGAAGGCGGTGGTTTGGCATTGTCTTTCTTCTTGTCTTTGGCGAAGGAAGATGATCATCGTCCGGCAATTTAGAATGGACCGCCCAAATAAGGATGCCTTCAAAGTCTAAAGGGAAACATGGTCGTTTGATTAAATGATGTATCCGTCTGTCATCATGTACAAAGTCGAAAGGGAAATTAATTACGTAATTCCATGTGGTCCGACGAATAACTCCAACTATACTAAGGTAATCGAAAGGTGACTTAATATGGTTTGGGACATCATTTAGTAGATCAAATTAATGAACCAAACGTTCCATACATAATATCACCTCATTATCTAAATATTCACATTGGCTAGCTACTATATGCATGTGCTGTAATATGACGCAAAAACTAACTAGGATCTCGCAAACTAATAATTCAATGCGAAAAACCAAAAAAAAAAAACGAGAAATGATAAAAGAAACACTAGAAATTATGTAGTACAGTTCGAATACCGGTATCTGAATTCATGAAAAGAGCCAGCAAGAATAATCAATTATAATAAATTAAAAAAAAATCGAAGTTACAATCGCTCAATACGCTCGTGCTTCCTACATTTAGATTATATCCAAAACCCAAAAGTACGTAAAAATATCTCGATTGAATATATTAAAAAAAAAAAACTCACGCGGCGCAAAAAGTATAATCGCAACTCCTCTCGTTCCGACGAAAATAGGTGCGTCGCAATGCGTTCTTTCTTTCCTTCGTGGCCGCACCGAAGGAACCCACGATCTTTCCGCCGTGCGTCTCGCCCACTCCATCTTTGACTTAAAAGAACGAAACCACAAAAGAGCAGGACCAGTATGGGCCCACGCGCTTCCTTCTTTCTTTCTTCTTTTGCGGTAAAGAACGAGACGTCCAGGTCTTCATGGCGATCACACTTGGACATTTACGAAAAGAAAATAATAAAGAAACAGAAAGACTCCAATAAATGTTGAGTTTCGTAGTGGGCCCCAACTCGAGACATATTGGATTTCAAAGCTTCAAATACTTCCACGTATATCCTACGGCAATGACGTTCTTAATATGTGAGGTTTGACACGACGATTAGACCTTTTTCCTATAAAATAGCTTTTTCAATATTATTGTGCCGAAAAAGATTATACTCAAGAATTCTAGGAAATAGCAAATATCACGACATTTGGCGTACTCGATTACACACAAAGATACCTTAATCTCATCGTAGCCACATATATAGCACGAGCTATTGATATTCGGAGAATGACACAAATAGTTCCTGAAATTCGACCTAATGCGCAACGTGATATCTGAACTTTTTGATGTAATGTGAACAATATATGTTTGTTAGCAACAAAGTTTTGTATATTGGGAGAAAAGAAAAGGAAAAAAAAAAATCTATAGTTAATTTGTGCCGCTTCTTCCAACGATTTGAATAACGGAAGGCTTGTTCTTAAGTGTCGTTTGACTCGGAAGTTTCGTGGATTGGG
The DNA here is from genome assembly GCA_016432845.1 of Psidium guajava. Lineage (NCBI taxonomy): Eukaryota > Viridiplantae > Streptophyta > Magnoliopsida > Myrtales > Myrtaceae > Psidium > Psidium guajava. The sequence goes on from CM028228.1 coordinate 38,222,269, forward strand.
GTAGATCGTGAATTTCCACATTTCGGGTCGACCCAATTGTGATTGAGAGGTCCCGTTGACTTTGGAAGTTTCGCGATTCGATCCTTCAAGACTTTCCAGGGCAAAGTTCTCGCGTGGGACATTGATGCATCAAGATTGGGTGCTCGACAAATGGGTCGCTTGGCATTAACTTCGAAGTTGAAAAACTAGCGCACAAGACAGTGATAGGAGTTGGGATCAATTCAAGCCACTCAGTCCTACCTCTTTCTCCTGTTCTCTGCAATCCTCTGCCTCCTTCTAGTCCAAATGAATCTCCAAAAACTTCATGTGCGCACCCAATCATCACCAATTGGTCCTTTGTCATCGCCTTCGTCCACTTAGTCTATCGGGCTCTATCGGACGAAGCACGATTTGAGGCCTTCGAGCCTTGGAGCTACGGGCAGGGCCCCAACATCAGCTGCCCATTTTGGATTTCGAGTGAACAATAATTGAAAACAATGCTAAAAGAAATAGGGAATTACTAAAATGTAGCTATCCGCGGAAGGACAGCGCAAATGTCAAAGTTTGTGTACGGTGCTCGCTTTAATTTCAATATTTTTTTATTATTATTTTGGGATACCTAAGTACAAATTTTTTTGAAAAACGATTATTTAAGTACCAACTCCGACGAGCTTTGCCGAAAATCTTACGCGGCATCTATACAGCTCATTGGAAGATTCCAATTAGCAATAAAAAAAAAGCTAAAACTTAATTAAAAAGAATTCCACATAATTAATATTTAAAAAAAAAAGCTAAAATCTACTACTAAGCACCGTCATCTTTTGTCTTTTCCTCCAATATACAAATTTAGAGCTAATAAGAAATTTTATTCATTTATGTTGCATAATTACTTGGGATTTTTGTCCTGCATCGAAGTTGCAACTCCCTACGCAGTCATGGCATCGTTAAGCGCCCGCATTAAGCGTCTTAAATTCCAGAAGTCATTAGTTGGTTAGTAATTTTTCCAATTGCCTATTTAGCTTCATCTTCACGAGTGTTGACGATCTGTATTTTATGTTCTTCGTAAAGTAAAATATGTCAAATTCGTTAAATATGCATCTTTTCCTATTTTATTGCAAAATAGAAAAGTACAAAAAATATATATATATATATATATCAACAACATCAACATCAACATCACCTTTATCCCAAACCAGTTGGGGTCGGCGGTCGATGAACCCAAAGCGAAAAGCTTAAAATATACTAAAATAAAAGTAAAAATATGGTTATCCAAAAATAATAAATAAATAAATAAACAAACAAACAAACGTATAAATAAATAGAAAGCACTAAACAGGGCACTCTGGAACATAGGAAATCCCCCCTTCTACAATGCGGATAGCTTTCCTCCACTCCGTCCTAAGGCAAACCATACGCCAATCTATTTCCCACTCTATTAAATCTTGTTTTACTACCTTCCCCCAAGTAAGTTTCGGCCGACCTCGTCCTTTCTTCATATCGTTTTCTTGATAACACACTTCTGTTCTTATCGGAGCATCTAAGGGTCTACGAAGAATATGTCCAAACCATCTCAATCTATGTTCTCTCGTCTTCTCTGCCACCGGTGCTATTCCAACTTTTCGTCGAATATCGTCATTTTTTATCTTATCCATCCTTGTATGACCACACATCCACCTTAACATTCTAATTTCTGCTACTCCAATTTTATGCTCATGTTGCTTTTGTACCGGCCAACATTCAGCTCCGTATAGCATTGCAGGTCTTATTGCTGTTCTATAAAATTTTCCCTTTAACCTAAGAGGGATTTTGCGATCACACAAAAATCCAGATGCACTGCGCCATTTCATCCAACCTGCTTTGATTCTATGGTTAACATCTTCGTCAATCTCTCCCCTCTTTTGCAAAATTGATCCCAAGTATCTGAAAGCATCTTTCTTAGGTACCTCCTGTCCAAGCATATCCACAGGTTCTTGATCATCTCCTCTTGTCGTGGCGAACTCACACTTCATGTATTCCGTCTTACTCCGACTTAACGTAAATCCTTTGGACTCTAACGTGTTTCTCCATAATTCTAATTTAGCATTGACCCCAGCCTTGGTCTCATCAATAAGGACCATATCATCTGCCAACAGCATACACCACGGCACCTCATCTTGAATATCTTTTGTTAGTTCATCCATAATTAGTGCAAAAAGATAAGGACTTAGAGCCGAACCTTGATGTAAACCTACTGTGATCGGAAAATAACTTGATGTGCCATCACAGGCCTTCACACATGTAGTAACACCATCATACATATCCTTGATTGCCTCTACATACTTTAATGATACTTTTTTCTTCTCAAGAATCCACCACAAAACTTTTCTTGGGACCCTATCATATGCCTTCTCGAGGTCAATAAATACCATATGTAAATCCTTCTTCTTTTCTCGATATCTCTCCATCAACTGTCGTATTAAGAAGATAGCCTCCATGGTAGATCTTTCTGGCATAAATCCAAATTGATTTACAGAGATTTTGGTTTCTACTCTCAAACGATGCTCAATAACTCTCTCCCACAATTTCATTGTATGGCTCATAAGCTTAATGCCTCTATAGTTGCTACAGTTCTGAATATCCCCCTTGTTTTTATAGATAGGCACAATCATACTCTTCCTCCATTCATTAGGCATCTTATTAGCTTGGAGAATCTTGTTAAACAGTTTAGTCAACCAACTTATTGCCACATTCCCTAAGCATCGCCATACTTCAATAGGGACACCATCTAGTCCTAAAGCTTTACTAGTCTTCATCGTCTTTAAAGCATCCTGGACTTCTTGTGCTCTAATTCTACGCACAAACCTTCTGTTTAACTCATCAGAAGCGTCAACTAGATCCATCTCGCCTCGATCGCCCTCCCCATTATAAAGCTTGTTAAAATAGCTCACCCACCTTTCCTTCACTTCTTCATCTTTTACTAATAGTTTTTGATTTTCATCCTTAATGCATCTAATCTGTGTCAAGTCTTTACTTTTCTTGTCCCTTGTCCTGGCAAGCCTATAGATATCTTTTTCTCCCTCTTTGCTCCCAAGTTTTTTATACATATCAGAGAAAGCCTTGCCTCTAGCCTCTCTCACAGCTTTTTTGGCATCTTTTCGTGTCAATCTAAAGTTTTGCACATTCTCTTCATTAGGACATTTATGCAGACATCTAAAGCACTCCTTCTTCTTCTTAATTGCCTCCTGCACCTCTTCGTTCCACCACCAAGTTTCCTTTGTCTGAAGTCCGTGCCCTTTACTTTCACCTAGCACCTCTTTTGCCACTCTCTGTATGCATTTAGACATCTCACTCCACATCTTATTTACTTCTCCCTCTAGTTTCCACGGTCCTTCTTGAAACATCTTTTCCTTGAAATCGATATTTTTTCCCTCCTTTAACTTCCACCATCTTATTCTGGGATTTTGAGCCCTTCGCGGCATATTCTGTGCCTTATACCGAACCTCTAATACCACCAACTTATGTTGCGTAGCTACACATTCTCCAGGGTAGACTTTACAATTTATATACGAGGTTCTATCCTCTCTTCTAGCAAGAAAGAAATCAATCTGACTACGATTCTGACCGCTACGAAAAGTGATTAGATGTGACTCTCTTTTCCTAAAGAAAGTATTTGCTAACATCAAATCATACGCTAGTGCAACGTTCAAGGTGTCTTCGCCACTCTCATTTCTAGTCCCATAGCCAAAACCTCCATGAACTCTGTCAAAACCTCCACTACTTTGGCCAACATGTCCATTAAGATCTCCTCCTATGAATACTTTCTCCTCGCGTGGTATCCCCCTTAAAATCTCCTCCAAGTCTTCCCAAAATCTGTTCTTATCAGCTACTGGCAATCCAACTTGGGGGGCATACGCACTAACGATGTTTTAGATCAATTCTCCTACTACTAGCTTAATCAAGATAATCCGATCGCCTGATCTTTTAACATCAATAACTTTATCATTGAGACTTTTATCGATCAAAATCCCAACTCCATTTTGACTCTTCTTTGTGCCTGTGTACCATAACTTGAATCCAGTACCTTCCACTTCCTTAGCCTTCTCTCCAACCCATTTAGTCTCTTGCAGGCACGCAATATTCACTCTCCTTCTAGCAAAAGTATCTGCTAATTCTCTCAACTTCCCCGTTAAGGTTCCTATGTTCCAACTCCCTATTCGAATCCTTACTCCTTGGGCATTTCTTGCCCCCCACACTCGCCCATAAAAGTGTGAGGACCCTAGCTTACTTTTCACCACATCCGGGCAATGTGGCGCATCACTTTGGGAATGATGGCCCAAGGCTAACTTCCTTACCCCTCGCACCCGCCTATCGTGGTGCAAGGACCCTTGCCCATTTTTCGCTGCACCCGAGCGCCGATGCAACGCGTCGCTAAGAAGGGTACGCTCCAACGAAATATCTTTAGGGTTCATCTCATAAGGGGTAGCTCTTTTTTTTGCGGCCGGCTCGCTACGCCTAACGCCAACCCTCCTCCTTTACCCTGGCTTGGGACAGGCTATGTAAGCACATAGGCGGAGTTAATATATATATAAAATGAAAATTGAGAGAAAAAAAATTAGATCGGGCTGGATCGAGGAAGGAGCGAGGAAACGAACCTCCAGGCGTCGTTCGTCGCCATCACAGCCTGAGGAGGTGGCCTCGTGGGAGCCGGTGATGGCGTTGTGGTCGCCGTGTACGTAGAAAAGCGAGAGACTAGGCAGGGAGAGATGGAAAGAACTGAGACCGAACTTGGTGCCTCTCGCACATTGGCCACGTTTTACCGGCTACTCCCGGCGTCTCCTCGCACTGCAAATTCCCCCCCCCATGACAAGGTAAGTCTCACTTTTCTTCACTCCTATTCTGCTTGAGTTGAAGAACTGAGATTAGCTGTCCTTGTTGCTTGTTCCTGGCCGGTCTCATTTCTGCTAGTGGCGTACCGGCTCGGGTTCCCTTGCCCTTGTTTGTTCGGCAGCGATGGAGGTCGGCGGAGGACTTGTCGTTGGCATTGGTCTAGCGGAGGGAGGCTAGCCCAACTGGGCTGGCTTATTAAAATGTTGGCCTGGTTTGGGGCTTGGGCCGGTCACGGATGGGCCCAATCCCCATCTTTTGAGTTGTGGAGTTCAGACTGGGCTCTTGCTTTGAGCCCAGTCTGCGTGAGACTCAGAACCTAGAGGTCTGAGTCCAGTTTAACCAGGTCGGGTCAACGAAATGACTCGACCCGGTTCCCTTTTGAATAAATAATAATAATATTAATAAAGAAAAAAATTCCCAAAAATTCAAAAAATTTTGGAAAATTAAAAAAAAATTATTTTCTTGCCATTTTTACCCCATGTGCAATTCTAGGCCTCAAATTGGCATTGATTAAAGACCGAAGTCCAATCCCGCTTGATACTGATGTATTTTGACCTTCGAGTCGAAGCCGTTTGTTTTAATATGGAAATTATATATTTGGCTTGATGTGTACATTTCATTCTAATATTTGCCATATTTTCCCCGACTGAGTATTTATTACAACACTGTCTTTTGATAAATTGCATGTTAATCGTCTTCCTAAATGCTAGGTTAAGGATAAATAGGTAATTGCATGAAATGACAGAAAAATATTACATTGGTTAGATACCTAGTAAGTTTCCAATGATATGTAAAATGTATATCACCTTACGGAATATTGACTAGTTAGGGTGCGTATGGTAACGTTCCAGAAAAAAAGTGTTTCTATTCCCAAAGTGTTGCGGAAACACTTTGGGAATAGAAACGCATATGGTTAAAAAAAATGATCCCAAAGTGTTCCCGGAACACTTTTAAGAAACAAAAATACTTTTGAAGCAGAAATGAGAAATAAAAAAAAAACCTTGCTTTTGTGTTCTCATAACACTTTTTAGAACAACAATTGAAATATTTTTTTAGAACACTTTTGTTCTCTTGGAACACTCCTCTTGCACGAACAACTTCTCCTTCACACTCCTATCTGCTTTGCACTCCTCTTCTGAAGACCAGCAGACATCATTCCTCCACTAGCCAACGTCTCCGCACCTCGGGTGAGTTTTCGCCGGTTCATACTCTTCTTCTTCCTTTTCTAGGCACTTGACACGCGGAAGGGCTCGCGCAAGTCGAGCCGCAATGGAGGGCTGGCGATGGAGGGTTGAACTTGCACGAGCGTCACCGAGATTTGGGTGGCTGGACTAGCGCGAGCGCCGTTGAGATCTGGGCAGCTGGACTCGCACGAGCGCCGCCCACATCTGGGCGGCTGGACTAGCGCAAGCGCCGTTGAGATCTAGGAGGCTAGACTCGTGCGAGCGCCGCCCAAATCTGGGCGGTTGGACTTGCACCAGCACCACCGAGATCTGGGCGGCTGGACTGAGATTTCTTTATCCTGAACTTTTGAATTGCTATCTATATCTTTGCTTTATAAACAAATGAACTTTCTTGCCAAGAACTTGCTAATTCTTTCATTTGTACTGTCTCAAAGTTTTGTGTTGTCTTCCTGCTAGAAATAAAAAAGAAGAAGAAGAAGGAACCATATTTATTATTCTATTGCTTCTCATGGTGTTCATTAGAATATCGAGGAGTTCTTTTTTTCCCCGTCGATTAATATCGGGGAGTTAAGATGTTACCTTTTGTTTCTCTAAGTATGTGAATTATATTGGGACTGGTTAGCTGTTTTGAGAAGAGAGTTCAGTTAGCCCCTTAAGAAAGTTTGAGATCTTTCTAGTTCTCCTACATAGTAGGAAGCTACATATGGCGGCTGATCCATATATCTGTTGCGATGATCATTAAGATGAAATAGGGAATGCTTATGAGTGCTGGATCTTAATAATACAAATACATATATGCAATTTATTTCATAATACTCCAATTTAAAGCTTTCATAAATTTTGAACATCTTTTGCCTTTTCAAAGTGGGATTCTTATAAAAAAAAAAGAAATGGGATTCTTGAATTCATGTTGATCTGTCATTTTACTTTGTATGAATTCATCTCATTACTTGTAGTGACACAGTTCGTCTGGGTTGATTTTCAACCATTTCGTTATTCATCTTAGGACAATCCATGGCCTCTTGGCGTCTAAGCTGGAATTTGTCTGAGCTCGATTTTGAATCTTTCTAGTTTACATTTTATTTTCTTGCTCACGTTTTTTAAATTATCTAATGTGCATTTATCTCATGGTCACTCTAGGATAGAGAATAGTAGACATTTATAGCTTCTCAGAAGATGCAGTGGAATGTCTTTTTCCATCAACAAGTTTCTTTGTGGCTTCTCTTAATACATTCCATCCTGATGAGAAAGATGGTCTATGATTTGTCATCTTTGCTAGAGATTTTATGCCATTTTGCCCTTTTTTTAACTCATCTAATTTCTTTTATGTTGTTGTCATCAACATGCTAATGCACTGCTACATTTATTACTTCTAGGATTATGTAAGGCTATGCATGGAGTCTTTCCATATATTTGAATCTGAATTGGTATGAAATTGGAAGTTTCTGCTGCTTGTGATCTACTCCTTGTTATTCTGCAGATTCGTTTTAAGAAGGCCAATGAACTTGATGGCCATTAATTTTTTGTATTGCTTTTGCTTTTGGATTTGTCTGGTCATGTTATCAAACAATAATTGAAGCCATTCTTTGTGCAGCTTGAGACTGAGCTTGATAGTTGTCAGAATACTTCAGCTAGGGATTCCCCTTCATTGTTAGGTGTGTTTCTTGTCTTGGTTTATTCTCCTTTGACACCAAGGTTACTTCTCATAGCTCTGTTATGCTTGAATGATGTATCTATTTGACCTAAAATTCTTTAGAGGACACACCTTACGTGTACTAGTTTATTGGATGGTGCCTAATTCCTATGATTTTTGCCCTGACCTGGTCCCAGGTTGAAAGTGCATAATATAGACAATTAAGTGAAGAGATCGTTCTATGTGATCAAATGTCATTAGCTTGTTAGAAGGTTGGCCTTTGGTACCTCATCCTTGGAATGTTTTATGCTTTAGGATAGTGATAGGAGTTCAAAGATAGAGTAAAGGGATGTATTTATGTTGGAATGTACAACCACTATTAAAGAAACTGCCTTGTATAGTCAGTAATGTGGCATTTAATAAGCATCATAAGTTATCACACATTCATTACAGAATTGTAATGGTGTCATTAGTTGAGTTGCAAATTAGTGTTCTATTTTGTTAATTGTTAGCAGGGATGGATCTAGAAATCTTTCTCAGTAGAGGTTAAATTCAGTCTAATTATTTTAGTAATTAATGTGATGTTCTTACACTTCCAAAATTTAAAAAAATTTAACATCAATTAGGTTTTATTTGTCTATAGAAATTGCAATTTTTTGAGATTATGAAAATTGACCAAAAAATTGACATCATTTTGCAGCTAGTATAGCATTTATTTATAAGTATGTTCTTTCTTGTCATCGGTTTTGTGCCCTTCTTCATTTCGCAGAACTGTTTAGGAATAGTAAGAGAAACTAGTGTACAAAATGCTCATGTACTTTGCATGTCTGAAATGGTTTTTATACAGATGCCAGAAAGGAGCATCGAATGGTCTGTTAATCGTCACATAGTTAATTATGTGCACATTGGCCAGTTTCTGCTGGGCACGATTGACATAATAGGACTGTAAGCAGCATTGTCAGGTTTCTTTATTGGGGTTGGCCTACATTTAGAAAGTAGCTGGATATTGCTCTTTTCTTTTTTATTGTTTGAATTGAGAGAATATGGTGCTTTGATATATTATTTTTTGTTGGATATTGCTCTTTTCTTCTTGCTTTCGGCCGCACTCGAGGATCCCAAATAGAATTTTCCTCGACCACCACTAGGTATTTTCTTTATCTATCAGCAGTAGTTTGCTTATGATTATATTGCGGTTGCATATCATAACAAATTTATATTGTACCTTGTTGTAGGCAAATACTATGTGGTAGATTCTTGTTATGCATTACTTCCGGGATTTTTAACGCCATTTAAAGGTGAACATTATTATTTGAATGATTACAAAGGTAGAGGGGGGCGAGCTACAACCACAAGAGAAATGTTCAATCATAGGCATTCTTCACTTCGGAAAGTAATTGAGAGAGCATTTGAAGCACTAAAACAACAGTTTTTTATATTGCAAAACATGCCTTCCTTTCCAATTCGGAAGCAAGCCTTCATTGTGATTACATGTTATGCTCTTCACAATTATATTCGTGATCAAGGTAGGATGGATAGAAACTTTTCTGATTATGGTAATCCTGATTACGCATATGGATCTACAGAAGATGTTGCTGATGATATATCGGATGAGCAAGCAAGTGAGATGAACATGCTTAGGAAAAGTATTGCAAATAAAATGGTAAGGAACTACAATATGCTTGAAATTCCATGACTTTATATTTTTTAATTATGTAATCATATTTTATTTACTTGTGAACATTTATGTATGACTCATAATTGTAATTTTTTCTATCTATGAAAAACATATTTCATGTTCTCATTGTTCAATTCCAATTCGTCTTCTCTTTCATTTTTTTATAGTTCATCTTGTCCATATTCAAAATTTTAGGAACATAATTAAATGAAAAAATTACGAAAAGAATTAAATGAAAAAGTTATGAACAGAATTAAATGAAAAAATTAGGAAAAGAATTAAATGAAAAAATTATGAACAGAATTAAATGAAAAAAATTAGGAACATATTTTTTTTTGTACTTACCAAACGCGTTTCTGTTCCTTTTTTTGTTCCGAGAACAGAAACTTTATGCTGTTACCAAATGCGTTTATATTCTTTTTTTGTTTTGGGAACAGATTTTTTTTTACAGTCACCAAACCCGTTTTTGTTCCCAGAAATCGTTGTCGGGAACAGAAATAAAAAAAGTGTTTTTGTTTCAAAAGTTGTTCCGGAAACAAAAACGTTACTATACGCACCCTTAGTACCGAAAGGATGCTAATTAGCTAGTTAGTGTAAACAATTCCCCGAATCTAGAAACTTTGGTTGAGTGGGAATTAAAATGACTCTCCCATGCTAATTAGCTAGTTAGTGTAACATTTCAATTATTCTTCTTTCTCCAGGTTCACGAACGTCAAAATCTATGAGGTTCCGATGAGATATCTTGGAACACCAGGTCGGAAAGGTTCGTTCGCAGCAGTGAGCAAATCTACAATCGAAGCAGAGGCGAAGAAATTGGAAAAGCTTTGGGCATTATTCGCAGCACGTAGAAATGGATGATCAATTAACAACAGGAAAAACAAATTTAGTTGTCAGTAGAGAAGATCCTTCTCCATTGAAGTTCTATGAAATCTAGTAAGCACGACTGCAGAAGGGGGGAAAGAAGAGAGTATGTATTTATCCACTATCATAATGAAAAGAAGTACTAAGTTTTGATTTTGTGCACAGTTCACATCCATCAATTTTTTAAATATATTTCAACTACACGAATGATCAGATTTTAGTGCCACTTGTGGAGAATTAGTTTTCCTTTTCATTTGATTTTGTTCACGATAAATCCCAAGAGAAAAAGAAGTAGTTTTAGACTTTTAGCCCAACATTTGCAAAATTTTAAAGTAGATTTGGAGCATTTTCACTCAATGGAGGGATAATGACACAAATGATTCCTAAACTTTGGCTTAATGTGTAATATTGTCTCTCAATTTTTAATATGTCTGATATGATCTCTAAACTACTGGAAAATGTTCAATATAGTCCTTTTGTTTACATAAAAGACAAATCAAGCGTTATTTGATGATGTGAACTGTTATATGCTGAGTTGGATTATTAAAAATGACTGCGTCAATATGTCCATCTTTTATCCATTGACTTTAGAAAAGGAAAAAACTAATATGAACATGCCCATCATTATTTGAAGCTATGTTACGTGGATGTGAGATACAACACGCAACACAATACAACACGATAAGCCAACACATGAATTCTAAAAAAGTAGAAAATTTCGACACGCAAGAACACGTTGCACATTATATGTATATTTTTACATATACACAATAAATTATTGTTTTTATGATTTCAATTACAAGAACTATAAATTTCATTTGTACTATAGCATGGATTTATGTTCAACGTACAAGTTTGGCCCCCAAATAGTCATCAAACACAGCCATCAATGTTTAATAAGCATACCGTTCAAAAAACTGATTATAATGTTCATTTTATAAAAATCAATAATGAAGAAGCTGAACAACGATTATACTGTTCACACAAGTATGCACAAGGACTCTCATCATGAAGCCAATAATGAAGAAAATTGATTATAGTGTTCATTTCTCCAATGAACGTGCATTCCGATATCATTCAGGAATATTATCAAACATGTAGTAAGCACCTCCGCCAAAGGACCATGAGCATAACAATGATTCACACCCATATCACCACAAAGGAAACACACAAGTTCAAACCATAAATGGAGCCTCGACTACAGACAATTTTCACACAAGAAGTAGCTAGAACTCTCGGCCTTTCTCATTCGTGAACAGAGCAACAGAAACAGAACATAGGTGATACCTTGATGATGATGGGATGGGACCCAAGGCGAGTGAGGTGGCAAGTTGAGGTCTTGAGGTGAGTGAGAACTAGAAGGTGAGCCGGCAGGTTGAGGCACCGGGCTGAGTCCGGCAAGAGGAGGAGGAACTGAGGCAAGGCGTCAGGGGAGGCGAGTCATGATACAGAGCCAAGAAGTGAGAACGTGAGTTTGAGGGTGCGCATGAGAACCATTCTATTTCTCTATTTCTGTTCCAAACTTATTCTAAAAATAGGTTTGGAATAGAAATTCGTTTGGCAACGCATATCTATTTTTCTATTTCTGAAATAGAAATCTATTTCAGAAATAGATTTTGGGTCAAAATGAGAATCGGAGAAACAGAAATAGAAATCGCGTCTCCTCCTTGCTACTCTCTCTCTCTTTCTTTGCGCTTTCTTCATCACAGAGCATCCAAAGAACTCCCTTCGCCAGCGAACTCAACTCGCTGAAGCCGTCGACATCGAGAGTCGCTGAGAATCCAAGATCTTCGCGGCTTCCTCAAGCTGATCTCTCTCTCTCTCTCTCTTCTTGGCTTAGATTCGGCTCAGGTGTTTTCAATTTCTCAGCTTCGATCTCCCTCCTTTCTTCTTTCCCTCTCTTTTCCCTTCACTCTCTGTAAATTTTCCCGGAAAATGGAACCCCCAGTCTCTCGAATCCTTCTCCCCTAAGCTCGGCCGATTGGGTCTCCTCATGGCGCTCTTGTTCGCGGACATCGTTCGACTCCTGGAGTGAGTGAGCCCGTGAAATGGAGAGCGCTCTCGGTTGCATCCGTCGAGGTGAGTGCAGCTCTGGCGAGATCACGAATTGAAGCCCTAATTTTACTTCGATTTTTGTCGATTGTTCTTTTAACATTTGTCGCTTTGCCCCTTTGTGTTCACTGTATCAGACCATGAGTTTTGAGTCATGTGTTGATTATCTGCATAGTTTACCAGAATTTTATAAGAATTGTCACCCTTACGATGGCCCTTGATTAAGAATTAGGCAGAATTACAAAAGCTATTGTCTTAGGTAGCTCTGGTCCTCATACTGTGCGGTGCTCTCGATTGTTGTTGTGATGTGCTGGTTTGCGTGAGGAGAGAGATAGGGCTGGGCAGAGAGATAAAGCTGATTCACAGGAATTTGGAAGGGTTAAAAAGAGGTACGCAACTTCGAGCTTGTGGAACCTATGTAGATGTTGGCTAGTTTCAACTTATCATATTGGGAAAGTCTACAGTCTAGTCCAACAATTACAGGATATGCTCCTGTATGTTATCTGGATTGTTGGATCAAAAAAGAAAAAATTTCAACCAATCGGATGGTTTTGAAAGATTGGACTTACCTCTGCCTCTCAATTATGATGCTTTCAGCTAAGAGTTATCTTGGCTTAGCTGCTTTGTGCAATTGAATAGTGGCAATCTTCCATGGACTTCAAGCTAGACTTAGAGAGGCTTTTCCCTGAAAAAACATGTTATCTTGAAGAAGCTTAGAGATGCATTGAAAGGACGTGTTGCAGGATGGAATAAGAATGACATAGGAGAAGCTATAGGTCTGGTGGGACTCTTCTCTCCGCTCCTTCTGTCATCATTTTCTTATTGACTGCCTTTGCTTTGAACAATAAATCGATAAACCTCAAAAGTTGGTCGTTCATTCATTAGTTCGTTTTTTTTTTTTTTTTGCGTGATTGAAGTTAGCTCAAACCTTTTATCTATCATGTTTTGAGTGCTCAGACAGGTTATATTATGGTAGGGTTGCAGATTGCAGGATGTCTAGACAAGATCCTCAAGGATAATAACTTGTGAAAACATGAACTTCAGATGGTGGATTGAAATGCCTGATGCTCATATGGGTGCTTATTTGGATTTTCACTTGCATGTTATTCTGTTGATGTTCGATCTCGCCATTTAGATGACAGGTTCCCAATTATCCTTTCTATAGTTGCATGTCTCAATAAATTGGTGTAGAATGAATTTAAGTTATTGTTATGCTAAGTAAGACTGACTACATGTCGCAGCCCATCTGTAAATGGTACTATTTGTGTGGTTTTCCATGTGCATGACCTAGACTCAATGGCTGCTACTGTTTTCTTTCTCTGGTCATCTTGTTTTGCGTCTGTTTCATTTATTATCTAATAGGCCATTCTATATAGATAGATGCTTAGAGTTGTGGACAAGGAAGACTAATGCCTTTTGGCTTTCACACGCTATTTTACATTGTTGATTTTTGAAATTGGAGTGAAAATTTGTCGCTCTCTTCCTACACAAATGAGCTTCGTATGTTAATACCTAACTGGCCATGAAATGATTGTGATTATTATGTGTTCCTTTCTTTGCGCTTATTTAAGGTTAGATGGAATCCCAAAAGGCTGTGAACCAAGCATGTCTTAATCCCACTTGGAGAGAGGCTTCCATGGTAGCTCTACCTGAAAGGAGACGTGGACTTCTTGAATATCTTTTAGTAGATGTTGTGAAATATGCTATGGATTTGTATTTGACTTTGACTTATGTAATTGAGATGTTGTTTTTCTTAGGATGCAAAGGAACAGGAACAAAATGTAGCTTTGACCATGAGTTCTGTCATGTGCTATATATAGATATGAAATTTTCCTTTCACAGTGGCTCTGTTTCTTTGCATGAGTAGTTTGTAAGGAAGAAGCAAAATTTTCCTTTCACAGTGGCTACCAAAAAGGGGTGATGCCGTGTGCATTCTGATGGCAAAGAAAGTCGGAATGCCATGTGTGTTTTGATGGCTCGGGAAAATGGGGTTATAGAATTTCAATACTATAGAATAATAATTGAACCTAGAGATGCATTGAATACAAACGAGTAAAGTCGGTCCTTAGATGTGTATTTGATATGAGAACCTTTTGATGATCATTGTCGTCTTTAGAACACCATAATAAAAAAAATAAAAAATAAAAATAGAAAAACAAATGTGATTTTTTGTTCTAGAAATAGAAATTTTTTGTTGTTATCAAACGAATTTTTGTTCCAGGAACAGAAATTCTATATCGTTATCAAACGCTTTTTTTTGCTCAGAAACTATTTCTAGAACAGAAATAGAAAAATCTATTTCTATTACAGAAACTATTTCTGGAACAGAATGGTTGTCATGCGCGCCCTGAGAAAAGCAGGAAATTAGGTAAAAAACATTTGGTTCCTTTGACTCAATTTCCGGGCGTGTGGTGTCCAGCTGTGTCCGACACGACACGGACACGTGTTCGACACTGCCAAAATTTTCAAAATTTTCCAAATCAACGTGTGCGTGTCTACACGTAGATTAGGTGATATTATTATATCATGATTCAAGATAAATAAACTTTTTAACTATGTAAATGGAGACATAAATCTTTTGATGTAATTCATCCGGACGATTTTAATGGGAAATCGCTAACATGAACGCCGATCGACTTATGAGGTACGATCACGTTGACATGTATATTTTTTTTTATTTTTTGTAAAAATTTTCTGAATTTTTATTTTTTTTTTGTTTCTCATTTTTTTTCTTCTCAATTGTGGGCCGGTGACCATGAGTGAGGTCTGAGCAAGGGCCTCCTCCGATCGCTAGCCGTCGAGCCCTCATCTAGATCGGGACAGGGTCGGCACAATTGATCACCATGCAAATCATACAAAAATGATTTTGCAATATGAGTATTCACATCGGCCATCTACCATACACGGGTATTGTAATATAACGCGAAAACTCACTGGGATCTTGCAAAATAAGTCAATGCGAAAAGCCCAGATAAATAACAAGAAGCGATAAAGGACATCAAAAATTACGTGATTCGGCCTGAATGTCGGTGCCTACATCCACGGAAAAAAAGCCAACAAGAACAATTCACTATAATCGGAGGCGGAGTTACAATATCTCAATACGCTTATGTTTTCTACATCTAAATTATATCCAAAACTCAAAAGTACTTAAAAAGTAAAACATCTCAATTGGATATATAAAATTAAAAAAAAATAAAATAAAACTCACGCGGCGCAGAGCGTATAATCGCAGCTCCCCTCGTTCCGCCGAAAATAGGGGCGTCGCGATGCGTTCTTTCTTTCCTTCGGGGCACGGCACCCGGTAGCGAAGGAACCCACGATTTTTCCACTGTGCGTCTCGTCCACTCCATCTTGACTTAAAAGAACGAAACCACAAAAGTTCTATTTTCGTTATTATTGTTCCGTAAAAGATTATACTTAAGAATTCTAGGAAATAGCAAATACCATGATATTGGTGTACTCGATTACACACAAAGATACCTTAATCTCACTGTAGCCACATGTATAGCACGAGCCTTTGATCTCGGGAGAATGGCACAAATAATTTTTGAAATTTGACCAAATGGGCAATATGGTTATGAACTTTTAATTTGTTCAATGCAGTTTTATGAACTTTTGGTGTATATTCAATTTAATCTCACAAACTATGGAGCGTGTGATATAACATGAACAACTAATTTTTGTTAGCAATAAAGTTTTGTATATTGGAAGAAAAGAAAAGGAAAAAATCTATAATTAATTTGTGCTCCTTCTTGGAATGGTTAGTATAACGGAAGGTTTGTACTAAGTGTCGTTTGACCGGGAAGTTTCGTGGATGGGGGCAGATCATCAATTTCCACATTTCGAGTCAACCAAATTGTGATTTGGAGGTCCCGTTGACTCGGAAGTTTCCTGGTTTGTTCCCTCAAGACTTTCCAGGGCAAAAGTTCTCGCGTGGGACATTGACGCATCAAGATTGGGTGCTCTATAAATGCACGCATGGGGACCACTTTCTGCCTTGCTCGGCATTTTTGCTTCGAAGTTGAAGAACCAGCGCCGAAGACAGCGATTGGAGAGGGGATCAATTCAAGCCACCACAATCTCTCCTACCTCTTTCTCCTATTCTCTGCAATCCTCTGCCTCCTACTAGTCCAAATGATTCTCCAAAACTTCATGTGCACAGCCAATCGTCACCAATTGGTCTTTTGTCATCGTCTTCATCAACTGTTGACACCTAAATTTTTGACTTTCTCGTTACACCAAATTGAGAAGTAATTCTCACACAAAAAAAAAAAATTTCTCCACACATTGCAAATTCACTTTTTTTTTTTTGCATTTTTGCATTTTTTGTCCATGCATTGCATTTCCATTTTTTGCATTGATAGGGGGAATGAAACTGGGACCAAATGCTGATTCTTTAGCAGATGCTATAGTCATTGCACAACATCACAATATAATTACTGGCACTAAAGGACAGCATGTTGCTAATCGCTACACCAAGCGACCCTCTGCAGGCTATTTTGAGGTTTTTAGCCCGTTGGAGCCTATTGGGAATGTTCAAGACATGTGGCCACATATATTCCAAGATGCTTGCGACTCACATTTACTTTGTCGAGCCGAGGCCATAATTGCAGCATCTCTTGGTCGCATGATGAAGTCACCCAGGGGAGCTTATCGTAATTCTTCAAAGGAAATGGAATTCGACAGCGTCCGCTTTTGAATATTAGTTACTGTCCACCATCGGAAGTTGATCTATCAAATAAAAATATTAATAAAATTAGTGGTGGTTGTCTACAATCCTCTAGGATGGAAAGGAGAGTTAGCGAAGATGTTAACATTCAAGAATCCAACAGAAGGGAAGTTCAATCGTAGCTTCTTCCCATGATGGAGTGGGGAACTCTAGGGGGTGCGAAAAAAAAAATTGTGAGGAGAATCGACAGAGGATGAATTTTGAGAGAGCAAAGTTGAGAGAGAGTCGAGGACCTTATGCTCTGAAGAAAAAGAACCGAGAGAAGAAGGGTGCTCAGCTTCTTTTCCTCAGAGAAACATCCACGATCAAGAGCTGATCTGTCTTTTCTCCTTTTAAAATATTCACTGCTGTGGACTAGACACAAAAAAGAAAGGGGAGAAGAGACGCACGCTCAGATCTTTGGAGAAAACTCTCCTTCATAGCGCATTGACTTATTGCAGTTTGGCTTTGTCCTCACCATAAACCGGTTTAGTTTTCATTTCTATTCGGCACCGGATTTTTAACGTTGATTTCATGGCTGTTCGGTGATAAATTTGGGGCTTTTTTCACCACTAATTTTCTGCTGAGTTTGGTATTGTTCGAGGCTTGATTTGCTGCAGTTCAGTGCCCAGAGCTTGCTGTCCAGTATTGTTTATACCTCAAATCGGCTTAAGTCTTGCCCTACGAATTAAGGTATTTTCCCATATCTCTTTAGGGTTCATACGAGCATAAGTCGTGGAAATTTTTGTATTGTTTTAGTACTACTTTACTACCTCTTTTATGTTATTTCAAAGTTGTTTGCACCGTAAGTATGCTGTTTAGTCTAAATCAAGCCCATTTTTGCATATTTTGTGATCATTAACTCATGCAAACTTTCCTAGAGCTCGAGGATATGTCTTTGACCATTTTAGTTGCTGTTTTGTACATATTGTATGCTGTTTGTCTGTTGTTTCGAGCCATGAAGTTGCTGAAATTGTCGACAAAAAAATCAAGAAGCAAAGTTTTTGGTATAATTAAAAGTCAACAAACCTAAATTTCCATCACATTAGTGAGAAAGGGGGTTGATTTTTTATTGTACGCATTTTTTTAGAATTGTAAAAAAAAATTTCTAAATCTAAAATTAGGAAATATCCTTTCCTAATAGGCAACGATTTTTCTTCCTTGGACACTTCTTCCCGTCACTATTTGGGAACGAGTCTCCAGTTTAGAAAAGCGCGAAAATGACCAACCCGATCTATTACCATTTAGATCCAGTTTGCCATCTTTTCAAAAAGCCAATTTTAGATTTAGGCACACCATTTAAAAAGAAAAACCGAGACGCAATGGTTTATTTGCTTGGATTTATTTGATTAATGTCTAGTTTGATTTTTTTTGAATTTCCTGAGACTTTAAAGTTCCTAAAATTTAGGAAGATATAGTTTCTTACAAATTATATCTAACTGAATTTTTTTAGGGAATTAAGTTCAACTTGGAAATGAATAAAAAAAAATCAAATCAAACATGTCTCCATGTGGCCGAAAATTAAAAAAAAAAAGAGATAAAAAATACAAAAAAAAATCTCGTATATTGCATACCATATCCTGAATTCCATGTTTTCAAAAGAATGTGGCATATCCTTACATTATCTCTCATGCCATTTGCATTTTCAAGCATTATTTAGTCCGTCATTCCTTTAGAAAAAAAAATCATGCATATCATTTTTACGTCATCATTATTTCCGCATGTCTCATATCTCATAGGTCTAAGTCATATTTTATTTTTTTTATTCTCTTCACCACAACATTTTTCATATAATTAGTATCACGTTTAGAATATTCATGTAGGATAATTTGACTTGCATATTTTAAGTGCTCGAAATAAAAAAAATTGCATGCTACATACTTTTTTTTTAAAGAATTTTTGCATGTTGTATATATAGTCTTTGCACGTTTATTTTATATAAAGTGCATGACTTCCTACATTTTGTCCAAGCATTGCGTTAATTTGATGTCACATTTGCGCGTTTAATTTTTACTCATATATATTCGGCATATAGGTTAATTCTTGTGTGTCATGCATTGCATCCCTTCAAAAAAAAAAACAATAAAAAGCCTTCATCTAATTTGTTAAAATATAAAAAAATGAAAAAATCATAAAAAAAAAAAAGAAATCAATCAATATTGAGTTGCCGAAGATAGTTTTCTCATGGAATCAAGGTACCGAAATGGCGTTAGTTTTAGTTAATTAGCATAATTAAGTCCTCGAACACTCAATTTTTTGTTCGTAGGAATAGAATAGTTCCTCTCGCTATTTTATTTAGGTACCTAACCAACTTACCAAAAATGGTTAGTGGCGACTCCGAAATTCTAAATCGTTTGAACCAATCAAGGTTACAAATTGGTAGGGCTTGGGAGAGCCTGTATTAGGTTAATCACTTAATTAGCCTGATAATCCATTAACCTAAGGTCTTGATCGATTTTTAGGTCGCGACAGCTTGGCGACTCCACTGGGGATCTATGTGCTTCAAATTCTTTCGAAAAAAGAAGAAGAAAACTTAACTGGTTTCTTAAATCTGTCAAAAAGAAAAATTGAATGCTTTAGTGGACTTAGGCTTGATAAAATTTCATGGATGTCTCGCTTCTGGCGATATTGATTGAGTCTTACTTTGAGGTGTTAAATGTTTTTGTAGGTTTTGGAGGGATAAGGGGTGGAGTTGATTGTTAAGCCTTTGTTTTGTGGGTTGGAGTTTGGAATGAATGTCTTGGGTTATATTGAAGTGTTGATTGAGTATAAACTCTTGTGCATGCCCTTTACTGCTTTTACATATCCACTTAGCACACACTACCCGCCATTGAACCCGAATGGCTAGGCTTAGGATGGTATTTGATTGGGGACACACCGGCCATCACCATTTGGCCCAAATCCCCCTTCTCAAGTCCCGAACTTTTCAAATTGGTGCTAAGAGTTACCACTCCCATCATTGACCATTATGATGCGAGCCGTTACTTGGCTAAGCCGGATGTCTACGGGGATCCCTGACTCAATCACTAACTAAAGTGATTCGGTCTGGACATCCTTGGGGCTCCACCTTTGTCAAAGCCATGCTAGATAGAAATCGAACCTCACGAAGCATTTCATGTGCATGTCTATGTAATTGACATATTTGGTGCGTTAGAAGGCAGTATTTTCTAGAACTTTCGCTCTATCTTTACTTATTTTTTTCGAGTTGGTCCATGACCTTTGTTAGGAGAGTTTGTCAAGTGTCTCGAGCTATATATAATGGGGAAAGTCCGGGTCATTACTCCAACAAAGGATCAGCTAAAAGAGTGGTGGAATGAATTGTGTGAAGATGGCAGAGATATAGTCAGATTTCGCATTGGCCGAATGCTCCCTTTAATCGACATTCAACTCCGATTTGGTCTCATTCACGCATTGGTGCACTTCTGGAGTCTGAGGACCACCACTCTTATATTTGGTAAGCATGAGTTAACTCCAACCTTAAAAGGGTATAGTGTTCTTGTCGGAAAGTCACGTGACTCGGGATTAGTTAGCCCTCCAATTGGGGAAGATCCAACGTTGATTTTAGCTAAGTATTTGAATCTTAGTCAAAATGAAATCGCTAAGGTTTTGAAGGCAAATCAGGAGAGCTGCCCTATTGCATTTTTAGACTTATGTTTCGCAAAAGCCTCTTTTGGATATGATAGAGGCAAAATTTTTATCCTTTTATTTTTCGGCTCAATCGTTTTTCCACATAAACGAAATATGATCGATCCCATGATTGCATCTTTAGCCCGGCAGGTGAATAATGGAAAGAACTTTGTTAATACCATCGTGATCGAAACTTTTATCTCTTTGACAAAGTTTAAAATGAATCATGGTAGGAATTTTCGTGCTTCACCCGAGCTCCTCCAAATATGGTTTCTCTCCCATTTTTCTAAATTCGGAAATTTTCTTGAGATTTCAAAAATCACTGAGCTTGAATATCCACTTTTGAAGTTTAAAAATGATTAAGATCGGGTTCCTGAATATCACTATTCCCAATTGCTAGTTTTGTTAGCAAATCTGAGTCCTATGACTTTTCTATGGAAAGCTTCTTGGTTTAAGGTCAAGAAAGCCAGGCTTACGGGTCAAGGTGGAGCACCTGTCTCTGTATTGGGAATTTCTGGTATTGCCTAGTATTATCCGATAAGGGTGACACAACAATATGGAGTAGTACAACTAATTCCTCCAAAACCGAAGAACGAGGAAGTCCGTATCAACTTTGTTGCTAGCAGCCGAAGATTTGAAGAACATATTACCCTTACTCACACTTTGTGGGAGAGATGCCGGCCGATCAAACTACTTTTGCCAAAAGAGGTTCTCATAGGGAAAGAGAAGACTTATCATGCTTCGGCAAGCTACATTCAAGAGCATGTTATTCCTTAGGATTGGCCTCCAACGGTACCTCAGGTTGCCGTACAAGACACCAAGCAGATGAAAATCAATCGCCTCAAGCGAAATGTTGCTGGGGCTAAAGAGGCGGCCAAGAAGAGTGGAGACAAATACAAGAAGCTCAAGGCCCGTGCTCCCCCCTAGAAATATAAAGCTCGAGCTAGTTAAAGTCTTGGTGTATTTCATTTAAGATGTGTATTCTTGATTTTTATTGTTTTTTGGATGACCTTTTTGTGGTATTTAAGTCCCTCGGGTATCTTCGGGTCGTTTCTAGCTCTTTGCCCAAAGAATGAAAATAATTCTCACATCTTAAGCTTTGTGCGTAAAATTTTTCTTGAATTATTCTAGGTTGTTTCCCCTTTATTACCGATTGATCCTTGGAAATCAAATAGTTTGGAACTTCATAAGTTTATAGACATCATTCTCGTATCACCCATTGCTACTTAATCTTTTTTACAAAAGTGTTAAAACATGAAAGTGGGGGTTTTGGATAAATCACATGCAAATTTTCAGATCACGATTTGCACTTTAATCAGTCAAGGTATTTTTTGAACTAGTATTTTTTAAGGAAATATCAAACTAGGTTCATTGCCCTTTTGGCTACGTGGTTGTAAATTTTGGTAACATTTTGATTATTCCACGGGTTTTTCAATAATTTTAGATGGAACCAGAATTTTTCTTGAGTCCCAGCTATGAGTTAAATTAAGTCATGTGAGTCAATCTAGACAGTTGTCATGGACCGACTCGTCATTTTCGTCCATCGTACTAATTTGTGTTGATTATCTTTTGTAAGTGATTCATCACGGATCCCCCACACCCTCATAATACTAAATCAGTAGTAAAAAAATGGCCAATCAAGCTGAGATCGCGGCTATTGTGAAGGAGAAATTGAAGGAACACATGAGTACCATAAATGATCAAATGGCCGCTTTGATGACCCAGATGGAAAATTTCATGATCAGGCAGCGGCAGGTCAGTTCCAGTTCTCAGCCAAGCCTCCGTCCCGACAAAACTCACATGATGAACGATTATCCCGCGACATCTCTGGATGATGTCATTCTGACAGGCACCAATGTGCCTCCTATGACCTCGACTCCTCAACCTGTTGTCGTTCCTTCTCCAACCATGAATGATGAAAATGCTAAACTTATAACAAGGCTCGAGCAAAGGATGCGTGACGTTGAAGGGATCCAAGGCGTTCCCCCGATCGACTTGTCGGTGTACAGCAAGGTACAAGTACCAGAAAAGTTTAAGATGCCAACTTTTGAGAAGTATGATGGCACATCCAACCCCCTGCAACACATTGAAATGTTTCAAGGTCTCATGAATAAATATGTTTCAAATGGACCCGTAATGGTCTAAACCTTTCAAGCAAGTTTGAAAGATGCTGCAATGAGATGGTACACTAATCACCAGATCAACAGAAAAGATTCATGGGAGGAGGTGGCCAATATTTTTATTAAGCATTTCAAGTTTAATCTCGGCATCACCATCACTCGAGAGAATCTAGAACGGACTGAGTTGAAAAGGGGTGAGACCCTTAAAGAATATGCTACCCGTTAGAGGAGCATGGCATCCCAAGTTATGCCTGAACCGCCTGAGCATGATCTAATGAAGTTGTTTGCGTCCACACTTCCATAGTTAATTCGTTCGAGAATACTAGTAATGGCTGTTCAATCCTTTAGCTAGTTGGTTGCTATGGGCGAAGAAATTAAGGCTGGTTTAAAGAAGGGATGGTATGGAGATGCTAGTACCAGTGCTAAACGGTTCGTGACTAAGAAAGACAGAGAGCCAGTTCCCCAAGTCAACATGACCTATGTCCAGAAGCTTCCGATCCAAGCTCCTAAGGGATAAGTCTTTACTTAGCAGTTAACTAGTTCCGTATCGCAAGGCCAGAGAGGAAATAGGCGTAATAATCGGCAGTTTACACCACTCCCTAGGACTCTTTCTCAAGTCTTGGCCGTTTTACGCAAGAAGGAGCTACTGACAACCGAGCCATTGCGACCAAATTATGCGTCCTTTACAAGATACGACCCGTCGAAGAAATGTGACTATCATCGTGGTGAGCCCGGACATGGCATCAATGACTGCTATGTACTTAAGAACCGTATTCAGGATCTGCTTGAATCTGGAGCGTTTTCGTTTTAGAATAGTAGTCAACCGAATGTTCAAAATAACCCATTACCTAATCATTCGGGCAAAGTCAATGCCGTTTTCGACTCAAAAGTTAAGCGGACCAATGGCTTCAAGATTTGAGTTGTTAACATCTTCGATGCTTTAGTACGAGCAGGATATTATCAGATTGGGGAAGCGATTACAATGGGTCAGCTAAAGAAAAAGGTTTTGAGTTTGATAAGTGATGGAATGCTAGTGTGTGTAAACCAGGAAGGGATGGTAGCCACTACATCCCACACCATCATCGACTAGGATCAAGAATGTACACCCTTGAGTACATCTCAGATCGAGTTAGAGTCAAAAGTTGACTCAATAGAAGTTGATGTGACTAACCTAGTTAAAGCCGACTCTGAATTGGATGATATGCCGCCTTTGGAGGATGCTTGTAATAATGAGTTAGGGATTGTCATCCCTGACAGTTTTGTGATTACTCCGCCTCAGCCATTTCCGTATGAAAGTAACAAAGCAATGCCATGGTCTTATGATCTAGAGATGAACTTAGTAACGAGGTTGGGACGTATGTATAACAGTGATCAATCGGCTAAGCAGACTATGGACAAGAAAGCTAAAGAGTTCCTAGCAGTGATTAAGGCGAGTGAGTACAGCGTGGTTGATCAGTTAAGAAAGTTGCCAGCTCAGGTATCTTTGTTGGAACTTCCCCAGTCGTCTGAAAAGCATCGCAATTCCCTGATAAAAGTTCTGGGAGAGATCCACGTCTCGGAGAATATTGATGGAGACAAACTGGAAAATTTTGTCGAAGCAGTCCTTCTGAAGGATCAAGTCGTGTTCTCTGATGATGAGATTCCGATCGAAGGGAGAGGCCATAATAAAGCTCCGCATATTTCGGTCAAGCACAAATAAACCCATGTGGCTCGAGTGCTTGTTGATAACAGATCAGCCTTAAATTTATGTCCTTTGGCCACACTGAATCGTCTGGGTATCGACCCGACTAGAATGCAAGCAGTCAAAACCTTCGTCAGAGCTTTTGATGGGGGTAAAAAAGGATGTTATGGGATAAATCAATTTAGAGATACAAATCAGACCCTCTATGTTCGATATCTTGTTCCAAGTGCTGGATATTCCTTCGGCTTTCAATCTTTTGTTAGGCCGTCCATGGATCCATAATGTCGGGGCCGTTCCATCCATCCTCCATCAAATGATCAAATTTGTGGTCGAACAAAAGCTTATTACCATCCATGGAGAAGAGGATTTCCGTATTTTTAATGAGACAGCCATCCATGGAGAAGAGGATTTCCGTATTTTTAATGAGATGGTCATTCCTTACGTAGAACCTGAACATACCGAAGACGACTCTTACCATTCTTCGAGTTGGTGCAAACTATTCATGCTTCACTGGAGAGTCCTTTGCTGGTCCCGAAGTTATGTAACATGTCCATCATGATTACCAAAGTAATGGTAAGTAACGGATTTGAACCTGGTACTGGATTAGGCAGGCCTGGTTAGGGGATCCACACCCCGATTAAAGATAATGGGCAATCCCATACTGCTGGCTTGGGATTTCACAGAGCTGCGCATCATGATCTCAACAAATATAATCATGCCCGAGGGGGTGGTCAGACTGGTCGTGGAGGCCAAGGCCCAGTAGGCTGTGGAAAGTCTAAATGTAGTCTGATACCGCCGCCCCTTTATGAAACTTTCCGTTTGGCTGAAGTAATAGGTGACTATGATGATCTAAGCAAATTTGAAGATGATTTGGAGATAGTCTTCCTTGACTCGCCAAAAAAGCAGGAGCCTAGAGTGATAATTCTTGATGCTGACATGCCGTGCCTCGCTGACTTGTTTGAGGATTTAACCATTACTGCTATATTCGAAGACCCAATACAAGTCGATGAAGCTGATGATGTTGGAAGTTCAGTCAACGCAGATTGTGATGTAGTGCCCTACCCCCTGAAGGCATCTGTCACTGCCATATTCGACGATCTACTGGGAGGATTAAAATCGGAGTAATATCTTTACGTTTTGTACTTCCCTATGTGGGAATTTGTATCACTTTCTTGAGGACCTTTCTTTTCGTTCTGGGTTGTATTTTAAGTATTTCCTTAAATGTGTAATTCTAAAAAAAAATTCATAATGTTTTGGAATCTTGTTGAGGCACCCAAACTAATCCGATGGCGATAACCAACGATTGAAGATTCTGTCATCTTTGGTAAGCACTGAGGATTGGGCTTTTACAAGAATTCCTATAAAAAAATAATATAATAAAAATAAAAATAAAATATGTATATAGCAAGAAGCACATGAATCTCATTAAACCTTGTTTGTCTTTTTGATTTTGCTACTTTCTATTTCAGGGGCAAACACGAGGAGGGAGAAACATTGGATCCAGTCATATGCCATGCCCACGATTCAGATGATTTTGATATGAGTGATGAAGAAATATGTCAAGACCTCGATTACCACGAGAAGCCTAAACTTTCGACCGTTGAAGAAACTTTATCAATCAACATCGGTGATGCGGAGATTCCTAAAGAAGTGAAAATCGGGGTAAACCTTCATAGAGACGTATCTGAGCGTTTATAAGAACTCTTGAAGAATTATCAAGACATTTTCGCCTGTTCCTATGCTAGGTCTCGATCGATCGATTGTTAAGCATTGCTTACCAACCGATCCCTTAACTAAGCCCAAGAAACAAAAGCGGCGCAAGGCTAAGCTAGAGTTGGCAAAGAAAATCGAAGAAGAAGTCACGAAACTCATCGATGCCGGATTCATAGAAGTTACTCAGTATCCTACTTGGGTAGCCAATAGAGTTCCCGTATTGAAGAAAGATGGTCGTGTTCGAGTTTGTGTGGACTACCGTGACTTGAACAGAGCTAGTCCGAAAGATGATTTTCCGCTCCCACACATTGATGTACTCGTGGATAATACAGCAGGGTTCGAGCTATTCTCATTTATGGATGGTTTCTCGGGTTATAATCAAATTTTGATGAACGAGAAAGACAAAGAAAAGACAACATTTACTACCCCATGGGGGATATTCCATTATAAGGTCATGCCCTTCGACCTCAAAAATGCTCGAGCAACATACCAACGAGCAATGGTTGCTTTGTTCCATGGTATGATGCACAAGGAGATCGAGGTCTATGTTGATGATATGATTGCAAAGACCCGGTGTGGAGAAGATCATGTAGAAACCCTGAAAAAGCTATTTGAAAGGTTTCGAAAGTTCAAATTGCGCCTCAACCCAGCCAAGTGTGTGTTCGGCACTCATTCGAGTAAATTGCTTTGGTTTATTATCAGTAGCAAGGGTATTGAGATTGATCCATCTAAAGTTGAAGCCATATGTGAGCTCAAGCCGCCAAAGACTGCCAAAAAGGTTCGAAGTCTCATGGGTAGATTGAACTACATTGCCCGATTCATCTCCCAACTAAGTGAAACTGCTAAGCCGTTTTTTAAATTACTCAAGAAGAATGCAACAATTAAATGGGACGGTGAATGCGAGGAAGCCTTTGAAAAATTGAGACAACACCTTATGAATCCACCTGTGCTCGCTCCGCCAACGCCAGGGCGACCTTTAATTCTATATCTCACAATCCATAGTGAGTCTTTTGGTGCGATGCTTGCTCAAGAAAATCAGGAGGGTGAAAAGGAACGGGCTATCTACTATTTGAGCAATAAGTTCACGACCTCTGAGTTAAATTACTCTAAGGCGGAAAGGACGTGTGCAGCACTGGTTTGGGTACTACATAGATTACGGCAGTATACCTTGCATTACCAAGTACTTTTGGTGACAGAATGTGATCCTATCAAATACTTATTAAATCAACCTGTCTTGGTCGGGAAGCTTGCTAAATGGCAGGTCCTTACCTCTGAGTTTGACATTCAATACCTGTCACAAAAGTCAGTTAAAGGGCGGGTCATAGCTGATGTCCTGGTTGAAAACCTGAGGAAAAATGAAGACGTCTATTACCCCGATGATCGAATCATGGCGGTAGATGACTATACATGGACTATGTACTTCAACGGAGCTATAAACTTATCAAGATTAGGCATTGGAGCGATTTAAATATCCCCAGGAGGACAATATTATCCAGTAGCTGCGAAGTTGATTTTTCCTTGTACCAATAATATAGCCGAGTATCAAGCATACATTCTTAGACTGCAAGCTGCGATCGAAATAAAAGTAGCCCGGCTTAAGGTATTTGGGGATTCGGCTTTAATTATTCTTCAGACTATTGGAAAGTGGAAGACGCGGGACACTAAACTACTCCCTTATCATGAATATCTAGAGCAGTTAGTAGATGAGTTTGATGATATCTCATTCGAGTATCTATCCAGAATGCATAATCAGTTTGTAGATGCATTGGCCACATTATCATCAATGTTGCAAGTCACTGGTAGACTTGAGGTAGAACCGTTAAAAATCTAAGTGTTGAGAAAGCCAGCTTACTGCATGACCATGATCAATGAGCCAGATAGCAAGCTGTGGTATCATGACATCAAGACCTACATCCAAAAGTGAGAATTTCCTGAGAAAAGTACCGCGTCGGACTAAAAATACGTAAAGAGAATGGCCTCGAAGTTCTTTTTGAGTGGAGAAAGCTTGTCTTAATGATCTTATGATTCAGTCCTGCTGAGATGTATCAATTCTACTAAAGCAGTACGTTTGATGATGGAGATACACGAAGGAGTTTGCGGTCCACACATGAACGGTTACATGCTAGCCAAGAAAATCATGAGATTAGGTTATTTTTGGCTCACCCTAGAAAGTGATAATATCCAACATGTCCGGAGGTGTCATAAATGTCAGACGCATGGAGATAAAATTAATGTTCTTTCAAATGAGTTGCACAATCTATCGGAACCATGGCCATTCTCTATGTGGGGCATCGACGTGATTGGCCCCATTAATCCGAAGGCATCCAATGGAATCGATTTAGTTTGGTCGCCATTGACTATTTTTCAAAGTGGATTGAAGCAACGTCATATGTAGCAGTCATCGCACAAAATGTAGTAAGGTTCATTCGCAGGGATATTATTGCTAGGTATGATTCTCCTGAAACCAACAGATCGAATTTGAATAATAAGCTAGTTGATGAGTTGTTCAAAGAATTCAAGATCAAGCATATGAATTCCTCTTTGTATCGTCCACAAATGAATGGAGCGGTAGAAGCTGCCAATAAAAACATCAAGAAGATCTTAGCTAAAACAGCCGAAAATTACCGAGATTGGCATGAGCGCTTGCCTTTTGCACTTATGGCATATCAGACCTCAATCAGAACGTCAACTGGGGAAACTCTTTACTCTTTAGTATACGGCATGGAAGCAGTATTACCTATTGAAGTGGAGATTTCCTCCTTGCGTATTCTTTTTCAAGCTAAGCTGACTGAAGCTAATTGGATCCAGCAGAGGATGGATCAATTGAATCTCATTGATGAGAAGCGGCTCAAGGCTCTATGCCAAGGACAGTGCTACTAACAAAGGGTTGCTAAGTCTTTCAACAAGAAAGTTCGGCCACGGCACTTCCAGATAGGTGATCTTGTTTTACGGAAACTATTGTCAATAGTTCCTCTTCGAGAGGGAAAATTCGCTTCGAACTACGGTGGGCCATACGTCGTGAAGAAGACACTCCCAAGCAGCGCCTTTATTTAGCTGAAATGGACGGTCGTGTGTTTACTAATCCTATTAATTCTGACGCTGTAAAGAAATATTATACTTGATTTGTTTCGACATTTTTATAATCAAGTTATAATATTCAACTATTTGATGACCGATCATGAGTTGTTAGCTTGTACTGTTAATCTTTATTGGAAGAAAGTTTCTAATCGTGAATACAAGAATGAAAAATGAAACTTTTCTCTCATTTCACACATCTACAAACCTTACAACAAGTCATTGGGGGAAAAGGTAAACCCAAATAGATCTCTGATAAGCAACACAAAAGAGCTCAGCTGACTCTCCATAAAGCTGATGCTCTGTTAACATCGAGCGGTTTGAAATTCGAGATCTGCAAGCTTAAAAAACAAGCGAGCGCATTTCTCCTTCTGCCTAGCTACGTTGGCCTCATGATATTCAACGGTAAATTTCAGTTTGTCGATCAGGTTTCGTTCAAGAGCTATACTAGCCGTCAGGTCTTCAATCCTCCCTTCTAGCTAGTCACATCTAAACTTCATCACGATATCACTAGGGTCATGCTCAAAGTAAGTCCGATTCAAAGCTAGGTATTCCACCAGCTTCTTCCTCTCGTGAACCAGCAGAGAGGTTCGTTCATCACCAGACTTGACGGCCTTCTTATACCAGACAACTGCGCGTTCTGCAGAGTCCAAGCATTCAGATCGATCTTGG
Source organism: Psidium guajava (assembly GCA_016432845.1). Classification (NCBI taxonomy): domain Eukaryota; kingdom Viridiplantae; phylum Streptophyta; class Magnoliopsida; order Myrtales; family Myrtaceae; genus Psidium; species Psidium guajava. The sequence continues at coordinate 38,252,118 of CM028228.1, forward strand.
TAGCGAGCTTTCACGACCCGAGACAGGGTGATGGTTTCATAGGAACTCCGGCTAACCTTCAGAAAATTGATGAAGGTATGTGGGACACTCTATATTCTCTCTCCGAGTTGGTGCCTTCGACTGAAGAGTCATTTATCCTCCTAAATAAACCGAAGATCTCGGTTTCAACACTCGCGTGATGGGCTATATAAGTATAGCCTCGACCAAGAAGGTGATAAAGTGTCTCCCATCTAAACATAACTTCAGCCCAGAAGATAGGCACAGAAGGATTGGCCATTAGCGAGGAGGGAATCAAAGCTGAAGAGCGGAATGCGAAAATAATAGAAGAGAGAATCAAGGCGGATTAGCAGAATGCGAAGGTGTTCATTAACTTCGCATTAAATATCGCTTCACAGTGCCAGTTCTCATCAGTCAAATGTCCCTACCTGCCGTTTTCTTTCGGCGTCTCCTCTTTTGGCTCGAATCCCCTGATTAATCTACAATCTTGAGATAAGCAAGCTCGAGATTTTTGCAACAAAGTTTGAAGTGATGCCTCCACTTTGAAAAAAGACGAAAAGACGACTCGAGTGGGGGGACAAAGCAAGCTATATCAGAAAAGAAGAAAAGACCTGTCTTCATTTATAGAAAAAGTAAAAACTCACCTGCAAAACCGACGCCTGAGAGAAAGAGGGAGAAGAGAGGGTTCTGCATTAGAAGAGCCTAGAATCATCACCGACAAAGCATCCTCCTAGAACACCAAATAACCTTTGGGACCTACCACGAAAAAATGTCACCGATCCCGTGGTTCTACGAGTCTAGAGATATCCCAGAGAGATTCCGTCGTAGAGCTCTCACTTGAAGCCTTGAAAATAAAACTAACATACCATCCTCTAACATCACCATGCTCCAGGGCTGACAGGTTCATCCAACCCCTGATGGAACGTCCTGCAAATCAACATAAGTGGTCTCAAGGTAGTAGCTCCAAGTTTGTAAACACGAAGATGGTTGGTGAAAAAGGCACAAGTTCAATCCAGGCGAAGACGGACGGAGTTTCCTATCCTAAGGGTTTCCGAATCATGGCTGTTGATAGCAACCCAGTTTTCCTTCAAGTCCTCATCGCCATGTTAAAAAAATGCAGGTATGAGGTTACAACTCAGGCAAAATCGAGGAAAGCATTAGAGATGCTAAGGCAGGATAGGCAGAAGTTTGATATCATCATCACTGCCGTGGTACGGCTCAACATGGATGTTTTTTGTTTCTTGGAAGTCGTCGGTTCTAAGTTAAACATACCAGTCATAATACTATCAGCAAGTGACGACCAGCAGATCATAATGAAAGCCGTATTGCATGGGGCTCAAGATTTCCTTATGAAACTAGTCAGGATTCAAACATTCCAAAACATTTGGCAGCATGTTGTGAGGAAAAAGTTATTCGAACAAGAAGGAAGCTCAACGTTCCAAATAAGCCTCGTCTTCATATCATTAGAAGCAAGGAGATTGCCTTGCTTCTGATGATATGAAGACGAGGCTTATTTGGACCGTTGAGCTTCATTCCAAGTTTGTTGATGCAGTTCAACAACTAGGAGTTGATACAGCACGTCCGTGGCAAATACGGGAGATCATGAAGGTAGAGGGACTCAATACTTAAAAGGTTGTGAGTCATTTTTGGAAGTACAGACAAAAGCTAAGACAGCACAACACAGCTCGAAGCCGAGGAGACCAAGCTAACGAATGCACCACCACTCTCTCAGGTGTTAACCTAAGTATTCTCTCTAGCAGTCTCGATGCTCTATAAGAATACATACCGCATGTACAATGGGCATAGACACCTTGGTTTGAACAGCAACCCTCAGCTACAGTTTTTCCTGTGGTTAATCAAATCACCGCGCCCGACATTCAAGGATTAATTTTCTCGACCGCGCAATCTGAATATGTGCCATCAGAGAATCAGATGGGAAGTCACTCTGAGCATTTCTACCTCGCCAGTCCTGAAGTAGGAAATGGTTTCGGCAACAGGCCAATTGATCATCCTCAGGTGTTCCCGAATCAGATTCCTTATGTTGAAAATACAGCGGAAAATTTGTTACCAGTACAAATATTAGAGGATAACAATACCTAATCTGAAGGTTCGGGAGAAGAAAGAGATATGTATCACAACAAATTGAGCAGCATCGACGATGAGCTTACTATTTTGATCAACCAATTCAACGCTGATGAAGCTCCAAGGCTGTAATGGAGTCTTTATTTCGAAAATAAATGACTCCGTGATAAAGTTTCTCACATTTGGGCATAATCTCACTTGAGAAGATGTGCATGAAAAATTCTCCATTATTGTTAAAATGGTAGATGGCAGACAAGTGTTCTGTGAAAATGTTAATTTGATTTACAGTGCCATACTTTGCCAGTTGATTTTCCGTGTTTTCGATGTCATCCCTGTTGGCTTGAATCCCCTAGCCTACTATTAGTCTGCAGTCTCGAGCCATGTAAATCCGAAATTCATGCAAAACGATTTGAGGGGACGTTACCGCTTTTAAAAAGAAAAAAGTGAAAGTAGTCTGAGTGAGAGACAAAGCGAAAGTTAGCAAGAAAAGAAGAGAGGATTTAGCTCCATTCCTAGAAAGAAGCGAAAGCCCGCCTGCAAAATCAACAAAAATGGGAGGGCCCTATTACTATGAAAAGGCAATAAAAGTTGGATAGACAAAAATCTAGAGAAAGCGATATGATTTTTAATTCCACGATTAAATCTTGAAAGAGGCGCCCTCATGGTAGCCTTCATCCATCCTCAAAAAAGAGAGTCTTCAATCATACACGGTCACTTAGAAAATCTAGAGAGAATGGAAAATGCAAGAAGGATTAGCAAACCTTGAGGGGAGTAGCCGATCAAGGATGTCTCAACTCAACGCGTTTAAGGGCTATCGTCACTTGCTGGATATGAAAGACGAAGAGTTCGAGACCACGTTTGGAGCTAAAACCATGGAGCTTAGTCCTTCTGCTAACGATACCAAGATCTCGATAAAGATAAGGACGACAATAACAAGGGTCAAAGAAAGCGTTACCGTCGTCATACTGAGCATCAAATTCAAAGGCTTGAGGATTTCTTCAGGACATGCCCTATACTAGACAGCAAACAAAAAATGAAACTGAGCCAAGAGCTAGGACTGGAACTTTCGCAAATCAAGTTCTGGTTTCAAAATAGGCAAACCCGAGTAATGATTCGATATGAGCGCCATGAGGTCGAGTTTTTAAAAGCTGAAAATGAAAAACTCCGAGCAGAGAACAAGAGGTAGAAGGAAACTTTCGACTCCACCACCTACCCCAACTGCAACAGTCTCCTCACCCTCGACGAAAGGCAGTATCTAAAGATTGAGAATGCCCGTTTAAGGGAGAGTTAGATCAGTTCATAGCAAAATCAAGTTTCGTTGGAGGGATGTACGAGAGAATCGATCCCATGGAATCGCTATGGACACCTTCTGAAGAAGAGGGGATATATCACCATCAAACAGATAATATCGACGATGAGCTCGCCGCCATCATCAAGCTAATCGATGGTGATGAAGCATCGGGACTGTAATATGTAGCATGTACTTCAAAGTCAGTGAACGTGGGTCCTTCGATATGTCCAATGCCTACCTGACTCTAAATAAAGCTGACTGATCATTGGAGAGCCCCACAAAGGAAGCAAAGCCGATTTTAAATAAATGCATATGTTTTATTTCCTTGCGTGGGATATTTTCAGTTTTTATAAAGGTCTCGCATTAAGTCAAGAGTAGTGATCTTCCTTCCGATTATTAAATGCTCTGGTCCTTTGCTGCACCTAAATGAAGAAAAAATTAATTACGACTAAAAAATCCATGCAAGCTTGAAGGATAACTCCGTATCGTTTCAATTTGCCCTCACTTGCTCCAGCTTTAAGTTGAATCCTTCCATTTCTCAAGAATTTGCGAACTGTCCCTAGAGCACAATCATAATGTGAAGTCCACTCGTTAAACGAGACTGGGGCAAATTAATTCATGGACATTGCCACTGAATGGATGGTTTCAAATAAGGAATATGCAGACGAAAGACCCGTGCAATTTCAAAAATGGATAATTCTGTATCGTTCTAATTTATCCATAACTGTCTTGAGTCCTGAATGGATTTATTCCATTTTTACCAGGGATTATAAATTACCTTGAAAGGCACCGCGATGTGAAGTCGCCTAATGCAACAAGACCATGTCACCTTGAAGATCAGCGATTAAAATAGAACCTCCATGGACGTCTATGGCCTCGTGGACCAAATGCCAAGGGAGATGACGGTGGTCCAAACAATCCAAGTTCGATCCCTAAGGATGAGAAATATTGTAAGTATTATGAATAAATGATACAATTTATTCACATTTCTTTTGCAGAGAGGAACACAAATATTCAACGAACGAGACCACAGTCAATACTTTATCATGACCTTGGCCCTAATGGCAAAGTACCCAACAAAAGTCGAGGGAAACTCAGCCCAGCAAAGCGGGTAAAATGGTCGCGTAAGGCATTCATGATGAAAGGTAAACCAGTATTATTTCCAATTTTATTCCTTCCAATATTAGATAACACGTGTTCTTTTCTCTTAACAAGAAATTTTACACTAACATAACAAAGGAGACAACTCCAAGGGGAAAAATTACCATCATCTAATAAAATCTATTCTGATGAAAATGGGGCAAAGTGATGGTAAATCCTGAATTGAAATGGAGAGTATATCCTTTTTAACTCATCTGATTTCAAGAATACCCTTTCTACTTCCTTTATTGCAGGGGCATTCGATCGACGGCCAAGATAGTTATCAACATTAAGCAAACCCAAATGCATCAAATCAAGATAAGCCACTCCTTAACTTATGAATAGACTCTCAATCTGCTCGATCTGTCCACATGTCCAAGGGCAATTCAAATCCTCCCATTCTGGAAACACAAGTGATGCTAAAAATTGTCACATCTGCATCATGTTTACACATGCCCTAATTCATGCTTGACTCTTCTGCATATTTAATTTATCAATTCTGACTTGGAGTATAAACTGTATATGATTCGTCGAATGTGTAGAGTGGGGCATGACAAGATGATGAAAGGCAAACCATTTCCACAAACGTCCTAGAAAATGGGATTAAAACCCCACCAAAAAGTTCATCCATCATCTTTATTGTCAAAATTTAGGTTCAATTTGTGCTTTCAGCGAAACCTCTGCGAGCCTCCACTCAAAGAGGGGCAGCTGTTGACACCTAAATTTTTTACTTTCTCATTACACCAAATTGAGAAGTAATTCTCACACAAAAAAAAATTTCTCCGAACATTGCAAATTCACTTATTTTTTTTCATTTTTGCATTTTTTTCATGTATTGTATTTCCATTTTTTACATTGATAGGGGGAATGAAACTGGGACCAAACGCTGATTCTTTAGCAGATGCTATAATCATTGCACAACATCACAATATAATTACTGGCACTGAAGGACGGCATGTGGCTAATCGCTACACCAAGCGACTCTCTGTAGGCTATACTGAGGTTTTTAGCCCGTTGGAGCCTCCTGGGAATGCTCAAGACATGTGGCCACATATATTCCAAGATGCTTGCGACTCACATTTACTCTGTCGAGCCGAGGGCATAATTGCGACAACTCTTGGTCGCATGATGAAGTCACCTAGGGGAGCTTATCGTAATTCTTCAAAGGAAATGGAATTCGACAGCGTCCGCTTTTGAATATTAGTTACTGTCCACCATCGGAAGTTGATCTATCAAATAAAAATATTAATAAAATTAGTGGTGGTTGTCTACAATCCTCTATGATGGAAAGGAGAGTTAGTGAAGATGTTAACATTCAAGAATCCAACAGAAGGGAAGCTCAATCGCAGCTTCTTCCTATGATGGATGTCACGTTGGGGCAGGTTCAATATTTAAACAGAAGAAATTTGGTCAAAGCACCTTTGAAGTAATCATACGGCTCCGACATGAGTGCAGCAAGGAAGAACGGTCGACGGAGGAATTGAACAAAGTTTAGTTGAGGGCCAGGGAAAGATAATGAGAGATCTTCATCATCAAATTTTCCTTCCGAAGACGTGCTACATTGGATCCCATGAAAGAGAGAATTTTTGGGTCTTTTGCCTTGCTTTTGCAAGTGGTCTTCATCATATAAGAAGAAAAGGAGAGCATGCTTTTCATTTTTAATATAATGAGGAAGGTCAGCAAAACAACTTTCAAAGTTTGAATTCTAGATGAAAAATGGGCGGCAGTGCGGATGGTCTAACTCAAGTTATGAAGGTAAATTAGCCACACTAAAAAAAAATACTACTCGTGGAGAATATCAGACCAAAGAATGGAGCGTTGATATTTCCAGTATATATTCTGCTTTTTGCTATGGTGTCATCTAAAACTGGATTAGTCAAGCTTCGCAGAGCCTTAAGAACTATACGCGAACACCTCCCACAGCCTCTATTTTAAGATTAAATAGAGGGTACTTTGCCAATAGAACATCGGTGGCCCCGTCATGAAGAAATCTGGTCACAGTTATGGCCCTAAATTACTTGGGATTCCGACAGCTAATCTATTAACAAGAAGGTGGCCCTAATTCAAGTTTAATTCCCAGCAAACGATGATTCACGGTCAAACATTTTAGATAGCCGTGCCAACATGGTCTCGATGGGTGGAGGACACATGATGAAAAACTCACTCATTCCTTTCCCCACCGACCCTAAAGAGAGAGAAAGGGCACGGTCACATCTAGAGAATTAATAGAGAGAAGAGAGCTAATAAGGAGCAGGGAACTCTCGGGGGTGGGAAAAATCAAAAAAAAAATTTGTGAGGGGAATTGACAGAGGAAGAATTTTGAGAGAGCAAAGTTGAGAGAGAGTCGAGGACCTTATGCTCTGAAGAAAAAGAACCGAGAGAAGAAGGGTGCTCAGCTTCTTTTCCTCAGAGAAACATCCATGCTTAAGAGCTGATCTGGCTTTTCTCCTTTTAAAATATTCACTGCTGTGGACTAGACACAAAAAAGAAAGGGGAGAAGAGACGCACGCTCAGATCTTTGGAGAAAACTCTCCTTCATAGCGCATTGACTTATTGCAGTTTGGCTTTGTCCTCACCATAAACCGGTTTAGTTTTCATTTCTATTCGGCACCGGATTTTTACCGTTGATTTCATGGCCGTTCGGTGATAAATTTGGGGCTTTTTTCACCACTAATTTTCTGCTGAGTTTGGTATTGTTCGAGGCTTGATTTGCTGCAGTTCAGTGCCCAGAGCTTGCTGTCCAGTATTGTTTATACCTCAAATCGGCCTAAGTCTTGCCCTACAAATTAAGGTATTTTCCCATATCTCTTTAGGGTTCATACGAGCATAAGTCGTGGAAATTTTTGTATTGTTTTAGTACTACTTTACTACCTCTTTTATGTTGTTTCAAAGCTGTTTGCACCGTAAGTATGCTGTTTAGTCTAAATCAAGCCCATTTTTGCATATTTTGTGATCATTAACTCATGCAAACTTTCCTAGAGCTCGAGGATATGTCTTTGACCATTTTAGTTGCTGTTTTGTACATATTGTATGCTGTTTGTTTGTTGTTTCGAGCCATGAAGTTGCTGAAATTGTTGACAAAAAAATCAAGAAGCAAAGTTTTTGGTATAATTGAAAGCCAACAAACCTAAATTTCCATCACATTAGTGAGAAAGGGGGTTGATTTTTGATAGTACGCATTTTTTTAGAATTGTAAAAAAAAATTCTAAATCTAAAATTAAGAAATATCCTTTCCTAATAGGCAACGATTTTTCTTCCTTGGACACTTCTTCCCGTCACTATTTGGGAACGAGTCTCCAGTTTAGAAAAGCGCGAAAATGACCAACCCGATCTATTACCATTTATATCCAATTTGCCATCTTTTCAAAAAGCCAATTTTAGATTTAGGCACACCATTTAAAAAAAAAATCCGAGACACAATGGTTTATTTGCTTGGATTTATTTGATTAATGTCTTGTTTGATTTTTTTTTTTTTGAATTTTCTGAGACTTTAAAGTTCCTAAAATTTAGGAAGATATAGTTTGTTACAAATTATATCTAACTGAATTTTTTTAGGGAATTAAGTTCAACTTGGAAATGAATAAAAAAAAATCAAATCAAACATGTCTCCATGTGGCCGAAAATTAAAAAAAAAAGAGATAAAAAATACAAAAAAAAATCTCGTATATTGCATACCATATCCTGAATTCCATGTTTTCAAAAGAATGTGGCATATCCTTACATTATCTCTCATGCCATTTGCATTTTCAAGCATTATTTAGTCCGTCATTCCTTTAGAAAAAAAATCATGCATATCATTTTTATGTCATCATTATTTCCGCATGTCTCATATCTCATAGGTCTAATTCATATTTTATTTTTTTATTCTCTTCACCATAACATTTGGCATATAATTAGTATCACGTTTAGAATATTAATGTAGGATAATTTGACTTGCATATTTTAAGTGCTCGAAATAAAAAAAAAATTGCATGCTACATACTTTTTTTTTAAGAATTTTTGCATGTTGTATATATAGTCTTTGCACGTTTATTTTATATAAAGTGCATGACTTCCTACATTTTGTCCAAGCATTGCGTTAATTTGATGTCACATTTGCACGTTTAATTTTTACTCATATAAATTCGGCATATAGGTTAATTCTTGTGTGTCATGCATTGCATCCCTTCCAAAAAAAAAGCAATAAAAAGCCTTCATCAATTTGTTAAAATATAAAAAAATGAAAAAATCATAAAAAAAAAAAGAAATCAATCAATATCGAGTTGCCGAAGATAGTTTTCTCATGGAATCAAGGTACCGAAATGGCGTTAGTTTTAGTTAATTAGCATAATTAAGTCCTCGACCACTCAATTTTTTGTTCGTAGGAATAGAATAGTTCATCTCGCTATTTTATTTAGGTACCTAACCAAGTTACCAAAAATAGTTAATGGCTACTCCGAAATTCTAAATCGTTTGAACCAATCAAAGTTGAGAATTGATAGGGCTTGAGAGAGCCTGTATTAGGTTAATCACTTAATTAGCCTGATAATCCATTAACCTAAGGTCTTAACCGATTTTTAGGTCGCGACACTAACTTAGTATGTCAGGCTCTATCGGACGAAGCGCGATACGAGGCCTTCGAGCCTCGGAGCTAGGGGTAGTGCCTGGACATCAGCTTCCCGTTTTGGATTTTGAGTGAACAATAGTATTGTGGCTATTTGAATTTCGATATTACCTGCAAAGAGATATACCCTGCAGTTGAAAACAATGTAGAAAGAAATAGGGAATTAGTAAAATGTAGATATCGGGGGAAGGATGGCGCAAGTGTCAACGTTTGTGTACGAAGCTCTCTCTAGTTCTATTTTTTTTTATACTTAAGGACTAATTTTTTTGAAAAAATAATTATTTGAGTGCCAACTCCGGTGAACTTTGCTTGAAATTTTATGTGGCATCTACTTAGCTTATCAGAGAATTCTGGTCATCAATGAAAACAAAAAGCTAAAACTTAGTAAAAAATATCCACATAATATTAAAAAAATTTAAAAAGCTAAAAACTACTACTAAGTAGCGTCATCTTTTGCCTTTTCCCCCGATATACAAATTTAGTGCTTATAAGAAATTTTAATAATTTATGTTGCATAATTCCTGGGGATTTTTGTCCTGCATCGGAGTTACAACTCCCTACGCAGCCATGGCATCGTTAAGCTCCCGCATTAAGCATCTTAAATCCCAGAACTCATTAGCAGGTTAGTAATTTTTCCAATTGCCTATTTAGGTTCATCTTCATGAGTGTCGGCACCTAATTTTAACGGTCTCATATTTTATTTTCTTCGTAAAGTAAAATGCATCAAATTCGTTAAATATGCATCTTTTCCTGTTTTATTTCAAAATAGAAAAGTACTACCAAAAAATATATATAATGAAAATTGAGAAAAAAAAATTGGATTGGGCTGGATCGAGGAAGGAGCGGGGAAACAAACCTCGGTGCATTGGTGACAACCATCACAGCCCGAGGAGGTGACCTCGTGGTAGCCAGCGATAGCGGTGTGGTCGCCGTGAACGTACAAAAGCGAGAGACTGGGCAGAGAGAGATGGAAAGAACTGAGACCGAACTCGATGCCTCACGCACGTCGGCCACGTTCTACCAGCGACTCCCGTCATCTCCTCGCACTGCAAATTCCCCCCCACGACAAGGTAAGTCTCATTTTTCTTCACTCCTGTTGTGCTTGAGTTGAAGAACTGAGATTATTTGTCCTTTTTGCTTGTTCCTGGCTGGTCTCATTTCTCCTGGTGGCGTGCCAGCTCGGGTTCCCTCGCCCTTGTTCGTTAGACAGAGATGGAGGTCGGCAGGGGAGGTGTCATTGGCGTTGGTCTGGCGGTAGCCATTGACAGTGGCGGGTGATTGGGGGGTGGTCTCAGTAGTGTTGCTAGGCCTTGCTGCAGATAGGGGTGTCATTCGACCGGCTTGCACGCTGAGCAGGAGAGTCATCTTGGGCGAATGTAGGAGAGCTGCATCGGGAGGAAGAAGACGTTGAACAGGAGCAGAGTCGGGCCATGGGTGCTTAGCCGGGCTTGATCTCCTTGATATTTCGGGCCGGGAGGGAGGCTAGCCCAACCGGGCTGGCTTATTAGAATGTTTGCCTGGCTTTGGGGGTTGGGCCGGTCACGGATGGGCCCAATCCCATCTTTTTGAGTTGTAGAGTTCAGACTGGGCTCATGCTTTGAGCCTAGTCCGCGTGAGACTCAGACCCTGGAGGTCTGAGTCCAGTCCAACCGGGCTTTTGTTCAAATAATAATAATAAAGAAAAAAATCTCAAAAATTCAGAAAAATTAGGAAAATTAGAAAATTGATGTTCTTTCACTTTTTACCCCATGTGAAATTCTAGGCCTCAAATTGGCATTGATTGAAGACCGATGTCCAATCTGATTTGATACTGATATATTTCAACCTTCGAGTCAAAGTCGTTTGTTTTAATATGGAAATTATATATTTGGTTTGCATATGTATATTCCAATATAATATTTCACATATTTTACCTAATTAAGTATTTATTACAACACTGTCTGTCTGTTAATCGTCTTCCTAAATGCAAGGTTAAGGATAAATAGGTAATTGTATGAAATGATAAAAAAAAACATTGCACTGGTTAGATACCTAGTAATCTTCAAATGATATGCAGAATATATGATCACCTTACGGGAAATTGAATGGTTAGGTATTGAAAGGATGCTAAATAGCTAATTAGCCTAAACAAGTCCCTAAATCTAGAAACATTGGTTGCATAGAAATCAAGATGACATTGCCATGTCTCGATTGATTTCTACCCAACCCCAATAGATTAGTGGCAACTCTTAGTAACTTTTTAGGTTACTAATCATGAAAACGAAATCCAATGTCATGCAAAGTAGGACTAAGGAAAGTTTGCACCTATATCGACAGGCAATGCCTCTAAACCTGTTGGCTATGAAGCACCAACACGTCTAAGGAGGTATAGTGTCAATGTTAGATACATGTCACATGTTCGACACGCATTCAACACGCTTGGACACATTCAGACACGCGCTCAATGCGTGTCGGACTTCCGACATGCAATCAACAAGAAAAATTCATCGACGACACATGAGTCTAGAGGGAAAGGAGAGGAGGACCTAGAGGGCGTGAGTCGGAAGAGGCGAGGCAAGTGGGGAAGAGGAAGGTGGTGAAATGGCAGACGAACTGGCAATGACCTAGATTTGGGTTTCATTGGCCTAAAAAATGATAAAAGCTAAAGACGAGGTTTCACTAACGAACATGAGGGACTATGTACGGGTGGCCAAAGAATGAAATGACAAACAAACACACTTAGAAGTCGCAAGGTCGGTTTTGGCCGGCTGGTGGAGTCCAAGCAAGCGTTGAGAGAGAGATGAATTGGGATGAAAGAAGCATATGAGTTTTTTTTTTTTTGGCCAGACGCAAAGGAGTTTGATGCAGAGAAATTTAATGCAGAGGAGTTCAACGAGAGACAAAAGAAAGTTTTGGGAGTAGTGTTGACAAGTCTTGGAGAGGATTGATGTTAACAAGACATGGTTAGAAAATAAAGAACGAGCAAAAAAATTATGAATATTTTTCATTTAGATTTCTAAAAAAAAATTCTCAAAAAGCGAGCTTTTTCTTTAATTCTATCCTAAAATTGTCACATGCCCAACAAAATAATTTTTTTTATTGATATGTATATATAAAATTATATACTTAATATATAACGTATCTCAACATGTCGAAATTCTTCATTTTTTTTTATACAAATGACGTGTCAGCATGTCGCATCGTGTCGTGTTGCATGTCTATATTGATGCTACTTAGCCTATCGCAATATTGGGAAAGGCGAAAGTAGGTCGCGACAATGTCTAAATTGTGGCCTGCTTTCTTGGTTTGCCATCCATGCCTTATAAGCGAATAATAATTCCTATAAAATGGGGGGATTCCGTGAAAACTCAATTCACGACTCTTTCTTTCTTTTCCCTCTTAAAGAAAAAAGGATAGAAAAAGACGAAAAAAAAATGCTATCAATAAAGAATTTGGCTTCGTACGCCAAGAAGAAGGCCACTATAGTTTGTCTATCGCGGACGGATTCAATCATCGATCTCATGACAGCGAGTCAAATCGCGGCGCCAGTTCCCCTCCCCACTGACCTTCAAGCACGAAGAATTTTGATTTATCTGCAAGAGGTGTGAACTCTCTTCCATCGACAACTCCATCGTATATCTTATGCGCCACATGGGAAACATCTCGTTCGGCGCATAGATCATATGAAGGAAGTTGAAAGTGGAGAAATAAAAAGGAAATTAAAAAAAAAAAAAGTGGCCCGTGTGAAAGGATAATGTCAAGTTGTTAAGTAAAAATGCATGCATGGCTTAAACATAATACCTAAATGGGATGATACGCATCTTCTTTTTTGGGTTTTTCTTCTTCTGGATGCAACTTTAATCTAAGTTGCATGATTACATGGATTCCAATTTAGCATGCATAAATTATTAGACTAATGATGTGATACGGATGACCTAATTTTAATGAAGGGAAGAAATTATGAACTAATCTAACATGACACGCAATCAAATATATATTGAGCCGGAACATGCAATCACCAGATGATATTGATATGATGTCATGGCAATGACAATGATGTGGCAATGATGACATGACAGTAATGCAACTAGTTCTATATGATATGTGTGCTATGGATTGATTTTTATGATTTTCTTCTAAAAGTAAAATAAGAAACTGTCTAAATATGTGATTGATTAATTTTCATTAGAAAATAACGTGCATTCAATCCTAATCTAAATTAGGTAATTTCCTAATGACCACATGATATGCATTCTATCCCAAATGTTCTGCATTTTTTTTTTTGTATCATTGAAATAGTTTTTAAGCTCATATAATCGAACATTCACCATATTCGAAAATAAGAAATAAATATAATTAAGGATCAGATCTTAAGTTTAAAAGATCGAAACCCCAATTATATATAGAGACTTGAAAGTGGAAATTTCCAATTTAAGGTAGGCCTAGCATCGCATGTCAAATCAAGTTAGAACTGCAATAATCCAAAGGGAGTTGCCACTCCAAGAGTTTGACAGTAATGCCAATTATTTTTTATCATATGATTTTGCAATCATTGAGTGATTTATGCAAAATACATGATGCTAATGTGTGAATCTACGGTTGAAATTGTACCATCTCTGACGATTCTGTCACGAAGCATTTCCCTAGTCCATATTAGATAACTAGATAGTGAAAACGAACAAATAAACTTGGAAGTTAACTGAATTGGGATTCCGATTGCAATCGAGTCCCATGACGAGGAGGCGCGACGGTGACCCGCAAGATCACGGGGCTGTTTAACAAGTTGGGCACCCGAGTCACAAGAGGAGGTGGGAGGGGCACGGGGACAAAGCTTGGCCGCGATTGCGAAGCTCGATGGTAGGTAGGACTTGTCAAGAAGGCAGGAACCCCAGAGAACTTTTAGTTCTTTCCTCCACACGTTCGTTCTTCTTTTTGCGTTATTTGTGCATGGAGAAAGTGGGATCCTGAGTGCGTGTGTTGTATCGGGTATGATTCATAGTCAAGGAAAGCAAGGAAGACTTATAGTTTGAGCTCCAAATCCATTAGCCGTTAGGACTTAGACTCATGACTAGTTGCCAACTTTATATATAATCTAATTCCTCTGTGATTGAGAATTGACAAAGAATTATAATGTGCTAATTATAGTGAAATTTATACTCGATATAACCCTAGTTTAAGAGTGAACTAGGATAAAATCATGAGTTTTGATTTCTTTTTCTCACATTCACTCTCTATTTTTTTTTGTGTCCATGTGCCTAATCCTAACATTCTCGGTTTCTTTTTCCCACCCTCATCACCCCACCATTGCCAACAATGGCTAGTGAGGGTGGGGGATGGCTAGTGGGGGTTGCCAAGCCCCTGCTAGTGGTCGGCGACCCTGCCAATTACTAGCAAGGGCACTCGACCTCACAGATTTGGCAACTCAGTGAGAGATTCTGGCCTTGCTTGTTGTCGACGAGGGTGGCCAGCCATTAGTCGGCTATGTCTCTGTGAAACAATCGAAGGACCAACTCGAAAGGAATTTTCAAATTCAATCTCTAAGGAAATGGAATCCTAGTGGCGAGGGCTATGCAAGCCCTGGTCACTATAACTTCTATTTTATTTTTTAGAAACCATAAGACAACTATCTAACTCATCCTAAATGTAGGACTACTGGGTTATCTAATTCTAAACCTAAACATTTGGACAAAATTTCATTATGGTCACTTCGACCAATTGACTTAGAAAATTGTTGACATGGCGTTAAGTCATAGTTGATCGTCCTACGTAGCACACTGATGTTAACAGCTTGTGGATCGCCATGTCATCGGAAAAGACTATACTCAAATATCTCGCAAAGGCTTATGACTATGTAAAAATAATTTGATAAGTTTAGGATTGAACCAGTATCTGCGCCATAGGTTAAGAAATAAAGTGGTAATTTTCCCGAGAGTCGTATAAGTTGGCTCGGATGTTTCGTGATTTGCTCCTAATGATTAGGTAGATAATCAACGTCAACAATTCAACATGTTGGCGGGCCCTCCAACCTAAGTGTAACTTAGGGCGCGCATGACAACGTTTTTATTTCTCTGTTTCTGTTCCAAACCTATTCCAGAAATAGGTTTGGAACAGAAATTCATTTGGCAACGCAAATCTGTTTTTCTATTTCTGGAATAAAAATTTGTTCCAGAAATAGATTTTGGCCCAAAACCAGAAATAAAAATTTTTTGTTTTTGGCAGAAATAGAAAAATTTATTTCTGCTCCAGAAATTATTTCTGAAACAGAATGGTTCTCATGCGCGCTCTTAAAGGTCCCGTTGATTAGGAAGTTTCATGGTTTGTTCCTAGAGACTTTCCAGTGCAAATCTCCCATGTGGCACATTTAGGCATTTACATCGGGTGCTTGAATAATGCACGCATGGGACACACTTTCTGCCTGATTTGGTATTTTTCTTCAAAGTGGATGAATGAGCACACAACAGTCATAGGAGTTAGGACCAATTCAGACCAACTCCATTTGATTGCTCTCCTATCCTAAAAATCTCCAAAGCTTCATGGGCGTAGCTAATCATCACCAATGGGTCCTTGTCATCGTCTTCACCAACTTACTCTATCAGGCTGTATTAGATGATGCGCGATACGAGGCCTGTGCGCCTCGGAACTGCGGATATGGCCCGGACATCAGCTATCCCTTTTAGATTTCTGGCAGGTAAGAGTGTCATTGTGGCTATCCGAATTTCCAGATCACCTGCAGAGAGACGTACCCTGTCTTGAATTTCTCGGTTGGTGAGTTTATCATCAAGGATATCATCTACGCGAACAATTCGTTCCACCTGGTTAATGCCCTTGAGATCCAGGATTCCTGTGGTGCTCCAAAGTGTAATATCAGTCTCGAGAGGATACCTTTCACCCTCAGTTCCACTAATGCTGATTTCTTCTTCTACTACAATTGCACCTCACAGCCAATAGGTTTCACGTATCCAGTAGACTCTGCTAGTAACTCCACGCATCATTGTTTTGTTTTTTTTTTCCCGGGGAAGCATTGAAGGAATCGAGGAATTACTCTGCTGTCAGCTCCTGCAATTCTCCATTCAGTGTACCTGTTGATGTTAATACATATATCTTTAGCTTGGAGGCTATGAATTATAGGGAAGTTGTGAAGAAGGGTTTCCTTTTGAACTGGACTGCAATGAATTACAGTGAGTGCGCAGGAAAGTGGGGGGCGGTGTGGAATCCGGAACAATAAGTTCGTTTGCTTTTGCCAAGATGGTCCTCATTCTCAACCCTGCAATGGTGGTAAGTGCATGGCGGAGTCAATTTTCTGTTTCTGCTTCTCGACTGAGTTTTCGTATCTACTGGTTTTGCTTGATCTTTCATTTCAGGATTTATTTGACAAAGGTTTTGTGTCTTAGCAGGGAAACCAAGCATTTTGCGGACAAAAGCCATCATAGGTAAACCGTCAAATTGTATTTTTCTGTGAGTATTATCTATAAAGATTCGCGACCTAGAAGCCTTAATGAATTGATGAAGTGAGATTGTTGTTCACAAATTTTCTATTTTCCTTGGGAATAGCTGCATCAGGAGTTGGAATTGGGATTGCCCTTATTTTACTACTTTCCTTTAGGAAGAAATCACTAATTCAAAGAATTATGGCTTTGGTAAAGCAGAGGAGCAAAGATTTCGATGGCAAAATGAAAATTGAGGGACTTGGGTCTTCGAGAAGATACACTTGCAAAGACATCAAGAAGATGACCATCTCTTTCGAAGAAAAGTTAGGCCAATGATGCTACGGCTATGTATAAAGGCAAGCTTTAAGGCGGTCAACTTGTAGCAGTAAAGCTTCTAAAGAAGCTAAAAGGTGATGCAGAAGAATTTTTTAATGAAGTTAGAGCATAAATAGGACTTCTCAGACTCACCGTCTAGCAGGAGGATTCAAGTGCAGTGGGGCATCTCTCCTAGCAATTTTTCTTAGCCTTTATGCGGTTGTATTGCCACCTTTCTTTGTCTTTGTTCAGCGGCTGCCGGTTGTTGTGCTTCGGTACTTTTCTTATGCCGTTACACCTTTGCACCATTTTTGACATCCTTTGTTGTCATGCCTGGTACATGGTTTTTATGTCTCGGCTTTCCTTGTAATCGTGCATTTTTGAAAAGCTAATACATATCTTACCTTTTTTATAAAAAAAAAATGACTTCTCCAGTCAATGTTGTTAGCCTCATGGGGCTCTATTTTGAAGAAACCAAAAGTGCTTCTTCATGCCCAATGGATCGCTCGAAAAGTTCATATTTAATAGAAGGGACACTTTGGAGGTAGATTAACAATTGAGTTGGGACACCTTATGTGATGTCCCCATATTCATGCGTTATGGACAAAAATTTTGATGAGAAAATGGTCATGGGATCCTCACTTTCCCCTCTAATTTCAACTACAGTCCACCCCACTCACCCTCTCTCTCCTTTCCACTTTCTGCCGTGGGGAACCCTTCCCAAGGCTACACATTTTTTGCCCCCATCACTTTTCTCTGCTTCTTGCCAATCAATTGCCTTTGCTTTGACTTTTCTTTCCCTCAACTGTTCACGAGAGAAACTGTTGCAGCTGGCTTTGTCTTCTTCTTTTCTGCTGCTTCTTCTTCGTGTCTTTCTCTCAGTTGATCTTCAGTTGCGACAGCTATTCCTTCTTGTCATGCTCCATTGAGCTGTTCAAGGGTCGTCGCCGCCACTCGCCGGAAAATCATCACCTCCAGTTGGATTTATCAACGTTTGTGAGTCGGCCTTTAATCCTTGGCCAAGGCTTTAGTTGCATTCGAATTTAAATTAGTGAATTAATTATTTTAATTAGAAATTCAAATAGTCTAATCATGGCCGGATTAGCTAGAAACTGGATTTAGATTAAATGACCACAATTAAATAAGTTATATTGAATATCGAGGTAGTTAGTGGCTAGTCAAAAATTAGATTGACTGAATTTGTGATCGCGAGCGAGTGATAAACTAGGGCCGAGCAATCAATAAATTGTTTGACTGACTGATTGGTAGTTCAGTAGTCCTGGGTGGTTGTTTTTTTTTTTTAATAATTTGAATTGTTATGATATTTCATGGCCGATTGCTTAACGTCGAGATCGTGGGACTATCGAATAATTGGAGTTATTTGTGTTCGACCGAATAATCAATTGATTATTCGTGTTCGTTTGGAAAATTTAAAATTGCCTAATTTTTATAATTTAAGAAGGTGGTCATATAAGGGTCTTAAAATTAGTGCCAGTTGTACAGTCCATGCCAGTCGTACAGTATTATCATGGTAGTTCCGAGTCGTGCCAGTCGTACGAATCCTATGGACTACTGAAAGACACTACCAGTCATAGTGCTCTATCACACTAGTTGTGTGCTATATTTCTTGATAGTATCGTGTCGTGTCACTCGTACGAATTTTACGGACTATTAGAAGACACTGTTAATTATAGTGTAAAGTCACACTAGTCATAGTGCTCTGTCACACCAGTCGTGTGCTATATTCTTGATAGTATCGTGTCATGCCATTCGTATGAATCTTACGGACTATTAGAAAACATTGTTAGTCGTAGTGTAAAGTCACACCAGTCATGGGCAATGAATCTTGTGACCACCAATAAAATGATTTCAAGAGAGGACTTGAATTGATTGGTATTTTTATAAAAATCTTGGTCGATGTGGGAAAATTACTAATTGGGACGCCTGAGCGAATGATTTTCTTATCCGGGCTTAGGTGTTGACTTATTGATATTTATTTCTTATCTCGTTGTGGTTAACATTTTTCAAGCCTAGAGTGAAGTTGTGGGTGATGGAGTAGTAGCCCCGCTTTTAGGATAGATGAGTAGCTAACCCTTCCCGACCCACCTATCTTTTGCTAGTTTTAGGGAGCCATCTCGAAGAATGGGGTTATATTTATGTTGTTTAGCTCTGTAGGGTTAACAATCCTCTGCTCATTGTTGTTTTGAAAGTATTGGGTTGAATCAATGAAGTACCCTGCTTTTTCTATCCCAGCGTATTTATTTGTCAAGGAATGTTTAAAAACGTTTCTGTATGTGTAAAAATTTAGTGTGGCCGTTAGCATGCCTGGGACCCTATTCTTTCCGACCTGAAGCATTTTAGTAGGGATGGCTCGTGCTCGAGAATTGGGGCGTGACACCTTATACAAGATTTACCTTGGAATAGCTCACGAGCTAAAGTACTTGCATAGAGGATCCAAAACTAGGATCTTGCATTGTGACATAAAGCCTCACAATATTCCCCTTAACGGAAACTATTGCCCCAAGATTTTCGACTTTAGTCTTGCCAATATATGCCCTAGAGAAGAGAGCATTATGTCAATGTTGGGTGCCCAGAGCACCCCCGAATATATTGCTCTAGAGTTGATCATGATGAACATTGGAGGGGTTTGTTACAAATCCGATGTGTGTAGCTATAGCATGATGGTCTTGGAGATGTTTGGCAGGAGGAAAAACATTGAAGTCAAGGTAGAACATTAACAGTACATGCTCCTAAACATATTCCTCATATATCATTTTATAGCATTCTCCCACGCTAATTTTGAGCGGAATTTTATTTTTGGAAAAATTCCAAAGAAGGGCTCGAAATCCTCTCATTTTCTCAAATAAGGGCTCCAAATGAACTTTGTTTAAATAAAAGCTTGAAGTGACATGGTTTGTTTCAAATAAGGATTTGAAGTGGCCATAGAGTTTCAAAAAGGGCCTAGCCTAAAGGGCTTTTCGCCATTTCTCATTTTGATTTTTTGTTTATTTTTTTCCTTTTTCTGTTAAAAAATAGCAACACGGGTAAGAGGGTTAGCCACCGGTACCTCAGCAAGGGCTAGAGAGGGCCTCGCCAAAATCGAGAGAGGAATGGATCAAGCCATCTCCTGGATTTAGGCGAGGGCTGGCACAGCAATAGGGTGACACCCACAATATGTTGTCTTATATATATATATATATATATATATAATTTTAAGGAAATAGAAAAAAGAAAATTTTAATGAAAAAGAAAAAATCGAATAAGGAAAAAAGCAAAAATGCCCTTGAAATCAGGCCCTTTTTTTAGATTTCATAGCTATTTTAGTCCTTTATTTGAAATAACATTCACTTCATATTTTTGTTTGAGAAAATGAGAACATTTTAGGCTTTTATTTGAAATAAGGTTCACTTGAAGTCCTTATTTGAGAAAATGATAAGACTTCGGGCCCTTCTTTGAAATTTACCCAAAAATAAATTGTGCTCAAAATTAGCACGGGAGAATGCTACAAAACAATACGTGAGGAATATGTTTAGGAGCTTGTGCGGTTAACGAGTACCTCAAGATTCTTGATTAAGCGTAGTTGTAGTAATAGTTCTCTACAATAACCAATAATAAATTTGTGAAAATCTCAATAATCATTAATATGTAAGCAGTTGTTTTTTAAGTACTCTTTTACAATCTATGTTGGTTTCAAACTATTGATCTTGAATAACCCCAACTTGAGTCATTACTTTCTTGTAGAGACGAAATTTCAAATGGACTAGCCCCGATCGGTCTTGAGGGAGATGACAAGGATGGTATCGGAGGAATTTGCAAAGCCTCAACACTTCCTTTTAGCATCTCTACAACGTGGGTCATTGAAGGTCGAGCTCTCGGATCAATTTGAATGCACCATAAGCCAGTTAAAATCATCTTCTTTGCTATTCCTTCATCCTCCTCATTCGTGATTCCATGCAGCCCAAGCTCTTCTTGAAGCTCCAAACGTCGATGGACCCAATGAGGGAAGTATATTTCACTAGTATGATTTACCGTGACTTCAATGTTTTTCCTTTTGCCGACCATCTCTAGAACCATCATGCCGTAGCTATAGACATCTGATTTGTGAGAAACCCCTCCAATGTTCCTTATGATCAGCTCTGGAGCAATGTATCCTGGGGTTCCACGAGCACCAAGCATTGACACGATGCTCTCTTCTCTACGGCATATTTTGGCAAGACCAAAATCGGAAATCTTGGGGCAATAGTTTGTGTCAAGGAGAATATTGTGAGGCTTTATGTCAAAGTGCAAGATTCTCGTGTTGCATCCTCTATGCAAGTACTCTAGCCCGTGAGCTATGCCAAGCGAAATCTGGTACAATGTCACCCAACTCAATTGTTGATCTACCTCCAAAGTGTCACTCCTGTAAAATATGAATTTTTCAAGCGATCCATTGGGCATGAACTCATAAACCAAAGCTCTTTTGTTTCCTTCAAAACAGAACCCTAGGAGGCTGACAACATTGACATGAGAAGTCCTGCTTATGCTTGCGACTTCATTGAAAAATTCTTCTGCATCGCCTTTCAGCTTCTTTAGAAGCTTCACTGCCACAAGTTGACCATCTCGAAGCTTGCCTTTGTATACATAGCCATAGCCTCCCTGGCCTAGCTTTTCTTTGAAAGAGTTCGTCATCCGCTTGATATCTTTGTAGGTGTATCTTCTCGAAGAGACAAGTCCCTCGATTTTCATTTCACCGTCGAAGTTTTTGCTTCTTTGCTTTATCAAAGCCATAATTATTTTGATCATTGGTTTCTTCCGTAAGGGAAGCAACAAGATAAGGATGACCCCCATTCCAGCTACTGACGCAACCATCCCTGAAAAAAATGAAGAAAATTGTTGAACAACAGTCTCACAACATCAGTTCTTCAAGGCTTGTAGGATATTTTGGAAATATTGATTCCATTGATCAACAATGCAAGCTTACTGTCAAGAAGTCACGAAAAATTGTAGAGAAGAACGTAGAGAAGTGGAAGAGAGAGAGTCCTGAAACAATTACCTATTCCAACTTTGAGACCAATCGTTTCGTTTCCTGAGACAGTAGTCATCAAAAGTTTAAAATGTGTCAAGTTCCAGATGAATCATATCTCCCCAAGTAGGAGAATTGCAAACAGGGCATTTCAAAGTGTCTAAGAGTTATAAAGATCAGCGCACATCATGAGGTCATAGCTCATTCGAGCGAAAAGAATACAAATTCGCCAGTGACATCTTACCAAGAGTAACTGGAAACACATGCAAATGGATCGGCGTGACTAACAAGTGTAGACATTAGCTAAAATCCTATCTACTATGGCTATCAGGGGATGAACAGGCAGACCTAGGAAAAACTTTCTGCATCACTAATTGGACGGGCGGTCTGTTCTAGATATGTCTCAACTCTTTTGGCTTCTAAGCAGGCCTATAGACTTGATTAGAAGTCGTTTCACGGATGAAAGAAGAGGACAGCTCATGTTCAGGCAAGAATTTTCAAGCTTCTTGAATCATGAACACCCAATTAATAACTAGCAAACTATTGTAGAAAGATCGAAACGTTATCATTTCCATTTCCATTATTCTTCTTTCTCCAGGCCCACGAACGTCAAAATCTATGAGTTTCCGATGAGATATATTGGAACCCAAGAGATCGAAGATGTTCGTTTGCAGCAGTAAGCGAGTCTAAGATCTAAGCAAAGGCGAAGAAACTGGAAAAGGTTAGGACATTATCCCCAGCACGAATGAGCAGATTTTAGTACCACCATTGGAGGACATTTTCCTTTTCACTTGGTTGTGTTGATGATAAAATCCCAAGAAAAAATAAGTATTTTTAGCCCAATATTTGCAAAATTTTACTGTAAATTTGGAGCATCTTCACTCGATGGAGGGAGAATGAAACAAATGACTTTAGTTCAATGTATAATATCGTCTCTAGATTTTTAATTTGTCCAATATGATCCATGAATTACTAGCAATGCATTCCTTTCGTTTACTCAAAAAAAAAATCAAACATCATAGGATAATTATATGCTGAGTTGGATTTTAACAAATAATGCGTCAACATGTTCATCTTTTTATCCACCAGCTTTAGAAAAGGAAAAAAAAACAATGTTAAAATGCTCATTATTATTTGATGACATTATTATATCATGATTTGAGATAAATTTCTTATATGAAGACTTGAATAATCATCATCGGAAAAATTCATTTATCTATGTCATTTGTGATAATTCAGTTTAAGCCTTTTAATTATGCAAGTTGAGTCCTACATCTTTTGATATAGTCCATCCGGTCAATTTGAGCGAAAAATTGCTGATATGAATGACAGCCGTCCTATCCTATGTGATACTATCACGTTGATATGTATAAATTTTTTACTTTTTTTAAAATTTCCAGAATTTTTAATTACATTTTTTTTCCTTTCATACAAGATGATTGATTAATAAATTGACCAACCAAGCAGATACTTTTCTAATTCCAACAGCTGCTAAACGTCAAATTATGATGGAATCCAAGCACGCGCAACTGAAAAGTGACGAGCATGGAAAAGGCAATCACGCAACTGATAATCTTTGACTTACTAACTAAAACTAACTCCGCTAGCCGCTCAAGGTCTAGTGATTTTCTCGCATATTCTATGCAATCGATATTAGAGTCTCATGCGCAGATATAAAAAAGAACCCACCAGATGAAAGTTGAGAATGATCGCCTGGGTATGCTACCTAAAGAAAGTACCAGGGTGACTACAGGTACGAGCGTGGGGTTTGTCGTGGCAATAACATGTGAAACTAGATGATGGCAAAGAGGAGTTGCAACCGCACAACCCGCCGGAAGAAGCGCATGCGGCGCACTCAGGTTGTTCACTATATTGAATATCGAACCCTTGATTCAAAGCTTCCTGCAAGCTGATCTTGCTTTGTCGAAGATCATTGAGCACAATCTGAAGAACAGGAACCTTGATGCTCGTGAGGCAGCTGGTGACGTTTAAACGGAGCTCTTTGTTCAAGAAGATATCTTCCATAAAATAAAAAAAAAGCTGACTTCCTGAAGTCATCGTAGAAGCACTCGAACTCGTTGCTTATGTTCTTCGACGTGCCATGACATCCGTAGAAGATGCTGAGGCTCTTAACGGCCGGAGTCATATGAAAGAGAAAGGAATCTATCATGCCGGTATTCCTATACTCACCCAAGCACGTACCGTCCACCAGATCCATCCTTGCAATCGTCATGGTACGAAGATGTTGATCAAACTTGAGGACTCGGTACTTCTGCTCTTGGTACTCAAGGATAGGGTTATAGCCGACATCATCATCTCCGTCGCACAAAAGAACTTGTGGTACGATGAGGATGATGAGGACAAAGACGAGGATGAAGCGTGAAGCCGAGCAGAGAAGGAGAGCAGCTGCGTCGCCCATTTGAGTAAGTTCATGCCCACATGCGGTGGAGAATATTTTGTGGGATGAGGGTTTAGAGTTCAGAGGGGCATGCTGAGGATGTAGGAATTCTTTTTTATTCACTTTCTCCGGATTGATGTGTGAAAGAGATAGATGTGGCCAATTCTTCCTCTAGGAAACTATCCTGACCGATGACTTTGACCTAGATCACTTCAGTCTTTTGATATTTCATGAAGGAAGAAAATGAAAAGGTGGCTGTTGAACAGTTGAAACTGGTGTGTGGGGTTGAAAGTGATGAGGAAGATGCGGCCAGGAAATTACGTCTTCAATGTGAAAAAGTCTAGCCCATTTGAGGGGTCAAGAGTCCATGTTCTGAGACGTAAAGAACAAGTCTAACCTACATTTTAGTTAATTTGGGTGCGTATGATAACGCTCCAAAAAAAAGTGTTTCTGTTCTCAAAGTGTTCCCAGAACATTTTAGGAACAGAAATACATATGATAAAAAAGTGATCCAAAAGTGTTTCGAGAACACTTTGGAGAAACAAAAACACTTTTGGAGCAAAAATGAGAAACAAAAAAAACTTCTTTGTGTTCCCGGAACACTTTTTAGAAACACATTTGAAACATTTTTTGAAAATAATTAGGAACACTTTCTTGAAAGTAATTAAAAATAAAAATAATTAAAGAATAAAATAATTAAAATAAAAATAATTTTTTTTCGAAAAATAAAAAATAAGAAAGATTAAAAATATAAATAATAAAAATAAATAATCAAATAAATTAATTTAAAATAAAATTATTTAAAATAAAAAAAATATTTTTCGAAATAATAAAAATAAAATAAAATAAAAAATCGAATTAATTAAAGAATAAAAAATAAATTTTTGAAAAATAAAAAATAAAAAAGATTAAAAATAGAAATAATTAAAATAACTAATCAAAAAAATTAATTTAAAATAAAATGATTAAAAATAAAAAATAAATATTTTGAAATAATAAAAATAAAATAAAATAACATAATAAAAAATAATATTATTAATTAATTAATTAAAAATAAAAATATAAAAATAAATTTTTTCTAAAAATAAAAAATAAAAAATAATTTTGTAAAAAATAAATAATAAAAATAAAAAATAATTTTTTTCAAAAAATAAAAAAAAAAATAAATTTTCCAAAAAAAATAAATGCGTTTTTGTTCTTTTTTTTATTGTTGACCTCATCCATATTGAAAAAATTAGGAATATAATTAAATAAAAAAATTAGGAATATAATTATTTTCAGTTAACAAATGCGTTTTTATTATTTTTTTTGTTCCGAGTACAAAAACTTTATGCAATTACCAAACGCGTTTCTGTTCCTTTTTTGTTTCTAGAACAGAAATTTTATGCAGTTACCAAACGCGTTTCTGTTCCCAGAAATCGTTGCCAGGAACAGAAACATGAAAAAATGTTTTTGTTCCAAAAGTTGTTCCGGGAATAGAAACGTTACCATACGCACCCATCGGCTAATGCAATCCGAGTTAAAGAGCATCATCGCTCACTATATTTGAAATATTGAATCTAGGGATGTGCAAACTGGACTGGCTTGGACCGGCTTTGATCCTTGAGGCGATGGTCCGGTCCCTGGTCCCAATAAATGAGATCAGTGACCAAGCGGTTTGGTCTCATTGGGTTTTTTTTTTTATCAATGTTCTATAAGGGTGCGTATGGTAACGTTTTTATTCCCATAACAACTTTTGGAACAGAAACACTTTTTTATGTTTCTGTTCCCGGCAATGATTTCTTGGAACAGAAACGCGTTTGGTAACTGCGTAAAGTTTCTATTCTCGGAACAAAAAAGGAACAGAAACGCGTTTGGTAACTGCATAAAGTTTTTGTACTCAGAACAAAAAAAAACAAAAAAGCATTTATTAACTGTAAAATATATATATATATATATATATATATATATTCCTAATTTTTCCATTTAATTCTATTCCTAATTTTTTCAATATGGATGAGATCAACAATAAGAAAAAAAAAATGAAAGAGAAGACAAATTAGAATTGAGCAACGAGAACATGAAATATGCCTTTCATAGATAGAAGACAATTACAATTAAGAGTCATACATAAATGATTCCAAGTAGATAAACATATAATTACATAATTGAATGCAAATGCTGTTTGATAAACTGCAATTGAAAAGTATATTTGGATACAACTTTGACGTAAATGCCGTTTAATAAAAAATACCCTTTGTAAATGATTCAACTTCTCAATTAATTATTATTATTGAGAATAATAAAAATTTATTTTTTTATTTTTTGAAAAAATTATTTATTATTTTTAGTATTTATTTTTTTAAAAAAATATTTTTTATTATTTATTTTTTCGAAAAAATAAATTTTATTATTTATTTTTTCGAAAAATTATTTTTATATTTTTATTTTTAATTAATTAATTAACTAATTTTTATTATTTTTATTTTTTATTATTTCAAAAAAAATTATTTTTAATCATTTTATTTTAAATTAATTTTTTTATTATTTATTTTAATTATTTCGATTTTTAATCTTTTTATTTTTTATTTTTCAAAAATTTATTTTTTATTTCTTTAATTATTTTGATTTTTTATTTTTATTATTTCGAAAAAATTATTTTTATTTTTAATCATTTTATTTTAACAAAATTTATTTGATTATTTCTTTTTATTATTTCGATTTTTAATCTTTCTTATTTTTTATTTTTCGAAAAAAATTATTTTTATTTTAATTATTTTTATTTTTAATTATTTTCAAGAAAGTGTTCCCAATTGTTTCCAAAAAAAGTTCCAAATGTGTTTCTAAAAAGTGTTCCGGTAAAACAGAAGCAAGTTTTTTTTTATTTCTCATAAGTGTTTCTGTTTCTCAATACTTTTGGATCACTTTTTTACAATACGCGTTTCTGTTCCCAAAGTGTTACACTTTGGGAACAGAAACACTTTTTTTTAGAGCGTTACCTATGCACCCTAAGAAGTTAATATTAACAGTCCTATTGGGATCGGACTGGGATCGGATTGGGACCGGACCGGACTGCCAGTCTGGTCCTTGGTCCCGAAAATTTGGAGACTAAGGCTACCAGTCCGGTCCCCAGTTGCATGCCGGGACAGGACCAGCCCGGATAATGCACACCCCTAATTGGATCTTGTGGATTCACAGATACCGACTTAATGATCCAACAAGTTAAGGCAAGGAAGGTCGGAGAGGTTGGGATGATGAAGTTTCAAAACTTAGGAGTCTAAATTTGTAACATGGTCATGTCAGGTAGGGAGGATGGGATGACTTTACTTCATTAGAAGGGAAGCTTTAGCGGGTCGTTTTCCAATTAACAAGCAAAGGGAAGAAGGGTTATGCCCAGCAACCCATCTCATTGAAGAGCTTTAGCTAGTTGAAAACCACATAGGAGGCGAGAGTAAGCATACGTACTCGAAGTCGAAGGGAAGCTTCCCGGGACTCGGGTTCCGTTGCAGGTCGGTGAATAGGCTCCATCAGTGCAGAAACAATTGAATCGTCGCCTTTTCCAGTCGTACCCGCATCTCCCCCCTGATTGGTTGCAACTTTCGCACTGCCATGTGTTGGCAATCCAGGTGATCTCAAAGCCTTTTCTCAGGACCTCGCTTATATAAGCACCATGGTCGCCACCCTCAAAAGGTGATGGTAGTAGAGCCCATGCTTCCCTTGAAAGCGGGACGGAGACACCGAAGCCGCAATGCTCGTGTAGTGGTTTTGCAAGGTCCCCATCAAGAGCAAAGTAGTTTTCTCCAGGTGCCAGACAAGAGAAATGATAAGATCCAGGGGTCGGCAATAAATCACAATCGAAGAATAAGGTGAAATTGAGATCGCCGCAAGTGTAGTTAAAGAGGGTGAAGTTCAAAGTGGTGTCAGCACGTTTTGGATGGCATGTATCTTCGAACAAATCCGACCTCACCACCTTGAGGATCTGCGCGCTCCCATTCATGTGGATCACTCGATATTCCAGGGACGCCATGGAAAGGGTCGGGTTATGTCCGTCGCAGCCGAGCTCGTAGCCTGGAAACCCACAGTGATCCGGTTGCTCATTATGCCTGAAAGGATAGCTGATTTGTTGACCCCCACAATCGTAGGGAACGCAATCTCGGAACGGGGGGAATTCGCCGGAAGCTGGCACCAGGAAGTGAATATGGAGGGAGATGAGGAAGAGTAAGGAAAGATAGGAACATGACCTGGTAAGACTAAGATCCATCCGGAGGGAGACGGTGTTTGGAGCAAGTAAGGAAGGGTTACCATGTAAAAGGAAGAGGATGCAGGGGATTAAGAAGATTGCTGCTTTGGGAATAATGAACTCGAGCCAATTCACTAACGAGGACCTCTTGACTTGGTCTCCCGAAGACCAAGAATTTTGGCGCGCCAGGAGACCAAGACTGAGAAGGAAGAGGATGTGCCACGTGGGTTGAGCCCGTTGGATAACTGTTTAACTTGACTCAGGACCTGGAGTAGTATTCCCCATGTAGCAATTTCTACACGCAGCCCCGACTAATCAAAGAGCTTTGCCCATCTCCTTAACTATTTCACTCGATGACACTTCATTGGGACCTCTACAAACACTCAGCTGCGTTCTAGACAGAAGTAGACCTTTTGACCAAAAAAAAAAAAAAAAGAAGTAGACCTCATCAAATGGGTCATAAAACCATAGCCCGTGGGTTGAGCTATAATATGTGTAAGATATATTCAATAAATGGATCATAGATGAATTTAAACATAATATGGTATTAAATGAACCATATAAAAATTTACAATTTACTTAAATTCAATTTATCTCTATGGCTCTCTTTATCTTCATTCTCTCTTGCTCTCGTTCGATCTCGCCCTTACTCACTCCAAACTCTCACATCATTTTAGGCATGTGGTTTTCTAATTTGGATGAACTATAAAAATGTTTTAAAAATATGAATCGTGTCGAATATGAGTTACTAGTTTTTTTCTTTAACTATTGATGGAAATAGGTCAAAACATGTTAAATAAGCTTATTTGAATTGGATCATCTCTTACCTGACTCATATCCGACCCTACCCATCATTTTAAAGGGTTTAACAGGAAAGAAACAAAGGGGATCAAAGCCTTAAA
This sequence comes from Psidium guajava, assembly GCA_016432845.1. Lineage (NCBI taxonomy): Eukaryota > Viridiplantae > Streptophyta > Magnoliopsida > Myrtales > Myrtaceae > Psidium > Psidium guajava. Next base: position 38,281,473 of record CM028228.1, read on the forward strand.
AACTGAGGCGGCTAAACTTCACATGAGCAACTTTTTCCAACTTAGCCAAGTCCCATAAATTGCTCAAGCCTCGTTCATTTTTGGCGCCAATTCCTCGAGAGGGCCATGATCTATAAGCAATAATAGCAAGAAAAGAGAGAAAGACAACTTTCTAAAAAAGAAACCACCACTTTTCTATAACCAATTGATAGGACCCACTTTCGAAAGCAATCCAAGGAAAAATTCACCCTTTATCTTGGTGTATCAAAGTATCTTTTGCAATCTCTTTATATATATACATATATATATAGGCTCCATCTATCTATTGATTTAAATTCTTTGTTTAGACACTGAACATGATACTTTTTTATCCAAGTATATCTCGGATGTGATGTCCCCCTTAAATTACGATTTGATTTTTCTTATGTACATCTGATTTCTCCTCACTTTTCCATTTGAATTCTCGTACAAAACTTTCTAATAGTGAAAAAGGATAAATTGACGAGCCGAGTATATACTTTTCTAATTCTAAAAGCTGCTGAAACGTCAAAACATGCGGAAGAGGCCAAAGCACACGCAACTGACAAGCGAGAAGCATTGGAAAAAGCAACCATGGCGAGTGGGACCATTTCCCAAGAAGATAGAGTGAAAATGAACGGACTCAAAACCTCGTTCCTTACCTTTGCAAAACGAACCGTCGTTGTGTACCGTCTCGTCGTCGCAGAAGCACTGCAACAGCTCGGTCTCGTTGAATGCGCACCGCCCGCCGGAGTTCTCGCACTTGCCGCACTCCGTCACGTTCTCCCAGTCCAGCAGGAACCCCTCTCTTATCGCCTGGGACAACTGCTCCACCCTGTTCGCCGCCGGCAAGTCCAACCGCTTCGCCGCCGCCGCCACCGCCACCACATCCTCGCAGTCCCACTCTTCGCGGAACGCCGCCAACTCCTCCAAGCTCTTGTTCACGAACACGTACGACGGATTATCACCATAACGCAAGCAATCGAAGGGCACGGCGTCGGCGTGGATGGACTCCTCCGGAGGAGGAGGAGTTGTGCAGTCGAAGAAGAAGGTGAGATTGACGTTGGTGGAGTTGTAGTGGAGCGGGAGCGGGAGCGAGTAGAGCGTGGAGTTGTGGCGTGCCCAGGGGCATTCCTGGTCGGCGACGTCGATGCCGAAGTCGACGAGAGTTAGGGTCATGTCGTCGTAGTTGATATCGGTTACGAAGTAGGTGTCGTGCCGAAGAGAGAGGGTCGGGTGATCGGAGCCGCGTGGGCAACCGAGGCCGAGGCCCGGGTAGCCGCAGTGCATCGGGGAGCCGGTGTCGCCGAGGTTCCAGAATGGATATCGGATTTCGACGTCGCCGCATGGGAACGAGGACGAGATGTGGTCGCAAATGGCCGAGAAATTGGAGCGGACGCCATGGAAGCTCGCGAAGAAGGAGAAGAAGAAGAAGAGGAGGGAGAGAGAAGGAGAGAGAATGCGGAGAAGGAGGTGGGGTTTTCGCATCTTCTTTCTTCTTGTCTTGTCTTGTCTTGTCTTGTCTTGTCTTGGTGAAGGAAGATGATGGTGGTCTGGCAATTTAGAATAGACCACCTAAATAATGATGCGTCCAGAGCCTTACATTCGGACTCATGAGCACATAAATTTGACTTTGACTTTTGATTTTTTTCGTGAAACGTTTGAGTAATCCAACGTGTAAAAAAAAAACAATTCTAGTGTGCTGGTAACGGCTTACTATGATCACAAGTCATATAATTTTTTTTTTTTACACTCCCATGATTCCCTAATCCAGTTGCTACACCTCACTGAGAAGATTTTGGCAACGTATACTAGGTGATTGAAAGGTGACTTGTATAGTTTGCCGTTTGGGACATCATTTTACCTAATAATTAATTCTCACCGACCACGTTAATGGACCAAGCTTTATACACCTATCATCACCTTACCATCAATATATTCACATAGGCTAGCTATGATATAGCCAAATACCGACATCTGGGTTTTGAGCTTCAGTACTTCCATGTACATTTGATGCCCAAGTCCCACTCACAAATGAGGACCCCACAAGATTTTATTCTTCTAGGCTTCCCACAAAAGAATGTCTCCTTCCAAGTTACTATGTGTGTTTCGGTTCATTCCTACCCCATTCGACATCCGCACGGAAGTGCCTTTGCCGTCAGAGCCCCCACACCCTCGGCCGACTGGGTTGATACGGGCCCACTTGCTTCTGCCTGGTTTGTCTATGGTAACAATGCTCTTCATATATAATGTTCTAATTGGACATTTTTTCTACAATAGTTTTCTAGTATTACCATGTCATAAAAGATTCTACCGGAGAATTCTAGAAATTGGGAAAAAAATGCTCTAATTGGACCTTTTTTCTACAACAGTTTTCTAGTATTATCATGTTGTAAAAGATTATACCAAGAATCCTTGCAGCCACGTATATTATACGAGCTCATCAATCTTACTCCATTCAATTATTAACTCCATCTAGTTACAAGAGTGTTTACTAATCCCATAACCGCATTGGGCTATAAGTTATATTAAAGGGAGCAGTTGCTCCGATATGGGACAAGAATTCCAAGTGAAATGTGTGATGTAATAGGAAATTTTTTTTTTCTAAGCATTAAAATGTCGTATATTGGAAGAAAAGAAAGAGGAAAATCTATGCTTGATTTGTATGACGGGAGGTTTGATCCCAAGTGTAATTCAGAGGTCCCTTTGACTCGGAAGTTTCGTGGATTGGGAGTAGATCATCAATTTCCACATTTCGGGCCAACCAAATTGTAATCGCGACGTCCCGTTGACTTGGAAGTTTCATGGCTTGTTCCTCAAGACTTTCCAGGGCAAAGTTCACGCGGTGGACATTGATGCGTCAAGATTGGGCGCTTGACTAAATGCATGCAGGGGACAAATTTCTGCCTCGCTTGGCATTTGCTTCGAAGTTGATGGACTAGCGCACAAGACCGTGAGAGGACTTGGGATCAATTCAAGCCACAAATAATAAAATTTTGTTTTAAAAGAAATTTTAAAATTTTAAAAATGAAGTACAAAAAATTTCAGCCGTCGACAGTAATTTTTTTGTAAAAAATTTTGCATTAATAATTTTTTGGAAGTAAAAATTTTCAATCCTTACCAAATAAATTTTTCTGAAGCATAAGTAAAAAAAAATCAATTTTTTGTCAGCAATTTATTTTTGAAGTAGAAGTGTCGCCATTCGTGCCAATGTCCCCACTATTTTGTCCTTTAGTGATAGATAACATCTTGTGCAGATATAACAGTAAGCCCTTCATTGGAAATAGTTTAGGAGACTACTTATCAAACTAATTGCACACGAGCTCAAACTCAAAACATTAATTCAATATTATGCATGCATAGTAGTTAGGTTACTTCGATTTTCTAGACATTCCGATGCGATTTTTTGCTGGTATATGAGGTGTTACATGGTCACATGCCACTGTCCATGGGGCCATTGCATACCGACCCTTGCGGGCCTCCATAGTCCAAATTTTTGTGTCCATCCTTTGCAGCCCAAGGGGTCTGAAGGCGCCTCGGAAGCGTCAGTGACTTTGATTCGACCTTTTGAGGCATACATGCAACACTTCCACTTTAGAAATCAACTTCTATTAGAAGTTTATTTTTCTACTTCTACTCGAGAGCAGAAGTTGATTTTTCTATTTCTACTGTAGAAGTTAATTTCTAATCAGAGAAATTTGTCTGGTAACGGTTGGATTTCTACTTATGAAACATTATTAACACAAAATCTTCAATGAAAATTACTGTCGGTGGTCGAAAAATTTTTACTTCATTTTTAAAAATTTTAAATTTTTTTAAAAAATAATTTTTATTATTAAAAATATTATTTACTTTTAAAAATAATAAATTATTATTTATTCTTTACTTTGGTGGCTAAAGATGGCAACATAGCGGTGGTGGCCAGTGAAGGTCAGTAATAGATTGCGGTGGTAGGCAGCGCGATGGTTGATAGTTGGCAATGGGGGGGGTGACGGTTGGCAACGCCAATGGCGATCGGCGGTGAGCAGTGGTTGACAAGGGTAATGGTCGACGTTTGGAGGCGTGGGAGGATGTCGGCACTGGCGATGGTCAAAGGTTGGCCGCAACTAACAATGATGGTGGTCAGCAGCTGGTGGTAATGGTTCAAGCAACAATGGCTAGAGGTTGGCGGTGGGTGGTGGTTGGCAATAGGAGGCAGCGATCTTGGGTGGCAGCTAGCTGTGGCAAGTGGTTATTAGCGGTGGGCTGTGATGTGGGCGACAATGCGTAGTGACCAATGGAGGTCAGATGTGGGCAATGGCGGTGGTGGTCGATAGCAACGATGGTTAGTGATTAGCAGTGGTCGTGGGCGACGGTTGGCAACAGCGAAGGTGAGTGCGATTGAAAAGAGAGTGAGAGTGTAATGAAAAGAGAGTGAAGTGAAAAATATTTCTTGAGTCTTTTTTCCATGAAATACTCATTAAATTAAGAAGCAATTTTTTTTAACTTCTCAAATTGAGGAAAAAAAAAAGCTTTAGAAGTAAAAATTCACTTTAGAAGTAAAAGTTTTTATCAAACGGATTTCTGTTTCAAAACTTACATTACCAAATGGATTTATGCTCCATAAGTATTTTTAGTGCAAAAATTCACTTCCAAAGTGTTACCATGCACACCCTTAACATGCAGAATTGAGTTTTAATGCCCGCTGTACATATTGCGTAAGGGTTGGCAAGCTAGTATTAATAGGGGTGTGCAAACTGGATCGAACCGGCCTGGACCTGCCCAAGACCGGACCGGACCGGCCGGGTTGGTCCAGTCCTTGAGAAAGACGGTTTGATCCTTGGTCCCAATAAATGGGATCGGTGACTGGGCGGTTCAGTCCCTGGTCCCATCCCCGGGGATCGAGGACCGGACCGCCTGGACCGGACCATCAGAATATATAATTAAAAGAAAGAATTAGAAATGTTAGCACCACTCTATTCCTGAGGATATTGCTAAAGAAAGTAAACAATTAGTTTGGGCTCTCTTTGCCTCATACACTTATCATTCAGTTATGGTTTTTTTTTTCAGCACTTTCACTCTTTTTTCTTCATTTCGTCCTCATTTTTTCACCTAATGTGGCGCTATGGACCTTAGTTATGTTGACATGAACACTTATATGCAAACGTAGTGCCCAATTTGACGAAAATTAATGATCGATTGAGGTTTTTTGTTATCTATATTTTATAAGAAGCTAGTATTAGTGGTCCCATTGGGACCGGACCGTGACGGTCGGCCCAGTCCCGGTCCAGTCCTTGGTCCTGAAAATTTGGGGATCGGGGCTACGGTCTGGTCCCTAGTTCTATGCCGGGACCGGACCTCGCCGGACCATGCACACCCCTAGGTATTAAGGCCTTATTTGGGTGTTAAAAGGGTCCTAGATGGTCCAGGACTCCCCTTTCCGGTTCCGGTCATGTTTCTTTCACTTTTCCGTGAGTTGGTATCCAATTTGGTTCAATTTCCGGCATTATGTTTATTTTTAGAGGCATTACATTTAGTCTTGAGTTATATTTAAGTAACTGTTATTATGAGGAAAAATTAACAATAACAAAAAACTTAGAGTTGCATTTAGTTAAGTATCAAATTTTTAGGACTTATTTAATTCATGCTTAGTCTGATTTTTATTCGATTCAAGATTTCATTTTTGTTTTTGTCGGTCGAGGAAATTTGAATTCCATAACTAGGTTAATCACGTGGGTGAATTTTATGCGTAACTCGCGAGGTCCTCGCCGGGGTTTAATAATGGGATCCATGTATTAATGTTGGCCCAATCCGGCTCGTGTTTTTGCTTGGGTTAACGTTATTATATTTTGTTTTACTATTGTTTATTTAAAATTTGATTGCATGAATACCCTTTGCTTGATTATACTTGAGTTGTACAGTTCATTTCTTTAGGATAATATAAAAGTAAAAGCTAAAAAAAGATCGCAGTGTACATTATTTTTACAAAAAAAATGAAGAAAATTTATGGGGTTCAATTAGTATTTAGCATAACCAAGTCCCCAATTTGAATCTCTGGTTGTAAAATGAATAAGAGAATTACCAAAACAGTCCTAAACCTATTACAATTGTATCAACTCAATCCTACATTATTATTTTGCCAATTGAATCATAAGACTTTGCAATTCTTCTAATTCAGTCCATTTGACTGGATGATGCTAATGTGATGTCGTTGATGCTAACATGGCAAATTTAATAATATATTAATATATTTTAAATTTTTTAATTCTTATTTTAAATAATTTTTTTGTCTTTTTATTTTATTTTCTTTTTGTTTGGCTACTAGCCCCTGGGTGAGGGCTTGCGACCCTCACCCAGGGACTGTTGGTGGCAAGAGGCTGCCCGCCAAACCAAAAAGGAAAAAAAGAAGAAGAAAAGACTAAAAAATTTATTTAAAAATTTATAAAATTTGAAAAGTATTAAAATAATTAAAAATTTATCATGGTTGCGTTGACTGGGCAAATGGATTGAATTGGTATAATTACAAAAATTTTAGGGCTCAATTGGCCAAAAAAATTAAAATTGAATTGAAAAAATTGTAATATATTTATAAATTCTTTGGTAATTTTTCCTAAAATGAACTCCCCCAAATTGCTAGATATCTAATTGACACATAATAGATTAGTGGTGACTATAATGAAAATCCAATTTGCATAGTAAAACGAGTAAACCAATGTCGCTTCGGCAGGCTTGGAAAAGCCCACGCCTAGCGTAAGCACCACCTCTTAAGATGAACTATTTGGACCCACTCACTTGCTTGATAAATCCCTCCAAAATTAAGCCCCTCTAGGACGTCACGACATGCATTATTTCATATCATCGGCAGAGTTTTTCGTTTACCATCGATAGGATTTAGATTGTCCAATATTGATGACCTGTTAAACAAAATTTACTGTCCATTCATGTGAGTCCAATTCACATAATCTATTGAATCGGATTGGTCCGTGGGAGAAAGAAAATGGGTAAGAAATAAAGCCCGAAAAAATCATAAAAATGAAAAGGAAGTGAGGAAGGTAAAAACTAAAAGCGAACTATTTTTATATACGCTACGATAACTTGTGGATGACATAAACATATGGTGAATACATGCCATAACACCCAATTATAGCTTTAATGCTGCAACTCAATAGCAACATAATCTTTCCCTAAAAAGTAGAGAAGCAAGAGTCCATACTCTTTTTATGCGATACGACTCGGTAAACATGCATCTATATTTCAACCATCATAAACTCGAGCATTAAGTTGAACATGGCAAAATGTAACACAAAAGTTTTCTTCTCCACGACGATGGCAACTCACTTAATGGTGCTAATTTCCAAAAATTAATCATCATCGTAATAGTTAATAGACATTAGGTAGACACATGTAGTCTTGGAGTTTATATAAACTTGGAGGTGATCAAGTCAAAGAGGGAGACCCGAGTAAAGGCGACCTTGACTCCAAAACCACTTGTGAAGAGACCGAGTTGATCTATTTCTATGGGCCGAAAAAGAAAAATTGATTAAAGGAAAAGTCTAAGTTTCATCACACGCGGTTTCTAAATCGTCAAATGAAGCTAAATCTCAACAACCACACTCTCAAGTTGGGTATTATTATTATTATTGTTATTTTCCAATTTTGTGCGTTATATTTCTCTTCATATCCATTAAGCACATATTTCTCTTTTTTTTTTTGTAGCGACTTCTACTAAATTGAATGTATCATGGAACTTTCTTTTAAAGAGTCGTGGAAAGAAATTTGTCTTGTTCATTAAAGTGAGGAAGAAGGAAGTTTTCAACACGCTCATTGGTCTTTATATTTCCCCTTGGAAAAATGAATAAAAAAAAGTAGAGAGACGAGGAAAACTCCGAGCTGTTGCTTGGTAAGTGTTCTCTTGACCGGTGATGGCGAGACCTTATTTAAAATTAAATTTGATTTGACACATGAAACACACTTCGAACCCTCTCTTTTGAGAAAACAATTTCACTCAAACTCTTATTTAAAAAATTTTCTGTTATGACAAGCTTATATTTTTATGGCAAGGAAAACTCCGAATTAATATCTGTACAAATAAAAAGTCCATTGTTCATTGGCATTTTAAAGGCCCATCCATACAAATAGAATGCTCAATTTGTTTAAGACTGATTGGATAATTTTCTAGAAACCCACAAATGAGATTCATGTCCAAAAATAAGTCTATTGTGCATTGGCATTTTAAAGGTGCAATCAAATTCATCACTTACGAAATTAATGAATAATTAATATCTTCATTATTCATCGAAGTTTAAATATAAATTATTATCGATAATGAAAATATTTCAATTGAATAATTATTAGAAAACATGCAAGCCATCGTTTAAAAAAAATTCAAATCATTTATTTTCAAAAAATAGATTAAACTAAAAGTCAGGCGGACTTAACCCCTTCCAAACGCCAAGTTTCCACGAAACTAGCTCAACAAAAGGACAAAAGTAGAAGAATCTTACGCTAAGTTCACACCTATCTTTGATTTTTCTAGCTTTAATATTTCAAATGAACGTGGAGGCCACGGGGCCTTCGCCTGTTTTACGGTGATTTGAATGGGTCCAAATGAAGATACTTACAGCGTAATTCTACTTGATTACATATGATTTTTTTTTCTTTGCCATGAGCCATAATTTAACATCACTAATCACTTAATCTCACCATACCTAGTAGCCACATATATAATACGAGCTATTGAACCAAACTCCATCGAGTTTAAAGAGAAAAATGGTATGTTGTGTTTGAATTTCAAGATTTCTCAATTTCCCCAGTAATTTCATCGTCTCCACTTTAGATTGGAATCGCAAGATTCTTTAATTTCTTCACTATTACTTTACATGAAAAACGCCAATTGCTGGTACTTTAACAAAACCATATTTTTTTTTATAAAATTTAATCATGAAAAATTAAACTAAATTAAAGCCCCCTAAAAAATTTTAAGAAAAAGGCGCGTCAAACTCTAAATCACCCTACCCACCCATCGGTGGTTCAGCTGGTTTGCGCTTTGATCATTTTACTAGAGGTCCTGGGTTTAAATCTCGTTGGATGCCGGTGATTTAAGCGGAAGGCCGTGGCGGTGGGATACTGCGCTAGCCTTCCTGCAAGATTAGCCGAGGTGCGCGATCCATATAGAGGTCCTGGGTTCAAATCTCGTTGGGTGCCGGTGATTTAAGCGGAAGGTCGTGGCGGTGGGATACTGTGCTAGCCCTCCTGCAGGATTAGTCGAGGTGCGCGATCCATACGGACGCCGACCCGGACACTTTCGATACAAAAAAAAAAAACTCTAAATCACACCTTTCTTCCGAAAGAAAAGTGGATGTGAGAATAAATAATAGACTGAAAAAAAATTATGATCCAATAAAGTTTTCGACTTCTAATTTAATCAAGTAAACCAATCATGGGCTTTGGTATAAAACAATCATAAAGATCGACACATAAAATTTTTCCTGCTCATGTAATTGTACGTCGTTTTTACGCAAGCAACTTCTGATCATAGTAAGCCGTTACCAGCACACTAGAATTGTTTTTTTTTTACACGTTGGATTACTCAAACGTTTCACGAAAAAAATCAAAAGTCAAAGTCAAATTTATGTGCTCATGAGTCCGAATGTAAGGCTCTGGACGCATCATTATTTAGGTGGTCTATTCTAAATTGCCAGACCACCATCATCTTCCTTCACCAAGACAAGACAAGACAAGACAAGAAGAAAGAAGATGCGAAAACCCCACCTCCTTCTCCGCATTCTCTCTCCTTCTCTCTCCCTCCTCTTCTTCTTCTTCTCCTTCTTCGCGAGCTTCCATGGCGTCCGCTCCAATTTCTCGGCCATTTGCGACCACATCTCGTCCTCGTTCCCATGCGGCGACGTCGAAATCCGATATCCATTCTGGAACCTCGGCGACACCGGCTCCCCGATGCACTGCGGCTACCCGGGCCTCGGCCTCGGTTGCCCACGCGGCTCCGATCACCCGACCCTCTCTCTTCGGCACGACACCTACTTCGTAACCGATATCAACTACGACGACATGACCCTAACTCTCGTCGACTTCGGCATCGACGTCGCCGACCAGGAATGCCCCTGGGCACGCCACAACTCCACGCTCTACTCGCTCCCGCTCCCGCTCCACTACAACTCCACCAACGTCAATCTCACCTTCTTCTTCGACTGCACAACTCCTCCTCCTCCGGAGGAGTCCATCCACGCCGACGCCGTGCCCTTCGATTGCTTGCGTTATGGTGATAATCCGTCGTACGTGTTCGTGAACAAGAGCTTGGAGGAGTTGGCGGCGTTCCGCGAAGAGTGGGACTGCGAGGATGTGGTGGCGGTGGCGGCGGCGGCGAAGCGGTTGGACTTGCCGGCGGCGAACAGGGCGGAGCAGTTGTCCCAGGCGATAAGAGAGGGGTTCCTGCTGGACTGGGAGAACGTGACGGAGTGCGGCAAGTGCGAGAACTCCGGCGGGCGGTGCGCATTCAACGAGACCGAGCTGTTGCAGTGCTTCTGCGACGACGAGACGGTACACAACGACGGTTCGTTTTGCAAAGGTAAGGAACGAGGTTTTGAGTCCGTTCATTTTCACTCTATCTTCTTGGGAAATGGTCCCACTCGCCATGGTTGCTTTTTCCAATGCTTCTCGCTTGTCAGTTGCGTGTGCTTTGGCCTCTTCCGCATGTTTTGACGTTTCAGCAGCTTTTAGAATTAGAAAAGTATATACTCGGCTCGTCAATTTATCCTTTTTCACTATTAGAAAGTTTTGTACGAGAATTCAAATGGAAAAGTGAGGAGAAATCAGATGTACATAAGAAAAATCAAATCGTAATTTAAGGGGGACATCACATCCGAGATATACTTGGATAAAAAAGTATCATGTTCAGTGTCTAAACAAAGAATTTAAATCAATAGATAAATGGAGCCTATATATATATGTATATATATAAAGAGATTGCAAAAGATACTTTGATACACCAAGATAAAGGGTGAATTTTTCCTTGGATTGCTTTCGAAAGTGGGTCCTATCAATTGGTTATAGAAAAGTGGTGGTTTCTTTTTTAGAAAGTTGTCTTTCTCTCTTTTCTTGCTATTATTGCTTATAGATCATGGCCCTCTCGAGGAATTGGCGCCAAAAATGAACGAGGCTTGAGCAATTTGTGGGACTTGGCTAAGTTGGAAAAAGCCATTCGTGTGAAGTTTAGCCGCCTCAGTTTTTAAGGCTTTGATCCCCTTTGTTTCTTTCCTGTTAAACCCTTTAAAATGATGGGTAGGGTCGGATATGAGTCAGGTAAGAGATGATCCAATTCAAATAAGCTTATTTAACATGTTTTGACTTATTTCCATCAATAGTTAAAGAAAAAAACTAGTAACTCATATTCGACACGATTCATATTTTTAAAGCACTTTTATAGTTCATCCAAATTAGAAAACCACATGCCTAAAATGATGTGAGAGTTTGGAGTGAGTAAGGGCGAGATCGAACGAGAGCAAGAGAGAATGAAGATAAAGAGAGCCATAGAGATAAATTGAATTTAAGTAAATTGTAAATTTTTATATGGCTCATTTAATACCATATTATGCTTAAATTTATCTATGACTCATTTATTGAATATATCTTACTCATATTATAACTCAACCCACGGGCTATGGTTTTATGACCCATTTGATGAGGTCTACTTCTTTTTTTTTTTTTTTTTGTTTGGTCAAAAGGTCTACTTCTGTCTAGAACGCAGCTGAGTGTTTGTAGAGGTCCCAATGAAGTGTCATCGAGCGAAATTGTTAAGGAGATGGGCCAAGCTCGTTGATTAGTCGGGGCTGCGTGTAGAAATTGCTACATGGGGAATACTACTCCAGGTCCTGAGTCAAGTTAAACAGTTATCCAACGGGCTCAACCCACGTGGCACATCCTCTTCCTTCTCAGTCTTGGTCTCCTGGCGCGCCAAAATTCTTGGTCTTCGGGAGACCAAGTCAAGAGGTCCTCGTTAGTGAATTGGCTCGAGTTCATTATTCCCAAAGCAGCAATCTTCTTAATCCCCTGCATCCTCTTCCTTTTACATGGTAACCCTTCCTTACTTGCTCCAAACACCGTCTCCCTCCCTTCGGATGGATCTTAGTCTTACCAGGTCATGTTCCTATCTTTCCTTACTCTTCCTCATCTCCCTCCACATTCACTTCCTAGTGCCAGCTTCCGGCGAATTCCCCCCGTTCAAAGATTGTTTTCCCTATGATTGCGGGGGTCAACAAATCAGCTATCCTTTCAGGCATAAAGAGCAACCGGATCACTGTGGGCTTCCAGGCTACGAGCTCGGCTGCGACGAACATAACGTGACCACCCTGTCCATGGGGTCTCTGGAATATCGGGTGATCCACCTGAACGAGAGGACGCAGATCCTCAAGGTGGTGAGGTCGGATTTGTTGGAAGACATATGCCATCCAAAACATGCTGACGCCACTTTAAACTTCGCCCTCTTCAACTACACTCGCGGCGACCTCTATTTCACCTTATTCTTCGATTGCGATTCATTGCCGGCCCCTGGATCTTATCAGTTCTCTTGTCCGGCACCTGGAGATAACTACTTTGCTCTTGATGGGGACCTTGCAAAACCACCACACGAGCATTGCGACTTACGTGTCCCCGTCCCGATTTCAAGTGAAGCCTGGGCTCTACTACCATTACCTTCTGAGGGTGGCGACCATGGTGCTAATATAAGCGAGGTCTTGAAAAAAGGCTTCGAGATCACTTGGACCGCCAACACATCACAGTGCGAAAATTGCACCATATCAGGGGGGAGATGCGGGTACGACTGGAAAAGGCGACGATTCAATTGTTTCTGCACTGATGGAGCCTATTCACCGACCTGCAACGGAACCCGAGTCCCGGGAAGCTTCCCTTCGACTTCGAGTACGTATGCTTACTCTCGCCTCCTATGTGGTTTTCAACTAGCTAAAGCTCTTCAATGAGATGGGTTGCTGGGCATAACCCTTCTTCCCTTTGCTTGTTAATTGGAAAACGACCCGCTAAAGCTTCCCTTCTAATGAAGTAAAGTCATCCCATCCTCCCTACCTGACATGACCATGTTACAAATTTAGACTCCTAAGTTTTGAAACTTCATCATCCCAACCTCTCCGACCTTCCTTGCCTTAACTTGTTGGATCATTAAGGGCGCGCATAATAACGTTTTTATTTATCTATTTCTCTGTTCCAAACTTATTCTAGAAATAGGTTTGGAACAGAAACTCGTTTGACAACGCAAATCTGTTATTCTATTTGTGGAACAAAAATCTGTTTCAAAAATAGATTTTGGCCCAAAATCAGAAACAAAACTTTTTTGTTTCTGGCAGAAATAGAAAAATCTATTTCTGTTTCAGAAATTATTTCTGAAACAGAATGGTTGTCATGCACACCCTAAGACGATATCTGTGTATCCACAAGATCCAATTGGGGGTGTGCATTATCTGGGCCGGTCTTGTCCCGGCATGGAATTGGGGACCGGACTGGTAGCCCTAGTCCCCAAATTGTCAGGACCAAGGATCGGACTGGCAGTCCGGTCCGGTCCCAATCCAATCCCAGTTCGGTCCCAATAGGACTGTTAATATTAGTTTCTTATAGAACATGGATAACAAAAAACCCAATGAGACCAAATCGCTTGGTCACTGGTCTCATTTATTGGGACTAGGGATTGGACCATCCCCCTTAAGGATCAGAGCCGGTCCAGTTTGCACATTCCTAGATTCAATATTTCAAATATAGTGAGCGATGATGCTCTGAATTTTTCGTAAAGTTTTGTATACAAGTAAATTTAACTCGGATTGCGTTAGCCAATGAGTCAAATTAACTAAAATGTAGGTTAGACTTGTTCTTTACGTCTCAGAACATGGACTCTTGACCCCTCAAATGGGCTAGACTTTTTCACATTGAAGACGTAATTTCCTGGCCGCATTTTCCTCGGCGCTTTCAACCCCACACACCAATTTCAACTGTTCAACAGCCATCTTTTCATTTTCTTCCTTCGCGAAATATCAAAAGACTGAAGTGATCTAGGTCAAAGTCATCGGTCAGGATAGTTTCCTAGAGGAAGAATTGGCCACATCTATCTCTTTCACACTTCAATCCGGAGAAAGTGAATAAAAAAGAATTCCTACATCCTCAGCATGCCCCTCTGAACTCTAAACCCCCATCCCACATGATATTCTCCACCGCATGTGGGCATGAACTTACTCAAATGGGCGAAGCAGCTGCTCTCCTTCTCTCCTCGGCTTCATGCTCTATCCTCGTCTTTGTCCTCGTTATCCTCATCGTACCACAAGTTCTTTTGTGCAACGGAGATGATGATGTTAGTTATACTGAATGCCGGCGCTCTTTTAATTGTGGAACCGTCATAGATATAACTTATCCTTTCTGGGGAGACGATCGACCCCAATTTTGTGGACTTGAAGGATTCAAGCTCGAGTGCTATGAGCATGAGTACCCTATCCTTGAGTACCAAGAGCAGAAGTACCGAGTCCTCAAGTTTGATCAACATCTTCGTACCATGACGATTGCGAGGATGGATCTGATGGATGGTACGTGCTTGGGTGAGTATAGGAATACTAGCATGATAGATTCCTTTCTCTTTCATATGACTCCGGCTGTTAAGAGCCTCAGCATCTTCTACGGATGTCATGGCACGTCGAAGAACATAAGCAACGAGTTCGAGTGCTTCTACGATGACTTCAGGAAGTCGGCTTTCTTTATGGAAGATGTCTTCTTGAACAGAGAGCTCCGTTTAAACGTCACCAGCTGCCTCACGAGCATCAAGGTTCCTCTTCTTCAGAGCGCCCTCAATGATCTCGGACGAAGGGACATTAGCTTGCAGGAAGCTTCCTGAGTGCTCCGCGTGCGCTTCTTCCGGTGGGTTGTGCGGTTGCAACACCTCTTCACCATCATCTAGTTTCACGTGTTATTGCCGCAACAAACCCCACGCTCATACCTGCAATCACCCTGGTACGTTCTTTGGGTAGCACTCCCAGGCGATCATTCTCAACTTCATCTGGTAGGTTCTTTCTTTATATTGGTGCATGAGACTCTAATATCGACCGTGTAGAATATGCGATAAAATCACTAGACCTTGAGATGCCGGCAGAGTTAGTTTCAGTCAGTACCTCGAAGATCATGTGGCCAATAGACCCCAAAAATTTGTCCGGAGAAAACTTGGTCCGCTTGAATGTGATCCGCTTGTTTCTTGTGTTGGAAACTACTTGGCCAGTAATTCTTCATATGAGAGAGAGAGAGGGAGGGGGGGAGGTGTTTTGCTGACTAGTCACGAAGATCTATTGCAACTTAATTACGTCTCAATATTGAAATGTCAATGGTCAACTGCGTTGGGTCATAAACTAGGCTAAGGGTAGTGAGAACTCCGACGTGGGATCAGAATCGAGAAAAATGCGATTAATTTTTATTCGCGCTGAAGTTTGGTAGTGGAAAAGAAAAATCAAATGAACAACCAAATAATTAATTTGCGTTGCTTGGCAGGATTTGTTTCTTAATGATTAGGGAGACCATCAATGTCAACATTTCAAAAACGTTGGGGGGTCCGCCAACGTTTTTGGTAAGTTCTATTTTTTTTTTCGTCAATGTTATTGGTAAGTTTAGAGGGGCCTCTTTCTGCCTCGCTGAGGTATTTGCTTCAAAGTTGACGAGCCAGCACACCGACTGCGATTGCAGCTTTAGGACCAGTTCAAACCAACCACGTTTGATCTTTTCTGCAAATGCTTTCCACACCCTCTCCTGTCTCTTTCTGCAGCCCTCCGCCTCCTCCTTCCGGTCCCAAATGAATCTCCACAGCTTCGTGTGCTTGGCTAGTTATAGCCAATTCGTCCTCCTCCTCGTCCTCGCCAACTTAGTCTGTCGGGCCGCGTCGGACGATGCGCGGTACGAGGCCTGCGAGCCTCGGAACTGCGGATATGGCCCAAACATCAGCTACCCTTTTTGGATTTCCGGCGAGCAGGAGTCCTATTGCGGATATCCGAACTTCGAGATTACCTGCGTAGAGACGTACCCTGTCCTGAATTTCTCGGATGGCGAGTTCATCATCAAGGATATCTTCTACGCGAACCAGTCTATCCTCCTGGTTAACGCCTTCGAGTACCAGGACTCCTGTGGTGCTCCGCCGCGTAACATCAGCCTCGAGGGGACGCCCTTCAATCTCTGTTCCAGTAATACCGATTTCTTCTTCTACTACAACTGCACCTCGCAGCCGACAGGTTTTACATATCGGGTTGACTGTGCTAGCAACTCCACCCACCATTCTTTCGCTTTTTTCCCCCGGAAAGTATTGGAGGAATCGAGTAATTATTCTGCTGTCAGCTCCTGCGATCCTCCAGTCAGTGTACCTGTTGATGTTGATGCAGATACCATTAGCTTGTTGGCTATGAATTACATTGAGGTGGTAAAGATGGGGTTCCTTTTGAACTGGACTGCAATGAATTGCAGCGACTGCGAGGGGAGTGAGGGACGGTGTGGATTCGAGAACAATAAGTCCATCTGCTTTTGCCGAGATGGTCCTCATTCTCAAACCTGCAAAGATGGTAAATGCATGGGGGATTCAGCCTCTTCTTTTTCTCGACTGAGTTTTTATGAGTTTTTGCGTCCGCTGTTTTGCTTGATCTTTTGGCTTAGATTTTAGATTCGCTTACTGGCTGCAAATGGAACTCTCTGGTCTCCTGGGTTCCGGGGTAACTTATCGGAACCTTGCAGGTTTCGACGTTCGCGTACCTGGAGGAATTAGGAATCGGAAGAAGAGCAACGGAAATGTTGATGCTTCTCTCTTTCTGCAGTAGTTTCCTAGTTATGAACTGGGTGCTCACGATTCAAGAAGCTTGAAAGTTCTTGCCTGATCATGTGCTGCCCCCTTCTTTTCTTGGCAGAACGACCTCTAATTAAACCCATAGGTCCGCTTATAATCCGAAAATTTTCGGACACGCCTATAAACGTACTGCCCATTCGATCAGTGGCGCAGAAAGTTTTATCTATCTCCACGTGCGATACCACATTGAAGATCATATTGCAGAGTGTTTGCTACTTTATCCCAGCTGAAAATTCTTTCTTTTTCCTGTCTTAAATTTTGGATCTTAGCTAATGTCTATACTTGTTAGTCAATCAGCCACAGATCCATTTGCGTGAGTTTCTAATTTCTTCTGGTAACGTGTTACTAATTGATCCGCAAAAAGTTCGAGAGGAGGATCGAACCAAACTGGCGAATTTGTAATCTTTTCGCTCAGATCGTGTGTTTTTCTTATCTTTCTTGAAACTGAATGGTCTATGACCTCATGATGTGCCCTCATCTTCTTATCTCTTAGACACTTCGAAATGATCTGTTTGCAATTCGTTGACACATTTTTCACTTTTGATGACTACTGTCTCAGGAAACAAGAATATTGGTCTCAAAGTTGGAATAGGTAACCATTTCAAGGCTCTCTCATCCACTTCTCTACACCCTCCTCTGCAATTTGTTCCAGCCTTTTTGACAATATGCTGCTCTCATTGCTCATTGGAATCTAATAATGTGCTCTCTTTCTCCCCTAAAAATCAGGTTTTGCTGGTGTAGCAGGCGGTATTATGGTAGTGATGATTGTTTACTTCATCTATAAATTTCGCCGAAGAAAAAATTCTGAGCAGCCGTTCTTCGTCTCGAGAAGCATGTCCTCTGTCGACTCCTCCAGGACAGATTTCGAGAGAGGCAGTGTCTGCTACGGAATACCCATCTTCGACTATGAAGAACTTCAAAAAGCCACGAACAATTTTGATCCGGCAGAAGAACTTGGTGATGGAGGCTTTGGCACTGTTTTCAAAGGTAAGAGCGACACTGCAATTGTCCATGATTAGAGATCTCATCATCAAAGATTTGCAATAACCTTAACAAGTTTTGCAGGCAAACTCCGAGATGGGCGTGTCGTTGCGGTCAAGAGATTGTATGAAAACAACTACAAAAGAGTCGAGCAGTTCATGAATGAAGTTGAAATACTAACTCGCTTACGCCACCCAAATCTGGTCTCGCTGTATGGCTGCACCTCCCGGCAGAGCCACAGACTCCTACTCGTGTATGAATATGTGCCGAATGGCACGGTGGCTGATCATATTCACGGCGAACTAGCTAAACCCGGCTTGCCCCCGTGGTCCACCCGTTTGAACATAGCCCTGGAAACCGCAAACGCATTGGTGTATCTCCACGCATCTGATGTCATCCACCGAGATGTGAAGACCAACAACATCCTGCTGGACGAGAATTTCAGTGTCAAGGTTGCGGATTTCGGTTTGTCGCGCCTCTTCCCATTGAATGCTACTCATGTTTCCACTGCTCCTCAAGGGACACCGGGTTATGTCGATCCAGAATACCACCAATGCTACCAATTGACTGAGAAGAGCGACGTATATAGCTTTGGAGTAGTCTTGATGGAGCTCATATCTTCCTTGCCGGCCGTTGATATCACTAGGCATCGCCATGAGATAAATCTGTCCACCCTGGCCATGAACAAGATACTAAGCCACACCTTGCACGAGCTTGTAGATCGAAATCTTGGGTTCGATACAAACTACAGGACTAGAAAAATGATTACTGCAGTGGCGGAGTTGGGGTTTCGGTGCTTGCACCAAGGCCATGAGATGAGACCGTCCATGATAGAGGTATTGGAAACACTGAAGGACATACAAAACTGCGACCACGACGGGGAGAAGTCGGACAAAGCGGATAATCCACCGGAGGATGCTGTCCTGTTGAAGAACAACCCGTTAACACTTTCGCCAGATTCGGTCATGGTAAAATGGGTTAGCACAGATACGCCCATTACCAGCGGTTAGGTGCCATTACAGGAGACAAAATCTTCTGAATATTGGTTGATAACTTGATATGTACACTAGTGAGGGTATGTGTATGATTGAAGTAATTTCATCTTCTCCACGTTGATTGGAATTGCAAGATTTTATAATTTCTTCACTGCTACTTAATATGAAAAATGCCGATTGCTGGTATTTTAACAAAACCATATTTTTATAAAATTTAATCAGGAAAAATTACACTAAATTAAAGCCTCCTAAAAATTTTTAAGAAAAAGGCGTGTCAAGCTCTAAATCGTACCTTTCTTCCGAAAGAAAATTGGATGTGAGAACAAATAATAGACCGAAAGAAAATTATGATCCAAGAAAATTTTCAACTACTTACTTAATCAAGTAAACCAATCATGAGCTTCTGTATAAAACCCTCATGAAGATCGTCATATAAAATTTTACATGCTCATGTAATCATACATCGTTCCTACGCAAGTGACTTGTGATCATAACAAGTCATTACCAACGTATTAGGATAATTTTTTTTACAAGTAGGATTACTCGAACTTTGCACAAAAAAATCAAAAGTCAAAGTCAAATTTTTGTACTCACGAGTCCGAATGTAAGACTCTGGACGCATTACTATTTTGGCGTGCCATTCTTAATTGCCAGACCATGATCATCTTCCTTCACCGAGACAAGACAAGACAAGAAGAAAGTAGATGAGAAACCACCACCACCTCCTCTGCATTCTCTCCTTCTCTCTTTGTCTCTCTCTCTCTCTCTCTCTCTCTCTCTCTCTCTCTCTCTCTCTCTCTCTCTTCTCCTTCTTCGAGAGCTTCCATGGCGTCCACTCACCCCCATTCCGATGCGGCGAAGTCGAAATCCGATATCCATTCTGGAACGACAGCGGCGCCCCCGTGCACTGCGGCTACCCGGGCCTCGGCCTCGATTGCCCGAATGACTTCGGTCACCCAATCCTCTCTCTTCCGGGCGGCCCTACTTCGTCACCAACATCAGCTACGACGACGAGACCCTGACTCTCGTCGACGTCGACATGGACATGGACATCGACGTCGCCGACCAGAAATGCCCCAGGGCCTGCCACAACCTCACGTTCGACTCGCTCCCGCTCCACTACAACTCCACCAACGTCAATCTCACCTTCTTCTACAACTGCACAGCTCCTCCGGCGGCGTCCATCCCCGCCGACGTGGTGGCCATCGATTGCTTGCGATGTGGTGATAATCGGTCGTACGTGCTCGTGAACAAGAGCCGGCAGGAGATGGCGGCGTTCGTCAAGGTGCTTGGCTGCGAGGAAGCGGCGGTGAAGCGGAGGGACTTGACGGCGGCGAACGTGGTGGAGGAGTTGTCCCAGGCGATGAGAGAGGGATTCCTGCTGGACTGGGGGACGGCGACGGAGTGCGGCAAGTGCGAGCACTCCGGCGGGCGGTGCGCGGTCGACGAGGAGGAGCGGTACACACCGACGGTTCGTTTTGCAAAGGCAAGGAACGAGGTTTGTGTCCGTTCATTTTCTCTCTATCTTGGGAAATGGTCCCGCTCGCCATGGTTGCTTTTTCTAATGCTTGTCGCTTATCAGTGGCGTGTGCTTTGGTTTCTTCCGCATGTTTTGACGTTTCCACAGCTTTTAGAATTAGAAAAGTATATATAATTGGCTGGTCAATTTTTACTTTTTCACTGTTAGAAAGTTTAGTACAGGAATTCAAATTGATAAGTGATGAGAAATCAAATGTACATAAGAAAATCAATTCGTAATTTAATCTGCAAGTTAGATTAGAAATGACCCAAAGAATTGGATTAGCGGGGGGACATCACACGCCAAATATATTTGGATGAAAATATCATGTTCAGTGTCTAATCGAAGAATTTAAATCAATAAATGATTGAAGTGTGCATTTATATAAAGAGACTGCAAAAGATACTTTGATACACCAAACTAAAGGGTGAATTTTCTCTTAAGATTGATTTTGAAAGTGGGTCCTATCAATTGGTAATGGAAAAGTGGTGGTTTATTTTCAGAAAGATGTTCTCTCTTTTCTTGCTATTATTGCTTAGAGATGGAGGGATTGGCGCAAAAAATGAATGAGGCTTGAGCAATTTATGGGACTTGGCAATTTCTATCCTAAAAAAGATGGCAAGGTGTGCTTACTTCTTTCGAGCTAAAGAGCCGCTGCAATGTGTTAACGAGTTGCTCTTTGGGATGATGATATGGTGATATCATCGGTGAACGAGGCTTGAGCAATTTATGGGACTTGGTTAAGTTGGAAAAACTCGTTCATGTGAAGTTTAGCCACCTCCGTTTTTAAGGCTCTAATCCCCTTTTCTTTTCTTTTCTTTTTTCCTTTTTAGTTAGACCCATTAAATGAGTGGATCGTGTCGGATTTGAGTTGGGTAAAAGATGGTCCGATTCAAATAAACTCATTTAACATGTTTTGACCTATTTTCATACCTTGTAAACTATTAGTAAAAAAAAAAACTAGTAATTCATACCCAACACGATCCATGTTTTTAAAATATTTTTCTAGTTCATCCAAACTAGAAAAAACACGTACGCGAGGTCGAGCGAGAGCGAAAAAGAATGAAAAGAGAGGGAGAGTCGTAAAGATGAATTGAATATAAGTAAATTGTAAACCTATACACGACCCATTTAACATCATATTATGTTTAAACCTATTTATGACTCATTTATTGAATAAATCTTATTTATATTGCAACTCAATCGATTGTGTTTTGTGTATGGGTTTACTCATTTGACGAGGTCTACCTCTATCAAGAACGCTGCTAACTGTTTGTGGAGTTCCTTGTGAAGTGTCCTCCGGTGAAATTGTCAAGGAGATGCGCAAGGCTCGTTGATTGGTCGGGGCTGCGTGTAGAAATTGCTACATGGGAGTACGAGTCCAGGTCCTGAGTCAAGTTAACAATTAGCCAACGGCCTCAAGCCACGTGGCCCCGCCTACTCCTCCTCCTCCTCCTCCTCCTCCTCCTCCTCGGTTTTGGTCTGGTGCGCCAAAAAGTCTTGGTCTTCGTAAAAAGATGGCAAGCTGTGGTTATTGCTTTCAAGCTAAAGAGCCACCACAATGTGGCTTATCATCGTGGCCCTTTGCGATCCTCTGATGTTGACCAAGTTGCTGTTTGGGCTAATGATGTGTCCATATCATGAAATCAGTTACAAAGATGACTGGGCTAAGTTAGAAAAAAACTCGTCCAGATGAAGTTTAGCCGCCTCAGTTTTTGAGGCTCCGATCCCCTTCTGTTTCTTTCTAGTTAGACCCATTAAAATGGTGAGTTGGATTGGATTTGAGGCTGCTAAGAAATGATTCCATTCAAATAAACCCATTTAATTTCACAAAAAAATAATAATAAACCCATTTAATCTATTTTGACACAACTAGTAACTTGTACTCTACGACACGATCCACATTTTTAAAATACTTCTATAGTTCACCCAAACTTAGGAAAACATATTCACAAACTAAGGTGAGAGTATGGAGTAAGTGAGGGCGAGAGAGAATGAAGAGAGTCATAGAAATGAATTAGATCTAAGTAAATTGTAAACCTATGTATGATCCATCTAACACCCATATTATATTTAAACTCATATATGACCCATTTATTGGATACATCTTACCCATATTATAACTCATATACATGTAATATATTAATATATTACATATGTATATGTATATGTATATATGTGTATATGTGTATGTATATGTATATGGGTTTATGACCCATTTTGACATGTATAATTCTATCTAGAATACTGCTAACTGTTTTTGGAGGTCCTTGTGAAGTGTCCTCGAGTGAAATTATTAAGGAGATGGGCAAAGCTCGCTGATTAGTCGGGGCCTGCATGTAGAAATCGCTGCATGGGAGTACTAGTCCAGGTCCGGAGTCAAGTTAGCAATTAGCCAACGGGCGCAGGCCACGTAGCGCATCCTCGTCCTCCTTCTCAGTCTCGGTCTCCTGGTGCGCCAAAAGTCTTGGTCTTCGGGAGACCAAGTCAAGAGGTTCTCGTTAGTGAATTGGATCAGGTTCATTCTTCTTAATCCTCTGCATCCTCTTCCTTTTACATGGTAACCCTTCCTTGCTTGCTCCAAACACCGTCTCCCTTCGGATGGATTTTACGGTGATTTGAATGAGTCAAAATGAAGTTATTTACAACTATAATAGTACTTGATTAAATATGATTCTTTTCTTTGCCATGTCCCATAATTTAACATCATTAATTGCTTAATCTCACCATACCTAGTAGCCACATATATATAATATGAGCTATTGAATCACGCTCCATCGAGTTATGATCCTACTGAAGACTAAAATTTTAAAGAGAATACGACACGCTGTGTTTGAATTTCAAGATTTCTCGATTTCCATGGTAATTTCATCATCTCCACGTTAGATTGAAATTGCAAGATTCGTTAACTTTTTCATTGTTACTTAACATGAAAAATGCCGATTGCTGGTGCTTTAACAAAAAAAATATATTTTTGTAAAATTTAATCATGAAAAATTACGCTAAATTAAAGCCTCATAAATTTTTTTTAAGAAAAGGGTGTGTCCAGCTCTAAATCACGCCTTTCTTCCAAAAGAGAAGCGAATGTGAGAACAAATAATAGACCAAAAAAAAACTTATGATCCAATAAAGTTTTCAACTCTTACTTAATCAACTAAACCAATCATGGGCTTCAGTATAAAATACTCATAAAGATTGACAAATAAAATTCTACATGTTCATGTAATCATACGTCGTTTTTACGCAAACGACTTGTGATCGTAGTAAGTTGTTGTTAGCATATTAGAATATCCATTTTTCACATTGGATTACTCAAAAGTTGCACGAAAAATCAAAGTCAAATTTGTGCACTCACGAGTCCGATTGTAAGACTTTGGACGCATTATTATTTAGGTGTTCCATTCTAAATTGCCAGACCACGATCATCTTCCTCCACCAAGACAAGACAAGAAGAAAGAAGATGCGAAACCAGCACCTTCTTCTCTCCCTCTTCTTCTTCTTCTCCTTCTTCGCGAGCTTCCATGGCGTCCAATCCAATTTCTCGGCCATTTGCGACCCCGTGCACTGCGGTGACGTCGAAATCCGATATCCATTCTGGAAAGTCAGCGACGACCCCGTGCACTGTGGCTACCCGGGCTTCGGCCTCGATTGCCCGTCCAGCTCCGTTCCCCCGAGCCTCTCTCTTCCAGACGACACCTACTACGTCACCCACATCAACTACGACGACGAGACCCTGATTCTCGTCGATATCGAAGTCGCCGGCCAGATGCCCCAGGGCCCGCCACAACCTCACGCTCGACTCGCTCCCGCTCAACTACAACTACAACTCCATCAACGTCAACCTCACCTTCTTCTTCAACTGCACAGCGGTGTCCATCCCCGCCTTGGCCATCGATTGCTTGCAATCGCAATCCGGTGATAATCGGTCATACGTGCTCATGAACAAGAGCTCGGAGGAGGCGGCGGCGTTTGATGAGGGGTCGGACTGCAAGGATGTGGTGGTGGCGGCGGCGACGGCGGTGAAGGGGAGGGAGGTGACGGCGGCGAACGTGGTGGAGGCAATGAGCGAGGGGTTCGTGCTGGACTGGGGGAAGGCGAAGTGTTGCTTTTGAAGGGATCAGAAGGACGTCAGAAGCAGTTCTGTGTTTGCTTCTGAATTGTTCTACTTCTGAATATTGTTGCTTCTGAAGGGATCAGAAGGACGTCAGAAGCAGTTCTGTGTTTGCTTCTGAACAACATTCAGATGCACAAAACAGAGCAGAACAAAAAAAATAACGTATTCCAAGAGCAAGATTTTAACATATGGAAGGGAAAATTCTAACTCTTATTATTCCAAAAGATTGTAACACTTAAATACATACTCCAAAACAAATCTTTATCCTAAATCTACTAGGATTATAATGAAAACAAAATATTTGAATAATAAACAGGAAAGTTATCTAGTAAATTCAAATCTTAACAGAATCTAATCAAATATTAAAGATAGAATTGCTAAAACTAACTTAAAACAAAATATTCTGCAGCCTTGATACACAACACGAAGGAGTGCAGCAAGTGCGAGCACTCCGGCGGGCGGTGCGCGGTCACCGAGAAAGAGCAGGTGCGGTGCTTCTGCGACGACGGTTCGTTTTGCAAAGGTAAGGAACGAGGTTTGTGTCCGTTCCTTTTCTCACTATCTTCGGAAATGGTCCACTCGCCATGATTGCTTTTTCCAATGCTTGTTGCTTTTCAGTTGCGTGTGCTTTGGTTTCTTCTACATGTTTTGACGTTTCAGCAGCTTTTAGAATTAGAAAAGTATATACTTGCCTGGTCAATTTATCTTTTTCACTATTGGAAAGTTTAGTTCAAATTGAGGAGAAATCAAATGTGCATGAGAAAATCAAATCGAAATTTAATGTGCAAGTTAGAATAGAAACCACCCAAAGAGTTGGATTAGCAGGGGCCATCACATGTGAAATAAACTTAGACGAAAATATCATGTTTATTGTCTAATCGAATAATTTAAATCAATAGATGGATGAATTCTACATTTATGTATATAAAGAGATTGAAAAGATACTTTGATACACCAAGCTAAAGGGTGAATTTTCCACTAAGATTGATTTCGAAAGTGCGTCTTATCATTTAGTAATAGAAAAGTGGTGGTTTCTTTTCGGAGAGATGTCTTCTCTCTTTTCTTGCTATTATTTCTTATTGATAATTGCCCTATGGAGGATTGGCGCCAAAAATGAATGAGGCTTGAGCAATTTATAGGACTTGGCAATTCATATACTAAAAAGGATGGCAAGATGTGCTTATTGCTTTTGAGCTAAAGAGCCGCTACAATGTGTTAATGAGTCGCTGTTGCTATTTGGGCTGATGATATGTCGATATCAGCAGTGAATGAGGCTTGAGCAACTTATGGAACTTGGCTAGGTTGGAAAAACTCGTTCATGTGAAGTTTAGCCACCTCAGTTTTTAAGGCTCAAATTCCCTTTGTTTCTTTCTAGTTAGACCTATCAAATGGGTGAGTCGGGTCAAATTTGGGTCAAGTAAGAAATGATCCAATTCAAATAAATTTATTTAACTTGTTTTGACTCATTTTCATGCCTTGTAAACTAGTAGTTAAAAAAAAAGAAAAAGAAAATAGTAACTCATACCAACACGATCAATATATTTAAAACATTTTCATAATTAAACAAAACTAGAAAAACACATATCTAAACTAAAGTGAGAGTGTGGAGTGAATGAGCACGAGATCGAACGAGAGTGAGAGAAAATCGAGAGAGAGTCATAGAGATAAATTGGATTTAAGTAAATTGTAAACAAATATATAACCCATTTAAAATCATATTATGTTTAAACCTACCTATGATCTATTTATTGAATATATCTTATCTATATTACAACTCAACCCATTGAATATGGGTTTATGAACCATTGGACGAGGTCTACTTCTATCTAGAACGCTGCTAACTGTTTGTGGAGGTCCTTATGAAATGTCCTCGAGTGAAATTGTTAAGAGGATGCGCAAAGCTTGTTTATTAGCCGGGGCTGCGTGTAGAAATTGCTACATGGGAAAGACTAGTGTTGACACCTAAATTTTAATTATTTCTTTTTATTGCACAAAAAATCGAGAATTAGCTTTAGTTCTCACAAAAAATAATTCTCCATGCATTGCACATTTAATTTTCGTTAGTCATAATTTTGCATCATTTGCATTTTTGTTATTGGACCAGTGAGCTTGCATAAAAAGAAAATTTCAAATCGGAAACCAGCGTTTCTCTGACATAGAGAGTCATTCAAGTTCAGGTCAAAAGAAAATTAAGGACAAGGGTGAAGCCATTTGGGATTGAAATACTGAATGTCAAATGTTTGGGATGTAGGAACTTTGGTCGCCAAAGTGGTGATCTGAATGTCCACTGAAAGATGCCATAATGCCAAATGAAGAGAGTCGACTAAGGAGAGATGATCTGTTTGACCGCCATCCTGGTCCACACAGATCCAACCGAGCCTCTGAAATGGGAACTGAAACAGAAACCTGGTATGAGTCCCCCACGTGGAAATTTTAATCTTGATGATGCAAACTAGCAAATAGTCGCTGATGGACATATCCGACGAGTATGGAGGTTTTCTTGGCACCAATAATATTCCGGATCTATTGCCTAAATGTCCAAGGAGGGTCCAAGTCAGCTGCTACCCAACATTCCAGGTTAGCTGCTGTCCGCAACGGCAAGAAGTAGCTGCTGCCCAACATTCCAAGTTAGCTGCTGTCCAATCCAAAAGGAAGGTTGCTGAGTTGAAGATGAGCTGCTACCTAACGCCCAAAAAAAGAGGTTAGCTGCGGAAGAGGCAACAAAAGATTCACGACCAGCAGCAACGCAGGAGGGAGGACGAAGAAGTTAAAAAAAGAAGAAGAAGAAGAAGTGGCAGACACCACTAAAGAAAAAGAAAGACGCACGATGATGAGAATGAAAAATCTTTTATAATGGGAGGTATCAGTTGGTTTCATGGCGGAAGTGGTCAAGCAAAGAAATGAATTAAAAAAAAAAAGAGAAAGAGACCATATCAAAGGAGGACCCCAATGGCTTGCGAAGGATTAAGGGCTCTTCAATCTTTCACCGTCAAATTTTACCATCCCACGAAAGCGGCTACCTGCAAAACAATTACGAAAGAAAAGGAAGAGGGGGTTATGTTGACTGACAAGAGGAAGATTTTTGGAAGACCATCTTCTGGTCCAAGGCGGATCTCCTGGTCCTACATTCTTCAACAGATCTTCTGATCTTCATCAGCTCACCCATCTGCTTGTCCTCAGGAGAAATTCGGGTGCTCAGGAGACCTTCTGGGGGATGAACATCTGGATGTCCATGACCACCAGAGGGTTTTTGAAAAAAAAAAAAAACGGCAGCTCGGAAGCAATATGGAAAACAGAGAGAATGGAGGCCATGGGGATTGGGAAACTGACGGCAAAAGATCTGCAGCTCGCTAGCTCTTTTGTTCTGGTTTTGATTTTCTTTTCTTCTCCTAGCTACCCTCCGATTTCTACTTGCAGGGGAAGAAGATATTGCCACGGAGGAGCCAAAAAAAGCGCGTGGGGGAGATGAGGATCTCGAGCTCAACGATCGCCAAGTTCTGACGGAGCTTTCATCGATGCGGACTGGCCGAGTGTAAGTCGACATGCCACTGAGGCTACAAATTCCAGTACCTTCTTCTGGAGGTCGGGAGCAATACTCAAAAAGGGCCAAACACAGAACACCCACCAAGGATCATGATCTGGAGGAACTCGTGACTGCCGACAGAGGTCATCCTTTCACGGATGACACGAGCTTTTCCCTTAACCTTCTTCATCGAATCTAACTAGAAGCTGATTCCATGGCTTGGCCGACTTGAGTCCTAATACCCATGCAACACCATCACGAGCCACATCATCCAATATCTGGGGTCGCTCTAATCCGAGACCCGACGATCCTTTTATCTCGTGAGCGTTAGTGAGCCATGAGATCTGCAACTCTAAATGGAGTCTTTGGCGACCTCCCATCAATGGTGCACGACCAGATTTTCTTGAAGATCCTTGACGGTCCACTAATCCCCCAGGCGGACGTCCGGTGGAACTGGCTCTACCATCGTATCCCCATCGTCTCGCGCTACGCCGTTCGTGATGGTCCTCCGCATGAGCGAGGATCGCATGCATGCTCTACGGCTTCGAACTCGCCCACGACATCCTCCTCCGCGAGGGAGAGGACATCGACCCGTCACTCTATGAGCTCGATAGCACCACTACCCCTGTACTTCTATGGATGAAGCGTAAATGCGGAGGTGGATTCCAATGGCTACGTCATCTAATCTTCAATGTCAACGGTTTTCTCTGGACCACTCAACGCAAGCCCGCCATCCACCAGATAAATATCGACACATTGAGAGACTCCGTCGTGCAGACGCTTAAAATGGAAGTCAAGAATCGGCTTTTACCTCCTCTCCAAGACTATGCTGACGTTGATTGGACCCTGGACCTTCAAGACCTGCTCAAGGTGGATTGTATTAAGCGTATCGCATACATACGCCACGGTCAAGACCCACTCGATCCCAGCAAGTGTTACATTGATCATGACGCCTTGCGAGCTCAAGAGCAATCAGCGTTGAGACGAACACAAGTGGAGGGCTCAGAGCGCACTCTAACGCACGAGTTTCTTCGCGGTGGGAAATTTCTCTCCTCAGCTCCTTCGCCGGCGATGAGGCCAACGACGAGCATACCCTAGCGTTGCCTAAAGCACCGTTGCCGTAGTTTAACGGTGTTGCGGCTGGATTTGTATGATGAAAAGGACAAGGAGAAGGCCATAAAGGAGCCATAGATGCGGTGAAGTTTATGGAGGAGCTGAGGAATGTGTTTCCCATGGAGATACTCTCGGTCAAACCGACGAAAAACAAGGCTCCGAAGAAGGACGACAGCAAGAAGGACGATCTCAGGGTGAAGGTTCATGCTCGAGAGGGTAGAACCAATGTTCGCGAGGATCAACGTATTCTTAAAAGTGGCGTTCATGTTCTTGTTGGTAACCAGGGTTGTGTTTCAACATGCTGCGTAGGCGATCATTGCGTCCAGACTGTATCAAAAGTTTGGTGTTGATGAGTCAAAAATGATGGAACGTCTGTGGGGTGAGAGTTACTTTGATTCTGCCACCAAGAAATAAACGAGCAAGAACACCAGTTCTCCAACATGTTCCAAATGAGGCCAATTCATTGAAAATTCTCGCACATAGTAGCCACTATCAAAAAGTATTGAAAATATTAAAATAAATTTTGGAAGAAAGTCAAAAAAAGAAGAAGCCTCAATTTTTGACTATTAATGGACAATTTAGGTGTGCTTAAGCCTCAATTTTTGACTATTGATTGTCAAAAATGGACAACTTAGGTGTGCTTGAATTTGATAAAATTAAGTGTAGTCAAATAAAGACATTTAAGTTTGACAAAAATTAGGTATAGAATTGGCTATAAATATGTGTGGTTTTTCTTGTAAGTTTCATATCAAGGAGGAGAAGAAATAGAGAGAGAGATAGAGAGAGTTCTTGTAAGAACAAGCTTAGAGCAAAGCTTGATTTTATTTGTGTAAAACCTTGGCAAAGGTATTTTGTAGTATTGCTCTCTCATTTGCATTTTTGTTATTCTCTCCAAATTAAATCCTCCAAGCTTCCGCAAAATTCCTCCTTCCTTTTTTATTTGGTTCCTACATTTGGTATCAGAGCCAAGTTATGGCGTCCACAAGTTCCGTTCAATTTCAACTTCCAAAGTTGAACGGAAAGAATTTCAACAACTGGTCCGTCCAGATGAAGGTTTTGTTCAAATCGCAAGATTTGTGGAAGAATGGCTACATCGAAGTAGCTAATAACGAAGAATTCAATGCCATGAGAAAGGAGGAGAAGGATTCGTTGGTGGAGTCCCGAAAAAAGGATCAGAAAGCATTATATGCGATCTTTCAAGCCGTGGAGGAGACGATATTTGAAAAAATATCGAATGCCGAGACCGCCAAAGCAGCATGGGATATTTTGCAAAAATCCTACAAGGGCGACGATCGTGTTCGAAGAGTTCGGCTTCAAACACTTCGAGCTGATTTTGAGTCTTTAAGCATGAATGATTCTGAATCTATCTCTTTGTATTTTGATCGTGTACAAAACATCGTTAACCAATTGAGGGTTAATGGTGAAACACTCCAAGATGTACGAGTCGTAGAAAAAATCTTGAGGTCTTTGACTGAAAGATTTGACTACGTTGTTGCGGCAATCGAAGAAGGCCAAGATATATCAACTATGACGTTGGAGCGGTTGATGGGTTCATTATGCTCGCATGAGCAAAGAATGAATCAGAAGTCCGTCAGTTCATATCCCGAGCAAGCTTTGCAAAGCCGTATCGCTCCATCAAATCGAGGAAGCTATCAAGGAGGTCGAGGTCGCGGAGGAGGCCAAGGAAGAGGTGGAAATTCCAATTTCACCGGGAAATTTAAAACACGTGACAAATCAAAAGTCAAGTGTTTTAAGTGCAACAAGTTCGGACATTACAAATCCGAATGCCATGCAAAGGCGACGTACGAGCAGGCGGAGCACGCACATACCACTGATGCTGAAGAATACATGGTGCTAGCATGTAAGAAGGATGACTCAAGCACTGTAGATACCAACATATGGTATCTAGATACTGGTTGCAGCAATCATATGACTGGCTGGAAGGAATTATTCTCGCAATTGGATGAGACGAGTCGTGGTGAAGTCAACTTCGGGAATAAATCAAAAATTCCCGTGATGGGCAAAGGTAACATTAATATCAAGTCAAAAGATGGTACTAATGTTGCTATTGCAGATGTTTACTTTGTGCCAGGACTTTTTTGGAATTTGCTAAGTGTTGGGCAACTTTCCGAAAAAGGCCACAAAGTTCACATTGAAAATGGAATTTGCACCATCAGAGGTGTCAACAACAAGTTGATCACAACGGTGCAAATGACGAAGAACCGAATGTTTCCCATGACTCTTCAGACGAAGAATCTTTTGAGTTTTCAAGCGATAATGAAAGACAACAACTGGCTGTGGCATCTTTGATACGGTCATCTAAATTTTCGTGGACTAAAACTACTGGTGCAGAAAAAGATGGTAACCGGCATGCCTTTAATCGAATGTCCAGATCGTCCATGCGAAGGATGTCTCGTTGGAAAACAACATCGAGAATCATTTCCAGTAGGGAAAGCCAGAAGAGCAAAGCAACTTTTGGAGCTGGTACATACAGATATATGTGGCCCTATTGAGGTTGAATCAGTCGGACAAAAAAGGTACATGCTGATTTTTGTTGATGATTTTACCAGAAAAACTTGGGTATATTTCTTGAGAGAAAAATCTGAAGCATTTGCCAAGTTCAAAGAATTTAAAGTCTATGTTGAAAAACATAGTGGCTTTAATCTGAAGACGTTGAGATCGGATAGAGGAGGAGAATTTACCTCAAATGAATTTGACAAATTTTGTAAAATTCATGGAGTAAAACGTCAGTTGACTGCCAGCTATACACCTCAGCAAAATGGTATAGCAGAAAGAAAGAACAGGACAATTTTTGAAATGGCAAGAAGTATGTTAAAAGCCAAAAATTTGCCTAAGAATTTTTGGGCAGAAGCGGTTGCTTGTGCTGTATTTGTACTAAACAGGTGTCCAACAAGGAGTGTTCTTGGAAGAACCCCAGAAGAGGCTTGGAGCGGCAACAAGCCAGATGTTTCGTTTCTACGAGTATTTGGGTGCATGGCATATCCCCATATACCAGATGAACGAAGAAAGAAGTTGGATGACAAAAGCGAGAAGTGCATCTTCATTGGCTATAGTGACACAACTAAAGGTTATAAGCTGTATAACCCAGTCACTGAAAAGGTAATTATCAGCAGGGATGTCCAGTTTTTTGAAGATGAAGCTTGGGACTGGAACCAAAAGGGTGACCAGAAAAGCATCACCATCGAAGATGAACCATTGGAGAAAGAAATAGAAGAGCCTCCATCATCTTCAACTAGTGGTACATCTTCACCAACAGCAGCTTCAGAACCACCACTACGTCGTTCACAACGACTGAGGGAGACGCCAGCAAAATTCAGAGATTACGTGGTCACAGGAGGCGATGGCAGTGATAATAACGGAATCACTGATGAAACATTGGTAAACTTTTGTTTGTTTGCTGAATGTGATCCTGTAACCTATGATGAAGCAGCTGCAGATGAAAGGTGGATTCATGCAATGGATGAAGAGATTCACTCCATTGAGAAGAATGACACATGGGTGCTAACTTCTTTACCACCTGGTAAGAAACCCATTGGTGTCAAGTGGGTGTACAAGACGAAGTACAAACCCAACGGTCAGGTGGACCATTACAAGGCCAGACTGGTTGTAAAGGGCTACAAGCAAAAGCTAGGTATTGATTATTTTGAAGTATTTGCACCAGTGGCTCGGATGGATACCATCCGGATGATCTTAGCACTTACAGCTCAAAATCATTGGAAGATCCATCAAATGGATGTGAAATCAGCATTCCTCAATGGTGTTCTTGAAGAGGAAGTCTACGTGGAGCAACCACAGGGTTATGAGAAAGGGCATGAAAATCAAGTTTACAAACTGAAGAAGGCTTTGTATGGGCTAAAACAGACACCTCGTGCTTGATACACACGTATCGACACATACCTGTTAGAGCGTGATTTTCAAAAGTGCCCGTATGAGCATACACTGTATATCAAGTCAAATACTAACGGTGACATAATAATTGTGTGCCTTTATGTTGATGACTTGATATTTACAGGCAGCTGTGAAAAAATGTTTTCAGAATTCATGGAGGCTATGACTAGCCAGTTCGAGATGACTTATTTAGGATTGACGTCCTATTTTCTTGGGCTTGAAGTGAAGCAGACAGATAATGGCATATTTATTTCACAGCAGAAATATGCTAATGATATTCTGAAGCGATTAAAAATGGAATCGCTCAAACCAATTCGAACTCCCGTAATTGAACGTTTGGAGCTGAAGAAAGAAGGAACCGGTGAATTGGTAAATCCCACTTATTTCAAAAGCATTGTTGGCAGTTTAAGATATTTGGCTTCTACAAGACCAGATATTACATATGGAGTGGGAATTATTAGCAGGTTCATGGAGAAACCATACCAATCACATTTACAGGCAACAAAAAGAATTTTGCGGTATGTCAGTGGAACTCGTGATCATGGAATTTTATATTCTTATACTGACAACTTTGATCTGTTGGGGTATACAGATAGTGATTGGGCAGGTGATACTGAGACTCGAAAGAGTACTTCGGGGTATGCTTTCTTTCTTGGATCAGGAGTAATTTCTTAGTCTTCGAAAAAACAGTAGGTTGTTGCACTCTCGACAGTTGAAGCAGAATACATGGCATTAGCTTCAGGGGCCTGTCAGGCAATATGGCTTCGATGGATGCTGCGTGAATTGATGCATGAACAAGCAAGTCCTACTAAATTGATGTGTGACAATAAGTCGGCTATTGCATTAGCCAAGAATCCTGTATTTCATGGCAGGAGCAAGCACATCGACATCAAGTATCACTATATTCGTGAGCAAGTCAAAGATGGTGAAATTGAACTTAATTTCTGCAGATCAGAAGACCAGATTGCAGATATCCTGACAAAACCATTGAAGGCTGATTTGTTCGAAAGATTGAAGACGATGCTTGGCGTTATGAACTTCCAAAATCAATTTTAAGGGAGGCTATTGAAAATATTAAAATAAATTTTGGAAGAAAGTCAAAAAAAGAAGAAGCCTCAATTTTTGACTATTAATGGACAACTTAGGTGTGCTTAAGCCTCAATTTTTGACTATTGATTGTCAAAAATGGACAACTTAGGTGTGCTTGAATTTGATAAAATTAAGTGTAGTCAAATAAAGACATTTAAGTTTGACAAAAATTAGGTATAGAATTGGCTATAAATATGTGTGGTTTTTCTTGTAAGTTTCATATCAAGGAGGAGAAGAAATAGAGAGAGAGAGAGAGAGAGAGTTCTTGTAAGAACAAGCTTAGAGCAAAGCTTGATTTTATTTGTGTAAAACCTTGGCAAAGGTATTTTGTAGTATTGCTCTCTCATTTGCATTTTTGTTATTCTCTCCAAATTAAATCCTCCAAGCTTCCGCAAAATTCCTCCTTCCTTTTTTATTTGGTTCCTACAAAAGGCACGGCCAAAAGAGAGAATTGGGATTCTTCATGAAGAACAGGAGAGAAGTAGGCCACCATGCAACCGTGACACTGGGAAGCAAAGACTGCCCTTGCTTTAAACGACGAGCCATACTGAATCGCGATGCAACCCGAAACGTCGCATTGCCGATCTACTCCAAGTGGTTGACCTTACATCGAGTGTCAATTGATCCATCGGTGGTTAAATATCCCTTTGTTCTTGTGGACTTTCCTTGATGACGTGGTGGCAACTACTTGCACATCCACGAGCACCAAAACCGTCGCACCAACAGTCGCTCCAACCCTCACACTGACGAGCCCGTTACTGTCCCGATGCTGCGACGATTCCTCTCGGCTGAGTTGATCGTTGTTGTTCTCCATCACAATATTGCAAGCCTTGGTTTTGTTTCTACAGGTTCTAGTGCTTATTTAAACCTTCACTGATCCTTGAACGATCTTCGTCGAAATTGGAGAGACCCCCACTGTTGACGAATCGTTGGTCGCCCCTTGCCAAGACGTGATGCCACACAGCCCTGGGATGACACGCTTGGCACGCTGAGTCGATTACCAAATTGCGCATTCACCTCGGCAGCGTCCTCCAAACCCATGCAAGAATCCACTGGGATATTATGGGTTGAATGAAAGACCACATTTGGTCAACACTGCAGAGGAGAACGTGCACTGAATCTGAGCTAAAAAATACATGAACCTTCACAAGAGGACACAGGAGTTGGTGGCTGCACAAGAGAGGAATGGAGGCACACCGATCATGATCAAAAGGGAGTGTCTCTGCCTCTGACTTTTTTTTGTGTTGATGTATTTTTTTTTTCATGCCTTGTTGAGTCCCACTAACAAGGACAGCTTTGCTTGCAGATCTTAAACAGCGGAAGGAAGGGACCTTCAATCTTCCGGTACTAACGCTGAAGTAAAAAAAACTGGTGCACGTGGATAGCTCCTCCATCGGTTAGCTCTTGGGATTTCCTTTGCGCGGTGCAAGAGAAGTGGGGATTCATATGCTGCCAAGGAGAAGCCTGTTTACTACAGAACAAGCCAAGGAGAAGCCAGACGCATCTAGTCTGCTCGTGCTTAACGGCTATTGCTTTCGGTGGGGGCTGTTCACTGCAGAACAAGCCAAGGAGAAGCCTGTTCACTGCATTACAAGCCAAGAGGAAGGACCATCCAGCGAGAAGAGGAAAAGAAGGGAAGACTCAGTCAAAAGTAATTGCCATAAGAATCAAATCAACCAGCATATCTTCTGATCTCGTCCTTGTTTGCAGGTCTTCCTTTGGAGTTACTTGGTTAGGGAGTTGGAGAAAATATTAGGTAGATCTGATTTGCCACGTAGATTGTGCATTGCACCACTCACTGATTGACACGTGGCAAATCGGGCCCACCTGTCAGAATTTTCAAAACGCTCGAGCGCGAAGGGTCTCCGTTACTTCTCCGTTCCGTTTTCTCTCTTCTCTCTTCACTCACGTACGGCTTTCGACTCTGCTTTCTCTCTCTCCCCAAGTTCACCCATTCTCCTTCCTTCGACCAGACCTGCGACCAACACCGCCCTAGTCCGTCGGCCTAAAACCACGTCGCCGCCGCCTTCGCCTCCGACGTCCCGAAGTCCCCTCCGCCGCCTTCGCGTCGACTGCTCTCTCTCTCCCCCAAGTTCACCCATTCTCCTTCCTTCGACTAGATCTGCGACCAACACCGCCCTAGTCCGTCGGCCGAAACCACGTCGCCGCCGCCTTCGCCTCCGACGTCCCGAAGTCCCCTCCGCCGCCTTCGCGTCGATTGCTCTCTCTCTCTGTTCCCCCGAGTTCACCTTTCTCCTTCCACCACATCTTTGCTCGACCACCGCCGGCCCAGTTCGTCGACCAAAACCACGCCGTCGCCGCCTACGCCTCCGCCATCCGGAAGCCCCCTCTGCTGCCGCCAAGTCGACTGCTCTCTCTCCCCCCCCCCCAAGTTCTCCTCTTTGTCTCCTTCCACCGCATCTCCGCTCGACCAACACCAGCCCATTCCGTCAACCAAAACCATGTTGCCGGCTTCGCCGTCGCCTCCCGGAGCCCCATTGGCACGCTCCAATTTGTCCTTTGCGTCCGACGAGCTCAGGTTAAGGTTTCCCCTCTTTGCAATCCAAAAGCCGAGGCTTTGCTTTGATTGAGGATTTTGCCAAGTGTGGTAATTTGAACGACGCTAAACTGTTGTGTAGTGAAATAGGATAGAGTAATTTCGAGCTATGCAAAGAGGTTTTCAAGATTCGTTGGCTCGTCGATTGGGCATTGCAGCTTATTGTTGATGGGTTGGTGAAGGAGCGAAGGATTGAGGAAGTGGAGAAGCTTGTGCAACTTGGGAAGGTAAATAACACTGCCTCCGTTTGGTTTATAAACAGTTTTGATTTTTTTTTTTAACAATGTCGTAGCTTCTTATCTAGTCCTTAACAATAGAGGTGGGATAGACTATTGGCTTGTAGCATCCTGTAATAAGCTGCAGTTGACTAACATTGTGATTAGAGATGGTCTTTAGCTACACAGTAGTCTACAGTGGCTGAGATGATCTCAGATAGTCCCTTGCTTATTAAGGAGTGATTCTATGATTCAAAGAAAATAAAGGGCAAAGTAAAGATCTATTGTGTTATTAATATTGCATGCCCAGTTCTTGATGGAGCTTGAACGTATTAGTTCTCAATAAATGTGCATGTTCTCTGTGTTTCTTGAAATTATTGTCTGATGGTTGATCTTCATTTGTTTTGTCCTTTCGAGACTTTTTCATTTGTTAAGTGGCAACCCAATCTTTAAATGCTGTCTGATCTTTTGGTGACCAGATGTTGACACTTGATTTTTAATCATTTTTTCTATTGCTAAAGTAATAAAAAATCCATAAAAATTCATAAAATTGAAAAATCAACTTTGGGGACCTTAGCCAAGCCTAGGGAACCAATTTTGACCAAAAAACGATTTTTCATATTTTCAGTATTTTTACGTATTTTTAATTTATTTATTTTCGAAAATTAATAGAAAATCCATAAAAATTCATAAAATTGAAAAATCAACTTTGGGAACCTTAGCCAAGCCTAGGGAACTAATTTTGACCAAAAAATAATTTTTCATATTATATATATTTTAATTTTTTTTAAAAAAAATACAAAAATATTTGAAAATTTTGGAAAAATAACATTTGAGGCCAAAAAATACACAAAGATAGTTAATATTTTTATTTTAAATCTATTTTCATATTGGCCATCGCAAATTCAGAAAAATCCAATTCGAGTCACGTGTTCCTTCACGAGTATAATCTCGAATCGGGCCTAAAAAAAATTTAATTTGAGTCAACTTATTTTTAACTTTCACTTTTTATGAGTTGTGACATTGTCTTCTAATATTTTAAATTTTCATCTTGGCCCAATTATACCCAGAATGACTTAATTTTGCAAAAGGGCTTTAATTAAATTATGCATTATTTTCAGCGACAAGAAATGAGCTTAAATTTGACATGTGGTAAATTTTGGTGTGTCAAAAATTGTGAGGAGATTTGGACTTAAAGAAATATATTTTTTTCAGGGACTGAATTGTAAATACTTAAAATTCAAGGACTAGAGTGCAAATACCTAACTCTTGAAGGATTATTTTACAAATAATAAAAAGAAGAGTTAGTGGATAAATTAGAATAGAGAAGGGAAGATGAAGAAGAGGAGATGAAGAAGAGAAGTTGGAGAAGAATGGATGGAGAAAATAAGATAAGAATAGAGAAGGGAAGATGGAGATGAAGAAGAGTTAGTAGAGAAATTAGAATGGAAGATAAGAATAGAGAAGGGAAGATGGAGATTAAGAAGAGTTAGTGGAGAAATTAGAATGGGAGATAAATATGGAGAAGGGAAGATGAAGATGAAGAAGAGTTAGTGGAGAGATTAGAATGTGAGATAGAGATGGAGAATGGAAGATGAAAATGAAGAAGAGTTAGTGGAGAAATTAGAATGGGAGATAGAGTTAGTGAAAAAATTAGAATGGGAGATAGATGAGTAGGTTATAAAAGGAGGAAGAAGTGAGCTTGAGAAAGGATTCTTGAGAGAGAAAATTTGAAGTGTTTGGGTGAATTTTTTGGAGAGAAAATTTTGGATGTTTGAGAGAGTTTTGGGAGATTGAAGAAAATTTTGAGAGAAAGAAAATACCAAAAGAGAGAGAATTTTGAAGATGATGGGAGTTTAAAGCTAGGGGTTATCATCACAAATTCCTTCATCGATCAATATAAATCAAGAGTTCATCCTCGTCAACGAGCAAACAAATTCAAGCTAAGTGTTTTTATTTATTCATTTATTTATGGTTTTACTCGCAAATTAGCACAAATTGTATACACTTTCTCAATCTCCTTTTTCTTCCATATTTTATGTCAGGAGAATGATATCTCTACGTCAACAGCAAAAATCTCGTCGAGATGCAAAAATTGGCCCAGACAAGCTCCTAAGCTGTCCACCGATTTCTCAACTGATCTGTGACTAAAAGTCCCTCTTAATTCAAAAGAAACTCTCTATATTGGGAACATAGAGAGCGAAAATCAATTATAGAAATC
Organism: Psidium guajava; assembly: GCA_016432845.1. Lineage (NCBI taxonomy): Eukaryota > Viridiplantae > Streptophyta > Magnoliopsida > Myrtales > Myrtaceae > Psidium > Psidium guajava. Next base: position 38,320,558 of record CM028228.1, read on the forward strand.
CCTCCCAAAAAAAGGGGGGATAAGTACTCTTTCTACTCTTCTGGTTTTAGGTACAGATTAGCACATATTTTGTATACTAACACTTCACTCTATTTTATGTCAGGAAGCCGCAGCTCTATATCAATGGTCAATCCTATGGAAGCACAAAATCGGCTTGGAGGAGTCCTCAAGCGCGCACAAATTTCAAATTGTTGAATCAATTCGTTGTATTTCATTTTAAAAAATTCATACCCCAAAATGGAGAGGACAAAGTCCATCCGCAATTTAAATACCTGCACCATAAATCCCAAAGGGAAGAGCCAAGCCAATGCTTAGCCTCCCATTGGAGGTTTTTACTTATAGTAGTTAAATACCTGCAACTTAAATACCTGCACCTTAAATCCCAAAGGGAAGAGCCAAGCCAATGCTTAGCCTCCCATTGGAGGTTTTTACTTACAGTAGTTAAATACCTGCACCTTAAATCCCAAAGGGAAGAGCCAAGCCAATGCTTAGCCTCCCATTGGAGGTTTTTACTTACAGTAGTTAAATACCTGCAACTTAAATACCTGTACCTTAAATCCCAAAGGGAAGAGCCAAGCCAATGCTTAGCCTCCCATTGGAGGTTTTTACTTACAGTAGTTAAATACCTGCAACTTAAATACCTGTACCTTAAATCCCAAAGGGAAGAGCCAAGCCAATGCTTAGCCTTCCATTGGAGGTTTTTACTTACAGTAGTTTAAATACTTGCAACTTAAATACCTGTACCTTAAATCCCAAAGGGAAGAGCCAAGCCAATGCTAGGCCTCCCATTGGAGGTGTTTATTCACTGTCATGTACTTCCTATAATTTAATTTTTGAATCATCAGACCCAAAAGATGAGTAGGTCGTAATACTGCACAGAAGTCGTTAACACACTCCCTCTTTCGGCTTCAGGGAATCTTTAACACTTAAAAAAATATAACAAACAAAAATATATACCATCCATGCATCCTATTTAAAAAGTGAAAACACAAAAGAGAATACCTTACTAGAGCTTTAGGAATAAACCAAGCCTGAGTTGCCGGATTAGGATATCCATGAAATTAAGGTACCGAAAGGGCATTAGTTTTAATTAACTAGTGTAACCAAGTCCCCGAGCTCATAATCTCTGGTTCGCAGGAATAAATTAGTTCTCCCGCTAATTTATTTAGGTTTCTAATCGACCTACCAAGAACGATTAGTGGCGACTTCAAATTTCAAAATCATTTAAACAAAAACCAAAGTTGCGATTCGGTAGGGCTTGGGAGGGTCCGCATTAGGTTAGTCAAATCTAATTAACCTAATAATCCGTTAACCCCTTTTAAAATTTAAAAAAATATTTTCAGAGGGTCGCGACAGACTGGCGACTCCACTGGGGACAGAGATTTTTAAATTTTCGAAAAAAGATACCAATTGGAATACTTAAATTTTTTCGAAATTTTAAGAGTCTTAGTGGACTTAGGCCAATGAAAATTTCATGCATATCTCGCTTCTGGCGATATTGTTTGGGACTCATTCTATAGGTGTTATATGTTTTTGCAGGATGGGAGTTATAAGGGGCGGAGTGTTTGGCTAACCCCTTTGTTTTGCAGGCTCGGTGTTGGGTTTATTTGTTTAATTTCGCACATTTTTAGAAGCGCTGTTTTGATATCAATTGTTGTGCATGTCTTGCATACTCTGAGGATCACGACACCTGCACACACAAGCGTCTAAACCCAAGTCGCGAAATTCTTCCTAGAAAACCATAGATAGGGATCGAATATGCAAAGCTCTTGCGTCGATTGCGCTCGGGTTGACCATATTTTATTCCGCTCATTATCTGAATTGACAATTCTTCCCATTGTGATTTGATTGCGCGGAGGGTAAGTTTGTCAATTCAGATAGTGGGAGCCTTTTTAGGTCCATACCTTGTCTCTCCTTCTTTTATTTTCTAGAGTCCACTCCTCACTTGAGTCATGCGCATGACTATGTGAATTGCATTTCTCCAAGGTAAAAGTAAGTTCTCTAATTTTATCTTGTATTTATTTTCGGTCGGTCCATGCCAGGTGTTAGTCAGTTTTTGAGCTTGATATTACGACCATTCTTTTTAAAAGAAATTAAAAATTAAATTTGTCCCTCATTTCTTTTAAAATTTTTTTTTTTTGAAAAAATGATGTAAAAAATCCCTTCATGGGAATTTTATTAACCAATAAGGGATTTTTGTCATATTTTTATTGCTTCAATAAAAATGAAATTTTCTTGAAAAAATTTTCCTCTGAAAATTTCAATAAAAAGAAAAATTCCTTAAAAAAAAAAACTCTAGTAGACATCAAGTGATTTTATCACATTTTTCAAATTATAAAAACTTGCAAGAAAATTCTTCTCGAGAAATTCGCTCATGTTTCTCTAAGAAAATTTTCTCTAAATAAAATTAGACTAATTGACCAATAAGAGATTTTTGTCATGTTTTTTTTTCTCCAATAAAAATGAAATTTTCCCGACAAATTTTCCTCTGAAAATTTATTTCGATAAAAAGAAAAATTCCTTTAAAAAAACATCAAGTGATTTTATCACATTCTTTCAAATTATAAAAACTTGCAACAAAAATTCTTTTCGAGAAATTCGCTCATGTTTTTCTAAGAAAAGTTTCTCTAAATAAAATTAGACTAATGTCTCGGGGGAATTTCGTTAACCAATAAAGGATTTCTGTCATGTCTTTCCTGCTTCAATAAAAATAAAATTTTCCTGACAAATTTACCTCTGAAAATTTATTTTGATAAAAAGGAAATTCCTTCAAAAATTTTAGTAAACGTCAAGAGACTTTGTCACATTCCTTTAAAAAAATAAAAAAAAGAATAATAAATATGAAAAAAATTCTGTATCAGAAATTAACCCATTTCTTCCTAAGGAAATTTTTTTTTCTTTCTTCTGATTTCTCTATAAAATAGAAAAAATCAAATTGGACTAATATAGGAGTCATGGACCGACATTTCTTGTGTCGCATACTAATTATATCTTTTTCTTTTGCAGGGAGATCCTAGATACCCCAGACGGGTGTAAAAATTAAGTTCAATAATATATCAAGAATCATCTTCAGAAATACCAAAAGACGAAAAACACCGAGGCTTCAACCGTTAATTCTGGGGGGCAAACGAACATTGTCCATCTTTGACAGACAAAGTTGTGTCAATCCGTAAACTTGTATGGGCAGTGTATTCTGATATGACGGTGGATTTATACTGATTAAACATGGGGGCATATTTAATGTATTGCAGAGGATCCCGCGTCTTTTGAAAAACAATATGGATTATATAATCAGAACCCATGAAACAAATACCTTTACCTCATCAAATCAACCAGAGACCGGTCTTAAAATTTCCTCTTATCCGAAACATGCGGAGGGCTTTAGAGGACCGAGGTTCTATTAATGAACGTGGCCCACAGGAATTTCTCCCGACGCTACAGGCGACCGACACGAGCAAGTGGACGCCGAAAGAAACAAAATATGGATAAAAGTGGGCACACAACAGGTGGCCGGATTTACTACCAGCGCACTGATCGAGTTGTCATAGCGTTATTGTTCGTGATCTCAAGATGGATAGTGGGGGCCACCGCCGAACCCATCATCAATGTTCTCGATATCATCGTCTGGAGCAATTAAACAAGAACATCAAGAAGAACATTAAGCCTCGACATCTTCGGTACCTCAAATCGTTCTGTTATGCTATGCGGAAGAAACGATAGCAGGAAAATTAAAAAAAAAAACAAAACAAAACACGTGAAGCTTTTCTTTCATTCCATTCATCAAAGAGTATTACAACAACTCACTGGGGAGGAAAGGTAAAGCCAAACTGGGCCCTGATGACCATTACGAAAGAGCTCAACTGACTCTCCAAACAGTTGATGCTCTGGATGCACCGGGCACTCTCGGGATCAAGCTCCGCGAGCCTAAAGAAGAGACGATCGCACTTCTCTTTAACCTGGGCCATAGTGGCCTCGTAATGCTCAACAGCAAACTCCAGGTCCGGAACCGCTGCCCTCTCGAAAGCAATGTCTGCCGTAATGTCATCAAGTCTCTCCTGCAGCCAACCACATTTACACCTCATCACAATATTGCCTGGCTCCTGTTCGGCGTAAGTTCGGACCAAGGCCAGACGGTCCACCAACTTTCCCCTCTCACGAACCAGCCACGAAAGCTGATCGTTGGCAAACTTGAGGGCCTTTTTGTGATTATCAGCCACAAACGTAACTGTTGCCAGACGCTCGTGCCGGTCTCGGTAACGGGCTTTCACGACGGCGGTCACAAGGACCGTCTCATAAGCACGGTTATAGGCAGCCAGAAAATTGATGAAGAGGGTCGAGAAGTTCCGGTACTCCTTCCCTAGTTGGGTACCCTCAACAGAAGCAGCGTCCACGGTCCTAAATAAACCGAGGATTTCAGCCTCAACGGTAGAGTTTTTGGCTATATGAGCGTAACCTCTACCAAGAAGATTGTAGAGTCTCTCCCACCCAGCTAGGACTTCGGCGGATAAGGTATGGTTAAGAGAATTGACCATTTTTGAAAGCAGAATACGAAAGAAAAGGGGAGAGAGGTGAGGCAGATGAGCGGAATGCGAAGATGGTAATCTGCTTTGAAGTAAATATTGATTTCATAGTGACGGTATCAACCAGTCAAGATTTCTCTTATCTACCATTCTCTATTGGCACCACCCTCGTTGGCTCGAATTCCCATCAGATGGCGACTGGGAGCTAAGCGAGTCTGAAATCTCCGCAGAAAGTTTGACGAGACACCGCCACTTTGAAAAAAAAGACGGAAAGATGAGCTGAGTGGAAGACACGGCAAACGTTAGCGAAAAGGAGATACGACTTGTCTTCATTGGAGGACCCGCCAGTAAATCGACGGTGGAGATCTTGACAGGGGCCCTCTATCACGAAAAGAAAAAAGAAGACAAACTGAGCGAGAAACAAGGATTTCCCCTTTGATCAAAAGCTGAATATCAGATTTTCTCCCTCGGAAAATCTAATAGCGCTGCCCGTGAAGAGGGAAGTCGTTGCTATTGCCAGAGAAAGAACTTGTCCCCATTTGATAGTCAGAGTTCATTCGCAAGAACTCGCAGGAGAAAGATAGAGAGGAAGGAGTTCTCGTGGGAGAGGAATTCAAAACCTTCACCATCAAAGCATCGGCTTTCAAAGCCTGTTACGAAAAGGCATCAACGATCTCGTGATCCCTCAAGTCCGAGAAGACATCCCGAGGCGGTCTCGAATCGGCAGTCCTAGATCCAGAAATATGTCGAGTGTTAGGGGAACAGGCGCATGTTCAACCCTGGTCAAAGCTGATGAAGTTCCTTACCCTGAGGGTCTACTGGTCATGGCCATTGACGGTAATCCAGTCTCTCTGTCAATCCTTGTTACCGTATTAAGAAAATGCCGGTATAAGGTTGTAGCTCAAGCAAAGGCGACAGAGGCCTTAGAGATATTAAGGAGGAGTAGTGACCCGTTTGATATCGTCCTCACCGCCATGGTAGGGATTGATATGGATGTTTTCACTCTCTTGGAAGTCATCAATTCTAAATTAAACATGCCAGTCCTCGTAATATCGGCAAGCGATGATCAGCAAGCCCTAATGAAGGCTGTCTTAAATGGGGCCCAAGATGTCGTAACGAAACCAGTTAGAGTTCAGATGCTTCAAAACATATGGCAGCACGTGGTAAGGAAGCAATTGCACGATCATGAGAACAAGCATCAAGCCTTCAATTTTGTTCCAAGCAACTGGAGAAAGAAGATGAGTTGGTCTCCCGAGCTGCATCGTATGTTTGTTAATGCAGTTCAGCAGCTAGGAATAGATTCGGCACGGCCGCAACATATACTGGAAATTATGAAGGTAGAGGGACTCACTAAAGCAAATGTTTCGAGTCATCTTCAGAAGTACAGAAAAAGGGTGAGAGAACACAATGCAGCTCAGAATCAAGAAAACCAAGGCGGGACTGATCCAAGCCTGAACGTCGAGTCTCCTCGCCACCATAAGTTCCCCAGGTTAGCATGGGGCGAGCCACTTCCCATCATCAACCAAGCTAGTAGCCATGCCATCAATCCCCCAGGCGTTAATCAAAGTATCCCCCAGAATCACCCTAATGCTCTTCAAGAGTATAGACTGCAGGAGCAGTGTATTCAGATTCCTTGGTTTGAGCACCAACCTGTGGCTAGAATTCATCCCATGATCAGCGCGCCTGCGCAGCCAAAGAATCAGACAAGAAATTATCCTGAGCACTTCCACTTCTCTAATCCTCGAATGGAAGGAGTTCTTGGCAGCAGGACAGTTGGTGATCCCCACACTTTCTCGAGTAATGATGAAGGCTCCAGCACGAGAAGTCAAATTGCTCATGGCGATGACAGAATGAGAAATCTACCGCCAGCATTTGCCAACAACAATGCCCAATTCGAGTATCAGTTGCTGGAAGGTTCAAGAGATTACCCAGATGATGAGCTTACTGCCCTGGTCAACCAGTTTAGGGTTGACAGACGTCCCAAGCCGCGATCAGGAGCTAGTGAGTAAGGACTCTCAAACATCTGTCATCCACACCCGAACCGACACGAGACTAGCTGATTATCAAAGAGCCACAGGAGAGGCAGAACTGACCTTGAATAAATGCACCTTTCATTTCATGCTTAATTCCCCTGCGTATGATATTTCCAGCTTTCTAGGTGACTAGATTTAATTCAGGGGCAAGGGGGTAATTTGTTTTTTTATCTCGTCGAATGCGTGAATCCCTTTTTTATGCTAGATTTAAGGCGGATCAATTTGTGGCAACGTCGCTTACTGCCATAATGAGAAATGTTGAATGGCCTCACGTAGGGAAATTTCAAGTGAAAAGCCCAGGCGAGCTCGAAGACGGGTAACTGTGTGTCGTTCCAATTTACCCTTAATCGTTGCAAAATGCTAAATTGGATTTGTTCCATTCTCACCCAGGGGATTGCAAAGTGCCTCAAGAGTGTCGCAAAATGAAATGACCCAATGGAATGCGATAGGACTCATTCGCCTTCAAGGTAACCTTCAAATTAAAGGAGCCCTCCGGTCCACGGACCCGATGGCATGGAAAATAATGATGGTCCAAGGCAACCCGAAAGAAAACAAGGCCCAACTAAGCAAAGCACATATGTGGCAAGCTCAAAGTGAAAGGCAACTCGGGACATACAATTCAATCCAATCCAAATGAAGGAACTTCCTCAATTCAAATTCAATGGAAGTATACATAAGGGTAAAACAGTATCGTTCCAATTTTTCTAGAATATGAAGAACATATACTGTCGCATTCTCTTTCATTTTTGCAGGGGAAGTCTCTACTGGCCAGATTTTCCTGTCTACCATTCCCTATCAGTATCACTCCCGCTACTTGTCTCCAATCTCGAGCCAAGCAAATCCGACGTCTCTACGGAAAAGTTGGACGGGACGCCACTACTTTGAAAAAGAAAGGATAAAAAATAAGCTGAGTGGGAGACAAAGACATTTTCGGTAGAAAAGAGATACGACTCGTCTTTATTGAAGAACTCGCTAGCAAATTGACGATGGAGGCAGCAACAAGGGGCCCCCTTTCACGGAAAGATGGAAGGAGACGAGCTGGGCGAGAGATACGATGAAAAGAAAATCGAGAAAACCAGAACACTCGAGAGAGGCAATACAGTTGGTAAACCCACGTCTAATTTTAAAGAAGGAATCTTCTTGATAATTCTCATTCGTGCTCGAAAGAGAGACTCTTAAAGCATACGTAATCTCCAAGAAAAATCCAGAGAGTGAAAATACAAGAAGAGATATCAAACTTTGAGAAATCGTTAACCAAATCGAAGATGTCTCAACCCAACACACTTGAAAGTTATCGTTACTTGCTAAATATGGGAGAGGAAGAGTTCGAAGCCATGTTTGGGATCGAGCCTATGGAGTCCGGCCCTTCCACCGACGACGTCCAAGAGCCCGATAAGGATAAGGACAACAACGGTAAAGGTCAAAAGAAGCGTTACCGTCGCCATACTGAGGAGCAAGTACGAAAGCTTGAAGATTTCTTCAGAACGTGCCCTATGCCAGGCGGCAAACAGAAAATGGAACTGAGTCAAGAGCTAGGACTTGAACCTTCGCAAATCAAGTTCTGGTTTCAAAATAGACGAACCCGAATGAAGACTCGTCATGAGCATAACGAAGCCGAATTTCTAAGAGTTGAAAATGAAAACCTCCGAGCGGAGAACAAGATATATAAAGAGGCTTTTGCCTCCGCCACCTACCCCAACTGCAATACTCTCCTCACCCTCGATGAAATACATTTTCTGAGGATCGAAAATGCACGTTTAAGAGGTGAGTTAGATCAGTTCATAGCAGGATCAAGTTCTGTTGGAGCAAGACACAAAAAGACCGAGACTATGGGACCAGCATGGATGCCTTCTGAGGAGGAGGTGAGGTATCATCACCAGGCAAGTGGCATTGGCGACGAACTCGCCGCCATGATCAGGCAATTTAATGCTGATGAAGCACCAGGGCTTTAATGTGCATACGGATCCTGTATTTCAAAACTAGTGATCACGGGACCTGCAACACAGCCGACGCGTACCTGATCCGAAACAACGCTAGCTGATCACTCAAGAACCTGCAAAGGGAAGAAGATCAAACCTGGACGAATACGTCTACTTAGTTTCATCGCACGTTCTCACCTTTTATCGATGTCCAAAATCAATGCACAAGCTAGAAGTAATCATTTCCATTTCCCCCTTATTAAATGCTCGGAGCCGTTACCGCACCAAACTCGAAAAAATTAATATCGAGAAGAAATCCGCGTAAATCCGAAGGGTAAACCCGTATCGTTTCAAGTTACCCTCGAACTACCCATGTTTTAAAATTAAACCCCTCATATTTTCAGGAATTTGCAAAAAGACCCAAAAACGAAATTCCTTGGTTGGACTAAATTGGGGCAAATCAACTCGTGGACATTACCACGGAATGAACAGCTTCAGACAAAGGAAAGTGCGAACGAGAGACCCGAACAAATCTCAGACATAGGTAATTCTGTATCGTTCTAATTTGTTCATAATCATCACAAGTCCTGAATTGTTTTATTCCATTCTTAACAGGGATTGCAAATTATCTCGAGAAATACCGTAACATGGCCCAAGGTGATACAACAGGGCTGTTTTATCCCCAAAGATTAACCTTTGAAAGGATAGCCCCATGGACACCTACGGTCCAATGGACCGAATGGTATGGGGGATGACAGTAGGTCCGAAATATCCCGAGTTCGATCCCTGAGGGTGGGGAATGTTGTATGTATTATAAATAAATGAAACAACTTTTTGTGCATTTTTTTTAACAAACAGGAATACTTGACGACCTTACCAAAAAACAGGAATACTCGACGAGTAATATCAAATTCAGTATTTTACTATAGTCTTGCGATAATGGTGAGGTGCCTAACAAAAGTCGAGGAAAATTCAATCCAGCAAAATTGGTAAGAGACTCGTGCAAGGCATTCAAGACGAAAGGTAAATCAGTATCGTTTCCAATTTACCCCTTTTAATACTGGTTGACATGTCTCCTTTTCTTTCTACAGGAAATATTTACACTAACATTTAACATGTTGAAGGAGACAAATCCAAAAGAAAATTATGATCATCTGACAAGATCTATTTTGGTGAAAAATGGGGCAAATTAATCACAAGTTATGAAGCAAAAAAAGCAAATACGTCTTCCTTATCTCGTTTGATTTCAAGAATAATTTCTCTGCTTTTTGCAGGGGCATTCAACCACTAAACCACGGCGGTCGCTGTTATTAAGCAAACCGAAATGCTCCATCACCTATATGCTTCATCGCACAGGGGCAAAGTTGAGATGAACCGCCCCTCGACATAAGGAGTAGGCTTCCCAATTTGTTCGGTCCGCCCACATACCAGGGGCAATTCAAATCCGCCCATATTTGCACATTATATAAACACACATTATGCTAAAAAATTGTCACATCTGCATTGTGTTTACACATTTCACGAATTATGTATGATTATTCCGCATGTTTAATTTACCAACTCCAACTTAGAGCATAAACTGCATAGGAGACATCAAATGTGCAAAATGGGGCATAACAGGATGAGGAAAGTTAAACCATTTCTACACACGGGTCTAACATTTTAATCTACAGATAAACAGCCTTTCTCTAGAGTGAGAGAAAGCCCCTTCGGACTAAAGTCCCCCATTCAGATTACATTCGAGGCGTTCATATTATGAGAACCTCCTTAAATAGAATTGGTAATGCAAACTTGACAGAATAGTTTTGCATGATCCACATTTTGATTGATTGCATCATGAGTTATCACACAGACTACTTCTAATCATTGCCAACTTAGCTGAAGAATTTTGTATGAACCAATGAACGCATTGATGAAAATGCTTGCACATGTTAGCTCTGACATTGCCTGACAGGCAACACATTCCCGGTGTTTGAGTTAGCTTCCAAAGTCTTGAAATTCATTTGGCGATTATTGAATGAACAAGCCTGGTTGTCGAGAAGCCACCAAGCATTTCTTCCAAATTCTCAGGTAAGTATATCTTCAACCTGAACCTTTCAAGAGAATGAATTCTGACGGTTGTTGGGGTACTCGAATCCATTGCGGTACATACAGGTATCCACCTTCTTCAATAAAGCATGATTTGTCTCAAGGACAGAAATGTTCGAGACCTTTTGATCTCTGCCTCTTTGGTTTATTCCTAAAGCGACAGGATAATATAATTTGGGTTTGAGCTTCTGCAGGATTCCTGATCTTTCCAGATTCCAGAATGGCACCCTTTGAGGTACACCAAGTCCTTCTTACAGGCAAAATAAGTCCTTCTTACAGGCAAACCAAGTCCTTCTTACAGGCAAATCAAGTCCTTCTTATAGGCACAAAGTCCTTCTTACAGGCAAATCAAGTCCTTCTTACAGGCAAAACAAGTCCTTCTTACAGGCACAAAGTCCTTCTTACAGGCAAATCAAGTCCTTCTTACAGGCAAAACAAGTCCTTCTTACAGGCACAAAGTCCTTCTTACAGGCAAATCAAGTCCTTCTTACAGGCAAAACAAGTCCTTCTTACAGGCAAAACAAGTCCTTCTTACAGGCAAATCAAGTCCTTCTTACAGGCATAAAGTCCTTCTTACAGGCAAACCAAGTCCTTCTTACAGGCAAACCAAGTCCTTCTTATAGACACCAAGTCCTTCTTATAGGCAAACTAAGTCCTTCTTACAGGCAAACCAAGTCCTTCTTACAGGCACAAAGTCCTTCTTACAGGCAAATCAAGTCCTTCTTACAGGCACAAAGTCCTTCTTACAGGCAAATCAAGTCCTTCTTACAGGCACAAAGTCATTCTTACAGGCATAAAGTCCTTCTTACAGGCAAATCAAGTCCTTCTTACAGGCATAAAGTCCTTCTTGCAGGCAAACAAAGTCCTTCTTACAGGCAAATCAAGTCCTTCTTACAGGCACAAAGTCCTTCTTACAGGCAAAGTAAGTCCTTCTTACAGGCAAAACAAAGTCCTTCTTACAGGCAAACAAAGTCCTTCTTACAGGCAAATCAAGTCCTTCTTACAGGCAAAGCAAGTCCTTCTTACAGGCAAAGCACCAAGTCCTTTTTACTGGTACCAAGTCCTTTCTACAGGCACCAAGTCCTTCTTACAGGTATCTCCATGTGGTGACCTACCATACGGGTCAAATCTCAATCAAAATTTAATCAGTAGAATCCTTTTATTAGAAATCTACCATGGTACGACCCACCATACGGGTCAAATGGTATGACCCACCATACGGGTCAAATTTTAATTCAATTTTTAATCAGTAGAATCCTTTTATTAGGAATCTACCATGGATTGATCCACCATACGGGTTCAAGTTCAACCACCCTAAAGTTTTTTTATATAACGAATCCTTAGGTTCTCATTTCATTTTCAGTGGAACAATCATGTCACGACTCTTTTTATTTCCTTGTATTGAGTCGATAAGAATCCAGGTGTCATCTCGTCTTTGAAATGAACCTCTACCGAGCTTCCTTTCAAAGAGGGGCAGCTGTTGACACCTGATTTTTAATCATTTTTTCTATTGCTAAAGTAATAAAAAATCCATAAAAATTCATAAAATTGAAAAATCAACTTTGGGGACCTTAGCCAAGCCTAGGGAACCAATTTTGACCAAAAAACGATTTTTCATATTTTCAGTATTTTTACGTATTTTTTATTTATTTATTTTCGAAAATTAATAGAAAATCCATAAAAATTCATAAAATTGAAAAATCAACTTTGGGAACCTTAGCCAAGCCTAGGGAACTAATTTTGACCAAAAAATAATTTTTCATATTATATATATTTTAATTTTTTTAAAAAAAAAATACAAAAATATTTGAAAATTTTGGAAAAATAACATTTGAGGCCAAAAAATACACAAAGATAGTTAATATTTTTATTTTAAATCTATTTTCATATTGGCCATCGCAAATTCAGAAAAATCCAATTCGAGTCACGTGTTCCTTCACGAGTATAATCTCGAATCGGGCCTAAAAAAATTTAATTTGAGTCAACTTATTTTTAACTTTCACTTTTTATGAGTTGTGACATTGTCTTCTAATATTTTAAATTTTCATCTTGGCCCAATTATACCCAGAATGACTTAATTTTGCAAAAGGGCTTTAATTAAATTATGCATTATTTTCAGCGACAAGAAATGAGCTTAAATTTGACATGTGGTAAATTTTGGTGTGTCAAAAATTGTGAGGAGATTTGGACTTAAAGAAATATATTTTTTTCAGGGACTGAATTGTAAATACTTAAAATTCAAGGACTAGAGTGCAAATACCTAACTCTTGAAGGATTATTTTACAAATAATAAAAAGAAGAGTTAGTGGATAAATTAGAATAGAGAAGGGAAGATGAAGAAGAGGAGATGAAGAAGAGAAGTTGGAGAAGAATGGATGGAGAAAATAAGATAAGAATAGAGAAGGGAAGATGGAGATGAAGAAGAGTTAGTAGAGAAATTAGAATGGAAGATAAGAATAGAGAAGGGAAGATGGAGATTAAGAAGAGTTAGTGGAGAAATTAGAATGGGAGATAAATATGGAGAAGGGAAGATGAAGATGAAGAAGAGTTAGTGGAGAGATTAGAATGTGAGATAGAGATGGAGAATGGAAGATGAAAATGAAGAAGAGTTAGTGGAGAAATTAGAATGGGAGATAGAGTTAGTGGAAAAATTAGAATGGGAGATAGATGAGTAGGTTATAAAAGGAGGAAGAAGTGAGCTTGAGAAAGGATTCTTGAGAGAGAAAATTTGAAGTGTTTGGGAGAATTTTTTGGAGAGAAAATTTTGGATGTTTGAGAGAGTTTTGGGAGATTGAAGAAAATTTTGAGAGAAAGAAAATACCAAAAGAGAGAGAATTTTGAAGATGATGGGAGTTTAAAGCTAGGGGTTATCATCACAAATTCCTTCATCGATCAATATAAACTAAGAGTTCATCCTCGTCAACGAGCAAACAAATTCAAGCTAAGTGTTTTTATTTATTCATTTATTTATGGTTTTACTCGCAAATTAGCACAAATTGTATACACTTTCTCCATCTCCTTTTTCTTCCATATTTTATGTCAGGAGAATGATATCTCTACGTCAACAGCAAAAATCTCGTCGAGATGCAAAAATCGGCCCAGACAAGCTCCTAAGCTGTCCACCGATTTCTCAACTGATCTGTGACTAAAAGTCCCTCTTAATTCAAAAGAAACTCTCTATATTGGGAACATAGAGAGCGAAAATCAATTATAGAAATCCCTCCCAAAAAAATGGGAGATAAGTACTCTTTCTACTCTTCTGGTTTTAGGTGCAGATTAGCACATATTTTGTATACTAACACTTCACTCTATTTTATGTCAGGAAGCCGCAGCTCTATATCAATGGTCAATCCTATGGAAGCACAAAATCGGCTTGGAGGAGTCCTCAAGCGCGCACAAATTTCAAATTGTTGAATCAATTCGTTGTATTTCATTTTAAAAAATTCATACCCCAAAATGGAGAGGACAAAGTCCATCCGCAATTTAAATACCTGCACCATAAATCCCAAAGGGAAGAGCCAAGCCAATGCTTAGCCTCCCATTGGAGGTTTTTACTTATAGTAGTTAAATACCTGCAACTTAAATACCTGCACCTTAAATCCCAAAGGGAAGAGCCAAGCCAATGCTTAGCCTCCCATTGGAGGTTTTTACTTACAGTAGTTAAATAACTGCACCATAAATCCCAAAGGGAAGAGCCAAGCCAATGCTTAGCTTCCCATTGGAGGTTTTTACTTACAGTAGTTAAATACCTGCAACTTAAATACCTGTACCTTAAATCCCAAAGGGAAGAGCCAAGCCAATGCTTAGCCTCCCATTGGAGGTTTTTACTTACAGTAGTTAAATACCTGCAACTTAAATACCTGTACCTTAAATCCCAAAGGGAAGAGCCAAGCCAATGCTTAGCCTCCCATTGGAGGTTTTTACTTACAGTAGTTTAAATACTTGCAACTTAAATACCTGTACCTTAAATCCCAAAGGGAAGAGCCAAGCCAATGCTAGGCCTCCCATTGGAGGTGTTTATTCACTGTCATGTACTTCCTATAATTTAATTTTTGAATCATCAGACCCAAAAGATGAGTAGGTCGTAATACTGCACAGAAGTCGTTAACACACTCCCTCTTTCGGCTTCAGGGAATCTTTAACACTTAAAAAAATATAACAAACAAAAATATATACCATCCATGCATCCTATTTAAAAAGTGAAAACACAAAAGAGAATACCTTACTAGAGCTTTAGGAATAAACCAAGCCTGAGTTGCCGGATTAGGATATCCATGAAATTAAGGTACCGAAAGGGCATTAGTTTTAATTAACTAGTGTAACCAAGTCCCCGAGCTCATAATCTCTGGTTCGCAGGAATAAATTAGTTCTCCCGCTAATTTATTTAGGTTTCTAATCGACCTACCAAGAACGATTAGTGGCGACTTCAAATTTCAAAATCATTTAAACAAAAACCAAAGTTGCGATTCGGTAGGGCTTGGGAGGGTCCGCATTAGGTTAGTCAAATCTAATTAACCTAATAATCCGTTAACCCCTTTTAAAATTTAAAAAAAAATTTTAGAGGGTCGCGACACCAGACGAGATTGATGCAGTTTAGATAGAGTATGAAGGATATAGGTTGATAGACCGTTCGTTTTATCCTTTTAAAACTGATGCAGCTCAATGTGACTGGAGCCAATATTGAGGCTGAAGCAGCAAAAATTGCACGGGCAGTGGCGTCTTCATCTCTTGTTAAGGTATGGTAATAAACTTGAGCATTCAACTTTAGGTGGGTTGTCAGGCTAACTGACATTGAAGTTTGTGAAATGAGGCTGCTGTTTATGGAAGAGATCTACACTAGGGACGCATTTCTTGTGCTGCTGGCTATGCTGGAATTCCTTTTCAGCTAAATAAGCGCCATATAGAACTTGGTGACGTTCTTTTGATGGATGGTTCCTTTCATAAACAGATACTATGGAAAAGCACATGAAGTTATCTGATGCTATCTATATGCAAAAGCGGGGATCTGGAAAGAGAGGCCAGAAAGGGAAAGACTTCTCACGTGGGGCATCTGGCAAGGACTCGTCCAAGAGGGACAAGAAAAAGAAGCAATGTCGCCGACCATCTGGGAGTAACGATAGGTGTTTTAACAAGCTAGATGATAATGATTGCCGTCTTGGCATTCCAGATGACGTGCCAATTTGATATTCCAAATCCTGTCCCCGACTCCTCCCGTGGGAGTAGCTTCTTCAAGAACTCCCTGACTCAGGTGCACTACTCTGCTGCAGAGGTGCTGTGAGATGATCTCTAGTTGATGAGCTGCACTCTTTGGATGGTGATGTATATAAATAACTCTAACGAGTGGTTTTGTTTGGCAACTGTTGCAAGAGCTACCTAGTTATACTCATGTTTGGACAACTGGTATTGATGCTTTGAGACATCAAGTGTGGATATTTTGTATGTCCACGGTACTACGGTATTAGCTGTGGTCCATGTTTGACTATTCAGTGAGCTTTGCATATTTCCGTATGTCCGATGGAGTCCTGCATTCGGACTTTTGTATTCCGTTCTTTTGCGGAAACTGAAGTAGGTGTTTTCTAATAAATTCGTTAATGACAAGGGTGTTCGCAAATGAGAATATGTGACTAAAAAAAGAAAAATTAAGAACTCTAGTTATACAAAAAAAAACGTGAGAAGTTAAAAAAAACGATGTTTTGCTTCAAATAGAGCAATCTTTTACGTATACGGAAAAGATTATTCTATTGTAAAAAAAAACGTAAGGATTGAAGTTAGACAAAAAAAAAAAATTAACGCGTAACGTTCGGAAAAAAAAACGATATTTCGTTTACAATAGAACAATCTTTTGCGTTTACGGTGAAGTTGGATAAAAAAAATGTAAGAATTGAAGTTCGATAAAATCTTTTGCGTATACGATGACAGCTTCGCAAAAAAGAATGTAACGCGTACATTTCGACCAAAAAAAAAACGATGGTTTGGTTTGCTTAGAGAAGAACAATCTTTTGCCTTTAGACTGAACTTGGACAAAAACAAAACACAAGACTGAAGTTCGACATAAAAAAAAAATGTAATGCGTGCATTTCGACAAGAAAAAACAACCGTTCCAGCGCCTAAAACCACCGATTCGGTTCACTTCGAGCGGTTTCCAGTTCTTTTGCACACCCCTAGTGACAAACACCACTAAGACAACTCCATCTACTTCATTCGTCAATGCTTGTTCCAAGGACACTGTGATCTTCATCGTGCATACATAGCACTTGTGATGCAGTTCAGCTATGACAATCATCGTTTCAGGAAAAAATTGATCTTTAACATTTCAGTAGAGCAGCTCCATAATACACTTCCTTGTCATGTGGCAAGCATATTTCACACTAAAGTTTCATCTGAGAAGGCAATCTCTAATAGCACAAAGAGCATGTAGAGAAATAGCTAAAAGAACTGGAGTAGAGATCAAGAAATTGAGTTTCCAAATCAAAGTGCGATAACTAATCATCGTTTACAATGTCTAAATGTCAACAGTCACATTATTCATTCATGCAACAAGTATATACTTCAAAGGTCTTGGGAACGTCCTGGACTGCCACAGTCTACGGCTCCATAGAAATTCAGCAACTTCACGGGCACCACCTTTTCCTGGGACAAGCAATATGTGCAATATCAAGCTTCAGCAACTGCAGGCTCTCACCATCCTCGCCTATAAAACCAGAACAATGCAAGGATTTGACACATCAAAGCTCTATAATGCATCATCTGAAAATTTCAATTTAAGGAGCAAGTCTACTACACATTTCAATTAACAATGGTTCCTTTATCCAATATGCTCCATAAGTTACCAACAAAAGCAGTTTCATTGAGAACATCATCCGTGGCACAATTGAACAAGGAAACTAGTATCATAGAGGAAAACCTTAGAGTGACAGGGAGAGACCTCGGTTTTTCTTTAACGTGGTGTGCACATTCCCGACTATTGATGCTGCGACTGTGCATTGTCCACGCCTTCGTAATCATTTGACTCATTCATCCCAGGATGCTGAAAAGAGTTGGATGACCCCTGTACAAAGGAACAACGAATATACTTATATTGTAACAAGCAACATGCCTAAATAAATAAGTCTAAAAAATTCTCACATCAACAAAAGGCAAGCTATACCTGACTCAAAATGGTACCATGAGATCTATTATGATACTCCAACATCTATCCAAAAGACACCATTAATAATAAATATTACCATAGTAACAAGAAGATGAGATAACATTGGGACTGAAAAGATTTTCATAATAACCACCTGACTTGTGAACGAGGAAAATCCATTCATGATCCCTGGTGGCATGACATATGGCGATTGCATCTGTAGTTGTAAAGAGGCGCAATTAGTTGAAGAACAATAAGAAAAATTGATTGATCACCAGTTAAGCTTTCGTTATGTCGATAGAAGCAATGTTGACAAAACGTAAGCTAGCATACCCAATTATTAAATACCTGACTGGGGATTGGACAAAATCCATTTATAATCCCTGGCGGCATGAAGTATGGTGGTTGCATCTATATAAAAGGTACTAAATTAGTAAAATATAAATACACGTTAAAGACTAAGAGGGACATACCTGATTATGAAAATTTAGATTTACTGTAGGACCACCAAAATTGCTAGGATAAAATGCACTTCGAATTTGACTTGAATTACTCGAATAATGTGGAAAATGACTTTCATCATGTGTTGCTTGGACAACCAACTCTATATTATAAAGTAGTAAATATGTTAATTGGCATCATATTGCATAAGCCAAAGATGTAACTAATCATATTAACAAAACAATGTCACTTACCTCGATTTTCTATTCGTGATGGGGCTGTTCCTTTCTTAGATTTTTTCTTTTTTTTCTCACTTGAGCTTTTAAGCCTTCCATAAGTTGTTCCCTTTCCTTTTCTCCGAAGGGGGTCCAATACCGAAAGGTCACACGAGGAAGCCTTATTATTGTCAGCATCACTAGCATCAGTAGTCTCAACCACACATGATTTGTAAGATGAAATTTCAGCCTTAGTTTTACCCAAGTTCTTTCTCGCTATTCGCATGGTATTTACATCTTCTGCCCCCAAACTCATCACTTCAAAAGATTCTTGCATTAACGCGGAAAATCGATTAAATTTACATTGACCGGGTGACATTTCTTTACATTCATCATTCACAATTCCTTGTTTGGCACCTTTGGTCCATCTTTTCAAAATATAGGAAGATGGAATCCCCTTCACCAATATGTTCATATTCAATACGTGTAAGGCATGACGACATAACCACCCTTTCGATTCAAATAATTTGCATTCACAAGAAACTGAAAAGTCTGTGACGTTAAATCTAACAACATTTTCACGATGAATCCCTCCACACTTGAGAGTATATACATACTCCAATCCATCAAATGTAGTACTTGAAATCTGTTCAGAGAGACTTTGCAAAAATTCTTCATTGAACCTTTTAAAAATGGTACGAGTATACAATGAAGCAGCATGTGTCAAGATCCCATTATCCAAAACCTGCAATTTAGGCTTCCCACGAGAACTGTAATCATCTTGACTTTCAATTTCTCTCATGTGTTTTAATTGCTCTTCATAGTGATGGACAAATTCTACAAGGGTTAATGTCTTGGTCGACATAAGCTGGAAGACATTATTGGTACTCTCACTCCTTTGGCTTGATGTTATACCGCATGTAAAAGTATCACGACCAAAAGCTAAACTCCATTTATGTCTAATGTCGTATAATCTTCGAAGCCAACTGTCATTCTCAGTACCCCACTCCTCTTCCATTTCTCTCCAAGTAGATTCAAATTCATCCTCTGATCTGCACCTATACATAAGCACATAGAAATATTTATCCTTAAAATCTGACTCCTTGTAAAGATGTGGAATATTTTGATTGGCATTTTCCCAATGTGCCAAGTGCATAAACAATGTTGTGTATTCGGAAACACCATTCTAATGGCTTTTGCCATGGCTTGATCTTGATCAGTGAACATGGTTTTCGGAGCCCTATTTCCCATAGACTTCAAAAATGTCTCAAATAACCAAATGAATGAATTCGCGGTCTCATCCAACAAAAATGCACAACCGAACAGAGTATTCTTCCAATGGTGATTAATCCCAACAAAAGGTGCACATATCATGTTATATTTGTTGGTACGATATGTGGTATCAAACACCAACACATCACCGAAACAGTCATAATCATATTTGGACAAGCTATCTCTCCAAAATAAATTTGTCATTCTACCATCTTGATCTACCTGTACCGCGTAGGAAAACATTGGGTTTTGTTGTTGCATACAATGAAAATGATTCAAAAGGCTTTGACAATCTCCCCCACTTATACCATCGGATTTTTCCCTCTGCAATAAATTTTGAGAATCACGCAAGATAAAACCCAAGTTTTTGCTTCCTCCTGCTTTGTTTGCTAAGTATTTATGTGCCGCAGTTCCCCCAATGCCTGCTCTAGCCATATCCACTAAAGCACCCTTTTCATAATCTGATATCGACCGTCCACATCTAATGAAGTGCCTTTGATTTTCCGGCACAAATGCATGATTATGCTCAGAAACATATTTTATCACTTTGTAGACACCATTATCAACCTTAAATTTGATACGCGCAAGACACCCACATCTAACTTCAAATCTCTCATATTTCTTTTCTTGATCAGATGAGCTGACAGAATGCCCCTCACAATTACACACAAAAGTCCGTCGGGTTATTTCTCCTTTTGTATTTCTAACCATAGGGTCCTTCCTCACACCAAATCCTTTGTTAATTGCATAGGCCACATACTTATGATATGCTTCAACATCATTTGCAAAAACCATCCCTACTGCAAACTCAAATTCTTTTTCCATATCACGCATTGCATATGCAAGATGGGAAGCTTCATGCTACAACCAAATGGACAAAATGTAATTAATGCAGTGCTTTTATTAAAAAAAAATCATCTCGTCTGTTACTTAAGAAAGCAAAATATGTTTCGCATAGTATAAGTGAAGAATTACCTCTGATTCAGCCATCCAATAACTTTACATATGCAAATTGACTGATGTGATGACTTTAGAATAGGGATAGTTCTTCCAAGTTCCTTCCTAATAAAACACAGAATAAACATTTTTAGAACACAAGTCCAAAGAAATTTAAGGATTAAAATTTGCAGCTAAGTTATTATAGGCAAGAGGCTCTTACCAACAAAAAGTAGACAAGATAGCTCCATTCACCAAAAGATAGAAAAGTGACACCGAAATAATTGCAACATCATGTGAAACGTCTTGATCATACTTGAACATGCAAAAAAGGACAAACAAACAGAAAAAAAAAATAGATGAGAGATCAGTGAAGCACTTTCTAGAAAAGAATTGACAATGATATGTGCATATTTAATAACTCAAAGCATGCAGCTTTTGGACTACAATCCAGCAGAAAGATTTGAATTCTCTTTGCCGGTCACACCCAGTAAAAATGGAACAGTTTGCTTACTTTGGATCAAGAACCAACTTTTGGACTTCTTTGATAGCTGAACTTGCCGCGTATAACGATATTTTTCCAACTTGCATAAAGAACTCCAGCACATGTAAGATATGAGAGACAATTGCACATGCAACATCATTATCTAGGTACAATTTTTTGTCACACTGACTTCCAGAATCTGAAGTTTCGCTTCATGATCATTTGGAAGACAGCAAATTTCTTCAGTGAGTCTGTCAGCTTCTCCCAAGCTTTCAGGAGACAAGAAATCAAGGCCTAGCTGTACATTAGACTGAAAGGTACAAAAAAGAATGGTTACAAATTGTTGCAAGTAAAGTCCAATGAGATGTTGGGCTATGCATAGCACAACATAAACTTAAGATTGATATGATCTTTTAATTAGTACTTCAGTCAATTATCTTCATGCTGGAAAGGTGAAAATGTATTTTCATGTGATTCTTTCATGGACTGAAGACCATTCACAGAAAATATTATGACGGGGTTATCTCCAAATAAGATCCATAGATGACCAGTGAGCACATAAATGTGCACAACAAATATTTTCAAGATCGCAGACACACTGTTCAACGATAAGCAAAAGACCAATTGCCAACCTAAAACTAAACATGAAGCAAAATAAACACTTTAAGCTGATAATTAATTCCTCCACATGTCTTTTACGTAAGAGAAATCAAATAACAAATTAGTATAGTCCCCTTGTCTTCTCAAAAGAGCCATACAGACGACATGGTGCTACGGGGATCGAAGGGCATTGTTGTTTCTGTTTTGATTGAAAAACCCTTGTGCAATGAAGTTTTACTTGAGAAGCAGAAAATAAATTGTCCAAACAGAGACATAAATCTGTAATTGCTGTGATTGCTTCTACTAATTGATAGCAGGTGTAACCACCATGGTTTTCTCGATTATAGCTTACTTAAGTGATTCAAAAGTTATCCAAGACAATTGGATTACATAGTTCAAAAATTTATTGATACTGATTCAGTAATGAAAAAATCCATCTCGTAAAGCTTGCCGGTGAGCTATAAAACTAGAAATATAATCAACAAAGAAGCTTGCCTGGACATTTCTCAACTGGAAAGGGCATCCAGCCGGGATAAATATCGCTTGTCCCAGACACTGTACGAATGACCAAGGCTCCACTCCTGAGAATCGAAAAGGATTTTCTTTGACTTAAGATGTGCAACTCAGAGAACTCAGTAAGTATACTAACTTGACAATGATTTGAGTAATCACATTCTGGAGGCTGGTTCAAATGTGTAGCTTCTTATCAGACTAAACCAGTTGTTGACTGTAGGGACTCATAGACAATAACCACACAGTATACTCATTATCCAACACAGCAACACCCGAAAGCACTTCAAAAGCATTGCAGCATTTTTGTCAGCTCTGAAAATTTGAATTTGCTGGTAAACTAAACCAAATTCTAAAAGTACCACAGTCTACCAAATCAACAAAATCCTCTCCCACAGTACCAGTCATATGTTAACAGATTGGCTCAAGAATTGCATAAAGCAGAACAAAAAGTGTTGCTCACATTTCTGTAAAAAGGAGTTCAATTTTTGCATTGAAAACCCTAACCTGAGGTCGTCGGACGCAAAGGACAAATCGGAGCCGCCAATGGAGTTCTGGGAGGCGACGGCTGAGGCGGCGGCGTGGTTCTAGTCGACGGGAAAGTTTTGGTGGAGCGAAGTGTTTTTTGTCGAGAGAGAGAAAGAACTTGGACAGAGTAGAGTAAACAGTGAAATCGGAGAGAGAGGAGGCGGCAGCAGAGGGGGCTTTGGGACGGCGGAGTCTTAGGCGGCGGCGGCGGCGTGGTTTTGGTTGACGGAATGGGCTGGTGTTGCTCGAGCGCGAAGACACCGTGTAAGGAGACAAAGATCTGAACTCGGGGGAACAGAGAGAGAGAGAGCAGTCGACGCGAAGGCGGCGAAGGGGACGTCGGAGGCGAAGGAGAAGGCGGCGGCGACGTGGTTTCGGCCGACGGACTAGGGCGGTGTTGGTCGCAAGTCTGGTCGAAGGAAGGAGAATGGGTGAACTTGGGGAGAGAGAGAAAGCAGAGTCGAAAGCCGTACGTGAGTGAAGAGAGAAGAGAGAAAACGGAACGGAGAAGTAACGGAGACCCTTCGCGCTCGAGCGTTTTGAAAATTCTGACAGGTGGGCCCGATTTGCCACGTGTCAATCAGTGAGTGGTGCAATGCACAATCTACGTGGCAAATCAGATCTACCTAATATTTTCTCAGTTAAGGTATCGAGGCTGAGGCAGCGACGCTTGGTCAGCCCTTGAGTGTGGTGTTGCCTGGTGTTGATTGGGTTCAAATTATCTGGGAAGCTGTGTGACTCCTCACCGGTCCCCTTCACCGAACAAGCTGCATAGAAAAATCCCAAATCAGCCTCTGACCCCCTCGTCAATCCACGAGCCGATGTCACCGGAAACTTATCTACAAATTAAGAGAAGATCTTGGACGTGCACGAGCCCCAACCGATCGTTCGTCAAGTTCCGGCACAAATCAAATCCGGAAAACAATCTTGCAATATTAGGTACATCTCTTAATTTGAATGTTTTAAATATTATCTTGCCTGTTTTGCATTGATTGGATTGAGTTGCGTGCCTTGAAGATTTGTATGTTTTGCTTAGATTACGCATCTAAATTAAACATTTGGAGGACTGTGCAATATTTAATTTCTTAATATTGTTAGATTGCATTCGTATGACAATATATATGAAAAAAAAAATTCATTTATCTTTTAATTTCATCTTATAAAATTTCCAAAAAAAAAAAGGATTTAGCAAGATATGATTTCTTACAAACCACGTCTCATCATTTTTAGAAAGATAGGATTTTCTAGAAACCCTATCTAATGTGTTGCATTTAAAAGACATCGACACTAGGTAAAAAGATTTTCTTAAAATTTTTGGGAATTAATGCAAATTAAAATCCGAAATTATAAGATAATCTTGAACCAATTCATTCTAATTTTCATTCAATTTTTAATTTCGAAAATTAAAAATGAAAAAAAAATTAATTAATTACAAAAAAAATTCATAAAAAGAAAACTAAAAAAAATGCACTTTTGAATCTCAAGTGAAAATTCATCAAAATTGCCAAGTGAAACATTTTCATGAAATTGGTACCGAAAGGACGTTAATTGAAAAATTAGCGTAATCAAGTCCCCGAACTCATTAATCTCTGGTTCGTAGGAATAAAGTATTTTTCCCGATACTTTATTTAGGTGTCTAATCAACCTACCCAAAATGATTAGTGGCGACTCCAAGATAAATCCTTCTTTTGATGAAATTGAACCTAAGTCACGATTTGGTAGAACTCGGGAGAGTTCGAGCTATACTAGTTAATTCAATTAAATTAACATGGTAATCCATTAACTTTAAAAATTAGGAAACCGATTTTTAAGTCGCGACAACTAGTCCTGAGTCAGTCAAACAATTAGCCAACGGGCTCAAGCCACGTGGCACCTCCGCGTCCTCCTCCTCCTCCTCCTCCTCAGTCTTGGTCTCCTGGTGCGCCAAAAGTCTTGGTCTTCGGGAGACCAAGTCAAGAGGTTCTCGTTAGTGAATTGGATCCAGTTCATTCTTCTTAATCCTCTGCATCCTCTTCCTTTTACATGGTAACCCTTCCTTGTTTGCTCCAATGCCCTTCTCCCTTCGGATGGATCTTAATCTTCCCATGTCGTGTTCCTCTCCTCCTTGCTCTTCCTCATCTCCCTCCATATTCACTTGCTCGTGCCAGCTTCCGGCTACTTCTCGCCGTACCAAGATTGTATTCCCCATGATTGTCGAGGTCCAGAAATCAGTTATCCTTTCAGGCATAAAGACCAACCAAATCACTGTGGGTGTCCTGGCTACGAACTCGGCTGCGACCGAGATCAACTGACACTGTCCATGGAGTCCCTGGAATATCAGGTTATCCACATCAATATGAGAACACAAATCCTTTGGTTGGCTAGGATGGATTTATCGGCCGATATATGTGCTGGAAGACATGTCAACACCACTTTAGACTTCAATCTCTTTAAGTACACTTCCGACGACCTCAATTCCACCTTATTCTACGGTTGCAATTCTTCGCCCACCCCTGGATCTTTTCAGTTCTCTTGTCCCGCATATGGAGATAGCTACTTTGCTCTTGATGTGGACCTTGCTAACCCACCACGCGAGCCATGCAACTTCAGCGTCCTTGTCCCTTTTTCACCAATTCCAGGTCTACCACCACCACCATCGGAGGGCGGCAATGATAGTGCTCTTATTGGTGTTGATGTTATAAGCGAAGTACTGAAAAAAGGCTTTGAGATCAGCTGGATTGCCGACACGTCTCTGTGTGAAAATTGCACCGAATCGGAGGGAAGATGCGGGTACGACTGGAGAAGGCGTCAGTTCAATTGTTTCTGCCATGATGGAGCCTATTTACTAACCTGCGACGGAAGGCGAGTCCCTTTGAGTACGTATGCTTACTCTCACATCCTATCTGGTTTTCAACTAGCTTAAGTTGTCCAATGAGATGGGTTGCTGGGCAAACCCTTCTTCCCTTTGCTCGTTAATTGGAAAACGACCCGCTAAAACTTATTTTATAATGAAGTAAAGTCATCTCATTCTCCCTACCTGACATGACCATGTTACAATTTAGACTCCCAAGTCTTGAAACTTCATCATCCCATCCTCCTTTGCGACCTTCCTTGCCTTAACTTGTTGGATCATTGGGTTGGTATTTGGGAGCCCACAAGATCCAACGGTCCAAATATTGTGGGTGAAGATGCGCCGAGTTTACTGTAAAGTTTCGTATCATGGACAAGTAAATTTAAATCGGAACGCGCTAGTTGATAAGTCATATTAACCTAAAATTTAGGTTAGACTTGTTCTTTACTTCTCATAACATGAACTCTTGACCCCTCAAATGGGCTACACTTTTTCACATTGAAGACCTAATTTCCTGGCCACATCTTCCTTATCAGTTTCACACTCTCACCCAGTTTCAATGTTTGACAGCCATCTTATCATTTCCTTCCTTCACGTAAATATCAGAAGACTGAAGTGATCTAGGTCAAAGTCATCGGTCGGAATAGTTTCCTAGGGGAAGAATTAACCACATCCATCTCTTTCACACTTCAGTCCGGAAAGTGAATAAAAAAGAATTCCTCCATCCTCAGCATGCCTCTACGAACTTACTCAAATGGGCGACGCAGCCGCTCTCCTTTTCTCCTCGGCTTCACGCTGCATCCTCGTCTTTGTCCCCGTCGTTCTGATCATCGTACCACAAGTCCTTTTGTGCGATGGAGACAACGATGTCAGCTATACCGAATGCCGCCATTCTTTTAATTGTGGAAGGGTCCCAAATATAACTTATCCTTTCTGCGGAGACAATCGACCTCGATTATGTGGACTTGAAGGATTCAAGCTCGAGTGCTATGAGCACGAATACCCTATCCTTGAGTACCAAGAGCAGAAGTAACTAGTCCTCAAGATTGATCAGCATCTTCGTACGATGAGGATCACGAGGACGGATCTAATGAACGGTACTTATTTGCGCGAGTTTAGGAATGCTCGCATGATGGATTCCACTCTCTTTCATATGACCCTAGCCGTTAATAGCCTCAGCATCTTCTACGCATGTTTGCGCACATCGAAAGAACATAAGCAATGAGTTCGAGTGCTTGCATGATGGTTTCAGGAAGTCGGCTTTCTTCATGGAAGGCATCTTCTTGAACAGAGAGCTCTCGTTTGACGTCACCAGCTATGTCACGAGCATCAAGGTCCCCATTCTTCAGAGTGCGCTCCATGATATCCGAGGAGGCAACATCAGCTTGCAGGAAGCTTTGAATCGAGGGTTCGATGTTCAGTATAGTGACCAATCTGAGTGCTTGATGTGCGCTTCTTCCGGTGGGTTTTGCGGTAGCAACTCCTCTTCACCATCATTTAGTTGTTGGGATTTTGGGTGTCCAACACCCATAAAAGGTGAATGAGATAGTCTCACATATATTAAAAGGGAAATGAAAAATGGGTTTAAATAGTGGAGTTTCTCTAATGGGATTGGGTCTAAGGGTGTAACACCCTCCCTCGAGATGCTACCGTCAGAGTTGTGACGCCCAGGTCGTCACTTCTATTTCTTCTTACTATGGACTACCGTTGTCATGCAGCGAAAATACATATATATATTTTGTATTACAAGAAAATCTAAATAGACGCTTTGGTTTCGACAGTCGTACATGCGGATTGCAAAAGACGGTTTTCCATTATATTATTATTTATTTACATTGGATAGCTTGGGTAGAAACACCGAGAAACTAACACTAGGGACTAACATCGAGCCTAACCTAGTGATAACGCTACTAGACCTCTGCCCAACCATGTACATCTCCTTCGTCTCTCTTACTCGAGTCCTGGTCCCAAAATGCCGCACTGATTTCCTACATGCGGACTTTCAAAAAAACTTCATTGGCTCAACCGATCCCACCTAGGTTGCTACTGCAGTCGAACCTCCGCCTGCAACTCCTTCGTCAGGTCCATCGACATCCCCACCTCCATTGCCTCCATCTTCATACCCACCGAAGAACTCGTAGGGGATCGGGCCTCTCTTTCCCCATTAACATTAATAAAAATTGCCACCAGCTTGTACTGCCCGTTAGCCATGCCCATCGTCGCATCCATTGTCAGGGTCGATAGAACTCGTGTGAAAACAATGCCTGGCACATTGGGGAGGGCGAAATCTTGGGTTTCGGTTTCAAGGGAGATGGGAAAACCGTAGTAGCAACCAGGGGAATCGGGATTGAGCCCATCCTGTTAATCTAAAATAAAAATTACCACAAGTGTTAGTAGCTAAGCTAGTAAATTCGGTCCCTCTCATACTTGTTCGATTCACCATACAATTCAAGTTCACGACAATAACCAACCAATTACCAAAATTTAGCGATGCATATAATTTGACGTATTCAAACATGATGCGCATGTTATGATATGGACATGTATGGATGCATGCGCTATGTGTACTCTACTTACCATTATCGCAATGTCGCGCCCGAGTCCCATTTATTGACTCGTATTGTCGATATCATTTTCGGCTTATCGCCGACCCTCATGGTAACTTCCACCACAAGTTTCCTCACTCTGAGGCTTCGCGTTACTTATTACGCGGTCCACTTGGCACCACCGATTAAGGCATCCCTGTTTCCCTCGGGGAAATTTTACATTTCTTTTTGTGGCCTCCATCCCTTACATCGATATAATGCAATGCTTGGAATGCAAAGCGTGCATGTCATGCAAAAATATAGACATTATAATGCGAAAGGATATCTGGTGTTGCATGGACAGATTTAAAACAATCGCCCAACGTGGAAGCATCATGATTAAATGCACATTTCGCGTTTTCTTCATTTGGAACCTCTAACTTTAGCTTATTAGGAATTGACTACATACTGATATAGAGATACTTAGGCCAAGCTAATTACCTACAGAGCAGTAATTCACACCGAAAGGGAGCACTCCATCCGATCATTGTTCATATTGAACCCGTATGTTCTGATCTGGCATGCTCATTCATACAGCTATACCGTCTCATCCCATGTTTAAATCGAATTTATTTAGAACCCATAGCCTTCTCGTGCCACTTCTTCCACAGCCTGCACCATAAGTGGGTTGCTTATGTTCCTTGGCCGATAGTCAAATCTTCGACGGCCATAAACAACATGGTTCAGCCGAGTAAGCAACGATAATCATTCCCTAAAAGCTATATAGACTGGAAACTTTTATCGCGAGCCAACCCCCTCTCCGACGGCTGAGATGGCCACCTCTATTTCGACTAGTTTCATTTCCATTTTGCCGCCCATGTCCCTCAGTTCTTTTCAAGATCAATCCGATTTTATGTCACAATTAGGGATTTGCACAATAGACGATAGCTAAGCCACAATATTGAACAGCACTATGGAGCGAACAAGGGTGAGAGGGACAAAGTTTACTCGCCTTATCTATTATCGTAGATGTTGCAGTTTGGCTTCTGGCGAAGTTCTTGGTGGCTGGAGTGTCAATGGTTGACTGAGTCGAGAGCTTCCCTAGTGTTCCTCACCACTCTTTCTTCTTTTTTTTTTTTTTTTTTGGCCTTTTTACTGACTCTATGAAGTCCCTCGAAGGATAACACTGTCTCCATTTCCCATAATTCCCATCATTACTTTCTAAGGTGAGGTGTAACTTCCTCGCCAAATATCCTCAGGTTCTTCTCTCTCCTCTCTTAGCTGTACCCTTGCATAGCATTCAACCTAACCCCACGTTCTGCCACCTCATTTTCCTTGGATATCGCCTCTTTCTTTTTTTTTTTTTGCTTGTTTAACAGTTTTTCCTTCCCTCTTTCAGCCGCCTCAGATCTTCCCCAATCGGTTCATTTTCTTTATTTTATTCCTTTAAGCATTTATTTTATTTATTTTATTTTTTGAATAATTAAAGTTGTTCGGTGCCGATCCAAACGAGTAACCTTGTCTTGTTGCCGTGGGTGGACATTATAATAGTAGTATTATATAGAAAGTGGGTGCTATCAAACGTGAACTCCTTCAATCATTAGGATCAAGAGTTGTTGCTTCCATGAGATTGCATTTGTTGCAGGTGTAGGCAAAATTAAGGTAGAACTTTCGTGAGCTAAAAATTAAATACCCACGTTGTCAACTAGTTTAGCCTATTAGTCAGGCTTTCTTCGGATGCCGCCTCCGTTAATTCGGTTATCTATTGAGGTATGACATCGCATATTTGGATTTTCAAAACGTCCTCATTTTGGTGTAGGGCATAAATGGGTTTCTCAATAAAATTGTCTCCCAGACAATCATCCAAATGAGCTAGCCGCATGCATAGTATGACCTGGCCCTCAAACGCATTATAACGAACACTTGTCCTTCCGTTTTCTCTCTTAATCTTTTGGAATCGACTAGAAATTTCAATTCTCGTGAGTTGTTTAATTGCAAGGTCATGCAACGTCTAATTAGTCGAACTTTCCAAGGCCGCCCGAGGTTAACCTCCATTTCTGAGTCAATGTTTCCTTCATCGTCCATTGCGAATCCACCCAATGATAAGTCAGCTTTCAAATCCATTTCATTTATTTCCACCTTGTGTAGAGTTCATTAAATGGCGAACCATCTCTACAACTATAGACTTTCCTTCAACAATCTCGGACAACTTGTTTCGGAGGACGTTCGGTTAGGGATCCATTAACAACCTCAATTACAACTTGCTTCGCTAATAGCTATGCCTCACAATTATATAACAGCAATCAAGGAGCTATTTTTTAGGATGCTACAATTCCTTCCTCCCTAAGAAATTGTGTCCTCGCAATTCAAGTCCTTACTCCTTCGTCAAATAACTCTGGGTATTGTTGCTTCATCAGTTCCCTCGCTTTCCCAGGTAGCTTCCTCCATATTGTGGTGTTGCCATAATACCTTAACCAACGAAATAATCTTATTTCTCAAGACATGTTCCCTTTTGTCCAATATTTCCATCGGTTTCTCCTCGTACTGCACGTGTTCATCCACATCCATCGTATCATGGTCTATCACATGAGTAGCGTTTGGTTGATATTTCCTCAGCATCAACACATGAAAGACATTATGGACGTGCGATAGCTTAGGCGGTAAGGCTAGCCTATAAGCTATATCTCTAATTCTTTCTAATATTTCGAATGGTCCTACGAATCGAGGGTACAATTTACCTCTCTTTCCGAACCTTGATACTCCTTTTATTGGCGAAACCTTTAAGAAGACGTAATTTCCAACTTCAAATTCCGGCGGTTGTCGACGTTTATTGGCATAGCTCTTTTGTCGGCTCTATGCAATCTGCAAACGATCACGTATTATTCATACCGTTTCTGTAGTCAACCGCACCAATTCTGGTCCTGTAATACTTCGTTCGCCTACTTTGTCCCAACAGATTGGAGTCCGACATGTTCGTCCGTATAATGCTTCGAATGGCGCCATGCCGATGCTCCGTTGGTAATTATTGTTGTAAGCGAATTTGACTAAATGCAATTTTTCATCCCAATTGCCGCTAGAGTCCATAATACATGCTCGCAACATGTCCTCAAGAATTTGTATCACCCTTTCGATTTGTCCGTCCGTTTGAGGATGAAAAGCAGTGCTGAATTGAAGTTTTGTCCCTAGAGCTTCTTGGAGGCTTTTCCAGAAGCGGGCAGTAAATCTTGGATCTAGATCTGAGGTTATGGTCACCGGCACACCATGCAATCGAACAATATATTTCACATATGTATCGGCGAGTCTTTCTAGGATAAAGTCCTTTCGTACTGATAAGAAATGAGCCGATTTGGTTAATCTATCCACAACGACCCAAATTGAATCATGTTCGCGAGACGCCCTCGGTAATCCTTGCACGAAATCCATCGTGATTTGTTCCCATTTCCATTCATGAATTTCCAATGGCTTCAGTAACCCTACCGGTTTGCAGTTCTCTGCTTTCACTTGTTGGCAAGTGAGACATTTGGCGTCATATTCAGCAATATCCTTTTTCATTCCATTCCACTGATAATGCTTGCGAAGACTCAGATACTTTTTAGTGCTTCCTGGATGAACACTATATTCACTCTGATGAGCCTCTGTCAAAATGTCCTTTTTAAGCGTCTCATTACCCGGTATGCAATGTCGTCCCTGGTATCTAAGTATACCATCTTCTGACATTTGAAAGTTCGGTTTATTTCCTTCTGACATTTCTTCTCTAATCCTCACAATTCCAGGGTCATTCTGTTGCAACATCTTAACCTTTTGCACAATCTCAGGTTCAATTCGCAAGGTTGCCACTATACCCATTAACTCGTCAACGTCCAACTTATCCTTCGAGTTCGATACCTCTTCAATCAAACTCCACTCTCTTGCCATCAAATTGGCTGCTACTATATCCGAATTCTTCCTGCTAAGCGCATCGGCCACCTTGTTCGCTTTACCAGAATGGTACAAAATTTCGCAGTCGTAGTCCTTCAATAGTTCCATCCATCGCTTTTGCCTCAAGTTCAATTCCTTTTATGAAAATAAATACTTCAGACTTTTATGATCAGTGTAGATTTCAAATTTCTCTCCATATAAGTAATGTCGCCATATTTTCAGGGAAAAAATCACTACTGCTAGTTCCAAATCATGTGTCGGATAGTTCCTTTCATAGGGTTTTAGTTGCCGCGAGGCGTAGGCAACTACTTTTCCATGTTGCATCAGCACATACCCGAGTCCTTGGTGCGAAGCATCACTGTATACTACGTACTCGCCAAGTCCTGGCGGTATTGTCAGTACTGGCGCTGTCGTCAACTTATCCTTCAACTCCTAAAAACTCCTTTTGCAGTCATCAGTCCACTTGAACCTCTTGTCTTTCCTGGTTAATTGTGTTAATGATCAAGCAATTCGGGAAAATCCCTCCACGAATCTCCTGTAATACCCTGCTAATCCCAAGAAACTTCGAATTTCCGTCACTGTAGTCGGTCTCGGCCAGTTTACTACAGCTTCAACTTTGGCCGGGTCAACTGTTATTCCCTCGCCACTAACTACATGCCCCAAGAAAATTACTAGGTCTAGCCAGAATTCACACTCACTAAACTTAGCATATAGTTGGTGTTCACGAAGCATCTGCAATGTCATTCTCAGATGCTCCTCATGTTCCTTCTCTCCCTTGGAGTACACTAAAATATCATCGATGAAAACAATGACAAATTTGTCTAAATACGGCTTGAATACTCAGTTCATTAGGTCCATAAATGCTGCAGGTGCATTAGTTAACCCAAACGGCATCACCAAGAACTCATAATGTCCATACCGAGTCCTGAAAAGCAGTCTTAGGGATGTCTTCTGCCTTAATCCTCAACTGATGGTAACCCGACCGTAAATTTATTTTTGAAAATACAGAAGCGCCCTGTAACTGATAGAATAGACCAAGTAGGTCCGATATGTTTCACTAGGAAAAGTTCAAGGTCTCTGACTACTTATCCCAATGCAGCGTTCTCTCATGGAATAATTACACATTACATTTCATGCATGCACGAAGAGTAATGATATTTGAATTATCATTCATGTGGGGGATTATTGGGATTTTGGGTATCCAACACCCATAAAAGGTGAATGAGATAGTCCCACATAGGTTAAAAGAGAGATGGAAAATGGGTTTAAATAGTGGAGCTTCTCTAATGAGTTTGGGCCCCAAGGAGCACCCCACTTTTGTGGAGGAAAGAGGTCTTGCACAAAGTTAGATCGGTCTACGCACGCGCGCGCCGCCGCCGCCGTCCGTCCGACCGGCCCAAGCCCGGGTTAAACCCATCGATTTTATTTTTTCTGAGTAGACATATTCATTCGAATTTTATTCTATTTCTTTATTCTTTTCGAATGATGTCTATTCATAATTTCTCTTCAAACTATTGGTTCAATCGAATGAAGGTGTTGATTCGGTAATAACCAACCGTCGAACGAAGGTGTTAATTTGGCAATAACCGAACACCAAATGAAGATGTTGATTCGGCAATAACCGAACTCCTAACAATTGTGACTCTTCGATTGGACTAGTTAATATGCATTCGGATTTTTCCAAAGAGAAAACACGACCATTTCTTTTGGTTTCGAAAAAACCTCCATTCATTCACTCTGATATGTGCGATAATTTCCAAAATTGCGTTCAAAGGATTTTTGTTGAAAAAATACTGCTTCAACGAAATAGTGATCCGTTCTATCCTGGGAGGCGATTGTCCACACAACCTTGGGTATCGGTGGAGGGGACGAATTCATCTTAAGGACACGATGTGAATTCGTCAGGCTCGGATCAATCATCTAGTCGGTTATTCATCTGCACTTGATTCACGTTTGTCTAATTTCTTCATTTTGATTTATGT
Source organism: Psidium guajava (assembly GCA_016432845.1). Taxonomy (NCBI): domain Eukaryota; kingdom Viridiplantae; phylum Streptophyta; class Magnoliopsida; order Myrtales; family Myrtaceae; genus Psidium; species Psidium guajava. The sequence continues at coordinate 38,354,488 of CM028228.1, forward strand.
GAACACACATAGGATCGACTACAATATTTTCGTGTTATTGCCGCGGGAAACCCTACAGTCGTACCTGCAATCACCATGGTACGTTCTTTAGGTAGCATTCTCCAGGAGATCATTCTCAACTTCATTTGGTGGGTTCTTGTTTATATTAGCGCATGGCATTCTGTTATCGACCGCATAGAATATGCACGAAAATCCCTAAACCACGAGCTTCTGCAGAGTTAGTTTCGATTGGTTCCTCGAAGATCATATGACCGACGGACCCCAAGAATTTGTCCAGAGGAAACTTGATCCCATGGAATGGGATCCGCATGTTTCAGCACGAAATTACTTTTTTCGTCTTCCTCCAATCTAAGAACATCATGCGAGAAAGCAAGAGGAAATTTCAAGTTAGCTACTGCTTGGCCAGCAATTCTTCATGAGAGAGAGAGAGAGAGAGAGAGGTTTTCGCTGACTAGTCACAAAAAAATCTGCTTAAGCAAGCCCCCTACATGTCCTCATATTAAAATGTCAACGGTCAATGGAGGAGGCGCTGTTGAGAAGGGCCCCATAGATTGGACTCCCTTTTAGCCCCAATCTCGATTTAGGCTCATAAAAAAGCCCAAAAGTATGGCCCCGCTAATATGGAATTCAGCCCATAATTTAGACTAAGGGTCATTGAAGTCAACATCTGTTGGCAACATAATTATCAGGTCGTCATCATACGTAATATCCCCGTCGTATAACTAGTAATCGTGTTAAGAATATTAAGGATGACATCATCCTTAAGACATTACTAAAAACTATATTTGTATCCACACGATACTATTCGATAACCTTATTCATGCGACATGTTCTCTAGCAATTTATCATTCACTCTTCTAGTTGTACAATACATGACCATTTTGCTATAACCGTTAGATTGTTAATTTATTGACAAACAATGACTCTAGTCGCTCTAGTTTTTTTTTTTTATTATTGTACTGCCTCTTTTCAGTACATAATAAATATTCTTATAATTTTAAATAATTCAAAGACATGTTAAATAGGAAACATTGGCTTATCGTGCACAATATTCAACCTTTACCAAAAAAGAAAGTTCTTATGCTAGCAAGTTTTTAGACTCTCTCTGAATCGATGAAAAGAAAAGCCATATAGATGCTTATATGGCATAGAATGCTTTTAATAGGTGATCGTGAAGAATGCTGGGTTTGGAAAGAAAACTCCCTCAAAAAGTCCGGGCCAAAAGGCAACTCATCAAACCTAGCTAATTAGATGCTCTTTCCACACTCGTGGATGAACGAACGAATCAAATGACTGAAAGTCGTGATATTACTCATCTAAGTAGCATTTTAAATCACCTAAACAACTCTCACTTCTTTCACTCGATCGTGAGGTGGTAAAGCGGGTGGAGGGGCAAAACTCATTTGCTTTATCAGGCATAAACTCAAGTTTGCATGTCTCGAAGCGTAAGTGTAACTTGCACATCTTGAAGCATAAGCGTAAGCGTAGGGGCAATAAATTAATGAAGTGAGATTGCTGTTTGCAAATTTTCTGTTTTCCTTCGGAATAGCTGCATTAGGAGCTGGAATTGGGACTGCCCTTATTTTAATGCTTACGAACTTCCCTACTTCAATTCGTGATTGACAAGCTGACATCTCACTAGGAAACCCTAACCTCAAATCTTGTTGTGATACCACTGTTAAGATTCAGCTCACAATCGCAACGAAATAGAGTGAAAAAGCAAAAAAGCCCGCTTATCGTGAAGTGGGACTGTCATGCTTTTGTGCTGATTCAACCTCTAACATTGTCTACATTAGTTAGTCAACCAGATCCATTCGCAAGTGTTTCCAGTTTCTTTTGGTAAGATGTCACTAATTGATCCATGAAAAATTAGGAGGACCAAGCCTAAACGTGAATTTGTACCCTTTTCGCTCGATGGTGGTGCTTTTTCTTTCTTGAAACTGAATGAGCTATCACCTCATAATGTGCGCCGATCTTTATAACTCTTAGACACTTTGAAATGCTCTATTAGCAATTCGTTGATACCTTTTTCTCTTCTGATGAAATAATGTCTCAGGAAAAGGGAAGATTGGTCTCAAAGTTGGAATAGGTAATTATTTCAAGACTCTCTCTTCCACTTCTCTACATTCTCCTCTGCAATTTTTTTTGCGACTTTTTGACAGTAAGCTTGCATCGTTGCTCAAAGGAATCAATATTTCCAAAATTTCCTAGAAGCCATGAAGAAGTGATGAAGTGAGACTGCTGTTCAAAATTATTCTTCATTTTATTCAGGGTTGATTGCATCAGTAGCTGGAATTGGGGTCATCATGATCGTGCTGCTTCCCTTCTGGAAGAAACCAAGGATTAGAATAATTCTGGCTTCGATAAAGCAGAGGAGCAACCACTTCGACGGCGAAATGAAAATCGAGGGGCTTGTCTCTTCAAGAAGATATACCTACAAAGACATCAAGAGGATGACCAAAGGCTATGGCTGCGTGTACAAAGGCAATCTTCGAGACGGTCAACTAGTGGCGGTGAAGCTTCTAAAGAAGCTGAAAGGCGATGCAGAAGAATTTTTCAATGAAGTTGCAAGCATAAGCAGGACTTCACATGTCAATGTTGTCAGCCTCTTGGGATTTTGTTTTGAAGGAAGTAAAAGAGCTTTGATTTATGAGTTTATGCCCAATGGATCGCTCGAAAAGTTCATATTTAACAGGAGTGACAATTTGGAGGTAGATCAACAATTGACTTGGGACACCTTGTATCAAATTTCGCTCGGCATAGCTCACGGGCTGGAGTACTTACATAGAGGATGCAACACGAGGATCTTACATTTTGACATAAAGCCTCACAACATTCTCCTCGACAAAAACTATTGCCCCAAGATCTCCAACTTTTGTCTTGCCAAAATATGCCATAGAGAAGAAAGCATCGTGTCAATGGTAGGTGCCCGGGGCACCCCTGGATACATTGCTCCAGAGCTAATCATGAGGAACATCAGAGGGGTTTCTCACAAATCGGATATATATAGCTATGGAATGATGGTTCTAGAGGTGGTCGGCAGGAGGAAAAACATCGAAGTCGTGGTAGATCATACAAGTGAAACATACTTCCCTCATTGGATCCACTGACGCCTAGAGTTCCAAGAAGAGCTTGGGCTGCGCGGGATAACGAATGAGGAGGACAAAGGAATTGCGAAGAAGATGATTGTAATAAGCCTATGGTGCATTCAGATCGATCCGAGAGCTCGACCATCTATGACCCAAGTTGTGGAGATGCTAAAAGGACTTATTGAGGCCTTGCAAGTTCCTCCCGAACCAACATTCTCAACTCCCTCAAGATCACTCACGGTTTCTCTGGCTGAAATTTCGTCTCTACAAAAGAGTGATAACTAGAGTTGGGGTTAATTCAAAGTCAATTAGATGAGATCAATAATAATTTGTAATGGAGTATTATAAAAGCACCTCTAAACATAATAATCATTATCGTGATCAAATGTGTAGGTTGAATTTCTATGGCTTGATGCGCACAAAAAAGTGAAGTGTGCATTATTTCATAGTATGGCTAATTCCCTAAAAAAAAAAAAAACTAAGTCCAGTCACAATTCTGCTCCAGACCTTTTCTTTTGTTTCATAATAAATTCTCAATTTTCACTCTAATCCCAAATCTGCCAACTCATCCAAAAATCGATACCAATTTTTTCAACATTATCAACATCAGAAGGTTACTATTGTTCCTTATAAGATGAGGCTGTTGATGAAAACGTGGGTTCGTGTTGATAATTTTGAGTAGACTAGTGGTGATTTTTGGACTATGGGTAGATTTAAGAATAGAGTCACTTCATCTAAAGATCTTATTATAGACTATGCTAGACAACTAGTTAGATTCGTAAAAATTTCATTTTAATTTGACTGGCGCTGGGTGAACTTAAGGTTCTCAACTTAATTGGATTATAAGGATTGAGCCCATAAAGACAACAAAATTTAGCCAATCCCAGGGAAGCCAATTCTAGTAGAAAATTAACAAGTAAAAAGGAAAGTTTTGGTTTTTTTTTTTCAATTTTGGTCTAAAACAATTATTTACCAAATTAGAGTAAAACAATTATTTACCACCATGGGGTCGGTGCAGCAGTCCAAGTGCCGCGTGGGGTGCCGCACGGGCTCGTGCGGCCCATGGGCCCACAAGCCTTTTTTTCCTTTTTCTTCGTATTTCTCATGTGTTTTTAATTGTATTTATAACATTTATATTTATATAACTTTGTAAATATAATTTTTTTTCGTTTTGAAGCTTATTTTTACAACATAATTATCAACAATTAATTGAAAAAATTATTAATATATATGTAATTAATTTATTTACTATGTAAATAATTAATAAAAAAAATTCATGGAGCTGGCGTGGCAGCTTTTTTTAAATTTCATATTTTTTACTTTTTATTTTTTATTGTATATTTATAACATATATCTTAATATAAGTTTGTAAATATAAAAAAATTTTCTTTTGAAGCTTATTTTTATAACATAATTATCAATAATTGTTTAAAAATTTATTAAGATATATGTAATTAATTTATTTACTATGTAAATAATTAATAAAAAATTCACAATATCGGTGTGGCGGGTTTATTTTTTAATTTGATATTTTTTTACTTGTTTTTATAATTTTATATTTATATAAGTTTGTAACTATAATTTTTTTCCTTTTGAAGCTTATTTTTATAATATAATTATCAATAATTAATTAAAAATATATTAAGATATATGTAATTAATTTATTTACTATGTAAATAATTAATAAAAAAATATTCACGAGGCTGGTACAGCAAGTTTTATTTTTTAATTTCGTATTTTTTACTTTTTTTTTATAAATTTATATTTTTAACATTTATATTTATATAAATTTGTAAATCTAATTTACATAGTAAATAAATTACTTACGTGAAGATTTTTTTAATAATTTACATAGAAAATAAATTAATTACATACATCTTAATAAATTTTTAATTAATTATTGATAATTATGTTATAAAAATAAGCTTCAAAAGCAAAAAATTATGTTCACAAAGTTATATAAATATAAAATGATTAAGAACATGCGAAATTAAAAAAATGCTGCCACACGACCCCTTTGTGGTAGTACTAATTTATTAAGCTTTTTATCCACGTTCTTTTAATCTGAATATATGATCTTTATATATCTTACCAACTTTATTTTATGAATATTTTTTATTATTTATTTACATACTAAATAAACTAATTACATATATCTTAATAAATTTTTAATTATTTATTAATAATTATGTTATAAAAAATAAGCCTCAAAATAAAAAATTTCTATAGATATAATTAAAAACACATATGAAATAAGAAAAAAATGGCTTGCGGGCCCCACAGGTTTACTGGCACTTAGAATGCCGCACGCGTCCGTGCGGCACTCTAAATGTCACGCGAGCCTCATCATGGTAAATATTTTTTTTTACACTAATTTTGTAAATAATTTTTTAAAAACCTAAATTGGAAAAGAAAAACCCCATCTTGAGCTTTAATTGAGTTATGTTAAGCCCATGTGAGTCGTAATTAAAAAGGCTTTGAGTTTAATGACACATAGCCCATTAATACTTTAGTAAGGCAGAAATCAAGCCCGTTTAATGGACTTAAGTCATAATATTACGAATGTACCAATGCCCTCTCAGTCAGGGGGGCTTTACATAACTCTTGGCCACAAAAAAGTGAGAGAAAAGGAATCGCGAGGAACGCGACACATTCGCATTCACGGCAATTCAGAGTTTAGCACATTAAGAGCGCACATAGAAAAAAAAGACACAAAAGAGAAGAGAGAGTCCCGGCCAAGGTCCCTCACGGCCATGCCTTGCCGCCTCACCTACGGCCGCTCCCCAGCCCGTGAAGCCACGAGCTCCTCTCCTGGTCGTTGGCTCCGACGGCTGCTGTCTGCCATCGCCCATCAACACCAAGTTCCAACTCTCGTCAAGCCTCTTCCATGTGGTGATTTCCGGCAACGACGACAAATCTTCAGCAATATTGGTCGCCTATTCTGATCATTCCAGCAAATCTAGTGCCGGTCCAGTTCTTCGCCGGTTATCCGACATTGACCAAACGTGCGGCACATGTGGACTTCCTTTTTCTTTTTTTGGTCAAACGAGCGACACATGTGGGCTTCATAAGGGAGAGATACACACCTATGCGCACCTGGAGATATTATGCTTTCGAGGACACGTCTAAGAGGCACCAAAAAATTTCAAAATCTATTACGTTTATATAAATTCAGTCCATCCAGCTAATATAAGTAGGAAGCTGCTCACGTGGACATTGTTCGTCCTACGTGGCACGGCCAACTAAATTTTTTTCTTACCTTTAAATAATTTTTTGTATTTGTTATTATTTTTTTCCATACATTTTTTTTGCGTGTTTGTGGCCGACCACTGACACTAGCTATGGTTAGGCCATGGTAGATGAGGGTGAGTACTAGTGAATGACGACCCTCACCTAGGCGAGTATTGGCCTCGCCGGTGCTCGCCCAAGCGAGGCCATCCCTTATCGGCCATAGCCAATGCTAATGGCCAGTCAACCACATATAGGGGAAAGAAAAAAAAGGTAACGAAAAAATAAAATATAAAAAATTATTTAAAAATAATAATAATAAATGCCACATCTATGTTGGCGGTACTACATAAAATAGATGGCTAGGATAAACGGTGTCCATGAATTAATTGGATAGACTAAATTGGTAATGATGCAAAAATGTTTAGGACTAAATTGATCCAATTAAAAGGTTTAGTACTAAATTTGTACCAATGTAATAGGTTTACAAAGTTTTTGATACTTTTCCCATTTAAAAGGAGGACGGTAAATTCTTCGTAAAAATCTCATCTTCATAACGTGTATTGTCACCCGAGCCATCGTGAGCCGCCATCCGTGATCCCTATCTGCGTCATTTGTTTATTTAAATTAGGAAAGGTTATCTGCATATAGGTAAAAAAATCTTATCCAAGTCGATTCAAATATTTTCTTGCCTATTTTGAACATATTATCTAATTCAAATATTTTGAGTGACAGGAGACTCAATTAGGATAATTTTCCTAATCCGTAGCTGCATAGATGATTGCATGAATACTTTAAAATTGATGATTTGATCTTTAAACCCTAAGATCAATTCATCATGAGGGTACATCTTTCCCATGTCATCACCGCCATGTCATTAGCTTTTGTCGTGCTGTGTATGTCATAAAAATTGCATGTTAAATTGATAATTAGAATTGTATGTTACTCTAAATAGATTTTTTTTATATGACATTAAAGTTAGGTCGTGTATATAAATATCATTTATTCCTTGTTAAAATAGCTAAACATTTTTCATGTCATGGTAATGTAGTTGCATCTAGACCAAAGTTTTAATTTCATGCATCACATTTTGGTATAGTTTTCATCAAAAAGAGAAAACCTAAAAAAAATTGATTAAAACCACGTCACATACATTGATTAATTTTCATGTTAGGATTAAAACAAAACCCAGAAATCACTTAGTTTGTTTTGCCCAATTTATTTTTTCCTCGCAAATTATTTATTTACTTTTTTTATTGAGTGTTTATTTCATTGGTTGCGCATTCGCATGATCACCCTTACATGTTAGAGAGTTAGTGTAAAATCAATCTAAGTTGCATGTCGACACACCTGATTTTTAATCAGTCTTTTTTAGAAAATTAATTAAAAATTAAGAAAAATTCAATTAACTTAAAAATCAACTTTAAAGCCCTTGGCCAAGCCTAAGGAGCCAATTTTGAGCGGAAAATATTTTTTGAATTTTTACGAAATGTTTGGAACTTCTTTTCATTAAAAAAAAGCCAATATATATATACACACACACATACCAAATGAGATCCAAAAAATCTGAGAAAATAATGAAAATTTTCTTTTAACTTCCTCTTCACCCGGACAATTTAAAAGTTTAAAAATCCAATTCGAGTCCTTGAAAGCCTTCGTTCGTATGCCTAGATTGAACAAAAAAAAATTCATTTTGTCGCGAAATTTCGGATCGATTGGGCAAGGCACGCCACTGTGGGGGGCCGAAATTCAGTCTCGATCGATGAACAGCCCTCGTTTTTGGGAAAACCGGCTTAAATCGGGCCCAACCGGCCCAATTTTATCCGCCGATGTGATTGGACCTATCCGGCCCAATTGAATCGGACCTAGCAGAGCTCAGTAGCGGAAGCAAAAGGCACGCTTGCACTCTGTGTTTCTTTCCCCCTTCGCGCAGACAGAGAATTGGGGAACACCAAAGGCACTTGATCTTCTTGACCGATTTGGCATACCCAAATCAGCATCCTCCCTCTAGTCATGTCAGAACATGCTTGTTGACACTTGATTTTTAATCATTCTTTTTAAATTAAATTAATCAACTTTGGGGACTTGGCCAAGCCTAGGGAACCAATTTTGACCAAAAATGATTTTCCATATTTTCAGTATTTTTTAGCATTTTTAATTTCGAAAATTCATAGAAAATCAAGAAAAATGAGAAAATTGAAAAAACTCAACTTTGTGGACCTTGGCCAAGCCTAGGGAATCAATTTTGACCAAAAAATAAATTTTCATATTTTCCGCATTTCTTAATACTTTTCAGAAATTAGGAAAATATTTGAAAATAAAATTGCATTTGAAGCCACAAAAATATAAAAAAAAACAAATAGTCAATATTTTAATTTTAATTTTCTTTTCATTTTGGCCAAAGAAAATCTATAAAGATTGATCTAGAATTGAGAGTTTCTTTATTAATTTCATCTTTAGGTCATTTGAAAAATTTCTAGAAAACACATTTTAGCGCTGTAATTTTCAATTTTTACATTTAGGGAGTCGTGACGTTGTTCTCTAGTAATCCAAATTTTTCAATGGCCCTTGGTAACCGTCTCAACGTGCTTTCTTGCCTCTGACGCCCCATATGCTAGAAAGGATTAGAAATTCACACGAGAAATTGCCGAAAACACTGCTGCATTTTTTTTACACCGCCGCCAGCGCGTGAGGAGTTCATTACCTGCATAAGCTAGATGCTGCAAATGTTCCCACTGATTTGATTGAGAAAGGACAATATTGCATGATAGATGCTTCCCTTGCACTTATTCGAGAGAGAGCGAAGTTAAAGGGAGAGCTCGTGAGAGCTTTAGAAAATGCAAAGGCTTCATTATATCTATTGGGAGTTTCTCTGAGTCATAACTATTCGTTTTTTCAGGGACCTGCACTCGCTGCCCCATGTATAAGGGAAGCCATTTAAAAAAAAAAACTAAAAGATCCAAGGATATTAACTAATGTTGATGACGTGCCGGTTCAAGAAATTCGGCATTGTGGAGTAGATGATGACGGATTGACGATTGTCATCAACGAATCAGTCAAATTAGTGATGAAAGAGGATCCACTGAGACCGTTAGTTCTAGGTGGTGACCACTCAATATCATTGAAGGAAATAAATACTTGTATACGTCTTCATTTGCGCGAATTATGGAGGGTGGTTATACACATCGTCTTTTGCAGGCTTCTATTTTGATAGTGGGTGGACCCGACTCACAGTGCACACGGCTTTTGGGACACCGAAAGAGGAGACAACCCTTACGATTCACATCTGCGTTCTGAGTGCAAAAGGAAAAAAACTTCAGAAGACTCGGTCAAAGAAGGAAGGGATGCTCGGCCACGATCCATGTGGAGAGAGAGGCGTTTAAAAAAATGAGAAAAAGAAAGGAGAAGGGCAGGTAGACCACGTGAAAAGAAAGAAAGGTGGGCTAATGGAGCGGAGGATTTGGCTGGTCAAAGGTCAAAGGAAATAAAATAATGCGAAAAGCACTCGGGGAAGGGTAGATGGAGGTCTCCAGACATAGAGGGGTGGCTGAGCACATGTTTTAGTGGGTAAAAAAGCTTGTGAAAAGAAAACGAAAAAAAAGAAAAGAACTCTCAGACGGGGTTACCGGAGGTGGCCGACTGCATATCCCACAACCACCATGGCCTCAAGTCCGGGGGGCGAGGCCAAACAATAGTCCATAGCAGTGTCGCAGCTCAGGACTCGAACAACCACCCCAATGGCGGAGATAAAATTGAAGAGGAGGAGTGTCGCGACCCTCTAAAAATATTTTTAAATTTTAAAGGGGTTAACGGATTATTAGGTTAATTAGATTTGACTAACCTAACGCGGACCCTCCCAAGCCCTACCGAATCGCAACTTTAGTTTTTGTTTAAATGATTTTAAAATTTGGAGTCGCCACTAATCGTTCTTGGTAGGTCGATTAGAAACCTAAATAAATTAGCGGGAGAACTAATTTATTCCTGCGAACCAGAGATTATGAGCTCGGGGACTTGGTTACACTAGTTAATTAAAACTAATGCCCTTTCGGTACCTTAATTTCATGGATATCCTAATTCGGCAACTCAGGCTTGGTTTATTCCTAAGGCTCTAATAGGGTATTCTCTTTTGTGTTTTCACTTTTTAAATAGGATGCATTGATGGTATATATTTTTATTTGTTATATTTTTTTAAGTGTTAAAGATTCCCTGAAGTCGAAAGAGGGAGTGTGTTAACGACTTCTGTGCAGTATTACGACCTACTCATCTTTTGAGTTTGATGATTCAAAAATTAAATTATAGGAAGTACATGACAGTGAATAAACACCTCCAATGGGAGGCCTAGCATTGGCTTGGCTCTTCCCTTTGGGATTTAAGGTACAGGTATTTAAGTTGCAAGTATTTAAACTACTGTAAGTAAAAACCTCCAATGGGAGGCTAAGCATTGGCTTGGCTCTTCCCTTTGGGATTTAAGGTACAGGTATTTAAGTTGCAGGTATTTAACTACTGTAAGTAAAAACCTCCAATGGGAGGCTAAGCATTGGCTTGGCTCTTCCCTTTGGGATTTAAGGTACATGTATTTAAGTTGCAGGTATTTAACTACTGTAAGTAAAAACCTCCAATGGGAGGCTAAGCATTGGCTTGGCTCTTCCCTTTGGGATTTAAGGTACAGGTATTTAAGTTGCAGGTATTTAACTACTGTAAGTAAAAACCTCCAATGGGAGGCTAAGCATTGGCTTGGCTCTTCCCTTTGGGATTTAAGGTACAGGTATTTAAGTTGCAGGTATTTAACTACTGTAAGTAAAAACCTCCAATAGGAGGCTAAGCATTGGCTTGGCTCTTCCCTTTGGGATTTATGGTGCAGGTATTTAAATTGCGGATGGACTTTGTCCTCTCCATTCTGGGGTATGAATTCTTTAAAATAAAATACAACGAATTGATTCAACAATTTGAAATTTGTGCGCGCTTGAGGACTCCTCCAAATCGATTTTGTGCTTCTATAGGGTTGACCATTGATATAAAGCTGCGGCTTCCTGACATAAAATAGAGTGAAGTGTCAGTATACAAAATATATGCCAATCTGCACCTAAAACCAGAAGAGTGGAAAGAGTACTTATCTCCCATTTTTTTGGGAGGGATTTCTATAATTGATTTTCGTTCTCTATGTTCCCAATATAGAGAGTCTCTTTTGAATTAAAAGGGACTTTTAGTCACAAATCAACTGAGAAATCGGTGGACAGCTTAGGAGCTTGTTTGGGCGATTTTTGCATCTCTACGAGATTTTTTGCCGTTGACGTAGAGATATCCTTCTCCTGACATAAAATATGGGAAAAATGGAGGTAGGAGAAAGTGTATACAATTTGTGCTAATTTGCTACTAAAACCACAAATAAATGAATAAATAAAAAACACTTAGCTCGAATTTGTTTGCTCGTTGACGAGGATGAACTCTTGATTTATGTTGATCGATGAAAGAATTTGTGATGATAACCCCTAACTTTAAACTCCCATTATCTTCAAAATTCTCTCTCTTTTGGTATTTTTTTTTCTCTCTCAAATTTTTCTTCAATCTCTCAAAACCCTCTCAAACATCCAAAATTTTCTCTCCCAAAAAAATTCCTCTCTCAAGCTCACTTCTTCCTCCTTTTATAATCTACTCATCTATCTCCCATTCTAATTTTTCCACTAACTCTATCTTCCATTCTAATTTCTCCACTAACTCTTCTTCATTTTCATCTTCCATTCTCCATCTCTATCTCACATTCTAATCTCTCCACTAACTCTTCTTCATCTTCACCTTCCCTTCTCCATATTTATCTCCCATTCTAATTTCTCCACTAACTCTTCTTCATCTCCATCTTCCCTTCTCTATTCTTATCTTCCATTCTAATTTCTCTACTAACTCTTCTTCATCTCCATCTTCTCTTCTCTATTCTTATCTTATTTTCTCCATCCATTCTTCTCTAACTTCTCTTCTTCATCTCCTCTTCTCCATCTTCCCTTCTCTATTCTAATTTATCCACTAACTCTTCTTTTTGTTATTTGTAAAATAATCCCTCAAGAGTTAGGTATTTGCACTCTAGTCCCTGAATTTTAAGTATTTACAATTTAGTCCCTGAAAAAATATTTCTTTAAGTCCAAATCTCCTTATAATTTTTTACATACCTTCCCTATACTTAGTCAAAATTCACCACATGTCAAATTTAAGCTCATTTCTTGCCACTGAAAATAATGCAGAATTTAATTAAAGCCCTTTTGCACAATTGAGTCATTCTGGGTATAATTTGGGCCAATATAAAAATTTGAAATATTAGAGAACAATGTCACAACTCCTAAAAGTGAAAAAATGAAAATAAATTGACTCAAATTGAATTTTTTAGGCCCGGTTCGAGGTTATGCTCGTGAAGGAATACACGACCCCGAATTGGATTTTTTAAATTTGTGATGGCCAACATGAAAAGGGATTTAAAATAAAAATATTGACTATTTTTATATATTTTTGTAGCCTCAAATGCTATTATTTATTAAATATTCTCATAATTTCTAAAATATATGAACAATATATATAAATACAAAAAATTATTTTTTTGTTCGAAAATAGTTGCCTAAGCTTGGCCAAGGCTCCAAACTTGATTTTTCAATTTTCTCATTTTTCTTAATTTTTTGTTTTTATGAATTTTCGAAAATAAAAATACCGAAAAATATCGAAAATATGAAAAATTATTTTTTGGTCAAAATTGGTTCCCTAGGCTTGGCTAAGGTTCCCAAAGTTGATTTTTCAATTTTATAAATTTTTATGGATTTTCTATTAATTTTCGAAAATAAATAAATAAAAAATACGTAAAAATACTAAAAATATGAAAAATCATTTTTTGGTCAAAATTGGTTCCCTAGGCTTGGCTAAGGTCCCCAAAGTTGATTTTTCAATTTTATGAATTTTTATGAATTTTTTTATTACTTTAGTAATAGAAAAAATGATTAAAAATCAGGTGTCAACAGCTGCCCCTCTTTGAAAGGAAGCTCGGTAGAGCTTCATTTCAAAGACGAGATGACACCTGAATTCTAATTGACTCAATACAAGGAAATAAAAAGAGTCGTGACATGAATGTTCCACTGAAAATGAAATGAGAACCTAAGGATTCGTTATATAAAAAAAACTTTAGGGTGGTTGAACTTGAACCCGTATGGTGGATCAACCCATGGTAGATTCCTAATAAAAAGATTCTACTGATTAAAAATTGAATTAAAATTTGACCCGTATGGTGGGTCATACCATTTGACCCGTATGGTGGGTCGTACCATGGTAGATTCCTAATAAAAGGATTCTACTGATTAAATTTTGATTGAGATTTGACCCGTATGGTAGGTCACCCCATGGAGATACCTGTAAGAAGGACTTGGTGCCTGTAGAAAGGACTTGGTGCCTGTAAAAAGGACTCGTGCCTGTAAAAAGGACTTAATGCCTGTAAAAAGGTCTTAATTTGCCTATAAGAAGGACTTGATTTGCCTGTGAAAAGGACTTGATTTGCCTGTAAGAAGGACTTGATTTTCCTGTAAGAAGGACTTACTTTGCCTGTAAGAAGGACTTTGTGCCTGTAAGAAGGACTTAATTTGCCTATAAGAAGGACTTTGTTTGCCTGTAAGAAGGACTTTATGCCTGTAAGAAGGACTTTATGCCTGTAAGAAGGACTTGATTTGCCTGTAAGAAGGACTTTGTGCCTGTAAGAAGGACTTGATTTGCCTGTAAGAAGTACTTTGTGCCTGTAAGAAGGACTTTGTGCTTGTAAGAAGAACTTTGTGCCTGTAAGAAGGACTTAATTTACCTGTAAGAAGGACTTGATTTGCCTGTAAGAAAGACTTACTTTGCCTGTAAGAAGGACTTTGTGCCTGTAAGAAGGACTTGATTTGCCTGTAAGAAGGACTTACTTTGCCTGTAAGAAGGACTTGATTTGCCTGTAAGAAGGACTTGCTTTGCCTAGAAGGACTTGATTTGCCTATAAGAAGGATTTGCTTTGCCTGTAAGAAGGACTTTGTTTACCTGTAAGAAGGACTTTATGCCTGTAAGAAGGGCTTGATTTGCCTGTAATAAGGACTTTGTGCCTGTAAGAAGGACTTTGTGCCTGTAAGAAGGACTTGATTTCCCTGTAAGAAGGACTTGCTTTGCCTGTAGGAAGGACTTTGTTTGCCTGTACGCAGGACTTGATTTGCCTGTAAGAAGGACTTGATTTGCCTGTAAGAAGGACTTTGTGCCTGTAAGAAGGACTTGGTTTGCCTGTAAGAAGGACTTAGTTTGCCTGTAAGAAGGACTTAGTTTGTCTGTAAGAAGGGCTTGATGTACCTCAAAGGGTGCCATTCTGAAATCTGGGGAGACCAGGAATCCTGCAGAAGCTCAAACCCAAATTATATTCTCCTGTAGCTTTAGGAATAAACCAAAGAGGTAGAGATCAAAAGGTCTCGAACATTTCTGTCCTTAAGACAAATCATGCTTTATTGAAGAAGGTGGATACTTGTATGTACCGCAATGGATTTGAGTACCCCAACAACCGTCAGAATTCATTCTCTTGAAAGGGTCAGGTTGAAGATATACTTACCTGAGAATTTGGAAGAAATGCTTGGTGGCTTCTCGACAACCAGGCTTGTTCATTCATTAATCGCCGAATGAATTTCAAGACTTTGGAAGGTAACTCAAACACCGGGAATGTGTTGCCTGTCAGGCAATGTCAGATGTAACATGTGCAAGCATTTTCATCAATGCGTTCATTGGTTCATACAAAATTGTTCAGCTAAGTTTGCCATGATTAAAGGCAGTCTGTGTAATACTCATGATGCAATCGATCAACATATGGATCATGTATTGCATTACCACTTCTATTTAAGGAGGTTCTTATAGTATGAACACCTTGAATGTAATCTGAATGGGGGACTTCATTCCGAAAGGGCTTTCTCTCACTCTGGAGAAAGACTGTTTATCTGTAGATTAAAATGTTAGACCTGTGTGGAAATGGTTTGCCTTTTCTCATCCTGTTATGCCCCCATTTTGCACATTTGATGTCTCCTATGCAGTTTATGTTCTAAGTTGGAGTTGGTAAATTAAACATGCGGAATGGTCATGCATAATTCATAAAATGTGTAAACACAATGCCGATGTGACAATTTTTTAGCATCATGTGTGTTTATATATAATGTGCAAACATGGGCGGATTTGAATTGCCCCTGGTGTGTGGGTGGATCAAACAAATTGGGAAGTCCACTCCTTATGTCGAGGAGCGGTTTGTCTCAAATTTTGCCCCTGCACGATGAGGCATATGGGTGAGGGAGCATTTTGGTTTATTTAGTGACAGCGACCGCCATGGTTTAGCGGTTAAATGCCCTTGCAAAAAGCAAAGAAATTATTCGATATCAAACGAGATAAGGAAGACATATTTGCTTTTTCGCTTTAGAGCTTGTGATCAATTTGCCCCATTTTTCACCAAAATAGATCTTGTCAGATAATCATAATTTTCTTTTGGATTTGTCTCCTTCAACATGTTAAATGTTAGTATAAATATTTCCTGTAAAAAGAAAAGGAGACATGTCAGCCAGTATTAAAAGGGATAAATTGGAAACGATACTGATTTATCCTTCGTCTTGAATGCCTTGCACGAGTCTCTTACCAATTTTGCTGGATTGAATTTTCCTCGACTTTTGTTAGGCACCTCACCATTATGGTAAGACTATAGTAAAATACTGAATTTGATATTACTCGTCGAGTATTCCTGTTTTTTGGTAAGGTCGTCAAGTATTCCTGTTTGTTAAAAAAAAAGAAATGCACAAAAAGTTGTTTCATTTATTTATAATACATACAACATCCCCCACCCTCGGGGATCGAACTCGGGATATTTCGGACCTACTGTCATCCCCCATACCATTCGGTCCATTGGACCGTAGGTGTCCATGGGGCTATCCTTTCAAAGGTTAATCTTTGGGGATAAAACAGCCTTGTTGTATCACCTTGGGCTATGTTACGGTATTTCTCGAGGTAATTTGCAATCCCTGTTAAGAATGGAATAAAACAATTCAGGACTTGCGATGATTATGAGCAAATTAAAACGATACAGAATTACCCATGTCTGAGATTGTTCGCGTCTTTCGCTTGTACTTTCCTTTGTCCGAAGCTGTCCATCCCGTGGTAATGCCCATGAGTTGATTTGCCCCCAAATTTTGTTCAACTTGTATTCGGATATGATTGCGTTCTCGGGTCGATTTGCAATTTCCTGAGAATAGAAGGGGCTTAATTTTAAAACTTGGAGCAACTGAGGGTAAATTGAAACGATACGGAGTTACCCTTCAGGTTTATGCAGATTTTTACTCGCCATCAATTCGTCGCGAGGTTGGTGAGGTGGCGGATTCGAGCATTTAATAGGGGGAAGTCGGATTATTACTCCTTGCTTTTACACATTCACAAAAGCAGAAAAACATATCACGCAAGGAAATAAAACACATTCACTCATTCAGGATCAGTTCTGCTTCCTCTACAGGCTCTCCCATGATCAACTGGCTTCATCCCAAATTAGGTATGCATCGGCCATATCGAAGGTCTGGTGGTCACTGGCTGAACAAGTGCATCACAGTCCCGATGCTTTACCGATATCAAACTGGTTGATTATGGCGAAAAGATCATCGTCAATGTCCGCTTGGTGGTGATCTGTTCCTTCTTCCTCGGGAGGTATTGATGCTGATCCACTATTATTGGTCCTTTTGTACCATTTCATCGAGGGTGAGGAGGAGGCTATTGCAGTTGGGGCAGGTGGCGGAGTCAAAAGTCTCTTTATACATCTTGTTTTCCGCTCTGGGGTTTTCATTTTCAACTCTTAGAAACTCGGCTTCGTTGTGCTCATGACGAGTCTTCATTCGGGTTCGTCTATTTTGAAACCAGAACTTGATTTGCGAAGGTTCAAGTCCTAGCTCTTGACTCAGTTCCATTTTTTGTTTGCCGTCTGGCATAGGGCACGTTCTGAAGAAAGCTTCAAGCTTTCGTACTTGCTCCTCAGTATGGCGACGGTAACGCTTCTTTTGACCTTTACCGTTGTCGTCATTGTCCTTACCGGGCTCTTGGACGTCGTCAGTGGAAGGGCCGGGCTCCATAGGCTCGATCCCAAATATGGCTTCGAACTCTTCCTCTCCCATATTCAGCAAGTAACGATAACTTTCAAGTGTGTTAGGTTGAGACATCTTCGATTTGGTTAACGATTTCTCAAAGTTTGATATCTCTTCTTGTATTTTCACTCTCTGGATTTTTCTGGGAGACTGCGTATGCTTTAAGAGTCTCTCTTTCGAGCACGAATGAGAATTATCAAGAAGATGCCTCCTTTAAAATTAGACGTGGGTTTAACAACTGTATTGCCTCTCTCGAGTGTTTTGGCTTTCTCGATTTTCTTTTCATCGTATCTCTCGCCCAGCTCGTCTCCTTCCATCTTTCCGTGGAAGGGGGCCCCTTGTTGCTGTCTCCACCGTCAATTTGCTGGCGAGTTCTTCAATAAAGACGACTCGTATCTCTTTTCTGCCGAAAATGTCTTTGTCTCCCACTCAGCTTATTTTTTATCCTTTCTTTTTCAAAGTAGTGGCGTCCCGTCCAACTTTTCCGTAGAGACGTCGGATTTGCTTGGCTCGAGATTGGAGACGAGTAGCGGAGGTGATACTGATAGGGAATGGTAGACAGGAAAATTTGGCCAGTAGAGACTTCCCCTGCAAAAATGAAAGAGAATGCGGCAGTATATGTTCTTCATATTCTAGAAAAATTGGAACGATACTGTTTTACCCTTGTGTATACTTCCATTGAATTTGAATTGAGAAAGTTCCTTCATTTGGATTGGATTGAATTGTATGTCCCGAGTTGCCCTTCACTTTGAGCTTGCCACATATGTGCTTTGCTTAGTTGGGCCTTGTTTTCTTTCGGGTTGCCTTGGACCATCATCATTTTCCATGCTATTGGGTCCGTGGACCGGAGGGCTCCTTTAATTTGAAGGTTACCTTGAAGGCGAATGAGTCCTATCGCATTCCATTGGGTCATTTCATTTTGCAACACTCTTGAGGCACTTTGCAATCCCCTGGGTGAGAATGGAACAAATCCAATTTAGCATTTTACAACGATTGAGGGTAAATTGGAACGACACACAATTACCCGTCTTCGAGTTCGCCTAGGCTTTTCACTTGAAATTTCCCTACGTGAGGCCATTCAACATTTCTCATTATGGCAGTCAGCGACGTTGCCACAAATTGATCCGCCCTAAATCTAGCATAAAAAGGGATTCACGCATTCGACGGGATAAATAAATTGCCCCCTTGTCCTTGAATTAAATCGAGACACCTAGAAAGCTGGAAAATATCATACGCAGGGGAATTAAGCATGAAATGAAAGGTGCACTTATTCAAGGTCAGTTCTGCCTCTCCTGTGGCTCTTCGATAATCAGCTAGTCTCGTGTTGGTTCGGGTGTGGATAACCGATGTTTGAGAGTCCCTACTCACTGGCTCCTGATCGCGGCTTGGGACGTCTGTCAACCCTAAACTGGTTGACCAGGGCAGTAAGCTCATCATCTGGGTAATCTCTTGAACCTTCCAGCAACTGATGCTCGAATTGGGCATTGTTGTTGGCAAATGCTGGCGGTAGATTTCTCATTCTGTCCTCGCCATGAGCAATTTGACTTCTCATGCTGGAGCCTTCATCATTACTCGAGAAAGTGTGGGGATCACCAACTGTCCTGCTGCCAAAAACTCCTTCCATTCGAGGATTAGAGAAGTGGAAGTGCTCAGGATAACTTCTTGTCTGATTCTCTGGCTGCGCAGGCGCGCTGATCATGGGATGAGTTCTAGCCACAGGTTGGTGCTCAAACCAAGGAATCTGAATACACTGCTCCTGCGGTCTATACTCTTGAAGAGCATTAGGGTGATTTTGGGGGATACTTTGATTAACGCCTGGGGGATTGATGGCATGGCTACTAGCTTGGTTGATGATGGGAAGTGGCTCGCCCCATGCTAACCTGGGGAACTTATGGTGGCGAGGAGACTCGACGTTCAGGCTTGGATCAGTCCCGCCTTGGTTTTCTTGATTCTGAGCTGCATTGTGTTCTCTCACCCTTTTTCTGTACTTCTGAAGATGACTCGAAACATTTGCTTTAGTGAGTCCCTCTACCTTCATAATTTCCAATATATGTTGCGGCCGTGCCGAATCTATTCCTAGCTGCTGAACTGCATTAACAAACATACGATGCAGCTCGGGAGACCAACTCATCTTCTTTCTCCAGTTGCTTTGAACAAAATTGAAGGCTTGATGCTTGTTCTCATGGTCATGCAATTGCTTCCTTACCACGTGCTGCCATATGTTTTGAAGCATCTGAACTCTAACTGGTTTCGTTACGACGTCTTGGGCCCCATTTAAAACAGCCTTCATTAGGGCTTGCTGATCATCGCTTGCCGATATTACGAGGACTGGCATGTTTAATTTAGAATTGATGACTTCCAAGAGAGTGAAAACATCCATGTCAATCCCTACCATGGCGGTGAGGACGATATCAAACGGGTCACTACTCCTCCTTAATATCTCTAAGGCCTCTGTCGCCTTTGCTTGAGCTACAACCTTATACCGGCATTTTCTTAATACGGTAACAAGGATTGACAGAGAGACTGGATTACCGTCAATGGCCATGACCAGTAGACCCTCAGGGTAAGGAACTTCATCAGCTTTGACCAGGGTTGAACATGCGCCCGTTCCCCTAATACTCGACATATTTCTGGATCTAGGACTGCCGATTCGAGACCGCCTCGGGATGTCTTCTTGGACTTAAGGGATCACGAGATCGTTGATGCCTTCTCGTAACAGGCTTTGAAAGCCGATGCTTTGATGGTGAAGGTTTTGAATTCCTCTCCCACGAGAACTCCTTCCTCTCTATCTTTCTCCTGCGAGTTCTTGCGAATGAACTCTGACTATCAAATGGGGACAAGTTCTCTCTCTGGCAATAGCAACGACTTCCCTCTTCACGGGCAGCGCTATTAGATTTTCCGAGGGAGAAAATCTGATATTCAGCTTTTGATCAAAGGGGAAATCCTTGTTTCTCGCTCAGTTTGTCTTCTTTTTTCTTTTCGTGATAGAGGGCCCCTGTCAAGATCTCCACCGTCGATTTACTGGCGGGTCCTCCAATGAAGACAAGTCGTATCTCCTTTTCGCTAACGTTTGCCGTGTCTTCCACTCAGCTCATCTTTCCGTCTTCTTTTTCAAAGTGGCGGTGTCTCGTCAAACTTTCTGCGGAGATTTCGGACTCGCTTAGCTCGCAGTCGCCATCTGATGGGAATTCGAGCCAACGAGGGTGGTGCCAATAGAGAATGGTAGATAAGAGAAATCTTAACTGGTTGATACCGTCACTATGAAATCAATATTTACTTCAAAGCAGATTACCATCTTCGCATTCCGCTCATCTGCCTCACCTCTCTCACCCTTTCTTTCGTATTCTGCTTTCAAAAATGGCCAATTCTCCTAACCATACCTTATCCGCCGAAGTCCTAGATGGGTGGGAGAGACTCTACAATCTTTTTGGTAGAGGTTACGCTCATATAGCCAAAAACTCTACCGTTGAGGCTGAAATCCTCGGTTTATTTAGGACCGTGGACGCTGCTTCTGTTGAGGGTACCCAACTAGGGAAGGAGTACCGGAACTTCTCGACCCTCTTCATCAATTTTCTGGCTGCCTATAACCGTGCTTATGAGACGGTCCTTGTGACCGCCGTCGTGAAAGCCCGTTACCGAGACCGGCACGAGCGTCTGGCAACAGTTACGTTTGTGGCTGATAATCACAAAAAGGCCCTCAAGTTTGCCAACGATCAGCTTTCGTGGCTGGTTCGTGAGAGGGGAAAGTTGGTGGACCGTCTGGCCTTGGTCCGAACTTACGCCGAACAGGAGCCAGGCAATATTGTGATGAGGTGTAAATGTGGTTAGCTGCAGGAGAGACTTGATGACATTACGGCAGACATTGCTTTCGAGAGGGCAGCGGTTCCGGACCTGGAGTTTGCCGTTGAGCATTACGAGGCCACTATGGCCCAGGTTAAAGAGAAGTGCGATCGCCTCTTCTTTAGGCTCGCGGAGCTTGATCCCGAGAGCGCCCGGTGCATCCAGAGCATCAACTGTTTGGAGAGTCAGTTGAGCTCTTTCGTAATGGTCATCAGGGCCCAGTTTGGCTTTACCTTTCCTCCCTAGTGAGTTGTCTTTGATGAATGGAATGAAAGAAAAGCTTCACGTGTTTTGTTTTGTTTTTTTTTTTTTAATTTTCCTGCTATCGTTTCTTCCGCATAGCATAACAGAACGATTTGAGGTACCGAAGATGTAGAGGCTTAATGTTCTTCTTGATGTTCTTGTTTAATTGCTCCAGACGATGATATCGAGAACATTGATGATGGGTTCGGCGGTGGCCCCCACTATCCATCTTGAGATCACAAACAAAAACGCTATGACAACTCGATTAGTGCGCTGGTAGTAAATCCGGCCACCTGTTGTGTGCCCACTTTTATCCATATTTTGTTTCTTTCGGCGTCCACTTGCTCGTGTCGGTCGCCTGTAGCGTCGGGAGAAATTCCTGTGGGCCACGTTCATTAATAGAACCTCGGTCCTCTAAAGCACTCCGCATGTTTCGGATAAGAGGAAATTTTAAGACCGGTCTCTGATTGATTTGATCAGGTAAAGGTATTTGTTTCATGGGTTCTGATTATATAATCCATATTGTTTTTCAAAAGACGCGGGATCCTCTGCAATACATTAAATATGCCCCCATGTTTAATCAGTATAAATCCACCGTCATATCAGAATACACTGCCCATACAAGTTTACGGATTGACACAACTTTGTCTGTCAAAGATGAACAATGTTCGTTTGCCCCCCAGAATTAACGGTTGAAGCCTCGGGGTTTTTCGTCTTTTGGTATTTCTAAAGATGATTCTTGATATATTATTGAACTTAATTTTTACACCCGTCTGGGGTATCTAGGATCTCCCTGCAAAAGAAAAGGATATAATTAGTATGCGACACAAGAAATGTCGGTCCATGACTCCTATATTAGTCCAATTTGATTTTTTCTATTTTATAGAGAAATCAGAAGAAAGAAAAAAAAAATTTCCTTAGGAAGAAATGGGTTAATTTCTGATACAGAATTTTTTTCAGATTTATTATTCTTTTTTTTTATTTTTTTAAAGGAATGTGACAAAGTCTCTTGACGTTTACTAAAATTTTTGAAGGAATTTTCTTTTTATCAAAATAAATTTTCAGAGGTAAATTTGTCAAGAAAATTTTATTTTTATTGAAGCAGGAAAGACATGACAGAAATCCTTTATTGGTTAACAAAATTCCCCCGAGACATTAGTCTAATTTTATTTAGAGAAACTTTTCTTAGAAAAACATGAGCGAATTTCTCGAAAAGAATTTTTGTTGCAAGTTTTTATAATTTGAAAGAATGTGATAAAATCACTTGATGTTTTTTTTAAAGGAATTTTTCTTTTTATCGAAATAAATTTTCAGAGGAAAATTTGTCGGGAAAATTTCATTTTTATTGGAGAGAAAAAAACATGACAAAAATCTCTTATTGGTCAATTAGTCTAATTTTATTTAGAGAAAATTTTCTTAGAAAAACATGAGCGAATTTCTCGAGAAGAATTTTCTTGCAAGTTTTTATAATTTGAAAAATGTGATAAAATCACTTGATGTCTACTAGAGTTTTTTTTTTAAGGAATTTTTCTTTTTATTGAAATTTTCAGAGGAAAATTTTTTCAGGAAAATTTCATTTTTATTGAAGCAATAAAAATATGACAAAAATCCCTTATTGGTTAATAAAATTCCCATGAAGGGATTTTTTTACATCATTTTTTCAAAAAAAAAATTTAAAAGAAATGAGGGACAAATTTAATTTTTATTTTCTTTTAAAAAGAATGGTCGTAATATCAAGCTCAAAAACTGACTAACACCTAGCATGGACCGACCGAAAATAAATACAAGATAAAATTAGAGAACTTACTTTTACCTTGGAGAAATGCAAATCACATAGTCATGCGCATGACTCAAGTGAGGAGTGGACTCTAGAAAATAAAAGAAGGAGAGACAAGGTATGGACCTAAAAAGGCTCCCACTATCTGAATTGACAAACTTACCCTCCGCGCAATCAAATCACAATGGGAAGAATTGTCAATTCAGATAATGAGCGGAATAAAATATGGTCAACCCGAGCGCAATCGACGCAAGAGCTTTGCATATTCGATCCCTATCTATGGTTTTCTAGGAAGAATTTCGCGACTTGGGTTTAGACGCTTGTGTGTGCAGGTGTCGTGATCCTCAGAGTATGCAAGACATGCACAACAATTGATATCAAAACAGCGCTTCTAAAAATATGCGAAATTAAACAAATAAACCCAACACCGAGCCTGCAAAACAAAGGGGTTAGCCAAACACTCCGCCCCTTATAACTCCCATCCTGCAAAAACATATAACACCTATACAATGAGTCCCAAACAATATCGCCAGAAGCGAGATATGCATGAAACTTTCATTGGCCTAAGTCCACTAAGACTCTTAAAATTTCGAAAAAATTTAAGTATTCCAATTGGTATCTTTTTTCGAAAATTTAAAAATCTCTCTCCCCAGTGGAGTCGCCAAGCTGTCGCGACCCTCTAAAAATATTTTTAAATTTTAAAGGGGTTAACGGATTATTAGGTTAATTAGATTTGACTAACCTAACGCGGACCCTCCCAAGCCCTACCGAATCGCAACTTTAGTTTTTGTTTAAATGATTTTAAAATTTGGAGTCGCCACTAATCGTTCTTGGTAGGTCGATTAGAAACCTAAATAAATTAGTGGGAGAACTAATTTATTCCTGCGAACCAGAGATTATGAGCTCGGGGACTTGGTTACACTAGTTAATTAAAACTAATGCCCTTTCGGTACCTTAATTTCATGGATATCCTAATTCGGCAACTCAGGCTTGGTTTATTCCTAAGGCTCTAATAGGGTATTCTCTTTTGTGTTTTCACTTTTTAAATAGGATGCATTGATGGTATATATTTTTATTTGTTATATTTTTTTAAGTGTTAAAGATTCCCTGAAGCCGAAAGAGGGAGTGTGTTAACGACTTCTGTGCAGTATTACGACCTACTCATCTTTTGAGTTTGATGATTCAAAAATTAAATTATAGGAAGTACATGACAGTGAATAAACACCTCCAATGGGAGGCCTAGCATTGGCTTGGCTCTTCCCTTTGGGATTTAAGGTACAGGTATTTAAGTTGCAAGTATTTAAACTACTGTAAGTAAAAACCTCCAATGGGAGGCTAAGCATTGGCTTGGCTCTTCCCTTTGGGATTTAAGGTACAGGTATTTAAGTTGCAGGTATTTAACTACTGTAAGTAAAAACCTCCAATGGGAGGCTAAGCATTGGCTTGGCTCTTCCCTTTGGGATTTAAGGTACATGTATTTAAGTTGCAGGTATTTAACTACTGTAAGTAAAAACCTCCAATGGGAGGCTAAGCATTGGCTTGGCTCTTCCCTTTGGGATTTAAGGTACAGGTATTTAAGTTGCAGGTATTTAACTACTGTAAGTAAAAACCTCCAATGGGAGGCTAAGCATTGGCTTGGCTCTTCCCTTTGGGATTTAAGGTACAGGTATTTAAGTTGCAGGTATTTAACTACTGTAAGTAAAAACCTCCAATGGGAGGCTAAGCATTGGCTTGGCTCTTCCCTTTGGGATTTATGGTGCAGGTATTTAAATTGCGGATGGACTTTGTCCTCTCCATTCTGGGGTATGAATTCTTTAAAATAAAATACAACGAATTGATTCAACAATTTGAAATTTGTGCGCGCTTGAGGACTCCTCCAAGTCGATTTTGTGCTTCTATAGGGTTGACCATTGATATAAAGCTGCGGCTTCCTGACATAAAATAGAGTGAAGTGTCAGTATACAAAATATATGCCAATCTGCACCTAAAACCAGAAGAGTGGAAAGAGTACTTATCTCCCATTTTTTTTGGAGGGATTTCTATAATTGATTTTCGCTCTCTATGTTCCCAATATAGAGAGCCTCTTTTGAATTAAGAGGGACTTTTAGTCACAAATCAACTGAGAAATTGGTGGACAGCTTAGGAGCTTGTTTGGGCGATTTTTGCATCTCTACGAGATTTTTTGCCGTTGACGTAGAGATATCCTTCTCCTGACATAAAATATGGGAAAAATGGAGGTAGGAGAAAGTGTATACAATTTGTGCTAATTTGCTACTAAAACCACAAATAAATGAATAAATAAAAAACATTTAGCTCGAATTTGTTTGCTCGTTGACGAGGATGAACTCTTGATTTATGTTGATCAATGAAAGAATTTGTGATGATAACCCCTAACTTTAAACTCCCATCATCTTCAAAATTCTCTCTCTTTTGGTATTTTTTTTTTCTCTCAAATTTTTCTTCAATCTCTCAAAACCCTCTCAAACATCCAAAATTTTCTCTCCCAAAAAAATTCCTCTCTCAAGCTCACTTCTTCCTCCTTTTATAATCTACTCATCTATCTCCCATTCTAATTTTTCCACTAACTCTATCTTCCATTCTAATTTCTCCACTAACTCTTCTTCATTTTCATCTTCCATTCTCCATCTCTATCTCACATTCTAATCTCTCCACTAACTCTTCTTCATCTTCACCTTCCCTTCTCCATATTTATCTCCCATTCTAATTTCTCCACTAACTCTTCTTCATCTCCATCTTCCCTTCTCTATTCTTATCTTCCATTCTAATTTGTCTACTAACTCTTCTTCATCTCCATCTTCTCTTCTCTATTCTTATCTTATTTTCTCCATCCATTCTTCTCTAACTTCTCTTCTTCATCTCCTCTTCTCCATCTTCCCTTCTCTATTCTAATTTATCCACTAACTCTTCTTTTTGTTATTTGTAAAATAATCCCTCAAGAGTTAGGTATTTGCACTCTAGTCCCTGAATTTTAAGTACTTACAATTTAGTCCCTGAAAAAATATTTCTTTAAGTCCAAATCTCCTTATAATTTTTTACATACCTTCCCTATACTTAGTCAAAATTCACCACATGTCAAATTTAAGCTCATTTCTTGCCACTGAAAATAATGCAGAATTTAATTAAAGCCCTTTTGCACAATTGAGTCATTCTGGGTATAATTTGGGCCAATATAAAAATTTGAAATATTAGAGAACAATGTCACAACTCCTAAAAGTGAAAAAATGAAAATAAATTGACTCAAATTGAATTTTTTAGGCCCGGTTCGAGGTTATGCTCGTGAAGGAATACACGACCCCGAATTGGATTTTTTAAATTTGTGATGGCCAACATGAAAAGGGATTTAAAATAAAAATATTGACTATTTTTATATATTTTTGTAGCCTCAAATGCTATTATTTATTAAATATTCTCATAATTTCTAAAATATATGAACAATATATATAAATACAAAAAATTATTTTTTTGTTCGAAAATAGTTGCCTAAGCTTGGCCAAGGCTCCAAACTTGATTTTTCAATTTTCTCATTTTTCTTAATTTTTTGTTTTTATGAATTTTCGAAAATAAAAATACCGAAAAATATCGAAAATATGAAAAATTATTTTTTGGTCAAAATTGGTTCCCTAGGCTTGGCTAAGGTTCCCAAAGTTGATTTTTCAATTTTATAAATTTTTATGGATTTTCTATTAATTTTCGAAAATAAATAAATAAAAAATACGTAAAAATACTAAAAATATGAAAAATCGTTTTTTGGTCAAAATTGGTTCCCTAGGCTTGGCTAAGGTCCCCAAAGTTGATTTTTCAATTTTATGAATTTTTATGAATTTTTTTATTACTTTAGTAATAGAAAAAATAATTAAAAATCAGGTGTCAACAAGGAGCCGTTACGAGATGGAGAACTTGACGACGTGGCTGTTGAAGAAGGAGTAGGCAAGCCGCATCGACACGGAGCTGGCCAACGATCCATAGGGAGTTGCCGAGGACAAGCTAAAAGGGGGAAAGTAACATGGGTGGATCGGGGAGCTTCTACACAGCAAAAAGAACGCCATGGGAGCTTCCTTTCATCGTCAGCGCCACCTAAAAAATTTCATCGCACGACCAAACTTGCACGTTGATCGGGGAGGTAGACTCCAGTAAGAGGGATCATCTTCGACAGCTTCATAAAACGGAGAAAGAAGGGTGATCTCTGGAGCTGACACCGGAAAAAATCGTGACTCGCCAGCACCAAAGTCCAGTGTGGGACTCATCACGAGCAATGTCCATTCGTGCGTCCTAGTTCATCATTCCATGACAAGGATGGCCTCTCTCTCTCCTTCATTCACCTGCCGTCCTCATCCAGGTTCGCTTCTCGCTCTGGTTCATTTGAATTCCTCCTCTGCCTTTGAATGAAAAGATATCCCTTTACTTGCTTCCAGTTCCTGCTTACTTCGAGCCTTCTTTTGTGATTTGAAACCACTCACGGAGCTCACGTGGATGCATTTGATTACTCGTGGTCAACTTCTCATTTTACTGGCGCACTTATCCAATGATTGTTTTGTTTTGAAAATTTTGTCTGAATGGGCATTCAAGGTGAGACTAGTCAATCTTGTTGTTGAATTTTAGAAGTGCATTCTGCTCGGCTGCTCATAATTCAACGAGAAGGACATATCTTGCTCGTGCTTTGATTCTGATATTGGATGACCCACTTTGGCTGTTCATATTGAAAACTTGCTTTCTTTTAAGACATATAGTTGTCACAGAACGGCGACGGCTGTTAGGAGTTCGATTCAATGGTTGGCTGGCTGGTCCTGCAACCTTGTTCCCAATCTCCTGACCATTAAAATGGGTTTTGGATTGATCATGGTGCGCGAGAAGAAAATGGCGGTCAAAGTCTTTCGGCAACTAAGGGTGAAATGGTTAGCATCATGTCATACTATAGATAGCATAAGAACTCCCTGTTTATTCGACCTAGATCTTGACACTCTGTCAAGAAGTTAAATCACCAAACAAATGGTCTCTTGCGGTGGTGTCTAAAATAGAACTCGTGGAGCCTTCAGCTATAGAGCAAATCGGAAATAAGGCTGTTACTAAAAGAGGACATCAAAGATTTTTAAGCAAGCTCTTCTACATATTCGGCCTTTGCTTTGTTCGATTTAAGCATGAAATACCAAGTAGATCGGCTAAACCATAGATCATTTATCTTAAATCGAGATTGTTTGTGCAAAATAGTGTTGATTTAGACCTCTATACGTCAAGATTAGGCCGAGAAATCCTCTAAAATCGTATCTGGAGCTTATACTTTTAGTTGCGCATCAACTATTCATTGAACAACTTGAATGAAGTGCTAAAAAAGATTTCGCCGAATTGATGTCTTGAGCCGTGTTTAATGCACGATTGTTCTATAGATTGTGAAATTTGCCTCTAATCTGTATCTTGCCTTGCCTTTCGGTATGTTTTCTGGAGTTCTTGGTATCGGCGATTGTCGTGCATGTGCGAGGGAGTTGTTCATTTTCCAGCTGCATTATCGGGCGACGCTAATAATCAAGTCAGATTTCTATAACTTCGCTTTAGTTACGATTGATTGTTGAATGCGATGGAAGCATAAGAGTTTATTGGCGATTGCATCGTGGTGTAAAGTTATTTTCTGCTGGATTTTTTTTAATAATCGAAGTTGTGGCCGGAGGTCCGGTAACGGTCAAGACCGACTATCGCTGGAGAGTTGTTTCGGTGAAGTTTTGAGAAAAGGAGCCGTAGAAGGGAGCCCTTTATACATCTTCGTGAAGAAGGTGTATGTTGAAGAAGACCCACAAAAAAGAATAATAAAAAAGGGGGAAATAAAATAATCAGAAAATTAGAAAAGAATAGAAAACGTGAGGTTGGAGGTGATGGTCTAGGGTAGTTAAAAAAAAAAAGGGGGAGTGAGAGATAATGGTAGATAAAACTCCTATTCTCACGTTAGAGGAGTCCAAGACCAAGGCAAATAAAAAGATAATAGAAAATAGTAAACCCGAAAAAGACATAAAGGAATAAAAACAAATTCACAAAAAATTCAGAAAAATCTCAGAAATTAGGAAACGGGCCATTTTGACTGGCCAATCCTATTTATGATGAATTCCCCTTCCTGATTTTTCCAAAATGACAATTTTGCCCCTCATGGGTAAATTGTCTCGAAAAATTTAGAAAATTCAGAAAAATCTCAGAAATTAGGAAACGGGCCATTTTGACTGGTCAATCCTATTTTTGATGAATTTCCTTCATGACATTTTCAAAATGACTATTTTACCCCTTATGGGTAAATTGTCTCGAAAAATTCGAAAAATCCTTAAAAAATTGCAGAAAATGGAAAATGGTCAATCGTGACTGGCCATACACATACCTTGTGACTTTGACTATCATTTCTTCATGAAATGACAGTTTTACCCCCCATGGGCAAATTGTCTCGGAAAATTTCGAAAAAATTTCTCAGAAATTTTGGAAAATAGGAAATAATCACATTCAACTGGTTTGACATCTTTTCATTTTCCGATCCTCGAAAAATGGGCATTTTACCCTTCTGGTCAATTTGATCCAAACTTTTCCCAATTATCCCAAATGAGCTTTCATGAAATTAGTACCGAAAGGGCGTTAGAGTAATCTAGCGTAACCAAGTCCCCGAACTCATAATCTCTGGTTCGTAGAAATAAATTAGTTCTCCCGCTAATTTATTTAGGTTTCTAATCGACCTACCAAGAACGATTAGTGGCGACTCCAAATCTTAAAACCCAAACTTTAAAATCATTTAAACAAAAAATCCAAAGTCGCGATTCGGTAGGGCTTGGGAGAGCTGGAACTAGGTTAGTTAATCTAATTAACCTGATAATCCGTTAACCTAAAACTGAATTTTAGGTCGCGACAATGCTCTGAAGCTCCAGCTGGTCAAGAATAGGGTAGTTCGCCGGGGAAGGGGGCAGAGGAGACCAAGACAACAGGTCGTGCTTTTTCACAGCTGGATGAGGGACGAGAGCGTCTGGGCCACTCACACACCTCTCGGCTACAAGAGGGAGGACCGAGAGAGTATTGAGAGGGGGAGATTTTCTGGAGAAAAGGAGGAGGTCTAGCTTCTTGGGCTCGTTCTTGAGCGAGCAAAAGGAGACCACCACAAGAGAGAGAGAGAGAGAGAGAGAGAGAGAGAGAGAGAGAGAGAGGGCTCAGTGAGCTCTCACGAGATCGAATAAGAGAGCTCGTAGTGAGAGGTCTGGTCTTTTGGGAGGCGTGGCTTTGGGCAAAAGAAAAAAACAAGACCAAATCAAGAGAAAACCAAAAAATGGAGTAAGCACGTGAGGGGGCTCGTAGGCTCAGTCTTTGGAAGCCAAAAAGAGAGGATAGAGAGTGATGAAGCAAAAGGCAGCGAAGGGCTAAGGCCAAAAGGTTTCACACCCTATCTCTTCCTCCTTATTCCTACGCTTCAACTTCACAAAGCATCTGTTGGAAATATGGTGTGTTTTGATGGGTGAATGAGAAATTGTTTCTCAAAGAGCATCCTTGAGTTGGAAGTGGGAAACACTAGTCCCACATTGGAAAGAAAGAAGGCTTTCAAGTGCTTTATATATGGTTACACTCCTTTAGAGTGGTAACAAAACAATAAAGTACTATGCCTCGCGCACAAGCGCAGGAGGGTGCAAATCTCGGGCCTCAACGAAGGTTCGACGAGGGGCGCGTACGCACGACCTGCGTACACGAATGCGGACTAGAAAAATGGGTCTCGCGACTAGCCTAATTTTGCATTGTGGCTCAACTTTCTTTTTTCCAAATGTTACGGATTTTGTAACGGCAAATGTTAATGGATGATTTTGTAACTATGCTTTAATGCGAGCTCAGAAGCAGAGTATGTTTCGGATGAGCTCAGAAGCAACGTTCAGATTCAGAAGCAGCTCGCGCAGGTTTATAACCGTTCAGAAGCAGCTCGAGCGGGGTTCAGATCCAGCGTTTAGAAGCAGCTCGCGCCGGTTCATAACCAGCGTTCAGAAGTAGCTCGAGCGGAGTTCAAATCCAGCGTTCAGAAGCAGCTCGCGCGAGGTTCAGAACCAGTGTCAGAAGCAGCTCGCGACGCTCAGAAGCTGACCATTTGTAACGTTTTGGAATGTCATTACATTACGGCAGTTACAAATGGCAGAGTTAATCATCCATTATGCCAGAAACGGCAGAATTGATCAACTGTTACACCGTAACAATTACAAACGGCAGATTTAATTGTCGGTTATGCTACAACAGTTACAAACAGCAGATTTAATCAGCTGTTATAAACTGTTACGCCATATTATTCTGGAATAATCCCTTTACTCATCTTATAAATAACTAGTTTTCTCGTTCTTATTGATGCGCGCGAACATTTAGATTCAGACTCAGTGCAAAAGGCTTCTGTTCTCCTCTGTTTTGCTCTGTTTTCTGCTTATTCCCTGCATTGGTTTTTTCGATAGTGTTCAAACACCAGTTTTTTCAAGTTCGCCGAAAGCTCTAAGGTTTTGTGCTCACCTCCTAGCTGTTAACCGTTGTATCCTGGGAGACAGACGTTCACGACACCTCAAGCACAGAGTTGAGAGAACAAATCTGTTTTAAGGAAACTGTGTTGAACACAGGCCTCGGTTTATATCTAGTGTCGATCTCACGATTTCAATTTCGTGTTGAAAAATCTGTTCCATTGCTTCTTTTACAAGTGAATCTGAATCGTTCTGGAGTTGATTCTGAATTGATTACCAACATTCTTAAAACAGATTCGTCTGCTTCTGAACTCTGTTTAATAGTTCCGAAGCAGAAAGTTTTGCTGTTGATTCTTCTTTTGAACTCCTTCTAATAGTTCAGAAGTAGCATCTTTAGCTGACGAAACAGATTCTCCTTGTTTTTAAATGGGTACTGGGAAAGAAGAAGTTGTTCAACTTGGTTCTAAAAACCTTGGCCAATCTTTTGCTCCTGTTCTTGCTCCTGTTTCTGCTCACCAAGGCGAAAGGCCTGAAAAATTCAATGGATCGAACTTTAAAAGGTAGCAACAGAAGATGTTGTTTTATTTAACAACGTTGAATCTTGCGAGATTCTTGACTGAGGAAGCTCCTCAGATATCCGATGGTAAAACGGATAAACAAGCCTTCAATGCTCTTGAGGCTTGGAAGCATTCTGACTTCCTCTGTAGGAACTATGTCATGAATGGCTTGCACGACTCTCTGTATAATGTCTATTGTACAATCAATACGGCAAAAGAGTTGTGGGAATCTTTGGATCGAAAATATAAAACAGAGGATGCCGGATTAAAGAAATTTGTTGTCGGTCGATTCCTTGATTATAAGATGGTGGATTCCAAGACTATGCTCAGTCAAGTGCAAGAAATCCAAGTGATTTTGCATGAGATTCAATCTGAAGGGATGAATCTGAGCGAAACCTTCCAGGTGGCTGCCATTATTGAGAAGCTATCTCCTGGGTGGAAGGATTTCAAGAATTACCTTAAGCACAAGCGGAAGGAAATGAACCTGGAGGAGTTGATTGTCAGACTTCGCATTGAAGAAGACAACAGAAGCTCTGAACGCAAGAGGCTCAATCCCACCGCAGCTAAGGCAAACGTTGTGGAGCACAAGCAAGCCCACAAGAATAAGAAGACCATCAAGTCGAAGTTGGGACCGAAAGGAGGAGTCTCCAAAACCAAGTTCCAAGGGAAATGCTTCAACTGTGGCAAGATGGGCCATAGATCCGTGAAATGCAGATTTTCGAAGAAGAAGAAGCATGAGACAAACATGGTGAATGATGTCACTCATGACTTCTCAGACATAAATCTCTCTGCGATGGTGTCTGAGGTGAACTTGGTCGGGTCCAATCCAAAGGAATGGTGGATTGACACTGGTGCTACGAGGGACGTATGCTCCAACAAGGACCTGTTCACAACTTTCGAACCAATTGATGGAGAGAAAGTCTTCATGGGAAACTCGGCCACGTCTGCCGTTGAAGGCCAAGGGAAGGTGCTTCTGAAGATGACCTCTAGGAAGGAGCTGACTCTGAACAATGTTCTGTATGTGCCAGAAATCCGAAAGAACCTGGTCTCCGGGTCTCTATTGAACAAGCACGGATTTCGTATAGTGTTCGAGTCAGACAAAGTTACTTTGTCAAAATCTGGAATGTATGTGGGAAGGGGATATGTATTTGATGGGCTTTTTAAGCTCAATGTGTTGACAATTATCAATAAAGATAATAAGTCTTCCGTTTATTTGCTTGAGTCTTCCAACTTATGGCATGGCAGACTTGGACACGTTAATTATGATACATTGTGTAGATTAATTAACTTGGAGCACATTCCCTCATTCCGAATTGATTGTAAACATAAATGTGAAATTTGTGTTGAGGCAAAGTTAATGAGATCATTGTTTCAAACAGTTGAAAGAAACACCGAACCCCTTGAGCTAATTTATAGTGATGTTTGTGATTTGAAATTCATACAAACAAGAGGTGGTAATAAATATTTTATTCCCTTTATTGATGATAGCACTAAATACTGCTATGTGTATTTGCTTAAAAGCAAAAGTGAAGCCTTAGAGAAATTTGTTCTCCGTAAGAATGAAGTTGAGAATCAACTCAACAAGAAAATCAAAAGATTGAGAAGCGATAGAGGTGGTGAGTACGAAGAACCGATTGGTGAATTCTGTGCACAACACGGAATTATACATGAAGTAACTGCACCCTATTCGCCTCAATCAAATGGTGTGGCTGAACGTAAAAATCGCACATTGAAAGAAATGATGAACGCGATGTTACTAGGTTCAGGTTTACCTCCAAAATATGTGGGGTGATGTTATTTTGTCAAGCAATTACCTTTTAAATAAGTTACCTCGGAAAAAGGAGGATAAAACTCCTTATGAGTTATGGAAAGGTAGGAGACCATCCTATAAATACTTACGAGTGTGGGAGTGTCTTGCAAAAGTAGCTGTTCCAACACCAAAGAAAACAAAGATAGGTCCTAAAACGGTGGACTGTATCTTTATAGGCTATGCACATAACAGTAATGCACAAGAATACGATCATGGAATCTAGGAATGCATCATTCTTCGAAGGTGTATTTCCTTGCAAATCCAATGATGGATCAAGTTCGTTCAAGCGAACGATTGACACTATGAATGAAGAAAGTCATGATTCTGATCATGACAGAGTTCAGAAGCAGAGCGAGTCTGCTTCTGACCTACTCCAAAGAAAAGTTCAGAAGCAGAGCGATCCTGCTTCTGACCAGCTCAGACGTAGCAAAAGAGCAAGAGTGGAGAAATCATTTGGAGATGATTTTCTAGCTTATTTGTTAGAAAAGGAACTACTAAATTATTCAGAAGCAGTAAATTCTTTTGAGGGACTTCTGTGGAAAGAAGCAATTAAAAGCGAAGTTGATTCTATATTGCAGAATCATACTTGGGAGTTAGTGGATCCTCCTCCTGGATACAAACCTTTAGGATCAAAATGGATCTTTAAAAGGAAAATGAAAGCAGATGGTTCTGTTGATAAGTATAAAGCCAGACTTGTAATCAAAGGATACAAGCAACGAGAAGGCTTAGATTACTTTGATACTTATTTTCCTGTGACGAGAATAAATTCCATTAGGATGATACTTGCAATTGCAGCATTGCGAAATCTAGAAGTACATCAAATGGATGTAAAAACAGCTTTCCTAAATGGTGATTTAGATGAAGAAATCTACATGGAACAATCTGAGGGTTTTATAGTTCCAGGATAAGAAAGGAAAGTCTGTAAATTGGTTAAATCATTGTATGGCTTAAAACAAGCGCCAAAACAGTGGCATGAAAAGTTTGATAATGCAATGATTACCAATGGATTTAAGATCAATGAATGTGATAAATGTGTCTACATTAAAGAAATAGAAAATGGCTATGTCATTTTGCGTCTTTATGTAGATGACATACTCATTGTCGGTAGTGATGATGAAATGATCAAATCCACTAAGAATATGTTGAATTCGAGATTTGACATGAAAGATATGGGACTTGCTGATGTGATTTTAGGAATTAAAATCACAAGAACGTCAGAAGGTCTTATCTTAAACCAGTCACACTATGTGGACAAAATTCTTGGAAAGTTCAATGTGGATGATTCTGGTATTGCGAGAACACCACTTGACAATAGTCTTCATCTATCCAAGAATAAAGGAGAGAGTATTTCTTAAGCAGAATACTCTAGAGTTATTGGAAGTCTGATATACTTAATGAGTTGTACTAGACCAGACATTGCGTACTTAGTTAGTAAATTGAGTAGATATACGAGCAATCCGAGTGCTGACCATTGAAAGCAGTTGTGAGAGTACTTAGGTACCTACGATATACTCGGAATCATGGTCTGCACTATACTAGATATCCAACTGTTCTAAAAGGATACAGTAATGCGAACTGGATATCTGATATGAAAGACTCAAAGTCTACTAGTGGATATGTATTTACACTAGCGGGTACAGCAGTGTCATGGAAATCCTGTAAACAAACGGTTATAGCCAGGTCCACAATGGAATCTGAATTCATTGCTTTGGATAAATGTGGAGAAGAGGCTAAATGGCTACGCCACTTACTAGAGGATATTCCAAAATGGCAAAAACCTGTGCCACCAATTTGCATATATTGTGATAGTCAATCTGCAATTGGAAGAGCACAGAGTAACATGTACAATAGTAAGTCTAGACATATACGTCGTAGACATAATACCATTAGACAACTACTCTCAACTGGAACTATCTCTATTGACTACGTGATGTCAAAGGATAATATTGCGGATCCGCTAACCAAAGGGTTAAACAGAGAGTTAGTTGAGAAATCGACAAGAGGAATTGGACTGAAGCCCATGAAAGAATAAGTTGATATAAAGGAAACCCAACCTAGTTGACTGGAGATCCCAAGATCTAGGTTCAAAGGGATAACCTAATTATATTGACTTATTGTTGTTTAGCACTAATAATTAATTTGTGCTGCTTCTTAGAAGGATTTGTATAAGGCGAAGTTTGTTCCTAAGTGTAACTTAGAGGTTCCTTTGACTCGATAGTCTCATGGTTTGTGGTTGGTAGATCATCAGTTTCCACATCTTACTGGTCCTCCAACGAAATTGTAATTTAGACTTCCCGTTGGTTTAGGAAGTTTCGTGGTTTCTTCCTTAAGACTTTCCAGGGCAAAGTCCCTGCGTGAGCTTGCTACTTCATTTTCACTTTTCTGCACTTCTACTTCTTTCTCCTATTCTTTGCAATCCTCTACCTCCTGCTTCCAGTCCATATGAATCTCCAAAGCTTCATGATCGTAGCTAATTGTCACTAGTTAGTCCTTGTCATCATCTTCACCAGCTTAGTCTATTAGGCTCAATCCAATGATTCGCGATGCGAGGCCTGCGCGCCCCAAAACTACAAATATGGCCTGTACATCAAATACCCTTTTTGAAATTTAGGCGAGCGAGAGTCCTATTGTGACCATTCGAATTTTGTGATTACCTTGTCCTGGCCTTCTCGAATGGCAAGTTTGTCCGCAAGGATGTCTTCTACATGAACAATTCTATCTTCCTGGTTAATGCCTTCAAGTACCAAGACTCTTATGGTGCTCCACCGTGTAATATCAGCCTCGAGAGGACGGCTTTCAATCTCTATTCTAGTAATGCCGATTTCTTCTTCTACTATAATTGCACCTCATAGCCGACAAGTTTTACATATCCAGTGGACTATGCTAGCAACTCCACCCACCATTCTTTTGCTTTTTTCCCTGAGGAAGCATTGGAGGAATTGGCTAATTATTCTGTCATCAGCTCCTGCGATCCTCCAGTCAACGTACCTGTTGATGTTGATGCAGATATCTTTGGCTTGGTGGCTATTAATTACATTGAGGTTACGAAGATGGGGTTCCTTTTGAACTGGACTGCAATTAATTGTAGCGACTACGAGCTCCTAGAAGGGAAACTAGGCATTTTGGGGACAAAAGCCACCATAGGTAAACCGTCAAATTTTGTTTTTTTGTGAGTATTATCTATAAAGATTCGCGACCTAGAAGCCTCAATGAATTGATGAAGTGAGATTTTTGTTCATAAATTTTCTGTTTTCCTTGGAAATAACCGTGTCAAGAGCTGAAATTGGGATCACCCTTATTTTACTGCTTTCCTTTAGGAAGAATCACTAATTCGAAGAAGTATGGCTTTGGTAAAGAAGAGGAGCGAACATTTCGATGGCAAAATGAAAATTGAGGGACTTGGGTCTTCGAAAAGACACACCTGCAAAGACATCAAGTGGATGACCAACTCTTTCGAAGAAAAGCTAGGCCAATGAGGCTATGGCTATGTGTACAAAGGCAATCTTCAAGATGGTCAACTTGTGGTGGTGAAGCTTCTAAAGAAGCCGAAAGGCGATACATAAGAATGTTTCAATGAAGTTGCAAGCATAAATAGGACTTCTCATGTCAATGTTGTCAGCCTCATGGGGCTCTATTTTGAAAGAAGCAAAATAGCTTTAGTTTATGAGTTCATGCCCAATGGATCGCTCAAAAAGTTCATATTTAATAGGAAGGACACTCTGGAGGTAGATCAACAATTGAGTTAGGACACCTTGTACTAGATTTAGCTTGGCATAGCTCATGAGCTAGAGTACTTGCATAGAGGATCCAAAACGAGGATCTTGCATTTTGACATAAAACCTTACAATATTCCCCTCAACGGAAACTATTGTCCCAAGATTTTTTTTTGGTAAGGTATTGCCCCAAGATTTTCAACTTTGGTCTTGCCAATATATGCCCTAGTGAAAAGAGCATTGTGTTAATGCTGGGTGCCCAGGGCACCGCCGAATATATTGCTCCATAACTAATCATGAGGAACATTGGAGGGGTTTGTCAAAAATCAGATGTGTGTAGCTACGGCATGAGGAACATTGGAGGCGTTTGTCAAAAATCGAATGTGTGTAGCTACGGCATGATGGTTCTGAAGATGGTTCGCAAGAGGAAAAACATCGAAGTCAAGGTAGATCAGTAACCGTACATGCTCTTAAACATATTCCTCATATATTGTTTTGTACCATTCTTCCGCACTAACTTTGAGCAAAATTTTAGTTTTGGGAAAATTCCAAAGAACGGGTTGAAGTCCTCTTATTTTCTCAAATAAGGGTCCCAAGTGAACCTTGTTCAAATAAAAGCTTGAAGTAGCATAGTTTATTTCAAATAAAAATTTGAAATGGTCATAGAGTTTCAAAAAAGGGCCTACCTAAAGGGCATTTCATCATTTCCCATTTTGATTTTTTATTTATTTTTCTCTATTTTTTCCTTTTTCTGTTTAAAAAATGGCCACACAAGTAGGAGAGCTAGCCACCGGCACCTCGACGAGGGCTAGAGAGGCCCTGGCCAAAATCAAGAGAGGAACCCTCTCCTGGATCTAGGCAAGGGCCAGTGCGGTGGTGGGGCGGCTGCCACAATATGTTGTCTTTTATATATATATATATATATATATATATATTAAGGAAACAGGAAAAAGAAAAGTCTAATGAAAAAGAAAAAAACGAAATAATGAAAAAGACAAAAATGCCCTTGAAATCAAGCGCATTTTTGAGATTTCGTGGCCACTTCAGTTTTTTATTTGAAATAACACTCACTTCAGACTTTTTTTTGAGAAAATGAAAGCATTTCATACCCTTATTCAAAACAAGGTTCACTTCAAGCCCTTATTTGAGAAAATGAGAAGATTTCGAGCCCTTCTTTGAAATTTTCCCAAAAATAAAATTCTGCTCAAAATTATCATGGGAGAATGCTACAAAACGATATATGAGGAATATGTTTAGGAGCATGTATGGTTAATGAGTACCTCAAGATCCTTGATTAAGTATAGTTGTAGTAATAGTTCTCTAGAATAACCAACAATAAATTTGTGAAAATCTGAATAATCATTATTACGTAAACATTTGTTTTTTAAGTACTCTTTTACAATCTATGTTTGGTTTCAAACTATTTAGCTTGAATAACCCCAACTTGAGTCATTACTTTCTTGTAGAGATGAAATTTCACGTGGACAAGCTGTGATTGGTCTTGAGGGAGATGACAAGGATGGTATGGGAGGAATTTGCAAGGCCTCAACACTTCCTTTTAGCATCTCTACAACGTGGGTCATTGAAGGTCGAGCTCTCGGATCGATCTGAATGCACCATAAGCCAATTACAATCATCTTCTTTGCTATTCCTTCGTCCTCCTCATTCGTGATTCCATGCAGCCCAAGCTCTTCTTGAAGCTCCAAACGTCGGTGCACCCAATGAGGGAAGTATATTTCGCTGGTATGATCTACCGCGACTTCGATGTTTTTCCTCTTGCCAACCATCTCTAGAACCATCATGCCATAGCTATAGACATCTGATTTGTGAGAAACCCCTCCGATGTTCCTTATGATCAGCTCTGGAGCAATGTATCCTGGGGTTCCACGAGCACCGAGCATTGAGACGATGCTCTCTTCTCTACGGCATATTTTGGCAAGACCAAAGTCGGAAATCTTGGGACAATAGTTTGAGTCAAGGAGAATGTTGTGAGGCTTTATGTCAAAGTGCAAGATTCTTGTGTTGCATCCTCTATGCAGGTACTCTAGCCCGTGAGCTATACCGAGCGAAATCTGGTACAATGTCTCCCAACTCAATTGTTGATCTACCGCTAAAGTGCCGCTCCCATAAAATATGAACTTTTCAAGCGATCCATTGGGCATGAACTCATAAACCAAAGCTCTTTTATTTCCTTCAAAACAGAACCCTAGGAGGCTGACAACATTGACATGAGAAGTCCTGCTTATGCTTGCGACTTCGTTGAAAAATTCTTCTGCATCGCCTTTTAGCTTCTTTAGAAGCTTCACTGCCACAAGTTGACCGTCTCGAAGCTTGCCTTTGTACACGCAGCCATAGCCTCCCTGGCCTAATTTTTCTTTGAAAGAGTCGGTCATCCTCTTGATATCTTTGTAGGTATATCTTCTCGAAGAGACAAGTCCCTCGATTTTCATTTCTTCGTCAAAGCTTTTGCTTCTCTGCTTTACGAAAGCCATAATTATTTTGATCATTGGTTTCTTCCCGAAGGGAAGCAGCAAGATAAGGATGACCCCAATTCCAGCAACTAATCCAGCCATCCCTGAAAAAATGAAGAATATTGTTGAAGAGCAGTCTCACAATAGGGCTTTTTTCCAATTTAGGATTTTTTTAAAAAATATTTACCAAAATAGGTTTAATTTTTTTTTTACAATTTTGGGTCCCGCGCGGCATTTAGAGTGCCGCGGGGGCTGCGCGGGCCCAAGGCCCGGAAGCCCTAAAACCTTTTTTTTATATGTTTTAATTATATTTATAATATTTATATTTATAACATTTTAAATATAAGTTCTCCATTTTAAGATTATTTTTATAACATCATTATCAATAATTATTTGAAAATTTTATTAAAATATATGTAATTTATTTATTTAGTATGTGAATAATTATTAAAAATTTAAATAAAAATTTTATATTAATAAATGAATAATTTATTTCAATACTAAATAAAATAATTACATTATTATTATTAAAATTTTGTGTTTTAATTAATATTTTTTAATTTCATATTTTCTTACTTATTTTTATAATGTCATATTTATCTAACTTTCTAAAATACAATTTTTGTTCCTTTTGAAGCTTATTTTTATAACATAATTATCAATAATTAATTAAAAATTTTATTATATATGTATGTAATTAATTTATTTAAATTGATTAATTATTTAATTACTAAATAAATTGTATTATTTGAAATCCTTATCTTAATAAATTATTTTTGAAAATTATATCTTAAAAAAATAATTATTTTTATTAAATATATAAAACACTAAATAAGCTAGTTAAATACTTATTATTAAAATTTCGTATTTTAATTTTTTAATTTCTTATTTTCTTACTTATTTTTATAATTTTATATTAATATAAATTTCTAAAATATAATTTTTTTCCTTTTGAAGCTTATTTTTATAACATAACTATCAATAATTAATTGAAAATTAAATTAATATGTTAGTAATTAATTTTTTTAGTATGTAAATAATTAATAAAAAAATTAAAAAAAATTATCTTAGTAAATTGATTAATTATTCACTTACTAAATAAATTATATTATTTGAAAATGTTATGTTAATAATTAATTATTTTTCGAAAATTTTATATTAAAAAATTAATTATTTTTATTAATTATTTAAACACTAAATAAACTAATTAATACTTTTTATTAAAATTAATTAATTAACATAAAATTTTCAAATAATATTATTTATTAAATAAATAATTTATTTATTTATTAAGATAAATTTTTTATTTAAATTTTTATTAATTATTTACATTATAAAATAAGTAATTTATTTATTTAATAAATTAATTAATTACATACATATTAATAAAATTTTTAATTAGTTATTGATAATTATGTTATAAAAATAAGCTTCAAATGGAAAAAAATTGTATTTTAGAAAGTTAGATAAATACGAAATTATAAAAATAAGTAAGTAAATATGAAATTAAAAAATAAATAATTAAAATTCGAAATTTTAATAATATATTCAAATAATTAATAAAAAAATAATTTATTTATTATTGTAAAATTTCAAAAAATAATTAATTTATTAAGATAAGGATTTCAAATATTACAATTTATTTAGTAAGTAAATAATTAATCAATTTATTTAGATAAAAGTTTTATTTAAATTTTTACATATTAAATAAATTAATTACATACATATTAATAAAAGTTTTAATTAATTATTGATAATTATGTTATAAAAATAAGCTTCAAAAGGAATAAAAATTGTATTTTAGAAAGTTAGATAAATATGACATTATAAAAATAAGTAAGAAAATATTAAATTAAAAAAATTTTAAGTAAAACACAAAATTTTAATAATAAGAATGTAATTATTTTATTTAGTATTTAAATAAATTATTAATTTATTAATATAAATTTTTTATTTAAATTTTTAATAATTATTCACATACTAAATAAATAAATTACATACATTTTAATAAAATTTTTATATAATTATTGATAATAATGTTATAAAAATAAGCTTAAAATGGAGAACTTATATTTAAAATGTTATATAAATATAAATATTATAAATATAATTAAAACATATAAAAAACGAAAAAAAGAAAGGTTTTAGGGCTTCCGGGCCTTGGGCCCACGCGGCACTCTTAATGCCGCGCGGGCCTGCGCGGCAATTATTGTGTCAAGCGGGGCCTCGGGGTATTTTGAATGCCGCCCGGGCCCGCGCGGCATTTAAACTGTTGCGTGGGACCCAAAATTGTAAAAAAAAAATTTAAACCTATTTTGGTAAATATTTTTTAAAAAAATCCTAAATTAGAAAAAAACCCTCTCACAACGTCACTTCTTCAAGGCTTGTAGGATATTTTGGAAATATTGATTCCA
The DNA here is from genome assembly GCA_016432845.1 of Psidium guajava. Classification (NCBI taxonomy): domain Eukaryota; kingdom Viridiplantae; phylum Streptophyta; class Magnoliopsida; order Myrtales; family Myrtaceae; genus Psidium; species Psidium guajava. The sequence goes on from CM028228.1 coordinate 38,397,215, forward strand.
TTGATCAACGATGCAAGCTCACTGTCAAGAAGTCGCGAAAAATTGCACCGAAGAATGTAGAGAAGTAGGAGAGAGATTCCTGAAACAATTACCTATTCCAACTTTGCGACCAATCGTTTTGTTTCCTGAGACAGTAGACATCAAAAATTTAAAATGTGCCAAGCTCCAGATGAATCAAATCTCCCCAAGTAGGATAACAAGGCATTTCAAAGTGTAAAAGTTATAAAGATCAGCGCACATCATGAGGTTATAACTCATTCAGTTTCAAGAAAGAAAAAGCACCACCATCGAGCGAAAATAATACAAATTAATTCACCAATGATATCTTACCAAAAGTAATTGGAAACACATGCAAATGGATCGGCGCGAATAACGAGTGTAAACATTAGCTAAAACCCTATCTTCTATGGCCATCAGGGGATGAACAGGCAGACCAAGATTCTGTGTCACTAATTGGACCGGCGGTCTGTTCTAGACATGTCTCAACTTCTTTCAGCTTCTAAGTAGGCCCATAGGCTTCACTAGAAATCGTTTCACGGATGAGAGAAGAGGGCAGCTCATGTTCAGGCAAGAATTTTCAAGCTTCTTGAATCATGAAACGTTATGATTTCATTACTCTTCTTTCTCTAGGCTCATGAATGTCAAAATCTATGAGGTTCCGATGAGATATCTTGGAACCCAAAAGATCGGAGATGTTCGTTTGCAGCAGTAAGCGAGTCTAAGATCTAAGCAGGGCGAAGAAATTGGAAAAGCTTAAGACATTATCCACAGCACGAATGGGCAGATTTTAGTACCACTCGTGGAGTAGTAGTTTTCCTTTCCACTTGGTTGTGTTGATGATAAAATCCCAAGAAAAAAACTAGTTTTAGCCCAACATTTGCAAAATTTTACAGTAAATTTGGAGCATCTTCACTCGATGGAGGGAGAATGACACAAATGACTTTAGCTCAACGTACCATATGTCTCTGGATTTTTAATTTTTCCAATATGATCCCTGAATTATTGGCAATGCAATCCCTTCGTTCACTCCCAAAAAAAAAAAAAACAAATCAAACATCATATGATAATTATATGCTGAGTTGTATTTTAACAACCGATGCGTCAACATGTTCATCTTTTTATCCATCAGCTTTAGAAAAGGAAAAAAACCAACGTTAAAATGCTCCTCATTATTTGATGATACTATTATATCATGATTTGAGATAAATACCTTATATGAAGACTTGAATAATCATCATCAGGAAAATTCATAAATCTATGTCATTTGTGACAATTTAGTTTAAATCTTTCAATTGTGCCAGTTGAGTCCTAAATCTTTTGATGTAGTCCATCCGGCCAATTTGAGCGGAAAATTGCTAACATGAATGCCGATCGTCCTAAATGGTACGGTCGAGTTAATATGTATAATTTTTTTACATTTTTAAAAATTACCATAATTTTTAATTACTTTTTTTTCTTTCATACTAGATGATCGATTAATAAATTGACCAACCAAGCATATACTTTTCTAATTCTAAAAGCTGCTGAAACGCCAAAACATGTGCGGGAGAAACCAAAGCACACGCAACTGATAAGCGACAAGCATTCGAAAAAGGAATCATGGGGAGTGGGACCATTTCCGAAGATAGAGAGAAAATGAACGGACACAAACCTCTTTCCTTACCTTTGCAAAACGAACCGCCGCTGTGGATCTTCTCGTCGCCGCAGAAGCACTGCAGCTTCTCCTTCTTGTCGACCGCGCACCGCCCGAGGGAGTGCTCGCACTTGCCGCACTCCGTTGCCGTCCCCCAGTCCAGCACGAACCCCTCTGTCATCGCCCCGGCGAACTCCTCCCACACGTTCCACATCGTCACGGCCGTCCGCTTCACCGCCGCCACCACCACATCCTCGCAGTCCGACTCTTCGCCGAACGTCGCCACCTCCTCCCAGCTCTTGTTCACGAACACGTACGACCAATTGTCGCCGGATCGCAAGCAATCGATGGGCACGGCGTCGGCGGGGATGGACGCCGCCGGAGAAGCTGTGCAGTTGAAGACGAAGGTGAGGTTGACGTTGACGAAGTTGTAGTTGAGCGGGAGCGAGTCGAGCGTGAGGTTGTGGCGGGCCCTGGGGCATCTCTGGTGGGCGACGTCGTTGTCGACGAGAGTCAGGGTCTTGTTGTCGTAGTTGATTTCGGTGACGAGGTAGGTGTCGCCTGGAAGAGAGAGGATCGGGTGAACGGAGCCGTACGGGCAATGGAGGCCGAAGCCCGGGTAGCGGCAGTGCATCGGGGAACCGGTGTCGCTGAGGTTCCAAAATGGATATCGGAGGGGGACCTTGCCGCATAGGAGCGGGGGCGAGTTGGGGTCGCAAATGGCCGAAAAATTGGAGTGGACGCCATGGAAGCTTGCGAAGGAGGAGGAGAAGAAGAAGAAGAAGAAGAGGGAGAGAGAAGGAGAGAGAATGCAGAGGAGCAGGTGGGGGTTTCTCATCTTCTTTCTTCTTGTCTTGTCTTGAAGGAAGATGATCGTGGTCTGGCAATTTAGAATGGACCACCTAAATAGTAATGCCTCCAGAGTCTTACGCATATTTGACTTTGACTTTTGATTTTTCAGGCAACGTCCGAGTAATCCAACGTGAAAAAAATATATATTCTAATACGCTAATAACGGCTTACATCCCTGTAGCCACATATGCTCTACGAGCTCATCAATCTCACTCCATTCAGTTATTAACTCCATCCAGTTACAAGAGTGTTTACTAATCCCATAACTGCATTGAGCTCTAAGTTACATTATAGGGAGCAGGAGCTCCTACCCAAGTGAAATGTGCGATGTAATAGGAACAATTTTTTTTTCTAAGCAATAAAATGTCGTATATTGGAAGACAAGAAAAAGGAAAAATCTATGCTTGATTTGGATGACGGGAGGCTTGATCCTAAGTGTAATTTAGAGGTCCCTTGACTCGGAAGTTTCGTGGATTGGGGTAGATCATCAATTTCCAAATTTCGAGCCAACCAAATTGTAATTGAGAGGTCCCGTTAACTTAGGAAGTTTCATGATTTGTTCCTCAAGACTTTCCACGGCAAAGTTCACGCTGTGGACATTGATGCGTCAAGATTGGGTGCTTGACCAAACGCCCGCATGGGACAACCCTCTGCCTCGCTTGGCATTTGCTTCGAAGTTGATAGACTAGGGCACAAGACAGTGACAGGAGTTGGGCTCAATTCAAGCCACTAATAATAAAAATTAGTCTTAAAAGAAATTTAAAAATTTTAAAAATTAAGTAAAAAAATTTTAGCTGCCGATAATAATCTTTTTTGTAAAAGATTTTGCATTAATAATTTTTCGAAAGTAAAAATTTTCAATCGTTATCAAATGAATTTCTCTGATTAGAAATTAACTTTTGAAGCAGAAGTAAAAAAAAATCAATTTTTGGCCAGCAGTTTATTTCTAAAGTACAAGTGTTGCCATACGTGCCAGTGTCCCCACTATTTGTCCTTTAGGGACAGATAACTTCTTGTGCAGACATAAGAGTAAGCCCCTTCATTGGAAACAGTTTAGGAAACTACTTATCAAAGTAATTGCACATGAGCTCAAACTCAAAACATTAATTTAATAGTATTCATGCATAGTATTTAGTTTACTTCCATTTTCTAGACATTCCGGTGCAATTTTTTGCTTGTATATGAGGTGTTACATGGTCACATGCCACTGTCCATGGGGAAATATATCGAATAAAAGGAATAACAATGTAGTCGGACTTTGAGGCGTATAATCACTCTCTTTTAGGATCAATTTGCCCCACAAAGGCAAATTCTCTTCAAGATACAACAAAGTTACGATGAGAATACAAGATAGCAATTTCAGTATTTCTCCTAAAACTCTCTCCAAAACAATGGAAAGATGGTTGACTCTCTTTTTATGGAAAAAGAAAAATAAAAGCGAGTTCTAAACTTGAACAGAGATGTTCATTATATGCTACGATAAGAACGCACCTCTTGGTGTCTAAACTGCCCATACGAACACACCTATTCATGTTCGAAAATTGCAATTCGGACATGTCCGTTCAGAAGCAACTATTCGTGTGTGATAACCACTATTCGATCATAACTATTCGGGCACAATTGTTCAAGTGTGATAACTACCATTCGGACACAACCATTTATGTCTGAACAGTCACAATTAAAAAAATAAAATTAATTATAAAATAATTAATTTCGAAATAAATAGAAAGAATTGTTGATTAAAGCTAATTTTCTTCTGCGATGCACAAGCGTGCAAAGTGCTAAGTGTGCCTAATAATCGCGCACCTGCACGCGGGTATGGTGAGGTCTAGCCCATCCACATATTTCTCCATTTAAAATACTACAATAGCCTTTTCATATTTAAAGTGTTTTGCACTCTCTCATTTTTCCTATGTGGGATGAGAATATTGCCTTATTTGTTTGTTATATAAACAAACACCAATAGCCACTCCATACCAACCCTTGCGGGCCTCCATCGTCCAAAATTCCGTGTCGATCTTTTGTGGCCCAAGTGGTCTGAAGGTGCCCCGGGAGCGTCCATCACTATTATTCAACCTTTTGGGGGCATACATGGTAATTACTTCTACTTTAGAAATTAACTTACGTCAAAAGTTTATTTTTCTACTTCTACTCAAAAGCATAAGTTGATGTTTCTATTTCTACTCCAGAAGTTAGTTTCTAATTATAGAAATTTATTTGGTAACAGTTGAATTTTTACTTATAAAACATTATTAACACAAAATCTTCTATGAAAATTACTGTCAATGGCCGAAAAGTTTCTACTTCATTTTTAGACATTTTAAAATTTTTTAAAAAATAAATTTTATTATTAAAAAATGTTATTTACTTTTAAAAATAATAAATTATTATTTATTCTTTACTTCAACAGCGAAAGACGGTGACTCGACATTGGCAATGGGAGGCGATGGTTAGCGGCGGCCGATAGTGATCAGCGATGGACAGTGGTCGACAGCAGTAATGGTTGACATTTGGAGGCAATGGGAGGATGTCGACACCGGTGGTGTCGCGACCCTCTAAAAGTTTTTTTTTTATTTCTTTTAAAGGGTTAACGGATTAATAGGTTAATTAGATTTGACTAACCTAACGCGGACCCTCCCAAGCCCTACCGAATCGCAACTTTGGTTTTTGTTTAAATGATTTTAAGATTTGGAGTCGCCACTAATCGTTCTTGGTAGGTCGATTAGAAACCTAAATAAATTAGCGGGAGAACTAATTTGTTTCTGCGAACCAGATATTATGAGTTTGGGGACTTGGTTACACTAGTTAATTAAAACTAATGCTCTTTCGATACCTTAATTTCATGGATATCCTAATTTGGCAACTCAGGCTTGGTTTATTCCTAAGGCTCTAGTAGGGTATTCTCTTTTGTGTTTTCACCTTTTGAATAGAATGCATGGATGGTATATATTTTTTATTTATTATATTTTTTTAAGTGTTAAAAATTCCCTGAAGCCGACAGAGGGAGTGTGTTAACGACTTCTGTGCAGTATTACGACTTACTCATTTTTTGGGTCTGATGATTCAAGAATTAAATTACATGAAGTACATGACAGTGAATAAACACCTCCAATGGGAGGCCTAGCATTGGCTTGGCTCTTCCCTTTGGGATTTAAGGTGCAGGTATTTAAACTACTGTTAGTAAAAACCTCCAATGGAAGGCTAAGCATTGGCTTGGCTCTTCCTCTTGGGATTTAAAGTGCAGGTATTTAAATTGCAGGTATTTAAACTACTGTAAGTAAAAACCTCAAATGGGAGGCTAAGCATTGGTTTGGCTCTTCTCCTTGGGATTTAAGGTGCAGGCATTTAAATTGCAGATATTTAAACCACTGTCAGTAAAAACCTCCAATGGGAGGCTAAGCATTGGCTTGGCTCTTCCGTTCGGGATTTAAGGTGCATGTATTTAAATTGCAGGTATTTAAACTACTGTAAGTAAAAACCTCCAATGGGAGGTTAAGCATTGGCTTGGCTCTTCCCTTTGGGATTTAAAGTGCAAGTATTTAAATGACCTCCAGTGAATGTGCTTTGCCTCTCCATTCTGGGGTTTGAGTTCTTAAAAATAAATTATAACAAATTGATTCAACAATTTGAAATTTGTGCGCGCTTAGGAACTCTTTCAAGCCAATTTTGTGCTTCCGTAGGATTGACCGTTGATGTAGGGCTGCGGCTGCCTGACATAAAAATAGAGTGAAGTGTCAGTATACAAAATATGTGCTAATCTGCACCTAAAACTAGAAGAGTGGAAAGAGTACTTATCTCCTATTTTTGGAAGGGATTTCTAGAATTGGTTTTTGCTCTCTCTGTTCTCAACATAGAGAGTCTCTTTTGAATTAAGAGAGACTTTTAATCACATATCAGCTAGGAAATTGGTAGGCACTTAGGAGCTCGTCTGGGCCAATTTTGCACATCTGTGGGCTTTGCCATTAATATGGAATTGTTCTTCCCTGACATAAAAATATGAGGAAAATAGAGAGATGGAGAAAGTGTATACAATTTGTGCTAATTTGCGACTAAAACCACAAATAAATGAATAAATAAAAACACTTAGCTCAAATTTGCTTGCTCGTTGACGAGGATGAACTCTTGATTTATGTTGATCGATGAAGGAATTTGTGATGATAATTCCTAACTTTAAACTCCCATCATCTTCAAAATTCTCTCTCTCTTTTTGGTATTTTCTTCTTCTCGAATTTTTCTTCAATCTCCTAAAATCCTCTCAAACATCCAAAATTTTCTCTTCAAAAATAATCTCCTCTCAAGCTCACTTCTTCCTCCGTTTATAACCTACTCATCTATCTCCCATTCTAATTTTTCCACTAACTCTATCTCCCATTCTAATTTCTCCACTAACTCTTCCTCATTTTCATCTTCATCTTCCCTTCTTCATCTCTATCTCACATTCTAATCTCTCCACTAACTCTTCTTCATCTTCATCTTCCCTTCTCCATATTTATCTCCCATTCTAATTTCTCCACTAACTCTTCTTCATCTCCATCTTTCCTTCTCTATTCTTATCATATTTTCTCCATCCATTCTTCTCCATCTTCTCTTCTCCATCTGCTCTTCTCCATCTTCCATTCTCTATTCTAATTTATCCATTAACTCTTCTTTTTGTTATTTGCAAAATAATCCCTCAAGAGTTAGGTATTTGCACTCTAGTCCCTGAATTTTAAGTATTTACAATTTAGTCCCTGAAAAAATATTTCTTTAAGTCCAAATCTCCTCACAATTTTTGACATACCTTCCCTATACTTAGTCAAAATTCACCACATGTCAAATTTAAGCTCATTTCTTGCCACTGAAAATAATGCAGAATTTAATTAAATCCCTTTTGCACAATTGAGTCATTCTGGGTATAATTGGCCTAATATAAAAATTTGAAATATTAGAGAACAATGTCACAACTCCTAAAAGTGAAAAAATGAAAATAAATTGACTCAAATTGAATTTTTTAGGCCCGGTTCGAGATTATGCTCGTGAAGGAATACACGACCCCGAATTGGATTTTTTAAATTTGTGATGGCCAACATGAAAAGGGATTTATAATAAAAATATTGACTATTTTTATATATTTTGGTGGCCTCAAATGCTATTATTTATTAAATATTCTCATAATTTCTAAAATATATAAAAATATATATAAATACAAAAAATTATTTTTTTTATTCGAAAATAGTTGCCTAAGCTTGGCCAAGGCTCCAAACTTGATTTTTCAATTTTCTCATTTTTCTTAATTTTTTGTTTTATGAATTTTCGAAAATAAAAATACCGAAAAATATCGAAAATATGAAAAATTATTTTTTGGTCAAAAGTGGTTCCCTAGGCTTGGCTAAGGTCCCCAAAGTTGATTTTTTAATTTTATGAATTTTTATGAATTTTCTATTAATTTTCAAAAATAAATAAATAAATAATACGTAAAAATACTGAAAATATGAAAAATTATTTTTTGGTCAAAATTGATTCCCTAGGCTTGGCTAAGGTCCCCAAAGTTGATTTTTTAATTTTATGAATTTTTATGGATTTTCTATTAATTTTAGAAAATAAATAAATAAAAAATACGTAAAAATATTGAAAATATGAAAAATCGTTTTTTTAGTCAAAATTGGTTCCCTAGGCTTGGTTAAGATCCCCAAAGTTGATTTTTCAATTTTATGAATTTTTATGGATTTTTTTATTACTTTAGCAATAGAAAAAATGATTAAAAATCAGGTGTCAACAGGTGGTGGTCAAACGTTGGCTGCGGCTAACAGTGATGGTGGTCAGTAGCAGGTGGCAATGGTTCAAGAAACGATGGCTGAAGGCTAGCGGTGGTCGGCGATAGGAGGCGATCATCTCGAGCGGCAGCGGGCGGCGACGGGTGATTATCGGTAGTGGGCTATGGTTGTGGATGGCAATGGGTGGTGACCAGTGGAGGTCGAATATGGATGACAGGCGGTGGTGGTTGGCAGCATTGATGGTCAGCGATTAGCGGCGGGGGGCAGTGGTCGCAGGGGATGGTGGGCCGCAGTAGAGGCGAGCGTGATCGAACACATGATAGATTAGTGGCAACTATGGTGAAAATCCAATTTGCATAGTAAAACGAGTAAACCAATGTTTGCTTCGGTAGGCTTGGAAAATCTCCCGCCTAGTGTGAGCGCCACCTCGTAAGGTGAACTATTTGCGCCCACTCAATTACTTAATAAACCCTTCCAAAATTAAGCCCCTCTAGGACGTCACGACATGCATTATTTCATATCATCAGTAGAATTTTTCGTTTATCCATAAATAGGGTTTAGATTGTCCAATATTGATGGCATGTTAAACAAAATTTACTGTCCATTCATGTGAGTCTAATTCACATCATCTATTGAATCGGATTGGTCCGTGGGAGAAAGAAAAAGGGTAAGAAATAAAACCCAAAAAAATCATAAAAAAAGAAAAGGAAGCGAGGAAGTTAAAAACTAAAAGCAAACTATTTTTTTATACGCTACAATAACCTTTGGATATCATAAATACATGGTGAATACATGCCGCAACACCCAGTTATAACATTAATGCTGCAACTTGATAGCAACATAATCGTCCCCTAAAAAGCAGAGACATGGAGTCCGCCCTCTTTTTACACGATACGACTAGGTAAACATGCATATATTTTTCAACCGTCATAAACTCAAGCATTAAGTTTGAACATCGCGAAATGTAACACACAAGCTTTCTTCTCCGTGACGATGGCAACTCACTTAATGGTGCTAATTTCAAAAAATTAATCATCATCGTAATAGTTAATAGACATTAGGTAGACACATGTAGTATTGGAGTTTATAAATTTGGACGTGATCAAGTCAAAGAGGAAGACCCAAGTAAAGGTGGCCTTGACTCTAAAACCACTTGCGAAGAGACCAAGTTGACCTATTTCTGTGGGCCAAAAAAAAATTTGATAAAACTAAAAGTCTAAGTTTCATCACACGCGGTTTCTAAGTCGTCAAATGAAGCTAAATCTCAACAGCACATATTTTTATTTCTTTCTTTCTTTTTTATGACACGACTTCTACTAAATCCAATGACTCGTGGAACTTTCTTTTAAAGAGCCATGGAAAGAAATTAGTCTTGTTCATTAAAGTGAGGAAGAAGGGAGTTTTCAACACGCTCATTGGTCTTTAATATCCCCTTGAAAAAATGAATTTAAAAAAAAAAAAGAGAGAAGGATGAGAAAAAATCCCGAGCTGTTGCTTGGTAAGTGCGTTATTGGCTGGTGACGACGAGACCTTATTTAAAATTAAATTTGATTTGGGACATGAAACACACTCCAAATCCTCTTTTGAGAAAATGATTTTACGGAGAGTCTTATTTGGGCCATCTTATACTTTTATGGCGAGAAAAACTCTATATCTCAACAACCACACGAAAGTCCTCCTTCTTTATTCATTCTCGAAATGCATAAATCATTGTTCAACAAATGTTTTTCTAGAGCAACAACCAATGGAATTCATCTCTAGATTGCAAGTCTATTGTCACATTGGCAATTTAAGGCGTAATCAAATTGTCTTAGAGTCTAATCAAGTGTTTAAAGTTGGACTTAAGCACCTTCTCCAAATGTCGTGTTTCGTGGAAATTATCTCAACGAAAAGACAAAGGTGAAGGAATCTATGCTGACGTCGCATCTATCTCTGTTTTCTTTTTCTCCAATTTTAATATTCAAAATGAACGTGCAGGCCGCAAGCCCTTTGTTTGTTTTAATACAATACACATGTCAGGAAAGTGAATTTCTCAATTTAAAAAAGTTAAAACACTTTTAGAATTGCTCCAGACAGATTTTTTAGTATTTTTTTTATTTTAATATTTTTTTTCTTTTCCCTCGATCGGTCGACGGGCCTTGATGGCTTATCCATAAATGTTTTATTGAAAGCGTAATCAAGTTCTGAATGTTCTAAAAAAAAAAAGTGCATCGAACTTTAAATCTTACCCTTCTTTTAATGAAAAATGCCATGGTCCGAAGACGTGTCTAACTTCTTTATGGAAGTCCAGAGTCATTTTCAAAGTTTCGATCCATTGTACGCATCCGGACAAGAAAATAACCAGTTCCGCACCAGCCTTAAACAAATGTTCTTCTTGCACGGAATTATTACAGAAATTTACTTTAAGATTGATCTCGTATTTATATGTCATATCTACGTCAATGAATTACGACCATAATAAGTTATTATTAATGCATTGGAACTTTTTATACTCGTAGGACTGCTCGAACATGCAATGTCATTTCCCTGACAATCTTTAATTCAAGGTGCATCCGTTCAAAGCAAATACCGTTTGTTTAATGAATTTCGATGTATTTTTTGCAAAGTAGTTTTGAAGTTAGAAGAAGAAAAAAAGAAAAAGGAGAAATAAAGCGTGTGGATACTATTCATTGTCTCCATCTTGGAAGCAAATCAATAATCGGCTAGTAAACCTGTCAAACGAGTGGGTTGGATCGGGTATGGGTCAAGTCACAAATGATCCGATCCAAATTGGCTAATTAACCTGTTTATAACCCATTTATGCGTAGTGCAGATTTCTTGACCCAAATCCGACTCAACCTATATTATTAAAACGGTTATATATTTAATCCAATTTAAGAAAATTTATTTATTGTTAATTTTTGAGAAAATCATATTACTAAATCATTGTGGACAATTTTTAAAAATTAAAAAATCATATTTTTTATTTGAATTTATTTTAAAAATCTGATTTTCTTTTCTTTTCTTTCTTTTCTTTCTTTCTTCTAAGATTAGTGGGGGCCGCCCTAGCTAGTATCATAGGTGAGGGTTGCCACCCTTGCCCCCCTCGCGTGGTGTTGGCAATATTGGGCAGCCCTTGTCAATCTTAGAAGAAAATAAATTAATAAAATCAAATTTTTTAAAAGAAAGAAAAAAAATAAGAAAGTAAACGAAAGGGTAGAGGCCTCTTAAATGGGTTGACTTAGTGGATTGTAAATGCATTCACAATTAACCCATTTATAATCTACTTATTTTTACTTCTTTATTTTGCATATGCTGATTTACTGAGTTTGTTATGACTAATTTAAATATTTATGGGTTGTTAAATGGGTTTTGGACCTATTTGACAAGTTTACTGATGAGGATCGCACCACCAAAGAGACTAGATGTAGCGACATTGAGGTCAAGTGATCCCAAGAGAGGCAACCTTGAGGGTTCACGGGATCTCGTTGATCTAGACCCGCACTAACCAAGACCTCGTCAAGATGGTGTGATCATCTCTTTTGGTTTTCTTAATTTTTTTTATGAGAAATATGTGTTGCCACTTCTACTAAATTCGATGAATTGAGCTCTCTCTTAAGAGTCTTAGAAAGAAATTTCCTCTTGCTTATCAAAGTGAGAAATAAGGAACTGCTGGACATGCTCATATGTCTATAATAAGTTAATAACCACTGAAATTCATTTATCATAACGTTCGACGCACGCTATTTACTCCGATTTAGCCATGTCATGCTTTAATTCTTTGCTTTTTTTTCTCTAATACATTTGCACGATGTGCAATTTTTGTATCTCTTTGAGAGATGATTCCTTGATGGGGAAAATTATCCAATCGATTTTAAACTTATTATACGGAAGTCAATTCAATACCGAAAATTTTAATTTAGTCCTAAATATTTGTTAAAATTTGGCATACAATCAAAACGAAGTAAAGTGTAGAGAGAAAGATAAATCAAGACACGAGATTTTATCATAATTCACCCTTAAATTAGGGTTACGTCTAACAGATGATTCCAATATAATTAGCACATCACACCTCTTATTACATATCTTAATTATAAGAGAAAAAGAGTACATATAGTAGTAGTTATTCATGAGCCCAAATCTAAACTATTAATGAAAAATATGGGCTTAAATCATAAAAGTCCTCTAGTGTCTAGGGGCCACTGCCCCCTTAAGACCTCCGTTTGCTTAGAATGAAGTGGGATCCACGTGCTTTCCTATCGTTGGGAAGTATGAACCACACCTCAACAATATTTGTGCGAAATTTCAAAATAACCATCCCGACCAATTTTGCCAGAAAAATCACTAATATTATGGAGTGCTATATAAGACTATTGACAAGAATTAGACTATCACATCAGCAATTTTTAGCGAAAATCGATTTGAATAGCTACATAAGAATTTTGCGAAAATGTTTAGGACTAAATCGATAAAACTGAAAAGTTCAGGACTGAATTATTATATGTATAGAAGGCCCAATCTGTTTAAGATTGATTTGGTAATTTTCCAAAAACCCACCAATGAGGTTCATCTCCAAACAAAAGCCTATTGTGCATCGGTGTTTTAAAGGCGCGATCAAATTGATTGCTTACAAAATAAATGAACGATAAGTATCTTTGTTATTTATTAAAATTTAAACATAAGTTGTTACTGATAATAAAAATATTTTCAACTGACTAATTATTAGAAAAGATATAAACGATCATTAAAAAAAATTCAAATCATTTATTTTTCAAAAAATAGATTAACCAAACTAAAAGTTGGACGGACTTGAGCTCCTCCAAAAGTCATGTTTCGCGGAAACTAGCTCAACAAAAGGACAAAAATAGAAGAAGCTTATGATAAGTTCACACGTATCTTTGATTTTTCTAGCTCTAATATTTCAAATGAACGTGGAGACCACGGGGCCTTCGCCTATTTTACGGTGATTTGAATGAGTCAAAATGAAGATACTTACAGCGATAATCGTACTTGATTACATATGATTTTTTCTTTGCCATGACCCATAATTTAACATCATTAATTGCTTAATCTCACCATACCTAGTAGCCATATATATAATACGAGCTATCGAATCACACTCCATTAATTTATGATCCTACTGAAGACTAAAAGTTTAAAGAGAATACGGCATGCGGTGCTTGAATTTCAAGATTTCTTGATTTTCAGGGTAATTTGATTGTCTCCACGTTAGATTGGAATTTCAAGATTCGTTAATTTCTCTACTATTACTTAACATGAAAATTGCCGACCCTGGTACTTTAACAAAACCATATTTTTATAAAATTTAATCATGAAAAATTAAACTAAATTAAAGCCCCTTAAAAAATTTTAAGAAAAAAGTGTCAAATTCTAAATCACACCTTCTTTTGAAAAAGAAAAGTGGATGTGAGAATAAATAATAGATCGAATAAAAAAATAATGATCCAATAAAGTTTGTAACTCTTACTTAATCAAGGAGACCAACCATGAGCTTTGATATAAAATGCTCATAAAGATCAACATATAAAATCCTACATGCTCATGTAATTATACGCCGTTTCTATGTAGACGACTTGTGATCGTAGTAAGTCGTTATCAATGTATTAGAATATTTTTTTACATGTGCGATTAAACGAACGATGCACGAAAAGAAAATCAAAAGTCAAAGTCAAATTTATGCACTCGTGAGTCTGAATGTAAGACTTTGGAGGCATTACTATTTCGGTGGTCCATTCTAAATTGCCAGACCACGATCATCTTCCTTCAAGACAAGACAAGAAGAAAGAAGATGAGAAACCCCCACCTGCTCCTCTGCATTCTCTCTCCTTCTCTCTCCCTCTTCTTCTTCTTCTTCTTCTCCTCCTCCTTCGCAAGCTTCCATGGCGTCCACTCCAATTTTTCGGCCATTTGCGACCCCAACTCGCCCCCGCTCCTATGCGGCAAGGTCCCCCTCCGATATCCATTTTGGAACCTCAGCGACACCGGTTCCCCGATGCACTGCGGCTACCCGGGCTTCGGCCTCCATTGCCCGTACGGCTCCGTTCACCCGATCCTCTCTCTTCCAGGCGACACCTACCTCGTCACCGAAATCAACTACGACAACAAGACCCTGACTCTCGTCGACAACGACGTCGCCCACCAGAGATGCCCCAGGGCCCGCCACAACCTCACGCTCGACTCGCTCCCGCTCAACTACAACTTCGTCAACGTCAACCTCACCTTCGTCTTCAACTGCACAGCTTCTCCGGCGGCGTCCATCCCCGCCGACGCCGTGCCCATCGATTGCTTGCGATCCGGCGACAATTGGTCGTACGTGTTCGTGAACAAGAGCTGGGAGGAGGTGGCGACGTTCGGCGAAGAGTCGGACTGCGAGGATGTGGTGGCGGCGGCGGTGAAGCGGACGGCCGTGACGATGTGGAACGTGTTGGAGGAGTTCGCCGGGGCGATGACAGAGGGGTTCGTGCTGAACTGGGGGACGGCAACGGAGTGCGGCAAGTGCGAGCACTCCCTCGGGTGGTGCGCGGTCGACAAGAAGGAGAAGCTGCAGTGCTTCTGCGGCGACGAGAAGATCCACAACGGCGGTTCGTTTTGCGAAGGTAAGGAAAGAGGTTTGTGTCCGTTCATTTTCTCTCTATCTTCGGAAATGGTCCCACTCCCCATGATTCCTTTTTCGAATGCTTGTCGCTTATCAGTTGCGTGTGCTTTGGTTTCTCCCGCACATGTTTTGGCGTTTCAGCAGCTTTTAGAATTAGAAAAGTATATGCTTGCCTGGTCAATTTATTCTTTTTCGCTATTAGAAAGTTTAGTACAAGAATTCAAATTGATAAGCGAGGAGAAATCAAATGTACATAAGAAAATCAAATCGTAATTTAATGTGTAATTTATATTAAAAATGACCCAAAAAATTGGATTAGCGGGGGATATCACATGCGAAATATACTTGGATAAAAATATCATAGTCAGCGTCTAATCAAAGAATTTAAATCAATAGATTGATGAAGTCATGCATGCATATAAAGAGATTGCAAAAGATACTTTGATACACCAAGCTAAAGCGTGAATTTTTTCCTGTGATTGATTTGGAAAGTGGGTCCTATCAATTGGTTATGGAAAAGTGGTGGTTTCTTTTCATAAAGTTGTCTTTTCTCTTTTCTTGCTATTATTGCTTATAGATCATGGCCCTCCCGAGGAATTGGCGCTAAAAATGAACGAGGCTTGAGCAATTTATGGGACTTGACTAAGTTGGAAAAACTTGTTCATGTGAAGTTTGGCCACCTCAGTTTTTAAGGGCCTCTTTGATAACGTTTCTGTTCCAAAAAAGTGATTCTGTTTAAAATCATTTTTTTATTCTATTTTTTTAGAGAATTAGAATGCGTTTGATAACTACATAAAATTTTTGATTTTTGATCCAAAAGTTATCCTAAAAAAGTTATCCTAAAAAAGTGATCCTAAAAAAGTGTCGTGAGAAAAGGATGAGAAGTCCATCGTTGAAAAGTGATTCTAAAAAAGTATACTTTTTTTGAGAAACAACTTTTTTTGTTTTTTATTTTTGTTCCAAAAGTGTTCTCAAGAGCAGAATCAGAAACAGAATTATTTGCGTTACCAAGCATGTTTCTAATCCTTTTTTGTTCCCAGGAACATAAACAGAGGAACAGAAACGTTACCAAACAGGCCCTAAGGTTTTGATCCCCTTTGTTTCTTTCTTGTTAGACCCATTAAATTGATGGGTCGAGTCGGATATGAGTCGGGTAAGAGATGATTCGATTCAAATAAACTTATTTAACTTGTTTTGACTTATTTTTTATACCTTGCAAACCAGTAGTTAAAAAAAAAACTAATAACTCATACCCGACACGATTCATATTTTTAAAACATTTCTATAGTTCACCCAAACTAGAAAAACACATGACTAAAATGAGGTGAGAGTACAGAGTGAGTAAGCGCGAGATCGAATGAGAGCGAGAGAGAATGAATACAGAGAGAGTCATAGAGCTAAATTGAATTTAAGTAAATTTTGAACTTTTATATGAATCATTTAATACCATATTATGTTTAAATTTATCTATGATCTATTTATTGAATATATGTTACTCATATTATAGCTCAACCCATCATCTATGGGTTTATGACCCGTTTGACGGGGTCTACTTCCCTTTTTTTTTTTTGGTTCAAAAGGTCGACTTCTGTCTAGAACGCTGCTAAGTGTTTGTGGAGGTCCATCGAGTGAAATAGTTAAGGAGATGGGCAAAGCTCGTAGATTAGTCGGGGCTGCGGGTGGAAATTGCTACATGGGGAACACTAGTCCAGGTCCTGAGTCAAGTTAAACAGTTATCCAACGGGCTCAAGCCACGTGGCACATCCTACTCCTTCTGCGCCAAAAGTCTTGGTCTTCGGGAGACCAAGTCAAGAGGTCCTCGTTAGTGAATTGGATCAAGTTAATTCCCAAAGCAGCATTCTTCTTAATCCTCTGCATCCTCTTCCTTTTACATGCTAGCCCTTGCTTGTTTGCTCCAAAAACCGTCTCCCTTCGGATTGATCTTAGTCTTACCATGTCATGTTCCTCTCTCTCCTTACTCTTTTTCATCTCCCTCCATATTCACTTCCTGGTGCAAGTTTCCAGCGAATTCCCCCCGTTCCGAGATTGTGTTCCCTATGACTGTGGGGGTCAACAAATCAGCTATCCTTTCAGGCATCATAAACAACCGGATCACTGTGGGTTTCCAGGCTACGAGCTCGGCTGCGACGAACATAACCCGACCCTGTCCATGGCATCCCTGGAATATCGGGTGATCCACATGAATGGGAGCGCGCAGATCCTCAAGGTGGTGAGGTCGGATTTGTTGGAAGATATATGCCATCCAAAACATGCTGGCACCACTTTAAACTTCACCCTCTTCAACTACACTTGCGGCGATCTCTATTCCACCTTATTCTTCGATTGTGATTCATTGCCGACCCCTGGATCTTATCAGTTCTCTTGTCCGGCACCTGGAGATAACTACTTTGCTCTTTATGGGAACCCTGCAAAACTACCACACAAGCATTGCGACTTCCGTGTCCCCGTCCCGATTTCAAGTGAAGCTCTGGCTCTACTGCCATCACCTTTTGAGGGTGGTAACCATGGTGCTAATATAAGCGAGGTCCTGAAAAAAGGCTTTGAGATCGCCTGGATTGCGAACACATCGCAGTGCGAAAGTTGCAAAATATCAGGGGGGAGATGCGGGTACGACTGGAAACGGCAACGATTCAATTGTTTCTGCACTGATGGAGCCTATTCACCAACCTGCAACGGAACCCGAGTCCCGGGAAGCTTCCCTTTGATTACGTATGCTTACTCTCACCTCCTATGTGGTTTTCAACTAGCTAAAGTTGTTCAATGAGATGGGTTGCTGGGCATAACCCTTCTTCCCTTTGCTTGTTAATTGGAAAACGACCCGCTAAAGCTTCCCTTATAATGAAGTAAAGTCATCTCATCCTCCCTACCTGACATTGCCATGTTACAAATTTAGACTCCCAAGTTTTGAAACTTCATCATCCCATCCTCTGCGACCTTCCTTGCCTTAACTTGTTGGATCATTAGGTCGGTATCTGTGAATCCACAGGATCCAACGGTTCAAATATAGAGAGTGAAGATGCTCTGAGTTTACCATAAAGTTTCGCATCAGGGACGAGTTAATTTAAATTGGATTGCATTAGCCGATGAGTCAAATTAACCTAAAATGTAGGTTAGAATTTGACCTAAAATGTAGGTTAGACTTGTTCTTTACGTCTCATAACATGAACTCTTGACCCCTCAAATGGGCTACACTTTTTCACATCGAAAACATAATTTCCTGGCCAAATCTTCCTCATCACTTTCAACCCCACACACCAGTTTCAACGGTGGACAGCCATCTCATCATTTCCTTCCTTCACGAAATATCAAAAGACTGAATTGATCTAGGTCAAAGTCATCGGTCAGAATAGTTTCCTAGAGGAAGAATTAGCCACATCCATCTCTTTCACACTTCAGTCCGGAGAAAGGGAATAGAAAAGAATTCCTCCATCCTCAGCATGCCCCTCTGAACTCTAAACCCTCGTCCCACATAATATTCTCCACCACATGAGGGCATGAACTTACTCAAATGGGCGACGCAGCCGCTCTCCTTCCTCCTCGGCTTCACGCTCCATCCTCGTCTTTGTCCTCGTCATCCTCATCGTACCACAAGTTCTTTTGTGCGACGGAGATGATGATGTCGGCTATATGGAATGCCAGCGCTCTTTTAATTGCGGAACCATCACAGATATAACTTATCCTTTCTGGGGAGATGATCAACCCCAATTCTGTGGACTTGAAGGATTCAAGCTCGAGTGCTATGAGCATGAATACCCTATCCTTCAGTACCAAGAGCAGAAGTACCAAGTCCTCAAGTTTGATCAACATCTTCGTACGATGACGATTGCGAGGATGGATCTGATGGACGGTACGTGCTTGGGTGAGTTTAGGAATACTAGCATGACAGATTCCTTTCTCTTTCATATGACTCCGGCCGTTAAGAGCCTCAGCATCTTCTGTGGATGTTATGGCACATCGAAGAACATAAGCAACGAGTTCGAGTGCTTCTACGATGACTTCAGGAAGTCCGCTTTCTTTATGGAAGATGTCTTCTTGAACAGAGAGCTCCGTTTAAACGTCACCAGCTGCCTCATGAGCATCAAGGTTCCTGTTCTTCAGAGCGCGCTTGATGATCTCGGACGAAGGAACATCAGCTTGCAGGAAGCTTTGAATCGAGGGTTCGATGTTCAGTATAGTGAACAACTTGAGTGCTCCCCATGCGCTTCTTCTGGCGGGTTGTGCGGTTGCAACTCCTCTTCACCATCATCTAGTTTCACGTGCTATTGCCGCGACAAACCCCACGCTCGTATCTGCAATCACCCTGGTACGTTCTTTAGGTAGCATACCCAGGCGATGATTCTCAACTGTCATCTCGTGGGTTCTTTTTTATATCGGCACATGAGACTCTAATATCGACCGCGTAGAATATACAAGAAAATCACTAGACCTTGAGCTGCTGGCGGAGTTAGTTTCGGTTAGTACCTCGAAGATCATGTGGCCAATAGACCCGGAGAATTTGTCTAGAGAAAAGTCGATCCGCTTCAATGTGATCTGCTTGTTTCTTGTGTTGGAAACTGCTTGGGGAGAGAGAGAGAGAGAGAGAGAGAGAGAGAGAGAGAGAGAGTGGTTTTCTGACTAGTCATGAAGATCTATTGCGATTCAATTACATCCCAATGTTGAAATGTCAATGGTTATCTGCGTTGGGTCATAAACTATGCTAAGGGTAGTGGGAACTCCAACGTGGGATCAGAATCGAGACAAATGTGATTAATTCTTATTCTTGCTAAGGTTTGGTATTGGAAAAGAAAAAATCAAATGAACAACCAAATAATTAATTTGCGTTGATTGGTAGGATTTGTTTCTTAATGATTAGGTAGACCGCCAATGTCAACACTTCAAAAACGTTGGTGGGTCCTCCAACGTGATGGCTAAGTTTTTCTTTTTTGGGTCAACGTTATTGGTAAGTTTAGAAGGGCTTCTTTCTGCCTCGCTGAGGTATTTGATTCAAAGTTGACGAGCCAGCACACCGGCAGCGATTGGAGCTTTAGGACCAGTTCAAGCCAACCCCGTTTGATCTTTTCTGCAAATGTTTTCCACACCCTCTCCTGTCTCTTTCTGCAATCCCCTGCCTCCTCCTTCCATCCCCAAATGAATCTCCACAGCTTCCTGTGCTTGGCTAATTATCGCCAATTCGTCCTCGTCGTCGTCCTTGCCAAAATAGTCTATCGGGCTGCATCGGACGATGCGCGGTACGAGGCCTGCCAGCCTCGGAACTGTGGATATGGCCCGAACATCAGCTACCCTTTTTGGATTTCCGGCGAGCATGAGTCCTATTGCGGCTATCCGAATTTTGAGATTACCTGCGCAGAGACATACCCTGTCCTGAATTTCTCGGATGGCGAGTTCATCATCAAGGATATCTTCTATGCGAACCATTCTATCCTGCTGGTTAACGCCTTCGAGTACCAGGACTCCTGTGGTGCTCCGTCGCGTAACATCAGCCTCGAGAGGACGCCTTTCACTGCCTGTTCCAGTAACACCGATTTCTTCTTCTACTACAACTGCACCTCACAGCCGACAGGTTTTACATATCCGGTTGACTGTGCTAGCAACCACACCCACCATTCTTTCGCCTTTTTTCCCCAGACAGTATTGGAGGAATCGAGTAATTATTCTGCCGTCAGCTCCTGCGATCCTCCAGTCAGTGTACCTGTTGATGTTGATGCAGATATCTTTAGCTTGGTAGATATGAATTACAGTCAGGTTGTTAAGATGGGGTTCCTTTTGAACTGGACTGCAATTAATTGCAGTGACTGCGACAGGAGCGAGGGACGGTGTGGATTCGAAAACAATAAGTTTGTCTGCTTTTGCCGAGATGGTCTTCATTCCCAAACCTGCAAAGATGGTAAATGCATGGGGGATTCAGCCTCTTTTTCTTTTTCTCAACTGAGTTTTTGCGTCCGCTGTTTCGCTTGATCTTTCGGCTTAGATTCTAGACTCGCTTTCTGCTGTGAATGGAACTCTCTGATCTCCTGGGTTCCGAGGCAACTTATCGGAGCCTCACAGGTTTCGACGTTCGCGTTCCTGGAGGAATTAGGAAGAGGAAGAAGAGCAAAGGAAATGTTGATGCTTCCCTCTTTCTGCAATAGTTTCCTAGCTATGAATTGGGTGTTCATGATTCAAGAAGCTTGAAAGTTCTTGCCTGAACATGTGCTGCCCGCTTCTTTTCTCGGCAGAACGACTTCTAATCAAGCCTGTAGGTCTGATTAGAATCCGAAAATTTTAAGACACGCCTAGAAATATACCACCCATTCGATTGGTTCAGAAAGTTTTATCTATCTCCACGTCCGATTCCACATTGTAGATCATATTGCAGAGTGTTTGCTACTTTTTCCTGTCTTCCTGTTCATCCCCTGATAGCTCTAGAAATTCTGGATCTTACCTAATGACTGTACTCGTTATTCAATCAACCACAGATCCATTTGCATGAGTTTCTAATTTCTTCTGGTAACATGTTATTAATTGATCTGCAGAAAGTTCGAGACGAGGATCGAGCCAAACTGGCGAATTTGTAATCTTTTTGGTCGATCATGTGTTTTTTTTTTTTTTTGTGGCTTGAAACTGAATGGTCTATTACCTCATGACGTGCCCTGACCTTCATATCTCTTACACTTTGAAATGATCTGTTTTTTTTTTTTTTTTGGTAAGGACACTTTGAAATGATCTGTTTGCAATTCGTTGACACATTTTTTCACTTTTGATGACTATTGTCTCAGAAAACAAGAAGATTGGTCTCAAAGTTGGAATAGGTAACTATTTCAAGACTCTCTCATCCACTTCTCTACACCGTCTTTGCAATTTGTTCCGGCTTTTTCGACAGTATGCTTCCCTCAATGCTCATTGGAATCTAATAATGTGCTCTCTTTCTCCCCCTAAAAATCAGGTTTTGCTGGTGTAGCAAGCGGCATTGCGGTCACCGCCGTGATTTTTTACTTCTATAAATCTCGCCAAAGAAAAAAGTCTGAGCAGTCATTCTTCGTCTCAAGAAGCATGTCCTCTGTCGACTCCTCCAGGACAGATTTCGAGAAAGGCAGTGTCTACTGTGGAATACCCATCTTCGACTACGAAGAACTTCAAAAAGCCACCAACAATTTCGATCCGGCAAAAGAACTTGGTGATGGAGGCTTTGGCACTGTTTTCAAAGGTAAGAGCGACACTGCAGTTGTCCATGATTAGAGATCCCATCATCAAAGATTTTTTCCATAACCTTAACATGTTTTGCAGGCAAACTCCAGGATGGGCGTGTCGTTGCGGTCAAGAGATTGTATGAAAGCAACTACAAAAGAGTCGAGCAGTTCATGAATGAAGTTGAAATACTAACTCGCTTACGCCATCCGAATCTGGTCTCCCTGTATGGCTGCACCTCCCGGCAGAGCCACAGACTCCTACTCGTGTATGAATATGTGCCGAATGGCACGGTGGCTGATCATATTCACGGTGAACTAGCTAAACCCGGCTTGCCCCCGTGGTCCACCCGTTTCAACATAGCCATGGAAACCGCAAACGCATTGGTGTACCTCCACGCATCTGATGTTATCCACCGAGATGTGAAGACCAACAACATCCTGCTGGACGAGAATTTTAGTGTCAAGGTTGCGGATTTCGGTTTGTCGCGCCTCTTCCCGTTGGATGCTACTCATGTTTCAACTGCTCCTCAAGGGACACCGGGTTATGTCGATCCAGAATACCACGAATGCTACCAATTGACTGAGAAGAGCGACGTTTATAGCTTTGGAGTAGTCTTGATGGAGCTCATATCTTCCTTGCCTGCCGTTGATATCACTAGGCATCGCCACGAGATAAATCTGTCCGCCCTGGCCATGAACAAGATCCTGAGCCACACCTTGCACGAGCTTGTAGATCAAAATCTTGGGTTCGATACAGACTATAGGACTAGAAAAATGATTACTGCGGCGGCGGAGTTGGGGTTCCGGTGCTTGCACCAAGGCCATGAGATGAGACCATCCATGATAGAGGTATTGGAAACACTAAAGGAAATACAAAACTGCAGCCACGACATGGAGAAGTTGGACGGAACAGATAATCCAGCGGAGGATGCTGTCCTGTTGAAGAACAACCCGTTAACACTTTCGCCAGATTCTGTCACGGCAAAATGGGTTAGCACAGATACGTCCATTACCAGCGGTTAGGTGCTGTTACAGGAGACAAAATCTTCTGAAGATTGGTCGATAACTTGATATGTACATTAGTGAGGGAATGTGTATGATTGAGGTAAAGAGGATCACCACATTATGATATCTATTCTTTCTTCCTTTGTTATGATCATCTTCCATACTTGGCATCTTTCCTGAGATGTGAATAATCTATGGATGAGAGAAAGTAGCTGGGACACTTTCTTCTCTGTTTTCTCTTCTGACTTGAGCATGAGAGCTGAGCCTTTCTAATCTTTGGAGGTTCAAGACGGTGAAACGATTCAACATCGACTTCTGTAGTGTGCCGAATGTCTTGTTTGTACCATCTAACTGCATTGCCTGAAAATATTTGGTTGGATTTATGCCTAAAATGATTCGAGAATGGAGAACAATCCGATAGAACAGCCAGGGGTGCTGTGCTGTTCTTCCTAGTTTTTCCTTGCAATAGTAATACACCGTGCAAGCACCGTTAGTCGACCATGAAATCCGTTATTGCAGAACGAATACTGGGAACTCCTGGAGCTTCCCATCAACAACGTGCATCTCCACTCCTTGATTGTCACGTGTCCAGACGAGGGCCCATGATTTCAGTTTTCAAAAATCCCTTTCTCAGTCACCTGCTCTTCTTATTGAAAATATTAAAATAAATTTTGAAAGAAAGTAAAAAAAAAGAAGAAGCCTCAATTTTTGATTATTAATGGACAATTTAGGTGTGCTTAAGCCTCAATTTTTGACTATTGATTGTCAAAAATGGACAACTTAGGTGTGCTTGAATTTGATAAAATTAAGTGTAGTCAAATAAAGACATTTAAGTTTGACAAAAATTAGGTATAGAATTGGCTATAAATATGTGTGGTTTTTCTTGTAAGTTTCATATCAAGGAGGAGAAGAAATAGAGAGAGAGAGAGAGTTCTTGTAAGAACAAGCTTAGAGCAAAGCTTGATTTTATTTGTGTAAAACCTTGGCAAAGGTATTTTGTAGTATTGCTCTCTCATTTGCATTTTTGTTATTCTCTCCAAATTAAATCCTCCAAGCTTCCGCAAAATTCCTCCTTCCTTTTTTTATTTGGTTCCTACATTTGGTATCAGAGCCAAGTTATGGCGTCCACAAGTTCCGTTCAATTTCAACTTCCAAAGTTGAACGGAAAGAATTTCAACAACTGGTCCGTCCAGATGAAGGTTTTGTTCAAATCGCAAGATTTGTGGAACCTGGTGGAGAATGGCTACATCGAAGTAGCTAATAACGAAGAATTCAATGCCATGAGAAAGGAGGAGAAGGATTCGTTGGTGGAATCCCGGAAAAAAGATCAGAAAGCATTATATGCGATCTTTCAAGCCGTGGAGGAGATGATATTTGAAAAAATATCGAATGCCGAGACCGCCAAAGCAGCGTGGGATATTTTGCAAAAATCCTACAAGGGCGACGATCGTGTTCGAAGAGTTCGGCTTCAAACACTTCGAGGTGATTTTGAGTCTTTACGCATGAATGATTCTGAATCTATCTCTTTGTATTTTGATCGTGTACAAAACATCGTTAACCAATTGAGGGTTAATGGTGAAACACTCCAAGATGTACGAGTCGTAGAAAAAATCTTGAGGTCTTTGACTGAAAGATTTGACTACGTTGTTGCGGCAATCGAAGAAGGCCAAGATATATCAACTATGACGTTGGAGCGGTTGATGGGTTCATTATGCTCGCATGAGCAAAGAATGAATCAGAAGTCCGTCAGTTCATATCCCGAGCAAGCTTTGCAAAGTCGTATCGCTCCATCAAATCGAGGAAGCTATCAAGGAGGTCGAGGTCGCGGAGGAGGCCAAGGAAGAGGTGGAAATTCCAATTTCACCGGGAAATTTAAAACACATGACAAATCAAAAGTCAAGTGTTTTAAGTGCAACAAGTTCGGACATTACAAATCCGAATGCCATGCAAAGGCGACGTACGAGCAGGCGGAGCACGCACATACCACTGATGCTGAAGAATACATGGTGCTAGCATGTAAGAAGGATGACTCAAGCACTGTAGATACCAACATATGGTATCTAGATACTGGTTGCAGCAATCATATGACTGGCCGGAAGGAATTATTCTCGCAATTGGATGAGACGAGTCGTGGTGAAGTCAACTTCGGGAATAAATCAAAAATTGCCGTGATGGGCAAAGGTAACATTAATATCAAGTCAAAAGATGGTACTAATGTTGCTATTGCAGATGTTTACTTTGTGCCAGGACTTTTTTGGAATTCGCTAAGTGTTGGGCAACTTTCCGAAAAAGGCCACAAAGTTCACATTGAAAATGGAATTTGCACCATCAGAGGTGTCAACAACAAGTTGATCACAACGGTGCAAATGACGAAAAACCGGATGTTTCCCATGACTCTTCAGACGAAGAATCTCTTGAGTTTTCAAGCGATGATGAAAGACAACAACTGGCTGTGGCATCTTCGATACGGTCATCTAAATTTTCGTGGACTAAAACTACTGGTTCAGAAAAGGATGGTGACCGGCATGCCTTTAATCGAATGTCCAGATCGTCCATGCGAAGGATGTCTCGTTGGAAAACAACATCGAGAATCATTTCCAGTAGGGAAAGCCAGAAGAGCAAAGCAACTTTTGGAGCTGGTACATACAGATATATGTGGCCCTATTGAGGTTGAATCAGTCGGACAAAAAAGGTACATGCTGATTTTTGTTGATGATTTTACCAGAAAAACTTGGGTATATTTCTTGAGAGAAAAATCTGAAGCATTTGCCAAGTTCAAAGAATTTAAAGTCTATGTTGAAAAACATAGTGGCTTTAATCTGAAGACGTTGAGATCGGATAGAGGAGGAGAATTTACCTCAAATGAATTTGACAAATTTTGTAAAATTCATGGAGTAAAACGTCAGTTGACTGCCAGCTATACACCTCAGCAAAATGGTATAGCAGAAAGAAAGAACAGGACAATTTTTGAAATGGCAAGAAGTATGTTAAAAGCCAAAAATTTGCCTAAGAA
Organism: Psidium guajava; assembly: GCA_016432845.1. NCBI lineage: Eukaryota > Viridiplantae > Streptophyta > Magnoliopsida > Myrtales > Myrtaceae > Psidium > Psidium guajava. The sequence continues at coordinate 38,423,253 of CM028228.1, forward strand.
TTTTTGGGCAGAAGCGGTTGCTTGTGCTGTATTTGTACTAAACAGGTGTCCAACAAGGAGTGTTCTTGGAAGAACCCCAGAAGAGGCTTGGAGCGGCAACAAGCCAGATGTTTCGTTTCTACGAGTATTTGGGTGCATGGCATATCCCCATATACCAGATGAACAAAGAAAGAAGTTGGATGACAAAAGCGAGAAGTGCATCTTCATTGGCTATAGTGACACAACTAAAGGTTATAAGCTGTATAACCCAGTCACTGAAAAGGTAATTATCAGCAGGGATGTCCAGTTTTTTGAAGATGAAGCTTGGGACTGGAACCAAAAGGGTGACCAGAAAAGCATCACCATCGAAGATGAACCATTGGAGAAAGAAATAGAAGAGCCTCCATCATCTTCAACTAGTGGTACATCTTCACCAACAGCAGCTTCAGAACCACCACTACGTCGTTCACAACGACTGAGGGAGACGCCAGCAAAATTCAGGGATTACGTGGTCACAGGAGGCGATGGCAGTGATAATAACGGAATCACTGATGAAACATTGGTAAACTTTTGTTTATTTGCTGAATGTGATCCTGTAACCTATGATGAAGCAGCTGCAGATGAAAGGTGGATTCATGCAATGGATGAAGAGATTCACTCCATTGAGAAGAATGACACATGGGTGCTAACTTCTTTACCACCTGGTAAGAAACCCATTGGTGTCAAGTGGGTGTACAAGACGAAGTACAAACCCAACGGTCAGGTGGACCGTTACAAGGCCAGACTGGTTGTAAAGGGCTACAAGCAAAAGCCAGGTATTGATTATTTTGAAGTATTTGCACCAGTGGCTCGGATGGATACCATCCGGATGATCTTAGCACTTGCAGCTCAAAATCATTGGAAGATCCATCAAATGGATGTGAAATCAGCATTCCTCAATGGTGTTCTTGAAGAGGAAGTCTACGTGGAGCAACCACAGGGTTATGAGAAAGGGCATGAAAATCAAGTTTACAAACTGAAGAAGGCTTTGTATGGGCTAAAACAGGCACCTCGTGCTTGGTACACGCGTATCGACACATACCTGTTAGAGCGTGATTTTCAAAAGTGCCCGTATGAGCATACACTGTATATCAAGTCAAATACTAACGGTGACATAATAATTGTGTGCCTTTATGTTGATGACTTGATATTTACAGGCAGCTGTGAAAAAATGTTTTCAGAATTCAGGGAGGCTATGACTAGCCAGTTCGAGATGACTGATTTAGGATTGATGTCCTATTTTCTTGGGCTTGAAGTGAAGCAGACAGATAATGGCATATTTATTTCACAGCAGAAATATGCTAATGATATTCTGAAGCGATTAAAAATGGAATCGCTCAAACCAATTCGAACTCCCGTAATTGAACGTTTAGAGCTGAAGAAAGAAGGAACCGGTGAATTGGTAAATCCCACTTATTTCAAAAGCATTGTTGGCAGTTTAAGATATTTGGCTTCTACAAGACCAGATATTACCTATGGAGTGGGAATTATTAGCAGGTTCATGGAGAAACCATACCAATCACATTTACAGGCGGCAAAAAGAATTTTGCGGTATGTCAGTGGAACTCGTGATCATGGAATTTTATATTCTTATACTGACAACTTTGATCTGTTGGGGTATACAGATAGTGATTGGGCAGGTGATACTGAGACTCGAAAGAGTACTTCAGGGTATGCTTTCTTTCTTGGATCAGGAGTAATTTCTTGGTCTTCGAAAAAACAGCAGGTTGTTGCACTCTCGACAGCTGAAGCAGAATACATGGCATTAGCTTCAGGGGCCTGTCAGGCAATATGGCTTCGATGGATGCTGCGTGAATTGATGCATGAACAAGCAAGTCCTACTAAATTGATGTGTGACAATAAGTCGGCTATTGCATTAGCCAAGAATCCTGTATTTCATGGCAGGAGCAAGCACATCGACATCAAGTATCACTATATTCGTGAGCAAGTCAAAGATGGTGAAATTGAACTTAATTTCTGCAGATCAGAAGACCAGATTGCAGATATCCTGACAAAACCATTGAAGGCTGATTTATTCGAAAGATTGAAGACGATGCTTGGCGTTATGAACTTCCAAAATCAATTTTAAGGGAGGCTATTGAAAATATTAAAATAAATTTTGGAAGAAAGTAAAAAAAAAAAAGAAGCCTCAATTTTTGACTATTAATGGACAACTTAGGTGTGCTTAAGCCTCAATTTTTGACTATTGATTGTCAAAAATGGACAACTTAGGTGTGCTTGAATTTGATAAAATTAAGTGTAGTCAAATAAAGACATTTAAGTTTGACAAAAATTAGGTATAGAATTGGCTATAAATATGTGTGGTTTTTCTTGTAAGTTTCATATCAAGGAGGAGAAGAAATAGAGAGAGAGAGAGAGAGTTCTTGTAAGAATAAGCTTAGAGCAAAGCTTGATTTTATTTGTGTAAAACCTTGGCAAAGGTATTTTGTAGTATTGCTCTCTCATTTGCATTTTTGTTATTCTCTCCAAATTAAATCCTCCAAGCTTCCGCAAAATTCCTCCTTCCTTTTTTTATTTGGTTCCTACACTTCTTCCGCGAACCCCCCTCAGCTTCATCTTCATCGCCTCGACGAATCGTTTAATCAAATCGAAATTCTCCCAACATCGTGTGCGGTTGGCTTCGGAGGAACGCGCACCAAACGAGAAAGAGCACCTCGGGTAGAGTAACCGCGCTGTTCCCGCCTGGCAAGTCACTGAACCCGCTCCCCCAAGCACTAAAGAATTAATGATGTCAAGATAGAAGGAAGAAATTGACGTAGGAAAGGTACTAAAGAAACAGTACTGCAGTATCGTTGCTCCCTAGTTTGGTTATGGTGTAGGAGTATTGCAGGTACATAGGAATTGACTCTTATAATTAGGATTTCTTGTGTTATCAAAGCCTACTGTTGTAATTCATTAGAAAAAAGTTATTTACTGATAAGCAAGTACTTAACAGATACGGAATTTGCTAGGATCTCAGTAACCAAACCCAGGGCTCCAAATGAACTAGCAATGAACAGCAGACCGCAGATGCCATTCCAGAACTGCAGTACCGAACAGAAAGCGAATTCATTCGGGATCAGTTAATAGATATTGCATTAGCGGTGAATGATTCATCGGTTGCCGATCAGCTTCAGGGTAAAAGAGAATGTAAACCAGCTGCTTGGAATCAACAATCACTCTAGTTGACAACGAGTTATTCGAAACCGAAGCAAATTCATTTCTCTGACTTCAAGCAAAAGCAGTATTCTATGCCTAAGATTGACAAAACAAAAAGGGGAAAGACATCCCTTGTATGCCATGGTTCCAGCTGCGACTGCTTGCCTCACATGGCAATTCCGACATTACACGGCTGGCTATATATACACCGAACTTCAGCGTGTCAATCGAACCCTGATTCAGCTCCCATCCATGAAAGACCTTGGAGGTGCAAGACTGTTGCCATCAGATGACGATGACGTCTCTGGGATGCTGCTGTACCTGATGGCATGCTCAAATGGGGTGGTCACAAATGCTGAGGTTATCTGCCAATCAGCACCAGCCTCAATCTGTGCATGATTGCTTGGCAAGTACTCTTCAAAAGTTTTATTTGCCAAGTGATAGTGTGTGGAAGGGTACTGATCCTCCATCTCCCCTGAATTAGATACATCATATTTTAAAATGGGGTTTTAAGAAAACATATATGGATGAATTTCATAAACAAAATAGATTTTATGTGGCACCTAGTGTCAGTTGAGCTGCTTCGGGATAGTAAGGAATCTCAATCTCTTCCAAAGTGCTCCAATTTGAGTAAGCTTGTCTGACCAAACTCTCAATATAGGGCTGCAAATACAAAAACCAAATTATAAATACTCATAAAAATTAAGCAACGTGGCTGTACAAAAAAACTTGAGCTAGGGCATGGAAACAATCTGGAAGTATTAAATTCAATGGGTACCCTGATGATGGCGTTTGCGAGGTCCTTGTGGGTGTAGATTTGCCCATTGACTACAGCCCTTTCAACTTGACAGATTGGGTTCAAGGTGATGCTGAAGCTGGGGCCTTGGAAGAGGTAGTGCTTGTTGCCCTTCTCACAGCTCCTTGCATGCTTTATGGTTGCATCCCATATCTTCTCAGACATGCCAGGTCCCAATATCTGAATTTTTTTTTTAAAATTCAGTAAAGTAATTAAACTCCAATTAAAGAAGCATAATTCCAAGGGGGGAAAATAAGATAAAATTTAAAGAAGACCAAAAAAAGAATAGTAACAAGTACCCTTCTAAGCTTAAGAGGGTCCACAACAGACAGCTTCAAGAACTCTTGGACTGTGTTAATCCCTTCTTCCCCAAGCTTCTTGTGGAACGCTCCCTCTTTCCCAATTTTCTCTAGACGCCACACCTCGTCCCCTAATTGCGGGGGATAGTGCTTCTTGTACACTTAAAGAACAAAATGAAACAAAAAGATATTTCAGTGTAATGAAATAAATAGAAACAAAAAATAGAAAAGTCACTAACTTAACTAGTTTACTCAATTTACATAGTACTACGAGTTGATTTGTTCCAATCTATTAAAGCATCCGACTAATCCGGTCGATCTATCTACCTTATAGTTTCCTCAACTAACTAATCTTGTTGGCAAGTAGAAGAGAACTCTCCATACAATAATATAACAAAAGCTCACCTAACAAACCCTTTTTTTTAAAATTCCACTGCCACTTCATATTCTTTTTTTAAAAAATAGAACAATTCAGATCTTTATTTGAAAAAAATAAAGACACTTCATATCTTTATTTGAAATTTTTCCTAAAATTATACCTTCTAATTGTTCCTCCCACTTCATCATATTATTTCCATTGAAGTACATAATGATATAGTTGACTTGACTTGCTTTTTTTATTATTATTAGTGGAGGACGCGGACGAGTGCAGTGAAACACGCCAATTTGCAGTTCCAAAAGTGCGTTGTAATCCATTAACGAATGATAAAGGTTGCCGTCACCAGCACCCTTCTTGTTTTCACTTAAAGAGGCTTAATTTAATGGTCAAACAACGCGTCGCCACCGGGCCCCTACAGCCGGCGAGACGACCAAGGCGGCAACGCTAGTTGAATCATAGAAAAGGACGAAACAGGAAGATTTGTCCCCAAGTTTCATCCACCACATAGAACAATTGCACAGCCTATGATATGAAGTGAGAAGCCGCGTCATCATTTCAATGAATGAAAACACGTTTTTTGGGAGGAAAAATATCAAAAAAAAAAGTGATAAACATATTGAGTTGATATCAACTCAGTTATAAATTTTTTGTTTGACCGTCCAATTTTTTTTAAACATTTATATCAATTCGCATGTGCTTGGCCCACATTTAGGCGAGGCCGGGAGAGGGCTTCGTGGCCCTTACCAGCCATAGTGGAAAAGAAAAAGAGAAAAAGGAGGAGATGGGAATTAAGGAAAAAATAAAAGAATAAATCAATAAAAAAAAATAAGTCGAAATTTTGAAGAGAAAATTAAAAAAAAAAGTATTCCACATCAATGCCTAATTAAAAACTAAACGGATTCACAATGTCGGAATTAATCACCATCTCCATATGGAGTGGTGGATACAAAAGCAAACCCTAATTTCATCTTCCCATTTGAGGGATGAACTTGGGGCACAGATCATTTGGACTGGTAGCTTCATCTCTTCGTAACTGGTGGCAACATTACTTGGTAGTTGGACAAGGACATGGCAAAGAACTGATGGAGCCCGCATGATGCAAGACCAAGATTATCCTAGTTGTTGAGGGGAGTTATATGATCGCCAACTATCTTAATCTAACCCTAAAAGAAAAATGACAAATTTATGTTCAGCATGCCATCGGTGCGGGGACTTTGACCGAAGACCAAGGTTTGATCTCTTTTGTTTACTAATCTATGATTGAAGTGATATTTAATTGTGTAATAAATATCAATCCTGGCAAGTACCAACCTCAATTATCTCTATAAATATTGGAACAAGATTGAATATGAACTTGAGGAAAAAAAAAAACGCAATGAGAATCACGTTTTGGTGTATATAGTTCAAATGTGATCAATGGACTTCAAGACCCTAAATGCTAATAAAGAAAGATCATGCAAGCCAAAACTTAAATATATTAACTTGTGCATGTGAATTAGCGTGAAGATGTTCAAAAAGTGGTCATTTCATGTGGTTAATTTGCGAGTTCCTTTTTTGTCTGAATACCTTATGAAATGAGAATAAATTATGTTGTGTGTATTGATAGGATTCATTACGTGATCATGTATCTGTCTGTACATAACTAAGAATGGCCTTTAGTGCAAACTACTTTTAAAAATTTAAACAACTCACATTCTCCTCGGTGATCTTTGACGATGAATGCCTCGGTCATGGCCTCGCGTATCCTAATGCCTTGGTAGCTCCCCGGAGAAACCCTAGCACCAAGCTTGAACTTTCTGCTCCTGATCCAGCTCGAATTATCGGTCAGCTCGATTTCCCCGATGGCAGCCATCCCGTTGCTCCTCATGGTCACGCTCAGCTCTCCAGCAAGCAAAGGCCTCTTCCCTTGCCTCTCCCTAACGATGTTCTGATCAAATTCCTCGCTCGTCCAATTAGTGCGGTCTCCTGGAGGAAAATCGCCGTCGAGGACCACGATCTCAACCTTGATCGGGCTAGGGAGAGTGAGGGGGACACCTGGTTCCCCTCTCGTGTCGATGACCATGATCTGGAGATGAGAACCATCCGCGTCCACAATTTTGCTTCCAGTGAAGATGGGCAGCGTGAGACTTTTGCTGAACCTCAACTCAAGGCTCGAAGGTTCGAGCGCTTGGATTCGGAGCGTGGGGACTCGCTGAAGTGGGCGGGTGCACCGCCCAAGGCTGCGCTCCACCTCTTCGTTCACCTGAGGACGCAATAGAGAAACAATTAAACCTAAACAAATTCAAGGGTTTTCCTGTGATCATAAAATTGTCATGGTCTAGGGCTTTTAGTGTATATGTCGCAAGAGGCGAAGTAATTCGTTATGAGCTCATAGAATCATAAGTGATTGCGACGCATGCAATAATTCGCCAGGGTTCATCCACTTGTACATGAAATAATAGCAATCAATGCATTTCCTTTTCTTCTCCCTCTAATTTCTTTCAAAGATAAAAGAATGAAAAGAATACAGATGAGTGATTATTAAAGTAGGAACCTACCACTCTACGAAGCATCGGCTCCAAGCCGGAGCAGAAGTTCTTCAAGGAGTTCACCATCACCACTTCTCCTATTACACTGGGTCAAGAAACAAAGAAAATTCATGTGACGAGGAATTAAAAGAAAGAAATAAAGAAAATTCGCATGAAATACAGAAAGAAAACAGATCGAGTTCAATTTCAGGAAGTGAGTGAGAGGAAGGGGGAGGGAGAAAAGGAGGAAATCATGAACATACGAAGCGAAAGAAGGTCGAGTTCGCATCCGTTTTTCAGAAGGCGGGTCGGAGTCCGAACCGGATTCGCTAAAGAACCTTTTTGCAGCCATTGATGGAGTCCCAAAAGCTATCAAATTGAGAAAGAGAGAGAGAGTTTTGGGGAAGGAAGAGGAGGGAGAGTTGGGAAGGAAGAGAAGGGTATTTATGTGAGGAAGTTTGAAGAAAGAGACGGTGAAGAAGATGATGAGGTTTGGTTAGAATATTCAATTGAAAAATGGAGTTTAAACTATTTGGAGTAGTCTGAAGGTTCGACGAACGGTGGAGGAAACAGCTAGGCAAGAGGGGGCTTCGTAGTGACCTATGCTCGCATGATGTAACGACTTTGACGTCAACTACCCCAAAAGTCAACTCTCTCTCTCTCTCTCTCTCTCTCTCTCTCTCTCTCTCTCTCTCTCTCTCTCTCTCTCTCTCTCTCATATACTTAGTTGCAAAAACCATGTCCACTTTGTATCATACCTTTTTAGGACGAGGAATACTCTCCGCTGAGGATCCTCTAAAATTAGATAAAATTACCCTTAATCATGAGCACATAAGTGGCAACCAAATTGGACGGCATTGATTGGTCATAACATTTTGCCTCTGGTCCATCTGTGAAATAAGGCCACTATAAGTGCCCTAACTTTTTATTCTTAAGTGCCACATTGATTAAAAAAATTCACTTAGATGCCCTTGGTGATTTCTTTTAGTGGAAAATCTGACCTTGTGTCAGTTTATTGTAAGTCAGCTGACCTGTCCCGTCGAAGTTCTATCACTAAAAAACTCAAGAAACTACATTGTTGACCCTCTCCTCTTGCCCCAGGTTGATAAATTGGGGCTAAATTAGGGCAGATAAGCAAACCTTAATCCTCACCCTCCAAGATTACTTATACAATTGCAGGTGATTATAGAGTGAGCGAAAGCCCTAGAAGAAGCTGAGCCGAGGTCATTGGAGTCCATATTCGAATCGGAATCGAGACTAGAGCCTCGAAAGAAGCTACAACTAGCTATAAATTGAGGCTCTAAAAGAGAGAGATTGGAGTCGAGGTGGCCACTTGGTTCCTATTGACACCTGATTTTTAATCATCTTTTCTCTTTTAAAAATTTTCAGTATTTTTCGGCATTTTTATTTTTTTGAAAAATCCATAAAAATTCATAAAATTGAAAAATTAACTTTGGGGACCTTGGCCAAGCCTAGAGAACTAATTTTGACCAAAAAATGATTTTTCATATTTTCAGTATTTTTTAGTATTTTTATTTTCGAAAATTCATGAAAAATAAAGAAAAATTGAGAAAATTGCAAAATCACTTTGGAAGCCTTAGCCAAGCCTAAGCAACCATTTTTGAACAAAAAATAAAATTTCATATTATATATATTTAATTTAATTTTTTTTAAATACAAAAATACTTGAAAATTTTGGAAAAATAACATTTGAGGCAAAAAAATACACAAAGATAGTTAATATTTTTATTTTAAATCTATTTTCATATTGGCCATCGTAAATTCAGAAAAATCCAATTCAAGTCACGTGTTCCTTCACGAGTATAATCTCGAATCGGGCCTAAAAAAATTTAATTTAAGTCAACTTATTTTTAATTTTCACTTTTTATGAGTTGTGACATTGTCTTCTAATATTTTAAATTTTCATCTTAGCTCAATTATACCCAGAATGACTCAATTTTGCAAAAGGGCTTTAATTAAATTCTGCATTATTTTCAGCGGCAAGAAATGAGCTTAAATTTGACATGTGGTAAATTTTGGTGTGTTAAAAATTGTGAAGAGATTTGGACTTAAAGAAATATATTTTTTTCATGGACTAAATTGCAAATACTTAAAATCTCAAGGATTAGGATGCAAATACTTAACACTCGAGGGATTATTTTGTAAATAACAAAAAGAAGAGTTGGTGGAGAAATTAGAATAGAGAAGGGAAGATGGAGAAGAGGAGATGGAGAAGGGAAGATAGAGAAGAGGAGATAGAGAAGGGAAGTTGAAGAAGAGGAGATGGAGAAGAGAAGATGAAGAAAATAAGATAAGAGTAGAGAAGGGAAGATGAGATGAAGAAGAGTTAGTGGAAAATTTAGAATGGAAGATGGATGAGTAGATTATAAAAGGAGGAAGAAGTGAGCTTGGGAGGGGAATTTTTTGGGAGAGAAAATCTTGGATGCTTGAGAGAATTTTGAGAGATTGAAAGAAATTAGAGAGAAAGAAAAAAATAAAAAAAGAGAGAATCCTTTTTTTCCAAAAGAGAGCCTTGAAGATGGTGAAAGTTTAAATCTAGGTGTTACCATCAACAATTCCTCTACCGATCAACGCGAGTCACAAGTTCATCTCCATCGTTCGAGCCGCAATCTTGATCTATAAGGTGACACGAGATCCGAATTCGGCAATCAAATCTGTTAAATCAGGTAACGATCCTAACTATTAAAATTTTCGAGAATTTCCTTACCCAAATAAATTAATTTAAATTTCGATTATGTCATGTCATACTCATATGTTTCCATATCTACATGTCGCATTCATACTATAAATTCTTGCAATTTAATTCTTGCACCATAAATCCCAAAGGGAAGAGCCAAGCCAATGCTTAGCCTCCCATTGGAGGTTTTTACTTACAGTAGTTAAATATCTGCAACTTAAATACCTGTACCTTAAATCCCAAAGGGAAGAGCCAAGCCAATGCTTAGCCTCCCATTGGAGGTTTTTACTTACAGTAGTTAAATACCTGCAACTTAAATACCTGTACCTTAAATCCCAAAGGGAAGAGCCAAGCCAATGCTTAGCCTCCCATTGGAGGTTTTTACTTACATTAGTTAAATACCTGCAACTTAAATACCTGTACCTTAAATCCCAAAGGGAAGAGCCAAGCCAATGCTTAGCCTCCCATTGGAGGTTTTTACTTACATTAGTTAAATACCTGCAACTTAAATACCTGTACCTTAAATCCCAAAGGGAAGAGCCAAGCCAATGCTTAGCCTCCCATTGAAGGTTTTTACTTACAATAGTTAAATACCTGCAACTTAAATACATGTACCTTAAATCCCAAAGGGAAGAGCCAAGCCAATGCTTAGCCTCCCATTGGAGGTTTTTTCTTACAGTAGTTTAAATACCTGCAGCTTAAATACATGTACCTTAAATCCCAAAGGGAAGAGCCAAGCCAATGCTAGGCCTCCCATTGGAGGTGTTTATTCACTGTCATGTACTTCTTATAATTTAATTTTTGAATAATCAGACCCAAAAGATGAGTAGGTCGTAATACTGCACAGAAGTCGTTAACACACTCCCTCTTTCGGCTTCAAGGAATCTTTAACACTTAAAAAATATAACAAATAAAAATATATACCATCCATGCATCCTATTTAAAAAGTGAAAACACAAAAGAGAATATCCTACTAGAGCCTTAGGAATAAACCAAGCCTGAGTTACCGAATTAGGATATCCATGAAATTAAGGTACCGAAAGGGCATTAGTTTTAATTAACTTGTGTAACCAAGTCCCCGAGCTCATAATCTCTGGTTCGCAGGAATAAATTAGTTCTCCCGCTAATTTATTTAGGTTCCTAATCAACCTACCAAGAATGATTAGTGGCGACTCCAAATTTCAAAATCATTTAAAATAAAAATCCAAAGTCACGATTCGGTAGGGCTTGGGAGGGTCCGCGTTAGGTTAGTCAAATCTAATTAACCTAATAATCCGTTAACCCTTTAAAATAAAGTTTTTTTAGAGGGTCGCGACAGATTGGCGACTCCACTAGGGACGAGATTTTTAAATTTTCGAAAAAAGATACCAATTGGAATACTTGAATTTTTTCGAAATTTTAAAAGTCTTAGTGGACTTAGGCCAATGAAAATTTCATGGATATCTCGCTTCTGGCGATCTTGTTTGGGACTCATTCTATAGGTGTTATATGTTTTTGCAGGATGGGAGTTATAAGGGGTGGAGTATTTGGCTAACCCCTTTGTTTTGCAGGCTCGGTGTTGGGTTTATTTGTTTAATTTCGCACATTTTTAGAAGCGCTGTTTTGATATCAATTGTTGTGCATGTCTTGCATATTTTGATAATCACAACACCTGCACACACAAGCGTCTAAACCCAAGTCGCGAAATTTTTCCTAGGTAACCATAGATAGGGATCGAATATGCAAAGCTCTTGCGTCGATTGCGCTTGGGTTGACCATATTTTATCCCGCTCATTAACTGAATTGACAATTCTTCATATTGTGATTTGATTGCGCGGAGGGTAAGGTTGTCAATTCAGATAGTGGTGGCCTTTTAGGTCCATACCCTTGTCTCTTTTTTTATTTTCTAGAGTCCACTCCTCACTCGTCTCATGCGCATGTGAGTTGGACGGTTGATATATCTAAAACAAAGAAGGTCTGGTTAGTGAGGTTTTCTTACCTTGAACTTGTAATTAGTTCTGCATATTTTAAATGCTGCATATCATGCATCACATCATTGGAAAACCATCTATCTTATAATCTGACTTGGGGCACCCTTAGTAGTTGCCACACCCATCTACCTTAGGTCTTTAATCCAAAATTTCAAATGATGTATTTTCGCATCCTCCATCATCCCCTCTAGACTTGATGTATTAAGGATCTTTTGAGATGTATATGTACATTTTTCAATTTGTTTTGAGATTTTATGTAGATTGGTGTGGCAACAACTTTCATTCCAATCATTGAGCGATTCTAGCCAATTGCATAATTTCCTTCAAAAGAAATCTGGGTTAAAACTCCCTAATTAACTTTTTTGGTCAAATAGGAGTGTTTAACCCTTATTTCACCAATAGAAAATATGGAATCGGGCTAGTACATTTGCATCGCATACCCATTCATTTTGCATTATAACCCGTGGTAATTAATTTTGGTACATTCTCGCATATTCAAAAATAGATGGGGAAATCGAATATCAAAGTCATCCCAGTCCCACGCAAGGAGCTCACGGCATGGTGGAACCGCCTCAACCCGGACAACCAGGCCTACATCAAAGAACGCTTAGGGCATTTAGTGGATCTCATCAAGGTGGATTACCAACCCACTCTCATTAAGGCATTGGCGAAGTTTTGGGATTCAAAGACTCTAACCTTCGACTTCCGAGGACTGGAGATTACACCCACCCTGGAGGAGTATACGACCATCATTGGAGTGAAATTTGATGACCATATTGTACAGCCATTATTGGAGAAGGATTCTACCATAGCTTTATCCAAATTCCTTCACCTAAAAATCACCGAGATCGAGAAAATTCTCAAATCTAACTCTGGTAAGTTTACCCTCTCATTCCTCTATAACAATTACTCATCACTCCCAATCGAAGCTGGTCTTAAACCGGCTAGAATCTTCATTCTGGCTTTTTTCGCTTTCGTCTTATTCCCTACTTCTAGGACCACATTCGATCCTTCCATAGTTCATTTCGCCAAACAAGCATGTTATCGCTGGAACTACTCCTACATGATTTTAGCAGAGACTTTCCTTTCCTTGAGTCGTTTTCAATTCACCCAAAAGGGTACTTTCCAAGCCTCCAATGGCCTTCTCTACATGTGGTTCACCTCACACATCAAAACTTTCAATTTACGCGTCGGATGTTATGAAATTAGCCAATATATCCACCCATTAGGATCTTTTCTGAAATGTCAATCCTCTGTTGAGAAACTGTCCTTTAAAGATTGGGTGAAATTACTAGGAGACTTAGAGCCAAAACAGCTTCGCTGGCGATTAACTTGGCCCAGGATCTTAGAAGCCCGTATCACGGGAATAGATGGGAACCCTATCCCCTTACTAGGCTGTACTGGTGGAAGTGCCTATTATCCTATCAGGGTAGTGAGACAGTTCGGTATGTTACAGGAAGTCCCGCCAGCAGTTTATCCCGACAATTTCGCCTTCGATTTGCCCCAAGGCAGACTCACTAAGGAGACTAAGACACTGTACCAGGCCAAGATCGACCTCATAATCCACACCCTGAAGAACTCCCCATTACAGGACGTAGAGTGGCCAGATTACCTGGACGAGGAGATGAACGTCCACCGGGCATCTAAGGAGTACATCAAGATGTTCAAGGAATACCGACAGTCCATGGTGGAACCATACGTACCTGACTACATCGTCCTGTACCTGCCCGGAGTGGAGCCGTATATACCAGAAGACATGGGACCACCGCCAGCCGAGGAGGACGAAGACCTACATGTGTGGGATTTGGGTGGATCAGAGATTGTCAAGGATGCCTTAGCCTCCAAGCGCCTCCGGACTGCATAGACGATTTCCCCATTTAATTTTGATGTTATCTTCATCTGTAATAAGCTTGTAACATTTGCATATATGATCATTCATCATGATCTTCTTAAGTAAATAATTATCACGGGTTATTCGCCTTCTTAATAGTATGTCATTCATGTTTAATGAGTAGAAAGACTGTTTACATGAGGCTAAGGGTCATGATTGAGTCTTTCCTCCCATTAATCAAGTATGAACATAGTATTAAGGAGGTTTTAGATTTCTGAACTTTCTCTCTCTACTTGCGAGTTTCTGACTTCCTATCTTAAATCAGGTGATAATTTATAGTCACAAGGACTCGTAGCAAAACGAGAAAACTAAGAATGGAGCACGAAGAACTGACTCCCAGAGTGGCCAATCTTGAAAACCAGATAAATATGATAGCCGCCATGATGGCGGAGATAAAGGCAATGATGACCGCTACGCAGGTGAAGTCCTCCAATGCTCTTGAGGCTAATCCGTTTGTAAATCCCAATACATCTACTGGCTCAGACATCAATCAAACCGCTAGCACAGAGCCCGAGAGGGAAGCACCCCCTAGGGCCCTTCCAGTCGTAGTTGATTTGGAGAAGGAAAAGAAAGAGAAACCCTCGGCCAAGACGGAAGAAGACGCGAGGAGGCTAGCAAAGAACGAAGAATGTCTTAGTAACCAAGGATACGAGTTGGCTCGATTTGACAAAATCACACCGTTTGCTAAGATAGAAGTTCCAGCTGGGTACAAGGAACCTGAGTTTGTGAGAAAATACGACGGGACAGGCTGTCCCCGAGCTCATTTGAAATACTACTTGCGTAAAATGGCACATTATTCTGATTATGTCCCGCTGCTGATGAACACATTCCAAGAGAGTCTGTCCGGCGCTGCACTGGCATGGTTTATCGAGCTCGACATGGAAGAGTATGACAGTTGGGAGGACCTGGCTGAGGAATTCCTTCACCAATACAAGTTCAACACGGCTACAGCTCCTACCAGAGAAGACCTATTGAGAACTTTGAAAGGAAGGAATGAGTCTATACGTACTTTTGCCCAAAGGTGGCGAGCGATAGCTACCCAAGTCAAATCAGCCATCCCGGAGGAAGAGTTGGTGGATTTGTTTTTGAAGACACTACCGCTCGAGTATTTCGAGAAGCTTAATACCTCAGGATGTCAAACTTTCGCACACCTTATCAGGGTAGCTGAGCGTCATGAGTGGGCTCTAAGGGAGAAACGTGTACCAGAGCCGTCATTCAAGCGGCCATATCCAGCCAAGAGAGAAAGGGAGAATGCAGGCGATGTCGCTTTTGTGCCAAACCCACCGAGACCAAAGAAGTTTTCAGAATCCACCCCTACCCAAGGTGGCTCATCAGGACCGGCTCCAAAGAAGTTCGAGGCTAAGAGAAGAACCGCACCGTCTTTTACTCCATTACCTCGTCCGCTATCGAAGCTGTTACCGATGCTGCTGGAAGGGCACCTAGTCGCCAAGGAACCCCCGAGACCGAATCTGCCAAGATTCCCTGGGTTCAACGAGGCCCAGTCGTGCGCCTATCACATGGGCGAAAAAGGGCACAACGTAGATAACTGTTTCGTGCTCAAATACAAGGTGCAAGCACTGATAGATTGAGGAGTATTGGAGTTTGATAAGACGGGACCAAATGTGCAACAAAATCCCCTACCGGATCATGAGAAAGTGAACGCTATATGGGATGAGAATGACATGGACGAGTTGGAATTAATGGCCGAGGAACCACCTTGCACGACCAATGAAAATGATCTAGTTGCAGTACTAGAGTCAAAGGCCCCATTTGTAATTAGGCTAGATGAGGTGGACAAATGGGGGGACACTAAGAGTAGTTCCTCTGAACGCACGGTCATCTCCCTATCTGGTTTTAAGCTGGAGGACAGGAAGGCACAGTACGATGGAAAAGTTGAAAAGATCGTGATAAAGGTCCCTCCACTGGCAGATTACAACCCCAGAGCTGTCCCTTGGGACTACGGAACAAGCGAGATAGACGCAGTCATGAGGTCTGGTAGGTGCTACGCACCGAGGGAAGGGGAACCTGAAAGGAGAGAAGTGACGAGAGAAGACGCAGAGAAGGCACTGTCCATTGTCAGGACAAGTGAGTTCGAAGTCATAGAACAACTGAGGAAAATGCCAGCCCAGATATCACTACTGGATCTTTTTACCAACTCGGAGAAGTACAAGAATGCACTGATGAAGGTACTAAATGAAGTGCACGTACCAGAAACTATCAACGAGGTGCAGTTGGAGGACTTCGTGGGGACCATACTACTGAGAGACCAGATATCCTTCTCAGATGAGGATGTTCCTATTGATGGCTGGGCCCATAACAAGGCTTTGTACATATCGGGAAGGAGCCATGGCAAACAGATCTCCCATGTGCTGATTGATAACGGGTCTGCATTCAACATATGCCCGTTAGCCACACTCAGAAATTTGGGTATAAACGAGGAGCTCATCCGCACTTCTAAGGCCACCATCAGAGCCTTCGACGGAATGAGGAAAGACGTGGTTGGCGAAATCGAGCTGGACATTTTCATTGGACCCGTGGAGTTCTCTATCGGGTTCCAGGTTATGGATCTCCCGAGTGCCTTCGGGCTGCTTTTGGGTAGGCCCTGGATTCATACGGCAGGTGCAGTGCCTTCTAGCCTACACCAGAAGGTTCGATTCGTGGTTGACGGGAAAGTGGTAACCGTGCATGGAGAGATGGATTTTGCTACATACCAGAAGAGCGCGATCCCCTATATAGAGCCGGAACGCAAGGAGGAAGCAAGCTACCACTCTCTCGAATTAGTGGCAGTTACGCACGCACCTCCTAGGACTAGGAAGAGAGTTCCTGCACCTTCCCAATACACTCTAGCCCCAGGGAAGATGTTATTGGCATACGGGTTTGTCCCTGGATGCGGGCTGGGGAAGAATGGTCAAGGGATCCGGTCACCATTGCAGATAGACACGAACGAGCACCGATCAGGCCTAGGATATGCTGGTGGATTCAGTAGTAGCTTCATTTCGACAGGCTATCGTGGACGTCGAGGCAGAGGCCAGTATCGAGGCCGTGGAAGCCAAGGAGGCAGAGTTGGCTCGTTCATTGGCTCCGGACCTTGGAAGGGAAGAGCTAGCGTGATCGGCAGTCCACTGGCCCAGTATTTCTCCAAGCGTCCTAAGATGCTGGCAGATGAAACTGTTCAAAACGCAGCTGAGCCTGATCTGTCTAACCCATTTCTAGAAGACATCGTCAACGTCATCATCGAACGGCTTGATGAGGACTCCAGCCAGCCTGTGTAAAGAAGCCTTCTCTTTCCTTTTCCCTTGATGCATTTCAATTCCTGCATTTAGATTTCTGCATAATGTTTTCATTCCTTAGCAATGCATTTTCCTTTTCTGAAAACCACCCTTGGATCTCCGACCGTCGGTCTAAGTAGTGTAAGCTGTAACGCGGTCCATTTCCCATCTAATAAAAGTCCCATGAGTTTTGTGGAATGATAAATTGGCCCGATGATGATACTTGACTTCAAATCTTTGAAGTTTGAGGGCTGATTTGCCACATGATCCATGTTTTCCTGAAAAATCTTTTAGGAAAGCGAGGACGTCCAATGAGACGACGACCAGTTCCCCCTCTTTTTTCTTCATTTTTCAAAGTGTTTTCAGAAATTCATGCATCTTTATTAGTACCAGCAAAATACTGACCATGCTTGTAACATTTCAGGCATACCATCCCTCATATGCATAACAGGTTATTATGTAGCTCAGACCGTATCGATGACTTCTCCTATGGAATTGAGGAGGAATGTGATAACGATACCAGTGATGTCAGAAGGGATTGGAGCAGATATGAGGAACATAAACCCTTAACGACAGAGGAAACCATTACAGTCAACCTGGGGGATTCTGAGAACTTGAAAGAAGTAAAAATCGGAGGAAGACTGTCTTCGTCAGAAGTGTCTCGGTTTATTGATCTCCTCAGGGAATATCAGGATGTGTTCGCCTGGTCCTATGCAGATATGCCGGGTTTGGACCCAAACATCGTTGAACACTCGCTCCCAACAGATCCGAATGTTCCCTCTAAGAAGCAAAAACTTCGACGCACAAAACCGGAGTTATCCAAAAAGATCGAAGAAGAAGTAATGAAACTGCTTAAGGTGGGATTTATTGAGGTGATCGCTTATCCCGAATGGGTTGCTAATATTGTCCCGGTGATGAAGAAGGATGGGAGAGTCAGAGTCTGCGTAGATTATCGCGACCTGAATAAGGCAAGCCCGAAAGATGACTTTCCTCTCCCACACATCGATGTCTTGGTCGATAGCACCGCCGGTTTTGATATGTTCTCGTTCATGGATGGATTCTCTGGGTACAACCAGATTCTTTTGAAGGAAGAAGACAAGGCTAAGACCTCGTTCATAACGCCATGGGGCACCTTCTGTTATAAAGTTATGCCTTTCGGCTTGAAAAATGCAGGAGCAACCTACCAAAGGGCCATGGTAGCTTTGTTCCACGATATGATGCATAAGGAGATAGAGGTATACGTCGACGATATGATCGTGAAGTCTAAACCCAGATATGATCACATCCAAATACTAAGAAAGCTGTTCGAACGACTTCGGAAATATAGATTGAAGCTAAACCCCGCCAAATGCATATTTGGGGCACGATCAGGAAAGCTTCTTGGGTTCATGGTGAGCAACCGAGGAGTTGAAATAGACCCTTCTAAAGTCAAAGCGATATTAGACCTCGGGGTCCCTACGACAGTTAAGGAAGTGAGGAGTTTACTGGGGCGGCTGAACTACATCGCCAGGTTTATTTGTCAACTATCTGAAGTTGCAAAACCATTCTTTAAGCTGCTAAAGAAAGGTGCCAAGGTGAAATGGGATTCTGAGTGTCACCAAGCTCTGGAAAAGATCAAAAGTTACCTCGTCTCGCCACCAGTTTTGGTGCCTCCCATGTCAGGTTTTCCGTTAACCATGTATCTTACTGTCCATCAAGAATCCTTAGGGGCTCTGTTGGCCCAAACAAACCCTGAAGATGGCAAGGAACGGGCAATTTATTATCTGAGCAAGAAATTCACTGCATCGGAGATGAATTACCCTACCATCGAGAAGACTTGCGTTGCGTTGGTATGGGTGCTACACATGTTGAGGCAATATACCCTTCATCACCACATACAGCTGGTCACAGAGAACGACCCGATAAAATATCTCCTAGAAAAGCCAGCCTTAATTGGGAAACTGGCTAAATGGCAGGTCCTCCTATCAGAATTCGACGTTAGGAGTTCAACTCAGAAATCCGTTAAGGGACGAGTCATAGCAGATATGTTAGCTGAAAATGCCCAGGGGCTTAGTATCCCAAGTGACGAGAAGTCAGAGGATCACATTTCAAACTTGTCTGAGGATAAATGGACAATGTATTTTGACGGTGCTGTAAACCTCGCAGGGTCTGGAACTGGGGCAATTTTAATATCCCCTGATGGACAACATTATCCAGTCGCTGCAAAGCTGACATTTCCATGCACCAACAATATTTCTGAGTACGAAGCCTGTATCCTAGGGCTGCAGCTAGCTCTCACCATGAAAGTAAAGAGGCTGCAAGTATATGGGGACTCCATGTTAATCATCCTGCAGACCCAAGGCGAATGGAGAACTAAAGATTCTAAGCTCATCCCTTATCACAGGTTCTTAGAGGAAATGATTGAGGAGTTCGAGGAGATCGATTTTGGATACCTACCGAGAACCCAAAATCATTTTGCGGACGCCTTGGCTACCCTATCGTCCATGCTGCAAGTAACGGAAGGCTTAGACATCGAGCCATTGAGGGTCGACATTATTAAACAACCGGCTTACTGCATGGTGATCGAAGAAGGGTTTGATGGCCAACCCTGGTATCAGGACATTAAGAATTACTTGATGAATGGAGAATATCCTCCAGGGAGCCAAATGGGGGATAGAAAGTACATAGCCAAGATGGCTACGAAGTTCTTTCTTAGTGGTCAGACGATGTACAAGAAGTCGTTCGATTTGGTCCTATTAAGGTGCGTAGACGCTAAGGAAGCAAACTTACTCATGCAGGAGATTCATGAAGGAGAGTGCGGACCGCACATGAACGGCCATCTCCTCGCCAGGAAGATCATGAGACTCGGTTACTATTGGATGACCATGGAGTCAGATTGCAACCGACACGTGAGATCTTGTCATCAGTGTCAGGTGTATGGGGATAGGATCAACGCTCCCCCAAATGAACTACATCAAATGTCTGAGGCTTGGCCGTTTTCAATGTGGGGAATCGATATGATCGGGCCGATTAACCCCAAAGCTTCAAACGGACACCGTTTTATCTTGGTGGCAATCGATTACTTCACCAAATGGATCGAAGCCAATTCGTATGCGAACGTTACAGCCAAAAACGTCGCAAAGTTCATCAAGCGGGACATCATTGCGAGGTATGGGACGCCCCAAGCCGTTATTACAGACAATGGATCCAACCTGAACAACAAGGTGGTGGATGATCTTTTAGATCGATTCAAGATCAGACACCTTAATTCTTCTCCCTACCGCCCACAAATGAATGGAGCTGTGGAAGCGGCGAATAAGAATATTAAGAAAATCTTGGCTAAGACCGCAGAGAACTTTCGGGATTGGCACGAGAGATTGCCATACGCGTTAATGGCATACCGAACTTCAATTCGGACTTCAACCGGGGCAACGCCTTACTCTTTAGTATATGGCATGGAGGCCGTCCTTCCTGTGGAAGTTGAGATCCCTTCCTTACGAATATTAGCCCAAGCGAAACTTTCAGAGGCCGAATGGATCCGGCAGAGGCATGAGCAATTGAATCTGGTTGATGAGAAACGAGTGAAGGCTATCTGTCATGGACAGGCGTATCAAAAGCGGGTAGCAAAGTCATTTAACCGCAAAGTGAAACTCAGAAACTTTACCGTCGGGGATTTAGTTGTGAAGAAGACGCTCCCTAATGCTCCTCATCCCGGGGGCAAGTTCGCACCAAATTATGAGGGTCCGTATGTAGTACAGAAAGTTCTACCCGGCGGTGCTTTAATTCTCATAAATATGGATGAAGAGGAATTGGCAAGTCCTGTAAATGCAGATGCTGTCAAGAAATATTACCCTTGAATAAGATAAAGATCGGATCAGTCTTCATATCTCATAGGTGTCTGAGCCACATTGAAGGCCACTACATATATTCCATGCATACATGTATACACTTGCATCGCTTTCTCTATATTGCAGGTTTAAGAGGAACACCAAGATGGAGAAAACAACCTAAATAACATTATCCAGGCTAGAAGATTACGAAGAAAGGGAGTCTACGAGCTGAGTTACCTGTTAGCATACTCATTTTCCAGCCAAAGGAAATTGTCAGATGGCGTCGTAAAAGGGAGTTTATCCGATGCAACATGATAAGATTATGTCAGCAAAAATTGGCTCTTGCATTAAAAGAGAACCTTCATAGCATGAGGGAATGACAGTGATCCGAAACGCCCCTAGTTCGATCTCCAAGGTTAGGAAATGTTGTGAATATTGTAAATAAATAAGACAAATTTTTGTAAATTACTTTTTGCAGAATAGTGGACGAACAAGATCAAATTGTCCAACAAAGGTTGACGGAAAATCAACCCAGCGAAGCTGGTAAAGGGAGACAACCCTAAATGGAAAAATGGTGATCATCTGATGAGATCCGTCCTGATGAAAATGGGGCAAATTGATGGAAAACCTGAATTGAAAAGGAGAGTATATCTTCCTTAACGCATTTGGTTTTAAAGATAACCCTTCTGATTTCCTTCTTGCAGGGACATTCGATCGACGACTATGACAGTTGTCAACATTAAACAAGCCCAAATCTTTTAAAATTCACTCGACCTTTTCACCATTGCATTTTATTGTGCATGGGTAAAGTCCGAGATAAGCCATTCATTGACGTAAGGAGTAGACTCCCCAATTTACTTGACCCGTCCACATGTCTGGGGTGACACATTCCCAATGTTCGGGTTGAATGAACAAGCCTGGTTATCTAGAAACCACTATGCGTTCCTTCCAAATCCTCAGGTAAATATATCTTCGCCCTGAACCTTTCAAGAGAATGAATTCTGACGATTCTCAGGGTGCTCGAATCCAGAGCGGCATATACATGCATCCTTCATGGTAGGTTAAATTGGGTTTGAGCTTCTGCCGGATTCCTGGTCTCCCCAGATTCCAGAATAGCACCCTTTGAGGTAAATCAAGTCCTTCTTACAAGCAAACCAAGTCCTTCTTACAGGCACAAAGTCCTTCTTACAGGCAAATCAAGTCCTTCTTACAGGCAAATCAAGTCCTTCTTATAGGCAAACCAAGTCCTTCTTACAGGCACAAAGTCCTTCTTACAGGCAAATCAAGTCCTTCTTACAGGCAAATCAAGTCCTTCTTATAGGCAAACCAAGTCCTTCTTACAGGCACAAAGTCCTTCCTACAGGCAAATCAAGTCCTTCTTACAGGCAAATCAAGTCCTTCTTACAGGCAAACCAAGTCCTTCTTACAGGCACAAAGTCCTTCCTACATGCAAATCAAGTCCTTCTTACAGGCAAACCAAGTCCTTCTTACAGGCACAAAGTCCTTCTTACAGGCAAATCAAGTCCTTCTTACAGGCAAAATAAGTCCTTCTTACAGGCATAAAGTCCTTCTTACAGGCAAATCAAGTCCTTCTTACAAGCAAAATAAGTCCTTCTTACAGGCAAATCAAGTCCTTCTTACAGGCACAAAGTCCTTCTTACAGGCAAATCAAGTCCTTCTTACAGGCAAACCAAGTCCTTCTTATAGGCAAACCAAGTCCTTCTTACAGGCACAAAGTCCTTCCTACAGGCTAATCAAGTCCTTCTTACAGGCAAACCAAGTCCTTCTTACAAGCACAAAGTCCTTCCTACAGGCAAATCAAGTCCTTCTTACAGGCAAACCAAGTCCTTCTTACAGGCACAAAGTCCTTCCTACAGGCAAATCAAGTCCTTCTTACAGGCACAAAGTCCTTCTTACAGGCAAAATAAGTCCTTCTTACAGGCATAAAGTCCTTCTTACAGGCAAAATATGTCCTTCTTACAGGCAAATCAAGTCCTTCTTACAGGCAAACCAAGTCCTTCTTACAGGCACAAAGTCCTTCTTATAGGCAAATCAAGTCCTTCTTACAGGCAAAATAAGTCCTTCTTATAGGCATAAAGTCCTTCTTACAGGCATAAAGTCCTTCTTACAGGTAAATCAAGTCCTTCTTACAGGCAAACCAAGTTCTTCTTACAGGCATAAAGTCTTTCTTACAGGCATTAAGTCCTTTTTATAGGCACGAAGTCCTTTCTACAGGCATCAAGTCCTTTCTACAGGCATCAAGTCCTTTCTACAGGCATCAAGTCCTTTTTATAGGCAGCAAGTCCTTTTTACAGGCACAAGTCCTTTGTACAGGCACAAAGTCCTTTTTACAGGCATCAAGTCCTTTCTACATGTACCAAATTCCTTTCTACAGGCACCAAGTCCTTTCTACAGGCACCAAGTCCTTTCTACAGGCACAAAGTCCTTTTTACAGGCATCAAGTCTTATCTACAGGCACCAAGTCCTTTTAACAGGAACCAAAGTCCTTTTTACAGGCACCAAGTCCTTTCTACAAGCACAAAGTCTTTCTTACAGGCAGTTTCATGGGGTGACCTACCATACGGGTCAAATCTCAATGAAATTTAATTAGTAGAATCCTTTTATTAGGAATCTACCATGGTACGACCCAGCATACGGGTCAAATGGTACGACCCACCATACGGGTCAAATTTTAATTCAATTTCTAAATCAGTGGAATCCTTTTATTAGGAATCTACCATGTCACGACCCACCATACGGGTCAAAATTTAATAAGTAGAATCCTTTCATTAGGAATCTACCATGGGGTGACCTACCATACGGGTCAAAATTTATTCAGTAGAATCCTTTCATTAGGAATCTATCATGGGTTGACCTACCATACGGGTTCAAATTCAACCACCCTAAGGTTTTCTTATAACGAATCCTTATGTTCTCATTTCATTTTCAGTGGAACATTCATGTCACGACTCTTTTTATTTCATTGTGTTGAGTCGATTAGGATTCAGGTGTCATCTCGTCTTTTAAATGAACCTCTGTCGAGCTTCCTTTCAAAGAGGGGCAGCTGTTGACACCTGATTTTTAATCATCTTTTCTCTTTTAAAAATTTTCAGTATTTTTCGGCATTTTTATTTTTTGAAAAATCCATAAAAATTCATAAAATTGAAAAATTAACTTTGGGGACCTTGGCCAAGCCTAGAGAACTAATTTTGACCAAAAAATGATTTTTCATATTTTCAGTATTTTTTAGTATTTTTATTTTCGAAAATTCATGAAAAATAAAGAAAAATTGAGAAAATTGCAAAATCAACTTTGGAAGCCTTAGCCAAGCCTAAGCAACCATTTTTAAAAAAAAAATAAATTTTCATATTATATATATTTAATTTAATTTTTTTAAAAAAAATACAAAAATACTTGAAAATTTTGGAAAAATAACATTTGAGGCAAAAAAAATACACAAAGATAGTTAATATTTTTATTTTAAATCTATTTTCATATTGGCCATCGTAAATTCAGAAAAATCCAATTCGAGACACGTGTTCCTTCACGAGTATAATCTCGAATCGGGCCTAAAAAAATTTAATTTAAGTCAACTTATTTTTAATTTTCACTTTTTATGAGTTGTGACATTGTCTTCTAATATTTTAAATTTTCATCTTAGCTCAATTATACCCAGAATGACTCAATTTTGCAAAAGGGCTTTAATTAAATTCTGCATTATTTTCAGCGGCAAGAAATGAGCTTAAATTTGACATGTGGTAAATTTTGGTGTGTCAAAAATTGTGAAGAGATTTGGACTTAAAGAAATATATTTTTTCATGGACTAAATTGCAAATACTTAAAATCTCAAGAACTAGGATGCAAATACCTAACACTCGAGGGATTATTTTGTAAATAACAAAAAGAAGAGTTGGTGGAGAAATTAGAATAGAGAAGGGAAGATGGAGAAGAGAAGATGAAGAAAATAAGATAAGAGTAGAGAAGGGAAGATGAGATGAAGAAGAGTTAGTGGAAAATTTAGAATGGAAGATGGATGAGTAGATTATAAAAGGAGGAAGAAGTGAGCTTGGGAGGGGAATTTTTTGGGAGAGAAAATCTTGGATGCTTGAGAGAATTTTGAGAGATTGAAAGAAATTAGAGAGAAAGAAAAAAAAATAAAAAAAGAGAGAGAATCCTTTTTTCCAAAAGAGAGCCTTGAAGATGGTGAAAGTTTAAATCTAGGTGTTACCATCAACAATTCCTCTACCGATCAACGCGAGTCACAAGTGTATCTCCATCATTCGAGCCGCAATCTTGATCTATAAGGTGACACGAGATCCGAATTCGGCAATCAAATCTATTAAATCAGGTAACGATCCTAACTATTAAAATCTTCGAGAATTTCCTTACCCAAATAAATTAATTTAAATTTCGATTATGTCATGTCATACTCATATGTTTCCATATCTACATGTCGCATTCATACTATAAATTCTTGCAATTTAATTCTTGCACCATAAATCCCAAAGGGAAGAGCCAAGCCAATGCTTAGCCTCTCATTGGAGGTTTTTACTTACAGTAGTTAAATATCTGCAACTTAAATACCTGTACCTTAAATCCCAAAGGGAAGAGCCAAGCCAATGCTTAGCCTCCCATTGGAGGTTTTTACTTACAGTAGTTAAATACCTGCAACTTAAATACCTGTACCTTAAATCCCAAAGGGAAGAGCCAAGCCAATGCTTAGCCTCCCATTGGAGGTTTTTACTTACATTAGTTAAATACCTGCAACTTAAATACCTGTACCTTAAATCCCAAAGGGAAGAGCCAAGCCAATGCTTAGCCTCCCATTGGAGGTTTTTACTTACAGTAGTTAAATACCTGCAACTTAAATACATGTACCTTAAATCCCAAAGGGAAGAGCCAAGCCAATGCTTAGCCTCCCATTGGAGGTTTTTTCTTACAGTAGTTTAAATACCTGCAGCTTAAATACATGTACCTTAAATCCCAAAGGGAAGAGCCAAGCCAATGCTAGGCCTCCCATTGGAGGTGTTTATTCACTGTCATGTACTTCTTATAATTTAATTTTTAAATCATCAGACCCAAAAGATGAGTAGGTCGTAATACTGCACAGAAGTCGTTAACACACTCCCTCTTTCGGCTTCAGGGAATCTTTAACACTTAAAAAATATAACAAATAAAAATATATACCATCCATGCATCCTATTTAAAAAGTGAAAACACAAAAGAGAATACCCTACTAGAGCCTTAGGAATAAACCAAGCCTGAGTTACCGAATTAGGATATCCATGAAATTAAGGTACCGAAAGGGCATTAGTTTTAATTAACTTGTGTAACCAAGTCCCCGAGCTCATAATCTCTGGTTCGCAGGAATAAATTAGTTCTCCCGCTAATTTATTTAGGTTCCTAATCAACCTACCAAGAATGATTAGTGGCGACTCCAAATTTCAAAATCATTTAAAATAAAAATCCAAAGTCACGATTCGGTAGGGCTTGGGAGGGTCCGCGTTAGGTTAGTCAAATCTAATTAACCTAATAATCCGTTAACCCTTTAAAATAAAGTTTTTTTAGAGGGTCACGACAGTTCCACAACAAAAAAGCTTGATGGAAACCAAATAAGGCGTCTTCCAAGAAGAGGAACTCCATAAGATTGTGAAGAGAGAAGACGGTCACAAGTTGAGAGTTACTTCTCATCCTCCTCATCTTCTTCTTATTAGTGATGGAATTAGAGAAAGAGGGGTGTGTGTATAACGAGAGCTAGATCGGCTAATCTATGATAATATTCAAGTGAGTACTGTGTGAAAGTTATGGCACGTATGATGTCATTATACTCAGTATGAAAAGTCAATCATTGATTATGCACAATCACAAGGCAACCATGACCGAACTCCAACCATGCCCCTCCCCTCAATCCATCGACATCACCAACCCACCCTCGTAGCAAGAAGACACCTTCATCTCTATCACCCATCCTCAAGCACCTACAAAGCCATATCCGTATCACATCACCCGCGAAATAATGATTAGGTCTAGGCTTACAACGCTAAATCATATGCTTCAAAGCTCAAGTTTGACCTCTCCTCCTTAGGCAACAATGAATTTGGTGTTGCATCAGGGTAGTGTGACAAGGAAGGAAGAGAGAGAGAGAGAGAGAGAGAGAGAGAGAGAGAGAGAGAGTAGGTGACAACCCCGACACCTCGATTCCCCAAGATGCGAAAGTTGTCACGATTCTTTCAAAGCCATAATGCCTTGGGCGCGTCACGCACTAGCTCGGTCTGTTAAATTTTAGCCTTTCTCTTAATATGCGAAAACGCATCAAGAATAAATAGCAAGAACCCAGATAAACATCAACACCAAGCAACATTATACATTACACTATTATTATGCTTCCGTTATATTTACAATATATCTTTATGTTTATATATTACATATGCCTACCTGAGCTAGGTAGGGAAAAGCCTATCTCTGCTACACAGT
Source organism: Psidium guajava (assembly GCA_016432845.1). Lineage (NCBI taxonomy): Eukaryota > Viridiplantae > Streptophyta > Magnoliopsida > Myrtales > Myrtaceae > Psidium > Psidium guajava. The sequence goes on from CM028228.1 coordinate 38,450,522, forward strand.
GGCTATTAAAATCAATTTCCCTATTCCACTACTCATCTAGGCGAGGGTGGAGCCGCTATTAAGAGATATAGGGCCCGAACATCCAGGAATGGGCAGTATCATGTCTCCATCGAGCACGATATACCAGGCTAGGACGTAGATGGGGACCTTTTGTGTAATTCCTACTTGGACCCACATGGTAACATTGCAGCAACGATAGGTCAGCTCCTCCACTACGACCATCACAGCAATAAAAGCATAATCAATAGTAGTAGGGACTCCATACAACAGTGCCTCAAGGGTTGACATACCTACACATATGAAATGTTAAAGGAATGAGACAACTTCTTAGTAAGTATAATCACTAACCCTAAGATAGGAGATCACTTATTGCTTCACTAGTGCCACAGTCATGAGAATGATAGAATAGTGGATGCCTATATCAATGGCAAACCAATAGCAATCTCATATATCAGAATAAACTATATGCATAGGTGTTTCATGTGCGATATGCATCATTTCATCTTTTCCTTTCATATGTCACGCCATCAAGCAGGCCCTCCCGATATCAACTAGGGCATCGCCACTGAGTGGCATCCCAAACACATCATTTCATGAGGTCCTCCCAACATTAACTGGGGCTTTGTATTTAACACCGCTTCCGTGCAGCATCTCGAAACTCCCACCGAGGTAACGAGCATCTCATCATCAAATGAGGCCTAGCACCACTAGTAAGTAGTGATTAACTTTCTTATATTCCTTTGTGGAATCATGTATACATGCAACCACTTGTTACTTTCAAACTTTAGTTGGCAAACAAGTGGTCTGCTTTTGGGCTGTGATGTTATTATCACATGTCATAATGCATGTGTCGAGTGACTTACCTCTTATATGACCAGACATGGAATGTGGCGAGTGTTAAGGACTAGCGTGGATGTGGTGTGGCCACCCGGTCCATGGCTCACCCCTCTTGTGTCTCAAGGTGTGAATGACGCATATGCTTTCATGTCCGAACAACTCATCAACCATAAGCAAACACCCACATGCGAGCAAATAAGAGACATCCTTACTTAAGGTTAGAGAAGACACTTACCCAAGGCCATTTGCTATACATGACCTAAATGAGCAAGAGGAAAGAGCAAGTGATGGTGGTTGTGATGGCGGTGGCGTGGCCAAAGCAGGGGAGAGAGAGGACGGGTAAGAGGGACCGAGAGGGAGGAGTGCAAGAGGGTGGCCAAGAGATAGAGGGAGCTAAAGGGAGAGAGAGTTGTTCTATTTATAGGCAATCTTGCCATAATGATATTTCCTCTTATTGTTCCAAATTTCTAGTCTAGTGAGCTCTCATGGCTCAATTTTATTGGACCAAATAGCCTAAACCTAAGCTATAGAATCTTAGGCTATAATGACCAAATATTAGGTCATTTAATGAGGGAAACCACATGGATCATTATAGCTTTTCTAATCCTTGCCAAGTAGCCCATTAAGTCATCACATAATAATGGCTTTTAGATTTGGTCATAACGAGCCTAGATTATGAAATCTAAGATTAGGCCAAATGATTGAATAACATTGGTTCCTAAAGATTTGAAAATCATTGGATTTGGATTATGGCTTTTCTAACTTTGCCTAGCAACCTAAGTCATTATGGTTTCTAGACCCTTCTTCTTTCCTCTAGAACATACTTACATAAGTGATGACATCATTAGAGAAGATATTTTCAAGAAAAACCCTTGAATTGTGGCCAAAATGGACTGTCACAGGCTAATTAGCATTGACATGCAACATGCAACACAACATGACACACCAACACATCATTTCTAAAAAAAAAAAAGATAATTCTAACATGTTGGAACACGTTGTGTTTATCATGTACTTATAAAAATACCACCAGTGAGTTTCTTCTTATTTTTCTTCTATTATGGATTCACTATTAGGTTGTGTTGCTAGGTATTTTAATATTAGGTTGGCTGGGTATATCATTTAAGTATATATATTTTTAATAAATTTACATTTTGATCCTTAATTTAATGAAAATGCTTAAAAATGATCTCATACTTACCAAAGTAGCGTGTCAAAATGCTACATTCGAGTGTCATTGGCGTGTTTGGAGCGCTAACCACATATCGGTTACATATTGAAGAGTGTCAAGAGAGTGTTGAACATGACACAAAGACCCCTGGAAAGTGTCAGTGCTTTATAGGTCGTTGGCATCTTCGCTATCGCTAGCAAGGTAGCCAGTACCGTCGTGTCTACTGGCACCATCGAATGGCTAGCCAGGGTGGGTAGCGCCACCGGGCATCAAGTTGTCCTGGAGTTATCGCTTGAGGTTCGGGACGAGTTGATGCTTATTCATTCTTGGACCGATGCCAAGTCAATACGAGATTAATCCTTAAGTCAAATTCCCAACCCATCCACTGACTCTATCACTTCGTCCATGATGAACAAGTCCCCCTGACTTGGTTGCAGAACTACCACATAGGCTAAGCTCTAGGATTTCACAGAGAGAGAGGGGGGGGCATACAGGGCCTCACCAACATTGACCGAGCCTTGAGCCACAACCAAGTGGTCACAACTATTGTCACAAGGTCATGGCCATAAAGCTAGACCTACTTCATGACATTATAGTTTTATCTTTGACAAAAGGAAAATGAACTTATACAAAAATTCCAGTGACAATAAATCTCAACTAATGAATCTGTGTTAAATCTACTAAAACTTTAGGTAAAAATTGGGAATTTTAGCCTATTTTCAAAACATGAATGAGCTCTTAAGGCGAAGTTAGCAAATTTCATAATCTCGATTCATTTTTTTTCTTTCAGATCTGGCTTCACCAAAACGACGACGTTTAGGAGATCCATTATGTTGAATTTTCAAATCAAATCCACATCACATACCGATCATCCAAGTTGCATGAAACACATGTTTCCATATTATCAATTTGACAGGAATATTGGATGGAAGCTCGCTGATTTTTTGTGTCGCGCAATTTAATTTAAGGATAAATGTGGCACAGGGCGTGCTAGTTTGACTATTTTAGAGGTATTAATCCTTATGATGATTCAGGCTTTTTCATTTAAATCATGTAACATGAGCGTAACCTAGATTATCTTGCACCTCATTAGGACTAAAACATCTATATGTATGGGCATTGTCAACTTAATGTGGACGAACAACTTAATAGATGTTTTTTCAGCTAATTTCTTGTAATGTAAATCTCACTTACTTAACTGCGCCCATAAATTGAAAACAACATTTTTCTCTTTAGTATTCCATTTGCCGACACTTTTTTGCCTAATTGTGGCTTAGCTTGTGTGGCAATGATTATTATGATTAACCAAATCAAATCTATCGTGGACAGATTACGACTCAAGAAAAGAGACGAATATTTACTTTCGACAAAAAAAGCAATTCATGTACATGTTAAACTGACCATGGATGTCTTAGGAAATGATAAAAAGATTTAAGGCTAAATTAGTCAAATTGAAAAAGGTGAGGACAGAATTGGCATCCCTACAATACTTTCTAAGACTTCTTAGTAATTTTCCTTAATGAATTGTATGCCGAGGATGAAAGCTAGGAGCACCATTCGTATAGATTGAGTACATGTCTTAACCATAATTTAAAATATTAACTATAATTGCTCACTTTGTGTGATGTGTCAAAAGTGTTAGAAAGTCCAATTAGCTTTTGGATTAGACTTTTTAACCTAATATCAGAGCTATTATTATTCCTTTTTGCATTGTTGATTTGCACGAATTGCTTGTAATCTAGCTTTCACGTAAGAGGAAGGTAGTGAAGTTATTGTTGTCGTCTCATATCGATTGTGAATGGGTCATATATCTCTTTATATTCATGTGATCTCTATTCACCTCTCAGTTTAAGTTTTTAAATTAGATATTCTAACGAAAAGGTCAATTTCCAAGAAATATCGCATTCTTTTTTGCGGCTTTTTATTTGGGGCAGGTACGGCTTATCCAATGGACCACACAAGATCATGACTTATCAACAAGTATTACTTATTATCCCCGGCCTTATTATTAGTATTAGGAAAAACAATATAGAGAAAAGGGGGGATAATATATATATATATATATATAAAACGATCAGTTTGTTTGGAGTATTCAAATTGACCTTCCACGTGTGATGCACGAATGTCAAATTTATTAGATTATATAATAGTTTTTAGGTGACTCTAAAACTAACGATCTATTTTGGGCTAAAAAAAAGTAAATAATAATTAATTAAAATTTATTATGAGATCCACTCTTTTAAAAATTTGTGGCTTATACTATAATATTATTCTCACATTCTAGGACACACTAACACTTTTCGAGAGCTTTTGTGTCGTGTCTTGTCACTCTCTAACATGTGGCAACACGTGGTCATTACTCCAAACACGCTAGCAACATGCAAGTCCAGTATCCCAACAAGTCATTTCAGCCCGTACGAAGTTAATTTCAAGTATTTTCAATAAATTATGGGTCAAAATATAAATTTATCAAATATATCTGTACTTAAGTAGTATACATAGCCACCCCATAATTAATATACCCAACCAACCCAAAAAACCTAATCTTGAATTCCTAAAAGAAAAGGAAGAAGAAACTCGTTATTGATATTTTATTTATACATGATAAAAATACAACGTGTTGAAACTCTCTTTTTTTTTTTTTTAGTAATGTCTTGTCGGTTTATCATGTTGTGTAGTATCGTCTTGTCGATGTTACTTATTTCAGTAGTTAAGAGATTGTTATGTTAACAAAGCTCAATTTCTTTTATCAGTATACTCTGTATAATGAAGGTCCAAACCCTTGACTCTTCCGAAGTGCTCACCATTCCCGGAAACTTGGTCGGAGTTTCGCAGCAACGCGGCTTACTTTCACTACCTTCAGATTCGGACCAGCGTCCGCCACAGACAACCGTTCGTTGGTCGCGGTCTTGCCCAGTTTCCAAGTACTACAATTTGGAGGTTCCGGAATCCTAACGACTTCTTTAAAAAAAAAAAAAAGGACGAAGTCAATTCACTGACTAAATCTACAAAATTCCTCGTAATTTCCCGTCATTTTCCTCGAACCCCACAAGAAAACAAAATTTCGAAATTGCCATCAGATATGATCTGGTCTTATCCATGTTGGATTCTTGCCCCCCACAATCTTGCTACCGTCTTTTCCGTGAAAGAGCGAACTGTACGGGTATCTGCACTTTTACACGTGGCACTTACCATCTCCACTTTTTTTCTTCATCCTATTTTATTTTATATTTGGTACAAAATAAATAACATAAATAGTTCATCAACTTTAATCCGATATGCAATATGATCCATAATCTTTAGATTTATTGAATGTGATCCCTAAACTCTAGTAAAATGTGTAATGTCATCTCTAAATTTTTAACTTGTTCAATGTACAGGAATGACATTGCACATTAATTAAATAGATTTAAAGTTCAGGACCGCACTGCAAATTGGGCCAAAATTCATAAGCCATTTGTGTCATTGTCCATTTGGTGTATAAGGTTTTGACCTTAGAATTATTAAATATCTACAAGAGAGTTTTATCGTGTAATAGCACTAATCACCCATCCGATCGTAATATTTATCGGCTTATGTGGTGCATGATTGATTTGTGGTAGATGTTATCTCAATAAATAAGGAGTCAAGATTCAACATGTAAGTCGATATGGGTGATTTTTAATCGATGTAAAGTTGAAGATAAATGGGTTATCTTACGTATCAATAGTCTGATTTTCTTTTTTGAAGTTTTAGAAATAAAATAACTTGACTTTAAAGTTGGAAATGAAAATGAGGAAACCGCAAATTGGCTTCCTAGAACCTTGGCAGAAATTACTTGAAGAAGTTGGAGTAGGAGGCGGCGGCGGCCTGGGATTTGCTCTTTTTCTTCACCTCAATGAATGTTGCTTTTTGCCCTAGAAAGGTGTTACGAGACACTTGCAAGGTGGGAGGCATTCCGGTTGACCATTAGTTTTGACTTTTGAAAATATCTGCTAGATTTTTTAGGGGATATTTCATACTAGAGGAAGTGACACTAATTGTATTCGAATTTTAATTCAATATGCAATATCATTCCTAAATTTTACGATTGTAATATTAGCGAAAATTGTCCAAAAAGCCCTAAATTTATTATACTTTTGCTAATTCAATCTTAAATTTTTGAATTTTGTCAATTCAATTTTAAACCTTTACTCGTTTTGACATGATAAGAAATCGTTGACGTGAATGATTATAATAGTATTTAAAAAAATCAAACTAATTAATTATCGATTTATTTATTATTTTATTTTTCTTTTCTTTTACTTTCCCTCTTTACCTTTTTTTTTTCGTTCTCTTCTTTTTCTTTTTTCCATCACCAGTCTTAGGCAAGGGCAGCCGTTCGCCAATTCAAGCGAGGGCGACCCTCACCTAGTGATGGGCAGCCCTCATAGCCTAGGCCTATAACACACACATTCTCTCTCGATCTCGATAGGTTTTTCACTGCTGGGGCTAGGAAGTAAGCCCCGCAACCCAAACCGGCGAAGAACAAATAGAATTTGCTACATAAGCCGGCTAAGGGGGATATCCCTCCGTTTGGGAATATAGTAACGGAGCAGGTAATAGCCGAAATAGGATTCTGCTTTTGTGCGCCAATTCGTTACTTGCTAGATTGTGTGCTGCAGTTTGTCTGATTTATTGAGTGAATAGAGTCTTGCGAGAAATGGGTTTCCGGAGCTTCTAGCTAATCGTAGATTTGGAGCTGCAGTTTGCTGTTTGCTCGAATATTCTTTTTGCCACGTTCCTTCTCTTCACTTCTTCAGGTTCGCTGTCCTTCTGTCGGAGGGAACTACAGGCAAGTCACAGACAACCTCCTGCCGCCGGAGTCAACGGCGAAGCTCCGGGGTTCACGACTATTTGGGAAGGTCAGGCTGTACCGTGCTGATCCGGCTATAATCAAGGGCGCGGGCGCTGGCAAAACACCAGCATTCGGGTCGTGATCGGGCCAGCCAACGGCGGCATACTGGCCTCCGATCCCAACTCGGTCACTCAGCGGGTCGGCTCCAACATCCTTCTTTTTTTAACTCCCGCCAGCAACATCGCTCACACACCTCTCTCTTGGCAGTTGAACTTGTTCTTCTGAAAACCTTCTTCAATTTCACGATTCACATAGGCTCAAGAAGAGCTAATTCTAGACGTGTTCGATTGGACTGAACTCAATCTTTCGATAGGCTCAAGAAGAGCTAATTCTAGACGTGTTCGATTGGACATAGGGAGTGGAAAATAGCGCCGCCCAAAATTTAATCGTATCATACACTTGATTCTTATATCAGATAGGCTAAAATTGACCTCGAGAGGACACCCAAACCGGAAAATACCCGAAACATTCGTTACTCTCTCTCTCTCAGCTGAGCACGTTGCTCAAGTCGAGGTAGTACAAGTAGTGGGAAATCATGTTCTTCATGGGCTCAATGTCGCCGTTGGCCGCCCCTGGACCTCCTCCTAGTAGAGGACGGTTCAATTGGGCATCGAACCCAGGTTACCCACTCGGCCAAGGTGTCATTCCGCGCGGGCTTCGGGTTGCCGGCGAGCACCCCGGTGGCTGAGGGTTGGTGCTTTTGGGCCGCCGGCATCCACCGCCAGATCGCGGGCTTCTCGTTGTACTCTCGAGTTCTTCAACAGGTCCAACTTCAGGGCCTCCCCTGTTTTCCCATAATTATGGTTCCTAAACAGTGTGCACAATCAGGCAAGAAATCCAATTTTCTCCTCTTGCGACAAAAGGAAAGCGTAAGGGCGGCATCCATGACGCGAAAACGGGGCAAAGAGCACGGGTTTCGCGGATTTCCGGCTCTCCGATCGCGCTTCATTCTTCGACAAGATGAGCTTGTCCTCTTCCGGTGGTGCCCCGGGGACGTCGATCGGAGTTTCGCTTCGCGCTCTCCTTCTGCTTGGCTGAATGATTTCTTCTTTGTTTCCAATTGAGTTCTTTCCTTCCGTCATGGATGGATTTGCACAGCAATCTACAACACGTTATGGTTTTCTTCTCTTCCTCCTCTGAATCAGACGACGAAATTGATCCTCGGACATGATAGCCCATAAACGTAATCGGCATCCTTTCTTCTCTTGAGTTCAAGTTTCTCTTCAGCTCAACTCGGGGCAACGAAAGAGCCAAACCAAACTCGTTTATGCACGCTTTTGCCGACCTCGTTTTTCTTCGGCAAGCCACGTTGGCCGATTTATGTTATAGTAATGCTGCATCGGCATTTTCGACCACATAATTTAGCAACGGCACTCATGCAAACGATTTTTAACAACTGCGGCACTTAGATGGTCCAAAAATGAATTATGACGATGTAAAAAATTATGACAATTATAGTATCCTTATTTCAAAGGAGTAATACCACAGAAAATCTCAAATTGGTACATTTGCGACAAATTTACTCCAAGCTATTTTTTTAATCACAAAAAACCCAAAACTTGTACATTGATGACAAATCTACCCCAAACTGGTACACTTGTAATAAATTTACCCTCCGTTAGTTTTCGTTAAATTTAACGTCGAATTACTAAATTGGATGGCACGTGACGATTTAGAGGATGTACCAGCTTGCGATTTTTACCCTATGTTTGTCACAGATGTATCAATTTAGAGTTTTTCATGGTATTAACCCAATTTAACGAAGGGTAAATTTGTCACGTGTGTCATAGCTCAAATTTTGGGTGGTAAAAAAAATTATTTTAGGATAAATCTATCACAAATATACTAATTTGGAATTTTTGGTAATAAAAAAAATAATTTATCGTAAATCTATCACGGGTGTACCAGTCTAAGGTTTTTCGTGGTCAAAAAAATAGTTTGGGGTAAATTTATATCAGTTTATGATTTTTTGCGAAATTAAACCTATTACAATTAAAAGCACTTTGGGGCCCTTTATTTTTTTGAAATTTTCCTAAAACAATAATTACCCCTTTCCGTAATAAATAAAGAGAGGAAAGACAAAGCGCAAGAACAATTATGACAAGTATCTCGAACGTCAAAGATAGCAACTTGCTGGCTCCCAAAACCCAGGCAATTGGAGACACTGCAATCCCATTGACAGCAAAAGCAAAAACCCATACTTTGAAAATGGAGGAGAAAAGTAGACAAAAGGGCATGGCCCTCAAGGTCTTCAATGTCTGCGCACTCTTATTGCTCTACAAATGATCTCATACACACGTACGAAAGAAAAGGCTGAGTAAAATTATTCCACTTTTGCTTGCCACCTGCAACACTAAATTAGGGTTACCACTAACATTTGTTGGAAGATTTAACAAATTAACCTTCTCTTTACCTTCTTGTTAGAGAAGCTTGCCAGGCTCAGTTCGATTAAGTTGACATTTTGCCCACGGGAATCAAACAAAGTAGCAGATTGGATCGCCATAACCTCGAAAAAACAAATTAACCCAAGAAAAAGGAATAATGGAAGCACTAAAAAGAAATCTTTCTTTGTTTCTTAGAACCAATGACTTTTGGCGCAAATCTCAACAGGCTGTCATAGCAATTGGGCAGGAATTTGCTACAAAACCAGGCTGGGAGGCACTTGACTAGTCAACCCAAGTCAAGATTTGAATCCCTCCTCAAAAACTTGACGCTCACAAAAGTGGGCAAGTAATGCTCGTCCGAATAGTATGAGCCCTTGCAAAATTTCCTAAAGATGGAGATGCACTTCTTGTCCGAGGCGGAGCCGGAGCCAGAGCCAGAGCCGGACCCCGATTGCTAGGTCTAGGTCCATTTTGAACTGCGGCAACCTTTTTCGTCACGGCTCCCGACTACGCTCGCTTGCCTCACATGGCGATCCCCACATAAAATGACACTAAAATTCAGTGCATCAACCAAGACCCTAATTTTAGCTCCCATCCATGAAAGACCTTGGAGGTGCAAGACTGTTCCCATCGGATGACGATGATGTCTCCGGGATGCTGTGGTATCTGATCGAATGCTCAAAAGGGTTCACCAATGGTGAGGTTATCTGCCAATCATTACTGGCCCCAAGCTGTGCATGATTGCTTGGCAAATACTCCCCACAACCTTTATCCGCCAGGTGATAATGTGTAGGGCAGGCATCCTCCATCTCACCTGAATTAAATGGCATATTATTAGTCGGGTATTCAAGAAAATTTATGATATTTATGTGATTAAATTATTGAATATTAAATCACGATAGTCAGCAGTAATCTCGCATAATATCGCATTACATGCATTAAATAGACAAGCTAGATGTTATGTGGTACCTAGTGTCAGTTGAGCTGTTTCAGGGAAAACAAGATTGTCAATCTCTTCCAACGTGCTCCAACGGGAGTAAGCTTCTCTAACCAAACTCTCAATATAGGGCTGCAAATACCATATTACAAAACTCACAAAATTAAACAACATGGCTCTACAAAAACTTGAGCTAGGGCATGAAACAATCTGAAAAATTAAATTCAATGGGTACCCTGATGATGTTATTTGAGAGGTCCTTCTTGGTGTAGATTTCCCTGTCAACCACAGCCCTTTCAACTTGACAGAATGGATTCAAGGTGATGCTGAAGTTGGGCCCTTGAAAGATGTAGTACTTGTTCCCCTTATCACAAGTCCTTGCATGTTTTATGGTTGCATCCCAGATTTTCTCAGACATTCCAGGTCCTAATATCTGCTTTTTTTCAAATAAAAATAATTAATTAATCTCCAATTAAAGAAGCAAAATTTGATGGGGAAAATAAGACAAATTAAAAAGATGAGTTCAAGTACCATTCTTAGCTTTTTTAGGTCCACAACAGAGAGCTTCAAGAAATCTTGGACTGTGTTAATCCCCGCTTCACAAAGCTTCTTGTGAAATGCTCCCTCTTTTCCAATTTTCTCTAGACGCCACACTTCGTCCCCTAATTGTGGAGGATAATGCTTCTTGTACACTTAAATAACCAAAAGAGAAAGGACAATAATATTAGGTGATTAAATAATAAGCAAACCCTAATTCTATTTGCCCATTTGATTGATGAACTTGGGTCACAAACATTGGACTAGTAGCTTCATCTGTTCTTATTTATGGTGACAGTTGGAGAAGGACATGCCAAAGAATGGATGGAGCCCGCATGATGCAAGACCAAGATTCTCCTGGCTGTTGGTTTGAGTTATATGATCATTATCTATCTTAACCTAACCCCAAGAGAATAAGATGACATATTTATGTTCAGTATGACATCAGTGGGGGCACTTTTGACCGGAGACTGAGATTTGATTTCTTTTGTTTACTAATCTGTGATTGAAGTGCTATGAATTGCGTATAAAATATCTATCTTGATAAGTACCTACCTCAATGATATGCTGAGTAATACCTAACGAGAACCACGCTTTGGTATGTACAGTTCAACAGTGATCAATGGACTTCAAGACACAAAATGCTAATAAAGAAAGATCATGCAAGCTTATTGTAAAACCTTATGCATGTGAACTAGTGTGAAGATGTGCTCTTATATGTGCTTGGGGTTGTGAGTACCGATAGCGGCATATCTACTCCGGACAAACTACAAGTTCATGTACAAAGAATTGATCATTTCATGTGGTAAGTTGCAAGATTCTTTTTCGTCTGGATACCCTATGAAATGAACATAAATCATGTTGTGTATTTATAAGATTGATTATGTGATCATATATCTATACATAACTAGGAATGGACATTAGTGCGAGTACTTGAAAAAATTCAAACAACTCACATTCTCCTCGGTGATCTTTGACGATGAATGCCTCGGTCATGGCCTCGCGGATCCTAATGCCTTGGTAGCTCCCTGGAGAAACCCTAGCACCAAGCCTGAACTTCCTACTCCTGATCCAGCTTGAATTATCGGTCAGCTCAATTTCCCCAATGGAAGCCACCCCATTGTTCCTCATGGTCACGCTCAGCTCTCCAGCAAGCAAAGGCCTCTTCCCTTGCCTCTCCCTAACGATGTGCCGATCAAATTCCTCGCTCGTCCAATTAGTGCAGTCTCTTGGAGGAAAATCACCGTCGAGGACCACGATCTCGACCTTGATCAGGCTAGGAAGAGCAGTGAGGACTGCTTGATCACCTCTTGTGTCGACGAGGATGATCTGGAGCTGAGAACCATCCGCATCCACGATCTTGCTTCCGGTGAAAATGGGCAGATTGAGACTTTTGTTGAAACTTAACTCGAGGCTCGAAGGTTCTAGTGCTTGCATTCGGAGCGAGGGGACTCGCGCAAGCGTGCGGGAGCACCGTGCAAGGCTGCGTTCCACCTCTTCATTCACCTGAGGATGTAATAGAGAAACAATTAGACCTAAACAAACTTAAGGGTTTTGCCTGTGATCATAACATCTTATGGTCACGGGTTTTCAGTGGATATGTTTCAAATGGCAAAGTAATTCGTTGTGAGATCAGAGACTCATATTGCAAGTTAAGTGATTGTGACGCATGATATATCATTAGGGTTTATCCAATCATACATGAAAACTACTGCAAAACCCATTTCCTTTTCTCCTCTCTTTACTTTCCTTTTACAAATGAACAAAGATCAACAATTAAAAGAGAATGTGTATTATCTTGATGATGGATGTAAATTAGAAAGAGAGAAGGTTACTTTGAAGAACATATCAATAAGCGATAATCAAAATAAAAACCTACCACTCTACGAAGCATCGGCTCCAAGCCCGCGCAGAAGTGCTTCAAAGAGTTCACCATCACCACTTCTCCTATTACACTGGGTCAACAAATAAAGGAATTTCATATTGATAAGGAATTGAAAGAATGATTCTTATCCAAAAGAAGAAGAAGAAGAAGAAGAATAAAGAAAAACAGATTCGAGTTAAATTTCAGAAATGAGGGGAGAAAGTGGACGGATGAGGAGGGAACCAAAACATACGAAGCGAAGGAAGGCCGAGATCGCATCCGTTTTTCAGGCGGCGGGTCGGAGTCCGAACCGGATTCACTAAAGAACCTTTTTGCAGCCATTGATGGAGTCCCAAAAGCTATCAAATCGAGAGAGAGAGAGAGAGAGAGAGAGAGAGAGAGAGAGAGAGAGAGAGAGAGTTTTGGTGAAGGGAGAGGGGAGAGAGAGAGAGGTAAGAGCGAGAGAGAGTTGGGAAGGGAGGGACGGGTATTTATACCATCATAGGAACGAGTTTGAGGAGACAGAGAAGTGAAGAAGACGACAGGATTTGATTAAATATTCAATTAAAAAATGAAGACTAAACTATTTGGAGTTCAGACCAAAAAAAAAAAGTATTTGGAGTTGTCTGAAGCTTCTACGAACGGTGGAAGAAACAGCTGGGCAACCGGGGCCTTTGTAGCGACCTATGCTCGCATGGTTTAACGACTTTGACGTTGACTCCCCCAGAAGTCATCTCTCTCTCTCTCTCTCTCTCTCTCTTTTTGTTGCGAGCACCATATACATTTTGTAAGAGCTGAACCCATCACCAATTTGGACCAAAAAAAGAAAAAACACGTCGGCAATCAGTAAATTGGACTACACGGATCAAATAAAGATAATTTATTGTATTTTTTTTGTTTTCCCTTCCTTGTTTCCTCCCTCTTTCTTATTTCGCATTTTGCCCCTAGACCATCTTGACTCACTTGTCCCCGATGGTAGGGCAACTACAACCACTAGTCACGACAGCGAACGCGGCCATGCCTCCCTCCCACGACACCGACTTCACCAGCCCCTCCCTCGCTGAGCCTTCCTCTGTCCTCGATGAGGACAAAGGAAGAGAGAGAGAGAGAGGAGGGGGGAGGAGGAGTTGCCGGTGTCGCTTGAGCATCGGGCCACATTTGCCACCTCGGTTGTCACGAGGTGCTAGGAAACGAGGAAGGCGAAGAGAGAGAGAGAGCGCGCGCGCACGAACCACCTAGAGAGGCAAACAAGATCTAGCCAGATGGCAGCAATAGGAAGCGCGGACGGGGGCACGACAAGACGGGCCGTGATGATGCGGCGTGATGGTGAGTCATGCGGCGGAGGTTATTCAGAGGTGGAGGAATGGGGAGAGAGGGGAGGGTGCGAAGGATTTTGTCTCGATGTTTGGTGTGAATTCCCTCTAACAGACAAGCATACTTTGAATTAAGGGGTTAATTCTATCCGACTTTAAAATCCTTTGTGGTATCTAGGCAAATCATAGGTTTCTCAGAACATTGTAGTCTAGCGCATGGTGTCTTGGAAACATAAGAAATGTAAAACATACATTTTCCTTCAAAATCTAGGAAAATTTATTAAAAACAAAAATCATAAGACTATTGTAATTATGTCAATTCAGTTCTAAACTTTTTTTTGGCCAGTTGAGTCTTAAAAATTTTGCATTTATGTCAATTTAGTCTATTTGATAGGCCAGCACTGACGTAGTGTCGCCAACGCTGAGGTGAATAATTTTTAATAATATTCTTATGTTTTAAATTTTTTTATTTTATTTTTATTTTTTTATTATTTTTCTTTCTTTCTTTCTTTCTTTCTTTTCCCGTTGTGGCTAACAAGGCTGCCTTCTCCCGCCGACCAAAGAGTGTATTCAAGAACAAAAGTGTTCTCCATTATTTTTGAAAAATGTTCCAAATGTGTTGCTAAGAAATGTTTCGAAAACATAGAAATAAGTTTTTTTTTATTTATTGTTTCTTCTCCAAAAGTGTTTCTATTTGTCAAAAATGTTCCCCGAACACTTTGGGAACACTTGTTTACCATACATGTTTCTATTCCCAAAGTGTTTCAAGAACACTTTGAGAACAAAAAACGCTTTTTCTAAAGTGTTACCATACGCAATCTAAGTGATCTAAAAAAAATTAGCATCAAAATGAACGTCGTATATAAATATTGACAATTTAAGTGTCCTTTTACAAACAAACAAACAAAAAAAAAACAGGACCAGACTAAATGTGACATCTTGACAGATTCGTTGTTTGATCGAAGGAACATAGAATACATGGTGTTTGTAATTGGGTTTTAAGCTTAGTTCGACTTTCGAATAAGATCAAACTCTATATAATTGGAAACAAGAATTGAATCGATCCAAGCCAAACACAAAATAACAGCTACTCTCCAGTTGATTATTTCAAGTAGTTCGATGACCCGATTTAAAAATGTTATAGCGTTTTCGCCCAGTTTGGTTGTAGAATTGGGTTAGTATCCATCAAATATTCCAAACCGGTAAACTCAGATCATATTTACCTCCTAATTAATTTTTGTGTCACAGAAAATTCCTAACTACAACATACATGCCGTATTTATCCCAAACTAATTTTCATGTCATAAAAAGTCAAAGATCAATATGTCCTGAGGGAAAAAAAATTTTAGCAGATTTTCAAAATGTTAACGAGACTTTAGGGAAAAACTAGCAAATAAGGGCAAATTTCCCATATTGAATTTCCATGTTGGAATTATGTCGCACGCCGGTTGTCCAAGTCTTTTGCTTTCTGTGTTAGATATACTGCTTTGAAAATTTTTTGTGACATGAAAATTGATTTAAGGTAAATATAGCACATGTGTATCAATTTGAGATTTATTATGGTATTAAATACTATATTCATTCAATTCTTTTCATTATCTTGCGACTCATGGAAACCCAAACTTTTACATGTATGTGCGTTGCCGCCTTGATATGTATGAATAATTTAATATTATGAGTTTTGCAGCTAACCTCAATTCGGTTTCACCTAATGTAAATTCGCGTAACATGGCTCAAGAATGGAAATTAGTTTGGTGACAATATCAAAATCAAATCTATCATGGTCAGGCTATGGCTCAAACCTCATGTTTGTCTCTGCATCCTTATCTCCTTTATCATTTGAGCGGTCAAAAGAGATGAATATTTACTTTAAATGAAAAAAAAAGTAAATACTAATTATAATTGCTCACTTTGTGTGATGTGTCAAAAGGTTTATTTACAGGAATATCTCATCCCTTTTGCGGCTTTTACTTGTGGCGGGCAAGGGCTACACAAAGAACCATACATGTCCATGTCTTGTCAACAAGTATGACCAATTGGCAATTCACATGCCACAAGTTTTGGCAAATTAGAGGCCATCACACGAGTCGGGCAACCGTGACATCTTATCATATTTGAGGGAGGTTGGACCATTCATTTCGACCCGGTCCGTCGAGAGCTCAGGTCAAGGAGAAAATTACAAAAAAAAAAGTCATAAGCATATTACACTCGTATCAATTCAATTTTAAATATTTTTTATGAAATTTATCAATTGAGTCATTTCAATCAATTTTGACCTAAAATCGCTTATATGGACACCGGTAGTTCTTATGGCATCGTCAGGAACCAACGTAAACAATTTTCGGAGTTTTGTTTAAAAAATAATTTTATTTTCTTTTTTTTTACTTTATCGGTGACCCTTGCCAGCCGCGAAGATCTCCCAGTCATAGACACCCTAGATTTTTTGGGCAAGGATTAAAAAAAAAGCAAAGAAGAAAATGAAAATAAATAAAAAAAAATTACAATAATCATTCGTGTCTTAATCGGAGTGACTCAATGACAAATTATTAAAAAGTTTATAATTAAATTGGTCGAATCAAAAGATTTTTAATTAAATTGGTATAAACATAATAAATTAAAGCGCTCGCCGTTCTCGGAAACTCGGTCGGAGCTGAGCTGCGACGAGGATCTCCCTCCTTTTTTTTTTTTTTCCGTTGCCCATTTAGGGATCCGAACCGAAACCCGCGTCCGCGTGTTCGCCCCACATGCCACGCATTTGGACCAGGCCAAGCGATCGTGAGTCACGGTCTTGACCAGTTTTACTAATATTATACTTTAAAGGTCCTGACATTTTATCGACTCCTATATTAAAAAAAATAAAAAATAAAAAAGTTATTTTGCTGACTGAATCTCCACATTCCTCGTGATTTCCTGTCATTTTCCGCGAACCCCACAATTATTATTTTCCGGGAAAATTCCCCACAAATCAGACGATACCTAATCAAGTCGTAGATCAGCTCTTCCTCGAACTTTTTTTCTCTAAAAAAAATATTAAATTTTAGATCAAATCCCAAATCTCTCCCGAACTTTTTTTCTTAAAAAAAATCACGAAAATTTATTCTAATATAAAATCTACCTCATTTACCCCATGTCCAAAATCATCGTTAGTCATCCTCAATTTTCATATCCCAAAACGATTTCATTTTGGAAAAATTCTTTTAGTGGAGTGGATTTGTTATCCATATGAAAAAGCCACGTCGGTATATACCTATCATCTCATTACTTTGCTGATGTGGATTTTTTTAGTCTATTTGAAAATATCTCGTCAAATTAAGACTAGATCACGGGATAAATTTGAGAATACATTGAAATTTTTTGGTTATATGAAGTTTAGGAGGTCTTTTTAGACAAAAAAATTCGGGTCAAATTAGGGATTTGATCTAAAGTTTTAGATTTTTTTTCGAGATAAAAATAATTCGAAATAGATTTTGGATTTTTTTTTTTTTGGGAATCTGGCCTATAAAAAAGAGTACTGAATCTCCAAATTCCTCATAATTTCCAGTCATTTTCCTCGAACCCCACAATTTTAAATTTTCCGGGAAAATTCCCCGCAGATCAGACGTTACGTGGTCTCGTTGTGTTGGATTGTCGTGCCACGACGTGGTTAGAGTCTTTCCCGTGAAAGTGCGACCATAATATTCACACTTTTACCATATTGATTGCTGGTCTGCCCGTAATGATTTATGACGTATCGGTTCACGTAGTACGGGACTGATTAGCAACAGATGTGACTAATTGCTCGAAACTCGGTGCGCAAAATCGGCATGAATGACTTTTTGAAATGCAAATTTTAAGAAAGGGAAATAGGTTGACTTCAAAGGCTGTGTGTTAAGAAACTTTCAACCTTTTTTTCGAACCAAAATGAAACTTCAACTTAGCTTCGTAGAACTTGGGCAGAAATGACTCGAAGAAGCAGAAGGCCTTGAATTCTCTCTCTCTCTCTCTCTCTCTCTCTCTCTCGACCGTGGAATTTGCTCTTTTCTCTCATTTAGACCTAGTAAACGAGTAAGTCGGATTATAAATTGTTCAAACACGACTAAACTCATTTAACCCGTTTATGGACTTTTTCTTTCAATACAAAAATCTAAGTCCAGCAAGAGTCACCGGTCAACCCTCACCTAGTCTCAACAAGGGTCGGGCGATACTAGCTGGATTATGTAGAAAAGGTAAAGGAAAAGAAAAGAAAAAGTAAAATACAATAAAAAAAATTATTTAAAAATAAAAAAAATGAAAAATGACTTGTTTATGATCCACTTAAGCTTGGAAAAAATTATTAAAAAAATCTTAAACTTTTCGCAGTCTTATCAATTCAGTCATAAATCTTTTAAATATGCCGATTCAATCATATTGACTAAAAATTGCCAACATGGACGCCAACGGTCTACGTTGCACCACCGGTGTTGAGCAGGATTATTTTAAATAAAAATATTTTTTATTTTTTCCTTTTTTATTTTTCCCTTTTCCTTTTTTTTTTCTCCCTCCGCTGGCCTTAGGGGAGGGCTGCCCAAGGTTGAGGCCAGCAAAGGGAAAAAAAAGAAATTAAATAAATGAAAAAAAGAAATAAATAAATAAAATATTTTATTTTATTTTTAAAAAATATTAAAATATTATTTAAAATTATCAATGACAGTTCCGGCAATGTGATATAGGAAGGCTAGCGTCCATGTTAGTGATTTTCGGCCAATAGAACTAAATTAGTAAAAAATAAAAAAGTTTATGCCTGAATTGGTAAATTTAAAAAGTTTAAGATCAAATTAAAAAAAGTTTAAAAGGTTTATGAATTTTTTTTAACAATTTTCCTTTTAAGATTATTAGGTAACTCATTATTGACTCATTTAAGACTCTTTAGATAACCCATTTATGACTCAATTAAGTTTATTTTAAAAATTTAAAGTAATCCATTTATAACTTGTATCATTAAATATAAGTTAAAACATGGGTTCTAAATCATTTTGCTACTCGTCTCGATCAACGCCACCTTTTGCCCTAGAAAAGGATCATGAGACACCTGGAAGATGGGAAACAGCCCTGTTGACTATTAGGTGCGACCCTTGAAAAGTCCAATGGATTTTAGCTCTTCTTTTGTTGTGTTCGTTTTCTTGCAAATGGCAATCATGTCGGAAGCTGTGGGAATAAGATACGAAAAGGATTTAGATGCTTTGCGTCTATCTTCGTTGTACAATCTTCTTCGGATGCGTCTGGTTCATTTTAATAAAAAAAAAATTGGGTCTCTCAAGTTCCTTAGGAAAAATGTTTGGGTGCTTAGCAAAATATTTTTGGACTACCTAGCACTTGGAAAGTTGGGCTTTCAACATTTTCAAGATAAGTTTGAGGGCTAATGAACTTTTTTTCTTCCAAAGTGCCGCCGCTAATATTGTCATTTTCCCATCTTGCCCTCATAAGTTTAGAGTTCATCTTCCTCGACATTAGAGATCTGCGCTGTCGCTGAAGCTTCGCCAAAGGTCAATGGCTGCCATTCGTGAGGCTCGCTGAGGTCAATGGTCGCCATTCGTGAGGCTCGCGGAAGCTACAGATCTATTCATTGAGATTTATAGATCTATCAACTCATTGAGATCTGCAAATATGTTAATGAACCCCGCCTTTACAAATTTGTCAAGCTGCAAGCTTGCTAAGGTCATACTTGACGTAGCCTTAAAGCCCTCGCCTTGGCTGGTGGAGGCCCTCACTCAAATCTATTGATCACTGTCGCGACCCTTTCCCTCGAAAGGAGAAGAGGAAGAGGAAGAGAAAGAGGAAGAGGAAGAGGGCTAATGAATTGCTATGGCTTTATTAATATCCAAACTTAGCGCGAGCCCTTCCAGACCCATAGCAAATCACGTCAGGAAGAATTTAAAATCAAGATCGACCTTAATATAGTTGGGTGGCATGTGATTAGTGTACATGTCATCGGAGCCACCACCAATTATTTTTCAACTAGTATAATTGGAAACCCTATGAGCAATTGAGAGAGATCGTTCAATTTTGTGAAAATCAAAGAAACAGGTTTGACGACTTAGTTACGTCGACTCGTCGATCGACACCCTTTCAATATCTAAGTTGAGTGGTTTCCTAATTAGAGAGTTCGTGCAGATACTTTTTGGGTAAGGAAAGTTCTAAAAATCTATAGGATTCATGCAGGTGGGATTATCTATCCTATCAATCACATTCATTGAAATAAGTGCGCAATCAAGGAATCAATACGTACGAAAGAATCACATCAAATCACGTTAAAAGCAAGCCTAGAGAAATCTTATAGGCTAAAGGAATGTGCTAATTAGGTCTACGAATGATTTGGGTTAAATTGACTAGAATGGGCAAAACGGTCAATTTTCAAGGCTGGGGAAGTCAAAATCATGAAAATTGGTCAAACCAGTTGAATGTGGTTATTTCCTTTTTTTCATAATTTTTGAGAATTTTTTAGAATTTTTCCTTTTTTTTTTTTAGAATTTTTTGATTTTTTGGGAATTTTTCCTTTTTTATTTTTATTACATTTTTTTTGAATTTTTTTAATTTTTTTCTAGGAAATTTTAGAATTTTTTTTATCATTTTTTAGGATTTTCTATAACTTTTTTCCTATTTTTTTATTTTTCAAATATTTTATTTATTTTATATTTTATATTTTTTGTTTTTTTATTATTTTTGGACTAGGTCGAGCTAACCCGGTCCATGACCCAAGAACCCGAATCAAAACCCACATAGGTTTGAGTCCGAATTAAAAAAAAAAAACAACGCAGTTTTTTGGTTTTTTATTAATTTTTCCATTTTTTAAGAAATTTTTTTTATCTTTTTTTAAGATTTTTTAATTATTTGTTATACGGACCGGGTTGGATCGACCCAGTCCATGAGTCCAATCCCGACCCAAAACCCGGATGGCCCAATCTTGAAGCAAAACGACATAGTTTCAGACTTTTATTTGAATTTTGAAAATTTCAGATTTTTTTATTCTATTTTCTAATATTTCCTGCCTAAATGCTAATCTAAAGGCTAAAAAGGGACACATGGCACAAATCCAATCGTTCATCCTTCATGCAAAATCTATGGCTAAGATCAAAGCAGCGACTAAATCCTAACCATCATTAATTTTTATTCCTTTTCATTTTTGAGAATAATTGGATAATTGGAATTTATTTTTTATTCCCAAAAATTCCCAGATCTTGCCACGCGGCCTAACCCTAGTCGTCGAATCTAATTTGTTATAAAACTAAATCGGTTATAACGACCGATTTGACGTAGTATGACACTTCATCGCCACGTCAGAATTAGCAAGGTCAATGAATTGACATGGCACATCCACGTCATAGACACACCACTGTTGACCAAGTCAACGAATGACGTTGCATCATCTTCTCCGATGAGCAAAAACAGAATGAACGGCCAGAGAGAAACTGGCGAGATCCAACGATGCAACTAACTCTGATCACCAAAATTCTAACGCCAAACACCTTCTACCCAATTCCAGATCAACATATTGTCGCGACTCGAAAAATATTTTTTTTGATCGGGTGAACGGATTATTAGGCTAACTAGATGGATTAACCTAATACAAACCCTCCCAAGTCTTACCGAATCGCAACTTTGGTTTTTTGTTCAAATGGTTTTAAAATTTGGAGTCGCCACTAATCATTTTTAGTAGGTTGATTAGAAACCTAAGTAAATTAGCGGGAGAACTAAATTACTTTTGCGAACTAGAGATTATGAGTTCGGGGACTTGGTTACACTAGTTAATTAAAAATAATGCCCTTTTGGTACTTTAATTTCATGGATATCCTAATTTGGCAACTCATGCTTGATTTACTTCTAAGGCTCTAGTGGGGTGTTCTCTTTTTGTATTTTCACTTTCTTTTTAAATGAATGTACGTGAGTGATATTTTTTGGCATTTTCAAAATATTAAATATTTCCCTGAAACCGAAAGAGGGAGTGAGTTAACGACTTCTGTGCAGTACTGTAACATACTCATCTTGGGATCTAGTGATTCAAAAATTAAATTACATGAAGTAAATGACAATAAATAAGGACCACGAATGGATGGTCCCGCCTTGGCTTGGCTCTTCCCTTTAGGGTTTAATGGTGCAGGAATTAAATTGCATGTATTTAAACGACAGTAAGTAAAAACCTCCAATGGGTGGCCTAGCATTGGCTTGGCGCTTCCCTTTGAGATTTAATGGTTCATGAATTAAATTGCAGGAATTTAAATGATGGCAAGTAAAAACCTCCAATGGGCGGCCTAGCATTGACTTAGCTCTTCCTTTTGGGGTTTAATGGTACAAGAATTAAATTGCGGGTATTTAAACGACGGCAAGTAAAAACCTCTAATAAGCGGCCTAGCATTGACTTAGCTCTTCCCTTTGGGATTTAATGGTGCAGGAATTACATTGCAAGTATTTAAACGACGATAAGTAAAAACCTCCAATGGGCGGCCTAGCATTGACTTGGCTGTTCCCTTTGGGATTTAATGATGCAGGAATTAAATTGCAGGTATTTAAACGACGGTAAGTAAAAACCTCCAATGGGCGGCCTAGCATTGACTTGGCTCTTCCCTTTGGGGTTTAATGTTGCATGAATTAAATTACAGGTATTTAAATGTGGGCAAGTAAAAACCTCCAATGAGCGGCCTAACATTGGCTTGGCTCTTCCCTTTGGGGTTTAATGGTGCAGGAATTTAAATTGCAGGTAATAAACGACCTCCAGTGTATGCGCTTTGCCTCTCCGTTCTGGGGTTTGAGTTCTTTAAAATAAATTACAACAAATTGATTCAACAATTTGAAATTTGTGCACGCTTGGGGACTCCTCCAAGCTAATTTTGTGCTTCCGTAGGATTAACCGTTGATATAAAGCTGTGGCTGCCTGACATAAAAATAGAGTGAAACGTCAGCGTACAAAATCTGTGCTAATATGCACCTAAAACCAGAAGAATGAAAAGAGCACTTATCTCTCTTTTTTTTTTGAGGGATTTCTATAATTGGTTTTTGCTCTCTTTGTTCTCAACATAAAGAGTCTCTTTTGAATTAAGAGGGACTTTTAATCGCAGATCAGCTGAGAAATTGATGGACACTTAGGATCTTGTCTGGGCCGATTTTACACCTCCATGAAATTTATCATTGATATGGGGTCTTCCTTTTTACCTGACATAAAAATACGAGGGAAATTAGGAGATGGAGAAAGTGTATACAATTTATACTAATTTGCGACTAAAACCACAAATAAATAAATAAATAAAAACACTTACCTCGAATTTGCTTGCTCGTTGACGAGGATGAACTCTTGATTTATGTTGATCGATGAAAGAATTTGTGATGATAACTCCTAACTTTAAACTCCCGTCATATTCAAAATTTTCTCTTTCTTTTAGTATTTTCTTTCTCTCAAATTTTTCTTTAATCTCCCAAAACCCTCTCAAACATTTAAAATTTTCTCTCCAAAAAATCTCCCTTCCCAAGCTCACTTCTTCCTTCTTTTATAGCCTATTCATTCATCTCTCATTCTAATTTTTCCACTAACTCTTCTTCATCTCATCTTCCCTTCTCCATTATCATCGTATTTTCTTCATCTCATCTTCTCTATCTTCCCTTCTACATCTCCTCTTCTCCATCTTCCCTTCTTTATTCTAATTTCTCCACCAACTCTTCTTTTTATTATTTACGAAATAATCCCTTAAGTACTAGGTATTTATACTCTAGTCCCTAAGATTTTAAGTATTTGTAATTCAATCCCTAAAGAAATATTTCTTTAAGTCCAAATTTTTACAAAATTTTTAGCACACCTCCCTTATGCTTTAGTCGAAATTTACCTCATGGGTACCCCTAGAAAAAGTTTAATTTCATTTTTTTATTAACTTAGGGGCTAAAATCCAAAATTCAACTAAGGTCCTTTTATAAGATTGAGTCATTTCGAATAAAATTGGGTCAAGATGAAAAATTAAAATGTTAGAAGACAATGTCACAACTCATAAAATGTGAAAATTAAAAATAAATTGACTCAAATTGAATTTTTTAGGCCCGATTCGAGATTATGCTCGTGAAGGAACACGTGACCCGAATTGAATATTTATGAATTTGCGATGGCCAATATGAAAATAGATTTAAAAGAAAAATATTGACTATTTTTGTGTAATTTTTTTCTTCAAATGTTATTTTTCCAGAATTTTCAAGTATTTTTTGTATTTTTTATTAAAAAAATATGAAAAATATGAAAATTTATTTTTCATTAAAAATGGTTGCCTAGGGTTGGCCAAGGCTTTCAAAGTTGATTTTGCAATTTTCTCAATTTTCTTGATTTTTTTTTTATGAATTTTCGAAAAATAAAAGTGCTAAAAATTACTAAAAACATGAAAATTTATTTTTTGGTCAAAATTGGTTCATGAGGCTTTTTCAAGATCACCAATGTTGATTTTTTAATTTTATAAATTTTTATGGATTTTCTACTAAATTTTTAAAAGGAAAATGTGATTAAAAATCAGGTGTCAACACATATCAAAATTGCAGTAAGATCTAACGGTTAAAACGAGATAATCAAATCTCACACAGAGGGCAACAACGGCAACTCTAACATGCAATCTAGAGCATAACCGTGAAATTCATTCAACAGGGAGCATCACAAGGAGTTCATGATACTTGCCTCGAACTCTAATTAAGCTTTACATTGCCAGATTGCTCTAGCCAAGTCGCGATAGTTTGAACGAAGGTTGGAGTTTTGACTCAAGGTTTTCATGTAATATCAATGCAAAATAGAGATGCAGACGTGTTTAGAGGGAGCTAAGAATGAAAACGCCTCAAAAATCTTGAAGAATGGTAGCTAGAATTGCGAAACGCCATGTGAGCACCGAGGAGAAGCTTGAGATGCCAACTCACATTTTCGAGGTCTACAGGCGATGTGAGCTGGTTTGATCGCTCTCTAGAGTCACAAGGAAACTTCTCGAAGTGGTTTCGAACCTCGATTTGCTATGGATTACTTTGGCCAAAGAATAACAGTCGGAGCTCCCAGCTCTGGCAATGGCGTCCTCAAGAACCTCTCTCTCTATATATATATATATATAATGTTATCCTCCTCTTTCACTAAAATGAACCCACCCCTTTTATAACGCCTTTCGTCTATTAAATCCCTTTTAGCCTGAAAATTTACGTGTGGGAATGGTTTCGTCGACTCATAGTGACATGTGCCCCATGTGATTTGTGGTTGCCTGAGGTTGAATGGCTTTGGTTGACACCGTCTAGTTCGCCGGACATTCTGGTCAAATGCGAATTGATCTCCAATTGAGCCTAATTCGTGCTCGAGCTAGCTTCATGGACTGTCGAGGCGTTGACCATGTTCCTCGAGCCAATTCTAACGGTATCGAGTCTCAAGAATCTGTGCGATCGAAGTGGAACAAAGCGGCGAGCAAAACCCATAACCCAACTGCTCCAATTATGGTTGATTGCTCCTTCAATTTTGACTTTGAATCTCAGCCTACATTAATTGTCTCCTACTTGAAGTTTAAGGAAGATGATGAACAGTGTGGGCCTTAGGGTCAAATCTTATCCGACTCGACAATCCAAAAATTATCAAATTGGCCCCCAATACTTCTGAATTAATTCAATTAAACCTTAAAATCAAACTTAGGGGCACGAATTATGTCAAGAAGTGATTTTTCTACGAAATATTTGCAAGGAATCACACGAAAACCTCAATCACAAAGTTTGACTTGATGACCCATTTTGCAAAATCCAAACCATAGATGGCCTTTATTTGCAAAAACTATTGCCACCAATGGATTCAGGAGATCAAAAATTAGAGGATGACGTGCCTTGATTTTTTTTTATTTAGTCCCTAGAAAAATTTTAATTGAATTTTAAGTATTTTAAGGACTAATTTGCAAATTTCAAATTGCATTTTTGGGCTTTTTTTCGCGAAATCTACTAATTCCGTGAACTTTTGGACTAGAATATGATTTTATAAAATATAGGAAAATGTCACGAGTCCAAAAATGAAAAAGGGGAAAATTAAAGGGCTAAAATGAAATTTCTGGAATTTTTGGAATTAATTTGAAAATGTGATTAATTAGGTAAACCACAATTTCCAATTAATTTTTTAGAATTTTATTCTCCAAAATGAAGATAAAATTAAAGTAAAAATATTGAATATTTTTTCATATTTTTGTGGCCTCAAATTCTATTTTTTAATTAATTTTCAAGGATTTTTTTTCTAAAAATATTAAAAAAGAAAAAAAATGAAAAATATTTTTTGTTCAAAAATAGTTCCCTAGCTTGGCTAAGGTTCCAAAGTTGATTTTTTTTTTCAATTTTCTTGATTTTCTATGAAATTTTGAAAATAAAATGCTGAAAAATACCAAAAAAATATGAAAAATCATTTTTGGTCAAAAATGGCTCTCTAGGCTTAGTCAAGGTCTCCAAAGTTGATTTTTTCTATTTTATAAAAATTTTAAAATTTTTTAAAAATAAAACTGGTTAAAAATCAAGTGTCAACAGTCACAAGACACTAGCGTCGTGCAATCCCAATGTCATCATACTTCGGTGGTGCAACCTAGGAGCCCTCGACTAGGCTCGCGTCAGCCCTCGCTGGGACCGCAATGGCCCTCGCTTGAAGCTTACTACCGTTGCTTCTTCATTGATGAAGCTTCCTAGATCTCTCCATTTCTTCGCTGGTGTCTCTTTCTTCCTTTTATGCTTTTACCTGAACGTTGCTCTGCAAAAAGTGGACCAAAACTCAACCATCCAAACGCTATTTACTTCAGTAAATTCACATCGATTCGAAGATATTTGATAAAATGGCTTTGCATTTCTTCAAAATCGAACCAAACGCATCCTTAACATACTTGATAACTACAGCGACCAAATAAAAGATTCTCATTGAACCCAATTTTACCAAAATTATCCTGAGCTTATCAAGCTACCTTTAAATTTCATGAAAATCACAAATCCTCTAACCAAACCATAGCCTCAACTATAAATGGCGAAGCAAATCAATCTGCATCGCAATTTTCCGAAAACAACCACATTGTCGATTTCCAATAATACGCGCGTGCACGATGACTTTATTGAGGTGCAATAGCTTCATCGCTTACCCAATGTGACTCCTGCATAAAATACTTCCCTTTTCGTGAGTAGGTGAAGAGATAAAACTAAAGAACAATAATCACAAGTATCTCAAGATGTCAAGGATAGCTACTTGCTACAAAACTAAAGAAGAATAATCACGAGTATCTCAAAATGTCAAGGATAGCTACTTGCTACCTCCCAAAACACTGGCAATTTGAGACATTCCAATGACATCGACAGCCTAAGACAAAAACCCAACACTTGAAACGGGCGAGAAAGGTACACAAAAGGACATGGCCCTCAAGGTCTTCAAATGTCATGCCCACACTTGTCAATCCATTAGAAAGTACAAACATTTGACCCAAAAAAAATATCGTGTCAATTACTCACTTCTGCTTGCCACCTACAATAGTCGATTAGGGTTATTGCTAACATTGTCAAATGATTTCTAAAGGGGCAATTACACAAATAGTCCATAAACTTTAGCTCTCTGAATTTTCAATTTGTTTAATGTGATACCTCAACTTTCGATACATATTTGATCTAATCCATGAACCATATGAAAATGTTCAATATTGTTCCTAAACTTGAATTAATAGAAGAACAACATCGAATATTTTTATATAACTTGGAGACTAGATTGAACATGTATCAAAAGTTTAAAGACCATATTGAACAAATTAAAAATTCGAAGAGAACATTACACATTAGGCTGCAGCTCAAGGATCACGCTAAATAAATTAAAAGTTCATGAACGACATTGCAAATTGGGTCAAAGTACACGAACCATTTGTGTTATTTTCTCAATTCTAAAAAAAAATGTCAAACAAGACAAAAGACATCATCAAAATAATCGATGAAAGGAACACAACTCCTCCTTTTTTCCCTCCCTTAGTTTTTCAGAATTCCATGACCTCTGGAGCAAATCTCAGCAGCCTGACCAAGGAATTGGGCAGGAACTTCCTAGCAAACAAGAAGCACACGCTCGTGCTCTTCCCATTGTACTCGCACTTCCTCCTCCCACCACCTCTCAACCTCTTCAAGAGCTCAACGGTCACCTGCCCCCGGATGAACCTGGCCGGGTGGGGCCCGCCCCGAGACCAGTCGACCCAGGTCAAGCTCCGGTTCGAGTTCCTCCGCCAAAACCTGATGCTCACGAGCGTGGGCAGGTAATGCTCGTCCGAGTAGCACGAGCCCTTGCAGAACCTCCTGAACGTGCAGTAGTACTTCGTGTCCGAGACCACCTCGATGGCCAGCGCCCGGTCCATCTCGAACCACTGCGACCCTTTCCGCCACTGCTCGATCCGGATCGCGGGCCGCATCCGGGGGTTGTACCGGCCCCGGCCCACGGGCCCTGGCTGGTCGTAGGCCTCGACGAATGACTTGGAGGACCCGACGAGGTAGGAATAGATGGTGGTGAAGTTGAAGAGGGGGATGCAGGACTCGGACAGGAGGACGAACCGTTGGTTCGAGATGTCGAGCAGCGCGTTGGCGAGGAGGCGCCGCTCGGCCTCTATCATGTTGAAGTTGCCCCACTGGACCTCCTGCACGAGCCCAAGAAATCGAAAGTCCAGGCTCAGCTAAGTTGCATCCAGTTGAGCCCAATAATAGAAGCATGCCATAAAATATTTCCGCAATATGAATTGGAGATTTTTCTTTCCTTTTTTTCTGTTTTTATTTTTATTTTTCTGCCTTTAATTTTGAATTGGACATCTTTTGGCTACTAAAGAGGGCGGTGACTGGGCCAAAAAAAAAAAAAAAGAGGGCCGTGATATTTTTCCTTTTTCTTTTCAATTGCACGGAAAGGAAAGTTTTTTCGGACACGATACACATTTTATTATAACTATATTTGGAATTGGGAGGTTTCAATTGTAGCTCTTGAAGTTTCGGCGTCTAAATTCAGCTTCTACACTTTTTCACTTTTCACACAAGGGAGACCGAGAAGAAAGGAATGGCGAAAAGGAAGTGAGGGCATTGGAATTTCTCTCCTTTTGCGTGGCAAAAGGAGTAGAATCCAAGCTAAGTCTCGAATATGGCCAATTCCATGCGATCGATCTCCCACGATCGCTTGTGAATAGCACCTCCCAGATGGGGCTCGGGCAAGCTCGGGCATGTGACTTCATATCACGAGTTCGATCCCCTCTATCCGTGGAGTGCTATCAGATCCCGGCGGGCTGCTTGCCGGGCGAACCCCCGGACTTTAACTCAGTCATGAGCTGGTGGCGAGTTCGAGGATCCCGCATTATCCCTTAATTTTCTAGCTAGCTGATTATGCATATTATGTGCACTTTTCTCGACTTAAATAACGACTAATTAAATATTTTCTTCCTGTGAATAAATATTCGTTGGCATAGATAGCAAAAATCCAGCCCGGGATCTGTTCTTAGCAGACAAAAGAATTTGCTTCTTTCGTGAACATGTGTTAGGGTTACATAGGCCGCAGCTTAAAGGGGCGGCTTGAAAGAGCACGGCCTAGCTAAAGCTTAAACATAGATTACTGCCCGATTAAAGCCGCCCTTAATGTGTCATTTAGACAGCCTAGGGTGATGCACATCTACTGTTTCATCTATTTTGTAGGTCGGATTTTAGTTAGATCAAACTAAGTTTATGGTTCAAATTTTGAAATTATGCATGACCTAGACGAATATTGCAAGACTATATGCGTGAAAGATTGGAATTTTTCAGAAGGCTGCTTGTCACTGACCTTACTAGGAATTCTCCGGCCGTGGAAGACTGAGCCTTCCCTCTCGCCGTCGGCTGCCGTGGCGTTGAACGCAGGATGGGAGTGGACGTATATGGAGAAGAGACCGTCGTGCCCTCGGAAGAACATCTCCCACAGCGGAGCGAGCGGTAGAGGGCCTCTCGTCAGGAACAGGAAGGCGACCTTGGGGACGCGGTTGAAAGGGTATTGCCGTAGCTTGGGAGCCATGGACGCCCTCCAGAGGAGCTCTTTGTCGTCCATGCCGTGCAGGGCGGCCGGTGGGTCCAAGAAGTCGCTCAAGATGGTGCCACACCATTGCGTCGGGGTTTGGTTGAAGAGGGAAGGCGGCAGCGGCGGCGAGGAGGGGTTTTGGAGGGAGAGCTGGTTGTGGTTGTTGAGTTGGAGGGATAGGTTGAAGGAGGAGAAGTTTTTGAGAGAGGTGGAGAGGGTGAGCCCGAGGGCCAAGCCGGAGGCGAAGAGGAGGAAGTAGTGGATGAGGTGGTGGAAGTGCATTTGGGCAGTGAAGCGGATAAGCTTCGACGGTGGCGGCACCAGCGGTGGTGGTGGTGGCGTTTGTTGTTGCTGTTCATTCTTCTTCATTGTTTGCTTGAGAGAGAGAGAGAGACAGAGAGAGTTGCCCTCCTAGATATTGAAGAAGCTGGCGCCAAGGTGTCCTTGTTACTCTATAACTTACCCTAACTTTTTTCCATAAATTGGCTTTTGAATTGTGAAAGAAATCTATTTTTTTATGATTTCTTGGCCATTTCACTAATTCCATAAATAGTGGGTTTCTCCCTTTTCAACAGCATATGTAAATATTAAGGAAGCCAAAACTGGATATAACAAATGAATGAATATAAACATACATACAAACAAGAATTTCTTTACTAATTTACTACATAGTTTGCCATAGTGAAATTTGTGCCTTAATTGAGGAATATTCCATGCAGAGAGTAATTTTAGCACCGTCAAAGGACGACTATACACAAGAATTTATGGTGCGTGAATGATTCATCGACTCGAATGTGAATTGGTGAATTGACGCGTACATATAATTCTACCGCGGTCCAATTATGTCAAAATTAACACAAATGGTAAAGGTTGTTTACGAGATGGATGCTAAGAGCTATTTGGCGCTGAACCAAACTAGACAGGATTTATTTGATATTTGGAACATTTCATGTGGAGGTCTCAAGCCCAACCGACAAGACTTATGTCTTTTTAAAGAAGTTTAAAATAAAGAATGAAAGAGAGAGACCAATTGAGAGAGACAAAATAAAGTTAGATATGTTCTATTTCTCGATTTTACGAGTGAAAAATATCTTGAATTTCAATACATCCTTGCTATTATCGGACCAGAACAAGCAAACAACCCGTTACTTCGCAATGGAATCGGATTTCATTCGCGGTCGAATGGTGTTCTTGTGATATCATATTTAACACGGGATCGATTAAAGAAGAGAAGACAATAAAGTGATCGATAGGGAAAATAACAAAATCTTTCGTTTCATTTGTAGATGGAAATCAAATCACATATATTAAATAGAGGTCAATCTTCAGGAATTATCGTGTCTGTAATGATTAAAAGAGAATGAAAGAGTTATGACAAACAAAAAAAAAAAGAGAGTTAGTTATGAAAAAGGGTCTTTGCAAGTAAAATAATTAGATTGGGACGAATAAAGAGTAACAAATTCAATAAATATTCGTTATTTGATCTATTGTAATTAAATCCAATAAAGAGAAACCGCAATATAAAATAACCTTTGTCCAAGTATAATTTTTAGAGAAAGTTTAATGACACGTGGAAAATACTAGTTGACAAAAACAATTTCGTTTACATAATGGATTGGCCGAAACGGCTCGATCCAATCAGGCCCGCCTGGGCCCATCAATCTCTCATTAGGCTTTCCGGACTCAAGATCATCATCTCAAGGCCCAAAACAAAGCATCTTGGCTTGGAGATATTTGTTCATGTAGCCCCTAGCATCTCCTCTTGGTCACGTAGAAACATGGGAATCGAACTCCAGACTATCGAGCATATACAAGCGTATAGCCTCGTGAATTTTCCCTTAATAGATTATCAAGTCGGGCACGGCCAGATTATGGGTTGCTTGTTGATAAACTAGGGATACTTTGGGTGCTTTTAAGCAAGCCAGGAATGTCTGTGCTCCTAAGGAGGGTCATGGAAACATGCATCCAGAGACGGTCAGTCATGTGTTAGAAGGTTAGCTAATGGAGGGATGGGAAGGTAAGTCCAAATTAAGTTGAGCAATCATTATATGGTTAAGGTTAGGCCCATGATCTCGGCCATTGGATTGGCCCTCAAAGGCCCATTCAGTTAAAAAAAAAAAACTGCCGAGCCTGGGCCAATCAATTAGGGGCTATGGGCAAGCCATTTTTTCATTGTTACTGTGCTAGCCGTTAAAATGAGATATGCCTATCTAAGACTCGATCTTGGTACCAGTCCATTTGAAACAATCACTCCCATTGTATGAAAGCAATATTCTAACCACCGACTACAGTAAGTCATTCAGGGCGCGCATGGTAACACTTATGGAAATGAATTTCTGCTTTGAAAGTACTTCTAGAGCAGAAATCCGTTTGGTAAAAAATTTTACTTTTGAAAGGAATTTCTAATTTTCAAGTAAATTTTCACTTCTGAATTTTTTCCCCACAATTTGAGAAATTAAAAAAATTAGTTACTTCTTAACTCAAGAAGTACTTCTCGGACAAAAAAGTAAAAAAACAAAAAAACAAAAAGTACTCTTCGCCACACACTCTTTTCATCACTCCCTCACCCTCTTTTCAACTACGCCTACCTTCGCGAACCTCCACCGCCACCCACCACCAGTCATGACCATCACCCCCCCTTGCCAACTACTGCGACCACACATTGCCGACCTCTACCAGCCATTGCCTATAGTTGCCCATGACCATCGCCAACTTCCAACCATTGCCCATTGCAACCCGCTGCCAACCACCGCCAGTCACAACCACGACCTCCACCTGCCGTCGCCAACTGTTGATCACCACACAAGCCGCTGCCGCAGTAGAGTCGTTGTCTCCAGCCGCTAGAGTAAAGGATAAATAATAATTTTTATTTTTAAAAAGCAAATAATATTATTTAGAATAAAATTATTTTTTAAAGAAATTTAAAAGTTTAAAAATGAAGTAGAAAATTTTCGGCCACCGAAAATAATTTTTCATAGAAGATTTTGTGTTAATAATTTTTCAAAAGTAGAAATTTTCAACCGATACTAACCAAATTTCTCTAATCAGAAATCGACTTCTGAAGCAGAAGCAAAATTTTTGCTTCTAAGCAGAAGTTGAAAAATTAACTTCTAACCAGAAATTAATTTCTGAAAGAAGAAGTGTTGCCATGCATGCCCTTCAGAGAAACAAAACGAACTCGTCCCATGATTGGATTAGGCCTCAAATGCCCACTCCATTAGGAAAAAAATTGCCGGTCCGGAGCCAATCAATTAGGGGCTATGGGCCTTACGTCATCCATGCCCGAACCGGGCCATGGCCGGCCACCCAACGGAGGCCCGCCCAGAAGAAGAAGAAGCTCCTCCGCTTGCCTCCGCTTTATTCTTGGCGATGAAGAGCAAATCAACGGGGCCACTGGGAAAATCCCATCTCGAGGATTAAGACGGGAGTTCTCCATTTCCGGTGGAATAATCAATATCGCTGAGAATATTCAACCCGGATCTTGAAGCGTCCACCGACAAGAATTGCAACAAAACCATGTGAATAAGGCTCACCTAAAGCTTACCTGCGCAACCCTAGAGCTAGAAACACACAATTCAGGGCGCGCAAAGTGTATTCCGGACTTTCCCTCGTTTGCCTTTCCGAAAATGAATTAGTCAACGAAAAAAAAATTCCTATCGGCGGAAAATTCACCCGTAAAATTAGGAAATGGATTCCTAAATCTAAAGAGGTGAAAATATTTTCCGAATTACTCATCTTGAATTTTTATTATTTTAGTTTTTGTATTTTATTTCATATATTTTATGTTTATATTTTACATTCTTATTTTTTTTTATCTTT
Organism: Psidium guajava; assembly: GCA_016432845.1. NCBI lineage: Eukaryota > Viridiplantae > Streptophyta > Magnoliopsida > Myrtales > Myrtaceae > Psidium > Psidium guajava. The sequence goes on from CM028228.1 coordinate 38,484,263, forward strand.
TAGAATTTTTGTTTTTATTTTTATTTTTCTTCTTCCTCTACTAGTCGTCGGGCCTTAATGACGGCCAGTGACCGGCTACAAACACGGGTTGGCAAGTTCATGCTCACCCATGGCCACCGCCGCCATAACACGATGGAAGGAGAAAGAAAAAGGATAAAATAAAATAAAAATGATTTAAAATTTTTTTTTTTTTTTGGCATGGATAAAATCATGAAATTGAAATCATTTTTTAAACGAGATCCAAATGCAAGAAGGCTTTTTCGGTCGCACATCACCAAACAGAGAAAAACGGCACATCACCAAATAGAGAAAAACGAAGTATTTTCCTGAAAATGCTTTCTCGAAAAGCATTTTCCTTTTCTTTTTTTTTTTTCTTTTTGAGTTCTCCCCCCAAGTAAATCCACCCTCGAATGAAGATAAGAAGAGTAGGATTCCATCTGGTCACCCATGCATCAAGCCACTTTGGACGATGGGACCATCGAGAGATTATATATGTAAGTGAAGCCCCACCAACACCCATCGAGATAAAGGCCACGGTGGGTCATTTGAGCAAGTGAGAAAATTGATAGAGAGCCAGCAAGGAGAGTTGGTTGCCTCATGGGGATCTCCTCGATTGAGTTATGGTCCCTCGAAGTGGCGTTGAATCATCTTTCGTGTCCCACTTTCATCTTTTTATCACCTTGAAAAAGCATATCTACATGTCTTCCACGGCCAAGAAGTTGCGGAATCACTTGTCTCATATATGATGGATATAGGAAAATTACCAAAAAAAAAAAAAGTCCGGAAAAAGTTTTTGAAAAGTAATAAACCTATTGCATTTGCGACAATTTAGTCCTAAACTTTTTATTGGTGTCAATACAGTTTTAAACATTTTGCCTTTATATCGATTGAGTTCATCCAGTCAATTTTAGTTATAATTCGTTGGCATAGACATTGGTCATCCCGTGTGGCACAATCAGCGCTAGCGTTGACATTTCCCAATATGTTTTAAATATTTTTTGAATTTTAAAATAACTTTTATGGTTTTTTTACACCTTTCTTCTTCTTTCTTCTTCATTCTTTTTTCCTTCCCTCTTCTGTGTTACAAGTGGCTAGCCACTGCTCGGCTACAGGTCGCACATCGGGGGAACTGGCCTCACCAAGTTAGGGGTGAGCATCATTGAGAGCGAGCCTTGCCACAACCAACCCTTGCCCAAGCAAGGTGGCCTCAGCCGACGCCGCTTGAGCAAGGTTGAGGCTCAACAAGGCTGTCCTCACCTGACTGCAGCAATCCTAGCCTAGTCGAGGCCACAACGATACTTGACCATCACACCTATAGCCGTCATCAAACACTAGCCCCTCTCCATTAGAGTCGTCACTGCCATCCCTCGATTATGTCTTTCACCATTCATGAAGGCCGTGCTTTGGCGCCGGCGATGGCAATGGAGAACACATGGATCAACGTCTCTAGATCTGGCTTAGGTCAGACTCGCACAGGCTAGCGAGGCCTCACCAAGCGTCACCTTTGCCCAAGCAATGCTGACCATGGTGGCCTTGGCCTTGGCAAGGGTCTGTCGTGGTGAGGCTCGCCCTCAGCCTGGCGAGGTTAGTCATCTCAACGGTAGTTGGTCGCGTGCAAAATGAAAGAGAGAAGAAAAAAGAACGAAGAAGAAAGAAAAAGAAAGGGAAAAAAAGATAAAAATTATTTTAAATATTCAAAAATATTTAAAAATACTTTAAAAGGTCCACATTAGCGGCAGTCGTGCCACATGAGACAATTGACTTGTACATTAGTTAATTTCGTTAAGATTAATTAGATAGACTCAACTGATACAAATGTAAATAATTTAAGATTAAATTGATGCTAATAAAAAGTTTATGACTAAATTGGCACAAATACAATAAGTTTAGGATTTTGTTTTTACACTTTTCCTAAAAAAAATTTCTAAACCTATTGCAATTGTGTCAATTCAGTTATAAACTTTTTTTTTTTTGCCAATTGAACCTTAATTCTTTTGCATTTGTTCCAATCAGTCCATCTGGCCAATTTTGTCAGAAAATCGCTGACACTAACCGCCGATCGTCCTACATGATGCAACTGGTGTTGACATGAAAAATTTTTAGTAATATTTTAATATTTTATAAAATTGGCCGACTCTTAGCCCAACAGAGTAAAAACATTAAAAAAAAAGAATTACGATCGAAAATATCTTAATTAAACAATATTCTACTTACTTAGGATGGTCGACGGTTCATGTAGTGATTTCCAGCCAAATTGGCTGCATGGACTAAATTAATACAAATACAATAGGTTTAGAACTAAATTGGTAAAAAAAAAATTAGAACTGAATTAGCACAAATTCAATAGATTTATTTTTTTTTTTTGGCAATTTTTTCGCACGGATACAGCGGTATTGCTTGCCTAGTCACATGCAATTACGTAAAAGAGCGTTTCCTTCCCTTATCGAATCTCTAGTTTGCTTTTGCTTTTGCTCTTGCTAATCGAAATCGCACAAAGCCGGTGTCGTTGTTGTATATATTGTGCCTCTCGTTCCTCCACTAACCAAAGCGCTGCCGGTTAAGCTCTAATCCGGAACGAACTTTCATGTCTCGTTCAATTTTCCACCTCGACCTCAGCATTTGGAACCTAATAGTAGTTCTCGTGTCGCCAAATTTTTGCCCATCGAGTGAAACTTTTTATCCCTAGAGTTTGTACATGTGACCAACCCTAGTGTTTGCACAATAATAAGTTTTATTGTATTCATCCGGTTGGCGTACGTGCACGTAAGGGTTACGAGCTAATGCACTCAATAATAACATTGTCTAGATGCTTGATCCACCTGGTTTCGCTATACTTGTCAAAATGAGTCATAAACCAATTTTTCAACCCATATATAGTATGTTGAATGACGGGCTGGGTTATTATATGGGTTAGTCATATTCAATAAATGAATCATAAATTATTAGTGTTGAATGGGCCATAAAAAAGTCATAAATTGGTTTATGACTTATTCTCGTGCAAATTAAGTCATATGCTCATTTTTTTAACCCATATAGGATGGGCTGAATAACCGGCTAAGTTATTATATGGGTTAGTTATATTCAATAAATGGGTCATAAATGGGTTTGAACATAATATGAGCATTGAATGGGTCATAAATGAGTGGTAAATAGGTCATAAATGAGTTATAGCTTACTTAGAGCCAATTCACATATATGACCTCTCTCTTTATTATATTTCACCCTCACTTGATCTCACACTCATTCACTTTGCGCTCTTATCTCAGTTTGGATTAGAGGTCACATAGGTCGGCATCGCCAAATTTGTCAGCGCTGACACTCGCCCAAGCCAACAAGGCCTCGTCAGGCGTCGCATTTTGCCTAGGTGACTCCAATCGAGGCTGCCTTGGCTAGGGGCAAGGGTCGGCTGTGGAAAAGCTCACCCTCAGCGCGCGAGGCCATTCGTCCTGACCGCGGCCAACCACCTGCAACGCATAAGAGGAAAGAAAAATGAACGAAGAAGAAAGAATAAGAAAGGGAAAAAAAAAGAGAAAAATACACAAAAAAGTATAAAAATTATTAAAAAGTTCAAAAAAATTAAAATGTCCATGTCAGTGAAGCCGTGCTACGTGCAATAGTTAGTATTCACGTTAGCAAATTGCGGCTAAAATTAATCAAATGGCCTCAATTGACACAAATACAAAAGGTTTAAGACTAAATTGACATCAATAAATTATTTGGGACTGAATTAGCATAATTGCAATAAGAGTATGACTATTTTTGGAAAGTAAAAAAAAAAGTCATAAACCTATTATAATTAAGTCAATTTAGTTTTAAAATTTTTTTGGCCAGTTGAATCCTAATTCTTTTGCATTTGTTCCAATCAGTCCATCCGACCAATTTTATCTAAAGATTGCTGAAATAAACTGCCAACCGTCCTACATGGCACAATCAGTATTGACATAGACATATTTTTGGTAATATTTTAATATTTTTTTGTAAAATTGGTCGGCCCTTAGCCCAAAAGAGAAAAAAAACACAAAAAAAATAAAAATAAAAATACATAATTCTGAAAAAAAAAGTTTACAATAAAAAAATATCTTAATTGAACAACACCCTAAGTACATAGGACAATCGGCAATCCATGTAGCGATTTCCTGCCAAATTAGTTGCATGAACTGAGCAAATACAATAAGTGTAGAGCTTAATTGGCAAAACAAAAAAATTTAGAATTAAATTGACGCAAATTCAATAAATTTATGACTTTATGGTAATTTTTCCGCACAGATACGGTGGTGTTGCTTGCCTAGTCACATGCAATTACGCAAAAGAGCGTTTCCTTCCCTCATCGAACCTCAAGTTTGCTTTTACTTTTGCTGTTGCTAATCGAAATGACACCAAGCCGTTGTCGTTGTTGTACATTGCGCCTCTCGTTCCTCCACTACCCAAAGCGCTGCCGGTTAAAGCTCGAATCCGGAATGAGCTCTTATGTCCCGTTCAGTTTTCCCACTTCGATCTCATCTTGTCGCCAAACTTTTGGTTGAGGAGTAGAACTTTTTATCTCTACAGTTCGTACATGTGACCGACCCTTGTATTTGTACGAGAATAAGTTGTATCGGATTCATCCGGTCGGCATACGTGCACGGGGAGGGTTACATGCTAATGCACTTGATATTAACATTGTCTAGATGTTCGATCCACCTGGGTTTCTCTAGACCTGTCAAATTGAGTCACGCTCTTATTTTTTTTAACCTATATATATGATGGACTGAATGATGGACTAAGTTGTTATATGAGTTAGTTATATTCAATAAGTGGATCATAGATAGGTTTGAACATAATATGAGTATTGAATGGGCCAAAAAATGAGTCGTAAATAGGTCATAAATGGATTTGTAACTTACTTAAAGCCAATACAAATATATGACTCTCTCTTCATTATCTTTCGCCATCACTTGATCTCACACTCACTCACTTCATGCTATCACTTTAGTTTGGATTAGAGGTCACATGGGTCGGCGTCACCAAATTTGTCGACGTCGACACTCGCCCAAGCCAGCAAGGCCTCGTCAAGCGTCGCCTTTGCCCGAGCAACTTCAACTGAGGTCGGCTTGGGTGGGCCGTGGCAATGCTCGCCCTCGGCCTAGCGAGGCCATTCGTCCCAACGGTGGTTGGCCACCAGCAACGCATAAGAGGAAAGAAAAATGAATGAAGAAGAAAGAAGAAGAAAGGAAAAAAAAAATGCACGAAAATTATAAAAATTATTAAAAAGTTCAAAAAATATTTTAAAATATTTTAAAATGTTCACGTCAGCAAGGTTGTTCTACATGAGATGGCTAGCGTCCACATTAGCAAATTTCGACTAAAATTGATTGGATAGACTCAATTGATAAAAATGCAAAAAGTTTAAAACTGAATTGACACTAATAGAAGACTTAGGAGTGAATTGGCATAAATGCAATAAGTTTAGGACTTGTTTTTAGAAAAAGTCCCCGAAAAAGTCATAAAACTATTGCAATTGTATTAATTCATTCATAAATTTTTTTTTGCCCAATTGAATCATAATTCTTTTGCATTCATTCTAATCAATCCATCTGGCCATTTCTTTTTTAAATCGCTGATACGAACCGCTGACCTTCTTCCTACATGGCGCGACCGGCATTGACATGGACAGTTTTAGTTAATATTTTAATATGTTTTTGTAAAATTGGCTAGCCCTTAACCCAAAATAGAAAAAAAAAATACATAATTCGAAAAAAAAAATTACAATCGAAAGTATCTTACTTAAACAACGCCCTACTTACGTAGGACGGTCAACGGTCCATGAAGCAATTTCCAACCAAATTGGTCGTACGGACTAAATTGGCACAAATGCAACATGTTTAAAACTCAATTAGCAAAAAAAAAAAAGTTCAAAATTGAACCACCGCAAATCCAATAGATTCATGACTTTATGGTACGTTTTCCGCACGGATACGGTGGTATTGCTTGCCTAGTCACATGCAATTACGTAAAAGAGCGCTTCCTTCCCTTATCGAATCTCTAGTTTGCTTTTGCTCTTGCTAGTCGAAATGACACAAAGCCGTTGTCGTTGTTGTACATTGGGCCTCTCGTTCCTCCACTAACCAAAGCGCTGCCGGTTAAAGCTCGGATCCGGAATGAGCCCTTCTGTCCCGTTCAGTTTTCCCCCTTCGACCTCATCTTGTCTCCAAACTTTTGGTAAAACTTTTTACCTCTACAGTTTGTACATGTGACCAACCCTAGTACTTGTACGAGAATAAGTTGTATTGGATTCATCCGGTTGGCTGGCGTACATGCACGGGCCGGAGGGTTTCATGCTAATGCATTCGATATTAACATTGCCTAGATGCTCAATCCACCTAGCTTTCGCTAGACCTGTCAAATTGAGTCATGCACTCATTTTTCTAACCCATATATGATTGGCTGAATGACAGGCTGAATTGTTATATGGATCAGTTATATTCAATAAATGGGTTCTAAATGAGTTTGGACATAATATAAGTATTGAATGGGTTGTAAATAGGTCATGAATGGGTTTATAACTTATTTAAAGTCAATCCACCTCGATTATCCTCTCTTCATCATCTTTCACCGCTCACTCGATCTCATACTCATTCACTCCACACTCTCACCTTAATTTAGGTATGAGTTTTTGTAGATTTGATTAAACGAATTAGGTATGAATTGAATATGGGTCATATCACGTATGAGTCATTAAATTTCTATTGCAATAAATGGGTCATAAACATGTTAAATTATTCTATTTGGATTGGGCCATCAATGACCTAACCCAACCCACTCATTTAATGCGTCTAGTTGAAAATGAAAGTTGTGTAAGGGACGAGATCTTACTTGACTGGGGTTTTAGGATAACCTACGGTCTTTATCACGTTTTGGTCAGGGAGACGGAGAGATCACTGTCTCATTGAGAGATTGTTCAATTCATTCATAATAGTCTTGTTTGACGCAAGTTGAGATAACCTCGTGGCTTGACTTGTGGACTGGATACATTCCACATTGGCTTCCTGATATTAACATGACAATACGTCCGGAGTTGCGCAATTTCGACTCCAAAAAGCCACCTTGTACTGAGAACTCGTTGGTGCAACTTCAGTCACTCTTCGAAAATTCAACAATAGAATCTCGTGTACCGATCGAATTTCACGTTAAATGGCATCGACGACTTCACCGACATGCACGACGGTAGAGATTAGAAAACCCTCGTGGCGATAGGCCTGTCACAAGCTCATGAAGAGATGCAGACGCCTAGCACAACCATTCTTGCCTAACTTTCGGAAGGTAATCTCGATGCGCTCATGCCCCGGGACCCTTTTTAATCCCGAATTCAGACCGGGCTGTAGAGGCATATATCGTTGTTCATAGATCAAGAAAACTTCCACCGTACCACAGCTCCAATGCCGAATTTCGATTACAGCAATAGTCAGGCCAATCGATGAGCAAATTTAAATTTACGCAAAAGATAAGGATGTTTATCGGAGAGAGGATAAATAAGCTATAAAGACATGAGATGTTGCTTTCGGCATGATCAATGACCAAGTTATGTAAGATGATTTATCACTTCTTTGCTCTAGTGCGTGTGCTGAGCTTATGTATAGCACACTTCCGATCGAATAAAGCGGGTGATATTGCTATCAACATTGGACCATTGTGAAGCATAAAGATTCATTTCGTGGGGTCTTATCTCCTTTTTCCTCGGAAGGACATGCCTTATCCTAATAATTTTATTGATATGCTATCCATTCTCGAGTTATCTTTTTACCATTGTGGAGCATAAAATCATGACTCCTCCTCAATCGTAAAATATGATTCTTTAGCTTCGGATCAATTGATGTTGAACTGAAAGTTTTTTATTTAATAGCTATAAAGAGCGGAGATTGGCACCCAGCACCACCGACATTTCGATCATCTACTACCCTCTCTTTCTCCACAAAAGGTGGAGACGTCAAATAGCATTCGCCGGTCGTCCGATTCGGATTCGGATCCCCTAACACTTGGGATTTACCAAACGGGAGGCGTGCACAAGATCGCCAAGCCGACCGGGCCTCGAGTATTAAGGAAAGAGAAAAAGCTTATAAGATGCATTTATGAAATTATTTTTCCCTTTTATGACCAGAAACAGACTTTCTTTGTGGATAAATCCAAAGTCTTGTTTTGGGTGAGATGGACAGGGGGATGTGGTCCACGTTCGAAACAACGTTGGGACAGATTTGCTTTTGTAAACAAAAGCTGCTTCCACAAAACAAAATGCTAATCCTCTAAGATTAGCATTAGCGCATAACCATACTTTCCAATCGTTGTGGTCGATCATTGTTCTTTCAAAGACTATCCTCGCTCCGGTCGGAAGGACACAAATCTTCCATCTTGCTAATAAATGCCGATATGTGTGTTGCATGCAAAATTTCCCGCTTCCGAATGTTACGATTCATAAACGTGGCAGGGACCGAAACACCAGTAATGAGATAGAAGATCTCTGTTCGGGACGCGACCGGAGCATTCGGTAATTTGCAAATCCATGAAATTTGGAATTGGGTTTTACGTTGGATTGTTCGTTAAGAAACATGCTCCGTTGCTTTGTCGTCGTCGGTAGGCTAGTTAGGGGGAACCTAGAGTCAAAGAAGGAAGATCTAATTCCGGACTTTCAGGAGGTTGAGGGAGAGGGACCAATGGGTGGGGCCCAGCCCGAGAGATCGGACGGTCCGGATGAGGGCTCGTGAGGGCGTGGGCGAATCGGGTGGCGGGCGAACACGTGGCACGCTCCGCACGCGCGGTGCGCGTGCCCTCTCTACGCCACCAAAACTCCCGCGACCCCCACCCGATCCCCACGCAATCAGCTCTTGCGTAACCGCTCCTGGCACGTGCAATTTAAGGAAAATCGATCTCCGTTAATTCGTTGTTTACACGTGTGTTTCGAAGGAGACATTTGGCGCATAAAGAATCGAAATCGAATTGAAATTTTGTGTATTCTTGACTCGGTTCGGATACCGAAAAAAAAAAACCGCTTTTTCCTTTCGGTTCGGATCCGAAAATTCGGATAAATTAATTGAGCTGAACTAAAGAACAGCCCGACCCGCTCAGCACAAATGAAGAGAGAAAATGAAATGGGTGCGTTCTTGAAACGGTAAATTGAGTCTAGCAAGGCCAAAAAAAAAATAATAATAAAGAAAATCGAAAAAAAACAAGTATTTAATTTGGTTCGATGTTCAGCTCAATCTAACGCACGTACTGAAAAACCAAACTGAACCGTTGACACTCTTAAAGTGATGAGCACACCAGTCTTGACTAGGCGTGGCGATTTATGTTGATCGGTAACTCGTGTCGCGTCGGTATATTCGCATATCGCGAAACCGATCAATTTTATTTGCGTATTCGACAAGGACACGACACGACACGTGTATCATTAATAACAGATTGACGAGTCAATGGGATTAGATGACCCGATATGACACGAAATCAAACCACCCACATGAATCTGACATTAGAAATCCGCAGTTTTTCCTAAAACCTATTTGCAAGTCCAAGGGCCATGAAGTCAAATCGAAAACAAATTCGTGGTCAATGGAATATTATTATAAGTAAAAGTTTAACACTGAATAAATAGCATGAAAAAGAGTAACTTTTGGCTAACCTTATCTAAGTGAATCACGTGCAGGTCGTGTCCACATGTACCTGTTGATTTAAAAGGGTTATACGGGGTCAATTTCGTATCCGGCGGGCCGGATACAAACATGACATGACTATAACTCGTGTCTCGTAGGTTGGCACGAAATCGACCCGGACCCGATAAACCTCGATCTAGAACTGCTAACTTCTCGACTGTTGTTATCGTGCCGTGTCGAAAATGGCATAGCCCTACCATATACTTCTAGTTGCGAATGGTGTGAAATAGGGATGGCTTAAACAGAATACTCTAGAGGATAAGATATCTTTATGTCAACATCCAAGAGGACCAATTCCTTCCTCATCATTGAGGCCTTTGGGGCCAGCAAGGGTTGCTAGCGATCCTCGATGACAAAGGAAAGAATTAAAAAAAAAAGTTGAAAAAATGGTTCATGTCAGATTTCCAGTGAGGCAAATCGTTGAAGGCATTTAAGTAATCGATTTTTCAAATTTGCGGCACTTAAGTGATTGAAAAAAAAAAAAGTTACTGCACTCAAGTCAGGGATGTCGAAAGCTATGGCGTTCATGCTACTCTTATCCCGCTATATCTTACTTGTATGATATCTTTGTACAGCACCAACTTTGGGTAACCAGATTTGTGAGTTACAATCAACTGACAGTACAAGCAGTAAGGTAATATTGATTAAGGGTTCATGATTACCTTATCCCACAAAAGTCGTTTACTTGCAAGGTTGAACTACTCGTTATCCTTATGAAAATTTATCTACATCCAAGCATTTTGGAGGCCAAATCCATTTTGAATTTGATGAATACGTTGCTTATAAAGTATTTTTTTTTTCTTATACGTCCTATAGAGCGACCTGTTGTCGAGTATCAATTGGAAACTGGCTAACAAACTTGCTTAATCACATTATTGATTTCGGAATTTGTATATATATATATATATATATATTTTGTTATTACCGTGTTGAGTATCACCCAACATCCATGACATAGTTTCACTATAATCGGCAAAGATGAGATCGCAATCGCTCGACTATACTCACTCGTAAATATTTCGAAATCCTGAATTAAAACCAGGAAAAGAGTTTTCTCACACTCTCAGCTCTATTGGATAACGCAACTCAATGCTTTCTGCGTATCTCGCAAGTTCTCACACATATTAAGCATTAGTGACCGAACTCAACCACAAATTACTCATATGCCCACAAAAAAAAAAAAAAAACTACGAGCCTCGATCCAACGTCAACGCGGACTTCCATCTTCAATAAGAAGTTCGTGGGAAATCAATTTCCTCTTTGCTTCGTCCGCGATCTCCTACCGACAAGAATCCGATTCAGAGTTCCCTAATACGGCTTGGGTTTCCTTATGGATCAATTACACATCATTTCAAATCGATCGGGATTGCTTTCAAGTAAATAATTACCAAAATAGTCACAAATTTATTGCAATCGTGTGTCAATTCCATCACATACTTTTTTTTTTGTTCAATCAAATCATAAACCCTTTATATTTATGTCAATTCAGTTGATCCGATCAATTTTAGCCGGCCAACACTAACATGGATAATTATTTATAATATTTTATTAAATTTTGAATTTTTTTAATGCTTTTTGAACTTTCTTTTGTTTTCCCCTCCCTTCTTTGCTTTTTGCTCAAAGGAAAAAAAATTAAATTTTTGAAAAAAAAATATTAAAATATCATTAGAAAATTTTCAGGTTAATGCTAGCCATGTAACGTCAGTGACCAACCAAAATTAACCAGATATAATGCATTGGTATAAATGCAAAAGATTGAAGATCGAATCAACCACAAAAAATATTTTGAATTGAATTGATACAATTGCAATATGTTTAGGACAGTTTTGATAATTGTTCCATTTTTATCCATGATCAACAAGATTGGAGGCAAATGTGAACACCCCCCCTCCCAAAAAAAACCCCTTCCTCTTTTTTTTAATTTGTTTACAAATAGTAATTTACTTCTTTGCTTTTTGCTCAAGGATGGAGAGGATGGAATTATTACTTCCACCGATTTCTGTTCATGGCTTGCGGTCCAACGAAATAAAAAAAAGACAATAATTGCTCGATTTCAAATCCCGTTTCGGCTTTAGCGTTCGCTGAGCGCGATCGCCTAATCATGTTCGGTCGGCAGACCCCGTGAGTTTCGTGGGCGATGCACGCTAATGATCAATGCGGGTACGGAACCGTTAAAAAAAAAATCCGGCTGACGTGGACCAATCAGAAAAACGAACAACAAATCAGCAGCAAATATCTTTTTCCATCGGAGTTAATACTATGAAAAATCCCAAATTAATACGTTCTTAATAAATTTACCAAAATTATTTTCTTGATCATAAAAAATTTCAAATCGATACATCTGCGATAAATTTACCCTAAATTTTTTTTACCATAATAAATTTTGAACTGGTATACATGTAATAAATTTACCATAAACTAAATTATTTTACCATCAAAATCTCCAAATTAGTACATGTGTGATAAATTTATCATTCCTTAGTTTTCATTAAATCATGTTAATACCATGAAAAACCTCAAACTTATACATTTGTGACAAACAGAAAGTAAAAACTCCATCCAACTCAATAATTTAATGATAAAATTTAACAAAAAACTAATGGAGGGTTAATTTGTCAAAAGTATACCGGTTTGCAAAAATTTTATCACAACTATATTGTACTAGTTTAGAAGTTTTGGTGGTCAAAAAATGAATAAAGGTAAATTTCACATGAGTACTAGCATGTGATTTTTTGCGTCAAAAAAATAATTTAAGATAAATTTATCATATATATATATACTAATTTGAAGTTTTTCGTGATACTAATCCTTTCTTTTATGACAAATGTGAATGCTTTTTCGTATTAATATTTAATTATGAAATCATGTTTTCATATATTAATTTAAATTTTTAGAATGATTGGTAGTGATCTCATGAAATTCTTACTAAGTTCAAACCTTTTGGAACCCTCTCCATTATTATATATTTCTACGCTAGTGAATGGTATAAAAAAGATATTTTCTAAAAAATAACCATTTGTATCACTAGAAATAATTGGTCAATAAAAGATGTTTTTATTATGGTAACAATTTATGTTCAAATATTTTTAAAGGACGATGAAAATATTTCTCCTTCTTCCATTTTCATAACAATACAAGAACATTTTTAGGAAAATAAATTTTTAACCAATTATCTTCCGTAACCAAATCCTTCCTTTAGGCCAAAATCCAGACTACAAGTGACGGAAAGTTTTAGAATAGTTAGTCTAAATATTCAACTTTCAAATCATGTTTTTATTTATCAACTTAAACTTTTAGAGCATTCGATGTGATCCCACAAAATCTTTTATTTTATTTATCTATTCGCGACACCACTATAGTAATTACCGATTTTACACTTAGGATACTCTGGCAACATGTTCAAAGCATGAATCCTCATGCAAATGCATAATGAAAAAGCTTTATACGTGCATGCTCCGTACTCATGGATTCCTTCCCAATGAGTTAACCTCACGTTTTCTTCCTTTTCAATCTCATCCATTTTTCTACCAAAGAGGAAAAATCTCATATATTTTGATTTTTCCATTTATTACCTCCGAGAAATACGTGTCGTGCCTTAATTAGTTCGACATGAGAGTTTCGTTTGTTTCGCGAAATACAAATGGATGAAAATATATTTTTCATAAAATATTTCAACAAAAATATTATTGATAATAATTTTTTTCATCCACTAAATATTTCGAGTGATACAAATAATCATCTTTAAAAAAAAAGTATCTTTCAAATTATTTAATTTCCGTGAATCAAACGAAATCAATAATAGAATTGATTCTCATGCGGCGGTAAGGTTATTTTCAAATATTCGATGAGAGTGTCGCGTTGTCTTAATAAAAAGCCGAAGCTGTCGATAGTGGTGTCAAGAGATTGTAAAAGGAATTTTCCTTTTATATCTTTTTGGTTGGTACCTCATCATCTTCATCTTTATCAAGTCCCCATTTATTTTACGAAAATTTTATTTTTTCAAAAAATAATTTCCCAAAATTAATTTTTTGTATGGCATGAAATAATTAGTCAATAAGAAATATTTTCATGAACCTAAATATTTACATGGACGATGGAAATGCTTTTAGCTCATTCATTTCTGCAATCAATCCAAGCAATTATGTTTCAAAAAGTATTTTCCAAATCATTTATTTTATGGTGAAACAAACGGAGTTTTAGTCTCATTTGGTTCATAATCTCTCCAAGTCTGATTATTTTATGACATGCTTGCATTTGTATAAATATGATGAAATGGGTTTTCTTTCACGTTTTACATAATTATTATACTCGGAATAAATCCGCAATATAATTAAATAGACGTAGGTGGAGAAATTTTACTTTGAAGCCACTATTCCCGAGATACATAAGGATTAATATTGTATTCCGTAATTGAATCAATTTAAAAAAGTCCTAAAGTTAGGGAGTCATCAATAAGTAATATAACCAATAAATATTTACTTTTCCATTCATTCTTGGAGTTGAATATTTCTTTCGAGAATTGTTTTTATCCAATACATTATTATCTATGAGGAAAAAAAAAGGGGGGGCAAATTCCTTATATTTGCGTGCATAATGCCAACCATGTGTTTCCCAAGTCATTTTTCTAACTTGCCTCTCCTCAACGGCTCATTATCTGGCCATTATAGGACCATCAATCTTCTGCATTCATTATGTAATTGATCAACCGAAGTGGACATTTCCACGCTTTCTTAGGTAGAGAATTGATTATATAGCCGTCTTTAGGCGACTGTTATGCTAACAGCCTATTTTAAGCCACAAACAAATAAATATAAATAATTAAAAATTATTGTGGGGTCTTTTTTTTTTAAGAATCTGTGGCTTACAATTTAGTGTTATTCTCACAGTCGCCCAAAGAATGCTATGCTCGCAAAGCCCTCTTTAGTAATGCTTGCCTCATTTTAAGTCTTATACGTATGTATATAGGTTAGGTATAAAATCTTGGAAAATTAGGGGAGTCTTCAGTTATCTAGGAGTTTTCTTTTTCAATATATTATTGAACGTACAAGTTTTAGGGTAATGGAAGGAGGACATGCAAAGAGAGAGATTGAGGCATGTGCTCGAGTAAATGCGAGCTATGTAGCCTATGGCTCCGTTCGCATGATGACTTTTCCTCTCTGTGGCGGTCCAAAAACGCCGTGCGAAAGTCAAAAGAACCCATCACCCTCTCCTTCAACTTTTGACTTCTAGGGTTACAGAGCTCGCGTTGGTGGTCAACAAAAGCCCAAAGCGAGAAAGGAAGACGATGATGGTGGAGAAGGGAAGAAACCACTGTTGGTTGGGGTAGACCCGATTGCAAAATCCCTTTTCGCCCTAATTAGTAACTTTCAAATCGTTGGGATCGCTCTCGGAAAATAATGAAATTATGTTAAAAAAAAATCATAAATTTATTGTAATCGTGTCAATTCAGTCACAATCTTTTTTTTTTTGCCAATTGACTCATGAATCTTTTGTATTATATCAATTCAATCTATTAAATTATTGACGTGGATGCAGATCGTCCTATGTGACACGACCAGTACTGATGCACACAATTTTTAATGACATTAAAATATTTTTTTTAATGTTTTTATGTATTTCTCTTTTTCTCCCCTTCTTTCTTTAGCCGACTGGACCTCGGTGACTAGCTAGAGGCAAGGTCGAGGCTCACCCTCCCCAGTGGGTGGCGAGTTGGCCAGTCCCCAAGGTCCGGCAATTGACTAGAGGAGAAGGAAAGAAAAAGAAAAATAAACTAATAAAATCTTTAAAAAAAATAAAAATATTATTAAAAATTATTCATGCTAACGTTGGCTGCGCCATATAGGACGATCAATGTCCATTTCAACGATTTCAAGCCAAAATTGATCGGATGGACTGAATTGAAATAAATGCAAAATGTTTATAACTTAATTAGTCCGAAAAAAACAAAGCATACCATTGAATTTGCACAATTGCAACATGATTATGACTTTTTTTTCCTTTTTTATTTTCCATTATACTTACATGCAACCCTAATCTTATCGTTTCTTTTAATGCTATCGATTTGGTCTAACTCAATGCGTGGACATGCAACAATGACTCGGATGGTGTCACCCACCTAACTCACATCGCCTTAATGACTTGGTAACGCCATTGATGGAGTGCAACCTCTTAACTGCTTCCGCTACCGCGAAAGGAAAAGCAAGCTGCCAAATAATGGGTTTTTCCCAATTTCACTAGCATAGGATTCTTACATTAGACACACACATATGATCATGATTCTATTTAGACTAGGAAATTCCATTTCCATAAGAATTGAATTAAAAAAAAATTACTTTCGAGTTTTCGATCTCCCAAACCCAGAGATTGATTAAAAATTCATAAATTATCCCGTGAAATTTTTTTATTGCATTGGATAGTGTGTATCTAGTATGCACACAACACAAAATGGGCGATAGCCTTTTCTTATTTCCCATCTAAGGTATTTTAGAAATTAATCACGCATTAATGCACGGCACGTTCCCATTTAAAAATTAGACCCCCCACTTTATTTAACATTTTTAGCATTTCGAATTTGTAAGCGGTATTTTTTTTTTTGGTTGGGATATTGACTGCAAAATTCATGTAGAGTCTGGGATGTCCCTTTTCTCTCTCTAAAATGTAAAAAGATAAATTTTTTACAAATTTAAAAAATTACAAAAGAAAAACATACACAGTTTAATACAAGCCTAATCCCCTAAAAGAACTCTTATTTTAGGTCAAATCTCAAATCTGCGTTAAAAAAACCACCACTAGATTCATCAAAATTGTCGATATTAGGACTGGTTAGAGATTCAATATCATGATATACGTCTTCATCAACACCCTCTCCTTCGTATGGAACAGTAATAATCTCTCGATATTGATAGCATCAAAGAAATCAGTGTTGATTTTCGGGGCACTTGGGCAAACTAGAGTGATAGTTGGAGATTTTTCTTTAAGATAAAAAAATAAAAAAAAATTTGGGCAAAATTTAGATTGGACCTAAAGTTCGGATTTTTTTTTATAGAGGAAATTAGCATGTTTAATAAATTGAGTACTTTTGAGAATTTTCCAGAATTTCATGTTAATTTTCAAGTAAAATCCAAATAGCAGTAGACTTCTTTAATGGTTTCACGTTATCGTCGGGTGTCGACGGCAACGGGAACGAATGCCGCCTCACACGCCGTCAACGTGACAGGAGGACTCCACTCACGTGAATCCCCGTGACTGTCCGTTGCTGACATCGGCATCCGACGTGGCCAAGCTGGCCACGTGGCGCCAGGTCCAACTATATATAATATCAAACCGCTTCTCCCGTCTTCTCCTCCTCTCCTCTGGCTCTGAGGAAAACTCCAAAACAGACGAGATTTTACAGACGGAGAAAAAAGAAGGAAAAAACAAAGGTAGGCGAGAAAGAGAGAGAGAGAGGGGAGGAAGAAGAAAACGAGATAAGAGATTGTCGAGAGAGAAAACCTTTGCGGAGACTTTGAGAGAGAGACAGACTGCTGGAAAGTTCGGGTCGAGGTGAATCTAGAGAGAGAGAGGGCGCGACGACGGCGAAATGTCGACGCCGTTGGCGGGGAGCAGCGGCGGAGGGGGTGTGGCGGTGCTGTCGAGCTCCGTCGAGAACGGCGGGGGCGTGGATTCGTCCCCGCCGGCGGCCAAGTGTTGCCTGGACAAGTGCGAGCTCAAGTCGCCGATTCTGATTTTCCTGTACTTCCACAAGGCGATTCTCAATGAGCTTGAGGCGCTTCACAAATTCGCCGTGGCCTACGCCACGGGGCGGTGCGTGGACATCGAGCCCCTTCTCGAGCGTTACCATTTCCTTCGATCGATGTATAAGCATCACTCCAGTGCCGAGGACGAGGTAACGATTTTACGTTTTTTTTTTCTTTTTCCCCCTTTCCGATGTTGAAATATACATGTGCAGGTACAGGTTATGTGATTTTGTGAATGATTTAGTAATTGCCAATCTGAAGCGGAGTTCTGTGATTAGCGTATTTGGCTTGGCTTGGTTAGGGGACATGGCGATGGAGATTAGTCTGTTGAATGGTTGAATTTGTGGAGATCATTTACTTTTCCTCTCTTTGAGTGCTTGGAATTTTGCCTGAAGAGTAGGAGAGAACTGGCAGCTTTTGCTCCTCATTTGCACAACAGTTCAGTTTCTCTCACTTAATTGGTAGTATTATATTTGTAGGCTGCAACTTCCTAGTGCAACTTCTCTCTCTGTCTGAGCGTCTTTACAAGATGCTGTTGATGTGATGTGCTCCGTTGTACATGTAAGGCACACGTGCAAGTGTGCACACATCGAAAAGAGGGAGGAGAGGACGAGGTGAAGAACCACGTTTCTCTTCAACATTCTTTGCATTTCCTGTTTCTTCGAATTCAAGAATCGGTGTCCTGGCTCCTTGCTGCCTTTTCCTGTTTAAGCATTTACTGCATACTTCCGTGGGCACTATTAACAAAAGCAATACCATAGGATTCCTTTCTAGTGAGACGTCAGCACCGTCACTGCAGTAGCTTCCGAAGTCAAGTCGGCTGCTCAAGAAATTGATCGGTCAGCGACAGCGTCTGAAACCAGATTAGTCTTTGAAACAGCATTGTCAAGGACATTGTCTTACTTGGAGGAGTTGACTGGCCATTTAGCGTGCTTTATCTGATTAACTGCAGTAAGTTGATAATTAGGTAAAGGATGGCAGTGGCACACTTTAATGGCAGAACTCCATTTCTTATCATAACTTATTTGGACATTTTGCATTGGTCCTATCTGATGCATGATAATATACACTACTGTGCCACTGCAAAGACGCTTGTCATTTGTACGCTGGAATAACTATCAGCAATTCAATTTGGTCGTGTAAAAGATTGTGCACATGCTAGGACATGTTCCACTTATGAGAGGGTAGGACATTTCTCATTATATGACCGTTCATTTTTATAAGCCATCTCCAACTGTGTTCCTAGAATTGAGAGAGGGTAACATAGGAGATAGGGAATTGATCTGTACAAGTGACTCCTGCTTAGTTGCATTTTTGCATCTTCTGGACCCTTTTCACTTTAAGTTGCCTCTATGGCTGATTGTATATGATGAAATGGTGCTTGTTGAATGTTCCCATGCAAATGAGACAGCTCTCTACCATGTGAGTCAGTCTCCATTCTGCCCTATATGAAGTTATGACCACTTTTTCACTTGAGCTGCAGGTGATCTTTCCAGCTCTTGACATACGGGTGAAAAATGTGGCACAAACATATTCCTTGGAGCATGAGGGGGAGAGTAATCTCTTCGATCATCTATTTGACTTGCTAAACAAGGTTGCACGGATGGATGAAAATTTTCCTAGGGAGCTGGCATCTTGTACAGGAGCCCTCCAGACATCAATTAGTCAGCATTTGGCAAAAGAAGAGGAGCAGGTATCCCCTTTGCATTTTTTTACTTAATGGTGGAGAATTCAGATGATCAATTTGTTATAAGAATGTAATTTTATGGCTTGACAGCTGGGAAATAAGGGATGCAAGTTCACTGCTTAGAATGTAACGTGTATATCCTTATGCAGTTTGTGGCTCTGTATGACCTGTTTTAGCATTTTTCACTCTGTGATGCTTTCCTTTCAGCATGTGCAGTTAAGTATGGTCTCTACTGATCCCATGGTGTTAGCAAATTTGGAAAATTAACCAACGATAAATTGTGCCTCGACATGCATGGTCATGAGTTTGAGTGTCATTCCAACATAGGCAACTTTCTTGGGGCACTCCTTGTGGCCTCGCACCCTGTTAATTTGGTGCAAGCATCACTTTCATTTTATCCCTGTACCTGCCTGATTTGATGCAGTTTCTCGGCTCTGGAACTCTAAATTATCCTTAGATTGGTTCCATTGCCAGTTCCTGGCATAAGTACACCAGCCGACCCGAGAACCGGACCAACCAAGCTGGTTACATGGTTGAACAATCTTCACCTTAAAAAGAATTATCTGCTTCATGCCAGCAAAGAAGTGAAATTGTGGCTTAAAACTTGGGGCCTTGCGCACAAGACCACTCAAGTGATAGAAGTTAATTTGTTCACTACCAGTTGCTTTTATGAAAAAGTTTAAAAGTCCCTAGACCTATTGCCACCTCTTTTCTTTTCTCAAGTGCAGTCTCTCTCTTGAGCTAGTCCTCACTGGAATCGATCTTCCCAACTGATAAGTACTTGGTTGCAATAAAAGGGGAGTTAGTGCTAACCCGATGGGATTACTCGCTTGTAATCAGATGCCTGAACTCCTTAGATAATACAACAAAGCATTATATCTATTTAACGTGATCATTCATAAAATATTGCACTTATTAGAAATCACCTGAATCCAAAGGAAGACTTCGTGCAGTATGGAAACTACTATGCAGTTGTGAGATTTATATCATTTACTTCCATTTCATACATTGTTGACTCGCATTGCTGGGCCCCAAGTTCAGGAGGGTGCAGCTGCCTGTGCTAGTGGGGATTCCTTGGAATATTATATGCATTTGCATGCTGCTCTTTGATATATTGTGAGATACATCTTTACTGTTGATTTTTTCAAGCACTGGCATTATTCCTTTGGAGAATCTTCTTTAATTAGGTTGCCTCTGCTTTTGCCAGGTCTTTCCCTTGCTTATTGAGAAGTTCTCGTTTGAAGAGCAGGCTTCTTTGGTTTGGCAGTTTTTATGCAGCATTCCTGTGAATATGATGATGAAATTCCTTCCGTGGCTGTCTTCCTCTATTTCAAACGAGGAATATCAAGATCTCTGTAAATGCATAAGCAAAGTAGTCCCAGAAGAAGAACTTCTTCAACAGGTAATGTTTCAGGTTACAGTCAAGTTGACGAGGTTAGTCAATGTCCTTTTGGAGACTAGAGGCACCTTATTACAGTGTTTATTTGTGGAAGGTTATTTTCACTTGGATGAAAGGGAGTACTACTGCCAGTACAGTTGAACGATATCCAGATGGACCTCAAGCACAAACTGTTGGAGAGTACACTATTAGCATATCAAACACTTCAAAGTGTGCATGTCACTCATCCAAGACAGGGAAAAGAAAATGCTCCGAGTCCAGTATCAACTTTTCCGACTCAACTTCCTCGCATCCAATAGATGAAATATTACTTTGGCATAGTGCTATTAAGAGAGAATTAGTTGAAATTGCTGACGAGGCAAGAAAGATTCAAGTATGTGGTGACTTCATGGATTTATCATCCTTTAACGAGAGGCTCCAGTTTATTGCTGAAGTTTGTATTTTCCACAGGTAGAAAATTCTTGCGTTCCATTGTACAGCAGCTGTTAATTGCTATTCCATTTCATTACCAGAAAAACTCAGTGATGATTGTCAAGCTCCGGGAGACATTAGAAGAATAACCCTTCTAGTCGATTGATATACTAGAAAGTAATCTTCAACTGGCTCATTGATTACAAAAATCGGCTCATCAAAGGGCAGAACTGTAATCTCATGTCTTATTTTCATGATTGTGACAGTTCAGGCCTCACCGTATATCTTGTGTCATATAATCTGCAGATTATATTTCCTTTCGATTCTTTTTCTTGTCTAATACCTGCATTTCTTATGATAAAGTTTTTCTCTTGGTTGCAGTATTGCTGAAGATAAGGTCATTTTTCCTGCTGTTGATGGGGAGTTGTCTTTTATCCAGGAGCATGCCGAAGAAGAAAGTCAACTCAGTGAGTTCCGGTGCTTAATAGAAAGATTTCAAAGTGCTGGAGCAGCCTCTACTTCAAGTGCTGATTTTTATGAGAAGTTATGCTCGCATGCTGATCAGATAATTGAAACCATACAGAGGCACTTCCATAGTGAAGAAGTTCAAGTGAGCTTTTGTTGATACTTTACCGTTTTCTTTTGTCATCTCCAGTCTCTATTTTGAAGTCACATAGTAACTTCTATAGAATACAGGTGACATCAGGGCAAGAAAATGATAGTTGTAAAATCTGTGAAAATTTGAGGCATATTATAGGTATAAGAAGTATATGGCTACATCTACTAATATCAATTAGGTGGATAGGAGTTAAAAGAGTTTTGCGTCATGGGGAATCTCCTATTTTGGTAATAGTGATACTTTCACTATCAGAAAATAAAGTACGATCAACT
This sequence comes from Psidium guajava, assembly GCA_016432845.1. Taxonomy (NCBI): domain Eukaryota; kingdom Viridiplantae; phylum Streptophyta; class Magnoliopsida; order Myrtales; family Myrtaceae; genus Psidium; species Psidium guajava. The sequence continues at coordinate 38,506,064 of CM028228.1, forward strand.
GGCTCTTCAGAGTTTCAATGACCTGATGCATGAGTAGAACCTGTTCCATCAGATAACCTTGTTTCCATGGAACTCGCTAAGCTACTTTTATGTACAGGTTCTTCCACTGGCTAGAACACATTTTAGCTTCAAAAGACAACGGGAGCTTTTGTATCAGAGCTTGTGCATGATGCCTCTGAAGTTGATTGAACGTGTCTTGCCGTGGCTAGTAGGTTCTTTAGGTAAAGAGGAAGCTAGGAATTTCATTAGAAACATGCAGTCAGCAGGTACCAAATGAAAGACTCTGAAGTTATAGTTTTGTGAAAATTGTGGCATATCTGCATGAAGTTACTGAATCTTTTGAGGTTTTTCTGAGTTTTGATCTGTTTGTTTACCAGCTCCAGCATCAGATGCTGCTCTAGTTACGCTTTTCTCTGGGTGGGCTTGCAAGGGCCGTGGTCAGGGTGTGTGCTTATCTCCTTATGGGACTGGCTGCTGCCCTTTTAAAAGGTCTTCAGACATTGAGGAAGATTATATTCAACCATCTTGTGCGTGTGCTTCTTCATTGTCAGAACAATCATTATCCGATGATGCCAAAAGGCCTGTCAAGCGAAATGCAACTACATCATTTGAAGACAGCAATGCCGTTGGTAGTTCAGAAAATTTGAATGCCCAGAAACTGCCCTGTAGTGATAGGTCTTGTCATGTCCCAGGTTTAGGAGTAAACTCCAGCAATCTGGGATTGAGCTCTTTATCCACAGCTAAGTCTTTGCGTTCCATGTCTTTTAACTCCTGTGCTCCCTCCCTTAATTCCAGTCTTTTTATCTGGGAAACGGATGGTCAATCCTCTGATGATGGACGTATTGAACGACCCATTGATACCATTTTTAAGTTCCATAAAGCAATACGTAAAGATTTGGAATTTTTAGATGTGGAATGTGGAAAGCTCAGTGATTGTGACGAGACATTCATCAGGCAGTTCATCGGCAGATTTCGCCTTTTGTGGGGATTGTACCGAGCTCACAGTAATGCTGAGGATGACATTGTCTTTCCTGCCCTGGAATCAAAAGAGGCTCTTCATAATGTTAGTCACTCATATACACTCGACCACAAGCAGGAAGAAAAATTATTTGAAGATTTCTCATGTGTTCTTTCTGAGCTTTCACACCTCCATGAAAAATTGCATAGAACTTCTCTATTAGAGCAGCTTAGTGGAAATTGTGAAATTGCTGGTAGCGACTGTACATTAAAGTACAAAGAACTTGCAACAATGCTTCAAGGAATGTGCAAATCTATCAAGGTTACTCTAGATCAGCATATATTCAGGGAGGAACTTGAGTTGTGGCCATTGTTCAGTAAACACTTCTCAGTGCAGGAACAAGACAAAATAGTGGGTCGCATTATTGGAACTACTGGAGCTGAAGTGCTGCAATCCATGTTACCATGGGTAACAGCTGCACTTACACTGGATGAGCAGAATAAAATGATGGACACATGGAAACAAGCAACAAAAAACACGATGTTTAATGAGTGGCTAAATGAGTGCTTGAAAGGGACTGGAGTATCATCTTTACAAGTTCAATCATCAGAGACCAGCACATCGCACAAAGGTTTGTTTGTTAGGTCTGTTTCTTTTTGAGTAGTTGTAAAGAGCAGTAAAGTTTATACTATCTGATTGAACTAAATTTAGATCTATGATGGTTTGATTGAGACTCTACATTATTATGCAGTTATCCCTTTAAATATGCGTGAATTTTTTCTGTAGGGGTTGAGCTTCAAGAGACACTTGACCAAAATGATCAGATGTTCAAGCCTGGGTGGAAGGATATCTTTCGAATGAACCAAAATGAGCTTGAGGCTGAGATTAGAAAGGTTTACAAGGATTCATCTCTTGATCCTCGGAGAAAAGCATATCTTGTCCAACACCTAATGACTAGGTAGGTCTCCAGGAAAGTCTAGAAACAGCATTAAGTAGGTCGTGTGTTATTAAGTTTGTAAAGTATCTGTACCCCTTCCTGCATTCCTGTAACAAGTGTTTGAGTGATTGACCAATTGATTGCTTGTTATAGTCGCTGGATAGCAGCTCAGCAGAAGTTGCCTCAAGAAGTGACAGGAGAAACTTCAAATGGCAATGATGTAGGGGGCCGTTCACCATCGTTTCAAGATTCAGAGAAAGAAGTGTTTGGGTGTGAACATTACAAAAGAAATTGCAAACTTCGAGCTGCATGTTGTGGCAAATTGTTTACTTGTAGATTTTGCCATGACAAAGTGAGTGATCACTCAATGGATAGGTAAGTGGCTGCCACCATCACTTCTCATCATAATTTAGAGCTTCTGTATTTGTATATGCATTAAATTGCTGCTTGACCGATGCAGGAAATCAACCAAAGAAATGATGTGTATGGTTTGCTTGGAGATTCAGCCAGTTGGTCCAGTTTGTGCTACGCCTTCTTGCAATAGATTTCCTATGGCAAAGTACTATTGCACCATATGCAAGTTTTTTGATGATGAAAGGTAAACTGCACACAATAAATCACTTAGCCTACCACAAGAAACTATTGATCACACTTACAGTCCAAGCACTCGTAATCGATGGTTCTTGTTTGTAAATTTTGAGTGAACACATCTCTTTGATGCTACTTCAGGAACCTCTACTTTAGCTAATCGAGCTATCTTAGACTTACCTATCAATATGATCATTTATCATTGCTTCTTTTGGATCATTTGCTAAGATGTCGTCCCTGTTTGTGTGGCTTCAGGAATGTGTATCATTGCCCATATTGCAATTTATGCCGTGTTGGAAAGGGTCTTGGAGTAGACTATTTCCACTGCATGACATGCAACTGTTGTCTGGGGATGAAGTTGGCAAGCCATAAGTGCTTAGAGAAAGGTCTAGAAACAAACTGCCCTATTTGCTGTGATTTCTTATTCACATCTAGTGCGACAGTCAGAGCTCTACCATGTGGCCATTATATGCATTCAGCTTGCTTTCAGGTCGCTCTCTCTCTCTCTCTCTCTCTCTCTCTCTCTCTCTTCCCCCACAACCACTATCCTTGAGGCATTTTTGCTCTGCTTGCATCTAAGTACTATAATTGCCTAATCAGAAATTGAATGGCACTTCCTTTAAATTTGTCAGGCATACACTTGCAGTCATTATACCTGTCCAATATGCAGCAAGTCACTGGGAGATATGGCGGTAAGAGAACTCTTTTATACCTTTCTTCAAGGTGTTGTCCCTATATGTATGCTCAATCAATAATTGATTAAAAGATAAAGCATTCCAGGCTTACCTTTTTAAGATGTTGAGACCACATGGATTAAATAGATCAACAACGTGCACCATAGTACGGAACGCGGAACTCATGAAGTAGCCTGCTCGTGGTATAAGTTGAAAATCAAAGAACGGAAAAACCAAATCACGATCCTTACCCCCCAAAAAAAAAAAATCATGATGCATAATTCATGATAGAGGACCTGGTTGCATATGGATGCTCTTTGCTGTCAAAACTGGTTTGATTCTTCCGGTTTTCGTGAGATCTCTCTCTCTCTCTCTCTCTCTCTCTCTCTCTCTCTCTCTCTCTCTCTCTCTCTCAAGGAGTTAGATGCAGCTGTGAACTTCTTTCCAACACCGAGTACGTCTTTGCCAAATTTCTTTGCATTTTACACAGGTTTACTTTGGCATGCTTGATGCCCTGCTCGCTGCTGAGGAGCTTCCAGAGGAATACAGGGATCGATGTCAGGTACGAATGCCTCTTAACAGCATAATTATCATGAATTTGGAGATCTCGTATGGTGTATGTAGATTTGTATGTAGATTTGATATTCCACGTGTTTCTTCAGAAGAGGGCAAATATTTGTGCCCAACTGCGTTAGTGGTATTTCTGTATTTATTGTGTTCTTTTTATTTGAAGTCAAAATTCTGACGGAGCCTTGTGCTAGAGCACGGGCTGATGCTTCTCTTCCTCTTCCTCCACTCGCACAAACTGAAAATATCAAGTCTCATGTGGCTTTTCAGGATATTTTGTGTAATGACTGTGATCGAAAGGGATCAGCACGTTTTCACTGGCTGTATCACAAATGTACATATTGCGGTTCGTACAACACAAGGGTGATCAGGGACAGTCCCAACTGCTTGGACTCACGTCAATGATGTGCTTCTCCTAGATAGTAAGCCGAGATTTGCCTAGCTTCTCTGTATATAGTTCAGCAAATTCTTTTATAGCAAAAACCACATCTCTTATATGGACCGAGGAATTTTGTTGCTGTTTTTTCTTTTCCCTTTTCGGTTTTTTGCTTTTCCTGTGAGAAGAGAGATCGTGTCTTGGCGAAAGAAACACTATTATAGCAGCGGCAATCATGTACAGACTTTTGCAGGTTTCCGATATCCTCTGTTTTTGCTTCGTGGCGGGAGTCACAACTTGGTTTCTCAAATCCTTATGAATTTCATATCGTTCTTCTTGCCGAGCCTAACGTTTTAAACGCGCCGGGCAACAATCACGTGCAACTTCACCTCTACCAGCCCAGATGTGGTTTTAACTCGTGCCTCGTCCCAATCTGTCATATCCTAGGGCTATACTAGCCTTCTATACAAGAGCCCATTTTTGTTTCGATGTCTTGCTGATGTGAACCAAGGACCTGTCTTGATGCAATTCTTCGGTAAGTTGACAACCAAAGAGGAGGATGTTTGTTACGTGACTCCATAATCTCTTCAAGATTAAGTTATTCTCCTTTCTCGATTTAGATTTGGGTCAAGTTTTGACGGTTTTACTTTTCCGAAATAGATTGGATATAGATTTGGGACTTCCTTATAAGTATATGATTTGTGTTTTTTTAATATATTGATATTGGTGTTTTTGCAAAGCGATGGTAATGAGGGCGTCGATCTTAGACGCGCACCGCAAGCCCTTGCAAATGAAGTAGAGGAGTTTGGCATGTGCTCATTGTTGAATTTAGTGATCAACTATTAAACGTTTATTGTGGTAGATTTATTCTTGAGGAATGAGAGCATCCTACCAACTAGCTGCGTTCTGTAGACTATACTTTGTTTTAAAATTCGCATCACAAAATGAATTTCTGCCCTAGAAGAGCAGAAATTTATTTTCAAAAGTGCTACATGCGCGTCCTAAACTAGCAATTAATATGTACGCCAAAGACAAATTCTCTTTTTTCTTTTTTTTCCTATTGCAGACTCACTCTTTGATCTTGCAGGAGACAAGATCGTAGAATGTAGAGCACATCTGGGTCACATTCCCGACGATGGTATCCGTCTCGAGGCCGGGACTTTGTCCCCCTCAAAACGGTCACTTTTTGGGTCAAAGACAATCCTCTTTTTCATCTCCGCCTTCTTCGGTTCCTCGTGTTCCGTCGAACCTCCCTCTCTTCTCTAATTCAATTCAAGTGCGCATCTCAGCATTCAAAAATCACCAAAAGGGATAACTTTTGAGCACATTCTTCCCAAGTGACCCGCAGGTCAACAGCGCAAATCCCTATTTTTACGGAGACAAGATGCGGGCAAGCCACTCCGGAAAAGAAGCCATTGTCACATCTAACTCATGCTTCCATGGAAAACTTGTAAAAATAAAAATAAAAAAAAGAGTCATAAATATGTTATAATTATGTCGGTTCTAAACCTTTTTGTTTTTTTGCCAATTGAATCTTAAACATTTTGCATTTACACCAATTCAATTCATTCGATCAATTTTAGCCGGAAAACACTGACGTGGACACTATCCGTCCTACGTAGCGCGGTGGGTGCTCACTTGACTAACTATTATTAATATTTTAACATTTTTTCGAATGTTTTGTTTAGTTCTTTTCTCTTTTATTTCTTTCTCTCTCTCTCTCTTTTTTTCCCCCTTCGCTTCCTCCTATAGCCAGAGCGACAGCAAACCTCACCCAGTAATGGCCGACATTGGCCCTCACCTTTGGCTAATTGCTGGACCTAGAGGAAGAAGGGGAAGGAAAAAAAAAGAAAAACAAGAAAAAGAGAGAACAAAAATATATTAAAACATATTAAAATATTATTAGAAATCGTTCACGCCATCATCGATCGCGCCATGTAGGACGGCTAGCGTTCACGTCGGTACTTTTCGGTCGAAATTAGCCGGATGGACTAAATTGACACTATGCAAAATATTTAGGACTCAATTGATTAAAAAAAAAACAAATGGTTTAGAATTGAATTGACGAAATCGTAATAGGTTTGGGGATTTTTTTGATAATTCACCCTGCTTGCATTGAAAAATTACATGTCTCCACATATATTTCACACCATGCTTGATTTTGTCGCTCACATGGTCCATCAGATTCGAGGTTACACTAGTTTCTCCTCGGTCTAACGTGGTAGATACAGAGCTTTCGCAACGAGAATGTGCTGAATCAACTTATGACAAACACAACTCAGACCAGGAAACAACGATTCAATCACGTTTTGCTCTTCTGCTCCTTGACTGTGAAACAACCAGGGCTAAAGATGCTCGCAGCCCCCTTGGAAATGCATAGGGTTGGCAAGTTCAGCACCGGACTAACCCGAACCGTGCTCCCGTGAGGCGCTCCGAGCCCGTGATTCTGCTTCGGCGGAGCCCTTTGGAGCCACGGATAAGAATGAGACGTCGACGAAGAAGAGGAAGGTTTGGGAATGTGACTAGCTTGTCTTCCATGTGAAGATGATCTTCTCGGAGCTAGCACCGAACCTGTTGACTTGCTTTTTGACAGGAGCTGTGATTGGATGACTGAACTCTTGCTGGTGCAACGATCGCCAGAGTTGAGGCTAGTGCTTCTCCTGAATCCCCAGAAAGACCAAGACTGAAGCTTTTCTTGATCTGATCCCGATCTTGATGGTGCGTTTGCATTCTCCTCTGTTCTATCTGTCTTCCTGTCATCATCGCAGCATGGTGTGGGACTAGGAAGAGGAGTGAGGAAAGGCAGAGGCGCCGCCGCTTCGGAGGTCCTTTTCGCTGCGACACTTGATACCGGCGATGAGGTCGGAGGTTTGGGAATCGAACTAGCTTGCCTTCTATGTGAAGATGATCTTCTTAGGCCTAGCACTGAGCCTGTTGATTTACTTCTTGACAGGAGCCGTGATGGGAAAATTGAACTCTTCTTGGTACAACATTTATCAGAGTTGAGGCTAGTGCTTCTCCTGATTCCCCAGAAAGACCAAGACTGAAGCTTTCCTTGATCTGATCCCGACCCCGACGGTATCAATGCCATCTCCTCTGTTCTCTCTATCTTCTTGTCGTCGTCGTCGTCGTCGTCCCACGGTGGGGGACGAGGAACAGAAATGAGGAACGGGGGATGAGCTGCCGCTTCAGCTTCGCTTCTGGAGGCCCTTTTCGCGGCGAGGCTTTCGCTTTGTATCCGAAATGGAAGGATCACCCCGTTGGCAAAAAGCTCGTCCGCCGAAGAGGACACGTGCTCGAGCCCGCCGGCGCTGATGCCGAACTCAAACTCGCAGTTCGAGCTCGAACGCAACAACGACCCCGACTCTGCATTTCGCGTCTCTACGGCTTCCTTGTCCTTTCGGGGGAGATCAAGGAAGCTCGACGCGAGGGCCGGACAGGTCTCCGAGCACATTGCTCTCGTTCCGGGTAGAAAATTCAGAGGGAAGAGATCAAAGAATTGGCTTTTGCTGATGGTTACGACCTCCAGTGCATTTAGCTTTGGTTCAAGGACTTGTAGATGTATTGCCCCTAGTTCAAGGATGAAGGGCTAGCAGGGAATTCAAATTTGATGGCTCAGTAGGGCACAAGAGGGATTGACAAGAGGTGGCTTGTGGTCCTACTGGCGAGAGTATTTATAATTAAATGTGACTAAGGAAAGAGAAGTCCTTTGGAGCTGAGACGAGAAGATTGGGATGATTCTTCCTGACAAAGGGAAAGTTCAAAGAAGTTTGTTAATCATTTCAACATGGAGGGGGCAGAATGAGGTTGGGCACTGTCGGGATAAAACGGGAGGGCAGACACATGAGATGGCGGCCACTCAAGAGAATATGCAGGTTAGAACAAGCCCATGTGCCCATGCCCTTCTATTATGGAGAGAAGAGAGGGAGAGAGGGAGAGAGTGGTCGTCATCGGACGCAAAGGAAAATGCAAATATTAGCCCAAGGAAAGAATTCCAAAGGGGCTAGAAGCCATATGATATTTTTAATGTAGGGGTGAGCATGGTTTCAGGGTAGAACCTGAAATCTGAAGAACCAGACCGATGGAATCGGTAGGTTCCAGGTTCCAAGGTATGAAGGGTAGGTTCCAGGTTCCAAAAATTAAAATTAGGGAATCTATTCTGACGGGTAGGTTCCAGGTTCTAGGTAGGTGGAACATGGAACTGGAATCTGAAGCAAGTTTTTATATTTTTTCTTGGTAAATGTCTTTGCGTCATCCTGCGGTATTCCATAATATCCAATGCTGAGTGTGTAATACAGAATCACTTTATCATTAAGACTTTTACTTTGTTAATGTTTCATATTTTTCGTCTCTAAATATGAGTTGTGGTCAGTAAATTTTAACAGTTAGTGATGGTCATTAAATATGATTATTCACTGTAATCATTCAACTAAAAATACATGTGAAACTTGGGTGGAACTTGGAACCGACCCTGGAACCTGTGACAGAGTAGGTTCTAGGTTCCAGATTCCAAAATATGCAGGGTAGGTTCCAGGTTCCACAAAATAAAAAACCTGTATAGACGGATATGTTCCAGGTTTCAGGTGGAACCTGTACGGAACCTGGAACCGCTCACCCCTAATTTTTATCTCACAATCATGAGAGATCCGCATGGTCCTTACTTGTGTCGGTCGTTATGGATAAACATCGCAAGACTCTACAATGGTTCCCGCCTTTGAAATTAGATGAGTCCAGACACTTTGTGTTCATGAGATTTGAACCTTTGAGAGAGATAGACAGATCGAGCGCGCTCTAGCCAATGCCGCTGATGCATGTGGGTGGGGCTACAAGCAATATGATTCGACACATTCCGTTTTGGAAGAACAAAATATGCCCCGGATCGGTTACAAACCGATCGAGATTTAACAGATTCAATACCATAATTCCTTTAATCACGAAACTCTGAGTCCGGACCACAATAGAATCGGCTCATCAACAAACGAAAATTTGTCAATAGACGGCCGACGCGACGCTTGTTAAGCATCCGATTAAAAGGGAAGTCGAGAAAATTGGCAGCCACTTCGTCAACGGCTTAGCCTGGAGCTAATTGAGAAATTGACTTGGGAATCAAACCACCTCTGGAAACATTCAACCCCAAACATTAATGCTGACCAAGCAAAGAAGTCGACAGCTGCTCAGAGCTTGGAGGGTAATTTGACTTGCGTTTCGAACGAGATATTTTTCGGCAATTATTGCTTTGGTTGGTTGGTCAAAGTGGGTAATCCCCACCTCGAGTCAATAAAGGAGGATCCCCCGAAATAAATGAAAAGCCCCGGCAAAAAAAACCTCGTCAAAAACGACAGTCCGTTTGACCTAACTCGTGCGCAAGACACGTCATACGTCCACGTGGCGCGTCGTTCTTCGGCACGATTGGGGGAAAAACCCTTGTTCGCCATCGTGGATGGCATGATGCCTCAATGACGTTGTTGGAATGCAAGAGGGTTAGGGAACCAAATCTCACCCGACCATTGACCAGCCAAATTGACCTCGTGTTCTTACCCAACACTAATCGCCAATAGTTCTTTGGGTGTATACCGCCGGAAAAATTAGCAAATCAATCACACACCTACTGTATACGGATGTGCGGTTGAGTTCAAAACTTTTCGATATTGATAATTCGGCCCTAAACCTTTTTGGGCGAAATTCTAATGTAGTCCTTCCAACTAATTTTTCTCGAAAATCGTCGAAGTGGCAGTTTTGATCATCGTCGATCATCCTACGTGGCCCACTGCCATATCAAGCGATTTTTGACGAAAGTTAATCGAGAGGACTATGTTGAAATTCCACACAAAAATTTAGGACCAAATTAGTAACATTAAAAAAATTTAAGATCAAATTGACATCAGTATAATAAGTTAAGAACTGATTGGTTAAATTTCCCAATACCATAAAACAAATCCTAAATTATACCAGTTCAAACAGCTATATCCCAACATTCTTATTATGTTACCAAAACTCTTAAATTATGCTCACTATTACGCTAATACTCCATAACTTTTTTAGTGTCACTAAAATCCCAAACCTATACTGGTATGACAAAAAAAAATCTTAAAATTTTATTACATTGGTACAAGTTCAGGATATTAGTGATACAAAAGAAGTTTGAAATAAAGATATCACGGTGGGCATAATTGATTTTTTTTTTTTAAACATATGGCACTAGTACAAGTTTGGGAGTTTTGGTGATAAAAATAGAGGTTTGGGATATTGGTATTGTGATGGGTACAACTTAGGATTTCTTTTAGGGCAATGCTATTTCCAATCCCATTTTGGCTGAGCCACTCTTTTTTTAAATCAATAGACCGAAATACCCTTTTCTTTCCTTGATTTATTGTTACTTTTTTTTTATCAACCTAACCAACATAACTGCATCCGTTCATATTTTCTCTCTTAAATTATCAGTTTGACAACATAAATGTCAAATTACACCTAATAAAATATTATCTTATCATGCGTCATCCTATCACTTTGCCTAGAGAATGGTTATTTTTAGTTTATGGTCTCATTTTTTTTAATTACAAAGGTTATACAAAAGGTTAGAAATTTTTAGTTAGAGCAGCTTATAAACACACAATTAACTACTTAAACTTTATGAAATAGTTTAAGGAAAAATTTATCTTAAAGTTAAAATTTAAAATTCAATCTAATTATCTAGTAGATTTTTACCTTGTGGTTGATTTTTTGGAATAGATTTATAAATTTCTAAAGTTAAACATTGCTAATATGTTCTTTCTTTTGAACTTTTCATATTTTAATATGAATTGCAAGACGGGGTTGAAAATTTATGTACACATCTTGTACTTTCAAACTCACGTTAGACTTTAGACTAAAAAAAAAAACTCACAGCATATATTTTTTTAAGGGAAAGTTTTAAGCATATTTTAATGTTTTGATCCGCTTGCTATGAGATTGAATTAGCAATCGATAACAATTAGTAATTAATATGCTTGACATTTGATCATGGTTTTAACAAATTAGCATTTTTCTTTTTGAATTTTTTTTTATCAAGATTGGCTAAATAATTAAAATGAATTTTAATTTTCGACTTTGCAATATAGTTTCACTCACACTCTAGGGGAAAAAAAAGGCAATTAATTCTGTGTGATGAGACTATAAATTAAAATTGACAACATTCTCTAGGAAAAATGATTATAAGACGTGGTAAATTGAGTGATAGTGTCGTCCTTCTTTTATGTTATTTTTCCTTGTTCTTTTGAGACCAAATTTATTTTTCATGTTAAACGAAAATAAAAATCCACGAAGTAAACACTTTCCTTTCAGTAGTAGTCACGTGTTGGCAGCACATGCAGCGCTCCAATCACTTGTCATGTGGAGGAATTAGACGAAATTCTGACAATGAAGAATACCGGGAGAAATTATTTTCATAATATATAGTACATGTTTCGGCGAATATTTATTATTGTCGGGTCTCTCACACAAAAAAATGCCCTCAGAGTTTCATAAAATTACACTGATGCCATTTGTAGTACGTCACAGCTAGGGAAGCATGGTTTCAGAATAGAACTTGAAATCTAAAACTAGACAGGTGGGAAATCAATATTGTTCTAAGTTTCAAAGTATGCAAGGCAAGTTTTAAGTTTCAAAAACAAGGAAACCTGTTACGACGGGTAAGTTCAAGGTTCCAGATAGGTGGAACCCCCGAAACAAATTTTTGTGTTCTTCTTGACATATGTCAGTGCGATCATGCGGTATTTCCTATGATAATGAGTACATAACCTGGAACCATTAATCTAAGCTTTCATTTTTGAGGATATTCATTATTGAAAATTTTATTTTGCTAATATTTCATATTTATTCATGTGTCTAAATATGAGTCCTGATCAATAGATTAAAGTAATAAGTAATGGTCATTAAAAATGATAGTTCACTATTATCGTTTAATTAAAATACAAATGAAACCTGAGTAGATCCAAAACCTATGATAGATTAGGAATTTGGGTTCCAAGGTATGTAGTTATATTACATGTTCTAAAACATGAGGAAGTTGCTTTAATGAGTAGGTTGCTTATACAAAATCTGGAACCACTCACGCTTAGTTGAAGCAATTGCCTAGTTGGAGAAATTCTCAGCTCATTGTGTCGGCTCCTCTGTCACTGCTCTTATGCAATCGAAAAGAAAAAATACAAAAGAAAGGGCAGCTTAGTTAATTCGTATTTGTTCTATATAAGAAGTTGTATATCTAAACCCAAATAAAATAATAATAAGTGGTCATTTCTTAATTCGTCTCTCAAAGAAGAAAATTTCAAGATAATCATTCTTATTCCGAGAGCTATTTTTGGCTAGAAATAATTTTTCTGTTTTTATTTCCTGAATAAGTTTCTGAGCAGAGAAACGCATTTGATAATGACATAAAAAAAATTATGTTTCCAAAATAAAAATTCGTTTGATAACAACATAAAATTTCTACAGTTCACGATCAACACGAAAGAGGGGAGGAGTGAGCGATGAGAAAAATTCTTATTTATATTTATGTTCCAAAATTAGAAAAGTAGAAAAAAAATTTCTTTTTATTTCTGTTCCAAACCTATTTTTGGATTAGAAATTTCTCCTGAGAACTAGAAAATTGAAATTATTTTACCAAATAAAGTTGTATTCCAAATCTACTCCCGAGAACAAAAAAATTAGAAAACAATACAACAGAATAATTATCACTGGCGCCCTAAAAGACTATCTATCTTTTCCTAAAAAAAAAAAAGTTATTTCAGCTCGCAATTAAATGTAGTTATTTATTCATTTCAGTTGCAAAAAACATACATGAAAGCATATTAAGATTCGCTACCAATCTGTCAATTGGTATCGATGTGAGAAAATTAAGACAAGATAAAATCGAATTGGTTCTACTCTTTCCAAACCTAATCCGAACCGAATTATTTAAAGGTAGCGAAATGGGTCTGTTGAATCACTTTCCACTCGTATTTGCAAGATGGGGTGTAAAAAAGCATCACTCCAATTTTATTAATATATCAAAACGAACTCCAATCAATTAAAAATTGGGTCTAAATGGATTCTACTTAGACCCATCTTGAATTTATTTTCAATTAAAAAAAAAGGCCGAGCTTCGAGACTTTAAATTTTGCATTGTTTTTGTTGAGGCCGCTCCTCGGTTTCTGTCGTCGCCAACTCCCGCCACCGCCACGGCCTCCTGCGGCTGTAACATTATCTTCACTAAGGACCATTAGCCATCACCTTCAATATCAACATCAACATCACCTTTATCCCAAACCAGTTGGGGTCGGCGGTCGATGAACCCGAAGCGATCTTTAGGATTCATCTCATAAGGGGCAGCTCTTTTTTTGCGGCCGGCTCGCTACACCTGACGCAAACCTTCCTCTTTTACCCTGGCTTGGGACAGACTATGTAAGCTACATAGGCGGAGTTCGCTAGCCACCACCTTGCGGCGGGTTATTCCAGGATGGCGAACACCAGGAGATGGTTTTTCGTTCTCTAATCAAAGCATGCTATCACAGAGAGGAGGATGTGACCACCGTGGGGAGCTCACCTGAGGAGGGCACCTACGACAAGGTGGTCGACCAATGACCGTTTGCTGCCCCCATAGTTCTCAACCTCATCACGACACACGGCGAGGATTCTTCTTGCCTTTTCAGGCCACCGCCGAAGCACAACGACACGGTGGCGGCCCTCGGATTTGAAGACCCGATATGCAACAGTGCAGATTTTGTTCGGTTTTGAAGTGACTTTCATTTATCTGTCTGTTTAACTTAGCACACGTTTTTATTATACTTTACTATTGTTCAATTTGTTATTTGCAGAATTCTTATTAATATGAAAACAAATAATAACCGAATTTTGAGTTATTTGAGTGGAAATGGATTATCAATATTATACTGGAGAACAAAAAAAAAAGAAAAAGAAAAAGTCAATGCAAATCTCCATGGAACCAATAGCTGGAGCCAGTATTCTCAGTTCTGAGACAGACAAAAATCTCTTCAATGAATGACAAGCAGCGAGCTTCCCAGACGACTTCATATCAATTTCTCACACAATACAAGGCCAACTGGACAGGTTAGCTCTTCCTGTCTTATGTACAATCACAGGCATTTCAACGCTTAATCAGAATTTCCCAAAACAAAATATCATATTCATATATGCTATCAACAATTGCACGGTAAACAATTACCAGTTCTGACGCCAGAATTCTGGTCATCTTAGGTCAATGATGTCAAATTTAAGATCCGGATTCATATAAACATCTGTACACGACTTGTAAATTGGCCCACCATCCGAAGGCTGGTTATGGGGGTGAAACCCACGCTGCTGGCACTGTCTTATGACTGACATGCCACCGGGCATCGTCAACCGAAAAATCCCATGGGTTCTGCACAGAGTTAAAAGGACGGGTGTTAACTATATGCATATCAGCCAGCAAATGGGGCAATAGATGGAAAAACAGGCTAACCTCGAACCATCTCGTGGAGCCATCACTATTGCAACAGATTCCGGCAACATGATCTGGACCAGGGGAAACAAATGAGTGAAAGCTACAAAGCGTAATGACAATCCACCTTTAAAGTGCTACATGAGCTCAATAGCCTACACTGGTGGACGTAAGATCAAAAAAGAAATAGATGGAGTTTAAGACAAGTGTAATTTTCAGAAGCCACATCCTGGAACGGGCAGAACAATAGGAAACACTCATGTACGGTAGCATGCAGCATGTTTGGCGTGTGAATAAAATCTTCTCTCAGGCAGTACATCACTGGTGATTTTATTACAATTGAACCATTTAGTCCGAGTCAGCAGAAACTTTCTATATAAGAAGAGAAATTTTCTTCCTAGGTAAGGTAACCGCGAGAAAAGATCAACTCAAAAGTTAAGAATGTGAAGATCAAATAGAATAAATGAACTAAAAATCAACACACACTGTCTGGTACGTTGACAACCTTATTCCAAGGGCGAGAGAAGCCCAACTATTCTATTTTCCACACACACCACCACCTAGCCAATTAAAAGGGTGACAAATACCAGAAAGGGATACATACCTGATATGAGTAATGTGTGTGAAGATCGATCGATGACATGAAACAGGACTGCGTAGGATGCGTCTGAAATTAAACATTGAAGAACAACCAATCCCTCAGTGAAAAATTAAAACAAGTAGGAGCTTCCAATATAATTTAGCAAAACATATGAAAGGCACGTGCAGCTGACAATGAACCACTAAAGTTTGATCACCCACCACAAGATAAGAGAACATACAAACGACAGAAGAAATTCCTCTTCCCACAAAGGAGAAAGTCATGTGATCTCGTAATTTGCAAGGAGAGATCTCAACTATGCTGAACGACTGAGCAATGCAACCAGTTTTATCTGTTTATAGCCACATCCAGGATAATAACATGCAATCAACAGCGAAGATTCCCCATCCTTCCCGATGTAGGGGAGACTCGAGAAGGAAAATGCATCCGTTTGGTAAGTGTTCAGATCATATTGCCTTTTGTGAATTACGCTCTGGATTTTGATAAAATAATGGGAAGATACTCAGCTTCTAAGCAATAAGTTCTCACATACGCAATGGTTTCAGTTCACAACCAAAATTACTGCCACAAAATTACTCTGGATCATCTCTTTTAAAGCTTCCAAACAATGGATCGCTCTTTTGCAGCTCGTCTCAGAATCACAGAAGTGGTAAAAGCAAACAAGTCTTTGTAAGCAAACCTCAGCAATCAAAAATCACAGGTCATCCAAAACATGGTGTTCGTTCTAAAACTCTAGTAGACATTGCATGAACCCCCTTGGATTTTGCCCTAATACACCAATGCCTCATCCTTCATTTTGAAAATGTAAAAACATAAAATGTCTCCGAACAAAAAGTGACACTGTATTAAGTTTGTTCAGCTTTCTTGTGCTTGAACACGTCAACAAAATACATGCGCCATGTATAGCAAAAAATGCAGGCAAATTATATGCACCATTATCCACTCTACCAGACATTTTGACTGAATATAGCTCCAAAAATAAGTGCAGTGTCTAAAATAGTGTCCTTGCAATATAGCCAACGTGCAGGAACTTTAAATAGCGTGTTCCTATTATAACTTTCCAATACAAGGGCACAAGATGAATTTACTTCCTTTCCTCTACAAATCTGTGAAGACAATTCTGAAGGCTGGTCATCTTAAAATTTATTAAATATGATCCTTCATCCAAACTAATAAGATGCCTAATGAATGGAGGAAGAGTATGATTGTGCCTATCTACAAGAACAAGGGAGATATGCAGAATTGTTGCAACTATAGAGATATTAAGCTTATAAGCCATACAATGAAATTGTGGGAAAGAGTTATTGAGCATCGTTTAAGAATAGAAACCAAGATCTCTGTAAATCAATTTGGATTTATGCCAAGAAGATCTATCATGGAGGCTATTTTCTTAACACGACAGTTGATGGAGAAAAATTGAGAAAAGAATAAGGACCTACATATGGTGTTTATTGATCTCAAGAAAGCGTATGATAGGGTTCCAAGAAAAGTTTTGTGGTGGGCTCTTGAGAAGAAAAAAATACTCTTAAAGTATGTAGAGATATGTATGACGGTGTCACTACATGTGTAAAGGCCTGTAATGGCACATCAAGTTATTTTCCAATCACGGTACGTTTACACTAAGGTTTGGCTTCAAGTCCTTATCTTTTTGCACTAGTTATAGATGAGCTAACAAAAGGTATCCAAGATGAGATGCAATGGTATATGCTATTCGCAGATGATATTATGCTTATTGATGAGATCAAGACTGGGGTTGATGCTAAATTAGAATTATAAAGAAACACGTTAGAGTCTAAAGGATTTACGTTAAATCGGCGTAAGACAGAATATATGAAGTGTAAATTCGCCACGATAAGAGAAGAAGATCAAGAATCTGTGGATATACATGGACAAAAGGTACCTAAGAAAAATGCTTTCAGATATTTGGGATCAATTTTGCGAAAGAGCAGAGAGATTGATGAGAATGTTAGCCATAGAATCTGAGCAGATTGGATGAAATGGCGTAGTATATCAGGGTTTTTGTGTGACCGCAGAATCCCTCTTAGGCTAAAAGGAATAGAATAGCAATAAGTCCTGCAATGCTATACGGAGCTGAATGTTGACCAGTATAAGAGCAATATGAGCATAAAATAGGGGTACCAGAAATGAGGATATTATGGTGGATGTATGGTCATATAAGGATGGATAAAATAAGAAATGACAATATTCGACAAAAAGTTAAAATAGCACCGATGGCAGAGAAGATGAGAGAACATAGATTGAGATGGTTTAGACATTTTTCGTAAATCCCTAGATGCCCCGATAAGAACAGAAGTTTGTTACCGCGAATATGACATAAACAAAGAAGAGGTTGGCCGAAACTCACTTAGAAGAAGATAATAAAACAAGATTTACTGAAGTGAGAAATAGATTAGCAAACGATTTGTCTTAAGACGGAGTCGAGGAAAGCTATTCGCATTGTAGAGGAGGAGATTTCCTATGTTCCAGATTGCCCTGTTTAGCCATCTTTCCTCTCTCTTTTTTTTTTAAATATATAATCCATGTCTTCACTTTTATTTTAATATATTTTATGCTTTTCTCTTCGGGTTCATCGACCGTTGATCCCAACTAGTTTGGAATAAAAGTGATGTTGATGTTGATGATGTTGATCTCAATACCGACTCCACCTTAAATAAAAATACAAGGCAAGAAGAGTTCACAAACACACCACAAAATACTCACATGAATCCACCCTAGTGGAAAAAGAGATTGCTTATCTTGCACTTCAAATATCTCTTCTTCATTTGTGGTCTGGCACTGGTTTTAAACAAATGTCAGCAGGTGAAGAACGAAAAATGATCAACGAAATAATAGCAACACTTAAAATTTCTAAATGTGTGAGGCTGACATACAGAATCCGATGTTGATTCCTGCTTTGGAATGATTAGGGCAGTGATAAAGAATTTTCTCTGTTTCTGTCAAAAAGACATGGAGAAAATATTAGCCTCACAAATAGCAAGGAACAATTTGAAGATTCTGCAGTACTCACAAGTGAACCTGCAAGGATGCCACACGTTTCCAAATTGCGGTCAGTATTGACCTTAGCCAGTTTCATGAAGGTATTCATCAATGCCGTTGACTGCAAAAAGAAACAGCAGCACAAACAATGAGCATGCACAAATTCTCAGTCTGAACTCTCTAGTTATTTACTGACTATTACCAATCTATCATCTGCAAGGATATTCTCTCTCTAATATGTACATTGCATGCTCATTAAAGCATGAATTACTCGTAACTTGATAAAGTCTGTGCATTGGAAATGCCAACATTTCCTCATTTACTTACTTAACAAGTGCCTCCAGGCACTCTTTAAAGCTTCAAATAAATTGGCCTAAATTGGATAGTCAAAGAGTTTCTGTTATGTCTATGGCACTCTCCCAAGAAAAAAGGTGGTTATAAACTAAAAGGGACCAACGCAATAAAGTAACCACGAGCAAAGGACTTCAACACTCACAATGTGCAACTGCAGGGGAGACTCTGAACAAATATAATTATCAGATGCTGGCTTATCCAAGCCACACTTTAGATCATTATGTTCATGAGACAATCCTGGAATTAAATCTTGCACTTCTGCCAGAACAGGGGGAGGAGATGGCTGTCGAATGATATCTGCTTGAACAGTTGTTTCAGTAGTTTCAAAGGAGATCATCAGAGGTTCTTCCTCAGCTTGAGGCACCTTGTTGCCATCGTCAACAATGAGATTTGAATCCAAACTAGATGCTTCCTTTTCCAATTCAGCGGAGTCCTTCTTGATTGCATGTTTGTCTTCTACAGATAGTAGCAGCCTGCTTCTTGCAAAAGGCACCATCAGTCAAGGGTGCAAGCGAAATCAATGTGAGAGGAAAGCACATATATACTACAATAATCACAAAGCTTCCTAGGCCTCAAAACCTTTCCACAATGTATATGTATTTAATGAACAGCAGAATGGACTGCAGTACATAGAAGACCAACCTGGGTATTTCAACAGGAGTCAAGTCTATGTTGCTTGGATATTGAACCTAGTCATACGAAAAGTCGGCATCCGTCAGGATTGAAGAATGAAGAAAACATTTAAGACCATAGTTCCATACCCATTTATTGCTGCTAGGCGGCTGCCAGTGCCCATTAAGTCCATTAGGCCCTAAAATGGAATGCCTGGAGAGAGTCTCCTCCTTCGGGCGCACCATGCTAAGTGATCTACAAAAATCAAGAGAAAAAAAAAATAAAAAAAAAAGGTGAAGAAGTCTCTCATTTGCCAGGCTAAACAAACTTCTAGACTTTTTCATTCATGCTAATCCAGCACACAAGAATCGCTCAAGAATAACAAATCAATTTCTTACCTACTCGACCGGACTACATCTCACAATAATCTGTACTACAAGTTTAGCTTATCTTCACAAACTTCACTTATGCACGTCTCATATCTAAGCAACCCTTCCATACACGCGTTGCAATGGAAGCATAATTTTACCTAGCCAATATATAGCAGATAGTCTTTAAGAAAACTGTGCGTACGCCCATCAAAATGGTAATACAGGGGGTACTAAAGGACATCAGCAGACAACCATAAGTTCTCAAATACCCTGATAAGAGGTGCCTAGTGTGGGGTAGTTCACAATTTGACTGACCAATTCTACAGGACTAATACACATTACTTTTATTGCATTAGTGGTTTGATTAGGCATAGAACAGAAAGAAAGTGGCTTGGAGACCTAACCAAGAAACCAATGAGGGCACCATCATACAGGAACTATCAAATCTAGACCATCAACAGTATGAGTTGCTTGCACTAGAACAACTGTGCTTACAAGGAGTTCAGCAAAACCCCACCTGATACACAATTCTAACTTAACAAAGTTATCAACATCAACATCACCTTTATCCCAAACCAGTTAGGGATGGCGATCGCTGAACCCAAAGCAAAAATCTTAAAATATACTAAAATAAAAGCAAAAAATGGGTACTCCAAAAATAAATAAATAAATAATAAATAGATAAATAAATAATAAAAAAGATTAAACAAAGCACTCTAGAACATAGGAAATCCCCCCCTCTACAATGCGGATAGCTTTCCTCCACTCCGTTCTAAGACAGACCGTACGTCAATCTATTTCCTACTCCATTAAATCTTGTTTTAACAAGGCTATCAATGAATCGAAATTACTTCCAAAATGTGTAGATGTCACCAAGAAACAACCACTTACAATTTGTGGAATTGCTCATTTACTGGACTGGATTGCAGAGGCGGCTGGATCGTTGTACTTTGATAATTTGATAGTAGAGAAGCTGGTCTTGATACCTTGGATAATGCATAGCATTAAGATCAATGCTCCTTAAATAAAAAAGATAGCAAAGCACAACTCACACAACTTAAGTGAAGACAGAGTTAGGATGAGTTTGTGGAAGAATAGGTAGCGATACCACTTTCATGCCATAATTTGTTGAAGTCTGCTTTCTGACAGGAGTCCACTCCAGAGAATTACTTTGATCACGATGACCCCAGTTATTCATCTGGCTCACCTGGTTCCCGTTAGAACCAGCGATTTTCTGCTGCACTTTGGGTTTCCATTCCTCCAGCTCAGTCAATGCATTTAGCAATTGCTACAAGAGAAACCATAAACCATGTTCACAAGTGATCCAGAACAATGCAGTATTTCTCAATCGTACATGAAGTGACAAAGGAAACTAGGAAGATACCTTTTTCAGTAACTCCTTCTTCTTTTGTGAAGATGCTCTATAATCTCGATGGCGAGGAATGGTCTCGGAAACCAAACTGAGGCCAAAAAATGGAATTATATATAAAGCTCCAGTGTATTTTCTAGCAAATATGAGCAAACCAGTCCTTTCACGACCAAATCAAATATCTATTCGCTGGATAGTAACACAAAGAAAAACGAGGGATGATATATTGTACCTCGAAAACCTGAGAAGCATAACGTACAGATCTACAATATTATTCTCCTCTCGGAATATATTAGCCTGCACGCAATTGACACAGGGGAGATAAACAAGCAGTTAAGAATGAAAATCAACCCAAAAATTTGGGGGTGCAGTATTCAGGAGCCATAGAGTTAGAGCACAGAACAGGCGATTCAGTCACGTCACGACAATGATCCACGATATGCAAGATCAGCAGCATGCATCAATCAAAGAACATGGAGCTGATACTCATTCTAACTCTAAGTGTTCAGGGTCAGCCAATCAAAATCATAGAAGATGTTTTAGCCATCCAGTAATCTGCTATAACCAATGACGGCAAGTAAGACATTCTTCCATCGCTTTAACTGACATGCACTGAATAGGCAGAATCAAGTTCTGAGATAACAATGGGAGAATCAATACATAGCAATTCATCAGACGTACCTCACTCAGACAAGATGGAGTGATCGTGTTATGGAGACAGACTACCTCTATTAAGCATGTTACCAATATCAAGAAATGACTGGCAAAGTCTGGAAACCCCAGAATAGGCTTCACAGTCTCGCTCCTGTCCTTACACATGCTATCACAAGATCTTCCCTTTAACCTAGACCAATCATTATGGCTACCATTGGCAATAAGAATCCACAAAATTGACTGATACAGCAGACGTATCAGAAGCTTCAAATTAGATGCGTACAAACGGAACCCGACAGGGTTGCCTCGTCGTGAAGTAAAACATAATCTGATATCCTCCGACATTCAAAACTGTCTAGTGAACTCGCAAAAAGCCATGAGGAATGAAATGCTCCAGAAGTTGCAACTAACTGACGACAATTAACTAAGCAACGAGTCTCCACATCTCCCATGCCTCACATTCGATTTATTTAAAAACCAAATAAGAACTTAAAGGTACCGAAAAAACAGTTGAGATCACATTCAGGGCACCGAGAAGAACCGTGAATCGAGCAGAAAAATTTTCAACGGACCTGCTTGAGGACATTATCGGCGATCCTGTAGTAGTAGCGCAGAGCGATACGATTGTCGACATCGAGCCTCTGCGCACTCGCGGCGATGTCGATCCTTGCTGAAGAAGAAGAAGAAGAAGAAGAAGAGGAAGACCTCATTCTTCCAATCGAATCGATCTCTCCCTCGCTCTGGCTCCCCCCACACTTGCGCTTCCGTTTTCCTTCTCAAACGAAGCAAGCATCTACTGGAGCACTCGATTGAGGTCTCCGCGCCGGTTCAGCCGATAGCCGCGAGCTCAGACGACGGTCGTCAATGGCTGCTTGGGCTCGGAGTTGGCGAGAGAGAGAGAGAGAGAGAGAGAGAGGGGACGCGATTCAACCGAAACGGTGATTTCGGGTTTGTCGCGAGGGCGAATTTGGAAATGCCGCGACGCCATTAGAAATGGCCGGTTGTTTGGTTGTTGTGGAAAAGGAGACAATAAAGTCAACTCTAATTCGCGTTTGGATGGTCGACCCGGCGCGTTATGCAGTTTTGGGACGTCCCTGCACCGGATCTGGAGTAGAACTATCCGGACTGTGGAATGGCTCATCGGGAGAAGCCCAAATCGAGTTTAGTGCATCGGGCCGGATCGATAGAGTCCAAAGGAAAAAGGGCCCGAATTATTGAGTTGGGTTGGGCCCCGAAAAAGGAAGGGGAACTCTAACTTTTGGTCTCTTGAAATTACGCATTTTCTGCGACTTTTATTTGTCGAATTGAGTCCTCAAACTTGCACGAATTCCCTGATCAAGTCCCTGACTTCGGCTATTCCTTTCTTTCTTTCTTTCTCTACTTTGATTTGAACTGCTTGGTGTGAAAATGAAATCTTATATGTGTCCGAAACGGAAGTCGCACATCCACTGTGCCCGAGATAGAGACAACAGGGTAAAAAGGGACTTTTAGATGGTGCGTAGACCGTCAGACGATCCGCTTTCATTTTATCGTAGACTAAAAATGAACCAGCTATCTGAATCAATGGTGGTGGACGTAGATTGTGTAGAAGAATTTCTACATTTGGATTGAGGGCGAATGCGTGAAGGTAAATGTTGATAGATCCTGGATCGAGGGAGAATTGGAAGGATCGATGGCTAGCGTGAGTCATGGTGAAGCTAGCATCATTGTTGATGGCTTCGCAAGCTCGGTTCATGCCCTCTCGGCTATGGAATGCGAAACCCCAGCTTTGCAAATGGCTCTATCACATCTGTTGGAGGAGAGAGAGAGAGAGAGAGAGAGAGAGAGAGAGAGAGAGGAGGCTTCAATGTAAAAGTAGCTCCCGAAGTCTATCGCGTCTATTGGTCGTCTAATGAAGTAAAGTAGCAACGACCTTCTGAGTGTCATCGCTAAAAGTAGCTCTCGAAATCTGTCACGTCTATTGGTTTTCTGATGAAGTATAAAGTAGCGATGAATAGGTTGTTTTGTCGCTAATCAGCAACCACATACAAGATGTCGTCGCTAATTAGCGAGTAAATTAGTGATGAATCACACAGAAGATAGAAAAAACAAAAGATGACACACAAATTTACTAAAACCTTTTGATCCCACAACAATTGAGCCAACTTTAAAAAAAAACCTAAATCCGATGTTATTTTGGGGTGCTGCCCCCGAGTCCCAACCTACTCATCAGCAAGCGGGACCCCCATTTTGGGGGCACTGCGCCTAAACCCCCACATTTCGTGTGCAAGGGTCACATATCAGTGATTCATACTTCAGTTTCTCTAAGTTTATGTGGGCATATTCAGGATGAGAAACAAGGGTCTCTGAAATATTCACCAACTCCAACACCTAAAAAAAATTCAAGTGAAAAAAAAAATAAACAAATTACTTGGCCACGAAAGTAGCGACGACCAAGTGCTGCAGCAGCAATAGCAGTAGCAACAACAACAGCAACAACAATAGTAATAATAATAATAATGACAACAGCAATAACATATGTCGCAATAATAATAATAATAATAATTACTCATAATTAGCAAACTGAAAGATCATAATCATAATCTTCATCTTCATCTTCTTCATGAGTATCATCTTTATCCTCTATCTCAAAATCAAATTCTTCAACATATTCAATGCTTCTAGCTCCAGACTATAGGACCCTTTTGACATAGTAAACGACGTCCATTTTTGTGCCATAATATATCAAATCAAACCTTGAAATGTGCTCAACAACTCTTCAGAATATCATTTCATGAAATAGAGATGTTTTGACCCTCAAATCCACACTACAATAAGATCGTGCACTCTCACCCAAGAATGAAAAACATGTCAAAATGCACCATAACATCATCCAACACCCATAGGCATGCAAAATCTACATGGTAATCATATCCAGCAACTAATCAGCAAACTCAAACGACCATAGCCTCTAATTCTCCTCATATTTTCGCTAAAAATCATTCTCCAATCCATTAGCTAATAAACTAGGATACTAGAATCAAATAAGTTTACCCTTCATAACGAACCTTTATGAATGAAATGGGACAAATCACGATGGCAAGAACTCATCTTAGAACCCTGCGTCAAAGGAGGTCAATGGTTAGAGGGCGCCACCGGTGTGAAAATCGATAATGGAACCAAGGGTATCTTGGCCTCACATGGGCTTCACCGAGGCTCCATTCGAGGAGAGGTTAGTGCTAGAGGTCGGGGAAGGTGTGAGGAAGACGATGGTGATGGTGGTTGGCCAAGGGGGTGAGGCAGTGAGCCAGGGCAGTGGTGGCAACAAATATTTTTGAGACAAACTTTATCTGCCACCAATTAGCAACGACAGAGGTTGTTGTCACCAATTTTGTGACGAATTTTATTTGTCTTTAATTTTAGTCGTCTCTAATTTTGCGACTAATCGTTTTTGTCGCGAATTAACGATAAATTTAGCGACGAATAGTTTTACGGAGAACATTTTTTGTCGCTAATTAGCACCGACGGAATCTGTCATCACCAATTTTGCAATGAATTATTTTTGTTGCTAATTAGCAACGAATAAATTTGCAACGAACTTTTTTCGTCACTAATTTTGCGACAAATTATTT
Source organism: Psidium guajava (assembly GCA_016432845.1). Classification (NCBI taxonomy): domain Eukaryota; kingdom Viridiplantae; phylum Streptophyta; class Magnoliopsida; order Myrtales; family Myrtaceae; genus Psidium; species Psidium guajava. The sequence continues at coordinate 38,531,189 of CM028228.1, forward strand.
TTGTTGCTAATTAGTAACGAGTTTAGCTATGAATAGATTTGCGACAAACATTTTTTGTCGCCAATTAGCGATGATGGAAGTTGTCATCGCTAATTTTTGCGACGAATTATTTTTGTCGCTAATTAGCGACGAACACGTTGTCACAAAAATCGGCCCCATGTTGCACCAATATTAGAGATGACTTCTGTGATGAATGTGTCATCGCAAATGTGCCCTATGTATTTTGCGATGAAATTAGCAATGAAATTACCAACGAAGTTATTTTTGTTGCTATTTTCGTCCCAAATTAGCAACGAATTTTCTTTCATCGCTATTTCTGTCACAAATTAGCAACAAATTCTCCTTCAACGCTATTTCCCTCGCAAATTAGTGACGAATTTGTTTTCATTGCTAATTTTCCATGGCTAAATTCTTTTTTCTTGTAGTGAGTGAATCATGTGAATAATACAAGGGGCTTGGGCATCTTATGAAATGAACAAACATCTCTAACAGTTGAATCAACTTTTGAAAACTACAGTTACTTTTGTCCATGCTCCAAATGATTTTTAAAAAAAATTGTTACTTTGGAAAGACTTGCATGGAATTAGCCTTTCTAATCATCTACCCAGGGCTTGTATAAGGGATTTTAATGAAATACTTTGGCAAAATGATACTTTTAGTTTCATAACTTATGTGCGGAGATCACTTTAGTACTAAAAGTTTCAATTGAATCACTTTAGTGCTAAGTCGGAGATAAAAGGATCACTTTGGTCCTATTCCGGCCAAAAGTACCACGTGTAATTAATAAATAATTTTAATATAAAATGAAAATTTAAAAAAACAAATAAGTTGACATGGACTGCCACGTGGACTTCTACACTTTAAAATAAATTAAAATACATCAAATTCAAATTTAAAAATTAGCTAAAATTTAAATTCGTTTAAAATAAAACTTTTTATTAAAAATAAAATAAAAATAAACTCAAAATATATAATAAAAAAATGTAGAGAAGCCACAGGCAGCGAGGGTTGCTGTAACCCTCACTGCTTATGCTTTCCCTTTATTTTTATTTTATTTTAGCTTCTCTTTTTTTAAAAAAAATTACAGCTTATTTTTCAACTTATTTTGAATAAAAAATTAGTTTTAAAAAAATGCCATGGTGGATTTCCAGCGAGTCATGTTGGCGTCATATATTTAAATAAAATAAGGCCACATCGAATTTCCAGCAGATCAAATTGGACTTGGCACTAAAATGATCATTTTTTTAAACTGGGCACTAAAGTGATCCGATTGAAACTTTTAGCACCAAAGTGATCTCTATATACAAGTTATAGCACCAAAATTATCCTTCTACCGAAATACTTTGCATTGGAAAAGGGTGGTGACATGTTGCTTTCAAGAATTTTCTTAACACTTATTCATGGATAGATCTGGATCGTAAAGAATGCGGTTTCACATGGATTAATAATAGGGACTAAGATGCATGCCTATGTCAAGAGAAGACTTGATAGAGTCGCGCGTATCATTGATGGAGAGCGATTTTTTCTTTTTTGGGTAGGGGGAGGGGGTTAATGAAGTATTGAGACCATCATCCTCGCCTTCGAGCTATTTTTTCTGCAGGACAAAAATCACAACCAGTTCCAGAGTTCATGAGAGCTTATCCTTCATTTTCTAATGCGCAAACTTTTGCACTGCTAACAACAATGATCTAATCATATCCTTATTTGATGTGGCTCAATCTAGGCCGTCCATTTTGAATTGAATAGCCCGGATTGGATAATGTCACCCCTAACATTATGTTAGGAGATCCAAATACCGAAAGTACTAGAGCTATGGACACAAATTTCTGTTTGCCACTAGAGAAGCACTTTATAGGTGGGAGACTACCATGCTTCTTCGACTAGGCTTCCACAATTTATCTTCTGGCCCAAAGACTTCGAACTTGAAACTGAAAATCTTCAAAGAGCGTTGGTAGAAAAAATGTGTTTGAATCCCCTAACATAATGTTAGGGGTGACATTATCCAATCCGGGCTATCCAATTCAAAATGAACGGCTCAGATTGAACCACATCAACTTTTTAAAGGGGGAAAAAAATTTCGGCGGGAATTTTAAATTTTTAAAATAATCAATTTGGGCCGTCCATTTTTGAATTGGACGGTCCAAATCTTTTATGTCACCCCTGACATATTCACTATATCAGAGGATCCGGATCCGTACTTTGGAGAAGGCATATGATAAAGTGGCAAACAGAAAAAAAAAAAATTTACTTGATATGGAGAAGGCATATGATAAAGTGGAGGGGGAATTCTGAAAGCTTCTACATTGAGAACGGGCTTTCGTGCAAAATGAGAAAATGGGCGACGCTATGTGTTAAAATTGTCTCGTTCGGTGTTAAATTTAATAGAGAACTTTTGCTAAATTTCAAACCTTTGAGAGGTATCGGGCAATGTGATTACCCTTCCCCATATATTTTATCATAATTGTGAATGTCCTACCCTTGATGATAAAGAAACCTAACCAAATGGCTTTTAACAGGGATTCATTTAACATGTCTTGTCCTACCCAACCACATTCACACCTACTCTTTGCAAATGATTCAATTTCCTTTTTGGATGACAAAATCAGAGCGTCATATTTCATCAGTAGTTTTAAACGAACTGGGTATTTTCTTTGGCAAGGGTTACCCTCAAAATTTGAGACAAAAATATGGCTATTGAATTGAAAGTCCCTAAATCATAGAATATAGCGGCAAGCATTTATGAATTCCTTCAGATTTGGAGTCTCTAATAAGCAAATATTTGCTTGGATTCTAACGATAGTGAATATGAAGTGGCCGGGTGGAAAGAAAATTTCAACAAAGGCGTGGCGCAAGCATTACCGAAATATGCGACGTTTATTTTCGAAATTCCAGCTTCCCTTCGTCGTGCAATTGTTAAAGAAAATAACGAGCGTTTAGTGAAAAAAGGATGATAAAAAAATAAGGCTTGCACCGGAGAAAATGGGTTGGTTTAAAACTCAGGACGGATGATGGTGGATTTGGATTCAAAAAAATGGTGGGGAAGCAAGCATGGACAATGACTCGATCTCCATGGAGTCCAATTCTTAAGTGTCTATACTTCCCTCATTGTGATTTTTGGCGTGCTGGAAATGGAGCTAGACTCTCGTGGGGATGTCTAAGTTTACTAATAGGAAGAAATGCAATCCCTCGTTCTGTCATGTGGTACGGGGGTGATGGGTGAAGGGGGAAAAAAAGACAAACGGCTTCTGTGCATAACTTATTTGATAAGTAGCTAGTGAATGAAATTCTCATTGTGCCCTCTAAAAGTTTCAATTGTCAAAAGACAGATTGGTGTGGAGGAACACTAAATCAGGTTGCTCTACCGACAAAGGTGGTTCCAATGGCAATAGAGACAAGTGTGCTGGCAGTCCTAAAAACTTGTCACAAAAGTGCGATCAAGTCTTAAAATTTAAAAAAAAAATACAATTAAGTTCTAAAACTTGTTAAAAATATTTTAGACAAATTTCCTTTGAAGTGGATACCTGAATGCCAAGTATGGCCCGTAATAATCTATCTTCTAGGGGAGAAGCATTAATTTGATAATCTAAGAGAGATGCATTTAAATTAGCTGTTTCCGAATTGTGGGTAGCCGGCCTTTTTTTTTCCGAAAGATTTTCTTTTTTGATAGAAAGGATTCTATTTCAATGGGAACTTGATGAGTCGATCTGGCCATATGCAGATAATGAAGAACCATAAGATTGAATTACTTGGGATGCCTATGCAATCAAGTCATAGAACTTTGAAAAAGTGTAATTAAGTTATAAAACTTGTCGAATTTATGAAATCGGGTCCTTCCATCGATTACACTCTTTAAAATTTTTAGGACTCAATTGCACTTTCGTGATAAATTTTAGGCATTAATTGCGTTTTTTTTTAAATTTAGAATTCAATCATATTTTTCTGACAAATTTCAGAACTTCCAATGCACTCATCCCATCCCAATGAGGAGCCCTCGACAAACCAGATGAGAATCAAAGCCCTCTTCCTCTTCTTAGACTCCCCGAATTTCACGGAACAAAATTTGGCAATTAAATATAATCCATAAGATGAAGTTTCTCCTATGAGGAGTATGCCACATTGCTCTACCAACAAAGGAAAATTTTGTTCAAAAGGAAAGTCATTCTTGAACCTCCTCTCTGCTAGAAGTGTGTTAAAGACATACAAAAACAATTGCGCATTTGCTCCTCCTATGTCCTTGGACAGAAGAGACCTGGTCGGACCATGCACAAAACATCATTATGCGGAGTCCAGGATTAACAAGAGCAGAAGGAATGGCTTTTGTCATACATCGAAAAATTCAACTCACGCACCTCCCCGTTGAGCTGTTAGCAAGCAGTGATGTGGCCGGTCGGCAACACGAGGAACGATCTCGTATTCAGCTGAGAACTGTTGAAGAGAACACCGCCTCTTCTCTCCTTCTAGAGTTTTCTTGATTAGTCTAGATTTTTCCACAACTTTCTAGAACCTTCATGATTTGTTTAGATAGTCTAGAATTTTGCCTCTCTTTCATGTTCTAGAATCTTCTTCATATTTCTAGACTAGCCTCTCTAGAATGTTCTACCTAGAATATTCTATACTTATTGAGTAAGTAATAGTAGAAGTGTCTAGAAAGTTAGCTAGGCTATAAATAGGAGGTAGTGCTCCATATGTTGAGTGTGGTGTGAGAAGTCCAAACAAGTCATGTGTGAGTGAAAGAGTTCATTGTGTAAACTTGTGAGGGTTATGTAAATTGAGTGATTTTCTAATAAAGAGAGTTTTAGTTAAGTGGAGATATCCACTTGATTCTCTATAAGAACAGCCAAGCCCAAGACAATTTGTGGAAGAAGCGGTTGTATTAAGTCAAAATATCTAGGGACTATCCTCTACTCAAAAGAAGAAATTCGAGCGAGAATTGTTCAAAAAAAGTTGTAAACCTATCGAAGCTTTGCCAATTCAATCTAAACTTTTCAATTTTACAAATTTGTTTTTGTCGAAATTTTATCAATTGAGTCCTAAGCATTTTCACACTTTCTCAGTTAAGTTCATCCGGTCAATTTTAATCAGAATTCACTGGCGTGAACGTTGGTCTTCTTGTGTGATATGGTCGGTGCCGACGTAAATAATTTTTAATAATATTTTAATTATCTTTGTGAATTTTTTTCTTTTCATTTGAACTTTTTTCCCCTTTTTTCGTCCTTTTGCCAATAGCCGGCCATCGGCCATAGCTAGGTGGGCTGGCTTGTGGCCAACCATCGCCGAATATGACCCCGAACTGAAAATGTATGTCTATTGCTGTCATTCGGTAGGCTTATCAATGATTTGGTACCCGAATATGGCCCGAACCGCAAGTGTGGTTTCTTTTGGGTTCTCGGGTTTAATTTGTTTTGCAACGTGTGAATTCACCATCATCAACAAGAAGTGGTCCCCACTAGGGCTTCTCAATTGTAAACAACAAAGGAGACGATTTCTGATGTGTTTCCATAGTCAGTTCGGGTTATGCCTCGAACCGAATTGCCAAAACCTAACCGAAAATACCCAAATTCGGTTCCGCTCAAGTTTCAGTTTTGACACCCCTATGACACTCAGGCCTTCTTGTGGATGGTTTTGCTCAATTTGTGAAGGTTGCTTCGGTATCACAAGTGGAATAAATGGTGCTCCTCGATACCCTAAAGCACTTATTTCGACCAAAGAGAAGAAAGTAAGTACTATCGAAGTATAGAAACTGGGGCACCTGCCCTTCGATTTCAGCTTTTACCAGGTTAATGGTGCTCTTATCTTTCCAAAAAAACAAAAATAAAAACGAACTCCACTTATCTAAATTTTGAAACTCGTCTTTTGGGTCATGCCGATCATAAGTATTATATTCCTTTGCTAGACTACTCACATCGATACGATGCCGGGTCTTCTTGGTCATGCCGATCATAATTATCATATTCCTTTTCGAATCAAATCTGCCGTCCAATGATGTATTATTCCTCCTTAATTAAGAACGTTTGACTTAAAATTCAAAATCCTCTCTATTAGTTTTCTCTAGCAATTTCAATATTTTCCTGTGCAATCTCTGAGTCTCGGTGGGGCCGGCGGCCCTTGATCATAAAAAGACAACTCTTGCCTTGTGCTGAATCCCCTCTGGTCTATTCGCGGCACAACTTTTGTAAAGGCCAAAAGAGAAAAATGAGATGTTAGTTTGACTTTGACCTAAGCTAAGAACCTTAAATTTTTTTTTTTTAAGGACCAGAGGTTTGAATTCGTCGATTTGGATTAGAAGTCGCGACCCTTGAAAAAAAAGCAGCTCGAGTTTGCGTACGAGTGGAGACAACCTCCGGATCTTTTCTCGTCTGTCTTCTTTATGATTGGCCCGTTTTTACATTGACCCGACCAGAGGGCATTTTGGTGATTTTGGATCCAACGCGTTCTATAAAGTTCGATCCTTTGAAAGTCGGGGATTAGGACGGCCATTATTATAGTTTATTACCAAAAAAAAAAATGATTGGCGTTGTGTTTACCGCCAATTTTTATATATAAAAAGAGCACGAATATTCCTCGCTCAATTCAAAGAAAACTAGAGGTTCCATTAAATAATATTTTCCTCGAATGAATTTGACCGGCCCGTTTTGGCTTACATTGACCAGACCGGAAAGCATTTCGGTGGGATAAGTACACTGCAAGTGCCATAACTTTTGTAAGGCGCTCACTTAAGTGCCATAACTTTTTTTTCGTTCACTTGAGTGCCATAACTTTTAAAAATGGTTCACTTGAGTGCTATTGCTTACATGGACACAGGAAAAGCTGACGTGGCACCTGAAAAAGTTGACATGGATATCGAAAAAAGATGACGTGGCAGCCGAAAAAGCTGACGTGGCGGCCAGAAAAGGTGAAATGGCACTCAAGTAAACGATTTTTAAAAGTTATGGCACTTAAGTGAACGAAAAAAAAGTTATGGCACTCAAGTGAGCGCCGTACAAAAGTTATGGCACTTGTAGTTGACTTACCCCCATTTCGGTGGTTTTGGATCCGAAGCGCTCTAAGTTCAATCCTAGGAAAGTCAGGGATTAGGACGACCATTATTACAGTTCAATCACCCAAAAAATAATTGGCATTGTGTTTAGTACCTATTTTTATATATAAAAAGAGTAGAAAGATTCCTGGTTCAATTCAAAAGGAAACTAAAGGTTGACATTTTCCTAAAAATGATTTTTTTATATCGATTTCAAAAATGGATTCACGAAATATATTATATTACTCATTAAATATCTTGACATTTATTATTGTCGATAATGAAAATACTTTTCATTAATCAATTATTTCAAGCGATACAAATGACTATTCTTAAGAAATTATCTTTCGAACCATTCACGAAATAAGCGGAGTGGAATCCCAAGCCTGTCGTCAATGCCATTGACATTGGCCAGCTCTTTATTTTCTCTTTTTGTGCAAGAGTATGCCATGTGCTCCTTTTAAGGGAGATCTCAATTCAATGCGGCGCGTTCCACGCCGGTGTGTAATTCCGTTAATCTTTCTGGCATGCATAAAGCCGGAGGCCGCCACATCTGGGGAAAATTAGTCGGGTGATGAATATCTGCCGTAAGAGGCAAAACCAATTCCTAACTTCCTAACGAGATTTCCGATTTAATACTTTAATTGATAACGCGGTATACAGCTCCAGGAAACTCAATTAAGTTGTGGTAATTGGACGAGAAGAACGAGTCCTGCAGGCACCCGGACTGTTTTAACTTTACTTAGTGATGTTATGGCGTGGGACGCAAGCAATATTTTTACATAATCTCAACTTATAAGCTCATTCAATCATCTTAGAGACGACACTAACATGAATAATTACTCAATCGATCCTAATCTTGTTGTATGGATGACACTAACATTGTACTCGTAAACTTTTTGCGTGAAATTTTGATGTAATCCTCCCGATTAATCGCCATCGGAAATTGCTAGCATGACACTCATTTATCGTTTGCCGTCCTATGTGGCACGCTAACATGGGCGAATTGTAAATTGCCGAGTCAATAATTTTCGGTACTTTGAAAGATTATATTGAAATTTCACGCGGAGGTCAAGGCTGCATTGACCCAATTAACATCCGTTGAGTTTTGACTGAATTCGTAGTTCTCCCGACGCCAACACGACATAAGTTTTCATGTCGAGAGCGGTACGGCTTGGTTTTTGGTGTGTGGGGGGTTGGGTCAGGTCAGAGCGATTTGAGTTGGACGATGCGTGCGAACCTTCACCACATATAAAATTCAAATCGACTTTGAGATTTGATGTCTACCCTTCCCGTGACGATAATAACCCTTCAACAAATTAAAGAGTGTTTTTATGGTGAACGTCACGTCGTATGAAACCAATTTGTCAACATCTAATTTCCGAAAAAATGTAAGTTTGCGCGATCACAGTTAGTTTTTCTTGAATGGTCATAAGTTGTTGCCTTATAAAAACGAGGGTACTTGTAATGAAAATTTCAAAACTTATCACAAAAGTATAATTGCGTCCTCAAACTTATCATCGAGAGTCTCTTGCCATTTTCGCTTCTTCTTCTTTCTAATTTAGTTTTATCATTTTAGTGTGATTCAAATAATAACATTTAGATTAAAAGATCGTGTTTGAAATAAAAATGACGTAGTTTTAGCCTTATCGTCCGTGTCTTCCCCCACATTAGTGCCACGAAAGAGAGAGAAAATAATTTAAAAAAGTCGTGTGAGCATTTTTCGTTAGTCAAATTAGACAGAGTAAATAAAATGAATTGATTGTATCAATTCGTCGAGTTTTAGGATTTAATTGTACTTTCATTGTAAATTTTAAGACCTTCAGTGCACTTATCCTCGTAAAAATCTTTCGATTGTTGATTTTTTTTATTTGTTATTGGCCCAATGATACCTGTAACAATCCTAAAAGAGTCATATGTCTCTTACATGGTCTAATTAATTTCCCTTGAAACAACATAAATGGTAGCCAAAACATTAGAAAATGAAGAGGGTCTAACATTATTTTACATCTACATTACGTAAAAAAAAAAACTTTGAAGTTTAATGTCCATTCTATATATGACAAATGAGAAACCACAAGAAAATTCAAGGTTGAGCATTTATTTTTGTTCTTCACGAAAATCTCTTTTTCAAATTAGCCATCTTAAATAATATAATATTAACGAGAAATAACATAATCTTATAAATTAAGTTAATATAAAAAAATTATAAAAAATTTATAAAAATTACGTAATTCGATCTGAATATCCATATCTATATTTACCTGAAGAGTTAGCAATAACGATTCATTCTGTACGGAAGGCTCCTACGATTTTTCCAACGTGCGGCTGAAAAACAAACCCTGGAGAGTTCTTTTCCTTTTCGTACGGACTCAGGGAGACCGCGAAAAAAAGTAAAACCTACCCTTTTTCTGTCCTTTCCTTTTCTTCCTACTATATAAAGACTCTTTTGCCCCCGCAACAAATTGAAAAACAAAGAATATGCGAGGCCCGTTCTGTCCATTAACGCCAACGTCTATTCCGCCGTAGAGGTCGTCCACCGCCCGCCAATTAAAAGTCGCCTGCAAGGACCAACCGTCCAACGTGTGAATGCACGTCGTTCTCCAAAAGAATACAAACAAATCTTTTAATTAACCATTTCGAACTCGAACTCGGGACGTAATTTAATTTTAATTTTAATTAGCCAATATTACAACCTGATTTAATTTTACAAAAAAAATGACAATTTTTTTTAATCTTATTCTGATCTCTGACTTTTCAAACTAATGTCCACATTCATTGCTTTGTTTTATTCTCACTAATATTTTATAAATTCCAGATTAATAACACGAAAAATTCCAAACTAATATACTTGTAACAAATTGATCATTTATTAGTTTCCGTTAAATTAGATTAATATCACAAAAAATTTCAAACAGCTATACATGTGTCAAACGAAGGTAAAAATCTCAAACTAATACGCTGATCAACTGTCACGTGTCATCCAATTAATAGTTTGACGATAAAATTTAACGAGACTAATAAAAAGTAAAATTGTCACAAGTGTATCACATTAGAATTTTTAATGGTCAAAAAATTAGTTTGGAATAAATTTGTTACAGATATACCAGTTTAAGATTTTCTGTAGTATTAACTCTATCACGTGGGAGAATTGTCCAATCATTCCTAAATGTATTGTACAAATGCAATTTTAATCTCAAATTTTTTAATTTTGTTAATTTAATCCTAAATATTTGTGCAAAATTTCTATGTAGTACTTCTGGTTAATTTTTTACGAAAATCGCTGACGTAGCGACGTTCCTTTTAGAACAATCGACGTGCCATATTGAATGGTTGACTATGATTAGACTGTCATGTTAGTGATTGAAACTTGGCCGGAAGGCCCATTTGAAATTTTGTGTAGATGTTTAGTACTAAATTAGCAAAATTTTTTTAAAAAATATGATTAAATTGATATCCATACAATAGGTTGAGGACTAATTAGGTGATTTTTCCTATTTTTATCACGCAATTATTTGGGTCGTTCCCGTACAATATATGCAATAAATAGCACAAATTTATGTCTTTGATTAACTTTTTCCCCTCTTTACACGCGCGCACCTTTGACTTTAAAAGGCGGGTTAAGGGAAAAGCCATCACCTCAACACGACAAACACAATGGGAAAAAGAATTCGAGTTAGTCTTTAATGAAAGAAATTTTCCACATGGGCCAGGTTTTCTTAGTTAAACTATTTCAGGGGTAACATAAGCGATCTGGGTCGTCCAATTCAAAAATAGACGACCTAGATTGATTAATTCAAAATTTTAAAATTCTCGCCAAAACTTTTCCCTCCTTTGAAAAAGTTGATGTGGACCAATTTGGGCTGTCCATTTTGAATTGAACGGCCCGGATTAGGTAATGTCACCCCTAACATTATGTTAGGAGATCCAAATCCGGTTTTCTCACCCTTAGTCATTGTTTACGTCATATGCAATAAATGTTGTGAAATTTATGGTTCTATTCTATCTTATTCTATTACATTATGTGCATATTACGAAAGCTCGTTCCTTCACTCACGCATCCCGACTTCCAACTCTTGAGAAAATGGAGAACCAAACCCCCCACCTCTTTTTTCCAAGTGAGAAGATCGTGTGGAATTTCCATTAACTAGAGATAGAAAACAATATTTTAATCTAAATTTCCTTTTTTACCAAAAGAAAATTCATCGATGTTATCGAAGTTAAAATAGTGTCGTTCTAAGGATTTTGTGACAGAGCTCCTAAAAATTAAATGAGAAATTTATCTACCTTTTTTGTCACGATATTCACAATCAATACATAGCAAATTTAGTATTTTTCATTGATAAAATAAGCACCTTATTTTTTAGCTGCCACTTTTTGAATTTATCGCAATTTACATAAAACTATCGTAAGATTGGTCACGCTGTTTTTATTGGTTGCTATTTAATTCTAATGGTCGTTAGTAATTATCTTTCAAAAAAGGGTAGTTTAACTACAAAATTTGTAAGAAAAAAATCATCCGACGGGTAAAAAAAAAATTCCATTTGATCCAACCGCTGGACTGGTTTAGGGAATTGAGCCTTAGACTTTATTAGTTTTGCAAAAAAAAAATGAATAATTTTTTTAAAAATTATTTCCTGAACATAATCTTTTTCATTGCTCATAAACACAAATGAAAAAAAAATTAATATTTTCACGAAAACATTCAAATATAAATTATTGTCAATAATAAAAATATTTTTTATTAATTAATTATTTCAGTGGTAAGTGTACCTAATAATCTCGTCAAAATCGCGCAATCACATGCGCAATTATTTTTTATTAGTTAATTATTTCAGTGCCAAGTGCGCCTAATTATTTCAAATAATGCAATCGATAATTTTTTGGAAGGAATTTTTTGAAAAATTTATTTTTGCAAAACAAACGGAGCCTAAAATTTTCCTCATTATTATTGTATATACTTTCATCTGCAAAAGAAAAAAAGATCGTACTTTAAATAAATCGAAATTAGAAAGATATTTGTCTGTTATCTTTTATTTTTTTGACTTTTTTTGCTGGTCGAAAGAAAAATATTACCGGTGAGTGTTTTTTCCTGGAAAGCAGTGACTTGTCAAGGTCAAGTCAACCACCAACTCTCTCTCTCTCTCTCTCTCTCTACGCGTCGTCAGCTTCCATTTATGCGCAACATGAAGCGCAGCCCCTTCGACTGCAAACGGCTCTTCCGTCGTGGACGATTCGCTCGGAATTCAACTTCGACCTCCTCCCTCCCGAACCACCTCGCCGTCGGCGCACGTTTCGCCGCCGCCTTAGGCCCAAAGCTACCGGGCCCCGATCCGCCGATGTCATGTCACGGCGAGCGATGGCGATCTTCTCCGGCCTCTACGCCTGCCTCAAGAGGATCAAGCCGGCAGGCCGCCGGCGCGGACGCGCCGGGGGGAACGCGGAGGGGGAAGCTGAGGACGACCACTCCAGCCTCTTCTTCGATCTCCAGACGCTCCAGGTCGCCACTAGCTTCTTCTCCGAATTGAACCTGCTCGGTCACGGCGGTTTCGGTCCGGTTTACAAGGTAGGAGGAGCTCTCCTCCTCGGTTTGTTTGATAATCTGCATCGATTTAGGTATTTTGTCGCGATTTGTTAGCGTTCGCGGTCTTGACGAACCTATGGATTAGTTCCGCATTCTGTCGCAGTATCGTTTTGTTTTTTGTCGCCTGGTTGAAAATGACGAATTCGGACAATCGCGTGCTTTCTTTTTGAGGTGAAATAAGATTAAATCTACTTTAAGTCGTCCCACCTACTTTCTGGTTTGTGGTGGGACTGGAATTGTGGATGATAATCGAGTGTTTTGTATCGTGATGATGTCTTCCTTTTGAGAATGTTTCTACCTGAACTTTCGCAGCAAAGGAAAATGGTGAACTTACTGAAATAAATTGCGTATGAGCTTTGAGAGGCGACGATAATGGTGATGAGATTTCGCCGGTGTATGAAGCTTTGGATTTATATTGAGCGGGCTGTCTGTTCGTACGCTTTAACACCCTTCTGCGTGGAGAAACTAGAACTTTTTGCTGTTCAACAGGAGAAAACTAAGCAACGTGGCTTCATTTTTTAGTTAAATGGAACTTTACTGGAAAGGTGGTTCGGTGGTCCAATATGAACGCATGCTGATAATTCCCATGCCTTTTTCTTTTCCAGGGGTTGATGCCCAATGGCCAAGAAATAGCTGTAAAGAAGCTATCTCTCACTTCAAGACAGGGGATGAGAGAATTCACCAACGAGGTGAAACTATTACTGAAAATTCAACACAGAAACCTTGTCATGTTGATGGGCTGCTGTGTGGAAGAATCAGAAAAGATACTGGTTTACGAGTATCTATCGAACAAGAGCCTTGACCGTTTCCTTTTTGGTAATACTTTCAGATACGAACTCCTAATCCTGCTGATCTAGGATTCATAGATCTCTTACCGGGTCACTGAGCATAGTGCTGACCAGGAAGTAAAGCTAACTCAGTTGTCTTTTCCAGGGAAAGAAAAGTCTGCACCGCTGGATTGGATAACTCGGTTCCGAATAATTACTGGGGTGGCGAGAGGTCTGCTATACCTGCATGAAGAAGCCCCTGTAAGGATTATCCATAGAGACATTAAGGCTAGTAACATATTACTCGATGATCAGTTGAATCCCAAAATTTCAGACTTTGGTTTGGCGAGGCTTTTTCCTGGTGACGACACGCATCTGAATACATTTAGGATATCCGGGACTCAGTAAGTAGTCGCATTGCTCTCCTTCTGTATTTTATTGTTAATTACTGCTCGAGGTCAGGAAAAAGCCTATATCTTTTGCTTGTGCGAGTACCGATTCATGATGCAATTAAAGTAATGATTCTTTTGGTTTGGAATGCAGTGGTTACATGGCTCCTGAATATGCAATGCGTGGATATTTGTCTGTGAAAACTGACGTTTTCAGCTACGGAGTTCTCGTGTTAGAGATTGTAAGTGGGAGAAAGAATCATGACGGCCAACTCAGTGGAGAAAAGAAGGACCTCCTGAGTTATGTAAGTTGTTTCATCGTGTGAAGCATTATTACTCATTGTTATACTGGAGAATTAATACCTGGTGACGCATCTCAAATTCCTCGGCTTTGGTAGATTAAGTTCTTAATTTGGTTTCCGTTTTGGTTGGTTCCTCTTGAGTTGCAGTGGTTTATATTGTCCGTGTTTTGATAGAATGAAGGTAGGCGACATAGTTTCATTACTTCGAATATATTACATCTTGCTTCTTTATTTTCCATTCCATTGCGCAAATGGGAGTTAATATTGTTTTGTCAAGCTAAGTGCTGCATCATCTAGAGGTCTTCACCTTTATTCAAATTTCAAAAAGCTCTCTCTCTCTCTCTCTCTCTCTCTCTCTCTGTCTCTCTCTCTCTCTCTCCTGAGTGTCTTAGGAAATGGAAGATGCTTCTGGAAACAAATCCACATAATCATGGTATAAGCATCAACAAACAGAGGGAAATACCTGTTGTCACTGAACAATGACGTGCTTTAGATGCAAGTGATTCGAAGTAAATGCCAGATAAGAAGGATGGCCCTCAGGAGCCGTATGAGGTGAAAATCTGGAGAAGTCTGGAAATCTGAGCTTTTGGAACTTATAATGAAACTGTTTCATGAGATCAGACTTTGTTTGAATGAGTTGCCGAAGCTTAATCTCCAAATGCATATTGTTATCTTTCTCCTATGCACATATAATTAGGGACTGCATTTCTATGCACGAAGTCATTTGACCATTGTGCACAATTCCTTTGGCAGACATGGAAGCTCTTTCAGGAAGGGAAGTCATTGGATCTAGTGGACTCGAGCCTTGCCAAATACAACCCTGACGAGGCAGCAATGTCTATTCAGCTAGGATTGCTGTGCTGTCAAGCAACTTATGCGGACAGACCGGATATGAACTCGGTGAACCTCATGCTTTCTAGTGACTCGTTCACATTGCCCAAACCAGGAAAACCTGGAGTTCAAGGGCGAGCAGGACGTTGGACGACTACTTCGTCTTCCGCATTCACCAACACTAATCCGAGCAGTACACAAACTGGAGCTACTAAAGTTTCCACAGGCAGCTTTGTCGAGGAGTATTCTAGAAATTCAATCTCCATTTCCTCCATTGATGAAGGCAGATGACTGGAGCTTGATAGGCTAAAAGCATGTAAGATTCCTTTATCATGTAAAGCAAGTCTAATATGTTTTTTTTCCCGGAAATTCTTTTGTCGATATAATTGTAGGAAAAGTACAATAGAATCGTGGGGCGCTGTAGGATGCATAGTATATTCATGTAACTTTTTCGGAAGAGATCAGGTACATTCCCGGTGATAGTCTTGAAGAGGCAGTCTAGAATGAATCGTGTTTCGGACTACTAGTTCACTTCTAGCCGATTGTCAACATACGAATACTTCTGACAACGTGGAGCAATATAGGACAGCTCTTCTTTGTGGGTTCTCGTGCATTGTCATGCCCCATCCAATTGGTGTTCATCTTTTATTTTGGGACGGAGACTAACGTTGATGACGAGAGTTGTTGTGGCATTGAATTGAAGTGATAAGACTTTTATGTCTCCGGGAAACGCGTTCTTTTGTTGTTGTGGAAGTCTCCCACCAACGAAGGTTACGGGGGAAAGCCGAGAAAATTGTCCCAAAAATTTTAAATTTATTTACGGCGGGTTAACTCAGTCTTAAACCCTTTTAATTGTATCAATTTAGTATCAAATTTTTTTGGCGATTTGTCAGTTTAATCTTAAACCTTTCAATTGTGTTAATTTAATCTTAAATATTTTGACGATTTGTCAATAGTTCTAAACTATTTAACGATTTGGCAGCGCAATCCATTCACACAATTATTCCAACAATAGTTTTAGGACTAAATAGGCGAAACTTCAAAATGTTTAGGACCGAATTGATACAACTGAAAAGTTTAGGAATAAATTGAGAAATCGTTAAACTAAATTAGCACAATTGAAAGGCTTATGATTGAATTGGTTATCGCATAATAGGTTTATGACTTTTTGAATAATTATCCCCACGGAGAGCATGGTGCGTCGCGTCGGGGTGATTCATGCAGTTGCGCAGTTATCAAAGAGAATGTCCACGGTCAATCTACACTTCGTAGATAGAGATCGAGTTCTAGAGCGGATGTCCTTCCAATTCCGATCACTTGGAACTCTCGTCAGCCCTCGTTCATCGTTTCTCAGTTCCACCTCAACGAAGCCATGTTTCACAGCGATGGGCCTCCCCTGGCAAGGGCAGTTACTTGGTTTCGAACGTGATAAAGAACGTTCTCGCGGTTCTTCAGTACTTTCGTGAACGGCGTTCCTTCTACAGAGAAGACGTCAAACGAAAGACAAAATAGACGCCGGTTTCTGCTTCTCTTCCCGGACCGAAAGCGGTGGACGCAACGCTCTCTCAAGGCAGCATGGAACATTTAATGTCTTGAAACTAAGGTACGTTCCGTGGCATGAGGGACTCTTTCCGATCCTTTGATTCGAGAGATTAATTCCTAGGGCATGTTTTTCCCTGTTTTCTCATGTATTGTTTAAGAATTAGTTTTCTTCATTGGCATCAAAAAGCATGTTTGTTCTTGTTTCCTGATTCTATGTTGTTCGTAATCGAAACTAGCGCGAAAGACCTGCCTACGTGTTGTTTTTGAACGTTCGGTTTAGTGATTATACGTGGTTTGCTGCTCGTTAAAAAAATTGATTATGATCACGTAGATGGAATTGTCTCATCGAGATCGAGTAGTCGATTGCCTCTGGCGGACACCGGGTGCGGCATCATGCCTCGACGGCGATGGGCCACCCGAAGCCGTAGCGACTTGTCGCATGTGCGCATGATTTCATTTAGTAAAAATTGATTTTGATCATACCATCGGACTTGTCTCGTCAATAGAAACAATTTGAGGGGTTGCACATCTTCGGAAGATGCTAAATGGCACTACACGCCTGAGAAGGCGTTTGAGCATGAAGGTCATGCGCCACACGCGGCAACCCGTCACCAACGTGTGGTGCGCAACGTGCGCTAACATCAACAACCCACGACCCAGGTTCCAACCCGACCCAAGCAATAATTGATAGTTGATGGTTGACCGGTCATTGGTTAGATTAAATTAACAGGTCAGATCAGTATCTGATCGGAATGGAAATTTGAACCGATCGACCGGCAATCTGAGTCGATAAGGCTCCCGCTCATAAATTGCACGCGCCGAGCCTTTAGATGGCACGTGCGGGCGCGTGGGAGGTCCGATAGGGGGCGTTCTTCGTGCCGTTATGTTCGTATTAAAATTCTCTACACTGTGGTATAATTATATTACCTTTTCGGTCCCATTCTTCTACCCTTTTGGGGGAGTTGGTGACTCACTTCTCATAATGAGAATGTATATAATCCTATGATATCGAAATTATACAATACGTACAAAACTCAAAATAATGACAACATAATAAAAAAAATGTTAGAATATTCCCGATTTTACCTGTTGTATCATAGATTATGAGTGATCTTTTTATTATGTATCTCACACAGAAACAATGGTACAAATCCTTCGCACTCCCATGATATCGAGGACAAAGGCACAAAAATTGAACCTCTCGAGGTTAAGAAAAGAGTTGATCGATTATTGATGGGAGGGTAATGTTAACAAGTTAGAGCATGTCATCAAGGTCAACAAGATGATACGATATTCAATTTGGGAGGGTTCCCTTATGAAGAATGCTGACGAAGTCGATGCCTTGAGAAGCACCCTTCCTACTAAAGTATGGCGGACCATTATTGATGATCTTTGGGAATTTGACAATTGCCCTCAATATAATATTCTTGTAGAAGCTTTTATGAGAAAGTACATAAAGATTAGGTCAATGAAGACATCGACTTTGGCGATGGATATGACCTAGATTTGGTCTTCCCTTGGCTCCCCAATACAACCATTAGACTTCCTAAGAATTTTTATGAGTCTATTCGAGTGGGGAGTTTTAGAAAGATTTAGCAACTTTAAAGAACTTAATTTTGCATAAATAATTATGTTGATTGTGGTTTCAAACTTGGATTCGTAGACGATAGATTGCGAACATAATGACCTTTCGAATCCAAAACATCATGTGAAATTATTCATTAATGTAATTAATTTGTGTAAAATGGATGCATTTATGTTAGACAATAATAATTCGTGAATGCATGTCTAGTGAACTCCGTGCTTATAAAAATGGCTTCAACATACATGAATATCGTAGCTGAGCTCAACAAAGGATAGAAATTGAATGGAAAAAATTATGCAACTTGAAACATGAAAATTCAATATGTGCTGGAAGAGCAAGCTCTTAATATGATTATGAAAGAACCTAAAGATGAAAATGCTACACAACATAAAAGGAACAAAGAAGCATTTGCTGCATGGAAGAAGAAGAACTCTATTGATCTCATTACATTGCTAAGTAGCATGGAAATTGATATCATATGGGAATTCAGTCGTTTTGACAATGCCAAAGACATGTGGGCAGCATTGATAGCCGAGATTAGTTAGACATCTATTACCAAACTAAGACAGCTCCCTATAAGGTTTAATTCTTAAAAGATGCTGGCTACATATTGACTAATAAGCAGCAAGTGCAAGCAGTATTCCATTTTTTGTGTCATTGTTTGGAGCAGATAAAAATCCACTTGACCCATAATGAAAATATAGGATATTATGCGCCATCTTGAGCTAGAGGAGGACTGCCTTCTGGTGGCTAAACTAAAAAGGACATCTATTTTGTTGGTTCTAGCTCATATTGAGCTTTGAGCTTCAAGTATAAGCACCTTGGTGGGTTAAAAAAATGGAAGGGCAAGATAACGAATTCTTCGGAGAAAGAAACTAAAGTTTAACCAACATGGGCAAATAAATTATCATGAAAAATTCAGCCAGTCCATGTACTGGGATTGGGCGGATTCCTCAAAGAGCACAAGGCTCAATTTGACGCAATTTGGCCCTTTTAGAAATTAATTCAAGTAATATTTTGATCCTTGATCAATTTTGCTAATATTAAAAATCCAAGGCCCTTAACGTGAAAGAAAAATATCTCAAAAATAAAATGTTTCAGCTATAGCAAGAACGATTACTTTCATTGTGACTATGGTGAGCCAAAGAAGGTGAAAACTCTTTGTATGCTTGAGAGTACTACTTGCGTATCCAATTTGGCTTTTCTAATTGAAATCGATCCTTTGAGCACTATAGATTTGGGGGCCACAGACCATATAGGTTGAGGGCGACTTGGGGGTTGTCTTTGAGTGGTCGTCGACGGCAGGTGGCGAGTGGTGGTTGATGCGAGGGGGGGATGGGCGATGGTTGGCGACGGTCGGGGGTGGCCAATAACGAGCAAAGGGCGGCAGCAATGGATAGTGGCGAGCAGCGGAGGTCAGTGGTTAATGACGAATGGGAGGCAATGGCGGAGGTGTGATTGGGCGAGAGAAGCATAATGAAAAGAGAGTGATGGCATAATGAAAATAGGCTGATACGAGAAATATTTTTTGAATTAAAAAAATCATTGAAAAAACAATTTCAGAAGAAAAAATTCACTTCAAAAGTAGAAATTTCTTTTAGAAATAAATTTTTTTTACCAAATAAATTTTGCTTCAAAAGTCGCATTTTCAAATAGATTTTAGTTTAAAAAAAAGTATTTTTATTGAGTAAAAATTCACTTTCAAAAGTGTTATAATAACGCGCACCTTTAGAATCTTCACATCTCTAGCATTGCTCTCGTTTCTCTGTTTTTTACTCCTAAAAATAATAGAAGTAGCAACTGGAAAAAAGGAAAAAAGGGAATTGGCTTTAACCCTTGGAAATATGAATAAATAACTTCTCGCACATGGCGCCATAATTGCAGACCGTCGCGGGCATCATCGGACCGACAAAAGTCGAACAAATTTTCACTGGGGTCGTTCCCATTTCCCCTTGTCTTTTTTCACTCCTCTTTCACCAATTGATATGAGTGAACAAGACGCATCTTCGCAGAAAGGAAACACTTTTTTAACGAACGTTCCCACAGCAATCAAGAGAAAGCAAGACACCCTTTTCTTTTTTCTGGTTTTGATATTCAATCAAATCCGGCAATTGATTGCTTCCTGTATGTAAAACGTAATTACTTGCAAGTCTCCGCCTTTCTCAAATCAAACAAATCTCACTTTCTTGCAAGTATTGACCTCCCCCGTCATCTCCACGTTCTGCATTTTTGCCTTTTTGTCCTTTTCAGATTGGGTTTTCTTGATTATTTTAAATTCATTGGCATTGGGGTTGGGGGAGTGGGTGGGTTCTGTAACTGTCTAATGGGACTCCTTTCTCTAGCTTCCCAGTTCAAAATTTCAAATCTAGCCGAGGAGAGAGAGAGGGAGAGAGAGAGGGATAGAGAGGGTGATCCCTCACTCTCATGAATGAGCCTGTATTATCCTGTGATTGTTTTCCTTTCTGGAAATCCCCGCAGGAAAGATTGAAGGGTGTTTAAAGTTGGGGGGCAAAGATCCAGGTGGGTACTCTTGAAGCTTCGGGTGGTGGGAAAGATGAGACCCAATTGGGAGCTCAAGAACTGTTGCCATCACGAGCAAGTTGTGTTCTTGATCACCGTCGCTGTTTACACTGTCGTTATACTCGCGGTATGGTCTCTCCCTCCCTCCCTCTCTCTCCCTCTCTCTCTCTCTCTCTCTCTCTCTCTCTCGACAGTATCTGTTAGATCAACGATCCTGTGGCTGGCCTTTGCGGGATATTGTGAACTTCTGTGAGGTCCTGCAGTGATCGTGTTCAAAACATGGGGTGTTGCTTTTCTCTGAAGTGCCCATTTAGGAACTTCTACTACCCAGGTTAATTTGGCATCTGTATTGAAGTCTTACTTCGTTCTGTTTTTCAGTTAAGAAACATCAGAACTTGGCAGATTTGGCTCTCTCTCCCTCTCTCTAATCCCCCCTTAGTACTTGTGCCGCAGAATCAGTAATTCATCATAAAAGGGTCATTGGGTATGTGAGATTTTGTCCGTTGAAATCATGACATTGCAGAAAATAACTCTCGGGAAGGTAACTAAGGGCCGATTGTCCCCCGTATGTATCGACTAAGTTTAACTTCGGTACTTTGAAGTGCAATTTGCGCATGCACACTCTTATGGACCTAGTTTTTATTCATCCACAAGCCAGAGATTCGGGGAATTTTTCATCATATTGCCAGGCGCTCTTTTATGATCTCACTTGTAAGTTTTGTCTCCCGATTGTATTCTGACAGATCCCTCCGTTCTGTAGCTATGGAGGACATTTTTACTGAAGCCATTTAAGCTCATAGCAGTATTTCTTCACGAGGCAAGCCATGCCATTGCTTGTAAACTAACGTGTGGCGATGTAAGAATCTTTCTTTAGCCTCATCTTATATTTAGTAGGAGGCCATACAGTTGCCTAGAGCTAAATTATTGCGTTGCTTTCCTGTTGGGAAAGGAAAACATACGACACTCATTGCTTAAGTACACTCTCAGGTGGAAGGAATTCAGGTTAATGCTGACGAAGGTGGAATTACTCAAACTCGTGGTGGAATATACTGGTTCATCCTGCCAGCTGGATGTACCGTTTCTAATCTCAGCATTTTCCTTTGTCATTTTGACTGACACTCATTGTCTTAACACAAAAACCATCCGTTTGAATTGTTGAAATTCCAGCATGACATGAGAGTAATGTCGAGTCATTTGAAATCTAGGTTGTGGAGGATTGATTGTGTAGATTGTTTCATTCTCTAATTGTCATGGCCTTTCAGATCTCGGCTCATCATTCTGGGGAATGCTCTTTACCCTTGCTTCTACAAATCTTCTTACAGCTAGGATTGCGGCAGGTTGTTTGCTCGTAGCTCTTGTTATTGTGCTATTTGTGGCTAAAAATGTGAGTCTTTGTTCTCCTATTCTAGCTTTTAGATTGAGGGATCTTCAAAGTATAAGTTGCATTACTCTATAGTTTCTAGTTTCATGCTTATCAGGTCAACCATTTGACT
Organism: Psidium guajava; assembly: GCA_016432845.1. Classification (NCBI taxonomy): domain Eukaryota; kingdom Viridiplantae; phylum Streptophyta; class Magnoliopsida; order Myrtales; family Myrtaceae; genus Psidium; species Psidium guajava. The sequence goes on from CM028228.1 coordinate 38,553,217, forward strand.
TGTGCCTTCCCATGGTGTTTATGCAGCATCCTACTTTTTTTTGCACTGTTCTTGACTGATCGTTCGTCTTTGATTTATATATTTCCTCTTGTTTATGCAGTGGACGCTTCGATGGCTTTGTATAGGTACGTAATCATATGATCCGGATAAACTCTGGCTTTCCAGGATACAGCACTCACCAGGAATATGATTATTCTTCCCCGATTATGAATGTGGGATTGTCAGGATTTATGGCATTCCTTGGTGTGGTTTGGCTTCTCCAAGAAACAACAAAAGTTCGAACTCTTCGCTATGTCATTCTGTTCATCGGTAAAAGAAACACGTGATTTTCTTATTCTTCCTCTATAGTAATTTTCTGTTTGTGTGAAATTCCTTCTATGCAATGACTGGAGTTTTGTCCCTTTTTCAAACCTGCAGGTGTAATGAATAGCTTGTTTTCTGTTTATGGTATTCTCTGAAACTGAAGCGTATTTATCAATTGTCTATACCATTGGTCTGATATCCCTTGTGCTATGGTATCACAGACATATATGATGATTTGATATCTCGTAGAGTCCACACCAGTGATGCAGAAAAATTTGCAGAAGAATGTCCTTGCTGCAATGGTGCTGGATGGGGTGCGATCTGGTTAGTACCTTACTATCTTGTTCTGTCGAATGCACGTCTCTTCTTGTTGCACTTATCATGATGAAACCTTCTTCTTGCAGGGGTTTGATATCATTGCTGTTTCTTTCCGGGGCCATGTACCTTGGTCTAGTTATCTTGTCCTGAGGTACAGTCTGAAATTCGTTAAAAATTTCTTTCTCTGGCACTAAGTCAGATCTTTATCCCACAGAATCCTCCAGGGCGTTCAAATTAGCGCACGATCTCGTTCTGCTACCTGAAATCAATGAATTATCCTTGATGATAGTTGTCTGAAAAGTGGTGCTGCCGATAGACCCTCATCAAAAGTAGACAGTACTGGCGCAAGGCACTTCAAACCTAAACAATACTGTTTCTGCATTTATCAAATCCTTGGAAGAAACCACCATCTACATTTTGCTGCACCCTTTAATCAATTTGATTTTTTGTTAGAATTCTTCCTTGACTTGTATCGATGCTCTAGAATCTTTTTTTCCCCTTAGTTCTCCTGATTTTGACCAGTTTGATTTCAGTCGACAATGATATATCATCGTACTTTATATGATTTCAACATGATACGCACGTACCAGATATGCTTGTGTCAAAGAAGTTTACCAGTGCGGCCTCACTCCAGTTTTCAACCCTGAGCATTTTGGTCTTACTCTTGCTGTAAATCCTTAGTAGCATTCAAGCTGCTTCTGCTAAAATGTTTTGACTGGATCTCTCCAGGTACTGCACTCTGGTCCAGATTCTGAAGTTACTATGAAGCCCCGACGCAATTTTAATCCCCGACTCCACATGCCGATTTCTCGTTCCAACATTACATCAAATTAGGGAGATTTACATGATACCCGACTTCTGTGGCAGGCATCCTCTCGTATGCAGTTCTCAGTTATAGGGTCTACGGGACAATACAGTCCTGAATGTTTGATCATACAGGGAATTTTTACTACAAAAGTTGGGAAATATACAAAAGTGATCTCAACATTTCCAATTGCCTGTCTCCACTCCCCTCTCTCCTAACCTACTGCACTTCAAGCTTAACAATTTAAGCAAAATTCCAGATACATCGAATCCCTCTTCCTCACAACAACGTGAGAGTATTGGTCCCAAATGCAGTTTCAGCACTACATCCCACTCTGCGGCTCACTGAGTTATTCCTCCAACCACAAACCCAAAACCCAACCGAACTTGAATGAAGAGAGATGGGGATTACTTAGCAACATTTCTGATTCTTATTCTTTTGTTTTTGGAAATAGAAAAAGAATAAAAATTTCTTTGGTAATGTTAGTTAGTTTTACTGTTCCCAAAAACATATTAGTTGTTAGGGAATAGAAATAAGAAACAAAAAAAAAAACTACTCTGTTTTTGGGTATAGAATTACAAAAAATCGTTTGTCGTTGCTTCTCCGTGAACGGCGACAGATCCAATAACCGCGACTCATCCACAGATCCCAAAGGCCACAGCGACGAGGTCGGTCGCCTGAATGCAGCACTGCCACCCCGCCACAGGCGACAAGGGCGGGCATGTATCGAGCTTATAGTTAAGAAAAAGGTAAAGAGAAATGTACAGGCTTTCAATTTTCCGAGAAAGAGCTTCAATTTTCTGTTATTTGGAAGTAACATGCTGCCGTGGTGCCGTAAACACGTGTCAATCTACTAGCCCAAAAAATGACTAGATAGCAAACCACTGAATATTCTCTCATTCTAAAGGAAAATAACATAACTTCCAATATTTCATGATCCATAACCTCCATCGCTTCTGATTAGGCCACCCATTTTATCCACACATAGAAGAGACAGTTCTATGCAAACTGCAAAGGAACAAAAAAAGATGACCCACAATAAAATTACCATTTGACTGGCTAGGTTAGCTTGAATCATGGCATAAATCTCCTGATCCATATAGCAACATGTGGTAACCTCTACTTCGAAATATCATAGACAAATGGAATTCACGGCAGAAATTTCAGAGTAGCCCAAGAAGAAATAGTTCAGGCAACATTTTCAAGAACAGCATGGTAATTGTCAACCGACATTGGCCTCCGCTACAACATAAGAAGAATGAATCAGATCAAAAGTTGAGGATCATGCCTGATTCATAGAATAGAAGGACAAAAGTTTATAATGAGATAAATAGTAAGAAACCCCCAACAAAGGTTCACTCATCATAAGCCAAACTTCTCTCAACACCAAAATTTGAAAATGTGAACTACAAGAGAAACCATGTGATTGTGTCTTTGCTAGCAGATCTATGCCTCCGTAATTGGATATTCAAACACAACTTCTTTTCCAGCAAGTTTCCTGTAGACGGCTGAAAAGGTCTCCAGCTTGTACTCTGTGCTGTTCCGTTCTTTCGGGTCCAAGAATACCTAAAAAAGGGAAATTTTACTCAGTATCAAACCACAACACATTGGGTACACAGAGTCCAACAAACCAAGTAACCACTCTAGTGAGATGCGAATTTGATTCATCAGAGAGCTGCACTCTATATGGTTAAAAAAAAGATTCATACGGTACCCAGAATTGAGGATGATCACTAAAGATCTGATGTGATATTTCCCTACCTTCATAACTTTGGAGCCATCAAGCCGATACCTAACGCGCTTTCCAACAATCTCAGCAGGCAGTACAATGTCCTCGAGCATTGCATCATGCACGGTTGTGAGTGTGCGGCTGCGAGGGCGTTGAACTGCAGAGCCTTTCTTTGGTGGTCTTAATATCCTACGGGTAGCAATCACGATCACATCCTGCAAAAACAATAGCATGCCACATACAGAATAACTTAAAGGAATAGGAAGCAAGAATAAGCTATAACGCTTTCAACTAGCAAAGAACACAACATTGAACAGGAATGGCATCTCAAATACATTAACAAGGAAAGAAAACTTGGAAAAAAGGGAGAAAATAAAAACAAAAATAGCTGAATTTGGAACGTCATTTGCTATTCAATGGGAAAATAATGTATTTGAACATATCAGTTATGGGGTTGAAAAGAACACAACTAATATAATGAGACGAAAAGAGCAGACGTCTTCGCATTACCTTCCCACTAAGCTTCTTCTCAAGCTCTCGCACAAGCCTAACATGAATCTTGCGGAAAGCTTTTCTCAATCTATATGGGACATGAATAACAACAGCCTTTTTGCTCCCAGAAACATCAACTTCACTGCCAAAGGATAAAACAACCCTATAAGTAAGAAAGCCTTCAATCGAAAGCATTTCTTTCTCAACGAGAATCATTAAGCTGGAAATGCACTCTTACGCAGCTGAGTTTATGTAAAGGTCCTTCAAGTCACTTTTCAGCTCCTGGTTGGTATTTTCCAAGTCAAAGAAGGACTGCAATAGTTTCGAAAGAAGACAAGTATCAGCCAAGAGATAACACATTTACTACAGAAAAATAGTTCGACCAAACAAAAAATTTCAAACACTACTATGCACTAGGAAGCAATCAAACCTGGGCAACAGACTCCTCAAACTCAGTGGGTTCAGCATCCTTGTCCTTGTGGATCTTCCTCCTTGACGTGTACATCTTGCCAAACCTGCTCGTTACAAGGACAGTCAGCCCAATCGTGACCAGATAAACAAAACTCACGCAACGAAAAAACAAACAGGTGCAAAGGGCCTTTTCTCAAACAATGCCATCACTTCCTTAAAAATCAACACCCCCTAATTCGACACACACGGGACGACTCGCATACTCTCGATCTCCTTCCAATTCATTCGAAATCCGGGTTCTTCCACTTCATTCTATTTTTCTTATTATTTCATTATTCCGAAAGATAAAATCATACGCAATATATCTCCACATCATTTCGCACACGATGTCGACCATAAGCATAGATTACAGAACAACAGAACTCAATAAGGTCGATCGTTCTCAGTGAAAAAAACCAGTTCCAACAGCTTCCAACTACGCTCTTCCCTATCCAGAATATAGGCAGCTAAAAACAAAAGATGCAGGCATCCACTCTCGATTGAGGCACCCAGAACTTCGTCTCATCTTTCTGAAAATCCACTCCAAAAAAAAAAAACATTTTTCTTCTTCTCCAACAAGAAAACATCAAACATCCCAAAAACCCATCACGGAGACAGATCCGCTCAACCTCTCCGAAGAACAAAAACGAAATCACACGCAAGAGACCCGACGCTAAACTACGATGTAATTCTACTCTTTCGCAGCGATTTCCCGAGATCAAACAAGCGACGAACGATGGTGTTCCGAATAGAATGAATACCTGAAGCTGGAGGAGAGCCCTGCACAGTCGAGTGAAAACCCTACGGCTTAGCTCGGCGAAGCGTCTGGTTTGTCTAGGGTTTGGGGATAAAGAGACAGCACCATTTATAGGTCGAAAACGAGCGGCTCGGATGAGAGTCGAGTTCCCTCGAAAAGATATCTGGACCGTCAGCATGAAGCTCTCCATCTTGTCGGGCCACCGGGCCATTTCGAGAGGCCTAGCGGGCTGAATTAGGCCGATCATACGGGCTTAAGCTATTTCAGCCCATATTGGCAGGCGAGTGAAATGTCCATGCCAGTAATTTTTTTCAGCGGGCCGAATGTCACTACTGGAATGGGCCTTTCGGGCCTAGCTAGCCGAATTGGGCCGGTCACACGGTCATAAGGCATTTGTTTCATAAAAACTGAATGATTTGAAAAATATTTTCTTGAAAACGATCGGTTACAAAAATAAATGAACGAATAATATTTCTATCGTCTACACAAATATTTAAGGATAAATATCACGAAAAACCCCCAAACTAGTACATTCGTGACAAACTTCTTAACATTATTTTTTTGATCATAAAAAATCTCAAATTGGTACACTTATAATAATTTTATCCCAAAATGATCTATTTGTAACAAATTTACCCTCCAATAGTTTTCATTAAATTTAATGTCAAATTATTAAAGTAGATGGCACACGACAGCTCGTAGGTATACCAGTTTAGGGATAAGTGTATTAATTTGAGATTTTTTGTGATATTTACCCAATTTAACGAAGGATAAATTTGTTAGAGGGTGTAACAATTTGGGTTTTTTTGTTATTAAAAAAATATTTTACGATAAATTTATCATAGATGTAATAGTTTAGATTTTTTACATGGTAAAAAAACTAGTCTAAGATAAATTTTTCATTGATATACCAATTTGAAATTTTTGATGGTAAAAAAAATAGTTTGAGATAAATTTGTCACAGACGTATCAATTTGGATTTTTTCGTGGTAAAAAAAATAGTTTTTGGTAAATTACCAATTTAAAATTTTTCGTGATAGTAACCCAATATTTAATCATGAATTGTTGTTATTAATGAAAATATTTTTATCGAATAACTATTTGAAGCGATAGATGTGATCATTAAAAAAAAATTCAAATAATTCATTTTTGACGAAATAAACGGAGCCTACATGTCTACATCTTCTATCTTCCATATGGATAACTTCTTGAAATATGTCGTTGCCGACATCGATCATAAGATGTTGGGCTTGTTTCTTCGCCGTCGCTCTCCAATAGTTCTTGTTCCCGTTGTCCGTTCTTCTCGGTAATCTTCAACAATCTAGGATATGTATCTAGTTCACAGAAAATAACTTTAGAAAAAAAATTTCGGATTTTCCGATATTTGGTTCACAAAAAATAATGGTCTATTTGGTAAGGTTCTCGATTCTCCATTATTTTGTTCTTTTGTTCATCAAAATAGAAAAGAATACAAAACCATTTATGTTCGGTAGTTGAGTTTTTGTTCCTAGTAACAAAATTTTTTTCTCAGGAATAGAAGCAAGAAGTAAAAAAATTATATATAATTTTTGTTCTCGGGAACATAAACAAGAAGTGGAAAAAAAGTATCTTCTTTGTTCTTAAAAAAATAATAATGTCATTTTAGAAAAACAAACTTAATATAAGTTAATACTCATTTTTAGAACTACAATCTTTGTTCTCGATCGTGGATTGCCACCACTGCAATAGCTAGCTTATCCTCACCGCCACCGCTAACATTTTTATAATTAAATAAAAAAAATTGAGAATAGAAACTTTTATGATCGTACCAAAATCATTTCTGCGTTTTTTTTTTTTACCCTCTCGAGAATAGGTTTTCGGTAATTGAGCCCCCTTCGACCGACCATCGTCCTGATGATGCACGACTCAGTGAAGCAGGAGGTTGTCTTCTTCGAGTGACCGGATCGAACAAATTTGGATTTCATCTCCCGAGTTGCAACCATATCGTTTGTACCGTGAATACACGCACCTACCCCCCTTCTATACATGTGCAAAACGCAAAGAACCAGAGGAAGAGATGAGTTTTGTACAATCAAAGCATGTTAAGGAAGCTTCGTGATTTGCTTATTCTCTCTCTCTCTTTCTCGGTATAAGTTAGTAACCCTCAACTCCCACATTTATTGATAACAATAAGATGCGAAACGAAATGAACCGAGAAATTTCCTTGCGATTGAGCCATATAGTGAGGTGATGATGCTGATAGGGGTGTGGAAAAGAATCGGGAACCGCCCGAATCAATTGGTTCTAGGCGATTCTTATCCGTTTCCCCGTTGATTGCATTTTTCACAAATTTTAGGATTTGATTACACTTTTGCAACTGTAAATTGATGATGATCCATCAGTGGATTGGTTCTATGAACATTGAAAATGGTATTAAACATCGTGCGCGTATCATCAGACAATTGTGCTTAAGTAAAATAATAATAAAGTTATGGATGTTCTCGATTGGAGCCGCCCACTTGGACCTAACCAATAGATACACACACACATACATATATAGTAACAGTAATAATGATAATAATTTTACATTTCTTTTTCGATAATCGAAACGTCCGATTCTCAGATGGATTCATGAATCAGCAGGCGATTCTGATTTCGGGATGGACGGTTCTCACCGTGGAATCAATTGGCCCCTAGATGCTGATGCTTATCATGATTGACAATGACAAGTGGTGATTAGGGCCAAAGCCCTAGCCACTGTCAATGCCCTTGTAAACTCATGAGCCACCAGTTTAATTTCAACGCGGATGGCCCGCATTTTGGTGGATGGGCCGGAGTCATTGACTCGGTCTGATGCATGAAAGTTACCTCGGAGCACCGCCGTCTTCGAAATTCTCCGCCGGAAAGAAAAAGGAGAACACCGCCGGCGAAGGAGTTCCGACACTTCTTTTTACTTGGGCCGTATCTTATTTGCAAGCACAAAGTTCTTGCCTGGCCAAATTATCTATCTTTGCTGTTATCTTCATCATCTGTTCATGTAACATCAAGTCACTCAAATGTGTCATTAAGTGGACATCCAACCACGCTATGCAGGTCGAGGGAAATAGCTTCATAATAATAACATTAATCGTAATAATCACGGGAATTTTTGTCATGTCCTGTAAAAAAAAAAGTTAGTGCATTGAATAATCTAGAGATATTAACACAAATAGTCATTGGACTTCGATCTATTGTGCAATGCCATTCCTGGAATTTTACTTTGTGTAATGTGGTCACTGAACTTTAACTTAGTACGCAATATTATTCCAGCTATCTTAATCTGCTTAATATGGTCCATGAATTTTAGCAAATGTTCAATGCATTCATTTCATTTGTGTCATTTTCACGTAGTTTACAAACTAAATTAAATATTTATTAGTAGTTTATGGATCACACTATACAAATTAAAATTTTAAGATGATGTTATCCATTAAATCTAAATTCAAAGGCCATTTATATTATTTTCCCAATAATATTTGCAAGGTGTATCCATTGGGTATCTAGTCAATCAAAGTCTGCAAATTCTTTTTGTTTTTTTTCAGCCCACATGTATCCGAGAAAGTATTGGGTGGGCCGAGGTCAACAAATGTCCCTATGCCCCGGCCAATCACGAGAGAACACCTATCCTCTCATCAAAGAGAGAGAGAGAGAGAGAGAGAGAGAGAGAGGAGGGGGGGCCACGAGTGTCCTCTTGTGATTAGTCGGGGCACACAGACATATGTTAGACCCAGCCCACCCTATATTTTTCCACATATATCCAGGCCAGTCCTTGACCTTATGTCAAGGAAGCCCAAGTTGCCTCTCACAAAACTAAGTTTCTTGTTGGTTGATTTTGTTCGTGCTCAAGGCCCAAGATCCCCTTCCATAAAACAAAATCGTCTTAGATAATTGTGCACATTTATTTCGTAAAAAATTTATAATTTTAAAACGTCACCTGCTTTAACATGAATTTTTCTAACGAAGATATTTTATTTTATAAAAAAATGAGAATTTATATTGTTTATAGAAATAAATGAACGAAAAATATTTTAATGGTTAACAGAAATATTTACGCATCCATCGACTAATTTGTCAAATCAATGCAAATGTTTCTTTTTATGAATTGTTTTTTGAATATATATATATATTTTTTTTTTCTGGGAACAACCGCACCACTAACCATGATCCTGAATTCCCTGCTTGTGGTTGGAAGCTGAGGGATAATGGCACAAGATCTATAAAGGAGAATATTTGCTGTCGGAGAAAGATTCCGGAGCTCCTCAGTCTTACGTCCTGAAGGTGTTTTCTAAGTTTTGAAGATTCATATGTTATTAAGAATTTGATTATGCTGGTCGGAAGATCCATAACCACCAATCCCGACATAATCTCTGGAAATATTTGAGTTTAGATCTTCATCCGCTTTGTAACCTTTGGGCAGCAAATGGTTTGTTAGAGCGCCTAAGCTTTAGGTTTGCATTAATTTGGTCATCATTTATCAATCTCAGAATCGATTGTCACCCAATAAATTTTCTATCTCTACAGACTTGCTTTCTCAATTTGTCAAGTGAGCTACCGGCCGAAAACTCCAAAACAACCGACTAAAATATTCAATGGAGGAGGAGTCTTACCAGAAATGAGAGTGGTCCTTTCGGAGGAAAAATTAAATTTTTAATGCCATCAAGAATTCCAAACTAGTACGTCGCGACAAACCTATCCCCATCTAATTTCCGTCTCAGAAAAAAAAAATAAAAAATCAAGTTGGTACCCGCAATACATGTTCACCGATTTAATTTTCATCCTAAGCTCATACTCGTGACTCAAATCTACCATATGCTATTATTTCGTCCAATATTAGTCAAAATGAATCTGTATCAATATATGAAACACGATTACAAGACAGATCTGATGAGAAGAATGACATATCCAACATGAAAAATTCATGAGTTGGATACATTTTGATGGGATATCAAGTGTAATGTTTTTTTTTTTTTGGTATGAGGGTTAATGGATGGAATGTTAACCGAGTGGAGATTTGAATAAGGGATATCGGTTTTAGATTTTTTGTGAATAAAAAATTAGTTCGAGTTAAATTCTATCTTGAATTGTCAGTTTGAAATTTTTATCTATATTTAAAAAAGAGAGAGAGAGTAGAAGTCAAATTCGGAGACCGTCAATTTGGCAGCAAAAATTGAATGCAACTTTTTTAGATCAAGAAGGACAACTCTCCCATATAGTTGTTTCCATGTATAGGCAGAAAAAGCTGCCACGGAACTTTTTGTTGGACCATCCGCTCAATCACCTCCATAAAACCTTCATGGGTCAAAGTCAAGCTCCTCCCAAATCAATGTAATCTCATTATGGGAAATGGGATTTAACCTTTTCAATTGTCTAGCTGAGAATAACTTGTACTTCCACAAGCATGGGCAATTTGGCATCAATTAGGGTTCTGTCGGTAATGGAAAATTTGTGGTGATTGGAAGAGGAGTAGAGGGATGGGAGTCAAATGTAGTTGAGATTTCCAAAGAAAAAAGTGTCAGATAAGATTAGACTATTGGACAATTGAAATGAAAAGCAAAGTAAAAGCGAAAGACGGATTGAGACACGGTTGAATTGATAGTCGACCTTTTGCCGAATGTGCTCGTCTAAATTCAGATTCAAAATAAGTATTAGGACCATGAGTTCTATCCAAATCGGTATGTCTATCGCCACTTATCGAAAAACTACGTCGCCTACATTAATCATAAGTTAGCTTTCCTATATTAGATGAAATCCCCCACAAGTCAGGCCGATTGAATGCAGATGCAAGTCATTCAAGCCATGATTAAGTTATTATTGAGTAATTATTTGTCCAATTCAGTATTTTTACCCCAAGGGTTATGCTGACTGGAGAATAAATGTAGCAATAACATAGTCAAACATGTATGATCATCTATAGATATGTTTAACATGGGTTGTTATGTCGCTTGCAAAAATAAAATGGCATATGTAGTAATATCATGGGGGTTGCTTTTTTTTTTTTTCTAATCGTTGGTTAATATTCTGTTTTGTTCCAAAATATCTTAAGACCAGTGAAAAATAAACATAAATGCCTGTAGACACTGTTCCAAGAATTAATTAAGATTTGTATCTAGACAACATTAGAGCCACATGTTCTTATGCCACTCGTGACCACAATATAGAAATGATTGGAACCGAAATGATATGGAGAAACTAATTACAACATTTAATACTTATCGCAGATGGTCATTAGAAGATACGATATCACAACCCCATCTATGTCTCCCATAATAATTTGATTTTCAAGAGATTTGTCCAACTCATATGATCGACATTGGCCCATAATTCAATGAGTAAAGATAGGATGGGATAAAATTGTTATATTCCGTGTTTGGTTCCTATCCAAGACACGATATGATTGGATATAAGAAGGACATATCAAGAATAATTTCTCATAAAAGAGGTAGGATAAAGGTGGAAGAGATTCTTAAATCCATTGTATAAAAGCTATTTTTCTCAAATAACATACATTTAAAATTAATAAAAGTAAAACAATAATTAAAAATTTAAATAGAATACCAGTATAAAAAATAGAGAAATGTTTTTATCTGTTCCTTTTTAATTTTTATATATGCTATATATAGTATATGTATATAATACATCTTTTGGAGATATTTTCTAATTCATTACTCAATAAAGTTTTACTAAGGATGGAAGGGAAAAACAAAGAATTTCAATAAAATAACTTAAAAGAGAGGGAAAATAATTAGAAAAGTAAATAAAAATGAAGGAGAAGAACCCAACATTTAAATAAACTAATTCAAACTTAAAAAACGATCTTTCTAATTATTAAAGAACGAGAGGCAATGAGATTTCTCTTAAAAAAAAAAAAAAGCCTACCATCTTGTCATCTCCTCATCCACATCTCTGATTTATGAGCTTCATGACTCTTCTATAGTTCTTTGGTTTATGTCAAAATTCCACGAAAAAGGCAAGAGAATCAAAGCTCCTCCTTCGTCATTCTCTAATTCACATAAAAATATCCACGATAGCAATAAGAAAGTCGAAACTCCTTCTTCTCTGTAACTCTATGGTTCACATTAAAGCTTTATAAAAGTGGTGAGAGAATCGAAGCAGTATGCTCTTCAAAATCACAAAAGTGAATGATTATGCTCTCTCTCTCTCTATTACTAAATTTGGCATTTGCTGGCCCATCTAACTCATCAATATTACCGGTGCTTGCTAATATTTCTTATCATAGTCAAACCTATGCCATTGGAATATTGGAATGAGCTACTTTGCTGTTTAAGGTTTAGATCGTACACTAATTATGGATCGGTTGACGGAGGTTTTCTCAGTTTGTGCATGTGGTTTCTTTTAAGTGAACCATGAAAGATTTTTACCATCTCTATTTGTGCATTTTCAAGTTCATTTACAGTGATATGTTATTCAAACCAAACAGTAGACACGATAGAATATAAAAGTATTTGGCTTTATTACTATGATTCATTAAATAATGGATACGATATAGCAAAATTTCTGAGTTTCATATTCAACTCTATTCAGTCTTATCTCGACTAAAAATCTAGGCGACCAAACGCAGCGTTACTAGATACATGTGGGCAAGACAGTTCGCAAGCATTCATAGAGATCAATCAAGTCGAAAGATTTAAATATGTCGTATTATGGAAAACTAGACTTATAATTTTTTTGACGAATAGAAATAAAGAAAAAGCTCCATATCTTGCCTAATATACTAAGATACATAATAATAATAAAAAAAATTTGTAGCTACGCTGTTCTTATACTCCTTTGTTTTTGGAATAAACTTATCATGTAAATTGTCGTTAACTAACAAACCTTACGATATAAATACACAAACGTTTCGAAAGCATCTCCAAAAGCTCCAAACTCCCGTTCCCTGAAACACTCAGTTTGGCAAATACAAGAGAAAAAACGCAGAAGCCCACCGCGCTCCATCCATGGCCGAATTCGCAAGAGACTTGCAATGCTTTCAACCACTCTCTTCTTTGCTCAACATCGACCCGACCGAATACGCGAACCACTTCGCTGAACCAAACCCGAGTGCCGCCAATTCTCATTCCTCCTCCAACTTTCATAGCCCTGCAATTCTCTCCAGTGACGTTCCCTTGTTTCCGCATCAGCTGGTCCCTGATTTTCCCAGCGACTGGGCCGGCATTTTCCCTGGCATTTTCCATCTTAACGAACATGATCTTGTGCTGCTCAGTGCCGGAGACGATTCACACGAAGAAAGAACGCGAAAGGTGTCCAGATTACCTCCTGAAAGCAGCTCGGGAATTGTTTCATCGCCAACTCAAAAGTCAGACACAGAGGTTGAGAGAAAAAACCATGTCTACATATATCACCTCAGTTCACTTATGCGGTAGCTATGCACGACTAACTTTCTGGTGTTCTCAGAGTTTAGGAAAGGCAAAGAGAAGGAAACGTAGTGAGAAAGAAGAAGAGAAGCCAAAGGAAGTAGTTCATGTTAGAGCTAGAAGAGGCCAAGCCACTGATAGCCACAGTTTAGCAGAAAGGGTGAGTAATTTCCTCTCTTTCATTGGGCAGCAAACATTGATTAAGCTCTTCAAGAACCACTGGTGTTGATCTTTTCCTAGCTGTATTACTCAGGTGAGAAGAGGGAAAATCAAAGAGAGACTGAGATATCTGCAGGATCTTGTTCCTGGGTGCTATCAGGCAAGCAATTTTCTTCCCTTTTTTTGCCTGAATTTTACTGTTTTGTTATATGTTCTGATCTGATCAGATTTGAGTTTCAAAATTGCAGACCATGGGAATGGCAGTGATGTTGGATGAGATCATTACCTATGTCAAGTCATTGCAGAGTCAAGTTGACGTGAGTGGGAATCCCCCCAAAAAAAAAAAAAAAATCAAAAATTTCATTTTGGCCCTTCATTTTTTCTTCTTCTTTCATTCAAGTCCATAAACAATCAATTGATGCTCATTTTCTTTCTGCCCCGTTCAGTTTCTTTCCATGAAACTTGAAGCAGCAAGCTCATACTATGACTTCAATTCAGAGGCTGATGCAATAGAAACACTGCAGGTGCCGTTGGATTTTTGTCTCTGACATTAATATCATTGATTCCCTCCTCTAATATTCTCTTTAATTTTGAAGTTTCCCCTGAAAATTAGTAAATGTTAGATGATGTACATTGCAGAGGGAACAGGTGTATGGGAACAAAGAGTTGGAGGGTCTGATGAGACTAGGACACGCCAACTTCCATCCAAGTTCACACCCTTGATTTCTCACCTCCTTTGATGTTACCCAAAAGCAGCATGAAGATGCTCCATCTATATTCCTGTGGAATTTTCCTTTTTAGAGCAAGTCTTTTCATACCCAACCGTCTCATTGAAAAAGAAAGATGCATACTTGTAATATTTCTCGCAAGAAAACGCAAGGGGGGTTATAATAGTTCTTCTCTTCTGAGTCACATATGTTCATCCATGAAAGAATTTGGGCACTAAGTTTCGCACTAACTTTGTGGAGACCCTATGCGGCTTTCGATTGTGATTAATTTAGCTCCTGGATTTACTTGTATATCGTGTTTCAAGACGAGGGTTTAGTCCCATTATTTATAAAATGCGTGCAACATGGAGTATTTAGTGTGATGATAATTCGATGTTCTGAATTCTGATTTGGCGTCTCGCTAACAAAAAAGACTTTGTCGGAACCTTTATTCGCTGGCTGTCTCGGATATCCGATGCTAACGCTGGTATGCAGTCATTTAGACATTATGTAATCTGGGGAACAATTGCTACTCTAATTTCTTGGGACTTTTTTTTTTTTATAATTAAGTTTTAAGCATGTTCCCTAGCTAGACAACACGAAAGGGGACATTGATTAAGGATGAACTAGAGAAAGAAACATTGCATGAGACTCCGTAATCATGTGTTGATTGCGAGATGATCCCATAAATATATATTATTTTAGAGATTCTCCGGGGCTTGACATGGTTGATTAGTCTAATTATGCGCACTGGCGTAGATGCCCTCCCACGTTAGGAAAAACAAGTTGTTTTGTTCCAAAACAGTTTCTGTGCTGCTTGAAAAGTCGCACCTTTCGTGCTTCTTCCGTTCCGGTGACGGATTTTGGTGACGTGAACTTAATGGCGTCGACTGACATGGACTCTCTCTCTCTCTCTCTCTCTCTCTCTCTCTCGCGCGCGCGCTCGCTTTTCTTCTTGCTTCTCGCAGCCACCACCGTCGCAGGGCTCAAGCCCAAAGCTTCAGCCACCATCGCCACAGAGCTTGAGCTCATGGCCGGGAGCAGCTCTCTCCTATTCTCTCTCTTGGTAGGATTAGACCTGCAGACTCTACAAAATAGAGAGTAAATGTGAGGAAGAGAAATCAAGATATAAGATTTATTTTAGTTTACCATAAATCCTCCTGCCTTCCTGTCGATGGAGAGTATGAACTACACCCCACCCCAATATGTCGATGATGCCAAACCATGGCATTCATGGCTTTTCGATTTTCGATTCATTTGATAAATGTATCCATATCTCTTCTCTGGCCACCTCATGCTCATGGCTATGGCTACTTGAGTTTCAAGCTTGTGGTCGTGGTCACTTGAGCTCTGAACTTCCATCAATGGCCACTAGGTCCAAAGACTCATGCTCATTTTGGGGAAAATTACCAAAAAAATTTTAAATTTATCGCAATTATGCAAGTTAATTTTTTTTTTGCCAACTAAATCCTAAACTTTTTGCTTTTGTACCAATTCAGTCCATCCAACTAATTTTGGTTAGAAAACGAGTTATGAATGGCGCAAATGTCGATATTTTTAATAATATTTTAATATATTTTTAATTATTTATTTATTTATATCTCTTTTTTCTCTTTCTTGTTTTCCCTTTTTTTTCCTTCTTTTTTGTTTCCTCCTTTCCTTCTTCCTCTAGCCAATGAGGTCGACCTTGCTGATAGTTGGAGGAGATGACCTCGCCAATGGCTAGGGGAGATGACCTCACCCAACAACAACAAGGTTGACACTCGTAAAGGGAAAAAAGAATAAATAAAAATTTTTATAAATAAATAATATGAAAATTATTAAAATATCATTAAACAATGTACACATCAGTACAATCTCGCTAAAAAAGATGGCCTATGTCACGTTAATTTTTTTTTTTTGCCAAAATTGATAGGATGGACCGAATTGGCACAAAAACAAAAATGTTTAGTATCTAATTGACAAAAAAAAAGTTTAAAATTGAATTGACACAATTGTTATATGTTGATGGCTTTTTTTGATAATTTTCTCCTCATTGAGAGATGATCTTGAATATGAAGAAACGACTCCTTTACACCTTTTGTCCATAATACAACGCGACTACTCACTCGTTTCAATTATAAGGTTTAGAACTTTCCTCCCAATAAGCAAAAGCATTAAATCATTATTTTTTTTTTTTGCGCAAGCATGTTATATGTCTCAATATTCATCAAAGGGGTCCAAAAAGAATTAAATAATTAGTGGACCCCAAAGGCAAAAGAGCTTTTGTAGCTAGGCCATTCCACGTCGACCAAAAACCTAAAGAATGCTACATCCACAAAATGGACGAAATGTT
Source organism: Psidium guajava (assembly GCA_016432845.1). Taxonomy (NCBI): domain Eukaryota; kingdom Viridiplantae; phylum Streptophyta; class Magnoliopsida; order Myrtales; family Myrtaceae; genus Psidium; species Psidium guajava. Next base: position 38,569,665 of record CM028228.1, read on the forward strand.
CTCATGGATGTGGCCAACTCAATGGAGTGAATGATTGGATTTGAGAAGCAACACAAAGCAAGATTTTAGGGTTTTGTTTTTTTTTTGTTCCGTTTGCTTAAATAGTTCAAGAAAAGAAAGCAAGATGCAATGCATATTCATGGGGGTCTTGTTGAAAGTGAGAGGAGGACAGCTTGAAATGGGGCCAGAACATGCTTGCAATCGCAAGCTTCTCTCACAAGAAAAAGATCATGAGTGCTCGTGAGAATTTAACTCAATACACATGTGGTCTATGAATACCGATTTCCAAAATTATTTCGTGTTTGTTTCACGAAAAATAAAAAAAATATATTTATAAAAAAGATCGATTGTATCGTTTACGAAATCAGAGAAGTATTTTTACTGTTCACGAATATGTTTAGATATAAATTGTTGTCGAAAAATGAAAAAAAAAATTCATCGAAGAATTATTTCAAGTGATATAATTAATTATTTTAAAAAAAATATTTTTCAAATGATTGATTTCCTACTAAACAAACAAAGTCTAAAGGATGCGACAATCCCTTTCTAGACATTGAATGCGATCCCCATCTCGTTGATTAGCATATTGATGTTGTGGATCATACTTTTTATTCCTAATATTTGTTTATTAACTTTAAAGCTACTTTTGTTTCCTTTCACACTCAAACCACTTTCTTTGACCACCTTTTGACCCATCTGCTTGGGTCTCCCCCTCTTTCCACTGGGGAGTGTGCATGAACAAATGCGGTTGGAGAGGGAATTCGAGGGTCCCAAGAAATTGAATATAAAGTGTCATATTTCCAATCCAGATTTGTGGGTCAAGTCGGAAAGATGATGACTATCTGCCAAGATGGGCAAGTTCAAGGATCCAATTATGAGGTGCTCGTCCTCCGTCAAGAAGCTATCTCCAGTGGAGTAGTCGGGGCTTGTCAAGAGGTATGGATAGGAACGACATGGGGATTGCACACGTGAAACGAATCGGGATAGAAATAGATCCGGAAAAAAATTATCAAAAAAGTCATAGACCTATAGTACTTGTGTCAATTTCGTCATAAATCTTTTAATTTGATCAATTTAATTTTGAACATTTCAATTGTGACAATTTAATCTTAAAAATTTTGATTATTTGCCACTTTAATTCTAAATTTTTTGATGATTTGCCAATTTATTCCATTTGGTCATTTTTTTTAAATCGCTAAAGTGGACATTTTTTTAGTTTTTTTTCTTAGGTTTTGAGATTTTCTTCTTTTTTATTATTTTATTATTTTATTTCCTTTATTTTTTGAATCTTGGGTCATCAACCCTCGCCTAGAGTCAGATGAAGTTGTGATGCTCTCGTTGGCTAACGGGCAAGGGTCGTGACCTTTCCCCAGACCAAGCAAGGGTCGTTGGCCTTCACCTATGACTGGCAACCTCATTAGCCTAGCGTTAGGGGGAAATGAGAAGAAAAAAGGAAAAAAAAATAAAACATTCAAAAAAATTTAAAAAAAATTGTCGACATCAATGTTTTCTCTAAAAAATTGGCCAGAATGACTAAATTGAAAAAATCATTAAAAGGCTTAGGATTAAATTGGTAGTTCGTCAAAAGTTTTATGACTGCACTAGCACAATCGTTTAGGATTAAATTACCAAATCGTCAAAATGCTTAGAACTAAATTATCCAAATTAAAAGCTTTAGGACCAAATTGACACAATCTCAACTAGGACTTTATTGGTAATTTTTCACTAGGCTCCAATGTCATATTCGAAAGTTCTTCCCAAAAGTTTAGCCAATAAATAAAGGGAGAGATATTTTAACAATAAAGATAAAGATGCATACATGAAGATCGATTGTGGATGCTCCCTTGTCCAAGGATTCAATTGCAATCACACCAAATTTCTAGTAGTAAAGGATTGTAAAAGCTTATTGGCTTGACTGGGTAATGTTGAGATCATTGATGAAGTTAGGGAAATGAATAAAGCTGCGGATTGGATCACTAGAGCCTATAGAGATGCTTCCCTTCCACCTGATTGGTTATCTATCCCTCCCCACTATTTATGGTTGATTTTACGTCTTGATTTCAGTAAATCATGTAACCCAAGTTCTAGTAGTAACGAACGTTGTGTTATTTAGGACCTGCACGGTAACTATTCTGATCCTAAAAATTGATTCTGATTAGAATGATTTTTTTTTCTGATTCTGTTCTCTAGATGAGTTTTAAAGAATCAAAACGTATTTAATAACTGTATGAAATTTTTGTTCTTGGAACAAAAGCACGTTTGTGGTGCGTATGGTAACGTTTCTGTTCCCGGAACAACTTTTGGAACAGAAACACTTTTTTATGTTTATGTTCCTAGCAATGATTTCTGGGAACAGAAACGTGTTTGGTAACTGCATAAAGTTTCTGTTCTTAGAACAAAAAAGGAACAAAAACGCGTTTGGTAACTGCTAAAGTTTTTGTACTCGGAATAAAAAAAAAGAACAAAAACGCATTTATTAACTGCAAAAAAAATTATATTCCTATTTTTCCATTTAATTCTATTCCTAATTTTTTCAATATAGATGAGATCAATAATTAAAAAAATAAAATAAAAGAGAAGATGAATTAGAATTGAGCAATGAGAACATGAAATATGTTTTCCATAGATAGGAAAAATTACAATTATGAGTCATACATAAATGATTCCAAGTAGATAAACATATAATTACATAATTGAATACAAATACTGTTTGATAAACTGTAATTGAAAAGTATATTTAGATACAACTTTGACGTAAATGCCGTTTAATAAAAAATACCTTTTGTAAATGATTCAATTTCTCAATTAATTTATTTGATTATTTATTTTTATTATTTCGATTTTTAATCTTTCTCATTTTTTATTTTTCAAAAAAATTATTTTTATTTTAATTATTTTATTCTTTAATCATTTTTATTTTTAATTACTTTCAAGAAAGTGTTTTCAATTATTTTCAAGAAATGTTCCAAATGTGTTCCTAAAAAGTGTTCCGGGAACACAGAAGTAAGTTTTTTTTTGTTTCTCATTTCTGTTCCAAAAGTGTTTTTGTTTTTCAAAAGTGTTCTCGGAACACTTTTGGATTACTTTTTTACCATACGCGTTTCTGGAGCGTTACCATATGCACCCTTGGTAACTGCATAAAATTTTTATTCTCGAAAATAATTTATCTTCCCAATTTGTGTCGTTTAAGTCAAATAATTACGTAATTATTTTGTGAAATTTCATTCTATATTATGAATTAATTGAAAATTAATTCATATTGATTCTCTTATATAACACATTACATTTTTTTGTGTTATTCCGTCTAATTGTAGTGTCATAACAAGTCATTTTAAGCTTAAAAAAAGGAGAGATCTTATTGGATTAGTGTGTAATGTCAATTAGCTTAGGTCCTCTTAGGTCTATACCAAATCATAATAAGGGGACTATCAAATTTGATCTTAGTGAGATCGATTGCATGTGTATGTGTACTTGCAAATGGAGCCACCATTTGTCTTTGAGGAAGGTAAATAAAAAAACTTATCGAACAATTGGAAGAAACCATTTGATTCTACACAACCAAAGAGATCTAGGCCTTAGGAATTTGGTTACGTCGTTGTTTCCACTAATACCTTTTCGAAATTGAAGTTGAGTATTTTCCAAACATGTTTTATGTACAATTTTAATTTATTTTTAAATCTATGAGGTAAGCCAATGCTATGTATTCACAAATATTATTTTTGTCTTTTTTCAAATTTTCTAAAACTAGACTAAGTCTAAAGTACCTAAACCTAGGCAAAACACAACCAATAAAATCAAGTGCGCAATCAAGAAATCATGGCATTGATAAATAGTATCATAAAACCTAATGAAGGCCTAAGAACTTAGAGAAATGTGATTTGGGTTTAATTTTTAAAATATTTATGATTTTCCTAAAAAAGAATAAAATCCATAAAATCTGAAAAATCTAGGTCCAAATTTATGAAAATGAGGTCGAACTAGCATAATCTAAGCTTCTTCGATTTATATGGATTTTCTGAAATTTTTTTGATATTTTTATAAAATTTTCCTAATTTTTTCGAATTGTATTTTTTTTATCGTAAGTATTTTTCTTTAAAAATGAAACTTCATTCTATTTTAGGTCGAGAAAAAAGTGATGAGAGAATTGAAAGGGACAAGTGGGAGATATGAGACTTCATTTTGTTTGGTGATTCTCAAAACTGATTTTTTTAGGAATTAAATTTTTTTTTTATTTTTTTACTTTACACAAAATTTTTTTATTCTTGTTTTTCTCCAAAATAGTTCTTTGGAATAGAATCAGAATTAGAATTATTTAAATTACCAAACAGGATTTTCATCCTTTTTTGTTTCAAAAAACAAAATCAGAAAATCAAAATTATTGTTATGCAGGCCCTTGGACCAAAAAAAAAAAAGGCGCGATTGGATTAAATAGTTGATTCAGACATTTTGTGGTAATCCAAAATTGACTAACGATTTGTTATGATTAGTAATAGTGTCAACAAGGAAATGGTTCTAGAGACAAAATTAAGGTCCAACTCCATCTTAATTTTTCTTTATTGTCAAAGATTAAGTTGAGGCCAAACATTCTGTCTTTGATTCATAGTTATGTATATAGTTTTAATTTTTCAAATGGGCTCTACATTTCGCATTGCCAAATGCGAGTCTTATAGGGGCTAGGCCTTCGTACTTCATAGCTAAAGTGTCAAGCCCAAGAAGAAATACATACCGGCTTGAAATAGATTACAAGCCCACGTTCATCGTAAAGTCCCTCATCTTCAACTTCAGTAGACACACATCTTACCGATTGGCATGTTGGTGAGGCTTTGATTAGGAGAGATTGGCCATGAATAGACCTGATCAACGGTTGAGTCTGGATGGACATAATCTCGACATGTCCGATCTCGGCCGTTAGCTCTGAGCTAAGCTAATATCAAGCCTAGCTAACGAGCCTTTCCCAATTCCCTTCACGACTCAAAATGTGTTTAGAAATTTCTTTTTCTGGAGATTGATTTAAGAGTGTTTGGACCGAGTTGAACTTATGAACGGATCCGTTTGGTTGAATCCATCCGCCTCAAGAAAATATCAGCCACCTTGACCGGAGTTGACCCGGATGGATCGGAAGTTTGCCGCTTCACGGGGTGATCGGAGATGGAGCTTAATAAAGCTCGATCGAGACTCGACTAATAGAGAATTCAGCAAGAGTAGGATATTATTAACTATGAGAGTTCTTTCAAGATTTCAAACGGCTGTGTCTTTATTTCACTCGGCATTTTAGCGACGCTAATTTGTCGTCTAAGACTATGTGGGATTACCTCTTGAATTACTGCTCGACTTTTATAATTTGATTTATCTCTATCAAGTGTTTTTATAGTTCATCGATGTGGCAGTCTACGCGTGTAAAAATTCACCCGGAGAGATAAATTAAGTGCAAGCTCCGGCAAGGGAAAAAAGTATGTTAATTCCCGACCCCCCCCCCCCCCCCCCCCTCTCTCCTTCCTTTTTCTCAAACAAAAAAAATACATGTCAATCGTTTAAAGCCTTATTGATAATTTGAATTTTCTCATGCAGTGTAACTCGTTGTGATAGAATTATATATATAAAAAAATCTTAAACCTATTTCAATCTCATTAATTCAGTTCTAAACTCTCTCTTTTTTGCCAATTAAATCTTAAACTTTTTTTTTGCATTTATGCTAATTTAATCAATCTTGTCAAGTTCGGCCGAAAATCGCTGATAATAGACACCGTCCATCCTAGGTCGCAAAGTCGGTGCTAACGTAAATAATTTTTAATTTTTCAATTTTCATTTTCCTTTTCTATTTCTATAAAGTGGTGGGCAAGGGCTGGGACACCCTCATTGAGCACTGGTGAACACCATGAAGCCCTTGACCATGGCGGGCGAGGGTGCCATAGTAAGGAAAAAAAAAAGCAAAGCAAAGAAATAAAAATATAATAAAAAATTATCAACGTTAGTGTTGGCCATGCCATATAGGTGGCTAAAGTCAATGTCAGCTATTTCTAGAAAAAAAATAGTCGAACGGTCTAAATTGACATAGATGCAAAACGTTTACGACTCAAATGACAAAGGAAAAAAAAGTTTAGTATTGAATTGACATAATTATATTAGATTAAAAACTTTCTTGATAATTTTCCCAACTCATTATTGATTTGGTTGTATAATACATTGAAACGACAATGTTGGGCCAAATCTACATAAAGGAAGAAAATTATACATACTCGACTTTTGTGGAGATAAATTATATTATATCAGTTGACCAACACAATTGAAGAACAAAATAAAAGAAAATGCGGAAAAGTGTCAGAAAAGTTCTAAAACTATTACATTGGTAACAATTTAGTCATAATTCTTTTAATGGTGACAATTTAGTCCTAAATCTTTTGACCTAGAACCAATTCAGTTATTCTAATCAATTTTAGTTAGATATTGCTGACGTGTATGCCAGACAATTTATGTGGCACAATCGACGTTGATATGAATATTTTTTAAATAAGATCTTATTTTATTTTATTGTCTTTTTTTTTCCAAGTTCCTTCGGTGGTTGGCAAGGCCAGCTTCGTTGGCCCCCGGAGTAACCAGGAAAAAATAAAATAAAAAGTTATTAAAATATTATAAAAAAATATTCACGTCATCGTCGATCGTGCCATATAGGCCGTTCGGTATCCATGCGAATAATATCCAATCAAATTTGATCGAAAGAACTGAATTGACTTTATATCAAAAGATTTAAGACTAAATTGACACCAATGCAATAGATTTATGACTTTTCTGCCACTTTTTCCAAAAAAAAAAAATCTCTTTTTCGAAGAAACTACACAAAATCCCTTAAATTTTCAAGGTAGTACACACCCTTGAACTTTCAATTGTTATAGAGAACCTCATAAACGCTCTTTTGAAGGATAATGACGAGGGCGAATCGCTTTTTTTTTTTTTTGAAAATGACGAGATATCTAAATGTGTAATGTAGTCCATAAATTTTTAATTCACTTAATATAGTCCTTGAATTATTAATAGATGTCCAATTTGGTCATTTCATTTTCTCAAACAACAAATCAAACAATATTTGTTGATTTTGAATATTATATGTCATGTTAGATTTTTTTTTTTAAATGATTGGTCAATATGTCCATTTTTTAATAAGCTAGGGGAAAAAGGGGGTTAATACCATGAAAAATTTTAAACTGGCATATTTATGACAAATTTACCTCAACCTATTTTTTGACCACAAAAATATCAAATTGGTACACATGCGAAGAATTTACCTCAAATCATCTTTTTGACAATCAAAAACCTCAAATTGATACATTTATGATAAATTTATCTCAAACTAATATATTTATGCAAATTTACCTTCCGTTTGTTTTTCATTAAATTTTATTATTAAATTATTGATTTACATGACACATAATAGTTAACAAATGTATTCGATACCAAAAAAAAAGTTAACAAATGTATTAATTTAGGGTTTTTTTTTTATAAGGTAAGGATATATTAGCTAATCATAGCGCATGTGCAAAAATTACCAGACACAGATCTCGTACCCAAGGTTACACAAAAATGTCCCTGAAGGTGCAAGGGTGTAAGGCGAGTCAAAAATACAACCTCAAAACAAAGGGGCTACACAAAGGCCAAGGAGAGACAACAGCCAAAACAGGTGGCCGGACCAAACCAAAGACAAAGAACAGCCAGCAAAAGAAAAACAAGAGGCAGGAAAACAACAAGGCCCAAAAGCTCAAGAGCTCCTCTTGTGACTAGCCTCTACCAGAAACAAAGCAGCAAGCAAGCTAAGTAGAACCTCAACAAAAGAAAACAGGACCCCGCAACTCCAAGGGACAACAGCAACCTCCACAACAACATCAGGCCGAGATAAGCAGCATCAACCAGCAGAGCCAGAGTAGAACCAGAACACGCAGCCACATACCCAATAGCCCAACACATGAGATCCACTGGAAAGACCAGGTCAAGAAAGAGGCCTGGATACCACAAGCAAAAGCCACAACTAAGAAGCCCAGAATAATCCCAGCTGCAAGCCATAGGACACGAAACCGAGACAAATCCACGACGAGGCCAGCAGGCTAACAGCAGCCTAAAGAGCCCCGATTTAGGGTTTTTACCTTCTGTTTGTTATAAATGTATCAATTTAAAATTTTACGTGGTATTAACCCGATTTAACAAAAATTAATGGAGAGTAAATTTATCATATATGTCTCGATTTGAGGTTTTTATGGTCAAAAAAGTAATTTGGGATAAATTTGTTAGAAATATACCAGTTTGAATTCATGGAATTAACCCAAAAAGAAAAGAATTAAAGCACTTTACTGGCAACCTGAATAATCATATCCTAATTTAAGATGAATGTCTTACATGGATGATCAATGTTTAGCTTTTTGTTTATTCAATTATTCAAACTTAATGGATTGAAAGTCACATTAACAAATTCTTTTAAGGTGAATTAATGGAAAAACGACATTGAATATTTTTATATAGTTTAATAACTAAATTCAACATTCACCAATAATTTAGGGACCACATCTAATAAATCAAAAGTTTGAGAAGATAATGCATATTGAACTAAAGTTCAAGAATCATTCGTATCATTTTCTTCTCATTTTATTACAGTCGTCAAACCTTCATCTATATTTTGGTTTGAAAGAGAACATTCGGCACTTCTAAATGAAAAATTTGATGGAGAGAAAATGATTTTAATAAAATGAAAATTTAGGGAAATTTGGCGTGACAATTTAAAGTTTGAGGGTAAATGTCCATTATGGTAAGACTCCATTTGTTTCACGAAAAATGACTTCCTGAAAATGTTTTCTAGATTTTTCAGTGTTTTTTTTTGTCAGAATGGGTATAACCCTTTCATTCATGGAAATAGAAATTACAGGAGCTAAACTTCAAAGAGTCATGACATAACAAGTCCCGAAGGGGATGGGGTAGATTAACAATCCAGTCCTAAGGAAGCGATTTTTTGCGGTGGGCTTTTACAACCCAATCCGTGACCTTGTTGTCTTCCCGGGGAGTATGGACCACTTTGGTGAACTCTTTGCCAAGTTGGGCCAGGAGAGCTTTGCCGTCTACGAACAGAGATCGGATGGCCCATGGGCTATCCTCAGGTGACTCTAGAAGACTAGGGATGGAAAAGTTATCAGTAAGGTTATCTATCCTTTGTAGCTTATCTTGTATGAGTGGACACTTTCCCATTGTCTGCCGTAACTTTTGTCTTCCCTCTTTCTCTTTCTGCACCACACGGAGAGCTTGTAGCACACCGAGAGTTTCCATCTCCAGCGCAGAGTCGACGTTTTCCTCCTTTGCGAAGCCTGCTATGATGACACCTCTACCGTCCCTACATATCCCAGCTACTGGTCCAGATCTTTCGCCCTCCTTCCATGAATAGTCAACGTTGAAGTGCCACGCCCTTGGTTCCGATGGATCTCGTGACTAAGGTGAGTCCTTGCTTTTTCTTTTCATGCCCTGCTGGATTTGCGGCCCTTTGTCAAAAAAAGCACAATCCCACTCAGCATCATCCACCACTAACTCAGATCTGGGTTTGAATCCATGAAACACCGCTCTGTTTCGTTCCTTCCACAGGCGCCACAGGGTGTTTGCGATGAGTTCGGGGGAGTGGTTTCGGCTCCTGGTAAGGCCTGCAGTTAACCATTTATCCATCCTTTGTACTTGGACCGGCGGTGTGTCTAACTTCACTCTCCTGTCTGCCCATATTTGTTGCACCTAGTCATGGAGCAGAAACAAGTGTTCGGTTGTTTCCGGGGAACGGGTGCACACGGGACATAACGGGTCAAGGACAAAACCCCTTTTAAACAGACTCTCTTTTATTAGTAAGGCATCCTGACATATACTCCATAAGAAAAATATGATTTTTGGGGCTATAGGAATATGCTAGATCGTATACCATAGGTTGTGGGGTCGCTGATATGAAGAGGAAGCAGAGTTGTGATTGTTCTGCGTTGAATCCATCCTAACACGTAGATAGACTTCTTAACAGAATATTTTCCGTTAGCGTTTTCAGCCCAAATTAAGCTGTCCTCTGTTGCTCTCGGGTTAATAGGCGTTTCCAATATCTCCTGCATTATGTCTTCCTGGAAAGTTTGTCTCAGTTTGAACTCATCCCATAGGTTTGTATCTGGGATAATCACATCAGCCACCTTATGGGGGTCATCTTTGTTAGCTGGGCCTCCAATCACTCCGGATGGTAACCACTGATGCTCCATGATCTCTAGTTTTTGCCCATTGCACATTGCCCATCTGAAGTCTTTAGCTATAGCCTCTCTACCTATTAGCAAGCTTTGCCTACCCCATGATGGTCGGGCCCCTTTCGATACTGTACGAAACTCTCCACAGGGGAAGTAAATGCCTTTTAGGACCCTACTCCACAACGCTGAGGAGTTTTGCTCAATCCTCCAAGCTTGCTTGCCCAACATGGCTTTGTTAAATGTAATAAGATCCCTGAATCCCAACCCTCCTTCCCTTTTACTCTGCTTTAGCGTTTCCCACTTCTTCCAGTGAATTCCTGCTTTAGTTGAATTTTGTTTCCATCAGAAATTTGCTATTCTTTGCTCGATCACTCTGCATACTGAGATTGGAATCTTAAATATCGACATAGCATATTGTGGAAGGGCCTACACTACTACCTTTATCAAAATCTCTTTCCCTACCTTGGATTGGAGTGCTTTCGAGTTTTATGTTTACTCTCGCCAGGATCCAAGCATACATATCTTTTTTTGTTTGACCCCAGTTTGAAGGGATCCCAAGATATTTCCCAGTTTTTTCTATGATCGGAACTCGCAATTTAGTAGCTAAGTTACTTTGTAAGACCTGAGGACAACCCTTGCTGAAAAAAAACTCCTGATTTATTGAGATTGATACCTTGACCGAAGGCTAAGCAATATTGACCTAGGATGCTGGCTAGATTCTGGCATTCGACAATAGTCCCGTCTAGGAAAAAGATGACATCATCCGCAAACAATAGATGGGATAGGGTGGGGCAGTTCCTACTTAGTTTAATTCCTTTCAGGGATCCATCTTCCACTCTTTTATGCATTAGGGAAGACAGGGTATTAGCCAGGATAATAAATAGGTAAGGAGAGAGAGGGTCGCCTTGTCTGATGTCCCTAGATAGCTGAAAAAGGAGTCGATTCATCGTTAATTTTAATGCTGAAGGAAACCGTGGAGATGCACTGCTTTACAAGGTTACCTCACTTTTCGCCGAAACCCATCTTTAGCATACTCGCACAAAGGAAGTCCCACTCCACTCTGTCGTATGCTTTTTGCATGTCGAGTTTTAGAATTGCTTGGAATTTCCTCTTCCTTTCCCCGACTCTGAATTGGTGCAAGACTTCTTGGACGGTAAGGATATTGTCTTGAATTTGCCTCCCACTAATAAAGGCGCTCTGTTCTTTAGCAATAAGGTCATGTAGCCAAGGTTTAAGCCTATTTGCCATAACTTTGGATATAATTTTGTACCCAAAGTTACACAAATTGATAGGTTTATACTGTGAGATACTTTCTGGGTTCACCACTTTAGGGATGAACATAATATGAGTCTAATTTAAAGCTAGATCCAGTGAACCCGATTCAAAGAACTTTCTAACCAAAGAGACAACATCTGCTTGGATATCCTCCCAGAAGTTCTGTTAGAATTGACCATTAAGGCCATCTGGACCCGGGGCTTTAGTAGTCCCAAGCTGAAAAGTTGCAGCTTTAACCTCTTCATAAGTCACTGGGGCTATCAAGGCATCATTTGTGTCCCTGTGAATCGGAGTTGGACATTGATCTAAAACAGGTTGGAAGTTCCGAACACTAACCGTCTCATATAGGGACTTATAAAAGCTGAAAATATGTTATTTTAGCCGGCTCGGGTCTCTACACCACTCCTCGTCGTCGGATCTCAATGCTGAAATCTTATTTCTTTTGCCTCTTTTGAATCGTGGTGGCATGAAAGTATTTAGTGTTTCTATCTCCCCCTTCAACCAACTAATTCTCGATTGCATCAGCCAATAGGACTCCTCTTGTCTCTATACTCTTTCAATTTGCTCTATCAAGTAGGTAGAGGCTTGTCGCTGAGAGGAATCGTCGTGACTATTCGAAAGGGTCGTGAGTTTTGTCTCAAGCTCTTTTAGGATGGCTCGAGCATTGGGATGCCTGTTTTCGCTCCATTTTTGTAAAGCTTGGATGATATTTTTAATCTTTCTACAGAAGTCTTTCTCGATGTTGCCAGGCTAGCCCCATACCATTCTCACTAAATCTCTACACTCCATATCCTCCAGCCAATAGGCTTCAAATCTAAACTCTAGCTTTCTCTTCTTCGTGCTGAGGTTGAGGTTTAGGATGATGGGACTACGATCCGATCCAATGGCCGGAAGAGTGCAGGCTTCTGCGTTTGGGTAGTTAACTCTCCATTCAATGTTGCAAAGAGCCCCGTCTAGTCTTTCTTTTACTAGAGCATCCCATTCACGGTTGTTAGACCACGTAAAGGTGCACCCTTTGCTTTCCAAGTCCATCATAGAAACACTGTTCACGAACTCATTAAAAGCTACTAATATGAAATGTTCGACTCTTCTTATTCCTTCCTTTTCCCAATGATACATGATCTCGTTAAAATCTCCAATGCACACCCACGGAAGCTGGTTTGTCCTCTTGATATCTCGAATTTTTCGCCACAGCTCCAGTCTGAGTTGGTAGTTAATAGGTACATGAAGAAAGGTCACCCTCATCAGCAAGTCATCCTCTTTAAACCTACATTGCAGGTTGAATATAATTTTTTTTTTATCTTTCTTCTATTATAACGTCCATTTCCTCATCCCAAAGATGGCTATCCCCCTTGCGATACCCTCGGGATTAATTGCTACTCCATGCTGAAACTTTAGAGATTTCATAAGAGAAAAATATTTTTCAGGATTAGTCTATTTTCCGCCCTTCAAACACCGAAAAATCTAGTGGAGAATGCAGCAAGGAAAGTTGGTGGTTGGTTGAGGGCCGAAGTTTGAACTCCCAGCCCTATTGGGAGCTCTTTTTTGGAAAAGAGGAGCCGGATTTGGAGGAAGGAGAGACAATCCCAGAAACCCCGGCTTTTAGACTCCAAGAAGAAAACGATGATGTTAGAGCTGGAGAAGTGAATGCTAAGGGATAGAATGTGAGTAGCCTCGCAGTGTACTCCTCAAAGACTGGGAAAAGAGGCCTTGCTCACCTTCATTCCGATATGGAGAACCAACTAGTAAAATGGAAGGGAGAAAAAGAAGGGTCTTTCTTTCAAAGAGGGGCAGCTGTTGACACCTGATTTTTAATCATCTTTTCTCTTTTAAAATTTTTCAGTATTTTTCGGTATTTTTAAAAATTAATAGAAAATTCATAAAAATTCATAAAATTGAAAAAATTAACTTTAGGGACCTTGGCCAAGCCTAGAGAACCAATTTTGACCAAAAAATGATTTTTCATATTTTCAGTATTTTTTTAATTTTTTTTAAAAATACAAAAAATATTTGAAAATTTTGAAAAATAACATTTTAGGCCAAAAAAATACACAAAAATAGTCAATATTTTTCTTTTAAATCTATTTTCATATTGGTCATCACAAATTCAGAAAAATTCAATTCGAGTCACGTGTTCCTTCACGAGCATAATCTCGAATCGGGCTTAAAAAATTCAATTTGAGTCAACTTATTTTTACTTTTCACTTTTTATGAGTTGTGACATTGTCTTCTAATATTTTAAATTTTCATCTTGATCCAATTTTATCCAAAATGACTCAATCTTGTAAAAGGGCTTTCGTTGAATTTTGGATTTTAGCCCCTAAGTTAACAAAAAAAAATGAAATTAAACTTTTTCTAGGGATACTCATGTGGTAAATTTTGACCAAAGCATAAGGAAGGTGTGTTGAAAATTATGTGAAAATTTGGACTTAAAGAAATATTTCTCCAGGGACTAAATTGCAAATACTTAAAATCTCAAGGACTAGGATGCAAATACTTAACACTTGAGGAATTATTTTGTAAATAACAAAAAGAAGAGTTGGTGGAGAAATTAGAATAGAGGAGGGAAGATGGAGAAGAGGAGATAGAGAAGGGAAGTTGAAGAAGAGGAGATGGAGAAGAGAAGATGAAGAAAATAAGATAAGAGTAGAGAAGGGAAGATGAGATGAAGAAGAGTTAGTGGAAAATTTAGAATGGAAGATGGATGAGTAGATTATAAAAGGAGGAAGAAGTGAGCTTGGGAGGAGGATTTTTTTTTGGGGGAGAGAAAATCTTGGATGCTTGAGAGAATTTTGAGAGATTGAAAGAAATTAGAGAGAAAGAAAAAATAAAAAAAAAAGAGAGAGAATCCTTTTTTCCAAAAGAGAGTCTTGAAGATGGTGAGAATTTAAATCTAGGTGTTGCCATCACCAATTCCTCTACCGATCAACGCAAGTCACAAGTTCATCTCCATCGTTCGAGCCGCAATCTTGATATATAAGGTGACACGAGATCCGAATTCGGCAATCAAATCTGTTAAATCAAGTAACAATCCTAACTATTAAAATCTTCGAGAATTTCCTTGCCCAAATAAATTAATCTAAATTTCGATTATGTCATGTCATACTCATATGTTTCCATATCTACATGTCGCATTCATACTATAAATTCCTGCAATTTAATTCTTGCACCATTAAGCCTCAAAGGGAAGAGCCGAGCCAATGCTTAGCCGCCCATTGGAGGTTTTACTTACCGTAATGTGAATATCCGCAATTTAAATATCTGCACCATAAATCCCAAAGGGAAGAGCCGAGCTAAGCTAATGCTTAGCCTCCCATTGGAGGTTTTTACTCACAGTAGTTTAAATACTTGCAACTTAAATACCTGTACCTTAAATCCCAAAGGGAAGAGCTAAGCCAATGCTAGGCCTCCCATTGGAGGTTTTTACTTACAGTAGTTAAATACCTGCAACTTAAATACCTGTACCTTAAATCCCAAAGGGAAGAGCCAAGCCAATGCTTAGCTTCCCATTGGAGGTTTTTACTTACAGTA
This sequence comes from Psidium guajava, assembly GCA_016432845.1. Lineage (NCBI taxonomy): Eukaryota > Viridiplantae > Streptophyta > Magnoliopsida > Myrtales > Myrtaceae > Psidium > Psidium guajava. The sequence goes on from CM028228.1 coordinate 38,584,703, forward strand.
GTTTAAATACTTACAACTTAAATACTTGTACCTTAAATCCCAAAGGGAAGAGCCAAGCCAATGCTAGGCCTCCCATTGGAGGTGTTTATTCACTGTCATGTACTTTCTATAATTTAATTTTTGAATAATCAGACCCAAAAGATGAGTAGGTCGTAATACTGCACAGAAGTCGTTAACACACTCCCTCTTTCGGCTTCAGGGAATCTTTGGTACTTAAAAATATAACAAATAAAAATATATACCATCCATGCATCATAATTAAAAAGTGAAAACACAAAAGAGAATACCCTACTAGAGCCTTAGGAATAAACCAAGCCTGAGTTGCCGAATTAGGATATTCATGAAATTAAGGTACCGAAAAGGCATTAGTTTTAATTAACTAGTGTAACTAAGTCCCCGAGCTCATAATCTCTGGTTCGCAGGAATAAATTAGTTCTCCCGCTAATTTATTTAGGTTTCTAATCAACCTACCAAGAACGATTAGTGGCGACTCCAAATTTCAAAATCATTTAAATAAAAACCAAAGTTGCGATTCGGTAGGGCTTGGGAGGGTCCACGTTAGGTTAGTCAAATCTAATTAACCTAATAATCCGTTAACCCCTTTAAAAATAAAATTTTTTTTAGAGGGTCGTGACAGACTGGCGACTCCACTGGGGACAGAGATTTTTAAATTTTCGAAAAAAAGATACCAATTGGAATACTTAAATTTTTTCGAAATTTTAAAAGTCTTAGTGGACTTAGGCCAATGAAAATTTCATGGATATCTCGCTTCTGGCGATCTTGCTTGGGACTCATTCTATAGGTGTTATATGTTTTTGTAGGATGGGAGTTATAAGGGGCGGAGTGTTTGGCTAACCCATTTGTTTTGCAGGCTCGGTGTTGGGATTATGTTTAATTTCACACATTTTTAGAAGCGTTGTTTTGATATCAATTGTTGTGCATGTCTTGCATATTCTGAGGATCACAACACCTGCACACACAAGCGTCTAAACCCAAGTCGCGAAATTTTTCCTAGGTAACCATAGATAGGGATCGAATATGCAAAGCTCTTGCGTCGATTGCGCTTGGGTTGACCATATTTTATCCCACTCATTATCTGAATTGACAATTCTTCCCATTGTGATTTGATTGCGCGGAGGGTAAGGTTGTCAATTCAGATAGTGGGAGCCTTTTAGGTCCATACCCATGTCTCTTTTTATTTATTTATTTTCTAGAGTTCACTCTTCACTCGTCTTATGCGCATGTGAGTTGGACGGTTGATATATCTAAAGCAAAGAAGATCTGGTTAGTGAGGTTTTCTTACCTTGAACTTGTAATTAGTTCTGCATATTTTAAATGCTGCATACCATGCATATCATGCATCACATCATAGGAAAACCATCTATCTTATAATCTGACTTGGGGCACCCTTAGTAGTTGCCACACCCATCTACCTTAGGTCTTTAATCCAAAATTTCAAATGTTGTATTTTCGCATCCTCCCTCGTCCCCTCTAAACTTGATGTATTAAGGATCTTTTGAGATGTATATGTACATTTTTTAATTTTTTTTGAGGTTTTATGTAGATTGGTGTGGCAACAACTTTCATTCCAATCATTGAGCGATTCTAGCCAATTGCATAATTTCCTTCGAAAGAAATCTAGGTTAAAACTCCATAATTGACTTTTTTGGTCAAATATAAGTGTTTAACCCTTATTTCACCAATAGAAAATATGGAATCGGGCTAGTACATTTGCATCGCATGCCCATTCATTTTGCATTATAACCCGTGGTAATTAATTTTGGTACATTCTCACATATTCAAAAATAGATGGGGAAATCGAATATCAAAGTCATCTCAGTCCCACGCAAGGAGCTCACGGCATGGTGGAACCGCCTCAACCCAGACAACCAAGCCTACATCAAAGAACGCTTAGGGCATTTAGTGGATCTCATCAAGGTGGATTACTAACCCGCTCTTATTAAGGCATTGGCAAAGTTTTGGGATTCAAAGACTCTAACCTTCGATTTCCGAGGATTGGAGATTACACCCACCCTAGAGGAGTATAAGGCCATCATTGGAGTGAAATTTGATAACCATATTGTACAGCCACTATTGGGAAAGGATTCTACCATAACTTTATCCAAATTCCTTCACCTAAAAATCACCGAGATTGAGAAAATTCTCAAATCTAACTCTGGTAAGTTTACCCTCTCATTCCTCTATAACAATTACTCATCACTCCCAATCGAAGCTGGTCTTAAACCGGCTAGAATCTTCATTCTGGCTTTTTTCGCTTTCGTCTTATTCCCTACTTCTGGGACCACATTCGATCCTTCCATAGTTCATGTCGCCAAACAAGCATGTTATCGCTGGAACTACTCCTACATGATTTTAGCCGAGACTTTCCTTTCCTTGATTCGTTTTCAATTCACCCAAAAGGGTACTTTCCAAGCCTCCAATGGCCTTCTCTACATATGGTTCACCTCACACATCAAAACTTTCAATTTACGCGTCGGATGTTATGAAATAAGCTAATATATCCACCCATTGGTATCCTTTCTGAAGTGTTAATCCTCTGTTGAGAAACTGTCCTTTAAGGATTGGGTGAAATTACTAGGAGACTTAGAGCCAAAACAACTTCGCTGGCGACTAACTTGGCCCAGGATTTTAGAAGCCTGTATCACGAGAATAGATGGGAACCCTATCCCCTTACTAGGCTATACAGGTGGAGTGCCTATTATCCTATCAGGGTAGTGAGACAGTTCGGTATGTTACAGGAAGTCCCGCCAGCAGTTTATCCCGACAGTTTCACCTTCGATTTGCCCCAAGGTAGACTCACTAAGGAGACTAAGACACTGTATTAAGCCAAGATCGACCTCATAATCCACACTCTGAAGAACTCCCCATTACAGGACGTAGAGTGGCCAGATTACCTGGACAAGGAGATGAACGTCCACCGGGCATCTAAGGAGTACATCAAGATGTTTAAGGAATACCGACAGTCCATGGTGGAACCATACGTACCTGACTACATCGTCCCGTACCTGCCCGGAGTGGAGCCGTATATACCAGAAGACATGGGACCGCCGCCGGCCGAGGAGGGCGAAGACCTGCATGTGTGGGATTTGGGTGGATCAGAGATTGTCAAGGATGCCTTAGCCTCCAAGCGCCTCCGGACTGCATAGACGATTTCTCCATTTAATTTTGATGTTATCTTCATCTGTAATAAGCTTGTAACATTTGCATATATGATCATTCATCATGATCTTCTTAAGTAAATAATTATCACGGGTTATTCGCCTTCTTAATAGTATGTTATTCATGTTTAATGAGTAGAAAGACCGTTTACATGAGGCTAAGGCTCATGATTGAGTCTTTCCTCCCATTAATCAAGTATGAACATAGTATTGAGGAGGTTTTAGATTTCTGAACTTTCTCTCTCTACTTGCGAGTTTCTGACTTCCAGGTGATAATTTATAGTCACAAGGACTCGTAGCAAAATGAGAAAACTGAGAATGGAGCACGAAGAACTGACTCCTAGAGTGGCCAATCTTGAAAACCAGATAAATATGATAGCCGCCATGATGGCGGAGATAAAGGCAATGATGACCGCTACGCAGGTGAAGTCCTCCAACGCTCCTCAGGCTAATCCATTTGTAAATCCCAATACATCTACTGGCTCAGACATCAATCAAATCGCTAGCACAGAGCCCAAGAGGGAAGCACCCCATAGGGCCCTTCCAGTCGTAGTTGATTTGGAGAAGGAAAAGAAAGAGAAACCCTCGGCCAAGACGGAAGAAGACGCGAGGAGGCTAGCAAAGATCGAAGAATGTCTTAGTAACCAAGGATACGAGTTGGCTTGATTTGACAAAATCACACCGTTTGCTAATATAGAAGTTCCAGCTGGGTACAAGGAACCTGAGTTTGTGAGAAAATACGACGGGATAGGCTGTCCTCGAGCTCATTTGAAATACTACTTGCGTAAAATGGCACATTATTCTGATTATGTCCCACTGCTGATAAACACATTCCAAGAGAGTCTGTCTGGCGCTGCACTAGCATGGTTTATCGAGCTCGACATGGAAGAGTATGACAGTTGGGAGGACCTGGCTGAGGAATTCCTTCACCAATACAAGTTCAACACGGCTACAGCTCCTACCAGAGAAGACCTATTGAGAACCTTGAAAGAAAGGAATGAGTCTATACGTACTTTTGCCTAGAGGTGGCGAGCGATAGCTACCCAAGTCAAATCAGCCATCCCGAAGGAGGAGTTGGTGGATTTGTTTTTGAAGACACTATCGCTCGAGTACTTTGAGAAGCTTAATACCTCAGGTTGTCAAACTTTCGCACACCTTATCAGGGTAGCTAAGCGTCATGAGTGGGCTCTAAGGGAGAAACGTGTACCAGAGTCGTCATTCAAGCGGCCATATCCAGCCAAGAGAGAAAGGGAGAATGCAGGTGATGTCGCTTTTGTGCCAAACCCACCGAGACCAAAGAAGTTTTCAGAATCCACCTCTACCCAAGGTGGCTCATCAGGACCGGCTCCAAAGAAGTTCGAGGCTAAGAGAAGAACCGCACCGTCTTTTACTCCATTACCTCGTCCGCTATCGAAGCTGTTACCGATGCTGCTGGAAGGGCGCCTAGTCGCCAAGGAACCCCCGAGACCGAATCTGCCAAGATTCCCTGGGTTCAACGAGGCCCAGTCGTGCGCCTATCACATGGGCGAAAAAGGGCACAACGTAGATAACTGTCTCGTGCTCAAATACAAGGTGCAAGCACTGATAGATGGAGGAGTATTGGAGTTTGATAAGACGGGACCAAATGTGCAACAAAATCCCCTACCGGATCATGAGAAAGTGAACGCTATATGGGATGAGAATGACATAGACGAGTTGGAATTAATGGCCGAGGAACTACCTTGCACGACCAATGAAGATGATCTAGTTACAGTAGTAGAGTCAAAGGCCCCATTTGTAATCAGGCTAGATGAGGTGGACAAATGGGGGGACACTAAGAGTAGTTCCTCTGAACGCACGGTCATCTCCCTATCTGATTTTAAGCTGGAGGACAGGAAGGCACAGCACGATAGAAAAGTTGAAAAGATCGTGATAAAGGTCACTCCACCAGCAGATTACAACCCCAGAGCTGTCCCTTGGGACTATGGAACAAGCGAGATAGACGCAGTCATGAGGTCCGGTAGGTGCTACGCACCGAGGGAAGGGGAACCTGAAAGGAGAGAAGTGATGAGAGAAGACGCAGAGAAGGCACTGTCCATTGTCAGGACAAGTGAGTTCGAAGTCATAGAACAATTGAGGAAAATGCCAGCCCAGATATCACTACTGGATCTTTTTACCAACTCGGAGAAGCACAAGAATGTATTGATGAAGGTACTGAATGAAGTGCACGTACCAGAAATTATCAACGAGGTGCAGTTGGAGGACTTCGTGGGGACCATACTACTGAGAGACCAGATATCCTTCTTAGATGAGGATGTTTCTATTGATGGCTAGGCCCATAACAAGGCTTTGTACATATCGGCAAGGAGCCATGGCAAACAGATCTCCCATGTGCTGATTGATAACGGGTCTGCGTTCAACATATGCCCGTTAGCCACACTCAGAAATTTGGGTATAAACGAGGAGCTCATCCGCACTTCTAAGGCCACCATCAGAGCCTTCGACGGAATGAGGAAAGACGTGGTTGGCGAAATCGAGCTGGACATTTTCATTGGACCCGTGGAGTTCTCTATCGAGTTCCAAGTTATGGATCTCCCGAGTGCCTTCGGGTTGCTTTTGGGTAGGCCCTGGATTCATACGGCAGGTGCAGTGCCTTCTAGCCTACACCAGAAGGTTCGATTCGTGGTTGACGGGAAAGTGGTAACCGTGCATGGAGAGATGAATTTTGCTACATACCAGAAGAGCGCGATCCCCTATATAGAGCCGGAATGCAAGGAGGAAGCAAGCTACCACTCTCTCGAATTAGTGGCAGTTACGCACGCACCTCCTGGGACTAGGAAGAGAGTTCCTGCACCTACCTAATACACTCTAGCCCCAGGGAAGATGTTATTGGCATACGGGTTTGTCCCTGGATGCGGGTTGGGGAAGAATAGTCAAAGGATCCGGTCACCATTGCAGTTAGACACGAACGAGCACCGATCAGGCCTAGGATATACTGGTGGATTCAGTAGTAGCTTCATTTCGACAGGCTATTGTGGACGCCGAGGCAGAGGCCAGTATCGAGGCCGTGGAAGCCGAGGAGGCAGAGTTGGCTCATTCATTGGCTCCGGACCTTAGAAGGGAAGAGCTAGCGTGATCGGCAGTCCGCTGGCCTAGTATTTCTCTAAGCGTCCTAAGATGCTGGCAGATGAAAGCGCAGCTGAGCCTGATCTGTCTAACCCATTTCTAGAAGACATCGTTAACGTCATCATCGAACGGCTTGATGAGGACTCTAACCAGCCTGTGCATACCATCCCTCATATGCATAACAGGTTATTATGTAGCTCAGACCGTATCGATGACTTCTTCTATGGAATTGAGGAGGAATGTGATGACGATACCAGTGATGTCAGAAGGGATTGGAGCAGATATGAGGAACGTAAACCCTTAACGACAGAGGAAACCATTACAGTCAACCTGGGGGATTCTGAGAACTTGAAAGAAGTAAAAATCGGAGGAAGGCTGTCTTCGTCAGAAGTGTCTCGGTTTATTGATCTCCTCAAGGAATATCAGGATATGTTCGCCTGGTCCTATGCAGATATGCCGGGTTTGGATCCAAGCATCATTAAACACTCGCTCCCAACAGATCCGAATGTTCCCTCTAAGAAGCAAAAACTTCGACGCACAAAACCGGAGTTATCCAAAAAGATCGAAGAAGAAGTGATGAAACTGCTTAAGGTAGGATTTATTGAGGTGATCGCTTATCCCGAATGGGTTGCTAATATTGTCTCGGTGATGAAGAAGGACAGGAGAGTCAGAGTCTACGTAGATTATCGCGACCTGAATAAGGTAAGCCCGAAAGATGACTTTCCTCTCCCACACATCGATGTCTTGGTCGATAGCACCGCCGGTTTTGATATGTTCTCGTTCATGGATGGATTCTCTGGGTACAACCAGATTCTTTTGAAGGAAGAAGACAAGGCTAAGACCTCGTTCATAACGCCATGGGGCACATTCTGTTATAAAGTTATGCCTTTCGGCTTGAAAAATGCGGGGGCAACCTACCAAAGGGCCATGGTAGCTTTGTTCCACGATATGATGCATAAGAAGATAGAGGTATACGTCGACGATATGATCGCGAAGTCTAAACCCGGATATGATCACATCCAAATACTAAGAAAGCTGTTCGAACGACTTCGGAAATATAGATTGAAGCTAAACTCCGCCAAATGCATATTTGGGGCACGATCAGGAAAGCTTCTTGGGTTCATGGTGAGCAACCGAGGAGTTGAAATAGACCCTTCTAAAGTCAAAGCGATATTAGACCTTGGGGTCCCTACGACAGTTAAGGAAGAGAGGAGTTGTCTGGGGCGGCTGAACTACATCGCCAGGTTTATTTGTCAACTATCTGAAGTTGCAAAACCATTCTTTAAGCTGCTAAAGAAAGGTGCCAAGGTGAAATGGGATTTTGAGTGTCACCAAGCTCTGGAAAAGATCAAAAGTTACCTCGTCTCGCCACCAGTTTTGGTGCCTCCCATGTCAGGTTTTCCGTTAACCCTGTATCTTACTGTCCATCAAGAATCCCTAGGGGCTCTGTTAGCCAAAGCAAACCCTGAAGATAGCAAGGAGCGGGCAATTTATTATCTGAGTAAGAAATTTACTGCATCGGAGATGAATTACCCCACCATCGAGAAAACTTGCGTTGCGTTGGTATGGGTGCTACACAGGTTGAGGCAATATACCCTTCATCACCACATACAGCTGGTCACAGAGAACGACCCGATAAAATATCTCCTAGAAAAGCCAGCCTTAATTGGGAAACTGGCTAAATGGCATGTCCTCCTATCAGAATTCGACGTTAGGAGTTCAACTCAGAAATCCGTTAAGGGACGAGCCATAGCAGATATGTTAGCTGAAAATGCCCAGAGGCTTAGTATCCCAAGTGACGAGAAGTTAGAGGATCGCATTTCAAACTTGTCCGAGGATAAATGGACAATGTATTTTGACGGTGCTGTAAACCTCGCAGGGTCTGGAACTGGGGCAATTTTAATATCCCCCCGAGGGACAACATTATCCAGTCGCTGCAAAGTTGACATTTCCATGCACCAATAATATTTCCGAGTACGAAGCCTGTATCCTAGGGCTGCAGCTAGCTCTCACCATGAAAGTAAAGAGGCTGCAAGTATATGGGGACTCCATGCTAATCATCCTGCAGACCCAAGGCGAATGGAGAACTAAAGATTCTAAGCTCATCCCTTATCACAGGTTCTTAGAGGAAATGATTGAGGAGTTTGAGGAGATTGATTTTGGATACCTACCGAGAACCCAGAATCATTTTGCGGACGCCTTGGCTACCCTATCGTCCATGCTGCAAGTAACGGAAGGCTTAGACATCGAGCCATTGAGGGTCAACATTATTAAACAACCGGCTTACTGCATGGTGATCGAAGAAGGGTTTGATGGCCAACCCTGGTATCAGGACATTAAGAATTACTTGCTGAATGGAGAATATCCTCCAGGGAGCCAAATGGGGGATAGAAAGTACATAGCCAAGATGGCTACGAAGTTCTTTCTTAGTGGTCAGACGCTGTACAAGAAGTCGTTCGATTTGGTTCTATTAAGGTGGGTAGACGCTAAGGAAGCAAACTTACTCATGCAGGAGACTCATGAAGGAGAGTGCGGACCGCACATGAACGGCCATCTCCTCGCCAGGAAGATCATGAGACTCGGTTACTATTGGATGACCATGGAGTCAGATTGCAACCGACACGTGAGATCTTGTCATCAGTGTCAGGTGTATGGGGACAGGATCGACGCTCCCCCAAATGAACTACATCAAATGTCTAAGGCTTGGCCGTTTTCAATGTGGGGAATCGATATGATCGGGCCGATTAACCCTAAAGCTTCAAACGGACACCGTTTTATCTTGGTGGCAATCGATTACTTCACCAAATGGATCGAAGCCAATTCGTATGCGAACGTTACAGCAAAAAACATTGCAAAGTTCATCAAGTGGGACATCATTGCGAGGTATGGGACGCCCCAAGCCGTTATTACAGACAATGGATCCAACCTGAACAACAAGGTGGTGGATGATCTTTTAGATCGATTCAAGATCAGACACCTTAATTCTTCTCCCTATCGCCCACAAATGAATGGAGCTGTGGAAGCGGCGAATAAGAATATTAAGAAAATCTTGGCTAAGACTGCAGAGAACTTTCGAGATTGGCACGAGAGATTGCCATACGCGTTAATGGCATACCGAACTTCAATTCGGACTTCAACCGGGGCAACGCCTTACTCTTTAGTATATGGCATGGAGGCCGTCCTTCCTGTGGAAGTTGAGATCCCTTCCTTACGAATATTAGCCCAAGCGAAACTTTCAGAGGCTGAATGGATCCGGCAGAGGCATGAGCAATTGAATCTGGTTGATGAGAAACGAGTGAAGGCTATCTGTCATGGACAGGCGTATCAAAAGCAGGTAGCAAAGTCATTTAACCGCAAAGTGAAACTCAGAAACTTTACCGTCGGGGATTTAGTTGTGAAGAAGACGCTCTCTAGTGCTCCTCATCCCGGGGGCAAGTTCACACTAAATTATGAGGGTCCGTATGTAGTACAGAAAGTTCTACCTGGCGGTGCTTTAATTCTCATAAATATGGATGAAGAAGAATTGGCAAGTCTTGTAAATGCAGATGCTGTCAAGAAATATTACCCTTGAATAAGATAAAGATCGGATCAATCTTCATATCTCATAGGTGTCTGAGCCACATTGAAGGCCACTACATATATTCCATGCATACATGTATACACTTGCATCACTTTCTCTATATTGCAGGTTTAAAAGGAACACCTAGATGGAGAAAAAAACCTAAATAACATTATCCAGGCTAGAAGATTACGAAGAAAGAAAGTCTACGAGCTGAGTTACCTGTTAGCATACTCATTTTCCAGCCAAAGGAAATTGTCAGATGGCGTCGTAAAAGGGAGTTTATCCGATGCAACATGATAAGATTATGTCAGCAAAAATTGGTTCTTACATTAAAAGAGAGCCTTCATGGCGTGAGGGAATGACAGTGATCCGAAACGCCCCGAGTTCGATCTTTAAGGTTAGGAAATGTTGTGAATATTGTAAATAAATAAGACAAATTTTTGTAAATTACTTTTTGCAGAATAGTCGACGAACAAGATCAAATTGTCCAACAAAGGTCGACGGAAAATCAACCCAGCGAAGCTGGTAAAGGGAGACAACTCCAAAAGGAAAAATTGTGATCATCTGATGAGATCCGTCCTGATGAAAATGGGGCAAATTGATGGAAAACCTGAATTGAAAAGGAGAGTGTATCTTCCTTAACTCATTTGGTTTTAAAGATAACCATTCTGATTTCCTTCTTGCAGGGACATTCGATCGACGACTATGACAGTTGTCAACTTTAAACAAGCCCAAATCCTTTAAAATTCACTCGACCCTTTCACCCTTGCACTTTATTGTGCAGGGGCAAAGTCTGAGATAAGCCATTCCTTGACGTAAGGAGTAGACTCCCCAATTTACTCGACCTGTCCACATGTCTGGGGTGACACATTCCCAATGTTCGAGTTGAATGAACAAGCCTAGTTATCTAGAAACCACTAGGCGTTCCTTCCAAATCCTCAGGTAAATATATCTTCGCCCTGAACCTTTCAAGAGAATGAATTCTGACGATTCTCAGGATGCTCGAATCTAGAGCGGCATATACATGCACCCTTCATGGTAGGTTAAATTGGGTTTGAGCTTCTGCAGGATTCCTGGTCTCCCCAGATTCCAGAATAGCACCATTTGAGGTAAATCAAGTCCTTTTTACAGGAAAACCAAGTCCTTCTTACAGGCAAACCAAGTCCTTCTTACAGGCACAAAGTCCTTCTTACAGGTAAATCAAGTCCTTCTTACAGGCAAATCAAGTCCTTCTTACAGGCAAACCAAGTCCTTCTTACAAGCACAAAGTCCTTCTTACAGGCAAACCAAGTCCTTCTTACAGGCACAAAGTCCTTCCTACAGGCAAATCAAGTCCTTCTTACAGGCAAACCAAATCCTTCTTACAGGCACAAAGTCCTTCCTACAGGCAAATCAAGTCCTTCTTACAGGCAAACCAAGTCCTTCTTACAGGCACAAAGTCCTTCTTACAAGCAAACTAAGTCCTTCTTACAGGCACAAAGTCCTTCTTACAGGCAAATCAAGTCCTTTTGACAGGCACTAAAGTCTTTTTTACAGGCACAAAGTCCTTCTTACAGGCAAACCAAGTCCTTCTTACAGTCACAAAGTCCTTCCTACAGGCAAATCAAGTCCTTCTTACAGGCACAAAATCCTTTTTACAGGCATCAAATCCTTTCTAGAGGCACCAAGTTCTTTCTACAGGCACCCAAAGTCCTTTCTACAGGCACAAAGTCCTTCTTACAGGCACAAAGTCCTTCTTACAGGCATCTTCATGGGGCGACCTACCATACAGGTCAAATCTCAATCAAAATTTAATCAGTAGAATCCTTTCATTAGGAATCTACCATGGATTGACCTACCATACGGGTTAAAATTCAACCACCCTAAGGTTTTCTTATAATGAATCTTTAAGTTCTCATTTCATTTTCAGTGGAGCATTCATGTCACGACTCTTTTTATTTCATTGTGTTGAGTCGATAGGATTCGGGTGTCATCTCATCTTTGAAATGAACCTCTGCCGAGCTTCCTTTCAAAGAGGGGCAGCTGTTGACACCTGATTTTTAATCATCTTTTCTCTTTTAAAATTTTTCAGTATTTTTTTATATTTTTAAAAATTAATAGAAAATTCATAAAAATTCATAAAATTGAAAAAATTAACTTTAGGGACCTTGGCCAAGCCTAGAGAACCAATTTTGACCAAAAAATGATTTTTCATATTTTCAGTATTTTTTAATTTTTTTAAAAAAAATACAAAAAATACTTGAAATTTTTGAAAAATAACATTTTAGGGAAAAAAAAATACACAAAAATAGTCAATATTTTTCTTTTAAATCTATTTTCATATTGGTCATCACAAATTCAGAAAAATTCAATTCGAGTCACGTGTTCCTTCACGAGCATAATCTCGAATCGGGCCTAAAAATTTCAATTTGAGTCAACTTATTTTTACTTTTCACTTTTTATGAGTTGTAACATTGTCTTCTAATATTTTAAATTTTCATCTTGACCCAATTTTATCCAAAATGACTCAATCTTGTAAAATGGCTTTCGTTGAATTTTGGATTTTAGCCCCTAAGTTAACAAAAAAAAATGAAATTAAACTTTTTCTAGGGGTACTCATGTGGTAAATTTTGACCAAAGCATAGGGAAGGTGTGTTGAAAATTATGTGAAAATTTGGACTTAAAGAAATATTTCTCCAGGGACTAAATTGCAAATACTTAAAATCTCAAGGACTAGGATGCAAATACCTAACACTTAAGGCATTATTTTGTAAATAATAAAAAGAAGAGTTGGTGGAGAAATTAGAATAGAGAAGGGAAGATGGAGAAGAGGAGATAGAGAAGGGAAGTTGAAGAAGAGGAGATGGAGAAGAGAAGATGAAGAAAATAAGATAAGAGTAGAGAAGGAAAGATGAGATGAAGAAGAGTTAGTGGAAAATTTAGAATGGAAGATGGATGAGTAGATTATAAAAGGAGGAAGAAGTGAGCTTGGGAGGAGGATTTTTTTTTGGGAGAGAAAATCTTGGATGCTTAAGAGAATTTTGAGAGATTGAAAGAAATTAGAGAGAAAGAAAAAGTAAAAAAAAAAGAGAGAATTCTTTTTTCCAAAAGAGAGTCTTGAAGATGGTGAGAATTTAAATCTAGGTGTTGCCATCACCAATTTCTCTACCGATCAACGCAAGTCACAAGTTCATCTCCATCGTTCGAGCCGCAATCTTGATATATAAGGTGACACGAGATCCGAATTCGGCAATCAAATCTGTTAAATCAAGTAACAATCCTAACTATTAAAATTTTCGAGAATTTCCTTACTCAAATAAATTAATCTAAATTTCGATTATGTCATGTCATACTCATATGTTTCCATATCTACATGTCGCATTCATACTATAAATTCCTGCAATTTAATTCTTGCACCATTAAGCCCCAAAGGGAAGAGCCGAGCCAATGTTTAGCCGCCCATTAGAGGTTTTACTTACCGTAATGTGAATATTGGTAATTTAAATATCTGCACCATAAATCCCAAAGGGAAGAGCCGAGCCAAGCCAAGCCAATGCTTAGCCTCCCATTGGAGGTTTTTACTCACAGTAGTTTAAATACTTGTAACTTAAATACCTGTACCTTAAATCCCAAAGAGAAGAGCCAAGCCAATACTAGGCCTCCCATTGGAGGTTTTTATTTACAGTAGTTAAATACATGTATCTTAAATCCCAAAGGGAAGGGCCAAGCCAATGCTTAGCCTCCCATTGGAGGTTTTTACTTACAGTAATTAAATACCTGCAACTTAAATACCTGTACCTTAAATCCCAAAGGGAAGAGCCAAGCCAATGCTAGGCCTCCCATTGGAGGTGTTTATTCACTCTCATGTACTTTCTATAATTTAATTTTTGAATCATCAGACCCAAAAGATGAGTAGGTCGTAATATTGCACAGAAGTCGTTAACACACTCCCTCTTTCGGCTTTAGGGAATCTTTGGCACTTAAAAAATATAACAAATAAAAATATATACCATCTATGCATCCTATTTAAAAAGTGAAAACACAAAAGAGAGTACCCTACTAGAGCCTTAGGAATAAACCAAGCCTGAGTTGCCGAATTAGGATATCCATGAAATTAAGGTACCGAAAGGGCATTAGTTTTAATTAACTAGTGTAACTAAGTCCCCAAGCTCATAATCTCTGGTTCGCAGGAATAAATTAGTTCTCCCACTAATTTATTTAGGTTTCTAATCGACCTACCAAGAACGATTAGTGGCGACTCCAAATTTCAAAATCATTTAAATAAAAACCAAAGTTGCGATTCGGTAGGGCTTGGGAGGGTCCGCGTTAGGTTAGTCAAATCTAATTAACCTAATAATCCGTTAACCCCTTTAAAAATAAATTTTTTTTAGAGGGTCGCGACACCTATATCATACTCTTTCTGACTTTTGCTCTACCAAGCACAACGTCATGTGCCGTGCCTGTGCCAAATCCCCTTGCCAGAGTTGAAAAATGCAATTTTCAAAGTTCATAAAACTGCCCTTGAAAAACAAAAGTTCATAGAAATGGTCTAAAAAGTGAAAAGCCCTCAGTTGCTATAATTCCTGATTTTGGGAGGGAGAGCCCAACGGGAAAAGTGGGCATTCTTCTCTTCCTGGATCAAACTTCTGGAGATTCGCATCATAAGAACTAGTCACTGCGGCTAATCGAAGGCAAAAGTTCTAAATTCTTGAAACAACCTAGAGAGCACCACCTTCCAATTCACTCACTCGAAGAAGCAATATGTGTTAATTGGTCTTTTCTATTGGAACCCTTTGTTTCATTTTGGGTTGTGATCGAGAAATGGTGGTGGGATTGAAGCAAACGTGGAAATGACGGAATAAGAACCCAGAGGGCACCACCTTCCAATTCTCATTTTTTTTTATTTTCTATGAATTTTTGAAAATAAAAAAACTGAAAAAAACTAAAAATATGAAAAATCATGTTTTTGATCAAAATTAGTTCCCTAAGCTTGGCCAAGCTCCCCAAAGATGATTTTTAAATTTAATGATTTTATTTTATAGATTTTTTATTTTTTTAAAGAGAAAATATGATTAAAAATCAGGTGTCAACACTTGCTCGAACTTAGCGAGCTCATGAAGCCAAGCTCGCCACAGCCTTGCCAAAACTCAGTGACCCTCTCCTCCTTGTGGGATCTAGCATGGCCTTGAGTGAGCGAGACTTGCCTTGCCAGATTTGGCGGTTAATCTCACTTGAGGTCGGCGAGACTCGACCTAAGGTTGTCGGCCTTTGGCGATGTTAGGGCGAGGCTAACCTAGATTGTGGACGGTCTCTGGTCGTCGCCATGGTCAGCGACTAGCTAAGAAGAAATTAAAGAGGGAAGAAAAAAAATTAAAGAAAGTAATTTAAAAAAATAATTACAAATAAAAAATAAATTTTATTCAAAATAAAAATTATTAAAAATCATATTATTTAATATTTTTTTAAGGAAAATCAATTCCTTGATAAAGGATGGAAATCGTTTTCCAGTCTATTTTTAAGTCTTGCCCAAACATCGAAAATATGATCATTTTCCTAAAAAAAGACTTTTTAGAAAATATTTTCCGAAAACATCAAATTTTTTGCGAAACAAATAGAGTAAGAGTCTAATGTTTTTGGCCATTTCTTTGCACTTATGTTTCAAGGTTAATTTACTTTTGCCTTTCACCATTTTGGAACGGCCATTTGTTCTCGTCGCATTTCTTTGTTTAAGGTTGCATGACTACTGAGGGGAACTACAGTTTCGTTTATTTCACGAAAAATAAATGACACTAAAAATATTTTCTTGGAAATGATTATCTGCATCGCTTGACATAAATTGTTATGGATGATTTTATGTCTAGACATTTTCATGGGCTATGAAAATATTTTCCATTCACTAATTTTCATAAGCGATATAGGCGTTCATTTTCACCGATAAAAGGAGCCAGGAGTGCGGAGGCAGCTAGAAGGAGCCTAATTCTCCTTTCTAGATCACAAGGAAAGGTGGCGAAGGTTGTTGTCACCGTCCCTAGGAGCAGTGAGGGTCCCAACAAGTTTGTCTACTTCACTCAAGGAGATGGTAATACAGCGCTTCGATTATAGAATCTCTGTACACTTGTTGACACTTATCATAATCTAAAGATCTTCACGTTTGTAAGGCCAGAGCGATTGAGAAGCTTCCGTCTGTTCCCCAAGCTCTAGCTAACACCAGAATTGGTTGACACTAGAACTAACCTAGACCGATAGATCCGGTCTATCGGTATCAAGGTTAGCAGGGCCGATTCTTAGTTCTATAAATTGGGAACCGGCCCTGAACAAGTGATTTCGGGTGGGAACCGATCCTCATTGAAATTGAATACTAATCATAATCATTGTGATTTTTTTTCTTGTTCTTCTTCTAGGTTACAAAAGAGGAAAGGAGCATGGCATGACGTTCACCGACCACATCTCATTTGACCACTACCACTGCACCCACTAAATTGGACCTCCAAAATGCAATTCGGTATGTGTACCACGTTAATACGATAATTTCCCCTCTTCACGACACTTATGTCCAGGATGCCAGATGAAATATCTCCAGAAACATCGATAGCTACGCTGAACCATCTTAAATGTAATTTCATCGCATCGTTTGAAAATTGATTCAAAAAAAATTCAATCCCTTGCGTGCATCTGTAAAATCGCAATTCACCGCGCGTAACTCGAGAACGGCTTCAGTCAATCGATGAAGAACACCAGATGTAAAAAACACGGCGGAATTTCACTGCTACTCCGGTACAATGGGAAAAATCTCTGACGGAACCGGAAGATAAAAAAGAACGAAAATGAAAAAAAAAAAAATTCCTCAACGGCAGCAGTATATACAAAAATGGAGTGAAGAAGGGAAAAAAAATCACATAACTATGAAATAATTTGTTTTCTGTGAGAAGGGTCGTCTATTATTCAGCAAAAAAAAAAAATTTGAATCTCTTATTGGCATTCAATGGATCCCCGAAAAACGACCAGTGAAAAAAAAAAATTGTAATAATTTCTCGTACGTATCAATGCTTAATTTTAAAAAAAAGGATGATCGAAAATCGGATTTCGAGAACAATTTTTTTTTTTCAAAATTCGCGAAAATTGTTCGTCCTTTCAAAACTGGAGTACGACACGAAGTTCGTCCTCATGTTATTCCCATGGAAACCCAACACCGTCGCCTCGTTGAAATCGTAGAAATTAGGCTGGTTCGAGCACAGGAAATCGGCAGCGTCATTAGGCAAAAAATGCGGATTACTCAGGTACCGGTTGCCGCCGCCGTTTGGGGCCTCGAAGCCGGACGCCGCCCCGAAGCAGGAGTTCACCTGGCCGTCCCCGATGCTGCTGCAGTTCTCCTCCGTGATCACCGACGAGCACTCGTTGTCCTCGCCGCTCCCCGCGGCGGCGGCGGCGGCCTTCGAGCTCTTCGCCTCGGCGTCGTCGCCGTTGCCGCTGTTGGTGGCGGCGTCCGCCGGCCGGGGCGGCGTCGGCTTCGGATCGTCGTCGGGCGAGGAGCGGGAGAGGCCGGTGAGCTTCTGGACGAGCGCCATGAAGTCGCGCGGCTGCGTGTGGATGATCTTCGGCGAGTGCGTGTAGATGATCACCGGGTGCCGCTGCTGCTGCTGGTGCGATGGCTTCGCGGCGGCGGTGAGGAAGGGCGCTGCCGCCGCCGCCGTCGTGGAGGAGGAGGAGGAGGATGGCGACGGCTTCTTGATGGAGCGCGAGTCCCTGCTCGTCTTCAAAGGAGGCGGGAACAGGGCGTGGTGGTGATCGTTGAAATGAGCGGGGCTCATGGTCTGCGCCGATCGATGTGGGGAGATTCCAGAAGGCGATGGCAGAAGAAGAAGAAGCAGCTCCTCTTTTGCAGCTTTCCGATTTCCAAACAGCTCAGAAGAAACGTTTTCCTGATTTTTTTTTTTTAAATTTTCCTTTTCTTTTTTAGCTGGTTTTTCTTTTTTCGGGTTGCAGAGAGAAATAGAATCTGATGGCCGGTGATGATCTGTGGTGGCGTCTTATATATAGTCATGGCTCGGGAGATCACCTTTAGGGGGGGTCACCGGAAGGAACTCCCATTGGCCAACGAGATACCGCCACGTGTCGACAGGGGGGAGGGGGTTTTCCGGAACCGCGCACGTGGGGTTTTGGTTTTTCATGTGGAGAAGGGAAATGACAGGTGGAAGGGAAAGTTGGGCAGTGACGTGGCGGGCGAAGGTTGAGATTTTGCAGGGAGGCCGTTGGAGATCCGCGCCACGCGGCGGGCTCGGAGGAAAATATGGCTTGGCTCGAGGGCACAGGGGTTTCCCTCCTGCTCTTTTCCAATTTTTTTTTTTAAGTTTCATTTTCTTTTTTGAGATTGTAGTGATAAAGTTGCATGATGGATATGCCTAAATGGATAGTTTTTCCCTTTTTGGTTATTAACTTTTCATGGCTAAAAAGGTGAGTAAAGTAATGAAATAAAGTAGATTAATTCATTGCGATTATATTATAGCAATATAAAAAAAAGTAATATACATATGTTAGCAATTAGAGAATCATGTGTCAACTATTCAAAAATGAAATCTTTCTTCTTTTTTCATTATATTTTTTTCTTGATAAACATACAAATATATATATATATATATATAGACTTGAGGCACCCTAAAAACTTCTGCAAACAAAAGAATCTCCTACAAATCGGGAGAATACATATACACAAAGACTATAAATAAATAAAAAAACTCCTATTTAGGCCCATAGATGACAACTCATGTTAATATCGTAATATTCTGATATTAACTTGGCATTTTTAATTTCTCAAAAGGTTAATGATGGTAATTCTTACTTCAAGTTTGATAGCAGCAAGTTCTCCTTAAAAAAAAAAAGAGTTGATACCAATATTTTCTCTTTAAAACGCAAAGGGTAATATAAAAAACGACAAATCTCAAGTCACCGCGTATTTATCGCACTAGTTAATCGTCCTCAAGACGATTTTCTGCTCCTCTGCTCCTGATCTCACTTGCCCATACTGTAGAGCATCGACAAACTCGAGGGGAGGGGCTGCCACAGCCACCTTCCACCTCTCGACCAAAAATTAAGTTCCTCGTCGATTCTCTGCGTGGTTACTTCCCGGCTTCATTTCGACTTCGAAGTCAAGAATTTTGTATCCATTAAGTGATATATTAATAATAAATCGAGATTCATGGCCATTTTGTTTATATTTGGGATTATGACATAAACAGTGTGCGGTCCTTTAACTTTACCTCAACGTGCAATGCAATTCATGAACTTTAATTTGTTTAACGCGATCCCTAATTTTTGGTAAATGTTCCATTTAATCCTTAAATAATATGAAGATGTGTAATGTTGTCCTTCCATCAATTCAAGTTCAAAGATATCATTGAACATTTTTAAATAGTTACTAAATTGAACGTATATCAGAAGCTCGAGAATCGCATTGAACAATTTAAAAGCTTATGGACGACATTGTACATTAAGCGAAAGATTAGGGATCACATTAATCGAATTGAAAGTCTATAGAACCACACTACACATTTGGTCAAATTTCATAGGTTACTTATGTTCATTTTCCCCTTATATTCTACGTGTTATATCATATATAACAAGGTCCTTACATCGCGAAGGTGATATCCATGTCATTCTTCCCGCTGTTTGAAACCATATCTTCTTTTTCACATGGTCACATGAAAACACACGGCAAAAATGAATGCCAAAAAGGAGTCCCTGTGCCTTTCTACACGAGGATTTTCACGTGTGTATGTTTTGACAAGGCAATGAATTGTTGCCGGTTTGGATGCGTGGTTTGGTTCATACTATTGGTTAATCCATCGCCGAAATAATGTGTTCATTCCTTTTAAATTGGAGCCTCTTGATTCTCTTTTTCTCGAGACCTACTTCACAAAAAAAAAAAAACACATGTGGGAAGGTTAGATATCGTGAAAATAAGATAAGGGCCAAATTAGTTTTGATTTTATGTGTGTTATTGAGGAAAATTTTAAATAAGAGCTTGAAATAGAGCCGTTTTCTTCAAAGAGAGTTCGGGGTAAATATTATTTCAAGTAAAAATATGAAATGGTCAACTAACTCTCAAATAATGAGCTGAGCTTACCAGTTGATAAATCTTCACCAACTTGCTTATTCCGACGGCTTGAGCTGGGTTATCTCTTTCTGTAGGCATGCGCACATGTTCTATAATGTTAATGTAGTAAGCAATCGGTCGCCAAAAAATGTGTGCAATTCATCAAATAGTGCATCGCCTTATGAAAATGAAGCCCTTTTGATTTGTTTTTATGGGCCCCACTTTGCAATTAAAATCGTGTGGGAATGTTAGATATTAAGGATGCGTTTTGTTTGGTTTTGAATAACTTTAGCCTAAGTGGTTTTGGATAAATGTAAATAATGTTTAGTAAAAACTACTTTGAAATGCAACTTTGAGCTAAGTAGTGTTTGGCCAAAAAAAGAAAAAATCACAAGGGGCTTTTGGTTGCATGTTTCTTTTTTCTATTATTTACTTATCAATTTATTGAATTACTTCTTTAGAAAAATGAAATCAAAACCCTTGCTGGCTCATGAAGGGCTCTAGCTACTGTCGACCATCGGACAAGGCTGCCTAGGATCACGCAACCTACGACAGCCTTCTTTAGCCCTTGGTCGGCCCTTGTTATCCTCCGTCGGCCCCTCGAAGAAGATGAACAATCCACAAAGAAGATGAGCAATACACGAAGAAGATGAACAATAATTAGGGTTTTACTTTTAAATGAGGTATAAAAATGGATTTCAGTAAGTTTTTAATGGCATGATATATAACTAATTAATTTTCATTGACAAGGCCTTCAACATTCTCAAAATGCTAAAAGCCCAATATTGATTCCTACAAGCATTGAGCTTTCAGTCTTCTCGAGTCAGGCATGTCACGATGGGGTCCCAGATCCGCCGCCTTCTCAAGGCTAATTACATCATCTGCTTTAATATGTTATATATATATATATATATATAAGAGGTTGCATGTGAGCTAATCAAATTAAAAACAAACAGTGAGCTACCCAAAAGAAAGTCAAGTGCATGTGAGATGAAGAAAGAGGCAGGCACGATGCCTAAGCATTAAGGCTTCAAAGGTTTGCTATGGCTTAAATAGATAATAAATGCTCATAAATCTCATTCAAATTTAGAAAATATTTAGTTATGTATATAAAACGTTTAATACATCCCTTTTTACATAAAAACTCATTCAAAACGTTTAACACATCCCTTTCTACATAAAGAAAAAAACTACTGGGAGACGATAAAAAAGGTATGGGCTCCTTATGGCATACCCCGCCGACATCCTGACGTCATCTCACGACTACATCAAAAGTCACTGTCATGCTAACCCTGCTAAAAAACCTACATGTATAACTTCTCCTCTAGTTATTCCCACTAGCTACTCCTCGCTATCATCACTATTGCCACTTTCATTTGCCCTAGATGATGAAAAAGGTAGTGGACCAAAAAGCTGGCCCAATAGCATTATATAGACGAACACAAAGTGAAGGGGGCTCACCTTTTTGTATAACCCCATGTCCACCAGCATCATCATCACGAGCTTGAGGAACTAGATCGAGGGATAGTCTGATAACTCATGCTCCTCCCAGAAGACAAAATAACTCAGAGGTGTACCATAATGGATAGTTGGGGCCACAGAGGAAATAGGCATAGCTAAATGATATGAAAATGTTAATGTCCATAAGTGTGAGTATAAAAACTTAGCAAATAAAAATAGCCAACTCAAACAACTAAACAACCTATTGATTCACAAGATTAACGATTTCATACTAGATGGTTAGGGAACCCATCATTTAAGAATGGCGAGGGAACATGCTCGAATATAATATCGGCTCATTAGGGGATTTGTTGCACCATACTCTCCGACAATTGTAAATCACTAATTCAGTAAGTGGGGCTTGTCTCGCTTCCACGTTCTTCATGACTCTCTCAAACCCACCATAATCGAATGCTTCCGCATGATTATTTTCCCAGATAGCGTCATTTAGTGCGCTATAAGCCCGACCACCCTTAAGTCCCCAACTATTTTCAACTAACTTGATTCTACTCACATTCAACCTTTATCATACAACTACCAGTTGCTCATCCACCAAATTCTTAAGCATGCCACTAGTTCTAATACATCTTGTTTTCACAAAACCAAGATGATTAATCCTCAGTTTCCATTAACCCATTGTCGAGAGATTCCCATCTAACCACTTGTCGCGACCCTCCCGAAAGAGAAAGGGGGTAATGGTGCGCTAGGCCCATCGAGTCGAGATTTCGAGAAACCTAGTGCAAGCTCTCCCAGGCCCATACCAAATCACATCAGGAAAATTTTAAATCGAAATCGACCTTGGTGTGGTCGGGTGACATGTGCATCGATGTACGTGCAATTGGAGTTGCCACCAGTCATTTTTGGAAGGTATAATTAGAAACCCTATTGAGTGATTGGGAGGGCTCGCTCGGTTCTGCGAAAACCAAAGATTTTGGGTTCGGAGACTTAGTTACGCCAATATTGCTATTAACGCCCTTTTGGTATCTAGTCAGGTGATTTCCTAATCTAGAAAATTCAAGTAGGTGTTCTTTGGGTAAGGTAAGCCCTAAAAATCTAACAGGTTCATGCAAATGGAATCATCTATCCTATCAATTATAAATCATCAAGAAATAAGTGCGCAATCAAGGAATCAAATTATGGAGAAATCACATCACATCAAGTCAATATAAGAGAAGAGGAGTCCTAGAAGCCTAGAAAATATACCAATTAGGTTCAAGGGTGGTTTAGGATGGTTTGAGTCAGATTGATCAAAAGGGCAAAATGATCATTTTTCAGGTTCGGGAGGTCAAAAATGTGAAATTAGATCAAACCAGTTGAATGTGGTTTTTTCCTTAATTTTCACAATTTTTGGAAATTTTTTCCGAATTTTTCCGAAATTTTTTTAAGGATTTTTTTTAGAAATTTTTTTTAGAATTTTTAAGACTTTTCTAAGAATCTCTAAGAATTTTTCTATTTTTTGGAATATTATATATATTTTTTTGGAATCTTTATTTTCTAGAATTTTCCTATTTTTCCAAATATTTCCTCTCTTTTTTTTAAAATTTTTCCTATTTTTTTTATATTTCTATAAATTTTTACTATTTTTTATTGAATTTTTTTATTTCTCTATAGTTCCCAAAATTTTCTGAATTTTTTTTAGATTTTTTGAAATTTTTATGACTTTTTTTTAATGATTTTCCTTATTTTTAACCTATTTTGTATTTTTGTATTTTCATATATTTTTCATTTAATTTCTTAATTTTTCAGATCGAGTCAGGTTGACCCAGCCTACTAGACCCGAAGACTCAACCCGAAACCTATACGGATCTGAACCTAATCCCTGAAACGACGCTGCATTGGTTTTTTATTGATTTTTTTTTTTCTAATTTATTTATTGATTTTTTTAGTTTTTTTTTTATTTTTTTATTTGTTATACGGATCGGGTCAAATGGACCTGGCCACTATTTAAGCCTGGCCCAAGACTCAAATAGACTACCCAACCTTGAAATAACATAGTTTTAGAGACTTGCTTTGAATTTTTGAATTTTTTTTAGATTTTTATTCTATATTTTCAATTTCCTGCTCGAGCTTAATCCTATGGCCAGGAACCCTCCACATGTCCTTATCCCAACCGCTCATCTCTCATACAAGACCGACGGTTCATATCAACTTTCCCGACTAAATCCTAACCATCCATTATTTCTAATTTCTGAAAATGATTAATAAATTCGAATTAGAGTTTTTTATTCTCAAAAATTGCCAGATCGTGTCATATGGGTCAGCCCTGCTCGTTGGATCTAATTTGTTATTAAGCTTGATCAGTTATAATGGCTTCGTTGACGTGGCTGGCATGTGGCGTCACATGGCCGTTGAACGGTCAACTGGTATGCCGGAGCAGACAACCGGCGTGCCAAAAACCCGACCAAAGCTGCCGGATTCTCGTCGGCGAAACTAAACCGAGCCTAAAACACGCACCAAACTCACTGATTGCGAATCTAAACCAAACCTCAATACTCCTAGACTAACCTACATGAGTTCCAGGCCTCGAATCAACCTAAAATAGCTTATTCTATGGTCGACCGAAACTAGCTTTGGCGATGAATTCAAGCGAGCAATATCTACGTAAATCGAGCAAACTAAGGGCGCGCATGAGAACATTTCTGTTTCGCTATTTTTGTTCCAAACCTATTCCAGAAATAGGTTTGGAACAGAAACTCGTTTGGCAATGCAAATTTATTTTTCTATTTCTGGAACAAAAAACTGTTTCAGAAATAGATTTTGGCCCAAAACCAGAAATAAAATTTTTTGTTTCTAGCAGAAATAGAAAAATCTATTTCTGTTCCAGAAATTATTTCTGGAACAGAATGGTTATCATGCACGCCCTCATCAATCTGTATTATGTGAAGTCCAGGAAGCTTACCTGGTAGTTCATGTGATTCGATATGTTCGAAACAAACTCAACAGGATCAAGGTCAACCGGGGGAGGTTGGAGATCGACTTGGTGTTTTTATGCAACAAAATAGCAAGCAGAGGTAGGGAAAGAACCAGCATGAGCATGGGAATGATTTGAATAAAAAATCGCATAGAACAAGTGACAGAAATGAAATCCGCCATTGACAGAGCATCGACTGAACAACAATGGCGTTTACAGTTTCAAGAGTTACCTGTGCGAACGAAGGAGTTCTACGCGTTCCCTACGTGAATGAAGGAGTTCTACACGTTCCTTGAGACCTTGCGGTGCTTAGAGGAGCAACAACGAGCTATGGCGTGGCCTGAACAGTGGCGGAGTAATCCTCGAGAACCCTTAGCCTCCTCCTCCGGTGATGGTGAACACCAAGCGATTTTCTTCCCTCTCTCCTCTCTCTCTCCCCTCTCTGTTGTAGCCTCTCTTTTAACTGAACAGGAATCTCCCGCTATATACTTCTTATGAATTCGTTTGTTCCATAACAGAATCAACATCCTCCCCCAAGAGCTCTATATTTGCCAAAATTTTCCAAAATTGGTGCCAAAATCAGGCTCAGAAGCATGCATTCCTTCAAAATATGAATTTTGTTCCATGAATTTTTGAGGATTCACATAAAAAAACCCCAAATTTTAATCTTGATCGAGTACCCATTTCGCAAAATTCAAACCTTGATGGCATTTTCTGCAAAAATTAATCCCACCAATAGATTCAGAAGGTAAAAAACTTTAGGGTGACATGCCCTGATTTTCAATTCAGGCCCTAAAAAATTTTTAATTGCATTTTATGTGTTTTTAAGGACTAAATTAAAAATATGAAAATTGCATTATGGTCCTTTTCAGCGAAATTGGGCAATTCAGTGAATTTTTTTATTGGATTTTAATTTTGGAAAAAAGAGGGGGATGACACGATTCCAAAAATGCAAAAATAAAAAATAACAAGCCTGAAATGAAATTTCTAGAATTTTTTTTTAATTAATCTAAAAATGAGATTAACAAAGAAAATCCTTTTTCCAAATTAATTTTTTCAAAATTTATTTAGTCAAAATGAAGAGAAAATTAAAATAAAAACATATACTATTTTTTCATATTTTTGTGGCCTCAAATACTTTTTTTTATTGATTTTCCAGTATTTTTCTATTTTCTAAAAAATATTTAAAAAAGGGAAAAATATGAAAAATTATTTTTTTATTCAAAAATGGTTACCTAGGCTAGGCAAAGGCTTCCAAAGTTGATTTTATAATTTTCTCATTTTTTCTTGATTTTTTATGAATTTTTTAAAATAAAATACAGGAAAATACTGAAAATATAAAAAATTATTTTTTGTTCAAAATTAGTTCCCTAGGCTGGGCCAAGGTTCCCAAAGTTAATTTTTTGATTTATGAATTTTTTTTTATGGATTTTCTAAAATTTTCTAAAAATAAAATGGCTAGAAATCAAGTGTCAATAGCTGTCCCTCTTTGAGAGGGGTCTCGTGAGAGATCACTCTCAAAGACAGAATGACACTTGAGGTCTAGCTGACTTTACTGGAAAAACGAAAGGTCGTGACATCCGCCTCTATTCACTTCTTTGAAAGCTTAAGTCCCAAATTCTTTATGTTCACTTTGATAAGAGAGAGAGAGAGAGAGAGAGAGAGAGAGAGAGAGAGAGAGAGAGAGAGAGAGAGAGAGAGAGAGAGAGAGAGAGAGAGAGAGAGAGAGAGAGAGAGAGAGAGAGAGAGTGTGTGTGTTAAGGAATTTACCTGAGACTTACCTATTTGTCCCTCGGTTGTCGTTGACTGCTCTATTGAAAGTGGAATGGAAACCTAAGGATTCGTTATGAGAAAACCTTAGGGTGATTGAACTTAGATCCGTATGGTAGGTCACTCCATTGAGATTTGGGCCCTTATGGTAGGTCGCCCCATTAAGATTTGACCTGTATAGTAGGTCACTCGATTAAGATTTGAACCGTATGGTAGGTCACCTTATGGCAGATCACCCTATGGCAGATTCCTAAGGACGCAAGGGAAATATTAGATTAGTTGACTTTGAATTACATATTCTTGAAGGAGAATTTTAAATAAGAATTTGAAATAGGGTCTTTTTTTTCAAAAGAGAGATCATTGTGAACTTTATCGGATAACTTGGTCTCAAATGACAATCTGAGCTCATTGCCAGGTTAAATCTTCCCTAGCTTTTTATTCCAGCTAGGGATGATTGATTTTCAATTTGGTCTAGACCCGGGCGGTCAATGGAGTCGATGGATTGTTATTAAGGGTGAGTAACACAGACTTTAATTTTAACATATTAAATAAAATTAAGTTTACACTTAAGAAATAAGAATAATAATAATCAATGGATTATTAGGTTTACATATAAGAAATAAAATAAATGAATGAATAATCAGTCTAGTTTTCCCTAGAATAAAAAATTAGACTGAAAATCACCGGTTTCTATTTTATGGAACTGGACTAGCACCCTCGGCTAGTTCTGTCAGCTCCTAATTCGATAAGTTCATCTTGCTCACCATTAGTCCATGATCAGTGATGTTATCTCTTGATCCATGACCAACGCGGCGGCTCATCTACAAATAGGAACCTTGCTCATCCATGGACACCATGACATTTTGAGCTCTAAAACAAAAATGGCAGGGGGTGTAAATCCATAGTAGGAAAACAGAGGAACAATTGAAGACAAATAGAACCATGAAGGAAGGCAAACTCGAAGACAAATAGAGGAAGACAAAGCTAAAGATCAAATGTGGAACCATAGTGATGGCGGGAAGACGAAGCAACTAAATTTGGCTATTGGTCGAAGGCGAAGACAAATAGACGCATGGAGGAAGATGAAGCCGGAGTCGAATAGAGGACCACAAGGATGAATAACAGAGTAACTCAATTTGGATGCACATTCAGCTTAGACACGGCACCAACGCCGGCGACGGCGATGGAGGCGCGCATGTTAAGCTCAAGAGGTGGTGTGGACGGAGGAGGAAGAGGGAGACAATAGTGGCCTGGGTAAATTTCAATTTTTATTCATTTGATTTCACATCTGTACATATATGTCAGGCTGTAATTGGATGAGAGAAAAAATTCTCACCATGTCAGCCGATGATGTGATGGAAGCAAATCATTGAATATTTTCTCTGTGGCAGATTGTCCAGCAACTCATTTGGTATATTTAAAAGATGGAAAATTGTGTTGTCTTCTCCTTCTCTTGCCTAGTGTTTCGTCTTTTCCTTTGCCAATTCATAGGATTGGAAATTTGAAAAGACAAAAGTGTCGATGTGCATGTGATAAAACAATCCAATGCCAAAATAGTATGCACAATTTTGTGGAATGGTGGATCGACCCTATTACGTAAATAATCTACTATGTAACTATGTTCCATTTTTCTTTGTCAATGTACATAAAATATGAGGAAGATCACGACTTTTTAAATCTCTAGTCGTTGGTGTTTATCATAAGAGAGTGCATATATGGTTAATGAAAAATAATTGTGGTTGCAGAGATGTTAAATAACTTAAATTAGCGAATATCATCTCATTTGTAGAATTTTTTATTTTGCATTTTTGGGATCAAAATGGCTTATAGCATCTTAGGCTGGTTAGGCCCAGTGACTGATTAGGCCCAAAAGTGTGATGGCCCAACCCGGCCCACTTCATTTCTCAGGCCCGACCCGTCTCGACACCTGAAAAAGATTTTAAAAAAATGAAAAGTGAAGAAAAAAAAAAAAATTCAGTATCTTCTTCGTCATCGCCTTCTTCAACCTCTCGTTTTGTGATATCCGGACAATGGGAGACGCTCCCTCGGACGCCTCGGTTCACTGAGCTCCGACCCGGGAAAATGGCCTCCGCGACAGCGAAAATCACCGAACTGCCCCTGCGCAACGCTCTCCCTCGCACCTTCTCCGGCTCCGGCAAGAGCTCTCTCCACCTGCTCTTCGCCTCTCCTAGACCGCCGCGGCCTCGCGCTCTCGAGCGGCGCTGTTTTTGCCAGTCTCTCCGCACGACCAATCCTCAAAGCGCTAGCTCCTCCCAGGGAAGAAGGGGCGACAAGCCGCACTCCGCTCCGTGGCTCAACAAGTGGCCGCCACCTCCGAGCCGCGAGATCGACGGGAAATCCCCCGGTAAGGTCGCTGACTCCGATTCTCGCAGCGAGGTTGAGCCTAGGTACTCTGGTAACGACAGAGGCCAAAATGCGATCGAGAGGATTGTGCTCAGATTGAGGAATTTAGGATTGGGGTCGGACGATGAAGAGGAAGCGGACGAAGAGGAGGGAGAGGGCGGATTCGGAGCCGCCCCGCCTACTGGAGAGGAGAGGCTAGGTGACTTGTTGCGTAGAGAGTGGATTAGGCCGGATAGTTTCCTTGAGGAAGATGAGCGCGGGGAGGACGATGCAGGGTTGCTGCCATGGGAGAAAGAAGGCAAGGGAGAGGTTGAACAGAAGGTCGTCGGGGACAGGAAGAGGTCGGTGAAAGCGCCTACCTTGGCGGAACTTACCATTGAGGACGAGGAGCTTAGGAGGTTGAGGAGGATGGGAATGTATATTAGGGAGAGGATTAGTGTCGCGAAAGCGGGGATCACGCAGGCGGTTTTGGAGAAGATACATGACAAGTGGAGGAAGGAGGAGCTTGTGAGGCTTAAGTTTCATGAGGTGCTCGCTCACGATATGAAGACAGCACATGAGGTCGTTGAGGTTGGTTCAATGAAAGCTCACTGTAGATGAATTTGCCACAATTTTGTTGGTAATGCCGATGAATCAAATATTGCCATGTTGATGAAGCATCGGTGCTTAGTGGTTCTTGCTTTTTGAACTGTGTGCTTACTTGACAGTTGTGTTTCATGTTTACTTAAAGTGTTGATGAATTTGATTTAAAATATCTGACAAGTGAAAAGAAAAGCAATGAATATGACTCGAGAGTATGTAAGTGACTGCTTGTAGTTTTTCTCAGCGTCGAACCGGGGGATTGGTCATATGGAGGTCTGGCAGTGTTATGGTGGTGTACCGTGGGAAGAACTATGAAGGCCCTGCTTCAAGATCCCAACCAATTGCGAGGGAAGGTGATGCTCTTTTTGTCCCGGATGTTTCTTCAGCCAACAGACCAGTTGCAGAAAGTGGTGATGATGTGAAGCCAGAATGTGATAAGAGTGAAGTGTCAGTGAGGAGCCCAGTGCTAAAGGAGAGCTTGACAGAAGAGGAAATAGAATATAACAGCTTGTTAGATGGCTTAGGCCCTCGTTTCGAAGAGTGGTGGGGCACAGGAGTGCTTCCAGTTGATGCGGATCTACTTCCTCAAAAGATTCCTGGTTATAAAACACCATTTAGGCTTCTTCCCACCGGAATGCGTTCACGGCTGACCAATGCTGAGATGACCAACTTACGGAAGACAGCAAAGTCACTTCCTTGTCATTTTGCCCTAGGTAATATTCACCATGTTGACTAATGGCTTCTTCCCTATGCAAATAAGTTTTTGACATTTTTTGTTTCCTAAAATTTCATGAAGGGAGAAACAGGAACCATCAGGGTCTGGCAGCTGCTATAATTAAGCTTTGGGAGAAGAGCTTAGTTGCAAAGATTGCTGTTAAAAGAGGAATTCAGAATACGAATAACAAACTCATGGCTGATGAGCTGAAGGTCTGGTTTTTTTGCCAACCCTAATCCAAAACGCCAGTATCATGGTGATATAATTGTTTTATAACCCGTCAGTTCCTTATGTCTCTTTGGTACTTCTGTATGAAATTTATGTTACGTTAATTGCAAGGACTATGAATGCTACTTAAAATGGCGACATATTGCAGTACTTGTCTATCTTGTTTGAGGGGATAATTCTAATAGGATCTCCTAAATCTTTTGGTTGTTCACCTACCCAGAAAAAGGCACATTTATAGAATAAAACAGAAGTTGTTTTTCAAGCACGGTACTGGTACTGATTCACATTTCCATTTGTTCCACAGAATTTAACTGGGGGTGTCTTACTTCTTCGAAATAAGTATTACATTGTCATCTATCGTGGGAAGGATTTTCTTCCTCCTACTGTAGCTACTGCTTTGTCAGAAAGACAGGAATTGGCAAAGCAGATACAAGATGTTGAAGAAAAACTTCGGACTGGAACAGTTGATGCTGCTCCATCTAAGGAAGATGGCCATGCGCTAGCAGGTACTTTAGCTGAGTTCTACGAGGCTCAAGCCCGATGGGGAAGAGATATATCTACCGAGGAACGTGAAAAAATGATCAAAGAAGCTTCCAAGTCCAAGAGTGTTAGACTTTTCAAAAGAATTGAGCATAAGCTAGTTCTTGTAAGTGCTTTTTTTCAGTATAATGTACAATTTCCTGCTTACTTTCTCTGCTATATATATGGTGGAATTACATCTAGTGGGCAGTACATTGTGATGTATTTGCATGATGAGATGAACTAGAGGTAGAAGCAAAATAGGCTAACTTGTTGAAAGAATAGAGCATAGTGCCAAGACAGCTGAAGAAATTATTGTATAATGGTTTGGTAAAGAATCTTCAACTACCAACAAAGCAGAACTTTACCATTATCTAGATATAGAAAGTGCTTAGACCAAAAACAAATTATTTGTTGGAGAAATTCTTTATCCTGTTAGAAGGATATGGGATTATCTCATTAAGGAAAATGTGTTGCTTTTAAATGCAAAAGGGCTTGAGTAGTGTTCTTGTTCTTGAATTCTTAATACCTCACCGCTAGTTGAAAGTTCATGTGAAGCTTTTACGAATCCTTCTTCCTTCTTTGGGTGCATGCAGCTCGTTTTTTGGTCTGATTCTCAGATCATTCACTCTGTTTGGATGGTGAAATATGTTTTATCTTCAAGTGATCCATCTCATTTGTGTGGTATATATCTGCAGTGCAAGCATTTTTTTTTTATATTCATTTGGTTGTTCTTATGATTGGTCTCTCAGATCATCCTATCACCGGCTTTCCTAAATAATGGTCCTCTGTCCAACAGGCACAAGCAAAGAAACAAAGGGCTGAGAGACTCTTATCTAAGATAGAAGCATCCATGATTCCTGTTAGTCCTGATGATGACCAGGAAACTATCACCGACGAGGAACGGACTATGTTTCGCAGAGTTGGTTTAAGAATGAAGCCTTACCTGCCTCTTGGTACTTTATATATGTTTTCATTAATTATAGGTGTTATTTTAGTGTTAAGTTGAGGGCATTAATTTGTTCAGTGCTTACCAGGCATTCGTGGTGTTTTTGATGGTGTCATTGAGAATATGCATCTGCATTGGAAGCATAGAGAATTGGTGAAGCTTATAACGAAACAAAAAACTCTTGCTTTCGTGGAAGACACGGCAAGGCTATTGGAGTTCGAGAGTGGTGGAATACTAGTAGCAATAGAAAGTGTGCCAAAAGGCTATGCTCTTATATATTATCGTGGAAAGAATTACCGGCGACCCATCAGCCTGAGGCCAAGGAATCTTCTCACGAAGGCAAAAGCATTGAAACGTTCTGTTGCCATGCAACGGCATGAGGTCACCTCACATGTCCCATCTGCTATCAATGCATGTGAAATGGAAGTTAATGTTTCTGGATGTTCCCACTTGTTTACTGTATCTTTGCTTGTGATGTGCAGGCTCTAAGTCAACACATATCTGAGCTGGAGCACACGATTGAGCAGATGATGAAGGAAATAGTAAGTTTCGCTTATTTTGGAGAGCTTTCGTCAATCTTTGCACGAGTAGGCTCCTTATGGCGTTCACTTCACTTTTTCTGCAGGGTGATTCTTGTGAGATAGAGAGTGAAGATCCCTGGAGGTCCAAAGGAAATGGCAAGCTTGATGAAGTATCAGAATTGATACAGGTATATTGCTTTGCACAGCTTGCCCATTTGATACACACTTTCTTTTGGCATTGCACAATTTTTAGGTGTTGACGTTTCTAATTCGTGTTCCAGATGTGATGCGAAAATCTTGGATTCTCTTATTTGAGAGAAAATTTGGATTTGTAATGCAAATGCTTTGTCAGTGCTAATGATGGTGTTAATTTTGATTTGATTTTTCATTCCAGAGTGAAGATGATGGTCCAACATCTGGTTGTCACGATGTTGATGGCAGTGATTGGGAAAACGACGAAGAATCTGACCTTACTTTGGATTTATGATGATCCTTAGAAAAGAACTTCATATTTGTGCCGAAGGAAAGTCGAGAAGCATTTTGAGCAATGCCTCTGTACCTTCGGTGAGTTAGATTCAATGCATGCATACAGTAACACAGGCACACACAATGCTTCCTCTTGAACTTCCCTTGTTTTCTTCAATAAGTTGGAAACTTTGATGTTTGAGCTCATACGCGTTGGAGACAAATCTCACAAGATGTTGTCATTTCACTTTCGATGATTCAGCATGTTGCCTGTACTTCTGTAATAGAAGGAAATATGTGGCAACACGGGAAGATGTCTGGTGATGGTGGCTTACTAGATTTTTGTAGCTTTTCTTTTGTCCTTGTTCTTTTTCTTGAGCAATAATTTGCTGTTGAAGTTTGAAATGAAGTTACGCATCTGACTTGGTCTCTCTTTCTCTTTGCAGGCTGAACCAGTCTTTGTAAGTGGATCCGCTCTCTCTCATTTCTCTCGCGCACTGAGGGTGGGGGAAGTACTTGCCTTTGCAATAATCGGAATGCCAGGGGTTGACCTGCCAACGTAATCAACTGGGACGATGTTGCTGCTACATGGAAGAGCTTCAGAGGTGTTGATCACAGGGTATGTGTTTTGCCTTATGAACCGGTCAGAGTCCATGCGAAGCCCATTGCGGCTAATTGCTATTGCTGGTTGCTGCCTTTCTAGTCTAATCCCAGACCGAAATTTTCCAATAATCTTCCCTTCATTCCTTGGCGAGGTCATCAGTGCAAGTTAGCTCGTTAATTCTATCGAAAAAGGGGACAGACATCATTGTAAATTTCACAAAAGAATTGTGATTAACCAATTTTATCACGTCGAAATTTCTCTTTGATATCCCATGTAATTGCCTTATCTTTGGTTTCAATGGTCGGATCTCGTGGTGTGGTCATGGTTGAAGGAGAGAGGAAACAGGAGCTGGTGTTATCTTGGACTGGCACCTCCAAAGTTCATAATTGCCAAGCAATCTCTAGTACTCTTGGAAAATCAAGCTGATTAATTGATTCCTGAAGAGACTTATCAAGCCAAGAAGCGATATCGTTAAGAACCTCTTAGACGGTCTCATCCGGTGCGCCTTCTAGCAAAGAATGGTATGCGCCTTCGTAGGGATGGGGACGTATCTCCTTATTCGAGCTACCGGCCTTCTCATACGAGGCCTTGCTCATCGATTGGTCGGGTCACTACTAGATCCCCATCAAATAGGTGGATTGGGTCGAAAATGGTCTGATCTAAATAGACTCGTTTAATTTGTTTTGATTCATTTTCATGTAATGTAAATTTAATATTCCTAAAGCACTTTTATATAAGACTTGATCTAGGAAAATTCATATTCAAATTAAAGCGAGAATGCGGAGTGATCAAGCGCGATATCAAGTAAAGGCAAGAGAGTCATGGATGCGAGTTACGTCTAAGTAAATTATAAATCCGTATATAATTCATTCACAGACTCATTTATTACCCATTCGACGCACATTATGTTTAAATCCATTTATGACATATTTGTTGAATATAACCGACCCATATTATAACTTTGCCAATTATATATATATATATATTAAGAAATGAATTTATGAGTCATTTTGATGGCCTAATCACTACACCAGCCTCGCCGCGCAAGATCAACAATGGCAGAGGTACCACCTGCCACAAGTAGGAAAAAAACATTTATGCAATGGCTCCGTCATGAACGAATTCCAGGGTGTGAAAATACATCCGCACACCGATTTCTAGAACTAAATCTTGGATAGCAAAATCGATCCGATGATCGTCGCACTGCTATGCCTGTGCCTGGAGAATGCGGATTCTCCGGTGATCTCAAGCGTGCACAAGTGGCTTCGATTAGATGTCCACGACAATCTGACTAAAGGGAATGATGGCATGCCCTTGCACGATTCACCGATGGTAGGTGACTCGTGGTTTTCGACTTCAAACAAAGAAATTTTACGGGAAAATTATCGTAACATTTCTACGCCTATTGTAATTATATCAATTCGATCTTAAATATATTTTTTTTTGTCAATTCAAATCTAAACCATTTACATTCGTGTCAATTCAGTCTTAAACCTTTCGTATTTGTGCACGTGGCCAAATTTTAATAATCTTTTAATATTTTTTAATTTTTGATTTTTCGTATTTTATTTTTATTTGATATATATTCTTCTTTTTCTTGTTCCTCCTTCTCTAGCCAGCCCCAAGCCCGGCAACCAACTAGAGGAAGGAACGAGTTATGATAGAATACGTCTTGTTTATCTCGACCAACTTTGTCGGCATCCACTAATTCAGAACTTGGACTGATAAAGCTCGCCCCAACCCCTAGCGAGGCTAGCCTTGTCGTCGTCGGGCAACGCTTGCCCTCACCGATGGTCGGCGAGAACAAGCTTCGCCGGCCCTAGCCTTTGGCCGGTCTCCGGCTTGAGGAAGAAGAAGAAGATAAAAATAAAAAAATTTAAAAATATTAAAATACTATTAATCATTGGCAACGTCAAGTGCTGGCCGCGCCATGTCAGTGATTTCCGCTCAAAATTAGTTGAAATGGCTGAATTAGCAAAAATACAAAAAAGTTTAGGATTAAATTGACGAAAAAAATATTTATGACTAAATTGGTACACTTACAATAGATTTATGATTTTTTAGAAATTTTCCCAAAATTTTAATTCTCATAAAAGTGACAAATCATTAGAATTAAAGCGTCCATTGGGTTTAGGATGGAACCAATGGCAACCCTGGATTTCTACTGAAGTTCATCTCCTAACTGGTAGTACAAAATCATCCATCGACGGTAGATGTTACTCAAATTCACGAAATGTTGCAAAAGCAGAACTATATGCACAGGAGAAGCTAGTTGCCTTTTCTTTTTTCTTTTTTTAATCTCTTAGAACAAATACACGAGAAATCCTAAAACTTATCTTGAAAATACAATTGAGTTTTAAAATTCATCAAGTTGATGCAATCAAGTCCTATCATTTTTCATTTGTTAAGTTGGTCGAGTTGGTGCAATCAAATCGATTCAATGGTATGACAAAAAAAAAAGCAGTTCATTGGAAAATTCAAAATTTCATGTCGCATCTCATCATCTATCCAGGGAGAGTTCATCTTCATCTTCTTTTTTTTTTTTGAAAAGTTGATGCAATCAAGTCGTATAACTTGTTAAAAGCAAAATTAATTGCTCTGGCTTGACGGAATCATGGGACCCACCAATATCAAGAGTTCAGATAAATTGGATTGCCATCCATGAACCCGAATCATGGGATCTAAAGCTTCACCGTGATCTTCCTTTCCACTCTGCAATTACTACAACGTTAATTGCTCCGAGAACAACGACCGGCGCCCCGTTGACTAGCTCCGGTTTGATTGCCATTGCACGATTAGGTGCAGTGGGTCAGCAGTCACCGCAGCTGCATTTTGAGCCAGGCTTTGGTGGTTGAGGGAGCCTTCACCATACCATCTAACACTACCCTCATCTTTTGTTTTTGTTTTTTTGGTTTTGCCTTTTAGATAAAAAAAACATTATCGATGTCCCGGTTTTTTTTTTTTCTGGCTCGATACCTTCCTATGGTACACACAAATCGCTCCATCGACGTGCATGGAATAAGACTCCATTGGCGGGATCGGGGCATGTCGAAGGTTCATACTTTTTCGGGGGGTTCTAAGACCAGTGCCCTAGAATTGCAAGAATATATTGTCTTTCATTCTTTGCTAAATTATAATATGCAGAGCAAAATGGAACCTCTAAAGGTTCCACACGATTAGGTGAAAAATGGATTTTATGTGCCGACATTTCTGAAAGAGTTGGTAAGTGTCAAATAGATTGTTGGCAAGAAACAACACCAACCACTTATTTTTCAGATAACCTATTAGTTCCTTACCAATACTTTCACAAAATTAGTAAAATCCCTTATGACAAGTTTACATTAGCAACTTTTCTTCCTTTCTAACCAACTGTTATTTTACCAACGCCCTAAATTTATCACTAATTATTTGAGACTTGCCAATATTTTTCCGATTAAATTGTTAACTAGTTTTGGGTTAAAAGCTCTCGTTTAATTTACCTAACAACGTTGGCTTGGTTTTGTAACTTATCAACTGTTGTTATTATTTCAGCAAAAAAAAATGTTGTTATTTTCTATGCACATTTTACTTGGCTTGGTTTTGTAACTTATCAACGTTGGCTTGGTAATGTAATTAGATAAAAGTTGGTAAATTAATCTAATTAAGGTTGGTAATATTAGGGGTGAGAGGTTTCAAATTCTACATCTGGAACCTGTCCGTCAAAATATGCTTCTCATTTTTTGAAATTTGGAACCTAAAACTTATCCTGCATATCATGTAACTTAGAACCTAGCTTGTCATAGGTTCTAAAGTCGATTCCAAGGTCTACCTAGGTTCCACCTATATTCTTAGATGAACGATTGCAATGAATCATCACATTTAAAGACCATCACTTATTGATACAATCTATTGATCACAACTCATATTTATACACAATAAGAATATGAAACATTAATGAAGTAAAAATCTCAATCTTAAATACAGCCGAAAATGGAAGCTCAAACTAATGATTTCAAATTATACACTCATCAAACACCGCAGGGTTGTGTGAAAATATATACGAAGAAAAACACTAAAACTTGCTCCATGGTTCAAGCCTTAAGTTCTAGGTGGTGGAACCTAGAACATACCCGTCGTAACATGTTCCTCATTTTTTGAAATCCAAAACCTACCATACATACCATGAAATCTAGAACTAGATTGGTTCTTATAGGTTCCGATTCCAAGTTCTTGCTTTTATCCTGAACCATGCTCACCCTTAGGTAATTTCTAAAAAAATTTGGTAAATCCAAGGCACTGTAAATAAAAGTTTGTAAGAGTTAAAAAAAGATGGAAAAATAAATAATTACTCAATAAATATCAGCAAGTAATTTTAATGAGAGATAGTAACCCAATACTTGATGGCAATTTAATAGTAAAAAATTTAATAAGTTATATCTAATATAAATTGGTATAAGCTAGTAATTGTAGGATGATGCTAATCAAGGCAAATACTAAATGGTAACTCAATAGAAAAAAGAAAAAAGAAAAGAAAAAGACAATTGAACTTTGATAAGGAACTCAGATGACAGCCGGTAATCCAAAACTATTTGACATGTAATTTATATTTTTAAAAAAAGTCTATAAATCACTATAATGTAGGTTGGTAAAATGATATAAGAGTTAGTAAAACCGAAATGTTTGTAACTTATGCAAATTAAAATTGGTAAATTAGCAAAAAACTGCTAATCTCCGAATTTTATGATAATGTTGGTGATTTCAGAAATGTATTGTTAAGTTACCAATAATTTCACCTGAAAAAAATTCATTAGTTATTTTTTATCCAGGGGCTTTCGACACTTAAACACTAAACATAATTTACCATCACGAACAAAAAATCTGTATTATTTTTATGTTGAAGAATAGACAGTTTAAGATTGCGGAGAAATTTACAGTTTATTAAAGATCAGATATGCTTATTTTATAGAGAGAGAGAGGTTACATTGGGAATTAAAGATGAAGGCACGGAGATTTGCAGACTACGTGATATAAGCTTTACATACATATTGACCTAGATAACGAGGACAAACACTGAAATACAAAACATGGTCATAAGCTTTTCTAGGTATTACACAGTTGAGACCATTCGACATGAATGTAATATCTTTGAAAAGTTAGCTATTTTCGCAGGTTTCAAATGCCTTCACTTAATGGAGTCCAACTGAATGGTTGCTCCTGCTGTTGATGATCCGGCACGGACGATTCCAAATCCTTTGAGCTCGAAGACGCATTAAAGCTCGCTGAAGATGTTAAGTCGCTCATTCCGAACAGATTATGATGGTGATGATGATGATGATGAGAAGCTCCTTGTGCTGCTTGCTGTGGCTGAAGATGATTAGAGTAGTCATAAGTGCCTAACATGGTCGCTGCTTCATCTCTTGGCTGGTGACCGTAGCTGCCATTGTTCTTCACCTGAAGCGCCTTGAGGAGGAAGGCGTTCACAGCTAAATTCGAGCCCAGCAAGCCCGAGGGCCACGAGAGAGATGGTAGGCCGGCGATCGCTTCCCTCGCCGACGAAGGCCAGTTGGTCATCGTGTGCATGTGGTGGGGATTGCTTTGCATGTTAAAGGCAGTACTATCGCTATGATTACTGTAGTTTTGAGCTAAGTTAACGTTGGCGAATCCGTTACTAGGCATGCCGGTTAAACTATTTGATAACTCGATATCTCCGTACTGGTCGTGAAGTCCCGAGTTTGTGTCACCAGGAGAGTCTGGAGACTGCTCGGAGGACAGTGCTGGCTGCGGCTTCTTCACGGCTGTCTTCTGGAACACCCTACATACCACCCATTCTTCCTGTTTACAAAAAGGCTGTTCAGGGTTACCATTGTCTTCAAGAACTAATTATCTAAAACTATTTCAGACTGCCTTAAAATTTAAACGTGACAGTTTACATGGATCAGACTTTCAGGTTAACTAATCTTGCATGAAAAACTTTACTCAATTTATGCCTATGGATACACATTTATTCCACTTCATTTCTTTGTTAGTGTGCGACTCTTTGAGTTCTTCATA
Source organism: Psidium guajava (assembly GCA_016432845.1). Classification (NCBI taxonomy): domain Eukaryota; kingdom Viridiplantae; phylum Streptophyta; class Magnoliopsida; order Myrtales; family Myrtaceae; genus Psidium; species Psidium guajava. The sequence goes on from CM028228.1 coordinate 38,623,776, forward strand.
TATTTTGAAGTACTTCCCACGAACTTTTAATAGTTTTAGAAAGGTTAACTTAAGGAATGCAAAGAAGTACCTCTCCCATAACGAAGAACTATAGTCTAGTTAATAGTGAGGAGCTATAATGCAAAGTAAAGAGTATTAGGACAAGCCTATAGGCCAGGACGAGATACATAAAATACCTAGTCACCCTTCACTAATAAGTGTGGTTCGCATGAATTTCACCTTTCAGATTTTACTGAACTCAAGGTAATGTAATAAGTTTTGAGTCATATCAACAGTACTCAAAAGGAGATTTTGAGATTTGATGATCGTAAATATATAGGAGAGAGTAAAATATACCTTGGTGGGTTTAAAAGAATGCTTATTCTCTAGCCTATACTCGTGCATGACCCAGTTGCTCTTCTCACCCCTCGGAGCTCTTCCCTTGTAAAAGACTAGGGTTTTCTTCATCCCTACCAAGATGCCTCCCCGGAATATCTCCTTATCCTTCCCCGTGGTTTTCCAATACCCAGCTTCCGTCGCTCGGTTCGTCCGGAGTCCAGTCGGGTATTTCCGGTCCCTCAAGCTGAAGAAATACCATTCTTTCTCCCCCATTGATGCCTTGCCTGCAAACCACAATCACTTCTTTCAATTTATGTTGCTTGATAAAATAGGATTCTTAATTCTTCCATAAGGAACTGGCCTCAAAAAATTCTTACATGATGAAATTTCATCAAATCTTTCTGATAAACCTCGCCCATCATTTTACAAAGAAGATATCAATAGCCTCAAAAAGCTAGAGAATGCATTTTCTTTAGTGGTTTACAGTTTGGAAGTTTTAACTTCAATTTTGACCAATTCTTTCTATTCGCCATCTTAAAGATTATTAAATATGCTGGAAAAATATAGACAAATTCCAATGTAAAACATTCTATTCTTTTGAAATAAACTTTTGTTCAATTGTCAAGGTGTATTAATATGTGACTTTTCTATCTTTAGTGGTCTTAACAAGGGTCTTTGAAGCACTCATTGACAAGGCACGTCTTAATTTTGCTTTTAAAACTCACAAAACCCGAACAATGTCGCTTGTTGCCCTAATGTCTCTAAGTATATCTTTCATCGCGCTTCAACCTAAAACACATATGAAGCCCCAAAACAAACTCCAAAAATGACTATTGTCCTAATGCCTGTCAGAAAAAGGAAATTACCTTGCTTCAAGCTGAGAAGTCTTGAAAGAGGTTTTAATGTTAGTAAATGTGGAAGAGACAACCATCAATTCAAAGAACGAAATTGCAGATGATGGCATCATCTATTATTAAATTATATAATAAGGACATACTTTATCATTGTAATATCATTATCTAATCTTCCTCACGTATTGCAAATGAGGTAATCATCCCTTATATCACTCCTACGAGAAGAATCAAAACCCTGAAATTTTCAGTCAATCAAAAGCTGTCGAATTTGTGGGTCCCAAACAAAATCTGTCAAAAAGGAAAAAATTACCTTTGCATGTATAAAAACATACATAAAGCAGTAAAATCTCCAAAATCTTGAGGATTTCTTATATTAACTCGACTCTTCTTCCTTACTTAACCAAAAAAAATAAAAAAATCGACTCTTCTTCCTTTAATGAAGCCCCATCTCTCCATAAAAAGGTCAAAAAAAGAAAATAAAAGGCAAAGAACAAGCACCCAAAAGGAACCTAGGTAACCTAATTATGGTATTAGACAGGAGTTATATTAACTTAATCAAGATCAAGATCATCAGCTCGTGACTTGAGAAAGATGAAAAACATAGAAACAACAGTCATCTCTTTTTCTTGTTGAGGAAATTATAAAGCAGCACGGAAACTCCAAAGCTCTATGAACAAGCATAAGGGAGCAGTCTATCACACATGTACCCATATACATACCTGGAAGATCCCAAGGCTCACACTTGTTAAGGTCGACATCGGCGACAGCTTTCGATGCGAACCCAACGTCAGAGACCTTGCGAGTGAGATAACAAGTGATGAGCTCCTCGTCGGTCGGGTGGAATCTGAATCCAGGAGGAAGGGTTTCCTCCATTCTCTTTCTTGATTCAGATTCAGACGATGATTTTGCCCAGCACTTTTTTGTCTTTCCCCTCTTCGTCGAAGCTCCCCCGGGAATGAACCAATCCAGGACTCAAGTACGGTTCATACATATATATAACAAAGCCTACTCCTCACGCTATATGTTCCTCAGGAACAGGTGTGACATGTATAGAACCCCGCGACCCTCCTTCATGAAGAAGCTTTCACATACAGACTCCCCCATATCTCTGCATTAGTCTTATTTCTATTGTCCTAATCACAGCTAACTTGTTGACAACGATGGTCCATGAAGGTGACGAAACTCGCTCGATCCCCTGAGGGTTTCGCGATAATGCCCCCCCGTTGGTTTTGACTCCTGACAGGGGGAGAGAGTTCAGGAGGGGCTCTTGGGATAATGCACAGGAGAAAGGTCATCAGCCACTGAACACGTGTAGTAGAGATTAGTGGCAAAAATTCAAACAAGTAGAGTTGAATTTTTTGGGCGATTAGGACACTTCCAGGGTCAGCTTTTTCCTTTCTACGTTGATTTTCTTCTTGGTGGTGAGGGAGGGGATAATCATTTGTGCACGGGGTTGAGTCTCGGTTACACCAAAGATTTGGGGTCTTAGTATTGATGAGATGATATCATATTGATAGATTGATCCTAGATGTCCAACCACCTTCAACCATTTCTAACCACCCCATCCCCGAGAAAACCTCGAGCTTATCCAATGGGAACATGTCTTCCCTACTATTACCAGCATTATTCTATCTACACTTGTCTCTGCCATGCGTCATGACCTACTCTCTCTCTCTCTCTCTCTCTCTCTCTCTCTACAAATCAAATGTGGTATCGTATACTCTCATGCCTTCGGCAAATGGTATGGTATATTGAAACAATTACACAAACCTGTCAAAATAGGTCACAAACGCATTGGTTTGCCTATATATATTGGATTGAGTTGTTATAAGGGTTAATTGTATTCAATAAACGGGTCATAAATGAGTTTATAAATTATTAAAACCTAACCCGCCTCTCTCTCTCTCTCTCTCTCTCTCTCTCTCTCTCTTTATTCTTTCTCTCCCTCACTCGATCTCGCGCTCATTCACCTGCACTCTCACCTCAGTTTGGGTATAACTTTCCTTAGATTAAATTAAATATAAAAGTGTTTTAGTAATAGGAATTGAGTCGGGTATGTATTGGGTTTAGGTAAGTTCGGGTTTGCATCACTAGATTTACTTTGAAATAAAATGAGTCATGAAATGGTCAAATGTGTCTATTTACAATCACGGTATAAATAAAATGTGTGAGCGTAGCGAAATTTTGTTTTATTAAATTTCAGTGCAAGCCTTACTATTTCTCTATACGTATATTGACTCTTAATCTAGCGGGATGTATATAAACGATCATTTCTCTTAATTGTCTGCTATATTCTGTGTTGTACTATCAGCTGCGTTCGTGAGTTATTTTTTATTTTATTTTATTTTATTTTTTTAGTGATGCTGTCTCTTTAGTATGTGCATTTGCGCAAGCAGATAATGCATATTAATTAAAGGAGAGGGTTATCCTCGTGCCGTGTTGTCTGAAACCATGTGAAAGTCTAGGCTGCTGTAGTCGAGAATGATAAAACCAGACACAATAAAGCATTGGCACGCAAACTTACCGTAATCTTCTCCAAAAGATGGAGAAAGGTATATACGAAGTTATATCGACGAGTTAATCAAGAGTGAAGAGAAACATGGATTCTCATGTTAAAGGGACATTGTACTTGTGAATTTTCTGGGTGGAATCGCGTCGACTAACAAGCAAAAAGCTGAGCATCGGCTTACTAAGTCATGCAAACAATCTTGCTGTGTAAAGAGCTGTAAATTTTTTTCCTGATGAATTTTCACGCCAGAAGAGTTATGCTACGACACATATGGGATATACCTCGATAGGCCGTCATCCACTTGGGTCTAGACAAGCATTTGTCGATACATATAGACAAATCTTATCTAGACAAGCATTTGTCGGTCCTAGCTGTTCATCTCCCATAATTTTTATACGTGTAGATGTCGAATGATCCAAGATGCTTCCATTTTGTCCGGGCTTCACAAAGACTTAACCGGAATGAAATGAGAGAGAGAGAGAGAGAGAGAGAGAGAGAGAGAGAGAGAGAGAGAGAGAGAGAGAGAGAGAGAGAGAGAGAGAGAGAGAGTGGGGGTTGGACAAGGGGGCAAATGAAGTTTCTGAATGAGTGGTTAATGTGGTTACCAAACTAAGAAGACTGTGTCTAGAAACCAAATGCTTCTTTGTTGGATCTCCTTTCTCTGTCCGAGCGATTGTGTTTATGAGTATATCACTCCTTTTCATCTTCAAAACCCTCCTCAAAGTTTTCAAGCCTAACATGGATTTTTATATGTACTGAGCCTCACGTTTACCTGTTCCAAACAAGGCCTTCTAGAAACGTCCTCCCTCTCTCTCTCTCTCTCTCTCTCTCTCTCTCTCTCTCTCTCTCTCTCTCTCTCTCTCTCTCTCTCTCTAGATCATTGATGCATAAGATGATGACGATCTTTGATTTACCATGTGGAACAAAAGGGGGTTTGCATCTGTTGACGAGAGAGATATTCTTTCGCGTTCAGACATATATCCACTAGGAATCACACAAGCGCTCAAGAATATTACGTACAAGTCACTTAGAATAACGGTAGGTGCATATCCATGTGTCGGACATAATTCGTGCTGGCTAGATTTTGATTTCATGTAATGTTTTGATCGCATCGGGATAAATTAGGGCGAACACGGCAACACTTCTACTTTAGAAATCAACTTCTGGCCAAAAGTAAATTTATGATCAAAGAAATTCATTTGATAATAGTTAAAAATTTCTATTTCTGAAGCATTGTTAACACAAAATCTTCTATAAAAAATTATTATTAGCGGCCAAAAATTTCTACTTCATTTTAAAACTTTTAAAATTTATTTAAAAAATAATTGTTATTATTAAAAATATTATTTACTTTTTAAAAATAAAAATTATTATTTACTTTTTACTCCGACAACCAAAGACAACGACTTGACAGCAGCTACCAGTGAAGGTTGGTGGTAGAATACGGTGGCGGGCAATGCGGTGGTCAACGGTTGGCAGTAGGGAGCAACGATGGGCGGTAGCTAGCGATGAGCCGTGTTGACACCTAAATTTTGATTATTTATTTATTTATATATATTGCACAAAAGGAGAATTTATTCTCACAAAAAAATATTCCTCATGATTTGCATATTTTATTTATGCATTGCATTAGCATCAATTTAGATTGGTAGGGAAATTGGGCTTAAATTGAAGAGGGACGGACCCGAGTTTACTTGAAAAATTTGGCTAGCCCATGGTGACGTCTCTATTGAGCTGAAAATTCAAAGAGTTCTAACCCATTGGGACTCTTCAATATTTTAAAAATTAAGAGTTTTAAGTAATTAAAACTCTTAAATTTAGAATTTCTAATCTAATGGCCCTAATCTAATCCTACCTTAGCTAGGTTTAATCCAATGGTCCATAATAACTCCTACTCCTACTAGGACTAGGATTGGTTTTAACTCTATATAAGCAACCTTAGCTCTAGGCTTAAAAGGAGGAAATTTTCGGATACTCAGAATTCTTTAGAGAAATTACAGTAGAGAGAGTGAGGACAACAAAAAAACAAAGAGTCCTTGGCATTCACTTGGTGGAGACTTCCAGGGGTGATCTCCATAGCCATCGGTGTTCATCTTGCGCGGAAACGGGGCTGTTCGAGCTGTTTTGTGCTGCTATTCGATGCTTATTTTAGAGCTGTTTGGTGCCTATTTTGCAGCTATTTGAGAATTGCCTTCGCAGCTGCTTGGTGTGGAATTTGCCGTTGTTTTGTTGCTAATTTAGCACAAAAAATAGTGTTGTCCAGTAGGTTTTCTAGCTCAAATCTGGCCCAAATCTCGCCTGGTGAATAAAGGTAATACCTTTACCCTTATTAAGGCTGATTTGTGATTAAAAAAAAAACACATGCTATTTTGGTGCTGTTTTAATGCTGTTTCTACACTACTTATGTGCTATTTTGTCCAAATCGAGGCCGTTTATCACATGTTTTATGAGCACTAACTTGTACAGATTTTTGGAGCAAAACAAGGTAATTTCCTCTAACCTTTTATTGCAATTCATGCTTGTTTGATTGGCAATATGCATATATGTTCATATACCTTGATGGATGTACATTGCCTTGCAATTAAAATTGAAAAAATCCAAAACTTTTGACTATAAAAGTTGAAGTTTTTTTTTATGAACAAAAAAAATCTGATTTTTTGGATGCTTAACTCTCATGGTCAAACTTGGCATAATTTATCTGAATTCAAAATCCTAAACCCGAACCCAAACACATTCTATCCATGGCTATTTGGATACGATTTTTTCAGATCAATAAAAGGGGAAGTTAGCCAATTCGATCTATAACCGTTTAGATCTGATTCGTTATCTTCCCAAATTAATTTTTGGGTTTAAAGAAGTGGATGTTTTTGAAAAAAATCAAGAGGATTATCCATGGATTGCATTATGGTTATCATGTTTTGAATATTCATTGATTATTATGTTTGCTTTGGATATTGCCTTATCTCGTTTGAAATTCCATAAAGAAATTTGAAAATTTTAGTAAGATATGGTTTCTTAGAAACTCTATTTAATTAAAATTTTAGAAAAAGATAAGCTTCTTAGAAAGCTTATCTCATTGGAAATTTAGAATGGAAATCAAGATAAGGAATTGTCCATGCATATCCTAAAAAGTTCTAAAGTTCTAAAAAATACAAAAAATTCTGCTCATCATTTCATGCACATCAATATTTTTCACATATCATACATATCCATATCCTGCATATCTCTTACATTTTATGTTTGAATATCCGTGTTTGCATAAGCATATTTACATGTCTTACTTGTACCCATGTGACATAATTTCCAAGTATCACCAATTATTTCTCTCATTTTTTGAATGATACATATATGCATGCATTAATAATTTTTTTTCTTGCATAAATGGCCGTGTCTCTTGTTGCATATTTCATGCTTTGTCATGACGCATGCTAATACTTTACACGTCATTATTCGTCATGCCACGACTTGATTGCCATTATGCTATGATGCGCTATTACCATGTCATTGAACCTTTGCACGTCGCATGTTTGGCGCATCTCATTTGCATGTTTATACTTGAAGCATATCTCGTTTATTCTCACATCATATATTTGCATGTCCATGTTGCGTTTTATTTGCTATATCTTTTGCATGTTTAGTCTAATCGGATGCATAATTATCTGCATGTTGCTTATTATCTTGCATTGCATCTTTATTGCTGATTCATTGTCAGTGCATTCATATCATTCATACATCTCATTTAAAAAATGAAAAAAAAATCTCACTTGAGCGTAAAAGTAAGCCAAGCTAGGGTTGCCGACTTAGAACATTCCATGAAATTTAAGGTACCGAAAGGGCATTAGTTTTAATTAACTAGTGTAATCAAGTCTCCGAATCCTTTAATCTCTGGTTCGTAGAAGTAAGGTATTTCTCTCGATATCTTACTTAAGTATTTAATCAACCTACCAAGAATGGTTAGTGGTGACTCCAAACTATCTGAACATCAATATAAAACCAAAGTTGTGAATTGGTAGGGCTTGGGAGAGTCCGTATTGGGTTAGCCATTTAATAAACCTAATAATCCATCAGCCTGAGGAAACTCATTTTTAGGGTCACGACAGCTTGGCGACTCTGCTGGGGAATAAACTTTGATTTTTCGAGAAAATAAGTAACTAATTGGAGTGCTTCAATTTTTCGAAAAATTAAAAGCCTTAGTGGATTTAGGCTGATGGAATTTCATGAATGTCTCGCTTTGGGCGATCTTGTTTGAAACTCACTCAATATGTATTATATGATTTTATAGATATGGAGGGATAAGGGGTGGAGTTGATTGTTAACCCTTTGTTTTCCAGGTTGAAGTTTGGAATGAATGTTTTGGGCTATATTGAAGCATTGATTAAATATAAACTCTTGTGCATGCCCTTTATTGCTTTTGCATATACACTTAGCATACACTGCTCGCCATTGAACTCGAATGATGCGGGTCGTTACTTGGCTAAGCCAAATATTTACAGGGATACTCGACTCAATCACAAACTGACGTGGTTCAGTCCGATATCCTTAGGGATCCATCTTTGTCAAGTTATGCTAGATAGAAATCGATCCTCATGAAGCATCTCATGTGCATGTCTCTGTGATTACTACTTTCGATTGTCTAAAGGCGGTAGTTTCTCAATCCTTTCTCTCTTTTTGATTATTTACTTTTTGAGTCGGTCCATGACTATTTCGGTGTGTCATTAGAGTCCCGAGCTATAAATTTATGGGGAAAGTTCGAGTTATCGCTCCAGCTAAGGACCAATTGAAGGAATGGTGGAGCGAATTACATGAGGATGGCCGAGAGATTGTCAGATTCCGCATTGGTCGTATGCTCCCTTTGATTGATATTCGACTCGGTTTGGTCTCATCCATGCGCTGAGTCATTTTTGGAGCCCAATGACTACAACATTCACATTCAGTAAGCATGAGCTAACTCCAACTTTAGAAGAGTATAGTGTTCTTCTTGGAAAGTCACTTGACTTAGGTTTGGTTAGCCCGCCAATTGGGGAGGATCCGATCTTGATTTTATCTGAATATCTAATTGTTAATCGAGATGAAGTGGCGAAGGTTTTAAAAGCAAATTGAGGGAGTTGTCCCATCCCGTTTTTGGACTTATGTTTTGCAAAAGCTACCTTTGAGTATGATCGAGCCAAAATTTTCATGCTATTGTTCCTTAGCTCGTTGATTTTTTCACACAAAACAAATGCAATCGATCCTTTGATAGAATCTTTTGCTCAACAAGTTAACAATGGAAAAAAATTGTGTCAATGCCATTTTGGCAGAAAAATTCATCTCTCTTTCGAAACTTAAGAGTAACTATGATAAGAAATTTCATATTTTACCCGAGATTCTTCAAGTTTGGTTCCTCTCTCACTTTGCTAAACTTGGGAGCCTTCTTGAAATTTCAAAAATTACTGAGTATGAACATCCACTTTTGAGTTTTAAGCATGAACAAGACTGGATTCCTGAACACCATTACTCCTAATGGCTAGTCTTGTTAACGAACTCAAGTCCTATGACTTTCCTGTGGAAAGCTCCTTGGTTCAAAGTTGAGGAAGTTAGGCTAGTAGGTCAAGATGGGGCACCCGAACCTCTCTTAGGCATCTCCGGCATTACTGAGTATTATCCGATAAGGGTGTTTCGACAATACGGGGTAATACAGTCAATCCCTCGGAGTCTAAAGGACAATGAAGTTCGCACTGACTTTATTATGGGAAGCCGGAGGTTTGAAGAGCATGTTTCTCTTGCCCATGCCATGTGGGAGCAATGATGGCCGACAAAGCTAATCTTACCTAAGGGGATCCTCATAGGAAACGTCAAGACATATCATGCATCTATGAGATATATGTGGGAGCATGTCATTCCAAAAGAATGGCTACCAGTGATACCTCGGGTGTCCGTTCATGACACAAAATAAGCCGAGATCAATCGTCTCAAGCGCAAGGTTGCCGAGGCTAAAGAGAAGATCAAGAAGATCGATGGCAAATACAAGAAGTTCAAGAGTCATGTTATCCTCCAAAAGTTCATAGCTTGGGCTAGCTAGAGTCATGTTTTAATTTGCATTTTGTATTGCTGTTTTTCAGACATACCTTGCTGCTTTGTACGAATTTTTCAATTTTCTTCTGGCCATTTTTGGGTCCCCGACCATTGAATGAAAGATGTTTGGAAGATTTTGAATTATCATGTATAAAATTTTCAGATCAATCCATCATGTTTTTCCATTTTCCACCAATTTGATAATGAAGGACAAACAGTCTGGATTTTCCAGAAATTTCCGACACTGATTTTGTTTCACCGATTTCCATTAGAAAGAATGCTTTTTTGGACGAAGTCAAAACACAAAAGTGGTAGAATGGGCTTTGAACTAGTAAGCTACAAATTTTTGGGCATTAATTCTCAATTTTGATGACCTATTTACGCCCTGAACAGAAACCGTGCGAATAAGTTTTCTGAACAAATTTTCTGAAAGATGCATTAAATTGTACTGATCTGTACATTTTTTTTTTGTAAGAACTCAAAACATGAAAGTTGTTCATAATTATCTTATCTATGTCCCCAAAACTTTTGGCATTATCTACGAATTAATATCAATTTTTTTCATACAAGCCAACGAAACTGAAATCTGCTGAGTCAATCCACCGATCATGGTTGCCTTCATTTTCGGGGCTAGAGGGATGTCATAGATTGACTCATCGTTGTTTTACCATCATGTTGTACATGTTGATGCATTTATATAGGTAATTCATTACGGATACTCCGCACCCTCATAACACCTGCTTCAAGGCGAAGAAGACGGCCAAAATCATAGCAATAGTTCAAGAGGCCCTCTAGGAGCACACGAATGTAACAAACGAATGGATCGAGGAAACAGTATCTCAAGCAATGGAAAAGATGGCCGTCAGATTTGCAGCTATACTACGGCCATCTAGCTTGGTTCCTCCACCCACGGCGCCTCCACCTTTGCCAATGGACAATCTTGGCAAAGGCATAGACTGTGTCCCTATACCTACTCTACCATTGGAGGATGTTACTTTCACAGGTACTAGCTCGGGCGCATCGCCCATAGTCTTTATACCCCAGGCTAGCCTTGTGGCCAGGGGAATGAGCTAGGAAGCCATGAAAATCATAGCCCAAATGGAGCAGAGGAAACGAGAGGTGGAAGGGACACACAATATTCTCCAGATTGATCTATCCGTCTTCTTAAAGGTCCAAGTACCTGAGAAATTCAAGATGCCTAATTTTGAGAAGTATGACGGTACCTCCAACCCAGTTCAACATGTTCAGATGTATCAAGCTAGGATGAACAAGTATGTAGCTAATGGTCCCCTGATGGTTCAAACTTTTCAAGCCAGTTTAAAAGATGCGGTCATGAGATGGTATACAAACTACGAGATTTATTGTATGGAAGATTGGGAAAAGGTAGTTAATCTATTTGTTAAGCATTTTAGCTTCAACCTAGATGTTGTCACCACTAGAGAGGACTTGGAGCAGTCGAAAATGAAGATGGGCGAGACTGTTAAGTAGTATACTACCAGGTGGAGAAATATTGCATCTCAGCTGAAGCAAATACCACCCGAGTGGGAACTCATGAGATTATTTGTCTCTACCCTTTCCCAAGCAATGTGATTACACATCTTTGGGACTGCAGCAACCTCATTTAGCCACCTCGTTGCCATGACCGAGGAGGTGGAGAGTGGCCTGAATAAGGGGTGGTATGGAGATGTGTCGCGACCCTCTAAAAAAATTTATTTTAAAGGGTTAACGGATTATTAGGTTAATTAGATTTGACTAACCTAACGCGGACCCTCCCAAGCCCTACCGAATCGTGACTTTGGATTTTTATTTTAAATGATTTTGAAATTTGGAGTCGCCACTAATCATTCTTGGTAGGTTGATTAGGAACCTAAATAAATTAGCGGGAGAACTAATTTATTTCTGCGAACCAGAGATTATGAGCTCGGGGACTTGGTTACACAAGTTAATTAAAACTAATGCCCTTTCGGTACCTTAATTTCATGGATATCCTAATTCGGTAACTCAGGCTTGGTTTATTCCTAAGGCTCTAGTAGGGTATTCTCTTTTGTGTTTTCACTTTTTAAATAGGATGCATGGATGGTATATATTTTTATTTGTTATATTTTTTAAGTGTTAAAGATTCCCTGAAGCCGAAAGAGGGAGTGTGTTAACGACTTCTGTGCAGTATTACGACCTACTCATCTTTTGGGTCTGATGATTCAAAAATTAAATTATAAGAAGTACATGACAGTGAATAAACACCTCCAATGGGAGGCCTAGCATTGGCTTGGCTCTTCCCTTTGGGATTTAAGGTACATGTATTTAAGCTGCAGGTATTTAAACTACTGTAAGAAAAAACCTCCAATGGGAGGCTAAGCATTGGCTTGGCTCTTCCCTTTGGGATTTAAGGTACATGTATTTAAGTTGCAGGTATTTAACTACTGTAAGTAAAAACCTCCAATGGGAGGCTAAGCATTGGCTTGGCTCTTCCCTTTGGGATTTAAGGTACGGGTATTTAAGTTGCAGGTATTTAACTACTGTAAGTAAAAACCTCCAATGGGAGGCTAAGCATTGGCTTGGCTCTTCCCTTTGGGATTTAAGGTACAGGTATTTAAGATGCAGGTATTTAACTACTGTAAGTAAAAACCTCCAATGGGAGGCTAAGCATTGGCTTGGCTCTTCCCTTTGGGATTTAAGGTACAGGTATTTAAGTTGCAGATATTTAACTACTGTAAGTAAAAACCTCCAATGGGAGGCTAAGCATTGGCTTGGCTCTTCCCTTTGGGATTTATGGTGCAAGAATTAAATTGCAAGAATTTATAGTATGAATGCGACATGTAGATATGGAAACATATGAGTATGACATGACATAATCGAAATTTAAATTAATTTATTTGGGCAAGGAAATTCTCGAAGATTTTAATAGTTAGGATCGTTACCTGATTTAACAGATTTGATTGCCGAATTCGAATCTCGTGTCACCTTATAGATCAAGATTGCGGCTCGAACGATGGAGATGAACTTGTGACTCGCGTTGATCGGTAGAGGAATTGTTGATGGTAACACCTAGATTTAAACTTTCACCATCTTCAAGGCTCTCTTTTGGAAAAAAGGATTCTCTCTCTTTTTTTATTTTTTTTTCTTTCTCTCTAATTTCTTTCAATCTCTCAAAATTCTCTCAAGCATCCAAGATTTTCTCTCTCAAAAAAATTCCCCTCCCAAGCTCACTTCTTCCTCCTTTTATAATCTACTCATCCATCTTCCATTCTAAATTTTCCACTAACTCTTCTTCATCTCATCTTCCCTTTTCTACTCTTATCTTATTTTCTTCATCTTCTCTTCTCCATCTCCTCTTCTTCAACTTCCCTTCTCTATCTCCTCTTCTCTATTTTCCCTTCTCCATCTCCTCTTCTCCATCTTCCCTTCTCTATTCTAATTTCTCCACCAACTCTTCTTTTTGTTATTTACAAAATAATCCCTCAAGTGTTAGGTATTTGCATCCTAGTCCTTGAGATTTTAAGTATTTGCAATTTAGTCCATGAAAAAATATATTTCTTTAAGTCCAAATCTCTTCACAATTTTTGACACACCAAAATTTACCACATGTCAAATTTAAGCTCATTTCTTGCCGCTGAAAATAATGCAGAATTTAATTAAAGCCCTTTTGCAAAATTGAGTCATTCTTGGTATAATTGAGCTAAGATGAAAATTTAAAATATTAGAAGACAATGTCACAACTCATAAAAAGTGAAAATTAAAAATAAGTTGACTTAAATTAAATTTTTTTAGGCCCGATTCGAGATTATACTCGTGAAGGGACACGTGACTCGAATTGGATTTTTCTGAATTTACGGAGGCCAATATGAAAATAGATTTAAAATAAAAATATTAACTATCTTTGTGTATTTTTTTTGCCTCAAATGTTATTTTTCCAAAATTTTCAAGTATTTTTGTATTTTTTTTGTATTTTTTTTTAAAAAATTAAATTAAATATATATAATATGAAAATTTATTTTTTGTTCAAAAATGGTTGCTTAGGCTTGGCTAAGGCTTCCAAAGTTGATTTTGCAATTTTCTCAATTTTTCTTTATTTTTCATGAATTTTCGAAAATAAAAATACTAAAAAATACTGAAAATATGAAAAATCATTTTTTGGTCAAAATTAGTTCTTTAGGCTTGGCCAAGGTCCCCGAAGTTAATTTTTCAATTTTATGAATTTTTATGGATTTTTCAAAAAATAAAAATGCCGAAAAATACTGAAAATTTTTAAAAGAGAAAAGATGATTAAAAATCAGGTGTCAACAGCTGCCCTTCTTTGAAAGGAAGCTCGACAGAGGTTCATTTCAAAGACGAGATGACACCTGAATCCTAATCGACTCAACACAATGAAATAAAAAGAGTCGTGACATGAATGTTCCACTGAAAATGAAATGAGAACATAAGGATTCGTTATAAGAAAACCTTAGGGTGGTTGAATTTGAACCCGTATGGTAGGTCAACCCATGATAGATTCCTAATGAAAGGATTCTACTGAATAAATTTTGACCCGTATGGTAGGTCACCCCATAGTAGATTCCTAATGAAAGGATTCTACTGATTACAATTTGATTGAAATTTGACCTGTATGGTAGGTCAACCCATGGTAGATTCCTAATGAAAGGATTCTACTTATTAAATTTTGACTCGTATGGTGGGTCGTGACATGGTAGATTCCTAATAAAAGGATTCCACTGATTTAGAAATTGAATTAAAATTTGACCAGTATGGTGGGTCGTACCATTTGACCCGTATGGTGGGTCGTACCATGGTAGATTCCTAATAAAAGGATTCTACTAATTAAATTTCATTGAGATTTGACCCGTATGGTATGTCACCCCATGAAACTGCCTGTAAGAAAGACTTTGTGCCTGTAGAAAGGACTTGGTGCCTGTAAAAAGGAATTTGGTTCCTGTAAAAAGGACTTGGTGCCTGTAGAAAGGACTTGATGCCTGTAAAAAGGACTTTGTGCCTGTAGAAAGGACTTGATGCCTGTAGAAAGGACTTGATGCCTGTAAAAAGGACTTGATGCCTGTAAAAAGGACTTCGTGCCTATAAAAAGGACTTAATGCCTGTAAGCAAGACTTTATGCCTGTAAGAAGAACTTGGTTTGCCTGTAAGAAGGACTTGATTTACCTGTAAAAAGGACTTTATGCCTGTAAGAAGGACTTTATGCCTGTAAGAAGGGACTTATTTTGCCTGTAAGAAGGACTTTGTGCCTGTAAGAAGGACTTGGTTTGCCTGTAAGAAGGACTTGATTTGCCTGTAGGAAGGACTTTGTGCCTGTAAGAAGGACTTGGTTTGCCTGTAAGAAGGACTTGGTTTGCCTGTAAGAAGGACTTGATTTGCCTGTAAGAAGGACTTTGTGCCTGTAAGAAGGACTTGATTTACCTCAAAGGGTGCCATTCTGGAATCTGGGGAGACCAGGAATCCGGCAGAAGCTCAAACCCAATTTAACCTACCATGAAGGGTGCATGTATATGCCGCTCTAGATTCGAGCACCCTGAGAATCGTCAGAATTCATTCTCATGAAAGGTTCAGGGCGAAGATATATTTACCTGAGGATTTGGAAGGAACGCCTAGTGGTTTCTAGATAACCAGGCTTGTTCATTCAACCCGAACATTGGGAATGTGTCACCCCAGACATGTGGACAGGTCAAGTAAATTGGGGAGTCTACTCCTTACGTCAATGAATGGCTTATCTCGGACTTTGCCCCTGCACAATAGAATGCAAGGGTGAAAGGGTCGAGTGAATTTTAAAAGATTTGGGCTTGTTTAATGTTGACAACTGTCATAGTCGTCGATCGAATGTCCCTACAAGAAGGAAATCAGAAGGGTTATCTTTAAAACCAAATGCGTTAAGGAAGATATACTCTCCTTTTCAATTCAGGTTTTCCATCAATTTGCCCCATTTTCATCAGGACGGATCTCATCAGATGATCACCATTTTTCCATTTGGGTTTGTCTCCCTTTACCAGCTTCGCTGGGTTGATTTTCCGTCAACCTTTGTTGGACAATTTGATCTTGTTCGTCGACTATTCTGCAAAAAATAATTTACAAAAATTTGTCTTATTTATTTACAATATTCACAACATTTCCTAACCTTGGAGATCGAACTAGGGGCCTTTCGGATCACTGTCATTCCCTCATGCTATGAAGGTTCTCTTTTAATGTAAGAGCCAATTTTTGCTGACATAATCTTATCATGTTGCATCGGATAAACTCCCTTTTACGACGCCATCTGACAATTTCCTTTGGCTGGAAAATGAGTATGCTAACAGGTAACTCAGCTCGTAGACTCCCTTTCTTCGTAATCTTCTAGCCTGGATAATGTTATTTAGGTTATTTTCTCCATCTGGGTGTTCCTCTTAAACCTGCAATATAGAGAAAGTGATGCAAGTGTATACATGTATGCATGGAATATATGTAGTGGCCTTCAATGTGGCTCAGACACCTATGAGATATGAAGACTGATCCGATCTTTATCTTATTCAAGGGTAATATTTCTTGACAGCATCTGCATTTACAGGACTTGCCAATTCCTCTTCATCCATATTTATGAGAATTAAAGCACCGCCGGGTAGAACTTTCTGTACTACATACGGACCCTCATAATTTGGTGCGAACTTGCCCCCGGGATGAGGAGCATTAGGGAGCGTCTTCTTCACAACTAAATCCCCGACGGTAAAGTTTCTGAATTTCACTTTGCGGTTAAATGACTTTGCTACCCGCTTTTGATACGCCTGTCCATGACAGATAGCCTTCACTCGTTTCTCATCAACCAGATTCAATTGCTCATGCCTCTGCCGGATCCATTCGGCCTCTGAAAGTTTCGCTTGGGCTAATATTCGTAAGGAAGGGATCTCAACTTCCACAGGAAGGACGGCCTCCATGCCATATACTAAAGAGTAAGGCGTTGCCCCGGTTGAAGTCCGAATTGAAGTTCGGTATGCCATTAACGCGTATGGCAATCTCTCGTGCCAATCCCGAAAGTTCTCTGCGGTCTTAGCCAAGATTTTCTTAATATTCTTATTCGCCGCTTCCACAGCTCCATTCATTTGTGGGCGGTAGGGAGAAGAATTAAGGTGTCTGATCTTGAATCGATCTAAAAGATCATCCACCACCTTGTTGTTCAGGTTGGATCCATTGTCTGTAATAACGGCTTGGGGCGTCCCATACCTCGCAATGATGTCCCGCTTGATGAACTTTGCGACGTTTTTGGCTGTAACGTTCGCATACGAATTGGCTTCGATCCATTTGGTGAAGTAATCGATTGCCACCAAGATAAAACGGTGTCCGTTTGAAGCTTTGGGGTTAATCGGCCCGATCATATCGATTCCCCACATTGAAAACGGCCAAGCCTCAGACATTTGATGTAGTTCATTTGGGGGAGCGTTGATCCTATCCCCATACACCTGACACTGATGACAAGATCTCACGTGTCGGTTGCAATCTGACTCCATGGTCATCCAATAGTAACCGAGTCTCATGATCTTCCTGGCGAGGAGATGGCCGTTCATGTGCGGTCCGCACTCTCCTTCATGAATCTCCTGCATGAGTAAGTTTGCTTCCTTAGCGTCTACGCACCTTAATAGAACCAAATCGAACGACTTCTTGTACAGCGTCTGACCACTAAGAAAGAACTTCGTAGCCATCTTGGCTATGTACTTTCTATCCCCCATTTGGCTCCCTGGAGGATATTCTCCATTCATCAAGTAATTTTTAATGTCCTGATACCAGGGTTGGCCATCAAACCCTTCTTCGATCACCATGCAGTAAGCCGGTTGTTTAATAATGTCGACCCTCAATGGCTCGATGTCTAAGCCTTCCGTTACTTGCAGCATGGACGATAGGGTAGCCAAGGCGTCCGCAAAATGATTTTGGGTTCTCGGTAGGTATCCAAAATCGATCTCCTCGAACTCCTCAATCATTTCCTCTAAGAACCTGTGATAAGGGATGAGCTTAGAATCTTTAGTTCTCCATTCGCCTTGGGTCTGCAGGATGATTAACATGGAGTCCCCATATACTTGCAGCCTCTTTACTTTCATGGTGAGAGCTAGCTGCAGCCCTAGGATGCAGGCTTCGTACTCAGAAATATTATTGGTGCATGGAAATGTCAGCTTTGCAGCAACTGGATAATGTTGTCCCTCAGGGGATATTAAAATTGCCCCAGTTCCAGACCCTGCGAGGTTTACAGCACCGTCAAAATACATTGTCCATTTATCCTCGGACAAGTTTGAAATGTGATCCTCTGACTTCTCGTCACTTAGGATACTAAGCCCCTGGGCATTTTCAGCTAACATATCTGCTATGGCTCGTCCCTTAACAGATTTCTGAGTTGAACTCCTAACGTCGAATTCTGATAGGAGGACCTGCCATTTAGCCAGTTTCCCAATTAAGGCTGGCTTTTCTAGGAGATATTTTATTGGGTCGTTCTCTGTGACCAGCTGTATGTGGTGATGAAGGGTATATTGCCTCAACCTGTGTAGCACCCATACCAACGCAACGCAAGTCTTCTCGATGGTAGGGTAATTCATCTCCGATGCAGTGAATTTCTTGCTCAGATAATAAATTGCCCGTTCCTTGCCATCTTCAGGGTTTGTTTGGGCCAACAGAGCCCCTAAGGATTCTTGATGGACAGTAAGATACAGGGTTAACGGAAAACCTGACATGGGAGGCACCAAAACTGGTGGCGAGACGAGGTAACTTTTGATCTTTTCCAGAGCTTGGTGACACTCAGAATCCCATTTCACCTTGGCACCTTTCTTTAGCAGCTTAAAGAATGGTTTTGCAACTTCAGATAGTTGACAAATAAACCTGGCGATGTAGTTCAGCCGCCCCAGCAAACTCCTCACTTCCTTAACTGTCGTAGGGACCCCGAGGTCTAATATCGCTTTGACTTTAGAAGGGTCTATTTCAACTCCTCGGTTGCTCACCATGAACCCAAGAAGCTTTCCTGATCGTGCCCCAAAATATGCATTTGGCGGGGTTTAGCTTCAATCTATATTTCCGAAGTCGTTCGAACAGCTTTCTTAGTATTTGGATGTGATCATATCCGGGTTTAGACTTCGCGATCATATCGTCGACGTATACCTCTATCTCTTTATGCATCATATCGTGGAACAAAGCTACCATGACCCTTTGGTAGGTTGCTCCTGCATTTTTCAAGCCGAAAGGCATAACTTTATAACAGAAGGTGCCCCATGGCGTTATGAACGAGGTCTTAGCCTTATCTTCTTCCTTCAAAAGAATCTGGTTGTACCCAGAGAATCCATCCATGAACGAGAACATATCAAAACCGGCGGTGCTATCGACCAAGACATCGATGTGTGGGAGAGGAAAGTCATCTTTCGGGCTTGCCTTATTCAGGTCGCGATAATCTACGCAGACTCTGACTCTCCCGTCCTTCTTCATCACCGGGACAATATTAGCAACCCATTCGGGATAAGCGATCACCTCAATAAATCCCACCTTAAGCAGTTTCATCACTTCTTCTTCGATCTTTTTGGATAACTCCGGTTTTGTGCGTCGAAGTTTTTGCTTCTTAGAGGGAACATTCGGATCTGTTGGGAGCGAGTGTTCAACGATGTTTGGGTCCAAACCCGGCATATCTGCATAGGACCAGGCGAACACATCCTGATATTCCCTGAGGAGATCAATAAACCGAGACACTTCTGACGAAGACAGTCTTCCTCCGATTTTTACTTCTTTCAAGTTCTCAGAATCACCCAGGTTGACTGTAATGGTTTCCTCTGTCGTTAAGGGTTTATGTTCCTCATATCTGCTCCAATCCCTTCTGACATCACTGGTATCGTCATCACATTCCTCCTCAATTCCATAGGAGAAGTCATCGATACGGTCTGAGCTACATAATAACCTGTTATGCATATGAGGGATGGTATGCCTGAAATGTCACAAGCATGGTCAGTATTTTGCTGGTACTAATAAAGATGCATGAATTTCTGAAAACACTTTGAAAAATGAAGAAAAAAGAGGGGGAACTGGTCGTCGTCTCATTGGACGTCCTCGCTCTCCTAAAAGATTTTTCAGGAAAACATGGATCATGTGGCAAATCAGCCCTCAAACTTCAAAGATTTGAAGTCAAGTATCATCATCGGGCCAATTTATCATTCCACAAAACTCATGGGACTTTTATTAGATGGGAAATGGACCGCATTACAGCTTACACTACTTAGACCGACGGTCGGAGATCCAAGGGTGGTTTTCAGAAAAGCAAAATGCATTGCTAAGGAATGAAAACATTATGCAGAAATCTAAATGCAGGAATTGAAATGCATCAAGGGAAAAGGAAAGAGAAGGCTTCTTTACACAGGCTGGCTGGAGTCCTCATCAAGCCGTTCGATGATGACGTTGACGATGTCTTCTAGAAATGGGTTAGACAGATCAGGCTCAGCTGCATTTTGAACAGTTTCATCTGCCAGCATCTTAGGACGCTTGGAGAAATACTGGGCCAGTGGACTGCCGATCACGCTAGCTCTTCCCTTCCAAGGTCCGGAGCCAATGAACGAGCCAACTCTGCCTCCTTGGCTTCCACGGCCTCGATACTGGCCTCTGCCTCGACGTCCACGATAGCCTGTCGAAATGAAGCTACTACTGAATCCACCAGTATATCCTAGGCCTGATCGGTGCTCGTTCGTGTCTAACTGCAATGGTGACCGGATCCCTTGACCATTCTTCCCTAGCCCGCATCCAGGGACAAACCCGTATGCCAATAACATCTTCCCTGGGGCTAGAGTGTATTGGGAAGGTGCAGGAACTCTCTTCCTAGTCCCAGGAGGTGCGTGCGTAACTGCCACTAATTCGAGAGAGTGGTAGCTTGCTTCCTCCTTGCGTTCCGGCTCTATATAGGGGATCGCGCTCTTCTGGTATGTAGCAAAATCCATCTCTCCATGCACGGTTACCACTTTCCCGTCAACCACGAATCGAACCTTCTGGTGTATGCTAAAAGGCACTGCGCCTGCCGTATGAATCCAGGGCCTACCCAAAAGCAGCCCGAAGGCACTCGGGAGATCCATAACCTGGAACCCGATAGAGAACTCCACGGGTCCAATGAAAATGTCCAGCTCGATTTCGCCAACCACGTCTTTCCTCATTCCGTCGAAGGCTCTGATGGTGGCCTTAGAAGTGCGGATGAGCTCCTCGTTTATACCCAAATTTCTGAGTGTGGCTAACGGGCATATGTTGAATGCAGACCCGTTATCAATCAGCACATGGGAGATCTGTTTGCCATGGCTCCTTGCCGATATGTACAAAGCCTTGTTATGGGCCCAGCCATCAATAGGAACATCCTCATCTGAGAAGGATATCTGGTCTCTCAGTAGTATGGTCCCCACGAAGTCCTCCAACTGCACCTCGTTGATAGTTTCTGGTACGTGCACTTCATTTAGTACCTTCATCAGTGCATTCTTATGCTTCTCCGAGTTGGTAAAAAGATCCAGTAGTGATATCTGGGCTGGCATTTTCCTCAGTTGTTCTATGACTTCGAACTCACTTGTCCTGACAATGGACAGTGCCTTCTCTGCGTCTTCTCTCGTCACTTCTCTCCTTTCAGGTTCCCCTTCCCTCGGTGCGTAGCACCTACCAGACCTCATGACTGCGTCTATCTCGCTTGTTCCGTAGTCCCAAGGGACAGCTCTGGGGTTGTAATCTGCCAGTGGAGGGACCTTTATCACGATCTTTTCAACTTTTCCATCGTACTGTGCCTTCCTGTCCTCCAGCTTAAAACCAGATAAGGAGATGACCGTGCGTTCAGAGGAACTACTCTTAGTGTCCCCCCATTTGTCCACCTCATCTAGCCTAATTACAAAGGGGGCCTTTGACTCTAGTACTGCAACTAGATCATCTTCATTGGTCGTGCAAGGTGGTTCCTCGGCCATTAATTCCAACTCGTCCATGTCATTCTCATCCCATATAGCGTTCACTTTCTCATGATCCGGTAGGGGATTTTGTTGCACATTTGGTCCCGTCTTATCAAACTCCAATACTCCTCCATCTATCAGTGCTTGCACCTTGTATTTGAGCACGAGACAGTTATCTACGTTGTGCCCTTTTTCGCCCATGTGATAGGCGCACGACTGGGCCTCGTTGAACCTAGGGAATCTTGGCAGATTCGGTCTCGGGGGTTCCTTGGCGACTAGGCGCCCTTCCAGCAGCATCGGTAACAGCTTCGATAGCGGACGAGGTAATGGAGTAAAAGACGGTGCGGTTCTTCTCTTAGCCTCGAACTTCTTTGGAGCCGGTCCTGATGAGCCACCTTGGGTAGGGGTGGATTCTGAAAACTTCTTTGGTCTCGGTGGGTTTGGCACAAAAGCGACATCGCCTGCATTCTCCCTTTCTCTCTTGGCTGGATATGGCCGCTTGAATGACGGCTCTGGTACACGTTTCTCCCTTAGAGCCCACTCATGACGCTCAGCTACCCTGATAAGGTGTGCGAAAGTTTGACATCCTGAGGTATTAAGCTTCTCGAAATACTCGAGCGGTAGTGTCTTCAAAAACAAATCCACCAACTCCTCCTCCGGGATGGCTGATTTGACTTGGGTAGCTATCGCTCGCCACCTTTGGGCAAAAGTACGTATAGACTCATTCCTTCGTTTCAAAGTTCTCAATAGGTCTTCTCTGGTAGGAGCTGTAGCCGTGTTGAACTTGTATTGGTGAAGGAATTCCTCAGCCAGGTCCTCCCAACTGTCATACTCTTCCATGTCGAGCTCTTGGAATGTGTTCATCAGCAGCGGGACATAATCAGAATAATGTGCCATTTTACGCAAGTAGTATTTCAAATGAGCTCAGGGACAGCCTGTCCCGTCGTATTTTCTCACAAACTCAGGTTCCTTGTACCCAGCTGGAACTTCTATCTTAGCAAACGGTGTGATTTTGTCAAATCGAGCCAACTCGTATCCTTGGTTACTAAGACATTCTTCGATCTTTGCTAGCCTCCTCGCGTCTTCTTCCGTCTTGGCCGAGGGTTTCTCTTTCTTTTCCTTCTCCAAATCAACTACGACTGGAAGGGCCCTAGGGGGTGCTTCCCTCTCGGGCTCTGTGCTAGCGGTTTGATTGATGTCTGAGCCAGTAGATGTATTGGGATTTACAAACGGATTAGCCTCAGGAGCATTAGAGGACTTCACCTGCGTAGCGGTCATCATTGCCTTTATCTCCGCCATCATGGCGGCTATCATATTTATCTGGTTTTCAAGATTGGCCACTCTGGGAGTCAGTTCTTCGTGCTCCATTCTTAGTTTTCTCGTTTTGCTATGAGTCCTTGTGACTATAAATTATCACCTAATTTAACATAGGAAGTCAGAAACTCGCAAGTAGAGAGAGAAAGTTCAGAAATGTAAAACCTCCTTAATACTATGTTCATACTTGATTAATGGGAGGAAAGACTCAATCATGACCCTTAGCCTCATGTAAACAGTCTTTCTACTCATTAAACATGAATGACATACTATTAAGAAGGCGAATAACCCGTGATAATTATTTACTTAAGAAGATCATGATGAATGATCATATATGCAAATGTTACAAGCTTATTACAGATGAAGATAACATCAAAATTAAATGGGGAAATCGTCTATGCAGTCCGGAGGCGCTTGGAGGCTAAGGCATCCTTGACAATCTCTGATCCACCCAAATCCCACACATGCAGGTCTTCGTCCTCCTCGGCTGGCGGTGGTCCCATGTCTTCTGGTATATACGGCTCCACTCCGGGCAGGTACGGGACGATATAGTCAGGTACGTATGGTTCCACCATGGACTGTCGGTATTCCTTGAACATCTTGATGTACTCCTTAGATGCCCGGTGGACGTTCATTTCCTCGTCCAGGTAATCTGGCCACTCTACGTCCTGTAATGGGGAGTTCTTCAGGGTGTGGATTATGAGGTCGATCTTGGCCTGGTACAGTGTCTTAGTCTCCTTAGTGAGTCTGCCTTGGGGCAAATCGAAGGCGAAATTGTCGGGATAAACTGCTGGCGGGACTTCCTGTAACATACCGAACTGTCTCACTACCCTGATAGGATAATAGGCACTTCCACCAGTACAGCCTAGTAAGGGGATAGGGTTCCCATCTATTCCCGTGATACGGGCTTTTAAGATCCTGGGCCAAGTTAATCGCCAGCGAAGCTGTTTTGGCTCTAAGTCTCCTAGTAATTTCACCCAATCTTTAAAGGACAGTTTCTCAACAGAGGATTGACATTTCAGAAAAGATCCCAATGGGTGGATATATTGGCTAATTTCATAACATCCGACGCGTAAATTGAAAGTTTTGATGTGTGAGGTGAACCACATGTAGAGAAGGCCATTGGAGGCTTGGAAAGTACCCTTTTGGGTGAATTGAAAACGACTCAAGGAAAGGAAAGTCTCTGCTAAAATCATGTAGGAGTAGTTCCAGCGATAACATGCTTGTTTGGCGACATTAACTATGGAAGGATCGAATGTGGTCTTAGAAGTAGGGAATAAGACGAAAGCGAAAAAAGCCAGAATGAAGATTCTAGCCGGTTTAAGACCAGCTTCGATTGGGAGTGATGAGTAATTGTTATAGAGGAATGAGAGGGTAAACTTACCAGAGTTAGATTTGAGAATTTTCTCGATCTTGGTGATTTTTAGGTGAAGGAATTTGGATAAAGCTATGGTAGAATCCTTCCCCAATAATGGCTGTACAATATGGTCATCAAATTTCACTCCAATGATGGTCGTATACTCCTCCAGGGTGGGTGTAATCTCCAGTCCTCGGAAGTCGAAGGTTAGAGTCTTTGAATCCCAAAACTTCGCCAATGCCTTAATGAGAGTGGGTTGGTAATCCACCTTGATGAGATCCACTAAATGCCCTAAGCGTTCTTTGATGTAGGCCTGGTTGTCTGGGTTGAGGCGGTTCCACCATGCCGTGAGCTCCTTGCGTGGGACTGGGATGACTTTGATATTCGATTTCCCCATCTATTTTTGAATATGCGAGAATGTACCAAAATTAATTACCACGGGTTATAATGCAAAATGAATGGGTATGCGATGCAAATGTATTAGCCCGATTCCATATTTTCTATTGGTGAAATAAGGGTTAAACACTCCTATTTGACCAAAAAAGTCAATTAGGGAGTTTTAACCCAGATTTCTTTTGAAGGAAATTATGCAATTGGCTAGAATCGCTCAATGATTGGAATGAAAGTTGTTGCCACACCAATCTACATAAAACCTCAAAACAAATTGAAAAATGTACATATACATCTCAAAAGATCCTTAATACATCAAGTCTAGAGGGGACGAGGGAGGATGCGAAAATACATCATTTGAAATTTTGGATTAAAGACCTAAGGTAGATGAGTGTGGCAACTACTAAGGGTGCCCCAAATCAGATTATAAGATAGATGGTTTTCCTATGATGTGATGCATGATATGCAACATTTAAAATATGCAGAACTAATTACAAGTTCAAGGTAAGAAAACCTCACTAACCAGACCTTCTTTGTTTTAGATATATCAATCGTCCAACTCACATGCGCATGAGACGAGTGAGGAGTGGACTCTTAGAAAATAAAAAAAAAAGAGACAAGGGTATGGACCTAAAAGGCCACCACTATCTGAATTGACAACCTTACCCTCCGCGCAATCAAATCACAATGGGAAGAATTGTCAATTCAGATAATGAGCGGGATAAAATATGGTCAACCCAAGCGCAATCGACGCAAGAGCTTTGCATATTCGATCCCTATCTATGGTTACCTAGGAAAAATTTCGCGACTTGGGTTTAGACGCTTGTGTGTGCAGGTGTTGTGATCCTCAGAATATGCAAGACATGCACAACAATTGATATCAAAACAGCGCTTCTAAAAATGTGCGAAATTAAACATAATCCCAACACCGAGCCTGCAAAACAAATGGGTTAGCCAAACACTTCGCCCCTTATAACTCCTATCCTGCAAAAACATATAACACCTATAGAATGAGTCCCAAGCAAGATCGCCAGAAGCGAGATATCCATGAAATTTTCATTGGCCTAAGTCCACTAAGACTTTTAAAATTTCAAAAAAAATTTAAGTATTCCAATTGGTATCTTTTTTCGAAAAATTTAAAAATCTCTGTCCCCAGCGGAGTCGCCAGTCTGTCGCGACCCTCTAAAAAAATTTATTTTAAAGGGTTAACGGATTATTAGGTTAATTAGATTTGACTAACCTAACGCGGACCCTCCCAAGCCCTACCGAATCGTGACTTTGGATTTTTATTTTAAATGATTTTGAAATTTGGAGTCGCCACTAATCATTCTTGGTAGGTTGATTAGGAACCTAAATAAATTAGCGGGAGAACTAATTTATTTCTGCGAACCAGAGATTATGAGCTCGGGGACTTGGTTACACAAGTTAATTAAAACTAATGCCCTTTCGGTACCTTAATTTCATGGATATCCTAATTCGGTAACTCAGGCTTGGTTTATTCCTAAGGCTCTAGTAGGGTATTCTCTTTTGTGTTTTCACTTTTTAAATAGGATGCATGGATGGTATATATTTTTATTTGTTATATTTTTTAAGTGTTAAAGATTCCCTGAAGCCGAAAGAGGAAGTGTGTTAACGACTTCTGTGCAGTATTACGACCTACTCATCTTTTGGGTCTGATGATTCAAAAATTAAATTATAAGAAGTACATGACAGTGAATAAACACCTCCAATGGGAGGCCTAGCATTGGCTTGGCTCTTCCCTTTGGGATTTAAGGTACATGTATTTAAGCTGCAGGTATTTAAACTACTGTAAGAAAAAACCTCCAATGGGAGGCTAAGCATTGGCTTGGCTCTTCCCTTTGGGATTTAAGGTACATGTATTTAAGTTGCAGGTATTTAACTACTGTAAGTAAAAACCTCCAATGGGAGGCTAAGCATTGGCTTGGCTCTTCCCTTTGGGATTTAAGGTACAGGTATTTAAGTTGCAGGTATTTAACTACTGTAAGTAAAAACCTCCAATGGGAGGCTAAGCATTGGCTTGGCTCTTCCCTTTGGGATTTAAGGTACAGGTATTTAAGATGCAGGTATTTAACTACTGTAAGTAAAAACCTCCAATGGGAGGCTAAGCATTGGCTTGGCTCTTCCCTTTGGGATTTAAGGAACAGGTATTTAAGTTGCAGATATTTAACTACTGTAAGTAAAAACCTCCAATGGGAGGCTAAGCATTGGCTTGGCTCTTCCCTTTGGGATTTATGGTGCAAGAATTAAATTGCAAGAATTTATAGTATGAATGCGACATGTAGATATGGAAACATATGAGTATGACATGACATAATCGAAATTTAAATTAATTTATTTGGGCAAGGAAATTCTCGAAGATTTTAATAGTTAGGATCGTTACCTGATTTAACAGATTTGATTGCCGAATTCGAATCTCGTGTCACCTTATAGATCAAGATTGCGGCTCGAACGATGGAGATGAACTTGTGACTCGCGTTGATCGGTAGAGGAATTGTTGATGGTAACACCTAGATTTAAACTTTCACCATCTTCAAGGCTCTCTTTTGGAAAAAAGGATTCTCTCTCTTTTTTTATTTTTTTTCTTTCTCTCTAATTTCTTTCAATCACTCAAAATTCTCTCAAGCATCCAAGATTTTCTCTCTCAAAAAAATTCCCCTCCCAAGCTCACTTCTTCCTCCTTTTATAATCTACTCATCCATCTTCCATTCTAAATTTTCCACTAACTCTTCTTCATCTCATCTTCCCTTTTCTACTCTTATCTTATTTTCTTCATCTTCTCTTCTCCATCTCCTCTTCTTCAACTTCCCTTCTCTATCTCCTCTTCTCTATTTTCCCTTCTCCATCTCCTCTTCTCCATCTTCCCTTCTCTATTCTAATTTCTCCACCAACTCTTCTTTTTGTTATTTACAAAATAATCCCTCAAGTGTTAGGTATTTGCATCCTAGTCCTTGAGATTTTAAGTATTTGCAATTTAGTCCATGAAAAAATATATTTCTTTAAGTCCAAATCTCTTCACAATTTTTGACACACCAAAATTTACCACATGTCAAATTTAAGCTCATTTCTTGCCGCTGAAAATAATGCAGAATTTAATTAAAGCCCTTTTGCAAAATTGAGTCATTCTTGGTATAATTGAGCTAAGATGAAAATTTAAAATATTAGAAGACAATGTCACAACTCATAAAAAGTGAAAATTAAAAATAAGTTGACTTAAATTAAATTTTTTTAGGCCCGATTCGAGATTATACTCGTGAAGGGACACGTGACTCGAATTGGATTTTTCTGAATTTACGGAGGCCAATATGAAAATAGATTTAAAATAAAAATATTAACTATCTTTGTGTATTTTTTTTGCCTCAAATGTTATTTTTCCAAAATTTTCAAGTATTTTTGTATTTTTTTTGTATTTTTTTTTTAAAAAATTAAATTAAATATATATAATATGAAAATTTATTTTTTGTTCAAAAATGGTTGCTTAGGCTTGGCTAAGGCTTCCAAAGTTGATTTTGCAATTTTCTCAATTTTTCTTTATTTTTCATGAATTTTCGAAAATAAAAATACTAAAAAATACTGAAAATATGAAAAATCATTTTTTGGTCAAAATTAGTTCTTTAGGCTTGGCCAAGGTCCCCGAAGTTAATTTTTCAATTTTATGAATTTTTATGGATTTTTCAAAAAATAAAAATGCCGAAAAATACTGAAAATTTTTAAAAGAGAAAAGATGATTAAAAATCAGGTGTCAACAAGATGCCAATTCAAGTATTAAGCGGTTTGCGTTGAGGAAGGACGAAGAACCTACCTCGCAGGTTAACATGACGTATACCCAAAAGCCTTCAGTTCATGCACCAGTCATGCAAATCCCTAATCAGCAGCAAGGTAATTTTCGTTCGCAGGGACAGAAGGGGAATCAACGCAACAAACCAGCAGTATACCCCCCTCCCCAAGAACTTGTCACAAGTTCTTGCCATCCTATGCAAAAAGTGGTTGTTGACTTTAGAGCCTTTATAGCCAAGTAATGTGAACTCACCTAGGTATGATCCATCTAAAAAATGTGATTATCATCGGGGTGAAACCGGTCATGACACAGATGATTGTTATGTACTCAAGAATCACATTCAGGATTTGCTCGATTCTAGAGCTTTCTCATTTCAGGATAATCGTCAGCCGAATGTTCAGAATAATCATTTGCCTAATCATGAAGGTAAAGTTAATGATGTCTTTGGAGTGGAAATAGGGCCGGTCAAAAGTATTAGAGTACGAGTTGCTAATATTTTTGACGCTCTAGTTCAAGCCGGTTACTTTCAGAGTGGAGATTTGGTGTCACTAAGTCAGGTAAGACGGAAGTTCCTTAGCCTGATGGAGCAAGGAATGATTGTGTATACAAACCAGATTGGAGTAGTGGCTACTATTTTGCAAATCATCATCAACTGGGATAAGGAATTAGCTGCATTAACTGTCCAGGATGAACCTAAGATTGAAAAGGAGGCGGTGGGAGGTGAGACGGCTAATGAGATCAAGATAGACCCTGAATTAGCCAACATGCCCGCCCTGGAAGATGCTTTTGATGATGAACTTGAAATTGTCATACCTGACAGTTTTTTTATTACTTCGCCCCAACCTTTTTCCATATAAGGATGATAAAGTTGTGCCTTAGTCTTATGACCTCGAATTAGCCTTGGTAACAAGGTGAGGACGCATCTTTAATGATCCCCCGGCTAAACCAGCTACAAACAAGGAAGCGAAGGATTTCTTGGCGATTATAAAGGCAATTGAATATTGTGTGGTTGATCAACTACACAAGTTGCCGGCTCAGGTTTCTTTATTGGAGCTCCCCGAGTCCTTTGAGAAGCACCGAAACTCTTTGATGAAAGTCCTGGGAGAAATCCATGTGTCCGAAGATATCAATGGAGACAAACTGGAAAATTTTGTCGGAGCAATCCTTCTAATAGATCAGATAGCATTTGCTGATGATGAGATCCCAATAGAGGGATGAGGTCATAATAAAACTTTACACATCTCGGTCAAGTATAATCAGACTCACGTGGCTCGAGTGCTGATTGATAATGGATCAGCTTTGAATTTGTGCCCTTTGGCCACATTGAATCGCTTGGGCATTGACCTAACCAGGATGCAAGCAACAAAATTATCAGTTAAAGCTTTCGATGGGACGAAGAAGAGTGTCTTAGGGCAGATTAATTTAGAGATACAAATTGGTTCTTCTATGTTTAATGTTTTGTTTCAGGTGTTAGACATCCCCTTGGCTTTTAATCTTTTGTTAGGTCACCCATGAATTCATAATGCTGGAGCTGTCCCATCTAGTCTACACCAGAAGGTCAAGTTTATGGTTGAACAAAAGTTGGTCATTGTTCACAGAGAAGAGGATTTTCGTATCTATAATGAGACAGCTATTCCATACATTGAGCCGGATCACAGTGAGGAGGATTCTTATCACTCCTTTGAGCTAGTACAAACCATTCATGCTTCGCCAAAAAGTCCCTTGCCGATCCCTGAGCTATCTAATGTCTCTGTTATGGTCGCTAAAGTAATGGTGAGTAATGGTTTCGAACCTGGTGCTGGATTAGGCAAGCAAGGTCAAGGGATTCGTATCCCAATTGAAGCTAATGGACAATCTCATACAGCCGGTTTGGGATATCGTGGATATGGCCGACCTAGACATGGAAAACGGGGCTCAATAGGCCATGGCAAACCAAAGCATAGTCCTTTACCACCACCCTTGAGTGAGACCTTCCATTCAGTGGGAATAGTTGGTGGATACAATGATTTGAGTAAGTTTCAGGATGATCTCGAGAAAATCTTCTTTGATTTGTCGAAAGGCCAAGATCCTGAATTGATAGTACTTAATGCTGATAATGCCGACGATGATGGCATACCTTAGCTGGCCGACTGGTTCAATGACTTGACCGTCGCGATTATCTTTGATGACCCTATGAAGATTGATGGAGCCCTTGAAGGTGAAGTGCCCAAGCTTCTGAAGCCGTTTGCCGATGATAATCCACTGGAGGGTTTAGATTCAGAGGGCAAACATGAGAAGGGAAATATGATGGATCTTGAAATATGCAATGCTTACGATTTAGGGGGTTTAGACGAGTCCGATCTTGAGGTCAAAGAGGTATGACGGAACCTTGAGCAACATGAGAAAACTAAATCGCTAATCATCGAGGAAACAGTATCAATCAATCTCAGTGATACAGAAAACCCCAGAGAAGTTAAAATCGGGGGTAGTTTCCCTGAGGAAGTGGTTGAAAGACTGATAAAGTTGCTAAAATACTACCAAGATATTTTCACTTGGTCATATGCGGATATGCCCGGTCTTGATCGATCGATCATTGAACATTGTTTACTGACAGATCCTTCAGTTAATCTTAAGAAACAGAGACAATGGAAGGCTAAGCCAGAGTTGGCAAAGAAAATAGAAGAGAAAATCATAAAGCTCATTGATGTCGGATTCATAGAAGTTACTCGGTATCCTACTTGGGTAGCTAATATAGTTCCCGTGTTAAAGAAGGATGGTCATGTTCAAGTCTGTGTGGACTATCGTGACTTGGACAAAGCTAGTCCAAAAGATGATTTTCCTCTCTCACATATTGATGTACTCGTGGATAGTACAGCAGGATTTGAGCTGTTCTCATTTATAGATAGTTTTTCAGGTTATAACCAAATCTTGATAAATGAAGAAGACAAAGAAAAATAGCGTTTACTACACCTTGGAGGGTATTCCATTATAAGATCATGCCCTTCGGCCTCAAAAATGCTGAGGTAACATACCAACGAGTAATGGTTACTTTGTTCCATGATATGATGCACAAAGAGATCGAGGAATGATATGATTGCAAAGACCCGACGTGGAGAAGATCATATAAAAACCTTGACGAAGCTATTTGAAAGGCTTCGAAAGTTTAAATTGTGCCTCAATCCGACCAAGTGCGTGTTTAGTACTAGTTTGGGTAAGCTGCTTGGGTTTATTGTCAGTAGTAAGGGCATCGAGATTGACCCATCCAAAGTTAAAGCTCTACGTGAGCTCAAACCACCAAAGACTGTCAAGGAGGTTCGGAATCTCATGGGCAGACTAAACTACATTACTCGATTCATCTCCCAACTGAGCGAAACTGCTAAGCCATTTTTTAGATTAGTCAGGAAGAATGCACTAGTCAAGTGGGACAATGAATGTGAAGAAGCCTTTGAAAAGTTGAGGCAGTACCTCATGAATCTGCTTGTACTCGTTCCACCAATGCCAGGGTGACCTTTAACTCTATATCTCACGATCCATAGCGAGTCTCTAGGGGCAATGCTTGCTCAAGAAAATCAAGATGATGGAAAAGAACAGACTATCTACTATTTGAGTAAGAAGTTTACAGCATCTGAATTGAATTACTCTGAAGCAGAAAAGACATGTGCAGCACTGGTTTGGGTGCTACATAAGCTACGACAGTATACCTTGCATTATCAAGTACTTGGTGACAGAATGCGATCATATCAAATATTTGCTAAATCAACCCGCCTTAGTCGAGAAGCTTGCCAAATGGCAGGTTCTTATTTCTAAATTCGACATTCAGTACCTGTCACAAAAGTCAATTAAATGACGAGTCATAGCTGATGTTATGGCCGAAAATCCAAAGAAAAATGAAGACATCTATTATCCTGAGGACCGAATCATGGCGGTAGCTGATTATACTTGGACTGTGTACTTTGATGGGGCCGTGAACTCGTCAAGATTAGGTACCGGAGCGGTTTTAATATCCCCAGGTGGGCAATATTATCCGGTAATGGCAAAGTTGATTTTTTCTCGTACACACAATATAATCGAGTATGAAGCATACATTCTCGGGCT
The DNA here is from genome assembly GCA_016432845.1 of Psidium guajava. Taxonomy (NCBI): domain Eukaryota; kingdom Viridiplantae; phylum Streptophyta; class Magnoliopsida; order Myrtales; family Myrtaceae; genus Psidium; species Psidium guajava. The sequence goes on from CM028228.1 coordinate 38,656,333, forward strand.
ACAAACTGCAATCGAGATGAGGGTGACCTGACCCAAAGTGTTTAGGGATTCAACTTTAATTATTCTTCAGACCATTGGAAAATGGTAGACGCGAGATGCTAAACTACGCCCTTATCATGAGTATTTGGATGAATTAGTAGATGAGTTTGATGATATCTCATTCGAGTATCTATCTAGAACTCACAATCAGTTTGCCGATGCATTAGCCACATTATCGTCAATGTTGCAAGTCACCGATGGGCTTGAGGTGGAATCATTAAAGATCGAGGTATTGAGAAAGCCAGCTTACTATATGGCTATGGTTGATGAGCCAGATGGCAAGCCATGGTACCATGACATCAAGACTTACATTCAGAAGCAAGAGTTTCCTGAGAAAAGTACCACATCTGATCAAAGGTACATAAAGAAAATGGCCTCGAAGTTCTTTCTGAGCGAAGAGTGTTTATATAAGCGGTCTTTCGATTCTGTCCTTTTAAGATGCATCGATTCCACTGAAGCAGTCTGCCTGATGATGGAAGTACATGAAGGAATTTGTGGTCAGCACATGAACGGGCATATGCTAGCTAAGAAGATCATGAGATTGGGTTACTATTGGCTCACCCTTGAGAGTGATTGTATTCAGCTCGCCTGGAGTTGTTACAAGTGCCAGATTCATGGTGACAAAATTAATGTTCCTTCAAATGAATTGCATCAATTATCTGAGCCATGGCCATTCTCTATGTGGGGCATTGATGTGATCGGTCCGATCAACCCAAAAGCATTTAACGGGCATCGATTCCCGGTTGCCATTGATTATTTTTCCAAATGGATCGAAGCCGCTTCATATATGGCAGTCATAGCACAAAATGTTGTGAAATTCATTCATCGGGATTGTCGCGACCCTCTAAAAAAATCTTAAAATTTAAAGGAGTTAACGGATTATTAGGTTAATTAGATTTGACTAACCTAACGCGGACCCTCCCAAGCCCTACCGAATCGCAACTTTGGTTTTTGTTTAAATGATTTTGAAATTTGGAGTCGCCACTAATCGTTCTTGGTAGGTCGATTAGAAACCTAAATAAATTAGCGGGAGAACTAATTTATTCCTGCGAACCAGAGATTATGAGCTCGGGGACTTGGTTACACTAGTTAATTAAAACTAATGCCCTTTTGGTACCTTAATTTCATGGATATCCTAATTCGGCAACTCAGGCTTGGTTTATTCCTAAGGCTCTAGTAGGATATTCTCTTTTGTGTTTTCACTTTTTAAATAGGATGCATGGATGGTATATATTTTTATTTGTTATATTTTTTTAAGTGTTAAATATTCCCTGAAGCCGAAAGAGGGAGTGTGTTAACGACTTCTGTGCAGTATTGCGACCTACTCATCTTTTGGGTCTGATGATTCAAAAATTAAATTATAGGAAGTACATGACAGTGAATAAACACCTCCAATGGGAGGCCTAGCATTGGCTTGGCTCTTCCCTTTGGGATTTAAGGTACAGGTATTTAAGTTGCAAGTATTTAAACTACTGTAAGTAAAAACCTCCAATGGGAGGCTAAGCATTGGCTTGGCTCTTCCCTTTGGGATTTAAGATACATGTATTTAAGTTGCAGGTATTTAACTACTGTAAGTAAAAACCTTCAATGGGAGGCTAAGCATTGGCTTGGCTCTTCCCTTTGGGATTTAAGGTACATGTATTTAAGTTGCAGGTATTTAACTACTATAAGTAAAAACCTCCAATGGGAGGCTAAGCATTGGCTTGGCTCTTCCCTTTGGGATTTAAGATACAGGTATTTAAATTGCAGGTATTTAACTACTGTAAGTAAAAACCTCCAATGGGAGGCTAAGCATTGGTTTGGCTCTTCCCTTTGGCATTTAAGGTACAGGTATTTAAGTTACAGGTATTTAACTACTATAAGTAAAAACCTCTAATGGGAGGCTAAGTATTGGCTTGGCTTTTCCCTTTGGGATTTATGGTGCAGGTATTTAAATTGCGGATGAACTTTGTCCTCTCCATTCTGGGGTATGAATCCTTTAAAATAAAATACAACGAATTGATTCAACAATTTGAAATTTGTGCGCGCTTGAGGACTCCTCCAAGCCAATTTTGTGCTTCCATAGGGTTGACCATTGATATAGAGCTGCGGCTTCCTGACATAAAATAGAGTGAAGTGTCAGTATACAAAATATGTGCTAATCTACACCTAAAACCAGAAGAGTGGAAAGAGTACTTATCTCCCATTTTTTTGGGAGGGGATTTCTATAATTGATTTTCGCTCTCTATGTTCCCAATATAGAGAGTTTCTTTTGAATTAAGAGGGACTTTTAGTCACAGATCAGTTGAGAAATCGGTGGACAGCTTAGGAGCTTGTCTGGGCCGATTTTTGCATCTCTACGAGATTTTTGCTGTTGACATAGAGATATCCTTCTCCTGACATAAAATATGAAAAAAAAAGAGATGGAGAAAGTGTATACAATTTGTGCTAATTTGCGAGTAAAACCATAAATAAATGAATAAATAAAAACACTTAGCTCGAATTTGCTTGCTCGTTGACGAGGATGAACTCTTGATTTATATTGATCGATGAAGGAATTTGTGATGATAACCCCTAGCTTTAAACTCCCATCATCTTCAAAATTCTCTCTCTTTTGGTATTTTCTTTCTCTCAAATTTTTCTTCAATATCTAAAAACTCTATCAAACATCCAAAATTTTCTCTCTAAAAAAAAATTCGTTCTCAAGCTCACTTATTCCTCCTTTTATAATCTACTCATCTATCTCCCATTCTAATTTTTCCACTAACTCTATCTCCCATTCTAATTTCTCCACTAACTCATCTTCATTTTCATCTTCCATTCTCCATCTCTATCTCACATTCTAATCTCTCCACTAACTCTTCTTCATCTTCATCTTCCCTTCTCCATATTTATCTCCCATTCTAATTTCTCCACTAACTCTTCTTCATCTCCATCTTCCCTTCTCTATTCTTATCTTCCATTCTAATTTCTCTACTAACTCTTCTTCATCCCCATCTTCCCTTCTCTATTCTTATCTTATTTTCTCCATCCATTCTTCTCCAACTTCTCTTCTTCATCTCCTCTTCTCCATCTTCCCTTCTCTATTCTAATTTATCCACTAACTCTTCTTTTTGTTATTTGTAAAATAATCCTTCAAGAGTTAGGTATTTGTACTCTAGTCCTTGAATTTTAAGTATTTACAATTCAGTCCCTGAAAAAATATATTTCTTTAAGTCCAAATCTCCTCACAATTTTTGACACACCAAAATTTACCACATGTCAAATTTAAGCTCATTTCTTGCCGCTGAAAATAATGTAGAATTTAATTAAAGCCCTTTTGCAAAATTGAGTCATTCTGGGTATAATTGGGCCAAGATGAAAATTTAAAATATTAGAAGACAATGTCACAACTCATAAAAAGTGAAAATTAAAAATAAGTTGACTCAAATTAAATTTTTTTAGGCTCGATTCGAGATTATACTCGTAAAGGAACACGTGACTCGAATTGGATTTTTCTGAATTTGCGATGGCCAATATGAAAATAGATTTAAAATAAAAATATTAACTATCTTTGTGTATTTTTTTTTGCATCAAATGTTATTTTTCCAAAATTTTCAAGTATTTTTGTATTTTTTAAAAAAAATTAAAAAAATATATAAATATAAAAAATATGAAAATTTATTTTTCGTTCAAAAATGGTTGCCTAGGCTTGGCCAAGGCTTCCAAAGTTGATTTTGCAATTTTCTCATTTTTTTTTCTTTATTTTTCATGAATTTTCGAAAATAAAAATACTAAAAAATACTGAAAATATGAAAAATCATTTTTTGGTCAAAATTAGTTCTCTAGGCTTGGCCAAGGTTCCCAAAGTTAAATTTTCAATTTTATGAATTTTTATGGATTTTTTTAAAAAAAATAAAAATGCCGAAAAATACTGAAAATTTTTAAAAGAGAAAAGATGATTAAAAATCAGGTGTCAACAGGGATATCATTGCTCGATACGATTCGCCTGAGGCTGTAATCACCGACAATTGATCAAATTTGAATAACAAGTTGATTGATGAGTTATTCAAGGAATTCAAGATCAAACACTTAAACTCTTCCCCATACCGTCCCTAAATGAATGGAGTAGTAGAAGCAGCCAATAAGAACATCAAGAAAATCTTGGCTAAAACGGCAGAGAATTACCGAAATTGGCATGAGAGGTTGCCTTTTGCACTCATGGCATATCGTACCTCAATTCGAACCTCGACTAGGGTAACCCCATATTCTCTTGTGTATGGCATGGAAGCAGTATTGGCAGTTGAAGTAGAGATTCCTTCTCTACGTATTCTTTCCCAGCTCAAGCTAACTAAAGCAGATTGGATCCAACAAAGGATGGATCAATTGAATTTGAATGACGAGAAGCGGCTCAAGGCTCTATGTCATGGCCAATGCTACCAACAAAGGGTCGCCAAGTCCTTTAACAAGAAGGTTCGACCTCGACATTTCCAAGTAGGTGACCTTGTTTTGCGAAAGCTATTGCCGATAGTTCCACTCCCAGAAGGAAAATTTGCTCCGAACTATGGTGGACCGTATGTTATGAGGAAGGTACTCCAAAGAGGTGCTCTAATTCTAGCAAAGATGGATGGTCAAGTTTTTACCAGTCCTGTTAATTCCGATGTTGTAAAAAAAATATTATACTTGAATTGTTTCGACAATTTGGTGGTCAAGTTATAATATCCATCCTTTGAGATTTTTACATGAATCATTAGTATTTATTTATTTGCTTTCTGTTTGCATTACTAGTCTTCATTGTGGCATAATTTCAATCAAGGGATCTCCTCGATCTAGTTGAATTAATCATCTTGAATGAGAAACGTTAGGACGATGAAAGGCAAGTCATCTCTATACATGTCCTCCATATTAAACCCCAGTGAGCTAAGTGTAAAATTCTGTGCTCACAAGGTAATGGGTTATCTCGCAAAAGTATGACGACTAGAATGATGAGAGGCATTCATTTCCTCTATCATACAAACTAAAAGTTGTCCTTTGGTTAACCCCTTTGAATGGAGAATCCATTTCCTACCCCTGTCAGGAACAACCCCACAGTGAGGTAAATTCCCAAAAGAAGCTTAAGATGGTTAGAATTTTCTTACTTTCACTTGCATCAATCTTCAAGCACATTTATTGCATGCGAATTTTGTGTTAGCTCAAGTGCCTTAGACATGATGAAGAGCATTTCTTCCATATCCCTACATATTTTAATCCCTCGCTTATCCCATTTGAGCAGCGATCTTATTTCTAATAACCCAATTGGTAGTCATCTTTGTAATAAAAATGAAGCCGTCTCAAAGCATCTGACGAACAAAAAGAAAAATCCCTTGGTGACAAAATAATAAATTGTCAAGAAAAAGGAATGTGCAACTACTCATCAGACAAGGTCTCTTCCTTAAAAAAAAAAAGAGAGAAGAAAAAGAAAAAGAAGAAAAAAGGGGGAAAGAGAGAAAGTCTCAAGCTTTCTCTCTCTCTCAAAGAAAAGGGTTGAAAAAAAAACTCCCAAAAAGAAAAGTTCTAAAAAAAAACTAAAAAAAAAAAGAAGAAAAAGGAAGAAAGGAAGACCTAGGCTGAAATGTTTTGTAAGGACCTAAAAGGAAAGGTCGTGTGTGGAAAGTCAGTATAATCACTTGCAACGTGATCGAAAATGCTCAAAGTGTCAAATATGGATGAACACCAATCCATTCATGATGTACCCTTTTGCTATGAATAAACTTTTCATTTTCAAGCCTACCTGAACTTACATTACAGCCCATACCCAAAGCCTCTTTAGATTTAGGGCACTTGAATTAACATAGGATTTCAAATGTTTATAAATACCACTTGAAAAAGTGTGAGCAAGATCATTTTCATACCATTTTCATTGGGTTCTTGACTTGTAAACCCGATGCAACTGATGGTGTTATTTCACTCTAAAGTCGAATAACTCTTACGAGTCCCCTTTGTTTGGCCTTTAACCAAGCTTGAATTACAGTCCCTGAAAAGACCTTTCAGATTGGTCTAGTCATACTAATTGCGAGAATTCTCGGACCCTTGTTAAAGAATGATGGTGATAATTCTGAGTGATTCTCATACCTGTATCAATGGTCGGGTTTGAAAAAGCTTTTTCATAAGAGTGAGAGAAAGCCCCTTTTGACTAAAGTTCCTCATTCAACTTGATTAGAATTTGTCAAAAGGGTCAGGTGTTTTCCCTTATTTAGAAATTCCCCAATGAAGCTTGGTGAAGTAAGCAGAAGCCCGCATTATTTGCTAAAGCATAATGTTGCATTTGCATTAGATTTGCTCGTATTTGCATCGCAAGTGAATAAGCAGGTATGATGCAGTTAGCTTAGCTATGCCTTGATCATTCATTTAGAAAATCCAGGTAAGTTTTCTGAACCCTTTTCAAATTGACAACTTTATTGACTTTAGTTGTCATTTTGACCTCTCTGTTCGCATTGATAAGATTCAAGCGACATATCCTTTTGTATTCATCGATTCAATTTGGTAATACGTCTCTCATATTTTTGCTCGTCAGCCTTTGTAGTACCAAATCGTGATGAATACGCTCTCATGATCTTGGTTCTTTGTCAAATCGCAATGTATGTGCTCTTACGGTCTTGATCCTTTATCGAATCACAATGTATACGCTCTTGTGATCTTGATGCCTCTTACCAAATTATGATGCATACGCTCTCATGATCTTGGATCTTTGTCAAATCACAATGTATGCGCTCTTGCAATCTTGACCCTTTGCCAAATCATAATGATGTGCTCTTATGATTTTGCTCTTATTCTTCCAAATCACAATGTATGCGCTCTTGTGGTCTTGGTCATCTTTTCGATTCATAATGAGTACGCTCTTGTGATCCCGAAAAATATATTTCAACTCTATACATCTCTTGCGCTACCCCCACATTAGAGGGAAATCTCTAGTAACGGATAAGGCCCCAATACCTTGAAATCCTTGCATTCATAAGAAGAAGCTTGGAAATCAAGGAAATCATCAGCATTATGAGATGTCTGATGAAATAGGTATTTCATATGCGATCAATATGCAAGTTTCTTCAATCCATTTTTTTGGGATGGAGAAGTCTTAGCACATGTTTATTTTTTGTTCTGCTTATCATACATCATTTCCTTTGCATAGAAAATGGGATTAAAATCCCACTAAAAATTTCATTCATCATTTGCATTGTCAAAATTTAGATTCAATTTGGTCTTTGAGCGAAACCTCTGTGAGCCTCTACTCAAAGAGGGGCAACTATTGACACCTAAATTTTGATTTTTATTTATTTATTTATTTTTATTGCACAAAAAGAGAATTTATTCTCACAAAATAAATATTTCTCATGATTTGCATATTTTATTTATGCATTGCATTGGCATCAATTTAGACTGGTAGGGGAACTGGGCTTAAATTGAAGAAGGACGGACCCGAGTTTACTTGAAAAATTTGGCTAGCCCATGGTAACGTCTCTATTGGGCTGAAAATTCAAAGAGTTCTAACCCATTGGGACTCTTCAATATTTTGAAAATTAAGAGTTTTAAGTAATTCAAAACTTTAAATTTAGAATTTCTAATCTAATGGCTCTAATCTAATCCTACCTTAGCTAGGTTTAATCCAATGGTCCATAAAAACTCCTACTCCTACTCCTACTCCTACTAGGACTAGGATTGGTTTTAACTCTATATATGCAACCTTAGCTCTAGGCTTAAAAGGAGGGAATTTTGGGACACTCATAATTCTTTAGAGAAAGTACATTAGAGAGAGTGAGGGCAACAAAAAAACAAAAAGTCCTTGGCATTCACTTGGTGGAGACTTCCAGGGGTGATCTCTATAGCCACCGGTGTTCATCTTGCATGGAAACGGGGTTGTTCAAGCTGTTTTATGCTGCTATTCGATGCTTATTTTGGAGCTGTTCAGTGCCTATTTTGTAGTTATTTGAGAACTGCCTTCACAGCTGCTCGGTGTGGAATTCGTCGCTGTTTTGTTGCTATTTTAGCACAAAAATAGTGTTGTCCAGTAGGTTTTCTAGCTCAGATTTGGCCCAAATCTCGCCTGGTGAATAAAGGTAATACATTTACCCGTATTAAGGTTGATTTGTGATAATAATAATAAAAAATGCTATTTTGGTGTTGTTTTAATGCTGTTTCTGCACTACTTATGTGCTGTTTTGTCCGAATTGAGGCCGTTTATCGCATGTTTTATGAGCACTAACTTGCGAAGATTTTTGGAGCAAAACAAGGTAATTTCCTCTAACCTTTTATTGCAATTCATGCTTGTTTGATTGGCAATATGCATATATGTTCATATAACTTGATGGATGTACATCGACTTGCAATTAAAATTGAAAAAATCCAAACCTTTTGACTATAAAAGTTGAAGTTTTTTTTTATGAACAAAAAAAATCTGATTTTTTGGATGCTTAACTCTCATGGTCAAACTTGGCAAAATTTATCTGAATTCAAAATCCTAAACCCGAACCCAAACACGTTCTATCCATGGCTATTTGGATACAATTTTTTCAGATCAATAAAAGGGGAAGTTAGCCAATTCGATCTATAACCGTTTAGATCCAATTCGTTATCTTCCCAAATTAATTTTTGGGTTTAAGGAAGTGGATGTTTTTGAAAAAATTCAAGAGGATTATCCATGGATTGCATTATGGTTATCATGTTTTGAATATTCATTTATTAAGAAGCTTATCTCATTGGAAATTTAGAATGGAAATCAAGATAATGAATTGTCAATGCATCTCCTAAAAAGTTCTAAAGTTCTAAAAAAGTACCAAAAATTTTGCTCATCATCTCATGCACATCCATATTTTTCACATATCATACCTATCCATATCCTGCATATCTCTTGCATTTTATGTTTGAATATCCGTGTTTGCATAAGCATATTTACGTGTCTTACATGTACCCATGTGACATAATTTCCAAGTATCACCCATTATTTTTCCCATTTTTCGAATGATACATATATGCATGCATTAATAATTTTTTTTTCTTGCATAAATGGTCGTGTCTCTTGTTGCATATTTCATGCTTTGTCATGACGCATGCTAATACTTTGCACGTCATTGTTCATCATGCCACGACTTGATTGCCATTACGCTATGGTGCGCTATTACCATGTCGTTGAACCTTTGCATGTCCCATGTTTTGCGCATCTTATTTGCATGTTCATACTTGAAGCATATCTCGTATATTATCATATCATATATTTGCATGTCCATGTTGCATTTTATTTGCTATGTCTTTTGCATGTTTAGTCTAATTGGATGCATAATTATCTGCATGTTGCTTATTATCTTGCATTGCATCTTTATTGTTGATTCATTGTCAGTGCATTCATATCATTCATACATCTCATTTAAAAATTGAAAAAAAAAACATCTCGCTTGAGCATAAAAGTAAGCCAAGCTAGGGTTGCCGACTTAGGACATTCCATGAAATTTAAGATACCGAAAGGGCATTAGTTTTAATTAACTAGTGTAATCAAATCCCCGAATCATTTAATCTCTAGTTCGTAGAAGTAAGGTATTTCTCCCGATATCTTACTTAGGTTTCTAATCAACCTACCAAAAATGGTTAGTGGCGACTCCAAACTATCTAGACATCAATATAAAACCAAAGTTGCGAATTGGTAGAGCTTGGGAAAGTCCGTATTGGGTTAGCCATTTGATAAACCTAATAATCCATTAGCCTAAGGAAACTCGTTTTTTTAGGGTCGTGACAAGCCATGGTCGGCCGGCGAAGGTCAACTATGGTTGGTAATGGTGGTGGTCGGTGGTTGGCAGCGATCACTGACCAAGTTCGGCAACGAGCGATGGTCAGTAATTGGTGGTGGTTCCAGGTGACGATAGGTAGCGATTGGGAGCAATCAGCAGTGGCAGTGGTCGGCAATTGGTGACGAGAGGAGATGGGTCGTGGTGGTCATGGACGGCGGTGGGCAGAAGTCAATGAAGGTGGGCATAGTCGAAAAGAGGGTGAGGGCATAATGAAAAAAGGGTAAGGCGAGAAGTACTTCTTAAGTTGAGAAGTAATTTCTTTAACTTCTCAAATTATGGAAAAATAATTTCAGAAGTAAAAAAAATTTACCTGACAGATTTCTATTTTCCTGAATCTGGGCTTTGCCTCGTGGCCGATGAGCTCTACCAATTAGCCGGTCGGCCATCGTGGGGGAAGAAGAGAAAAAGAAGAGTAAGAAATGAAAAATATATATAAGTATTTAATTTGTTTGAGATTTTTTAAAATGTTACAAAAAAAATTATTCACATCAACATCGACTAGCCAAATGAACTAAATTGGTACAAATGCAAAAGGTTTAAGACTCAATTGGCTAAAAAATAATAAATTTAGAACTGAATTGACATAATTACAATATATTTAAAACATTTTCGGTAATTTTCCCTACTCTTTCGCGTTTAGATATGTATCCACAAGGATTTACGCAAATGTTCATGAATTACCTAGAATAACAGTAGGTGCATATTCATAACGGACATAATTTGTGCTACCTAGATTGTGATTTTTTGGAAAGTGCTAATTCAGGATAAATCAACTGCTTGTTTGGATTACTTTGATTAAACAATCTAGGTTGATTTTGAGATATCTTGGTTAAGTCAAAAGACCGAGGCTTCGCTTGTTTCGCGAAAAAAAAAATAATTTAAAAAATAATTTTCGAAAATTATTCACTTTATTACTTGAAACAATTAGTCAATGAAAAATATTTTGGATATAAAAAAATGCATTTAAATATTTTGTGAATAATGAAAATATTTTTCTTTCATTCATTTTTCGAGAGAATTACCAAAAAATTCCTAAACCTATTGCAATTGTATTAATATTGTCCTAAACTTTCTTTTTGCTAATTGAGTCCTAAAAATTTTATAATTATGCTAATTCAATCCATTTGACCAACCGGTGTTGTTATAAAGTCGCTGGTATTAACGTGGTAAATTTTTAATGATATTTTGATATTTTTAACTTTTTAATTATTTTTATATCTTTTTTTAGTATTTTTTTTGGCTTTTTTATCTTTTTTTTTTGGGTTTGGGTTTGCAAGAGGGTGCTAGCCCAAAAAAAAGACAAAAAATTATTTAATAAAATCAAAATATTTTTTAAAATTTTCCAATTCAATTTCGGCAAGTCAAATGACTGAATTAGCACGATTGCAAAAGGTTTAAGACTCAATTAGCAAAAAGAAAATTTATAACTAAATTGACACAATTGCAATAGATTTATAATTTTTTTTAGTAATTTTCCATTCATTTTTTCAAGCGATATAAGTGATCATTTTTAGGAAAAAAAATTTTAATTTATTTTTTGTGAAATAAACGCACCTTAGTTGACTTCTTCTTTCCATTCCAAAATCACCCTTCATAAAATTTGAATTATATCCTCAACTTAAGCACCTTCTTGCTCTTATGACACTCATGTCCTCCACTAAAATAATCAATATCCTTTTCCTTTTTTTAGGCAACTCTCTATCTTAGGCCGGGCGAGAAGTATCCCCATCTTGGATATATTTCGATCCAATGGGCTCAACTTAGAATAATTTATTTATTCTCTTTGTATCCCCATCTTTAATGTATCCCCGACCGCGACCGCCCATGCATTCCAAAAACGAAAACATCATGTGTGTTATCTTGTCCCACGTCGGAGTCCTGCTCCTCTTTGTGCAGTTAACAACATAGCATAATCCTAGGATTAGTCGAAATCCATGCTACAAATCTTGACTGCCAGTTTACCTTACCCAAAAAAAAAAAATCTTGACTGCCAGTGTGTGTGAGTAGATTATATAGTAGAAAAAAGAAAAACGTATGTCAGGTGAATATTCCTTTACTTATTCCTTTGAGAAAGAAAATAATCAAAAAAGTCCTAAACCTATTGTATTTATATCAATTCAGTTTTAAACATTTTAATTTGCCTAATTAAGTTCTAAACCATTTTTAAAAATTTTAATTTAATTTATCCAGCTAATTTTTACTGAAAATCGCTAACGTAAATAATATTTTAAAAATAATTAAATTTTTTCAAATTTTTAAAATGTTTTCCTTTATTGCAACAATTGAGGGTTCCGGCCACCGGATAAGGGCCTGCAAGCCGTCGCCTAAATCTAGTGTGGGTGACTCTCCCCATGCTAAGCACAGTCTCGCCTGTGGCCACGAATTTTCATTTGTAGAAAAAATAAATTTTCAACTAAATTCTTCTAGTTCCAATACATGGACACAATATACATACATTGTTTTGTGTAGTGTATACCTTATTTTTGGCAAGAAAATAAATCAAAATATCCCCAACACATGATGGGAACCCCAAGGTCAACCAAATCGCAACACCCAACCCTCTGGTCACAATTTCACTTTGATCACAACATTGCGAAACAAAACTTCCTGTGTTCTCTTTTTCGTCTTTATGATGGAGACGAGTTTCCACATGATACATGCATGAAAGGGAGTGGTAAGCCAATGTTGACAACTTAGGCTCCATTCATTTCACAAAAAATTTAGCATATTTGAAAAATATTTTCTAAGAAATCATTTTTTAAGAAACAAAATAATATTTTTCAGTGGTGGACTAAAATCTAAAAAGACTCGACAAGTAATTCCCATCGTTTGGTATGGAAAATCGATTTTGATTTTCCTCCGTGCACTTTTTTAATATTTTTTTATTTTTTATGTTTTTATTTTTTAAAATAAATCAAGTTTTTAATTACTTTTTATTTCTTATTTTTTTCCCTTCTTCTTCATCCAATCACTGGCCGGCAATTGGCCTCAAGTGAGGTCAAACTCGAGCCTTGCTCGAGGTTGAAGCTTGTCGGCCTCAGTCAAGCCCAAAATCATGGCCTGTCGCTTGGGGTGCACACAAAAACACTTCTAAAAGTAGATTTCTACTCCATAAATGCTTATGGAGCAAAAATCCATTTGGTAAAAATTTTTACTTCAAAAGTAAATTTTCACTTCTGAAGTTATTTTTCCTCAATTTGAAAAGTTAAAAAAAATTGCTTCTGAACTCAAGAAGTACTTACAGTTTAAAAAAAAAACACTCAAGAAGTACTTCTTGTCTCACTCTCTTTTCAGTGCACCCTCACCCTCCTTTTGACCACACCTACCTCCACCGAGCTTTGCCACCGCCAACTACTGAACATCGCCCGCCGCCAGCTATCACTCGAGACCACTACATCCGCTGACCAACCCTTGCCAGCCACCGCCGACATCCGTCGGCCACCGTCCATCATCGCTCGTGACCACCGCCAACTATTAATCACTGCTAATCGTCAACCACCGTTGGTTGCTGCCAATCGTTGGCCATTGCAGCCACCCACCACCAACGTTTAACCACCGTGTCACCCGCCACCAAACTCTATTGCCGAACTTCGTCGGCTGTCATCGTCGAGCCGTCATCTTTGGCCACCGAAGTAAAAAATAAACAATAATTTTTTTTTATTTTTAAAAGGTAAATAATATTTTAATAATTATTATTTAAATAAATTTAAAAAGTTTAAAAATGAAGTAAAAATTTTGCAGCCGCTGACAACAATTTTTCATAGAAAATTTTATGTTACTAATGTTTCAGAAGTAGCAATTTTCAACCATTACTAAATGAATTTCTCTAATCAAAAATCAATTTCTAGAGTAGAAACAGAAAAATTAACTTCTACTTTTGAGTAGAAATAGAAAAATCAACTTCTGACCAGAAGTTAATTGCCATTTACACCCCTAACTACCAGCCGTCGGAGGAAGAAGGAGAAAGGAATAGAGAGAGAGAATAAAAATAAAAATAAAAAATGATCAAAATGAAAGGAATGTAAAGAAGTCTATGGAGAAAAGAGGACGGGAAATGATTTCCTCTAACGAAAAAGTTTTTCATCGATTCTTTTATTTTTCACAAACCCAATGTCAAAAATTTTCAAAAATATTGTCTTGAAGGTTATTATCTGTGAAATGAACGGACCCTTAGATTAACCTCTTGATTACATGATCTTATCCATACGCATCACGAGATAATTATGTAAAATATCCTAGCCTCTTTTTCTCCGGCTGATCCCGCTATTTAAAAGCGCAATTTGCGCTTTTTCTACGCCGTGTATCATATTTCCGGGAAAAAAAAAAGTAGACAAATGGGGGGTGCTGCTTTTTTCATGTTAACATTTGATTAGGTGTCCCTAAGTTTGGTAAACACAAAAAAAAAAAAGGAAGGGCGTCCTAATCGACTAGAAAGTAGATGCCAAGAAACCTTAATTGACAAGTTAATTAAAGAGGGAGAAGAAAGGGCTTAATTGAAAGAACAATTATAAAAAAATCAAATCTTTTTGTGCACACAACATATCCAACTTTATGCGTTTTGCAGGCAAAGAATACTCCGAAACCTCCCGACCAAGCCGACTAGAGAACGGGCCCTACACAATCTCTTACCTCTTTCTAGATTCTTTATTAAATTCAATTCTCAAATCTTTTTTTCGGAATATTTAATATTTTGTGATAATTCTTTTGCAAAAGTTGAAGCAACACTTTGGATGCGTGTACCTAGGCTTTGGTCTCTTCTTTTTACTTTTGTTTTAGCATGAATTTCTCAAAAATTTAGGGGAACAAAAACAAAGGTTTGATTTTTTTTTTTGAAGGGTATTTTTCACTTTAATGCAAAGAGCATTACGTGGAATCTTCTTCTTAGTTCATCAACGTTGACCAGTCTACTGAGGTCGTATCTCACTTCACCAACGGAAACATCAGCACATCTTTTTCACTTCCATTTTGCAGCCAAACATGTGTGCGTATATATTTTGGTCTAGACAAACATGTATTTATTTATGTTCTCTTTTTTTATGGAAAGAAAAGTACTTGTTTTTTTCTTGGGTCCAATCTAAACAAACACCTGAAACCATTCACCCACTCATCGGTGGCCTAACTAGTTTACGCTTTGGTCCTTTCACAAGAGGCCTGGTTCGAACCTTGCTAGGTGGAGGTGATTTAAACGGAAGGTCGTGGCGGTGGAATGCTGCGCTACCCCTCCTGGAAGATTAGTCGAGGTGCACGATCCGTACGGACGTCGGCCCGGACACCTTCGATACCAAAACAAAAATCACCTAAAACCGTTCAGAATTATTAGATGGTTCTTTATAACAATTCCTAGAAGGCCAATTTTAAACTTTAGGTTCAATCTCAGTTTTATCATGAAATTTTTTGTCTTAAAAAAAATAACCAACTTCTGCTATAATCCCAAATATTCTCATGTCCAAAAATCATCACTAGTTTCTTCAAAATTATCAACATTAGGAGACTGTTGTTGTTCCATAGGAAGGTGAGTGTTGATGAAGATGTGTGCCTTGATAATAAATTTCTGGCTAGCTCCAATGTTGATAGCTTTAACAGAACTAGTAGCAATTTTTTGACACGAGGGGCAAATATGGAACTATAGCGAAAGTTAGTGATTTTTTTCTAGATGGAATGGATTCAGGTCAAAATTGAGATTAGACCTAAAATTGAAGAATTTGTAGGGAATTAAGCCTTATCTAAAAGCTTTCAAACGTCTATAAAGCATTAGGATATGATATATATGCGGTGCTTATACTTCAGGATTAACAAGAATTTCTCTCTTTTTCTTCAAGTAGAAAAAATGTGTTCATGAAACTAACGTTGTGGATCAGATAAGGTACAAGTCGAAAAATATACCGTTTCACTGACGAAATCAACCCTGTCATACAATTCAAATCACTGCCCCATGACATGGGAAAAGAAAGTGAGGGTAAATTAGGCACACAAAAAGGAATTTCATGGACCATGAGCAAACCAAACCAAAGTTAGTGCTTCTCCCTTTCTTTATATTTCTCATCAAGGAGTACTTTGTGTCTTTTTATGTTGGAGGAGACTCACGCTCATTGGAGAGATTAAGAGATCATCAAGAAAAAAAATGCTATGTTCCAAAGAAGAAGCTCTTCACAGGCTCTTCTATAACATCTCCAGCTCCTTCCAACTCCTCTTCCTCTTCTACTTTGTCTCTTCAACTTTGCTATCCAAGCTTTTCCACTACTTGGCAAATATATCCTGGTTTCAAAGGTACCGCGTAAAACTCTACCTCGGTCTCGGTTTTTCTTAATTCAGTCAAAACTTAATGATGTTTGCTAATGCTCTGTGCTGAATTCTATGTTTTGCAGGAATCAAGCCGAACATGAAGATTGCTTCTCCGAGGAGGATGTTGAAGAAGAAGAGGAAGAAGAAGAAGATAACGATGAAGAAGGGGTTCAAGAAACCTATGAGCAGAGCAGGTATTACCAAGTGGGCACCAGGGAAAATGACTTGGTGGCTGACATTATTCATGGTGGAGATGCTCTGCTATTCTACCACAATAGTGTTGATAGCCCAAAAATACAGCAGACTCTGCTCATGGAAGGAGGCGGAGGAGGAGGAGAAGAGATTGATCACGAGGAGCAATTAGTTCATGAAGAGACTGATGATAGCAACACCACCAATGAGCTGGTCTCTGCTCAAGACTCATCCGTTGGCCATCATGATCGGGAAAGTGAAGTGGAAGAAGATGGTGTTGAAGAGGAAGTTCCGACGGCCTATTCTCTTCGGGATTCCGGTCCAACTGATGACATTAGAATGACGTCACGAACAGCCACGGACCGACACAAGAATGACATGGCCCGTGATGTTGGAAAACACGAAGGTACAATGCTAGAATCAGGTCCTTTGTATCTCGATATTTGTTCATAATGATGCAGGGCTAGTTCTGATTATTTGACTTTCCTGATGTCGTGCACAAGATTACTATGGCCAAGAATATTGGAAGAAGGGAGAGAGGACCGATCGTTTCTCAGGAAATAATGGGAAGCAGAATGCTTTTGTGCAACCCCAGTTGGAATTGGAGAACAAGAGGTCTCAAATCATGATCGAGAAGGACAACGACGCGGAGATTTTCGGCGACTCGTGCACCGTCGGGTCTACTTCAAAGAGCTCCTCTGAATGGAGGAGCTCAATAAACTGCAGAGATTCGGGGACCGAAGACCCGTTCTCTTCCTCGTCGCGGCGAAGTTGTCCCAAATGGGAATCCTACACCGTTTTTCAGAAATACGATGAGGAGATGATGTTTCTAGACAGAATCACTGCGCAAAAGCTACATGAAACTGGTAATCTCAAATTATTTAATTCTTTAACAATCTACCTTGTACAACATGATGACCACCTCTTAAAAAAGCTTAGTCAAGTTAATTTTTTTCAGAGTCATTGAGGTCAATCAAAGTGTGTCCTAGATCAATATCAGAGAGGATTGTCCATAAAATCGCAACCATAAACAAGAAGACGCCAGATATCCGACACAACCCATACCGAGAACTGGAGGCAGCGTATGTAGCTCAGATTTGCTTGACGTGGGAAGCTCTAAATTGGAACTACAAGAACTTCCAGAGCAAGCGGGTCGGCCGCCATGACTTCGATCCCGGATGTCCTGCTCATATTGCGCAACAATTTCAGCAATTCCAAGTTCTCTTGCAACGCTACATAGAGAATGAGCCTTATGAGCAAGGTCGACGACCCGAAGTCTATGCTCGGATGAGGCTTTTGGCCCCAAAACTACTTCAAGTGCCAGAATACCGAGGTAATAGTTCAAGACCGAAGGAAAAATGAACATGCTACTTCATTTTTTTTCAATTTCGTATGGTGAAGCCCTCGCATATTCAATGAAGCATGGAACACCATAATATGTCTTGCTATGTTTTTGAGAAAAATGAAGCATATCTTTTTGTTCGTTCTTGCCTTGTCTTATAAAAGATTCTGAAGATGATCAAATTAAGGAGGAGGGTTTCCGGTCAAGGATTTCATCGGCGGCGTTCCTCATGATAATGGAAGACTGTATCCAAACGTTCATGAATTTTCTCAAGGTCGATAAGACAAGACCCTCCCAGGTATTAGCAGCCTTCTTCAAGAGGCGCAAAAGAAGCTCCGTTGATCCTGCACTTCTTACTCTCATGAAGAAATTCAATAACAAGGTAAGTCTCTATGGTCTAGGTCTTTCATTGGTGATTCGGCATTAATGCATTAATAACGTCATCTTATCTCTTCAGTATTCATATATTATACATTATCAAGGGTCATCCATTCAACTTTTTACTCTTTTTAGCTTCTTGACGTTATTTAATGAATCAAGCAGAAGAAGATGAAGCTCAAAGATCTTCGCCGGACGCGGAAATGCATAAGGAAGAGGAAGCTCAGCGCGGATGAGGAGATGGAAATACTGATGGGCCTGATAGACCTGAAGGTGGTGTCTAGAGTTTTGAGGATGAGTGACTTGGGTGAAGAGCAGCTTCATTGGGCTGAAGAGAAGATGAGCAAAGTTAGGGTTTCCCAAGGGATGCTGCAAAGAGATTCTTCACCACTTTTCTTCCCAGCACATTAACCCCACCATTAACTTTTCTAACACCTATTACTGCTTTGATGACTGGGTGATGAAGATGCATGTGTGCATGAAAATGAATATCCCTAGATACCCTTTTGTAAATACTTGCAAAGGAAGGAAAAGAAGAAGAAATAAAGTATATCACAATTGGAGTGGGTCCTGCAAAATCAAAGTGATTACACGTGGGTGACAAGGATTTCTGGAGACACGTAATCTTTGAAGGAAAGCGTGATTTAAAGATGGCTTGATGATAGGATCTTATGAATATTGAAAGTGACAGACCAAAGGCAAAGCAAGGAACATGAAGATACAGACAAGAGTGGCTTTAGCTTTTCAAATTAGGTTTTTATCTACATGGGATTTTATCTTTGGAGGATGGAGTCAAAAAGCAAAGAGATGCATAAGCAAAGCCGCAAGATTTGCAGTGGGAATCGAAAGAAAAAAGTTGGGAGGTCATCACATGGGAAACTTAAAAAAGGAGACAAATCAAAGTTGTGTGGACTGGCAAAGAAGACCCCACTGGATTTTGGGGTAATGGAAAATAAAAAGGCAATAAAGATCAACGATAAAGATGGCCCTAGATAGTATGACATTTCATGATTCCCGGAATTAAATGCAAAAAAAAAAAAAAGATGTATATATAATCTTCGAGTTGGTCGTCACGAGATGTCTCACCAGCTAGGAGCCTAGGATTCGTTGACTGATAAAAAGAGATTCATTTACAGTCTTACTCTATGTCAAAGATGGTAGCTCTATAATTTGACTGTATCCTGCATACTTGCAAAATTAGTAGATGTCTTACCAATTGCCATAGATTTCAATATTTCCTTTGTCTCTCAATAATAAAGAGCTGAGATGGACCCAATCATTCATTGAAATTCATTTCACCACGAGTGTTTCAATCGATAGTATTCTTGCCCGACCTTCAGCCGAAATAAATTCACATGTATTTTTCACCATCTGAAGTTATATCTAAGGTGCAAGTCAATTATCGAAAAAAATATATAATCTTTTCACTCTCGAATATTCATACACGAAAAGTAAAAAAGAAAAAGATAATTAATAAAATAATTTTCGTCAAAAGCTACATCAATGACATGAATAATGGAGATGGTGCCTAGTTTACAATTGGTATCTGGTAGCCGCGTCGACAAAGCGTAGCAACAAAATTGGCTTTTGCAATTTCTCAGACAACCAAAAAAAATAAAAAAAGAGAAAAAGAAAGGTAGGATGTCTAACGCCTATTTACATGATGCTATCCATCTGAACTCGAACCGAAATGAGCAGAACCGGGAATATGAATGCATAAACAGAAAAACCGTGGCCGAGCGAAGTGATCGGGCTATATTCACAAACCGGGAGAGCCGGTCCAGGAAGCAGTGGCGTTCGAACCGGCTTCTTGTTTTACTGCCACCGTCGGGGCGGTTTGAGTAAAGTAGAAGACCCGGTCGGAGTGGTCACGGTTTTCCTGGCACCTGATACAAGATAGGGACAGACATTCAGTTAAATGTTTGGGTTTCAAAGGGAGTTAAATGTTTGGGTTTCAAAGGGAGCACACGATCATGTCTAAGAAATGGGAGTTTTTACTTGTCGAAGCCTTCAATGATTCCCGAGAGGCCGACTTTCGCAAGGGCGGAGGAACTTTAAGGCCCGGCTTTGGCCTGAAAAAGAGAGAGCAAGTTAGCGGAATGGCATATCGATTCAAACTGAATCTAGAATGATTCCGCATGGAACTACAGGAATCAAATTTTCTGATCATGGCATAGTTAATAATGTCCCAACATTGCATTTTTCGGTTTCTATATTTCCTTGTGTTAGAGAGAGCGACCGAGAGAGTGAGAGAGTTACTTCTCTAAGCTATCCGGCCGGTCAGTCGCGTCGGACGACATACTATTTTCAGCAGAGCAATCTGAAACATCACTTGTTCTCTCCTCATATTCTTGGTCCCCGTACCTATCATCCCCAGCAATATGCGAATCGGTTTCATACTGCAAGCCATATGCCGAAGCATTGTCAGGATCATTCAGTCCTGCACCTTTGGAGGGAATTTGGCTTGGAGAGGAGGGATCGTATGGTGAGGCCAGGCCACGCTTTTCTACCGCGGGATACACATTTTTGAGATCCTTAAGCAACTGCAACCGCTCAATCTCCTCGTCTTTCTTGGCGATGGT
Source organism: Psidium guajava (assembly GCA_016432845.1). Taxonomy (NCBI): domain Eukaryota; kingdom Viridiplantae; phylum Streptophyta; class Magnoliopsida; order Myrtales; family Myrtaceae; genus Psidium; species Psidium guajava. Next base: position 38,676,918 of record CM028228.1, read on the forward strand.
GTCTCTTAGAGATGCCACCTTCATACGAAGCACGTAATTAAGTACAGGGCTACAGAATTTACGTTGTTTGCACATTATGCTGAAGATGGTAATCCAAGTTTTGGCAGACAAGGAATAGCGTGTCCATGGACTATCGCTAAGGAATTCCAATCCTAGACAGAAATTACCTGCTGCATCAGCTCCCGGACATCCCTGCCATCTTTACTACTCCTCGCTGCCCCGAGCTCAACCCCAGAGACTCTCTCGGCAAATTTCAAGGTACTCATACTTTCTGAATACGATACCACATCAGGATTGAGCTGCACAAACATCAACGTTTTTGCTTGACCACCTGCATCAAGAATTGGAAATCACGTGTTCAAGGTTCTCGCCGGCCATCCACTCTTTTAAGTACATGTCAATTTTCCACTCTGAAGTACCTGGACAATTCTACAATCTTATAGAGACAAGAGAAGCAGCTTCAAGGAACTTTTAAGAGAATTACCCAAAGAAGTCTGTAGGACTTGAGTGAGCTTGCTATTACGGTAAGGCACGTGAGGACTCTTCTGTGAAAGAGCAAAAATGACGTCTCCGAGGGCGGAGAGCGACTTGTTTATATGCTGTGCCTCTTTCAGTCTGTCGCCAGTTACTTCCGAGCGGTCAACTCTTTCGCTTCCTGCAAGATCTACCAAGTGAAGATTGCCATGTGACGTACTTCCAGTCTTCACATCCGTCCCCCGAACATGCACAGTCACAATACTGTCACCACAAAATTTAAGAGAAAATTACGGCCCGGAACTACAGAAATGCATTAGGATTTAAAACATCAAGAGAAGAACAGAACATTGGATCAAGAACCTATGCGAGCGGCTACTTCTCTCATTCAATGCTGTGGCGCCGACGGCTCTATTCTTAAGCCCTATGTCCATTAGTTCAATAACATCCGAGCTTGCTCTGACAGGATGCATGCTAGCATCTGGAACAGCTAGACCACTCACTTGAGAGAGTGACGAAATCCCTAGTGTAAGCGTGTTAACGAAAACCAAGTAGCAGAACCCGGAATCAAATTGTTCCTATTTAAGTTTGGACTTTTTCTGCAATGAAAACTAACAAATCTTATCTTATTTAATTTAACTTAAAGTAATCATAATGCTGCAAAAGGATATTTCTTCTGAAAGCCGCCACCGGATAGTAGATCGTGCACTTGTTCATTGTAGATTTCAATCATTTGAACCAAGATTTCATACACGATGGCTTTTCTTCTGCTCTCAGAGATAGTGAAAAGGTCATCGAGAGCTCGATTGTTCACACCCCAGCTTTCCTTAGCCGCTCCATTAGGACCGCTCTGGCATGGCCAATCGCATAGCAATGAGTAAGTTTGAAAGGATAACAAATCATTTATCAAGCTACATGCGAAAGTAGAGAGTAAGAGTACCATCGTGTAGGTTTTTCCCGAACCAGTTTGCCCATAAGCAAATATGCACACATTATATCCATCAAGAACAGAACGAATGAATGGTTGGACGTCAGAATATACCATCTCTGCCAGCAATCAAGCAAGAAGAAAGACATTCTTAATTTGAGGATCACAAAATCAGAAACTTAAATAAAATTAAGAGAAACAAAAATCTAGGAGTCATGCATGACTGATTTTGATAAGTATGTACCCGGAGACTATTTAAAAAGCACATGATCAGAAACGTATAGAGAGAAACCTTGAGAAGCAGCCGGACCATACACCTTATTGAACTTGAACATGCGTTGGCCATCTTTCCCTTGTTTGGAGGGATTAGCAACAACCAACTGTCCATCATCACCAGTACGTTCGACGATCGACTGTTTTCCACTCTGTCCGGAAATTAGGGGCCTAATCCTACAAAATACTCTGATATTACCTGTGCAACACAAAAGCTAAAACAATCAAAATCTGGCAACCCTCACAAATCCCACATATATCGGAAGTGCGAGTCGAAGTTCACGTGCCTTTTAGATCTTGAACCTCATTAAATAGCCTCCTATTTTCGGCAAGAACTTGGTGATAGTTCGCTGCAGCATCACCTAATGCTTCAACCTCTAGTCCTGCATAAAAAAATAAAAATGAAAAAATTGAGCAGACTTTTCTAATCGTTCCATAAATTTTAACAATTTGCATCAACGGAAGGAAAAATTCTAGCAAACCAACCAACGCTGTTGAATTCCTCTGCATAGCTTCTTTGGGTGACCAGAAGTTCATGCTTGATGGAATTGAAAGAGACCCTTAGTTCCTGGAGGCTTTAGTCATTTAGAGGCACGTATGTATCCACTACAGCATGAAATCAATTCCAGAGACAGAGAAGATGCAGCTTACACGTAGAGCCCCAAATTGAAAATCCATGAAGTTATGGAAACTGTGCTCGTTCTTGTTCCACTTCTGGTCTCTGGATTCCGAATTTGCCTCAAGTTGTTTCACCTTGTTTATTGAGGATGCCAAGTCCTGCTCGAGTATTCTTATCCTCTCTTCAAACTTCATTTTAGCCACGTTAGCTTCTGTTTCAATTTGCAAGTGACGGAGCTGGAACGTCTTTTTTGCTTCTTCCAGCTCCTGAACCTTATTACTGTATCCTGCCAAGTCCTGCTCGAGTTTTCTTATCCTCTCTTCAAGCTTCATTTTAGCCACGTTAGCTTCTGTTTCAATTTGCAAGTGACGGAGCTGGTACATCTTCTTTGCTGCTTCCAGCTCCTCAACCTTATTTCTGTATCCTGCCAAGTCCTGCTCGAGTTTTCTTGTCCTTTCTTCGAGTGCCATTTTAGCCGTGTTAGCTTCTGTTTCATTTTGCAAGTGACTGAGCTGGTACGTTTTCTTTGCTGCTTCCAGCTCCTCAACCTTATTTCTGTATCCTGCCAAGTCCTGCTCGAGTTTTCTTGTCCTCTCTTCGAGTGCCATTTTAGCCGCGTTAGCTTCTGTTTCAATTTGCAAGTGACCGAGCTGGTGCGTCTTCTTTGCTGCTTCCAGCTCCTCAACCTTATTACTGTATCCTGCCAAGTCCTGTTCGAGTTTTCTTATTCTCTCTTCGAGTGCCATTTTATCTGCCTTACCTTCTGTTTCCATTTGCAAGTGACGGAGCTCGTATGTCTTCTTTGCCAGCTCCAGCTCTCGCTTCAATGCTGAAATTTCTAAGTTATGGCTTTCCTTCTCTTTAGTCAATCTAGCTAAGTTCTCATCCTCAAGCTTCCTCTTCTCTTCAATCTTCGCTTCCGTCTTGATCTTCTCGGTCTGCATGATGAGAGCACCACCGAATCATATCACAAGTGCCCGTAAGATATTCTCGTGGATTCATAATTCTAACAGAAAATATCCACACATAATTAAAAACTGGCACTTCACCTGGAGTCGCTGAAGCCGATCCACAGAAATTTGTGCAGTAACAAAAGTACACTGTGAATTCTGTATCTGACAAAACTATAAACTGACTATGACCTTCCATTTGAACCAAGTTGATCATTTCACTGACCTCGGTCTCCTCGGAAGGTCCCGTTGCCAAAGCTTCAAGTACCTTAAGCCTAGATTGATACTTCTCCTCACGAGCCTTGAAGAGATTATTTTGCTGAATGCACGGCACATTTATTATGCAAATATCTGATAGAATCAATAGAACGCCAAGAATAATTAGATGCATCTTACAGTTCTTAAATGTTCTGCCTGAGTTGATATACGCCGCTCTATCTCCTGCACAACTTTTCTCAAGAGGCACGCGACACGCTGAGTAAGAAAAGCACCAAAAATCATAAATAATAGTTCACTGTAACTGTAAACCTAAGTGTATGAATATGTCCACTTTGATTGTGAATTGTTCAGCATACGTGAGGTATTTCGCTGTTTTTCCTTTCGATGCTTTCATCAAGGATTCCATTAACCACACTTAAAAGCGATTGGGTGGGGGCATTCTGCAGGAAAGATCAATGGAAAATTAGGTTAATAATTATCAGAGCAATATATATAAAACACAAAAGCTTACGTCCAAACTATTCGACTTCATCATCTCTGAGATCTTTGCTGCTGGAAGGTCCGCATATCGACCTTGCTTCAGTTGAAATACTTCATGGAACTTAAGCCCAACATGATGCATTAACGTAGCTGATGGCTCTGTAATGAAAGTAAAACAATATGATCCGTGCTTCAGCCAAAGGTGTGCAAATGAAAGATATAAATTCCCGTGGGACTGCGCGAGAGCGAGAGAGAGAGAGAGAGAGAGAGAGAGAGAGAGAGAGAGAGAGAGAGAGAGAGAGAGAGACCTGACATCACAGGACTTTGCAAAGCACGTTGGAATTTTGATTCTGTCAAAGCTTTGCGCCTCTCTTGTCATAACACGCGAGAAGATCATCTTGTCAAATTAGCTAGGAGAACATCAACCATTTTGAAGATACAGATTATGCTGAACAAATGTTGTGGAAAGTACCTGCATTACCATTTGGCATGAGCTGAGCTTTAATCGACAAAAGGCACTCTATCACGGTCTTCAGTGATCCCTTCATTGTTAGAGCATTCAAAATGAGAACATTGTAGTGGGAAAAAAATAACTGAAGAAGTTTGTGAAAGCATCAAACAGAAGGGTGTCCAAAGATGACTAGTAAGCATTTGGCAGAGATTTTCTTCAAATGGCGTATATCAATCTCTGTGTACCCCTATAAGCTGTACGGATAACAAAGTCATTCTTATCTGTATTACAAGGATCAGTTCCCTCTTTTATTAATCGACAAGCTAGATACTTCTCCTATTTTATTTTTCCCTTTTAGACTATGCAACTTAAAAGATAGAAAGTCGGAAAGTCCTTATATGTGTGCATAATGTATGAAATCGCATACAAAAGAAGATACCTTCTCTAGGTCTGCGATCTCAAACCTGGGAATCCCCATCTCATCCATTGCTGCTAGGAACTTTTTGATCCGGTCTTTATGAGGGGCCAAAGACTGATCGAAATAACCTCCCTATAAATCTAAGCATGTTTAAAAAAAAATTTCATCCTCCAACTGTAGCATCTTCAAAACAAAAAACAAAAGATAACTCATCTACCTCATTGATGTAACTAGGTCTCAACCTTTTCAAGATCTGACACAGGACGGACCCATCAATCAAGCTTGATCTCAACTCCTCGTCCGATGCTTCTAGAGGTAAGGCTAAATCAGGACACATGCTGCTCAACCATTCAATGAGGAGCACTCTTTGTTTTGCTGGAGGGAGATAACATTCCAGGCAAGTGAGAAAAAGAGATAACAGTGGACAGGGATATATTAGCTTCGACCTCACCATTGTTATTCTCGGTGGGAACATTGTCCTTGTTCACGGTCTGATAGGATCTGTCGGGTAACCCATTCTCTTTCATGGACTTTGCTGCTAAAGGTTCCATTACTAAATCATCAAATTTAGTGTCTGACCCCTAATTCCTGTCGCCAACATAGAGAAGAAGTCGAATGTAGCAGAAAAAGCGAGATAACCGCAAGGTAGTTCTCGGTGCCTAAAATAAGAGAAAAGTTGGTGTCAACCATTGGCTAACATGAGCAAATGCAATGAAAGGTCCTCTGGAACATGCAATTTGCTGTAGTGTGGTTCTCCAGGGTTGAACAAGAAGGTAGGGCTGATTTGGCGCGAATTGCATTATGTACTCAAAGGACCTCGCAAAAGCATTCCTGGAGAAAAGCTTGATTTCCATCTGAACGATCTAAGCACACTCTAATTACCATTTGAGAAAGGAAGCTCTAAGAACACCAACCAAAAAATACTAGCTTCTGTTCTCACCCTTTCACTTCTCACTGCATCCTAACGTATATTCCATTGATCATCCTTCCCTATCTTTGTAACGCTTTACAAGGCAAAATGATGGCTTGAGTAAAGTTGAAAAAAAGGAAGTGAAGCAGAATAGTTTGGTAATCGATACAGATGAATCATCCGTTTTTGTAAAATGGTGAACAACAAACAGATCGGCAAGCCATGGCATTGTATAGCTAATGCAGGCAACCCTTTTAGACTAGTTGCATCATGAAGCAAGCTAATCAGTGAAAATGGCTCCACTATCTGTCTTATGAAATTATGGTTAAGTAGCTCTAAGAACAAGAAGGCGCCCTTAAAGCATGACAAAGGTGACTTGACAAAGAAGCAACAACAAACCGGGTGAATAACAGTCATTATTGAGCGTGCCGTGAAAAACATTAGCGATTGCTAGTTCATATCATGTTGATATCTACTGAAAATCATGTACCTGTGATTCATGAAACAAAAACCTTAGCAAGAATATGCTTCTTGCATTGACTTCAGGATCTATATCCAGTCTACTTAACTGTCCGCTCTAGTCCGGTGTTTTTTCTCCATCCACAGAGGGCAAACTCATAACACGATACAGTTCTTCCTTATTTAATTCCTCATTACCTATTTTGTACCTTAGGGAGGCCCAATCATGCAACCGAAGAGTGCAGTCCATAAATACCGGAAGCCTATCATGTGAAGAACCGTATAAAAGAAACCTGACCTGCAGGAGACAGATGCTTGATTGTCCCCAATGGATGCTCAACCTCCAAGAGAGTATTCCACTATATTGAGTTTGCTATATGAAGCCGATTTCGAAGGACTTCAAATCTGGCCGTGCAAGAAACTGCAAGAACAATCACAAAGTATTTTTCGCAATTGCATCAGCAGTGAAACTGGACAGATAATAAAAAAACCAACAGAAAGAAACACCCAATTGTACAAAAGATTGACATTGATGGTGAAATTGATAATGCGGCTCCACAAAGCAGATTTTTTATCTCTCATCCGGATTGACCCGAAAGGAAAAACTATGATTACCCGGATACTGTTTAACCTTACTCTTGATGATGCCCCTCACGGGAGCCAATCAGAACAACCACGATGATCATCAACACGTAAAAAAGCACAGCAATGCAGATTGCTAAACGGGGAAGAAGAAGAAGAACAAAAAGAAAATCAAGAATGTGAACAGCACAACACAAGAAGGAATCAAAACCTGAGAGAAGAGAACAGAGAGAGAGAGACGTGAAGCTGAGAGCACGTTGATGAAGTTGCATGAGAACCAAGAAGGCCCGGATTTAGAAAATTCCCTCAACTCTTTTCGTAAAGATTAAATTTTTCTTCTTTAAGAATCAATTTCCTGAGCGAGGCCGTGTGTTTGGTTGGTCTTCCGCGTACTCTGCTTCATCGTTCAAAGCCTCCTTCAGGGGAAGGCGAGAGAGCGCTTGAAAGTCGGAGACTCGGAGCTTTTTCCACAAGCTCTCTCTCCCCCTCTCCATCGAGGTTGTGGGGTGGTCGCCACGTGTCCGGACCAGAACAATGGCGACGGCCCGTCTTCCGTGCCAGCTTCGTCGGTCGCTGATGCCATTAGATTGAAGCACTATTGAAGATCATGTGAAATTTGAAAGAGTGAGATAATCTTCGGTTACGAGATAAATGATTAAGTGTTAATATCACAAAAAAACCTTAAATTAATATAAATGTGATAAATTTATCTCAAACTCTTGTAAAATATCACGTTGCAAGTATATAATAGAAAGAATAAAGAAAGAAAGTCAATAAACACAAAAGATACTAAAGAAGGCCAAGAAAGAAAATTTTATTTCAACTAATTTCTGCTTCTTACCATGACCAAAACTAAGCTCCTATTTATAAGAGAATAAAGATGCATTTTTCATTAATATCAATGTATTGAATAAATACATACATTAGATAGGAAATGAACATCCATTGAATTGAGATATGTAATCAAAATATATAACATAAATGTACCATAATAGGTACATGAATATGATGGATATTTATTCATGTATTTCATAATACTAACTAATTTTTTTACCATAAAAAATCCTAAACTAATGCACATTTGACTAATTTACCATAAATTAGTAAACTTGTGATAAATTTATCGTTCTTTAATTTTCGTTAAATTTTATCGTCAAATTATTGCATTGGATAACACGTCACAATTATCGAGTGTACGTTTTTGGGATTTTTATCCTCTCTTTGTCACAAGTGTATCAATTTGGAGTTTTTTATGGTATTAACTCAATTTAACGGAAACTAACGGAAGGTATATTTATCACATGTGTATCAGTTTAGAGTTTTTAGTGGTAAAAAAATTAATACGAGGGTAAATTTTTCGTAAATATACTAATTTGAAATTTTTGGTAATCGAAAAATAGTTTGGAATAAATTTATCATGAGTGTACTAATTTGAGATTTTTTGTGGTAAAAACATAATTTAGTAGGTAGTTGCTTCAGGCTTTAGTTTCCGAAAAAAAAAAGTTCAAATCAGAGTATTTCCTTAAATTAAAATTTTCTGGAGTTGTTCTTCCAAATTATTTCGAAAGCACTCTAGAATGGTACGGCATGTTTGTTTGGGATTAACCGAAGGTAAAATACCGGTTTTTTTTTCCTTCTCTGTCGAAAATCAATATATTTATCTGAATCTAAAACATTACGAAAAGATCATATGTAAAATCACAAACCAAAGTTTATCTGTGGTGAACCAAAACTTTTAGCCTCTCGTTAAGCCAAGATCCTTCTGAAGTGAACCTGATGGCCCCTCATGCAAGGTAGAGCTTATTCTTAAAATGGGCTATCCCAAACCCTACCGATCATTATTTTGCTATTTTAATTATTCAATTATTATTAAACTTAGAAATAGCCAACAACCTATTATGGGCCGGTTAGGGGGCGAATAAGACGGATAGTCCTATCTACTTTTGTAAACTAGAGATTCGTAGGTCTAAAGTTTTCTTCAAATGTGATTTTTTTTATCTTTATTTATTTATTTATTTTTGGAACGCATTGGAGAGGCAAAAAGACAAACTGAAGTTAACTTAAACCCGAACCACGACAATAATACATAGCATATAGGAGCAGATGAATCAAGCAGCTCGCAAAGCAGAGGTAATTTACTCATCAACCAGAGAATATATTGTCTCGATTTTTATTTTATTTTTTGGATTTTTTCGTGGACACAAACAATGTCAAAATCTAATTATCATGCATGGATGTTTAAGCAATGAATAATCGAGCCAATCCACAATAAAGCAAACAAAGTACGACGAAAAAAATTAATTCGAGTTATGCATGAGAACAAAGAAATAAGCATGCACTAAACTACTAAAAATATAATGTTGTTCTATATCAACCGTGACCGCGAATGCAAAGCAAATTAATGTAAACTAATACAAATCAAAATAGAATTTATAACTTAAAAATTCACATCAAAACAAATTGAAAGGGAATCAGTTCAAAATAAACCATATGCGAGACGAGCCGCTCCATTTTTTTTTTTTAATTCGGGTTAGGGATGCACTCAGGAATAAATACTCAAACAAAATCAAAGTAAAATATTATCAGACACACAAAATTCAACAAATCGAAAGTACACGATGAATCCCGGATTCCTCCATTTGGATTTTCCTCTTTATCACTTTAGCATTCTCCCAAGGGGCTTTGGGGACTGAAAGCCCATTGGAAAAACTAAACCAAACGTCCTTCAATCCCTCTTTTCTTTCTTTTTTTTTGCAAAGTCGACACAACTTCCCTTCACACGATGATTTACTTGCTTTTATAACGATAACTACCCTTTCAGCATCTTTCCCTTTTGAGAATATGTTAATATGGGAAAAGATACCCAAAAAGCCCTAAACCTATTGTATTTGTATCAATTTAGCCATAAACCTTTTAATTGAATCAATTTAGTACTAAATATTTTTACATTGATATCAATTCAGTCTATCCAATCAATTTTAGCTGAAAATCACTCACATGAACACTAGCAATGCCACACAAGATGATTGGCGCTGATATAGATATTTTTTAATAACATTTTTAATATTTATTTTTTTAAAAAATTATATATATTTTTTTTTTAACTTAGGGTTTGGCTAATGAAGCCAAGATGGCCCTAGTTGAAGCGGCCCTCCCCCAGGGCTGGTTGCCAATCATTCTTGGCCAAACCCTCAATTTCAAGAAAAAAAATCAAAAATTAGTTTTTCTAAAAATATTATTAAATAATATCCACGTCAGTGTCTACCTTCCTATGTGGTATCGCTTTGGTCCATGTTAGCTATTTTTAGCCAAAATTGGTTAGATAGACTTAATTAATACCAATGCAAAAAAGTTTAGAAATGAATCAGTATCGATATAATAGGTTAAGTACTTTTCCGGTGCTTTTCCCTATGAATATGTGGTCGAACTACATCTTCAAAAGATGGAAATTATATTTATTTATTTAGCTTTCACCGCCTCTTTCAAATTTTATACCCAGCCTATTTGGGTCAAGTTCATATTTCCTACCAAGTACTGACTAAACATTATCCTCTTGTGTTTTCATTTAACATGAAGTCGTTCGGCCAAGCAAGGATAAGAACGGGGATGGCCGATTTTCACAAAGAGGCCGGGCTCAAATGGGCTCGATTTTAAAAATGCGAACGAATTTGAGATCCCCATTCAAAGCTAATTTCGCACCAATTTGAATGCAATCCACAAACGGACCTACGTTTCATTCAATCAAGGTATACCATTCCTCAACCAAAAAAAAAAAAAAGTTCTCAATATTTTCGCTTATTTATGAGTCAAATTTTATCATTATCGATGAATTACTATTCCTAATTTTCATAAAATGCATGAGAGATCTTTAGGCAAAAAATTATGTGTCAGGACTTTAAAATCCCTTGTTGTTATTGCCCTTGTCGTACGATATCAAAGCATATTTTAAAACGATAACCAAATAAAATCCTAGCTTTCCCTCGCTTTCCCACAGGTTGGCCATGCTGAATATCAGAATTTCGAGTTGCTTCAGATCTCGCTCAGATCCTAGATTTTGAGTCCTGGATTTACTTGGAAATTTCTATTCCAACATATGATCCAAAACAAAACCCTAGCTTTGCTGAACTTGCTCATGATCTCGGAAACCCACTTGGAGACCTTTTCTTATTAGTCCTGCTTCTTGAGTTCCTTCACTTCAGTCCTGAAATGTCAGTGTTGCAATGAGCTTGCTTGTGTTGTGCAGCTTCTCCATCTCTACACCGGTTGGCCATCGCGCTTTCATGGGTCATCGAAGGCGAGGGGCGCGCTGGCTGCCGCTTCCGGCCCGCGATGAGGTACCAAGCCGAAGGACAAAGGCTCAGCTGGCTGAACAAACCAACCCATAATACTGTCCTCAGAAAAGGGTACAAGAGAAAGGGAAAACATTATGTCACAGTCTCAAAGAAGACGTTGGAATCACTCTTACTTGGGCAAGGCTTGGATGATAATGATCAAGTGTCGTCTACATCACCGTGCGTGGTTCAGCTTGATTCGACGGCAGCGTGTCTCGTGCCCCCGGCGTCGAAATGCTTCCTCTTCTTTGTCGGACTTGTTTCTTGACCAGTAAATCCGAGACAAAACAGAAGAGGTTAGTCAAACAAGCAACATGTAGGAAGGGCAATACCAATATGCATATGGGAGCCAAGAACATGATGATATATGCTATAGCCGAAAATGAGAGATGCTATAGGAGCTCCCTTCAGTCCAATCAATGAGCGGAGCACGACGGAAAGAGTTGCTCCCACGCCATGCACCTAGCTAGACTAAACCTTTGATTGATTGATCACCAGGACACCCGATCGATCCCTCTAGCTAGTGTCGAATCGATTGAGCATAGCTCGGCGCATGAGATGGCAGCTCGGTCCGAGTCTCAGCCCTCTGTATTGGACTGAAAGGAGCTCCCTTTGTATCGCTCTCCTCTGGGAGAGGAGGATGAGATGATATCACAGAAAGATGTGCTCGTTTTTGGCCTTCCTCTGCTGCTTCCTTTAAATACTAGCTCGTCGCTACCTTGTGAAGGGCGGGGAGTCTGAGGGGGAGATGACATAACAGGTCAAGGAAAAGCATCGCAGCAAGGAAGAGACGCCACATGATTCATTCGTGGGAATCTTCCAAATGGTGCTCATAAGATAATCAGATGAGCTTTTGCTGGTTTTTGTCCTCATTCTCATGGTAGTGTACCCTCCTGTTCAAAGCAATATTCAATCAAAATGGCATCCTGTGCAGCTGTGGATGCATGCCCCGTGATTGCTTCTGCTCGCACAGGTATCCAAGACACACTGATCTGTCACCTTTTCTTGATGGACTTCACTGTTGAGATATACTTTATAATTAAGCCTTTTTTTTTATTGATTTATGTCTAGAATGAGATGTTCTTAATGATTTCTAATCGTCATGTATTAAGCTGGTAAGGAGAGAGAGATTATCGAAGAGTGACAGGCATTGGCAAAAAGAATAGCACTGACTTTTATATCATGATAGAAAGTCCAATCCAAAATCTTAAGATAATCGATGAAGGAAAATTATATGAATATTTAGAATATTTAGGATTCGTTATCAAGCGATACGAGATAATACTTAAAAAAAAAAACTCGTCAAAGTTGTTCCACAAGTCACATAGCTTCCCTCGCGTGAGATTTTAGCATTAGCGGGCTTTTGGTGAATAGTTCCTTGATTCATTACTTGGGAGTTTTGACATTCCTGCACTGTTCGATTTTAATAATGTTAATATGGTGCATACTCTTTCAATCGACAAAAAGGGTGCCAAAGAATGGGCCTTGACGACCCTTATAGTCATGAGAATCTCACACTTACCGTCGAATCGTCGATGCCAAACTCCATCGTGTCGATAAAATCGTGTCCCCCAAGCCTCAAGAGCCCAAGTAGGTCGGAGATTCGTTACGACATGGCTCGAACTTCCGACGTCTAATAGACGGCAAACACGAGATCATCGAGCCAACCATCCTCGGCTGGATGAACCATCTGATTGGATTGAGTGGCTTCTATGGTGTTTTTAGCGTATGCCTGTCGTCTAAAGTTCAAAACGTGGGGTTTTGCTTGTAATTGGCCAGGGAGGCCACCTGTCCACCAAAATCTTTGGGAAAAGATTCAGCCGTACAGATATTCCCATCTTCAAAACGTTCGTCCAAGGTTTTCGGTCAAAAGGACAGGCGTGAGAAACCCCCCCAAGACGCACGAAGCTCCGAACCCCAGCCGTCCGATTGGTCATCCAAAACAAGGTACGAACGGACGGACGGTCGGTCGTGATCCCAGGCCCGGAGGACACTTTTGGGAACTTGGGCAGATATCTGTCGTGACCTTTGGAAGTTTGCAGAAATTCACGAATTCCCTACATCGACTCTTTTAAGGTCACACAGTGCTGGGTAAGATCGGGTCGTAATCTTCACGTAGATCTCGATTCTCATCTTGGACGGGACATCGCATGGTCTGCTGCAATCTGAGAGCACTACTGCTTTACACAAAAAATATTTTCGCCACCTGATCGTCCTGTTGCGTGAATTTTAACTCTGACTTGCTACGCGATTTCTAAATTTTTAATATGTTTAATATAATCTATACAATTTAGTTGAATATGTAATGTTGTTTTTGGAATTTTTATTTATTTAATATGATCGGTAAAATTTTGATAGATGTGCAAACTAATTTATTGAATGTACAAAAATATCCTATGCTAACACGATACAAAACAAGAAGAGTTCCCTACCATGTTTGGCTTAAAGTTGCTATTCGGACCCAGAGAAAGAGGTGTATTGACAGTCGATATGAGATTGAACTATGAGTGCTTTATTTAGCACAAAATAAATCATTTTTAAAAAATGCATTTCACTGAAAATAATCTTTTTATCACTTATATAATCAAACAAACTAAAAATATTTTGTCGTCTTCGAAAGTGTTTGGACATAAACTATCGTCGATTATCAAAATATTTTCCATTGACTAATTATTTCACAAAAAATATTTTTCAAATCATTCATTTTCTGGTAAACAAACACACCCTTCATGTGTGACCACTTGTTTTCATCTAGAGAAGTACCCAAGATATTCGAACAGCCACCAGCACAGTGATTGGCCTAGTGGTATAAAGGTTAGTTTCGAGCGCTTTGGGGCTCCTCTGGTCACGGGCTCGATACACCCCGTCGCCCCTAGTCCCTCCTTGGCCTCGGGGAGCGTTGGCTAGTCCTCGGCGCAAGTTCGACCAGGTCAAATGCGTAAAATAACTCCGGCTCTATTTTCCACTAGCGCCACGGTGGGGCGGCGGCGGCGGCGGCGGGGAGGGGCTTTCTCAGCATGAAGTAGCTATGGCTCGAAACTGCATGCTCCATGGCGGTGCGGAACTCCTGTGGTGACGTCCAAGAGGATCATCGACTCTAATCGGCCCTTTCCACTCCAAGAAGATAAAATCATACGAAGGTGTATAGATTGATTCGTAGTGTATTAAATTATTTGATCTTATGAATAGTCTTTATCCTTTCCACCGTCATTTTGATAACAATTTTTGCAAAACAGCGACATCAAGAATGTTAAGGTCAATTTAATAACCCTCGTGATGAGAAGATTCTCCATCCATAATTGACATGCACAGCACAATATAACTCGATTAAAAGCTAGAAAACGACGACGAATTGTGGTCAACATCTCCATATAAAAAAGGAATGAGATAACCGTGAAGGCGAAATGTTCCCGATTATGAAAAGGGTACAGATGGCATGAACATCAAGTAGACTGAGCAACAGTTCATAGGTGCGAGGAAACAAATGATTCGTGTAAATTTAAACGCGCGACACATGGTATGACGAACACGATTCTGCGCATGATCCGTGGCACATGATACGACGAACACGAGAGGGATGCACAAAATCATCAACAGAACAGATCTTGCCGATGTATATTAACGACATCGAATCGAATTACGTTATATGCCAATTTCTGATTAAAACCCATTTAGTTTATCGTATGTCCTCGCGCAACAACCATGGAATGGGTCGATGAACTTGCTAGCAAAGATGGTGCAGATGCATAGCAAGGATGTGTTGATAGAGACAAATGAGAAGTTTATGTGGCTTCTGCCTTATTGGAGAGATGAAGGTGATTGCCTAATCAATCACCCTTTTCGATGGTTAATCTAGAGATGTCCGTGTCAAGGGAAACAAGGGGTATGTAATTATAAAACAAAATTTATAAATTTATTACAATTATGTTAATTCAATCTCAAATCTTTTTTCATCAATTCAATTCTAAAATTTTTTAAAAAAATATTTTTTAAAATTGTTCTTCTCCTTTTCCTTCTCCTTCTTCTTCTCTTTCTTCTCTTTCTTCTTCCCGCACCCATTGTGGCCGGCAACCTTGGGCAAGATTGGCCTCGCCTAGCCCATCTTGGGGAGCAGCACCCAAGCAAGGCCAGCCTCATTGGCCACAGGCTAAGGGAGCCACAAGGCTACCGAGCAAGGTGGTTGCAATGGCCTCGCCAGCCCCAGTGGGTGAAGGAAGGAAAAGGAAAAAAGAAAACAAGGAAGGAAAACAAAATTAAAATTAAAATTAAAATTTGAAGGCATCAACGTCGGTCTCGCCAATTAGGACAATTGGTGTCCACGTCAGTGATTTCTGGCCAAAATTGACCGAGTGAACTGAATTAGCACAAATATAAAAGGCTTATAATTCAATTGCAAAAAAAAAAAGATTTCGGACTGAATTGGCACAATTGCAATAAATTTGTAACTTTTTTGGTAATTTTCTCGCAAAGTAAGAGACTAAGGTTTACATAGTTTTGGCTCTCTTAAATTATACATCGATCCGCAAAATCTCTCGAATCGACTCAGTGTCACAAGCAGAAGAAGATACTCTGTGCATCTGCTCTCGCAAATAATATGCAGAGAAATAAGATAATCGCGGACGAGGGTTCTCTAGAGTGGAACTTGAAGTTTGGTTGCCCCATATATCGTACAAGCAATGCAATTGATCGGTTGCCTCAAATCAGCTAGATAATCAAAATAAAAGATACTAAACTACAAGTTTGGTTGCCATGTATATCATGCGACCAATGTAATTGATCGATCGCATCACGTCAGTCATGTAATAGAAATAAAAGATACTCTCTCCCCAGCAGGACATTCTTCCTTGAGCACCAGCCAGTAAGAAACAAACCTTTGAACTTGGCCATGGTCCGTAATAGGGTCGGACCATGGATGGGTCGTTAGATGGGACCATTGTATCAAGCTGCTGGTTTGAACATGTCTCGTTCGATTTTTCTTCTTCTGGGCTCAGGCCCAATTTGTAAGTGGAACAGATAACGTTGGCAGTGTTGAGCCTTGGGGCCGTGGGCCGGGTCAAACCTTTTATTTAGACAATAAGTTACCGTCCGCGAGTTATGCCGTTACAATTTCCAACTCAAAAATCGCTTTTGAGTGATGAGTTCATCTTATAATTCAGAGATAATTTAAGTTGATGGGTTTCCATCTATTACTGGATCGGTTATCTACATTGGACGTGCATGTTCTTTTCTTCGCGATCTTTCTAAATAAATAAATAAAAATTGTGAATAAAAATAAGATGGAAGGAAGCTGACCATGATGGGTACATATTCATCTAATCTTGCCCACTCGAAATTTGTCTTAAGCGATGAAAAGGATTACCCAAACCTAATCCATCTTTCCCTCTCCCTTTCTCCTTTGTTACCAGCCGCCGGAATCACTGTCGCCGCTGGAGCATCATTGACCACCGCCACCCTAGCGATCGATGCCACCGCACCACAATCACCACAGTCGAGTTCCTCAGCCCTTCACTCTCTGGCTCACCGACCTTCGCCGTCCCTCGTGTGTCCAGACAGCAGCCTTAATATCGCCGCCAGGCAGCCACATAACCTTTTCCAAAGGAAAAACCATCGCACATGATAAGATGACCAGCTCAATCATAATAGGAGAGAAGGGGGGGGGGGGGGGGGGGTCCGATCTTCCATCAGTCGATAAAGACAAACCCGGTCGTGTGGTCGAAAACAAATTCTTAAAGTATCCTACACAATCTAATTTCGTTTTGGCAATTTCTGGGGCATGATGACTCCTATCGAGTCATCGATTATTGATTAAGTGCCCTTTTGTTTTGTTTCCTTTTTCGACTTATAAAAGTATAAATAAATAGTGTTTCTTTTTCTCAGTAGTTTATCTAGAAGATGTCGGTACATGGTATATCAGAGAGATCATCCTTGGCAAAGTTTGTCAGCAATATTGTTAAGGTTTCTATGGACCTTAACTAATGAAACAAACGTACCAAAAAAGTATTAAATCTATTACATCGATATTAATTCAATCCTAAACTTTTTAATTATGTTAATTTAATGCTAAACATTTTGTATTGGCATCAATTCAGTCAA
This sequence comes from Psidium guajava, assembly GCA_016432845.1. Lineage (NCBI taxonomy): Eukaryota > Viridiplantae > Streptophyta > Magnoliopsida > Myrtales > Myrtaceae > Psidium > Psidium guajava. The sequence continues at coordinate 38,694,105 of CM028228.1, forward strand.
TTCGATGAATTTTAGCTTAAAATCACTGACATAAACAATAGTCGTCGTAGGCCATCCTATATAATACGATCGGCACTATCATGCAAAATTGTTTTTTTAATATATTTTTTTTTCATATTTTGTGTTCTTTTTTTCTTTTTTATTTTTAATTGTGGCCGGGGAATGCCGCCAAATTTGGTGAGGGCTCAACCACCGGGCCGCCTCATCAAATCTAGTGAGGGGTCACCTAGGCGAGGGCTTGGCAGCCCTCGCCTATGGCTTGAGGTGGCCTAGCGAGGGCAAGATCTCAATCATTTTATTACTCAAGATCTCGATCGAATATGCCAAGACTAATGAACTCAAAAGGAACTCCTTCCATGTAACCCGACTCTAATTTGGTTGCACCAGATATTGGAATCGAACTCGAGACCTCACACTTCTTAAGGCGGGAGATCTCAACCATTTTGTTACTCGCCTCAACCCTAGAGCCCATTATATTTCGGAACTTCGACACAACGCTAATAACTTGGTTTTCCTCTCCAAAAAATGGAATTTCTCAAACCTTTTCTATCATATTGTTCATTGCAATCGCATAAAACAAGTCATGCCAATAACAGGAAACCTAGATAGATACGTCGTCACAGACTTGGGGGTCCTCTTGCTAATCAGAACGGACGGTTTTCAGCCTCAACATGGGATGACCACGGCCAGTTATAGATTGTGGCATCGAGCGCTTACCCGACACCAACATCGGACCTCAACCAGCCAAGAGCTGAAAGAAAGGACATATAATCCCAGAGTTGCTTGACATATGCTCCTCTGCGTGGCCCAGATTCACCGGCAAGCCAACGAAATTAACGACCTCTTAAGCCGGACTCCTCTCACCTCTTCTGAACAAGAAGACCATGATCGACGATCCTTCACGTACAGCCTCGCATCCAGTGGACCTAAATGCAGACAGAGAGAGAGAGAGACAGAGACAGAGACAGAGAGAGGTTGAAAGCAACCTCTGGGACTTGCGAACAAGAGTAATAAAGATGTAACGGGAATAATTGATACGTAAAGACAGAACAGCAAAGGCTGGGTCGTCAATGCTTGCATGGGAACGAGAAATCGGAAGAAAAATCCGGGAAGCTGGGGCCCACGAGGAATCCTCCGCGGCGGCGTCCAGCCAGTAGGAAGCCAGGGATTTGGATGAACTTCGAATCACCAGCCAATCGCCACCGAGATAAGACCTCCGTGTGGGCCCCAAAAATAACAAAAGACAGGACACTCTGCAAGAAACTGACAAAAGCGCATGGGCATAAAAAAAAAAAAAGGGCAAAAGTACCCTCGCTGTAGGGCTTCTTCCCTGAAGACCCATGAGCCAGTCCACAACCAAAATCGCTCCTCCATGTACGAAAGAGAAAGTTTGAATAAAATGAATGAAGAGAATTCAATCATTGCAATCAGCTGGGGCCTGCACATAAATACTCGAAACCGACTCGATATTCTCTCTGCCAATTCTTCTGCAGTCCCGCACTCTCCTCTTTCGGTTTATTGAGATCCTTCGGGCATATCGCCGCGATTGCCGATTCTTTTCCTGCCGTGTAGATATATATTGGGAGGATATCGGGATCAGAATTCGCGGCGATCCGTCATGATTACTGAGAGGAGAGCCGCCAAGTTCTTCGGGGCGAGGACGGCTCGTGCCTGCGACAGCTGCTTGAGACGGCGAGCCCGATGGTATTGCGCCGCGGATGACGCCTTCCTCTGCCAGGGCTGCGACTCCTCCGTGCACTCCGCGAACCAGCTGGCGCGGCGGCACGAGAGGGTCCGGCTTGGGACGGCCTCTTCATCGTCTTCCAGGATCGGCGGCGGCGCTGAGTCGCCAGCCCCACCCCAATTTGTCGACAATTCAGCTGCGCCGGCGTGGCACGGTGGGTTCACCCGCAAGGCCCGGACGCCCCGGATCAGCAAGAAGATCTTGCTGCGGTCACAGGCGAGGAATAACTTTTGCGAGGACGAAAAGACTTTTAAATTGAACCTCGCTCTTGACGACGATGTCATCGATCACGACCTAGTTCCTGAGATTGGCAACGACTTAGGAGGATCTCCGAACGAGAATTACAACGAAGAAGATGACGAACAGTTGCACTGTCGGGTGCCGGTTTTCGACCCTTTCGCATCTGAGATGGTCGGGGACGAGATGGCGGATATGCTGCACATGGGCGACGATGTTCTGCGGGACGGGTCATTCTGCCTGCCCTTGGATGTGGACCTCGCGGAGTTCGCGGCCGACGTGGAGAACTTGTTGAGCGACGGCAACGAAGGAGGGACCGACGAAGACTTTGAGCGCGATATGAAAGACCTGGGAGTGTTGCTGGAGTGCAAAGAGGAAGGCCGTCATGAAGAAGACGGTGGGATTGGGGTTTGCTTTGAGAGGAGAAATCAAGGAGTGGTGAAGGAGGAGGGATTGATGGGAGAGGGAGCTCTGGGCTGCCACGTGGAGATAGGGTTTAACACGACGAACGGCGGCGACGACGTGGACTGGGACTTGGATTGCTATAATGAGAATTACGGTCAGTCACTAGGGATTGAAGAAGAGGAAGAGGAAGAGAAGAAGATGAGGATGGTGATGGTGATGAACGGCGACGTCGAAGGAAAAGCGGCCACGATGAAGAAGAAGAGGACAATGCTGTTGAGGCTGAATTACGAGGGCGTGATGGCCGCTTGGGCCAGTCAAGGCTCGCCGTGGACGACCGGAGATCGACCCGATTTCGACCCCGACGAAGGATGGCCTAATTCCATTGTGGTAATCACTCTCTCTATGTATATCCTATCTCTTTTGTAATAAGGGAGTTATGTATGGGTATATATGTTCAGACATTACGTTTCTCTTTTTTTTTTTTTTGGTCAAATCCAAACATTAGGTTTGAACAACAATTTGCATGTCATTAGTAATAGCTTATGTAGTTGGAGTGATGAAAGGAAATACGGTAACCGGAAACTCGACAAGAGTTATAAGCGTCTTGGTGTTCGACCTTCTTCTTGTTCGATTTTGCCGGAAAATTTTCCTGCTAGATCTCTTTGGCGTGATGGTTTCATGAACTAATTAGTGATGCCTTGGATCGTCACGACTTTGCTGACGTTCACATAAGACCACACCCTACACATTAAGTATAGCGGAGTCTGTACTCCCTCTTCATTGATATTCTTCTAAACCGTCATCAGATTTTCGCAATACCTTTCCTCCTGATCTTTCGGAAATGGCTTAACCAAGATATTTATCCGCTCCGTGTTGCTTTTGGATGTAGGGTACCACGACCGATTCCTTGAAGTATCGCCACACGTTCGTGGAAGCGATAGGGCTTAGGGCGCACGTCAGGGGAGACGATGGAGGGAGAGAAGCGCGAGTGTCGAGGTACAAAGAGAAGAGAAGGACCCGGATGTTCTCCAAGAAAATAAGGTACCAAGTGAGGAAGCTCAACGCCGAGAAGAGACCCCGGATGAAAGGCCGCTTCGTCAAGCGGATGTCCTTCATCTAATTGGGAATGAACAACTAACATGCGTTGTAGGGAATTTCTTTGGTTTCCTTCACAAAGACGCGCAATGGGTAAGATTAGAAGGGAGAAATATGTAATCAAGCTCGATTTTTTGCTAGGTTTAGGCAAAAAATTTGCGAGCAGCGTTCGTCAGGATTTGTATTTTGGCCTACGGTGTCATTTTAACGGAATAAAAGCGCTTAGGTTTGCATAGTTTCAGCAGCCTCCCGCTCCGCTTGCCGCTCGAGCCGAGCTTAAACACGCGCTAATCATTAGGGTTGCTGCAATAAGGAAACCTAGGTGAGTTTGCCGATTTGTACATGCGGGAAGGCCGCTGTATACGTATTCGAATCACTCAGTCTGATTTACTCTAATCACTTAAGTCTCTTCCTCAAGAGAAATGTGAAGGCAATCTTGTACGTACTGAATGTGGCTTTCTGCAGCAAACTGGAGGTTATTCTGGTTTTCTTCAATCAGGTCCTCAAACCAATCAGACCAAACGTTCTCCATGGGTGGGATCTAGACTAAGCTTTTAGCGCAATTCCTCGGTGAGTAAGGTTCTCGTACTATGGTCGGGAGCCTTTTTGTGCTAGGCGTGAAAGAATCAGTCGACCTGTAGCGATGGAGTTCCCATCTGGAATGGCAATTCCCCGATCAGGTGCTACTTCTTTTTTCGCGGGTATCGCCACACCACCTAGGGTTTCTTCGTTGAATGAACACGTCCTGGGCTACTTTTGTTGGAAATTAAACCAAATTTATGAGACTTTGTTATTCTTAAGGAGTCTTTATTGCTTTGTTAGTTTTCAAGATACAATGTTTAGATTCATGTTCTGAGTGGTTTGTTGTCTTTTCATTTATAAGTTGGTAGAAGAATCATGTAGTTGAAGAGTCTTGTAGAATGCCTATATAAAAGCTTGTCCTGTAATCCTTTTAAGGTGTGGTGGTGGATTACCTAGAATACAGTACATGGCTGTCACGCCCCGGACTCGTCGGACGCGCAACATCCCTCCACTTGCTAATTCGCTCATCGCCTGGCCAAAATGAACGACAACTTAGGACTCATCGCGATCAAACGACGGCTATCAAAAGCAACATCGAAAAGCGTACAATCCCCTGAAATATACACATGTAGGTTAAAGAGATAGAGAAGATCAAATTTACATACCATAGCATAAAACATTAGACGTTCAATACATCCTAGGTGGGAAAAACTATCATCTGAATCTCGAAGACAAACCTAAGTTGGCCAAGATCAAAAAAGGGATAGACCAAATCAAAAAGTCACTAAGCTCCGTCCATGCATCATCGGGACTACTCGTCCTCTAGCAAGAGCCATTCCTCCGGATCAGACTTCTCGGATATTAGGAATAATCAAATCTATGGTCGAGGGTCTGAAATAGCGATCAGCCAAAAATATGTGAGTCGAAACTCAGCAAGTACATGTCTAAACTTAATTTAGAATGAAGCATATGTCTCAAGCTAGAACGTAAGCAATCACACGCGTATTGTGACTTCAGATCACACAGATACAAATGTACATGCAATGATTCACTTGGAGTCCCCAATGGCTCAGTAGCTCTTCCAGATTGAACCCCACCAGTGGCTCAATAGCACTTTCGGTCCCAGCCACATCGTAGACGTCTGAGGCCTGTGCCTCAACCCGTGTCTAATCACACCAAAGTTGACACCCTCATCTCTCCAGCTACACCGTACCGAGCATGTTCATGCACAACTGCAACCACTGTAGCTCAATTAGCACTGCGATCGGCACCTCCTTATCGCTTCATTTTCCCGATGGCCCCCTAGACACTTTCAGGCCGTCGCGCATGGTTCTACGCACTCCACCAAACGTACATATCTCATGCCAGCGTGTAGATCAATAATGAGTAGCATAGAGTCCTCAATTGACTGGACTATTAAATATTCATGCAAGTCAGCTGTGCTACATGCATTTCCCAAAATTATTCGCATGAGCACACAATTCACCTCAAAATACATCGAATAAAATAATCAACCATCGCACGTTACAAAAATCTCGCATTCCAGGACCCGATTTCCATTATAAGTTGTCTAGGTTCAAGGGCAAGTAATTCGGCTCACATGGCAAATTCTAGAGTTCACAAAAATACGAATTTACTTTTATGGCTAGCAGTAAATATTTGACATTCAACATTTAAGAAATTAAATATTTTTCATCATGAAATTTTTCCTACCAGTCCCTAGTATACCTGACATTTTAAGTCAAGTTTAGAAATATGCTCACCCAAAAATCAAGTCCGAGCTCATGAATAGCGGGATGATAGTAGCTCGGTTGAACGGCGAACTTGGACGAGCGACGGTGGTGAGGTGGCTCGGCCGAGCGACGACAAGCTCAGGCCACGAACGGTCGATGAGCTTGGGCCACGGACGATGTTGAGCTCACGCGTGACGCGACTTGACTGAACGGTGGCCGATCGCGTGGATGACGATTGGGCAATAACAATTTGCAGCAGCAAATTCACAGCAAATGAGTAAAAATTCCAATAGCAAATTCAAGGATATGTAGCAGTGGTTGAAGTTCAAGCTGCCGAGAGGAAGAAAATGAAGATTCAGTAGCTACAGGGCATACCAGCCGTGAGTAAAGGAAGAGGGGACAGCAGCAACGTGCATATTGCAGCAGCTCATCGCAACTAGAGAGAGAAGAGCAGAGTAGTAGTAAGCCATGAGCAGCAGCCACTTCAAGTAGCTTCAGCCTCGGGGGAAGCAAATGAAGACGCCGCAGCAAATGTTGAAGGAAGAAGCAGCACGGCCCAACAGAGAACACGAGGAAAGGAGGAGCAAAAGCTTCAACTGAGATGATTGTCCAAGGAAGAAGACCGAAGAAAGAGAGGAAGAAGAAGCCAACTGCATCAAAGATTATTATGGGAATAGTGGAGTTGATGGCTTGAACATCTGAAATTTTGTCTTATCTGCATGGGAATTGAGCTTCAGCAAAAAATGAAGCAGTCAACCGAAAGTTATCCAAGGAGAAGGTCCCAACTCATCTTCAATTGCAAGTGGGTTTTTAAGTGAGCATGTGGGCTTGAGGGGAAAAGCTTATGCCGAAATGGGAGAAAGAAAAATAACACAGTGTACATGGGCTTAAGCTGAAATTGGGAGGGACAAACTTTGACTTTTCTTGTCCTAAGTTTAAGGACGTCACAATAGCCTTATTCATCTCCTCCTTGAATATTTTGCGAGTCTTGAGAGTTCATCTCAGAAATTCTTCCCACCTTCACCAAAATTACTTTCCGTTGTGACTCTCTTTTTTTCGACAAATTGGTATCAGAGCTCCACGGTTCATATCATGGCCTCAACAAGCAATCAGCTTTCTTGTCAATAGCCAAGCCTCACCAAAGAAAACTATGGTAACTGGGCTTCTCAAATGAAAGCCATACTCGGTGCCCATGGTGTATGGGATCTTGTCAATACTGTCTATGATGAGCTAGATGAAGAAGTCGTAATGAAACAAACTCAGAGGAGAAGACTCGAGTGAAAGATCAACTTGCGTTATCAATCATCTATCAAGCCTTAGATGATTTTATGTTCAAGAAAGTCTTGAATGCTACCACGTCTAAGGAGGCATGGGAGATCCTTTAAACCACGTACTAAGGAGTAGAGATAGTGAAAAAGATTCGCCTTCAAACTTTGAGAGGTGAGTTTAAGGTAGTCCGCATGAAAGAATCTAAGTCAACTTCTATTTATTTCACAAGAATTTCAGCGATTGTGAATCAGATGAAAAGGATTGGCGAAGACGTTCTTGATGTTCGTGTTGTTGAAAAAATTCTGCGGTCTCTAGATAAGAAATTCGACCATATCATTGTCGCTATTGAGGAATCTAAAGATCTCAATACCATGACAATCGATGAACTTCTGGGATCTTTGCAAGCTCATGAAGAAAGACTCAAAAGAAACAATTCTGAGCCGGTGGAGGAAGTACTTCAAACTTGGTTGACTATCCGAGATGACAAGAGCCAAGGAAAAAACCCTATGCAAACCTAATGGGTCAATCAAGATAGAGATCGAGGTCGCGATCAAGGCCATTTCCACGGAAGAAGCTGAAGCAAAGGAGATGTCACCAAAAGTAATGCATGTTACCAGAATAAAAAAAGTACTCGAGGAAGAGGAAGGAACACTTATGACCGGTATGATAAATAAAAAATTTGATGTAATAATTGTAATAAAGTTGGCCATTATGCTTCTGAGTGTTGGCAAAAAGAAAGAATTATTGCAGATGAAAAGGCGAACTTGGTGAATGATGCCGGTCAAGTCCTTTTATTGGCATTAAAAGAAAATATAAATGAGAAGAATGATATGTGGTACTTGGACATTAGAGCAAGTAACCACATGTGTGGCCAAAAAGAGATGTTTACCAAGTTGAATGAGACAATAAAAGGAAAAGTTTCATTCGGTAATAATTCCCAAATTCTTGTCGAAGGGAAAGGTGCGATTCTGATTCATCTGCAAACGGGGCTTGTTAATTTATTGCTAACATGTATTATGTATCAAAAATGTCAAGCAATATTTTGAGCTTGCGACAGCTTCTAGAGAAAGACTATACGGTGCATATGAAAAATTCCGACCTTGTTTTGAGAGATCGTAATAATAAATTGATTGCGCATGTGAAGATGTCAAAGATCAGGATGTTTATTCTCAACATAAAAAATGAAATGTCTAAGTGTTTTCAAGCATGTGTAGACAATCCTTCATGGTCGTAGCACTTGAGGTTTAAGCATCTCAACTTCGGTGGTCTCAAGTTATTATCTCACAAGAAGATGGTGTATGGCTTACTGAATATTGATCATCCTGATCAACTTTGGAAAGGGTGTGTATTTGGTAAACAGCCTCAAATAAGCTTTCTAAAGGAATCAACTTACTAAGTAAAGACGCCACTGGAGTTGATTCGTTCCGATGTATGTGGACCAATCACTCTTCAATCCCAAGGTAATCATCGGCACTTTGTTATCTTTATTGATGATTTTATTCAAAGGACATGGGTATATTTTTTAAAAGAAAAGTTAGAAGTGATTGTTACTTTTAAGCACTTCAAGAAAATGGTTGAAAAGGAAAGTGGTCATTTTATTAAGTTCTTGAGAACTAATCGTGGAGGTGAATATACTTCCAATGAATTCAATAAATTCTGTGATTATCATGGCATTTGGCATTTCTTGACGGTATCATATTCCCCATAACAAAGGGGCATAGCTGAACGAAAAAATAGAATTATTATTATTATGGTTCACGGTATGCTGAAAAGAAAAAATCTTCCAAAGGAGCTTTGGGGTGAAGTTGTCATGTGTGCAATTTATCTACAAAATCGGTGTCCCACGTAAGGACTCGATGGTGTGACTCCACAAGAAGCATGGAGCGAGAAAAGACTTGGTGTTTCTCACTTGAGAATCTTTTGGAGCATTGCATATGCTCATGTACCCAATCAAAAAAGATCGAAGTTGGAAGACAAGAGCAAAAGCTCATTTTTATTAGGTATGTTATCTCATCAAAAGCTTACAAATTGTTTGTTCCTCACGCTTTGAAAGTGTATGTAAGCAGAGATGTGGAATTCAATGAAGAAAGCTTGTGATAGGACATTCAACAAGTTAATGCAACAATTTGTGATGACTCTATCCAACTGGAGATAGAAGATCACTCATCAGTTCTTTTTCTCCAATATCCTCTCCATCATCATCAACGTCCTTGTCAAGTGGTGATGAAGAGCTGCTAGTACCAAAATCAAGGAGACTATTAGAAATTTATGAACCTACCAATGAGCTTCACCTTGTATGTCTTCTTGCAAACTATGAACCATTTGCTTTTGATGAAGCTGCCAAAGAAGAAAAATGGAGAAAAGCCATGGATGAAGAAATTGAAGCCATAAAAAAAAAAATCAAACGTGGGAACTTGCTTATCTTCCGAAGAACAAATTGGCAATCGGTGTTAAGTAAGTGTACAAGACCAAGAAAAATGAGAAATGAGAGGTTTTCGTTCTAAGGCCAGGCTCATTGCAAAGGGGTACAAACAAAAAGTAGGCATCGACTATGACGAGATATTTGCTCTATCATTTGAATGGAAATGATTAGATTATTGCTCCCCATTGCAGCTCAAAATCGGTGGCCAATCTATCAAATGGATGTCAAGTCGGCATTCCTAAATGGCGTTCTTGAAAACGAATTTATGTTGAGCAACCCAAGGGGTTTATCGTGAAAGGTCATGAAGACAAAGTGTTGCGGCTAAAGAAAGCTGTGTATAGGCTTAAACAAGCACCAAGAGGTTGGAATTCTAGAATCAATGCTTATTTCAAGGCGAATGGCTTTGTACAATGTCCGTACGAATATGCACTTTACTTGAAGCAAGAAAAAGGTGATGTTTATTGACATGTTTATATGTCAATGATCTTGTCTTTACAGAAAATAATTATGCATTGATCGAAACTTTTAAAGCGTCAATGGTGAAAGAATTTGAGATGATTGATAATGTTCTGATGAGTTATTTTCTCGGCATTGAAGTAAAGCAAATTGAAGATGGGATTTTTATTTTCCAAAAAGAATATGCTGAAAATATCCTTGAAAAATTCAACATGAAGAATTGTGCGTCGATTATTACACCAATGGAGAGCGGTGCCAAACTTTCGAAGTTCATGAAGGTGCTGATGTTAATTCGACTTATTATAGAAGCTTGATTAGAAGCTTGAGGTATTAGACCTATACTAGGCTAGATATTATGTACAATGTCGAAATTATAAGTCTATATATGGAGAAACCGAAGGTACCTCATCTTAAAGCAGCAAATAGGATACTTCGGTACATCAAAGGTACTATCTCTCTTGGCTTACATTACTACCAATCTGAATCATTTCAGCTTAGAGGTTATTCAGACAGTGATTATGATAGAGATGTCGATGACTGGAAAAGCACTACGGGCTTTGTATTTTTTCTAGATGAGACTATTTTTATGTGTTCGTCGAAGAAGCAACCCAATGTTACTCTATCAACATGTGAAACTGAATATGCAGCTACATCGTCATGTGTTTGTCATGCAATTTGGCTAACAAAACTGCTCAAAGAAATCCATATGGAGCAGAAGAATGCAACGAAGATTCTTATTGATAACGTTTCAACCATTGCCTTGGTGGAAAATCCAATTTTTCATGAAAAGAGTAAACATATCAATGTTCGGTATCATTTTTTTTTTTAGGAACAAGTCAAAGACAAAGAAATCAAAGTAACGCATGTGAAGACAGGGGATCAAGTTGCTGATATTTTTACGAAACCTCTCAAGATCGATGGGTTTCAAAAATTTAGAAGTCTGCTTGGAATGATAAATGGAAGAGAATTTGGTTTAAGGGGGAGTGTTGGAAATTAAACCAAATTTATGAGACTTGGTTATTCTCAAGGAGCTTTTATTGCCTTGTTAGTTTTCAAGAGTCTTTTAGAGTTACAAGATTTAGATTAATGTTTTGATTGGTTTGTTGTCTTTTCATTTATAAGTTGGTAGAAGAATCATATAGTTGAAGAGTCTTGTAGAATGCCTATATAAAGGCTTATGCTGTAATCCTTTTAAGGTGTGGTGGTGGATTACCGAGAATACAGTACATAGACCTATTCATCTCTTCCTTGAATATTTCATGAGTCTTGAGAGTTCATCTCCAAAATTCTGCCCACCTTCACCAAAATTACTTTCGGCTACGTCTCTCTTTTTTTCAACAACTTTAAGAACGCAAAAGACTGGGATATAACTTATAACAACACAAAGGAGGTTACAGAGCTCTTACTAGCTAATTGGTATACCAGTCATGAGTCTTTCATGAATAGTATCTCAAACTTGGAGCTAATTAGCATCTGAACCTTGGTATCTCTAGCATTATTCTAGATCAATAAGATGCATGTTGGGAACAAGAGTAACTCCTTCAAATTACTTCATTTCGGAGAATTTAAGGCAGGCATAAACACCAATGCGTTCAATTTCTTCCGTGCATTTGCTTTCGGTTTCCTATAGCCGATCCTAAAGCCGTCTCTGCTCAAGTCCCCACCCACCTCCCTCCCTAGGATCTCAAGATCTCCCTTTTAAGTTCCACTCCGATTAGATGGGTCGAGAGGTCCGGCAATGATGAGGGGGTATGAGGATCATAGCATTAGCCAAATGGATTATTCTTAGAATTAGAAAAGGTAATCCTGATGAATCGTTAGATAAGGTAGGTCACACATGAGATCCATAGCATCTAGTAATGCATGTAATTTGATCACAGACATTGGAATCGCCAAATATCTACTTAGATACCAAAAGCTAGACTCAACTATTGACCACGGCCCACATTGCTTTTCAATGGGCTTGCCTGCAAGACCTCAACTAGACTAGAAATGAGAAACTTGTGGACTTTGACAAGTGTTTGAACCGAGGAAAGCCTAATGTCATGAATTCTTTGGTTCCCATTTGGGTTTTATTTGTCGGTACAGCGGGTTAGGCCGTGTCCGGCCAACTCATGCTCTCGACCGTTCTCCCTTCTCGGGCGATCTTAAGGGTGCACTCCCCACATTAGTATCGATCTGGTTAAAAACTACACCTTCTTCAATCTCTCATTAATCAAGCTTGGGCCGAACTTGACTACGAGAATCAATTCAAAAAGGAAATCCGTGGATAAAGGGAAATCCTAAATTTTACGATACCAATTTCCTCTCGATTCTCCTAAAGCTTGGGTTTTCTTTTTTCCAATTGATTCTCTATTCAAGTTATTCGTTCAAAAACTAATGAAATCCACATGATTACGATTGAAATCATCTTCCATTATCACCTATTTTAACAAATCTAGGAATCGATTGATTAGGTTGAACTAAATTAATAGTTTGAAGTGTTACTCCTCGTGTTCAGTCCCAAGAAGTGGCACTACAAAAAAAAAAGGCATTTAGCCACGAAAAATTAGCAACGAAATATAATTCATCGCTAATTTGCGATGAAAACAGCGATGAAAATAACTTTCATCACAAATTCGTCGTAAAATAACAAATAACTTTTAGCCATGAAAAATTAGCGATGAAAATAACTTTCGTCACAAAATAAGAAAGGGATTTTAGCAATGAAATATAATTCATTGCTAATTTGTGACGAAAATAGCAATGAAAAAACTTTCGTCCCACATTTGATACTAAATTCATCGCTAACTAGCGACGACACATTTTTTCGTTGCTAATTAGTAATGATATTTGCAACGATGTAGTTTTGGCGCTATTTTTCCAACAAATCGTTTTCGTTTCTAAAGTCCACCGACACTTTTTCGTTGCTACTTTTGTAGCCAAATAAAATTTTCCATTTTCAAATCTTTTTTCCCACTTTTCTCTCCACACTCTTTTCCCTTCGGCCGCTTTCTTCTCTCTTCTCTCTTTTGTCTTCCCCCTTCTTATGTTATATGGCGAGCATGAAATAAATTGTTGTATATTTCACCATTTTCTTTCATCAATTGCCATAAGTTTCATCGATATTGAGTAATTTTCATTTTTTGTTAGGTACATGTCGATGTGAGACATTGCAATTCTCATCAAATTGAGCACTTTCTACTATCAAAAATTCAACCAAATACTTGGGTGAGTCATCTTGATTTGGCAAATTTTTCATTTTTTTCACTTGAATTTTTTTTAGTACGTATATATTTCACTTGAAGGAGTGCACATATTCATCGTTAAGTAGCGACAACTAATAATTTTCGTCACTAAGCTTTTTTTGCTAACGAAAAAGAATTTTCATCACTAATTAGTGATGACTTGAGAACTATCGCTGCTTATTAGTGACAAAAAAAAAGCTTTTTTCGTTGTAAATTAGTGACGAAATGGGATTGTCATCGCTAATTAGCGACGACCCATAATTTTCGTCACTAATTTCATTTTCATCGCTAATTTGAGACGAAAATCAGATGTTGTCACTACTTGGCGACGATCCCTCCTTTTTGTCGCTAATTTGCAAAGTTTCGTCGCGAATTGGCGACGACATCTTGATGGTCATCACTAATTAGCGACGAAACGGATTCATCGTAAAATTACCGATGACATTTGCCACAACTTTTATCCGCTGAATTGATACCATAATAGTTCCATGTAAAAAAATGAAGTAATGGTAAATTTCATGTGTGTGTGATAAATTTAGGGACATCTTTGTAGATTTGGATTTACCTTGAACTACTATTATTTTTTTGCCATGGTGAACCATTTATAGTTTTAATTAAGATTATTAAACAGTAGATATGATATTTTTAATATTTTATGAGATTTTTTAATTTATTTACAGACACAATGCAAAGAGATAAGGTTTTGATGTATAATAAGAACTTACTTAGACGTCGAGGATTGACTGATGAGTTTCGTACTGGATTGGAATAGTTTTTGGACTTTACTAGTAATAAATTTGTGTTCATGGATGGAAATAAGTTAAGATATCCGTGTAAAAAGTGCAGTAATGGTAAATTTCATGTGTGTGATAAAGTTAGAGAATATCTTTGTAAATTTAGATTTACCCCGAACTACTTTAATTGGACTTATCATGGTGAACCATTTATATATGATGAAGAACATCAAAGAAGTGATCAATTTTCAATTAGAGAAGAATGTAGCTATTATAATCAATTGAATCTCTACCAAAAGATGGTCATTGATGCAGCTAGTCAGAATTTTGTCTTAGAATCGAACTATGTAAGTAATAGTTTTACTCCTACACCTGAGCAAGTGGATACTAGTCATGCATTACAATTAAAAGAGATAGGATTAACAGGTTTTAATGAAAATATGTATAATGAAACTATTCTATTTAATCAGTTCTAGAAAATGTTGAAAGCAACAGATGAACCTTTATGAGCAGGTTGTGACAACCACACTAAATTATTAGTGACATCAAGACTGTTAAATATCAAGGCAAAGTATAATGTGTCTAGGAATTACTTCAACTCTTTTGTTGAAGTAATGCGGGAAATAATGTCTCGTAATAATATCACACCAAGTGATTTTTACGATATGAAGAAACTAATGGATAACTTAGGTATTCTGATTATAAGGATCAATGTGTGTGTAGGGTTTGTATGTTTTATTAGAGAGATAATGACAAATGCAGATTCTTGCAAATTCTCTAGCCAACCTAGGTACAAGATTAACAAGAGGGAGGGTCGTAATCAAAAGCATAGACATGCAAGCAAATATTTTATCTGCCCTTCATCCTCAGATTACAAAGGCTTTATGCGTCTCAAGCCACTGCTAAACACATGACTTGGCATGCAAATCATGAAATAGAAGAGAATCTAATATGTCATCCGTTAAATGCAAAGGTATGGAAACATCTTGATAGAACGCACCCTGAGTTTGCGATCGAGCCTCAAAACATCAGATTAGGTCTCTGTGTTAATGGATTTTCCCTATTTGGAAAATTAGAAAAAAGTTACCCATCGGCTGAGTGGGCGAGTGGATAGGGCTCTGGACCCAGTTTGGTCCAGAGTTCGAATCCCCCCCGTTGCGATTCGTCGCAGGGAGCTCGTCCCCCCCGTTGCGATTCGTCGCAGGGAGCTCAGTGTCTTACCCGGGTGCCTGTGGTGGTGGGGTCCTGCAGTCGCCCCCGAGGACTTAGTCGGGTTCACGGCCTCGGTTTGAGCTCAGCTCGCCAGCCTCCGGACACCTCGGTTATCAAAAAAAAAATTAGAAAAAAGTTATTCATATTGGCCAGTTATCTTAACTCTGTACAATCTTTCACTTCATATGTGCATGAAGACACCTCATATATTAGTAGATGTGTATATATAACCATTGATTATAGAGTTACAGCAACTATCGGATGAAGGTGTCTTTACGTATGATTTTTCTACTGATCAAATATTTGTAATTTGTAATGAAAGCTGCTTTTCTTATAATGATAAATGACTTTCAAACTTATGGAATATTATCTAGATGGAGTACAACTAAGATCTTAGGATGTCAGAAATGTATAAAGAGATCAAAGTCATTCAAATTAAAACATGGTAGGAAAGTCAGCTATTTTGATTGTCACGAACAATTTTTGCCAATAAATCATACATTCAGAAAAAATAAAAAAGAGTTCATCAAGAATAAGATTAAAAAAAAACCTCCACCATTGAGGTTAAGCGGTGATCAAATTTGGGAGCGAGTATATGACTTTTCAACTGTTGTTCAAATCCTCATGATATAATTATTGCGTACGAAAATACACATAAGTGGACTAAACGCAACATATTTTGGGATCTATCAAATTGAAAGAGCCACCTTATTTATCATAATATTAACTCCATACATATAGAAAAGAATATTTTCGATAATTTCATAAATAATGTGATGGATGTCACTGGAAAAATAAAAGATCACTTGAATGCAAGAAAAGATAAGAGAGTTATTTGTGATCAGCTAACACTAGATGTGGATGCAAGTAGTAAGAAACCAAGACTAAAACCAAAAGCAGTTTATATATTGGACAAGGAGCACAGACGAGTTGTGTGTCAATGGTTGAAATCTATGTGATTTCATGATGGATATGCTTCAAACCTCGAAAGATGTGTCAATTTGAATGAATGTAAGTTGATAGGTTTGAAAAGTCATGATTGTCACATATTTATGGAAAGACTAATTCTAGTAGCTTTGAACAAACTTCTACCAAACTTTGTATGGGGCACTATTACAGAGTTAAGTAATTTCCTTCATGATATTTGCTCAACGGTATTAAAAGCATTACACATAGAGAAATTAAAAAGAGATATTCCAATCATTCTTTGCAACTTAAAAAGGATATTTTCTTTATCAATGTTTGATTCAATGGAATATCTCTTAGTTCACTTGCCTTATGAGGCCAAAGTTACAAGTCCCGTCCAATTTCGATGAATATATCCATTTGAGAGGTAAAATATTTTTTAAATAAATTTTAAAATACTTTATTATATATTATGTTCTAATAAACTTCTTTCTATTGCATCTAGATTCTTATATCATTTGAAGAAAAAAGTGAAGAATAAGGCATGTGTTGAAGTTTCAATTTGTAATTCATATATTATGGAAGAAGTGACAATATTTGCATCATATTATTTTGAGCCGCACGTGCTGTACAAGAGGCAAAGAGCAAGAAGAAATGATGAGGGGCTCATTGATCCTAATGGTAAATCATTCTCTATTTTCAATTATCTTGATCGACTAAACGGGGCATGTAAGTTTCGTTACTTAACAGACGAAGAATGGCAGGCAGTCCATAAATATATTTTACAAAATTATTCAAAAGTGGAGTCATACTTCGAATAAGTGTACATTTGCAAATTTATATATATTGTGTGTCAAATATTTAATAATTTATAAATGATATTTGGTAATATGATTTTTCAAACTTCAATGTATGGACTACCACCAAATGAGTTTGACCACTTGTGTAATGAAGAATTTACGGCATGATTCAAAACATATGTAAGTTACCTATGGATCAAAATCAAGTTATTAATATTTTATACATCATTTATTAAAATATATATTATTGACTTCGCGTGTGTAACCTTAAGTTCACAGTAATCATGATCAAGTTAAAGATCATGGTCACTGCAAATTTATATATATTGCGTGTCAAATATTTAATAATATATAAATGGTATTTGGTAATATGATTTTTCACACTTCAATGTATGGACTACAACCAAATGAGTTTGACCATTTGTGTTATGAAGAATTTGCAGCATGGTTCAAAATATATGTAAGTTACCTATAGATCAAAATCAAGTTATTGATATTTTATACATCATTTATTAAAATACATATTATTGACTTTGCGTGTGTGACCTTAAGCTCACAGTAATCATGATCAAGTTGAAGAGCAATGATTGGCATATCATTTGTCATAGGGTCCAAATTCAATAATACAAACTTGGCCAGCATATTTCATAAATAGATATAATTTTCACACTCAATTATATGGAATAAGAAAAAGCCACAATGAATAGTGGTGTGTATTCGGTCATCCAATGGTGGCAATACAAGAGATGAATTTTATGAATTATTAGATGAAATCATAGAGATAGAGATCTCTGGATCATTCATACAGATTGTGTTATTTAAGTGCATGTGATTCAATCTCGTTTAAGGAATGAAGGTGCATACGAAATTTAATTTGGTTAAAATAAATCACAAGAAAAGGTATATGAAATATGAATCATTTGTCTTGGCACAACAAGCAATGCAAGTATATTATGCATCATATCTTAGTTTGAAACATAACAAAACTAATTGGTGAGCTATATGTAAAACCAAAGCATGAAGAAAAATCGAGGAACACTAGAAGGATATGGCATATCAACAAGAGGAAGTTTGTAACACGGTTAAAATTAAAGAATATAACATTCCAATTTCACGATATCTATGTGGAGCAGCGATAGATGTGGATCCAACTGAAATTCGTGAATCAAATTTAGAAAGTGTTGAATTTGAGATAGAGGATGAAGATGATGCTCAATCAAGATCAAAATCAAGACGAAGATGAAAGTGAAGATGAAAAATGAAGATTTTTTAGACTTTTTACTAATTATGTGTAATTATTATTATTGCGACATATGTTATTGTTGTTGCCATTATTATTGTTATTGTTATTGTTGTTGTTATGCTTTTTTTTTAAGTTGGCCCGTTTGTTTTGGATCGAATTTGAGTTCGAAAGTTATCAATTCTTTGACTTCCATTAGAATTTTCGCATGTCCAATCGGTCCAAAAATGCACTACAAATATTCTCCACACTAGTTCATCACTAATTAGTTGTCGCTAATTAGCAAAGAACATTTATTTTTGTCTCTAATTAACAACTGTTAAATATGTCTTGAATTTTATGTACTCAATTCGGTTCATCACCTGAACCGACATATTTTTTGTGCGGCCCAAAATTGGAGAAAAAATTGAGATTTAGTTTGTAACGCGAAGGATTAAGTCGATAGGCCCAACTTGGAGCAAGCGAACAAGTCTCTATGAGGGTGCACTATTTATACTGCGGCAAGGTTTTTTCTTTTTTATAGTGTTGATATTGAAGTGATCAACCTCTAAAATCTGTACCTTTTTTTAATTATAGTGGAATCTTATTTTGCCTCGCTCATGGATGTAGATCACATTGATCAAACCATGTAAATCCTTATATTCTATGTTTGTTTTTTCTTCGTTTGATTCTTCAATAGCGACGAACATTTATTTCCATGTTGTCGTCGTTAATTTGCGACGACAGATTTTTCGTCAATAATTAGCAACAATTTTCTTTCGTCGCTAATTAGCGACCACTATAATTTTGTTGTCTCTAATTAGCGACAACCTTTACTTTCATCGCTAATTAGGGACAACCAAACTATGATCATCGCTAGATTAGCACTATTTTCCTCCTTGCGAAAAAAACTATGTCGTTGCTCATCTTCTTTATTGATCTGTGTTGTTGCTCGACCAACTTGACCAAAATCTACTCATTGCCCGTTGTTGTCGCTCTGCTCACATCGAACACACACACCTCTGCTCGTCGCCCATCATTGCCCGTTGTCTCCGCTTAACTCAACCTCTTTGCTTGTCGTCCATGACTTCCATAATAGCTAGCCTTCTCTGAAACTTTCTCCCGCGATTTCTCTTGGAGGTTTGATCTATTCTTTCTTCGATTTTTATGTTGCTTGTTAAAGAGGGGGCTAGGGTTAGGTTCTCATTTTCTCCCTCTTTTGGATTAAGTTCTAGTGGATTCGCCTCTTTTTTGAATGGGTTGTTGCTCTTCATATGTGGAATTCTTTCAAGCTCTTTGTTCAGTTCATATTTTTTCCATTTTTTGTGACTGCTGCATCTATCTTTGGGTATTGTTGAATTTATCGAGTTTGGGTAGTTTACTGCTGTTATTCTATGTATTCGATTTTACCTATTTTTTTTGTTCTTTTGCATTTGTTCCCTCGCATCCCTATATCTATCTCTGTTTTTCTCAAGTTTATCTTTTGTTGGTCATTTTTGAACTGAAGCACTTTTGGAAGAACGACAAGACTAGAAGAGCAGGAAAACAAGAGGGGTCCATCTCTATCCCACTAACAAAGAGCATGAGGAAGGTGTTAGATTCAGACCCTTGACTTTTGGGGTTGACTACAGAACTTGTCCAAGACTTTGGTCTGGCTACAGATTCAGTTTTGCTACTAAATAATTTTTTTTTATTTCCCCAGAAATAGGTCATGGATTGCCAAGAGCCTAATTGAGTAGTATGACTTTGAGGAGAGGATAAACTTTGCTGTTTTCCCATCACTCTAGGGAGGTCCACACAATAACCACATCGTTGCTCTTGCAATAGCTTTAAAGCAGGTAGCCACCCAAGTATATAAGGCTTATATGCAACAAGTAAAGAAAAATGCTTAGGCTAAAGCATATGCTTTTCCAAGAAGAAAATGCAAGCTTGTGATATGAGGCAGGGATAACCATTTAGTGCTCTGGGATCTAAGGCCTCTTAGATTGACCAGTATACTTCCATCCGTTAATGCTACCTTACATATCCATGTTCATGGAGATCAAGCGAATGTGATTTGTGTGTCTCCATTTTTGTTTACTGAATTCCTGCCTTTCTTTTGTTATCTCATCGATTTGTCATTTCTGTTAGCCTAGGGGTTTCATGCTCTTAGCATGATGGTGAAGCTAGTCAGCTATTCTTTTTATCTTTACTTATATTAGTCTTCAAGTTATTCATTTATCAACTGAAAGTGACGCCTTATTTGGCTTGAACAAGTTGATAAGAGAACTCTAGAGTTTACATTGATTGTTTACATTGTGACTAGGTGCCTCGAAATGTAAATTAAAAGCCAAGCTTATATACAACGTAGGTGCACGAATAAAACACCTTATAGCATACATTGCTGCCACATTATGGGATTTAGAGCTAGACAGGGCAAATATGTGATTTTGTTCTGCATTGGTCAGTTGCTAAACACAACCTATTCTATTTTTTGGATCTATAAGATAGATGAGAAAGTAGTCAATAAAGTATTTTTGAAGGTGATGGATAACTATATCAACTACAAAACTAAGGATAGGAGTGTTCTAGTTCATGTTACTTTATTGGGTCCTCTACTCTGGTCCAGAAGCTTATAGCCTCTCAATCACACCCCCACCTTGTAAAAGAAATCTAAAGATGAAAATGGCAAGCTTCATGATCTTAAAAATACATGTTTATATTTTTTAAGATATTTGTCTAACCTTTCTACTTGTCAATATAAACGTGGAGGTTATATTCATGGTGCAGTTTCACAAAGAAGACCAGCCTCTTCCACTTCCTTGACTTCGTCTCCGTCCCTTTCCTCTTCCCCTCTCCTTTCATCTAACCCTCAACCACTACATATTGATGGACAACATGGACATATTGGCCCTTCCTCCAACCCTCAAGAACATATTAAGGGATGTCTTGGACGCATACAAACTGAATCTACTTTAATTCCAATTCGTTCAGTTCCATCTTCTTCAATACAACACTCAAATGATACCTAATTTATGATATGTCCATACGGAGATTCATAAGTATTTTATTTTTTAAGTAAACATAATATTTAGGGTTATCCCTTCGTTTTGATTTTAGATATAGATGTCAACTGAATTATCTATATCGTTCTAACTTATCTGGAGATTCATGGATGCTACGTATATTGTGAAGCAATTTAATAAAATAGTCAATAACTATTGGAGGGGGTAGTGGATTAGTTACAGTAATGCTTCGAAAGAAGTAAAGGATTTGTGGTGGAATGAATTTGAGGTAAGTTTTGTCCTTTTATGTTCTCACAAACTAAGTTCGATGTAAATAAAGTAAGTTTTTTTTTTATTGATGAAACAAAAGAGAATGAAGTTAAAAAAAATTTAAGAAGAAAATCGGTGATCACATACGAAATGTGATGAATAAAGCTAAGACAAGTCAAGTGAAGCAAGATTTTATTACAGGTGACAATTGGACAAAAATGAATAAAACTTGTGAAACTGAAAAGAATAAGCAAAGAAGTAAACAGAATAAGAAGAATTGAGTTTCTAGTTCCAATGAAAAGTCTGCCACATATGCTAGGGGCTCTATCAACATTGGGGAGCATAAAAAAAGAATGGTAAGTTTGTTAAATATGTTGTAATCCAATTCAATTCAATTACTCATTCATGTTTATATTTTATAGGTAGACGAATTGGGGACGGAACCAACATATACAACTACATTTGAACGCACATCTAAAAAAAAGAGATAAAACATGGACTAGCAAACGAGCAAAAGTTATTAAGATATATAAGGTTAACTAGAATGAAAATAATGAATGCTTTTAATATTTATGATATTTAAATATACGAAGTTATTTTATTTTCATCTATATTATTAATGTAGGAAAAATATGATGAATTTTTAATGAGTACCGCTAGTGGTGATGATGGTGTTAATACGTCTGAGTCATCGAGTGAAGGGCCTGACAATATGGCATTATGGGTGGAGGCATCGGGTAGGATGAAAAAAGGAAAAATATTTAGGATGGGAGCATTGTCAAGAGTATACTCAACAAAGGTTGTTGCAATTTCATTTTCCAATGCGCCTATTTCAAGAAGGCTATGAATTAACGAGCTAGTGACCCAAGAATTGAGCCAACTAAAACATTTACTTGTACAGAAGGGTGAAAAAATAAGAGTGGTCAAATAGTAATATAAATCACTTAAGTCATAGAAAGATGAAGAAATTAAAGAGGTCAATAAGCGATATAATTATCATTCGTCTCAAACACAATTGATCTTACGACACTTCAACCTCATTCAACAATACCTCCCACTAATCAAATAGGTGATGGGTACAAAGATGAACAACACAATGATGATGAGATTGCTGATGATGATGATGATGATTTTGTCAGAAATTTGATTGATTAGACGGTAAAGGACTTGCTGAGGATGAATAATATAGTCTATACTTTTACCTATCACTAGCAGATGTAATAAATATGTGCAATTTTGTAGCTTATCGTTCTATTGTTGGTTGCTGAAGATGAGAAAACTCTTGTTACTTGCATAAAATGTCTAACAAAGTTAAAAAAATTGACTTTAACCATTTATCACTAGCAGATATAATGAGGTAGTTTATATGTTTCCATGACATTTGCTGCTTATGTGGTAGATCATTTAATTTACTACTTTGCCAAATACTCTAGTTGTATGGGATTTTTACGGTATTTAATCTTCCTAATTCCCTTTGGATTAGCTTCAGGTGTTTAATCTGTACCCATTACCCTGCAAAGCGCAATAGGTGAGGGAATGACTCGTAGAGACCATGCTAATATCTCCAACTAGGTATTTCTTTGTAAAATAGATAGCTTAATCTTTACAAAAATTCTGTTGATTGGTATTAAATTTTTATTAATTTTTCTGTAGCTATATGCAAATTATGCCATTGGGAAAGATGTTCAAGTTATGAAAGTCGTGATTGGAGAAGAAGCTCTATCTTCGAAGGATCTTGTCTATCTTATATTCAAACCATTTGGATTCTCCTACTTCGATTTTCTCCTCTTCCTGTTGTCTGTAATCCACTTGATATTTTAAGTAATAATACGTGATTTCTTTTCGTGATATTATTGACTTCTTCAGGAACATTATATTTTTCTTGAGATATTATGGAGAAATTTCTATCAGGTTTTGATATTTATGCACTTTTTCGGTGGAGAAAAGATAACAAGAATCCTTACTCGTTTTATCATCGGGAAGCTCCTCTAAATATATAAAAGCTAATTTCGTTGCTAAATTATTTTAAATTTCAATTTATTGGTGATGGTTTTTTTTCTATGAATAGCTTTCGTGGCAAATTAGCAAAAAATTTTCAGCAAAATTTTCATCGCAATTTAGCGACGAAAGTTAAATTTTTTGTCGCTAAATTTGTGACCCTAGTTGGCAACGAAATTCTTTTCGTTGCTATTTTCATCACAACTTTCGTGGCAAATGCTGTTGTTATAATTAGCTACGAATTTTTCCATGTATAATGTTCATCGCAAATTAGCAACGAATTCCTTTTTGTCGCAATTTACCGATGAAAGACAAACAATTTCATCGCAAAATTTTGTGAACCGAATTGGCGATGAAATTGTTTTCATTCCTACTTTTGTCGCAACTTTCGCAGCAAATGCCGTCGCTAAATTAGCGACAAATTTTTGCCACGAATATTTTTTGTCCCAAATTAGTGGCGAATTTTGCCACTAATATTTTCGTCGCAAATTAGGGATGAATTTTTCAACAAACATATTTCGTCACAATTTAGCGACAAAAGTTTAAATTTTTTGTCGCTAAATTTTGCGACACCGAATTAGCGACGAAATCTTTCTCCATCACAACTTAATTTAGCGATGAATTTTGTTAAATTTTTCGTTGCAAATTCTGTCGCTAGAACCTTTTTTTTTTCCATATTTTAAAAAGTCAAGATTTCAATCGGTCGTGCCAATTATAGAACCCGAGTCAATCAAATTATTGATTGGGGATTAAGTTGAGATGGAATAACTTACTTCTCGGCAACCTTATGCTGTTTAACTGTGACATGTCTTGAATTTGAGGTTCATTAGGAGCTTCCCAATGCCCCTCCCATCCAAAATGAACCGCATAAGTATCTCCTCCAAAGCGTCAAACTACCCAAATTTCTCTACTTATTATCCGAAGCAAATAAGGCCGGAACTTTCGGTTCGCTTCGGGTCGGGTCCGGTATTTAGTTACGCACCCGCAAACCCTAATCAATGACAATCTTTATTTTGTCCCAAATGGAACTATAACTGCGATTGAGTCACTAAGCATCATCTCTCTCGTTCACACACATGTACACCGGGTCTCTGTCTTTCTGTTTCGAACAATACATGATTTTTTAGATCGATGATTTCTACCCAGAAGATACAGACACATGACGATATGCTTCACGTAGATATTTGCTAGTTCCGACAAGCTTTCGACCTCAACTAAGTTGACTTCTGCGAAATGGAGACTAGCTTCATTGACCTTGCCTTCTTGTTAATCTTTGTTCTCTGGGGTATAATTATTAAATTGAAACGAATATTTTTTTGGGTAATGGATCGGCGTCTTGACTCTTGATTGTCTCGTTCCCTCCGTAAGTATCCCTACAAGTTGGTCACTCTAGTGATATATAGCCATGCATTAAAAATTTAAAATACCAAACATTGTGATGAGTGACATCGATTAAGCAGAAATGAGATGAGGAGAACAGAACCAAAGGCACAAGGAAGATCCTGCCAACCTAATATGAATTCCAAGGTTGAGCAATCGGGCTAGTTCAACTCGGGAACCAAACCAAACTGATCTTATCCAGCCGATTCCGGGCCACTCGTATAAAAAAGTTTGATAGTGAACCTTGACCTGCTCGATTTTTTATTCTAAGCCTTGAACCAATTTTAAATTTAAACATGCCTTGAAACCATTCTCTTAATTGAGAATTTTTGCAAATGCCAATAAATTTGAGCATTTCAACAAAAGGAAAAAAAAAATTTGAACAATAAAAAACATAAGGAAAAATTTTTTTTGGTCGAAAAAAGGGAAAATAACACAAATGTTTCACAAATTTTGGCTCAATGTACAATATGATTTATGAATTTTTAATTTGACCAATATTGTTCTTGATCTTTAGCCAAACGTGCAATGTGGTCCTTGAATTTTTAATTTGTTCAATGTGGTCTTTAAACTTTTGAAACATGTTCAATTTAGTCCCCAAACAATAAGAAAATGTCCAATATTGTCCATTAACTTGAATTAATTAAAGATTACATTGAACATCTTACTATAGCAATTTTCAAAAGTTTAGGGATCATATTAGTCAAATTAAAAATTTAGAAACTACATTGAATATTTGACCATATTGATCAAATTAAAAATCTAGGAATCATATTATACATTGAATCAAAGTTCATGGACCATTTGTATTATTATCCCTTCCACACAAGCAAGTAATTATGGTGCCCTCATGAAGAATTTTCACAAAAATAATGCGTATGATAAAGCAATTAAATATTAAAAAATTATAAATAAAAAAAATAAAGGCCGATTTTCGGGTCGTCCTCAATCGGCCGATTCAGTTTTTGATTCCAAAAATTGACATCAAATTCTGAAAAAGATGGTTCCGGGATCGCTTTGGTCGAAATAGTCATATGGCCAGCATGGACATACCATAGAGCTAGAGCTAAAGCTAGAGACGGGATAGCTGGTCCTCTGTTTGTGCATGCTGGCTTAAATGACGTTTTTAAAACAGTTCGAGAGAATTTGCAAATTTCGTTTATTTTCAGTGAAAAGAGAACGCTTGCTCTGTATTAATCTTCGTCTATCTCGCTTTTTGCCTTGGGGAAGTGGCAAAAAGACAGAGTCTTGGGTGAGGCCGAGAGCCAATCGTAGAGGAGGGCACAGAGAAGCAGAGCCGCACGAGGGAGGAACGCTCCGGAGTTCGCCTCGAATCTTTTCTTTTCGGATAGCGAGGGACAGCAATTGGGGAAACTTCGGGGATTCTTTTCCGAGTAAGGAGTTGAAAAATTTTTCTTGCCGTCTTCCCGCACGACTATTTTCGTCAATTCCGATTTGATGCGATCCGTTCCCTCATCTCTGTTCTACGTTGTGGGGATGAATCTTGGAAAAGTTTGAATCTTGCGGGTGGGTAGTGGGGATTTGTGTTACTGAATTCGTGGGTTTGGGTTAGTTTCTGATCATTGTTTCCGGTATGTTTTCGCATCACAAGGTGTCGGATTTTTCGAGTTGAACGAGGAAGAAGTCGAGGCAAGATCAAGAAACGTAGGATTTATGTCGTCTGAGTTTGATCTGGTCACTGGAGCTCTGACGCAGCTCTGTTTCTCTGCTCTGCTTGTCTGGTCAGTCGCACGCCCGCCCAACTTGTGCTCCGCCTGGTGCATGCAACGTCGGTCGCTTGATCGGAGCGTGAGGCCGTGTGATCCCACCTTTTTCCATGCGATTGAAGACGAAACGGTTCGTGGGTCTCTGTTTCTTTCGTCTGTATCGGTTGAATTTCGGGTTTTGTCTTCTGATTTTCACTGGGTTTTAGATGGGTTTTAGGTTTTTCTTAGGAAGCAAATTGGTTTTCCCAGAATGATCCGCTCCTTTATTTCACGTTGGTTCAGCTTTGTGTTTGCCTTGTGATCTGTACTGAGGTTTTTGATGGGTTTTAGGTTGTCTTTTTTATGATTCTTATTGCCACTACATAATTTGCGCAGGGCTTGCCTTGGATCAGAGTGTTCTGGGCTTTTTGTCAAACTGGAAGAAGTTCGATTTTGATTCTGGGAACTTGGTGTCGCTGGGTTTGGAGTTGAAACTAGGATAGCCGAAAGAACTCGAGATATTATTTATTTCTGCTTTCCTGTCTTGTATTCTCTGGGGTGAAACTGGTCCATAGCCCATCAAATCCTTCAGGCAAGTGAAGATGACCGGTATTGATAGGAGATTGTGGCACCCAATCACGAATTGCACGAAAGTTAAGGAGAAGCGACCGGGTGATGAGAAAAATCTCAAACCCATGAGGAGAATCCGTGTAATGTATAGCGACGCTGATGCGACTGATTCTTCGAGCAGCGATGACGAGGGCATGTACATTGTTGATGGGAGCATGTTTAAGCAGAATAAGCTGGTCGTCAAGGAGGTAGTCATTCCTGCCGACGCACACAAGTCATCCGGTCAGAGATGCTCCCGCACAAATACAGGGGGCCGGAAGTATATTAGCATAAACAAGAAGTTTGGTTGCACTGTTTCTGCATATCCAGAAAAGAAGAACACGCCACCTCCTTTGGAATATAGAGGAGTGAGGCGGAGGCCGTGGGGAAGATATGCGGCCGAGATTCGAGACCCTATCAGGAAAGTTCGCATGTGGCTTGGGACTTATGATACTGCGGAAGAGGCCGCTTTAGCTTACCAAAGAAAGAAGCTTGAATTCGACGCCCTGTCTATACTGGGAAACAACAACACTAGTTGCCAAGACTTGACTGATCCTTCTTTCTGGGTTCCATCCCCTTCGTCCGTGCTCGATGCTCCCATTTCTTCTTCATCCGGTAATCGCCACGAAGAATTAGCCCTAGAACGACGTGGCAAGGACAAGGTGCAGTTATTTGGCGATGTGGGATCGGAGCCGCAGGTAGATGACGGTTCGTGCATCCAGGAGTTGTTACTGGAGCCGGTGCCATCAATGTCAATCACTGAAGAGTTCAATTGGGATGGCTTTGATTGGGACAACTGGGACGAGAATTTGCTGCTACAGGATGAATCTGACAATGGCCTTCCAGACGAAATCGTGGGAACCAATGAGAATCTTCGCGAGAGTGAGTTTGGCAGGGACAAGATGCGTGATCTCGCGAACATCGAGATCAACCTAGACAAGGAGGAGCTTGCTTGGATTGACGATGCTCTGAATTCGCCATCCTATTAAGTTGTTACATATTAGAACTTCTGCTTGACTTTATGGTGGTTTTGTAGAGCATATACCGAAGGAGGTCTCGAGACGGGGCGAGCTGTCGATCGCCGGATCGCCAATTCTTCCAAAACTTTAAGGTGAAAAATTTTGACAGTCTTACTATAGATGGTATGTTCTATTGAAATGCATATGGATCTCGGAGGAAGAAATCCTTTGAAGTTTCTGGTTTGCCTATACTTTGCTGGTTTGCTCCACATTCTATATTGCTAGTGCAATTAGCTTCTTGTGATCACAATTTCACAAAACAATCTCTAGGTTAAGCTTGATACAAAAGCAAGGCCCGGGAGAACCTGCTTTCAAATGCCGGCCCAGCCCCACGTCTAGATCCCGCGCGTAAAGGCGCTTTATCAGGCCTACTCAAATAGGCGGGGCGACCCCCGGGCAGGCCGAACCTGTATTAATTCGCGTGACCAAGCATTAATTTCTAATCCGCAAATGCTCGAGGCTCGCGCTGTAGAATTTCGACCCTTACTGGAGATGGAATTAGGAAGTTTTTACTTCTTACTAGGATCTGGGAATCCCTCCTAAATTTGTGGATGGTTGTGAGTCGGAATCTTAAATTTGTGAATCATGAACCAAGAATGGAATCTGAAGTAAAGTGAAAATTTGAGTGAGAATTATGGTGTACTGCGAAAGAAATCTCAATTTGATTCGGCCGAGCTTGATTTGGATCTGATCTTGATCCACGATTCGGAGTCAATTATCCTGCCACAGGCCCACAATTAGTTTTAGGCCCATTAGGCTTGGACAGGATGGTAAACCTGGAACGTCTCAAACGTCGGACGATGTACGAGCATGAACGTGGGTTTGTCTTTACTTTATCACATCCTTTTGGAATTCCGACACAATTAAGCCCATGAATTTTGCCTTTGACTGTAATGTGATTTTTGAATTTTTAACTTATTCAATGTGATTATTGAATTTTTTGCGCATGTTCATTGTAGTTCTTTGAATATTATTATGTAGTTCGAGGATTAAATTGAAATACTTGAAGTGCAATCGTATTGAACAAATTGAAAATTCGTGAACCACGTTACTTGTTTAGGGTCTCATTGAATAAATTAAAAGTTCATGGATCACAATACGTACGGGCTCGGCGGCGCATGCTTATTCCCGTCGACGCGGCCTCAAAAAGATGCCGGCGGTACAGAGATCTCTCTGCGCGCTCAAGCAGCACCGACACGAGTCACTTGGAACCTCGATTGAAATGCGACTTGAAGTCGACACATCGTGAAAGACGAGTGATTTCTTTATCGTAAGTATTAGGCGAAAAGCATTTCGATAAACAGAGCAAATGCAAGAGAGAGGAAAACGACACATGATATTTATCTTGGTTCATCCTTAAATTAGCACTTCTGATGTTTTCATTATACTTTCGACTACAAAAAAGAATGAAATTATATATTCACTCGGCAGCTATTCACGGACCCAAATCCTTAGTTCGAGAGGCGTTGCTCCCTGTGAATCCCGACAAAGTAGCCACGAATCCTTTCAGAGGGAGTAAAAACCACTAGCCAAAATTTATTGCCGGCCAGAACGCTTGGTCGGGATTGAAATGGTATCCATTGATGGAGATTCGATCTTGTCGGATGACGTCGATCAAGCGACGCCTGTTTGATTGAGTGCCGCTCGTTTCCACTCCACGCCTGTTTGATGATGTCACTTGTTCCGTGCCGACAATGCGAACTGGATTCGTGTTCACCGCCGCTTGCCTAAAAAACATTTGACCGTAAATCCGGCTGATTGTCATTTTATAGTTGAAAAACAAACATTCAGTGATTTAAAGTCAAAACAATTGGCCGCATTTGCAGCATTGCCAACAAAATGATTACAGCGCATATTCATTTAACTTTGCAGTTTGGACGGTAACGGAAGGCAGATTTATCGCCCGGATATCGGTTTCGGAATTTTTTTTTTTTTTGCTGTCCAAATATCAGGTTTGAAGAGACACGAGTGTACCAATTTAAAATGTTTTGCAACACTGGAGTAAATGCGGTGTAAATATATCAATTTAAAAAAAAAATTATGGCATTAACCCGTTTAATAAAACCTTCTTTTAGGATAGAGTTATTGGCACCTAGCTATTCAAGTCCGATCAAAAATCGCAAGAAAAAAAAACCATTTTGAACAACATTCCAACAAGGATTCCTTGCTTCCATATAACTTCAAGGAATTCGACCAAGAAGACCAAACCAAAAGTACAGAAATAAAGTCAATTTTACTTCCAATTTTCAAAGTCCTATTGGTTTCGAAAAAAAAAAAGTTAATATCACAAAAAATTTCAAACTGATGCACTTTTGACAAATTTATCTCGAATTGGTACATATTTGACGAATTTATCATAAATTGGTACGTTTGTAATAAATTTATGAATTTATCTCCAAACTGATATATGTGTATGGCATAAATTTATCTCAAAAAAAGTTTAATTAAAGTATAGTATCATAATAATAATAAATAAATAAATAAATAAATAAGGCAGCACGTGACCGCACTAGGGCAATGCGCGAATCACACGGTGTCTTTCTCGGAAGCATCGTAGCTCGTCTTTCCGGGCAAGATCGCGATAGAATTTGGACTAAACAATTTGAAGAATCGAACCGGTTTTTCGCCATGAAAGCCACAAGTGGATTCTTCTTCGTACTTGGTGCCGTGCGCCGCCCAAAGGGCAATATTCTCTTTTTTCGCTTTATATTTGTCGATCCTCGGTCTTATTATAATTTTTTTTTTATCAAAGGTCTTATTATAATTTTGTCTTTGCTTTTTGTTTCTCCTTTTTTTTTTTGTGTTTCTGTCTTTTCCTTTTGGTCAATACTAACAAAAATCTTAAACAGCGCCCACCGGAACATTGAAACATCGGATTTTCTGTAAAGTCACAAAAAAAAAATCACAAAACATGTTCGCTCTGACAATAATACCCCTTTTTTCTGTTATAGGAATAATGTTTAAGTTTTTTTTTTGGGTAGGCAAATTGTATTTTAAGTTGCACCGAGAATAAATCTGGTGGTTTTTTCTGGGCAAAAACCACAAAAAAAAAAACTAAGCTACGCCTAGCGAGACATATTTACTCTAAATTCTTTTCTGTGATACCAAAAATCTCAAACTTATATCCGCGTGACATATTCACTTTTCATTAAGGTTTCATCAATGATCGCGGTAAAATTATGCCTACCTAGAAGCCAAAAAGCAAATTGTGTTGTTTTGGATGAAAAGTCATTTGACGAAACCTAGACGAAAGATAAAAGTGTCACATAAGTAGATGTGGCAAAATGAGTCTAAAACTCATATTTTAAATCATATTTAATCACGTGGGTCATGAACGAGTTGCATTTAGTTTTAAAAATAAGTTTAAATGGGCCATAGATGGGTTATTTAACAACTTAATAGTTATTAAATGAGTTTCAAATGGGTATTTTGGGTTATTTAACTATCTCAAGTGTCTGACACCCCCTCGGGAAAAAAAACAGAAAAGAAAAGAAAACCTATCTTAAATGAGTTATAAAGAAGTTTTATGACTTTTTTAAAAAAAATTATGTTTTATAATTTCTTATTTCCTTTTTCTTCTAGAAAATTTGGCCGGTTGTTCGTTGTCACCTCCAATGTTGATTGCCGATTGTCACCAATGAAAAAAAGAAGGAAATTGGGCGATTTACTTAGAAAAAAGGGGAAAAGGAATAAATATAAAAATAAAAAATTGAAATTTATAACAATTTTTTAATATTCGATTAAGTATAAAAAAAATATTTTATAAATATGGATCAAGTCAGTACAAGTGGCTAGAATTGTATTGTATGAAAATGAATCAAAATAGATAAAATGAGGCAATATAGGTCAGACCATTTTCGATCTGACCCAATCTACTCATATAAGAGGTGCACACATAGTTATCCGTTTGAGATTTTTTATGTCACAAAAAAATTTTATGATAAATTTATCATAGTGAGTATAGTTTCAGGTCATTTGCACACACAAAAAAAGGATAAATATATTACAGTAAATATAATTTAAATTTTTTTAGGCTTTTTCTCCTGTTTGTTTAAGATATTGACGTGGTAGAAGGTATAACATGGAATCTATGTGATATTTTTTATTTTTTAATAAAAGAATAATTCATTTTCTTTCTTTCATCCCGAGAAATATCCTCGAATTTAACGTCAGACAAGCCAATTTTGGGTCATACTCAAAGACCAATATTTTATAATTTTTTAATGTGAAAAAAAGGACATTTGTTTTTTCTTTTGGTTTGTCGTATCTTTGTCGCAGTCTGTTTTCTCTTCTTCTCTTTTATTGCTTTGTTGACGCCCCCACCTATTCTTTTTCTGTGGGTCTCTAGTCATTTCTTAAATTCAAAGGAAACCGCCAATGTCACCTCGGCCACCGGACGCAACAGTGTCCCTCACGCGCGCTTGAGACCACCATTTTCACGTGCATAGCCCTTAAAAAATAAGGCAAAATAAAATATCAATATCACGAAAAATCTCAAATTAATATATACATAAAAAGTTTTATCCTTATTTATTTTCATTAAATTTTGCTAATACCGCGAAAAAACTCCAACTTGATAAATGGATGAAAAAAAAAACTCAAACCGATACACTCATCAAGTATTACGTGACATCCAACTCATAAATTTAACTATGAATTAAAAAAAAAAGGGATGGTAAAGTTTATCGATGATGTATCAATTTGGGTTTTGGGGTAAATTGATCTCTAATAAATTAATTTTAAATTTTTCGTGATATTAACCATAAAAAAAAGACTAAATTCGATTTTAGCTTAGGTAGGCTTAGTTCGCAATGAAGTATGCTCTTCCTTCTTTTGATACAGAGTCCAAGTATTACTTGGAACATTTCAAAGAGTAAATTCCTCAATATACCCTGTGGAAAGAATGGAGAGCGATCTTAAAATCGATGGGATGGGTTTGCGTTGTGCGAAACCTGATCTATACACCACCAATGTTGAAAAATGATGTATTTAGATGGAAGCAGTTTGACAGATGCTATGTTCACATGAGTTTATATCTTCCTAATATCTTGGGAAAAACGCCAATCCACTCATTTTCTACACTTGCATTTTTTATGATTTGCCGCAAGGGGATAGCCAAAAAATCGAGATCCATCCGAACCGAACCAAACTATACCCAATTAGCTAGTTGTAGATCGGACCGGATCGGGTCATATCCAATCGGCTGATTTTGGGCTATTTCCACCAGGTACCGATCTTATTCTCAGTTCTAATTTATTGAAATCGACGGGTACCAGTTCGGTTCTCGATTTTAAGGGGAAACCAACTATCCAAGCCAACCAAATCAGACTTATTTATATAATGCATGTGTTTTTTTTTTAATTAAAGCTACTCTCTCGAATAGGGGAAAAAAAAGTTTCTTCTGATTCCACTAAAACAAAGCTGGAGACTAGGAATTGTTTTCATGAGTCCATACTGGATTCTCGAGATGAAGTACTTAAGCTTGTTCTTAGCATCCGAGGCTGCATGAGTTGAACCTAAACAGCTTGGAAAGATTTATGAAAGGTTTTCATCTCTCTTTGCCCCTCTTTCAGTGTTTTTGCATGTTACTCTCTAGCTTTGGTGAAGTGTGACGTATTTCAGTACCCTTTTGCTTCATCAATCATCCGATTTTCATTGAAGTAAATGTGCTTTTTTTTTTCCTATGAATCTGTCTAAGAAATCAGCAAATGCACCAACGCCCATGTCCGTCTCTTTTTCTTGTGGAAAATTGGGAATGGGTACATCGGTTCATTCACGTACAATCTTTTTTAACTGAATTTAATACTCAATAAGATCCGTTTTATATATCTACCCAAAATTTAGATTGAGGTGGTGCGGTTCTTGAGTGGATCCGTGAAACGATCGGATGATTCACGATTCTTATTTTGCCGAATTGGTCCATAAGGATGTTTCTCGATTTTAGGATGGGAACCACCCACCCTAAAATCGATAACTCCTATTTGATGCTAATGGA
Source organism: Psidium guajava (assembly GCA_016432845.1). Lineage (NCBI taxonomy): Eukaryota > Viridiplantae > Streptophyta > Magnoliopsida > Myrtales > Myrtaceae > Psidium > Psidium guajava. The sequence continues at coordinate 38,728,047 of CM028228.1, forward strand.
GTATAATATAAAAAAAAGAATATATTATTCTTCTCTTAAATACCCTCAAATTTAAGGTTCCGAAGTTCATACGAACAATTTTACGTCATACTCAGGACTAATGATTTATATTTTTTAATATAAAAAAAGAGGTTTTTTTTTTGGTTTGTCGTATCTGTGTCGCGTTTTCTTGTTCAACTTTCTTACTTTGTTGACCCACCACTGAGTCTTTTTCTGCCGGTCTTAGTCATTTCTTAAATTCAAAGGAAACCGCCAATGTCACCTCAGCCACCGAACGCAACAGTGTCCCTCACGCGCGCTTGAGTCCACCATTTTTCACGTGTACAGCCCTTAAAAAATAAGAGAAATAAACTGTTAATACTATGAGAAATCTCAAATTAATATATGTGTAACAAATTTATTTTTATTAATTTAGCTAACATCAAGAAAAAAAAACTCTGACTTGATAAATGAATGGAAAAAAAATCTCAAATTGATACATTCATCAAGCACTACTCATTGTCCAATCCAGAATTTTAACGATAAAATTTTAATAGAAAATAACGGGTGGTAAATTCATCGCCGATGTATCAATTTGGATTTTGGGGTAAATTTTTTTATAGATATATTAGTTTAGAATTTTTCTCGATATTAATCATAAAAAAAGTAAATTCGATTTTAGCTTAGGTAGGCTAAGTTCGCAATGAAGTATGCTCTTCCTTCTTTTGATATAGAGTCCAAGTATTACTTGGAACATTTCGAAGTAAACTCCTGAATATACCATGTAGAAAGAACGGAGAGCGATCTTAAAATCGATGGGATTAGTCCGCGTTGGGTGAAACCTAATCTAAACACCACCAATGTTGAAAAATGGCGTATTCATATGGAAGCGGTTTGACAGATGCCACATTCACATGAGTTTATATCTTCCTACTATTTTGGAAAAAATGCCAATCCATTCATTTTCTTCACTTGCATTTTTTATGATTTGCTGCAAGGGGCGAGCAAAAAAATCGGGATCCATCTGAACCAGACCGAACCATACCCAACTAGCTAGTTGTAGTTGGTTCCAACCCGGTACCAATCCTATCCCAATTTCAAGGGAAAACCATCCATCTGGGCCAATCTGACCAAATTATATATATATATATATATATATTGAAGCGCTCTCTCTCTCTTTCAAATAGAAAATAAAAAAAAAGTTACTTATGATTCCACTGATACAAAGATGGAGACCAAGAATTGTATTCATGAGTCTATACAGGATTTCGTGATGAAGTAGTTGAGCTTGCTCTTAGTGTCTAGGGCTGCATGAGTTGAACCTAAACAACTTGGAAAGATTTATGAAAGGTTTTCATCTTTCTTTTCCCCCTCTTTTGATGTTTTTGCGTGTTGGCACTCCAGCTTGATGAAGTGTGATGTATTTCAGTACCCTTTTGCTTCATCAATCATCCGATTTTCAGTGAAGTAAATGCGATTTTTTTTTATGAATTTTTCTAAAAAATCAGCAAGTGCACCAACGCTCATGGCTATCTCTTTATCTCGTGAAAAATTGAGAATGGGTTCAGTGGTTTACTCATGTATAATCTTTTTTAATTTATTTTAGTATTCGGTATGATCGATTCCATAGATCCACTTGGGAACCGAACTACGTTGATCCAGTTCTCGGATGGATCCGTGAAATGAGTGGGTGATGGTGGTTTGATTTTCGGATGGGTCCATGGAATTAGTGAATGTTTCACGGTTCCCATTTTGTCAAATCGATTCTTAAGAGTGATTCTCAGTTCAAGGGTAAGAACCAACCATCATGAAAATCGATTATCTTTATTTACGACTAATAGAGCATAAGCAAATAGGGGATTTGCTAGGGGATTTGCTATCTTTCAATGCGATCTAATAAGAATTAATGTCGTAGGAGAATGACCTAAATATATTATTTTTTTGGATATTTAATTTTCGAAAAAGCTGATGAAAATACGTCGTCGTGTTCAGAAAAGGCTTGACCAGGCATACGACGAGAGGATTCCCCATTGGACAATGAATCTGAAAAACTACGAACTAATGAAATTCATCAATGAAACACGAGAAGGAGAAAAGAATGGGTGAAAATAAGGAAACCCATTGCTCCAGGTGTGAATTGACATTCCTGACCTCGGTCTAGTCAAACTGGTTGACGCGCGTGGCCCTGCCCCGCGCGTGGGCTGCTCCTCCCTCCCACCGTCAATCACCGCCTAACAAAAGTCGCCACTCGGATGCCGTCACTATGCCCAATGGCCCGTGACGTAACCACCCTCCGTATTGGCCATCCAACGGCTGAGATCGACTTTGGCCCGCAAGAAAAAATGGGCTTTCAACGGCCGAAGCAGCTTTACCCCATGTCCGCACTTCGCCGAAACTCCTCTCTCTCTCTCTCTCTCTCTCTCTATCTCTCTCTCTATATTCACTGCATTGTGATGCGCTTTGCAGTAAACTATGGCGAACGATTGATTTTCCTCCATTAAAGTAAGACTTTGAAGACCGACAGGTTTATATGTAGCGTCACAGAGGCGCGCCTCTTTTCCGTCATCGCCGTCCTCGTCGCGGTTCCAGATCGGCCTTGAGGAGGAAGCGATATGGAGGCGGGGAACAAGGTCAGGAAGACGAGGGAGACGGACGATCCGGATCGGAGCAAGAAGAGGAAGCTGGCGGCCGTGCTGGAGGCGGCGCCGGCGGAGGGGACGCCGCCGAGCGAGGCGGAGGTGGAAGAGTTCTTCGCGATCGTGCGGCGGATGCACGTGGCGGTGAAGTACTTCGAGAGGACCGCCGGCGGGGGAGGCGGCGCCGGGGGGGACGAGAGGGGCAAGGTGTGGAGGTCGGCGCTGGAGAGCGGCGTGGGGATCGCGGCCGCTGCCGACGGCGGCGACGCCGGGGAGGAGGGGGCGAAGGAGGAGAGGCCCGACGCGGCGCCCGCGGAGGCGAACGGAGGCTTCGACTTGAACGCCGTGCCGGAAGAGAGCCCCGGCGACCATTAGAGGCGGTGGCCGGTCCGCGGCGTGAGCTGCGAGAGCAGGGGATCATCGCGTGTTTCTCCTCCTCCGTCGCGTTAGTGGTTCCCTCTTTTGTTTTTTGTTTTTTTTTTTAAACTTCCTAATTTACTGAATTTCATCTTCTTCTTTTTTTTTTTTACCTTTTTTGGTTTTGGCTGTGTAATATCAGTAATTCCTCTAAAATCAAGCGGAGCACAAACAAACTAATTCACTTAGTTGTGATTTATATATTTTATAAATGTATTTTTTTTTATTCTGTTATATAGACCTACTTTCGGATAATTGCCCTTTTCTGTGATTGGCTGGAGCCTTGGGGGCTTCTAGCGGCGGTAGAAATTCTAGCCGTGTAGGATATGCAATAAATCAAATCACGTGGGCCTCCCTGGAGGGGTGTTTTCCGTCCTCGCGGGTAAGTTTTCTTTTGTTGGGTCAAATCCTTGCTAACCGGGGTGGTTTTCTTTTTTGGGTCGAACCTTTGCTAATAACTGGTTACTAAGGTGGACTTTGTGTAGGGTTGAATCTTCCGACGTGGCGCGGCCGGGTGACGTCGGATCGCACCCGTCATCTTCTCACCCGTTTCTCACGCGAACGGTGGCGAGAATTTTCTAGCCTAAATAGCTCGTAACCAACCAATGAATTTCTGCTTCAAAAGTCGTGTTCCCGAACGTATTTTTATCTCAAAAAGAATTTCTGAAGCATAATATTTTACTCCTAAAGTGTTGTCACTCGCCGAGTCGGCAAAAATTACTTCACTTGGATTTTTGCTGCATGCTCCCAATGGATCCGGCGCTTCTGCAATGGAAATTCTATTTCAGAAGTGTTGCGACACGCTTCCCCAGTCCGCAAAAATCACTCATTCGAATTTTGGCCACGTGTGCCAATGGATCCCGCTAGTTTCAAAATTTTCACGAGATGGGGCTGTCCGTAAGCATGGCGAGACTTGAGCGGAGTGTTATTTTATTAGAAACGGAGGTCGAACTTGCCAAGTGAATAAAATGACGCTCCATTCAAATCTCGTAAGTTCCAAAATTTTTGTGTGGCACGAGAGGTGAGATTTGAGTGGAGTCTCTTCTTGCTTGCTTGACAAGTTTTGTAACAATCGTAGCTAAGAACATGAAAAAAAAAAAAAAGTCCAATCCCTGTTGGGGATGAAATTCGATTATTTTATTTGTGAAAAAAACAATCTCTGTTTGGAAACGAAATTCGACTATTTTATTTGTATCTCTTTTCACATCCACAATGAATTAATGTTTTTTTTTTGTTGGATTTGACCCGCATGAAAATGTCAAATGACAATCCACTCATCGGTAGCCCAGTTGGTTGTGCTCTGGTCTTTTCACGAGAGGTCCTTGATTCGAACCTCGCTGGATGCATGTAATTTAAGTGGAGGGTCGTGGCCGTGGGATGCTGCGTTAGCCTTTTCGGAGGATTAGTCGAGGTGCGCGATCTGTACGGACACTGGCCCGGATACCTTCGATACAAAAAAAAAAAAAAATCAAAGAACAAGATAGAACAAGAAATCGAAGCCAAAGTCGCAACCCGCATTTGCAGAGAAGTTCACCTTGGGGCATTTTGCGAAAGAAAATAAATTTCACTCTTATTGATTTTATTTTGCGTTTGATTGATTGGGAGAACGGGAGGTTTGGTCTTTTCGAAGTACCATTTTTGTTTGGTCTTTTCGAAGTACCATTTTTGTTTTCGAGTTACAATAACAACAAGTGCGAACAGAGGAATTATAACTTAAGTTTCGTTTCTTTCGCTGAAAACCTAAGTTTTTAAGAAATATTTTTCTAAAAAAGACCGCTTATATCGCTGACGAGAACGACTGCACGAAAAATATTTTCATCGTCTGTCATAATATTTAGGCATAAATTATTGGCGACAACGAAAAATGTTTTGGTTGGCTAGTTATTCCTAAAGATATAACAAATCATTTTTATGAATATAATTTTCGAATCGTTCATTTCCCAACGAAACAAATAAAGCCTTCTTCGAAGAAAAGTCACATGCAAAGTTAATTATCAATCTAGCAAAAAAAAAAAAAAAGAAGGGCGAAAAATCAAAATTAATACCAGCAGGTAAAGTCTTATGGGACTCAACAAAAGTTGGGTCCACGTACGGCTGTTTTTGTGATTTTTGGAAAGAAAGAAAACCTACAAGTGCTTCAAATAACATTTGCGATATCACCAAAAAAAAAAAAAAGTTCTTCGGCCTTAATCATCACTTCATTTCTATAGGTGCACCTACAGACAAAGTCCTGTCAAAATTTAATGCGTGAAAAATCGACACACAAAAATGATGAGATGAATAGCGCGGTACTTAGACGACAAGCCGTGATCGATACCGAGTGATAATTCATAAGCATCGATTTATAGACCGGTTTTGGCGAAGTAACTGCATGCATGCTCTTGCCGACAAGAAATCCCAAAAGTTTCGACTCATTAAGAAAATGTTACCATATCCATCTTTACCCTTTTATGTCGTGGCAAGCAAATAATATTTTATTCTACTTGTTGGATCTTCCAAATTATTCCCCTAGGAGATCCAGACTCAATTTTTTTCCCCAAGATCTTTCGATGAAACTATTATTCTCTTCCTATACAAAAGAGGAGGTAGAGTAAACAAATATTTCTTTTTTGATTCATCGCTGGATAGAATTGAATAGCATCGACGTACTGACACGTATGACAGAATCAAGTTAATCGGATCTTGGAATTTTAGATTTATTATAAGCGAGAGGTGCTTTCCATGCACGTAGTCTTTCCAATTAAAAAAAGAGAAAAATAAAATTATATCTTCTTGACCTAATTGCTATGGTGTGGTAAAGAAGGCACCGACTTTTCTTAAGCATGTGACTTGGCCTTGAGTTTCCAAAGTCAAGTCAAAATAGTAAATTCGTCGGTTCAATTAAAGAAAATTGCTAGGGCTAGGTTAGACATTGTTTCGAACTACCTTTTTTGACCCGACAAGGCCCAACCCCCCCCCCCCCCCCCCCCTTTTTTTTTTTGGAAGATTGGCATACCTTTTCATTGACTTTGAATTGAACCTTCAATATAATATTTTGACCTAAACCTTGCATCTCGAATTTCACGCCCTCGCCAATAGTCATGTGACCCTATTGACAAATTAATTGAGGGGTTAGGGACGGTATTGTCACAAATGCGACGTTTCACTCCAGCGCTCTGTAAAGAAGCAAAGCAAAAGTCAGATATATGACGGATAAAAAAAAATCTATACCCTCTGTTTCTCTAGGAAAAAGTTTTGAAAGTAGAATTATTAATTTTTCCAAATAATTTACAAAAAAAAAAGATTGATCTTTTTGGGTTGAGCTTTTTGAATCAAAATGAAAGAAGGCAAGAAACCAGGTGTCGGACCCAAACAAGTGGGCCAGTCTCAATGGGCCCTGTAGATTTGGAATTGGGCCTTCGACCCAGTATTAGCAGACGTTAGATAGTTGATCAATAATCATGGGGTGATTGACTGGTAAAGCACAATGAAAACAATTATGATATCATTAATACACGTTGAGAATGCAAGTTCTGTCCATGTTTGATCGAGACTAAATCGGACATATTAAATCGAGAATATCAATTAATCTCGTACAAGTGAAGAAAAATCAGTAATAAATTAGTAATAGCGCTCCGCAAGTCGGTCCGCATAGATTAGCCCTTCCTGAACATGCCCTATATCGAACTTTATCAAGTTGAAATCCTCAATAAAACAGTGCTAACCGCAACGTGGCCAATAGTCAAGGCAAGAAACACGGCTCAGCCTCCTCGATCAAATGTTGTGCCGCAGCTCAGGCCGGGGTCGGACCTAATGATGCCTGGCGTCGGCGCCCCCGCCGCGGCCACCGCCATGGCTGTCGAAGCTGGGATTTTCCTTTGTGAACGGGACATTGAAAAATAGAGAAAATTGCGTCGGCATTAGGGTCAATTATCGCCAGTCGGTTCTTAGAGTCAATTTTGGTCCAACGCCTAAATAGCTAGCTTTTGGTCCAAGGCCTAAATAGCTAGCTAATGGCAAGTCTATGAGTCCCCACGAGAGCAGTTATTTGGTGCATCCGCTGTATAAGAGCTCACTCAGTCACTAAATCGAGTTTCTTATTCTTCTTCTTTTATGACTTATTCTACAGTTAAGAATTCATAATTAGTTTTTTTTAGACTAGCTAGGTGTATTAATTTTGGGGCAACTGGATATATGATTTGAGTACATATATTTTTGATATATTTATATTTTGATCCATAATTTATTGAGAATGTTTAAAACTAATCCCGTGGGTGCAGAAAATGCGTGTTAAAATATTTGACTCGCGTGTCACTAGCTTATCTGGAGCACTGATCGCGTATAGGTCGCGTTGGAGAGTGACGGTCGCATGTCTGTATCCAACATGCATCCGACACGGCACGGAGGCCCTCGAAGGGTACCGTGCTTCCCAGACGACTCGTCGCAAAGGACGAACTTCTATTGCTAGTGGGGTAGAATTAAAAGCTTGAACTTTCAGACGTAGTGCAGTTAGGCGACGTGAGATTTGCGCTCCCGTAATTTCATTTCTTTCTTCCGCAGAAAACTATTTGCGGATTGAAAAATGAGGAAAGAGCCTTCAATGATTCCCAATGCAACAAGGAACGAGAAATTGAAGCCGGGATCACGCCCCACAGTTCGTGAGGAGTTCTTTGGTCTTGAGCCAAGTGATTTTGTCTGTCCAACCTAGTTGAAGTATAAAAATGCCGAATGGATAACATTTGCTCTTTGCGTAAAAGACTATGTGTTGCCCAATATATATATATATATATATATATATTATCTTCCTTTCATTAATTGGGAGGATTGTACATTTGATCTTGCCAAAGCACGTAAAAGTCTATAGATGCTTCACATCAAGAGATTTTAGAGGTATCCACTCTCGTTTGAGATAAGGATATAAATAGTCTTTGAATTTTGATTCAATGTGCAATATAATCCGTGAACTTTAGTTCAATGTACAATATCATCTCTTAACTTTTGGTTTGTTTAATGTAACCCATAAACTTTTAATATATATTCAAGTTAATCCATGGACTATATGAAAATATTCAAAGTTATCATTCTAGTAATTTAAGTTCATCGACAACATTGAATAATTTCATATTGTTTAGGGACTAGATTTAACACGTGTTAAAAGTTCAAGGACCACATTGAACAAATTAAAAGTTATGGGACAATATTATACATTGGGTTAAAGTTTAGGGACCATATTGAGCAAATTAAAAGTTTGAAGACCATATTACACATATGGTCCAAGATTAAAGATCATTTGTGTCATTTTTTCTTCTTGTATAATACAATCGAGGCAAGGTAATCGACTGAAGAATACATTGAGGGGTTGGGGACTCTATTATAACAAATGCGGGGGTTCTACCCCTGCGCTCTGCAAAGAGGCAAAGTAAAAATCAGAGAGAGGAAGGTCAGAGATGTGATGGACACACAAAATAAAATAAAATCTAGGCCCTCTATTTCTCTGAAAATTATTTTTGAAAATAGAATTCTTAATTTTTCCGAATGATTTACAAAAAAAAAAAGAATTGATCTTTTGGGTTGAGTTTTTTGAATCAAAACAAAAGTAGGCAAGAAACAAGTGGCCAGTCTCAATGGGCCTATGGACTTGGAATCGGGCCTTCGACCCAGTATTAGCAGACATTAGACAGTTGACCAATAATCATACGGAGATTGACTAGTAAAGCACAACGAAAACAATTATGACCTCGTTAATACATGTTGAGAATGCACGTTTTGTCCACGTTTGATCGAGATTAATTGGAAAGCGACAATGTGAATTAATCTCGCACAAGTGAAGAATAATCACTAATAAATTTATAATAGCGCTCCGCAAGTCGATTAGCCCTTCCTGAGCACGCCTTAAATCGAACTTTATCAAGTTGAAATCCTCAATAAAACAGTGCTAACCACAACGTGGCCAACAATCAACGCAAGAAACATGGCTTAGCCTCCTTGATCCAACGTTGTGCCGCTGCTTCGGCCGGGGTCGGATCTGACGATGCTTGGTGTCGGCAACACCGCTACTGCCATGACCGGCGAAGCTGGGATTTTCCTTTGTGAAAGGGACATTGGAAAATAGAGAAAATTGTATCGGCATTAGGGTCAATTATAGCCAGCCAGTTCTTAGAGTCAATTTTGGTCCAAGGCCTAAATAGCTAGCTTTGGGTCCAAGGCCTAAATAGCTAGCTGGTGGCAAGTCTTTGAGTCCCCCACAAGAGCAGTTATTTCGTGCATCCGGTGTATATGAGCTCAATCGGTCACTAAATCAAGCGAGCCCAATGAGGACACATCTAGGAATTTCTCGTCATTGAAGTATCATCGACGCCAACACACAACACGACAGACACGCCACGGCGACATGTCATTTTTAAAAAATATAGAATTCATGATTGGGTTTTTTTTCGGGTATAGTTTTTTTGGGCATACTCATGTGTATGTATTAATAGTGAGTTTCTTATTCTTATTCTTATTCTTTGACTTCTTTTGCTATTAGAGATTCACGATTATATATTTTTTTTAGGGCCGGTTGGGTACGTTAAAAAGAATTTCGTTGCCGAGGATTATTTATTTGTAGACTGCTCAATCGGGGAGAGAGAGCTTTTAGCATTTGCTAAAGATGCCGTTTCAAAAATGCTTTCTTATCTAGCGACGTGAGTGATTTGTTCCTAAGCTAAAATGTTTTCATGTTACTTTCCTACGATAAAAGGTCGCCGAATATATATATATATTCAAAAAAATTGTAAGACGACAATGTACGTGTTTCTCCATGGAGACTAATTACTAACTCGTGAGGCCGTGTTCTTCGTCGTGCAATGGAGGACTAGCCCGACACAAGTGGACGGAGCTTTTTCCATCCAAGTGAAAGTCAGAACGTCTCCCGTTTGTTCGAAAGATCTTGTGAATTTTGCGTGCGCGACACAGAGATGAAAATAAGAACTTGTCCAAACAATTTCAAGACGCAACAACGTTTCACACACGTTTCCGTTTAGTTAACGACGAATTTTGCAGACATAAAAGACGTCGCTGAGCACTTTCCCAGATTTTGAAAGAAGGAGAAGGTGGGGGAGTGAAGATTAGATAGGGTCAAAAGGAGAGAAGGGAGTAAAGATTTATGGATGAGGCAAAAGGGCAGTCGGCACCTACCAAAATGGCTCGCGTAATGACTACTGCGGGAGTTGCTCTCGGTAAGGCTGTGCTTGGACCTCGCTCTGCCGATCGTTTCAGTTAATGAGGACCACAATGATCTTTGCTCTTGCCAATGTATTTTCCTCTTTAACCTTACAGTGGGAATAATCATGGACTACAATATTTTCAATTAATATTGTAGATTTGATGATTTATCGCAGCAGGCCCCCACGAAAGTATGATCTTCCGTATCCCTAATTCGGAGTAGCATCAGCAGTAAGAAAGCTGCGGCGATCCAATCTGGAAGCCGCGTCGTCTTGCTTTCCCCGTTCTTCTCATTTCTTCTCCTTCCCTCCCCGGCGGAAGCACGAGTGTCAGCGCCCTCGCTCCCGCACTTCCCCGGAAAGAAAACGATATGAAAAGGACAAGAATGGCTGCTCTTTGTGTCATGGACTGTGTTGATACCGAAAGTTATTTCTTAATGATTTTGTATCTTGAAAATGATGCCATGAGAAAAGATTTTACTAGTAGATTTCGAAACATGGTAAGAAGGAAATGACTTACCGAATGATACGATGGTACTTCTGTATTCGGGAAGTTTAAAAAAAAATAGAAAAAATACCGAATCAAAGACACCATGCACCCGAATTCGGTAAATCTCAAGTATGCGACGTAGGGATCATATCCCGAGATTCGAGAAACATGGAGCAAAACTCATGGGCGCGAACATGTTTTTGGAAGTTAAGGAATGTTATTCAAAAAAGATTGAACTGACTGTGCAGTTAAAAATGAGATTAAAAATGTTTCGATTTCCATGGATAAGTTGTGGAGTCGTGGGTTGAGAAGAAATGAGCATGGACGCTAAAATTCGAAAGTTTGAAATTGAAGAATAACTGTTCAAGCAATTGCAAACGCAAGGCAAATAAGTATGCAAAAGGGAGGAGAAAGAAAGGGGGACAACCCAGAAAATGCTCTGTTTCTTTGGAGTTTCAAGTATTTCCCGCAGTTTAACTTTCCTGCACTTTCCATTTCTTGAACCATTAGATTCCAACAGTTTATGTCCCATTTGTAGCAAGTAGAAGTACGGTAATCGTAGATTGTTCAACTTTTGAAGCGTTTAGTCATTTAGAATCTCCATCAGAACAGAGTTACAGAACCCATATCAATAAAAATCGAAGAACGAGTTTCGGTGAAAAATATTTCCGATACAAAATTGTGCGAACATCTTTTTGGCATGCCTGGTGGGACCTGTGGTGAGTTTTAGTTGAAATGGTGAGAACAAGGAATCAACCAGAAGGAGGTCGTAGTCAGAATGACCAGGCTAATAATCCTGAAGATGGCGCTCATTCAGAAAATTCTGCTGCAAATGTAGTCATTGGAATTCCCCTTCAAAATACAGATATACCATGACAGTTGAATGAAGAATAGACTCGTGCACTGGCACCGGATTCCACGGTGGTGGCTACGATGAAGAGAATGTTTGAAGAACAACAAAATGAATTGACCAATCATATAGTCAAGCATGTCATTGATGTGATCAAGCTAATGATGGTCAATGCTATAAACGAGGTAATATCTCATCTGAGTTCATCGTCTCAAGTATTACTTTTTCAAGTGAATTCTTCTAGTATGATACCATATCCTCCTATGTATGGCCCTCCTAGTACCGGTATAACTATGGTGGAGGAGTCTCTGTACCACCTTCGAATGTAAGAATTATACCAAGGCCGGAGAATCCTACTCCAGGAAAATTGATCAATGGAGTCAATGGGTATGTTTTTCCTCAAAATGCCCCGGTTGAAGTTAACACGGGTAATCCAAAAGTCCAAAATGCACATTCGATATGAATGTACCTAATTCGGAACCCATGAAGCCTCCTCGAATCACGCGGAATCCACTAGCCATGGAAAATCAGCCATATAGATAAGTGCCACCGGTTAATTTTAACCCAGAAAATGAAGGAATAGATCGACCTCTATCAGCTGATCCTAGGGGGCAAGAAGCTTGGATTGGCCAGCAAAACATGAGGCTATGGAACCCATATCGAGTAGCAGAGATAGTACTCCAGCAATTGGGAGTAGATAGAGGAGTTTCACGACCAGTTTACAAGAAACTCCATCCTGACTGGGTGGATAACATTCCTTACCCAATAAGATTTAAGACACCAGATTTTGCCGTGTTTACGGGAGAAGAAGATCAGTCAACCATTGAATACATTGGCCGTTTCTAAGCACAATATGGGGAAGCAGCTACGAATGAGTACCTAAGATTAAAACTATTCCAGTTGTCATTGTCTAAAACAGCATTCACGTGGTACATTAATTTGCCAGCTAATTTTATCCAGAATTGGGCTGAAATGGAACGACAGTTCCATTCTCAATTTTATCGATCAGTACCCGAAGTATCAGTGGCTGATTTTGTGAGGATGCATCGGTATGGGAGTGAAACGACGGATCAATTCATTGCCAGGTTCAAGAAATCAAGGAATTGATGCCTGACTTCTCTTACTAAAAAAGAGTTTACTGATTTGTCTTTCAATAGGCTTAAGTTCAATCTTTGAGAGCGTTTCAAAGGACAAACATTTGATGATCTTTTCCAATTAACTACAAGGGTCTCGAAATATGAACACTTGCGAAGATAAAAAGACAGGAAGCCGGTGAAAGACAATCGGCAAACCATGGTTAATATATGTGGTCCCGAAGTTGAAAGCCTTCTGTAGGAAGAAGAGGAAAATGAAATAGCAGCAGCAACCATGGTGTTGAAAAAGCCATATGTATGCCCAGCTCTCAAGCCAGCAAGAGTGAGGGAGTTTACAAAGGTCAAAGCCAAAGAGTCAAGCAGTTATTCGTTTGACATATATGGATGAAATTTTCGACTTATTATTGAAAGATGGGTTAATAAAGTTGGTCGAAGGGCAGAAGATCCCATCTAAGGAAGAGTTAGCCGCTAAGAGATACTACAAATGGAATCATTCTATTAGTCATAACATGGCAAGCTACATTGTCTTTAGAAAAATAATCCAAGAAGCAATTCGACTGCCGAAGGTAAAGGGAAAGCACCAATGGAAGTTGGTGCAAATCGTTTTCCTAAGATGACTGGTATGGTGAATGTTCATACCCCCATATGCCATGAAGCAGATAGAGTTGATTAATCAAGATCAGCGTTATCCGCAGAATTGGTTTACAAGAGGATACAGAGGAAGGTATCGGTATGGTTCATTTGGTCGAAGAACCACTGGATCACAGGTGAGGCAGGAGAATCAACCTTTCAGTTATCCAGGCAAGGAGTCGAGAGAAAGATATCAAGCTGGGTCTTTTGCCCGAAGGGGAAGTAGGCCACAGATAAGGTCTGAGATAGCAACCTGAAGAGATCCTTTTCAGGGATGCAAAGACGAAGTACAATACGCTCGAGTGAAATCAGAGATAGTAGTCTCGAATGTAACCCCTCTGGAATCTAGAAAAGAAGAGCAGTTTGAATAGACCAAGTCTGAAGTAAGGTTGCTGGCTAACTAATCACAAGGACTGGGGAAAAAGGTCCAGCCAGAGCAATTGATTCGAGAACGTGAGATTGATCAAAATAGTCATCCTATTGATGAAAGCAACAAAGACGTAGGTAAACCAGCCTAACCGAAAAGCTTGTGGCAACGGTATAAGGAATGAGACACAGAACTAGCATAGGAGTTGGGAGAGAAGGAAAATTCGACCATGTGGTGTATTATGGCAAGCCAGACTACCTCAAATAACCATCATTGCCGACTCAACTATTTGGTTGGGGTGATGAATTTGATGATCTTCCACCCAATCCCATTTCGAAGGAAGTTTAGAAGAAAAAAACCTTCAAAGTTCCTCATGATCTTTCTGAAGGGAAATGGAAAGAAGCTAAACCATCTGGCCAAGCATCTTACCGGACCATCAAGAGACGAAATCAGAGTAGGAAGAGCAAGCAAATGAACTTTGAACAGAATTGGGAGAGAATGATTGTATCAAAATACAAGAAAAAAACTGGGTCTAAAAACGCAATGATATCGAAGTGGAAATGAACAAAGTAAGAGAGAAGACACTTCTGAATCAACGCGCGGAGAATCCCAACTTGGGGTTATCGAAGGATAAAGCAGTTGAGGATGAAATGCAGACTATTGACTTCAATCAATTTACGGTAGCATTGACTCCAAGACATAAGGGCAGCTTTGTTCGCGGTCGGATTACACCAGAAGACAATGAAAGTTGCCGAAAAGGAAGATCTAGAATGCCAAAGGTGCGTAACCATTTGATAAAAATCGGCATGGTAAATGCTAGACTCCCATGGGAATTCGAGATTTCATTGACAATAGCTATGGAAGAAGATTCGGGACATGTTTTAGAAAAGGAAATAGCTATGGAAGAATTTCATTTTCCTGAAAACAAAGCGTAAAAAATTCGAGAGAGTCCCAACTGAAAGAACCAAGCATCTAGAGTCCCTACTCGTATCTGGCAAGGTGGACGGATGGCCAGTTGGGAAAATATTCATAGATACTAGAGCTACATTGAAATTAATGTCATATAAATACCTCAAGAAGCTGGGCAAAAGAGACGAAGAGATAACACCATCCTATGTATAATTGCCAGACTTTTTTGGGGAGGTTACTGACGTCAAGGGAGTCATAGTTGTGGATTTAACTATCGGGACTAGAACATCAAAGACTAATTTCTTCGTCATTGAGTTGGATGGTTCTTACAACTTATTATTGGAAAGAGATTGGATACATTCCAACCAATGCGTACCATCTACCCTGCATCGAATTTTAGCATTTTGGAATGGAGAAAAAGTGAAATATGTTAAAGCAGATGGCAAAGTAGCTCCAATAAGTTGGACAGAAATCCGCAAAGGAGATGAAGATCTGATGCACGGAAATCAAATTGTAGAAATCCCTGAGATTGACTCACGGTCTTATGCTTTTTGCCGCTTTAGAAAGGGGAAGAATGAGTGGATTACCAAATCGGGCTTGGCATTACATGAATTAGGCCAACTTTATGGAAAGAGATACATTATTGCGAGAAACTAAAGAGAGATACTTCACGTATCTAGTTGAAACGGCTCAACGAAACCGCATGGCATCAGATTGTATTGAAGAATGGAAAGAATCACCAATTAAAGAAGGAGATAAGTCGGTAGAAATTGAAGACCCTTTGGTAGAAATTGATATTGAAGAACATGGAAGTCATCAATTGATATACTTAAGTGTACTTCTACAAGAGGGCATCAGAAATGATCTAGTCAGATTTATTATAAAGTATAAAGATTGTTTCGTCTGGGATTACTATGAGATGTCGGGGTTGTCAAGAGATGTTGCTGAGCATAGACTACCGATTAAGAAAAGATTTTGCCCGTACAAGCAACAAGCAAGGGGATTTGCTCCAGATGTGATTGACAGAATCAAGGAAGAAATTGAAAGGTTGCTAAAGGCGAGATTCATTGAAACAGCCAGTTATCTAGAGTGGATCTCTAATATAGACCCAGTAAAGAAAAAGAATGGCAAATTGCGAGTGTTTATTGATTTACGAAGTCTCAACACTGCTACCTCGAAAGACGAGTACCACATGTCTATTGCAAATACGTTGATTGATTCGGCATCTAGAAATGAGATGTTATCCTTAATGGATGGACATTCGGGATATAATTAGATATTCATTGCTAAAGAAGATGTCCCGAAAATAGCATTTAGGTGTCCTGGAGCTATTTGTATGTTTCAATGGGTGGTTATGCTGTTCGGATTAAAGAATGCATGAGCTACCTATCAACGGGTAATGGATATTATTTTTCATGACATGATCGGTAAATTCATTGAGGTCTATATTGATAATGTGGTGGTGAAGTCAACCCAAGATAATCATCTGGATTATCTTGAACAAGCTTTTATTCGAATAAGGAAATACAAATTAAAGATGAATCCTCTCAAGTGTGCTTTTGGTGTGCAAGCATGAAATTTCTTGGGTTTCTTTGTCAATCAGAGGGGGATTGAAATTGACAGGAATAAAGTAAGAGCGATTATGGAACTTTCTCATCCTAAATCGAAGAAGCAACTTTAGATGGTGTTGGGAAAGATCAGTTTCTTGCGGCGTTTCATTGCTAATTTATCTGGAAAAGTAGAGCCAATGTCCTAGCTCTTAAGGCTTGAAGACAAAGACATATTTTGTTGGGGAGAGAAACAGCAAGCGGCATTCAAAATGATTAAGCCCCATTTGGTTAATCCTCCTATTCTGATGTCACTGAAAGCTGACAAGCCATTAAAGCTGTATATATCAACTACCGAAAGTATTATTAGGAGTATGTTGGCGCAAGAAAATGATGAAGGAAAGGAACAAGTGGTGTATTACTTGAGTAGAACATTGTCTGATGCTGAAAAATGATACACCATGTTGGGAAAGTTATGTTTATCTTTATACTTTGCATGTATGAAGTTGAGGCAATACTTATTGCCAACAGTTGTACATGTACTTGGAAAGATTGATGTGATAAAATATATGTTGTCACGGCCTATTATAAAGGGTCATATTGCCAAATGGGCATTTACTTTGTCTGAATTTGATTTGACGTACATACCATTAAAAGCAGTAAAAGGGCAGTCCGTAGTTGATTTTCTCACCGAGTACCCATGTTTGCAAATAAAAGAAAATGAATAAATTTTTGTCCAAGTAGTACCTTGGACTATGTACTTTGATGGATCTTGTGCTAATGGGAAAGTAGGAGCTGCTTTGGTGTTAATATCACTTCAAGGAAAGCATATCAGGTGTATCTGTAACTTGGAGTTCGGATGTTCGAATAATCAAGCCGAATATGAAGCATCGATAATTGGGTTAGGAATATTAATTGATTTAAATGCTCAATTCATTAAAATAATTGGTGATTCTCAACTAGTGGTTAGGTAATTAAAAGAAGAATACTGATGTTTGAATAAAAATTTGATCAGTTATTATTATCTGGCTAAGAAGTAATTAAGCCACTTCAATGATTATGATATACTCCATGTTAGAAGGAAAATGAATAAGTAGCCAATGAATTAGCACAAATGACTTTAGGATACAATAATATTAGAAGAGCTGGCAAGTATGGTTTCTACCATCGTTATTTCGATACCATCCATTAAATAGAGAAAGATACCGATAGCCATGAATGAAGAAGTTCAAGGAGAAGATTGGAGGAAACCAATAACAAAATATATTAAAAAACTTGACTCGAGGGATCGGAAGTTAAGAAGACAATCTTAGAAGTATGTGATGATGGGAGAAGAATTATACTACAAATCTTCTGACGGATTGTTGCTGCGATGCTTGAATAAAGACGATGCAAAATTGGTCATGGTAGAAATACATGAAGGGATATGTAGAGCGCATCAGGCTGATATTAAGATGAGATGGTTATTAAAGAGATATGGATACTATTGGCCATCAATAATACAAGATTGCATTTACTATGCAAAGGCATGTAACTTGTGTTAGAGACATGGACTATTACAACATGTATTAGCAACTGCGCTCAATCCAATCGTGAAATCATGGCCATTTAGGGGATAGGCAATGGACATAATCGGTAAGATCTACCCACCATCTTCTAATAATTATAGTTTCATTTTGCTTGCCATAGATTATTTCACAAAGTGGGTAGAAGCAGTCCCGTATAAGAACATAAGTCAAAGTACGGTGATCAAGTTTATTGAAGAAAACATTATTCACCGATTTGAATTGCCTGAGACTATCACAACAGATCAGGGTACAATGTTCACAGGGCGTAAAGTAACAGAGTTTGTGCAGTTATGAAGAATCAAGATGTTGCACTTAACGCCATATTACCCACAGGCTAATGGACAAGCTAAGGCAATGAATAAGATTGTTGTAAGCTTGATTAAGAGACATTTAGAAGAGAACCCAAGAAAATGAGATTCTATGTTGTCAATGGTGTTATGGGCTTACCGAAATTCTCATAGATCTAGCATAGGAGTTAGCCTTTATATGCTAACTTACAGACAAGAAGCTGTGTTACCAATGGAGATAACAGTGGAGTTATTGAGAGTTCAATTGCAGAGTGAGATGCTTTCGAAAAATTATAAAGATTGGATGCATATTAATCTCGATGATTTGGATGAAGCCAGTATAATGGCATTAGATCAATTGCTAGCACAAAAGAAAAGGATAGCCAGAGCATATAAAAAGAAAGTGAAGGTGAAGTGATTTGCTATCGGTGATTTAGTGTGGAAAACTATCATACCAGCTAACCAACAAGATCAAGAATTCGGTAAGTGGTCACCGAATTGGGAAGCACCTTACTTGATCACCGAAGTGCTGAAGGGAAATGCATACCGTTTGATGAATATTGAAGGGAGAGAATTCTTTTGTTCTATCAATGGAAAATTCTTAAAGAAATATCATCCTTCGGTATGGGAGATACAACAATGAGAGTTGGAGAGGAAGTAAGTTGAAGGCCTTTTGGCAAAGGTTTTAGTTCTTTATAGGATTGTTTTCCCGAAGTCAAGTTGTTAAGACTGAAAGTTGGAATCTTTTCGAGAAGAAGTTTTAGTTTTTTATGTTATCATTTTCCCGAAACCAAGTTATTAAGAAGAAGTTACAATAGAGGAGCCTGAAATGAGACATCATGGATCATTTTCTCTAGACATAATAAACATAAAGACATGAACATTGGAGGAGTTTGTTCGGGAATTGACAATATGATATTAAGATTGACATTTGGCTTTAGCCAACAATCGTTTGGCTTTCTTTATAGAAGATTGCAACTGAAATTCGAGATTATAGTTCTGTTCTACCATGTCCTTCTTCCGCTGCTCTGCGACTTGATTCTTGCACTTGCCGGAATCATACTCTTTTTCTAGCTCTCTGTACCGGTTGAACTCTCGTCGAGCAGAAGCACATAACTCATCCCTTTTAGCCATACAAAGAAGAAGCTCGTTTTCGGTAATTTTGAGTGCTACTTCGAGATTTTCTTTCTTTTTCTTGAGCTCATCAACTTCCTGTTCTAGAGAGGTGTAGTTGTTGAAGAATAAAAGTGTATCATTCCACTGTTCATGAAGTCCATTTTCAACAGCTAATTATGGTTGTTCCATGGGGAGAAAGTAAGGTAGAGTATGCATGTTGACCCTCACAGTGTCTACTACTTCGACAAAACCGAGTTGAAATTCATCGCAGATGTCTTGAAGTTCAATTGAAGGCATGTAGGAAGGATTTCCCGAAAGGATCTCTTGGGAAAGGACTCTAGCTCGCTGTTCTCTCCATGAATCCACAATTAGCTTCTCATAGCCAGGTTCCATACGGTTTAAGAATTCTTGCCATTTAGCCTTGGCAACCTAGGAAGGTACTGGAGAGGATGCCAATTAAAGATCTTGCAATTGATCCGAATCGGCTTTGTTGCGACCTAAAAATCGGTTAAGACCTTAGATTAATGGATTATCAGGCTAATTAAGTGATCAACCTAATATAGGCTCTCCTAAGCCCTACCAATTTGCGACTTTGATTGGTTCAAACGATATAGAATTTTGGAGTCCCCACTAACTATTTTTGATAGGTTGGTTAGGTACCTAAATAAAATAGTAGGAGGAACTATTTTGTTCCTACGAACCAAAGATTGAGTGTTCGGGGACTTAATTACGCTAATTAACTAAAACTAACGCCCTTTCGGTACCTTGATTCCATGAGAAAACTATCTTTGGCAACTTGATATTGATTGATTTTTTTTTATTTTTTTTTTATGATTTTTTCATTTTTTTTTATATTTTAACAAATTAGATGAAGGCTTTTTATTATATTTTTTTGGAAGGGATGCAATGCATGACACGCGAGAATTAACCTATACGCCGAATTTATATGAGTAAAAATTAAACGTGCAATGCTCGGGACAAAATGCAGGAAGTCATGCACTTTATATAAAATAAACGTGCAAAGACTATATATACAACATGCAAATATTCTAAAAAAAAACTATGTAGCATGCGATTTTTTTATTTATTTCGAGCACTTAAAACATGCAAATCAAATTATCCTACATGAATATTCTAAACGTGATACTAATTACATGCCAAATGTTGTGGTGAAGAGAATAAAAAAAAATAAAATATGACTTGGACCTATGAGATATGAGACATGCGGAAATAATGATGACATAAAAATGATATGCATGAATTAAAAAAAAAAAGGAATGACAGACTAAATGATGTTCGCAACCACACATGGCACGAGAAATGATGCAAAGATATGATATGCCATTTTTTTGAAAATGCATGACATAATGCCCAAAATATTTTTGTATCTTTTTTTTATTATTATATGTTCTGTATATTTTAACTTTCAACCACGTGAGGATGTCTTATTTATTTATTTATTTATTTGACTCCCCTTTCCAAATTAAACTCTTAAAAGATTTAATTAGGTATATGTTCTAAAAAAAAACTACCGCTTCCTAAATAAAATAAAATAAAAAAATCTCGAGAAGTTTTCACAATCAAACAAAATATCAATTGAGCGAATCCAAAATAACAAACCCAAGCAAATCAGTTATCTCTATCTCGCTCTAAATCAACTTTTGGGAAAGATGACGAACCGGATCTAAATGGCGATAAATCGAGTTGATCATTTCCCCACTTTTCTAAAACTAGAGGATCGTTCCCGAATGGCTATGAGAAGAGTCACCCAAATTTTGGAAAAAATTTATTTGCCCATTAGGAAATATTTCTAATTTAGATTTAAATCCTTTTTTTTTTGTTTACTCTTGAGCTCTCGCAAAATTCTTCGCTCTTTAGCAAAGTATCAACAGGAAAAGATGTTCTGTTTTGGACAGAAACAACGGTTAAACCATGCAAAACAATACTAAAAAAAATTCTTTAAACTTCACTAAAAAATTCAAATTAAAACCCTTAAAAAAATTACCTTGAATTGAAGGCCGATTTTGACAGTCGAATTTGAACGAAACTTGAATATCGAGCTCGAACTTTGGCCCAGACGACTAATTTGGGACTTGAGTTGAAAACACTTGAAGATCAATTGGTCGGAGGAGTTCACGCGCCGACGAGCTTGCTTAAACCAGGATTTGCAGCCACAAGTTTACACTCTTTACCACCCTAGGCAGCAGATACTTTGAGCCAAAAGAATGTGACAATCAACTCAGTTAATGTGCTAAAATCTGTACCAAACCAGCAAGTGAAAAATACTCCAAAATGAGGCTGTTTTGGGGTTGTAACAGCAGCTAATTATGCACCAACGGGCAGATTTTTTATGCGCCAAATCACAGTTGGAAAGTGCTCGGAATAGCATACATAAATCGCCTATAAAGCAGCTTTGAAGTCACCTGAACGGCGGAAGATAGCAGCTGGACAACAGCTCAAAAATAGTGCGGATTAGGAGAATGGACTGATACAACAAGCTGAAGAACGGAGACAAATCCACCGACAAAATTTTTAAGACCCCCCTTTTAATCAAAACAGCCCCTGTTTCGCATGAAATTGCATAAAACAACGAACGTCAAATCCAAAGGAGTCTAGCACAACGATACAGCTGAAGGCAGATATTAATTTAGGGACCAAAAACAAGGGATTAGCTACGGAACAGCAGCTGGACAGCAGGTAAGGAGACGCCAGACAGCAGTAAATTGGTATCCACTGTAGCTCTTGGATTTGCGTTGATCTTGAACTTAACACATGAACTTTTTTTTTCCTTTTTTTTTTCACCGGTCCTCTCCAGCCTCTATAAACTCTCTGACCTCTCTCCTTTTCCTTTTGAGAACTTCTCCGTCCCCAGAAAAACTCTCCGGAACTCCCCTTTGTGAAAGCCTTGGACGAAAACTTTTTAAAAAAACCTGGAAGATGTCGATGGGTTTTTTGCAAATGAAACTCCGTTCTTTTTTTTTTTCCTCTTGGACCTCTCTTTGTTTTATATATCTTTCATTAGCGACTTCATCATTGGAGCACCATGAGGCACCTTCTGTAATCATGATGGTCAAAGATTATCCTTGGGTGCTCAAAAATCATGTCATCATGCTGTCCCTTTGGTCCAGGGTGCTTGAAGTGATCCAAAAGCTTCATAATACACGCATTCCTTTTCACCGAAAGTGCCCACCGAGATTGTCTTCTACCCACGTCTGATTTCAACGCTCCATTCCGCTCAAGTTGCTTTGCTAGCTTCATCACTTCATGCACCATCAGAGGCTTTTCTTGTGATGATTGGTTAAAGCTGGCCTTGCAAATTCTCTCTCCAGCTTTGATTCCCTTTTCTTTTCTTTGCACCAAAAGCCAGTATTAGAGTCTTTCTCCTGCCCCTCCTTGGTCTTTCCTTGAGCATCGGATGCTCTTTTCATCACAAGTAAGTTTTTCTTTCATCATGCCGTCTTCTTTAATTATTCACATACCAACTAGGCGTCATCATGCTGCTCACAACGCATTGGTGGAGAAAATGGGCTCAATGGTCATCATGGACTGTCCAAGCTACCACTGAAAGTAAGCCATCTTCGATTGCCTCCCATAAAGAAATTTTTTTTTATCCTGTGAAGCCAGTTCAAACATTGCCCCCATGTGAAATAAAGACAGCCATCGTACATTGTTCAGCGTCTCACACACCAGAACCCAGACTTTAGAATCTAGTCCAACCAAAATTGTCTTAAGACTCATATCGATATCTTCATGGCCATTCAAATCCTCGGAGTCAATATTAACATTTACCACCTCATTTCCAGATTTTGCAGCTCCATCTACACGATCGAATTCGTTCTTGCGATCCTCTAGGTACTAGAATGTGAGCTTTTTGAGGTAAGCACCATCGCACATGGTCAAGTAACAGACATGTATCACGGCCCGATGAATGAAATGACCCATGGATTAATTCACAGATCGAACAGGATGAGGAAGGAAGGCTTAATACAACCCGAACCGGTCATACATTCTCCAAGACGACCAGGTACCCGAATAGAGGAAGATTTCTCACGAATGAATAAACACGTGGATCCCTTCGGTGAGTGGGATGAACGGCTACCTAACGCATGTCCCCTTAATGGGGTGGACGGCTAATTAAAATATGTCCCCGGGGCCCTTTCCGTGAGTGGGGTGGGTGGCTAATTAGGCATGTCTCCTTAGTGTTGGTCGGGTAATGAGTGCAGATAGTTAGTGCCTCGGCCCCACTCGGGATGAATCTCCCTTGAGCGTGTATAAAAAGGGATGAACCCCCATACTTGTAGACAGGCTAGAAGCCATAATACAATCAGAATTCTCTCCACTCTCTTGTGTAATCTCGTGTGTTCGGTTTGGTTTCCATAACCCGACCTTCGAGTGAGCGTGAGTAATCGTGAAGGCTAACTTGGGATCATATTCTAAGGCCGCACGGATTGTGAAATCGGGTAACTCGTCTCTCGGTTCGTGACAAGTGGTATCAGAGCCTTGTTCGACTCTTGTTCAGAAATACTCGACTCTTGAAGGGATGGCAAAAGGAGGTGGTGAGATGAAGGTGGTTGATGTGCCGGCCTTCCATGAGGAGTCCGACGACGAGCGGGCTGGGAGGACCGTTGATGAACCCACGGGGCAACCTGTTCTAAGGGCCAGGAGGGAACGTGGGAGTTCCCGAGATGTGTTACACAACATGGATCTTTGAGTGGACAGAGTTGAGCTCTCCATTGCGGAGTCGCAAGAGACAATGGTGGAGTTGGCCAATGACTTCAAGGAGCTCGTGGCTGGGAAAGAGGAGCTGCTCGCTAAGATGTGGGAGCTCGAGTACAGCACGGGGGAGATCCACGGGGAAGTCAGGGGCGCTCTCCATGAATCGGAGGATCTCCAAAGAAAGAATGAAGCTTTGGAGGCCCTGGTTGCGATTGTTCGTGAGAAGTTGAATCAAGTTCATGGGGAATCGGCTGAGCTTAGGGCCAGAGTGGCCAGGCTCGAAGTTGGGCATGTGGACAGGGCATACCTTGCACCGCCAAGAGTAGACGTCCCTCGGCCTAAAGAATTCAAGGGCATGAGGACGGCCAAAGACGTGGACAACTTCCTCTGGTACTTGAATCAATACTTCGAGGCCAGTGGGATTCGAGATGAAGTGACACGGGTAAACACCACGGTCATGTACTTGAGCGAGAATGCACTGCTGTGGTGGCGCACTCGAAGTAGCGATAGGACGGCTAGGCCTATCGTGACGTGGGAAGCCTTCACGGAAGAGTTTCGGAGGCAATTCTTTCCAGCATATGCGGAAAAGGAAGCTAGAGATGAGATGCGGCGCCTCGAACAAAATGGCCCGGTGCGGGATTATGTGAGGAAGTTTTTTGAGTTGAAACTTCAAATCCTGTCGATGAACGATACAGAGGCGTACTACCAGTTTATGGGTGGCCTCAAACCGTGGGCGAAGAACGAGCTGAAGCGGCAAAACGCGAGAGATCTCGTCACGGCCCTATCGGTTGCTGAATCACTCGTAGAATTCAAGGTGAACTACCTGGCGAAACCAGAAACTCGGCCCAGAATCAACAAGGGCACGAGTGAGGGAGAGCGTGGCAAGCCTCCTAGACACTTCGGCGGAAAAAGCTTTGTCCCTCATGAATGAGATGATGCGGGATCTAGCCACGGTGGATATAAGGGAGGTAACTCTATTCCCTTCAAGTGTTTCTTTTGTCAAGGGCCATATAAATTTCGGGCTGCCCGAAGGCTCATATTTTTTTTGTTGACACCTGATTTTTAATCATTTTTTCTATTGCTAAAGTAATAAAAAAATCCATAAAAATTCATAAAATTGAAAAATCAACTTTGGGGACCTTAGCCAAGCCTAGGGAACTAATTTTGACCAAAAAAAGATTTTTCATATTTTCAGTATTTTTACGTATTTTTAATTTATTTATTTTCAAAAATTAATAGAAAATCCATAAAAATTCATAAAATTGAAAAATCAACTTTGGGGACCTTAGCCAAGCCTAGAGAACCAATTTTGACCAAAAACTATTTTTCATATTTTTAGTATTTTTACGTATTTTTATTTATTTATTTTTGAAAATTAATAGAAAATTCATAAAAATTCATAAACATGAAAAATAAACTTTGGGGACCTTAACCAAGCCTAAGGAACCACTTTTGACCAAAAAATGATTTTTCATATTTTCGGTATTTTTCGGTATTTTTATTTTCGAAAATTCATAAAACAAAAAAATTAAGAAAAATGAGAAAATTGAAAAATCAAGTTTGGAGCCTTGGCCAAGCTTAGGCAACTATTTTTGAACAAAAAAATTAATTTTTTGTATTTATATATATTTTTATATATTTTAGAAATTATGAGAATATTTAATAAATAATAGCATTCGAGGCCACCAAAATATATAAAAATAGTCAATATTTTTATTTTAAATCCCTTTTCATGTTGGCCATCACAAATTTAAAAAATCCAATTCGGGGTCGTGTATTCCTTCACGAGCAGAATCTCAAACCGGGCCTAAAAAATTCAATTTGAGTCAATTTATTTTCATTTTTTCACTTTTAGGAGTTGTGACATTGTTCTCTAATATTTCAAATTTTTATATTGGCCCAATTATACCCAGAATGACTCAATTGTGGAAAAGGGCTTTAATTAAATTCTACATTATTTTCAGTGGCAAGAAATGAGCTTAAATTTGACATGTGGTGAATTTTGACAAAGTATAGGGAAGGTATGTCAAAAATTGTGAGGAGATTTGGACTTAAAGAAATATTTTTTTAGGGACTAAATTGTAAATACTTAAAATTATGAGACTAGAGTGCAAATACCTAACTCTTGAGGGATTATTTTGCAAATAACAAAAAGAAGAGTTAGTGGATAAATTAGAATAGAGAAGGGAAGATGGAGAAGAGGAGATGGAGAAGAATGGATGGAGAAAATATAATAAGAATAGAGAAGGAAAGATGGAGATGAAGAAGATTTAGTGGAGAAATTAGAATGGGAGATAAATATGGAGAAGGGAAGATGAAGATGAAGAAGAGTTAGTGGAGATATTAGAATGTGAGATAGAGATGAAGAAGGGAAGATGAAAATGAAGAAGAGTTAGTGGAGAAATTAGAATGGGAGATAGAGTTAGTGGAAAAATTAGCATGGGAGATAGATGAGTAGGTTATAAAAGGAGGAAGAAGTAAGCTTGAGAAAGGATTTGATTTTTGGAGAGATAATTTTGGATGTTTGAGAGGATTTTGGGAGATTGAAAAAAAATTTGAGAAGAAGAAAATACCAAAAAGAGATAGAGAATTTTGAAGATGATAGGAGTTTAAAGTTAGGAATTATCATCACAAATTCCTTCATCGATCAACATAAATCAAGAGTTCATCCTCGTCAACGAGTAAGCAAATTCGAGCTAAGTGTTTTTATTTATTCATTTATTTGTGGTTTTAGTCGCAAATTAGCACAAATTGTATACACTTTCTCCATCTCTATATTTTCCTCATATTTTTATGTCAGGGAAGAACAATTCCATATTAATGGCAAAGCCCACAGAGGTGCAAAATTGGCCCAGACGAGCTCCTAAGTGCCTACCAATTTTTCAGCTGATATGTGATTAAAAGTCTCTCTTAATTCAAAAGAGACTCTCTATGTTGAGAACAGAGAGAGCGAAAATCAATTCTAGAAATCCTTAAAAAAAAAAAGGGAGATAAATACTCTTTCCACTCTTCTGGTTTTAGGTGCAGATTAGCATATATTTTGTATACTGACACTTCATTCTATTTTTATGTCAGGCAGCCGCAACCCTACATCAACGGTCAATCCTACGGAAACACAAAATTGGCTTGAAGGAGTTCCTAAGCGCGCACAAATTTCAAATTGTTAAATCAATTTGTTGTAATTTATTTTTAAGAACTCAAACCACAGAATGGAGAGGCAAATCACATCCACTGGAGGTCATTTAAATACCTGCACTTTAAATCCCAAAGGGAAGAGCCAAGCCAATGCTTAGCCTCCCATTGAAGGTTTTTACTTACAGTAGTTTAAATACCTGCACCTTAAATCCCGAAGGGAAGAGCCAAGCCAATGCTTAGCCTCCCATTGGAGGTTTTTACTTACAGTGGTTTAAATACCTGCAATTTAAATGCATGCACCTTAAATCCCAAGGGGAAGAGCCAAGCCAATGCTTAGCCTCCCATTGGAGGTTTTTACTTACAGTAGTTTAAATACCTGTAATTTAAATACATGCACCTTAAATCCCAAGGGGAAGAGCCAAGCCAATGCTTAGTCTCTCATTGGAGGTTTTTACTAACAGTAGTTTAAATACCTGCACCTTAAATCCCAAAGGGAAGAGCCAAGCCAATGCTAGGCCTCTCATTGGAGGTTTTTACTTACAGTAGTTTAAATACCTGCAATTTAAATACCTGTACCTTAAATCCCAAAGAGAAGAGCCAAGCCAATGTTAGGCCTCTCGTTGGAGGTGTTTATTCACTGTCATGTACTTCCTGTAATTTAATTCTTGAATCATCAAACCCAAAAAATGAGTAAGTCGTAATACTGCACAGAAGTCGTTAACACACTCCCTCTGTCGGCTTCAGGGAATTTTTAACACTTAAAACAATATAATAAATAAAAAATATATACCATCCATGCATCCTATTCAAAAGGTGAAAACACAAAAGAGAATACCCTACTAGAGCCTTAGGAATAAACCAAGCTTGAGTTGCCAAATTAGGATATCCATGAAATTAAGGTACCGAAAGGGCATTAGTTTTAAT
This sequence comes from Psidium guajava, assembly GCA_016432845.1. Lineage (NCBI taxonomy): Eukaryota > Viridiplantae > Streptophyta > Magnoliopsida > Myrtales > Myrtaceae > Psidium > Psidium guajava. The sequence continues at coordinate 38,755,893 of CM028228.1, forward strand.
TAACTAGTGTAACCAATTCCCCGAACTTATAATTTCTGGTTCGCAGAAATAAATTAGTTCTCCCGCTAATTTATTTAGGTTTCTAGTCGACCTACTAAGAACGATTAGTGGCGACTCCAAATCTTAAAATCGTTTAAACAAAAACCAAAGTTGTAATTCAGTAGGGCTTGGGAGGGTCCGCGTTAGGTTAGTCAAATCTAATTAACCTAATAATCCGTTAACCCTTTAGAAGTAATAATAAAAAAAAAATTTAGAGGGTCGCGACACCATCAAGTCCGATGAAGAGCAGAAAGAGGCGACCAAAGTGGGAACGGTGAGGATTTTGAACGCTATCCAAACCAAGAAAGCGAGCAAGCCCAAGGGGATGATGTTCGCGAAGGTGATGGTCGCAGGAACCAAGATGAGTGCTCTCATCGACACTGGCGCTTCGGATTTGTTCATATCAGAGGAGGCCGCGAGGAAACTCTACTTACAGGTTGAAAAGAGAGACGGATGGTTGAACACGGTGAACTCCGAGAAGGTCCTTAGCCATGGCTTGGCTAAGGATGTGGAATTCACTATGGGCTCATGGAAGGGGCAAGAGAATATCGATGTTGTCCCTCTCGATGACTACGACATGATCATCGGGCTTGGGTGCATCGAGCGGATAAACGGCATGGTGGTACCAGCCATGGATTGCATGTGCATCTTGGATCCTCGGTCACAGTGTGTGATCCCTCTTGATCGTAAGCCGGGGAAGGATCGAAAAGTGATCTCTGCCATCCAGCTCTCCTGAGAGACTCGGAAAGGCGAAGAGACGTTCGTGGCCGTATTGAAGGTCGATTGTGCTGAGATCGTTGGGGTTGAGACCCCGACGAAGGTGATGCAAGTCCTCGATACGTTTAAGGACATAATGCCACCCGAGTTGCCCAGAATGTTGCCATCAAAGAGGGAGGTGGATCACAAAATCGAGCTTATTCCTGATGCTCGTCCACCGGCCATGGCATCTTATTGTATGGCATCTCCTGAGTTGGAGAAGATGAGGAAGCAGCTCAAGGATCTCCTTGACCCTGGCTATATTCGATCGTCAAAGGCCCCGTTTGGTGCCCTAGTCTTATTTCAGAAGAAGCACGATGTCTCTCTTCGAATATGCATCGACTATAGAGCGTTAAACAAGCTGACCATCAAGAGCAAATACCCCATTCCTCTCATTGCAGACTTGTTCGACCAACTTGGGAGTGCTCGATGGTTCACGAAGCTTGATCTTCGATCGGGATACTACCAAGTACGAATCAATGAAGGTGACGAACCTAAGACAGCGTGTGTGACTCGCTATGGGTCGTATGAATTTCTTGTAATGCCTTTCGGCTTGACTAACGCCCCAGCGACGTTCTGCACCCTTATGAACAAGGTACTTCATCCATTCCTTGACCGACTCATTATGGTATAATTGGATGACATTGTTATCTATAGTTAAACGCTCGAAGAGTACGCCGAGCACCTTGAGCAAGTGTTCCAGGTATTAAAGGAAAATGAGCTGTACGTGAAGAAGGAGAAGTGCGTCTTCGCACAGCCCGAAGTGCTGTTCCTCGGCCACATCGTCGGGGGCGGACGAGTAAGGATGGATCCAGTGAAGATCTAGGCCATTACGGAGTGGGAGCCACCGACGAAATTAACGGAGCTGAGATCGTTTCTCGGTTTGGCAAACTACTACCGACGGTTCATTCGAAACTACTCGGATATTACAACTCCGCTCACGGACCTACTTAAGAAAGGGAGGACGTGGGAATAGGCGGAGCAAAGCCAGAAGGCGTTTGATCACCTGAAGCGGGTGATGACGGAGGAGCCGGTGCTCGTGCTGCCTGATTTTACCAAGCCCTACGAGGTGGAGTCTGATGCTTCAGATTCCGCTATTGGGGGTGTGCTCATGCAAGATAGGCATCCGGTGGCATTTGAGTCTCGAAAGCTGAATGAGATAGAATAGCGGTATACCGTTCAAGAGAAAGAGATGACCACGGTAGTCCATTGTCTTCGTACGTGGAGACATTATCTGTTGGGGACACGGTTCGTCGTACGGATGGATAACGTCGCCACGAGCTACTTCCAAACACAGAAGAAGCTGAGCCTGAAGCAAGCTCGATGGCAGGACTTCTTGGCTGAATTCGATTATGCCTTAGAGTACAAGCCCGGGAAGGCGAATTCTGTTGCGGATGCCCTGAGTCGGAAGAGTGAGCTGGCCTCAATAAGTAGGCCGGAATGTCCCTTGATCGAGAGAATCAAAGAGGGGCTGCTGCAAGACCTTGTGGCAAAGACAATTCTTGAGCATGTTCGAGAGGGAAAGACTCGTACATTCTGGTGTGAGGATGATATTCTCTACACGAAAGGGAAGAGACTTTATGTTCCCTCATTCGGGAAATTACGGAAGGAGATTCTATGAGAGTGCCACGATTCAAAGTGGGCGGGTCATCCTGGAGTTCGTCGCACCTTGGCGCTCGTGGAGGATCGATACTTTTGGCTGCACTTGCGTGACGATGTGGAAGCCTATGTGTGGACCTGTCTTGTATGTCAACAAGACAAGCTTGAGTAGAAATCTCCAGCGGGACTCCTTGAGCCGCTGTAGATTCCGGAGAGACCATGGGAGAGAGTCTCCATGGATTTCATTGTGGGGCTGCCTAAATCCGAAGGATGCCGCACCTTGATGGTTATGGTCGATCGGTTCTCAAAGTATGCAACGTTCGTGCCTGCTACGGACGATTGCCCGGCTGAGGAGGCAGCCATATTATTCTTGAAACACATCGTGAAATACTGGGGTGTGCCTCGGACGATTGTGAACGATCGAGATCCCCGGTTCACGGGTCGATTGTGGACGGAGTTATTCAAAATGCTCAGCACTGAGCTAAAATTTTCAACTAGTCTCCACCCGCAGACCGATGGGCAGATGGAACGAATCAACGCACTCCTGGAGGTGTACTCGCGGCACTACGTAAGTGCCACACAACGGGATTGGGCCAAACTGATTGATATGGCTCAATTCTCGTATAACTTACAGCGGAGTGAATCGACGGGGAGGAGTCCCTTCGAAATTGTGTCGGGCCAGCAACCGCTTACTCTAAGCGCGATTGCAACGGGTTATCGGGGGAGTAACCTAGCCGCCCATCAATTTGCCCGAGAATGGCAAGAAGAAGCCGACTTAGCCCGCACTTGTCTTTACAAGGCATCTAAGCGGATGAAGAAATGGGCCGATCGGAAGCATCGGTATGTGGAGTTCCAGATTGGGGACCAAGTCCTATGTAAACTACCTTTAGATACAAAGGGGTGCATAAGGTGCTACTGCGACGGTATGAAGGACTGTTCCGTGTGGTGCAACGGATCGGGAAGGCAGCATATAAGCTGGAACTTCCAGTGAAGTTGAAGATGCATCCGGTGTTCCATGTGAGTATGCTGAAGCCATTTCACCCGGACGAGGAAGAGCCGGAACGAGGAGAATCATCAAGGGCGCCACTGGGATAGAAAACTGCCTATGATCGAGAGGCCGAATGCATTCTGGCCGATCAAGTCATTAGGAAGCGATACCGTGCGCCCAAACGAGAGTATCTGATCAAATGGAAGGGCTCTCTAGAAAGCGAGAACAGCTGGGAACCGGAAGAAGCGCTGTGGCAATTCCGGAAACTCGCAGAGGTCTTCCACAACGAAAAAGGTGACGAGGGCGTCGCTCGGTTGAGTGAGGGAGGATATCGCGGCCTGATGAATGAGATGACTCACAGATCGATTCACAAATCGAACGGGATGAGGAAGGAAGGCTTAATTCGACCCGAACCGGTCATACATTTTCCAAGACGACCGGGTACCCAAATAGAGGAAGATTCCTCACGAATGAATAAACACGTGGGTCCCTTCGGTGAGTGGGATGAGCGGCTACCTAACACATGTCCCCTTAATAGGGTGGACGGCTAATTAAAATATGTCCCCAGGGCCCTTTCCGTGAGTGGGGTGGGTGGCTAATTAGGCATGTCCCCTTAGTGCTAGTCGGGTAATGAGCGCAGATAGTTAGTGCCTCGACCCCACTCGGGATGAAGCTCCCTTGAGCTTGTATAAAATGGGATGAACCCCCATACTTGTAGACATGCTAGAAGCTATAATATAATCAGAATTCTCTCCACTCTCTTGTGCAATCTCGTGTGTTCGGTTTGGTTTCCATAACCCGACCTTCGAGTGAGCGTGAGTAATCGTGAAGGCTGACTTGGGATTATATCCTAAGGCCGCACGGAACATGAAATTGGGTAACTCGACTCTCGGTTTGTGACACATATCTTTCAATGATATAATGGAAGTAGTAAAGGTCTGTCTTGATCGACATTCTCGAGGACTCATTTTGGCTTTTGGAGAGACTCTTGAACGGGGCCTTAACTTGCTGCTTGTAGAACTCGGTGTCCTTCAAATCACGGCTATCGTCAAGTCCCTTGGTGAGAGGAAGACCATTAGTGACATGGGCGATCATCGTGAGCTTCACCATTTTTTTCTTCTACACCCTCGAAATCGATCCTGGTAACCACCGGTAAAAATGAACAAGATTACCCCCCAAATCCAATCACGCAGACTTTGGGCCAAGTCCTGATCGCGGTTGCGAAATCGCCGATTTCGCGATCTATCAATCAATCTCTGCAAGCTTCGACTAAATTGATAAAAAAAATTGCGACTCAGATCGAAAACAAATAGCTCTCATTAATGAATTATGTTTTCTCTTATTTTGTGACAATGCATCAAGAGGTTAAGGACTGCTCTTGGTTGGACCTGAAATCATCTCGTAATTGCTGGATCATGTCCAAAATAATCTTCCAGCCCACCACACTCATGCACAGCACTAGTTATTGCAAACTCAACTTTTGGATCTTGAGATTCCTCTCTATCATCTTCCAATTCTTTTATCATAGGCTCTGTTGCTTCACTATCTGAAGGCGATATGTCACATTCATTGGCGGGCAATCTTTTCCAGAAGTTCTCTTTGTATGCTTCGAAATTCAAGATTGAGCTCAGCTTCCTCGTCTGTGGTATTGGAATTCGGATTCGCACTTTTTCCTGGATTTTTTTTGGGTTTTCTTGTCCGGCCAACGATGCAGAAAAAGAAAAGAAAATAAAAAAAAGATAAGAATAAAAATAAATGAATAAATATGCAAATGCACGGAGAAATATTTTTGGTGAGAATTAATTCTCATTTTTTGTGTAATATGAATGAAAGATAAAAAAATTTAGGTGTCAATAGGCTTCCCCTGGATCGAGCCGTGAAATTCTTTTGAAGGCAGCTCTCTCTTGTTCAGACAGTGGGGGGGTCTCCGTTGACGGCGGAGTAACAATTGTTGAAGATGATAGTATATCGGATGCTCTGGGGAGTGATACAGGCTGCGTCGGCAAGGGATCGGTTGTTGAAGGACTCGTGAGAATTACAACTTCAGGAGTCGAAGTTTGCGTTGTTGTTGGATGAGGTCCTTCAGTGGCTATAATTGAAGGAAGTCAGTTTTCAACTAAAGTACCTCTAGAAGGTGTGGAGTAAGAGTTTATATACCGATAGTGTAAGCAAAAGTACTTTTTTCAGGGATATGTGAGGTTGAACAGGTGGTCTGATGTGTATCTGGATTGACTTCAATTCGAAGAAGAGGAGGAGAGATCTCTATGATTAAGAATTCAAGAAAGAAGTTAGAATTGAAAGAATTCAATAATAGGTACATTGGCTAATTATCAATCAAGAAATGCTTAAAAAGAAGTAAAACAAGGGACACACATATCGATCCGATCTGAAGAATCAACCTCTTGGGAAATTGACAAGTCCCAAGGAGTAGTCGGAAGTGGTGTAGAGATTGTCTCGGGAGGAGAAGCCTCTACTCTTCCAACAGGATTTGAAATTGAGATCAGAACAGTTGAACGAGATGGAGAAGGGGTACGTATTCTCTTCATAGAACCTACTATTCAAAGGCTAAAATCAGAGATGATAGCTCAACAGTTATATTGTAGATATGAAAGAAAATACAACTACTTACCCTTGGTTGATTAAGGTTTCTTCAACAATCAGAGCGACTAGTCAGGGAGCGAGCCTATGGCTGAATCTTTTGGCATAGATATGCAAACGCCTGATCACTATTTTGATTGTTTTGGAATTGTTTATTCCAGAACAAGAGACTCTGGTGACGCTGTTCTTTTTCTCTTGCCATCTGCAAAGATAAGTAATGGCCATAAGCAAAAAAAGTGAGTTAGTATTACTCGATGAGAGGGGGAAGATTACCTTTCTTGGATTCTTTCGAAGGTGCTGGAAGTGCCTTTGGTGACGCATTTGCCTCAGGGGGTAAGCTAGGGTCCTATTCTTGCACTCGATCCCAAATTGACTTTAGGTCCCGAATTTCGGAATAAAAGAGAGATTGATGTTCTTTCCACCAAAAGGTGAAGTCAGGGGCAGCATGTGTAAGTCTTGGTTCAGATTTAGATACAGGGAGCTTTTAGTATATCCTCTGAATAACGACATTCAATTCAGTGAAAGCTGAAGTATTCGAGAACTTGCAAGTGACCTTGTTAGATAGAGAAGGAAAAGAGAAAATATAAAGTGTTGGGACAGGAACCCCTTGAGTTAGCTCAAATTGCCAAGCATAATATTGGGGGGAGTAAATTTTAAAACCGGAGGCAAGCCTGCCCTTGAACGAGATCCTAACCGAGAGGTCAATGGAAGTCAATATGACTTACCAGTACTCGCTACGATGGTTTTAAAAACTAGGGAGGTGCCTACGAAATTCGGGAGTCACAAAAGGGGTAAAATCAAAAGACTTTGCATCAAAAGAATAAAGTTGAGTTATGAAATACCGAAAATAAGAAGGGAATTTGATATCAAGAGGGAGGAGTTCCCGAATCAAGGCTTGACAGGAAGGATTATTTAGGATAGAGATAGAAAGGGGTTGACCGAATTGGGTTTTTGAGAACCAAAAAGGGAACCAGAAGGCAGCCCAAATTTGCAAAATCTAAAGAGAACCACTAAAAATCCCATGCACACCTGAAGAAGTGACAGAGGCGGCATGAAACATACCTCTATACAGGAGAGCAAGAGCAGTTTTACCAAGAGCTAACTTAGTTTATGCAGCTAGGGCATTGGCTATGTACAAGAAATCTTTAGATACCCTGATAATAGGGTGGCAAAAAAGGAATTTGTACACCCAGTAAAGCAAAAAAGGAGTGTGCTCTTCGTTGATAACCTCTCCATCTTTATGAAAATATTTGTTCAGGAAAGCTCCGTAAGACAAATTAGAGTCCGTGAGCTGACGGAACCCTGGACCAATGTTTGTCGAGAGGGTAGCGACATCTACTCCTAGAGGACTAAGACCCGTAATACAAACAAGATCAAGAAGGGTTACAGTCATTGGGGCAAAAGGGAAAAAGAAATAGTTAGTGGATGAAGACAAAAAACTAGAAAGGGCACCAATTAGTTCAAAATTCAAATGATAATCAATACAACAAAGGTGAAGAGCATAATGAATCTAAAGCTCATTCCAGAGTGCAGCCTTAGAAGAATGAATCCTTGAGTACCATCGATAGAAAGACTGATCGAGTGGGAAAAAAGCCCTAAGATGGGAAGGTCGAGAAGTCTAGTTATAAAACCGAACAGGTGAATGATGGATGGGAAGTATTTCAGTTGCATAACGAGGGAAAACATCAGAAAAAACCTTTGGAATTAGAAAATGATTATAAAGGGTGGGACCCAAGATGAAAGAATCATCATCATCGTTGTTCAAAAGAGAAAAATAGTGGCGATCGTCCAAATCGTCCTATTCCACAAGCTCAAAGAAATGTTCAAGAGCTGCTGCAGAAGAAAAGGTGGAAACTTTGACGCCATTAGAGCAGGAAGTAAGGATTGATGTGAAAATGAGCAGAGTACAAGTAGAAAAAGAAAGAAGCCAAATAGACAAGTGCAAAAATGATGAAGAAGAGGATAAAAATTTGATTTGGTGGGGACAAGAGATTTATAGTTGGCACAAAAAGAGGCTGAAATGACCTAAATTGGAAATGACATAAAAAATGCCGTTTGGGATGAAAAGGTAAAAGTTCAATTAATTGTATTTGTAAAAGAATTAAAGCTCTTTTAATTTTTTTAAAAGGGGGCATATGTTGATACCGAAAATTGTTTCTTAATGATTCGGTATCTTAGAAATAACATCATAAGAAAAGATTTTACTAGTAGATCTCCAATTATGGTAAAAAGAAAATGACTTACCGAATGATACGATGGTACTTTTATATTCGGGAAGTTCAAAAGAAAGTACATAAGATACCAAATGAAAGACACCATGCACTCGAATTCGGTAAATCTCAGGTATGCGACGTAGGGATCATATTCCAAAATTCGAAAAACATGGAGCAAAACTCACAGACACAAACAGATTTTTGGAAGTTAAGAAATGTTATTAAAAAAAGATTGAACTGATTGTGTAGTTACAAATGAGATTAAAAATGTTCCGATTTTTATGGACAAGTTATGGAGCCATGTGTTAAGAAGAAATGATCATTGGCGCTAAAATTCAATGAAATTGAAGAATAATTGTTCAAGTAGTTAAAAACGCAAGGAAGATAAATATGCAAAAGGGAGGAGAAAGAAAAGGGGGACAACCCAGAAAATGCTTTGTTTCTTTGGAGTTTCAAAAATTTCATGCAGTTTAACTTTCCTGCACTTTCCATTACTTATACCTTTAGATTCCAGTAGTTTATGTCCCATATACAGCAAGTAGGAGTACGGTAATCGTAGATTGTTTAACTTTCAAAGCGTTTCGTCATTTAGAATCTCCATCAGAACAGAGTCATATAACCCATATTAATAAAAATCGAAGAATGAGTTTCGGTGAAAGATATTCTTGATACAAAATCGTGCGAACAGACTGCAACTCATTTTCCTCCCTCCTCGATCCTAACGCCTCCTCCTCCTCCTTCTTCTTTACTCTGCTCTCACAGATCCACTCCTCTCTCTCTCTCTCTCTCTCTTTCTATATATATATATTTATAGCGACAACACTAATTTGATTCTACACATCGAATTCGCCCCAAGTGACAACGATAGCAGGCGAGGTGCAGAAGGAGGATAGGAACCTCTTCGATTCCGGAGCATCATTGTCGCTCGTGGGGGAGCTGATGCCTTCGCTTCTGGGGCAACCAGAAAGAGCGAAGCGGGGGGGGGGGGGAGAGAGAGAGAGAGAGAGAGAGAGAGAGAGAGAGAGAGAGAGAGAGAGAGAGAGAGAGAGAAATGATAAGGAGCGAAGTGGAGAGAGACAGCAAAATGAGAAAGCAGCGAAACGAGATGGAGAAAAATGAGATAACAAAATGAGAGAGTAGAGAAGCGAGATGGAGCGAGAGATGGAGCAAAATGAGAAAGAGAGCCAAAAGCAACAAAAAAGAGAAAGAGCGAAGTTACTAATTTACCCATACGGGTAACAATGCTATTAAAACATGTACGGTGATTATGGAAAAGAAACTCGGTTCTGTTCGTCGACCACGACGACATCGAGATGAGGATTATCACTATACTCTGCCTCCCTCCTTGCCTCCGCCTCGCAGATTCTAAAAGGCGGTCCCCCTGAGCACGCGAACAGAACAAAGTTTCTTTTCCATAACCATCATACATGTTTTAATAGCTTTGTTACACGTATGCGTAAATTAGTAACTTCGCTCTTTCTCTTTTCCGTTGCCTTTGGCTCTCTTTCTCATTTCGCTCCATCTAGCTTCGCTACTCTCTCATTTTGTTCTCTCATTTCACTCCGTCTCTCGCTCCATCTCGCATCACTACTTTCTCATTTTGTTCTCGCATTTCCCTCTGTCTTGCTTCGCTGCTCTCTCATTTCGCTCTCTCACCCATTCTCAAGTTAGTCCACGGACTATATGAAAATATTCAAATTTATCCTTTTAGTTATTTAAGTTCACGGGCAATAGTGAATAATTTTATACTATCTATGGCCTAGATTGAATATGTGTCAAAAGTTCAGGAACTATATTGAATAAATTGAAACTTATGGGATGACATTACACATTGAGTTGAAGTTTATGGACTATATTGAGCAAATTAAAAGTTTAGGGATCACATTGCACTTATGGTCCAAGTTCAAAGACCATTTGTATGATTTTCTCTTCTTGTATAGTACAATCATGGCAAGGTAATCGATGGGGAACTACATAAACTTGCTTAAAGAAAAGTCTTCCGTCTTAATGATCACTCCATTTTTATATAAGCACCAATCGAAGAAGTCTTATCAAGGGTTGATACATGAAAGTCGATTTACAAAACAACGTGACGAACAGCGGTGGTATTTAGATGATGGGTACTTTCGGTACATATTGTCTTTCCTAGTTAAAAATAAGATCAAGGGTGGGGGATGTTTAGTTTCATTGAGAGTGGGGGACGTTTAGCTTCAGGTGTGGGTCTCGACTCCTCTTCTTGCAAACAGGTAAATCAAAAGCTCTAGAAATTGAAATTACATTTTCGCGCTCGTTCCTTGAGCTAATTGCTTTGACGGGCCTTGAAGGCACTAATCTTTAATCAAAACGCATAACTTGGTCTTCAAAACCCCAAAAGTCAAGTTTAAATATCAAGTTCGTTGGTTTAATGACGAGTACATTTTTATTTTTTTTTGGGGGGGGGGGGGAAGGTTGGTAAATTTTTAATGGACTTTGAATTGATTCTCATAGTCAAATCCAACTCAATATAATATTTTGGCCTAGACCATGTCTCTTGAATTCGATGCCCTCTATTTCTTCCTAAAGAATTTTCAAAAGAAAGAGAATTTCCATTTTTTTAAAAAAATATGAAAAATATTGATCTTTTAAGGCTTTTTTTTTGGAATTAGGGTTGAGTTTTTTGAATCCAAATCAAACAAGGCAAGAAGATAAAGTTTCGGACTCAAGCAAGTGGGCCTGTCTCAATGGGCCTCTGGACTTTAAATAGGGCCTTCGGCCCAATATTCATAGACGAAATATGGTTAAGCAATGATCGCTTCGTGATCGACTAAATCACGATCAATCAATGATTTCTAGAGGGATGAAGATTTCATAGTAAAGTGTCAGTAACCGCATCGTATAATGAAAATCCAAAAATAGATGTACTATCAATGGAGGTCTTTTCATCGCGTTTCTAATAATTGCCGAGATCTTTTTATTATTTTCTTCGGATGGTCTTTGGAGGAATGGAATATCGAGAGATTTTAGAGGTAGCCATTCTCGTACAGTACACTCATGGCAAGGTAGTCGAGCTAAAGCTACATAGACAAAGCTTAAACAAAAGCCTTTGGTCTAAATCATTGCCCCATTTTGTGGGCACCAATAGACAAATTATTATGAAAAGATCAATGCACGAAAATCGATTTACAAAATAGCGTGCCAGATAGTGATGGTATTTGGATGACAGGCACTTGCACGTTGTCTTCCTGATTAAAAAGAAGAACAAGGGAATTTGGATGTTTAGTTTTAGGTGTAGGGTTTGATTCCTCGAGCAAAAGCTCAGGAGATTGAAATTACATTTTTGCCCTCGCTCCTTGAGCTAATTGCTTTGATGGGCATTGAAGGCACTTATCCTTAAAATTAATCAAAGCACGTGACTTGGTCTTCAAATCTCCAAAAGTCAAGTTAAAATATCAAGTTCACGGGTTTAATTATGAGTGCATTTTTTTTCTTGGGAAGGTTGGTAAATTTTTCATTGACTTTGAATTGACTCTCAAAGTCAAATCCAACTTAATATTTTATTTTGTCGATGCCCTCAATTTCTCCATAAATAAATTTTCAAAGAGAGAATTTTCATTTATTGTAAAAATTTATGCAAAAAACATATTGATGTTTTAAGGTTTCGTTTGGAATTAGGGTTGAGTTTTCTGAATCCAAATCAAAGAAGGCAAGAAAACCAAGTTTCGGACTCAAACAAGTGGGCCAGTATCAGTGGGCCTGTGGACTTTAAATTGGGCCTTCGGCCCAATATTCGCAGAGGCAAGACCGTTGATCGTTTAGGGATCGGCTAAACCAAAATCAAACAATGATGACTGAGGTCCTTAGGCAATACATGTTAACAATGCGTCTTTGCCTATGCTTTATCGATAGAAATCCGGAAATATAAAAGCGAAACGAAAACAATCTCGTATAAGCTAGGAACGATAACCGGCAATAGCACTCCGCAAATCAGTCGGCATAGACTAATCCTTCGTGTGCACGCCTAATATTGAACTTTATTAAAGGTAAATCCTCAATAAAACGCTGGTGCTAACAGCAAGATCGCGACCACAGCCGCCGCAAGAAATGTGGGCTGGCCTTCCCGATCCAGCATTGTGCCGCTGCTCAGGCCAGGGCCAGATCTGATGATGCTCGGTCTCGGCGTCACCTCCATGACCGGCGAAGCTGGGTCGATACATTGTCAAAAGGGGGCATTGGAAAATAGAGAAAATTGCATGAGAATTAGGATTCAAAAAGAAGCAGAAAAGAGGGAAAAAAGGAGATTGAACTAGTTTGTGTTTTGTTCATATGCCAATGGCATACCAGCAACCGTGGAGTTGTTGGTCCTCCTCGCTCCTACAGAGACCCGTGGACCTGGTGCGCTTGGATATGCAGGCGCTCCTAGGCCTCCAAACGACAAAACCATGTCAATACATTGAAGATATGATTCGGACAACATATATAGGTTCAACTACAGACAGATCATCGAGTGAACTAAGGTTTACATCGATCTGAAAGTGCGTTCGGGAGGGAGAGATCCCTTGTTGATCTTTGAAAGTTTTAGGGGTTCTAATCGATCACGAAGAAAAGGGTCATCCAAAGCTGGAACCTTTTGTGAAGATGTTAGGTTCTAAAGGGTTGAATCCGATTTTTTTCACTTATTGTTCCTTTGAATGTTTCATTGTTACCTGAGCAAGAGGAGGCATCAGCTTGGAGGTTGCACAGCCGGGGAAGTTCGAGAACCAGTGTGCCATTGATAGGCAGAGGAAGGAGGGACGTGTCGTTGAGCACGAGGCAGAGGCAGTGTGGCTGCTGGGAGTAGATCTGGCCGAGGTTGTCGCAGCACGGCTCGGATGGTGACTGGGTTGTGCCCTGCACGAACGGAGCGCAGGGGGCCAGTGACAGGAGCCGAGGCTGGCACAAGGCGATGGCAGGGCCTGAGGAGGCGGAGTCTTGCGAGAGGGCGGCAGGGATCCCTATGAGAAGAAGGGGCAAGAAGGAGATGTAGTGGAGAGCAGCCATTGTCCGTGTTCTGAATTCTTTGTGTGGGGTAGGTGAATTGGGTTGCAACAGAGGAGGCTTTAATAGATCGAGTGCATGGTATGAGTGTGAGGGTGTCTTCATGCATGTTTGATGTTATTCCATAGTCCAAACACACTTTTCTTGCTCCATTTCTGGGCTGAACACCTTCACATTATGGAAATGAACTTTCAGTTCTGTCATCATCTAATGGCCAACCAGTCAAGTCATATGCAAGAAAAATTTCCTGAAATCTTGTCATACCCCGTGTTGGGATCGCAATGCCTCAAGCCGCGGCGCTCAAGATTGCTTGGATTGGACCATAGGCCTCAGCCAAACATAAAGAGAGAAGCATTTCATGATGCACAGATTGAAAACTTGTTCCTTAACATTGGATGAGCTGGGCAAGGGACTCCGCATGAAAAATGACTGGAAAATCGAAAAGCGAAAAGGAATTTACGCCGTGCATGGAGAATTAACAAGGAAACAAAAGGTTAATCTAGCGTCGGTTTCGCTGCTGAGCTGAGCTAATAAAGCGAGTTCGGCAACACTTTTTTTCAGGGTCAGCTTTGCATCTGAAGCTGCGGCGTACCAAAGAGATGCCTGATGCCTTTGCGTTTAGTTTACCTATGGACTTCAAGAAAGAAGGATATGCTCCGTTCCACAGCTATGCACTAAACAATGCGAAGAAGTCAAGAGTAATGAGTGAGCGGGTGAGGCTAGCCCGTGCACGTTTTGCCTTTGCCTGATCTCTCTCGCTGTTTGACACGAGAGGTCAGAATCAGATTCCTCTGGAATCCAAAGCAAAGATTTTCAATGTCTGTGATCTTTTTCCTCTTCTCTGTAACCCCTTTGTAAGCCACCATCTCGGCATCTCGGCCGGCCTAATTCGATCCCGAGCACTCAATCTTTCGTCTCCTCTGGTTTCATGACTGGAACGGTGAGTACTTTCTCTTTTGTTTTCAGGGTTGTTTTGCTCCAGCGTTATGATCAAGCATTCAAAGAGCTATCTTCAACTTTTTACAAGCTCAAAGAGAACTTTTTTCTGCTAGTTCTGTTGCATGGTACTAAGGATCAACATCGACTGCAACGGCTGTTTCCGAAAAGTTCAAAGAGCCCTTCTTCAGATCCGAGGTAATCCGTTTTCCGAGCTTCTCGAGAGGAACTACACAAGATTCAGAATTGTTTACTTGTTCCAAATGGGGATCTTGATCGCAGAACTGGAGACCCATCTGATAGAAGAGAAGCAGCGCAGAGTTATCGTGTCCGGTCAAATTCGTCCCGCAGGATGTGGCCATAACGTTGAGAAAGAAGACGAACCGCCGAGTCGAGATACTGGACATTCAAGCTCTCCGCCACGGCGAGGGAAACGAAGAAGACGGCGGCGAAGATGCGCAAATCTCGGTTCCTGAATAGGGTCCTGCATCGAACCAAAAGCAGATTTTGGGTTTGTAATGATATGGCTTAGGGAGAGCAAATTTCACTATGTTTGTTCTTCAGACTTGTGTGGAGCTAGTATGATGCCAGTTCGATAGATCAATATGTTGAATCCTTGATTCAAGAACCAGTCTCCATGATTCATGAGATATCGTAAACACAGCATAAGCGGGCAAGTTATGTAATTTTTTTTTTTTGTTAAGATTTGGCCCATAATGAAATCGAAGTAAAACGTAAAGCGAAAAAGAGAAATCGAGACACGGGATTTTATCCTGATTTACCTTTAAACTAATACTACATCCAATAGAGAATTTCAATATAATTAGCGTATCGTCCCTCTCGTTACATTACTCAATTACAAGCGAAAAAAAGTAAATATAATAGTAGTTATTCATGAGCTTAAATCCAAACTATTAATGAAAAATTATGGCATTAAATTTTAAAAGTCCTCTGGTATCCAAGGGTGCTTCACCTTTGAGGCCCCTTTAAGGGAACTCCTCGAACCCTTGCCAACTCAGTATGGAGCGGGACCCATGTGCTTTTATATAGTTGGGGAGTATAAATCACATCTTTATAATAATGACACAAATGATTCTTGAATTTTGGCACAAACGTGTAATGCTATTCATGAGCTTTTAATTTATTTAATGTGATCCCTGAACTTTTGGTGCACGTTCAACTTAGTCCATAAATTACATGAGAATGTTCAATCTTATCCTTCTGTTAATTCAAGTTCAAGAAAACATTGAACAATTTCATATAATTTGAAAACAAAATTAAAGGTGCACAAAATGTCAAGGGAAAAAATTAGACAATTTAAAAGTTTAGGAACCACATTACATATTGAATTAAAGTTTATGGATCATATTGAGAAAATTAAAGATTTAGAAATTACATTGCATATTTTATCAAAATTTAGGGACCACGTTACGCTTAGTGTGAAAATTGACCAACAAAACATGAGAGAGAGAGAGAGCTGGGCCTGTTGGGCTTTTTACCGGCCACAGAACTTGGAATTTGGTTCACAGCCTAAAACGACGACAAGTTTTCCTTTTCCGGAGTTGCGTTTTGCGGACAAAAACGACAGGAAGTCATCGAAAAACGCAAATCCAGTCTCTCTCTCTTCCTCGCACTTGAAGTGGAAGGAGGTCCCACAAACGAACACGGCAAGATCTCAACTCAACCGCTTGCACGCGTCGGCATGTCAATGGCCACTCGATTGCGGGTCCAGAACTACCTTCGTGATTGCATACGCTCCATCTATGACGAAATACAAACCAACAAAACATCCTCCACCAGACCTTCCATGTGATGATTAAGCCAAAGAAGCTCTCTTTCTCTCTCATACGCAAGCACATTTTCTGCAAATCACTCCCCCTGGTGATTGCATCTCTCTGGCTATTCCGTCTGAATTCGCATCCATTTCGCCAATCCTGGATTACCCTTTTCTTTCTCCTCTCCTGGGTTCATTTTACAGTGAAAGAAGCGCATTCAATCTTCATCAATCCTCTGCTGGTCTCTAGGATATAACTGAATCCTCTGTTGGATCGCCATGGCTGGGAAAATTGGGTCGCTGAGAGAGCGGCTGCTCTCGAGCAAGGGCTACTCGGAGCTGGGGTTCTCCCACATGGGATCGGTCGACGACCGGAACGTCTCCCGCTGCTCGTACCGCGGCGTCTGCAAGACGGTCGCGAGGTGGTGGAAGGACTTGGAGCGGGTCGCTTCCAAGGCGTATAACATGGGCAAGTCCGATCCGAGGAAGATTGTGTTCTCGGCGAAGATGGGCATGGCTTTGACGCTCGTCTCGTTGTTGATATTCTTGAAAGAGCCCTTCAACTTCAGGGATTTGAGTCGGTACTCTGTTTGGGCGCTTCTCACGGTGGTCGTTGTGTTCGAGTTCAGCATTGGTATTATTACATGTTCTTCATTCTTTATGGCTGTTGTTTTTCCATGCGCTTTAGTCGCCTGATACGTCTTTTTAGAGGATATGGTACGATAATTCTCATTGCCCTATGGATGAAGTGACAATCCAGTGCATCGTTTGTTATGCCTTTGCGGAGTGCATCTTCACACCGTTTGTGTGTTGAGTTTGGCATTATTTTCATAATAGTGCTTTGTGCACTTTGTGGGTGCTGAAGGTTTTTACTTGTTGTATTTGACAGTTCTTCGTCTACAATCGGAAACACCCGTCTAGGCTAATTATACATTAGTGATAGTGTCCATTGGAGCAAACGCAATATGGCAAGAGTGAAGGGTTATGCAGGTGTTTTATGCCTGCGTTTGTCCATTTTTTGGCCAAAATCTCCGATCATTGTCGACTAGGATGTTGTTATGGGGTGCACCTTTTGAGGATAACATCAGCTGTTCTAACTAATTTGTTGGACGCGTGCCTGTGTATGGGCGTGAACATGAGCCAAAAGATTACTTCTTTTCACTGTATGTCCTACTTAGATGTAGTGCATTTAGAGGATACAATTCGTTTGTCTACAAATGCTCATAGGAAGACAGTTGATTGCGTTACCGCAACCAAAGGTCTATTTAAGTGCTTTTGCGTTGTGCTGGAACTTATTTTCATTTCCAAAGCTGATTGTCCTCATTTCCTTGTTTCGATGCTGTCTTTGGCAGGTGCTACTCTTAGCAAGGGATTGAACCGTGGCATAGGGACATTATCAGCAGGAGGGCTTGCTCTAGGCATGGCAGAGTTGTCTCAGATGGCTGGAGAGTGGGAGGAACCTGTTATTATCCTTAGTATATTCCTTATAGGTCAGTCTGTCTGTTTAATAACATAACACGTGGTATTTCTCTGAGAAGTTCTGCCTTGTTCTTGTTCTGTGATTACAGCTGGATTTTTAACGTCTGTTTAAATTGCTCTTATTTATAGGATCTATTGCAACTTATGCAAAACTGTACCCGACAATGAAGCCTTACGAGTATGGATTTAGAGTTTTCTTGCTGACATATTCACTTGTGATGGTGTCCGGATATAGGACAAGGGAATTTATTCATACAGCTGTTTCACGATTCTTCCTCATTGCACTTGGCGCTGGTGTTGGCCTGGCAGTAAATGTTTGCATTTTTCCCATCTGGGCTGGCGAGGACTTGCATAAGTTAGTGGTTAAGAACTTCATGGGGGTTGCAACTTCTTTGGAAGGTTCACCATAGGTTTACGATTCTGTTTTCTAAAGATTTGGAAAGCTTTTCTGGTTAATTTTTTTGTTTTTTTCACTCCACATCCCTCCAGTTCACTTAATCTATTTTTGCTTCTTGTTAGGTTGTGTTAATGGGTACCTCAATTGTATTGAGTATGAAAGGGTTCCCTCGAAAATTCTTACTTATCAGGCCTCTGATGATCCACTCTATAATGGTTACAGAGCAGCTGTAGAATCCACCAGCAAAGAAGATGCTCTGGTAATTTTTTGCTAAACTGCTTTATTCAAAATATTGGTCGGTCTTATTTTCTTATTCTTCACATTTTCCATTCTATTATGTGAGAAGTTGGGTTTTGCTGTCTGGGAGCCACCTCATGGTCCATACAGAGCATTTAGGTATCCCTGGAAGAACTATGTTAAAGTAAGTGGTGCTCTGAGGCATTGTGCATTCATGGTCATGGCAATGCACGGAAGTATACTTTCTGAAATCCAGGTACGGCTTTTTGTGTTGTTAAGTTCATCGCAATGGTTATTCCTGCCCAATGTACAATCAAAAGCTTTTCATATATTGCTCCTTAGATACTCTGTTTTCTGCTTGTCCTTGCAAAGTAAGATATATTCGTTCTTTCATTTAATATGACGTATGCCTATGTCCTCTTGCACTGTAGGAGAAATCACTCATTTCTCTTTCCATATTTTTTCCAACAGAGATTTTGCACTAAAACTGAAAACTTCTGCAAATCTAGTTTAAAGTCCCTATTCTTTTAGTGCCATCCGTTACATTGTGGAGGAAGCCTGCCATTTTCTACTTTTATTTTACTCGAACGGCATCTTATTTTTTTATCCCTTCCACTTACGGAAGAATGAAGGCTGCTATACCATTGTTTCTTAAGTACCACCGAAGTTTTTAAAAGGTACTTCTGAAGTTGTGCCTGCCGCTGGTATAGATGTGCAGATGCAAAGAGTTTCTTTGTCTAATCAACGAGACACTCCATACAGCCTTTTGTTGTTTGAACTGTGTTGTTTGTCTCATCTGCCTGTGTGGTTGGGCGGCATCTGCATGCAAGGCTTATTTGAGTGCACCCATATGCATCCACTACGTGTGTGTGTTTAGGTCTTCAAATTACCCATGATCTATCTGATGTTTGGTCTTTTGGGTTTGATTGAGCACTGTTGTTGATTAACATGCTATGAGGAAAAAGTGGTGCTCATATTCACCTATGCTGGACAGAGGCAATGAAGATTTAGATGCAGCTAGTTGAATTACTTTCAAAAGATATTTTCGATAGGCTGTATGCAATTTAGATTTTTCTCCTATTGATATATGACCATTCATGAATATAAGACCCTGCTCGAGGATTGAGCCTTTTTATCAGAGGTGTCGGGCTATTGTCATGTGCTGATTTATCACTGTTATGATGCAGATTAAGGCAACTAGACATTTGAGATTGATGCCTAGGCTCAGATTGTTTAATATATTCGTTTTTACAACCGTTAAGATATTTGGAGTAGATACTATCAACTTCTTTGTCTGTCGAAAGCTGAGCGACCTTGCATAGCCTTGATCGTCTGCATGTCTATTTGCTATTTAGATATGAATCATTTTTGCAGGCTCCAGCTGAGCGAAGACAGGTCTTTCGCAATGAGCTGCAGCGGGTTGGTACTGAGGGTGCTAAGGTATTACGCGAACTCGGGAATAAGGTAAAGAAGATGGAAAAATTAGGGCCTGTAGACATACTCTTCGAAGTGCACGAGGCTGCAGAAGAGTTGCAGAACAAAGTTGACCGGAAGTCGTACCTTTTAGTCAACTCAGAGAGCTGGGAAATCGGAAACCGGGCAAAACACCCGGCAGAGCCTCAAGATCTTCTTAACTTTGATGATAACGAAAATAAGGTTTTACCGTATAAGTCACTTAGTGAAGCTGAACTAGATCTCGGGTCATTTTCTGCACTAAGGAGTGTGGACTCCATGAAGCCAAACACGGGGTTGAAACCCCCAGTTACTGTATTTATTCCCTCAGATGGTGCGATGACAAAACAGATATCATGGCCTGCAGGAAACTCGCCGACAACCGATCCTGTTGTTGAAGAATCACAAACATATGAAAGCGCAAGTGCTTTGTCTCTAGCCACTTTTACTTCGCTCCTCATTGAGTTTGTTGCAAGGTTACAAAATCTTGTGAACGCTTTCGAAGAATTAAGCGAAAAGGCAAATTTCAGGGAACCGGTTGAGCCATCGGCAGTAGTAGAGCCTGTAGGGATATTTGGCAGATTGCGGAGATTCATCAAGTGTTGTTGACAATTGGATGTTGCACGCCGCAGGTAAGAATGAACCTCTGAGCAACCTGCCAGAGCCAAATGGAGATACAAATTTTCGTGCTTGGCTTGTCTGTCATCGACCTTAGAGGTTGACACTGACCTGTTGAGGCAGCCTTTCGGCATCAAAGTGGAGTGCTGGTGTCTGATGGCGGTTTATCTGAGTTAACGAAGTGAGCGTTCTCAGGAGAAAGTTTAGTCGCAACTGGACTAGAGAAACGGTTCCTACTGGATCGAAATTTAATATGACAAAGCAAAGAAACGAAAATCGGATCAGGAATTTACAACAATGGCCTATGTCCATCAAGATGTTGAAATATACTCAATTTTCTTATGTATTCTGTTTTTAGATTTCTCATGGCCTCAAACCGGAACTGGCCGTGTGACAGTGTACTTATTTCCTTGTATTCAGGTGTACTCCTTCTCCTAGAATATCTAACCTGTTTCACATTGGTGCAGGCTACATCATCGTAGTACTTATGGAGTCGTGGATAGGATCACTGGAACGAAAGCAAACTACAGAAAAGAGAGCAGAAGCTAGCCAATTTTCCTGTAAGAGTAGAATTACTGACAGGAAAAAAGCCGGCATTTTTTGAGGATTTAAACAAGCCAGATAGGTCGGCAATGATAACAAGTGATTAGCTCTAGGATCTGATAAGCCGGATCGTTTGCTCATGTCGATATCACTTGGTACCACGTCCTCGGGTGATTCCCACTTGAAACAATGCGCTAATTGAGCCAAAACAAGCTCGAACCGAAAGGCAGCAGCTCAAACTGATGCCGTCACATCGATACCGTTGTCGGCGAATCTCTCAGGTACAAATTCTTCAGCGTTTTCCGACCACACACTAGGATCTCGCCCAATTGCCCTTGTGTTCACTACTGTGGTGAAGCATGCTCACTCCTTCTGTCGGATCTTCAAAGTCATCATCGGAGATCTCATTTTCACAGACGAACAACGAAGAATGAATCGCAAATATTTCTTCAAAGTTTCAACGGTGGATGCGTTTGGATGCATTAAGGGTGATATCTCTTGAACTCAATTTCCTTTACGAGGCGCTCCATACAAAAGCGTTGGTAATACGCTCCAAGTGGATTTACATTTTTGGCTTCATAGTCTTCACCAACATTGTGATTGCTTTCATCTTGTTCAATTGCTTGAAGAAGCATCAGCTCCCCAAACTCAATGTGGAAATTACTTACACCCTTCTTTTCGGGAGGATGGGGGGATTGCTCTTGATGTCATGGCTTTGTTCATGCTTATTTTCTTCGATTGAAATGTTGTTCGTATCAATCAAGAATCATTTCTCCACAAGTTGGTATCCGCCGTGAATAGCTTGAGAAATTCCTGATTCGCCAATTGTGAAGCAGAGTGTAACCCTGGTGTTACTTACACGGTATGACATATAACATTAATATTTCAAAAGTGGTCAGAATCCATTTATAATCCATCTATGTTTGTAATCTTTTTTTTTTTCTTCCACGTTCTTGAAGGAGAATTCGAGAAAGAGGCATCAGCACGATCGCTGCTGGGGCATCATGGCCTTCTCCATTATCAATAGATTTTCGTTCTGTATGGCTGAGAAGATCATGTCTTGTTTCCCACCAAGCTGGTGAGACGATGGCCAACGCTGTGGCTTGAAGATGGGGACATCACTGATTGCGAGTAGGAAGTAAAAATAACGGTCCTTTCGATCACTAGGCTTTATGAACTAAACTTCACTGTCGTGGACTTGTTAAGCTAATTTAATTATTGTCAAGTGCCATTCAGTTAACTAATTTTACTGGCGAAAGTTTAAGGGAGGGTAAATGTGAATGCGTGTTAATTTGAGATGAATTTACGTCAAATGTATTTAAGACAAGGCTGAACTGAAACCCGGCACAAAAATCTTAACTTCCCCGAATTAAGCTTTAACGAGGAGACGACAATGCCATTAGTTTCACCGACATTGATCACCGTCGTTATCATCAGCTCCCGACACACCAGAGCCGGAGAACAGCGAATCGGCGAAATTTCAACTGCCCGATGACGACGGCAGAACGCTGAATCCTCCAACATTCTTGACTGGATCGCTGCATTCACCCAATTGCGTAGCATACCATCGGAGGAAGCTTCATTGCCCTGGTCGAAGAACAGGGGACGCGGATCCATGTGCGTCTGAGACACCGCTTGCTTCCTCTCCGATTCGGATCCGAGAGATCCAGAGAGAGAGAGGGAGACGGAGGGTTTGGAGGGGTGTTAGTCGGAAATGGCTACCAGGATCTTCGAGTATTTCGTGGTGTGTGGTCTCGGGCCTGAAATCCGAACCCTTGACGGGAACAAGGGTTTCCATGGAACGGGAATCTTGTACATGCCGTCTCAGCTCGACCAGTTCCCCTCGTCAGATCACTCTCTTTACCCTCCCCCGCCACCTCAGCTCTCCACAGTAAGTCCACTTGACGTAGACTGTTAGGAATGGGGAGAATCAGTGTTACTATTACGACCGAAGTTGATTTATTGGGTTACGTGGTTTTGATGCAAATGAATGCTTGCAGTGTGTCTTGCCTGCTGGTGTGGAGGTATATTCATCGGGCTTTGATTCGAACAACCCCTCGACCTTTCCACGTAGCTATCCTATAGTTTTAACTGGTATGTCTCCCAGCTCGAGTTGATCTCCTATGTAATGATGCTATTGTTAGCGGGAATATGTTCTTTCTGTTGTTCACTTTGTTTCTGGAAATTCGTTGAGGTGTCGGTTGTTCGTCCATTGGGAGAGAGAAGTAGCAAGTGTGATCGGGTGGTGTATTTGATTCATCTCTTGACTGTTATATTGGGGTGTTTTAATTAAGCTGTGTTTGGCTTTGAGCTTTCTGTCCGCCTCCACTTGTTAATCATGTGAGCTGAAACTTTTGAGTTTCAAATGTCCTTCTCTATTTAGAGAATAGGAAAGGTACAGTATTAATCAAACTATATGTTTGCATTATCAGAACTGTTGGTACTTGAATCTGAAGTTCGTGCACTTCGCCAAGGTTCTGTTTAGAACAAATGTGCTATAGAGCTGGATGACATTATTTTTTTATATCCATATAATTGGGTAGTGTTGGCAAGTGTTTCGTTGGGATTGATTGGTGCACTGACAATAGTGCACTTCCAGTGGTCGCGTGGTGTAATCTCGCTTCTCGTTACAATATGAATCCCGTGACCCTAAGTTTCAGATCATGTACTACATTTGTATATTCTAATAGGTGTGGGAAAAAATGGTAGTATACAATAACAAAATAAATCGCATGTTCATGACTAGATTGGTTCCTGCTTCTTAGATCCAAGGTCATTTAATTTTGTCAATGTTTGTAATCACATAGAGCTGAAGGAGATTTTACCTTTCATATTTATACATTTTATATATCTGACGTGCAGTTCCAGATAATACATCTTGGGAAATTTCACCCTTGAGCGTTATGCTATTAAAACACCTAGAGAGCCCTCAATCTCAGTTAATTCAGCTCAATTTATGAGAGGTGGCCAACTATTCGAGAGATGATTACTTAGATAATTGAGTCTAGGATATAGAGCTGTTTTTGTTTACTATCTGTTGAATTGGTATTCCCTGGGATCAATGTGGTGACAATGGATTTTGGGCCTAGTGAAACCAATTGTTTTGCATCTAGATGCAAGAGGTATTCGTGGTAAATGTTTCCTTCTGATACATGTAATTAATGTTTTCGAAATGGAAAATTCTCTCGTTAGCCTAGTTGAATCACTACCTATAGGGCACTCATGGAATTGAGAATACTAGATAAAAATATAGTAAAAGGGAAAAAGATAAAAATAAAGTGATCATTAAAGAGATGGAATTAAGAAGTAACAAAGTAACAATGGTGTTTAGTTTCTTTCTGATAATTTTCATAACTGTGTGAGAAGTTTGGTCTCTCAAAAATTTTCAAGTAGAAATTGAAATGCTACCTTAACGTGGAATCTTGCTGCAGAGGGAGACGGCTCAAAAATTTATGTCAGCTGTATCGCTTTTCGAGATCCTGTCAGTGAGGATATAGCTGAAGCCTACCGTATTCCGCCAAATTCATTTGCTGACAAATGTATATGTCTTGTTTCACACTCCCCCAGCTTCCGTGTTCTTCGGAACGCATTGGAGGAAATACATGCGCTTTGCTTTTCAGATGGTGGAAGTAGGTAACTATTCTTTCAGGCAATAACTTATTTTTATAATATGAAAGGGAGTGGAGAGAGTAGTTTCAAAATCTGTTCAAAGAATCTTATTTTTGATGTGCGGCACATTATCTAAGCAAAGGAAGCACTCTTTTCACGCAATTATTCTTTTCCCTTTTGGTGACAATCCTTAGCACAAGATAACAATTTGGGTTGGATGTGTGGGTACTATGTACCAGACACTACTCTTATGTGCCGACCCAGTTGGTTTATTGTGCCATATATAGATAGAAATATCATCCTTCCTGCTGCATTTATTAATCTAGTTCTGCAACAATCCCAGCAAGCCATTATGGGAAGCTATAGCACACATGGTGACAAATGTGCCTTTGCCTACTCCTGGAAAGGACAGAGTGCTGTTCTCCATCGAGAACTGCCTGCTTTCTGTAGAGGCTCCACCAAAGGATGGGCTCCCTCATGCTGATGTATGGTGCTTGTTTTAGGCTCTGTATTTCTCTCTGTTGTTTATGCTATGACTCAGACAGTAGATCACGTTCTTCTCTGACCTACTTCTTTTTATCACTTTTTGCAGATTTCATTTCAGCCACTTGTACAATGCTTGGACATTGACAATCTTATCAAGCTATTTACTGCCGTATTGCTTGAGAGAAGGATTTTGCTTCGATCTAACAAGTATGTGTTCGGTTGAGTTAATTAAACATGTTTATTTAAAGAACTTAGACCTTGGAGATATCCTATGTAGCAGTGTAGCACCTCAGATGTCTTGGGCATTCCAAGTCTCATCTCCTTTTCAATTTATCGTCACAATCATTGCTAATCATATTATGCTATTTAAGTGTTCTTATAATTATTCATATTAAGTGAGTTTGTCATTGGTTGGCAGGTACTCGCTCTTAACCCTCGTGTCAGAAGCTATGTGCCATTTGATCTATCCATTTAGGTGGCAGGTATGGTTACATACTCTAGCTATCCACCCTTTAGCGATAGGAAACACATCCCGACCTACTTGCGCTACATGTCATGGTTAATCGTGCTTCCGCCATGTTACAATGTCTGAATTTGTAATTTGAATGATCTTGATAAGGCATTCCACTACGCATTCACGTATTTTTTTTCCCCATAACTCTCTTCTGATATTTGTATTTTTCTTTTTCTGAAGCATGTCTACATTCCGTTAATATTTTTCAGTGGAGTCGACTACATTGATGCTCCTACACCATACATGATGGGTCTACATTCAGGCGTAGATACATCTGGCCTGACGATGGACGGGGTAAGTTTCACACAAACTTCTTTCAACCTCTTTTATCTTATGCGATGGTATTTGACTCTGATTTTTTAAGTTTGAAGTACTGATGTGTCCCTAGTTTCCACTCTGATGGTTTCTAGGTGGTTGTGTACGAATGGTTTAGAATTTTGTGTCGAAAAATCTTATTCTTTTATTCTGATAGATATGAAAAAACATGATTTTAGCAAGTGGGTTTTATCTTCTTACTATGGTTTGGTTGATAAAAGAGTAGACTTTACAAGAGATGGAAATGCTGCCTTCGACCCACCCATTGGTGGCCCAGTTGACAGGTGGGCTTGGGACTGTGCGTTCACGAGCGCTAGGTCTTGGGTTCAAACCCCCTGCTGAGCATCAGTGATTTAAGTGAAGGGTAGTGGCGGTGGGTTGTTACGCTAGTCCCCCCGAGGACTAGTCGTGCTTCACCGCTGGTTTGAGCACAAACTTGCCGGCCGCGCAGACACCTGATTATCAAAAAAAAAAAAGAAATGCTGCCTTCGGATGAGGATCAGAAATGGGGGGAGAAGATGCAGTTGTATATGTAACTCTGGAAACTTTTTGGTGGTTAGCAATCTTTCTAGATGAGATTCTTGTTTTTTAGTGTAAACTTTCTTTTTACTTATCAGGTGAGATTTTTATGTGAGGACATGGCAAATTTATTATATGCTAAGGAGCCAGCACTCCCTGGTGTATTACTGGAATTGGAGGTCTTACTTTTGAATGTACAATTTCTTTTAATTGGCTTATTTTTTCTTGTCACTGTGTTATAGGTAGTTGTTGTGGACCTTGAGTATAATCGCATCACCACATCAGAAGAAATACCTCCCATCCCGGAGCCAGAATTGAGTTTGCTGCGTGATGAAATGACAAAGCTGTTGCATCCAAATGTCGTGGGTATTGATCTCATGACATCAGGTTTAGGGGTATCATGCGAGTACTATCCTAAGCTGGGCAGTAAGCCATGGGGAGAAGATCACGACCTACAATTCAGGTGATATTTCATGGTCACCGTGTAGGCTTTTAAAGTATGAGTCGCTTTTTGGAGCTAACTGATGTGGTTTATTGTCCTTGTGGAGCTACATTCATATCTTTTTTCCTTGGAGGTGTAATTATTATTCTTGAAGTCTTCTTGTGGTGATTTTAATTTTCATGGATCTGTTTTATTTGAACTACCTATTCTGTCCATGACTTGTTTTGGCTCAAGCAGATATGATTTTGCACCTTGGTTGGTTTCTCATGCTTTCTAGACCATTTACTACATAATCATCATCATCATCATCATATTCACAATCCTTCTTCTTGTTCTGAATATATGGTAGCAAAATGGAACTTAAGTGTTTTTGTTATTTTTCTATCTAAACAGATATATAATACAGATACAGATACAGATGGTGAGATTCTATTTTCTGATTTGTTGTACTCGAGGGGATTGAATTCCAAGATAGACTTGTCTCTACAGTTTTTCCAAGAACCAACGTTATCATTAGCAATTTCAGTAGAGGGTCCATTGGTGTATGTCAACCTTGCTTCATAGGCCTCTTCAGATGTGCTCTGAACTTGCTGCTGTTTGTTTTACCCCCCTGAAGTTTGAACAATGTCTTGGACTACTGATTTGAATAACTTTTGTATTTCGAAAATTGATACCTCTCCTTATTGTAAAGCTCTCCTCATTCCTAGGTGGGGATTTGGCTTAAGATCAAAGCATGTAATCAGTTATAGGGAGGCAAATAAGTGAATTGGAGAGATTTTGTAGATAGAATCTCCTGCTTCTATACCATGTAATATTTTATTTACCCTGCGACCTTTTACAAAAGTTTTAAAGGAAGGTGTTCTCTTTTATTCAGATACTTATTTTTTTGGTCAAACTCTTATTCATATACTTCAACAGTATCATTTTTTGCACTGCTTGCTCAACTGCCAACTTTTTATTTATTGATGCGCTAGTCGTGGGTATAGTGGAATTCGATATGATAATGCCTGATCTCATACTTCTTGAGTGGTGTGTACAGATTAATTTTCTTGAAGTTTTTTGCATCCTTGTTGAGTGGATATCGCAATTTCCTAGTAAGGCACTTTATTTACTTTTTGTTAAGATTTTTGACTTGGACCAGGTAGTCAGATCGATTTATGTACTGTTGAACCCCATTTTGGCAGGAAAATACTGCAACTTCTGCCTTCAATGTTGAAGCATTTCTGAGAAAGCGTTCTCGTTCTACCAACCAACCGTCAGACCCCATGGTAATTCTTCACCAAATATGTCATCATTTTGACGTTTCCTCGTGTGTTAACTGTACAAAATTTTCTGCCTGGTCATTTCTAACTGGGCTGTCAGTTATTTCATGTGCCAGCTATATGGGTACCAAAGATTGGAAATGATACTATGGTTATTGAAGATTGGAAGTGACTAACGCATATTTTCCCTATTCATGTTAGTTTGATTACTTTTCATCTTCAAAGGCCTTCTGAATTCTCACGGTCTGATGTACTCAAATCTTCCTTCAATTTATTCAGATAACACAGTTTTTGAATACTCAAGGCTTCTTGGATTATGTGGAGAGAGGTACCAGTCATGATGAAAATAATGTCAATCTTCTCGACAAGTTACAAGATGCAATTGGGAGGGGCCAAAATCTTATTTCAATCTTTCCTTCATCCTTGATGGAGCCTGAGATTATAACAATATCAGACTCTGATACAGGAACATCAGGTCGAGACAGCCATTCATGCTCAGTGTTCTCTGTCGAGCCTATTATAAAGGCTTTTCCACTGATGCTTCTGCTTATTTGTAAATTGGTGTTTGGAAACTTAAACACAGAAGCTAGTGAAAAAGCTTAACAATGAGTTTTCTGGCGGTCGGTATAAATAAGGGTGGGAGGCTGTACAGTCATCCTCCAAAAAAGGAAATTCTCAGAGTTAAAAATGAGGTCTACTAAGACCAGATCAAAGCAAAATAAGAAACTATAGACCCAAAGTTAACTCGAAGTCTTTAAGTAATTCAAAAGCGGCTCTTAGTGTATTTATCAAGTGAACAGGCATAAGGATCTTAAAATTTGCATCTCTACTTTTCAGGATCGGGTGCCAAATACACCTATGATAGGTTTCCTTCAAACATCAGGTCAGAAGAGGAGGAGGAGAAGAGGAAGCAAATTCTTGCTGTTGCAAGTGGAACTTTTGATTACTCTGGAAGGCATAGTCCTAGGTATATCTATCCATGGATGTGGACGTTTATCTTTTTCGGTGTGCAACAAGTTACCTGATTAAATGTTGTGCTGTTTTTATAAATTTCTCATGACAGAGTCTCTTTTCTTTACCAGGTCCCCCTCCGTATTGGTGGGTAAGAAGGATTCCAAAGATGATACTCTGAGTCCTATGGAGAGGGCTGTAAGTTCTTTCACCATTTTTAACATCTAACCCCTAATTGGGACCATGGAATCCTCTTTAATTGTTTTTTTTCCCCTTTACTGTTGTTAGGCTGAGAGAGAACGGATGGTACTGGACATAAAGGTTAAGCTTCAGGTAAGATCTTGTTAAATCTCTTGGTCCTGCATAATTAGGGATGTTTTAGCCTATTGAAGTAGTTCTCTTTGTTATAAATCTGTATATTGTAAATTATGTCCCAGTAATTCTGATTAGGAATAACCCCATAAAGGCTTGGACTGATTTCTTTTTTACTCAGTTTAAAGTTAAGGAGATATTTGCGGGATGAGATGTTGGATGTAGTTCTGTAGAATTTTTAATGATGAAAATTTTGTTGACCTTTAGTCTAAAGGATGTCTGTAATACAGTAGAGTTTGGGATGGTGCATGTGATCACAACTTCCGCAATATATGACAATTTGGGCTTTAACTAAAATCAATTGCTATGTGGTTGCAGTTTTAGTTCCCTTTGAAAGGTTTTGTTAACTTTTCATTTTTCTGCCACTAGGGTTTGTGGTTGCGGCTCCTTAAATTGGGAGCAACTGATGATCCTCTTTCGTCCTTTGAACATGGCACCATTTCTGGTATGCTTCTATGAGATATCAACACTTGCGTTTATCTTCTTCGCGCAAATGAATAATCGTTGGCCAATGTAATTTGTATCTATGGGCCAAAATTTTCTGCATGCTAACATTGTGTTTATTGGTTTTTGCAGCTTTAATAGAATTTGACGCTGAGGGAATTGGTGGTAGTGGCTTTGTTGAATGCATTAGGGAGCACATCAATTCAGTATGTAGTATTAAAAGTTGCAATTTATTGGAAATTCCCTCCTCGTAGGGTAGTAACTCAAAAACCACACATGATTTCAGGGATGGCATTGTCAATTGACTGATGAACAGTTTATTGCAGTTAAGGAATTGGTAAGTGCATTCGACTTAGAAAAATTACCAGATTAACTGCTAGAATGATTTCCTGAAATTTCTAACACATCAAAGTGAATTATAGGGTGCCGTATGCTTTTAGCCTTTTAACTTTTCTCCTCCTACATTTAGCGTTTAGAATGATTTTTATATAATTTCAAGCATCTCAAATAGTTTCCATTATAAAAACTTTGACAAAAGTCATAGAATTTTCTCATTAACTTTATGAAATTGAAACATTTCTTTCCTTTTTTTTATTATGAAGAGAAGGGGGGGGGGATGAAAGTTGAAAAGTTGCAGCGTCTTTTGTTTTAAAAGTTCACTGATGTAGGGTCATATCCATAAGCAAGTGCAAATTTCTTTACTCTATTCACGTAAGTTCCTTCAGGGAGATTGTGGTGAACTTTTCGGTGGGATGCTAACCTCATAATCAACATCAATATCAATATCACCTTTATCCCAAACTAGTTGGGGTCGGCGGTCGATAAACCTGAAGTGAAAAGCTTAAAATATACTTAAAAAAAAGCAAAAATATGGGTACAAAAAAATAATAAAAAAAAAATTAAAAATGAAAAAATATAAGGAATAAACAATAAAAATAAATATAAATATAAATATAAATAAGTAGAAATGACTAAACAGGGCACTCTGGAACATAGAAAATCCCCCCTCTATAATGCGGATAGCTTTCTTCCGCTCCGTCCTAAGATAGATCGTACGCCAATCTATTTTCCACTCCATTAAATCTTGTTTTACTACCTTTCCCCAAGTAAGTTTTGGCCGATCTCGTCCTTTCTTCATATCGTGTTCTCGGTAACATACTTCTGTTCTTATCAGAGCATTTAGGGGTCTACGGAGAATATGTCTAAACCATCTCAATCTATGTTCTCTCATCTTCTCTGCCACTGGTGCTATTCCAACTTTTCGTCGAATATCATCATTTCTTATCTTATCCATCCTTGTATGACCACACATCCACCTTAACATTCTCATTTCCTCTATCCCAATTTTATGCTCGTGTTGCTTCTATACTGGCCAACATTCAGTTCCATATAGCATTGCAGGTCTTATTGCTGTTTTATAAAATTTTCCCTTTAACCTAAGAGAGATTTTGCGATCACACAAAAATCCTGATGCACTCCCCCATTTCATCCAACCTGCTTTGATTCTATGACTAACATCCTCATCAATCTCTCTCTCTTCTTTTGCAAAATTGATCCCAAATATCTAAAAGCATCTTTCTTAGGTACCTCCTCTCCAAGCATATCGACTGATTCTTGATCATCTCCTCTTGTCGTAGAAAACTCACAGTTCATGTATTCCGTCTTACTCCGACTTAACGTAAATTCTTTGGACTCTAACGTGTTTCTCCATAATTCTACTTTAGCATTGACCCCAGCCCTAGTTTCATCAATAAGCACAATATCATCTGCGAATAGCATATACCATGGCATCTCATCTTGGATATCTTTTGTTAGCTTATCCATAATTAGTGCAAAGAAATAAGGACTCAAAGCCGAACCTTGATGTAAACCCACTGTAATTGAAAAATAACTCGATGTGTCATTACAGGCTTTTACGCATATGGTAACACCATCATACATATCCTCGATTGCCTCTATATATTTTAAGGGTACTTTTTTCTTCTCAAGAATCCTAACCTCATACTCAATAAAAATGAAAAATCTCCTACAAAATGATTATAGGCGTAACGGATTGGCTCCTTTTTCCTATGATCTTAAATTTCTTGACATCTTTCTTAAAGAAAACATCTAATGTAACACCTCCTCCTCTCTGCTCTGGAAAATGAAAATCATGCCATATTCCAGTTGAAAACAGCCATTGGTCGTGCAATCTCTCGGAATGATGTTGTGACGATAAGAGATGCCCTGGAAGTTTCTGCTGAAATATATAAGAAAGATGCCAATAATGTTCCAGACTACATCCAGCGTCATATTCTCTCTATTTCTATCTGGGAAGAGCTGAGGTATATCTTACTGCCATCCCTCTTTGTTGCTTTTTCTTTGAACGAATGTGTGTATAATCTTTTCTATCTGATTTTATAACATTGTTTAAGCTTGCACTGCTTCACCATTTGGATTAAAACAGTAGGATCAGTCATTTACATGCACCGATGCATGCTGCTTCATATATTCATAGTATTTAATTTCTTGAATGGTAATGCTTGAATTATTCTCTTTTAGATTTTGGGAAGGATACTTTGACTACCTAATGGACCGATCATCAAGCAGGTAAGGATGACTATGCTGCACGTTCCATTCGTCATGCATAGAGCTTTATGGTATGATTTTTAGTCACCCTGGGTGTCATTTGTTGGGGTAGCTGGTACAGTTCTTTGCAATGAAGTAACTATAGTTTGTTAAATAGAAGCATATATAGAAGATACTTAAGCGAGGTGCAAAGATCATATGACCGCGGCTTAGATATGAGAAAAGAGTAACTTGGACTCTTTCTTGAGCCAGCTTTTGGATGCTTGGAAATTTGATGTTTTTGGTCCTTTTCAAACTAATGGAAAGATCTACATCCCCCCGAAAGGACTTTCTTCTAGTATGGGACCAAAATTACTGCAGAAATAAATATCTCGGTTTCTTTTCTTGGATTTATTACTATGTCAATTTATTATAAGGAATGGCGATAATGCAGTCTAATATTTGTGGCATTATCGAGTTTCGGTGGCATGATATACTTACTTGAACGGATGCTTATTAGTGGTTGGTGCTTTGTTATTAGTTCTGTCAACTATGCAACTCAAGTGTCCAGTCAGCTAATAGTGGTTGCGTCCCACATGGTAACATCCCTCCCTAATGTTCCATCAGTTGCCTTTTTTAGCTCAATCAACTTCGTCTTGTTCTTTTCTGTCTTTTTACTAGTGCCTTTGCTTTTGCCATTGTCAAGGCTGGGCTGGGACTTCCTGATGCCGATGCTTGGTACATGATTGAAACAATAGCAGAAAAACAAAAAGTCGGATTCAAGCAGTTTGTAAGTTAGATTTTCCTTTCTTGGTTACTTTACAGTGCTTGAGACCTCATGTCTGTTTGATCTTCTACGATTGGTTTCAAGAAGGTCGAGAAGTTTTGCAGCTTCATAATGGTTTTTTTTTTGTCCTGGATTATCTAGATATTTCCTTTTAATTTTGGTTCCTTTACATTTTGGATTTACCCTATCATACCACCTAAATTTTGACATGAACTCGTCTCTTGGACTTGTACTTCCTTAAGTTGCTGCCTGTTAATTGTCCATCATCTGTTTCAAGTATGCCTATTGATGATTTTCAAGCTGCCGGAATACCTTTGTCTTTGGAATAAGTACTGCTTTGACCCTGTCAAAATCAAAGCTCAGAAATCATATTGTTATGTCTACAATTTGTTGAATCAAATCATGGGACTTTTAACATCATTATCTGATCATAAACAATAAAAGGCTCAGGTCTAAGAGGAAATGACAAAAGGTTTTCTTTTAGGAAATTATGCTCCTTCTTAAGTTATCTTATGTGCTGTGTCAATTTGATCTCTGATTTATCCCATTTCAGGATCTTGTTTCTCGAATCTGCAGTAGGGAGGAAGCTTTTTACATGCTGCTAAATTTTTGGGATTTTTAATATGACGTGGAGCATAATGCGCTACATCTTAACTCATTCACACTGAGGAAAGATTACATAGGCGCGTCTATGTCTTGAACATTTAGAGAGATGAGGGAGGGAGGGAGGGAGGAGCATGATGGGCTAAATCTTAACTCATTCACATTGAAGAAAGATTACATAGGTGCTTCTATGTCCTGATGTAAAGAGAGACCATGCCTAAAGCCCAAATCCATAGAGAGAGGGAGGGGCTACATCTTTTAATTCATTCACATTGAAGAAAGATTACATAGGCGCTTCTATTCTTGAACATAATTGAGACAAGACCTAAAGCCCAAATCCATAGAGGGAGGGAGGATGATGGGCTACATCTTAACTCATTCACATTGAAGAAAGATTACATAGGTGCTTCTATGTCTTGAACATAAAGAGAGGCAAAAACCAGAGACCAAATCCATAGTTACCTTATCCAACAAACCAAACGTTTATCCAATATGTATAATCTCTACTGTTACCCAATACTACTATGTACCATTCAAAAGGGATGACTCTAAATCTTCTTCTGTGATTTATTTCAGATAAAGTTGAGAGGATTCTTGTCACATATCCAACAAGTGCGTATTGGTTATTGGGGAAACTCATCAATAAAAGCATTGTCAGTTTCATCTCAGGGATTACCATCTCCTTCCACAAAAGATGCCGCCAATGAAAAATACCAACCTGCCGAGGCTTCTGGTGTTGGCAGGAGCTGGGTCCAGAGCATGTTCAGCAAAGACAATGCTTCAAGAGTGAACTCATTTGGCCGTGTTGGTAGATGGACTTCTGATGGTGGTGCTTCAGGTTTGCATTCTATATATCTTTAGCATTCTACTTATGTAATTACCTATAAAATAATTCTTATCATGTTTTTATTTTCCAAACAAACATGATATATCACTAATTTTTTCTTTCTTTGGACTCGAGCTGCAGAGAATGGGACTCCACACAGACAAGATCTGTCATTAGCAGCACAGAAGAAACTCCAAACAAGTGTTCGTACGCTAAGGGGTCATACTGGTGCTATCACTGCTCTACATTGTGTAACTAGAAGGGAGGTATGGGATCTGGTCGGAGACCGTGAAGATGCCGGCTTCTTCATCAGTGGGAGTACTGATTGTTTGGTAGGTTAATAGCGTAAAATCTGCTCAAGTTTATGGTAAACTTTTGGTTGTGTGTTCCCTGAGTTCTGTGGAATCAAGATAAGGTGATATTTCCATTGTTATGACTATTGTGCAGGTTAAGATTTGGGACCCTAGTCTTCGTGGCTCTGAACTCAGGGGAACTTTGAAAGGACATACAGGGTATGTCCATTCTCTGTCTATTTTTTAACATAGAATTTAGCCTGCTGTCTTGGCCTTACATTCCCATTATTCTGAATTGTCCTAGCGAATGATTCTGTTGGACTACTTTTTTGTAGCACCATTCGTGCAATAAGTTCTGATAGAGGAAAGATCGTGTCGGGATCCGATGATCATTCTGTCATTGTATGGGATAAGCAGACTTATCGACTTCTGGAAGAGCTGAAAGGCCACGATGCACAGGTTCTTATGATGAGAATATCTTGCAATTTTCGTGGTCTCACATTAGCAACTCCATAGAAGCATAAGCAATTTATTCATGAAATTTATCATCTTGTGCATATTTATGACAGATTGGTAGGATTAAAAAGTGAAATAAGGAGTAACAACTGAAATTTCTTGTTCTTTTTCCTTTATTCATGGTGGCTGTAGGCTCATAATTCTTCCTCTGTGTTTCAATATAAAATTGAAGTCCAACAAAGTCACAACTTGGTGAAAGTCTTGCTGATATCTTGCTTTTATACAAGGAGTATGTTAGAAATCTAGTCCAAAAGCTTAAGCTATTAGATAAAAGGTGATTACACAATGAAAAGATCATTACGAACATGTATAATAGATATGTGGGATACTCTTCAATACTCCGTTTCTCAGATTTCGCTCCTTCAAGAGCTTCACTAGTGACACCATATAAATAGCTTTTGTGGAGTTGAAGAATGGAATAGAACAAACAAGAGGAGGGAGGGAGGGAGCGCCTGTGATAGAAAGAGGGAGAGAGAGAGAGCCCATGATGGAAAGAGGGAGGGAGGGAGGGAGCGCCTGTGATAGAAAGAGGGGGAGAGAGAGAGCCCTTTCTGGAGGGAGGGAGTGCCCATGATAGAAAGAGGGAGGCAGGGAGAGTGCGTGGAAAGTCAAACTTTGAAAGCTAATGCTGATAGGTGGATGGAGAGGGAGATTCTTATCATTATTAATGTTGAGAGAGAAAATTGAACTGAATGCTTGATCAGGTCAATGTGACTCCAAGCTATCTATTTATAATAAAGCCAAAAAGGTAAAGAATTACAATATTGCGCTTATTGCTACTATTCATAAAATAATAAAGAAAATAGAGAAATATGCCCTCATCGTCCAAAGACCCTCAACACTCCCCCTCGAGTTGGAGCATAAATATCACACATGCCCAACTTGACTAAATCAGGATGAAACGATTTACGTCCTATTCCTTTAGTGAAGACATGAGCAAGTTGATCTCCAGACTGAACAAAAGGCATATAAATTAATCCACTCTCCAACTTCTCCTTGATGAAGTGTCTGTCAATCTCCACATATTTTGTACGGTCATGTTGTATAGGATTGTAAGCAATTCTAATGATTGCCTTATTATCACAAAATAGCATCATAGGAAGATGAATGGATACACCAAGATCTTTAAGTAATCTTTTAAGCCATAACAACTCACAAACTCCTTGTGTCATCGCACGAAACTCTGCTTCAGCATTGGACTGAGCAACCAAATTCTGCTTTTTGCTGTGCCAAGTCACAAGATTTCCTCCTAAGAAAGTACAATACCCAGAAATAGACTTTCGGTTTGGAGATCCAACCCAATCAGCATCTGTATAAACTTCAACCTTCAAGCCATCATGAGGAGATAAAAGAATCCTTTTCCTAGGAGCAGATTTTAAATATCGACGGATCCGAAAAACAGCATTCATATGAGTAGAGTATGAATCATGCATAAACTAACTCACCAGGTTCATAGCAAAAGCAATATCAGGTCGGGTGTGGGACAAATAAATCAACTTGCCCACTAACCGTTGATAACGACCCTTGTCTACTGGTTCACCATCTTTTTCTCGATGACGAGTATTGGCCTCAATAGGTGTATCAAAGGGATGACATTCCAATAACGCAACTTTTGTCAAAAGATCAAGGACATACTTCTTTTTGGATAGAAAGATACCGTTTGAAGATCGGGCAACTTCAATCCCAAGAAAGTACCGAAGCTTTTCAAGATTTTTTTTCTCGAACTCTTGTTTGAGAAACTTCTTCAACCGACTGACCTCATCACTATCGTTCCCTGTAACAACAATGTCATTTATATAGACAATGAGAATAGTGATTTTAGTACCTGATTTCTTCACAAACAAAGTGTGATCAACATTGCTCTGTTTATACCCAACAGAGACCATAGCTCTCTGAAACCTACTAAACTAGGCTCGAGGTGACTGCTTTAAACCATAAAGTGCATGTTTCAACTTGCACACTTTACCTTGAGTTTTGTCACAGGAAAAACTTGGAAAAATCTGCATATACACCTTCTCTTCCAACTCTCCATGAAGAAAGGCATTCTTCACATCTAACTGCTGAAGTTCCCATCCCTGGTTAACAACACATGAAAGTAGCACTCGAATAGTATTCAACTTGACAACAGGAGCAAAGGTTTCTTGATAGTCAATCCCAAAAATCTGAGTAAATCCCTTGCCACTAACTATGCTTTATATTTGTCCACAGTACCATCCATCTTTTGTTTGACTACAAACACCCACTTACATCTTGCCGGTTTTCTCCCAGGAGGAAGAACAACAAGATCCCACGTGTTTTTTTTACTTCAAAGCATACATCTCCTCCACCATTGTTGCTTTCCACTTCTCATCTGCAAAAGCTTTTTGCCAATTTTATGGAATAGAAATAGAAGATAGAGAAGACACAAAAGTAC
Organism: Psidium guajava; assembly: GCA_016432845.1. NCBI lineage: Eukaryota > Viridiplantae > Streptophyta > Magnoliopsida > Myrtales > Myrtaceae > Psidium > Psidium guajava. The sequence goes on from CM028228.1 coordinate 38,793,434, forward strand.
GATAAGAGCTTGACAAAGAGTCATATGAGACAAATTGGGATATAGGGTGTTGAGTACAAGTTCTAGTACCCTTTTGTAGTGTAATAAGAAGATCAGAAGAGGAAGCCTTACCAAAAGGAATAGTAGAATCCAAATTCAGAGGTGATGATTGAACCGGCAATGTATCGGTGGTTTTAACCTGCTTGTTGATAATGGGCTCCCTACAACGATATGTCTTTAATGTCTTATTACTATCAATAGTTTGCCTAACAGATGTGAGAGTAGACTCCCCCTGAAGTGGTTGCTTTGTTATCTCCTCCTGTGGTACTGTATTATTCTCTTCTTGTGTTGTATTGTTCTCCTCGTGGGAAGGAGGAAAACTCTCTTCTTGGGAAGAAGGAGAAACATCAGAGAATAAAGGAGAAGGGTAAGTAATATCTATAAGAACATCCAGAGTGGGGAACACCTCTACACTAAGACACTCCCCTTGAAGAGGTGGAGCTAAATAATAGGAGTTAGACTCTTTGAAAAACCACATCCATAAATATAATGGTGCGCCTAGAAGGAGGATGATAACACTTATAACCCTTTTGAGTAGCTGAATACCCAAGAAAAATGCAACGGAGACCATGGGGTTCCAATTTACTCTTAGAGGTAGTGTTACGGGCATAACAAACACAACCAAAAATTTTTGGGGTAAGAATAAAAGTTGATGATCCTTGCAAAACATCAATAGGTGTGCGAAAATCAAAAATTATAGTAGGCATTCGATTTATTAAATAGGTAGTGGTTAAGATAGCATCACTCCAATATTGAGCTGGGGCATGTCGAGCAAATATGAGAGACCTAGCGACCTCTAACAAATATTGGTTCTTTTTTTCGGCAACACAATTTTGTGCTAGGGTATCAACACAACTGGTTTGATGAATAATGCCATGATCAAAGAGATATTGTTGAAATTGACCTTTAGTGTATTTAGTGCTATTGTCACTGCGAGGAATTTTCAAAGTGGTATTGAATTAAGTCTGGACCATTTTGTGAAAATTTGAAAACAATGAAAAACAAAACTCTTATGTTTCAACAAATAAACCCAAGTTGTACGAGAATGACAATCAATAAAAGTGACAAGCCACTGATGACCGAAAATAGAAGTATGCTGGGAAGGACCCTACGCATTAGTATGAATCAGATGAAAAGGGAAACGACTTTTATTATTTGAAGATGGATATGTTTAACGAGCTTGTGTAGCCAAAACATAGGCTTCACAAAAAAAAATCATCTTTATCACAAGCCGAAACGAGACTAGGAAAAACATTTTCTAAAATTCCTAAAGGGGGATGATCTAATCTGGAGTGCCATTGATGGAGATCCGTCAATACTAAATTAACTTGATAAGGCGTAGGAAACAAAGTAGAAGTAGAAAACACACTACCCTTGAGCAAATAAAGACCACCATCCAATCTACCATATCCAATCTTTTTCTCCGTTACCAGATCCTAAAAAACACAACAAAATGAAAGAAGGTTACTTTACAGTTTAAATCTTGAGTCAAATTGCTAATAGAAAAGAGATTAGTAGAGAATGATGTGATATCTAAAATAGAAGATAATGGAAGAGTAGAGGAACAATTGATAGAGCTTTTTCCAGCAATGGAAGAAAGGGTTTTATTAACTACACGCACTTTATCTCTGCCGGAAGTAGGGGTTTATTGCTGAAAGAGACTAGAAGAACATGTCATGTGATTTGTAGCCCTATAACAATGATTCATGGGTTGGAAACAACATATGTATTAAACCTCCCAAAGAAGATACCTGAAGTGGCTAGGTTTGAAACAGAAAGAGAAGACAAATTGGCAATTGTTGAGGAGGCAGCAGCAGCAAAAGCTTTAAGTAGACGTCGAAATGCTTGAAGTTCTTCCTAGGATAAATCAATATAAGTAGTAGGTGCAGTACGAATAGTTTCAGTATGGTTTTCTTTCTTTTTTTTCCCCTTCTTTGAGCCCTTTGTGCCTCAAAATCTGCAGGTTTTTCATGTAACTTCCAGTAGGAAGCCTTAGTGTGATACGGCCTATGACAATGTTCACACTTCACAACCTTCTTAGAGGTATCAGACCGAAAGGACGGACTAGATTTGGCAATAGTGCCAGCACTAGTTTGTAGAGCAAACCGATCAATAGTAGGGGGATGAAGCATTGCTGTCCTATGGGTTTTTTTAGAGGGAACCAAGGCATAGGACTGTTCCAGAGTAGGGAATAGAGACCGGCTAAGGACTTGAACACATATCTGATCATATTCAATATTTAATCTTGCCAAGAAATCATATACTCTGATCTTGTCCACATGCCTCTTGTAGGCAGCAACATCCTCATCATTGGTTGGGTGATAGTCGGCATAATGATCTAGCTCTTGCCACAAACTCTGAAGCTCAGTATAATATTGAGATATAGTTATCTTCTTTTGAATGGTGTCATGAACCCTTTTTCGATATTCATACACCTGTGCATCATTCCCAAGTTGACCATAAGTATCCCTTGCAGCTAATCAAATCTGTGCCGCAGTATGAAGAAGCAAATATCCCTTTGCAATAAGTGACTACATTGAGTTAAGCAAGAAAGACATTATCAAAGCTTCATTCGAGATCCACTTTCCTGAGTAGTACCTGATGTAGCTGGCCTCGCGGAAGTGCCATTGATATGTCCCATAAGCCCTCGACCTGTGATGGTCAAGAATGTCGATCGAGACCATATCAAATAATTTGTGCCGTCAAGTTTCATATGCATCACAGCAAAATTAATATAATCTATATGACCATCTCCTGGAGGTCTAGAGCTCACGATTGAATCCTCAGACATTGTGTGTCAAAATTCGACTTGAAGAGTATAAACAGAGCAATTGAACCACCAAATGTTGCCAAAAAAGGCCAAAATTTTGATAGAAGTCCTTTGATAATAGGCTGAAGTTGCCCTAAAAAAAAAAAAAGCCAAATCAAATCAAGGGAAGGCAAAAATCAAATTTTCCTAGGTTTTGAAAACCTGAAAAAAAATTCAATAATTTTGATTTTTCTCAAAGAATCTGAAAAAAAAAATATGGTGGTCCATGAACTGTAGTACTTTGGTTTTCGCACACAAGAGGATAGTCTAGCAGTAAGGCACAAAACAATCTCAAACAAGAAGATCCAAAAAATCACAGAAGGGGTCGAACCACCTATCGCAAATTGCAAAGAAGCTTTAATTTATCTCATAGAGGTGAGGTATAAGAAAGATATTAGATTCAAAGAATCACCTCATCAGTGCTCTCCTATGCTGTGGAAGAGAGCAAAGAAGTAGGTGAGAAGGAACTGTGGTGGGGCGAGAGAGAGAGAGAGAGAAGAACGTAGAAGAAATTAGGAGTAGGGTTTTAGTTCAGCCCTTGCTCTGATACCATGTTGAGAGAAAAAAAACTGAACTGAATGCTTGGTCAGGTCAATGTGACCCTGAGCTATCTATTTATAATAAAGCTAAAAAAAACCAATAATTACAATATTTCCCTTATTGCTACTATTCATAAAATAATAAAGAAAATAGACAAATATGCTCTCATCATCCAAACACTCAACGATTAAAATGAGAGCATAAGCATTTTGGTTGGCATTCTCCATTGCAGGTTAGCTGTGTGCGCATGTTATCTGGTGAACGCGTCCTCACTGCTTCTCATGATGGATCTGTGAAGATGTGGGATGTTAGGACTGACACTTGTGTGGCAACTGTTGGTCGCTGCTCGAGTGCTGTCTTATGCATGGAGTACGATGATTCCAGTGGAATTCTGGCTGCTGCTGGAAGAGACGCGTATGTATCTTGAATTAATTTTGTTATACTCATATCGTGGATCTTGAACTTCATATACTTTAATTTCTCAGGGTTGCAAACATTTGGGATATTCGTGCTGGAAAGCAGATGCACAAGCTTTTAGGGCATACAAAATGGATCAGGTGTGCAAAAAAAATTGCAAAATGTGCTTTTTACTATGGCTTTATTTTGCACCACTAAAGGTAAGAACGTCAGTGTGGACTGGAAGAGTTCCCATCCTGGATTCTCGGAGTGCAGAAAATGATTAAAAATCGGCCATATCTGTCACTTTCTTTTACTGTTACAGTTATTCAATCTCAATATATACATGCGCGATTTATTTTTCTTAAAACACTAGCTCCATATATAATTTGACAAGCCAATGATTTAATGAAGTTTCTGCGCATCAAAATTTGGATTTTTATCTCATAATCATGCTAATCATGCATGTTCTAATTATTTATCGTAGTAAGGTACATATTAAATTAAATAGGATACCCATGGGTGCCACCCCTCACACATAAAAGAGCTTAACCTGAAGCCAAAAATGAGCACATTGACATTAATGGTGCATGCATAGTCAAAACTTTTTAATTCATGTGGTCCACTGTTGAAGGTAAATACTGCTAGTGCAGTATGAATTCTTTCTCCATTGGGGTTGAATAAACAACCATGTCTTTTAACTGCTAGTAGAATATCAATCTTTCTTCATTTGATAGTAATAAACAACCATGAGTAAAGGACTTCCTCCCCTTGACCCAAAAAATAAAAATAATAAAATAAAAAAATTAATGGACTTCGTCCTTCTCACCCTCTTCTTTGCCATTCTGCAGGTCAATTAGAATGGTTGACGACACTTTAATTACTGGTAGTGATGATTGGACGGCTAGAATATGGTCTGTTTCCCATGGGACTTGTGATGCAGTTCTTGCTTGCCATGCTGGGCCAATCCAGTGTGTTGAATATTCTTTGTCAGATAGAGGCATAATCACAGGTTCTTACCTCACCCGATGTCTTGTTATTAGGGTCCTTTTTAATGGTGATGGAACATAGTTTGGTTGACAATCGGATGTTGTTTTATTTGTCCTTGGTGTTGCTGAATTGATTGTAAAAACATTTTGCATTGACATTGTCAATATTTTCAGGGTCAACTGATGGACTTATTCGTTTCTGGGAGAAGGAGGAAGGTAAGAATATAAACAATGTGATCTCCTGCATTTTCTTTTGTCTTTTGAATGTTCGGCATTATCTCAGAATTGAGTTTTTCTGACTTATTGATGATGTCTAGTTCCGGGCACTGTCATAGAGAATCACTTTGGATATTGGTTTTGAAATATGTGGTATGAGTGACAGCAGACCATATGCCTAACCTTAGCAAAACTGTCTCGAGGATAATGGGCTTACGTGATTTCTTGACCTCTTGACGTTTTTCTTTTGATAATGCTAGTGCTACAGGCCTATTCTTGAGGATAACGGGCATACATATTAGTGATAGCAAACTACATGTCTCCTTAGCAAAACCATCTTGAGGATAACGGGCATGCATAATTTCTTGACCTCTGATGGTTCTTTTTTTCTCCGAGAAAGACAATGCTACAAGCTGGTTATAGCAACTTATGATGCTATTACTTGGGTTGTGATTTATGATGCTGTAAATTCCTGCTTTCTTAGGAAAGTAATCACCTCTTACCTTATTCTTCGTGTGTGGCCAAGGTCTATTTCCTCAGGTGGTAGTGGTTAGTTGAAGCTTAAATAGAATGTGAAGTGGATAAGTTGTTCATAATCATGTAAAACGAGCGGGTTCCTTTGCTCTTATGCGGGACAGATTTTGCTTCATTGATCGGCATCTCTAAATCTAGACAAAATATGCTGACTTATAGTAGTCAACTGAAGCGATAACCAAAGCATAAAGAATATTTTCTCATGTTCCCAGGGGGTATAAGGTGCGTGAAGAATGTCACCATTCATTCATCCGCAATCATATCTATCAATGCTGGGGAGCAATGGTTGGGGATTGGAGCTGCTGATAATTCAATGTCACTATTCCACCGACCACAAGAGCGAGTCAGCGGCTTATCAAGCAGTGGATCAAAAGTGGGCGGTTGGCAGCTTTATAGAACACCGCAAAAAACCCTTGCTTTGGTATGCATCATTTGTTTGTTCCAGTATTATTTTCCTAACTTGTGCTACAGGAACTTGTCACTAGTGGTAGTATCCACATCTATCATCGATTTCAGAATATATATATATATATATATATTTGTTTGCTTATCGTCGTGGCTTTGTGCTCTCTCTCTCTCTCTCTCTCTATGTGGATCCATGGTTTGTCGATCTTTAGTCGTGGTTTCTACTTTTGGTTTTCAGGTGAGGTGCATTGCTTCAGACCTCGAAAGGAAGAGGATCTGCAGTGGTGGTCGTAATGGCGTTCTTAGGCTATGGGATGCTACCATCAACATCTAAAGTCTGTTGATCCCGATGTGAAAGTCATGTTCTGTTCCTCAATCTGTATGCATTGTGTTGTTTGTACATCGACATTTTTCCCCCGTTGTTTTGATTCGGTAAAGACAGATGATTGAAATGCTGAAATTGAGATGCGGTTTTGTTTTCTTTCCGCTTCTTTTTCTTCGTTTCTTCTTCTACGTTGTTTACTCTCGCTGTGTGTACAATATGGGCCCATGTTTTTTTCACTAAAAAATGGCCAGCTTCAATTTTTCATATGAGTTGAGTCCAAAATGTGTGTTAACGAACCTGTTATAAAACTCGAGTCACTTTCAGCATGGAAAAATAGCCCCAAAAAACTTTTAAATTTATTATAATGGTATCAATTCAGTTTTTTTTTTTTGCTAATTTAGTATAAATTTTTTTGAATTTGTACTAATTCTATCCACTTGGCTTGTTAGTGTTGATGTGGCAAACTTTTAATATTTATTTTAACATTTTTTTTTCCATTTTCCTGTGGCTGGCTAGGATGGTTGTGGCGAAGGTGAGCATGACCTAGCCCAAGCTGAGCGAGTCATGAAGCCCTAGTCGGCCATCGGCAGCTTCGGCGACCCTTGTTGACCATAGTGGGGTCAAGGAAAAAATTATAAATAAAAAAAAAAGAAAAAATATTATTAAAATTTTGCCACTTCGGGATCCACAATGCCACGGTAGCACATATAACCAAGAGAGCGAAATTAAAAGAAAATCTGTCTAGCTCAATTTCGCTAGTCCCCTCTCTCTCTCTCTCTCTCTCTCTGATTCCGATGATGGTGACTCACTCTTGCCGCCCCTCTTGCTCTCTCCTCTCCTCTCCTCATTCACCAAGCTTATGCTTTTTTTTTTCTCAAGATTCATTGATGCAAAAATATGTAATGTTTTCGATGTTCATTTCGCGTCCAGAATTGGAACAAAATACCAAACTTTGATTATGACTCATAAGCTACTTGAAAGTGAGAATCTAGACAAGTTTCGATCCATTTCTCACAAAAGAAGAAAAGAAAAGAAAAACTCTTCATCTAAAATTTACCATGTTCAATATGTTTATCTGGTCTTGACAATGTAGAAAGCCAACACAAGTAAGAGATGAATACGAAATTGCGCTTAAACGTACGTTAATCACTAGGTGATGGTTACATCTCTTTAATGAGTAATCACCGTTTGTGTCCGCCTGATAATCCATTTGATTTCCCTTAGTGATTCATAATATAGGAGGTCGCAACATGGAAGAGTAATTTCGAATGTAGTTTTTCAGTCACCAATGGTAGGTTTACGTCCAAAGACATTGTTTGAAGGCTTGTTAGCCTTAGCAACTTAGTATACATTGGCGTGGCCACAAAAATTTTGGTCCATTAATTTGTCGCTCCGTGCTTTAAAGGTCCTCCCTTGCCTAAGAATCAAATTCTAACCAAGTATAACTTGTCATCATTAATTGATCTACCAAGGCCACTTGCAAATCTACAAATTTTATTGTATCGATAAACAAGCGCCGAAATTGCTAAAACGTGATTAGAAGGAAAATTACAATTGCCATAGAGAAATTTACCAAACATTATTTCAGATATGGCAATTTGTTGCCAATGTTGACATACAAAGAAACAATTATAACTTGTTAATTCAACAATTCCATTACAATGGCATACCATACTTTAGAACATGAAATGATTCCCAACACAATTCTAAACAACACTTTCTTTCTTTTTTTTGGGTAGGACAACCTTAAAATCGAAGGAACTCAAAAGATGTCTTGGACATGAACGCATTTAACCCATCACTACTCATCAAGCCATCATTGTTTGATTCATCGGGGGCATCATAGCTACCTGCGGCTGCTGCTGCTGCTGCATCTGCTGTTGTTTTTTATCGTTGCCCAACCATCCTGTCCAAAAGTGAAACAATCAAATTAATCCCCCAGTTCTTCAACTGAAAAAACCGAAAAAAAAGTTATCAGATTAAACCCGAGTCTTTGGCTACAGATTGTACAAAGGAATATATGTACCGGAAATCGTAAAACTTGTCGCTAAAGTGCAACCGAGTTCTAAAACTTTCAAAAAGTACATTCAAGTCCTGTTACTTGTTTAATTGGTGCAATTTGGCTTACTCCCCCCAATTTGTTAGGAATCCCCCGACCAAATAATCACTTTAACTATAAGAACGAACGATTTTACGACAAGCATGTACTGGCCGAAAGAATTACCTCTTTATCGATCCGAACACAACGTGAGAAAATTCAGATGATGAACACTAGATACGTCTTAATCCAATACTTTTCCAGTTCGAATATTTATTCAACTGGTTCGTTCTCACACGCCTTATTGGTAAAGAATCCTTTGTCTCACTATCGTATTATAAGTCAACTCCGGGAACAAGTAATCAAATTACCAATGGAGGGGTCCCAGCCTCGGCGGTTGAGCTCTCTGTACTCTTGGCAAAGAGCACAGGGCTCGCACAGACAGTGGACGATCCAATCCGGCGCAGGCGACTCCACCAGCCCAAACTTGTTCCTGAGCTTCGACCGGTACGTGCACGAGTAGATGCATGGCATCCCGATGAAGGCGCCAATCAGCCCGTACATCAGTGCACCCATCGCACAAGCTACGATCATCATAACACACAAAAGACATAAATTATGCAAATGATTTTGGTCCGGATAAGATGAGTTGTTTCTTTCTGTTCTTTTTTCACTCACTAGTTGTGCCTTTGTCGATGATCTCTGCGACCTGGCCGAAGGTCAAGCATGGGAAGAAGAACGTTATAGCAGCTGAAACACAAGATACATAGTACATATTAGATACTTAATCTTGATGATATATATATATATATATATATATATTGTAATTACCACGTAAATCAACCATGCATGTCCACAAACATAGGCCGGTTTGGATATCAGACGCTGTGAAGGACTCTGTTATGTCATTTCCTTGGTAAATTCGTATGATATTCTTACCGTTCGTGGGGTCGTCCATGCAATCAAACAACCCCGTCCTCCATCCTTCGGTGTTGACGCTGCCCATCACGTTCGGCTGCATTGGAATGCCCTGAGCCGCGCTGTTGTACCCCTGGACTCCCGGCTTGATCGGGGAAGGCGGCATTGCACAGTACTGCGCCACTCCGCCTGCTGGCGGTGGGAACTGCACGGGCTGAGCAGCTGGCTGTTGTTGATAAGCTGGCGAAGGTGGATACGGATTCGGCGGTGGCAAGTTCGGTGGGTAAGCCTGGGGTGCGCTCTGTTGAGCATATTGTGGTTGCTGTTGAGCAGGGTATTGTTGAGGTGCCGCCGTCGGAGGGCAGGATGGCTGCTGCTGGGGCGGATAAGCCCCTTGGTTTGCATAGGCTGGGTTCGTTTGAGGGCTTTGAGGCGGGAACTGTACCACCGGCTGAGGGGACAGTGCCGCGGCGTAGGGCTGGTTGAATTGCAGCGGCGGCACATTCTGCGCTTGGCCGAACTGCTGTTGCTGCTGCTGGTGCTGGTGCTGAGGTGGTTGGAACTGTTGCTGTTGCGGCAGAGGCGATTGGAAGGGTTGCTGCTGCTGGTTATTTGCCGCGCCGTCTTGTTGGTATGGTGGATCCGGGCCGCTGCCGCCCGAATGGAGGGGCTGGAACGACGGGTCGCCTTGGGGGTTCGGATCGTAGTAAGCCGGGTCGTTGCTGTTATCATCGTATGATACCTGGACATTTTGCTGAATTTGGACATTGTAATCTGCTTGGTCTTGCTGGTAATTATCTGAAGAGTCTGCTTGAGGGTTTCCCATTGGAGCAAAACTCGAGAGAGAGAGAGAGAGAGAGACTACTGGAGAATGTACAAATGCATGAGGGTGGTGAGAGGGATCTTATACAGACTGAGAATCAGTCCCACTTGCTATATAATAAGATTACACAAGTTGAAGTAGGCAAGCTTTAGAGAGAGAGAGAGAGAGGAGTTGACGTTGACTTTTAAGGGGGGAATGAACTGCTTGCTGCTTCGGGACGTAGCAGAGTCAAAAGTCTTCCGCGCAATTGCGGGCTAATCTTACCGTACTGATCATTCCAATCCGTTTACTTTGACCGAAACGACAGCACATGAGCCCCATGTGCCACTTCCTTCCTTCCTTACCTGTCGTCCAGAAGAAGGGAATCGAATCCAATGTGAGAACGGCGACTTCGATCATGCATCCACGTAGGCTGAATTATATGGAATTTCGCGGAATTTTAATTAGCTTTTCGTAAGGTCCAATGATGTTTCATTTGTTGGGGATTGCTTGCTTCGTGGAATTAATATATTAAATCTTTCCGAAATTTATTGCCCATTTTTCTTTGTTTCTCCGGAGGAAATCGAGGAGAAATTCTAAATAAGAACTTCGAGTGTCTTTATTTTCTCAAAAGATAATAGAAAAATTGGACTTTGTTTCAAATAAAAGTCTTGAAATGACCATATTATTCTCAAAGAAGAGTCTGATTTCGCAGGCTAACCAAAAGGAAAAAAAGAATAGAAAAGAAAAATAAATAACTTAAAATTAGAATTATCTTTGGACAAAAATGCCCCCGATTGGTCAGAATATTAAGCTAGTTAGCGAAGTCAAGCCCTTATTTAAAACAGCCATGTCACTTGAAGTTCTTATTTGAAATAAAATCCATCTTGAGCTCAGTTATTTTTTTTTAGTAAATGATGATACTTTAAGACTTTATTTGAAAACTTTTCCCCTCGATATATAAATCTATGAGTACAATGTGAATCATGATGATTGCAATAGCATTTAGGATCACAAGACGTCTGGTTGATGGTATTGATACTTTGTTAACTGATCAAATAAAGATCTCGCCGTCTCCCTGGACGGAGAGAGACAGATGCTCATGAACCCTAGAAAATCAAGTTGGTCGCATTCCTTTAGTCTGAAAACGAACTGTCCATGCCCCTAGATTCTCATTAGATGGGCCAGCATGTTTGTACTCGCACTTACTTACGTCGATAAGCAAGCGAAGGAAGATATGCTATTTCTATTCGACAAGAAGATCGACATAGGTTTTCATTTGAACTTTGAGACATAAACTTCAAGGGTATTCTCTAGAAAGAAGGGAAGGAAAATATTTTCTTCTTAATTTAGGGGGTGACAGTGAAAAAGGTAGACTGCACGTCAACCTCGATTGATTATTGTTAGGTAGGCTTACATAGTAGCAACCTGCGTCCGGAGTGAGTTATTAGAGTTTTAACTCCTGCTGGGGTCGACCTGTGCTTCACATAGTGTCTTATAACCGACTTGTCGGCCTTGTACCCTTGATTATAAGACACTGTGTACTAAGTTTGAATTGCGTGTTCCTGAAAACGCGACCTTCATTTTTTTTTTTCTAAAACTTGACAAGATCTCCGTCTTACCAGCTTCCGGAATTTCGGATAGAAAAGAGAATGAAACTAAACTCAATCTGCTCAAATGATCGCTCCGGCTGATTGGAAAAAATCGTTGTAGCATACAACCTTAAACAACAATTCAAAGAAAAAATATCCATTTCCGCCTGAGATACAAACTGAAGTGTTGTTACTTTTTTCTTCTTTTTAAAATTACCGGAGTGAAGATGTCACAAAGCTTAGGAGGAAGTTTACATGCAATCATATTTTCTCCTAAAGAAGGGGCTATCAAACTCTAATTGCAGTTATGTGATTAAATCAACGGCAAAGAGCATCACTATTCCCGTTAATTTTTCCAGCGACAGACCACAGGCTTCCAAAATTTCTGAGGAAAAATACATTTTATGATCAGTAAGTTCAATGAAAGAGGCAGACCATCAAGCATGGACCGCAAAGTACATCACATCACATTGAATTGTTGAATTGTAACTGCAATATCACACCAAGAATTTCAAAAAGGAGATTTCTAATATACTTGACAATCAACAGCAAAAGAGAGGGGGGGTGTGTATGGTAACAGGTGCATTAGGAGGATTTTGTGTAGCTCTCAAGATCGACAGCATCCAATAAATGATAGTTTCCTCTTTTACTGATCTTTCGTCATGCAGTACTGCCAAAGCTTCCATCTGGAAGGCATTAGACTGAGCTCTCGCCTGCATCGCATTCCATCCCACCAATCACGAACGTGATTTCAAATTCTAGTGGCATTGTCGACTGCATTCGCATTAGAATTATGGAATTTATAGAGGGATTTGCTGGCTTATGTGCACGCTCGAGCTGCAAGGTTTTACTTATCGGTCGCCCCGTCAGCTTGGTGCAATGATTTATCAGCAATTTGCATTAGAAATCCCTCTCGAAAACATTATTAGTCTTACCCGAGCCGCTTATGACAGGACAGTGAGACGCATATTATACATGTTGAGATGGGAAGTGTGAAAAAGTGATTGTCTGGGAAATCAACTCGTCGGTACAGCGCATGGGAGTTAATGGTCAACAATATTTGACATCGCAGCGCTGGACAGGAATTCACGTATCGAGCGGGAAGAGAGAGAGATAGGGGATGAGTAGACCGCAAGTGCTATAATTTTTGTACAAGGAACACTATTCGACAAAAACCAGTCTCATCATTCAGGAAAAAAAAAAAGAGTCAATGGGACAATCTTTTAGACAAATTATGAGATATCATTGTTAATATATTAGTATTAAATTATCAAATAGAACATAGCGTCACTAATTGTACGGGATGAACTTGTGGACATAATAGTTTCAATAGTTAAATCAGAAGTCGATATCATTAAAAATGCAGTTTTCAATATTGACGCAATATTTATGTAGATAATTCAATTTTCAGTACTATTTCAAAATTTTACTCAGTTAACTAACAAAAAGATAACGCTTAGCCGCTGATGGAAATTCATTATATTTTGACTTTTTTTCATGGAAATTCGTTTAGAATTCATAACCGTTTGATATGTATATCAATTTGCATGTGCCGTGAGTATGTACGCATCACTTAGGCCCGAGAAAGCTATGCTTTAATTTTTATAATTAATTAATTATGATCCCATATTAGTAAAATACCGACATTTATCATAGAATTTTAATTTTAATTAGCTTTGGTAAGGTCCAATGATGTTTCATTTGCTGGGGATTGCTTGCTTCTTGGAATTAATATCTTAAATCTTTCCGAAATTTATTACCCATTTTCTTTGTTTCTCCGGAGGAAATCGAGGAGAAATTCTAAACAAGAACTTCAAATGCATTTTCTCAAAAGATAATCGAAAAACCGGACTTTGTTTTAAATAAAAGTATGAAGTGGCCATATTATTCTCAAAAAAGGGTTTAACTTCACAGGCTAACCAAATTTTTCAGTTGGTCAAGGAAATTTCATCCTTTTAATTTCTATTGATGTTTCTTCTTTTTTTTTCTTATTATTTTTTATTTCCTTTTTGTCAATGGCCGGGCAATGGTCACCCTCGCTCGTTCTAGTGACGGCCACCCTCAATGGCCAAAGGCAAGGTGATGCGATCGGCGACACAGGGGAGGCAGGCCCTCGCCAGCCACACCAAGAAAAAAAAAGAAAAGAAAAGAAAAGAAAAATGAATAACTTAAAATTAGAATTATCTTTGGACGAAAATGCCATTGATTGATTAGAATATTTACCCAGTCAGCGAGGTCAAATCCTTATTTGAAATTACCATGCCACTTAAAATAAAATATATTTTGAGCCAATTTTTTAGTAAATGATGATATTTTAAGTGTTTATTTGAAAATTTCCCCTCCATATATAGATCTGTGAGTGCAATGTGAATCATGATTATTGCAATAGCATTTAGGATCACAAGACATCGGTTGATGGTATTGATACTTTGTTAACTGATCAAATAAAGATCTCGCCGTCTCCCTAGATGGAGAGAGACAGATGCTCATGGAAAATCAAGGTGGCTGCATTCCGTTACTTTGAAAACAGACTGTGCTCGCACTTAGTTACGCCGATAATCAAGTGAAGATATGTTGTTTCTATTCGACAAGAGGATCGACATAAGTTTTCTTCTAAACTGTGAGACATAAACTTCGAGGGTACTCTCTAAGAAGAATGGAAGAATTTTTTTTTTTTCAATTTAGGGGGTGACGGTGGAGAAAATAGACTCCACGTCAACCTTGGTGATTATTGCTAGGTTGGCTCGCATAGCAGCAACCTACGCTTGAAGTGAGTCATTGGCGTTTCGGCTCCTGCTAGGTCGATTTGTGCTTCACACAATGTCTTATAACTGACTTGTTGGCCTGGTACCCTTGATTATAAGACATTGTGTACTAAGTTTGAATTGCGTGTTCCTAAAAATGCAACCTTCATTTTGTTCCAAAACTCGACGAGATCTCGGTCCTACCAGCATCCGAAATTTTGGCTAGAAAAGAGAACGAAACTAGTTGCTCAGCTGAACGCCACGGCTGATTGGAAAAAATCCTTGTGCGAATAGAAGAGAGATTCCACAGTGCTTGTTCATTGATTCATTGTAAACATAATGTGTCTATGAGTTGCTAATTTACAAGTCCATGACGCTTCATTATCCTTTTCTTCTTCTTGAGGGACTTGCATGACCAGAAAAAGTAAGAAGTAGAACCCTAATCAACTATCTATTCCAGGGTCATCAGATGAGCTCAAACTAGCCTACATATCCCTCCCCCCAATTAAGAGTCAAAAGGCATCAATTTGAGGGACGCTCATTAGTGAATACTACACGAAATAGATGTTTCCGGGAAGAAAGCATTTGATCAGTGGATTGCATGTATTAACCTGAATCTAAATCGTAGGATTTGGTGCGTCACGCGTGAGATTTATATGAAATTTGATGGGAAAATTACTAAAAGAATCTTAAATCTACTGTAACTGTGTCAGCTATATTTTTTTTTTGGCCAATTGAGTCCGAAAATCTTTTGTAATTGTGCCAATTCAGTCCATTTAGCCAGCGGATATTGATGTAGACAATTATTAATAATATTTTAGTATTTCTTAAGTTGTTTATTTATTTTTTTAGTAATTTTTTCTATCTTTTTTATATTTTCTTTTTTTTTTGTTAGACTCGGCAGGAGGCCACCGGTCGAAGGCCATGACCTCCGCTGTTGCTGGCAAGTACCAGCAACGCTTGTTGATATCATAACCTTCCTAAGAGGTGAACCATCTTTGAGGGCCAATGGATTACTAAGCCAAAAAGAGTAAGCTCGATCTCTTCCAAACACATGCCAATTCGTAACTTTCAGTTAATTAACATCCAAAAATCAATTCAATTAGGAGTCGCCACTAATAGATTTTTGGTGGGTCAACTAGATATCCAACTAAATTATGAAAGAGCACTTTATTTTTATGAACTAAAGATTAAATGGATTCGGCGATTTGATTACACTAGCTATTCAACTAATGCCCTTTCGGTATCTAAACTTGGTCATTGATTTCCTAAAATTATGGGTCCTAAAATTCTTGTACACTAAGTGTCCACACGATGTTCCTAACTATACTAAAAATGAAAAGAACAATCAATACATTGAAAATGCTTAAAATTGAAATCTAAATGCGCAAACAGCAACCTAGAATTTGTATCTAGGAACAACCAGAACCCTATTGTAAAGCGCTAAGGGTTTTCGCATGTTATTCAATTTTGAATCCAATTCTATCCAAGGTTTTTCACATGTTTTTTGCGCTACCTAGAGTGTTTATTAAAATTTCTAAAATATATAAATCTAATTTAGAAAATCTAAAAACAGTGCTATATTGGAATTGACACTAAAAATTTAGCAAAAATAAACAAAATCTAATTTCTAAATTTCTTTGGAATTTTTAATTTTTTAATTTTTTATTCCTGAAAAATGATCCAGATCGGGCCAGGAGACCCGACCCACTCCAATAAGGCCCGACCCAGGCCCTAAAGCTCCAGGTTTGTAGCCTAAGCCTAAACCGAAAAAAAGAAAATATTTTCTAACTCCTATTTCTTTTCTTTTTTTTATGAATTTTCTATTTTTTTTACTTTCTTTATTTTCTATTTCCCTGGGTTTTCTTCCCCGAGAGCTTCTTCTTCACAAGCTTTCGCTGCAGCCTAGCTGTACCGATCGCCGGACACCATCAGCTGTTGTCACCACCCCCTGCCGCCGCCGCTGCCACCAACATCCACCACCAACCTTACCTTCCGAAACTTAATTTCTAGCAACCATTTTTTATCAATAAATAACGTTTTTCCATTAGTCAGCAACAAATCTCAACACTTAGATTTCTATAGAAATCAGTCAATCAATTAGAAGTCAAGCAAAAGTCATAGAAATCTGACTCGATTATTAGCATCGCAGGACAAGGAAACGGCAACTCCGGCTCATATGCCCCATTCGTGACTGGCGCTGAAACATTACACATAAACGAAGACCGAGCGCAATGTCAGCCGTTCTCATGCCCCGTTAGAATAGTCACGCATTAAAACCGAACGGGTTTCACATTTCTCTCAGGAAAATCATCGAACAGTTGCTGCGCAGCTCAAGCTATATGCTTCAGATTCGAATCTAATACGATTATCAGCCTCGAAATCATCAATACCCTTCACGCAATAAGTCTCGATTCCACACGATTAAGTCGCGAACATATCAACTTAACTCAGTGTTCAAATTCGGCAAAAAGCAGAATAAAAATAGAGCTTCGGGGAAAGCTCACCTGGCCGAGAAACGGAGGAGCGATCGGCGAACAAGCGGACAGCGAGGGAGAGAGGGCGCCATTGTATGGGCTCCCTCTTATGGGCTCTAATCGTAATTCATGAACCAAGGAACCATGGACCCATGAGTTCTTAGGTTGATTGTAATATATTTATAACTTTTTTTCGTAACTTTACCCATGAAATTATCAATCTTTTGTTGGGTGAATTACCGACGTTATTCTCGATTACTTAACCCAACATAAAGGTTTTCAGTAAAACAATTAAATAAATGATTGGTAACTGAATCCGACCAAGAACTAGTCGTATAATACTTGATCGAAGAAAATTTGATAAATCAAATAAAATTATGCAGTTTCATAAGAGAGACAATAAATTATCGACGTAAATAAGAGGGTGATTTAACGTTGGTAAAAGATAAGAAAATATGGTGACTAAATTAGCTTAACTCATCGACTCTTATCCTATTAAATTATCCCTCAACATTGGGTTACCAACTCTAATTTGAGTTACCCAACGAAACTCGGTTATAAAGCATGCTTGAAAAGGGTAGATGATTAGTTAGAGCTGCGGGTAATTTGTGAAACTGATTGTAGAAGAGGGGAAATCGGTCACATTAGAATTACCTTCTTGGGAAAGTCCATTTGATATCCAAAAACTGCTTAGCAACAGTCACACAAGCGGAGACTGTTAAGATGAACCAAAAAAAGTCGGACAAAGCCGGATTTAATTATTGGCTAGGTAAGCGACTTATTAAAAGATTTTTGTTCCGAAGCAAAGATATCCATGGAGTGGGTTGTACTATTTAAATATTCACGATCAAAGAGTACTGTATTCTCTTTCGGATAGGCTATGACCGGATAAGGAAGGCTAGAATGCCAATATGCGCCTAGTATTGAATTCACCCGATGCGATAATACCCATTTTGGGAACGTCCCTACTTCTTAATTTGAAAATGACATTAACACCGCGAATTAGTCAAATCTTGCATTGTAGATGATGTGGCGAAATATCATTGGGTTCTTAAACGTGCTAATCATAAACCTTAACCAGTGCTAATCATAAACCTTAACCCGTCTCTCTCACACACGTACATACACGCACCTGCTGATGAGATTGCCGCCATATCCAGCTGTTCTCGGAGTACTTACATTGAGGAGAAACCAATGGACTTGATTAACATTGACTTTTCCCTTCATTGAACATGGAGAATTCCGAGGAGCTAAACTAGCTCTTCGCTTATAAAACGACTGAAAAGACCCAAATGGCATACGTAGGACTGTCTCTCCTGTTCTCTCTCTTGGGATTTTTCTAAACATGTATAACGAATGTTAAATAATAAATGCAGCGGAAATAAAACTATACATGTATCTCTAGAGGCGTTGTTCGTGCGTTTCAATCAAAAAAACAAATTAAACAAAGAGGGTTAAAGGGATTACCCTTGTAGCGTGCTTGAAAAATGAATTGGTTCAGATGTTCTTCGCTTCAAGTCCCACAAGCGTCGGACCTCCAGTTCAGACACACCACCAATCGGATAACGAACGGTAGAAAAACGACGCAGAAAATCTCCGCACTTGACTGTGCTAGCAATCTCGTGAAACTACTCTCTGCGCTTTTTAATTTTGGTCATCGTAAGAACAATACGTAGAGAGAAAAATTTTCTGGTTTTATTCTCTCATTCTCTCTCTCTCTTCTCACGAGCCTGCACTCTCAATTTATGCACTCTTCTTCTCCAACTCTGCAATTGTTTTGCAGATTAAAAAAAATCTTGAAGACACCCTACACTACGCGCACTATCAGATCGTGCGCATAGTGCATTATTAGCACAAAAGCACTACCTCTTATTCTATTGTTTGTTTCTTCCTTTTTATATACATATAATTATATTATAATGAAATCCCATGGTCAGCACAATATGTGCTGACCACGTCTATTGCACTATAATATAAAATATATATAAGTAAATATATTAATAGATTATAGAAACAATCCACCACCAGCACTTTGCTGGTGGTGTATTCCACGAATGCCCACTATTATAGTGGGCATTCCCTAAAGCAACTATGTAATAGTTACATTTTAGGGATTTCGGTTGTATTTCAATTGATTATTCAATTAATAGCAATGACGTGCTTATTCATTTGTCCAATTATTTATCTATGAATAAATTCCATTAGATCAGTTGTAACTGGACCTATTTTTGAGACGTCAAGAATATGTGTGACGGGTTCACAGTTAGACTGAGTCTTTAAACTGTTCCCGATCAATGGATCATTAAGTGGATATTAATGATCCTGTTGAGATCGGTGTGTTCTTAACTTCACTATTAAGTATTTGATACTTAAAGGAATGACGAGTCACGAGTCATTGGGTATTGTGATACTCGGGTTAGAACACAGGTGCTTGTACTAGACAAGTTCACTGAACGTGACACGCATTTAACGATTAGCAACATGGAAGCTTTTAGCGTGGTCAATGTCTAATCGTTCTTGCTCTGGTCTTGTATAAATAATCCTTAGACCTGAGTCACAGTGTTGACTTGTACGTTGGATGGCTATGGTTCACAAGTGCGCATATTAGCAGTTCACTAATCCGTCTCTGTACTTGATGATTATAGTTCATCCACATACAAAGTCACACGTGTGAGCAAAAATGGAATCTGTCTCCTTGCTACATGCAAGGTATGATGTCCTATGCGATCTAATTATGACGATGTATTGAAATCCTCGGTCGGGGTTGTAATCGAGAATAAAATGTTTATGTCTAGTATAAATGCATGTTAATTAGATTTGTGCATATGATCGAATTGGTGGCTTGACAAAATATTCCATGGCCTTTGTTCGATCAGGACATAGTAAGACGGAGGGATTGAATTACACTGTAGCTAGAGCTGACAGGTTCATTATGTTCTTAAAACATTCACACTGTCTGGGCAATCATGACATATTGCTAGATGTGACTCATGACTTGTAGGACCTAGTGATTGGTCGGGACAATCAATTCGCTTGGTAGTACTAATGTGTTAGTGCTTGTCTTACTGCCAGCACAGTGATGAACCTAGGGATGTCACACACCTTAACCAATATGTGATAACGTTGAACGGAAAAATATAATACTGCAAATATGTTTGCAATCGCAACTATCGAATTAGTTGAACTGAAATTAGATTAAATGAGATTTAATTTAATTTTAATTTTGGTCATTGACATACATGTATATGATGCACAAACACGTCTTAATACGGACACATAATGATGCGTCCAATTTGCGCACATACTATAGGTATCTCCTTTTATATTTATAATTAATTATTTATTTATTTATTTATTTATTTATTTTTTTAAAAATTATGCGCATGGTCAGCAAGACCATGCGCATGAATGAATGCCCACTATAATAGTGGGCATTCGTGGAATACACCACCAGCAAAGTGCTGGTGGCGGATTGTTTCTATAACCTATTAATATATTTACTTATATATTTTTTATATTATAGTGCAATAGACGTGGTCAGCACAAACATGGGATTTCATTATAATATAATTATATGTATATAAAAAGGAAGAAACAAATAATAGAATAAGATGTAGTGCTTTTGTGCTAATAATGCACTATGCGCACGATCTGATAGTGCGCGTAGTGTAGGGTGTCTTCAAGATTTTTTTTAATCTGCAAAACAATTGCAGAGTTGGAGAAGAAGAGTGCATAAATTGAGAGTGCATGCTCGTGAGAAGAGAGAGAGAGAATGAGAGAATAAAACCAGAAAATTTTTCTGTCTACGTATTGTTCTTCCGATGACCAAAATTAAAAAGCGCAGAGAGTAGTTTCATGAGATTGCTAGCACAGTCAAGTGCAGAAATTTTCTGCGTCGTTTTTCTACCGTTCGTTATCCGATTGGTGGTGTGTCTGAACTGGATGTCCGACGCTTGTGGGACTTGAAGCGAAGAACATCTGAACCAATTCATTTTTCAAGCACGCTACAAGGGTAATCCCTTTAACCCTCTTTGTTTAATTTGATTTTTTTATTGAAACGCACGAACAACGCCTCTGGAGATACATGTATAGTATTATTTCCGCTGCATTTATTATTTAACATTCGTTATACATGTTTAGAAAAATCCCAACAGTGGTATCAGAGCCAATCCTTAGGCGTTCTCGTGCGTTTAATTGATTTAGGTTCGTAGTAATTTTTGCGTTCTCATGGCCAATTTGATTTTAGTGAATTGTTCGCTCTAACGTGGCCTATAGAAGTTGATTATTTTATACGATAAATATAATCAACTGAGCGAAAAATTAGAACCAAATCAATTTTGAATCAAAAACTGTAATTAGTTTTGTTCAACAATGAATTAGATTCATCGCATAATTTTTATTATGCCTTCCGAAGCATTAAATTATGAATTTATTGCTTGCGTGGGAGGGTGGTGATCATGGAAAAACCCATAATCAATGTGATTGTTGTATGGATGAATGTATGATGATTCCAGGTATTTTCGGGTTGTAATTATTTAATGGAGGCTGCGTCCTTCTTTTATTTTTCATGTAATATTTATTTTTTAGTATAGTTTAGTATAATCAATTGTTGGAGTTATTGCTACGAGGATTACGTGGAGGAGCCGTTAAGCCGGTGAGCTCTATGGGCCCGATTCGTGAAGAGTTCGAGAAACCAAGAAGAAGTGAAGCAGTTCTTCGTCATTAAAATATTAAAATGGTTAAATGTGGTCTCATTGGCTCGAGACCCATTAAACCATAATTCCATGATCACCACGTAGGATAGATGTTTATATGTTTGACATCTATTTATTTATTTATTTTTATGTTTTATGTGAGCATGTTAAACCGGTTAATGTGCAAAGTGAGACCTTTAATAATGACCCAAACCTCCTTAATAAAATATTAAGTCGAAACGGGTTTCGGACTCGTGGCCTTCCGTTGTCGTGGTTTGATCCTATATTATAGTGATTGATTGACCGGCTATGGATACATAGGGGTCAATTGTCATTCATAATAATGGACCACTCCATTAAGCATATGATGTTGTGGGGTTGGAGCCGAACGATTTCCAATAACTGTCAGGTGAGGGGATCGTTTGCGTTTTCAATACTTGCATGTGACGATGGGTTAGACTTAACTATGATCATAAAGTCAATAACTGTTAGGTGAGACTTTCTTGGTCTAGAGGCCGAAGTTATGATTGGGACTCGCATATGATGCGTTGAATAAGTTGATTCACTCACTAAGTTCATAGAACACAAATAACTGTTAGGTGAGGTGGACTATGGACTGATGGGACGCTAATCCCCACTAGTAATCTTTACCCAATGAAGATTGCCGTTTCTCATTTTAAGGAGTGTGGGATCCGAATATAAATTTAGTGGGAGGATCTATTTCATTTAAGGGCCAAAATGAAATAGTTATTTTGAAAGACAACGACTAAAAATAGTGACTCAATATCTTCAATCGAGTGTCTATAACAAATAGGTAGACGAGACGTTCTCGCACTCCTCCTAAAAGGTTGTGTATCAGAAGCTCCCACTGAATCAGACTTCGGTGTCTGAACTTGGTTATTTGGTACTTCATTGTTTCCTTCTTGTAAGACTATTTTCCGTCCAACACCACCTTCCTGGACGAACTGATTCTCCAGAAAAGAAGCATGCCTACTAACCGAAACCCTTTGATCAGAATGGAAATAGAAATAATATCCAAGAGTCTCTTTTGGATATCCAATGAAACGACCTTGTTCAGACCTAGCGTCCAATTTCTCTGTTCTCAGCTTCTTAATGAAAGCTGGACAACCCCAAATCTTGATATGATTAAGACTTGGTTTCCTACTATGCCATAACTCATAAGGCGTAGTTGGAACAGATTTGGATGGCACTCTGTTCAGTAAATATGCAGCTGTCTCAAGGGCATATCTCCAAAGGGATACAGGCGAATCGGTGTAACTCATCATAGATCGCACCATATCTAATAAAGTGCGATTTCTTCTTTCAGATACACCATTATGCTTTGGAGTTGCAGGAGGTGTCCATTGTGATAAAATGCCATTATCTTTAAGATAATCCAAGAATTCAGTACTAAGGTATTCACCTCCTCGATCAGATCGAAGAGCCTTAATACTCTTTCCTGTTTGTTTCTCAACTTCAGACCTGAATTCCTTGAACTTTTCAAAAGATTCGGATTTATACTTCATCAAGTACAAATACCCATACCGTGAATGATCATCGGTAAAGGTAATGAAGTAAGAGTAACCGCCTCTAGTAGCTTCATTAATTGGTCCACATACATCTGTATGTATCAATCCCAGTATGTCAGCAGCTCGCGCACCATGTCCTACAAAGGGCGCTTTGGTCATTTTTCCTAGAAGACATGCATCAAAAGTTGAGTATGGTTCAAAACCGATTGGATTAATATATCCATTATTACTCAACTTGTTGATTCTGTTTTCTCCAACATGACCTAATCGGAGATGCCAAACATACTTTGGATTTGGACTATCTCTAGAGCGTTTAGTTACGGCATTTACATCATGATTATTTTGCTTTTTGACATTGGTAATCGCATTACCAGACATCGTAATGGTATAAAGATTATTGGTTAATAATCCAGAACCAACACACGTTCTATTATAATAAATAGAACATACATCATCAATAAAAGAAAATTCATAATTCTCTTTACCCAAACGAGGTATACAGATGATGTTCCGAACAGCATTCTCATAATGCAAACAATTATTTAAAACCAAAACATGTCCAGAAGGCAAACATAAACGAAAAGTCCCTATAGCTAATGCAGCAACTCTTGCTCCATTTGCAAATGTTAAGACAATCTCATTTCGCCCCAGCATCCTGCTTATTTCCAGACTCTGCAAAGACATACAAATATGTGAGGTTGCAGCAAAATCTAGAATCCATAAGCTGGATTCAGCACTACCCATCATGTTAGTTTCAATAAGCATAGACACCATACCTTCGCAAGTTTGGTTCTTAGGCTTGGCCTTCAAGCTTGCGAGGTACTTCTTACAATTCCTCCTCCAGTGCCCCATGACACAACAATAATGACATTTCCCTTTTTCAACCTTGGGCTTTAGTCGTACAGCAGCCTTCACAGGCTTCTTTCATTTGTTTTTCTTCAAAATAGTCTTACTCTTTGAAGAAGAAGCCTTAGCCATAGCTACCATATTAGGCCTCATGTTGCGCATTTCCTTCTCATAAACTACCAACATGCTATGTAACTCAGCAAGAGTTTTCTCCATCTTATGCATGTGAAAGTTTTGGACAAAACCAGAGAAAGAATCGGGTAAAGATTGGAGGATTAAATCCACAGCTAAGTCATTGTCCATAACCAGATTTAGCCTCGCCAATTCTTCTATGTGCCAGATCATTTTTAAAACATGATCATTAACTGATGATCCTTCAGCCATCCTCATGCGGTACAATGCCTTAAATATCTCATATCTAGAGGTTCGACCATTTTCATCAAAGAATTCCTTTAAGTGCAAAATGATCGACCTAGCATCTTCCATAGCTTCATACTTCTTTTGAAATTCATTATTCATTGAAGCAAGCATATATGACCTGACCTTTAAGTCATCATCATGCCACTTATCATAAGTGACATGTTCCTCTTGGGTCCCACCCTCAGGAAAAGAGGTTGGCATCTTTTCATCAAGCACATATCCGAGTTTTTCTGAATTGAGAACAATTCTCAGATTCCTCACCCAGTCGGTGAAATTGGGTCCAGTCAAACAATTCTTGTCAAGTATCGAAGCGAGCGGGTTTGAGTTTACCATTTTCAGAGTAATAAATATCTGTGCAGAAAATAAATTGTCAGTCGTTGTCTTTCAAAATAACTATTTCATTTTGGCCCTTAAATGAAATAGATCCTCCCACTAAATTTATATTCGGATCCTATACTCCTTAAAATGGGAAACGGCTGTTGACACCTGATCTTTAATCATTTTTTCTATTGCTAAAGTAATAAAAAATCCATAAAAATTCATAAAATTGAAAAATCAACTTTGGGGACCTTAGCCAAGCCTAGGGAACCAATTTTGACCAAAAAACGATTTTTCATATTTTCAGTATTTTTACGTATTTTTTATTTATTTATTTTCAAAAATTAATAGAAAATCCATAAAAATTCATAAAATTGAAAAATCAACTTTGGGAACCTTAGCCAAGCCTAGGGAACGAATTTTGACCAAAAAATAATTTTTCATATTATATATATTTTAATTTTTTTTAAAAAAAAATACAAAAATATTTGAAAATTTTGAAAAAATAAAATTTGAGGCCAAAAAATACACAAAGATAGTTAATATTTTTATTTTAAATCTATTTTCATATTGGCCATCGCAAATTCAGAAAAATCCAATTCGAGTCACGTGTTCCTTCACGAGTATAATCTCGAATCGGGCCTAAAAAAATTTAATTTGAGTCAACTTATTTTTAACTTTCACTTTTTATGAGTTGTGACATTGTCTTCTAATATTTTAAATTTTCATCTTGGCCCAATTATACCCAGAATGACTTAATTTTGCAAAAGGGCTTTAATTAAATTATGCATTATTTTCAGCGAGAAGAAATGAGCTTAAATTTGACATGTGGTAAATTTTGGTGTGTCAAAAATTGTGAGGAGATTTGGACTTAAAGAAATATATTTTTTCAGGGACTGAATTGTAAATACTTAAAATTCAAGGACTAAAGTGCAAATACCTAACTCTTGAAGGATTATTTTACAAATAATAAAAAGAAAAGTTAGTGGATAAATTAGAATAGAGAAGGGAAGATGAAGAAGAGGAGATGAAGAAGAGAAGTTGGAGAAGAATGGATGGAGAAAATAAGATAAGAATAGAAAAGGGAAGATGGAGATGAAGAAGAGTTAGTAGAGAAATTAGAATGGAAGATAAGAATAGAGAAGGGAAGATGGAGATTAAGAAGAGTTAGTGGAGAAATTAGAATGGGAGATAAATATGGAGAAGGGAAGATGAAGATGAAGAAGAGTTAGTGGAGAGATTAGAATGTGAGATAGAGATGGAGAATGGAAGATGAAAATGAAGAAGAGTTAGTGGAGAAATTAGAATGGGAGATAGAGTTAGTGGAAAAATTAGAATGGGAGATAGATGAGTAGGTTATAAAAGGAGAAAGAAGTGAGCTTGAGAAAGGATTTCTGGAGAGAGAAAATTTGAAGTGTTTGGGAGAATTTTTTGGAGAGAAAATTTTGGATGTTTGAGAGAGTTTTGGGAGATTGAAGAAAATTTTGAGAGAAAGAAAATACCAAAAGAGAGAGAATTTTGAAGATGATGGGAGTTTAAAGCTAGGGGTTATCATCACAAATTCCTTCATCGATCAAATATAAATCAAGAGTTCATCATCGTCAACGAGCAAGCAAATTCGAGCTAAGTGTTTTTATTTATTCATTTATTTATGGTTTTACTCGCAAATTAGCACAAATTGTATACACTTTCTCCATCTCCCATTTTTTCCCATATTTATGTCAGGAGAAGGACATCTCTATCTCAACAGCAAAAATCTCGTAGAGATGCAAAAATCGGCCCAGACAAGCTCCTAAGCTGTCCACCGATTTCTCAACTGATCTGTGACTAAAAGTCCCTCTTAATTCAGAAGAAACTCTCTATATTGGGAACATAGAGAGCGAAAATCAATTATAGAAATCCCTTCCAAAAAAACGGGAGATAAGTACTCTTTCCACTCTTCTGGTTTTAGGTGCATATTAGCACATATTTTGTATACTGACACTTCACTCTATTTTATGTCAGGAAGCCGCAGCTCTATATCAATGGTCAACCCTATGGAAGCACAAAATCGGCTTAGATGAGTCCTCAAGCGCGCACAAATTTCAAATTGTTGAATCAATTCGTTGTATTTCATTTTAAAGAATTCATACCCCAGAATGGAGAGGACAAAGTCCATCCGTAATTTAAATATCTGCACCATGAATCCCAAAGGGAAGAGCCAAGCCAATGCTTAGCCTCCCATTGGAGGTTTTTACTTACAGTAGTTAAATACCTGCAACTTAAATACATGTACCTTAAATCCCAAAGGGAAGAGCCAAGCCAATATTTAGCCTCCCATTGGAGGTTTTTACTTACAGTAGTTAAATACCTGCACCATAAATCCCAAAGGGAAGAGCCAAGCCAATGCTTAGCCTCCCATTAGAGGTTTTTACTTATAGTAGTTAAATACCTGCAACTTAAATACTTGCACCTTAAATCCCAAAGGGAAGAGCCAAGCCAATGCTTAGCCTCCCATTGGAGGTTTTTACTTACAGTAGTTAAATACCTGCAACTTAAATACCTGTACCTTAAATCCCAAAGGGAAGAGCCAAGTCAATGCTTAACCTCCCATTGGAGGTTTTTACTTACAGTAGTTAAATACCTGCAACTTAAATACATGTACCTTAAATCCCAAAGGGAAGAGCCAAGCCAATGCTTAGCCTCCCATTGGAGGTTTTTACTTACAGTAGTTTAAATACCTGCAACTTAAATACCTGTACCTTAAATCCCAAAGGGAAGAGCCAAGCCAATGCTAAGCCTCCCATTGGAGGTGTTTATTCACTGTCATGTACTTCCTATAATTTAATTTTTGAATCATCAGACCCAAAAGATGAGTAGGTCGTAATACTGCACAGAAGTCGTTAACACACTCCCTCTTTCGGCTTCAGGGAATCTTTAACACTTAAAAAAATATAACAAATAAAAATATATACCATCCATGCATCCTATTTAAAAAGTGAAAACACAAAAGAGAATGCTACTAGAGCCTTAGGAATAAACCAAGCCTGAGTTGCCGAATTAGGATATCCATGAAATTAAGGTACCGAAAGGGCATTAGTTTTAATTAACTAGTGTAACCAAGTCCCTGAGCTCATAATCTCTGGTTCGCAGGAATAAATTAGTTCTCCCGCTAATTTATTTAGGTTCCTAATCAACCTACCAAGAATGATTAGTGGCGACTCCAAATTTCAAAATCATTTAAAATCAAAATCCAAAGTCACGATTCGGTAGGGCTTGGGAGGGTCCGCGTTAGGTTAGTCAAGTCTAATTAACCTAATAATCCGTTAACCCTTTAAAATTTTAAAATTTTTTAGAGGGTCGCGACAGCTTGGCGACTCCGCTGGTGACGGGATTTTTAAATTTTCGAAAAAAGATACCAATTGGAATACTTGAATTTTTTCGAAATTTTAAAAGTTTTAGTGGACTTAGGCCAATAAAAATTTCATGGATATCTCGCTTCTGGCGACCTTGTTTGGGACTCATTCTATAGGTGTTATATGTTTTTACAGGATGGGAGTTATAAGGGGCGGAGTGTTTGGCTAACCCCTTTGTTTTGCAGGCTCGGTGTTTGGTTTATTTGTTTAATTTCGCATATTTTTAGAAGCGCTGTTTGATATCAATTGTTGTGCATGTCTTGCATACTCTGAGGATCACGACACCTGCACACACAAGCGTCTAAACCCAAGTCGCGAAATTCTTCCTAGAAAACTATAGATAGGGATCGAATATGGAAAGCTCTTGCGTCGATTACGCTCGGGTTGACCATATTTTATCCCGCTCATTATCTGAATTGACAATTCTTCCCATTGTGATTTGATTGCGCGGAGGGTAAGGTTGTCAATTCAGATAGTGGGGGCCTTTTAGGTTCATACCCTGTCTCTCCTTCTTTTATTTTCTAGAGTTCACTCCTCACTTGAGTCATGCGCATGACTATGTGATTTGCATTTCTCCAAGGTAAAAGTAAGTTCTCTAATTTTATCTTGTATTTATTTTCGGTCGGTTCATGCTAGGTGTTAGTCAGTTTTTGAGCTTGATATTACGACCATTCTTTTAAAAGAAAATAAAAATTAAATTTGTCCCTCATTTCTTTTAAAAAAAATTTGAAAAAATGATGTGAAAAATCCCTTCATGGGAATTTTATTAACCAATAAGGGATTTTTGTCATGTTTTTATTGCTTCAATAAAAATGAAATTTTCCTGAAAAAAATTTTCCTCTGAAAATTTATTTCAATAAAAAGAAAAATTCCCTCAAAAAAAAAACTCTAGTAGACATCAAGTGATTTTATCATATTTTTCAAATTATAAAAACTTGCAAGAAAATTCTTCTCGAGAAATTCGCTCATGTTTTTCTAAGAAAATTTTCTCTAAATAAAATTAGACTAATTGACCAATAAGAGATTTTTGTCATGTTTTTTTCTCTCCAATAAAAATGAAATTTTCCCGACAAATTTTCCTCTGAAAATTTATTTCGATAAAAAGAAAAATTCCTTTAAAAAAAACATCAAGTGATTTTATCACATTCTTTCAAATTATAAAAACTTGCAACAAAAATTCTTTTCGAGAAATTCGCTCATGTTTTTCTAAGAAAAGTTTCTCTAAATAAAATTAGACTAATGTCTCGGGGGAATTTCGTTAACCAATAAAGGATTTCTGTCATGTCTTTCCTGCTTCAATAAAAATAAAATTTTCCTGACAAATTTACCTCTGAAAATTTATTTTGATAAAAAGGAAATTCCTTCAAAAATTTTAGTAAACGTCAAGAAACTTTGTCACATTCCTTTAAAAAAATAAAAAAAAAGAATAATAAATCTGAAAAAAATTCTGTATCAGAAATTAACCCATTTCTTCCTAAGGAAATTTTTTTTTCTTTCTTCTGATTTCTCTATAAAATAGAAAAAATCAAATTGGACTAATATAGGAGTCATGGACCGACATTTCTTGTGTCGCATACTAATTATATCCTTTTCTTTTGCAGGGAGATCCTAGATACCCCAGACGGGTGTAAAAATTAAGTTCAATAATATATCAAGAATCATCTTCAGAAATACCAAAAGACGAAAAACACCGAGGCTTCAACCGTTAATTCTGGGGGGCAAACGAACATTGTCCATCTTTGACAGACAAAGTTGTGTCAATCCGTAAACTTGTATGGGCAGTGTATTCTGATATGACGGTGGATTTATACTGATTAAACATGGGGGCATATTTAATGTATTGCAGAGGATCCCGCGTCTTTTGAAAAACAATATGGATTATATAATCAGAACCCATGAAACAAATACCTTTACCTGATCAAATCAACCAGAGACCGGTCTTAAAATTTCCTCTTATCCGAAACATGCGGAGGGCTTTAGAGGACCGAGGTTCTATTAATGAACGTGCCCCACAGGAATTTCTCCCGACGCTACAGGCGACCGACACGAGCAAGTGGACGCCGAAAGAAACAAAATATGGATAAAAGTGGGCACACAACAGGTGGCCGGATTTACTATCAGCGCACTGATCGAGTTGTCATAGCGTTATTGTTCGTGATCTCAAGATGGATAGTGGGGGCCACCGCCGAACCCATCATCAATGTTCTCGATATCATCGTCTGGAGCAATTAAACAAGAACATCAAGAAGAACATTAAGCCTCGACATCTTCGGTACCTCAAATCGTTCTGTTATGCTATGCGGAAGAAACGATAGCAGGAAAATTAAAAAAAAAAAACAAAACAAAACACGTGAAGCTTTTCTTTCATTCCATTCATCAAATAGTATTACAACAACTCACTAGGGAGGAAAGGTAAAGCCAAACTGGGCCCTGATGACCATTACGAAAGAGCTCAACTGACTCTCCAAACAGTTGATGCTCTGGATGCACCGGGCGCTCTCGGGATCAAGCTCCGCGAGCCTAAAGAAGAGGCGATCGCACTTCTCTTTAACCTGGGCCATAGTGGCCTCGTAAT
Organism: Psidium guajava; assembly: GCA_016432845.1. Classification (NCBI taxonomy): domain Eukaryota; kingdom Viridiplantae; phylum Streptophyta; class Magnoliopsida; order Myrtales; family Myrtaceae; genus Psidium; species Psidium guajava. The sequence continues at coordinate 38,824,035 of CM028228.1, forward strand.
GCTCAACGGCAAACTCCAGGTCCGGAATCGCTGCCCTCTCGAAAGCAATGTCTGCCGTAATGTCATCAAGTCTCTCCTGCAGCCAACCACATTTACACCTCATCACAATATTGCCTGGCTCCTGTTCGGCGTAAGTTCGGACCAAGGCTAGACGGTCCACCAACTTTCCCCTCTCACGAACCAGCCACGAAAGCTGATCGTTGGCAAACTTGAGGGCCTTTTTGTGATTATCAGCCACAAACGTAACTGTTGCCAGACGCTCGTGCCGGTCTCGATAACGGGCTTTCACGACGGCGGTCACAAGGACCGTCTCATAAGCACGGTTATAGGCAGCCAGAAAATTGATGAAGAGGGTCGAGAAGTTCCGGTACTCCTTCCCTAGTTGGGTACCCTCAACAGAAGTAGCGTCCACGGTCCTAAATAAACCGAGGATTTCAGCCTCAACGGTAGAGTTTTTGGCTATATGAGCGTAACCTCTATCAAGAAGATTGTAGAGTCTCTCCCACCCAGCTAGGACTTCGGCGGATAAGGTATGGTTAGGAGAATTGGCCATTTTTGAAAGCAGAATACGAAAGAAAGGGGGAGAGAGGTGAGACAGATGAGCGGAATGCGAAGATGGTAATCTGCTTTGAAGTAAATATTGATTTCATAGTGACGGTATCAACCAGTCAAGATTTCTCTTATCTACCATTCTCTATTGGCACCACCCTCGTTGGCTCGAATTCCCATCAGATGGCGACTGCGAGCTAAGCGAGTCCGAAATCTCCGCAGAAAGTTTGACGAGACACCGCCACTTTGAAAAAGAAGACGGAAAGATGAGCTGAGTGGAAGACACGGCAAACGTTAGCGAAAAGGAGATACGACTTGTCTTCATTGGAGGATCCGCCAGTAAATCGACGGTGGAGATCTTGACAGGGGCCCTCTATCACGAAAAGAAAAAAGAAGACAAACTGAGCGAGAAACAAGGATTTCCCCTTTGATCAAAAGCTGAATATCAGATTTTCTCCCTCGGAAAATCTAATAGCGCTGCCCGTGAAGAGGGAAGTCGTTGCTATTGCCAGAGAGAGAACTTGTCCCCATTTGATAGTCAGAGTTCATTCGCAAGAACTCGCAGGAGAAAGATAGAGAGGAAGGAGTTCTCGTGGGAGAGGAATTCAAAACCTTCACCATCAAAGCATCGGCTTTCAAAGCCTGTTACGAGAAGGCATCAACGATCTCGTGATCCCTTAAGTCCGAGAAGACATCCCGAGGCGGTCTCGAATCGGCAGTCCTAGATCCAGAAATATGTCGGGTATTAGGGGAACGGGCGCATGTTCAACCCTGGTCAAAGCTGATGAAGTTCCTTACCCTGAGGGTCTACTGGTCATGGCCATTGACGGTAATCCAGTCTCTCTGTCAATCCTTGTTACCGTATTAAGAAAATGCCGGTATAAGGTTGTAGCTCAAGCAAAGGCGACAAAGGCCTTAGAGATATTAAGGAGGAGTAGTGACCCGTTTGATATCGTCCTCACCGCCATGGTAGGGATTGACATGGATGTTTTCACTCTCTTGGAAGTCATCAATTCTAAATTAAACATGCCAGTCCTCGTAATATCGGCAAGCGATGATCAGCAAGCCCTAATGAAGGCTGTCTTAAATGGGGCCCAAGACGTCGTAACGAAACCAGTTAGAGTTCAGATGCTTCAAAACATATGGCAGCACGTGGTAAGGAAGCAATTGCAGGACCATGAGAACAAGCATCAAGCCTTCAATTTTGTTCCAAGCAACTGGAGAAAGAAGATGAGTTGGTCTCCCGAGCTGCATCGTATGTTTGTTAATGCAGTTCAGCAGCTAGGAATAGATTCGGCACGGCCGTAACATATACTGGAAATTATGAAGGTAGAGGGACTCACTAAAGCAAATGTTTCGAGTCATCTTCAGAAGTACAGAAAAAGGGTGAGAGAACACAATGCAGCTCAGAATCAAGAAAACCAAGGCGGGACTGATCCAAGCCTGAACCTCGAGTCTCCTCGCCACCATAAGTTCCCCAGGTTAGCATGGGGCGAGCCACTTCTCATCATCAACCAAGCTAGTAGCCATGCCATCAATCCCCCAGGCGTTAATCAAAGTATCCCCCAGAATCACCCTAATGCTCTTCAAGAGTATAGACCGCAGGAGCAGTGTATTCAGATTCCTTGGTTTGAGCACCAACCTGTGGCTAGAACTCATCCCATGATCAGCGCGCTTGCGCAGCCAGAGAATCAGACAAGAAGTTATCCTGAGCACTTCCACTTCTCTAATCCTCGAATGGAAGGAGTTTTTGGCAGCAGGACAGTTGGTGATCCCCACACTTTCTCGAGTAATGATGAAGGCTCCAGCATGAGAAGTCAAATTGCTCATGGCGAGGACAGAATGAGAAATCTACCGCCAGCATTTGCCAACAACAATGCCCAATTCGAGCATCAGTTGCTGGAAGGTTCAAGAGATTACCCAGATGATGAGCTTACTGCCCTGGTCAACCAGTTTAGGGTTGACAGACGTCCCAAGCCGCGATCAGGAGCCAGTGAGTAGGGACTCTCAAACATCGGTTATCCACACCCAAACCAACACGAGACTAGCTGATTATCGAAGAGCCACAGGAGAGGCAGAACTGACCTTGAATAAGTGCACCTTTCATTTCATGCTTAATTCCCCTACGTATGATATTTTCCAGCTTTCTAGGTGTCTCGATTTAATTCAAGGACAAGGGGGCAATTTATTTATCCCGTCGAATGCGTGAATCCCTTTTTATGCTAGATTTAGGGCGGATCAATTTGTGGCAACGTCGCTGACTGCCATAATGAGAAATGTTGAATGGCCTCACGTAGGGAAATTTCAAGTGAAAAGCCCAGGCGAGCTCGAAGACGGGTAACTGTGTGTCATTCCAATTTACCCTCAATCATTGCAAAATGCAAAATTGGATTTGTTCCATTCTCACCCAGGGGATTGTAAAGTGCCTCAAGAGTGTCGCAAAATGAAATGACCCAATGGAATGCGATAGGACTCATTCGCCTGCAAGGTAACCTTCAAATTAAAGGAGCCCTCCGGTCCACGGACCCAATGGCATGGAAAATGATGATGGTCCAAGGCAACCCGAAAGAAAACAAGGCCCAACTAAGCAAAGCACATATGTGGCAAGCTCAAAGTGAATGGCAACTCGGGACATACAATTCAATCCAATCCAAATGAAGGAACTTCCTCAATTCAAATTCAATAGAAGTATACACAAGGGTAAAACAGTATCGTTCCAATTTTTCTAGAATATGAAGAACATATACTGCCGCATTCTCTTTCATTTTTGCAGGGGAAGTCTCTACTGGCCAAATTTTCCTGTCTACCATTCCCTATCAGTATCACCTCCGCTACTCGTCTCCAATCTCGAGCCAAACAAATCCGACGTCTCTACGGAAAAGTTGGACGAGACGCCACTACTTTGAAAAAGAAAGGATAAAAAATAAGCTGAGTGGGAAACAAAGACATTTTCGGCAGAAAAGAGATACGACTCGTCTTTATTGAAGAACTCGCCAGCAAATTGACAGTGGAGACAGCAACAAGGGGCCCCCTTCCACGGAAAGATGGAAGGAGACGAGCTGGGCGAGAGATACGATGAAAAGAAAATCGAAAAAGCCAGAACACTCGAGAGAGGCAATACAGTTGCTAAACCCACGTCTAATTTTAAAGGAGGCATCTTCTTGATAATTCTCATTCGTGGTCGAAAGAGAGACTCTTAAAGCATACGCGGTCTCCCAGAAAAATCCAGAGAGTGAAAATACAAGAAGAGATATCAAACTTTGAGAAATCGTTAACCAAATCGAAGATATCTCAACCCAACACACTTGAAAGTTATCGTTACTTGCTGAATATGGGAGAGGAAGAGTTTGAAGCCATATTTGGGATCGAGCCTATGGAGCCCGGCCCTTCCACCGACGACGTCCAAGAGCCCGGTAAGGACAATGACAACAACGGTAAAGGTCAAAAGAAGCGTTACCGTCGCCATACTGAGGAGCAAGTACGAAAGCTTGAAGCTTTCTTCAGAACGTGCCCTATGCCAGACGGCAAACAAAAAATGGAACTGAGTCAAGAGCTAGGCCTTGAACCTTCGCAAATCAAGTTCTGGTTTCAAAATAGACGAACCCGAATGAAGACTCGTCATGAGCACAACGAAGTCGAGTTTCTAAGAGTTGAAAATGAAAACCTCCGAGCAGAAAACAAGAAGTATAAAGAGACTTTTGACTCCGCCACCTGCCCCAACTGCAATAGCCTCCTCCTCACCCTCGATGAAATGTATGATCTGAGGATCGAAAATGCACGTTTAAGAGGTGAGTTAGACCAATTTATAACAGGATCGAGTTCTGTTGAAGCAGGGTACAAAAGGACCAATGATACTGGATCAGTATCAATACCTCCCGAGGAAGAAGGGACAGATCACCACCAAGCGGACATTGACGATGATCTTTTCGCCATAATCAACCAGTTTGATATCGGTAAAGCATCGGGACTGTGATGCACTTGTTCAGCCAGTGACCACCAGACCTTCTATATGGCCGATGCATACCTAATTTGGGATGAAGCCAGCTGATCATGGGAGAGCCTGTAGAGGAAGCAGAACTGATCCTGAATGAGTGAATGTGTTTTATTTCCTTGCGTGATATGTTTTTTTGCTTTTGTGAATGTGTAAAAGCAAGGAGTAATAATCCGACTTCCCCCTATTAACTGCTCGAATCCGCCACCTCACCAACCTCGCGACGAATTGATGGCGAGTAAAAATCTGGATAAACCTGAAGGGTAACTCCGTATCGTTTCAATTTACCCTCAGTTGCTCCAAGTTTTAAAATTAAGCCCCTTCTATTCTCAGGAAATTGCAAATCGACCCGAGAACGCAATCATATCCGAATACAAGTTGAACAAAATTTGGGGGCAAATCGACTCATGGGCATTACCACGGGATGGACAGCTTCGGACAGAGGAAAGTACAAGCGAAAGACGCGAACAATCTCAGAAATGGGTAATTCTGTATCGTTCTAATGTGCACATAATCATCTCAAGTCTTGAATTGTCTTATTCCATTCTTAACAGGGATTGCAAATTACCTCGAGAAATACCGTAACATGGCATAAGGTGATACAACAAGGCTGCTTTATCCCCAAAGATTAACCTTTGAAAGGATAGCCCCATGGACACCTATGGTCCAATGGACCGAATGGTATGGGGGATGACAGTAGGTCCGAAATATCCCGAGTTCGATCCCTGAGGGTGGGGAATGTTGTATGTATTATAAATAAATGAAACAACTTTTTGTGCATTTCTTTTTGCAAGCAGGAATACTCGACGAGTAATACCGAAGTCAATATTTTGCTACATTCTCGGCTTAATGGTGAAGCATCCAACAAAAGTCGAAGAAAACTCAATCCAGCAAAATTGGTAAAAGACTTGTCCAAGGCATTCAAGATGAAGGGTAAATCAGTATCGTTTTCAATTTATCCCTTTTAATACTGGTTGACATGTCTCCTTTTCTTTTCACAGGAAATATTTATACTAACATTTAACATGTTGAACGAGACAAATCCAAAAGAAAAGTATGATCACCTGACAAGATCTATTCTGGTGAAAAATGGGGCAAATTGTTCGCAAGCTCTGAAACGAAAAAGCAAATATGTCTTCCTTATCTCGTTTGGTTTCAAGAATAATTTCTCTGCTTCTTGCAGGGGCATTAAACAAACCAAAATGCTCCATCGCCCATATGCTTCATCGCGCAGGGGTAAAGTTTGAGACAAACCACCCCTCGACATAAGGAGTAGGCTTCCCAATTTGTTCGGTCCGCCCACATACCAGGGGCAATTTAAATTCGCCCATATTTGCACATTATATAAACACACGTGATGCTAAAAAATTGTCACATCTGCATTGTGCTTACACAGTTCATGAATTATGTATGACTATTCCGTGTGTTTAACTTACCAACTCCAACTTAGAGCATAAACTGCACAGGAGATATCAAATGTGCAGAATGGGGCATGACAGGATGAGGAAAGGCAAACCATTTCCACACAGGTCTAACATTTTGATCTACAGATAAACAGCCTTTCTCCAGAGTGAGAAAAAGCCATTTCGGAATGAAGTCCCCCATTCAGATTACATTCGAGGTGTTCATACTATAAGAACCTCCTTAAACAGAAGTGGTAATGCAATACATGATCTATATGTTGATCGATTGCATCATGAGTTATTACATAGACTGCCTTTAATCATGGCAAACTTAGCTGAACAATTTTGTATGAACCAATGAACGCATTGATGAAAATGCTTGCACATGTTAGCTCTGACATTGCCCGACAGGCAACACATTCCCGGTGTTTGAGTTACCTTCCAAAGTCTTGAAATTCATTCGGCGATTATTGAATGAACAAGCCTGGTTATCCAGAAGCCACCAAGCATTTCTTCCAAATTCTCAGGTAAGTATATCTTCAACCAGAACCTTTCAAGAGAATGAATTCTGACGGTTGTTGGGATACTCGAATCCATTGCGGTATATACAGGTATCCACATTCTTCAATAAAGCATGATTTGTCTCAAGGACAGAAATGTTCGAGACCTTTTGATCTCTGCCTCTTTGGTTTATTCCTAAAATGACAGGAGAATATAATTTGGGTTTGAGCTTCTGCAGGATTCTTGGTCTCCCCAGATTTTAGAATGGCACCCTTTGAGGTACATAAAGTCCTTCTTACAGGCAAATCAAGTCCTTCTTACAGGCACAAAGTCCTTCTTACAAGCAAACCAAGTCCTTCTTATAGGCAAATCAAGTCCTTCTTACAGGCAAACCAAGTCCTTCTTACAGGCACCAAGTCCTTCTTACAGGCAAACCAAGTCCTTCTTACAGGCACAAAGTCCTTCTTACAGGCAAAGTAAGTCCTTTTTACAGGCAAATCAAGTCCTTCTTACAGGCACAAAGTCCTTCTTGTAGGCAAATCAAGTCCTTCTTACAGGCAAACTAAGTCCTTCTTACAGGCAAACAAAGTCCTTCTTACAGGCACAAAGTCCTTCTTACAGGCAAACCAAGTCCTTCTTACAGGCAAATCAAGTCCTACTTACAGGCAAATAAAGTCCTTCTTACAGGCAAAGCAAGTCCTTCTTACAGGCAAATCAAGTCCTTCTTACAGGCACAAAGTCCTTCTTACAGGCAAATCAAGTCCTTCTTACAGGCACAAAGTCCTTCTTACAGGCACAAAGTCCTTCTTACAGGCAAACAAAGTCCTTCTTACAAGCAAATCAAGTCCTTCTTAAAGGCATAAAGTCCTTCTTACAGGCAAATCAAGTCCTTCTTATAGGCAAACTAAGTCCTTCTTACAGGCAAACTAAGTCCTTCTTACAGGCAAACCAAGTCCTTCTTACAGGCACAAAGTCCTTCTTACAGGCAAATCAAGTCCTTCTTACAGGCACAAAGTCCTTCTTACAGGCAAATCAAGTCCTTCTTACAGGTATAAAGTCCTTCTTACAGGCACAAAGTCCTTCTTACAAGCAAATCAAGTCCTTCTTACAGGCACAAAGTCCTTCTTACAGGCATAAAGTCCTTCTTACAAGCAAATCAAGTCCTTCTTACAGGCATAAAGTCCTTCTTACAGGCAAACAAAGTCCTTCTTACAGGCAAATCAAGTCATTCTTACAGGCACAAAGTCCTTCTTACAGGCAAAGTAAGTCCTTTTTACAGGCAAACAAAGTCATTCTTACAGGCAAATCAAGTCCTTCTTACAGGCAAAGCAAGTCCTTCTTACAGGCACAAAGTTCTTCTTACAGGCAAAGCACCAAGTCCTTTTTACTGGCACCAAGTCCTTTCTACAGGCACCAAGTCCTTCTTACAGGTATCTCCATGTGGTGACCTACCATACGGGTCAAATCTCAATTAAAATTTAATCAGTAGAATCCTTTTATTAGGAATCTACCATGGTACGACCCACCATACGGGTCAAATGGTATGACCCACCATACGGGTCAAATTTTAATTCAATTTTTAATCAGTAGAATCCTTTTATTAGGAATCTACCATGGGTTGATCCACCATACGGGTTCAAGTTCAACCACCCTAAAGTTTTTTTATATAACGAATCCTTAGGTTCTCATTTCATTTTCAGTGGAACAATCATGTCACGACTCTTTTTATTTCCTTGTATTGAGTCGATAAGAATCCATGTGTCATCTCGTCTTTGAAATGAACCTCTACCGAGCTTCCTTTCAAAGAGGGGCAGCTGTTGATACCTGATCTTTAATCATTTTTTCTATTGCTAAAGTAATAAAAAAATCCATAAAAATTCATAAAATTGAAAAATCAACTTTGGGGACCTTAGCCAAGCCTAGGGAACCAATTTTGACCAAAAAACGATTTTTCATATTTTCAGTATTTTTACGTATTTTTTATTTATTTATTTTCAAAAATTAATAGAAAATCCATAAAAATTCATAAAATTGAAAAATCAACTTTGGGAACCTTAGCCTAGCCTAGGGAACGAATTTTGACCAAAAAATAATTTTTCATATTATATATATTTTAATTTTTTTTTTAAAAAAATACAAAAATATTTGAAAATTTTGAAAAAATAACATTTGAGGCCAAAAAATACACAAAGATAGTTAATATTTTTATTTTAAATCTATTTTCATATTGGCCATCGCAAATTCAGAAAAATCCAATTCGAGTCACGTGTTCCTTCACGAGTATAATCTCGAATCGGGCCTAAAAAAATTTAATTTGAGTCAACTTATTTTTAACTTTCACTTTTTATGAGTTGTGACATTGTCTTCTAATATTTTAAATTTTCATCTTGGCCCAATTATACCCAGAATGACTTAATTTTGCAAAAGGGCTTTAATTAAATTATGCATTATTTTCAGCGAGAAGAAATGAGCTTAAATTTGACATGTGGTAAATTTTGGTGTGTCAAAAATTGTGAGGAGATTTGGACTTAAAGAAATATATTTTTTCAGGGACTGAATTGTAAATACTTAAAATTCAAGGACTAAAGTGCAAATACCTAACTCTTGAAGGATTATTTTACAAATAATAAAAAGAAAAGTTAGTGGATAAATTAGAATAGAGAAGGGAAGATGAAGAAGAGGAGATGAAGAAGAGAAGTTGGAGAAGAATGGATGGAGAAAATAAGATAAGAATAGAGAAGGGAAGATGGAGATGAAGAAGAGTTAGTATAGAAATTAGAATGGAAGATAAGAATAGAGAAGGGAAGATGGAGATTAAGAAGAGTTAGTGGAGAAATTAGAATGGGAGATAAATATGGAGAAGGGAAGATGAAGATGAAGAAGAGTTAGTGGAGAGATTAGAATGTGAGATAGAGATGGAGAATGGAAGATGAAAATGAAGAAGAGTTAGTGGAGAAATTAGAATGGGAGATAGAGTTAGTGGAAAAATTAGAATGGGAGATAGATGAGTAGGTTATAAAAGGAGAAAGAAGTGAGCTTGAGAAAGGATTTCTGGAGAGAGAAAATTTGAAGTGTTTGGGAGAATTTTTTGGAGAGAAAATTTTGGATGTTTGAGAGAGTTTTGGGAGATTGAAGAAAATTTTGAGAGAAAGAAAATACCAAAAGAGAGAGAATTTTGAAGATGATGGGAGTTTAAAGCTAGGGGTTATCATCACAAATTCCTTCATCGATCAAATATAAATCAAGAGTTCATCATCGTCAACGAGCAAGCAAATTCGAGCTAAGTGTTTTTATTTATTCATTTATTTATGGTTTTACTCGCAAATTAGCACAAATTGTATACACTTTCTCCATCTCCCATTTTTTCCCATATTTATGTCAGGAGAAGGACATCTCTATCTCAACAGCAAAAATCTCGTAGAGATGCAAAAATCGGCCCAGACAAGCTCCTAAGCTGTCCACCGATTTCTCAACTGATCTGTGACTAAAAGTCCCTCTTAATTCAGAAGAAACTCTCTATATTGGGAACATAGAGAGCGAAAATCAATTATAGAAATCCCTTCCAAAAAAACGGGAGATAAGTACTCTTTCCACTCTTCTGGTTTTAGGTGCATATTAGCACATATTTTGTATACTGACACTTCACTCTATTTTATGTCAGGAAGCCGCAGCTCTATATCAATGGTCAACCCTATGGAAGCACAAAATCGGCTTAGATGAGTCCTCAAGCGCGCACAAATTTCAAATTGTTGAATCAATTCGTTGTATTTCATTTTAAAGAATTCATACCCCAGAATGGAGAGGACAAAGTCCATCCGTAATTTAAATATCTGCACCATGAATCCCAAAGGGAAGAGCCAAGCCAATGCTTAGCCTCCCATTGGAGGTTTTTACTTACAGTAGTTAAATACCTGCAACTTAAATACATGTACCTTAAATCCCAAAGGGAAGAACCAAGCCAATGCTTAGCCTCCCATTGGAGGTTTTTACTTACAGTAGTTAAATACCTGCAACTTAAATACCTGCACCATAAATCCCAAAGGGAAGAGCCAAGCCAATGCTTAGCCTCCCATTGGAGGTTTTTACTTACAGTAGTTAAATACCTGCAACTTAGATACCTGCACCTTAAATCCCAAAGGGAAGAGCCAAGCCAATGCTTAGCCTCCCATTGGAGGTTTTTACTTACAGTAGTTTAAATACCTGCAACTTAAATACCTGTACCTTAAATCCCAAAGGGAAGAGCCAAGCCAATGCTAAGCCTCCCATTGGAGGTGTTTATTCACTGTCATGTACTTCCTATAATTTAATTTTTGAATCATCAGACCCAAAAGATGAGTAGGTCGTAATACTGCACAGAAATCGTTAACACACTCCCTCTTTCGGTTTCAGGGAATCTTTAACACTTAAAAAAATATAACAAATAAAAATATATACCATACATGCATCCTATTTAAAAAGTGAAAACACAAAAGAGAATGCTACTAGAGCCTTAGGAATAAACCAAGCCTGAGTTGCCGAATTAGGATATCCATGAAATTAAGGTACCGAAAGGGCATTAGTTTTAATTAACTAGTGTAACCAAGTCCCCGAACTCATAATCTCTGGTTCGCAGGAATAAATTAGTTCTCCCGCTAATTTATTTAGGTTCCTAATCAACCTACCAAGAATGATTAGTGGCGACTCCAAATTTCAAAATCATTTAAACAAAAACCAAAGTTGCGATTCGGTAGGGCTTGGGAGGGTCCGCGTTAGGTTAGTCAAATCTAATTAACCTAATAATCCGTTAACTCCCTTTAAAATTTAAAAATTTTTTTAGAGGGTCGCGACAACGGCAATCTTCATTGGGTAAAGATTACTAGTGGGGATTAGAGTCCCATCAGTCCATAGTCCACCTCACCTAACAGTTAATTGTGTTCTATGAACTTAGTGAGTGAATCAACTTATTCAACGCATCATATGCGAGTCCCAATCATAACTTCGGCCTCTAGACCAAGAAAGTCTCACCTAACAGTTATTGACTTTATGATCATAGTTAAGTCTAACCCATCGTCACATGCAAGTATTGAAAACGCAAACGATCCCCTCACCTGACAGTTATTGGAAATCGTTCGGCTCCAACCCCACAACATCATATGCTTAATGGAGTGGTCCATTATTATGAATGACAATTGACCCCTATGTATCCATAGCCGGTCAATCAACCACTATAATATAGGATCAAACCACGACAACGGAAGGCCACGAGTCCGAAACCCGTTTCGACTTAATATTTTATTAAGGAGGTTTGGGTCATTATTAAAGGTCTCACTTTGCACATTAACCGGTTTAACATGCTCACATAAAACATAAAAATAAATAAATAAATAGATGTCAAACATATAAACATCTATCCTACGTGGTGATCATGGAATTATGGTTTAATGGGTCTCGAGCCAATGAGACCACATTTAACCATTTTAATATTTTAATGACGGAGAACTGCTTCACTTTTTCTTGGTTTCTCGAACTCTTCGCGAACCGGGCCCATAGAGCTCACCGGCTTAACGGCTCCTCCACGTAATCCTCGTAGCAATAACTCCAACAATTGACTATACTAATCTATACTAAAAAATAAATATTACATGAAAAATAAAAGAAGGACGCAGCCTCCATTAAATAATTACAACCCGAAAATACCTGGAATCATCATACATTCATCCATACAACAATCACATTGATTATGGGTTTTTCTATGATCACCACCCTCCCACGTAAGCAATAAATTCATAATTTAATGCTTCGGAAGGCATAATAAAAATTATGCGATGAATCTAATTCATTGTTGAACAAAACTAATTACAGTTTTTGATTCAAAATTGATTTGGTTCTAATTTTTCGCTCAGTTGATTATATTTATCGTATAAAATAATCAACTTCTATAGGCCACGTTAGAGCGAACAATTCACTAAAATCAAATTGGCCATGAGAACGCAAAAATTACTACGAACCTAAATCAATTAAACGCACGAGAACGCCTAAGGATTGGCTCTGATACCACTGTTGGGATTTTTCTAAACATGTATAACGAATGTTAAATAATAAATGCAGCGGAAATAATACTATACATGTATCTCCAGAGGCGTTGTTCGTGCGTTTCAATAAAAAAATCAAATTAAACAAAGAGGGTTAAAGGGATTACCCTTGTAGCATGCTTGAAAAATGAATTGGTTCAGATGTTCTTCGCTTCAAGTCCCACAAGCGTCGGACCTCCAGTTCAAACACACCACCAATCGGATAACGAACGGTTCGATAGTTGCGATTGCAAACATATTTACAGTATTATATTTTTCCGTTCAACGTTATCACATATTGGTTAAGGTGTGTGACATCCCTAGGTTCATCACTGTGCTGGCAGTAAGACAAGCACTAACACATTAGTACTACCAAGCGAATTGATTGTCCCGACCAATCACTAGGTCCTACAAGTCATGAGTCACATCTAGCAATATGTCATGACTGCCCAGACAGTGTGAATGTTTTAAGAACATAATGAACCTGTCAGCTCTAGCTACAGTGTAATTCAATTCCTCCGTCTTACTATGTCCTGATCGAACAAAGGCCATGGAATATTTTGTCAAGCCACCAATTCGATCATATGCACAAATCTAATTAACATGCATTTATACTAGGCATAAACATGTTATTCTCGATTACAACCCCGACCGAGGATTTCAATACATCGTCATAACTAGATCGCATAGGACATCATACCTTGCATGTAGCAAGGGGACAGATTCCATTTTTGCTCACACGTGTGACTTCGTATGTGGATGAACTATAACCATCAAGTACAGAGACAGATCAGCGAACCGTTAATATGCGCACTTATGAACCATAGCCATCCAACGTACAAGTCAACACTGTGACTCAGGTCTAAGGATTATTTATACAAGACCAGAGCAAGAACGATTAGACATTGACCACGCTAAAAGCTTCCATGTTGCTAATCGTTAAATGCGTGTCACGTTCAGTGAACTTGTCTAGTACAAGCACCTGTGTTCTAACCCGAGTATCACAATACCCAATGACTCGTGACTCGTCATTCCTTTAAGTATCAAATACTTAATAGTGAAGTTAAGAACACACCGATCTCAACAGAATCCATAATATCCACTTAATGATCCATTGATCGGGAACAATTTAAAGACTCAGTCTAACTGTGAACCCGTCACAAATATTCTTGACGTCTCAAAAATAGGTCCAGTTACAACTGATCTAATGGAATTTATTCATAGATAAATAATTGGACAAATGAATAAGCACGTCATTGCCATTAATTGAATAATCAATTGAAATACAATCGAAATCCCTAAAATGTAACTATTACATAGTTGCTTTAGGCCATGAATCTAACACTCTCTCCTCTTCTTGATACTCTTCTCATTTTCAAGCAGAGACAGTTGAGCCCGGGCAGTGGACGACAGGTCTCTGCGGTTGCTTCCGCCACCACCGATGCAAATGGCCCAATACCCTCCGGCGGCAACTGTGACCGGGCAGTGGACGACAGGTCTCTGCGGTTGCTTCGAAGATCCCTGCAACTGTGAGTACTTTCTGCCTTCGGATACATCGTCTACTCTCCAAATTATGATGAGCCGATTAGTAATATATCATTACTCTGATGAAACTTTCTTTGTGCCATTACACGACATAAGCAATCCATCCTTTTGTTTAACATCTGAAAAATTACACCTCATAGACTAACCAATTTCTATATTCGTTTCCCGAAGGCATCGTCACTTGGTGCTGTCCTTGCGTCACCTTCGGCGAGAACGCGGAAATCATAGACAGAGGAGCCACTTGTAAGTTTGAGTTTTAAACACTCCATACATGTCAGTTCTTCTCTGTATAATCATGCTTGACTGTACAAACATAGCGTCCCTCAAGCCTAATGAGAACATGTGTGTGTGCAAAACTTACTTTTGCAGCTTGTTTCGTGGGCGGGCTCATATACTGCTTGCTCGCTCAAGTGGGCGTCGTGTGCCTGTATACGTGCTGCTACCGGAAAAAATTGAGGGATGCACACTCGTTGCCAGAAGATCCGTGCACCGATTGCCTCGTGCACTGGTGCTGCATCCAATGTGCTCTTTGCCAAGAATACAGGGAGCTCAAGAACCGCGGATTTGACCCTTCCATCGGTAATTTGAAACAGAATCGCGACCGCCTGTTTTTCTTTTATGTACCATATTTGCTTGATCAAGCTAATATTGGTGAAGAACATGTTCTATTTATTATTGCAACACGTCTCTCATTGCTGAAGAATATACTCAGTATGAGTTGATCTCATTTTCCGGCTTTCTAGTAGCGAAACATTATGAGCAGTCTTTGCATGCGAAAATCAACAGTCACGTCAGATCTATCTGGGTTGAAGATGGTCGATGTCTTTCTCTTTGCAGCTTCGGGCAGCAAAATGAAGTTATGGTCCATCTTTTTTGTGTTAGTTCAGATACTTGATCGGTGAATTGACTTGAGTTTTCCTTTTCGTGATTTCGTAACGTGATGAAGGTTGGGCGGCCAATGCCGAGAAGATGAACCGAGGTGCCGCGACGATGCCGCCGACGATGCCGGGCATGGGCCGTTAACTCTGCTGTTGGAGGTCCATCCGATCCACAGACTGTTCGCGTGCATTTGGCGCTCTTCCGTAGTTGATCATTACTCGAAAGAATCGCCTGGTTTATCTGCTTTTCCATTTTCTGCAGAAAATAGGGTTGAAGGTCTCCAGCAGTTTGTTTCATGGCCAGCATGTGTATCGCCCTTGTGTTCTGATGTGTGAAATATTTTCTTGCCAATTATTCAAGTATAAAGCAATACTTTCTCCATCGCCCTATGGGCGAATCCACCCTCCCATCCCCATTTTTTTTTTTTTTGCCGCGCCGGTTGAATTCTGAAAGAGTTGGTAAGTGTTAAAAAAGTTGTAATTGAAAATAGTAATCGGTGCCCTGATTTTCAATGCAATCGACATGATATGTTCGCTTACGGTCGGGGCAAAGGTCATAATTTGCAAGAACATGCATCCAATCTCCAAAAAAAAATCCAATTGTGGTATCAGCTTATTGGACCTTTTACGAAGGCTCCGTCTGTTTTGTAGGAAAAAAAAATTATTTTAAAAACATTTTCACTTACAAAATGAATGAATATTAAACAATTTCATCGACCATGAAAATAATTAGATGTGAATTGTTATCCATAATGAAAACATTTTTTATTGATTAGTTTGCTCAAAGTATATAAGTGAGATAATTTGTCAAAAAATAATTTTTAAATCATTCATTCTCGTAAAACAAATAACCTAAATTACTTACTTCTTTTGCAGTTTACATACTATCAGGTTTTTGTTGATCTTTTAATGACTTTTATGTGTCTTCTTTCCCTAAATTTGCAGATTTCTGTATGAATTTATCGACTTTTATTTGAGTGACTTTTCAACCTTTTTGACAACTAAAATACCAATAAGTTTTGTGGTTACCAACTTTCATTTAACTTTTCAAACTCTTATTTTCAAATCATTCATTTCCCTTCTTTTTTCTCCTTCTGGTTATCAAGTAGTTTTGGTTTGCAAATTCTCGGTTGAGTTGCTTACTCAATGGATGTTCAGTAAACCCAAAATTAATTGGTGATTTAATCTAACAAAAGCTTGCAAATCACTCTAAATTTAATCGGTAATTTCATAGAAGAATTAGTAAATTTGAAGCGTTGGTAAACTATGCATATAAGAACTGCTAAGTTCATTAAAAAAATCATTAATATGTAAATCACAAATAAAGAAGTCAGTAATCTTACAAAATGTTCATAAAATGCCAATATATTTCCTAAAAAGATGGCTATAGATTATTTTTCTTCTAATACTTTTTTTATAATGACCGATACTTATTGAACTTTATCAATTTATCCATATTTTTTCGGGAAAAAAACAATGCAATTAGCAAGAACATGGTTAGATCAACCCAAGCAGATTGAACGAATCTACTTCTCAATATGAAAAGGACATTTACACTACGAATTCATTAAAATCTTGTGTTGTAAGTAAATCTATCAAAATGGGTCATAAACTCATTTCTTAATACATATATGATGGACTGAATTGTTATATGAGTTGTTGAAATTGTTGTTGTTGTCTGGCATCAGTTGTGAATGGGTTTTGTATGTTCTTTATATTCATATAGTCTCCCTCTATCTATCAGTTTAAGATTTTAGGTTGGACTTTTTAACATGGTATCAGAGCTAGTATTATTCCTTTCCGTGTATATGGGCCTATCCTCGTTAGTTAATTTCCACATGCCGCTCGTAATCCGACTTACGTGTGAGAGAAATTGTTGAAGTTATTGTTATTATCCCCTATTAGTTGTAAATGGGTCTTGTAAATAATTTCATGCAATAAAGAATCTAGTGAAATTTTTTCCTTTTTTTTCTAAATTTTTTATGTTTTTTTTTAAATTTTTTTCAAAATATATATTTATTTTTTTAAAAAAAGTATTTTTTTTATTATTTTTTTTCATTTTTTTTTTCCAATGATCGGTGGATGGTGACGATCAATGGTGGTTGGCGGCGTTGGGTGGCAATTGGCTAGAGGTCGGCATAGTGTCAAAAAGGTTTAGAACTAAATTGGCAAATTGTCAAAAAATTCGTGACTATATTAGCACAATTGATAGATTTATGACTGAATTTATCATCATAAAATAGGTTTATAATTTTTTGGACAACCTTTTTTCTGTCTTTCTTGTATGAGCATTCACTAACAAACTCACTTATACGTTTGATCTCTCCCTACGTCAATTGAATCCATCACAATTTTGATATCCCAAGTTCAAGACTAATTTTTCGTTCATGATTTAATCTTGACTTTTGAGTAATGAATTTCTCTCTTAATTATATCATGTGTGCTATAATGTAATCCAACACAATTTGTATAAAGCCCAAGTAACAAATCTAAATCCTTTGAGATTTTTAATAATCTTGCATGACAGCACGGATTGTTTCTTACAAATTGTAAGATTTTGTGAAATCACTGCGACTGTTCCAAAAGCTTAAGCTATTGGATAAAGGCGTGATTTCTTATTTAATTATTCTAACACTCCCCCTCACACTTATTCCAATCTTTTTACCTATTACCAAGTGTGGACATATATCATTGGGGAGGCAAATAGGGGCCTGAAAGGATTTGAATTCGGGACCTAATGCTATGATACCATGTAAGATTTTGTGGAATCACTGCAACTGTTCCAAAAACTTAAGCTATTGGATGAAGGCCTAATCTAATTTTTAATTATTCTAACACAAATAACTTAACT
Source organism: Psidium guajava (assembly GCA_016432845.1). Taxonomy (NCBI): domain Eukaryota; kingdom Viridiplantae; phylum Streptophyta; class Magnoliopsida; order Myrtales; family Myrtaceae; genus Psidium; species Psidium guajava. Next base: position 38,841,803 of record CM028228.1, read on the forward strand.
ACACAATGTCGACAAATATCTTCCTAATTATCGATTAAGCGAACTCTATTTTACGACTCACGCTGAACGATAGAGATGAGTTTGATCTTCTAGGCTAAAAGAACATACGAAGTTTTTCTCGAAAATGATGGGGGAGACTCAAGAGTCCAGTCAAGATAAGGCATCATCAGTGAAACGCTTTAATTGAAAAATGGACGTGGGAAGCGCAAATTTTCTCGTGCCGTGCTCGCCGCTCATTGCCAGTGTTAATTGGCATGGTCCACTTCTCAGTGATATGACATCTCACATCGTTTTCACATAGAAAAGATTAAAAAGACCAAACTCGACATGGCCCCAGCAAAGAATTTTCCTCGTCATGACAAGCCAGTTGGACAAACCTAAGCATCACCAGCGTGTGGTTGTTAGCAGACGGGGTTCAAGGGCTATGATGATATTTTAGCTTAATCTACATAGAAGTCATAAATCTAGAGGGATAAGTTCAAAGGTCGTTTGTGTAACCAGCAAAATCAAATAAGATAGTTTGTAATTTTATGACATAGTCGACAAGGGATAGTTCAATGTTTAACGGTTATTGAGAGATGCTAGCAAAACATAACTTGCGTTGCACTCGTCAAGACCACGTATTTTTCTAAAACTTCGTAAACATCAAGTTTTCTTGAGCAAGCTTTTAAGATTCTATTATTATTATTATTATTATTATTATTATTATTATTATTATTATTATTTCTTTCGGTGTTAATGAATTACTATACTTATTCAATTTAAAAGACGAACTATATGAAAAAGAAGGAAACTGAGATTTTCTCATGATAATCATATAAAATGCAAGAATTAGGTGTCTATTAAACTTTTGATGAATTCATTGACTTTTTTCCAGCGTAAAAAAATCATTTTAACAAACAAAAATATAAAAATAAATCATCACAATAAATACAACAACGTGTAAAAGGTAAGAGGATATTATTGAAATAGATGGATGTGCACTCCGAATCATCAGATAAAGATATTGAAATGAGTAAGTAGGGAACATTTATTAGATACAAATAAATCACGGAAGTATAAATTGAAAAGTACTAAAAAAGTCATAAACTTATTGTATTAGTACCAATTTACTTATAAATCTTTCAATTAGATCAATTTAGTCTTAAACTTTTTGCATTTGTACCAATTGAGTCCATTTGGCCAATTTTGATCAGAAATCGTTGACAAGGATGCTTGCTATCCTACGTGGTGCTGACGTGAGCATTGTTAAGTAACTTTAAAAAATTAAGTCTTTAATATGTTTTTTCTTTCCTTTTTCTTTTCATTTTGGTCGACGAGAGCCGGCCACTAGGGGAGGGCCCGCAAGTCCTCGCCGAGCATTGCCATATATGAGCAAGGAACTTTGCGGCCTCGCCTGCTGGCCGTGATCGAGGCCGCGAAGGCCCTCACTAGATTTGGGTGAGGATGTTCTCAACCTTGCCCATGATCGAGGCTATGCAGCCATGCCAGCCGAGGTCGAGGTCGCGAAAGCTCTCGCTAGACCTAGGTAAGGGCTGTCTCGCCTATAGATAATGAGGACACGATGACCTCGCCTAGGGCCTTAGCGATCCCACTAGCTTTGGGCGAGGTGGCCATCACCTATATTTGATCCATGGTTGCTTGCCAAAATGAAAGGAAAAAGGAAGAAAAAAATAATTAAAAGTTTTAATGTCCACGTTAGTGTTGGTTGTACTATGTGGAACGATTAATGTTCACGTTAGCGATTTTATGGATTCATTTGGCACAAATACAAAAGTTTTAGGACTAAATTGAGCCAATTGAAAGGTTTAAAATTGAATTGGTATAAATATAATAGGTTTATGATTTTTTTGATAATTTTTCAAGAATAAATTAGATAGTAATTCAAAAGAGCGATGAAAATTGAGATTTTACATATATTGAAGGAGGAAACGTGAACGGGTGTGTCTAATTTGCTTTAAGTTAAATGTGAAAAAGTGTCTCATGAATTAAAGGTCACACGGCGGGTGTGTTCTTTTCTCGTAACAATAAAGGAAGTTTTTTAATAGAAAAAGTTTTATTTATGTGCACATTCTGCATTTTTTTTTATATATAAGAACTTAAAAATAAATATATCGAATCTTAATTTGAACGCGAAAGACACTATTCGTTTAGAAGTATATTGAAAGGCACGTTATATTAACGAATGGTAATGTTTTATGAAAAACACCACTTTTACATATAATGGACGAGATAGGTCTTGCTAAGTAACTATTATCCTTTCGACACAAAAAAAAAAATATAATAAAAAAAGAACTATGTCCGATCGCTACTTGAAAATCACGACACGTCCCCATCAAGTGTTGAGTCCCCCGGAGACGCCGGTTCCTTTGAATCTCCAATCAATGAAATTAATTTCACTTTGTCATATCTAGACACGTCACGTCGTTTACCCAAGTCAAGAAGAATATTTCGACGGATAAATCGAAATAGACAAACTTTTTTTTGTTTCTGTCCCAGTATGCAAAGGGGGACCGCCACCTTACGTGGCTAACATGCTTACAAGTGGCGCCGCCCACTGTGGAGCCTTATCCCCGATCGCATCTTGAAATAATATCACATTATCATCGCAACCACCTAAAAACTATTATGCTAATAAAATCTACTAAAAATAAATGAGTTGCATTATTTTTAACCCCAAAACACGAGTGCCCGAATACTTTTCAGTGTCGGGAAAATTACGGTTTGATTCTATTAAAAAAGATGCACTTTTAAAGCACGCCCGTGATCGTAATCGGATTGCTATTAAACTAGTTTGTGATACATGGGCACTTTTCAAGTGATTTTTGACCGAGTTCGGCGTCAACCGGGACTTGATAGCTGTCTAGTGATTAATTCATTGGATTAATAAGTCTATAGTGTGGCTTTCCAAACGTTGTTTTCTTGATCGTCTCGTCGCTATTTCTCTCCCCCAACCTGGAATTGACATGTCCAGGTTTTTGCCCAGTGGCTACGCTCTAGTCTTCGGACGTGTGATTTGCTTCAGTTTTGCATTTGACTCCCGTTTTGGTGGGGGCAACATGACAAAATTCGAGAAATACATGTAAAACTATCATCGCAATTTTTGGTGAGTAATGCTCTAGGTAGCGATTGACTAGATCATAGCGTATAAAATACTCTTTGTGAAAATGTCAATAGATATTTCAACCCATTCTTTAATGCAAGAGTCACCTCCTCTTCTTGTCAATGACGAAATTTCCAAGCATAATCTGAACCGTGAGCCACGTACGACAAGTGTCCACCAATTTGGTGAAGTGGATTAGAGATGAGTTGGCAAGGAAGGACTACCTAATTTTTTCTATGGGTTTTAAGACAAGTGCATTTACAATTCACGTGTAAGAGAGTTTTACAACTCAAATTTATTGATAATCCACTTATTAAAAATTGACTAATGTATATTGAATATAGGCTTTCAATCCATTAGGGCATCCACCCTATCCCAGGCTCATGCGGGCATGGGCTTATAGACATCGAAAGCTGGAGTCTTGGGACACAAGGCATCTTCCTCCTCGCGGTTCTTTTTGTACCCCCATTAACCAAGTACATCTTGGATTTGAGGGTGCAAAAGTGAAGGCCAGAATAGTGTCACAGTCGCCACATCGGGACAATATGCCTAACGTGTGGTTGTCCAAAAGGGCGTCCTTGTTCTGGCCGCTCTTAAGGCCACCCCTCTCTCCCATTGGGAGACGAGGGTCGAATCTGAGTCGGAGTCTTTCTCCCCTCCGGTCTCCATGGTGCGGTACACAGGAATCCGCCCCCTTGTACATGACCACAACCTTGCAGGGTGAGTTTGAGTTTCAAGCAGATGAAGACAGTTAGAGAGACCCGAAGATGTACCCGAATAACGGGAATGGCCACGACGAAAAATTGCCTCCGCCACCACCGATGCAAATGGCCCATTACCCTCCGGCGGCAGCTGTGCCCGGGCAATGGACGACAGGTCTCTGCGGTTGCTTCGAAGATCCCTCCAACTGTGAGTACTTTCTGCCTTCGTATACATCGTCTACTCTCCAAATTATGACGAGCCGACTAGTAATATATCATTACTCTGATGAAACTTTCTTTGTGCCATTACACGACATAAGCAATCCATCCTTTTGTTTAACATCTGAAAAATTACACCTCATAGACTAACCAATTTCTATATTCGTTTTGCGAAGGCATCGTCACTTGTTGCTGTCCTTGCATCACCTTCGGCGAGAATGCGGAAATCATAAACAGAGGAGCCACTTGTAAGTTTGAGTTTTAAACACTCCATACATGTCGGTTCTTCTCTGTATAATCATGCTTGACTGTACAAACATAGTGTCCCTCAAGCCTAATGAGAACATGTGTGTGTGCAAAACTTACTTTTGCAGCTTGTCTCGTGGGCGTGCTCATATACTGCTTGCTCGCTCAAGTGGGCATCGCGTGCCTGCATATGTGCAGCTACCAGAAAAAATTGAGGGATGCACACTCGTTGCCAAAAGATCCGTGCAACGATTGCCTCGTGCACTGGTGCTGCATCCCCTGTGCTCATTGTTGGCATGTGAAGTCAAAAATATTATATTAAGGGTTTTTTTTGTCTTTTCTCCTTTTTTTTTTTACTTCTAGGTTAAAGATACACCTCTTATATTAGTGATGTAAAAAGGTTGTAGCCGTCACGAGAGCAAAAAAAAAAAGGAGAAGCGCAAAGTTAGCGAATAGAGAGAAAAAAGAAAAAGAGAGGCCGTGACGGCTTTTGAGTGTTCTCAATCTCTTTGTGCCCTGATCTTGTGAGAAGATCATGAATTGTATTCCTACTTTTCTTGAAGACTAGTGGATTCGCAGAGTGCCTCTGCGCGGAGACGTAGCCCAAGTTTGGGTGAACTTCGATAACAAATTCTCTGGTATGTTCTTCTGATTTTGTTCTTTTATCGATATATTTGCTACTGTGGATGGTTTGCTTAGGTTATTTTTTTGGAATTGGTATGCGATTCCTAACAAATGGTATCAGAGCCTGGGTTGGCTAATCGAAAATATAGAGGGTTTTTCGGTGACATTTGATTGAAAGCAAACAGTATGGCAGAAGATAAAATCAGAATCGATAAATTCAATGGACAGGATTTCGGATGGTGAAAACTCCAAATAGAGGACTATCTTTATCAAAAAGATCTCTATGCACCATTTGAGGGTTGGAAACCCGAACTCATGGAAGTGGATCCAACAGCAGAATTGGGATGGAAAATTCTTGATTGAAAAGCATTAGGTGCGATTCGTCTTGGCTTGACGAAAAAGACAGAGTACCACATCGCGAAAGCAAAGACTGCAAAAGAAGCCATGGATATTTTAACGAATATCTGTGAGAAACCATCCACATCAAATCAGATATTTTTGCTTAAAAAATTAGTTGAAATGAAGTTATCTGACAGAGGATCTGTTGCATAGCATATTAATAGTTTTACGCAAGTCATAGGTCAGTTAGAATCCGTAGGCATAAATCTGGATATGAAACTGCAAGCTTTACTGTTTTTATGTTCCCTTCCAGAAAGCTACAACACCGCGGTGCAAGGAATTTTGAGCACCATGAAGGATGATTTTACTCTGGATGATGCTATGAGCAGCATCATGGATGAAGAGATGCGAAGGAAAGTCTCAGGTGGAGATAAATTTTCAACATCTACATCTTCAACAGCATTAGCAGTGGAGAACCGTGGGAGAAGTAAAAGTAGAGGAAAATTTAGCAGGCGCGGTGGGTCACATTCAAGGGGGAAGAAAGAGGTTGCAAAACATGAGTGCTGATTTTGTCACCAGATGGGACACCGTAGATTTCAGTGTGAAGCCTACAAAAAGAAGCAACGAGATGAGAACCAAGGAGCTAATATGGTTAGCGATGAATCTTTGCTAGAGAACTTGTGTTTGTCAGCAGGGTTTGACTTGACAACAGATAAGTGGTTTCTTGACTATGATGCTTCTTTTCATTGTACCTCGCAAAAGGATATATTTGTTTATTATGCCTGTGGAGATTTTAGACAAGTGGTTGTGGGAAACGGCCATATGTGTCCGATTATAGGAAAAGGAACTGTGATTGTAAATATCTCAGGTGGAAGGCGACTAATTTTGCGTGAAACTAGACATATTCCCGAGTTAGAGAAAAATCTGATCTCAACTAGTAAACTTGATCAAGAAGGCATGGTAACGACTTTTGGTTACGGAGAGTAGAAGATAACATCGGGGGCAAGAGTAATAGTAAAGGGAAAGCGTACATGTACACTTTACCTTCTCCAGGGAGACAATATCAGCGATATAGTTGCAACTACAGTGGTTACAGGTAATTTATCTACTCTTTGGTATTATCGTTTGGGACATTTTGGTGAAAAGGGTGTAAAGCAGTTACACTTAAGAAAATTGTTTCCAGGTTTGCAAAACGTTGATCTAGATTTCTGTGAGAGTTGCATTTATGGAAAACAAAAGGCGGTTAGTTTTCAATTAAATAGAATAAAAGGCAAAAACTAGAGTTGGTTCATACTAACGTGTGGGGACCAGCTCAGGAGCTCTCTTATGGTGGTAAGAGATATTTTGTCACTTTCATTGATGATGCGACGAGAAAGACTTGGGTCTATGCGCTTAGAGAAAAATTAGAAGTATTCGGGGTGTTCAAAATATGGAAGACCATGATAGAAAAAGAGACGGGTTATCAAATTAAAACTCTAAAGTCTGATAATGGCGGTGAATACGCGAGTAAAGAATTTGCAGAATACTTAAGTCAAGAAGGCATACACTGGTTGAAGACAGTTCCTAGAACTCCTCAAGAGAACGATGTAGCTGAGAGGATGGACCGGACTATTTTGGAGCGTGCAAGATGCATGAGACTACATGCAGGTCTCCCACTTCACTTATGGGCTGCTACAATTGATGCAGCTGTATATTTAATTAATAGGAGTCCATCTAGTGCGTTGGATGGAGGAATACCGCAAGAGCAATGGTCAGGTACAAAAGTCAATTATTCATATCTAAAAGTTTTTTGTTGTATTGCATATGCTTTGATTGATAGAGAGGATATGAAGAAGCTTGATGCTAAGTCCCAGAAGTGCGTCTTTATTGGATATGGCGGTGATGAATATGGATATATGCTTTGGGATTATGAGAATAAAAAAGTCATTCGTAGTCGCAATGTGGTGTTCCATGAAGAAAAGATGTACAAAGATCGTGAGACAGAGCATGAGACCGCAATAGAGCCAGAATATGTTGAGCTGGACACGACTCCTGTGAAGATGATTTTACCATATCAGAGAGTACATGAAGAGAAGGTTCAAGAGGAGCACACTATTAATGAGCAGACAGTTCAAGATGAAGACAGTGATCCAGAACAGACTAACGACCCTGAAGTATCTGTTTTGAGGAGATCTACACGTGTGAGAAAGCCAAAGGTAATTTTTGATCCATCAGCTAATATTGTTCTGAGTCATGTCTTATATACAGATTTGGGAGAGCCGGAACTTATGATGAGGCAAAGAAAGACACATCTCACATGCAGTGGGAGTGTGCTATGAAAGACGAGATGAGCTCATTACTTCAGAACAAAACTTGAGAGTTGACCGCATTACCCGCTGATAAAAAGGCTTTGTTAAATAACTGGGTGTATAGGATCAAAAATGAAACTGACGGTAGTATCAGATGCAAGGCGAGGCTTGTAGTAAAGGGCTTTTCTCAAAAAGATGGGATTGACTACTCCGAGATATTTTCACCAGTAGTAAAAATGATATTAGTCAGAGTTTTGCTGAGTATAGTTGCAGTGGAGGATCTTTATCTCGAGCAGTTAGATGTAAAAACGGCGTTTTTGCATGGTGATCTAGATGAAGAGTTATACATGGCGCAACCTAGAGGTTTTGAGGTCAAAGGTAAAGAACACATGATGTGTCGCTTGAAGAAAAGCTTGTATGGCCTGAAACAAGCTCCACGGCAATGGTATTTAAAGTTTGATGGTTTTATGGAAGAAAAATGTTTTGCACACTGTGAAGCTGATCATTGTGTTTATTTTCGCAAGTATAGTGATGGTGATATTGTGTATCTCTCTTTATATGTTGATGACATGCTAGTGGCTAGTTCTAATATGAAGAGAATCACAGAAGTGAAGAAGATGTTAGCATCGCAGTTTGCTATGAAAGAATTGGGAGAGGCCAAGAATATTTTAGGCATGAAAATCATCAAGGACAGAAAAAATAAGAAATTATGGTTGTCGCAAGAAGACTATGTGAATAAGGTGTTAAAGAGATTTAACATGGAAAAGGCAAAACCAGTTGCGACTCCTCTAGCGAGTCACTTCAAACTTTCCAAGGATATGTGTCCGAGTACTCAAATTTCAAAAAATGAGATGGCGGTAGTTCCATACGCATCGGCAGTGGGAAGTTTAATGTATGCCATAGTGAGTACGAGACCAGACATTGCACAAGCAGTGGGAGTTGTGAGTCAATATTTGCAGAACCCGAGTAAAGAGCATTGGAATGCAGTAAAATGGATATTGAGATATCTAGCATGTATATCAAATTACTCTCTTTGTTATGGAGGTACATCTCTAGAATTGCAAGGTTATGTTGATGCAGATCACTCGAGAGATCGAGATAGTGGTAAGAGTACCACTGGATATGTCTTTACAGTTGCAGGTACAGCAGTGAGTTGGGTATCTCAACTATAGAAAATAGTGGCTCTATCGACGACAGAAGCAGAGTACGTGACGATCACGGAAGCCTTCAAAGAAATCATGTGGTTACAAGATTACATGGAGGAGTTACATCAAAAGCAGCGAGTGAGCACATTGTGGAGAGATAGTCAAAGTGCAGTGCACTTAGTAAAGAATGCAGCTTATCACTCAAGAACTAGATATATCAAGAAGCGTTATCATTTCATCAGGTCAACATTGAAAGACAATGAGTTAAAGCTACAAAAGATTAATAGCTCAAAGAATCCAACTGACATGTTTACCAAGGTAGTAGACAGAGAGAAGCATACTTTATGTACTGCTAATATTGGTATTACTCCATGTTAATTGAAGAAGAGTAACGCAGAGGCATAATTTTTCAGTTACTAGCTTTTCTTGAAAAGAATGGATGCAAAGCTGCTTGGTGCATCAGATATATTTGTCTTCAAGTGGGAGATTGTTGGCGTGTGAAGCCAAAAAATATTATATTAAGGGTTTTTTTGTCTTTTTTCCTTTTTTTTCTTCTAGATTAAAAGATACACCTCTTATATTAGTGATGTAAAAAGGTTGTAGCCGTCACTAGAGCAAAAAAAAGAGAAGCGCAAAGTTAGCGAATAGAGAGAAAAAAGAAAAAGAGAGGCCGTGACGGCTTTGAGTGTTCTCAATCTCTTTGTGCCCTAATCTTGTGAGAAGATCATGAATTGTATTCCTACTTTTTTTGAAGATTAGTGGATTCGCAGAGTGCCTTTGCGCGGAGACGTAGCCCAAGTTTGGGTGAACTTCGATAACAAATTCTCTGATGTGTTCTTCTGATTTTGTTCTTTTATTGATATATCTGCTACTGTGGATTGTTTGCTTGGGTTATTTTTCTAAAATTGGTGTGCGATTCCTAACACTCTTTGCCAAGAATACAGGGAGCTCAAGAACCGCGGATTTGACCCTTCCATCGGTAATTTGAAACAGAATCGCGACCGCCTATTTTTCTTTTATGTACCATATTTGCTTGATCAAGCTAATATTGGTGAAGAACATGTTCTATTTATTATTGCAACACGTCTCTCATTGCTGAAGAATATACTCAGTATGAGTTGATCTCATTTTCCGGCTTTCTAGTAGCGAAACATTATGAGCAGTCTTTGCATGCGAAAATCAACAGTCACGTCAGATCTATCTGGGTTGAAGATGGTCGATGTCTTTCTCTTTGCAGCTTCGGGCAGCAAAATGAAGTTATGGTCCATCTTTTTTGTGTTAGTTCAGATACTTGATCGGTGAATTGACTTGAGTTTTCCTTTTCGTGATTTCGTAACGTGATGAAGGTTGGGCGGCCAATGCCGAGAAGATGAACCGAGGTGCCGCGACGATGCCGCCGACGATGCCGGGCATGGGCCGTTAACTCTGCTGTTGGAGGTCCATCCGATCCACAGACTGTTCGCGTGCATTTGGCGCTCTTCCGTAGTTGATCATTACTCGAAAGAATTGCCTGGTTTATCTGCTTTTTCCATTTTCTGCAAAAAAAAAAAAAAAAATAGGGTTGAAGGTCTCCAGCAGTTTGTTTCATGGCCAGCATGTTCGCCACTTTAGCTGTATCACCCTTGTGTTCTGATGTGTGAAATATTTTCTTGCCAATTATTCAAGTATAAAGCAATACTTTCTCCATCGCCCTATGGACGATTCCACCCTCCCATCCCCATATTTTTTTTTTTGCCGCGCCGGTTGAATTCTAAAAGAGTTGGTAAGTGTCAAAAAAGTTGTAATTGAAAATAGTAATCGGTGCCCTGATTTTCAATGCAATCGACATGATATGTTCGCTTACGGTCGGGGCAAAGGTCATAATTTGCAAGAACATGCATCCAATCTCCAAAAAAAAATCCAATTGTGGTATCAGCTTATTGGACCTTTTACGAAGGCTCCGTCTGTTTTGTAGGAAAAAAAAATTATTTTAAAAACATTTTCACTTACAAAATGAATGAATATTAAACAATTTCATCGACCATGAAAATAATTAGATGTGAATTGTTATCCATAATGAAAATATTTTTTATTGACTAGTTTGTTCAAAGTATATAAGTGAGATGATTTTTCAAAAAATAATTTTTAAATCATCCATTTCCGTAAAACAAATAACCAAAATTACTTACTTCTTTCACAGTTTCCATACTATCAAGTTTTTGTTAATCTTTTAATGACTTTTATGTGTCTTCTTACTAGGGGTGATCGGTTCCCGGTCCGGTCCGGTTTCCCTCAAGAACCGGGAACCGGACCGGACCAGATCGGACAAAAAAAAAATGTAACCTAAATTTTTCTCTAATTGTTGAAATCAATAACATTATACAACTTCAACATCTATATAAAATGACTTCCTAGTAGCAAAAAATAAGAGGCTTAATGAGCCGAAAGAAATTCACGGACCAAATTAAGAAAAAAAAATTAAAAAAAAGACCGGTCCGGTCCGGTCCGGTCCTAGGAATCGGGAACCGAGAACCGGACCGCCCGATCACCGGTTCCAATTTTAAGAACCGGGAACCGGACCGGACCTCTATAGAACCGGGAACCGGACTATTGGTCCCAGTCCAATCCTGGCGGTCCCGGTTCTGGCGGTCCAAATTGCACACCCCTAGTTCTTACCAACTCCCTAAATTTACAGACTTCCATATGAATTTATCTACTTTTATTTGAGTGACTTTTCAATCTTTTTAACAACTAAAATACCAATAAGTTTTGTGGTTGCCAACTTTCATTTAACTTTTCAAACTATTATTTTCAAATCATTCATTTTCCTTTTTTTTTTCTCCTTCAGGTTATCAAGTAGTTTTGGTTTGCAAATTCTCGGTTGAGTTGCTTACTCAATGGATGTTCAGTAAACCCAAAATTAATTGGTGATTAATCTAACAAAATCTTGCAAATCACTCTAAATTTAATCGGTAATTTCATAGAAGAATTAGTAGATTTGAAGCGTTGGTAAACTATGCATATAAGAACTGCTAAGTTCATTAAAAAATCATTAATATGTAAATCACAAATAAAGAAGTCAGTAATCTTACAAAATGTTCATAAAATGCCAATATATTTCCTAAAAAGATGGCTATAGATTATTTTTCTACTAGTACTTTTTTTTTATAATTACCGATACTTATTGAACTTTATCAATTTATCCATATTTTTTTGGGAAAAAACAATGCAATTAGCAAGAACATGGTTAGATCAACCCAAGCAAATTGAAAGAATCTACTTCTCAATATGAAAATGACATTTACACTACGAATTCATTAAAATCTTGTGTCGTAAGTAGATCTGTCAAAAAGGGTCATAAAATCGGATTAGCATAGGTAAGACGCAATTAAAATCGACTCTATTTTGCTAACATATCAAGATGATTTAGAAATTATTCAATGACTAATTCTGATGAGCGAGTTATTGTTGAGTAGAGGTTTGCGCCGTTTGAATTTGGGCATAACATCGATGGATCAGACTTCTTAGAATCGATGGTCTTGATTTGTAGTTGAATCCTTTGAGAATGACCCCTTGACCTTGTTTGTTATCTTTTCGAGGCAATAAACAAATGCCGAACCTTCTAATTATTCGGTCTCTTTTGGTAAATTGAAGATGCGTTCATACAAATTGTCCAAGAAAGCCTTTTTGAATGTCAAGCCCCCTTTTGAAAGTCGATGATCAAGCTTAAGTTCTTCATAACATGTCAAGACACCTTTCAAATGTTGAAAAGGATCAAGCAGTTAAAGAACAAGGGACAAGATCTCATATCAAGCCAAACAATCGATTAAAGAACAAGATTGTGGAGATAACCAGTTTTGTGATCAAAGACCCTATTTGGCGTGGCTGGAGAGGTGGCCACATTTGATAGTTGCCGTCGCCGGAGAGGTGTCCCCCTCGAGCTAGAGAGGAAACCAACGTGACGAAGAGGCAACCTAATGCGGACAGGAGCCGGTGTTTGTGGGGAAAAAAAAAACTTGATTCTCCTCTTGTATACTCTCTTGAGAAATGTTATCCTGGTCTATGGCATCTCGTCTCCTGGGATTTTTTTATGTCCTGGCTATATGTCATCTCTTTATCCTATCCCAGACAGCCGTCAAATACAAAATATGATAAAACATATTTTATTTCGACTTATATTCTGACGATCAAATGCAGCCTAATTCCTCTCCCTCCCTCTCTGGTATGGGGTCCAACTCAAACATCTCAAGCTTGAGGCCCCTAGTCATCAAAACGACCCAGCTCATATGCCGTTCGGGCTTCCTTTGAGCCCAACCATTCGATGTAGACCTCGAACAAACTTCCACTCGCCGATGCATCTCGCGAAGGAAACATTTGCAAAATAGAAGGTAGAAAAAAGAAAACTACAAAAACGGAAATTTTATCGTGCTGATTTTGATCGATCGATTGTAGAAAAGACTGCACTGGTAACTCAGACGGTGTCAGATCCCGCGCTGAATTGAAGCGAAAGCAACGAAAGATCTTCGACGGGCACCGGAAGAGCTTGTAGTTCGGATCGAGATTCCATCATGGAGGCTTCGCAAGGCGGCGGCGAGAGGGACAAATCGAGCCAGTCCTCGTCGTCCCCGATCACCGTCGTTTCGAGCTTCTGGAAAGGTTCGATCCAACTGTCCATGTTTTCGCGTTTGCGTTGAGTACATTCGCGAATCTTTCGGACGTCGAGCACATTTTTGAAGTCCTGTGATTGGCGCGGAATCTCTGCTAATTGATGCGCGCGAGGAGCTTGCGTGCTGATTGTGGAATCTTATCTTCATTTGTTAGTGTCGAGAATCAAGTCGACTGTTCGTCGTATTGTGTAGGTTATAGATTGACGTAGCTTGTCTGTTTGTTGTTTCCTTCTTTCTCTGTCGAATTTGAGCTTACAATGCTTCAGTAAGCAATCGGCAGCACTTGTCAGAGAAAATCGTATAAAGTGGGTAATTTGGTTCTTCAATGGTCGATTTAGTGCTTCTATAGTTGTCAATGGTGTGATGTTGAACTGAATGAGTTTGATTGAAATACTGAATTAGTTCGCCAGTTACCGGAACAAACCATGATCTAGGCTTGTGCATTAGGTACTTCCCCGCTTCCGCCTAATAACTTATGTGAAACAATGTAATTACTGATTCTTAATGGAACTTTTTTAAAGTTGCCTTTTAACTAGCTAAGCATTATATTGGAATGATCGTATTTTGTTTTGTATATTGCTGTTTTTTTATTGAATCAAGCTGCAGGAATAATATTGACTCCCCCCTTCCTCCTTTCTTTTCCTGTTTGTAGAGTTTGATTTAGAGAAGGAGAAGATCTTATTGGATGAGCAAGGGTTGAGGATTGCCGAGAATCAAGATAACAGTCAGAAGAATCGACGCAAGCTTGCAGAGAGCACTAGAGGTATATCACTTGAACTTGTAAAGGTGCAAGACCAAATGTTTTTTCGTTCTTCTAATTCAATTAATTGTAAGGAAGAGAAGTAGATTCTTCCTTCTTCTTCTTCTTTTTTCAAAACGAAGTAGATTCTTCTTGGTGTTTGGGGCGGGAGGAAGGGGGTGGCTTGTAGTTCACGAGTTCGCTTCTGCATTTTTCGGTAAATCGCTAGTCACGATGATAAAAGAAAAACTTGTTCTTATATATCTGTTTTTTTCTTGCTCCAGACTTCAAGAAAGCTTCTCCAGAGGGCAAGCTAAATTTGTTCAACTCCTTACTCAAAGAATATCAAGAAGAAATTGATAATCTTACCAAAAGAGCCAAATTTGGAGAAAATGCTTTTCTTAACATTTACCAAAAACTATATGAGGCTCCAGATCCTTATCCTGCTCTTGCTTCGGTTACTGTAAGTACCAGCTTCATTATTTGTCATATGGTGCCTGTTGGATTGGTGGCTACATTCACATGCATTGTCACTCTGATAATGAATGAGTGGTATCTTTTCTCATTTAGCTGACTATCTATATAGGCATAACTGTCTCATCTAGGATCAAACACCCATATTTACATTACGTTATCCTAAACTGTCCCCTTCTCAAATTGGGGAAAGCATTTTCTGTGTTCGATATATGTACATACCACCATATATAAACTTACACCATTGCTGGAGTGGCATTGAGACTTATTATATGTAGTTCTTTCTGTTTCTTCTCATTTTTCTTCTGAGGGGTTTTGCCCTATCTGCGTGCAGGAACAAGACTTGAAATTGTCAGAATTAGAAGCCGAGAATAGGAAGATGAAAGTTGAGCTTGAGGAGTTCCGGACGGAAGCTGCTCATTTAAAGAATCAACAAGCAACAATTAGAAGACTTGAAGAGCGTAATCGCCAGTTAGAGTTGCAGGTTTAAAAATTGTTAATTATTTGTGATATTTTATTTTTGTGCTATGTGCTGTAGTGTGCCTACTTAACTACTTAGGATGTTTTGGTCTGCTCCCTTTTAAGCTTTGGTTATCTTTATTCCCTATAAGTGTCTTGAGTGTGGAACTTGCTTTCTTACAATTTGTTATAGACTCAGATAAGCAAGCCTTATTTGTTGTTGCCAATTGATGGCTAATGTGTATCCAGATGGAGGAAAAAGTGAAGGAAATTGTGGAATTTAACAAACGCAACTTGGCTGAGGAGAATCACAAAACCCTTGAAGTCTTAAAGGAAAGGTATTGTTTTCTCCTCAACATGACAAATACATCATTTAACTTAATTACTGAGTAGAAGAGTTTCAAGCAACTGGGGTTAAGTTCCTTTTCAGTTTCGGCATGTTCTTCTGTCAAAATATTGTTCTTCTCTCCCAAATGCCTGCAGCCATCCTCAGTTTCTGATTTTTCTGCAGGGAGCAATTACTGCAAGATCAACTGAGACAAGCCAGAGAAAGTGCGTCCAACATACAAAAGTTGCACGATCTTGCACAGAGCCAATTATTTGAACTCCGTGCTCAATCAGGTATTCTGCTTGACTGGAGAAATTAGATTCGGCATTCTTTCTCTGATGATGAGATTATTTGATGCATAGAGATAGTAACTTAAGGCTACAGACATCCAATTATCCTGTTCTGATTGCTACTCTTCCTCCCATTTGGGCTGGCACCGTATAAAAAAATTTCAGATGAAGATCAAGCATCAAAGCAGTCAGAGGTCACTCTTTTGATGGATGAAGTTGAAAGGGCCCAAACGCGGCTTCTTAGTCTTGAAAGGGAAAAGGTGCTATTCCATGCCTGTAGCACAATCAGTTTCCTTACTTATGTGTGATTTCCATGGATATTTCTCTTTGTTCCGTTGGCTAGTAGGGATTTAATTCATAAGGTCTTTTTGCCGAGTTAAATTATGCCTTGACTATTCTGTTTCTCCACAATTATGTTTATTTACCCCTTGTTCTCCGGGATAATTTTCTATACTTTTTTACTAAATAGTTCACATGTCAGTACCATCGTAGTTATCTTTTTTTCTGCTTGCTATGTAAATTAATGACTTCACAATAGGATGTTTATGAACTTTGTACACTCTTTCAGAAAAGAGGGGAGAGGGGAAATGAAAGTGAATGCTGGATGTGGGGGAATTCTAACTTTTTTATCCCCTTGTCACAAAATTTTTAGATTTTCATTTTCTACACACTTTCACAACCCCCAACCCCCCCCCCCCCTCTTTTCTCTTTCTCCCTTCTTTCTTTCCCAAACAGAAATTCATCTGATAAGGCAAGGAAGGGGGGAACCTAGCTTTCTAGCTTTCTATTATAGTTGTCTGACAGTTAAGATTATACATCTAGCTGTTTATTTTCTTGTTGATCATTTAATTACAATACGCACATACGTGTTTGTTAGAATAGGAGCAAAATGAGGTTTATGATCTTGCAGTTTCCATAATGCTTTTAACATGGCATGTGCTCTTGTAAAGTGGAAATGTTGGTATCAGATTTTGCAAGGTGATGTACAGTTTCTGCATTATGCTATATTCTTGATGCACAGGTGAAGTCTTTGTTTGTTCGTAGTGTTTCCTGTGAGAAAATGCAATATACAAACTGCAGAGAAAATTAGAAAATTGCATATTGATTCTCTTGCGTACATCTTTGATCGTTGCAGGAACTTTTACGATCTCAAGTTCAATCAGCACATGATGAGCCTGGAGCTAAGAAAAGGTGAGCTGCAGAGGATGGAAGTGAGGAAAATACTTCATCTGTGTGTTACAACCAACTTCATGCTAAAATAATTGCTTTTCAAGAAGGATTTGTTGGATGTAATTAACTTTTGGAAATCCAACCTCCTTTTTTAAGTAACTGCACTTGGGTACATTTAAACACGAATCTGTGTGAAATAGCTCATAGAATTGTATAGAAGTATGGATATCTCTTGGCTATTCCTGTGTATATGTAAGGTCTTCAAGCATAGAAACTAATATTGAGTAGATTTATCAGTGATTTCAAATAGAATCTAGCCCTTGCGTTCTCTCTCCCTAAAATAGAACATGGTCAGGGAATTCTTTGCTAGAGTTTAGCTTGTGTAGTGGAGGGACTTTACAGCTGAACTTGAAGGCTGCTTGACAAGGATTTGGAATAAACTTGTAGATGTGAATTTTCACCTTAGAGAGTCTGTTTTACAATATGGATTCTCTTAACCTCAAACGCATCAGATGATATATTTTTTCCTAAAATATTCGTTAGTTCATCAATCAGAATGATTTACTAGTGTGGCATCTTTCGAGTTTCAACATGTAACGACTTGTCAAATAATTTGCAGTGACAGTTTGGACTCAACCAGTATCCTTGAGAATTCTTTGAGTGCCAAAGAGAGGATTATTTCCGAGCTGAATATGGAACTTCACAATATCGAGACCACTTTGTCTGCTGAGCGTGAACAGTACATGAATGAGATTAAGAAATTGAATGCAGCTCTAATTGAAAAGGTATATCAGTCTGCTATTTTTTCTCCTTCGTCTTGAAGTTGCTGCAGATAATTTTTAAGGGCCAGTGTAGAAGTGTTCTTGAATGCCATCATTCTGGTTTAGATTAATTTAACTGTCAAATCATGTGCTGCAAGACCATTTCCCTGTTACACAAGGACCTGAGCATTTTTCTTCCCCTTACAGTAACATGAGAGAGAGAGATTAGCATTCTTGATGCGGTGATATTCTTGATTTTTTCTTTGAGAGAGCCTCCTTATTTGTTGACTGATTGCCTGTTAAAAAGATACATTTTGTGCTAACAATGACAAGCATGTCTCCAAATGCTTTTCGCCATTTGCGGTACTGATTGATCTGCTGTCTATTTCTCCTTTAAATGCAATTAGGATCAAGCTCTTGAGGAGATGAAGAAAGAGCTTAACGCCAGGCCAACAGCAAAGTTGGTTGATGATTTGCGCAAAAAAGTGAAGATTTTACAGGTATATATGCATTGTACATGATATGATGACTGTTCATGTCGAAACAAAGCTTCGTCTAATTGTCAGTATGAGGAGGAAATTAATATTGAAAATTTTCTGGAGTGTCTGACATTGCTGTTATTCAACTGTCATGGCAAAAACGCATGATTTAGTTTTACAATAACCCTATGAGTTTTTTCGTGCGCATATTCGGGTCATCTATGGAATAAGCATCTGAATGGTTTTCTCTCCAAAAATTAACTGGATCCATCTAAACCTATTCCTAGGAATATTGCATCCAAAACCAGAAGGGACAATCCTTGTCTTTTGCTTAGCTAAAAAGGAAGAAAAAAATTTTCTATCTTGGTTATCACAAAAGTTGTTAAGAAGTGTGCAAGTTTTGTTTCGGCGTTTCAATTTGTTGATGAGATTAATTGAGCAATCCATTTTGAAGTCATCCATCTTTTAGAAGACTTTGTGTCATGCTCATTTCTGTCATTATTTCTTCAACATAACATCTTGTATATGTGCCTTGAGAACAACCTATTGTGGATTCATACTCCTGTCAGCTATTTGTGGTTCTATGGCAAACCTTTTTCCATCTTGAGGACTACTTAGTATTTTGGTTCCTTTGCATTGCTGATGCTGTCTTGGTTTCATTCCCCTTATTGCGATTTAGGCAGTGGGTTATAATTCAATTGAGGCTGAGGATTGGGAAGTAGCTACTAGCGGGGAAGAGATGAGCAAAATGGAGTCTCTTCTTCTTGACAAGAACAAGAAGATGGAACATGAACTTACCCAGTTAAAGGTATCTTTACTCCTTGTCTCGGGTTTCCACCATTCCATGAAATTTTCACATGGAATTTAATAAAATTTATTTGTTAGGACGTACTTTAACTTTTTGTCCACAGATACTTGTTATTTTAAGTTATTTTTTTGAAAAAGTATGCTAATTTTGAATTCTTCCTTCTAATATTATGTGGAATATTAGAAGGTTGTTAAAACACAATCTTTCAAAAATTGTTTTGCCTTATAACAATTTGCTTGCTCATGACGCTTTGATTAGGTCAAACTTTCGGAGAGAACGTCTTCGCTAGAAGCTGCTGAAGGCAAGGTCGCAGAACTTGCAGCAAAGGTTAATGAGCAACAGAAATTAATCCAGAAGTTGGAGGATGATATTTTGAAGGTTGCATCAACAAACTTGGGAGACTCCAGACTGCTATGTGCCTTTCAATTTCATTAATGAAGTTTTTTTCCCCATGCAGGGTTATAGTTCCAGAGATCGTAAGGGCTCTTTATTTAATGACTGGGATCTTTCAGAGGCAGGTGCAAGTCAGCAATCTGAGGTACTCTCCTGTTTGTGCTTCAACTGTTTCAATGAGTTTCCATCTGTTGTCAAGTTTCAGGATGTAGCCCAAATCTGTCATCTGCATTGTTTTTAAAAAATTTTGTCCACCTCTGCTGCATATCAAATTATGTTACTGCTCTTGCGCATTGCATACTGAATAAATGATTAAGGAAGAGTGCTATACAAATTTCCAAGTTGGACCTTAGTAGTTAATAAGACTTTTCCTAACCTGTTGTTGCTAACATATACACGTGACTTGATCAATAGGTCAGCTGGGCCAACTATGGCTATTTAGAAATGTAGATGACTTTGACCGGGTTAGCCTGATCATGCTGTGAAGTGTCTATTTCCTGTAAAGCACGACCTTGAAGAAATCTATCTAATGGACAATCATGGAGCCTGATGACACTCACACTTTGCCTTTTGCCGCTTCTGCTGCATGTTGAGTGTAATATCTTGGCGCGGATTCAAGCCCTATTTCACAAAAACCTTAGGTGCAGATTCTAACCTCAGTTCAAAATAAACCTGTTCCACCATCCTCATATGCAGAAATGCAGAGTCAACCCAAATGTTCTCACTGATAGTACTTTGTCAGATCGTGGGGATCTCTATTTCATAATATATTCTTGAAATCCTTCTCTTTTTCTTTTTTTTCTTTTTCCTGCAGCAGGGTGCTGAACGCATTTCCCCAGATCAGGAGCAAAGCTCAATGCTAAAGGTGATCATCAATCAGAGAGACCGCTTTAGAGCGCGATTGCGAGAGACAGAAGAGGTACTTTCACCGACATAGATTTAGCACTTTCCACCATTTCTGTGTGACATAATTTCTGTCCTTTTTAGACTAGTAATATGGGGGTTGAGGCTTAGTGGAATGTCAAACTGCTTATCAGGAAATAAGGCAGTTGAAGGAGAAGATAAGCATGCTATCAGTGGAACTGGAAAAAACAAAAGCTGATAATGTCAAACTCTACGGAAAGATCCGATATGTGCAAGATTACAATCTTGATAAAGTGGTTTCTAGAGGATCAAAGAAGGTGGGACCCTGCAGCTCTATACAGTTACCTTCATCTTACAGTTGATTGTTCTTTTTTATTATTCTGAGAATTTATTCTTAATAAAACCCTCAGGCTTCTGAAGATCTTGAAAGTGGTTTCAGCTCAGATGTTGAATCCAAGTATAAGAAGATATATGAGGATGACATCAACCCATTTGCAGCATTTTCAAAAAAGGTTTTTCTCAAGCTGTTCTTAATATTATTTGCTGGCATTCATCAGGCCTTCAGTAGGACTCAATGTGATCTGGTTACATAATATTTTCCTTTAGCAACCAATGGCTGATTTATGGTTCTTGCAAAGTTGTTTGCTTGTAATTTCATCCATCATTTTCCAGCAATCCTACTCTTCCCTTTGAGAAAAGCGTGAAGCTAAAGAAAAAAAAAAGGAATTGAGTGAAGAAGTTGAAAATGGAGGTTGATAAACTATTTTTCTCGTAATCTTGTGGGGATTGAGGGGAAACAAAAGGGACGGGAATGAAGGGGAAAATTCAAATTGGAAAGGGAAACTGCAGTTTTGTCCTTCATGTAATTGTAAAAATTGCATTTTGAAGGTTTAAAGTAAAACTACTAGGCTTCTTTCCACTCCTTTCCAATTTGAAGAGATCATGTTTTGTGGGCCCTACTTAAGATTTCCTTTCCTTCTCCCATAATTTTCTTTCTGCTTCCAGACAATGGAAAATTGAATTTTATCTTCTTCTGTTGATCACCTTTCCGTTCTCCCAAACATCGCATAAAGACCATCTTGAACTTAGCACTCCCCAAGAGATGAATGCGCCATAATGATTCTCCATTGCAAGTCTTCCTGAATGATGAATGAAGTCCATGCACATAATCCTATTAATGTTGAGGATACAACGTGGATGATAATTTGGAAAATGAGAGAGAGAGAGAGAGAGAGAGAGAGAGAGAGAGAGAGAGAGAGAGAGCTTAAACAAAAAGGCTGGGCCCTCATTCTGCAATGAGTGGGGCCTAGATCTAGGGAGCTGGCATCCTATCAGGCAATTCTTTTCTTCATCTATGTGCTTATTGCTACTATCAGCTGTCTTATAACAATGATAATCGAAATGGAGATATCTAATGCAACAAAGTTTTGGTGTGAGCAGGAGAGGGATCAAAGATACAAAGAATTGGGTTTCAGGGATAGAATCACTCTTAGCAGTGGACGATTCCTTCTGGGAAACAAGTATGGTTTTGCGACTCTGTTTCCAGCATACCTGGCATGATGTGGCTTTTTTGTTGTTTCCTTTTCCGATCTTATGTACTAAAGAAAAAGTTGGCGTCGCAGGTACGCCCGAACTTTTGCATTCTTCTACACTATTGGGTTGCATGCTCTGGTCTTCATTTGCCTCTACCGGATGTCCGCTTTGAGCCATCTCAGGTGACTATCATCCTACTACTTTGTTCTGAACGTTTAATAATTCCTTCTTTACTGACTCCAGATATCCTCCGTGCAGCAATGGCCCCGAGGAAACTCTAATTGGAGACAAAATTCAGAACCTCCCCCACGCACTTTAGTCCCCATTTACGTTCACCATCACTAGGTTTGTTCCCTTTTGCCGTGAGTCGGGAGTAAACAGAAATTTTTTCCATACCCGGTGTATATAAACAGGAAACACGACACCTTCGATTTTTCCCCCCTTTAAAGTTACCGTGGTTTTGCTTCATTTTGGTCATCTGGAGATGTAATTATTCATTCGAGTAATTAACCTGAGACATAGCAATTAGCGGATGTGGATAATTGCGGAGGAAAATGAATCGAAGGGAAAAAAAGAGAAACGACTCTCTCTCTCTCTCTCTCTCTCTCTCTCTCTCTCTCTCTCTCTCGGAAGGGGGATGTCAAAAATGATAAGACGGAAGGGGTGTTGACTTTTAGTTGTTGTAGTAGCTACGATGGACATCACTATTTGATTGCAAAAGGGTTTGTGTTTATTCAAAGAGACCATTGCACGAATAGTCTCTAAATTTTAGCCCAACGTGTAATGATTCTTTCAATTTTTGGAAAGTATTCAAATTAATCCTTGAATTACATGAAGATATCCAATATTATTTTTTTATTTATTTAAATTCATGGATAATATTGTACATTTTATAAAGTCTAGAGATTATGTTGAACATGCATAAAAAGTTTAAAAATTATATTGAATAAATTAAAAATTAATGGACAGTATTGCTCATTAGGTTAAAATTTAGAAATCTCAATAAATTAAAAATTGAGGGATAGTATTGCATATTCAGTCAAAATTTATGGATTATTTATGTGATTTTTTCATTCGCAAAAATATACCCTCTTGATCCTAGTTCTATAGTCTTATTGATGCGTGCCTTACTTATTAGAGGAACATATAGAGTCTGTTAAACATTTTATAGAATAGAATGAGGTTAGATAGGATAAGGATAAATATTTGATACCTCGTAATTCTTTCCCCTTGAGTCCTCTAGCCTTTGCCTTTAGCTCACATCTTTATTTTTTTTTTAATAAATGTTTACCATATAGCCAAATCTTGTGTTGCCCCAAAATTTAAATAGAGTAAACCCAAAAAAAAAAAAAGGACAAAGATAAATGTGAGATTTTGTGATATCAATATTAACTATTTTAAGTTTTTACATGAAGGCGTGGTTTATTATTTAATCACTCTAGATTTGATACCATACAAGATTTTGTGAGATTACTATTAAATAATCTAAAAGCTTAAACTTCTAAATGAAGCCTTGATTTATTATTTAATTATGCTAACAACGTAGCATGACTTCTATCCGACCCACTAAACAATAAACATAGTCATGCTAGCTTTTTTTTTTTTCCAAAAACGATCATACTAGTTTATTTTTGTCAAAACGGTCACACTATAGCTTTTTGTTGTTTCTTTAGTAAAAAATTTCTTTGTCATTTATCAAATCAATGATTCTTAGGATCATTTCTTAATTGTTATATCTTTCGAAAAATGTGATCTTCGAGATTTACCGGTATGCCATACACCAAAATCGTTTGGTGCTTGGCTAAACTATTCTTCTTCAATTATTCTTTTCCATATCTATCTTGTTGTTACTATATACATATATATAAGGGTTTTCTTGTGCATGAAGGATGTATCATTGATAGGTTATTTTTCTAAATGTAAACATTATCCAATATTAGCTAAACTAAAATTGCCGATAATGGTGGTTATTTTCTCTTGATTACCTGAGTTTCTCTCCTTCATTTTAAGTCTTCACGTTTTCTGATGGTTGCTATTGGCTTTTATAAACTTTTTTTTTTTGGTTGAATATTTGCTTTTGTAAATTTGCGAAGTTCATTTACTTATGGCAGCCACGTTCCACCAAATCCATAGGACCTAGAATTCCTTAAAAAAAAAAATCAATTTTATCTCGAATTCCAATTTCAATTGGCACTCTTTTTTATCCCCCAAAAATATTAAATTTAGTTCAAATCGCAATTCAAGTCTAAAACTTTTTGATTGCATAAAAAAGTATCAACTTTTAGTTTGCATCAAAATGCGAAAATTGGTATTTCATAGGGACATAAATTTGTTTTTCCTCTAATTCTAAAAACTTAAATCTTACCTAAATTGTGGATTTATACATATTTCTAATAACTTTAGAAATTTAAATAGTATTGGAAATGTAGGCAAGGAAACAAAAGAATTTTTTTTTCTTTTTCGGTAAATTGAAACAAAAAAAGCTCGAGCAGAAATTGGGATACTTCATTTAATGACCATGGATCATGCTTTTTGTTGATAATGTAATAGATAATGTCACAAATAATTTATGGACTTTGATTTGATGATCCTAAATTTTTAATTTGTTCAATGTGATCTTTAAAGTTTAGCTTAATGTGAAATGTCGTTCATTAATTTTTAATTTGTTCAATACGATCTTTAAATTTTTTTTATAAATGTCCAAGACAATATGAAAGTATCAAATATTATAATTCTATTGATTTAAGTTTTGAGATAATATTGAATAATTTCATATAGTTGAGTGACTAGTTTGAATAAATATAAAAAATTTAAAATTTATATTAAATAAATTAAAATTTTAAAAATTATATTGAATAAATTAAAATTTTAAAAATTATATTGAATAAATTAAATGTTTATGAATGATACTGTTAGTCAAAATTTGAAGTCTTTCGTGTAATTTCCACCTAATAAAGCAAAACACCGCCAAATTCAGGCCAAAAAGAAAAAGCGAAAAATTGCCAAAACACCAAACATATATTCCGCCGGATTTTCCCTCCCTTCGCCTTCTTTCAGCGCCATCGGCATCACAGCCACGTTAGGGTTTTTCGCCCTGCAAATCCTCCTGCAATAACCCTCGGAGTTCCCGATTCGCGATCGGAATTATGAGAGTCGGAGCCATCGCTTCGTCCGTCTCCGCCCTCCGTTTCCCGATCCGCCACCGCCTTTTCCTCTCCTCAAATCACTCTCATCTCGCTGGTTCGCTGTCTCTCCGCCACGCACGTTGCCGAAACGGTCGGAGAACGATGTCCGAGCGGTTCTCGACGTCGTCGTCTTCTTCTTCCTCAACACCGGTCGCTTCATTGGGCAGGCCTGTCGATGGTGATGTCGAAGCCCAGAAGCCTCCCCAGCAGCATCCCTGGCTCATCGTCGGCCTCGGAAACCCCGGCAAGAGGTACAGCGGGACTCGCCACAATGTGCGTCCTCTCTCTCCCCCTCCCCCTCTTCCGTGCTTATGTGAGAGAAAATCTCTGCCGATGTGAACCATGTGATGTGTGAAAACGAACTTCATTTCAGGTGGGTTTTGAGTTTGTAGACACGATAGCTGAAGCCGAGGGGATATCCATGAGCAGTGTTTCTTTCAAAGCCCTCTTTGGAAAAGGTCTTGCTTGCCACCCTCTTTTCTGTTTGGGACCGTCCTGGTCCACGAGCGCGACTTTTCGTGGCGAAATTCTACTAGAATAATTATGCTTTCTCACGCCTATTTGAGAGCTTAATATTACTCACAGAGTGCATTGCATCCGATTGTGACACTCATTTTCCAAGTTTTGAGGTTTATATAGAAATGAGGGATGCAGGACCAAGTTATGGTTTTATCAATATATAGATGACTGTTTGTAGTTGTTTTAACAACGATGGGCTTAGACCTGTTGCGGATCAAATCGACTTAGTTCAGTGTTCATAATCAGTAAGTAATCGGTGTGTCAGTGGACTTTGTTCAATTGAGTGTGGCATAAGTAAAAGAGTTTTGCTGCCATGTAGGATTCAACGTCACAACAGCGCCTTACCCAAAAAAAAAAACATCACAACAGTGAACCCCGAGTCTAATTAATGGAGATTGCCTTCCTTTAATTGGATATCTGAAATGGAATTAAGGTTGTCTGGATTCTAATTCTGGAGCTCCAGGGGTTCAAGCATTGTATAAGGCTGCTTCTGGTTATGAGTCTCTATTCTCTCTGTCAAACGATAGGATGATTTGCAGTTGTTTAGTTTTGGTGCATACATGCAAAAAAAAAAAACCATCTTTCCCTATAGATTTGCTTCATCCATAATACTCCTGATGGAATTGATTTGGTTTGCAGGTTTCATAGGAAATGTCCCAGTCATGCTTGCCAAACCACAAACATTTATGAATGCCAGTGGCGAGTCTGTAAGCTATCCCTTAAGGACTTGTATCTTGTTGACAGTGTCAGTATCTTTGTTTATCTGTAAAGTTTTGGCTGATAAGTGGACCACTTTTTGTAGGTAGGACCTATCGTTTCATATTATAAGATCCCATTGAAGCAAGTACTGGTGGTAAAATCTTGTCACTAACTTGAACTTTGCAGTGCTTGAAATTTCTGGTGCTATGATGGTTATCTTCAATGTGTACTTCTGCAGGTTTTTGATGACTTGGACTTGCCCTTTGCAAGACTGCGCTTGTTGCCAAAGGGTGGACATGGCGGACATAATGGGTACCTGAACCTAGTTCTGCAATCCTTTTTCCTTTCACTCCTCCCATCATTTGTCAGAAGGTCATATTATCTATAAGTTGAGGGAGGCATAATTGACATTAAAGGCACACGTGCCTCTGTAGATTTCAGGAATATTCACTGATGCCTTACTACTTTCTATGCTATATCTGGCAGACCTGATCTTTGATGGAACTTTTTGTGCTAAGAATTTTTCTCACATAGGTTTTACATAAGTTGTTATGTTTTTCCATTGATAGCAGACAACTAAACGATTGAATTATTTCCTTTCATATGTATTGTTGATATACAATTCGGTTTTACAGGATGAAAAGCGTGATTAATCATCTTAAAGGGAGCCGTGATTTTCCTCGATTAAGAATAGGTGAGTTCCAAAGCACTATGAGACAAGTACATGCCTGTTTTGTGTTTTAACCATCATGTGTCAACAGGCATTGGGCGGCCACCTGGTAAAATGGACCCGGTGAACTTCGTTATGCGACCTTTCAATAAACAGGAGCGTGAGGAGGCATGTAGAAGTATTTTCTTGTGAAGTTACAGTGGAGGGTACTGTAACACGTGTTCTGATTGTTTGCTTCCAAATCTTCCCAGTTGGATTTTACATTTCAACAAGGACTAGCGGCTATGCGGATCCTTCTGCTGGAAGGGTTTAATAAGAGTGCAACATTTGTCAACAGCAACAAATCATTGGAACAACTTAGTTGAAAAGGTATTGAGTTTCTTTTTCCAGACAGAGGGGACTTTGCTGGAGCCACTTTGAGAGACTTTGCTCCATAACGCCATTTGGTCGGGCAGCCAGAAGAGGTTTGTCGGGTAAAAGCTGGTGCAGACAAATTGATGCAAGGACGAACATCTTCTTCGTTTCTAAGTTACTTTACTGATTATTTGTGTCTTAGTTCATAACATAATAAAAAATGTACTTCGGTTGTCTGTTTTTCCAAATCAGAGCTGAAATCGAAAAGTTCTTATAGGCTTTCGCAAGTTTGCTCGGCTTCCAGATCTTTTGTCCTTTTTGGTTTTTGTTTTGAGTCAACCATAAACGCCCGAATCCCCTGCAGGGGCTCGCAAGGGCAAAATTAGACTTCGACGGTGCTATGTGGGTGAATTGATTCTTCCGTTTTTAATTTGAGTTTTTTTCCCCTTGACAATTGGGGAAAAGGTGGAAATGGGTGATCAATGTCGGTGATCCCTCTTGGTCTTGAATTAAGCGGGCTTTAAATCAAGGTTTAATACTACAAAAAAATCCTAAATTGATACACATTTGATAAATTTAATTTCGTTAATTTACGTTACATTTTTTATGGGTATATCAGTGTGGAGTTTTGACAGTCCATTTATTATAGGTGTACTAGTTTGAGGTGTATTAGTTTAGATTTTTTGTTATCAAAAAATTAGTTTAAGGTGAATTTGTTTTATATCATATGTTTTTGTTTTTGTTTGACAGTATCTTGTGAAAAATCGTGCAGCGATGCATGAAAAATAATTTAAAAAAATTAGAAATTGGATTCAACGAATAAAATGAAAATTGAGTAGTTAAAATACACAAACTACAATGTAATGACGAAAACTAAAGCTATAGTTAAACTGAATGAAATCATTAAGACTCGTAGATGATTCTTTGAATCTTTATTTGTGGAATATTTGTCCAAAAATTTCTAAAACTATCATAAAATGACTAATTCGTTTGGTCCTAAACTTTGCACAATTTCACTGTGCCAATTTAAAACAAAAATTGTTAATGTAGTGATCCAGTCAATGCTGATCATCCTAAGTGACACTGTGTATTGATATGCATCATTTTATTTTCTTTTTTTTTTTCCTTTTTGCCCTTTTCAATGTGGGCCTTTGTCGAAAGGCTAGTGAGATCGTAGAGGCCTCATGGATTTTAGCTCCATCAGAGTCGCCAGCCGTGTAGCCACGCCACATATGATATATAATTGGCATTGACTAAATCGTCACATAAATAATTGCTGGTCAAATTTGATCAAATAGACTACATTGAAAAATCGAGAAAAATTACTGTCGCGACCCTCTAAAAAAATTTTAAATTTTAAAAGGGGTTAACGGATTATTAGGTTAATTAGATTTGACTAACCTAACGCGGACCCTCCCAAGCCCTACCGAATCGCAACTTTGGTTTTTGTTTAAATGATTTTAAAATTTGGAGTCGCCACTAATCGTTCTTGGTAGGTCGATTAGAAACCTAAATAAATTAGCGGGAGAACTAATTTATTCCTGCGAACCAGAGATTAGGAGCTCGGGGACTTGGTTACACTAGTTAATTAAAACCAATGCCCTTTCGGTACCTTAATTTCATGGATATCCTAATTCGGCAATTCAGGCTTGGTTTATTCCTAAGGCTATAGTAGGGTATTCTCTTTTGTGTTTTCACTTTTTAAATAGGATGCATGGATGGTATATATTTTTATTTGTTATATTTTTTTTAAGTGTTAAAGATTCCCTGAAGCCGAAAGAAGGAGTGTGTTAACGACTTCTGTGCAGTATTACAATCTACTTATCTTTTGGGTCTGATGATTCAAAAATTAAATTATAGGAAGTACATGACAGTGAATAAACACCTCCAATGGGAGGCCTAGCATTGGCTTGGCTCTTCCCTTTGGGATTTAAGGTACAGGTATTTAAGTTGCAAGTATTTAAACTACTGTAAGTAAAAACCTCCAATGGGAGGCTAAGCATTGGCTTGGCTCTTCCCTTTGGGATTTAAGGTACATGTATTTAAGTTGCAGGTATTTAACTACTGTAAGTAAAAACCTCCAATGGGAGGCTAAGCATTGGCTTGGCTCTTCCCTTTGGGATTTAAGGTACATGTATTTAAGTTGCAAGTATTTAACTACTGTAAGTAAAAACCTACAATGGGAGGCTAAGCATTGGCTTGGCTCTTCCCTTTGGGATTTAAGGTATAGGTATTTAAGTTGCAGGTATTTAACTACTGTAAGTAAAAACCTCCAATGGGAGGCTAAGCATTGGCTTGGCTCTTCCCTTTGGGATTTAAGGTACATGTATTTAACTACTGTAAGTAAAAACCTCCAATGGGAGGCTAAGCATTGGCTTGGCTCTTCCCTTTGGGATTTATGGTGCAGGTATTTAAGTTGCGGATGGACTTTGTCCTCTCCATTCTGGGGTATGAATTCTTTAAAATAAAATACAACGAATTGATTCAACAATTTGAAATTTGTACGCGCTTGAGGACTCCTCCAAGCCGATTTTGTGCTTCCATAGGGTTGACCATTGATATAGAGTTGCGGCTTCCTGACATAAAATAGAGTGAAGTGTTAGTATACAAAATATGTGCTAATCTGCACCTAAAACCAGAAGAGTGGAAAGAGTACTTATCTCCCATTTTTTTGGGAGGGATTTCTATAATTGATTTTCGCTCTCTATGTTCCCAATATATAGAGTTTCTTTTGAGTTAAGAGGGACTTTTAGTCACAGATCAGTTGAGAAATCGGTGGACAGCTTAGGAGCTTGTCTGGGCCAATTTTTGCATCTCTACGAGATTTTTGCTGTTGACGTAGAGATATCCTTCTCCTGACATAAAATATGGAAAGAAAAAAGAGATGGAGAAAATGTATACAATTTGTGCTAATTTGCAAGTAAAACCATAAACAAATGAATAAATAAAAACACTTAGCTCGAATTTGCTTGCTCGTTGACGAGGATGAACTCTTGATTTATATTGATCAATGAAGGAATTTGTGATGATAATCCCTAGCTTTGAACTCCCATCATCTTCAAAATTCTCTCTCTTTTGGTATTTTCTTTCTCTCAAATTTTTCTTCAATCTCCAAGAACTCTCTCAAACATCCAAAATTTTCTCTCCAAAAAAAATCATCCCAAACACTTCAAATTTTCTCTCTCAAAAAAATTCTCAAACACTTCAAATTTTCTCTCCAAAAAAATTCCCAAACACTTCAAATTTTCTCCCCCAAAAATTCTCAAACACTTCAAATTTTCTCTCCAAAAAAATTCCCCCCTCAAGCTCACTTCTTCCTCCTTTTATAATCTACTCATTTATCTCCCATTCTAATTTTTCCACTAACTCTATCTCCCATTCTAATTTCTCCACTAACTCTTCTTCATTTTCATCTTCCATTCTCCATCTCTATCTCACATTCTAATCTCTCCACTAACTCTTCTTCATCTTCATCTTCCCTTCTCCATATTTATCTCCCATTCTAATTTCTCCACTAACTCTTCTTCATCTCCATCTTCCCTTCTCTATTCTTATCTTCCATTCTAATTTCTCTACTAACTCTTCTTCATCTCCATCTTCCATTCTCTATTCTTATCTTATTTTCTCCATCCATTTTTCTCCAACTTCTCTTCTTCATCTCCTCTTCTCCATCTTCCCTTCTCTATTCTAATTTATCCACTAACTCTTCTTTTTGTTATTTGTAAAATAATCCTTCAAGAGTTAAGTATTTGCGCTCTAGTCCTTGAATTTTAAGTATTTACAATTTAGTCCCTGAAAAAAATATATTTCTTTAAGTCCAAATCTCCTCACAATTTTTGACACACCAAAATTTACCACATGTCAAATTTAAGCTCATTTCTTGCCGCTGAAAATAATGCAGAATTTAATTAAAACCCTTTTGCAAAATTAAGTCATTCTGGGTATAATTGGGCCAAGATGAAAATTTAAAATATCAGAAGACAATGTCACAACTCATAAAAAGTGAAAATTAAAAATAAGTTGACTCAAATTAAATTTTTTTAGGCCCGATTCAAGATTATACTCGTGAAGGAACACGTGACTCGAATTGGATTTTTCTGAATTTGCGATGGCCAATATGAAAATAGATTTAAAATAAAAATATTAACTATCTTTATGTATTTTTTTTTGGCCTCAAATGTTATTTTTCCAAAATTTTCAAGTATTTTTGTATTTTTTTTAAAAAAATTAAAAATATATATAATATGAAATTTTATTTTTTGTTCAAAATTGGTTCCCTAGGCTTGGCTAAGGTTCCCAAAGTTGATTTTTCAATTTTATGAATTTTTATGGATTTTCTATTAATTTTCGAAAATAAATAAATAAAAAATACGTAAAAATACTGAAAATATGAAAAATCGTTTTTTGGTCAAAATTGGTTCCCTAGGCTTGGCTAAGGTCCCCAAAGTTGATTTTTCAATTTTATGAATTTTTATGGATTTTTTATTACTTTAGCAATGGAAAAAATGATTAAAAATCAGGTGTCAACAATTACCCGAAAAAAATCTTAAATGAATTGTAATTATGTTAATTTTTTTGTTAGATTTTTTTTTGTTGATTCAGTGTTAAACCTTTTGCAATTATGTCAATTTATTTCATTTAATTTGCTAGCTTCAAGGTAGCAAATTTTTAATATATTCTTTATTTTTCTTTTTAAATAATTTTTCTATCTTTTTTATTTATTTTTTGTGTGGAGGGTTTGGACCGGCGAGAGATAGAAAAAAATTAATAAAAAATAATTCAACAAATAAAAAAAATTAAAATACTAATAAAGAAATTATGATTTTTTTCCCCTTGGCGACAAAATTTCGAATATAGAAGAAGAGAGTGCGAGCGTGGAAATAGAGAGAAAGAATCACAAGTGCAAACAACAAGGCGTGGAAGTCTAATTGAATCTTTGGCTCCGTTTGTTTCACGGAAAATAAAGTGTTTTTGGAAAATATTTTCTAAGAAATTATTTTCCAGGAAAATGACTTCCTTTTCCGGTGTTTGGCTGAAATTGAAATGGCGATGGACAAGGTCGTGGAGTGCGTGCGACAGACGAAAAGAGGAAGGGAAGAAGCAAAGGAGGAAAATGATTTCGGTTTCTCAAAAAGAAGAAATCATTTTCCTTAGTTTTAGAAGGTTTTTTTTGTTGACCGGAAAACATTTTCCGTTGACCATTCATTTTCCGCCCCTCAAACACCGGAAATTGAGGAAAATATTTTCCGAAAAAATATTTTCCGTGAAACAAACGGAGCCTTTATTCTGGAATTAAGAAAAATGCTCGACGTTGAATTGATTTTGCCAATCGCGTCATTATGAAGCATTTGAATTACTAATTATCCAATAAAAGACATTATATAAAGAAAATTGTTCCATAGAGGATAAAGAAATACGTAAAAACAGATTAATTTACAAAAGCAATGTATAAAAAGCTTCGCCTTTATTAAGGAAAATTATTGAAAAAAATCTTAAATCATTTATACGTATGGCAATTCAATCATGAATCTTTTAATTTAGTTAATTTACTTCTAAATCTTATGACTATTCATCAATGTAGCCATTTAGGCCAATTTCGGGTGGAAATAAAATCACTAATATGAAAACTGGCCATCCAACATGGCACAAGTCAGCTCTGTCATTGACAATTTTTAGTAATTTTTTCAATTTTTTTTTCATTTGTTCCCTTTTCTTTCCTCCCTCTTTTTATTTATTTTTTTCTTATTTCCTTCCGCAAGTCTACAGTCTTAGCAGTGGCCGGTGACCTTCGCTAGCCAAGCCCTCGGTAGATTTGGGTGGTGTGGCCATGCTTGGATTTGGGGAGGGTGTTGTGGGCCTCACCTAATGGCCAAAAGGGTAGTAAACCCTCGTGAGCCACGCACAAAATAAAAATAAAATAGAAAAATTTTTCATGTCAGGGCTGATTGCGTCATCCAATTTTCGATCAAAAATTTTCGGAAGAACTACATTGGTAATTCGTAAAAAATTTTATGATTAAATTAGCTTAATTAAAAAGGTTTAGAACTAAAATGATATCTATAATAATAATAATATTATTATTATCATCATCATCATCATCATCATCATCATCATCATCATCATCTTTCCCTTTTATTACGAGAAACATGCAATTTTATTCGATAAGGTAATACCATTTTTCTTGGTTTACTATTCGATTGTAATTAAAAGGAAAACACTGTTGTTTTTTCTATAGATTTATTGACTAATATATTTTTTTTATCGGAAATTAATTTATTAATTGATGAAGTTATAAATAACGGTGTCTCTTTCAGAACAGTTTATGTTTATTTCTAGGCATTTCTAGTTGCTACTGAAGCTAACGGTCAAAGTTTCGAAACTCTTCCTCGCTCGTTCTCGCTGGGACTGTGTTTCTCTAAAACCCTAACGAGCTTCCCCCGCGAAGCTCGAAGTCGTTTCCCGCTCTCGGACCCGCGATCATGTACGGCGGCGGTGAGTCGCCTCGGTTCTTCGCCGCTTGGAAGCTCGTTCTCCGCCAATTCTCTGCTTAACGCGCCGCTCTGTGGTTTTCTTGTGTTGCTGGTCTTTGCGGGGGGCACCTGCGGTTTGTCTTACTCGCCGAAATTTTGTTTCCTCTTGCAGATGAAGTGTCGGCTATAGTCATCGACTTGGGTTCGCACACCTGCAAGGCCGGTTACGCCGGTGAAGATGCTCCCAAGGCCGTTTTTCCTTCTGTGAGTTGCTCTTTTCTTAGCCCAATTGAATATGACGAGTTTAAGGAACGACAATGCAGCTGCTGCTGTGGCAGTGATTCTTGGTTTCATTGAGAAATTTGTCCATATTTTAGCTCATTTATGCACCAATTGAGCTGTCCGCTGAACTGGTTTAGAGCCTGTGGAGTTTGCTTGTTATGCCATTGTGTTTTTTTTTTTTTTTTGGTCAAACTGCTTGTTATTTCTCAGATCGAACCTTTCTATACAGTTTTGCCCCAGTGGGTTCTACCCGAGTGGTTTATTCGATAATTTGTATTTTGTCCCTCTTGGTGGTAATTACTGGGGGATGTCATGGAGATCTCCACTCGTTCCAAGGCATTAAAGGTTTAGGAGTTGTTAACATGGATTGGTGTGCCATTATGATTCATAAACTTTTTCTTTGGTTGACTATGGTTTTGGTGGAGAGGATTTACATAAATATAATGTGTTTCATTAGGTTGTGGGGTCAATTGATCAAATGGAAGTTGACGATGCTGCAAATACCGATACAAACTCTGGAGCAGCCATGGAGGCTAAGAGCAATGTCAAAACACCTGATTCTGATAAAAATAAGGGAAAGCGGAAATTGTACGTGGGATCTCAAGCTCTAGGATACCGCAGGGATCACATGGAGGTAAGCTACTGTGCACCTACTGTTATTCTGAATGTGGACATGGGGGCCATCTAATTTCTTACCAAAGCAACGGCAATGGTGGTGGTGTGTGCTATCTTACTGCAGTTTCATTGTCCATTCTACTTTTGGTCAGGTTGTATCACCTTTCAAGGATGGAATTGTTGCAGATTGGGATATTGTTGACAACATATGGGAACATGCTTTCAGGTAGTTTATTCAGCAGAGGCACACCTTAGTAGGGTTTATATGTGGCTTGCATCCTTGATCTAGATTTTATGTTGAATAAGTGAGAGTTAATATTTTCTGGTAGTCATAACGAGTTCTATTATCACAGTCACAACTTTGTTTCCATAACTTTCATTCATATCTTTTGGCCCTCTTTCGGCAAGAGCTGGAAGTTCCAATCTAAGGCCTGAATACCTTTTAGTAAATGGCTTGTCTATGTAGGACATAACATGTACTGTCTAAAGATAATGGCTATGAGAAACTTTGTATGTCATGAGCATAACATGATCGGGAACCATGATATGTCACAAGCATAACATGATCAGAGAGCTTAAAATCATGCCACGGATAGTCTATTGAGGCATTATTGAACTCGAGCTGTTTTCCTATGGGATTATATCCACTGTGTGGGCTTTATATGAATGGAACTCGGCTATCTGATCATGATCAGAAAATTCAGAGCTTTTGGCCAATGCTTTTGGTGGGTATGATAGACCTTTGTTTCTTTTCCTTTTCAAGAAAGTTATTGCATTTTTCAGTTTGGCACAGCTGTATTATCTGTTATTTTAGAATTTTTTACGTTTATCATGCCTGGTCCTTTTCTTTTGCAGGGAATGTCTCCTAATTGATCCGACAGAGCATCCGATGCTTCTTGCAGAACCATCTTCCAACCCTCAGCAACAACGAGAAAGGTAAGTAAATTGGTAGAGAATGTGAGGCTGATGCTACATGCCAGACTGCCTTAACAAATATCTTGGTGCTCTTCATGACTTACCACAAATTTATTGATGATTGAGCTTGATTTTCATAATTGACAGGGCAGCTGAGCTTATGTTTGAAAAGTATAAAGTTCCTGCCTTGTTTTTGGCAAAGAATGCTGTATGCCCCTTGCGCCTTTCTTTTCCTTTGCTGAACTTCTTGTGAACATGTGTACTTTTTTCGATTTTTTTTGGTTGGATAGTCCTTTTGATTGTATGTCATGTCGCATATGCAAGGTCCTCATTCAGTAAATGTTCATGCAGGTCCTCACTTCTTTTGCATCTGGGCGTGCCACTTCCTTAGTAGTTGATTGGTATAATTTTTTATCTTCAACTCGTGATCTTCTTCGTTTCTCTGTTGTTGCCCTGTTCCTGATTGTCGTTTTTTTTTTACTTCTCTAAATTGTGCAATTTCGAACCTATAGCCTATCGATTGCACTATTTTCAAAATTTTTTGCATTTCTCAACTTTATATGCAGAATTAGTAGCAATCTTATTTTTTAGCCTGGATGGTTTGACTTAAATCTTTTAGTGGCTTCGTTGGTTTTGGAGAACATTTTTTGGGCAGCTTGTTTACAGAAAAAAAATTCAATTTTTTTATTTTCATTAACAAGTGAGAAGGAAAGTCATCATGAAAATGTGTTTTGGTGCAATGGGTAATCAGTTTTGAACTGAACACGGAAGTGGGTGTTTTCCTTTTTTGTATCTAGAAGAGTGAAAACTGGTTTTTGTTGTTTTTACTTTTTCACCTGAAATGACAATGCAGCCTCTCTTCCATCTTTCTCTCTCATCTTCGATTTTCATCTTTTTCATCGACTATTCCACAGTTGTTCGTTTCAAGATAAAGCTTTAGTTGAAACTTTTACAGGAGCTGGAAGCTTCCTAAACCTACAAAGCTTCAATCTATAAATCTGTAAGGCATTCAAAATTTCAAGCTTCAAAAAGAAGAAAAAACAAAAGAAGATGGTTAACTTAGTTGAATCTGGAGGTTTCAAGCTCCAAACGCCGCCGCCCAAGATCTTCTCCCTTCGCTTGTTTTTCTGGTCTGATACTGAAGCTTTGCTTTAGAGAAGTGGTAGCTTTGTTGTAGTTTCAAGAATCTTCACCAAAGATTTTGCTAAAATGGTGAAAGAAAATCCAAAGAAAAGTGTTAAAAAATAGGAAATAGAAACCTAATTAGGAACTTTTTTCCGAATACTTTTATCAAATAACATAACATCAAGAGTAGATTGATTATTTTCTTCAGTTTTCATTTTCATTGGAAGTTTTTCTTTCCGCACAATTTGTACTTATTTTTTGTCTTACCTCTCAAAGTATGCTTGAAAATCAGTTAAGTGTTTTTCATAGATTTTAGACTCTGATTTCAGCTTGAAAACAAATGCAAAAACCATCTTGTTATTTTCTAGTTTTTACTAAACCAATTTTCACCTTACAGAAGTACCGAAAGCAGGACAGGCTACTAAAACAATTTTTGACCAATTTTTTCACTTATAGGAACTGGAGCATTTTCTATAACCAAAAGCACTGTACAAACAGCTGCCATTTTGCTTTTTGTTGAAGTTCAATCAATTGCTGAATTGCTGGACTTGTCTGAATATTAAATAAATAGAGTTGCTTGGTCTTGAAAATTGTGCATGTCCTATCTTTTTCCATGTTATCATATGCTTCCAAGAATTATGAGCATCCCTGGAGATCTTATTCAGTTTTCCAATCATCCAATGATGATAAGAAGCACTCACATAGGGATAGTGTGGGTGCGAAATATATCACCAATTGACAGCTCACATCTCCTTAGAGGAGAAGCATGAGAAGGAAGCGTATATAATTGAACATGAACACTTGCATTTTATAACTATGACAAATTGACAGCTCACATCTCCTTAGAGGAAAAGCATGAGAAGGAAGCGTATATAATTGAACATGAACACTTGCATTTTATAACTATGACAAAAGTTCATTATTGGAGAAAAAAGGGCTAATTTGACCTTCTGCTGGACTTTTAGATGATGTTAGTCCAAATTGTGTAGTTGAGAGTTTGAGGTAAAAAATGTCACGGACAAATGCACATTCCTCCAGTGGAACTGGCCTATAAAAGAAATCACATGATATGCTCATATGTCAAGCCAAGCATGCCAAAATGATGGGTCAGTCTATTGGGTGGTCGAGCTACTTGGAGTCTAGTCATAAACCATGGTTTTGCGTGATGGAGAGATGCCTTTGGAGGAATCTCTAATTTTTCATATCTCTGCTATATATTGTATTAATGTACCTCTTCCTTAGTAGATTGAAAAAAAAAAAAAATTTCTTCTGCTTGCGCTGATTCATGTCAATGTAAAACTGAAACTTTCAGCGGTGGAGGATCAACTACAGTAGCCCCAGTACATGATGGTTATGTTCTTCAAAAGGTGCTGTCCTCTTCCAGCCTTTTCAAATTATGATTTGTCAAATTGCTCAATAGTGGATTTCTGTTCAACTCTTTCATACATGATTGCGAAAATTCCCTTTCTTCAGTTTTGGCTACTTATTACCTTGTTTGTGTAGCATAGAGTATAGGATTCTTGAGATTAGACCGGAGCGTTTGCTCTTTCTCCTTATATTACTTACACAGAGAAGTGTAAAATAAAGAGAGAGTGACACAAATGGTCCTTGAACTTTGGCTTAATGTGGAATGTGGTCCATAAAACTGTTAATTTGTTCATTGTGGTCCTTGAACTTTAGCCCAATATGCAACAACATCCTTGAACTTTTAATCTGTTTAGTATGGTCCCCGGATTTTTGGTACTTGTTCATTGTAGTACTTGAACTATATAAAATGGTCATTGTTGTCCTTCCATTAGTTCTAAGTTTAGGTACGATATTGAACATTTTCATATAGTCTAGAGGCTAAATTGAATATGTGAAAAAAGTCTAGGGATCACATTGAACAAAGTAAAAATTCAAGGACGTCATTGCAAATGGGGCTAAAGTTCAATGACAACAATGAACAAATTAAAAGATCAAGGATCACATTGTACATTAGGCCAAGGTACATGAACCATTTGTGCCATTTTGCCATAAGTGAATTGTTGTTTCCTTGTGCAATAATTTTTCTGTCATGATAAGATGATAAGATGATAGATGCTGCCTTCGATGGTGGGTTTTGTCAATGTACTTGAAGTTATTTAGTTTGTCTTTCTGGAAGTTTCTGCTGGGTTTTGTTGGGTACCTTTTGCTCTGACAATATTCATGCACTGATAGGGTGTGGCAACTTCACCTATTGGAGGAGAATTTCTAACCGATTGCTTGTTGAAGAGCTTGGAAAGCAAAGGTATCAAGGTAAATATTCTCTTCCGGAAGTTCAATTTTTGCTTGCCCTCCGCATTTGAATTCTTAGTTTCTAGTTGGTCATAAGCATTTCATATTGTGTTTTGCAGATAAGACCTAGATATTCGTTTAAGAGAAAGGAAGTTCGTCCGGGAGAGTTTCAGGTTTTTTTCTTGCTCATTCGCATTTTTCATGTACTTTGGGGTTTAGTATTTTGGTTGCATTCTATTTCCTAATTTAGCCCTGTCCAGAAAAATGTTTTCGTAGCTCCTTGGTGTTGGTTTAGTGGTTAAGGAGCGGACATGTGTGTGTAGATTAGGCACACGGCAAAGTTCGATTCCTCAAACCACCCAAGTGCAAGCAATCTCATGTTTGGGCTACTTATGAGTCTTACCTGGTCTATGAGGTTAGAGAGATTTTTCATTAGCCTGGAATTCCGAATCTCCAAAATGTTATCTAAGAATCTCTTCATGTGTTTACCTTTTCTTGGCCCCATACGTATGTGTTTTGAACATTTGAGATCGATCCTCAGGGCTATGTATATCTCAAACCAAAGGTGCAAGTGGAGTTGCTCATGCTACTTATGAGTCTTACCTGGTCTATGAGGTTAAAGAGATTTTTCATTAGCCTGGAATTCCGAATCTCCAAAATGTTATCTAAGAATCTCTTCATGTGTTTACCTTTTCTTGGCCCCATACGTATGTGTTTTGAACATTTGAGATCGATCCTCAGGGCTATGTATATCTCAAACCAAAGGTGCAAGTGGAGTTGCTCATGTTATCATTTTCTCGTTTTGTTCATTGTGTAGCCATTTGATGTTGATTTTCCAAGCACAACAGAAAGCTACAGACTATATTCTCAGGTTTGTCAT
Source organism: Psidium guajava (assembly GCA_016432845.1). Classification (NCBI taxonomy): domain Eukaryota; kingdom Viridiplantae; phylum Streptophyta; class Magnoliopsida; order Myrtales; family Myrtaceae; genus Psidium; species Psidium guajava. The sequence goes on from CM028228.1 coordinate 38,881,382, forward strand.
TTTCTGTAAATGATTTCTAGTTCAGATGCCACATGCTCCATTTAGCTGCTAAATCTTCTCCTATGACAGAGGGTAATTGTTAGTGATATCAAGGATTCTGTATGCCGTGCTCCAGATAGTCCCTATGATGGTACTGGCTCTGGTTCTTTACCCTCAAAGTGAAGATTATCCTCTTGCGTTCTCTTTACTCATCCAACTGATAATTCTTGGTGGTTCATATGTAAATGTCCTGTTTGTATCTGATGCATGTATACAGCACTTATTCCGCTGCATGATTTAGTAAGCCAACTGTGACTGGCCATGCGCTGCTTTTTGCCCATGCTGCGTTCTTTCAGGCCTATGAATATTGCCTTGTTATAATCTGCAGCTTTAAGGATTCTCAAAAGTTGAGTCAGATAAATCTGCTTGTTATTTGATATGATTTTTTTTTTGGTCCAAAGTTATTTGATATGATTGACATGTTAGTTTTTGTTGGCAGAAAGTGCATATGGTAATACCGTTTTCATGTGAAATCTCAAATCTTGACTGAGATGCATCTGCTGGAAATCCGACATGTTTGATAGAATTTGTATCTTTTGGCAGAAAGTGCATATGCAAATATTCCGATGACCCCGTATGAGCTACCTGATGGCCAGTGAGTTTCTTAAATTCTCTGCTTGACAATTTATTGCTTATTAGGTCCTAATTTGGGCAGTCTCTTAGAATTTGTTCTGTCTAGTATATTTAAAAACCTCTCACCTTTTCAAGATCATTGTATGCTAAATAAAGCATTATTAGCTCAGAAGTTTCACATAGCTGCGGCTTAGTAGTCAAAGGCTTTACTGTGATGCTTTGTTTGTGGCCTTCTTTGGTGATGTTGTGGTGCTATAACTGTTCAGAATCACTCATTTCACTTCAGTCTTGCATTGTTCTTCTGCATAATGCAGGACAATTGAAATTGGGGCTGACAGATTTAAGATTCCTGATGTTCTGTTCAATCCATCCCTAGCTCAGGTACGTAGCCACTAGCCAGTTGATTTGGATGCAAATTTTACACGTTTCCTCTTATACCCTTGCTTGCTCAAGCCTTGTTTGATGATCTATTATGACTGTAATATTTATGATTCCTTAACAACGATAGACTTGGTTGCATTTGATGGTTCTACCTTATAAGAAAGGTGCATTATGCTATGCTTGGCATGTGTGGAAAGGAAAATAGGGAAAGAAAACATGTAGATTCTCGTGTTTGGGAGGCATAGTGGAGATTGAGGTAGAGATTTTTGTTGGCAAAAGACTTCTCCCAGGCCCTCATTTCTTGGCCATTTGATTGGGTGGAGAAAACACGTGGAATTGGCCATTTAGTATACTGAAATAAAAGAATTATATTCCTCCTCATCTTCTGCACCACTTTCTATCCTTTCCAAACAAAATTATTCTCTTCGCCTCCATTGTCAATATCTCCACTCTCTTCACCTCTTAGAAAATCTTAGGTTCCACAATATTCCTGCTTTTGCCAATCGGAGAGTTTCGTGTGGTTTTAGGTCTCTTTGCTAATAATCTTTGTAAATACACCTATGTCCTTAGTCATCTGCTCAGCTTTTCATCTTAGCGAGTTCTTTGTTATGAGATTTTTCTTCTTTTAACTGTTTATGAGGGTTCCTTGTCTCTTGCCTTCTTTCGCATATTTGCTTTCTGACTACCTCTACCTCTTTAGACTATGGGCTTGCAGAATGTCATTACTTCCTGAAAGTAGACAGCTTTTTGGCTTTTAATTACCTAAAGAGTATGTTCATTCATCTTAGTTCTCTGTAGAAGATCTTAGTAGTTAACACAATTGTGAAGCCTCAGCTATTTGGTTATGCTTTTGTATCTTGGACCTCATGGTAGATTGAGTCTTTAAGTTTCTTTTTAGGTGGAATTAGGCATTGTGTACTCGTGAATGTTCATGCCAAATTACCTGATTTTGTAATCACTCAAATCGTTGAAATTGTATTGTGCAATCTATTTATCTGTGTCGCTGATTGTTGAACCTATGGGTAGAAAATGGGTCGGTATCCTTCCACATCAATTTTTTCAGAAATGCTGTTTCTTTGGTATGCATTTACTTATTTAGGATTTTAACTTTGTATGTGGAAAACAGACAATTCCCGGCATGGAGAGTTTCTCAGAGTTTGCTCCTTCTGTTCGTGGATTATCCCAGATGGTGATTTCCTTTTCCTTTACCCTTTGTCTAGATTGCACTCTTTTAGTCTAGAAACATCTCTTGCTAAATCATCCTATTTTTGCAGGTTATTGAGAGTATTAACAAGTGTGATGTTGACATCCGAAGAGAACTTTTTAGTAGTATTCTGGTAAAATGTTAATCGACTCTTGTTCACCTAAGCCTAAATCCTCTAATTTTAGTCTTGATATGCCGAGCATTCTTTATGGATCCTTCAACATGCTTAGGAGATGCCAGCCTATATAATGGAAGTATTCTTTGTTGTTGTATTTCAGTAAAATGGAAATAGTTTTGGCAGCTCTCCTCTCTGCTCCCCTTATGTGCATACTCATGTGCATGCAAGGCATGCAATGGTAATTGTATGCAGAGCAATGTGATGGCATAAAATGTAGACCAATGTTCAACTGGCTGTAAGTTCTTGAAATGAGGTTGATTTTTTCATTCGTCTCTTTAAAGCTTGCGGGTGGCACAGCATCGATGCAGCAGTTGAAGGAACGTCTCGAGAAAGACTTGCTAGAGGTATATTTTGCTCAAGTGAATGTATATTTAAGTTCTCACTGCATGTTGAGGGGAACGGGTTTCTGTCGTGTATTACTTGTCTCTAGTACAAAATACAATTTTGGACTTCTATGACTCTATGTACGTATTATTTATCTGGCACATGTGGTTCTATTCTTATTCATTGTTTGTAGCAGTTGTGATTTGTGAGCTCTCAATTCCCTAAATTAATACTTTGATTTGTCCTGTTGAATAAGAGTATTGAGCTTTGTAATTCTATAGAGTTCTCAATGTGCAGGAATCCCCTCAAGCTGCTAGAGTAAAAGTATTGGCCAGTGGGAATACAACTGAAAGAAGATTCAGGTAGTTTGAACTTTCCCTAAAATTCTTCTATTGGACCTATTTCATATTACCCTTGCACATTGCTAGGATAGAAAGGATATAATATCCAAGCGAGAGAATAATAACTGAAAGGGATGAACCAGTATAATCTTAGCATTCAAAAGTGCTCTAGAAAGAGTGGCTTTGATTGTCAACGATCACGGAAGCTACAATGTCAGCAATCATCTTATAGGTTACATGCTGCAATTGGCAACCATCCTCCTTGCAGTTGCCCAGCTCCCTAGAAAAAAATCTCATGGTTTTTTTGAATGATTTATGCCTATTGCTCTCTTAATGCCAAGTATGGGGTGTGCAGTGTTTGGATAGGAGGAAGTATATTGGCATCTCTTGGATCATTTCAGCAGATGTGGTTCTCAAAGACCGAGTAAGTTTTGGATTTAAGGTTCCAGTTTTCACCTATAGCAGTGAAGTTGCTCTTTTTCAATATATGAAGTCTGGATAAGAATCAGGGAAAATTTCCGGCTTTCATTGCTCTTGTTAAAGTTTCCATTGAAGTTGGACTCTTTGGCATTCCATATTCAGTTTGTTCTCTGCCGGGCACTAAATCGATATTGGGAATCCAATTCAGGTATGAGGAACATGGTGCTTCATATGTTCAGAGAAAATGCCCCTGATTTGATGCTTCTGGTGCTTCTACAATGCCTGGGGTCAATTGTTAGGATGATCTCTTGAATTCCTCTTGTTGGAGCGGAAGAAAGATGCTTGGGAGACTGAATCCAATGAGGGTTACGTTGGGGTACTCAGATTGGAAGCCGCAGTGTGGCCAAATTTGATAGATTTGGAATAGCTCAGAATGGCTCAACTGTGGGGACTATTTTCATCTTTGCTCTTATGGCTCAACTGAGGGGACATTCGTTAGTGAAATCCCAGGTTGTAGTTGCTATATTTTCTGTAGGTAAATTAGACGGAGACTGAACTAATTTTATTCTCTCATGTGTCGAATGGCGTTCATTACTTAAATGTCGCTACTCCAGAATGGATTAAGCTTGCTATAGATCGCAGATTCGCCGGCGTCTCGTCATCTGAGCATTATTAGCGCTTCTCAGGGAACCGGTGTTGACGATATTCTGTTGCCTTAGCCTGAAAATCTCGTTTAGAGTCGACCCCGAACGGGAATGGAATGACTCGAGCCATCGCGTGCGGGTTTCACAGGCACCGACCCCGAACGGGAATCGAATGACTCGAGCCATCGCGTGCGGGTTTCACGGGCACCGACCGCTCGATCCATGATGGACTAGGTGGTTACAAGAATTTCGCAATCTCTCGTAGGTATTAGGATACAAGTGAAGAATCTTGGCAAGTAGGCTCTTGTCGCGGACATGAGAATTTGTCCGAACTTTGCAAAATGTTGAATGATTTTTCCGATATTGCAATGTTTAGAAGCGACCTCTTAACGCGGCTTACTTCCTACGCGATCCATCTCCTCCGTCGGGCATCTCCGCTCACGCGAAGTCCACGCCCCTTTAATCTCCACCGTCCACGTGTCCATTTGAGTCCTCGCCTTCCGCACCGAACGTCGCACCCCTCGACTGGCTGCTATTCGCTGTGTCAACAGGTGCCCTGCGCTAGGTGCTGACGTGGCGTGACCAATGCTTATTAAGTTCTATGAATCTCGTTAAATCTGTGGTATGTCATTTTTATTAATTGATTATGTAAATATTTACATTTCTTGAAAAAATTTGTATTTGTTTTTAGTAAAAATTTTATTCTGTATGAAAAATAGTTGTCATGGAAATTATTTTTAAGGAAAATTCTTATTGCTTCTCAGATTAGGAAACTAAATTTTTTAATTTTTATTTCGTAAAAAATGAATAATTTTAAAAATAATTCCTTAAAAAAAGATTATTTGTATCGTTTGAAATAATTAATATATGAAAGAAAACTTTTCTATATTGATAATAATACATATTTAAATATTTTTTGTTCCTTCTTTTTTTTTCAAGTGACTTAAGTAATACTATTTTGAAAAATGATTTTTAAATATGTATATTTTTCGAGAAACAAATTCAACATTTAAATATGAATATTTTCTTTAATCATAAATATTTTTTCATTGACTGATGCATGGGGTTTGGTTTGGCAAATAAAAATAAAATATGAACATTATTTTTAGCAAACTAAATACGCGAAACTTTAGAAAAATGATTTGCAGAAAATTCTTTCGCCCAAACAAATAGGTTTTTCTGGAAGAGAGAAAGCAAATCGGAAGCTCTCAGAAATCTGGGGTAAGTGGGTCATTTCCTGACCTGAGTGGGGTCAGGAACTTCGACACGCCCAGATGTTGGCACGATTTTCATATTTTATCGGAAGTTCTTAGAAATCTGGGGCAAGTGGGTCATTTCCTCACCTGAGTGGGGTCAGGAACTTCGACACGATCAGATGTCGGTCCAATCACAGGCATCCACGTGGGTTCGAGTCCCCCACGAGAGAAGCCACCGACACGATTGTTCTACGGCGAGAATCGACGTCGCGAATGCTTAAAATATCCAGGAGAATCATCTGAATTTCGTTCCCCGGAAGCTGTTCGGAATCATGCGGGAAAGTTTCGCCGGAACCCCAGAATCGAATCTGTCTGCTCCGTCCCGTTTGATGTCTCCAGAGACCATCCAGTCTTGATTCCCGATCGATTGCCGAAGAGCTTGTCGCTTCGTGTGGCTTTCGAGATGCAGCGGTTCGTCGACGACGTCCTCGCCGTATCCAAAGAGTGAGTACCCGCTTGCGAGTTGCGACTCCTTCGTTTTTTGATCGGAATGATATGAATCGTGTCTTTCTCATTTGGAACAGTGAAGTCTTGGCGGGTTGAACGTATTCCTTGTCGGAGCAAATCCTGCACTTTTAATCGGGAAATTGATTACAGATTCATACTCGTCATCTGAGTTTTGAAAAAATCGTTTTCCCGTCGAATTCTTCGATATAGCTGAGTATCTTGTTTTGCTGCATATGTTTGGAGCGACATTAGATATGCGGTTATGTTGATGAACTCTTTAATGAATTTTTTTCTCTGGTAGGGGAGTGGTTCTGATGATCCTGATTGTCTGCTGAAGCCAGCTCTATGCAATTCCTTAGCTAATGTTGAGCAATACTACCATCTGGCATGCATAGTCCTTTGTCCGGGTCTTGATAGTCCTCCTTTTGCGGCAACTTGACAAGGAATTTGCTCGGCACTTCAGCTTGAGCTCCCTGGATGCGATCTTGTAGTGATTTTACACGAAAAACTTAAAAAAGGAACCCATGATTGGTTTGGTTGAAAAATGTTCAATCACGCCATCCATGTTCATTTAAAAGCTAGTTAGAGAAAGGACCCCCCTTGTCGTTAAAATTTAAAAGGGTAAAAAAAAACAAACTGATAAGAGAATGAATTATACTTTTTCTTTGGAAGAGTTTGAGCATCCTTTGTTTGACTTTGGATCTTTATTGTTTATGACTTTGAAGTGCTGCCATGTCAATTTTGTGTCCATTAGCATCTTAGAATTGGCCAACTCCTCTTAAATTATGGACTCTGGCATTAAGTAGATGACAAACACTTTGGTATATGGGGCACTTGCTGAATCAATAGATGGGCATGTCTGTTGGTTACACTGCAGGTCGGTTAAGACTATCACCTATGAATCGTTGAACAACATCGTGAGGTTCGTGAATGGAGTGTCAGCACTTCTGTTGACCTTCTTACCTGGAAACGCTACCATCCTTGAAGGTATGAATGGATGGGAGCTCAGGCCAACTTTCAGTGGACCTCGATTGCCCCGGTGGATGGAACAGTGAGTTTTCTCCTTTGTGTACCATGAATTGATTCATTGACTCTGATAAAGTGAGGACTTTTTCCATAATAGATAGAAAATGGATGAAGAATTTACTTATACACATGGCCTTGTGGAGCCTCTATTATATCTTGAAAAGCAGTGGGAAATTTGAATACTTCTGACAGTAGCACAGGGAAAGACATAGCCAAATGAATTGTATATAGAACTGAAGTGCTCTTATCATTTTTCCCCTTTGAGAGTCTGAATCTTTGGCTGTTGGGCATGCTCATTCATCCAGTTGACAATGGCCGGGAAGTTTTATGGTCGAAGGTTGAATCAAAACCGTGTATTTTTCCTTTTTCTCTATGAAGAGAACACCATCTATGATAATTGCCTTAGTTTTCAAAGTAATTGTGTGGAAGAACGAACAACTCTTGATACGCTTTCATCTTTGATGACATACAAGGTCCTCGTATTCAGTATTTGCAATTTTTAAGAATGTATGTGGGTTTTCTTTAATGGATGTCCTCAAGGCACTTGTTAGACAAACAAATACTGAGACTCCCAATTTTTGAAGCACTAACCCTTCTGATGATGCACATAATCAATGCCTTAGAAATTGAAATTATCCTTGTATGTCATGCTTGAAAAATGCCCTAAGGGCACTCGTTAACAATACTGTGTACATACGTATGTTGCAAGGTTGTTTGCTTTACGCCATTGTTGTCCAATCTCTAGCTGTCATTCCGCGTGATTGCTATGATGCTTCAAATTTGTTTGCTGAATACGGTAGATGTTTTTTGAAAAAGTGCGGGACACTGTCTTAATGGATTCAAGTTATGAATAGAGATGTCGAAATAAACAAGGCGACTCTTAATTGAACATCTATAACTGTGAGCCATCTTTTCATGTTTTTGCTTCAGAGTTAGTTGCTTGTATACTGGTTTGAGAAAGTGAGTCGACAAACTGGTTAGAATTAGGGTAATTTGGCCTAGAAAAACTACTTTGTCATCGCACATGTGATGTTCATGTTTTTTGTCTGAAAGGAAAATGGTTGAGTTTGTCCAAGTGGGTTCGCTCCTGTGAAAAAATTTCTCACCCTCCCGATGGAGCACGCTGCGTATATTTTGATAAACTTACTTTCTGTTGATGAACCGGTGGCATTGCATGCACACACACCTGAATACTCATATATACATAGGAAAAGAAAAGGTCCTCCTCCAATTCCTGCAGCTTTGATCTGAAAGCAAAATGATTGCTCTTTGCCTAAGTGGGTTCGCTCCCGTTAAATTTGTTTTTTCTCACCCTGAATGGAGTACGCTGGATATATTTTGACAAACTTATTTTTTGTTGATATACTGGTTACTATATACACATATACCTGAATACTCATGTATACATAGTTAAGGAAAGGTCCTGCTGCAACTCTTGCAGCTTCAACACATGGCACGAGCAACACTCGTCAAGTGTCCTTCATTTTCATCCCCTCTTTCAACACATTTTGACCTTTGTTTCAACACGTGTACCAACATACGCATGTAATTCTATGTATATTGCATCTCTGTGATTTATATTTGTTGTCTGCTACGGCCCTCAAATATTTCATATATGTCTACGACTGAGATCTTTTGTGACCTTATCTGAGTTTAAAAATATTACATTGTAATAAGTATAATTGTCACCGGATAGAGTAAAAGGACTTGAACTAAATATGATTTGTCCATGGTTGGATAAAAATGAATAATAATAGGTATTTTGTCATACTGATGGACTGGTTAGAATTTACTTAATTTGTCCCAGACGAAATTACTCTTCCATTGCAAGTGTAATAAGTGAAAAAAAGAAATCCAGTAGGGTAGACCACTGTGTGTTAATACTTCTTTAACCCTAAGGAGAATAGTATAGGGCTTTGACTTCTTCAACTTGTACTGCAGTGGTGTGTCCTCTTTCAATCAGTTCGTCCACAACCTCTCAGTTGATTCGGATGCTTCCTCAAGCTCAGACTACTCTTCTGGGGAGGAAGATATAAATGAAAATTTGTGTCCTTCGCCATTATCCCAAAGCTCCCGATTCTCCAGGGCAAGCTCCTTCTCCAGACGTGAAAGACATGCAATGGGTTGGATGAACAGCATATTTTCTCTGATTTTGGTCCCTGTCAAGTTGTTGCTGGCAATACTAGCTCGCCTATTCTTCTTCCCCTTCTATAGGAAAGCGAGGACATCCCCATCCGAAAGACAGAAGCCTTCAAGTTCAACTTCCTTAAAGAGGGTTCAAACTCTTAAGGATCATGTCTTTCGGCGTACTACTGATCGGAGACGTGGAGTAATTGAGGTAGATAGTAATTATCATATGTTGCCAGATGATCTTGGCTTTGGGACTCATTTTTTTCCCCTTGCTTAATGGATTTATTGTTTTTGTAGGATCTTCATCTAGCAATGGAGATCTTCATAGAAGCTATATTTGATATGGTTCACAAGGCTGCGCACTGCTTGCTTTCGCCAGCTGAAGTTGGTAAAAAGCTATATGGATGGATTTTCTCACACAATATGGTCAATCATAATAACCATGTAGTTCTAGAATCCTCGGTGACCACTGCAACACTGGGAGAGAATGATCCTGCTCTGTCAGAAAGTGAAACTTCTTTTCATCATTCTCTTAATACAGACGCTCGGACATGTCAGGATGTGATAACTGAGCTTGGGTAAGAGCTATATACTCCATTGATCCCACATTGATTTTAGTTCCTAGGAGACTCAACTTTTCTTTCCTTTACCTTTAAACCTATTTCAGGTATCCATATGAAGCAATCAATGTCATCACCACTGATGGCTACATTCTCCTTTTGGAGAGAATACCTCGGTATCTTTCGGTCTTGTTCTAAATTTCATCTCAAGAACATATCCCTTTTCCATGTTGGCTTAGTATCTTATTTTGTTGCAGACGTGATGCAAGAAAGGCTGTTTACTTACAGCATGGCATTCTGGATTCATCAATGGGGTGAGTTTGTATTCTTATACATTCTGTGCCATCTCACCAGTTTCTTCCTTTTTCGAATAGTAAATACATTTGTTTGATGAGCTTGTTTGTCAGAATATAGTGCTTTCCCTTGGTTTTTTTTGCCATTTCCTAATTTTTTAGCATGTCAGCAATTAGTGTATGGTGATATGCAATTTGTTGCACTATAGAAAGATTAAACTCTTTAGTTGAAAATAAGTATTAAAAGAAAATCAGACAAGTATGAGTTGACATATCTTTTTGTTGAAATGGTTGTATTCTACTACTCTAGAGGTATGCATTACAGGATTAGCAGGAACAAGATGAACATACTATGTTGTGAAGATGATTTCACAAAGTGAAGCTTTGAACTCAAGTTTTCTGCCTTAGAAGTTTGCTGATGCTATATCTTAGTTGAGATGCAAATGCACGCAATCTAACTTCAATTTTCTTCTCTTTTTTTTTTCAGTTGGGTTTCAAATGGGGTGGTGGGTTCTCCAGCTTTTGCAGCATATGATCAAGGTTTGTTAATATACTGGAGAATGAGCTAGCAGTCATCGGTGCTGTTCCTGAAGCTGACTGTTTTGAGCTTATCATTGTCTTGCAGGGTTTGACGTTTTCCTTGGGAATTTTCGAGGTCTGGTATCTAGGGAACACGTGAACAAGAGCATCTCCTCTCGAGAGTGAGTTATATCTTCGAGTTTATTATACTTTTTTATTCCTCTTTTCGCATTGAGTACTGAAATTTGGGTGTGTTTGGCATGGGATTTATGGTTCTACTTTCTTCAATTAATGCAGGTACTGGCAGTACTCCATTAATGAGCATGGCACTCAGGATATTCCTGCAATGATAAACAAGATTCATGAGGTTAAAACATCGGAGTTGAAGCTTAGCCAACCTGATGGCGAGGAAGAAACGAACGAAGATCAGCCATATAAACTTTGCGCTATCTGTCATAGCTTGGGAGGAGCTGCTATGCTGATGTACCTTATTACGAATCGAGTTCAAGAAAAGCCCCATAGGCTCTCAAGATTGATTTTACTGTCCCCTGCTGGCTTTCATGGCGACTCTAACTTAGCATTTACTCTAGTGGAGCATTTATTGCTTGTATTAGGTCCTATATTGGCCCCTTTCGTGCCTGCATTCTACATACCTACCAGATTCTTCCGGTTGTTGCTGTATAAGTTGGCGCGGGACTTCATTAACTACCCTGCTGTTGGAGGGCTTGTCCAAACACTAATGAGTTACGTCGTTGGTGGGGATAGCTCAAACTGGGTCGGGGTGTTGGGGATACCACATTACAACATGAATGATATGCCCGGCGTGTCATTCCGCGTAGCTCTTCACCTGGCACAAATGAAGCGGAGTGGAAAGTTCAAGATGTATGATTATGGTGGTGCGTCTGCCAACAAGGAGGCCTACGGATCTTCAGAGCCATTGGATTTGGGCGAACACTATGGGCTTATCGACATTCCCGTTGATCTGGTCGCTGGAAGGAAGGACAAGGTAATTCGGCCATCCATGGTGAGGAAGCACTACAGCAAAATGAAGGAATCTGGGGTGGACGTGTCGTACAGCGAATTTGAGTATGCTCACTTGGACTTTACTTTCTCGCACCGTGAAGAGGTGTTGGCGTACGTCCTGTCGCGCTTGCTGCTGGTGCTGCCTGGGCAGAAGCATCAACTGAGCCAAAAGGCCATGAAGTTGAAGAGGAAAGGACAGGTCAGTTCCTCATGGTGGAGAAAAACCTGAGCCCTCAGAACCGATGCCGTCGGATCAGGGACTTCAGACATCTTGTATCTTTAATGTGCCGATTTTTGTTGCACGGACTTCTAGTATTGCGGTATGTCTCAGTTTGTACAGCTAGTGTAAGCTATAGAGGATATGGATAGTACATGTCTCGGCGAGCTCCCCATCATTTTTTTCTGTCAAGGGGAGTTAGGATAAAGCTGTTATAGGTTATGAGCATTAGACTACGGTTTTACTGTTCCTAAAATTTCTTCACAGTAGGTGATTGAGAGCTTCATCTTAAGGCTGCATATTGTATTGAAAGTTGTTTTCTTATGAATATCCGACAGGGTGTCAGCAAGCGCCCCATGTGCCCCGTGTGTATTATCTGTGTTCTAACTTCTCTGTCACTCGAGTTTTCTCTTTCTATGAACCCACTTCCTGTGTCGATGGTTCTGCTGAAATTGGTTCCATTACGTAATCCCCGTGTGCATTGTTTTCATTTTGTGTTCCTGTCTTTTTTTGGGTAAGGACATTTTGTGTTCCTGTCCCTTCTAAGGAAAACTAAGAATTAAGTCGATGAAACGTACTTTCATTGATACTTTCTACTATTTAAATAGAGATATCTCTGCTTATAATTATGGTGGCTGTTTAAGAAAAGATGAAAGTTTGTCCTCACGTTTAATTGAATAGAAGACAAGTCAGGAAAAATTCCCAAATGGCGGATGCTCTGTTCGATATCTTCACGTTGATTAGTAGAAGATTCTGTACTGTAATTATTCTGATTTTTTACCGTTTCGTTTGTTACTTCAATACTCCTCCTTCAAATCGGTTAATGAGGGAGGATCAGAGGCCGAGTCTGATTCGTAAACCGGCAAAACTATCTTGAGTCAATGGTTTGGTACAAATTACAATAGAATCAAGAGCAATCTTTTTTTTTTTTCTAACGAAAGGGTAATCAATTTCAATGGGCTTTGTTTCGAGTATGAAAAACTGAATTGGTTATGACATGTAATGTCGGCAGGTTGTCCCAGAGAAGTAACAAAGGTTTGACGTCGAATGGTCCCAATGTCACGCAGTATGTATCAAATCCAAGTGAGTTCAGTCGCAGCATAAGCAAAAGTCCGGTATTTAGCTTCAGCCATGGAGCAAACCATATTAAGTTGTTTCTTCGCAAATTATGAAATACAGATTGATCCGAGAAGAATGCAATAACCAGTGACAGAACTTTGTCGCGGCATGAAAAAAAAAAACGCATCGAGAATGTTGGGTTTGAAGCAAGTGTGTAATATGTGCTGGTGAAAAATAAAATAAAATAAAGAGTTGAAAAGTCAAAAAAAAAAAAAGAAAAAAAAAGAAAGAAAAAAGGATAACTTCCCCATCTTCTGCATTCAAGACACACGCCAAAAAGAAAGAAAGGAAAGAAGAAAGAAAGAAAGGAAAAGAGAAAGAAAGAAAAGGGAGGAAAGAGGAAGAGGAGTTCAATCTATATATCTTGCCAAATGATCCCGATGCCGTTTAATAACGTTCAGTAAGTACTCGCACCCCTCGTTGCTTGTCGCGACCCTCTAAAAAAATTTTAAATTTTAAAAGGGGTTAACGGATTATTAGGTTAATTAGATTTGACTAACCTAACGCGGACCCTCCCAAGCCCTACCGAATCGCAACTTTGGTTTTTGTTTAAATGATTTTAAAATTTGGAGTCGCCACTAATCGTTCTTGGTAGGTCGATTAGAAACCTAAATAAATTAGCGGGAGAACTAATTTATTCCTGCGAACCAGAGATTAGGAGCTCGGGGACTTGGTTACACTAGTTAATTAAAACTAATGCCCTTTCGGTACCTTAATTTCATGGATATCCTAATTCGGCAACTCAGGCTTGGTTTAATCCTAAGGCTATAGTAGGGTATTCTCTTTTGTGTTTTCACTTTTTAAATAGGATGCATGGATGGTATATATTTTTATTTGTTATATTTTTTTAAGTGTTAAAGATTCCCTGAAGCCGAAAGAAGGAGTGTGTTAACGACTTCTGTGCAGTATTACAACCTACTTATCATTTGGGTCTGATGATTCAAAAATTAAATTATAGGAAGTACATGACAGTGAATAAACACCTCCAATGGGAGGCCTAGCATTGGCTTGGCTCTTCCCTTTGGCATTTAAGGTACAGGTATTTAAGTTGCAAGTATTTAAACTACTGTAAGTAAAAACCTCCAATGGGAGGCTAAGCATTGGCTTGGCTCTTCCCTTTGGGATTTAAGGTACATGTATTTAAGTTGCAGGTATTTAACTACTGTAAGTAAAAACCTCCAATGGGAGGCTAAGCATTGGCTTGGCTCTTCCCTTTGGGATTTAAGGTACATGTATTTAAGTTGCAAGTATTTAACTACTGTAAGTAAAAACCTCCAATGGGAGGCTAAGCATTGGCTTGGCTCTTCCCTTTGGGATTTAAGGTATGGGTATTTAAGTTGCAGGTATTTAACTACTGTAAGTAAAAACCTCCAATGGGAGGCTAAGCATTGGCTTGGCTCTTCCCTTTGGGATTTAAGGTACAGGTATTTAAGTTGCAGGTATTTAACTACTGTAAGTAAAAACCTCCAATGGGAGGCTAAGCATTGGCTTGGCTCTTCCCTTTGGGATTTAAGGTACAGGTATTTAAGTTGCGGATGGACTTTGTCCTCTCCATTCTGGGGTATGAATTCTTTAAAATAAAATATAACGAATTGATTCAACAATTTGAAATTTGTGCGCGCTTGAGGACTCCTCCAAGCCGATTTTATGCTTCCATAGGGTTGACCATTGATATAAAGCTGCGGCTTCCTGACATAAAATAGAGTGAAATGTCAGTATACAAAATATGTGCTAATTTGCACCTAAAACCAGAAGAGTGGAAAGAGTACTTATCTCCCATTTTTTTGGGAGGGATTTCTATAATTGATTTTCGCTCTCTATGTTCCCAATATAGAGAGTTTCTTTTGAATTAAGAGGGACTTTTAGTCACAGATCAGTTGAGAAATCGGTGGACAGCTTAGAAGCTTGTCTGGGCCGATTTTTGCATCTCTACGAGATTTTTGCTGTTGACGTAGAGATATCCTTCTCCTGACATAAAATATGAAAAAAAAAAAGAGGAGATGGAGAAAGTGTATACAATTTGTGCTAATTTGCAAGTAAAACCATAAACAAATGAATAAATAAAAACACTTAGCTCGAATTTGCTTGCTCGTTGACGAGGAAGAACTCTTGATTTATATTGATCGATGAAGGAATTTGTGATGATAACCCCTAGCTTTAAACTTCCATCATCTTCAAAATTCTCTCTCTTTTGGTATTTTCTTTCTCTCAAATTTTTCTTCAATCTCCCAAAACTCTCTCAAACATCCAAAATTTTCTCTCCAAACAAAATCCTCTCAAACACTTCAAATTTTCTCTCCAAAAATCCCCCCCCTCAAGCTCACTTCTTCCTCCTTTTATAATCTACTCATCTATCTCCCATTCTAATTTTTCCACTAACTCTATCTCCCATTCTAATTTCTCCACTAACTCTTCTTCATTTTCATCTTCTATTCTCCATCTCTATCTCACATTCTAATCTCTCCACTAACTCTTCTTCATCTTCATCTTCCCTTCTCCATATTTATCTCCCATTCTAATTTCTCCACTAACTCTTCTTCATCTCCATCTTCCCTTCTCTATTCTTATCTTCTATTCTAATTTCTCTACTAACTCTTCTCCATCTTCCATCTCTATTCTTATCTTATTTTCTCCATCCATTCTTCTCCAACTTCTCTTCTTCATCTCCTCTTCTCCATCTTCCCTTCTCTATTCTAATTTATCCACTAACTCTTCTTTTTGTTATTTGTAAAATAATCCTTCAAGAGTTAAGTATTTACACTCTAGTCCTTGAATTTTAAGTATTTACAATTTAGTCCCTGAAAAAATATATTTCTTTAAGTCCAAATCTCCTCACAATTTTTGACACACCAAAATTTACCACATGTCAAATTTAAGCTCATTTCTTGCCGTTGAAAATAATGCAGAATTTAATTAAAGCCCTTTTGCAAAATTAAGTCATTCTGGGTATAATTGGGCCAAGATGAAAATTTAAAATATTAGAAGACAATGTCACAACTCATAAAAAGTGAAAATTAAAAATAAGTTGACTCAAATTAAATTTTTTTAGGCCCGATTCAAGATTATACTCGTGAAGGAACACGTGACTCGAATTGGATTTTTCTGAATTTGCGATGGCCAATATGAAAATAGATTTAAAATAAAAATATTGACTATTTTTATATATTTTTGTAGCCTCAAATGTTATTTTTCCAAAATTTTCAAGTATTTTTGTATTTTTTTTTAAAAAAATTAAAAATATATATAATATGAAATTTTATTTTTTGTTCAAAAATGGTTGCCTAGGCTTGGCCAAGGCTTCCAAAGTTGATTTTTCAATTTTCTCATTTTTTCTTCATTTTTTGTTTTATGAATTTTCGAAAATAAAAATACCGAAAAATACTGAAAATATGAAAAATCGTTTTTTGGTCAAAATTGGTTCCCTAGGCTTGGCTAAGGTCCCCAAAGTTGATTTTTCAATTTTATGAATTTTTATGGATTTTTTATTACTTTAGCAATAGAAAAAAAATGATTAAAAATCAGGTGTCAACATTGCTCATATTGAAGTAAATTTTAGAGTTAGAGTTTAGTTCTGGACCTAAGTCGATTTTAAATTACTGAGTTCATTTGAGGAGTTTTTATACTACATTTTTGCATAGAGATAAAAATTTAGGATGTTGTAAAGCCGTGGGATTTGAGAGATCTCAATTTGGACTTATAGTTTGTCCGAAATAAAATGTTCAATTTTGGTTGATATAGTAATCGCACGAATAGCATGTTTTAAGAGTTGATATCTTTATTTTTTGTTCATTGTTTGAGGTTGAACATATTAGGAATTTTGTAATACGTCGAATAAGCTTCGTTTGGACTATAAGACGGCTTGAAACGGAGTTCGGTGGAGTGAGTTATGGCCTTTTTAATTCTAAAGCACGAGCTGTTCAGGTTTTTACAGTACGCGCGCGAATAGCATGCTTCAAGAGCCGATATCTTCATTTTTTATTTGTCATTTGAGGTCGACCATGTTAAGAATGTCGAATAAGCTTTGTTTGGACTATAAGACAGCTTGAAATGGAGCTCGGTGAAGTGAGTTATGGCTTTTTTAGTTCTAAAACGAGAGCTGCCCATTAAGGACAGCAAAAGAAATTTGCTATTGGGCGAGCTTGCATTGATGTGTGATCGTCGTTATATCGTTAAATAGGTGTAAATTAATTAATCTGTCCATTATAGTGTCATATTACTCTTTTTTTATCAATTTTTCGTATTTTTGAATAGGAATTCGGACGCGTCGGCTCGAGTAACCGTCGCATTTTAATTTTTCCTTCGTCGGGTGAGTGATATTATTTCTTTTTTGACTTATATAAACTCATGTTTTTCTGAGAAAGTATAATATGAGTTTCTAATGTGATTTGTTCTTTTGAAAGGAAAGAAAAATCTATATTTAGAGCATTTTTGTTGCATAAAACAGGATCGAACGTTTACTACTATTTTGGCTTTTTAAGATGGTTTGTAATTAGTTTGTGCTGCTGATTTTGAGTTGATAGTGATGTTTATTCTGGTTGAGATAATTTGTGACAGATTTCTACTATTGATTTTGAGTTGTTGTGATTTTGTAGTGTTCAAGATAACTATGAACCCGACTGATGAATTTGTGGCTATGCGCATACTATTTAGGATACATTATGAGCCGATACACCAGCATTGTAGGTGGAGACCTTGCCAAGGGAGGAATCTTGGTTGTCTTTTGTTACGAGCATTATACGTGACCACGGTTAGAGTCTTGAGCACGTGATTAGTTAATGGATAGATCATTGACATGTGTTTTGCTTAGATTAACCAATGAATTAAATTATTGGTATTTATTTTGTACATTAAATGTGCATAGTGATTGTTCGATCCGCTTAGAAGAAATGTATTACTCACTAAGCCGTGTTAACTCATTCCTTTCATCTTTTTTGTTTTTCAGATCCAGCGAGTCGCCCGTAGAACATGAGCGATCGTTAATGGAGAATATTTTGTTGGGGGCTTTTATTATAAGTTGTGAGTTGTTTCGTTTTGTATTTGGTGAGCCATTTTAAGTTGATATTAGATGTGTCTATCATTTAAAAGGATATGTGTGTATATTTATTTATGATTTTGTAGCAAGCTCTGATATTTGTAACTAAGGAACTTCTTGAGCTTATATATATGAATATACATATTTGTTATCAGGTTGAATTCTGATTAAGTTGTGGCTGCATCTTTTGAGAAAGAGATAGCCGTGTCACAATCCTCGTTATTGTGATTTTGGGGTGCGACAAAGCGGAAAAAGCCATCGTATAATTACTCCAGCTACTGTCAAGCTGGGAAATATTGGTCCGGCGACTGGCAAGGAACGAGGCACCATGATGGAAATTGACTTGATATCTTTTACACGTGGGCTCACCGACAAATGATCTCAATTGGATTATGCCGTGATATTTGACGAGCTATTGTGAAAAACTTGTTCGTCACCCCTCCCTTCTTCACGATTTTTCAAATAATAATAATGAAAAAAAAAAAAAAACGCGACCAAGAACGACTTGACCCGATGACTAGATCTTCAGTCGGGTTAGGTCGAGCACATTTCCATAGCGTTTCGAGCCGGGTATCATGAAAACTCGACCCTAATCGAACCTTGGACACTCGTTCCTTATTATCAATGGGTCTAAAGTGGTGGAAGAGTAGGGTTTTAATGCTTTCCACTATACTCTTCACATACCGATCCCGCCGGTGTCCACGGTACTTTTGAACCTTAGCTCAATATTGGCCAAGGATTATGGATTATAACATATACCATTTTAACTGCGAAAAATGTAGAAATAAACATATGCGTGATGATTGGTTATTACATGAATTGGCTTCATCAAAATGTGCTCAAACACGAAAAAGAGGACAACGACGTCGCTTCATCATCCGGATCTTGGTAAGAGACATGACGCTCGACGGCGTCAAATTAATTAGACTTTTTTCTGGGTGTAATCTGCGTGTAATCGGTATCACAGCACTCGTGCATATGATATACTTTTCCAAATTCAAAGACGTATTTATAATTCGTCCTTGGTTGATCGAACGAGTGTTTTTAATTAATTTTCCCTAATGAATATTTAAGATACTTTTACTATCAATTTCAAGTAATAAAAAATTAATATTTTTAGATGCAACAAAGAAAGACAAAATGAGTTTATTATCAACTTTAGAAATTGTTGCCATCCTTGTCAAGAACACGAGAATTGCTCGATCGATTTTGAACCCATCCGGCCTAGAATTGTTGGGTTTGTAGAGAGGTATTTTCTCTAACATGTAACGTTTTACTCTTAAAACAAGCGGAAAATGTCATTCAACGCATTTTTTTGTTTTTTATTTTTAAGGTTAATATCACGAAAAACATCAAAATTTATATATTTGTGATATATTTATCATAAACTAATTTTTTAGCTACAAAAAACCTCAAATTGATATACATGTGACAAATTTATTCCCAAATAATTTTTTTTAACTATTAAAAACTTAAAACTAATATACTTGTGATAAATTTACCCAAAATTGATAAACTTATAACAAATTTACCCTATTTTAGTTTTTTTTTAATTTTATAATCAAATTGTTGAATTTGATGATACGTGACAATTGATGCATGTATCGATTTAGAATTTTCACCCCATATTTGGGATGTTTTGTGGTATGAACTTGATTTAATGGAAAATAACAAATGATGTCATATATGTACTAATTTAGGTTTTCGATGGTCAAAAAATTAATTTGAAATAAATTCAATTTAGTATTTTTGGTGGTCAAAAAAATAATTTAAAGTAAATTTATTTATACCAATTTGAGATTTATTATGGTCAAAAAATAATTCGAGGGTAAATTTGCTACAGCTGTATTAATTTGGAGGTTTTTTATGGTTAAAAAAATAATTTGGATAAATTTATTACAGATATATTAGTTTGAAATTTTTATGATAAAAAAATAATTTAAGATAAATATACCGTAGATATACATTTTAATTTGAGATTTTTGGTCGTAATATTAACCCTTATTTTTAATTCTATCGTAATTAACGTTGAACAGCGCCCGTCCTTTTATACCCTCGGCCACGGCCGCAACATCGTTACCCGCGCCTCCGTCGCGACTCGAGTGGCGACAGCCTCGTCTGGTGGTGCGCCAACTCCCGACCCGAGTTCAAAGTGTCGCGGCTCCGCTGGACACGGCGAGCCTTTCAACGACGTCTCCCTCGTAAACCCACGAAACCCAGAAACAGTCGCGATTGACGACGCTCGGTGGCTTGTTCTTCTTCATCGATCTCGGCATGTAAGGCTCTTTAACTTCGATTGTCTGTCGACGCTTTCGATTGCTGTCTGCTTTCTGTCCTGTTAGGGTTTCCTCGTCGTCCTCGTTCATTCCGCGCTCATTTGATCCTCCTCTCTCTTTCTCTGCGTGTGTGTGTTTTTTTTTTGTTGGGGGGAGGGGGGGTTGTTTTTGGTTTTTTGGGGGGGGTTGGGGGGAGGGATTTTCCTTCGTCAGAGTTTACTTTTTGCTCTGTCAGGACGTCGTTTTCTAGTAGCAGATAGTTTCGGCGGCACTTTTTATTTTTTTTTGACTTTATCCATCGTTTCCCGCGCGCGAGATCAAAGAGTCTCTCTCTCTCTCTATTGGATACCATTTGCTCCTAATTCACTTTCGCCAGCGGTGGCTTGCGATTTGGAGTCTTTTTCATCGTTATGATTTTGCGTTGTGCGAATTTCACCTCCATTTCTGTGCAGGGATGTATCGGCAGCGATAGCGTAAGCTTTTCTGTATGGCAGATGCGGTTTCTGATATGGCTTGTTAGGGCTTTTGATTGGGATCTCGTACTTTGTTTTTTGTTTGCTTTTAAGTTCATTTTATGATGAATTGGTGGGTTCTCTCTTCTCAATTTCGCCGCTCGCGCTTATCCGCACCTTAATATAAGCGAATGTGGTGAAGTTGGAGATTACCTGATACAAATGTCAATAGCCAATGCACTGGCGATTAGGCAACAGCCTCGTTCTGCATTCGCATTCCTCGCAGTTTATTTTTCAGATACTCTGTTGATCTCAAATCAGGCATAAGTTCTCTTCCCCTCTCAAAAGTCATAATTTCTGCATTTTTTTTTAAACTACTCTTTCACAGTTTCTCTGTTAAGCACGCTTGGATTCTGATGTTCGCATAGTTAACCTTAGTAGTCTTATTAATTGAATAATGTGTGCTAGAGGGTTTCATGTTAATTTGTTCAGTGCCACTGGTTGGATTTATTTTTATGGAAGTTGCTGGGATTTGTTTCAGGATGTATTAAAGGAATGACAGTGGTTGAAGATGTCCATCTAAACAACGGCTCTAAAATGGTTTCTCAGGCAACTCCAGAAAGTCGTCTCACGGGTGGAGAAGCTGATAACAGTCTGCACAATCAAAATAACGAGCTCCTCTGTCAGGAATTACCGGAACGGCATGTGATATTGGAGTTTGATGGCACCAGATCTAAGCCTTATTTCAGTGATCATCACGGGGGAGAAAATAGTGCATTAGGTGTGAGAGCTGCAGAAGATGATTTCAATTCTGATGTGGTAAGTTAATTCCCTATGTTGCCTTAATTTCAAAATGTGCGTGCTTTTGACAATGCTTTTATATCTGGTGGCGTCTTGCATATGTCGTGCTTTACTACAGGAGGTGGGAAAAAAGCACAAAGAAATGACTTTGGAAGATATGTACAAGAATGATGGTGCTTTAGACGATGACGACGAGGATGACAGTGATTGGGAACCCTTGAAAAGGCACGTGGAAATGGTGAGGTGGTTTTGCACCAACTGTACGATGGTCAACCTCGAAGATGTCTTTCACTGCGATGTATGGATATTCTTCAGGCTTAAATTGTGACTTGATGCTCATGAGAGAGACCCACAAACTCTAATAATTTCTTGATTTTTCTTCTATCCAGATATGTGGGGAACATAGAGATTCAGGTATCTTGAGACATGGCTTCTATGCATCTCCATTCACGCAAGATGCGGGTGCTCCTAGCGTTGAAGCAGAAGTACAGGAATTACGTGAAGGTGGTTATATATTCGAGTCAAAAGCAGGATTTACCTTATGGCCGAAAATTCGTTTATTCTCTTTGTGACGCCAAATTTCCTTATCTTTTATGTAAAGTTCAAATGCTGGTTGTTTTCTACCTTTTGGTAAATGAATACGTATTGCTGGGGATTGTTGAAAAGGTGATGATGCTGTAGCCATCAGTTCATGAAAATTTCATTTGCTTATGATGGATTATGTTGGTGGATAGGCGTTATGTTTGCATGCATATGGGATAATGAAGTAATTTGTGGGGAGCCTTTTTGGATGGCAGTACTAAATTCTAGGGATTAACTCAATAGAGATTGTCATGTTAACTCCATGAGATGTAGGGTGCAAAGTGCAATATCTTCGATTACTAGATGCACATTGATCGTAGTTTAAATGGGAGATGTTTTTAAAACCTCCTCTAGAAGATTTATCCTGCATGGTGTTAACAGAGCCTCGTCTTGTTTTGCTGGTATGCTGTGTGATGAAAGACCCCTTACTTTCTTATATTCATGTTTGGGATAATTATTTTCTCTTTGCATACATAGATCGTGCAAGAGGTTCTGGCCCAAGCAGTTCAACTGTTGTGGGTTTTGACGAGAGGATGTTGCTACACTCAGAGGTATTGAGCTATTTCTTTTACAGATTTCGATACAGCTGTGGGATACTGATGTCTCCTCTTGAAGATTGTTTAATGCTTTTGTTTGTTTCTGAGTGTGTGTATGCCCTGAAGTATTTGTGATGCAGGGGATGGGGGTTCTAAGCAAGTCTACTATTCATATTTTAATGTGGCAACAAGATCTTGAAACATTAGGAATAGCTCCTTGTACTTAAATTTATCTGCAACTACATTGGGCTTGTGTTTCTCGATGTTCTGACAGCTGCACTGACTTTTTCCTGATAAAGACATGATTGTGATTTCTGATGCTATGAATTTTTTAAGGTTTGACCTCTTTTTCTTCGATCTCTTGATGATCATGAGTTCTTTCCTTTTTCATTGCTATGCTAGAGTAGGTTGAGATGAAGTCACATCCTCACCCTGAAAGGCCTGATCGTCTTCGAGCTATTGCTGCTAGCCTTGCTACTGCTGGTATTTCTTTTCCTTTTCGGGTGAATAACTAAATAAGTTGGTTCCTTTAACTACTATGAAGTTGTTTATTCATGTAATCCTTGATGTTTGTCTTCTCTACTTGTGCCTTTGTCTCTGTTCTTTTGCTGTGGTTTCATTGGCACATGCACTCCTTGCACGCAGGTTTATCATTTTCTGCAGGTAGCTGAGCATTTTGCCATTTTAAATTCTCAGGCATATTTCCTGGAAGATGCCATTCACTTCCTGTGAGAGAAATTACAAAAAAAGAGCTGCAGATGGTACGAAAGACAATTCTGGAGTTGTCTAGTGTCATGCTTCTTTTCACATTCATGTTTGATGCATGCACATAGGCAGCAGAGATTGTTTAAAATGAGTAACATGCACTATGATTTTTCTACAGGTTGTTATTTTCTCATGATAGAGTAACAAAGATCATGTTTTTGATATTTCAAATATTCAGGTCCATTCTTCAGAGCATATTGATACTGTCGAACTGACAAGCAACATGTTTTCTAGGTAATTCTCTCTCTCTCTCTCTCTCTCAGTTAAGATCTTAAATTTTTTTGTTAGCGGAAGGCATTTCTCTAGGAGACTCGTTTCATTATTCATTTCACACGACAAAGATGGTATTTGAAGTGATATCTAATTTTATTAGAGTTATATGCATTCATTTGGCAGGAGAAATATTCGTGTGGCAGGAGAAAAAATCAAAATTTTTGTTCATGCAACTAATTGTTTTAGAAGTTTTAATCCCCCCTTCACTGTTTGAAATTTTTGAAGTAGACATGTTTGTGTAGTTTTCATATTGGAGAGAGGAATTCTTGTTGTTCAGGGAGTCTGAATTAGCCAGAGAAGAACTGGGAAAGCTTCATCACCCCCTGCCTCCATTATTCTTCATGTTGAACATCTTTTGACTTAGTTGGTGGAGCTTGTAATACTTGGTTATTTATGATTGGCAGCTACTTTACTCCTGACACATATGCCAATGAACATTCAGCTCGTGCTGCTAGGATTGCAGCCGGTTTGTGTGCTGATCTCACCTCAACAATTATTTCTGGACATTCGAAGAATGGTTTTGCTCTGGTATGTTGAAATCGATTTGTCGGCCACTGCCCAATCTATTACTGTGAAAATTTTACTGATTCTCTTTTTTCGAATGCTTGTCATCTACGAGCCATTTAGGTTCGTCCTCCTGGTCACCATGCTGGTATCAAACATGCCATGGGGTTCTGCCTCCACAATAATGCAGCAATTGCTGCACTAGCAGCGCAAGGTGCCGGGGCGAAGAAAGTGCTTATAGTTGACTGGGTAATGCATCATATGTATTCATACTTGATTTGCTGCTGTCCCATCCAAGGACGTGCAAAGGTTTGGTGCCCGATGGGCATATATGAGAAGCTTCTTTCAAATGTTTCAGGATGTTCACCATGGAAATGGCACACAAGAGATTTTTGATGGAAATAAATCGGTGAGCTTTGCATAAGCCAATCCTTTTTTTCTCATGTCGGTTATCTCCTTTTTGATGTGTTTTTCTAGTTATTTTACTGGAAGAAGTGATATGGGGTTGGCTGTCACTTCTGTAATCTGCTTGGAGTTTAAACCACTTTCAGTTTTGAACATGTTATGTTTTCTAACTTCGACAATGAGTTTATGGAAGTCAGCCAGAGTTTTCATGTGTTCCTAAATTTGGCATGGATTGCCATTTATTGCTGGATATCTTCTAGGGATGCTCAGAGTGATCATATGTGAATCAACATATTTCTACTGTTACGGAGTTGAAAATGATTAGGTGCTGATGATTTGGGCCTGTCAATAGGTCTTATACATATCCCTACATCGACATGAAGGAGGAAACTTTTATCCTGGTACAGGTGCTGCCTATGAGGTACGTGATTGCTATACGTCTATCAATTTTTTTTGTCACTTGCTTAACACATTGTTTTTATTTTTATATTTTTATGAATCGATTATGTTGCTTCTAGCTCGCATTGTATACCAGGTGATGTTGTAAAACTACTAATAGTTCAAATACTATGCTTTATTTTTTCTGGCAACTGGTCATAATAATGAATTTTGTCCCATTAGGTTGGCACCATGGGCGCTGAAGGATACTGTGTGAATATTCCATGGAGCCGTCGAGGAGTTGGTGATAATGATTATGTTTTTGCATTTCATTATATAGTGCTTCCTATAGGTAACTGTCAGCTTATGGTGAATTTTTGGCCTGTTGACACGTGAATAGCACAGTAATGTACCTTTTTTGCTAGTATTGGATAAGGCTGTCAGTATTGAGCTTTTTTTACGTTCGTGGTGGTTTTGCTGAAGTAGTGCTCTTGGATTGTTCATTACCTTTGCTTATAGTGCATATGGAAAGTACGTAACTATACCTTTCAACTAAATTGTTAGTTTTTTGCTTAATTTTTCTACAATAAGAAATAACTATTTTGCAGATTAGGTGATCAAATGATTAGAGAAACAACTTAACCAGCAATCCTCTCATATGGTAAAGTTAGAGGCATGTCAAAAATAAAGTAAATGCAATTCTTATTCCTATGCAAGAAAGAGGATTATCAAAATTGAATTACCTGGAATTGACGAGAGACGTGCAACTTTTTATTTCCTAATGAGGAGAAGTGTGTGAGAATTACAATTGAATATGTAAAAAGCCACTCCAGCGAAGCAAATTCCGGTTTTCATAATGCAAAAACAGAATGTCAAGTAGAGATAACTTAAGAAACTGGAAAGGTAACTGATTACTGTTATATAGTTAGTAAATAACCAGGAAGACATTGGAGTGGCTCTTTGGCTTTTTTTTTTACCAAAAAAATTTCAATTATTTAGCAAAATACCAATCTACTTGGTCGACTTACTCTAGCCTGATTAAGCCAGGCCACAGTATCACCTATTCATTTAAATTAAAAGGAACTTATTAAAGATACATATGAATAGAAGAGTTCGCTCCAATAGATTGTTAATTGAGGGAGCTTTTTGATATGTGGCGAAACACTTGGGTCCTTTAGTTTTTCATGGACATGAGAAAATTTCTAATCGCAGTGGCATCAAATATTACTTAAAATAATGGTGGAATGCTGACTCTCGTTCTTACAATAGTTGAGAGGTGGCAGCAAATATACCTAAATACAGGTTGAATGCTGATTCTCGTTCTTCAAATAGTTGAGAGGTCCTCTAGGGAAATCAGCTAGTACTTCCTTTGCTCTCTAGAGTTGTTCTCTAGAGACATGTACATGCAGTTTAGCTTTTCCCAATCAAATAGCCAGACACAACCAAACGAAAATATTAGGCGATGACTTTCTTTCTTGTGCGTCTGCCACTGAATGGAGTGGAAAATGTGTGTTATTTATCAGTGATGTGTAACGCAAGCTAAAAATGTTTTAGTTAAATGGTTGATATAATTTATTGTAGCTTAATTGCTTTTGGTATATTTTCTATTTAGGTGTGGTGCTTAGTATTCATGACTAAGACGATCATGTGTTGTTTCGGACGTTCGTTAGTTTTTATGAAGGAAAAGGATCAGCATACAGGAACGTTTTTCTACTATTTTGTGTATTGTCTTGGGACAGTAGAGGAGAGGCTGCCAGTTTAACCCTTTGAGATGCGCTTGCACCTAGGGTGGTAGAGGCTGAAGGTTTTGTCCCCAAGAAATCTTGATGCGCCGAATGCACTGTGATAGACTTTATGATCTTGTGTGCAATAATATTGTTAACTTGGTCTTCGGTAAATTTTTTGTTCTCTTTTTTAGCCCATAACCACTTTTGTTGGTGTATATGCGTTTGTTAAGATTTATTTCACTGTTAATTACCAATCGAGTGACTGACGGTTTCAAATTTAATTTATATGGAGTAGATGAGATTTGATTGTGTTTTAAGATGCATCCCTACTTGCATATCCGAAATAAGATTCCGGAGTATTAATTATACAATATTACAAAAGCTGTTAACTGACGGTTTTAAATTTAAGGTATATGGAGTAGATGAGATTTGATTCCGTACTAACATGCATCCTTACTTGCATATCCTAATAAGACTGGAATATTAATTATTTGACATTTCAAAAGCATTTATCTTGAGAATCCTCTGACGCATATAATATATAGTTAATTTGAGGGTAGTTGAGTATGCTGGGTTAGTGACCGTTCACTTGTAAATGCTGAAACGTGACTGGTTTGAGTAAGCTTATTATTACGAAGAATTTTATTACTTTAATGGAGTGTCTTATTTTAGAATTCTTATTGAATAAGCCATTTGAAGGGAAGAAACGGATTGCATGAATCCTTTTGCAGGCTGTATCCTGCCTTGTCCACTGATTCTTTGATTCCTGGTTCTTGCGAGGCCTAATCTTATGGTTTAACTTCTCATACAACACTTAGTTTAAAATCTTGTTAGCAGTCAAATATTTGGCTTGAATTGTAACATGTTCTCCACTTATTTCAGCTTCTGCATTTGCTCCTGATTTCACCATCATATCAGCTGGATTTGATGCTGCAAGGGGTGATCCCCTAGGGTGCTGTGATGTAAGTAAATATTTTGCTTGCTGGTTAGATTTTAGTTAACACTCTAAAATAGCTAAAGAAGCTACATGACTGCTCATACTAGCAGTATGGAAATATTTTATTGGTTAATGTACCTTTCTAAATGTTATAACTTTTATTAGAATATTTTTTCCTTTATTATATACTCTATAATTTTGATGATCCAGATCTTTTCAATTCTAGGGGTGATCGCATTTTAGAAGTTAAGCTCGTCTCGTAGATGGCTTTGATCCTTTTTCTTTTTCTCCCACTTTTATGGCATGAAAGGATCAAATTTCTTGCTTTTTTAGTATTCACGTCACAGGAATCAATGTTGTAGGTTACTCCTGCTGGCTATGCACAGATGACGCACATGTTGAGTGCACTTTCGGGTGGGAAGTTGCTTGTCATTCTAGAGGGAGGGTACATGTTCTATTTTGTTCCTTAAATATAATTTCTCCATTTTGTATGGTTGATGTTCTGGTCCAGTAATAAAAGTTATATTTCATAATGATTTGCAGTTACAACCTTCGTTCGATCTCCTCTTCTGCTGTGGCGGTAATTAAGGTGATGTGTTCTCTATCAGCCCAATGTGTACTTGCATTTATGGAGTTGTGCTTGGCGTTTTACTTCAATGTCTGGTATCGTAAGATGTTAGTCAGTTGATATTCTTGCATAATCAAGCTCATGGTTGCGTTACTCTAGTATGTTATCTCCCCTCTAGCAGCAGGGATCTTATGATTACTGTAAACATATGCTGTCGTGTCCTTTTGGTGTGAGTCTATATTAATCTGAGTCGTCTCTTTTGTGAAAAAAGGTGCTACTGGGTGAATATCCTATATCTGAATTTGCGGATGTGGTGCCCTCAAAAGCTGGCTTGCGTACTGTTTTAGAAGTCCTGAAGATTCAAATGAGCTACTGGCCTACTCTCGAATCCATTCTTTTGGAATTACAGTCACAATGGGGAATGTTTCTTGTTGAGAATAGAAGTAATGAGCCTCTCTCTCTCTCTCTCTCGATCTCTCGAGCGCGCGTGCACACAGAGCTCATGCTTGCTTTGAGTTATATTTCACAATCTGATAGCTTCTTGGTCATATGGTTGTTATTCCTAGAAAAACATTTAGATAACAGAGTGGGAATTTCGATCCTCAAATGATAGGTAACGGATCAAATCAATTTTGAATGTCTACATTCCCTAGAAGTAAGTGAGATTATGCTTTGGACTTGTGACAGTCTGCCAATCTGCACATGCAGTAAGAATCCCAACAGGAACTATCAAACTTTTTCTCTTGCATAAAATGTAAACATTTTGGAAGTGAAGGCGTTTGGACGGCTGTTGTATTGTCAATTTAAATGATTCTTTCTCAGTGGAGATCATACTGAAAGCCCTGAACTGCTTTGGGCACTTGATATTAACTGCAGGAAAACAGATCAGAAAGAGACGACGGGTGTTGGCGCCAATGTGGTGGAAATGGGGTCGGAAAAGTGTGTGGTATCATCTCCTAAACGGTCATCTTCATCTGAAAACAAAGCAGTGAATTTCTAGGCTTTGGTCTGTGTACTCTTTGTGCAACTTTGTATACCATCAGCTGGCAGTCCTCTTTTCTATGTGGAAGACTCATGGTGATTTTGACAACCATTTTCACATTGTAAATCTAGGTTAACCATTGTTAAGAGTAGAGTGCTCTCTAATCTAGCATTTAAGAGAGGAATGGTTGGCGGTCTTCATTTTATGTTTAGATCCTCAAATGTTGATAATTGCAACTTCTTAGGGAGCTTGCTTTTGCATTAAGGTCAGATTGGATTGAGAAGGATGCCAATTTTGTTGGGGCAGTCAGATGGCATGCGATTGGATCAGGAAGGTATATTTTGTGTGATTAGTATTTCTGGTCAGAAACAGTTCTCTTGAGCTTTGTGGGCACTGTCTTCCCTGCTACAGAGGGGAACTCCTCACGGTCAGGGAAAATTTTAATGGTTCCGCATCTGTGAGTTCGTTACGCTCTTTTCCACCCCGTGTTAGAAACTTTCCTGGTTGAGAAGATGATCTTGCTGCCAAGTGCAATTGGTCTTTTCATGCGCTATGTGCCGATGCTATTCTGTTTTAGGTTTGTACTGCTCTTCCAATCTCATTTGCTGTTGGTGTATAGGTAAATAACGCACATGTGCTGGGATAGAGTTGCCTCATTAGTCGAGCTTGTGGTTTCGACACACAAGGGATTGCCCTGATATCGGCCCGTTTTGAAGCATGAGGCTAGTGTTAAAACTTGAGGAGTGGTTGAAGTCTACTCCAGTTTTTCCTTGTTTTCGGGGGGATGAAGTTTAGGCACTTTTCTGGCGTTCTGAGGACCATAAACTACAGATTACGGAGGACGTCGGGGACACGTGATCACCACGATGTAGCATAAGGTGCAAAACCTTAAATGAAAAAGACTGAATTGAAAACCTGACGCTTTATTACTAAACGAAACTTGGTGACCCCTTGATTTGGCGACTTTTAAAGTTGGTACTAGGGCCAAAGCTAGATCTGTTGAAAAGGCCCAATTATTGGATTGAGAGAGCTAGTTAGGCCATCCCAGGCCCAACTTGGCCCACCGCACCCATTTATGTCAAACAACGCCATTAGGCCAGCAGGCTCACGGCCCACCCAGGCCAACCACTTACCAGCCCAACGTTGCCCATCAGGCCCAATTAGGCTTACTAAGCCCAACATGGCTGATCTGCTCATTAAGGCAACATGGCCAATCAGACCCACCATACCTTTTGGGCCCAAAAGGCCCAGTGTGATCAATCAGTCCAGTTTACGATTTTTTTTTTTTGGTCGAACGACCAGTTTTGGCAGTTTACCCTTACCAAGCCACACATTGCACATTACGCACATATAGGCCGCCCATGGCCTATCAATCCCATTCACAGGCCCAACACGGCCTATTTTTGCCCATCGGGCCATTGAGGCTGACAAGGCCCAACGTACATATGATCGAATTATATGTATAAGGGTAAAATGGGTAAAACGGATAAGAGCCTAGAAAATTCCTGAAACATATCACGAAAATATGATCGACTTAAAATATTTTTAAAAAATATAATTAAATCTTAAAATTTATTACAAAGCACAACCGAATCCTAAAACAACTAAAAAATGCATTTACATCCTAAATTTATGAAATTGATGAATCAAATCCTTCCTTTAATTACTTTTAAAAAAAAATTAAAACTCAATTGCACATTCATGCCAAATTTTAAAACTTAATTGCAACTTTTGAAAATTTTAAAATTTAATTACACTTTCGTGACAAGTTTTATGATTTAATTATATTTTTCTTAAGTTTTAAAACTCCATTATACTTCCGTGAAGTATTAGTACTTCCAACGCACTTGTCCCTATGCTAAAAAACAACTCATGACAACTGGAGTGCGAAAAGCATTTGCTTCTCTTAGCCCTGGCGAATATAATCTTGACCATCTTCGAATGATATTAAGAATTGCAAGCTCATATTCAAAACATGCCCATTAACTTTTCTCGTTGAGTGTCCTCATGTTGATGTCTGCACAGCATGTTAGTGATCTGCACCAGCTCTACATGCACATGCGGTGGCTCACATCTGCTATTTAGAGACTTTCACTAATACACCATCTTCGATGATTTCTCAGAACCAATCTAAGAGCAAAAGGCGCCCAATGCTGACAGTAGTTTGGCCCAAAAAGAGAGGCTAATGAGATATTCGAACCAAAAAGAGAAATTCCAAATTGATCCGATAGGGACTCCATTCCAGAGTCCAATTGATATGACCAACCATCTTGAAGGATTTTCCGTCCGAGAAGTTCTTAATTTTCCTTCTAAACACACCAAGAAAGCTTTCATCATAGGGCAAAGCTGTTCTGCAACTCCGCTGTGCTACAGCAGAAAAGGAGTCAAAATAATCTGAGCTAGTTTCACAAGTATATCAGAAAGAAAAAGTAACATGGAGGCATTTAGTCTCACCCCAATATAGACTTATTAAGCCATCCCAAATTCATCGACAATGCACGAGATAACACTGGAAACGTCTGTCCCTGGCATCGTCAGAACCTTGTGACCTGTACAAATTGTTGAGCAGACAGATCTGTCACTTCAATCAACCTAAGATACGACAAGACGTGCAGTTTCTGGATTCATAAGTAGAAGTTCCTGCATATCCTTGGGGAGCACATTGAAGATTGCCTGCAAATCTCCCTTCAGTTTCTCACAAGTTGCTTCGGAGTCTGCACTCCCCTCCTGGACATATGGCCAAGTAAAACAACTGTTACACTCATCTAACACCATCCTCAATTTTAAAGATATCGAGTTTCATAAGCACCTGTGACTATAGTGTGAGAGAACTGATTCCTCATCTTTACACTCAGAACTACCAGCATAAAAGTTCTACATTTGGCTTGTTTTCACTTGTGGGAAACAACCAAAAAAATTGCTATTCATTGATTAAGCATATGGCTAAAATAAAAGCATGATATGCATCTCAAATTTCTGGCTGTCATTACCTATGTAGGGTGTCTTTCAGGTTGTAGCTGTTTACTTGACAGTTTATAGCTCTGAGATATGACGTTTTGGACCTACTTTGGAAATGGCTAAGTTGTACCTTTCTGGCTTCCCACCATAAAGAAAAAAGAAGCAAATTTTACAAGACTCTTAAATGTGAATGTCCGAACATAAATTTCCCTATACTTTTAATTGCAAGAACACATAAGTAAATTCCCTATCATTTGGTTTTAAACATCAGACCAATGGTGGACCCAGGGGGCTGGGTTGCTCCAGCCTCTAGATTTCCATTCAATTATCCTTGGGAAAATTTCATGTTTACTTTTCCCTGAAGTATATTAAGAATACTTTCATCTACCCCCCTCAAATTACCTATGAGCCAACATGCGTTAATCTGTCACTTCAACAGTTGGCTAGTTATAAATGTCTCATGGGGATTGCACATGAAAAAAAGCTCTGTCCCCCCCCCCCCCCCAATTTGAGTTGGATGTGCACTTTCTACTCCATCTGCAAACCTAAAACCCACCTGCTATGCGGGGCTTCCCTATTGGTTTTATTTTCCCACACACTTTGGCCTATTGATTGGAGAGATCAAGTTATGTTCTTTTCATACAACATTAATGAAATTCCCAAATCAAATGTGGAAATTCTACAATTGCCATTATGTCAAAAATCAGGACCGGGAACGATCAGCTTCGACTTCGTGTGGGAAGTCCTAAGTTCATCATAATTCTGGTTGATGTTTCAGAAGCTTTGGTCAAATATCATATAATTATAAAGTTTATCATCTTGTTAATTATTAATCCTATATACGTATAAAAAAATTTTATTTCGTTCAAAAGCTCAAGTATGTTAATCCTCAGCAAGGTACTTGGTTTAATTTATCTTCATTAATTTATGCTTCAGTCTACTTAAATTATTTCAAATCATAGAGACAGAATATATGCCCAGGTTTATCATGAAGTTGCAGCTACGATAACTAATACTATTCTATTGTTCTAGATGGTGTGCTATTCCGTTAACCTGTCTACTTTTCACTCACTACATATTTACTTTCTAAAGTTGCTATGAATGTTAAATTAAAACCAGATCCAGAATGTATCGTGAACACATAATATCTAGGAAGCTACAGATGATGTACTTCACCCAAAATATGGTCCATCAAGAGGCAAGTCACTTTTGACTTTGTAAAGTACAGAGGAGGACTAAACATTTCCTGCTAAAGTTTCATGATATCAATACATAATAAGTTATTTACAAATTCATTCATTCTGTAAACCTCCAATATGACACATCTATTTGTCTATATAAGTAGCTGCTATTTTAAGTAATTATCTATCGAGTTTAAGTAAACTAAGAGTTTAACAAAGAACTTCTGGCAGTTGTTTGACAACTTCGAGAAAAGCTACTGAGGGCCAGTATTATAAAAAGGGAAAGCATCATACTGAGAGCTCACTGGAATAAATTCGCAGGTTCTCAATAACCTAGCAAACATTGCTTTTCATGCCCATAAAATTATTTTCCTAGAACCATTGGATGTCAAGAAAAATCTACGTAGATAATCTACAGTATTTTGACATTATCCCATCAGTTGAACCCAAAGAAGATTTCCCCTAGAAATTCAGAAATAATTGCCTAACCCTAAACTAGGAAGCACTGACACTCTTTGGAGGCCTTCATGTCATGTCTGACACTCTTTGATACTCTCTCGACACTCGCATGTGATCCACAAGTGATCAGCGCTTCAAACACGCCAGCAACATGCGAATCCAGCATCTCAACATGCTATTTCGATATGCACATGGTCAATTTTATGCATGTTCAATAAATTGGAGGTCTCTAACCAAATAAATAAATAAATTGGAGGTCAAAATGTAGATTTATCAAGAATGCATATACTTTAGTTATATATCCAGTTTCAATAATTAAAAAAAAGTCAGATATCCAACCACTCCAAAATTAATATGCATAATCAACCAAAAAAAAAAAACTGTAATCGTGAATCCCTCACAGAAAAAGAAAAAAAAAATCACTGATATTTTTATATAATCATGTATATATAAAAATATACATTTACTATGTAACGTTTCCCAACGTGTCGGAAATCTCTATTTTTTGAGAAATAACGTGTCATGTCATGTATCGGTGTCAGTGCTACTTAGACCCTAAATGCTCATCATATTGCAACAAAAACTTGGTTGAGTGGTCCACAATGGGTAGAAGCTTTGGTTCTGCCAACACATCATATTATTTCTATGATGGCTGAAAAAGCAGTGTGTGAGTTACATTATAAGTTACTTGAGCCTCCAGCTTGTGGCCAATGAGGCACATGTGGAGGTACACCTGATGGAACTAATTCCTCTCACATAATATTTGAAAGAAGCTCTGCAGTTAACTTCCACAAAATGCCTTTACCGCACTTCTACCATTTTCTTTCTTGTCAGCACCAAAAAGGTATACATACAGGCACACTGCAGATCAAGGTATTTTCATTAAAAAAAAAAAATAGCACTATCCCTAGCAGTCATATACAAACATCGCTAACATTCCACATTCACATAAGCCTAATTAAGATCCTTTTAAATGTAAAGAAGAGCAACAAAAGATAAGAGACAAGAAACCATGAGATAGCATTGGTTATGTGAATGATACAGGAACATTCTCTTTTCAATGACTCATTCTTGAAACCAATGTATAGTATGAGAAATCTAACACAAGGAACCTGCATTTTTTAACACGAGCAAAGGGAAGAAAGAAATCGTTACTCGTTGCATTATTAAAATCACATAACGGCAAGAGAACTTTACCTGAATTTCACTGCGAAGATGCCTTTCGATAACATTAAAAGAATCAACGATTTCAATTTCAGTCATTTTAGAGATGAAATGTTGTATGTCAGTCTTCATCCTTGCCTGCCTCCACAGTCTCTGCTGTTCTTGCTCGGCCACAGCATGCCTTCGCTGAAACCATGGCAAAAAGTTGGGCCCTCTCAAAAAGCGCCTGTATCAGAAGAAATTTGAGCACATTTCTCTTTTTCTTTTTCACTATATCAGCTAAGTGAAACTTGAGCATCTATACCATTCAAAATACAGACGATTTAAGCATGCTCATAAAAAGAAAAGGTCAGATTGACTTACCGGTACAGATCGAGCCAGTTAGATTTCATTCTCTTCATTAGGAACTTCCCTGGTCCTCGAGCTGATAAATTTCCCAGAAACTCATCAGTGCTGAATAGGGGAAGAGGAGGAGGATCAACAAAGGGAGAAGTTCCTTCCAATGGTGTGGTAGCTTTGAAGTATGGGCCAAAAGGAGCTAAAAAATTGGTAGTAAGCTCCAAGAAATGCCTGCGCAATATCTCGTTGTTAACGACTGACATTGACTCCTCAACCCGGGGAGACAACCCTGCGTCAATTAATCTATTCAATATAGAAGTGTCGGGCTTGGTTATTGCAGAGTAAGTGCTCCACACAGCTTCCTTGTGCTCTGTCATCAGACAAAGAGGACCATCTCTTCTTAATTTTACAGCATTTAATAAGCCGGAAGGAGAAAACTTCTTCAGAGAAAGTTGCTGTAGACCAAATCCATCTGGTCTCCCAGGAATTCTGCCAGTAGACCTACTTGCAAAGGGAAGACGATTTGAATTAGGAGCTGGACTTCCCACGGACACTATATGTGGAATGTTCCGCAAAGCTTTCAGGAAAAAAAGATTTGTCACACCCAATACCATCGGAGGGAAAGTGTCTCCATCCCGAATACTGTTCAAATGGGCAAACTCTGGGTCGTGGATGGTAAAATAAGGCCTGAAATCAACACTACAGAGGAGTGGCGCAACTAGACTCACAAGACCAGCAACAGCCTCACAACATTGAGGAGGAGTTGGTGCTATTATAAGAATGGGTTCCCCAATCAGTAGCAATTCCCACAGTAACCAAAGCTGCAGGAGGATTCCCCTAAATACTCCAAAAATATCTGAATCATGAAAAAGACCCTGTGGCACAGACTGGTTAGTTGGCAGAAGAGGAGCCATCGAAGATGCAAACTCTTCAAATGCTGTCCCGCTTTCTGAAGGTAGACAATGAGCAGGTGGTAAGTTAACTTTTAGCACAGCATTTCCTATAGGGAGCTCCATGAGTATTCCTGGTGCTGGAGAAGGCCAAAGAGAAACAAAAGCAGCAATATGCTCAAGAGCCTTTTTTCCAACATCGAAATACAGAGGGCCCATAATTTGCAACAGAGGTCTAAATACACTAGAGAAGGGGTTCTGTGACAAAATCACAACAGATTTCTGTTCTCCACCTCTCTTTAGCCTCTCATCATGTCTCTGTCTATTAAAAACATAACCATACATGTAGCTAAAATTCGTGCTGTTACTGTTCAGCACCTTGGGTAGTCCTTCCTTCCTGGACGACTCCCTCTCATCAGGTCCAGTTATCTCAGACGAAGATACATTACTCAATTTATGTTTCTTTGGCCTCCTGAACCGGAAGAAGAACATGCAATCGTGAATGCTAGAGCGGTTCTGGTGCTGAGATACAGAATCTGGGAACGACTTATATGCAATTTCAAGCTCCTCATCTTGTGTAAGACTACCAGATGGGTAACACTCCTCGATGAGCTGGCCTTGCTCAAGATCAAACCTGATAATGCAGAAGGCAACTACCCATTGCCGCAACGACTCCGGATCGAGCTTCGGACTAAGTTCGGACTTCACAGAAAACGAAGGCGACCGACTCATTTCCAGGTTATCTTAATGCTACTCACACGCAATAGCAGGCAAATCACCATCATCCTCACCCACCATTTCCACTACCCAGAGGAACACACAGTTCCACAAAATGATTCACGAAAAGGCTCGAAATCCAAACACCAGCACAGTTTCTAGATTATGGGGTTAGCGACCCCATGATGACCGCTGCGAAGCACACCCATAGAAGGAACGGGCGCTTCAACTAACCAGGACGCTCGACCGAAAACAACAAAGCACCCCCCACATTGTAAAAACGACATTGGATCCAAAACCTAGAAACAAACAAGCCAGAACGAACCACGCGAACGCGCGATCGCAATCCCACGGAATGGCATGGGGGGTTCAGATTCGGAACCTGAATCAAGCAAAGCGAGCAACCAGTTTGACGCAGATCACGGAAACGACAGCCCGAAACAGGAGGGGTTTCGCCGGGAAGGAAGCCCCGGTCGGTGGTAATGGAAAGTAGTTTCGGGACCAAATCAAAGCATTAAGGTGGTCGGATTCCGAATTTAGCAGGAGGAAGATTCGACGGCGAGAGAGAATCGATGTTTTGATTGGGATGTCTTTTTCACTCCGCTCTGCGTCCGGTTTTCTGATTTTGGGGGAGGAAAGAAGAAAGAAAAGGTGAGATTTGAACTTTTGCTTCACCCTGTCTTCCTCCGTGTCTGCGCGGTAAGTAATAAGTGTCTTTGATTTTTTTTTTCATCTTTTAATTTACTTAAAAATGCATTTATTTCGATTAAGAACTTATAACAAAAGTGCGGACAGAGTAAAAAAAAAAAATAATTCAGTTCATACAATTGAATAGTAAAACTTATCAATTTATGCGATCAAATTCGTTCAATAGCTCCTTTATCTAATAAAAAATGCCGACATAATTGTTTGATACTTACTCTTTTGTACTACTACTGGCCTTGACGCGGCTCCAAATCAAGGAAGAAAAATCTTAAAAGGTTTAAATTAAAGGAAAAACAAAACGAAAAAAGCAAAACATAGAAAACACAGAGAAAAAAAAAACAACCACAAGCATGGATTTAATAGAGGACTTGAGCTGACGATATTGAGAACTACTCATGCCCCTGAACTATTGCCACAAGCAAGATGCGCATAGTGATGTCACTCGAGCCATTTGAAATGAACATTGTTGCCAAGGCGAGTGGATCCTCGCATAATGGTGGCGCCCATAATTATGGCCGATGGTCCTCACCCACCGGCCACCGATGAAGTCAACCCTGTCGAAACCCTTCGTGGCCGTTGATATTTTTGTTTTGTGTTCTATATTTTGCTTCTTTTTTTTTTTTCCTGTTCCTCTTTTATTGTGAAATTATATTGATGCAGTGAGGTGCCCGTATACACAACGAAAAGAACCCAATGGATGGTGGGGAGGGGACAACGGGCGACGGCCGGAGCCCACATGATTCACCCATTGAGATTCATCAGGAGCAACACATCAGTAGATATAAAGCGGCTCGCCAATAGTTTTACATTCAATCCCTCTGTTGATTACTTACATTAGAGAGAGAGCGAGCTAACAACTACCTTACATACAGCAGGGAGGAAGTATCACATGCATATAAGCACGCAGGAGAGGCCCGTGGAAGTACCACAGCCACCAAAAATGGTAGGGTATTACCTAAGCTCGAGATTTGCGTTGCAGCTAGAATCTTCAGGCAGAAGCAATAACCCAGCACCTATGTTCTCACCCTCAGCCGGCTCATTGCACATCTTTAAAAAAATAAAGACGAGCTTTGCCAAATTGGATCTATATAATCCAGCGGAATGCTGCCTAAAAGAATTGCTGAAGCCAGCGACAGTCATTTGCATCTTTCTCCAACTCATCCTTCAATTTGCCTACTTGTAGCAGAGCCTGCTTCAAGTCCATTGTCTCTACTGGAAGGTCAGAGAATTCCTTCAAGAACCGATGAGCTCGAGCAGCACCTTTAGACATGTCGTCAAGATCAGAGTCTCTCTTTCGTTTCAGTCCCTCCTGTAAATCATAGTAAGCTCGAGGATTAACAATTTTGAGCATAAACACTCTCAAAAGGATGCTTTTAAGACTGTTAACTGCTAAGGAGCTACAGATACTTGCAATCCACCAATTATTGAAAACAATGAAAGAGTTAATTACATCATTTCCATTAAGCAGATCTTAAGAGCAGTGTATGACATCTCATACTTAGTCGTCTACTGATTGACATGTCCCAGTTCTCTTCACAGCTACTTTTATAATACGTATTTTGCATCCCGAGGCTTTAAAGAACCTACACTTCAAGCTATTGGAGTCTTAGAAACTATAGAACATGAAGATTTGTAAGATACAGATTTTTTCTTCTTTTTTTTATTAAACCTCAGAGAGCTTAGTGAATTTTGAAAACAAAGGGTCCAAAATATAAGTTTTAGAACGAGATGATACATTTACTAAGAGTAACGGGAGTGGAAATTCTGAGGATGGTTTTTGTAATTGTCCATTGAACTATTAACAGGAGTCAGTATTAGCATTGACGTGTAATATGGATGAATCTAGACATTCTTTCCAGATAGAGACTGCTATAGAGGACATAATTCTCTTCTCACAATTCTTGCAAGACTAGCAAAGGAGTACCTTTTCTCCAGGGTCATTTAAAATGACCGCAGCAGGTGAGAAATCCTCTAATTCTGCGGCCTTTTCTCTTGCGAGTGCAACAACACTTTCAGGAAAATTTGCAAACTCAGCAACATGAATACCAAAACTTTGATCACAGGCCCCTGGCTCAACCTGGAGTAAGTTGCCAAATGAGGCATACTTGTGGAGAAAATTCAGTTTAAAAAGTAAACAGAAGATTCTAATTCAACCATCCAAAGTGAAAATTGCCACAAGCTCAGGAAATTGATAAAATGGACATGCCAACTTATCAACGGATATACATAATTCTTTGTTGGACAACTAGTATAGAACGCCCTGTAGGAATAACAACTAATTCATTCATGCAGCAAACAGCAAATTCACTAAAACATGTCAACAGCAGGACATGACAACATGATGAACGTGACGAAATCTGAAAAATCATAATAACAGCTACTATACATACTGGGTCTATCATCTCAAGCAACTCAATCTGTGAATCAAAGAAATCTATTGACAATGCCTACCTTGTAAAGCATGGTCAGCTTGCGATTTAACGAGTCGATGTGTGCACTGACATGATAATTTGCTACCCCAACAACTTGCTTCATATTAGTTTCAAGAACATTGTTTTCATTGGCTAAGGCAGTCAGTTCATGAAAGTGGGTTGCAAATAAAGTCGGCGCTTTGATAACCTCAACAAGGTACTCACATATTGCCCATGCTAAACCTGAAGAGGATGGAAGGAGAGAAAATAAGGTTAACGCATCATTTAGAGAGCAACATTGTGGCACATAAAGAAGTCACGGGTGCGTCTTCGTCACTATGCAGAAATGGAAGTATCATTCTAGACTCCTGCCCTCCAGACCTCAGGGCGGAAAAACTCACAATAGGAAGCTATTTGACACCTAGAGCACACGTCCACCAACAATATGCGATAGATACGCAGATTGTCAGTAGCTACCC
The DNA here is from genome assembly GCA_016432845.1 of Psidium guajava. Lineage (NCBI taxonomy): Eukaryota > Viridiplantae > Streptophyta > Magnoliopsida > Myrtales > Myrtaceae > Psidium > Psidium guajava. The sequence goes on from CM028228.1 coordinate 38,921,597, forward strand.
TCATACATTATTCAGGTCATCCACCAGATGTAGGCACATAAAATCACTTATATTCATTTCAATGCTAGAATTAGCTTCATCCGGCATGTATTTACTGCTACCAAAATGCAGACGAGTGCTATGGATGTATCCAACAAACGTTCTTTTCAGTTGTGAACTTCCTTTACACATCTCATTTCCATGATCTACTAATGAATTTGCCCTACCCTAGTTCCATTAGATACTTGACGCAATTGTGGGATCTCACCCCAACCTTCTAAAACTAAATTTAAATGAAATAATTAAATTTTCACTCATTATAAGCTATACTCTAATAAGCATTTATTTGCATATCACATGCCTGCATGATGACCTGCAGAAAAATAATTTGTTGGTGGAATTAAACTTTAGGTGAAATTTCCAGAAAGTTCCCATAAAATGACAAGTTTTTAATGAGCAAATATATTGCTTGCTCATTGTTTACTGCAAAGAAATTAGAGGGATTGATTCCACAGCAATGAGCTCTGACAAGTTTGAAAGGACATCATGTAATGCAAGGCAAATGAACATAAGTATCACCTCCCATTTCCTCTTTCTGGGGGCAGTAAATGTATCTTATAGTGATCCTAATGAAGAATCAAGAGCTTTTTTATGCCACTGCCACACTGGAGGGCAGGCATGAATATTTTGTTCTAACCCATGCTCAATGCAGGCTAGATTTATTGGTCCTAGAGAGATTCATTCTCTGAAAAAAAGCAAAAGCACTCTTGCTGAAAAGATTCTAATGGCTTCACTATGTTTATGTGGAATGATGTTCACTGTGCAGGCAGGGCAAAAGGTTGATATACAGTCGAAGATTCAAATGTCATCATCCAAAGTGAAAAGAGAAGAATCCCATGCCTAATATGCAACATATCAAAATATGTGTGCAACGTGCGCGCGCGCGGGATTTATAGACAAGAACCAACCAAATCCATCGTAAGTTGAAGTCCCACGGCCCAACTCGTCGATGATTATCAGGGACTTATCGGTAGCTCCTTTGAGGATTGATGCTGTTTCAAGCATCTCTTGCATAAAGGTGGAAACTCCTCGCAGCTAGAGAGATGAAGAATACACAAATTCAAGGGTTACAAGACAAAGTGAACCAAAATAATTTCTTCAAAACAGATCAAAAGTTTCAATCAAGTTTTATAACAGAAAGATCATTGAAGCTGCAGCAGACTACATAGTCAATGAGCAAAGACAGACTACAGTCAGAAAGGCTCGGATACTTGAAAGACAAACTAGCCTGATTGTCTTTTGCAAGTTTGGGAGAAGTTACACCCTGAGGCACAGAGTACTCAAAGTTGACTAATTTTTCTATGCTATGCTTTGACAAAGATAAAACTGCTAACTCTAGCAAAAGCAACTTCAACATCGTATCACAATTTCAATCCCGATCACTCATCTCAATCAAACCATCCTTAAATTCTAACTCTTTCATTGATTTCTACAGCAGTGTACATGAAAAAAGAACACTAACTAGACATACATCAACATCAACATCAACATCACCTTTATCCCAAACTAGTTGGGGTCGGCGGTCGATGAACCCGAAGTGAAAAGCTTAAAATACACTAAAAAAGCAAAAATATGGGTACTAAAAAGAAAAACAATAATAATAGTAATAATGAAAAATAAAATAAAAGAATAAAAAATATATAAATATATAAATAAAAAATAAATATAAATATAAATATAAATATAAATGTAATTTGTATCATGTAGGAGCGAGAAAGAGAGAGCCCTCTTTCTATGAAGGATTTCGTTCTAGTACAGTCAGGAGGACAAATTGATTTCACAGCACCAACAAACATCTGTACGCAATTGATAATACAAAAAATATGCACGGTGAAGATAATATGTCACGCTGTTGATGAATGAGAAATTTTCAGCAGTCTCAACTTTTAGTTGCAAGACATGATTACTATTCATTTGGCAAAACATTTGACTGAAAAATCTATGTATCCAGCATTATATGGTACATGTACAAACACAGAGAAAATATTCCTGAACTCACTTGGCAGTCCCCAGCACCCACACGAGCAAAAATGCAGTCTCGAACAGATATGCTAGCCTTGTCACAGGGAACAAAACAACCAACTTGAGCCATCAGAATGTTCACACCAACCTGCAATTGTACGAAATATATGACTGAAAAACCAATGGAGAATAAATAGCAACATGTAATCCCTACAGTCATGCGACTGAGAAACCTAAATGTGATTAGGCTTTTCAAGCATTGTAGAATAAAATGTCTAAAGGGACTAACTAAAACAGCATTTTTCACTGATCATTAGTCTTTAAAATGGAAAGGAAGGAAATAAAAGAAAGGGCAAGACTAAATCTCATGAAGACTGATACTCCAAATAAAATACAAAAGTAAACAGCTAAAAACAGGTGCATATAAATCACCTGTCTAATAAATGTGGATTTTCCTCCCATGTTAGGTCCAGTGATAATCTGGAACCAACTCTTTTCTCTGACCTGAGTCCAGAGTAGCAACAAAACCGAATAAGCCGCTTCAGTTTCAAGATGACTAGAGAAAGCCAATTCTCCATGTAATTAACATACTCACTAGCTTACAATCATTGGGTATAAAGTTAACCCAGTCTTGAGCCTCCACACAAGGATGTCTACTTCCTATTAGGATGATATCTCCTACATCCTATAGGAGCAAATCATATAAAATTTCAATTGAGGATGATACCAGGAATCGACACATACTATGAGTTTGGAAGCAAGAAACAAAAAGCAGCAAATGATAAGTATTATTACAGATGGAGTGATATCTGGTCTTGTATATGGTGTTGGGCAACTAGTAGCTAGATCAGCAAAGCTAAGGAGAACATCCATTTCAGAGAGCAATGCAGCCAAAGATTCAAATACCTGCAGAATGATACTTTAGTCGTTACATGAACCAGAAAGATGCATCTCATAAATAATGGTTTTTCACATACCTCCGAGAAGGATACAGTTGTGTTAACTACTTTGTCAACGATAAATTTCTGACGACTTTTGTACTCTTCAAGAATCTTCTGGAAGCGGTCTCCTAACTTTTTAAGCTTCGTGTTAGTAAACTTCACTCCATCCTTTCGGGTTTCTAGGACCATAAACTGGGTGGAGAGCTTTTTCCTTATCTTTGGCTCCTCCTTCTTGGTAATTCTAAATACATGCCCAAACTGTGTGCCTTTATCTAACTTCAACGCTTTGTCCATTGGAAGATTGAGATCATCAGCAGTTTGTTTATGCAAATTTTGAATCTGCTGTTCAAGTGACGCTAACTCATCCTTTAGTTCAGCTAATCCAGCATCATAACTAGGAGAGATCATGTATTCCCCATTTTCAAGTTGGTCAAGATCAACGGCAGTTTCCACGAGACTGATGAACTTATTCAAGTGGTCATCGTTAGTCAAAATTAGAAGTTCCTCAACATACCGTTCCTTGATCAGTGAAGAAAATTGTCCATCATAGTTCTGTAGGGTACTTTTGATATATGGAACTCTTGCACTGGACTGCAATGTAAAATTTTTATCCGAATTAAACACAGAACCCTATGGATTTATTGTCAAAATTCAGGCACAAGAGCTTGGAAATGGAAAGCATATGCAGTCTGTAACGAGAATGATGATACACCAAACGACACTATTAAGAAGAATATTCAGCCTACATGACAAAATACAGATGTCAAATTACAGAGTACAATACGGCTAAAGTCATCAGATTGTAACACATCATCCAGCAAATTAAGTACAAGATTATAGCAGAGCCGGTTACCAGACAGGCATCTATAGATAGTTTAAGGGGTTGTGAATGAGAAGGATTACATTGCAACTGCAATTCACAAGAACAAAATGAGGCCCACTGAAACAATTAACTTAAGAAATGTATCGTACTTCTACCTGATAAAGCTTCACAATATGCTGCAAACCTGCTCTTCTCTTATTGAGATTGTGAACCAATCTCTCAATATCCGAGATCCTCTTAAGATGCTGCCTCAGATCTAGTTGAAGTCCTGTATCATCCACAAATGCTTGCACCAAATCTAGTCTGGTGTCTATCTCGCCTACATCCAATAAAGGCTGCTTTAGCCACCTATGCAACAATCGTCTACCCATCCCAGCAGTGCATGTCCTATTCATGAGACCAAACAAACTAAAATTTTTATTTGCATCTGTTTTGCTTTCCAATACATTCAGAGCCCTCATAGCAGCAGAATCTAGCCTCATATAGCAGTCAAGGCTATACTTTCTGATACTGTAATTGCCATAGTTACTCCCATCTGCGAGTAATTCTGAATAGGACAATAATGCCCCTAAAGAACCAGGAGCATATTCAAAGCTGCCAATAAGATCTCGAACTGGTTGGACAGGACCTTTGACAAGCCTACCAAGATCTTCTGCCAAATCCCTTGTCTTAAACTCTGTTTTCTTTCTTTCAGTTAACATCACCCCACATCTAGTCAAAGCATCACGCAAAGCCTTATTTTCATTGCTTTTGTTACCCTCCATGGGCAGTAAGCATTCTTTGCAACCAAGGGCAACTAAAGCTGACTCCAAATTTGTGAAGTGACTATCATCAATAAATTCAGCCAATCCAAGTATCCTGTTGGTCAAATCAACATAGCCTAGTCCTACAGTATACCCAGCATCACGAAAGATTGGAAGTATTGCCACCACAACTGGGGACTCTTGCATGTCACAGTTGGCAAACAAAACATCTTCAAAACTGCCAATATTTCCAGGACTTCCGGTCTTCACCAATCTCCAATTTGAGCCACTACCTTCATAGACCTCCAAAGTATGGTCTGTTCTCTCCAGAAGCAGATCACGGGCAATTGTTTCAAACATGTTTTTACTGATGCTTACACTGGAAAGGCCATTGGATCCATTACCCAATTGCCGCAAGGCTGTGGTAGTATGGTAATATGTCTTTGCAATGAAGATAGCATTTTCACCATGGGCAGTATAGTAATCCTGAATAATTATTTTCACGATTAAATTAACCAAGAATTATATCAGTTAGAACAATTTGTACGATGCAAATTCAAAAATCACTCGAAAACTGGTGTACAGCATATTGAAAGAGCCAGGTATTAAGATCACAGGTTGTGAACATATACAGATTCCTGTACTAATTCAGCAGCGAAGGATCAAGAAGTCCATATTCAGAAACCCAGATTTCACCAGAATGTCACTATCCTAGCTATGACTGCTCATCTAGTTGCATCAACAACAATCAACCATTACCAAGAAAAGAGTTCAACAGTTATTACCTTGGTCTGTCTCTTTCTTGGAAACCAAAGTCATGACTTATGGCCTATTTCCAATTAAAACGAAAGGGAACAAAAAATCGAGGAAAAAAAGTTCAAGTTTTTCAAAAGATACAAGATTCTCCTTAAGTGAAGTCATATGCAACTTAGTTGTGAATATTCACCGCATGATTAACAAGGCAATTATTTCACATAAATTCTTCCTAGGGCGTGATATGCCGCCTCATTAATATCCACAAAGATGGAACCAGTTTCACGCCAACGCAAAACAAAGGGGTAATCAATATCACCCTCTTGGTAAATAACTAAAATATGGACCAACCCGGCGATCAAAGAACCGCACAGCCCTTGTGTCCTGCAACGAAGTAAAACGAATGGTTACGCGACAAAAGACAAATTTTCTACGTTTCGAATTGCTTAAAACAGAGAACGAAACCAGAGATTCGCTAAATTGAAGCACTAAGCTTCCCCCCTCAAACCTAAAGTGCTATAAACTTCCCAAAAGCCCTAATAAAAGGATCAAAAACTTCAAATGCCTTACAAAATGCAAGACCAGAACAGTCGTCCGACGAACCATACCAATGTTCCCGCATCTTTCACTGTAATGCTTTCCCTCATTTGCTCTCATTTACTCTATGGATAAATGCAATGCTCTCCCTCCCCCGGAAGATGGAAAAGAAACACTTACACTGGGAAGGGCTTTGAAGAAGGCGAGAAACCCTTGAGCTTGCTTGCCATCTGTCAAACAGACCAATCCAACGTCACAGTCACATTTCCATCTCGCTCACCGATAGAAACCGCGAAAAATCGAATCGCAGGAACCACGGCGAAAGAGAGCTAGGGTTCGACATCTCTTACCTAATTTGAACTCGGGAAGCTTGTTTTGCTCTTCGAAAGCCTCCTCCATTTCGCGCTCCTCGGAGAGAGAGAGATTCTGCTAAAAGTCGGTCACTTGGAGAAGAGAGAGAGTGCGCGCGCGCATATATATATATATATATATATTGGCGTCGATGGCGGGAAAAGGAAATGCGGGCATTTTGGCGGTGGCGCGTACACGACACGCTCTCCATCAGCTTTCTTGCTCCCTCGCCGCCTGTCCAGTTGCCAGGCGATGGGCTTTCGGGCCCAACCGGCCCGTCATAAATGGGCTTTGCGATGACCAAACAAATGGGCTTTACGATCTTTCGGGCTTTTTTCTCTGGAGCTTGGCCCGAATGTGTGTGTGTGAAGAATTTAATTCAAAAATTGGCAATCAAGATAATGACAATAATGATGATAAAACAATGAGTAAACGTGAACTGGTTGCTGTCGATTCTAACTTTTGAGCACCACCAACTCCAAGTGGGATCACTAAACGGAGAGATTCGGTTCACTTATACTGTTCGAGTTGTGCCTTTCGAAGCACTTAAGTTTCGTTCAGACTCTAGAGATCATGACAAGCCATCTCGAAATCACAAAAAAGCGTTCAAGGTGCATGTAAAGTTATTTCTACGATCAGGAAAACAACTTGTAGAAAAAAAATAACAAATTTTATTTATCGATTTCCGTTGACAGACATGATGGCCGAAAAAGCCTACCTCTAGAAAACTAGAAGGAGAAAAAAAAAAAAAGAAATCGATGTGTTTTTTTATTTCGGGACGTTTGAAGCATTCCGCATTTAATAGAAGTCCAAATTCACAAATAAAATCGACAATACAAGAAAAGAGACACAATACAAGAAATTTGCCACTCATAGGCCTGCCTGTCCACGGACGCGATCGCATGCGCATTGCGAAGAACCGGTCAAGTCGTCTGGGTTTTGTGATCAGTACAAACTCTCTCCGGTGCTCAAGTCAGCGAAAGCAATGCACGAAAAAGATGACAAGACGTACTCATGCCTGGGATTGGAGGGCTCGTACATGTAAGATAGACTTGCCGCTGGAATGCGGGTCACCTCTTATTTTGCGAAGCAACCGGGTCAACATCCAAAACCCAAACACGCGAAACTGCCGCGTGATCGGATCGGATCGGGTCGGATCGGGACAATTAGACTGTCGACATGGGCCAAGGGGGTCTTCGTATTAGGGTCGTGGTCAAACCGTTGACTCCTCCAATTAATTCACTTCACTAATCTAAGGTGTCTTTGCAGGTTTCCAACGCATTTGCGGAGATCTATCTGGTTTGAACTCTTTTTTGCTCCCGGATCGGATCTTACCGTTTTGCGATCCTCTTGCGCATCGGGGCATACCCGAGACACGCGTGGGTTTGCCATTGGTGAGGTCAAACCCATTTTTATCATAAGCACATAGTTCAAAGCTATAAATCTAGATATTGATACATGACAGTTGTATGAGCATGCATAGGTTTACTATTTTTTTTTTTAAGGATAAATACATCGAAAGTCTTAAAACTTATCATAAATGTTCAATTGAACTCTAAAACTTTTAAAAAGTACAATAAAATCCTAAAACCTATTACGAAAATATAATAAAGTTTTAAAACTTGTCACAAAAGTGCAATCGAATCCTCAAATTTTCAAAAAATGCAATCAAGTCTCAAAACTTGTCACGAAAGTGCAATTGAGTCCTAAAATTTTTAAAAAGTGCTGTAAACAAAAAGACTTAATTGGAGATCCAATTTGACAAAATTTAGGATTTAATTGCACTTTTCGAAAGTTTTAGAATCCAATTGAACATTCGTAGCAAGTTTTATGACTTCCAAAAGTGCGATTGAATTTAAGGGATAAGTGCTTTTTGGAAATCCTAAAACTTTCAAGAAGTACAATCAAGTCTTAAAATTTATCACGCACGTGTAATCGAGTTCTCAAACTTTTAAAAAATGCAATAATAGAAAGACTTGATTTCACCAATTTAACAAGTTTTAGAATTTGATTGTACTTTTTAAAAAATTTTAGAATTCGATTATACCTTCGTAATAAGTTTTAGAACTTGATTACAATTTCGTAATAAATTTTGAAACTTTCGATGCATTTTTCTAAATACGGAGTCAAAGTGGAGGCCAGATGGATTCTGTAAACATAAAATTCTATAAATAAAGAGAAAAAAAAAAAAAACACAAGCGACCCCTCTAAAATGAAGCAAATATCCCCTCCATTCATATCAAAAGATTTTACAATCATCATCTCCACGTACAACTAATCAGCAGATGCTCATACTTAACAGAGTACGGTCATACTTAACGCAGTACGGACGAGTTTGCCGACAGGTATCGGGAACAATGTACAAAATGTTCTCGTAAGTAGCCACGCACGTGCGAGCTTTGTCCGGAAAAAAGAGCGAGTCAGGAATCGCCATGATATGCAAGATGAATCTCCCCTGCAGAAGAGAAGAGGAAAGGAGCAGCAATTTCCAGTTACAGAAGATGAATCTAGGCGAACATCTTTCCTCTTTTTTTTCTTTTTCTTTTACTTTTTTTTTTCTGAAATAAATTGTGTCTTCGAAAATAGGTGATTGTTACTCAGATGAACAGAAGCAATGGTTAATTAAGAAAAGTGATCGTCGTCACGCACCAATGTATTAAAGAACAATAAATTAGTGATCTACCTTCATCAACAATCAAATTTCCCTAATAATGCGTTTAGTTGTCTGAATTTCAAGTCAGGTTATGATATGAAAGTTGAGGATTTTGCTATAATAAATCCATTGTTTGGTATGTAAATGAACTTGAAAATTTACAAATGAAGATTGTGAGAATTCCTTATGACTTACTGCTAAAAAAAATCACAAATGCATAAACAAAGAAGACTTCCATTAATCAATCCATGATTGGTGTATGATCTATGTCTTGAACAAGTTTGACAATCAAGAAATGTAAATGGGTTACGACAACATCAACAAAGTATATCAACTAGTGAAAAGAGAATCTAGTAAAAGAGAGAAAAGGTGAATATGCACCTTCACGATTTCGAAAAATATAATTCTTTAATTCTCTTGCCACTTTCGCAAAACTTCTAACATGAACCCCAAAACTACAGAGAAAAAAGAGTTTCGACTCTTTTACTATTTTCGTGGACTTTTTAGTAAACTAGAGATCTAGGGAGGAGGAGGAATTTCGACTCTCTAGTCATTTTCATGGAGCTTTGACATGAACAAAGAATTACATATGAGTCATGAAGCTTCAACATGAACTAGAGATATAGAGAAAATGAGACAGTGAATTAGAAAGATATGTTTCAAGTTTAACTCTATTCATTTAAAATCGGGATTCTTCTACTTTATTTTCATCTACTTATTTTCTAATTATTTTTTTTTGTCTTTTTTTTCTTACCCCTTCCATCATTCCTCAATGAAGATTCTATTAAAAATAAACTATACTAATATACTTAAAATATGTAATAAATATAGATACTACATTATAAAATAGTAATGAATTTGAATTTCAAATGCATAAAATTAAAATTTCCATTTTAATTTGTTATTTGAATTTTACTATTTATATCGAAATCCCAAATATCATTTTACATTTAATTATTGTTTAATATTTTTTTAATGCAAGAAGTTTATTAGTCATAGCTTTTATGACATGGTTATAAGACATCCTATCCACCTTTATCCCACCTCCCTCATGGCATATTTTATTCCGATTATATCCCACTTATATCCGACTTTATCCTATCTTGAGCAAGAAACGAATACGAGATATGATAAATTTTTATCTTATCTCAACTTTTATCCTAGCTACCAAACATAACTTACGATATTATTTTCATGAAGATTGGAGACAGAGACTACATCAAGTGAATCTGGACACATAATAGATTATCTCATGTTACTTTACCACTTTAAAATTTGTAAGTAAAAATGGTATGATATTATTTGAGAAGTTCGATAAAAAGGAATGTGAAGAATGTTCCCAAGCAAGGATGATTAAGAAATCCTTCTCTAATATAGGAAGATCAATAGGTGGAAATCATTACATTGTTACATATTTTACCAATACCCTAGATCTATACACGTGTTTATCATATGAAATCAAAAGATCAAGCTTTTGATGTATTCAAGATATACAAGGCTGCAGTTTTTTTTTGGGGGGCACATACAAGGCTGTTGTTTCAAATCCAATGGATGCAAAAATCAAAGCTTTGAGAAGTGATTGGCGAGGAGAATACTTCTCATTAGATTTTTCTGTGAAGGAACAAGACATTGTGCATCAAGCAAGTGCACCTTATGCACCACAACAAGATAGAGTAGCAAGAAAAAAAAATCAAATTTTGGTAAATATGGTTAACTCCATGATCTAACAAGCAAAATTGCCAATAACTTTGTGGGGAGAAGCAATTCTTATTGCATGTCATATTCATGACAAAATTCCTTCTAGGGAATTTAAGAAATGTCCATACGAATTATGGAAAAGAATAGTACAACTATTTAATACTTCAAAGTATGTCGATTTGCATATTCTAGGAATTCTTGAACCTAAGCAAATTAATCAAGTACAAAGGACATTAAGAAGTTTGTTTGTTGAATATGCTGAAAATTCTAAAGCTTATCGATTATAAATGTTGAATCCAAAGGTATTGTAGAATTAAGAGATGTTGAATTTCACAAATTTCCTAAAGATTCAAGTGACACATGCAAGCAATCCTTCATCAAGTAAAAGAAAACTATTTTATTCTTGATGTGAGCCGTTGAGAAGTCAAGTAATGAAGACAACGAAATTTCAGTTCTGGTTTTGTAACTCCTCTACTATAAAGAGATAGTGAAAACGATATGAATGAACTGTCCATGTTATTTCATTTGGATGAAAATCCAAGAACATTCAACGAGGCAATGACTTCTAGATATGCATCATTTTGAATGAAGCAATTAATGATGAAAGGGGAGCCGAGGAAATTCTTGATTCTTCGTTAGATTGTTTTAATGAAATTTTTCGATCTTACACAAATCCCATAGGCATTGGAATGCCTTGGAGACCAAATATAATATTGACAAACGAGGTACATATAGAATTACTGCTTTGGAATATCATTATTAATTAGGAAAATATGTCTTTAATCAAGTGGAAGAACTCTAAATATAGGTCGCCAAACTCAAATACCTTGTGTTTGGAGTTTTTGAACCTCTTCAAATTGCTACAATTACTTCAAAATTGCATTCAACTTGGATTTTTTACTGAAAGAAACTTAGAACTTGATCGTGGATAATTTGATAAAGGGTTAACATCATGAAAAATCATAAACTAGGACATATGTGATAAATTTATCCAAAATTAATTTTTTGACCACAAAAAATCCTAACTTGGTATATATATGATAAATTCACCTGAACTAATTTTTTTATCATAAAAAATCCCAAACTAGTATATCTGTAGTAAATTTATCCTTCATTAGTTTTCGTTAAATTTTTATCGTCAAATTCCTACGTTAATGGCACAAAATAGTTAACGGATGTACCAATTTAGAGTTTTTACCCATTTTTGTTACATGTGTACACTGATGACAAACCTAGATGTTGGCTTGCAACATGAGTATATTTGACAATTAATTACTGATGAAATTATTCCAATAATTTAATTTCTGACAAATAAAAATCTAGCCGATCCATTCACTAAGGGACTCTATAGATGTTTAATTACCAGTATTGTCATAAGAATGATCTCAGACCAACTAACAATAGTCAATCATAATGGAAACCCAACTTTACAATTTCTAATGAAATTTTCAAAGTTCGATAGGTAGCAACAGGCTATGGGATCTTGATAGTGGTCGAGTACTGAGGCACAAGGTTAGTACTCTGGAAAAATTAGGAGGATGAGTGTACAAAAACAATGTAAATGAAGTTCAAGGTTTTGGCAAGGCAATGCTAAAGTAATAAGTTAGAGACTTCACTTATGTGAACATAAAAAGGTGTTGCTTTTTAACAAAAGTTGGATGAATTTTTGTATGAACTTTTGTAAATGTTCATGAATCTAGGAGGGAGCGCAATGCCATAAAAGTGTAAGACATAGAAAATTTCTAACCTAATGTGCATAACTCATATGTGTGATAATTCAATTAACAAGTTGAATCATGATTCAAAGTTTTATCCACCATTGATTTCGTTAAAGGAATTGTTTACACTAATTAAAGGTCAAATCTCAACAGATACCTTCTTATTGTATGAATTTATGTAAATTAGTACATATAACAAACTAACTGGAGGCTTGTTGAAATAGTTGGTTATCATGAAAGAGGTGATTTTTCGACATGGAAAAAAGGTGATTGTTGAATATGAAAAGAAATTGTTATTGATACGAAGAGAAGTGACGGCGCCAATCATAAAAATTGGTGATAGTGGAGATAATGTATCTATTTCCGAGAGTGTGTTAACTGGTTGTCTGTAAATGCGGCCAAATCGTACATTGTTCAAGATTATGTTCGAGAATAGCAACATTCTCCTCTTCATGACTTTTGCCTCTTAACAAAATTATCTTTCCTTTTTCTTTTTGGCACATAAGTTCGACAACTATTCCAAGAGAGAAATCGAGTAATTACTAAACTTGTTCTCTATGCCTTTGGTATATATCCCGAAGGTATATTTTTTCTATAAACCCAGCAGCAACAATAGCGAGGGCAAATAATACCTCAAGGATAGTGACTATCATTACGTATCAATGCATAGAAAAGGTAGAAGGACACCAAAAATGCCAAAATTTGTGTATTACGCTCACTTTGATGTTAATTTTTTTGATCATTTAAGTGTCAATTTTTTTAAATAATTATTCGAGTATCAATTCCAATAAAATTTTCCGAAATCTTACATGAAAATATTTTTTTTATCAATAACCTAATCCTCTGTGGCTCGCCGGAGGATCCCAATTAATAATAAAAAAATTACAAGTTAAAAATATTGAAAAATAAGCTATAAAATAAAAAATAAAATAGAAAGTTAAAAAAGAAAAGCGGTTTATAGCGGTGAGTACTTGCAAAACCTCCTTTTCTTTTTTTAATTTTTAATTTTTATTTTTAAGTTTGAGACTGATTTTTTTTTAAATTCACATGGACCGAATTTTTTTTTAAAATAAATGACACGTCACTAAATTATTTTCATTACAAATGACACAGCACATATATAAGCCGGAATATTTCATTTTTGGCACTTAAGTAATCGTTTTTTCTCCGATTTAGCACTTAATAAGCCAGCGAAAATTTTTTGACACCAAAATAATATCGTACACGAACTTTGGTACTCCGGTGTCCTTTCGAACTACTGCTCTATCTTCATTAGCAATAAAATTTTCTCGACACTTTTTTTACTCAGGTTTTAAGTCCTGGTGAATACAGGAAGATATGCCAGATGCGCTAACCAAGGGGCTGGCAATTCATGCAGCAAGTCCATGGTGTTATTTCCGCAATTCGATGGTCCCGCACTTTTTCGAGTCAATAGTAGTCGTGTCGAGCAAAATCAACATTCTTTTGTTAGCAATTTTCCCTCATATATGTATCAATATTGTGCTCGCACTAATCAGATTCTTTCTATCACACTTGTTTATGACTTCTTTTCTCTGTTGGACCAGCTCTTTCAAATGACGATGTTGCAGCTTCGATTCGATTCCTTACGGAGTCCAGCATTCATAATCTAGACGTGAATGATCTACTGTTAAATATTTTTAGCTTCGAAAACCGGTCAACTTTTAAGTTGCTGCTGAATCCATGTGCAAACAAGAGACGATTTGGTAGACCTGAAACATCGACACGGGTTTGGTAGATCATCGGGATCGATAACTCGGGCGATATGAACACTGTGTATATGGGGTGCACCCTTCATTCACTCGACCTAGATCATTGTGGCATTGTACGAGGCACGGTATCATGAACAATTTCTCATGTCTGTGAACTTTCGAATCATTCGCACGGCACGCCATAACTGAAAACAATAGCTCGCCAAAATCGTTTGGGATGCAGTCGAACGGGAAATTGAACGTTCATCTGAGTGGTAACAGCGCATAGTGCAGGTACTTCTCCTCCTAGGCACGACTCAGGCCGGAGTTGGACGATACAGTTGTTACACTTCGACCAGTAGAAGCATTTCGGTTCATGCTAAAAATATCATGGTAAAAGATGTGCTTTGTAGTGGTCCACACACTATTACTTGATGTTGATCAAAGACGATGAATCTTGCCGCAATTTCTTTTCTTGTCAAGAGAGAGAGAGTAAAAGAGTACGTCAATCTTGACTTAACAGGCTTCTTCTTACATTTACTTTCAGCTGTACCCACATCTTAGAACTTGTCCTCCTCGTGGCACCAGGCTACACCCACAAGAGAACAAAGGAAAGGACAGGGCAAGGTCATGAATTGTTGCACTCCTGAGGAGGATCATAAATGATTAAATGGGTTCTTGGCAGGCAACAGTACCGTTTGGTGTTCTGTTCTTCGCCAAAGTTTAGTGCGAGTCCATTATGTGCCCTATCCATTTGGGCTCTCCTGCCTATCCTCTTGCAGGAAAAGAGACTTGCAATTATGCTGCGGTCGCTGATAACTGTTCCAGTGACCGTGACTTGAGCAGATGCACCGGGAGGCATGTGTGCGCTCAGATCATCATCGACGTCACCCCTAGGAGGTCTGCTGAATTGCGGGATTTCGCATGCCCCGGTTGCACCCAACCGCGTGGTCTACAATGAAGGAATTTGAAGAAACATTGATCGATGCCTCGCTACTAGTCCCCGTTTTGAAAATGGTCTAACCGCACCAAGCCTGAAGAATGAACAGGTTTCGGAGTCCAGTTTCCCTCTATGATGTTTAGGTCGAGCGATGAGTATCGCCTAGATCGTCCGTCTCCTAAGCCAAAAAGCAACGGCCGTCTTCGCCCCCACAGACACTTTCTTTAGAGACCTAGCAGTATGGAGGGATACGATGGATAAATATATTGCATTTCTTATAATTTGTGCCTTTGATACTACAGTTCTGCCTTTCTGAAGTTTCATCCATACATATTTACTCTACCATGTGCAGAGTATCTGCTGTTATAGTGGCTAGGCATTAAACCTGCATAAATTGAGATGAGATAACGTACCGGGGCTAAATATATACATATCGCGTTGAAATTTCTGAACTCTCTCATTCACCGCCTTAAAAGCCAACTTCTGCGCTATTGGTGCGGACTGACCCATAGCACTGCATCCACCATGAATATGGTATCAAAATACAGATGGTTGACCATGCTTTAATCTATGTAGTTTGAAATTTGGGATGATCCGACTTCTTTTTCTCGGTCTGAATGGTTCGGGAAGGCGAGCAGGACTTAATTTTTTTTTTACTCAATACATGATAAGTCTGGATAGAGACATGGAGGCAAGGAAGCAACTTCCACCAACCCTTAGACCATCATTGTCTTCCACCGTCCTGAACCCTGACAACAAATCCCAAACTCAGTTCCAGCTGCTGGATAAGATAATGTTGGTTTGATTTTAAGGTCTTCAGAACCCAACAAAGGCAAATTTGTTTCACCAATTGATTGGTTTTGTGAGTTATCCTCGTGGAAGCATCCACTTTTAGCACAAATCATGTGGGTTTGAATCATCAAATCAAGGGGTCCCTTGCAAAAATCACAGTCAACAGAGTGGGGAGATGGTTGATATAATGGAAGAACTTTATGAGCAATCTAATCAAATTGAAAACATGGGCTTCCAATGAGATGAAACCAACCACCTATGTTTTCTCTTTTTCTTTTGAGATAATTGCATCGAAAATCTTAAAATTGGTTATGAAGGTATAATTGAGTCCTAAAACTTATTTCAAAAGTGCAATCAAGTTCTAAAACTTTCAAATAGTGCATTAATAAAATGACTTGATTTCACCAATTTGACAAATTTTATAATTAAATTATACTCTCGAGATAAGTTTTAGGATTTGCAAACGTGTTTATCTCTTTCCTTTTTCCTTTCTCCCATTGGGATAAGGAGACACCCCCCCTCTCTCTCTCTCAACACAGCCACGTTTTGGCTTTTTCAGATTCCATCAGAACTGCTCCTTCAATAATAGCAAACAACACAGAGAAAGAATCACCCCTGCAAATCAACTGAACAAAGGTTACTGTTGCAAGAGCCATGGAGGCATCCAGAGAGCGAAACCTAAGCAAAGCCGTGTCATGTCACGGCAGAGTGGAAAAACGTTGCAGACCCATGGGGGGCATCCAGAGTGCAAAACCTAAGCAAACTCGGGTCATGTCACGCAGAGTGGAAGATGTCCATCATGTTCTGTTCTGTATTGGAAAAAGGGGAAAATAAAACTAAGAAATAAAGATGGAAAAAGTTCCAGTTGCTGCTCATCTTTAGGGCCATATCAACACACAAACTGAGCTCAGACCACTCATCTTCCCGTATCGATGATGACAACCCACATCAATGCTTGGCTGAGATCATCATCCACAAGATATTTTTCCTTGACAGCATAAGGAGATAAACGAACGATTAGGCTTTCTTTTTCACATTCCAACTGTCAAAATTCTACCTACACCACGACCCTAGAAGTAGTAGCTAAGAGCTCTTTTTCTTTTCTGATTCTTGAATTTTCTTGTTTAGGCTTTCAAGAAAAAATCCCTACAGAGACCAAATCCTGTGACGGATAAAAGAGGGTGTTGCTGCTGATACGAAGGAGACATCAGTAGAATGGCACGATAAGAGAAACGTTCTGATGAGCTCAACCACTATTTTTTTTTTCCTTTCTCTTTTCCTTTTGGGTTGGGGCGGTTACAGTACAGGGCAGCACCACATGGAAATGAAAGCACTTAAAGGGCAAAGACATCTTTTAGGGTTCATATGCATTCACCATCATCACTCCAATGTGGTACATTCAACCCATCTTTTTCCATGGTTATCGTCTTCTATTGATAGCAACCTGAGAACCACCCCAGTTTGTTTCCCCCCCATTTCATGTGGTCCTGGGTTATTATGCCAGCCTAAAAAGTTCTGTCTCAGCTAGAGAGAGAGAGAGAGAGAGAGAGAGGGGGGGGGGGGGGGGGGGAGTTTCTTTTTGCTTAGTGGCAAGGACGGCATGTATAAATGGGAAGAAAGGAACCCCTAAGAAAGGGATAGCAGTAGTCTGGCAAAAGAGAGAGAGAGGGGCTTTGCTTCAATTGTGGGCAGGACTATTTCCATTTTGGAAGAGATATGAGATGGGGGCAAACAGTTGCTAAGGCAAGGGGCGGGGGGTTGACTGGCTAGGGTTTCGTAATGCCACAGCCATAAATACAAAAAAGACCAGAGCAAGAGAATCATCCCTGCGTTGCCCCAAGAACACTGATTTCTTGCAAGGTAGGTAGTCCGGAGTCCAAAACCCAAATGGTGGAAAGCAAGCAAGAAAAGCAAAAAAAGGAAAACATCAAAGCAGGCATGATTAGGGAACTTGTACCTACGTGATGCCAGTTAATTCAAGTCCTCAAAAGTCTCAAATGCCCTCACCAGATCAAGTACAAACTAGAAAGAGAAAGAGAGAGAGAGAGAGTAAAAAGATAAGCACGCATGGAAGATAACCCAACAGCATGCTCCATAAGAATTGATGGATGTGAGAGGGAGGAGAGAGAAGGAGGGGAAGGGTGGGGGGGATAGGAAAGTTGCTCTTTTTAGTGAAAGCGACTTGCGTAGACTATAGTCAAAGGCAGGCTCAGCCCTTCAAATAATTGTCCTCGTCTTCGGCTAGATCTCGCCACGTGTTGGCCGAAATTGTGGACAGAATTTTGAAGAAATTTATCCCAACGCCAATGGGGGGAAAAAGGCTGCACCAATTGCTCGGTCAGGATTTCGTATTCTCCTCGTCAAATATCTCGATGAACAAAGTTCGTCGATTTTAAATATCATCTTTCTCGTGTGTTCAAAGAGAACCCAGGTTTCTTTGCTTTAACTATCCTAGAATTCCGAATGGGGGCTCATGCATTTTATGAATTCTATCGACGATCTCTTTTTTCGATTGCCGTTATATGGGTGCCCTTGATATTTTTTGGGCCGCCAGATGCAACCTAAATTGGCATAATTCTACTTGGCGTGATAGCCTCCGATGAACATTGGAACATATTCGCGGCCAACCTTTTTACCAATACATGACTAGGTTTTCGTTTGGTGCTTTGTGTCACATTATCTAAACCAAAAAGAACCATATTCTCTTCTACAGCAAGAGATTTGTCCTACCGATTATTAAAGCACACCCTCGAAAATGTGGTTAGGGACAAAGCTTTAACCTTCAAATATGTCAATGACACCCATCGAAACCACAGGCTGCAAGCTTGTTGGGGGCATTACTGCATCTCTTTTCGATTGATAATCAGCCGACTCTTCGATTTTGCTGATCCTTATTCTTTTGGCAGTATATTTTAGCCCTTTTTAATTGTATATATGTTGTTATTCTAGAACTGCCTTTGCACTTTTAGTGACATGTTGTGTGCGATCAAGGTTCTCTGCGCTTTTTGTTTAATGTAATTATTACCTTACCAAAAAAGAGAGTATAGCATGAGAATCTTCTTATCGAGTAACAAGTACTCGAAAGCACTGAATAACATCTATCGCAATATTTTATAGTCATGTAACATGGCACACAAATTATAGCATACTTGATGAAATTGATTATGTAAACATACTATATCTTTTTTGTGAACTTGCTTGTCTCATATCATGTGTAGTAGATGTCTACAACGTCGATTCGTTCTGTGTAAAAGTATGCTTAGAAACGGCTTTGAGACTACTCTTTATGGTACCCCGTAACAATTTGCGCAAAAGTTAGCGATTGAAAATCGTGAAACTCTCTTGGATTGATTACTTAGCAAGTGTTCCAGACACTCTATACCAACATAGTTTTATACAACATGTGCAGTTTATCTGAAAATGCACATGTATTTTAGGGGACAAAACAATATATTCTACTCGAGTTCATTTATAATAAAGGGGCGCACGTGATTTTACTAGGGAAAGTTTGTCAAACCTCTTCGTCGCCCGTTAATTATAGTCAGACGGACATGAAACTAGATCAAGCAACGGCGATATCTACTCTAAGTTGTATGGCAATCCTAATAAAAAATTAGTACTTGTGAGAAGAAAAAGCAACCCTAATACTCAAGTCGGATGTCAAGTACAAAATTGGGAGCACAAGGGCCGTAATCTCTCTCTCTCTCTCTCTCTCTCTCTCCATCCATGGTGGATTCCATGCAAACTCTCTTGTTGATTTGAGGGGGCTTGAAAGCATCAGCTGAGGGAGTTTAAATGTCAATCTATCCCACCAGCTAACGCGTGAAGTGGCACAAATGCTAAGTCTTTCCTATCCACTCAACTCTCCTCCACAATTAAGACTGCCTGTGTTTTTCCTCAGCTTTCCTTTTCATGCTCCAAAGCTCAAAGTGCCAACCTTTTTTTGCTCCAGCGAAAAGAGTTTGAAAAAGATGACCCTTCATCTCCAACTATATTCCCACAGTCCCTGAGTTCTTCTTCATCTCTCTCTCTCTCTCTCTCTCTCTCTCTCTCATGGACACAATGGATGTTGCCTTTCTTCTCCATCATCCGCCGCCTTTCTCAAGCTTTTGGTCTTTTTGCCTTCAAAGCAAAAGTAGGCAAAACACTCTCAATCCACGAAAATGTAGCTTGGAGCTCTACTACATGTACTCAGTAAAATTCTCCCTAGAAACCTAGCTAAAAGCAAGCAAAGGAGGAAGAAAGAAAGGAGCGAAGGAGCTGTAGTTCTTGGGAGTCTTTCTCTCTCAATCCATTTGTTGTTTTCGTGCAGATATTTGAATTGGGTTGAAAGGGATGGAGCTGTTCCTATAGATATAGTACTTTCTTTCTTTTTATGTCACTTTCCAACTGTAACCGAGAGCCAGCTGCCAAGTCTAGGGTTGCGCTTCGTGCAAAATCTCAGCTTAAGGCCCAAAAATGTTACCCTCAGATAGCGGCATTGACCCCATCTCTATCTGGGATGGCCTAACAATTCTCCACAGGCAGCAGCCCCTTTCAAGTGATGCCATCCCGAGCTCCAAACAAGAAGACCACTTCGTTTCTCTCTTCAACTTTCCCTCTCCTTTCCCTCACTACTATGTAGATGACAGCTCCTTTCTTGACCTGGACCAGTTACTTTCGCAGCCACAAGACCCGGTAAGTAGTGATGATGCTGCTGTGGTAGCTAATACACTCACGAACATGGTGGATCTGGACGACGACGTCAATGCAAATGAAGCATCAGGAGGAGGAGGAGGAGGAGGAGGCAGTTTGAAGAAGAACCATTCCACGCCTGACGTGGTTGCTAGAAAGAGAACCTCGAAAAAGGATCGGCACAGCAAGATTCATACTGCTCGGGGTCCGAGAGATCGAAGAATGAGATTGTCCCTCGAGGTTGCCCGCGACTTTTTTGATCTTCAAGACATGCTGGGATTCGATAAGGCGAGTAAAACTGTCGAGTGGCTGCTGTTACACTCCAAGTCTGCGATCAAGGAGCTCTCGAGAAGCATTGCAAAGATGAACAACAGTTGCACTGCCGGTAGCACATCTTCTATGTCAGAGTGCGACGTGGCGTCCGGAATTGATGAGGCGGCCGGTAATGGGTATCACTCGGCCAGCGTCACTCAAGAAAAGCCGCCACCGATTAAGGAGAAAAAGACCAGGATATCCCGCAGGAATTCGTTTTACCTTCTTGCAAGAGAATCAAGGACAAAGGCGAGGGCAAGGGCGAGGGAGAGGACAGAGAAGCTGTGGATGCAAAGACTCGATGGACCTAAACCATGTATTGAAGCAATGAAGACCGACTTGAACAAGAGAAGTAGTATCTATGAAGCTTGTAACGAATCTGGTATCCACGGTAACAACGTGAGAGCTGCCTCCGACTTTCTAGCTCGATCTGAAGAGCCAAAGGAGGACAAGAACTTAGGAACAACAGGACAGATTGTTGATGATTCTTTGGCGGGCAGTTGGAGCCCACCTTTTAGTTTCAGCAATGTTGCAAGCACTGGTTTTTCCCAAGAGGTAAGTTTTGAAAAACATTTAATTCATCCGCAAAATACCGACGGAATACCAGATTATGTATAGTTCTAGCTTTTATGGTGTTGTAATAAGTGCACTTACATGCGATTCCAAACTATTTGATCGATTTACTTCCAATTGATCCTATTTGCAGCATGAGTTCAGAGAGCTTCATCTCTGTGTCAAAACGTGGGAGACCTACAACTGTCCGTATCAGTGCTAATGGAACTATGGGTATACTCTCGAACCTTTGATGGCAGCTGAATAAGCACATGCTGGTAGAAATTGATGAGGTTTCTTCCTTTGTGCTTGGAATGTATTATAGACATGTGGGTCACAATTGTACAACTTATGTGTGGACTAGTGTTTTCCTTCAATGAATTGTCTGCAATAATATGTGCTTCTCCTATGTCTGACTGGAAATGAAGAACCTAGATACATACAAGTTGATCCAGAAAGGATAGATATGGAAGGCTAATTTCTCAGGTGAAGATATATTTTCCGCAACTTATCTAATGCTTCGCTAGTTGAAAACCCTCATTTTATTGCTGTCTACTTCCGTAGAGTTTTGAAATAAAGCAATCTGGTGTATCCATTTCATGGAAGAACAAAGCGTTTAAGAGGTGATTGACTAGACAACGGGCACTTAAGTTGTCCACTATCCAATGAACTTGTGTTTCACCAGAGTCCACATACGGAGAGAAATATCAGGATTGTTTGAATACTATTACAGTTGCAGATGCAGATTGCCTAAGCATTTTCAATAAAAATCAAAGGACATACAATTGCAAACCACATGAAAGAGATGCAATAGAAGAACATAAAATGGAGATGAACTTACATACCTCAGAGAGTGCCCTAGATGCTTCTCCATGAAAATCTTCCAATAGTCAGTATAATTTGAGACGAATCAAAAAGTATTATGCTACTCAAATAGAAATCTATTCATCTTCTTATTCCCAGAATGATGTTGCTGTGACAATCAAAAGAAAGTTACTGTATAGAAAAGCATATTGTAGCGAAAGGAATTCACATCACTTAATCTGTACATGTGATCTTACAATGAAACCAAGGAGAATAAAACAGAAACTAAGAAATTAGAGTGATAATTGCAAATCTCTGATGGTAAGACCTTCCAAAAACATGATTTCATTACATCCAGAAAAGTATGAGCTGGGTGTTACTTCATGTGGTGGTTTGTCAACACAAGAAACACATGATTAACACACTCAACTGTGATGATCAAATGCATATGTATGTCAGAAAATGTGAAGCTAAGATGACCTAGTAATCACTTAAAGCATTGTCTCGATTGACTGGAAAAGAATAGTTCCATTGTTATTGATTCTGCTTTGAAAGAGATGAGCTCCTACTGACCCTTAGCACCTTTATGCACCTCAGCACTTAAGTGGTTCGCTTGGCTCCTAGTAGCTAGTTTAATTGGCCAGAGTACGTAAAAAATGACATAATTTAAGAGCTTGTTTTATTCTAAGAACGTCTTTGAACTAAAGAGTGCATCATCAACGTGCTTTAGCGTCAATACTGATTGTTTGGCGAGGAATCAAGGGATTACCGTCCACAGTGCCACAATTAGATAAGATAAATATACGTATCTGGTGGCTTTCTTTGCCAAATACAAAACGCTGTAGACTCACTATCCAGAATTTTAGTTTGCATCTCTTATTAGCTACTTCCCCTCAAATGTAGATATGTGTAAATGATCGAGATACTAGCACATGATACTCCTGCATAATGTAGACCAGATATTTTCCAATGAAGAAAAGATGTTCGTCACATATTTAGAGAAGAAAGACTTCCGCGAGCATTTCAGAACCCAAAAGAGCACATGAGGGCACCAATTTAACTTGTAATGCGTAGCTACTGCTGCAAGAACAGTGATACCAAAACAAAGTAAAATAAGCGGGAGTTCTAAATGATAAATTAGCATTGGTCATCTTTTCACAAACATCAGACAGTGAGCTTTTCACCGTCACATTTCCGTGACTAAACTTTTGGACGTGCTTAAGCATTTACTTAAGTTGCATTCATCATACTTCCGATTACCTAATTAAGGAAAGTTTTGAGTAGAATTGGGGCTTTGTGACATAATAGCCAACCAATCAACACAGACAATCAGTCGAGAAAATTAATCAACTTCATTCACAAGTGCGATCAGCAATTATATTTACCTCTTCTTCTCTTTCCTTTTCAATATTCCATTCAGGATACTTTTATCTGGTTGTTGCGTTTAGACCCTGACAAAATTGAGAAGCAATGGGTTTAAATGCGAGGCATGGCAGAATAAACGAAACTCATGTCATAAAATGACCTACAAGATACATGAACATGTAGGACTCTACCAAGCATTCTCTAATAAATTAAGCATCTTAACCACAACATCATGAATTGCGTAGAACTACAAACATGAAAAATATCAACCGCATAGGATTTGGATCGCTTTTCATCTATACTATCTTTATTAATTTCAGAATATAGATCTTGTACAGCCAATTCGACTTCTTAAATAAGGACAATCATTGTAAATAAGGTTTATCTTTCAATGGCATCATCCGAGAATCTGGGCGGATTGACCTCATGATGGTCAAATATCTGGCATCTCCAATTAGATCTCAATATTGTCTATAACACTAAGAAACAAAGCCACTTTGTCCTCCTCCCCCCCCCCCAAAAAAAGAACAAAATAAAAAAACAAAGCCACTTTGTCCATTCTTCATCCCTTTTAAGGATTTAAAGCAAATTTCAATGTCTTCCTCAGGAAAGGAAACAGTATGACTCGCAACTAGCGACGCCCTTAATTCTTATTCAAGAATGAATTAGGAAAGCCAATAGAAAGATTCGACTGGAATGCATGGAAAAGGAATAATTTTGTACAATGCTTACTTACTGAAGCATCAGTGGACGACATTTAGCTCAAGGCGTAAGACTACATAAAGATTTTGTTCTCAGACAATTATGATGAAAAACGAATTTAGCAACGCTGAGGTCCACCACCTTTACGTTGTTCTCTGCATTTTGAAATGTTTTGATGCTCTCATGATAACGTGGTTTGATGCTTTTTCAGCCACGCCCCTTGATTTTTCCTTTTGAGCCTTGCTTCTTATCTTATTTGCTTTTGCTTTTAGACGATTTTTACCGGAAAAACAACAACGGCATCTTTGCCGTCTGCTTATAGGGCTTGGCATCACTTGCTAAAGTCCTTCGATATTATTTAAGGGCTTGCAAATATCATAGTTGGTACTTTGGTACAATAGCTAAAGGTGTTAAGGACATAATAAAGGGGAGGCTTATGGGTAGGGTAGTACAGTAAGGCTGACTTGTGCTGTTTCAAGAAACTCTGTTGCATGATCCTTCTCTGACTGGTCTTCTCCATAGGATCTAGATCCATTGAAAATCATGTTCCATTAACGTTTCTAAGAAGATTCTTAAGGAGACTCGTTAATTTGACTTCAACTTCTTGTTCTTCTCTGTTGTTCTAAGGGGACACTCGCACCAAGTCACTCCAGATAATTCACTTGTACGCAGGAGCACTCTTTTTCCAACACGTTACCCTTTGGGTCACTGGTACATAAGACCCAAGCGATACATCACATACCTCAACGAGGAATATGTGAATACAACCAGATGCTAGGCATTTACTTGTAACATCAGATTAGCACGCTAGATGGTATAAGCGATTCGTATAGCTACCCATTTCCAGACCATACTTTATTGTGAATATGTCATAGAAAGCATGGAAGGATAAGAACTGTAGGACTTGGGCAATGATAGCATGGAGCCGATCAGGCAATTGTAAGACAGCCAACACAAAAGTGAAGCAAGGAAGAGCAGAAACTCATATCAGCATTACATTATACACGGTCAGGATAACAAAGTCTTGGCAGCTAATTTATTGGCAATAGGGTTTTGATAATTCTCTTGGATATATGATCAGTAAAGCTTCATGCGTTAAAGGGAGGACAATATCTGTAGTAAGAAAACGCGTGCAGTGGGCACGAATTTTGCTATTAGCAGCAATTGACGGTTCTGAAGCCCAAGACTACAGCTTTGGATCGAATTTTTGAACACCCCCTCATTCACTCGATTTGACCAGATAATTAGTCTCACGAGGAAATTGCTTGCTGCGACTTTTGTTATCTAAATCTAGAACCCAAGCACAATGTTCAGCCAATTATTTACGTTGGCGCTTCCCAATCTATCTTCAAGAAAAAGATCACTTTCACCCGCACCAGATCAGTGTACATTTTAGCACTGAATTCTATCCTCGGCAAATAATTTAGTAGTCGTTTGGTACAGCTTTCCTGCGGTAGCTTTAGCTGTTAAAAAGAGGCGTTGTAGCTTTTATAAGAAATTCGACAAGTATCTCACAGCTGCGGACGGCTTCAAAGCTTCCGTAGCTTTTAGGAAGCTGCCTCAATGAAGTCACAATGCTTCACAACATAGCTACAACACACCATAGTTCAGTTACAGCTATCTCAGCCGGGCTCTCAATCAAGAAATGAAATAGAATTTGGGTCACCTTCACAGCACAATTACAAATAGCACAGCTTATGTTTAGTTATAGTTACATACTAAGCCGGACTCTACAGAAATGAAAGAGAAATTGGCATGTGGGCCCTCGTAGGATAGCGCGACCCGTGATTAAATTACGGAAGAAATTCCTAAAAATAGGAATAATAACTAAAAGGGGAAAAAAAAAACTAGATGGCATGAGAAATGCAGACCGATAGTCAACAGAATTCGGGAGAGAAGAATTCGAATACATGTTAGTAACTTCAACGACATTGAAGACCCCATGGAAAAAAGAAGGAAAAAAAAGTGGAGTAAAAGAAAGAAAATGCAGAATAAAGTTCCGGCCAGCAAATATCTAGGAAGAAACATCTAAATCTATCCAGCTCTTCCTCGCCATTATTCGCATGAAGATCTAGAAAGAGTTTAATAAATGGAATAAAATGCAGAGGGAAGGAGGAGATAACACAACAAAGATCCTTCATCAGAGTTTCTTCTTTTGGTGTGTAAATCCTCAACTGATCTCAAGCATGTTCAGCCAACCGGAATTTTCCATTAGATCTCCTCGAATTTATCAAGTTTATTCAGAAGGAAGAACCAAAGATCAGGCACACCAGGACCACATCGAGAGATGAAGAGAGAGAGAGAGAGAGCGCGTTGCAGGCTTGGGAGCTGAATTTGGATGGAGAATAACAGCAAAGCGCAGGTCTCACCAAACCCACTGAACGGTACCCTAAAATGGTAGAAACATCTTCTCCAGCTCCTCAAAGACAACCTTTTTTTTTTTTTTTTATAGGAATACCTTTCCAGACAAAATTATCCACAAGCTGTGGGGGGTCACGAACCACCCCAAAGAAAATTGAGAAGATGGCAAAAAATATTTTTTTAAACCCTAGAAAAGGAGGATGCTGCTACCAATCAATTTGGGGAAAAAAAGAAAAGCAAAAAGGAAGAAGATGCCATTAGCAGCCCTTCTCTGGAGATGTGAGAATATTTTAACATTGATGCCGACAAGAAAAGAGACAAGACCCATGGACAATATAGTATTAAGACCAAAAC
The DNA here is from genome assembly GCA_016432845.1 of Psidium guajava. Lineage (NCBI taxonomy): Eukaryota > Viridiplantae > Streptophyta > Magnoliopsida > Myrtales > Myrtaceae > Psidium > Psidium guajava. The sequence continues at coordinate 38,948,380 of CM028228.1, forward strand.
CATTAAACGGTGCCCTAAAATGGTAGAAAGATCTTCTCCAGCTCCTCAGAGACAACCTTCTTTTTTTTTTTTTAGGAAAACCTTTTCAGGCAAAATTACCTACAAGCCGTGGGGTGGATATGAACCACCCCTAAGAAAATTGAGAAGATAGCAAAATTGTCTTTTAAACCCTAGAAAAGGAGGACGCTGCTACCAACCAATTGGCAAGAGAGGGGAAAAAAAAAAAGGAAGAAGATGCCATAACAGTCCTCCTCTTGAGATGTCAGAATACTTCACCGTTGATGCCGACAAGAAAAGAGACAAGACCCATAGAGAATATAGCGTAGAAGACCCACCACCAAACACAAAGGAAAGCTGAAGCTGCCAACAAACCCTCCAAAGATGCAGAATCATGGTCAATTTCGAAAACCCTACCGAAAGCCCTCGGAGAAGGAAGGCCGGATGCAGAAGAACAATTCAATTACAGGGGAACACAGAAAATGAAACAAGACGTTTCTTTGCACTTAGCACAGGCTCTGGAAAAGATGCGCGTCTCGGAACTGCAGCTCGACCGTCCAGAAGCAGATACGAAGAGAGACACAGAGAGAGAGAGATATAGAGAGAGAGAGAGAGAACAGTGAGAAACCCTAAGAGAGAGAGAGAGAGAGAGAGAGAGAGAGAGAAACAAGGGCAGGGATCCATGCGAGAGACTCCCAGAAAGGGTCCAAGAGTGTGAGGCTGGTTGGACCATTTGGAAGAACGAGAACTGTGCAAGGCAATGATAGCCAAAGAGGAAGTGACCCAATAGAATAATCAAAGGCAACTCCATATCTCGGCGGGGTAGAGTCCATGATACGCTCATAAATATTGTCCCTCCACCGATTTTCGCCGTTGGATCGAAAAAGCAATACTACAATCATCACGCCCTGATTTATTGAACGGCTGCGATGAAAAGCCGATATGACTCCTACTTTTGAAAAACTTGGTGTCATGCATTGTTTGGAATTTGCAGGAACTTTTGTCCTGTTTCACCAGCACCCTCATCCGCCCAAAGTACCGAGGGAATCTAGGAGACTAAGGATCCCTTCAGATTAAATTGGGGGTACTTCATTTGCTCGATTTTCCTTATTCACTAGTAAAATGGACGATTTAGTCATTCTTTATGAACCATTAATAGTTATAATGGATAACACTGATTCTGATATCATATTATAATATATGATATTAATATTAAATGATTTTAGACTTCTTTTAAAATTTCACCAATGAAGATGAGCCCCCATACGCGAACAATACCGACTCCAATGTCATATTAATAAGTATGAAATCAATATTGGGTAGTCTTGAGTTTCCTTCATCTTAAAAAACTAGCCCCAAAAAAAAAAACTAACCCAAAAGATGAAGCTAGATCAATAGACAAGACTTTCCCTCACTCATAAACTCATAAAATGACCATTAGCCCATTCCACAATTAATATGGGATAACCCCAACAATTTATCCCTCACATATCGGATCCTAAATCGAAATTGCAATAACCCATATATTTCCCGTGTGATTGTTAGGTCCAGACTTACTGGTAAACTGGACTTTGATGCCAAATTACAAGGTCAAACCCAAAAATTTAAGCTAATAAGTGAAGGAAGACTTTTTGAACATAAATAGTATATATGACTAATTATCAAGTGATATGAGACAACTTCAATAGAAAATTCGTGCAAAATTCATTGCTTATATGGTTGCTCACGAGTACCATGGTGGGGCAACTTTTAGCAAAATCTTAAATTTCTACTGCAATTGCTTAGGTACTCTACCGTAGGATTTGCGCCTTGTATAGTTGTACTAGCGGGCGTGAATGAACAGTTGAACAAGTTGAGACCGAGCGGAGTGACTGACTCCTAAACAAGAGATCAGGATGGCAGAAATGAGACGGCGGATGAGTTCCAAAAAAGAAAGGAAAGAAAAGAAAAGACCGACCGTTAAACATCTGATTACCAACTTGACTAAAAGTTCCTGATTACTGTAACATTCTTCATCTGAAAAATAATCATACGAAAAGATTATATATGCTTCTTGCCATCATTAGTTCGTTTGATTGGTGTTTGGAGAAGAAATTTACCGACCCGATTAATCGCACAAGGCGCCGACCCTATGCCCAAACCAAATATAGTATGCATGGACAAGAAATGTAGGTTCGAAGGGACATGTGATTCGAGTTCCCGGGATCTTCTGAAAGAAGTTCTCATCACAATCATCCAGTGAGATCCATGAGTTACAGGAGCTTCCAATTAATACCAACTTATCAGAAGTAACAGTTTCACAAAGGTTCAAGATTTACAGGAACTTCCTTTGGGTTCTGAGTTTTATTGGGCTCTCAACAAACTTCATGGTAGAAAATTAGCAATTTTGCGACTAGCCGTGATGAAATTGGCTTGGAGCGGTTTATTGTATTATATTTGGCATGCTCGAAGTGATGCGTTTAGGGGAGGTATCTTCACATGTCGACAACATTGTTAGGTTTGTGGTGTTTGCTCCCAAGATATTTATTCACCCGCGCACAAATAGCAAATTTTCAGTAAGCGCTGGTAAGTGTCAAAACAATATTAGCAAAAAAGAAAGAAAGAAAGAAAGAAAGAAAAGAAAGTGACTTTACTTTTTGCGTAACTTGTTGGTTAATTATCAACACTTCCTATGAAATCACCAACTTTTTCTTTAATATTTTAAAAAATAAAAAGATTTATGTATGAATGCCTACCAGTTTTTATTTGCAGAATTTCCAACATTTCAAATTCATAAACTTTTATATGAAATTACTAACGTAAATTAGAGTGATTTGCCAACTTTTTTCACATTAAAAACCAATTAGTTTTAGCTTACTAACTATCATTTGAGTTGTTTACAAATGTTTAGTTATTCCTTTTTTAATATATTTAACCTTCTATTGAGTTGTCAATTTTCATCTGCCTTATTTAGCAGCCCTACATCAATTTGTTAATCTAAATTAGCGTGACTCTCCAACTTTTCGCCTGATAAATGACCAACTATTATTGTGTTATCAGCTCTCATTTGATTTACTTAAGCACATTTTTTTTTTCTAACTTTCCCAAATTTTCCTATCCTTTACAAACTTTTATTTGCATTTCTTAGTCATGTCTTAAATCTACAAATATTTTTAGACTTACCAATCTTGATTAGAGTTTAATTACCAACTTTTTCTTATGGAGTCACCCACTTGTCACCAATTTCATTTTAGCTAGTTACGAACTGTTATTTAGTTCTTTTTCATTTATCAACTTTTCTATGCATTGCTTAATTGGGAATAAAGTTGGTCAATCACCAAATATATGCTTCTAATTTCAGGTAATAGTTGATGATTTATGGTGTCAATGATAAAACTGAAGAAAAGTGTGGAATAATAAAATAATATTTTCTTTAATAAAAAAAAGATAAGTTGGTAATTGAAAAAATCAAAGAAATGTAGGTAAGCAACTCAAGTACAGTTACTAACACTAAAATTCGATGATTAATTATCCTAAATATAGTTGGTAGTAAGGGAAAATAAAAATGATGACTAAATGGAAAGTTGGACAAATTTTTAAAAAAAAACAGTGGTAAGCAACTTAAATGAGAATCGGCAACCAAAATACTAGCTAGTAACTTAATCATAGAAAAACTGGTAAGTCGCCCCAAAAAAGGGAAATTTCAAACAAGATGCTAAGAAAAGTAAATAAAATAAAAGTTGGTGAAACAGATTTATTTGTTAAAATAAGAGAAGTTGGCATTTAGAAATAGGAAATCAAATGAACATTGGTAACTGTTAGTTAACTAGAATAAAGAGTTGTTTAAAAAAAAAACATAGAAACATCAATTAAAAAAACATAGAAAAATTAGTTTCCAAGCTAATCGAATAAAAATTGGCAATAACTCTAATTAAATAGAGTTGGTAGATTTAAAAAGACAAACAAGGCAAAAAAAAAAAAAAGCTAATAAATCAATAGAAAATCATAAAATTAAAGGAAAAACAAATAAATGCTGGTTATAAGCAACTCAGATGAGAATCGTAATCCAAAACTAATTGGTGACTTAATCGGGAAAAAGTGACAAATAACTACTTGAAAGTTGGTGATCTCATATAATAGTTGGCAAATTTAAAGTGGTCATGAGGAAAAGCAAGTAAACGTTTCTAAAATGATAAGATAACTTTATTTTTATAAGATATAGGAAAAATTGATAAATTTCCCAGAATTTCGACCAAAAAATAAAATACTGACTCCAATAATAGTTGGTGACGCCAAGAGTTATTCGTACCTAAATAAGATGAAAACCAGTAGTCGCTCTAATTAAGGTTGGGAATTTCTAGAAAAGAGTCGTTAAATTAAATTTTGACAGGTTGGCAAGCAAGGTAAATAAAAAAAAATTGGTAATCTTATTAAAAGTTGGCAAATTTACCATAAAAAATATCAAATAAACATGGGTAGGCAACTCCGAGACTTGGGAAATCAGGACTTTAGTAACTAGATAAAAGAAAAATCGCCAAAGGCATGAAACTGAAGATCGGTAAGTTATAAGAAGAGTTACTGAAAAGGTTACCAGACGAGAGAAGAAGCGTATAGAGGCCCGGCTAGGCAAATAGACAGACGAAGGCCCAAGTTTCATTGGGCCTAATCTGAACGGGCCCCAAAAGCCCCCGTCAGCTAACCGCCCAAACCTCATTGGGCCAATGCAGACAGGTCCAGAAGCCCCCATCAGCCTACTAAGTAATGGCGGGGGCCCATTATATATGGAAACGCGGGCGGGCCGCACCGCCGGCGAGCTGGTCTTTCGCCGATCTCAGCCGTCGGTGGAACTAGTCTAGGCTGGGCCTAGAGCCGTGCAAGTAGTACTGACCAGAAGACCTACTCCTTGAGGCAAAAGGGGGTCCCATCATGACCGTACATGGTATGACTTTAGTATCGGGTAGGGGCCCGATAGCAACCATAAACTTTAGATCCCAATCTTCTGGAACGATGATAAAAAGAAATCCTTATCCCGAATCTATGGTAAAAAAAACTTGGAAATAAAAAAAAAAAATCAAATTCTACCGATAACATCGGTGTTTTTTCCCCGAACTTACACCGAATCTTCGTATTATTCATATTTGAAGAGAGATGCTAGCTCGGTGCAAATTTGGTGCAAATTTACTCGAAACTTACATATTAACAAAGAAAATTTCAAATTTCATAAGAATTGATTGCGCGAAAAAAAATTTGGGGAACCAAAAACATGTTGAATGCTAAAAGTGTTCTGAAATTAACAAAAGAAAGATGATAAAAAAAAAAAAGAGTGCCCCTACGTAGTCTTGTTAAATTTATATCTTTGGTAATGTAACTCTTTTCGTTCGAAGCAAGACACCTGTTTTTCTCCCAATGTGTACTTCTCTAAATTTTTAATACGTCTAAGAAGAAATGTTATTTCTCCTTTTGTTTGACGTAATCAGTACCTCAATCAAAGTTTTCATTTTTGTTAAAATTCAAGAGGGACATTTTTGAACTTTAGGCCAAATTTTCACCTTCAAGGAACTCTGGGGCAGTGACAGCTCCTCTCAATTTTTCTGATTATTATTGTTATTATAATTATTGTTATAATTATTATTATTATTACTACTACTGCTTAACCATCCAACATGGACAAACAACAATGGACAAACAACAATGTACAGAAGTCTCTCCCTCCAAAGAAACTTAACAAGAGAAACTTCAAACATTAAGCCCTAGTCTGTGAGGCTATTCAAACTAACTAATTATTAAGAATTCAAATTTCATAAATTCACCAGCGTATTCCAATATGATTGATAGAGCGCAATGGTATGTTACGGTTAGCAACAACACATACAAACCCTGGGCAGACGCAAGTGTACAATACTTGAAGCATGAGTAACTAAAACCTAACACATGAGAATAGTGTAATCAATCGAGACAAAAATTGTAATCAAATTAAAGACTTGCTTTTTACTCACCGGTACCCTCTAGTTCCAATCTTGGAACGCGCAAAGTTAGGTGATAACGCAGAGGTTTGAACCTAAGGAAGTATGACAATATCGAAATTAAAGCATGCATCCCTAACGTAAAGGAAGTTGCGTATAAAGAGACCTTATCTACCTTTGATTTTGAGGATCATAATTACTCTATTCTCAAATTAATTGTCTGTAAAGCTGTTTGCATAATATCTTTCTTACACCGCAAGTATGCCACAATTAATCCAGCAACAAATTCAGTATTTGGGAAAGACAAAGTGATACGACGAGTTAAACAGAGAAGGCTTTTATAGCGGTTTCTTGTGCTTACCCCAGAATTTGCACAGCTCCATCTGGTGGCCAGAGCTTCCCACGTAGAAAGCGGCGGTGCAACTGAGGTGATGAAGGGAAACCCATAGGTGAAAAAAGCGGAGAGATCAGATGAAACTCGGTTTTGCCATTACTAATTCATTACTAAAAGCTTAATAAGCCCCGCAAATGACGCTGTGAAAACTCATGTGGAAACTGTGATAAGAGGGGCATGGAAGGACTTCACTAACCATTTTCTCGGCCATCCCCTTCGAGCTTTTAGAGGTCTTTTAAGGTGGTGCACAGGAACATATCTCGTCTCTTAATTTTAAACCTCCTTCTATGTTGAACGCAGGGAATGACTTCCACAGCGAAACCGTGTCAAGGGTCGCTCTCGAGAAAGTGGAGAAGCCCCATGCACCATCGAGCAAAGGTGAGAGCTAGCTAATTATAGAAGTTGACCGCGACCCATCTGGCGTTTACGCCAAGAAACATGATTGCATTAGCCAAGGCGTGGATTTTTCTCTTGCGTGCCCGACCCCCACACTATCGTCGTGGAGAGAAGGAGATTGTGTCCAAATGAGTACGTAGCTAAGTGTAGACAAACCAGTAACCCGACATGCACAGGAGTACAGGACCCCTAGGACAAGCCTTTTTCCTTAGTATGGTTGTTACCTCGGAAAGCGCAAAACCCAGGCTTTCATGACCTATGTGCGGAGTTTGTGGACAGGTCCGTACACAGCACCCGGTGCGAGACTTTACCTACTCGGGAGAGTCGCTCCAGTCTCCCGCTTTGTTGTCAATTTTATTTTGTTTTCCCTATTACATTTAATCAGCGAAATCTAGATATGAAAAAAAGAAAATTAGGAGAACTGAAACCGCTCGTTCAAATTAAATAAACAGTAGAGGAGGAAGCAAGAAAAAGGGTAAAAAGCTATATTGCACTTATATAACAAAGGGAAATACATTAAAAATACTAAACCATGTCCATCCGTGTCACATTTATATTTTTTTTTTCATGACACTATAAACTCCAAGCTCTTGTACGACACATTTAACCCAATTTTGTTTTGTTTCACACTAAAAATTTCAAAACTATACTCGTGTGGCATATTTACCCTAAACTTATATCTGTATGGCACATTTACTATCCATCAAAATTTTATTAACGAACACCACTAAAAATCTTATTTGGTAGCCCACATGAATGACGAAAAGCAAATGGTATTTGACATGGCACTAACGTGACAAAAATATATCAACTTATTATATGTTTTTCTTTTCTCGTTTTCCTTTAAGTTGCTATTTTAACTTTCTCCTTCATTTTCTTCCTAGGTTTGAAGGCAGTGACAATGACGACGGTAACGATGGCAGCAGCAGTAAAGAGGGGAGGAAGGAAAATAAAGAAAATAAAGAAAATAAAATCTAGACATAGGATAAATGTGTTTGGGATTTTATGTTTCATAAGTAAATGAAATTTGGGGTACATGAATCACATAGATACACATCAGGGGTTTTTTGTATCGAAAAAATATTTAGGATAAATGGGTCACGCAAATACTAATTTTGATTAAATATGTCACGCCGATACAAATTTGAGGCTTTTGGCGTAAAAAAAAAAGAGTAAAAGTATCATAATAGACATAATTTGACCTTTTTTTTATGGCTTTTACCCAATTTTACCCTGTTCCAAGAAAACGAGATGATACAAAAGTTGCCCTCCTCAACATCTAAGCTTGTGCAGACCAAAAAAAATAAAAAGACATCTAAGCTTGTATTTTTGACACAGGCCTTGCTAGGGAAAACGTATTCAAAGTGGGGTTAACAAACCAATTTAGTTCTTTAAGTTTTAGTGTTCGAACATTTTAATGCTATATTTTTACTTTGGGCAATCAAGTCCTCCAATATTTCGGATTTATCTAACTTGGTTCTTTAAATTTTAGTTTGCACAGCAAATTCTCTAACCATTTTTGATTTGCACAATCGATTGTTTGACTTAACAACTATAAACTAAAACCGTCAAATTATGATTTTTTTTTTATTTTTTATTTTTTTGGTTTTTTGCTCATTTGGTGACAATTTAGCAGTTCGTGTCTTTTTTTTTTTTGAATCACATAAGCAATGGCGCATGTTAATTGATTGATGGCAAGTGAAATACATATTTAGCTTTCTTCAAGTTTCAGAATTCATACAATTTGATCCTCTAATATGTGTTTTAAATCAATCAAATTCGCTAACATTTTGAATATGTACGATTTGATTTTTAAGTTATATTTGGTGCAATCAAATTCTCTAACTTCTTCAAACTTATGAATCATGTACTCGAGACTGAGTGGAGCAATAGAATTTACATACCTAGTAAGCACATGTCGTGGAAGTCTTCCGATGTCCGAGAAAAGGACAGCCTCCGACTGTCGAGGGAAATAGAGAGGAGCAGTTCGTTTTGACCAACTGCATCCTCCTCCAAGAACACTTCCAGAAACAAATCTCCAAGCCCCCTAGCAAAAATCTCTAGCAATTACTGCGGGAGACATATCGCTATATTTCGTAGATCTCGAGCCGTAAATCTGTCATTCGCGTCCTGGCATGGTACACAAATACAGGAAGACCGACAAGTAATGAGTACATAGCCGTCCAACAGGAACCTAAAGAAGACAAAAGGCAAGGAATTATTTCTCGGTAAGAACTCAGAGCTCACCAAGAATGATGCGCGTCAGGCCGCATGCACATCACCGGATACTAAGTAATGATATAAGCATGCACAGTCAGACCATCAATAAAACGCCCCCACTGTGTTGTGTCGGCAAAAATGTCATGCACACTTGAAATTGATATTTGCTCGGAAAGCATGAAGATCCATATTACAAATTACAGCATGCGCCTATAACAATGGTAAAGCCTCCTTTATTGCACCCGCCATAGCAGCAGATTACAATTAGCTCATTTACTAGACCGAGAAGACATCATCTAAGCTTGAAAAGAGATTGACTAACAGTGGCATGACGAGTTACACCAAAATTTCAACTAAAATAGCGGTATAATAGATTTCAAACGAGTCAGAAATTAGAATGGTCAATGGGGTCCCAGGCCTCAATGAGGAAACATGGTTAGAGGACTCTGAATGGAATGGAGAATAGAATGGAAGTCGGTTGTCGTAGGCACTCGCACGAGCTTCTTTTACTTAAGTATTTTAGCTTCATGAGCACCCCATCAACTGCCTAAGAATTCAGTATCTTAGCTCGTAAAAATGGGAATTAGGGCTGCTGCTCTGGTAGCTGTACAAAAATTAAGATAGTCCAACTAAGAATGTTCACAAAGCATTAACTAAAAAGGCAACTAGACAGATAGGGTTAGCAAAGGAACTATTTCTCACTGAGAACCTGTTATTCTCAAAAATTGCAAGGCAATTCCTACGGCTTGTTTTTCTTTTTCTTTTTCTTTTTTTTTCGCTAGAACAATTCTCACTAGAATGCATATTATCAAGGAAGAAAGCTCTTGATCAAAACCGGAGAACATAGCATTCTAGAAGAACTCAAGATGCCTCTCACTCCGGTTATACATCCATCATCAGGATATGTCAGTGTCATTCAATGCAACAATTCAATCGTGACTGAACAGGCAGCTTCATTCTTCAAGACAATGATGCAAGCCACTTGAACTATGAGACGAAAAATTTGAATGCTTGATTAAAATAAAATTTGTCACCCACGCATGGAAGAATCAGTCCCTTACTCCACATTACATGAGAGTACCTTTACTTCACCTCACCTAGTACATCATGCTCCAGGCCGAGAGCGGCCAGCCCCTGGCAACAAGATAGAGTTCGCTGATCCAACCTCATGTAGTCTGCTTCAGGAGCGGAGAGCAACAACCCAGGACACAAAGCTAAGGTGCCAGAGATGACCACATAGAGCAAGTTTCCGTTCTGGAACTAAAAATGTCATGCAAATTTGAAAGTATGGAGAGAAGATCGTCATGTCCGTCTCGCTGCAAGCAAATTCTACCCGTCTAATTGAAATAATTGAATCTGCTGATTTGAGCAAGTTGTCCTCACAGTTAATGCCATCTCCATTTATGAAAGGCTGGTGTTAAATTTCTGCAGTGAACGGAAAAATTGGCAAAATTATCCACCTGTGGCGGTCATTAATCTTGACAAGGTAACTTAATGGCTAGTTACTCGTAAGTGTACCTTATCTTGTACTGGAATGTGCATAACTCAAATAGCATGTTGCCAGCAGCAGCCACTGAAACATCGGTTCGCAACAGCTAAGTGAGTCAAGATGCCTGACTGCACACCATATTTTCGAGCAGATTGTGCAAGACAACTAATGGAGCCCCATCAAAGTTAGATGGCAAGAGCTGAAGAAAGAAAATGTTGGAAAAATAGATAAGTTGCACTGTCAAATTCCAAAGTCAAAGTCAATTTTTGAAATTGGCCTAAATGAGAGCCAGCAATTGTAGGCAGCTAACTATTTATAAGAAGAACATGACTATAAGATTCGAGGTATACTATAATGTGGTACAACTAGAGCTCAATGCTAATGCATAAATGGGACTATGTTGTACAATCAATTGCCCTTGGTCCCCTCCCATTCGTTTTCAGGACTGAAACCCTGGAAGTTTGATCAAGAGGCTCTTGGATATACATGCTTCACAACGCTTGCGGCATTTGCAGTGGAATGAGGTCACCCATTGAGTGCATGTCGATTGGTAACTCCTATTGGTTTTGTTCAAATCAATTTCCAAACCTACGGAAACAAGGATAAGAATTCTGTGGCCTAGTGACAGTTGTTGGGCTGGAGTGGACAACTTAGGCATGTGGTTTGATTCTTCCCCGATTTTATGACTTGGTAGTTTCTGCAGGGAGGTCTGCCTCCGATTGTGAAACCGTTCTCTAGATCAAAAAACCAGAATTTCGTTCTGAAGTGGAAATCTCAAACGACCGGAGGCAGACCTCCCTGCAGAAATGCAGGCTAAGTAGAACTCTACCTAAGTCTCTAGCAAGCGATTGACATGGTTCCATTGTTCCTAGAAGACGACGATCCCTCCAACTGATCGGTCTCTAGGAAGAGCCAAGAGGAGACGAGCGAAAGCCGCATACGTTAACAGATTAGCAGATTGCAGCAGAACAGTAGATGAATCAAAAAGACATGGAGACAAAAGAATCGGTCACCGAGATGAATAGGACCGCAAACGCGACGCGCCTTAGGTCTTTGATCCGAGCTTCGAAGCGATCCATCCTAGGAGCTGCATTAAGTAGGAACGCGAATAAGATCAAATGGAAACTGTGCGGAATAAAAAAAATCAGACACACCGACTCGAAAACACACGATCGTCCATTCACAGACGCGATGGACGAACAGGACAACAGAAGCCGCCATTTAACACAGAGCTCGTTCGTAATTCAGAGACAGGAGAGAGGAAAACGAAGCAACGAACCGACAGAAACGGGATCGGAACGTAAACACCGCCTCGAGTCACGAATCAAAGCTGAGCTTCCGACGGGGTCCACGACGAGCGAAGTCGGAGGCTGTCCAGCATCCAGAGGTTTGACGACGCGTCCGGAGAGGGACGATGAGAGCGCGCCGCCGCCGCCGCCGCCGCCGATCGAGAGACGAGTCATTGGCGGAAGCGAACTCGACGACCGGAAGGCGGAGGAGCATTCGAGAGGCGTTTCGAATGGGTGAGCCGACGTGATCGGAAGAAAGTGTGATAAGAAACGGCACGCGCGAAAAATATGAGAGGGAGAAATAGCGCGCGGCAATGAGTCCAGGGGCAATGCACTGCGAGAGCACTGAGCACGCAGCACGCTCACGACCAATTGACCTTATCCAACTGTAAAAACCGATCAATGATTGCAGTAATTTCTGTCGCTTTCGTTAAAAAAAAAAAAGATTTGAAAAGCGTTTTTCCAAAGAGTAATTATTTATAGCACTTGAAAACATCAATCAACAAAAGATAATAAATATGTCTAAATATTTTCATTACGTTTTGTTCATTCATTTTTTTTTGTAAATGATGAAACGATTATTTTTTTAAAAATATTTTTTAAATCGTTCTTTTTTCGTCAAAGAAAATGAGTCTTAGATTCCGTCCGTTCGACAAAAATAACTTTCAGAAAAATATTTTTCAAATTTTTCGGTATTTTGTTCAGTTCATAAAAAAATGAGTAAAGAAAAATATTTTTCACTCATGAAAAATAATTCAAAAGTAAAAAAATGATTTTCTTTTTTTGAGGAGAGGAAAATATCTTTCCTCATCTTTCCTTCCACCACTCCTTTACATTCCTTTTCTTTTTAGTTTACTTTTTATTTCCTTCTCTTTTTCTTTTTAAAAAAATCGATTTTTTTCCTATTTTCTTTTTATTTTCCCTTATTCTTTCGCTAGCGACCGGCTGCAAGTGTGCGAATTCAAGCTTCGCTTGAGGCCAAAGATGGAGGGAAAAAAAGAAAAAAATAGAGAAAATAGAAAAAATTGAATTTTTTAGAAAAGGAAAAATATTTAAAATAAAAATCATTAAAAGGATTGCATGAGGAAATTAAATCCAATTTTATATACCAAACGGTAGAAAATGTTTTTTAGTTCACTTTCAATTGAGCACTGAAAAATAGTCATTTTTCTGAAAAATGACTTTTCAGAAAATATTTTTCCAAAACACCTCATTTAAAAAAAAATATATTTTTCGAGATTTTTCGATGCTCGGTTTATGAAAAATAAATCAATTGAGGAAAATATTTTCCGACAATGAAAAAAAATCCTTTAGAGGAAGGGATAATAATTTCTTGTTTTTGAAAAGAGAAAATAATTTTCCCTTCTATTCTTTCCTCCACAATTCCACATTCGTTGTTCTAATTTTTAGTTTTTTTTTCTTTTTTCCAATGCCAATCGCTGGCCACTAGCAGGGGATAAGTTTGCCCGTGGCTGACAAGCTCGAGCCTCACCTTGCTTGCCTTGTTGGATCTGGCGAGGCGATGCTCTAACGATGGCTGAGGACTCGTAGAGAAAGAAAAAAAAAAGCAAAAAAAATTTAAAAAAACTCAAAAATTGTAAAATAGAAAATCATTAAGAAATTGGAATCTTTTTTTAAGAAAATTAAAAAATTCCACGTTAAAAGGACAATTGGGTCTACATTACTAATTTTTAACCAAAAAATGACGCAAAAAATCAAATGACAAAAAATATTTTCCTTACCAAACGATAAAAAATATTTTTTAATTCATTTTCAGATTTCAACCAGATATTGAAAAATATTTTTATTTTTCTAAAAAACGACTTTCCTCAAGTATTTTCCAGAAGTATGATCATTAATAATTGACGGTGCTTAATCTATTCGTCTATAAATTATCTCTGATGACCAATTTACGTGACGTAAAGATGTTAGTCTTGGATTTGTTGTGACCTAAAATAAGATTCAGATTAATGGATTATCAAGCTAATTAGATAACTAACTTAATACGGACTCTCTTGAGCCCTAACAATTCGCAACTTTGATTAATTAGAATGATTATGAATTTAGAGTCTTCACTAACCATTTTTAATAGGTTAGTTAGAAACCTAAATAAAATAGTGAGAGAATTATTCCTGTGAACTAGAGGTTATGGATTTGGGGACTTGATTACATTAACTAAGTGAAGGTAATGCCCATTTGGTATCTTAATTCTATAAACATCCTAAGTTTGGCAACTCAAATTGAGTTCATAAGAGTTCAAAAGATGAAGTTATTTTTGGATTTTCGCTTGTTTAAATGAATGCATAGATGACGGGAGTGAACGATGTAGAAACTATTCTAAGTGACCTAATAATAATGAACGTGCTAAGCCTAGCATGCAACATATATAATACTAATCTATATGCAAAATTCAATTATGCATGAAAAATGGCATGATACAAATGCAATTACAATGTAATATGCGAAGCGATTTATTCTAACTATATGCATAACGTGACAATTACTATATGTACATTAGATGACAATTTATGAATGTGAGACAGGGCAAATATGACGTGGCAATCATGACGTGGAAAATATGATGACATGGCAAATAAAATGATATGCAGATGGCAAGACGTAACATGACGTGTAATGGACGACACTGCAAAAATGATGACATGACGAATGACGTGCAAAACTATGTGACAATTTAAAATATGCATTCTAACCTATACGATATGCAACATGAATTTTTTTTTAATAGTATTTTCAATGTATTTTGGGAATTAAAAATAGACTCAATTGAATATGACTTGATTTAAGATTATCTCAAAAAGTTCACGAATTAATTTGAATTAAATCACAAATTATTTATAAAAATCTTTAACCATATGTCTACATGTTTTAAAATTGGAAAGACAACACAATCTACACTAATTTGCAAATCAATTCAAACACTCTTGATTTTATTCTGTGCAATGGATGGGACTCGGTAGCTTCAAGTATCGCCGCTAAAGTACGATGGATCGGTGACGAGTCAGGACGGCCACCGGTGGTGATCGAATTAACCCAGACACGAAGAATTACCGCTTGAGAAGCACTGGGGGTCCAATCACTGCATGGGACTATTTGCTTGTCTCCTTCGTGGGTGTGCAAGAAATATTCCTTGGCCTTGTCTGCGCGTGAAAAACCAAGAATTATTCCTTATGCTTGACCTGGTCTTGTGTCAGGAAGGAAGAGCTTGGTGACGACACGTAGTGAAGCGAAGGCAACAACAGATGAGGTAGTGAGCGAAGCCGCCAAGGAGACCTGATCAATTGAAGACTTTGGAGAAGAATCCCCGTTCTCTTTTTTGGGTCTACTCTTCTTTGGCCCCTTTTTCTTTTCTCTGTGCCAATGAGCTCTTCACTTTCTCTGACACTCTCTAGCCGCCCTCTGAAAAAAGAAAAGGCACGAATAGCGCGATCGGTCGGTCACCCCAAATTGAAAGATCTTTCTTCGTATCTTTCGAGATTCACCCTACAATCATAGATTTCTTCTTATTTGGAGTAATAGCTATTCTAATAGGAAAGTGAATACTTATACAAACCAATGAAGTAATCTCATCTCCAACAAGTCAAAGATAGTTAGCTCTTGGTCTTTCGGTCAAAAATAATATCGATTTGGACGTGAGAAATATATTCTAAAGTCGGTGTTGGGTTAGTGAATAATCAAAGTTCATTGGAAGCTCAGTCTAAAATTCCTTGATGCCGAAGGCATCTTTAGGGTGATCTCGTAAATACTATGAGATGAAGACGATGGGGTCGGTCCAACGGTAGCTGTAACTGTAACAGTCCTAAGATAGCAAAATTCCTTATTGGATAAATTTCGACAAGCTAAAGGTAAGAGACAAACAATTGAGGCAAATCTAGTTGTTATATGCTTTTCAAGATCTAGAGGTAATGGTGACAATATGCAAATCTTTTTGTTTATTTTCCGTTCGAATTGATTTCTTTTTCTATTTGCGCCCACTCCTCAGTTTATTAGAGGAAAGAGAAACATCAAAGTGGAAAATTTTTCTCCTCTCCTTTTCTATACGGTGCCTACTATTTTTGTTTTATAATAGCTGAATTATTGAGCAGAATATGAATAACACTGTAATTTCAGACATTATGAACTACTTTGAATTTTACGCCTCTGTAGATTTTATCAAGAAAACTTAAGTCCAGATCATCCACCGTTGATATAATAAAATGCAAATTTATGCATGCCTAAATTAAAATGAACTAAGTGCAAACTGTATGCAAAATGATTTATTTATTTTTTTTGTAGGGAATGGGCCTTAATTTTTATGAAACAAGTTATCAAATTAAAAAAAAATCAAAATTTATGTGTCAATAGCTGTCCCTCTTTGAGTGGAGGCTCGTAGAGATTTCACTCAAAGATAAAATTGAACCATAAATTTTGATTATGCAAATGATAAACAATGAATTTTTGGTGAGGGATGATGCATGCTTTGCAAAAGATGCAAACAATAAGGAGTGCATGTCAAAGCTTCTTACTTCCTACAGAGTGGTAAAAGAGCCTGACATACGAATCGCATACAAAAGTTCCCAAATGAGGAAATGCTTTATAATGCTGTGAACTCCCTTGATCTTCGAACTTCTATTCCATTGGAAGTAAAATTCTCAACGTACTAAATTGCCCATCTATTACTTGTAGTTTCCCACAGATGCAAAATAGCACATGATATGATTCAAGAAACAATTTGATGAAAATGATTAAATGAACATTTTGCCTATACCATTGGGCAATCTTGAAAAGGACCATTCCACTTATTCCATTGGGTGAACACGAAATAAGAAACCATGCCGCCTATTCCATTGGGCGAACATTAATAGCGTGTATTGCCTATTCCATTGGGTAGACACAAAGAGATATGTCACCTATTCCACTGGGTGAACATATAAGAGATATACGCTATCTATTCCATTAGGTAGACATGAAAAAGATGAACAATATCACTTGTTCCACTGGGTGAACATATAAAGGATATGTGCTACCTATTTCACTGGATAAACATGAAAAAGAGAAGCAATTTCACCTGTTCCACTGGGTGAACATGGAATGAGGTGTGCTGCCTATTCCATCGGGCAAGTACAAAGAGATATGTCACCTTTTCCACTAGGTGTAACACGAAATAAAAAGCTATGTGACCTATTCCATTGGGCAGGCACAAAGAGATATGTCACCTCTTCCACTGGCTGAACATATAAGAGAGATAATGTTGCCTATTCTATGGAACAACCACAAAATGAATTGTGCTATTGTTGACACTTGATCTTTAATCATTTTTTCTATTGCTAAAGTAATAAAAAATCCATAAAAATTCATAAAATTGAAAAATCAACTTTGGGGACCTTAGCCAAGCCTAGGGAACCAATTTTGACCAAAAAACGATTTTTCATATTTTCAGTATTTTTACGTATTTTTTATTTATTTATTTTCAAAAATTAATAGAAAATCCATAAAAATTCATAAAATTGAAAAATCAACTTTGGGAACCTTAGCCAAGCCTAGGGAACGAATTTTGACCAAAAAATAATTTTTCATATTATATATATATTTTAATTTTTTTTAAAATACAAAAATATTTGAAAATTTTGAAAAAATAACATTTGAGGCCAAAAAATACACAAAGATAGTTAATATTTTTATTTTAAATCTATTTTCATATTGGCCATCGCAAATTCAGAAAAATCCAATTCGAGTCACGTGTTCCTTCACGAGTATAATCTCGAATCGGGCCTAAAAAAATTTAATTTGAGTCAACTTATTTTTAACTTTCACTTTTTATGAGTTGTGACATTGTCTTCTAATATTTTAAATTTTCATCTTGGCCCAATTATACCTAGAATGACTTAATTTTGCAAAAGGGCTTTAATTAAATTATGCATTATTTTCAGCGACAAGAAATGAGCTTAAATTTGACATGTGGTAAATTTTGGTGTGTCAAAAATTGTGAGGAGATTTGGACTTAAAGAAATATATTTTTTCAGGGACTGAATTGTAAATACTTAAAATTCAAGGACTAAAGTGCAAATACCTAACTCTTGAAGGATTATTTTACAAATAATAAAAAGAAAAGTTAGTGGATAAATTAGAATAGAGAAGGGAAGATGAAGAAGAGGAGATGAAGAAGAGAAGTTGGAGAAGAATGGATGGAGAAAATAAGATAAGAATAGAGAAGGGAAGATGGAGATGAAGAAGAGTTAGTAGAGAAATTAGAATGGAAGATAAGAATAGAGAAGGGAATATGGAGATTAAGAAGAGTTAGTGGAGAAATTAGAATGGGAGATAAATATGGAGAAGGGAAGATGAAGATGAAGAAGAGTTAGTGGAGAGATTAGAATGTGAGATAGAGATGGAGAATGGAAGATGAAAATGAAGAAGAGTTAGTGGAGAAATTAGAATGGGAGATAGAGTTAGTGGAAAAATTAGAATGGGAGATAGATGAGTAGGTTATAAAAGGAGAAAGAAGTGAGCTTGAGAAAGGATTCTTGAGAGAGAAAATTTGAAGTGTTTGGGAGGATTTTTTTTGGAGAGAAAATTTTGGATGTTTGAGAGAGTTTTGGGAGATTGAAGAAAAATTTGAGAGAAAGAAAATACCAAAAGAGAGAGAATTTTGAAGATGATGGGAGTTCAAAGCTAGGGATTATCATCACAAATTCCTTCATCGATCAATATAAATCAAGAGTTCATCCTCGTCAACGAGCAAGCAAATTCGAGCTAAGTGTTTTTATTTATTCATTTGTTTATGGTTTTACTTGCAAATTAGCACAAATTGTATACACTTTCTCCATCTCCTCTTTTTTTTTTCCATATTTTATGTCAGGAGAAGGATATCTCTACGTCAACAGCAAAAATCTCGTAGATATGCAAAAATCGGCCCAGACAAGCTCCTAAGCTGTCCACCGATTTCTCAATTGATCTGTGACTAAAAGTCCCTCTTAATTCAACAGAAACTCTCTATATTGGGAACATAGAGAGCGAAAATCAATTATAGAAATCCCTCCCAAAAAAATGGGAGATAAGTACTCTTTCCACTCTTTTGGTTTTAGGTGCAGATTAGCACATATTTTGTATACTGACATTTCACTCTATTTTATGTCAGGAAGCCGCAGCTCTATATCAATGGTCAACCCTATAGAAGCACAAAATCGGCTTGGAGGAGTCCTCAAGCGCGCACAAATTTCAAATTGTTGAATCAATTTGTTGTATTTTACTTTAAAGAATTCATACCGCAGAATGGAGAGGACAAAGTCCATCCGCAATTTAAATACCTGCACCATAAATCCCAAAGGGAAGAGCCAAGCCAATGCTTAGCCTCCCATTGGAGTTTTTACTTACAGTAGTTAAATACCTGCAACTTAAATACCTGTACCTTAAATCCCAAAGGGAAGAGCCAAGCCAATGCTTAGCCTCCCATTGGAGGTTTTTACTTACAGTAGTTAAATACCTGCAACTTAAATACCTGTACCTTAAATCCCAAAGGGAAGAGCCAAGCCAATGCTTAGCCTCCCATTGGAGGTTTTTACTTACAGTAGTTAAATACTTGCAACTTAAATACATGTACCTTAAATCCCAAAGGGAAGAGCCAAGCCAATGCTTAGCCTCCCATTGGAGGTTTTTACTTACAGTAGTTAAATACCTGCAACTTAAATACATGTACCTTAAATCCCAAAGGGAAGAGCCAAGCCAATGCTTAGCCTCCCATTGGAGGTTTTTACTTACAGTAGTTTAAATACCTGCAACTTAAATACCTGTACCTTAAATCCCAAAGGGAAGAGCCAAGCCAATGCTAGGCCTCCCATTGGAGGTGTTTATTCACTGTCATGTACTTCCTATAATTTAATTTTTGAATCATCAGACCCAAAAGATAAGTAGGTTGTAATACTGTACAGAAGTCGTTAACACACTCCTTCTTTCGGCTTCAGGGAATCTTTAACACTTAAAAAAATATAACAAATAAAAATATATACCATCCATGCATCCTATTTAAAAAGTGAAAACACAAAAGAGAATACCCTACTATAGCCTTAGGAATAAACCAAGCCTGAGTTGCCGAATTAGGATATCCATGAAATTAAGGTACCGAAAGGGCATTAGTTTTAATTAACTAGTGTAACCAAGTCCCCGAGCTCCTAATCTCTGGTTCGCAGGAATAAATTAGTTCTCCCGCTAATTTATTTAGGTTTCTAATCGACCTACCAAGAACGATTAGTGGCGACTCCAAATTTTAAAATCATTTAAACAAAAACCAAAGTTGCGATTCGGTAGGGCTTGGGAGGGTCCGCGTTAGGTTAGTCAAATCTAATTAACCTAATAATCCGTTAACCCCCTTTAAAATTTAAAATTTTTTTAGAGGGTCGCGACAGACTGGCGACTCCGCTGGGGACAGAGATTTTTAAATTTTCGAAAAAAGATACCAATTGGAATACTTAAATTTTTTCGAAATTTTAAGAGTCTTAGTGGACTTAGGCCAATGAAAATTTCATGCATATCTCGCTTCTGGCGATATTGTTTGGGACTCATTCTATAGGTGTTATATGTTTTTGCAGGATGGGAGTTATAAGGGGCGGAGTGTTTGGCTAACCCCTTTGTTTTGCAGGTTGGTGTTGGGTTTATTTGTTTAATTTCGCACATTTTTAGAAGCGCTGTTTTGATATCAATTGTTGTGCATGTCTTGCATACTCTGAGGATCACGACACCTGCACACACAAGCGTCTAAACCCAAGTCGCGAAATTCTTCCTAGAAAACCATAGATAGGGATCGAATATGCAAAGCTCTTGCGTCGATTGCGCTCGGGTTGACCATATTTTATTCCGCTCATTATCTGAATTGACAATTCTTCCCATTGTGATTTGATTGCGCGAAGGGTAAGTTTGTCAATTCAGATAGTGGGAGCCTTTTTAGGTCCATACATTGTCTCTCCTTCTTTTATTTTCTAGAGTCCACTCCTCACTTGAGTCATGCGCATGACTATGTGATTTGCATTTCTCCAAGGTAAAAGTAAGTTCTCTAATTTTATCTTGTATTTATTTTCGGTCGGTCCATGCTAGGTGTTAGTCAGTTTTTGAGCTTGATATTACGACCATTCTTTTTAAAAGAAAATAAAAATTAAATTTGTCCCTCATTTCTTTTAAATTTTTTTTTTGAAAAAATGATGTAAAAAAATCCCTTCATGGGAATTTTATTAACCAATAAGGGATTTTTGTCATATTTTTATTACTTCAATAAAAATGAAATTTTCCTGAAAAAATTTTCCTCTGAAAATTTCAATAAAAAGAAAAATTCCTTAAAAAAAAAACTCTAGTAGACATCAAGTGATTTTATCACATTTTTCAAATTATAAAAACTTGCAAGAAAATTCTTCTCGAGAAATTCGCTCATGTTTTTCTAAGAAAATTTTCTCTAAATAAAATTAGACTAATTGACCAATAAGAGATTTTTGTCATGTTTTTTTCTCTCCAATAAAAATGAAATTTTCCCGACAAATTTTCCTCTGAAAATTTATTTCGATAAAAAGAAAAATTCCTTTAAAAAAAACATCAAGTGATTTTATCACATTCTTTCAAATTATAAAAACTTGCAACAAAAATTCTTTTCAAGAAATTCGCTCATGTTTTTCTAGGAAAAGTTTCTCTAAATAAAATTAGACTAATGTCTCGGGGGAATTTCGTTAACCAATAAAGGATTTCTGTCATGTCTTTCCTGCTTCAATAAAAATAAAATTTTCCTGACAAATTTACCTCTGAAAATTTATTTTGATAAAAAGGAAATTCCTTCAAAAATTTTAGTAAATGTCAAAAGACTTTGTCACATTCCTTTAAAAAAATAAAAAAAAGAATAATAAATCTGAAAAAAATTCTGTATCAGAAATTAACCCATTTCTTCCTAAGGAAATTTTTTTTTCTTTCTTCTGATTTCTCTATAAAATAGAAAAAATCAAATTGGACTAATATAGGAGTCATGGACCGACATTTCTTGTGTCGCATACTAATTATATCCTTTTCTTTTGCAGGGAGATCCTAGATACCCCAGACGGGTGTAAAAATTAAGTTCAATAATATATCAAGAATCATATTCAGAAATACCAAAAGACGAAAAACACCGAGGCTTCAACCGTTAATTCTGGGGGGCAAACGAACATTGTCCATCTTTGACAGACAAAGTTGTGTCAATCCGTAAACTTGTATGGGCAGTGTATTCTGATATGACGGTGGATTTATACTGATTAAACATGGGGGCATATTTAATGTATTGCAGAGGATCCCGCGTCTTTTGAAAAACAATATGGATTATATAATCAGAACCCATGAAACAAATACCTTTACCTGATCAAATCAACCAGAGACCGGTCTTAAAATTTCCTCTTATCCGAAACATGTGGAGGGCTTTAGAGGACCGAGGTTCTATTAATGAACGTGGCCCACAGGAATTTCTCCCGACGCTACAGGCGACCGACACGAGCAAGTGGACGCCGAAAGAAACAAAATATGGATAAAAGTGGGCACACAACAGGTGGCCGGATTTACTACCAGCGCACTGATCGAGTTGTCATAGCGTTATTGTTCGTGATCTCAAGATGGATAGTGGGGGCCACCGCCGAACCCATCATCAATGTTCTCGATATCATCGTCTGGAGCAATTAAACAAGAACATCAAGAAAAACATTAAGCCTCGACATCTTCGGTACCTCAAATCGTTCTGTTATGCTATGCGGAAGAAACGATAGCAGGAAAATTAAAAAAAAAAACAAAACAAAACACGTGAAGCTTTTCTTTCATTCCATTCATCAAAGAGTATTACAACAACTCACTGGGGAGGAAAGGTAAAGCCAAACTGGGCCCTGATGACCATTACGAAAGAGCTCAACTGACTCTCCAAACAGTTGATGCTCTGGATGCACCGGGCGCTCTCGGGATCAAGCTCCGCGAGCCTAAAGAAGAGGCGATCGCACTTCTCTTTAACCTGGGCCATAGTGGCCTCGTAATGCTCAACGGCAAACTCCAGGTCCGGAACCGCTGCCCTCTCGAAAGCAATGTCTGCCATAATGTCATCAAGTCTCTCCTGCAGCCAACCACATTTACACCTCATCACAATATTGCCTGGCTCCTGTTCGGCGTAAGTTCAGACCAAGGCCAGACGGTCCACCAACTTTCCCCTCTCACGAACCAGCCACGAAAGCTGATCGTTGGCAAACTTGAGGGCCTTTTTGTGATTATCAGCCACAAACGTAACTGTTGCCAGACGCTCGTGCCGGTCTCGGTAACGGGCTTTCACGACGGCGGTCACAAGGACCGTCTCATAAGCACGGTTATAGGCAGCCAGAAAATTGATGAAGAGGGTCGAGAAGTTCCGGTACTCCTTCCCTAGTTGGGTACCCTCAACAGAAGCAGCGTCCACGGTCCTAAATAAACCGAGGATTTCAGCCTCAACGGTAGAGTTTTTGGCTATATGAGCGTAACCTCTACCAAGAAGATTGTAGAGTCTCTCCCACCCAGCTAGGACTTCGGCGGATAAGGTATGGTTAGGAGAATTGGCCATTTTTGAAAGCAGAATACGAAAGAAAGGGGGAGAGAGGTGAGGCAGATGAGCGGAATGCGAAGATGGTAATCTGCTTTGAAGTAAATATTGATTTCATAGTGACGGTATCAACCAGTCAAGATTTCTCTTCTCTACCATTCTCTATTGGCACCACCCTCGTTGGCTCGAATTCCCATCAGATGGCGACTGCGAGCTAAGCGAGTCCGAAATCTCCGCAGAAAGTTTGACGAGACACCGCCACTTTGAAAAAGAAGACGGAAAGATGAGCTGAGTGGAAGACACGGCAAACGTTAGCGAAAAGGAGATACGACTTGTCTTCATTGGAGGACCCGCCAGTAAATCGACGGTGGAGATCTTGACAGGGGCCCTCTATCACGAAAAGAAAAAAGAAGACAAACTGAGCGAGAAACAAGGATTTCCCCTTTGATCAAAAGATGAATATCAGATTTTCTCCCTCGGAAAATCTAATAGCGCTGCCCGTGAAGAGGGAAATCGTTGCTATTGCCAGAGAGAGAACTTGTCCCCATTTGATAGTCAGAGTTCATTCGCAAGAATTCGTAGGAGAAAGATAGAGAGGAAGGAGTTCTCGTGGGAGAGGAATTCAAAACCTTCACCATCAAAGCATCGACTTTCAAAGCCTGTTCCGAGAAGGCATCAACGATCTCGTGATCCCTCAAGTCCGAGAAGACATCCCGAGGCGGTCTCGAATCGGCAGTCCTAGATCTAGAAATATGTCGAGTATTAGGGGAACGGGCGCATGTTCAACCCTGGTCAAAGCTGATGAAGTTCCTTACCCTGAAGGTCTACTGGTCATGGCCATTGACGGTAATTTAGTCTCTCTATCAATCATTGTTACCGTATTAAGAAAATGCCGGTATAAGGTTGTAGCTCAAGCAAAGGCGACAGAGGCCTTAGAGATATTAAGGAGGAGTAGTGACCCGTTTGATATCGTCCTCACCGCCATGGTAGGGATTGACATGGATGTTTTCACTCTCTTGGAAGTCATCAATTCTAAATTAAACATGCCAATCCTCGTAATATCGGCAAGCGATGATTAGCAAGCCCTAATGAAGGCTGTCTTAAATGGGGCCCAAGACGTCGTAACGAAACCAGTTAGAGTTCAGATGCTTCAAAATATATGGCAGCACGTGGTAAGGAAGCAATTGCACGACCATGAGAACAAGCATCAAGCCTTTAATTTTGTTCCAAGCAACTGGAGAAAGAAGATGAGTTGGTCTCCCGAGCTGCATCGTATGTTTGTTAATGCAGTTCAGCAGCTAGGAATAGATTCGGCACGGCCGCAACATATACTGGAAATTATGAAGGTAGAGGGACTCACTAAAGCAAATGTTTCGAGTCATCTTCAGAAGTACAGAAAAAGGGTGAGAGAACACAATGCAGCTCAGAATCAAGAAAACCAAGGCGGGACTGATCCAAGCCTGAACGTCGAGTCTCCTCGCCACCATAAGTTCCCCAGGTTAGCATGGGGCGAGCCACTTCCCATCATCAACCAAGCTAGTAGCCATGCCATCAATCCCCCAGGCGTTAATCAAAGTATCCCCCAGAATCACCCTAATGCTCTTCAAGAGTATAGACCGCAGGAGCAGTGTATTCAGATTCCTTGGTTTGAGCACCAACCTGTGGCTAGAACTCATCCCATGATCAGCGCGCCTGCGCAGCTAGAGAATCAGACAAGAAGTTATCCTGAGCACTTCCACTTCTCTAATCCTCGAATGGAAGGAGTTTTTGGCAGCAGGACAGTTGGTGATCCCCACACTTTCTCGAGTAATGATGAAGGCTCCAGCATGAGAAGTCAAATTGCTCATGGCGAGGACAGAATGAGAAATCTACCGCCAGCATTTGCCAACAACAATGCCCAATTCGAGCATCAGTTGCTGGAAGGTTCAAGAGATTACCCAGATGATGAGCTTACTGCCCTGGTCAACCAGTTTAGGGTTGACAGACGTCCCAAGCCGCGATCAGGAGCCAGTGAGTAGGGACTCTCAAACATCGGTTATCCACACCCGAACCAACACGAGACTAGCTGATTATCGAAGAGCCACAGGAGAGGCAGAACTGACCTTGAATAAGTGCACCTTTCATTTCATGCTTAATTCCCCTGCGTATGATATTTTCCAGCTTTCTAGGTGTCTCGATTTAATTCAAGGACAAGGGGGCAATTTATTTATCCCGTCGAATGCGTGAATCCCTTTTTATGCTAGATTTAGGGCGGATCAATTTGTGGCAACGTCGCTGACTGCCATAATGAGAAATGTTGAATGGCCTCACGTAGGGAAATTTCAAGTGAAAAGCCCAGGCGAACTCGAAGACGGGTAACTGTGTGTCGTTCCAATTTACCCTCAATCGTTGCAAAATGCTAAATTGGATTTGTTCCATTCTCACCCAGGGGATTGCAAAGTGCCTCAAGAGTGTCGCAAAATGAAATGACCCAATGGAATGCGATAGGACTCATTCGCCTTCAAGGTAACCTTTAAATTAAAGGAGCCCTCCGGTCCACGGACCCAATGGCATGGAAAATGATGATGGTCCAAGGCAACCCGAAAGAAAACAAGGCCCAACTAAGCAAAGCACATATGTGGCAAGCTCAAAGTGAAGGGCAACTCGGGACATACAATTCAATCCAATCCAAATGAAGGAACTTCCTCAATTCAAATTCAATGGAAGTATACACAAGGGTAAAACAGTATCGTTCCAATTTTTCTAGAATATGAAGAACATATACTGCCGCATTCTCTTTCATTTTTGCAGGGGAAGTCTCTACTGGCCAAATTTTCCTGTCTACCATTCCCTATCAGTATCACCTCCGCTACTCGTCTCCAATCTCGAGCCAAGCAAATCCGACGTCTCTACGGAAAAGTTGGACGAGACGCCACTACTTTGAAAAAGAAAGGATAAAAAATAAGCTGAGTGGGAGACAAAGACATTTTCGGCAGAAAAGAGATACGACTCGTCTTTATTGAAGAACTCGCCAGCAAATTGACAGTGGAGACAGCAACAAGGGGCCCCCTTCCACGGAAAGATGGAAGGAGACGAGCTGGGCGAGAGATACGATGAAAAGAAAATCGAGAAAGCCAGAACACTCGAGAGAGGCAATACAGTTGCTAAACCCACGTCTAATTTTAAAGGAGGCATCTTTTTGATAATTCTCATTCGTGCTCGAAAGAGAGACTCTTAAAGCATACGCAGTCTCCCAGAAAAATCCAGAGAGTGAAAATACAAGAAGAGATATCAAACTTTGAGAAATCGTTAACCAAATCGAAGATGTCTCAACCCAACACACTTGAAAGTTATCGTTACTTGCTGAATATGGGAGAGGAAGAGTTCGAAGCCATATTTGGGATCGAGCCTATGGAGCCCGGCCCTTCCATCGACGACGTCCAAGAGCCCGGTAAGGACAATGACAACAACGGTAAAGGTCAAAAGAAGCGTTACCGTCGCCATACTGAGGAGCAAGTACGAAAGCTTGAAGCTTTCTTCAGAACGTGCCCTATGCCAGACGGCAAACAAAAAATGGAACTGAGTCAAGAGCTAGGCCTTGAACCTTCGCAAATCAAGTTCTGGTTTCAAAATAGACGAACCCGAATGAAGACTCGTCATGAGCACAACGAAGCCGAGTTTCTAAGAGTTGAAAATGAAAACCTCCGAGCGGAAAACAAGATGTATAAAGAGACTTTTGACTCCGCCACCTGCCCCAACTGCAATAGCCTCCTCCTCACCCTCGATGAAATGTATGATCTGAGGATCGAAAATGCACGTTTAAGAGGTGAGTTAGACCAATTTATAACAGGATCGAGTTCTGTTGGAGCAGGGTACAAAAGGACCAATGATACTGGATCAGTATCAATACCTCCCGAGGAAGAAGGGATAGATCACCACCAAGCGGACATTGACGATGATCTTTTCGCCATAATCAACCAGTTTGATATCGGTAAAGCATCGGGACTGTGATGCACTTGTTCAGCCAGTGACCACCAGACCTTCTATATGGCCGATGCATACCTAATTTGGGATGAAGCCAGCTGATCATGGGAGAGCCTGCAGAGGAAGCGGAACTAATCCTGAATGAGTGAATGTGTTTTATTTCCTTGCGTGATGTGTTTTTCTGCTTTTGTGAATGTGTAAAAGCAAGGAGTAATAATCCGACTTCCCCCTATTAAATGCTCGAATCCGCCACCTCACCAACCTCGCGACGAATTGATGGCGAGTAAAAATCTGGATAAACCTGAAGGGTAACTCCGTATCGTTTCAATTTACCCTCAATTGCTCCAAGTTTTAAAATTAAGCCCCTTCTATTCTCTGGAAATTGCAAATCGACCCGAGAACGCAATCATATCCGAATACAAGTTGAACAAAATTTGGGGGCAAATCTATTCATGGGCATTACCACGGGATGGACAGCTTCGGACAGAGGAAAGTACAAGCGAAAGACGCGAACAATCTCAGAAATGGGTAATTCTGTATCGTTCTAATGTGCACATAATCATCTCAAGTCTTGAATTGTCTTATTCCATTCTTAACAGGGATTGCAAATTACCTCGAGAAATACCGTAACATGGCATAAGGTGATACAACAAGGCTGCTTTATCCCCAAAGATTAACCTTTGAAAGGATAGCCCCATGGACACCTATGGTCCAATGGACCAAATGGTATGGGGAATGACAGTAGGTCCGAAATATCCCGAGTTCGATCCCCGAGGGTGGGGAATGTTGTATGTATTATAAATAAATGAAACAACTTTTTGTGCATTTCTTTTTGCAAGCAGGAATACTCGACGAGTAATACCGAAGTCAATATTTTGCTACATTCTCGGCTTAATGGTGAAGCATCCAACAAAAGTCGAAGAAAACTCAATCCAGCAAAATTGGTAAAAGACTTGTCCAAGGCATTCAAGATGAAGGGTAAATCAGTATCGTTTCCAATTTATCCCTTTTAATACTGGTTGACATGTCTCCTTTTCTTTTCACAGGAAATATTTATACTAACATTTAACATGTTGAAGGAGACAAATCCAAAAGAAAAGTATGATCACCTGACAAGATCTATTCTGATGAAAAATGGGGCAAATTGATCGCAAGCTCTGAAACGAAAAAGCAAATATGTCTTCCTTATCTCGTTTGGTTTCAAGAATAATTTCTCTGCTTCTTGCAGGGGCATTAAACAAACCAAAATGCTCCCTCGCCCATATGCTTCATCGCGCAGGGGTAAAGTTTGAGACAAACCACCCCTCGACATAAGGAGTAGGCTTCCCAATTTGTTCGGTCCGCCCACATACCAGGGGCAATTTAAATTCGCCCATATTTGTACATTATATAAACACACGTGATGCTAAAAAATTATCACATCTGCATTGTGCTTACACAGTTCATGAATTATGTATGACTATTCCGTGTGTTTAACTTACCAACTCCGACTTAGAGCATAAACTGCACAGGAGATATCAAATGTGCAGAATGGGGCATGACAGGATGAGGAAAGGCAAACCATTTCCACACAGGTCTAACATTTTGATCTACAGATAAACAGCCTTTCTCCAGAGTGAGAAAAAGCCATTTCGGAATGAAGTCCCCCATTCAGATTACATTCGAGGTGTTCATACTATAAGAACCTCCTTAAACAGAAGTGGTAATGCAATACATGATCTATATGTTGATCGATTGCATCATGAGTTATTACATAGACTGCCTTTAATCATGGCAAACTTAGCTGAACAATTTTGTATGAACCAATGAACGCATTGATGAAAATGCTTGCACATGTTAGCTCTGACATTGCCCGACAGGCAACACATTCCCGGTGTTTGAGTTACCTTCCAAAGTCTTGAAATTCATTCGGCGATTATTGAATGAACAAGCCTGGTTGTCCAGAAGCCACCAAGCATTTCTTCCAAATTCTCAGGTAAGTATATCTTCAACCAGAACCTTTCAAGAGAATGAATTCTGACGGTTGTTGGGATACTCGAATCCATTGCGGTATATACAGGTATCCACATTCTTCAATAAAGCATGATTTGTCTCAAGGACAATAATGTTCGAGACCTTTTGATCTCTGCCTCTTTGGTTTATTCCTAAAACGACAAGAGAATATAATTTAGGTTTGAGCTTCTGCAGGATTCCTGGTCTCCCCAGATTTCAGAATGGCACCCTTTGAGGTACACAAAGTCCTTCTTACAGGCAAATCAAGTCCTTCTTACAGGCACAAAGTCCTTCTTACAGGCAAACAAAGTCCTTCTTACAAGCAAATCAAGTCCTTCTTAAAGGCATAAAGTCCTTCTTACAGGCATAAAGTCCTTCTTACAGGCAAATCAAGTCCTTCTTATAGGCAAACTAAGTCCTTCTTACAGGCAAACTAAGTCCTTCTTACAGGCACAAAGTCCTTCTTACAGGCAAATCAAGTCCTTCTTACAGGCACAAAGTCCTTCTTACAGGCATAAAGTCCTTCTTACAGGCAAATCAAGTCCTTCTTACAGGCAAATCAAGTCCTTCTTACAAGCATAAAGTCCTTCTTACAGGCAAACAAAGTCCTTCTTACCGGCAAATCAAGTCATTCTTACAGGCACAAAGTCCTTCTTACAGGCAAAGTAAGTCCTTTTTACTGGCAAACAAAGTCCTTCTTACAGGCAAATCAAGTCCTTCTTACAGGCAAAGCAAGTCCTTCTTACAGGCACAAAGTTCTTCTTACAGGCAAAGCACCAAGTCCTTTTTACTAGCACCAAGTCCTTTCTACAGGCACCAAGTCCTTCTTACAGGTATCTCCATGTGGTGACCTACCATACGGGTCAAATCTCAATCAAAATTTAATCAGTAGAATCCTTTTATTAGGAATCTACCATGGTACGACCCACCATACGGGTCAAATGGTATGACCCACCATACGGGTCAAATTTTAATTCAATTTTTAATCAGTAGAATCCTTTTATTAGGAATCTACCATGGGTTGATCCACCATACGGATTCAAGTTCAACCACCCTAAAGTTTTTTTATATAACGAATCCTTAGGTTCTCATTTCATTTTCAGTGGAACAATCATGTCACGACTCTTTTTATTTCCTTGTATTGAGTCGATAAGAATCCAGGTGTCATCTCGTCTTTGAAATGAACCTCTACCGAGCTTCCTTTCAAAGAGGGGCAGCTGTTGACACCTGATCTTTAATCATTTTTTCTATTGCTAAAGTAATAAAAAATCCATAAAAATTCATAAAATTGAAAAATCAACTTTGGGGACCTTAGCCAAGCCTAGGGAACCAATTTTGACCAAAAAACGATTTTTCATATTTTCAGTATTTTTACGTATTTTTTATTTATTTATTTTCAAAAATTAATAGAAAATCCATAAAAATTCATAAAATTGAAAAATCAACTTTAGGAACCTTAGCCAAGCCTAGGGAACGAATTTTGACCAAAAAATAATTTTTCATATTATATATATTTTTTAATTTTTTTTAAAAAAAATACAAAAATATTTGAAAATTTTGAAAAAATAACATTTGAGGCCAAAAAATACACAAAGATAGTTAATATTTTTATTTTAAATCTATTTTCATATTGGCCATCGCAAATTCAGAAAAATCCAATTCGAGTCACGTGTTCCTTCACGAGTATAATCTCGAATCGGGCCTAAAAAAATTTAATTTGAGTCAACTTATTTTTAACTTTCACTTTTTATGAGTTGTGACATTGTCTTCTAATATTTTAAATTTTCATCTTGGCCCAATTATACCCAGAATGACTTAATTTTGCAAAAGGGCTTTAATTAAATTATGCATTATTTTCAGCGACAAGAAATGAGCTTAAATTTGACATGTGGTAAATTTTGGTGTGTCAAAAATTGTGAGGAGATTTGGACTTAAAGAAATATATTTTTTTAGGGACTGAATTGTAAATACTTAAAATTCAAGGACTAAAGTGCAAATACCTAACTCTTGAAGGATTATTTCACAAATAATAAAAAGAAAAGTTAGTGGATAAATTAGAATAGAGAAGGGAAGATGAAGAAGAGGAGATGAAGAAGAGAAGTTGGAGAAGAATGGATGGAGAAAATAAGATAAGAATAGAGAAGGGAAGATGGAGATGAAGAAGACTTAGTAGAGAAATTAGAATGGAAGATAAGAATAGAGAAGGGAATATGGAGATTAAGAAGAGTTAGTGGAGAAATTAGAATGGGAGATAAATATGGAGAAGGGAAGATGAAGATGAAGAAGAGTTAGTGGAGAGATTAGAATGTGAGATAGAGATGGAGAATGGAAGATGAAAATGAAGAAGAGTTAGTGGAGAAATTAGAATGGGAGATAGAGTTAGTGGAAAAATTAGAATGGGAGATAGATGAGTAGGTTATAAAAGGAGAAAGAAGTGAGCTTGAGAAAGGATTCTTGAGAGAGAAAATTTGAAGTTTTTGGGAGGATTTTTTTGGAGAGAAAATTTTGGATGTTTGAGAGAGTTTTGGGAGATTGAAGAAAAATTTGAGAGAAAGAAAATACCAAAAGAGAGAGAATTTTGAAGATGATGGGAGTTCAAAGCTAGGGATTATCATCACAAATTCCTTCATCGATCAATATAAATCAAGAGTTCATCCTCGTCAACGAGCAAGCAAATTCGAGCTAAGTGTTTTTATTTATTCATTTGTTTATGGTTTTACTTGCAAATTAGCACAAATTGTATACACTTTCTCCATCTCCTCTTTTTTTTTTTTCATATTTTATGTCAGGAGAAGGATATCTCTACGTCAACAGCAAAAATCTCGTAGATATGCAAAAATCGGCCCAGACAAGCTCCTAAGCTGTCCACCGATTTCTCAATTGATCTGTGACTAAAAGTCCCTCTTAATTCAAAAGAAACTCTCTATATTGGGAACATAGAGAGCGAAAATCAATTATAGAAATCCCTCCCAAAAAAATGGGAGATAAGTACTCTTTCCACTCTTTTGGTTTTAGGTGCAGATTAGCACATATTTTGTATACTGACATTTCACTCTATTTTATGTCAGGAAGCCGCAGCTTTATATCAATGGTCAACCCTATGGAAGCACAAAATCGGCTTGGAGGAGTCCTCAAGCGCGCACAAATTTCAAATTGTTGAATCAATTCGTTGTATTTTATTTTAAAGAATTCATACCCCAGAATGGAGAGGACAAAGTCCATCCGCAATTTAAATACCTGCACCATAAATCCCAAAGGGAAGAGCCAAGCCAATGCTTAGCCTCCCATTGGAGGTTTTTACTTACAGTAGTTAAATACCTGCAACTTAAATACCTGTACCTTAAATCCCAAAGGGAAGAGCCAAGCCAATGCTTAGCCTCCCATTGGAGGTTTTTACTTATAGTAGTTAAATACCTGCAACTTAAATACCTGTACCTTAAATCCCAAAGGGAAGAGCCAAGCCAATGCTTAGCCTCCCATTGGAGGTTTTTACTTACAGTAGTTAAATACCTACAACTTAAATACCTATACCTTAAATCCCAAAGGGAAGAGCCAAGCCAATGCTTAGCCTCCCATTGGAGGTTTTTACTTACAGTAGTTAAATACCTGCAACTTAAATACATGTACCTTAAATCCCAAAGGGAAGAGCCAAGCCAATGCTTAGCCTCCCATTGGAGGTTTTTACTTACAGTAGTTAAATACCTGCAACTTAAATACATGTACCTTAAATCCCAAAGGGAAGAGCCAAGCCAATGCTTAGCCTCCCATTGGAGGTTTTTACTTACAGTAGTTTAAATACCTGCAACTTAAATACCTGTACCTTAAATCCCAAAGGGAAGAGCCAAGCCAATGCTAGGCCTCCCATTGGAGGTGTTTATTCACTGTCATGTACTTCCTATAATTTAATTTTTGAATCATCAGACCCAAAAGATAAGTAGGTTGTAATACTGTACAGAAGTCGTTAACACACTCCTTCTTTCGGCTTCAGGGAATCTTTAACACTTAAAAAAATATAACAAATAAAAATATATACCATCCATGCATCCTATTTAAAAAGTGAAAACACAAAAGAGAATACCCTACTATAGCCTTAGGAATAAACCAAGCCTGAGTTGCCGAATTAGGATATCCATGAAATTAAGGTACCGAAAGGGCATTAGTTTTAATTAACTAGTGTAACCAAGTCCCCGAGCTCCTAATCTCTGGTTCGCAGGAATAAATTAGTTCTCCCACTAATTTATTTAGGTTTCTAATCGACCTACCAAGAACGATTAGTGGCGACTCCAAATTTTAAAATCATTTAAACAAAAAACAAAGTTGCGATTCGGTAGGGCTTGGGAGGGTCCGCGTTAGGTTAGTCAAATCTAATTAACCTAATAATCCGTTAACCCCCTTTAAAATTTAAAATTTTTTTAGAGGGTCGCGACAGCTATTTGTTCCACTTGTTAGACACAAAAGCCATGTCACTTGTTCCACTTGGTGAACATATAAAGAATACATGCTACCTATTTCACTAGGTAGACACAAAAAGAGAAACAATGTCACCTGTTCCACTAGGTGAACATGGATTGGGTTGAGCTATCTATTCCGCTGGCTAGACAAAGAGAGAGTACATTAAGAATAATTAGGAGACAATACCTAAATTCTTCTTCTATTACTAAAAATGATAGAACTAATTGCATTGCACCTGTTCTTTTACCTGAAACAAGGTTAAAATAACACATGTGCATGGGCAAAGAAAAGAGAATTCACGAATCTCCCTGCATTATCAAGCTTCACGTGGGAATTTAACAATAAAGAAAACAATTTCGTCTTTTTGACAATTTGATCACATCGAATGAGGAATATTCAATTAGAAAAGACTTTTCAATCATTCCCAATGAAAGACTTTTGACTCGACTTTTGATGCGAGTATAAGAATCACTCGAACTCTCTTCATCATTGTCGCGACCCTCTAAAAAATTTTATCTTCAAAAGGGGTTAATGGATTATTAGGTTAATTAGATTTGACTAACCTAACGCGGACCCTCCCAAGCCCTACCGAATCGCAACTTTGGTTTTTGTTTAAATGATTTTGAAATTTGGAGTCGCCACTAATCGTTCTTGGTAGGTCGATTAGAAACCTAAATAAATTAGCGGGAGAACTAATTTATTCCTGCGAACCAGAGATTATGAGCTCGGGGACTTGGTTACACTAGTTAATTAAAACTAATGCCCTTTCAGTACCTTAATTTCATGGATATCCTAATTCGGCAACTCAAGCTTGGTTTATTCCTAAGGCTCTAGTAGGGTATTCTCTTTTGTATTTTCACTTCTTAAATATGATGCATGGATGGTATATATTTTTATTTGTTATATTTTTTTAAGTGTTAAAGATTCCCTGAAGCCGAAAGAGGGGGTGTGTTAACGACTTCTGTGCAGTATTACGACCTACTCATCTTTTGGGTCTGATGATTCAAAAATTAAATTATAGGAAGTACATGACAGTAAATAAACACCTCCAATGGGAGGCCTAGCATTGGCTTAGCTCTTCCCTTTGGGATTTAAGGTACAGGTATTTAAGTTGCAAGTATTTAAACTACTGTAAGTAAAAACCTCTAATGGGAGGCTAAGCATTGGCTTGGCTCTTCCCTTTGGGATTTAAGGTACAGATATTTAAGTTGCAGGTATTTAACTACTGTAAGTAAAAACCTCTAATGGGAGGCTAAGCATTGGCTTGGCTCTTCCCTTTGGGATTTAAGATACAGGTATTTAAGTTGCAGGTATTTAACTACTGTAAGTAAAAACCTCCAATGGGAGGC
This sequence comes from Psidium guajava, assembly GCA_016432845.1. Classification (NCBI taxonomy): domain Eukaryota; kingdom Viridiplantae; phylum Streptophyta; class Magnoliopsida; order Myrtales; family Myrtaceae; genus Psidium; species Psidium guajava. The sequence goes on from CM028228.1 coordinate 38,983,414, forward strand.
TAAGCATTGGCTTGGCTCTTCCCTTTGGGATTTAAGGTACAGGTATTTAAGTTGCAGATATTTAACTACTGTAAGTAAAAACCTCCAATGGGAGGCTAAGTATTGGCTTGGCTCTTCCCTTTGGGATTTATGATGCAAGTATTTAAATTGCGGGTGGACTTTGTCCTCTCCATTTTGGGGTATGAATTCTTTAAAATGAAATACAACGAATTGATTCAACGATTTGAAATTTGTGCGCGCTTGAGGACTCATCCAAGCCGATTTTGTGCTTCCATAGGGTTGACCATTGATATAGAGCTGCAGCTTCCTGACATAAAATAGAGTGAAGTGTCAGTATACAAAATATGTGCTAATATGCACCTAAAACCAGAAGAGTGGAAAGAGTACTTATCTCCCGTTTTTTTGGGAGGGATTTCTATAATTGATTTTCGCTCTCTATGTTCCCAATATAGAGAGTTTCTTTTGAATTAAGAGGGATTTTTAGTCACAGATCAGTTGAGAAATCGGTGGACAGCTTAGGAGCTTGTCTGGGCCGATTTTTGCATCTTTACGAGATTTTTGCTGTTGACATAGAGATATCCTTCTCCTGACATAAAATATGGGAAAAAAATGGGAGATGGAGAAAGTGTATACAATTTGTGCTAATTTGCGAGTAAAACCATAAATAAATGAATAAATAAAAACACTTAGCTCGAATTTGCTTGCTCGTTGACGAGGATGAACTCTTGATTTATATTGATCGATGAAGGAATTTGTGATGATAACCCATATCTTTAAACTCCCACCATTTTCAAAATTCTCTCTCTTTTGGTATTTTCTTTCTCTCAAATTTTTCTTCAATCTCCTAAAACTCTCTCAAACATCCAAAATTTTCTCTCCAAAAAAGTTCATCCTCTCAAGCTCACTTCTTCCTCCTTTTATAATCTACTCATCTATCTCCCATTCTAATTTTTCCACTAACTCTATCTCCCATTCTAATTTCTCCACTAACTCTTCTTCATTTTCATCTTCCATTCTCCATCTCTATCTCACATTCTAATCTCTCCACTAACTCTTCTTCATCTTCATCTTCCCTTCTCCATATTTATCTCCCATTCTAATTTCTCCACTAACTCTTCTTCATCTCCATCTTCCCTTCTCTATTCTTATCTTATTTTCTCCATCCATTCTTCTCCAACTTTTCTTCTTCATCTCCTCTTCTCCATCTTCCCTTCTCTATTCTAATTTATCCACTAACTCTTCTTTTTGTTATTTGTAAAATAATCCTTTAAGAGTTAGGTATTTGCACTCTAGTCCTTGAATTTTAAGTATTTACAATTCAGTCCCTGAAAAAATATATTTCTTTAAGTCCAAATCTCCTCACAATTTTTGACACACCAAAATTTACCACATGTCAAATTTAAGCTCATTTCTTGCCGCTGAAAATAATGCAGAATTTAATTAAAGCCCTTTTGCAAAATTAAGTCATTCTGGGTATAATTGGGCCAAGATGAAAATTTAAAATATTAAAAGACAATGTCACAACTCATTAAAAATAAGTTGACTCAAATTAAATTTTTTTATGCCCGATTCGAGATTATACTCGTGAAGGAACACGTGACTCGAATTGGATTTTTCTGAATTTGCGATGGCCAATATGAAAATAGATTCAAAATAAAAATATTAACTATCTTTGTGTATTTTTTTGGCCTCAAATGTTATTTTTCCAAAATTTTCAAGTATTTTTGTATTTTTTTTTAAAAAATTAAAAAATATATAAAAAATATGAAAATTTATTTTTTGTTCAAATATGGTTGCCTAGGCTTGGCCAAGGCTTCCAAAGTTGATTTTGCAATTTTCTCATTTTTTCTTTATTTTTTGTTTTATGAATTTTCGAAAATAAAAATATCGAAAAATATCAAAAATATGAAAAATTATTTTTTGGTCAAAATTGGTTCCCTAGGCTTGGCTAAGGTCCCTAAAGTTGATTTTTCAATTTTATGAATTTTTATGGATTTTTTATTACTTTAGCAACAGAAAAAATGATTAAAAATCAGGTGTCAACAATCATGTTTAAAAAAGGTTTGGATATTCTCAAAATCAGTATGACCTGACCAATCTGAAAGATCTTTATAAAGATTGAAATACAGGTTTGGTCCAAGGTAACAATGAGGACTCATGAGAGTTAAGGCTTTTGAAAGAATCGATATCATCAATTGTTCCAGGTTTACAAGTCAGGAACCCTAAAACATAAGATAGAAAAATCTTGCTCGCACTTCTTTGAGCAACATTTATAAGCATATGAAACTCTATGTTAACTCAAGTACTCTAAATCTGAAGAGACTTCAATAAGGGTTATAACACAGACTTGGGTAGGCTAGAAATGAAAGGCCTGTTTATTGCAAAAAAAAAAAAAGTACATTAGAGAATGGGAATTGGTGACCATCCAATATCTTCATTTTCCTTCCACCACAGATTCTTGCTCCGATCATTTTCATTGATATTCTGAGAACTGCTGGTGTCTCTTGGCAAGTACTCCACGTATTTTCCTTCTCTAAGGAACTTCCGAATGATTTCTTTTAAGGAAACATCTTTGCACATCATTTCTATTGAGGCCTCTCTCTTCCTCCTCCTTTTTTGAATTTTTCTTTAAGAGATCTCTCTTTTCTTTTCTTTTTTCTTTCTTTCTTTTTCTTTCAACAAAGATTTTTCTTTTGGAGAGGGAGAGAGGAACTTGCTTGAGGGAATCCTTTTGCACACTTCCTTTGATGTATTTCCTTCTAAGCCTCCATTTGCCCCAAAGTCACTTCATACTTTGTTCATCTCAACGTTTTGAGATGGTCTCTTTAATTCACCATGCGAATGATCACCAATTTGAGTTGAAATGAATCCACTACTCAAATTGGGTAAGCAAGGAGTATAGTGTGTAAGGATATAGAACGAAATGCTCCTAGTCATATCTAAAGCACTTGAACTAATATAGAATTCTCATGAGATAAATATACTTGAAGATTGATGCAAGTGAAAGTAAGAAAATTATAACCATTTTTAATCTTCCAAAAAATTGCCTTAGCTTAAGATTGTTCCTAACAAGAATAAGAACTGAAATGCCTCTCTTCACTTCGGTCGTCATACAATTCGCAAGATAACCCTTCAACCTCATGAGCGTGGAAATGACTTGCCTTTTGTTGTCCTGATATTTCTCATTCAATGTGATTGTTGCATTAGATCACATATGAAAATCAGTAATACAGACAAAATAAATGTGTATAGAACTTTAAGCTCATGAAACTCAATCTGAGACTTGATTATTCACAAAATCAAAGAGTGAGTACAAATCAAGTGTAATCATGCATAAATTATGCAACCCTTGAGCATTTTCAAAGCATGTAAAGTGAAGCAATGACTTGTGATAGTTTTATGAAAAACTCATGAATATTCTTAAGAAATGAACTATGCAAGCATGTTTAGATTTGCAAGAAAACTCTCAAGAATGGGGAACTATAGATTGCCCCCGCATATGCAAATGGATTTAGCAAGTTTGAGAGCTTAATCCTTGGATTGGAAAAGACTCGTTCCTAACTTTTTCCCTAGCACAAAGAGAAATATGTGTGAAATAAATTAGGTGAGGACTCGAGATGCTTTGGCTGTCTGTTGGAGACAATTGTCATGTTGGTCATATGCCCCTCCAAAAATAAAAATTGAGCGTCACTTTGAAAATGGCATGAAATAATAAAAAAAGGCATACTCCCTTTTCTAGGTTGGGGTTCGCTGTCATTTTGCCTCATCTACTGTCAAATAGACCGCATCGGGTGGCCATAACTTTGCAAAGATCTAGGGTTACCCCTAGGTATGATAAATAGCATGAATTTGATCTCAGATTTTGGCAAAGGTTCCATCTGACAATTGCCCCTACAAGAAAGAAAATAAAGTGTCATTTTCAGAATTGTTGAAGCCTGAATAGGGATACTCCCTTTTAAATTGAGTGGCCTTAGCTTTGCCCTACTTTCCATTAGCTGATATGATATGGTCAAGGTTGAAACATGAATCAATCTTTCATTGGCCGATAGCCTGATATATGAATTAGTACAGATTCAGCTAGATTTTCCAGCTTGACTGTGAGCTATGGGATTCAAAACTCATGTAGGAATTTTGCAAGGTCGTCCGAAGGTTGATTGAGCCAAGTGCAAAGTCCAGGTTGAGTATCTGTGCGATGCCCCTAGATTAATTCTCTACCGATCCAATGTCGTCTTGAACTGATGAAATAGGGCTGTTTGGATGCTCTTGCTTCACTCGTGAAGCCATATATGGGCCATCATGGACGTTCATAGACATGGTGCACTAGGCATAGACGTCGTGGTTGATACTCGAGTGCATTCAGTTTAGCATCCTCAAAAGATTAGGGGATGCGACCCCACCACTATAGGTGTAATGGGCACAATAGCATGACTCAACTAGAGGGACTCAATTTGCAACGATAGACATTTCATTTGTTCCTCCATGCTAGCAAGACATCTTTGTATGTCCAATCGATTGGCTAGATTTATCTTGGACCGTGTATGGACAGGTGATTTTCGACTATCCATATTCACCTAACCCGAAAACATCATTTTCCAAGTTCGAACTTCGAAGGATCACTTTAGAGTGGGCCACAAAAGGGGCCGTCAGTTGGCCTCAGCCCAGCGGGTGATTCTCGGTTAGGACTTACAGAATTGCGGAAGGCAGGTTCAATGTCTCGTGATGATGGTTCATGGTGAGGGGTGAATTATCGCCCAGTCAAGTTTGAAACAAATTTGAGGTTTGTTGGAATGAGACTTATCACTCATTCATGACGATTGTGGATGCTCATAAAGATAAATCCCAAGCGGTGCAAATCTGGAGGAGGCTCCACTTGTTGAAAGGTCAGCATACTTGACTGATGAGCGTTAACAGAACCAAGACAACTAAAACTCTGTCGTGATAACACCTGAACAGATGGAGCCGTGGGAACTCGTTATTTAACTTGTTCATAGGTGGCTAGTAGCCTGCGACTCTTCGAGGGGAACAACGATCGTGGTCGAAGCTGCTCTTGATGGCGCTCTTGGTGCTTTCGACTGGGAAGCGACCAACGACTCTTGGTGTAGACAACCTTCTAACGTCGCTATTAGTCGAGGTTCGGTGGCCATGAGGTTCTTCGAAAAACCTACAAAAGGAAATAATAACTCACTGGGTTGCTAGGAATAGGCCACCGACTGGATTGATATTTGCTGGATGTGTTCTCGGCCGCTTGAGGAATCATCTTGCAGGAATATTCTTCAGGAGATTAAGGAGCCATGAATGAGCTTTCTGCTATTGCTCCAAGACTATAGACATGGCAACCAGGAGCTTTTTTCCAACCTTGTGATGACGAGAAAGGTAGAAGCAACTGGATGGGGGGAACCATCCGTTCACATTAGACAGAACTATCCATTCCCACGCTCATTTTCGACCTCTAACCAAAGCTCTTTCCTTTTGTCCCTTTTATCAAGATATTCTCTCCTTTGTTTCTTGATGCAAACCCACAGCAATCAGTAGCTACAGTGGACCCTTGGCAAAACAATCCAGAAGAAAAGAAGAGAAAAGGATACAAAACAAATTTAGAAAGATAAACAATCGGAGGCAGAGTTTAGTGAGGGAAGAGACAACCCGTCTTGTTATTGTTGACACCTAAATTTCGACTAACATTTTTAATCATTTTTCATAAAAAAAAAATGGAACTAATTTTAGTTCTTGCCAAAAATAATTAAATCATTTTTCATATTTATTCATGCATCTCATTCTGGTTGCGACGGAGGATATGAGCTTAAATTGACAGGTGATTGAACTAAGCATAGGGGAAATGTGTTGAAAATTCTATGAAGGCTTGGATTTAAAGAAATATTTTCTCAGGGACTGAATTGCAAATACTTAAGACTTCAAGGACTATAATGTAAATATTTAAAACTTGAGGGACTATTTTGCAAATAACTAAAAAAGTGAGTTAGTGGAGAAATTAGAAAGAAAAGTGGAGAAAAGATGATGGAGAAAGAAGAGAAGATTGAGAAGAGTTGATGAAGAAGGAAAGATGAAGAAGAGTTAAGAGAGAAAAGAAGATGGAAAAGAAATCCTAAAGAGAACAAAATGAGAGTATATTTTTAGGGGAGAGTTTTGGAAGCTCAGTGTCGCCATCGCCAATTCCTCTTTCATCGACACAAAACTACATCCATCCCCATCGTTGGAGTTATGATCCAAGATCCTGATCAACAACGCAATACAAGGTTGGAATTTAGTAGTCAAATTCGCCAAATTATTTAATGATTATAATCTTTAGAATATCAAAAAATTTGTTGCCTAAATTGATTGATCTGAATCCCGATTAAATCTTGCTATATATATCATTCTATTGCCATGCTTAAAAATTACATCTTTCAAAAATTCACATCTTGCACGCGTGATCTATTTTGTAAATATTTATGTTAAACCGCATTTTTTTTAAGATCACATCTCTAAAATGAAAATTCATGTTAAAAAAAAAATCATTCATGGCATGCTTTGCATATAGTTTAGTTCTTCACATTATCATATAAAAAAAACAAAAAAAAAACTGCACCTTTTAACTTCAAGTGAAAATTCATCATAAGTGTCAAATTGAACATCTTTCATGAAATTGGTACCCAAACTCATTAATCTTTAGTTTGTGGGAATAAAGTATTCCTTCCAATACTTTATTTAGGTGTCTAATCAACCTATCCAAAATGATTAGTAGCGACTCCAAAAATTAAAATCTTTTGTCTAATGATTACTTGAACAACAAATCACGATTTGATAGAACTTGAAAGAGTTTGAGCTAATTTAATTAATCTAATTAATTAACTTGATAATCCATTAACCTAAAATTTGAAAAGCTCGATTTTCTTTTAGGTCGCGACAATTATGGCCATCATGAGTTCCGCTCAGATCTGTCGGATAAGCTGCGATGTAAGGCTTTGTTAGATGTTGACATAGCAAAGAGGGCACTAAATTGAGCCAGTGTTGGTGGTGGTCATTGAGGATAACACGATCAACGTGGGAAAAAAAAAATGAAACAGGGACATCGCTCAAGACTACAACAGCAAGATGCTAAAACTTGGCGCTAAAGTTTTTTCCTTGTACGGGTGTTGCTTTTATGCAAGAGAGTTGTCACAAATAAAAGGATGATGAGATGTGAAAAGTGAGAGGAATCCTCAATGTAGGCGAACGAGTTCTGTGAAGAAAGGAATCTACCTGGCAGCTTCTTCATTGATCAGCTTGAAGGCTTCCAATGAAATTTTCCTTTGCTTCTACCCTTCTCCATTGGAATTGTGAGAGGATGGGTGAATGCAAGTGACCCACGATTTCCTACCTAAGTAGAGGAAATAATGAGTATATAACTCAAGAGAGATGAGTCTATGACTCGTTTAATTGGTCTGATTTTGTTTTTCCATTTTTATGTAGAAATTAGGATTGATTTTCCCTAGAAAAAACCATGTGAATTCTTCAGGAAAAATCTTCTTGCAAATTAACAACTTGCAAAAAATGTGATAAAGTTCTTTTGACATTTAAAAAATTTCCCAAAGGATTTTCTTCTTTTATCACAATGAGTTCCCAAGGTCAAATTTGTCAAAACAAATCTTCTTACTCATTGGAGTATTGTGGGAAATGTGATAGAATCTTTTATTGGTCCACAAATTCCTGAAGGGATTTTTTTTCATTTTTTTAAATGACCCATCAATCTGATTTTTTAAAAAATGACCACGATATTAAATTCAAAATTGAATTGACACCTATCATGGACTGACCGAAAATAAAATAAATATGAGATGAAGTTAGAGGTCTTATTTTACCTGTGGAAAATGAAATGCCAATCACATGCAAATGGATCGTGAGGTTCGATTTCTATCTAACATGGCTTAACAAAAATAGAGTCCCAAGTGATGGCAGAAGTGTTTTTAATCAAATACCATTCCAAGCCTAGCCATTTGGGTTCAATAGGGAGTTAAGTGTGCAAGCGTGTTGCTAAAGCAATTAAGGCATGCATAATAGTTTAATAGCAAACACCTCTTCAATATAAACCATTACACATTTTCCTTTAACCTGCAAGAAAGGGTTACCAATCACCCGCCCCTTATCACTCCATTTTGCAAGAACATTTAGCACCTTATAAATGAGATGCAATCAATGCTTGTTGCGCTAGTAGACATTCATGCAATTTTGAAGGCCTAAGTCCATTAAGGCTCTTAAATTTTTGAAATTGTCCAAATGCACCAATTAATGCTTTTAATTTTCGAAAGTTCAAGTTTAACCAGTCCTTGATGGAGTCATCAAGCTATTGCAACCTAAAATATGATTTAGGTTAATGGATTATCGGGTTAATTAGATGACTAACCTAATACGGACTCTTTCGAACCCTACCAATTCACAACTGTGATTAATTACAATGATTATAAATTCGGAGTCATCACTAACCATTTTCAGTAAGTTAGTTAAAAACATAAATAAAATAGTGAGATAACTATTTTCTTTCTATGAACCAGAGGTTATGGATTCGGGGACTTGATTACATTAAATAATTAAAGCTAATGCCTTTTTGATACATTAATTATATGAAAATCCTAAGTTTGGCAACTCAAATTGATTTCATTAGAGTTCAAAAGATGGAGTTATTTTTGGATTTTCGCTTGCTTAAATGAATGCATGGATGACGTGAATGAATGACATGAAAACTATTCTAAGTGACCTAATTACAATGAATGTGCTAAGCCAAGCATGGAACAATATATAATGCTAACCTAAATGCAAAATTCAATTATGCATGCAAAATGACATGATAGCAATGCAATTACAATGTAACATGTGAAGCAATTTATTCTAACTATATGCAAAACATTACAATTACTATATGTACATTAGATGACAATTTATGAATGTGACACACAAACGAATAACATGGCATAATGACGGGGCACACATGATGTGCTAATCATAATGTGGCAAATATGATGACATGGCAAATAAAATGGTATGCAAATAGCATGGCATAACATGACGTGTAATGGATGACATGGCAAAAATGATGACATGATGAATGACGTACAAAACTATATGATAATTAAATATGCATTCTAACATATATGATACACAACATGAATGATTTTTTGTTGTTGGCATTTTCAATGTATTTTGGGAATTAAAAATGGAATCAATTGAATATGACCCAATTTAAGATTATATCAAAAAGTTCAAGAAATAATTTGAATTAAATCCCAAAATTATTTAGGAAATCTTTAATTCTATGTCTACATGTTTTAAAATTGGAAAGACTATGCAATCTACACTAATTTGCAAATCAATTCAAACACCATTGATTTTATTCCATGCAATCCATAAGATATGATTTTTAAGAAATCCTATCTTTCTAAAATTTGGTTAGATAAGGTTAAGAGGAAACCTTATCTTACTAAATTGTTAGGAATCTTTAAGTCTTGGAAACAAATCAAGAGGTATGCTAGAGATAATGCATGATTTTTCAAAATAATTTTTTATTATCCAAATTGACTTGATGAAATTGGCGGATCGTATCTGAATGATTATAAAGTGGATCGTCCAATTTTCCGTGTTTATTTGAGATCGGCAAATCATGCCAAGTACTTATGGGTTGGATCGTCCAATAAAAAACATGTTATCATTTAGGAAATTTTCCTAAACTTGAATTTTTTTTTATCTATAAAATATGCTAAACATGTCAAACCCGTTCAAATTAGAAAGCATGATATTCAAAATATATCGCATAGAGAAATATGCTAAACATGGTTCGACCAATCACGCAAATATTTTGTAATATTTCGTTTTTCAAATCGAGCTTCGATGGATTCGGATCGGACCGGGGAGTCACACACGCACGGGCAAGGATGGGTGGATCGCGATGGTGCCCAAAATGCTTAGGGAAGACCTCCAAAACAGAGAGCAATGGCTTCGGAACGGCGGATGGTCACGAGGCGTTGCGATGTATGGGACGAGGTAGCTTCAGGCATCGCGGCTAAGCCACGAGTCGGGACGGCTACGAGTGACGATGGAATTAGCCCAGACGCTAAGAATTACCGCTTGAGGAACACTGGGGTCCAATCACTTCATCAGACTATGTGCTTGTCTCCTTCGTGGGTGTCCAAGAAAAATTCTTTGGCCTTTTCTGCACGTGGGAAAACCAGGAATTATTCCTTATGCCTGACCTGGTCTCGTGTCAGGAAGGAAAAACTTGGTGACGACACGTAGTGAAACGAAGGCAACAACACATGAGGTAGTGAGCGAAGCCGCCAAGGAGACTCGATCAATTGAAGACTTTGAAAAATTCTCCTTTTCGCGTCTACTCTTATTTGGTCCCTTTTTCTTTTCTCTCTGCCAATGTGCTCTCACTCTCTCTGACACTTTCCAGGACCCAACCCCCCCGGGTTGGAGATAAGAACGAAAAAAAAAACCTTGAATGGTACTGTCCTTCCAGCGTCCCAAAATTAAAGATATCTTTTGAAATCCGTCCTACAATTTCTTTTATTCGTATTAACAGCTACTTTGAAAGAAAAGTAAATACTTATACAAATCAACGAAGTAATCTCATCTCCAACAGTCCAAAAATAGTCAGCTCTCGATCTTATGGTTGTAAAACAATGTCCATTAAGACATGAGAAATATATCAAAGAGTTGATGCTGGATTAGCCAAAAATCAAAGTTTATTATAAACTTGGTCTAAAATTCATGGATGCCGAAGGCATCTTTGGGGTCGTCTCATAGTTCCTACGGGGTGGAGACGATGGGTTCGGTCCAACGATGGCCATAACTGTAATGGTCCTAAGGTTAGCGAAATTTCTTGTTGAATAAGTTCAGACAAGCTCAAAGTAAGAGACAAAAAATTGAGGCAAATCTAGCTATTGTATGCTTTTCAAGATTTGGAGGTAATGATGACGATACGCAAATCTCTTTGTTTGTTTTCCCTTCGAGCCGATTCTTTTTGCTATTTTCACCCACTCCTTTGTTAGAGGAGAAAGAAACATCAAAGTAGGAATTTTTCTCCTCTCATTTTTTATACGGTGCCCACTATTTTTTTTCTAATAGCCAAATTATTGAGCAAAATATGAATCACATGGTAATTTCGATCATCATGGGCTTCTTTGAATTTTATGCCTCCGTAGGTTTCATTGAGAAAACTTAAGTCCAGATCATCCACCGTTGGTCCAATAAAATGCAAATTTATGTGTGCCTAAATTAAAATGAACTACGTGCAAACTATATGCAAAATAATTTAAGTATTTTTTGTGGGAAATAATCCCTAATTTTTATGCAACAAGTTATTAAATAAAAAAAATTAGAATTTAGGTCTCAACAGCTGCCTCTTTTTGAGTGGAGGCTCACAGTGGTTTCATTCAAAGACAAAATTGAATACTAAATTTTGACCATGCAAATGATGAATGATGAATTTTTGGTAGGAGTTTTAATCCAATTTTCTATGATGCATGATATACAAAAGATGCAAACAATAAGGAGCGCATGTCAAAGCTTCTTACTTCTTGTGGAGCAGTAAAAGAGTCTGACATACAGATGGCTTACAAAAACTCCCAAATGAGGGAACGCTTTATAATGCCGTGAACTCCCTTGATCTTTGAACTTTTATTCCATTGGAAGTAAGGATCTCAAGGTACTAAATTGTCCATCTATTACCTGTAGTTTCCTACAGATGTGAAACATCACATTATATGATTCAAGAAACAATTTGATGAAAAGGATTAAAGTGAACGTGTTGCTTATACCGTTGGACAATTGTGAAAAATACCATGCCACCTATTCCACTAGGTGAATATGACGTTGGTTGTGTCATCTATTCTATTGGGTGAACATGAAATGAGAAACCATACCACCTATTCCATTAGGCGAACATGAAATAGGGTGTGTTGCCTATTCCATTGGGCAGACACAAAGAGATATGTCACCTATTTCACAAGGTGAACATATAAGAGATACACACTACCTATTGCACTAGGTAGATACGAAAAGAGAAACAATGTCACCAATTTCACTAGGTGAACATATAAAAGAGACACGCTACCTATTCCATTGGGTAGACATGAAAAGAAAAGCAATGTCACCTGCTCCATTGGGTGAACATGAGATGGGGTGTGCTGCCTATTCCATCGAGCAAGCACAAATAGATATGACACATATTCCACTGAATGAACACAAAATGAAAAGCCATGCCACCTATTTTGCTAGGCGAACATGAAATAGGCATGCTACCTATTCCATTGGGCAAGCAAAAAGAGATATGTCACCTATTCCATTGGGTGAACATATAAGAGAGATCATGCCACCTATTCCACTGAGCAAACACAAAATGGATTGTGTTGTTTGTTCCACTAAGTAGACACAAAAAAGCATGTCACTTGTTCCACTTGGTAAATATAAAGGATATACTCTATCTATTCCATTGGGTAGACACGAAAAAAAACAATATCATCTGTTACACTAGGTGAACATAGAATGGGTTGTCCTACCTTTTTCATTGGGCAGACAGAGAGAAAATATGAATAATAGATGTACTTGAATTCTTCTTCTGTTACTAAAAATGACAAAGCTAATTGCATTGCACTTGTTCTTTTACTTGAAATAAAGTTAAAAAAACACATGTGCATGGGCAAAGAGAACAAAATTCATGAGTCTACCTGCATTACCAAGCTTCACTAGGGAATTTATCAATAAGAAAAGTACTTTCGTCCTTTTGACAATTTGATCACATTGAGTGAGGAATCTTCATTCAAAAAGGACTTTTTACTCACTCTCAATGAAAGGCTTTTGACTTGACCTTTGATGCGGGTATAAAAATCACTCAAACTCTCTTCATAATGTTTGATAAGGGTCCGGATATTCTCAAAATTAGTATGACCTAACTAATGTGAGAGGTCTTTGTAAGGACTGAAACGCATGCTTAGGCAAAGGTAATAATAGGAACTCATGAGAGTCAAATATTTTGAAAGAATTGATGTCATCAATTGTTCTAGATTTACAAGTTAGGAACCCTGAAATATGAGATAGAAAAATCTTTCTCATACTTCTTCAAGCAACATTTATAAGCATATAAAGTCTTATGTTAACTCAAGTGCTCTAAATTTGAGGAGACTTTGGTAAGGGTTGTAACAAAGGCTTAGGTAGACTAGAAATGAAAGGCTTGTTTATCGCAAAAAAGGGTACATCAAAGAATGGGAATTGGGGACCATCCAATTTTCATGTTCCTTCCACCACAGATTCTTGCTCTGATAATTTTTGTTGACATTCTAAGAATTGCTGGTGTCTCTTGACAAATGCTTCACGAATTTTCTTTCTTTGAGGAACTTCTTAGTGACTTCTTTTGAGGAAACATCTTTGCACATCATTTCTGCTAAGGCCTTTCTCTTCCTCCGCTTCCTTTTTTCAAATTTTTCTTGAAGGAAACATCTTTGCACATCTTTGCACATCATTTCTGCACACTTTCTTCATACTTCATTCATCTTGACGCTTTGAGACGGTCTCTTTAATTCACCATGGGAATGATCACCAATTTAGGTTGAAATGAATCTACTGCTCAAATTGAGTAAGTGTTATAGTGTATAGGGATATAGAAAGAAAAGCTCTTCATTATATCTAAAGCACTTGAGCTAACATAGAATTCTCATGCAATAAATACACATCAAAATTGATGCAAGTGATAGCAAGAAAATTCTAATCATTTTTTATCTTTTGAAAAATTGCCCCGATGTAAGTTTATTTGTAATAGGGATAAGAAATGAATATCCCTTCAAAGGGTTAGCAAAGGATGACCAGTAGTGTGCAGATAGAGGAAATAAAATGCCTCTCATCACTTCGATCATCATACTATTCACGAGAATTCTTCTACCTTGTGAGCGTGGAAATTTTTCACTCAACTCACTGGAGCTGGAGATTATGATATGCAATGTCTATGGAAATGGCTTACCTTTCGTCATCCTAATTTTCTCATTCAATATGATCATTTCATTAGATCACATAGATGTCTGATTGAGATTTTTCTCTAATCAAAATCAGCAATAGAGACAAAAATCAATGTGTATGGAACTTAAGCTCATGAAATTTGATATGAGACTTGATTATCCACAAAACCAAAGAGTAAGTACAAATCAAGTGCAATCATGCATAAACTATGCAATATCTGAGCAATTGCAAAGCATGTAAAGTGAAACAATGATTTGTGATAGCTTCATGAAAAACTCATGTATTTTCTTAAGAAATGAACTGCACAAGTATGTTTAGATTTGTAAGAGAACTCTCCAGAATGGGGAACTGTAGATTGCCCTACATATGCAAATAGATTTACCAAGTTTGAGAGCTTAATCCTTGGATTTAGAAAAACTCGTTCCATACTTTTGCCCTTGCACAAAGAGAAATGTGTGTGAAATAAATTAGGTGAGGACTCGAGATGCTTTGGTTGTCTGTTGGAAACGATTATCATGTCGGTCACATGCCCCTACAAAAAGAGAAACTGAATGTCACTTTGAAAATAGCATGAAACAAAAAAGACATACTCCCTTTCTCAAGATAGGGGTCACTATCATTTTGCCCCATTTGCTATCAGAATAGACCGCGTTGGTTGGCCATAGCTTTGCAAAGATCTAGGGTTGCGCCCAGGTATGATACATAGCAAGAATTTGACACCAAGTTTTGGCGAATGTGACAGAATGATTTATTGGTCCAACAAGCTTTTTCTTCATTTTTTTTAAATGACCCATCATTCTAATTTTTTGAAAAATGACCACAATCTTAAATTCAAAATTGGATTGAAACCTATCATGGCTTGACCGAAAATAAAATAAATAGGAGATAAAGTTAGAGACGTTAATTTACCTATAGAAAATAAAATGCCAATCACATGCGCATAGATCGTGAGGTTCGATTTCTATCTAGCATGGTTTGATAAAGATGGAGCCCCATGGATATTTGCACCAAATCACCTTGGCTTATGATTGGGTCGAGGTCCACATAAACATCCGGCTCAGCCAAGTAATGACCCATATCACATGGCTGATGATAGAGATTGTAACTCATGTCATCGATTTGAAAAGTTTGAGACTTGAGAAGGGAGATTTGGGCCAAATGGTGATGGTGGAAGTGTCCTTAATCAAGTACCATCTTAAACCTAGCCATTTAGGTTCAATGGCGGACTGTGTGTATTAGTGTGATGCTAAAACAATTGAGGCATGCATAACAATTTAATAGCAAACACCGTTTCAATATAAACCATCACACATTCTCCTTCAATATGCTGGAAAGGGTTAGTAATCACCCGCCCCTTATTATTATGTTCTGCGAGAACATTTAACGTCTTATAAATGAGATTCAATCAATGGTTGCCACGTCAATAGACATTCACGCAATTTTGAAGGCCTAAGTGTTGACACTTGATTTTTAATTATTTATTTATTTTAAAAAATTAATAGAAAATTCATAAAAATTCATAAAATTAAAAAATCAACTTTGGGGACCTTGGCCAAACCTAGGGAACCAATTTTGACTAAAAAAATGATTTTTCGTATTTTTAGTATTTTTCGATTTTTTTATTTTCGAAAATTCATAAAAAAATCAAGAAAAAATGAGAAAATTGCAAAATCAACTTTGGAAGCTTTGGCCAAGCTTAGGCAATCATTTTTGAGAAAAAAAATAATTTTTTGTATTTTTTTGTATTTTTTTAAATATATTTTTTAGAAATTAGGAAAATATTTCATAAATAATAGCATTTGAGGCCACAAAAATACATAAAAATAGTCAATATTTTTCTTTTAAATCCCTTTTCATGTTGGCCATCGTAAATTTAAAAAATCCAATTCGGGGTCGTGTATTCCTTCACGAGCATAATCTCGAATCGGGCCTAAAAAAATTTAATTTGAGTCAATTTATTTTCATTTTTCACTTTTAGGAGTTGTGACATTGTTCTCTAATATTCTAAATTTTCATCTTGGCACAATTATACTAAGAATGACCCAATTTTACATTATTTTCAGTAACAAGAAATGAGCTTAAATTTGACATGCGGTGAATTGTGTCAAAAATTGTGAGGAGATTTGGACTTAAAGAAATATTTTTTTTCAGGGACTAAATTGTAAATAATTAAAACTCAGGGACTATAGTGCAAATACCTAACTCTTGAAGGATTATTTTGCAAATAACAAAAAGAAGAGTTAGTGGAGAAATTAGAATAAAGAAGGGAAGATGGAGAAGAGGAGATGGAGAAAAGAAGATGAAGAAGAATGGATGGAGAAAATAAGATAAGAATACAGAAGGGAAGATGGAGATGAAGAAGAGTTAGTGGAGAAATTGGAATGGGAGATAAATATGGAGAAGGGAAGATGAAGATGATGGGAGTTTAAAGTTAGAGGGTTATCATCATCAATTTCTTCATCGATCAAGAATTCATCCCAGATTTGAAGCTAAGTGTCCCTCTACTCTCTTTGATTTTTTAGTACAAACTAGCTCAAATTTTCTACTCTTCTCCCATTTCCCCATATTTGATTTCAGGCAGGAGCCAATTATATCCATCAAGCACTTCTCATAATGCTATTGAAGCTAAGTGCTTCTTTCATTGTTCTAATTTTTAATGTGAATTAAATCATATTTGCTCCATTTCTCCATATTTTTATGTCAAGCAAAGGACAATTCCAAGTCAACGGTAAATTCCATGGAGGTGTAAGATTGGCGCTGACGAACTCTTGAGTGCCCATTAAATTTTCAATTGATCCGTCGATGGATTTCGGCTCGAATTGTCAAATCAATTCGTTTTATTTTAAAGAATTTAAACCCCAGAATGTGAAGGGCAGAGCCCGCTCACTGGAGGTCATTTTAAATTTCTGTAATTTAAATTCCTGCACCTTAAACCCCAAAGGAGAGGGCCAAGCCAAGGCTGAGCTATCCATTGGTGGTCTTTATTTATTGTCATTTACATCCTGTAATTTAATTTTTGAATCACTAAACCTCAAAATGAGTAGCTCGCAGCACTGCACAGAAGTCGTTAACTCACTCCCTCTTTCGGCTTCAGGGAAATACTTAATATTTTGAAAATGCCAAAAAAAATGTCACTCGCGTATATTCCATTTAAAAAAGTGAAAATACAAAAAGAGAACACTCTACTAGAGCCTTAGAAATAAACCAAGCATGAGTTGTCAAATTAGGATACCCATGAAATTAAGGTACCGAAAGGGCATTAGTTTTAATTAACTAGTGTAACCAAGTCCCCGAACTCATAATCTCTGGTTCGTAGAAGTAATTTAGTTCTCCCGCTAATTTACTTAGGTTTCTAATCAACCTACAAAAAATGATTAGTGGCGACTCCAAAATTTAAAATCATTTGAACAAAAAACCAAAGTCGCGATTTGGTAGAGCTTGGGAGAGCTCGAACTTGGTTAGTTAATTTAATCAATTAATCTGGTAATCCATTAATTTAAAAAATGAATTTTAGGTCGCGACACTAAGTCCACTAAGGCTCTTAAATTTTCAAAAATTATTCAAATGCACCAATTAATGCTTTTAATTTTTGAAAATCCAAGTTTAACCAGTCCCCAGCGGAGTCATCAAGTTGTTGTGACCTAAAATTTGATTTAGGTTAATGGATTATCAGGCTAATTATATGATTAATATATACAGACTCTCCTGAGCTCTACAAATTCACAACTTTGATTAATTAGAATGATTATGAATTTGGAGTTGCCATTAATCATTTTTGATAGGTTGGTTAGAAACTTAAATAAAATATCGAGAGAACTATTTTATTCCTACGAAGTAGAGGTTATGGATTTGGGAACTTGATTACATTAAATAGTTAAAGCTAATGCTCTTTCAGTACGTTAATTCCATAAAAATCCTAAGCTTGGCAACTCACATTATAGTTCAAAAGATGGAATTATTTTTGGATTTTTGCTTGTTTAAATGAATGCATGGATGATGTGAATGAATGACATGAAAACTATTCTAAGTGACCCAATTACAATGAAAATGCTAAGCCAAGCGTGCAGCAATACATAGTACTAACCTGTATGCAAAATTCAATTTTGCATGCAGAATGACATGATACAAATGCAATTACAATGTAACATGCAAAGTGATTTATTCTACTATATGCATAACATGACAATTACTATATGTACATTAGATGACAACTTATGAATGCAAGACACATACGATGACATAATAATGGGGGCAAATATGATGACATGGCAAATAAAATGATATGCAGATAACATGACATAACATGACGTGTGATGGATGACACGACAAGAACGATGACATGATGAACGACATGCAAAACTATATGACAGTTTAAAATATGCAATCTAACTTATGTGATATGCAACATGAATGTTTTTTTTTTGGGTATTTTCAATGTATTTTGGGAATTAAAAATGGACTCAATTGAATATGATCAGATTTAAAATTTTCTCAAAAATTTTAGGAAATAATTTGAATTAAATCCCAAAATTATTTAGAAAATTTGTAACCCTACGTCTACACGTTTTAAAATTGGAAAGACAATGCAATCTACACTAATTTGCAAAATTCAAACACTCTTGATTTTATTCCATGCAATCCATAAAATATGATTTCTAAGAAATTCTATCTTTCTAAAAATTCAATAAGATAAGGTTTTCCTAAAACCTTATCTGATTGAATTTTTAGGAATAATTAAGTTTGGGAAACAAATCGAGAGATATGCTAGAGATAAAACATGATTTTTTAAACAAATTTTTTTATAATCCAAATTGACTTGATAAAATCAGGGGATTGTATCCAAATGGTTATGGATTAGATCGTTCGATTTTCCATGTTTATTTGAAATCGGTGGATTGTGCCCAAGTGGTTATGGGTTAGATCGTCCGATAAAAAACACGTTATCATTTAGAAAATTTTCCTAAAATTGAATTTTTTTAAGATCTAGAAAATATGTTAAACATATCAAATCGATTCGAATTAGTGAAGGATGACATTCAAAATATATCGAGTAGAGATTATTTCCTGGTTCGAATAATCAGGTAAATATTGCATAATATTGCATTTTCCAAATTGAGATTTGATGGAACGTAATCGGACCGGGGAGTCATGCACGCATGGACAAGGACGGGGTGGATCGCGATGGTGCCAGAAATGCTTAGGGAAGACCCGCAAAACAGAGAGCAATGGCTTGCGGATCGTAACGAGGCGCTCCAATGGACGGGACTCAGTAGTTTCAAGTACCGCGGCTAAGTGTGATGGGTCGGTGACGAGTCGGGACGGCCGCGAGCGGTGATGGAATAACCCCGACGCCAAGAAAAATTCTTTGGCCTTTTCCCCACGTGGGAAAACCAGGAATTATTCCTTAAGCCTGACCTGGTCTTGTGTCAGGAAGGAAAAACTTGGTGACGACACGTAGTGAAACGAAGGCAACGACAGATGATGTAGGGAGCGAAGCCGCCAGGGAGACCTGATCAATTGAAGACTTTGGAGAAAAATCCTCGTTCTCTTTTTTGCGTCTACTCTTCTTTGGCCCCTTTTTCTTCTCTCTCTGCCAATGAGCTCTGCACTCTCTCTGACGCTTTTTAGCCGCCCTCCCTCCTCCCCCTTTTACAAAAGTTTGAGATAAAGCATGAAAAAAAAAAAAAACAAGGCTCGATTGACACGATTGCTCTGCCACCCCAAGATAAAGGATCTTTCTTTCATATCTTCCAAGATCCATCAACAACCACATAATTTTTCTTATTCGCATTAATAGCTATTCTATTAGGAATGTAAATAATTGAACAAACCAACATAGTAATCCCATCTCTAATAGTCCAAAGATAGCTCTCAGTTTTCCGGTCGAAAAACAATATTGATTAAGACATGAGAAATATATCGAAGTGTTGGCGCTAGGTTAGCCAAAAATCAAAATTTATCAGAATCTTGGTCTAAAATTCTTGGATGCTAAAGACGTCTTTGGGTTGATCTTGTAGTTTCTACAGGGTGGAGACGATAGGGTCGGTCCAACGGCAATCGTAACTATAATGATGCTAGGGTAGCGAAATTCTTTATCAGGTAAGTTTCGATAAGCTGAAGTTAAGAGTCAAAACAATTGAGGCAAATCTAGTTGTTATATGCTTTTCAAGATCTGGAGGTAACGGTGATGATGCACAAATCTTTTTGTTTGTTTTCCTTTCAAACTGATTTCTTTTTCTATTTTTGCCCACTCCTCAGTGTGTTAGAGGAGAGAGAAACATCAAAGTGAGAAATTTTTCTCCCCTCGTTTTCTACACGATGCCCACTTTTTTTTTTAGAATAGCCGAATTATTGAGCAGAATATGAATCATATGGTAATTTCGGTCATTATGGGCTTCTTCGAATTTTATGCCTCCACAAGTTTCATTGAGGAAACTTATGTCAGGATCATCCTCCATCGTAGCATATAAAATGCAAATTTATGTTTTAAATTGAACTATGTGCAAACTATATGCAAAATGATTTAATCATTTTTTGCAGGACTAAAGTTAGTCCCTATTTTTTATGTAACGAGTTTTAAACAAATAATAAAAAAATCAGAATTTAGGTATCAACCGTTGCCTTTCTTTGAGCGGAGGCTAATAGAGGTTTCACTCAAAAACTAAATTGAACCCTAAATTTTAACCATGAAAATATGTACGATGAATTTTTGTTGGGACATCTAATCCCATTTTCTATGATGTATGATATACAAAAGACGCAAACAATAAGGAGCGCATATCAAAACTTCTTACTTCTTGTGGCGTGGTAAAAGAGCATGACATACAGATCGCATATAAAAGCTTGCAAATGAGGGAATGCTTTATAATGCTGTGAACTCCATTAATCTTCGAACTTCTATTCTACTGAAAGTAGGGTTCTCAAGGTACCAAATTGCCCATATGCTGTCTGTAGTTCTCTATAGATGTGAAACAGCATAATCACAAAAAGGACCATAGCCACCTATTCCACTAGGTGAACATGAGATTGGTTGTATTACCTATTCCATTAGGTGAACGTCAAATGAGAAACGATGCGTTTTCTTTCCTTTTCCCTTCCCTTTTTCTTTCATTTTGCTACTAATTTAATGGATAAGCATATATTAGAAAAAGCTTGATTGTCCAGATAGATAATCAAACCTAATGGATTCTTCACAAAACGTGCAACCAATTAAATAAATAGACATTAATGAGATGACACAAAACTCCATTTAATTCCCAAAAAATGAGAGATTTGGATATCGTTTTTCTAAAAATAATTGCTTGAAATTTATAGTCGATGAAAAATATGTTTACTACTGTTGCGACTTAAAATTAGGCTAATGGATTTACTTAGTTAATTAAATTAACTAACCTAATTCGAGTTCTCCCAAACTCTACTAAATTGCAACTTAAGTTCAATACTTAATATTCAAATGATTTAACTTGGAGTTGCCACTAATCAATTTAAGGTAGATCAATTAGATACCTAAGTAAAATAACGATAAAACTAATTTATTTCTACGAATTAGAGATAATAAGTCCGAAGCCTTAATTATGCTAGATTACTCTGACGCTTTTTCTGTACTATTTCATTTCATAAAAAAATATTTAATCAAGCAACTTTAATTGATTTTAACCTAAATCACTAAGATAGGTTATCATGTGGGTGCACAATCAATTAAATGGACATCTAGAACTCAAGATAATTGTTGGGAGCATGGACCAAGCAGATTATTTTCTCTTTTTTGGTTTTTACTTTTTAAATGAAAAGTAAACTATATACAAGGCATGAATTCTAATCTAATTGCAATGACATAAATAAATGCAAACTATGCTAAGAAGGCATATGAATTTAATTAAATTACATGATTATCCTAATGACATGCAATTAAAATAAAGTTAATCCTAACCTATTAAAGAATAACCTAATCATGCGATTCTAAATGACATGGTAAATGTGACATGTGATGTAGGATGGCAAATCATGGATGACATTTCTTTATTATTTTCGAAATTAATAATTACTCAAATATGTCAAAAGAATAACTATCAGCATATTTTAGGGTTCAAGTTAACTTAGATTCTAGCCTATTAAAGATAGACTATTCAAGGCTAGAAGATCTATCTAAACATGCATATCCAACTAAACTATTCTAGAAATCAATTAAAAATACAAATTATCTAAATGATCTTATCCTAAGAATGCACTCTGTCTCAAACATGCGACTCTATCTAAAGGATATGTAAATCTAATCAATTATTTGTATGCAATATGTCTTAGAGATTCTCAATATGCATTCAAATATAGCAAAAAGATAGCAGTCCAATCAATTTAATTCTAATATGAAAAGCAAATAAATCATCTTAAAAATTTCGCAATATCTTTTAAATTCCATTGTCAATCTAAGACCTTATAGATCGACCTATCAAAATTAAAATTTCTACTAGATTAATAATTCCAACTAATGCCTTGTAGACCAAATTAATAATCCTCGTGTGGTTGCGGATTATAAAATTTCTTAATTGATTACCTTCGCTCAAAAGATTTCGTCTAATCCAACAATTGCAGGTGCATAAATTAACAGAGGATTGGTCAATCCACGGGCAAAAGAAGCAAAAGTATATTCTTCCACCGACTTTTCCACAGTATCCAAGAATTTCAGGGGCTTCCTTGCAATCTCGCTTCCCCACCTTATAATGTTCAGAAGAGCCCAACCCAAGGCATTCAGTCGCAGATCCCCTCTCCGAGAGGAGAACGTCACAGCGTGAGCTAAACAAAGAACAACCTCGTGAGAAGAAGCAGTCTGAACCAAAAGTTAACGAATCCATAACCAAACCCTTTTGTCATCCCTGATTGATTCGACGAACAAGCCTCGCAGTTCGCTCTGTGACCGCCCGCAAAAGAGACGAGCATCGAGCCACTCAACAGGTAAACGAAAGTGCACTAAGTTATGTCGGCAAAAATGTCATGCACACGTAAAATTGATGCTTGTTAGGAAAGCATGAAGATCCCTATTCCAAATAACAGCATGCGGATAGAAACAATGGTAAAGGCTCCTTTGTCGCACGTACCATAACAGCAGATTACAATTAGCTCATTTGCTAGACCACAAGACATCATCTAAGCCTGAAAAGGGATTGACTAACCCATTATTCTCAGAAAATTGCAAGGCAATTCCTACGGCATTTTTTTTTTGGTCCACTAGAACAAATCTTGCTGGAATGCATACTATCAAGGAAGAAAGCTCTTGATCAAATCTGGAGAATATAGCATTCTAGAAGAACGCAGGATGCATTTTACTTTGGTCATACATGTTGGCCGCCCAAACGGCCGTCCGTCCTCAGGGACGGTTTCCCATGATCGCCGTAGTCAGGTTTTAGCAACAAAACAACCAAAGGATCGGGCGGCGTACCTGATTTCGCGTCCATCGGCGATCGGCTCGGGAATCCAATGAACGAGCTTCGGAACTCCGGTAACGGACACGGTACCTTCTCCCTTATGACCCTCGGCCGCCTGGCGTCGATGGAGCTACCGGCCTCGTTCCTCTCTTCCTCAAGTTCTCTCCCTCTCACTGTCGCTGCTGCAGAACACGTACGGCTTGCCGCGACTGGAGAAGACGAGTACGGCGACCTCGGCGTCGCAGAGGATGGAGAGCTCCCGCGCCTTCTTGATCAGCCCGCTCCGCCGCTTCGAGAAGGTAACCTGCCGACTGCTGTTGTCCTCGATTCGCTTCATCGCCACCTTCCTCCTCCCCATTTCTCACACGACTGAATCCCAAGGCGAGAGCGAGATAGAGTGCGTGTGGGGGGGTAAATGTAAGGAGGGGAAACAGAGAGAAATTGAATTGCAGTCACTCCCTCTCCTCTCCTCTCCTCCCTTTCTTTGCCCTAAGCTTTGGCGCCGACTCGAGAGCGAGAGAGCCAGCGAGACGATAGAGAAAAGACGAAACGCTTCGCAATCTCTCTAATTCCCAAAACAAGATCAGAGGGAATATCAACAGACTCCATATGATTTTTGGAAGAAAATAAGGTAGACTCATTTATGGAATACCACATGAAGATAGTGTAAAGCATTAATTGAGCACTGACACGTGTAGGACCCACACATACAGAAAGCAATACCATTAGCATAGGTTGTGATTGTAATGACAATTGCCCATGTCATCAAGTTTAAAATCACACCATACAGTAAGTGTGAGGCATGAAGTTTATATCCCTGGTGTGAGAGAGTTTCGAAGATTTGATTGGGTTGTGACCACCAGAGTGGCACGCTCGGTTGAATTGGAGAAATATCAGTCTCGCATTGTGGTGGGGTGTCTCCTTGTTCTGATGCATGATCATACACCCAAAGGAGGTGATTGTGTGTCAGGCCATGGAGGGATACATGAACAACATTTGATTGGGATATGTGACTGATTCTAGTGATTCATACACCCAGAGGTGGTGTTTCACGAAAAATTGGAAACATTCTCATGATCGTTGTCATGTAGAGAGTTTGCAATTGCATGTCATATATTCTGCCCAAAGGTGATTGTGTGATGATGTGTGTGACTCTCTGAAGTGTGTACTTTTAAGAATTTTAAGTTACACAGTACTCACATGATGCTAATAGTAAATATTGCTTATTTTTCAGTCGCCTTTTCTGTGAATGGAAACTCCGTAATAGAGGTTCTGAATGGTTCAAACTTCAAGAAATGGAGGCAGGATTTTCTGTTTGCCATGGAAATAGCCGACGTTCATATTGCTCTTTATGAAAATAAGCCTGCTGCCCTCGATGATACCAGCACTGAGCCTGAAAAGGCACATCTTGCGGCTTGGGAAAGGAGCAACAGGATCTGCCTACTGTCAATGAGGAGATCCATAGAGGAACATTTGCTAAGTGGCCTCCCAACTGACTGCACCGCAAAACAGATGATGGAAGCCCTGCAAGCCAGGTACCGAGTATCATCCAATGCTCAGGTTGGAACTCTTATCCAGCAACTGTTTAATATGAAGTATACGGGTGTGGGAGGTGTTAGAGATTACATCCTAAGAATGCTGGATTTGCATACTAAGATAAATGCCTTAGGTTCTGTAATCGCTGAAAATGTGTTGGTACACCAAGCCCTAAACACCCTTCCTCCTGAGTTTAGGATCCTGAAGACCAATTTCAACTCACAGGATGAAAATTGGTCTATTACTGATTTGATCGCTAGAGCGGTATCAGAGGAGGAAAAATTGAAGAAAGATGGAGGAAATTTTGCCCTAGTTGCCTCCAGTTCCAGTAATAAGAAAGGCAAGGGACCTATGCTTCATACTCATAAAGGTACTCGTACCACCACTGGTCCATTTGGAAAATTGGGTAAAAAGAAGGCATCCTTTAAGAAGGATAATGACCGCTGTTTCTTCTGCAAAAAGAAAGGTCACATGAAGAAAGACTGCACGAAATATAAAAATTGGTTGGCAAAGAATGAGCATGCAGGTAATGATTCTTTGGCACTGGTTTGTGAATCCAACCTATCTGAAGCCCCATCCAGTTCTTGGTGGCTAGATAGTGGTGCGACTAATCATGTTGCATTTACCATACAGGGGTTCATAAACCGGAGGAAGCCAAATCTGGATGAGTCAAAGCTCATAGTTGGAGATAATAATAAAGCTGACGTCGAGTTCGTGGGAGATGTCATTTTGATTCTAGAATCTGGTTTTAATTTGATGTTAAGGAACACTTTCTTTGTACCTTCCTTCAGACGGAACTTAGTTTCTGTATCATGTTTGGACATGTGTGGTTACTTTTTTGAAATAAAGAACAGTGTGGTTTATATGTTCTATAATTCAAATAAAGTTGGGTGCTGCAATATGTCCAATGGATTGTACAGATTGTGTTTAACTCCCAACGACATATACGTAGCTTATACAGCTGAAAAAGTTGTCTCCAAAAGACCTCTACCTAAAGAACAGTCTTACACTTTGTGGCATAAACGTCTTGGTCACATTTCCAGGGACAGAGTAGAAAGGCTTGTGAAGGCTGATATTCTACCTAGTCTTAAGGATGACCTGGAAACATGTGTGGACTGTTGTAGAGGCAAGATGACCAAAATAAAGAAAAAGTCTGCGGTCAGAGCCTCTGACCTGTTGGAGGTCATACACACTGATATAAGTGGACCATATACTCCCACATTGTGTAGAAATTATTATTTCATCACATTTATTGATGACTATTCCCGATATGGTTATCTGTACTTGATTAAGGAAAAGTCCGAGTCTCTTGACAAGTTCAAGATATTTCGGACTGAAGTCGAGAAACAGTTGGGGAAAGTCATTAAGGTTGTGAGATCTGACCGTGGTGGTGAGTATTATGGCAGACATGGCGATGCTGGACAGCTTAAAGGGCCATTTGCCAAATACTTAGAGGATTCTGGGATAGTGGCTCAGTTCACGATGCCTGGGAGCCCTGAACAGAATGGTGTGGCCGAAAGGCGAAATCGCACCTTAATGGATATGATGAGGAGTATGATAAGTAGGACCAACTTGCCTGAGTTCCTATGGGGTGAAGCCTTGAAGACAGCGCTATATTTATTGAATCGAGTTTCCACTAAGGCTACTCCACTGACTCCTTTTGAGTTATGGGTTGGACGTAAACCCAGCCTAAATCATTTGAAGGTCTGGGGTTGTCCTGCAGAAGTGAAGCTGTATAATCCAACCTTGAGTAAGTTGGATCCCAAGACCACAAGGTGCTATTTTGTATCCTATCCAGAGCGTTCAAAGGGATACATATTTTACAATCCTAATGGAGGTTCAAGGATTGTAGATTCGCAGACAGCTAAGTTTCTGGAATTCGACATGGCTGAAAAGGGTACCTGTTCTAAGACTGTTGAAGGTGACAGTACGGCGGGAGACACTGTATCGTGTTCTCTTCCAACACAGACTTTAATGGAGCCTCTCATACAGGAGACTGTACCTGTTGAGCTTCAGGATCCTATGGTTGATATTGTTCCTGATGAAGCTATTCAAGCCCCACAGATGCAGGATCAAGCTGAGGAAGTTCCACTAAGGAGGTCTGTTAGGCAAAGACGATCAGCAATCCCACCGGAATATGTAGTCTATCTGGGTGAACAGGATTATGACATTGGCTGTGTAGTTGATCCAGTTACTTATAAAGATGCTGTTAGCTGTGAGCAATCAGACCTGTGGTTGGGTGCTATGCAGGATGAGTTGCAGTCCATGAAGCATAATGGAGTTTGGGAGCTCGTCAAGCTGCCTGCAGGTCATAGAGCGATCGGCTGTAAATGGGTCTACAAGACGAAGACGGATTCCAAAGGGAAGGTAGAGAAGTTCAAAGCCAGACTGGTAGCCAAAGGTTTCACTCAGAGAGAGGGAGTGGATTATGAATCAACGTTCTCTCCAGTCTCTTCTAAGGAATCTTTCAGAGTGATTATGGCATTGGTAGCTCATTTTGATATGGAGTTACACCAGATGGATGTCAAGACTGCTTTTCTGAATGGAGATCTCGAGGAAGAAGTTTATATGATTCAACCTGAAGGTTTTGAGGTTGATGACTCCAGTGATCTTGTATGCAGACTAAAGAAATCAATCTATGGCCTCAAGCAAGCATCAAGGCAGTGGTATTTCAAGTTTCACAGCGTTGTCACTTCATTTGGCTTCACTGAGAATAAAGTGGATCCGTGTATATACTGCAAGGTCAGTGGGAGAGAATACATTTTTCTTGTTCTCTATGTGGATGACATTCTACTGGCGAGCAGTAATATTGATCTATTGCATGAGACCAAGCATATGCTGTCAGAGAATTTTGTCATGAAGGATCTTGGTGAGGCGTCCTTTGTCCTTGGCATTGAGATCCATAGGAATCGTTCACGCCATATTTTGGGTTTATCTCAGAGGGCATATATAGATCGCATTCTGAAGAGATTCAACATGCAGGATTGTAAGCCAGGTATTGTTCCTGTCTGTAAAGGTGATAAGTTGAATCTTTCGCAGTGTCCTCAGACTGAGATAGAGAAATCCCAAATGCAGAATGTACCCTATGCTAGTGCACTTGAGAGTATCATGTATGCTCAAGTATGCACTAGGCCAGACATCGCTTTTGCGACAGGACTTCTAGGCAGATACCAGTCAAATCCGGGGCATGATCATTGGGTTGCTGCCAAGAAAATCTTGAGGTACTTGAAGAGGACAAGGGACTACATCATGACATACAGGCGTGTTCAGAATCTGCAGCTGATTGGATACTCGGATTCAGATTTTGCAAGGTGTCAGGACGACAAGAAGTCGACTACATGCTACATATTTATGTTAGCAGGCGGTGCAGTATCATGGAAAAGTGAGAAACAGAAATCCATATCTTCCTCAACCATGCAGGCAGAGTTCATAGCGTGCTTTTCAGCTGCTACTCAGGCGATTTGGCTCCGGAACCTCATAAGGGAGTTGACCGTATTTGGTTTTGTTGATAGACCCATACAATTGTATTGTGACAATAATTCTGCTGTGTTGTTTATTAACAACAACAGAAGTCTTAAGGGGTCTAAGCACATGGAGGTCAAATTTCTGACCATAAAGGAATCCGTACAGAAAGGCGACGTTGCAGTAGAGCATGTTTCTACAGATGATATGGTTGCAGACCCACTCACTAAAGGAGTTCGCCCATGTGTTTTTGAACGACATGTCATTAGTATGGGCTTAGTGGCGTCATTGGATGCTGTGTTTTAGTGGGAGGCATATTTCAATTTGCTCTAATAAAGTTTACATCTGTATTTTTATTACATTTTGTAATATAAAAAATATGTATTGAAGTGCCTGCAGCACTATTAATGTTAAATACATATTTTTGTAAATCTTGAGATATGTGTAAGTCTCGAGTATTGGCTATGGGCATTTAGATATTAGCCATGATTGTATGTCTTGTTACACATAAAGAAAGGTTAACTATAAAGCAGAGACATATGCTGAGACATATTCAGATACTCAGGTTCATTGGAACCATACAGATATTCTCTATTGACACATCAAGTTGCGTGTCACATAAGGAGAGAGAATGGTGTCCAACAAAGTGGATAACACATAAAGTATATCTCTTTTGAGGTGTTATCCAATTGCCACACTACCATATTAAATCCATATCAGTAAAGTTAAGAACACTTGAGACCATGGATGGCTCTGTGTCTGTTGATGTAGTTACTAGCATGATCCGGTGTTTAAGACTTTATGGGATCGGATTGGCCATTTAGAATGATCCTTAAACCAATATGAATGCGCGCACTAAAGTACAGTTTCAATTAATGCTAGCCCAAGTGGGAGAATGTTAGAGTTTTTCTGAGATGGGCTCGCCTTAATTGAGATTGTAATTCACCAATTTACGGTATTAATTTACCGTTGTCGGGATTGGTTTAATAAAGACGGATCTAACGTTTCTTAATGGACCAAATATGGGCCTGGCTAGTGTGGGCCGAGTCCGGCCCGGCCCGTGATGGAGGGGCCCCGCCGGAAATTTTTTAATGGCATGGACCCCCCCCCTTAGCCTTCTCTTTTCTCCCTTCCACGCTGCCTCCTCTCTTCTACTTCTTGGTCTTCTTCTCCTTCTTCTCCAGGTGAAGTCAGTGAGAGGGAGAGAGTTGAACAAACGAGAGAGAGAGAGAGAGAGACGAGCGTGAGGCTGCTCCATCGACGCCAGGCGGCCGAGGGCCATAAGGGGGAAGGTTCCGTGCCCGTCACCAGAGTTCAGAAGCTCGTTCGCCGGATTCCAGAGCCGATTGTGTGATGGATACGAAATCAGGTACGCGGTTCGATCTCATGGCTATTTTGTTGTTACAAACCGACTATGGCGATCTTGGGGTGTCGGGATTAAGAACGGCCGTCCGGTTTGGCGGCCGACAATACATCCATCTAACTTGGAAAGAGAAGAATTGTTTTTTCCGAAAGTACATAGGATGCAATGCATTGAGCCATTCAACAGGTAAACGAAAGTGATTCCTCGATCAGGGGTTCAAGTGATGATTTTTTTGGGCTTCAACTTCAAAATGCTCAACCCTGATTCATCAGGAGAATTTTCAGTTCATCGAATTGGCGATCCATGGATTGCCGATTAGCTTTTGTTTTTTGGATTGTTTCGTTCCTCATGGTGCTGTGGATTAGGCTGGTGAAGCTCGTGGCTAGAGCGTTTTACAATGATATTACCACAAAGGGGTAGAATCAGCCCAAGACAGGATGCAGCAACATCCGTCGCATCGTGGTCATGGCGCTTGATGCTCTCACAAGGTTGGTTTTGGTTGTTCATGTTTTGTTTCTTCAGTTTTGGAGAAATGGTGTAGATGGAACGTTGCTTTCGCTCTGACGAAGTAAATGAATTGGGGAGGGTGGAATCTCTTTTGATCGATTATAGGAGAATCTGAGGTCAACTGAAGTCAAGTTAAGTTTGAGAAAGCAGGGTTGAGTTGATTTTTGGACATAATAACGGGTGAGCTCAGATTGAGTGCAACACTGTCTTGGCAATCTCATGGCAATCTCAATTCGCAGATATGATATCTTTGTCCGGTCAATATCGTCTGTCAATAGTCTTCTTTTGCAAGGATTGAAAGTGTAGAGTGAAGTTATGGTGCTGCTTTTAACGACCTGCTGTAGCACGGTTTTTATCCGTAAAATCAGTAAGTCGGATTCCGTAAATTAAATTATCTTCAGACTCTGGTAAATCACAGATAGCTTGTTGCGTGCCAAAGGGCTCAGTGAAATTAAATGGTTTTTTTTCTGATTCTTATTTGGTTGGATCTTGTCTACGTCTTTGCTGAGCGGTGCAACGTACGGTTGGTTGGTTAGTGTTTTACAAGCGTCGACAAGTATTATTTTCTTTCTTGTTGTAGACGACAATGGGTTAGAGAGGAGGGTTTGGCAAAGGCTTTAAGTCTGCATTCCAAGCAACTAAGAAGTACACTTCGATTCTTGGAGGAAGAAAAAATAGTTACGCGAGACCGTATGAATTTTATTCAACTTTTCCTTTTCTCAATCCTCTAATCTAGGTAAACGGTGATGTTCTTGTGCATCGTTGTTGGTCCATTATGGTCCATTGTGAAGAAAGCATCGAGGATGAGTATTATTTACATGGACGATCCGTTCAATTGGCTTCGGGTGCATGATTGTTATGCTGTAGTCTATGACCTATATGCCTTGTTTCTTTAGTTGTTTTTGCAACAGTCGTTTTTCTCTCCTCCATCATTCAGCTCAACAGCCACTGAAGTGATAGAGTGAGACCAGATAGCATTACTTCACCTGAAGTCATTTGGCTCTTATTACTGTCTTTCCTAGTAACATAGTTAATGCTCATTACAATTCTCGCAAAACTGAAAAGAAAGAGACAAAGAAAAAGGGAAAAAAAATTTGGAGATATCTAAAAGATTATTTTCTAATATGCTTTTGTCTGGTTGTAGCATGTAATTAAGTCTACAAGATAACAGCTGCCTAAATTACTGCACTAATATGTCTCCACATGCTAATTTAATCATAGATCCTCCTCCACATGAAATGTTTCACAATCTTTCTTGATGAACAATCGGGTTTTGTCATATTTTAGCATCTTTCTTTTCCCCAACTATGCAGCCACTTGCCACTAAGTGGGATGAGGATTGGTGGTGGTTGTTGTTGTATGCGGCCGCTTGCCAGTTGCTGTCATCTGCGGCATCTCAAATGAAAAACTAGCCAATGCTAACCGGAGACAGTTTTTGAATCTAAAATTACTCTACATTTAAGAATAGTATATTGTTCATCTCACTCCATTTTTCATTTGGCGATTTTTAACACAACTCTTGTATGGGTATTAGATAAATAGCACGCTCACGACCAATTGACCTTAGTCACTAAAATCGTACAGATCAATTGTAAAAAGGATAAATAATTGCATTAATTTGGGTGATTTTCACACACAAAAAAAATGTTTAAAAAGCATGATTGTAAAAATAATTACTTGTATTAGTTGAAAAATATTAATCAATAAAAAATATTCTCGTTATCGATAATAATTATGCTTAAATATTTTCGTTGAGGGTGAAAATGTGTTTTGTTCGTTTATTTTTGTAAGCGACGAAATAGGTTATATTTAGGAAAATATTTTTCAAATCGTTCATTTTTCACGAAATAAATAGAATCGTAGGCTCTATTCGTTTCGCCGAAAACAACTTTCATAAAAATGTTTTACGGATTTTCTAGCGTTGGGTTCACAAAAAAAAATGAGTCAAGGAAAATATTTTTCACTTTCGGGATTTTTTTTTTGAGAAAAAGAAAACATTTTTCCTCATCTTTTCTTCCTCCACTCCTTTTGTCATGCCCCAAACCGTACGAGCTCGTCAACATCCCACCCGGCCATCAAAGTGCGACACCCTAGGATTTGTCGCTGACCTAGCTCCGACATTTAAAACGAATACTAACGGAAGCATAACAACAATCCAGACAACATACAAAGAATGGGGAAAGAGAGAGACTACCCCGTATTATAACATCGTTTAAACGTTTACAGCAGGAGACGACTTACATACTAAACCCAAAACGACCACAACAACAAAAGGGACTGAGGTCATGAGATTATACTCTAAACCAAAAAGGGCCATCAAAAGAGAAGATACAAGCTAGGGATCTACTCATCTACTCCGCTATCCTTAGAAGATGGAAGGTCCTCTAGACTGGAATCCCCAGGGTCAAATATCGTCAAGTCCTCTTCGGCATCAGAATCAATTGCTAACGAACTCTCGTCAGTATCTATTGGCTCTAGATCACCCTCGAGGTCTACTGCTACTCCATCAAGGATGGCAGCCGAAGTATCCCAATCACATATTACCTCGGACGAGGTGCTAAAACCATGGAGCAGTTCAGACAGATACCTATATCTCCATGCTATGTATAAACGCGCCATCAAATAAGCTTCTCCCACATCCACCTAGACCTTGGTTGTCACGCCCCGATACTCGGGCACGAGTCATCCCTACCAAAATGCCTCAAGTCGAAAAGAATAGCGGCCTAGGCACGCTAACAACCGTACCTAAATTTCTTACGCATACAAAAACATTTTAAAACTCCCAGACAATTAAGGCGCGCATGGTAACACTCCAGAAGTGATTTCTGGCAGAGAAATCAACTTCTGGCAGGAAAATCCGTTTGGTAAAATCACTTCTGAAGTAGAAATCCGTTTGATAAATTTTTTCACTTCTGGTAGACTTTTCTACTTCTGGTTGGATTTTCTACTTCTGGTTGGATTTTTTGGCCAACTTGAGAAGTAAAAAAAAATTACTTCTCAGCTTCAAAAATCACTTCTAATCTTCGCAGCTATCGCCGCCCGCGGCCACCCGCCGCCGCCGCCGTTGGCCGCCGGTCGCCGCCGACAAAGAGAAGCGTTACCATGCGCGCTTCAAATGCATTTCTCTATCAGAAATCAACTTCTGATAAAGAAGTTGAAAAATCAACTTCTGCTTCTGGTGAGAAGTTGAAAAATCAACTTCTCTATCAGAAGTTAATTCTCGATGAGAAGTGTTACCATGCGCGCCCTTAGCAAGCAGGGATAGGAGAGCAGGATATTCTATTAATTCAGTTAGATGTTTTTAATATAACAACAAGCAGGGGATCACTAGCCCTACGGAGCTAAACAACAAAAATATAACCCCATTCTTCGGGATGGCTCCCTATGACCAGCAAAAAGATAGGTGAGTTAGAAAGAGTTAGCTAATCATCTACTCCCAAAAGAGGGTTACTACTCCATCGCCCCCATCATCACTTTGGACCTGAAAAATGGTAATCACGACGGGGTGAGAAATAAATCTCAGCGGGTCAACATCTAAGCTCGGATAAGAAGATCATTTGCTCAGGCATCCCAATTAATAAAGTCCCATATCGACCAAGATTTTTATAAAAATATCAGCCAATTCAAGTCTTGTCTAGAAATCCTTTTTACTGGTGGTCACAAGGTTCTTGGCACACGACTAGTGTGACTTTACACTACGACTGGCAGTGTCTTCTGATAGTCCGTAAGATTCGTACGCCTGGCACGACGCGTTTCTATCAGGAAATATAGCACACGACTGGTGTAGCTTTACACTACGACTGACAGTGTCTCTTGGTAGTCCGTAAGATTCGTATGACTGGCAAGGCACGGAATTACCGTGATAATACTGTACGACTGGCACGGAATTTAAGACCCTTACGTGACCACCCTCTTGAATTATAAAATCGATTAATTTCCCATTTTTCCAACTGAACACCAATAATTAGTTTATTCTTCGGTCTAACAGAAATCAATCCAATTCATTAGCAGACCCATGTTGATCCCGACCCCAAGCAATCGGCCACAAAAATTCCATAACAATTCTAATTATTTAAATAAACAATCACCAAGGGCTATCGGACTACTAATCAGTCAATCAAACAATTTATTGATGGCTCGGCTCTAGTCCATCACTTGCTCGCGATCACATATTCAGTCAATCAATTAATTTAATTTCCAACTAGCCACCGACTACTTCGGTATTCGGTCTAACTTATTTAATCGTGGTCATTTAACCTTAACCCAGTCTCTAACTAATCTGGCCATGATTAGACTATTGAAATTTCTAATTAAAATAATTAATTAACTAACTAATTTAATCCCGAACGCAATAAACGCCTTAGCCAAGAATTAGAGGCCGACTCACCAACGTCGACTACTCCGGTCGGCGACGGTAACACGACGACCCCCGATTCAATGGAGCACGACGGGGCTGAGCAGTGGTGTTGAACACGGCTAAACGACGATGGCGTTGTTGCTCTCAGCTGGAAGCGAGCTGGAGATTGACACAAACGGTGGGTGAGCTGGAGGACGACGATCGAGCAGCAAGTGAAGGAGATGGTGGCATCGGGAAAATGGAAACCTAGCAGAGGGGTCTCGACAGGTTCGTGGAGGAGGAGGAATAGCGAGCTAGACAGGCAGAGGGAGATGGTGGTGTAGCGACGAGAGCAGGGGCCAGCAGACTGATGGTGGACGACGATGGTGTTGACTGGAGCAACAATTAGACGACAGTGGAGCTGTGGTTAGACGAAAAGAAGGCAGTAGCAACAGCTTCACGTGCGGCCAAGGGAAGTCTTTAGCCGAAGCAAGCAGTAAATCTGCTCCCCAGAAGTTGAAGTAGCAGTTGCGCAGACACGAGCAGAAGGATGAGTAGTCGAGCAGAAGAAGATGGAACAACAAGTCCACGAACGGCCGACGAAGAGCAGAAGCTCCAGCCCCAAGGAAAAATCGTAGGTCAAGAAGAAGACGTGGAAGGTTTTCTTGCATGCACAGTAGGGGGAAAATTCAGAAACCTGGTGATGGAAATGATGAAAATTTGGTCTGATTTTGCGTGGGAAATAGGCGTTGGCAGAATTGGTGGGGCCAAAAGGAGAGAGTGCAGAGAGACGTGGTGTTTAGTGAGAGGGTTCAGCCAAAAGAAATAAGGGGGAAATGGGAGAGTGCATGGTCAAAGTTTCAAAAAAGAAGGCAAGAAGAGAGAGTAAGGTGTTAGTGGGGTGGACTATAACTGAAGATTAGAGAAAAGATTAAAGGGGAAAGTGAGGGTCCCACGACCACTTTCTCCATCAAAAGTTTTTGTTCATAGCGCAAGAAATGGGGGCATTACATTGGCGGCGTATCTAAGGTACATTCAATCCTCATCAATAAGGTATTCCGTTACTTTGGTCTCCAGCTCTCATACAATCCCAAAACTATATGATCGTTGGTTCGTGGTCACTGCCTATGGTGTGAAAAATGGGTGAAACAAGAACAATGAGAACAAGTCTCAGTAAGCTCATTCCTAAACCTAGCTTAGGAGGAAGCATACCCTAGGTCAACCCTAAACATGCAGTTCGAAGGTGCCAGGCCAACATTCAAATGACTCAGGGAAAATATCGACAATCACAAATTAGCATTAATTCAATGTAATTGCAGGCATGGCATGCTTATAACTCAAGTCAAGCACAAGCAATAATGATAGGTATGCACATGCTCGATTTTCCAGTTTTGCTCAATTTACAGATCTACCTCAATCAGAACATAACTTGATTCACGTCGTATAGGCGCATCAGGTCCGTGCCTCAGCCCACATATACGTCTCGCTGTGCAAAGTCCCAGGTCGGCACATCTCTTCAAAATCCATGTAATCACATATACGCCTTTAGCACACAAAGACTTAGGTACATAATAACCTCCTAGTGCCTTAACCCGTATAGTGTCAAAACTAAGACCCAGGTTGGCACCATTATCACTCCAGCTACCCCGTATCGCACACGTCCGGGCCCATCAATCTTATCTCGCCAATTCCTCGTGTCGTATAGGCGCATCAGGGCCTCACACCACCACTCGACATTCACCCAATTCACATTATCTTTCCATGCCAGTATGCAATCCATAATTCACAAAACGACCAATCAAGCATGCATAGGCGGCACACATTTCTTGATAACGTTCGAGCAAACGCATGATTAAGTAATCCCGACAGGTGATCATATGCATGGTCGGCAATTCAATTTCATGCTCTAGATACAATGACAATACCATAGCATGACGAAACAAGGGATTGACCATGCACTTCGCAATACGCTAAACTCGCATTTTCAACTCCCAACTCATGCAAATCACATTTGAACTTGCATGGGCAGCCCATGAACAGTAACATACACGCGTGAACAATAACTAGGGGTCATGAACAATGCCCACGGACAATCGACAACACTAATTTTCACATTCCATCGCCAAAACTTCAAAATACGACCTTCAAACTCCAATACACACCCCAAACACCTATGTACAACCCTAAGTTACTTGTGAACAATGTTTTCCCGAAGTGAATAGTAACCATGGCAAGAGAAGTAACCACCAGTAAACATCAAGCAGTACTCCATCCTAAAAATCACAATAAACCACCCTACAACTCATCCTAGAGTCCAACCAAAAATTATTCAACATCATAGTCAAAGTTTAGAGGTTTTACTTACCTAAATGAAGCTCAAAGGACACAGAGAAGGGCTAAACGACTGCAAGAGGCAGCGACAGCACTTGTAGCTCATAGCGGGAGTGTTGACACTTGATTTTCTTGCCAATTTTATTTTTCAAAAACTTTTAGAAAATTCATAAAAATTCATAAAATTGAAAATTCAACTTTGGGGACCTCAGCCTAGCCTAGGGAACCAATTTTGAGAAAAAAAATAATTTTCCTTATTTTCATATTTTTTCTGCATTTTATTTTCAAAAATTCATGAAAAATAAATAAAAAATGAGAAAATTGAAAAATCAACTTTGGGGACCTCAGCCAAGCCTAGGGAATCAATTTTGAACAAAAAATAATTTTTCTTATTTTTTTGCATTTTTAATATTTTTCAAAAATTAGGAAAATAATAATAAATTAATAAAAAAAATATCATTTCAAGTTAGAAAATTGCCAAAAAATAGTCAATATTTTTAATTTAAATTTCTCTTTACTTTGGATGAATAAATTTTGAAAAATTTAGTCTGTAACTTAGGTTTTTTTCATTAATTTCTTTTTCTGATTGTTTAAATAATTTCTAGAAATTCCATTTTGAACTTTAAATTTTCCATTTTTGCGTTTCTAGAGTCGTGTCATCCTCCTCTATTTTTCAAAATTAAAATCAAGTCTAAACGCCCTCAGAATTGTCCAATTTCACTAAAAATGACCAAAATGCAATTTCTGAATTTTCAAATTAGTCCCTAAAACCACTAAAAATGCAATTAAAAATTTTCTAGGGACTGAATTGAAAATCAAGGCACGTCACCTCCTAGATTTTGACCTCCTGAATCCATTGGTGGGGTCAATTTTTGCAAATAAGGCCATTAAGACTTTGGATTTTGCAGAATAAGTCCTCGGGGTCAAATTTTAAGATTGGGTTTCTAGGTCAATTCTTGAAATTCATGGCATGAAAACTCATTTTCCTAATGTATTTCGTGCCGTAGAATTCACTTTTTGGGACTTAATTCGAAAAATTATGGGTCTAGATGTGTCAATTTTGAAAAATAAGCAATTCGGGTCGGAATCCGACCCGACCCGACCCGATTGCCATTATCTTCCCCAGAAGCCATCGTCTTCTTTGTGAACCCTCTGCGCACGTGCCGAATTTCAAAAATCTATTGAGGGAGATTCTGAGAAATCAGAGGTTGGTTGAGACTAAAATTGGACGAGGAGATCTCGGAATTCTTCAGAGAGTTCTGTTGAGTGGATATTTATGTATAAAAGGGGGAGATTTTGGAAGCGGAAAAAGAGGAAAAATTGGGTTTTTCGGGAGAGCGAAGCCGAGGTTTTGGAGGGGAGTCCAAGAAGATTCGGAGTGAATCAGACGTGCAGATAGAGTTCATAAGCGCGGCGAAGACGAGACGAACACGAAGAACCGTTTACATCGTCATTTCGAACCCGAAAAGAGTAAGTGCCATTAACAGACCTTTGAAGGTCCGTCAATGGCGGATCTTCGCGGGGATCATATTTCTTCATAATTTTTGGTTCGCAGTATTCCTTAGAGTTTTCTATACGTCTCTACCGGTTTGTTTTTGGTTCTCCTTGCATGTTTGCTTTGAGTCGGCCCCCGACCTCCTTCCACTGACCTTGACTTCTTTGAGCTCATTCCAGACATGTGAAGTCACGTGGACGACCAGGTTAGCTTTCTGGGTCTCATATAAGATGGGTTAATGAGTTAGTTTGCTGAGTTTACATATGAATTCCCCATTTGGGTTTGTCGCCGGAACTAGCTCCGACCGACCCTGGAATATGCCATTTCTAGTTCATTTATTGCCTGCAATTCACGTACATTAGCCTAGGAACGTTGAGGTTTAGTTTTGGACGGCAATCGTTGAGTTTTTTGTGTAT
This sequence comes from Psidium guajava, assembly GCA_016432845.1. Lineage (NCBI taxonomy): Eukaryota > Viridiplantae > Streptophyta > Magnoliopsida > Myrtales > Myrtaceae > Psidium > Psidium guajava. The sequence goes on from CM028228.1 coordinate 39,022,259, forward strand.
GTTTTGGCCTCGGTTCAAGTTCGCCGGTGAGTATCCGACGGTTTTGGCTAAAGTTTTGTCATGCCGTTTGTCTTCTCCGGTGTGCCAGTTGATCGGACGGTGGAGAATGACCCATGCGTCAATTTCTGGAATTTTGGGAATCAAGAATGGTAATTTAAATTTTATAATCATTTCCCAAAAATAGTAAAAATGAACGGCTAAGATGAGGTCCTAGTTTCGATCACAATCGCAGGTCAGTTTGTAAGATGGGTGGCCAGATCAGTAGCAACGTGGCGAGTCTTAGGCCATAGGATTAGAAATAGACGGGGAAATTAGGAAAATAAAGTAAAAATAATAAAATTTCGAAAATTTTAAAACAAAACGTCAAAACTACGTTGTTTTTGCGTCAGGTTTAGGATAGTGGGCCTTAGGTCAGGTCTGGGCATTGGGCCGGCTCAATTCGACCCGGTCCGTAAAACAAAAATAGTAATAAAGATGGAATAATAAAAAATAAATAAAGATTTAGAAAAATCAAATAAAGACAAATAGAAAACTAACAAAAATCAACACGGCGTCGTTTTAGTTTAGGGTTTCAGGTTTGGGCTCTCGGGTCGAGCAGGCCGGGTCGACCCGACTCGGCCCGAAGAAATAAAATTTAAAAAAATAATAAAAAAAATAAAATAAGAATAATAGGAAATTTAGAAAACCAACAAAAATTAGAAAAACAGAAAATTTAAAAACTACGCCGTTTCGGTCCCGTGAAATTAAATAAAGATAAATTAAATAGAAATGAAATAAATAAAATAATAATAAAAAATAATAACAGAAAATCAAAAGTTATGGAAAATTATAAAAAAAATCTTGGAAAACACAAAAAGAGTTGGAAAAATATTTAAAAAATTACAAAAATTGGTAATAGTAAAAAATAATGAAAATAAAATTAGGAAGACAAAAAATATAAATTCATAAAAATTGCAAAAACTTTTAGAAAATATAAAAAAATTTATAAATAAATAATAAAAAAATTCCAAAAAGTGTTAAAAAATCAGGAAATTTCAAGGAATACAAAAAAAATGATAAGGAGTGGGAAAATAATAATAAAATCATGAAAAATTCTAGAAAAATTATTTTTTTGGAAAATAAAAAACTGGAAAAGGTTAAAATTCCCCTGAAAAATAAAGAAGCTCTAGAAAGTTATAAAAACCTCAAAACAAGTTTTAGAAAAATTCAGGAAAATTCATTAAAAAAATAAAAAAAAATCCCTCAAAATCACATAAAATTTTAAAAAATCCTAGAAAAATAATAAAAAAATCAGAAAACATAGAAAATGTAAAAAAAATGAAAACAAAATCCCAAAAAATTCCAAAAATTCTGAAAATTAAGGAAAAATCATACTCAACCCATTTTCATATTTTGACCCCTCGGGCCCTTAGGAAATTACCATTTTACTCCTCTGGTCCATTTGACCCAAACAATCCCAAATCGTCCTTGCACCTAACTATGGTATTTTCTAGGCTCCTTGAGCTTCTAGTGGCTTGCTTGATGTGATGTGATTTCTCCTTATTGTAATCCCCTGATTGCGCATTTATTTCTATGGTTGTGTTTGATAGGATAGATAGTCCCATCTGCATAAATACCTTAGATTCTTAAAGCCTATCTTACCCAATCTCGCCCGCATGAATTCTTTAGATTAGAAAATTACTTAACTTAGGTACCGAAAGGGCGTCGATAGCAATATCAACGATAGGGTTTTCGTAGGATCGAACGATATCTCCCAATCGTTCGATAGGGTTTCTAGTCATACAATCCAATAAATGACTAGTGGCGACTCCGATGACATGCACACCATTCACATGTCACCCGACCACATTAAGGTCGACCTCGATTTTAAAATTTCCTGACGCAGTTTGGTACGGGCCTGGGAGGACCCGAACTGAGCCCAGATATCCAATGGGCCTAGCATTTCATTAACTCCCTCGGGATCCGGAAATCTCGGGAGGGTCGCGACAGACTGGCGACTCCGCTGGGGACTTGGTTTTAACCCATTAGAGGACTTAAGCCGATAAAAAGTTGAGTATTTTCTAAAAAGTTTTTCTACAGGTGCTCTTGAAGGTGAGGTAATTCGACTGACTAAACGTGTTAAATGTTCTTGCAGATGGGAGTTATAAGGGGAGGAGTGATTGCTAACATGTTTTATGCAGGGTTGGAGTTTGGGTCTGTTTGTTTATTTTCTGCAAATTAGAAGCGCTGTTTGATATCAACTGCTGTGCATGTCCTGCATATTTTGAGAATCACGACACTTACACACACAAGCACCTAAACTCAAGCTGCGAAATACTCTTCTTAGGTTGCCATAGATAGGGATCGATATGCAAAGCCCTAGCGTTCGATTGCGCCTGGGTTGACCATATTTGATCTCGCTCGCTATCTGAATTGATTATTCTTCCCACTTGACGTTCGATTGCGCTTGTGGGGAAAGTCGTCGGATCAGATAGTGGGAGCCTTTTTAAGTCCATACCCTGTCCCTTCTTTTATTTTTTTTTAGAGTTAATTCCTCACTTGTCTCATGCGCATGTGAATTGGTCGGTTGGTATACCTAAAACCAAAAATAAAAAAAGTCTGGTTGGTAAGGCTTTCCTATCTTTAACTTGTAATATATTCACATTCGCTTTAAATTCCACATACCATACACATCGTGCATCATCTTACAAAAATTATCATTTGAGTGATTGGTCTGAAAGCCATTTTTAGGATAGAAGGATGATTTCCTCAAGTCATGTCATAGTTCTCGAGACGACCACAAGGGGGCAGAGAAGTATTCCACACCACGACATCAACATGGAGTCCTTTAAAGCATGCCGATTCGCATGTAGGAGGGAGCTCCAAGATGGATGGATACATTTGATAGTTTGAAGAAACCCAATTTCAACCAGACGACTTATTATCTGACTTGGAGTGTCCTTAGTGGTTATCACATCCATTTATTGTAGATTTCATTTCTAAGCTTTGAACTCCGGATTTTCTCATGCGGGAATCGTTTCTATCTCTTCCTATTAGATTTGATGTACTATGGATCTTTTGAGGTGTATCTACAATATTGTCTACACTAGAGATTTCAATAGATGGTGTGATAGTGGCTTTCATTCTAATCACTCGACTGATCCCAATTAATTGCATAAGTCCCTTTGAAGGAAATTTGGTTTAAGACTCTCTATTAGACCTCTTTCGGTTAAATAAGAATGCTTAACCCTTATTTCACCAAAAGGAAATGTGAAATTAAATGGCTCATGCATATACTCTTCTATGTAATCCATGATAACTAAACAAAGTCGTTCATGTTTTCTAAAAAACAGGTAATAAAAACAGTGAAGGAGAATCTCACAAACCATTCAGGAGTTAACATGGAGGATAACGGCGCTGATGCGCGACTTACTAAGCTAGAGAATCAAGTGGCCAAGATTTTTGCCATGCTCTCAAAACTTTCAATAGAAGATAAAGTTCTCAATCCAGTGCATGCTAAGAAAAGCCATGCGGTCACACCTACTCAATCACTAGTCATCAACACCAAAGAGGACGAGGTCAATCACTAGTCATCAACACCAAAGAGGACGAGGTGGTAGAAGAAATCCTTTTAGTCCCACGCTCCACCTCAATGAAAAATCTAGCTACTTAATGGAAGGAAGAAACCATCTAAATTTAACCAGGGCTGAAATTCGTCTAGATGTTCCCCAGAAAGACGACACATTACTTCCTTGCCTCGTAGCTCCTAATGTCTTTCAAAGGCCGGAATTTACCAAGAAGTACGATGGTATCGGATGCCCGAAAACTCATATTAATTACTTTTTGGAGGAGATGACTGAATATGTTGACGATGACTCACTCTTGATCCAGAATTTTCAATATACTCTGATTGGTCCCGCGCTATCATGGTTTATAGCGCTTGATATTAGGGGTATCGAAGAGTGGGATGATCTTGCCGACCAATTTCTACAACAGTACAGATACAATGTGAAGAGTATCCCTACCAAAATGGATCTGAAGTATGTGGAAATGAGGAGGAATGAACACTTTAGATCGTTTGCACAAAGATGGAGAGCGAAAGCTGCTTAAGTTCAACCCCCACTAGACGAGGATGAGTTAAAAGGATACTTTCTGATAGCCCTTCCATACAAATTCTTTGATCGGCTGCATACATCTGGTTGTCAATCATTTTCGCATTTGCTGGACGTTGGTGAAAGAGTAGAGTGGGTCATACGAAATGACAAGTCGAGAAATAAGTAAAATTATGGGGAATATCCTCAAGTCAGCAAAGGATTATCTAACGAAGCAAAGACCCCATGTCAAGGCGGGCCAACTATGAATCAAACTCTCAAAAATAAGTCAAGATACCAAGTACATGTTTCCACTTCCCATCAGGGGTAATATGAGGCTAAAGTGGAAAAATCTCGAAAATCTAACAGAGTGAAGAAGCCCCCACCAAAGCAATTCACTCCACTTCCATGTCCTTACTCAAAGCTACTTCCAAAATTATTAGAAAGTGGGTTAGTCGCGAAGGAGCCGCCAAGGAAAAGCCCTCGAAAAAGTTTCTTCAGTTATGACGAGGCTAAGACATGTGTGTATCATATAGGTGAAACGGGGTATAACGTCGATAGTTGTTTGGTTCTCAAAGATAAAGTTCAAGCCCTCGTAAATAATGAGATCCTCAAATTTGATGACCTGGAGTTGAAAATACTACAGAGCTATTCACTTGAACATCAAGGAGTAATCCCCATGGATGGTAATGAGAAAGATGAAAACTGAACTTCTTAGTTGGTACTCTCGAATCGTGAAGCAATTTCAACTATGGTATCATCATATCTCAAAGGAGTTCGTGGAAGAAAGTGATTCACCGACATGAGGAGAACACCCTGCTAGCACATGAAGAAGCTGGGCCGCTCACAGCCGTTTCAAATTTTGCAAAATAAAACGGTTAATGCTAATTGTTTGCATCGTGTCGTTTCCGTTCATACTGTAAGTAGAACTCGATGGCACCTTGGATCTTGAGTCGTTGATCCAAGGTAGTCTCCTTTGTAAAACGGCCTTATCATTTCATTCTAGTAAATGCATATGCACGTTTTATTAAGGACATGCGAGAATATTCCAAACCGGCCCAATGATGACACTTGCCTTCGATTTTCGAAGACTTGAGGCCCAGATTCCCGCATGTTTCCTAGTTTTCGAATGAATTTTACAGGAATGAGAATGTCCGATGGTATAAGGTTGAGTTCCCCCATTTCTTAATTCTTTTGTTGAAAACGTCTTTCAAAAGAATCTTTCAAAATATTCATGCATGAACTTTGATGTTGCTCATACATTGATTAGTGCAGATGTCTCTAGGAATGGTGCTTCGAAAAGGTAAATGTGATCGTTCTAATGGAAACATCTTATATATAGTCTAACATGTCGATATATTCCTGTTGGCCTAGGTTGGAGATGGCCAACTACTCAAGATGACGAAAAAATGGTGATCGAAGATGAATGAAGAAAATTTATTGAAAGCAACCCCCCAATCCTACCAAAGAAGCATATCGGGGCAACAAATGAGGATAGTCATCTAAGTGCGATTGCATGGCCAACCAAGAAAAAGGACGAGACTGAGTCGTCCCTCTCAACGATAAATGGAAGTAAAGCACTTAAGGAACAATGCTTCGAAGGCGAAGATGGTTGAGAAAGTCGCTTAATCACCATATAGTAGGCTACATAAGCGTGAGCTATTTTCACTTCTTAAGGAGGTTAACACGAGTTCAGATGAAGGGGTTATCGAACCATCAATGGGCAAAACATTTTGAAGAACGATACCCCATAAAGATGAAAATAACCAATGACTCAGATAGCCAAAATAAATAGTAGAAGCAATAAGGGAATCCGCTAGGAGCAAATCCCTCTCTACCCACCGAAAGAGTCAACTTGAGGCATACTCTTCTTTCATCATCGGAGAACGTATCAAGAAAAAGCCTTCAAAACCTCGAGTGACAAATGGCAGGACACGTCCTATTAGGGGCAGGGTGCTTGCCAAGAGCAATATTCTCAAACATTAAAAAGACAACACCTGAAATGGGGTATTTCATTTCTAAAAGCTCAAATAAAACCAAAATAGGGCTAACATTCATTTCTTCATGCAGGTGGAGAGTGAAGAGAAAGCTTCGAAATAATAAATATCCCAGATTGGATAGGGGATTACAAGAAATGTGGAAGTATGCTGAGCTACTAGACTAGGGCAAGTATTACCTAGCCAAGAATGGATTACACAACCAAGGGTCCAAGAGAAATCCCCAGATGGAGGAAACAACTTAAGCGACCTTGCCCGAACCAGGAGATCATGAAAAAGAAGAATCCACAAAACAGGTTACCTGGACCTTCAGCCATGGTGGGAAGGAAATGTCGTCTTGGTGATCAAACTAGTTGACAAGGTCCTTGCAATTTATGCACCAGGATTTCGATGGGAGTGCATAATCAAGAGTAAAGCGGTATTATTCCAATTTATTCTAGATATGAAGTATATGCTAACTCCTCATTTTAACCCTGACACGGACTCAACACCATAATGGAGAAGTTACAGATTCTCACAATTTATGCGATTGTATTCGGATTGGAACGCATAATCAATGGTGAAGTTGTATTGTTCCAGTTTACTTCAAAATGGAAGACATACACTAACACACTCCTTTTTTACTTTTATAGTGGGTCCTTTGCCGCGACTGGTAGGTAAGTATCCCTTTCCTAATATTCTTAAATTTTCAAAATCATATCATTTGAATTTCAAGGGTTAAAAAATTCAGAAAATCGATAATGTTTTCAAATAATATTTAAAAATTCAATAAGCCCACGTCTTGAAGAAAATATTCGGCTTAGAACTTCATTCGCATTGGAATTCAAAAAGTTTTGAAGTTATCCAAATCATGTTTGAAACATACATCATGCATCATAATCTCCTATGGAGATTGAATTTTGATGAAATTGAAATGAATTTCCAAATAAGGGCGTTTGAGATTTATCAATTGGAGTACTTCAAATGATGAGAGGCAAACCATACGCAAACACGTCCCTATACACACTTGAGTGGTCATTGGAGACCTTTACTTAGGGACGTAGGATTTATTCGCAGTGATTACTTGGATCGAGATGACGAGAGGCGATTATTTCTCCATCTTAAACACTACAGGTGACCATTGACAAACCCTTTGAACCACGGTTTCATTTCTTTACCCCTGTCAAAGAACCACCCCACATCGGGGCCAAACGAAGACTGTTCCAGCAACAGTATGAGGTAAATGGTTAGAAATTCTCTTGCTTGGACTAATATCAATCTTTGGGCGTGTCTTTGCATTTAATCTCATATGGTAATTCAAGTGCCTTAAAATGACGAAAAGCATTCATTTCTCTATCCCACACACTTTCATCCTTTGCATGCCCAATTGAGCCTGTATATTCGTTTCTTAAAATCCCGTTGGTGATCACTATCTATTCCAAGATGAAGACGACATCATCTCCAAGCAGAGGAACTCAGAAGAATCGGCTCTACATGGAATTCCTGGATTAACTTTTCAAGTATGCTGGATTTCTATTCACATGCATACTGGTTATAATACTCGAAAATTCTGTTAAAAAAAAAAGAAGAGAAGAGAAGAGCAAAAGGCGGGACTAAACTAAAAAGGGAAGGAAAAAGGAGAGGAACAGAAAAAGCCAATCCCGGGCATCAAAAGAGTAAAGTGCCGGTCAAAAGCAAGGCCAATGCCCATTTGTAAATTTTTTTCAAAACTTCGTACATCCATTTTGTAGACTCAGCTTAAAAATGTTTGCATTTTATTTCCCTCATAAATCCCCATTGGGATCTGGTTGTAAAAGAATTCTCCGTAGGGATCAAGTTGTGAAATATGTCCCTCCTCAAGCAACAACATCAGCGGAAGTTCGTACTGTCCTCATGCAACGATGGTGTCCCTAGAAGACTATCCCAGAAGACTAACATGGGTGACAAATCTGTAGTGATCACCAACATCAAACCCTCCTCATATATTTTTTGAGCCAAAATCAGCTTTTTCCACCTTGATCCCCAATCCTAACCTACGTTACAACTCATAAAAGTCTTTTCGGATTAAGGCACTTGAGTTAACGTAGAGTTAAACGATTTTAAGAATCGCTTGAAGAAGTACAAGCAAGATTGTTTCTATCTCATTTTGCAGAGTTCTTGACTTGTAAACCCGAAGCGGATGATGAAGATCTTTCGGTCATGAGTCTTGACTCATTTATGAGTCTCCCTTGCAAACCTTTAACCAAGTCCAACATTACGGTCCTTTGAAAGACCTTTCAGATCAATCAAAGTATATGCGCTGCGAATAATTTCGAAACCCTAGGCATAGGTTTGTGAGAAAATCCTAATGTTTCCTGAATGGAAATCAAAACCTTATTCGGAGAAATAGCGAGAAGCCCTCTTTGATGAGCGTATTTCAATTGATATCTTAAGCAAACTCTTTGGTAATTTCAGCTCGTTTGATTCAAAACCTTCCTCATAAGGAACTTTTGATCATGCTTGATATGCGACAAGATGCTTTGGATAACCTCTGACATCACTTTACATTCTTTGAAAAATTCTGCATGGTATATAAATGATAATCGTAAGAGCATAACTCATTCCTAAAAGCTTGGAACATGCGAAACATCAAAAATCTTCTTTCTCATTCATTTTAGTATGACGATTTGGGTTTGAGCTTCTGCAGGCTTTCTGATTCCGTCCAGATCCTAGAATGACACCCTCCTTGGTAAGATAATTCGAGTTTGAGCTTCTACAGGCTTTCTGGCTTCGCCCAGATCTCAAAATGGCACCTTCCTTGGTAAGACAATTCAGATCAAAGTTTCCATATGATTCTTGATATCATAATCTCATAATAATATCAAGACAAGATTTTCACATTTGAAGTCATTTTCAAAGTCTAAACACCTCTCTGATTCACGAAAGCGTCGTCACGGGTCTCCTTTTTAAAAAGAATCGCAAAGAGGCGTCTAATTCGAGTTCGGAACTGAATAGTTCACGACTCAAAAAGCATGATGACTTTGATAAATCTTTCTGTAAGTGTTCACAGGTTAGTAGCCGCGGAGCTGTCATCCTTGTTGACACTTGATTTTTGGCCAATTTGATTTTTAGAAAATTTATAGAAAATCCCTAAAAATTTATAAAATTAAAAAAAATCAACTTTGGAGACCTTGGTTTAGCCTAGGGATCCAATTTTGAGCAAAAAAATAATTTTTCATATTTTTGGTATTTTTTGCATTTTATTTTTCAAAAATTCATAAAATAATATATAAAAATGAGAAAATTACAAAATCAACTTTGGAAGCCCTAGCCTAGCCTAAGGAACCAATTTTGAATAAAAATAATTTTCCTTATTTTTTGCATTTTTAAATATTTTTTAGAAAATAGAAACATACAAAACAAAAAATAATAAAAAAAATAGCATTCGTGGCCACAAAAATACAGAAAAATAGTCAATATTTTTCCTTTATTTTTCTCTTCATTTTGGCCAAGGAAATTTTGAAAAAAATAATCTGGAAATGTGATTTTCTTTGAAAATCACATTTTTCAAATTAATTGAAAAAAATTCTAGAAAATTCCATTTTAATTCGGTAATTTTCAATTTTTACATTTTTGGAGTCGTGTCATTCCCCTCTATTTTTTAAAATTAAAATTCATTCCAAAAGTCCACGAGAATTACCCAATTTCGCAAAAAGGACCAAATTGCAATTTTCTGATTTTTCGATTTAGCCCTTAAAAATGCTTAAAATGAAATTAAAAATTGTCTAGGGACTAAATTGAAAATCAGAGCAAGTCACCCTATAGTGTTTGGCCTCCCGAATCAATTGGTCGCGTCAATTTTTGAAGATAAGATCATTAAGGATCTGAATTTTGTAAAATGGACCCCCGGGTCAAAATTCTAAATTGGAGTTTTTGTACAATTACCCCACAAAATTCGGGAAAAAAACCCATTTCTAGACGGAACTGACATCTCAGAGTCCAATTTTGTGGTTTAATTTCCTAAATTTTGGAATTTGGACGGCCAATTTTGCAATTTACTTAAAATCGAGTCAATCAGGTCGGGTAAGATCTGACCCGATTTGACTCGGTTTGGCCCAACCTCCACAGTACATCTTCTTCCCCAGAACGGGGGTTCATGCGGGAGGAGGATTAAATAGCGTCTAGGCAAATTCTTGATAAGTGTAAAAGGAAGTTTGGGGGATTTTTATTGGGAGACAGACACACATACGCACACAGATGGCCGAGAGGAACAGAGAGAGAGAGAGAGAGAGAGAGAGAGAGAGAGAGAGATTCTCCGTTGAAGGGAACCTCGGCCGAAGGAGCGACCGAGTGCCGTCTTCGCTCTACGAGCAGCTTCGAGGATTGAGACCTCTTTCAGAAGCTTCCTGGGACCTCAAGGAGTGATCAGAGGTGTCACGCCCCGATCCCCGGGGCCCGCGGCAACCCTACCAAAACGCCTCAGGTCGAAAAGGATAGCGTCCCAGGCACGCTAACGACCAAACAATAATTTTTTCTACGCATGCGGAAATGTACAAACTCCCCGTACACTCAATAACAACCGGGATAAAATAGTAGGATAAAAGATCACTCAATAAAAATCAGTTTAACAAAATCCAAACCAGTTTAACACACGATAAACATTCAAAAGGGCAGATACTCTTCAACCCTACGGAAGCTACAGTAAATATAGCCCCACTCTTCGGGGCGGCTTCCTAAAACCGACAAAAAGTCATAAGGTCAGGCAGGGTTAACTTCGTATCTACTCCCAAAAGAGAGACCTACTACGCCCTCGTCTTCCTCAATGCTTCGGACCTGAAAAAGTTGTCAACGACGTGGAATGAGATAAAAATCTCAATGAGTCGGCGCCTAAGCCCGGCTAGGGCGCTGATTCGCTCAGGCATCCTATGCAATAAAATATTCCAACAGTACCAAAATCAACCACATGCAAGCTTACCACGCCTTGGATCACACATATGCAAGACTCGGCTCCTCACATAAATTAATCAATCAAGGCGAACAATCAGAATCCCACAGTAACTTGCACACGTAATGCTCCACACGGATTCCAATTTATTAACAACCATTGGGCTCGGCTCACACGACTGGTGTGGCCCGACACTACGACTGGCAGTGTCTACTGGCATGACCAGGCTTCGTTCCTTTTCCCTTCGGCAACGGCGTCTGATAATCCGTAAGATTCGTACGACTGGCACGACACGGCAATATCAGGAATCCCATAAGGGCTTCGGCCCATCACAAGCTGCGACCGGCGTCCGATAGTCCGTAAGATTCGTACGACTGGCACGACACGTTACTATCAGGAATAACCGTACGACTGGCACGGACCGTACGACTGGCACGGATTTTTAAGCCCATCATATGACCACACGAGCACGCAATCCAACCAATCCAGTTTTATCTCTGCATTTAGTCCAATGCATCCACACTCGAGCGTGCTCCAAAAATCGGCCACAGGCCATTTTCATGCTCAAATATCAATTTAATTCCACATACGGTCATATGATGCATGCATTTATCCACCAGACTTTGCATTTATAATTGGGTGATCAACCCTCATACAGTCAATCATAGACCAAACAGAACATTCAACAGTCAGGCGTTGATCACCACACCAAGCAGTTGATAATAATTCAATAACATGAGCTTGGATAATTAAATTATCCACAAGCGCCTAATCCGCCAATCGATCAATCAATCCAACATTTCGTCGGTCACTCGGCTCTAGCCAATCACTTGCTCGCAGTCACACAATTCAGTCTACTCATCAACTAGCCACAGTTTACCTAACTAATCAGTCTAACATATTTAATTGTGGTCATTTAACTTAACCCAATCTCTAACTAATCCGACCACAATTATTGTACCTAAACACCCTAATTGACTAATTATTCTAGTCCCGAACGCAATTAACGACCTAACCGAGAGTTAGAGGCAAACTCACAATTTTTCCAGCGATCCGGCGACGACGACAACGGTGGTACTGTTCACCGGAGTTACTGTTCACGCCGGCTACTGTTCACAGGAGTACTGTTCACGTCGGAATTACTGTTCACCGGAGTTACTGTTCACGCGCGGAATTACTGTTCACCGGAATTACTGTTCACGAGTACTGTTCACGCCGGTTACTGTTCACGCCGGGTACTGTTCCGGCGAACGGCGGCGACGACGAAATCGACAGCGATTTTTCCGGCGAGCGACGGCAACGACAACTACGATGTCCTTGGCTAGTCGGTGGACAACCGAAGCTCCGAGGGGCGGCCGTTGATGGCGGTAGTCTCGGGCGATGGAGGTGGCGGAGCAACAGAGGTTCAAGTAGAAACCGAGCTCGAGCGGCAAGCTCAAGCGGCCGAGAAGGAGAGGACAACGCAACAGAACAAGCAGTGGCCGAGGTGCAGCAAATCAGTCGAGGAAATGGAGATCGAGCAGCGGCAGATTCACATGCAGCCAAGGGAAAAGGAAGACATCCACGGCGGCAAGAGGCAACAGTAGCAAACGAAGACTAGCCGAGCGGAAAAATAAGAAGAAAAGGAGCAGAAGCAGCAACGGTGCTCGTCCAAGAAGCCACCGAAGGAAGAAGAAAGAAGACGGAGACCGAGAAGAGCTTGGCTGCAGCAAAAGAAATGGTTCCTCGCGTGCACTGTGGAGGGAGGAGAAGTCAATAAAAAAAATTAAAAGCAATGGACAAAGGGAAGGATTCCTGGGAAGTTAGGCAGAAAAGAGAAAGTGAGAGGAAAAAGAAGGGGACAAAGTGAACGTGGGAGTGGGTGGGTGAGAGTGGGAGAAGGGAGAGAGAGAGTATAAACAAATAATAAAAATAAAAAAAAAATGGATGTTACAACTCTCCCCACCTTAGGAAATTTCGTCCTCGAAATTAAACTGCTGTTACATTTCTTCAAAAAGAAAAGGATGCAGTTCCATCATGACTTCCTCGATTTCCCAAGTTGCTCCTTCTTTTCCATGGTGTTGCCAAACTACCTTGACCAATGGAATCGTCCTGCGCCGAAGTACTTGCTCCTTTCTGTCTATGATCCTCACCGGGCGCTCCACGTATGATACTCGCTCATCTAACTCGATCTCCTCGAAACTTAGCACATGAGCTGGGTCAGGCTCATATTTCCTCAACATCGACACGTGGAAGACGTTGTGCACTTGAGACAGCTTCGATGGTCACGCCAAACGATATGCTAAGGTTCCAATCCGCTCGAGAATTTCAAATGGCCCTACATACCTCGGGCTCAATTTCCCCTTTTTGCCAAAACGAGACGTTCCTCTCATAGGCGACACCTTCAAGAACACGTGATCGCCTACTTGGAACTCCAAAGGTCTTCGTCTCCTATCAGCATAACTTTTCTGACGACTCTGCGCTGTCTTGAGTCTATCTCTTATAACCTTGACAGCTTCCACTGACTGCTGTACCAACTCAGGACCAGTAATCTTCCTTTCGCCCACTTCATCCCAACATATAGGAGTTCTACAAGCTCTGCCATAAAGTGCTTCGAATGGTGCCATTCTGATACTCTGCTGGTAACTGTTGTTGTAGGCAAACTCAACCAGATGTAACTGCTCCTCCCAGCTACCTTTAAAGTCCAAGACACAGGATCGCAACATGTCTTCAAGCATCTGAATTGTCCTCTCAGACTGACCATCTGTCTGCGGATGATAAGCAGTACTGAACTGCAGCTTCGTTCCCAACGCATTCTGTAGGCTTTTCCAAAACGTGGCAGTGAACTTAGGGTCACGATCCGAAGTGATCGTCACTGGCACTCCATGCAGTCTCACTACGTGTCTCACATAAAGTTCGGCATATCTGTCCAAAGCAAAATCCTTCCTCACTGGAATAAAGTGTGCTGACTTCATCAGTCTGTCAACCACAACCCAGATTGAATCATGTCCTTTCTGACTTCTTGGCAATCCCATTACAAAGTCCATCGTGATATGCTCCCATTTCCACTCTGGAATCTCCAAGGGCTGCAGCAATCCTCCAGGCTTACAATGTTGAGCCTTGACCTGCTGGCAAGTCAAACACTTAGCCACATGCTTGGCTATGTCAGCTTTCATCCCATTCCACCAGTAATGTTGCTTCAAATTCTGGTACATCTTCGTGCTACCAGGATGAATGCTATAACTGCTACGGTGTGCTCCCGATAAAATTTCTTCCCTTAGATCTTCATCTGCAGGTACGCACAGGCGTCCTCGAAACCGAAGTATCACATCCTTGGTTACTTGAAAGTCAACTCTCCTCTTGGCTGAGTCTTCCTGCAGGATCTTTTGGATTACAGGGTCTGTCGATTGCAAGGCCTTAATCCTAGCCTGCACTTCTGGCTCAATCCTCAATGTAGCCATGAGACTTGACAGACGACTCACTTCCAATTTAAAATCTGAGTCTCGTACTTCCTCCAATAAACGCCATTCATGGACCATCATTTGAGCAATTGCCGACTTTCTACTCAGAGCATCTGCAACTTTATTCGCCTTACCAGGATGATACAAAATTTCACAATCGTAATCCTTCAAAAGCTCCATCCAACGTCGTTGCCTCATATTCAACTCCTTCTGCGAGAACAGATACTTGAGGCTCTGGTGGTCCGTATACACCTGAAATTTTTCTCCAATCAGGTAATGCCTCCAAATCTTCAATGCAAAAACAATTGTAGCTAGCTCCAAGTCATGTGTCAGGTAATTCGCCTCATGAGGCCTCAACTGGTGAGACGCATACGCCACTACCTTTTCATGTTGCACCATGACACAACCCAAGCCTTTGAATGACGGGTCAATGTAAATCTCAAAACCTCCGGAACCAGACGGAATCGTCAAAACAGGAGCAGTAGTTAGTCTATGCTTAAGCTCTTGAAAACTACTCTCGCACTTGTCTGTCCATTCGAACTTCTCTCCTTTCTTCAATAGACGCGTCAGAGGCATAGTTATCGCCGAAAATCTCTCCACGAAGCGCCTATAATAGCCTGCCAAACCCAAAAAGCTCCGTACTTCTGTCACTGTCACAGGCCTCGGCCAATCCATGACCGCTTCAATCTTCGATGGATCCACAGCAATCCCTTCACCAGACACCACGTGGCCTAGGAACGCCACACGAGCTAACCAAAATTCGCATTTACTGAACTTGGCGTGCAACTGGTGCGCTCTGAGGGTTTCCAAAACTACCCTCAAGTGCTCCTCATGATCCTCTGGACTCCTCGAGTACACCAGGATATCATCTATGAACACAATGACGAATTTATCCAAAAACTCCCTGAATATTCTGTTCATCAAGTCCATGAAAGCGGCAGGAGCATTCGTCAAGCCAAACGGCATCACAGTAAATTCATAGTGTCCATACCGCGTCCTAAATGCTGTCTTCGGTATATCTTCCCTTTTTATCCTCAACTGGTGGTATCCCGTCCGTAAATCAATCTTAGAAAATACTGAAGCTCCTTGCAACTGGTCAAACAAATCGTCAATCCTCGGCAGTGGGTACTTGTTCTTAATTGTCACTTGATTCAATTGTCGATAATCAATGCACAATCTTAGCGACCCATCTTTCTTTCTGACAAACAAGACAGGTGCTCCCCATGGCGATACACTGGGGCGGATAAATCCTTTATCCAGTAACTCTTGCATCTGCACTTTAAGCTCTTTAAGTTCCGATAATGCCATTCTGTACGGTGCCTTAGAAATTGGCTCTGTCCCAGGGGCCAACTCTACCACAAATTCAATTTCTCTCTCCGGTGGTAACCCTGGTAACTCTTGGGGAAAAACATCTGGAAACTCTTGCACCACAGCAATATCTTCCAACTTAGATTCTTCAACAGACGCATCTACTACAGTTGCCAGATAACCTTGGCAGCCATTCTCCAACAGGCGAGTCGTCTCTAGCGACGAAATCACTACAGTTGAGGTACCTCCTCTATTACCCACAAATTCAAAGTTAGTCCCGTCCAGCGAACTAAATTGAATCGTCTTACGGTAACAGTCTACTGTGGCTCTTTGCCTTATCAGCCAATCCATTCCAACAATCAGGTCAAAGTCAAACATCTCCAGCACAATCAAATCTATCTTATCCTCGTGGTCATTTATAACTAGCTTACAGTCAGGGCAACCTACTGCAGTCACTACGCTATCTTTTAAAGGCGTAGAAATCTTAAATACGGTACCCAATAATTTTGGACTCAACCCAGCAAGTTTAACAAATTGTTCAGCCACAAACGAATGGGTAGCACCAGGATCAAATAGAGCATATGCTACTTGATCATGTAAGAGGACCGTACCTGTGACGGTCGGCGAATCCTTCGCCTCATCTCGAGTGACAGCAAACACTCGTCCTTGCGCCTGAGGTCGGTTCTGAAAATTCTGCTGCACATTCGCTCCAGACTGTCCTCCATACTGCGGCCTGGCTTCCTGTCTCTGGGGGCAGTCTCGCACATGGTGACCAGGCTGGCCACATCCAAAACAAGCTCCGCTGCGGAACTGACACTGACCAGGTCCGTGCTTCTTTCGGCAAAGGCGGCAGACATCTCCTCGGTTAGGCACCGGCTTACTGATGCCACCATTCCGATTTGGCGGGATATGATGCTTTCCTCCAAACATCGGCCTCTTCCCAAATCGATTGTCATTCCGGCCTGAGGGCACAAACCGCGATGCAGATGCGATAGCCCTTTCTGCTAGATCACGCTCCACCATTTGGGCCCTTTCATACAGCTCATTATAATCTTTCAGATTCAGCGGTACCAGCACACTTCTCAGCTCGGGTTTCAGCCCATCTCTAAACCTCCTGGCCTTATCCACTGGGTCTTCCACCATCCTTGGTGCATACTTAGACAACTCAGCAAATTTGGCCTCATACTGGTCTATTGACAGGTGGTTCTGGCGCAAGCGAAGGAACTCAGCCATCTTCTGTTCCCTTGCAGTATCCGAGAAGTACTTATTGTTGAAGGCTTCCACGAAAGCACCCCAAGCCTGGGCCGTACCCTCGGGAAAGATTCTGTCCTTAGACGTCCTCCACCAAGTACTTGCGTTCCCCTGCAGCTGATAGATGGCCAAAGTGACCTTATCCTCTTCCGAACACCTCAGCAGGGCGAATGTCTTCTCCAGTTCCTCGATCCATGAGATAGCAGTCTCGGGATCTCCATTTCCTGAGAACTTGGGAGGCTTCAGCTTCAAAAACTGCTCCACCAACTTCTGAGTCTGATGTCCATTATTTCCATTCCCAGCTGGTCCATCTCCTTGTGGGGCCTCAGCGGCGGCAGCTGCCTGATTCCTCATCTGCTGACCCATCAAATCACCCAACGCTCCCAATGCTTGCAGTATCCCATCAATCCTCGGATCCTCTCTGGCAGGCCTACCTCGAGGTGCTCTCCCACCTTGGTTGCTCATTTTGCAGGAATGTACGGGGTCCTGCCCACCCCAATAGCAACCAACTGTGAGAAGGCTACTCGAAAACTCAAATAAAAAATAGCAGTCACATGCATTAATTTACGATCCTACTAACTATCCCAGTTCCCATCGCTCCTTATCACTCCAGGCCACGACCAAATGGTTCAGGTTGACCTTGCTCTGATACCACTCTTGGGCGGGGTTGTCACGCCCCGATCCCCGGGGCCCGCGGCAACCCTACCAAAACGCCTCAAGTCGAAAAGGATAGCGTCCCAGGCACGCTAACGACCAAACAATAATTTTTTTCTACGCATGCGGAAACGTACAAACTCCCCGTACAATCAATAACAACCGGGATAAACTAGTAGGATAA
Source organism: Psidium guajava (assembly GCA_016432845.1). Taxonomy (NCBI): domain Eukaryota; kingdom Viridiplantae; phylum Streptophyta; class Magnoliopsida; order Myrtales; family Myrtaceae; genus Psidium; species Psidium guajava. The sequence goes on from CM028228.1 coordinate 39,040,066, forward strand.
AAGATCACTCAATAAAAATCAGTTTAACAAAATCCAAACCAGTTTAACACACGATAAACATTCAAAAGGGCAGATACTCTTCAACCCTACGGAAGCTACAGTAAATATAGCCCCACTCTTCGGGGCGGCTTCCTAGAACCGACAAAAAATCATAAGGTTAGGCAGGGTTAACTTCGTATCTACTCCCAAAAGAGAGGCCTACTACGCCCTCGTCTTCCTCAATGCTTCGGACCTGAAAAAGGTGTTAACGACGTGGAATGAGATAAAAATCTCAATGAGTCGGCGCCTAAGCCCGGCTAGGGCACTGATTCGCTCAGGCATCCTATGCAATAAAATATTCCAACAGTACCAAAATCAACCACATGCAAGCTTACCACGCCTTGGATCACACATATGCAAGACTCGGCTCCTCACATAAATTAATCAATCAAGGCGAACAATCAGAATCCCACCGTAACTTGCACACGTAACGCTCCACACGGATTCCAATTTATTAACAACCATTGGGCTCGGCTCACACGACTGGTGTGGCCCGACACTACGACTGGCAGTGTCTACTGGCATGACCAGGCTTCGTTCCTTTTCCCTTCGGCAACGGCGTCTGATAATCCGTAAGATTCGTACGACTGGCACGACACGGCAATATCAGGAATCCCATAAGGGCTTCGGCCCATCACAAGCTGCGACCGGCGTCCGATAGTCCGTAAGATTCGTACGACTGGCACGACACGTTACTATCAGGAATAACCGTACGACTGGCACGGACCGTACGACTGGCACGGATTTTTAAGCCCATCATATGACCACACGAGCACGCAATCCAACCAATCCAGTTTTATCTCTGCATTTAGTCCAATGCATCCACACTCGAGCGTGCTCCAAAAATCGGCCACAGGCCATTTTCATGCTCAAATATCAATTTAATTCCACATACGGTCATATGATGCATGCATTTATCCACCAGACTTTGCATTTATAATTGGGTGATCAACCCTCATACAGTCAATCATAGACCAAACAGAACATTCAACAGTCAGGCGTTGATCACCACACCAAGCAGTTGATAATAATTCAATAACATGAGCTTGGATAATTAAATTATCCACAAGCGCCTAATCCGCCAATCGATCAATCAATCCAACATTTCGTCGGTCACTCGGCTCTAGCCAATCACTTGCTCGCAGTCACACAATTCAGTCTACTCATCAACTAGCCACAGTTTACCTAACTAATCAGTCTAACATATTTAATTGTGGTCATTTAACTTAACCCAATCTCTAACTAATCCGACCACAATTATTGTACCTAAACACCCTAATTGACTAATTATTCTAGTCCCGAACGCAATTAACGACCTAACCGAGAGTTAGAGGCAAACTCACAATTTTTCCAGCGATCCGGCGACGACGACAACGGTGGTACTGTTCACCGGAGTTACTGTTCACGCCGGCTACTGTTCACAGGAGTACTGTTCACGTCGGAATTACTGTTCACCGGAGTTACTGTTCACGCGCGGAATTACTGTTCACCGGAATTACTGTTCACGAGGTACTGTTCACGCCGGTTACTGTTCACGCCGGGTACTGTTCCGGCGAACGACGGCGACGACGAAATCGACAGCGATTTTTCCGGCGAGCGACGGCAACGACAACTACGATGTCCTTGGCTAGTCGGTGGACAACCGAAGCTCCGAGGGGCGGCCGTTGATGGCGGTAGTCTCGGGCGATGGAGGTGGCGGAGCAACAGAGGTTCAAGTAGAAACCGAGCTCGAGCGGCAAGCTCAAGCGGCCGAGAAGGAGAGGACAACGCAACAGAACAAGCAGTGGCCGAGGTGCAGCAAATCAGTCGAGGAAATGGAGATCGAGCAGCGGCAGATTCACATGCAGCCAAGGGAAAAGGAAGACATCCACGGCGGCAAGAGGCAACAGTAGCAAACGAAGACTAGCCGAGCGGAAAAATAAGAAGAAAAGGAGCAGAAGCAGCAACGGTGCTCGTCCAAGAAGCCACCGAAGGAAGAAGAAAGAAGACGGAGACCGAGAAGAGCTTGGCTGCAGCAAAAGAAATGGTTCCTCGCGTGCACTGTGGAGGGAGGAGAAGTCAATAAAAAAAATTAAAAGCAATGGACAAAGGGAAGGATTCCTGGGAAGTTAGGCAGAAAAGAGAAAGTGAGAGGAAAAAGAAGGGGACAAAGTGAACGTGGGAGTGGGTGGGTGAGAGTGGGAGAAGGGAGAGAGAGAGTATAAACAAATAATAAAAATAAAAAAAAATGGATGTTACAAGAGGGCCATCGCTTGAAGTTTCATTCAAAAACCAGGTACTTGCCATGCTCAGACTCGAGCTTGGTCATCAACGGCCGAGCTCTGCTTTCTCACTCTTGTGATCTGAAACTATGTTCAATTGATTCTTATTATCTTCCTGAACGCGCCTCTGCCTTTTGTTCTAGTTTTCGTTGCGTAAACCCGTGTGTTGACCCTTCAAAACCCGTCGGCCTGCGTTGAGTTCGCGCAATCATCTCGTGCGACATCGAGCCGATCCAAGTGCCAGGTAAGTCTTCTTGATCCCCTGATATGCTTCTCGATTGTACGTTGTGCTTACTGTGAGTAGATGTTCGGTTGTCTGCAATTGCGCTGGAGACCTGCTTCAGCTGGAATTGACAGAGCTTTCTTAGGCGGAATATTAGCTGTAAATCCGCTGTGTATTGGTTAGGGGATCGTTTAAAGTTGATCAGCGTTAATTTCCAGGTTTAGGTGCGTTTTTAGGCGTCGAAGAGGAGCTCCGACGAGGCGCCGGCAATGGAACACTAGCGCCGGTCGTCTTCCCCGGCGAACAGTCAACTCGGTCAACCTCCATTGACCGAGTCAACGATGACGTGTCGCATTATTTATTAAATATTCTCATATATATATAAAAAATACAAAAAATATAAAAATTTATTTTTTTTGTTCAAAAATGGTTGCCTAAGCTTGGCCAAGGCCTCCAAAATTGATTTTTCAATTTTCTCAATTTTCTTGAATTTTTTTTTATGAATTTTCGAAATTAAAAATATCAAAAAGTACTGAAAATATGAAAAATTATTTTTTTTATCAAAATTGGTTCCTTAGGCTTGGCCAAGGTCCCCAAAGTTGATTTTTCAATTTTATGAATTTTTATGGATTTTTTTTATTAATTTTAAAAGAGAAAAGATGATTAAAAATTAGGTGTCAACAATGATGGTCATTAAATATGATTATTCACTATAATCTTTCAATTACGAATACATGTGGAACCTGGAACCGAACCTGGAACCGACCCTGGAACTTGTGATAGGGTAGGTTTTAGGTTCTAATATAGGCAAGGTAGGTTCCGAGTTCCATAAAATCAGGAACCTGTATAGACGGGTAGGTTCCAGGTTCCAAGTAGAACTTGTACGGAACCTGGAACCGCTCACCCCTACAAAATATAAAATAATATCCATAATATTTAAAAATATCTCTAAGAATATTCTCTAGCGAAATCTCCAATATCTATAAATATTTAAAGGCTTGTTTGGTAACATTTCTATTCCAAAAAAGTGATTTTAATTAAAATTATTTTTTTATTCTGTTCCTTTAGAGAATTAGAATACATTTTTTAACTACATAAAATTTCTGATTTTTGGTCCAAAAATATCTTTAAAAAGTGATTCTACAAAAGTGTCATTGGAAGAGGATGAGAGGTCCATAGTTGAAAAGTGATCCTAAATTTTTTTTCTTTTTTTGAGAAATAACTTTTTTTTGTTTCTGCTTTTTGGTTCAAAAGTGTTCCCGAAAGCAGAATCAGTAACAAAATTATTTGCATTACTAAACATATTTCTGACCCTTTTTTGTTCCCGGAAATAGAAACAGGAACAGAAACGTTATCAAACAAAAAAAAAATTCTGAGTTTTGAAAGTGTGTAAAAAAAAATTTCCAACCAAAAAAATAATAAAAAAGTATGTAAATTTTAATTACCCCGGAAGTTCGTCTTATCTAACAATCGCAGGTGCAAAATTAAGAGAGAACTGGTCAATCCACGGGCAAAAGAAGCAAAAATGTATTCTTCCACTGACTTCTCCGCAATATCCAAGAATTTCAGGGGGCTTCCTTGCAATCTCGCTTCCCCTCTTTATAATGTTCAGAAGAGCAGAGAACCCGAAGCGGTCGGTCGCAGATCTCCTCTCCGAGAGGAGAACTCCACAGAGCGGGAGCTGAACAGAGAACAACCACGAGAGAACAAGCAGTCCGAACCGAAAGTTGACGAATCCATAACCAAACCCTTTCGTCATCCGTGATCGATTCGACGAACAGGCGTCGCAGTTCGCTCTGCCACCGCCTGCGAAAGAGATGAGCATCGAGCCATTCAACAGGTAAACGAAAGCGATTCCTCAGGGCTTCAAAGTGATGATTTTTTTTGGGCTTCAACTTCGAAATACTCGACCCTGAAGCGGTGGGACAATTTTCAGTTCGTCGAATTGGGGCTCCTTTGATTGTCGATTAGTTTTTGTTTTTTGGATTGTTTTGTTCCTCATGGTGCTGTGGATTAGGCTGGTGAAGCTCGTGGCTAGAGCGTTTTACGATGATTTCACCACAAAGGGGGAGAATCAGCCCAAGACGGGACGCAGCGACAACCGTGGCATCGTGGTTGTGGTGCTTGATGCTCTCACAAGGTCGGTTTTGGTTATTCATGTTTTGTTTCTTCAGTTTTGGCGAGAGGGTGAAGATAGAACGTTGCTTTCGCTCCGGGGAAGTAAATGAATTGGGGAGGGTGGAGTCTCTTTTGAACGATTATTGGAGAATTTGATGTCAACTGAAGTCAAGTTAAGTTTGAGAGAGCAGGGTTGAGTTGATTTTGGACATAAAAACGGGTGAGCTCAGATTGAGTGCAACACTGTCTTGGCAATCTCAATTCACGGATACGATATTGTTGTCCGGTCAATATCGTCTGTCAATAGTCTCCTTTTGCAAGGATTGAAAGTATAGAGTGAAGTTATGGTGCGGCTTTTAATGACCAGCTATAGTACGGTATTTATCTGTGAAGTCAGTAAGACGGATTCTGTAAATTGTTGTCAGACTCTGGTAAATCACCGATAGCTTGTTGTGTGCAAAAGGGCTCAGTGAAATGAAATGGTTTTTTCTGATTCTGATTTGGTTGGATCTTGTCTTCGTCTTTGCCGAGTGGTGCAACATATGGTAGATTGGTTGGTGTTTTTCTTTTACAAGCGTTGACAAGTGTTATTCTGTTTCTTGTTATAGACGACAATGGGTTAGAGAAGAGGATTTGGCAAAGGCTCTAAGTTTGCATTCCAAGCAACTAAGACGGACCCTTCGATTCTTGGAAGAAGAAAAACTAGTTACGCGAGATCATAGAAGAGAGGTATGAATTTTATTGAACTTTACCTTTTTCTCAAGCCTCTAATCTTGGTATATGGGAATGTTCTTGTGAATCATCGTTGGTCCATTATGTTCTAGATATGCTTTACTTGTCACTGAAGTTTGTAATCCATTGTGAAGGAAGCATTGAAGATGACTAGTATTTACATGGATGATTAGTTCAATTGGCTTCGGGTGCATGATTGTTATGCTGTAGTCTATGACTTGTATACCTTATTTGGATAGTTGTTTTCCTTAATGTAAAGGTTTCTTCTGATACATTGGGCTACGCATCTGAGTACAGCGTTCATGCCGATGTTTAGCATTTGAAGCTTGATTCTTGAGTATTCTGGTTTAGTTGCATGAAATATCATTTGTTTTGTTTACTGATATCCATGAGTGATCTTATAGAACGAAAATCATTATCTTCAAGATTTATGATTGATTCTCATTGTTTCACAGACGGCTAAGGGTGCAAAGATATTTAGTGCTGCCATAGCTGCCACAGGTGATGGTATGGGTAAGGAGGGAGAGGAGAAGATAAAGCTTCACACACACTCATACTGCTGTCTAGATTATTCACAGGTTTTGTTCATCAAACTTGATTTCAGTAACCTGAGTGCCAAAATAGGATGGGAGAAAGAACAGATGTTTATTTACCCTGCTTGATGGCTTAATTTATTTCCCTTAACAGAGTTCTGTTTCCAATCGTACTTTGCAATTGCCTAATGAAGAAAACTAATTGAGAAAAAAAATGTTCTACAGATTCATGATGTTGTTAGATACAGATTGCATCGATTGAAGAAGAAGTTAAAGGATGAGCTAGAGAACAAGAACACAGTTCAGGAGTATATATGCCCTAATTGTAGCAGAAGGTTCTCATTGCTGCATCTTTTAATTTTTTAAGTTATGGGGGAGTTATTGTGAACATTCTGGATGGTAGCATTTTATAAATCTCGACTTACCACATTATCTGTCCAGATACACAGCATTGGATGCATTGCGTTTGGTGTCTTTGGAGGATGAATACTTTCATTGTGAAAGTTGCAATGGGGAGCTTGTGGCTGAGAGTGACAAGCTAGCTGCCCAAGAAGCTGGGGATGGGGATGATAATGCAAGAAGGCGTAGGCGTGAAAAATTAAAGGACACACTCCAGAAAATGGAGGTTGTTATCTCGATATTCTTGTTTATAGTACTAGTGCCAGTGCTCGTTTACTTTGAATGATTGGATTACTTGCAAGTTCTGAGGCAAATTTTATGGCAAATAATTTTCAATGGCAAATAAGTGGCTGACTTTTTCATGTCTCGGCTGTAAAGATTAACTGTTTTGCAGTCCCTTCTATGAAGAATTACGGTTGGACTGCATTACTAGTTCTTTTTTTTATTTGTAAACTATGAAGAAACACAGGTCTTGGTAAATTGAATTAGCTTTGTCATGTGCTCAATAGTCCTTCAGTTGTTGAACTTCGTGTGCTGTGATTATAGGGCTAAACCTGAAATTGGTATGCTCTTCCAGTTGATTTGCATTTCGATATACTTCTAAATACACTGTTTTTGTATATTTTTGAAACAGCTCTGAGAAATGGCATGTCTTTACTGGGAGGGGGATAAGTACTAACATAAGCTAAATCAAAGTCCTAAGAGGTTAGGAGTTGAATTTTTTTGCGTTATTATGAGTTTGGGATCTAATTATTGAATGTGAGTCCAATTACTTTTGTGCTTTTATCTAAGTGGATCCTCTTTAGTCGTATACCTTGTTAGTGGAGTCATAGTCCACAAAGTACGTCTTTTGGAGGTGAAAAAAATGCCAGAGGGACCCATACACAGTTTTCCATGAAATTATCTTAAATGGGAAGTAATTGGAGCGAAGCTCTTATTTGTGGCAAATTTTTGTACACTTATCTGTATCAGTGCATGCTTTAAATATGCAAGCATTTAGACCTGTGCTTACTACAGTAAAGCACCTTGAAACTTCTTACAGTGTTCTGTTTACATGATTTTGGTTAACCAAGTTGATTTCTATGGTCAAAGAGTGATGGTTAGCGCTGATCGTTTCTTTTTCTTTCTTTTGTACTTAATTATAAATCCTCTGGAACCCTTCCTCATATTGACGTCACTTATTTGATTCCAGGTACAGTTGAAACCACTGATGGATCAACTCAGCAGAGTCAAAGATCTGCCAGTTCCAGAATTTGGAAGTCTTCAAGCATGGGAAGCTCGTGCTCATGCTGCTGGTCGTGGAGGAAGCGGTGATGCTGGTGCTAATGATGGCTCTAAATCCTCCCAAGGATATGGTGGAACACCAATGCCATTTCTTGGTGACACAAAGGTTGTTTACTTCTCGGTGCTTTTTCCTTTTTCGTTATTCGCAATGGGCTCTCAGAGCATGTACTCGTCCATTTTTTTTTTTGCTGCAACTCTCAGCTATGTTAGTCACGTGTCTTTGGCCCGAAATTTTTACAGCGGTCTATGGCAGATAATTGATAATCAGTGCTTGGCCTAAAGTAGGACCCCATTTACCAACCTAATTGTGTAACTCAGAACTTGGCCTGCTTAAAAGTTTGACTGAGGATAGATCTTCAACAAGCATGTGTGAGTTAACTCACCACCCGAGCACCTTTTGCCTTTTCTTTTGCTACATCTCGTGTGGAATCTAATTTTTGGTCACTGTTTTTGGTGTAAGCTTCTGATTATGCCTGTGTAGCTCATTGAGTTGTTTTTCTCTATATGTAAGCAATCCGGTTCTTACTTTACTTGCGGAATTCATCATGTCTAATCCATCCCTCTCAGTACTTTTTATATGGATCTGCATGCAACAGCTGGTGATAACGTAGAAGAGTAAACATACGTGCTTTTGTTTGTTTGTACTTTACTAGTTCAATGCTATTATTTATTTTGCGACTTATGGACTTAACTGGGCAGGTTGAAGTTTCCTTTGCTGGTCCTGATGGGAAGGAAGAGGATGTCAAATCTGAAGTGGCTACTGCACCTTTGAAAGTTTTACCACCATGGTTGATTAGGCAAGGAATGAACCTTACAAAAGAACAGCGTGGAGAGGTTGGGGAGGAATCAAAGATGGAGAGTACTTCGATGTCCTCTCAGTTGCCAGATGACAAGAAATTGACTGTCCAGAGTGATGATAAGAATAGCTTACAGGTTTGTGTGTTTTTGATGCGCCTGTTGCGTTTTACAGTACTACATTTGTTGTCATCGTACTTAAGACACTGTTGAACGTAACTATCTGTATCCAGGATGAGTATATAAAAGCATACTATGCTGCTCTCCTCAAGAAACAGCAGGAACAGGAAGAATTTGCAAAGAAGCAACAGCAGCCATCTGATTCAAATATCGCTGATGGTCATTCTGATACATCTTCCTCCCGTCAAGTGGGCATGAAGGCTAAACGTGATCCCGAGGATGATGTTTGGGAAGAGGTTCAATATGCAGGTGAGTGCTTGGCCTATCATTTTTTCGGTTTCTCTACCTTCATAGGCTGCTGCTGGGGTCAAGCATCTAAAGTAAGGGAGCAAGATAGCTGCTCCTTTTGAGCCACACAGGAAGACTAATTTAGGTTAAACTGATATCAAGTCGAGTTGATTCCTTCTGAAAGCCAAGTAATTGTTCCATGCAAATCGTGCTTTAGTTCCAGTTCATAAGTATGATTGGTAGACCTGCATGCTTTATGGAGAATGTCTTCACTTGCTGGTTTTCCATAGTTTTGTGGAGTGATTGTGAGCGACTTTTAGATGATCTGAATTTTGTTGATGCTATCTCTCTGTCCTTCTCTAGTTGTTATCAAATGAGATTGTAGTGGTTCAACTAGTTTTCAGTGCTTGCAAACTTTCTGACTGGACACCATTCTTTCTTTAGCTCTTTTAAGGTGGCATGCTTCCAGTTACATGTTGAAAAAGCTATATGTGGTGAATTTAAATGAAGTCATCACTGAGTTAGCAAGGTATGATATAAAATGATAAGATAGCTGCGCTTTGAGCTGTAGCATCAGCATGGAGTCGTGCATGGAGATCCAGTTGCAGAGATGTACTGTATTACTCTTCTGTAGTACTGCTGCTTCCAAATCTAGACCTACTGTGTCTTTTAACCAGGTGGATTCACTAGAAATATGAGGCGTATATTGTGGATTCTTTGTTGTCATATCTTCTACTGAAATTACCTCTCAATTGCATGAATATACATATATGTGATGATTTCCTTGTGCTCGCTCCTCGGTGACACTGGTGCGGCTAAGTCCTTTATACGGTTCTTGTTGGTTATTTTTTATTAAGGTTCCACCTGTATAGCCGATTCAGGTTTCATTTGTTTCAACTATGAATGTGCTTCTATTTTGGGTCAACACAGGAAATGCAAGTGAGAGTTATAAGGTTGGTGACTTGAATGTTCAAGCGGATGAGCCGGGCGAGGGCGATGCCGAGGACGATGAAGATGTGGAATGGGAGGAAGGTTTAGCGCATAGCCCTTCTTCTCTTAGCTGATGAATTTCCCGTCAGGATTGACCCCCCAAAAAAAGAAAAAATTGCTCTCATCTGCTGAAGCTTTAAAACACAAGGTGGAGCGTGATTCCATGAAGTGTTGCATCTCTTGTACCCACATTGTTTTTCTAAAGATCTGACGAGATACGTTTGGTGGAGACCTTATACAGTCATTGCATTCATTATTCTGCCCAGGAGTTGAATCGTGCTCAACTCCTGGCATTAAGAACACACTGAGAATGCATGATCTTGATTTTGATCCCCTTTTGTGTCGTATCGAATTCTCGCTACACCCGGATTATACAAGTGCAGAATATTTTAAGACTAACACAGATAGAATGGAGTCATTATCAATGAACTGTGATTTCAAGTCCTGGCTCTTCCCGCAGGCGAGAGCAGTGGGTGGTTTGACTTTTCTTCGGAAGCTTTCTTTTTGGTCGTAAATTTTTCTTACGAAGTTGGTCGCGCAATGATTCAATACAATTTCCTCGATGTGGCCAGGGCCAACTACTCCATTTGACATTTCATGTTAAAAGCCTTCCCCACGGCTTGGCGAGTCAACTCGGCCTGCCTCCCGAGTGCAGTCCATTGCCGACTCTCCCATTAACAATCGTTTCTCTTGTCTGTCATGTGGAAATCTAACCCATCTAGAGCTTCTCGATGCTTGCTAATCTGCCCTCAATATCCGCACGACCCGGCCATCCAGACAGAGAGAGAGAGAGAGAGAGAGAGAAGTCCCGATTTCAACCGTGTTAGCTTAAACTGGGGGGAAAAGTGGTGCGAAAGAGGAAGAGTCTGAAGGAAGCAAGTGGTACCTCCCATGCAAACTAACGTGTCCCAACACATTCCTAGGCGAAGAACCCTTGCAGCTATTATAATAAACAGGGTCCAGACCGCGTCCCGAACCCTCTTTTCCAATCAATCTCGTGCCGACGCTCTTGTACCCGGTACTCTCTCGTTGACTTGGATCCGGAATTCCGATCTATGACGTTGTACCACGGTTTAAACTTTCGAATCGCGTCGAGCAAGGAGACGGGAATCGCTGGATCAGAGCCGTCGGCCTGTGGAACTCGTACACGCTTCCAGAAGCAGCAAATAAGCTTTCGTGTGTAGTAGGTACGTGGGCGTAAGATCAAGACTCTGGCTCGATCCTCTGTTTTTCCAATTCGAGACAGCAAAAGTCTAGTGTTAGGATCCTGTCTCTCCTCTCTTCAAAGTTACTCTTCCCTTTTGCTTCTAATGAGTTGGCATCGCCAGGCCAGTATGCAGCAAATACTTTGCACATAGCAACTTCGCATGTTCTATCTTTCCAAAAAAAACAAAAAACAAAAAAAAAAACTGACCAAATTGCTGAATCTTGGGTACTTTTTGTTTCCATTCTGCAACATTTTGACTATGATAGGGTTCTATAGCTGGCTTTGGTACGACAATGTCGCCTACTTAACACTCAAACTAAATCTATGATTTTTTTTTCTTCATATGTTTTTTTTATAAAATATACCTATATAAGTAAATCGTTATATTTTCGGTCGTCCCCAATATATAAATCAAGGTTTGACATTCTACCACCGATTGAATGCGCTTCCCCCCCCTGGAATTCCTTGAACGTAAAGCAAGATTCGTTGGAAGGATTGTCGACAATTCCTTGCTCACTCTCCGCATCAGTTGGACCCTCATTACTCTCTCTCTCTCTCTCTCTCTCTCTCTCTCTCTCTCTCTGAGTCTCATGGAAGCAAGCAAGCACACTTCCATGTCAACCCTTCTCCACCATTTCTTAAGCTACTGTCTAGCTCATTCAAGCTGTCATTTTTAGCTTCCACACATAGCTCTCTCTCTCTCTCTCTCTCTCTCTCTACGCACAGACTACTTCTTCTTCTTCTTCTTCTTCAGCTCCAACCTTTTCTTTATCTCTCTCTAGCCCTTCACCATTCCACCTCTCTCCCCCATCTCCATGCACACTCCTCTCTTTCTTTTTCTCTCTCTCGCCCACCATGAATCTCCCAAGACATAAAGCCATTCTTTGCATCTCTCTCCTGTCCCTCTCCCTCTTCTTCCATGGTTGTTGCGGCTTCTTCTCCTGCCACGGCGACGGCGCCCGGCCCGACAACCAGTTGAGCTGGAGCAACAGGCGAGCGCTGGCCAGCAGGTACGACTTCACGCCCTACCTCCGTCACCGCCACCGTCAACGGCATCAACATCGTCATCACCATCAACAGCAAGGAGGGCACGTGCCCTTGGTGCCCGGGCCGCCCGACCCGCTCTACGGGTCGGACAAGCGCTTCGTCCCCAGCGGTCCGAACCCATTGCACCATTGACAGAGGTTCTTTCCATATGTACCATCCAACGCTTTGTTGTAATCAAACTCTAGTCATCTTGGCTCATACTTGACCAAAGAAATTCCTATGAAAGAAAAAGCACATGTGCAGCAAAACCCCAATTCTTTTAGCCTGTTTCTTGTCACAACATTAGAAGATATCTGCTTGAATATCATAATAGCAACCATCATTTTCTAGATGGCCATCATTCAGCACGTCTTGACTTCTTCTCATACTTTTTTTTTTCCCCTCTTTGCCTTCTAACCAGCTTCGGTTCCTGCAACTTGCTTCATGCCTCACTGATTCATATGCACACACTAACATGCATCTTGCAATAAATATAAATGTTAATATTAATATAAATACAAATATGAAAAAAAAAATGTACGTAGCTGAGAAGGCACGGCGTTTCAAGAAATGATATTGAAAGGATGCTGAGTGGCGATCGCCATTGAAGCTCCGGGGAGGAGCTTTCACACGTTGCCAAGCGTGCGAAGAAAGGGTTGACTTTGCTTTTGTTCTGGCCAATCGTAGAGCTGTATTTGCTTAGAAGCTTCTGAAGAAAATCTCCTCCGTGATTATAAAATGTTTTGCCTTTTCGCTTCATCTTTCAGCTGGCATCGGATCCTACGATCCTCCCAAGGCAACTTTTTTTCTTTTCTCAAAACCAAACCATGGCGTTCGTTGTACCGGCAAATACTCTATTTTGCTTCAACATCATTTCAACATCAAAGTTGGGAAATTGTCAAACTGCTGCTTTCACCGGCGGATTTCACGTTGATTTGTGGATGAATGCGATGTGTTATCGGTTTTTTTTTTCTAAACGACGCATGACCAGTCTTGTTAGCGTGTGATTCATGCTCTCCCGCGATAAGAAAGCACGTGAGTTCAATTTCCTGATGATCAAGTGATTTGGGAAGCCGCCCCGGCTAAACCCGTATTTTATTGATAATTTAGGTTTATGCCCATTAATAATATATCCGCGAGGTGTCAATTATAGTGGAATCATCTATTAAGAGCGAATCACGATAAATTTTGTGCCTCGATTTTCTCTTTCGCTTTTGTGCTCTATTATGTTGTGATCGTGATTCCAACCACCCGGAAGTGTTTCAAAGGAAGAAGTTCATGTCCAGGGTTGAAATTTCTGGAATCTGCAACTGTTGTAGTTCTGAATTTCGCTGCTTTATTGTTGGTGCAACTGCCAACCGTGGCTCAGATCATCCGTTTGACTTCCCAAGATGCTAGTGGCGACGCCACTTTGGATTATGCTCCCCTCTCAATGGAATGATTGCCGGAAGATTCCGTGAAGAAAACTATAGCGATGGAAGCAAATTTAAAAAAAGAAATTAAATTCGCTTTGATATGACTTTTCCTGTCCTACGATGTCGATCAAGGATACTGCAAAATGCTACTCCCTCTTGTGTTTTTGATTGCGCATAATCACTGGAGATGAATCGCATGGAAAACACGAAATTTCCGGAAAATAATGAGGGATCGAGCTATTAGAGCGTGTCCCCTTGTTATTCAGTCATGTTGTTAGAAGTTCGAGAGGACAAAACTTTATTTTTCTTCGATTCTGCATAGCTTTTCAAGAAGGATCTCACGACGGACGCAAAAATTTCCAGAAAAATGATTAGGCATGCTCCGCTCGTCGATTGATCTACTGTGGAGGAGCTGCAATTTATCGAATGCTTCGGACAAATTGCGGCACCCATTTTTATGGGTACAACTAGTCGCAAGAACTCGCACTTCTTGTTATAACACCAAGCATTCAAAATACCAATGATGCGCCATCAAATTGTATCCTTATTAAAGTCAAAATTTGAGATGTTTCAGCCAATTGAAGAACCCTACTGACGGTAGAATCTAATCGTTGTTCACTGAATTAGCTAATCTCTTAACCATAGCTGACTCCAAGTTAGATTCAGTGCAGAAGTCGAAACGATTTAGGGACACCGTTTGTTCTTCTGTGGTCGTGGGCCGGTAATTCGACGTAGTTGGGCAGGCTTCTTGTAGAGACAAGGACAAAATAAACACTTGGGCTTGTGGCCCAATACCGTACCCTTTTGGTTGCTGCCCGGAGCAGAGCACGGCGTTCGCCACCGTGATGGCGGCGGTCCTCCCGAACCGGTCATCGTGCCCCATTGTCAAAAGGCAAATCAAATAGAAGGCACTACATTAGACACATGGCGGCTCATACAGGCTGATCGGACGTTGTCGTTCCGATGAGTATTGGAAAAAAAAAAAGAAAAGGATTTTGACTCAAATTATGACCACAAAGTATAATCTTTCGGGCGCGGTTATTCTTCGAGCTACTTTTGACCTTTCTGACCAACATACAAACATGTATGTATGTTACCGAAACCAAGTATATGAACGTTTATAACGAGGAGTGAGTAGTTTCGGAATCCGTATAGGTTTCACTTGAAACCTACTCATCGAAACATATTCCTTGTTTTTTTAATACATAAAACCTACCTTGTCACAAATTCTAACGCCAATGCTAAGGTGTACCTAAATTCCACATGTATTCTTAATCAAACGATTGTAGTAAACCATCGTCTCTAATCATCACAATTTGTTACTATAGTCCAATAACCACAATTATATTTAAACACACGGATAAATATTAAACATTAACAAAGTAAAGGTTCGGTCATAAATATCACCACAAAATGAAAGTTCAAACTAATTGTTTCAGATTACACACTTATTTATCGAATGTCATGAAATACTGTAGGATGTGAAAAGATATATACCAAGAAAAACATATAAAAAAATGAAATCAAATCTAGCCGTCAGAACATGTTCGCCAATTTTTCGAACCTGAAGCCGACTTTGCATACCTTGAAACCTGAAATCAGGTTCTACTCTAGAGCCATGTTCACTCTTATTTATAACCGTTCGGATAATTTCGAGATCGAGAGAGAGATAAATACTTTGCATCAACAGTGGACAATGATTTATGGCGTATTTGACCCCGAAAAGAAAATTTCCCAGATAGAGAGAGGATAAGGAAAGCTAGATAATATCGTCACACAGAAGTCATTATCCACGAGATAAAGCAATGCCAATCTGGCCCTTTTAACGCCCTGCAAAGGCCACTTTCATGCATTGATACGGAGGGAGTGTGTCATGGCTGCAAGACTCAGTCCGAAATAATAGTATATATCTTCGTCTTTTATTAATAATAATAATAATAATAATAATAATAATAAGAGAAGTCATTTGGGGCCCTTAAGAAAGGTCCAATTGCTCTCGGAAACAACAGCTGACTTCTCCGACATTCCAAGGACAACTTCGGCTACTCTTTGGCCAAGGGAAAGAAGCATAACTTATGAATCAACCTCCCCCGAAACCGAAAGGTTCTTTAGATGCTCCGATGTACGATGTTTCGGTTCGCCAACGTTAAGCAACATCAGCATAAAAAGACAAGGAAGAAAAAAAGAAAAGAAAAAAAAAGGGGGGGGGAGGACGGGGGAGTTCGTAATTTCTACGCGCGATGGTTAATTTGGATGAACGGAAAGGTCGTATCGTATCCAAATTTGAGATCGCATTCTACCGACGCCGGCCAGAGCTCTTTCGGTTCCAGATCGACTCCTGCCGCACAGCTCCAATCCGGAAACCTTATTCCACTCGCCACGCGTGAGAACAACCAGGTTCATCGGATTAGCATGATGCATGATTAAGTGCGATCCTACAGGTAAATTACCAACCACAAACCCAATTACGAAATGTTTATTTTATTTTTATTCTTCCGACATCGAGGCCGAACTTGGTGCCGAAATGGAAAGGCGGGAGAGGTCAAACGTAGCATCATCGCACCACTATTGATGGCCTTGGGATGGCCTTGTGTCATTCGAGCAGAGCCGACTCCAATAAAACTAATGCAAGCCCTTTGGATTTCCCCCCAACTTGAGGGTAGAAACCACATCATTATTGCAAGTCAACTGACGCATGCTTGATTTTAGACCCGTCGAATGGTGGTTTGGGCCGAGCTATAAATGGTTCGATTCGAATAAACCTATTTAACCCCGTTCATCGCGTATTTATTGCGGTGCGAATAATCTAGTAACCGATATCCGGCCCGTCCCGATCTATATTTCCAAAACACCTTCGTGTCTAACCAAATCTATGAAAACCCATACATACCCCAACTAAGGTACGAGTGTGAAGTGAGTGAGATAGAAAGAGAATAAAAATAGTCATAAAGGTGGATTCTATTTAAGGAAGTTGTAAACTCATTTACGATTCATCTATGATTAATTTAATACTAATATTATGTTTTAACCCATTTATTGAACATAACTAACTCATATGACAATTCAGCCCATCATATATAGGTTAAGGAATTAGTTTAAGACCCATTTTGACACGTTACGATTTTTATAATACCTAGGAACGCCCTTCAACAATATATATTTTAACGAAGAAACTCGTCCTGAGCCAATAAATCTTTGATCCCACGAAACATCTCACTAAATTCGTCGACCGGCTACATACGACTTGAGCCATAGCATCCATTGAAAATCAAACGTAATACCGCGCGTCTTCGTGCGGGACAATACATTATAGTTTCTCGTCCGCAAGAGAACCGATAATTAGGTAACTTCATTAGAGATAAATTAAGAGCGTAAGCAAGGAAGCCTCAATGATTAGGATACGCAGCACTAGAGAATTGGAAGGTAACCTGCCACTTTTGATCATGGTCTAGCGAGAAGGCAACGTCCAAGGGGGTGATCATCTTGGTACGCCACCACCAATTTCTTGATGACCGGTTTGCTCAAGGCCCTCTGAATTTCTCTAGAATTCAAAACCAAACTTTGCTAAATCGGCCAAGAAAATCTCGATTTCTCTTAATTAGGGCAAGTTTAAATGTATAATCTTGGATCGATATTGCTCATATTGATTTTTAATATTTATTTCCAATGATAAAGATTTCGTACTGAGCATGAACTTTATCTGCGTTAAGCAATGGTTAGGAGTTAACCCCATCTGAGACGTAATCATCCCACCTTTGACGACGAGAAACGATTAGCCAACCACGTATAGAAAAGACAACGGAGGGTGAGACCCTTCACCTTAGGAGAATCCACAGCAGACTGGTTTTAACTTTTGTCAAACCCTAATTGATTAGAAACGTAATTTCAAGAGTTGAATACTTGGAAGATTCTTTGGGAAAGCTAGCTGGCTACCACAACTACACAAGAGAGAGGAATTTTTTTTTTTTGGGGGGGGGATTCCTTTCTGATTTAAACATAGTAATTCTACACATACGGGGATTATTATGCAAAGCGACTTGACGAATTTCAAAAGTGCGCTTAAGCAAATCGACCATGTTCAATATCCAATAAAAGCATGTCTGCACTAGTTTGAAAATTCAATCTTGTGATATACTCTCGATAGATCGATCCATTTATAAGTCAAATTGATGATGCGGAGGCCAAAAAGGGGCAGGTGCCGCTACTGACCAATGCAAAGGAAAATCTTTCCTATCCTTCTTTATCCACAGTACACACAATCGAGCGACGCTCCAATTAATCCCGACATTAACTAATGTCTATCCTTCTTTATCCACAGTATACACAATCGAGCGACGCTTCAATTAATCCCGACATTAACAAATGTGGCACTCCAACCCACAAATATAACATATAATAGTCCCATAAAAATTGAACCAATCATGGAGTTGCTAACTCGGTTGTTAATCAATTTATAGAACTTGGCCAAAGACCAGGTCATTAGTCAAGTTAATCATGTAACTTATTACCTAACCCTAATTTTTTTTTAACCTTACGAAGAGAAGAAGAGTTAGCTTGAAGAAAAGAAGTAGTTAGCTTCTTCTCTTATCCTT
This sequence comes from Psidium guajava, assembly GCA_016432845.1. NCBI lineage: Eukaryota > Viridiplantae > Streptophyta > Magnoliopsida > Myrtales > Myrtaceae > Psidium > Psidium guajava. The sequence goes on from CM028228.1 coordinate 39,058,088, forward strand.
GTTCTTTTTATTTTAAACTTCTTTACGCCGAATACTTTTCTGCATTCCACTTTTCGAAAGCGAAATATGTGAACGGAATTGAGTAGAAAAGACTAACACTGTCGAGTTCACAACACGAAAGGGATGCATCGAGAGCCTTTAGGTAGGATGAGACCAACGTAACGAGTCTCGAGAGCCGCTATTTTCCGGATATTGATTGAGCTGTATCATGCGATCATTACGGAGAGTTTTGCGATTCTCGATAGAACAATAACCGCTTGGACAGATGACCGTGGTTTTTCCATTTACAAACTTTTCTTACCTTGATTGGCAAGAAATTATTGAATGAATTTGATAATTCCAAAGGGCAAAGACTTGGTCGTACAGTAGCAGACCCATTTGGAACGAGGGATGTATCGAGATCCGTTAGGTAGGACGAGACCAACGTAAGGAGTCTCAAGAGCCACTCTTTTTCGGATATTGATTGAGTTGTATCATGCGATCATTGCGGAGAGTCCTAGGATTCTCAAATAGAATGAGGACCGCATGGACGGATAGACCGTGGTTTCCCATGTACAAACTTTTCTTACCTCAATTTGCGAGAAATTATCGAATAAATTTGATAGTTCCAAGGGGCAAAGACTTGGTCGTGGAGTGCTGGACCCATTTGGAACGAGAGGCACACAAATTGTGCAACTTGGGAAGTTGGCAAATTTGGTCCGCAAACATTAAAAGATGCGACCAAAGATCGGAATGCACCCACGCCAGCCCCACTATCTGGAAAAAAGAAAAGAAAAAAGGAGGCATGCTTCGAGGTTGACTCGCGATGTCGATCTCATCCATCCTCCGTTGACTCGACCCCCACTTGCCCCCTCCAAGTTCGTGCGTAAATATCGCCAAGGTCAGTGCTAGGGAAAATTATAGAACACCCCCCCCCCCCCGAGTTTTGTAGGGTTATTGATAATTGCCTCCCGGCATTTCAATCTTTGCAATTTGCCCCCCGAATTTCAGAAGTCTGTTGCAATGTCTCTCCTGACATGGACTCCGACTACATATGCTTGGAGCTCCGACCACGCGAAACCACGCAAACGATTGTGGAGGGCAAATTGGCCATGTATATACATATATACAGAAGTAGAAGAATAATTCATAACAATATCATGCTTGAGAGCATGTGACTAGAGTCCCAACCCAACAAAAAAAATGATAATCGCAGTCGACGCCGAATGCACATGGATATGCTGCAATTTTCAAATATATTTTTGAACGATTGATATTGTTTTTTTTTTCTCTCTCGCTTACGGATGATATGTAACCATTTTGCTTTTCGTAACAAATAATGTGCAGTCACATGGTCATATATGTTTCGACCAAAAAAAAAAACATGGTCATATATATGAGAAAAATTTGACTGGAGTTAATACTAGGGGCCACATTGCCACCAAATTCAGAAAGCCAGGGGTGAAATTGCAAAAATGAAAATTCAGGGGGCAATTTGCCATAATCTTAAAAAAAAAAAAAGTGCGATGGGGCGTGGAATTCCACTATTTATCTGGTGCTTCACTGCCGTGTGCTCTTTGAAATTCATCTACCCAATCAGACTTGGACACGTGGAGTCAAGTTGAGCAGTTCACGGGTGACACATAATGTGGCCTACGCCGACTTCCACCTAAATTCTAGCGTTTAATCCCGCTTACGACCGACGCGGCACTGAATTTCCCATTAGGTCCTCACGGATGACCAATTCTTAAACCACTGATTAAGGAAAATAAAGACAATTAAAACATTTATCGAGATATCTTCAAGGGAAAAAATTGCCCCTACAACCAAAATGGAAACCGAGCGTTCTCGACAAAAAAAGAAATAAAACAGTGAAAGACGCCCACTTCCCAAGATTTACTTGTTGAGCCTTAATAAGTGCTCTTAAGGGAATTATTGCTCTTATTTATTATTGACAATTTGGAACATCTTAGTTGTGATTATCGATCGGCAACATAAAAATTAATGCGAGGAACGACTTAATTTTCCGTGTCAACATTTTATTCGATTTTAAAAGGGGTTGACGGTTGGTTATAAGTACGAGAGAAGGTTTCATTTTTAAACTAGCATTTGAGATGAGAGAGAGCCAAAATCACCTAAAATTAATATCAAAATTCAGATTATCAATAAGTATGGACCCAACAATCACATGAAAGAAATACGAGTTGTTGTTGCTCCAACTTAAAGCTCGATGTGTGAAGAAAAGATTGCTAACATTATTTCATATCAGTCGAGAAAGAGGCTGATGATCAATTTATAAGTATGAGAAAAAATATCATCTTTTAAATTGACTTTTAGAGTAAGAGAAGATAAAGCAACCCACATTATTTGTCTAGGTACAAAAAACGAAAAAAGCGCCAAACTGCCTGATTTATGTCCTGTGTACGGCACACGTTCATCAAATTCTACATGTGGCTCATAATTCGACTTGCATGTGAGAGACGAGCGTTATAGCAATCCGCATCACTAGTCGGCTAAATATTGGAATTGGACTTTCTAATTTGCTCTTCTCAAAACTAGGCTTGAAGTTGGCCGTTGGGACAAGATTAAAACTCCATGTCGGAGTCAACACGCACCGAGAAAAATCCTCTGTAGCGTTGTTTGGTATGCGTTTGCATATTTAACGAAAGATAAAACAGTTGGGAGTTAGAAAAGCAAATTTATTTATTTTCTCTTTTCTCATTTTTAGTCGCCTTTGGGCGGAGACGCATCCTTATGATTATTTAATATTTTTCTAATCGTCCACGAAATCGCACTAAATTAGCGAACAAATCCTTGGAGAAGGTGGAGTCGACCGGATGCACCGGTGATCACCGGTCACCTACACCCCTTTCTTCACTCCCTCTAGAGACTCCTCCGCCTCACCTATATATAAATCTCCTTCATTCAAAACCTATCCTATAAACTTTTTTCAACCCTTCACCAGTCGCGTTCCCCCACCATTTTTCTAGCGTCAGCTGCTTTCTCTGTGGTCCCCGGAGATGGTTCAAGCTCAGGCGGCGCAGCCGGAGACGGACTCCAGCGCCTCTCGTCACAGGCCGCTCGCCCTCGGCCTGATCGTCTCCGTCTCGGCCCTCGTGTCCCTTTGCGCGAAGAAGGCCGGCCAAGTCTCGAAGAAGGCCGGGCAAGTCTCGAAGAAGCTCGCGCACCACCGGCACGACCGGTGCAAGTTCTCCCCGAGATCGCCGGCGGCGGCGGCGATGGGGTCGCCGCTGAGGCGCCCGAAGAAGCTCCTCTCGAACATAAGCAACAAGGCGATCGCGTTCGTGCACGGGCGCAAGAAGGGCACGGCCCGCGGCGGCGAGGAGTCCGAGGCGGACTCTTCCGAGGAGCTCTGCTTCGGGGACGGCGGCGTGTGGCAGAGGAGCATCCTGATGGGGGACAAGTGCCAGCCTCTGAACTTCTCCGGCGTGATCTACTACGACGAGGAGGGGAAGAAGCTCGACCAGGCGCCCCTCCGGTCCCCGCGCGCCAGCCCCTTGCCCGGGTACCTCGCCCGCGCCCGCCCGGAGGAGGGGCGGGTCAGTAAATTCGACTTCGGCGGGTTAGGGAAGTAGCTCAAATTTCATGGTAACACGAAATTAGCACGACCCTAGTCGATGTTTTGATTAAGGAAGGATGAGAGAAAGGGCTGTTCTTTGCATAACATTTTCTGTACGGTCGTTTGTTTTTGCCCCGTGATCAGAAAGTTTTGTGCGCTAGAGGCGAAGTTTGACTGTACAAATGTTTCAGACAGGAATTGGCAGCTCCCACAATGTTTTTTGGGCTATGCCCTTCACCAAATGTTTAGTCCAAAGCAATCTCTGTCTTCTTGCGAATCCCCGTCACAAACTGGAATTCACCCAACATCAGTCGAATTGATCGAGCCGTCTGGTCTCTGTCATCAAGAGCTCAAGGGTGCAAAAGGAAATTGTTTGAGAACAGAGAATTCCTCACAAATTTGAGACCCCGATCGACCGTTTAGAAAGCATAAATCAATCGTTGGATAAAGGGATGATTTAATATTTAACTATTCCATCGCTCTTTTGTACGCTTAGTCTTGTTTTTTTTTTTTACTAGTGTCTCCATTTGTTTCATGAAAAATAAATTATTTAAAAAATATTTTTCAAAAAAGTAATTACTTATGTTGCTTGAGAAATGAATAAATGAAATTTTTTTCGCCACTTACAAAAAACAATTAAGCATAAATTGTTATCGATGATGAAAATATTTTTCGTTGGCTAATTTTTTCAAACGATATAAAAGATCATTTTTTGGAAAAAATTTTTCAAATCACTTATTTTTCTGTGAAACAAATGAAGCGGTGCGAAAATATTTAATTGATGAGGTAAATATGCCTGAATTTGAACTCGGCGCCTCTTTCGAAACTTGAACTAAAAGGCCGAGTAAGATGACCTCAGCCCTACTTCAAAAGTTTAACCCCAGCCTTATTTCGAAACTTAAAACTGTTAAAACGAAGATATGACGTAATATTTAATATCTAATGACCTCAGCCTATTCTATTCACCAAATTGCGAGAAAGATCGAGTCAAACGACCGACTTGCTCTGCGGATTGGCCCAAGACGCAAAAGCCCAGAAGGTGAGACTTTTCGCGACGCCGCCAATGTTGAGATTTTACCCACAAAAGTACGTTGTTCAGTACTTGTTGACCCGCGACCATTCGTGCCAGGTGAAGTCTGGATCTCTAGAGACGACCCCACCCCCCCTGTTCACGAGTTACCGACAAGACTCGGGTCATATCGAGGCTGGATACAAACTGGCAAAGATTTCACAGTTCAACTTACAAAATCACAATTACGACATTCCATACTTACCGAGAGTAGATACGAATTGCGAATGCGGTTATGTTATGAGAGCACGAATCGCGGGAAAATTATATAAAAAAAAATTGTAAAGTTATTGCGATCGCGTCCGTTCAGTTCTAAACCTTATGTTTTTCTTCTTGTCAACTGATTCCTAAACATTTTGCATTTACATCCATTATGTTCATACGGTTAATTTTGCCCAAAAATCGCTAACATAGACATTAATTGTCTTATGCGGCGTGATCGATGCTGATGTGAATAATTTTTAATATTATTTTAATATTTATTTGAATTTTCATTTTTTTTTCTTGCACGCATCTTTTTAATCTTACTACGGCCGATGAGGTCGCCGGGTCCTCCCTGGCCATGAGCGAGGGCTGAGACGCCCTCCCAACAAGACAGTCTTGCCCAAATCTAGGCGAGGCCAGGCCAGTGCATCGTGACCTTGGCACATCTAGCAACTCTCACCAATCACTTTATAGGGAAAAAAAGAAAATAAAATAAAATAAATTAATTTAATAATATTATTAAAAAATATTTCATATAACATAAGTTGACCAGCATTCATGTCAGCAATTTTCGATTAAAATTGATCGTATAGACTAAATTGTCACAAATGCAAAAGGCTTAGGAGTCAATTAGCAAAAAAAAAATTATGATTGAATTGATCTAATTGTAATAAATTTAAGTTTTTTCCCCACGAATTGCCAACCATTTTGTCATGTATCCCACCAGAGCTAAGTCACAAACATGGCGCGGGCATCTTGGGATTACATCCAAAATTTGTGCTTTAGCTCAACATCGAGGGAATTCTACAAAACCGTGAACCCAAATCGTCATTCATCCTTGGAAAGTTGATGATAGTTTCTTTAAGTATGTGTTGGCATTTGAAATAGTCTGCCCATTGAGACACGTGCCGTGCATGCGAGGGATCAACACACGTGATAAACACGCGAGAAAACAAGTACCTTGCCAGAGTTCAGAGTAAGCACGTGTGAGGTGCATCTGGGTCCGTGTAGGTGTCGATCAATAAGAAAAGCCAAGCTAGATATCAATGCCATTGAGGAGTAACACCACTTGTCTAGATAGCAAGGATTGTACTGCGTATCCAGAGCGAAACAACTTAAGGATGCATGAAGCAAGCTATAAATCTGGAGGCCAATGAAAGGAAATCCCATCAAAGATTCAAAAACTTTTTAAGGAACGACAAAGAGTGCAAAAATTCTCCTTGAATTCTAGAGAAGTTTTAGATGGATAATAGCTGGACTAAGTCCCCAACAATATGGTCCAAGAGTTCGTGAAATGCGAAAAATGTGAACATAAGTCACACGATCGAAAGAAGCGTAGTAAGAATACCTATTGATAGTTATTGGGATTTTTGACTTAAAAGTCTTGGGGAGTGGAGAACATGGGCAAATAGGTTAGGCTAAGACATTGACAGTTATTTGAAGTTGAATAACTGCTTGAAGATCTGTTGACACCTAAATTTTGACTTTTTAAAATTCATTCACTTAACTACATAAAAAAATGAGAATTTTTTCTCACCAAAAATTAATTTTTTCATGCATTGCATATTTAATTTTTTATCGGTTATGCATTTTATTATGGTTAACGACGGAGGATTTGAGTTTAAATTGACAAACGATTGGACTGAGCATGAGGGAGGTGTGCCGAAAGGCTTATGAAGTTTTGAACTTAAAAGAAATTTTTCCACAGGGACTGAATTGCAAATACATAAAACTTCAGGGGCTGAATTGCAAATACATAAAATTTTAGGGATTGTTTTGCAAAGAAGAGTTAGTGGAGAAATTAGAAAGGAAGATGGAGAAGGGGAGATATAGAAGGGAAGATGGAGAAATTAGAAAGAAAGATGGAGAATGGAAGATGGTAGAATTAGAAGGGAAGATAAAGAATTAGAATGGGAGATGGAAAGATTAGAATGGAAGATGGTGAATTAGAAGGGAAGATGGAGATAAAGAATGGAGGATGATGGAATTAGAAGGGAAGATGGAGATAAATAAGGGAATATGGTGGAATTAGAAGGGAAGATGAAGTTAGTGAAAAAATTAGAATGATAGATGAAGATAGAGAAAGGAAGATGGGGGAGTAGGCTATAAAAGGAGGAAGAATGAGAGCCTTGAGGAGGGGGGATTTTTAGAGAGATTAGAGAGAAATTGGAAGACTTTGGAGATTGGAGAAAACTTGAGGAGAGATTTTGGGAGAGAAGAAAATTTAGAGAGAAAAAGAAAACAAAAAAAAGAGAGAATTCTTTTAGAAGAGAGAATTGAGGGGAACGAGAGTTCGAAGCTCGGAGTTACCATCTTCATCGACCAATACAATCCGCGAGTTCATCCCCGTCGTTCGAGCCGCGATCCGCAATCTTGATCCACGAGGTAATCCGAGGTCCGAGTTCGATAATCAAATCCGCCAAGTTAGGTAACGATTCTAATCATTTAGAATATTGCCTAAATGGATTGATTTGAATTTCGATTATACCTTGTTGGACATATTGCATTTCTTTGGAATAAATTGCATATCCAATTTTTGAGATTTTTATTGCACGTTGTAATATTTTCTTTAAAAAATAAAAAAAAGGGTTTGCTTTTGTTGCACATTTTCACATCATGTAGATAATTACACGCGTAATTTATCTTGTAAATATTTAGATTAAACCGCACGCATTGCATATAATTTAGTTCCTTACCTTGTCATAAAAAGAAAATAAAAAAATTGCACCTTTGAATCTCAAGTAAAAATTCATCAAAATTGCCAAGTTGAACATTTTCATGAAATTGGTACCGAAAGGGCGCTAGTAGAAATATTAGTGTAACCAAGTCCCCGAACTCATTAATCTCTGGTTCGTAGGAATAAAGTATTTCTCCCGATACTTTATTTAGGTGTCTAATCAACCTACCCAAAAATGATTAGTGGCGACTCCAAGATAAATCCTTCTTTTGATGAAATTGAACCTAAGTCATGATTTGGTAGAACTTGGGAGAGTTCGAGCTAGGCTAGTTAATTCAATTTAATTAACCTGGTAATCCATTAACTTTAAAAATCGGGAAACTGATTTTTTTTTTAGGTCGCGACAAGATCCGATCAAAAGGTTCGTGAAAGATGTCAAACATGGCAGCTATTGGCTAGAAACCCTCCCCTGAACAAATCAACAAATTTATCTTATCTTCATTTGTCATACTGCATTTTACTTTTCTTGGCTGTAACTTTCAGATTTTCGTCATCGAATCAAACTCTAGCGTCTATCTTATCCCAAATACTGTACTATCTATTCAAACTTTGGTGTGTTATCGAAGCATAATCAATGTTTTGCCGTCTGAGTTAAACTCCAATTTCAAGTGCATTGGTTCGTTATCTTTTGAGAGAAATTGTGCTCACTAACATATCTCACTGAGTCAAATTCTAGTTTGGTCTACGTTTGTATATTTTCTTTCATTTTCGCCTGTATCGATTCCTTTGAATTGTAGTTACAGAGTCTCTCCATCGAGTCAAACTCTAGTTGAGACAAAATTTGTGTAATTCTATTAGAATCTTTGCAAATCTCATATGTTGATTTTCTGATTATCTGGATCTCTCCTATCCAAAATCTTCATAGAACCCTTTATCACATTTAAATGCCAAAGAACGAATTTCGATGAAAGATTTTTTTTTCACAGAGAAATTCTAGCGAAATAATATGTTAGTGACTTTAGTAAATGATGGTAATTTTCCATACATGACAGCCATTCCTAGCATGATGGTAATTTATGAATTGCTCTAGTAAAACAAATTAGGAAGATACTAACTTTTGAAATACATTAACAACGAAATTTTCAAATGCATTAGTGACTTTTGACAATTGATGACAACTTTTTAATGCTAGTAACTGCTAATAAGTCATGATAATAGTTTAGATGTATCCATAATTTCAAGTGAAGATGTATTTGTTTTGTGAAAAATCGACAATTGAAAGAAAATTATTTTACTTTAATCACTTATCACACTAAAAATGAATAAATGAAAAATAATTGCATTACTAACAATAAGCCTTCGCTCGCTTGAGGTGATCTTTGGCCTGTTGTTATTTTGAAAGGCTCACATCTTCTTTCCGTGATCCAATGGTGGAAATGTGTGGGATACCATACCATACGGTACAAGAGACTTGAATCTTAAATAAGTCATAAACACATTTCTTAACTTATATATGATGGTTGAATTATTTTATGAGTTAGCTATATTAATAAAAAAAATCATAAATAAATTTAAGTGTTCAATGAATCATTCGATCTCATAAGAAGAATTTTGACTTAGAAGGAACACTAGATATGTGTTTAATGTAAGAGTTTTCCTTATTGTGGGCTTTATTAATTAATATTATAATTAATTAATTGGTCTAATAAAGTAAAGTGATAAGATTTCTTAAAGATAAGATATCTTAGTGATAAGGTTTCATAATTAGTATAATAAGAGACTAGATAGTATAGATCGAGTTAAACATTATCCGTAATGAAATGGTGGGTTATAAACTCTGTAAATAAAACTCAAGTCTCTCCTCTAACCCTAATGCACAAATAACCTCATATAAAGAGTTGTCTCAAAAAACAATACGTGAGGAGCAGTTTCATTGAGGCAGGCGAATAAAAGGGTTATAAAGGAAAAGCTTTTGAGCATTGGAGTGTTGATATTCCGCATCAAGAATGATGTAATCTAAATTTGGTGTGTAAATTTCTCTACTTTATAATTATTATTCGCATATCTAAACGTGATATAATTTTGGATTGCTGTTTAAGGTTAATAATCGTAACTTACACTTAACACATGCAAGCTGTACAAAAGAGCCCCACCGCACTAGAGATTTCCCACCGGAACGATGCAGAGGGATTTTTTGGCATTGGCCACTATGAACAAAGGACCAACGATGGTGAAGGAAGGCAAAAAGGAATAGAGCTAGCAATAAGAGGAGAGCTGGAGATAAGTCTATATCGACTTCTTTTTGAATAACTTGGATAACATCTTTATCCGATTATGGACATGTCAGATTAACCCCAAAGAAAGTCATCCAAAAATAGATTTGACCTGAAATTTCAAGATATGTCCGACCACACTTCACATGACGAATTTTCTACCACACCTCTATGTAGCTAATGCTCTAATACTTTGGTATGCTAGGCACTGCTTTAAGTCCGCACAAAACTCACATCAGTTCAGATATTAAATTAGAAATAAAAGTGTTTTAGGTGTATGTATTAGGTTGGGTTCGATATTGATCCGTTTTGAATCAGACCATCTATGTCCCAACTTGAAACCGAACGCTTGACTAATCTTAATCTTAGGATGAGCGCTTCACTGTAATTTAATAGCTACTGATTCTACGTTCAATTAGCAAAAAAAAAAAAATGGCAATCTCAAGCAAGTAATTGTTCGACCAAAAAAAAAACAAACAAACAAACAAAAAAGGACCTAATCTTGTGTTCTTCTGCCCTCACCTCGTATAAAACGACAACGACCAAGAACCATTTTTCAGTTGACTTTTTTTTTTGTCGAACCACGCGCGCATTTCACGTAAATCGCAAATCCAAGTCACCTGTTCAAGCTCGAACAGCGGTTGCAATACGCTTTGAAAGTCCGACGGCCCTCATAAGAAGACCAACCTTTCTCAGCTTCTAGAGCGGTAAAACTAAAACTGGGCTCGAGACTCGCCGACACTTTGACCGCACAAAACTCACAAATTTCAAGTCAATCCTTGGCCCTGCATGGCCAGTCCTCCTCGGTTGACTTCGACTTTTTTTGGGGGTTGACTCGACTAAAAGAGGCGTCAGACGCAAGAAAAATCGCTCTGTTTCACATTCTCAATTGTCAACAACGCTTCCTGGTTTTTGCCTTACAAGAACAGGGACAGGTCGGTGTTGATGTCCCTTTGTCTGGATTTCCTCGCGTTTCTCCATTCCCACAAGCACAAGCACCAAACCCAACCATGGCCCAGAAGAAGATGTCGAGAAGAAGCATCAAAAGACCTCGCCTTTGACCTTTTACTTTGCCTAGTCCTTAACGTGACCAGCCCGGGCATTGCCTCTCCGGCCCGACCCCCACGGGTCGGACCCTCTGAAGTACTTGTACAGCCACGACAGGCCGGCCAGCGCTATGACCACGAACCCGCACGCGGACAACGCGGCGGCGACAGCAGCGAACAGGACGGCGGCGATCGGGACCCATATCGGGCTCGAGATGATGACCAGCGGCGCCAAGAGGATCAGGCCCATGACGGCCGCGGTGGTGGTGAGGCCGATCAGGAGGAGCAGGATGGCGTCGGAGACGACGAGGGTGAGGAACCCGAGGAGCTGGGGTGAGCCGGGGGCATGCTCGTGCAGCCTGTGGAGGATGGAAGCGCCGTGAGCCGAAAAGGGTCTGGGGGGAGGTCTATGGAGGTCGGCCATTGCTGAGAATCGAGAGCTCGAGCTTCCAGAAGATGAGGGGAGCGGAGAGAAGAGAAGAGGCAGGGGTAAAGAAAAGTTTTGTCCCAAGTGTAGTGGGCTGTAACGGGACGCGGCCTCACACGTGTGGAGAAGGTGCTCCGGTGGAGACATGCGAGTTGACACGTGTGGGAACTGTGGAGCACGTAATGGGCGATGGGTGATGCCCGCCTGTAACGATTTTTCCTTCTTGTGCAAAATTTGGTCGCGAGGATCAATATCATTTGTTGTTCACGTATGATAGTTTTATTAATCTGGAATTATATATATTTATTTGTTTTTGCTAAAGTACTAGTTGGAGGGCAAGTGGCAATTTGTGGGGATTTGGTCCAAGAATATCATTTGTCGTCAAGACTCTCTAGGCATAATGATAAGTTCAAATGTCCATTCAATTTGTATGTACTTTGATGATAAAACTTTAAATTGTATCCTTTTTTTTTTTGTTTGTTCTCTTTGGTCCTGTTTCTTTTGCCTTCTGGTTTAATTTAGAATTTAGATTAAACCGACAGAGTTTAGAAGGAGTATGAGAATAGCTCCATAGCTCGAGCAATTGTAAAGCATCAAGAGATGTAGAAAGACAACTTGAGGTGATTTATTAATCCTTATAGCATCCTCTTGCCTTCTTTTTTAGTGTTCCAACATGAACATCCGTAAGACAATTTATGATTAGTTTTATGTATACACAAATGAATTTCAAGTCAAAAATTCAGATAAGAAAATTGTTGCCGAACTAAATTTTAATGAATATGAAAAAGTGGATACAATCTAAATAAATAAATATTGAATTCTTGAAATATTTGAAATTTTGGAGCTTAATTCACAATTCTTAAATAAAAAATAAAATAAAATAAAAAAGCCTACTTGCTTGAACCAACCCGGCTCGAAAATATGGAACATATGAAATTGGGGTATCGAGTTAGGTTAGGCCGAGCCAAGCTTGGTGCCGTTAAGTTTTGGGCATAAAACTTGATCCCACCCGGCCCATCGACACCCCTTAGATTTGGGGGTTATTGAGAGATCAGTCTTACGAGAGTATGGGATTTGGCGGTATCATTGTCTTAAAAAGAGAGTTACTTGTTAATCTTAGGGTTAGTTTCTTTTGCAGAAAATTCACATTTTCAATTTTTTCCCTTAAAATTGATTGCTTATATTCCCGACATAAATATATGAACGAAAAAAATAATTTCATTGTCCACCAAAATATTTAAGCATAAATTATTGTTGATAATAAGAAAAAACTATTTTCAAAATCCTCTAATAGTTGGATAGTTTAGATTATTTCATCATTTTGCGGTTTTGTTATATTATTTTCTAAAAAGCTTTAGGTTTTAGAAGTTGGGAGAAATTCCGGAAACACCAAGCGCATTCAAATCCCCTCACGATATGCGAAAAGGCGCACATCATACGAGCTTTTATTTGTCAAAATGAAAATGCTTGAGACTCAATTGACATAATTGATTTCGACAAAAAAAATTAAATAAAATTAAAAAGTTTAGGACTTAGCAAGGTTTATAATTTTTTGGATAATTTTACTAATTATAAGTAAGCACCTGGCCCGTGGCTTTGGTTCCAAGAGGCCCATTCCGAATCCTGTCGGGACGGAACGATACCAGAAGGCCCAATAGGTTGTCACGTTCGGTTCAATGGGCTGTCAACCGAAACACAACCCAAGAGCAAAATCTTGGTATGAGCAATACGAAGATGAAGACGATGAAGAAGGCAGAAACAAGGCTCGGCGAGCCGGCTTCGATCCGCTTCATCTGCCCATATGGCGCCTCCGGCGATCGTGCTGGCCCGATCTTGCTGACCGCTTGCTCATTCGTCTCGTTTTGTTGTAATTCGTCCGGGCTCCGATGACTTGAACCGGTCGCCTCTGATGCGGTCACATCCCAATACTTCTTCGCCTTATCTTTCTGCACGACCGGTGTTGCATTGTCCACCGACTTTCTACTTGGCATCCGGCTTGAGCTCCCGTCATATATTTCCTAGCTAAATGGTTCATCTCCCCCGATGGTAACGCACCATCAAACTCCTGCTCTAGATTCCTAATGCATTGAAAGATACCCTCCTCTGGCGTTGACGAATCTCCGGGCCTAGGGGTTCGGTAAGATCCTTATTACTTTTCTTCCTATAAGCATCACTAGCGAAATCCGACCGTGCTTCGGGGACCATCGATGTCAAAAATCCGCAGATTAATCCTGCCCTTGCCAAAAATCTTTTGCTAGGATGAGAACTCTCTGGTGATGCATCCACTATGATGTCCCTCTTACTCCTGTTCCACCTCTCTATCTTAGCGATCGAGCTTGATCTCTTGCTCATGCTGCTTTGGCTGCCTGAGGTGCTGTCGAGGGTCGAGCCCGTGCCATCAATTTCGTGGCTTTCTGTGGAGGTCTGAGGCGAATCGGTGCAGTTGGACTGCTGCACGAGCAGAAGGTTTCGCTTCCTGCTGTGGCCCGAAACTTCAATCCTCGCTAGGATCGCGTCCAGGAGTACGCGGCCGGGTTCGGTAGTCTTGGATTTCGAATCTCAAGCAACTGTTGAGCCATTTCTGGTACACCAGCTCTTCCACCATCCCCGACTCGCTGCTTCTGCAGCGTCTCTATCTGCTTTAAGAGCTCTTCGTTCCCACGTTTCAGTGCGCTCGCCTCTTCTTTGACCCCGGCGATCACTTCGCTCTGCGAGATGATACAGCAGAAACCCAGAAATTTACGCGGAGAATAGTATCCAATACGAAAGATCGAAATCGAGACGAATGCAATGCTTAAAATCCCGACAGAGTTTCCTTGAAACTAACAGATCCGAGAAAGTTCGCGCATGTTTTAGAGCTCGGAGTTCTTTGTTCCTCTGGTTCATCTCCAAGACCTCCAACTTCACATCCTCCATCGTCTTCATCTTCTTACTGTCGATCACGGGTTCTCCAAATGACTTCTCTTTACTGTGGAAGCCATAGACTCGCTCTTCGATTGTGTTCAGTTGTGCCTTCATTTGGATTTCGCGGGCATTCACCTTGTCCTGCCACTGCTTCACCGTCTTCTCTGCCGCCGCCGGCTGCTTCTCCCCCGCGGAGCTCTCTCTGATTTCCTTCTCAAGATCGCTTTTCTCGGCCTCGAGTGAGCTGACGGCGGACTTGAGCATGTCGGCCTCGGATGATCTGACCCTCAATTGCTTATTCAAATGTTTGATGAGGGAACGTTTGTTGGACATATTGTTAATATAGTCCAAAATAATATGTTCACATACAAGCCCAATAGATGAAAGCATGCTTGTTTGGGTCCATATGGGCTGGAGCCCAATAGCTTGCATATTAACTTTAGGGTTTCCTAAGCTGAAGGTAACATTGAAGAGCATTCCAAACTTGATGTCTCTTGGTGTAATACTTCAAGCACCCAAATACTCTCAAACCCATATACTCCAACAATCTTGAAGTATTATATCCGTATGTCGGATTTGAGCGAGTAAGGTGTCTACTCGAAGATCTCGTCAAGACGAACTCGCAGGTATAATTTATTTTCGATTTCAAATGTCGGATTAACCGGGATCTGAGTTTGAAGTTCCGGTGGCCGAAATCTTTGAGTCAAAAGCCCAGAAATTATAGCCAATTTCAGAAGTTGAGACCACTTGAGTTTTGTTCTACTCATAGATACGAACGTTTTGAGTGATCATTCGCGTCAAACGGAGGTCGGACGATGGAGATACGACAATCGGAAGTTTCAGCGCATTTCCGGTGACGGGAATTTCTGCAGAATTTTTTAGTCAAAAGTCTAAAAATTATAGCCAATTTTAGAGGTTGATACCACTTGGGCTTTGTTCTACTCGTCAAGACGAACGTTTTGAGTGGTCATTCGTATCAAACGGAGGTCGGACGACGGAGATACGACAAGCCGAAGTTTCTGGCGCTTTCTTGGTGACGGGATTTCTCCAGAATCTTTGATTCAAAAGTCTAGAATTTACAATTGATTTCAGAGGGTGAAACCACTTGGGTTTTGTTCTACTCGTCAAGACGAACGTTTTGAGTGGTCACTCGTCTCAAACGAAGGTCAGACGACGGAGATATGGCGATCAGAAGTTTCTGACGCGTTTTGGCGACGGGATTGCTCCGGCGATGAGAATTTTCCGGCGACCGGATTTTTTCCGGCGAGCTTCGTTGACGAGGGCAGTTCATCTTAAGGTTTTTGGGCGCTGCGAATCCAATTTTGGGGTCTATTTTGCCAAATTCCACCTCTACAAAGCTCTAAGGACTTCAAGGTGCACTCTTTCTAACACTTTGCTCTGATTAAATGGCAAAGCGTAGTTCCTATGATATTATAAAGCTGCAATCATTTGATGTCACTGAATTTCATGGTTGGAAATTACACGTTCAATTTGGCATGAAAGAACGTGAAATATTCTATACTGTTTTGAGTGATTTTGCATCTACCGTCGAAGATGTGGACGAATATCAATGGAACAAAGATGAAGATTTTTGTAGAGATTACTTGTTGAACTCTCTAAATCCTCGTCTAGCTATGACTTATAGTGAGTATAAGACGGCGAAAGAGATATGGGATCACTTGAATGCTCAGTTCCAAAAACAAGAGGGGCTCTCTAAAACCCTCTTAGTAGAGAAATTCTTTGACTTTAAGTTCAACATGAATTCAAGTGTCACTTCTCAGTTAATTGAACTTGAGAATATGAGGAACAAGCTGAAAGATGATAAATCTGATATGTCTATTAATCTCTTTGTCGGTCTTGTATTGAGTAAGTTACCTGCTGAATGGAGTTCTTTCAAGACTGAAATGCACAGACTGAAAGAACAGATGTGACTGGATGAATTAAAGAGGTATATTCACATTGAGAATCAAAATGGTACTAGGAAGAGTTTGGAACAAGTAGGACAACAAAAATCAGTTGCCAACTTAGTTTCACATTCCAATAAACCTCTGAAAAGATCCAAGTCACTAAAAGGTGAATCCTCTTCACAGTTAGAGGCCAAAAAAACTATCTTCAAAAAGAAGAAGAAGGGAAAGTGCCATAACTGTGGAAAGTGGGGTCACTGGGCAGCAGAGTGTAAACTACCAAAGAAGCCAAAGAACAACACACCACAAAATGAGGCTAATATGCTAACTAGTGAGTTTCAGCCTCAAGCATTCATTGGAATGATGAAAAATGGAAAGGCTAGTATCTCTTCTGAGTGGTGGTTGGATAGTGGTGCTACTTGTCATGCTGCAAATGACAAAAAACCTACTCACTGAAGTCACAGAATTGAAAGACACCGTGGAAAATTGCAATGGTGGTAATGCAGAAGTGACTCATACTGGAACTGCAAATTTGGTGCTTTATTCAGGTAAATTACTAACTCTGAAACATGTTAGAGTAGTACCTTTACTTAAGAAGAATTTAATATCTATGAGTTTACTTGATAAAGCCAGTATGTCCTTTTCAACTATGAATGGTAGAGTAACTTTATCTGTTAACTCATGTTATTTCGGTTGTGCATTCATGGTTAATGGTATGTACAAGTTGAGTTTAGATACTGATAGCATAAACCATGTGAGTTCTACTTTGATTGATCCAAAGTTACTGCACAATAGACTTGGACATGTGAACTATAGGAAAATGCAACATCTAGCTAAAACTCACAACATTCCATTGGATACTTCTATTCGATTTGACAAATGTGAAGTGTGTGCACAGGCTAAGATCACTAGAAAACCTTTTAAGTCGGTTTCTAAAAGCACACAACTTCTTGAGCTGATACATTCTGACCTTTGTGATTTTAGAAATTACGTCATTAGAAGAGGTCGGAAGTATCTGATAACATTCATAGACGATTTTTCTAGATATTGTCATATCTATTTGTTGAAATCGAAAGATGAGGCTTTTGAAAAGTTTAAGATTTTCAAGTCTAGAGTAGAAAATCAACTCAACTTGAAAATTAAGAGGTGTTGACACCTGATTTTTAATCATTTTTTCTATTGCTAAAGTAATAAAAAATCCATAAAAATTCATAAAATTGAAAAATCAACTTTGGGGACCTTAGCCAAGCCTAGGGAACCAATTTTGACCAAAAAACGATTTTTCATATTTTCAGTATTTTTACGTATTTTTTATTTATTTATTTTCGAAAATTAATAGAAAATCCATAAAAATTCATAAAATTGAAAAATCAACTTTGGGAACCTTAGCCAAGCCTAGGGAACGAATTTTGACCAAAAAATAATTTTTCATATTATATATATTTTAAATTTTTTTTAAAAAAAATACAAAAATATTTGAAAATTTTGGAAAAATAACATTTGAAGCCAAAAAATACACAAAGATAGTTAATATTTTTATTTTAAATCTATTTTCATATTGGCCATCGCAAATTCAGAAAAATCCAATTCGAGTCACGTGTTCCTTCACGAGTATAATCTTGAATCGGGCCTAAAAAAATTTAATTTGAGTCAACTTATTTTAACTTTCACTTTTTATGAGTTGTGACATTGTCTTCTAATATTTTAAATTTTCATCTTGGCCCAATTATACCCAGAATGACTTAATTTTGCAAAAGGGCTTTAATTAAATTATACATTATTTTCAGCGACAAGAAATGAGCTTAAATTTGACATGTGGTAAATTTTGGTGTGTCAAAAATTGTGAGGAGATTTGGACTTAAAGAAATATATTTTTTTCAGGGACTGAATTGTAAATACTTAAAATTCAAGGACTAGAGTGCAAATACCTAACTCTTGAAGGATTATTTTACAAATAATAAAAAGAAGAGTTAGTGGATAAATTAGAATAGAGAAGGGAAGATGAAGAAGAGGAGAGGAAGAAGAGAAGTTGGAGAAGAATGGATGGAGAAAATAAGATAAGAATAGAGAAGGGAAGATGGAGATGAAGAAGAGTTAGTAGAGAAATTAGAATGGAAGATAAGAATAGAGAAGGGAAGATGGAGATTAAGAAGAGTTAGTGGAGAAATTAGAATGGGAGATAAATATGGAGAAGGGAAGATGAAGATGAAGAAGAGTTAGTGGAGAGATTAGAATGTGAGATAGAGATGGAGAATGGAAGATGAAAATGAAGAAGAGTTAGTGGAGAAATTAGAATGGGAGATAGAGTTAGTGGAAAAATTAGAATGGGAGATAGATGAGTAGGTTATAAAAGGAGGAAGAAGTGAGCTTGAGAAGAGATTCTTGAGAGAGAAAATTTGAAGTGTTTGGGAGAATTTTTTGGAGAGAAAATTTTGGATGTTTGAGAGAGTTTTGGGAGATTGAAGAAAATTTTGAGAGAAAGAAAATACCAAAAGAGAGAGAATTTTGAAGATGATGGGAGTTTAAAGCTAGGGGTTATCATCACAAATTCCTTCATCGATCAATATAAATCAAGAGTTCATCCTCGTCAACGAGCAAACAAATTCAAGCTAAGTGTTTTTATTTATTCATTTATTTATGGTTTTACTCGCAAATTAGCACAAATTGTATACACTTTCTCCATCTCCTTTTTCTTCCATATTTTATGTCAGGAGAAGGATATCTCTACGTCAACAGCAAAAATCTCGTCGAGATGCAAAAATCGGCCCAGACAAGCTCCTAAGCTGTCCACCGATTTCTCAACTGATCTGTGACTAAAAGTCCCTCTTAATTCAAAAGAAACTCTCTATATTGGGAACATAGAGAGCGAAAATCAATTATAGAAATCCCTCCCAAAAAATGGGAGATAAGTACTCTTTCTACTCTTCTGGTTTTAGGTGCAGATTAGCACATATTTTGTATACTAACACTTCACTCTATTTTATGTCAGGAAGCCGCAACTCTATATCAATGGTCAACCCTATGGAAGCACAAAATCGGCTTGGAGGAGTCCTCAAGCGCGTACAAATTTCAAATTGTTGAATCAATTCGTTGTATTTTATTTTAAAGAATTCATACCCCAGAATGGAGAGGACAAAGTCCATCCGCAACTTAAATACCTGCACCATAAATCCCAAAGGGAAGAGCCAAGCCAATGCTTAGCCTCCCATTGGAGGTTTTTACTTACAGTAGTTAAATACCTGCAACTTAAATACCTGTACCTTAAATCCCAAAGGGAAGAGCCAAGCCAATGCTTAGCCTCCCATTGGAGGTTTTTACTTACAGTAGTTAAATACCTGCAACTTAAATACATATATCTTAAATCCCAAAGGGAAGAGCCAAGCCAATGCTTAGCCTCCCATTGGAGGTTTTTACTTACAGTAGTTAAATACCTGCAACTTAAATACCTGTACCTTAAATCCCAAAGGGAAGAGCCAAGCCAATGCTCAGCCTCCCATTGGAGGTTTTTACTTACAGTAGTTAAATACCTGCAACTTAAATACCTGTACCTTAAATCCCAAAGGGAAGAGCCAAGCCAATGCTTAGCCAAAGGGAAGAGCCAAGCCAATGCTTAGCTTCCCATTGGAGGTTTTTACTTACAGTAGTTTAAATACTTGCAACTTAAATACCTGTACCTTAAATCCCAAAGGGAAGAGCCAAGCCAATGCTAGGCCTCCCATTGGAGGTGTTTATTCACTGTCATGTACTTCCTATAATTTAATTTTTGAATCATCAAACCCAAAAGATGAGTAGGTCGTAGTACTGCACAGAAGTTGTTAACACACTTCCTCTTACGGCTTCAGGGAATCTTTAACACTTAAAAAAATATAACAAATAAAAATATATACCATCCATGCATCCTATTTAAAAAGTGAAAACACAAAAGAGAATACCCTATTAAAGCCTTAGGAATAGACCAAGCCTGAGTTGCCG
Organism: Psidium guajava; assembly: GCA_016432845.1. Lineage (NCBI taxonomy): Eukaryota > Viridiplantae > Streptophyta > Magnoliopsida > Myrtales > Myrtaceae > Psidium > Psidium guajava. The sequence goes on from CM028228.1 coordinate 39,078,123, forward strand.
AATTAGGATATCCATGAAATTAAGGTACCGAAAGGGCATTAGTTTTAATTAACTAGTGTAACCAAGTCCCCGAGCTCATAATCTCTGGTTCGCAGGAATAAATTAGTTCTCCCGCTAATTTATTTAGGTTTCTAATCGACCTTCCAAGAACGATTAGTGGCGACTCCAAATTTCAAAATCATTTAAACAAAAACCAAAGTTGCGATTCGGTAGGGCTTGGGAGGGTCCGCGTTGGGTTAGTCAAATCTAATTAACCTAATAATCCGTTAACCCCTTTTAAAATAAAAATTTTTTTTAGAGGGTCGCGACAGACTGGCGACTCCACTGGGGACTAGAGATTTTTAAATTTTCGAAAAAAGATACCAATTGGAATACTTAAATTTTTTCGAAATTTTAAAAGTCTTAGTGGACTTAGGCCAATGAAAATTTCATGGATATCTCGCTTCTGGCGATCTTGCTTGGGACTCATTCTATAGGTGTTATATGTTTTTGCAGGATGGGAGTTATAAGGGGCGGAGTGTTTGGCTAACCCATTTGTTTTGCAGGCTCGGTGTTGGGATTATGTTTAATTTCACACATTTTTAGAAGCGCTGTTTTGATATCAATTGTTGTGCATGTCTTGCATATTCTGAGGATCACAACACCTGCACACACAAGCGTCTAAACCCAAGTCGCGAAATTTTTCCTAGGTAACCATAGATAGGGATCGAATATGCAAAGCTCTTGCGTCGATTGCGCTTGGGTTGACCATATTTTATCCCGCTCATTATCTGAATTGACAATTCTTCCCATTGTGATTTGATTGCGCGGAGGGTAAGGTTGTCAATTCAGATAGTGGGGGCCTTTTAGGTCCATACCCTGTCTCTCCTTCTTTTATTTTCTAGAGTCCACTCCTCACTTGAGTCATGCGCATGACTATGTGATTTGCATTTCTCCAAGGTAAAAGTAAGTTCTCTAATTTTATCTTGTATTTATTTTCGGTCGGTCCATGCTAGGTGTTAGTCAGTTTTTGAGCTTGATATTACGACCATTCTTTTAAAAGAAAATAAAAATTAAATTTGTCCCTCATTTCTTTTTAGAAAATTTTTTTTTTTTGAAAAAATGATGTGAAAAAATCCCTTCATGAGAATTTTATTAACCAATAAGGGATTTTTGTCATGTTTTTATTACTTTAATAAAAATGAAATTTTCCTGAAAAATTTTCCTCTGAAAATTTATTTCAATAAAAAGAAAAATTCCTTCAAAAAAAACTCTAGTAGACATCAAGTGATTTTATCACATTTTTCAAATTATAAAAACTTGCAAGAAAATTCTTCTCGAGAAATTCGCTCATGTTTTTCTAAGAAAATTTTCTCTAAATAAAATTAGACTAATGTCTCGGGGGAATTGTATTGACCAATAAGAGATTTTTGTCATGTTTTTCTTGCTTCAATAAAAATGAAATTTTCCTGACAAATTTTCCTCTGAAAATTTATTTCGATAAAAAGAAAAATTCCTGCAAAAAAAACTTTGGTAAACATCAAGTGATTTTATCACATTCTTTCAAATTATAAAAACTTGCAACAAAAATTCTTTTCGAGAAATTCGCTTATGTTTTTCTAAGAAAATTTTCTCTAAATAAAATTAGACTAATGTCTCGGGGGAATTTTGTTAACCAATAAAGGATTTCTATTATGTCTTTCCTGCTTCAATAAAAATAAAATTTTCCTGATAAATTTATCTCGGAAAATTTATTTTGATAAAAAGGAAATTCCTTCAAAAATTTTAGTAAACATCAAGAGATTTTGTCACATTCCTTTAAAAAAATAAAAAAAAGAGTAATAAATCTGCAAAAAAAATTCTGTATCAGAAATTAACCCATTTCTTCCTAAGGAAATTTTTTTTTCTGATTTCTCTATAAAATAGAAAAAATCAAATTGGACTAATATAGGAGTCATGGACCGACATTCCTTGTGTCGCATACTAATTATATCATTTTCTTTTGCAGGGAGATCCTAGATACCCCAGACGGGTGTAAAAATTAAGTTCAATAATATATCAAGAATCATCTTCAGAAATACCAAAAGACGAAAAACACCAAGGCTTCAACCGTTAATTTAGGGGGGCAAACGAACACTGTCCATCTTTGACAGACAAAGTTGTGTCAATCCGTAAACTTGTATGGGCAGTGTATTCTGATATGACGGTGGATTTATACTGATTAAACACGGGGGCATATTTAATGTATTGCAGAGGATCCCGCGTCTTTTGAAAGACAATATGGATTATATAATCAGAAACCATGAAATAAGTACCTTAACCTGATTAAATCAACCAGAGACCGGTCTTAAAATTTCCTCGGATCCGAAACACGCGGAGGGTTTTAGAGGACCGAGGTTCTATTAATGAATGTGACCCATAAGTATTTCTCCCAATGCTACAGGCGCCCGACAAGAGCAAATGGGCACCGAAAGAAACAAAACACGGTTGAAGTGGGGCACGCAACAAATGGCCGAATTTATTGGCACACTAATTAAGTGGTGGTAGCTTTATTAATTTACATGATTGAACGCGGGTCTCTAGGCGGCTGGTGGAAAGCCACACTAAATGTCTCTCTAATGTTCTTGATATCATCGTCTACCGCAGCCCGCGAGAGCATCATGAAGAAGATTAAACCTAGACGAATACGTCTACTTAGTTTCATCGCACGTTCTCGCCTTTTGTCGATGTCCAAAATTAATGCACAAGCTAGAAGTAATCATTTCCCTTTCCCCCCTATTAAATGCTCGGAGCCGTTAACCGCACCAAACTCGAAAAAATTAATATCGAGACGAAATCTGCGTAAATTTGAAGGGTAAATCCGTATCGTTCCAATTTACCCTTAAATTGCTCCGGTTTTAAATTTGATCCCTTCTATTTTCAGGAATTTGCAAAAGCGACTCGAGAATACAGTTGTATCCAAAAACCAAATTTCCTGGTCGGGCTAAATTGGGGGCAAATCAACTCATGGACATTACCACGGGATGGGCAGCTTCGGTTAAAGAAAAATACAAGCGAAAGATCCGAACAATCTCAGACATGGGTAATTCTGTATCGTTCTAATTTGCACATAATCATCTCGAGTCCTGAATTTTTTTATTCCATTCTTAACAGGGATTACAAATTACCTCGAGAAATATCGTAACAAGGCCCAAGGTGATACAACAGGGCCGCGTTATCCCAAAGAATTAACCTTTGAAAAGAAAACCCCATGGACACCTATGGTCCAATGGACCGAATGGAATACTCGACGAGTAATACCGAAGTCAATATTTTGCCACATTCTCGGCTTAATGGTGAAGCATTCAACAAAAGTCGAAGAAAACTCAACCCAGCAAAATTGGTAAAAGACTTGTCCAAGGCATTCAAGATGAAGGGTAAATCAGTATCGTTTCCAATTTATCCCTTTTAATACCGGTTGACATGTCTCCTTTTCTTGTTACAGGAAATATTTATACTAACATGTAACATGTTGGAGGAGACAAATCCAAAAGAAAATGATGATCATTTGACAAGATCTATTCTGGTGAAAAATGGGGGGCATTTAACTGCTAAACCATGGCGGTCGCTGTCACTAAACAAACCAAAATGCTCCCTCACCCATATGCCTCATCGTGCAGGGGCAAAACTTGAGACAAACCGCTCCTCGACATAAGGAGTGGGCTTCCCAATTTGTTCAATCCACCCACATACCAGGGGCAATTCAAATCCGCCCATGTTTGCACATTATATAAATACACATGATGCTAAAAATTGTCACATCGGCATTGTGTTTACACATTTTACGAATTATGTATGATTATTCCGCATGTTTAATTTACCAACTCCAACTTAGAGCATAAACTGCATAGGAGACATCAAATGTGCAAAATGGGGCATAACAGGATGAGGAAAGTTAAACCATTTCTACACACGGGTCTAACATTTTAATCTACAGATAAACAGCCTTTCTCTAGAGTGAGAGAAAGCCCTTCCGGACTAAAGTCCCCCATTCAGATTACATTCGAGGCGTTCATATTATGAGAACCTCCTTAAATAGAATTGGTAATGCAAACTTGACAGAATAGTTTTGCATGATCCACATTTTGATTGATTGCATCATGAGTTATCACACAAACTACTTCTAATCATTGCCAACTTAGCTGAACAATTTTGTATGAACCAATGAACGCATTGATGAAAATGCTTGCACATGTTAGCTCTGACATTGCCTGACAGGCAACACATTCCCGGTGTTTGAGTTACCTTCCAAAGTCTTGAAATCCATTCGGCGATTATTGAATGAACAAGCCTGGTTGTCGAGAAGCCACCAAGCATTTCTTCCAAATTCTCAGGTAAGTATATCTTCAACCTGAACTTTTCAAGAGAATGAATTCTGACGGTTGTTGGGGTACTCGAATCCATTGCGGTATATATAGGTATCCACCTTCTTCAATAAAGCATGATTTGTCTCAAGGACAGAAATGTTCGAGACCTTTTGATCTCTGCCTCTTTGGTTTATTCCTAAAGCGACAGGAGAATATAATTTGGGTTTGAGCTTCGTAGGATTCCTGGTCTCCCCAGATTTCAAAATGGCACCCTTTGAGGTACACCAAGCCCTTCTTACAGGCAAACTAAGTCCTTCTTACAGGCAAACCAAGTCCTTCTTACAGGCATAAAGTCCTTCTTACAGGCAAACTAAGTCCTTCTTACAGGCAAACCAAGTCCTTCTTACAGGCATAAAGTCCTTCTTACAGGCAAACTAAGTCCTTCTTTCAGGCAAACCAAGTCCTTCTTACAGGCAAACCAAGTCCTTCTTACAGGCATAAAGTCTTTCTTACAGGCAAATCAAGTCCTTCTTACAGGCAAACAAAGTCCTTCTTACAGGCAAAACAAGTCCTTCTTACAGGCAAATCAAGTCCTTCTTACAGGTACAAAGTCCTTCTTATAGGCACAAAGTCCTTCTTACAGGCAAATCAAGTCCTTCTTAAAGGCAAAGCAAGTCCTTCTTACAGGCAAATCAAGTCCTTCTTACAGGCAAACTAAGTCCTTCTTACAGGCAAACCAAGTCCTTCTTACAGGCACAAAGTCCTTCTTATAGGCAAATCAAGTCCTTCTTACAGGCAAACTAAGTCCTTCTTACAGGCAAACCAAGTCTTTCTTACAGGCACCAAGTCCTTCTTACAGGCAAATCAAGTCCTTCTTACAGGTACAAAGTCCTTCTTACAGGCAAATCAAGTCCTTCTTACAGGCATAAAGTCCTTCTTACAGGCAAATCAAGTCCTTCTTACAGGCAAACAAAGTTCTTCTTACAGGCAAACAAAGTCCTTCTTACAGGCAAAGTAAGTCCTTCTTACAGGCAAATCAAGTCCTTCTTACAGGCAAATTAAGTCCTTTTTACAGGCAAATCAAGTCCTTCTTACAGGCACAAGTCCTTTTTACAGACACCAAGTCCTTTCTACAGGTACCAAGTCCTTCTTACAGGTATCTCCATGGGGTGACCTACCATACGGGTCAAATCTCAATCAAAATTTAATCAGTAGAATCCTTTTATTAGGAATCTACCATGGTACGACCCACCATACGGGTCAAATGGTATGACCCACCATACGGGTCAAATTTTAATTCAATTTTTAATCAGTAGAATCCTTTTATTAGGAATCTACCATGGGTTGATCCACCATACGGGTTCAAGTTCAACCACCCTAAAGTTTTTTTTATATAACGAATCCTTAGGTTCTCATTTCATTTTCAGTGGAATAATCATGTCACGACTCTTTTTATTTACTTGTATTGAGTCGATAAGAATTCAGGTGTCATCTCGTCTTTGAAATGAACCTCTACCGAGCTTCCTTTCAAAGAGGGGCAGCTGTTGACACCTGATTTTTAATCATTTTTTCTATTGCTAAAGTAATAAAAAATCCATAAAAATTCATAAAATTGAAAAATCAACTTTGGGGACCTTAGCCAAGCCTAGGGAACCAATTTTGACCAAAAAACGATTTTTCATATTTTCAGTATTTTTACGTATTTTTTATTTATTTATTTTCGAAAATTAATAGAAAATCCATAAAAATTCATAAAATTGAAAAATCAACTTTGGGAACCTTAGCCAAGCCTAGGGAACGAATTTTGACCAAAAAATAATTTTTCATATTATATATATTTTAAATTTTTTTTAAAAAAAATACAAAAATATTTGAAAATTTTGGAAAAATAACATTTGAAGCCAAAAAATACACAAAGATAGTTAATATTTTTATTTTAAATCTATTTTCATATTGGCCATCGCAAATTCAGAAAAATCCAATTCGAGTCACGTGTTCCTTCACGAGTATAATCTTGAATCGGGCCTAAAAAAATTTAATTTGAGTCAACTTATTTTAACTTTCACTTTTTATGAGTTGTGACATTGTCTTCTAATATTTTAAATTTTCATCTTGGCCCAATTATACCCAGAATGACTTAATTTTGCAAAAGGGCTTTAATTAAATTATACATTATTTTCAGCGACAAGAAATGAGCTTAAATTTGACATGTGGTAAATTTTGGTGTGTCAAAAATTGTGAGGAGATTTGGACTTAAAGAAATATATTTTTTTCAGGGACTGAATTGTAAATACTTAAAATTCAAGGACTAGAGTGCAAATACCTAACTCTTGAAGGATTATTTTACAAATAATAAAAAGAAGAGTTAGTGGATAAATTAGAATAGAGAAGGGAAGATGAAGAAGAGGAGAGGAAGAAGAGAAGTTGGAGAAGAATGGATGGAGAAAATAAGATAAGAATAGAGAAGGGAAGATGGAGATGAAGAAGAGTTAGTAGAGAAATTAGAATGGAAGATAAGAATAGAGAAGGGAAGATGGAGATTAAGAAGAGTTAGTGGAGAAATTAGAATGGGAGATAAATATGGAGAAGGGAAGATGAAGATGAAGAAGAGTTAGTGGAGAGATTAGAATGTGAGATAGAGATGGAGAATGGAAGATGAAAATGAAGAAGAGTTAGTGGAGAAATTAGAATGGGAGATAGAGTTAGTGGAAAAATTAGAATGGGAGATAGATGAGTAGGTTATAAAAGGAGGAAGAAGTGAGCTTGAGAAGAGATTCTTGAGAGAGAAAATTTGAAGTGTTTGGGAGAATTTTTTGGAGAGAAAATTTTGGATGTTTGAGAGAGTTTTGGGAGATTGAAGAAAATTTTGAGAGAAAGAAAATACCAAAAGAGAGAGAATTTTGAAGATGATGGGAGTTTAAAGCTAGGGGTTATCATCACAAATTCCTTCATCGATCAATATAAATCAAGAGTTCATCCTCGTCAACGAGCAAACAAATTCAAGCTAAGTGTTTTTATTTATTCATTTATTTATGGTTTTACTCGCAAATTAGCACAAATTGTATACACTTTCTCCATCTCCTTTTTCTTCCATATTTTATGTCAGGAGAAGGATATCTCTACGTCAACAGCAAAAATCTCGTCGAGATGCAAAAATCGGCCCAGACAAGCTCCTAAGCTGTCCACCGATTTCTCAACTGATCTGTGACTAAAAGTCCCTCTTAATTCAAAAGAAACTCTCTATATTGGGAACATAGAGAGCGAAAATCAATTATAGAAATCCCTCCCAAAAAATGGGAGATAAGTACTCTTTCTACTCTTCTGGTTTTAGGTGCAGATTAGCACATATTTTGTATACTAACACTTCACTCTATTTTATGTCAGGAAGCCGCAACTCTATATCAATGGTCAACCCTATGGAAGCACAAAATCGGCTTGGAGGAGTCCTCAAGCGCGTACAAATTTCAAATTGTTGAATCAATTCGTTGTATTTTATTTTAAAGAATTCATACCCCAGAATGGAGAGGACAAAGTCCATCCGCAACTTAAATACCTGCACCATAAATCCCAAAGGGAAGAGCCAAGCCAATGCTTAGCCTCCCATTGGAGGTTTTTACTTACAGTAGTTAAATACCTGCAACTTAAATACCTGTACCTTAAATCCCAAAGGGAAGAGCCAAGCCAATGCTTAGCCTCCCATTGGAGGTTTTTACTTACAGTAGTTAAATACCTGCAACTTAAATACATATATCTTAAATCCCAAAGGGAAGAGCCAAGCCAATGCTTAGCCTCCCATTGGAGGTTTTTACTTACAGTAGTTAAATACCTGCAACTTAAATACCTGTACCTTAAATCCCAAAGGGAAGAGCCAAGCCAATGCTCAGCCTCCCATTGGAGGTTTTTACTTACAGTAGTTAAATACCTGCAACTTAAATACCTGTACCTTAAATCCCAAAGGGAAGAGCCAAGCCAATGCTTAGCCAAAGGGAAGAGCCAAGCCAATGCTTAGCTTCCCATTGGAGGTTTTTACTTACAGTAGTTTAAATACTTGCAACTTAAATACCTGTACCTTAAATCCCAAAGGGAAGAGCCAAGCCAATGCTAGGCCTCCCATTGGAGGTGTTTATTCACTGTCATGTACTTCCTATAATTTAATTTTTGAATCATCAAACCCAAAAGATGAGTAGGTCGTAGTACTGCACAGAAGTTGTTAACACACTTCCTCTTACGGCTTCAGGGAATCTTTAACACTTAAAAAAATATAACAAATAAAAATATATACCATCCATGCATCCTATTTAAAAAGTGAAAACACAAAAGAGAATACCCTATTAAAGCCTTAGGAATAGACCAAGCCTGAGTTGCCGAATTAGGATATCCATGAAATTAAGGTACCGAAAGGGCATTAGTTTTAATTAACTAGTGTAACCAAGTCCCCGAGCTCATAATCTCTGGTTCGCAGGAATAAATTAGTTCTCCCGCTAATTTATTTAGGTTTCTAATCGACCTTCCAAGAACGATTAGTGGCGACTCCAAATTTCAAAATCATTTAAACAAAAACCAAAGTTGCGATTCGGTAGGGCTTGGGAGGGTCCGCGTTGGGTTAGTCAAATCTAATTAACCTAATAATCCGTTAACCCCTTTTAAAATAAAAATTTTTTTTAGAGGGTCGCGACAAGAGGTTTAGAAGTGATAGAGGAGGAGAATATACAATGATAGGGTTCAAAGAATTTTATGCTTCAGAGGGCATAATACTTGAAACCACTGCTCCTTACTCACCCCAATCAAATGGTATTACTGAACGTAAGAATAGAACATTAACTGAAATGTTAAATTCTATGTTACTTACAGCTGGCATGCCTTCCTCCTACTGGGGAGAAGCGGTTTTAACTGCTAATCACATCCTGAACAGGTTGCCACACTCTAAGTTGTCCATGACACCTTATGAGATATGGCATAAGCGTCCTTGTAATTATGATACTCTCAAGACTTGGGGCTATATTGCTTTTGTAAGAATACAAAATCCTAAGACCTAAGGTGGGACCTAGAACCATTACTTGTGTATATCTAGGTAGTGCAAAAGATAGTACTGCAGATAGGTTTTTGGATCTATCCACTAACACAGTGATAGAATCTAGAGATGCAGAATTCTTCGAGAATAAGTTTCTCAGAGATCATGGCTTGAATGTTTCTGGATCTACAGATTTGATTTCAGAATCTCATGTAGAATCTGAAGCAGGCCCTTCTGACACTAATCCCACAAAGCTGGCTGTTGAATCAGTTCCAGTTAGAGTATCTACAAGAGAAAGAGTTCCCAAAAGTTTTGGTGAGAACTTTGTTACTTACCATCTAGAGGATGATTCATTTTCTTATCAAGAAACAATGAGATCTAGGGAATCCTTATTATGGGCAGAAGCCATAGATGAGTAAATGAGTTCTCTGTTGCAGAACCACACTTGGCAGCTAGTCAATTTGCCAAAAGGGGCTAAAGCTATAGGCTGTAAGTGGGTATTGAAAAAGAAACTGAATAGTGATGGATCAATAGCTAGATACAAAGCACGTTTAGTAGCTAAAGGCTATAAACATCAGAGTGGAATAGACTATTTTGATGTTTATTCACCTGTGTGTCATCTATCAACTATAAGAATTCTTCTTGCTTTGGCATCTATTGAACACTTTATAGTGCATCAAATGAATGTAAAAACAGCTTTCCTAAATGGAGAGTTAAATGAGGAAATTTACATGGTACAACTAGAAGGGTATGTCATGAAAGGTCTTGAGGACAAAGTTTGTAAATTGAATAAATCTTTGTATGGTCTTAAACAAGCACCTAAGATGTGGCATCTTAAATTTGACAAAGTGGTAAAGAGTTATGGTTTTCAGTCTAGTTATTCAGATAAATGCCTTTACCATCGTTCTATGTCAAATAAAATAGTCATTATTTGCTTGTATGTTGATAACATGTTAATTCTTGGCTCCGATCATTCTGTAGTGAGTGACGTGAAAGCTACTCTAGCTAAAGAATTTGACATGAAAGATCTTGGTATTGCTAATACCATTCTTGGTATGAAAGTAAGCTTTGAAAGGCAAGTTATCTCCCTTAGCTAGACTCATTATATTGAGCAGCTACTTTCTACTTAGGGATACAGTAAGTGTAAACCGAGTGAGACACCATGTGATTATAATAAAAGATTGAGTCCCAATGAAGGGACCAGTGTGGATCAATTAAAACACTCGAAATTGATTGGTAGTCTCATGTATGCTATGAGTTGCACTAGACCCGACATCGCCTTTACAGTTGGCATGCTGAGTTATTTCACTAGTAATCCCAGTAAAGAGCATTGGGATGTCCTTAGTAGGCTGATGAGATACCTTAAAGGTACGAAAGATTATGTTTTATACTATTCTGGTTGCCCTCCAACTCTGGATGGATATTCTGATGCCTCGTGGTGTTCAGAAATTGGAAATAGTAAGTCGACAAGTGGATATATATTCGCTTTAGGTGGAGCTGCTATTACTTGGAAATCCAAAAGACAGACTTGTATTGCCTTGTCGTCTATGGAATCAGAACTTTTTGCCTTAGCTTCCGCTGGCGAAGAAGCAGAGTGGATAAAGAATCTGATTTTGGATATTCCTTTGACTCGACTACAGATTAATTCTCTAAGCCTGTTTTGTGATAATCAAGCAGCTGTCCAAGTCGTCAAGAATGCTCTCTTTAATTCAAAGAGAAGACATGTGAGACTGAGACATGCGTTGTTGAATTATCTTAGAGAACAAGGAGTTATCACCTTGATCGATGTGAGATTGAAGGATAACATGGCCAATACTCTCACAAAAGGTATGCCTAAAGATCGATTATTCAAAACAGTGGGGGAAATGGGGTTAAAGACTACGTAGACTGGTCTTAATTACCATTTACCTACCTTCTGATTGTATGTTTTGACTTATCGAATCTTCCTTTGTTGGCTAAAAACGATAAGCACAGTTTATATGTTTTATCGATGTTCATGGTTGCTGACTAATTTGAAAAGGGTGAGTTGTCTCATTCCAAACTTGATGAAGATGACTTTGACCTAATTCAAAAGTTCTACCTGAAAGCTTGTGTCATTCCAAACTTGATGATGCAATCCAACTAGGCTGGACTATCCTTTTGGTTAAATGATCTCATTCCAAACTTGATGCTAGATTATTTGACTTTAAAGAATTAGTAATTGTGACATTCCAAATTGAAACATAGAAATAGTTGCTTGCATAAGAAGCCTATTGGTCTTGTTAGGTTATTGTAAGTGACTTGACTATTGGTCATGTTCCTTGAAACTAGACAATGGTTATTCTCTTACAAATAAACCTTGGTTGATGGCTCTTTGTAAATCAAACTGTTTAAGCCTTGTTCATAATTTATGAAACTGGCTTGATGCTTATGAACATGATATTATGATGCTTTATGACATCAATATATGTTCTTCTCTTTCTGATGTTACGGTGCTAAGTTCTTTTAGTAGAACTAGACACTTTTAGTAGATTATTCAAATGATTGAATTCATGATAATATGAAATTCATATTTGACATTCTACAGCGGATGGCAGATATGGAGGAGAGCTTGATGAGTGGGATCCTGACCAGGATGATCTACTTGATGAATGAATATATATCATTTAGAGTGTGTGGGGGACTTGACAGTTCACCTGCTGTTGCCCATTTCTGATGGAGTCCATTTATTTGAGACTTGCCTTTTGCTATCTCTATATTGGAAATATTATTATGCTTATTTCTTGTATTTGTAAGGCCTTGGACTATTTTAACTGGCCTACTAATACTTGACTGTTATGCATATGTTGGTTGTGAACTGATTTTGAGATTTATTTTGGGTATGCTGATCTCAAAACAGATTCATGATAACGATGACTCACTCATTTGGATTGTAAACGATGATTGAGTTTTTGATCCGAGTTGATTGTCTTGGACTGAATGTGGATGATTCATATTTGTTTGAACATTACACTATCACCGTATTGGATTATGCTGTATGGTGAACATAGGAGGAGATTGTTGGACATATTGTTAATATAGTCCAAAATAATATGTTCACATACAAGCCCAATAGGTGAAAGCATGCTTATTTGGGTCCATATGGGCTGGAACCCAATAGCTTGCATATTAACTCTAGGGTTTCCTAAGCTGGAGGTAACATTGAAGAGCATTCCAAAGTTGATGTCTCTTGGTGTAATACTTCAAACACCCAAATACTCTCAAACCCATATACTCCAACAACGTTGTTCTCTCAGCCCATAGAGCTCCAACAGCTTATTCTCAACTGCTCTCTCTCTTTTCGCAGCTCGTTAAGCAAAAGCTTTATCCGTTCCGCTTCATCGACGCGATTCGGATTCTTGCCTTTCCGGGCAATCACCTGTTGCCAGTTCGCATCTACAGTCCCGTTCTCCTCCTTTTCCTCGACACGGCTACTTGGCCGGTTCGCATCCTCATCTCCTGAAACCATGCATGCACCATCATTGAACTAGTAGAAACAAATCGAAACCAACTCCACTGCATTTCGGATTAACTCGGGGAAGAAATTTTCGAAAGAAAAAGGGAGGAATGACCTGATGATTCGACATGGGGTTTCCGTTTCCTTGACGGCTGGGCGACGACATTACCGGAAACTGCAAGAGCTGCAACAGCAGCGAGAATCAGCAAGCTTGCTCTGATTATCATTGTGATGGTTCCTCCACTGATGCAACCCAACAGCTTTGAGCCTTCAACATGGGCCCCTGGAAAAGCTCTGAAATTCAGCTCAATGTTGTAGTTTTCACCATCAAAATGAAAAATCTCATCACCAATCAGTTGTCAATTTTGGCTTTCAGACCCCAAACATTAAATGCTTTTTGTAAGAACTCTGTTGGAGGACCAGGGCACGAGGAAAAGAGCGCACACAACATCCACACAAGCTCAAGATTATGTTCTTTCTTACCATTCCCCTTCTTCAATCCTTGAAAGATCTTTTGTTGCTAAGCCATCAGATTTTTTTTTTTTTTTGTGTAGGATGATGGTGAAAATCAACTGTTGAGAATGGTAGTTGCAAGTCTTGCCGCCTCGAATCGACCCACCACGGGGGACGACTGAAACTCGCTCCTTATGTCGCGAACAAGGTGGCTATGGCTCAAGGCGGTTTAAGTTACAACATAAGTTCCAGTTCCAAGGACACACTTTTCGTGCTAGAGTATAAGTTAAAAAAAATTTCACTATGGACTTGGTATTAGATGGGTCAAGACTATCAATTTATTAAGTAATTCAACAAATTTTTATCGGGGCCTGCAAATTGTTCCAAAATTTAATAAGCTGATTTTATACATTGAGCTCGAAATATCTGAAGTAATTTTTAGGGTTTGATGCACGAAAATATTCTTTATTTATAGTAAATAATATTCCTAAATTGAATTATTTATATGGTATATGATTTATGTTGGCATAAAGATGATAATCATTTGGGTTAATATCATGAAAAACTTTAAATTGATATATTAATGATGAATTTATCTTAAACTAATCTTTTGATCACAAAAAATCTAAAACTGATACACTTTTTTACAAATTTACCCTCCGTTAATTTCTATTAAATTCGATTAATGCCACGAGAATTTTCAAATTGATATATTCGATAATTATCATGTATCATCCAACTTAATAATTTAATCGTAAAATTTTAAAAAAATTAATAAAAAATAAATTTATTATAAATATATCGATTTAAAATAAATTTATGACGATATATCAATTGAAGATTTTTTTTTAATATTAACCTCATCATTTTTGCGCTCGAAAAGTCATTCGACATAATCTCGGCGATATGATATGCTTGAATCAGAGTAAGTTTCAATCAGCCTCTCTGAACCCTACAAAACCCTATGAGTCTTCCTCCTAATACCAATTTCTCTCTCTCTCTCACCGATCGTCCGTCGCCTGAGGGAGATTCCGACGATGGAGCCGCGGCGGATCCCCAACGCCGCCAGCAAGCCTAAGGTCCGCCAAGTCGGCTTCGTGCCTCGCAACGCCCCGCCCGAGCCGCCGGCCCGGTCTCAGTCCTACCCCGCGAAGCCCAGCTCGCCCCCGCTCCCCGACTCCCACGCGGGCAACTCTCTCTCCCCGGTCATGATTCCGCCGCCTCGGCACCTCTCCGACAACATCTCGACCTTCCGCACGCCGGCCGTGCCCGTGCCGGGGTCGACGCGGCGGCGTGGGGCCCACTCGCCGGTCGTCGGGAGCTACGATCCGGCTGAGTCTCTCCTCGGCACTTCGTCGCCCGTCCCGTCGCCGCCGTCGAGCGGCAGGCTGATCGGCGACGGGGAGTTCTCGGACGAGTCGTGGCTGCGGCGGAGCAATTCGGCGAAGTTCGCCTCGAGCTTCCCGGGCGGAGGTTTCGATTTGACCGCCGTGAAGGCAGTCTCCGCGGCTGATCTCTCATCCAATGCGAATGTGAAGAAGACTGTTGCATCCGACGTGAATGTGAAGAAGACGACCGGTGAGTTTTGGTTTCTGTCTTTCAGTTGATCCGTTCTTTTCTTTTAACTTTCGTGTCCTTTAATCAATAGTTCGTTAAGGATGGTTCTGTACGAGAAGATTGCTTTTTGCTAACAACATTTGCGATTCGTGCATGTCAGCGTTTGAATGAGCATTTAATGCAGTATGGACAAGTCCAGTTTGTTTGTCGCGTGCTTCTTTGGGTCTGGCTCGTTTACTAGTTCTTTGGTCCCTAATGGCTGATAGGTTGGTGCGGCAGCCTGATGCCATAGCGTATGCTAGTTTCTGCAGATTCCAATTGCATTTGATCTGTTGGTGCCGAATGGGAAGTGGGATGTGGGAAGCACGTTTGTCTGGAGGTTATGTTTTAGAACTATGCAGTTAGCTGGGGGCATTGGGAGAAATATTGTATATGATGACATCAACTTGTTGTGATTTAAAAAGACCTTCCAAGGTGACTTGGCCCATTAATATATTGTGAATCTTCGTCTCTGATGCAGCTCTGTTGATTCATGACTTTTTGCAGAGAAGAGTGAGGGGAGTGCTCTTGAAGTGAAAAATGAAGCGCTCTCTAGTGCAAAGCCGCTGAAGGAAAGACCTACAAAATCTGAAAGGCGTGCCTTGCAGGAGTCTCAGCGAGCTGCAAAAGCTGCTGCAAGAGGTTATTTCTATGACCTTTACTTTTGTGGACCATTAGAATTGCAGATGTCAAACTCATCTTTATTTTGTACCAGTTGGAATCAAGTTTTCACATTCGTCAGATTTGCGTGATTAATGCATAGTTGCACCCATGACATGCATGGGAATACTGCTCAAATCTTATTTTGAGCTGGAGCATAATCCATTAGTAGGCATATTTCATTTTGTGGCTGCTTTTATATTTTTTAACAATTTTGAAGACACTTGGTATGCTTCTCCTCAATGGAAAAAGGTCTTTTGAGTTCTTAGGATAAATAGAAAGAGTATAATGTCTACACAAGTTTGAAGCTCCAAGCATCAGTCTTGCTTCCTGGCTATGATTTATTGTTGGTGAATTGTAAGCAGTCCATTCATTTCAAATGAAACCCTTTTCTGCAGCTGAGGGAAATAAGTCCACTGCTGCTGCATCTGGTGGAGTCGCTTCTGTTAAGGCATCAAAGCAACCCACACAAAAGAAAGATGTCGGTTCAGCTGCTCCCTCTGTGGCACCTTCTGAGAAGAAAGGAAGTGACCGTGCACTGGAGAAGGACAGGAAGAAAGATGTCCCTGCTCCACGCATGCAATTTGATGACAGGAGTCGGGTGGAAAAGGCTAAAAGGAGAGCTGTTGTCAATCAAGCTGAAGCTAGAAATAGAGTTGAATTGTTTAGACATTTGCCTGAATATGAACAGGGAACGCAGCTTCCTGATCTTGAGTCAAAGTTTTTTCAACTCGAGCCTATGCATCCTGCTGTTTACAAGGTACTTTTAAGAACACGGTGCTTGTTGTATTTCCTGAACTTTTGGGAGGTGGATCTTGGTATATCATTGAGATATCAGCAAAACCCTTAATATAGTCAGACGAGATATGCAGCATATAATAAAAATTAGTTTTGCTATGCTACTCCAAATCACGAATATTAGGGACCTATGTGTCTTAAAAGATGTGACTATGTCTCTTGTTTAAAATGGATGTCACTACTTGGTTCCATTTTTTATATGACCTCTATGCAACAACGCTGTACGGAGTAGTTATCTACAGAAATAAGCGTGTGCCCAATGGGCTGCTAAGTCTTGTTCATGTAATTTACAGGTTGGGTTACAGTATTTAGCCGGAGATATTACAGGGGGCAATGCTCGTTGTATTGCAATGCTGCAAGCTTTTCAAGAGGCTATCAGAGACTATGTGACGCCACCCAAGAAAACTCTCAACAGAGATTTGACAGCAAAAATTAGCAGTTATGTGTCGTTTTTCACTGAGTGCAGAACACTTTCAATCAGCATGGGAAATGCAATTAGATTTATAAAGAATCGAATTGCCAAGTCACCAGTGTCTCTCTCTGAATCAGAAGCGAAGGCTTCGCTCTGCTCCGATATAGATCGCTTTATAAATGAGAAGATTATAGTGGCTGACCAGGTAATCGTCAGACACGCCGCAACTAAGATCAGAGATGGGGATGTTCTTCTTACATATGGTGCATCATGTGTTGTTGAGATGGTTTTGTTGTATGCCCATGAAATTGGGAAACAGTTCCGTACAGTGGTAATTGATTCACGCCCCAAACTTGAAGGCCAATCATTACTACGGAGGCTGATAGCTAAAGGACTGAGTTGTACATATACACATATAAATGCAGTTTCTTATATAATGCATGAAGTGACTGGAGTTTTCTTGGGGGCTTCCTCTGTATTGTCTAATGGTACCGTATATTCAAGGGTTGGAACTGCAAGTGTGGCAATGGTTGCTAATGCTTTCCGTGTTCCCGTTATAATATGCTGCGAAGCATATAAATTTCACGAGAGAGTGCAGCTGGATTCAATTTGCTTCAATGAATTGGGTACGTTTTTGGCCTCTTTTATGATTGTTTTAAGCTCCTATAATTTCCTCATAATGTCACCAAGTGAATACTCTTAAGTTGCTTTTAGGTGATCCCGATGCTGTTTTAAAGGTTCCTGGAAGAATGGACGTGAATTATTTGGGTAACTTGCAGAATAAGGAAAATCTTCAATTGCTGAATCTCATGTAAGCTTTCATTGTTTTGGGTGTGAGGAAGTCTAATGACGTCATCCATTATGGGTTGATTTGATATTGGCTTTTTTATGCGATGCTTAAATAGGTATGATGCTACTCCTTCAGAATATGTGTCCATGATTATCACAGATTATGGCATGGTAAGTTGTATGTACTCCTTAAATTGTTCAATTTAGTCTTCATAGAACCTTTCGAGCATTCTATCCAAATCATAATCCTCAACTCATAGTTACAGTGCTATGGATAGTTTCCCTGTTTACCCTATTTTTATGGCTGTAGATTCCTCCAACAAGCGTGCCTGTGATTGTCCGAGAATATCGGAGGGAGCAGTTATGGATATAGTCCTATCGTTGGAGCAGTAATTCCACAATTTTAGAGTTCGATACGCTGGCTAATGGGGAGATTTCTTGCTTTCATTTGGACGCTCAAGCCGCGTGCTCCAACAGAAATAAAGTGGCATGTTTTGCTAACTCTAGACTTTCGATGTAGCTCTTAGTTTCTAGATGATGTTTCCTTTCTAGGTCATCTTTTCTTTGTTTGGTAAAAAGCTGAGCTGCACATATTTTACTTGTGGTTACATTGGTGAGTAACGTTAAGGTCTTGTAATTGAATAGTCCATTCTTTGTAAATACATATGATTTTGTTAGGCTTGTCAAAGGTCTGTTGGTTGGTCGATTTTTTATATGTGTACTATGGTAAAGGTGAATGGAACCTCCAGGGAATACATTGTTGAATTCTGTTTCAAATAACTTGGTTATGAGCCTCGATGGTCTTCAAGAGAGGGTGTCTTTACTCTTTAGTTCTCCCATTTGGCGAATGAACTCGAGATGGTGCGGTGAAGGTTTCACCGGCGGTGCACTTTGAATAAGTGACTCATGTAACAGCAGGGTCTGTACCATCAGGAGCACGAGAAATCTTCAGTATTCCTTGGGGTTTTACCATTCACATAACTTCAACACTGTACATCAATAGGTAGTTTCCCCCTGCATGAGTACACCCATTTCTTCTTCGCTTACAACAGAGACCTAAAGGAAAAAGGGGATAAAAAAGCTAGCTTTTTGGTATTTTCCCTGCTTTTGAAGGTGTGAAAGTATCAGGTCGGGAATGCGTTTTTGGGCATTATCTTAAGTATTCTCTTTCTCTTACGTCGGCGCATTTCTTGTCATTATTTGGGTTTCTTGTCGATACCGGCACCGTTGTTTTCTGCGGCAGCCGCCATCTCCATCAACCTCTCATAATCTATTTCGGCCGATTTGTACTTCAACTGGATCCCACACTGAGACCATGACCTTATACAAAGCAGAGACTGGGTACTATCGTGCGGCAACGTGTACCTCTGCCTATCTATCTCATCTCCCTTACCAGAGAACATGTCTTCAGCCGAAACTGAGGTCGCCTGGACGGCCAAGAAATCACGGGCCATGAGACAGAGACGGGGATACCGCGTACTATTGACCTTCCACCATTCCAAGACGTCAGTCGATAATGGAGCGGGAGGTTCTGACAGATACTGAGTGAGCTCATCAGTTGTGGCATTCATGCTCGCCCTCCGTTTCTTTCGAGCGATCTCCTCCGCAAAAGAAACGCTCCCCCCATCTTCAACTTCATGAGGACCATATGTGCTAGCCAGAGGCGCGAAATGGCTGGCTGAGTAATTTCCCATGAAGTAGGCTCTTGCTTCTTCTAGATAATTATCCAAGTTGAGACTCTCGGGAATGAGTTCGCTCTTGATTCGGGGATCCAGAATCGCTGTCATGTAAGTGAAGATGTTGCAGACATGGCCGCTGTAACTCCTCGACTTCTTCGCCATCTCCTCTGCCACACTCTTTAGCCAGTCTGGGTTGGGTCGCGAGTCTCTGCAGGAGGCAATCATATCAGATATGTGCTCCATGAAGAAGAGAACCAGCCCGATGGTGGGGACCTTGTTCGTGCATATGTTGTTTGTGGTCTTGTAGAAAGGCTCAAGATAAGCATGGACGATGCTCACAGCGTTCTTCTCTGCGGAGCTCAACAGCAATTTACTGCCTAGAGTTTGATCGTACTTTCTGATTACAGCGTCCATAGCCTTACTAGCCTGTGTTTTGTAAGCACCGGCAAAAAGAACACAATGTGAATACAGGACTTTTGCAGGACGAATAATACGATGAAAGGAAATTTTAACCATAATGTCATCTCACCGCACAATGTGAGCACTAAGTGAAACGCTAAGTGATGGTAATTGTTAAAAATGACAAAAACAAATGTGATTTTTCCTCCAGCAACGAAAAGGGGTCTACCTTACGTTCAAATTTTGTTTTTCTAGCTGTACTTCTATCCAATGCTTCCATCTTCAAATATGATTAGTGTTTAGATGCCTAAAGAGGCAAGGATAGACATTGCACATGAGCCTAAAAGCAATCATAGGCAAGACCAAGGCCTAATATTGTTGCAATCCATACTCATTGGATGGATTATATGTTAACAGCCCTTTCACCCTTTTTGCATACTGCACAGGAAATCTCAGAATAGTACCTTGCGGACCATATCAAGCATCTGGTAACTGCCACTCCACCGTGGTGATGCATCAAGGGGCAACTTCCAACTTCCTTCTTGATAAGCAGTTGTCAGTTGAATGAAATCATCCGAGATCTCTGGAGAAGCGTTCAGCTCGAGAACAAATTCCCGGACCTTAGACAGTATTGGCTTGGTTGTTTTCAATCCATCATCAATGATCGAGTTTAAAGTATGCGCAGCACAGGGAATATAACAGAAGGGCCCCATTTTCCTACCATCTAAGTCTTCTTTCAGTGTATGACAGGCATGCAAGGCATTTGGACTGTTATCGTGGGTGCAGGAGAGGGCTCTTCCTTCGATCTCATATGTTTTGAGGACCTTCACCAGGGAGTGGTAGATCTCAGTGTTCCCACAAGGATGAGGTATATGACAGATATCAAGAAGCATCCTCTGGAAGGACCAAGTCTCGTCAATCCACTGGCCAGTGACACTCATATAGAGGATTTTTTGATAAGAAGTCCAGAAGTCAAGGGTGATTGAAATCTTAGAACAAACCTGCTCCAAAGCCCCCTTAACATCTTCCTGCATGCTCCTAAAAACTTCGCGAAGTACAACTTTGTACTTATCTCCAGGCCAGACATGTATGGAGGGATTTAAAAATTTGTAGGAATTTACAAGCCACTTCTCTTCCAAGGTTGAGGGAGGTAGAGAAGTTAAAATGAGCCACTTGATGATCAACCAGTTTAAGTGATCATAATCCACCTGAATGGGTGTTTTCCCTTGGGGCAGAGGTTTTTTAGCAATGGTGACTACTGGCTGAGGGGCTGAATTGATGAGACCATCTCCTGTCTTGTCATAACCTGGATGGCGATTACCGAGGTGCCTTCCCAAATTTCCTTCACCAACAAAAGGATAGATGGTTGAGATAGTTTGGCTACTATGCCAATATATTATTTCTCTTATTGATGCGCTTGTTACATGGAAGGAAGTGACTTAAAACAATGTCTACACCACACAGATAATTGGAGAACAGCTTGATCATGTTCCCTCAATAAACTGGACCGCATGTCAGCAACAAACTATCTTGATGATGCTAAAGAGAAATAAGGAAATGATGGTTTTGAACAGCACACGTTAGAGGCCTATGAAGTGATTTTGCTGCATCACCATCAGCCAATGATACAGAATATGAAAAGATAATACGGTAATTACCAGTGGCTGTTGCAATGGAGTAGTTCTGCCCGCAGAATTTGCAACTTCTACTTTTCCCATCAGGAGCAGTCTCAAAATACTTGAGATAGACTGACGTCATTGTCTTCTTTCTCAGTTTTGCTGAAGGAACAGCATTCCCCTTTTCCGAAGAACCCAGCCCAATATCTATTTGATCAATTGTCGGAAGAAGTGCTATGTCCATCACGGATTTCGGTTCCATATCTATTGCAAGAAACAAGATTAAGAGGGTCATAAAAACTTAGTCAAAAACAAAATTGATGGCTTTATGGAACAGAGATCCAAAATATTTCAGTTCAAAGAATCACATTTAGGATGATAGGACCCTAATGATTTGAACCACTTCAGCAAAAAGAGAAGGATAGAAAGGGATTTAGGTAAATAAGAAGGATCTTTGATGTAGAAGTGCCATAAACTGCATGAAGCAATAGACAAAAACCTTCTGAAACAATTTTGCTGCCCCACCATGGACATGGCATTGAGCCAAAACACCCTTATCGGGTCCCTCATAATGCAAGCAAAATTCAAGTCTATTGCTATGACTTAGACTATGGCTAACAAATCCACCAATAGCAATTCAGTTTTTGGGGACATAAATGGTGAAATTTTGATACAAACGTGAATGAACGTGACAACATGGACATTACAGCGAACGATTGAGCACTGTTAAAACTTCAAGGGAAGTCATGCTCCCACGAAAAAGTGCAGGGAAACCACCTATCCATACTCATGCATCATGCAAAGCGGTGTTTAAAATGTGCAAGATCAAAATATGATTGTCTGCTCCGAAACTTGGGGCTTACAAGCAATCACGAAACAGCTAAGACTTCAGAGTTAAGGTTTCGAACAATTAAGTCAAAGACAGTATCTTAAGAGTACGTTTATTCTGCGAAAAATACATGATTTAAAAAACATTTTCCTAAAAATGATCAAACTTGTATCGCTTGAAATAATTAGTCAATGACAAACATTTTCGTAATCAACAAAAAGTTATGTCCAAACACTTTCGGGGCAATAAAACATTTTTCGTATACGTATTTTCGTAAGTGATACAAGCTATTAAGTTTATTATTCATTTTTCGTGAAACAAACGGATCCTAAAGTTACACTAAACCCACCATATGACATCCACTCTCCCAAAGACTACACAATCTGCAGATAACCATAAGCGTAAGAAAGAGCAACCACCGTCTGAACAATGCGAGAAATCTGTACCTTTGTAAGTTTTGTATGCATTGTTTACACTCCAGTCCATTTGATTCGGCGTCTTCCCACCAGGAGTTCCCCGTCTAACAGTTGCAGCGCAATTCGGAATTCTATGCTCAAAAGGAGACGGGACAAAGCAAAGAAAACCCAGGCCCGTCAATGGCAACACGTTTCTTAAACCTGCATCTCTCTACAAATCACTTCTCAAACAAGCTTGAAAGCGAGAACGTTTCGATCGCGCAGACCAAGGACGAGGATTTAGGGGAGGACTCCTACTGAGAACTTCACGTGGAATCGAACTGGCGGGGAGGAGGGCCCGACGGCAGCACAGCTCGTAGTCTGATACAATGAATACAAAAAGGCAAAGCCACATAAGTGAAAAGAACAATCGACGAAATCGAAGTAAAATTAGGGCTTCGATTCGTGATCTCGCCAGAGCTGCACTCACCTCGACGGATGCAACCGGGAGCGCTCTCCGTTTCACGGGCTCTCTCACTCCAAGAGCCGAACGATGTTCGCGAACAAGAGCGCCATGAGGAGACCCAATCGGCCAAGCTTAGGAGAGAAGGATTCGAGAGACCGGGGGTTCCATTTTCCGGGAAAATTTGCAGAGAGAGGAGGGAAAAGAGAGGGAAAGGAGAAAGGAGGGAGATCGAAGCTGAGAAACTGAAAACGCCTGAGCCGAATCGAAGCCGAGAAGAGAGAGAGAAAAGAGAGAGAGAGATCAGCTTGAGGAAGCCGCAAAGATCTTGGATTCTCAGCGACTCTCGACGTCGACGGCTTCGGCGAGTTGAGTTCGCTTCGACTCCGAGTGAAGCCGTGAACTGCGAAGGAACGAGACGACGACGAGCAAATCAATAATAGATGAGAGAGAGAGAGAGAGGGGGAGGGAGGGATCGGCTGCTGAGTTGACTCGAGCGGATTTGACTCAGCGGCTAAAGCGAGGAGATGAGGCTGGACTCGAGTCGAGTCGAGTCGCGTCGCTTCGTTTCAGTTTTTTGTTGAGCCCCCAGGCCCAGCTACGACGCTGGCTCTGAGCTTCAGCTTCACTCGCTCTTTTAACTCCCAACATAACAATTCAAATAAAACGGTCGAGCCATTTTTCGTTTTTGCTTTTTTTTTTTTACTATTTTTTTTAACCACTAGGAAAATCATTTTGCTCAAATTTGTCTCTCCGCGCCCTCTTTTCTATTCCTTTAATTTAGGAGGCTAGAAGATACCGGACGTATGAAATTTTACCGAGACTTTTACGATGGCACGAATTATCAAGCAAAGAGCGCCACCGAAACATGTGCAGAATTCAATTCTCATTTCATCCACATCGCATACTTATTTCGTACTTGTTTCCGACGATGGCATTTTTTTCTTCTTGCATTCATCATAAGACTTTCGTATTGTCCACCTTTCATAACATTTATGCAGCAGTAAAAGACTCCGACGCATCAATCTAAGGGAGCACATGATAGCACTTCTAGAAAATAATCTCTGCTCAGAAATGTTTTTGGAGAAGAAATTTGTTTCATAACGAAACTTCCGGTGCACAAATTCTTTGGTTACGCAACTTCATTTTTTCTATTTCTAGAGTTTTTTTTTTTTGCTAAGGAAGTAGTTCTAGAGCCACTTGAAGAAGTGAAAAAAAAAAAAGAAATTACTTCTCTCTAGAAGTAAAAAAATCAACTTCCGATCAGAAATAAATTTCTAGAACGTGAGTGTTGCCATGCGTGCCCTACCGGGACTATAGCCGCGGACGATTTTTGTCACTTAATATGTCCGAACTAACCCGACATCATCTTGAGAAGTCACATTGGATGCCAATGTAGATAGACAGTCAATGACTATTTCACACGTTAGTTAGTATCCAAGTTGGTATTTTGCATCCGCGATTTCAGCGGAGGTTGACTATCGAACACGTTTCGTATCCAAGTTGGCATTTTGCATTCGTGATTTCAACGGAGGTCTCCCCGTCGACCGGCATTCGGAAAAGTCCAATCGCTCCATTGAGCAAACAAGGCGGAAAGCGGAAGAACAAGCAAATCGCGAACACAATGTATTCCATACTTCATTTGGTCATGACATCCCTTCCTGCAATTCTTGCCTTCGAGAGAGAACAGGATTCAACTCTTTCTCCGACAGCAGAATCTAACGGGAGTCAATTTTCTTCGAAGCATCGCCCGAACAGCAAAGCTTTCACCGATGCATACTCGTTGTTCAGCACATTCCGATGTGCGCGCGTTGCGGGTTAATGTAAGCATTCACCGCTCGCGGTGTGCGATTACCATTTCACCAGTGTACACTGTCAGAGTCGATCCCGGAACAGAGAGGTCGGTTCCTCAGCAAATGTCGAAGTACCGACCCCTCGAAGTTATGAACTCCGAAGATGAACGATGTGAGAGATTAGAAGAGTTTAAATGGCTATGTACAGAGAAAGGAGGAACGTGAGATGAGCTAATGAATCGAAAAGCTTGCGATTGCTGAACCCAAAACAGTAGGGTGTGCTGTCAATCTTCACCTATTTTCAGCCCTCCTGTAATCTGAGGGTGCTGTGTCATCTGTGAGAGTGAGTTGAGAGAAGGATCATACGATGGACAACGGCTAAACCCCTGTCCATCCCATCTCTCCAATGAAGAAGGAAAAATAAAATAAAATAAAAGAGAGAGAGATCAGTGTGTAAGAGGGTTCACCCAGCTTTGACAGGGTCATCTCGAAGAACCGCCTCGTCTTCTCCTCGGTTTCCTCGATCTCCAGATGATCGCCGAAGGATCCGGGCATATCCGGTAAGGGATTTTAGGCGGATGAATATCGGGTAGGCTGCAACATGTCCATTTGAGCAAACGCATTGTTTAGAAGCTCGTCTGAGAAAAAGTCTTAAAAGAGCAGGATTCTTTTTCTTCCCATTGTCTTGATATTAGGAAGTGCTTGATTAGTCAAGAACTATAACGGGACGAAATCTTACTCCAACGGGGTCATATCGACCTGTGAAAAGTCCAAGTTGATCGATGAAGTGTCCGGTGTCGTCAAATGAGTCTTGCTGCTACTGCTGCTGCTGAATAATGGGGAAGAAGGTGGTTGCCTGATTGCTAGAACTCTGCAGTTGAAGCTGCTTGCAAAGTTGTCGTGGGTCATGGCCAACCTGCAACACATGCCCAAAACAAAACAAAATTCTGGTTTAGGCATTTGGAGCAGTTGAAACACCCTAAAGCAAAATCACTTCATTTGCCATTTGCAGGTACTCGGATTCTGCAGGATGCTTCCACCAAACCAAGTTTCCATAATCAGCAGGGCCACTCGAAAGCAGTAAAGAGCTTCGCGATCGCAGCGCCTCTTAATTGCTGTCTCGATGCATAACACGACGACATTTCACCCTTTCTTTTTCTCCTCAACTACGACCAAAGCAGCAGGTAATCGGCGAGACCGACTGTAGACCCACTGTACAACTCGTGAACAACCGAATTAGGAAGCCATCACGACTCCAATCTCAACTCGGTTTTCTTTATCCCGCAAACGAGAACCGAACCAATCAGCTTGTTTCCGGGTCTTGGACGAGCTAACGATAGTAACGTGATGGACAAACAGTGTAAAAAGATGCTACTGTTGTTCTTGGTACTCTGGTGCGCGAGTGAAGAAGAGTGGACTGGGGCAAATCATGGAATTGGACAATGCTCATGACGGTTCCCCAAGACCCCACTTGACAAAACCAAACCTTTTATGGTGGTGGAACCCAATACAGAGTGTCTTGACTTGGCTCCAGTGAACACAACACGTGAGTTCTGATCAGTTTTCGATCAGGCCATCATCTTCCCATGATCCTAATTCCTTAGCCTCGGTCAACCCCATTTTAGTGCACAATTTACAACACACTTTAGGCTAAGGGTATGGCAGTTTCCATTAAGTACGATTGCTCGAAATTGACCTGTCGCGTCGTCTCGTACTCAAACTCTTTCCTTGTGCTTTGTCTTATCTCGTTTTCATGTGTCCGATATTGTGCGCTCATTTGTGAAGCCTTTTTCTTTTTTTTAATGTACCCTTTTTCCGAATCGTAAGAAAATCATGAGCGCAATTTTGAAATTATGGTAAAAACTTAGCATGAGCGCAAATAAACCTAAGAAAAATGGAGCCAATAGATGGAAGTGAAAAGGGGGGAAAAAGAATGAAACGAATGAATGCGAATAAACACATGGTCAACAAGTGCTTGCACTGCTATTACTGCTCTATTCAGTTTGCGTCAAGCAAACTCCAAAGACCCAAACAAAAAGTAAAGAAAAAGATGAAGATTAGGTGGTCAAATTTGAACGTCGTCGCCAGTAGGTTGACCAATTCGCGAACCATTTCTCTCTCTCTCAAATTGGCCGGACAAGAATGGAGTGTTGTGATTTGCAGGGAATCAGATCAATTGGAGCAAAAACCCCATCAAGCGCAGGCTCAAGATTTTGCAGAGGACGAGCTCTGTATCAGGAACAGAGCAAGAGGAACCGGAAGTTGTGCGGGAACGAAGGCTTACTTGTAGAGGAAGCTCTGACCGTGGAGCCCGACGACGAGAGCCGAGGCGGCCATCTCCCTCACCATCGACGCGATCTTCACGCCCTCTTGATCGCCCTCCGCGACCACAATCTCTATGTTTGTCTGCAAAACAGACGGAAGATCACCCCCATTTTCTCACATCGCTCAATCGAGCCCAAAAGGACTCGCGGTCAGGGGGGGAAGACCCGAGTCAATGAGAAAGCTTACGTTGGGGAAGCCGCTGCAGACGTCCTTGAAGGAGAGGGCCAGCTGGTAGCCCCGGAGGCGGAGGAGCCTCAGCTTCTTCCGGCTCCTGGAACTGGCGGCGGAGTAGACGTGGAGAAGGGTGATCACATCGCCGCAGCGGACCAGGTTGTGGAGAGCCCACTGGAGCGCCGTCCTCGCCGCCTCCACGTCCTCCACCACCACCACTATCTTCCTCACATCCATCCTCTCTCTCGATCACGAATGACCCTTTTGGAGAGTTGGGTCTGTCACAAACTCCACACCTTGCGGCCTCTCTCCCTCTCTCCCCTCCCTCTCTCTCTCTCTTTCTCTCTCTAGCTCTGGGACATGCGAGGATGTCTAGGTAGGGACGAGGACTGGATTGGGCAGGTCGAGGTGGGGGTTGGTTTATAAGAGGAGGAATGGAACTGAATCATTAAAGTAATCTTTTTCAGACAATGAAGGAAGAGGCTGACTACGGCATGAACATTATTTTGCACTCGAGTGGTGCCGGCCATTTAAGTAAATTTATTCATCAGTCTTCTCGATTTTAATGTGGGGGCGACATGTTAATTAAGGCCTTACCCTTTTTTTTTTTTTAAGTATGTGACGTTCATTA
Source organism: Psidium guajava (assembly GCA_016432845.1). Classification (NCBI taxonomy): domain Eukaryota; kingdom Viridiplantae; phylum Streptophyta; class Magnoliopsida; order Myrtales; family Myrtaceae; genus Psidium; species Psidium guajava. Next base: position 39,105,943 of record CM028228.1, read on the forward strand.
GCCTTTTTCTTTTTCCAATACGGTTATTATTGATTTTTTTTTATTTTCTTTTTATCTTAAGTTTATTTGTTTTCCGTTGAGCCATCGGATTGAAGAGCTCGTGCTGGCAATAGAAGGAAGTCCGACGAATCAGATTAGGATCACATGTGAAGTTTGACAAGCAAGTGCTGCGCGCATGTCAAAATAATCTAGGATGGAACTTGGCTTCTTCGATGTGACGTGAGAAAATTTAACTCCAGAAATTTAAGATAAGGGATGGAGAGAAACTACATTTTAATATAAGGCGTGTTTGCTTCGGGAAATAATTTCGCGACAGAGGAAAACGCAACATCAATTCGTTAGGGAAGAAAAACAATCGAGCAATTATAAATGTTACGTGTTGATCCAATCGTCTAACTTTTTAGAACTACAAACTCAATAAAAGAAGAGAAAGGAAATTCCACGGCAATTCATAGGGAAGAAAAATCAAAATGGGCATAGGCTCAGACGATCGATGTGCTTTGGAAATTGCGCAGATGAAACAAAAAGGACGACCGACCTTTCTTTCTTTCCCGTCGCACAGACACAGGCAGTTTCCTAGATTTATATCATTTACCAATAATTAATTAGGACATTATTTTTTCGTGTCCTTTGTGGAAGTTTAGGATATTGTTAAAAGTGCATCCTAAGATTCCGATTGAGCAATTAAATTAAAAGATAAGTGTCTCAAAAAAGTCCTAAAATTTATCACGAAAATGTATTAACTCCTAAAACTTTAAAAAAGTGTAATCAAATTCTCAAAATTGTCACGAAGGTGTAATCGAGTCTTAAAACTTTTAAAATGTAACGTAATCAAGTCCCAAAATTTGTTATGAAAGTGCAATAGAGTCCTAAAAATTTCAAAAGATGCTATTAGGTCTTAAAATTTATTAAGAAATATGGTTAAGTTCTAAAACTTTAAAAAATCACTTTGATTAATTAGGGTTTTGTTTTTTTTTTTGCTTTGTCGGAGTTTAGGATGTTGTTAAAAGGGCATCCGGAGACTCTGATTAAGCAATTAAAATAAATATGAAGAGTCGTGCTTAATATTCTCTCGAAAATCACGTGATCAATCAATTTTTGTCGTTTTATTTAATTTTTCTTCCGCTTAATGGCGAGACTCTAACAAATATAAGTGATTTTTTTTAAAAAAAATATTATTTTTGTATTGGAAGACAGAGATCCTCGGTTGACTCAACTCGCGCCAGTCTTTCCATTTTCATTAACTTACAAATCATGAAATAAATAAACAGATAAATTAATTAATTAAAATCTCCAGCTAAAAAAGAAATGCATGCATTCTTATTTCCAATGAGACAATGAAAGAACAAAAGCAACGACACGGCCCCTCAAAGGTTTTTGGCTTACCCTCGTCGCATTGTCACGAAGCTTTTCGAAGAGTGAAAATCTGAAAAAGGACTTCATCGAGGGTACACCCTTCCTTACCCAACTGATGATGCTTGTAAGTCTCGCACGGTAATACTTTCTGAGTAGGCAATAAGCCATTAAGAAAGGCTATCTATCGAGGGCTAGCGCCTATTTCGTCGAGTTCGGCCTTAAAATTCAGGTCGAATACAGATGATAAATGTACCAAAATTTATTTATTTATTTATTTATTTATATTTGGTACATCTCGAAGAAGAATGAACGAGTACATTTATAATGATAGGGGAAAAGTCGCTAAAACTATGAAACTATGCCCCACTATGATACATTTGTTATTAAACTTTTTTTCTGTGACACCAAAAATCACAAACTTGTACATGAGGGATACATTTACCCTTTGTTAATGTTCTGCCAATGAGCACATTAAAAAAAATCTATATACATTAACAATAGAAGGCAAACGGTATTGATATGCCGCTCACGTGGTTTAAGTGAAATAGAAACGATATTGTCTTGGCTATAAAATGATTTGATAAAGCCTTAACATATGGTAAATGTGTTGCCCAGGTACTAGTTTGGGTTTTTGACGTCACAAGAAAAATTTTAGCGTAAATATATCACAATGGGTATAATTTATAATTTTTTATGTCGCAAAAAATAAAAATTCAAGGTACATGTGTCATAATAAGCATAGTTTGGTGTTTTTTGTGACTATTTTCCTAAATTTTATTAGATGACTATCTAAGATAATATATGGATCAAAATATGATATATATATATATATACACAATCGAAAGATTATATAAGGGTAATCTTAACATATCATGATTATCTATAATATAGTAAAAAAAATCGTAAATAATTATCATAATTATCTCTAACAAATAGGATTAAAAATCAAAAATCGATATTCCCAAACCCCAACCCGTCCACCACGTCAAATCTGAAACTGCAAACGATGGGTAGATTTGAGGTCATTGTGTTATGGAATACCGGTTTGAAAAATTTTGGGAGACGAAAATTAGACTTGAATAAATATATCATGGAATCACCGATCTGAAAACTTTTTACGTAAATGAAAATTAGTTCCTAAATCCACCTCTTTATTTTATTTTGTACACCGAAAGCAGCTCTTTACTTTTCTTCAAAATCTGAAAATTGCTAACCTATCCCTAATTTTTTTTTTTAAATGGAAGCATGCGATAATAAATCAAATGTCGACAAGTGAGATATTGGAGCGGTTCAAAATCAAAACCAGAATTCAGGGAAAAATAAAAAAAAAATAAAAGTCTTAAGCAGCTCTTAAGAAAATGAGGTTAGTGCGAGGACCACGTCATTAGCTGACAACACATGTGTCCCGCGCGAACGACAAAGGTAATGCGTGTGTGCATCAATGTTAAAAACACTATCTTAATCCAAACGGGCTGTCGTGTCGGGCTTCGTTTTCTCCAAACTTAAAAATTTTGAGTTTTCCTGAGTTCGAAAATGATTGTGTTTCTCTGTTTTCTCGCGTTCGTCGCTTACCCACAGAATAATCATTTTGTCACGAGACAAATAGTCCCACGTCATCATCGGGCCCTACCCCCTCAGCTTGATCCGACGGCCCAGCTGAAACGAAGCCTTCCCATCGATATTTGAAACCAATGCTTCGATTGTTTCGCGAAAAATAACTTTTCAAAAAATATTTTTCAAATTTCTCGGCGTTCAAGAGGCGAAAAATACGCTATTTTTGAAAAACACTTTCATTTTATGAAAAAATCTCTTTGAGAAGTGTGAATAAAATTTTTCTCATTTTCAAAAAAGGAAAACATTTTCCTCATCTTTTCTTCCTCATTTCTTTCACACTTCTTTCTTTTTCTTTTCTCCTTCCTCCTTCGCTGCTGTTCCTTTCTCCGTCGCTGTTGGTTGCCGCTGCCGCCGTCGATCTCCGCCGTTGCCGTCAATCACCGCCGTCATCGATCGCCAATTGCCATAGTTGGAAATCAATTCCTTGACAAACGATGGAAATCGTTTTCCAATTCATTTTTAAATATTAGCCAAACACTGAAAAATGTTGTTTTTTTCTTGAAAAGTAACTTCCTTAAAAGTAACTTCCTTAAAAATATTTTTCGAAAGTATCATATTTTTCATGAAACAAATGGAGCCCAAGCCTTTCCATGATTCCAGCACTTTTTAGAAGCTATGCTCCGTTTTGGTTCCCCACCACTGGAGTCGTGTTCTCTTTCCATGACAATAGAGACATTTTTGTGGGGACAAAGCCTTTTCTCATGTGTGTGTGTGTGTTTTTTTTTTTAAGTTTCACAAAAAAACGTTAACATAGTAAATATCATAAAAAAATCCTAAATCAATTAATAGTGTCAATTCAGTCCAAAATATTTTTTTGGCCAATTGAGTCTTAAACCTTTTGTATTAATGCCAATTCAGTCTTAAACCTTTTGCATTTGTGCCAATTCAGTGTATTCGACCAAATTTAAACGGGCAATGCTGACGACAAAGTCGATCTCCCCAGCCATAGCGAGCTTGACCTCACGTGGCCGCCTCCTAGAGGAAGAAGGAGAAGAAAATAAAAAGAAAAAGAAAAAAATTAAAAATTAAAAGAGTATAAAAATATATTAAAAATTGGCACTTCAATGCTAGCAGAGCCTCGTTAGCACTGCCCTAGCCAAACTTGACCGTATTAATTGAATCGACACAAATACAAAAAATTTATGACTCAATTGACAAAAAAAAATTTAAAACTCAATTGACATAATTACAATAAATTTATGATTTTTTTTTATATGAAACATAAATATCCCAATCTTACACCTTTAAACTTGCGTTCATTGACCCAAAAGTACGGTCCATATGACCATTAAAATCCGAAGTGGTGGCATGTATGAACGCCACATAAGATTTCGAATGGACATTATTGTCGTCGGAACTCTACTCGAAGGTACTTTTTGAGTCGGTGGTGCAACTCTAAGTATAACAACAAAGCGACTTAGGTATTAATGTTGCACGGGGAAATTTAGGCTGTTCGGTGGAATTAAACTTTTGCCCCCCCCTTCTTTCTCCCTTTATTGGTTCTCTCCTAGCTAGCTCTGAAGTAAGATGAGTTTGAGCATAGAATGGTCGCCACAACCCCCAATTCCTCTTACATATGTAACGTCTGTATCCATATGTACTCATGTGTTCGATGAATTGCCACAGAGAGAGAGAGAGAGAAGTAGAGGAATTGGTGTGTTTAATGGTCAAAACAATAAGATGAGTTTGGCACTTTTAGGGCGTGCATAACAACACTTTTAGAGTAGAATTTATACTCAAAAAGCACTCCTCAAGCAGACATCTATTTGGTAATGCAATTTCTAAAATAGAAATTTATCTGTTTAGTTACGTAAGTTCATTTTTTTTTTACTTTTGTAAAAATAAAATTACATCTCACAGAAGAGAGTGTAAGCATGTATTCATTGCGGGGCAACAATTGGAACATAATTTTTTTCTTTAAAAGAAATGAAAATGGAAGTTGAAAGATTAGGATAGCCTCTAATTAATAAGGTGTCTTGCACTCTTTTATCTTTTCTATGTGAGATAGGGACAAATGCACTTTTGGTTTGTTCTGCAAACAAGCTTTCAACACCAACCATGATGCATTTATGGTCAAGACACTTGTAATGTTCATGTACTTGTGTAGAAAAGCTCGAGCACAAATGTAAATTTGCCCACATCGTGAACAAATGTACGTAAATTCCGAAGTAAAACTAATGAAATATTTGGGCACATAGAATTTTCCGAGCGCCCCATATAGGCTAAGAGAGAGAGAGATTGCAAGCATGATGGTGAAAGAGGGCGTGGAGAATCTAATCTAAATGCTCTATTTATTTCATAAAAAATAAGCGATTTGAAAAATATTTTTCGAAAAGCGATTACTTATATCGTTTATAAAAATTAGTTAACGAAAAATATTTTCATTATCGATGATAATTTATGCCTAATTATTTTCGTACGTAATGAAAAAATCTATTTATTCATTTTTTTAAGCGACATAAGCGATTACTTTTTTAAAAAATATTTTATAAATCGCTCATTTTCCGACTACACATTCACATTTTCTTTTCATTTTTATACTAAACATATTTCCCTTACTAATGTGACTAAGCTGGATTGTACGAAAGATTATCTGTAACGAGTTCGAAAGTTGTTGGTAGTCTTTGTTCATCACCCTATCTAAATCTATATAACAAAGGGCTCGCAATTTTTTACCGGAGAATTTTCACTCGAAAAGAAATGTAAATGATGGTCCAGGGAAGCTGTGCATTGGCTATCGGCCCCCAAAGCTTTGAACAGTGAAAATCTAAAATGACTTCATCAAGGGTACACCCTTCCTTTACCAAAGTGACGATGCTTGTACGTTTCGCACCATGATACTTTCTGAGCAGGCATTAAGTCAATAAGAAAGACCATGCGTGTTCGCGCCTACTTCGCCAAGTTCGGCCTCATAATTTTCGGATCAATACCACTGAAAAATCCCAAATCGATGCTCTCACGATATATATTTACGCGAAATTAATTTCCTTCCCGTGAAAATTTTCAAACCGGTGCTTTCGACTCCAATTTTGTCCACCACTTCAAATCCGACAACTGCAAGCGGCGAGTAGAAATAAATGTTTCGTGGAGCAGTGGTTTGCAAGTTTTTACGGTATTAACCCTTGCATTTTACCAAAAGCCCTTTTTTTTCGAAAAAAATTCCAAATAAGGGCCTCAAGCGGATGTTGTTTCAAATAATGGCATGAAGTGACTATATTAGTCTTAAAAAAGGGCCCAAGTCGCTTTATTTAGGGGGCATTTTCATCATTTATTATTTTATTTTATGTTATTTTTTTTCCGTTTTTTAAAGATTTTAAAAAAAAGAGAGTAAACAAAAAGCAAAGAAACACAGGTAGGAGGACTGACCTCTCGCTTGATTTTTTCTTTCTTTTATAACTTTTTTTTTAATTTAATAGGGCCACGGCCTTCGGCTAAACCTAGGCGAGAGACATTGACCCTTGCCTTTGGTTAGCGAGGTCGCCGGTCGGTGGGCCGATGGCCATAGGCAGGAGCCTGATCTATCCTTTTTTTAATTTTTTTAATTTAATTTAATAAAAAGATTAGATTAAATTTACATTTTCACAAAAAAAAAAATGCCCTTGGTCTGTTGAAAAATTTGACAGGCCGATCAGTGAGGTCAGGTACTTATTTGAAATAACCATAGTCACTTCAGGCCCTTTTTTAAGACAATAATGGCACTTCAGGTATTTATTTGAAATAAAGTTCATTTCATGCTCTTGTTTAAAAAAATGATGACACTTGAGATCCTTATTTGTTACTTACATTGCAGTGCGTTCTTTCTAAAACAAAGCCTTTATGGGGATTCCTTCATTTTTCAAAAACTACGCTCCGTTTTGGTTCCTCACCACCAGTGTAATGTTCACTTTTTCATGGTAATAGAGACATTTTTTTTTGTAGGGGACAAAGTCTTTTCTCACGTTATTTTTTTTTCCCTTAAAAATCTCACACAAAGTGCCCTTGAACTTGCACCATTATCCCAAAAATACCATTCAATATGGCCATTGAAAATTGACATGGCAGCATGTATGAACAACGACCCATAAGATTTTAAAAGGACATTATGGGAGAAACTATAATCGAAGGCATTTTTGGGTCAATGGTGAAATTTTAAGGGTATTAGCGTGGCGAGACCAAAAAAAAAAAAAAACACAATTGGGTATTGATGTTGCCCCTTTATAGTGGAATTATGACTTTGTTTAGTGATCGAAACAATAAGATAGACTTTGGCACTTCTAGTGTCCGATTCTGGCATAGGGACACACGATTCGGCGCAAGTATGTGATGCTTTTGTCTGTGGGCATTGGAAATGATCATGGGAAAAAATATGCTCCCGGGGGTCCAAATTTGAGGCTTGATTTGCTTCTGGAATTTTCTGCTCTGGCCCTTATTAAAATCCTTGATCATGCAACCAACCATGATGCATTGATGGTTGAGACACTTCTAATGTTTACGTACTTGTGCAGAAAAACTGGAGCACAATGCAAGTTTATGCCCATTGAACATTAGTATGTAAAAATTCCGAAGTAAAGCTAGTGAAATATTTAGGTACATAGAATTCCCTAGCAAAACTATTTTTGGTGCGGCATACCCGCACCATTGATACTGTTGTAGTTGATACCGTAAGTATGCATGGGATTTCAGATCTTAACGCTCCTTTTTGCTTGAAGGCTAGTAGGATGAGAAGACTCGTGCAAACCCCGTGCCCGTTAACAGAAGAATTTGTAGAAATCCAACAGATTCGAAGAAGAGAACCCATAGACGGGCGAAAAAGGGGGTGACAAATCCAATTTCGCCAGTCCCTTTAGAACTTTAAGCTATTAGAGATGGTAGGAATCATATACCAAATCTCTAGAAAAATTACCAAAAAAGTCCTAAACATTTTGACAACTTGTTAATTCAGTCATAAACCTTTCAATTATATCAATTTAGTCCTAAAAGTTTTTACACTTTGCCAGATTAGTCTCAAACCTTTTAATTGTATCAATTGAATCTTAGATCTTTTGAAATTGTGTCAATTTAGTCCTAATTCTTTTGAAATTTTTTCATTTTAATCATAAACTTATTATTTAAGTAATTGACCAAAATGTTTGAATTGGCAACTCGTTAAAAGGTTTAGGACTAGTTTGGCAAATCATTAAAATGGTTATAACTAAATTGGCATAGTCTAAAGGTTTATGACTAAATTGGCAAGTCGTCAAGAGGTTTATGACCGAATTGACACAATTGAGAGGTTTATGACTGACATAAGTGCAATAGATTTATGGCTTTTTGGACAATTTTCCCTAAATCTCGATAGATTATAAAATTTCCTCATATATTCATGTGTTTGTCAACAAGAGTTTAGTCAAGCACACACCTGATTTTTAATCAATCTTTTTTTTAAAAAATAATTAAAATTTAATAAAAATCCAATTAATTCAAAAATCAACTTCGAGACTCTCGGCCAAGCACAAAGAATCAATTTTGAGTGAAAAATATTTTTCGTATTTTTTCGGTATTTTCAGAATTTCTTTTCATTTAAAAGTAACAAAAAATAAGAAAAAAATACCAATTGACTTCCGAAAAATCTGAAAAACTCATTAACAAATTTCTTTTAATTGCAATTGCATTTTGGTTGCTTTAATATCGAAAATTTGATCTAGTTCATAAAAAACCCTAATTCACGTCTTTTATGCTCTAAATCGAGAAAAATCAAATTGAGTTTTTAAGAATTTTTTTCTAATTTAAGCGGTTTTTTTTTTTTCACATTTGACCTAGATGCCTGTAATTGCATTGCGGTCAAATCAAATTGTCGACAACAGGCTAAATTGGCATCGAACCGGCACGTTTTTGAGCCGGATCGAGTGGATCAAACCCAACCCCGATCTGGTCAACCCAGCCAACTCACAGTCGCCCATGCAGAACCAGAAGCCAAAAATTGCATCCTATTTCCTTCCGTTCTGGCGTGCGCAGAGGGGAGGAACACAAAAGAAAAGCTTGGTCAAGCCTGCCCCCTTCCTCCCGCGGCGCCGCATCAGGGATGAGATCTGCTCCTTGGGATATCCTGAGCACAAAAGGAAAGGGGAACACAGCTGGACGCTTCGGTAAAACACTCTCAATGACTATCGATGACCACGGATCTTGCTTTTCGATAGTTTACGGCCATGGAATATGTCCCTAATCACATTGTCTGCGTAAGGCTATTGCCTAACTAGTTACTTGTTGATTTCAATTCGATAATATGAAGCAGAGCTTGGAATTCAAATTGTTGCAGCATACAACGAACATCTTGATTCCATGAAGAAAACCTTACTTCAGGCCATCAGAGACATGTATAGCTGTACAGCTCTAACCAACTGTCACTGGTGCACCCATCATGCTTATCTACACGGTGGTGAAAAACGTCCATCGAAAATTAACTGTCGAGATAGGAAGGCAAGTTAATGACCCAAGACTCCGATTTGTGTACGCTCTCACCTCTGTTGCTCTTGAGCGTGTGGCATGCTGTCCGCTAATTTACATTCTACTTGGTGACACGCCTTGGCTAATTCTCGTTCCTTGTGTCCTAATGCTAATAATCCTTTCGAATTCGAACCTGAGGATAAATTAGAGAATGATGACGGTTTTCGGTTTTCCTAATGTTGTTGTGCACTCATTGTGAAGTTGGTTTTGATGTGGGTCTTGCTAATGTTGGCTCGGACATGAACCTGGAGTTGTACCATTATTTCCTTAAAACACTTTTTACATTACAATGCAGAATATACGATGACGACAACGATGACGACCATAATGATGTAATTCAATGAAATTGCACAAACAAGTATATTTTTTTTTCTTTGGCCAAAGAGAAACAGGCGATTTGATTCCAAGAATTTGTCTAAGAACAATATTATCCTCAATCACTACTCTTTCCATACAAGAATTGAGATTTTGCTCTAGATTAGAAGCCAGAGCAATTTTCTAAACACTATCTTGATATCTACTTCCAAGTCTCAAATGAAACCTACTTAGCAATACATGTGTTAACACGTATTCAGTTTAATGAATTATTGGATGAAATCCTAATAGAGTGTGCATTTAGGCCAGGGTACTTGTATGAAATATTTTATGAGACGAAAATTAACTTGGGTAAATTTTTCATTGGCCAGCAATTTCGAATTGTTAATTGTATCTTACTTTATATTCGGAAGCTCTATCTTATTTTGCATAAAAGTTATATATTTTGAATTTTTGCTTTGTTTAATTTATCAACTTTTCAAATGAAGCGAGTTCATTGGTTACCAGATTTAATCGTGCAATGAAATTATAAATAATTTAAAATAAATATTTGCATTAATTTAATACGTTGTCCAATGGCACTCAACGGATGAGGTTCTATTAGGATAAATCCCTCTTTTGATTGTGGGCGGGGGAGAGGGAGGGATCAACTTTGAAGACTCAAAGCAGCCGCCGAGGGCTCGGGCAAGCTTCAGGCTCTTTGTCTTGTTCGGATCGGAGAAGGCCCCCAAAATCTTAAACCTTGAAAAGAAAAGGCAATTAAGCTCGACTTTAGGAATTACTTTTGACATCGGTTTGAGTCCCATTTCTCCTTTCTTTTGTCTCAGGCTCCAATTTCTAATCTTGGAAATCCATGTCGACCCGACAGATTGAAGGGAGGGCAAAGCCCGTTTGATTGGTAAATTTGTGAGACGATTCCGTCCAGATCTGTCCAGAGATTCTTTCTTTCTTCCGTGATTCACATCGATATTCTTTAACTAATTTGGGATAAATGCATTGAAAATTCTAAATCTTGTCACGAAAGTGCAATTGAGTTCTAAAAATTTCAAAAAGTTTTAAGACCGCGTGGAAGGAAAAAAAGAAAAGAAAAGATGGCGAAACAGTAATAGGATTTCTTCCAATAATTCCAACCAATTCAGTTTAACTTTTCCTTGTGAGTTGCTTCCATTATCTACACTCTAGGATGGTGAATTTCCAGCCTTCTGATTTGTGGTAATATTTTCTGCTGAGGTAATTTATGATAGCGTCAAGTATTATCAAATTTACTTAAGACTCAGATAAGGAGTTCACTCTGCAGAATAAGTCCCTTTGTGCAAATTCCAGGGCACACAATTTACATTAATTGCTCCGAGAGTTTAAGTCACTAGGAACATCGATAATAAAGAATTTGTGGCCGGTTACTTCCCTCGAAGTTCATGTCAAGATAGTGTCTAGAATATTGCTAAGGTTGGATAAAAGGATCGGGTTACCAGCTACATTTACATTGCAGTTCGGGAACTGAAAAGATTAATGAATGAGAATAATGTGACTCATTGTCAAATTTTATGAATCGATTCCCCTAATTCTCTCTAGCCAAAGTGAGAAGAAAAAAAGAAATTCTGTGTTTCTCCAACTTTGCTGTATTGCACTAGGATCTTAACTAAGTAGTACCATTATCTTCATCGCATCTCATAATGTGCTTTCTGATATATAAGATGTTCGAGGTAACAATATGTCACGCCCTGAACCCACGAGCCACGCGATATCCTTGTTGTACCTGTACGATCGAATGGTTCACGAAAACGACGGCCTAGGAAACTCGTCGTAACCAAACGACCTCAGAGTTCCTAGGCAACGGAAACGAGCTCCTTCAATCCATTGTACAAAATGGGATAGATAGAGAGAGACATTAAATCTTTACAGCAAGCCAAGCCTTATACTACATCTCATATACAATGTTCACTTACAACCAAAAAGAGGACATCTATACATCAAAACTTCAGTTAACCTACTCTATACATTCAGGCTATATACACGTGGGGTTACCACTGCCTTCTTTCCACCTCTATTCATACGGTACTCTTGTATCTTATGTACGTCCTTCCCTCTGGTTCCAAAAATGACTAAGTCGCAGTCTCGATTTCCTTCTGGGTCTCCTGCCTTATCAGTATTGCACTCATTGCGGGGGTCGAGGGTCTAAAAGCAGGGAAATCACCTATGAGAATAAATCTCAGCAAGTTAACCCCTAATCCCCTCCTCAAGACGCCATATAAACCCAGACCAAACTCTCAAGTTTGTCGCGACCCTCCCGAGATTTTCCGGGATCCCGAGGGAGTTAATGGATTGCTAGGCCCATTGGGTATCTGGGCTTAGCTCGGGCCCTCCCAGGCCCATACCAAATCGCGTCAGGAAAATTTGAGGTTGACCTTAGTGTGGTCGGGCGACATGTGATTAGTGTGCATGCCATAGGAGTCGCCACCAATCATTTATTGGAGGGTATGACTGGAAACCCTATCGGACGATTGGGAGAAATCGCTCGATTCTACGAAAACCAGAGATCTAGATTCGGGGACTTAGTTACGTCTATACTGCTATCGACCCCCTTTCGGTACCTAAGTTGAGTGATTTCCTAACCTAAGGGATTCATGCAGGCGAGATTAGATAAGGTAGGCTCTAAGGATCTAAGGGATTCATACGAATTGGAGTATCTATCCTATCAATCACAATCATAAAATAAATATGCAACCAATGAATTAAGTCGAAGAGAAATCACGTCGAAATCGGCCAATACAAATAAAAAGGAGTCTTAAAATTCTAGGAAAAAACTCATCAATTTGGTTTCAGGATGATTCGGGGTGATTTGGAATGGTTTTGGTCAGATTGACCAGAATGACAGAATGGTCATTTTAGAAGGCTCGGGACGCCAAAGCCGTGAAAATAGGTTAAACCAGTTGAATGTGGTTTTTCCCTAATTTTCACGATTTTCAGGAATTTCTCTGATTTTTCTATAATTTTCTATAATTTTTAGAATTTTTTCAGAATTTCTAAGAATTTTCTAAGGGTTTTCCTATATTTTTTAGAATATTTTCTATATTTTCTAGAATTTTTATTTTTATTTTCTAATACTATCCCTAATTTTTTAGGATTTTCTAAGATTTTCTAGGGATTTTCCTATTTTTTAGAACATTTTCTATATTTTCTAGAATTTTTATTTTCATTTTTTAACACTTTTCCTAAATTTTTAGGATTTTCTAAGATTTTCTAGGGATTTTCCTATTTTTAGAACATTTTCTATATTTTCTAGAATTTTTATTTTCATTTTTTAACACTTTTCCTAAATTTTTAGGATTTTCTAAGATTTTCTAGGGATTTTCCTATTTTTAGAACATTTTCTATATTTTCTGGAATTTTTATTTTCATTTTCTAACACTTTTCCTAATTTTTTCTAAATTTTCTATGACTTATTTTTATATATATTTTTTTATTTTTTATTATTATTTTAATTATTTTCCTATAATTTCCGAATTTTCTAAATTTTTATAAGATTTTTGGAATTTTTTATTATGTATTTTATTCTATTTTTGTATTTTTATTGTTTCTTATTATTTATTATTATTATTATTTTTTGGACCGGGTCGGGTTGACCCGACCCATTCGAGGATCCGGCCCGCCGGCCCAAACCTAAATCAAACTTAAACGGCGCCGTATCGATTTTTGCTAATTTCCTATTTTAATTTTTTTGTTTTTTATTATTTGTTACTTGATTTTTTTATTTCTTTTTTAATTATGTTATACGGACCGGGTCAAATGGACCCGGCCCACTACCCAGGCCCGAGTCCAAATCATCTAATGCCCAAAACGATGTAGTTTCAATCTATTACTTTGATTTTTCGAATTTTTTATTTTATTTCTGTTTTTAGCCTAAGATTTAATCTGACGGCCAATGTCTTTCCACGTGTCGCAATCTAGGTCGTTCATTCTTTATACCAATCCGACGGCTTAGATCAACGCCTAGACCTAATCTCGACCGTCCATTATGCTTATTATAAAATTCAGATTAGTTTTTTTTATCCTCAAAATTTCGAGATCTCAGCACGTGGCACACTCTCAGCCGTTAGATGCATTTTGGTCTCCGAGATCATTACAACCCTATGCTGACAAGGCGTCCTGGTCAGCTTTTGATTGGGCCAACGAGCTGACGTGTCGTATGACGTGTATTGCCACGTCGTCGACACGTCAGATGTTGACCGAGTCAACTCACTGACCTGGCTCGTCTTCTTCCCCGAGCTAAACCTAGGCCGACGGCTACAGGCTTCCGGCGATCATCCTACGGTGAAATCTCGACCAAACTACGCGATAGTGGTTTCAATCGATTCGTGCTCGACTCCAGGGAAACATATCTAAAACATAGCCAGATCTATCAGTTGAAATTCAATAATCGAAGCATCTACAGTGAGCACCCATGGAGATTCAATCGAGCAATCTAGATCATAACCATTAAATTAACTTGCAGGCAAGCACCACAGAGGGTCGAGGAGACTTACCTGGAGTCCCGATTGAGCCCTAAATTGCCAGATTTGTCTAATTAAGTCGAACCAGAATGAGCTAGGGTTTGAGGTCTCGATTCGAGATTTATGGGCAGAATCAATGCAAAACGAAGATGCAGTCGTGGTCAGAGGGTTACAAGGAGTAAAACGCACACGAGAAAAAAGAAAATCATAATCAAATCAGAGTTCTGCCATTAGAGGGCAGAACTCGAGCTCGAGCTTATGACTCACCGCTTTAGGCAACGACGAGCACCAAAATCAATGCGGGTCGAATCCCCCGGACTCCAGCAACTTTCTCGAACCTGTTTCCAAGCTTAATCTACTCTCAGTTGCTCCAATTCCTTAGTTGCAGTCCCCGTTTTTTCTTCGGCCAAAAGTCCTCTTTAATTCGAGCTCCCCGTAGCCTTTTAAGCTCGATTTGAGCTGCATAACCTCCTCCGAGATCGTCTCCTCCCAGATTCGACCCGAAAATTCAACCAAATTTCCCCAAAATCTCTCGGGATCACGTCCAATCTTCTCGGTTGGGATTTCCCTGAATTTTTGAATTCTATTCGCGCGAAGGGGAAGAAGAACCAGACTTGGTTCTGGGGAAGATGGGTCATTCGGGTCGAGTCGGGTCGGAGCTAGCTCGACCCGGCCGACCCAAATCGCTTATTTCCTCCAAATTGACCCCAATTTTTCCATTTTTCTCACAAATTGACACCAAAATTGATCTCAGGGGCATCAAATCTGTTCGAACATGACATTTTCCCCTGAAGTTATTCAATATTTGCACAAAAACCCCAAATTTTCAAATTGACCCGAGGACCCATTTTGCAAAATCCAAAGCCTTAAGGTCCTTTTTTGCAGAAATTGTTGCCACCATTGGATTCAGAAGGTCAAAAACTAGGGGGTGACGTCGCCCTATTTTCAATTCAGTCCCTAGAAAATTTTTAATTTCAGTTTTAATGATTTTAGGGACTGAATTGAAAAATCAGAAATTGCATTTTGGTCCTTTTTAGCGAAATTGGACAATTCTGAGGTTTTTTCAACTCGATTTTAATTTTGAAAAATAGAGGAGGATGACACGACTCTAAAAATGCAAAAACGGAAAATTAAAAGGTTAAAATGTAATTTCTAGAATTATTTGAATATTCTGAAAAATAAAATTAACAAAGAAACTCTAGATTCCAAACCGGATTTTTCAAAAATTATTTATTTAAAATGGAGAGAAAACTAAATAAAAAATATTTACTATTTTTTGGTAATTTTGTGACTCAAATACTATTTTTTATTAATATTTTATTATTTTCCTAATTTCTGAAAATATTAAAAATGCGAAAAATAAGGAAAATTATTTTTTGCTCAAAATTGGTTCCCTAGGCTATGCTAAGGTTCCCAAAGTTGATTTTGCAATTTTTTCAGTTTTTATGGATTTTTTTTGAATTTTTGAAAATAAAATGCAGAAAAATACAAAAATAAGGAAAATTATTTTTGCTCAAAATTGGTTCCCTAGGCTATGTTGGGGTTCCCAAAGTTGATTTTGCAATTTTTTCACTTTTTATGGATTTTTTTATGAATTTTTGAGAATAAAATGCAAAAAATAAGGAAAATTATTTTTTTGCTCAAAATTGGTTCCCTAGGCTATGCTGGGGTTCCCAAAGTTGATTTTGCAATTTTTTCACTTTTTATGGATTTTTTTTATGAATTCTTGAAAATAAGATTGGCCAAAAATCGAGTGTCAACAAAGTTCCAACTCAGGTACTCAAAATCACCGGGCCAAATTCTATTACCTCAAAGCAGTTCAAATTTAGAAAACTCACCACAGAGTGGCCAAGCATATAAACCATTTATAACAGGTCCAATTCGGGACCACACAAAACTTAGATAGTACAAAAGTAACACCGCCAGTTAACGGCTCAATAAGGCAGTTAAACTTTCAATTTGAAAACTGTTGACACCTGATTTTTAATCATTTTTTCTATTGCTAAAGTAATAAAAAATCCATAAAAATTCATAAAATTGAAAAATCAACTTTGGGGACCTTAGCCAAGCCTAGGGAACCAATTTTGACCAAAAAACGATTTTTCATATTTTCAGTATTTTTACGTATTTTTTATTTATTTATTTTCGAAAATTAATAGAAAATCCATAAAAATTCATAAAATTGAAAAATCAACTTTGGGAACCTTAGCCAAGCCTAGGGAACGAATTTTGACCAAAAAATAATTTTTCATATTATATATATTTTAATTTTTTTTTAAAAAAATACAAAAATATTTGAAAATTTTGAAAAAATAACATTTGAGGCCAAAAAATACACAAAGATAGTTAATATTTTTATTTTAAATCTATTTTCATATTGGCCATCGCAAATTCAGAAAAATCCAATTCGAGTCACGTGTTCCTTCACGAGTATAATCTCGAATCGGGCCTAAAAAAATTTAATTTGAGTCAACTTATTTTTAACTTTCACTTTTTATGAGTTGTGACATTGTCTTCTAATATTTTAAATTTTCATCTTGGCCCAATTATACCCAGAATGACTTAATTTTGCAAAAGGGCTTTAATTAAATTATGCATTATTTTCAGCGACAAGAAATGAGCTTAAAGTTGACATGTGGTAAATTTTGGTGTGTCAAAAATTGTGAGGAGATTTGGACTTAAAGAAATATATTTTTTTCAGGGACTGAATTGTAAATACTTAAAATTCAAGGACTAGAGTGCAAATACCTAACTCTTGAAGGATTATTTTACAAATAATAAAAAGAAGAGTTAGTGGATAAATTAGAATAGAGAAGGGAAGATGAAGAAGAGGAGATGAAGAAGAGAAGTTGGAGAAGAATGGATGGAGAAAATAAGATAAGAATAGAGAAGGGAAGATGGAGATGAAGAAGAGTTAGTAGAGAAATTAGAATGGAAGATAAGAATAGAGAAGGGAAGATGGAGATTAAGAAGAGTTAGTGGATGTTGACACCTGATTTTTAATCATTTTTTCTATTGCTAAAGTAATAAAAAATCCATAAAAATTCATAAAATTGAAAAATCAACTTTGGGGACCTTAGCCAAGCCTAGGGAACCAATTTTGACCAAAAAACGATTTTTCATATTTTCAGTATTTTTACGTATTTTTTATTTATTTATTTTCGAAAATTAATAGAAAATCCATAAAAATTCATAAAATTGAAAAATCAACTTTGGGAACCTTAGCCAAGCCTAGGGAACGAATTTTGACCAAAAAATAATTTTTCATATTATATATATTTTAAATTTTTTTAAAAAAAATACAAAAATATTTGAAAATTTTGGAAAAATAACATTTGAGGCCAAAAAATACACAAAGATAGTTAATATTTTTATTTTAAATCTATTTTCATATTGGCCATCGCAAATTCAGAAAAATCCAATTCGAGTCACGTGTTCCTTCACGAGTATAATCTCGAATCGGGCCTAAAAAAATTTAATTTGAGTCAACTTATTTTAACTTTCACTTTTTATGAGTTGTGACATTGTCTTCTAATATTTTAAATTTTCATCTTGGCCCAATTATACCCAGAATGACTTAATTTTGCAAAAGGGCTTTAATTAAATTATACATTATTTTCAGCGACAAGAAATGAGCTTAAATTTGACATGTGGTAAATTTTGGTGTGTCAAAAATTGTGAGGAGATTTGGACTTAAAGAAATATATTTTTTTTCAGGGACTGAATTGTAAATACTTAAAATTCAAGGACTATAGTGCAAATACCTAACTCTTGAAGGATTATTTTACAAATAATAAAAAGAAGAGTTAGTGGATAAATTAGAATAGAGAAGGGAAGATGAAGAAGAGGAGATGAAGAAGAGAAGTTGGAGAAGAATGGATGGAGAAAATAAGATAAGAATAGAGAAGGGAAGATGGAGATGAAGAAGAGTTAGTAGAGAAATTAGAATGGAAGATAAGAATAGAGAAGGGAAGATGGAGATTAAGAAGAGTTAGTGGAGAAATTAGAATGGGAGATAAATATGGAGAAGGGAAGATGAAGATGAAGAAGAGTTAGTGGAGAGATTAGAATGTGAGATAGAGATGGAGAATGGAAGATGAAAATGAAGAAGAGTTAGTGGAGAAATTAGAATGGGAGATAGAGTTAGTGGAAAAATTAGAATGGGAGATAGATGAGTAGGTTATAAAATGAGGAAGAAGTGAGCTTGAGAGAGGATTCTTGAGAGAGAAAATTTGAAGTGTTTGGGAGAATTTTTTGAGAGAAAATTTTGGATGTTTGAGAGAGTTTTGGGAGATTGAAGAAAATTTTGAGAGAAAGAAAATACCAAAAGAGAGAGAATTTTGAAGATGATGGGAGTTTAAAGCTAGGGGTTATCATCACAAATTCCTTCATCGATCAATATAAATCAAGAGTTCATCCTCGTCAACGAGCAAACAAATTCAAGCTAAGTGTTTTTATTTATTCATTTATTTATGGTTTTACTCGCAAATTAGCACAAATTGTATACACTTTCTCCCTCTCCTTTTTCTTCCATATTTTATGTCAGGAGAAGGATATCTCTACGTCAACAGCAAAAATCTCGTCGAGATGCAAAAATCGGCCCAGACAAGCTCCTAAGCTGTCCACCGATTTCTCAACTGATCTGTGACTAAAAGTCCCTCTTAATTCAAAAGAAACTCTCTATATTGGGAACATAGAGAGCGAAAATCAATTATAGAAATCCCTCCCAAAAAAATGGGAGATAAGTACTCTTTCTACTCTTCTGGTTTTAGGTGCAGATTAGCACATATTTTGTATACTAACACTTCACTCTATTTTATGTCAGGAAGCCGCAGCTCTATATCAATGGTCAATCCTATGGAAGCACAAAATCGGCTTGGAGGAGTCCTCAAGCGCGCACAAATTTCAAATTGTTGAATCAATTCGTTGTATTTCATTTTAAAAAATTCATACCCCAAAATGGAGAGGACAAAGTCCATCCGCAATTTAAATACCTGCACCATAAATCCCAAAGGGAAGAGCCAAGCCAATGCTTAGCCTCCCATTGGAGGTTTTTACTTATAGTAGTTAAATACCTGCAACTTAAATACCTGCACCTTAAATCCCAAAGGGAAGAGCCAAGCCAATGCTTAGCCTCCCATTGGAGGTTTTTACTTACAGTAGTTAAATACCTGCACCTTAAATCCCAAAGGGAAGAGCCAAGCCAATGCTTAGCCTCCCATTGGAGGTTTTTACTTACAGTAGTTAAATACCTGCAACTTAAATACCTGTACCTTAAATCCCAAAGGGAAGAGCCAAGCCAATGCTTAGCCTCCCATTGGAGGTTTTTACTTACAGTAGTTAAATACCTGCAACTTAAATACCTGTACCTTAAATCCCAAAGGGAAGAGCTAAGCCAATGCTTAGCCTCCCATTGGAGGTTTTTACTTACAGTAGTTTAAATACTTGCAACTTAAATACCTGTACCTTAAATCCCAAAGGGAAGAGCCAAGCCAATGCTAGGCCTCCCATTGGAGGTGTTTATTCACTGTCATGTACTTCCTATAATTTAATTTTTGAATCATCAGACCCAAAAGATGAGTAGGTCGTAATACTGCACAGAAGTCGTTAACACACTCCCTCTTTCGTCTTCAGGGAATCTTTAACACTTAAAAAAATATAACAAATAAAAATATATACCATCCATGCATCCTATTTAAAAAGTGAAAACACAAAAGAGAATACCCTACTAGAGCTTTAGGAATAAACCAAGCCTGAGTTGCCGGATTAGGATATCCATGAAATTAAGGTACCGAAAGGGCATTAGTTTTAATTAACTAGTGTAACCAAGTCCCCGAGCTCATAATCTCTGGTTCGCAGGAATAAATTAGTTCTCCCGCTAATTTATTTAGATTTCTAATCGACCTACCAAGAACGATTAGTGGCGACTCCAAATTTCAAAATCATTTAAACAAAAACCAAAGTTGCGATTCGGTAGGGCTTGGGAGGGTCCGCATTAGGTTAGTCAAATCTAATTAACCTAATAATCCGTTAACCCCTTTTAAAATTTAAAATTTTTTTAGAGGGTCGCGACAGACTGGCGACTCCACTGGGGAGGGGATTTTTAAATTTTCGAAAAAAGATAACAATTGGAATACTTGAATTTTTTCGAAATTTTAAAAGTCTTAGTGGACTTAGGCCAATGAAAATTTCATGGATATCTCGCTTCTGGCGATCTTGTTTGGGACTCATTCTATAGGTGTTATATGTTTTTGCAGGATGGGAGTTATAAGGGGCGGAGTGTTTGGCTAACCCCTTTGTTTTGCAGGCTCGGTGTTTGGTTTATTTGTTTAATTTCGCATATTTTTAGAAGCGCTGTTTTGATATCAATTGTTGTGCATGTCTTGCATACTCTGAGGATCACGACACCTGCACACACAAGCGTCTAAACCCAAGTCGCGAAATTCTTCCTAGAAAACCATAGATAGGGATCGAATATGTAAAGCTCTTGCGTCGATTACGCTCGGGTTGACCATATTTTATCCCGCTCATTATCTGAATTGACAATTCTTCCCATTGTGATTTGATTGCGCGGAGGGTAAGGTTGTCAATTCAGATAGTGGGGGCCTTTTAGGTCCATACCCTGTCTCTCCTTCTTTTATTTTCTAGAGTCCACTCCTCACTTGAGTCATGCGCATGATTATGTGATTTGCATTTCTCCAAGGTAAAAGTAAATTCTCTAATTTTATCTTGTATTTATTTTCGGCCGGTCCATGCTAGGTGTTAGTTAGTTTTTGAGCTTGATATTACGACCATTCTTTTAAAAGAAAATAAAAGTTAAATTTGTCCCTCATTTCTTTTTGAAAAAAAAATTCTTGAAAAAATGATGTGAAAAAATCCATTCATGGGAATTTTATTAACCAATAAGGGATTTTTGTCATGTTTTTATTGCTTCAATAAAAATGAAATTTTCTTGAAAAAATTTTCCTCTGAAAATTTATTTCAATAAAAAGAAAAATTCCTTAAAAAAAACTCTAGTAGACATCAAGTGATTTTATCACATTTTTCAAATTATAAAAACTTGCAAGAAAATTCTTCTCGAGAAATTCGCTCATGTTTTTCTAAGAAAATTTTCTCTAAATAAAATTAGACTAATGTCTCGGGGGAATTGTATTGACCAATAAGAGATTTTTGTCATGTTTTTCTTGCTTCAATAAAAATGAAATCTTCCTGACAAATTTTCCTCTGAAAATTTATTTCGATAAAAAGAAAAATTCCTTCAAAAAAAAAACTTTGGTAAACATCAAGTGATTTTATCACATTCTTTCAAATTATAAAAACTTGCAACAAAAATTCTTTTCGAGAAATTCGCTCATGTTTTTCTAAGAAAATTTTCTCTAAATAAAATTAGACTAATGTCTCGGGGGAATTTTGTTAACTAATAAAGGATTTTTGTTATGTCTTTCCTGCTCTAATAAAAATAAAATTTTCCTAATAAATATACCTCTGAAAATTTATTTTGATAGAAAATTCCTTCTGAAAATTTGATCAAGAGATTTTATCACACTTTCCAAGTTATGAAAATCTCAAGAAAATTAGTTTTTGAAAAATCCACATGTGACCTCCTAAGAAAATTTCATTTGATTTCTCAACAAAATGGAAGAATAAAATTAGACTAATGTAGGAATCATGGGCCGACCTTTCTTGCGTCATGTACTAATTATATCCTTTACTTTTGTAGGAAATCCCAGGTATCTCAGGCGGGGGTAAAGTTTGGTTCAATAATGCACACCACGAATTATTTTTAGAAGTACGAAAAGACAGGAAATTGCTGATTTCTTAATCCTTGGGGCAAGTGAGGAGGTCGATCCTTTCGAACTCAGACATGTGTCAGTTAATGAACACGTACGGGCCATATATTCTGATATGACAGTGGATTTACACCGATTAAACACTGGGGCATATTTAATGTATTGCAGAGGATCCCACGTTTTTTGAAAGACAATAAGGATTATATAATCAGGACCCATGAAACAAGTACCTTAACCAAATTAAATCAACTAGAGACCGGTCTTAAAATTTCCTCGGATCCGAAACACGCGGAGGGTTTTTAGATGACCGAGGTTCTATTAATGAACGTGGCCCACAGGAATTTCTCCCGACGCTACAGGCGACCGACACGAGCAAGTGGACGCCGAAAGAAACAAAATATGGATAAAAGTGGGCATACAACAGGTGGCTGGATTTATTACCAGCGCACTGATCGAGTTGTCATAGCGTTATTGTTCGTGATCTCAAGATGGATAGTGGGGGCCACCGCCGAACCCTTCATCAATGTTCTCGATATCATCGTTTGGAGCAATTAAACAAGAACATCAAGAAGAACATTAAGCCTCGACATCTTCTATACCTCAAATCGTTCTGTTATGCTATGCGGAAGAAACGATAGCAGAAAATTAAAAAAAAAAAAACAAACAAAACACGTGAAGCTTTTCTTTCATTCCATTCATCAAAGAGTATTACAACAACTCACTGGGGAGGAAAGGTAAAGCCAAACTGGGCCCTGATAACCATTACGAAAGAGCTCAACTGACTCTCCAAACAGTTGATGCTCTGGATGCACCGGGCGCTCTCGGGATCAAGTTCCGCGAGCCTAAAGAAGAGGCGATCGCACTTCTCTTTAACCTGGGCCATAGTGGCCTCGTAATGCTCAACGGCAAACTCCAGGTCCGGAATCGCTGCCCTCTCGAAAGCAATGTCTGCGGTAATGTCATCAAGTCTCTCCTACAGCCAACCGCATTTGCACCTCATCACAATATTGCCTGGCTCCTGTTGGGCGTAAGTTCGGACCAAGGCCAGACGGTCCACCAACTTTCCCCTCTCACGAACCAGCCACGAAAGCTGATCGTTGGCAAACTTGAGGGCCTTTTTGTGATTATCAGCCACAAACGTAACTGTTGCCAGACGCTCGTGCCGGTCTCGGTAACGGGTTTTCACGACGGCGGTCACAAGGACCGTCTCATAAGCGCGGTTATAGGCAGCTAGAAAATTGATGAAGAGGGTCGAGAAGTTCCGATACTCCTTTCCCAGTTGGGTACCCTCAACAGAAGCAGCGTCTAGGATCCTGAATAAACCGAGGATTTCAGCTTCAACGGTAGAGTTTTGGGCTATATGAGCGTAACCTCTACCAAGAAGATTGTAGAGTCTCTCCCACCCAGCCAGGACTTCGGCGGAGAAAGTATGGTTAGGAGAATTGGCTATTTTTGAAAGCAGATCACGAAAGAAAGGAGGAGAGAGGCGAGGCAGATGATCGGAATGCGAAGGCGATAATCTACTTCAGTTTAAATACTAATTTCAAAGGGGCGGTCCTTATTGGTCGAGTTTTTTTCTATCTACCATTCTCTGTCGGCAACACCCCCACTGGCTCAAATTCTAGTCAAGCAGCAACCTCAAGCTGAGCAGACCCGACGTCTCTGCAGAAAAGTTGGACGGGCCGCCACCACTTTGAAAAAGAAAGAATAAAAAACGAGCTGAGTGGGAGACAAAAAAATTTTCGGCAGAAAAGGAGATACGACTCGTCTTTATTAGAGGACCCGACAGTAAATCGACGGTGGAGATCTTGACAAGGGCCCTCTACCACGAAAAGAAAAAAGAAGACAAACTGAGCGAGAAACAAGGATTTCCCCTTTGATCAAAAGTTGAATATCAGATTTTCTCCCTCGGAAAATCTAATAGCACTGCCTATGAAGAGGGAAGTCGTTGCTATTGCCAGAGAGAGAACTTGTCCCCATTTGATAGTGAGAGTTCATTCGCAAGAACTCGCAGGAGAAAGATAAAGAGAAAGGAGTTCTCGTGGGAGAGGAATTCAAAACCTTCACCATCAAAGCATCGGCTTTCAAAGCATGTTACGAGAAGCCATCGACGATCCCGTGATCCCTCAAGTCCAAGAAGACATCCTGAGGCGGTCTCGAGTCGGCAGTCCTTGTTCCAGAAATATGTCGAGCATTAGGGAAACGGGCGCATGTTCAACCCTGGTCGAAGCTGATGAAGTTCCTTACCCTGAGGGTCTACTGGTCATGGCCATTGACGGTAATCCAGTCTCTCTGTCAATCCTTGTTACCGTATTAAGAAAGTGCCGGTATAAGGTTGTAGCTCAAGCAAAGGCGACAGAGGCCTTAGAGATATTAAGGAGGAGTGGTGACCAGTTTAATATCGTCCTCACCGCCATGGTAGGGATTGACATGGATGTTTTCACTCTCTTGGAAGTCATCAATTCTAAATTAAACATGCCAGTCCTCGTAATATCGGCAAGCGATGATCAGCAAGCCATAATGAAAGCTGTCTTAAATGGGGCCCAAGACGTCGTAACGAAACCAGTTAGGGTTCAGATGCTTCAAAACATATGGCAGCACGTGGTAAGAAAGCAATTGCACGACCATGAGAACAAGCATCAAGCCTTCAATTTTGTTCCAAGCAACTTGAGAAAGAAGATGAGTTGGTCTCCCGAGCTGCATCGTATGTTTGTTAATGCAGTTCAGCAGGTAGGAATCGATTCGGCACGACCGCAACATATACTGGAAATTATGAACGTAGAGGGACTCACTAAAGCAAATGTTTCGAGTCATCTTCAGAAGTACAGAAAAAGGGTGAGAGAACACAATGCAGCTCAGAATCAAGAAAACCAAGGCGGGACTGATCCAAGCCTGAATGTCGAGTCTCCTCGCCACCATAAGTTCCGCAGGTTAGCATGGGGCGAGCCACTTCCCATCATCAACCAAGCCAGTAGCCGTGCCATCAATCCTCTGGGCGTTAATCAAAGTATCCCCCAGAATCACCCTGATGCTCTTCAAGAGTATAGACCGCAGGAGCAGTGTATTCAGATTCCTTGGTTTGAGCACCAACCTGTGGCTAGAATTCATCCCATGATCAGCGCGCCTGCGCAGCCAGAGAATCAGACAAGAAGTTATCCTGAGCACTTCCACTTCTCTAATCCTCGAATGGAAGGAGTTTTTGGCAGTAGGACAGTTGGTGATCCCCACACTTTCTCGAGTAATGATGAAGGCTCCAGCACGAGAAGTCAAATTGCTCATGGCGAGGACAGAATGAGAAATCTACCGCCATCATTTGCCAACAACAATGCCCAATTCGAGCATCAGTTGCTGGAAGGTTCAAGAGATTACCCAAATGATGAGCTTACTGCCCTGGTCAACCAGTTTAGGGTTGACAGACGTCCCAAGCCGCGATCAGAAGCCAGTGAGTAGGGACTCTCAAACATCGGTCATCCACACCCGAACCAACAAGAGACTAGCTGATTATCGAAGAGCTACAGGAGAGGCAGAACTGACCTTGAATAAGTGCACCTTTCATTTCATGCTTAATTCCCCTGCGTATGATATTTCCAGCTTTCTAGGTGTCTAGATTTAATTCAGGGACAAGGGGGCAATTTATTTATTTTTATTTTTATTTTTATTTTTTATCCCGTCGAATGCGTGAATCCCTTTTTATGCTAGATTTAGGGCGGATCAATTTGTGGTAACGTCGCTGACTGCCATAATGAGAAATGTTGAATGGCCTCACGTAGGGAAATTTCAAGTGAAATGCCCAGGCGAGCTCGAAGACGGGTAATTGTGTGTCGTTCCAATTTACCCTCAATCGTTGCAAAATGCTAAATTGGATTTGTTCCATTCTCACCCAGGGAATCGCAAAGTGCCTCAAGAGTGTCGCAAAATGAAATGACCCAATGGAACGCGATAGGACTCATTTGCCTCGAAGGTAACCTTCAAATTAAAGGAGCCCTCCGGTCCACGGACCCGATGGCATAGAAAATGATGATGGTCCAAGGCAACCCGAAAGAAAATAAGGCCCAACTAAGCAAAGCACTTACGTGGCAAGCTCAAAGTGAAGGGCAACTCGGGACATACAATTCAATCCAGTCCAAATGAAGGAACTTCCTCAATTCAAATTCAATAGAAGTACACACAAGGGTAAAACAATATCGTTCCAATTTTTCTAGAATATGAAGAACATATACTGCCGCATTCTCTTTCATTTTTGCAGGGGAAGTCTCTACTGGCCAGATTTTCCTGTCTAACATTCCCTATCAGTATCACCTCCGCTACTCGTCTCCATTCTCCAGCCAAGCAAATCCGACGTCTCTACGGCAAAGCTAAACGGGACGCCACTACTTTGAAAAAGAAAAGATAAAAAATAAGCTGAGTGGGAGACAAAGACATTTTCGGCAGAAAAGAGATACGACTCGTCTTTATTGAAGAACTCGCCAGCAAATTGACGGTGGAGACAACAACAAGGGGCCCTATCACGAAAAGATAGAAGGAGATGAGCCGAGCAAGAGACACGATAAGAAAAGAGGATTGAGAAAGGCCGGACCCTTGGAAGAAGCAATACAGTTGCTAAACCCACGTTTAATTTTAAAAGAGACGCCATGCTCGGAAGAGGGTCTTAAGGCATAGGCAATCGCTCAGAAAAATTCAAAGAGAGTGAAAACACCGGAAGCGAGTAGCAAATCTTGAGAAATCATCAACCAAATCAAAGATGTCTCAACCCAATACTCCCGAGAGCTATCATTGCCTGCTGAATATGGGAGAGGAAGAGTTCGAAACCATGTTTGGGATCGAGCCTATGGAGCCTGGCTCTTCCGCCGACGACGTCCAAAATCTCAGTAAAGATAAGGACAATAACGGTAAGGGTCAAAAGAAGCGTTACCGTCGCCATACTAAGGAGCAGGTACAAAGGCTTGAGGATTTCTTCAGAACATGCCCTATGCTAGACGGCAAACAGAAAATGGAACTGAGTCAAGAGTTAGGACTTGAACCTTTGCAAATCAAGTTCTGGTTTCAAAATAGGCGAACCCGAATGAAGGCTCGTCATGAGCACAACGAAGCCGAGTTTCTAAGAGTTGAAAATGAAAACCTCCGAGCGGAAAACAAGATGTATAAAGAGACTTTTGACTCCGCCACCTGCCCCAACTGCAATAGCCTCCTCCTCACCCTCGATGAAATGCATGATCTGAGGATCGAAAATGCACGTTTAAGAGGTGAGTTAGACCGGTTTATAACAGGATCGAGTTCTGTTGGAGGAGGGTACAAAAGGACCAATGATACTGGATCAGCATCAATACCTCCCGAGGAAGTAGGGACAGATCACCACCAAGCGGACATTGACGATGATCTTTTCGCCATAATCAACCAGTTTGATATCGGTAAAGCATCGGGACTGTGATGCACTTGTTCAGCCAGTGACCACGAGACCTTCAATATGGCCGATGCATACCTAATTTGGGATGAAGCCAGCTGATCATGGGAGAGCCTGCAGAGGAAGCGGAACTAATCCTGAATGAGTGAATGTGTTTTATTTCCTTGCGTGATGTGTTTTTCTGCTTTTGTGAATGTGTAAAAGCAAGGAGTAATAATCCGACTTCCCCCTATTAAATGCTCGAATCCGCCACCTCACCAACCTCGCGACGAATTGATGGCGAGTGAAAATCTGCATAAACCTGAAGGGTAACTCCGTATCGTTTCAATTTACCCTCAGTTGCTCCAAGTTTTAAAATTAAGCCCCTTCTATTCTCAGGAAATTGCAAATCGACCCGAGAACGCAATCATATCCGAATACAGGTTGGATAAAATTTGGGGGCAAATCAACTCATGGGCATTACCACGGGATAGACAGTTTCGGACAAAGGAAAGTACAAGCGAAAGACGCGAACAATCTCAGAAATGGGTAATTCTGTATCGTTCTAATGTGCACATAATCATCTCAAGTCTTGAATTGTCTTATTCCATTCTTAACAGGGATTGCAAATTACCTCGAGAAATACCGTAACATGGCCCAAGGTGATACAACAGGGCTGCGTTATCCCCAAGGATTAACCCTTGAAAAGAAAGCCCCATGGACACCTACGGTCCAATGGACCGAATGGTATGGGGGATGACAGTAGGTCCGAAATATTCCGAGTTCGATCCCCAAGAGTGGGGAATGTTGTGTGTATTATAAATAAATGAAACAACTTTTTGTGCATTTCTTTTTTTTACAAACAGGAATACTCGACGAGTAATATCAAAGTCAGTATTTTACCATAGTCTTCCCATAATGGTGAGGCGCCCAACAAAAGTCGAGGAAAATTCAATCCAACAAAACTGGTAAAAGACTCTTGCAAGACATTCAAGATGAAAGGTAAATCAGTATCGTTTTCAATTTATCCCTTTTAATACTGGCTGATATGTCTCTTTTTCTTTTTACAGGAAATATTTACACTAACATTTAACATGTTGAAGGAGACAAATCCAAAAGAAAATTATGATCATCTGACAAGATCTATTCTGGTGAAAAATGGGGCAAATTGATCATAAGCTCTGAAGCGAAAAAGCAAATATGTCTTCCTTATCTCGTTTGATTTCAAGAATAATTTCTCTGCTTTTTACAGGGGCATTCAACCGCTAAACCGTGGCGGTCGCTGTCATTAAACAAACTGAAATGCTCCCTCACCCATATGCTTCATCACGTAGAGATAAAGTTTGAGACGAACCACCCCTCGACATAAGGAGTAGGCTTCCCAATTTGTTCGGTCCGCCCACATACCAGGGGCAATTCAAATCCGCCCATATTTGCACATTATATAAACACACGTAATGCTAAAAAATTGTCACATCTGCATTGTGCTTACACAGTTCATGAATTATGTATGACTATTCCGTGTGTTTAACTTACCAACTCCAACTTAGAGCATAAACTGCACAGGAGACATCAAATGTGCAGAATGGGGCATGACAGGATGAGGAAAGGCAAACCATTTCCACGCAAGTCTAACATTTTAATTTACAGATAAACAGCCTTTCCCCAGAGTGAGAGAAGGCCCTTTCGGATTGAAGTCCCCCATTCAGATTACATTCGAGGCGTTCATACTATGAGAACCTCCTTAAACAGAATTGGTAATGCAAGCTTGACAGAATAGTTTTGCATGATCCATATTTGGATTGATTGCATCATGAGTTATCACACAGACTACTTCTAATCATTGCCGACTTGGTTGAATAGTTTTACATGAACCGATCAACTCATTGATGAAAATGCTTGCACATGTTACCTCTGATACTGCCTGACAGGCAACACATTCCCAATGTTCAAACTACCTTCCAAAGTCTTGAAATTCATTCAGCGATTATTGAATGAACAAGCCTGGTTGTCGAGAAGCCACCAAGCATTTCTTCCAAATTCTCAGGTAAGTATATCTTCAACCTGAACCTTTCAAGAGAATGAATTCTGACGGTTGTTGGGGTACTCGAATCCATTGCGGTACATACAGGTATCCACCTTCTTCAATAAAGCATGATTTGTCTCAAGGACAGAAATGTTCGAGACCTTTTGATCTCTGCCTCTTTGGTTTATTCCTAAAGCGACAGGATAATATAATTTGGGTTTGAGCTTCTGCAGGATTCCTGATCTTTCCAGATTCCAGAATGGCACCCTTTGAGGTACACCAAGTCCTTCTTACAGGCAAAATAAGTCCTTCTTACAGGCAAACCAAGTCCTTCTTACAGGCAAATCAAATCCTTCTTATAGGCACAAAGTCCTTCTTACAGGCAAATCAAGTCCTTCTTACAGGCAAAACAAGTCCTTCTTACAGGCACAAAGTCCTTCTTACAGGCAAATCAAGTCCTTCTTACAGGCAAAACAAGTCCTTCTTACAGGCACAAAGTCCTTCTTACAGGCAAATCAAGTCCTTCTTACAGGCAAAACAAGTCCTTCTTACAGGCAAATCAAGTCCTTCTTACAGGCATAAAGTCCTTCTTATAGGCAAACCAAGTTCTTCTTACAGGCACCAAGTCCTTCTTACAGGCAAACCAAGTCCTTCTTACAGGCAAAACAAGTCCTTCTTACAGGCACAAAGTCCTTCTTACAGGCAAATCAAGTCCTTCTTACAGGCAAAACAAGTCCTTCTTACAGGCAAAACAAGTCCTTCTTACAGGCAAATCAAGTCCTTCTTACAGGCATAAAGTCCTTCTTATAGGCAAACCAAGTTCTTCTTACAGGCACCAAGTCCTTCTTACAGGCATAAAGTCCTTCTTACAGGCAAACCAAGTCCTTCTTACAAGCAAACCAAGTCCTTCTTATAGGCACCAAGTCCTTCTTATAGGCAAACTAAGTCCTTCTTACAGGCAAACCAAGTCCTTCTTACAGGCACAAAGTCCTTCTTACAGGCAAATCAAGTCCTTCTTACAGGCACAAAGTCCTTCTTACAGGCATAAAGTCCTTCTTACAGGTAAATCAAGTCCTTCTTACATGCATAAAGTCCTTCTTACAGGCAAACAAAGTCCTTCTTACAGGCAAATCAAGTCCTTCTTACAGGCACAAAGTCCTTCTTACAGGCAAAGTAAGTCCTTCTTACAGGCAAAACAAAGTCCTTCTTACAGGCAAACAAAGTCCTTCTTACAGGCAAATCAAGTCCTTCTTACAGGCAAAGCAAGTCCTTCTTACAGGCACAAAGTTCTTCTTACAGGCAAAGCACCAAGTCCTTTTTACTGGCACCAAGTCCTTTCTACAGGCACCAAGTCCTTCTTACAGGTATCTCCATGTGGTGACCTACCATACGGGTCAAATCTCAATCAAAATTTAATCAGTAGAATCCTTTTATTAGGAATCTACCATGGTACGACCCACCATACGGGTCAAATGGTATGACCCACCATACGGGTCAAATTTTAATTCAATTTTTAATCAGTAGAATCCTTTTATTAGGAATCTACCATGGGTTGATCCACCATACGGGTTCAAGTTCAACCACCCTAAAGTTTTTTTATATAACGAATCTTTAGGTTCTCAATTCATTTTCAGTGGAACAATCATGTCACGACTCTTTTTATTTACTTGTATTGAGTCGATAAGAATCCAGGTGTCATCTCGTCTTTGAAATGAACCTCTACCGAGCTTCCTTTCAAAGAGGGGCAGCTGTTGACACCTGATTTTTAATCATTTTTTCTATTGCTAAAGTAATAAAAAATCCATAAAAATTCATAAAATTGAAAAATCAACTTTGGGGACCTTAGCCAAGCCTAGGGAACCAATTTTGACCAAAAAACGATTTTTCATATTTTCAGTATTTTTACGTATTTTTTATTTATTTATTTTCGAAAATTAATAGAAAATCCATAAAAATTCATAAAATTGAAAAATCAACTTTGGGAACCTTAGCCAAGCCTAGGGAACGAATTTTGACCAAAAAATAATTTTTCATATTATATATATTTTAAATTTTTTTTAAAAAAATACAAAAATATTTGAAAATTTTGGAAAAATAACATTTGAGGCCAAAAAATACACAAAGATAGTTAATATTTTTATTTTAAATCTATTTTCATATTGGCCATCGCAAATTCAGAAAAATCCAATTCGAGTCACGTGTTCCTTCACGAGTATAATCTCGAATCGGGCCTAAAAAAATTTAATTTGAGTCAACTTATTTTAACTTTCACTTTTTATGAGTTGTGACATTGTCTTCTAATATTTTAAATTTTCATCTTGGCCCAATTATACCCAGAATGACTTAATTTTGCAAAAGGGCTTTAATTAAATTATACATTATTTTCAGCGATAAGAAATGAGCTTAAATTTGACATGTGGTAAATTTTGGTGTGTCAAAAATTGTGAGGAGATTTGGACTTAAAGAAATATATTTTTTTTCAGGGACTGAATTGTAAATACTTAAAATTCAAGGACTATAGTGCAAATACCTAACTCTTGAAGGATTATTTTACAAATAATAAAAAGAAGAGTTAGTGGATAAATTAGAATAGAGAAGGGAAGATGAAGAAGAGAAGTTGGAGAAGAATGGATGGAGAAAATAAGATAAGAATAGAGAAGGGAAGATGGAGATGAAGAAGAGTTAGTAGAGAAATTAGAATGGAAGATAAGAATAGAGAAGGGAAGATGGAGATTAAGAAGAGTTAGTGGAGAAATTAGAATGGGAGATAAATATGGAGAAGGGAAGATGAAGATGAAGAAGAGTTAGTGGAGAGATTAGAATGTGAGATAGAGATGAAGAATGGAAGATGAAAATGAAGAAGAGTTAGTGGAGAAATTAGAATGGGAGATAGAGTTAGTGGAAAAATTAGAATGGGAGATAGATGAGTAGGTTATAAAATGAGGAAGAAGTGAGCTTGAGAGAGGATTCTTGAGAGAGAAAATTTGAAGTGTTTGGGAGAATTTTTTGAGAGAAAATTTTGGATGTTTGAGAGAGTTTTGGGAGATTGAAGAAAATTTTGAGAGAAAGAAAATACCAAAAGAGAGAGAATTTTGAAGATGATGGGAGTTTAAAGCTAGGGGTTATCATCACAAATTCCTTCATCGATCAATATAAATCAAGAGTTCATCCTCGTCAACGAGCAAACAAATTCAAGCTAAGTGTTTTTATTTATTCATTTATTTATGGTTTTACTCGCAAATTAGCACAAATTGTATACACTTTCTCCCTCTCCTTTTTCTTCCATATTTTATGTCAGGAGAAAGATATCTCTACGTCAACAGCAAAAATCTCGTCGAGATGCAAAAATCGGCCCAGACAAGCTCCTAAGCTGTCCACCGATTTCTCAACTGATCTGTGACTAAAAGTCCCTCTTAATTCAAAAGAAACTCTCTATATTGGGAACATAGAGAGCGAAAATCAATTATAGAAATCCCTCCCAAAAAAATGGGAGATAAGTACTCTTTCTACTCTTCTGGTTTTAGGTGCAGATTAGCACATATTTTGTATACTAACACTTCACTCTATTTTATGTCAGGAAGCCGCAGCTCTATATCAATGGTCAATCCTATGGAAGCACAAAATCGGCTTGGAGGAGTCCTCAAGCGCGCACAAATTTCAAATTGTTGAATCAATTCGTTGTATTTCATTTTAAAAAATTCATACCCCAAAATGGAGAGGACAAAGTCCATCCGCAATTTAAATACCTGCACCATAAATCCCAAAGGGAAGAGCCAAGCCAATGCTTAGCCTCCCATTGGAGGTTTTTACTTATAGTAGTTAAATACCTGCACCTTAAATCCCAAAGGGAAGAGCCAAGCCAATGCTTAGCCTCCCATTGGAGGTTTTTACTTACAGTAGTTAAATACCTGCACCTTAAATCCCAAAGGGAAGAGCCAAGCCAATGCTTAGCCTCCCATTGGAGGTTTTTACTTAAAGTAGTTAAATACCTGCAACTTAAATACCTGTACCTTAAATCCCAAAGGGAAGAGCCAAGCCAATGCTTAGCCTCCCATTGGAGGTTTTTACTTACAATAGTTAAATACCTGCAACTTAAATACCTGTACCTTAAATCCCAAAGGGAAGAGCTAAGCCAATGCTTAGCCTCCCATTGGAGGTTTTTACTTACAGTAGTTTAAATACTTGCAACTTAAATACCTGTACCTTAAATCCCAAAGGGAAGAGCCAAGCCAATGCTAGGCCTCCCATTGGAGGTGTTTATTCACTGTCATGTACTTCCTATAATTTAATTTTTGAATCATCAGACCCAAAAGATGAGTAGGTCGTAATACTGCACAGAAGTCGTTAACACACTCCCTCTTTCGTCTTCAGGGAATCTTTAACACTTAAAAAAATATAACAAATAAAAATATATACCATCCATGCATCCTATTTAAAAAGTGAAAACACAAAAGAGAATACCCTACTAGAGCTTTAGGAATAAACCAAGCCTGAGTTGCCGGATTAGGATATCCATGAAATTAAGGTACCGAAAGGGCATTAGTTTTAATTAACTAGTGTAACCAAGTCCCCGAGCTCATAATCTCTGGTTCGCAGGAATAAATTAGTTCTCCCGCTAATTTATTTAGGTTTCTAATCGACCTACCAAGAACGATTAGTGGCGACTCCAAATTTCAAAATCATTTAAACAAAAACCAAAGTTGCGATTCGGTAGGGCTTGGGAGGGTCCGCATTAGGTTAGTCAAATCTAATTAACCTAATAATCCGTTATCCCCTTTTAAAATTTAAAATTTTTTTAGAGGGTCGCGACAGTGGAGAAATTAGAATGGGAGATAAATATGGAGAAGGGAAGATGAAGATGAAGAAGAGTTAGTGGAGAGATTAGAATGTGAGATAGAGATGGAGAATGGAAGATGAAAATGAAGAAGAGTTAGTGGAGAAATTAGAATGGGAGATAGAGTTAGTGGAAAAATTAGAATGGGAGATAGATGAGTAGATTATAAAAGGAGGATGAAGTGAGCTTGAGAGGGGATTCTTGAGAGAGAAAATTTGAAGTGTTTGGGAGAATTTAGACCGCAGGGGCAGTGTATTCAGATTTCTTAGTTTGAGCACCAACCTGTGGCTAGAATTCATCCTATGATCAGCGCGCCTACTGTTGACACCTGATTTTTAATCATTTTTTCTGTTGCTAAAGTAATAAAAAATCCATAAAAATTCATAAAATTGAAAAATCAGCTTTGGGGACCTTAGCCAAGCCTAGGGAACCAATTTTGACCAAAAAACGATTTTTCATATTTTCAGTATTTTTCGGTATTTTTATTTTCGAAAATTCATAAAACAAAAAATGAAGAAAAAATGAGAAAATTGAAAAAATCAATTTTGGAAGCCTTGGCCAAGCCTAGGCAACCATTTTTGAACAAAAAATAAAATTTCATATTATATATATATTTTTAATTTTTTTTAAAAAAAAATACAAAAATACTTGAAAATTTTGGAAAAATAACATTTGAGGCCAAAAAAATACACAAAGATAGTTAATATTTTTATTTTAAATCTATTTTCATATTGGCCATCGCAAATTCAGAAAAATCCAATTCGAGTCACGTGTTCCTTCACGAGTATAATCTTGAATCGGGCCTAAAAAAATTTAATTTGAGTCAACTTATTTTTAATTTTCACTTTTTATGAGTTGTGACATTGTCTTCTAATATTTTAAATTTTCATCTTGGCCCAATTATACCCAGAATGACTTAATTTTGCAAAAGGGCTTTAATTAAATTATGCATTATTTTCAACGGCAAGAAATGAGCTTAAATTTGACATGTGGTGAATTTTGGTGTGTCAAAAATTGTGAGGAGATTTGGACTTAAAGAAATATATTTTTTCAGGGACTAAATTATAAATACTTAAAATTCAAGGACTAGAGTGCAAATACCTAACTCTTGAAGGATTATTTTACAAATAATAAAAAGAAGAGTTAGTGGATAAATTAGAATAGAGAAGGGAAGATGGAGAAGAGGAGATGAAGAAGAGAAGTTGGAGAAGAATAGATGGAGAAAATAAGATAAGAATAGAGAAGGGAAGATAGAGATGAAGAAGAGTTAGTAGAGAAATTAGAATGGAAGATAAGAATAGAGAAGGGAAGATGGAGATGAAGAAGAGTTAGTGGAGAAATTAGAATGGGAGATAAATATGGAGAAGGGAAGATGAAGATGAAGAAGAGTTAGTGGAGAGATTAGAATGTGAGATAGAGATGGAGAATGGAAGATGAAAATGAAGAAGAGTTAGTGGAGAAATTAGAATGGGAGATAGAGTTAGTGGAAAAATTAGAATGGGAGATAGATGAGTAGATTATAAAAGGAGGATGAAGTGAGCTTGAGAGGGGATTCTTGAGAGAGAAAATTTGAAGTGTTTGGGAGAATTTTTTGGAGAGAAAATTTTGGATGTTTGAGAGAGTTTTTGGAGATTGAAGAAAATTTTGAGAGAAAGAAAATACCAAAAGAGAGAGAATTTTGAAGATGATGGGAGTTTAAAGCTAGGGGTTATCATCACAAATTCCTTCATCGATCAATATAAATCAAGAGTTCATCCTCGTCAACGAGCAAACAAATTCAAGCTAAGTGTTTTTATTTATTCATTTATTTATGGTTTTACTCGCAAATTAGCACAAATTGTATACACTTTCTCCATCTCCTTTTTCTTCCATATTTTATGTCAGGAGAAGGATATCTTTACGTCAACAGCAAAAATCTCGTCGAGATGCAAAAATCGGCCCAGACAAGCTCCTAAGCTGTCCACCGATTTCTCAACTGATCTGTGACTAAAAGTCCCTCTTAATTCAAAAGAAACTCTCTATATTGGGAACATAGAGAGCGAAAATCAATTATAAAAATCCCTTCCAAAAAAATGGGAGATAAGTACTCTTTCTACTCTTCTGGTTTTAGGTGCAGATTAGCACATATTTTGTATACTAACACTTCACTCTATTTTATGTCAGGAAGCCGCAGCTCTATATCAATGGTCAATCCTATGGAAGCACAAAATCGGCTTGGAGGAGTCCTCAAGCGCGCACAAATTTCAAATTGTTGAATCAATTCGTTGTATTTCATTTTAAAAAATTCATACCCCAAAATGGAGAGGACAAAGTCCATCCGCAATTTAAATACCTGCACCATAAATTCCAAAGGGAAGAGCCAAGCCAATGCTTAGCCTCCCATTGGAGGTTTTTACTTATAGTAGTTAAATACCTGCAACTTAAATACCTGCACCTTAAATCCCAAAGGGAAGAGCCAAGCCAATGCTTAGCCTCCCATTGGAGGTTTTTACTTACAGTAGTTAAATACCTGCACCTTAAATCCCAAAGGGAAGAGCCAAGCTAATGCTTAGCCTCCCATTGGAGGTTTTTACTTACAGTAGTTAAATACCTGCAACTTAAATACCTGTACCTTAAATCCCAAAGGGAAGAGCCAAGCCAATGCTTAGCCTCCCATTGGAGGTTTTTACTTACAATAGTTAAATACCTGCAACTTAAATACCTGTACCTTAAATCCCAAAGGGAAGAGCCAAGCCAATGCTTAGCCTCCCATTGGAGGTTTTTACTTACAGTAGTTTAAATACTTGCAACTTAAATACTTGTACCTTAAATCCCAAAGGGAAGAGCCAAGCCAATGCTAGGCCTCCCATTGGAGGTGTTTATTCACTGTCATGTACTTCCTATAATTTAATTTTTGAATCATCAGACCCAAAAGATGAGTAGGTCGTAATACTGCACAGAAGTCGTTAACACACTCCCTCTTTCGGCTTCAGGGAATCTTTAACACTTAAAAAAATATAACAAATAAAAATATATACCATTCATGCATCCTATTTAAAAAGTGAAAACACAAAAGAGAATACCCTACTAGAGCTTTAGGAATAAACCAAGCCTGAGTTGCCGGATTAGGATATCCATGAAATTAAGGTACCGAAAGGGCATTAGTTTTAATTAACTAGTGTAACCAAGTCCCCGAGCTCATAATCTCTGGTTCGCAGGAATAAATTAGTTCTCCCGCTAATTTATTTAGGTTTCTAATCGACCTACCAAGAACGATTAGTGGCGACTCCAAATTTCAAAATCATTTAAACAAAAACCAAAGTTGCGATTCGGTAGGGCTTGGGAGGGTCCGCATTAGGTTAGTCAAATCTAATTAACCTAATAATCCGTTAACCCCTAGAATTAATAAAAATATTTTTAGAGGGTCGCGACAAAAACACGTCCAATTCAGGACAATTATAGCAATCACTCAAGCATGCACGCTCAATTATGAGCCTCGGCTTAACAGCCAATTTGACTCGCGTCATATAGGCGTATCAGGTCCGACCCGCGTCATAGACGCCTCAGGGTCTGTACCGCAATCCGTGTGTGGGACGCCTTAGATTGGCACCTTATCATTCCAGCTACCCCGTGTCAAACGTTTCAGGGTGCACGAGGCTACGTTTTCCGCCTCTGAGGCTACATTTTACGCATCTGTCGCTACATTTTATGCCAAGTGACTTCATGGCTACATTTTACGCCAAGTCACAATGATATACAATCAAACATACGAAAATCGTCGCGCTTGCCTTTTAGGCAGTAAAACCCCTTTAAACTCATTTGAACAGAAATCATCGGCCAAGGACGTTAGGCCACATTTCAAATACAAGTCCAAATATTTCACTCAGGCATACGAAACAATGCCAGTTTCAATTGGGCAAAAACCTTGGCCAAGTACGTTAGGCCAAAACTTAAAACACGTGCCCAAATATTTCAATTCACATGGCCGACATAATGGCCAAACCAATCAATTTCTTTCACGTGCCCAATTTTATTAAAAATGCCCAATTTCTCACATGGGACCCAAAATGACCCAAATAATTATTTTCAAGTGTTCATGGAATATCCCCAAATATTATTTTGAATACGAACACGGGCCCCAAATATTTGAAATAGTAAGATAAAATATTACTCGGGCCCGGTTTTGCATAAAATGCTCCATAAACCCATTTTTCGTTACTCGAACCACACGGAACCCACAAAACTTGTCACTTTCAAATCAAAATTTAATTGGGCAGCACGTGAACAGTGTTCATGGGTCGTGAACAGTAATTTCATAACACTATTTGGCCCGTTTTTGCTCTAAATATCTCGAAAATCCATTTTTCGGTACCCGAACCTCGCGGGACCCACATCAACCACCACCAACAGCATTATTCAAGCATGGACAGCAACATTTCATCAATCCACAGCCATTCACAGTCCACAAAAATTGATTTCCATCAAAATACGCCGATTATGGCTAATTTCCTAAATCGATTTACCACGAATCGATCCCTAGAGCTAATCTATGGAAAGTCTAACGTCATGAGCGAAATCTAGAGATTTAACTTACCTAAAGGAAGTTAAAACAGGGCTAAGGGTGTGGCGATGACCGGCGGCCACCACGACGACGGCGGATTCCGACGGATTTAGTTTGAACCGGGGCTGTTCAAGGGCTAAAATAATATCAAATTAAGCTGGAAAAAAAAGTATATGACATGAATATGGGTTCTAGGGACAGCCGGGGTTGATATATATCAACGGGAACCAAAATCCAAAATCTGGAAATCTAAAACAGATTCATCGACCGAAATGTCAAAGAAGATTTGAAAGGCCAAACGATCTTGGATCGAAATGATTCAAGTTGGAAAAGAACTACAAGATAATGAAATAAAACATATCCGAAAATCAAGATGATCCAACGGTCAGATTTCTGTCGGTGGCCAGTTGAAGTTGGCACTAGAAAACTGGGCCGCGAGAGAGAGAGATCCGAAATTTAGAGAGAGAAAAAGGGAGAGAATCTGCTGATGAGAGAAAGAAAAAGAGAGGAGAGAGAGAGTAGATATTATCCCTAGCATGCATTATTGAGATTACTATTCATCGAAAGCGACTTAAGGCTGAACGAATTGACTGATTTTTTTAGCTATCAGTGAATTTTCGGACTGATAGAGAATTGGGCCTCAATAATTTCGGTCAAACTAGTCAAATTGGTCAAAAAGATGACCAACTAGATATTTCTCGAAATTCGTGAAATTTCAGGACTAAGTGGGACTCAATCGGTACTAATTTGGCTCAATCGTGATCGGAAAATGACTTCGGATTTCATCGTAAAATTCTTCTAGCCTCTCTAAAAATATTCTTACACTCATGCTATGGAGTCTAGCTCAAATCAGAGGCAAGATAGGAATTTCTAATTTTGCCCCTTTTTCATTTGGCATTCCGAGATCCATCTGCCCATTTTTCGCCTTTCAAGGTAAGGTCCAAATTCACAACTGTGACGCTCATGAGAGTCGATTGTCCTATTCCGGAACTCAATCATGACATCATTCATAAGATGGCAACTTTAAATAAATTCTCAAACTAACGGGTGGCTTTTAGAAGTCACGCGTATCGACCGTTTGGTCCACGTGCTTATATTCCTAGCTAGCTTTTCCCTTCTGGTTAGTTATCCCGAAGTGATCAGTTTCGAGTGAGATCCATTTATAGCGCCTTTATGAAATAACCATTATATATTCAAATTCCGAAAAAGGGTCGAATTTCAGAATGTCACACATTAATAGTTCAACACAAAGTTCGTGTCCCGTAGGTAATAATAGTACAAACACAAAGTTCGTGTCCCGGTCAATATTAGCACGATGTACATCAGTACCAACTTCCTAAAGAGCAAACCATAGTATTAGGAAAACTGAAAACCGTCGCAATTCCCTAATGCGCAAAAAATCGCTTATGGGTTCATCAACTCAAGGACATGGAGAACGAAAATTGGCTAAGGCATGACACAAAGTGGGATGTACATCAGTAGACAGCACCTGACACGTTTGAGAACAACAGTGATGCGAGCAGACATGAGTCCGAACCTTGGGTCCGTATCTTGCCATCCAATGTCGAGAACCAATAACTGCCCGATGATTATGAGTATTGTATAGATACACATGACGGCTTCAAGGTTAGTGATGGCTGGAATGCCCGTGGTTCCGATGGCACCAAGCAGGATCTAAAGCAGGATCTTCTCCAGGAGATGAATAGCAGCAATTCCGTCTGCATGCTCTGCTCCACGTCTTGAAGAAAAAATCCAAAGAAATACTTGATAGAAGCTCAAGTGTTGAGCCATTTTTGCATCATATAGAAGACAATCTTTCCAAAAGCTTTCGGAACAACCAATTTAAGTTTGAAAGTGTTCGCGTGATTTGAATCCGGAATATCTTTCACCGAAATTCGTATTTCGATTTTTATTATGAAGGGTTCTGCGGCTCTGTTCTGATGGAAAGTCAGGGAGAACAGGCGAACGGGTGTGTGCGATTAACGAAAGAGATGGAAATGGTGAAGATTTACTATCTATGCTACTCCTAATTGACTGGTAATGGAAATAGATTGCTTGAAATCGAAAGTACAAGGAAAGGAAAGTACGGGAATGTTAACACGCTACACTACGAACAGCAAAGTAGGCTAAAGCTTCAAAGAAACAGAATGTCTTTCTTGGATGATTGTGGAGAGGTCCCTTTCTTTCCTTCCTTTCGAGTACTTATCCTTCTTGCGTTTCTAACCGCTCAAGCAGTTAT
The DNA here is from genome assembly GCA_016432845.1 of Psidium guajava. NCBI lineage: Eukaryota > Viridiplantae > Streptophyta > Magnoliopsida > Myrtales > Myrtaceae > Psidium > Psidium guajava. Next base: position 39,146,989 of record CM028228.1, read on the forward strand.
TTTTTTGATTTCAAATCTTTGAATTTTGGCGCTGTAATTCTCCTCTAATCCATGATCTTCACATCTTCCCGAGCAATGAATATCTGATTATATCCCGAGTGTCCATCCACTTGTGATAGCATCTCATTTCCTGATGCTGAGTCGATCAACATATCTGCAACGGGCATGTGGTACTCGTCTTTCGGAGTAGCAGCATTAAGATTCCGAAAATCAATACACACCCGCAATTTTCCATTTTTCTTCTTCACTGGGACTATGTTAGAAATCCATTCCACATACCTGGCCGTCTCTATGAATCCCACCCTCAGCAATTTTTTGATCTCTTCTTTAATTTTGTTAATCACATCTGGGGCAAACCTCCTTGCTTGCTATTTGTGTGGGCGGAATCCTTTTTTAATTGGTAACCTGTGCTCAACAATTTCTCTTGACAGCCCTGGCATTTCATGGTAATCCCAAGCAAAGCAATCCTTGTACCTGGTAAGCAGCTCTACTAAATCATCTCTCATGCCCCCTGGCAGAAGCGCACTTATAAATATGGGTCGGTAATGCTCACCCTTCCCGATATTTATCTCAACCAGAGGATCTTCCGTTTCTATGGACTTGATTTCTTCTTTAACCGGTGAATCTTCCCATTCTTCAATACAGTCTGATACCTTCTGATCTTGCTGGGCCACTTCAGCCAAGTACACCAAATACCTTTTTTCAGTTTCTTGTAACAATGTATCGACTTACATAAAGATCTTTCAGGTCTTGAGATGCCAAGCTCGACTTAGGGATCCATTCGTTTCTCCCCTTACCGAAGCGGTGAAATGCATAAGACCGTGAGTCGGTCTCAGGAATCTCCAAAACTTGGTTTTCATTCGGATAGCCTTCATCTTCTGGATGGATCTCTGTCCATCCTATTGGGATGACTTTCCCATCTGCCTTAACATACTCTACTTTCTTTCTATTCCAAAACGCCAACATCTGGTGTAATGTAGATGGCACACATTGATTGTCATGAATCCAATCTCTTCCTAGCAACAAATTGTATGCGCCATCTAACTCGATCACGAAGAAAGTAGTCCTTGACATTTTGGACCCAATAGTAAGATTTACCACAACAGCTCCTTTCACACTTGTCACTTCTCCCAGAAAATCGGATAATTGTACATTTGACGGTGTGATCTCATCATCTCTCTTACCCAACTTCCTAAAGTTTCCGTACGACATTAAATTCAAAGTAGCCCCAGCGTCCACAAATATCTTACTTACGGGCCTTCCATCCATTATACCCGATATAAGCAATGACTTTAGATGTTTAGCTCTCTCAATTGGGACTTTCTCAAACTCCATTACTTCATCCTCAGAAAAGCGAAACTCTGCCATAGCTACCTCTCTCTCAGAGATGTGTCCTGAATCTTCTTCCACCGTTAAGCTTATCCCGAATTCAGGTGGGAGTTTCGCATTCACCATCCCGATTCTTCCTGGATGGTCACGTTCTTTCGGCATTTTAGACTTCCCTTTCCGAAGTCGATTAGCCTCGTTGTCTTCAGGCTTCATGCGACCTTAACTGAAACCATATTCATGTTTCTAGGCCAGCTCTACCGTGAACTATCCAAAATCTATTATTGGTCATCCTTCCCGAACTTTCTCTCTCTTAATCAATTCTTGCCTTGAACTTTCTTCTTGCTGACTCAGAGTAAGACCCTCTTCTACTTCTTCTTTCTTTGCTTCGGCAGCATTTTGTCTCCATACCCAATTTCTTCCTCCATGACCTGGGGTTGCCCTGCCTCTTCAAGCTTGTTCAAAATACCTCTGCTTGCTTTTCTGCCTTTGATTCTTCCTCTTGAGGGTTCGGTATGATGCTTGGCCAGGCGGCTTGACTTCTCTCCACTTTCCTTTGGGAAGATTGTATGGAATTTTGTAAGTCCTTTTCCTCTCACCTTTAGGCAGGGTTGCCTGTAATGATATTTCATCATCATTTTTTTCTTTTAGGAACATCATATTCGACCTTGGAAATCTTCCTTTTCTCAACCTCCTGTGGTGGAAGTCTAGGTTGTGGATCATTAAATTCTTTCCCCCAACCAGTCGATTTAACCGATAATTGTGGTTGTTTGAGGTAATATGGTTTTCCATAATATACAACGTACTCAAACTTCCCACTGGGTTTTCCAAGAAAACCTACTTCTGGGTCTCCATCTTGGTAACATTGCCAAAGACTCTATTTCTTGGTTGGCTTACTTGAGGCTTTGCTACTCTCACTTTCTTGATTATTACACTAACTCGCGTGAACTTTCTTGTCCTGTGATACTTTGGGACTATTTTCCTTTCCGACTTTCTCCAAGATGAGAACTGGTTGGTTGTCAAATTCATCTCCCCAACCAGATGGCTCAATAGGCAATGATGGTCGTGTGAGGTACTCTGGCTTACTGTAAGACACAACATAATCATATTTGCCACTTGGCTCTTCAAGAAGTCCAACCTCTAGGTCCCCTTCTTTGTAACGCTGCCACAAACTTTTCTTTTTGACCAGCTTACTTGCGGTCTTACCCACTTCATCAATTTGGGACTCGCCTTGACTTTTCTCTGATTCCCGAACTTGCCGATTACAATGCTCTCTCTGGCGGTCGCAGCGCGCTAACTCATGCCAATCTTCTAATTTTAACTACGTGCATTTCCTATCCCTTACATGCTCTTGGGAAGAAATGTTGGGAACTACAATCTCGGATTTGACTTTGCTTACTTGTGTTTCCTTCTTAGGCTCTCGAGAGAAATTTTGTGTCTGGATAGGCTCTTCTAGTATCGTTTCTTCAAGCATTCTTCGTACTTCATCTTGCTTTCGAGAATAGAACCTATTTTGGTATCCTCCCCTAGTTCCGCGGGTCAAATGACTTGTGGAATTATTGTCAAACCCTCTTCGGGGCCTGATGCTTCCCCGTGAAAGAACCTGATCAGTATCTCCCTCTAGTTCTGTGGACTAGATGACTTATGGAGCCATTTTCAAAACCTCCTCAAGGTCTAATACTTCCCCAAATGAAGGGACCTGATTGATATCTTCCTCTAGCCTCTCGAACAAATCGATATTCTGACCAATGTTGTTCTTGATGATTCAGGTCTTGGTAACAATGAGAGCATACACCTTCGGTTTGATAACCCGACGGGGTATGAATATTCATCATTCCCATCATCTTAGGAAAAGGATCTGCATCTACCTCCATTGGTACTTTCCCTTTGTCTTCGGCAAATTTAATCTTGCCCTACCAAATCGCTTCTTTTATAGTCTTCCTGAAAACGATGCAATTCGCTGTGTTGTGACTGTTCGAGTGATGCCACTTACAATACCTTTTGTCTACCAATTCTTCCTTAGATGGGATTTTCTGTCCTTCAGCTAACTTCATCACCCCATCTTTCAGCAACAGGTCAAATATCTCATCTAACTTGTATATGTCGAATGAGTAACTGTTTGACTCTCTTGCCGTTGCGAACTCTTTTACCCTTGCTGGTTTAAGAGCTGGGCACACATATGGTTTGTCTAACACTATTGTAGCCACTGCTATCTCCCTTTCTTCTTCCTCTTCCATCAGATCCTTCATTTCGGGATTACCTGCCCCAACCAATGCGTGTTTATTCTCTTTCATTGATCTCCTATCTTTCTCTTTCAACAGGTGTTCATACTTTGAGACCTGATTGTTAGTTGGAAGAGGTCATCGAAAGTTTGACCTTCAAAGTGCTCCCGACGGTTAAATTTTAACCCATTAAACGCCAGATCGGTAAATTCTTTCTCAGTGAGAGACGTCAGGCATCGGTTTCTTGATTTCTTGAACCGAGCGATAAATTGGTCTGCAGTTTCTCCGCTATATTGATGCATTCTTGCAAGATCGGCTACTGATACTTCAGGCACTGACTGATAAAACTGAGAATGAAATTGCCTTTCCATCTCATCCCACGTTTGAATTGAATTCATTGGTAGGTTGGTATACCATATAAATGCTGTCTTGGACAACAACATGGGAAATAGCTTGAGCCTCAAATACTCATTTCTCCCTGCTTCTCCGTATTGTGCTAAAAATCGTCCTACGTGCTCCATGATTGATTAGTCTTCTTCTCTACTGAACACAACAAAATCAAGTGTTTTAAATCCTCTGGGGTATGGGATATTATCCACCCAATCTGGGTGTGGCTTCCTAGATACCGGCCTTAGAACACCCTTGTCTACTCCCATCTGCTGGAGCACGATCTCAGCTACTCGGTCAGGATTCCATGGTCTCACATTCTGCTGGCCAACCTATGCCTCTTGCCCCCTAGGATCAACTAGTATGGGCCTATCGACTCCTTGATTCTTTGCGTTGAAGTTAACAGGTGGTACTGGCCTACATGGTTGATTCCCGATGCCATGTGGATATACCGGAACTCCAGGAGGCCTCATTAGTTCGGGATTGGGTATATTCGGCACCTGATGTACATTCTGGACATTTGGGCTGGCTGTATTACCCTCGGCTAGACCACTTTGCGGGAAAGTATACCCACTAACTCCATTTACCAAGTTCATTTGAGTTGAATTCTCTGGCCTTAGTATGATCCTTACTGGGGAGGTTGAAGAGGGTCTCCTCCGCTACCTTGACCAGCGATAGGTGGACCATACATTGGAGGATAAGGCATGGCCATAGAAGCATTTACTTGAAAAGGAGGTTGAGATGATGAACCCGATCTCGATATTACTTTATTTATCGCATTGACTACCATTGGCTTGATGACATCAGTGACGTGTCGGATCATATGGTTGGTCAATTCATTCTGCTGTTCTTTGAACATTCTCTTCATCGTAGCTACCAGCGTAGCATCTGGTGCTAACACACGAGCTTGATCATCCGTTAACTGCCGTGGTATGTCAGTGGTAGCTCCTGTTGAATCTAGCAATATCACCTAGAGGGGTGAATAGGTGATTTAAAGAGATTTTAATGATAAGATGCGGAATTAATAATCAAATCAAAATGTATGCAGAATCAAAATCTGAACAAGTGAAATTAGAGATTCTAATTGTGAGCAAATTATGAATCTGAATGCAAATATGCAACTTCTGAGCAAGCAGATTCTGAATGCTAAGGCTGGCGTGCAAAACACAAAGATCAGAGTTATGAGATAGAGAAACTTGCACACAACAGTTATAGTGGTTCGGCTTATATCAAGCCTACGTCCACTCTCCCACGCTGACAGCCGATAGGCTGATTTCCACTATATATAATTGAGGATTACAAGAATTTGTATGCTTCTCACACGAATAGCCTCTCAACACATGTAAGTGGTGTCTCTCGTGTACAAAAGAATAATCGCAAGTTTGAATCGCTCAAAGCTTTGGAATTTTTTGTTCGTCACTCTACCCAATCGTCTTCGTTGATCCTCTTTTATACTCCTCTAACCTTGAACTAGCCGTTGGTCAAGGTGTCCCAAGGATCGCTCCTCAATCATTGATTGATCGTCATCAACCTTGATTAACGGAGACTGTATCAGAGAAGATCTTCTAGCCGTTGTAACAGAGTCTGAACGCTTTAGAGTCAGTCGCCCATACAACTGAGACTTCAGCTTTCCATAAGTAGAGTCAATCCAATCTTCAATATTCTTTGTATATGGAAGGTGTCATCCAACTGTAGATATTCTCCTGATTTGATGGGACAAGAATCCAGTCAATCAAATCACACAAACTTCCATAGATATCCTAGCCGTCTCGGAAACCTGCCATACGTGGGTTTTCAGAGTCTCTTATAAGACTGAGTCTGAAATTGTGTCTGAACATACTTCAGAGTCAGTTTACAACTGAAGTTCCTCTGATTCACTTCAGAATTAAGTAACGACTTTTGCTTCTGAAGGATCCTTACTGATGAGTCACATAAATCTTCTAGCCCATAGGTATTCAGATGCAGCTTCCTTGAAGTCTTTAAATGGAACTCTTCTTCATCTAAAGGCTTTAGAGACAACGCTCTTCCTTCAGAGACAGTTTCTCTTTCATCTGAACACCTTTACTTCTACAGACTTAGAAGTAGATACATGACATTTCTCTCTTGAGTCTGAACATCAGATCTGGATCTATATGAGCTTCTTTTCACAAACTCATCTCTGCAAAAGCAATTTCAATGTGTTAACTTAATTCTTGAATAGAAAAGGAAAGTTTTGTCAGAGTCAAAACATTCAGAAAGACAAACTTCTTCAACAGCTCCGACCATTACATTAGCTGCCGAATGCTCAGACTGATTACCATCGTTTGGATTGTTGACGTTGTCGTTCTGAACATCCACTTGATTTCTTGTTCTCACCATCTTTTCCAAAACTTACCACAAATGTCCCACCAGGCATGCCAAAAAGATATTCGCACGATTTGAATCGGGAATATCTTTCACCGAAATTCGTATTTCGATTTTTATTATGAAGAGCTCTATGGCTCTGTTCTGATGGAAGGTCAAGGAGAGCAGGCGAACGGATGTGTGCAATTAACGAAAGCGATGGAAATGGTAAAGATTTACTATCTATGCTACTCCTAATTGGTTGGTAACGGAAATAGATTGCTTAGAATTGAAAGTATAAGGAAAGGAAAGCACGGGAATGTTAACACGTTACATTACGAACAGCAAAGTAGTCTAAAGTTTCAAAGAAACAGAATGTTTTTCTTAGATGATTGTGGAGAGCTCCCTCTCTTTCCTTCCTTTCGAGTACTTATCCTTTTTGCATTTCTAACCGCTCAAGTAGTTATTTTTTCGATTTCAAATCTTTGAATTTTGGCGCTGTAATTCTCCTCTAATCCATGATCTTCACAACTGACCCATGTAAATCGGGGTCCATGCCTCCTATGATTTACAACTGCACCATCAACCGTCTCTTTTTGAATGATATCTCTAGGTTTTGGAAAACCTGTTCACGACCATAAGTTCTGCTCTGTATTTCCGAATTTCGGGATGTAATAATTTCCATGTCGTATATCTCTGATATGCCGAATCCGAGCACACTATGTCTTTCATTCGGCATACTTTCTTTTAAACTTCCCGAATGGCACACATATCCCGAATAGCACACATATCCCGAATGGCACACATATCCCGAATGGCACATATATCTCGAATGGCCAAACACTACCTTATTATTCAGTATGAAGTTTTTTCTCCTCACCATAGTTCGGGATCCACCAATGATTCCTTTTTCCACGTGTCCGGTATCAACAGGATCGGATCTAAGTTATGATGTCAAGATTCTAGTACAAATCATAGATAACGAGTCTATGCATTGTAAGAGTCTAACCTCTGTATGCACTGCAGGAGGGTAACCCATCTATTGATTAAGAACTAATTAAGCTAATTAAAAATCTTCTTTTGGACAAAATACAACAACAGAGAACTGAGGGATACATCCTGAACACCTACAAACCTTTCCTGACCTTCTCTTACAACATATTCACAAAACAAAACCATGCAAACGCGCAAAACTAACCAGGTAAGCCCCTTGCTTCTTATGGGGTAGAAACAGAGCAAAGCTAACCGCAGAGAAACAGACCATTTTCGACCGGCAACTCTCCATGGGCTGGTAAGTTGAACACTACAAGTTAAGAATTCATGAACGAGTTCATCTGATTTACATAGAGCGCATTTTTTTTTTCGCCGTTAAAACAGCATTCTCGAACGAGTTCATCTGGTTTACCTCGTTTTCAGGTCAAGCGTTCGGCGATTGCTATGTAATGCAGTGATTCAGCGGAATATACTGCCCACTCGGGCTTGGGGATGGCTCGCGCATCCTGTATCATTTTTTTCCACGTCTGAAAGTCGCGATGGTGACCTTGCAAGGTGGACGTGGTCATGGGATGAGGATTCAAATCAGAAGCCAAAAAGCATCAATATGTCTAGACTTATACCTATTGAAAATATTAAAATAAATTTTGGAAGAAAGTCAAAAAAAAGAAGAAGCCTCAATTTTTTACTATTAATGGACAACTTAGGTGTGCTTAAGCCTCAATTTTTTACTATTGATTGTCAAAAATGGACAACTTAGGTGTGCTTGAATTTGATAAAATTAAGTGTAGTCAAATAAAGACATTTAAGTTTGGCAAAAATTAGGTATAGAATTGGCTATAAATATGTGTGGTTTTCTTGTAAGTTTCATATCAAGGAGGAGAAGAAATAGAGAGAGAGAGAGAGAGAGAGAGAGAGAGAGAGAGAGAGAGTTTTCTTGTAAGAACAAGCTTAGAGCAAAGCTTGATTTTCTTTGTGTAAAACCTTGGCAAAGGTATTTTGTAGTATTGCTCTCTCATTTGTGTTTTTGTTATTCTCTCCAAATTAAATCCTCCAAGCTTCTGCAAAATTCCTCCTTCCTTTTTATTTGGTTCCTACAATACCGACGAGGTCTCTAACCTGACGACAGGGACTATCAGAGCGGACACAAATGTAACTTTGGGCATATTAGGCAATGTACATCCATTATATGTAGGCGCCAATTCTTTATCCCACAGGATACTTCCACAGCTCTGAGTGTTAGCATATCTCAACCGTCAATGCTTGCCACATTCACAAGCATCGACGGTTGAGAATTGATTGAAACGCCGACCAAATGCCTTCGAGATAGAGGGTCTTCATCCTCTGATCATAATCGGAAAGTTCAATTATATTAATTGCACGGGGGTATTTCCACCCCCCCTAAATAATTTAATTCACCCAATTTTCACCAAAAAGACAAAATTACGCTTAATCATTTAATTGCGATTTAATGTGTTAATCCCAAATTTATTTATAGGCATAGCTTGAAAAGAGAAATAGAAAGTAGTATGTTGAGCAAATTTATGGATAAGTCAATTAGAATCTAGAAAATTTTAACATAGACAGTTTTTTTAACATAATCATCTTTTTATAAATGTTCAATTTTGTCGTGCATAACACAATCAAACCCCTTTTTATCCATTTTCTTTCATATCCATATACATGTAATGGGATAATGGGATGAAGTAAAAAGTAGGGATAAGTTCTCTTGTCACAAAAGTGCAATTAAGTTTTAAAACTTGCAAAAAGTATAATCGAGTCCTAAAACTTGTTAAATTGGTGCAATCAAATCCTTTTGTCAACACCATCAATTTGTCTAATACAAAATGCTGACGTAACATTTTTAAATTAATTTTTTCTATCCTACGTAGCATTTTATATTTTCTTTTCAATTCTAATTTAAATCAAATTTGAAAATAGTAAAATATTAAATTTAAAAAGCTAATTCATAAAAGAAATTAAAAGGGAAGGGCCTTGCTAGTGAGGGGCCACTGCTGCTGCCGATCGTCGGAGGGACCGACATAGTTCACGGGCGAGGGTGTACCTGTCTGAGATCTCCTACTGCCTTTTTGTTTTCTTTTTTTCTTTCTTTGTTCGATGGGAAACAAAGGATAGAACAACTTTTTGGCTCATTTTGCTTAACGATGTACTGAGACAAAATGGATCACCTATTGTTTTTGTTCAGATGGGACCAGTTCCTTCTAGTCACTTGGTTTTGGAGACAAATTTCACCGGCATTATCGATGCTCGATTTTTGTCGAAATACATAGGGCAAATCGTGTATCTCAGTTGAGTTTTTGCGCCTGATTGTCATTTTCTTCTTGATCTTCTTTTATAAAAAGGAGTTCTTGTTGTTGTTCGCCGAAATAGAGGTTCCGACTCACTACCGTACTGGCTCGGTTGTGTTTTCGGGTTTTCTTCTTAGTCTGGGGTTCGAAACTTGCATGTCCCATCGAGAAATAGAGAACATCAACCTACAACGTCGCGTCTTCACCTTCCTAATCACCATAGCCACCCCTACCTCTCTCAGACCACTTCCAGGTCTGGGTTGAAATGCCTCGACCCGCAACACCTTGCTAAGGATGAGTGATGGTCATAGGCCCCATGGGAAGGGCCAGTGTCGCCCAGATCTAGGTGAGCCTCGCTTGCCTTTAGCTGGGGCCGGTAAGGCCTCACTCGAGATTGGCAAGCACTGGCCACTCTCGCCTAGGGCCGGTAGAGGTCATTAGCCCCTCCAGCAATGGCAGCGACGGTGGCTGCGCCTCACCGGCAAAGCCTTGCCTTACTCTGCCCTCCTCTTTTTGTTTTTTGTTTCCCCTCCTCTTTTAGCTTTAAAATTTAATATTTTAGTCTTTTCTAGTTTTTCTAATTTAATTAAATAAGAATTGAAAAGAAAATAATGAAAAATGCCACGTAGGATAAAGAAATTAGTTTAAAAATTCCACATCAACATTTTCCATTAAACAATTGACGGCATTAACGAAAAGACTCGATTGTACTAATTTGACAAAGTCAAATCATGATATTTTCCCGTCTCTGATCACGTCGACTGCCATTATTCCATTACGTGAATGCTATTTTATTGGGGGAAAAAAACCCGCACTCTACGTATAGCCGGTGAACTTCGTGCCACCCAGCTTTTTTCCCGTGTTCTTTTTCATCTTTTTTGTTATTGATTCAGGTTTTCGTTATCGATGTTCATAATGACTCTTAGAGCAGAGCGTGTACTTAGGGGCACATTCCAGTGGATGTAAAGTGGCTTGTTTCTGGCATTTCCTCAATTTGGATCCCCCTGATTTTTTATCTTATATTCTTTTGCAAAATTGATCTAGATTTTTATTCACGATGTTCATAATGAACTGGCTTTCAAAACAGAGCACATTTTCATTGGTGATAGAGTACATTTGGATTCCTAGAAGCAATAATCCCAAACGATCGAGTTTGTCTAAGGAGAGTGAAATACAATAGTAACTGCTATTTCTTTTTGAAATTCACATGGTGTTGGAAAGAATGCGACCTTCTTTTAAAGTTTCTTGTCGGGAAAATTTTGTATGTTGATGAAGAGACGCGACCGTATACAAACTCTGGTTTCTTTGTGCTGTCCAGAGAAACTCATATCAAGAACAATGTAAAGTCTTGTTAACTTTTCCTCCAAAGAAAAGATAATACCTGCATAAGCATGGGGCTTCCCTGGTATTTCTTTTTGCATCTGGGTGGTTTTGTTTTGGGCATCAGTGCCGTGGGAGTGGGTCGGAAAAGGTTTGTAGGTGTTAAGGACGTATGCGCTCGTATTCTGACATTACATTTTGTCCAAAAGTAGAGTTTCCGTTTGCTTAATTATTTGGATCATCGGATGGGTTAGACTCTTGCACTGCGTAGACTCGTTAGCTGTGATTTGCACCAGAAGCTCGAAATCATAACGTGAATTTTAAATTTCCTTTTGACCTTAAATTGGTAATTCTCAAATTTGTTCCTGCAAGTACATTAATTAAGAGGCCTTGGGAATCGGTTGATGTTTATGGTAGACTCGTATATTGATAGCTTTTGGAAGAACATTCTCTTGTATGATGGGGAGAGAGAGCTCACCATTAAGCTTTTGCGTAAGACTATCTTCCAACAAGTAGCTTGCTGATTTTAATTCGAAGATATGGAGCAAAGCTTGGATTTCAAATCGCTGCAGCGTACAATGAACATCTTGATTCCATGGAGGAGACCCTATTTCCAGCCACTAGGGACATGCATATCTATACAGCTCCACCCAACGTCACCGGTGCATCCATCATGCTTATCTACACGGTGGTAAAAAAAAGTCCGGCGAAAATTAACTGTCGAGATAGGAAGGCAAGATGATGGCCCATGGTTCTAATTTGTGTATGCTCTAGTTTCTATTGTTCTTGGATGCGTGGCCTGCAATCTGTTGATTTACATTCTGCTTGGTGGCATGCCTTGGTTGATTCTCATTCACTGCGCCTTGATGTTGATAATCCTTTTGAATTCGAACTTGAGGATACATTAGAGAATTGGTTTTCCCAATGTTTTTGGGTACTAATTGCGAAGTTGGTTTTGAGGTGCGTCTCGCCCATGCTGGCTTGGACATGAACCTCGTGTTGTACTATTATTACCTAAAACACTCTTTACATCACAGTGCAGAATATATTATGATGATGAAGAAGAAGATGATACTAGTTAGTTAAGATCCTATTGCAATTCAATAAAACCGGAGAAATAGGGATTTTTTTTTTCTTTGGCTAGAGAGCAACAGACAGGAGAATTCATTCAAAGAATCCAAGAAAGAAAACTATTTTCCTAACTCACTGATATTTCGATACACGAATTGCGATTTGATGTAGTTCATAACTCTAATCCCAAAGTCAGCAATGTTCTAAACACTACCTTGATATGTACTTTCAAGTCACAAATGAAACCTACTTAGTGATGCACGGGTTAACACGAAAATATTGCACGAAATCCTAATAGAGCGTAGATTTAGGCCAGGGTACTTGTATGAAATACTTTATGAGATGAAGATTAATTTGGGTAAACTTGTCATGGGCTAGCAATTTCGAATTTTTAATAGCTTCCCAATACTTTCTATTGGGAAAGAGCTCTATCTTATTTTTGCTTAGTACTAATTTCACCTCTAAAAATTATATCTTTGAATTTTTGCTTGGTTTAATTTTATCGTCTGTTTCAAATGAAGCGAGTTTATTGGTTACTAAATTTAATCGTGCAATATATCGGTGGGATCAACTTTGAAGACTTAAGCAGCCGCCACGGGCTCGAGCAAGGTTCGGGTTCTTTGTCCCGTTGGGATCAAAGAAGGCCCCAAAATTTCAAACCTTGAAAAGAAATGGTAATCAGGTCGACTTTTAGGAATCACTTCTGACATCGGTCTTTGTCCTATTCCTCCTTCCTTTTGTCTAGGCTCTAATTTCTAACCTTGGAAATCCATGTCGACCAACGACAGATTGAAGGGAGCGCAAAGCCCGTTTGGTTGGTTAAATTGTGAGATGATTCTGTCCAGAAGTTTTGAAGAAACCCAACCCCCGAATGACATCGATCCGGAGATTCATTCTCTCTTCCGCGATTCACATTGATGTTCTTTAATTAATTTAGGATAAATGCATGGAAAATCCTAAAATTTGTCACGAAAGTGCGATTGAGTAATAAAATTTTCAAAAAATTTTGAGGCGGGCGGAGGGAAAAATAGAAAAGAAAAAAGAATGAAAAAGTGTAATTGTGTTACCCGATTTGGATGGTGAAATCTTCACATTTTGCAAGTCGAATTCCTTTGAGAAGTTTTCATATCGGTCAACACATTAGCGTCATTATCAGCAAGACCGAAAATTGCATAGTCAAAAGAGGAAAAACACAACAATAGAGGCAGTCAAACAACAGACCTAATACTCCTGAACACTACTAATTCAGCCTGTACAGGCACAGAAGCTCAAGCGTCAAACAAATGTGATTCCAAAAGATCGAGCGAGAAGTAGAAGAAAGAAAGAAGAACGAACAATTACCAGCTTAGAGTACAAGCTCCTCTTGATGAGCCGCTGAGAGTTCCACCACTTGATATCAGAGGCCACGTGACTAATGAACAACGAAATCAATCCCAGACTGAAGAGCATAATGTGATTGGGATGAGGTTGGGATGAGGATGAGGTCACAAACCGCGTCTAAATCGCAATTTGTGAATCAGAAGATTAATGAAAGAAGGTAATGTGATTCTTTCTCAATTTGAATAAATTCCCCTGTTTTTCTACGGCTAAAGAAAAAAAAAACTCCCTGCTTCTCCAATTTTATATTATCGCATCGGATCTTAACTAAGCAATATCATAGCATTCATCATCATTGTATATGCTGCTTCATGATGTGCAAGGTATTCGAAGTCATAGTAGTACTACTCAAGATTCATTTCAAAGCCTGAGGACACACATCAAAACCAACTTCTCAAAAGAGCAATCCACAATATCTGGAGAACTAGAAGCCGTCACTATTCTTTAATTCGCGATGAATGCAAATGCCATCAGGATGCAAAGAACGACAATTGGCCAAGGCATGTCACCAAGCAGAATGTACATCAAAAAACCACACTTCACACTTTCAAGAGCAATGGCGATGAGAGCAGATGCTAGTCAGAACCTTGGGTCCATAGCCTGCCCTCCCATCTTAACAATTTTGAGCAGTTTGTTGATAAGCATGACTTTTGCATAGGTAGTGTTGGCTGGATCACCCATCAACTCGATGATTTGATTCAAGAACCTCGCTAGGGAACGAACACGTCGGGTACGTGCTGCAATTCAATCTGCAAGCTCTGCTCTGCCTCTTGGAAACAAAATTTAGTGTACATTCTTTTGGAAAAATTCAAGTTTTGAGCTCTTTCTGCATCATATAAGTCGGCAGTCTTTCCAAAAGCTTCTAAGAACTACCAATTTAAGTTCCTTAGGAAATTTGATGCGGTATGATGCCAAGCTTCTAGTGCAAAATTATAGATAATGAGTATGCATCACAGGAGTCCAACTTCTGTTGTATGTACTGCAGGTATGAAACCCATCTAGTGATCCCCGGCTAATTGGCTAGTTAAAGCTATTCTTTCCAACAAAACAGAACATCAAAGTACCAGGAAATACCTCCTTAATGCCTACTAACATTTCCTAACCTTCTCTTACAATACTTATTCACAAAACAAGCCACCTGGACGCGCATAACTGCCAGGTTAGCCCCCATGCTTATCGGGTAGAAACAGAGTAAAGCTAATTGCAGGTCTTTTATGTTTTCTTGGGAGGAAAAGCTAGTAAGACTTTCAATTAATACGTTGTTCTTAATATGAGTTTCTGTTGAGGAAAGAAAGAAACACAGTGCATATACAGTCGTGTCTCTTCATCAATGTGACAGAATTTTGCCCCCCAGAAACAGAGTGTATATACAAATATACAACCAGGTAAGGCCTATACTGACTGGGTAGAAGCTCAGTCTTGGCTAGAACCTAGAAACCAGTCTCGGGTATTCCGGTAGAAGACTCAAGTAGAAACAGAGTCTCAAGCTACCCGAGACGCGGGTACAAGCTCGGTGGTTGGTCTTTGTACTGAGAATGAAGCTGAGTTGTTCAGGTAGGAGACTGGAGTATAAACAGGGTCCCCGTCCCAAGCTACAAGCTCAGGGGTCACCCTCATACCGAGCATGAACCTAAGTTTCAGTCCGAGAATGTACCCAAGTCTAGGTTTCTAGCTTCTAATTGAGACTCGAGTAGCTTGTACCGAACAAGTCTTGCCAACAAAACAGCATCGTCGTTATGGAATATACAGCCAGAATCTGGTTCTTCTCTAGCCGTAGAAAAACAGGGGAATTATTCAAAGAATTTGAGAAAGAATCACATTATCCTCATTCATTAATCTTCCGATTCATAAATTGCGATTTAGACGCGGTTTGTGACCTGATCCTGATCCCAACCTCATCCCAATCACATTATGCTCTTTTGGTCTGGGATTGATTTCGTGGTTCATTGGTCACGTGGCCTCTGATACCAAAGTGGAGGAACTCTCGGCGGATTATCCAGAGAAGGCCCTAAAATGTCAATGCGGAGGGATTACGGTGCGGAGGGACGTGTCAGTGTAACACACATTGACACAAATTCTATGTGCACGCAGGATTGACAGACATATACGAAAACACCCTCGCGGAGCACGAAAATGTGTGTCACAGTGACACATCCGTGAGGGTATTTTCGTAAATGTGTGTTACAGTGACACGTCCCTCCCCCACCGTAATCCCTCCGCATTGAAATTTTGGGGCCTTCTTTGATCCCAACGGGACAAAGAACCTAAACCTTGCTTGAGCCCGTGGCGGCTGCTTAAGTCTTCGAAGTTGATCCCACCGATATATTGCACGATCAAATTTAGTAACCAATAAACTCGCTTCGTTTGAAACAGATGATAAAATTAAACCAAGCAAAAATTCAAAGATATAATTTTTAGAGGTGAAATTAGTAAGAAGCAAAAATAAGATAGAGCTCTTTCCCAATATAAAGTAAGATACAATTAAAAATTAGAAATTGCTAGCTAGCCCATGACACATTTACCCAAATTAATCTTCATCTCATAAAGTATTTCATACAAGTACCATGGCCTAAATCTACACTCTATTAGGATTTCATGCAATATTTTCGTGTTAACCCGTGTATCGCTAAGTAGGTTTCATTTGTGACTTGGAAGTACATATCAAGGTAGTGTTTAGAACATTGCTGACTTTGGGATTAGAGTTATGAACTACATCAAATCGCAATTCGTGTATCGAAATATCAGTGAATTAGGAAAATATTTTTCTTTCTTGGATTCTTCGAATCAATTCTCCTATTTCTGTCTAGCCAAAGAAAAAAAAAATCCATAGTTCTCCGATTTCATTGAGTTGCAATAGGATCTTAACTAACTAGTTTCATCTTCTTCTTCATCATCATAATATATTCTGCTCTGGGATGTAAAGAGTGTTTTAGGTAACAATAGTACAACACGAGGTTCATGTCCAAGCCAGCATTGGCGAGACGCACCTCAAAACCAACTTTGCAATTAGTACACAAAAACATTGGGAAACCCAAAAACTATCACCATTCTCTAATGTATCCTCAAGTTCGAATTCGAAAGGATTATCAACATCAAGACACAGGGAATGAGAATCAACCAAGGCGTGCCACCAAGCAAAATGTAAATCAACAGATTACAGGCCACGCATCCGAGAGCAATAGAAACTAGAGCATACACAAATTAGAACCATGGGCCGTCATCTTGCCTTCCTATCTCGACAGTTAATTTTCGCCGGACATTTTTTACCACCGTGTAGATAAGCATGATGGATGCATCGGTGACGTTGGGTGGAGCTGTATAGCTATGCATGTCCCTGATTGCCGGAAATAAGGTCTCCTCCATGGAATCAAGATGTTCGTTATACGCCGCAACAATTTGAATTCCAAGCTCTGCTCCATATCTTCGAATTGAAATCAGCAAGCTACCGGTTAGACAATAACCTTACCCAAAAGCTTAATCGCGTGCTCTCTCCCCATCATACAAGAGAATGTTTTTCTAAACTATCAAGATACGAGTCTACCATAAACATCAAGTGATTCCCAAGGCCTCTTAACTAATGTACTTGCGGGAACATGTCGAGACTTACCAATTTAAGTTCAAAAGGAAATTTGAAGTTCATGGTATGATTTCGAGCTTCTGGTGTAAATCATAGCTAATGAGTCTATGCAGTGCAGGAGTCTAACCCATCTGATAATCCAAATAATTAAGCAGACAGAAACTCTTTTTTTGGACAAAATGTAATGTTGGAATACGAGCGCGTACGTCCTTAACACCTATAAACCTTTTCCAACCCACTCCCACAGCACTGATGCCCAAAACAAAACCACCCAAATGCAAAAAGAAATACCAGGGAAGCCCCATGCTTACCCGGTAGAAAGTAAAGCAAATGCAGGTACTAGTTAGACAAGACTTTACATTGTTCTTTGGAGGAAAAGTTAACAAGACTTTACATTGTTCTTGATATGAGTTTCTCTGGACAACACAAAGAAACTAGAGTTTGTATACGGTCGTGTCTCTTCATCAACATACAAAATTTTCCCGACAAGAAACTTTAAAAGAAGGTCGCATTCTTTCCAACACCATGTGAATTTCAAAAAGAAATAGCAGTTACTATTGTATTTCACTCTTCTTAGACAAACTCGGTCGTTTGGGATCATTGCTGCTATGAATCCAAATGTACTCTATCACCAATGAAATATGCTCTGTTATGAGGGCGACCCAGTATGCTCTGTTCTGAAAGCCAGTTGATTATGAACGTCGTGAATAAAAATCTGGATCGGTTTTGCAAAAGAATATAAGATAAAATCGGGGGGATACAAATTCAAGAAATGCCAGAAACAAGCCACTTTACATCCTCTGAATGTTCCCTAAGTACACGCTCTGCTCTGAGAGCCATTATGAACATCGATGTGTAGGAACCAAATAAAAAGGAAGGAGGAATTTTGCGGAAGCTTGGAGGATTTAATTTGGAGAGAATAACAAAAACACAAATGAGAGAGCAATACTACAAAATACCTTTGCCAAGGTTTTTACACAAAGAAAATCAAGCTTTGCTCTAAGCTTGTTCTTACAAGAACTCTCTCTCTCTCTCTCTATTTCTTCTCCTCCTTGATATGAAACTTACAAGAAAAACCACACATATTTATAGCCAATTCTATACCTAATTTTTGTCAAACTTAAATGTCTTTATTTGACTACACTTAATTTTATCAAATTCAAGCACACCTAAGTTGTCCATTTTTGACAATCAATAGTCAAAAATTGAGGCTTAAGCACACCTAAGTTGTCCATTAATAGTCAAAAATTGAGGCTTCTTCTTTTTTTGACTTTCTTCCAAAATTTATTTTAATATTTTCAATAGCCTCCCTTAAAATTGATTTTGGAAGTTCATAACGCCAAGCATCGTCTTCAATCTTTCGAACAAATCAGCCTTCAATGGTTTTGTCAGGATATCTGCAATCTGGTCTTCTGATCTGCAGAAATTAAGTTCAATTTCACCATCTTTGACTTGCTCACGAATATAGTGATACTTGATGTCGATGTGCTTGCTCCTGCCATGAAATACAGGATTCTTGGCTAATGCAATAGCCGACTTATTGTCACACATCAATTTAGTAGGACCTGCTTGTTCATGCATCAATTCACGCAGCATCCATCGAAGCCATATTGCCTGACAGGCCCCTGAAGCTAATGCCATGTATTCTGCTTCAGCTGTCGAGAGTGCAACAACCTGCTGTTTTTTCGAAGACCAAGAAATTACTCCTGATCCAAGAAAGAAAGCATACCCTGAAGTACTCTTTCGAGTCTCAGTATCACCTGCCCAATCACTATCTGTATACCCCAACAGATCAAAGTTGTCAGTATAAGAATATAAAATTCCATGATCACGAGTTCCACTGACATACCGCAAAATTCTTTTTGCCGCCTGTAAATGTGATTGGTATGGTTTCTCCATGAACCTGCTAATAATTCCCACTCCATAGGTAATATCTGGTCTTGTAGAAGCCAAATATCTTAAACTGCCAACAATGCTTTTGAAATAAGTGGGATTTACCAATTCACCGGTTCCTTCTTTCTTCAGCTCTAAACGTTCAATTACGGGAGTTCGAATTGGTTTGAGCGATTCCATTTTTAATCGCTTCAGAATATCATTAGCATATTTCTGCTGTGAAATAAATATGCCATTATCTGTCTGCTTCACTTCAAGCCCAAGAAAATAAGACATCAATCCTAAATCAGTCATCTCGAACTGGCTAGTCATAGCCTCCCTGAATTCTGAAAACATTTTTTCACAGCTGCCTGTAAATATCAAGTCATCAACATAAATGCACACAATTATTATGTCACCGTTAGTATTTGACTTGATATACAGTGTATGCTCATACGGGCACTTTTGAAAATCACGCTCTAACAGGTATGTGTCGATACGTGTGTACCAAGCACGAGGTGCCTGTTTTAGCCCATACAAAGCCTTCTTCAGTTTGTAAACTTGATTTTCATGCCCTTTCTCATAACCCTGTGGTTGCTCCACGTAGACTTCCTCTTCAAGAACACCATTGAGGAATGCTGATTTCACATCCATTTGATGGATCTTCCAATGATTTTGAGCTGCAAGTGCTAAGATCATCCGGATGGTATCCATCCGAGCCACTGGTGCAAATACTTCAAAATAATCAATACCTGGCTTTTGCTTGTAGCCCTTTACAACCAGTCTGGCCTTGTAACGGTCCACCTGACCATTGGGTTGGTACTTCGTCTTGTACACCCACTTGACACCAATGGATTTCTTACCAGGTGGTAAAGAAGTTAGCACCCATGTGTCATTCTTCTCAATGGAGTGAATCTCTTCATCCATTGCATGAATCCACCTTTCATCTGCAGCTGCTTCATCATAGGTTACAGGATCACATTCAGCAAACAAACAAAAGTTTACCAATGTTTCATCAGTGATTCCGTTATTATCACTGCCATCGCCTCCTGTGACCACGTAATCCCTGAATTTTACTGGCGTCTCCCTCAGTCGTTGTGAACGACGTAGTGGTGGTTCTGAAGCTGCTGTTGGTGAAGATGTACCACTAGTTGAAGATGATGGAGGCTCTTCTATTTCTCTCTCCAATGGTTCATCTTCGATGGTGATGCTTTTCTGGTCACCCTTTTGGTTCCAGTCCCAAGCTTCATCTTCAAAAAACTGGACATCCCTGCTGATAATTACCTTTTCAGTGACTGGGTTATACAGCTTATAACCTTTAGTTGTGTCACTATAGCCAATGAAGATGCACTTCTCGCTTTTGTCATCCAACTTCTTTCTTCGTTCATCTGGTATATGGGGATATGCCACGCACCCAAATACTCGTAGAAACGAAACATCTGGCTTGTTGCCGCTCCAAGCCTCTTCTGGGGTTCTTCCAAGAACACTCCTTGTTGGACATCTGTTTAGTACAAATACAGCACAAGCAACCGCTTCTGCCCAAAAATTCTTAGGCAAATTTTTGGCTTTTAACATACTTCTTGCCATTTCAAAAATTGTCCTGTTCTTTCTTTCTGCTATACCATTTTGCTGAGGTGTATAGCTGGCAGTCAACTGACGTTTTACTCCATGAATTTTACAAAATTTGTCAAATTCATTTGAGGTAAATTCTCCCCCTCTATCCGATCTCAACGTCTTTAGAATAAAGCCACTATGTTTTTCAACATAGACTTTAAATTCTTTGAACTTGGCAAATGCTTCAGATTTTTCTCTCAAGAAATATACCCAAGTTTTTCTGGTAAAATCATCAACAAAAATCAGCATGTACCTTTTTTGTCCGACTGATTCAACCTCAATAGGGCCACATATATCTGTATGTACCAGCTCCAAAAGTTGCTTTGCTCTTCTGGCTTTCCCTACTGGAAATGATTCTCGATGTTGTTTTCCAACGAGACATCCTTCGCATGGACGATCTGGACATTCGATTAAAGGCATGCCGGTCACCATCCTTTTCTGAACCAGTAGTTTTAGTCCACGAAAATTTAGATGACCGTATCGAAGATGCCACAGCCAGTTGTTGTCTTTCATCATCGCTTGAAAACTCAAGAGATTCTTCGTCTGAAGAGTCATGGGAAACATCCGGTTCTTCGTCATTTGCACCGTTGTGATCAACTTGTTGTTGACACCTCTGATGGTGCAAATTCCATTTTCAATGTGAACTTTGTGGCCTTTTTCGGAAAGTTGCCCAACACTTAGCAAATTCCAAAAAAGTCCTGGCACAAAGTAAACATCTGCAATAGCAACATTAGTACCATCTTTTGACTTGATATTAATGTTACCTTTGCCCATCACGGGAATTTTTGATTTATTCCCGAAGTTGACTTCACCACGACTCGTCTCATCCAATTGCGAGAATAATTCCTTCCGGCCAGTCATATGATTGCTGCAACCAGTATCTAGATACCATATGTTGGTATCTATAGTGCTTGAGTCATCCTTCTTACATGCTAGCACCATGTATTCTTCAGCATCAGTGGTATGTGCGTGCTCCGCCTGCTCGTACGTCGCCTTTGCATGGCATTCGGATTTGTAATGTCCGAACTTGTTGCACTTAAAACACTTGACTTTTGATTTGTCACGTGTTTTAAATTTCCCGGTGAAATTGGAATTTCCACCTCTTCCTTGGCCTCCTCCGCGACCTCGACCTCCTTGATAGCTTCCTCGATTTGATGGAGCGATACGACTTTGCAAAGCTTGCTCGGGATATGAACTGACGGACTTCTGATTCATTCTTTGCTCATGCGAGCATAATGAACCCATCAACCGCTCCAACGTCATAGTTGATATATCTTGGCCTTCTTCGATTGCCGCAACAACGTAGTCAAATCTTTCAGTCAAAGACCTCAAGATTTTTTCTACGACTCGTACATCTTGGAGTGTTTCACCATTAACCCTCAATTGGTTAACGATGTTTTGTACACGATCAAAATACAAAGAGATAGATTCAGAATCATTCATGCGTAAAGACTCAAAATCACCTCGAAGTGTTTGAAGCCGAACTCTTCGAACACGATCGTCGCCCTTGTAGGATTTTTGCAAAATATCCCACGCTGCTTTGGCGGTCTCGGCATTCGATATTTTTTCAAATATCGTCTCCTCCACGGCTTGAAAGATCGCATATAATGCTTTCTGATCTTTTTTCCGGGATTCCACCAACGAATCCTTCTCCTCCTTTCTCATGGCATTGAATTCTTCGTTATTAGCTACTTCGATGTAGCCATTCTCCACCAGGTTCCACAAATCTTGCGATTTGAACAAAACCTTCATCTGGACGGACCAGTTGTTGAAATTCTTTCCGTTCAACTTTGGAAGTTGAAATTGAACGGAACTTGTGGACGCCATAACTTGGCTCTGATACCAAATGTAGGAACCAAATAAAAAGGAAGGAGGAATTTTGCGGAAGCTTGGAGGATTTAATTTGGAGAGAATAACAAAAACACAAATGAGAGAGCAATACTACAAAATACCTTTGCCAAGGTTTTTACACAAAGAAAATCAAGCTTTGCTCTAAGCTTGTTCTTACAAGAACTCTCTCTCTCTCTCTCTATTTCTTCTCCTCCTTGATATGAAACTTACAAGAAAAACCACACATATTTATAGCCAATTCTATACCTAATTTTTGTCAAACTTAAATGTCTTTATTTGACTACACTTAATTTTATCAAATTCAAGCACACCTAAGTTGTCCATTTTTGACAATCAATAGTCAAAAATTGAGGCTTAAGCACACCTAAGTTGTCCATTAATAGTCAAAAATTGAGGCTTCTTCTTTTTTTGACTTTCTTCCAAAATTTATTTTAATATTTTCAATACGATGACCAAAAACCTGAATCAATAGCAAAAAGAGAAAAAAAGGAATATGGGAAAAAAAGCCGGGTTGCACAAAGTTCGCCCCATATACGTAGAGTGCAGGTTTTTTTTTTTTCCCCAATAAAACAGCATTCACGTAATGGAATAATGGCAGTCGACGTGATCAGAGACGGGAAAATATCGAGATTTTGGCATGATTTGACTCGGCAATCCTCCAACTTAATGACGGAGGCTGGGATACAGTGGCCAAGATATGTCTGAGGTCGACAAAGCTTACCTCCGACCACCGTGATCGGCTGGATTGTTGTTGTCCATTAACCTTTCGATTTTGGCGTGGCAAGGGCGTTGAGAATCGGCAAGATTTTTTTGGCATTTTTTCTTTTCCCTGGAGCCCCACTGGACGTGCAAAGGGGCAGCTCATTTCTGCAAGTGTTTTTTATTTTTTGGGTTGAACCTTTTCTCTCCTCCTCTTTTTTTTTTTTTTTGTGTGTGCCTAATTCAAGTTTTTAAATTTGTAAAATTTATTGGACCAAAAGTGAAAATTGAGGTATTAGAGGACAATGTCACAACTCATAAAAAGTGAAAAATAAAAATAAAAAAACTAAACATTGAATTTTTTAAGCCTGATTTGGGATTATGTTTGTGAAGGAACACACAATTTCGTATTGTATTTTTAAAATTTAAATAGAACAACATGAAAATAGATTTAAAATAAAAATATTTGATATTTTTTTCCTATTTTTAGGCCACCAAATCCATTTTTTATGATTTTTTGGGTATTTTCCTAATATATGAAAAATATTTAAAAAATACAAAAAATTACGTAAATTATTTTTTATTCCAAATTGGTTCCTTAAGCTTGGCCAAGGCTTCCAAAATTGATTTTTCAATTTTATAGATCTTTATAGACTTTTCATTAATTTTCTTAAAAAATATTATTAAACTTCATGTGTCAACATCGTTACGACAATAATTTATGTTACATATTTTCATGGATGATGATAATATTTTTTTCTCATTCATTTTTGTAAGCAATAAAAGCAATCTTTTACAGGAATTTTTTTCAAATCATTTATTTTCACGAAACTTAGCCTAAATGTAATTCTTTTTTACGAGATAAGTAATCATTTGTAAAGGTATTAAAATTTTTGGAGAAAGATTGCTTTTGTTGCCATGAATTTTATGTAAATTGATTGCTCATCTTTAGTTTAATAAAGAAATTTTTGGTGCGTTCTTTGATTTTCTTATAATATTTTACATTTAACTTAAAAATAATATTTACATTATCCGTATAAAAGTATCGCACCAAATGTAAAGAAAAAACACAATTTTTTTTATTAAGTAAAAAATTTAAAAGTCTCACTTCATAATTGCTCTTTATTTATGGCATTAAAAATTTATCTTTTTTCCTTACTATTTGCGATATACTTTTTATATAGAACATTTAAGACGTCACTGCAATGTCAAGGAACACACCAAAAACATTATGCACAATAAGTATCTTGATATTTTACCACAAACACTTCATGGATGATATAAAATTTTGCCAATCCGAAATCAATGAAATTTCACTTGCATTTCTAAACAAAGAGTTCTTATTTGATGCAATATTTTGATTTGATTAGATATTCCACCTTTTCAACTTTCATGTTAGAGGATATAATTGTGATTTTATTTTGGAAATCTTTGAGAAGGCTTTTATGTTCACTTGAAGTCTTAAAACTAATCACGAAAGTGCAATTGAGTTTTAAAACTTGGAAAAAGTGCAATCGAATTTTAAAATTTGTCAAATTAGTGCAATCGAGTGTTTCCGTCAATGCCGTCAATTTGTTTAATGGAAAATTCTGCTGTGGAATTTTTAAACTAATTTCTTTATTCTACATGGCATTTTTCATTATTTTCTTTTCAATTCTTATTTAATTAAATTAGAAAGACTACAAAAGACTAAAATATTAAATTTAAAAAGCTAAAAGAGAAAGGGAAACGAAAAACAAAAAGAGGAGGGCAGAGCAAGGCAGGGCTTTGCCGGTGAGGCGCAGCCGCCGTTGCTGCCATTGCCGGAGGGGCCAATGACCTCTACCGGCCCTAGGCGAGAGTAGCCAGCACTTGCCAACCCCAAGTGAGGCCTCACCGACCCCAGCGAAAGGCAAGCGAGGCTGACCTAGATCTGGTCGACATTGGCCCTTCCCATGGGGCCTGCGACCATCGCTCGTACCTAGCAAGGCATCACCGGTCGAGGCATTTCAACCCAGATCTAGAAGTGGTCTGAGAGAGGTAGAGGTGGCTATGGTGATTAGGAAGGTGAAGACGCGGCGTCGTAGGTTGATGTTCTCTATTTCTTGATGGGACCCGCAAGTTTCGAACCCCAGACTAAGAAGAAAGCCCGAAAACACAACCGAGCCAGTATGATAGCGAGTTGGAACCTCTATTTCGACGAACAACAACAAGAACTCCTTTTTATAAAAGAAGATCAAGAAGAAAATGTTAGTCAGGCGTAAAAACTCAACCGAGATACACGATTTGCCGTATGTATTTCGACAGAAATCGAGCATCGATAATCCCAGTGAAATTTGTCTCCAAAACCAAGTGACTAGAAGGAACTGCTCCCATCTGGACAAAAACAATAGGTGATCCATTTTGTCTCAGTACATCGTTAAGGAAAACGAGCCAAAAAGTCGTTCTATCCTCTGTTTCCCGTCGAACGAAGAAAGGAAAAAAGAAAACAAAAAAGAAAGGAAGGCAGTAGGAGATCTCAGACGGGCACAACCTCGCCTGGGGCCGGTGACCTCTATCGGTCCCTCTAGCGATCAGCAGCAGCAGCGGGTCCTCACTGGCAAGGCCCTGCCCTTTTAATTTATTTTCTGTTATAGCTTCTTAAATTTAATATTTTACTATTTTTAAATTTGATTTTAATTATTATTGAAAATAAAATAATAAAAAAAACGCTATGTATGAAAGAAAAAATTAATTTAAAAATGTCATGTCAGCATTTTTCACTAGATAAATTGATGGTGTTAACAAAAGGACTCGATTGTACCAATTTGATAAGTTTTAGAACTCGATTATACTTTTTGCAAGTTTTAAAACTCAATTGCGCTTTTGTGACAATAGAACTTATCCCTTCTTTTTACTTCATCCCATCATCCCATTACATGTATATGTATATGAAAGAAAATGGACAAAAAAGGGGTTTGATTGTGTTATGCACGACATAAGTGAACATTTATAAACAAGTGATTATGGTAAAAAAATATCTATGTTAAATTTTTTCTAGATTCTAGTTGACTTATCCATAAATTTGCTCGACGACATACTACTCTCTATTTCTCTTTTCGACCTATGCCTATAAATAAATTTGGGGTTAATACATTAAATTGCAATTAAATGATTAAGCGTAATTTTGTCTTTTTGGTGAAAATTGGGTGAATTAAATTATTTAGGGGGGGTGGAAATACCCCCGTGCAATTAATATAATTGAACTTTCCGATTATGATCAGAGGATGAAGACCCTCTATCTCGAAGGCATTTGGTCGGCAGTTCAATAACTCTCAACCGTCGATGCTTGTGAATGTGGCAAGCATTGACGGTTGAGATATGCTAACACTCAGAGCTGTGGAAGTATCCTGTGGGATAAAGAATTGGCGCCTACAAATAAAAAAATAAAAAATAAAAGAACTAATGAATGTACATTGCCTGAATATGCCCAGTCACATTTGTGTCAGCTCTGATAGTCCCTGTCGTCAGGTTAGAGACCTCGTCGGTATAAGTCTAGACATATTGATGCTTTTTGGCTTCTGATTTGAATCCTCATCCCATGACCACGTCCACCTTGCAAGGTCACCATCGCGACTTTCAGACGTGGAAAAAAATGATACAGGATGCGCGAGCCATCCCCAAGCCCGAGTGGGCAGTATATTCCGCTGAATCACTGCATTACATAGCAATCGCCGAACGCTTGACCTGAAAACGAGGTAAACCAGATGAACTCGTTCGAGAATGCTGTTTTAACGGCGAAAAAAAAAATGCACTCTAGTTTGCATGACTTCCTTTCGCCTCGTCGCATTTAACATACCATAAAAATAGAAGTTCCGAGTTCTAAGCTCATGTTCGGCACTTGGCACTATTTGATATGAAATGTGAATCGAACTAGTATTGATCTTTGTACAAATATTACGTTCTTGCTTGTGTATATCAGATTAAGGTTCTCATGTTCATATTCGATCTCCAGCTTTCCTTTCGCGCACTCAATTCGTCAAGATCTGCCTATCTGTTGATTACCTTCAAGCCAGACCTCTTTGATGTGTTTACATTATCTGGCGCACAGGTTCAATGCAGCGTTCTTTTAGAGGTTTGTCATAGACTCGTAGCTCATCTTTCTAGTATATTTGTCAGCTTATAGTTGTAATTGACTCACAAATACTTACAAAATACTCTGTGCAGGCAGTCTGTTCTGTCCTTAAAACACCTATCACAAACATTGATTATTTGAGTGGGCAATTAACAGACATCTATGCATCAAAAGTTCAGTGGCCTCTGCAGTGCTTCAATGGTGAAGACCTTTCAGTCATGTGCATGGCGCTCTGGATTCATTAGGTTGGAACTGGTGTATTTGATGTTTAAGATTGCAAGCTTAATTGTGCCACGGATGGAAAAGTTCGTGTAGTCCTTTTTCCCCCAAAAAATAATCTCGCTCAAATCCAATTCTATGGAAAAAAGCAGAAATGAACTCTTGAAACTGACATGTTCATTTCTGCTGATGAGCAATGACCACAAAATGCTGAGAGAAGCATTGGTATGTTATGCGTTTGCAGCACCCCAATCTGACCTATAAAGCCAACGAATTCACAATGAAGAGTCGGGGACGTTTATTTTAGAAATTAGATTCCAATGTCTACCACTTTTACTTCTGTTTTTGTTGAACACTTACCATTTTAAGTCTCGGTCATGCTAACTACACTATTCAGTATGTCATCTAACTGCAACACAAATCAGGGGCTGCACCTGTTAAACCTCCATTAATTTGATAAGAAGCTGCAGCTGCTGCAACATGCAAAGATACATGTTTATCTCACTACAGTAACTCTGAGTTTTCGTTCATGCATACGTGATGATGTCATACGTATGCCGGGCATTAAGAAAACATGCGGGGTTACTTGCAATGTTGACCCCGACATACAACAACTATCTCTGGATAGGAGAAGTAGCGAGACCTCGTGATCTGAACAGATGGCTTGCAAATTTTCAGTCATCCCTTCAGGAATTAACTATCATTGCAACAGAACGCAACTCCGATCCTTCTGATGCTGCAGGTGAATTTGGTGGAAAAGCTGTTGAGTTCCGAAGCTACATTGATCCGAGCAAAGGGAGAGATGAACTTTACTCTTTTCAATTGAACATGGAGAAGAATATCATGGTTCAGATTCTGGTTGCGGAAAACGATTCTTTGCTGCACACTCAGCTGTGGATAGATCCTGCGGAAGAGTTTGCGCAATATGCTCATAACGGCAACCCAGTAGACGTGACTTTTGCTGTCAAAGAGTTGAAGGTGATCCATCTGATTCATTTTTTATTATATTAACTATCAAGACATTCGTGTGATAAACACACTTGAAAGTTGTTGGACACGTGACTTCACTTTGAAATTTATCTCCATTTCCTTGAAATGAGTCCATCTAGTTGCCAAAATGCTATTGGAGTCACATTCTGGACCATCCTTTATATTGAAGGTTTTCCTTGTGTGTTTCCAGTGAACATGATAATATTTAACCTCTGTCCATCTCATGGAAATTCGGGCATTTCTTGCATTCTGTGAGGGATGTGAAGTGAACATTCATTTGTACTTTGAGAAGGCTGGCGAGTAAGTAAATTCTAAACGCTCTTTTGAATTTTACATTCTATCCATTTTTTTCTATGCTTCACTTTAATTTTGCATCTGCAAGTAGTTCAGATGCAACGAGTAGTTTTCATTGCAATCAGTTCATAACTAGTTTTAATAGATGAATGATCACTAGTTATCTGCCCAGAGTTTTAAAACATGCTATTGCATAGCTTCAAAATCACAATCGTAAAGGCTGATGACAATTCTACTTCTGGGCTGAATGTCAAAAAACGAGAGACTATCATTGAAAATTTGGTTGATAGAATGTAGTCCTTTGAATGAAGTTTGGATAATAACGGGGTAATGAGGTTTAAGTACGGATGTAAGTGGTTAATTTTTCAAGTTTAATGAAAGATGCTAGTAAGTATGCCTGCTAAAAAATCATTGCAAAACTTGATGGTTAATTTATGTCTTTTGACTTTTCTTTTTGGCACTAAATTCGTGGTTTCAAGTTCAACATCTCTGGCGGAAGTGCAACTAAAATGCAAAATAGAAAAGAACAAAAAAATTGATACAACTGCATGTTTTTATGAAACAGGCCTATTTTGATGGCCCCTATATGTGGCATTGATGACGGGGCCTCTTCCAATTTTGATGCTACACTTGTACTGGCCACGATGCTCACATCACAATTACATGAAGGTAATACTGGAGCTTCAGAAAATGGAAGGCTATACTTGTTCGGCAATAACCGAACGCCGAATGAAGGTGTTGATTCGGTAATAACCGAACTCCAAATAACCATGAATTCGTGACTCTTCGATTGGACCTATATATAATACATTCTGATTTTTCGAAAAAAAAAAAACAACAACGAGCATTCATTTTTTGCTTTTCGAAAATTCATCTATCACTCACTCTCATCTGTGCGATAATTCCCGAAGTTGAGTTCGAAGGATTTTCGTCGAGGAAGTGCCGCTTCGACGGAAGTGTGTGATCCGTTCTATCCTGGGAGGCGATTGTCCACGCAACCTTGGGTACCTGTGGAGGGGACAAATTCGTCTTAAGGACACGACGTGAAATCGTCGGGCTCGGATCGATCATCCAATCAGCCATTCGTCTGCACCTGTTTCAGGTTTGTCTAATTCTTCGACTTGATTTATGCGAACACACATAAGAACGACTACAATCTTAAGACGAATTTCTGTTCCTATACTGTGTTCGCCTTCGAGTCTGTTTGTCGAATGTCGTAGTATAGTCATTTGCTATAGTCATTCGATAATTTCTTTTCATATATTCAGAAATTGTTTCTTTCCTGTCTCATCATATGTGCCTACTATAATAGTTCATATTTCCAGTTTTCCAATTTTGTATTACTAGTCTTGCCATATATTCACTCGCCAATCATTTCTGTTTTCGTAATAGAAATGGCCTCGACATCAATGACGCCTGTTGCGTCTGTTCCAACTCATGGAGAAAAGCCAGAAAAGTTCAATGGGTCTGACTTCAAGAGATGGCAACAAAAGATGTTGTTCTATCTCACGACCTTGAATTTGGCAAGGTTCCTCACCGAGGATGCTCCTAAGTTGGATGAGGGAGAAATGGACAAGGAAAAATTTGCTGCGGTAGATGCGTGGAAGCACTCCGATTTTCTGTGTCGCAACTACATCCTCAATGGTCTAGACAATACCCTGTATAATGTTTATAGCCCGTTGAAAACGGCTAAGGAATTATGGGACAATCTAGACAAGAAATACAAGACCGAAGATGCTGGATTGAAGAAGTTCATAGTCGGCAAATTTCTGGACTTTAAGATGGTCGACTTCAAGACCGTCTTAAGTCAAGTCCAAGAACTTCAAGTGATTATGCATGACATCCATGCCGAGGGCATGATTCTTAGTGAATCATTTCAAGTGGCTGCATTCATTGAGAAGTTGCCGCCATCTTGGAAGGACTTCAAGAATTATCTCAAACATAAGAGAAAGGAGTTATCGCTTGAGGACTTGATTGTTCGATTGAGGATCGAGGAAGACAATAGACTTTCTGAAAAGAAAGTTGGTAGCAAACTGGAGGTCTCAAGGGCCAACTTTGTTGAAGGAGAGGGATCCACCCAAGGCCAGAAAAAGTTCATTGGCAAATGCTACAATTGTGGAAAAGCTGGACATCGTGCCAAGGACTGTAGAGCAAAGAAGAGAAAGCATACTCAAGCTAATGTGGTGGAACAAATTTCCAATGGCGTTGATGATATCAATCTGACTGCTATGATATCCGAGTGCAATTTGGTGGGCAACCCCAAAGAATGGTGGATTGATACTGGAGCAACTCGCCATATATGCGCCAATAGATGGATGTTCACATCCTATACACCTATGGCACGTGATGAGAAACTCTATATGGGTAATTCATCGACCTCTCAGGTTGAAGGTATTGGCAAGATTGCTCTGAAGATGACGTCTGGAAAAACCGTGACACTAGTCGATGTGCTGCATGTGCCAGACATACGCAAGAACTTAGTATCTGGATCTCTCCTTAGCAAGAATGGTTTTAAGTTGGTGTTTGTATCTGACAAGTTTGTACTCTCCAAGAATGAGATGTATGTAGGAAAAGGTTATTTGAGTGAGGGTTTGTTTAAGCTGAATGTAATGACTGTTGTACCTAATGATTCTATGAATAAAGTTGTTTCTGCTTACGTGCTTGAGTCTCCTAATTTATGGCATGCTAGATTAGGACATGTTAACTACAAGTCAATAAAGAAATTGATGAGCATGGGATTATTGCCAAAATCTGACTGTCCAAGTGAAAAATGCCAAGTGTGTGTTGAATCAAAATTTTCCAAACCTCCGTTTCATTCTATAGACAATAAAATCACTGAACCTTTAGATTTAATACACACTGACATATGTGATTTGAAAACAATACCCACAAGAGGTGGTAAGAAATATTTTATCACTTTTATAGATGATTGTTCAAGGTATTGTTATGTCTATTTGCTGAGTAGTAAAGATGAAGCTATATCTGCTTTTAGAACTTATAAGTCTGAAGTTGAAACTCAGTTAAATAGCAAAATCAAAATGATAAGAAGTGATAGAGGTGGTGAATATGAATTTCCTTTTGAGGAAATTTGTTCTGAATTTGGCATTATTCACCAAATTACGCCTCCTTATACGCCACAGTCCAATGGCGTGGCAGAAAGGAAAAATCGATCGTTAAAGGAAACGATGAATGCGTTGCTAAATAGTTCTGGATTACCACAGAACTTGTGGGGGGAAGCTGTTCTGACAGCAAATTTTATTTTAAATAGAGTACCCCACAAAAAGACACAACAAACTCCTTATGAAAAGTGGAAAGGCAGAACGCCGAATTTGAAATACCTCAAAGTGTGGGGGTGTTTAGCTAAGATTGCCGTTCCTAAACCTAAGAAGGTCAAAATAGGACCGAAAACTGTTGATTGTGTCTTTATTGGATATGCTCTTAATAGTAATGCATATCGATTTCTGGTCCATAAGTCTGAAATCCCAGATATACATGTTAATACGATCATTGAATCAAGGGACGCCTCGTTCTTTGAGAACATTTTTTCCGTATAACAGAGTATATGAGCCAATCAATAATGATAAAAGGCCTAGGGAGACTACACCTAGAAACGATCCTATGGAGGATGAACCTAGACGTAGTAAAAGACAAAGAACTTCTAATTCTTTTGGACCTGATTTTCTAACATATTTGTTAGAGAATGAGCCTCGGACCTTTAAAG
The DNA here is from genome assembly GCA_016432845.1 of Psidium guajava. Taxonomy (NCBI): domain Eukaryota; kingdom Viridiplantae; phylum Streptophyta; class Magnoliopsida; order Myrtales; family Myrtaceae; genus Psidium; species Psidium guajava. The sequence continues at coordinate 39,179,246 of CM028228.1, forward strand.
AGGCTGTGACATCCCCAGAAGCTCCGTTCTGGAAAGAAGCTATCAATAGTGAGGTTGAATCCATCCTGTCAAACCATACTTGGGAATTGGTTGACCTTCCTCCTGGCAATAAACCACTACAATGTAAGTGGATATTCAAGAAGAAAATGAAAGCGGATGGTACTATTGATAAATATAAGGCTAGGCTTGTAGTAAAAGGATACAAGCAACGAGAAGGTCTGGATTATTTCGACACTTATTCACCTGTCACAAGAATTACATCCATAAGGATGCTAATTGCTATAGCAGCGGTGTATAAGCTTGAAATTCATCAAATGGATGTGAAAACGGCCTTCTTAAATGGGGATTTGGATGAAGAAATATATCTGGAACAACCTGAAGGGTTCATCGTTCCAGGACAAGAGAAGAAGGTATGTCGTCTAATCAAGTCACTCTATGGATTGAAACAAGCACCGAAACAGTGGCATGCTAAATTCGACCAAGTCATGTTGTCGAATGGTTTTAAAATAAATGAGTGTGATAAATGTGTTTATTTTAAGAATACTCATAATGGCTTTGCCATTCTGTGCTTGTATGTAGATGACATGCTTATAATGGGTAGTGATAGTGAGGTTGTTAAGGCAACCAAACGCATGCTCACAAGTAAGTTTGATATGAAAGATATGGGGGTTGCAGATGTTATTTTAGGAATTAAAATCCAAAAGACATTTGGAGGATTAGCTTTATCGCAGTCTCATTACATTGAGAAGATTCTTGAAAAATGCAAGAATCTAGATATTATACCAGTAAAGACCCCGATAGATGTTAATCTGCATCTTTCAAAGAATACTGGTGAAAGTAAAGCTCAAAATGATTATGCTAGTATATTAGGCAGTTTAATGTATGTCATGAACTGTACTAGGCCGGACATAGCTTGTGCTGTGAGCAAGCTGAGTCGATTTACAATTAGTCCAAATGACAATCATTGGAAAGCAATGAAACGTGTATTGGGCTATTTGAAGCACACTCAAAGCTATGCTTTGCATTACACAAAGTATCCAGCAGTACTTGAAGGATATTGTGATGCAAATTGGATAACTGGCACAAAAGACACAAAATCCACAAGTGGGTATGTGTTTACACTTGGTGGAGGAGCAGTGTCTTGGAAATCATCCAAACAAACTTGCATTGCAAGATCTACTATGGAAGCAGAATTTATTGCTTTGGATAAGGCTGGTGAAGAAGCAGAGTGGCTTCGAAATTTCTTAGAAGACATTCCTAATTGGCCTAAACCAATGCCAGCTGTATGTATTCATTGTGATAGTCAAGCGGCAATTGGAAGGGCAAGGAATGTTATGTATAATGGAAAGTCCCGACATATACGTCGAAGACACGATACCGTGAGACAGCTACTCTCTAGTGGAATTATCACGATTGACTATGTGAAGTCAAAAGATAATATTGCGGATCCATTAACAAAAGGCCTAACTAGAGAGATGGTTGAGAAAACATCAAGAGGAATGGGTTTAAGGCCTATGAAATAAGGCATCATAGCGGAAACCCCACCTAGTTGACTGGAGATCCCAAGATCTAGGTTCAAAGGGACAACTAAGTTATGAAAGCTAAGTAGAGTACTATCGACTCTTACTCATTCCCGTATAAAGATAGTACAGACAAGTGAAGGTTAAGCATAAGCTTTTAATGATTCTGATTTAGGTATGTGAAATACCACATATTCAGAAATCACCTATGTGAGTGTGAAGTGAGGGCCGCTTCTAAGGTGAATTTGAAAGGCCGAATTCCCGAAAGCACTCATGAAACCAGGCGGTGTTCATGGCCAAAACGGACACAACAATGAGAACCAACTTTGTTCGAGAGAGAGTTGTGTGATTCTTATTGTCTTGACTTACACCGAAAGTCGACAGTTCAAAGACATCAAGTCTACTGATTGACCGAGTAAGTCCGATAGGTCTCACTAGGGAAAGTTCAAAGTTTCAGACTACTTATCCCAATGCAACGTTCTCTCATGGAATAATCGCACATTGCATTTCATACATGCACAAAGAGTCATGATATGTGAAATTCTCATTCATGTGGGGGATTGTTGGGATTTTGGTTCCAAAAAGACCCTTAAAAAGTTGAATGAGAATGTGGTTGAGGGAGTCCCACATGGGATAAAAGAGAGATGGAAATAGGGTTTAAATAGTTGAGCCTCTCCAATGGGTTTGGGCCCCAAGGGGCACCCCACTTTTGTGGAGGAGAGAGGTCTTGGACAAAGTCGGACCGGTCCACACGCGCGCGCGCGCCGCCGCCGCCGTCCGTCCGACCGGCCGGCTCGGATCGGATCGGGCCGGGCCCAGGTCCGAGTTAAACCCATCGTTTTATTTTTTCCGAATAGACATGTTCGTCCGAAATTTTATTTATTATTATTATTTTTTCTTTCGAATCATGTCTATTCATAATTTCTCTTCAACCTATACGAAGACACTGATTCGGCAATAACCGAACACCAAACGAAGGTGTTGATTCGGCAATAACCGAACGCCGAATGAAGGTGTTGATTCGGTAATAACCGAACTCCAAATAACCATGAATTCGTGACTCTTCGATTGGACCTATATATAATACATTCTGATTTTTCGAAAAAAAAAAAAAAACAACGAGCATTCATTTTTTGCTTTTCGAAAATTCATCTATCACTCACTCTCATCTGTGCGATAATTCCCGAAGTTGAGTTCGAAGGATTTTCGTCGAGGAAGTGCCGCTTCGACGGAAGTGTGTGATCCGTTCTATCCTGGGAGGCGATTGTCCACGCAACCTTGGGTACCTGTGGAGGGGACAAATTCGTCTTAAGGACACGACGTGAAATCGTCGGGCTCGGATCGATCATCCAATCAGCCATTCGTCTGCACCTGTTTCAGGTTTGTCTAATTCTTCGACTTGATTTATGCGAACACACATAAGAACGACTACAATCTTAAGACGAATTTCTGTTCCTATACTGTGTTCGCCTTCGAGTCTGTTTGTCGAATGTCGTAGTATAGTCATTTGCTATAGTCATTCGATAATTTCTTTTCATATATTCAGAAATTGTTTCTTTCCTGTCTCATCATATGTGCCTACTATAATAGTTCATATTTCCAGTTTTCCAATTTTGTATTACTAGTCTTGCCATATATTCACTCGCCAATCATTTCTGTTTTCGTAATAGAAATGGCCTCGACATCAATGACGCCTGTTGCGTCTGTTCCAACTCATGGAGAAAAGCCAGAAAAGTTCAATGGGTCTGACTTCAAGAGATGGCAACAAAAGATGTTGTTCTATCTCACGACCTTGAATTTGGCAAGGTTCCTCACCGAGGATGCTCCTAAGTTGGATGAGGGAGAAATGGACAAGGAAAAATTTGCTGCGGTAGATGCGTGGAAGCACTCCGATTTTCTGTGTCGCAACTACATCCTCAATGGTCTAGACAATACCCTGTATAATGTTTATAGCCCGTTGAAAACGGCTAAGGAATTATGGGACAATCTAGACAAGAAATACAAGACCGAAGATGCTGGATTGAAGAAGTTCATAGTCGGCAAATTTCTGGACTTTAAGATGGTCGACTTCAAGACCGTCTTAAGTCAAGTCCAAGAACTTCAAGTGATTATGCATGACATCCATGCCGAGGGCATGATTCTTAATGAATCATTTCAAGTGGCTGCATTCATTGAGAAGTTGCCGCCATCTTGGAAGGACTTCAAGAATTATCTCAAACATAAGAGAAAGGAGTTATCGCTTGAGGACTTGATTGTTCGATTGAGGATCGAGGAAGACAATAAACTTTCTGAAAAGAAAGTTGGTAGCAAACTGGAGGTCTCAAGGGCCAACTTTGTTGAAGGAGAGGGATCCACCCAAGGCCAGAAAAAGTTCATTGGCAAATGCTACAATTGTGGAAAAGCTGGACATCGTGCCAAGGACTGTAGAGCAAAGAAGAGAAAGCATACTCAAGCTAATGTGGTGGAACAAATTTCCAATGGCGTTGATGATATCAATCTGACTGCTATGATATCCGAGTGCAATTTGGTGGGCAACCCCAAAGAATGGTGGATTGATACTGGAGCAACTCGCCATATATGCGCCAATAGATGGATGTTCACATCCTATACACCTATGGCACGTGATGAGAAACTCTATATGGGTAATTCATCGACCTCTCAGGTTGAAGGTATTGGCAAGATTGCTCTGAAGATGACGTCTGGAAAAACCGTGACACTAGTCGATGTGCTGCATGTGCCAGACATACGCAAGAACTTAGTATCTGGATCTCTCCTTAGCAAGAATGGTTTTAAGTTGGTGTTTGTATCTGACAAGTTTGTACTCTCCAAGAATGAGATGTATGTAGGAAAAGGTTATTTGAGTGAGGGTTTGTTTAAGCTGAATGTAATGACTGTTGTACCTAATGATTCTATGAATAAAGTTGTTTCTGCTTACGTGCTTGAGTCTCCTAATTTATGGCATGCTAGATTAGGACATGTTAACTACAAGTCAATAAAGAAATTGATGAGCATGGGATTATTGCCAAAATCTGACTGTCCAAGTGAAAAATGCCAAGTGTGTGTTGAATCAAAATTTTCCAAACCTCCGTTTCATTCTATAGACAATAAAATCACTGAACCTTTAGATTTAATACACACTGACATATGTGATTTGAAAACAATACCCACAAGAGGTGGTAAGAAATATTTTATCACTTTTATAGATGACTGTTCAAGGTATTGTTATGTCTATTTGCTGAGTAGTAAAGATGAAGCTATATCTGCTTTTAGAACTTATAAGTCTGAAGTTGAAACTCAGTTAAATAGCAAAATCAAAATGATAAGAAGTGATAGAGGTGGTGAATATGAATTTCCTTTTGAGGAAATTTGTTCTGAATTTGGCATTATTCACCAAATTACGCCTCCTTATACGCCACAGTCCAATGGCGTGGCAGAAAGGAAAAATCGATCGTTAAAGGAAACGATGAATGCGTTGCTAAATAGTTCTGGATTACCACAGAACTTGTGGGGGGAAGCTGTTCTGACAGCAAATTTTATTTTAAATAGAGTACCCCACAAAAAGACACAACAAACTCCTTATGAAAAGTGGAAAGGCAGAACGCCGAATTTGAAATACCTCAAAGTGTGGGGGTGTTTAGCTAAGATTGCCGTTCCTAAACCTAAGAAGGTCAAAATAGGACCGAAAACTGTTGATTGTGTCTTTATTGGATATGCTCTTAATAGTAATGCATATCGATTTCTGGTCCATAAGTCTGAAATCCCAGATATACATGTTAATACGATCATTGAATCAAGGGACGCCTCGTTCTTTGAGAACATTTTTCCGTATAACAGAGTATATGAGCCAATCAATAATGATAAAAGGCCTAGGGAGACTACACCTAGAAACGATCCTATGGAGGATGAACCTAGACGTAGTAAAAGACAAAGAACTTCTAATTCTTTTGGACCTGATTTTCTAACATATTTGTTAGAGAATGAGCCTCGGACCTTTAAAGAGGCTGTGACATCCCCAGAAGCTCCGTTCTGGAAAGAAGCTATCAATAGTGAGGTTGAATCCATCCTGTCAAACCATACTTGGGAATTGGTTGACCTTCCTCCTGGCAATAAACCACTACAATGTAAGTGGATATTCAAGAAGAAAATGAAAGCGGATGGTACTATTGATAAATATAAGGCTAGGCTTGTAGTAAAAGGATACAAGCAACGAGAAGGTCTGGATTATTTCGACACTTATTCACCTGTCACAAGAATTACATCCATAAGGATGCTAATTGCTATAGCAGCGGTGTATAAGCTTGAAATTCATCAAATGGATGTGAAAACGGCCTTCTTAAATGGGGATTTGGATGAAGAAATATATCTGGAACAACCTGAAGGGTTCATCGTTCCAGGACAAGAGAAGAAGGTATGTCGTCTAATCAAGTCACTCTATGGATTGAAACAAGCACCGAAACAGTGGCATGCTAAATTCGACCAAGTCATGTTGTCGAATGGTTTTAAAATAAATGAGTGTGATAAATGTGTTTATTTTAAGAATACTCATAATGGCTTTGCCATTCTGTGCTTGTATGTAGATGACATGCTTATAATGGGTAGTGATAGTGAGGTTGTTAAGGCAACCAAACGCATGCTCACAAGTAAGTTTGATATGAAAGATATGGGGGTTGCAGATGTTATTTTAGGAATTAAAATCCAAAAGACATTTGGAGGATTAGCTTTATCGCAGTCTCATTACATTGAGAAGATTCTTGAAAAATGCAAGAATCTAGATATTATACCAGTAAAGACCCCGATAGATGTTAATCTGCATCTTTCAAAGAATACTGGTGAAAGTAAAGCTCAAAATGATTATGCTAGTATACTAGGCAGTTTAATGTATGTCATGAACTGTACTAGGCCGGACATAGCTTGTGCTGTGAGCAAGCTGAGTCGATTTACAATTAGTCCAAATGACAATCATTGGAAAGCAATGAAACGTGTATTGGGCTATTTGAAGCACACTCAAAGCTATGCTTTGCATTACACAAAGTATCCAGCAGTACTTGAAGGATATTGTGATGCAAATTGGATAACTGGCACAAAAGACACAAAATCCACAAGTGGGTATGTGTTTACACTTGGTGGAGGAGCAGTGTCTTGGAAATCATCCAAACAAACTTGCATTGCAAGATCTACTATGGAAGCAGAATTTATTGCTTTGGATAAGGCTGGTGAAGAAGCAGAGTGGCTTCGAAATTTCTTAGAAGACATTCCTAATTGGCCTAAACCAATGCCAGCTGTATGTATTCATTGTGATAGTCAAGCGGCAATTGGAAGGGCAAGGAATGTTATGTATAATGGAAAGTCCCGACATATACGTCGAAGACACGATACCGTGAGACAGCTACTCTCTAGTGGAATTATCACGATTGACTATGTGAAGTCAAAAGATAATATTGCGGATCCATTAACAAAAGGCCTAACTAGAGAGATGGTTGAGAAAACATCAAGAGGAATGGGTTTAAGGCCTATGAAATAAGGCATCATAGCGGAAACCCCACCTAGTTGACTGGAGATCCCAAGATCTAGGTTCAAAGGGACAACTAAGTTATGAAAGCTAAGTAGAGTACTATCGACTCTTACTCATTCCCGTATAAAGATAGTACAGACAAGTGAAGGTTAAGCATAAGCTTTTAATGATTCTGATTTAGGTATGTGAAATACCACATATTCAGAAATCACCTATGTGAGTGTGAAGTGAGGGCCGCTTCTAAGGTGAATTTGAAAGGCCGAATTCCCGAAAGCACTCATGAAACCAGGCGGTGTTCATGGCCAAAACGGACACAACAATGAGAACCAACTTTGTTCGAGAGAGAGTTGTGTGATTCTTATTGTCTTGACTTACACCGAAAGTCGACAGTTCAAAGACATCAAGTCTACTGATTGACCGAGTAAGTCCGATAGGTCTCACTAGGGAAAGTTCAAAGTTTCAGACTACTTATCCCAATGCAACGTTCTCTCATGGAATAATCGCACATTGCATTTCATACATGCACAAAGAGTCATGATATGTGAAATTCTCATTCATGTGGGGGATTGTTGGGATTTTGGTTCCAAAAAGACCCTTAAAAAGTTGAATGAGAATGTGGTTGAGGGAGTCCCACATGGGATAAAAGAGAGATGGAAATAGGGTTTAAATAGTTGAGCCTCTCCAATGGGTTTGGGCCCCAAGGGGCACCCCACTTTTGTGGAGGAGAGAGATCTTGGACAAAGTCGGACCGATCCACACGCGCGCGCGCGCCGCCGCCGCCGTCCGTCCGACCGGCCGGCTCGGATCGGATCGGGCCGGGCCCAGGTCCGAGTTAAACCCATCGTTTTATTTTTTCCGAATAGACATGTTCGTCCGAAATTTTATTTATTATTATTATTTTTTCTTTCGAATCATGTCTATTCATAATTTCTCTTCAACCTATACGAAGACACTGATTCGGCAATAACCGAACACCAAACGAAGGTGTTGATTCGGCAATAACCGAACGCCGAATGAAGGTGTTGATTCGGTAATAACCGAACTCCAAATAACCATGAATTCGTGACTCTTCGATTGGACCTATATATAATACATTCTGATTTTTCGAAAAAAAAAAAACAACAACGAGCATTCATTTTTTGCTTTTCGAAAATTCATCTATCACTCACTCTCATCTGTGCGATAATTCCCGAAGTTGAGTTCGAAGGATTTTCGTCGAGGAAGTGCCGCTTCGACGGAAGTGTGTGATCCGTTCTATCCTGGGAGGCGATTGTCCACGCAACCTTGGGTACCTGTGGAGGGGACAAATTCGTCTTAAGGACACGACGTGAAATCGTCGGGCTCGGATCGATCATCCAATCAGCCATTCGTCTGCACCTGTTTCAGGTTTGTCTAATTCTTCGACTTGATTTATGCGAACACACATAAGAACGACTACATGTTCTTGGAGTTTTGTTAGTAGTTGAATTGGATGATCCCTCTAAAGCGATTTTCTTCACTCTTTTCTTGTGTAGATGGACATGGTTTTTCACAACGTCATCCAAGTCATTGGGTTGACATCAATGAGGATGATGATGATGAGGATGGTGCCGGACACTGTGTTCGATCAACGCCACCATACTATGAAGATCAATAACACATTGTTTCCTGTTTGACTAAGATGACCTTGCTCTCTCAGTTTTACTGGAAAGTGCTTTTGCCTTCCAATGCCTGATTTTTCCCAGCCTGTGTTCCTTCAAATAGTTGGAGCAGTGTCTAGCTTGCTTTAAGCTCCCTTTTTCATTTTTTCTTTTCTCGTTTTTCCTCCAACTTGACTATACATTAGTGCTTGTGCCAATTTAACTAGTCCAGCATGCCACAAAGCTGCATTTTAATGCACTACTTTCCCCTCTTTTGTTTTTCAGTATGAAGCTGCTGTACTTTTCTGAGGGAGGTATCGATATTGTTATGGTCCTGCACTTGAATTCGATCACAACTTGTTCCTGGGTTCCTGCCAAGAAAAACAGCGCAGTGCCGATAGATCCTACAAGAATCACGTGCTTTGTGGACAGGACCTGCGTCTAGTACTATTGGAAATTGTGTTTACACCTTGGAAAATCTGTCAAATATTTCCTTTCTAGCTTTGCAACTTCAATTATTTATTTATTTATTTATATTTGTGGGTGGGGCGGCTCCACACCATCTGTAAGACAGCTATTCATGTGGAGATCCATGAATTGCTTGATTAAAGTTTCTGCTGCCATCTATACCAAGGTTCTCTGAGCTATTCTTGCAGTCCGTCTGTTTATGAATATAATATATCAGTTTTTCTCCCACTTTCTTCCTCTATTTGCAACAGCGATTTTAAAAACGTTAAGAAGACTGTTGGAGTTTTTTGACCAAATGGATCCCTTGCCGTAGAAAGCTTTTCTATTTTGTCTGTTGAAAACGATTTTTGGTTAAGCTGTGTATGTTAAGAAGGAAGCGCTCAAAAGGTTCTTGAGATGTTTATGTTTCTTTCTTAAAATCACGTTCTTAGAATGATTACGTCCTTTTTAAACTGCAATCAAATCAGTTTAACTTTTCCTTGTGAGTTGCTTCTTGTATTGTGATTTGTGGCAATATTTTTCTGCTGAGGCATCAGAAAATTTACTTGATACTTGGATGAGGAGTGAGTTCTGCAGAATAAGTCCCTCCACGTAAATTTCAGGGTACACAAGTCCTTGTGTCTGAGTTTTACCTCTCACATATTTTGGGTCTTGGCATCATGTCGTTAAATGTTGCATTTGCAGCCTCCACCTACGGCCATTCGTGCACTGACTTATACCTTCAGGGCAAATGTCTTGATGTCCGTTCATTTTTATTTTGTCCCATAGATCTGCACATGAAATCGGACATTCACAACTTTCATGTTGCCCATGACTTTTGGCGGCCGGGACTGATTAGCACTTATATAGGGCGTCACGGTTCAAAGACATTTCTTTTCTCTAGTGGCAAAGACAGATCGGTAGCCTTGACTTCTGGCGAAAGTTGTGAGATCATATTGTATCTTTCAGTGGAACATTATCATTTGGTTAGTGGCAATTGAAAGCATTTTCCCAAATTCCGTTGCAGTAGCCATCTGCTTTTATTTGCATTCAACAGAGACAACCTCATCTCGCTGTTTTGATTGGAGAAAACGATACGGCGTGAATTGGACAGTGTAACAATTCAGATGGACATCACCGATGCCCGGTTTGAGATGATTCGCAGCGATGCAGGCAACTGTTGAGTTAATCATATCTCAGGTGGACGACAACGACGACGGCGAGGGAGGATGAACACTGAGATGTTCCTTGTAGATTTAACCAGAGTCCGGTCCTCCCGATGGCATAACCAGGAGACTATATTCATCATATGGACTTCCATGGAGCCCCTCGACGCATTTTGGTTGAGGTACGTTTCGCATATTCCTGTTCTCTCTTGCGTTTTCCTGCTTACTCTCATCATGTGCCGTGGGTAAAAAGAAGACTATATTCATCATATGTTCAGTTTCATTCAATGCGATTTGATTTTGGGAGCGACTAATTTCCTCATGGTCAGCACGATTCCTTCGGACATGTCAACGACATCATGAGTCATCGCCAAAGCTGTTAATTCCCATCTCTCCACTCCTCGGTAGGTAATAGGAGAAATATGGGAAGCCATGAATCGGACAGGTGGTTAAGAAATTGGAGCTGTCAAATCAAAGGGCACATCCGTCAACTCGGGAATGAATGTCTCTCCTCCACTTCTAATTTTCCACGTCGATTTTTTTTCCTGGTTCCAGATTGGAGAGATTGTTTTGATGAAATGGTGTTAGAAGATTCGCTAAGAGAGATATGGTGTGTATGACCAACTTTTTCTAGGAGAATGTAAAAAGAACCCGAAGTTTTTCGGTCATAAATAAACAAAGTATCTTGCTTTCATCTATTTATCTCGCTTAAATTTGATTGTCAAACCAATAGTATACGTGACGATCCTGGGAAGCCATGGCTCTGTGGCTAGCTTGGATCACCCATTATATGTCAAATTCAGTAAGTGTGACTTCGGCCACAATAAAGCCATAACATCCTAGGCTCTCCACGTATACTATCGGCTTAACGATTAAATTTAAATGAGATAACAAGCAGGCAAATGAAAGCAAGGCACTTTATTTATTTATTACCGACAAATGTCGGGTTCTTTTTACATACTACTGGAGATAAGTCGGGTGGCATCAAAAAGTCTCCAATGGCCTTATCCGATGTATCAAAAATCCAAAACTAAAATCCCAAGAAAAGCCTCCCATATCTGACCCAATTGCCGTCTCTACTTCCCTGTCGGCCTGTGCCTTGACTACCTACCCTAATGAGACTACATGGGCCTTTAAGGCGCTACGCAAGCAAAAGGCAATGGGCCTATGAGCTTGAGGTCGTCCTCCAAAACTCCAAAAATGGACACAAAACAATGAAGTGTGAATCCCACATCTAATCCTGCGTCGATCCAGAGATGGCAAACTACTTGCACAAACTATAAGTGGGGGAGCTCAGAAATCTAGTACGGCATCACATGGTGCACCGAAAGATAGGGTGGGCAAGCTTGTCATGTTATTTATCTAAAAAATTCAACAACAAAAGAATGAGATAACAATCTCAGTAAGTCCAATCTCAAATTCATCAACTAACGCATCTAATGAAGTTATCAAGCAACGGCACACCAAAGAGTGTCAAGCCACTAGAACTAGTATTCAAATTATATTCTGAACATTTCATTTCAAAATTGATATTACATATGACACCATGGGAGCATGAGAGAGACCTTACGCACTCATGATATATCATTCACTGTTACTCTTTCCTAATTTCTCTAAGAACAATTTAAGTACAAACTTGTCTCATACCCGCTTCAGAGACCGACCCGGTCATACAGCAGGGCCACTCCGACACATAGCAGGGTCTTCTCATAAACTCCATGGAGTAAGTACACATAAGCATAGAGCTCAATGCCACGAGCCTTAATCGGGCCATGTTCATGACATGCAAGCCCATGTCCATGCATATGAATGATGCATGTCTTAAATACCACCTTACCAAGTTTCAGAGTAACAACTTCACAATCACAATATCCACAATGCATTGTATTGAACAACCCTGAAAACTCTCAATGTTAAAAACTCTGAATCCATTCCACCTTACTATATGTTGACACCTAAATTTTGATTTTCTTTTTTATTTATATATTATCTAAAAACGAGAATTAATTCTCACCAAAAAATATTTTTTCATGATTTGCATATTTTATTCATACATTGCATTTGCATCAATTTGGACCGATAAAGGAATTGAGCTTAAATCAAAAGGTCCTAACCCATTAGGACTCTTCAATATTTTAAAAATTAAGAGTTTGAAGCAATTAAAACTCATAAATTCAAAATTTTTAATCTAATGGCTCTAATCTAATCCTACCTTAACTAGGTAGAATTCAATGGTATATAGTAAATCCTACTCCTACTAAGACTAGGATTGATCTTAACTCTATATAAGCAACCTTAGCTCCACGGTTAAAGGAGGTCGGCAATTATTTTTCTAGGAAAAATTCAGAAAGTTCGAGAGCTTGACGTGAGCAAAGGCTTGGCAAAAATTCTTTCGAACGGAGAATCACTCCTTCAGTTCTTGCCCTAGCTGTTTTCCTGCTCACTTCACCGCCATCAACTAGTTGCTGCCAAAGCTACTGTGCGGGACAAACTCTGCTGCTGTTCAGCTCCTTGATTGTGCACGTAGTTGACCCAATTTTCGTTGCTTTTTGGGAAGAAAATTCACTGCTGATCAGGCTAGGTTTCAGCTACTGCTCAACGTTGATTTTTGCTGCTGTTTCGCATCTGTTCAGTCCCTGTTTTGGCGGTGACTTGGCATTTTAATCCCTTGTTGTTTAGTGTTCGAGACGCGCTAAACCTTCAAGTGACTTCGGATTAGGTAACAAACAATCATCTTCGCTACTTTGTTAAAGTTCGTTGTTTATACGATTGATTGCTTGTTTTCTTGTTAAATTCTCTTTGTTGGAAATTGGTAATTGATCATGGAAATCACCAACTTGGAAGGCACGCATAAATTTTTTTTTGAATTCCCCTTTGTCCGTGCTAACTCCGAAAATTATGATGGTCTTCATAGAATTTTTTTGGTTGCTTGTTCGAATTGACCTTGAATTATAATATTTGGTCGATATTTGGTGGGGCATTCAGTGATAAGGATTGAATTTTGCATATCAAATCCGAATTTTCTGCATATCTATCATCTTGTGGACATCGTGATTGTCTTGATTGGTTGTTTGATGCATCTCATAGTCTGAATTTTAAGTAATCCTAATCATGATTGCTTCTTGAAAGGATTGATAGATTTTCAAATTAGATTATGCGAATTTATTTGAAATATTCAGATTATCTTGGAATTGAACTTGACCTAAAAGGTATCGGATAAGCCTTGGAATCCTTGATCATATTTTTTTGAAATTTTGAATGATTATTCTGGAATTCTAAGAGATGGCCTTCCTTAATTTTAAAGATGTGAGTATCCTTTGCGGATAGGGTCTTGCACCCTTTAAAATTCAGCTCTCTATCCCTTTGTTGCCAAAACCCTTTTTATTTTATACTACAAGTCAAATATTTTTTTTATAATATTTCTTGAGTATAGTACATGCTTCCTTCTACTTTTGTCCCTTGGATATGTGCTTTGTGGATGGCCATCCGATTTCATCCTTGAAGTATGATATCATCTGCACAAATGGAATTGCTTGTTTCATCCCATTACTTTCGAGATCGGATTGATGAATTCCATAATATTTAAATTCACCATCTAACCCCACCCTCGGGATACGATGTGAATAAATTTCCTTCCGATCCTAAACTTTGGTTACAAAACAAATTTATCGAAAAAAAATTCGGATCATAAGGTGTATGATACTCAAGGTTTATTATACTTTTATTTGACTCTTGTTTTTCAAAATAAAAAAAAAATCAAATCATGGCTTAAAATGAAATTAATTGTCAAGATATCTTTTAATATAAAATTAGATTTTGAGTGATCAATTACTTAATTTATATTAATTGTTATCTACCTTCAGACCGTCTTTCATTTTTGCCTTTTATTTAATCCAAAACTACCAAAAAATATCATTGTGCATTTCATATAGGGTAGATCATGCATAATTTATAGTATAGTCAATGCATATTTTCCATGTCATCCATGCATTTTCATGTCATTTAGAATATAGTTTTAACTTTGTTAGTTCAATTCGCATGTCATCTAGACAAGACCAAATCTCAATTTTCGCATGTCATAGTAATGCATTCTTACCTATCATTTTTGCCATGTCGTGTAGTTTAATTGAATCATGTTGTGTGCCATATATGTTAGACTAAACATTTTTCTTGCATTAAAATTTGATTTTTCCTAAGTCATCATGCATGTCATATAGTTTGTCTGATCATCATGTAACCATGTTGGTATTCATATAGTTAGGCTTTGCATTTGCATGTTCCATTTATTTAAATAAAAAAAACCTAAAAATACCATTGCATCTTATTTTATGAATCAAATCCATTGAATTTGCCAATTCAAGAAATCTTCACAAGAATGGTATCGAAACTGTGTTAAATGAACTGCCCCCCCCCCCCCCCCTCTTGTGATGCTGGTTGCTGGTTGAGCTTCACTGTTCTGTTATTTGCTGCGTTTGTTGCTGGTTGCTGGCCACAACTCAACTCGGATTCTGGTCCTGCCTGCGGCGATCGGATGTTGTGATATTCTTGATGACTGAAACGGCAAAGAACCCGTTGCCTGCTGTCCTGAGTCTGTTCAGTAGGCGATGCTGTTGTTGCTTCTTGTTCTCTGTCTTGTTGTAGTTGCTGTCTTTGTCCTACTCTGTTTCGGCCCCTATTGTTGGCCTGTTGTTCTTCGGTTGGTCCCTTTTGTGGTCTCTTTTTCGTTGTTTTATTTTGGCTTCGCCTTACACCCTTGCACCCTCGAAGACATCGCTTGTAACCATGAGTACGAGGCTCATGTTTGGCCTCCTTTTTGTATTTTGCGCTGTGATTAGTTAATATATTTCTTATTTTACCAAAAAAAAAAGTGTGTAAATTGAAAAAATTAACGTAATCAAGTCTCCAAAATTAAATCTCTGATCTACAGAAAATAAAGTATTCTCCCAATACTTTATTTAGATATCTAATATACCTACCGAAAAATATTAGTGGCAGCTCCAAAATTTAAATCATTTGAACATAAATCTAAGTTGCATATTGATAGAGCTTGGAAGAGCTCTCATTATGTTAATTAATTTATTTAATTAATCTAGTAATCTATTAATTTGGAATTTTTAAATTTTAGATCGCGACTCTATCGTATAATCATAACGCAACACTGCCATGTCCTTCCTCTTGACCAAACTGTTACTCCCCCATTTTGACAATCGGCCGCCTAAATTCCCATTACTGACACTTAAAAGAGTCTCATCTAGCTGACTTCGGTGACATGCAGTTTGGTTCAAAGTTATTGCTTCCTTCTTTCACCTCAAATTCTCTGCGACCGAACTCACAAGGCGTCGCCTTTGCGGCGATTCAACTACTAGTTCGGTCTACCCCGTTGCTTCAACTGTATACACATACGAACCCCATCATTATACTGCTATTCATCACTCTACAGCGCAGACACTCCACTGCCGAGACTACTCAACAATAATCCGCAGTCGAGCCATCGACGCCGACTTCACATTGCTCCAACTAGTAGGTGGTTTTACCTCAAGGGGTTTCGGCTCTACCCACTCTCATTTCCCCTCCTCCTCAGCAACGACAGAATCCACTTTTAGAGCAGGGAGTGCTCACAATCTCTCGGCTTTCTCCTTCCCAAGACTTCTATATCCAGGACAACACCAAAAGTGACCATCCTTCTAATTTGTCCCAACGTTTTGACCACCTAGGACGGTGCTCTAGAATTTGCACTCCACACTCGAGTGCCTCTCGGATTGCGCACTGGTCGCTCACCGCACTCCTAAACACTCCTAGTTACCTTTCCTGTACACTTCGGATTATGCATGCACCATCTATCTTGAGAAAACTCCGGTCGCCTTCTCAGTCTACTCATCACCGAACCAACTTGCAGTGACATGCTGGGCTGTCACCGTCCTTGACCCACATCTTAGAAGATTAGCTGGCGAATGAGAGAAATGACTTACCTCTATTTCTGCCGTTAACTGTCGAGCGAGCCTGCAGCTGAGAGAATGCCGGCGATCGTCCAGCCGAGGAGCTGTCTGCACCGGTGGAGGGAGTTTGACGTGAGCTTTCTGAGTCCCTTTTCACTTCTCCCTTCTCGGCGGCACCCACGAGGCGAGGACATAGATGAAGGGGATGGCCAAGTAGATGGGCTGACAGCTTTTGATTTGGGGCCCAGCCTATTTGTGTCCCTTTCTCTTTTTCCTTCTCGGCGACACCAATTGTGTGCGGGCGTGGACCTCCGATGCAGGGCTCGCTAGTCTTTGGGCTAAGCCTTCCGTGTTATCTGACTGCCTCTAGTCGATTTACAACGAAAAAAATCCGACAGACCAAGTTCATTAAGTCGGCCTGCTCAAATTTCCTCTCCATGCCTTCTAATCTATTTCGTTCATTTCTCATAAATTTAGGACAGTTTAAAGTGGGGCATTACATCTAGGGATCAATCCCTCCCTAGCCCATTCGAATCATAGAGAGAAGCTTGAGAGATAATATTTTCCATTGCATACGTGTTCGAGTGATATAAATTAGGGCGAAAGCTCCCCTATTTATACAAGAATTCCTCTCATTACAATCATTGATTGACTTTATATCTAATGGTGGAGATTGCATCTCCTCGTCTACTAACTACCCACATTTAAAACAAGAAAGCTCTATAACATAGATACATATATTGTATTGTCAGCCCCTAAGCCTATTCTAGAGAACTTCGGAAACCCTAGGAGACTAACCCTATCTTCTTGGTTAGTACAAGGTCTTTTTGTGCATGGGAAATGTCGGGACCGAGACACTAGGCTCTTAAATATGTTATCGTCATCTCATATTGGCTCTTGATTCATCTATGTCCATGATGGATAATTACCAAAAAGCCCTAAATCTATTGCAATTGTGTCAATTTAGTCCTAAACCTTTTGCATTTGTGTTAACTCGGTCCATTTGGCTAACTTTGACCAGCCGATGCTAACGTGATAATTTTTAATAAAATTTCAATATTTTTTTAATTTTTTAAATTTTTTTGCTTTCTTATTATTTGAAGTGGTCATGGCCGTCTCAAATAATGGCCTAACTGTCAAGGTAGTCAAGGGCGTTGTTTGAGATAATTAGGGTATTTCAGACCCTTATTTGAGACAATATCCATCTCATGCTCTTGTTTGAGAAAACGAGAGCACTTTATACACTTATTTGAAATTTTCCCTTAATACTTTCAATGACTATGTTCCCACATGCATAAGTCGATGTATGTTTTTGTGCATAGCTAAACATCCGAGGTCATTTCCTTTTGGCGCACCGTCATTCTGGGGGTCTGGTATGCTATTTGCAGATGTTAATTAGAAGAACCACATCTAAATGGTAACTCTTTCAGCATCTTATGTCTTACTTAAGTAAAATTTCATTGTCGAAATGATGCTTACAAGTCTCGCGCTACAATGCTTTCTGAGTTGGCAATAAGTCAATAAGAATGACCGTGGAGTGTTGGCATCTGTTTCGATTCGGCCTTATAATTTTCAGGCCAATACCATTGAAAAATCCTAAACTCATGCTCATCTAAAACTGATTTACGTCTCACGAAAAATCTCAAATTGGTGCCCTTAACTTCAATCCACCCACCACGTCATATTCGAAATTGCAAATGGCAGTAGATTTGAGGTGAATCATGTTATGGAGTACCCGTTTGAAATGTTTGCTGATATGGATATTAGATTTGAAATAATGTTTCGTAGAAGATTGGCTTGAGATTTCTATGAGACGAAAATTTGTCTAGGATAAACGCATCATGGTACTAATTTGTAGTTTTAGACGGATTATTCCATCAATTTTTCCAAAAGCACTCTATTTTTTGGTACACTAAAAGCAGCTCTTTAGTTCTTGTCAAAATTTGAAAAATTCAAATAAATCAAAATCCAAGTTCAGAAAATCTTAAGCAGCTCTTAGAAAATGAGGTTAGTGATCCGTCACATGATTAGTACCTTCCAAGCAAAATTTTCTCAGTCAACCATCTCATGATAAGTTTGGGTTTTCCCGCCCGACAATGCATTCTAGAAATCCTAAACGTCTCGCTAAAATTTGTTCTAGTCTTAAGGACCATTGACAATCATGCAACGAGATTCAGAGTCTGGCAAAAGAGGGGGAAAAGGCTAACCTAAATGTATGTGTATGCACTATTTGTAAATAGCATCCTGTCAAGTTTCCTATGTGACACGACTCCAAGTAGGATGTGCCCGGCCTCTCCCTGCATTACGATATTCTCTTCCGCCGGAAAAGACCTTTGGATTGCCACCAAGCCTTGATGTTCGGCTACTGTGACTCCTTTGATGCACCTGGAAATAACCAAATGTCTGAGGACCAAGTTCAGAAAATGTTAGGAATAAAAAACACAAAACAGTCATTAGATTAATCATTAGAAGGATCATGAAGTGATACCTCCATGTCCAACTTCCTTTGTTCAGATATTTTCTGCTTTCTTGGCCCAGGTGGAGTGGTCGAAAGTGAGTCGAAAAAACCGTCCTTCACATGGCCAGGCTATCATCCAAACAGGAAAAGACAACTCCATTTCAAAAGAAATACTCCTATTTAAGCTCACTGTCACTCACCTTCTTATCCAATTTCATTGCAGCATCTGGATGCTCAGCATCATCCTCAGCAGGAAGATCACAACCATCTGCTTTTGCCTTTAGGTGAGCTTCATTCTGCTTGCGAAGCTCACCCCACACTTCGTCCTTGCTAAATTTTTTGTTCATTGCCACAAAATCAAAATCCTCAGTACATTTGGCAGCCAAATGTGGAATCTGGACAGTCGAGCGAAAGAAAAAAGAACAGCCCATGAAGAAGTGCAATAAGATCCTAAGTAATGTTTGAAAGAGAGAGAGAGAGAGAGAGAGAGAGAGAGATTGAAGGCAACATGAGCGTTTGATGATCCCAGGTAAATCTGAACTAAAAAATGGCAATCCATGTAAAAGTGCAAGCCTATAGGCTCAAATTCAAAATACAAGCTCTTTCAGACTCGCATAACAATATGACATGGATCCTATTGTAAGATGATCCATGCAGCCCAATTAGTGAGAAAGGGACCAATTTTTATTGTTGTTGCATATGCATGCATCCATTTTAGTAAAAAAGAAGCTCGTATACAACAAAGCCTCAAAAAGAGATTTTTTTTTTGTATTGAAGGTGTTCGGGCCAGTGTCCTTACGGATTGCGCCCCTCGACTAATCCTCCAGGAGGGCTAGCGCAGCATCCCACCGCCACAACCCTCCGCTTAAACCACCGACACCCAACGAGATTCGAACCCAGGACCTCTCTCAAAAAGAGATATTATCGAACGCTCAAACAAGTAAAAAAGAAAAAAAAATGTTTCCTGCGAATGTTTATATCAACCACCACCCCGTAGCTATTCCTTTTCTTTTCACCATATGTTTGTAGCGACATCCAAAATCACTAAGGGACTTAGATAATAAATGGAACACCCCTGATATCAACTTGCAGCAATATTCGTATGTCAAATTATTTACTCATCCAACCGATGATGAAATATAATTATAATTTGAACCACAACTCTTCTAAATTACCAAGTTTCCCTTTTAGTTAGTGTTTTCTCCCTTTTCCTCGATTTTCCATCTTGTTTGGGATTGCAATCAATATTGTCAACCAGTTGCTCTACGTCTTCTTACCTTGTCTATTGTCTGCTCATAAAAATGATTATGATTACTACTTCCAATTTCTATTTTGTTTCAAGTTAATTATTTTGTGAATTTCATGTGTATAATCCAATTTCTTTCTGTTCGCAAGCTAATCATTTCTACAAATTATTTGCAGTACTCTTCTTACTCATATGCGGTACATTTGTTGGTTATTCATCTTTAAGATTTTCATCTTTTTTCTTTCCACATCTTTGAAATTAAATCTCTTTTTTGCTCTTTGTTTTAGGAAGTGCTGTCTACATTTTAGAGGTGATGTCTCTTACCCTTTTCTAGCTTTCTATAGTGTTTGCTCCCTTCTACATGCATCTTACTTAGTGCTGCTAAGTTTCAAGACTTCCTTAGAATCAGAAGAAGAGAGTCATGTTGCACCTTCTCCTCTTCCTTGAACAATTCCTCTATTTTGGTAATAACAATGAATAGCAGCTCCAATCAACTACAGAGTTACTCATGTCATGGGGATATACAAACGATTATCACTATAAAATGTGATACCTTTTTTCCTCTTCCCACTGAGATGCTCTTATTAGTTTGATGATGCTGCCTGTCAGCCCTATCCATCTGGAACTACCCAGGAATTATAGAAAGGCACTGAGTCAAAGATAATTGGCAAACTGGTGTGTGGTGAAGAGGGAAAGTACATAAGAAATCTCAAACAAAAAGGTATCGAGTACTAGCATTACCTTCTTTCCTCCTTTCCCCAAAATGCTCGTGTTTTGGTTAGTTCTTGACTCGGCCCTAGTCATCTGAAACATATGGTAACATGGAATGAAAAGAATGAACTGTGCTTTTCACTATCTCCAAATTGAGTGATTGTTGGCAGAAATGACAAGAACATTGAGAGGTATCTGTATACCTTGTTTTCCCTTTCCCATGGTTTGGTCTTAGCAATTTGAAGACAAGAATCAGCTCTGTTGATCTGATAGAAAGTTGACGGTGCAATAACAAGAAACGTACAAGTATAAGGACATGCCAACACGGCAAACAAAGCCCCTGGGCTTCCGTGGTTGGGGTGAAGACAACTTCAGGACCTACAACATGATGTTCTAAACGGTCATGAGAAAAAAATTGGAGAAAGTCATTATACCCTCTTTATTTTTTCTGCCGCCTTGCTCACGGCATTGCTTGGATTCTGTACATTAGATGTTCTCATCTGAATCAAGGCAAAATAAACCATTAGATTGATAAAAAGAAAGAGAATTCAAATTCATAAAAGCTCAAAAAAGAAAAAGCTTTACCTTCTCTCGTTTTCCCTCTGCATAAGCTTTATGATTGTTAATGTACTGAGGAGCACCTTTATACTGCAAGAGAGAGAGAGAGAGAGAGAGAGAGAGAGAGGCCCCATGTTAATAGTAGTTATAGACACTCACATGCATTAGAACACATATTTACAATTTGCTCTCTGAATGTGTAATACCCTCTTTTCTCTTTCTGCCAACTCGCTGGCAATACTGTTGCGATTCTGCAGATTAGCCTTATACACCTGAAATAATGGATAAAGCCAGAGATTTTTATGCTATGAAGACAATGGGAACGCAATTTAAGGCACAGAATATAGACCGGCAAGTTCATAGAAAGAAAAATCTTTATGTCCCTCAGTCAGGCGATTAGCTTTATTAATGTCGCACTATTATGCTGACAAAAGGAAGCAGAGAAGGAGAGCAGAGGCTCTATGAAAATGCAATTCTGACAGAGATTTAGATATAGCAAAGGCTGGTTAGGGAAAAGAATTTTATGAACTGAAAACAGAAATAAGTTAGCTTTGCCTCTGTGTTATTCTCACAATTCAGGTAACGTTTGAAAAGAATACCAGAAAGTGGCTCATTGAAAAAGTAAAAGAGACAACTCTAACTCAGAGGTACAGAGTAAAGGCGTTTTCTTTAAAAAGTTAGATACATCTACAACAGATAAGCGAGAAATGCAAAGCACATAATCTTCACCGGCTCATTCGCATAAAATCTTTGGCTTCAATGAGCCAAAAAGAAGGTGGGAAGAGGGTGTAAGGATAGTTAATGGGGATGCAATCAAAACAGGGTAAAAGAGGTCTATGAACACGATCTACAAAATGTGGGTGCTTCTTTTGGTTTCTATTTCATTTTCAACCAGATTATACATGTAATAGCCACTAAAGATGCAATATATTGTCAACTAAATCAACTTTTTGTTAGTGCAACCTACTCCAAAAACCCACCAGCAAGCCTGTAAAACAAATAACTTTTGGGGGAAAAGATGTATCAAGAAAAGAGAAGGAAAACAAGATTCAGAGCGTCAAAAGGTCCTTTATCTGATCCCGAGAGAACAAGTCATGCAAATCACAGATAAGAAACCTAGAATTGGAGCCCATCTTACTAGCCAAGGACAAGTTTCCTCACTCAGATGCTTCTTATTAGACAGAAATGAGAACATGAGAGCTGAAGTATAGAGATGTTACAAATCTGGAGCACATCACAAAAGCAGTTGACAAGAATGAATGAAAATAATATCGATAATAAAAATAATATCGATAAGAAGATGCAGTGCCCCTTTTTTCCAGGAATGTAGTATCACTTGACAGAGCAACTAGAAATTCAGGTGCTTCTTTTCCAATATAAGAATGAGACAGTGAAGCAAGAGACTGAAAAAGTTCTTCAGGACCAAGGATTAAATGTGAACATAGAGTTTACTGGACAAAATCCAGGAAAAAAAAAAGAATTTTGTTTTGGAAAGAAAACTTCTAGTATACTGAAAAAATAGCCCAAGTAAGCCACACGCGAATAAAATCCAGAAATAGCTTGTATAAAAAATGTGCCAAGGTTGATACATCACGTAAAACCACTAAAAATTCAAACTCAACGAGAAGTCCAACCAAATTCCACGGTATAGCAATAATCATGTCTTCCTACCAGACACATGGGTGTATTTGGTAGCTTTCATACATAAGCTATGCCATCAAATACCTGCACTTGCACCAGAAAACATTTTGCAACAGCTCAGTCCGTAAAATTTTGTGCATTCAAGTGCTACTGCTTTGAAACATACCGAATTTCCAGAAAAGTAATCTCGCTCAGATGGATATCTTGTCAATTTTATGAGAACAAACTAAGGTTGAATCGAGCCCCTGCCTATAGAGGGTTTAGAGGAAAGAGCAGCCCACCGTGTCTCGCCTTTCTTTTGCTTGTTTCCTGTTTTTCGTCTTATGTGTGTTGGGGAAGGGGGTTTAAAGGTGCATGATTAATAACTTAAACCTGTAGTAGGGAAAATCAATGTGCATCCTTACGCAAGAGAAAACTAGACGCACAAGAGTCGCATAGTCGGATGCCATAAGATGTAGGCTATCTAATTTAAAATTGTGTAACATGCGAATAACTATTTCAAGAATCACATATCACAGATATGAACTGAGTCAATAAATATGAAAAAACCTTTTTGGCATATGGTTTTGGAAGAGGCAAAATGGGTGCCTGAGCACCTGTTGTTTCCCCTGGCAGCGATTCAGAAGTCGAAAACTTAACAACGTCTTCATCCTCATGAGCTCTTCTAGGAAAATGATATGAAGAAAAAACCTTTTTGGCATATGGTTTTGGAAGGGGCAAAATGGGTGCCTGAGCACCTGTTGGTTCCCTTGGCAGCGATTCAGAAGTCAAAAACTTAACAACCTCTTCATCCCCATGAGCTCTTCTAGGAAAATGATATGAAGAAAGTGGATGGGCCCCAGTCTGTAAAATCTGGCAAGGGGTCATCGGTGATGGCTTCAAATCCTCCATATGACTTAGACAGCCTGATTCATTCATACATGAAGTAGCTTGAGCCAAACTTTCCAGAGACAACCCAGAGCCTTGGACAAAGTTTGCTCCATGGATAACTTGAGGTATGTGGCTAATATTCAGACCAGAAGTACTAGAATACTTTGCTGCCGAAGACATTGACGTTATACCAGAACTCAATAAATCCCTTGCCAAATTAGTTGATGTGTCAGGAATCAATAAAGCAGGATCCGATGGCAGATCTGAGGGAATGAAAAGTGGTGTAGGTGTCAACGAATCCATGATAACAGGGGGCTTCAAAGAATCAGATGATCCATAAGTAGCTGCAACACTCATTGTCAATAAATTTGTGACAGGATGTTGCATTGGTTTATGAGAGTGATATGCAGCCAGACCGGGCGGCAGTCCAGCCAATAACTGATGCTGAGGATAAGGGTCTTGGCCTGTACTCGTACTAAACTCTTGCCCGTGTAATAGCATGGGCTGCCCAGCAGCAAGTGTGTTTGTAGAGAGCAATGAACTGAATGATGTCAAGTTCTGTATGGGCTGATATGAAGAAAGCCTCTGGTGGACGGCCAAATTTGGAAGTCCTAAACTGGAACTGTTGGGTCCACTTATTGTGGCGGTCTGTGGAGTGATTGCAGATGCAGATGAAGAGTGAAGCAAATAAGCCTGCATGAGAAGCTACTCCAACATGAATAGTGGCTTGTTTCCGTCTCAAGCATCAGATCAGAACGTAAAGTTGATTAAACCTGTATGATGGCTGGATCATCTGGCAGGTCTAACGCAACTTTTTCAGGTTGAGCCTCTGAAGAGAAAACCTGCAAGACCTGAAACACATACACAAGCATTTGTGTTCCTTCCTTTCCTTTAGTCAATCATGTGAATTGTCGTACAAACTGCAATACTCATGTGTTTATGAACAACTATACTTAGATCACCGAAACAAAGCTTCAATATCTAGTACTTACTAATTCTAGCATAGGTCAGAATTACGAACTGCAGTACTCCTGTGTTTATGAACAACTATACTACAGGATAATCCATGATACGATACATGCTTTGCCTATATGCAGATCACAAGATGGCAACTGTGCAAATATAATTCCAACCTTTATGTCACTCCCTCTGAAGTTTACGTAATCAAAAACTCTGTCGTCAGGAAGGACCTGAGAACCATCCTTTCTTCGCCCTTCTGTTCCAAAAGATCGTACTGCGGTAAATGAAGGGAAGAGTCAGATGGAAAAATGACATTCGAAGAGCTATTTTATGTCTACCTGTCTACGGATAACAAATATGCAGACAAAAGTTTCCAATGCTGAAAGAAACAAAAAGCACCAAGACCATAAACAGATAAATCATCAGATCTAATCAGTTAGGATGTGCTTTGCCTACGTACCCTGAGTCCTACTTCTGTTTTCCAAGTCCCAGGAAGAAAGGATAGCTGAAATTCTATTCTAAAGGTAAGTGGTGACACATGGGGAAATCACTGAAGCGATTAAGCATGATTTTTAGCGACACAAAGCATAGGAGGTGTATCAGCGGGACAAAACTAAAATATACACCTTCTTAGTTGCACTGTGCTAGACTCCAGAAAATATAAGCCATTAACCCCCCAATACCAAAGAGTTACCACATAAGCTCTATTGCATCCAAGTTCTAGCTAAAGCAATTTGTTGCGTACTAGAGATGTGAATACCAGATCACATCCCTGAAATGAATGTGACATGAATTTCAGGCCAAACTTCACAAAAGCATTTCGTGCTCTAAGCATAGACATGAATATTTTGTCCATTGCCCCTCCTTCTCCAACATAACTGTCCCATGAACTGCAACTTGCTCCTTGATGCGATAACCGCGTGATCACAAAAAATTTAGTCATCCCGGGGTGTATAGCCTCCAAATTTGATAATCGTCAAACAATTACAATGATCCATCCTAAGAAAATCTTTAATAGATCTCCGATAAGCACAGTCATGTTCTGCGACTTCTGCTTCTACCGAGACAGGAATAGACGCTTCACCAACGAAAACTACCTTCAGACACTGCCATTTGTCTCGCACAAGTCTTCGCCGCCACTCTTTTAACGAAATAGAAACCTTAACATTTGGTCATTAGAACGAGTGACATACACACGAAACTCCACTAATCTTTAACCCCAACGCGGCAATTCCGATTCCCCTTAGAGAGTCGTCGTTTCAATCGTCTTTCAACGGATTGCGTGACAGAGAAGTCAAGACGACCCCAAACAAAATGCCGAGCACAACGCATGTCGTAGAGTCGACCGATCAACAACAACGGCACAGGAAAATGAAACTCGGGAGTCTCTGAGGAGGCGACAAGACCAGGGAGGGAAAAAGATGCCTTACCGTTCGCGAGGCCAATGACCGCGTCTTGCGGGTCGATGCGGTAGAGAACGCCTGCGTATCGCATGTCGGACTTGGACAGTATGCTCAAGGAGCAACCTACGTAGGAATTCGCCGAGGCCTCCGTCGACGCCATTGTTGTTCTCCTCCACTTGCTTCGACTCTCTCTCTCTCTCTCTCTCTCTCTCTCTCTCTCAAGAACAGTGGAACAGAAGGAGGAGAGTGACGAGGGAAGATGGAGAGAGGAATGGGATTTCGAAATCAGTTTCCTTGCCGAGAAAGGAAAATGGCAATGCCCTTTTGTGAAATGAGAAAAAAGGAAATTAAATGATAACGTTTCTTGCACCGTGTTGCGTGACGCCCAAGAAATTTTCCTTGCAAAAAAAAAAAAGAGCAAAATCTCAAATTATGTCAATTGTGACGCAATAATCATAAACTTCTTTTGTGACGCGAAAATTCTCAAAAGTAATTATGTATCACATATTTATCCTCTATCGAAATTTCGTCAATGAGCACTACTAAAAATCAGCCCACATGGACGACAGAAGAAAAACAGTATTAACATGGATCTAAATTAGTTAAGTAAAATAAAAACGACTTCGTTTTGGCTGAAATGCCTTCTAATATAGATAAATATGTTATCTCAAATAATGGTTTGAAGTGCTCCAATAATTTCAAAAAAATGGCATGTCCAAGGATATTTTTGCATTTACATTTTCTGAATTTTTTTCCTTTTTATTTTTTTTTCCCTTTTATTTCCCTTTCTTTTCACTGGTGGCCAATCTCAGGTTGCTTTCTCGAGGTGAGGCTACCTCGCCTATGGTCAGTAGTCAACCATCACTTGAGACCAACCAAGTGCAAAAAGGAAGGCAAAAAAGACAAAAAAAAATAAATTTTTTAAAAAAATGTTAGTGATGAAAATACCCTTGGACAGTCCTTTTTTTTTTTAATAATGGGTGCATTTCAAGCTCTTATCTGAAATAAAATACATTTCAAGCCTTATTTGAAAAAATGAATACATTTCAGGCTCTCGTTTGAAATTTCTTCATTGTATTACAATCATTAATCATTTGTTATATTCTTTTGGATGTCACTTTTGAGGAGTATATATGTATTTTCATTTTTTTTAAGGAAATCTTTCTCTTACCCTTAATGCCTATAAAATGACAACTAAAAATGAAGAAAAAGATTAATCAAATAAACATTAGTCAAAATTTTAATTTAAAAAATATTGATAATAATATTAAAAACTAAAAATTGTGAAATTTATTGATCGATATATTATTAGAACTAATAAGATATTTTACAAAAAGAAAAACACAATAAGGAGAATAGGAAAAAGGTCTCAGTTAGAAAAATGTAAGGTAACAAAAGTTGAATTCTCCTGATGCCTTATTAAAATATAATTAGCGCAAAAGAATGATTGATTAATAAGAACATTTTATAAAGCTTAAAGGGAAAGGATGTTCTCAATTTATAAGAAGGAATGATTAACCGAAAGCTAAGGTAATTTCTTAAATCTTTTTTATGAATCAATCATTTTTACATTAATTAACACTTAGAAATGTATAATGAACAGACAATTTTGTATTTTGACTTTTTTTGTATTTAATCTGCATTTATTCTTTTTCTCTTTTTTTATTTTTATTTAAAATATCTTATGTAGTTCTATAGTAGTGGATATATTTATCAGATTGTATGGTTTAATATTATTACTATTGATGTTTGTTTTTATATTTTTCATATTTTAGTTACTATTACTATTGTATTTTATCCTTTTTTTAAATAGCAATAAAGGGTAAAAGAAAGATTTCGCTTAATGAGTAATGACTACAACAAAATAAAGGTTTAAAGATGATTTCTAACAAGTAAAAGTTTTTTTTTGGGGGGCATGTATCACCCCTAAATTTCAACGGGTTTTGTGTAATTTTTTCAATCGTTTGAGATCAAGAATCCATCAACAGCTACTGACTTAGATAGTAAAAACCTTTCATTTAAGAGTATAGAAGAATTTTAAATAAAAACAAAGTACTTTGTTTGATTAAACTACGAATTTTAATAGTCGAGAGAAGAATCGGCATGGTTTGGCTTTATCGGTAGAAATCATAAATCAAATATCAAACCAATAAAAAAAATCCAAATCAAAACTAAATGAACAAATCGATAAACCGGTTTGATTTGGCTCGGTTATCGGTTCAAATCCGACTCGCCATTTGGGGTTTCGTTTTGTTGTTCTAGAGAAGAGGTTTTTAGGTGCTCGTCGTTAGGGTTTAAGCCCCCTGACCGAAGACCCTGCAAAACCGCGCGACCTCCCACTTTCCCGAGCTCACAGCAATGGCGACCTCACTCTCCAAGCTGTCCTCCCAGCTCCATCGATGTCTCCTCTCGAACCACAGAGCTCCAGGCCTCGCCATGTCCCTGTGCACGGCGTCCTCTTCTCAGGCCACTTCGGAACCGGAGGACGGAAGCCTCGAGTCGGAGGCCGACTCAGCTCCCTCACAGCAATCGCCGCCGGCATCCTCGGCGCAGGAACCGAACCAGCAGCGCACGGTCTACGACCGGCCTCTCCAGAACGGCCTTGACGTCGGGATTTACAAGGTGAGGTTGCGATGGACTTGCTCTGCGCTCTCGCTCTCCGTAATGTGGGTCGTAACCGGCGTATGAATCGGTGAAATCGGCCTTTTTTTTAAAAATCCAATGGAAATGTAACTTTTATTGTAGTGGGTAATGGACGTTAATGTGCGTTTAGACAAAGTGTTTCTGTGGACTCGCTTCCTCTGTATGTACCTCATGATAGCAATCAGCGGCTGGCTGTTAGTTTCTAAGCTAAGCGCGGAAGTCTTTTTTTATGTCTTCCTGGGTTATCCATGCTTATCTCTCCTTTTGATTTGCCTAATTGCGCTTCGTCTATCGCTATAGCTTTGACTTGAAGGTTTTTGATTGGAGGTTCTGCTTGCGAGGTTTGCTAGGCTATAATAATGGGGCAGGTTGGGCAAAATCCAGTTGTGAAGAGGCTGAAGAGTGGGAGGACGGTAACCCTGTTCTCAGTCGGAACAGGTGGCATCCGCAATAATAGGAGGCCGCTGCAAAATGAGGAACCCAGAGAGTATGCAGATCGCTCTTCGGTCCAGTGGCATCGTGTTTCGGTCTATCCCGAGGCGTTGGGGGAAATGGTCAGGAAGCATGTTAGTCCTGGGTGAGTCTTATCTTCCTTTTCTGCCATGTGTTTCTGTGCAAATTGTAACTTGTTTAGCAGACTTTGGGGATGTGAGTCGTTATGTCCTAGGTCACACTTGTTTGACAAAGCTAGTGCTTATATCCAGCTGCAGTTAGCAGTGGCCTATGTGGGTTGAATAGCATGGTCTCGTGATAGGTTTGACTAATGGTCATTGGATTTGTTTGAATGGTTTAGTGGTTGTAAGTAGCAGACTTGTTTAATGAGGTCGGTCCTGTTGCACTAATAATAAAAGTTTTATTGGTAAGTCGACCTGATAAAGCTGTGGACTTGATGGTGATTAGTCTTATCTTTGCTCGTTTGGTATTGGCTGAAGTTGAATATAGTTACGGGAGAAACGCTTGAGCTGAAATTGATGATGCTGATCAGTGAACCTCTAATATGACACGTAATAGAAGGTTGTACTGTTCTTATGAAGAATGTGTTCCATACACTATGTTGCTCTATTTGCAGTAGTTGCCGACTGTAAGCTAAACAATGCAGGTTCCTTCCCAAAATGTTTGGATCAATGATTGGTCTGTGGTTTAACTTGTTTGGTGGTCCTTGTACCATGCCGTGCATGGTGTTCATTCGATGCTTGATGGCTGAAAATTTAAATGTCCAGGAAGGAGCATATCCTTCACCAAGAAAAGGAAGGAGTGTATTGTTGGTCAAAACAATGGAAGGGGCTTATCTGTGCTGAGGATTTAATTTGACCTGGGATGTTGACAATATAAGATGTTTATTTGCTTAGTGAGCTGGGTTTGAGACGGAGGGGGAAAAGAGAAGTGGCGGAAATGTAACGTATCCAGAATTTGTTTCTTGGGAGCTGTAGCTGGGCAACTTCTGCTAATGGACCAACCCATACTTTGTAGTTTTTATTATTGTTAAAAGCAGCTTTTACTGCAGTTCAGTTATTCTTCCTATTGCTTTATACTTTCACAAGGATACTGACGTGCGACACACTTTCATATATTTTGGTGACTGCAGCATGATCTTGTACTTGGAGGGAAATTTGGAGTCCAAAGTCTTCACTGATCCTATAACCGGTCTTGTTCGACGTATAAGAGAGATTGCAATCCGTCGAAATGGTATGTGCACTTCTGTACTTTTCTCTTTTAGTGGTGTTATAGTTTCTGTTTACTGACAGGACAGGGATATAAGGTCTTTAATGTATTAAGTTGATATTTTCTCTGCAATCCTTAAAGCTAGTTAATTCTGTCCTCCGTAAGCCAAGAAGTTTTTGGTTTAGCGATCTTTTATATGCTTTCCCTTGGAAATTGTGGCAGCAACTGACATTCATTTCACCTTCCAAATTTGTGATTGATTTAGCAATTGCTCGATGGATAAGCAAATGACTGAACAGTACCTATTGTGCAAAAATGCCGGAGAGAGTTTCTTGTTGTGTATGTAAAATATTACCTAGTTCCTTGGATGCGGGCCTAACCGCTGCAGAGTTCGTTTTGGAAATGAGGTGTGTCTGTATCTGTTGCATCTTAGCGTTTCTTTCAGGTGTCAATGATGGAGGTCCTCTGAAAAAGAGGCTTCTATTGTAGCTGTTTGGCCCATTGGTTCTAAAGTTAAGGAAGAAATCAATTCTCATGGGAATTTGTTAGTTAGAGGACATAATCTAAGGTGCAGAAGATTCGCTTTTGTCGTGATCTTAATTTTGTTGTGTATCATGCAGGTCGCATTGTGTTTGTCGGTAAAGGTGGTGATTCCCAGCAGCCATCACAGGGTGAGACAAGAGGTGTTGGCTATTACTGAAGGAGGATGAGAGAAAGGGAGGGCTTGTTTTCACTTTCGCGAGTTTCTTTTGAAACCTCATCTGCGTTAAGACTTAAGGGGCCATGCAAAAGCTGATATTCTCAGTTCTTACTGTCGCACGGGTCATCACTTCTTCTGCCCATGTATATTCTTTTGTCCTGGGTGCCTGTGACATTAAGGGAAATTTGTCATTACGAATCGGAGACGATTATCATCAATCTCTGCAATCGTCTCAGGCTGTACGCGGAGATAATCTCCTAATGTCTGCCTCTTTGTTAATTTGTTTGATTTTGACTCTCCTCTATGTTGTTCAGCATTTCTACATTTGCTGCTTCAAAGTTCTCCTTAAATATTGACACACTGTAGAAGCGTGACCGATACTAACCGGATTATACGCAGGTTGCCTATTGTTCCTTGTGAGCTGTTCGTGTGAAGCTAAGTTTTCTAGCTACTTCGTCGGCGTCAAAGAGACGTGGCTATTGGGGAGTTTCACTTGGTTGAGAAGGTCATTTTTCCTCCGTGTTCGTTGTTTTCTTTGTGACAAAGGGAAGTTCCACATGTTAGCTAAAAGTACAACGACATCACTGTAATGCGTAATCCTTCATACCTCGCCTAATGAAGATGCATCCAAAGACAAAGCCCATTTGGAGGAGAGAATCTTGGGTCAAGTTCGCCGATGATTGTACTAAAGCCGTTCCGAGCGGAGGGCCGACACTTGACGAGCTGCAAACAACCTAAGTCACTTGTGCGCACTAATCTAGAGGGGTGATCGAACCATAAACCTAGTTCCAATTCGAGCTGTGAGAAGTCCACTAGACCCATGTTGACTCTTTTTGTTCAGCATTTGGAGGGAGTTTTGGGGCTGCAAAATCCATTGGTCAAATTTAAGTAGCATTTGATTTTTTTTTTCTCAACTTTGAAAAAGTGAATGCATTTTCAAGGGCCCCTAAAGGCCTTTGGCTCAAAATAGATCTGAAGATACTTTGAAAAGTTGCATTTTCGAAATACAAATATATTTTTTTTATTTTTTATTTTTTTTCTTTTCTCCTTCTTCCTCCTTCCTTCGCCTCCTTCCTCTGCCCACCGTGGACCTTAGTGACGGCGGCTGCCCAAAGATGGATTATGTCACGCGAGCTAGTGAGCTTGAGGTTTGGCAACGCAAGCCTTAGCCTCAGTTAGAGAGCATCCAATGAGGTCAGGGAGAGGTCAAGCTTGGCCTGTGGCCAATGATAGGCCACGAAGTAATTAATGAAGGAAGAAAGGAAAAAGAAGATTAAAAAAATTAAAGAAAGTAATTAAAAAATAAATAATAATAATATTTTTTTTGTAAAATTAAAAAATGATTAAAAATCAAATTATTTACGGGGGTGTTTTTTTTAATCAAACGGTATTTACATCAAAGTTGTTTTTCCATGTATTTTTAAAATACACTTTACCAAATACTATTTGCATTTTGAAAATATTCTTTAGCTCAAAAGTATTTGTATTTTTCTGTAGACATTTCTCCAAAGCTAAACCAAACGGGCCGGTTGTTTCCTTATTTGAAAGAAGCTTAAATAGATGAATTAACCTCGAATCTTTTGGAGGACCCTAGAGCACTGTAGAGGTGAAGCTTTGAGAGTTTCAACGAGTTCCAGAACACTTGGTCCTCTATGCATCAGACATGGGGGTTGAGGTACAAGCTTCGCTACCTCCAAAAGCAACTACGCATTCCATGAGAACAAAGAAAGAGAGACTTGGAACATCTAGTGAATGCAAAAGCTCTGTCCCTGCTTATCCAATCGACTCCATCATCAGCTGACACTTGACACGCTGATGATGGATCTATACACATCCAGCCGACGAACCCTAGGAGGGTTTCTCTTCCTAGCGTCGGCGTCATCTTTTCATAGAACAAAGCACGGCCAGAGCAAAGAGTTAATAATGGAAACGGCAGAGGTGGATAAACTTCTTGTCTTTCTCTCTGCATGACCTTACTGGTGGCTTGGCGTGGAGAATAGGTCTGCGAGGGTCGAGCCTGTGACTGTTGGGCCAAAGCAATGCTTAGGCTCGAGAATAGTGAGCCGTTGTTTCAGCTACAGTCGATTAGATCTGCTACATTATACGAAGCTCACAAGTATGATGCTGTCTCTTTGGATCGGCGCTAATAATGTAGGGACGGTCACCGTGAAAAATAATTTCCTAGAGCTGCCTTTTAATTGAGTTTTGCTTAACCAAGGACATGAAGCCTTTCCTTTGAAATTTTCATCAACCAAGCATCTGAATTAGACGATCTCATGTAATTTTCTCGAACACAAGCGAGATCTCAAGTGCAATTAGAAAAAAGGACTAAGGAGCGAGGGCAGACTTATTTCGACAACTATTCAAGTCGATGCGATTAGTCACCGCATGGGAAATACCTCGAAACCTAGAACCGTGCCGTGCCACGAGTTTCTTCATTTCTTGATATTGTACGCGGGAAGAATTAGGAAAGTTGTCTAGAAAGCCCTAGACCTATTACACTTTTGTCAATTCAACTCCCAACTTTTTAACGTCGTTAGTGGAATCCTAAATATTTTCACATTTTGTCAATTGAGTCCATTTGGCTAATTTTGGCTAGAAATTACTAAGGTGGACATCGACCATTCTACATGATACAGTCAGCCCTGATGTTGATAATATTTTAATATTTTTTCTATTTTCTAATTTCTTTTTCTGTTTTTCTCTTCGTTTGCCATCATCGGGCTTGATGGCTGACGGAGGTCGTCGGCCTTAGGCAAGGATCGCCCACGCCCGAGCAAGCATGGGACACCTTTGCATGGGACAACCTTGGCCTTCATCGATATGGCGAAGGAAGAAAAAAACAAAGAAAAAAAAATTGGACAATTTTTTGGCTAGGGCTTCCCTTGCTGGCCATAGCGAGAAAAAGAAAAGAAAAAAAAAGATAATAACAATTTTGAAACAACATTAAAATATTATCAAAGAATGTCTATGTTAGTGATGGCTGTGACACATAGGACGGCCGGCATCCATAACAGCGATTTTTGATAAAAATTAATCGGATTGACTCAATTGACAAAAGGTAAAAATGTTTAGGACTCAATTGGCAAAATTAGAAGGTTCGAGACTGAATTGGCAAAATCGCAATAAATTTGAGACTTTTTGTACAATTTTCCTGACAAGAACCGATCACGGCACCGGAAAATTCTCGAAATCTAGAACCATATATGTTATCTCGCGAGTTTCTATGTTTCATTTAAATGAATCGACGCAATAATTTTCCCTTTTGGATCGCATCGACGCAGACCAAACACAAAAGGGTGGGCATCATTTCATGTGCATTGATTGCCATTGCGCATTCTTCAAATTTAATGGGCGGCTAGAAGTTGAAATCCTCCATAAAGAGGGGGGCGGAAACAATAGACCTGCTCGCTCCAAAAGGGACTGGGGAAACGAAAACCAGAACTGTAAATCCCCCTTTTGGTCTGAACCAATCTCGGCCACGGCTCTGTTGGGCGTTGCCGCAAGCAAAGAACCATACGATAGGCCTGAGCTCGACCGCAAAAGATCTTGCCAACGAAAGCTAAGTAGCTAGTTTCTTGACGATGGGCCTTCAATGGCAGCAACAGAGAGAGAGAGAGAGAGAGAGCACAGTGGCATTACACCAAAGAAGATAGTGGAAAACGACCTCCCGTATGTTCCATATAGGCCTGCGTAACCGAGTACTGCCCACTGCTTAACCGAGCACTGCCCACTGTTTAGATTAGATTACAGATCTCTCTCTCTCTCTCTCTCTCTCTCTCTCTCTCTGTGTGGAAAGATGATAGGGTGGTCCAAAGTCTTGGGCGCCCAAAAGTTTTTTAAATGCACTTCTTGCTCATCTTTCTCTTTCTTTCTCCGTCTATCTTTTTTTTTCCCCTTGCGAATTTGGGATACTGATGTTTTCTTTGTACGATGTGATCCCCCGAATTATTGATAAATATTCCATTGAGTCTTTTCATTTGGTCAAACAACTAATGATGACTCGGATTACTATGTATTGGATTGGAATTTTTTTTTTTGGTTGAAGATTTTTTTTTAATTGATGATTCAAAATTTCAAATTATTCGTCTACTTCGGAAAATGGAAAGAAAGAAGGAATTAAGGCTTTAACATGTTCATTGTTATTTGACGACGTGAGATTTGCAAATTCTGTTATGTTGAATCAGCGGAAGCGTGACATCAAATATTTTCATATAGTTTAGGGACTAGATTGAATAGTTACCAATAGTTCAAAGATCACATTGAATAAATTAAAAAATCAGAAATGAAAATTGCATATTGGCCCAAAGTTCGGAAACCATTTTATCATTTTCCCTTGGCTTCCTTATCGCAGGTTGTTATCGATATCGATTTTGTTGGGGGTAAGGATCATATTCATTATCAGCAAAAAAGTACGAGGATTCCACTCTCGAGCTGCCAGACGACTTTTATAGTTTGAGCTTATATTTTTCTTGTTGGTAATTTGGATTTGAGCTCATGAATAACTACTGCTGTATATACTCTTTGTTACTTGTAATTGGATGATGTAATAAAAAGTATAATATGCTAATTATAATGAAATCTTTTTTTTAACGTAGACCTAATTTAATGATAAAATAAGTCAAAATTTTGTATCTTAATTTCTCTTTTTTGCATTTACGTTTTACTTCGTTATGATTATGTGTCGAATTTTGATATGTCGAGCTCCTTCGACTCTAGTTCCTTTGATTCTAGGAGATCAAGCAGGCTGCTTTGCATTGCGTTCAGTTAAATCGCAACTTTTTTTTTTTCATATACTGATAATCAAACTGCCGGACGATGAATGACATTAAAAAAAAAATCCCAAAATACAGATTCGACCATCTTTTTTCATTTATGATGGCCTGTCGTCGTGGTGTCAACGGCAACGGAAGAAAATGCGAGCGCCACGTCATCCGCATGTAATTGTGAGCCAAGGAAAGGTCGCTGGCAAAGTGCATGGAGCCCTCTGTAGTCTGTAGTCCCCAGGGCTAGGGCGAAAGTGAACAGCCGTGAGCTTTCTCCATAGGGCTCTTTCAGTACAGGCTGCAGAAAATAATGAAGCCACAAAAGCGCCATGTCCGCCGTACCCAGATCTAAATATTCATCGACCATCTTCAACATTAACCCCGTGGATCGGGTGCGTCGGGTCAAGTCGAAAAAGAAAAAAAAGCCCGGCTCAAATACTCATCTTCATGCAATGCAGATCTAATGGCACGTATCGGGTTTATATTTCTAAAACACTTTCAAATTTAATGTGATCTAGGAAAACCAATACCTAAACCGATGTGAGAATGCGGAATGAGTGAGCGCGAAATTAAGTAAGGAAGAAAACGAGAATGAAAAGAAAGCCGTAGAAGCGAGTTGGGGTCTAAACAAGTTATGAACTCATTTATGGCTCATTTAACACCCATATT
Source organism: Psidium guajava (assembly GCA_016432845.1). Taxonomy (NCBI): domain Eukaryota; kingdom Viridiplantae; phylum Streptophyta; class Magnoliopsida; order Myrtales; family Myrtaceae; genus Psidium; species Psidium guajava. Next base: position 39,215,733 of record CM028228.1, read on the forward strand.
GTATTTAAACTCATTTATTGAATATGAGTAACCCATATAACAACTCAACCTATTATATATGAGTTGAGAAATGAGTTTATTGTTGCGGTGCGGTTCGTACTTCTAATCGACAAGAAGGTATGTGGGTAACGCAATTTGCGAGTAGTGGGCATTGTGGTGTAGGAGTGCGGGCCCAATTGTAACCTCCATGGTTCGGTTCAGAGAAAGAGACTAAAGATGAAAGTGGGCGTTAGAGATTTAAGTTAGGATAAGTTGATGCAGAAGAATATCTAGATTAAGAGGAAGCAAACCTAACACTAGAGCTCATACATGAGGGGGAGATTGTTATGATGCATGTGTGAATTATGTTACAAAAGTCCCACACATTGAAAAATTGATGTGGTGTGGAGCAATTAATATATGCTAATTGGTCCATAACTAACTGGCTTAAGCATTTGAGTAAAGATAGGTCCAATTAGATATGTTGAAGAATTAAGACTTGAACTCTCCCTTGGTGAACTCCTTAGGTGAAAGGTATCGAACTTTTACTGCGTGCTTCCAATATTTACAATCCGTGAAGAGCCTCGCACGTCCCTCCTTTCGACGACAAACTTCGCTCATCGCAGCTCACGCGTGATTCCTTATCGTGCACGCGGCTTGTACCTTGATTCTTTTAGAAGGACGGAAAAAAAAAAAGATGCGTTCGTTTAGCTCACAAGGTGCGTACTTTCCATAGATCCTTTCATTTCTGTCTCTAGATCAAGGGAATGTAGTGACGCCCGCCATGAATGGACTTGTTACAAGAAAAGGAGAGTGACAACTTGGGGCCCCCCCTACTGAAGGAGAAGGCATCAATAAATCCAGTCTTGTGTCTGCGTGCAGCACCTCCATGCATGCATGGCAAGTCTCATTGTGACACCACCGATCATATATATATATTGGTCCCCCGATAAGAGCCCTATCCCTAACCCTAACCCTAACCCTAACCCTAACCCCAGCGATATTACTCGAAGAAACAAGAATTTATATATGCGTTAAGAGATGGAATAAACCTCTTTCGTCTTACGAAGCAATGCGATGACCTCTTATCAAAGACCTTGAATATGATCCGATCGTTTAAATACTTACTACAATTTGCCCCGTAATTTAAAATAAAAATGGGGGGTAATGTCACGAAACACTCTAAACTAGTACACCTATAAAAAAAATAATTTACCCTCCCTTAGTTATTATTAAATTCTACCGTCAAATTGTTGAGTTGGAGGATAAGTAGCGATTGACAGAATACATCGATTTTGAATTTTTACCATCGTTCTGTCACAGGTGTACCGATTTATAGTTTTTTGTGGTAATAACCCAATTTAACTGAAACTAACATAAGTAAATTTGTCACGAGCATATCGGTTTGGGATTTTTAGTGATCAAAAATTTATTTTGTAATACACAAATGTATAAATTTGAGATTTTTGGTTAGAAAAAATTAATTTTGGATAAAATTTATCATAGGTATATCAATTTGTTATTTTCGTGGTATTAATCCTTTATAAATTGAGTTCTACGTCCATTGAACATGTGGTATGAAAGATAAAAGAGTCGATGCTTGTTGCATCCTTAAAATTAACGTCGCGACAAGTCTTGGCGTTTTAACCGGAACTAGACACCCTAGTCCCAGCCACCGATGGCTCTTTGATCCTCCTGCCAATCTTACATAAATTCTTCCCCAACCGGAAAACACAACCACATGCCCAAAGAAGAGCTCGCGCCAATGCCACCTCGTACTTTGCGAGAAGTTAAAAAAACTCCCCATATTATCGAAAGTGCCCCAACCTCAGTTTTCACTTTCGCAGCTGAACTCGTGGTACATTTTTTGAAAAAAACTTCTTGAATTTCTTCTTCTTCGAAGAAAGTGAGTTTCAGTACTTGCTTTTTCTGCAGAAAAGAGAAACTCCGGATTAGTTCTTCCTTTGTCCTGTGCAAGCTTCTTGCTTCGCTGTTTGCGGGGTTCTGCACGGAAGTCTCGTAGCGGAGCTGTTCATGATCCTCCGGGTCTTTCAGTCTGCTCGGTCTAACGGGAGCTTCTCTTCCCGTGCTGTCGGTGTTTTCCTGGAAAGCCAGACGTCCTGGCCATTTTGCTTTTCTTTCTTGTCATATTCTTCTCTTTATGGTGTTGTGACTAGTGACGAGATGAGCTTAGCGTGGCCCTTTCGTGAACAGACTCCTGTCTCTCTCACTGGCTTTTGAAAGGGTTAATATATACGAGTTTTTGAGTAGGGCTAGTTGCTTCTTCACTGGGTCTTTGAGGCTTTCTTGTTTCTAGATTTGGCCATGAAGATGTCGTTTGGCCCTCCTCTTTGCTTCTTGATCGTGCTGCTCTTGCTGTCCTTGTCCTTGCTGAGCGTTTCTTGCAGAGGGCAAGAACAGGAGAACGGTTCTTCAGGGGCTCCAATGGAGAGTAGAGAGCAAGAGGCACTGTACTCTGCAATTCAGGGTTTCGTGGGCAGATGGTGGAATGGCTCTGATTTGTATCCTGACCCTTGTGGGTGGACACCAATTCAGGTACTTCACTACTGTTTTGAACAACATGCAAGACATAAATGGAGATCAGAGATCATGTTACCACCATTTTGGCTATGCACTGCCTCAGTTTCATGTGACAATGGACATCTTGTAGGGGAAAAAAATAAACATGCAGATGCAAACACCAGATGTCTTGTACATTACTTTTTCTGTAGTTGTTAACCGTGGTTCCTTCAGATATTGGAGCAGTAGGGAAGATATGTAATGGTAGAGAAAGTAGTCATCAGATGAATGTCCAAATCCAGGTCAACCTTGTCTTGTTTCAAGTAGAAAAGAAGGGTCTTATAGCTTAGCTAACTACTGATGTCTAGTGAGTTCTTGGCGTTCCCCGCGTGCAACTGTCAACACCAAGAAACCCTTTTGAGTTCCAAACCACATTTAGATATTTCCATTGCAACTCGTCTATCTTGGAATCTTCCGTAGAGAAATTCTAACTTTATTTTTGGTTTGTTATACCGTGCTCTACTAAGGTAATGTCAAATTAGACAAGCAGTGTACTAGGATCCGCAACGACGTGTCCAATAGTCACTTCCTCTTACTCTGAATGGTGCAATTTTTTTGCCAAATTACTCAACCAAGACCTGCAAATCTAAATAGTAATTATGGTAAAAGGATTTGGCAAAAACAGAAAAACGAGCCCTAATCCAACCAGTGAGTGTGATCATTGAAAATGAGTTGAGCTTCGTTAGTTCTGGTAATCCAACTGAACTTCATCAATCTTGAAGGGAGGAGAAGTAATGTCCACGGCTTGTGACCTTCACTCGCTAATTGTTTCTATTGCAATTGAGTACTTCATTAAAAAGCCGACGTTCACGTTTTGTTTCCCATGGTCGATGCAGGGAGTGTATTGTGATCTCTACAATGGCTCGTGGTACGTGAGCGCCTTGAACATCGGACCGGTCTATGAAAACTCTCTGAACTGTGCCCGAGGTGCAGAATTGACGCATCACTTGCTCGAGCTCAAGCACCTCACGACCCTCTCCATCTACAGCTGCTTCTTGTCCCCTCGCCAAAACCCTGTAAGGATCTCCCGCTTCAGCTGGGGAGCTTTATCAAACACCTTGGAGTCGATAGAGTTCCGATCAAACCCGGGACTCGTCGGACCCATTCCAACCAGCATTGGCAGGCTCAAGCATCTCCAATCACTAGTCCTTCTTGAGAATGGGCTAACCGGGCCTTTGCCACTGGAATTGGGCAATCTGATCAGCCTGAAAAGGCTCGTCCTTTCATCGAACGGGTTCGTGGGTCAGATCCCACCATCTCTCGGGGGATTGAACAACCTCTTGATCCTTGACTGCAGCAGGAACAGCCTATCCGGGTCTTTGCCGTTGACTTTTGGGGGGCTGACCTCACTCCTGAAGCTCGACCTGAGCAACAACAACCTGGACGGGTCGCTGCCCCGAGGACTCGGGAACATGAGAAACCTCGCACTCCTGGACCTCGGGGCCAACAAAATATCGGGAGGGTTGATCCAAGACATCCAAGGAATGGTCTCCTTAAAGGAGATGGTGATATCCAACAACCCAACACTGCACGGCGACCTCGCGGGCATTGAATGGACGAACCTGGAGGATCTTGAAGTGCTGGACCTATCCAACACTGGGCTGAAAGGCCACATCCCAGAGTCCATGACCCAGCTCAAACGGCTGAGATTCTTGGGACTCGGCGATAATTCTCTCTCGGGGACTCCTCCTCCCGAGCTCGCATCGCTACCTTGCATCAGCGCTCTTTACCTGAACGGGAACAATCTGACCGGCCAGCTCGATTTCCCAGGCACGTTTTACGGCAAGATGGGCAGGCGCTTCGGGGCGTGGAACAATCCCAGTCTCTGTCACCGGCTCCCATTAACTCCAACGTCGTCGTCGTCGTCGTCGTCGGCTGTCAACGTCCCTCTTGGGGTGAGGCCATGCTCTCGGGAAGGAAACGCCAGCAACAGCAGCAACCACGTGGGGTCGTCTCTATCGAATGCCAAAATAAGCGAAGGACGCGACGATCTGCATTGGGATCCGCAGGTCGAGGTCTCTCTCGGATGCCGGAGTTGGAGAGGGAAGGAGACGATGGCGTTGGTGTGTGGACTCTTCCTCGTCATGTTCGTGTAGGTTGAGAGAGAGAGGGACACGTGTACGTAAGCAGCTTTGAATCAGGAGAAGAATCAAAGGTTAAAGATCTGAAAAATGAATGACGTCCGCGGGCGTGTTTTTTTTTTTTTTTTCAATCGTTAATGACTTTCGACCAAAAATAACAAAATCGTTAGGGACTAAAAATAGAACCCTTCCAATCTAATTATCGGTTCATTACCAATTTTACTTATCTTAGGGCTTATTTTAAAAAAAACTGTTGGGTTATTTAATGGTTATGGGCCCGCCCACCTGGGCCAAGCCCATATCTTTTGTACAGCCCATGGAGAAGGGAGTTTCCTTTCAATATTGAGTTAGATCTCTCCCCAAAGAAATACGTACGACGTTCTCTCTGCCCATTATTTTCTCTCAACAAATTCTCCTCCAACATAGCATTGTCGAATCCATCCCGGAGATTGCAAAGGCGACATTTAGTCGGCGAACAATAAGGTATGCTCCGAATTCCGTGACGTACTCTTCTCCGATCGGTGTTTCAACTATCCTTGACATCTTCTTCAGCTTCGATTTCTTGGGAATAATTTTTCCTTTGAAAACAAAACGAAATGAATGATGATTAAAAAAAAGTGCCATGTTTGCCAATGATCTGAAGTATTGAAAAATAACAATAGGCATGCGGCCTTATTGGCTACTGATAAAGGGATTGAGGGGATGGAGAAGCTAATATCATAGATGCGAAAAATTTATGTTCGGTCAAAGATTATACTAAACTGAACGAATTACCTGTGATATTTCATCAGTGGTAAATCTGCATAATTCTAGCACGACATATGGTAGGGAAAGACTAAAGTCGATGAATTAAAGAAATATGATGATTTTTTTTTAGAATACTCTAAGTATTTACAACGGCGAAATTATAAAAAAAAAAATCATAACCTTATTAAAATTATGCCAATTTAGTCCTTCCAACCAATTTTGGTCGGCCGATGCTGACTTAGACACCGACCGACACTAACATAGATTAATTTCAATAATATTTTTAATTTTTCTTTCTTCTCTTTCTCTTTTTGTTTTCTTCTCCATTTTCCTCCTTCCTCCTCCGGCGAGCCAGCGAGGGAGAGGTGGGCAACGCCACCATTACTGGGCAAGCTCAGCCGCCATGGCTGTCCAAGCGACCTCGCCCAGCAATGGCGAGATTGGCCTCACCTAGATCTAAGCAAACCTTGGAATTCTTAGGAAAAAAACCACGTCTTTTTCTGTTGAAACAGTGTAAGCTTTGATCTTTTTCCTCTTCTGGGTTTCCCTCGGATTGCTGTTGAAGTTCTGATTTTGCCCAGAGAGTGCTTTGGGCGATAAAAATTGCTCGCACGGTAGTCAGAGTCTGAAATCTGCCTGCGGCGGCAGAGCCCGCAATGGACCGCCAGACTTGGCTTTGGCGAAGGAAGTCGCCGGAGAAGAGCCCTGGAGAAACAGAGAGCGTGGGTTCATTGTCCTCTCATTCTGGACGATTCGGTTCGTAAAATGTTAACCGAATCAATTGGTTCTTGCCTTTTGCAGGTTATGGAAATTTATAATTTTTGGTCCAAAATGATGTCATATTGTTGTCCATTTTCGCTGAATGCAAAAAAGAAAAAAAACACACTTATTAAAATATTATTAAAATCTGCCGACCGGCCAAAGTTGGCATAAAGGATTGAATTGGTATATTTGCAAAAGATTTATTACTGAATTGATATAATTATAATAGATTTAAGATTTTTTTGATAATTTTTTCATCTCCAACGAATCACGATTCAACAAAGGGCCAGAAAAAAGTTTTGGATTTTCCATAAGGGGGACGTTAATCGTACATTGAAACTTGATTTTTTTTTCTTTTGTTTGTCTAAAGTCAGATTACAATACCGTTAAAAAAAAAAAGAGGAAGAAAAAAAGAGGATTTTTTGCTTGATGAAAGTCCTTACTAAGCAGGAACGGGTCGCGGTATTTTCAGTCTTTATATAACTAAATCCACTCCCCATTATCGACAAAAAAGACAAAACTATCATCAATCATTCAATTGAATTTAAAGTGGTACCCCCAAATTTATTTGCTTGCCTTCTTGTTTATTTTTTTTTCTATTTTATTTAAAATCTATTTGTCATAATTAAACTTTTCTCATGTTTTATGTTTGTTTAATGTGGCTATCTCATGTATATAAAAGGAATTATTTCTTATATTAAATTTTACTTACGTAAATTAAGTTTTGTCTCAAAGAACAATTCCAAGTAATGCTATTCTTTTTACGTTGACAAGCAAATTTATGGGTTTATTGTCAAGTAGGATCTAGAAATTAGCATATATGATCTTGAAATACAATCTTATCTTCATAAACTTTTGCTTTTGCTGTGTATAACACCATCAAACCCTTTCTTATCTTGATATATTTTTTAAAACACTTCATAGATGATATTAGTTTTTGTCATTTCAGAAAACCTTTCTTATTTTATGAATGATGTGATTTAATTACGCTTCAACTTTTAAATTTTCACATTGACGAATATAACTATACTTTTATTTTAGGAATTCCATATGGAGGTTTTTTTTTTAATTGATCATCCCGTTATGTAAATTTGTATAAAAGACACTTAATAAGAAAGAGTTTGATGGTGATACTCACAACAAATGTGAAAGTTTATACACAATCGATGTGTGTTAAAAAATGTTTAGGTTAAAAATTTTCAAGATTCTACTTGGCAATAAATTGACAAATTGTAGGCCAGTATTGAAAAGAATAAGATTTCTTGAAAATTTCTCTATTCGACAAACTAATTTTTACATAAGTGAAATTTAACAATAAATTGAAAATATAGTGCCTTTAATATAGATTGGAACCCCACAAGGAAAAAAAAAATAAACAAAACATGTGAAAATCTTAATTATGGCAGCTAGATCCTACACACACAAAAATATAAATACTTTAAAAAAGAAGGAAAGTAAAAAAGTTTGGGCCATCCATTTAAATTGCAATTGAATGATGGATGGCAATTCTGTCCTTTTGGTGAAGATGGGCCCACGTCAATGAACATCAATCCCTAATAGTAACGGGCTCAGAAACTGGCCCATATGAAAAATTAGAAACGGGCCGACCCGGCGAGACTCCGAGCCCAATTCAGACTGGAGTTCGACACACATCCATTCGAAAAAGAAAACAGAGTGCGACATTTTTTAAACTCATTGAAGTCATGAAAAAATAAAATGAAAAATCCACCCACCAAACTTTTTTTCCCCTGGCCAGGTTACACAATTCGAATTGGAAAAAATAAGGTTAATACCATGGAAAATCCCAAACTGGTACACATATGACAAATTTACCCTAAATTATTTTTTTAACCACAAAAAACTTAAATTGGTACATTTGTGATAAATTTATCCTAAAATAGTACATTCGTGATAAATTTTATTCAGAAATTGACGAATACACCAACTTTAAATTTTTACCCTCCATTTGTTACAAGTCACAAGTATATTGATTTAAAATTTTTCGTGTTATTAACCTAAATTAATGGAGAATAAATTTACCATAGATGTGCCATTTTAGGATTTTTCATGATTAAAAAAATTAGTTTGTAATAAATTTGTCGCGGATGTATTTGTTTATGGTTCTTCATTGTATTAATCAACAAAATAATGAGATCTTTATCTTTCTAGTGTTTCCTTTTTTTCATTACCGTTTTAAATTGTGTTCTTTGATAACTCGCTCAATACAAAATAATGCCTTCTCTCGAAATAATAATGGTTGGTCTGGATAGTTTTTCGAAACTCGATGACTCGAATAGTCGCAATGTGGTTCAATCGAGTTGAGTGAGAACAATTTAACCAGCTCATTCGTCGTTTCTTTCGCATTCTTTGAAGTACTTGAGGTTTAATTTTTTTTTACTTAATTCGATATATTAAACAATATGAAAACACATATATAATGACGAGAAAATATTACGTGCTCTAGGAGCGCCAACACATCTCCGAGCCAGACCACGGAGAATTTGACACGTGGAAGTGGGGGTCCCACTCTTAGCAAATTTTCAAAATCTAGAAAACCTTTTGTCTATGCGAACACCCTTACTTCTTTCTCCCTTCTTCCATCTTTGTGTCGTCATAGGAGAATTTTTTTCCTTCTGCATGCGACTCTCTCTCTCTCTCTCAAAGTCCAACCAAGAAGAAAACGAAGAAAATCTTTTGGGTTTTCCAGTTTCAAACCTCAAATCTTCCTCCAACCCGTGAAAAGTCTTCTATTTCGAAGGCCATCTTGAATCGCACTCCAGAACACCATTGGATCTGCATCGCTACTTTCACCATGGAAGGCTTCACACAAAATTCAGGGGTACTCACTCGCTTGAGGGTAGGGAACCACCTTGAAAGGATGCCCCTTTGCCGCAAGCAAGGCTATTTCAACAATTACCTCCAGCGTGACCCGTTTCTTTGCCCATCAAACTTTCATTTATGCTCATGCAGTTATCATACCCGTTGGTCAACAATTTGTTCTCATCCTCTGTTAGGATTGTTAAGAATCCACCATAAGGCACTGGATTGTTACTGCCTACTGGGTTCCAACCAAATGAGGACTCAATTCCGCCACCAATCCCTCTTATGGATCGGTGAATCCTAACACAAAGATCCCCATTCTCTGCCCTCATGAACACTATCGTATCCCTAGCCATAAGCATCTTGTGGTTCATAAAAGTACTTCAACCAGAGTGCACTCCATTCTCTGTTTGGGTGAGCTTTTGCGACGGTGTGCTACCGTGGTAAGTGTGCCACCGAACAGAACTTTTGGGTTTCGAGCTCAAATCTGCATCAGTCGTCGCCTCCCATGAAGCCAAGCCGGTTACAGTTGTTGGGTCTTGACCCCCTTCCGCATTAGCCTCCGCTAATAGCCTTGTCGGTCTCAGTTGCTAGGTCCCAAGCTTAGATTTGCCTTCGTCGTCGCCTCCCTCAAAGATTGATTCAATTTCTTAACATTTTTGTTTGCCACCTCATGTTGGGTTCTCAGTATTCCTGACAGAGGACGAGAATAAATTATTGACCAACAGGCATGGTAACTGCAGGAGCGTAAGTTTGATGGGCAAGAAATGGGTCACGCCGGAGTAGGGTGGCCCCGGGCTGGTTTGGCCCGGAACCGGCCCAGAACCAGAGCTGTCAAAATCGAAATCAACCCGTTGATTAGTTCGGAACCGGAACCGGCCCATGGGCATAACAGTCCAGTTCTGGTTCCACAAAATGTGGAACTGGAAGTGGAATTGGCCCGTAATCGCTAGTTCTGAATCGCCTAGTATGAAATTAATTTATGCCCTCAAGAATAGGATAGTTGCAAAAAAAATTTAAAATTTTTGAAAGTTTTTAATGACGCAACTTATAATTTATCTGGTATTTATTATCCAACTACATATTTAGTTTTAATAGAATGTATTAATATTGTTGGAGTTTTTGAAGAAAATAAAAATGATGATAATTAGGTGAGACTATTAACATAATGCGAGCAAAATGGCTACATTATTATGGAGAAATTCCTAATAGTTGTTTCTATTTTCGATCCACGTTGTAAATTAGATGATTTATGTGATTATTTGAATATGTATTATGAATATTTATATGTATCTCATACGATAAATATTAAAACTATAAAAATAGATGTTAAAAACGCAATACTAGAATTATATAATGAATTTTGTAGAACATATAATATTGTAGGTGATAGTGAAAGTGAACCTCAGTCTAGTAGCTTACAATGTGAAGACCCAGATAACATTAATAAAGGGTATCAACTCTTAATTAAAAGATAAAAAAGGAAAAATGGTGTAATAGAAAGTAATTCTGAAATAGAAAACTATCTAATCATTTTTTATTTTGAGTTTGATGAATCTGAAGGCGGCAGAAGTTTCAGTATATTGGATTAGTGGAAGAGGCAATCCACGCAATACCTAATTTTTGCTTTCGTTGCAAAACAAATTTTAGAAACTCCATATTCAACAGTTGCGGTAGAACAAGCATTTAGCGCTAAAGGCAATATTTTAGATGAATAACATTCAAGATTAAATCTCGAATCGATGGAGTTTCAAGCTTGTATTGACGATTGGACAAAGGCTCAATATAAACAACAAGAGATAGATAGCAATAATGAATTTAAATTCTTTGATGAAAGAGATACCACCCCGTCGATACAGGAATAGGTAGCAACGATTAAAGATAAGGTAAGTATAGGGTCATCAAAGATAACAGAACTACATATGCTTTGATTCTTCTATGCTCAAGAAGATATATAGGCACTTTATAATAAATCATTAAGTTCAAGCTCCCTCTCCCTCTTTTTTTTTTCTCTACATTTATTTGACAATACATTATTTCATAATTTCATAATTTGTTATTTTTTATTGCACAATACATTATTTGATAATTTAATTAGAATTTTATTACAAGTGCATCACAAATTAATTTTTAAACTCAAAAACTTAAAAAAAAAAAACAAAATCGATTTGAAACCAATGGTCGGTAGTTCGAAACCACCGATTCCGAACCAGACCATTCCAAACCGCCGAACTAGACAAAATCGATTCGAAACCTCCGGTTCCGAACCAAAGTCATAAATAGCAGTTTCGATTTCGGTTCTTCCAAATTTGAAACTGGAATCGCCGATTCATGAACCGGAACCAGCGGTTCCTGAATCATGGCCACCCCTGTATCGGAGGCAGTTGTTGAAGCAGCCTTGCTCCTAGCAAAGAGGCATCCTTTCAAGGTAGTTCACTACCCTGAGCAAGTACCCTTAAATTTTGTGTGAAGTCTTCCATGGTGAAAGCAGCAATGCAGATCCGATGGTGTTTTGGAATGCGATTCAAGACGGCCTTCGAAATAGAGGACTCTTCACAGATTTGAGGAAGATTTGAGGTTTGAATCCGGAAAAACCCAAAAGAATTTTTTTCATTTTTTTCCTGGTTGGACTTTGAGAGAGATTGAGAGAGAGAGAGAGAGAGAGAGAGAGAGAGAGAGAGAGAGAGAGAGAGTAGGTTGTGGGATGGAAGAGAAAATCTCACGCAGAGAACAAAATTTTCTCCTCAGAAAGACGCAAAAACAGAAAAAGGGGGAAACAAAGTAATGGCATTCATGGAGACGGAAGTTTTTTTTATTTTTGAAAAATTATTGAGAGTGAGAGCCACATTGCCACGTGTCGAATTCTCTATCGTCTGGCTTAGAGATGCGTTGGCGCTCTTGGAGCAGCTAATAATTTTTTTTTTTCATATAATGACTATAGTGCTATGTACCTACACATAGGACATCTAGTTAGGTATGATTTTCCACCAAAAAAAAAATAATCAAATTGGACTGATCATTATGCCCTGACTTCAAACCTGGGAAAGCTAAATGAGGTAAACGAGGGCCAGACTAGAAAACGTAAAGTAAAGATAAAGTCGTTAGGTTAAATCAGTGATTATTCTTCTAGAGATAAAGCTAAGGACAAAATGCATAGTTTGTCATCATTCATCTAACGTGGTTTTAGCCCATAAAAATGCAATAAATCTGATCATCTAATGATAGTGCACTAACGATCAAATCATCTTGCCGACAATACGCGACAAGTAAGGATTTATCGAGTGATAACTCGGGAGGTAAGCACTAGATCTGACTCAACCCGTGTACCGGTCAAGAGAGACCGGTCCTAGGGAAAACGGGCTTGACTTCCGGTTTCGCAAAACTAGAATCGGTCTAAAACCGGTTCGTTTCCTTGTGAAAAAGGTTGGAAGCGGTGATTCTGCTTGAAAACCGATCGGAAACCGGTTTCGAACCGATTTTGTTGCCTAGCTGAGCCGGTTTTGAAACCTCTTTTTAGGAGAAAAAAAAAAGAACGCCTTTTTAATCCTACGAGAATCAAACCATTGCCTTCAACATGAAGAGATAACAATACCATTATATGCTTTTGCAGTAAAATGACGCAGCTATCACATTTTATTAGATGAATTTGATTTATCGTGCAAAATAAACAAAAAGTGGGCCGCTTCCCAATGGTTCACAAACACACCGATTCGGTTCAAAATTCCAAAAAAATTCACATAGGAAGTCACATGGTTAGTTCCTTGGTTTTAGGCCTAGAATCCAACCACCCGGAAAAATGATTACCCTTACTAATATACCAATTGCGATATTGCATTCCAAAACCATGAAATTTTAAAATTTAAACTATCTTCTCACACATTTATTGGAGCCAAGATGGATAGACTTTATCCTGCTATTCGAAAAGTTGGTCCATTACAAATGATGTTCAATGTAGCCATGGGGGTAGAAACAATATCTTTGAAAATAAGCAATTTTTTAACTGGCGACGATGATAATTCCATGGCTACGTCATTTTTATCACGTAAAGGTTTATCGTTTCTTTTTAAATATCCGTTTCGGCATTATCTTGAGCTGCTGTATAATTTGAAATCATGTGTCGCCAAATACGCTTATGTAGCCGCTCATTTACAATATATTCAAGACGGAGAAATTATCTGAGTGTGCAAAATGTTTCATAGCGCGTAAAGAATAGATTTCATATGCTTCGAAAATGCATAATTAGTCACCTAATTAGAAGATTAAGCCTTTAATTATTCACCTAATTAAAAAGAAATCGAGAAAAGATTTGACAATGTCCCTTCAATATAATAAAGAAGGAGATCTGACCGTTTGGGGCCTTTCGCTCTGACACGCAGTTTGAACGTTACGAAGACGATGCCCATTCAAATTTCTCGCCTAAGAGCACTCCACTCCCCCCATCTCTTTACTCAGCTCGCACACAGGGATAGGCTGGAACGGAAGATGAGCGCTCATAGCAAAATTGCCTTCAAAAGCCGCTTTTCCCTCCCCTCTCCATCAGCCCGTCCATGGTAATCAGTCTCCCAACGGCCGAGATTCCACCGAAATCGGTTCCTGAATCACCCGCACTCGATTGCTACTCTTCCCTCCTCTTTCCAATTTTCCATTTGTCGAGAGCTGGTTGCGCTGCTGCTCCTCCTCCTCTGGTTTTAGCTTCTTGAACTGTGGTTCTTGTTCCCACTTTCACAGCCTTGTCGCTGATTTCGCCAGCAAAAGAGCGCTAGATCTTTTGAAATCTGTTTTCCGGGGGGAAAATTTCGATCTTTGGTCTGTTTTCCGGGAAAAGATTCTGATCTTTGGCCACTGGTGTGACTTCTTGCTGCAACTGGGTCGGTGGAAAGATTTGTCTGTAGCTGGTTTGGATGGTGAGAAAATCGTTAGAATGCCAGTGTCAACGCGGTCTCACTCTCAGAGCAGCAACCGAGAACGGAGCAATGACGACGACTCGTGCACGGGCCCGAGGACCCGAGTCAAGACCCACCAAGAGAGGGCGACCCAGATGGGCAACCTCAATCTCCCACTGCGAAACCCACACCATGGGCTCAAGGAGAAGATGAAGGAATTGACCCTCCTCTACGAGCAGCAAAAGCAAGCAAGAAACATTCCAAGAACAGCAACAACGGAGGAACAGAGCAGGAATCGAGTCGGTTTCTCGACCCACCCGAGTGTAGAACTTTTCGGATCCAACCGGCGGGGAGACAGACAAGCGACGGAGCCGAACGCTGAAGATGGGTCGAAACTGGGTCAGATCATGAGAGAGAGCACGATGACCAACTCAACGATCACAAGAACTTTCGTCCTGCCCCAACCCCGCAACCCGAACCCGAGGCCCGACGACGCGAAGGAGAACATCGGTTCGGGTCAGGACAGGATAATCGGGTTCTCAACCTGCCCGAGGAAGGCGGCTGCTCAGGCAACCGCCACCACGGTGGCGAGGAGGTTGTCCATGGGCGGGGGGCCGGCAAAGACTCTTCCGGAAATGGAGAAACCGGAGGCCGCTAGAGAGAGAAATTGCGGAGGCGATCACAGCCGGATTCTGGTGTTCGTGAGGCTGAGGCCGATGGCGAAGAGAGAGAGGGAGGCGGGGTCGAGGTGTTGCGTGAGGATCGTGAACCGGAGGGACGTGTACTTGACGGAGTTTGGGAACGAGAACGATTACCTGAGGCTGAAGAGGTTGAGAGGGAGGCATTTCGCTTTTGATGCTTCGTTCCCAGACTCCGCTACTCAGCAAGAAGTTTATTCCACTACGTGAGTCTCTCTCTCTTTCTTTCTGAAAAAGTTTGAGGTTTTAGTGGTTTAATGCACTTAAATTGCTAGCGAAGAGTTCGATTCCAGTTTTGCTCATATGGTCATAAGCTTTGGTAAATGACAATCTGTTGAAAAGATTAACCTACACTCCCTGCGTGCTAATTTTAGTTTGTTTGTCCCAAAATTGAAACTGCGGCGGTATGTCTTTCTCGTTCTCAAATCGGGTAGCTGGAAACAAGGGACTGGTAGGAGGGTATTGCTCCATTGTAGCTTTCCGGAACTTTTAAGCTTCAGATGAGCGAAATTTTCGATTTTTTCCTGCCTAGATGAATCTGATGTCAAAACGAGTTCTTGCTAGAGATCTCACCTGAGAGAGATTAAGGGTGTTCTGTTCTCTGTCTCGCTCTTTCTTTGTTCTTTAAACTCAAGCTTTTCAGACCAGTTTCCACTTCCATTGGCACCGGCAACAAGCCCACTGTTTGGTGGCAGAGAAGTTCCCAAAGAGGATAGGATTTGATTGTGTATCGGATTTTGAATGTGTTCATTTGAAGGAGCTGAAGTTATTCTCTTTGTTGAGTAGCTCCTTAAGTTCTCTGGGGATACAAATGCTGTAGTTGGATTTTGAACGTGTGCATTTGAAGGAGCTAAAGCAATTCTTTTGTTGAGTAGCTCTTTAAGTCCTCTAGGAAAGGAATTACTGTAGTTTTCTTATCAGTTTAAGATGGAAGCAAAGAATGATGCTGTCACTTACTTTTATCAACAGAACAGCAGAATTAGTCGAAGCAGTTCTGCAGGGGAGGAATGGATCCGTATTCTGCTATGGTGCAACTGGAGCTGGAAAGACTCACACGATGCTTGGCACGGTTGAGAATCCTGGAGTCATGGTTTTGGCAATTAAGGATCTCTTCACCAAAATCAGGCAGAGGAGCTGTGACGGAAACCACGTGGTTCACCTGTCCTATCTCGAGGTCTACAATGAAACTGTCCGCGATTTGCTCTCACCCGGAAGGCCTCTTGTTCTCAGAGAAGATAAACAGGTTGGATCACAGATATATGTGGATGTATTCGAGAACAATATACTTTTTGGGCATTATTATCAACCTTGTTAATATTGCTCTCTTTAGTCTAGTCTTTCGCATGAACTTGCTTCATAGAATATAAAATGATTATTTCCAGATTTTTTTTTCCCAAGATTTGCATAAGAATTTCGGCTTATACGAAGTAATAAAATTCAGTAGTATCTAAATTGCGGTTGACTGCTCTCCAGGGGATTGTGGCAGCTGGTCTCACACAATACAGAGCTTATTCAACAGATGAAGTAATAAGACTATTCCCTGTCAATCATTACTAATATGTAAGATTTTAAAAATGTAGAGGTTGATAATCTTCTTCCCTCATTTTCTTGCGAGACAGGTAATGGCACTGCTTTTCCAAGGGAACCAAAACCGAACTACTGAACCAACAAGGGCCAATGAAACATCTTCCCGATCCCATGCCATTCTCCAGGTATATTTGTGGATACATATCCTTAACTAGGTTTCCAATAAGAACTGTGATTCCAAGTCTCTTACACCCTACTTTGTCTTAATAAGGTTGTGGTTGAATATCGAGTAAAAGATCTTGCCATGAATGTGGTCAACCGACTGGGTAAGTTGTCATTGATCGATCTTGCTGGGTCAGAGAGATCTCTTGCCACAGATCAGAGAACACTTAGATCACTTGAAGGTGCCAACATTAATCGGTCTCTTCTAGCACTAAGTAGCTGCATTAATGCTCTTGTGGAGGGAAAAAGGCACATTCCATACCGAAACTCGAAACTCACACAACTGCTCAAGGACTCTCTAGGGGGATCTTGCAATACTGTGATGATTGCGAATATCAGCCCAAGCAATCTCTCATTTGGTGAGACACAAAACACACTTCATTGGGCAGACCGGGCCAAACAAATCCGCACCAAGGTCTAATTCCTTGCAATTGTTGTTTTCCTTTCTCTAGATAACTAATAACGCTCTTTCTCAATGCATATTCTTAAAACTTTGGGGCTTTTATTTGGAGATGCTGGCAATGATTATTGATACTTGCTCATACCTTCACAGGCATGTGAGGTGAATGAAGAAACATTGCAGGTACCAGAATCGGAAACAGATCAGGCCAAGCTGTTACTGGAGTTACAGAAAGAGAATCGTGAATTGCGAGCACAATTGGCTCGGCAGCAACAGAAGCTTCTCACCCTTCAGGCACAATCCTTGGCTGCCCTGTCATCTCCCACCCCGTCCTCTGTGACCTCTCTGTTGACTCCTCCTACATCAGGTCAGCCGCACGAAAAAAGGAGACCCAGAGCTTCTTTCTTATCAGGTACTTGTTTCACTCCAGAGTTCAAAAGGAAGGGAGCGGATGAAGTGGTTAAAGAGCTTCGACAAACTGTCAAGGCCTTGGAGGCGGACATGCAAAAGATGAAGAAAGAACACGCCTTGGAATTGAAACAGAAGGACGATTGCATAAAGCAGCTTTCACGAAAGGGTGAAAGAAGATCATCGATAGGAGCAGGAGAGGAAAAAGTGAGAAGGGTAGTCACAAGGTCTAGCTTGAGACCTAAGGAGCCGAGCACAGGTGAGCTGAGAAGCCCGAGTCACCGGTTTAAATCACCGATTCCCACAGCTAAGAAGCGCAGCTTTTGGGACATAACAACGGCTAGTAGCCCTTCGGTTGCCACGCTCAATGGAAGAAAGACCAGGAGCCATGTTGTTCCAGACCCCGCTGGAGCTCCCTCCATGTTGCTTCAGGTAAAGCAGTAAACCCCATCTCTGCCATTTTCCAGGATGGCTTTATGCTATTCCAACTTACACGCATCCACCGAACAATCATAAGCACATTAATACCGTGCCTGAGTTTCTTCTGCTGTTGCTGATCAAGTTTGCAAATCCTTTTTCTATGTCTATGTTCACTTACATAAGAAATTGTGTCATACAGCCGGGTTTCGCTCGTAAAAGGCCAGAGTGTTTCAAGTAAAGGCGGCTAAAGAAAGAAAAGCGGGAGAGAGGGAGCTCGAGCATGATAACGTGTAGACGAGGAGACGGAGAGAGAGGCAGTATGTTGGTGGCATTCTATAATTAAGGACATTTGCTTTGTGGGCTCTTCCTCTATTCGTGCGATCACTCATGCCTCAAAATTCTGTTGGTATCCGTACCATGTTCTTTCCCAATAGTGTCAATCGAGCTCATAGCAGATTCTTTTATTAGTTTGATTAGATTGTGTTTAATGTAATGCTTAACTCCAAAATGGCCGCGCGATATGTATTATCAGGTGGTCGGCTTCACTAACCATCCATGTATTTCATTTTAGTTTTCGACCACCATGAACTCGCAATCGCAACAGGGCATCATCATCAATTTCTTCTTTGGCCATTAGCTGTCTTCTCCTTTTTCAGAGGAGAGAGCGACTCTAGCGAATCAATTTGACTTTGGATCATGCGGTTCTCTATGCTGGCGAAGTTTGTGTCGGCATGTGCCATTTTAGGATCAAGAAGCAGCTTGAGAAAGAAAATACCAAACATAGCATGAAAAATGACATTTCCCTTAACACAATTACACTCTTCCAAGCAACACGACACAAATTATTGACAATATAAGGCTGGACAATCTTCCCGTAAATTATGATGAAGCGAATCTGGTTGTTTCCAATATGCGAGAAAGCATTTCTCTGGCACATCAAAACGTCGTCTAATAGCATCAGCAGCCACAGATCTCAACAGAGGATTGGAGGATGGTAAAAGCTCTCGCTAATTACATTAGAAAAACATCCATACATAAAATACAGGCTTGAAACGTATAATCATATCAACAAAAGCCAGACTACCTCCCAACTGGTTCTGTACAAAATAAGAGGAGATCAGAAGCACATATAGAAGAGTTAGAGATGCTTGCCTATGGTTGAAGGAAATCAAGGTCCTAAAATTAGCTCTCTACATTAGAGTCTACATCTGTTTGTTTGGGGACGGCGGCCCCACCATTCATCCTGGCGCGCGCCTCAGCAAACATCCTTTGCTGTTCTGCTAGTAGCGCTTCTTCAGTCATCTCGGCTCCATTACTCCATTTACCACCTTTAAGAGAGTCCTGCTGTACGCATTTACGAGAATATGTTAATCATCCCGCCATCTTCTGAAACTAACATGGGCCAAAAGCAATAATCAAGAAGGGATCAAAACGCTAAATGAGTTTCAGAAAACAAAAGACCAAACACTGCTTATGTTTTGCATCTTGCCACATGTACACAATTCAAGTAGCTTTTGGATCCCTCCACTTCAAAATTCTTCTCTAGCATTGTCTTTTCAACAACGGATTTGCTATATGCACACTGTTGATGCTACCAGCTGAGACCAAGAGTGGTTTATGTTCATTTCGGTCATCAGAGGCCAACACCTTTATGTATTCCGTTCCCGACACTCTTAAGAAACAGGACCAACTTTGAGTCACCCTCCATAATAAACCCGACACTCATCATAAACCATGAATGAAGAAGCTCCTAAACAAAAGCTGGCCCCTTATGATAAAATAAAATTTTTCCCAGCACAAAAAACTTAGTTGCTTTGAAGTTTAGACAGCTTTAGAAATTGCTGCACGATTCACCTCTGTCATTTTTTTTTTTGACTCAATCTCCGTAAAGTTTGGCAGGGATTTAGACCCAAAAAAAAAGTTTGTCAGGGATGATGACATCCACTCTGAAAGTATCTTGAAATTCCAATTTGTACCAGCTTTTAGAATATTAACAGCCGCACATGGAGAAAATAAGCAGCAAGCTTTTTTAACTTGTCACAGAGTTACAAAAAGAATACAATGTAGGAAAAGGAAAGCAGTACCATTGTCTCATGCTTGTGTTGTTCATAGGCTGCATAAACCTCTTCAATGTACTCCCCAAATCCAAGAACCTGAAATGTCAGTCAACTACCGAATCAGATCTAGAATATCCTGAAACAGCAATTATAATGAGCATCTAAAATCATAGTCCAAGAAAAAAGAAAGTCACAAAAATACATACAATAATAAGGGAAATATTTCTTTCTCTTCAACATCTGTTCTCAATGTTCCTTCTAAGTAACAAAGTAATGGTTTCAACTAATGGGAAGTATTAGGTGCTTAAGCCTCAAAAAGAAAAGAAAAAAATCACTGCCATTCGAGTTGAAAGTTTTATACTGCTTGAATGGCATATCCATGTGATTTATGCTGATGCTGCTGCAAAATATGCCAGTTTGGCTTTCAGAAAGCATGCAGGAGAGCATGATATATTTGAAGATCCAAAAGGATGTATGCCAAGGAAGGAAGACAATTTAGCTTTCAAGACAAAAGCCATTGCCATCAATGACAATCCGATGATAACAATTCAAGTGTTGGTTTGTCAGATTAGATATTAATACAAAATGCAAATACCGCTGCTAAAGCACATGGATTCTCCTGTTGGAATACAGGTTTTGGCAATGCGAACTATTAATTACCAGGACAGAACTCAAGCACATGGTTCATTTACTAGGATAGGAGAATGTGTAGGATCAAAAGAAAAGCAATTATCAATGCAGAGTGTGTCCAATGAAGAATTAGAATACGAAGAAGAAACAGAACAAGAAGAGCACCTCTAATGCCTTGAGTACATGCTCGGGAGCAATTGTTCTTTTCTCCTCTCGATTACAAACTTCATTCGATTCAGATGACACAAGGTTTATGAACTCTGAGACAACATAAAAGGAAAAGATGTCAGATACAAGGGAACAGATTGTCATTAAAAAAGAAGCAGAAAAGGAATGCCATAGCTAAAGACCAATGAGAATAGGAGAAGCGCAAACCATATGAAAACATTGCAACAAGTCAACTTTGCAAAAACCTCTGTACAAATGCACAAGTTTCTATAAAGAGCTGTTTCAGAGGTATGGAATATGGTCAACTTATCAAGAAGCAAATATGGATATAAATGTATAGTTGGTAAAACAGCCCCAGCAGAAAGCAATTCTTGTCTCAGGTGTACAAAATGCACCAGCTCAACTTCTTGGAAGAAAAATATTTGGTCAAATGCAAATGAAACACCACTCCATTGGGAATATTGACACCTACACAATGTGGTACCTGAAACCCAAAAGCTAGAGTATGGCCAATAATTTACTAGTGATATTCAATGACAATTGTCATCAAACAGCTTTTTGTCCATCCATAAACAAGCAGTGAAGTACCGGATCAACTAAAAATGATATATGACTAATTCATGCTTGCCATAAAATTTTATTCAAAGAGCTAGTTCTCACCTACACAACACTCAATTAATAGATCTTGAGCATCTCTTGCAACACGAACATCAGGTGGTAGCATTTCCTTTATAATTTTCGTCATAGTTGCTGCAAAAAAAAAAAAAAAAACAGATAAGACTGATTTAGCACCGAGTGGAGCATTGTAACACACCAGTTTGACGAGTAATAACACCACATGGTTAATCAAATTATTTCCAACAGTTATATAAGTGTTATGAATAAATCCACTTTCTGCAACATAGCAAAGTTATACAAGTATGCATGACCTCCCCACCGCCAAATCTTGCTTCATCTGCAGGATTGGTCAAAACAAATAGGTCGTTTCATGACTACCTCACACCGATTTGAGATTAAAAACAAGGGATCAACCCATTGACTTGCCTGCCAAAGGTTCTTCAATTAAAGTGTGCTATATGTATCCCAAAAAATCCACTTTCACTCACAAATTGCGAATAACTAGTACCATAGCCACCTCGCCTACTTCCATTTGACAAGACAGGAGAAAACTGAAAGGACAAACTCCATACAGTTTCCCCCCAAATCAAGACACTCTCACTGACTAAGCCAATCATGCAATGAAGAAAAGAGAACGAAACCCCAATTCAGCCAATCGACCCCAAATTAGAGATACAAAACACCATATTCACAAACCAATAGAACAGCAATCCGTCAAATACACATTAGACAAAGAAAGAGAGGGAAGGAAAGAAATAAAATAAAATAAAAAACCGACCTTTGGGAAGCGAAGCATCCTCCTTCGATTTGCCTACTATATCCATCGGGTCCATCTTTCGAGCCTCAAACGGACAAACAAACACCCAAACCCTAACCAAACACACAATCAAACACGTACGCAAGCTAATCAGCACAATCCGATCACGAGCAACGAAGCAGAGACCTCAAAAAACGATCAGCAAACGACGGGAATCTCGCTATGCACCTACTCACCTAGTGATTGAACCCGAAACGGGGAAGCAGTATTGAGCGACTGATCTTCACGCTGTCGAATCAGAACCACCGACCAAATAGATGCGCGAGTGGCGTCGAGGGATCAACGCACACGATCAAAATCAAATCTTTATTGAGGAGAAGAGGCGGAGGAAGAAGGAGAAGAAGAAGAGCATCACGGTTCTTCAGGAATCACAGGATAAGACGACTCGCAGCCGATTAGGGCAGACAAAGCGAAAAAATGTTTCAATCTGCCGGGTTTTCGCCCACCCCACGCGTCGGGTGGGCGCGTGGATTCGATCGCGCGGCAGGTAAGGACGATTCGCTCGGCGACGATCGCGCACGCGACTTTGAAGAGCGTGAATAGGCAGTCCAGCTCCCTCCTGGGGCAGGAGGTTAAAAAAAAAAAGAGAGAGATAAAAGAGCTGACAGGCGAAAAGGTCAGAAACTGATTTCCTGCGCCCTACGACGCCGTTTGGGGGAAAAGCCGGTTTTGACTCTGAGATGGGCCTGGCATGTTGGGCTTTTTATCTTGGGCCTAGATTGCAGGAATGCTCGGGCCGGGCCCGAAACGGGCTTCGTCTATCTTCTGTACAACCTCGTTTGTTTGTATTACTCCAAAGAGCGAGAGAAAAGGAGTGGAGATAATGGCAATAGTTTTTGCCATGTGCTTCATTGACGTGAGATTTAAGCTTTAATGTTTTTAGCTTCAACTAGAGAAAAATTGAACTGCTTCGACTCGATCTCGAGGAGTCGTCAAAGGTTGTTTCTCCGAGACTCGATAAGTGAAGATGCGAGCCACGAAATGAACTCGATTCGTCAATTTGGCCAACCGATGGCTAGTGATAACGATCGACTCTTTTTTAAATCATCTTCTGATGTGTATTGTGAATAAGCGTTAAATGTTTACTAAAGTACATATATCTTGAAAAGTCATGTTAGAAATTGCAAGAAAAATTTCAAATAAAGGCCACCTTCATTTTCTCAAATAAGATCATGAAGTGAATATCATTTTAAATAAAAGCTTAACAAATCCTCATTATTTCAAATAAAGGGCATGACCAATGTTCTCGTTGTTTATTTTTTGATTTTTTTGATTTATTTTTCTTTTCGTCCGGTGAGGGAAGCCTTCGCTAGATCGGGCAAGGTGACCCTCACCATACTTATGCGAGGCAAGCCCTTGCCGATGATTGGTATGGCTAGATATTGACGAAAAGGACTGAAAAAAGAATAAATAATATATAAAAAAAGAATAAATGATAAAAATACTCTTGGTACGACTTTTTTTTTTTTTGAAGTAACAAGGGTACTTCAAGTTCTTATTTGAAACAATGCTTGATTTCACAAGAAAAAGGCAGTTAAGAATTTTATTTGAAATTTTCTCCGAGAACTGCCTATTCTGATTTTACTTGGAGATTTCTGAAGAGGCAGCTTCTCCTCACGTGCTCTTCCCCCGCCTTGTCCTGATTTTACATGGAGATTTCTATGAAAAAGAGGTAGCTTGTCCACGCGTGTTCTTCCCCCACCCTTCTCTGGTTTCTTTCCTTCTTCTCCCCCAGAAGAAGTGTTAGTAAGAGAAGTAGTTGAGTGTCTGGTCAAATACCACCTGCAGCTGCAAGGAAGTCCACTCACCACTTCCACCTACAAGTCAAAATGAAGGATTGACAGGAAGGTCCGGAGCTTAAGCGAATTAGCTTCTGGCCTTCTTTGAAATTGACAAAATCTCACTTTACTAACTGAAACAAAAAGAGATTCCGCATAGAACCGCACTTCCAAACGGGGTCATTCTCTTCTTTGAAGATCAGGTCTACAGTGTGGAATCTGACCCTTTGAAGCACATGTTCTTCGTTTCTTCTTGGCTCCTTTCGGCTGCAACTTTCATTCCATTCGCCTTCCTGGGATTTGCCGCCTGAACTGTAACTTCCCCTGTATTTCGTAATCTCTCCCTGTCACCGCTGAGTTTTCTATCCAATCCTGTTCGAATTCAGGACAAATTGCTTTCCAATATCTCGTCCTTACAGGCTAATTGAGATTTATGAACAATGGGTTGTGATGCTCGCATTGGATCCAGCAATGCAGAGGAAGTTGATTTCAGGGTCTTTTTGATTATTGGAGGAGGGATTGTGTCCTCCGAGATAGCTCTTTATGGGGTCTGAAACAGGACATTGTGGCTAGAAGTTGAAAAAGAGTTGAAGGCGATGGCCGGTGGTAGGAAAAGGAAGCACCATTTTGGCCGAATCCACACTTCTTCGAGCGGGAGAGACTCCTTCTTCGGCGAGCATTTCCTGATCGGAGGGCCCGGTTTTTCGAGATTGGTGTTCTGCAACGACCCGGATTGCATTGGGGCCGGTCTTCAGAAGTATGATACCAATTATGTGAGAAGCACTAAGTATACGCTTGCCACATTCCTTCCCAAGTCATTGTTTGAGCAGTTCAGGAGGGTGGCCAACGTATTTTTCCTCCTCTGCGCTTTGTTATCTTTCACTCCTATGTCTCCTTACTCTGCCCTCAGCAATGTGCTTCCTCTGGTTGTCGTTATAGGAGTCACGATGGCCAAGGAGATTATCGAAGATTGGCGAAGGAAGAAGCAGGTAATATGGTTCTCCTTTTCTTATGTCAATCAGGATACAGTTCCAAGTTTTCTTGCTTTTCTACCTAGAAA
The DNA here is from genome assembly GCA_016432845.1 of Psidium guajava. Taxonomy (NCBI): domain Eukaryota; kingdom Viridiplantae; phylum Streptophyta; class Magnoliopsida; order Myrtales; family Myrtaceae; genus Psidium; species Psidium guajava. Next base: position 39,240,388 of record CM028228.1, read on the forward strand.
TCATTTCAGATTTGATAAGCATGTTGAGGTAGCGAGGACTGCTCGCCTTAAGTACGAAAATTGTACACGGCATTGGTTAATATAGTTCTCTAACATCGTCTAATCATCCAATAACGTGTGCTTCTGTGTGTGCTTTCTTTGTGCATTTATCTATTTCATGCTAGAGGTGAGGATTATCAATGTAACGTCGGCATTTCATTTTTTATATTTGAAACTCGTAAGTCATAAAAACAATTTTCTGTTGGCTGGTTTTGCCGGCACTGTTGTGACAGGACATCGAGGTTAACAATAGAAAGGTAAAAATGCATCGGGGTGATGGTGTTTTTGTCGATACTAAATGGCGAGATTTGAAAGTTGGAGCTGTTGTAAAGGTAGAGAAGGACGAATTCTTCCCAGCTGACCTGATCTTGCTCTCATCCAGTTACGATGAAGCAATTTGCTATGTCGAGACCATGAATCTTGATGGAGAAACCAATTTGAAGCTAAAACAAGCACTTGATGCAACTTCGAACTTGCAAGAGGACTCATATTTTGAAAATTTTAAGGCCATGATTAGATGTGAAGACCCGAATGCAAACTTGTACTCTTTCATTGGGACCTTGGATCTTGGGCAAGAACACCACCCTCTAAGTCCTCAGCAACTTCTGCTAAGGGACTCAAAGCTACGTAACACAGATTACATTTATGGGGTGGTCATCTTCACAGGTCATGACACGAAGGTCATTCAGAATTCAACTGCACCGCCCTCCAAGAGAAGCAAGATCGAGAGAAGAACGGATAAGATTGTGTACTTTTTGTTCGCTCTCTTAGTTCTTCTGTCTCTCATTGGTTCGATATTCTTCGGAATTTCTACTAGTGATGACCTTAGAGGCGAATTTATGACAAGGTGGTATCTGCGACCGGACGAGACCGAAATTTACTATGACCCTAAAAGAGCGGCAATTGCAGCCTTATTGCATTTTTTGACAGCACTAATGTTGTACAGCTATTTCATCCCCATTTCCTTGTATGTGTCCATAGAAATTGTGAAGGTTCTTCAAAGCATCTTCATTAATCAAGACCTGTATATGTATTATGAGGAAGGAGACAAGCCTGCTCAGGCCCGTACCTCAAACTTGAATGAAGAACTAGGCCAGGTTGACACGATTCTTTCCGATAAAACTGGTACTTTGACCTGCAACTCCATGGAATTCATAAAGTGTTCAGTGGCTGGTACTGCTTATGGGGCCGGAGTCACGGAAGTAGAAAGGGCTATTGCCAGGAGAAAAGGGTCATCTTTAGATGAAGAGGTTGCAGGAGAGGAAGTCCATACTGAGGACAAGACATCCATAAAGGGATTTAATTTCACTGATGAACGGATTATGAATGGTAACTGGGTAAATGAACCTCGGGCAGACATCATCCAGAAGTTCCTGCGCTTGTTAGCCATTTGCCACACTGCAATCCCAGAAGTGGATGAAGAAACAGGAAGAATCTCATATGAAGCTGAATCACCAGATGAGGCAGCATTTGTTATCGCAGCAAGAGAACTTGGTTTTGAATTTTTTGAGAGGACTCAGACGAGCATATCAGTGCGTGAATTAGACCCGATGTCTGGAAAAAAAGTGGATAGGTCAGATTTTTTATCTTTGCTTGTTGTGGTAGTTATCCTGGTAGTAACTCACTATGCTTTTTCGTATTCCATATATGTGATAATGGCATGTTGAGATTGTAATTACTATATCCTGCTTGCGTTAATCGAACATCCCTGTGGTATGAGTCATAGCGGGAGTTCATTTTGGATTTTTGCAGAACCTATAAACTGTTAAGTATATTGGAGTTCAGTAGCTCGAGGAAGCGGATGTCTGTTATTGTGATGAATGAGGAGGGGAAGCTATTACTCCTCACTAAAGGAGCCGACAGGTTTGATATATAAAGATCTAATTATCATGGACTACTCATGGCCTCGACTTGGAAATTCTGTACTTAGGCTAAAATATACTCTCTCTCTCTCTCTGCAATCAAACAGTGTCTTGTTCGAGAGACTTTCAGAAACTGGAAGTGAATATGTAAAACAGACAAAGGAGCACGTAAATGAATATGCCGATGCAGGCTTGAGGACAATGGTGCTAGCATATCGCGAACTCGATGAGGATGAGTATAGTGAGTTCAATGAAGCATTTATGGCTGCAAAGAATATAGTTAGCGCTGATCGTGACGAAGAGATTGAGGCAATTGAAGAAAGGATTGAGAAGGATTTAATTCTCCTAGGGGCTACAGCCGTCGAGGATAAACTTCAAAATGGGGTGAGAACTTGAGTTGAGACACTTTAACTAAATACAGATTTAAAAGCAGGGACTGATCATAACTGGAAAATGATGGTAGAAACAATTTCTTTTAATGGTGAAAGGTGGTCAAAGCTGCTTATGGTTTTATCACAGAATAATATCAACCTTCCATATCTCGACCCATATTTTTTAATTGTTAATAACGGTTGGATTACATATGAATTATGTTGGATAGGTTCCTGATTGCATTGATAAACTTGCTCAAGCTGGAATCAAGATGTGGGTTCTCACAGGAGACAAGATGGAGACAGCGATCAATATTGGGTAGGTCTTCTTTCTATACATGGAGTAGACTAAGGCAACATTTGAAGAATTTAAACTTAATGTTGGATCGTTTGCAGCTTTGCCTGTAGCTTGCTTAGGCAAGGAATGAAGCAGATAATAATCAACTCCGAGACACCGGAGATCAAGTCCTTGGAGAAAGCAGGAGACAGTTCTGCGGCTGCTGCGGTACTTTCTTCAATATTATTATGTTTCCTTTGGTTACATATTAAAATATGACTAGTAGTGAGGTCGGCAGAGATTTCTTGCTTTTTCTAGGCAGTCAAGGCGAGCGTCCTCCGTCAAATAAACGAAGGCAAAGCTTTGCTTGATGCATCTAGGGAAAGCCCTGATGTGTTGGCATTGATCATTGATGGCAACTCACTTACTTATGCTCTGGAAGACGATGCCAAGGACATGTTCCTCGACCTTGCCATTGGCTGTGCATCTGTCATTTGCTGTCGCTCGTCTCCCAAACAGAAAGCATTAGTAAGTCACGCAATGTTCATCATATTGCCCTTTTAGTGGTTCTAGTGGTTTTACTATAATTTGTCGGATTGAGATAATTTTTAAACAAAGCCTGACCGTACTTATATTATCTCTCAGTTCTACAGTCTTCTAAAGTCGCTATGGACTGCAGATAATAATTTGGATTTTAGTCCAGCAAATCATGATGAATTGCGCAAGGAAACATAGGGGATAATCTTGTCATGCTATGCAGAATTAATGTTTAAATCGGCTCTGTGCTTAACTTCATTTACTATGTTCTGTTGCAGCGGGTTCATGATGCCATTCTGAAAAAAAGTCAAATTTCTCCAAGACAATCCTGATAATTCTGTATAGATGCTAAACTAGCTTGAATTCCTAAAACATTCCTGCCTTTGAGAACTCATGCATTAACAATGCGTCAATTTGAAGGCTGACTATTTAAAACATTCTTTGTCCAAGCTGTGTTATCTATTGAAGATTCATTAGTTTCTCCACTTGAAACATGTAGGTCACAAGGCTGGTTAAACTCAGAACTGGCGGTACCACTTTAGCAATTGGGGATGGCGCAAATGATGTCGGAATGCTTCAGGAAGCAGATATTGGAGTTGGCATCAGCGGATTTGAAGGAATGCAGGTAACAACTCCCAAGAGTTTCTCCTTTTCTTTGTATGCCAGAACCACTTCTTCTTGTCTGATCAGCTCATTGTTACTGTTTTTCCAATTTTTCAGGCTGTTATGTCCAGTGACATTGCGATTGCACAGTTCCGGTTTCTGGAAAGGTTGCTACTTGTCCACGGGCATTGGTGTTACAGAAGGATGTCATCGATGGTAACTATCAACAAGAAAGTTCAATCTCTAGAATTGGAGAAACGTCTTGGTGTAATTGTAGATGCACTCGCTCTCATATTGGAAGCCATAATTTAAGATTGCTTCTTAGCCCATTGCCATTTCCGTCCAAAGGATCTATTCACTCATGTTCTGCTTGTATCTGTTTACAGATCTGCTATTTCTTCTACAAGAACATTGCCTTTGGCTTCACGCTCTTCTACTTCGAGGCCTACGCAGCATTCTCTGGAGAAGCGGCTTACAACGATTGGTATCTCTCGTTTTACAACGTGTTCTTCACCTCGCTTCCAGTAATTGCCCTCGGAGTATTCGACCAAGACGTCTCAGATCGCTTGTGTCTCAGGGTAGGTTCCTTAATGCAACAATTTTATGTTCCTGGTAGTTTCTGTATGCTTTTAGTTATATCTTTGGCGGTTGACATTATTGGGTGTTACAGTTCCCGCTTCTATACCAAGAAGGCGTGCAAAACATGCTATTCAGCTGGAGCAGAATCCTCGGGTGGGTGTTAAACGGAGTCCTCAGTGCAACTTGCGTCTTCTTCTTCTGTGTCTATTCTGTGGAGACTCAAGCATTTAGGAAAGGAGGTGAAGTGGTCGGATTCGAAATCCTTGGAACGACAATGTACACCTGCGTCGTTTGGGTTGTCAACTGCCAGATGGCGCTATCGATCAACTACTTCACATACATTCAACATCTGTTCATCTGGGGAGGGATTATATTTTGGTACATATTCCTCTTAGCATACGGAGCGATGGACCCTGACATATCCACGACTGCCTATATGGTCTTCTTCGAGGCTTGCGCGCCGGCTTTCTTCTTTTGGCTCATCACGCTCTTCGTTGTGGTCTCATCGCTCCTGACGTACTTCATTTACTCAGCTGTTCAAATGCGTTTTTTCCCAATGTACCATCAGATGATACTTTGGATAAGGAATGACGGGCAATCAGACGATCCTGAATACTGTCAACTGGTGCGCCAGAGATCGTTGAAGCCCACCACAGTTGGTTTCACGGCTCGTTATGAGGCAACATCAAGACGCTTCGAGGAGATCAAGGCTGAAGAAGAATGAGGAGATCCTCTCTTTTTGTAGGCTATCATTAGGATAGCTGCAACTTTGTTTGCAAGTATTAAGGTTCTTTAAGCATGTATACATTAAAGAGCAACCCTCGAGCCGCTTTTTCTCAAAGGAGGTTTGCAAGATGACGGTCCCAACTATGATCGCGCTGCTGTGTCCTCCCGGAACATTTTTGAAGCTCCAAGACAATTATTTGATGTTTTGGAAGCATGGAGAGCCATCGGATAGGATTTTTCGCCGACCCTGTCACAGATGAAAGTAGTAAGCTGTACTTGCCATTTACTCTTGTAACCAACACTGTCGAGATTTCTCTATCTGCTCTGAATAGATCAGCAATGTGATTTGGGAAAAACCAGTAGCAAAAGAAGGCTAGGTGCTGCCACAAGCTCTTTGTATAGATTGAGAATCTTATGCATACCTACTGAGATATGATCCGATTGCATCGCATCGCCCAACCCAATTGGGAGACCAAAACACAAGCTTATCATGGTCATTAGAAATCTGCTCAACTTAGCACTCGCTGACCTCAAGTTAATTCCGTAAATTACAGTCCGTATATTCTCCACAATCTTTAACTTCCGGTTGGCTTTTGAGAAACACAGAAACCACAACCGGAGCTTCTCTATGTTACAGACAGGACACGGGAGTTTAAATTGGTGAGTTCCGGCCTTGAGCGGTGAAAAGACCTCTTCCTTTCAGTCAAGAAATGACCCAGCAAGCTCCTCTTCCTAGCCACCATTCCTATCACTGACATTACATGGTGTCTAAGAAATCTTAATCCAGGCATCTCAGTAAATTTAGCTTAAGCAAAGAACAAGCAATCTTTGCGCGGCTGCTATGTCTTTTACAAAGAATTTATGGTGTTATTTTCACTTACTTCTGGTAGCAAATGTTGGTCCGGCATTTCATGCGACGGCAACTTTGATGCCTGGATTGCAGATCAGTATGCTATGCAGAACTTTTCTCAGCTGATACAACCACAGCTCTAGAATGAGCGCAAACCCTGACAATTTGTGCCCATTCAGATCAAAAGATGTATAGATACAGCACAGGTATAACAATGGCAATCTCATGGCTTCTATCTATTCATTTTTCTGCAGAATCGGATTCCGGGTTCGGATTGAAAGTGCAGATCATGAGAAGAAAAGAATGCAGTGAGCAATCCACACCAACACCAGGACTTTGCCAAAGAAGAGAAACTCAAGAAACTCAATAAATCTAGGATAGAAATTGTCAGCTGACAGATCTTATCTACACGCTAAAGAATTAATCAAGAATCGAGGTCGAACCGTGTTTTCCGGTTCTTGCCTTGCGTTGCACGAATCACGCGGATCGCAAAGCAAGAACGAACTCGCTTTCTTGAATTCTAACCATCTAATCGACATCGGTTTCACAGAGACACTGCGAATCTGCACAAGTTCTCCGCAATGGGGGTGACCATATGTCGTTCTTGCTTGCCACAGATTCAAGCACATTACACATTTAGAGAAGCCATCTACATTACGAGAAGGACTTGCCGAAAATATCAGAGGCTGACTTCGCCATCACGGTGGCGAACTCATTAAAGCTAATCACGCCATCCCCGTCCGCATCGGCCTCCTTTATCATCTCCCTGAGCTCCTTGTACGTCAGCGGCTGACCCATCTTGGCCATCGCCCCGGCGAGCTCCGCTGCCGTGATGTACCCATTGCCGTCGCGGTCGAAGGAGCGGAACACCCCCAGGAGCTGCTCCTGGTTGATCAGCACGTCCTCGTTCATGTCCGGCAATATCACGTTCACCAGCTCGTCGAACTCGACCAGGCCGTTGCCGTTGGCGTCCATGTTGCCGAGCAGGACGTGGACCTGGTCCCCCGACGGCTTGAGCCCTAGCGAGCGGAGGAGCGCCGCCAGCTCCAGGATCGTCAGGCTGCCGTCGGAGTCCATGTCGAACCGCGCGAAGATGTCCCTCAGCTGGCTCAGCTGGTCGACCCGCAGCGTCGCTGCGGCCATGACTAGGATTGAACGTGGCGCGCAATGTTCCGCGACGCGAATTTTTGCCGGGGTTCCTGGCCAGGGAGGCCGGAAGCGGATGCCAAAGATGAAAATGCGGGTTCTCCGAAGGAGGAGGAGGCGGTGACGGTGGCGTTGGTGGCGGTGGAGGAGAGAAGAGGAGAGGAGAGAGGGGGGTGGATCTTGGTATATTAGGCAATGGAGGAGGGGGTGTTGAGGTTGGTTAAGGATTTGAGGTTCGGTTTGGTCCAATGGCGCAGACTTTATAACCGAAAAAGCGCGTCGGTGATTAGAATTTGCACGGGACAGCGGAAGATTTTCAGGACATGTTAGTCTAGTTGGACTAGGAAGGTTCAAGGATAGTGTCCATTGCTCCTCTAACGTTGGACTTAGCATAGAGCACAGAATCTGGGCATTTTGTAATTACTGGAGTGTCGCTTTTTAGGAGGACAAGCCATTAATATATATATATATATATATATACACATGCATACTTGGTGGTGGGTCAAATTTAAGTGCTAGACAGATCTGAAGTGAGAGATTGTATGGGATAGGACAATGAACTTTGAATTAAGGAAGGCATTGTGTGGAAATTGAATGAACTCGAAAAAATGATCGTTTGTGATACTTGAAAAAAAAAAATAAACGAAAAATATTTCCATCGTTCACGAAAATATTTAGATATAAATTATTGTCTGTCATGAAAAATATTTTTATTTGCTTTAATTATTTCAAGTCATGCAAGTAATTATTTTTTTAAAAATATAATTTTTAAATTATTTATTTTCGCAAAATAAACTATTTATATGCATACCTTTTTCCCGAAAGACTAACGGTGTCACAGTAGCAATTTACTAGCAAACTCTCCTCAAGAGATTCGATAACAAAACGTCAGATCCTAAGCAATATGACGAACTTGAAAGTTGAGGGAAAAGGGGCAAAGATCGAAAAAGATTATTTAGGTGTAAATATCGATTCTTTAGATAAGTTGTATTGGAGCAGGACGTCTTGTGTTGGAACATTTCGAACAAGAGTCTTTACTTTTATACAAATTTATCCATCTTCGCCTTCAAATTTTAATTTTTAGATCGATTGGGTGATCCCACAAAAATATATGGAAATGTATAAGTTCATGTTAATTTAAAGATTCAAGAAATGTAAAAAGAAATAGGATTAATACCATAAAAAATCCCAAATTAATATATATGTGAAAAGTTTATCCCAAACTGATTTTTGATTACGAACAAACTTTAAGTTGGTACACTTGTGATATATTTTTACTCAAAATTAATTTTTTGACTATCAAAAATCCTAAACCGATACACTTCCGATAACTTTATCTTCTATTAGTTTTTATTAAGTTGGGTTTATACCACCAAAAATTCTAAATCGGTGCACTTGTAATAAATGAAGTGTAAAAATCTTAAAATGATATATTTATCGACTGTCACTTATTCTCTAACTTAGTAATTTGATTATAAAATTTAACAAAAATTAACTGGCCGTAAATTTTGGGTAATTCTTCCTCTTCTTCTGTTTTTGCGTAATAATATTCATGTACGGCACCTGCACATCCACGTGCATAGGTGGGGTGGTCCCACTTAGTTTGACGCCATCTGCAGAACACTCGGAACGAAACACGTGTCATTGCCCACGCCCACCCCCCCCCCCACCCCAGCGCGCCTGACTTTAGTACCTTTCGAAAATTACTATTGATCCATAACTTTATAACTTGAGCCCAAAATTCATTATTTTTATTTTCAGGCGCCTGCCTGATTGTCATATCGGTGCCAAATATCACCAGCAAGTATTAAGAAATCGCCCGTCGGATTTTTTTTCCCTTCCTTTAATCAAACGTTAACTTAAGAGTTATGGGAAAGTAAATATTTTGACAAAAAAAAGGGAAGATTAAATACGAAAAGGGAAGATTAAATACGAACTTTTTTTTTGAATAACTTTTCCTATAAATTATTAGGATTATTGGTGGAGTTATTAGGAAAAATTCAAAATAAGAGCCCGAAGTTGTTTTATTTTTTAAGTAAGGGTAAAAAATGAATCTTGTTTTAAATAAAAGCATGAAGTGATCATAAAGTCTAAAAAAAAGGAGCTTGGCTTAAATGGAATTTTCGTTATTTCTCATTTTGATTGATTAATTTAATTTTCCCTTTTTTATTTTGTAAAAATAAAAGAAATAAGAGTAAAAATAAAAAAAACAACCACACACGGTCGAGAGGAGGCGCTGCCAACCCATCGTTGGTGGGGAGTTGGTGACGCCTTGGCGAGGGCAACGACGAAGGTCGATCGAGTAGTCAGCGCCACAACGAGGGCCTTTGGCTTTTATCAAGATAAGAAGAGGGTCGGGCCATTTTTTGGATCTAGGGAAGGGCCGACAACCCCCACCCAAGACTAAGGTGAGGTCAAGAGAGGGCCTTACCAAGGTGCTGACAACTTTGCCGGCCTTCGCTGCCCTCGTCGACTCTCCACTAGCGGTGCCCCAGTAGCGATGGGCCGGCGACTCTCTCGCCTATTTGTGGCTTTTTTTAAATAAAAAAGGAAACTCTAACAAAAAATAAAAAAATCAAATAAAGAAAGACAAAAATATTCTTAAAATCAAGTCAGTTTTTGAGATTTTACGATTAGTTGATGACTTTATTTGAAATAACATTTACTTCAAATCTTTATTTGAGAAAATGAAAATGCTTTAGACTTTTTATCTGAAATATGATTTACTTGAAATCTTTTATTTGAGAAATTGAGAGGAGTTCGAGCTCTTTTTTGAAAATTTCCCGAGTTATTTCCAAAAAGGAAAAAAAATTGATGCGATTTGCTAAGGGCAGAAACTAATCCTCTCTAAATATCTACTTCCACCACTTACAACAGTCCATGTCGAGGGTGAGAGAGGCGGAGGCGGAGTCGGAGGCCGAGGCGGAGCGACCTGCGGCGTCGGTAGCGCAACAGATTCCTTGTTCATCCTTTAAATCCGCCTCACTCTCTGCGCGTTGTTCTCTTCCCCTCCGCATCTCGTCGTGCGCATTTGCTCCTCGGTACTGTTGCATGGTTCAGGAGTTCTTCTGTGAATGTGATGAGGTCGTGTCCGGATCTGCGTTCTCTTCTGGGTCATCTCCGTCTTGGATTTTGCTGTCGGAATGACGTCTCTGTCGTGTTTCCAGGATTGATTTCTTAGTTTCTTTTTGTGGGTCTGACTTGTTGAGAGGGCTCGTGTGTGTTTGGTTGTTCTTTAATGGCGTTGAGGGTGGGTGAAGTCACTGGAGGCAGCGGTTCATCGATCTCTTCCTGGGGAATTTTGTTGATTCAAATAGACAAGACGCATGAATCGGTCGATAAACCTCTGCATCCAGCGCTCACTCCTCTCTTGTTCTTTGGGTGTGTTTTACTCTCTCTCTCTCTCTCTCTCTCTTGGTTCTCTTGGATCTTTTTGGCTTGGTGAAATCTTGAGATGTTGAGAAGGGCGAGTAGTTTGAAATTGGGGTCCCATGGATGAATTGGTTTGTGTGGTTCTTTACTCTGTTTTCTTTCTGTTTTGTTTTGTGTTCTTTTCTTTTCTTGGGTTTTCAAACTAAACGAAGTTCTTGTTTGTGCTCCTAGCTTGATGATGCTTTTCGCGTACTTTCATAATGCAAATTATCAGCTTCCATTTCCGCTTGGCTTGCGCTGCTGTGGTAACTTACAGATTTTGATGAAATGTCCTATTTCTTGATAAGGAAAAATTGTGGGGAACTTCTGTGATCTCGAAGAGAGAGAGAGAGAGAGAGAGAGAGAGAGAGAGTATGATAAGTGGATGATTTGAAAGTGATGCTTTTTAGTAGGATTTGCTGCAGTTGTGGTGGTGATTTCAGTATGTCTGCAACTGTTAGAGCTGTGATTTGTTGTTGAGACTCATTCGACCATATGAAGTTCACAAATTCTTGGCTTAAGCTATAAATTTCTCCGATTCAGTTGACCTGCTTTGAAGAATTACTATAGCTGCCAAAGCACGGAGTGGACAATTGTTCATCGAATGCTCGGGGTTGATTTCTCCTGTTGTGTTTCATCATCATGTCAGTTAATATCTGGTTCTTCCCCTCAGTCCCAGCTCCTTTGAATATTTTCCGGTGAAGGTTCTCTAATGCGAAAAGTTGTCGAAATTTGTGGGAACTTGTGGTTTCCCTTTATGAAGTTCAAGTTTGATATCATTTGCAAAATGGTCATTATCTTCATTACAAGCCTGCATACATTTAACAATTCAGTTAGCTTATCTTTCTAGATGCCTTCCTCAAAACGACGTGTTTACCCTGATTCCTCTTTGTAATTTTTCTTTGCACCTTTTGGCCGAAAGTTTCGTTCTTCATGTTGATGTATTGGATTATTTACAAGCTCAAGCTTATTATCCTTTATGCACCTTTTGACATAAGTACTCCGGAGAGTGATTGGTCCAGAAGTTTCTACAGAGTCATGCGTGGTTTGAGTTTTGGGAAGTCATTAGGCTTTTTAATTTGCTTTTCTTCTTCTCTGTTCCTATGTTTGTAAGTGGAAGTGTGATCCTGGCTGTCTGCAAGTCTTCTCATGGTCGCCGTTGTTTAGTTTTCGGATGAAAGTGGTTCGCTTCCCATGAACATGTCATTTTCTTCGATCTGGGTGGTAGAAAAGTGGTTCCTTGGTTCTTTTTGGTGCCCTAAGGGGACCATCTTTGAATGAAGTTTTCCAGCAGCAGGACAAGCTGCGGCTTCAAAGTGAGGAAAGCAACAGCTTTTGCACTACAACTTGGGAGAGAGAATCTGAAACATTGAAGGGAAGCATGTTTGGAATCTGGCATCATGTTCTGCTTAGGAAGCTAGTTTGCAAAGAAAGGAAAAGATTCCTTTGTGTGTACACTGTGGAGGAATCACCAAAATCTGGGAACTTGGGTCTGTGGAAGAATCTAGGATGACATCTGCAGGTTAAGGATCCTTTCTCTCTCTCTCTCTCTCTCTCTCTCTCTCTCTCTCTCTTCCTTTTCCGGTTGGTTTTCATTTTGATTCTTGCTGTCTTAAAATGTTTATGCTCAGCATAATTACTCTTTGATATCTAATTCTGTGGTTTGGGTGGATTGTTTTTGAATTTTGTTTCGTATGGTTACACCGCAAAGGCATCGTAGTTGGGATGCCGCAACCGGAGATGTTGCTTGCTAATTGCTCTATTTTATATAGAGCTTATTTATTATTTTAGACTGCTTAGTTTTAATTGAATTTGATGTCTATATTATTTATTTTAATTGATTTTGTAGGTAATTGAAGTTAAAGGGAGCTTAGGGACTAATTATGTAATTTGCCGCCTTAGGAGGACAAAACGTGTGGAAAAGCATACACAAGCTTCCTACATTGTGTAGAAGCTTCCCAAATTGGAGATCACAGCCATGCAAATTTGATATTAAGAAGAATCAAGCTTATCTTGGGGAGAAATTCGAAATCTAAGCTAAATTAGGAGTTTTGTTGTTGGGAGGCGTCATATTTGGAAGAATATTTAATTGCAATCTTTTTCTAGTGTTATTAAGATTTTTTGGAAAGGAAGAGGAGGCATATATAAACGCCATTAACATGATTTCATGGGAAGAGGAAGAGGAGCCGTCTTTTTCATATGAAGTTTAGGGTTTCAATTTTATTCTTCCTTTCAATGCCGTAGGCCATGTGAAGAACAAGGATGTGAATTAAAAGTCAATCCTTGATTATTCTTAGTGAATTTGTTCTAGTTCTTCATAATGTTTAGTCTAGTCATTATTTTTAGTTTAATTTTCACTATGTTCTAGACTACTTGTTAGAGCTACAATGTAACTTAATTATGATTGATTAATTTTTCAGATTTGTTTATGCAATTTTAGAATTCATATATGTGAGTTATATATCATGTTCTTAATGATTTTAAGTGCTTGATTAGCACTTGAATGCTTTTTATTGCATGTTTGAGAGCGAAAGGAGATTTTATGCAAGTGCTTTATGATATATAGCTATGAATTCAACATAGATAGATGTATCTTAAGTTGTTTTTGTGGTTTCGGTAGTAGGTAAATCGAGAGTGGTTTATTGAATCCAAGAATGTTCATAAATCTTAATACGCTTGGATTTACTTAAATTTACATGGGCCAAGTGTGGATTGCTAAATCCAATTAGGATTACTATACCGGACCAAGGATAGTGATTTAAATTAGGAAGTTCTACCATCACATTATGGATTCAATTTGATTGCATGACGAGATTGGTTAATTAATCTTGATAGGTTAAGTGAAATCGGATACTCTAACGTTTTGCGTTCTTAATAAAAATCCTTTGTTCTGTGCTTCTTTATATTCGAAATTTCTTGGTTTAGGTTGCGAATTCTATTTATGATTTTGGTTTATTGCCTTGGTTAATTTATTTTTCTTTAGAATTTTGATTGCTTTATGGAATCTTTAATTGGTTAGATAATTTGAGAGTTGTTCACCTTTAGTAAGTAATTTGATTGATTTGTCTACCATCTCTATTGAAAAAATAATTTTACTCATCACTTTATTACTTGTTGGATATGTGCACTTGTGTTGCTAATCAAGAGAATAAGTTTTTGGCACCGTTGCCAAGGATTGATTTGATAATTAACAATTACTATTAATATCGAGTAATTCTTGGTTTAGTTTGATTGTATTTTATTCTATTATATGTGATTTTTTTTAATACAAAAAAAAAAGAGATAGAGGGGGCAAGGATTCAGCTTCGACTGCAAACCCTATACACCAACGGCCGTCGCCCATCCCCTGTAAGCCACAACATGGAGGAGTTCGGCTCTGCACGAGAATTGGTTGGAATATTGCATGACTCGAAGCCAATAGGGAGAACTTGAGAAGTTTGATTTTGAAATTGAGCACACTTTTCTAAGGTGGTAACGAGAGAACAAGTTTTCAAAAAACAACAACACCATGGTTGATGAAATTGGATATCAAAAGAGGACTTTGAAGGATTATATGCCACACCTACGGTCCAAGGATCAACATCAAGCATTCGGAGGCTAACCATACAAGCTAACAATTTTGAAATTAAGCCTTCCCTAATTCAGATGCTTCAAAACGCAATCTAATTCAATGGATTGCCGAATGATGACTCCAATATCCATTTAGATGCTTTTCTTGAAATCTGGGACAACATAACATATGATGGCTTTACCGATGATGTCGTTAAGTTGAGATTATTTCCCTTTTGCTTGCGTGACAAAGCTAATTCATGGTTAACTTCCCATCCTATAAGATCTATCACGATGTGGGATGATTTGGCTAAAGAATTTCCTTAGTAAGTACTTTCCTTCTGCTAAGTTTGCCAAGATGTGTAATGATAGTTTTATTTTTGTGTAGATGGGTAGTGAATTTCTATATGAAGCGTGGGAGAGGTTTAAAGAATTACTAAGGCGTTGTCCGCATCATGGTCTACTAGTTTGGATGCAAGTGCATACATTCTATAATGGAGTGATGCCGAATTTGAGGTCTACCATTGATGCTGCAGCTGGGGAAACATTGAACAACAGATCACCTTAGGAAGCCTTTGATCTTTAGAGGAGATGGCGTCTAATAGCTATGAATGGATGATTAAGAGGCTATTTGCTAGAAAGCCAAATGGATTTTATGATATCGGTGACAATAATGCCATTGCCGCATGGTTTGTTGCTTTAAATAAAGATCGACTCGTTTGTGAAGATTCAAGACCCGATTCGTGAATTTTGCAATGTAAGCCATGCTAGCAGAATGTCAGTTAAGTAATCCTTTGACACACCCTCCTAAAAATACTAACTTTGTTGGAAATTTTAGCATGCCTCCATAGAATAATCCCTATTCAAAACCTATAATCATGGATGGTGAAACCATTTGAATTTCTCCTAGAGCAACCAAAACCAAGAAGGGCTGAGACCACCCCCACTATCTTTTAGGCCTCTTGTGGAGAAACAGTACAACCATCTTGAGGAGATGGTTATTAAACTAGTTTAAACAACTCAAGATTTCATTAAAAGTGCTGATGTGAGGTCCCAAAATCAAAAAGCATCTATTTGGAATTTGGAGAAGCAGGTTGGCCAATTAGTGAACCATTTGTCTGAAAGTCCGTATGGTACCCTTCGAAGCAAGACTAAGAAGAATCCAGTTGAGAATGCAAAAGCAACCACTTTGAGGAGTAGAAAAGAGGTTAGCAGAAATTTGTCTAATGAAGCAGTAGGAAAGAAGGAAGAAACTGAGCCACCTGAAGTCGAAGCACCCAAAATTGGCAATCCAAAGTTGAGCTACCTTGAAGCAAGTTATTTCCAGACAATCCAAATCCATATTTGCCACTAGTTCTATACTCGAAAAGACTTCAACAACACAAAAAAGATAATCAGTTCTCTAAATTTTTTAATATTTTTAAGAAATTACACATTACTATTCCTTTTACAGATGCCTTAGCCTAGATGCCTAGTTATATGAAATTTTTGAAGGAGATTTTGGCAAACAAATGGAAATTGGAAGATTATGAGATTGTGAAGCTTAATGGTGAGTGTTCAGCTATTTTGCAGAATAAGTTACCACCAAAGATGAAAGATCCAAGGAGTTTTACTATTACTTATACTACTGGTAATTCTTATTTCGATAAGGTATCGTGTGATTTAGGTGTGTAACAGCATGGCATTCTAATCCAACCCCTGCCTTTTCAAGTTACTCGCGTTATCTATTTTAATCTTATATCACGTGTGTGTATCAGAAGGCGATGTGGAAGCCACAATAACATAAGCGAGGTTATCACACAAGTGCATGCATAAGCTAGGCATATTTAGAGGGTATGACCTCTTAATATTCACTATGGTTTTTAGTAGATAGTAAGAACACACGACAAGCTAGGAAAATACTTCATTTTATAGATGAAAAGAGTTTCGTACTTCCGTTTTGTAACAACAAAAATACACTAGGAGGAATCAAAAGATAACATATAATCGTAAATACTATCCTCTATCTCCTTCGCTATGCTCCGACACCATCGCTATTACCTTGAGCCGTGAAAGCTTGAGTATTTGAAAAATGGGTTCAACAATAGCAGTGAGCTGAAACTCAGTAAGAAGAACATCTAGCCGAATGACTAAACTGTCCATTCATCAATCATTCAGGCATAATTCACACAAGAGATAAACACTAGCACAAATGACGAAACCACCACAAAGTAGGCACGAACAAACTAATATTAGTCCAATGTTTATGTCAATCAACATCCGCTGCGAATTTCCTCTTTAGGCCTTCCAAAGCTTGCAGCCAATGCTCTCATTAACTTGGTCCTCACTTCTTGCCAATCTAACTATCCTTCAAATAACGCAAACTTCCCTTCCTATCTAACGACTGATCTCCGATATAATTCCAATTCCAAATCACATCCATGCAGTGACCTATTAGACGAACAAACTCTAATTTCAACTTACCTAAAACCCTGATAGCAAGCATATAATCAGTGAACATACCGGGCAAGTACCAAATCTCTTGAGTCCCTCCCCCATTCACAAGGTCGAACCACCCTCTATAGGGTGTAAATTTATTTCTTCACAAATCGACAACAATTAGGACAATCGACTTGTAGATTCCACTTATCCTAGTCTTTATAGCAATGTTTTAACTAGTGGAATCAACATGGGCTTCACAAATCACACAAAAACACCCCTAATATGCATGGCCTAATTCCAACTCCTCACAAATCTACCCAAATCGAGGCGATTGATTCACATGTTTAGCTTACGCAAGACTCGTAGACATCAACACAGGCAATGGATCATATGATCTAACTTGATTGTAGCTTATGCAAGACAAAACTCAATCTTAAATTGTGACATCCTCGAGTCATAAAAGAGTGACATCCTAGGCACGTCATCGACCCATTTATTTTTATTTGATAATTATACGCATGCGGAATGCGAAACTCCCAAACAATCGCTAAAATTGCAGGGATAGATAAGTAGGACAATAGATCAAACAATAACAGCCAGCTCAGCAAAAGAGTACTATTTTCATTAGTAGATGATCGTTAACCCTATAGAAATTACAACTTATACAACCCCATACTTTAGGGTGGCTTCCTAAGACCCTCAAAATAAAAATGGATTGAGACAGAGTTGGCTTCATATTTACTTCGAAAGATGGGTCAAGACACCTCATCATCCACATCAGCATACCTCCAGAGTTATGAACCTGAAAAATATTTATCAATGACGGGGTGAGATATTAATATCTCTATGAGTCAACGCCTAAGTCCAATTAGGGCATTGATTCACTCAGGCGATCTAAACTGGCATGACAATGCAAAAACAATCCAAATGTTAATCACATGCAAATTATCCCATCTTAGCCCACATAATACAATAATTTATTTGATAATTATATTGCACCCCAGATCAATGTAATAATCAGAACACGTATACCAAACTCTCAGGCATTATGCAATATGCGATTTTCAGCTATGAACGGGCACTCACCCCCAGCACACTAGACAGTTGGTGCCCAGCACACTAGGTAGTTGGTGCTCTTCTGGCATAACCATGCTTCATCCCACTCCGTTGGTGACGGCAACTAATAATTCGTGTAATTTCGATCGACACGATACGGATATATTAGGCATTCCTGTAAGGACTTCAGTCCATCACAAGCTATGATCGGCATCTGATCAGTCTGATGACACAGACTGTCGTGCTTTCAATAAGTCATGTGGTTCCTATCGACACGACACGAACTTATCAGGTGTCGTCCCCGAGACACTCCTGAACGACGATATCCAATATATGACTATATAAGCACGCTAGATAATCAAGTCAGTTATTTTCTTCGCATTTAATTAAAATGCTCAGACGGTCATGCTTAAAACTCGGCTCAAGGCTATTTTCTTTTTCATGCTCAAACACGAAATTTTGACTTTGCATGCGGTCACAAGATTATGCACATATCCACCATAATTTTGCATTTAAATAAGTGCAATCAACCATCAATATGCATATGACAATACATAATTATCCAATAATCACCCAAGAATAAATCAATAATAACAAGCAGATAAATAAACAATTAATCGTGAATTAAAAAATTAACAGAGATTTATTCATTGATGATTTAATAAAGTCAACCAACAAATTCATCGTAAATAATTATTAATTTAATAATAATTATTTATTTAGGTCATGATTAATTAAAGCATCATAATTAATTAACCAAACATTAATTAATTAATTTCATCCAAAGTAATTAATTAAAAATAATAATAATTAACCCAAGAAGAATAATAATTACTTATTAGCCCAAAAATAAATAATTAAATTTTTAATCAGTCTAGAAATAATTAATTAAATTTAAATAATCTTGGCCCATCTCAAACAAATAATCCAATCGCAATCCAACAAGTCGAGCCAGTCTAATTATTCTAATCGCGACTATTTAACCTAACCAGGGTTACTAACCTAAACTGATCGCGATTAACTAACTAAATTAATACTAATTTAATCTAAACTAACCTAAATATAATTAATGACCTAATTGGAGACTAGGAGTTAACCCACCCAAAATCGTCTGATGATGATGAGCGGCGGCGATCGGCAGTAAGTGGTGGTTGAATGGCGAAGAGGAGCAACGGCGAGGCTTGAGCACAAGCACGTTGCGACTGGAGTCGCGACTGTGGCGCGTGACGCGAGCTGGAGGTGGAAGTGGTGGTGCATCAACGGCGACAAAGAGGCAGCTGACGGCAGGACAACGACGGGCCGGAGGCTGGACGACGACGCAATGTCGACAAGCTGGAGGGTGAGCTCAAACCGCGACGCATGACGGAGCAGGGGAAGATGGCGAGCTGGACGGCAAGGCGGCTGGAGTTCATGGTGGCATGGCACAATGGACAACGGAGGAGCTGTAGTGGTGGCGCGGCTCGGCGCGAAATTTCTTCTTCTTTGACAGGTGTGATGGAAGAGAGCACAAAAGAGCAATGGGATAGACTATTGTAGATATTAAAGGAATAAGCCCCTCGATATGTATGCATAAAATATTGATGGGAGAGTAATTCAAATCGGTCATCCAACTCCAAATGAGGCTCAATCCGAAAATGTAGGAGGTGGTGAAAGCTAAGGTAATTAAACTGCTCGATACAAGGATTATTCATCCTAGCTTTGATACTACTTGGGTAAGTCCTACACAAGTTATTCTAAAAAAAAGAGATATGACTGTTCACCCTAATGATGATAATGAATTGATTCGTACTAGCACAGTTAGTCGATGACATGTTTGCATAGATTATAAAAAATTGAATGATGCCACCCGTAAAGATCACTTTTCTTTGCCTTTCATTGGTCAAATGTTGGAGGGACTCACAGGGCAAGAGATTTACTGTTTTTTAGATGAATATTTTGGTTATAATCAAATCCCTTTTACACCTGAGAATCAAGAAAAAACTACTTTTATTGGTCCTACGGTACTTTTGCCCATAGGAGAATGCCTTTTGGTCTTTGTAATACACTTGCTACTTTTCAAAGATGCATGATGGTTATTTTTTTTGACGTGATAGGAAAATATATTAAGATATTTATGGATGATTTTTCCGTTTTTGGCTTATCTTTTGATTCATGCTCGAATAATTTATCTTTATTGTTACAAAAGTGTGAGGAGACTAACATTGTTTAGAATTGGGAGAAGTGTCCCTTTACGGTGTAGGAAGGGATTGTGCTAGGCCATAAGATCTCTGTGAGAGGAATTGATGTGGACCGAACTAAGATTGAAGTTACTTTAAAATTGTTACCTCGTACCTTTACGAAGCTTGTTCGAGGATTTTTGGGACATGCAGGATTTTATAGGCGTTTCATTAAATATTTTTCTAAGACTGCTAGACCCCTTTGTAAATTGTTGGAAGAAGATGCTAGATTTGACTTCTTTGATGATTGTTTGTAGGCATTTAACACATTGAAGGAGTGTTGACGCCTGATTTTTAATCATCTTTTCTCTTTTAAAATTAATAAAAAAAATCCATAAAAATTCATAAAATTAAAAAATCAACTTTGGGGACCTTGTCCAAGCCTAGAGAACCAATTTTGGCCAAAAAATAATTTTTCATATTTTCAGTATTTTTCGATATTTTTATTTTCGAAAATTCATAAAAAATTAAGAGAAAATGAGAAAATTGCAAAATCAACTTTGGAAGCCTTGGCCAAGCTTAGGCAACCATTTCTGAGTAAAAAATAATTTTTCTTATTTTTTGTATTTTTAAATATATTTTTTAGAAATTAGGAAAATATTTAATAAATAATAGCATTTGAGGCCACAAAAATACATAAAAATAGTCAATATTTTTATTTTAAATCACTTTTCATGTTGGCCATCGCAAATTTTAAAAAAAAATCCAATTCGGGGTCATGTATTCCTTCACGCGTATAATCTTGAATCGGGCCTAAAAAAAATTCAATTTGAGTCAATTTATTTTCATTTTTTCACTTTTAGGAGTTGTGACATTGTTCTCTAATATTCCAAATTTTCATCTTAGCCCAATTATACCCAGAATGACTCAATTTTACAAAAAGAGCTTTAATTAAATTTTGCATTATTTTCAATAGCAAGAAATAAGCTTAAATTCAACATGCGGTAGGTGTGTCGAAAATTGTGAGGAGATTTGGACTTAAAGAAATATTTCTTCAGGGACTAAATTGCAAATACTTAAACTCTCATGGACTAGAGTACAAATACCTAACACTTGAGGGATTATTTTGTAAATAACAAAAAGAAGAGTTAGTAGAGAAATTAGAATAGAGAAGGGAAAATGGAGAACAGGAGATGAAGATGGGAAGATGGAGAAGAGGAGATGGAAAAGAGAAGATAAAGAAAATAAGACGAAAATGGAGAAAGGAAGATGGAGATGAAGAAGAGTTAGTAGAATGTGAGATAGATATGAAGAAGGGAAGATGAATATGAAGAATAGTTAGTAGATGAATTAGAATGGGAGATAAAGTTAGTGGAAAAATTAGAATGAGAGATGGATGAATAGGCTATAAAAGGAGGAAGAAGTGAGTTTGGGAGGGAGGAATTTTTAGGAGAGAAAATTTTGGATGTTTGAGAGGGTTTTGGAAGATTGAATAAAAATTTGAGAGAAAGAAAATACCAAAAGAGAGGAAATTTTGAAAATGATGGGAGTTTAAAGCTAGGGGTTATCATCACAAATTCCTTCATCGATCAACATAAACCAAGAGTTCATCCTCGTCAACGAGCAAACAAATTCGAGCTAAGTATTTTTATTTATTCATTTATTTGTGGTTTTAGTCTCAAATTAGCACAAATTATATACACTTTCTCCATCTCTTTTTTCCCATATTTTATGGCAGGTAAAAAAAAAGGGACAACTCCGTATCAACGATAAATTCCATGGAGGTGCAAAGTAAGCCCAAACAAATTCCAAGGTGCCCATTAAATTTACAACCGACCTGTTGTTGACACCTGATTTTTAATCAGTAGAATCCATTTATTAGGAATCTACCATGGGTTGATACGGGTTCAAGTTCAACCACCCTAAAGTTTTTTTATATAACTAATCCTTAGGTTCTCATTTCATTTTCAGTGGAACATTCATGTCACGACTCTTTTTATTTTCTTGTATTGAGTCGATTAGAATTCATGTGTAATCTCGTCTTTGAAATGAACCTCTATCGAGCTTCCTTTCAAAGAGGGGCAGCTGTTGACACCTGATTTTTAATCATTTTTTCTATTGCTAAAGTAATAAAAAATCCATAAAAATTCATAAAATTGAAAAATCAACTTTGGGGACCTTAGCCAAGCCTAGGGAACCAATTTTGACCAAAAAACGATTTTTCATATTTTCAGTATTTTTACGTATTTTTTATTTATTTATTTTCAAAAATTAATAGAAAATCCATAAAAATTCATAAAATTGAAAAATCAACTTGGGAATCTTAGCCAAGCCTAGGGAACCAATTTTGATCAAAAAATAATTTTTCATATTTTCGATATTTTTCGGTATTTTTATTTTCGAAAATTCATAAAACAAAAAATTAAGAAAAATGAGAAAATTGAAAAATCAAGTTTGGAGCCTTGGCCAAGCTTAGGCAACTATTTTCGAACAAAAAAATAATTTTTTGTATTTATATATATTGTTTATATATTTTAGAAATTATGAGAATATTTAATAAATAATAGCATTTGAGGCCACAAAATATATAAAAATAGTCAATATTTTTATTTTAAATCCCTTTTCATGTTGGCCATCACAAATTTAAAAAATCCAATTCGGGGTCGTGTATTCCTTCACGAGCATAATCTCGAACCGGGCCTAAAAAATTCAATTTGAGTCAATTTATTTTCATTTTTTCACTTTTAGGAGTTGTGACATTGTTCTCTAATATTTCAAATTTTTTATATTGGCCCAAATTATACCCAGAATGACTCAATTGTGCAAAAGGGCTTTAATTAAATTCTGCATTATTTTCAGTGGCAAGAAATGAACTTAAATTTGACATGTGGTGAATTTTGACTAAGTATAGGGAAGGTATGTCAAAAATTGTGAGGAGATTTGGACTTAAAGAAATATTTTTTTAGGGAATAAATTGTAAATACTTAAAATTCAGGGACTAGAGTGCAAATACCTAACTCTTGATGGATTATTTTGCAAATAACAAAAAGAAGAGTTAGTGGATAAATTAGAATAGAGAAGGGAAGATGAAGAAGATAGGATGGAGAAGAATGGTTGGAGAAAATAAGATAAGAATAGAAGGGATGTGGAGAATTTAGAATGGGAGATAAATATGGAGAAGGGAAGATGAAGATGAAGAAGAGTTAGTGGAGAGATTAGAATGTGAGATAGAGATAGAGAAGGGAAGTTGAGATGAAGAAAAGTTAGTGGAGAAGTTAGAATGGAAGATGGAGTTAGTGGAAAGGTTAGAATGGGAGATAGATAAGTGGGTTATAAAAGGAGGAAGAAGTGAGTTTGATGGGGAATTTTTTGGAGAGAAAATTTGAAGTGTTTGAGAGATTTTTTTTTTGAGAGAAAATTTTGGATGTTTTAGAGGGTTTTGAGAGATTGAAGAAAAATTTGAGAGAGAAAAAAAATACCAAAAAGAGAGAGAGAATTTTGAAGATGATGGGAGTTGAAAGTTATGGGTTATCATCACAAATTCTTTCATCGATTAACATAAATCAAGAGTTCATCCTCGTCAACGAGCAAGCAAATTCGAGCTAAGTGTTTTTATTTATTCATTTATTTGTGGTTTTAGTCGTAAATTAGCACAAATTGTATGCACTTTCTCCTACCTCCATTTTTCCCATATTTTATGTCAGGAGAAGGATATCTCTACGTGAACGGCAAAAAATCTCGTAGAGATGCAAAAATCGCCCAAACAAGCTCCTAAGCTGTCCACCGATTTCTCAGTTGATCTGTGACTAAAAGTCCCTTTTAATTCAAAAGAGACTCTCTATATTGGGAACATAGAGAGCGAAAATCAATTATAGAAATCCCTCCCAAAAAAATGGGAGATAAGTACTCTTTCCACTCTTCTGGTTTTAGGTGCAGATTAGCATATATTTTGTATACCGACACTTCACTCTATTTTATGTCAGGAAGCCGCAGCTCTATATCAATGGTCAACCCTACAGAAGCACAAAATCGGCTTGGAGGAGTCCTCAAGCGCGTACAAATTTCAAATTGTTGAATCAATTTGTTGTATTTCATTTTAAAGAATTCATACCCCAGAATGGAGAGGACAAAGTCCATCCGCAATTTAAATATCTGCACCATAAATCCCAAAGGGAAGAGCCAAGCCAATGCTTAGCCTCCCATTGGAGGTTTCTACTTACAGTAGTTAAATACCTGCAACTTAAATACCTGTGCCTTAAATCCCAAAGGGAAGAGCCAAGCCAATGCTTAGCCTCCCATTGGAGGTTTTTACTTACAGTAATTAAATACCTGCAACTTAAATACCTGTACCTTAAATCCCAAAGGGAAGAGCCAAGCCAATGCTTAGCCTCCCATTGGAGGTTTTTACTTAGAGTAGTTAAATACTTGCAACTTAAATACTTGTACCTTAAATCCCAAAGGGAAGAGCCAAGCCAATGCTTAGCCTCCCATTGGAGGTTTTTACTTACAGTAGTTAAATACCTGTAACTTAAATACCTATACCTTAAATCCCAAAGGGAAGAGCCAAGCCAATGCTTAGCCTCTCATTAGAGGTTTTTACTTACAGTAGTTAAATACCTGCAACTTAAATACCTGTACCTTAAATCCCAAAGGGAAGAGCCAAGCCAATGCTTAGCCTCCCATTGGAGGTTTTTAGTTACAGTAGTTAAATACCTGCAACTTAAATACATGTACCTTAAATCCCAAAGGGAAGAGCCAAGCCAATGCTTAGCCTTCCATTGGAGGTTTTTACTTAATGCTTAGCCTCCCATTGGAGGTTTTTACTTACAGTAGTTTAAATACTTGCAACTTAAATACATGTACCTTAAATCCCAAAGGGAAGAGCCAATTCAATGCTAGGCCTCCAATTGGAGGTGTTTATTCACTGTCATGTACTTCCTATAATTTAATTTTTGAATCATCAAACCCAAAAGATGAGTAGGTCGTAATACTGCACAGAAGTCGTTAACACACTCCCTCTTTCGGCTTCAGGGAATCTTTAACACTTAAAAAATATAATAAATAAAAAATATATACCATCAATGCATCCTTTTTAAAAAAGTGAAAACACAAAAGAGAATACCCTACTAGAGCCTTAGAAATAAACCAAACCTGAGTTACCGAATTAGGATATCCATGAAATTAAGGTACCGAAAGGACATTAGTTTTAATTAACTAGTGTAACCAAATCCCCGAACTCATAATCTCTGGTTCGCAGGAATAAATTAGTTCTTTTGCTAATTTATTTAGGTTCCTAATCGACCTATCAAGAATGATTAGTGGTGACTTCAAATTTAAAAATCATTTAAAACAAAAATCCAAAGTTGCGATTCGATAAGGCTTGGGAGGGTCCACGTTAGGTTAGTCAAATCTAATTAACCTAATAATCCGTTAACCCTTTTGAAGATAAAATTTTTTAGAGGGTCTCGACGGACTGGCGACTCCACTGGGGAAAGAGATTTTTAAATTTTCGAAAAAAGATACCAATTGGAATACTTAAATTTTTTCGAAATTTTAAAAGTCTTAGAGGACTTAGGCCAATGAAAATTTCATGGATATCTCGCTTCTGGCGATCTTGCTTGGGACTCATTTTATAGGTGTTATATGTTTTTGCAGGATGGGAGTTATAAGAGGCGGAGTGTTTGGCTAACCCATTTGTTTTGCAGGCTCGGTGTTGGGATTATGTTTAATTTCACACATTTTTAGAAGCGCTGTTTTGATATCAATTGTTGTACATGTCTTGCATATTCTGAGGATCACAAAACCTGCACACGCAAGCGTCTAAACCCAAGTCACGAAATTTTTCCTAGGTAATCATAGATAGGGATCGAATATGCAAAGCTCTTGCGTCGATTGTGCTTGGGTTGACCATATTTTTTCCCGCTCATTATCTGAATTGACAATTCTTCCCATTGTGATTTGATTGCGCGGAGGGTAAGGTTGTCAATTCAGATAGCGGGGGCCTTTTAGGTCCATACCCTGTCTCTCCTTCTTTTATTTTCTAGAGTCCACTCCTCACTTGAGTCATGCGCATGACTATGTGATTTGCATTTCTTCAAGGTAAAAGTAAGTTCTCTAATTTTATCTTGTATTTATTTTCGATCGGTCCATTCTAGGTGTTAGTCAGTTTTTGAGCTTGATATTACGACCATTCTTTTAAAAGAAAATAAAAATTAAATTTGTCCCTCATTTCTTTTAAATTTTTTTTTTGAAAAAATGATGTGAAAAAATCAATTCATGGGAATTTTATTAACCAATAAGGGATTTTTGTCATGTTTTTATTCCTTCAATAAAAATGAAATTTTCCTGAAAAAATTTTCCTCTGAAAATTTATTTCAATAAAAAGAAAAATTCCTTAAAAAAAACTCTAGTAGACATCAAGTGATTTTATCACATTTTTCAAATTATAAAAACTTGCAAAAAAATTCTTTTCGAGAAATTCGCTCATGTTTTTCTAAGAACATTTTCTCTAAATAAAATTAGACTAATTGACCAATAAGAGATTTTTGTCATGTTTTTCTTGCTTCAATAAAAATGAAATTTTCCTGACAAATTTTCCTCTGAAAATTTATTTCGATAAAAAGAAAAATTCCTTCAAAAAAAACTTTGGTAAACATCAAGTGATTTTATCACATTCTTTCAAATTATAAAAACTTGCAACAAAAATTCTTTTCGAGAAATTCACTCATGTTTTTCTAAGAAACTTTTCTCTAAAT
This sequence comes from Psidium guajava, assembly GCA_016432845.1. Classification (NCBI taxonomy): domain Eukaryota; kingdom Viridiplantae; phylum Streptophyta; class Magnoliopsida; order Myrtales; family Myrtaceae; genus Psidium; species Psidium guajava. The sequence continues at coordinate 39,266,726 of CM028228.1, forward strand.
AAAATTAGACTAATGTCTCAGGGGAATTTTGTTAACCAATAAAGGATTTTTGTCATGTCTTTCCTGCTTCAATAAAAATAAAATTTTCCTGACAAATTTACCTCTGAAAATTTATTTTGATAAAAAGGAAATTCCTTAAAAAATTTTAGTAAACGTCAAGAAATTTTGTCACATTCTTTTAAAAAAATAATAAAAAAAGAGTAATAAATCTGCAAAAAAATTATGTATAAAAAATTAACCCATTTCTTCCTAAGGAATTTTTTTTTTGATTTCTCTATAAAATAGAAAAAATCAAATTGGACTAATATAGGAGTCATGGGCCGACATTTCTTGTGTCGCATACTAATTATATCCTTTTCTTTTGCAGGGAGATCCTAGATACCCCAGACGGGTGTAAAGATTAAGTTGAATAATATATCAAGAATCATCTTCAGAAATACCCAAAGGCGAAAAACACCGAGGCTTCAACTGTTAATTCTGGGGGGCAAACGAACACTGTCCATCTTTGACAGACAAAGTTGTGTCAATCCGTAAACTTGTATGAGCAGTATATTCTGATATGACGGTGGATTTATACTGATTAAACACGGGGGCATATTGTCGCGACCCTCTAAAAATATTTTTATTAATTCTAGGGGTTAACGGATTATTAGGTTAATTAGATTTGACTAACCTAACGCGGACCCTACCAAGCCCTACCGAATCGCAACTTTGGTTTTTGTTTAAATGATTTTGAAATTTGGAGTCGCCACTAATCGTTCTTGGTAGGTCGATTAGAAACCTAAATAAATTAGCGGGAGAACTAATTTATTCCTGCGAACCAGAGATTATGAGCTCGGGGACTTGGTTACACTAGTTAATTAAAACTAATGCCCTTTCGGTACCTTAATTTCATGGATATCCTAATCCGGCAACTCAGGCTTGGTTTATTCCTAAAGCTCTAGTAGGGTATTCTCTTTTGTGTTTTCACTTTTTAAATAGGATGCATGGATGGTATATATTTTTATTTGTTATATATTTTTAAGTGTTAAAGATTCCCTGAAGCCGAAAGAGGGAGTGTGTTAACGACTTCTGTGCAGTATTACGACCTACTCATCTTTTGGGTCTGATGATTAAAAAATTAAATTATAGGAAGTACATGACAGTGAATAAACACCTCCAATGGGAGGCCTAGCATTAACTTGGCTCTTCCCTTTGGGATTTAAGGTACAGGTATTTAAGTTGCAAGTATTTAAACTACTGTAAGTAAAAACCTCCAATGGGAGGCTAAGCATTGGCTTGGCTCTTCCCTTTGGGATTTAAGGTACAGGTATTTAAGTTGCAGGTATTTAACTACTGTAAGTAAAAACCTCCAATGGGAGGCTAAGCATTGGCTTGGCTCTTCCCTTTGGGATTTAAGGTATAGGTATTTAACTACTGTAAGTAAAAACCTCCAATGGGAGGCTAAGCATTGGCTTGGCTCTTCCCTTTGGGATTTAAGGTGCAGGTATTTAAGTTGCAGGTATTTAACTACTATAAGTAAAAACCTCCAATGGGAAGCTAAGCATTGGCTTGGCTCTTCCCTTTGGGATTTATGGTGCAGGTATTTAAATTACGGATGGACTTTGTCCTCTCCATTTTGGGGTATGAATTTTTTAAAATGAAATACAACGAATTGATTCAACAATTTGAAATTTGTGCGCGCTTGAGGACTCCTCCAAGCCGATTTTGTGCTTCCATAGGATTGACCATTGATATAGAGCTGCGGCTTCCTGACATAAAATAGAGTGAAGTGTTAGTATACAAAATATGTGCTAATCTGCACCTAAAACCAGAAGAGTAGAAAGAGTACTTATCTCCCATTTTTTTGGGAGGGATTTCTATAATTGATTTTCGCTCTCTATGTTCCCAATATAGAGAGTTTCTTTTGAATCAAGAGGGACTTTTAGTCACAGATCAGTTGAGAAATCGGTGGACAGCTTAGGAGCTTGTCTGGGCCGATTTTTGCATCTCGACGAGATTTTTGCTGTTGACGTAAAGATATCCTTCTCCTGACATAAAATATGGAAGAAAAAGGAGATGGAGAAAGTGTATACAATTTGTGCTAATTTGCGAGTAAAACCATAAATAAATGAATAAATAAAAACACTTAGCTTGAATTTGTTTGCTCGTTGACGAGGATGAACTCTTGATTTATATTGATCGATGAAGGAATTTGTGATGATAACCCCTAGCTTTAAACTCCCATCATCTTCAAAATTCTCTCTCTTTTGGTATTTTCTTTCTCTCAAAATTTTCTTCAATCTCCCAAAACTCTCTCAAACATCCAAAATTTTCTCTCCAAAAAATTCTCCCAAACACTTCAAATTTTCTCTCTCAAGAATCTCTCTCAAACACTTCAAATTTTCTCTCCAAAAAAATCTCCCCCTCAAGCTCACTTCTTCCTCCTTTTATAATCTACTCATCTATCTCCCATTCTAATTTTTCCACTAACTCTATCTCCCATTCTAATTTCTCCACTAACTCTTCTTCATTTTCATCTTCCATTCTCCATCTCTATCTCACATTCTAATCTCTCCACTAACTCTTCTTCATCTTCATCTTCCCTTCTCCATATTTATCTCCAATTCTAATTTCTCCACTAACTCTTCTTCATCTCCATCTTCCCTTCTCTATTCTTATCTTCCATTCTAATTTCTCTACTAACTCTTCTCCATCTTCCATTCTCTATTCTTATCTTATTTTCTCCATCCATTCTTCTCCAACTTCTCTTCTTCATCTCCTCTTCTCCATCTTCCCTTCTCTATTCTAATTTATCCACTAACTCTTCTTTTTGTTATTTGTAAAATAATCCTTCAAGAGTTAAGTATTTGCACTCTAGTCCTTGAATTTTAAGTATTTACAATTTAGTCCCTGAAAAAATATATTTCTTTAAGTCCAAATCTCCTCACAATTTTTGACACACCAAAATTTACCACATGTCAAATTTAAGCTCATTTCTTGCCGTTGAAAATAATGCAGAATTTAATTAAAGCCCTTTTGGGAAATTAAGTCATTCTGGGTATAATTGGGCAAAGATGAAAATTTAAAATATTAGAAGACAATGTCACAACTCATAAAAAGTGAAAATTAAAAATAAGTTGACTCAAATTAAATTTTTTAGGCCCGATTCAAGATTATACTCGTGAAGGAACACGTGACTCGAATTGGATTTTTCTGAATTTGTGATGGCCAATATGAAAATAGATTTAAAATAAAAATATTAACTATCTTTGTGTATTTTTTGGCCTCAAATGTTATTTTTCCAAAATTTTCAAGTATTTTTGTATTTTTTTTTTTAAAAATTAAAATATATATAATATGAAAAATTATTTTTTGGTCAAAATTCGTTCCCTAGGCTTGGCTAAGGTTCCCAAAGTTGATTTTTCAATTTTATGAATTTTTATGGATTTTCTATTAATTTTTGAAAATAAATAAATAAAAAATATGTAAAAATACTGAAAATATGAAAAATCTTTTTTTGGTCAAAATTGGTTCCCTAGGCTTGGGTAAGGTCCCCAAAGTTGATTTTTCAATTTTATGAATTTTTATGGATTTTTTATTACTTTAGCAATAGAAAAAATGATTAAAAATCAGGTGTCAACACATATTTAATGTATTGCAGAGGATCCCGCGTCTTTTGAAAGACAATATGGATTATATAATCAGAAACCATGAAATAAGTACCTTAACCTGATTAAATCAACCAGAGACCGGTCTTAAAATTTCCTCGAATTCGAAACACGCAGAGGGTTTTAGAGGATCGAGGTTCTATTAATGAACGTGGCCCACAGGACACTCCCTCGATGCTACAGGTGCCCGATACATACGAGTGGACACCGAAAGCAACAAAACACGGTTGAAGTGGAGCACGCAACAAATGGTCGAATTTATTGGCACACTGATCGAGTGGTGGCAGCTTTATTAATTTACATGATTGAACGCGGGTTTCTAGGCAGCTGGTGGAAAGCCACACTGAAGGCCTCTCTAATGTTCTTGATATCATCGTCTACCACAACCCGCGAGAGCATCATGAAGAAGATTAAGCCTCAATATCTTCAGCACCCTAAATCGTTCCCCATGAGAAGAGATGACAGGAAAACAAAAGTATAGACATGCGAAACATTCCTTTTATTCCATACATCAACAGGTTTTACAATAGCTCACTGGGGAGGAAAGGTAAAGTCAAACTGGGCCCTGATAACCATTACGAAAGAGCTCAACTGACTCTCCAAACAGTTGATGCTCTGGGTGCACCGGGCACTCTCGGGATTAAGCTCCGCGAGCCTGATGAGGCGATCGTGCTTCTCCTTAGCCTGGGCCATACTGACCTCATAATGCTCGATGGCAAACTCCAAGTCCGAAATTGCCGCCCTCTCGAAAGCAATGTTTGCCGTAATGTCATCAAGTCTCTCCTACAGCCAATCGCATTTGCACCTCATCACAATATTGCCCGGCTCTTATTCGGAGTAAGTTCGGACCAAGGCCAGATGGTCCACCAACTTTCCCCTCTCACGAACCAGCCACGAAAGCTGATCGTTGGCAAACTTGAGGGCCTTCTTGTGATTATTAGCCACAAATGCGATTGTTTCCAGACGCTTGTGCCGGTCTTGGTAACGAGCTTTCACGACGGCAATCACAAGGACCGTCTCATAAGCGCGGTTATAGGCAGCCAGAAAATTGATGAAGAGGGTCGAGAAGTTTCGGTACTCCTTCCCTAGTTGGGTACCCTCAACAGAAGCAGCGTCTATGGTCCTGAATAAACCGAGGATTTCAGCCTCAACGGTAGAGTTTTTGGCTATATGAGCGTAACCTCTACTAAGAAGATTGTAGAGTCTCTCCCACCCAGCTAGGACTTCGGCGGAGAAGGTATGGTTAGGAGATTTGGCCATTTTTGAAAGCAGAATACGAAAGAAAAGGGGGAGAGAGGTGAGGCAGATGAGCGGAATGCGAAGATGGTAATCTGCTTTGAAGTAAATATTGATTTCATAGTGACGGTATCAACCAGTCAAGATTTCTCTTATCTACCATTCTCTATTGGCACCACTCTCGTTGGCTCGAATTCCCATCAAATGGCGACCTCGAGCCAAGCGAGTCCGAAATCTCCGCAGAAAGTTTGACGAGACACCGCCACTTTGAAAAAGAAGATGGAAAGATGAGCTGAGTGAAAGACAAGACAAACGTTAGCGAAAAGGAGATAAGACTTGTCTTCATTGGAGGACCCGCCAGTAAATCGACGGTGGAGATCTTGACAGGGGCCCTCTATCACGAAAAGAAAGAAGAAGACAAACTGAGCGAGAAACAAGGATTTCTCCTTTGATCAAAAGCTGAATGTCAGATTTTCTCCCTCGAAAAATCTAATAGCGCTGCCCGTGAAGAGGGAAGTCGTTGCTATTGCCAGAGAGAGAACTTGTCCTCATTTGATAGTGAGAGTGAGAGTTTATCTACAAGAACTCGCAGGAGAAAGATAGAGAGGAAGGAGTTCTCGTGGGAGAGGAATTCAAAACCTTCACCATCAAAGCATCGGCTTTCAAAGCCTGTTACGAGAAGCCATCGACGATCCTGTGATCCCTCAAGTCCAAGAAGACATCCTGAGGCGGTCTCGAGTCGGCAGTCCTAAATCCAGAAATATGTCGAGCATTAGGGAAACGGGCTCATGTTCAACCCTGGTTAAAGTTGATGAAGTTCATTACCATGAGGGTCTACTGGTCATGGCCATTGACAGTAATCCAGTCTCTCTGTCAATCCTTGTTACCGTATTGAGAAAAGGCCAGTATAAGGTTTTAGCTCAAGCAAAAGCGACAGAGGCCTTAGAAGTATTAAGGAGGAGTAGTGACCAGTTTGATATCATCCTCACCGCCATGGTAGGGATTGACATGGATGTTTTCACTCTCTTGAAATTCATCAATTCTGAATTAAACATGCTAGTCGTCGTAATATTGGCTAGCGATGATTAGTAAGCCATAATGAAGGCTGTCTTACACGGGGCCCAAGACGTCGTAACGAAACCAGTTAGGGTTCAGATGCTTTAAAACATATGACAGCACGTGGTGAGGAAGCAATTGCACGACCAAGAGAATAATCATCAAGCCTTCAATATTGTTCCAAGCAAGTGGAAAAAGAAGATGAGTTGATCTTCCGAGCTGCATCGTATGTTTGTTAATGCAGTTCAGCAGTTAGGAATCGATTCGGCACGACCGCAACATATACTAGAAATTATGAAGGTAGAGGGACTCACTAAAGGAAATATTTCGAGTCATCTTCAGAAGTACAGAAAAAGGGTGAGAGAACACAATGCAGCTCAGAATTAAGAAAACCAAGGCGGGACTGATCCAAGCTTGAATGTCAAGTCTCCTCGCCACCATAAGTTTCGCAGGTTAGCGTGGGGCGAGCCACTTCCCATCATCAACTAAGCCAGTAGCCGTGCCATCAATCCCCCAAGCGTTAATCAAAGTATCCCCCAGAATCACCCTAATGCTCTTCAAGAGTATAGACCGCAGGGGCAGTGTATTCAGATTTCTTGGTTTGAGCACCAACCTGTGGCTAGAATTCATCCCATGATCAGCGCGCCTACTGTTGACACCTGATTTTTAATCATTTTTTCTGTTGCTAAAGTAATAAAAAATCCATAAAAATTCATAAAATTGAAAAATCAACTTTGGGGACCTTAGCCAAGCCTAGGGAACCAATTTTGACCAAAAAACGATTTTTCATATTTTCAGTATTTTTCGGTATTTTTATTTTCGAAAATTCATAAAACAAAAAATGAAGAAAAAATGAGAAAATTGAAAAAATCAACTTTGGAAGCCTTGGCCAAGCCTAGGCAACCATTTTTGAACAAAAAATAAAATTTCATATTATATATATATTTTTAATTTTTTTTAAAAAAATACAAAAATACTTGAAAATTTTGGAAAAATAACATTTGAGGCCAAAAAAATACACAAAGATAGTTAATATTTTTATTTTAAATCTATTTTCATATTGGCCATCGCAAATTCAGAAAAATCCAATTCGAGTCACGTGTTCCTTCACGAGTATAATCTTGAATCGGGCCTAAAAAAATTTAATTTGAGTCAACTTATTTTTAATTTTCACTTTTTATGAGTTGTGACATTGTCTTCTAATATTTTAAATTTTCATCTTGGCCCAATTATACCCAGAATGACTTAATTTTGCAAAAGGGCTTTAATTAAATTCTGCATTATTTTCAACGGCAAGAAATGAGCTTAAATTTGACATGTGGTGAATTTTGGTGTGTCAAAAATTGTGAGGAGATTTGGACTTAAAGAAATATATTTTTTCAGGGACTAAATTGTAAATACTTAAAATTCAAGGACTAGAGTGCAAATACTTAACTCTTGAAGGATTATTTTACAAATAACAAAAAGAAGAGTTAGTGGATAAATTAGAATAGAGAAGGGAAGATGGAGAAGAGGAGATGAAGAAGAGAAGTTGGAGAAGAATAGATGGAGAAAATAAGATAAGAATAGAGAAGGGAAGATAGAGATGAAGAAGAGTTAGTAGAGAAATTAGAATGGAAGATAAGAATAGAGAAGGGAAGATGGAGATGAAGAAGAGTTAGTGGAGAAATTAGAATGGGAGATAAATATGGAGAAGGGAAGATGAAGATGAAGAAGAGTTAGTGGAGAGATTAGAATGTGAGATAGAGATGGAGAATGGAAGATGAAAATGAAGAAGAGTTAGTGGAGAAATTAGAATGGGAGATAGAGTTAGTGGAAAAATTAGAATGGGAGATAGATGAGTAGATTATAAAAGGAGGATGAAGTGAGCTTGAGAGGGGATTCTTGAGAGAGAAAATTTGAAGTGTTTGGGAGAATTTTTTGGAGAGAAAATTTTGGATGTTTGAGAGAGTTTTGGGAGATTGAAGAAAATTTTGAGAGAAAGAAAATACCAAAAGAGAGAGAATTTTGAAGATGATGGGAGTTTAAAGCTAGGGGTTATCATCACAAATTCCTTCATCGATCAATATAAATCAAGAGTTCATCCTCGTCAACGAGCAAACAAATTCAAGCTAAGTGTTTTTATTTATTCATTTATTTATGGTTTTACTCGCAAATTAGCACAAATTGTATACACTTTCTCCATCTCCTTTTTCTTCCATATTTTATGTCAGGAGAAGGATATCTCTACGTCAACAGCAAAAATCTCGTCGAGATGCAAAAATCGGCCCAGACAAGCTCCTAAGCTGTCCACCGATTTCTCAACTGATCTGTGACTAAAAGTCCTTCTTAATTCAAAAGAAACTCTCTATATTAGGAACATAGAGAGCGAAAATCAATTATAGAAATCCCTAAAAAAAATGGGAGATAAGTACTCTTTCTACTCTTCTGGTTTTAGGTGCAGATTAGCACATATTTTGTATACTAACACTTCACTCTATTTTATGTCAGGAAGCCGCAGCTCTATATCAATGGTCAATCCTATGGAAGCACAAAATCGGCTTGGAGGAGTCCTCAAGCGCGCACAAATTTCAAATTGTTGAATCAATTCGTTGTATTTCATTTTAAAAAATTCATACCCCAAAATGGAGAGGACAAAGTCCATCCGCAATTTAAATACCTGCACCATAAATCCCAAAGGGAAGAGCCAAACCAATGCTTAGCTTCCCATTGGAGGTTTTTACTTATAGTAGTTAAATACCTGCAACTTAAATACCTGCACCTTAAATCCCAAAGGGAAGAGCCAAGCCAATGCTTAGCCTCCCATTGGAGGTTTTTACTTACAGTAGTTAAATACCTGCACCTTAAATCCCAAAGGGAAGAGCCAAGCCAATGCTTAGCCTCCCATTGGAGGTTTTTACTTACAGTAGTTAAATACCTGCAACTTAAATACCTGTACCTTAAATCCCAAAGGGAAGAGCCAAGCCAATGCTTAGCCTCCCATTGGAGGTTTTTACTTACAGTAGTTAAATACCTGCAACTTAAATACCCGTACCTTAAATCCCAAAGGGAAGAGCCAAGCCAATGCTTAGCCTCCCATTGGAGGTTTTTACTTACAGTAGTTTAAATACTTGCAACTTAAATACATGTACCTTAAATCCCAAAGGGAAGAGCCAAGCCAATGCTAGGCCTCCCATTGGAGGTGTTTATTCACTGTAATGTACTTCCTATAATTTAATTTTTGAATCATCAGACCCAAAAGATGAGTAGGTCGTAATACTGCACAGAAGTCGTTAACACACTCCCTCTTTCGGCTTCAGGGAATCTTTAACACTTAAAAAAATATAACAAATAAAAATATATACCATCCATGCATCCTATTTAAAAAGTGAAAACACAAAAAGAGAATACCCTACTAGAGCTTTAGGAATAAACCAAGCCTGAGTTGGCGGGTTAGGATATCCATGAAATTAAGGTACCGAAAGGGCATTAGTTTTAATTAACTAGTGTAACCAAGTCCCCGAGCTCATAATCTCTGGTTCGCAGGAATAAATTAGTTCTCCCGCTAATTTATTTAGGTTTCTAATCGACCTACCAAGAACGATTAGTGGCGACTCCAAATTTCAAAATCATTTAAACAAAAACCAAAGTTGCGATTCGGTAGGGCTTGGGAGGGTCCGCATTAGGTTAGTCAAATCTAATTAACCTAATAATCCGTTAACCCCTTTTAATAATTTAAAATTTTTTTTAGAGGGTCGCGACAGCTTGGCGACTTCATTGGGGAATAGAGATTTTTAATTTTCGAAAAAAGATACCAATTGGAATACTTAAATTTTTTCGAAATTTTAAAAGTCTTAGTGGACTTAGGCCAATGAAAATTTCATGGATATCTCGCTTCTGGCGATCTTGCTTGGGACTCATTCTATAGGTGTTATATGTTTTTGCAGGATGGGAGTTATAAGGGGCGGAGTGTTTGGCTAACCCATTTGTTTTGCAGGCTCGGTGTTGGGATTATGTTTAATTTCACACATTTTTAGAAGCGCTGTTTTGATATCAATTGTTGTGCATGTCTTGCATATTCTGAGGATCACAACACCTGCACACACAAGCGTCTAAACCCAAGTCGCGAAATTTTTCCTAGGTAACCATAGATAGGGATCGAATATGCAAAGCTCTTGCGTCGATTACGCTTGGGTTGACCATATTTTGTCCCGCTCATTATCTGAATTGACAATTCTTCCCATTGTGACTTGATTGCGCGGAGGGTAAGGTTGTCAATTCAGAATGTGGGGGCCTTTTAGGTCCATACCCTGTCTCTCCTTCTTTTATTTTCTAGAGTCCACTCCTCACTTGAGTCATGCGCATGACTATGTGATTTGCATTTCTCCAAGGTAAAAGTAAGTTCTCTAATTTTATCTTGTATTTATTTTCGGTCGGTCCATGCTAGGTGTTAGTCAGTTTTTGAGCTTGATATTACGACCATTCTTTTAAAAGAAAATAAAAATTAAATTTGTCCCTCATTTCTTTTAAATTTTTTTTTTGAAAAAATGATGTGAAAAAATCCCTTCATGGGAATTTTATTAACCAATAAGGGATTTTTGTCATGTTTTTATTACTTCAATAAAAATGAAATTTTCCTGAAAAAATTTTCCTCTGAAAATTTATTTCAATAAAAAGAAAAATTCCTTAAAAAAAAACTCTAGTAGACATCAAGTGATTTTATCACATTTTTCAAATTATAAAAACTTGCAAGAAAATTCTTCTCGAGAAATTCGCTCATGTTTTTCTAAGAAAAATTTCTCTAAATAAAATTAGACTAATGTCTCGGGGGAGTTGTATTGACCAATAAGAGATTTTTGTCATGTTTTTCTTGCTTCAATAAAAATAAAATTTTCCTGACAAATTTTCCTCTGAAAATTTATTTCGATAAAAAGAAAAATTCCTTCAAAAAAAAACTTTGGTAAACATCAAGTGATTTTATCACATTCTTTCAAATTATAAAAACTTGCAACAAAAATTCTTTTCGAGAAATTCGCTCATGTTTTTCTAAGAAAATTTTCTCTAAATAAAATTAGACTAATGTCTCGGGGGAATTTTGTTAACCAATAAAGGATTTCTGTTATGTCTTTCCTGCTTCAATAAAAATAAAATTTTCCTGATAAATTTACCTCTGAAAATTTATTTTGATAAAAAGGAAATTCCTTCAAAGATTTTAGTAAACATCAAGAGATTTTGTCACATTCCTTTAAAAAAAATAATAAAAAAAAGAGTAATAAATATGCAAAAAAAAATTCTGTATCAGAAATTAACCCATTTCTTCCTAAAGAAATTTTTTTTTTCTGATTTCTCTATAAAATAGAAAAAATAAAATTGGACTAATATATGAGTCATGGACCGACATTCCTTGTGTCGCATACTAATTATATCCTTTTCTTTTGCAGGGAGATCCTAGATACCCCAGACGGGTGTAAAAATTAAGTTCAATAATATATCAAGAATCATCTTCAGAAATCCCAAAAGACGAAAAACACCAAGGCTTCAACCGTTAATTCAGGGAGGCAAACGAACACTGTCCATCTTTGACAGATAGAGTTGTGTCAATCCGTAAACTTGTATGGGCAGTGTATTGTGATATGACGGTGGACTTATACTAATTAAACACGGGGGCATATTTAATGTATTACAGAGGATCCCGCGTCTTTTGAAAGACAATATGGATTATATAATCAGAAACCATGAAATAAGTACCTTAACCTGATTAAATCAACCAGAGACCGGTCTTAAAATTTCCTCGGATCCGAAACACACGGAGGGTTTTAGAGGACCGAGGTTCTATTAATGAATGTGACCCACAAGTATTTCTCCCAATGCTACAGGCGCCCGACAAGAGCAAGTGGGCACCGAAAGAAACAAAACACGGTTGAAGTGGGGCACGCAACAAATGGCCGAATTTATTGGCACACTAATTAAATGGTGGTAGCTTTATTAATTTACATGATTGAACGCGGGTCTCTAGGCGGCTGGTGGAAAGCCACACTGAATGCCTCTCTAATGTTCTTGATATCATCGTTTACCGCAACCCGCGAGAGCATCATGAAGAAGATTAAATCTAGACGAATACGTCTACTTAGTTTCATCGCACGTTCTCGCCTTTTGTCGATGTCCAAAATTAATGCACAAGCTAGAAGTAATCATTTCCCTTTCCCCCTATTAAATGCTCGGAGCCGTTAACCGCACCAAACTCGAAAAAATTAATATCGAGACGAAATCTGCGTAAATTTGAAGGGTAAATCCGTATCGTTCCAATTTACCCTTAAATTACTCCGGTTTTAAATTTGATCCCTTCTATTTTCAGGAATTTGCAAAAGCGACTCGAGAATACAGTTGTATCCAAAAACCAAATTTCCTGGTCGGGCTAAATTGGGGGCAAATCAACTCATGGACATTACCACGGGATGGACAGCTTCGGTTAAAGAAAAATACAAGCGAAAGATCCGAACAATCTCAGACATGGGTAATTCTGTATCGTTCTAATTTGCACATAATCATCTCGAGTCCTGAATTTTTTTATTCCATTCTTAACAGGGATTGCAAATTACCTCGAGAAATATCGTAACAAGGCCCAAGGTGATACAACAGGGCCGCATTATCCCCAAGGATTAACCTTTGAAAAGAAACCCCATGGACACCTATGGTCCAATGGACCGAATGCAAGAATACTCGACGAGTAATACCGAAGTCAATATTTTGCCACATTCTCGGCTTAATGGTGAAGCATCCAACAAAAGTCGAAGAAAACTCAACCCAGCAAAATTGGTAAAAGACTTGTCCAAGGCATTCAAGATGAAGGGTAAATCAGTATCGTTTCCAATTTATCCCTTTTAATACCGGTTGACATGTCTCCTTTTCTTGTTGCAGGAAATATTTATACTAACATGTAACATGTTGGAGGAGACAAATCCAAAAGAAAATGATGATCATTTGACAAGATCTATTCTGGTGAAAAATGGGGGGCATTTAACTGCTAAACCATGGCGGTCGCTGTCACTAAACAAACCAAAATGCTCCCTCACCCATATGCCTCATCGTGTAGGGGCAAAACTTGAGACAAACCGCTCCTCGACATAAGGAGTGGGCTTCCCAATTTGTTCAATCCACCCACATACCAGGGGCAATTCAAATCCGCCCATGTTTGCACATTATATAAATACACATGATGCTAAAAATTGTCACATCGGCATTGTGTTTACACATTTCACGAATTATGTATGATTATTCCGCATGTTTAATTTACCAACTCCAACTTAGAGCATAAACTGCATAGGAGACATCAAATGTGCAAAATGGGGCATAACAGGATGAGGAAAGTTAAACCATTTCTACACACGGGTCTAACATTTTAATCTACAGATAAACAGCCTTTCTCTAGAGTGAGAGAAAGCCCCTTCAGACTAAAGTCCCCCATTCAGATTACATTCGAGGCGTTCATATTATGAGAACCTCCTTAAATAGAATTGGTAATGCAAACTTGACAGAATAGTTTTGCATGATCCACATTTTGATTGATTGCATCATGAGTTATCACACAGACTACTTCTAATCATTGCCAACTTAGCTGAACAATTTTGTATGAACCAATGAACGCATTGATGAAAATGCTTGCACATGTTAGCTCTGACATTGGCTGACAGGCAACACATTCCCGGTGTTTGAGTTACCTTCCAAAGTCTTGAAATTCATTTGGCGATTATTGAATGAACAAGCCTGGTTGTCGAGAAGCCACCAAGCATTTCTTCCAAATTCTCAGGTAAGTATATCTTCAACCTGAACCTTTCAAGAGAATGAATTCTGACGGTTGTTGGGGTACTCGAATCCATTGCGGTATATATAGGTATCCACCTTCTTCCATAAAGCATGATTTGTCTTAAGGACAGAAATGTTCGAGACCTTTTGATCTCTGCCTCTTTGGTTTATTCCTAAAGCGACAGGAGAATATAATTTGGGTTTGAGCTCCCGTAGGATTCCTGGTCTCCCCAGATTTCAGAATGGCACCCTTTGAGGTACACCAAGCCCTTCTTATAGGCAAACTAAGTCCTTCTTACAGGCAAACCAAGTCCTTCTTACAGGCAAACCAAGTCCTTCTTACAGGCATAAAGTCCTTCTTACAGGCAAACTAAGTCCTTCTTACAGGCATAAAGTCCTTCTTACTGGCAAACTAAGTCCTTCTTACAGGCAAACCAAGTCCTTCTTACAGGCACAAAGTCCTTCTTACAGGCAAACCAAGTCCTTCTTACAGGCACAAAGTCCTTCTTACAGGCAAATCAAGTCCTTCTTACAGGCAAACAAAGTCCTTCTTACAGGCAAAACAAGTCCTTCTTACAGGCAAATCAAGTCCTCCTTACAGGTACAAAGTCCTTCTTACAGGCACAAAGTCCTTCTTACAGGCAAATCAAGTCCTTCTTACAGGCATAAAGTCCTTCTTATAGGCAAATCAAGTCCTTCTTACAGGCAAACTAAGTCCTTCTTACAGGCAAACCAAGTCCTTCTTACAGGCACAAAGTCCTTCTTACAGGCAAATCAAGTCCTTCTTACAAGCAAACTAAGTCCTTCTTACAGGCAAACCAAGTCCTTCTTATAGGCAAATCAAGTCCTTCTTACAGGCACAAAGTCCTTCTTACAGGCACAAAGTCCTTCTTACAGGCAAATCAAGTCCTTCTTACAAGCATAAAGTCCTTCTTACAGGCAAATCAAGTCTTTCTTACAGGCAAACAAAGTCCTTCTTACAGGTAAACAAAGTCCTTCTTACAGGCAAACAAAGTCCTTCTTACAGGCAACGCAAGTCCTTCTTACAGGCACAAAGTCCTTCTTACAGGCAAAGTAAGTCCTTCTTACAGGCAAATCAAGTCCTTCTTACAGGCAAATCAAGTCCTTCTTACAGGCACAAGTCCTTTTTACAGACACCAAGTCCTTTCTACAGGTACCAAGTCCTTCTTACAGGTATCTCCATGGGGTGACCTACCATACGGGTCAAATCTCAATCAAAATTTAATCAGTAGAATCCTTTTATTAGGAATCTACCATGGTACGACCCACCATACGGGTTAAATGGTATGACCCACCATACGGGTCAAATTTTAATTCAATTTTTAATCAGTAGAATCCTTTTATTAGGAATCTACCATGGGTTGATCCACCATACGGGTTCAAGTTCAACCACCCTAAAGTTTTTTTATATAACGAATCCTTAGGTTCTCATTTCATTTTCAGTGGAACATTCATGTCACGACTCTTTTTATTTCCTTGTATTGAGTCGATTAGAATTCAGGTGTCATCTCGTCTTTGAAATGAACCTCTACCGAGCTTCCTTTCAAAGAGGGGCAGCTGTTGACACCTGATTTTTAATCATTTTTTCTATTGCTAAAGTAATAAAAAATCCATAAAAATTCATAAAATTGAAAAATCAACTTTGGGGACCTTAGCCAAGCCTAGGGAACCAATTTTGACCAAAAAACGATTTTTCATATTTTCAGTATTTTTCGGTATTTTTATTTTCGAAAATTCATAAAACAAAAAATGAAGAAAAAATGAGAAAATTGAAAAAATCAACTTTGGAAGCCTTGGCCAAGCCTAGGCAACCATTTTTGAACAAAAAATAAAATTTCATATTATATACATATTTTTAATTTTTTTTAAAAAAATACAAAAATACTTGAAAATTTTGGAAAAATAACATTTGAGGCCAAAAAAATACACAAAGATAGTTAATATTTTTATTTTAAATCTATTTTCATATTGGCCATCGCAAATTCAGAAAAATCCAATTCGAGTCACGTGTTCCTTCACGAGTATAATCTTGAATCGGGCCTAAAAAAATTTAATTTGAGTCAACTTATTTTTAATTTTCACTTTTTATGAGTTGTGACATTGTCTTCTAATATTTTAAATTTTCATCTTGGCCCAATTATACCCAGAATGACTTAATTTTGCAAAAGGGCTTTAATTAAATTCTGCATTATTTTCAACGGCAAGAAATGAGCTTAAATTTGACATGTGGTGAATTTTGGTGTGTCAAAAATTGTGAGGAGATTTGGACTTAAAGAAATATATTTTTTCAGGGACTAAATTGTAAATACTTAAAATTCAAGGACTAGAGTGCAAATACTTAACTCTTGAAGGATTATTTTAAAAATAACAAAAAGAAGAGTTAGTGGATAAATTAGAATAGAGAAGGGAAGATGGAGAAGAGGAGATGAAGAAGAGAAGTTGGAGAAGAATAGATGAAGAAAATAAGATAAGAATAGAGAAGGGAAGATAGAGATGAAGAAGAGTTAGTAGAGAAATTAGAATGGAAGATAAGAATAGAGAAGGGAAGATGGAGATGAAGAAGAGTTAGTGGAGAAATTAGAATGGAAGATAAATATGGAGAAGGGAAGATGAAGATGAAGAAGAGTTAGTGGAGAGATTAGAATGTGAGATAGAGATGGAGAATGAAAGATGAAAATGAAGAAGAGTTAGTGGAGAAATTAGAATGGGAGATAGAGTTAGTGGAAAAATTAGAATGGGAGATAGATGAGTAGATTATAAAAGGAGGATGAAGTGAGCTTGAGAGGGGATTCTTGAGAGAGAAAATTTGAAGTGTTTGAGAGAATTTTTTGGAGAGAAAATTTTGGATGTTTGAGAGAGTTTTGGGAGATTGAAGAAAATTTTGAGAGAAAGAAAATACCAAAAGAGAGAGAATTTTGAAGATGATGAGAGTTTAAAGCTAGGGGTTATCATCACAAATTCCTTCATCGATCAATATAAATCAAGAGTTCATCCTCGTCAACGAGCAAACAAATTCAAGCTAAGTGTTTTTATTTATTCATTTATTTATGGTTTTACTCGCAAATTAGCACAAATTGTATACACTTTCTCCATCTCCTTTTTCTTCCATATTTTATGTCAGGAGAAGGATATCTCTACGTCAACAGCAAAAATCTCGTCGAGATGCAAAAATCGGCCCAGACAAGCTCCTAAGCTGTCCACCGATTTCTCAACTGATCTGTGACTAAAAGTCCCTCTTAATTTAAAAGAAACTCTCTATATTGGAAACATAGAGAGCGAAAATCAATTATAGAAATCCCTCCCAAAAAAATGGGAGATAAGTACTCTTTCTACTCTTCTGGTTTTAGGTGCAGATTAGCACATATTTTGTATACTAACACTTCACTCTATTTTATGTTAGGAAGCCGCAGCTCTATATCAATGGTCAATCCTATGGAAGCACAAAATCGGCTTGGAGGAGTCCTCAAGCGCGCACAAATTTCAAATTGTTGAATCAATTCGTTGTATTTCATTTTAAAAAATTCATACCCCAAAATGGAGAGGACAAAGTCCATCCGCAATTTAAATACCTGCACCATAAATCCCAAAGGGAAGAGCCAAGCCAATGCTTAGCCTCCCATTGGAGGTTTTTACTTATAGTAGTTAAATACCTGCACCTTAAATCCCAAAGGGAAGAGCCAAGCCAATGCTTAGCCTCCCATTGGAGGTTTTTACTTACAGTAGTTAAATACATGCACCTTAAATCCCAAAGGGAAGAGCCAAGCCAATGCTTAGCCTCCCATTGGAGGTTTTTACTTACAGTAGTTAAATACCTGCAACTTAAATACCTGTACCTTAAATCCCAAAGGGAAGAGCCAAGCCAATGCTTAGCCTCCCATTGGAGGTTTTTACTTACAGTAGTTAAATACCTGCAACTTAAATACCCGTACCTTAAATCCCAAAGGGAAGAGCCAAGCCAATGCTTAGCCTCCCATTGGAGGTTTTTACTTACAGTAGTTTAAATACTTGCAACTTAAATACCTGTACCTTAAATCCCAAAGGGAAGAGCCAAGCCAATGCTAGGCCTCCCATTGGAGGTGTTTATTCACTGTCATGTACTTCCTATAATTTAATTTTTGAATCATCAGACCCAAAAGATGAGTAGGTCGTAATACTGCACAGAAGTCGTTAACACACTCCCTCTTTCGGCTTCAGGGAATCTTTAACACTTAAAAAATATAACAAATAAAAATATATACCATCCATGCATCCTATTTAAAAAGTGAAAACACAAAAAGAGAATACCCTACTAGAGCTTTAGGAATAAACCAAGCCTGAGTTGGCGGGTTAGGATATCCATGAAATTAAGGTACCGAAAGGGCATTAGTTTTAATTAACTAGTGTAACCAAGTCCCCGAGCTCATAATCTCTGGTTCGCAGGAATAAATTAGTTCTCCCGCTAATTTATTTAGGTTTCTAATCGACCTACCAAGAACGATTAGTGGCGACTCCAAATTTCAAAATCATTTAAACAAAAACCAAAGTTGCGATTCGGTAGGGCTTGGGAGGGTCCGCATTAGGTTAGTCAAATCTAATTAACCTAATGATCCGTTAACCCCTTTTAATAATTTAAAATTTTTTTTAGAGTGTCGCGACACCTACGCAGCTAGAGAATCAGACAAGAAGTTATCATGAGCACTTCCACTTCTCTAATCCTCGAATGTCAAGTCTCCTCGCCACCATAAGTTCCACAGGTTAGCATGGGGCGAGCCACTTTCCATCATCAACCAAGCCAGTAGCCGTGCCATCAATCCCCCAAGCGTTAATCAAAGCATCCCCCAGAATCACCCTAATGCTCTTCAAGAGTATAGACCGCAGGGGCAGTGTATTCAGATTCCTTGGTTTGAGCACCAACCTGTGGCTAGAATTCATCCCATGATCAGCGCCTGCGCAGCTAGAGAATTAGACAAGAAGTTATCATGAGCACTTCCACTTCTCTAATCCTCGAATGGAAGGAGTTTTTAGCAGCAGGACAGTTAGTGATCCCCACACTTTCTCGAGTAATGATGAAGGCTTCAGCACGAGAAGTCAAATTGCTCATAGCGAGGACAGAATGAGAAATCTACCGCCAGGATTTGCCAACAACAATGCCCAATTCGAGTATCAGTTGCTGGAAGGTTCAAGAGATTACCCAGATGATGAGCTTACTGCCCTGGTCAACCAGTTTAGGGTTGACAGACGTCCCAAGCCGCGATCAGGAGCTAGTGAGTAGGGACTCTCAAACATCGGTTATCCACACCCGAACCAACACGAGACTAGCTGATTATCGAAGAGCCACAAGAGAGGCAGAACTGACCTTGAATAAGTGCACCTTTCATTTCATGCTTAATTCCCCTGCGTATGATATTTTCAGCTTTCTAGGTGTCTAGATTTAATTCAGGGGCAATGGGGTAATTTGTTTTTTATCCCGTCGAATGTGTGAATCCCTTTTTATGCTAGACTCAGGGCGGATCAATTTGTGGCAATGTCGCTGACTACCATAATAAAAAATGTTGAATGGCCTCACGTAGGGAAATTTCAAGTGAAAAGACCAGGCGAGCTCGAAGACGGGTAACTGTGTGTCGTTCCAATTTACCCTCAATCGTTGCAAAATGCTAAATTGGATTTGTTCCATTCTCACCCAGGGGATTGCAAATTGCTTCAAGAGTGTCGCAAAATGAAATGACAAAATGGAATGCGATATGACTCATTTGCCTTGAAGGTAACCTTCAAATTAAAGGAGCCCTCCGGTCCACGGACCTGATGGCATAGAAAATGATGATGGTCTAAGGCAACCCGAAAGAAAACAAGGCCCAACTAAGCAAAGCACTTATGTGGCAAGCTCAAAGTGAAGGGCAACTCGGGACATACAATTCAATCCATCCTAAATGAAGGAACTTCCTCAATTCAAATTCAATGAAAGTACACACAAGGGTAAAACTTTCATTTTTGCAGGGGAAGTCTCTACTGGCCAGATTTTCCTTTCTACCATTCCCTATCAGCATCACCTCCGCTACTCGTCTCCAATCTCGAGCCAAGCAGATTCGACATCTTTGCAAAAAAAAAAAAAGGGTTTGAGGGGACGCCACCACTTTGAAAAAGAGAGAAGAAAAAAATGAGCCGAGTGGCAGACAAAGAAATTTTCGGCAGAAAAGAGGAGACGGCGGCTCGTCTTTATTGAGGGACTCGCCAGCAAAATCGACGGTGGAGATAACGATAGGGGCCCCATATCACGAAAAGATGGAAGGAGACGAGCCGAGCAAAAGACACGATAAGAAAAGAGGATTGAGAAAGGCCGGACCCTCGGGAGAAGCAATACAGTTGCTAAACCCACGTTTAATTTTAAAAGAGACGTCATGCTCGGAAGAGGGTCTTAAGGTATAGGCAATCGCTCAGAAAAATTCAAAGAGAGTGAAAACACCGGAAGCGAGTAGCAAATCTTGAGAAATCATCAACCAAATCGAAGATGTCTCAACCCAATACTCCCGAGAGTTATCATTGCCTGCTGAATATGATAGAGGAAGAGTTCGAAGCCATGTTTGGGATCGAGCCTATGGAGCCTGGCCCTTCCGCCGACGACGTCCAAGATCTCAGTAAAGATAAGGACAATAACGGTAAGGGTCAAAAGAAGTGTTACCGTTGCCATACTAAGGAGCAGGTACAAATGCTTGAGGATTTCTTCAGAACATGCCCTATGCCAGACGGCAAACAGAAAATGGAACTGAGTCAAGAGTTAGGACTCTTTGCAAATCAAGTTCTGGTTTCTAAATAGGCGAACCCGAATGAAGGCTCGTCATGAGCACAACGAAGCCGAGTTTCTAAGAGTTGAAAATGAAAACCTCAGAGCGGAAAACAAGATGTATAAAGAGACTTTTGACTCTGCCACCTGCCCCAACTGCAATAGCCTCCTCCTCACCCTCGATGAAATGTATGATCTGAGGATCGAAAATGCACGTTTAAGAGGTGAGTTAGACCAGTTTATAACAGGATCGAGTTCTGTTGGAGCAGGGTACAAAAGGACCAATGATACTGGATCAGCATCAATACCTCCCGAGGAAGAAGGGACAGATCACCACCAAGCGGACATTGACGATGATCTTTTCGCCATAATCAACCAATTTGATATCCGTAAAGTATCAGGACTGTGATGCACTTGTTCAACCAGTGACCACCAGACCTTCAATATGGCCGATGCATACCTAATCCAGGATGAAGCCAGCTGATCATGGGAGAGCCTGCAGAGGAAGCAGAACTGATCCTGAATGAGTGAATGTGCTTTATTTCCTTGCATGATGTGTTTTTCTGCTTTTGTGAATGTGTAAAAGCAATGAGTAATAATCCGACTTCCCCCTATTAAATGCTCGAATCCGCCACCTCACCAACCTCGCGACAAATTGATGGCGAGTAAAAATCTGCATAAACCTGAAGGGTAACTCCGTATCGTTTCAATTTACCCTCAGTTGCTCCAAGTTTTAAAATTAAGCCCCTCCTATTTTCAGGAATTTGCAAAAAGACCCAAAAACGAAATTCCTTGGTTGGACTAAATTGGGGCAAATCAACTCGTGGACATTACCACGGAATGAACAGCTTCAGACAAAGGAAAGTGCGAACGAGAGACCCGAACAAATCTCAGACATGGGTAATTCTGTATCGTTCTAATTTGTTCATAATCATCACAAGTCCTGAATTGTTTTATTCCATTCTTAACATGGATTGCAAATTACCTCGAGAAATACCGTAACAAGGCCCAAGGTGATACAACAGGGCCGCGTTATTCCCAAGGATTAACCTTTGAAAAGAAAGCCCCATGGACACCTACGGTCCAATGGACCGAATGGTATGGGGGATGACAGTAGGTCCGAAATATCCCGAGTTCGATCCCCAAGGAATACTCGACGAGTAATACCGAAGTCAATATTTTGCCACATTCTCGGCTTAATGGTGAAGCATCCAACAAAAGTCGAAGAAAACTCAATCCGGCAAAATTGATAAAAGACTTGTCTAAGGCATTCAAGATGAAGGGTAACTCAATATCGTTTCCAATTTATCCCTTTTAATACTGGTTGATATGTCTCCTTTTCTTTTTACAGGAAATATTTATACTAACATGTAACATGTTGAAGGAGACAAATCCAAAAGAAAATGATGATCATCTAACAAGATCAATTCTGGTGAAAAATGGGGCAAGTTGATCGCAAGCTCTGAAGCGAAAAAGCAAATATGTCTTCCTTATTTCGAATAATTTCTTTGCTTTTTGCAGGGGCATTTAACCACTAAACCATGGCGGTCGCTGTCACTAAACAAACCAAAATGCTCCCTCACCCATGTGCCTCATCGTGCAAGGGCAAAACTTGAGACAAACCGCTCCTTGACATAAGGAGTAGGCTTCCCAATTTGTTCGATCCACCCACACACCAGGGGGAATTCAAATCCACTCATGTTTGCACATTATATAAACACACATGATGCTAAAAAATTATCACATCGGCATTGTGTTTACACATTTTATGAATTATGTATGACCATTCCGTATGTTTAATTTACCAACTCCAACTTAGAGCATAAACTGCATAGGAGACATCAAATGTGCAAAATGGGGCATAACAGGATGAGGAAAGGCAAACCATTTCCACACAGGTCTAACATTTTAATCTATAGATAAACAGCCTTTCTCCAGAGTGAGAGAAAGACCTTTCGGAATGAAGTCCCACATTCAGATTACATTCGAGGTGTTCATACTATAAGAACCTCCTTAAACAGAAGTGGTAATGCAATACATGATCCATATGTTGATCGATTGCATCATGAGTTATTACACAGACTGCCTTTAATCATGGCAAACTTAGCTGAACAATTTTGTATGAACCAATGAACGCATTGATGAAAATGCTTGCACATGTTAGCTCTGACATTGCCTGACAGGCAACACATTCCCGGTGTTTGAGTTACCTTCCAAAGTCTTGAAATTCATTCGGCGATTATTGAATGAACAAGCCTAGTTGTCGAGAAGCCACCAAGCATTTCTTCCAAATTCTCAGTTAAGTATATCTTCAACCTGAACCTTTCAAGAGAATGAATTCTGACGGTTGTTGGGATACTCGAATCCATTGCGGTATATATAGGTATCCACCTTCTTCGATAAAGCATGATTTGTCTCAAGAACAGAAATGTTTGAGACCTTTTGATCTCTGCCTCTTTGGATTATTCCTAAGGCGACAGGAGAATATAATTTGGGTTTGAGCTTCTGCAGGATTCCTGGTCTCCCCAGATTTCATAATGGCACCCTTTGAGGTACACTAAGCCCTTCTTACAAGCAAACTAAGTCCTTCTTATAGGCAAATCAAGTCCTTCTTACAGGCACGAAGTCCTTCTTACAGGCAAACCAAGTCCTTCTTACAGGCATAAAGTCCTTCTTACAGGCAAATCAAGTCCTGCTTACAGGCAAACAAAGTCCTTCCTACAGGCAAAGCAAGTCCTTCTTACAGGCAAATCAAGTCCTTCTTACAGGCACAAAGTCCTTCGTATAGGCAAATCAAGTCCTTCTTACAGGCACAAAATCCTTCTTACAGGCAAATCAAGTCCTTCTTACAGGCAAAGCAAGTCCTTCTTATAGGCACAAAGTCCTTCTTACAGGCAAAGTAAGTCATTCTTACAGGCAAATCAAGTCCTTCTTACAGGCAAATTAAGTCCTTTTTACAGGTAAATCAAGTCCTTTTTACAGGCAAATGAAGTCCTTTTTAAAGGCATTAAGTCCTTTTTACAGGCACCGAGTCCTTTTTACAGGCACAAAGTCCTTTTTACAGGCATAAAGTCCTTTTTACAGGCATAAGTCCTTTTTTCAGGCACCAAGTTCTTTTTACAGGCACCAAGTCCTTTCTATAGGCACCAAGTCCTTCTTATAGGTATCTCCATGGGGTGACCTACCATACGGGTCAAATCTCAATCAAAATTTAATCAGTAGAATCCTTTTATTAGGAATCTACCATGGTACGACCCACCATACGGGTCAAATTTTAACTCAATTTTTAATCAGTAGAATCCTTTTATTAGGAATCTACCATGGGTTGATCCACTATACGGGTTCAAGTTCAACCACCCTAAAGTTTTTTTATATAACTAATCCTTAGGTTCTCATTTCATTTTCAATGGAACATTCATGTCACGACTCTTTTTATTTCCTTGTATTGAGTCGATTAGAATTCAGGTGTAATCTCGTCTTTAAAATGAACCTCTACAGAGCTTCCTTTCAAAGAGGGGCAGCTGTTGACACCTGATTTCTAATCATTTTTTCTATTGCTAAAGTAATAAAAAATCCATAAAAATTCATAAAATTGAAAAATCAACTTTGGGGACCTTAGCCAAGCCTAGGGAACCAATTTTGACCAAAAAACGATTTTTCATATTTTCAGTATTTTTGCATATTTTTTATTTATTTATTTTCGAAAATTAATAGAAAATCCATAAAAATTCATAAAATTGAAAAATCAACTTTGGGAATATTAGCCAAGCCTAGGGAACCAATTTTGACCAAAAAATAATTTTTCATATTTTCGATATTTTTCGGTATTTTTATTTTCGAAAATTCACAAAACAAAAAATAAAGAAAAATGAGAAAATTGAAAAATCAAGTTTGGAGCCTTGGCCAAGCTTAGGCAACTATTTTCGAACAAAAAAATAATTTTTTGTATTTATATATATTGTTTATTTATTTTAGAAATTATGAGAATATTTAATAAATAATAGCATTCGAGGCCACAAAAATATATAAAAATAGTCAATATTTTTATTTTAAATCCCTTTTCATGTTGGCCATCACAAATTTAAAAAATCCAATTCGGGGTCGTGTATTCCTTCACGAGCATAATCTCGAACCGGGCCTAAAAAATTCAATTTGAGTCAATTTATTTTCATTTTTTCACTTTTAGGAGTTGTGACATTGTTCTCTAATATTTCAAATTTTTTATATTGGCCCAAATTATACCCAGAATGACTCAATTGTGCAAAAGGGCTTTAATTAAATTCTGCATTATTTTCAGTGGCAAGAAATGAGCTTAAATTTGACATGTGGTGAATTTTGACTAAGTATAGGGAAGGTATGTCAAAAATTGTGAGGAGATTTAGACTTAAAGAAATATTTTTTTAGGGACTAAATTGTAAATACTTAAAATTTAGGGACTAGAGTGCAAATACCTAACTCTTGAGGGATTATTTTGCAAATAAAAAAAAGAAGAGTTAGTAGATAAATTAGAATAGAGAAGGGAAGATGGAGAAGAGGAGATGGAGAAGAATGGTTGGAGAAAATAAGATAAGAATAGAAGAGAAGATGGAGATGAAGAAGAGTTAGTGGAGAATTTAGAATGGGAGATAAATATGGAGAATGGAAGATGAAGATGAAGAAGAGTTAGTGGAGAGATTAGAATGTGAGATAGAGATAGAAAAGGAAAGTTGAGATGAAGAAGAGTTAGTGGAGAATAGAATGGGAGATAGATAAGTGGGTTATAAAAGGAGGAAGAAGTGAGTTTGATGGGGAATTTTTTGGAGAGAAAATTTGAAGTGTTTGAGAGATTTTTTTTTTGAGAGAAAATTTTGGATGTTTGAGAGGGTTTTGAGAGATTGAAGAAAAATTTGAGAGAGAAAAAATACCAAAAGAGAGAGAGAATTTTGAAGATGATGGGAGTTTAAAGTTAGGGGTTATCATCACAAATTCTTTCATCGATCAACATAAATCAAGAGTTCATCCTCGTCAACGAGCAAGCAAATTCGAGCTAAGTGTTTTTATTTATTCATTTATTTGTGGTTTTAGTCGCAAATTAGCACAAATTGTATGCACTTTCTCCTACCTCCATTTTCCCCATATTTTATGTCAGGAGAAGGATATCTCTACGTCAACGGCAAAAAATCTCGTAGAGATGCAAAAATCGCCCAAACAAGCTCCTAAGATGTCTACCGATTTCTCAACTGATCTGTGACTAAAAGTCCCTCTTAATTCAAAAGAGACTCTCTATATTGGGAACATGGAGAGCGAAAATCAATTATAGAAATCCCTCCCAAAAAAATGGGAGCTAAGTACTTTTTCCACTCTTCTGGTTTTAGGTGCAGATTAACATATATTTTGTATACTGACACTTCACTCTATTTTATGTCAGGAAGCCACAGCTCTATATCAATGGTCAACCCTACAGAAGCACAAAATCGGCTTGGAGGAGTCATCAAGCGCGTACAAATTTCAAATTGTTGAATCAATTCGTTGTATTTCATTTTAAAGAATTTATACCCCAGAATGGAGAGGACAAAGTCCATCCGCAATTTAAATATCTACAGCATAAATCCCAAAGGGAAGAGCTAAGCCAATGCTTAGCCTCCCATTGGAGGTTTTTACTTACAGTAGTTAAATACCTGCAACTTAAATACATGTACCTTAAATCCCAAAGGGAAGAGCCAATCCAATGCTTAGCTTCCCATTGGAAGTTTTTACTTACAGTAGTTAAATACCTGCAACTTAAATACCGGTACCTTAAACCCCAAAGGGAAGAGCCAAGCCAATGCTTAGCCTCCCATTGGAGGTTTTTACTTACAGTAGTTAAATACCTGCAACTTAAATACCTGTACCTTAAATCCCAAAGGGAAGAGCCAAGCCAATGCTTAGCCTCCCATTGGAGGTTTTTACTTACAGTAGTTTACTTACAGAAGTCGTTAACACACTCCTTCTTTCGGCTTCAGGGAATCTTTAACACTTAAAAAATATAATAAATAAAAAATATATACCATCCATGCATCCTTTTTAAAAAAGTGAAAACACAAAAGAGAATACCCTACTAGAGCCTTAGAAATAAACCAAGCATGAGTTGCCGAATTAGGATATCCATGAAATTAAGGTACCGAAAGGGCATTAGTTTTAATTAACTAGTGTAACCAAGTCCCCGAACTCATAATCTCTGGTTCGCAGGAATAAATTAGTTCTTCCGCTAATTTATTTAGGTTCCTAATCGACCTACCAAGAATGATTAGTGGCTACTCCAAATTTAAAAATCATTTAAAACAAAAATCCAAAGTTGCGATTTGGTAGGGCTTGGGAGGATCCGCGTTAGGTTAGTCAAATCTAATTAACATAATAATATGTTAACCATTTTGAAGATAAAATTTTTTAGAGGGTCGCGACACCTGTCAACGGATTTTAGTTCAAATTGTTGAAACAATTTGTTGTATTTTATTTTAAAGAACTAAAACCCCAGAATGGAGAGGTAAAGCGTATCCACTGGAGGTCATTTATTTCCTGTAATTTAAATTCCTGCACCATTAAACCCCAAAGGGAAGAGCCAAGCCAATGCTAGGCCGCCCATTGGAGGTTTTTTCTTACTGCAATTAAATTCCTGCACCATCAAACCCCAAAGGGAAGCGCTAAGCCAATGCTAGGTCGCTCATTGGAGGTCTTTACTTACTGTTATCTAAATTCCTGCAATTTAATTCCTGCACCATTAAACCCCAAAGGGGAGAGCCAAGCCAAGGTTGGGCCATCCATTGGAGGTCTTTATTTACTATCATTGACTTTCTGCCGTTTAATTTTTGAATCACCAAGCCCAAAAATGAGTAGACTGTAACACCGCATAGAAGTCGTTAACACACTCCCTCTTTTGGCTTCAAAGAATTTTTAACACTTTGAAAATAAAAAAAATACCACCCATGCATCCTATCTAAAAAGTGAAAATACAAAAAGAGAACACCTCACTAGAGTCTTAGGAATAAACCAAGCTTGAGTTGCCAAATTAGGAAATCCATGAAATTAAGGTACCGAAAGGGCATTAGTTTTAATTAACTAGTGTAACCAAGTCCCCGAACTCATAATTTCTGGTTCGTAGAAGTAATTTAGTCCTTCCGCTAATTTACTTAGGTATCTAATCAACCTACTAAAAATGATTAGTGGCGACTCCAAATTTTAAAACCATTTGAACAAAAACCAAAGTTGCGATTCGATAGGGTTTGGGAGGGTCCGTATTAGGTTAATTCATCTAATAAACCTAATAATCCGTTAACCCAATCGAAAAAAAAAATTCTTAGGGTCACAATAAGGAGAAGTTAGTTTCAACCTCTATTATGACTATGCCTAATTGCGATTTTCCTTTCAAGTTGATGTGTGATGCTAGTGACTTGGTTTGTGGAGCTATACTTGGACAAAGAAAGGATGGAATTTTTCGAACCATACACTATGCAAGCTGTAACTTATTTGGAGCTCAATTGATTATGCCACAATTGAAAAGGACCTTTTGGCAATAGTATTTGCTTTTGATAAATATATTCTTATTTGATTGGTTCCAAAGTAATTATTTGCACTGCCCACTTTGCTCTTAATTTTTTGCTGGAAAAGAAATGTTCAAAACCTAGGTTGATTAGGTGGATCTCATTGCTGCAAGAGTTCAACTTAAAAATCAAAGACAAGAAAGGAAATAAAAACTTAGTGGTTGACCATGTCTCTAGATTGCCGGATGCTCCTGTGAAAGAAAGACCAATTTTGGATGAATTTCCTGATGAGGCAATCTTCTCTGTCAAAATCGAAACCCCCTGGTATGTTGATTATGTTAATGTCTTGGTAAGTAAGTTTCTCCCTTTTGAATTGACTTATCAACAAAGGAAGAAATTCTTTTATGATGTTAAACACTATCTTTGGAAGGATCCTTTCTTGTTTAAGGTATGTGCTGATCGAGTTATTAGGCAATGTGTTCCTAATGAAGAAATACATAACATTATTTTTCATTGCCATGATGGATAGGTAGATGGTCACTTTGGTGCCACCAAGACTATAGCTAAGGTTTTACAGTATGGTTTTTATTGGCCTACACTATTTAGAGATACATATTCTTATGTTTGTTGCATGTGATAGATGTCAAAGAATTGATAATATACCTAGGAGACATGAAATGCCTTTAAACAAGATCTTAATCTGTGAATTGTTTGATGTTTGGGATATGACTTTATGGGACCCTCTCTACCTTCATACGGTAATACTTATATGGTTGATGTGGAACATGATTCTAAATGGGTTGAGGCCGTAGCTTTTTTCTCCAATGATGTTAGAGTTGTGATTAAATTTTTGCAAAATGAGTTATCTAGGTTGCATATGAGTTGAGAAGTTGAGGATTTCACACACACACAAAATGTCTGTTTAGGGTTAGACTTAACTTGTGCATTGATTCTAATGTTTTTCGTTGAGAATTTGAGCTACTATGGTTGATAAACAATTTTTGCTTTTAGTTGTGATGTTGCTCAAGGACTAGCAAAATATTAAGTTTGTGGGTATTTGATAACTCTATTTTATATAGAGTTTATTTATTATTTTAGACTTAATATTCGCTTAGTTTTAATTGAATTTGATGTCTACATTCTTTATTGTAATTGATTTTGTAGGTAATTGAAGTTAAAGGGAGCTTAGCGACTAATTCTATAAATTGCCGACTTGGGAGGACAAAACGCATGGAAAAGCGCATACAAGTTTCCTAAATCATGTAGAAGCTTTCCAAATTGGAGATCATAGCCATTCAAATTTGAAATTAAGAATAATCAAGCTCATATTGGGGAGAAATTCGAAATCTAGGCTAAATGAGGAGTTTTGTTGTTGGGAGGCGTCATATTTGGGAAGAATCTTTAATTGCAATCTTTTTCTAGTGTGATTAAGAATTCTTGGAAAGCAAGAGGAGGCATATATAAAGGCCATTAATGTGATTTCATGGGAAGATGAAGTTTAGGGATTCGATTTTATTCTTCTTTTCAATGCATTATGCCAAGTGAAGAAGAGGAATGTGAATTAAAAGTCTATCCTTGATTATTCTTGGTGAACTTGTTCTAGTTCTTCATCATGTTTAGTCTAGTCATTGTTTTTAGTTTTCATTATGTTCTAGACTACTTTTTGTTAGAGCTACAATGTAGATTAATTGTGATTGATTAATTTTCCAAACTCGTTTACGCAATTCTAGAATTCATATGTGTGAGTCATATATCATGTTCTTAATGTTTTTAAGTTTTTGATCACCACTTGAATTATTTTTGTTACATGTTTGAGATTGAAAGGAGATTCCATGCGAGTGCTTTATGATATATAGCCATGAATTCAACATAGATAAATATATCTTAGGTTGTTTGTGGGGTTTTAGTAGTAGGTAAATCGAGGGTGGTTTATTGAATCCGGGAACGTTCATAAATCTTAATGCGTTTGGATTTACTTAAATTCACATGGACCAAATGTGGGTTGCTAAATCCAAGTAGGGTTACTATACCAGATCAAGGATAGTGATTTAATTTAGGAAGTCTACCATCACACTATGGATTCAATTTAATTGCATGACAAGATTGGTTAATTAATCTTGATTGGTTAAGTGAAATCGGATGCTCTAATGTTTTTCATTCTTGATAAAAATCCTTTGTTCTGTGCTTTTTTATATTCGAAATTTCTTAGTTTAGATTGTGAATTTCTATTTATGATTTTGGGTTGCTGCCTTGGTTAATTTATTTTTCTTTCGAATTTTGATTGCTTTCTTGAATCTTTAATTGGTTAGGTAAATTTGAGAATCGTTCACCTTTCGTAAGTAATTTGATTGATTCGTCTACAATCTCTATGTGGGAAAAAAATACTTTTATTCATCACTTTATTACTCAATCATTTCTAATCAAGAGAACACTCGCATTCATTGTGATCGTCCTCAGAGAAGATAACAGCTTCGCCGTGCATCTTCCGCCTTCTTTATGATCAGCGGCAGTATTTCCTGGTATTATTTCGCGATTAATCTCGTGTATTGCCTGATGATGGTGAGGTTGAAATTATTGGCTTTAGATAATAGAGACTATTTTAAAGAGTTCCACAAGTTAAATTTTAGTTTCCCGTCAACTTGGAGCTAAGATCTGATTTAGCTAACGGGGGCAGGAAGTAGGACGCATTGTCCGTTTCGGTGAGGACAGCGAGTAATCCTGTCACCATCAGATTCGCTCCATCTCTCTCGGGACCAAAATGTGTTACGATTGAGGAGGGGAAATTTCGAAACGGCGTTTGTGGGGGCGGCGACGAAATTGGTGATGATGGCAATGCCTTCTCGACCGATAAATTCGACATGAACAAGAACGATTGTTGCGTACGATCATCCGAATTGTTCGTGCGCTTAGTTGAACATGAGAAGACGGATTTTGAACTATTAGATCTCATGAGATCCGTAAGGTTGAATGACGGCGATCTGGTTTAAGATGGTACGGTCGGGAGACGGCCATCGAATGAATCTAGCCTCTAACGACTCTAGACGCATGGGTACAAATTATCAGGGACCGTGCTAATTGGACGCGAGATCGTTTGCTAGTAGAGAGTTTCGTGTTTCGCCAAACTGCAATCGATGATCGACGAACGTATTTGCGAAGGCACAAGCAAGATTATTGCAGACAATATGAATATGTGCTCGAACTACAGGCCGTTTGCTGGGGATCCGTATGTTAACGACGTATGAAGTATGAGAAGTTGGCCATGAGAGTTTGAAGGAGACATGGGACTCAAAACAGAGGAGAAGAGAGCGGGTTTCGCACGCCGTCTTTCTCTTATTCAGGCCTTATCTGAATGATCTTTGTCGAGTACTCTAAATGAATCCATTCTTGTGAATTGCGACGGGGGGCGAGCGACTACCACCATGTTTTCCAGGAATTTTGCCGCTTGATTCGGTCGGTACTCAGACATAATCATTTACTTTCAATGTCTACCTTCTCGCCAGTAGCGCCGCTCGGAGTTCTCTTCATGTGAACTCTGATAACCGGTTCGTGCGCACGTCTTGGGCTCAAACTTTGAGGTTAAGATTCGTTGGGAAACTGTTATCAATGTCCAGTAGATCGAGCAAGTCTAAAGAAATAAAACAAGTTTCGGTTGTTTATTGTCTTGTCGTGTGTGTTCATGTAGATGCCCAACATTTACCGGCGAGATGTTCTTGATTACGGGGGAAGAAACAATGGCAAAACATGGAAGCAAAGTCCTCCAAATCTAGATCAACCATACCCGATTCGAGACTTTTGGATTACACCCTATTGAAATAAAGCAAGTTTCGCTCGTTTGTTATCTTCGGTGTTGACCTAAACGCTCAAAATTTTGCGGCGAGATGTTCTTTATTACTGGAAAAGGACAGCGGCAAAACATGGAAGCTAGGTCCTCCAAATCTAAATCGACGATCCCCGATTGGAGACTTCGAGATTACACCCCATTGAAATAACACGAGTTTCGCTTGTTTGATGTCTTCTTTGTTCATCTAGATGCTCGAGATTTTCCGGCGAGACGTTCCTTATTACCGGGAAAAAACCATGGCAAAACATGGAAGGTAAGTTCTCCAAGTGATAAAGCCAACTTCATATCAAACTATCGCTACAATCGGAGAACATTGACATAGTTGGAGACATTATTGGATTTACCAAACAAGTCATAAAGCATCAGACCGGAAGGCCAAGCTTCATATACTTACGACAGATTGAGAAACAGTGTTCATCATGAGCTTAGGTTATCAACCAACTAAGCCTCTTGAAAAGCATAGTCTCCTCTTTCACCTTGGCATGCCGAAGAACTAAATGAAGGAGCCACAAACACTGAGGAATACACCTTAGAACTGCCAAATAACGCGATCGCACGGGACTCGTTTCCTTGCATACTGCAACAGTCCGAACCTTCTTTCAACGGGGTCGACGAGCAAACTATCGTTTCTTCGACGAGGGCATCGACACCCTTCGAACTGCCTTCACTCCTTTCGTTACGATCTCCCGATGGATAATTGAGAAAAGAGTTGAGAGCTGATGATGATGACGATGGCGATCTTGCTCGTAGCGGCTTCATGTTCGCATGCTGGAGAATCTGGTCGACCTCCGGATGCTGTCCTATGAAACTGCAGTTCACATCGTGGCGATTACCAATCCGCTGGCGGCACGGGAAGTTTGTCTTCGCATTCCTTCCTCGGAGAAGCCGGGCCGTGCAGTCATAAGCCGAAGCGGCTTCCTCGGCGCTATTGAAGGTGCCCAACCATAGCCTCAGCTTCAGCGTGGAGTCCTTGATTTCGGCGACCCATCTCCCTGAAGGCCTTTGTCTCACCCCGAGAAACCGTTTCGTCGCATCATTGCCCTTTGCTCTCTTCTTGATGTTCTTCCTCATGGTTATGGTTTCCTCTCCATCTTGGTCAGAATCCCTACCTCTTTCGACAGGTGTCCATGAGCTTTTGGATGGGTTTTCTAGGACTGTCACGCATGACGAGGGTTGGTCCATAGCAAGAGGAGAAGAATGGAGAGGACTATGTTTGTACCACTGAGTAGTGACAACTAGGCTTACAAGAATGACGACAGGAACAATTATGGGAAAAGTTTATTTGTCCGATTAGGTTTTGTTTCCATGTAAAAACAAGAAGAATAATGTCACAAAAAGATTGCAGCGTTGGTTCAGCAACAGAGCAAGAGATTCCTATGAAAACTTCTAAACAAAGTGTTAGGTTGGTAGTAACGACTGTGGAGAAAATGCTGACGAAATTTTCTTAATAATTCGCTACTAATCATGTATTGTCTATAGTCCGGAGGACCACAATCAATGATGCATTAGTCACTAATTACATCATGCTCATAATGAAAAGACAGGAAAATATGCTGGATAATCGTGCTTTGTCCAAAACGCTGTGGGACATTGCCATTCTTGTTGGGTAGGAAGAGGGGATGTTTTGTGTAGCAATCATATCAAGTGGCGGTGACACATGAAGAAGTTGGCCAATGAAAAATCGAGAGCTTGAAAATTCAAACTTAAAAGTTGGATGTGATGTATATCAAACTGGCAATGTGATTGGTCAATTACCCCATATCATTTGTGTGATCCGACATATTAAATTTTTTTTTAATAAGAAGACTCTTTTCGACGAAGGACATTTCAATTTCCTACCCTACTCTCGAGTGACCCATTGTCACGAACCCCCGGAGCACAAAAAACAGTTGGTTGGCGACTGCTTAGTCACGCATCTTGCAGATCGCATTCGGAATTACAGGACGGTACGATGATTTGGGATGCATATGCCGGAAGTTTGTAAATGTATCTGCACTGTAATGAACATGAGTCCAAGGCAGCACTACCATGTTACAGTCAAAAGGCCACATCAGGAATCTGGGGAAGAGAATTTTGCCAAGGTTTGGATCAGAGTGCAATGACTCAAGTGTGCTACAGAAAGCTCCGAAGGAGATATGAGGTTAGGCTGAGGCAAATGCTCAGTGAATTGATTAAGCACTAAACCTCTCTGTTAATTCAGATTAATGCCCCTTGTGCAATACATCCAACAGCCAGCAGACAAAAACTTCACACCTCAAAAGCCTAAATACGACCAAAACATGCCGATTTGCTTTCTTGGCTTCAACGCCCACCATCTTTTCCTCTCGCTCCTTGTACGTTATTCTCGAAAGATGAATTGTTGTTTAAGGTTGTCATTTAGTGGGTTGTCTGTCTTAGTTAAATCTCGCAATAACGACAGATTAGCTATGTTTTCCCTGATTATCAGAATCTTTTTCTTTAATGAAATCTGAACGATGGCCTGCGCATCTTGTTGGACTGCAAATCAACCTCAGAACTTTTTTAGCATTTCTTGTCGGATTCTGTACGTACTTTTCACCATTACCCTTTAAGCTTTCTCTGCTCTCTATGAGATCTTCGTTTGAATTTCAATCTTGATCATTTCTCGGATAGAAAAATCCGAGTCTTCTCTTCATTCCATCCAATTTGAATGAGGTTTGTTCTATATATTGAAAAAAAAAATTCAAATAAGGACCTGAAGTGCCATCGTTTTTTCAAATAAGAGTCAAAGTGAACTTTATTTCAAATGAAGCTCTAAAATGCCATTGTTGTTTCAAAAAAGAAGCTTGACCGAAATGTAATTTCATCTTTTATGTTTTTGTAATTTTTTTTTATTTTTATATTTTCCTTTCCTTTTCTTTTTTCTTTTTCTTTTTCTTTTTTCCCTCAGCTTTTCCCATCCATTGCCAGCGTCAGGCGGATTTGGATCCTCTAACATAATGTTAGGGGTGACATTACCTAATCCGGACCATCCAATTCAAAATAGATGGCCCAGATTGATCCACATCAACTTTTTCAAAGGGGGGAAAAGTTTTGACGAGAATTTTAAAATTTTGAATTAATCAATCTGAGCCGTCCATTTTTGAATTAGACGGCCCAGATCGCTTATGTTACCTATAACATAGTTTTGCTGTGTTAGAGGATCCGAATCCGCGTCAGGCAAGGGTTGGGTTGGGTGAGCCCCTTGCTTGATGTCGGTGAGGAAAGGCCTCCCCAACGCAGGCAAGGGCAAGGGTGATGGTCACTTGAGGCTGGTGATGGTCAAGGGAGGGGAGAGGAAAAAGGAAAATAAAAAAAAGAAAAATAAATAAAAATAAAAAAGGAAAAAGGAAAAAGGAAAAAATTGCCAAAAAAAAAAATAAAAGAAGAAAATGCTTTTGGTTAGGTCATTTTTTAAAATAATGAAGGCATTTTAGATGCTTATTTGAAACAATGTCTATTTCGGATCCTTATTTGAACGAATGAGAGCATTTAAAGCTCTTATTTGAAAATTTCTCTACGAATCATTTTTTCCATGTCGAATTCACCAAATATGCATAAACTTTTGAAAAGACTAGTTATATTCCTCACTTGAAAGTAGCGTGAAAGAAGGAATTTGAAATTGAAAAGGTAGTGTGAAAGAAGAAATTTGAAAAGACCAGTTGATGTAACTAGTCTTTTCAAAAGTTTTTGCATATTGGTAAATTCGACGGGAAAAATTGATTCGACATGGAATTCACATTACATTC
This sequence comes from Psidium guajava, assembly GCA_016432845.1. Lineage (NCBI taxonomy): Eukaryota > Viridiplantae > Streptophyta > Magnoliopsida > Myrtales > Myrtaceae > Psidium > Psidium guajava. Next base: position 39,302,311 of record CM028228.1, read on the forward strand.
CATTCGATGTAACTATTCCATTATCAAAAGACTAGTTACGTTCCATAGAACATTATAATGTAGTGTGAATTCCTTCTTTCACAATACTTTCCGCGTGGAATTCACGCTCTATGGAATCAATTGAATGTAGTGTGAAAGGAGTTTGAGATTGATAAGGTAGGTGGTTCGAAATAAAGAAACCTAGCTTGGAACCAAAGGAGCGACAGCAAGATTTGTGCCAAACTCACATCTTTGTAAGTTTTAAGACTAAATTAGCACATTTAGAGTGTGAATGATAGCCATTATGTTTTCAAAATTAATTTCTAGACTGAAATAGATCTTAGTTTCTGGATGAATTTTTAAGCAAACAATCACATTTGATAGCGATATAAAATTTATGTTTTCGTAACAAAATTTTATTTGATAACAGCATAAAATTTCCAGGGTTGCCGACAATCGGCGAATGATGGACTATGAGCTAGCTGACAGTGTGCCTGCGGATCATTGAATCGGTGACTTGGGGCTGAAGGGTAGTGGGTTGGCAAACCAGGGATCGGTGGATGGTGGGTCGATGGATTGGCAACCGACGACAGACCGGCAATCAGGATGAGAGAGAGAGAGAGAGAGAGTAATGAGAAGAATTTTTATTTCTCATTTCTATTCCAAAAACAGAGAAACTGAAATTTTAACTTTTAATTTCTGCTCCAAACCTTTTTCTTGTTCCAGAAATATAAAAATAAAATTGCGTCGAAATAGAGAAACAGAATGGTTACCATTCGCGCCCTTTTAAGGTTTAGGAGTGAATTGGCAATAATACAATAGGTTTAAGATCTTTTTTTGACACTTCTCCCATGAAATGAGTTACCGTAAGTAAAATACTTGTATTTTTACGTAGATTACACTTCTCCACATTTCAGTAAAACTTTCATCTCCCCGGTGTTTGCTAAACTTAGGGGAAAATATAGGTTATTTTGTAGGGAACCGAATTATATACTCGTATAGAATACGTAAAGTGAAGGGGAGCCTTGGCGCATCTGGTTAAGGTGTTGCCGTGTGATCTGGAGGTCACGAGTTCGAGCCTTGGACGCAGCCTCTTGCAAATGCAGGGTAAGACTTGCCTCAATTCACCTTTGTGGTGGGGGCCCTTCCCCGGACCCCCGCCTCGCATGGATGCTATCGTGCACCGGGCTGCCCCTTTTTTTATATATAGAATATGTACAGTGTTATACTCAGGCTAAAATACTTTGATTTTCTTTACTTTCCTTAGTCAAGGAATGATGTAACATGTATCTTTTCTATATCCAAAATATCGATTGCTTTTATTTCTTATTCACATGAGTAAGTATAATCTAAGCAGCATTGATATTGATACGCGACACGACACAACACGCAGACACATTATTTCTCAAAAAAGAAATTTCAACATGTTAGGACACGGTGTATATTATATTTTTAATTACATATATATATTAAATTATTATGTGTATACAAAAATATCTTCGGTGAGTTTCTTCTTCTTCTACTTCTTCTTCTTCTGTTAGGATTTCAGGATTATATATATTTTTTTTGTTGTTTGGATATATTAATTTTGGGTTAGCTGGGAAGTATATATATATATATTTTTATAGATATACGTTTTGACTCCTAATTTATTGAAAAGTTTGAAATTGATCCTATGTATATCAGAATGGTGCGTCAGGATTCTGAACTTGTGTGTTCCTGGCGTGTCCGAAGTATTAACCACATGGTAGATATCTAACACTTGTTGATCACGTATGGATCGCATGTCGGAGAGTGTCAAACAACACGACACGACAAGGAGTGTTTGTGCTTCCTAGAGTATAATGTACTCGTTATTTCTCATATATGATATCTCTAAGAGGAAATCTTGTAATTTAAACAATCTAGTCATAATATGTATGATTTTCTTCTATGTACTAGTAAGAATGGCGTAACATCATGATTTTACTATAGAGACATTATCTTACGATTTTGCTATAGTGACTCCTAACTTTTCTGACGTATTTGAGGAAAACGATGATAGTATACATCCGTATCGTGAATCGTATATTTTTCATCCCCTATACTATTGGGAGATATAATTTCCATTTAAGGCTCCAAAACAATGTGCCCGGATCTTGAACTTGATGGGGAACTCAAGGCCGGAGCTTTGGTTGGTCCATTGTTAGCCCAATACGTGCTTAGAGGCCCAATGGTTTGGTGATTAGGCCCACCAGCCATCAGCATACAGTAAACCAGCACGTGTCCAATTACACTAGATACTTGATAGCGCCAATAATCTTTTTATTTTTTTTCCGTTTGAAGAAAAAAAAAGATAGATTCTATTTCTAAAATACTCAACTTTACAGCTAAAAATTGCATGTATAAACCCCCCTTAAATAGATAAATTATTAGACTTAGCAGTCATGAAGCAACCTTAAAGGCACTCACTCATCAGGTGGTCGCGTGGTAAGGAGTAAATTCCTGGGACCCCGCTGAGTAGTACTCGCGGTCCTGGGATCGAAACTTACTCGCCCACATTCACTGGTGTCTTACCCGGAGTACCGTGGTGGTGGGGTCCTGCGGTGCCTCCCCGAGGATTAGTCGGTCGCCGTCGGTTTGAGCGTCAGCTCGCCGGCACGGCTGGACACCCCGGTTATCAAAAAAAAAAAAAAGCAACCTTAAAGGCCAAATACAATGTAGAGTTGAAATTCAAGTGAGTGGCCGACGCATAGGATTAACACCTCATGAAGGTCAGTGTCCACGTGTCGATACCGGCTTGGCAATCTGAAAATATTAAAATCGGGTGCGTGACGCTAGCCCAGTAAATGAAATCTTGAGGCCCGAAAGCAAAATGCCAATTGATCAGACACAAGCTGACGTGTATCAAACATATGAATGAACAATTTTAACATGAATGCTATAGGCAATTCATGATCCTCAAATGACATGAACTCGAGTCGATCCACTCCATTGTCGTCCGGCCAAAGGCTCATATTGAGATCAAGGAAAATTGTCCAAAAAGTCATAAATTTATTATAGTTTTGCCAATTCACTAATGAAACTTTCAATTGCACCATTGAATTATAAATCTTTTCACATTTATGGCTCAGTTATTTATGTCGACGCCGAATGTGCCACATAGAACGACCAACGTCCACGAGAATCGTTTCGGGCCAAAATTGGCTGAATAGACCCAATCAATAAAACATAAAAATATTTAGGACTTAATTGGCATAGTTGAAAAGTTTATGATTGCATTGGCAAGATGATGAATTTTTGGATAAATTTCCTTTGGCACTTATGCACGGAGCATGACCGGTGGTACTCAGTAAACAACGAGGGCCGACATAAAGGATCGAAGTCCAGTCACTTCAATACACAAGCTTATATGTGAATTCACAAATTCACAAGTCATGTATAGCAAGACATGTCGCAATTCATGAATCATATATAGCTAAGGCACATCATAATTAAACAATGCGTGCAATCGCATACAGTTATCGATACTACATGCTCGATTGCAACGTAAAGCACAGTTGCCAATTGGCATTCTTGCTTGAGCCACGATACTATTTGATCTCAGCACTCGTTTACTGAAGTGCTAAGGAGATCAACCTATTTTACGATCACATTAAATAAGAGAATTCACTAAAAGCTTGAATGGAAATAGTCCAATTACTTCACTAAACAACATTCGATATGGTGTCATTGAATTAGCAAGTCACTAATCGAATGATACATGTCCAAATGCAACAACCAGAGAGTCGAATTTAAATCAAATGCACCTAGAACAGAGACGCAAATTTACCAAATATCTAGTCTCCTATCTAACGATAAAGTGAATGTACACCACCGTCTGGACCGTGTAATCTGTCACGGGCAACATCCACGGCCACCGTATTTATAGCCATCCGACCGGCTGCTCTTGGCAGCGCAGCACCCGACGCTGTAGACGAAGATGACAATGATGATGACGCAGACGTTGAAGATGAGCAACGCCCTCCATTGCCGCTTGATGCTGGCCAAGAACCCGGCCTTGCACGAGTTGCAATTGTAGCACAAGGTCTTCGGGTCGTTGCTCCACGCGCTGCAGTCGCCGTCCGCCGCGCCCGAACCCGGGCTGAGCGTCCAGTAGGTCGCGTTCTTGAACTCGAAACCGCAGTCGCTCGGAGGTTTGCAGCAACCCAACTGAAGAATTAAAAAAAAAAAAGAATAAGAATATATCAGCTTTATCATATCTCATGAATATAGGATTTAGATCCGTAATATTACGGAACCACCTTAAGTTTTTCGATGCACACCAAAGAAATAGAGATAATATGAACAACGTGCGCGACAAAAACTCATCTACATCACCTGGATCGGGGACCAATTCATCTTGAAGAACTGAGCCGCCTCCCGGCCGGCGCCGTCCCCCGCGAGGCTCCGGCAGACGTTCCCCTCGGCCAGGCAACTCCTGATCTCACGCCACCGCTTCCCGCTCGCCACGTGGTTCCGCAGCCAGTGCGAGTAGTCGCCCAGCCTGTACTCCTTGTAGCCCTGCCCGGACACAGCCTTGCCCGCGCCCTTGTTCGTCACCAGGAACAGGAACGCGGCGAGCGCGACGAGGGCGACGATGAGCACGAGCATGAGCGCCAGATAGAGCCTCAGCAGCCAGTTCACGCCGCAGCAAGCCCCGACGACGGCCATGAGGGAGACCACGAGCAAGGCCACCCCGGCGATGAGGAGCGGGTCCTGGAGGGACTTCTGGCACGAGGTGGGGCTCCCGTGGACGTGGAAGTACACGGAGGCGCCGATCCCGGCGAGAGAGACGAGGACGACGAAGACGTTCAGGAGCCCGACCACGAAGCTGCTCACGCGAACCATCTTCTCCGGCAAGATCAAGCACTTTTGTACGTGGAATTCTCTGTGAAAGTGAAGGGATCTAGGATTTTGTTTCTTCTTGGTGTTCTTGTAGGGTGATATTGATGGAAGAGAGAGATTGGAATCAAAAGGACGATGAAGAAGAAGAGTTCGTGTAGGAGTGGGAAAGCTTTCCGGTTACTGTTTTTCGTGAACGCGCGCATGGAGGAGTCGCGATCGTGCGGAAACTTCCTGCCACGTGTCGTAGGGTGAATGGGTAGAGATGGAGATGGTGGGGGCCACTGGAACACGTGGGGCGGGGGTTTGGAGTTCTTGCACGGACGGGAAAGATGCTGCACGAACGTAACCTACGGAGTATCTTGATCATAGCCGTTAACGACACGGATATCAGGTTCACGTGATCAACGGCCAGGATGACGTTGGTTTCGCAAAATGGATTTGCGTAATCTATTCTTGTATGTACGGGATCCAGACGGGGGATCATGTAGTTCCGCAACATGCTGACCTGTCGGGAGGTGGGGTCCACGAGGAGGACGTTGGGGCCGGGGGGGGGGGGTGGGTGGTGGATCATTTTGTTTGGAGGGAATCCTTTGCATGGATGGTTTGACTGGTTGACTTATAGGAGGACAGACAAGGAGTGTTTATTTTGTTTTTCTATTCATTAATGCTTAGGCAAAGCGCAATCGGATCTCAGAATTTATTTGATAAAACGAACTCCTGGAGAGGTCCCGATATCGCCAAACAAAAAAAAGGAAAAAAAAATCGAGTACATCGAATTTTGGCCCCGTTCGATTACAAGATGGGTCGATTTTTAGTTTGGAGTCAGATACTGATCCTACAACCCTTGGAACCGGCAACTTTATTGATTGATTTTGGAATGATTGGCTTTGTATTGATTTGGTTTTGAGTTCTACATGATAGCCGGCTCACTTTATATTTCGGGTAGAAATTTAAATTATTATTATGAAATATGAAAGTTATGCCATTTCGTTATCAAAATATTTGTTGATTAAGTAATTATGTTGTTGTTCGTATATATTTAAAAAAAAATACAATTCAATTCTTTGTTGGGCGCGATAAAAGAAATTCCCCAAAAGAAACTTCAAAACTGATGTAGATTTGGTTCAACCCGGGTAGCACCAACTGTTCCGGCTTTAGATTGAGAAAGCAAACGGAGCCTAAGGGGTCTTAGGTTCACGAAATCGGGAATTAAATCAATTTTTCTTGTAATCATCTTTGAATTGGTTGATTCAGATTAATTTGATTCGATATTCGAATTGAACTGAACCTGATGCTCATCCTTAGGACCTGCTAAATCGATTCAAGTGAACTCTTGGATTTCGTGAGCTACCCCGAAAAATTAGTGATATTTATTTCACTTTTAAACACCACGAATGCTTCTCTCATCGGAGACGTTTGTTGTTGAGGCTATATTCTAACAAATAATTAAACTCGTCCCGTGATAATCCATTAAAATTCAAAATTCAACATGCCGTGATAAAGCAAATGAAAAAAAAAAAATTGTTTCCAGGGCATAAACTATGCTGGCGCTAAGGAGAAGATTGTGGTGCCTCCGACAGCAAGTTCGCCCGTCCTTAAATCATGTAGATCCTTCGACCAAATATATATATATATATATATATCATGTAGGTCCTGCTAAATTCAAGGATTAAGCGTGCATTACATTTCTTACATAGATGTGTCAAATGAGTGAGTCATATCAGGTCAAATTTGGGTCAAATCGAATATGGACCAACTTATATTGATCTATTTAACTTGTTTTGAGTCATATTCATCAAATGCAAATTCAATGACTCATACCCGACCCACACCCAAGCCGCATTTCTTAAATAACTCTATATTTAACCAAATCATACAATACAAATTTTGTGAAAGTTTTTTTAAATTTTTTTTATGGAACGTTTTAAATTTTTATTTTTCTATTTTTTCTTTTTTTTTTCACTCTTTCCTCCTTCATCTACTGCCTTCGTTTGCAAACTCCCTCCTCCATTCATTAATATTTAGGGCTTCAGTGACGGTGGGAAGCCTAGCAACTGGCGAGCCTCGAGCTTTGTTGATCTAGGCAAGCACGAGCTCGTCCGAGGCCGACGAGCTTGAGGTTCGCACGATCTCGATTAGTGAGCTCAAGGACAGATTTTGATGAGCTTTGAGCTCACTTGAGTCCAGATCCCGACGAGTCCCAAGCTCCCCTAGGCTAGTTTGCCTAGGGTGAGCTCAGGCTTGCTTGGATCGATCGAGCCCTCGAGCTTGCTAGTGCTCGCCATATCTTGGCAAGCCAAGCTCGCCCTAGGCTTGTTGGTGGCCGTCGCCGACAAGTGACAGCCAAGGCAGGAGAAAAAAGAAATAATAAGAAAAGAAAAGATAAAATAGTACTCGCGGTCCTGGGATCGAAACTTACTCGCCCACATTCACTGGTGTCTTACCCGGAGTACCGTGGTGGTGAGGTCCTGCGGTGCCTCCCCGGGGATTAGTCGGTCGCCGTCGGTTTGAGCGTCAGCTCGCCGACACGGCTGGACACCCCGGTTATCAAAAAAAAAAATAGTAATACATTAAAATTTTAATTTTTTTTTGAAATATTTATAAAATCTATTTATGACTCTTAAGATAGTTATCTTATATGAACCATTTATGACCTATTTAAAATTTATTTAGAACTTATTAAATTTCTAAATAACTCATTTATGACCCCAGTATATGTTTTCTAATTCTGCTATATAATTACAACCCGTTTTTACTCAATGGATACAAGACACCCATGCTTTGGAGCCCGATGCAATGGATCCACTTAACCTAACCCATTTTTGACCCATCATCATCAAATATGGGTTGAATATTGGTTCTAGACCCATTTTGACACCTTTAATCTCATGTAACAATTTTTTTTTAAAACGATTAATCACGCATTCACGAGATATTTTAAGATTTTAAATTTGCTAGTGTTTACATTATCCATCCACTTAATCATGTGGGGAAATTCAGGGTCAGAGTAGTCCAGAATCTTGAAACAATCCAAATGTTAGTTTTATTATAGTAGAAGACTCGATTATCAACTGAACTCTTAATGATACACCAACATTGTGTTGGAAATTAAAGCATGCAAAAAGAAATATAATTAAAACCCTTTATAGAAATTGAATTGCGTCGCTGCAATGGAAGAAATCTAGAAGTTTTGAATGTGCAGCCGAAGGGCTAAACGGGACTCATCCTCGAGACAGCTTGAGGCTTATGGTTCGATTTTTGAGAAAAATCTTCGAAGAAAGGCAAAATAATCTACATTAAAGGTTTTTTTTAAATATAAGCAGTGTTTTGTAAATTATAATTTAAAAGTGCAAAATGGCATTAAAAGTGTCAAAACTTATGTATGAAGACTACTTTAGTACCAAAACTTTTTGCCAGCTCACTTAAATGCTAAATTAGAAAAAAAAAATGATCACTTGTGTGCCAACGGCGAGAAATTCTAGTCAAAAAATATTTATGGTATTTATAATTAAAATTTTTAAATGACACGACATTTTAGTTTCTGTTTTTTTTTCAAGTGACATGCTAGTTATAATTGTTTTCCTTACCTTTTTCCTTTGGTCAGTCACCAGACTGACAGCAGGCCAAAGGGAGGGGGGAGGATCAACCAAGCGAGGAAGGCCTCATCTAGCCTTGGAGGGGTTTACCTCGTGACCTCGCTGGCCCTCCCAGTGGCCAATTGATGGCAAGAGGAAGAAAGGAGGAAAAAAAAAAAGAAAAAAGAAAAGAGATAAGAAAATTAATAAATAAATAAGCTAAGGAAATGTGTTAAATGACAACATTTTATGCCTTAAATGCTAATTGAACCTCTTGCGAGTCACATCGACTTTAGATATAATAAAAAAAAAGGCCGCATTGAATTTTTGGCCAAACAAATTGGAGCGAGCACCTAGGTAAATGACATCATTTTAAGAATTTGGCATTTAAGTACTCCAAAAAAAGTGTTGGCATTAAATAAACGTCGCACATAAGTTTTAGCACTTTTGGTGTCCTTTTCCTGCTTTGAGAATCAAATTTAATTTAAATGGTGTTTGGAAAAACTTTGTAAAGAACTTTTCTTATTTTTCATAAATAAACTTCAAAATCGGTGAAGGGCTTAGCGGTTAGTGGCTTGAACCCTTTGTGGGCAATGTCACATGAGATGAGGGTATTTCCATAATTATGAAAATTTAGCGAGGACAAAGTTGGAGGGAAAAATGTATTATCATTCCATAAATGCTCAAAATCCAAAGTAAATCTGGAAAGTCTGTCTTGGTTAGAGGCTTTTGGAAATCTAATGGCATCTTTTCAAAACTCTTCAAAAAAAATTTGCCAAACACCATTTGCCTTTGCCTTGAGCCAAAGTCTTGGGTCCCAAATGTATTCTGAGAATAACTTATACAGAAACAAATTGATCCGTGTGTGAGCTGGCTTCGAACCAGGCCAGTAAGGCCAATTCCGGCTTCTTTGCTACGTTAAATGACCCAATTTTTCTTCCCTATTTATTTCTTCAATAAGAACATTTTATAATCACGTTGTAACATTTCAATAACCGAAGGGGCAATCAAACAAATGGTTTCTGAATTTTGATCAAATGTGTAATGTGGTCTATGAACTTTTAATTTGACTAATATGATCTCTGAACTTTTGGAACATGTTTAACTTATTCCTTAAATTATACAAAGATATTAAATATAGTCATTTCATTAATTCAAGTTTAGGGATGAGTTTGTATATTTTGTTAAAGTTCAGAGACTAGACTGAACATGTTCTAAAAGTTCATGGAAAATATTGAATAAATTGAAAATTCAAGAACCACATTACACGTTGGGCTAAAGTTTAAAAATTATATTAGTCAAATTAAAAATTTAAAAATCACATTATGTATGATGTCAAAGTTCAGAATCATTTATCTCGTCTTCCCGAACTAAAATGACACCAGTCAAATTACTAGACCAAATCACCTTGACTTCCAACTATCTAAGTTTTTCCTTCTTAACAACAACCCACCCACCCCCCTCGCCTTTTCTTTTTCCAACTTCAATTTCATGTTTCTAACATTTTCGGACCCACATCCTTAAAATACAGTTTACCGGCCCCACAAAAGCGAACCAAACAACAGAAGCCAGCAGCCTCCGCACGATGACACCTAACTCGGCTCGACTCGAAAGAAGACGCCGCCTGCTCTCAGAACCTGGGAGTCTGTCTCAACGTCTCTCCCAACCACCACCAAAAGCCAGCTTTCTTGCACGGAACTTTGCTTTCATCGCCCTCTTTCGGCGGACTTTCCCACTCTTTCCCTCCTCTATAAACACACGCCCTCTCTCTCTCTCTTGACCCATCTCCAGCTTCACTCCCTCTCTCTCTAGAACCCAGCAATGGCCTCGGCCCTGGCTTCCCACGCCAACGCTGCGAATACCCTCTTGGAGAGACCCTTCATTTCCTCGAGGCCGTTCCAAAGTTCCCAGCTTTCCGGCTCCGCTATCCCGAGGGCCAGATCCTTGCAGGCCCTCCGGGTGAAGTGCTCCGTCGCGGCCGCGGCCGCGCCGGCGAAGGCGGCGAAGGAGGGCAAGGTGAAGTCGGTGAGAGCGAGGCAGATCGTCGACAGCAGGGGGAACCCGACGGTGGAGGTTGACCTGATCACCGACGATCTGCACCGATCCGCGGTGCCCAGCGGGGCCTCCACTGGGATTTACGAGGCGTTGGAGCTGAGAGACGGGGACAAGAGCGTGTACGGGGGTAAAGGCGTGCTCAATGCGGTCAGGAACATTAACGAGGTTCTTGGTCCTAAGCTTGTGGGAGTTGATGTCAGGTACTGCTGGTGATCACCGATCAACGTTTGTGCTCTCTGTTTTCTGAGGTTAATAGTTTGCGAAATTATAGGAAGTGAAAGAATTTGATCGGGGGAAGTCTGGTTTCTGGCCATTTTGATGTGGAGTTGGTTGCTTCTTGATGAGAGGGGTTTGTGAATGTTTGAAATCAACACCTGCTAGAAGGATCATTCGGTACTCCATGACAAAACAGTGAGCTTACCATCCACTATAAAAAAACAGTAGTACCTAAAGCTGCCAGAGACAAAAAGCCATTAGCGGCTATTATTTTCCGTCAGTCTTTGAAGAAGAAAGAAAAGTGACGGTCGTCAACTTTTGTTCAAGATTTTTATCTTTACATGTTCCTTATTTGCCTATAGATAAGGCATTCAGCGGAGCATTCGAGTAGTGTGTGCGTGTTTGTATGGGCCTGTTTGCTCTTTAAGAGTTCCGTTTGTAGTGTGAGAAATAAAGTTTTGCAACAATGAGGTGTGGTCTCTGGCTATTCACACAATGTGTGTACTAGTTGTATGGGACAAAACTTCATTAGAGTGCTATATTTGTGCCGTAATTTGGTGTAGGTGTGTCTCAAGTTACCTAATACAATTTTCTCGTGTCACCTTGCTTCCGTACTCTTCAAGTGTTATCAAAGCCACGCGTCTGCATTTAGCAAGTGGTTTTAGAGCCATGGTCATATACTCAACGGTGATTTTTAATGAGCATGAAAGTATTGATTTTTAGATGAAGAAACATTTGTTTGCTAGTCTTTACAAAAAAAAAAAAAACATTTGTTTGCTAGTGTGATATATGAAATGAGGGTAGAAAGATATGGAGATCAGTGATATCTGGATTACTTGAAAGATTAGAATTTGCATGTTCAGATGATTCGAGTCTATAAATTAATATTTTGCTTGAACAGTCTACTGGGAGTCTTCTTTTTGATATCATAGTCATGCAGACATACTGTGCCCGTTCGGCGGCAATGCACTACTTCTTTTAGATCAGTCTTCATGTTGTGTTTGTGCTCATTTCCTTTTTGAAGCAATCCTCCTTTTAATCCATGCTCATGTTCATGGCATGTGACGTTCCACAGGAATCAAGCTGATGTAGATGCTATTATGCTAGAAATTGACGGAACTCCAAACAAGTCGACCTTGGGGGCCAACGCTATACTGGGGGTGTCTCTTAGTGTCTGCAGAGCAGGTGCAGGAGCAAAAGGAGTGCCTCTATACAAGCATATCCAGGACATCTCTGGAACAAAGGAACTTGTCATGCCTGTACCGGCATTTAATGTGATAAATGGAGGCAGTCATGCGGGGAATAATCTGGCTATGCAAGAATTTATGATCTTACCTGTGGGTGCAACCTCATTTGCTGAGGCACTACGCATGGGTAGTGAAGGTCAGCAAGCTGCTCTTTGCATCAGTTGCCTTAAGCATAATGCTCAAAATCCTTTTCTTTCCTCTTGCTGTTTTTCAAAGTTAGAACATGCTCTCATATTTTCCTTGTTTTTCGGATTGAACAGTTTATCATACTCTGAAAGGTATCATTAAGGCCAAATATGGACAGGATGCATGTAATGTTGGAGATGAAGGTGGATTTGCTCCCAATGTTCAGGATAATAGGGAGGGACTGGTTCTCCTCATGGATGCGATTGAGAAGGCCGGTTACACAGGAAAGGTGCATGCAATTACTGGTCTCGGAGTCCCTTATCATCCTAATCTTTAGGGATCCTTCATTGTAGAAACTTGGTTAATGGTATTCATGGAAGCAAAATTATGGTGCAGATCAAGATAGGGATGGATGTTGCGGCTTCTGAGTTCTTCTTGAAGGATGGGAGATATGACCTAAATTTCAAGAAACAGCCAAATGACGGGGCTCATGTGCTCTCAGCGCCGAGCCTTTGTGATCTCTACAAGGATTTTGTCAAAGATTTCCCTATTGTCTCCATTGAAGATCCATTTGACCAAGATGACTGGACCTCGTGGGCGTCTCTTCAGTCTTCAGTTGATATTCAACTTGTGGGAGATGACTTGTTGGTTACCAATCCAAAGAGAATAGCTGAAGCTATTGGCAAGAAGGCTTGCAATGCTTTACTTTTGAAGGTAGCCTCTAACTCCAAATCATCAAATGGATATTTTTTTCCCCATGCTTTTGAGTTATAGAACCATTTGAGCTTAGTATATAAACAGCTACTTTTGGTTCCAAACTTTTTCCAAGGGGAGTACATTCAAAATTTTTATGATTGTATGATATTCATTTAATCACTTAGATATTTCTTGAGAGTAGCAGTTTGTTTATCCAATGTATTCTTGTGACTGGTATGGACCATGCCTATAGTCTTCGAAGAAGTGATGTGGGGATTCTAGTGTTGATTGGTCACTTGGTACTCCACCTTTTATTACCGATTTGAAATTCCTGATGTGTGATCTTATGGGTAAATGCATTACTCTAACGATGCATTTTTTGTCATTTGGATAACCTCGATGCAGGTAAACCAAATCGGCACAGTGACTGAATCCATTCAAGCCGCGCTTGACTCTAAAGCTGCTGGTTGGGGTGTAATGGTCAGCCACCGCAGTGGTGAAACCGAGGACAACTTTATTGCTGATCTTTCCGTGGGTTTGGCCAGTGGGCAGGTTCGATTCAACATAAATAAGATATTCCACCACCTGCCATGCATCTTTTCTGATACCACGCAACTAACACAAGATTTTTATTGTTCCGTTTTCAGATCAAGACAGGAGCTCCTTGCAGAAGTGAGCGGTTGGCCAAGTATAACCAGGTAACTGAGTGTCACTCTTAGTTTTCTCGACATTTGTGGTTTCTCTCTCTCTCAATCTCGATATATCTATTGCCTTAGTCAAAGTAGATTCAGATTTATTAATGATAGGTATTTTGGGTGGCCTTAAACTAACACGAGAATTTGGAAGGATGTAAAAATATTTCAAAGGGGTATAGCTGCTTCTGCACTGCGCATCAGCAGCAGCATGTCTGTTGTGTATATTATCATCTGAACCATGCTTAACAATGCTCATTTACAACGGGGGTTGCCGACCATTGCAGCTCCTACGCATTGAAGAGGAACTTGGAAACGTTCGTTACGCAGGCGAAGCTTTCAGATCGCCCTAGACACGAGCGTGTATTCTACCTTTCATACTCGTAATAACGTGGCCAAAATTTTCAGTCATCAGAAATTGACAAGCTCCGGAGCAGAGTTAAGTTGCAGCTACATTTAGAGAAGTTTTGGCGGATTCAATCAGCGTGCTTGTGATCAAGAGCTCATACTCAGCGGAGGCAACCCTCACCTTGAGTTTCTGTTGGAATAATCTTTTTGTCCTTGAACTAACCTCGTGGTTTTCGTATTTGGTTTTTATGTAAAATTGGAGCGACCATCAGCTGGTTCCAAACATCAGCTGTTGCAACATTTGAATGCCGTTTTCTTGAGCTAAGGCGTTATTCTAATTGCTTGTTTGCATGAACCTTTCTGGGGGAACTTCATAGGGGAAATCAAATTAACATCTGAACACACAGAAATACCTCGTATGCACAAAGCTGTCAGAAATATCAGCTAGAGAGCTTTATGAGCAACACAACCTGTGGCATTGCACAAGAGAAAACTGACTAAATAAAACAGAGAATGTTCACACCTTCCTTAAGTGGATCAGTTGGAGCATGGTGGCGCAATTGCTCCAGATCAAAGGCAACCTCAAGTTTTTGAACCCAGTCCACAAACCGTAGTGTTGGGTGAATTTGGCAAGACAAATCTAACTTTGAGGATGCAAAAGTTGGTCATCCGGTCAGATTATCAACCTGCTCATGAGCTCTGTAATAATCTCATACAGTTCGGGGTACACAACAATGCGCATATTCGTCATGGTTAACAATTTATCGGGTATGAGCCTGTGGTTAGCAACCTGGACCACCATTCTGCTCCTAGCACCCCCTCCCCTCCCACACCCACTATATTATAGGACGAAAACTTTTCCGCATCCAAAACCTGCTTAGAATCGTCTCCTTCACAAGTATCTTTAAAGAAAGCTAAACCTGAATGGCAGGCCCGTTATATTTGCCAGGCCGCATGTAGAGATCATCCGGTGTACCAGTCTCAGCAAGCCATGCGTAATCTTCCTCCTCATCGCTTCTCTCATCTTCGTTTGCTGCAGAGTAGCAGAAAGAACTAAGAAGGCCATAAATCTATATTATCGTTTCTGTGGCAGTATATCAAGAGTTTCACTCCATTCGTTGCAACATGCACACAGACTTGGTACTTACAGAAGGTTGAATAGGGATAGTCGCAGTAATAAGTGCATCTTCGGCCAGCATCTTCCCTGTAAGGAGGAGAGAGAATGTCCAGCACTGCACAAGGCGTGATTGCAGTAAAACAATGCAGATTGCCGCTGCTTTTTGGGTACAAAACTGACGTAGTGCATGGAGCTGTTAGGACATTATCGACAGCTAGCTTAGCCAATCTTACTGCCAAAGAAAGAGTCAAGTAGTAAGTATTTCAGCCATCTACTCTAAGAACCGACTGCAAGCAGCAAATTATGTACGTGGCTTAAATTGACTAGCCAATAGAATTTCCCAGTAAGTACACTCTCAGCATTAGCTATCCTCTATTCCACTCCAAAATTATTGGGCTCCTCAACAACCAAAATTATCTGTTTTGCACAGTAAATATCATGTTATGGTACTTCTAGGCAGATTCCTTTTTCCTTTTGGCCAGTGGTGGGTGCTTCACTAGTAAAATCTCTATTGCTGCCCTATCAAAATGATCAAGTTAAAGTAATTTGTCATTAAGGATCAGTACAGTAAAGTGCACCATTGACCTAGGAGAAATGACAAGGAGGTGCAAGCATCTTGAGAAGGAGTCTCATGCATGGAGATCCTTGTGATCACATATATGTTACATTTTCACTTAGTCCATTGAGTTTTCTTCCTGAAAAAGTAAAAAATGAGAGGTCAATGATTATTATTTCCTATCACAAACAATTAAAGATTTAGCATATAAGTGATCACAAGGATCTCCATGTATGAGACTCCTCAAGGATTATTATTTCCTATACAAACAATTACAATAGTTGAGGTCATTCACGCAATTGGATCAACTCAGACAAATCCTAAATTGAGCTGAATAGCATCTCTAAAAGAACTGTGTCATAATCTAAGACAGGACTCCCTCCCAAAGTTTACCCTCCTTCCTACCCACCTGCCACTCTTCCTCGAAAGAAAGTCCGCTCATCAGCTACTTGAAAGGCAAAAGCATGGGAAAAAAAAACATGTTAAGAGTGACTAAAGCAAGAAAAAACCTGGTCCGCTTTTATTAACGATCCGGGTAGGTTCAATCCAGTCATATGCTTTAATGTGCAAAGACCCGTATAGAACTTTGCTGAAAACAGTCATGCCTGGATGGTCATGAAGAGGTATGACTGCAGAAGTAGGAAAACAGAATATACACATCTGCAAAGAAAATAATTGATGTTTAAGTATGTAATCATGCAAACAAACATATCTACCATAATTTTAGGCCGGAATCAATGAAGAGATTTCATTTTCTCAAAGGCCATATAGTTTGAAAGAAAAAGAGCAAAGTCTATTCAGATTAAAAGAAAAATAATACATCTTCACTTCATAAGATGCTGTGGTTAAAGATGTAAGAATCTTGACTTCATCTTCCCAGCAGAATTCCTAAGAGAAACCAAGATGATCACAAACTTACCGTAAAACTCTCGCATTCATGTATATCAACATATGTTATTGGTTGAGCCCAGCGAGGAACTCTGTCTAAGCGATTAAGTCCAAAGATACCATGCCCACGATCATCCTCCAAAGCATCTTCGGGAAGTCCAACATCAGCAGGGCCAATTGTGTCTGCAAAATAACATCTACTCAAAGTTATCAGGCGTTAAATAAATTAAATTCTTATATGTAAAGTCAGTTCAAGTAGAATCCTGAAACTTCAAGTTATTAAAAATCTAGAACTACGAATTCTACTCTTTCATAACCATGGTTGTGAATAAAGTACATGCACTGTGTTGCCCAACACAAACAAACTTCAATTGTGCTTCACCGCTTGGTTACCTAACAGTCCTAAAAAAAAAATGTGGAGTCAAAACAGTTTTTCCCTGCAGCACCTGTCAAAACATTAAAGTACATTATTGACTCTTCCATTGGTAATGCATTCCTGTTGATTACGCTACAACAGGATCGCCAAACATGGAAAGATAATATTTTGTATGCATAATTAAGAAGCAGAGATGAAGCCTGATGTGGAACAGAAATTCGCACATTCTTATACTTGAATGTCACGCTTTCACAGGTGTCTTCGTATAAGCTCCTCAGGATTGTGGCATATGAACTGATCTATGGCCCTTGACTAGTGCAAAATCAAAACTTGATATGCTCCTCCTAACAGAGAAAAACATCAAGAAGCTTTCGAAACTTGACAGTGGTGATTTTCCATGTATGCACAAGATGGCGGCTAATTCCCAACACCAGTCAAGCTCAACAAACAATCTTCCTGATTCGCATCAACAACGCAGGCCTCCTTTGCTAACCAAACACAATTGGGTTTTGTAACTAAAGGAAGGAAAAATGTGTGCGCCCGAAACACAACATTACTATTTGCCCTTCCTTTCAATTAACCAATCTCGTGACACTTTCAATCTATCCATCGAGCAGTTTATGCGAATCCGTGTAGCAAACCAGTAGCATCATTCTAATCAAAATCACTTCTCGATCCACTGCACTCTACCTCAAGATTACAATCACAACCCCTCTTCTTCCAAACCAGGACATCAAGTAAAGAATTCAGAGTCGATTCACGGAAGAAAACAAGAACCCTAAATCAAGATTAACCGAATCGAGAACACCCGCATCGAGAATTGCCGCCTAGATGTACCAGAGAATCAAGAACAGAGGTTTTAGCATTGGACGGGAGAAACAGGGAGGCGAATCAATAAAATACCCAGGAGGGAACAGAGCTTCCGGACGGAGTGAGAAGAGAGAGGCGGTGTCCCCGAGGGGGTAAACGTCTTTCGGCAGAGGTCGTAGAGAGCCTGCACTTTGTGGCTGCCGGGGCTCTTCTGGGCCATGCTCGCTTGCTTCGTGGAGAAGAAGGGCGCTTCATTTTTTAGGAACCACCCGACACTATTATCCCTCGTTAATTTTCGCAATTTCAGAAGCATTTTTTCGTTTGTCTTGCTGCCGGTTCTGTCGGGGAAGTAGGGGCGATTCCACGTACGAGGTTGAACCCTGTGCTTGCGTTCCACGATTCCACGTACGTGTCTTTGATCGTCAGCAAGAGATTTCTTCTTCTTCTTTCTTTTTCCTGAAAGGGAAGCTTAAAAGTTAGCATTATCTTGACTCCACCCGTCAAACATATGTAACAAATTTTGAAAACCTAAGAATTATGGGTGAGCATAGTCCTTGAGTAGAGCTTGAAATTAGAATCCATTCGATTTTAGGTATGTTTTAAGTTTCAAAAATTGAGGAATCTATAACCTATAATAAGTTTTTGTATTTTTCTTGGTATATGTCTTCGTGCGATTTGACGATATTTCATGACGTCCGAAATCACTAATCTGAACTTTCATTTTTCTCAATGTTTCATATTTATTCGTATATTTTAATATAAGTTGTGGTGATTGAATCGTAGCAGTAAATTGTGATCATTAAAAGGTCACGATTCATTATAATTATTTAATTAAGAATACAGGTGGAATGTGGATAGACTCTGTAACCGACCTGGAACAAGGTTTCAAGTTTTTGGGTATGTAGGATAGGTTCCAAATCCCAAAAAATGAAGAATCTATTTCGACATGTAGGTTTCAAGTAAAAACCTGTAGGGAACCTCAAAAATGCTATGAATAACTGTCTCCATATTTGCATTTCCTTCTCAAGTTACATAGCTTGAGGTTCTAATCTTGTAAACATTGATATTTCATTGTCCTTTCGGTTTTACCCCCAACATTTTGAAGTCACTAACCACAAAAACCACCACCCACACCTTAGCTGGAAAAAGTGTAAAAAAGTACTAATGCCAATTCAGTCCTAAATCATTTATTAATAGCAATTTAATCTTAAACCTTTTGTATTAATGTCGATTCAGTCCTAAGTCTTTTGCATCAAGTCAATTTAGCCAATTTTCGGTCGAAATTAGCTAAATTGATTCAGTTGACATAATGGAAAAAGCTTAGAATTGAATTGGTTATCAACGCAATATGTTTAGAATTTTTTTTTTTGGACACTTTTCCCCACCTTAGCCCCCTTGAGCTAGGCCAACCCCATCATCTCAAGCTAGGCACCACCTCTTCCCCAACGACCCCTCCTCCTTGGGTTGTACTCTGTTTCGTCCCTCGCTCGTCCCATTGTTCTTCTCTATTGATGGCGGCATTGAGGTCGATGTCTTTCTGGTCAAGCTCGATGTAGCCGTTCATGAATTGGGTGGGACACGAGAAAGAGAAGGAAGGTTTGGGGAGAGGGGAGAGGGGTGAGGGAGGTTTTAAGGTTTGGGTATTGTGAAGGGGTAGTATGGTGTTTATAATTGCATGTATATATTTTTTTTCCGAAGATTCAAATTGAAAATTTGCAAAAGTGAATAAGATATGACTATCAAAGTTAGGAATGGTTTTAGAAACTTTCCTCTTTTCCCTCTTAAAATTTCGAAATCTTTCCCAGTTTGTTTGGACAGAAGAAAATGGGAGGATATGAGAGTAAATAAATTTTCTCTCCATTTCCTTACTTTTCTTTTGCCTTATTTTCCCAATAGAAGAAAATGGGAGTAAATGAGGTAAATAAATTTTATCTTTGCCTTCTTTTCCCTCCCAATATTCCCGGAGGCACCACTTGACTAGTCAGAATTAGAGGTGAAAAAAAAAAATGAATCAAATTGGAATCGGAACTGGATCGATCTGGTCGATTCTATGCTCTTTAAGGTGTGGATTCCCCACCATTTTTTATTCTTACTATTCTAAATTTCCAAAACCCTAATTCTCATTCTTTTCTTGCTCGCACTCAGTTTTAGTCTATGTTACACCGATACGAGACACGACATGCGATACGACACGACACGACACGCCGACACGTGAATTCTCAAAAAATAGAGAATTCCGACACGTTGGGACACGTTATATATTATATGCATATTTTTAATGGTGGCTCCTTCTTATAAGCTAAATTGTATTAAAGAATTGAAAGAATCCCAACGAAGGTAAGAGTTTGCAATACTTTCGTCAAAATATCTGCCATGTTGATACATCTAATACAGCTAAGGTGATAATTACGTCAAAAAATTTGAGTTTCTGACCCATTTTACCACTGGACACGCGAGGGACTCGCGTTGACCCAAGGTCAATGTGTCCGGAAGTGTCCGAGTGTCCGACACGAGTCCGAGTGTCCGACACGCCAAAATTTTGAAAAATGGCGTGTCCGTGTAACATAGGTTTTAGTCACGCTGCCTGCACTCATGCCTCCTTCGCGGCTCGATGTTTCCCATTCAACACCTGTCGCCAATGCCTCCCTCACGATCGCGCCTCCCTTGTGGCTCGATGCCTCTCACTTCTCTCGATCTTAGCCACGCTCACGCCTCCCACTTCTCTTAGTCTTCGTCATGTTCACGCCTCTTAGGTCCTCTCGCTCGTGGCTCAACTCCTCGCTCTGTCCCTCTCGCTCGAAGCCTCCTTCTCACCTCCCTCTTAGGGAATGAGTGAACTAGTGCCTCATGTGATTTGTGCGGAACTCTAAAACACTGCGAGGCGATTCGCAATTTCAAGTACGTTATAGTTGTAGTCAATAATTACTTGATTAATGGTGGTTTATGCAGTTTGCATTAGCTTTTGCATTGTTGGTGTAAACTCACACTTAGGCTAAATATAATCCAAATCGACGCTTAAGAGTGATTTTTCTCAATCTTCATATCTTTGTCGCGACCCTCTAAAAATATTTTTATTAATTCTAGGGGTTAACGGATTATTAGGTTAATTAGATTTGACTAACCTAATGCGGACCCTCCCAAGCCCTACCGAATCGCAACTTTGGTTTTTGTTTAAATGATTTTGAAATTTGGAGTCGCCACTAATCGTTCTTGGTAGGTCGATTAGAAACCTAAATAAATTAGCGGGAGAACTAATTTATTCCTGCGAACCAGAGATTATGAGCTCGGGGACTTGGTTACACTAGTTAATTAAAACTAATGCCCTTTCGGTACCTTAATTTCATGGATATCCTAATCCGGCAACTCAGGCTTGGTTTATTCCTAAAGCTCTAGTAGGGTATTCTCTTTTGTGTTTTCACTTTTTAAATAGGATGCATGGATGGTATATATTTTTATTTGTTATATTTTTTTAAGTGTTAAAGATTCCCTGAAGCCGAAAGAGGGAGTGTGTTAACGACTTCTGTGCAGTATTACGACCTACTCATCTTTTGGGTCTGATGATTCAAAAATTAAATTATAGGAAGTACATGACAGGGAATAAACACCTCCAATGGGAGGCCTAGCATTGGCTTGGCTCTTCCCTTTGGGATTTAAGGTACATGTATTTAAGTTGCAAGTATTTAAACTACTGTAAGTAAAAACCTCCAATGGGAGGCTAAGCATTGGCTTGGCTCTTCCCTTTGGGATTTAAGGTACAGGTATTTAAGTTGCAGGTATTTAACTACTGTAAGTAAAAACCTCCAATGGGAGGCTAAGCATTGGCTTGGCTCTTCCCTTTGGGATTTAAGGTACAGGTATTTAAGTTGCAGGTATTTAACTACTGTAAGTAAAAACCTCCAATGGGAGGCTAAGCATTGGCTTGGCTCTTCCCTTTGGGATTTAAGGTACAGGTATTTAAGTTGCAGGTATTTAACTACTGTAAGTAAAAACCTCCAATGGGAGGCTAAGCATTGGCTTGGCTCTTCCCTTTGGGATTTAAGGTGCAGGTATTTAACTACTGTAAGTAAAAACCTCCAATGGGAGGCTAAGCATTGGCTTGGCTCCTCCCTTTGGGATTTAAGGTGCAGGTATTTAAGTTGCAGGTATTTAACTACTATAAGTAAAAACCTCCAATGGGAGGCTAAGCATTGGCTTGGCTCTTCCCTTTGGGATTTATGGTGCAGGTATTTAAATTGCGGATGGACTTTGTCCTCTCCATTTTGGGGTATGAATTTTTTAAAATGAAATACAACGAATTGATTCAACAATTTGAAATTTGTGCGCACTTGAGGACTCCTCCAAGCCGATTTTGTGCTTCCATAGGATTGATCATTGATATAGAGCTGCGGCTTCCTGACATAAAATAGAATGAAGTGTTAGTATACAAAATATGTGCTAATCTGCACCTAAAACCAGAAGAGTAGAAAGAGTACTTATCTCCCATTTTTTTGGGAGGGATTTCTATAATTGATTTTCGCTCTCTATGTTCCCAATATAGAGAGTTTCTTTTGAATTAAGAGGGACTTTTAGTCACAGATCAGTTGAGAAATCGGTGGACAGCTTAGGAGCTTGTCTGGGCCGATTTTTGCATCTCGACGAGATTTTTGCTGTTGACGTAAAGATATCCTTCTCCTGACATAAAATATGGAAGAAAAAGGAGATGGAGAAAGTGTATACAATTTGTGCTAATTTGCGAGTAAAACCATAAATAAATGAATAAATAAAAACACTTAGCTTGAATTTGTTTGCTCGTTGACGAGGATGAACTCTTGATTTATATTGATCGATGAAGGAATTTGTGATGATAACCCCTAGTTTTAAACTCCCATCATCTTCAAAATTCTCTCTCTTTTGGTATTTTCTTTCTCTCAAAATTTTCTTCAATCTCCAAAAACTCTCTCAAACATCCAAAATTTTCTCTCCAAAAAATTCTCCCAAACACTTCAAATTTTCTCTCTCAAGAATCCCCTCTCAAGCTCACTTCTTCCTCCTTTTATAACCTCCTCATCTATCTCCCATTCTAATTTTTCCACTAACTCTATCTCCCATTCTAATTTCTCCACTAACTCTTCTTCATTTTCATCTTCCATTCTCCATCTCTATCTCACATTCTAATCTCTCCACTAACTCTTCTTCATCTTCATCTTCCCTTCTCCATATTTATCTCCCATTCTAATTTCTCCACTAACTCTTCTTAATCTCCATCTTCCCTTCTCTATTCTTATCTTCCATTCTAATTTCTCTACTAACTCTTCTTCATCTCCATCTTCCCTTCTCTATTCTTATCTTATTTTCTCCATCCATTCTTCTCCAACTTCTCTTCTTCATCTCCTCTTCTTCATCTTCCCTTCTCTATTCTAATTTATCCACTAACTCTTCTTTTTATTATTTGTAAAATAATCCTTCAAGAGTTAGGTATTTGCACTCTAGTCCTTGAATTTTAAGTATTTACAATTCAGTCCCTGAAAAAAATATATTTCTTTAAGTCCAAATCTCCTCACAATTTTTGACACACCAAAATTTACCACATGTCAACTTTAAGCTCATTTCTTGTCGCTGAAAATAATGCATAATTTAATTAAAGCCCTTTTGCAAAATTAAGTCATTCTGGGTATAATTGGGCCAAGATGAAAATTTAAAATATTAGAAGACAATGTCACAACTCATAAAAAGTGAAAGTTAAAAATAAGTTGACTCAAATTAAATTTTTTTAGGCCCGATTCGAGATTATACTCGTGAAGGAACACGTGACTCGAATTGGATTTTTTTGAATTTGCGATGGCCAATATGGAAATAGATTTAAAATAAAAATATTAACTATCTTTGTGTATTTTTTGGCCTCAAATGTTATTTTTTCAAAATTTTCAAATATTTTTGTATTTTTTTTTTAAAAAATTAAAATATATATAATATGAAAAATCAAAATTCGTTCCCTAGGCTTGGCTAAGGTTCCCAAAGTTGATTTTTCAATTTTATGAATTTTTATGGATTTTCTATTAATTTTCGAAAATAAATAAATAAAAAATACGTAAAAATACTGAAAATATGCAAAATCGTTTTTTGGTCAAAATTGGTTCCCTAGGCTTGGCTAAGGTCCCCAAAGTTGATTTTTCAATTTTATGAATTTTTATGGATTTTTTATTACTTTAGCAATAGAAAAAATGATTAAAAATCAGGTGTCAACAGCTGCCCCTCTTTGAAAGGAAGCTCGGTAGAGGTTCATTTCAAAGACGAGATGACACCTGGATTCTTATCGACTCAATACAAGGAAATAAAAAGAGTCGTGACATGATTGTTCCACTGAAAATGAAATGAGAACCTAAGGATTCGTTATATAAAAAAACTTTAGGGTGGTTGAACTTGAACCCGTATGGTGGATCAACCCATGGTAGATTCCTAATAAAAGGATTCTACTGATTAAAAATTGAATTAAAATTTGACCCGTATGGTGGGTCATACCATTTGACCCGTATGGTGGGTCGTACCATGGTAGATTCCTAATAAAAGGATTCTACTGATTAAATTTTGATTGAGATTTGACCCGTATGGTAGGTCACCACATGGAGATACCTGTAAGAAGGACTTGGTGCCTGTAGAAAGGACTTGGTGCCAGTAAAAAGGACTTGGTGCTTTGCCTGTAAGAAGAACTTTGTGCCTGTAAGAAGGACTTGCTTTGCCTGTAAGAAGGACTTGATTTGCCTGTAAGAAGGACTTTGTTTGCCTGTAAGAAGGACTTTGTTTTGCCTGTAAGAAGGACTTACTTTGCCTGTAAGAAGGACTTTGTGCCTGTAAGAAGGACTTGATTTGCCTGTAAGAAGGACTTTGTTTGCCTGTAAGAAGGACTTTATGCCTGTAAGAAGGACTTGATTTGCCTGTAAGAAGGACTTTATGCCTGTAAGAAGGATTTTGTGCCTGTAAGAAGGACTTGATTTGCCTGTAAGAAGGACTTTGTGCCTGTAAGAAGGACTTGATTTGCCTGTAAGAAGGACTTTTTGCCTGTAAGAAGGACTTGGTTTGCCTGTAAGAAGGACTTAGTTTGCCTATAAGAAGGACTTGGTGCCTATAAGAAGGACTTGGTTTGCCTGTAAGAAGGACTTGGTTTGCCTGTAAGAAGGACTTTATGCCTGTAAGAAGGACTTGGTGCCTGTAAGAAGAACTTGGTTTGCCTATAAGAAGGACTTTATGCCTGTAAGAAGGACTTATTTTGCCTGTAAGAAGGACTTTGTGCCTGTAAGAAGGACTTGTTTTGCCTGTAAGAAGGACTTGATTTGCCTGTAAGAAAGACTTTGTGCCTATAAGAAGGACTTGATTTGCCTGTAAGAAGGACTTGGTTTGCCTGTAAGAAGGACTTATTTTGCCTGTAAGAAGGACTTGGTGTACCTCAAAGGGTGCCATTCTGGAATCTGGAAAGATTAGGAATCCTGCAGAAGCTCAAACCCAAATTATATTATCCTGTCGCTTTAGGAATAAACCAAAGAGGTAGAGATCAAAAGGTCTCGAACATTTCTGTCCTTGAGACAAATCATGCTTTATTGAAGAAGGTGGATACCTGTATGTACCGCAATGGATTCGAGTACCCCAACAACCGTCAGAATTCATTCTCTTGAAAGGTTCAGGTTGAAGATATACTTACCTGAGAATTTGGAAGAAATGCTTGGTGGCTTCTCGACAACCAGGCTTGTTCATTCAATAATCGCTGAATGAATTTCAAGACTTTGGAAGGTAGTTTGAACATTGGGAATGTGTTGCCTGTCAGGCAGTATCAGAGGTAACATGTGCAAGCATTTTCATCAATGAGTTGATCGGTTCATGTAAAACTATTCAACCAAGTCGGCAATGATTAGAAGTAGTCTGTGTGATAACTCATGATGCAATCAATCCAAATATGGATCATGCAAAACTATTCTGTCAAGCTTGCATTACCAATTCTGTTTAAGGAGGTTCTCATAGTATGAACGCCTCGAATGTAATCTGAATGGGGGACTTCAATCCGAAAGGGCCTTCTCTCACTCTGGGGAAAGGCTGTTTATCTGTAAATTAAAATGTTAGACTTGCGTGGAAATGGTTTGCCTTTCCTCATCCTGTCATGCCCCATTCTGCACATTTGATGTCTCCTGTGCAGTTTATGCTTTAAGTTGGAGTTGGTAAGTTAAACACACGGAATAGTCATACATAATTCATGAACTGTGTAAGTACAATGCAGATGTGACAATTTTTTAGCATTACGTGTGTTTATATAATGTGCAAATATGGGCGGATTTAAATTGCCCCTGGTATGTGGGCGGACCGAACAAATTGGGAAGCCTATTCCTTATGTCGAGGGGTGGTTCGTCTCAAACTTTGTCTCTACGTGATGAAGCATATGGGTGAGGGAGCATTTCGGTTTGTTTAATGACAGCGACCGCCACGGTTTAGCGGTTGAATGCCCCTGTAAAAAGCAGAGAAATTATTCTCGAAATCAAACGAGATAAGGAAGACATATTTGCTTTTTCGCTTCAGAGCTTGTGATCAATTTGCCGCATTTTTCACCAGAATAGATCTTGTCAGATGATCATAATTTTCTTTTGGATTTGTCTCCTTCAACATGTTAAATGTTAGTGTAAATATTTCCTGTAAAAAGAAAAAGAGACATATCAGCCAGTATTAAAAGGGATAAATTGAAAACGATACTGATTTACCCTTCATCTTGAATGTCTTGCACGAGTCTTTTACCAGTTTTGTTGGATTGAATTTTCCTCGACTTTTGTTGGGCGCCTCACCATTATGGGAAGACTATGGTAAAATACTGACTTTGATATTACTCGTCGAGTATTCCTGTTTGTAAAAAAAGAAATGCACAAAAAGTTGTTTCATACATACAACATTCCCCACCCTTGGGGATCGAACTCGGAATATTTCGGACCTACTGTCATCCCCCATACCATTCGGTCCATTGGACCGTAGGTGTCCATGGGGCTTTCTTTTCAAGGGTTAATCCTTGGGGATAACGCAGCCCTGTTGTATCACCTTGGGCCATGTTACGGTATTTCTCGAGGTAATTTGCAATCCCTGTTAAGAATGGAATAAGACAATTCAAGACTTGAGATGATTATGTGCACATTAGAACGATACAGAATTACCCATTTCTGAGATTGTTCGCGTCTTTCGCTTGTACTTTCCTTTGTCCGAAGCTGTCTATCCCGTGGTAATGCCCATGAGTTGATTTGCCCCCAAATTTTATCCAACCTGTATTCGGATATGATTGCGTTCTCGGGTCGATTTGCAATTTCCTGAGAATAGAAGGGGCTTAATTTTAAAACTTGGAGCAACTGAGGGTAAATTGAAACGATACGGAGTTACCCTTCAGGTTTATGCAGATTTTCACTCGCCATCAATTCGTCGCGAGGTTGGTGAGGTGGCGGATTCGAGCATTTAATATGGGGAAGTCGGATTATTACTCCTTGCTTTTACACTTTCACAAAAGCAGAAAAACATATCACGCAAGGAAATAAAACACATTCACTCATTCAGGATCAGTTCTGCTTCCTCTGCAGGCTCTCCCATGATCAGCTTGCTTCATCCCAAATTAGGTATGCATCGGCCATATTGAAGGTCTGGTGGTCACTGGCTGAACAAGTGCATCACAGTCCCGATGCTTTACCGATATCAAACTGGTTGATTATGGCGAAAAGATCATCGTCAATGTCCGCTTGGTGGTGATCTGTCCCTTCTTCCTCGGGAGGTATTGATGCTGATCCAGTATCATTGGTCCTTTTGTACCTTGCTCCAACAGAACTCGATTCTGTTATAAACTGGTCTAACTCACCTCTTAAACGTGCATTTTCGAACCTCAGATCATACATTTCATCGAGGGTGAGGAGGAGGCTATTGCAGTTGGGGCAGGTGGCGGAGTCAAAAGTTTCTTTATACATCTTGTTTTCCACTCGGAGGTTTTCATTTTCAACTCTTAGAAACTCGGCTTCGTTGTGCTCATGACGAGTCTTCATTCGGGTTCGTCTATTTTGAAACCAGAACTTGATTTGCGAAGGTTCAAGTCCTAGCTCTTGACTCAGTTCTATTTTTTGTTTGCGGTCTGGCATAGGGCACGTTCTGAAGAAAGCTTCAAGCTTTCGTACTTGCTCCTCAGTATGGCGATGGTAACGCTTCTTTTGACATTTACCGTTGTTGTCATTGTCCTTACCGGGCTCTTGGACGTCGTCGGTGGAAGGGCCGGGCTCCATAGGCTCGATCCCAAATATGGCTTCGAACTCTTCCTCTCCCATATTCAGCAAGTAACGATAACTTTCAAGTGTGTTGGGTTGAGACATCTTCGATTTGGTTAACGATTTCTCAAAGTTTGATATCTCTTCTTGTATTTTCACTCTCTGGATTTTTCTGGGAGACTGCGTATGCTTTAAGAATCTCTCTTTCGAGCACGAATGAGAATTATCAAGAAGATGTCTCCTTTAAAATTAGACGTGGGTTTAGCAACTGTATTGCCTCTCTCGAGTGTTCTGGCTTTCTCGATTTTCTTTTCATCGTATCTCTCGCCCAGCTCGTCTCCTTCCATCTTTCCGTGGAAGGGGGCCCCTTGTTGCTGTCTCCACCGTCAATTTGCTGGCAAGTTCTTCAATAAAGACGAGTCGTATCTCTTTTCTGCCGAAAATGTCTTTGTCTCCCACTCAGCTTATTTTTTATCCTTTCTTTTTCAAAGTAGTGGCGTCCCGTCCAACTTTTCCGTAGAGACGTCGGATTTGCTTGGCTCGAGATTGGAGACGAGTAGCGGAGGTGATACTGATAGGGAATGGTAGACAGGAAAATCTGGCCAGTAGATACTTCCCCTGCAAAAATGAAAGAGAATGCAGCAGTATATGTTCTTCATATTCTAGAAAAATTGGAACGATACTGTTTTACCCTTGTGTATACTTCCATTGAATTTGAATTGAGGAAGTTCCTTCATTTGGATTGGATTGAATTGTATGTCCCGAGTTGCCCTTCACTTTGAGCTTGCCACATATGTGCTTTGCTTAGTTGGGCCTTATTTTCTTTCGGGTTGCCTTGGACCATCATCATTTTCTATGCCATCGGGTCCGTGGACCGGAGGGCTCCTTTAATTTGAAGGTTACCTTCGAGGCAAATGAGTCCTATCGCGTTCCATTGGGTCATTTCATTTTGCGACACTCTTGAGGCACTTTGCGATTCCCTGGGTGAGAATGGAACAAATCCAATTTAGCATTTTGCAACGATTAAGAGTAAATTGGAACGAAACACAATTACCCGTCTTCGAGCTCGCCTGGGCATTTCACTTGAAATTTCCCTACGTGAGGCCATTCAACATTTCTCATTATGGCAGTCAGCGACGTTGCCACAAATTAATCCGCCCTAAATCTAGCATAAAAAGGGATTCACGCATTCGACCGGATAAATAAATTGCCCCCTTGCCCTTGAATTAAATCGAGACACCTAGAAAGCTGGAAAATATCATACGCAGGGGAATTAAGCATGAAATGAAAGGTGCACTTATTCAAGGTCAGTTCTGCCTCTCTTGTGGCTCTTCGATAATCAGCTAGTCTCGTGTTGGTTCGGGTGTGGATAACCGATGTTTGAGAGTCCCTACTCACTGGCTCCTGATCGCGGCTTGGGACGTCTGTCAACCCTAAACTGGTTGACCAGGGCAGTAAGCTCATCATCTGGGTAGTCTCTTGAACCTTCCAGCAACTGATGCTCGAATTGGGCATTGTTGTTGGCAAATGCTGGCGGTAGATTTCTCATTCTGTCCTCGCCATGAGCAATTTGACTTCTCGTGCTGGAGCCTTCATCATTACTCGAGAAAGTGTGGGGATCACCAACTGTCCTGCTGCCAAAAACTCCTTCCATTCGAGGATTAGAGAAGTGGAAGTGCTCAGGATAACTTCTTGTCTGATTCTCTGGCTGCGCAGGCGCGCTGATCATGGGATGAGTTCTAGCCACAGGTTGGTGCTCAAACCAAGGAATCTGAATACACTGCTCCTGCGGTCTATACTCTTGAAGAGTATTAGGGTGATTCTGGGAGATACTTTGATTAACGCCTGGGGGATTGATGGCATGGTTACTAGCTTGGTTGATGATGGGAAGTGGCTCGCCCCATGCTAACCTGGGGAACTTATGGTGGCGAGGAGACTCGACGTTCAGGCTTGGATCAGTCCCGCCTTGGTTTTCTTGATTCTGAGCTGCATTGTGTTCTCTCACCCTTTTTCTGTACTTCTGAAGATGACTCGAAACATTTGCTTTAGTGAGTCCCTCTACGTTCATAATTTCCAGTATATGTTGCGGCCGTGCCGAATCGATTCCTACCTGTTGAACTGCATTAACAAACATACGATGCAGCTCGGGAGACCAACTCATCTTCTTTCTCCAGTTGCTTGGAACAAAATTGAAGGCTTGATGCTTGTTCTCATGGTCGTGCAATTGCTTCCTTACCACGTGCTGCCATATGTTTTGAAGCATCTGAACCCTAACTGGTTTCGTTACGACGTCTTGGGCCCCATTTAAGACAGCCTTCATTATGCCTTGCTGATCATCGCTTGCCGATATTACGAGGACTGGCATGTTTAATTTAGAATTGATGACTTCCAAGAGAGTGAAAACATCCATGTCAATCCCTACCATGGCGGTGAGGACGATATCAAACTGGTCACCACTCCTCCTTAATATCTCTAAGGCCTCTGTCGCATTTGCTTGAGCTACAACCTTATACCGGCATTTTCTCAATACGGTAACAAGGATTGACAGAGAGACTGGATTACCGTCAATGGCCATGACCAGTAGACCCTCAGGGTAAGGAACTTCATTAGCTTCGACCAGGGTTGAACATGCGCCCGTTTCCCTAATGCTCGACATATTTCTGAATTTAGGACTGCCGACTCGAGACCGCCTCAGGATGTCTTCTTGGACTTGAGGGATCACGGGATCGTCGATGGTTTCTCGTAACAGGCTTTGAAAGCCGATGCTTTGATGGTGAAGGTTTTGAATTCCTCTCCCACGAGAACTCCTTCCTCTCTATCTTTCTCCTGCGAGTTCTTGCGAATGAACTCTCACTATCAAATGAGGACAAGTTCTCTCTCTGGCAATAGCAACGACTTCCCTCTTCACGGGCAGTTCTATTAGATTTTTCGAGGGAGAAAATCTGATATTCAGCTTTTGATCAAAGGGGAAATCCTTGTTTCTCGCTCAGTTCGTCTTCCTTTTTTCTTTTCGTGGTAGAGGGCCCTTGTCAAGATCTCCACCGTCGATTTACTGGCGGGTCCTCCAATAAAGACGAGTCGTATCTCCTTTTCTGCCGAAAATTTCTTTGTTTCCCACTCAGCTCGTTTTTTATTCTTTCTTTTTCAAAGTGGTGGCAGCCCGTCCAACTTTTCTGCAGAGACGTCGGGTCTGCTCAGCTTGAGGTTGCCGCTTGACTGGAATTCGAGCCAGCGGGGGTGTTGCCGACAGAGAATGGTAGATAGAAAAAACTCGACCAATAAGGACTGCCCCTGTGAAATCATTATTTAAATTGAAGCAGATTATCACCTTCGCATTCCGATCATCTGCCTCGCCTCTCTCCTCCTTTCTTTCGTGATCTGCTTTCAAAAATGACCAATTCTCCTAACCATACCTTCTTCGCCGAAATCCTGGCTGGGTGGGAGAGACTCTACAATCTTCTTGGTAGAGGTTACGCTCATATAGCCCAAAACTCTACCGTTGAGGCTGAAATCCTCGGTTTATTCAGGACCCTAGACGCTGCTTCTGTTGAGGGTACCCAACTGGGGAGGGAGTATCGGAACTTCCCGACCCTCTTCATTAATTTTCTGGCTGCCTATAACCGCGCTTATGAGACGGTCATTGTGACTGCCGTCGTGAAAGCTCGTTACCGAGACCGGCACGAGCGTCTGAAAATAGTCACATTTATGGCTGATAATCAATAGAAAGCCTTCAAGTTTGCCAATGATCAGCTTTCGTGGCTAGTTCGTGAGAGGGGAAAGTTGGTGGACCGTCTGGCCTTGGTCCGAACTTACGCCGAACAGGAGCCGAGCAATATTATGATGAGGTGCAAATGCGGTTGGCTGCAGGAGAGACTTGATGACATTACGGCAGATATTGCTTTCGAGAGGGCGGCGATTTCGGACTTGGAGTTTGCTGTCGAGCATTATGAGGCCAGTATGGCCCAGGCTAAGGAGAAGCGCGATCGCCTCTTCTTTAGGCTCGCGGAGCTTGATCCTGAGAACGCCCGGTGCACCCGGAGCATCAACTGTTTGGAGAGTCAGTTGAGCTCCTTCGTAATGGTTATCAGGGCTCAGTTTGGCTTTACTTTTCCTCCCTAGTGAGCTGTTGTAATGCTCTTTGATGAATGGAATGAAAGAAAAGCTTCACGTGTTTTTTTTTGTTTAATTTTCCTGCTATCGTTTCTTCCGCATAGCATAACAGAACGATTTGAGGTACCGAAGATGTCGAGGCTTAATGTTTTTCTTGATGTTCTTGTTTAATTGCTCCAGACGATGATATCGAGAACATTGATGAAGGGTTCGGCGGTGGCCCCCACTATCCATCTTGAGATCACAAACAATAACGCTATGACAACTCGATCAGTGCGCTGGTAATAAATCCGGCCACCTGTTGTGTGCCCACTTTTATCCATATTTTATTTCTTTCGGTGTCCACTTGCTCGTGTCGGTCGCCTGTAGCGTCGGGAGAAATTCCTGTGGGCCACGTTCATTAATAGAACCTCAGTCCTCTAAAGCCCTCCGCATGTTTCGGATAAGAGGAAATTTTAAGATCGGTCTCTGGTTGATTTAATCAGGTAAAGGTATTTGTTTCATGGGTTCTGATTATATAATCCATATTTTCTTTCAAAAGACGCGGGATCCTCTGCAATACATTAAATATGCCCCCGTGTTTAATCAGTATAAATCCACCGTCATATCAGAATACACTGCCCATACAAGTTTACGGATTGACATAACTCTGTCTGTCAAAGATGGACAGTGTTCGTTTGCCCCCCGGAATTAACGGTTGAAGCCTCGGTGTTTTTCGTCTTTTGGTATTTCTGAAGATGATTCTTGATATATTTTGAACTTAATTTTTACACCCGTCTAGGGTATCTAGGATCTCCCTGCAAAAGAAAATGATATAATTAGTATGCGACACAAGGAATGTCGGTCCATGACTCCTATATTAGTCCAATTTGATTTTTTCTATTTTATAGAGAAATCAGAAAAAAAAATTCCCTTAGGAAGAAATGGGTTAATACAGAATTTTTTTGCAGATTTATTACTCTTTTTTTATTATTTTTTTTAAGGAATGTGACAAAATCTCTTGACGTTTACTAAAATTTTTGAAGGAATTTCCTTTTTATCAGAATAAATTTTCAGAGGTAAATTTGTCAGGAAAATTTCATTTTTATTGAAGCAATAAAAACATGACAAAAATCCCTTATTAGTTAATAAAATTCCCATGAAGGGATTTTTCACATCATTTTTTCAAATTTTTTTTTTAAAAGAAATGAGGGACAAATTTAATTTTTATTTTCTTTTAAAAGAATGGTCGTAATATCAAGCTCAAAAACTGACTAACACCTACCATGAACTGACCGAAAATAAATACAAGATAAAATTAGAGAACTTACTTTTACCTTGGAGAAATGCAAATCACATAGTCATGCGCATGACTCAAGTGAGGAGTGAACTCTAGAAAATAAAAGAAGGAGAGACAGGGTATGGACCTAAAAGGCCCCCACTATCTGAATTGACAACCTTACCCTCTGCGCAATCAAATCACAATGGGAAGAATTGTCAATTCAGATAATGAGCGGGATAAAATATGGTCAACCCAAGCGCAATCGACGTAGGAGCTTTGCATATTCGATCCCTATCTATGGTTACCTAGGAAAAATTTTGCGACTTGGGTTTAGACGCTTGTGTGTGCAGGTGTTGTGATCCTCAGAATATGCAAGACATGCACGACAATTGATATCAAAACAGCACTTTTGATATAAAAATGTGTGAAATTAAACATAATCCCAACACCAAGCCTGCAAAACAAATGGGTTAGCCAAACACTCCGCCCCTTATAACTCCCATCCTGCAAAAACATATAACACCTATAGAATGAGTCCCAAGCAAAATCGCCAGAAGCGAGATATCCATGAAATTTTCATTGGCTTAAGTCCACTAAGACTTTTAAAATTTCGAAAAAATTCAAGTATTCCAATTGGTATCTTTTTTCGAAAATTTAAAAATCCCGTCCCCAGTGGAGTCGCCAAGCTGTCGCGACCCTCTAAAAATATTTTTATTAATTCTAGGGGTTAACGGATTATTAGGTTAATTAGATTTGACTAACCTAATGCGGACCCTCCCAAGCCCTACCGAATCGCAACTTTGGTTTTTGTTTAAATGATTTTGAAATTTGGAGTCGCCACTAATCGTTCTTGGTAGGTCGATTAGAAACCTAAATAAATTAGCGGGAGAACTAATTTATTCCTGCGAACCAGAGATTATGAGCTCGGGGACTTGGTTACACTAGTTAATTAAAACTAATGCCCTTTCGGTACCTTAATTTCATGGATATCCTAATCCGGCAACTCAGGCTTGGTTTATTCCTAAAGCTCTAGTAGGGTATTCTCTTTTGTGTTTTCACTTTTTAAATAGGATGCATGGATGGTATATATTTTTATTTGTTATATTTTTTTAAGTGTTAAAGATTCCCTGAAGCCGAAAGAGGGAGTGTGTTAACGACTTCTGTGCAGTATTACGACCTACTCATCTTTTGGGTCTGATGATTCAAAAATTAAATTATAGGAAGTACATGACAGGGAATAAACACCTCCAATGGGAGGCCTAGCATTGGCTTGGCTCTTCCCTTTGGGATTTAAGGTACATGTATTTAAGTTGCAAGTATTTAAACTACTGTAAGTAAAAACCTCCAATGGGAGGCTAAGCATTGGCTTGGCTCTTCCCTTTGGGATTTAAGGTACAGGTATTTAAGTTGCAGGTATTTAACTACTGTAAGTA
Source organism: Psidium guajava (assembly GCA_016432845.1). NCBI lineage: Eukaryota > Viridiplantae > Streptophyta > Magnoliopsida > Myrtales > Myrtaceae > Psidium > Psidium guajava. Next base: position 39,336,903 of record CM028228.1, read on the forward strand.
AAAACCTCCAATGGGAGGCTAAGCATTGGCTTGGCTCTTCCCTTTGGGATTTAAGGTACAGGTATTTAAGTTGCAGGTATTTAACTACTGTAAGTAAAAACCTCCAATGGGAGGCTAAGCATTGGCTTGGCTCTTCCCTTTGGGATTTAAGGTACAGGTATTTAAGTTGCAGGTATTTAACTACTGTAAGTAAAAACCTCCAATGGGAGGCTAAGCATTGGCTTGGCTCTTCCCTTTGGGATTTAAGGTGCAGGTATTTAACTACTGTAAGTGAAAACCTCCAATGGGAGGCTAAGCATTGGCTTGGCTCCTCCCTTTGGGATTTAAGGTGCAGGTATTTAAGTTGCAGGTATTTAACTACTATAAGTAAAAACCTCCAATGGGAGGCTAAGCATTGGCTTGGCTCTTCCCTTTGGGATTTATGGTGCAGGTATTTAAATTGCGGATGGACTTTGTCCTCTCCATTTTGGGGTATGAATTTTTTAAAATGAAATACAACGAATTGATTCAACAATTTGAAATTTGTGCGCACTTGAGGACTCCTCCAAGCCGATTTTGTGCTTCCATAGGATTGATCATTGATATAGAGCTGCGGCTTCCTGACATAAAATAGAATGAAGTGTTAGTATACAAAATATGTGCTAATCTGCACCTAAAACCAGAAGAGTAGAAAGAGTACTTATCTCCCATTTTTTTGGGAGGGATTTCTATAATTGATTTTCGCTCTCTATGTTCCCAATATAGAGAGTTTCTTTTGAATTAAGAGGGACTTTTAGTCACAGATCAGTTGAGAAATCGGTGGACAGCTTAGGAGCTTGTCTGGGCCGATTTTTGCATCTCGACGAGATTTTTGCTGTTGACGTAAAGATATCCTTCTCCTGACATAAAATATGGAAGAAAAAGGAGATGGAGAAAGTGTATACAATTTGTGCTAATTTGCGAGTAAAACCATAAATAAATGAATAAATAAAAACACTTAGCTTGAATTTGTTTGCTCGTTGACGAGGATGAACTCTTGATTTATATTGATCGATGAAGGAATTTGTGATGATAACCCCTAGTTTTAAACTCCCATCATCTTCAAAATTCTCTCTCTTTTGGTATTTTCTTTCTCTCAAAATTTTCTTCAATCTCCAAAAACTCTCTCAAACATCCAAAATTTTCTCTCCAAAAAATTCTCCCAAACACTTCAAATTTTCTCTCTCAAGAATCCCCTCTCAAGCTCACTTCTTCCTCCTTTTATAACCTCCTCATCTATCTCCCATTCTAATTTTTCCACTAACTCTATCTCCCATTCTAATTTCTCCACTAACTCTTCTTCATTTTCATCTTCCATTCTCCATCTCTATCTCACATTCTAATCTCTCCACTAACTCTTCTTCATCTTCATCTTCCCTTCTCCATATTTATCTCCCATTCTAATTTCTCCACTAACTCTTCTTAATCTCCATCTTCCCTTCTCTATTCTTATCTTCCATTCTAATTTCTCTACTAACTCTTCTTCATCTCCATCTTCCCTTCTCTATTCTTATCTTATTTTCTCCATCCATTCTTCTCCAACTTCTCTTCTTCATCTCCTCTTCTTCATCTTCCCTTCTCTATTCTAATTTATCCACTAACTCTTCTTTTTATTATTTGTAAAATAATCCTTCAAGAGTTAGGTATTTGCACTCTAGTCCTTGAATTTTAAGTATTTACAATTCAGTCCCTGAAAAAAATATATTTCTTTAAGTCCAAATCTCCTCACAATTTTTGACACACCAAAATTTACCACATGTCAACTTTAAGCTCATTTCTTGTCGCTGAAAATAATGCATAATTTAATTAAAGCCCTTTTGCAAAATTAAGTCATTCTGGGTATAATTGGGCCAAGATGAAAATTTAAAATATTAGAAGACAATGTCACAACTCATAAAAAGTGAAAGTTAAAAATAAGTTGACTCAAATTAAATTTTTTTAGGCCCGATTCGAGATTATACTCGTGAAGGAACACGTGACTTGAATTGGATTTTTTTGAATTTGCGATGGCCAATATGGAAATAGATTTAAAATAAAAATATTAACTATCTTTGTGTATTTTTTGGCCTCAAATGTTATTTTTTCAAAATTTTCAAATATTTTTGTATTTTTTTTTTAAAAATTAAAATATATATAATATGAAAAATCAAAATTCGTTCCCTAGGCTTGGCTAAGGTTCCCAAAGTTGATTTTTCAATTTTATGAATTTTTATGGATTTTCTATTAATTTTCGAAAATAAATAAATAAAAAATACGTAAAAATACTGAAAATATGCAAAATCGTTTTTTGGTCAAAATTGGTTCCCTAGGCTTGGCTAAGGTCCCCAAAGTTGATTTTTCAATTTTATGAATTTTTATGGATTTTTTATTACTTTAGCAATAGAAAAAATGATTAAAAATCAGGTGTCAACAATCTTCATAGTCAAAATATGATATGCCCTTTTGGTTTTGATGTTTTGATTGAGTATGCTTGATTGATGCGCATTTTGAGTCTTTCTTTATATTTGAATAGGCCATTCCATTGCGCGTTCTGACCATCTTCCGCAATAATTTCTAGCTACCTTGACGCGCATGCTATTTTGGGGATGATTTGCAACTGTTTCTGATTGTGTTGCTACAATTATTCCTCGATCGAAGAACTCTCCTTAATCAGTCTTCAATGTGCACATTTTGAGCCAATCGACGGTATGCTTCGCTTGAACTATGCCCGTTGGAAAACCATGATTGATGAGCTCATCGGGTGCTACATCGATAGGTCATGTGGGTCTACTTTATTGGCATGCCCTTCATGAGCTTATGGGTCAAGCATATTATCATGGCCCAGTTTGGGCAAGTCACATTCTTACAATTCCACCTTTGTTTAGCCAAAAATGGTGGTCGGCGAAATTACTTTCACCGAACATTATTTCTTCGGTTTCATTAAGAAGGATGGGTTTCGTGGCGATTTCGAATAGGAAGTCTCTATGGATCGCAAAGGAACGAATATGCTTCGTCGAAATTTAATCGACGACGAAACACAAAACACTTTGCTGGAATTTAATCGATGACAAAGTGAGATGATGAAGAGATACAATGCCGGAATTTAATCAATGACAAAGCATCCAAACCTACGACGAAAGTGTGCGAATTGAAAGGTACGAGGACGTAAAGTTGCGGGAAACATAAACTGCAGAAAGTAAAGATAGAAAAATAAAAAATGTGGAGTTCTGTCAGTGATTGAAGGGGTATAACAAAGAGCACACTTAAGGTATTTATAACCCTTACAAGCAGCAGTTACACAAAACGGATAACTCCTTTCAGTGGTTACCAGAAGTCACTTTACGAAAGGACAAGACATAAACAACCAATAATTATCTTCGTGTCGGTTGCTCACAACTAACTTCATTTCGGTGGTTACCAGAAGTTACTGCCCGAACGGATAATCCATAATCGACCAATGGTTATCTACAGTTGCTCACAAATAACTCCCTTTTGGTGGTCATCGAAAATTATTGTATGAACGGATAAGCCATAACCGACCAACGCTTATCTTCGTGTCAATGGTTATCTTTGCATTGGTACTTATTTTCATGTTGGTTGCTCAATGTCGATGCCGATAACTTTATGAGAAGCTTCAAGACATTCGTCAGTAACTTCACGTTGCATCATCGATGACTTCACTGCCGAATTGTTGACTCCCTTCAAATTGTTGGTAACTTTGTTAATTATTGATCAAACTCTATTCTTATCAGTTAGGTTTGATACTTGCCGATAGTAGCTAAAAGTTGGTCATTTTTGGGTGTCAACAAATGTGCCATTAAAAGAGTTGAATGATTCATGGATCATTCTATTCTTTTATATTAAATAACCAGGCATCAACATGTGCCCCATTGTCATCAGCAAATTCAATTTTCTTTTGCCGAATGTTATCTTGGTCAGATTTGTCATTGGACATGTTTTTTTTTCATGGAAGCCACATTTTGTGTAAAATCTTCTTGCTGCCATCTATCTTTGTCCTCAAGTAATAGCTCATAGTCGGACACTCTCATTGCCAATTCAAATAAATCAGCGAAGTTTTGGCCTTTGAATTTTTCTATTAGATTGAATTTCAATCCATTAAAAGCCAAATTCGTGGGTTCTTTCTCTAAGAATGGGTAAAGCATTCGTTTCTAGCCTTTTCGAATCGAGTAACAAATTGATCGGTCGACTTGTTATCATATTAAAAGAGTGTAGCCAAATCGGAAATCGATATCTCTGGCGTCATTCAATAAAATTGAGAGTTGAATTGTTTCTCCATCTCTACCCAATTACACACCGAAGTAGGTGGTAATTCGATTTACAAAGCAAAAGCAGTTTTTGATAGAGACAAAGGAAACAACTTAAGTTTGTCTTTGCTTCTCCACATTGGGTGACAAATCGATAAATATGTTCGATAGTCAATTGTTCATCTTTGCCGGTAAAATTGGCAAATTCGAGGAGTTCAAAACCTCTTGGATATCGTATTATATCTACCCAATTGGCGTAATGTTTTTGATATATGGGTCTCGACATCATTCCTCCTTCTACTCCTGTACATTGTATCAGCCATGCATTGACCTTTGAGTGGATCAAACGCCCGAACATCATTTCCTCCTTACCCCCTAGGCGGAGATGAGGGCTTGGCATATTATTCGCTTGACATGTTGCGCGAGGACCACATTTTCTGAGGTAAACAGGAGCACCGACGCTGACGTCTTTTGGGTTCGACAAGTTAACTACTCCCATTGGAGGATACCGTGCATTACTAACCAGTCTAACATTATCACTGGCATTTGGCAACAGGTTGACTCTCGGTTTCTCGACAGGAGTGAGCATAGTTCGAGTTGATTTGTTTCCCTCAAAAATCGTGGACTAGACTAATGGCATCGGTTCTCAATTTTAGGAACCGTGGATCGACCGGACCACAAGTTCGATCCGATTCTGAAGTGGTCTAATAGAATCGATAAAATGAAAACAACACCGAACATTGGTTTTGCTGTTGCTGATTAGGCCTCATCAGTGCTGATGTTAATGTTGTAACCCATCATCGTCCTTATCATGCAATCCTTTCAAAGCATGTGGTCCAGTTCCAAGAAAATCTTTTCATGCAGGTACTTCAACCCTTTTCCCTGAAAATAAGAAACCCACAGGGCAATCGCTAATTTAAGTTGGGGCTTTAGATTTACGTCAGGAAAGACGTCTTCCGAGTTCTTAATATTAGGTTGTCTTCTCTCTTTTTTCAAAAAATCAGAATTAAGTTATGTTTTCATTTTATTTTATTTTATTTTACTTATTTATTTAAAAAAATAAAAATTCATCGATCCGGTTCTCCCTAGAATCGGAAACCGGACTGCTCGGACATCGGTTCCATCTTGAGGAATCGGGACCAGACCGGTGACCTCAAGAATCGGACCAAATCAGTCGGTCCGGTCTGGTTCAGACGGTTTCCAGTCCAGGCTGTGCATTTGGTCACCCTAATTCTCAGCCGTCGATGCCATAACGTTCAGTCTCCGATCCAAACATGAAGGATTCCCATCAACATTGACTTGTGGGAACCCACTTATATTTTTAGGATTATTAGTGATGTGTCCAACGACTCCAATATGATTCATGCGGTTAGTGCTATCGGTCCTCTGGAGCACGTTTGGATACTCGCCGGATTCGAACCTCCACTTCCACTCGGGATGGCAAACGTTGTCGGCACGATGTCTCCAGGCGAATGCATTCCTTGTCCTGAAAAAGGTTGACTGGACAAACTAAGTTTGGACGTCAATCCAGTTACCATATCGGCAATCATCGGTTTGAGAACGTTAGAGAGATGGTTGATCACATAGTTGGCGAACTCATTTTGGTGTTCGTCAAATATTCTCTTCACAGTAGCCAACATATGAGGATTTGGTGCAACTTCTCTCGACTGATTTTTACTAAGACAGAGAGAAAAATCTGCCCCGTAGCATTGGTCACCTTCTATTGTTCGGTTTCAAACTGCTAAAGATCCGAAATCTCTTAGACTTATCACTACCATTGGTATCGTTACCCACGGCATTATTTGACTTTGGATGACACCTTGTTCTCGGCATTGGATTTACTCGAGCCGAATCACAAATGATCTTACCGAATGTGGCAAAAAGATGTTTCGCCAAACATGACCGTTGGTGAAAAACCTTTCATCCAATGCCGTTCCTTCAATTTTATTAAGAAGGGACGTGTTTCATAGCGAATCTAGATAGGAAGTCACAATGGATCACTAGGAAGGAATATGCTTCGTTGGAATTTCATCAATGGCGAAGCACAAAAACCTTTACCAAAATTTAATCGACGATAAAGTGAGATGATAAAGATATATAGTGCTGGAATCTAATCGACGACGAAGCATCTAAAACTACGACTAAAGTGCGTGAATTAAAAGGTACGAGAATTTAAAGTCGCGGGAAAAACAAACCACAGAAAGTAAAGATAGAAAAATAAAATAAAAAAATATTGAGTTCTGTCATTAACCGAAGGATTTTACAAAGGCCACGCTTAGGATACTTATAACCCTTACAAGCGGCGGTTACCCATTGCGCGAGAGGACAAACAACAGCCAAATGTTGAATCATTATTGGCCAAACTCTGTTCTTATCGGCTAGATTTGACACTTGCCGCTAACAGCCAAAAGCTGGCCATATCGGAGCCGACGGTATAGCCGTGCGTCCGTGCATATTATTAAACCCCGTAGGCGTACGGCGTAGAAAAGTGGAAGTCAAATCTCAAAGATCGTACCGATCGCCTTTAATCTCACATGCATGCAGGGACAGAAGCTCGACTGCCACCATAGGAGAGCTGTCTGCTTCTTGCTGCAAAATAGCATGCGACGATAGCATCTCATGCGTGGAAAATTACTCTTTACTTTCTCTTTGTCCATGCCTCTCAGAAGGTTCATACGTTCGATTTGCATAAATCAGGATTGGTGCAATCATGCTATGTATGTACATATGTTGTATTCGCCCCGTATTGCAATGTATAACGAGCGTAATCTGCATTTTCAATAACAATAAATCATATGGCGTTCGAGTAATATCCAGAACGGAATGACTCCTTTTGCAAAATGACGTGACGGGTTGTGATAGAATGTTTAAGTAAACAAGCGTCATTCGAGTTTTTTAATGCAAACCTTTCGTTGCGGTTTTCTTGAGTTTTAATTACCGTGCATGTATGTCAACGTTATATGTGGCAATGCTTCTTCTTCACCTTTCATGTAGTCGATCGTACTCAAAAAAGTTCTAAACCTATTGTGATTGTGTCAATTCAGTCCTAAACTTTTTAATTATGACAATCGAGATCTAAATTTTCTGACAATTTGCCAATATAGTTCATTTGGTCAATTTTGGCCGAAAATCAATAACGCAGACACTAGCCATTCTATGTTGTGCGACGGACACTCTTTGCAAAAGAATTCGGTCCTTTCTAAGACTTTTCCCGTCGATCAACTCTCTCACGGTGTCCTCTTGGGCCACACTAATCCACCGAACCGTACTCATCTTGATATCCTCCATGAAAATGCACTTTACAAATGGTCCTCCTCCTCCCCCTCCTCCCTTCAACTTTGTGATGACATGAAGCCTATAAATAATCTCATATACCGCTTTTGCTCTCCATCCAAAAACACCAGAACTACCAAGCATGGCGGGTATTTCTAGCTTGAGATCAGCGATGACGATCGCTATTGCCGCTTTCCTTCTCTTTGCAATGCCTTCGGCAATTGCCCAGCCGCCCACCTACGAAACTCTCACACTGCCACCAGGAACCGGCGGCCCCAAAGCTTTTGCCTTCAACCTCCTCGGAGGTGGACCCTACACCAGCATCTCCGACGGTAGAATTGTGAAATACGTTCCTCCGTTCGGTTTCATTGACTTCGCCTACACAGCACAAACTCGGTAATTTTCGCTCTTGAGCCAAAGGGCTCCTGCAATATTAAGCCCGCTAGTTAAAGTTAAGACTTTTGAATACACATAACCAGTACATACGAATTCGTTTTATTTCATGTCTTCCACTGTACATACACATGCCATTTTTTCCTGTGCGTTTCGGGATGATTCAGGAACAAGACGTTCTGCGACGGGCGATGCGACGGTGGGGTTGATCTGCGGGAGGCCATTAGGGATTGCATTCAGCAGTCTTCAGGATCTCTACATCTGTGATGCTTACTTGGGGCTTTACGTGGTCGGCCCTCTCGGAGGACAAGCGACCCGGCTCGTTTCTTCCGCCGAAGGCTCGCGGATCCGCTTCTGTAATGGCTTGGATGTCGATCGTAAAACTGGTTCGGTCTATTTCACAGACGCTAGCGCCAATTATGTGCTCAGGTACGCACTATTAGCTTTCAAGAGAAAACTGTGTTTTTTTTTTTTTAATGAAAAGTGAGAAGTTTACTACGTTTATCAAATGATGCTTACTTGATAACACAGTTTCCTCCATCACTTACAACATATAATCTTCTAAATCAATCTTAATTAGCATCCGTTGTCCATAACACTAGGATGTCCAGGTAATTTTCCTTTTCCTTTTTTTCCTTCTTTATCTTTGCATCAGCAATGCCACCCAAGCCTACCTGACTGGGGACAGCACCGGAAGGCTACTGAGATTTGACCCGAAAACTGGACAAGTTGCCGTGTTGGCGAGGGGGCTTTCGGGTCCTGGCGGCGTCGCTGTGGCTGCTGACAGTTCCTACCTCCTCATCACCGAGTTCATCGGCGGCACCGTCAAGAAGTACTTCCTAACTGGCCCGAGAGCCAACACGATTCAGACCTTGTTAAACGTCTCACTTGCGAGCTCCATCAGTGGAACCCTGGCCGGAGAGTTTACGCTTACGGAGAGCAGGGAGAGCGTAAGGCCCATCATACATAGAGCACTAAGGATCAACGGAAACGGAATGGTTCTGGCGAATGTGTCCATCGGCGGCCCTTACAACAACGTTACCGCCCTCACCGCAGTTCAAATCTCTGCTCCGTTTGTTTACATTGGGGCTCTGTATGCCACCTTTGTTGGCAAGGTCCTGGCGTTGGAGCTGCCGCTCTTTTAAAGTGCGAACGCCGCATGAGTGTAACTGCGGCGCTTCTAAAGTATAAAGATAATAACGATGGTGATAGCGGCTGAATCAAACACCGACTTCCACTAATGCTGAATGAAGACATGAATTTTGTGCTGAAGTTATTGTTTATTTCGCACTTGATTTTGCAGCATTACGGCGTTAGAACATTTAAATATTAAATCATGCACACATGATAATTTAAATTTGATCCTACCAATTTTTTTATCACACTGAACTGGCCCGAAAATAAATGTTGTTCGCTTTTCACTTTCTGCACACATTCCAACCATTTCCATTCGTAGTTTATGTCCAGTTTCAGTCATCGAATTTTTTTAAGAACAAAAATAAACGTTGGAACGAAGACACCTAAGCCAATTCGAATCTCATATTCCAACATAGGCTAAATGTGATCTATATCGAACTGTTTCGAGTGATCTTCTCCTCTTTATATCTTCGGTACTGAAATATGATATGTTATTTCGGGTTTTTTGATGTCTTGATTGCTTACGCCTGATTGATGCGCGCATTGAATCTTCTTGCATATTTAAATGGGCCATTTCTTTTACGCGCCTTGAATTTATTTGACAGGACTTTCTAACTGTTTTGACTTGCGCTCTACTCTAAGAACGATTTGCAATTGCCCTTGATTCTTAAATTACGATTATTATTGTAAAGTCGATGGATCCACCTTGACTCAGTCTTTAACTCTTGTGCACGCTTTGAGTCAATCGATCGTGGCCATGTGTCACAAACTTTGCTTGAACTCTTCCCATTGAAAACTCATGATCGATGTTCTCATCACGTAGAATCTTAGGTTATGCACGTCATTAGATGAGGGTGCACTATATCTACGTGCATATGAAAAATACCAACTATATTGGGTTGCGTTAATCCAGGATTGCATTCATGCATCTTTCCTAATTTAGGAATTCATATATTTGACGCAGAGAAATCATGCAGTAATTTAAGAAATCGTGAATTTTAGTTAGTGCACGACTATGATTTTTTTTTTTTTGGGTAAGGATGCACGACTATGATTTAATTCAGTTTATTATGTAGATTTGGGGGGTGATTTCCAATCTCCAATTCATAAAGAAAACCCAAAAATGTTCCATCAATGTCCCACGTAGAGTGCATTTAAATGTAAAGTTAATCATCTGCGTTACATATTGTGCGTCATTTACTGAGTCACATTGCCTTAGGAATTAATTTAATTAACATATATAGAATGCATTAGAATTAATGCGTGTTCGATTTCGTTGCATACTTTTAATGGTTATTATGCATGCCACTCAGAATTCAAGCAATACATGTTAAGTTAGAATATGCATGCTTATGTCATGATGTTTGATCTGCACTGGTCTTTAGGGAGGTTGATGTTAAGTCATTTGAATATGTCTAAGCTAATCTTTGATTCATATAATTCATATGTGTAAGCACATCATTGCTTGTTCATCTCCTGAGTTATAGTCTGCAGAAACCCCGTTTCAATGAACGATAATGAGGCTTTGCTGGTGTTTGCTCATTCATCAAGGTTCTATATTTAACGCAATGTATTTACCTTTTTTCATTATTGAGTGTTACATTATTATTTGCGCACCCGCATGTTTACGAATTTTTTTTTTTAATTTAGAATTTTTTTTCTCTTCTTTGATGCATATTTTGTTTTCGGGACATGATATTCGTGTGTATCCATTTAGTGTGGTTGTATGCAGTTGGTTTCTACATAAAATAATTTGGGATGTGATATCTTTTACACTCAAATTTCACAAAAAAAAGGGGGGGGGGGGGATGAGTAGAGCTTCAGAGATTTAATTTGATGGAAGTTGGAACAATGATTTTAAAAAGTGAGACAATTCAAATACAAACTAAGCTAGGCTCTCATGAGTGGCTTTGGAAAAATACACGGAGCCCACTTCCTGAAATTATGTTATCAAGAGTTCAATTTTAATTTACAAGTTTCTGGTTGTCAATGAAACCTATATTCTCGTAAACAGATTTAATAATATAAATTGAAAAAAAAAAGACAAAGGGAATAAAGATGCGGATCAACTTTAATTGACAAGTTTCTGGTTATCAATGAAACTTATATTCTCGTAAAAATATTTAGGGATCCAACTAGGAAAAAAAAAAGAATTCAAATACAAACTAAGCTGGGCTCTTGTGAGTGGCCTCAGAAAAATACACGAGGCCCACTTCTTGAAAGTACGTTATAAGTAGTTCAACTTTAATTTATAAGCTTGTGGCTATCACTGAAACTCATACTCATAAAAAGATTTGATAATTTAACCACAAAAAAAGAGAGAAAAAGACAAAAATAAATAAAAGATATGGATCAACTTTAATTGATAAGTTTCTGGTTATCAATGGAACTTGAATTCTCATAAAAAGATTTTATTATTTAACCTGAAAAAAAGAGAAAAAAAGACGAAGGAAATAAAAGATGTGGAGACACAGGGCCCGATGGCATAAAATCAACCATACGAGCTACATCCCCATTTGTAATTTTCTTAAAATTAAATTATTTTAACCAAATTATTTCTTATGTGGTGGTTCATTGGGAAATCAAACCCCATCTTATCTCTTCAAAACCATATATTTTCAAGGGATAATGACACAAATAGTACATGAACTTTGACTCAATATGTAATGTGATCTTTCGAATTTTTAATTTGATCAATATGATTTCTAAATTTTAGATCAATATGTAATGTGGTCCCTGGATTTTTAATTCCACTAATATGGTCTTCGAACTTTTAAAACATGTTCAACTTATTTCTAAACTATAAGAAGATATTCAATATAGTTTTTCTATTAATTGAAGTTCAGGGATAGCATTGAAAATTTTCTTATAGATTAGGACTAAATTAAACATGTTTCAAAAATTTGAGCCTACATTTAACAAATTGAAAGTTTATGGACCACATTACACATTAGACTAAAATTTATAGACTATATTAGTTAAATTGAAATTTTAGAAATCATTGAGCTAAAGTTTAAATATCATTTATATCATTTTTGTGATGTTTAACAATGTCTCAAGGACACGAAATATCTAAAAAATTCTGTTGACTTGCGTCATCTCTTGTGATTGTGGTTACTAATTAATTATTGCGAAGCAATTGATTGGAGCGATGATATTGATGTGTTTGACACGTCAAAAGCACAATCTCTGTCTATGTTTTAAGGGAAAAAGAAATAGAAAAGTAACCTTAAAATTTTGCTTGAACATTGGCAAAAACCCCGCGCAAGGTGTTGAATTATTAAAATATTACAATACAATTATAATTAAAAAAATTGGTAATTTGAAATCCTCAAGATGATTATCTCATGATGTCATGATTCTATTGCATACTTAAGTTGAATTTGATTTTTTTTTATCATCATACAATTTATCGAAGATAGTTTTTCATGACCCGTCAGAATAACTTTTAATTATTTGAACCAAAAGAATAGGATTAAAAAAAAGCCATATCAGATGTACGTCAAATTTTAAATAAATTTTATTTCTTCAACAACACAACAATTAAATGTGAAAATCGAAAATATCTTGTCTTCTTGTGTATTACAACCCAACTATATAGATATAAATTATGATTATCTCTATTTGCCGAGTGGATCAATTATTAGAATGGGAATTGATCACTCAATAAATATAGTTTGATCGATGATGGAGCACCATTAAAATAGGATCTAGTGGTTAAAGTTTTTTTCCCACGTTGACTTGTATCTTAATTTCTTTTTTTCTTTTTATTTTATTTTTTTTCTTTTTAAGTAATTGGTTTCTTGTGTGAGAGGCCAATTAGGGTCTATTTGGCAATGATTTTAATTTGAAAAAATAATTCTAATTAGAATCATATTTTTTATTGATGATTTTTAGGAAATTGGATGTGTTTGGTAATTGTATACAATTTCTGTTCTTGAAAACAATAGGCAGCGAGAATTTTTTTTTTACAATTTTTAAATTAAAATTTTTAATTTTTTTAATTTCTCCTTTTTTATATTCTTTAAAATTTTTAAAATTTTGCATTTTTTATTTTTTAAAATTTTAATCCCACCTTTTTAAAATTTTTAACATTTCTTGTTAAATTTTAAAGCTGATTTTTAAATTTAATTTTTTTAAAAAAATGTATTTTAAAAATTAGTTGTTAGTAAATTTTCAAATCTAATTTTAATTTTTTTTTAAAGCTTAGAAGCTCACATGGAAGTCTATGTGGACTTAATCTTTTTAAAAGAACTAAGACATTGATCTCTTTTGCAATTCTCAAAAGTGGTTCATTTTCTAGAATCAACTTTTTTTTTTGCTCCAAAACTGTTACAAAAAACAGAATCAGACTTATTTACGTTACCAATTATATCTCTCATCCTTTTTATTTCGAGGCGCAAAATCAGAAAATCAGAATTGTTCACAAACAGGTCCTTATTTACAACAATTTGAAAAGCCCATGTCCAATTGTGTGTCATTCTAATTTCACCTACTTATAGAATATTTTTATTTTAGGGTAGGAAATCCACGTGGATTAATCCAATAAAGTCATCCAAAAGATTTAGGAGTAAAGTACAATAGGTGTAGGATTTTTGTATCTGTTGACACTTAATTTTTGACTAATTTTAATTTCAAATTTTTTTTGGAAAATTCATAAAAATTTATAAAATAGAAAAATCGACTTTGGGGACCTTGACCTAGCCTAGAGAATCAATTTTGAGCAAAAAATAATTTTCCATATTTTTAGCATTTTTCTGCATTTTATTTTCACAAATTTATAAAAAAAATCAATTAAAAATGAGAAAATTGAAAAATAAAATTTGGGGACCTCAGCCTAGCCCAGAGCACCAATTTTGAGTAAAAAATAATTTCCCATATTTTCCATATTTTTCTGCATTTTATTTTTAAAAATTCATAAAACAAAAAATTAACAAAAAATGATAAAATTGCAAAATCAACTTTGGAAGCCTTGCCCAAACCTAGGGAACCAATTTTGAATAAAAAAAAATTCCTTATTTTTCGTATTTTTAATATTTTTTAGAAATTAGAAAAATACTAAAAAAATTAATAAAAAATAGCATTCGAGGCCAAAAAAATGCAAAAACAAAATAGTAAATATTTTTATTTTAACTTTCTCTTCATTTTGGATGAATAAATTTTGAAAAATTTAATCTGTAATTTAGAGTTTACTTGTTAATTTCATTTTTTGATTATTTAAATAATTTCTATAAATTCCATTTTAGCTCTATAATTTTCTGAATTTGCATTTTTAGAGTTGTGTCATCCTCCTCTATTTTTAAAAATTAAAATCCAGTCCAAAATTCCCATGAATTGTCCAATTTCGTTAAAAAGGACCAGAATGCAATTTTTTATTTTCCAAATTAGTCCCTAAAATCACTAAAAATGCAATTAAAAATTTTGTAGGGATTCAATTGAAAATAGGGAAACGTCACCCCCTAGATTTTGGCCTCCTAAATCCATTGGTGGTGCCAATTTTTGCAAAAAAGGCCATTTAGACTTTAGATTTTGCAAAATGGGTTCTCGGATCAAACCCAAAAATTGGGATTTTTGTGCAAATACTGGAGAATTTCTGGGAAAAATATCATTTTTAAGTAAATACAATGCCCCTGAGTCCAATTTTGGTGTCAATTTTAGAAGAAATAGGCTATTTTGGGGTTAATTTGAGATTTATGGCCAAAGCGAGTCGACTGGGTCGGATTGATCCGACTCAATGACTCGCACTATTCATTGTCTTCTCCAGAGGCTTTTGGCACGTGTGTTGATTTGAAACGGGAAGAAGTCTTTTGAGAACAGGAAGATTCACAGAGATTTTTGGCATAAATCAAAGGGAAATCTTCATTCGATTGACGAAGTTTCTAGAGAGAGATTTGAGGGTTCTGTTGATGGGGTTTTAAGGAGAGATTTTTGCAGAGAATATAAAAAGGGAGAGGGGCCGAGAGCTTGGGGGGCTCGGGAGGACCATATCACGAAGAACCAAGTCCCGGAATTGGCATCACGAGTTTCCTGAAGCTCAGGAGGATCATCAGGATTAAACGGTGAGTCATTTCATCGCTATTGCAGTCGAGTGCTGTTGATGTACAGTTGAAGGTCCATCAATGGCGGATCTTGCATTTCTCAACTATTCTTCACAATTCTTGGCTTCAAATGTTCTTACGATTGTACTGCTTCCATTTCCACTTTGCCCTTGCATCTTCGTCGTGTAAAACCCTTGGCCGTTCTCTCCACCCTCGAATTGATCGCAAGCTCACACGCTCGTTTTATACGTCAAGCAGGGCCGCACGACCCTCAAGCAAGTCTTCCTACCTCTCGTGGATGCTCCCAATCTGATTTATGCAGCTTGTTGACGTGTGCTTGCTGGGTGTTAGCCTCTTCGTCGGAGCAATTCCCGGTCGAAGTGACGGGGGTTGTTCCGGGTGGTTTTAGGGTCTAAACTTTGGGTGTGTACGTTTTAGGATGGTTAGGAATGGGCTCGGATCGGATGCAAGGAGTTTTCAGTGGATTTTGACCATTTTTAGGTCTACCGGCGAGACGCCAGCAATGTTCGCTAGCGCCAGTCGTCTTTCCCAATTGAAAAGTTGACCAGGTTAACCTTGGCTAGACGGGTCAATGATGATGTGGCACCGACATGGCTATCCACGTCGGATGCCACGTCAACCCGATTGTCCTAACCAATTAGGGCCTATAATGAGTTGATCGGACGATTGGAATTAGGCCACGTGTTTAGATTTGAGATTTTCTGAATAAAAACTCTTGAATTCGAATTATCCGAGAATTTTTAGAAATAAAGAGAGAAAATATTAATGAATGGCCGAGATTTAGTTTGTACTTTGATGTAAGCCGTCGGATTTGGGATGTTATTTGGACAATTGAGATCAGGTCTTAGGGTTGATCTCAGCCACAGATTGAGTGGGAAGGACGAGCACCTAGATTAAAGCCACGTAGGATCAAAAATAGGCGGGAAAATTAGGAAATTAAAGTAAAATAAAAACAATCGAAAATTTTAAAATAAATCACCAAAACTACGTCATTTTTGCGTCGGGTTTATGATAGTGGGCTTTGGGCCGATTCTGGGTATTGGGTTGGGTCAAGTCGACCCAATCTGTATAACTTGAATTTAAAAAAAAGTATTAAAAAATAATAAAATGTTAAGAAATTATTCAAAAAAATAAAAAATAATAAAAAATCAGTAAAAAGGAAAGTAAAAACTGTGTCGTTTTAGCTTAGGATTGTAACAAAGGGTCGGGTCAGTTAGACCGAAACAACTTGACCGGGTCCGTAGAACTAAATAAATATAAAAAAAATAATAAAAAATTAAACAAAAATAAAATAAAGAAAATAATGACAGAAAAATAACAAAAAATAAAAAAAATCAGGGAAAATCATAAAATAATTTTAGAAAAATCACAGAAAATTCAAAAAAATTAGAAGTAGAGGGAAAATAAAAAATAATAAAAATAAAAATGGGGAAATAAATAGAAAAGTCCATAAAAATCATAAAAGTTCCTCAAAAATTAGAAAAATTCAGAAAGTGTAAAACAAAATAAGGGAAAATTTTAAATAAATGAATAAGTAAATAAAAAATAAAATAATAATAATAATAATAATAATAATAATAAAAGTTAAAAGATCAGAAGATTTCAGGAACTATAGAAAAATAAAGGAAAAGCAAAAAATAATAATAATAAAATCACAAAAATTCCAAAAAAACTCTAAAAAAACCAGAAAATAGGAAAAATCCTGGAAAAGATTAAAAAAAATTCCAGAAATGCCCCCTCAAAAATAGAAAAGTCCTTAGAAAATAATAAAATAAATTAATTCAAAAAATTCAGAAAAATTTGGAAAAACTCAGAAAATTCTAAAAAACAATTATGAAAATTAATGGAGAACTATACTCGACTGGTTCGACCCATTTTTACGTTTTCGACCTCCCGAGTCTTGGGAAATTACCATTTTGCCCCTCTGGCGAACTTGACTCAAATTTTTCCAAATCATCCCCAAGCGTAGTTGGCATCCTTCCTAGGTTCCTAAGACTCCTCTAAGATTCTTCTTGACTTGTCTTGACTTGATGCAATGTGATTCTTTTATTCATTGACTGTGCATTTATTTTTCATGGTTGTGATTGATAGGCTAGTTTTCCCGCTTGTATAAACCCCTTAGATCTTTATGATTTACCTTACCCAAAGAATACTTGCATGAACCTCTTAGATTAAGAAATCACTCAACTTAGGTACCGAAATAGCGTCAATAGAAATACTGACGTAACTAAGTCCCCAAATCTAGATATCTGGTTTTCGCAGAATTGAACGATCCCTCCCAATTGTTCGATAGGGTTTTCAATCATTGTTCACACCTGATTTTTAATCATTTTTTCTATTTCTAAAGTAATAAAAAATCCATAAAAATTCATAAAATTGAAAAATAAACTTTGGGGACCTTAGCCAAGCCTAGAGAACTAATTTTGACCAAAAAATGATTTTTCATATTTTCAGTATTTTTTAGTATTTTTATTTTCGAAAATTCATGAAAAATAAAGAAAAAATGAGAAAATTGTAAAATCAACTTTGGAAGCCTTGGCCAAGCCTAGGCAACCATTTTTGAACAAAAAATAAATTTCATATTATATATATATTTAAAAAAACAAAATACAAAAATACTTGAAAATTTTGGAAAAATAATATTTGAGGCCAAAAAAAATACACAAAGATAGTTAATATTTTTATTTTAAATCTATTTTCATATTGGCCATCGCAAATTCAGAAAAATCCAATTCGAGTCACGTGTTCCTTCACGAGTATAATCTCGAATCGGGCCTAAAAAATTTTAATTTGAGTCAAATTATTTTTAATTTTCACTTTTTATGAGTTGTGACATTGTCTTCTAATATTTTAAATTTTCATCTTGGCTCAATTATACCCAGAATGACTCAATTTTGCAAAAGGGCTATAATTAAATTCTGCATTATTTTCAGCGGCAAGAAATGAGCTTAAATTTGACATGTGGTAAATTTTGATGTGTCAAAAATTGTGAGGAGATTTGGACTTAAAGAAATATATTTTTTCAGGGACTGAATTGTAAATACTTAAAATTCAAGGACTAGAGTGCAAATACCTAACTCTTGAAGGATTATTTTACAAATAACAAAAAGAAGAGTTAGTAGATAAATTAGAATAGAAATGGGAAGATGGAGAAGAGGAGATGAAGAAGAGAAGTTGGAGAAGAATAGATGGAGAAAATAAGATAAGAATAGAGAAGGGAAGATGGAGATGAAGAAGAGTTAGTAGAGAAATTAGAATGGAAGATAAGAATAGAGAAGGGAAGATGGAGATGAAAAAGAGTTAGTGGAGAAATTAGAATGGGAGATAAATATGGAGAATGGAAGATGAAGATGAAGAAGAGTTAGTGGAGAGATTAGAATGTGAGATAGAGATGGAGAATGGAAGATGAAAATGAAGAAGAGTTAGTGGAGAAATTAGAATGGGAGATAGAGTTAGTGGAAAAATTAGAATGGGAGATAGATGAGTAGATTATAAAAGGAGGAAGAAGTGAGCTTGAGAGAAAACTTTTTTGGAGAGAAAATTTTGGATGTTTGAGAGAGTTTTTGGAGATTGAAGAAAAATTTGAGAGAAAGAAAATACCAAAAGAGAAGATTTTGAAGATGATGGGAGTTTAAAGCTAGGGGTTATCATCACAAATTCCTTCATCGATCAATATAAATCAAGAGTTCATCCTCGTCAACGAGCAAGCAAATTCGAGCTAAGTGTTTTTATTTATTCATTTATTTATGGTTTTACTCGCAAATTAGCACAAATTGTATATACTTTCTCCATCTCCTTTTTTTTCCATATTTTATGTCACGAGAAGGATATCTCTATGTCAACAGCAAAAATCTCGTAGAGATGCAAAAATCGGCCCAGACAAGCTCCTAAGCTGTCCACCGATTTCTCAACTGATCTGTGACTATGTTGACACCTGATTTTTAATCATTTTTTCTATTGCTAAAGTAATAAAAAATCCATAAAAATTCATAAAATTGAAAAATCAACTTTTGGGACCTTAGCCAAGCCTAGGGAACCAATTCTTACCAAAAAATGATTTTTCATATTTTCAGTATTTTTACGTATTTTTTATTTATTTATTTTCGAAAATTAATAGAAAATCCATAAAAATTCATAAAATTGAAAAATCAACTTTGGGAACCTTAGCCAAGCCTAGGGAACGAATTTTGACCAAAAAATAATTTTTCATATTATATATATTTTAATTTTTTTTAAAAAAAATACAAAAATATTTGAAAATTTTGGAAAAATAACATTTGAGGCCAAAAAAATACACAAAGATAGTTAATATTTTTATTTTAAATCTATTTTCATATTGGCCATCGCAAATTCAGAAAAATCCAATTCGAGTCACGTGTTCCTTCACGAGTATAATCTCGAATCGGGCATAAAAAAATTTAATTTGAGTCAACTTATTTTTAACTTTCACTTTTTATGAGTTGTGACATTGTCTTCTAATATTTTAAATTTTCATCTTGGCCCAATTATACCCAGAATGACTTAATTTTGCAAAAGGGCTTTAATTAAATTATGCATTATTTTCAGCGACAAGAAATGAGCTTAAATTTGACATGTGGTAAATTTTGGTGTGTCAAAAATTGTGAGGAGATTTGGACTTAAAGAAATATATTTTTTCAGGGACTGAATTGTAAATACTTAAAATTCAAGGACTAGAGTGCAAATACCTAACTCTTGAAGGATTATTTTACAAATAATAAAAAGAAGAGTTAGTGGATAAATTAGAATAGAGAAGGGAAGATGAAGAAGAGGAGATGAAGAAGAGAAGTTGGAGAAGAATGGATGGAGAAAATAAGATAAGAATAGAGAAGGGAAGATGGAGATGAAGAAGAGTTAGTAGAGAAATTAGAATGGAAGATAAGAATAGAGAAGGGAAGATGGAGATTAAGAAGAGTTAGTGGAGAAATTAGAATGGGAGATAAATATGGAGAAGGGAAGATGAAGATGAAGAAGAGTTAGTGGAGAGATTAGAATGTGAGATAGAGATGGAGAATGGAAGATGAAAATGAAGAAGAGTTAGTGGAGAAATTAGAATGGGAGATAGAGTTAGTGGAAAAATTAGAATGGGAGATAGATGAGTAGGTTATAAAAGGAGGAAGAAGTGAGCTTGAGAAAGGATTCTTGGGAGGGAGAAAATTTGAAGTGTTTGGGAGAATTTTTTGGAGAGAAAATTTTGGATGTTTGAGAGAGTTTTGGGAGATTGAAGAAAATTTTGAGAGAAAGAAAATACCAAAAGAGAGAGAATTTTGAAGATGATGGGAGTTTAAAGCTAGGGGTTATTATCACAAATTCCTTCATCGATCAATATAAATCAAGAGTTCATCCTCGTCAACGAGCAAACAAATTCAAGCTAAGTGTTTTTATTTATTCATTTATTTATGGTTTTACTCGCAAATTAGTACAAATTGTATACACTTTCTCCCTCTCCTTTTTCTTCCATATTTTATGTCAGGAGAAGGATATCTCTACGTCAACAGCAAAAATCTCGTCGAGATGCAAAAATCGGCCCAGACAAGCTCCTAAGCTATCCACCGATTTCTCAACTGATCTGTGACTAAAAGTCCCTCTTAATTCAAAAGAAACTCTCTATATTGGGAACATAGAGAGCGAAAATCAATTATAGAAATCCCTCCCAAAAAAATGGGAGATAAGTACTCTTTCTACTCTTCTGGTTTTAGGTGCAGATTAGTACATATTTTGTATACTAACACTTCACTCTATTTTATGTCAGGAAGCCGCAGCTCTATATCAATGGTCAATCCTATGGAAGCACAAAATCGGCTTGGAGGAGTCCTCAAGCGCGCACAAATTTCAAATTGTTGAATCAATTCGTTGTATTTCATTTTAAAAAATTCATACCCCAAAATGGAGAGGACAAAGTCCATCCGCAATTTAAATACCTGCACCATAAATCCCAAAGGGAAGAGCCAAGCCAATGCTTAGCCTCCCATTGGAGGTTTTTACTTATAGTAGTTAAATACCTGCAACTTAAATACCTGCACCTTAAATCCCAAAGGGAAGAGCCAAGCCAATGCTTAGCCTCCCATTGGAGGTTTTTACTTACAGTAGTTAAATACCTGCACCTTAAATCCCAAAGGGAAGAGCCAAGCCAATGCTTAGCCTCCCATTGGAGGTTTTTACTTACAGTAGTTAAATACCTGCAACTTAAATACATGTATCTTAAATCCCAAAGGGAAGAGCCAAGCCAATGCTTAGCCTCCCATTGGAGGTTTTTACTTACAGTAGTTAAATACCTGCAACTTAAATACCTGTACCTTAAATCCCAAAGGGAAGAGCCAAGCCAATGCTTAGCCTCCAATTGGAGGTTTTTACTTACAGAAGTTTAAATACTTGCAACTTAAATACCTGTACCTTAAATCCCAAAGGGAAGAGCCAAGCCAATGCTAGGCCTCCCATTGGAGGTGTTTATTCACTGTCATGTACTTCCTATAATTTAATTTTTGAATCATCAGACCCAAAAGATGAGTAGGTCGTAATACTGCACAGAAGTCGTTAACACACTCCCTCTTTCGGCTTCAGGGAATCTTTAACACTTAAAAAAATATAACAAATAAAAATATATACCATCCATGCATCCTATTTAAAAAGTGAAAACACAAAAGAGAATACCCTACTAGAGCTTTAGGAATAAACCAAGCCTGAGTTGCCGGATTAGGATATCCATGAAATTAAGGTACCGAAAGGGCATTAGTTTTAATTAACTAGTGTAACCAAGTCCCCGAGCTCATAATCTCTGGTTCGCAGGAATAAATTAGTTCTCCCGCTAATTTATTTAGGTTTCTAATCGACCTACCAAGAACGATTAGTGGCGACTCCAAATTTCAAAATCATTTAAACAAAAACCAAAGTTGCGATTCGGTAGGGCTTGGGAGGGTCCGCATTAGGTTAGTCAAATCTAATTAACCTAATAATCTGTTAACCCCCTTTAAAATTTAAAAATATTTTTAGAGGGTCGCGACAGACTGGCGACTCCGCTGGGGACGGGATTTTTAAATTTTCAAAAAAAGATAACAATTGGAATACTTGAATTTTTTCGAAATGTTAAAAGTCTTAGTGGACTTAGGTCAATGAAAATTTCATAGATATCTCCCTTCTGGCGATCTTGTTTGGGACTCATTCTATAGGTGTTATATGTTTTTGCAGGATGGGAGTTATAAAGGGCGGAGTGTTTGGCTAACCCCTTTGTTTTGCAGGCTGGTGTTGGGTTTATTTGTTTAATTTCGCACATTTTTAGAAGCGCTGTTTTGATATCAATTGTTGTGCATGTCTTGCATACTCTGAGGATCACGACACCTGCACACACAAGCGTCTAAACCCAAGTCGCGAAATTCTTCCTAGAAAACCATAGATAGGGATCGAATATGCAAAGCTCTTGCGTCGATTGCGCTCGGGTTGACCATATTTTATCCCGCTCATTATCTGAATTGACAATTCTTCCCATTGTGATTTGATTGCGCGGAGGGTAAGTTTGTCAATTCAGATAGTGGGGGCCTTTTTAGGTCCATACCTTGTCTCTCCTTCTTTTATTTTCTAGAGTCCACTCCTCACTTGAGTCATGCGCATGACTATGTGATTTGCATTTCTCCAAGGTAAAAGTAAATTCTCTAATTTTATCTTGTATTTATTTTCGGTCGGTCCATACTAGGTGTTAGTCAGTTTTTGAGTTTGATATTACGACCATTCTTTTAAAAGAAAATAAAAATTAAATTTGTCCCTCATTTCTTTAAAAAAGAAATTTTGAAAAAATGATGTGAAAAATCCCTTCATGGGAATTTTATTAACCAATAAGGGATTTTTGTCATGTTTTTATTGCTTCAATAAAAATGAAATTTTCCTGAAAAAATTTTCCTCTAAAATTTTATTTCGATAAAAGAAAAATTCCTTCAAAAAAAAAACTTTGGTAAACATCAAGTGATTTTATCACGTTCTTTCAAATTATAAAAACTTGCAACAAAAATCTTTTCGAGAAATTCGCTCATGTTTTTCTAAGAAAATTTTCTCTAAATAAAATTAAACTAATGTCTCGGGGGAATTTTGTTAACCAATAAAAGATTTCTGTCATGTCTTTCCTGCTTCAATAAAAATAAAATTTTCCTGACAAATTTACCTCTGAAAATTTATTTTGATAAAAAGGAAATTTCTTCAAAAATTTTAGTAAACGTCAAGAAATTTTGTCACATTCCTTTAAAAAAATAATAATAAAAAGAGTAATAAATCTGCAAAAAAATTCTGTATCAGAAATTAACCCATTTCTTCCTAAGAAAATTTTTTTTTCTCTGATTTCTCTATAAAATAGAAAAAATCAAATTGGACTAATATAGGAGTCATGGACCGACATTCCTTGTGTCGCATACTAATTATATCCTTTTCTTTTGCAGGGAGATCCTAGATACCCCAGACGGGTTTAAAAATTAAGTTCAATAATATATCAAGAATCATCTTCAGAAATACCAAAAGACGAAAAACACCAAGGCTTTAACCGTTAATTCAAGGGGGCAAACGAACACTGTCCATCTTTAACAGACAGAGTTGTGTCAATCCGTAAACTTGTATGGGCAGTGTATTCTGATATGACGGTGGATTTATACTGATTAAACACGGGGATATATTTAATGTATTGCAGAGGATCCCGCATCTTTTGAAAGACAATATGGATTATATAATTAGAAACCATGAAATAAGTACATTAACCTAATTAAATCAACCAGAGACCGGTCTTAAATTTTCTCGGATTCGAAACACGCGGAGGGTTTTAGAGGACCGAGGTTTTATTAATGAACGTGGCCCACGGACACTCCCCCGATGCTACAAGTGCCCGATACATACGAGTGGACGCCGAAAGCAACAAAACACGGTTGAAGTGGAGCACGCAACAAATGGCCGAATTTATTGGCACATTGATCGAGTGGTGGCAGCTTTATTAATTTACATGATTGAATGCGGGTCTCTAGGCGGCTGGTGGAAAGCCACACTGAATACCTCTCTAATGTTCTTGATATCATCGTCTACCGCAACCCACGAGAGCATCATGAAGAAGATTAAACCTAGACGAATACGTCTACTTAATTTCATCGCACGTTCTCGCCTTTTGTCGATGTCCAAAATTAATGCATAAGCTAGAAGTAATAATTTCCCTTTCCCCCATATTAAATGCTCGGAGCCGTTAACCGCACCAAACTCGAAAAAATTAATATCGAGACGAAATCCGCGTAAATATGAAGGGTAAATCCGTATCGTTCCAATTTACCCTTAAATTGCTCTGGTTTTAAATTTGATCCCTTCTATTTTCAGGAATTTGCAAAAGCGACTCGAGAATACAGTCGTATTCAGAAACCAAATTTCCTGGTCGGGCTAAATTGGGGGCAAATCAACTCATGGACATTACCACGGAATGGACAGCTTCGGTTAAAGAAAAATACAAGCGAAAGATCCGAACAATCTCAGACATGGGTAATTCTGTATCGTTCTAATTTACACATAATCATCTCAAGTCTCGAATTGTTTTATTCCATTCTTAACAGGGATTGCAAATTACCTCGAGAAAATACCGTAACATGGCCCAAGGTGATACAACAAGGCTGCGTTATCCCCAAGGATTAATCTTTGAAAGGAAAGCCCCATGGACACCTACGGTCCAATGGACCGAATGGTATGAGGGGATGACAGTAGGTCCGAAATGTCCCGAGTTCGATCCTCAAAGGTGGGGAATGTTGTAAGTATTATAAATAAATGAAACAACTTTTTGTGCATTTCTTTTTGCAAACAGGAATACTCGACAAGTAATATCAAAGTCAGTATTTTACCATAGTCTTGCCATAATGGTGAGGCGCCCAACAAAAGTCGAGGAAAATTCAATCCAACAAAACTGGTAAAAGACTCGTGCAAGGCATTCAAGACGAAGGATAAATCAGTATCGTTTCCAATTTATCCCTTTTAATACTGGCTGACATGTCTCCTTTTCTTTTTACAGGAAATATTTATACTAACATTTAACATGTTGAAGGAGACAAATCCCAAAAGAAAATTATGATCATCTGACAAGATCTATTTTGGTGAAAAATGGGGCAAATTAATCACAAGTTCTGAAGCAAAAAAAGCAAATACGTCTTCCTTATCTCATTTGATTTCAAGAATAATTTCTCTGCTTTTTGTAGGGGCATTCAACCGCTAAACCACGGCGGTCGCTGTTATTAAGCAAACCAAAATGCTCCCTCACCCATATGCCTCATCGTGCAGGGGCAAAACTTGAGACAAACCGCTCCTCGACATAAGGAGTGGGCTTCCCAATTTGTTCAATCCACCCACATACCAGGGGCAATTCAAATCCGCCCATGTTTGCACATTATATAAATACACATGATGCTAAAAATTGTCACATCGGCATTGTGTTTACACATTTCACGAATTATGTATGATTATTCCGCATGTTTAATTTACCAACTCCAACTTAGAGCATAAACTGCATAGGAGACATCAAATGTGCAAAATGGGGCATAACAGGATGAGGAAAGTTAAACCATTTCTACACACGGGTCTAACATTTTAATCTACAGATAAACAGCCTTTCTCTAGAGTGAGAGAAAGCCCCTTCGGACTAAAGTCCCCCATTTAGATTACATTCGATGCGTTCATATTATGAGAACCTCCTTAAATAGAATTGGTAATGCAAACTTGACATAATAGTTTTGCATGATCCACATTTTGATTGATTGCATCATGAGTTATCACACAGACTACTTCTAATCATTGCCAACTTAGCTGAACAATTTTGTATGAACCAATGAACGCATTGATGAAAATGCTTGCACATGTTAGCTCTGACATTGCCTGACAGGCAACACATTCCCGGTGTTTGAGTTACCTTCCAAAGTCTTGAAATTCATTTGGCGATTATTGAATGAACAAGCCTGGTTGTCGAGAAGCCACCAAGCATTTCTTCCAAATTCTCAGGTAAGTATATCTTCAACCTGAACCTTTCAAGTGAATGAATTCTGACGGTTGTTGGGGTAATCGAATCCATTGCGGTATATATAGGTATCCACCTTCTTCAATAAAGCATGATTTGTCTCAAGGACAGAAATGTTCGAGACCTTTTGATCTCTGCCTCTTTGGTTTATTCCTAAATCGACATGAGAATATAATTTGGGTTTGAGCTTCCGTAGGATTCCTAGTCTCCCCAGATTTCAGAATGGCACCCTTTGAGGTACACCAAGCCCTTCTTACAGGCAAACTAAGTCCTTCTTACAGGCAAACCAAGTCCTTCTTACAGGCAAACCAAGTCCTTCTTACAGGCATAAAGTCCTTCTTACAGGCAAACTAAGTCCTTCTTACAGGCAAACCAAGTCCTTCTTACAGACACAAAGTCCTTCTTACAGGCAAACCAAGTCCTTCTTACAGGCATAAAGTCCTTCTTACAGGCAAATCAAGTCCTTCTTACAGGCAAACAAAGTCCTTCTTACAGGCAAAACAAGTCCTTCTTACAGGCAAACAAAGTCCTTCTTACAGGCAAATCAAGTCCTTCTTACAGGCACAAAGTCCTTCTTACAGGCAAAGTAAGTCCTTCTTACAGGCAAAACAAAGTCCTTCTTACAGGCAAACAAAGTCCTTCTTACAGGCAAATCAAGTCCTTCTTACAGGCAAAGCAAGTCCTTCTTACAGGCACAAAGTTCTTCTTACAGGCAAAGTAAGTCCTTCTTACAAGCAAATCAAGTCCTTCTTACAGGCAAATTAAGTCCTTTTGACAGGCACAAGTCCTTTTTACAGGCACCAAGTCCTTTTTACTGGCACCAAGTCCTTTTTACAGGCACCAAGTCCTTCTTACAGGTATCTCCATGTGGTGACCTACCATACGGGTCAAATCTCAATCAAAATTTAATCAGTAGAATCCTTTTATTAGGAATCTACCATGGTACGACCCACCATACGGGTCAAATGGTATGACCCACCATACGGGTCAAATTTTAATTCAATTTTTAATCAGTAGAATCCTTTTATTAGGAATCTACCATGGGTTGAACCACCATACGGGTTCAAGTTCAACCACCCTAAAGTTTTTTTATATAAGGAATCCTTAGGTTCTCATTTCATTTTCAGTGGAACAATCATGTCACGACTCTTTTTATTTCCTTGTATTGAGTCGATAAGAATCCAGGTGTCATCTCGTCTTTGAAATGAACCTCTACCGAGCTTCCTTTCAAAGAGGGGCAGCTGTTGACACCTGATTTTTAATCATTTTTTCATTGCTAAAGTAATAAAAAATCCATAAAAATTCATAAAATTGAAAAATCAACTTTGGGGACCTTAGTCAAGCCTAGGGAACCAATTTTGACCAAAAAACGATTTTTCATATTTTCAGTATTTTTACGTATTTTTTATTTATTTATTTTCGAAAATTAATAGAAAATCCATAAAAATTCATAAAATTGAAAAATCAACTTTGGGAACCTTAGCCAAGCCTAGGGAACGAATTTTGACCAAAAAATAATTTTTCATATTATATATATTTTAATTTTTTTTAAAAAAAATACAAAAATATTTGAAAATTTTGGAAAAATAACATTTGAGGCCAAAAAAATACACAAAGATAGTTAATATTTTTATTTTAAATCTATTTTCATATTGGCCATCGCAAATTCAGAAAAATCCAATTCGAGTCACGTGTTCCTTCACGAGTATAATCTCGAATCGGGCATAAAAAAATTTAATTTGAGTCAACTTATTTTTAACTTTCACTTTTTATGAGTTGTGACATTGTCTTCTAATATTTTAAATTTTCATCTTGGCCCA
Source organism: Psidium guajava (assembly GCA_016432845.1). Lineage (NCBI taxonomy): Eukaryota > Viridiplantae > Streptophyta > Magnoliopsida > Myrtales > Myrtaceae > Psidium > Psidium guajava. The sequence goes on from CM028228.1 coordinate 39,364,873, forward strand.
ATTATACCCAGAATGACTTAATTTTGCAAAAGGGCTTTAATTAAATTATGCATTATTTTCAGCGACAAGAAATGAGCTTAAATTTGACATGTGGTAAATTTTGGTGTGTCAAAAATTGTGAGGAGATTTGGACTTAAAGAAATATATTTTTTCAGGGACTGAATTGTAAATACTTAAAATTCAAGGACTAGAGTGCAAATACCTAACTCTTGAAGGATTATTTTACAAATAATAAAAAGAAGAGTTAGTGGATAAATTAGAATAGAGAAGGGAAGATGAAGAAGAGGAGATGAAGAAGAGAAGTTGGAGAAGAATGGATGGAGAAAATAAGATAAGAATAGAGAAGGGAAGATGGAGATGAAGAAGAGTTAGTAGAGAAATTAGAATGGAAGATAAGAATAGAGAAGGGAAGATGGAGATTAAGAAGAGTTAGTGGAGAAATTAGAATGGGAGATAAATATGGAGAAGGGAAGATGAAGATGAAGAAGAGTTAGTGGAGAGATTAGAATGTGAGATAGAGATGGAGAATGGAAGATGAAAATGAAGAAGAGTTAGTGGAGAAATTAGAATGGGAGATAGAGTTAGTGGAAAAATTAGAATGGGAGATAGATGAGTAGGTTATAAAAGGAGGAAGAAGTGAGCTTGAGAAAGGATTCTTGGGAGGGAGAAAATTTGAAGTGTTTGGGAGAATTTTTTGGAGAGAAAATTTTGGATGTTTGAGAGAGTTTTGGGAGATTGAAGAAAATTTTGAGAGAAAGAAAATACCAAAAGAGAGAGAATTTTGAAGATGATGGGAGTTTAAAGCTAGGGGTTATTATCACAAATTCCTTCATCGATCAATATAAATCAAGAGTTCATCCTCGTCAACGAGCAAACAAATTCAAGCTAAGTGTTTTTATTTATTCATTTATTTATGGTTTTACTCGCAAATTAGTACAAATTGTATACACTTTCTCCCTCTCCTTTTTCTTCCATATTTTATGTCAGGAGAAGGATATCTCTACGTCAACAGCAAAAATCTCGTCGAGATGCAAAAATCGGCCCAGACAAGCTCCTAAGCTATCCACCGATTTCTCAACTGATCTGTGACTAAAAGTCCCTCTTAATTCAAAAGAAACTCTCTATATTGGGAACATAGAGAGCGAAAATCAATTATAGAAATCCCTCCCAAAAAAATGGGAGATAAGTACTCTTTCTACTCTTCTGGTTTTAGGTGCAGATTAGTACATATTTTGTATACTAACACTTCACTCTATTTTATGTCAGGAAGCCGCAGCTCTATATCAATGGTCAATCCTATGGAAGCACAAAATCGGCTTGGAGGAGTCCTCAAGCGCGCACAAATTTCAAATTGTTGAATCAATTCGTTGTATTTCATTTTAAAAAATTCATACCCCAAAATGGAGAGGACAAAGTCCATCCGCAATTTAAATACCTGCACCATAAATCCCAAAGGGAAGAGCCAAGCCAATGCTTAGCCTCCCATTGGAGGTTTTTACTTATAGTAGTTAAATACCTGCAACTTAAATACCTGCACCTTAAATCCCAAAGGGAAGAGCCAAGCCAATGCTTAGCCTCCCATTGGAGGTTTTTACTTACAGTAGTTAAATACCTGCACCTTAAATCCCAAAGGGAAGAGCCAAGCCAATGCTTAGCCTCCCATTGGAGGTTTTTACTTACAGTAGTTAAATACCTGCAACTTAAATACATGTAACTTAAATCCCAAAGGGAAGAGCCAAGCCAATGCTTAGCCTCCCATTGGAGGTTTTTACTTACAGTAGTTAAATACCTGCAACTTAAATACCTGTACCTTAAATCCCAAAGGGAAGAGCCAAGCCAATGCTTAGCCTCCAATTGGAGGTTTTTACTTACAGTAGTTTAAATACTTGCAACTTAAATACCTGTACCTTAAATCCCAAAGGGAAGAGCCAAGCCAATGCTAGGCCTCCCATTGGAGGTGTTTATTCACTGTCATGTACTTCCTATAATTTAATTTTTGAATCATCAGACCCAAAAGATGAGTAGGTCGTAATACTGCACAGAAGTCGTTAACACACTCCCTCTTTCGGCTTCAGGGAATCTTTAACACTTAAAAAAATATAACAAATAAAAATATATACCATCCATGCATCCTATTTAAAAAGTGAAAACACAAAAGAGAATACCCTACTAGAGCTTTAGGAATAAACCAAGCCTGAGTTGCCGGATTAGGATATCCATGAAATTAAGGTACCGAAAGGGCATTAGTTTTAATTAACTAGTGTAACCAAGTCCCCGAGCTCATAATCTCTGGTTCGCAGGAATAAATTAGTTCTCCCGCTAATTTATTTAGGTTTCTAATCGACCTACCAAGAACGATTAGTGGCGACTCCAAATTTCAAAATCATTTAAACAAAAACCAAAGTTGCGATTCGGTAGGGCTTGGGAGGGTCCGCATTAGGTTAGTCAAATCTAATTAACCTAATAATCCGTTAACCCCTTTTAAAATTTTAAATTTTTTTTAGAGGGTCGCGACAGTGACTAAAAGCCCCTCTTAATTCAAAAGAAACTCTCTATATTGGGAACATAGAGAGCGAAAATCAATTATAGAAATCCCTCCCAAAAAAACGGGAGATAAGTACTCTTTCCACTCTTCTGGTTTTGAATACTGACACTTCACTCTATTTTATGTCAGGAAGCCGCAGCTCTATATCAATGGTCAACCCTATGGAAGCACAAAATCGGCTTAGAGGAGTCCTTAAGCGCGCACAAATTTCAAATTGTTGAATAAATTCGTTGTATTTCATTTTAAAGAATTCATACCCCAGAATGGAGAGGACAAAGTCCATCCGCAATTTAAATACCTGCACCATAAATCCCAAAGGGAAGAGCCAAGCCAATGCTTAGCCTCCCATTGGAGGTTTTTACTTACAGTAGTTAAATACCTGCAACTTAAATACCTGTACCTTAAATCCCAAAGGGAAGAGCTAAGCCAATGCTTAGCCTCCCATTGGAGGTTTTTACTTACAGTAGTTAAATACTTGCAACTTAAATACCTGTACCTTAAATCCCAAAGGGAAGAGCCAAACCAATGCTTAGCCTCCCATTGGAGGTTTTTACTTACAGTAGTTAAATACTTGCAACTTAAATACCTGTACCTTAAATCCCAAAGGGAAGAGCCAAGCCAATGCTTAGCCTCCCATTGGAGGTTTTTACTTACAGTAGTTAAATACATGCAACTTAAATACCTGTACCTTAAATCCCAAAGGGAAGAGCCAAGCCAATGCTTAGCCTCCCATTGGAGGTTTTTACTTACAGTAGTTAAATACATGCAACTTAAATACCTGTACCTTAAATCCCAAAGGGAAGAGCCAAGCCAATGCTTAGCCTCCCATTGGAGGTTTTTACTTACAGTAGTTTAAATACTTGCAACTTAAATACCTGTACCTTAAATCCCAAATGGAAGAGCCAAGCCAATGCTAGGCCTCCCATTGGAGGTGTTTATTCACTGTCATGTACTTCCTATAATTTAATTTTTGAATCATCAGACCCAAAAGATGAGTAGGTCGTAATACTGCATAGAAGTCGTTAACACACTCCCTCTTTCGGCTTCAGGGAATCTTTAACACTTAAAAAAATATAACAAATAAAAATATATACCATCCATGCATCATATTTAAAAAGTGAAAACACAAAAGAGAATACCCTACTAGAGCCTTAGGAATAAACCAAGCCTGAGTTGCCGAATTAAGATATCCATGAAATTAAGGTACCGAAAGGGCATTAGTTTTAATTAACTAGTGTAACCAAGCCCCCGAGCTCATAATCTCTGGTTCGCAGGAATAAATTAGTTCTCCCGCTAATTTATTTAGGTTTCTAATCGACCTACCAAGAACGATTAGTGGCGACTCCAAATTTCAAAATCATTTATAAAAAAAAACCAAAGTTGCGATTCGGTAGGGCTTGGGAGGGTTCGCGTTAGGTTAGTCAAATCTAATTAACCTAATAATCCGTTAACCCCTTTAAAATTTAAAATTTTTTTAGAGGGTCGCGACAATTATACCCTCCAATAAATGATTGGTGGTGACTCTAACGGTATGCACACTGATCACATGTCACTCGACCACACTAAGGTCAACCTTGATTTAAAAAATTTTTCCTAACCTGATTTGGTATGGGCTTGAGAGGGCCCGAGCTAAGCCCAGATTTCAAGATAGGCCTAGCAATCCATTAACTCCCTCGAGAATCCCTGAAATTTTCGGGAGGGTCGCGACACATTTTCCCAAAAATAATGTAAGTTGTGGAAGTTTGGAGTAAGAGCACAAATATTGAAATGGAGGAAGAACTTATAGAAATGCCAATGCTTTTCTACTTTTGTATTTCAACTCTCTATTCCGAAGGACACTTGACTTTTGTGGCTTGCTGACAATGATTTACAAACGCTCTATTTATAGCTAAAGTCTTAGTATTCGAAAAAACCGCTTCATTCGTGACTATTTGCTCCAAGACAAGGATAGTATCTAATGGAGAATAAACCATCATCATCTGTTCTTTTGTCTTCATTCTTCTTTAGGCGCCCACCGAAAATAATGGCCTTCTTTGAAGAACACTAACAGCCAAATCTAGTAACAAGTAATCAAGGTGTTCAAATTGTGTTCAACTTTATATTATTCAAGTGATCTTGTGATTCTAACAACGACAACGACAACAACAACAAAAACGATCTTGTGATGACATGAAGCCTATAAATAGCGTAATGTTTAGAGATTGACCAAGCCAAAGGTCAACCGGTAAAAACAAATAATTCTAAACATATTGTAATTGTGTCAGTCGAGTTCTTTTTTTTTTATCAATTTAGTCCCGAAACTTTTGCATTTGTGTCAATTCAGCTCATTTGGCCAATTTTAATTAGAAATCGTTGACGTGGCATTGTCGGCACTAATGTGGTAATTTTTAATAATATATCAATTTTATCAACCTCTTTGTTATTTACTTATTTTTATTTTTTCTTATCTATCTTCTTCTTCCTTTAGCTAGTCGCCAAGGTCTAGCAACCAACAAGTCGCTGGCCTCAGGCGAACTCGCTCGTCCTTAGCAAGGCATGACCTTGCCATCATTGGGTAAGGCCAATAATCGGTGACATAGATGTCGGCCTCGGTGACCAACAAGTCATTGCCCTCAGGCGAACTCGCTCGCCCTGGCAAGACACAACCTTGCCGTCGTTGGGCGAGGCCAAGAATCAGTCACATAGATGTTGGTCTTTTCATGTTGCATGAGGATCACTATTTACAATAGATTTAGGAATTTTTTTGTACTTTCTCTTCTCTTGGGGATCAACTCTCTCACGGTTTCCACTTGGGCCACACGAATCCGCCAGACCCTACTCATCTTGATCTCCTCCATGAAAATGCTCTGAAAATCTTTGTGATGACATGAAGCCTATAAATAACTTCACGTACTGCTTTTGCTCTTCATCCAAAAACACCAAAATAACGAAACATGGCGGGTATTTCTAGCTTGAGATCAGGGATGACGATCGCTATCGCCGCTTTCCTTCTCTTTGCAATGCCTTGGGCAATTGCCCTGCCCATCCACACAACTCTCACACTGCCACCAGGAACCGGCGCCCCAAATCTGTTGCCTTCGACCTCCTCGGCAGTGGACCCTACACTGGCATCTCCGACATTAGAACTGTGAAATACGTTCCTCCTTTTGGTTTCATTGACTTTGCCTACACAACACAAACTCAGTAGCTCTTGAGCCAAAGGGCTCCTGCAATATTAAGCCAACTAGTTATAGTTCAACTTTTGAATACATATACCAATACATACAACTTCGTTTTATCTTATGTCTTCCGATATATCGGTAATTTTTTCTGTGCATTTCGGGGATGGTTTAGAATCTGCAACGGGAGGAACACGACGGCTGACGCGACATTGGGGTTAATCTGGGGGAGGCCATTAGGGATTGCATCAAACAGTAGTTAGTTTCTCTGCATCTGTGATGCTTACTTGGGGCTCTACGTGGTCGGTCCTCTTGGAGGACGAGCGACCCGGGTGGTTTCTTCTACCGAAGCCATAGTGATCCGCTTCTGTAATGGCTTAGATGTCGATCTTAATTCTGGTTCGGTCTATTTCACAGACGCTAGCACCAATTATGTGCTTAGGTACGTATTATTGGCTTTCGGATCTGGATCCCCTGCCATAGCTCCTCTATGGCAGGGGTGACATAGTTTTAATCTTGGCCGTCCATTCTCATCGGACGGTCGAGATTTCGCCACGTCAATTGGAGAAGGATGGGCAAAATTTGCGCGCGGGTTTGTTGTACTGTAGCAATACTGTAGCGGTTTTTGAAATTTTTTTTTATTTTTTATCTTCAGATCTCTGGTTTTTCTCTCTCCTCAGGAGCTCTCTCCCTCCATTATCTCTTTCTCTCTCCAAGTTCGCGAGGTCGACGCATGCTCTCCCTTCCCAAGTTCACTCTCTGTCTTCCTCAGTCGGATCTTTGCTCGACCACGACACCAGGCCGTCCCTCGACCAAAGCCGTGTCGCCGACTCCGCCTTCGCCGTCCTGGAGCCCTCTCGATGTCGCCTCGTTTTTCTCCGTGTTCACGGCTTGCTCTGCTCTCTCCAAGTTCACTCTCTCTCCCTCGTCCTAAACCACCACCTCGCCTCTGCCGTCGCTCGCCGGAGCCCCATTGGCACGCTTCGATTTGTCCTTTGCGTCCGACAATCTCAGGTTAGGGTTTCCCCCCTTTACAATCCAAAAGCTGAAGCCTTGCTTTGATTAAGGGTTTTGTCGAGTGTGGGAATTTGAACGATGCTAAACTGTTGTGTAGTGAAATAGGATAGAGTAATTTCGAGCTGTGCAAAGGGATTATCTAGGTTGAGTGCTCTTGGTGAAAAATGGAGGCTGGTCATTTTTGTCACTGATATTAGGCAGAGTACATCAAAATCGTGAAGTTGCTTCTGACATTCACTTTTAAATTGTTGTCTTGTACCGCTTAAATCACCGCCCACAAGCTCATTCTCTAACTGTGACCGTACTTATCTGCACTATATTGGTTTGTGCTAGTTCGTAGCTCTTTATCTTTCTGTCATAGAAGTTTTTAGAACTGGTGTCCATATAATTTTCTTGATGCGAAGTCTTAGTTGAGTCTGTGAACTTTCTGGGCATGTTGCTGATTGGGATTTGAATCATTTCACAAATGCATGTCACCAACTTCTTGATGCATGTTCACTATGTATCGGGACTTTCTACTTTTCACAAAGACATCAGAGAGCAGTTCTCTGCGGTTTATACTCTCCCTGTTTATTCATCGCTTTATGACTTCAAATATCTGCAGATATATGCTGGTTCTTTTTTGGCAATTCCTGTGATCCGTTGGTTGCTCTTGCGCAAGAGGAATGCTGAAATTGAGAGAAGAAACCAAACTAGGCTGAAGTGTGCCTAAGCACTTGAATTGCCGGATATATCATTGAGGCGGAAGGTAAATAACATTGTCATTGTGCTCTATCCGGCAGTTATTATTCTTTTTGTGGCAAAAAGCAACTATTCCTTTAGTCAATGATCTCCCATGGTCCTAACATAGTTTCTGTTTTTGAGTACACTGTTGGTATGGTATTTTTGGTTAGAATTTGTAAGTTTTGTGTGCTTAACCTTCTCTGATCCTCTATAAGCAGTAGCCTTTGCATTTGCTTTTCTTTTGTCTGCTTAACATGTGATGAACACCTGAGTAATGTTGCTATATAAGTGATTCCTAGTCAAGAGTGATAGCTCGAACACTCAGAAAAACTAATCCTTACAAAATTCAAGATTTGAACGTTAAGATGAAAATGGGAAACAATTCCCACATGCACAAAGGTTACTTTAAAATGAGATGGAAGTCAATTCTCTTGACATTTCCAAGCAGCCAGGTTGGTTCCCTTTACTGTGCTAATGTTTGTGAGTCCCAGCTCATTATAAACAGAGGCTGTCGCGATCGCGTTCGCGTTTCCGCGTCAGAGCCGTGACGCCTCAGGTTCGCCACGAATACTATTGGCTTAATATTTTACATTTTAAATGTGATAACAATCAAATAAATAAAAGCACGGTACTTTATTTATCTATGGCCGACTAACGTGGGGTTCATTTTACATATATTTGGGAAATACGTCGAGTGGAATAAAAAAATCACCAAGGGCCCTGCCCACTATACAAAAATCAAGGACTGCAACCCCAACCAAAAGACTCCCGTGAAAAGTGGATGGGTGCTCCGCCATGTCCACTTACCTAAAAAAAAATTCAACAATACGGAGTGAGATAAAAATCTCAGTGAGTTAAATCTCTAATTCGTCCACTTGTCAATCAATGAAACAACAGACAACATTGATCCAAGAAGCATAACATTCGCCTAGCACCAAGATAAAAGAGTAAACTAGTGTAATGCAACAAGGTAAAAGCATTTAAATAGTTCAGATTATCGTCGCGCAACATAGAGAATTATAGTTTTGTAAGTGGGCTAGTTTGTCTTTACACAAATTTCATATTGTCTCATTCCGCCTCCGAGACCGGTCCAGATCACACAGCAGGACCACTTAGATCACACAGCAGGACTGCCTCCGAAACTGGATTTATCGGGCTCTTTATAGAACGTTCCCTGTTTTGTGTAGTTGATTGTTATACTTTTTTATTTTATGAATAAAGAGCCTCAAATTCTTTAGGAAACATAATGTAGAATTAGATGCGTTTTTTTTTTATATAAAAAAACGAAAGGGACATGAAAAAAAGAACAGGTAAAAAAATTTCGGAAAAACTAAACAATCATTTCATTTGTGTTTCAACCTAATTTTTTTAGCCGTTTTTTCGCAACGGAGGGTGATCAACATTCATTCTGATCCAATTTGCTATGTATGAGATCATATTGCATGTTCGATTATTCGAGTTCGTAATCTATTTTAATTTATCCACGCGTTTAATTTTTCATCAATAAATAGCCGTTTCAAATGTTAGATTGATGTTTTTGTTTAAATTTTTTATATTATGAATAAAGAGCCTCAAATTCTTTAGGAAACACAATCTAGAATTAGAGATGCTTTTTTGTATATAAAAAAGACAAAATGGACATGAAAAAAAGAACAGCAAAAAAAAATCGAAAAAACTGACCAACGTCCATTCTGATCCATTTGGATTGATGTTTTTGTTTTACTTACCTTTTTTATTTTATGAATAAAGTGCTTCAAATTCTTTAGGAAATATAACTTAAATTTACAAGAACATTTTTTTTGTGCATAAAAAAGCAAAAGGGACTTAAAAAAATGAACAACCAAAAAAATTTCCGAAAAACTAAACAATAATTTCATTTGTGTTTCAATCTAATTTTTTAAGCTATTTCTTTGCGATGGAGAGTGACCAATATCCATTCTGATCTAATTCACTATGTATCAAATCATATTGCATGTTTGATTATTCGAGTTCGCAATCTATTCTTATACAAGGAGCAAATTCTATTGCACATTTCACTTGAAAATTGGTGTATACAACCATGAAACTAGAAAAAAAAATGCAAGAATTTGACACAACAAAACTCTACAATACGTCATGTGAAAATTTCAATACAAGGAGCCACTCTGTTACACATTTCACCTTAGCTACAAATGGTGCCACAATTTCATCTAAAAACTAACATGCTCAAGTATCCCTTGCTAAGCTTAGGGTCTAGCTTCATGGTCTACTCCCCAGGCTTCCATGTAGTCGGGCAAAACTCATTGGGATCTTGCACGTATTGCAAGGCCTGCAAAAATGAAATTTGACAATGGTGAAGATGATATATTTTGATCCAATTATATAAAAGTGCACATGCAAGGCATATCATAATGAAGCTAAACTTAAAAGGGTGTAGAGGCACCGTAAGAGACAACAATCAATGAAACTTTCATGTACAGTTCTTAATTGACAAGCAACCTTACTATATAAAGGAAACTAGTATTACAAAGGAAACTAGTATTTTGATCCAATTATATAAAAAAAAATATATCTATATATGCTCCATAAGTTTCCAACAGAAGCAGTTTCATTGAGAACGTCATCTGTGGCACAATTGAACAAGGAAACTAGTATTACAAAGGAAAACTTTGGATTGACAACAGCACAGCATAGCACATAAAAAAGTATAAAGCAATCCTTATTCTCATGTAGAAAGTAGCTCCATCCTAAACATCATATTAAAACCCCTGCAACATCTGTGCCTTTTAAGAAACGATTAGTGTTGTCTATCAAATCTTCCCATGCTCATACATGCTTAAGTTAAAAACTAAATTCAGGTAGCAAATGCAAGTGGGTATCTATAAATACTAAACTCAATTATAGAACACTAACAAGAGAGAGAGAGAGAGAGAGAGAGAGAGAGAGAGAGAGATGATAAATCAATTGTGATAGCAACATACTTTAACATCGTTCCAAGAATGATAACACCAAAAAGATTAAGCCCGCGTAATCCAACAACCATTGCTCTCTCCGATGCACTAGTTTTACTGCAAAGTGAGCAAATATTAGGTCTAGCTGTAAATTTCTTTACAAATTAATGATGATACAGAAAATGCTACCTAAACTGCCACTTCCTTTCTTTAAAGAACTTTTCTACTCCACCAACCCACTCAGTCCATTTTCTACCCACATATTCTTTCCTTCCAGTTTGCTGAGGAGGTTAAGCACACAAAACTTACAAATTCTAACCAAAAATACCATACCAACAATGTACTCAAAAACAGAAACTATGTTAGGACTATGGGAGATCATTGACTAAAGGAATAGTTGCTTTTTGCTACAAAAAGAATAATAACTGCCGGACAGAGCACAATGACAATGTTATTTACCTTCCGCCTCAATGATATATCCGGCAATTCAAGTGCTTAGGCACACTTCAGCCTGGTTTGGTTTCTTCTCTCAATTTCAGCATTCCTCTTGCGCAAGAGCAACCAACGGATCACAGGAATTGCCAAAAAAGAACCAGCATATATCTGCAGATATTTGAAGTCATAACGCGATGAATAAACAGGGAGAGTATAAACCGCAAAGAACTGCTCTCTGATGTTTTTGTGAAAAGTAGAAAGTCCCGATACATAGTGAACACGCATCAAGAAGTTGGTGACATGCATTTGTGAAATGATTCAAATCCCAATCAGCAACATGCCCAGAAAGTTCATAGACTCAACTAAGACTTCGCATCAAGAAAATTATATGGACACCAGTTCTAAAAACTTCTGTGACAGAAAGATAAAGAGCTACGAACTAGCACAAACCAATATAGTGCAGATAAGTACGGTCACAGTTAGAGAATGAGCTTGTGGGCGGTGATTTAAGCGGTACAAGACAACAATTTAAAAGTGAATGTCAGAAGCAACTTCACGATTTTGATGTACTCTGCCTAATATCAGTGACAAAAATGACCAGCCTCCATTTTTCACCAAGAGCACTCAACCTAGATAATCCCTTTGCACAGCTCGAAATTACTCTATCCTATTTCACTACACAACAGTTTAGCATCGTTCAAATTCCCACACTCGACAAAACCCTTAATCAAAGCAAGGCTTCAGCTTTTGGATTGTAAAGGGGGGAAACCCTAACCTGAGATTGTCGGACGCAAAGGACAAATCGAAGCGTGCCAATGGGGCTCCGGCGAGCGACGGCAGAGGCGAGGTGGTGGTTTAGGACGAGGGAGAGAGAGTGAACTTGGAGAGAGCAGAGCAAGCCGTGAACACGGAGAAAGACGAGGTGACACCGAGGGGGCTCCAGGACGGCGAAGGCGGAGTCGGCGGCACGGCTTTGGTCGAGGGACAGTTCCTACCTCCTCATCACCAAGTTTTAATGTTCGCATCAGCAATACCAGCCAGGCCACCCTGAAATAGGGACAGCACCGGAACGCTACTGAGATTTGACTCAGCAACCAGAGAAGTTTCCATGTTGGCAAGGGCACTTTTAGGTCCCGGCGGCGTGGCTGTGGCTGGTGACAGTTCCTACCTCCTCATCACCAAGTTACCGTCAAGAAGTTCTTCCTCACTGGCCTAAGCGCCCATACGATTCAGACCTTGTTAAAGGTCACGGGCACAAGCACCATCAGGAGAACCCCGGGCGGAGAGTTTACACTTACGGATGGGGGAAAGGCCTTTTCAACATAGAGTACTAAGGATCAACGCAAATGGGACGCTCCTAGCGAATGTGTCCATCGGCGGCCCTCACAACAACATTATCGCCGTCACCGGAGTTTGAATCTCTGGTCTGTTTGCTTACGTTGGGTCTCTGTATGCAAACTTTGCCGGTGAAGTCCTGGGGCTTTTTTAAAAGTTAAAACGACCGCATAAGGTAACCGCGTCGCTTCTAAGGAATGAAGTAAGGAACGATGGCGATAGAGGCTGAATCAAACCCGACTTCAAGTAATGCTGAATAAAAACATGAAATTTGTGCTGATTTGTTTTTTTTTTTTCACCTGGCTTTGCTGTTATAAAAAGTCAGCATTTTTTATTAGTCAAATTAGACAGAGTTAACGAAATGATTTGATTGCATAAATATGACAAGTTTTAACAATTAATCGGATTTCTGTAACAAGTTTTAGAACTTCTACCGTACTTATCCCCTAACTATTAAATCACACATTTATCAAACAATTTAAGTTTTTTGAACAGTTGATAATGATTCTAATAAAAAAAATTATAGTATCAAAAGTACTAAGTTCGAATCTTTCCAAGCTCCTTATTTGCCTCTTTTATTTTATATTATCGAGCTTCGTCTTAGGCCAAAGTCCCCTTTATGTGTGTGGGGAAGTGTTATAATTCTTAAATATTGAATCGCGAATTTATTTAATAACTTAAATTTTGTCCCGCAAAATTTAACAGATCTAAAAGAAGGAAAAAAAAAAAGCATTCCCAACGCAAATGTAAGCTGTTTAATTTGCTTTCTCCACGCATTTCAATCATTTCCGTTTGCAGTTTATGTCCAGTTTCAGTCATGGAATACTTTTACGAACAGAAATAAATGTTGGAACCAAGACACTTATTCTAATTCGAAACTTGAACTCGAACTTAGGCTAAGTGTGATCTATACTGAATAACGAGTGATCTTCTCCTTCATGTCTTTAGAGTCAAAATCTGATATGTTGTTTTGGCTTTTGTGATGCCTTGATTGCGCTTGATTGATGCGATCTTTGAATCTTCTTGCATAGTAAATGGGACATTCCTTTACGCGTCTTGATTTTCTTCAACAAGACTTTCTAACTATTTTGACTTGCGAGCGACTCTAAGAATGATTTGCAATTGCTCCTGACTATTTAACTACAGTTATTGTTCAGTCCATGGGGTTTACCTTAACTCAGTCTTTAACTTAGGAAAAAGGACATTTTTAGTATCAAAAGTTATGAAAGAAGATCATTTTGATGCCAAAAATTTCAATTGGATCGCTTTAGTGCCAAATCGGAGATAAAAAGATCACTTTGGTATCTCCAATGAAATTTTCTTACCAAAGTGCCACATGCCATTAATAATTAATTTTTAATATAAAATGACATTTTAAAAAATAATTCCACTTGGGCTTCTATACTTTAAAATGTATTTAAATAAATCAAATTCAATTTTAAAAATTAGCTAAAATTAAAATTCATTCAAAATAAAAATTTTATTAAAAATAAAATTAAAAATAAGCTTAAAATATGAAAATATAAATAAATAAGAGGAAAAAAAGTTTAAAACCCTCGTTGCCGCCATGCATGGCCATTGAGGCTTGGCGACCCTTGTTGGTCGCAAAGCAAAGGCCTGTAAGCCCTCGCCAAGATTTGGGCTAGGGCGACGGCCCTAGGCCAAACCTAGGTGAGGGTCGGTGACCCTCGTCCAATCGGGGGGTGGGGCACGATCCTCACCCAAATTTGGGCAATTTTTTTTATCAAAAGTGAGTGCATTGAGTCAATCAATAGTGGCCACATGTCATGGACTTTGCTCGAACCTTTCCCATTACAAACTCATGATCGATTATCTCACCAGGCATTAATCCGTTGTTAAATTTGGTAGGTCAATTGTACTATAAGTCCTTCATTACCAAATACCATCAATAGGGCCTTAGAGATGAAGTTTATTGTCATGACCTGATTTGGGACATTAGCTTCTATACGTTTAGATCCAAATTCCGAGCCTAATATCAACAGGGCGTATGCTATAGTTATGCATGTCTATAATCCACGAATCGTAGTTTTGTAAAAGGAAATACAGCCCTTACTGTAATTATGGCTTAGCGTTAAGGGGGGATAAATCAATTCTCGTTGGCTAGAAAAAAGTAAAGGTCAAATCTCTAAAATGGTACCAAACACCTTTAATGTCGCATCCGGAGTCTAGGAAACTCGTCTCCAATAGACTCCTATCGTAGCATCCTCGAGTCCATTTTTAAATAACGGCAAAATTATCCAACTAGTTTTGTTTAGCTGGAAATGTCTCTCGTGTGACGAAATATCTTTTATCTAAAGTCGTTATTTTGCTCTCAATTAAGTGAAACAGGATTCTCGAGCCAATTCCGGAAGCGTCGCAGGCAAAGAGACAACAACCAATTTAATTCGCATAGGAATATACAAATGCGAACCATGCTAGAATCTATTCGACAATAAGATTCGGTGATATAGACTCGATTACGTAACTAGAAGTAAACAAATTATGCCGGAATGTAATCAACGGCGCTAATTGAGTACACGAAAGTATTATGCTAGAATTTAATCGACGATAAGATAAAAAAAAAGGAATACATACCGAAATTTAATTAACAAGCTATAATTTTGAAAGATAAAGTGTGATATTGAAAAGTAACGATAAAATAAATTTGTTTGATTTATGCGCGTGGCTTTCTGTACCTCGTGCCAAATTTTCTGGCGGCTCCATTCGTTCGTGTAACTTCCATCGGTTCCCGAATTCCCGCAAGTATTACATCCATGTCCTCGAACAGCTATCCTCGCTCTGTGTGAACTGCTCCACATTCTTCACCTGTCAACTACTCCATGTCCCTTCTCCTCGTTTCTGAACGGTAACCGTTCCCTCCTAGTTCTTGCGCGTTTGGTCTCAATTGTCCTTACTGATGTCAATTTTCAAAATGACATGGGCATCTAGAAGCTATTTCAATAAACTTCTGTTGCCGACATTTATAGTAGTAACTATCAATCGCCCGTCGTCATATTCCAACAACTAAACATGTAATGTTGACGAACATCAATATCGACTATCATATGTTAACTCCCTCTACTCATCGATTAAGTCAATCTATGTATATTGAGATTCAAGTGTTATGAACATGATTGTCCATACTCGCGTGTCGTTCATGTGTTCCCCTTTGCTCATATGCCAAGTATATGCTCACGAATTATTTTTTTATGTCAACAGATTTTTTTTACCGATTATAAATTGTCAATTTAGTTTTGAGTTTTTCAATTTTATCAATTTAGTTCTAAATATTTGCGTTAAATTTCAATGTAGCCATTCTTGTAAATTTTCACTGAAATCGTTAATGTGGCATTCCAACCATCACCGATCATCCAAGATGGCATACTGCCAGATCAGTGATTTCCGTGAAAAAAGTGACCAGGAGGACCACAGTGGAAATTCGCCTAAGAATTTAGGATTAGTTTGACAAAATTAGAAAGTTATGGGCTGGATTGAAATCCACATAAGAGTTCTATAAATTCATTGGATAATGTTCCCATCAGCTCAATTCATGGTGATTCACACGTAAGGTTGAACCGTTGACGGTTATTAAGGCCAGTTATGTTTCCCAAGTACGTCGTCTCCTTATCGATGCAATTTGACTAATTTGGTCGTCTTCTCGCGCGCTTTGTCTAGCCAAACAGGATTGTACTTGTGCATGAATGCAAAGATGAAGATTGGTACAAACAGGAATTGCCAAGAATGTTAACACCTATAATTATTGCAAACTAAGTAGCCTAAAACTATCCTCATATGTAGCCAAGATTACCTATTCAATCCTAAACCAGAAAAAATTAGCCAAAAAAGTTATAAATATATTGTAATTATATTAATTCAGTCATAATTTTTTTTAGTCAATTGAATCCTAAACATTTTATATTTATGTCCATTCGATATGCCTGATTGATTTTGGCCGAAAATCATTGACGTGGTGGCTGGAGGAAGAAGAATAAGGGGAAAAAAATGAAAAAAGAACAAAAAGGAGAAATAAAATAAACATAAAAAATTTTTGAAAAAATATCTAATAAAAATTGTTCACGTAAACGAGGGCTACGCCACATCAGAGATTTCCGGTCAGTATTGGTCTGATTGAATAATTTGCACAAATATGAAAGGTTTAGAACTCAATTGACGATAGAAAAGAAGGTTAAAAACGGAATTGACACAATTGCAATAGGTTTAAGACTTCTTTGGTAAATCTTCCATCCTAAACTTATTGTACATATGTCAATTTAGCTATAAAATTTTCAAGTCTATTAATTTGGTCTTAAATCTTAGCGTGAAATTTGAATGTAGTCCTCTCGGTCAAATTTTCGATGGAAAGCGCTGACGTGACAATCTATTCATCGCGCATCATGGCATGCCAAATTTCCTTTAATTGGAATTATTATGCCATATGTCAACTTCATATAGTCGATCACTTCTCTCAAAGGCTTCCCACTGGGCACTTGGGCCACCCTAATCCGCCAACCCTACTCATCGTGATCTCGTGCATGAAAATGCTCCACAGAAACAGCATCGGTGTCACTTGCATGGAGCCTATAAATACCCTCACGCACTGCTTTCTCTTCAATCCAAATACACCAAAACTCAAAAAAAAAACATGGCGGTCGTTTCCAGCTCGAGATCAGCGACGACGATTGCCATCGTGGCCTTCCTTCTCTTCGCCACTCCTTCGGCAATCGCCCTGCCCATCTACACAGCTCTCTCGTTGCCGCCCGGCACCGGCGGCCCTGAATCTATCGCCTTCAACCGCCTCGGAGGTGGACCCTACAGTGGCATCTCCGACGGTAGGGTTGTGAAATACGTTCCTCCGCTCGGTTTCCTTGATTTCGCCTTTACCGCAGAAACCCGGTAATTTTCTCTCTTGAACCAAAGGGCCACTGCTATATTATACCCGCTATGTGTACTAGAATGTTTAGCGCGCGGACTTGAACTCGACCATCAAAATCAATGTCCAAAGAATTGAGTATTAAAAGCGCAAAACTAGGGGAGTAATCGGGGTAATTTTTCCTGTGCGTTTCGGGATGATTCAGGAACAAGACGTTCTGCGACGGGAGAAACGCGACGGCCGATGCGACGGTGGGGTTGATCTGTGGGAGGCCATTAGGGATTGCATTCAACGCTACTCAGTTTCTCTACATCTGTGATGCTTACTTGGGGCTCTACGTGGTCGGTCCTCTCGGAGGACGAGCGACCCGGCTCGTTTCTTCTGCGGGAGGCACGGCGATCCGCTATTGTAGTGGCTTGGACGTCGATTCTAACACCGGTTTAGTCTTCTTCACAGACGTTAGTTCCCAATATGTACTCAGGTACGAACTATTAGCTTGCCAGAGCACACGATATTCACTGAGGAAATTCTAAGTTTACTGAAAGGAAGCGTCTACCAAAACCGTCCGCTGCTCAATAACTGTGTGACGATGCTATGCTAGCACAGAACACCAGGATGTTAAGGCAATTTTTCTTCTTTGGTTTGCATCAGCAATTCCACCCAAGCCATCCTGAATGGGGACAGAACCGGAAGGCTACTGAGCTTCAACCCGAGGACCAGACAGGTTGCCGTGTTGGCCCGGGGGCTTTCGGGTCCCGGTGGTGTCGCCGTGGCTCGTGACAGCTCCTACCTCCTCGTCACCGAGTTCATTGGCGGCACCGTCAAGAAGTTCTTCCTCACCGGCCCGCGGGCTAAAACGATTCAGACCTTGCTGAACAACGTCCCGATCGCGAGCAACATCAAGCTTACCGCGAAAGGAGAGTTTACCTTCACGGAGACTGTGGCGCCTTTCACGCATAGAGCGCTGAGGATCGACGGAAGCGGGACGGTTCTGGCGAACGTGTCTATCGGGGGCCCTTACAACAACGTTAGTGTCGTCACCGGAGTACAAATCCAAGGTCTGTTTACTTACGTTGGGTCCCTGTATGCCAATTTTATTGGTCGAGTCTTGGGGCTGGGGCTCGCCTAAAAAGTCAAAAGGCCGCAAAACGAATAACCTTCCGAGAAAGGTGTACTCAAGTAAAATAAAGAATAAAAAAGGTTCAAAGACCGTAATGATATGATAACCACGGTGCGTCAAAGGCATGAAGATGATCACTATGGTGATACATGCCGAATCACCCCAATAATACCGAATAAAGACATGAAATTTGTGCTGAAGCTCTCTTGTGTTCTTATTATATCTTGCATTTTAGTATATATCTGATTAGCTTCTCCCTACCACTGTCTTTTGCAAAATGAAATGGCTGCTTTTCTATGCCGATGAAAATCCATAATTCGACCAAAAAAAAAGAAAAAGAAAAGATCCGTAGGAAATCCCAGAAATCACCACAAAAAAGCAAGGACATAGAGCTGCAAAACAAACCAAAATCCAGAAATTGAGCTCTATCGCTGGCAAAAGTAACTGCATGCTCGCCCTTCAAGAACAAATCGGTGACTGCATCCAAGAAAAAAGATCTGTGACCAATCACTGAATCATACATTATCATTAGTGATGAGTACATGTCGAGATTTTCATACGAAGCTACAACTTTGCCTTTTTGTGTTTTGCACCTAGGTTCGACATCCTCGACACCATCACCATATAGAGAAAACAAAAATATATTACACAACCCTAAATCTAACACCCGTGACAGAGAGCCCTTTAGTAAGTGCAAGACATCAAAGCTTCTAAACAAAAACATATTGAACAAGCACATATCTAACACCGAATCTACTATGAGCACCATTAAAAAGGGAGGCGAAGTCCCTATTGATTAAAACACGTAGATCAAGAACTAGATTGGGAGAGAAAAACTCCCAAATGTTAGATCTGTGAAACTGAAAGAGCATAGCTTCTAGACGCATATCTAAATCGGAAGAATAAAGCAAGAATAAAGAAAAAAGATCAAAGTGGGAGGGGAGGAACATTTTTAGGTAAAATCCCTTGTCGCTAGAAGCTGAAGAAGCGAAGAAAGGCAGAAACTTGGAGAGGGAGAGCCTTTCGTTTGGACGCAATCACAAGAACATTAGTCGAATGCAAGCGTTCATCAATTTCCCCAAAGCGGGGAGATATCATTATCGGGAGAAAATTAGTCGGATCTTCTATTCAACTCATTTCGTGTCCTATGTCCATACTTATGAACTGAATGTCAAAGTCTTAATAAAAGTGATTGATGTGTTGACAATCCCTCCACGAAGACAAAAAAAATGAAATCAACAAGCACAACTTATGGTGAGCTGCATGAACGCAAGAATGGCGACTTTATTGAAAATATTAAAATAAATTTTGGAAGAAAGTCAAAAAAAGAAGAAGCCTCAATTTTTGACTATTAATGGACAACTTAGGTTTGCTTAAGCCTCAATTTTTGACTATTGATTGTCAAAAATGGACAACTTAGGTGTGCTTGAATTTGATAAAATTAAGTGTTGTCAAATAAAGACATTTAAGTTTGACAAAAATTAGGTATAGAATTGGCTATAAATATGTGTGGTTTTTCTTGTAAGTTTCATATCAAGGAGGAGAAGAAATAGAGAGAGAGAGAGAGAGTTCTTGTAAGAACAAGCTTAGAGCAAAGCTTGATTTTATTTGTGTAAAACCTTGGCAAAGGTATTTTGTAGTATTGCTCTCTCATTTGCATTTTTGTTATTCTCTCCAAATTAAATCCTCCAAGCTTCCGCAAAATTCCTCCTTCCTTTTTTATTTGGTTCCTACATTTGGTATCAGAGCCAAGTTATGGCGTCCACAAGTTCCGTTCAATTTCAACTTCCAAAGTTGAACGGAAAGAATTTCAACAACTGGTCCGTCCAAATGAAGGTTTTGTTCAAATCGCAAGATTTGTGGAACCTGGTGGAGAATGGCTACATCGAAGTAGCTAATAACGAAGAATTCAATGCCATGAGAAAGGAGGAGAAGGATTCGTTGGTGGAATCCCGGAAAAAAGATCAGAAAGCATTATATGCGATCTTTCAAGCCGTGGAGGAGACGATATTTGAAAAAATATCGAATGCCGAGACCGCCAAAGCAGCGTGGGATATTTTGCAAAAATCCTACAAGGGCGACGATCGTGTTCGAAGAGTTCGGCTTCAAACACTTCGAGGTGATTTTGAGTCTTTACGCATGAATGATTCTGAATCTATCTCTTTGTATTTTGATCGTGTATAAAACATCGTTAACCAATTGAGGGTTAATGGTGAAACACTCCAAGATGTACGAGTCGTAGAAAAAATCTTGAGGTCTTTGACTGAAAGATTTGACTACGTTGTTGCGGCAATCGAAGAAGGCCAAGATATATCAACTATGACGTTGGAGCGGTTGATGGGTTCATTATGCTCGCATGAGCAAAGAATGAATCAGAAGTCCGTCAGTTCATATCCCGAGCAAGCTTTGCAAAGTCGTATCGCTCCATCAAATCGAGGAAGCTATCAAGGAGGTCGAGGTCGCGGAGGAGGCCAAGGAAGAGGTGGAAATTCCAATTTCACCGGGAAATTTAAAACACGTGACAAATCAAAAGTCAAGTGTTTTAAGTGCAACAAGTTCGGACATTACAAATCCGAATGCCATGCAAAGGCGACGTACGAGCAGGCGGAGCACGCACATACCACTGATGCTGAAGAATACATGGTGCTAGCATGTAAGAAGGATGACTCAAGCACTGTAGATACCAACATATGGTATCTAGATACTGGTTGCAGCAATCATATGACTGGCCGGAAGGAATTATTCTCGCAATTGGATGAGACGAGTCATGGTGAAGTCAACTTCGGGAATAAATCAAAAATTCCCGTGATGGGCAAAGGTAACATTAATATCAAGTCAAAAGATGGTACTAATGTTGCTATTGCAGATGTTTACTTTGTGCCAGGACTTTTTTGGAATTTGCTAAGTGTTGGGCAACTTTCCGAAAAAGGCCACAAAGTTCACATTGAAAATGGAATTTGCACCATCAGAGGTGTCAACAACAAGTTGATCACAACGGTGCAAATGACGAAGAACCGGATGTTTCCCATGACTCTTCAGACGAAGAATCTCTTGAGTTTTCAAGCGATGATGAAAGACAACAACTGGCTGTGGCATCTTCGATACGGTCATCTAAATTTTCGTGGACTAAAACTACTGGTTCAGAAAAGGATGGTGACCGGCATGCCTTTAATCGAATGTCCAGATCGTCCATGCGAAGGATGTCTCGTTGGAAAACAACATCGAGAATCATTTCCAGTAGGGAAAGCCAGAAGAGCAAAGCAACTTTTGGAGCTGGTACATACAGATATATGTGGCCCTATTGAGGTTGAATCAGTCGGACAAAAAAGGTACATGCTGATTTTTGTTGATGATTTTACCAGAAAAACTTGGGTATATTTCTTGAGAGAAAAATCTGAAGCATTTGCCAAGTTCAAAGAATTTAAAGTCTATGTTGAAAAACATAGTGGCTTTAATCTGAAGACGTTGAGATCGGATAGAGGAGGAGAATTTACCTCAAATGAATTTGACAAATTTTGTAAAATTCATGGAGTAAAACGTCAGTTGACTGCCAGCTATACACCTCAGCAAAATGGTATAGCAGAAAGAAAGAACAGGACAATTTTTGAAATGGCAAGAAGTATGTTAAAAGCCAAAAATTTGCCTAAGAATTTTTGGGCAGAAGCGGTTGCTTGTGCTGTATTTGTACTAAACAGGTGTCCAACAAGGAGTGTTCTTGGAAGAACCCCAGAAGAGGCTTGGAGCGGCAACAAGCCAGATGTTTCGTTTCTACGAGTATTTGGGCGCATGGCATATCCCCATATACCAGATGAACGAAGAAAGAAGTTGGATGACAAAAGCGAGAAGTGCATCTTCATTGGCTATAGTGACACAACTAAAGGTTATAAGCTGTATAACCCAGTCACTGAAAAGGTAATTATCAGCAGGGATGTCCAGTTTTTTGAAGATGAAGCTTGGGACTGGAACCAAAAGGGTGACCAGAAAAGCATCACCATCGAAGATGAACCATTGGAGAAAGAAATAGAAGAGCCTCCATCATCTTCAACTAGTGGTACATCTTCACCAACAGCAGCTTCAGAACCACCACTACGTCGTTCACAACGACTGAGGGAGACGCCAGCAAAATTCAGGGATTACGTGGTCACAGGAGGCGATGGCAGTGATAATAACGGAATCACTGATGAAACATTGGTAAACTTTTGTTTGTTTGCTGAATGTGATCCTGTAACCTATGATGAAGCAGCTGCAGATGAAAGGTGGATTCATGCAATGGATGAAGAGATTCACTCCATTGAGAAGAATGACACATGGGTGCTAACTTCTTTACCACCTGGTAAGAAACCCATTGGTGTCAAGTGGGTGTACAAGACGAAGTACCAACCCAATGGTCAGGTGGACCGTTACAAGGCCAGACTGGTTGTAAAGGGCTATAAGCAAAAGCCAGGTATTGATTATTTTGAAGTATTTGCACCAGTGGCTCGGATGGATACCATCCGGATGATCTTAGCACTTGCAGCTCAAAATCATTGGAAGATCCATCAAATGGATGTGAAATCAGCATTCCTCAATGGTGTTCTTGAAGAGGAAGTCTACGTGGAGCAACCACAGGGTTATGAGAAAGGGCATGAAAATCAAGTTTACAAACTGAAGAAGGCTTTGTATGGGCTAAAACAGGCACCTCGTGCTTGGTACACGCGTATCGACACATACCTGTTAGAGCGTGATTTTCAAAAGTGCCCGTATGAGCATACACTGTATATCAAGTCAAATACTAACGGTGACATAATAATTGTGTGCCTTTATGTTGATGACTTGATATTTACAGGCAGCTGTGAAAAAATGTTTTCAGAATTCAGGGAGGCTATGACTAGCCAATTCGAGATGACTGATTTAGGATTGATGTCCTATTTTCTTGGGCTTGAAGTGAAGCAGACAGATAATGGCATATTTATTTCACAGCAGAAATATGCTAATGATATTCTGAAGCGATTAAAAATGGAATCGCTCAAACCAATTCGAACTCCCGTAATTGAACGTTTGGAGCTGAAGAAAGAAGGAACCGGTGAATTGGTAAATCCCACTTATTTCAAAAGCATTGTTGGCAGTTTAAGATATTTGGCTTCTACAAGACCAGATATTACCTATGGAGTGGGAATTATTAGCAGGTTCATGGAGAAACCATACCAATCACATTTACAGGCGGCAAAAAGAATTTTGCGGTATGTCAGTGGAACTCGTGATCATGGAATTTTATATTCTTATACTGACAACTTTGATCTGTTGGGGTATACAGATAGTGATTGGGCAGGTGATACTGAGACTCGAAAGAGTACTTCAGGGTGTGCTTTCTTTCTTGGATCAGGAGTAATTTCTTGGTCTTCGAAAAAACAGCAGGTTGTTGCACTCTCGACAGCTGAAGCAGAATACATGGCATTAGCTTCAGGGGCCTGTCAGGCAATATGGTTTCGATGGATGCTGCGTGAATTGATGCATGAACAAGCAAGTCCTACTAAATTGATGTGTGACAATAAGTCGGCTATTGCATTAGCCAAGAATCCTGTATTTCATGGCAGGAGCAAGCACATCGACATCAAGTATCACTATATTCGTGAGCAAGTCAAAGATGGCGAAATTGAACTTAATTTCTGCAGATCAGAAGACCAGATTGCAGATATCCTGACAAAACCATTGAAGGCTGATTTGTTCGAAAGATTGAAGACGATGCTTGGCGTTATGAACTTCCAAAATCAATTTTAAGCGAGGCTATTGAAAATATTAAAATAAATTTTGGAAGAAAGTCAAAAAAAGAAGAAGCCTCAATTTTTGACTATTAATGGACAACTTAGGTGTGCTTAAGCCTCAATTTTTTACTATTGATTGTCAAAAATGGACAACTTAGGTGTGCTTGAATTTGATAAAATTAAGTGTAGTCAAATAAAGACATTTAAGTTTGACAAAAATTAGGTATAGAATTGGCTATAAATATGTGTGGTTTTTCTTGTAAGTTTCATATCAAGGAGGAGAAGAAATAGAGAGAGAGAGAGAGTTCTTGTAAGAACAAGCTTAGAGCAAAGCTTGATTTTATTTGTGTAAAACCTTGGCAAAGGTATTTTGTAGTATTGCTCTCTCATTTGCATTTTTGTTATTCTCTCCAAATTAAATCCTCCAAGCTTCCGCAAAATTCCTCCTTCCTTTTTTATTTGGTTCCTACAGACTTCTCTGAGACGGTCTTATTAAATGCTAGCATGGGCATGAAGAAAAATGAAGACGAAAGCTACAAAAATCTGATGGAGGAGAGCCACTAAAGCCCGAAGACAAATAATGCCAACAAAGTCATTCTGTGTGCGTGGCATATCCCATGTACGAGATGAATAGATGAAAAAGTTAGATGACAAAAGTGAGGCCTGCATTTTCATTAGCTACGGTGGCACAACTAAAGGTTACAAGCTAAATAACTCGGTTACTGAAAAGGTAATATCAATAGGGATATCCAATTCTTAAAAGATGAATCATAGGACTAGAACTAAAAGGATGACCAAAAAAGCATCGTCATCGAAGATAAACCATTAGAGCAAGAGAACCAAAAATGTGACCACAAAAGTGAGAACTGCATTTTCATATGGTCACATTAACTTGGACGTCAACACTCATGTGGCCAATATATAATAATATTTTACTAATTTTACTAATTTAGGATTATTTTTACACGACCGACTGGAGGAAGAAGAAGGGAAGAGGAAAAAGAAAAGAAAATAATTTTAAAAATAACAAAAAAAGGTCAAAAAAATTAAAATACTATTAAAAATTGACTACATGAGTGCTAGTGTCCACGTTAACACCACTCAGTAGCAAAATAGATTGAATTAACATAAATATAACATGTTTTGAATTCAATTGGCTAAAAAAAAAGTTTGGAGTAGAATCGGCACAATCGTAACATGTTTTGGACTCAATTAGCCAAAAAACATTGAGACTAAATTTACATAATTACAATATATTTTAAGTTTAGAATTTTCTTTTTGATAATTTTTCCTCGCAAAATGTGACCATTTTGAAATAAGCACTTTCTTGGACAAAAAAAAAAGCACTTCATATTTATATTGTTAATAAATGGTTTAATATCCTTGTCTAGTTATAATCCTTATTTGTTCCATGTAAGAAAATCACTCTACAAGGTAAATGTGAGCTTTTAAGGGATGTGCGACACTAAGTGAACAAATCATGTTTGAATTGTTCGTGCTTCATAACATCATTATTTGTCTATTCTATTCAATAAAAAGGTTAATAGTGTTCGCATTGCACCAAAGAAGAGGCACGTGGCTATAGGTATAGAACAGAAAAGGAAACACAGGCATTGTCATTGTCATCTTAATTTGGATTTGATAAATACAATTATGTCAACCTTTCAACTTAAATGTCATTTTCAAATGAGAAATGATCTTTCTAATTTGCGAAAATGCATAATCTATGGTCTTAAACATAAACAATAAACCATTAAAGTTGCCCTAGTGGTCACCTTTTTCACTTAAGAAGGAAAAGATGGGGAATTCGATTTCTCATCTTCTCAGAGATTGGGAGCAGGGATGCGTGAACGGGGAATATTGTAAATTAAAATAGAATATGATATAATTAGACAAAAAAAAAATAAATGTAATTCTAAGTTGATTAGTGAAGATGTGATTTGTTTTGGCGGCAACACGAGAGACGAACTCTTGTAATTCATAGAAACCGCGCGTGCGGAGGTATGGTAGGCACGTGCCCGACCGGTCGAACCCGTATCTTTACTAAGCGAACCGGAATCGATCTACCGGACCGGTTTGAGTGAAAAAACCCTAGTCTCCCTCCCCCGCGCGATTTATCTGACGGTGCGTGCTTCCTCCGAGTTTAGAGAGAGAGAGAGAGATGGGAAGCGATAGCGAAGCTGAGAGAGCACAGAGGGAGAAGGAGAGGAAGAAGAAGTTGTCGCTGGCTCCCATTGCCAAGCCTCTCGCCGGCAAGAAGCTTTGCAAGCGGACCTTCAAGCTCGTTCGTCGAGGTACGAACACGTATATACAAACGATTCGTTTTCGTTTTCGTTTTCGTCGTATATTCGCTCATCAATATGTTCCGTGTTGCTCGGCTTTCCTGCCTTTTTGGACACTGGATTGACAGGGCAATCTACAAACGATGTTTCTGGTTTTCCTTTCCCTGTTGGCGTTGGGTTTCGCTTTAATTAGAATCTTGTTATGAAAAAGAACCAAAATCGTGTTCAGCATCCGTCGTGATTTTAACTAAAAAAATAAGCAATTGAATTGTCTTGATGTCTCGTTTTTGGATCTGGGAAGGAGCATCTTGGTACGTTGGAACTGCAAGCTTGATAAAGAAGAGCTGCAGTTTGTCAGCTGAAACTGTGTAACAAACACCAAATTTTGCTTGGCAAAGGAAGAAAATCCAATATTTCCCCTTCTGTTTCTTTCTTTTTGTTCAATGTATTGATCATGATGCAGGGTTTCCGAACCAAATATTCCATAGGAACATTTCACTTAGTATGCCTCTGTCTACGCTTGCTAGCAAAAGCTATCCAGTCCAGCTTTCTCAAGGCTTTACTTTGGAGATGCTATGGTGCCTTGCAGAGGCTATTGATTCGCATATACCATCAAATTGATGGAATCCATGGGCATGCGAGCTAATTTGAATGTTGTCTCTTGACTAGCAGCTGCCGAACAGAAATGCTTAAAAAGAGGCGTGAAGGAGGTGGTCAAGAGCATCAGGCGTGGTCACAAAGGGTCAGCATCAGCTCACTTTTGCGCCATTCTTGCATCTAGTTTCTGTTTCCTGTTAAACCATTGGAAACTGTTTACGTCAGTTTTCTGCTATTGCTTAATTATCAATTTATCATTTTGGGTCTGTGTTATTCTTCTTTTTCAAATGTTTGTTTGGGATATCTGGACTATCAGCCCCAACAGGGCAAAATACATTTTGGAGTTTTAGGAGAATGTGTGTTTTGAAGGGAAGTGTGGTCGATGTATGCAAATGAGCTGTGTCACTGACTTTTTTAAAATGCCGTGATGGAGAGCTTAGGATCATAAGAAGATTGTTGTGTTGTTATGTGATCAAGTTCAAAAATGTACAATTTGAGTTCTCAAGTTACAATGGTATTGCCAGTACTACAGTCTACGGCAGTGTGTGCCAAGAAAAGAGAGAAAGCTTTGCACAAGCCCTTTGGGGATTGTTATTGTTATGTTGAGTTTGGGTTCTACGCATTTGAGTAGAGCGCTCATCTTTCTTCTTTCCTTTCTTTTCGTTTTGCATTGTGCAGATTATGTGTCATTGCTGGCAACATATCACCGATTGATGTGATCACTCATGTCCCCATTTTGTGCGAAGAGAATGATATCCCCTATATATATGTTCCGTCGAAGGAGGTAAGTGCACGGCATCCTTTGATCTGAATGAATTTTCTTTTTCTTTTTCTTTTTTTTTTTTTTGCAGTCATCAGCGCACATGATGCGAACACGTTGCCATTGCCCCCGAAACTTAGTTGGTGTTCACTTAATCAGCTGTTTTAACTTTTGGATCTCCTAGCTCTGAAATTATTATGGTTGCAGGATCTAGCAAATGCTGGAGCAACGAAGAGGCCAACATGTTGTGTTCTGGTTCTTACGAAGCCAACGAAGGGTGAATCAGGCCCAGAAGAGCAAGAAAAATTAAAGGCTGACTATGACCAAGTTGTAACAGAAGTATCTGAACTTACCTCCACTCTTTTCTAAAAGGTCGCCATACCTAGTGTTCTGCTTCTTTATGCTCATTGCTTTGTTCGTTCTGGCAATTGTATTGTCAGTGTAGCCCACCGGTCCCTGTGGTTTATATCTCGCCACGGCACATCTGTAAATTCAAGTACGCGATCTAGCGCAGGTGCCAAAAAAACTGGTAGAACAATATCGGCAAGAGGGATTGTGCTTTCTGTGCGTCATGAACAGGAATGCAAATGAATTCTTGTAAAATCAATTTGTCTCCAAAAATTTGGCAATTTGCTGCCTTGGAGATGCAGACCACGGGCTGGTTTCTTACAAAATGGCACGATGGAGATCCTAGTTAGCAGTTTTAATTACAAAATTTCCTAGGACTCGTAGTTATAGGACATAAATCTGTTCCCAGTCCAATGCCACGATGTTTAGTAGAAATTATTAATTGATTGCCCGAGCTACACCTGAGTTCAACTCAGAGATGTAAATCCTCCTTCGTTTCTAGATGGTGAAGCAAGACTATGTTTATTATCGTAGGTCGGAACAAGTTGATAGAATCCCTTTTTTGGCGTCTCTATGCAGGTCGAGTCCGATTACAACAACATTTATTGGATGCTTTAGTAAGAAGGGATCGACATTCAAGCTTACATAACCCATTGATCCAAAAAATGCTTATACAATGTCGATGTAAATGTATTTTTCTCTCTAGAAGTTTTGATGAGATGCAAGGAATCATCTTGACAGACAGAGAATGCCAGATATGTCTCGAGCAAGATTGAGATCAAATGATGTCCTTCTAGGTAGAGATGGCCATGGTTCGGAACCGGAACCTTTAAGGCGGTTCCGGTCCATGAACCGACAGTTCGGGTCGGTTCAATGGCCGGTTCCGTCCGATTTAAATCGATTTTCAAATAAAATTTTATAAAATAAAAAATTTAAATAATGAATTATGAAGTAAAAAATATAAAATTATGAAATAATAAATTTTTAAATATAAATTGTAATCAAATTTGAGGATCGGGGAAAAAAAAAAAGGAGGGAGGAAAGGGCTTGAACTTAATGAATTATCATTAAGCGCCTTCATATCTTCTTGAGGATAGAAAAATCAAAGCTCATGTAATTCTTTTACCTTTAATAACTCCATACTTACCTCATCGTCAATCATCGCTATCCGTGACGGTGATACCCATGGCGATGGTATCTCCATCATTGAAAAATTCGGATTCATTGTTGTGATCCATCTCTTGTTGCCAATATGCAACCTTTGTCCAATCATCGACACAAGCTTGATCCTCAACCAAATCCGGAGCTAATCTTGAACGTCGATCATCCAAAATATTACCTCCAACACTAAATGTTTGTTCAACCGCAACTATTGAGTAAGGGGTTGCTAAAATCTCTTTTGCAATGTGAGCTAGTACTGAAAATTAAGTTGAATGACTATTATATCACTGTAGAATTTGGAAATCTATGCCTTCTAACTGAGGAAACTCAAATACAGTAGTTAAATAAATCTCTATTTCGGAAATATTTCTCATTATTCCCTTTTGTCTTTTTTGCCTATTTATTAGATTTCTAGACCTTCTACCTAGGTGCTTGCCTTGCATGTTACTAGCTTGAGAAAAAGTTCCACTATCATTAACTATATTATATCTATTGCAAAAATCATTATATAATTATACTATTATATTTTTAACTTCTTTTTCTATATCTCTAATATTCACAGTTTCAGTTAAATGTAAACACTTATAGTGTTGACACCTGATTTTTAATCATTTTTTCTATTGCTAAAGTAATAAAAAATCCATAAAAATTCATAAAATTGAAAAATCAACTTTGGGGACCTTAGCCAAGCCTAGGGAACCAATTTTGACCAAAAAACGATTTTTCATATTTTCAGTATTTTTACGTATTTTTTATTTATTTATTTTCGAAAATTAATAGAAAATCCATAAAAATTCATAAAATTGAAAAATCAACTTTGGGAACCTTAGCCAAGCCTAGGGAACGAATTTTGACCAAAAAATAATTTTTCATATTATATATATTTTAATTTTTTTTAAAAAAATACAAAAATATTTGAAAATTTTGGAAAAATAACATTTGAGGCCAAAAAAAATACACAAAGATAGTTAATATTTTTATTTTAAATCTATTTTCATATTGGCCATCGCAAATTCAGAAAAATCCAATTCGAGTCACGTGTTCCTTCACGAGTATAATCTCGAATCGGGCCTAAAAAAATTTAATTTGAGTCAACTTATTTTTAACTTTCACTTTTTATGAGTTGTGACATTGTCTTCTAATATTTTAAATTTTCATCTTGGCCCAATTATACCCAGAATGACTTAATTTTGCAAAAGGGCTTTAATTAAATTATGCATTATTTTCAGCGACAAGAAATGAGCTTAAATTTGACATGTGGTAAATTTTGGTGTGTCAAAAATTGTGAGGAGATTTGGACTTAAAGGAATATATTTTTTCAGGGACTGAATTGTAAATACTTAAAATTCAAGGACTAGAGTGCAAATACCTAACTCTTGAAGGATTATTTTACAAATAATAAAAAGAAGAGTTAGTGGATAAATTAGAATAGAGAAGGGAAGATGAAGAAGAGGAGATGAAGAAGAGAAGTTAGAGAAGAATGGATGGAGAAAATAAGATAAGAATAGAGAAGGGAAGATGGAGATGAAGAAGAGTTAGTAGAGAAATTAGAATGGAAGATAAGAATAGAGAAGGGAAGATGGAGATTAAGAAGAGTTAGTGGAGAAATTAGAATGGGAGATAAATATGGAGAAGGGAAGATGAAGATGAAGAAGAGTTAGTAGAGAGATTAGAATGTGAGATAGAGATGGAGAATGGAAGATGAAAATGAAGAAGAGTTAGTGGAGAAATTAGAATGGGAGATAGAGTTAGTGGAAAAATTAGAATGGGAGATAGATGAGTAGGTTATAAAAGGAGGAAGAAGTGAGCTTAAGAAAGGATTCTTGGAAGGGAGAAAATTTGAAGTGTTTGGGAGAATTTTTTGGAGAGAAAATTTTGGATGTTTGAGAGAGTTTTGGGAGATTGAAGAAAATTTTGAGAGAAAGAAAATACCAAAAGAGAGAGAATTTTGAAGATGATGGGAGTTTAAAGCTAGGGGTTATCATCACAAATTCCTTCATCGATCAATATAAATCAAGAGTTCATCCTCGTCAACGAGCAAACAAATTCAAGCTAAGTGTTTTTATTTATTCATTTATTTATGGTTTTACTCGCAAATTAGCACAAATTGTATACACTTTCTCCATCTCCTTTTTCTTCCATATTTTATGTCAGGAGAAGGATATCTCTACGTCAACAGCAAAAATCTCGTCGAGATGCAAAAATCGGCCCAGACAAGCTCCTAAGCTGTCCACCGATTTCTCAACTGATCTGTGACTAAAAGTCCCTCTTAATTCAAAAGAAACTCTCTATATTGGGAACATAGAGAGCGAAAATCAATTATAGAAATCCCTCCCAAAAAAATGGGAGATAAGTACTCTTTCTACTCTTCTGGTTTTAGGTGCAGATTAGCACATATTTTGTATACTAACACTTCACTCTATTTTATGTCAGGAAGCCGCAGCTCTATATCAATGGTCAATCCTATGGAAGCACAAAATCGGCTTGGAGGAGTGCTCAAGCGCGCACAAATTTCAAATTGTTGAATCAATTCGTTGTATTTCATTTTAAAAAATTCATACCCCAAAATGGAGAGGACAAAGTCCATCCGCAATCTAAATACCTGCACCATAAATCCCAAAGGGAAGAGCCAAGCCAATGCTTAGCCTCCCATTGGAGGTTTTTACTTATAGTAGTTAAATACCTGCAACTTAAATACCTGCACCTTAAATCCCAAAGGGAAGAGCCAAGCCAATGCTTAGCCTCCCATTGGAGGTTTTTACTTACAGTAGTTAAATACCTGCACCTTAAATCCCAAAGGGAAGAGCCAAGCCAATGCTTAGCCTCCCATTGGAGATTTTTACTTACAGTAGTTAAATACCTGCAACTTAAATACCTATACCTTAAATCCCAAAGGGAAGAGCCAAGCCAATGCTTAGCCTCCCATTGGAGGTTTTTACTTACAGTAGTTAAATACTTGCAACTTAAATACATGTACCTTAAATCCCAAAGGGAAGAGCCAAGCCAATGCTTAGCCTCCCATTGGAGGTTTTTACTTACAGTAGTTAAATACCTGCAACTTAAATACCTGTACCTTAAATCCCAAAGGGAAGAGCCAAGCCAATGCTTAGCCTCCCATTGGAGGTTTTTACTTACAGTAGTTAAATACCTGCAACTTAAATACCCATACCTTAAATCCCAAAGGGAAGAGCCAAGCCAATGCTTAGCCTCCCATTGGAGGTTTTTACTTACAGTAGTTAAATACTTGCAACTTAAATACATGTACCTTAAATCCCAAAGGGAAGAGCCAAGCCAATGCTTAGCCTCCCATTGGAGGTTTTTACTTACAGTAGTTAAATACCTGCAACTTAAATACATGTACCTTAAATCCCAAAGGGAAGAGCCAAGCCAATGCTTAGCCTCCCATTGGAGGTTTTTACTTACAGTAGTTTAAATACTTGCAACTTAAATACCTGTACCTTAAATCCCAAAGGGAAGAGCCAAGCCAATGCTAGGCCTCCCATTGGAGGTGTTTATTCACTGTCATGTACTTCCTATAATTTAATTTTTGAATCATCAGACCCAAATGATAAGTAGGTTGTAATACTGCACAGAAGTCGTTAACACACTCCTTCTTTCGGCTTCAGGGAATCTTTAACACTTAAAAAAATATAACAAATAAAAATATATACCATCCATGCATCCTATTTAAAAAGTGAAAACACAAAAGAGAATACCCTACTATAGCCTTAGGATTAAACCAAGCCTGAGTTGCCGAATTAGGATATCCATGAAATTAAGGTACCGAAAGGGCATTAGTTTTAATTAACTAGTGTAACCAAGTCCCCGAGCTCCTAATCTCTGGTTCGCAGGAATAAATTAGTTCTCCCGCTAATTTATTTAGGTTTCTAATCGACCTACCAAGAACGATTAGTGGCGACTCCAAATTTTAAAATCATTTAAACAAAAACCAAAGTTGCGATTTGGTAGGGCTTGGGAGGGTCCGCGTTAGGTTAGTCAAATCTAATTAACCTAATAATCCGTTAACCCCTTTTAATATTTAAAATTTTTTTAGAGGGTCGCGACAGACTGGCGACTCCGCTGGGGAATAGAGATTTTTAAATTTTCGAAAAAAGATACCAATTGGAATACTTAAATTTTTTCGAAATTTTAAAAGTCTTAGTGGACTTAGGCCAATGAAAATTTCATGGATATCTCGCTTCTGGCGATCTTGCTTGGGACTCATTCTATAGGTGTTATATGTTTTTGCAGGATGGGAGTTATAAGGGGCGGAGTGTTTGGCTAACCCATTTGTTTTGCAGGCTCGGTGTTGGGATTATGTTTAATTTCACACATTTTTAGAAGCGCTGTTTTGATATCAATTGTTGTGCATGTCTTGCATATTCTGAGGATCACAACACCTGCACACACAAGCGTCTAAACCCAAGTCGCGAAATTTTTCCTAGGTAACCATAGATAGGGATCGAATATGCAAAGCTCTTGCGTCGATTGCGCTTGGGTTGACCATATTTTATCCCGCTCATTATCTGAATTGACAATTCTTCCCATTGTGATTTGATTGCGCGGAGGGTAAGGTTGTCAATTCAGATAGTGGGGGCCTTTTAGGTCCATACCCTGTCTCTCCTTCTTTTATTTTCTAGAGTCCACTCCTCACTTGAGTCATGCGCATGACTATGTGATTTGCATTTCTCCAAGGTAAAAGTAAGTTCTCTAATTTTATCTTGTATTTATTTTCGGTCGGTCCATACTAGGTGTTAGTCAGTTTTTGAGCTTGATATTACGACCATTCTTTTAAAAGAAAATAAAAATTAAATTTGTCCCTCATTTCTTTTTAGAAATTTTTTTTTGAAAAAATGATGTGAAAAAATCCATTCATGAGAATTTTATTAACCAATAAGGGATTTTTGTCATGTTTTTATTACTTTAATAAAAATAAAATTTTCCTGAAAAAATTTTCCTCTGAAAATTTATTTCAATAAAAAGAAAAATTCCTTCAAAAAAAACTCTAGTAGACATCAAGTGATTTTATCACATTTTTCAAATTATAAAAACTTGCAAGAAAATTCTTCTTGAGAAATTCGCTCATGTTTTTCTAAGAAAAGTTTCTCTAAATAAAATTAGACTAATGTCTCGGGGGAATTGTATTGACCAATAAGAGATTTTTGTCATGTTTTTCTTGCTTCAATAAAAATGAAATTTTCCTGACAAATTTTCCTCTGAAAATTTATTTCGATAAAAAGAAAAATTCCTGCAAAAAAAAAACTTTGGTAAACATCAAGTGATTTTATCACATTCTTTCAAATTATAAAAACTTGCAACAAAAATTCTTTTCGAGAAATTCGCTTATGTTTTTCTAAGAAAATTTTCTCTAAATAAAATTAGACTAATGTCTCGGGGGAAGTTTGTTAACCAATAAAGGATTTCTATTATGTCTTTCCTGCTTCAATAAAAATAAAATTTTCCTGATAAATTTACCTCGAAAAATTTATTTTGATAAAAAGGAAATTCCTTCAAAAATTTTAGTAAACATCAAGAGATTTTGTCACATTCCTTTAAAAAAATAAAAAAAAGAGTAATAAATCTGCAAAAAAAAAAATTCTGTATCAGAAATTAACCCATTTCTTCCTAAGGAAATTTTTTTTTCTGATTTCTCTATAAAATAGAAAAAATAAAATTGGACTAATATAGGATTCATGGACCGACATTCCTTGTGTCGCATACTAATTATATCCTTTTCTTTTGCAGGGAGATCCTAGATACCCCAGACGGGTGTAAAAATTAAGTTCAATAATATATCAAGAATCATCTTCAGAAATACCAAAAGACGAAAAACACCAAGGCTTCAACCGTTAATTCAGGGGGGCAAACGAACACTGTCCATCTTTGACAGACAGAGTTGTGTCAATCCGTAAACTTGTATGGGCAGTGTATTCTGATATGACGGTGGACTTATACTGATTAAACACGGGGGCATATTTAATGTATTGCAGAGGATCCCGCGTCTTTTGAAAGACAATATGGATTATATAATCAGAAACCATGAAATAAGTACCTTAACCTGATTAAATCAACCAGAGACCGGTCTTAAAATTTCCTCGGATCCGAAACACGCGGAGGGTTTTAGAGGACCGAGGTTCTATTAATGAATGTGACCCACAAGTATTTCTCCCAATGCTACAGGCGCCCGACAAGAGCAAATGGGCACCGAAAGAAACAAAACACGGTTGAAGTGGGGCACGCAACAAATGGCCGAATTTATTGGCACACTAATTAAGTGGTGGTAGCTTTATTAATTTACATGATTGAACGCGGGTCTCTAGGCGGCTGGTGGAAAGCCACACTAAATGTCTCTCTAATGTTCTTGATATCATCGTCTACCGCAACCCGCGAGAGCATCATGAAGAAGATTAAACCTAGACGAATACGTCTACTTAGTTTCATCGCACGTTCTCGCCTTTTGTCGATGTCCAAAATTAATGCACAAGCTAGAAGTAATCATTTCCCTTTCCCCCCTATTAAATGCTCGGAGCCGTTAACCGCACCAAACTCGAAAAAATTAATATCGAGACGAAATCTGCGTAAATTTGAAAGGTAAATCCGTATCGTTCCAATTTACCCTTAAATTGCTCCGGTTTTAAATTTGATCCCTTCTATTTTCAGGAATTTGCAAAAGCGACTCGAGAATACAGTTGTATCCAAAAACCAAATTTCCTGGTCGGGCTAAATTGGGGGCAAATCAACTCATGGACATTACCACGGGATGGGCAGCTTCGGTTAAAGAAAAATACAAGCGAAAGATCCGAACAATCTCAGACATGGGTAATTCTGTATCGTTCTAATTTGCACATAATCATCTCGAGTCCTGAATTTTTTTATTCCATTCTTAATAGGGATTGCAAACTACCTCGAGAAATATCGTAACAAGGCCCAAGGTGATACAACAGGGCCGCGTTATCCCAAAGGATTAACCTTTGAAAAGAAAACCCCATGGACACCTATGGTCCAATGGACCGAATGGTATGGAGGATGACAGTAGGTCCGAAATATCCCGAGTTCGATCTCCAAAGTGGGGAATGTTGTATGTATTATAAATAAATGAAACAACTTTTTGTGCATTTCTTTTTTACAAACAGGAATACTCGACGAGTAATATCAAAGTCAGTATTTTACCATAGTCTTCTCATAATGGTGAGGCGCCCAACAAAAGTCGAGGAAAATTCAATCCAACAAAACTGGTAAAAGACTCGTGCAAGACATTCAAGATGAAGGGTAAATCAGTATCGTTTTCAATTTATCCCTTTTAATACTGGCTGATATGTCTCTTTTTCTTTTTACAGGAAATTTTTACAATAACATTTAACATGTTGAAGGAGACAAATCCAAAAGAAAATTATGATCATCTGACAAGATCTATTTTGGTGAAAAATGGGGCAAATTGATCACAAGCTCTGAAGCGAAAAAGCAAATATGTCTTCCTTATCTCGTTTGATTTCAAGAATAATTTCTCTGCTTTTTGCAGGGGCATTCAACCGCTAAACCATGGCGGTCGCTGTCATTAAACCAACCGAAATGCTCCCTCACCCATATGCTTCATCGCGCAGGGGCAAAGTTTGGGACAAACCGCTCCTCGACATAAGGAGTGGGCTTCCCAATTTGTTCGATCCACCCATATACCAGGGGCAATTCAAATCCGCCCATGTTTGCACATTATATAAACACACATGATGCTAAAAATTGTCACATCGGCATTGTATTTACACATTTCATGAATTATGTATGACTATTCCGCATGTTTAATTTACCGACTTCAACTTAGAGCATAAACTGCATAGGAGACGTCAAATGTGCAAAATGGGGCATAACAGGATGAGGAAAGGCAAACCATTTCCACACAGGTCTAACATTTTAATCTACAGATAAACAGCCTTTCTCCAGAGTGAAAGAAAGCCCTTTTCGGAATGAAGTCCCCCATTCAGATTACATTCGAGGTGTTCGTACTATAAGAACCTCCTTAAACAGAAGTGGTAATGCAATACATGATCCATATATTGATCGATTGCATCATGAGTTATTACACAGACTGCCTTTAATCATGGCAAACTTAGCAGAACAATTTTGCATGAACCAATGAACGCATTGATGAAAATGCTTGCACATGTTACCTCTGACATTGCCTGACAGGCAACACATTCCCGGTGTTCGAGTTACCTTCCAAAGTCTTGAAGTTCATTCGGCGATTATTGAATGAACAAGCCTGGTTGTCGAGAAGCCACCAAGCATTTTTTCCAAATTCTCAGGTAAGTATATCTTCAACCTGAACCTTTCAAGAGAATGAATTCTGACGGTTGTTGGGGTACTCGAATCCATTGCGGTACATACAGGTATCCACCTTCTTCAATAAAGCATGATTTGTCTCAAGAACAGAAATGTTCGAGACCTTTTAATCTCTGCCTCTTTGGTTTATTCCTAAAGCGACAGGAGAATATAATTTGGGTTTGAGCTTCTGCAGGATTCCTGGTCTCCCCAGATTTCAAAATGGCACCCTTTGAGGTACACCAAGCCCTTCTTACAGGCAAACTAAGTCCTTCTTACAGGCAAACCAAGTCCTTCTTACAGGCACAAAGTCCTTCTTACAGGCAAACCAAGTCCTTCTTACAGGTACAAAGTCCTTCTTACAGGCAAATCAAGTCCTTCTTACAGGCAAACTAAGTCCTTCTTACAGGCAAACCAAGTCCTTCTTACAGGCACAAAGTCCTTCTTACAGGCAAACCAAGTCCTTCTTACAGGCAAATCAAGTCCTTCTTACAGGCATAAAGTCCTTCTTACAGGCAAATCAAGTCCTTCTTACAGGCACAAAGTCCTTCTTACAGGCAAATCAAGTCCTTCTTACAGGCACAAAGTCCTTCTTACAGGCATAAAGTCCTTCTTACAGGCAAATCAAGTCCTTCTTACAGGCATAAAGTCCTTCTTACAGGCAAACAAAGTCCTTCTTACAGGCAAATCAAGTCCTTCTTACAGGCACAAAGTCCTTCTTACAGGCAAAGTAAGTCCTTCTTACAGGCAAAACAAAGTCCTTCTTACAGGCAAACAAAGTCCTTCTTACAGGCAAATCAAGTCCTTCTTACAGGCAAAGCAAGTCCTTCTTACAGGCATAAAGTTCTTCTTACAGGCAAAGTAAGTCCTTCTTACAGGCAAATCAAGTCCTTCTTACAGGCAAATTAAGTCCTTTTTACAGGCAAATCAAGTCCTTCTTACAGGCAAATTAAGTCCTTTTGACAGGCACAAGTCCTTTTTACTGGCACCAAGTCCTTTCTACAGGCACCAAGTCCTTCTTACAGGTATCTCCATGTGGTGACCTACCATACGGGTCAAATCTCAATCAAAATTTAATCAGTAGAATCCTTTTATTAGGAATCTACCATGGTACGACCCACCATACGGGTCAAATGGTATGACCCACCATACGGGTCAAATTTTAATTCAATTTTTAATCAGTAGAATCCTTTTATTAGGAATCTACCATGGGTTGATCCACCATACGGGTTCAAGTTCAACCACCCTAAAGTTTTTTTATATAACGAATCCTTAGGTTCTCATTTCATTTTCAGTGGAACAATCATGTCACGACTCTTTTTATTTCCTTGTATTGAGTCGATAAGAATCCAGGTGTCATCTCGTCTTTGAAATGAACCTCTACCAAGCTTCCTTTCAAAGAGGGGCAGCTGTTGACACCTGATTTTTAATCATTTTTTCTATTGCTAAAGTAATAAAAAATCCATAAAAATTCATAAAATTGAAAAATCAACTTTGGGGACCTTAGCCAAGCCTAGGGAACCAATTTTGACCAAAAAACGATTTTTCATATTTTCAGTATTTTTACGTATTTTTTATTTATTTATTTTCGAAAATTAATAGAAAATCCATAAAAATTCATAAAATTGAAAAATCAACTTTGGGGACCTTAGCCAAGCCTAGGGAACCAATTTTGACCAAAAAACGATTTTTCATATTTTCAGTATTTTTACGTATTTTTTATTTATTTATTTTCGAAAATTAATAGAAAATCCATAAAAATTCATAAAATTGAAAAATCAACTTTGGGAACCTTAGCCAAGCCTAGGGAACGAATTTTGACCAAAAAATAATTTTTCATATTATATATATTTTAATTTTTTTTTAAAAAAATACAAAAATATTTGAAAATTTTGGAAAAATAACATTTGAGGCCAAAAAAAATACACAAAGATAGTTAATATTTTTATTTTAAATCTATTTTCATATTGGCCATCGCAAATTCAGAAAAATCCAATTCGAGTCACGTGTTCCTTCACGAGTATAATCTCGAATCGGGCCTAAAAAAATTTAATTTGAGTCAACTTATTTTTAACTTTCACTTTTTATGAGTTGTGACATTGTCTTCTAATATTTTAAATTTTCATCTTGGCCCAATTATACCCAAAATGACTTAATTTTGCAAAAGGGCTTTAATTAAATTATGCATTATTTTCAGCGACAAGAAATGAGCTTAAATTTGACATGTGGTAAATTTTGGTGTGTCAAAAATTGTGAGGAGATTTGGACTTAAAGGAATATATTTTTTCAGGGACTGAATTGTAAATACTTAAAATTCAAGGACTAGAGTGCAAATACCTAACTCTTGAAGGATTATTTTACAAATAATAAAAAGAAGAGTTAGTGGATAAATTAGAATAGAGAAGGGAAGATGAAGAAGAGGAGATGAAGAAGAGAAGTTGGAGAAGAATGGATGGAGAAAATAAGATAAGAATAGAGAAGGGAAGATGGAGATGAAGAAGAGTTAGTAGAGAAATTAGAATGGAAGATAAGAATAGAGAAGGGAAGATGGAGATTAAGAAGAGTTAGTGGAGAAATTAGAATGGGAGATAAATATGGAGAAGGGAAGATGAAGATGAAGAAGAGTTAGTGGAGAGATTAGAATGTGAGATAGAGATGGAGAATGGAAGATTAAAATGAAGAAGAGTTAGTGGAGAAATTAGAATGGGAGATAGAGTTAGTGGAAAAATTAGAATGGGAGATAGATGAGTAGGTTATAAAAGGAGGAAGAAGTGAGCTTAAGAAAGGATTCTTGGGAGGGAGAAAATTTGAAGTGTTTGGGAGAATTTTTTGGAGAGAAAATTTTGGATGTTTGAGAGAGTTTTGGGAGATTGAAGAAAATTTTGAGAGAAAGAAAATACCAAAAGAGAGAGAATTTTGAAGATGATGGGAGTTTAAAGCTAGGGGTTATCATCACAAATTCCTTCATCGATCAATATAAATCAAGAGTTCATCCTCGTCAACGAGCAAACAAATTCAAGCTAAGTGTTTTTATTTATTCATTTATTTATGGTTTTACTCGCAAATTAGCACAAATTGTATACACTTTCTCCATCTCCTTTTTCTTCCATATTTTATGTCAGGAGAAGGATATCTCTACGTCAACAGCAAAAATCTCGTCGAGATGCAAAAATCGGCCCAGACAAGCTCCTAAGCTGTCCACCGATTTCTCAACTGATCTGTGACTAAAAGTCCCTCTTAATTCAAAAGAAACTCTCTATATTGGGAACATAGAGAGCGAAAATCAATTATAGAAATCCCTCCCAAAAAAATGGGAGATAAGTACTCTTTCTACTCTTCTGGTTTTAGGTGCAGATTAGCACATATTTTGTATACTAACACTTCACTCTATTTTATGTCAGGAAGCCGCAGCTCTATATCAATGGTCAATCCTATGGAAGCACAAAATCAGCTTGGAGGAGTGCTCAAGCGCGCACAAATTTCAAATTGTTGAATCAATTCGTTGTATTTCATTTTAAAAAATTCATACCCCAAAATGGAGAGGACAAAGTCCATCCGCAATCTAAATACCTGCACCATAAATCCCAAAGGGAAGAGCCAAGCCAATGCTTAGCCTCCCATTGGAGGTTTTTACTTATAGTAGTTAAATACCTGCAACTTAAATACCTGCACCTTAAATCCCAAAGGGAAGAGCCAAGCCAATGCTTAGCCTCCCATTGGAGGTTTTTACTTACAGTAGTTAAATACCTGCACCTTAAATCCCAAAGGGAAGAGCCAAGCCAATGCTTAGCCTCCCATTGGAGATTTTTACTTACAGTAGTTAAATACCTGCAACTTAAATACCTATACCTTAAATCCCAAAGGGAAGAGCCAAGCCAATGCTTAGCCTCCCATTGGAGGTTTTTACTTACAGTAGTTAAATACTTGCAACTTAAATACATGTACCTTAAATCCCAAAGGGAAGAGCCAAGCCAATGCTTAGCCTCCCATTGGAGGTTTTTACTTACAGTAGTTAAATACCTGCAACTTAAATACCTGTACCTTAAATCCCAAAGGGAAGAGCCAAGCCAATGCTTAGCCTCCCATTGGAGGTTTTTACTTACAGTAGTTAAATACCTGCAACTTAAATACCCATACCTTAAATCCCAAAGGGAAGAGCCAAGCCAATGCTTAGCCTCCCATTGGAGGTTTTTACTTACAGTAGTTAAATACTTGCAACTTAAATACATGTACCTTAAATCCCAAAGGGAAGAGCCAAGCCAATACTTAGTCTCCCATTGGAGGTTTTTACTTACAGTAGTTAAATACCTGCAACTTAAATACATGTACCTTAAATCCCAAAGGGAAGAGCCAAGCCAATGCTTAGCCTCCCATTGGAGGTTTTTACTTACAGTAGTTTAAATACTTGCAACTTAAATACCTGTACCTTAAATCCCAAAGGGAAGAGCCAAGCCAATGCTAGGCCTCCCATTGGAGGTGTTTATTCACTGTCATGTACTTCCTATAATTTAATTTTTGAATCATCAGACCCAAATGATAAGTAGGTTGTAATACTGCACAGAAGTCGTTAACACACTCCTTCTTTCGGCTTCAGGGAATCTTTAACACTTAAAAAAATATAACAAATAAAAATATATACCATCCATGCATCCTATTTAAAAAGTGAAAACACAAAAGAGAATACCCTACTATAGCCTTAGGATTAAACCAAGCCTGAGTTGCCGAATTAGGATATCCATGAAATTAAGGTACCGAAAGGGCATTAGTTTTAATTAACTAGTGTAACCAAGTCCCCGAGCTCCTAATCTCTGGTTCGCAGGAATAAATTAGTTCTCCCGCTAATTTATTTAGGTTTCTAATCGACCTACCAAGAACGATTAGTGGCGACTCCAAATTTTAAAATCATTTAAACAAAAACCAAAGTTGCGATTCGGTAGGGCTTGGGAGGGTCCGCGTTAGGTTAGTCAAATCTAATTAACCTAATAATCCGTTAACCCCTTTTAATATTTAAAATTTTTTTAGAGGGTCGCGACATATAGTAGAATTCAAATCATCAAATAAACCATCCATTTTGGTACATGAATCCAACACACAAGTAACTAAATAAATAATAGAAATTTTCGTATAATATTGCATCCATTTCATTCGCATTGCTCTAATAGTCGGACCTAATTAATTATCGTTTTCATTTTCTTCAAAAATACCATCAATATTAACACACTCTATTAAAAATAAATGCGTAGTAGGATAATAAACACCGGATAAAATATAAGTTGTATAATTAAAAAATTTTAACAAATCTAAAATTCTTTTACAAATATCCCACTCTTATGGATATAAATTAGTTTGAGGAATATGATTCGTTAAAAATGTACATAATAAATCTTTATATGAAAAATTAATTAAGCAACTCGCATGTAGAATTCCAATGATATGGAACATCTCTTGAAAATTTTTTTGATTTTCTTCCATTTTTTTACAAAATCTACCACAATCTTTCATAACCTGGGGATGTTTTCATAAATATTGAATTTCTGTTTTTATTGGACGGAGAGAAATTTTAAGAGTTCATAAACCATCTTGTACACATAAATTTAAAACGTGGCAAACGCATCTAATGTGAAAAAAAGTTCCACTAAAAGTGGGTTTATAAATTATTTCTAACTTGCGAATAGAAGTAGTATTTGTCAAGGCATTATCAAAATCAATTGAAATTTTTTTTTTAATCAATAAATATTCTTCTAAAACTTGCTTAATTATTCTATAAATATTATGTGCTGTATGCATTTCATCAAAAACTCGAAATGCAATAATTTTTTTTTAATGTTCCAATCATCGTTTATTTAATAACATGTAATACCCATATAATAATGAATTTGCCAAAGATCACTACAAATGTCACTACCTATATGCACACGTCCATTAAAAATGTAAAAAAATTTCTCAAATCTTCTTTTTCTTTTTTATAAAGTTTAAAAATGTGGCATTTAATCGTATTTCTCGAAACAGGTTTTACTTGTAGAGTACATGTAATTTGTATAAAAGTATTAAAACAAAAAATTTCACCAAAATCAAAAGATAAATGTTCAACGGCTGCAAATTTAGCTAATTCTTATTCATAATTATTTCTATCATAACGAAACAAATGAGAAGTGTTAGAATCGACAAACTTGAAAATTTGTTGTTGTCTCGTGTCAATCCCGAATTCTGTTGGATGTTTTGACACCAAATGGCGTCGATATATTCTATAGCCGCTTTCACTTGTAAATCTGTATATTTTTTTTTGCAATGCTTACATATAAAGTTTTAGTTGTTTCCTTCTAAATGTTGCTTGATGAAGTGTTACCATATGATGGATGCACCCCCTCCACTCATTTTCTTTGTTGTTGACGCTTCTTTGGTATTGGTAGTTGGATGCAGACTTTCTTGAGTTGGGATGTGCTCGACATTGGGAATAACATTAATATCATCATCGTCATCGTATCCCATGTGCATACTCACGAGGATCATGAGAATAATTGAATTCTTCTTGAATCATTGGGCTCTTTCCATTTTTTGAGAGAATTAAGCGAAAGAAAACTGACAAAATTGAACAAATTTGAGAGAATTGAGAGAATTTGAGAGAAATTGTAAGGAAAAAATGAAAGATAAAGATGGATATTTATAATGGTTACGATTATTTAATAAATTAAAAAAATGAGATTATTTAATAATTACAAAAATAATTAAAAACGCCTATATAGCCATTTGGTCAACCAACAGCCGTTTGGGCCTATGGCCTGGGCCGAGCCGGTTCGGAACCGGCAGTTGTCAACCAGAATG
This sequence comes from Psidium guajava, assembly GCA_016432845.1. Lineage (NCBI taxonomy): Eukaryota > Viridiplantae > Streptophyta > Magnoliopsida > Myrtales > Myrtaceae > Psidium > Psidium guajava. Next base: position 39,409,030 of record CM028228.1, read on the forward strand.
GAACCATCAGTTCCCAAAAACCGATGTTTCAAGTGAAATCCGGCCGTCAGCTTGTCAGCCTGCAAATTATCAAGAGGGATGCAAACCAGTTCCATATTTTTGTGGACTGACAATTTGAGTGTGAATTGCATGAATTTTGCCCCAATGACGAGAGCTCCATCAAGAATGAATTTGACTGATTCATATCTCTTGTATACATGCACCTCTTTAAAAACTTGCAGGACTCGGCTGCTCATTTTGCTATCATGTCTTAATAGTCATTGCTTTTGACTATGGTTCAAGAAACCCCTACATCATAGATGAAGCTGAAAAGCTACAATATACAGTAGACAACCCCCTGGGACATGCCTGTACAGGGTTTATCGGTGGCCTTCCTCACAAAGAAAATTAAAATATACAGAGGGAAAATGAAAAAGGGTATTGGTTTTCATTGTAGTTATGCAGAAAAAAGATCTAGCAGAGGAATCACCTTTGGCTGGTCAGGGTCTTGAACAGAATCAGACCTAAGCCACCGAAAGCTAGAGTCAGTACAATAGGGACAGTGACGGCATCAGTCATCGTGGTTACATCATTTGTTCTTGCTTGACGTGTCCTCTCCCCCCAAAACTCATGAAGAAGATTGCTCAGATTGTCTAGCTGGTGCATGATTTGGCGTTGTGATCGGGCAATGACTAGTATCTGTCATTGGGAGAACAAAGCAATGATAACAAACAGCCATTGTTAACATATGAACTAAAATCATGCCCAAATGATTAAAAATAAGAGACTCAATCTTCCTCAAGTGATAGCTTCTGTCCGGACGATAACATTCCATTTTCACCAGGCCAGGAATACATCATCTTGCATGAATTCATAAACCTATTCAACACAAAAAGGACTCACTATCTGGACTATGGCTCAACATCTCTCCTGTTGACCAGAGAAAGGAGCAAACATTGTTTTGCACAACTATCCATGCAACTTTATGCCAAAAGAAATTGTTCACACAATAGGTTACGACCCTTTCTTGTATTTTATCGGGCTGAAAACTCCCCTGAAAGTTTTCGGATTTTCCATAAAGTCACACCTAGTTTTTGAAGATATTCAACATGGCACAACACCACTGCAAGTTTCCCACAGTAGAATACGTCACCAGTTCGTCCAAAACAGGGTCTCAGAAGATAAACTTGATATCATACTCTAAGGCTATAGCATATGCTGCGCCAGAAAAGATGAGGCCAATTATCATATCTCCAATATCAGAAGATCCCTCTTTAATATCTCAATCAAGTAAATGTCATAGCTGGTCCATTGGATCTACTGCGCCCAACTAAGTGCTTAATGATGAGACTCAGAAACATACCTCTTCCATCATAAGTGGAGAGTCCTTAGCTAATTGGGAAGAGGATGAAGAATGGGGCATCAAAGAACCAGTCAAAGAACCATTTCCTAAGCCATTTATAAAATGGGAAGTGGGTCCAGATCCATTGCAGGCTTCGGCCAGCAGTGCTAAGTTCTGTTGACTAGCTGAAACTCTTCTGGTGTTGAACTTGGAATTGAGCTCTTCGATACGAGATGTAAATTCATCCATCCTCTCATTGAGTGTGAATATTTGCTCAGATAGTTGAGTAATAACTCCCTGTATCCAGTCACATGCGAGTGAAAAACAAACCTTATGACAGTTTGCAAGGGAAGGGCGGCCAAAAATCAGCAAAATATGTTGGGAAGGAACCACGGAACAAATAAGGACAAATCGTTACAGGTTATGAAAGAGGAAAATTATGTGAGAAGATGGTGGTTCAAAATTGTGAGCTTCTTTCAGATTTTCATCTTTATTACCTGGTTTGCAATTGCAGGCAATTCTAAAGTTCTTCCATCAAACCTTCTATTATCGATGGCGAGTCTGGTCAACTTTGATATGTTCTTGTCTTTCTGACTGGAGAAAGACTGAGACATCCCACTGAAAGGAATACACACAGAATTCAATGAAAGCTCGCTTGAACTTCCCATAATAAAGATGGTGCTACACTAAATCTGTTCTAAAGGATGCAAGGACATGTAAGCTCCTCTATATAATCTTGCTCTATACTAGCTTTTAATAGGGCACGATCTAGTATTGTGGGTTAACGAGCATTTACCGGTTAAGGTATTTCGTCCTCCTATCTGCAGAAGCCCGGGAAAGCGCCTCCTTAGGGCTGGAAACAAGATCATCATCTAGGCTAAGCTTTGTCTTCAAATCGTCTGGCAATGCCTACAAAGAAACTCAATCATCAATGGAGCAAGCAGATCAAATCTACAGAGAGGTAAGAAGAGGCATACCATAACATCATTTAAAAGCTTCTCCAACTGAATCTGTTCTATGTAGGTGCGTGGAACATATGAACCATCCAAACCCAGCTGCTCTGCAACATGCTTGACATACATACGGTCACGTCCTTGTACCTTCACAACCAGATCAGAAAGATTGTGCTGTTGGCCTTCCAAATATCAAAATAGAAGCAGCTAGTAGATGCAAACATGCTAACAAGATAGATAGTTCAATGAATACACTCGGACAATTTGTATATACACGGCAAGATTTTTACGATAGGAACCCCAAGAACAAAGCTCTCTACACTTATGAGTTCTGAGTGCTATGGCTTTATACATTCATTTATACTTGATTTTTCATAGGTGAAAAAAATATACAAATCAGGAAAGTTGTATTCGTGTCTAAAAGGCACCGAACATCTTGGTTGATGGTTCAATAATGTTACAAGTTGTCCTTTGTCATACACTGAGAATTCTTTTAGTGTACAGGTTTACATTTCAATTCAAATTAACAAGGAAAGAAATGCATGATAGTCTTGAATCTAAAGTTATAAGACACCGACGCAGTAAAATGGCTAAAAATGTCGAGTGGACTAAGCTGAACATATAACTGAACCAGCTGAAACATACCTGAACATACTTGCGTTTAAGCTGTTCCAGCCAATCAGTTTTCACAGACACCCTATCATCAGAGAAGACATGGCTGCTTCGTTTCAGAATGGATGCGATTGTGTAGCCGAGGGCCATCAATCCTCCTAGCAGGCGCACGCTAACTTCAAAAGTTATTCTCGGAGATATAATGAATGGACTATCTGTAACCCATTCCTGATACAAACAACATTAGATGCATTGAAACACAGAAGAGGACATTAGATTGATTAAGTCATGATTAAGCAAAGACTGACACTGCCCTTGAACTCTCCCAAAAAAAAAGCCAAAGTGGTCGGCCTACTATGTAGATGTCCATGGAAGATGCTATCTCCCATCCCCAATTCTAGACAAATGTACTTATTACCCTCTGAATATTGTTGAGTAAGGTCAATATGATGCATATGGTTGCTTGACATTGGTTTAAGCAAAAAATTTCACATATTTTTTGTCGACTTCCTTTCACAGAATGGCTACTCAAAGCTTAGAACCAAATGCAGACACTAAGTCAGCATATATGGACTAGAATGTAGCCTGTTCACCAGAAATCCATTGACATCACTTATACAATAAAAACCCTTTTCAACATGTATGCTCTTGAAAAGAATCCTGTTTCCACACCTAAACCAAGATTTTAACTTGTTCCCACCAAAATATTCTCAAAAAAGAACAATCTAACTTGCATCTTTTCCAAAGGAAAGAGCAATGCGATGTAATTTTAAGGGTGCATTTCTTTCGGGGGGAAAACCCTGATTTGGAAATTAATTTACTTAAAAATAATTGCTTGTATCACTAACAAAAATGAAGGTAGGGAAAATATTTTCATCATCCATAAAAATGTTTAGACTTAAATTGTTATCAATACAGAAAACATTTTCTGGTGACTAGTTTTTCTAAGCAATACAACCACTCATTTTTATGAAAATGTTTCCCAAATCCTTGATTTTCCGTGAAGTTAATGGACCCTTAAGAAAATGACAAGTGAAGAGTAAAAAGTATCTCTAGATCACAATGATAATTTGGAAACTCACTTTCTACTAAAATAACCTCTGACTATTGCCTCTGTTTTAATTTTAAAACATGTTCTCTAAAGAATTTCCTAGAGGAAATCCAGATGAGCACTTCTCTTAGAACTTGCAGTGTCTTATGCAAAAAGCACAAATGTCAGTTTCACATCAGATCAAGTATCAATTTCAAGAAGTTTTGTGAAGAGCTGAAATTTACAAGGTGATTCGTAAGTAGCTATTATACCAAGAACTAATCAGAAACTTGTTTTCAGAGAGTGGTATGGGAATTGAGTGGGAAACTAGATGCTGGTTTTACTAGATATCTTGGTAAATGCTTTAATGACATTACTTCACTTTTGTAGCAGATGTCATTTTTATCGGAGTTGTGACACAAAGATAACATTTTGGAAGGCAATGCCAAGTGACTGCTAAGAGATTAAAATCTGGAACTCGGATCGCAAGTTTCAAAAGAGCTAAAGTGATAATTATTTGCTGATTTTCTGCCTAAGAATGAACTAGAGAAAAGTCTGATTTGAGGTTCTACTACGTTCTGAAAAGACTTGGCAGCTGTTATTGAATCTAGACTTGCAAGGCAGGTTTTACTTGGTTTTCTATAATATCTCCAAAAGTAAAAAAACGAATGGAAAACATGACACCATAACAGGAAGGTTAATCTTATATTTATCCCACCTCAAACATGAGATTGTATTTGCCATCCCTATTTCGCATCCTGAGATATGATTGGCAAGCTTCTGGATCTTCACCTGGTGGTAGAAGATATATATCATAAGTTTCCTCGACACTCTCTGAATACGTTCCAGGGAAAACAGCCTTGATTTTGTCCTCCGTTACTGTCCTCGTTGACTGCAATAAAAAAAAGGTATGAATTAAGCTACAGAAAAAGGAAAAGAAGCAAGTCTCAATCTGAGATTGAAATGTAAAAATAGACTGCAAACTCCAGATAGAAAAGGTTCGACAATAACTTTGAGAATATAAGTAGGATTCTGAAATCCAGAGAAAGGATTAAATTTGTTGATTATTTTTATATGAGCAGTCTGAAGATCAGGCTCAATGAAAGCCTTGTACATTGGATACACCTGCAGGGGGATAAAACCTTGGTTAGATGCATCAATGGTGAAAAACTGAAAATAATAATCAGCAGACAACTGGACATCCCATTACTTAATTAGAATCTTGATACAGGGAAAGTAAGAAAACCGTTTCAGATATCTGCTGAATGATTTCTTCAGGTTCTTGACCAGCACGTTGGATATCCCTTAGAACTCGTTTGACAAGGTCAAAATGAACCCCTCCAGTCACAGAGGCACGAAGATCCAGCAAAGGCCGCAATTTTTCGCTCAGGGCGTAAATGCCTTCTATAATCACAATGCGAGAACTGGGAACTTCAATGGTTCTGTCAAAAGCATAATGTCAATTTCTTTGTGTAATGCATGTATAACGATATAAGTAGATGAAAAGCAGTAATTTTTAGTGTGTATTCAACAAAAGTTTGCAAATTACATCAGGTAAATCTTTCTTCCCTTTTTTTTTCCAATTAAGTAAGTAAAGCTTTCCATGTTTAGGGAGATGTGCATAACCTGTAGCCTACACGAGAGCTAAACTTGAAATCATATATAGGAACCTGAACAGGCTTCCCGGCCTTTAAACCATGAATATTCTCAAGCAACGTGTCATAGTCCGTCAAGCGAGGATCTGCTTCAAATATAATTGTTAGAATTTGTCCCACATCTCTCATTAAACAAAGTTCATAAAATAAGAAGTATTCACAACATGTAAGATGCCAATTTGTGAACCATACCCTAGACTTCCTGTAGATGACTAAAGGAATTAGGTAGAAGAAAGACCCATGCATGAAAGGAAATCTAAATGAAGATATGTGACAAACATAGCTGGAGCATAAGGCAAGCTAAGGAAGGAAGAATATTAAAGTGGTTACATAACCCAATCATGTTGAAAAAGCTTTCATAAATTAGCATGTTTCGACCTTCAGGCTTTGATAAAGATCCAATATTATAAATCGAATAATCATGGAAGCTAGAAGACATGAGATGAAATGCCCGAACCTTACCCAAAAAAAAAAAAAATGGTCAGGCCCGAAATACTTATTAAAGAGAGATGACTCCTGAAAAAAGAAGCCTTGATCCTAGGGATGAAAAGAAAATTAAAAGACCTATGTGACAGGTGAATATTAAGCATTCACACTTCCAATGCCCAAGAATTAAACCAGAGAAATCACACAGAGACATGGAAAATGGCCGCCTTACATCACTGACCCACTCAAAGCCAGGGCAGCTGGCAAAATAATGTCTTAATTAACTCAAAATGCAAGTATCTGTGAGCATTGTGTGTTCCTCTCGTGTTCAACAAAATATACCAAGTCATCAAGTTCTACACATTTTTGCCAAGTTGGACTTGGTTGGCTCTTCTTCACTAACCTGGTTGGTTCCATTGAACTGATCAACTTCCACATGCAGATTCGCTAATAGATCTTTGCCACAAGCCAACGCTCTGTTTCTTTCCAGTGCCAACATTTGGAGGAAGCTCTCTTCCTAAAGGAAAAGCTAACCTATTCCTAGATATCAGTATTTCTTTACGATTGGAAGACAGCTAACAATCTTGAAGTGGCTGTTAATTCTCCTACCTCTAAATAGTTGATTAAGTGGACATTCTGTAAACCTAATAAATCATAGCTATTTTGAGTTCGTGCCTTCTATCTCTCCTCAAACTCTTTGGTATCTGGCTGAAGTGGAACCCAAGAACTTACGAGGAATTTAAAAATTGAAGATAAATCCAAAACCAAGACGGGTGAATAGAGGACTCACCATCGAAGTTGCCGTCAATTATACGGCTGGAGTCATTGTAATTATCCATTGTTATGACAGCAATACTGGGCATAAAGTTCAGCACCTTCTCAGTGAACACAGTCTTGCCAGCTCCAGAGGGACCGGCTACTCCAACTAATATTAGCCCGTCATTCTTTTGGGTCAACAATTGACATGCCCGGATAAATAAGAAAAAACCCTTCTCAAATGAAAGTGATTCCTTGATTGGACTGATCTCAAAGCGATCAGAGTCCTTTCTCTTAACTAGCTGGACCTTTTCCCGCAAGAGGCCAGAACGCCGGCGAGGTGAATCGGAACTTGATGAATTATCTTGAGGCATGACGTGAAGTAGACGTGTACGTCCCCAGGTAAGTTGCAGATGAAAGCTAAAACGGGAAAGGAGCTATCAATAAGCATCTGTAGTAGATCAGCAGTGGAAGAATTCTGATATTGCGAGGAATATGAGGTAATTTCGAAACGGCAGAGTGCCAAGGAAAGCAGAATAGAAACATTGGGAAAGTCAAAGAGTAAATGTGTGACATGCGCGGGCGCCAGCTGGGGCGTTAGCTGCAGCAACATATTTCAAATGGTCCTTCGCGATCATACCAACAGTTAAAGACGCAGATTTTTCACCAGAAAGCATCATCATTGCTATCGGCAGAGAGTATCTAGGACCAATACGGCCGCGAACATTAAAATGAGAACGTATCCACGGCCTTCCTCCCAAAGAGGATCTGTGTATCGGGTTGAATCCCCAGTTAACAAGAAAAAGAAAAAAAAAATCAACAATCAAGAACATTAAAGCGCTCGAACGATCGTACTTACCGGCCGATGAACCTAATGGAAACGTGCCCAAGACCCGATTTGTTTATACTAAGACCCATCGAATTCATAAGAAGGACGCCTAAGACACATAAAAGATCATGAAACTAAATATCATTCGCACCCAAAAAGCTAAAAACAACGAAATCAAATAAAGCTCTTCACTTTTACCCCCACAAAGAGAAGTAAATTCAGACGAACCTGGTGCTTAGGCAGGATCGATCCCACACCCGACAAGACAACAGCAAGAAACAACGTCGGCGATCTTCTGGGTGCAAGAACGGAGGTGGTCTCTGGTCTCCGAGATATCAAAAGGGGGTCGGAGAAGAATCGGAACGGTTCTTGGGAGGCAATTGGGTGGTCTCAGAAATGCCAGTGGATCTCTCCCGCAGCTGGGTCCCGAAGAGATGGAGGAGGATTCTCAATTTTCCGTGAGGGAGAGCAGCAGAGAGTGGCAGTCCAAGAAGAGAGTGACTCCTTTACGACGTGCCTGCATTCACAGCCAGTCCCTTTCGGGGCGCGCATGAGAATACTTTTACTTTAAAAATTAATTTATGGCTACTTCAGCTTAAAAAGTAGAAATTGGTTTTTTAATTTTTCTCAAAAAAATTAATTCCTGATGAGAAAATTTTATTTAGTAACAGTTAAAAATTTCTACTTATAAAACATTATTAACACGAAATTTTTTATGAAAAATTATTATTAGCAACCAAAAAATTTCTACTTCATTTTTAAAAATTTTAAATTTCTTTTTAAAAATTTTTATTTAAAAAATATATATTTTTTTATTTTTTACTCCAGCGGCCGAAAATGGAGATCCACGGTGGCGATGGCAACAACTGGTAGTGGTCAATGGTCGATGGAGAGCTATGGTAGACAATGGTGGTTGCTAGCGACGATAGGCAGCGATCAATAGTAGTTGGCAATGGTTGGCGATGGTCATTGACAACAGCAGAGGTAAGCAGAGACGAGCATGATTGAAAAGAAAGTAATGGTGTAATGAAAAAAAAGGTGAGTACGAGTTTTTTTTTTTCCTTTTTTGGTCGGAAAGCAGTTTTTGAATTGAAAAGTAATTTTTTTAATTTTTCAAATTGGGAAAAATAATTTCAAAAGAAAAAATTTACTTTAAAAGTGAAAAAAATTTACCAAACGAATTTTTGCTTCCAAATACTTTTGAAGCAGAAATCTACTTCTATAAGTATTACTATGCGCACATTTAGCTTTCAATGGTGGATATATGATATATTTAGTGTGTTCGACATAAATTCACTTCCAAAAAATTCAAGCAAAAACAGATTAATCGAAATTGGCTAATTAGAAACGTCTAATGAAAATTAAAGGTTCTCATGTAAACTGATGTGCTTAGCGAAGAAGATCAAAATCCCTTCGACGTAACAAATGCCGGTATCCGACGCGAATTTCAATCTTATTTTGCTCTATTGGAGTTTCATCCCTCTTGATCAGTATCAGCGATATTTGAAAAAGAGATCACCTAAGTTTAGAATCGAAGGTCGACCATTCTAATCTGGCCGATGGTATGTAAACTCCTCTCAGTCTGAGACGTTTGCGCATGTACTTGACCGGCCTATGGACTTTGTAGGAACATTCCACGAGCTTTCAAATAACATCTGAGTTCTGATTGTCTATGAAAAGACAATCACTACTCCCTTAACTATTGAGAGGATTTGCCAGACAAATGCCCATCTTTTTTTTTTTTCCTTTGTGGTCAAACCCATACTTGTATTCGATCGTGTTGATACATACGTGACGAGGAAATATCAGAAGAAGTTGGTTCTTGGAGGCTGTCCCGTCCGAGACCGAAACCTGTCGACCGGAAGACCCATCAATAGATAGCCGTGACGACCCACTCGAACTGCGAGCAGAAGAGAGAGAGAGAGAGAGGCGCCAATGGAAGGCACGCCAGCTTCGCACGGATACCGTATGCCGGCGGAGTGGGAGCGCCACTCGCGGTGCTGGATCGGTTGGCCTGTAAACTCTTCATCTCTCTTCGTCGTCTCGGGGAATCGAATATCCTCGCGGCCCTCTTCTCTTTTCACCTTAATTTTTTTTTTCCTTCCATGGGTCGGTGAACGGCGTCCGAATCTGCTCCTCACAGGAACGTCCGGACAACTGGAGGGACAACGCGGCCCACGCTCAGCGCCAGTTTGCCATGGTCGCCGCGGCGATATCCGAGTTCGAGCCCGTCACTGTTTGCGCTAGTGCGGCTCAGGTTTGGTTCCGCGTTTTCTCGACGATTGAAGTTGACGTTTCTTGGGGTGTGGGTTTTCCTGTGGTTCGCTTTTTGTGTTTCAATATCATGGTCGTCTGTGTGCTTAGTGGGAGAATGCGCGGAAAATGTTGCCGGAGAATGTCAGGGTCATTGAGCTGAGTATGAACGATTCCTGGTTAAGGGACACTGGACCGACTGTGAGTGACTCTGAATAACCCCTCGAGTCTCTTTTTAGGTGTGTCGATGTCCTGACGCTTTTTATGTTGTTGCCCATTGTAGTTTGTGGTGAGGGACGGATCTCCGGATTGCGAGCGGAAGATAGCTGGGATCGATTGGAATTTCAACAGCTATGGAGGTATCTTGGCTTTGTTTGAAGAACTTATCTCTGTAAAGATGGTAGTCATTGTGACAACTGATGTTCGTGTTTGCTGTGTCTTCATATCTCGAGTTCGAAAAGAAGAAGATAGTGTGAGCAACGTGTTCTAACTGACACGAAGAATGCGATCAATTGTGCTGTTTCAGTAATTTTATCAAGGACTGAAAAATGTGTTCTTTGTTCTGAGAAAGTGCATGAGTTTCATACTTCAATCAATTCCAGACGTTTCCTTTCCCTTTCCGCCTCCTTAGATAACAGCGCTAAAGCTGGTTGCAAATTGATAGAAAGTCATAGTTGAAGCTGAATTGAAAAATGGACAGTTATATTTCTTCATCATTTCAAATAGTTATTTTTCCCTTACGAGACAGAGTCAGCAGATGTGAAGATTTTATCACCTTAGAATATGACCAGTCAGTTTAAGTATGCTTTCTCTCTCTAAAATGTCACTATACCCCTTGACTATAGGTGTTGAGGAAGGTTGCTATCAAGATTGGAGTCTTGACATTCTTAATGCTAGGAAGGTATGTATGGCTACATCAAACAGTGTACAGCGTCTCTCTTTTCTTTTGTGCTTTCTGCTAGTTAAGTAGTTATTGTCCTTTTTTATACTTTTTTCTTCCTTTGCTCTTTTGGGTTGGGATCCATGAAGCTGTTAGCTGACAGACTTGCAACATTGTCTTGCTCAATTACATGAATTGCCACTTAGAGAGAATAAAGGTGGACAAGGTGCTGTTAGCAGCTACCACCAATTAAAGGTGGATTTTTGCTAATATGGAGCAGCATTGTTCAATCTCCTTATTACAATTTACTATTTTTGTACAGTCAGAATCAAATATCAGTTTCTTTGTTCTTTGTATTTTGCTACATCAGTCTCATTTACCTTTTATTTCCCATATTCAGTGTTCCGCCTTAGTTGATTGTGGCTCAATTACCTTAAAATCTACTGTCAGATTCTTGAAGTTGAGGAGACTCCAAGGTTTGCACACGAAATGATTCTTGAAGGTGGAAGCATCCACGTTGATGGAGAAGGTATTATCCACATGCTGGTTAGTCAGTAATTTATTAACACCCAAGAAGTGAAGATATTTGACTCATAGATATTACTCGCAACGCACACGTATGTGGACAGATATTATACTGGAATGCGTAATTTGTGCTCACATACTGTTTTTCAATTTTTTTAGTGGAGACATGGAGAAGATCCTTTGCCAAATTTGACTACTTCCTTCCACGTGCATTGTCATCATTCATCATTCAGTTTGTTCCAGCCAGGCTCGCTGCATTGTAGTTTTCACAATGATAATAACCAGATAATATCAGGAACAAGAAAGGCCTCCTATCATTATTACTTGGGGGTTTGTTTCTGTTTGAATCCATATGTTTTTGGTAAATCGAAGAGCTATGGGGGCATTTAAGAGTGCACGACAAGAAATTCTGCAATGTCACTCCACGTTAGTCTTATAGGAAATTTCCATGGCATCATTGTCATAGAGGTTTTTCCAAATTAGCTCTCTTTGTGATTTTGTGAGTTGCACAGGAAGTCGCTCTCCATCTTTGTAATTAAGATGTCCCTCTATATGCTTAGGAAATTCTGGTTGCAAATCAGCTCCATCGGAAGTATCATGAACAGTTCGATGAGCCTGAGAAATTAGCTCACAGTCGGACTGCTATCTCCGCCTGTAATTCCTAGGGTCCATTAAGGTTGAAAGCTTTTTGCAGTTCTTGCAGTTCCAGTTTGACTTGTTCTAGAATTTTCTCAGAGACACTGCAGAATAAATTTACTCTTCCTAATACACTTATCAATGATTCTGAAAGGCACTGTTTTCTTTTGGTCCTGCTGCAGTCTCAACCACTCTGATTTCTTGCTATCTGAATGCTTCATTGATTGGCCGGTGTTATGTCATAGCCTTTTTTCTTCAGGTACTTGTCTTACCACCGAGGAATGCCTCCTGAACAAAAACAGGAACCCACATTTAAACAGAGAACAAATTGAGGATGAACTCAAGGCATATCTTGGTGTCAAGAAGATCATATGGCTGCCTCATGGATTATATGGTACATTATTTTTATTAGTTGGCAATTATACCATGAAGCTGAAACCAAAATCTGGGCATTTCATCTTCTCATTTTCTTCAAACTCTTGTATAATTTTCTTATACTATAACTCAGAGCATCTCAATGTCTCTCAGCCATACTTGTGGTAGTATCCAAAACATAACAGACTTCCTCTTAGTAAGATGATGGGTTAGTTTCAGGTGCTGTTATCCATCACTCATGTCGTGACGTGGGAAACTATTCTCACAATCTAGGGAATCTTCCAGTTCACCTGCTGATATTGTTGTGTCCTTTTTACAAGACTGTATACATTAATAAAAAAATACACATGTATTTAGTAGATACTGTGCTTTTACTTATGTTTTTAATTGATTAATGAGCTTTCTGCAGGTGATGACGATACAAATGGCCATATTGATAATATGTGCTGTTTTGTGAAGCCTGGTGTGGTTTTGCTCTCATGGACCGATGATGAAACAGATCCTCAATATCAACGATCTGTGGAAGCATATCAGGTTCTCTCTAATGCAACTGATGCCGCTGGTCGGAAGTTGCAGATAATTAAACTCCATGTTCCTGATCCTCTTTATGCGACAGATGAAGAGGCTGCTGGATTGACACAGGCAAGCATTTTAGAGTTTTAGATAGGTGCTTGTGTAGGTACTTCCTTTTAACGTAGTATTGGACTGGTTGCCAGAGTGAAGAAAAGCATAGTTATGTTCTCACACTCCTTTTCTGTGGATCTGCATTAGCTTAAGGAGACACTGACTTTTTGGAACTTGGAAGTGTGGGAGCTTTCCAATGTCTCAGCTTTCTGCATAGATCTTTTGATTTAATTAGGAAGTAGCTTTTGACTTACCCTTGAATCTTTGATGATGTCTTCATTTTTGGCCCAAAATAATTATCTATAGTGTTGATGAAAAACTTGTCGTCCATCTGGTGACTGTCCTTTAATTTGTGACAGGGTGATGATGCAGTGCCAAGGCCGTCGGGTAGAAGACTTGCTGCTTCATATGTGAACTTTTATATTGCTAATCATGCAGTTATTGTACCACAATTTGGGGATCAGAAGTGGGATAATGAAGCCGCTCGTGTCCTGGGTAATGCTTTCCCAGATCATCGGGTATGCAACACTATCTAGTCTGTTTAGTCTTCTCTCGATTCGTGCTGCAGCTTACTCAGTGTCTTGGTCTGTTACACCGTGAACCATACTTACAAATGAAAACATGTGGGCAAGGCCTTGCGCACAAAACATGGTCATTTCACGTGGCTGATTGTCACCTCTTTTTTTTTTTTTTTTAAATCTTTTGAAGATACTGAGAAATTGATGCTTGCATCAGGTAGTGACAATTGAGGGTGCTAGGGAAATCGTATTAGGTGGTGGAAATATTCACTGCATCACGCAACAGCAACCAGCGACTGTTGCCGAGTGACACGAGACATGGCCAACTGCCAAATATATGGCAAAAAACTCATCATAATGCTTGCGGACCCCTGTGAAGCTCGCAGACCACATGAGAAGTTCATCACCTAAATTGTCACTGCCAAATATTTTCTGATACGTGAGTGCTGATTCCACGAGTGCTTTTTCTTGTGTGCCCTATGGTGGCCCCTGTATTTTGGATTCGATTCTGACATTGGGATACCTATGTACCATCATTGGCTCCATCAAAGAAATATCGTAAGACCTTCTTCGTGAAGAACATTCATCAGTGGACGAATGTAAAACTAGAATGCTTATTCCAAGAATGATCGATATGAAGTGAGGTGATAAGCTATTTGACAATATTATTCTGGTCAACTTCGATTCGTTGATATCTCTGACTAGTTTGAGCTCATTGTCAAGCGCAGCACGAGTCCCATGACGCAGTGGTCGATCTGGGGTCATTAAATGAGACAAATTTAGCGTATGTTTTGCGGAAATTTATATTTAGGAAAGCATTTTACTAAAAACGATAGGTTGTATCACTTATAAAAATGAAACATAGTTTCATCATACATGATAATGTTTAGACGTAATTGTTGCTGATAATGAGAAGGAATTTGTTGTTTAGTCACTTTAAGCAATATGATGAATCGTTTTTATTAATATGTTTTTTGAACGGTTTATTTTTTGCAAAAACAAATAAGTGAATTCTTAGCTGAATCAAATCTTTGGCATAAAAGAAAAGAGATGATATTAGGGCTAAGTATCATCTATAGATATTAGACATCATTTACCTTTGAAATCTTACAATTTATGACATCATCATTGTTCTCCGAAAATTTTTACTTTATAATCTTCGAAATATCGAATAACGATGGAAATTCTGAAAATTTTTAAAATGGTGGTTGTAATACGTAGAGATCTGAGCGTGTACATATTACATTTACGAGGTTGAAAAAAAAAAATCTTAACGTTGTATAAGACGAATCGAGGGCACTTGGAACGGCAAAAGGGCCGAGGATGATTCCCCGCGAAGCGAGCAGCGTAGGCGAACTCTTTCGTTTGGACACTCCCAATTTTGATGCTCGCTGCTCAGCCCACAGCAAATACACAACCGACAAGTCAACGCCCATCTCGCCATTGACTATCGAGTGACGCTCCATGTAATGTGTGACCCACCACCATAAACTATAGAAACCCATATGGTCGATTGTAATTTTGGAGGGATCCCGGACGTGATGCTCGCAAAGGAAACGAGAGATCAGAAGCAATTTAGCAAACCCAAAAATATATAATCACGAAAGACACACAGACACAGAATTGCAACAGATCAACCCCCCTTTCGCTCTCTCTCTCACACAAGTCATTGACGCGAAGAAGCCTTGAAAGAGACGGAGAGAGAGACGGAGAGAGAGAGAGGCGACGAGATTTCAAGATCCCCAATTCATTTCTATTGAATGGTGAAACAGTAGGAATGAGAAATTAGGAATCTTGAAATCGTTTCAGAGAGAGGGTGAGAAAAGAAAAAGGGGGGATTTTTTTTTTTTTACTTCTCGGTGCTTGAAGAACGAGAGGAGTTTGTACAGATGGGGTGTACATTTTCTGGGTTGAACGCGCTCTACGACGCCGTGAATGGGGGAGGGGACGTCTGGATCAACGAGAACAGGTTCAGGATCTTGAGGCAGCTCGGGGAGGGTGGGTTCGCGTTCGTGTATCTGGTCAAAGAGGTGGTCAACGATTCCTCCTCCGTCTCCGGTGGAGGTCTGGCCAAGAAAGTCAAGGACCCTTCTCATCTTTCAGGTCCCAATTTATTTTTTTCGATTGAATTTTGCAGCTTTGTGTTTGCCTGTCAGATCTTGTTGACGCACCCTTTTCGTTTTGCATTTGGATTTTCTGAGCTGTTCGTTTTTGTTTAGTGATTTGATTGCTTGGTTGTGATTCTCATGAGCTAGCTGTTGATCCAATGGAAAGACTCAATTGCGATTTGGACTTGATGTGAATCCGGCTTGGAAGATGTTTGCATTTGTTTTTGGTACTTTCTGGTTTCTTAACAGAAGCATTAGGAGCCCCCAGTATGTGTCTAATCTGGTTCCTAGATGGTTTTGGTAGTTTTTGCTTGTGTATGTTTGAGTCCTGCCATCTAGCTTTCACGGGAGTCTCTTTCAGTTGGATACTTTGGTGTCTGCATTGGTATTTGTAAGTTTTGACAAGAAATTCAGGAGTGGCTTTTTTTTTACCCCTCCTCTTTTCACTTTGCTGAAATTCATTCCGGATCTTAATATTTCTAAATGGTAGTTCTGATGCTAATTTGGTTTCTATGCAGATGATGGCACTTACGCAATGAAAAAAGTTCTCATTCAGAATGGTGAACAGTTGGAATTGGTGAGGGAAGAGATTCGTGTTTCATCTCTCTTCAATCACCCCAATCTGCTTCCGCTTCTGGATCACGCCGTCATTGCTGTTAAGGTAATTACATAGTTTTCTTTTAGATCTTCCAGCGAAAGGAACATTTTTCATATGAAAGAGCATCTTCTCTGTTCATAGTGATGACTGATGGAATGACAAAGTGATAATGCTGTAAAAGAACATACGGCTCGAAGAGTACAAAATAATAATGGACTGTACAATGCTGGTCCTCTTAGTAATATGTGGGAATGCTAGATTTTGCTCAGTAAGTATAGGCATCCACAGAAGATTCTTAAAGCAACTATTACCTCAACGGCCGAAATATACATTGTTTTATGGCTAAAGAGTTACTATGTGCACCTATATTGTTCTCTCCATACTTCTGAACCCTGTATATGTTGGGTGTCTTATTTGATGATTTGGGATCTCAATGTAGAGCTTGCTGAATGTTGAGCTTAGATGAAGAACTTTGATCAAAGTAAATGAATTTTCTTCGTAAATAAGTTTTCTTCTGAGCATTCATGTGGATAATATCGAAAACAAATTAACATTTTTCTGGTCTTGTCCAAATATTATTGTACCAACTTTTGAAGACAAAAGATTCAAGCCGCCATGAGCACGCACGCACACCGAGAAGCAAAAGTTTTTTTTTTTTGGTTTTTTTTTGGGGGGGGGGGGTTGTTGTGTGAGCGGATTTCCTGGGACTGGACAGATTTGTGATTGACCGTTGGTATCATTATGCATGGATCACCTGTCAGCATGTTACCACGTAGATGACCGTTACTTGGTTGATACAAACAGAGTACTCATTCACTAAGTGGCTTTAATAATGTTGTCATGGGTGCTTCTCTTGCATTTTCAACAACTAATCTTTTTCTGAACCAAATATCATCATCATCTTCTTCCCTTTTCTGAAATATGTTACCAGAATTTTTGGAGTCCTTTTTTTGCCTGCATCATCTTCATAAGATGATAAATGGTTTCTAATTAACATACTTGGAGGCTGGAATCTTTCCTGTTCTTGTTACATTACTTATGATTTGAGCGAGTACTTATGATATTGATAAAGATCTACTTTCTAGACTGCACAAGAAGGATCTTGGAACCATGAAGCATATTTGTTATTTCCAGTTCATCTGGATGGAACTTTATTCGATAATGCCAAAGCTATGAAAGCAAAAAAGGAGTTCTTTTCAACCGCTGATGTCCTCCAAATATTCCGACAGGTAAACAACGATTTTCCAATTTATTTTTTCTTTCTTCTTCATGCAATAGAGGTGCTTGATAGACAGATGTTTCCATGTGACATGCCATTGCTTGTTCACATATGGACCATTTCTTGCTTGTTCACATCACAATAGTAACACAATAGAATCTGTTCTTTTCGATGGTTAGCTTGAATTTTACAAACTTGAAAATCTCGGCCGCTATTAGCATATATTAAAAGACTGAATTGTGTTATAGTAGAAGTGTTGCTTGGGGTGATGCCATGTCACTTGGTTGGATTTCTTTTTTGAGAATGAATAAAGTAATTTATTATAACAAAAAAAGAAACAAAGAAAACGAAAGCATGACAAGACTATGAGAAGCCAGAGCAAGATGTCCAAAGCTGAATAAAAGAGTACTGCACAGAAGCAACCAAAGATTCTAAACCCTCAAACAATCTTTTTTTGCATTCCTTCCAAAGGCACCACATTAGGCAAACTTATGCAGCACTCAAAGATTTCTTAGAATTTGAGCCTCCAAAATAAGCATTTGAACAGCTAAAAAGCTGGATGGCATGACTTGGCATAACCCATGCCGCCTTAGATGAGCCAAGTATATGATTCCAAGGCTTAAGAGCAACGTGGCAATGAAGAAAGAGATGATCAACAGATTTCACTGAATGCTTACACATGCAGCACGAATCCGTGAGAATGAAATCCGGTTTCGCTGAGATTCCCAACAGTTGGAATCTTATCCCAAGCTACGGTCCAATAAAACAGAGAGATACTATAAGGCATATGGAGCAGACAGATTGCTTTAAAGGGGAATGAGTGAGGGGATAAAGTCCCAAGATAGAGTAACACGATTTAACACTGAAATTCGTGTTATTAGCTGGGTGCCACATTATCTTGTCATAGCCCAAAACCAAGAATTTTGAACAAATAAAGAATATCCGATACGAGTTAATCAAGAAAAGCCCCCAATCTTAAAGTTCCTAATGAAACAGGATTTCAGTGAATCCAACCACTCTCTGGATGTCACTCAGTTGGATTAAGAGCAGTAGCATATGCTCCAATTCCCTGCCATTTTGCTTGTTAATGTCTTTGTATGTTGACGTTACAAGTTGATCACAATTTGTTGAGAGTGTTGGAGCTGTTTGACTAAGCAAGTAGGTGATACAGCTTTGTGCAGGACTTAAACATATGCACAGTTTGGAGCCACCTTATGCACATAATGATGTGAAACCTGGTAATGTCCTTATAACACATAGGAAGGGACAACCTCCTCTTGCAATATTGATGGATTTTGGAAGCGCTCGACCTGCAAGGAGGCAAATTCGCTCTCGTTCAGAGGCACTGCAGTTACAGGTGCTTGTTAATCCTATACCTGTGTGGATGTGCGCGCGTGCATGTGTGGGTGTGTCCATAACTCTTTTGTCTGTAGTTTGGTTGAGGAAAAAATCTCTTGCATTTTTTATGTACATCAGTTACTCTGGTCTGTCTTTCGTCTCTGTCATAGTACCATTATGTGGAATATTTTATTGGGTGCTGTGGGCTTCATCAATTTGGATGATGTATGTTCTTTTCAGTTGGCTTTTCCTAGTGTTATCAAATAAAGCTTGTGTAGAAGTGGAAATTTTAGTGTGAAGCTACCCTATCCTCTCTCCCATATAAGTATTTAATCCATGTGAACTAAAGCAGCCTAGTTCATTTCTAGCTGAGTGATTGCAATTTGTATTGCTTTCTCATGTTGGTCCACGGCTTGTCATCATACAGGAGTGGGCTTCTGAGCATTGTTCAGCACCTTTCCGGGCACCTGAGTTATGGGATTGCCCGAGCCAGGCAGACATTGATGAGAGAACTGATATATGGTCTTTAGGATGTACCCTGTACGCAATAATGTAAGTATTTATCCTCATGCATCGTTTCTGTTCATCTCATTCGTGTCTTGAGAGAACTTAAATGGTCTTGTTTGCACATGTGTTCATAAACTGATTGGATATGATAATGCAATTGTTTGCCTGGGCATTTACCTATGTTTATGTCATATTTATGTATACATGCATACGTGCGTACTTTCCATCTCGAAAGACAAATACGGTTAAAAAAGAAGAAAACTCAAAACATCATGCAATTTTGTTGTTTATAAGTACTCCAACTTCTTTCTTGCCTATCCATTTGAGCCTGATACTTGTTATCTGGTAGGCCACTAGTTTGACTTACCAGTCTTGTTGGTTTTCTGCAATGACATGTCTGGACTGAAATCAAATGGTGGTGCAATTAGTTTGCTAGCAGGAAATAAGTCTGTTTCTTTTATCTGAGTTAATCAGGCATATAAAGGATATTTGGTTAGACGGCAACCAACTCTTGCACATTCAATGCTATGCTGGAAATTTGACTGGAACATTTGATTCCCATGTGGGCTATGCATATAGTTATTCCCACAAAGAATCTTTCTAGTAAAACAAAAGACTTGAGTCTGCGGTGTTGTGGCCATTATTTAATACTAGTTTTCTCATCCTTGTTCTCATTGTTCTTTCCCCCAAAAAGGTATGGCGTATCTCCATTTGAGTACGCCCTTGGAGAATCCGGAGGAAGCCTACAATTAGCAATAGTCAATGCACAGGTAAAGTGGCCAGCTGGACCCAATCCTCCATATCCAGAAGCGCTCCACCAGTTCGTGACGTGGATGCTTCAGCCACAGGTGGCGATCCGTCCGCGCATCGACGATGTAATAATTCACGTCGACAAGTTGATCTCAAAGTTCTCTCACTGAGGTCGCATAGGGATGAGACCGATGTGGGAGTAGCGCTAGTCCTAGAGAATGGTCATTTAAACAGAGTTCGTATCTCTGCCTCCTATTTTGCCTCTTTTATCCTCTTTTAAGGTGATTGTCCATGAAAGCAGTTTTAACAGTTCGTTATAAAATATTTCACTAAAGTAAAAGTTTGTCGGTTCCTGTGTCTATGGTATTCATCAGCTAATGCATTTGTTGAATGGCCTTTGCCGCGCTCTTCTGAATTCTTTCAGTTAGCAATAGTCATTTAAACAGAGGTGTGTTTTTCGTTTGGTACTGTTTCTTGACAAGATAAACAGAGGAATGTCATTACAATTCTACACAAGCAGGCTAAAGAGGGGCATCACCTTGGCCTCTGTCCTTTGGGACAAATTTATATCGCCTCTATTCAATGTAGCCAAGGAAATGGCGTCTACACTGTCCACAATAAGAGGATTTATTGGGGAAAAGTCCACCAAAAATCTTAAATTATGTCTATTGGGATACGCTTATTTTAAACTTTTTTTTGTGACATCAAAAATCCCAAATCTGTACATGTGTAACACATTGTAATACCAAAAATCTCAAACTTGTACTCGTGCGGCATATTTAGGCCAAAATAACTTTTTTTGTGATAACTTCAAATTTGTTGGCAATGTGTCACACGGATACAAGTTTAGGATTTTTTGGGTCACAAAAAAAGTTTAGGATAGATGTATCAAACTCACATAAATTTGGAAAAAATGTATAACATGTATACAAGTTGGGATTTTTTGTGTTACAAAAGAAAAATTGAGGGTAAATGGAGGGCATGTTACCAAATAGGGCCTCAAAATTTTTTTTTGCTGATTTAGGTCCCCCTTCAAAAAATTTACGATTAGAGGTCCGTCCCATAGTCTTGATGCCGGATGGACCTAATTTGACTGTTGGGGGCCGAACAGGCTCAGTTCGGCACCACTGGTGCCGAATTGCAACCCCCCCCCCCCCTCCCTTCTTTTCTTCGGCGCTAGGCACCCATAAAGCTGCTGAATGGGGCAAGGCCCCTCCCTGCGCCAAGCGCCTGCAGGCATCTGTAGACACTTAGACACTTGGCTCTTATGTGAAATTCTTCAAGTCAGGCTCTTCAAGCATCTCTTATTATAATAAGGGACACTTGAAGGAGATCGTCCTCCGAAGAAGAAACAGAGAAAACATCAAGAGAGAATAGAGAGACTTGAAAGAGAAAATAGAGATTTGAAGGTCACTTGTTGATTCTCGACGCCTCCGTATCCGCGATCATTGATTCTGTCAACATTTTCTCTTTATCGAACTAGGTAATGATTCATTTTATGATCGATTTTCTTTTGCCCTTTGCGTTTTTTGTTTTGCTGCATTTAAGTTTTTTTTTTTTACACGATAGAGAAGTTAGAGGAGACCAAGTATCATTTTCTCACATCTTGACACATGCACGCTTTTTGGGTTAAGGTAATGCCTATATCCTTGTCAAAACATGTTATTTTAATGTTGTGTAGTCACTGTTTCCTTATTGTATTGTGCTATTTTACATGCTATTTAGTTCAAAAAATATCTTTTTTTTGCGATACACATATATCTGTTTTACATCAAAAAATATCTTATTTTTACACTAATCATATCTCTATTTTGTATGTCGATACATGTGTCACGAAATATTTTATGCGTATTAAACCCATATTTCATCATGATTTTTGAAATTTTGGAGGATTAATTAGATATGATTTTTAGAATATTAAAATAATAACTGAATCTACATGTCTCACAAAAATTTTGTGGAAAATTCTTGTTAGATGTAGACCGTCGGAAGTGGTAATAGATCGAACAGTGTAGATTTGGTCTTCAGTTAAATATGATCCGTTGATTTTAGTTGTCTAATGTAATTGACATGGGTTAGCCACGTGGGCAAACCTTGACCATATGATTTGTTTGTAATAATAAAAAAAATGTCCCAAAAAATAGAAAAATTCGAAAAATTGGAAAAAAAAATTAAAACATAATAATAAAATTTCTAAAATTTTTTCATTTTAGTCATGGTGCAAACTCGAGTGGGTTTGGGATAGCTTTTCCGATTAGTGAGTTGGGTCGACCTGACTCAGTCAGAAAAAACAATAGAAAAAAAGAAAAAAATTGGAAAAAAAAGAAAATATAAGAAATTATTTGGGTCAAACCTTGGACCCATCCTAAAAAATATAAAAAAAAATTAAATTAAAAATTTAGAAAATGAAAAACCCAAATATAATAAAAAATTTAAAATAATCATAAAAAGTTTCTAAAAAATGAAAAAAAAGGCTTAGAAGAATGTAAATGTCGCGACCCTCTAAAAAAATTTTAAATTTTAAAAGGGGTTAACGGATTATTAGGTTAATTAGATTTGACTAACCTAACGCGGACCCTCCCAAGCCCTACCGAATCGCAACTTTGGTTTTTGTTTAAATGATTTTAAATTTGGAGTCGCCACTAATCGTTCTTGGTAGGTCGATTAGAAACCTAAATAAATTAGCGGGAGAACTAATTTATTCATACGAACCAGAGATTATGAGCTCGGGGACTTGGTTACACTAGTTAATTAAAACTAATGCCCTTTCGGTACCTTAATTTCATGGATATCCTAATTCGGCAACTCAGGCTTGGTTTATTCCTAAGGCTATAGTAGGGTATTCTCTTTTGTGTTTTCACTTTTTAAATAGGATGCATGGATGGTATATATTTTTATTTGTTATATTTTTTTAAGTGTTAAAGATTCCCTGAAGCCGAAAGAAGGAGTGTGTTAACGATTTCTGTGCAGTATTACAACCTACTTATCTTTTGGGTCTGATGATTCAAAAATTAAATTATAGGAAGTACATGACAGTGAATAAACACCTCCAATGGGAGGCCTAGCATTGGCTTGGCTCTTCCCTTTGGGATTTAAGGTACAGGTATTTAAGTTGCAAGTATTTAAACTACTGTAAGTAAAAACCTCCAATGGGAGGCTAAGCATTGGCTTGGCTCTTCCCTTTGGGATTTAAGGTACATGTATTTAAGTTGCAGGTATTTAACTACTGTAAGTAAAAACCTCCAATGGGAGGCTAAGCATTGGCTTGGCTCTTCCCTTTGGGATTTAAGGTACATGTATTTAAGTTGCAAGTATTTAACTACTGTAAGTAAAAACCTCTAATGGGAGGCTAAGCATTGGCTTGGCTCTTCCCTTTGGGATTTAAGGTATAGGTATTTAAGTTGCAGGTATTTAACTACTGTAAGTAAAAACCTCCAATGGGAGGCTAAGCATTGACTTGGCTCTTCCCTTTGGGATTTAAGGTACAGGTATTTAAGTTGCAGGTATTTAACTACTGTAAGTAAAAACCTCCAATGGGAGGCTAAGCATTGGCTTGGCTCTTCCCTTTGGGATTTATGGTGCAGGTATTTAAATTGCGGATGGACTTTGTCCTCTCCATTCTGGGGTATGAATTATTTAAAATAAAATACAACGAATTGATTCAAAAATTTGAAATTTGTGCGCGCTTGAGGACTCCTCCAAGCCGATTTTGTGCTTCCATAGGGTTGACCATTGATATAAAGCTGCGGCTTCCTGACATAAAATAGAGTGAAATGTCAGTATACAAAATATGTGCTAATCTGCACCTAAAACCAGAAGAGTGGAAAGAGTACTTATCTCCCTTTTTTTGGGAGGGATTTCTATAATTGATTTTCGCTCTCTATGTTCCCAATATAGAGAGTTTCTTTTGAATTAAGAGGGACTTTTAGTCACAGATCAGTTGAGAAATCGGTGGACAGCTTAGGAGCTTGTCTGGGCCGATTTTTGCATCTCTACGAGATTTTTGCTGTTGACGTAGAGATATCCTTCTCCTGACATAAAATATGGGAAAAAAAGAGGAGATGGAGAAAGTGTATACAATTTGTGCTAATTTGCAAGTAAAACCATAAACAAATGAATAAATAAAAACACTTAGCTCGAATTTGCTTGCTCGTTGACGAGGATGAACTCTTGATTTATATTGATCGATGAAGGAATTTGTGATGATAATCCCTAGCTTTGAACTCCCATCATCTTCAAAATTCTCTCTCTTTTGGTATTTTCTTTCTCTCAAATTTTTCTTCAATCTCCCAAAACTCTCTCAAACATCCAAAATTTTCTCTCCAAAAAAAATCCTCCCAAACACTTCAAATTTTCTCTCTCAAGAATCCCTTCTCAAGCTCACTTCTTTCTCCTTTTATAACCTACTCATCTATCTCCCATTCTAATTTTTCCACTAACTTTATCTCCCATTCTAATTTCTCCACTAACTTTTCTTCATTTTCATCTTCCATTCTCCATCTCTATCTCACATTCTAATCTCTCCACTAACTCTTCTTCATCTTCATCTTCCCTTCTCCATATTTATCTCCCATTCTAATTTATCCACTAACTCTTCTTAATCTCCATCTTCCCTTCTCTATTCTTATCTTCCATTCTAATTTCTCTATTAACTCTTCTTCATCTCCATCTTCCCTTCTCTATTCTTATCTTATTTTCTCCATCCATTCTTCTCCAACTTCTCTTCTTCATCTCCTCTTCTTCATCTTCCCTTCTCTATTCTAATTTATCCACTAACTTTTCTTTTTATTATTTGTAAAATAATCCTTCAAGAGTTAGGTATTTGCACTTTAGTCCTTGAATTTTAAGTATTTACAATTCAGTCCCTGAAAAAATATATTTCTTTAAGTCCAAATCTCCTCACAATTTTTGACACACCAAAATTTACCACATGTCAAATTTAAGCTCATTTCTTGTCGCTGAAAATAATGCATAATTTAATTAAAGCCCTTTTGCAAAATTAAGTCATCTGGGTATAATTGGGCCAAGATGAAAATTTAAAATATTAGAAGACAATGTCACAACTCATAAAAAGTGAAAGTTAAAAATAAGTTGACTCAAATTAAATTTTTTTAGGCCCGATTCGAGATTATACTCGTGAAGGAACACGTGACTCGAATTGGATTTTTATGAATTTACGATGGCCAATATGAAAATAGATTTAAAATAAAAATATTAACTATCTTTGTGTATTTTTTGGCCTCAAATGTTATTTTTTCAAAATTTTCAAATATTTTTGTATTTTTTTAAAAAAATTAAAATATATATAATATGAAAAATTATTTTTTGGTCAAAATTCGTTCCCTAGGCTTGGCTAAGGTTCCCAAAGTTGATTTTTCAATTTTATGAATTTTTATGGATTTTCTATTAATTTTTGAAAATAAATAAATAAAAAAATACGTAAAAATACTGAAAATATGAAAAATCGTTTTTTGGTCAAAATTGGTTCTCTATGCTTGGCTAAGGTCCCCAAAGTTGATTTTTCAATTTTATGAATTTTTATGGATTTTTTATTACTTTAGCAATAGAAAAAATGATTAAAGATCAGGTGTCAACAGCTGCCCCTCTTTGAAAGGAAGCTCGGTAGAGGTTCATTTCAAAGACGAAATGACACCTGGATTCTTATCGACTCAATACAAGGAAATAAAAAGAGTCGTGACATGATTGTTCCACTGAAAATGAAATGAGAACCTAAGGATTCGTTATATAAAAAAACTTTAGGATAGTTGAACTTGAACCCGTATGGTGGATCAACCCATGGTAGATTCCTAATAAAAGGATTCTACTGATTAAAAATTGAATTAAAATTTGACCCGGATGGTGGGTCATACCATTTGACCCGTATGGTGGGTCGTACCATGGTAGATTCCTAATAAAAGGATTCTACTGATTAAATTTTGATTGAGATTTGACCCGTATGGTAGGTCACCATATGGAGATACCTGTAAGAAGGACTTGGTGCATGTAGAAAGGACTTGGTGCTAGTAAAAAGGACTTGGTGCTTTGCCTGTAAGAAGAACTTTGTGCCTGTAAGAAGGACTTGCTTTGCCTGTAAGAAGGACTTGATTTGCCTGTAAGAATGACTTTGTTTGCCTGTAAAAAGGACTTACTTTGCCTGTAAGAAGGACTTTGTGCCTGTAAGAATGACTTGATTTGCCTGTAAGAAGGACTTTGTTTGCCTGTAAGAAGGACTTTATGCTTGTAAGAAGGACTTGATTTGCCTGTAAGAAGGACTTGATTTGCCTGTAAGAAGGACTTTATGCCTATAAGAAGGACTTTGTGCCTGTAAGAAGGACTTGATTTGCTTGTAAGAAGGACTTTGTGCCTGTAAGAAGGACTTTATGCCTGTAAGAAGGACTTGATTTGCCTGTAAGAAGGACTTTGTGCCTGTAAGAAGGACTTGATTTGCCTGTAAGAAGGACTTTGTGCCTGTAAGAAGGACTTTGTGCCTGTAAGAAGGACTTGGTTTGCCTGTAAGAAGGACTTAGTTTGCTTGTAAGAAGGACTTAGTTTGCCTATAAGAAGGATTTGATTTGCCTGTAAGAAGGACTTTATGCCTTTAAGAAGGACTTGATTTGCTTGTAAGAAGGACTTTGTTTGCCTGTAAGAAGGACTTTGTGCCTGTAAGAAGGACTTGATTTGCCTGTAAGAAGAACTTTGTGCCTGTAAGAAGGACTTGATTTGCCTGTAAGAAGGACTTGCTTTGCCTGTAAGAAGGACTTGATTTGCCTGTAAGAAGGACTTGGTTTGCCTGTAAGAAGGACTTTGTGCCTGTAAGAAGGACTTGATTTGCCTGTAAGAAGGACTTTGTGCCTGTAAGAAGGACTTGATTTGCCTGTAAGAAGGACTTTGTGCCTGTAAGAAGGACTTGATTTGCCTGTAAGAAGGACTTTGTGCCTGTAAGAAGGACTTGGTTTGCCTGTAAGAAGGACTTAGTTTGCCTGTAAGAAGGACTTAGTTTGCCTCAAAGGGTGCCATTCTGAAATCTGGGGAGACCAGGAATCCTGCGGAAGCTCAAACCCAAATTATATTCTCCTGTCGCTTTAGGAATAAACCAAAGATGCAGAGATCAAAAGGTCTCGAACATTTCTGTCCTTGAGACAAATCATGCTTTATTGAAGAAGGTGGATACCTGTATATACCGCAATGGATTCGAGTACCCCATCAACCGTCAGAATTCATTCTCTTGAAAGGTTCAGGTTGAAGATATACTTACCTGAGAATTTGGAAGAAATGCTTGGTGGCTTCTCGACAACCAGGCTTGTTCATTCAACAATCGCCGAATGAATTTCAAGACTTTGGAAGGTAACTCAAACACCGGGAATGTGTTGCCTGTCAGGCAATGTCAGAGCTAACATGTGCAAGCATTTTCATCAATGCGTTCATTGGTTCATACAAAATTGTTTAGCTAAGTTGGTAATGATTAGAAGTAGTCTGTGTGATAACTCATGATGCAATCAATCAAAATGTGGATCATGCAAAACATATTCTGTCAAGTTTGCATTACCAATTCTATTTAAGGAGGTTCTCATAATATGAACGCCTCGAATGTAATCTGAATGGGGGACTTTAGTCCGAAGGGGCTTTCTCTCACTCTGGGGAAATGTTGTTTATCCGTAGATTAAAATGTTAGACTTATGTGGAAATAGTTTGCCTTTCCTCATCCTGTCATGCCCCATTCTGCACATTTGATGTCTCCTGTGCAGTTTATGCTCTAAGTTGCAGTTGGTAAATTAAACACGCGGAATGGTCATGCATAATTCATGAACTGTGTCACGCCCCGATCCCCGGGGCCCGCGGCAACCCTACCAAAACGCCTCAAGTCGAAAAGGATAGCGTCCCAGGCACGCTAACGACCAAATAATAATTTTTCTACGCATGCGGAAACGTACAAACTCCCCGTACAATCAATAACAACCGGGATAAAATAGTAGGATAAAAGATCACTCAATAAAAATCAGTTTAACAAAATCCAAACCAGTTTAACACACGATAAACATTCAAAAGGGCTGATACTCTTCAACCCTACGGAAGCTACAGTAAATATAGCCCCACTCTTCGGGGCGGCTTCCTAAAACCGACAAAAAGTCATAAGGTCAGGCAGGGTTAACTTCGTATCTACTCCCAAAAGAGAGACCTACTACGCCCTCGTCTTCCTCAATGCTTCGGACCTGAAAAAGTTGTCAACGACGTGGAATGAGATAAAAATCTCAATGAGTCGGCGCCTAAGCCCGGCTAGGGCGCTGATTCGCTCAGGCATCCTATGCAATAAAATATTCCAACAGTACCAAAATCAACCACATGCAAGCTTACCACGCCTTGGATCACACATATGCAAGACTCGGCTCCTCACATAAATTAATCAATCAAGGCGAACAATCAGAATCCCACCGTAACTTGCACACGTAACGCTCCACACGGATTCCAATTTATTAACAACCATTGGGCTCGGCTCACACGACTGGTGTGGCCCGACACTACGACTGGCAGTGTCCACACTACGACTGGCAGTGTCTACTGGCATGACCAGGCTTCGTTCCTTTTCCCTTCGGCAACGGCGTCTGATAATCCGTAAGATTCGTACGACTGGCACGACACGGCAATATCAGGAATCCCATAAGGGCTTCGGCCCATCACAAGCTGCGACCGGCGTCCGATAGTCCGTAAGATTCGTACGACTGGCACGACACGTTACTATCAGGAATAACCGTACGACTGGCACGGACCGTACGACTGGCACGGATTTTTAAGCCCATCATATGACCACACGAGCACGCAATCCAACCAATCCAGTTTTATCTCTGCATTTAGTCCAATGCATCCACACTCGAGCGTGCTCCAAAAATCGGCCACAGGCCATTTTCATGCTCAAATATGAATTTAATTCCACATACGGTCATATGATGCATGCATTTATCCACCAGACTTTGCATTTATAATTGGGTGATCAACCCTCATACAGTCAATCATAGACCAAACAGAACATTCAACAGTCAGGCGTTGATCACCACACCAAGCAGTTGATAATAATTCAATAACATGAGCTTGGATAATTAAATTATCCACAAGCGCCTAATCCGCCAATCGATCAATCAGTCAAACATTTCGTCGGTCACTCGGCTCTAGCCAATCACTTGCTCGCAGTCACACAATTCAGTCTACTCATCAACTAGCCACAGTTTACCTAACTAATCAGTCTAACTTATTTAATTGTGGTCATTTAACTTAACCCAATCTCTAACTAATCCGACCACAATTATTGTACCTAAACACCCTAATTGACTAATTATTCTAGTCCCGAACGCAATTAACGACCTAACCGAGAGTTAGAGGCAAACTCACAATTTTTCCAGCGATCCGGCGACGACGACAACGGTGGTACTGTTCACCGGAGTTACTGTTCACGCCGGCTACTGTTCACAGGAGTACTGTTCACGTCGGAATTACTGTTCACCGGAGTTACTGTTCACGAGGTACTGTTCACGCCGGTTACTGTTCACGCCGGGTACTGTTCCGGCGAACGGCGGCGACGACGAAATCGACAGCGATTTTTTTTCCGGCGAGCGACGGCAACGACAACTACGATGTCCTTGGCTAGTCGGTGGACAACCGAAGCTCCGAGGGGCGGCCGTTGATGGCGGTAGTCTCGGGCGATGGAGGTGGCGGAGCAACAGAGGTTCAAGTAGAAACCGAGCTCGAGCGGCAAGCTCAAGCGGCCGAGAAGGAGAGGACAACGCAACAGAACAAGCAGTGGCCGAGGTGCAGCAAATCAGTCGAGAAAATGGAGATCGAGCAGCGGCAGATTCACATGCAGCCAAGGGAAAAGGAAGACATCCACGGTGGCAAGAGGCAACAGTAGCAAACGAAGACTAGCCGAGCGGAAAAATAAGAAGAAAAGGAGCAGAAGCAGCAACGGTGCTCGTCCAAGAAGCCACCGAAGGAAGAAGAAAGAAGACGGAGACCGAGAAGAGCTTGGCTGCAGCAAAAGAAATGGTTCCTCGCGTGCACTGTGGAGGGAGGAGAAGTCAATAAAAAAAATTAAAAGCAATGGACAAAGGGAAGGATTCCTGGGAAGTTAGGCAGAAAAGAGAAAGTGAGAGGAAAAAAGAAGGGGACAAAGTGAACGTGGGAGTGGGTGGGTGAGAGTGGGAGAAGGGAGAGAGAGAGTATAAACAAATAATAAAAATAAAAAAAAATGGATGTTACAACTCTCCCCACCTTAGGAAATTTCGTCCTCGAAATTAAACTGCTGTTACATTTCTTCAAAAAGAAAAGGATGCAGTTCCTTCATGACTTCCTCGATTTCCCAAGTTGCTCCTTCTTTTCCATGGTGTTGCCAAACTACCTTGACCAATGGAATCGTCCTGCGCCGAAGTACTTGCTCCTTTCTGTCTATGATCCTCACCGGGCGCTCCACGTATGATACTCGCTCATCTAACTCGATCTCCTCGAAACTTAGCACATGAGCTGGGTCAGGCTCATATTTCCTCAACATCGACACATGGAAGACGTTGTGCACTTGGGACAGCTTCGGTGGTAACGCCAAACGATATGCTAAGGTTCCAATCCGCTCGAGAATTTCAAATGGCCCTATATACCTCGGGCTCAATTTCCCCTTTCTGCCAAAACGAGACGTTCCTCTCATAGGCGACACCTTCAAAAACACATGATCGCCTACTTGGAACTCCAAAGGTCTTCGTCTCCTATCAGCGTAACTCTTCTGACGACTCTGCGCTGTCCTGAGTCTATCTCTTATAACCTTGACAGATTCCACTGACTGCTGTACCAACTCAGGACCAGTAATCTTCCTTTCGCCCACTTCATCCCAACATATAGGAGTTCTACAAGCTCTGCCATAAAGTGCTTCGAATGGTGCCATTCTGATACTCTGCTGGTAACTGTTGTTGTAGGCAAACTCAACCAGATGCAACTGCTCCTCCCAGCTACCTTTAAAATGCAGAACACAGGCTCGCAACATGTCTTCAAGCGTCTGAATTGTCCTCTCAGACTGACCATCTGTCTGCGGATGATAAGCAGTACTGAACTGCAGCTTCGTTCCCAGCGCAGTCTGCAGGCTTTTCCAAAACGTGGCAGTGAACTTAGGGTCACGATTCGAAGTGATCGTCACTGGCACTCCATGCAGTCTCACTACGTGTCTCACATAAAGTTCGGCATATCTGTCCAAAGCAAAATCCTTCCTCACTGGAATAAAGTGTGCTGACTTCGTCAGTCTGTCAACCACAACCCAGATTGAATCATGTCCTTTCTGACTTCTTGGCAATCCCATTACAAAGTCCATCGTGATATGCTCCCATTTCCACTCTGGAATCTCCAAGGGCTGCAGCAATCCTCCAGGCTTACAATGTTGAGCCTTGACCTGCTGGCAAGTCAAACACTTAGCCACATGCTTGGCTATGTCAGCTTTCATCCCATTCCACCAGTAATGTTGCTTCAAATTCTGGTACATCTTCGTGCTACCAGGATGAATGCTATAACTGCTACGGTGTGCTCCCGATAAAATTTCTTCCCTTAGATCTTCATCTGCAGGTACGCACAGTCGTCCTCGAAACCGAAGTATCCCATCCTCAGTTACTTGAAAGTCAGCTCTCCTCTTGGCCGAGTCTTCCTGCAGGATCTTTTGGATTACAGGGTCTGTCGATTGCAAGGCCTTAATCCTAGCCTGCACTTCTGGCTCAATCCTCAATGTAGCCATGAGACTTGACAGATGACTCACTTCCAATTTAAAATATGAGTCTCGTACTTCCTCCAATAGACGCCATTCATGGACCATCATTTGAGCAATTGCAGACTTCCTACTCAGAGCATCTGCAACTTTATTCGCCTTACCAGGATGGTACAAGATCTCACAATCATAATCCTTCAGAAGCTCCATCCAACGTCGCTGCCTCATATTCAACTCCTTCTGCGAGAACAGATACTTGAGGCTCTGGTGGTCCGTATACACCTGAAATTTTTCTCCAATCAGGTAATGCCTCCAAATCTTCAATGCAAAAACAATTGCAGCTAGCTCCAAATCATGTGTCGGATAATTCAACTCATGAGGCCTCAACTGGCGAGATGCATACGCCACTACCTTCCCATGTTGCATCAGAACGCAACCCAAGCCTTTGAATGACGCATCACTGTAGATCTCAAAACCTCCGGAACCAGACGGAATCGTCAAAACAGGAGCAGTAGTTAGTCTATGCTTAAGCTCTTGAAAACTACTCTCGCACTTGTCTGTCCATTCGAACTTCTCTCCTTTCTTCAATAGACGCGTCAGAGGCATAGTTATCGCCGAAAATCTCTCCACGAAGCGCCTATAATAGCCTGCCAAACCCAAAAAGCTCCGTACTTCTGTCACTGTCACAGGCCTCGGCCAATCCATGACCGCTTCAATCTTCGATGGATCCACAGCAATCCCTTCACCAGACACCACGTGGCCTAGGAACGCCACACGAGCTAACCAAAATTCGCATTTACTGAACTTGGCGTGCAACTGGTGCGCTCTGAGGGTTTCCAAAACTACCCTCAAGTGCTCCTCATGATCCTCTGGACTCCTCGAGTACACCAGGATATCATCTATGAACACAATGACGAATTTATCCAAAAACTCCCTGAATATTCTGTTCATCAAGTCCATGAAAGCGGCAGGAGCATTCGTCAAGCCAAACGGCATCACAGTAAATTCATAGTGTCCATACCGCGTCCTAAATGCTGTCTTCGGTATATCTTCCCTTTTTATCCTCAACTGGTGGTATCCCGTCCGTAAATCAATCTTAGAAAATACTGAAGCTCCTTGCAACTGGTCAAACAAATCGTCAATCCTCGGCAGTGGGTACTTGTTCTTAATTGTCACTTGATTCAATTGTCGATAATCAATGCACAATCTTAGCGACCCATCTTTCTTTCTGACAAACAAGACAGGTGCTCCCCATGGCGATACACTGGGGCGGATAAATCCTTTATCCAGTAACTCTTGCATCTGCACTTTAAGCTCTTTAAGTTCCGATAATGCCATTCTGTACGGTGCCTTAGAAATTGGCTCTGTCCCAGGGGCCAACTCTACCACAAATTCAATTTCTCTCTCCGGTGGTAACCCTGGTAACTCTTGGGGAAAAACATCTGGAAACTCTTGCACCACAGCAATATCTTCCAACTTAGATTCTTCAACAGACGCATCTACTACAGTTGCCAGATAACCTTGGCAGCCATTCTCCAACAGGCGAGTCGTCTCTAGCGACGAAATCACTACAGTTGAGGTACCTCCTCTATTACCCACAAATTCAAAGTTAGTCCCGTCCGGCGAACTAAATTGAATCGTCTTACGGTAACAGTCTACTGTGGCTCTTTGCCTTATCAGCCAATCCATTCCAACAATCAGGTCAAAGTCAAACATCTCCAGCACAATCAAATCTATCTTATCCTCGTGGTCATTTATAACTAGCTTACAGTCAGGGCAACCTACTGCAGTCACTACGCTATCTTTTAAAGGCGTAGAAATCTTAAATACGGTACCCAATAATTTTGGACTCAACCCAGCAAGTTTAACAAATTGTTCAGCCACAAACGAATGGGTAGCACCAGGATCAAATAGAGCATATGCTACTTGATCATGTAAGAGGACCGTACCTGTGACGGTCGGCGAATCCTTCGCCTCATCTCGAGTGACAGCAAACACTCGTCCTTGCGCCTGAGGTCGGTTCTGAAAATTCTGCTGCACATTCGCTCCAGACTGTCCTCCATACTGCGGCCTGGCTTGCTGTCTCTGGGGGCAGTCTCGCACATGGTGACCAGGCTGGCCACATCCAAAACAAGCTCCGCTGCGGAACTGACACTGACCAGGTCCGTGCTTCTTTCGGCAAAGGCGGCAGACATCTCCTCGGTTAGGCACCGGCTTACTGATGCCACCATTCCGATTTGGCGGGATATGATGCTTTCCTCCAAACATCGGCCTCTTCCCAAATCGATTGTCATTCCGGCCTGAGGGCACAAACCGCGATGCAGATGCGATAGCCCTTTCTGCTAGATCACGCTCCACCATTTGGGCCCTTTCATACAGCTCATTATAATCTTTCAGATTCAGCGGTACCAGCACACTTCTCAGCTCGGGTTTCAGCCCATCTCTAAACCTCCTGGCCTTATCCACTGGGTCTTCCACCATCCTTGGTGCATACTTAGACAACTCAGCAAATTTGGCCTCATACTGGTCTATTGACAGGTGGTTCTGGCGCAAGCGAAGGAACTCAGCCATCTTCTGTTCCCTTGCAGTATCCGAGAAGTACTTATTGTTGAAGGCTTCCACGAAAGCACCCCAAGCCTGGGCCGTACCCTCGGGAAAGATTCTGTCCTTAGACGTCCTCCACCAAGTACTTGCGTTCCCCTGCAGCTGATAGATGGCCAAAGTGACCTTATCCTCTTCCGAACACCTCAGCAGGGCGAATGTCTTCTCCAGTTCCTCGATCCATGAGATAGCAGTCTCGGGATCTCCATTTCCTGAGAACTTGGGAGGCTTCAGCTTCAAAAACTGCTCCACCAACTTCTGAGTCTGATGTCCATTATTTCCATTCCCAGCTGGTCCATCTCCTTGTGGGGCCTCAGCGGCGGCAGCTGCCTGATTCCTCATCTGCTGACCCATCAAATCACCCAACGCTCCCAATGCTTGCAGTATCCCATCGATCCTCGGATCCTCTCTGGCAGGCCTACCTCGAGGTGCTCTCCCACCTTGGTTGCTCATTTTGCAGGAATGTACGGGGTCCTGCCCACCCCAATAGCAACCAACTGTGAGAAGGCTGCTCGAAAACTCAAATAAAAAATAGCAGTCACATGCATTAATTTACGATCCTACTAACTATCCCAGTTCCCATCGCTCCTTATCACTCCAGGCCACGACCAAATGGTTCAGGTTGACCTTGCTCTGATACCACTCTTGGGCGGGGTTGTCACGCCCCGATCCCCGGGGCCCGCGGCAACCCTACCAAAACGCCTCAAGTCGAAAAGGATAGCGTCCCAGGCACGCTAACGACCAAATAATAATTTTTCTACGCATGCGGAAACGTACAAACTCCCCGTACAATCAATAACAACCGGGATAAAATAGTAGGATAAAAGATCACTCAATAAAAATCAGTTTAACAAAATCCAAACCAGTTTAACACACGATAAACATTCAAAAGGGCTGATACTCTTCAACCCTACGGAAGCTACAGTAAATATAGCCCCACTCTTCGGGGCGGCTTCCTAAAACCGACAAAAAGTCATAAGGTCAGGCAGGGTTAACTTCGTATCTACTCCCAAAAGAGAGACCTACTACGCCCTCGTCTTCCTCAATGCTTCGGACCTGAAAAAGTTGTCAACGACGTGGAATGAGATAAAAATCTCAATGAGTCGGCGCCTAAGCCCGGCTAGGGCGCTGATTCGCTCAGGCATCCTATGCAATAAAATATTCCAACAGTACCAAAATCAACCACATGCAAGCTTACCACGCCTTGGACCACACATATGCAAGACTCGGCTCCTCACATAAATTAATCAATCAAGGCGAACAATCAGAATCCCACCGTAACTTGCACACGTAACGCTCCACACGGATTCCAATTTATTAACAACCATTGGGCTCGGCTCACACGATTGGTGTGGCCCGACACTACGACTGGCAGTGTCCACACTACGACTGGCAGTGTCTACTGGCATGACCAGGCTTCGTTCCTTTTCCCTTCGGCAACGGCGTCTGATAATCCGTAAGATTCGTACGACTGGCACGACACGGCAATATCAGGAATCCCATAAGGGCTTCGACCCATCACAAGCTGCGACCGGCGTCCGATAGTCCGTAAGATTCGTACGACTGGCACGACACGTTACTATCAGGAATAACCGTACGACTGGCACGGACCGTACGACTGGCACGGATTTTTAAGCCCATCATATGACCACACGAGCACGCAATCCAACCAATCCAGTTTTATCTCTGCATTTAGTCCAATGCATCCACACTCGAGCGTGCTCCAAAAATCGGCCACAGGCCATTTTCATGCTCAAATATGAATTTAATTCCACATACGGTCATATGATGCATGCATTTATCCACCAGACTTTGCATTTATAATTGGGTGATCAACCCTCATACAGTCAATCATAGACCAAACAGAACATTCAACAGTCAGGCGTTGATCACCACACCAAGCAGTTGATAATAATTCAATAACATGAGCTTGGATAATTAAATTATCCACAAGCGCCTAATCCGCCAATCGATCAATCAATCAAACATTTCGTCGGTCACTCGGCTCTAGCCAATCACTTGCTCGCAGTCACACAATTCAGTCTACTCATCAACTAGCCACAGTTTACCTAACTAATCAGTCTAACTTATTTAATTGTGGTCATTTAACTTAACCCAATCTCTAACTAATCCGACCACAATTATTGTACCTAAACACCCTAATTGACTAATTATTCTAGTCCCGAACGCAATTAACGACCTAACCGAGAGTTAGAGGCAAACTCACAATTTTTCCAGCGATCCGGCGACGACGACAACGGTGGTACTGTTCACCGGAGTTACTGTTCACGCCGGCTACTGTTCACAGGAGTACTGTTCACGTCGGAATTACTGTTCACCGGAGTTACTATTCACGAGGTATTGTTCACGCCGGTTACTGTTCACGCCGGGTACTGTTCCGGCGAACGGTGGCGACGACGAAATCGACAGCGATTTTTTTTCCGGCGAGCGACGGCAACGACAACTACGATGTCCTTGGCTAGTCGGTGGACAACCGAAGCTCCGAGGGGCGGCCGTTGATGGCGGTAGTCTCGGGCGATGGAGGTGGCGGAGCAACAGAGGTTCAAGTAGAAACCGAGCTCGAGCGGCAAGCTCAAGCGGCCGAGAAGGAGAGGACAACGCAACAGAACAAGCAGTGGCCGAGGTGCAGCAAATCAGTCGAGAAAATGGAGATCGAGCAGCGGCAGATTCACATGCAGCCAAGGGAAAAGGAAGACATCCACGGCGGCAAGAGGCAACAGTAGCAAACGAAGACTAGCCGAGCGGAAAAATAAGAAGAAAAGGAGCAGAAGCAGCAACGGTGCTCGTCCAAGAAGCCACCGAAGGAAGAAGAAAGAAGACGGAGACCGAGAAGAGCTTGGCTGCAGCAAAAGAAATGGTTCCTCGCGTGCACTGTGGAGGGAGGAGAAGTCAATAAAAAAAATTAAAAGCAATGGACAAAGGGAAGGATTCCTGGGAAGTTAGGCAGAAAAGAGAAAGTGAGAGGAAAAAAGAAGGGGACAAAGTGAACGTGGGAGTGGGTGGGTGAGAGTGGGAGAAGGGAGAGAGAGAGTATAAACAAATAATAAAAATAAAAAAAATGGATGTTACAAACTGTGTAAACACAACGCAGATGTGACAATTTTTAGCATCATGTGTGTTTATATAATGTGCAAATATGGGCGGATTTGAATTGCCCCTGGTATGTGAGCGGACCGAACAAATTGGGAAGCCTACTCCTTATGTCGAGGGGCGGTTTGTCTCAAACTTTACCCCTGCGCGATGAAGCATATGGGCGATGGAGCATTTTGGTTTGTTTAATGCCCCTGCAAGAAGCAGAGAAATTATTCTTGAAACCAAACGAGATAAGGAAGACATATTTGCTTTTTCGTTTCAGAGCTTGCGATCAATTTGCCCCATTTTTCACCAGAATAGATCTTGTCAGGTGATCATACTTTTCTTTTGGATTTGTCTCCTTCAACATGTTAAATGTTAGTATAAATATTTCCTATGAAAAGAAAAGGAGACATGTCAACCAGTATTAAAAGGGATAAATTGGAAACGATACTGATTTACCCTTCATCTTGAATGCCTTGGACAAGTCTTTTACCAATTTTGCTGGATTGAGTTTTCTTCGACTTTTGTTGGATGCTTCACCATTAAGCCGAGAATGTAGCAAAATATTGACTTCGGTATTACTCGTCGAGTATTCCTGCTTGCAAAAAGAAATGCACAAAAAGTTGTTTCATTTATTTATAATACATACAACATTCCCCACCCTCGGGGATCGAACTCGGGATATTTCGGACCTACTGTCATCCCCCATACCATTCGATCCATTGGACCATAGGTGTCCATGGGACTATCCTTTCAAAGGTTAATCTTTGGGGATAAAGCAGCCTTGTTGTATCACCTTATGCCATGTTACGGTATTTCTCGAGGTAATTTGCAATCCCTGTTAAGAATGGAATAAGACAATTCAAGACTTGAGATGATTATGTGCACATTAGAACGATACAGAATTACCCATTTCTGAGATTGTTCGCGTCTTTCGCTTGTACTTTCCTCTGTCCGAAGCTGTCCATCCCGTGGTAATGCCCATGAGTCGATTTGCCCCCAAATTTTGTTCAACTTGTATTCGGATATGATTGCGTTCTCGGGTCGATTTGCAATTTCCTGATAATAGAAGGGGCTTAATTTTAAAACTTGGAGCAACTGAGGGTAAATTGAAACGATACGGAGTTACTCTTCAGGTTTATCCAGATTTTTACTCGCCATCAATTCGTCGCGAGGTTGGTGAGGTGGCGGATTCGAGCATTTAATAGGGGGAAGTCGGATTATTACTCCTTGCTTTTACACATTCACAAAAGCAGAAAAACATATCACGCAAGGAAATAAAACACATTCACTCATTCAGGATCAGTTCTGCTTCCTCTACAGGCTCTCCCATGATCAGCTGGCTTCATCCCAAATTACGTATGCATCGGCCATATAGAAGGTCTGGTGGTCACTGGCTGAACAAGTGCATCACAATCCCGATACTTTACCGATATCAAACTGGTTGATTATGGCGAAAAGATCATCGTCAATGTCCGCTTGGTGGTGATCTGTCCCTTCTTCCTCGGGAGGTATTGATACTGATCCAGTATCATTGGTCCTTTTGTACCCTGCTCCAACAGAACTCGATCATGTTATAAATTGGTCTAACTCACCTCTTAAACGTGCATTTTCGATCCTCAGATCATACATTTCATCGAGGGTGAGGAGGAGGCTATTGCAGTTGGGGCAGGTGGCGGAGTCAAAAGTCTCTTTATACATCTTGTTTTCCGCTCGGAGGTTTTCATTTTCAACTCTTAGAAACTCGGCTTCGTTGTGCTCATGACGAGTCTTCATTCGGGTTCGTCTATTTTGAAACCAGAACTTGATTTGCGAAGGTTCAAGGCCTAGCTCTTGACTCAGTTCCATTTTTTGTTTGCCGTCTGGCATAGGGCACGTTCTGAAGAAAGCTTCAAGCTTTCGTACTTGCTCCTCAGTATGGCGACGGTAACGCTTCTTTTGACCTTTACCGTTGTTGTCATTGTCCTTACCGGGCTCTTGGACGTCGTCAGTGGAAGGGCCGGGCTCCATAGGCTCGATCCCAAATATGGCTTCGAACTCTTCCTCTCCCATATTCAGCAAGTAACGATAACTTTCAAGTGTGTTGGGTTGAGACATCTTCGATTTGGTTAACGATTTCTCAAAGTTTGATATCTCTTCTTGTATTTTCACTCTTTGGATTTTTCTGGGAGACTGCGTATGCTTTAAGAGTCTCTCTTTCGAGCACGAATGAGAATTATCAAGAAGATGCCTCCTTTAAAATTAGACGTGGGTTTAGCAACTGTATTGCCTCTCTCGAGTGTTCTGGCTTTCTCGATTTTCTTTTCATCGTATCTCTCGCCCAGCTCGTCTCCTTCCATCTTTCCGTGGAAGGGGGCCCCTTGTTGCTGTCTCCACCGTCAATTTGCTGGCGAGTTCTTCAATAAAGACGAGTCGTATCTCTTTTCTGCCGAAAATGTCTTTGTCTCCCACTCAGCTTATTTTTTATCCTTTCTTTTTCAAAGTAGTGGCGTCTCGTCCAACTTTTCCGTAGAGACGTCGGATTTGCTTGGCTCGAGATTGGAGACGAGTAGCGGAGGTGATACTGATAGGGAATGGTAGACATGAAAATTTGGCCAGTAGAGACTTCCCCTGCAAAAATGAAAGAGAATGCGGCAGTATATGTTCTTCATATTCTAGAAAAATTGGAACGATACTGTTTTACCCTTGTGTATACTTCCATTGAATTTGAATTGAGGAAGTTCCTTCATTTGGATTGGATTGAATTGTATGTCCCGAGTTGCCCTTCACTTTGAGCTTGCCACATATGTGCTTTGCTTAGTTGGGCCTTGTTTTCTTTCGGGTTGCCTTGGACCATCATCATTTTCCATGCCATTGGGTCCGTGGACCGGAGGGCTCCTTTAATTTGAAGGTTACCTTG
This sequence comes from Psidium guajava, assembly GCA_016432845.1. Classification (NCBI taxonomy): domain Eukaryota; kingdom Viridiplantae; phylum Streptophyta; class Magnoliopsida; order Myrtales; family Myrtaceae; genus Psidium; species Psidium guajava. The sequence continues at coordinate 39,449,261 of CM028228.1, forward strand.
AAGGCGAATGAGTCCTATCGCATTCCATTGGGTCATTTCATTTTGCGACACTCTTGAGGCACTTTGCAATCCCCTGGGTGAGAATGGAACAAATCCAATTTAGCATTTTGCAACGATTGAGGGTAAATTGGAACGACACACAGTTACCCGTCTTCGAGCTCGCCTGGGCTTTTCACTTGAAATTTCCCTACGTGAGGCCATTCAACATTTCGCATTATGGCAGTCAGCGACGTTGCCACAAATTGATTCGCCCTAAATCTAGTATAAAAAGGGATTCACGCATTCGACGGGATAAATAAATTGCCCCCTTGTCCTTGAATTAAATCGAGACACCTAGAAAGCTGGAAAATATCATACGCAGGGGAATTAAGCATGAAATGAAAGGTGCACTTATTCAAGGTCAGTTCTGCCTCTCCTGTGGCTCTTCGATAATCAGCTAGTCTCGTGTTGGTTCGGGTGTGGATAACCGATGTTTGAGAGTCCCTACTCACTGGCTCCTGATCGCGGCTTGGGACGTCTGTCAACCCTAAACTGGTTGACCAGGGCAGTAAGCTCATCATCTGGGTAATCTCTTGAACCTTCCAGCAACTGATGCTCGAATTGGGCATTGTTGTTGGCAAATGCTGGCGGTAGATTTCTCATTCTGTCCTCGCCATGAGCAATTTGACTTCTCATGTTGGAGCCTTCATCATTACTCGAGAAAGTGTGGGGATTACCAACTGTCCTGCTGCCAAAAACTCCTTCCATTCGAGGATTAGAGAAGTGGAAGTGCTCAGGATAACTTCTTGTCTGATTCTCTAGCTGCGCAGGCGCGCTGATCATGGGATGAGTTCTAGCCACAGGTTGGTGCTCAAACCAAGGAATCTGAATACACTGCTCCTGCGGTCTATACTCTTGAAGAGCATTAGGGTGATTCTGGGGGATACTTTGATTAACGCCTGGGGGATTGATGGCATGGCTACTAGCTTGGTTGATGATGGGAAGTGGCTCGCCCCATGCTAACCTGGGGAACTTATGGTGGCGAGGAGACTCGACGTTCAGGCTTGGATCAGTCCCGCCTTGGTTTTCTTGATTCTGAGCTGCATTGTGTTCTCTCACCCTTTTTCTGTACTTCTGAAGATGACTCGAAACATTTGCTTTAGTGAGTCCCTCTACCTTCATAATTTCCAGTATATGTTGCGGCCGTGCCGAATCTATTCCTAGCTGCTGAACTGCATTAACAAACATACGATGCAGCTCGGGAGACCAACTCATCTTCTTTCTCCAGTTGCTTGGAACAAAATTGAAGGCTTGATGCTTGTTCTCATGGTCGTGCAATTGCTTCCTTACCACGTGCTGCCATATGTTTTGAAGCATCTGAACTCTAACTGGTTTCGTTACGACGTCTTGGGCCCCATTTAAGACAGCCTTCATTAGGGCTTGCTGATCATCGCTTGCCGATTGTTGACACCTGATTTTTAATCATTTTTTCTATTGCTAAAGTAATAAAAAATCCATAAAAATTCATAAAATTGAAAAATCAACTTTGGGGACCTTAGCCAAGCCTAGGGAACCAATTTTGACCAAAAAACGATTTCTCATATTTTCAGTATTTTTACGTATTTTTTATTTATTTATTTTCGAAAATTAATAGAAAATCCATAAAAATTCATAAAATTGAAAAAATCAACTTTGGGAACCTTAGCCAAGACTAGGGAACGAATTTTGACCAAAAAATAATTTTTCATATTATATATATTTTAATTTTAAAAAAAAAAAAACAAAAATATTTGAAAATTTTGGAAAAATAACATTTGAGGCCAAAAAAATACACAAAGATAGTTAATATTTTTATTTTAAATCTATTTTCATATTGGCCATCGCAAATTCAGAAAAATCCAATTCGAGTCACGTGTTCCTTCACGAGTATAATCTCGAATCGGGCCTAAAAAAAATTTAATTTGAGTCAACTTATTTTTAACTTTCACTTTTTATGAGTTGTGACATTGTCTTCTAATATTTTAAATTTTCATCTTGGCCCAATTATACCCAGAATGACTTAATTTTGCAAAAGGGCTTTAATTAAATTATGCATTATTTTCAGCGACAAGAAATGAGCTTAAATTTGACATGTGGTAAATTTTGGTGTGTCAAAAATTGTGAGGAGATTTGGACTTAAAGAAATATATTTTTTCAGGGACTGAATTGTAAATACTTAAAATTCAAGGACTAGAGTGCAAATACCTAACTCTTGAAGGATTATTTTACAAATAATAAAAAGAAGAGTTAGTGGATAAATTAGAATAGAGAAGGGAAGATGAAGAAGAGGAGATGAAGAAGAGAAGTTGGAGAAGAATGGATGGAGAAAATAAGATAAGAATAGAGAAGGGAAGATGGAGATGAAGAAGAGTTAGTAGAGAAATTAGAATGGAAGATAAGAATAGAAAAGGGAAGATGGAGATTAAGAAGAGTTAGTGGAGAAATTAGAATGGGAGATAAATATGGAGAAGGGAAGATGAAGATGAAGAAGAGTTAGTGGAGAGATTAGAATGTGAGATAGAGATGGAGAATGGAAGATGAAAATGAAGAAGAGTTAGTGGAGAAATTAGAATGGGAGATAGAGTTAGTGGAAAAATTAGAATGGGAGATAGATGAGTAGGTTATAAAAGGAGGAAGAAGTGAGCTTGAGAGAGGATTCTTGGGAGAGAAAATTTGAAGTGTTAGGGGAGGATTTTTTTTGGAGAGAAAATTTTGGATGTTTGAGAGAGTTTTGGGAGATTGAAGAAAAATTTGAGAGAAAGAAAATACCAAAAGAGAGAGAATTTTGAAGATGATGGGAGTTCAAAGCTAGGGATTATCATCACAAATTCCTTCATCGATCAATATAAATCAAGAGTTCATCTTCGTCAACGAGCAAGCAAATTCGAGCTAAGTGTTTTTATTTATTCATTTGTTTATGGTTTTACTTGCAAATTAGCACGAATTGTATACACTTTCTCCATCTCCTATTTTTTCCCATATTTATGTTAGGAGAAGGACATCTCTATCTCAACAGCAAAAATCTCGTAGAGATGCAAAAATCGGCCCAGACAAGCTCCTAAGCTGTCCACCGATTTCTCAACTGATCTGTGACTAAAAGTCCCTCTTAATTCAAAAGAAACTCTCTATATTGGGAACATAGAGAGCGAAAATCAATTATAGAAATCCCTCCCAAAAAAACGGGAGATAAGTACTCTTTCCACTCTTCTGGTTTTAGGTGCATATTAGCACATATTTTGTATACTGACATTTCACTCTATTTTATGTCAGGAAGCCGCAGCTTTATATCAATGGTCAACCCTATGGAAGCACAAAATCGGCTTGGAGGAGTCCTCAAGCGCGCACAAATTTCAAATTGTTGAATCAATTCGTTGTATTTTATTTTAAAGAATTCATACCCCAGAATGGAGAGGACAAAGTCCATCCGCAATTTAAATACCTGCACCATAAATCCCAAAGGGAAGAGCCAAGCCAATGCTTAGCCTCCCATTGGAGGTTTTTACTTACAGTAGTTAAATACCTGCAACTTAAATACCTGTACCTTAAATCCCAAAGGGAAGAGCCAAGCCAATGCTTAGCCTCCCATTGGAGGTTTTTACTTACAGTAGTTAAATACCTGCAACTTAAATACCTATACCTTAAATCCCAAAGGGAAGAGCCAAGCCAATGCTTAGCCTCCCATTGGAGGTTTTTACTTACAGTAGTTAAATACTTGCAACTTAAATACATGTACCTTAAATCCCAAAGGGAAGAGCCAAGCCAATGCTTAGCCTCCCATTGGAGGTTTTTACTTACAGTAGTTTAAATACTTGCAACTTAAATACATGTACCTTAAATCCCAAAGGGAAGAGCCAAGCCAATGCTAGGCCTCCCATTGGAGGTGTTTATTCACTGTCATGTACTTCCTATAATTTAATTTTTGAATAATCAGACCCAAAAGATAAGTAGGTTGTAATACTGCACAGAAGTCGTTAACACACTCCTTCTTTCGGCTTCAGGGAATCTTTAACACTTAAAAAAATATAACAAATAAAAATATATACCATCCATGCATCCTATTTAAAAAGTGAAAACACAAAAGAGAATACCCTACTATAGCCTTAGGAATAAACCAAGCCTGAGTTGCCGAATTAGGATATCCATGAAATTAAGGTACCGAAAGGGCATTAGTTTTAATTAACTAGTGTAACCAAGTCCCCGAGCTCCTAATCTCTGGTTCGCAGGAATAAATTAGTTCTCCCGCTAATTTATTTAGGTTTCTAATCGACCTACCAAGAACGATTAGTGGCGACTCCAAATTTTAAAATCATTTAAACAAAAACCAAAGTTGCGATTCGGTAGGGCTTGGGAGGGTCCGCGTTAGGTTAGTCAAATCTAATTAACCTAATAATCCGTTAACCCCCTTTAAAATTTAAAATTTTTTTTAGAGGGTCGCGACAGACTGGCGACTCCGCTGGGGACGGGATTTTTAAATTTTCGAAAAAAGATAACAATTGGAATACTTGAATTTTTTCGAAATTTTAAAAGTCTTAGTGGACTTAGGCCAATGAAAATTTCATGGATATCTCGCTTCTGGCGATCTTGTTTGGGACTCATTCTATAGGTGTTATATGTTTTTGCAGGATGGGAGTTATAAGGGGCGGAGTGTTTGGCTAACCCCTTTGTTTTGCAGGCTCGGTGTTTGGTTTATTTGTTTAATTTCGCATATTTTTAGAAGCGCTGTTTTGATATCAATTGTTGTGCATGTCTTGCATACTCTGAGGATCACGACACCTGCACACACAAGCGTCTAAACCCAAGTCGCGAAATTCTTCCTAGAAAACCATAGATAGGGATCGAATATGTAAAGCTCTTGCGTCGATTACGCTCGGGTTGACCATATTTTATCCCGCTCATTATCTGAATTGACAATTCTTCCCATTGTGATTTGATTGCGCGGAGGGTAAGGTTGTCAATTCAGATAGTGGGGGCCTTTTAGGTCCATACCCTGTCTCTCCTTCTTTTATTTTCTAGAGTCCACTCCTCACTTGAGTCATGCGCATGACTATGTGATTTGCATTTCTCCAAGGTAAAAGTAAATTCTCTAATTTTATCTTGTATTTATTTTCGGTCGGTCCATGCTAGGTGTTAGTTAGTTTTTGAGCTTGATATTACGACCATTCTTTTAAAAGAAAATAAAAATTAAATTTGTCCCTCATTTCTTTTAAAAAAAATTTTGAAAAAATGATGTGAAAAATCCCTTCATGGGAATTTTATTAACCAATAAGGGATTTTTGTCATGTTTTTATTGCTTCAATAAAAATGAAATTTTCCTGAAAAAATTTTCCTCTGAAAATTTATTTCAATAAAAAGAAAAATTCCCTCAAAAAAAAAACTCTAGTAGACATCAAGTGATTTTATCACATTTTTCAAATTATAAAACTTGCAAGAAAATTCTTCTCGAGAAATTCGCTCATGTTTTTCTAAGAAAATTTTTCTCTAAATAAAATTAGACTAATGTCTCGGGGGAATTGTATTGACCAATAAGAGATTTTTGTCATGTTTTTCTTGCTTCAATAAAAATGAAATTTTCCTGACAAATTTTCCTCTAAAATTTTATTTCGATAAAAGAAAGATTCCTTCAAAAAAAAAAACTTTGGTAAACATCAAGTGATTTTATCACATTCTTTCAAATTATAAAAACTTGCAACAAAAATTCTTTTCGAGAAATTTGCTCATGTTTTTCTAAGAAAATTTTCTCTAAATAAAATTAGATTAATGTCTCGGGGGAATTTTGTTAACCAATAAAGGATTTCTGTCATGTCTTTCCTGCTTCAATAAAAATAAAATTTTCCTGACAAATTTACCTTTGAAAATTTATTCTGATAAAAAGGAAATTCCTTCAAAAATTTTAGTAAACGTCAAGAGATTTTGTCACATTCCTTAAAAAAAATAATAAAAAAGAGTAATAAATCTGCAAAAAAATTCTGTATTAACCCATTTCTTCCTAAGGGAATTTTTTTTTTCTGATTTCTCTATAAAATAGAAAAATCAAATTGGACTAATATAGGAGTCATGGACCGACATTCCTTGTGTCGCAGACTAATTATATCATTTTCTTTTGCAGGGAGATCCTAGATACCCTAGACGGGTGTAAAAATTAAGTTCAAAATATATCAAGAATCATCTTCAGAAATACCAAAAGACGAAAAACACCGAGGCTTCAACCGTTAATTCCGGGGGGCAAACGAACACTGTCAATCTTTGACAGACAGAGTTATGTCAATCCGTAAACTTGTATGGGCAGTGTATTCTGATATGACGGTGGATTTATACTGATTAAACACGGGGGCATATTTAATGTATTGCAGAGGATCCCGCGTCTTTTGAAAGACAATATGGATTATATAATCAGAACCCATGAAACAAATACCTTTACCTGATTAAATCAACCAGAGACCGATCTTAAAATTTCCTCTTATCCGAAACATGCGGAGGGCTTTAGAGGACCGAGGTTCTATTAATGAACGTGGCCCACAGGAATTTCTCCCGACGCTACAGGCGACCGACACGAGCAAGTGGACGCCAAAAGAAATAAAATATGGATAAAAGTGGGCACACAACAGGTGGCCGGATTTATTACCAGCGCACTGATCGAGTTGTCATAGAGTTATTGTTTGTGATCTCAAGATGGATAGTGGGGGCCACCGCCGAACCCTTCATCAATGTTCTCGATATCATCGTCTGGAGCAATTAAACAAGAACATCAAGAAAAACATTAAGCCTCGACATCTTCGGTACCTCAAATCGTTCTGTTATGCTATGCGGAAGAAATAATAGCAGGAAAATTAAACAAAAAAAAACACGTGAAGCTTTTCTTTCATTCCATTCATCAAAGAGCATTACAACAGCTCACTGGGGAGGAAAAGTAAAGCCAAACTGAGCCCTGATAACCATTACGAAGGAGCTCAACTGACTCTCCAAACAGTTGATACTCCGGGTGCACCGGGCGTTCTCAGGATCAAGCTCCGCGAGCCTAAAGAAGAGGCGATCGCGCTTCTCCTTAGCCTGGGCCATACTGGCCTCGTAATGCTCGACAGCAAACTCCAAGTCCGAAATCGCCGCCCTCTCGAAAGCAATATCTGCCGTAATGTCATCAAGTCTCTCCTGCAGCCAACCGCATTTGCACCTCATCATAATATTGCTCGGCTCCTGTTCGGCGTAAGTTCGGACCAAGGCCAGACGGTCCACCAACTTTCCCCTCTCACGAACTAGCCACGAAAGCTGATCATTGGCAAACTTGAAGGCTTTCTTGCGATTATCAGCCATAAATGTGACTATTTCCAGACGCTCGTGCCGGTCTCGGTAACGAGCTTTCACGACGGCAGTCACAATGACCGTCTCATAAGCGCGGTTATAGGCAGCCAGAAAATTAATGAAGAGGGTCGGGAAGTTCCGATACTCCCTCCCCAGTTGGGTACCCTCAACAGAAGCAGCGTCTAGGATCCTGAATAAACCGAGGATTTCAGCCTCAACGGTAGAGTTTTGGGCTATATGAGCGTAACCTCTACCAAGAAGATTGTAGAGTCTCTCCCACCCAGCCAGGATTTCGGCGGAGAAGGTATGGTTAGGAGAATTAGCCATTTTTGAAAGCAGATCACGAAAGAAAGGAGGAGAGAGGCGAGGCAGATGATCGGAATGCGAAGGTGATAATCTGCTTCAATTTAAATAATGATTTCACAGGGGCAGTCCTTATTGGTCGAGTTTTTTCTATCTACCATTCTCTGTCGGCAACACCCCCGCTGGCTCGAATTCCAGTCAAGCGGCAACCTCAAGCTGAGCAGACCCGACGTCTCTGCAGAAAAGTTGGACGGGCTGCCACCACTTTGAAAAAGAAAGAATAAAAAACGAGCTGAGTGGGAGACAAAGAAATTTTCGGCAGAAAAGGAGATACGACTCGTCTTTATTGGAGGACCCGCCAGTAAATCGACGGTGGAGATCTTGACAAGGGCCCTCTACCACGAAAAGAAAAAAGGAAGACGAACTGAGCGAGAAACAAGGATTTCCCCTTTGATCAAAAGCTGAATATCAGATTTTCTCCCTCGAAAAATCTAATAGCACTGCCCGTGAAGAGGGAAGTCGTTGCTATTGCCAGAGAGAGAACTTGTCCTCATTTGATAGTGTGAGTTCATTCGCAAGAACTCGCAGGAGAAAGATAGAGAGGAAGGAGTTCTCGTGGGAGAGGAATTCAAAACCTTCACCATCAAAGCATCGGCTTTCAAAGCCTGTTACGAGAAACCATCGACGATCTCGCGATCCCTCAAGTCCAAGAAGACATCCTGAGGCGGTCTCGAGTCGGCAGTCCTAGATCCAGAAATATGTCGAGCATTAGGGAAACGGGCGCATGTTCAACCCTGGTCGAAGCTAATGAAGTTCCTTACCCTGAGGGTCTACTGGTCATGGCCATTGACGGTAATCCAGTCTCTCTGTCAATCCTTGTTACCGTATTGAGAAAATGCCGGTATAAGGTTGTAGCTCAAGCAAAGGCGACAGAGGCCTTAGAGATATTAAGGAGGAGTGGTGACCAGTTTGATATCGTCCTCACCGCCATGGTAGGGATTGACATGGATGTTTTCACTCTCTTGGAAGTCATCAATTCTAAATTAAACATGCCAGTCCTCGTAATATCGGCAAGCGATGATCAGCAAGCCATAATGAAGGCTGTCTTAAATGGGGCCCAAGACGTCGTAACGAAACCAGTTAGGGTTCAGATGCTTCAAAACATATGGCAGCACGTGGTAAGGAAGCAATTGCACGACTATGAGAACAAGCATCAAGCCTTCAATTTTGTTCCAAGCAACTGGAGAAAGAAGATGAGTTGGTCTCCCGAGCTGCATCGTATGTTTGTTAATGCAGTTCAACAGGTAGGAATCGATTCGGCACGGCCGCAACATATACTGGAAATTATGAACGTAGAGGGACTCACTAAAGCAAATGTTTCGAGTCATCTTCAGAAGTACAGAAAAAGGGTGAGAGAACACAATGCAGCTCAGAATCAAGAAAACCAAGGCGGGACTGATCCAAGCCTGAATGTCGAGTCTCCTCGCCACCATAAGTTCCGCGGGTTAGCATGGGGCGAGCCACTTCCCATCATCAACCAAGCCAGTAGCCGTGCCATTAATCCTCCAGGCGTTAATCAAAGTATCCCCCAGAATCACCCTAATGCTCTTCAAGAGTATAGACCGCAGGGGCAGTGTATTCAGACTCCTTGGTCTGAGCACCAACCCGTGGCTAGAATTCATCCCATGATCAGCGCGCCTGCGCAGCCAGAGAATCAGACAAGAAATTATCCTGAGCACTTCCACTTCTTTAATCCTCGAATGGAAGGAGTTTTTGGCAGCAGGACAGTTGGTGATCCCCACACTTTCTCGAGTAATGATGAAGGCTCCAGCACGAGAAGTCAAATTGCTCATGGCGAGGACAGAATGAGAAATCTACCGCCAGCATTTGCCAACAACAATGCCCAATTCGAGCATCAGTTGCTGGAAGGTTCAAGAGATTACCCAGATGATGAGCTTACTGCCCTGGTCAACCAGTTTAGGGTTGACAGACGTCCCAAGCCGCGATCAGGAGCCAGTGAGTAGGGACTCTCAAACATTGATCATCCACACCCGAACCAACACGAGACTAGCTGATTATCGAAGAGCCACAGGAGAGGCAGAATTGACCTTGAATAAGTGCACATTTTATTTCATGCTTAATTCCCCTGCGTATGATATTTTCCAGCTTTCTAGGTGTCTCGATTTAATTCAGGGACAAGGGGGCAATTTATTTATTTTTTTTATCCCGTCGAATGCGTGAATCCCTTTTTATGCTAGATTTAGGGCGGATCAATTTGTGGTAACGTCGCTGACTGCCATAATGAGAAATGTTGAATGGCCTCACGTAGGGAAATTTCAAGTGAAATGCCCAGGCGAGCTCGAAGACGGGTAATTGTGTGTCGTTCCAATTTACCCTCAATCGTTGCAAAATGCTAAATTGGATTTGTTCCATTCTCACCCAGGGAATCGCAAAGTGCCTCAAGAGTGTCGCAAAATGAAATGACCCAATGGAACGCGATAGGACTCATTTGCCTCGAAGGTAACCTTGAAATTAAAGGAGCCCTCCGGTCCACGGACCCGATGGCATAGAAAATGATGATGGTCCAAGGCAACCCGAAAGAAAATAAGGCCCAACTAAGCAAAGCACTTACGTGGCAAGCTCAAAGTGAAGGCAACTCGGGACATACAATTCAATCCAGTCCAAATGAAGGAACTTCCTCAATTCAAATTCAATAGAAGTACACACAAGGGTAAAACAGTATCGTTCCAATTTTTCTAGAATATGAAGAACATATACTGCCGCATTCTCTTTCATTTTTGCAGGGGAAGTCTCTACTGGCCAGATTTTCCTGTCTAACATTCCCTATCAGTATCACCTCCGCTACTCGTCTCCAATCTCCAGCCAAGCAAATCCGACGTCTCTACGGCAAAGCTAAACGGGACGCCACTACTTTGAAAAAGAAAAGATAAAAAATAAGCTGAGTGGGAGACAAAGACATTTTCGGCAGAAAAGAGATACGACTCGTCTTTATTGAAGAACTCGCCAGCAAATTGACGGTGGAGACAACAACAAGGGGCCCTATCACGAAAAGATGGAAGGAGACGAGCCGAGCAAGAGACACGATAAGAAAAGAGGATTGAGAAAGGCCGGACCCTTGGAAGAAGCAATACAGTTGCTAAACCCACGTTTAATTTTAAAAGAGACGCCATGCTCGGAAGAGGGTCTTAAGGCATAGGCAATCGCTCAGAAAAATTCAAAGAGAGTGAAAACACCGGAAACGAGTAGCAAATCTTGAGAAATCATCAACCAAATCAAAGATGTCTCAACCCAATACTCCCGAGAGCTATCATTGCCTGCTAAATATGGGAGAGGAAGAGTTCGAAGCCATATTTGGGATCGAGCCTATGGAGCCTGGCTCTTCCGCCGACGACGTCCAAAATCTCAGTAAATATAAGGAGAATAACGGTAAGGGTCAAAAGAAGCGTTACCGTCGCCATACTAAGGAGCAGGTACAAAGGCTTGAGGATTTCTTCAGAACATGCCCTATGCCAGACGGCAAACAGAAAATGGAACTGAGTCAAGAGTTAGGACTTGAACCTTTGCAAATCAAGTTCTGGTTTCAAAATAGGCGAACCCGAATGAAGGCTCGTCATGAGCACAACGAAGCCGAGTTTCTAAGAGTTGAAAATGAAAACCTCCGAGCGGAAAACAAGATGTATAAAGAGACTTTTGACTCCGCCACCTGCCCCAACTGCAATAGCCTCCTCCTCACCCTCGATGAAATGTATGATCTGAGGATCGAAAATGCACGTTTAAGAGGTGAGTTAGACCAGTTTATAACAGGATCGAGTTCTGTTGGAGGAGGGTACAAAAGGACCAATGATACTGGATCAGCATCAATACCTCCCGAGGAAGAAGGGACAGATCACCACCAAGCGGACATTGACGATGATCTTTTCGCCATAATCAACCAGTTTGATATCGGTAAAGCATCGGGACTGTGATGCACTTGTTCAGCCAGTGACCACGAGACCTTCAATATGGCCGATGCATACCTAATTTGGGATGAAGCCAGCTGATCATGGGAGAGCCTGCAGAGGAAGCGGAACTAATCCTGAATGAGTGAATGTGTTTTATTTCCTTGCGTGATGTGTTTTTCTGCTTTTGTGAATGTGTAAAAGCAAGGAGTAATAATCCGACTTCCCCCTATTAAATGCTCGAATCCGCCACCTCACCAACCTCGCGACGAATTGATGGCGAGTGAAAATCTGCATAAACTTGAAGGGTAACTCCGTATCGTTTCAATTTACCCTCAGTTGCTCCAAGTTTTAAAATTAAGCCCCTTCTATTATCAGGAAATTGCAAATCGACCCGAGAACGCAATCATATCCGAATACAGGTTGGATAAAATTTGGGGGCAAATCAACTCATGGGCATTACCACGGGATAGACAGCTTCGGACAAAGGAAAGTACAAGCGAAAGACGCGAACAATCTCAGAAATGGGTAATTCTGTATCGTTCTAATGTGCACATAATCATCTTAAGTCTTGAATTGTCTTATTCCATTCTTAACAGGGATTGCAAATTACCTCGAGAAATACCGTAACATGGCCCAAGGTGATACAACAGGGCTGTTTTATCCCCAAAGATTAACCTTTGAAAGGATAGCCCCATGGACACCTACGGTCCAATGGACCGAATGGTATGGGGGATGACAGTAGGTCCGAAATATCCCGAGTTCGATCCCCAAGGGTGGGGTATGTTGTATGTATTATAAATAAATGAAACAACTTTTTGTGCATTTCTTTTTTACAAACAGGAATACTCGACGAGTAATATCAAAGTCAGTATTTTACCATAGTCTTCTCATAATGGTGAGGCGCCCAACAAAAGTCGAGGAAAATTCAATCCAACAAAACTGGTAAAAGACTCGTGCAAGACATTCAAGATGAAGGGTAAATCAGTATCGTTTTCAATTTATCCCTTTTAATACTGGCTGATATGTCTCTTTTTCTTTTTACAGGAAATATTTACACTAACATTTAACATGTTGAAGGAGACAAATCTGAAAGAAAATTATGATCATATGACAAGATCTATTTTGGTGAAAAATGGGGCAAATTGATCACAACTCTGAAGCGAAAAAGCAAATATGTCTTCCTTATCTCGTTTGATTTCAAGAATAATTTCTCTGCTTTTTACAGGGGCATTCAACCGCTAAACCATGGCGGTCGCTGTCATTAAACCAACCGAAATGCTCCCTCACCCATATGCTTCATCGCGCAGGGGCAAAGTTTGGGACAAACCGCTCCTCGACTTAAGGAGTGGGCTTCCCAATTTGTTCGATCCACCCATATACCAGGGGCAATTCAAATCCGCCCATGTTTGCACATTATATAAACACACATGATGCTAAAAATTGTCACATCGGCATTGTGTTTACACATTTCATGAATTATGTATGACTATTCCGCATGTTTAATTTACCGACTTCAACTTAGAGCATAAACTGCATAGGAGACGTCAAATGTGCAAAATGGGGCATAACAGGATGAGGAAAGGCAAACCATTTCCACACAGGTCTAACATTTTAATCTACAGATAAACAGCCTTTCTCCAGAGTGAAAGAAAGCCCTTTTCGGAATGAAGTCCCCCATTCAGATTACATTCGAGGTGTTCGTACTATAAGAACCTCCTTAAACAGAAGTGGTAATGCAATACATGATCCATATATTGATCGATTGCATCATGAGTTATTACACAGACTGCCTTTAATCATGGCAAACTTAGCCGAACAATTTTGCATGAACCAATGAACGCATTGATGAAAATGCTTGCACATGTTACCTCTGACATTGCCTGACAAGCAACACATTCCCGGTGTTCGAGTTACCTTCCAAAGTCTTGAAGTTCATTCGGCGATTATTGAATGAACAAGCCCGGTTGTCGAGAAGCCACCAAGCATTTTTTCCAAATTCTCAGGTAAGTATATCTTCAACCTGAACCTTTCAAGAGAATGAATTCTGACGGTTGTTGGGGTACTCGAATCCATTGCGGTACATACAGGTATCCACCTTCTTCAATAAAGCATGATTTGTCTCAAGAACAGAAATGTTCGAGACCTTTTGATCTCTGCCTCTTTGGTTTATTCCTAAAGCGACAGGAGAATATAATTTGGGTTTGAGCTTCTGCAGGATTCCTGGTCTCCCCAGATTTCAGAATGGCACCCTTTGAGGTACACCAAGCCCTTCTTACAGGCAAACTAAGTCCTTCTTACAGGCAAACTAAGTCCTTCTTACAGGCAAACCAAGTCCTTCTTACAGGCACAAAGTCCTTCTTACAGGCAAACCAAGTCCTTCTTACAGGCATAAAGTCCTTCTTACAGGCAAATCAAGTCCTTCTTACAGGCAAACTAAGTCCTTCTTACAGGCAAACCAAGTCCTTCTTACAGGCACAAAGTCCTTCTTACAGGCAAACCAAGTCCTTCTTACAGGCACAAAGTCCTTCTTACAGGCAAATCAAGTCCTTCTTACAGGCATAAAGTCCTTCTTACAGGCAAATCAAGTCCTTCTTACAGGCAAATCAAGTCCTTCTTACAGGCAAATCAAGTCCTTCTTACAGGCAAATCAAGTCCTTCTTACAGGCAAAACAAGTCCTTCTTACAGGCATAAAGTCCTTCTTACAGGCAAATCAAGTCCTTCTTACAGGCAAACCAAGTCCTTCTTACAGGCAAATCAAGTCCTTCTTACAGGCACAAAGTCCTTCTTACAGGCATAAAGTCCTTCTTACAGGCAAATCAAGTCCTTTTTACAGGCATAAAGTCCTTCTTACAGGCAAACCAAGTCCTTCTTACAGGCAAACCAAGTCCTTCTTACAGGCAAAAAGTCCTTCTTACAGGCAAAGCAAGTCTTTCTTACAGGCAAAGCAAGTCCTTCTTATAGGCAAAGCAAATCCTTCTTACAGGCACAAAGTTCTTCTTACAAGCAAAGTAAGTCCTTCTTACAGGTAAATGAAGTCCTTCTTACAGGCAAAACAAGTCCTTCTTACAGGCAAATCAAGTCCTTCTTACAGGCAAATTAAGTCCTTTTGACAGGCACAAGTCCTTTTTACAGGCACCAAGTCCTTTTTACTGGCACCAAGTCCTTTCTACAGGCACCAAGTCCTTCTTACAGGTATCTCCATATGGTGACCTACCATACGGGTCAAATCTCAATCAAAATTTAATCAGTAGAATCCTTTTATTAGGAATCTACCATGGTACGACCCACCATACGGGTCAAATGGTATGACCCACCATACGGGTCAAATTTTAATTCAATTTTTAATCAGTAGAATCCTTTTATTAGGAATCTACCATGGGTTGATCCACCATACGGGTTCAAGTTCAACCACCCTAAAGTTTTTTTATATAACGAATCCTTAGGTTCTCATTTCATTTTCAGTGGAACAATCATGTCACGACTCTTTTTATTTCCTTGTATTGAGTCGATAAGAATCCAGGTGTCATCTCGTCTTTGAAATGAACCTCTACCGAGCTTCCTTTCAAAGAGGGGCAGCTGTTGACACCTGATTTTTAATCATTTTTTCTATTGCTAAAGTAATAAAAAATCCATAAAAATTCATAAAATTGAAAAATCAACTTTGGGGACCTTAGCCAAGCCTAGGGAACCAATTTTGACCAAAAAACGATTTCTCATATTTTCAGTATTTTTACGTATTTTTTATTTATTTATTTTCGAAAATTAATAGAAAATCCATAAAAATTCATAAAATTGAAAACATCAACTTTGGGAACCTTAGCCAAGACTAGGGAACGAATTTTGACCAAAAAATAATTTTTCATATTATATATATTTTAATTTTTAAAAAAAAACAAAAATATTTGAAAATTTTGGAAAAATAACATTTGAGGCCAAAAAAATACACAAAGATAGTTAATATTTTTATTTTAAATCTATTTTCATATTGGCCATCGCAAATTCAGAAAAATCCAATTCGAGTCACGTGTTCCTTCACGAGTATAATCTCGAATCGGGCCTAAAAAAAATTTAATTTGAGTCAACTTATTTTTAACTTTCACTTTTTATGAGTTGTGACATTGTCTTCTAATATTTTAAATTTTCATCTTGGCCCAATTATACCCAGAATGACTTAATTTTGCAAAAGGGCTTTAATTAAATTATGCATTATTTTCAGCGACAAGAAATGAGCTTAAATTTGACATGTGGTAAATTTTGGTGTGTCAAAAATTGTGAGGAGATTTGGACTTAAAGAAATATATTTTTTCAGGGACTGAATTGTAAATACTTAAAATTCAAGGACTAGAGTGCAAATACCTAACTCTTGAAGGATTATTTTACAAATAATAAAAAGAAGAGTTAGTGGATAAATTAGAATAGAGAAGGGAAGATGAAGAAGAGGAGATGAAGAAGAGAAGTTGGAGAAGAATGGATGGAGAAAATAAGATAAGAATAGAGAAGGGAAGATGGAGATGAAGAAGAGTTAGTAGAGAAATTAGAATGGAAGATAAGAATAGAAAAGGGAAGATGGAGATTAAGAAGAGTTAGTGGAGAAATTAGAATGGGAGATAAATATGGAGAAGGGAAGATGAAGATGAAGAAGAGTTAGTGGAGAGATTAGAATGTGAGATAGAGATGGAGAATGGAAGATGAAAATGAAGAAGAGTTAGTGGAGAAATTAGAATGGGAGATAGAGTTAGTGGAAAAATTAGAATGGGAGATAGATGAGTAGGTTATAAAAGGAGGAAGAAGTGAGCTTGAGAGAGGATTCTTGGGAGAGAAAATTTGAAGTGTTTGGGGAGGATTTTTTTTGGAGAGAAAATTTTGGATGTTTGAGAGAGTTTTGGGAGATTGAAGAAAAATTTGAGAGAAAGAAAATACCAAAAGAGAGAGAATTTTGAAGATGATGGGAGTTCAAAGCTAGGGATTATCATCACAAATTCCTTCATCGATCAATATAAATCAAGAGTTCATCTTCGTCAACGAGCAAGCAAATTCGAGCTAAGTGTTTTTATTTATTCATTTGTTTATGGTTTTACTTGCAAATTAGCACGAATTGTATACACTTTCTCCATCTCCCATTTTTTCCCATATTTATGTTAGGAGAAGGACATCTCTATCTCAACAGCAAAAATCTCGTAGAGATGCAAAAATCGGCCCAGACAAGCTCCTAAGCTGTCCACCGATTTCTCAACTGATCTGTGACTAAAAGTCCCTCTTAATTCAAAAGAAACTCTCTATATTGGGAACATAGAGAGCGAAAATCAATTATAGAAATCCCTCCCAAAAAAACGGGAGATAAGTACTCTTTCCACTCTTCTGGTTTTAGGTGCATATTAGCACATATTTTGTATACTGACATTTCACTCTATTTTATGTCAGGAAGCCGCAGCTTTATATCAATGGTCAACCCTATGGAAGCACAAAATCGGCTTGGAGGAGTCCTCAAGCGCGCACAAATTTCAAATTGTTGAATCAATTCGTTGTATTTTATTTTAAAGAATTCATACCCCAGAATGGAGAGGACAAAGTCCATCCGCAATTTAAATACCTGCACCATAAATCCCAAAGGGAAGAGCCAAGCCAATGCTTAGCCTCCCATTGGAGGTTTTTACTTACAGTAGTTAAATACCTGCAACTTAAATACCTGTACCTTAAATCCCAAAGGGAAGAGCCAAGCCAATGCTTAGCCTCCCATTGGAGGTTTTTACTTACAGTAGTTAAATACCTGCAACTTAAATACCTATACCTTAAATCCCAAAGGGAAGAGCCAAGCCAATGCTTAGCCTCCCATTGGAGGTTTTTACTTACAGTAGTTAAATACTTGCAACTTAAATACATGTACCTTAAATCCCAAAGGGAAGAGCCAAGCCAATGCTTAGCCTCCCATTGGAGGTTTTTATTTACAGTAGTTAAATACCTGCAACTTAAATACATGTACCTTAAATCCCAAAGGGAAGAGCCAAGCCAATGCTTAGCCTCCCATTGGAGGTTTTTACTTACAGTAGTTTAAATACTTGCAACTTAAATACATGTACCTTAAATCCCAAAGGGAAGAGCCAAGCCAATGCTAGGCCTCCCATTGGAGGTGTTTATTCACTGTCATGTACTTCCTATAATTTAATTTTTGAATCATCAGACCCAAAAGATAAGTAGGTTGTAATACTGCACAGAAGTCGTTAACACACTCCTTCTTTCGGCTTCAGGGAATCTTTAACACTTAAAAAAATATAACAAATAAAAATATATACCATCCATGCATCCTATTTAAAAAGTGAAAACACAAAAGAGAATACCCTACTATAGCCTTAGGAATAAACCAAGCCTGAGTTGCCGAATTAGGATATCCATGAAATTAAGGTACCGAAAGGGCATTAGTTTTAATTAACTAGTGTAACCAAGTCCCCGAGCTCCTAATCTCTGGTTCGCAGGAATAAATTAGTTCTCCCGCTAATTTATTTAGGTTTCTAATCGACCTACCAAGAACGATTAGTGGCGACTCCAAATTTTAAAATCATTTAAACAAAAACCAAAGTTGCGATTCGGTAGGGCTTGGGAGGGTCCGCGTTAGGTTAGTCAAATCTAATTAACCTAATAATCCGTTAACCCCCTTTAAAATTTAAAAATTTTTTTAGAGGGTCGCGACACCGATATTACGAGGACTGGCATGTTTAATTTAGAATTGATGACTTCCAAGAGAGTGAAAACATCCATGTCAATCCCTACCATGGCGGTGAGGACGATATCAAACGGGTCACTACTCCTCCTTAATATCTCTAAGGCCTCTGTCGCCTTTGCTTGAGCTACAACCTTATACCGGCATTTTCTTAATACGGTAACAAGGATTGACAGAGAGACTGGATTACCGTCAATGGCCATGACCAGTAGACCCTCAGGGTAAGGAACTTCATCAGCTTTGACCAGGGTTGAACATGCGCCCGTTCCCCTAATACTCGACATATTTCTGGATCTAGGACTGCCGATTCGAGACCGCCTCGGGATGTCTTCTCGGACTTGAGGGATCACGAGATCGTTGATGCCTTCTCGTAACAGGCTTTGAAAGCCGATGCTTTGATGGTGAAGGTTTTGAATTCCTCTCCCACGAGAACTCCTTCCTCTCTATCTTTCTCCTGCGAGTTCTTGCGAATGAACTCTGACTATCAAATGGGGACAAGTTCTCTCTCTGGCAATAGCAACGACTTCCCTCTTCACGGGCAGCGCTATTAGATTTTCCGAGGGAGAAAATCTGATATTCAGCTTTTGATCAAAGGGGAAATCCTTGTTTCTCGCTCAGTTTGTCTTCTTTTTTCTTTTCGTGATAGAGGGCCCCTGTCAAGATCTCCACCGTCGATTTACTGCCGTGTCTTCCACTCAGCTCATCTTTCCGTCTTCTTTTTCAAAGTGGCGGTGTCTCGTCAAACTTTCTGCGGAGATTTCGGACTCGCTTAGCTCGCAGTCGCCATCTGATGGGAATTCGAGCCAACGAGGGTGGTGCCAATAGAGAATGGTAGATAAGAGAAATCTTGACTGGTTGATACTGTCACTATGAAATCAATATTTACTTCAAAGCAGATTACCATCTTCGCATTCCGCTCATCTGCCTCACCTCTCTCCCCCTTTCTTTCGTATTCTGCTTTCAAAAATGGCCAATTCTCCTAACCATACCTTATCCGCCGAAGTCCTAGCTGGGTGGGAGAGACTCTACAATCTTCTTGGTAGAGGTTACGCTCATATAGCCAAAAACTCTACCGTTGAGGCTGAAATCCTCGGTTTATTTAGGACCGTGGACGCTGCTTCTGTTGAGGGTACCCAACTAGGGAAGGAGTACCGGAACTTCTCGACCCTCTTCATCAATTTTCTGGCTGCCTATAACCGTGCTTATGAGACGGTCCTTGTGACCGCCGTCGTGAAAGCCCGTTACCGAGACCGGCACGAGCGTCTGGTAACAGTTACGTTTGTGGCTGATAATCACAAAAAGGCCCTCAAGTTTGCCAACGATCAGCTTTCGTGGCTGGTTCGTGAGAGGGGAAAGTTGGTGGACCGTCTGGCCTTGGTCCGAACTTACGCCGAACAGGAGCCAGGCAATATTGTGATGAGGTGTAAATGTGGTTGGCTGCAGGAGAGACTTGATGACATTACAGCAGACATTGCTTTCGAGAGGGCACCCTCTAAAAAAATTTTAAATTTTAAAAGGGGTTAACGGATTATTAGGTTAATTAGATTTGACTAACCTAACGCGGACCCTCCCAAGCCCTACAGAATCGCAACTTTGGTTTTTGTTTAAATGATTTTAAATTTGGAGTCGCCACTAATCGTTCTTGGTAGGTCGATTAGAAACCTAAATAAATTAGCGGGAGAACTAATTTATTCATACGAACCAGAGATTATGAGCTCGGGGACTTGGTTACACTAGTTAATTAAAACTAATGCCCTTTCGGTACCTTAATTTCATGGATATCCTAATTCGGCAACTCAGGCTTGGTTTATTCCTAAGGCTATAGTAGGGTATTCTCTTTTGTGTTTTCACTTTTTAAATAGGATGCATGGATGGTATATATTTTTATTTGTTATATTTTTTTAAGTGTTAAAGATTCCCTGAAGCCGAAAGAAGGAGTGTGTTAACGACTTCTGTGCAGTATTACAACCTACTTATCTTTTGGGTCTGATGATTCAAAAATTAAATTATAGGAAGTACATGACAGTGAATAAACACCTCCAATGGGAGGCCTAGCATTGGCTTGGCTCTTCCCTTTGGGATTTAAGGTACAGGTATTTAAGTTGCAAGTATTTAAACTACTGTAAGTAAAAACCTCCAATGGGAGGCTAAGCATTGGCTTGGCTCTTCCCTTTGGGATTTAAGGTACATGTATTTAAGTTGCAGGTATTTAACTACTGTAAGTAAAAACCTCCAATGGGAGGCTAAGCATTGGCTTGGCTCTTCCCTTTGGGATTTAAGGTACATGTATTTAAGTTGCAAGTATTTAACTACTGTAAGTAAAAACCTCCAATGGGAGGCTAAGCATTGGCTTGGCTCTTCCCTTTGGGATTTAAGGTATAGGTATTTAAGTTGCAGGTATTTAACTACTGTAAGTAAAAACCTCCAATGGGAGGCTAAGCATTGGCTTGGCTCTTCCCTTTGGGATTTAAGGTACAGGTATTTAAGTTGCAGGTATTTAACTACTGTAAGTAAAAACCTCCAATGGGAGGCTAAGCATTGGCTTGGCTCTTCCCTTTGGGATTTATGGTGCAGGTATTTAAATTGCGGATGGACTTTGTCCTCTCCATTCTGGGGTATGAATTCTTTAAAATAAAATACAACGAATTGATTCAACAATTTGAAATTTGTGCGCGCTTGAGGACTCCTCCAAGCCGATTTTGTGCTTCCATAGGGTTGACCATTGATATAAAGCTGCGGCTTCCTGACATAAAATAGAGTGAAATGTCAGTATACAAAATATGTGCTAATCTGCACCTAAAACCAGAAGAGTGGAAAGAGTACTTATCTCCCATTTTTTGGGAGGGATTTCTATAATTGATTTTCGCTCTCTATGTTCCCAATATAGAGAGTTTCTTTTGAATTAAGAGGGACCTTTAGTCACAGATCAGTTGAGAAATCGGTGGACAGCTTAGGAGCTTGTCTGGGCCGATTTTTGCATATCTACGAGATTTTTGCTGTTGACGTAGAGATATCCTTCTCCTGACATAAAATATGGGAAAAAAAAGAGGAGATGGAGAAATTGTATACAATTTGTGCTAATTTGCAAGTAAAACCATAAACAAATGAATAAATAAAAACACTTAGCTCGAATTTGCTTGCTCGTTGACGAGGATGAACTCTTGATTTATATTGATCGATGAAGGAATTTGTGATGATAATCCCTAGCTTTGAACTCCCATCATCTTCAAAATTCTCTCTCTTTTGGTATTTTCTTTCTCTCAAATTTTTCTTCAATCTCCCAAAACTCTCTCAAACATCCAAAATTTTCTCTCCAAAAAAAATCCTCCCAAACACTTCAAATTTTCTCTCTCAAGAATCCCTTCTCAAGCTCACTTCTTTCTCCTTTTATAACATACTCATCTATCTCCCATTCTAATTTTTCCACTAACTCTATCTCCCATTCTAATTTCTCCACTAACTTTTCTTCATTTTCATCTTCCATTCTCCATCTCTATCTCACATTCTAATCTCTCCACTAACTCTTCTTCATCTTCATCTTCCCTTCTCCATATTTATCTCCCATTCTAATTTCTCCACTAACTCTTCTTAATCTCCATCTTCCCTTCTCTATTCTTATCTTCCATTCTAATTTCTCTATTAACTCTTCTTCATCTCCATCTTCCCTTCTCTATTCTTATCTTATTTTCTCCATCCATTCTTCTCCAACTTCTCTTCTT
The DNA here is from genome assembly GCA_016432845.1 of Psidium guajava. Classification (NCBI taxonomy): domain Eukaryota; kingdom Viridiplantae; phylum Streptophyta; class Magnoliopsida; order Myrtales; family Myrtaceae; genus Psidium; species Psidium guajava. The sequence goes on from CM028228.1 coordinate 39,471,275, forward strand.
CATCTCCTCTTCTTCATCTTCCCTTCTCTATTCTAATTTATCCACTAACTTTTCTTTTTATTATTTGTAAAATAATCCTTCAAGAGTTAGGTATTTGCACTTTAGTCCTTGAATTTTAAGTATTTACAATTCAGTCCCTGAAAAAATATATTTCTTTAAGTCCAAATCTCCTCACAATTTTTGACACACCAAAATTTACCACATGTCAAATTTAAGCTCATTTCTTGTCGCTGAAAATAATGCATAATTTAATTAAAGCCCTTTTGCAAAATTAAGTCATCTGGGTATAATTGGGCCAAGATGAAAATTTAAAATATTAGAAGACAATGTCGCAACTCATAAAAAGTGAAAGTTAAAAATAAGTTGACTCAAATTAAATTTTTTTAGGCCCGATTCGATATTATACTCGTGAAGGAACACGTGACTCGAATTGGATTTTTCTGAATTTACGATGGCCAATATGAAAATAGATTTAAAATAAAAATATTAACTATCTTTGTGTATTTTTTGGCCTCAAATGTTATTTTTTCAAAATTTTCAAATATTTTTGTATTTTTTAAAAAAAAATTAAAATATATATAATATGAAAAATTATTTTTTGGTCAAAATTCGTTCCCTAGGCTTGGCTAAGGTTCCCAAAGTTGATTTTTCAATTTTATGAATTTTTATGGATTTTCTATTAATTTTTGAAAATAAATAAATAAAAAAATACGTAAAAATACTGAAAATATGAAAAATCGTTTTTTGGTAAAAATTGGTTCCCTACGCTTGGCTAAGGTCCCCAAAGTTGATTTTTCAATTTTATGAATTTTTATGGATTTTTTATTACTTTAGCAATAGAAAAAATGATTAAAGATCAGGTGTCAACAGCTGCCCCTCTTTGAAAGGAAGCTCGGTAGAGGTTCATTTCAAAGACGAGATGACACCTGGATTCTTATCGACTCAATACAAGGAAATAAAAAGAGTCGTGACATGATTGTTCCACTGAAAATGAAATGAGAACCTAAGGATTCGTTATATAAAAAAACTTTAGGATGGTTGAACTTGAACCCGTATGGTGGATCAACCAATGGTAGATTCCTAATAAAAGGATTCTACTGATTAAAAATTGAATTAAAATTTGACCCGTATGGTGGGTCATACCATTTGACCCGTATGGTGGGTCGTACCATGGTAGATTCCTAATAAAAGGATTCTACTGATTAAATTTTGATTGAGATTTGACCCGTATGGTAGGTCACCACATGGAGATACCTGTAAGAAGGACTTGGTGCCTGTAGAAAGGACTTGGTGCCAGTAAAAAGGACTTGGTGCTTTGCCTGTAAGAAGAACTTTGTGCCTGTAAGAAGGACTTGCTTTGCCTGTAAGAAGGACTTGATTTGCCTGTAAGAATGACTTTGTTTGCCTGTAAAAAGGACTTACTTTGCCTGTAAGAAGGACTTTGTGCCTGTAAGAATGACTTGATTTGCCTGTAAGAAGGACTTTGTGCCTGTAAGAATGACTTGATTTGCCTGTAAGAAGGACTTTGTTTGCCTGTAAGAAGGACTTTATGCCTGTAAGAAGGACTTGATTTGCCTGTAAGAAGGACTTTATGCCTATAAGAAGGACTTTGTGCCTGTAAGAAGGACTTGATTTGCTTGTAAGAAGGACTTTGTGCCTGTAAGAAGGACTTTGTGCCTGTAAGAAGGACTTGATTTGCCTGTAAGAAGGACTTTGTGCCTGTAAGAAGGACTTTGTGCCTGTAAGAAGGACTTGGTTTGCCTGTAAGAAGGACTTAGTTTGCCTGTAAGAAGGACTTAGTTTGCCTATAAGAAGGATTTGATTTGCCTGTAAGAAGGACTTTATGCCTTTAAGAAGGACTTGATTTGCTTGTAAGAAGGACTTTGTTTGCCTGTAAGAAGGACTTTGTGCCTGTAAGAAGGACTTGATTTGCCTGTAAGAAGGACTTTGTGCCTGTAAGAAGGACTTGGTTTGCCTGTAAGAAGGACTTGCTTTGCCTGTAAGAAGGACTTTATTTGCCTGTAAGAAGGACTTGATTTGCCTGTAAGAAGGACTTTGTGCCTGTAAGAAGGACTTGATTTGCCTGTAAGAAGGACTTTATGCCTGTAAGAAGGACTTGATTTGCCTGTAAGAAGGACTTTGTGCCTGTAAGAAGGACTTGATTTGCCTGTAAGAAGGACTTTGTGCCTGTAAGAAGGACTTGGTGTGCCTGTAAGAAGGACTTAATTTGCCTGTAAGAAGGACTTAGTTTGCCTATAATAAGGATTTGATTTGCCTGTAAGAAGGACTTTGTGCCTGTAAGAAGGACTTGATTTGCTTGTAAGAAGGACTTTGTGCCTGTAAGGACTTTGTGCCTGTAAGAAGGACTTGATTTGCCTGTAAGAAGAACTTTGTGCCTGTAAGAAGGACTTGATTTGCCTGTAAGAAGGACTTGCTTTGCCTGTAAGAAGGACTTTATTTGCCTGTAAGCAGGACTTTATTTGCCTGTAAGAAGGATTTGGTTTGCCTGTAAGAAGGACTTTGTGCCTGTAAGAAGGACTTTATGCCTGTAAGAAGGACTTGATTTGCCTGTAAGAAGGACTTTGTGCCTGTAAGAAGGACTTGATTTGCCTGTAAGAAGGACTTTGTGCCTGTAAGAAGGACTTGGTTTGCCTGTAAGAAGGACTTAATTTGCCTGTAAGAAGGACTTAGTTTGCCTCAAAGGGTGCCATTCTGAAATCTGGGGAGACCAGGAATCCTGCGGAAGCTCAAACCCAAATTATATTCTCCTGTCGCTTTAGGAATAAACCAAAGATGCATAGATCAAAAGGTCTCGAACATTTCTGTCCTTGAGACAAATCATGCTTTATTGAAGAAGGTGGATACCTGTATATACCGCAATGGATTCGAGTACCCCATCAACCGTCAGAATTCATTCTCTTGAAAGGTTCAGGTTGAAGATATACTTACCTAAGAATTTGGAAGAAATGCTTGGTGGCTTCTCGACAACCAGGCTTGTTCATTCAACAATTGCCGAATGAATTTCAAGACTTTGGAAGGTAACTCAAACACCGGGAATGTGTTTCCTGTCAGGCAATGTCAGAGCTAACATGTGCAAGCATTTTCATCAATGCGTTCATTGGTTCATACAAAATTGTTTAGCTAAGTTGGTAATGATTAGAAGTAGTCTGTGTGATAACTCATGATGCAATCAATCAAAATGTGGATCATGCAAAACATATTCTGTCAAGTTTGCATTACCAATTCTATTTAAGGAGGTTCTCATAATATGAACGCCTCGAATGTAATCTGAATGGGGGACTTTAGTCCGAAGGGGCTTTCTCTCACTCTGGGGAAATGTTGTTTATCCGTAGATTAAAATGTTAGACTTATGTGGAAATAGTTTGCCTTTCCTCATCCTGTCATGCCCCATTCTGCACATTTGATGTCTCCTGTGCAGTTTATGCTCTAAGTTGCAGTTGGTAAATTAAACACGCGGAATGGTCATGCATAATTCATGAACTGTGTAAACACAACGCAGATGTGACAATTTTTAGCATCATGTGTGTTTATATAATGTGCAAATATGGGCGGATTTGAATTGCCCCTGGTATGTGAGCGGACCGAACAAATTGGGAAGCCTACTCCTTATGTCGAGGGGCGGTTTGTCTCAAACTTTACCCCTGCGCGATGAAGCATATGGGCGATGGAGCATTTTGGTTTGTTTAATGCCCCTGCAAGAAGCAGAGAAATTATTCTTGAAACCAAACGAGATAAGGAAGACATATTTGCTTTTTCGTTTCAGAGCTTGCGATCAATTTGCCCCATTTTTCACCAGAATAGATCTTGTCAGGTGATCATACTTTTCTTTTGGATTTGTCTCCTTCAACATGTTAAATGTTAGTATAAATATTTCCTATGAAAAGAAAAGGAGACATGTCAACCAGTATTAAAAGGGATAAATTGGAAACGATACTGATTTACCCTTCATCTTGAATGCCTTGGACAAGTCTTTTACCAATTTTGCTGGATTGAGTTTTCTTCGACTTTTGTTGGATGCTTCACCATTAAGCCGAGAATGTAGCAAAATATTGACTTCGGTATTACTCGTCGAGTATTCCTGCTTGCAAAAAGAAATGCACAAAAAGTTGTTTCATTTATTTATAATACATACAACATTCCCCACCCTCGGGGATCGAACTCGGGATATTTCGGACCTACTGTCATCCCCCATACCATTCGATCCATTGGACCATAGGTGTCCATGGGACTATCCTTTCAAAGGTTAATCTTTGGGGATAAAGCAGCCTTGTTGTATCACCTTATGCCATGTTACGGTATTTCTCGAGGTAATTTGCAATCCCTGTTAAGAATGGAATAAGACAATTCAAGACTTGAGATGATTATGTGCACATTAGAACGATACAGAATTACCCATTTCTGAGATTGTTCGCGTCTTTCGCTTGTACTTTCCTCTGTCCGAAGCTGTCCATCCCGTGGTAATGCCCATGAGTCGATTTGCCCCCAAATTTTGTTCAACTTGTATTCGGATATGATTGCGTTCTCGGGTCGATTTGCAATTTCCTGATAATAGAAGGGGCTTAATTTTAAAACTTGGAGCAACTGAGGGTAAATTGAAACGATACGGAGTTACTCTTCAGGTTTATCCAGATTTTTACTCGCCATCAATTCGTCGCGAGGTTGGTGAGGTGGCGGATTCGAGCATTTAATAGGGGGAAGTCGGATTATTACTCCTTGCTTTTACACATTCACAAAAGCAGAAAAACATATCACGCAAGGAAATAAAACACATTCACTCATTCAGGATCAGTTCTGCTTCCTCTACAGGCTCTCCCATGATCAGCTGGCTTCATCCCAAATTACGTATGCATCGGCCATATAGAAGGTCTGGTGGTCACTGGCTGAACAAGTGCATCACAATCCCGATACTTTACCGATATCAAACTGGTTGATTATGGCGAAAAGATCATCGTCAATGTCCGCTTGGTGGTGATCTGTCCCTTCTTCCTCGGGAGGTATTGATACTGATCCAGTATCATTGGTCCTTTTGTACCCTGCTCCAACAGAACTCGATCATGTTATAAATTGGTCTAACTCACCTCTTAAACGTGCATTTTCGATCCTCAGATCATACATTTCATCGAGGGTGAGGAGGAGGCTATTGCAGTTGGGGCAGGTGGCGGAGTCAAAAGTCTCTTTATACATCTTGTTTTCCGCTCGGAGGTTTTCATTTTCAACTCTTAGAAACTCGGCTTCGTTGTGCTCATGACGAGTCTTCATCCGGGTTCGTCTATTTTGAAACCAGAACTTGATTTGCGAAGGTTCAAGGCCTAGCTCTTGACTCAGTTCCATTTTTTGTTTGCCGTCTGGCATAGGGCACGTTCTGAAGAAAGCTTCAAGCTTTCGTACTTGCTCCTCAGTATGGCGACGGTAACGCTTCTTTTGACCTTTACCGTTGTTGTCATTGTCCTTACCGGGCTCTTGGACGTCGTCGGTGGAAGGGCCGGGCTCCATAGGCTCGATCCCAAATATGGCTTCGAACTCTTCCTCTCCCATATTCAGCAAGTAACGATAACTTTCAAGTGTGTTGGGTTGAGACATCTTCGATTTGGTTAACGATTTCTCAAAGTTTGATATCTCTTCTTGTATTTTCACTCTTTGGATTTTTCTGGGAGACTGCGTATGCTTTAAGAGTCTCTCTTTCGAGCACGAATGAGAATTATCAAGAAGATGCCTCCTTTAAAATTAGACGTGGGTTTAGCAACTGTATTGCCTCTCTCGAGTGTTCTGGCTTTCTCGATTTTCTTTTCATCGTATCTCTCGCCCAGCTCGTCTCCTTCCATCTTTCCGTGGAAGGGGGCCCCTTGTTGCTGTCTCCACCGTCAATTTGCTGGCGAGTTCTTCAATAAAGACGAGTCGTATCTCTTTTCTGCCGAAAATGTCTTTGTCTCCCACTCAGCTTATTTTTTATCCTTTCTTTTTCAAAGTAGTGGCGTCTCGTCCAACTTTTCCGTAGAGACGTCGGATTTGCTTGGCTCGAGATTGGAGACGAGTAGCGGAGGTGATACTGATAGGGAATGGTAGACAGGAAAATTTGGCCAGTAGAGACTTCCCCTGCAAAAATGAAAGAGAATGCGGCAGTATATGTTCTTCATATTCTAGAAAAATTGGAACGATACTGTTTTACCCTTGTGTATACTTCCATTGAATTTGAATTGAGGAAGTTCCTTCATTTGGATTGGATTGAATTGTATGTCCCGAGTTGCCCTTCACTTTGAGCTTGCCACATATGTGCTTTGCTTAGTTGGGCCTTGTTTTCTTTCGGGTTGCCTTGGACCATCATCATTTTCCATGCCATTGGGTCCGTGGACCGGAGGGCTCCTTTAATTTGAAGGTTACCTTGAAGGCGAATGAGTCCTATCGCATTCCATTGGGTCATTTCATTTTGCGACACTCTTGAGGCACTTTGCAATCCCCTGGGTGAGAATGGAACAAATCCAATTTAGCATTTTGCAACGATTGAGGGTAAATTGGAACGACACACAGTTACCCGTCTTCGAGCTCGCCTGGGCTTTTCACTTGAAATTTCCCTACGTGAGGCCATTCAACATTTCGCATTATGGCAGTCAGCGACGTTGCCACAAATTGATTCGCCCTAAATCTAGTATAAAAAGGGATTCACGCATTCGACGGGATAAATAAATTGCCCCCTTGTCCTTGAATTAAATCGAGACACCTAGAAAGCTGGAAAATATCATACGCAGGGGAATTAAGCATGAAATGAAAGGTGCACTTATTCAAGGTCAGTTCTGCCTCTCCTGTGGCTCTTCGATAATCAGCTAGTCTCGTGTTGGTTCGGGTGTAGATAACCGATGTTTGAGAGTCCCTACTCACTGGCTCCTGATCGCGGCTTGGGACGTCTGTCAACCCTAAACTGGTTGACCAGGGCAGTAAGCTCATCATCTGGGTAATCTCTTGAACCTTCCAGCAACTGATGCTCGAATTGGGCATTGTTGTTGGCAAATGCTGGCGGTAGATTTCTCATTCTGTCCTCGTCATGAGCAATTTGACTTCTCATGCTGGAGCCTTCATCATTACTCGAGAAAGTGTGGGGATCACCAACTGTCCTGCTGCCAAAAACTCCTTCCATTCGAGGATTAGAGAAGTGGAAGTGCTCAGGATAACTTCTTGTCTGATTCTCTAGCTGCGCAGGCGCGCTGATCATGGGATGAGTTCTAGCCACAAGTTGGTGCTCAAACCAAGGAATCTGAATACACTGCTCCTGCGGTCTATACTCTTGAAGAGCATTAGGGTGATTCTGGGGGATACTTTGATTAACGCCTGGGGGATTGATGGCATGGCTACTAGCTTGGTTGATGATGGGAAGTGGCTCGCCCCATGCTAACCTGGGGAACTTATGGTGGCGAGGAGACTCGACGTTCAGGCTTGGATCAGTCCCGCCTTGGTTTTCTTGATTCTGAGCTGCATTGTGTTCTCTCACCCTTTTTCTGTACTTCTGAAGATGACTCGAAACATTTGCTTTAGTGAGTCCCTCTACCTTCATAATTTCCAGTATATGTTGCGGCCGTGCCGAATCTATTCCTAGCTGCTGAACTGCATTAACAAACATACGATGCAGCTCGGGAGACCAACTCATCTTCTTTCTCCAGTTGCTTGGAACAAAATTGAAGGCTTGATGCTTGTTCTCATGGTCGTGCAATTGCTTCCTTACCACGTGCTGCCATATGTTTTGAAGCATCTGAACTCTAACTGGTTTCGTTACGACGTCTTGGGCCCCATTTAAGACAGCCTTCATTAGGGCTTGCTGATCATCGCTTGCCGATATTACGAGGACTGGCATGTTTAATTTAGAATTGATGACTTCCAAGAGAGTGAAAACATCCATGTCAATCCCTACCATGGCGGTGAGGACGATATCAAACGGGTCACTACTCCTCCTTAATATCTCTAAGGCCTCTGTCGCCTTTGCTTGAGCTACAACCTTATACCGGCATTTTCTTAATACGGTAACAAGGATTGACAGAGAGACTGGATTACCGTCAATGGCCATGACCAGTAGACCCTCAGGGTAAGGAACTTCATCAGCTTTGACCAGGGTTGAACATGCGCCCGTTCCCCTAATACTCGACATATTTCTGGATCTAGGACTGCCGATTCGAGACCGCCTCGGGATGTCTTCTCGGACTTGAGGGATCACGAGATCGTTGATGCCTTCTCGTAACAGGCTTTGAAAGCCGATGCTTTGATGGTGAAGGTTTTGAATTCCTCTCCCACGAGAACTCCTTCCTCTCTATCTTTCTCCTGCGAGTTCTTGCGAATGAACTCTGACTATCAAATGGGGACAAGTTCTCTCTCTGGCAATAGCAACGACTTCCCTCTTCACGGGCAGCGCTATTAGATTTTCCGAGGGAGAAAATCTGATATTCAGCTTTTGATCAAAGGGGAAATCCTTGTTTCTCGCTCAGTTTGTCTTCTTTTTTCTTTTCGTGATAGAGGGCCCCTGTCAAGATCTCCACCGTCGATTTACTGGCGGGTCCTCCAATGAAAACAAGTCGTATCTCCTTTTCGCTAACGTTTCCCGTGTCTTCCACTCAGCTCATCTTTCCGTCTTCTTTTTCAAAGTGGCGGTGTCTCGTCAAACTTTCTGCGGAGATTTCGGACTCGCTTAGCTCGCAGTCGCCATCTGATGGGAATTCGAGCCAACGAGGGTGGTGCCAATAGAGAATGGTAGATAAGAGAAATCTTGACTGGTTGATACTGTCACTATGAAATCAATATTTACTTCAAAGCAGATTACCATCTTCGCATTCCGCTCATCTGCCTCACCTCTCTCCCCCTTTCTTTCGTATTCTGCTTTCAAAAATGGCCAATTCTCCTAACCATACCTTATCCGCCGAAGTCCTAGCTGGGTGGGAGAGACTCTACAATCTTCTTGGTAGAGGTTACGCTCATATAGCCAAAAACTCTACCGTTGAGGCTGAAATCCTCGGTTTATTTAGGACCGTGGACGCTGCTTCTGTTGAGGGTACCCAACTAGGGAAGGAGTACCGGAACTTCTCGACCATCTTCATCAATTTTCTGGCTGCCTATAACCGTGCTTATGAGACGGTCCTTGTGACCGCCGTCGTGAAAGCCCGTTACCGAGACCGGCACGAGCGTCTGGCAACAGTTACGTTTGTGGCTGATAATCACAAAAAGGCCCTCAAGTTTGCCAACGATCAGCTTTCGTGGCTGGTTCGTGAGAGGGGAAAGTTGGTGGACCGTCTGGCCTTGGTCCGAACTTACGCCGAACAGGAGCCAGGCAATATTGTGATGAGGTGTAAATGTGGTTGGCTGCAGGAGAGACTTGATGACATTACAGCAGACATTGCTTTCGAGAGGGCAGTGGTTCCGGACCTGGAGTTTGCCGTTGAGCATTACGAGGCCACTATGGCCCAGGTTAAAGAGAAGTGCGATCGCCTCTTCTTTAGGCTCGCGGAGCTTGATCCCGAGAGCGCCCGGTGCATCCAGAGCATCAACTGTTTGGAGAGTCAGTTGAGCTCTTTCGTAATGGTCATCAGGGCCCAGTTTGGCTTTACCTTTCCTCCCTAGTGAGTTGTTGTAATACTCTTTGATGAATGGAATGAAAGAAAAGCTTCACGTGTTTTGTTTTGTTTTTTTTTTAATTTTCCTGCTATCGTTTCTTCCGCATAGCATAACAGAACGATTTGAGGTACCGAAGATGTCGAGGCTTAATGTTCTTCTTGATGTTCTTGTTTAATTGCTCCAGACGATGATATCGAGAACATTGATGATGGGTTCGGCAGTGGCCCCCACTATCCATCTTGAGATCACGAACAATAACGCTATGACAACTCGATCAGTGCGCTGGTAGTAAATCCGGCCACCTGTTGTGTGCCCACTTTTATCCATATTTTGTTTCTTTCGGCGTCCACTTGCTCGTGTCGATCGCCTGTAGCGTCGGGAGAAATTCCTGTGGGCCACGTTCATTAATAGAACCTCGGTCCTCTAAAGCCCTCTGCATGTTTCGGATAAGAGGAAATTTTAAGACCGGTCTCTGGTTGATTTGATCAGGTAAAGGTATTTGTTTCATGGGTTCTGATTATATAATCCATATTGTTTTTCAAAAGACGCGGGATCCTCTGCAATACATTAAATATGCCCCCATGTTTAATCAGTATAAATCCACCGTCATATCAGAATACACTGCCCATACAAGTTTACGGATTGACACAACTTTTTCTGTCAAAGATGGACAATGTTCGTTTGCCCCCCAGAATTAACGGTTGAAGCCTCGGTGTTTTTCGTCTTTTGGTATTTCTGAAGATGATTCTTGATATATTATTGAACTTAATTTTTACACCCGTCTAGGGTATCTAGGATCTCCTTGCAAAAGAAAAGGATATAATTAGTATGCGACACAAGAAATGTCGATCCATGACTCCTATATTAGTCCAATTTGATTTTTTCTATTTTATAGAGAAATCAGAAGAAAGAAAAAAAAATTTCCTTAGGAAGAAATGGGTTAATTTCTGATACAGAATTTTTTTCAGATTTATTATTCTTTTTTTTATTTTTTTAAAGAAATGTGACAAAGTCTCTTGACGTTTACTAAAATTTTTGAAGGAATTTCCTTTTTATCAAAATAAATTTTCAGAGGTAAATTTGTCAGGAAAATTTTATTTTTATTGAAGCAGGAAAGACATGACAGAAATCCTTTATTGGTTAACGAAATTCCCCCGAGACATTAGTCTAATTTTATTTAGAGAAACTTTTCTTAGAAAAACATGAGCGAATTTCTCGAAAAGAATTTTTGTTGCAAGTTTTTATAATTTGAAAGAATGTGATAAAATCACTTGATGTTTTTTTTAAAGGAATTTTTCTTTTTATCGAAATAAATTTTCAGAGGAAAATTTGTCGGGAAAATTTCATTTTTATTGGAGAGAAAAAAACATGACAAACATCTCTTATTGGTCAATTAGTCTAATTTTATTTAGAGAAAATTTTCTTAGAAAAACATGAGCGAATTTCTCGAGAAGCATTTTCTTGCAAGTTTTTATAATTTGAAAAATGTGATAAAATCACTTGATGTCTACTAGAGTTTTTTTTTTTAAGGAATTTTTCTTTTTATTGAAATTTTCAGAGGAAAATTTTTTCAAGAAAATTTCATTTTTATTGAAGCAATAAAAATATGACAAAAATCCCTTATTGGTTAATAAAATTCCCATGAAGGGATTTTTTTACATCATTTTTTCAAAAAAAAATTTAAAAGAAATGAGGGACAAATTTAATTTTTATTTTCTTTTAAAAAGAATGGTCGTAATATCAAGCTCAAAAACTGACTAACACCTAGCATGGACCGACCGAAAATAAATACAAGATAAAATTAGAGAACTTACTTTTACCTTGGAGAAATGCAAATCACATAGTCATGCGCATGACTCAAGTGAGGAGTGGACTCTAGAAAATAAAAGAAGGAGAGACAAGGTATGGACCTAAAAAGGCTCCCACTATCTGAATTGACAAACTTACCCTCCGCGCAATCAAATCACAATGGGAAGAATTGTCAATTCAGATAATGAGCGGAATAAAATATGGTCAACCCGAGCGCAATCGACGCAAGAGCTTTGCATATTCGATCCCTATCTATGGTTTTCTAGGAAGAATTTCGCGACTTGGGTTTAGACGCTTGTGTGTGCAGGTGTCGTGATCCTCAGAGTATGCAAGACATGCACAACAATTGATATCAAAACAACGCTTCTAAAAATGTGCGAAATTGAACAAATAAACCCAACACCGAGCCTGCAAAACAAAGGGGTTAGCCAAACACTTCGCCCCTTATAACTCCCATCCTGCAAAAACATATAACACCTATAGAATGAGTCCCAAACACTATCGCCAGAAGCGAGATATGCATGAAATTTTCATTGGCCTAAGTCCACTAAGACTCTTAAAATTTCGAAAAAATTTAAGTATTCCAATTGGTATCTTTTTTCGAAAATTTAAAAATCTCTCTCCCCAGTGGAGTCGCCAGTCTGTCGCGACCCTCTAAAAAAATTTTAAATTTTAAAAGGGGTTAACGGATTATTAGGTTAATTAGATTTGACTAACCTAACGCGGACCCTCCCAAGCCCTACCGAATCGCAACTTTGGTTTTTGTTTAAATGATTTTAAATTTGGAGTCGCCACTAATCGTTCTTGGTAGGTCGATTAGAAACCTAAATAAATTAGCGGGAGAACTAATTTATTCATACGAACCAGAGATTATGAGCTCGGGGACTTGGTTACACTAGTTAATTAAAACTAATGCCCTTTCGGTACCTTAATTTCATGGATATCCTAATTCGGCAACTCAGGCTTGGTTTATTCCTAAGGCTATAGTAGGGTATTCTCTTTTGTGTTTTTACTTTTTAAATAGGATGCATGGATGGTATATATTTTTATTTGTTATATTTTTTTAAGTGTTAAAGATTCCCTGAAGCCGAAAGAAGGAGTGTGTTAACGACTTCTGTGCAGTATTACAACCTACTTATCTTTTGGGTCTGATGATTCAAAAATTAAATTATAGGAAGTACATGACAGTGAATAAACACCTCCAATGGGAGGCCTAGCATTGGCTTGGCTCTTCCCTTTGGGATTTAAGGTACAGGTATTTAAGTTGCAAGTATTTAAACTACTGTAAGTAAAAACCTCCAATGGGAGGCTAAGCATTGGCTTGGCTCTTCCCTTTGGGATTTAAGGTACATGTATTTAAGTTGCAGGTATTTAACTACTGTAAGTAAAAACCTTCAATGGGAGGCTAAGCATTGGCTTGGCTCTTCCCTTTGGGATTTAAGGTACATGTATTTAAGTTGCAAGTATTTAACTACTGTAAGTAAAAACCTCCAATGGGAGGCTAAGCATTGGCTTGGCTCTTCCCTTTGGGATTTAAGGTATAGGTATTTAAGTTGCAGGTATTTAACTACTGTAAGTAAAAACCTCCAATGGGAGGCTAAGCATTGGCTTGGCTCTTCCCTTTGGGATTTAAGGTACAGGTATTTAAGTTGCAGGTATTTAACTACTGTAAGTAAAAACCTCCAATGGGAGGCTAAGCATTGGCTTGGCTCTTCCCTTTGGGATTTATGGTGCAGGTATTTAAATTGCGGATGGACTTTGTCCTCTCCATTCTGGGGTATGAATTCTTTAAAATAAAATACAACGAATTGATTCAACAATTTGAAATTTGTGCGCGCTTGAGGACTCCTCCAAGCCGATTTTGTGCTTCCATAGGGTTGACCATTGATATAAAGCTGCGGCTTCCTGACATAAAATAGAGTGAAATGTCAGTATATAAAATATGTGCTAATCTGCACCTAAAACCAGAAGAGTGGAAAGAGTACTTATCTCCCATTTTTTTGGGAGGGATTTCTATAATTGATTTTCGCTCTCTATGTTCCCAATATAGAGAGTTTCTTTTGAATTAAGAGGGACCTTTAGTCACAGATCAGTTGAGAAATCGGTGGACAGCTTAGGAGCTTGTCTGGGCCGATTTTTGCATATCTACGAGATTTTTGCTGTTGACGTAGAGATATCCTTCTCCTGACATAAAATATGGGAAAAAAAAAAGAGGAGATGGAGAAAGTGTATACAATTTGTGCTAATTTGCAAGTAAAACCATAAACAAATGAATAAATAAAAACACTTAGCTCGAATTTGCTTGCTCGTTGACGAGGATGAACTCTTGATTTATATTGATCGATGAAGGAATTTGTGATGATAATCCCTAGCTTTGAACTCCCATCATCTTCAAAATTCTCTCTCTTTTGGTATTTTCTTTCTCTCAAATTTTTCTTCAATCTCCCAAAACTCTCTCAAACATCCAAAATTTTCTCTCCAAAAAAAATCCTCCCAAACACTTCAAATTTTCTCTCTCAAGAATCCCTTCTCAAGCTCACTTCTTTCTCCTTTTATAACCTACTCATCTATCTCCCATTCTAATTTTTCCACTAACTCTATCTCCCATTCTAATTTCTCCACTAACTTTTCTTCATTTTCATCTTCCATTCTCCATCTCTATCTCACATTCTAATCTCTCCACTAACTCTTCTTCATCTTCATCTTCCCTTCTCCATATTTATCTCCCATTCTAATTTCTCCACTAACTCTTCTTAATCTCCAACTTCCCTTCTCTATTCTTATCTTCCATTCTAATTTCTCTATTAACTCTTCTTCATCTCCATCTTCCCTTCTCTATTCTTATCTTATTTTCTCCATCCATTCTTCTCCAACTTCTCTTCTTCATCTCCTCTTCTTCATCTTCCCTTCTCTATTCTAATTTATCCACTAACTTTTCTTTTTATTATTTGTAAAATAATCCTTCAAGAGTTAGGTATTTGCACTTTAGTCCTTGAATTTTAAGTATTTACAATTCAGTCCCTGAAAAAATATATTTCTTTAAGTCCAAATCTCCTCACAATTTTTGACACACCAAAATTTACCACATGTCAAATTTAAGCTCATTTCTTGTCGCTGAAAATAATGCATAATTTAATTAAAGCCCTTTTGCAAAATTAAGTCATCTGGGTATAATTGGGCCAAGATGAAAATTTAAAATATTAGAAGACAATGTCACAACTCATAAAAAGTGAAAGTTAAAAATAAGTTGACTCAAATTAAATTTTTTTAGGCCCGATTCGAGATTATACTCGTGAAGGAACACGTGACTCGAATTGGATTTTTCTGAATTTACGATGGCCAATATGAAAATAGATTTAAAATAAAAATATTAACTATCTTTGTGTATTTTTTGGCCTCAAATGTTATTTTTTCAAAATTTTCAAATATTTTTGTATTTTTTTTAAAAAAATTAAAATATATAATATGAAAAATTATTTTTTGGTCAAAATTCGTTCCCTAGGCTTGGCTAAGGTTCCCAAAGTTGATTTTTCAATTTTATGAATTTTTATGGATTTTCTATTAATTTTTGAAAATAAATAAATAAAAAAATACGTAAAAATACTGAAAATATGAAAAAATCGTTTTTTGGTCAAAATTGGTTCCCTATGCTTTGCTAAGGTCCCCAAAGTTGATTTTTCAATTTTATGAATTTTTATGGATTTTTTATTACTTTAGCAATAGAAAAAATGATTAAAGATCAGGTGTCAACAGTAAAAAACTAGGATTTTCAATTAATTGAATAGAACTTATTCTTTTGCCTTCATTCCTTTCTAAATAATGATTTTACCCCTTATGGGTAAATCATTTCAGAAAAATTATGCGATATTTATGAAATTCTTCTGTTTCATTTGTAGACATGGCACACAGAAATGACATTCAGCCGAGACCTGAGGATGATTCACTACTTACACAACAGGCTCAACATAAATCGCAGGTCATTTGAAAGGCTGAAGTAAGTAATTAAGAAATTTATCAGTTAATATATTATTTGTAATAGCTATATTGTAATAAAATTGCTACTAACAATTAATGTAATATTTCACAGATAGATGATAACGAAGCTATTTGATGTCAACGAGATGGAGCGATGCTACACGAACCTAAACTTGATCATTGCATAAAACCGTATGTTCGAGCTTTGGGATTTTATGGAGTTCGAAAAATAACATTCTAACAAGTTAATCACTATTTGATTATAGCTTTGGTTGAGCGATAGAGGCCCGAGATTTATACCTTCCAAATACCAGAAGGTGAATGCACAATTATACTGCAAGTTATCGCGGTTCTCACAGGGCTTCCTATTTATGAAAATACAGTTGCTTGCCCCATAATAAGAATTGGGTGATATTTGTGAAAATTTACTTGGTCACTGGCCCCCACCCAGTCAAATATGTGGTTCGATGGTAAAGATAACTTAACTGAAAGGACGCTTTGTTGAAATTCCTGACGATGCCGATTAGGTTACCATACTACAGCATGCGAGAGCATTCATTTTGTAATTGATGAAGGATCTATATTTTCAGATAAATCAGGTGCTATGATTAATTTGATTTTTCTTCTATCACTAGAGCATCTCAAGGATCCTACGACGTATAGTTGGGGTTCAACAATGCTTACATGATTGTATCGGGAGCTATGCAATGTCACCAATCCATCAGCACAACAAATCAGTAGTGTTCTATATATATATTGCAGATTTAGGTGTGGGGTCACTTAAGTTGTGTCTCACTATCCATCAAAAGCCATGATCTTTTACTATATGCACCTTTTGGTAGTCGGCACGTAATATATTTACTTTTTCAGTTCGTGAGTGATAAAAAAATTTTCAATCCGTATAATATATGCAACTATTCTTATTTTTTCAATTCATGAGTGATAAATTTTTTTCAGTGCGTATAATATATGTAACTGTTCTTTTTTTTTTTTGCAACTAGAGTCAATCCCTATAGAATACTATGGTCCCCATAAATACTTTGCCACACCAATACTATCAATTTGATAGAATGACATTCACAGATGTAAGTCATTATAAAAATCAAGGAGTTCACTGTAATGTTAGATTTTAAATTAATTCTTCATTTAATTTGATATATTCTAATACAATAACAGATTATTTGGGAGCCCTATACCGATGACATTCTCGAGACTCTATCAGATTACTGTATGGAGGAAAAACACATTTGGACGGCTCATGTCCCACTTATTTATTTTCATATAGTTCAGTGGCATTATCCGGACCAAGTGCTTCATCAATTTGGCATGTAGCAACCAATAACGAATCCTCCTATTGATCATAAATCCTTTTATGCCCTTGAATTAAGGCCAATTATAAGGAATTGGGTTAGCACAGAGAATGGATTGAAATATAGAATAATCATCTTGATTATATAGTCCAATTTGATTCTGCAATAGAGCCACTTCACTTCCATTCAGAATATATGGAGTTGTACCGTGCATGGACACGATTATGGATTTCTTACTCGGGAGGTGCAGTAGGTGCAATGATTAGCACAAACACTTTTAATTTACTTCATTTATTTTTTTAATCACATAAATTGTTAGCATTTAATAACTTTTATTGACTTTGATTTCATAAACAAGTTGATAGTGCAGAACAAATCATATCATTATGTAAAGCTATGTCCTGGGAAAACATGCAGGAGACCATACGGAAGATAGCGACGATATCTACAGTAATGATACATGCCTTCAATGAAGAGAGACGGCTAATAACGATTCTACGACCCTAATTAGCACCTGCCACAACACTCATTGGGTCGCATGAAGATGACCTACCTCAGATTGTTCAATCAATCCAGAGGACTATTAAAGCTCATCAAGATACAGATTTCGTCTCTTATCATATGATTTATCATACGACAGATTTCACTCCTAGGTTCACTCTAGGGTTCGATCATACAGACTTTGATCCACGGTTTAGTCAAGTTGTTGGCTCATTTCATGAGGAATACTGTTCCTAGACTCCCGCAAATTCTCCGATGGCTAGAGGACCCAATCTCCCTCTTTTTTTTTAAATGCACTTTTATAGAATATGTACCGTTTGAGTATGAGATGTTTGCTCAATTTGATTGTGCAACACAGTTACGGTTCTCACAAAAGTATATGCCTTTGTCATCTACACATCCCACTCATCTGTAATCTAATCGTTGATATAATACTAGACCTACCGAACACCAAAGACGACTTGCTTATAGAGCAAAAAGTTACATAGGGGAACGACATCATCATTGAATGTAATCAGGGTTGAAGATTGTTATGTATTATTATAATTTTGATTTACTGAATTTTTTTATATCATAAATATGATATTGCTATGTTGTTTGTGCATGCCTATAGGTGTTGGATAATATTATGGTGTATTATAACATATTTGTGCTCTCGGGTTAGACTGTGCAATCTTACTATAATGTAAATTTGAGGGTCAAAATGTGATTATTTCATGAATTGATGTTATAAACAAGTAAAACTTCATTGATGTCGATTATGAGCAACAAAAGGTGAAAATAGTATACTTTGTGGGATAAAAAAAGGATATTGAATAAGCAGGACAACTCAAAAGAGTAAAGAATCTTAAGCCGAGTTTATCCTCCTCATCATAACTATGTAAATAAAAATCAAAATCTCTTGATATTGAAGGAGATCCTTTGCTTTCATTAGTAGCGGTAAACAATAACAATAATATTTAGATACGAGTGAACCAAAATATTCAGAAGGAATTACCTTAGATGCAATTGATTATTCACACACTATCTAAATTTTATTCCTGCAACGATCTGTATTCACAAGTTTAGTTGTTGTGTCCTGATTTTCCATAGTAGCTGCAATGGTTAGGCGAAGTGCTTCTGCCTAGTGTATTCCAATCTATCTCAGTACGTATCCGTGATGCATGGCACATTTCTTTTTTCCTAATATAGTTCGGGTTTGGCACTAATGACAGCTCGTCAAGTTCAGGCCAGTAATTCGGATTCCCCAATGGGTGAAACATATATTGATAGCACCGAAGTGTTTTATCCAAAGTGTAGAATTCATCTATAATTGTATTGTAATCAATTGTGTATTTTTGACATACTGCAATTACATGAAACACATGAGATTTTCATCTCTTAAAAATTTTCACATGTGCATCTTCGCAAGTTTAGCTCGACCTTGTGTTTGTGACTCTCTATTCTTCTAGATCTATCATATCCAATTTTAACTTTAAAAATCCCTACATCAAAGTTGAACCATGTCACATCATGCCTATTTGCAGCTTCACTATTTTCTTGGAGAAGCTTGCTCGCAAATTTAGTATATACCTATTCCTCCGCTTTTTGCGCCTTATATGTCGTTCTTCTAGTATCAAAATAAGAGATCGGCTGAAAAAATATCTTATTCACCATAACTGTGATAGGCAGAGCACGAAATTCCTTCAGCATCCCATTAACCGATTTGACTAAATTTATTATCATTGATCTATATCTCTTTCCCTCGTCATAAGCTTTCGTTCATTTCTTCCAAGAAATTTAGTCAAACCATTTAGCTGTTTATGGATGCAATTTCCTCATTTGGTTCATGATACGTAGGAACTTCCACTATTGGTTCTCGTAAGCTATACATTACAATAAAAATAAGTATTTATCACACAATTTTATAAACTATTATTTTTCTTAAATTACATAATTTAGAAATTTTACCTACCATCTGAGTAGTTCTTTTGCCTTCGACATCTTTGAATTGTTTATTGTAGTTGCTGACAACATGTTAAATGCAAAATCTATGGTAGTCATATGGAGGACGTCACCCTTCCATCTCTATTGCTTTCTGAATTTCCATATGTCTATTTGATATTATGCAAATATTTTTTCGGCCATTAGTGACACAAATTCACAACAGATCTATAAACCAAAACTAATTATCAACAATTTTTTGATAGACCACAGTAAATGCCAACAGAAATATATGATTATTGCCATCAAATGAGTCTGAACGAAGAATCGTTTCTTTGTATTTCCCATACAAAAAAGTTCCATCAACAAATAATACAGGACGATAACTTTTGAAGCCTTCAATCGTCTACTTGAAAAATCAGAACATCTGTTCAAAAACCTTGCAACTCCGATCTTGGCTCAAGTAATCATCGTTCACAATATGAAAACCTGGATTCATTAGTTTCATTATATTCATATACTTTCTCAACTGACCATATGACTCATCTCATTCTCCAAAAATTTTGACAATCACCATTTCTTTAACTAGGTAGGTTTTACAATAAATAGGTTTGAATTCCAGCTTATCTTTAATTTGAACTATTAGTAGCTTGATTTTGATATTTGGTTGAACGACAACCATTACTTCTATTTGGCTAGAGAGGTGCTACTGATCAAGTTGCCGATGATCCGTTAACATTTACAGATTACGACATGTATATAGCCCACAGTACTTAATTATTTTCCAAAACAGGTTACCCGCTTTATTAAATACACAAAGCCTCCAATAATACGATTAATTTAGATTACTGCACTTTATAAAACATACATTTGTTTTTTTTTATCTTATCACTGCAAAAATGACGATTTCTTCTCAGAGAATACTCTTTCGCAACCATTTGCACTGCATCTCGTGATGAAAATAACATCTCAACATGAAATTCTTTTGTTGCATCAAAAAACATATGGCTCAGCTTGATTCTTGTATCGACTCGTATCATATCATAATCAATTTCTAAATAAGGCGATGGATGTACCAATAGTAAAAGAGATTACTATGATGGGTGTTGTAATAAACATCCATATCGCCACTTTCATCATCATTTCCATCACTGTCATCACTACTCAATATGAATCATCCTCTTAATCGTTATCATCATCATTATCATTATCATCATACTCCATGTACTGATTATTCACATCAACGTCATCTTCACCAACATTAGAACATTTTCCAATTGAATCATTTATCGGTTGATGTTCATTTACAGTATCATAAAACTGTAAAAATCCCATATAATCGAACAGACATGCAAACTGTTGGATTATCTTAACTATGAAATCATTATTTACATCCACAATGTTATACATCATACGACCAATTGTTCCAGTCAGTTGTCCATCCATTAGATTGGGAATACACTGATTTTCTGTTATATTCAACTCACGCTAAATCGTAGCACGTAATTCATCAAATGTAGATATGTTTCTAAACCCAAACATAGCACATTGTCCACCTTTGTAATCATATCCAAATTCATTTTGTACTGTTGTACCTCCTCATTGTACAGTAGTAAAAGATATATGCATTCTACTAAATGAAGAAATTACAAATTATTTTGCATGTAAAATTTAATAAAATTTTTTCTCTACGTATTAACTAATTAACATTATAACTATCAAAATAACAAATGAAATAAATAAAGTCATAAAAATATTTACGAATTTAGATATTCTTTAAAAATATTGACATATAATAAGTATAATTGTCATTTAGAAATGAATGAAGGATCAAAATCATCAACAATAGCATCTAATCAATTAATTGACCAAATTCTAACTTTTTAGATTCTTTTGAATATTTTCAAAATTTTCTTTGTCGACTGTTTCTTACTTTTTAAGAAAATTTTATGATCTGTATGATTATTTTTAATTTTTTAGTGATTTCCTTTTTTTATTTTATGATTATTATTTTTATATTTTCAAACCGAATCAAGCAGATCAACCGAACACAAGGCCCCAAGAGTTTGACCCAAATAATGGCGCCGCTCCCATTTTTTTTTATATTTTCTATTATTTTTTCTTTTATAAATTTCTTTTTCCTTTTCTTTTTTTAATCTTTTTCCTATTCATTTTTCAGACTGGGTTGATTCAACCCAACTCACAAACCCGAAGAGCCGATCTAAACCCACTTGGGTTTGATGGACTAAAACGATAGATTTTTGGGAATTTTTTTTATTTATGATGATTTTTTCATTTTTTTTCTAATTTTTCTATTATCTGGAAAATTTTATTATTATAGACAAATCCTACGGTCTAGGTTTGCCCACCCGGCTAGCCCATGTCCATTGAATTAGGCAACTAAAAATAATGGCTCAAATCTAACCAATGACCAAATGTAAACCGTCCGATCTAATTATCACATCCTATGGTCCAGATCTAACCACAATTTTGCACAAAATTTTTTGTGAGGCATGTAGATTCAGTTATTATTTTAGTATTCTAATGATCATATTCAATTAACCCTAAAAAATTTCAAAAATATGATGAAAATAGGATTTAATACGCATAAAATTTTTTGTGAGATATGTATCAACATGCAAAATGGAAATATATGTAGCGTAAAAATAAGATATTTTTCGAAATAAATATCATGCAAAAACATCAAATAACAAGGAAACAATGACTCAATAACACTAAAATAACATATTTTTCATACCAAAACATGATCAAGTTAACCCTAACAAGGATATATGTATTACCTTGACCCAAAAAGCGTACGTGCGTCAGGATGGGAGAAAATGATACTTGGACTCCTCAAACTTCTATGCTCTTATCTAGCTTCTCTAGTGTATAAAAAAAAATTAACATGATATGCAATTAAAGGAATAACTCGAAGGGCAGAAGAAAACAGATTATAAAATGAATTGTTATCTAGTTTGATGGCGAGGAAACGTTGCCGGAATCGATAACCTCGGATACAGAGACATTCGAAATTGACGAGCAACCTCTAAATCTCTCTTTTCTCTCTCGATTCTCTTTTTACTTTCGCTCTGTTTCCTCTCTTCGTCTTCGCAAACTTCAGTTTCGGATATAAGGCACTTCAATTCGCCTTTATTAGAAGCCTACATAAGTAAAGAAGCAAGCGTCTGCACGCTTCACGTGAAGCATTCAGAAGGGCCCTCAGGCCAAGCACTGTTGGAAATTAAGAGGGGGGGTCGTTTGGTAGGGGGTTTGCCGGACTGAGCCCAATTCAGCATTTTCAGTGTCGAACTAAGCTTAGTTCAGCACCCCACCTACTGAACTTCATAGTTCGGTACTTAAAGTGCCAAATCGGGGTCCGTCCGGCATTGAGTCCGCCGGATGAATCCCAAACTCATAAATTTTTCAAGCGGGACCTAAATTAGTAAAAGAAAAAAATTGATATCCTATTTGGTAAAAAGCCCGTAAATGTATCACAGCGAATATAGTTTAAGGGTTTTTGGTGGCTTTTTCCTGAATATGGTATGATTCTATATCTACAATTTTTTAATGTTCCTAACTCAAAGAAACCTTATGTCTGACAGTCCTAGGTCTATATAAGAGGAAGTCACTGTTTCCTCTCTTCCCATTACTTACCAGTTATCTTCTGTCCTTCGGTTGAATTTTTTTTTTGTCACTTCCCCTTGCACACGTGCATTAAAATCTTGGAATGAAGAAAACCTTGGGATTGGCATGATTTTGGACCATAGTCCAAATAAATAATGAAAAAGTTGCATTGGTCATGGGGCCGAATTGCCGCAAGCCAGCTCATAATAAGGAAAACATAGCACAGCGAATCTCAAGCCCCACCCAAAAGTCAAAACGATTCATCATGGGACTCTCATAAACCGAACGAGCGCGCGTGGCTCAATTCATGAAACATCTCTGAATAAACTAGGTTTTAACACATGCATGCACCCACGGAGACATCCTTAAAGCAGGTAAACCGAAGGTCCAAAGTGAAGGAAGAACCGTAAATTGCTGCGTTGAAAAACTGTCCTATTCCCAGATTTTCATAACCCGTTCTCACGTGCATGAGCAAGGACTTTTGAGCCAGTGATGAATTCTCTGTTCCCTAGCCCTAGCCCTAATCTGCACGCCACTTTGGTTAATCAATCATTATGTTCGACGGGATCGCACCGGTCTAAAACGGGCAAATCGACCATACCCCGATTCAATCTCGTGAAAGGGTAGTCACGTTCAGTGACCGTTGCATCCGTCCGAGCTTGTGCGAACTTCGCGACTAGTGCCGAGAGAAAAGAAGAATACAAGATGTGACCCTACAACAAGGACATGGAAGCAAGAATTCACCCCCCATGGGGCCTAACTTGTCTAATGACACCACATGACAAATTATGACAGGAAATCAGAAGTGGGGAACAACCAGAATCGTGCTCACTAAAATGGGAACAGTGTGTGGCCATGCCTATTGGATGCGTTCTTTGATGTATTCTTTGTCTTTTGTTTCTCTTCCCCTTTGGTTTGATTTGAGCATTGAGGTGATGCTCCTTTCTGTTCCATTATTAGCTCATCTTGCTAAGCATGTTAGGGGTACACAATGCCATGTTTCATGTGACGACTCCGACGTTGCGAAACAAACAAATGGTCCGGTGTTAGGGTCCATCGGTTTTGCAGACATAAAAAGTAATCGGCAGGACAACTGTTCCCCCTATCTTCGGTATGTGGCGGGAATGCAACAATGAATCCTTCGACGAGGAAACACAACGTAAACCAAAATGATGTCTTGATAATGGTTGCTCGTCGTGTCGATTAATTATATGACTGTTGAGGCCGTGCGGTAAACAATCAAATGGTGCACATTAAAATGGACATTTAGATGAGAATTTACCCGAATCTTCTCGAAAGCTTGCAAGGTGACTGACTAATTGCAAGAGGGAAATGCAAAGAATTTGTGACACTGTATAAGGGCAAATCTCTCTAGAGGGGGAACGAAAATTTGAGAACCAAATTGATGAAAAAAGAGCATGTTCCAAGTTTCAGGATATGCAACGTAGATTTTCAGTTCCAAAAATTAAAGAACCGACTTCGATGCATAGGTTTCAAGCTCCATCTCTCGAAATCTAGAATAGGTTTTTATGCTTCTCTTGTTCTATATGTTAGCATGATCCTGGAGTGTTCCTTGACTTTCGATGATGAGTGTGTAATCTGAAACTAGTAGTGTGAGTTTTCATTTTTGGCAATATTCATGATTAAAACTTTTACTTTATTAATGTTTCACATTATTCGTGTCTAAATTTGATTTATGATCAGCGGATTGTAATAGCAAATAATGATCCTTAAAAGTGATAATTCATTGCAATAATTTAATTAGAAATAAGGTGAAATCCGGATAAATCTTAAAACTGACTTTAAAACCAGCGATAAGTTAGGTTTTAAGTGCCAAGGCATTGGTAGGTTTCATATTCTTAAAAAGCAGAGAACCGATTCCGACACTACACTTCGTGGTGTTTAAAGAAGTGATTCGGATAACGATGAAGTGCAGTAAATTCAAGAGGTTATCTGTCCGATCCCTTTAACTTAGCTCATCATCACCGTTGAGTACATCATCCGTCCCCACACGACGAAAATTTATAGTGGGGATCATTAAAACTTGGTCAGATCATTACGCGGCTTTGGGATTGAACAGATGAGAGAGTGCCAAAGAACTAATACATCTCCATCCCACCTATAACACCCTAGTGCCCTCAAGTTTCCAGGAATCCACAAGGGTCTTATAAGTTCATTGCTCATTGACAGTGAAGAATTGAGAGATGTGACTTTCTTTTAATTTTGGACACAGAAGATCCTCTAGATAGAGAAGGGGGATTTTGTGCAGTTCCCTACTGATTTTCTGCTAGTTTAAGAAGAGGGGGGTGCCCTTTTGTTTCCTTAGCTAGTATCAGGGTGGTTGTCATTCTTTATGGCAAGATTGATGGCAATTTTCGGTCTCGAGGGACAAGAGGGATATCGGGATTGGTTTACCCGACCTTGTGTGATAATCGCAAGTGGATGTTTAAACAAGCGGATCGCGCCAGATATTGAATAAGAATCCGTCACGTGGCTTTGCTCGACCAATAAACAAGCTTTTGTATATATAGCATTATTCTTTAGAAGGTTTTGTATTTTTGTGGTTGCCAATCACATTACCTGTGCAACTCTTTGGCTTGGCCCTTCTTGTTTTTACATATCTGTGACTTGTCTGAATTAGGTCAAGGGGGGAATTTCTATACAGGAGAAGTCCTTAACTCACCATGGCGGGAAATTCTGTATTTCACAAAGAATGTAGGCAAAACAAAGACCTGAACCTGCTTTCTGAGGAGACAGTCACCCTACAAAATTAGAGGGAGACGGAAAAATCAGGGGTAGACATACCATTTTGACAACTTCCTCCACAATGCCCAATCTGTGAGTTACCTTTTTGCTACTTTGACACTATCAGCTGGGGAGAAAAACAAAGAAGCTTGATCCGTATTTGTTTCTCAATGCCTGGACGGAGGAATTTAATTGAGGCAGTGAAAGAGGTCTTCTTCTTCTTTACACTATTTAAAAGCTAGAGAGTCGTTACATATATTCTCCCCGAAGTTTGTAGGGCTCAGTTCATCACCTGGCCTTTCGCATTTAAGACTGCCCTTCTTTATTAATGGCAGATTGCAGAGCAGTAAATAAAGGTTGTATCTTCACTAGTGAAGCCCCATGAACCCATTGAACCACCCATGTCCTTTCATATTCAAGAAGCTCTCTCTCTCTTTTTCCTTTTTTGATGCCTCTCTCTCTCTCGAGAGAGAGAGAGAGAGATGAAAATTCTGTCTTTGGCTGCTTCTCTAGCTGTCATCTTCTGATTGCAGTGAGAGAAAATTTAAGGGGTATTGAGATTGCCAGGTGGGGCGTTGGATTTTTCCCTGCAGGGGGCCATTAAACCAAATGTGGTTCCAAGTAGCTTTCAAGATTTACATGACATGGGTATGTTTTGCTCTTTTTGTGTGGGAAAAATCTTCCTTGAGTCAGAGGAAATAGCGTAACCCCAGTGGTTGTGTTTCTCAGGTTTCCTAAATGCACACCCAAAGCCAAAGAAAATCTCCCATTTAAGAACCCTAGCTCTCTTCCTTTATCTACTTGCTTCTATCAATAGCTCCAACTCGTTTTGTCTTGCCTCCAGTTAATGGAGGAGGGGACTTCTGGAGTCAGAGATGCAGTAGCCTGTTGAGAGCAGATCGTTTCCCTCAGGTGCCTAAATGCTTACAAAGCGAAAAGGGCCAAGGCTTTCTATTTAAGAACCCTATCTAGAGTTCAGTTATACCCCACTTGATTCTGATCTGGGTCTCTCTTTCTTACTTCTTTCTCTCAAGGCAATGGAGTCTTCGCCCCAAGCTTTTGAAGGTTCAGAGGAATGTCTGAGCAGTGAGTCTGGGTGGACAATGTATATTGGGTCTCCAATGCAAGAAGACCATGAAGGTGCTGGCGACGAACGAGGTACTATCCATAATGAAGATGATGAACAAGAGGGAGGTGATAAAGGCGACAAAGATGGCGGTGATGGTGAGGCTGAGAGTGATGATTCGATGGCCTCCGATGCATCTTCACGTCCTAGTTATAGAGGATGCGTTGCCTCCAAAAATGGCGGGTCATGTGCTGCTAGAAAGGGCCAGTCCACGAATGATCACAAGGAGGAAGACGATGACGATGATGATGATCTCAAGCAAAGAGCTGATGGCACTAATCCTACTCCCAGGAAAGACAAGGTGAGCAAGAGCTTGAGGATGAACAAAAGGAAGTAAATATATGTGTTTTCTTGGGTTCTGCACTAGAAATCATCATAGCTTTTTGGGGATGAAAAAGAGAGAACGTTTCGTTCTTTCTCACCGACATGAGATAGGGGGTTCTTAGCTAATTGTCAATGGGACATGCTTTTTTTGCTTTTTTGGATCGTAAGTACTGTTAGGAGCTCGATCCAAAGTTGGATTATGTTGTTGAAAGGTACGAAAAATTGCAGATATCTAAAGAGAGAGCTTCTGTAATGTCCAACTTTATAAACAGGCATCGCGCACGGTCTTTGGGTTATCAATGTAAGCGTTTGCAACCGTATTCACATCGTATTGAATAACTAGTTATAGCGCGGATGAGAGAAGCTGTAGATTAAGTCGATCAATGGTTCGATCAGAAACGCAAGATCCATTCTGAGGATTCATGGGAAACTAAAGAGATGTACCTGTCAAGGGTTGTTAGGATAGATGTAGCAAACCATCGGCTCTTGCAATTGCATGTGAAGCTGCTTGATTAAGGGTTCATGTCGGACCCCGAGTTTAGTCGAAACAGATGCAGGATGAGCTTACTTAGTACTGTCCATGAAGCAGTTAGAAATTTATACCTTGTCCTCAATCACGAGCACATGTTTGCGTGGAGTTAAAGCTCCAGGACCCGGGGGGCCAGAGGTTGTCGCAAAGCGAAAAACACATCAGACGATCCGCTGAAGCAGAAGCCACGTATGGAACTCGGAAAATCGATCCATGTGTCTCGAACATCATTCTCAATCAGAGTGAGCGGTTTTAGGCGTATCCATTGAAACTAGCTCTTCAATTTTTGGAGCTTGAAACGAATCCTTCATACCTTAAAACTGAATGAAATCAGTCCAACTTGGTACGAGAGATCTCTTTTGCTGGTAAGTTAATCAGCAAGAAGAAAGGCCAAGGGACCAAATAGTTAAATCAATGCACGAGGAGCATCGAAGCACGAAATCATGTGCGACAAGGAATAGGGTTAGTGCGAAACTGGTTCTCACATGAATAGGTCGACAAACCAGCATCCTTCGGTTGCTTTTTGTCTGTGGGACATGATCTGGTGCACGAGAGGTGGGTGAGGGGGAAATATCAGTTAAAAAAGACGCCAAAGAACCTAATGATGATGATGATGATGATGATGATAGTGATAGTAATAGTGGAAGACAAAGATAGTTCTATTGACAAAAAGTCCCTACCAATGTGCCAACTTGCAACATTGTTGCCTTTCTCTGTGTGTGTAAATTAAAAGTTCACGAGACATTTGGCCAAAATTCAAAAACAGGATTGGGAAAAAGCTTAAAACAAAAAAAGGTCTTAAAGCTATTGCATTTATGACAATTCATTCCTAAACATTTTAATTGTGACAAATTAGTCCTAAAGATTTTGTATGTGTGGCAATTAAGGCCATCCGATCAATTTTGATAAAAAAAAAAAAAAGCTAATTTGAACAATAGTCTTTTTATGTGACACGGCTCACTAGCATTGAAGTGGATTTTTTAAAAATATTTTTTTTGGTTTTTTCTTTTACTTTTCTTTACTTTTTTTTTCTTGATTGAGGGTCAGCAAGGGATGCCGATCAATCCCGCTAGCATTGAGTGAGGGCATCGCAGTGTTGGCCTAGATTTGGGCGAGGGCGAGGGCGCTCAAGGCCAGCAAGGGCTGTCAACCCTACATGGGAAAAAAAAAAGTAAAGTGAAGAAAATAACAAGAAAAAACCAAAACACAGTTATAAAATATATATATATATATATACATTAAAAAATTATCCACTTCAGCACCGGCTGTGTCACGTAAAACTTCCGGCCAAAACTGGCCAGATCAGCTAAATTGGCACAAATACAAAGAGGTTTAAGATTAAATTAGTCTAATTAAAAGATTTATGACTGAATTGACACTAATATAATAGCTTTTTATGAATTTTCTTATACTTTTTCGACGACATTATACTTTTATCCTGCATTATCTTGACTAATCAAATATGTGGAATGTGGATGTGCAAACCTCATCTTCTTAGCCCCCCGTTTCATTTTCCTTCCGATCAGATTCAATTGGGACAAGCTGCTCCATAGATGCATGGTAGATCAATCTGTTTTGCGATTGAGAGGAGGGTGTACCATAACATGGAGGTGAGTACTGAGACCGGATCATGATCCATGTCCTATAGCAGGCACCTTAGTAGGTCCGCCTAGCCTCGAAACACAAAATAAAAGGGCGCCTGCCAATATGTCTATCGGCCACGTTCAATTTAGTTAAGTTTGCACGAGAATGACATCCATAACCGAAAACTCACCGATGAAAGGAACAAAGAGGAAAAGTAATCCAAAAAGTCCGAAGACCAGAGGGACGATATTGTATTTTGGACCAAAGTTTAAGGATTATTTATACTGTTATCACAGTAATAAAGCAAGACGATGAATTGAAAGCATCGCACTTGATCCTGCATCGCCTTGACTCATCAAATCTGTGGAAGGTGGATGTGATCCATAAATGCATGGTACACCAATCTGTTTTGAGATTGAGAGGAAGGGTACCATATGATGGAGGTGAGCACCAAGACCGGATCATGATTCATGTCCTAGCAGTCGGCACCTCAGTAGGCCCGCCTAGGCTCGGAACACAAAATAAATGGGCATCGGCCGGTATATCGATCGGCCACATTCAATTTAAATAAGTTTGCATGAGAATGACATTCATAACTAAAAACTCATACTCGAAAGGAATAAGGACGAAAACAGAGTCGTCTTTTCAATCATGCAGGTCGAGGTTTTACACAGACACTTGATTCGGCTCGCCGGCTGATCAGGTCTAGTGGATACATTATCGTATTTTTCCAATTGCGCAGATCTACTTCGCACCAAAAGATGGTGGAAGCTGTGAAAGCTGTCCTGTATTCACAACATCTCAAGAGGGAGGGAGGTAACCGATGTTGATGGGCTTTGGCCGGCCCGTAAAAAGGACAGGCGTCCAATACTCTTGGGTTGATTTTGACAAGCACTTGGCCCATCAGGCCCAAACAGCTCCCCGAAAACGTGCTGGGGGAAATGAAGAGTTGCTCTTAGATTTTCCTTGGCGAGGCGAATTTCAATGCATATCTATCGACCGGATTAAGTTCTTGATCCATGATCGAGCTCAGGCGAGATCCTGTAGGAGCTGCTTTAGGCTGAACCGAACCGAACCGAACCACGAGGGCTACCCGAAACTCGAACGGTTCAGCCTGTCCTGGGCCGGTTCTGCCCTGTTTTGGAATTAGCCCTAGAGGGGGCAAGAAAAGCAATGCATTTTGTTCAACTGCTTCCATGATTGTCCAGTTTCTGTCTGTGAATTGACTTTACCACACCAAGCAGCTCTCGATCCTAGGCTTGTGGTTAACCTAACGGAGAAATCAACTCTACTGAAAAGCCGCAGGTTCTTGTCGGAAGGCTCTAAAGACTACATTGAAATATATCTGTTGGTCCATGAAACCCCTTATGCATATAAAGAGAATTAAAGATGTCCGTTACTCGCAACAGATCATTTGATGTGCAAACCATAACTAGGAGGGCAAACGATTCAAAAATGGTTCCTATACAGACATTGCTAAAATGGAGTATACAAACTTCAACTTCATAGTGAAGGAACCTTCTCGCAATGAGGATACTTCTGAGAAGCAATCTGAAAGATAAAATCAATGCATGTGGGTCGAAACAGATGCATCAAGAGCTAACATAAGACGGCGGTAACATATTTAAGAGCCTAGTGTCTGCTCTGAGTTAGCAATGGACTATCTCAACACCGCTGGTCGAGGAAGCTAGAGAGAAACTACATTCAATCCGGCAATGCAGAAATTCGACTTCAGTAAGTGAGATGCCATGCCAAATCCCCATTGCACCAGGACCAGTGAAACCAGTTCGAATGGCTGTCTGACTGTTTCAAATTTGCAGCAAATTATTGTCCAGTCATAACCAAATAGGAATAAAAGACAATCCCTGTTCATGTGGTCAAAATAATTTAGACGTCTACAAGAAGAATTTGCTAGAGGAGAAGAAGATATAACCCGTGGAACATGCAACCATATATACCAGACTAATAGCATAAGCAGAAAAGAATAAATTAAAATGATGGATGACGAAAATATAGATTTAAAAGAATTATCTTTATGAAAACACGATTGGGGTCTCTTGAAATCATGCACATCGCTAGATCCGGGATGCCTAGATTGAGTCAAACAATTGAGAGGAAAGACACTTAAAAAGTTAAAATGACAATGTGCCATGAATTACGATGGAAAAATGACAAGGCGAACAGATAAGACTCGAGAAGTGTGATTTGACTGCCTGGGAACAACATCACTTATGATTGCCTGAAGTGAAATCACAGAAAGTATGTTCTTACCATGAATTTCCAGCAGCATTGGAAATAATGTCACAGATAATCCGAGGATGAATACCAGCCTTGACGCCAAAACAGATTGCCTCTGCTGCAGTAACCAGATGAATTCTCTCAAGCAGATCGTTAACCAGATCCAACACTTAGCGTCTACACATTCGTTAGTCAAATAAAAGACTCTAAAAACCATTTATTCCTTGATGAAGCCCATCCAGGATACAGTTAACAGACATTTATGGACATCTCGACAAATATATCATCTCAAAGCACGACATGAACATCAGTCAGCAAAGGATACAAATTTATGCTTTAAACATACAAAAAACATAAACATTTCGTCCAAATACGTAGAGCTTTTCTGTAGTCAAGGTGAGCAGACCTTCGCGCCCCAATTTCTCCGTCAAATATGTATAGTTTGTCGGACATTGCTGCATACACAACAAAATCCAATACACTGTTGTTATATGTTTGTAACCCAAATAGTTAACATAAAGTCAGGAGGATGGTTAAACCAGAGAGAAAAGGTTTGCCCTAGCAATGGCATCTGACTTTCCTGATGAAGAGATCTAAACGACATCAGGAAGAGCAAAGAGAGAAGGAAGAAAAATCAAAAGCAGCTCTTCTATTTATTAACCAACAGACAGATATACAGCGAGGCTCTACATGCACAAACTGCAAAACAGTCAAAAAGAAAATGTCAGACTACCAAAAGCTTTCCGCCTAAATGCTCCAATGTACCCCAAGACATATGCAGCTTCTGCAAAGCAAACCTCAGGATTTTCTGCATGAAATAGACAGATCACTTCCGTTACTGATAGAGCAACGTTAATATGGTCTCACAATAAAACCCCAACTCAATCAGCATGGCCATTTTAAGTAACATGAGAAAACTCTCATGATGCCCACTTTTTAATTCCAACAGTGACACTGTTAACGCAAATTGCTCACGCAGTCTAATCTAGTTTGAATCATAGGAATCACGAGCGCGTGCGAACATTACAAATCCATACAGTCCACTGGAAAGGAAGTCGCCCATATTCAAGATGGTGACAACGCCACCAACAGGCTATTAAAGGGGACGAGATGAGTCTCCATCGAAGTAATTTGTATTGTTTATTTTTCATTTCGTGAAATCTGAATGAATTGTAAATATACAGTGTGATACAGTCTTTCAAAGAAGAAGATCTTATTTAACAGAAGGAAAACGACAGCATTGACCTCTTGGAAGACTTCATCAATTGAAGTTTTTAAAATGCGAGTTTCCATTCATGTTCTATTGAACTCTTGCTTTGCAGTTTGTTCTGAAATGAGATTGGTGGTCGATTCACTACGAAAGCAACTTGTGCTAAATGGGTAAATTTTGCTAAACTGCAGATGAACTGGTTCAGACATGATGAATATGTTATCTATGTAGAATCATCTACCCTGTGATGACAAGGCTCTGGGGTCATTTCGAAAGAGCTATGATAGAGAAAGCATCTTGAAAGTAGACAAATGGTACAAGCGGGAAGTAATCAGACAAGCGAAGAACAATCTATTAAGAAACTGTCGAAGGGAGCTCAATTATGGTTCATCATATGTGACAACCTAATTTATCGGGGAAATCGTAATGTACATGTTTGTAGTGCATGCCTAGAGGCACGGTGGCGGTAATGTCCTACAACCAAGTAATCGTTACCATTTAAAGCCTGGAGATTCGTACTTCAGAAGCTCTTCAAAAAGTTTGTCCAACTTCGCATTCTCATCCTTTGATCTTTAAATGGTAACCTCACCATGCTCCTAGGCATGCACTACAAGCATATACATTGTGATTTCCCTGTTAAATTAGCTGTTTGCCAATAGATTGTTCTTGGCTTTTGTGATTACTTTCCATTCATACCATTGTCTGCTTTCATAGATGCATTCTCCATCATAGCTCTTTCGAAATGATCCCAAAGCCTAGTGATCCCTGATTCTACATAAATAACACATTCATCATGTCTAAAGAAGTTCATCTATAGTTTAGCAAAATTTACTCATTTAGCTCAGGCTGCTTCCGTAGTCTAACTGCATTTCAGAACAAACTGCAAAACAAGAGTTAACATGAATAGAAAGTCGCATTTCACACAACTTCCATCTATCTGTACGTTTACAAGTCACTCAAATTTCACGAAATGAAAAATAAACAAAACAAGTTGCTTCAGACTCACTGCTTCCTTTTCAATCGCCTGTTGGTGCTGCCGGCAGCCTGAATCTCGACGCTGCTAGCAGCTTGATTCTCGATGCCACTGGCAGCTTAAATCGCAACAATGTTTTTGTGTAACATGGCTTTGGGAAGAATATGTTGGGGGTGCACATGGTAATACTTTTGAAAGTGAATTTTTGCTTCAAAAGTACTTTTGGAGTAAAAATTCGTTTGGCAATGTAACTTCTGAAACAGAAATTCATTTGATAAAAAATTTTACTTCTAGAAGAAATTTCTACTTCTAAAGTGAATTTTTATTTCTAAAGTTATTTTTTCCTAATTTGAGAAGTTAAAAAGAATTTATTTTTCAACTCAAGAAGTACTTCTTTGACTAAAAAAAAAATCAAGAAGTGCTTCTTGTATCACTATCTTTTCATTACCTTTCACCCTCTTTTCGACCACGCCCACTTTCGTCGAACTTTGCCGCCGCCCATTGCTAACCATCCCCATCCACTGCCAACCGTTCACCACCTTCACTGCTGATCACCACAGCTGTCACCCATTACCAACCAACTACCGCCCGTGGCTGACCACCACCAACCTTCGCTGACCGTTGCCTACAACCATTGTCACCCGCCAACCACTACCGTCGTCAACCACCACCCACTATTAGCCACCACCAACCACTGCCACCATTGACCTCCACTAGTGACTAACAATCTCTAACCATCGCCGACTACCGCTAATCGCTGCCCCCTCCGTCAATCGTCGACCACCACATTGCCTATTGTCACAATCTACTGTCAACCTCTGCCAACCACCGCCATCAAGTCGACGTCTCTAGCCGCTAAAGTAAAAAATAAATAATAAATTTTATTTTAAAAAGTAAATAATATTTTTAATAATAAAAATTATTTTAAAAATTTAAAAATATTTAAAAATGAAGTGGAAATTTTTCGGCCGATGACAATAATTTTTTAAAGAAGATTTTGTATAAATAATGTTTCAAAAGTAGAAATTTTCAATCATTACCAAATAAATTTCTCTGATCAGAAATCAACTTCTATAGTAAAAGTAGAAAAATCAACTTCTATTTCTAGGTAGAAATAGAAAAATGAACTTCTGATCCGAACTAAATTTCTGAAGCAAAAGTGTTGCCATGCATGCCCATAGGGCTTTTCCCTTGGTTTGCCAACTCTTTTCTCACTCTTGGGGTAAAAATAACCCGGATTGGGCCATCGTTTGTGTCCAGATTGAAAGAATTTACAGGATAACTTTTCTTTATTTTTTTTTAACGAGAATCCTCTACAATTCAAACATTGTGATAAATTCGACGAGTGGAATTCTGTTTTAGAAGAATAAAATCAAGTTATGGTGTTATAGAACTTCTATTTACAATCCTCTGAAGTTTAATCCGTGAAAAAACCACGTTACCTATAATTATTGTATTCAAATTCTTTTTCGATTGAAATTCTTTGGTTAAGTATATGGATAATTTGAGATGCATTGATTAACAAAGATTATCAACAACTTTCAAACTCATTACAAGTGTTCTTCAAAAAAATTCATAAGAGGCAGTAAAAGTTGTGTACGGAGCTTGATTTAATGTTAAAAGTTTTCATCAACTCACTTAAGTGCCAAATAAAAAATAATAATAATCACTTAAAATGCCTTTAGAGAGAAGTTCCGGCCAAAAGCGTTTGTATCGACATGCTATTTTAATTTTTTAAGTGATATGCTAATTATCTTTTTTTCCAATTACCTTCTTCCTTTAGTTAGTTGTTAGACCGCCGACCAGCCAGAGGGAGGGTAGGGGCCTATGAGGGTAAGGGCGAGGCTTCGCTAGATCTGGGCGAGGTCAAGCTCATCCAACTATGGCAAGGCCGATCTCGCGACCTTGTCGGAGCTCCCCTAACCAACCAAAGGAAGAAGGGAGAAAAAAAGAAAAATAAACTAAAGTAATGCCTTAAATGCTAACTAGACCTCTAGTGAGCCACATCGAATTTCCAACTAAGCACATCAGAGTTAACACTTAAGTGATTGGTTTTCTAAAAAAAATGACAATTAAATGATTAAAAAATGAATAATATCACCAAAAAGTATACATGTGATAAATTTACTCAAAATAATTTTTGAGTACAAAAACTTCCAAGCTGGTACACTTGTAACAAATTTATCTCAAACTAGTACAATTATGAAAAATTTATTCTTCATTAGTTTTCATTAAATTTTATCATCAAATTACATAATTGAATGACACGTCACAATTGCAAGATGTATATGTTACCCTTTGTTTGTTACCAGTGTATCAATTTAGGGTTTTTCGTCGTATTAACTCAATTTAACAAAAATTAATAGATGATAAATTTATCACATGTACACCAATTTAAAATTTTTTGTAGTAAAAAAAATCTATTTGAGGTAAATTTGTTACAGTTGTACTAGTATGGGATTTTTTGTGGTAAAAAAAATATTTTGAAATAAATTTGTCCAGTGTACCGATTTTGAGTTTTTAAAGGTTAAAAAAATAATTTGAGTAAATTTTGTCACAGATATACCAGGTTGAGACTTTTCATGGTATTAACTCAAAAAAAAAAAGGCCCCGAAATGAAAGCCATACACAAATAATAACTTTCATCCTTTCCATCAGTGATCAAGATGAATTCGTGCCCTTGAAGTTATTTTTTATCATTTAAGTATGTTAGGATGAGGAAATAGATATGCGCGGGAAAAGTAGTAAAAAAGCCATAAACCTATTGCATGATGTCAATTCATTCCTAAACCCAATGCTAATTTAGCTCCAAACCAATCCATTTTTGTTGAAAATAACTGACATGGACTCCAACTGTCCCACATGGTACAGTCCACACCGACAAGGACATTTTCAAATGCTTTATTAGTATTTTTAAAAAATATATTAATAATTTTAAAAAAAATTTCTTTTTCCCTTTTTTCTCCTTTCTTCTTCATTCTTTTTTACTTCCCTCTTCAACGTTGCAGGTGGCCGGTAGTAGTCTCTGCACTAGAATGTCTGGCCTCGTCATGCCAACGGCGAGCCTCGCCACAGTGAACCTTGCCGAGGTCAAGGTGGCCTCAATCGATGTTGCCCAAACGAAAGCGATGCCCAACGAAGCCTCCTTGGCTTGGGCGAGCCTCGGCCAACCTAGATCTAGCAATGCCAGCCCATGTGACCTCCATTGCCGCCGCCAATGCCAACCCACAATCTTCACGAACGGCGAAAGACATAATGGAGAGAGATGGCAGCGACAACTCAAGTGATGAGAGCGTGTTGTTTGACGATGGCTAGAAGCATAACGGCGAGGCATCATTGTGGCCTCAACCAGGTGAGGATAGCCTCACCGAGCCTCATCATCGCCTGGGCAATCTCGATGGCAACGGCGAGGCTCGCCCTCATATGTGCTCACCTCCGGTGAGGCCAGCCGTCTCGAAATGTAGCGTGTGGCCAGGTGGTGGCCAACCACCTGCATCGTAGAAGAGGGAAGGAAAAAAGAACGAAGAATAAAGGGAAAAAAGAAAACATTAAAATTTTTAGAAATATATTAAAAAATGTCTACATTAATGGCGGTCATATCACGTGAGACAATCAATATCATGTTAGCGATTTCCAACTAAAATTAATCGAA
Source organism: Psidium guajava (assembly GCA_016432845.1). Classification (NCBI taxonomy): domain Eukaryota; kingdom Viridiplantae; phylum Streptophyta; class Magnoliopsida; order Myrtales; family Myrtaceae; genus Psidium; species Psidium guajava. The sequence goes on from CM028228.1 coordinate 39,508,407, forward strand.
TGTACTCAATTGACACAAATACAAAAGATTTAGAGCTAAATTGACAATAACAAAATATTTAGGACTAAATTAACATCAATACAATGAGTTTAGGACTCTTTTGACACTTTCCCAATATAGGTGTATATTGCCTTGATCAATTCGTCCTCTTGAGTTTATTCGCGCTCTCGATGACGTCTCGTGCACGATAAAAGCTTTTAATGCATAACAAAGTTAGATTATCAGATTGCAAACTAACCTTGTATAGAGACAGCCAAATTAAATTTCTCACGCCCTCCTTCCCCCAACTCATGGGTTCTCTTTTTTGCATCTCTTCTTTCTACAAATTCTTTGCTAGTAGGTATGGGGTTGGCACAGGTCTTCTCATCCAACCGGCCTTTAAGTAAAAGGGAGTGTTAAAAGATCTGAAATCAAATTCATACCCATTTTAAGGGGAAATTACCAAAAAAAAAAGTCATAAATCTAATATAATTTTACCAATTCAATTTTACGATTTTTTTGGTAATTTTCCTCCCATTTTAGAGGAGACGATAAATGACCTTTTCATTACTTCAATGGGGTGGGCACTGCCAAATAGCGTGCCAGACCAAAAATTGCTTCACTGTCTTAGCTCATCAACGTATGCCTGCTGCTTCTGACGTATTTGCTTACAAAGAGAAAGGCGAAGGCTAATGTAACCGCCGCCAAGTATAAACAGCATACCGAAGTGAGATGATTTCCCTTATGAATTGATTCCGTGGCCGATTTCAAGCAGAACGAGACGACGATCTTCTCCCAGGCTAGACCATCCTTCGTCTCCGTGGCCAATTTCAAGCAGAATGAGACGATGTTCTTCTCCCAGGCTAGACCATGCTTCGTCTCCCAAGGAGTGTTGTGTGCCCTACCCATTTCGAGGTCTAGAGTGGACGGCGCCGGCAGTTGCGACTGCAGCAGCTACTGTCGGGAGGATGTTATTGCTGAGAGATCTGGAAAGACAGGATGTGTGAAGGTCGTTCTTGTGTTGAGCAAGGTGAAGAAATTGGATGTCCAACTGCCCAATTCTCTTGTAACAGCCCAAACCCAAGGACCTAGACTCACAGGTGGAGGAAGATTCCCTGCATATAAAGACATAAATCCCATTGGCAAGTGATATGAGATACTTTAACACTTCCTCACACATGAAAGTTGAATTAGGAACAACCACAAGAAATTTGACAAAGGAGAGACCTCACATGCGAAATAAATTGGAGCGGAACCTAAGTCTAATGTCATATTAGAATGTCCAATCCAAATACCGAAACTTATAGGTAGACAAAGACCCGCATGTATGTAACGTTATATCTGGCCACCAAATACAACCTATAGGAACAACCACAAGAAATTTGACAAACGAGAGACCTCACATGCGAAATAAATTGGAGCGGAACCCAAGTCTAATGTCATATTAGAATGTCCAATCCAAATATCGAAACTTATAGGTAGACAAAGACCGCATGTATGTAACGTTATATCTGGCCACCAAATACAACCTATAGGATTTTTGGATGGATTTGAGATTCAAATGGAGTAACCCAAACTCTTTACAACTCATATAAGCAATCCACCCTGTACAAAGGACACAATTTCTATTTCGAGAACAAAGTAAGCATATGGCATGTGCAGGAAGGGCACAAGAGAAGTACACACAGCCACTGAAGGCTTTGGAGGATTTAGATTCGAACAAAAACTATCAAACCTGCCATAATTCGCAGCAGATCATTTGATGTGCAAACCACAACAAGAAGGCAAACAAGTCAAAATGGTTCCTATAAAGACATGCTAACATGAAGTATAAAAAATTCAACTTCATAAGCCATTGCCCCGCAAGCCCACAGCCAAAAACAGCAGAGGGGAAGACTTGGATAAAACAAGCACAAAGAGTCATAAAACTACGCAGAGTCGTCTGAAGAAAACCTAATATTACACCAAGTTTTATTCTCCCAACAGTTAACAATTTGGGCACTTTAGGAATAAAACTTCCTTTTACCCTTACCAAAAGAAATGAGCCTGTAAAGAATTCAATCATCCTTGCTACAAGTACAAGGTATAGGGTCTCTCTGATGTCACTATCTACATTTTTACACAACTTAATACGCAGTCGACTTCTACAAAATAATGCCGCCCTCAACGCATGATTAGAAGCCAATTCATGCTCTCCAGGTCCTTCCCCGCTCATGATACCGCATCATTAGCAGGTACTTCATAACGACAAACAGGACATGTATTCCTCATGTGCAGCCACGTCACAATACAATTGGTGTGGTATCCATGGTTGCAAGGTAGCTGCATTGTGATGTCCCCAGCCATAAATTCGTCCTTGCAGACTGGACAAAGCCCGTCCTTTCCATCCACATCCTCTTGAGTCAAAGCCAACGTCGGTAGATTCCGGATCACTGCTTCAGAAGCCGGTGACCCTCCCACCAGAGAACTCTCGTTCTCAGTAAGCTGACTGAACATGGTCTCATATTCTGCAGAAAATAAGTAATCATCATCATCAAAGTAAGTTTCCAGCTCATGATCCAACCCTGCTGTTGCTACTAAATTATCTGAATTCAACAAAACCTCCCATCTCAAGTTCCCAAAGCCACTAACTACTTCGACACTCAAATCTTCCCCTTCATCTGCAATAATAGGCATAGAAGATTCAGAAATGGATCCATCATCATTGGGAGGATCGCCAAACAAGCTCGATATCTCTCCATCATCGATGCAACTCTCGACTTCCTCCCATTCCAAATCAAGATCCTCAACCTCTCCGGCATCCACTTCCGATGGAAGGGATTCATCCCAACACAAAGGAACACGACAAAAATAGCCATCCTCATCGATCATGTGATTCAAACTCAATTCATCGTCTGAATTTCCACAAACCCCCAATTCATCCTCCAACTCCAAATCAGAATCGAACCCAACATCACGAATACCACTCCGACACTGCTCCATTTCACAAATCGTCATCCCTGCTTCACAGAAATCCAACCCAGAAGCCCCAGTCTCCATTAAAATCTCATCTTCACAACAATCCTCGTCTACAAATCTACAATTCTCGTTCCCACCCACGCCAAACCATAACCCGATCCCTAAATCTACATCCACATTATCCATACAAACGTCATCATTCGCATCAATCGCCCCGAAATCCAACCTATTTACCTCTTCGGACACCGAATACGCGTCGCCCACGACCAGCGGCCGCTCGACGAACAGATCCATGCCGGAACTGGCCTCGCCGTCGAGCTCCCGGAACAGATCGACGGAGTCGGAATCCGAAGCGACGTCGCCGCCGCCTTTCAGGGCTCCGATTCGATCAGCGGCGATCGGATCGCGGACGGGCAACGTCGGGTCGTCATCGGAATCGTAGAGATCGAACGTGCCGCGGGCGCGACGGCGCTGACGGTGGGAGAAGCCGGGAGGAGGGTCGAGCTCGAGGGAGCGTGAACGGCGGAGGCTGCGGCGGCGGCGATCGAGGTGGCGGAGGCGGGAGATCGTGGCCTCTGCTGACATAACTTCTTTGCGCGTTGAGGTTCGCCGGGGGTAGAAAGATAGAGAGGAAGGTGGGTTGGGAGGTGACGTGGAGATCTCGGAATTCCAAGGTTCTTCTTCTCTCTTTTTCTTTGACTTTATTATTTAAAAAAAAAAACAATCTGTATACCAAGGATCATAGTTGGAAGGAAATTGACATGACACCAAGCAATTCATGATAAATGTGGTAATAATAACTATATCATAGTATACAAAATTACCTAATCATAGTAGAGAATGATGTCCAAATAGGTTCGAAATTACCTGTGCTTTCGATCCTTCAGCTATGTTTTTCTCTGGTCGATGACATTGAATGACGGACAATATTATTAGGTTCATTGCCGGTGTGGAAAAATAAATTAAATTCAATGCATACATTATTATATGGATGACATATCAGATAATTGTGTGACCTAATTCATCCATGTGATGCTATCCCAACTATGAATATGTCGAAAAAAAAACTTTTATAGTGATGGTGGACCGATAAAAATCCTTATATCATTGCATTGGAGAAATCGGCATCTACGCTTTCTAGGTCATAAACAGCTCTAGCAAAAGAAAATCCGAGACAATGCTGACAAGAGTTAGTTGGGACTTGCGTAGATCCGAACTCATCGAGCGGTGTCTAGATGTCTCCTACACATGATTGATCCTAATGTCCTCTAGCGGTGAAAAATGTTTTCAACATCGACGACATTTTAAGTCTAAATGGTTTCTCGAATGATAAGAATATTTTTCGTTCATTCACTTTTATAAGTAATACAAATTGTCGTTTTCGTGAAAAGCATTTTGGAGAAAGGAAATGGCGATTTCAAATTAAGAATATACGAGTAATTCCTTGGATAGAGTCAAGTGCCGAAAGAATGGTCTTACATTCTCGCCTGTTCCCTTTAGAAGGTGATCAAGATGCGTTGGGGCTCTAATCAAGCCTTCGTTAATACAGATAGATTAGGCCCTTCAGCAAGTATGATACGAGTCCTAACAACCTAATTCAACCTGCTAATGTTAATTAACTCGAAAACCCACTAAATGAGTTTATCTCGAATGCTAAGCTTGGGCCTAATTTGTAGGCCCAACTAAACTTGACCATCAGGCAGGGCAACAATATTCTAGATGGGCTTGGTTTGATCATATTGAATACCGTGAGGATATCTATGGGAAAATTGCCTAAAAAGCCTCAAACCAACTATACGGTGGGTAATTCAATTCTAAATCTTTTAACTATGTCAACTTAGTCCTAAACTTTTAATTATGTCAATTTAGTCTTAAACCTTTAGAGTTTTGCCGATTTATTCCTAAATATTTTGAAATTTTGTCAATCGTAAACCTATATTGGCAGAAAAGGCTACATTAACAAAAGATTACATTAACAAATTATCAAAAGGTTATGATTAAATTAATATAATTAAAAAGTTTAGGTCTAACTGACAAATCACCAGAAGATTTAGCACTACGTTGTCATAATTTGAAATGCTTATGATTGAATTGACCATCTATCCCCAATATCTAGTATAACATATAAAAAATTAACAATGTACAATGCCGAGAGAATCAATCGTCTACATCCAAATAGAAACACTTGCTATTTTAGATGTAGATCTACTGAGTTTTAATAAGTGGGCGTTCTCTAATATATCTTGACTTAAATAGACTAATGACCAAGTTTCGACCAAAGCACTTGTTAATAGGGGTGAGTAAATCAGACCAACTAGATTGAGATCCCCCGAACCGAACCGGGACCAATGGTTCAGTTCCTGGTTCTAGGGGATCCGGTCCAGTTCTCGATTCCAAAGACATAGGATCGGACCGGACCACTCTGATTGGAACAGTTATTTTTTTTTAATTTTTCAAAAGAGTCCTAATGTTTACTTGTTAAGAAGTCTCACGGTGTAATGTCCATCACTCAATGAAATTACAAAATGTTTCAACCTAAGTTCTAATTGTCTTGACGCGATGCAAAGGAAATATTTTCTTCAAAAGAATGATTAATGAGAAAGTAATTATGGTGCACTTTTTTTGTGTGCATGTTGCCGGTCCAATGAAATCACTCGAGAAGTGGACCAGGCCGACGGTCCGATTCCCGATTCTAGCAAATTGGAAATGAGGGTCTCCGATCCGGTTGTTGACACCTGATTTTTAATCATTTTTTTCTATTGCTAAAATAATAAAAAATCCATAAAAATTCATAAAATTGAAAAATCAACTTTGGGGACCTTAGCCAAGCCTAGGGAACCAATTTTGACCAAAAAACGATTTTTCATATTTTCAGTATTTTTACGTATTTTTTATTTATTTATTTTCGAAAATTAATAGAAAATTCATAAAAATTCATAAAATTGAAAAATCAACTTTGGGAACCTTAGCCAAGCCTAGGGAACGAATTTTGACCAAAAAATAATTTTTCATATTATATATATTTTAATTTTTTTAAAAAAAAATACAAAAATATTTGAAAATTTTGGAAAAATAACATTTGAGGCCAAAAAATACACAAAGATAGTTAATATTTTTATTTTAAATCTATTTTCATATTGGCCATCGCAAATTCAGAAAAATCCAATTCGAGTCACGTGTTCCTTCACGAGTATAATCTCGAATCGGGCCTAAAAAAATTTAATTTGAGTCAACTTATTTTTAACTTTCACTTTTTATGAGTTGTGACATTGTCTTCTAATATTTTAAATTTTCATCTTGGCCCAATTATACCCAGAATGACTTAATTTTGCAAAAGGGCTTTAATTAAATTATGCATTATTTTCAGCGACAAGAAATGAGCTTAAATTTGACATGTGGTAAATTTTGGTGTGTCAAAAATTGTGAGGAGATTTGGACTTAAAGAAATATATTTTTTTCAGGGACTGAATTGTAAATACTTAAAATTCAAGGACTAGAGTGCAAATACCTAACTCTTGAAGGATTATTTTACAAATAATAAAAAGAAGAGTTAGTGGATAAATTAGAATAGAGAAGGGAAGATGAAGAAGAGGAGATGAAGAAGAGAAGTTGGAGAAGAATGGATGGAGAAAATAAGATAAGAATAGAGAAGGGAAGATGGAGATGAAGAAGAGTTAGTAGAGAAATTAGAATGGAAGATAAGAATAGAGAAGGGAAGATGGAGATTAAGAAGAGTTAGTGGAGAAATTAGAATGGGAGATAAATATGGAGAAGGGAAGATGAAGATGAAGAAGAGTTAGTGGAGAGATTAGAATGTGAGATAGAGATGGAGAATGGAAGATGAAAATGAAGAAGAGTTAGTGGAGAAATTAGAATGGGAGATAGAGTTAGTGGAAAAATTAGAATGGGAGATAGATGAGTAGGTTATAAAAGGAGGAAGAAGTGAGCTTGAGAAGGGATTTTTTTTTAGAGAGAAAATTTGAAGTGTTTGGGAGGATTCTTGAGAGAGAAAATTTGAAGTGTTTGGGAGGATTTTTTTTGGAGAGAAAATTTTGGATGTTTGAGAGAGTTTTGGGAGATTGAAGAAAAATTTGAGAGAAAGAAAATACCAAAAGAGAGAGAATTTTGAAGATGATGGGAGTTCAAAGCTAGGGATTATCATCACAAATTCCTTCATCGATCAATATAAATCAAGAGTTCATCTTCGTCAACGAGCAAGCAAATTCGAGCTAAGTGTTTTTATTTATTCATTTGTTTATGGTTTTACTTGCAAATTAGCACGAATTGTATACACTTTCTCCATCTCCTCTTTTTTTTTTCATATTTTATGTCAGGAGAAGGATATCTCTACGTCAACAGCAAAAATCTCGTAGAGATGCAAAAATCGGCCCAGACAAGCTTCTAAACTGTCCACCGATTTTTCAACTGATCTGTGACTAAAAGTCCCTCTTAATTCAAAAGAAACTCTCTATATTGGGAACATAGAGAGCGAAAATCAATTATAGAAATCCCTCCCAAAAAAATGGGAGATAAGTACTCTTTCCACTCTTCTGGTTTTAGGTGCAAATTAGCACATATTTTGTATACTGACATTTCACTCTATTTTATGTCAGGAAGCCGCAGCTTTATATCAATGGTCAACCCTATGGAAGCACAAAATCGGCTTGGAGGAGTCCTCAAGCGCGCACAAATTTCAAATTGTTGAATCAATTCGTTGTATTTTATTTTAAAGAATTCATACCCCAGAATGGAGAGGACAAAGTCCATCCGCAATTTAAATACCTGCACCATAAATCCCAAAGGGAAGAGCCAAGCCAATGCTTAGCCTCCCATTGGAGGTTTTTACTTACAGTAGTTAAATACCTGCAACTTAAATACCTGTACCTTAAATCCCAAAGGGAAGAGCCAAGCCAATACTTAGCCTCCCATTGGAGGTTTTTACTTACAGTAGTTAAATACCTGCAACTTAAATACCTATACCTTAAATCCCAAAGGGAAGAGCCAAGCCAATGCTTAGCCTCCCATTGGAGGTTTTTACTTACAGTAGTTAAATACTTGCAACTTAAATACATGTACCTTAAATCCCAAAGGGAAGAGCCAAGCCAATGCTTAGCCTCCCATTGGAGGTTTTTACTTACAGTAGTTAAATACCTGCAACTTAAATACATGTACCTTAAATCCCAAAGGGAAGAGCCAAGCCAATGCTTAGCCTCCCATTGGAGGTTTTTACTTACAATAGTTTAAATACTTGCAACTTAAATACCTGTACCTTAAATCCCAAAGGGAAGAGCCAAGCCAATGCTAGGCCTCCCATTGGAGGTGTTTATTCACTGTCATGTACTTCCTATAATTTAATTTTTGAATCATCAGACCCAAAAGATAAGTAGGTTGTAATACTGCACAGAAGTCGTTAACACACTCCTTCTTTCGGCTTCAGGGAATCTTTAACACTTAAAAAAATATAACAAATAAAAATATATACCATCCATGCATCCTATTTAAAAAGTGAAAACACAAAAGAGAATACCCTACTATAGCCTTAGGAATAAACCAAGCCTGAGTTGCCGAATTAGGATATCCATGAAATTAAGGTACCGAAAGGGCATTAGTTTTAATTAACTAGTGTAACCAAGTCCCCGAGCTCCTAATCTCTGGTTCGCAGGAATAAATTAGTTCTCCCGCTAATTTATTTAGGTTTCTAATCGACCTACCAAGAACGATTAGTGGCGACTCCAAATTTTAAAATCATTTAAACAAAAACAAAAGTTGCGATTCGGTAGGGCTTGGGAGGGTCCGCGTTAGGTTAGTCAAATCTAATTAACCTAATAATCCGTTAACCCCCTTTAAAATTTTAAATTTTTTTAGAGGGTCGCGACAGACTGGCGACTCCACTGGGGAATAGAGATTTTTAAATTTTCGAAAAAAGATACCAATTGGAATACTTAAATTTTTTCGAAATTTTAAAAGTCTTAGTGGACTTAGGCCAATGAAAATTTCATGGATATCTCGCTTCTGGCGATCTTGCTTGGGACTCATTCTGTAGGTGTTATATGTTTTTGCAGGATGGGAGTTATAAGGAGCGGAGTGTTTGGCTAACCCATTTGTTTTGCAGGCTCGGTGTTGGGATTATGTTTAATTTCACACATTTTTAGAAGCGCTGTTTTGATATCAATTGTTGTGCATGTCTTGCATATTCTGAGGATCACAACACCTGCACACACAAGCGTCTAAACCCAAGTCGCGAAATTTTTCCTAAGTAACCATAGATAGGGATCGAATATGCAACGCTCTTGCGTCGATTGCGCTTGGGTTGACCATATTTTATCCCGCTCATTATCTGAATTGACAATTCTTCCCATTGTGATTTGATTACGCGGAGGGTAAGGTTGTCAATTCAGATAGTGGGGGCCTTTTAGGTCCATACCCTGTCTCTCCTTCTTTTATTTTCTAAAGTCCACTCCTCACTTGAGTCATGCGCATGACTATGTGATTTGCATTTCTCCAAGGTAAAAGTAAGTTCTCTAATTTTATCTTGTATTTATTTTCGGTCGGTCCATGCTAGGTGTTAGTTAGTTTTTGAGCTTGATATTACGACCATTCTTTTAAAAGAAAATAAAAATTAAATTTGTCCCTCATTTCTTTTTAATTTTTTTTTTTTGAAAAATGATGTGAAAAAATCCCTTCATGGGAATTTTATTAACCAATAAGGGATTTTTGTCATGTTTTTATTGCTTCAATAAAAATGAAATTTTCCTGAAAAAATTTTCCTCTGAAAATTTATTTCAATAAAAAGAAAAATTCCTTAAAAAAAACTCTAGTAAATATCAAGTGATTTTATCACATTTTTCAAATTATAAAAACTTGCAAGAAAATTCTTCTCGAGAAGTTCGCTCATGTTTTTCTAAGAAAAGTTTCTCTAAATAAAATTAGACTAATATCTCGGGGGAATTGTATTGACCAATAAGAGATTTTTGTCATGTTTTTCTTGCTTCAATAAAAATGAAATTTTCCTGACAAATTTTCCTCTGAAAATTTATTTCTATAAAAAGAAAAATTCCTTAAAAAAAAAACTTTGGTAAACATCAAGTGATTTTATCACATTCTTTCAAATTATAAAAACTTGCAACAAAAATTCTTTTCGAGAAATTCGCTCATGTTTTTCTAAGAAAATTTTCTCTAAATAAAATTAGACTAATGTCTCGGGGGAATTTTGTTAACCAATAAAGGATTTCTGTTATGTCTTTCCTGCTTTAATAAAAATAAAATTTTCCTGATAAATTTACCTCTGAAAATTTATTTTGATAAAAAGGAAATTCCTTCAAAAATTTTAGTAAACATCAAGAGATTTTGTCACATTCCTTTAAAAAAATAATAAAAAAAAGAGTAATAAATCTGCAAAAAAAATTCTGTATCAGAAATTAACCCATTTCTTCCTAAAGAAATTTTTTTTTTCTAATTTCTCTATAAAATAGAAAAAATAAAATTGGACTAATATAGGAGTCATGGACCGACATTCCTTGTGTCGCATACTAATTATATCCTTTTCTTTTGCAGGGAGATTCTAGATACCCAGACGGGTGTAAAAATTAAGTTCAATAATATATTAAGAATCATCTTCAGAAATACCAAAAGACGAAAAACACCAAGGCTTCAACCGTTAATTCAGGGGGGCAAACGAACACTGTCCATCTTTGACAGATAGAGTTGTGTCAATCCGTAAACTTGTATGGGCAGTGTATTGTGATATGATGGTGGACTTATACTGATTAAACACGGGGGCATATTTAATGTATTACAGAGGATCCCGCGTCTTTTGAAAAACAATATGGATTATATAATCAGAAACCATGAAATAAGTACCTTAACCTGATTAAATCAACCAGAGACCGGTCTTAAAATTTCCTCGGATCCGAAACACACGGAGGGTTTTAGAGGACCGAGGTTCTATTAATGAATGTGACCCACAAGTATTTCTCCCAATGCTACAGGCGCCCGACAAGAGCAAGTGGGCACCGAAAGAAACAAAACACGGTTGAAGTGGGGCACGCAACAAATGGCCGAATTTATTGGCACACTAATTAAGTGGTGGTAGCTTTATTAATTTACATGATTGAACGCGGGTCTCTAGACGGCTGGTGGAAAGCCACACTGAATGCCTCTCTAATGTTCTTGATATCATCGTCTACCGCAACCCGCGAGAGCATCATGAAGAAGATTAAACCTAGACGAATACGTCTACTTAGTTTCATCGCACGTTCTCGCCTTTTGTCGATGTCCAAAATTAATGCACAAGCTAGAAGTAATCATTTCCCTTTCCCCCCTATTAAATGCTCGGAGCCGTTAACCGCACCAAACTCGAAAAAATTAATATCGAGACGAAATCTGCGTAAATTTGAAGGGTAAATCCGTATCGTTCCAATTTACCCTTAAATTGCTCCGGTTTTAAATTTGATCCCTTCTATTTTCAGGAATTTGCAAAAGCGACTCGAGAATACAGTTGTATCCAAAAATCAAATTTCCTAGTCGGGCTAAATTGGGGGCAAATCAACTCATGGACATTACCACGGGATGGACAGCTTCGGTTAAAGAAAAATACAAGCGAAAGATCCGAACAATCTCAGACATGGGTAATTCTGTATCGTTCTAATTTGCACATAATCATCTCGAGTCCTGAATTTTTTTATTCCATTCTTAACAGGGATTGCAAATTACCTCGAGAAATATCGTAACAAGGCCCAAGGTGATACAACAGGGCCGCGTTATCCCCAAGGATTAACCTTTGAAAAGAAAACCCCATGGACACCTATGGTCCAATGGACCGAATGGAATACTCAACGAATAATACCGAAGTCAATATTTTGCCACATTCTCGGCTTAATGGTGAAGCATCCAACAAAAGTCGAAGAAAACTCAACCCAGCAAAATTGGTAAAAGACTTGTCCAAGGCATTCAAGATGAAGGGTAAATCAGTATCGTTTCCAATTTATCCCTTTTAATACCGGTTGACATGTCTTCTTTTCTTGTTACAGGAAATATTTATACTAACATGTAACATGTTGGAGGAGACAAATCCAAAAGAAAATGATGATCATTTGACAAGATCTATTCTGGTGAAAAATGGGGGGCATTTAACTGCTAAACCATGGCGGTCGCTGTCACTAAACAAACCAAAATGCTCCCTCACCCATATGCCTCATCGTGCAGGGGCAAAACTTGAGACAAACCGCTCCTCGACATAAGGAGTGGGCTTCCCAATTTGTTCAATCCACCCACATACCAGGGGCAATTCAAATCCGCCCATGTTTGCACATTATATAAACACACGTAATGCTAAAAAATTGTCACATCTGCATTGTGCTTACACAGTTCATGAATTATGTATGACTATTCCGTGTGTTTAACTTACCAACTCCAACTTAGAGCATAAACTGCACAGGAGACATCAAATGTGCAGAATGGGGCATGACAGGATGAGGAAAGGCAAACCATTTCCACGCAAGTCTAACATTTTAATTTATAGATAAACAGTCTTTCCCCAGAGTGAGAGAAGGCCCTTTCGGATTGAAGTCCCCCATTCAGATTACATTCGAGGCGTTCATACTATGAGAACCTCCTTAAACAGAATTGGTAATGCAAGCTTGACAGAATAGTTTTGCATGATCCATATTTGGATTGATTGCATCATGAGTTATCACACAGACTACTTCTAATCATTGCCGACTTGGTTGAATAGTTTTACATGAACCGATCAACTCATTGATGAAAATGCTTGCACATGTTACCTCTGATACTGCCTAACAGGCAACACATTCCCAATGTTCAAACTACCTTCCAAAGTCTTGAAATTCATTCAGCGATTATTGAATGAACAAGCCTGGTTGTCGAGAAGCCACCAAGCATTTCTTCCAAATTCTCAGGTAAGTATATCTTCAACCTGAACCTTTCAAGAGAATGAATTCTGACGGTTGTTGGGGTACTCGAATCCATTGCGGTACATACAGGTATCCACCTTCTTCAATAAAGCATGATTTGTCTCAAGGACAGAAATGTTCGAGACCTTTTGATCTCTGCCTCTTTGGTTTATTCCTAAAGCGACAGGATAATATAATTTGGGTTTGAGCTTCTGCAGGATTCCTGATCTTTCCAGATTCCAGAATGGCACCCTTTGAGGTACACCAAGTCCTTCTTACAGGCAAAATAAGTCCTTCTTACAGGCAAACCAAGTCCTTCTTACAGGCAAATCAAGTCCTTCTTATAGGCACAAAGTCCTTCTTACAGGCAAATCAAGTCCTTCTTACAGGCAAAACAAGTCCTTCTTACAGGCAAATCAAGTCCTTCTTACAGGCAAAACAAGTCCTTCTTACAGGCAAAACAAGTCATTCTTACAGGCACAAAGTCCTTCTTACAGGCAAATCAAGTCCTTCTTACAGGCAAAACAAGTCCTTCTTACAGGCAAATCAAGTCCTTCTTACAGGCATAAAGTCCTTCTTATAGGCAAACCAAGTTCTTCTTACAGGCACCAAGTCCTTCTTACAGGCAAACCAAGTCCTTCTTACAGGCAAAACAAGTCCTTCTTACAGGCACAAAGTCCTTCTTACAGGCAAATCAAGTCCTTCTTACAGGCAAAACAAGTCCTTCTTACAGGCAAAACAAGTCCTTCTTACAGGCAAATCAAGTCCTTCTTACAGGCATAAAGTCCTTCTTATAGGCAAACCAAGTTCTTCTTACAGGCACCAAGTCCTTCTTACAGGCATAAAGTCCTTCTTACAGGCAAACCAAGTCCTTCTTACAGGCAAACCAAGTCCTTCTTATAGGCACCAAGTCCTTCTTATAGGCAAACTAAGTCCTTCTTACAGGCAAACCAAGTCCTTCTTACAGGCACAAAGTCCTTCTTACAGGCAAATCAAGTCCTTCTTACAGGCACAAAGTCCTTCTTACAGGCACAAAGTCCTTCTTACAGGCAAATCAAGTCCTTCTTACAGGCACAAAGTCCTTCTTACAGGCATAAAGTCCTTCTTACAGGCAAATCAAGTCCTTCTTACAGGCATAAAGTCCTTCTTACAGGCAAACAAAGTCCTTCTTACAGGCAAATCAAGTCCTTCTTACAGGCAAAGTAAGTCCTTCTTACAGGCAAAACAAAGTCCTTCTTACAGGCAAAGCAAGTCCTTCTTACAGGCACAAAGTTCTTCTTACAGGCAAAGCACCAAGTCCTTTTTACTGGCACCAAGTCCTTTCTACAGGCACCAAGTCCTTCTTACAGGTATCTCCACGTGGTGACCTACCATACGGGTCAAATCTCAATCAAAATTTAATCAGTAGAATCCTTTTATTAGGAATCTACCATGGTACGACCCACCATACGGGTCAAATGGTATGACCCACCATACGGGTCAAATTTTAATTCAATTTTTAATCAGTAGAATCCTTTTATTAGGAATCTACCATGGGTTGATCCACCATACGGGTTCAAGTTCAACCACCCTAAATTTTTTTTTATATAACGAATCCTTAGGTTCTCATTTCATTTTCAGTGGAACAATCATGTCACGACTCTTTTTATTTACTTGTATTGAGTCGATAAGAATCCAGGTGTCATCTCGTCTTTGAAATGAACCTCTACCGAGCTTCCTTTCAAAGAGGGGCAGCTGTTGACACCTGATTTTTAATCATTTTTTTCTATTGCTAAAATAATAAAAAATCCATAAAAATTCATAAAATTGAAAAATCAACTTTGGGGACCTTAGCCAAGCCTAGGGAACCAATTTTGACCAAAAAACGATTTTTCATATTTTCAGTATTTTTACGTATTTTTTATTTATTTATTTTCGAAAATTAATAGAAAATTCATAAAAATTCATAAAATTGAAAAATCAACTTTGGGAACCTTAGCCAAGCCTAGGGAACGAATTTTGACCAAAAAATAATTTTTCATATTATATATATTTTAATTTTTTTAAAAAAAAATACAAAAATATTTGAAAATTTTGGAAAAATAACATTTGAGGCCAAAAAATACACAAAGATAGTTAATATTTTTATTTTAAATCTATTTTCATATTGGCCATCGCAAATTCAGAAAAATCCAATTCGAGTCACGTGTTCCTTCACGAGTATAATCTCGAATCGGGCCTAAAAAAATTTAATTTGAGTCAACTTATTTTTAACTTTCACTTTTTATGAGTTGTGACATTGTCTTCTAATATTTTAAATTTTCATCTTGGCCCAATTATACCCAGAATGACTTAATTTTGCAAAAGGGCTTTAATTAAATTATGCATTATTTTCAGCGACAAGAAATGAGCTTAAATTTGACATGTGGTAAATTTTGGTGTGTCAAAAATTGTGAGGAGATTTGGACTTAAAGAAATATATTTTTTTCAGGGACTGAATTGTAAATACTTAAAATTCAAGGACTAGAGTGCAAATACCTAACTCTTGAAGGATTATTTTACAAATAATAAAAAGAAGAGTTAGTGGATAAATTAGAATAGAGAAGGGAAGATGAAGAAGAGGAGATGAAGAAGAGAAGTTGGAGAAGAATGGATGGAGAAAATAAGATAAGAATAGAGAAGGGAAGATGGAGATGAAGAAGAGTTAGTAGAGAAATTAGAATGGAAGATAAGAATAGAGAAGGGAAGATGGAGATTAAGAAGAGTTAGTGGAGAAATTAGAATGGGAGATAAATATGGAGAAGGGAAGATGAAGATGAAGAAGAGTTAGTGGAGAGATTAGAATGTGAGATAGAGATGGAGAATGGAAGATGAAAATGAAGAAGAGTTAGTGGAGAAATTAGAATGGGAGATAGAGTTAGTGGAAAAATTAGAATGGGAGATAGATGAGTAGGTTATAAAAGGAGGAAGAAGTGAGCTTGAGAAGGGATTTTTTTTTAGAGAGAAAATTTGAAGTGTTTGGGAGGATTCTTGAGAGAGAAAATTTGAAGTGTTTGGGAGGATTTTTTTTGGAGAGAAAATTTTGGATGTTTGAGAGAGTTTTGGGAGATTGAAGAAAAATTTGAGAGAAAGAAAATACCAAAAGAGAGAGAATTTTGAAGATGATGGGAGTTCAAAGCTAGGGATTATCATCACAAATTCCTTCATCGATCAATATAAATCAAGAGTTCATCTTCGTCAACGAGCAAGCAAATTCGAGCTAAGTGTTTTTATTTATTCATTTGTTTATGGTTTTACTTGCAAATTAGCACGAATTGTATACACTTTCTCCATCTCCTCTTTTTTTTTTTCATATTTTATGTCAGGAGAAGGATATCTCTACGTCAACAGCAAAAATCTCGTAGAGATGCAAAAATCGGCCCAGACAAGCTTCTAAACTGTCCACCGATTTTTCAACTGATCTGTGACTAAAAGTCCCTCTTAATTCAAAAGAAACTCTCTATATTGGGAACATAGAGAGCGAAAATCAATTATAGAAATCCCTCCCAAAAAAATGGGAGATAAGTACTCTTTCCACTCTTCTGGTTTTAGGTGCAAATTAGCACATATTTTGTATACTGACATTTCACTCTATTTTATGTCAGGAAGCCGCAGCTTTATATCAATGGTCAACCCTATGGAAGCACAAAATCGGCTTGGAGGAGTCCTCAAGCGCGCACAAATTTCAAATTGTTGAATCAATTCGTTGTATTTTATTTTAAAGAATTCATACCCCAGAATGGAGAGGACAAAGTCCATCCGCAATTTAAATACCTGCACCATAAATCCCAAAGGGAAGAGCCAAGCCAATGCTTAGCCTCCCATTGGAGGTTTTTACTTACAGTAGTTAAATACCTGCAACTTAAATACCTGTACCTTAAATCCCAAAGGGAAGAGCCAAGCCAATACTTAGCCTCCCATTGGAGGTTTTTACTTACAGTAGTTAAATACCTGCAACTTAAATACCTATACCTTAAATCCCAAAGGGAAGAGCCAAGCCAATGCTTAGCCTCCCATTGGAGGTTTTTACTTACAGTAGTTAAATACTTGCAACTTAAATACATGTACCTTAAATCCCAAAGGGAAGAGCCAAGCCAATGCTTAGCCTCCCATTGGAGGTTTTTACTTACAGTAGTTAAATACCTGCAACTTAAATACATGTACCTTAAATCCCAAAGGGAAGAGCCAAGCCAATGCTTAGCCTCCCATTGGAGGTTTTTACTTACAATAGTTTAAATACTTGCAACTTAAATACCTGTACCTTAAATCCCAAAGGGAAGAGCCAAGCCAATGCTAGGCCTCCCATTGGAGGTGTTTATTCACTGTCATGTACTTCCTATAATTTAATTTTTGAATCATCAGACCCAAAAGATAAGTAGGTTGTAATACTGCACAGAAGTCGTTAACACACTCCTTCTTTCGGCTTCAGGGAATCTTTAACACTTAAAAAAATATAACAAATAAAAATATATACCATCCATGCATCCTATTTAAAAAGTGAAAACACAAAAGAGAATACCCTACTATAGCCTTAGGAATAAACCAAGCCTGAGTTGCCGAATTAGGATATCCATGAAATTAAGGTACCGAAAGGGCATTAGTTTTAATTAACTAGTGTAACCAAGTCCCCGAGCTCCTAATCTCTGGTTCGCAGGAATAAATTAGTTCTCCCGCTAATTTATTTAGGTTTCTAATCGACCTACCAAGAACGATTAGTGGCGACTCCAAATTTTAAAATCATTTAAACAAAAACAAAAGTTGCGATTCGGTAGGGCTTGGGAGGGTCCGCGTTAGGTTAGTCAAATCTAATTAACCTAATAATCCGTTAACCCCCTTTAAAATTTTAAATTTTTTTAGAGGGTCGCGACACCGGTTCCCGTTTATTGAGGAGAACCGAATCGGACTGGGAACCAATTACCCCTACTTGTTAAGCACAACAACTTTTAAGAACTTCATATATCTAAAACGTTGTGATGGGTTGCAAGTAGTATTTGATTTCATATACTCAGACCCAAAAAAAAAACACTAAATATAGGTTCTTACATTTCTAAAGTACTATTTAAATGAGTGTCGGGAGAACACTTGTTTAACATTTTCCTCATTGAAAAAAGTTGGACCATCTCGAGGAGCGACTAATGTGCTTAAGGTGGGTTTGGTTCATTATTTTCAATAGGCTTTTAGCACCCAAAGTCCTTTTGAAAAAATGATAAACCCTTTGGTTTAGTTTTAAGCCATCATTTGGCCAAAGAAAACTGAAAGTCCAATACTAGTAGGGACCAGTATTGTGCATCTGGCCAAATGCTAAAAGTTTTTTTTTTCAAAACTATCCCCACAAATTTCATGATTTTTCAATATTACCCTTTGTTCAGTTACTGTTTGTCTTCTTTAAAATTGAGGAGGTAGATTTGGGCAACAATGAGATGGCAACACACCAGTAAGGGGCCAACCGCCTAAGCAAGGACTATTATTAGGCGGCCCTGCTTGGGTCTCGCAAGACCTCAAGCGGCATCGCCTAGGTCTGGTGTGACCTCAGGCAGCATCGCATGGGTTCACGCGACCTCTTGGAGGCACTTGGGTTCAGGCGACCTCGGCGACGGTGCTTAGGCCACATGACCCTCGGTGGGGCTACCCAAGGTCAAGAGACCTTGAACGAAGGCCTTCAATGCCAAATTTGGCTTATCGGTGGCCTGAAACCTTTACCGGTCTGGCGAAGGGTTTATTAGTTTTTTAATGAAATTGTAAAAATTACATCCAAAACTCCTTTGTAAAGTTATTTTTAGTAAACACCATTTCATCCGAAGTCCATTTTCAAATGGATTTTTACCAAACATAATTAGCATTTTGCCAAACCCCTTTAGGTCAAAGACATTTACATTTCTCCAATCTCATTTGAAATGTTGAACCAAACCCACCCTTACAATTAAACACTAATGCACTTATTATTAAAGTTGTCGCATCAATGGCGCTTTGAATGGAAGCAAAATTATTTTACTAGGCTCCAAGAGTCCTATTGAAAGAACAATAAACTCTTGTGCTTTCATGTACATTTGTTTTGTGAAAAATGAATGATTTAGAATTCATAAAATTAAAAAAAAAAATTATCACTTGAATCGCTTACAAAAAATAAATGGACAAAAAATGTTTCCATCAATAATGAATTTTTTTTAGCAACTAATTATTTCAAGCGATATAGTAATTATTTTTAATAAAATATTTTTCAAAACATTCAATTCTCTCAAAAACAGACGGACAGAATTCAATTAAGCCTCCCCTTTACAGACCAAAAGTTTTAGGTCTCCCAACAAAGAGTTTGCACATTGTAGCTTTTGAATGCAAGCCTGAGTAAAAAATAAAGAAACACAGACCATGAACACATCTCGACAAAATCAACCCCGCAATCTCAACTTATCAAAAAGTGCACCAACTTTGCCAAAAGGAAGCTCCCTTGTGCATGAACAAGAGACACATTGCATGCCAATTGCCAAGAGCTGTCTCAAATTCCTTGATCACATTAAAAAAAAAACGACAAAAAAGAAAGAAAATTCATTTAAAAACTCAAAAAAAAAAAAAACCACAAGCTTGCATGGGAAAATGATCATGTGACCCTGTCTCACAAAATCATGTGGCCATGTCCTGTAAAGGGAAGGCCAAACTTCTCTTCCCTTTTTGAAACACCCCAAGCTTTGAATGCCGATCGAAAGCTCCCTAATCGAAGCCACTTTCCAACTAAAATATGTTATTTACAGAGGAAAAGATGATCCCCACATCTCTAGGATCTCCATAACTCGAACCCATCTCCTTCCGTACACTGAGTATAGACAAGGCGTTGAGAATAAAATGTTTACCTTCTGACTCCCATTATAACCTACTAACTTCTCTTAAGGTTCTGTTTATTTCACAAAAAATAAATGATTTGAATTTTTTTTTGAAGTGATCACTTGTCTAGCTAGCAAGTATGAATGAAAGAAAAAATATTTTTTTACTTTCATGAATATATATTTATATATAAGTTGTTATCGATAATGAAAATAATTTTTATTTATCAGTAATTTTAAACGATACAAGACAATATTTTTAAGAAAATATTTCCCGTATCATCCATTTTTTGCTATGAAAACGGAGCCTAAAGTCTCTGAATATTTCTTCAAATGCTTCGAACATTCAAGTGCCACGCAAGTACAACCAAGAGAATTTTCACACCTTAAAGTCAAAGCTTTGGGTCCAAGTCAAAACATGAACTTCACGGGCCGACCCATAAAGGTTGTCTCTTTTCCCCCTTCTCAATGCCCGGGAAAACCGAGAAAGCTTGACACAATATTAAGCATGGCAATAAATCTATAGTACAAGACCAAATCAGTCATTTAAAAGAAAAGGAGACTTAGGACCCTGTCTGAATCTGTCAATTTAAAAAAGTGTTAAAATATTAAAATATTATCAAAAAAATTATCCGTGTCAACGTCGGTCATCGTCCACATCAACGCCAGTCAACTAAAGTTGGTCAAAAAAATTAAATTGGTGCAAAAACAAAAGGTTTATAAATGATTGACGCAAAAAAAAGTTTAAGACGGAATTGACACAATTGCAAAGGAAATGGACTTTTTTGGTAATTTTCCCGTCATTTAAAAGAAAAGGAAACTTAGGTAGTTGTCCAAATTTGACTTGGCAAGGTATTAGGGTTTTCTCCATATCATAGCATTTCCAAGTAGGGAAATGCTTCTCTAGCCGTACCATTAAAGATGATATAATCTCAATTGTAGATCCACACATCATCATCACATGTTTTGTATAAAACACTCATTGATTGAAAGATCATGTGATTAGAAATAACTGATAATATTATGAGACTGTCGGGCTAGCAGCTTTCTTCCAAGCATCTAGGCAATCGATTATGTAATTTTGAAAGTAGTTTGTGGTGATCTAAATGGCAAACTTAGTGTCACCGTAGCTCCAATGAGTATCAAAAATGCCTAAGAAAAACATTTACTCTCACATATTTCACACGCACACATATATTACGAGAAAGGGACTGGACGTTGCATTCAGATTTGAGAATATTTGTTCGCCAATGTGTATATAGACAAAAGGGTCAAGCTTCATCATATTATATAGTTATTATACTATATTATATTACATTCCTCTTCCAAAGAAAAGACCAAGGAAGAACAAAAAAAGAGTCACAGTTCATACATCCTTTGCATGTGCAACGGCCGACGACTACGCTTTGCACGGCTCGTTTTCCGACATTGAAAGCTACTTAGGTTATAAACTAAGATATATATTTTTTTGCAATAAAGTGAGAGGTTAAAGTTGGAGAGCACGCCCTCGTGTTCTATACTTCGTGAAACCCTTGCCCTTTAATCTATTCGTTTAATAACTGTTTATTGTTTGTTAATCATCCAAAGGGTTGGTGGATTCAAGGTGGTAAATCGCTTTTTCCACGTTCTCCAATCCCCCAATTCCAATGGTGCCTCTTGGGAACCGCATCGCCCCAATCACCAAGTGTGTCTCTTCGAATTTGATTGCACGGGAAAAATAATAGTAAAAAGCAACACAAGAAGATTATGAATTTTACTCTACATAATATGATGATTGCAAATATATATACTGACGGGATTTATCACCACTTTAGCTACTTTAGCGGCTCGGCCAGTTACTCGAGATTCCCGATTATTCCATTTCCTGATGTTAGCAATGTACAGCGGTCAAATAGTAGACAGAGGTCTCCAAGCATTGTCAGACTTCATGTTCCCAGCGACGTAGAGCCGTGTATTGTGGATAATCCGAACATGCCCGAAGCGAGCCTTCCATAGAGGCAAGTGAAGTTGGTGAGCCATATGAGGGGCAACTATCTCCTACTGTTAGGAGCATGAAAGTGGTCAAGTCACTTAGAGCCAGAAAAGAGAGGAGTGGTCAAGTACATATCCACAAACTTCCGATTTGATTGGAAACTTTTGATCATTCCGCACATTGCTACTTAATGTCGGATGTTTTAACACCAAATATCTTGACCTTTCGTGTTTGCGATCCCTCAAGTGTCCATATGTACGCACATTGTTTACTTAATGACGGTATACATATTGCTGATCATTTATGTTTATTTGAGAAAGAAAGTAGTCACAATCCATCGCGTTATGCTTTTAGCTTAACCCTAACAACGCCATCTGAGTACTTTCTTCCAATTTTCCCCGAGGCAAAATATCGTGGCCTAATTTGTGCATCGCGTTCCAACCCTACTAGTCAAAATCTTTGTGGCTTCTCCAAAGGTGAATCACTAATCGCAGTCAAACTAAGCCAACTTCTCAACCAAAACGCTTTCAAACGGCAAAGTCAAATTTGACACGAAACTAAACTCTCTCTTCGAACTTTAAACAATTCACTTGCCAAACACAAAACATTGTAAATTTCGAAATAATCAAATGAATGAACTAACAGCCAGCGTAACCTCCACTACTATGAGGATGTGTGCCCAAAGGGCAAGCATTGGCCACTGTGAATCTCTCTTGTCCAACCTAGAAACCTCTTTCTTGTACACTGTTATGGCATTGATAAACGTGGTTGAAACTTGAAATTTTTAGATCAAAAAGTATATGCATGGAAACATTAATCTTTTGTTTAATAAGCCCACTTGCTAAGTAACTGTATAAAAAAAAAGAGAGAGTTTAAAGTTCCCGACCCACTGGTTTTCTTCGTATTATACATATATCAATGCTTCGGAAATCGAATTATGACGCTCGTTGGTAACTAATCCCAATCGTGGAAGAATGAAAATGAAAAAGAAAAATTAGGGTTTGGACATATCAAGGAAGAGAAAGCTTTCCACGTAGCATGCATGGCGGCAGACAGGCGCCGGACACCCGTATCTTCAATTCCACGCTTCCACATGCACCCAACCAAAAAAAAAAAAACGTTCTCCAACTTTTCACCTCAAAGCCTCTCTGAAAACCCTAGCTTGTTCTTTTGAGTTCTTCTAAGTAGTGCGGGCATTGATCAATATTAATATTAAGTATAATAAACTACGAGGAAAAATGGCGCTTTGGGACACTAGCCTTTGACCGAGGTCTTAGACTATAAAGACCATTGTCTGCTTCCACATGTTCCCCCTCTCTTTCGTTGTTCAAAACAACAAGACACACTCTGAAGAAGCCAAAGGAAGGGGAAAAAAATAAAAAGGAGTGAGAAGGGGACCCAAAATGGTGTCCATAAGGATCACTAGCTCTCTGCTCATGCTTCTGCTCTTTTCACTACAACAGTCGAGCTCCTGCGCGCGAATTGGCCATGGTAAGCGGAATATGCTTCGTAAGCTTTGCGAATGCGTGTGTCGTATTGCGGTATATACCTCGATGAATCTTGAAACTCTTTCGCAGCCATGGACGAAAAATTGGTTCTTGACAAAAATGGAGTGGAGGCGCTGATAGCCGGAGGCTCCTCATCAGAAGTTCAAAAGGTGGAAGAAATTACGTTCTTCTGAACAATTGAGTGCACACATCACCGTTGTCGATAAAGATGGTACTAAACAATTTTCGATCCGTTATTTATTTTGCTAGTGCTCGTGTTTTGCAGGCGCCGCATGGCGGCATTCCTTCGGCTGATGAAGTAGCGAGTGACATCGATGGAGGAATCGAGGAAAGGAAGTTGAAGTTGAGAAAGTTCTTGGGACGAAGCACGGCGAAAGAAGTGACTTTGAGTGTGCAAATGAGTTCAACAAGTGCATCATCAAGTTCAACATCATCTTCATCAACAGGTGCCAAGAATTATTTTGGAAAAAGTAGCCTACGTAGTGGGAAAAGGATGTCGGACGTAGACTACGAGTCGACAAGAATTAGAAGCCCCCATCGTTCCGTCAAAGCCAAAATGGGCGGTTTTGTAGCTTTCAATGCCGATTATCATGTGCCGAAACCACACCCTCCTAGGAACAACTAATGGCTACTTGCATCCATTGAGAGCTACACACAAAAAAAAGCTCCTCTTTCCCCTTTCTTTTGCTTTGAAATTTTGTCAAGCTATATGCAAGTGCGGAACATCATACCTGTATGTATCCAAACTACAGAAATTTTAATGATATGAGAGGAAAAATTTTGTTCAGGGCTTCTGTTTGTGCAGAGCTCTTTCCTGCTCTACCTTATCTTTCTTGTTCTACTTTTTCCCCTTCTATTCTCAAGTTAATTGGTGTGTCTTTACTTTGCATGAGCGCATAAAGATAAAATAACGCGCGATTATCGAAGATTTGTTTTGAGTTTATTACAACGCGACATCAAAACATGGATCCAAGTAGTTGGAAAAAAGGGTACTTTTTATGCGTTTGATCATACCGAGTGTTTGAATTAATGCAGGAAAGGATCAAAATGCTTCAGACTTGCCTCAACCAAGCTCACCTGAGTACCTGGAAGATCAGGTTCCTCTATCTCTCTATACATATATATACTCCATCGTATATCGGACGGTCTGAATTGGGGGTACTCCGTGCAACTCAGCAGATCTGGCGGCTTAGATTACCTGACCCTAGTACTACGACAGATCCCATCGAAAGAAAGTCGATAATTATAGCACCTACACAATGTCTTTATTTCTTGTAGTGCAATTTTTAATTCTGGCTAGTAATCTTTGTAACTCATTTTGGCCATAGAATGAAGGAGGCAAGGGAGGAACAGCAAGACCCATCAAAGTCTCCATCTCAAGGAAGATGGTGGCGCATTCGCCATATTCAAGGCCTGTTCATCACGACGCAACGAGAAGCTCGAAATGCCCACCATCCCAAGAACCTTATCACGAGGGCAGCCTCCGGAATCTTGATGCCCAAAAGGAAGTCACAGAGTCTGCTCGCGAAATCATGGCCCTCACCGACAGAGACTACCACCACGGGCCCGGCCGACACCCGCCTCCGATCAACAACGGACACCCCTTGTCTCGGCACCCCAAGCCCTAGTTGTCTCTCTCAGAGTTTCCCGAACTTGCTTCTCAGATTTTGGGGTTGTTCTATATGAGAAGCAATCCTTTTTGTCTTCACTTACTGTAGACCGCAACTACTGACATGATATGATAGCTTCTGCCGTAACTTCTTTCTAAATTGAGGGATCAATGGACTTACGTACGCTTCGCCGCTTTTCCATTTCGTGCTAAACATGGTCAGAGCGACCAGAAAAAGAGATGGATCCATGCCAAGCAAGTTTCAAAACTTTGGTTATTGAAGCAGAAATGAAGTTTTCAATTGTTTAGCAACGAAAAGGTTGGCACTGAGGAGGAAAACTAGACGCTCACGCTCTGTCAAGAGATGATAAAGTTTCAAACGTAGCCATTGTCGATCTCTGGAGTTTTCTTCTTGGTGGATTTCTTGTCTTACGAACCGAGTGTCTTCGTTACAACGTGGCGTGGGATTGAGCAGAGATGGGCTTCGGTCCAAAAGCGATAGAGAGATGACTCACCGAGCTCATCGAAGATTGTCGAATGCAATGTTTTACAGAGCCAGCTCGGCGCCCGTGTGGCTGGCATATTTCAATTTGGACCAAGACGTAGGCGTTAGATGGACTCAATTGTCAAAACATGAAAATGCTTAGTACTTAATTGGCAAGATTAAAATGTATAGGACTTAACTGTCAAAGCGCAATGGATTTAGGTCTTTTTGGATAACTTTCCCGAAGTTCAACTCATGGACGAAACTGAGTAGGTCTGGTTTGGTCCATCGTGTGTGAGATTGGCAAGCTGACCCTATTCATCACAAAGCTCTGTTGAAGGGGATTTTTTTTTATCGTTTTGGTTTGCAGAACAAGGTGCAATCTTTCTGTGTTATTCTTACGTTCTGATTGGGAAAGATTTTTTACCTTTCGCTCTTGTTCTTCTATGTTTTGTCTAATCAAATCACTTTTATTTTTTTATTTTTCTGAACAGGTACTTCTATTTCTGCAAATTGGGCGATCGAGTCCCTCTGCCACCGCACCATATCCGTTCAAATCCAGCTGATGTGGCTGTCGGCATTGGACGACGGCAAAGTGTGACATGAATGTAGTTTTGCCAACATGGACATCCACCATGGACAGTGTGCATGGGAGACAATGGCCAAGCTTCTAGACGGAGCCTGCATGGTTGCACAAGCTCGGGTTCCAGGATCAAATGGGTATACTGAAGTTGAGTGGCAGGGAGCTCTATCCAACGGCAATTGCGAGATGTAGAAGAAGACCCTTCTTTTCTTTTCTTTTCTTTTCTTTTCTTTTCTTCAATTTTAATTAGTTTCGCTAGGTTTGATGCTAGAGGAATATGGTCAGATAATGGAATTAGAATACCTCAATTAGGAAAATCAAAAATAAAAAAGCTCAATTCGAAAATGATCTAAAAGCACATGGACGAAAAGTAAATTTTTCTAATTAGTTCTCTCGATAAGTAAATCTAGGGCTACTGGGCATATGAGTAGGTTTAATTCAGTGCACTTTGATTGGAATTTCTCCGATGCTTGATTCTCTAGGATTGATATTTGGAACTGTGGATGTGAAAGTGAGTTTTCAAAGTGGGGTTGTATCGAAAGATTACATTGATAAAAATATGGTAACTTTAAAATTTTTCGGATAAATTGTTTTGGTCATTCACAGCACTTCTACTAGAAATCGAGTCACTCATAGCGCGATAAATTCAAAACAGACCCCAAGGACATGTCTATATCGGACAGCGCCCACCCAACACATGAGAAATTATCGGATGGCCTGAGTATAACATGCGTCCATGAGCCCCCGGTCAATCACGAGTGGACATGTGTCCTTTTCTTGACAGAGTGGAGAGGGACAGAAATAGAGGGTAGAGAGGGAGAGGGGAGGACAAGTGTTCTTTCGTGATTGGCCGACCATATTGACTTCTGTCCACCCAAAATTTTTTCCCTCGAATGTCTCCCCTTTTCGCCACTCACCCGTGGTGTGTGGGGCCGGCGTGGCCGCCTTGCGGGGCACGCAAAGAAACCGTAAAGTTAAAAAGCACGAGGCTGGCCCGGTTTCAGCCAACTTTATCTCCAGCCGACTCGAACAAAGGGCAACGCGGTTCCAAAAGCGGCTCCGGTGAAAACGACGCCGTGCCGCTTTCTCAAAGTTCCAACCGTTCCCTGAACCTGATCCAATCCAATCCTACGTGACGAAACGGGCGGGACCCGCCCCCACGTCTCTTCCTTCTTCGTCTTTTGCTGCTCTTGCGTTTGGGGATGAGCCGTGCTCGGCACGCCTGCGACTTTCGTAGGCCATCAAATCGAGTTTTGGAACTCTCTCAATAAATGCAAAAGGGCATAAAAAAAAAAAACCAAAAACCTCATGACGTCATCTGTGACGCACCCAAATGAAAAGCGGGCACCGAAGATCTCATGACTTCTGTTTCTTGAAAAGTCAAACGAAAGCCCCACAATGTCCACAGAGCAAGAGAGAATTGGAATCCCACCGTTCACACCCATATGGTAATTTTCTCATTCCGCAACGTGAGGACCGTCCATGTAGAACGTAAGCCTTCTCATTGTTCAAGCGAACCCCAGGCCACACCACCTTTATTATTCAATCATAGCTTTTTCCGCGTTTGGCTCCAAAAGTGGTTCCGGATCGACCAAACATGCCAGCCGCCGCCGCCGATGTCCCCACCGGCCCTCCGCACCTGCTCGTTTACCCCTTCCTCACCTCCGGCCACATCATCCCCCTCCTCGACCTCGCCGACCGCCTCCTCCGCCGCGGCGTCCGCGTGACCGCCCTCGTCACCCCCTCCAACCAGCACCTCCTCTCCGACCATCCCGATCTCTTCCAACCCCTCGTCATCCCAGCCCCCGACATCCCCTGTCTCTCCAAGAACAGCCTCATCGTCAAGACCCTCTCCATTCACCACCACCACTACCCGGCGCTCCTCGAGTGGTTCAGGTCCCACCCCTCGCCGCCGGTCGCCATCTTGTCCGACTTCTTTCTCGGGTGGACCCGACACCTGGCCTCGGAGCTCGGCGTTCCCCGCATCGTGTTCTCCCCCTCCGCCGCCATCTCCGTCTCCATCGAGTTCTCGCTCTATCAAAGCCGACCCAAGAACGGCGGCGGCGACGAGAACTCCACGGTGACCTTCGGCGACGTGCCGAACTCGCTGACGTACGCGTGGTGGCAGATTTCGCACCTCTTCAAGATTTACAAGGAAGGAGACGCCGACATGGAGTTTCATAGGGAGGGCTGGCTGGCGAACGCGGGGAGCTGGGGCGTCGTTTTCAATACGTTCCCGGAGTTGGAGCGAGACTACGTCGACCACATGAAGGGGAAGTTCGGGCCAGGCCGGGTCTGGGCCGTGGGCCCGCTCCTGCCGCCCGTCGATGACAAGGTGAGCCTGACCAGCCGGGGCGGGTCCAGCTCGGTCGAGGGCGAGGAGGTGCTGAGGTGGCTCGACGGCAGGGAGGCGCGGTCCGTGTTGTACGTGTGCTTCGGGAGCCGCACGGCGCTGAAGAACGACCAGATGGCGGCGCTGGCGACCGCGCTGGAGATGAGCCAGGTCAACTTCATATGGTGCGTGAGGACGACCGCGGAGGGGCAGGCTCTGAGCGGCCACGGGCTCGTGCCAGACGGTTTCGAAAGCCGCACGGCTGGGCGTGGACTGGTGATCAGGGAGTGGGCCCCGCAGGTAGGGATACTGCGGCACCGTGCGGTGGGCGGGTTCCTGACGCACTGCGGCTGGAACTCGGTGCTCGAGGGGATCAGCGCCGGGGTGGTGATGCTGACGTGGCCGATGGGCGCGGACCAGTACACGGGCGCGAAGCTGCTGGTGGACCAGCTGGGCGTGGCGATCAGGGCGTGCGAGGCCCCGTACGACGCCGTGCCCGACCCCGCCGAGCTGGCCCGGGCCTTGGCGGAGTCGCTCGACGAGACCAGGCCGGAGAGGGGCCGGATCAAGAAGCTGAGCGGGGCGGCGGCGGACGCGGTCAACGGCGGGAGCTCGGACAAGGATTTGGATGGATTTGTGAAGTGTCTAGCGGAGCTTCAACGCGGAAGAAGTGACGCGGGGGTTGACGGAGAGCGTTGATTGGCTTGGCCAATTTGATGGCTGACGCTATAGTTTCATTTACTTTTCCTCATCTCTCTCTCTTTTTCATCTTATGTAAAGGTAAAATGTTTTTTTTTTTTGGGTAAAGTAAAATGTTTAACACTTCTTTCCCAAAAAAAAAAATGTTTAGCACTTCCTCATCAAGCATGAAATCAAGTGAGTGAATTCCGTTTCTTTTTTTGGTAAGGGTGAGTGAACTCCGTTTCCGGCTCCATTACATTCAAACAAAAAAAAAATATTTCATACATCTTCACCGTGATCATACAAGAAACCTCGTTGGTTCTAACGATCTATCAAAGCTTATCGACACTCGCACATCCCCATTAACACAACCTTCAATAGTGCATCCAGATCGCAGGCAATGCATGCCTCAAAAAAAAAAATTTAAATCATTACGCTTTGCGAACGTGTACATGAAGTTGGCTGGCCTTATTTCAAGCAAAAGGTTACAGGTCCGGCAGCTGTAAAGTTCACGGCACCATGAGAAAGCCAAGTGCTCTCCGTACTTTGCTCGTTAGTCCGCGAACATCGTCGGAACACCCCGTCGGTTCCCAGTGAAGCATCATCACCAGTCCCTCACTCGTGCGCCGCCCTCGAGCGGCCGCCATCAGTCATCGCAATCTGCCATTGAAGAACCACCGTGATCAGTTCCCGATGGGTAACACCACCCGCGAGCCCCTGCGCACAAGCCAAAAATCTGGGGTCGCTAGAGCATTTACAACGGAAATCAATTGGTCAGGGGAACATTCTCTTTGTTGCATGCAAGACATTTGCCCCTCGTCATTCGCAAGATGAGTCCGAGCCGATCCGGATCCTTGAATTCGATTAGGAAACGCAACATTGTTGAATATTTGCAATATCCAAATAAGGTAAATACTCTTATTTTTCACTTTCTGGATATTATGTTTTCTTGATTTGAACTATTCGATATCTCATGCATACCTTTTAGAATTAGAAAACCAGTTCAATTTGAGATTATTTCCCTATCGACAATGAGCAAATTCGGACTAATCTCGACCTTGAGATTTGTCTCCATGGTATGGGAATCGAGAAATCTATTGTATAACCACCGAATTTGTTTCCTTGATTCAATTTATTGCCGAATTTGATCGATTATTTCCTTATTTGAAAGATAAAAAATATCACACATATTTCATCTTTTTTTCTTGGTCTAATATCACCGCAATCAAAACCATCATGTTCACTTTTTTCAAAACTCTCATAATATTAGCTAAACTTTTCCTTCATCTTCACCTCCATTGCTTTCACTCTAGGACCTAAAGCATTCTATCATTTTTTTTAGAGTTTTATATAAACTAACACTATATACAAAGTCTCGGACATCTTGTTGGTGGAAACATAAAAATTCTTCAAAAATATCATAAGAACTCTCACATTTTTCCACTCTTCATGTTATTGACACTTGATTTTTAATCACATTTTCCTTTTGAAATTAATAAAAAATTCATAAAAATTCATAAAATTGAAAAAATAACTTTGGGGGCCTCGGATGAGCCTAGAGAACCAATTTTGACCAAAAAATAATTTTTCATATTTTCGGTATTTTTTAATATTTTTCAGAATTTAGGGAAATATTTATTAAAACAGCATTTGAGGCCACAAAAATATAAAAGAAGAGTTAGTATTTTTCTTCTAATTTTCTTTCCATTTTGGCCAAAGAAAATCAAAAAAATTGACTAGAATTGGGAATTACTACGGTAATCTCATTTTCAGATTAAATAAAAAATTTTAGAAAATTCATTTTAGCTTTTTAATTTTTGATTTTTACATTTTTTTAGTCGTGATATTGCCCCCTAATAGTCCAAATTTTTCAATGGCCTGATGGTGTATTTTTCGTTATTGCGTTCGGTTTTCCGAACTCAATTTATTTTTTGAAGCGTTTCTCTGTGTTGCATATTGCGCCCGTAAGAGTCGCCGATCAAACATGCAAGATCAATTTCGCGAGATGTCCTCGAGAATTAGCGTATTTGAACAGGGTGTCGGGAGTCAACTGGTCAACTTGCCCAAGGAATGGCCGAACTGGAAGCATAAGGTTGAGCCGAGTAGGGCTGAGTATGACTGTGCATCTACCTACATGAGAGCTTTCTACAACAAAGTTAGGATTGCCAGCTGAGAGGCTGTGAATCAGTGTTTTGAAGACGATGATGAAGCTTTTGAGATGCGACATAGAAAAGTAGGCATTCCTAATGATCATATAAGGAAAATGGACAAAGATAATGCCGACGTAGGATTTCTTGAGAAGAACTGCCGACTACGTACTTCCCCTTTAGACATATTGGTCTTTATATGTTCTCGGCAACATGAAGCTACCATTGGACTAATTTTGGAGAGAGAGAGAGGGATGTCTATGGGGCTTGGAAGGAGTGTCTTGGACTGGAACATATCGATAATCCATCGGAATATGCAATCCATCGGAACCGTCACACATTTGAGATGCCGGAGCTCCACATGTTCAAGCTTAGACTGCCGTTAGTGAACAACTAGTGCAGCAAAAATAAGATAAAATACGTCACACCTCCACAAAAGTAAAGCAATTGCGCGGGTAGGTCGCATTGTGATGACTGCAGCAGCGAATCATCTGACACCCGTGACTCTCTAGTTGGATACCAAGTGTCCTCCTGTATTGGATTCTCTTTCGAGCTCATGGGACAGAGAGGCGGCCATTCAATGGATTCTCGAGGCAAAGTTTAGTGCCTGTACTGGCCAAAGCTTGCATAGCCGTAGATTATGTCCTAGTGGAGAAAGAAAAAGACCATCATTTATCTGGGATTATTCATTTGTGCTTTCCTCTTCACGAGCTCAGCTGGACAGATTTGAATAAAAAGTGACTTTCCCAAAAAAGAGAAAAGTTCACCGAGATAAAAAAATAGAATGGGGGAGACACGGATGATGGAGGAGAGGCTTTTGCGGATTTCGAGCTACTTTCGGTTCCTTTGGACAGACGGGTTGATGGTGAGCAATAAAGAAAGAAGAGATGGCAGGTGGGGGAGGGGAGTATATTTTTTAAATCAAGCAAGAGAAAAGAGGACGGTGGTTACGGGAACGGGGGAATCATGAAGAATAAAAAATGGCTGAGGATAAAAAATAAAGGGAGGGGGAGCAACCAACTTTGTCCGGCGGTGGCCTCAACCACCGGGTTTTTCATCGGGAGTCTTCCTTCGGGGGGCAAGGGCATCAACTGGGGATTTTTGGGGCCTACACTTGAGGAAGCTTAGACTGGCAAGACGCATGGCTCTCGACCACAAAGTCGAGGAATGGTAACGCGTTCTACGCCACCTTCTACACCCTCCGCTCAGCTTTACACTCTATACTTGCTGGTGCAACTCCATGAATCTCCCGAGACGGAGATGTGCCACAGCAGATCCATGCAACTTGCCAGTGTTGATTTTGATGTTCTTCGAGATCCTGTACGGTGGCTTGTGCAATACGCACCACCTCACCACGATGGAGTGCTATCTCGTGTTCTCCTGCGCCACCGTCTCGATGTCCCAGCTGCTTAACCTCAACTCCATCGCCATCATGTCCCTTCTCGAGGCCATCACCATCGTTGGCTACTGTACCGTGATGTGAGCTATCTTGATTACCGAGGAACAGACGCCCGTCGTGCTGTATAAACCGACGAGGGAGAGCATGCAGACCGCCAGGACCTCCGGCCTCCTCGACGCGCTCGGGATCATCGCTTTCGCGTTCAGAAGCTGCAACCTCATTCTCGAAATTCAGACCACTACGCTTTCAAGTTACAGGGCATATGGCCAACTGGTACCGCAAACGGGGGCATGTGGGCGACCATCTACGGGTTCCACAAGACGGATATCAAGCAGTCCATCCTTAGTCTCGTCATCCTATTCGTCATCGTTAACGTCGTAAATTCATTCTAGACCTACGGCATGCCCATGTTCTACGACATGGAGTCCAAGTTCATTGTGAACTTCATGAAGCAGATGAGTCTGGTCCCTGTTTTGAGTTCTGTGTTCCACCACACATAGCGAGTTCTCTGATTTTCTTTTTATCCGATCCCCTGGTCTCAAGGTACACCGAGTCTTCTTGTCTCCATGGAGATCAAGCTCACACCCGTCGAGGAATACATGAAGCTGACGAAACTCGGCATCTCATCAAATTCGCTCACCGGGCCAATCCCGCTGAATGTTTGCCTCGGGAGCAAGGCTTTGAACGCAAAACAACGTGCGTAATGGCTCGGTCTCGCGCGGCTTCGCTATCTTGCCTAACCTGATGTACGCAGATTTGAGCAACAACATTGTCAATGGCGAAATCCCAAACGATCTTGAGGAACGCAGTGAAGCTCCAGTACTTGAACGCGTTGGAGAGCTTGATCACGAGCAATCTGCCGAGCAATATACGGAAAGCCCCAAATCGACGGATTTTCTCAACTAGCTGTGATTCGTCGTAATCTTCAAGCTGCGTGTGAGGCTTGAAGGTCCAAATTCGGCAACGTCATCTCCAAATTAAGACCCGTACTCGTAAGTTCAACAGCTGGTCGCAATGGCAATCACACCTCCTCAAGGTAAGTGTACGTTCTCAGTGGTACTTCGCGCAAAATGAACTGCGATTTCAGTTATTGTTTATATGAAAATCGGCCATGATTAAGTTTGCTTTGACGATACGGCTTCATATTAGTGCTGATTGTGGTGATTATAGTAGAACTTACACTTCAATTCTTCATGTGAATACCTTGGTTGAAAAACACTTGATTTGTCCTATAAAATAATCGAATGATCTTGCAGTGCATGTCTGTAAAAGAAACGAGTCCAACATCTACTTTGTTTAGTGTTTATTAAACACTGTTTAACTATGTGAGATCCGATCATTACACTTCCAGGCGTTCATTTATTTATTTGTTTATTTTCACCCATGCTTAAGTTGAGAATCGTTATGTGCTAATACGAGCGAGGTGCGACGTGTTATAGGTTTTCTTGCTTGAATTGACCAATGAATTATGCTGATTGTTGGCCCAATATTCGACA
This sequence comes from Psidium guajava, assembly GCA_016432845.1. Taxonomy (NCBI): domain Eukaryota; kingdom Viridiplantae; phylum Streptophyta; class Magnoliopsida; order Myrtales; family Myrtaceae; genus Psidium; species Psidium guajava. The sequence continues at coordinate 39,542,299 of CM028228.1, forward strand.
CCCTTCCCATCTTTGTAATTAGGTATACTCAAGGCTTTAGTTGTGTATGTGTGGCGGCTGGTGAGCGATGACAAATGATGTTGGAAATGAGTGAATTTATAAAAAAAATATATCTAAATTAAAAAGGTGTATTATGGACATTTGTGCTTATTTTTATTCAATCTTTGCATTCTGATTGTTTGTTCCATTAAATATAAAAAAAACAAAAGATAATAAGAATAGAATAAAATAAAATAAGATAAAATAATAAAAAAAATTCTTGAAGAATTCCAAAAGATAAGAAAAATCCTGGAAAACTCAGAAAAACCTTAAGAATCAGGAAAGGGACGATGTCGGCTGACCAATCCTATCTTCGATGAATTTCCTTCCCAAATCTCCAAAATGACGATTTTGCCCCTTATGGGTAAATTGTCTCGAAAAATTCAGAAAGCTCAGAAAAACCTGAAGAGTCAGGAAATTGGCCATTTCAACTGGCCAATCCTATTTTCGATGAATTTATTTCTTAGTTTTTTCGAAATAACGATTTTGCCCCTTATGGGCAAATTATCTCAAAAAATTCAGAAAGCTCAGAAAAACTTCAAAAATAAGGAAAAGAGCCATTTCGACTGGCCAATCCTATTTTTGATGAATTTCCTTCTTGATTTTTTCGAAATGACAATTTTGCCTCTTATAGGTAAATTGTCTCGAAAAATTCAAAAAGCTCAGAAAAACCTCAAGAATCAGGAAACGGGCCATTTTGACTGGTCAATCCTATTTTCGATTAATTTCCTTCTTTATTTTTTCAAAATGATGATTTTGCCCCTTATGGGTAAATTGTCTCAGAAAATTCCGAAAAATTCTCAGAAATTGTGAAAAAAAAAATAAGGAATGACCACATTCAACTGGTTTGACCTATTTCACTTTCCGTGTCTCGAAAAATGACCATTTTGCCCTTCTGTTCAGTTTGACCCAAACTTTTCTCAATTATCCCAAATGAAGAATCTAACGTAACCAACTCCCCGAACTCATCATCTCTGGTTCGCAGAAATAAATTAGTTCTCCCGCTAATTTATTTAGGTTTCTAATCGTTCTACCAAAAACTGATTAGTGACGACTTCAAACTCTAAAATCATTTAAACAAAAAACCAAAGTTGCGATTCGGTAGAACTTTGGAGGGTTTGTATTAGGTTAATTAATTTAATCAACCTGATAATCTATTAACCTGGAATTTTTCCACCGATTTGAAAATTATTTTCGGGTCGCAACACATGTATAGAAGTTTCATCTTCAAGTTTCAATTAAGAAAAAAGGATCATTTTCTTCTAACCTTTTAAAAGCTATTCTTAGCTTTAAGGTAGTGTCTAACATGAGGTAAGTGGAATTCCACCTAGTGAAAACATCAAGATAAACTGAACCATTATATGTGATCATTGAACTCTCAATGCAAGCTTGGAATGATTTAGCTCATGGGAGAACCGCTCACATACCTAATAACGTTTCGAATACATGTAATAGAATCACGTACCTCATGCAAGCCATCCCTCACAATCAAGTTTAAAATATGAGCCATGCACCTCATGTGTAAAATTTCACCATCTAAAATCAACGGCTTATCTTTTAGAAATTTAGCTTTCAAAATCTTAATGGCTACATCATTCAAACTAGCATTATCCACAGTGAGCATGGACACATGTTTCTCTATCCTCACTCGTAGATGCATTTATCAACCATTTTTTCAATATCCTTGTCCTTGTGACTAGACATCATCACAAAATTGATAATCCTTTTATGCAATTTCCAATCATCATTAATAAAATGTGCAGTAACACATAAATAGTTCAAGTTTTGAATGGAGCTCAATATATTGATCGTGAGTGTGACCCTAGACTTAAGCTTGCAAAAAAGAAAGTCTTCAAACTTATTCTTTTAGCAAAATACAACTTTATGCAATCTCTAGTCACAGTAAATCTTGAGATGGGATTGAAAAGCAGTTGTAGATGGTTGATAAAGTCACTGAATCACACACGTTCATTCAACAAAAAAGGTTGTTCATCCACTATAAGCATCTAAATAAGAATTTGCCTACAACGTTCCTGATCAAGCTCCCATGTCGATAAGACATTAGCACTATCAGTACTGGTATTATTCGTAGTCATTTGAGTCCTATCTACGTGGAACAAACAATTTTTGCTTCTGATTTATAATGTGAGAATACTTATTGCACCTGTTCAAGTGCTTCAACATAGCAAAAGTACAGTTATTAACACAGTACTTATATATGGCCTCACAATATTTGCAAATCACCTCAATTTTCCTATTCTTATCTTTGTTGCCTTTACGAAAATAAAACCAGACTATCGATCATTTTCATTTACTAATAGTAGTGGGGCAACCATGAGATACCTTTTTTGTGTCGACTTCCTCTTTGAAGACTTCTTCACCTTCATGTTCTAGTGAGTCCATTGGTGAAGTCATCTCATTAATGAATTTGTCCACTTCCATTGACTTATAAGTAGATCACCTGAGTCAAGCAGATTATAAGTTATAAAAGACAAGCGAGATAGATTTCACCACCTCAGATTATTAATTGGAAAGCATGCCTGAAGTTCCCTGAGGAACCAAAGATATCAGAAGAGGCTAAGGACTTAACCTGTCACTTGCTATGTGATGTTGAAACAAGACAAGGGACTGGAGGAGTGGAGGAAATAAAAGTGACTTGTAGAATAATACTCTTTCTTTCGCACGATAGAAGAAATTGCCTGAACTTTTTGCTAGTTTCACACACTTTTCTACTTTTCTAAATGGAGAAAACATAAATTTGCGCTTTCTGTAGGATATGGTAACTGTAAATTTGCACTATCTGCTGCTCATGTGCAACTAGATGAAAATTGAAAGAGAATTGGCCCAAATTGAGCCCCAATGTATTGCTTCTGTGAGAGAGCAAGAGATTTGAGGGATGGCACAAATGAGAGCGTCATACTAATCGATCACACGATATACAAAGCAGCCATTTGAAGGTTAGAAACACAGAGTCTTTGGACATATGTACCCTAGAACAATGAGTATCTAGGCTGCTGCAAATTCATCACACTGCAGTCTACAGGTAAAAGAAGAGACTCTGCATCGACCCTGCGAATCTTGGATTCTGACCAAAAAGAGAACATTGAGTATTTACCTTGCTGAGATGCGATTGCGGTCACAATCGGCTAAAACAGAGCAAGAAAGGGGAGGTGAGAGTCCAAACTCGAGCTGAGATCTTGAGCAGGAGGAGTCAAACAAGAGGGACGCAATGCAGGCGAGAGGGACTTAGTGAGCTGAGTGAGAGGCATACACGTGAGAGGAGACTGAATGAGCTAAGCAACGCTGGAGGCCTTAGGCGAGAGGTGCATGAATAAGAGGCGAAGGCTGAGCAATCGAGCTCCTAGAGTGAGGCACAAGCACAGAGGTAGTCAGGATCTGCTGATTTGTGAGAGAAGTGAAGAGGCGCAAAAAGAAGGCTGAGCAAATCCTAAACAAGTAAACTATAAACATTATGGTTGCTTTTAAAAAATTAAAAAAAATTAACCGATCCTATATCCGCGGAACCGGGAACTAGAAACCGGATCGCCGATCACTGGTTTCAATTTTAAGAATTGAAAATCGGATCGAGCGCCTCGAGAACCAAAAACCAAACCGCGGTTCCGGTCCAGTCGGTCCAATTTGCTCACACCTAATAAAGAGATTATATAATTCTCTCCTTTGCATATAAATATGAAGCTTTTATGTTGAATGTCTCCTTAAGTTAGATTTTGACATTTAATGGAGGTCATAGTGATTCAAGAAGTGTAGAAATCAGAGAACAACGCTAATGTGTAGTTGATGAATAATCTTCATATCTGCTTATATGCAATTATGCAGTGATTTCCAGGCTAGCGTGACCTCCACTACTATGAGGATGTGTGCCCAAAGGGCAGCATTGGCCGCTGTGAATCTCTCTTGTCCAACCTAAAAACCTCTTTTCTTGTACACTGTTATGGCATCGATAAACGTGGGTGAAACTTGAAATTTCAGATCAAAAAGTTTATGCATGGAAACATTAATCTTTTGTTTAATAAGCCCACTTGCTAAGCAACTGTATAAAAAAAAGAGTTTAAAGTTCCCGATTCACTGGTTTTCTTCGTATTATGCATATATCAATGCTTCGGAAATCGAATTATAACGTTCGTTGGTAACTAATCCCAATCGTGGAAGAAGGAAAATGAAAAAGAAAAATTAGGGTTTGGACATATCAAGGAAGAGAAAGCTTTCCACGTTGCATGCATGGCGGCAGACAGGCGCTGGACACCTGTATCTTCAATTCCACGCGATCACATGCTTAAAACCCTCTTAATATTCTGAGCCCCACCCAACCAAAAAAAAAAAAACCGTTTTCCAACTTTTCACCTCAAAGACTCACTGAAAACCCTAGCTTGTTCTTTTGAGTTCTTCTAGGTAGTGCGGGGCATTGATCAATATTAATATTAAGTATAATAAACTACGAGGAAGAATGGAGCTTTGGGACACTAGCCATTGACCGAAGTCTTAGACTATAAAGACCAATGTCTGCTTCCACATGTTCCCCCTCTCTTTCGTTGTTCAAAACAACAAGACACGCTCTGAAGAAGCCAAAGGAAGGGCAAAAAAAAATAAAAAGGTGGTAGAAGGGGACCAAAAATGGTGTCCATAATGATCACTAGCTCTCTGCTCATGCTTCTGCTCTTTTCACTACAACAGTCGAGCTCCTGCGCGCGAATTGGCCATGGTAAGCGGAATATGCTTCGTAAGCTTTGTGAATGCGTGTGTCGTATTGCGGTATATACCTCGATGAATCTTGAAACTCCTTCGCAGCCATGGACAAAAAGTTGATTCTTGACAAAGATGGAGTGGAGGTCCTGATAGCTGGAGGCTCCTCATCAGAAGTTCAAAAGGTGGAAAAAATTACGTTCTATGTGAACAATTGAGTGCGACAGCACCGTTCTCGATAAAGATGGTGCTAAACAATTGTCGACCCGTTATTTATTTTGCTAGTGCTCGTATTTTGCAGGCGCCGCTTGGCGACATTCCTTCTGCTGCTAAAGTAGCGAGTGACATCGATCGAGGAATCGAGGAAAGGAAGTTGAAGTTGAGAAAGTTCTTGGGACAAAGCATGGAAAAAGAAGTGACTTTGAGTGTGCAAATGAGTTCAACAAGTGCATCATCAAGTTCAACATCATCTTCATCAACAGGTGCCAAGAATTATTTTGGAAAAAGTAGCCTACGTAGTGGGAAAAGGATGTCGGACGTAGACTACGAGTCGACAAGAATTAGAAGCCCCCATCGTTCCGTCAAAGCCAAAATGGGCGGTTTTGTAGCTTTCAATGCCGATTATCATGTGCCGAAACCACACCCTCCTAGGAACAACTAATGGCTACTTGCATCCATTGAGAGCTACACACAAAAAAAAGCTCCTCTTTCCCCTTTCTTTTGCTTTGAAATTTTGTCAAGCTATATGCAAGTGCGGAACATCATACCTGTATGTATCCAAACTACAGAAATTTTAATGATATGAGAGGAAAAATTTTGTTCAGGGCTTCTGTTTGTGCAGAGCTCTTTCCTGCTCTACCTTATCTTTCTTGTTCTACTTTTTCCCCTTCTATTCTCAAGTTAATTGGCGTGTCTTTACTTTGCATGAGCGCATAAAGATAAAATAACCCGCGATTATCGAAGATTTGTTTTGAGTTTATTACAACGCGACATCAAAACATGGATCCAAGTAGTTGGAAAAAAGGGTACTTTTTATGCGTTTGATCATACCGAGTGTTTGAATTAATGCAGGAAAGGATCAAAATGCTTCAGACTTGCCTCAACCAAGCTCACCTGAGTACCTGGAAGATCAGGTTCCTCTATCTCTCTATACATATGTATACTCCATTGTATATCGGACGGTCTGAATTGGGGGTACTCCGTGCAACTCAGCAGATCTGGCGGCTTAGATTACCTGACCCTAGTACTACGACAGATCCCATCGAAAGAAAGTCGATAATTATAGCACCTACACAATGTCTTTATTTCTTGTAGTGCAATTTTTAATTCTGGCTAGTAATCTTTGTAACTCATTTTGGCCATAGAATGAAGGAGGCAAGGGAGGAACAGCAAGACCCATCAGAGTCTCCATCTCAAGGAAGATGATGGCGCATTCGCCAGATTCAAGGCCTGTTCATCACGATGCAACGAGAAGCTCGAAATGCCCACCATCCCAAGAACCTTATCACGAGGGCAGCCTCCGGAATCTTGATGCCCAAAAGGAAGTCACGGAGTCTGCTCGCGAAATCATGGCCCTCACCGACAGAGACTACCACCACGGGCCCGGCCGACACCCGCCTCCGATCAACAACGGACACCCCTTGTCTCGGCACCCCAAGCCCTAGTTGTCTCTCTCAGAGTTTCCCGAACTCGCTTCTCAGATTTTGGGGTTGTTCTATATGAGAAGCAATCCTTTTTGTCTTCACTTACTGTAGCCGCAGTATAAACTACTGATATGATATGATATCTTCTGCTGTAACTTCTTTCTAAATTGAGGGATCAATGGACTTACGTACGCTTTGCCGCTTTTCCATTTCGCGCTAAACATGGTCAGAGCGACCAGAAAAAGAGATGGATCCATGCCAAGCAAGTTTCAAAACTTTGGTTATTGAAGCAGAAATGAAGTTTTCAATTGTTTAGCAACGAAAAGGTTGGCACTGAGGAGGAAAACTAGACGCTCACGCTCTGTCAAGAGATGATAAAGTTTCAAACGTAGCCATTGTCGATCTCTGGAGTTTTCTTCTTGGTGGATTTCTTGTCTTACGAACCGAGTGTTTTCGTTACAACGTGGCGTGGGATTGAGCAGAGATGGGCTTCGGTCCAAAAGCGATAGAGAGATGACGCACCGAGCTCATCGAAGATTGTCGAATGAAATGTTTTACAGAGCCAGCTCGGCGCCCGTGTGGCCGGCATATTTCAATTCGGGCGGAGACGTAGGCGTCGGATGGACTCAATTGTCAAAACATGAAAATATTTAGGACTCATTTGGCAAAATTAAAATATATAGGACTTAACTGTCAAAGCACAATGAGTTTAGGTCTTTTTGGATAACTTTCCCAAAGTTCTACTCATGGACGAAACTGAGTAGGTCTGGTTTGGTCCATCGTGCGTGAGATTTGCATGCTGACCCTATTCATCACAAATCTCTGTTGAAGGGGAGTTTTTTTTTATCCTTTTGGTTTGCAGAACAAGCTGCAATCTTTCTGTGTTATTCTTACATTCTGATTGGGAAAGATTTTTTACCTTTCGCCCTTGTTCTTCTATGTTTTGTCTAATCAAATCACTTTTATTTTTTATTTTTCTGAACAGGTCCTTCTATTTCTGCAAATTGGGCGATCGAGTCCCTCTGCCACCGCACCATATCCGTTCAAATCCAGCTGATGTGGCTGTCGGCATTTGACGACGGCAAAGTGTGACATGAATGTAGTTTTGCCAACATGGACACCCACCATGGACAGTGTGCATGGGAGACTATGGCCGAGCTTCTAGACGGAGCCTGCATGGTTGCACGAGCTCGGGTTCCTGGATCGAACGGCTGTACTGAAGTTGAGTGGCAGGGAGCTCTATCCAGAGCTCGAGCAGCCGTGCGCTCGCCGGGCCATGGCGAATTCCCAGTCAAGAGCAATTGCGAGATGTAGAAGAAGACCTTTCTTTTCTTTTCTTTTCTTTTTCCTTCTTTTCTTCAATTTTAATTAGTTTCGCTAGATTTGATGCTAGAGGAACATGGTTAGACTGTGGAATTAGAATACCTCAATTAGGAAAATCAAAAATAAAAAAGTTCAATTTGAAAATGATCTAAAAGCACATGGACGAAAAGTAAATTTTCTTAATTAGTTCTCTCGATAAATAAATCTAGGGCTACTGAGCATATGAGTAGATTTAATTCAGTTCACTTTGATTGGAATTTCTCGAGTGCTTGATTAGATAGGGTTGATATTTGGAACTGTGGATGTGAAACTGAGTTTTCAAGGTAGAGCTGTATGGAAAGACGCGCACTGCACTTAGTTGTCCACTTTTAGTTCGATTGGGTCTCGAGTTCAAACCGAATCGAACCAGCACAACGACAACAGATTGACCTTCAATTCGATAGAATTGGGTTTCCTTCTTGGTTGTGTACGACGAAAAATTATCCATAAAGTCTTAAATCTATTGCACCTTTATCAATTGAGTCACAAACATTTTAAGTTTATTAATTGAGTCCTAAGCATTTTACGTTATGCCACTTAAGTACATCCGGTTTATTTTGATCGAAATCGATGTCATGATCGCTAGCCATTTTACATAATACAGCCAGTGATGACCTAGACAATTTGTAATTATATATTAATATTTTTCAAAATTTTTGTTTTTCTTTTCTCTTCATTTCTTTCTTCTTCTTCTTTTTCCCCTTGATGTGGTCAATGAGGATTGTTCGGCCTCCCCTAGATGGAGCGAAGCCATCGCGACCGTTGGCAAGGCCTAGAGCCGTCAAATGAGTGGTTTGGGTCGGATCGAAAAAGCTCTGACCTATATTGACTCATTTCTATACTATACAAATTTAGCAACTTATACCCAATCCAATCCATAGCCAACCAACTCATGTTGTTAAAACACTTCAATAATAAATTTCAATTTGGAGAAAATTATTTCTTATGAATTTTTAAATATATACATATATGTGTGTGTATATATTGCTAAAATAATTTTTTTTATAGTTTTTTCAAAAGATTCTGACTTACTTAAGATAATTATTTTAACTAATCCATTTATGACATATTTAAAATTCATTTATGATTCATTAATTTTTTAAGTAACCAATTTATGATCCACTTAGCTTGTGTTAATAACCCATTTATGACCTAGTACTATTAAATACGGGTCAAATATAGATTCTATACCCATTTTGTCACCTCTAGCGAGGCCCAACCTCGCCCACCGCCGATCACGGTAAGTTAAAAAAAAAGAAAAGGAAAGGGAAAAGGGAAAAAAATTAATGAAGTTAATAAAAAAAATTAGTAAGATTTTATTAAAAATGATCAACGTCAATGGTGATTATGTGATGTAAGATAACTGGTTTTCATGTCAGTGGTTTTCCAGTCGAAACTGATCAAATGGATACAATTGACAAGTTTAGAACTGAATTGATAATATTAAAAGATTTTAAAATTACATTGATGAAAGTGCAACCCCGAGGACATGTCTATATCGGACAACACCCACCCAAACATAAAAAAAAAGTATTGGGTGGACTAAGAATAACATGCGTCTATGCGTCCCGACCAATCACCAGTGGACATGTGCCATTTCGTGACGGAAGGAGGACAATTGTTCCTTCATGATTGGCCGAGATGCATGGAAAACATTGTTGACTCTGGCCCACCAAATATTTTTTCCCTCTTCGCCACTCGTCCGTGGTGTGCGGGGCTGGCGTGGCCGCCTTGCGGTGCACGCAAAGAAACCGTGAAGTTGAAAAGCACGAGGCTGGCCCGGGTTCAGCCGACTTTATCTCCAACCGACTCGAACGAAAGGGCAAGCGCGGTTCCAAAAGCGGCTCCAGTGAAACGACGCCGTTCCCGTTTTCTCAAAGTTCCAGCCGCCCCCACGTCTCTTCCTTCTTCCTCTTTTACTTTTTCTCCTTTTGGGGATGACCCGTGCTCCGCACGCCTGCGACTTTCGTAGGCAGACCCCCAAGCCACAATGGGGCCCATTAGGCCATCAAATCGAGTTTTGGAACTCTCTCAATAAATGCAAAAGGGCACAAAAAAAAAAAAAGCCCAAAAAACCACATGACGTCATGCGTGACGCACCCAAATGAAAAACGAAAGGTCAAAAGAAAGACGAAGGGCACAGGAGATCTCATCACTACTGTTTCTTGAAAAGTCAAACGAAAGTCCCACACCGTCCACTGATCAAGAGAGAATTGGAATCCCACCGTTCACACACAATTGGTAATTTTCTCATTCCGCAACGTGAGGACCGTCCTTCTGACCCAAAAAAAAAAAAAAACGTGAGGACCGTCCATGTAGAACCTAAAGCCTTTATTATTTCCTCCTCTCGTTGTTCAAACGAACCCAAGGCCACACCACATTTATTATTCAATCATAGCTTTTCCGCGTTTAGCTCCAAAAGTGGTTCCGGATCGACCAAACATGCCCGCCGCCGCCGCCGCCGATGTCCCCGCCGGCCCTCCGCACCTGCTCGTTTACCCCTTCCTCTCCTCCGGCCACATCATCCCCCTCCTCGACCTCGCCGACCGCCTCCTCCGCCGCGGCGTCCGCGTGACCGCCCTCGTCACCCCCTCCAACCAGCACCTCCTCCGCCCCCTCCTCTCCGACCATCCCCATCTCTTCCACCCACTCGTCGTCCCGGCCCCCGACACCCCCTGTCTCTCCAAGAATATCCTCATCGTCAAGACCCTCTCCATGCGCCGCCACCACTACCCGGCGCTCCTCGAGTGGTTCAGGTCCCACCCCTCGCCGCCGGTCGCCATCTTGTCCGACTTCTTTCTCGGCTGGACCCGACACCTGGCCTCGGAGCTCGGCGTTCCCCGCATCGTGTTCTCCCCTTCCGCCGCCTTCTCCGTGTCCATCGAGTTCTCGCTCTATCAAAACCTACCCAAGAACCGCGGCGGCGACGAGAACTCCCCGGTGACCTTCGGCGACGAGAACTCCACGGTGACCTTCGGCGACGTGCCGAACTCGCCGACGTACGCGTGGTGGCAGATTTCGCACCTCTTCAAGTTGTACAAGGAAGGAGACGCCGACATGGAGTTTCATAGGGAGGGCTGGCTGGCGAACGCGGGGAGCTGGGGCGTCGTTTTCAACACGTTCACGGAGTTGGAGCGAGACTACGCCGACCACATGAAGGGGAAGTTCGGGCCAGGCCGGGTCTGGGCCGTGGGCCCGCTCCTGCCGCCCGTGGATGACTCGGCGAGCCTGACCAGCCGGGGCGGGTCCAGCTCGGTCGAGGCCGATGAGGCGCTGAAGTGGCTCGACGGCAGGGAGGAGCGGTCCGTGGTGTACGTGTGCTTCGGGAGCCGCACGGCGCTGAAGAACGACCAGATGGCGGCGCTGGCGACCGCGCTGGAGATGAGCCGGGTCCACTTCATATGGTGCGTGAGGACGACCGCGGACGGGCAGGCGCTGAGCGGCCACGGGCTCGTGCCAGACGGTTTCGAAAGCCGCACGGCGGGCCGGGGACTGGTGATCAGGGGGTGGGCCCCGCAGGTGGGGATTCTGCGGCACCGTGCGGTGGGCGGGTTCCTGACGCACTGCGGCTGGAACTCCGTCCTCGAGGGGATCAGCGCCGGGGTGGTGATGCTGACGTGGCCGATGGGCGCGGACCAGTACACGGGCGCGAAGCTGCTGGTGGACCAGCTGGGCGTGGCGATCAGGGCGTGCGAGGCCCCGCACGACGCCGTGCCCGACCCGGCCGAGCTGGCCCGGGCCTTGGCTGAGTCGCTCGACGAGACCAGGCCGGAAAGGGGCCGGATCAAGAAGCTGAGCGGGGCGGCGGCGGACGCGGTCAACGGCGGGAGCTCGGACAAGGATTTGGATGGACTTGTGGAGAGTCTAGTGGAGCTTCAACGCGGAAGAAGAGACGTGGGGTTTGACGGAGAACGTTGACTGGCTTGGCCAATTTGATGGCTAACACTATAGTTTTGTTTACTTTGTCTCTTTTTCATTTGATTTAAAGGTAAAATATTTAGTTCTTTCGCATCAATCATGAAATTGAGTGAGCGAATTCCGTTTCCTGCTCCATTACATTCTTCTTCTTCTTTTTCCATACATATTCACCATGGCCATTCAAGAAACCTCTGATCTAACGATCTATCAAGTGCGTCGACACTCGCACGTCCCTTTAACACAACCTTTAGTAGTGCATGCTGATCGCAAGCAGTGCGCCCCAAAAAAAAAATTATATTGTTAAGCTTTGCAAGCGTGTTCATAAAGTTTGACGAGGGCATCGAGAGGGATACTAACCCGACGCCACGATCAACAGGATCGTCAAAAGAGCTAGATCACCCGCGATTCTCCCCATGATGGCAAAGCTAAGTGAGGAGGAGTCTCGACGGGTGGGAATTTATATAGAAATTTGGCAACGGCGAGAAGTGAAGGTTGAGACATTTTGCAGCATTAAAGAATATTATCTGCTGTATAATATGTACATGGGCAAGGGAGTCAAGGTCCTATTTCTACACATTTATTCGATGTATAGAAGAATATTATAGGATTGAAGCCGACCTAAAAAGAAAAAAAAAAGCTACGACGAGAAGAAAGTAAGGTTGAGATAGTTTTTTTTACAATATTGAGAAATGTGATCCGATGTATAATATTTATATGGATGTTGACATCTAAATTTTGATTTTTTTTCTTATTCAAATAATCTATCGCATAAAAAAAATTAGGTGGATGCAGTCCAAAGCCTTCTCTCAAGTGATTCACTGCCATTTGTCAACCATGGTGTCTTCTTCGTCTTCACCAAGCCTTTTGACTTGAAGAGCTGCAGATTGGGTTCTGTCGGCTGGCCCTTGTTTCGAAGCACAAGGTTACCAGTCCAGTAGCCCTAAAGTTCACGGCAGCAACAGAAAGGAAAGCCAGGTGCTCTCCTTACTTTCTCTAGCTTTGGACACAAGTCAGTACAGACGCTCTACGCTGATTTCGCTGTGTTTTCTTGCCATAACCCTGTGGTCTCTCGTTAGTCCGCGTGAACGTCGGTCGAACATCCCCGTCGTTTCCCAGTGAAGCATCATCGTCAGTCCCCTCACTCGTGCAAATAGCCAAATAAGGTAAATGTTCTTCTTTGCAATGTTCTGGATATTCTGTTTTCTTGGCTTGAGCTATTCGATATATCTCATGCATATCTTTTAGAATTAGAAAACCGGTTCAAATCAGGGATTATTTCTCTATCGAGACAACGTGCAAATTCGGGTTAATCTTAACCTTGATATTTGTCTCGATGGTACGGGAATCGAGAAATCTAATCTATAACCATCAGATTTGTTTCCTTGATTCAATTTGTTACCTACTTTGAATCGGACAACATTTTCAAAATCGTGCATATCTTTAATTGTATACTTGATTGATCATTTCCTTCTTTGAAAAATTCAAAAATATCACACATGTTTTATCTTTTTTCTTGGATCCAATATTGTCGCGATCAAAACTATCGTGTTCACTTTTTTCAAAACTCTCATAATATTAACGAAACTTTTCCTTCATCTTCACCTTCATAGCTTTCACTCTAGGATCTAAAGCATTCTATGCTTGTTCTAGAGTTTTATATAAACTAACACTATATACAAAGTCCTGGACATCTTGTTGGTCGAAACAAAAAACTTCTTTAAAAAAATGATAAGAGCTCTCGCACTTTTCCACTCCTTATGTCTAAAAGTTTCATCTTCAAGCTCAGCTTAGAAAAAAGGATCATCTCCTTTCAGCCTTTCAAAAGCTATTCTTAGCTTTAAGGCAGTGGAGTCTTACCTAGTGGAAACATCAAGATAAACCAAACCATTATAAGTGATTCTTGAACTCTCAATGCAAGCTTGGAATGATTTAGCTTATGGGAGAACCCTTCACATATCTAACAATGTTTCGAACACATGTAATAGAATCACGTACCTCACGCAAGTCATCCCTCACAATCAAATTTAAAATATGAGTCGTGCACCTCATCTATAAAACTTCACCATCAAAGATCAACAGTTTATCTTTTAGAAATTTAGCTTTCAAAAATTTAATGGCTACATTATTCTTTCAAAAAGACATAACTTTATGCAATCTACAGTCACAGTAAATTTTGAGATGAGATTGAAAAGAGGTTGTAGATGGCTGATAAAATCACGGAATCATACACGCTCAACCAACGAAAGGGATTGTTCATCCATTGTAAGCATCTAAACAAGAATTTGCCTAAAACATTCCTGATCAAACTCCCATGTCAATAAGACATTAGTGCTATTAATACTGGTATTTTTCATATCATTTGAGTCCTATCTACTCCAAGTGGAACAAACAATTTTTGGTTCTAATTTATATTGCGAGGATACTTATTGAACCTGTTCAAGTACTTCAATATAACAGAAGTATTGTTATCGACACAGTACTTATATATGGCCCCATAATATTTGCAAATCACCTCAAATTTTCCATTCTTATCTTTGTTGCCTTTACGAAAATGAAACCAGGCTCTTGATCCTTTTCATTTACCATTGGAAATGGGGGCAATCATGAGATACCTTTTTTGTGTCGACTTCCTCTTCGAAGACTTCTTCACCTTCATGTTCTAGTGAGTCCATCGGCGAAGTCATCTCATTAATAAATTTGTCCACTTCTATTGATATATAAGTAGATCACCTGAATCAAACAGATTATAAGTTACAAAAGTCAAGCGAGATAAATTTCGCCACCTCAAATTACTAATTGGAAAGCATGCTTGAAGGTCCTTGAGGAGCCGAAGTTATCAGAAGAGGCTAAGAACTTAATCTATCACTTGCTATTGGATGTTGAAACAAGATAAGGGACCAGAGGAGTGGAGGAAATAAAAATGACTTGCGGAATAATACTCTTTCTTTCACACGATGGAAGAAATTGCCTGAACTTTTTGCTAGTTTCACACTCTTTTCTTCCTTTCTAAATGGAGAAAACGTAAATTTGCACTTTCTATGGAATATGCCAATTGTAAATTTGCACTATCTGCTACTCATGTGCAACGAGATGAAAATTAAAAGAGAATTGGCCCAAATTGAGCCCCAGTGTATCACCTCTCTGTCCAGAGCAAGAGATTTGACAGACGGCACAAATGAGAGCGTCATATTAATCGATCACATGATATACAAACCAGCCATTAGAAGGTCAAAAACACAATCTCTTTGGACATATGTACCCCAAAACAATGAATATCTAGGCTGCTGCAAATTCATCACACTATAGTCTATAGATAAAAGAAGAGACTCTGAATTAACACTGCGAATCTTGGATTTCGAACAAAAAGAAAGCATTGAGTATTTACCTTGATGAGATGCGATTGCGCTTGCAACTGGCTCTAGAGCAAGAGAGGGAGGCGAGAGAGTCTAGACTCGAGCTGAGATCTTGAGCAAGAGGAGTCGAACGAGAGGGACGCGATGCAAGTGAGAGGGACTAAGTGAGCCGAGCGAGAGGCCCATGCATGAGAGAGGACTAAATGAGCTGAGCAACGCTGGAGGCGTCAAGCAAGAGGTGCACACATGAGAGGCAAAGGCTGAGCAGTCGAGTTCCTAGGGTAAGGCACAAGCACAAAGGTAGTCAAGATCTGCTCATTTACGAAGGAAGTGAAGAGGCACAAAAAGAGGGCTGCGAAGTGAAGAGGAGTAGAAAAAGGGCTAAGCAAACCCTAAACAAGTAAAGTATAAACATTAGGGTTACTTTTTAAAAAATTTAAAAAAAAATTGACTAGTCCAACCCGATCCTATGTCCGCAGAACTGGGAACTGAATTACTCGATCATCGGTTCTAATTTTAGGAATCGAAAATCAGATCGGATTGGACCCCTCTAGAATCATGAACCGAGTCACAGTCCCGATCCGGTCAGTCCGATTTGCTCACACGTAATAAAAAAAAATTATGCAATTCTCTCCTTTGCATATGAATATGAAGCTTTTATATTGGATGTCTCGTTAAGTTAGGTTTTGAAATTTAGTGGAGGTCATAGTGATTCAAAAAGTGTAGAAATCAGAGAACAATGCTAATGTGTAGTTGATGAATATTCTTCATATCTGCATTCTGCAGTGATTTCCAGGTCATCAAAAGGTTTCGGATGCCAAAGTTCACTCAGAGTGCCTTAATTGGTTTATTTGTCCTTCCCAATGAAGAGGCGACAAATGAGCAAATCCGATCGAGTGATAAAATAGATCGACCCATTTAACTCCTATATATCATTAAAACTTTAATTAACTCGTATCGAACAAAATCTATCAAACTCCATACTCATCCAATAGGATAGCTGCAACTTAAGCTTACAATAGAGTAGTGAGGCAGTCTATGCATGATATAATTATTGAAATCCAATCATGAGTAAATTCATGCGGCTATCGCTGTCTAATAAGGGGGGAAGCACGATGACCCAAAAAATCACACGAATCTACTCACGTTAGAAATTAAATGCGAAGGATTATTTCAAACCTCAAACTTTAGAAAGAGTAAGATAATCCGATTCTAAGATGGTAAATACATTTTGATTCCGAGGACAAGATCGTCATTGAAAAATAATTCTATTATATGATCGTAATCCAAACATAATTCGATTATTAATTTATGGACTAGTCCTCTATTGCACAGATTCCCACCGAGGTGGGTCCCACTCGCTGTCGTGGTCGGGCTTTCGACGACGACGACGTCGTTGGGAAGTCCGTAAGTCGTAAGTGGTGACGACACCAATGACTCCAAGGCAAAAACCACCTTCTTCTTTTTCGATGGATTCGTCTTTTTATCCTCCGCCATCATCACCTCCTCCGGCCTGGTCGTCCTCCATTGAAGCCCCACCACGAAGCGCATCGAGAGCGAGACGGGAGGGTCGACGCGTTCCGCCCCTTTTGCTGACTTCGACGACGACCGCGACTGGTTGAAGCTCCAGCCATGTCCGTCCACATCCTCATGTACCCTTACCCGACCTCCGGCCACATCATCCCCCTCCTCGACCTCGCCCACAAGCTCCTCCACCTCCGCCGCTCCGATCTCGCCGTCTCCGTCACCGTCACCGTCCTCGTCACCCCCGACAACCTCCACTTGCTCGACCCCTTCCTCTCCTCCTCTCCTTCTTCTTCTTCCCCCTCCTCGCTCCAGCCTCTCGTCTTGCCTTCCCCGGAGCCGCCCGCGACGCCCCATCCGCCTCAGAGGCGCCTCGTCGCCAACGTCCGCGCCCTCCGCGACCTCCACCTCCCCCTCCTCTCCCGGTGGTTCGAGTCCCACCCCTCCCCGCCCTGCGCCGTCGTCTCCGACTTCTTCCTCGGGTGGACCCACCGCTTCGCCCTCGAGCGCGGCGTCCCGCGCGTCGTCTTCTCGCCGTCCGGCGCGTTCGGGCTCTCCGTCTCCTTCGCCCTGTGGCGGGACCACATCAGGCCCGACGAGGAGTCGATTGTCTCGTTCCCCAACTTGCCGAAGTGCCCCCGCTTTCCCTGGTCGCACATACCCGTGGTATTCAGGAATTACGAGCCGGGAGATCCGGAAATGGAGCTCCATCGGGAGGGCGCCATCGGCAACATCCAGAGTTGGGGGATCGTGTTCAACTCCTTCGACGGGTTGGAGCGGGCT
This sequence comes from Psidium guajava, assembly GCA_016432845.1. Taxonomy (NCBI): domain Eukaryota; kingdom Viridiplantae; phylum Streptophyta; class Magnoliopsida; order Myrtales; family Myrtaceae; genus Psidium; species Psidium guajava. Next base: position 39,559,622 of record CM028228.1, read on the forward strand.
TACCTGGATCACATCAGGAAAGAGGTCGGGCACGACCGTGTTTGGGCAGTGGGCCCGCTTTTGCCGGCGGACAGCGACGGCTCGACCGGGCCCGTTAATAGGGGCGGACCCACCTCGACATTAGCCGGCGAGGTGCTGACGTGGCTGGACGCCTCGCCGGATGAGTCCGTCGTCTACGTGTGCTTCGGGAGCCGCGCCGTGCTGACGCAGCGGCAAATGGACGAGCTGGCAGCCGGCCTGGAGCGAAGCGGGGTCAGATTCATTCTCTGCGTGAGGGAGCCAGGCAGGGGAGGAGGACACGTGGCGGGGGCTTGCGGGACGGTCCCCGAGGGGTTCGAAGATCGGGCGGCCGGGAGGGGCCTCGTGATCAGGGGTTGGGCCCCGCAGGTGGCGATCCTGCGGCACCGGGCGGTGGGAGCGTTCCTGACCCACTGCGGGTGGAACTCGACGCTGGAGGGTCTCAGCGCCGGGACGGTGATGCTGACGTGGCCGATGGGGGCGGAGCAATTCGTGAACGCCAGGCTGCTGGTGGACGAATTGGGCGTGGGGATCAGAGTCGGCGAGGGGTCGGAGAAGGTACCGGAGGCGGCGGACTTGGCCCTGGTTTTGGCCGAGTCGCTGAGGGGTGACCTGCCCCAAAGGGCGCGAGCCAAGGAGATGAGCGGCGCGGCTCGGAACGCGATCGTCGGAGGAGGGAGCTCGGATGAAGATTTGGGTGACTTCGTGAGGCGCGTGGACGAGCAGAGGAGGAGCAAAATCCGTGCTTTAGCAGCATCTGCACGTCCCGTGGGTCGAAGCCACGAACAGTGCTGAAGAGGACGTAACAAGGAATATTAGGAACTGACCCTGATTCGACCAAATATGATGTTTTATATGAATTGTTCAAGAACAATAGAGTTCTTATGGATTTACGTTTATATTATTATGGATTTATGTTTATATTATATTAAAATAAGTGCATTGAAAGTCCTAAAATCTACGCATAAAAAAAAAGTACAATCAAATATTAAAACTTATCAAATTAATGTAATCAAAATCTTTCATTAAATGTTGAAGTGATATTTTTATTATTTTCTCTATGACATGACAAAACATTATGCATGAAGCTAAAATGATATTTTTTTTTCCAAATATGATTTTTTTAAAATCCAAAATTTATATAAACTAAAATTAAGAAATTAGCTTAATGCTTTTTATACATTAAAAAAAAATCAGGAGAGAATTCTCATCTCTGCCTCCTTCGCTTGCTGCCTTTAACCAGATCTGGGCAAGAGCCAACAACGCTTCCTCAATCTGGGGGACGGCAAGCAGTAGCCTTCGCTTGTGGCCGATGGGGGTGTCGAGCCATCCTCACCATTGTCGAGGGTAGTAACAGCAAGGGGTTTTTCTTTTTTTTTTCTATTTTTATTATAATTTATACAAATTTTAAAAAAAATCACATGTGAACATTTTATTTGACGGTATTAATAGAAGGATTCGATTGCGTCAATTTAACAAATTTTAGTATTTCATTACAACTTTTGTAAGTTTTAAATTTAAAAAAATCAGTTTGAAATCGCAAAGCAAGTTTTGGGCTTCTTGTTCTTGTTCGAAGTGCCCTCTCCGTTTTGTCTCGAATCCTCCTTCCCGCGTGCCTCTGCCTTCCCCTCGCAACTCGCTACCCATGGCGAGTCCCGCCACACCCACCTCGCCGTCGAGCAAGCGGTTGAAGAAAGCCCTCGACGACGACGACGAGCGGCGCCCGATGGGGAAGGGCGGCGGCGGCGACGTGTGCTGCGGAATCTGCCTGACGGAGGGGGGAGGAGCCGTCCGAGGCCGAATCGACAGCTGCGACCACTACTTCTGCTTCGTGTGCATCATGGAGTGGGCCAAGGTGGAGTCCAAGTGCCCCATGTGCAAGCGCAGGTTCTCCACCATCCTCAGGCCTCCGAAGCGTGGCGTCTTTGCCAGCGAAAGGATCGTGAGCGTCCCGCCCCGTGACCAGGTCCGTTCTGATGTTTCGAATTCGGGTTAGATTGAGTTTCGGGTTTTGATAACTGGGTCCTTTTTCTCTCCCGGGCTTAATCAGCAAAATTCGTAGATTTTGTCCTTATGGCGAGTCATTGGTTTTCCCTGCTTCCTCTGATCGAAATTGGTTTATAATTTAATTAGGATTCGAGCTACTGTCTGTTCTACGGATGAAGGGTTTGAGTTGAATGTGTTTGATTTAATTTGGTGATTTTTGCCTCCGCTCTGCTTGAGCATAGGATCGTGGACTTTATTTCCACCGGGTAATCGATAGTGAAAGGAGCCCTGAACCCAAAAAAATTAGTGAAAGAAGCAATTTGCTATCTGTGTTCTTTTGCAGGTTTATGATCCCCATGGAATTGGGTCTTTTAATCCTTATATGGAAACTCGGTGTGGTGTCTGTCAAGGCACGCAAGATGAATGGTGTCTGCTGCTTTGCGATCTCTGCGATTCAGCTGTTCATACTTATTGTGTGGGTTTGGGTGTCACTGTACCCCAAGGGGATTGGTTTTGCCATGACTGTGCTGTTATAAGGGATGAACATGCAAGAACCGATGAAGGAGAGAGCTGCATTGGACATATTTCGATGCCATCAATTGAGCCTCAAGTTTCAATATCCGATATCGTAAGAGATGGCATTGCCTCTAACATCAGGCACCCCACAACAACGGTGTCGTCACCTTTAGACCCGAGTGCTGCTGTACCTGAAAGGGGACATGGAATTGATGGGGAAATGTCCCAAGAAGGCGAAAGAAGGGATCCCGGTGTTGCAGAAAGAGCAGCGGAATATTCTGGTGCAAGAACTCTACAACAATGTCGTGATGTGCATATTCGTATAAAGGCACTTCGTGAGAATTGGGATGCACTGCGACGTGGGTCATTGAGCTTTCATTCGGGTAATGTGGAGTCTGTGCGCAGTCAGAGTGAAGAGCGAGACCATAGTAATTCAGTGCATGACAGATTAGCTCAGCCATCCTCAAGTCATCAGCCATCAGAAGATGAAGATTCTATGTTAGGTTTTGCTCCCAACAACGAAGATAAGTACAATATCACCAAAGCATGGAAAATGATGGATAGAGCTAAGTCCAGACGACAAGCTCGTGATTCAACAGGTAGTGTTCACCATGTAGCAAACAAATTGGTCAGGAAAGGAAATGATCCAAAGGTAGCCAGTCTTAATATTAGTCACTTAGAATTGAGGAATCAAGTAAATAAAAGTAGCCATACTGAATGTGCAGCAGCTTTGCTGCATAAGGTCAGTCATGCTGGTGATAAATTGTCTAAGCCTAGATCTGCAGTAATTGATAGGCAGAAACAGAAAAGATGTCTGGGATTGCCTCCTTCTACAATGGACCAAGCTAGTTTGCCAAGGCATGAGTATCATACAAATGGATCATTCAGAACATCATGCAGCATTACTTACCAAGAAGACAATTGTCCTTCTTTGACATCTTCTGCTGGTTCTGTGTCAGGATCCTCTAAGCCTAGATCTCCAGTAATTGATAGGCAGAGACAGAAAAGATGTCCAGGATTGCCTCCTTCCACAATGGACCAAGCTAGTTTGCAAAGGCATGAGTATGACCCAAATAAATCTGTGGGAACATTACACAGCATCGCTTACCAAGAAGACAATTGTCCTTCTGTGACATCTGCGGCTGGTTCTGTGTCAGGATCCTCTACTTCTTTTCCTGCCACAGTTGGGGCCAGCATTGCTTCATCACAGAATTCCCAGGGGAAAGGAGTGCTGGAAGAGGCTTGTGTAGCTGGCCACTCTAGAAGAGGTGATGGTGCAAAAAGTGAAATCCAGTCTCTAGTCAAGTTCAATTTGAAGCTGCTTAGCCGCAATAAACGGCTCGGTAAGTTCGTTAAGCAGCGTTCTACTTATTTATGGTTTTCAGTTGGTGGATAAATCTGATATAACGAACATCTCTAGGGCGTAATCTTGATTGAGTTTCTTTGGGGATCATAAAGATATATTGTTCTACCTGGTGACAGATTCATATTTTTCTTCCGGAACATTCTCTTGGATGCTATTACAGGGTTTTGTGTGACGGATCGCATCTTCTGTTTCAGTTGGTATATCTTGCTTTGCCTGAACATGTTAGGAAATATCACCGAGAAAATAGCATGTCTAACGCAGTAGGAGCAGAACCTTTTTTCGGTTAACGTGACCGTTATGGTTATCATTGTGCTTTTTTTTAAGCAGAGTGAGAAAAATAAGTGAAATGTTAGACACGTCTAATTGTGAAGAATCAGATGTTGAGTTTCACACAGAAGCGCAGACAGCACATCATGTTATTAGTTCCTCCTTGAAGCCAGTCGGTTGGATGTAATTTGTTGACACCTTTTATTAGGTGCAAGGATTACTTCTGATTCAAACACGAAGGAATCAACCATAAGTGCGAGTCTTACTTCCTCATACTTAGGGTCGAGTAGCTAATCTCAATATCATCTCTTGCTTGGTAACTGGAGTCCTGACTGCTACTTTTCGTTGAACATCATCTCACTCGATTCCTGGGATATCACCATCTTAACTCACTCCAACAATCTCATTTTCGTCTTCTATTTTTGAAGACTCGTTATTTTCTTCTCTTCGTTCTTGTCATCTGATAGCAAGTTTTCTCATCCATTGTCGCTCCTGCAGGAGTTGATGCATTCAAAGAAATCGCCAGAGCGGCGACCCATACCATACTGGCCGCGTGTGGCTTAGAGCGGCCCAAGTCTGTCATACCCAGCTCGGTCTGTCGTCACACCTACGACATTCGGAGGCTCCACGGCTCCACTCTCATGCCTAATTCCTGCAGAGAGTGCTTCTGTGCCTACGTAAAGACCGTTGTCGACAGCCTTCTGCTTGAGAAGCTAAGTAAATAAAGATCTTTTTTTTTCCCCCTAATTGCGTCTCTTTTTCAACGTTTGTAAGAGTCGCCATGGATTTTGAAGGGAGAATTTGTGGGCTCTTCACTTTCTCCAGAAAAGGGTAGATGCATAGAACTTAGAATCTATAGTGAACGTCTGCTGTTGGATCTCTCTCTCTCTCTCTCTCTCTCTCTCTCTTTGGAATGACAGATTTTTGAAAGAAGCTCTATTGTTAAAGAGAGTAATCATCGAAAGTAATGACCAAGTTCACTGCAGAGCAAATGGGATGTGACGGCAGCAACCGAGATCGGCAAAAAACGTGGGGAATGCATCTAAATCTTATCACCAAATCAATGGGTCCATTTGCTGTCCTTTGGAAACGTGGCAAAAAGAAAACGGTTAATACCACAAAAAAAAAATCTTAAATTAATACACTTTTCATAACTTATTTCTGATTAATCAGTCTTTGGGTCGCCAAAAATCTCAATGCTGGACGACATGCAGCGCTGACTCATGGTAAGGTCATTTGAAATTTCACATGAATTTGGGGTAAATTATGATGTACTTCGCCGGGAGTCCTATTGATGTTGTTCCTAGTTACCACTGTCGGTGGAGGGGCACGTGTCGAGACGTCAAGGTGGCCGTGCTCCGAGATGTTTGGATTTAGGTGAATCAATCCGGTTAAGATTTTTCGCTCGGGGACGTGCATCTCGATCGATTTTGTTTGCCAAATTTTGAGAGTTTCTCCTAATTTGAAATCGACCCTGTTCCGTTGTGTGGTGCTATTGTCGGGAGAACTGACCGATCAATAAAAATTGACCCAAGACCCAAACCGACTCGAACCACAACAGTTCGGGTTATGCACGAGCCCGGTCATGAGCAAGCGCACGTTCTTTATGTTTTGAATTGGCCGGGTATCATGAAATTCCGACCCGATCCGACCTTACCCTACCCTATTTTGATAGGATATGTAAGAATTTGGGGAAGGCGGGGACCAGGGGAACCACAAGCACGTGGGCCCCGCAGAGGAGTTCCACCTTTGGCTTCTCTTCTTGTGGGTCCCCCTCTTTACCCTCCACACGTGACCACCGTCAAGAGACGGCGACGGCACTGCGGTGTCTCCCTACCAGCACGTGCTCCCACGTCCTCGTCGCTGGGCCCTTTTGCCAAACGAGGGGGCCCCACTTGCCTTCTTCTTGGGCTCTTCTTGTTATCACGGTCTGGCCCCCCCTCTTCCTTCCCTCTGTCTGGTTTTTTCCGGGGGGGGCACAGCATCTTTGGGATCGATTCGGAAGGCCGAGACAGAGATCGAAAGAAACGATGAGGTCCGAAGGACCGGGCTTCGGACACGGCGCTCCCCCGATACCGACCGCGTGCCCGAGAGACAGATCGTTAACGACGCTCGAAATCGACCCCCCACCCTTTCTCTTTCTCGGAGAGAAGTCGAAATGGACCTGAGGCGATCCGGGGCACGATGCCTTAGACCTCAAGCAAGAGGGGATCGTACGCAACACACACTAATCAATCCATGGCGGGACAGAACAGATATGACTTGAATGATATAAACAATTGAGGGTTCCTATTGTTTTCCAGCTCTTACTTGAAGACACGGGATTTTGTCCTTGTGACAGAGGATCAAGTGACTAGGCACGATTATATGATTATCCAAATTTGGCTCTTTGGGTCCAGCAAGGGCTCAAGTACTTAGCGTGGGTTTAATGTTTGTTTTCACATTTTGTAGTGTACTTCATTTTGAACATGCTTCATTTAAGTTTAGGCTAATACCATAAAAAAAAAAACTAAGAAAATTGTCAAAAAAAAAATATAAATATATTGCAATTATGCCAATTCGGCTCATCCGTCCAACTTTAGCCTACCAATGTTGATGTGAGCGCCGACCGACACTAATGTGGCACTGTCGATACTAACATAACAATTTTTACTAACATATTAATTTTTTTAGAAAAATATTTTACTTTTTTTTCCTTTTTTTTTTCTTCTTCTTCCTTCCGCCAATAGTCGGATTGCCAACCAACCAGAGATGAAGCCAGCCAAGTCGACCTCATTAATCATTGACTTTTTTCCATTCGAGTTATAAGCCTTTTACATTTGTGCTAATTCAGTACGTTCGGACAATTTTGGCTGGTTGGCCCAAATGTAACAATTTTTACTAATATTTTTTTAAAAAATACATATTTTTTCTACTTTCTTTTGGCAATTAATTGGAGGAAGAAGGAAAAAGAAAAAAAAATTTAAAAACTATTTAAAATGTCGCGTTAATGCCAGCAACGCCACTTCAGCTCCAGCCGTCCAAAGTTGACGTAATGGAATAAATTGAAAGAAAGATGCAAAATATTGAAAACTCAATTGACCAAAAAAAAAATTGGAGTTGAATTAGCTCAATTTCTATAAGTTGAAGACTTTTTTGATAATTTTCCCTTAAAATTCTAAAACTGGTACAAAAGTCACATTTACTCAAGACTAATTTTAGTGTCATAAAAAAAAACTCAAATTATTACACTCATGCCACACACACCACAAACTTATATGCCCATCCCAATTACCTCAAATGGTGGTAAATTTAGGATTTTTTGGGACGTGGCACAAGTGCACTGATTTTTATAAACATGGCATATTTGTATTAGTTCAGGATATTTTGCGACCCAAACATTAGTTCGAGGTAATGTGGCCGGTGAGTATTGTTTTTTTTTTATATAAGTACAATTAAATCGAACCCCTTAAATTCTTCTTTGATCAAATTTGTGCATAGAGGCATAAGTGGTGGGATGAAACAAGACCATCTTAATCAAAGCAATAAGTCTAGCCTCAATCCAAAACGTGTTGAGAAACAAATGAGGATGACGTGCTCTTTAATGTTGACAAATAGATATAGCCCAAGTGCGAAAGAGCAAAGAAGAAATGCTTTAGTGCTCAAAGTTCGTAAGACCACTCAATGCAAAACTACCCAAGCTAGCCTTGTTATAGTAACTTGTTAAGCACTCGATAAGGTTGATTCCGGCTCATGTTTTACCTAATTCATGAGATTTGAGAAAAATGCTCCAAAGATCAACGATAGGTAGACTTGCGAAAATTGGTCATTTACTTATTTCCCAACTCATATTTGATGGGTTGGATTATTATATGAGTTAGTTATGCTCATTAAATTTTTCATCAATGAGTTTAGACCGGTGAAAGCCTATGATGATACGAGTGTTAAACTGATCCACAAGTTATTGTAGACCCAACCCATCTCTACGAATTTCTCTTCCCTCTTTTCTGGCCTCATTCGATTATGCGTCGGTGCATTTCCTGTTTTCGTTTGAATATGAACTATTCTAGATTTGGTTAAATACCGAAGCACTTTATCAATATGGATAAGTAGATTTGTGGCGCATGAAAATGGGTTAAAACTCAATTTGGGCTAAACTATTCTTTTTTTTTTTTTTATTCGACCTGACTCGACACACGCCCGCATGACAAATCTACAATAGGAAAAATCCAAGTAGTGCCACGTTAAGATAGAGCCCGGTCGCTTTTAACCACGTTCTTAACGCCCTAATTAACCGAATTAACGACCTACGACCGACGACGCGCGGGCCGAAACGGTAAAAGTAATCAGAGACTCGCGCGAGTGAGTGCGCGGTTCGGACGCCATCGATTCTCGCTCGCTGCCCGACGGACCCGACCCGTAAGAAAACGGAGATGTCCGACGGGACGTTAAGTCCGGAGTTGACGCCGTCCAAAGAGGGAACGGAACGGGGACCGCAAGCGAACGGCCCCCCCTAAAAAAAAATAAAAATAAAAAAGGAGAAAGAAGTGACGAGGGTCCCCACCGCACGCGAGCCGGCAAGCAGACTGGCAGGGGATGGGTGCACGTGACCCTCTCTCTCTCTCTCTCTCTCTCTCTCTCTATCCATTCAATTTTGGTCTTTTATTAACGACCTTCTCTCTCCTATTATTTTCCACGGAATGTAAATTGACTTTTATCTCCCAAAAAGTCCAAAAAAAAAAATAAAAATCTCGAACCATACCCGACGACATAAGAAAAACCCCGATCCCAATCTGCCAACTCATCGTACGACTGCAAAAAAAAAAACATTAAAATGTCGTGGAAGGAAGGGAGGAGCGCCGGATTTATGTCCCGATTGAAAATGAAAGGGCGAATACTGTTAAAAATTTTAAATTGTGCATACCGCAACATCAATGCATTTAGCTTTTCCTTTCCGGGTTTCTAAAATCCTTTAAACTCGTAAAAGCACGACACAAGTACCCTCTGTCAATTACAAAAAGGAATCTTAAATTTTTCGCATTGCGACTCCAATTTCCTAGAGAAAGTTCTCGATATCCAAAATTTTATATCAGGGTGGCGAAAATTTAGGATATTTTTGATCGGTCACGGGAGCATAAATTCGGGAATTTCGACGACGCAAATAGAAAATTCAAATTTGAGATTTGTAGCGACACGCGAAACGGATTTCGACGTATCGATGACGTGGCGGGCATCGAGTTTGGTTTTTTTTTCCGCGGCAGCATCCCCGCTGGATTTAATTAGGGAGAGCAAAGCGACGACGCGCCTCACATCCATCTTTATCGCACGTGCGATGGCCTTTTCTGCCGGGCGGGGGGGGGGGGCCGAGTGGGGGAGTGGGGCCCCGTCACGTCAATGCGTCACGCGGCGTAAGCAAGTCACATGGCCCCAAACGCCCCAACTAACTCCACCACTTCGGCACCGCGAATTCCCCGTTTTGCCCTTCCCCTTCCTGGGAAATCTCGATTCCCATTTTGGCGTTTTCCATTTTTTTTTTCGCATGATTTTTTTTCAAGTGCGCTGAAAGCAGTGGTGTCAAATCTCAAAATTTAGGAATACCTTTATTAAAAATCTTAAAAATTATCAACGAATCGTAATTAAATTTTAAAATTTTCAAAAAACGTAATCAAACCCTAAAATTTATTAAATTGATGCACTCGAATTGTTCCGTTAAACACCTTCCTATTCACTCGTTTTAGACTTGTCTTTCTAGTTTCAACCACGTCAGCGTTACGTAAGAGAGAGAAAAAAGTAATAAACAATGCTACGTCAACATTTTATATTAGCAAAATTGGACAGAGTTAATAAAATGACTCAATTGCGCTAATTTGACAAGTATTAAAACTTTATTATACTTTATCGATAATTTTTATGACTCGATCGCACTATGTCGATAAGTTTTAAGATTTCTAGTGAGAAAGCATTCTTAAATTTTATAAAAGGAAAATTAAGTCCTAAAATTTTCAAAACGACAATCATTGTTTTTTCAAGTGAGATGGAATTAATGGAATGCGTCGAGTTATGATTCGATTGTACTTGTTTTAGAGTTTCGAGACTCGATCGTATTGTCGTGATAAGTTTTATAGATTTCGGCGTATTAATTTTTTTTTTTCACTTCTTTCGCACGTGATCGATTTTCCGAATGTCCATGTCGTCCCGACAGAAGCATCGTTGCTTGCGGACAATTCGTCCTTTGCTTCGATCGTCCTTTCCTTTAACCGTTTTGGTGACTTTTCTCTCTTTAATTTTTCCTTTTGGGACGAAACGCACGAACAGCTTTCTGTCTTGGAATTCCGAAGATGAAAAGGAACAAACGGAAGGAAAACGAAAGAAAAAAAAAAGAAAGAAGAGGAAGGAATCAATGAGCCGAGCACCGCAAAAACGCCGGACGATACAAAATTTAGACCTAATTCACTTTTTAAAAAAAAGGCATGGAATGTAAGTTAGGATTTTAATTCCGACCCGGTGAACCTTTTTTTCGTTTTTCATCTCGTTCGCGAGAAAGTAACCTTCACCGAAAGCCTGTCCCGATTTCAATTCGGACTTAACCCCCTTTTGTTGTCCGATGAGAAAGTACCAACTTTCGATCAATACCCAAATATGATTCCCGTCGAGTTTGTTTTGTTTTTTTTTTTTTGTCGAGTATAGGTGGAATAACACGAGGCAACCAAAAAAAGAAAAAAAGAAAAAAAAATCGAGTCCGATTTGTAACGAGAGATAAAATTTGCGTCTTCTTTCGACGTTTGGGTTGAAAATTGCAACGCCGGCGATTTGCGGAGAGCCGGGGGCCCCGTGAGTTTTGTCAAACTTAAAATACATAAATATTTTTTTAAAAATAAATTTTGATAAAATGGGGGGCGTGGCGGGACCCACGGACGTCGCATCCTTGTGAGTTGGGCCACGTGATCTGCAGTAGGCGGACGCCTTTTTTTTTCTAATCACGTGACGCGGTTGCGGGTTGTGCGCACGCCGTGACACGCGTCCGACCCCCCCCCCCCCCCCCAAACCCCCCGGGGGGAAAAAAAAGAACTAATTAAAAACGCCGTCAACGTTAATTTGTCGTTTCGCCACTTTTATACGAGATTTCCAGCTACGAATAATAATTAATTAATTATTAATAATAAAGACGTGAGGGCAACCTTATCAATTTTCGGTTGGAATATGATATGTCCCCATGACGCGCAAGCCGGGGGATATATGACCATAAGGAAAAAGCAATTGTTAACTCATCCCGAAACGGATTCCTTGCGGAGGGGAATGTCCAGTTACGGGGAAACTCTCTTTGATTAAATTAAATTAAATTAAATTAAATTAAATTAAAAAAGAGTTAACTAATCGGGAGACTAATTAAAGCTTTAGAAAATCACGATCCCAAATGACACCTCATGATGTCTGGGTTTGCTTCTCACTACGGAGCTTGCCTTGTCCCCATTCATATAGTTCCAATGTACAATCCCCTCCACCCCCCTCCCTCCTATAATCATTGAGAATAATATCTTTTTTTGGTGTTGTGTATATAAAAATGCTTTTCATACTTGGCTAAAATCGGGGGTCCTGCTTTGCTTTTTGGACCATTTAAAATGGGTTAATATCACGAAAAGTCTTAAACCAATACATTTGTGATAAATTTTATCTCAAGCTATTTTTCTTTATCACCAAAAACCCTAAGCTGGTATGCTTTTGACAAATTTACCGCAAACTGATGCACATATAACAAATTTACCATCAACTAGTTTTTATTAAATTTTATTGTCAAATTGCCGAGCTGGATGACACGTGACGGTTGCCGAATGTACAAGTTTGAGATTCTCACCCTCTATTGTATCAATTTGAGATTTTTTATGGTATTAATCTAATTTAACGAAAACTAATGAATGATAAATTTGTCATGTATGCACCAGTTTGAAATTTTTGTGACCATAATAATTAGTTTGAGGTAAATTTATCACGGATATAAATTTTAAGATTTTTGAAGTAAATTTATCACAGATGTATTGATTTGAAGTTTTTTGTAGTTAAAAAAATAGTTTGAGATAAATATATCACGAGTGTATCCGTTTATGATTTTTCATGATACTAACTCCTTAAAAATCAAGGAATGAGAAATCGCAAGTGCCGTAACTTCACCGTCTATCATTTGAGTGCTAGCACTTTTGAGAATAGTTCACCATGGGTGTCGTAAATTTGACACCTCATTGGGTTTCGGAGTTTCTTGGGCGATCTGATGAAAAGTTTTATGGAATTGAAATGAGCGCTCGTTCCCGCTTGAAAGCGAATCGTCTCCATCAAGACTAAGGAATTCATGGCTTTCGTAATGTGAACGGGGAGCAAAATAATTATATTGACTAAAGAGAAAACAAAGAGAGAGAGAGAGAAGATCGGAAGGGCAGCAATGGTACCAATGTTCATGAACATAGTCTCTCTGTCACTCAAATACTTGTTTATTATTGGGTGGGGGGGGGGGGTATAGGGAAGTTTAATCCTTGAGCAAAGTATGTTGTTCTAAAGATAAGATGATGGTGTTTATTTAATTGGACGACGTACCGTTTCAATTATTTTTGTGTAAGGATCAAGCTCGTAATCATTGTGTCCTCAAAGCTTTGGTATAATGGATAAGTGCATGCATGACTCAAGTATAATAGCGGTATCGACAGGTCATTTTCGTGAGTTTTTGTTTCGCGTAACCAAGAAGCTTAATCGCTCGCATAGATATCCCTCGACATGTCGCGACGGTCGGTCTTGATGTAGTGCATTTTCGACCACGCCCTAAGTCGAAAATCGGAAGGGCTCACTTTCTTTTCTTTTCTTTTTTTTTTCCCTTAACGTGATAAAAATTATCAAATATCGGCTTTTCAAAATCGAGAGCTCGCAATCCGGATATGTTCCTAGTTGATAAAATCTTTTACATATACGTGATATCTGTTGGGGGTGTGATTCATACACCCATGCGACAATAAAGCACGTGGGTCCTGCCCCACACTGAGTAAGCGGGGGTTTCAATGGGACAGCGCCCCTTGGATACCGAAAGGTTTTTATGATTTAAATTCATATTTTTTTATGAGCAGTTTGGATTTGGGCTCATGAATAGCCGCTACTATATATGTCTCTTTTTTTTTTTGTAATTGAAGGATGTAATGAGAAGTGTGATGTGTTGATTATAGCGGAATCCTATGCTGAACGTAACCCTGGTTTAAGAGTGAATCCGGATAAAATTCCGTGTCTCGATTTCTATTTCTCGCTGCTTTTAAGCTTTACTTCGTATTATTGTGCGTCGATTCTCTAACAATATGAATAATTCGTCCATTTCGTAAGGTTGAGAAGCGAATTGAATGGTGCGTTGATTTCAAACCTATGATAACAATATAAGATGGTCCATGAATTTTAGTATAATGTGCAACACAAACTTTGAATTTTAACTCAATGCATAATATCGTCCTTAGGATTTTTATTTCCTTGAATTATCGGTAAATGTTCGGTGCAATCTCTAAATTATATGAAAATATTTAAAAGTTTAGGGTTAATACTGAATATTAGATTAAAATCTATGAAATTTTAGGAATGATATTGTATAATAAATTAAAATTTAAAAATTATGTATCATTGAGGAAAGGACTAGTGCACACAGGGATCAAACACATTGGTCTTGCCTTTTGTTTTCAGCTATCCGGCTAGGTGATTGATTCTCAATCCGATCCGATTCTCAAGTAGTTCCCTTGTACTGGTCCAGTTCGAGCGACGATGAGTTGCATATTTATGGCTTGAAGGCAAAACCAACAACTCAACTCTCACTGTGAGCAACACTAGCAAAAATTCTACCACGATGAGGGGATGACGAGCTGCATATCCATGGCGCCATATGCTTGGCCATGATCCTTCGATGCTGAAGTCTAGCTAGTCGTGATTAGGAGCCAACCTCGACGTCACTACTTTCCTTCCCAACACCTATGCTAGAGATTCCCTGGGTCGAAGGTTGGTCGCTAAATCAGAAAAAGATTTTTTTTTTTTATGTGCAGGTGACAATTTGTGGATGAAGTGGTGAGAGGTTCATGGAAAAGAATGCCATGGAGCATCTAACCACAAGAATGACATGCAGTGCTTCGAATTGAGAAAGCTTCTTGGTTTTCATGGTGTTCCAATAGCAACTTTAGGGTTATCTTTAAAAAAAATTAAAAATAAATCAACTGAATTGATTTGATTTGATTTGATTTTATGTTCTTGAAATCGAAAATCGAATCACCCGATTATCGTTTTCAATTTTAAAAATTACGAATGAAATCATCACCCTCTAAAAAGAAAATTCAGACCGTCAATCCTTATTCGGTCCAAATAATCTCGATTCGATCGATCTGATTTCCTCTCCATGGACGTCCGACAGCGCAATAGAGGGAGAGATTGACGTTGAAAATGAAACGGGGGCTTTGATGTAACCGAGGAACGTGATGTTGGGGAGGCCGGAGTGTGGGCCCGCCCCCATCAAGGTTAAGTCTGGATGCATGTTGTCCGCTTTTGTTCTTTTCGCACGTGAGTTGCGGGGTCCCACGCTCCCCCCGGCCACGGGTCCCACATGGGGCTTCTCGCATCGTATCCCGACCCTGTGGGACAAGGCATGACGATCGACAACGACCGTTCATCTCCCTCTTGACGTTTCATCACCAACCGTCGGATCTCACCCGCGGTATCTCTCGTCACGAGCAGTGAAAAGGCCCGGTCACGTGCTCTCGAGTTCCGCCCATTGTTTTAATCCCCTTCTGGAGTGGATATTATAATATATAGTTAATACTTCGGAATACTCTAAATTAATACATATATATGATAAATTTACTCCAAATTAATTTTTTTTAACAAAAAAAATATAAATAAATGTACTTGCTATCAATTTACTCGAGACTAATCTTTTTTACCACAGAAAAACCCAAAATTCATATATCCGTGACAAAATAAAATCCGTACACCTATGACAAACGGGGTAAAAATACTAAATCAGTAAATCTATCAAATGTCGTATGTCATCAAATTCGGTAATTTGACGGTAAAATTATCATTAAATATTTAATATGATTATACAACATTTAGTTTCGTTTAACTAG
Source organism: Psidium guajava (assembly GCA_016432845.1). Lineage (NCBI taxonomy): Eukaryota > Viridiplantae > Streptophyta > Magnoliopsida > Myrtales > Myrtaceae > Psidium > Psidium guajava. Next base: position 39,574,880 of record CM028228.1, read on the forward strand.
CGAAAGGTAAATTTATCATAGATATACTGGTTTGAGGTTCTCCATTGTAAAAAATTTAATTTGGGTATATTTATTACAGGTGTATCAATTTGAAATTTTTTTGTGGTATTAACCATACAATGCAATGATTAACTCGAAGCCATATACCTATTTTCGTAGTGTCTTTTGTGTTCAAATTGTGGGCATCTATTTCACCTGAATTGAAATATTTATAACACGTAGTTTAAAAATGATCACATGTGTCGTTTTAAAATAAACATATACTTATTTTCATTGTATCCTGGGTGTTCAAATTGTGGGCATATATCTCGCCGAAAATGAATTATTTATAAAATACTTTTAAAATTACGGTCGCTTGGATTGTTTAAAAGATAAAATAGTGAAAAATATTTTTATCGTCCGTGAAATTATTTAGATTTAAATTGTTGTCGATAATATTTTTCAAGACTACTTATTTTAAAGAATAATTTTAAGATTATTTTTTGGATTATTATTTTTTGCAAAATGAACAGACCTGCATACAAAAAATTGAAGATTTTCAATAGCCTAAGCAAACTTCACTTTCTCGATTCGATGGTACGCTCTAGCTCGATCGTAATCAAACCTTTCTTGTGAAGAGAATGATCAGAAGGGGTCGGCAATCGCGTCTTGCGTGGGGAAGTTGCTATTTTTGTTGTCCATCTTTAATTTCCAACTCAAACGATATTAAATCGTAAGTTAAATTTTGATGAGACTCTAACTTATCTTTTACCCGATTCGTTAAACTATCTCATTTTAAATTTTGACTATGAAAAATATCAAAAAGTGATACAAAGTTTATATTAACCGCATTGAGGATAAGTTCAAGACACATACGGCGCCTAACCCTATTTTGACTAGTGATCAATCCATAGATGCTGAGAAAATAAATAGGTTCTCGAAACCAGTACATGTTCGAATGTCATTGACTAGCTCCTCATTAATTTTGATTCATTTCGATATGAACAAGAATTCAATGTATTCATTTAACGATGATGATCATCGCCAGTTGTTTTAAAAGTATAGACTGTATGATGAAAATGTGATTTCACATATATAAATCCTAACATTCTTCCTTATGCAACGATTAGACTTCGGCTTATTACGAGTTGTGGAGAAATATAATAAAGGAGGCAAATAAGGGATATAAAAGCTCGAACTCATGACTTTTTGCTCTGATATCATGAAAGATTTTAAGAGATCGCTTCCTAGTGCCAATAGAAAGACTATGTGGGACCCTTACCAATTGTTCCAAAAACTTAAGCTATTAGACAAAGATGCGATTTAATTGTCAAGTATTCTAATAATAGTATCCACCTTGCATTGTGAGATTCAATATAATTAACCACATGAGAGCACAATAAATTAAAATGAGAGAGAGAATCAATTAATATGAGTGAAAAATATTTACTGCTCAAGAGAAACCATGCACGCATAGGACTGCCAAAGTTAAAATGAGGAAAATCGATACCGGTAATCCATGAATTTTGGTTCGATGTGGAACGCGACCTCTAAAAGAACTATTAGTAAATATCTAATCTAATCCACAAACTATGTGAAAAGCGATGCAAATAGAAGGACAGCATCGAATATCTACCAACAGCTCCGGGGTCGAACTGAACATCTATCAATATTTCAAGGACTGAACTAAACATCTATCAATATTTTATGGATCATATCGAATAAATTAAAATCCTGGGGATGATTCCGTGACCAAAATTTATGAGCAATTCGTATTATTGACTCTAAAAACAAAGACAAAATAAAGCCCCCGGAACACCCGCAAAGTGTGAATGCTCGCCATGATTGCCGGAGGTCCCCCCCCCCACCCAAACACACACAAAACCGAAAAAAAAAATTTAACACGTTAAAGCACAGTACAAAGGGGTTTAATAATAATAATAATAATAATAATAATAATAATAATAGGGTGTTATGAAATAATAAAGAAAAGGGGCAAAAAGGGTGGAAGGACAAGGTGGGTGGGAACGTGGGATGGAGATTTGATTAGTATTAGATTTGGGGGCGTGAGAGTTTGCAACCCCATGGCTCGCATGTGCGATGCATTCTCTCTTACCCAACATATACATAAATAAATTGGATAATTTAAAAATATAGGGACTACACTTTGAGGGACCATTTGCGTCATTTTGTTCAAATAAATACATAAATAGAAGAGAGAGACACACACAAATTGGAAAACGACAGATGATCACAAAACCAAAATATGAAGTATTTTATTTTCTCTTGTTCCTCTCTAGCGTGACACAATTATTCAATTTAACAATATTTTTCTTAATGTTCTTTCTTTCTCCCTTTTGTAAATTCTATTTAAGCACCGTCTAATACATGTGTCTCTTAAAAACGTATGTTTTTTTGCACTTTGATCAATAATAGGAAGCACGCCGGCCAGATCACAAAATACGTGACTTGCCATTAATCGCGGCTTTCGAAGTTATGAATTGTTCACCCCTTGAGTGGTGGACGAAGATACCCAAATGGTTTACACGGCGTGTTTGGTCGCAGCACAAAATTGGTATAGAATGTATTTCATGCTACCCATGCATCGCATGTTAGTGATGGGTAAATCTGTTAAAAAAAATTGATCATAGACCCATTTCTTAATCCATATTTGATGGGCTGGGTGGTTATCTGGATTGGTTATATTATGTAAGAGGCCGTGTCTGGTCGTTAGGATAAAAATCAAGATATTGATATGTTTTATCCTATCTTAAGTTTGGTAGATGCTCACGATAGGATAAATGGGTTATATTCCGGATAAAAATATCCTTCCGGGGTGTGATAGACTTGAATAGGATTCCTTGAGAGAGCGCACATGAAAAGAATCAAGTTTGGTTTTTTTTTTTCCCGTAATCACTGTCTCTCCTTCACGTCGGGCCACCTCACCACCATCCCAAGTCACCTCTTCGGCGACAACGACCCTTCGAGTGTGGCTGCCTTTTCGACAGTGTTAGGCTAGGGTTTCCGGTGGCAAGGCCGGGCATTTCCACGACTCGTTCTTGAACCGATGATTTGGCATGATATGAGATCACATTTCTTGTTCTTTAATCACTAGAACGTAGAACCTCTCCAGCATTCGAAAGGGATCTCGGCATATTATGAAAAACTCAAAGTTGTTCATCAACTTTGAAGGTAGCTCTTTTCGGTTAACATGCGCGAGTGCGCGAGTGCATCTTCAATTGGTGAAAGAAGCCTTTCATTATTCAGCATTTATTTGCTCCCTCAACAAGGACAACGAGTAAGGCCAGCAGATCATTTTCAAAAGATTCGACTCCAAATCAAGACCGTCGGTTCCGCTGGGTCTACTCGATCGATGTCGTGCCCCAGTTTAAATGGTACAAAACAAACCTCTGTCCGCTCAAGAACAGCTCACTCATGTGTCTAAATACGAGATATGGTCAGTAGATTATAATAGCAAATAGCGGTTATAACACGCGATAATTCACCGTAATCGTTCAATTAAAAATTGCAGACGGAACCTAAAAAGACCTCGAAATTCGTGACAGAATACATTTCGGGTTTTCCGATATGTATTATAAGTTTCGGATTTGAAAAAAAAAAAATTGGAGGATCAATTTTGACGAGCGGACTTCGAGTGAAATACGAAAGGAACATGTAACCGTTCATCGCGCATTCGACGCAGAAAGGACTTTTCAAATTGTTGTGACACGAGATTCCACAGATTTTGGCCTTTTTCAGTTGAGGTGAGGGTAGAGAGAAGAGAGAGAGAGAGAGAGAGAGAAGAGAGAGAGAATCTGGAGGAGGAGGAGGAGGAGGAGGGCCACATGGTGAAAAAAGCTAATGAGGGGATTCGAGAAGCAGCTCCGCGCTTTCCGGTCACAGCTCAAAACAACACGACAAGAACAAAAAACCTCTTCCCCCCTCACTCCGAAACAACGGAGACACAGAAGAGAGAGAGAGAGAGATGATCACGTGAGGTTTTCCCTCCTCCGCCGCCGACATCCTCTGCTCCTGCGCAGTTTTTACTGAAAACCTTTTTGCTAAAAAAAGACACGAAGTGGGTTAAAAAGAAAAGGGCGGGGGAAGGGTGGAGCAAATCGGGATCCGTGCGGCTAATCATCAGGTGTTCTAAGTCGTCTCTCTTTTATCCTTAATCTCTCTCTCTCTCTCTGCCTTTTCTTTATTTCACCTGTCATTATGGCATGGAGAACGTCGCCAGGTCAACCGGTAACTGTTCAGAAGTCAAACCCCGACTTCGGCTCCTCATACCTCCCTCCCGTGACGCCGCCCCCGCTTTCACGGCGGCAGTTACCAGTTAGCGGGCCAACTGGCCACCCAGCACCCGGGGGGGGAGGAGGCGCGACCGATCCAATGGGAAATTCGACGAGCGAATAGGAATAGATGGAATCGGATTTCGAGACGTGATAATATTCTCCTTAAAGAATTATTTACCTCGTAATATTGTGAGCTAGTTAATGGTAGAAATCGTCTCACGTAAAATAAAGTATTGGAACGAGGATACCGGATGGACCGGTGTTTTCTTTGAGAACTCTAAAAAAGAAAAAAATTAATCGGAGGGAAGATTGTATGTCTTTTGAAAGAGACGAAAAAATATTCAGGCCGTGAGTTGAACAGGACAGAGGCGTTTAGTAATTTTACAAGGACAAATGCTTGAAACAAATACAACTTTTCAAAAATCAAGAAGCTATGCCGAACGGACATGATCTTCCAAAAGTTAAGAAGTTAAATCCGAGTAGACATAAGGGTTGTAACTTGTGAGTGATGGGATTTATCCTAAACAGAATATCAAGCAATCGCAATCACACAGAAGATAGAAAATTGATGACACACGAGATTAACCAGGTTCACTTCAGAATAGGGTTACGTCCTGCAAAGGGATTTCACTATATTTTTCCGCTCGTTATTATGATTTCTCATAGGAGTGCAATATATATGACTTAAAAATAATTGATCAAAACCTTAGTCTATTCGAAAGCACTTTATCCCACAACAAACGGGTTTACTTAAACAAAAACCTAAACTCGATATTGTTTCGAGAGCGCTGCTCTCGAATCCTTGCCCGCTCATTGGTGAGCGGAACCCCCGCTTGCTGATCGGGCAGTGGAACCCTCGTGTCAGGGATGCTGTTCCCAAACCTCCACATTCCACGTGTAGGGATTTCATGTCGTCTGTTCACATTTCGATTTACCTAAGCTCATGTGAGCATGCTCAATGTGAGAAACAAGAGTTATCCAAGTATTCACCAACTCTAATAGTAACACAGCACCGAATAACCATTAGGTAGAAGAATGAAATTCGAAATTGAATAACAATAAAAAAAAATAACCATGTTTATATTGGAGTTTTTTAGTCGTGAACGAACTTTTGGTGGCTTGTAATTTAGACATCTGCTACTTCACGTAAGGAGAATGCTTGACATGTGCATGCCGATCGAACTATAAACGACAGGTTTGTCAATTTGAAACCTTTGCGTTTTTGAGTAGACTGAGCACTCATAACACAAGTCGAGCATTTAAGCGTCTAATTCCGACATTGCGGAGTAAACATCCCGGCGGCCACGTCTCTCGCTCTTGCGACTCGACCCCTCAAGCCGACCATTCTTGTGGGGAGCGGCCGCATCCGCTGCGCCGACATACCCTGTACCGTCGGAAGCCAAAGAGAAATAAAGAAAACTCGAGGGATAAGCCGACTCCGGTCGACGGCACGTGACGGGGAGCCGCTCGACACGGCGGGGCCACTCTTAAAACCTTTAATTTTGCCGTTGGTACTTGGAAAGTCCATGATCACAACTGCTTGGTGCTTCTGTCACGATGCAATTTACTGGCGGGGCCGGGAGAGCAAAGGACCTGGGACTGTCCTATGTGCAATAATAGTCCATTGTACCCACCCCCCAATTATGGGGACACCTACTACTTCAACAAGGGCAATATGAGAATTCCACTTTTTTTTATTTGGATTTTCGCCCGCTCATCTCTAGACCATTTTAATCGTGCCAATTGAGTCCTAAACACTTTCTATAAAAAAAAAAATCCCCACTCCTGCGTCAAATAGCATCCATCTCTCCATCTCTCTTCCCGACAAACAACGCCGGTGGCTCATGGCTCGGTCATTGTTGCGAAGCCTCGCCGTTGGCCCCGGAAACCGCTCGCCGCGGGGGCGCTCGCGGTGAAGCCACGACTTTTCGAGCCGCGGAGGGCCATGATGACGTGGTATGCCGCTTGATCTGAAAATATAAATGAATTCTTTTATTGAGATCGGTTCATAAAAGAAACATTGAAAAAAAAAAAAACATTGATGGCGAACATAGGTTGTGGAATAAAGAGAATAGCATCAGTCCTTGGGGGAGTAAACTACAATTAGCATCGGGATCGCCACAAACCCTAATTTAATGTTAATCACCCCCACCCAAAGTTAAAAAAAGAAAAGAAAAAGAAAAGTATAGATCATTGAGTTCCGTGACTCGGATGCCGTACCGAGTTTCCCCCGAGCGGCGCCCATTTTTTTTTAAATTTAATTCGAATTCCCTTTAATATAGTTTTTCACGGCAACAATTACACATCACTCGGGAACAATCAAATTATTACAAACGGTAATTTTTTTGAAGAGGTTAATACCATTAAAAACTCTAAATATGTATATAAGCTATAAATTTACTTCAAATTATTTTTTTAACCGTAAAAAATTCCAAACTGGTATATCTGTAATAAATTTACCATAAATTGATATGGTCGTGATAAATTTATCTCATGTTAGTTTTCGTTAAATTTTATCATCAAGTTGCTGAATTAAATGACACGTGACAATTATCAAGTATATACGTTACCCTTTATTTGGGGAAAATTTATTACGGTCGTACCAGTTTATATGGTCAAGAAACATAGTTTAGAATAAATTTATCACAATTGTATCGATTTGAAATTTTCGTTGATCAAAAAATAATTTGAGGTACATTTATTATAGACATACCAATTTAAAAATTTTTGTGGTATTAACCCATTTTTAATTGATTTTTAACAAGTGCTAAGGGAGGTGATTCTTGTCGAACTTAGTTTAATTTCATTTGACTCCTTAAAGCAGGAGTTTATTTTAGAGCGAAAAATCCTAAATTGATATATTTCATGACAAATAAAACTGGGACATTTGTAACAATTTTACCCATCGATAGTTTTTCGTTAAATTTTACTATCAAATTACCGAGTTGGATAACACGTGATAATTAACAAGTGTACCAATTTAAATTTTTTACCTTCCATTTGTCACTGTATAATTGTTTGGAGTTTTCGTGATATTATCTTAATTTAGCAAAAATTAATGAAGGATAAATTTATCGCATCAATATTAACATCAACATCAACATCAACATCGCTTTTACTCCAAATCAGTTGGGGTCCGTGGAAGGGTAAATTTATCACACATGAATTTAAATTTTTCACGGTACTAATTTGAAATTTTTGGTGATATTATCCGTCGTTATTAAAAAAGAAGGAGAAGATTGGAGCCCCGTCAGTCAATCCCCCTAACGCCGTTATCCCCGCCGTAACGCGACAACGTCGAGGGGAACGCCGTTCTCGCCCAAACGGAAAACAACCTTCAATAATTATTATCATTACGGGGGGGAAATTAAATAAGAAAAAGAGACGCACCGGAAAGCTATGCAACGCTTAGCTGAACTGTATAAAAGATCTCCTGCTATGGCCTCCCTCACAGAAGAGAGAGAGAGAGAGAGAGAGGAGAGGAGAGAGGAGAGAGGGAGAAGGGTCGAGGAGTGAAACTGAGTCGTCCTTCGTTGTGGAGAGAGCTCGAGGGAGATTGGGTCGCGCTGTGAATTTCGAACTCTGCTACTGAGCTGAATTGGATTGAATTTGGTTCGGTCCTACTCCGGCGACGGCGGAGCAAGAGCCGCGACTCGACAGTCCAGATCATAGGAGGTTCTTGTTCTCTTTCGTATCCTCCGAAATTTTGTTTTTGTTTTTGTTTTGTTCGCGTGCTTATTGTTGCTCAATTGTGCTTCTGTGTCAAAGCCGTCTTACGGAAGAGATCGTGGTTTTGAGCTGACCCGACTCAACAAATCGAACCTGCTTGGCTTCTTCCTGTCCAATTTCAAATTTTGCTGAACGTCGCGTTCCGTTCCGTTTTGCCCTTTGCCAGATTTGTAGAAATACTCCGAGCTGAATTCATCCGGGGCGACGAGATTTTCCGCGAAACGGTTTCCTCGAGAGGCGGACGCGATCGGGAGGAGAGAGGTCGCTTGGAACCGAAGCGACCTGGCCGAGCGAATGCGCGCGTCCGATTCCGGTTGAGATCGGAGGCGGGAAACCATCCCCTAACGAATCTGCATTGCTTTCGGGACGCAGATCTGCGACGGGCGCCGCGTAATTCCGAGTCCAGCTTTCGGAATTTGGCTTCCGAGCTCGAAAACGCTAGGAGTCCCTCTCGTTCGAGAGCTCGCTGGTTTGCGAAGAATTCAGCTCTCTTCCCATCCATAATTCAGTCGGGTTCCGCGCAACCTCATCGAATTTTCGTCGAGGTTTTGAATGATGGAGCTTCCTCAACCCCGGCCATTCGGTACAGAAGGTATTAATACATCCACACACCATCTGCTCCCGCGTTCGTGGTCCCGGATTGATACTGTCGTGTCTGTTTCCGGCTTCTCTTTCTCTTTCTCTTTTTGGTTTTCGTCGAAGTTCGAGAGAACACACGAACAGCGATGGACGATGAAATCAAAGCGGTTTTTTTTTGTGGTGTTTTTTTTTTTGGCAGGGAGGAAAGCAACGCACGACTTCCTTTCACTGTGCAGCCATTCGACCCTCCACCACCAAGATCCAAGACCGCCTCCGCCGCAAGGTACGCTCCATCAATTCTCTATCTCCTCTCGTTCAAATTTCTACCTTCTTTACCCTAAGTAACATCGATTCTGCCGATTAATGGAAAAGGGTATTTCGCTCCCCTGTTCATTCATTGCAAGAAAGGGAGAGAAAAAAAAAATTCCAGTTTTTAGATCCCGAGAAATAGCAAGGGAACAGAGAGAAAAGAAAAGAAAAGAAAAATGAAAAGAAAGGAGGAGAAAATGCTGATGGGTCTCCCTGCGGATTTGGTAACGATGGTGCCTTTAATGGAGGGGGGAGAAGAAATATCTGTAAAATATAAATGGTGGGGGCTACGATGGAGGAGGTTAGTGGATGCACGTGATAAGGTGAGCGTGGTGGATCTGGGCCATGAATTCGGGTGGGCCACGTCTCGGGGCTTCCCCGAATCCGAAAAGAGAAAGCGAATCCAGACACCAGATGTCGGGGTGCAAGCGAGGTGGGCCCCGAATTGAATTCGACTGTTTGATGTGACATCACACGAGGGGGCACAGGGCACGGGGCCCTGCGCAGGTGCTGTGCCTGATCGACCTGCACAACTCTGGTCGGATCAGAGACCTCAGGATTCTCGAATCCCTTGTCTGAACTTTCCATTTTTCTCCTCGTAATTATCCAGCAAGGAAGCAGCAAAATTAGAAATTTTTTGCGAGCAGAGTCCGGCGGTGATGCATTAGATCTGTTGCGATCAGGTGGGCTGCAGTGCCTGAGTTTACGCGGCGAATACACGATCTTGGGGGGGTCGATTCTCAATGACGACTGTCCAAGCATGCGCACGTGTTTCGCATGAGCTTCGTTCATGGTATCGATAACCTTCTTTCTTCCCTCTTCGGTGAGTTCTCGGCCTGGGCGGGTTTCGTGAAACAGCGACAGCATCATTACGTGATGAACGGTGATCGAGGGGAACGATGCGCAATGATTTGTCCGGAATGGCGTCACTTGTCGGACTGGAATCTGGGGAGTTTTTTTTTTTTTCACTGGAGACTCGCCATGCCCCCATTACCTGTCTCTGTTCTCTTGAAGTAAGAAGAAGATAGAAGATCTTGGATTTGGATTCCGGCAAGTACCGCGGGAAAGCCATCAAGATGGTGATCCCGCACGGTTCACTTCAAATCACGACGACCCTTCTTCAATCTTGTCCTGCACAGATTGCTCAAGTCATCAATCTTGACAGCCGAACCCACTCTTGGGTTATGTGATCTTCGAGCCTGATCTGGTTGTTCTTTCTGTCTGCAGACGACTTCCTGAAAACCCACGACTTCTTGGGGAAGACAAGCGCCAAGGAAGAGGCTGCGAGCGAAACATCGTCGTCCCTCGAGAGACCACCGCCTCCGGCTCCCCCACCGCAGCAACATTCGGTGGAACACGTGCTGCCCGGAGGGATTGGGACTTACAGCATCAGCCACATTTCGTATTTCAATAATCAAAACCTGCCGAAACCTGAGGCGACCATTTTCACGGTGGCTCAGGCAAGTAGCACTGACCGGACCGATGAGAACTCCAACAGCAGTTCTTATACCAACAGCGGGTTCACGCTTTGGGATGAATCTGCGGCCAAGAAGGGAAAGACAGGGAAGGAGAATGTTCCTTCTGGCTCTGTACGGGGTAGGTAAATCAGTTGTTCTATGAGGGTGAAACACGTCTGTTTATGAGAAAACGAGAAGAACTGAATGGATTTTTTTTTTTCCGCTTTTGGTTGGTTCTGAATTTGACAGAGGCAGAGGTGAAACTGGTGCCGTGGGCGGCATCAGAGCGGCCGTCGCACTCGTCTTCCAAGAACAATCTCCGGAATTCGTTCAGTCCACTCTCTTCCTCTCAGTCAGTGGCCATTCTCTCTCTATCTCGTTGCTTCGCTGTTGTTTTGTCCATTGTTCTCATCGAGGTATATGAGATTAGGTCGATACTGAGGATGAGCTTTTCATTTTATAGGCCATCAGGGGCCAAAAATAAAAGCTTTATGGACATGATAAGATCAGCGAAGAGTGTGAGCAATCAGGAAGACGAATTGGACGACGATGATGGAGAGTTTGTGCTCAAGAAAGAGACTTCCCCTATTCCTAAAGGTAATTTTCAGGCCCCACATATCTTTATGGCAGTGTCATCTATAAACTAGTTTTGTTTGTATCGCAGGAAAGGATGATCTCATCTAAGTTCCATGTTTTCTGATGAGGAAAGTTCTGAGTTGGTGCAGGAGAGTTGAGGGTGAAAGTTGATGGAAAGAGTAGCGATCAGAAGGCCAACACACCTCGGTCCAAACATTCTGCGACTGAGCAGCGGCGGCGGAGCAAAATAAATGACAGGTGAGTAGATTGTCCCTCCATCTCTGTCTTCCTGTCTAAAAGATCAAACAATTTCACCCTAATGCATCTGAGTGTGTGCGCAACCACATTTTCATGCATCATTATCCCTTTATAAGTAATTTCTTGGCTACTCGAAACTGTCTATTTGCATTTCATCCTATGGAATTCCATGGATAATTCCACTTTTGACATTCCACTGCAGCATATAGACGATAAAACATTGATGTTCCAAGCGCATTATGTATCAGAACTGTTTTTCTGGAAATCCTTCAGGGTATGTTGTCATGTATTTGATATGTAGACCTACTGCTGCAGGTTTCAGATGTTGAGGTCTCTCATCCCAAACAGCGACCAAAAGAGAGATAAGGCATCATTTTTGTTGGAGGTACTTGGGCATTCATTTCGCGTATTTCCTTCTTTCTTTCCAGTTAGAAGAAACCATATAATCTTGATTGATGAAGGAACTGCCTTTTGACAGGTGATCGAGTACATACAATATCTACAGGAAAAGGTTACTAATTATGAAGGTTCATTTCAAGGATGGAGCCAAGAACCAGCAAAAATGATGCCACTGGTAATTCCCTTCTCTCATTCATCTGTCTTCTGTCTGCTTGTGGCGTTGCTTGTTTCGGTTGAAAAATTGTTCCACAAATTTTATCAGCCATTTCCTTATAGTGGCAACAGAGTGGAAACTTCTCGCTGGGTAAGCATTGGGGGCTTCTACTTTGATGTCAAAGGTATCCCCCCAACGCGGGTCATACCAGTCAGGCAGTCACCTCACTAATGTCATCACACCGATGATTGCTTTTCTGAGATCATGACATCAATATATCCTTTTAGCATTTGCAGTTACTTTCCATCTCACTCAATTTCCTTAAACAGAGAAATGGTCAGAGGCCGACAGATAATTATGTCGATCAATCTCGAAACATCAATAGCGGGTCCAGTCCTGCTTTGGTCTTTGCGGCAAAAGTTGATGAGAACAATATTGCCATGGCCCCAGCCATTCTTGGGAGTGCAAAAAACCCTCTTGAACCTGAGATGGGATCTGCAACTGCTTTCAAATCTGTAGAGCATCACCCTGGAGTGACACATAGAGCAGCTCCATTTCCAATGTCTCTGCAGCGGAACATCTCGAATTGTGTTAGGGGAAGTGGTGCAGTGGCAAGAGCGGGTCCTAATTTGGAAAACCAGACATCCCAACCGCTAACACAGATTAGTAGAATCAAATCATTGACTAACGAGTGCTCTGCTTTGACTGATAAACTGAAAGAAGAGGAGCTGACCATTGAAGGCGGTACAATAAGTATCTCCAATGTTTACTCTCAAGGGTAAGAATCAATTTTTGAAGTTCTTTTGTTCAGATTTATGCAGCAAATGGCTTTGTTACTGGTTTTTTTTTTTTTGTTGCGATTACTTCTTTATGGCGACATACTATTTTTGAGCATTTTTCCATATCTGTCCAAAACCATTCTGCATAATTAAGGACCAGAAAAGGAGCATTTTTCATGCTCTCTGTTGCAATTGTAATCTGGCGCAAATCATTGTGGTACATTGCATTTGTTGGCAGAAAACTGTCTTACACTTGCTCCAATTAGGAACTGTTTTTAGAGTTTCTGCTCTGAAAGCAAAGGCAAGACCCCATTTGCCACACTGAGGGCTTCTACAGGGCAAGTATTTTCGACCAATATTGTGTCTGCGTCTTATCTTACTTAGTGTCGGTCTGATCTGGCTTATCCCAACTGGCAGATGAATCTGAAACTAGGCGTCGAAACTAGTTTTCTGTCTGAAGAACTATCACGTTTTTTTTACAGTTCCAGTTCCTTTACGTGCATTTTTCATACGTGTCTTGTTAATGAGTGCCCCCGCGACATTTATTCAAGCATACTTAATATTCCATTGATTGGGCATAGCACAAAAAACGCAATGTATTGACAATTGCAAACTTTCCTTCTTTGGTTGCTTAACCGGTGCCAGGAGGAACTCCTTAACAAACGTTAAGGGGAAGCAAACTACACATCAATCTCTTCATTCAATGCACTAGATTGATTCCCGGCTAATGGTTGCATCATCTACAGCGTGCAATGACGAGTCTTGCACTCTGTCCACTGATTGTGATCGAGTTATCAAGGCCTTTCTCTGCAATCTTTTAGAATTGTACAGCGAATGGTTGGATAATATGAGATTTATCTTTAACAGGTTGTTGAATACATTAACTCAAGCATTGCAAAATTCTGGGGTAGATTTGTCCCAGGCCAGCATCTCGGTGCAAATTGAGCTAGGGAAGCAAGCCAATGGTAGAAACGCCACCTCTTCGTCTCTTCCTAAGGTACTTCCCTCGTTTCCTCCCTCATCGTTTCTCTTCTTTATTTATGGGTCGATCTATGTAAATATTTCTACATAACTTGCAGCATCAAGGTATGACCTTAAATCTGTGTATGATGCAGGGTAATGAAGCTAGAAATCAAGGAGTCACGCGGCCTCGAGCTGCAAGCGAAAATGCAGATCCGGCCCTGAAGAAGCTAAAGATGGGGAAAAGCTAGGTAGCGTAACAATCATCCTGATATTCTTTTTGTAATACGATTTTTTCAAAATTTTTTCCAGGTTTAAACCTTCTTACATATAGGTTTTATCCGATCTTCTCCTGGCTAATAAGCTATCCACTTGAGACCATTGTACATTGTCTTTAGTTTGTTTGAATGCACATAACTTTCAGCCATGTATTACTTTGTGATATTTCTCTTTCTCTTTATTCCGGGGGGGTCGAACTTGTAATATTTAGTCATAAATGAATTCTCATTGATTCGGAGACTTATCAGGCATCAGGAATGTGGACTTATCTTGCATGCAATAGCTTCTATTGCTTTTCTTTTCCTATGGGTATAAGATGCCACTCAAGTGATTTTTAGGGGCAATATTGCTATTTTCTTGCATACAAAAGTTAGCAGGTGAGCTCAAGTCTTATTGTACAGGTACTTCAGCATTGTGTTTGGTTGGTGTCTGCGATGAAATACTCTGAGGATTTTCGCTAATTCTCCACAACCTCGTTCGCCTGAAAATGATCTCTGGTGTTTGCTTGCGTAATTTACTTGTGTCGACTTTGATTACTTGCGAAGACAGCCGTGTTTTTCAGAATTAGCGTATTTCTCTTTACATTTTCATTTAAGCTTCAGCTCGTAATCTGTTCTGCTGGCTGCAATTGCGGATTTGATGGTGCAGTTAAGTACTTAGAAGGGTTGTTTCTCATCGATTGACCTGTAGTTTTGTTTCCAGTAACCAGTGCTCCAAAAACTGAAAAGACTTAAAATTTCTCTTGAAAGAGAAGTGACAAGCATGATAAAAGTAAACAACAAGGTCTTTTCCTGAAAAATGCCAGATAGTACTGTTCGAAATACTTCATTATATGCATGAATAAATGGCAAAAAGGTCAGTCGATGGGTCGATGTTTACTTGCATGAAGAATTGTCACGGTGGACGAGCTTTTGAGTCGATATCTTAGCGGCTAATGAACACCAAGAAATCCACATGCTAATCATTGTTTTCGAATTAGCAAATATGTAATGATCACACGTCTAACAATCATAGCAGGACATCATCACCTCAGTTTATTAAACTTGATAACGTTACTCGCAGTAAAAGCATGCTTAACCTCAAAAGAGTGTGGTCTGCGGGTGAGTTTTACAAAAAAGTAAGCAGGCGAGAATGATTTTTTCTTCATTAGCCGGCCATAATCATGACCATCCTTCCGTGAAGAAACAGAGTGGCTGTTAAAAGGCGATCTTCTTCTTACCTCATTACTAGTTCACAATCACATCTGCTTAAAGGAACAGATGAACCACTTGTTATCATGTATGTTTTCTAGCAGCATTGATGACTTGCGTGTGAAAATAGACCCCATTTGGTATCTCATCTCAGATTTTGTGTACAACGACCAACTATGGAGATTCACAAGGCCCATGCATTTTCTATTTACACTGATAGAAAGAGAGAACACCCAATAAAGATATAGAAATCAACAGGCCAACGGTCTGATACAGTTCTTGTTCCAAACAGAAAGCCAATTGAACGAGTTCAATCTCTATGAACATTGTTAGATTGTCATAACAGACATGCGAAAGATTAATTAGGAACACGTTTTTCAAGAAAGTAAACAAATGTTTCAACTGCCAATCACATGAAGCTCTCACTATCCAACATTCCATGGTTGTCAACACGACAACAGAAACACTTGCTGTTACATTAATATCTGTGGACGTATTGCAAAGAAGACCAGAAAAGCTGCAGTTTTACTTATGCACCAAAAAAAATGAAAAAAAAAAGAAACATAAGAGAAATCATATGACATCTCCTGTCCAACTGAGTGTTCTAATCATATTGCCAGTTGCTTCAGTGGGCATCAAACGAAAGAAACAACGGTTATGTGCGAAGAAATTGAAGAGAATGTGTATGAGAAGAAACAGGAGCAGATAATGAAAAGGAAAAAGGAAAAATGCAGCCGGCGAGAGGATGTGGATGGCCTTCCATCGAATTCACAGTTGTGGCAAACCACATATGTATTTGCTGTGAAAGCGCACGGGCAATTTGAATGAACATGACCACATAATGGCATGATGTGGCTTCTGTACACCAATTGAATAATTTGCATGAATAGAGAAGGTCGGGATTGTACCCATGCAGCTTCTAAAGGATTTTTGACCCTTTCTTAAAGGGTGAACTCTTCTAGGTATCTCACTTGTGGCCCTCTCAGAATGAAACTCTTTTGGTCACAGTGATATGATGAGGTCCAAGATCTCTGCAAATAGCTAGGGTTGCAGAAGCAAATTGAGAAAATCAGGATCTCCCAACCAACAACCAATTATGCATCGCTAGATGATCGTAAGCATTCTTGTGGGTTTGCATAAAAGTATTCCTCTTCCTTAGGTCTATGTGGAATGACCAACCTCCTTGTGGGATTGCCAACACGGAATGCATGGACTTCCTTAACAGCAGAGGAGAAATCTTCCCAACTTAAATTTCCATTACCAAACTGGTCTATCAACTCCACAAGAAGCCTTCTATCCAATAAGATTGTCTTCTTGAAATCAAGAAACCTAATTGTACCATCAGAATATAGTTGAGAAGTTTTAGACTTAGAAAAAACATGGAATATGAAGAATGATACAACAGCCTGTCATGCAATGTATGAGATTCAATAGATATAATGGCCTGTTGCAATTTAATAGTCCAAACTAGACATTAACTGGATCTGAACAACATTAGTAGTACTCGCTGGATACAAAGATCTAAAGGGTCAAATTCTTACAACATAAGATAGAAGTTCAACTCAAGCCAAAGAGGAAAACTAGCAAGATGAAAAATGGAAGATTTTAGCTCCATGCCAAAAGATTATTTACCTGCGATGTCCTTCAACAACCTTGGCCATATTCCCATCATAGGTGGGAACAAAAACATCACTTTCCAAGGATACGAGATAATCTATTGCTGCCATCCGCGAGGAGTGATTCTGAAAAGGTTTTAGGTCTGCGGACTCCAATAGTGTCTCCTTTTTAACCTTTTAGTAGCAGAACAAGTCAACCAATTGATTAGATACAAACAAGAAGAAAGCAATAAAAAACAGATATTAGCCCTTTGACTCAGTGAGACTGACCAGTTTTGGATAAGCCCTAGCGAGAGTTGCCATTCTTCTTTCTCCACCGTAAATTTCACCAGCAGCAATATAAATTTGCATATTTTGATTAATGTCCAGAGCCTTCAACGTAAGAGCAGTCTCCTCAGGAGTCAAAGGACAAAGACCGTCTACCCTCTGCTTATCAGAATCGATTTTCTTTACTTTCCACTGCTCGTAATTGTATCTGCCAAGAAGTGAATATAGAGGGGATATTTGCTCAGAGAACCCCTCAACAAATTATCAACTCGAATCAAAATGTAGCTCACAGCTCACCTCATTCTTGTCAACTCTTCCACCTCATCATCACTGCAGCCATGAGTACAGCCTGAAAAGGCCAACATGTCCATCTCATATCTAAGATGAAGCGCTAGAAAAGGACCAGTTTCCCTTAAAGTCTTTATAACCTTTCTTCCCAGCTCCTCTATCTGAGGAGTGAACTTCAAAGCACTAAAATTCACCCGGCAACGCAGCCTCTGAAGCTGCAGTGGTTGGCCATTGTTGGCAAGTCGTGCATCAGTTCTATTGAAATGTATGATTTTGTACTTCCGTATCAGGGGAAGAATCTGTACACACCAAAAGAGAAATAACTGAAAGTAAGCTAGGATTAGGAACCTGCACCCTAGATAGAACCAATGGAACTCAAGGACACAATTTCACTTCAATAATACATGACCAGAGAAAAAAACTTTTGATATTAAAATCAGGTTTGCAACGCAGTCGACATGGGCGTGAGTTCACGGACCTCGTGACGATAGTAAGAAATGTCTGACCAACTGGTTGGCGCCATGGAATAAATTCTTCCCTGTTCCAATCGCCTCTTGAGCCTGGGTGGCAACTCCTTTAAGATTCGAACCTCATCTCTCAAAGAGGCGATGAAATGATCAACATCAAATATATCATGAAACTCACTGCCAAACAAGAATGAATCGTTTTAAGCCATGTTCTTGTCCGAATGCAGCGTTTAACAATGTAAATAAAGAAACAAAATCATCACAACCTGGGGTCAGCCCAGAAGGAAGTTTTATCCAGCTCAGGGACTATGAGTGTGACATTCATGTCTCTAGCAATGGCAACCATGTCACAAATCTGCAATTTACAAGAAAGTCATGGGGTGTTCAGCTGTGGACATGGGAAAAACTGGATAATGCTATCGAGTGTTCACGTATGAACATGGAAGACCTAGCTACTCACTCACCGCTGCTCTCATTTGATTGAGTCCTCCATTGCAAGAGACCATCAAGTATCCATTGTTCTTGTAAACCCCTATCCAATGACAAGACAAAAATCGAACACAATGAGTGAAAGGTACTTGGGAAGTCTCATCATACGTGTGCTAAACATGATTAACCTGAAACAATACTGCTTCCAAAGGTGAATCACTCCGACATAGAGTACCAAGAACAAAGCAATTTCAGTGTAGGCTTGCACCCGGAAAAACTTCATAATCGCGGTGAAATTCAAAGGGGCAACATTTTGAGGACGATATCATCCAAAAGAACAGCGATTAAAGCAATTTCTCATACCCGGAGAAAACCCATGAATAACCAACATCAATACAGAAATTCAAAGGCATTACGCGAATTCAACACCCCGAACGCGAGCTAACCTTAAATTGGGGACAACAAGGAACAAAATTTGCACGGGCTATATAAGAAGCAAGCAACAGGACTCACTCTTGGGAGGCAAAACACGCCGAGGATGGTCCCGGGAAGAGACCCTGACCTTGACCACCTCCTCAGCTTCGGTAGCGAGGGACGACCGATCCCGATGGTTACAGGAAGGCCATCCCTTCAACACCCTCGGACCCCCCAGCGCCGTCAACTGCATTATGCACGTCCACAGCAACACCGACGCGGTGGCCCGCAGAATCCACATCCTCACCCTCGGCCGGGACAGTGCCGCCGCCGCCGCCGACGGCACCACCATCGCTGCAATGTCCGGTTTCGCCACTTACCCTTCTCTCCAAGCGACTTCAATACCATCCTCACATCTCTCTCTAAGTCTCTCGGAAACCCAGAACAGAATCGAACTGGACCAAGAACAAGCGAAGCCGCCGATGAACACGACAAGCGAAGCCGGCACACACAATCTCTTGTCCTTCACACTACACGAGCACGATCACCGTCTCGCGGATTAACGAACCCTATTCACCGAATCGAGAGACGATCCCACTGGAATTGGCATTCGCTGGGTGCCCGAGTTCGGGAGAGAAAAACAGAAAACAAGAAAGAGGAATTAAGGATGTTGGGGGATAGAGACGAGGGAGACAATGATGATCGTATCTTTCTGGTATTTACAACGTTTGTCGCTGCGTATATTATTGTCATTGCCTCCCTTTTTGGATTCAAATTTTTGCAGATAAGCATCTGATGGAATTTGTACGTCTGTCGGCCTGCTTGGATAAACTTCTTTAACTTTAATTTTCTGAAGTTTAAAATTACTTCAACATCAACATTAATTCAAATTTATAACATTTAGATGGAGATTTTGTTTTGGGTTTTAAAATAAAAATATTTTTCTCTTTGTTTTTACAATTGTCCATGTTTTTTTTTTGTACATCATGATCGTATTACTTTTAAAAATCGATTTATTCCACAACTTTTACGAGGAGTCGGTAGGTGTGTTGACCTCCTTGGAAGTCTTTGTATGTTGAAGAAGTCGAGACGATCATTGGGTGATTGATGGGAAGTCATTCGTCGACGGGTAGCCTCGAGAGACTAATGATAACTTGCACTCCTAATATCGAATATTTGGAAGGCGCTAATTATCTGCTCATGTAATTGGAACGTTGATCAAGATGAATATAAGTCATTACAAAGGCTTGGAATTTGCATTAGGAGCACTGGAGATGTATTAGAGCAATCATGTCAATTCTAACGCAAGACAGATACTGATAGGAGTAGTCTAACTAGTTTGGGAAAACTACCACAATCAATAATCGTTCTTGCATTGGTGCGTGACAAAGTGCCGTTTGAAGGTTGATGATGGTAGAACTAACAGCTACTTCATGGTGTCGAGCATCAAACAGTCATCTAAGGTTGGATGGCAAAAATTTTAATCCAAGAGAAGTAGTGAGGTCGAGTGGAAATGAACAAACCGAGCCTATAGCTCGTGAATCTTCTTCTTTACTTTGCTTTTGTTTATAGCAGTTGCACTGCCGATTATGTCGCTGTATGATGTGATTGAGTTGCAATCATAGTAGAGTCCAGTATACAAGTGTAAGAGTAGCGACTGTGTCTCCACATTATGATTTATCGTGTGAAAAGAACAACATTGACTAGTTGTAACTTGTCGTGCTGATTTCTAGTGGATTCCATTCTCATTGTAGCTGTCAATCTTAAGAGTGGACTTAGGAACCACTATAAATCTTAGTGTCCTATTTCCTATCTTTTTATTATTAACATCACTGTTCTTTATTACCAATATCTATTTATCAGCATCGCACCCGATTAGATTATTTGTTCATCGGAAGCACTTTCGATTATGTTAAAACTGTTTCTGCTGCTAGTGTTATATTCTGCAGAAGTTTCTTCATAGTTCTCATTCAAACTATGCGACCCCTCTAAGTCATATCGTTAGGCCCAACAGTTCCAGCTTGTTCCTTTGATTTCCAGCAGTGGGGTTATCATCTTCATCTTAGGAGTTTCAGCTTCCCGATTCTATCCTCACTGAACTTTGCTCTCCATTTTCCAAAATCTTGACATTTTCGTCGCACTTTCTTTCCTTCACCGTTCAAGCTCAAGCTTTCGAAGGGAAACCTTCTTATGGCTGATTTTTTTGTTCGCCTGGCTAGGAGCAAATCAAGGTAAACAAGAAGGGGAGAGAGGGAGGGGGGCCTCCCCCTCTCCCTCAAATTTGCTGGTGGCGGCTGCAAACCTGGAGGGAGGAGAAATGGGAGGGAGTGAAAAGTTTTTTGGGAAAGGGGCTCAATCTTAGTGAAGTTGGAACATGGTGTATTGGCTCTTTGATATGCACTAGGTCACCGTGGAAGAGCACTAGAGGCTCGACCATCGTCCTTCGCACTGGAAGGCTTTGGCATTATCTCTGGTGGGCAATTAAATTTTGAAAAGACATGTTGGATGAATTTCTCTTTTATCGTGGATGGTGATAGTGAAGATTTTGGAAATTGTGAATTTGTGACTGCATCGAAGCAGAAAAATTATCAAAAAAGTCATAAATATATTATAACTATATTAATTCAATCTTAAACTTTATTCAACTGTATCAATTCAGTCCATCCAACCAAATGTGGATGGTTGGCGTTGATATGGACGCCAGCCGACATAGGTCGTCTGGCAATATAATATTTTAATACATTTTTTTTCAAAATTTTTTTCCCTTCTATCCTCTTCTTCTTCCTTTACTTGGGGGAGGTTGGCCATGCTAGGGGCCGAGAGAGGCTTGGCAACCTTGCCAGCCTAGATCTGGCAGGGTCTCGACCAGCCTCGCATGGCGACGATGAGGCTCAGATCTGCACAACTCGAAGTTTTAGTTCGACACCCCCAATGGCAAGATCTTCAAGCAGAGCTTCTAGCCATTGAATCATGAAGTCAATGCCTCGATATTCATCATTGATGGCTAGGGTTTGGCATGTAGAGCTTAATCACATGGAAAGCTTTGTGATTTTGCTTCCTATCATATTTGCTCTCTGATCCTTTTTTGTTTTAAAGAACAGAAGTAGAGGAACATAAACGTTATCAAATAGGCCCTTGGTGTGTCAGAAGGCAGGCTACTGATCGTTCCCAAGCATAATATGACAAATCATATCCCCATAGTTGATTGTGCTATATTCAATTCACCTCGAGCAAGACATCTAGATCGGTTCAGTACAAATTTTTCTCTAAAATAGCATCGAACTGGACCAAATCGACGGATTAACAAACTTAAGAATGCATTAACGACGTGACCAAGGAGTGAAATTGAGAAACGATCATTGAAATTTGCACATGCTGGAGTGCGCCAGATTAGAGGACGAAAATGGCAGTGAAAAGAGCCGTTAATGATGTTGGGATTTTCTAGTAATACATGTACTTATGTCGCGTATATTATCGTTATTACCATACAACAGATATAGAAGTAATATACATTTCGAAACAAAAGTAACATCGAAAATCGGATAAAATTGAAAAATATTAGGGTGTGATTAGTTTGATTTTGAAAATGGAATTTGTGGCTACGCATGTGGTTGGACTTTGCAAGTGGGCTTTTGGGCTCTAAATGTCCTTGTGCAAATGCAAATGGTGTTTGACAATCTTTTTTAGAGAGTTTCTTGGAGATGCATTGCATGTCTAAAGTCCTCAAAGGCCCTTAACACAATGCAAGTCCTACCCGCTTGGGTTTTAAGCATTCTCGGAATGTTAATTCATTTTTTCCTTTCCAACTTTACTCTCGCTAAACTTTTGAAATTTCACTTTTACCAGCACAATTTTCATCTCGTGTTATGTTGCTGATGCCAAATTTGGCTTGTCAACGGCTTGAGCCATTTGCCGTCCTTATAAGTGTAACTTTTTTTTTTTTCCAAATATCATTTAACCCAAGTTGCTTCCCAACACAATTTTGAATTACACTTTACCAAATATTATTTGCCATTTCAAAATAACCTTTAACCCAAAGTTATTTGCATTTTTCTAGATGCTTTCCTAAAAACAAAACCAAACATAGCCTAAAACCTCCAAAGCAAATGCTAAGGTGTTTAGCAACTTTTTTGGAAGAGCTATTTGGAGATGCATTGCATGTCCAAAGTCCTCCAAAGGCCTTTAGCCTAAGGCAAATCCTACCTAATGTTGTGCTTTGAGCATTTTCGGAATGTTCATGCATTTTTTCTTCCAACTTAGTTCTCTCAAAACTTTCAAAATGCTAATTTCACCCTCACAATTTTCACTAGTTGGTCTCGTGTGACACCCAGCAAGCATCGCTGGCGAGGCTTCGCTAGTGATCACCTAAGTTCACATGATCTTAGGCGATGGATACTGATGCTAGACCTAGCTCACGACACCTGGCGATTGCAAGTATATTTTTCTTTTATTTATTTATTTATTTATTTTAAACAAATACCTAAAATCCTTTACAAGCTTTGTTTTTTTTTTCAAACAACATTTAAACTAAAGTGATTCCTAAGGAACTTCTCAATTGCATCTTACCAATCACTATTTGCATTAAAAAAAAAACTCTTTAACTTAAAGTTTTTGCACATCAATCATCCAAAAGTTTAAATTCATTTGCATATATTTAAATTTAATACTATTGAAAATCGAGGGAATTTTTTTAAAATTATGCTTTGGATTTAAAGTAAAATGATTTTCTCTTTAAGCATTCGACATCAAGATACTTTAGAAGCATCACTTTCTTGTTGTGCGTTTGGAAAAATCACGCAAAGGACTTAGGATTAGAAGGTTTCTACATAATGCAAATAGTAACCGTAATTGAAAACAATTTAGATTTAAATGTTGTCTGAAAAAAAAAATACCCTTACAAAGGGCTTTTTATATAATTTTTTAAAGAAAAAATTGAAGCTCAGCAACCGGCAGCCCTCCGATGAAAAATTCAGAAAACGATTGGATCAGGCAATCGGGCTTAGGCACCAGGCCGCCGCAACCCCAGGCAAGGTTTAATCTGATCACTAGGGAGCCAAATCCGGCATCGACAGCCCTCATATGAAATTGTGCAACCCCATGGGGAAGGTTGTGCGACCTCAGGCGAGGATTGTTGCTGTCAGATTTGGTTTGTTAAGCGATCAGTCGCTGCCAACATCGAGCGTTGCTGATCTTAGCGAGGGGAAAATGCTAATTTGGAATGCAATGGCCAATTTGAAAGGGAAAAAAAAAATCACTAGAATTCCCAAAATTCTCAAAACCAAAGTTGAATAGGACTTGCATTTTGGCTACGAGACTTTGGAAATGCTAACTTCGGCTCAAAACCTTTGACATTGTCTTGCCAAACACCTCAACAGTGGCACAAAGGCCTTGCCCAAAA
Organism: Psidium guajava; assembly: GCA_016432845.1. Classification (NCBI taxonomy): domain Eukaryota; kingdom Viridiplantae; phylum Streptophyta; class Magnoliopsida; order Myrtales; family Myrtaceae; genus Psidium; species Psidium guajava. The sequence goes on from CM028228.1 coordinate 39,598,702, forward strand.
TCCATTCCCAAAGCTGTGTCGAACGCAGCCTAAGACGTTCATGGAAGGCAATTAAGGCCTATTTGTCTTTATTTAAAAGAGTATATTTACTTGTCTAATAAAGAGGAAATAACTATAAAAGATTTCTCATTTACATGCAAACCGTCTGTACGATTTTAACAAATAGGTGGTCGACTTGAAAAACAGAATTCATATTCAAAGTTATCAAAAATGAGTCAAAAGTAAAGTCACTTCAAGGTACTCTACAACGTACTACTCAAACAAACCAAAATGTGTACCGATTACAAAAACTACGAGACGGGTTAGTGAGCCATTGTCAAGTAGCATTATTTTTCTAAGAGTTGATCCTACAAAGAATGGTAGTCACAAATACAATTCACTTGACCGCAAAAGTCTATATTTTATACAGCTGATCACCTTCCCTCGTCTTATCTCCCCTAAAAAAAGTAAGAAAACAATCGAGAGACCGAAGCAAGTAGATAGAGAAAGGGAAAGGTTGGAGGACATATCTGTGGATACTCCACAAAGGTTTCAGATTTCAGTTGCCACGCTAAGATCTCCCTGTTGTGGACAACCAACGAACAAGCTTCGATGCAGCCACTCCCGGAATCTTCTACTCTTTCTCTTTCTCATCATCCTACACATAAATAAGCGAATCGAGTAAGCATTGTTGTCAAGTGTCAGGCCAACTCGTGACAATGAGCCAATTGAGATAATGCAGCTATTCCTCATGGATTACTTAGCAAGTGAAACCTAGCCCTGCATCTGCGACAGATTGGGCAGGGCCTGCACACAGCTCACCAGCTATGGTTGAGTAGATATCTAAACCAGGTAGACAGCTCATGGAAAATCTTATTGATGCAAGAAAAACTGCACTAAACTAAATATGAGAAAAATATGCTATGCCACTTCATCTGAATGCATCCGGTCATTTAAGAATGTGCAAGTGAACTGAATTTGGCGTAAGTGAAAGAGCTATCCTCACCGAACTATCCACCATTTTGTCAAAATCATCATCAAAGCCAACATCTCCATCATCTGAAAGATCAGAGTATTAGTATTCTAACATGATGTCCAATTGCACAACCATAAAAACACTGCAGAAAGCTGGACGGGGTTTGTACAATCATAAACATCAATCAAGTAGACGCAGTCAGAGCACCGATAGACTCATCAACTTTCCCGGAATGTACACCAATAACAGCAGAAACTTTATTTAGTCATAATACCTGGTCCCTCATCATCATCTCCAAGATCTCCCAAAAGGAAGACATCCAAGTCTTGCTCTGTTGAGGTGGAAGTCTTGCGTAGCTTACTTGGATTATTTGGATCCTTTGTCTCTGCTTCAGAGGCTACTCCAGCATTTGGAGGTTCTTTAACTTCTCCTGATGCTTTTTGTCTAACATCCTCCGTGTATCGCCTCTCATAGCTGACAACAACCGAAAGTAAGGAAGTTCATGAAGTGCATAAAAGACAGAGTAGTCAACAGGTATGATCAGCGACAACAAAATCACAGGAAATTTAGCAATCAAACATATGATATACACATTTCCTTTTATTCTGTTCACCATGCTGACAGGATGTCTCCAACTTGGGACGAAGTATTCATTATGCTAACAAATTATAGTTGCTAGAGTACACTGCAAACATTACAATCCTTCACAAGTACCATTGCACTAGATGCAGCTCATTTAGGAAGTCAGGCAGTTTCTCAATCTTCGTTAAATAAGCCAGGCAGGATGAAGAAAATCTAAAGAGAGTTGAACTAGACTTGGCTCCAGAATCTTTGAGTTAGCATTAATGAGAGAATGATCAATACCACAATGCAGAAATATTTTTCTACAACATGTTTTTCGTAAGTCATAACAGGCTGAGTCTAAAATATCAAAGTAAAAACCTTGGGCTCAAATAAAATCAGGTAACAATAAAAAGATTAAAAGGAGTCCTCACTCATTCTTATTTCCGTTACCATGAACGGCACCAAAGATCATAAAATTTTAATATTAGGCTTCCAATGTACTCAAGTCAAGACTGTCAAATGTTACTAAACTAGACATTACAACTCATCTCAAAAGAAGGAGAAGAACGAAATCTTATATAGAGGTCCCATAACGGTAAGGATGCATACGGCGCAACATGGCTATTGACTAGTATGAAATATATTCTCCAAAACTTCCGTTCTTTCATAATCCGTGGGCACAACTCATATCTCAAAGTCGAGATTTCCTGCAACAGGTCAATGGCAACAAAATATTAGAAGTTGATAACATTCCCACGATTTATTTATCTCAGAAAGATCATGATTGGTGTACAAAGAAAAAGTAAAGACTTCGGCTGAAAATAAGATATAAAAAGATCTCTACCTGACAAAAGAATTAGGTGATTAGACCTGTACTACTTGACTGGGAATTCCATCCAGCCCTTAGACTGAGATAAATCTCATCATGAACCACAGAAATGTTGAGGATGGGGCCAAGTGCAACTCAACTATAAAGTTTACAAGACCTTGAAGTGTGTCAGAAAGTCGTTGGAGCACCATTTGTGTCATAAGTCTTAGGTATCTGACTTTTAGCCTTCAAAACACTTATGTAGGTACATAAGTCTTTATGTTTAACATGATTAATCAATTACAAGCGTACGTACAGCCAACCTTCCTCAAAGAAGACCCTCTATACAACTGCAATTTTGTTGCCTTGAAGATGTTTACTCTAAAGCAAATGCAACGATTTATGCCCCTTCTCCATGTATCTATCTCACCCCGTTAGGTAATATTGAGGATTTGCTGATGGAGCCAAGGTTAACTACCTTTACAGATGAAAGAACAAGCTTGGCATGCTTTTCTTGAAACTCTGTAAGGTCCTGCCTTACATTTGAGACTGTAGGAACGTCTGACATCTCAGAATCATCTGCAAAAAGTTAGGAAACATCAGCTACTGGAAAATGCAAACAGTCAACAATAAGCACAAGATCGCATCGGTTCTGTTGTTATGCCAAGCCAACACAAAATTACCAGCTCACACGCCCAATGCCAACCAAAAAGACATTCCACTGAAACTAAGCAACCGACAAAGGACTTCCTACGAACCTCAGAAGTTGTCACAGCATAACCTCAGTGGAACCACGCAGCCAATGGAAAAAGTCCCTCGTAAGCTCAGAAGCACTCACGGCGTAACTCAATGATTACATTATCAAGAACAACGTAAATGGGCAAAAACAATAGTCATACATGAGCTTGGACTATGGAGTCGATTAGCATTACATGCATCGGCCGTGCACAAGAGCTCGAAATCAGGCAAAATGCGAATAACACAGATCAAAGTGATTTCACTGGAGGACTGAAGCAAGTATGATCTTTAGGTTTCTGCGCATTCAATCATCGATCGACAGACGCACGTCATTTCTAACGTAATAAGGGTCATCAATCGTCGGACAGCTTCTTACCTACCAAATGTCTACGAGAACGTCAACCAATCTAAATAGACACTAAAGAAGCACCTGTCAGGGGAAAATCCCGGAAGGTGGTGACGTTGATTTCCTTGACGAACTCTCTCAGCTCGTCAGTGACTCCGAGCTTCTCCAGATCCGCCGCGTCCTCCTCCTCTACCTTCCGCGGCCCCGCGGCGGACTCCGCCACGGCGAGCGCGCCGGAGCCCTCGGCCAGCGACTTGAGCCGATCAGCTCGCTTGATGGCCTCGAGCTTGATCTGGTCGGCTCGCTTCGACGCCTCGGCGGCGATCTCCCTGGACCTCTTCGCCGTCTCGGACACGATGTCGGAGAGCCTCGAGGAGCCGATGGCGAGCTCCTGGGATCGCTTCGCGGCTTCCTTGGTCAGCTCCTGAGACCGCTTGGCGGCGTCCTCCGCGAAGCTCCGAGCTCGGCTCCAGAAATCCATTACGCTCAAGCTCAATCGGCTGTGCTCTCCGCTCCGCTCTTCCTCTCCGTCTCCGTCGTTCTTCCTGATTTGTGACTAGTGACTAAATCGATTGATGAATAATTGGGCCTCTGGCCTAATTGTTCGGGTCGGACTCGATCCATGTTGATAAAGCAAGCCCGACACTGAGTTAATCTAACATCGAGTTCGTCTAACTTTTGCTGCTTGTGCAATTTGGTCCTCTGCCCCCCCACCCCCACACACACAAAAGTTTGGTCCTTTAAGGCCGCGAGTGATAACCATCATTATTTTGAAATCAGTTTTTAGCTATATATATATATATATATTTTTTTTAATTTCCAAACAAATTTTTGAGCAAATAAACGGGTTGGCAGATTGGCAATCGGGGATCCGAGGGAGAGGTATTGGGCGATAAGAAGAATTCCCATTTCTCAATTCCATTCCAGAAACATAGAAGCCAAAAATTTTAACTTTTTATTTCTATTCCAAACCTATTTTCGAAATAAATTTTTGTTCCAAAACTAGAAAAAAAATATATGAAGAAACGGGTTTGGAACAGAAAAATAGAGAAATAGAATGGTTAATTTTCGCGTCCTAAGTTATCCCGATTTGGCCATCGTATCCAACTCAAGGCTCTTGCGTACATAAATCAAATGTCGGAAGTGACCAGAAATACATTATAAGTAGTCGTGATCCGATGCCGACACTTTTATAGCTTCCCACCGCCATGGATGATTGGCTCCATCTGTCAATCAACGCCCCTTGGTAATTGGTTCCCGCCAAAGAATCCGACCACAGCGACTGTTCCCCCTATTTATCCTCGAAGCCAATTCGATTTTAGCCGAAAGTTGGGGTCCAATACCGACACTTCTATTGACATCAACTTGGCCAAAACTATTCACGCTTTGTCGACTTAATTCTATTGGCTTCTCACGGTGGATGCTGATACTTTTTTTTTTTTCCCTTTCCTTTTTGATCGGAGATGCTGATTCCCGACCACCGATGCTTCCCACCGATCTCAACCCACGTGTGCCGGCCGGTCAACTCGCCATTTACTCCTTCCCCGGTAGGTATACCTCGAACGAGAGGCTTTGATCGTGCTTCCACAGCCTGAGAAGAACGGTGATGGACATCAACGTCACCCCAAAACAGATGAGAGGATACACAAATTGGAAGAGCATAAACACTGCGATGGCTTGATTGGTACGGATTCGACAAACGAAGCATGAGCTCCTTCCATAACTCTGCTCCTTGAAAGGAAAGGTAAGATCAGGACCGCATGATAGTTGCCCACAACATCGTAAATCTTAGTGCCAATTGCATATTTTTCAATGTCAAACACCTCAACTCACCTTTACTGAAAAGCATAGTTAACCGGCAAGCAAACCTCCCGCGTCAAATAAATTCATAAAGTATAAAGCAACTTATATAAGGTGCGCAGCTTACTTGCAATGTCGACCGGGTGTGATGATGGAACTTACGATTGGAGTTCTGTCCATTTCAATGAACACTTCTCGCGTCTTTCCATACATAAATCTCGAAATGGGTTGCCCGATGCTCCATGCACGCCTTCGCACGCTGAACCATCCTTTTTCGAATCGTCTATGGAGCTCCTTTCAACCATAGTTGAGGGGGGACAAATGATGCTTTACGGTACCACCGAAGATAGAACTTTCTTAACATTCCTTCCAAACCTGCTTATCGAGAAAGGCTAGGCATGCATAGGAGACTGCGGGGGTACTCCATTGGAAGGAGTTCAAGTCTGAGTAATCCGTATAGCAACATCTGAAATCCAATGTGATAGCGCTTAGCAAAACGTTAGCCTAGAATCTTATTTTAAATGAAATAGGCATGATAGCGCTTGCAATGTTATTTACGACGGTTTTCCTTTAATTTCACATGCTTTGGCTTGATTTATGATTAATCCAAATGTTTGTGTTTTTGGTTGTTTTTACTTGTCCATGGCACGTCTTAACCAATGCGACGATAGATTATGTTTCGTTGATTTGGGACGAAAATGCAAGGCACAGAAAATTGCACATTCAATTTGAAGAAGTTTGTATGCTTGTTTGGATGGACCTCGATAAATGAGGACAAATCCACATTAAAAAAACCATCATTCTTCTTTATGTAGCATACTATGTGGATAAAATCCCTAAGCGAGGATAACAATGTGCCGGTTAGTCTTTTAAAATTCGAGCGGAACTACCTATTCAATTAGATATTGGTCCGGTTTTGGCCGGTTTGACCACATGCCACTTTTTTTTTTTGTGGTAAATGTAGGTATAATATTGACTATTCACAATCACTTACAACCTAAATCAACTAGCGCAGGGATATGTGCATAGGGCTACACGGGGGAACAAACCTCCGACATACAATCGGGATGGATCTCACAACTGAACAAAACCGACAAAAAGCGCCAAAGGGCGACGCGTCAAGAAAAAACCGACAAGGAGCAACCCCAGGAAACAAGAATACGCCTGTTACGGGGGTTGTCATCAACATTGTTGAATGTTACAGCTTTATCCTGGATAACCTTGGCCAGTTTCATCTTAAGCGCAGCAATATCACGTACCTGGTTCTTGAAGATGATATTGTTCCTCTCTAACCAGATTAGGTGGCAAAGAGCCCCAAAAGAAAATCGAGTAATGCACTGGTAGAACTGTCTGCCGCTAAAATTCCTCGTGGCCCACTGTAAGTTCTCAAGCCACGATCTATTCTGCCAAGAAAATCCGCATGTTGCTGCCCAATACATAGCAATGGATCCCGTTATATTGCACCCAAAAATAGATAGTTCACTGAGTCCGGTCTGCAACGACAGAAAGGACAAGCACCTTCCACGATCCTACGATAGTTCAACAAGATAACCTGGATTGGGCAACAACCATGCTTTCGATTAGGCGAACGGGTGGCATTCTCACAAAGGTGTTCCCGCTCAGGCACCGGTGGAGGATGTGGAGATGAGGTCAAGCCACAATCACAGTAGTTGCGGAATACGGAAATCCTAACGGAAGCTTTTGTCTCTCGGACGTACTGGATAGATTATCCTTTAATGATTTGAGATGAAAATTGCATGTAAAATGCACGTGCAATTTTCTGCTTATCTACTCTCTCCTTTTATTGGAGTTTATTTTTTTTTCAAAGCATATCCGAAACCATTTAAAAGAGTTAGCTAAGATGAGAATAAAAATGAAATATTTTTTTTTTCGATAAATCCACTTAATTTGAAGTTAACTTATGAAAAACATATAAGTGACCATTCTATAGGCTCTAATTTATTAGTATGATCTAAATAGTGGATAAAAGTTCCTTGCAATATTGCCAATTGAGTCCTCAAACTTTTCACGTTTTGACAATTTTGACCGAAAATAACCGACGTAGATAATTTTTTTAAATAATATTTGAATAATTGTTTTAGAAATTTTTATCTGCTTTTTTTTTTCTTTTCTTTTGTTTATCTTCTTTGCCTTTTTTTTCCCTTCTTTTTTTTTTTAAAAAAAAAATTTCATTGTTCACTAGCCGGCAGAGGTTGCTGACCTCTAGCGAGGGCAGCCCTTCACCAAATCAGACGAAGGCGAGGGTTTCTCTCATTATTAGCTCAAGCGATATCTTCGACATATTTACGTATCAAAATGCACCTCTACAATATATCTGAAAGATAAATAAATAATTACCTATCCACCATCCCTCAATTTAAAATCCACCATGATAATTCCCTATATCCTCATACTAGGGGCGGCAAGTGAAGAAGCTTTTGCGAGTCACGGAGGACGGGCATGCTTGACAGGGTCATCTCTGACCGGTGCAAGCTTTGGTGGTTGTCAGGAACTGAAACTGATCCTCCATCTGACCTTGAAGAGACCAGGAAACACGCGCCATGTCCCCCGGTCAGTCGGAATGTCACCCGGTCGTGTCTAGTTTTAGTGTTACCTGCCTCCTGTTGCGTCACTCGGGGAAGATCGTCGGAGGTTTGGCTCGATCTGGTTCTGCGTGATGAGTGACGCGGTCGTCGCGGGGAAGCTGGTGCCTCCGGCGATGGGGGTTGGATTAGACCTGAACGCCTCTCGCTCGCCCCGTTAGGTCTGCTTTAGGAGGAGGCCTGCTTTAAGTTGGGCAGGCCGAAACAGTGGCTCTCTCTTGCCGGGCCGGCCGAAGGAGTTGATTGGACTATAATTCTCCCTGTTCCTTCCCTCTAGCACGGCAACAGCAGACCTGAGACCTCACGGACGATCGGTTCTTTGCGCCTTCATGCATGCACAAGCAGCAGCCCAATGTGGATGCACTTCGAAACCCTCCATCCGCATCATACGAGTGCCCAAGCGAAGCTTCCTTAAATTCTAGCGCCCGGCCCTAAGTCCGCAGCATCCATGCCTGTTGTATGGAAGCAATTCGATAAATGTTAGAGGAAGACGACGACTATAGCTTTTTTTATGACAAGAAGGAAATCGAGAGCGGATTCGTCGTGAGGGACGTACAAACTCAAGCGGGGTCAAGCCGTGTTCTCTCACACGACACCTATTATTTATCCCGCTCATTACACGATTTGAGTTAAGGTTCCATCCGTTTTTGCAGAAAATTCGACGCTCCAAAAAGTCAATTTTATAGGAAATTGACAATATTTTTTCAGTGTTCGACTAAAATCCGAAAATAAACTAGGAATTATTTTTTGTCGCTTGAAAAGGAAAACTCGTTATTATTTTTAAAGAGGCATGCACTATTCGTGCAATATAAAGGTTATATACATACATACATATATATATGCATGCTATATCATTAAAATTTCAATAAAGATTTATTGAAATAAATATTCACAACATATATGCCTCGACAGATCAAAAGCAATTATTTTCTCTCTTATGAAACCTGCGCTTCGATGCTTAGGTCCTGAGCTCGGTCTTGGGGAATTAAGTTATTCATACACCTTGGAATACTTTATATCTGATTTTGACTCATGGCTCGCAGAAGTTGTGTTCCAAGGTTTAATAATAATAATAATAATAATAATAATAATAATAAGCTTGGTCTATATTTACCAGATATGGCTTGGGTCCTTGTTTTTATTGTCAAGTTAACTTCTATCGCAGAACACGTCTCTTTAGGAAAATAAAAGCAGAGTTCTCCTTTTCGAACCGTGGAAAATATTCCGAGTCCATTTTCTGATTTCCGCCGGACACCAGAAAAATATTACTATTTTGCTAGAAAATAACTTATTATTGGAAAGTACTTTGTAAAAGTGTCGAATTTTTCGCGAAATTCCCGAATATTGTCCATGGTAGGGAAACATAACCATAGTGCCGATCCTGTTCCACATTCTCCCTTCTTTTTTTTTTTTTTTAATGTTCCATCACGGGTAAGTTGAACTTCTAGCTCATGATCTTTGTGTTCACCCTGATTTCATGTGCATCCATTTTTCAGGTGTTTTGTTTCACGGATGGCAAAGGATGATGGATTCCATGAAAACTGCTTTCAAAGAAAATGGTTAATTTCATAAAAGTTGCCCGTGAAAATGTTTTTTTTTTTGGTGTTTAAATCTCTTTTGACGTGGGAAAGAGAGAGATCTAAGAAGATAGTGAATAAGAAAATGATTTTATTCTGCGAGAAGCGAAACTCGTTTTTCCTAAATTTAACCTTTTTTTTTCCCCCATTTGAATCCATGAACAACGCTTTCCATCAATCGAGTAGGTTTCTGACATTCAAAAACGCCGAGAAAATCCGAAAGAATTTTCATCCAACAAAGTGACTCTACTATAAATTCAAAGCTATAAATGATGTAGGGTCAATGACATCAATTCTTATTAACTCTTGGACGTGCCAATAGACATGCGGCTCTCCTGGTAAAGAAATTAAGGATGTGGATGCTAGTATCATGAGTGCGGAGTTCGACTCATACGCTCTGCAAAAAGGCAGGGTAAAAAGTCAGAGAGAGTAAAGTTAAAGATAGGATAGACCGAGACGAACAAGCCGACTTAAGCTCAGGTCAAGCGCACAGGCTTTGAGCACTGCAAGTCAAGCACACAGGCATTGAGTAATATCTTAGCACAAACTACTAATCGACTGACCGACCAAATTTCATCAATCGGCACTCAGCGTTGTCATTTTCACAAAGCTTGGAATGGGCCAAACTGCTCATTGATGGGTTGGGCCGAGTAACCAACAGGTGGGTCTGGGCTCGGGTCTCAATAACTCGACCCGTGTGGGAGGCCCACCCTACCCGCTCAAAATCGGGTTAACCCGATGCATGCGCGCGCATTGACATTGTAGACCATCATCAACCGGTCCTTCCATTTTTACAAACGAATGATTCGACGAAAACGATGTTTACCTAGACGGAAAACCTGCTCGATTGAGATTTTATTTTCCCCAGCCAATTAAATTATCGTTCTTTTGTTTCCTCGCCGGCTTTCTTCGATCCTGAATCGGGAGGGAGGGGAAAAAAAAAAAAGAGCTGCCCCAAGACGGGCCATTTTTCGCGTCGAACGAAGCTCATATTGGATGGATTAAGCCCGTGCTCAAGGATTTAGTACCAATTCAGTCATAAACCTTTAGACATACATATTTGTATATTGGTATTAGTTGAGTTGATCCGGCCAACTTAAGTCAGAAATTACTAACGTGGACGTAGGTCATCCTACACGACACGGTCTGGGCATTGACGTTGACATTTTTTTTTTGCATAAATCGTTGCACAGTTCACAGATTTGGTTGTCTTTTCTTTGCATTGTTCAACAATCCATCGTACGAAGCCACGCCACAGCACGAATCGAGAACGTGTTAAGATCGCGTCAGTAACCATTTCTCGGTCACCTGACAGGCGATTCTCCATTTGGTCCATGCTGTCGATCGCGAAATCGACTATTGCTAGCCCGAAGGGCTCAACCTCGGTCCGTCGGTCGCATCCTATACTATGCCCACGCCTATCCCACCGCCACAATGCCAGCAACCGACGTAGCACCATTTTGTACTCCGAATCGGCCTTTTATCACTATGTTTGCCCAATATCTAAGATCGCACGATAACATCCGCAGTACATCGGCATATCATTTTAGTGATGAGATCTACGTGATTTCAATCGTTTCGCTCTGGCAGCATCCCTAATTCGGAACTTAATTTGAAAGCCATATTTCGACCTGGAGACAATAAATGGTTTGAAAAATTACTTTTCTAAAAATGATCGCAATGTATCTCTTATAAAAATGAATTAACCAATGAAATTTCACCGCCCATAAAAATATTTGACTTTTCATTTATTAATTATTTCAATCGGTACAAATAATTATTTTTGAAAAAATACCGTTCGAATATTTCATCTTTCGTAAAACAAATGCACTCTCACGACAGGCGCATTTAATGAGCAGCTGCTGATGTTTGCTACACATAAAGGTATGGTTTCGTTTGAAATAGTTCAGGCGACGAATCCCAAAAATGTTCTTGGGGGGGGGGGGGGGGGGGGGGTTGGGCGGGGGGGTCGCGAAAAGTCAAGACAACCCCTGGATCATGGCCCAAATTACAACTTGATTGCGAAGACAATAAATGGGCTTTTGAACTCTAAAGTCCTTTGAGCAATTGCAAACGGCATTTGGTTTGTTTTTTTGCTCGACTTTGGAGAAATGTAATTACATCTCCAAAAGCCTCTAAAGAATCTTAGCCCAAAGGCATTTTGAAATGTTGCATTTCCGGAATGCAAATAGATTTTTTTTTTCATTCTAATTTTACCCTCACTATACTTTCATAATTACAAAAATATCCTTGAAAGCCTAATTCCAGTGAAGGCCTCAACCATCAGCGGGTAGTCGATAGACCATCGGCGAGCGGTCGGCGAGCCGCTGCCAATCTCGCTTAAGGTCACCTGACCTCAAGCGAGTCCTAGGTTGCGCGAAACCAAGTGACAGCTGCTTGTGGTCGTGCGACCTAGGCAGCTGTTGGCCTGGTTAGCGCAATCTAAATGAGGTTGGCAGCAGCTCGCCATTCCTTTTTCGATTTTGAGTTTTTTTTTTCCTTTTAAATAAATGTTAAAAGGCTTTGTAAAGTGTGTGTGTTTTTTTTTCTCGAACACCATTTTAACCAAAGTTATTTTTAATGTATACTTAAAGTACACTTCACTAAACACTACCTGTATTTCGAAAAGGGTTAATACCACGAAAAACCCCAAACTGGTACTTCTGTGACAAATTTATTCCAAATTATTTTTTTGACCACGAAAAACCCCAACTATTTTTTTAACCTCAAAAAATCCCAAACTGGTACATTTGTGACAAATTTATTCCAAACTGATATATTTGCGACAAATTTACCATCTGTTAATTTTCGTTGAATTTAACGTTAAATTACTTAGTTGGATGGCATGTGACACTTCACGGGTATACCGGTTTATGATTTTTACCATCCGTTTACCACAGGTTTATCAACTTAGGATTTTTCATGGTACTGATCCAATTTAATAAAGGGTAAATTTGTCATAGGTATAATAGTTTGGGACTTTTCTTGATAAAAAAAATTAGTTTGGGGGTAAATTTGTCACAAATGTACCAGTTTGGAGTTTTTTATAGTCAAAAAAATAGTTTAGGGTAAATTTGTCACGAGTGTACCAGTTTGGGGTTTTCCGTGGTAAAAAAAATAGTTTGGGGTAAATTTGTCACATGTGTACCAGTTTGAGGTTTTTCGTGGTCAAAAAAATATTTTGAGGGTAAATTTGTCACAGGCGTACCAGTTTAGGGTTTTTCATAGTATTAACCCTTTCGAAAAACCCTTTTAACTCAAAGAACTTTACATTATCCCAAAGATACTCCCCCAAAGCCGAACCAAATAAGCCCGAAATATGGTTTTCCATCACTTGACAAGAGATCACACATGCTATTTATATTCATACGATCTTCCGCCATCTATTAACTTAATATTTTAAGTTAAATTTAACATTGTAACAGAGGTCAATTGACGTGACAGAAAAAGAGAAAAAAATATGGAGATGTGACCACGAGATCTTAGCTTGGGTTTCGTCCCACCACTAGCGTCAAATGGAAGAACTTAATCTTTGTTTGGAGGAATAAAAATAATAACAAGATGGAAGGGAGGGGAAGAAGGGACCGACAAAGGAAGTGCGTCGATTGCATGTGTTGTTGTCGCGTGGCCTGGAGGGACCAACGTTGAAGACAAGGACATGGTCCGATTGACTCGACTCGCTAGCTCTCCCTCGTGTCATATCGTTGTCGGTGTTCCGTGTCCGAATCGGCACCCACGACGCATTTATTCACGAACTAATTTTCAACTCGCACAAAATTTCAAAATCGGTTCCTCATGATAATTTTCACATCACAACAAACCGTACTCGGTATCCTCGACTCGAATTTACCCTCCGCTGAAAATGCACGTGTCGACACAAGTGAATTTTCCACGTCGGGTCATGTTGCTCTCCATGTCAGATTCGCCTCACCAGCGACAGCTAGACGTGAATCGAAAAAAAATTAATTTTTTTGGGTACATACGTCAAAAGGGTACCGTTTTGAGATTTTTTTTTTTGGCGAGGTAATAGTTAATTAGCTTGGAGTAACTATATCGTGCGATATCGGTTTGAGATTTTAATCCTAAAAGAAATAAATCAGAGAACTGTTAATTCATTTATTCAGTTCCCTTGCGAAGAGGACAAGACATGAACTGAGGGAAGGCCCCAACAGTATTCAATTCCAAAAGCTCACAACTCGTCTTGTCAAACGGCCTCCTTCGACGAATAACGGCGTTCCGCGGGACTAACGGACCGTCGCATTAATTAAATTGTCTACTAATATATATATATATATATATATATATATATTATGTTCTACCTAATTTGAGGACCACAGCCACATGGACATTCTCGTGATGGGCAGAACCTCAAGTCTTAAAGAAAGAGATTGCAAGCTTCGATATTTTATGCTCCGGACATATAATATGGGGTTGAACTTTGCAATCCCTTTTTTTGTTTTGTTGTTGTCAAATGTTAGTGCAATATGTGAGATGTGGCAATTTCAATGCAAAATGTTAGATTGCACGATACTATCGTTATGCCTGCGTGATCCCGACAAGGCAAGATGGAATTCGAACGCGGGTCACTTCCCTTCTTCTTCTTGTGAGCGAGATCACGAATCACCGAGCGGCAGTGTCCCGAGAGGTCATGAGCACCGCATTTGATTGAAGAGGAGAAAGGGAAAATGCGCGGATTTTCGAGGATTCGTTCCATAGAAAACTTTGGGGGGATCAAATGAAGCAAATTGGGCAGAAAAATAATTTGTAGCGTTGATTTAGGGACGATGGGTAGCGTGGTACTTGAAGGTGCAAAGGTTCAGAATGTGCAATAATGGCTCTCAAGACTAACCCTAGCAATCCCCCTCCATCTACGGATCGGCGGCACATGGCCGTGTAGGGTAGGGTTGTGCTGTGTCCCCGCGCGCAGTTGAATTTAATTTTGCCTTCCCATGGAGGGCTATGAGATTAAATTGGGGGTGTGGGGGCGAGGACAGACGTCAGCAATTTCAGGATGGCTTCGGATTTTAAGTTGGAATTTGAAATTTACCCGTTAAAATTAGTTCTTCAATACTCCGGGACATACTTGCGACGGGTGACGCGATTGGTTTCAGGGTGTGGATCCCGTATTCTTAATTGAACAACCGTATTGAAACACCGCTTTTAATGACTATTGTTTTTTGTTATAAGTCACTGACCACAAATCATGTTTAAACATACAAAGAACATAAAATGCTAACAAAATAAAAGTATCAATTATAGATATTCGTCGAAAGCGAAAGCTCGAACAAGTGATTTCAAATTACATGGCCCTCGTCAAAATGGCGAAAGGTGCCTCCTAGACAACCGGCTGGGCCCATCTGGCCCGAACCCATTGTTTGGTGGTCTAGGACAATGCCCCCACACACGCGCAGAGAGAGAGAGAGAGGGGGGGGGGGGGTAGGACAAGTTGATATCTTTCGCGATCTGTGAAGATGGTGAAAGGTGCCTGGTTTGGAGGAGATAGAGCCCCATTGGAGAAGGCAGGGATGCCCAGCAAAACTCCATCAACATTTGGAAATTGCCAGGGATATCCATCCAATGAAGGTATCCACGCAGATTTAGAGAGAGAGAGAGAGAGAGAGAGAGAGAGAGAGAGAGAGAGATGTGGACGGAGTAGCCGAAGAGACGTCGTTTCCATGATGGGGTCAGGTCCTTCCCACGATCGATCGCACCGTCCCGTGCGCATTCTCTTGCCAGTGCATGTTGGGATAGGAGTGACCCACTTCCAGAAACACCTAAAAAATAAAAAGGGTACAGACAGATCTACTCGTACTTTACCTACGCCGCTCTCGAACGGCAACATCGGTTGGTCGAGATACGGCGGGGGTGGGGGTGGGGGTGGGGGGGAAACTGACTAAGGTTTAAGGTTTCCCACTAGCTACGGACGACCGTTGTGGCGCGTTCATTGCTAGTCCACGAGAACATGGAGGACATCAATTGCGATCGTTCCTTTTTCTTACCACAGGGTTCTACGACATCGATGGGGCGCACGGCGCGTCCTGAATATAGGGAACGAGCACGATACGAAAGGCCACTACTGTTCACCGCATTCGGGGTGTCTCGACACCACCCGTGGTTCCGTTTGCATCGATTGTCGAGAGCATGATGTCAGTAGAATGTGGCCCCGGATCAAGCTGCGATGGCTCGGCGAAGGCAATCGAGTGAGGCGTATTCGACACTATGTGCGGAATTGTACTTATGTGACCAAGTCATCATCGCAAGTGTTGAGATGCACGTGCGAATCTTCTTGGAGAATTCTCGCGGTGAAGAATTGAAAAATTGATGTGGTGTGGAGCACTTAACATCTCCAATTGGCTAATAACCCATAAGTTTTTTTTTCTTTTTTCAGTGAATACATGTCCAATTAGATATATTGACAGGCTCGGACATGCTCTCTTTTTCTTGACGATAGATAGACGAAGGCATTGGATCTTACGGTAGGGACGGCCGCAAAGGCTTATGATGATGCAATGGCCGGTTTGTCCGGATGGGATGATGGTGCGGAGATCTGTTGGGAGTGATTGACGACGGGATCGAACAGGTGAGATTGACACCGAAATGGCCATAAGCGCGCAATGTTTGGTGATGCGCAATAATGCCCTGAGGGAACAACGGAGGGTCCTTGTCGGTTCTCTTGTCCGAGCGTGTTTGGATGAGATATTGGGTTGTGGATTGGCTCGCTCGCTCGCGCTCGAGTGGGACGCCCGCCCATTTGCACATCCTCGGTGTACTGACGAGCCGAGCACGTGTCGATCTCGGGTTCGTGCGCACGTGTCGAGTGCATCCCACGTTAGGCTAATGATATTTCCTAAAAACTCAAAAGGGCTTTAGAAGAGGGATCCGGCAGGTCGAACATGACCTCCGAGCACGGATCGCAAGCGTTCGGATTTTGGCTCTCTTTCTCTCTCTCTCGATTTTGTCTCGATGAGGTTTTCTTAGAGAGGGGAGGGAAAAAAAAGAAGAAGAAGGAAAAGACGCTCGCTTAATGAGATGGATGCTCGATTACATATCGTCTCGTCTAAGTTCACGCCAGCAATGTTTTCTTCCATCGGCAGTGGACTTGGGGTGCCGAGTATTCGATAGCAGAGGATAGCGTTTGGCATTCCTTTTGGCATTTATGTCATTGGTCTTTTTCTTTCATGTTCGGTTCGAGCGATCGATCACCTTGATTAGTAGGTACGCATAATGTAAAAGGCCGCCGAGCACAACTTAGCATGGAAGAAAACTTGCTACATGACGTGGATAGCAACCCTAAGATCTATATGAAATAGGGAAAGTCACCTAAGTTCGGAAGAATCCCTATTTTCACTTCATTGATTCTTTGGTGTCGGCATATTGAAAATCCGTCCTTTAATGGCGGGTGTTCCGTCGCCGATGAGCAATAATGAAAGGTAGTAAACCCTAATCAAGGCGCATCCAACCGATCGACTTCATAAGGCACCGAAAAAATTGGTGAAAAAGGTCAATTCTTGGTCTACGAATGTTGGTGCTTGGAGTCATGTCGTTTGTATAAATGTTGGTGCATATCAATTTTTGTCCGGTTGGATCTAGCCATTTTTATCTAATGAAACATACTATAGCGATTAGCAATTTCGTGAGGACACAGTTAAAAGAGGGAGGTTTTACAAACAATCTTCGGATTGTTGCCGGAAAAAGTATTAAAAATGTCATAAATCTACTTTTATCGGTATCAATTCAATTTTAAACCTTTTAATTGGACGGCTTTAGTCCTAAACCTATTGCATTAGTATCGATTGCGTTCATATCCGGTTATTTTTGGATAGAAATTATTGACACAAGCGCCGGTGGTCCTACTTGGCACAACTTTGTTGACGTGGATATTTTTTAAATAACATTTTGATTTTTTTTCTTTTCTTTTAGGTTGTTTTTTCTATCTCTTTTTTCTTCTTCTTTTTCTTTTTGATACTGAGAGCTACCAAGGGCCACCGGCCATAGATGAGGGCTGAGACACCCCCCTCGGATTTGGGCAAGGGGCTGCATGCCCTTGCCATATTTGGGCGAGGGCCGTGCACCCTTTTTGTAGTTGGCGAGGGCCATGATGCTCTCGCCCTATCTTGGCAAGGGTCATCAACCCTCAGTAAAAAAAAAAAAAATAAACAAAGACAAAAAAATAAAAAAGAATTTTTTTTAAAAAATATAATATTATTAAAACATCAATTTCACATTAGTGACTTTCAATCAAAATTAATCGGATAGACTTAGAGGGTACAAAAACAAAAATGTTTAGGATTAAATTGGTCTAAATAAAAGGTTCAGGACTAAATTGGTAAAAAAAAAGGTTTAGGATTTTTTCGCGATTGAAAATGCTAATCAAGCTTCAATGATGAAAATGTCAAGACATGAAAAATAAAAATAAAAATAACAGAAAATTGGGGAGAACTTGGATAAATGGTCGCGGTACTATTGCTTATATTCTATTTTAGTCCCTAATTTAATTTCCCATCTCGGTCTCAAAGTGAATTTTGTTTTTCCATCCAAAATTTAGATAGAACTTGCTGACCTCGTGCCATAGACGAACATGTGATGTTGACATGTAAAAGCAACATAAGGCATAATAAACCTATGCATGGAAGCCGTAACGATTCGAACCAGTTCGATCTGATCCGAACTGATAAAGCCAAATCACTTGAGAGAAATACTCAAGTGGTGACCATTCAGGAAAACTACAAGCAGGTCATCGATGTTTGCACTAATCATAAACACGTTGATGCCGTGTGTTAATCTAAATCCCTTTGTCGACATTTTCATTTGCATATTTCGCCGAAAATCACGGAATCCGCCCGCGAATCATGTCTAAAGTTTAGTTCAGTGATCCAATCTGTTGGGAAGTGAAGTATGAGAACCAAAACCCAATAGGACGATAGTACATGGACCAATGTTTGTACTACCGCCGGTGCTTGGCCAGCATTCTCTGTCGATAATTGAATAGAACTCTAGAATCGGCGCTGAAAATCGTGACTGAAGGTTAGTTTTAGGGACCGAATTTGTCATGGGGATAAAGTACGATGACGAAAATCAAAATAGGATAAATTGTACATAGACCAATTTTCCAAGCTCCCCTCAAAAAAATCCAAACATACGTTGCATAAGCATTATGTAATATCTTGTGGGATTGCTTTTGTCGGTTAAAAAATTTAACTGTTACGTAAAGACATGATTTCATATTTAAATCTTCTATGGCTCCTCTCACATGTCGGTTGAACTGGCCAAGCATGGAAAAAAAAAAAAAGCAATCGCGGGCGGCAAATTGAGATTTGAAAAGATTTAAACTCAAGATCTCTAGCTCTGTTATCGGTGTGAAATGGTCTTGTCATTTTTCTCACCCAAAAAACTAGCTTAAAGGTTAAGGCAATACGTCACATTCATACAACAATGATCTTTCTCTTGCACATCGGGCACCAGAGTTAGACCAGCAATAATATATATCTCCTCGTGTGATCGTTAAGTTCTAATCGTGTTTTTCGTATGACAATTGAATCTAGATTTGTTGATAATGAGATTTGATATCAGAAAAATATTTTAGGATTTTCGAGAGGAGGGGGGTGGTTTTTGGAAAGGATAAAAAACCGCAGTTTCACTTAGTTGAATTTTCTTTGCACGTAATTGGAAGGGAGATTATACCTGAACAATGTGTATAGAAAAGAAAATTATATATTTCAGTAAACAATTATATATATATAATTGTATATATAAAATTGAATCGTGTTCCTTGTTGGACATTCCTGTTCAGTATAAACCAGAGATTTCTCAGTGAACACTGGTCCGTGGAGCATCTGGTTGGGTGTAAACTGACAGAGGCACAGTGTACCCCACCACTGTTGAAACTCAAATAATAAAAAATAAATTAAAGAAGGTTCCGACGGTTGGCCAATAGGAGGACGATACGTGGCATCCCCACCACCAGTCGTAGCTGACAAACTTCCTCAGCGATATCAGACCAAAACAGAACACTGTGGCCGACAAGGCGACAACGGGACATTTGTGGACAGCAGCGTCGGGGGCCTCGTGACCGTCCACGTGTTCGGAACGGACGGGCAGGATCCTCCCCCGCGCGACGATGTCAGAAAATCCCTATTTTCACGTCCCTAATGTTGCCCTCGGCAATAGCCCCCTAGTGTACCTATTGCATGGAACTCTGCCATTTATAGTGAACCCACATCGCCATCACAGAACTTCACCAGAAATATCTCCGATTGGACAAATTTTTTTTTTTCGTAATTTTTGGGAAGTATGCTGAAATCGCAACGATATTTATAAATTCAAATAATAATAATAATAATAAGATAAAAAAAAGAGAGAAAAAAAAAAGAGCAAACCCAACCTGGGAAGTACTAAAATGGCGAATTAGTTTTTATGCAAGTCCACAATTAGATCGGCACGCCGCACTATATTGTTTACATTTACATAGATCGGTCTACACTACGCTAGGAAATGCATAGCGGGGAACCCAGCTAGAGGATTCTCGACGGTTAAGGACGTCAAGCACCGTGCCATGTGGCATCCACATCTAAACTACCGAATACGGAGTTTCCGGTATGCTCGATGCATCGTCGGCTACCGAGTTTGGCGGACTCCAGGCGAGAAGCGCACGATTCCGCCCATATCGCAAAGCGTCTTCTCTTTTATCGGTGCAGAGCATGTCGAGATCGCACACTAAAAGTACATATTAGAGTTGTTTGGTACGGTAGTACCTTGCTTAAGAGCGTGATTATAAGGCGCATTGCACGCGTGTTGTGTCCATTTCTGCTCGATACCTAAAACTCTCGGGTCATAACTTTTTCCCACAAGGTATCCGAGTGTATGTAAAGATTTTCAAAACCCGACACTCCAAATCACACTCGTTGCTCGTGATAGGTTCAAAAACTCACTTGCACAGTCACAGTATACCGCCGAGTCGGCCCGCATCGCCGAATACGTGGTTACAATACGCCCTTATGCATATGTAATCTCACTCCATTTGCACCGTTACATTGGTTGTAACAAACAGGCAATGCGTCCTCCTCCTTCGGACGATCCTTCTAGGTATGGTTCGTCGGAGCCGATCTCTAAATAGACATGACTGAGAAGTGATTAATGCTATTATTATTATTATTATTATTATTATTATCATCATCATCACCTAAAGATAAGGCCCAGGACTAATCTACCCTTGCTAAGTCGGGAGAGGTCACGATCGTTATTGATTCGATATTCCTCGATTTCTTCAGGGTCAAGTACGTAATTGCGGGAATTGGGGGCGATCTTGGTCATTTCCTATTCCTCCCATGGAAAATAAACGAATAAATAAAAATAGAAACCTAAATGCGGGCGGATATTTCTCGCTTCAGCTGGCTCTCCATCTTCTTCATCATCGTTCTCGCTCTGCGAAGAAAGTGGGGAAAAAAAGAGAGAGGGGAAGATAGAGTGCGCACGCACAGACCCAGGCAATCGCTCGCACCCCGCCGAATGTGATCCATTGCCGATCTCTCAAGCATCGCGCAGCGCTGCCAAGGAATCCCGGATCGTTCGTCTGCGATTCCGCGCGAGTTTCGGGTTCGAAGAAGAGGAAGAGGAAGCAGGTTGGAGGAGGAGGAAGGAAGAGGAAGTAGGTTGGAGAAGATGCAAGATATTCACACGATCGCGGGTGGTCGGATGTTCGGAGCCGCCGCCGTCGGAGACCGGAGGCTGCGGCCGCACGGCGGCCACCACCACCAACACGGCCACCACCAGAACCACCAGGCGCTGAAGTGCCCGCGCTGCGACTCGCTCAACACCAAATTCTGCTACTACAACAACTACAACCTCTCCCAGCCCCGCCACTTCTGCAAGAGCTGCCGGAGGTACTGGACCAAGGGCGGCGTCCTCCGCAACGTCCCCGTCGGCGGCGGCTGCCGGAAATCCAAGCGCTCCTCCAAGCCCAAGTCCTCGTCCGTACCCCCGGACCCTCCGGCGGCGTCGGAAGAGGATCCGGCGATGGAGCGGAAATCCAGCTCTCACTCCAGCAGCGAGAGCTCCAGCCTCACAGCGACGACCACCGCCGTCGCGACCGAAGCGGTTTCCGCGCCGTCTTCGGTCTGCCACCAGTCGAGCTTGCTGAACATCAACGATTACAGGTCGATGATCGCTCAGAGCATGAACGTAAACCCTAGCGACTCGGGGTACGAGCACCCGGCCTCGGAGTGTGGGCTGTTCTCCGACATCGGGAGCTTCACGAGCCTGATCACTTCCTCGGGCGACGGTCCGTTGCCCTACGCGTTCAGCGCCGTGATGACCCAACAGAATCAGGACCAGAACCAGTGGCACCGGATCGGCGCCGGCGCAGGCGCAGGCGACGAGATGAAGATGAAGGAGATGAGCGGCGGCGGGTTCATCGACCAGAACGTGCTCTTGGATCTGCCCACGTCGACGTCGCAGGGGAACAGACCGAGCGGCGGCGGAGGTTTCGGGACGTTGGATTGGCAACCGAGCGCGGATCAGGGCCTGTTCGATCTCCCCAGCGCCGTCGATCACGCTTACTGGAGTCACAGTCAATGGAGTACGGACGGAGACCAAGACCCACCGGGACTGTACCTCCCGTAAAATCTCTCTCTCTCTCTCATTGCCTTAACTCCCCCCCCCCCCCCCCCCCCCCCCCCCAAAAAAAAAAAAAAGAGGACGAAAAGAAAAGACCCTTAACAAAAAAAAATAATAAACGGAAAAAAAGGTAAAGAGACGGAGAACGTTATATCGAATTTATATTTTCAGCCTCGACTTTTGTAAAATTTTCGCTTGCGATTTTTCTTGGCTTACTTCCCTTTTTTTTTTTTTTGGTTCTTGGGTTTGTTCTTGATGTTACTTGTGCATCTCCGAGCTAACCTTCCCTTGCCCATTTCTCTGGCTTGCATTTTCCTTTTTTTATTTTATTTTTGCTGATTTTTGGGGGGGTTTTTTCTTTCATGTAAGACGGGGATTTGGTTGTTTTTTTTTTTTGGTCGGAATGTAAGACGGGGGATTAGGGAGAGGTGGTTTTTTGCTGCTAGTCGTGCCTCCGTTCCGGAACTTATTAAAAAAACTAAATTTGCATGCGCCACTTGAGAGCGCGCCACGTAACCGCCGTTTCGATCTGTGCCGATGATGATAACGACGTTGATCACTTGCGGGGGGTTGAAGGGGGAGGAGGATCGTACGGACCAGATTTGGAGTCGGTTGGGCGGGTGGGGCCCCCCTGGGTGGGGGTGACGGGTCGCATGCGCGGTTGTGGCCCCACGTGGCGATGGCGACGGGGCTTCATGGAGTGGGAGGACGCGTGGGGGCCCGTCATTGGTCGGGTGGCGAAGTGGTCGGTTTGTCCCGACCCCCTTCTCGCCCACTGACCCTTACCGGACATTTCAGTGCTGTGGGCGGCAAAATTTGCATGCGTTTTCATAAGCAAAATATACTTACGTACATATACATAGATAAAATGTTACGAGACAAGGGAGTACGAGAATTCGCTTTTTTCGCTTTTGTCTGTTTTTTTTGGATGATGAAGCTCGTGATTTTCCCGCTCAATCTGGCGTGCGACTGCCGGAGTTAGAAAAAAAAGGAGGGGAGGGGGGGGGGGGGTTTGAGCGTTGTGATTCGCTCTCGACGAGTGTGACCTTTCTGATGGTACCTGAGTTTATCCCGAGTTGTGATTCTCGACCTATGAAGATATCCGGGTCGTGATTCTCGACTTATGCAGTCGAGGTCTCACAAGTGAGCATAGTTTCGAGATATAATTGAGAAGTGGAGGACATCACTTCCAACACAAATTCCATTTCAGAACGTAGGTTTTAAAAATTGGAGAATTTCGGAGCACGGAGAATCCGGAGCACGTCTTTCGTGTGTAGTCTTATTCGATGCCGTTGCTCGATCCCCCAAATGTTACGGTGCGGGGTTGGAATGGGTAGCGATGTAGCGTGACGAGCCGATCGCAATTATTTACGTCGGGCTTAGGTCGGCACGGTAGGCGAAATATCTTCTCTTGCGCATCAGCCCCCCGGGGGGGGGGGACGTCCCGGGGATGGGGACGGATCGGGATGATGGTGGAGGGGCCGGGTGGGGCCCCCACGTTAGGTGGGTGGTTGCTGATTGGTGGGGCCGACCACGTGCAGCGTGGGAGGGGGGCGGTGTCCGTGCAAGTGGGATTGGCGCTTGTGGGGTGTCCCCGGGGGGGCGGCGCGGCGGCGAGGACGTGTGGATTTCTTTTGGGGCCAGTCTTCCCATCGCCCTGCTCACCAAAAAAGGAAGAGGAAGAAGAAGAAAAAAACCTTTCAAATTGGAAATTCACGTCTTTCCAATCTTGATTAAGCTTAAGATGCGTTATTCTCATGTGCGTATTGAATTCTAACTAATGCCTACATCGTTGGTGAGTTGTGTATTTCGTGCCCGTCACCGCATCACGCGAGATGATCTTTCATGACGAGTGTCTCGATCAAAACTGCTGACCATACGGTTCGTTACGTGCCCGGGGTGTCCCCTTCGCCTCCTATGCACGCAACCTCTTCGGTAAGGCAGGCGGCCCATCGCCATTAATGTCTTCTCCTATTAACGGGTCGCCCGTAGCCCCATGCTACAGCAAAACATGCCTTGAATGAACTTGAACAGCTAATGGCAAGAAGAACCTCACCCACGTAGAGGGGGATTCAATTGGGGACCAGAACATGTTAACCTCAAAAGCTCCTCCTCCGCCACCCCCACAAGGAGTGGTCCAAGGAACGGCTTGTCAGAGCCGTGATGCAGCATCGGCCACTCCTCTCTGAAATTCCTGCAAGGTGTTTGATTGCGACCCGCCATTACTAGGGTTTTGCCTGATTTGGAGGGCTAATTCGACGTTGGGTTTGCTTCTTTTATCACCTAACGTGTTTGACCATGGAGGGTCAGGGGCGTCCTTGAAGATGGAATTGATGGCACGGTTGAAAGTGCGCTCTAATGTGACTAGTACCCCTCCCTCCCTTGATTGCCATGGGAAAATCCAGATGGGGATGATTTCTCATCCCAGCGTTCTTGATCTTCTTGAATTGATTGCTGAATGGCATGGGTAGTCAGCTAATGTAAGCCCGAATTTGCCTGCCGCTGAAATCTCACTGATTCTCGTTTAGTGCACCGCTATATGACTAATCGTATGCTACAGGATGCGTCGAGGCAGAACTCGCGACCGATCTATCGAGAAGTAGCTGTGTTCTTTCTGTATGATTGTGATCGGTGAGTACCTTAACTTCGCTTGTCGATGATCTTGACTCGGCCTACACTTGAGAAATCATAGGATACCTTGTGCCTGCTTACATTGCCGAGCTGAATGAACGGATTCATTGTTGTTTTGATCGAATGCCGCACCATCTGCAACGATCTTGGAGCCCCGTCGTTTGGACTAAGTCCCTCTTTCGACAAGAACAATCAATTTCGGTTGACTGTTAGGGAAAGCATTAGCTTCATTAGTCTTTACCAAATTCGCTAGATGCATAGACTTATGTATTACATCAGAAACATATGATATGACTGTAGTTGAGTCTCTCAATGTATACATGAACTGTAGTGATGCAATTTGTGGCACAACAACTATTTCGCGATTTTATGAGCAATCTCATCGTCGGAATCGCATCGGCTTATGTACTTCTGTTTGCAGCAGACGAAATGTGTCCACCACGGCCTGTTCCGCTGCTCCTGCAATCTTGTCTGGTCGGCTTTTGCCATCTTTGGCGGGCTGCCGTTCCATTCGAGGGGCAATCTGTTCATGCGCGAAAGACTCAATTTGATAATCCTGTTGGTATTGTACAGGATGTGTTGGAGAGGAACTGAAGCTTACAATGGAAATGAAAAGGACTTGGAGCTGGTTGTGCTGCTCTTCGATTCCGAGCGGAAAGAGACGGTACGCAAATTCGGTACCGTATCCGACTCCCTCGGAGGAGTTGCGATTGGACTAGCTGGAGAGAAATAGGCATCGCCGGAAATGTGACTCGTTAGGAGTATTTGACCTGATTTCGTTCCGGTTTCCGACGTCACGCTTCCGAGCATCGGCTTACTTTCCACTTCAAAAGCATTGGCAAATTCCGATCTCCCAGGACACTCTTGTCTTTGGTTTATGTCGGGAGGAACATCGCGCTCGATTGCTGCCGCTATATACGATGCTGAAGAATTCGGCGTCGCCGATGTCTCACCTGGAATCTGTAAAATCAGACCATACCATTTAAATTGCCATGAAAAAGACGGCGTGCGGCTTGTCTGTGCGTTCGCTATTCACAGAACCCTTCCTGGTTTATGGTTTCTAAGTATCGACGTGGATTAATGTTACGAAATTCAATGAGGAGCCAGCATGTCCTTACGTGTCCGTGTGTCGGCAGCATTTCAGGCGAAATATGCTCAACCGGAATCTCGTCTTTCGCATGAACATCTGCTTTCTCCTCCGTAGCAACCTGTTCAGGACTGCGTATCTCTGCTCGGTCCTCGTGGAGCACTTGCTTTGCCTTGAATTTTAAGATAAATGAAGTAGACGTCTCTGTCCATAGAGCATGTCTGGCCACTTCGCTCCCGCGGTCCGCATCTGAGTCAAGTATGCACGAAATGGCGTTGTGGTCGACTTCACAACCTCGCACCTCGCACTTTCCGTGAGAAGGATGTTGCTCGCCAGAAGCGCTTGTTTCTTGCAAGAATGCGACTAACTGTGGGAGCACCGGGTCTATAGTGTCATCGCAAACTTCAGCATGCTTCGCTAAATTGTCTGTCTTATCGAATTTTCTACTTACACCGAGTCCATTGCCGGCAGAGCGGCACGAGAGTGGCCCATGATGTTCACTTTCCAAGTCGAAAACAAAGGGATGCATGTCCATTGAGCCCTGCTCCTTCAACTTCCCCATCCTGCAAGAACTTTGAGCTTGACAAGCTAGCGATTGGGTTCTCGGCTGAGAGTTCGGTCGGCGGAAAAGAATTTATCTGTTCCAGGATTTATGTCTAAACCTGTAGGAAACACAAAGTGGACAGAGGAAGCGTCAAAACCCCAGAAAGGGCTTTTCCTTGTACCTATGTTCAATGTTACTGCAGAACTTACACAAATTCAGAACCAAGGTTCTTCTCGTTCTTTACGGATTGAATCCTACACCTCGTAGCGTACGTCATGATGCAGGATGCTGTATTTTCTATGGTTCTTATACTAGCAAAGAAGACGAGAGTTGATGGAGTAAGTAGCGCGCTGGGTGGCAACATATACTGTTGCAAACAGGCTAGTTCTGTAATGAGGTATAACGCGGACTTCTATTCGTATTGCATAGATATCCCTGCGGATCGATCTAACCATAGACTTGAGACAGAGCTTAAATTTCCTGGACGAAACGAATACATTTGTGCAATACACGCAAACAAACAGGAGGGTAATGCAGAGAGGCAGAACCTCATTCTGCAGTTTGTCTACATAGCCCTAAGTACCAACCTGTTGCATACTGAGGACGCGAAATGGAACTCAGGCCAAGCCTACCCGCTTTGCAACCTTTCAAAGATCGAATGTCGAATGAGCAAAAATAAAAAGCGACATATCCTAAGTGTCAATGTCAAAGAAAAGACGATAGAGCGAAACCGCACCGGGCATAAAATCAGCTTTGGAATTCCTTCGGCAGCTGTTGTCGATCTGGTTAGCACTAGTTAAACTTGCACGAGTGGACCGGACCCTTGCAATGCCATAATATCAAGACCTTTTCTTTCCCTTCCCGTCACCAAGTTTCGTCCTTTTCTCGGCTTTCCGGCGTGAACCGACAAAGATGAGACCATTGTCATGAACCAGAATGGTCTCCTTTACACTTGGAGTGGACGTCATCCATTCGGAAAAGCGCTCATAACAACAGATAGCGCATGACCCTTCAAGCAGTTAGGCTCTCGCTAGGTACATGACCGTTTCCAGGAAGGAAATTGATTTGCATGACCACCTAACAAAGAGACAATAGAGACGTGCAGAGTTCGAAGGCCTGCTGATCAAAACCACTCAGTGAATCCGAAGACGTTCATTCCGTCCTAGATGAAAACGGAAACGGAAAATGGCTGCAGTGAAGAAACTGAAATGTACCTAACAAGCAAATCAAAAAGGGAAATGCTGCAATAGTTTGTCATGACCATCTTGCCATAGGAAAATCTAGAAGAACATGGAGTACACGAGACAACGACATAATCGGCTCGGAAACTTACCCTTGTCCACAGAGAAAAACAAGCCAATACGGCAGTTCATGAAAAAGACTGCTCCAATTCTGTCCACGGGCCTCCGGCATCAATCTGAAACAGGCTGGGAAAGGGCAAGACGCTGATTGACAGAAGGAAAGACGACGAGCAACGAGTTTGCGCCTTGCCGAGAACGGAGGAAAATAGTTTAGGTGATTTGAAGTGGTGACCCAAAAGTTTCTGGTTGAAGATTGGGATCACATGACCGGCTCTTCCGATTCTAATCACCGGCAAAATCGGCTGAAACATCTTCAAATATGCACGTTCTTTCTTTTTCCCCTTTCACTGCAGTTGGGTTCTCATAAAAGCTCATGAAAATTAACTAGCTCTTATTGGGGTCCATTGTTCTTGAGCACAGTTGTTACAGACTTGATTGCACGAGAGCTGGGCAATTTCTGGGCATGACAGATCAACACTCTAATTGCATTCCCCGTTGCTGAGCGAGACTCTTCAACGATAAGTTCAGATTGAGTTATGAAGAAACGAAACAGAGAAAGGCCATTTGAAAAAGCCAGGATCATTGATGCTAAAAGCCAGGGTATGTCAACAGAGTGGCCCCGCTTTTTCAAATGGTCATTTGCATATGTCAACTAGAAGTGCAAGCCAGGATTTATTTTTCTTGGTTTGATCAATACCAGAGAAACATTAAAAAAACCTTTGTGGGCTAAAGTTGTCTTCTTTCCCTTCTCATTTATTCTCTCTCTTGGGAAAAATATTAAAAAACTCCTACGTTTATTAGATTGATACAAATTTAATTACAAATATCTTAATTGGGCTAAATTTGATCCTAAACCTTTTCACATTGATAATAATTCAATTTATCCAACCAATTAGGCCGAAAATAGTTGATGAGCATGCTTGCGGTCCTATGTGGCAAGGACAACGCTAAAGTGGGCATTTTTTAAATATGTTTTAGTTATTGTTTTCCCTTTTTTTTTTTTTCCCGTCCCTTCTCTTTCTGCCAATAGCAGGCCACTAGGGAGGGTCGATCTTGCTGAGCCATGTCTATCTGGGAAGGTTGAGTGCCAGCGAGCCGACCCTCATTTGTGTCTCTAGCCAATGGCAAAAAGAAAAGGGAAAGAAAAAAAGGAAAAAAAAATAAAATATGAAAAAGTAAAAAAATATCCATATCAACGCTAATCATGCCACATAGGACGGTCGGCATCTAAGTTATCAATCTCAGGCCTAAATTGGTCTGATGGATTGAATTGGTGGTACCAATATAAAAAAGATTTATGACTTTTTTTGGGGGTGCTTTTCCCTCTCTCTCTCTTCATTCCATCGCTCTCTCTCTCTCTCTATGGGCTTTTCGTTGGTACTTTGTCTTGCATGTTCAAGAATTCACAGTCCATTCACATTTGGGTTTCAGCTTGCCTTGATATGGCATTCGACTGGCTTGATGGGGGTGAAATGAAGCCCATGGAGCCCCCTCATTCACCGCGGTGTGCACATGGTCCGGTTTAATCCGAAAACTGGACTGAACCAGCTATGACCGGCCGATTTAAGGCCGGTTCCAGGGAGCACAGGTTCGGTTCCCGGTCGATTCTGCTCAAGAAACAGCTTAATCCGGCATCAAATTGGTTCAACTAGCCTTGTTCCCGCGTTAAACTTATTTCGAACCATTTTTAAACCCTTTTTAAGGAAAAAGAAAAACACTATTGCATTCATAGGAAATCGGACCTGGCTTCAAATGAAAACAACAACAACAGCATAATTACTTGACCAGCATATGTCTTCGAAGTGAAATCGTGCAAGTTTCGTGCTGTATATAACAAAAAAAAAAAAATCATTTCTTGCGAAATGAAAAATGGACTGCTTGCCGGCTCTCCAAAATTTTGGAATCGCGGGAGTCATGGGGATTGGCTCCTTACACTAGATTGGGAACTAGTCCATCCAGGAATCGATCACATCTACTTGTTACCTTTCTTTTTTTACTCAATACGACCATAATTTCTCTCAACACTCGAAATGACAATAACTTGTTGACAATAAGTTCTATTATTGAGCTAGTAGCGCCGAGGGTAATTATCACGGGTTCATAAGGAAAAAAAAACCACTATTGAAAATATACCGTTCGATTTCGAAAAATCATAGAGTGAGAGAGACATTGAGGCATAGCTTGCTCGAGATTTCAATGTAACCCTTACTTAAATAAGTTCGCACACCAACAAGTATATCTTATCGTAAGTTGAATCTCCTACATTCCGAATAAAAAACCTTAAATTAAAGGTAATTTAAAAAACAAATGCTCAAAATCTACAGCACTGAAAGCGGACTCGTGGAACTCTCTGCTTCTTCAAGTATGGCAATCCCTCCCCCTCCGGCTTTGGCATTTGCACTGGACTTCCCGTCCACTCCCACCTCAATCTGCAATTTTTTTTTTTCAAGATCAAGCACTTCATTACACAAATGTTCACCATGTTGTTCGATCCGAGAACAAGGTAAATTTAACCGGGCGGTATCACGACGGTCGAGTCTTACACGGGGAAGGAGAAAGAGCCGCGGCCGCTACCGTCTGATTTAATGGAGTCTGATCGCTCCGTCGTCTCCTTTCCGACGTTGCTTCCTTCTTTCTCGTCCTAATAAGATAATTCAGAAGAGGAAGGAAAATGAGTGAGCTCTTGTGGTGTGATAACACATCAGCACGCAGTGTTCCTATCCTTATGATGAATTTCAGAAGAATCAAGAGTACGTCAACTTCTAGGGTTTATGAACTCGACCTTCTTATTCGAGCTTTCGCATTCCACGTTGCCACTCGATCTGCTGCCTTCGTCTTTAGACCGAGTATTCTCGACAACTTCATTCCTTACTGTTTCCATCTTGCTATGATCAAGCTGCGTTCGAGAAGATCGAGAGAAAAATAAAATCGATATCAGACAACTTCCCTGGTGCAAAAATTCGAAAGGCTTAGGTCTCTCGCGACGTACGTACTCTATCTGCATGACACGGGCAACAATGGAACGACTTTCGTGTCACCGGCGTATGCCAAATACTTTGTGAGTGACGTCGATTATCGTAACTTAAACTTTTGGAATACACTTGAAGGGGGGGGGGGGGGGATGTACCGACCTCTCGGTTGACGGGCCTTGGAGCAGTCGAGCTCAGGCCGTCTAGCTCAGCCGGCGCCGGCGCCGACGCCGACGACTTGTCGTGGTGGTTATCCTTGACCACGTCGAACGCGCCGTCCTCTCTGAAACAGAACACTATGTAGTCTTCATCCTCAGGGAGGATTTTCCTACTAGTCTTCTTGGTC
This sequence comes from Psidium guajava, assembly GCA_016432845.1. Lineage (NCBI taxonomy): Eukaryota > Viridiplantae > Streptophyta > Magnoliopsida > Myrtales > Myrtaceae > Psidium > Psidium guajava. The sequence goes on from CM028228.1 coordinate 39,629,583, forward strand.
ATCGCCGTTGCACCATCACTTCTGATCTTGGCCATAGCATCACACGATCTCTTCTTCATGGTGGTGCTGCTTCTGCTCTCGTCTCTCTGATCAACACCCATGTCGGCCGTCTTCTTCTTCGTCTTCGAAAGACGAGAGGAAATTTCTGTACGTCCGAACCATGAAGCTTTATGATCATATATATTTATAGTGGCCCAGTGTGTCGGCCTTGCATGCAATCTCGCAACTCTCGTGACTCTCATCATCTATGGATTGGACTGAACGGTCCGTTGGCCTCGTGTTTCTGGGTAGAATCTCTTTGAATGATGATGGCGATGTGAGAGAGAGAATAATGGGGATGGGATTAAATGACGGCGAGAGGGAAATGTGCTGATTTTGAATTTCGAAATAATGGAGAAATGAATAGAGGAATTTTCATGGATTCGGGTCGTATTTACTGCTTTTATTGTAGTAAAAGCAAGAAAAAAGGAGTGAGTCTAACGACCGTTGCGTAATCCCATGTCCTATGAACCAAAGGGTTCATGGTTCGTGCACACGCACGTAGGGCTGTGCATCGGTGCCGGTCCAACTCGGAAACTGGACTGGGCTGGCTATTTTTGGGTGGTTCTTGAGGAGACCGGTCTGGATCCGGTGGGAAAACCCGATCCGACTTCCGTCTCCGCATAAGGAATCGGATCTAACCGATGAACCTACCAAAATTCCTAATTTTTTTTTGTTATCTCAAAGAAAATCCTATTTGAACAATTATTCCTTTTCTTTTAAGGTAAAAAAGAATTGCCACTTGTAGAGAGTGGAAGAAAACCAAAAGAAGAAGACATCATCGTTTCCGGAACTGATCTTAGAACCGATTCGATTTCGAGATTGGGCGGGCCGATTCTTGGTTCAACAAATTGGGAATTGACTCTACTAGGTCTAGTTACATGATTTAGAGTGAAAACCGACTCACCTTATAACCGATCACCCATACATGCACGCATCACACCTGAATGAACTACATATCGTTGCTTGAACAAAATGATTTGCCAAAAGCGCTCTCGAATGAATGATCTGGAGATATTTTGCCAATGTGAAAATTGAAGTTGCAATTGAGGTTTCTTGAGATGCAAAAACTTAATTGTTGCATCGCATTCTCAATCCTCGAGGGTTTTTGTATTTACCAGATATCGAACTGTCAATTTTTCTCCATACCCATCCCCTTTGTTTTAGTGTTGCTTTTAAGAGTCATAATAAGGTGAATTCCCCAAGAGTCTATTCAGTTTGGGAATTTGAAGAGTTCTCTTGGTTAGTTGTATCAGTATAGATAGAGAAGTCATCCTCATTATGATAAAATATTTTTAGAGAGTGTAAAACTCGTATTCTGGTTTCTTTATTCTCGTAGAGTGGATTACTCATTGGTAGCGAGTAGATAAGCTTTTTATCATTGGCTGGTAGTGTGTCTTTTAGGCGGCGTTGGTAGTGAGCTTCACTTATTGCGAAATCCTTAATCCTCAGCTGGTGGTTCGTCTTTTATGCCTTGGTAGTGGACTCCCTCAATCCCACTTGTTATCCTTGATTGGTGGTTCATACTTTATGCCTTAGTGGTAATCGTATTCTATCCCTCATTTGCATTTGTCCGTCGACATTCATCCTGCACATTCCGATCTATCCATACTTCCTCCGATAATCACTCAAAACACAATCTTATTATCCTCGTATTGAAGAAGAGGTGTCCCTCAGTTGTTCCTATATTCCAAAAATTAAGATTCTTGTCACAAAAAGGAAAGAATTAATTTTGATTGCTATTAACTTAAAAAAATAACAGGTTACATGTTACACTCATGAAATTTGATGCAACATCCTTTCACTGCGATTTTCTTGAACTATGAATAAATGCCTTGGCCAGGCACTCTTTGGAATGGCCCTCAAAAACAGAAAGTACGAAGAAAGCATTAATGGGGATTGACATGCCCGTCCCTAAAGCATTTCGTTTGAATTCTGCCACATTTGGCAAGGGAGTACAAGAGAGGAACACTTGTGTAGATGGGGGAGTGATTCCTAGAGTGAGAGGGCTTGAGCAAAGCGCGGCTCGTAGCAAATTTCTAGGATGGGGAAGGGGGCCAAGGTGCGGCCGCTAGCTAATTTCTGAGATGGTAAGGAGGCAAGAGTAACGAAGCCTTAGCCTCTGTTATTGAGCTAGACGAAGATCACGCAACTATAGCCGGCTATGGCGGCAAGCTTAGTGAAATTCAAGTTTGCCACGGCGGAGCTTGAACGAACTCGAGCGACCATGGGCAAACTCAAAGAAGCTCAAGCTACTCTGGCCACGAGCTGAAAGAAGCTCCAGCTGCCATGGCAGCGAGCTCCAAATCTCTCTTTCTCTAGTTTTTTTTTAAAATCTTTTTTTCAATTTTTACCGCCAATGTTGCAAAGTCACATTAAAAAAAAGTAACGAATCATAATAGAACGTCTGTATCCGCCTCCAATTCAACGATCCGATTGTTTACGTCAGCCAGGACCGATAGCAGAAAAGGTACGATCAGTGAATTAATGATGACGCCGTTTTTAAAAAAAATTTACAAGATAGTTTTTGAACAGGAAAAAAAAAAAAAGTGTAAACGGACGGTCTTGATTTTCGGGGGGCAAAGTAGAGGGAACAGCCACGTAAAATGTTTTACTTTCGTGATGAAGTCCGGTGCTCAAATATGAAGAATAGTCTCCTCCAGTAATCGTGCTGCACGGATTTCTATGCAACAGCAATGGGATGTCTGCTCACTCCTCCCCTAGAATTTGTAAATTTTGCGGTTGATTTTTTTTTTGGGAAGGTAAAATTTGCGGTTGATTTCATTTCCTAAAAATCGGATAAAGACAATGAGTTTGGCACTTGCTTTGAGAATCTTGTGGGATCACTATCGATCATTCGAAAAATTTAAGCCGTTAGAAAAATGCTTGATTTCATATAAATATTCCATCACTCTATCTCATGTTTAGTTTGGTCTTTTTGCTTAGTACTAAGCATTGAAATATTTTATCTAGGAGGTAAATAGAGGCTTGAAAAAAATTGAAACTTAAGATTTCTTACTCTGATACAATGTGAGATTTTGTGAGACTGTTATTTTAGCGATACTAGGATTTTTATTTTATTTTATTTTTCATATCTCTTACAATTTTGTATATATCTCTTTTGATTGTGCATATCCTTCATCGATTATATTTATCTTGCAATATTCATTTGATAGAAACTCATGTATCCTTCTTCAAGATATATTGAAATCTCCGCAAAAATCCTTATTTCTTTTTTCCGCATTTTATCCTCAAATTGGTTTGGGAGCCACAATTCCTGAAACCTCATAATAAGTGCACTGGGGGTTAGAGGTGTCAAATGGGTGGGTCGGGTTGGGCTTGGGTCGGATTGAATATGATCTGACCCATATTGATCCGTCTAACCCATTTTGACCCATATTCAATGACTCATACCCGATTCAATCCATAACTAACTCATATCCGACCTGACCCATTTTGACCTATATTACCAAATCACATTAATATTCTAAGAAAAATTATATAACTCATCTAAACTATTTTAAACTTTTCACATGTATATATTATCAGATAAAATTTTTACATCAAATAAAAAAATTTAAATAATAAAAAATTATTAAATAAAATAAAAAATGATATTACTAAAATATTTTCATGCAATAAAAAATCTAATAAAATATTTTATTATTAAAATATTTTTTTTAAAAAATTATTTTTATTTTATTTTTCTTTCATTTTTCTCCAGCCATGGTGGACGGGGGCGAGCGGCGACGATGGCGAACGGCGGCAGATGGCAATTGGCAGGCGGCGATCGCGACGGTGGTTGCGGCGGCGGGTGGCAATGGACGGTGACTGCGGCGACCACCGCCGCGGCCACGAAGGCGACCGCAACGGCGGACCGTGGCCGTAGCGATAGACCGTGATGGCTGCGACCGTGGACGGTGACCGCGACGACGACCGCGACGGCGGCGGGCGCTGACCGTGACGGCGGGGTGCGGCGGTAGGCGATAGCGACCGGCGGACGATGCCATGGGTCCATTTGTAAGAATAGAAAATTAAAAAAATAATAAGAAGAAAGTTTAGGCTTTGAGGCTCTAGGCCCATTTGTAATTTGTGGGAGTTATGGGTCGAAAATGAGTCAAATATGGGTCAAAAATAGGTTTCATGTATGGCTCAATTTTGACTCATTTAATTTCACTTCAACCTTTTTGGCCCATTTTTAGTGAGCCCTTCAAAAGTTAATGACCTATATAAGACTCATTTTATACAAAATATGGGTCAAATATGAGCTTTTGACTCGTATTGACGGCTCTATTGGGGGCACATCGCACCTGGCTCACTAGAGCGCTCCCAAATAAATCCATGCTCGCCAACATTGTTCACTTCTTGCACACAAATCTCATCTAAGGAAGCACTAAGTCGATTCCAATCCACTATGTTGTGCCGGCCAACCGTGTCGCTCAATTACTGCTAGCCGCATCTGTTACTTGCTATTTCCCTTTCGATTCTTGACTTTTTCATAGCTTGTTTTGAGAAACCAACACCATTATCGGACTTATTCTCTTAGATGAGCAATAGCTTGAAGTTTGTCCATAAATATCTGCTAGACACCGTTGCACCGTAGATCCACCAAGCTTGACATCATTGAAGAAACAAGTTTTCGTGACACTGTTCGACATTGATTTCAAATTCGAATTGACCTTTTTGAAATCATCTTCAGTTTGAGATGATGTTACCAACATTATAGCATTTACTTGGTTATTTATATCTTTGAGGATTATACATATATGTCTTTCCATTTTGAATATCTTATTACCTTAAATATTCATTTAATAAAGCCTATATATAGACTAAGGTATTCTTCTTCAAGATAGATTGAAATATATCATAAAAATTCCTTATTTCTCTCTTCCGCATTTTTATATATTCTCAAGTCACGCGATAAGAGAGGAGAGAAGGGAAACAAAGTTAATAAGAAAGCTTCATTTTAATACCACAAAAAAACACCAAACTTGTACACACTTGTCACATATACCCAAACTAATCTTTGTGTCATGAAAATTTCTAAATTGGTACACCCTTGTCTCATTTACCCGAAATTGGTATATCTGTGCCACATTTATCCCAACTTCTGGTAAATAAATAAAAATAAAAATATAATTAAAGAAAGTAATTAAAATAACATAATATTTTTCCGAAAGATAAAAAAATATTTGAAATAATTAAAAAATCGAATCATTTACAAAGGGTAGTTTTTACCAAACAGCATTTATGTCAAAGTTGCATACAAATGTACTTTTTAATTATAGTTTACCAAACAATATTTGCATTTCGCCAAATTCCTTTAATTCAAAGGTATTTGCATTTTTTCAAAGTTCCTTGGCCAAATGCTGAACCAAATAGGCCCGTAGTATGAGTGTACTTGTTGGGGATGAAACTGGTACTTCAGTTTGCGATTTTTTCTGACGCAAAAATTGTATTCATCATGGATGTACAACTCGGAGTTTTTGTGACCCAAAAATTAAATGTTGCATAGCGCACCGATTTTAGGGGTTTTGGGGGGATCAACTCTTCAAGTCAAAAAGGACTACTTCATACTAAACCAGTGCAATAAAAAAATAGCTTTCGCAAGCAAGAAGGCGGTTAGCTAGTTTACCAGGTTCTTCTCGTCAGATAAAGTAGCCCTATCTCGTATTTACTCTTTATCGAAATTTCTACGATATGTATATGGCATAAATGATAATTATTCTATTCTCAGGAGCTATTTTTGATTTTTTTTCCAAATTAGGTTTTAAAAAAGATATTTACCAAAATAGAGTAAAAAAATGTTATCACATTCGGGTTCGCACGGCACTAAGAATGCCACATGGGCCCCGCGCGACAGTCCAAATATTGCGGGACCCAGAGGACACTCAAAGTGCTGCGTGAGGCTTAGTGGGGCACAGCTCACGCGGCACTCAAGGCCCACAAGCTTGTGTGGCACTCAAGGCCCACAACCCTTTTAATTTTTTTTCACATTTTTTATGTGATTTTAATTATATTTATAATATTTATATTTATATAAATTTTTAAATATAAATTTTTTTTTACTTTGAGGCTTATTTTTATAACATAATTATAAAAAATTAATTAAAAAAATTATTAAGATATATGTAATTATTTTATTTAGTATGTAAATAAATAAAAAAAATATTTATAAAATAAAATTGGTAAGATATGTAAAGATCACATATCCATATTAAAAGAACATGGATAACAAGTTTAATAAATTAGTACCGCTGCACGAGATTTGTGTGGCTGCATTTTTTTAATTTCATAATTATTTATGTGTTTTTAATAATTTATATTTATATAAATTTGTAAATATAATTTTTTTTGTTAAGATGGTAAATTAATATAATTTTATAACATATTTATCGATAATTAATCGAAAATTTTATTAAGATATAAAATTAATTAATTATGTAAATAAATAATAAAAATATTCATGGGGCCCAATGCTACAGTATTTTTAATTTATTTTTTAATTTTATATTTATTATTGATAATTATGTTATAAAAATAAGCTTCAAAAGGAAAAAAATATATATTTACAAAGTTATATAAATATAAATGTTGTAAAAACATATGAAAAAATATGAAATTAAAAAAAACTGCTGCACTGGCCTCGTGAGTATTTTTTTATTAATTATTTACATAGTAAATAAATTAATTACATATATCATAATAAAATTTTCAATTAATTATTGATAAATATGTTATAAAAATAAGCATCGAAATTCTTACCTTACAAAAAAAGCTTCAAAAGGAAAAAAAATTACATTTAAAATTTTTTACAACTATAAAATTATTAAAAATATTTAAAAAAATAAAAAAATTTAAAAAAAGTGACCGCACGGGCCCCATGCAGTGATACTAATTTATTAAGCTTGTTATGCATGTTCTTTTAATTGGGATATGTGATCTGTACATATCTTATTAATTCTATTTTATTAATAATTTTTTTTATTATTTATTTACATACTAAATAAAATAATTACATATATCTTAATAAAAATTTTAATTAATAATTGATAATTATGTTATAAAAATAAGCTTCAAAAGAAAAAAATATATTTACAAAATTTGTATAAATATAAAATTATTAAAAACAATAATTATGAAATTAAAAAAATGCGGCCGCACGGGCCCTATGCGGCGGTACTAATTTATTTAGCTTGTTATCCATATTCTTTTAATTTGGATATGTGATCTTTATATATCTTACCAATTTTATTTTATGAATTTTTTTATTATTTATTTACATACTACATAAACTAATTACATATATCTTAATAATTTTTAATTAATTTTCGACAATTATGTTATAAAAATAAGCCTCATAATAAAAAAAATTATATTTAAAATTTTATATAAATATCAATTTTATAAATATAATTAAAATCATGTATAAAATAAGAAATTTTTTTTGAAAGGGTTACAGACCTTGAGTGCCGCGTTGGGCCCGTACGAACCCCGCGTGGCAGTCCAAATACTACGCGGACTCAAGCAGCATTCAAAGTGCTATGCAAGGCCCAGTGCTGTGCGGACCTCAATGTGGTAAATATTTTTTACCCTATTTTGGTAAATATTTTTTTTTCTAAAACCTAATTTGGAAAAAAAAACTCGCTATTTCTGACCCAAAATAGAATTTTCTATTTTAATTCCCTGAATGAGTTTCTAAGCAGAGAAACGTATTTGATAACGATACAGAATTTATGCTTCCAAAACAATAACAACATGAAACTTATAGGGTTGCTGGCCTTTGGGCCTCAGCCGACTACCGGCACCCGGTGATTAGCGATTTGTGGCTTGGGATGCGAGAAAGAATGAGTGAGTAATGAGAAGAATTCTTATTTTTGTATCTATTTCAGAAATAGAAAATTAAAAAATTTCTACTTCTCAATCTTGTTCCAAATCTATGCGTGAGCTAAAAATTTATCCCAGAAACAGACAAAAGAAATTGTTTTACTAAATGAATTCCTACTCCAAATCTATTTTTATGCAATCACACCTTCATGCTCAATAGCACGAGTGGGTCATAATGACATAGATTATTTTACGATGCTTTACGATGTTTTGTTCTTAATAGCGACTCCATACCTAAAATGGCACTGTCCAAAAAAATCATTCGAACAGGACCTACCGACCGATTGTAGCGAGGACGAGTACAGTTCTAATTTTTCTTTGGTTGGAATAATGTTTTCGTTTTGTCATTTTCTTTGGTAGTAGGGTCGGAGATTATTTACGGCGTTTGGCGCTCTCAAGTCCAAGAAATATCGCCTGGACCTTGTCGAGCTCATGGTAATCGATGCATGCTAGGTTTTTCCGTGAGCACAACTTACTACGTGTTTTGTGATGGGATGACAAGTTCTCTTTTAGTTTACTTCCTGGAAGTCGACAACCATGGGAAATGACTTCCTCCGCTTTGTGCAATTTTTGGTGGCTAAAGTATCAGATCCTTTAACGCCATAACATTACAAAGCCAAATATATGCAGAACATTCTCTCCTGGGCCATGAAGAACTTGTTCTTCTTGCTTGTCTGTTTCAAGAATGACTAGATAACCCTAGTTGGAATTTGATTCTGTGCTTGCATTTCTGTCACAGAACCGCAGATTGATTATGCGGAACCCACGCTTAAGAATGAGAAGGAGACAGTCTCTACTGATGGCGACAGCCAAATTGGTACTGTGGGATTAATGATGGGAATTTAGCTGGCGCCACTTCTATCAGAGGTTTAGTCGGCAAGATGGCTGAAAGGATGGGAGACATCGGGAACATGTGGGTTCTTTCTTGAGAGGTTTCGCGTCACCTTTATACGAGGAGATAGAAATCCTTTAGAGATGTGCGCAAATTCACAGTTCAATTTTTATTTGAAATCGGATCGTTTTGCGCCAGAGGATGGAGAGAGGTCCACAGTTTCATGGGAATAGACCAGCTGGCCCACGAAATAGTGAACTTAGATCTGCCCGAAAAACCCGGTTCTATTACCGGTCCGATCGGGTCCCGTTGCTTTTATGTGAATGCCGGGAGGATGAACCAGTCAAAAACGGGTGCCGACCCGGTTCGACCGGTTGAATGGGTGCCACGTTCGATTGAACCATGGCGTCAAATCACGCGAATGGTGCACGAGGCGAAGCTTCAATCCCTAGGTTGGACCGTCGGACCTCCACAAAGGCGGACCATGAAAACACGATCTTAGAGTGCATCTAAGACTTCTCGGTTTGATGAAAGAACAAACCAACCGAATGGAATCTGCTCCCAGTCGAATCAGAACAAGAGAAAAGGACACGAAAAAATGTTAGCGACAAGCTCTTCCATCCATACCGACTTTAAACAGAGAGTTCCTCAAGTTAAACATGGGTGCGTGGCAAAGCCTTTTGCTTATGCTGAAAAAAGTTTAATAATAAGTATTTTTTTTTCCACTAAATTAGGGTATCGACATTGAGATCAGATTACCTAAAATCATATCAAACACCCCTACAAATCCCATCGGTCGGATTGTTTCAGAACTTTCGCCTATTCATGTGTCTCTAACTTAGAGCATTTGTGTGCTACTAATCAGATTTGAACGGATGACTTTCAGCTTTTCGAAATGAAAATCCCGAAAGTTCGACCAAATGCGACACATTGAAAAAAGGTTCTTTTTTTGTTTTTGGTGGTCTTGCTTTCATGGAAAATGAAATTTTGGCTCGCAATCATGACAACTTCAAAAAATATATTGTGCTCTCGTGGGGAATGGAATCCGTGCTTTCCTCTTTCGAGAAATTCAAGCATGGGATAAATCCAAAAGCAGCGATGGACACAGGCGAATTTGCTTTAATCCAATGGCTTAATTCTCGCCCAAAAAAAAAAAATTTTTTCAACTTTAGATTTCAGTCTTAATTCTGTCATATTTTTTTTTTTAACTTTCAACTTTCACTCTAGTCCCAAAAATGCCAATGCATCCAAAAATCACAACTAGTTTCTTCAAAATTATGAGCACAAGGCCAGTTAGAAATTCATTATTAGAATTCTTGTATTCATCAACACCCTCACCTTCGCATATAATTTTTAAAAGGAAAGAATCGTTGTGAATCAATTCTAAGTACAACTAGGGGTGTTAAAACTGAACCGAACCGCTAACCGAATTAAATTACAAATTTCATGCATTTCGGTTCTGTTCGATTTTCAGTTTAGGTAGTTAAAAAATAATAGTTCTTTTTTCTAACTTGGTGAATGTCGATTTGGTTAACCAAAACGTGCTAAAAATCTTCAAATAACCATTCTTTTTTTAATCCTTTTTCTTTCTTTTATTTTTTTCGGGGCAAAAAGTCGGTAGCTAGGGGCTGGCGAGGGCTTCTCAACCCTTATCTTAGCCAGTAGCCAGGGGTTTCGTTGGATTTGAACCAAAAATGAAAAAAATTAAAGAAAAAAAAGAAAAAAAAGAAAAAAAAGAAAAAAATTAAACCGAACTAAATTGGATTTTTGGTTTAGTTCATTTTCGGTTCAAGATGAGATTTAGTTCATTTCAAGTTTACGCCCTAATGGTTCAGTTCGACTCGATTTTCTTGAAAAAATCAAACTGAACCGAACCATTGGCAACTTAAGAACAACGACAACAACCATCTTATGTGGATAAGTTTGAGGAAACCAATGTTGATTTTTTTTTTGCAGATGTAGATTTAGGACTAGAGTGAAAGTTGATATTTATTATTATTATTATTGGAATTAACCCTTATTCCATACGATCTCAAATTTAACTTTGCCTTATGAAAGTTGGGGGTATTTCGTGGTTGGCCATATTAAAGAGGCTACAAGCTCAGTTACATGTGATTTTCATTCGCTTTGCCTTTTAATTCAAGTTACCTAATACCATAAAGTGAAAAATGGCCTCGTCCCATCGTTTTCGTTCCTTGTAAGTAAACAAGACCTAAAATAGAAAAGTAAAATCATTCCATGAAAACAATTGATACGTCAGCTCGTATAAGAACAATACAATGCAAATGCAGTCTTCAACACATAAGCCATATTTCGATACTTAGATTCCGTTAACTGTTTCCGGATAATAATTCTCCGATTTTCTGGCATTTTAATGATGTAAAACTAATTGAAGTGTGGAAAATGCTAGTGCATTTATTTCCTAAAAATTTCATGATAAAGGAAAAAAATTTCCATGAAAATCATTTTAAAGAAAAAAAGTTAGTTTCCATTTGTTTGGTGGTTTAGAGAAAGTATTTCCTACTTAGTAGAAAGATAAGTTGTTTTCTTTCAATCTAAGCTTGTTATTTTCGGTCAACAAAAATTAGAAAAAAAGTCACAAACCTATTACATTTGTGTCAATTCTGTTCAAAACCTTTTAAAAATTTGAAAATGAAGTCTACTTGGCCAATTATTGCCAAAAACTTGCTAGTGCAGATGCTAGTCGTCTTAAATGGCATAACTGGTGCTGATGTTGACAAATTCTGCAATTTTTAATATATATATATTTTATGTTTCGCCTTTTTCTTTTCTTTTATAAAATTTTTAAATGAGGTCGGCAACTCTTGTCAGCACTTGGCAAGGGCGTCGTAATCCTCATTGGCCACTAGATAAGGGGGGGCGAGCCCTCACGGTGACTAGCAAGGGCATCGTAATCGTTGCGTAGATCCAGCAAGGTATCCCTCGGATATGGCCAGTGATCGCCAAAGCCACATACTGGCAAAGGGAAATAAGAGAAAACAAAAAAAGGAAAAAACTTCAAAGAACAAAAAAAAAAATTACAAAAATTGTCCACGTTAATGCCGGTGATTCTACTAATGACGGCCGACATCTATCAAAAATAAATTGCATACAACGGTTAGTTTTCCATCATTCAAATGCTAGAAAGTTGAAAAATAATTTCTATTTACTTTCAAATAAATCGACACTCGTAAGGAAAGTACGTCGTTACGATCAATTGATCGAGGGACTGGTTGCTGGAATCACCATGGCTATAGGTGGTGTGTGGAATGAACATATCTCTTTGACTCACACGTACTCACGTGCACATTATGCAATACGTTTTTTTGTGATGCCTTCCCTCATTATAATTCTTTCTTGTTATCCTCGTACTAGAGAAGAGGCACGCGTTAATTTTTTTCCCATATACATAATTTAAAGCTTTGTCGGAAACAAAGAATTGAAATTGTCTGTCACAACAGTTTAAACATGAAGGTAATTGAACGCACACTTCACTTCAAATGTGGTATCATTTCACTACAATTTTGTCGAACTATGAGCGAATGCCTTGACCAGGCACTCTTTGTAACGGCCCATTTTCAGAACATAATATATCCCATTTTATCCTTAACAAAGAATTCTTCCTAGATCAAATCACATCAAACCCTATTCGACATTTGCCGCAATTGATACATGAACTTATATGAACTTATATATATGTAGAGAGAGAGAGAGAGAGAGAGTCGCCATCATTCAATTTATTGCTATTTAGGTTGCTTTATTCTTGGGTATGGTGTCCCATCCAAATGCATACATTGTAGGGTATAATTTCAAACCAAGTCTCGAACTTAATCATTCAGTAAATGGATAGTCTTCGTATCTCATTCTACAGTCTTGAAGCTGGACCTGAGCTCCACGGCTTAGGCCACAATCATCCAGGCTCCCTCTAGCATTATCCAAGCAATCTTTACAATCCGATTTTGCCAATGCTCCATTGCATGCTCCATGGCCATAGCAGGAGCCATGTTGAGCGTAGTAATCGTAACTGTTATCTGACGTATGAAGGCATACATCGTCATAAACTTTCCAGAGGTCGTCGGAATATGGGTCGAGCTCGCTGCTGTATGCCCTGTGACTGCATATTCTGGACACCACTTTGCCGTTGAAGCGGCATGTGGCAACATTGCAAGAACAGATTAACCAAAAAGAAAGGAGCAGCTTTCCACTATGTGGAGATAGTGCAATCATGGTTGGGGACTCTACACCTTCACTTTCCTCCTTAATGATTCCTAAGGTTCAAGTGGTTCTGTATATATAAGAGAAACTTCGTCTCATAGGTTTCTCCACCAACTTTTCCTTGCTCTAGTGCAAAAGTCTTGAGAACGTCAAAAGAAATTGTCCATTACAAAATTTTCCTCTTGTTTAATATTCTTTTCCATGGAGCAATCTACAATGTTAATGCTAAAGGTAGGACGAATTTGTTGACATCATCTCTTGTTAATTTCTCTAGCTTGGGCTTTTATTATTCCTTTCACTAGAGCAAACTCCAAAAACTCATATGAAAAGCAGGAGGAATTGGTTTTACACCATCTCGTACTTATCGATTGGTCATATTCTGCTCAATCTTTTTATGTGTTTTTTTTTCAACCCTTCCTTGGAGCAACATACTTAGATGCTCTTCTTTCCAGCCGAAAGAAGCCTGTAAAGTCCTGATCTTCAAATTGTTCCCTTGCATTGAACTTTAATCCATCAAAAGCCCAAATCTGTAAAATATTTCTCTTAGAGGAATTCAATTTAGTTAATCCTAATTTTTCAGCATTAAAGAATGAATTATTGAAAGTCTTGTGCAAGTCATAGCGTCATATATGATGCAGCAACGATCCTGATCAATCACAACGTAAAGATGCGGGGATTTTTGAGTCAATTTTCACAATCGAAAGTAACAATGTTTCCAACTTGCAAGTCATCGATTATCATTTAATCATTTTAAGGAAATTTGAAAAGCCCATATGATCTATAGGATGACGGCTCTGGTGACGTCATCTTCCACCCCTATGTTTTGTTTAATTCTACTAATTAAGATTGTAAATAATAAAAAAAAAGCTTGTAAATAAGGTTGAATGAACCCATTATGCAAGATGATTTTGTGACACCATCGTTACCGTTATTGTTTCTTGTATCCTCATACTGAAGAGGAGGCATTCCTCGGGAAAATAACACTATAAGTGTCATAATTTTTTTTCTGATCACTTGAATGCTATAATTTATGTTTGACGCTCACTTGAGTGCCATAACTTTTGTCCCAATCACTTGAGTATTATATAACTTTTAAATCATTCACCCAAGTGCCATAATTTTTTAAAAATGTTTATTACAAGTGCTATGCCATGTTAGAATTTCGGCACTTATGTGAAATTTTTTTCTTTTTCAAAAAATCTAGCACTCAAGTAATCGATTGAAAGTTTTGATACTCAAGTAATTACTTTTTCGAAGTTGTGGCACTCAATTGGTCAAAAATAAAAGTGTGACACTCAAGTGAACATCGTAGGAAAGTTATGATACTTGTAATGACCTTATCCTGGCATCCCTCAATTATTGCTATATTCCAAAAATTAAGATTCTTGTCGCAAACCAAGAATTGAATTTGTTTGTCTTAATGATATTAGCTTCTGAAATAATTGGTTACACGCTGCACTTAAAATAGGATGCAATATCATTTTGATGTAACTAGTAATATCACATAGAGGGAGTCAATAGGCGATTCTGAACAAATTTGACCATAAATCGCATAATATAAAGAAACAAGTCAAATGAGCTACTAATTTAGAATTTGAATGACATTCAATGTCAGATCACATAAATGCAATAAACTTTAGAATAAGGAGTTTAGGGATATAGAAAAATTGAACATAATGATTATAGTGGTTCGGCTTAAATTAACCTAACATCCCCTTTCCCACGCTAATAGCTGATAGGTTAGATTCTACTAAATGAATCAATGAAGGCTCTACAAGTGTTTTCAATCTAACAAACTCACATAGGAGCCTCTCAAAGATTAGATATTTATCTCTCAAGAACAAATATGAATATGAAAAACTCAAGCACTTTTGGATTTGTGTGTGCAGATTGCACATAGTAATAGTTACCATGGATCTCCTTTTAGACTCCTTCCACCTTGAACTAGTTATTGCAGAGGTCTTCAAAGGATTGCTCTTTAATCACTGATTGAACATTATCAATCTTGATTAGAAGAGATTGTATCTCGAGAGATTTGGTGCCATTGCTATAAAATTTGAACCCTTCATATTCATTCGCACATACAACTCAATCTTTGATTTTCAGAAGTGAAGTTCATCAAATATGAAAATTATCTTGTCTTGTGGAAGGTAATATCCAATTAAGGATATTCTACTAATTCGATTGTAGAATAATTTTGTCAATCAAAGATTACAAACTTTTATATTAATCAGTGCCATAATGGACACCTGCCAACGTGATCAGTTTTCAAAATCTGAGTAAATATTTGAACAGATCTTCAGAGTCAAACTTCAAAAGTAGAAACTCACCCTTAAATCTGAATAGATTAAGACATTGAACATGAGCTTTATGAAGTCCTTATTGATACTTGCATACGAGGCTTCTTCCTCAAAGGTGATTGTCAAAATCTTTCTGATTGATTATCCACTCCATCTGAATAATAAGATTCAACTCATTCAGAAGCAAATATGTGATAAACTTCGAGTCTAATCACCAATTTCGATTATATCAGCTTCTTCATTTATATGTTATACCTGTGATAAAATATTTAGTGCAACTTATCAAATTCTAATTAATAAGGGACAGTTTTGGAAGAATCATAATATTCAAAAGGAGGTTTTCTCAACACATTTTACTGCGCTATTCTTGAACTATGAGCAAAAGCCTTGATCAGAGACTCTTGCTGACAGCCCTCGAAAATGGAAAACACAAAGAGAGCACAAACGGTGATTGATATGCCCATCCCTGAAACACTTCTTTTAAACTCTGCTACATTTGGCGAGAAAGTACAAGAGGAAAATACGTGTGTAGAGGCGAGAGTGATTCCCAGAGCGCCTTCTTGAAATAGGTGCAGCTCCGAGCAATTTTCTTGGATGATGAAGGAGAAAGAATAATGAAGTTCTAGCCTCAAGCTAGATGAAACTGAAGCAACTGTGGCTGAGTTCAAGGAAACTCAAGTGGTCATGGCAGTGAGCTCAATGAGATTCAATTTGCCATGGCAATGCTTGATGAAAGTCGAGTGACCATGGGCAAAATCAAAAAAGCTCTTGCTACTATGGCCACGAGTTTGATGAAGCTTGAGTGGTCGTGCTGAAAGAAGCTCCAGCTGCCATGGCGGTGAGCGCTCTCTCTCTCTCTCTCTCTCTTGCTTTTTGTTGTTCGTTTTAATTTTTATGCTAATGTTGCAGCGTCACACAAAAGCATATATCGAATCATAATAGAACGTACGTATCGACATCCAATTCAACAATCCGATTGCTTATGTCAGCCAATATCGACCAACAGCAGAAAAAAGTACGACAAGAGAATTAATGGTATCACATTTTTTTAGGAAAAAAAAAGGTAGAAGAATGGTCTCGATTTTCGCAGTGTAAAGTAAAGGGAACAACCATACAAATTGTGTTAGAGGTTCGTGATAAAGTTTGGCGCTCAAGCATGAAGAATTGTTTCCTCCAGTAACCTGTGATGTACGGATTGCAATGTAACAAGAATGTGATGTTTGCTTACTCCTCCATTGGGGTGTAATTTTTGTGATTGATTTCATTTCCTAAAAACCGGATAGAGACGACTGGCAAAGGGAAAGAGAAAAAGGAGAAAGGAAATAAATTGAGAGAAATTATAAAAAAAAATTGCAAAAAAATTATCCACCTCTATCAGCGATACTACTTAGGGCAGTTGATGTCCACGTTATCGACTTTTGACCAAAATTGATTGGATAAACTTCATTGGCGAATGGTCAAAATGATTATGACTAAATTGGTCGAATTGAAAGGTTTAGAATTGAATTACTAATTTTCTATAAGTGCAACAACTTCTAGATTTTTTTGGTAATTTCCCCGTTTCAGTCTATCGAAAGCAAATTCCATATTTCGGTTGGTTATTTGTTATTCAAAAGCTGAAAAGCCCAAAAATGATTGTTTGAAAAGATTTTGATTTGAAACAAACAGACCCTCGAAAGAAAAATATGTTGTAACGAAAAACTGGCGTCGAGGGACTAGTTGCTGGAATCGCGATGGCTATCGCTGGTGTGTGGAATGAACATCTCTCTTTCACTTACACGTACTCTCATGCATATTATTAATATGCAATACGATTTGTCACATCCTCCATTATTATAATTCTTTCTTGTTATCCTTGTATTAAAGAAGAGGCATGCGCTACTTCTTCCCATATTCAGAAATTAAAAATAATTGCAGGAAACAATGAATTGAATTTGTTTTTTACAACAATTTGAACTTTAAAATAATTGATTGCACACTTCACTTCAAATTCAATATGGTATCAATTCACTACGATTTTGTTGAACTATAAGCAAATGCGTCGACCGGGCACTCTTTGTAACGACCCATTTTCAGCCCATTTTCTCCTTGACAGAAAATTCTTCCTAAGTCAAATCTCATCAAACCCTATTCGACATTAAATTCTACCAATGCCGCAGTTGATAAGTGAACTGTATGTATGTGCGTACGTATGTATGAGGATGGGAGCAGGTCGAGAAACTTATGTGAAAGAGACTCGCCATCATTCAATTTATTACGATTTAGGTTGCTCTATTCTTATCTATAGTAGCTCATCAAATGCAACATTGTAGATAGAGTATAATTTCAAGCCAAGCCTCAAATTTAATCATTCAGTAAATGGATAATCTTCGAATCTCATTCTATAGTCTTGAAGCTGGACTTGAGCTCCACGGCTTAGGCCACAGTCTGCATATAGGATATGTTTAGCAAGATTCACGCAATCGTTACGATCGGAATTTGCCAATGACCCTTTACATGCTCCATGGCCATAGCAGGAACCATGTTGAATGTGGTAATTATAACCGTTATATGATGTATGGAGGCATAGATCGTCCACAATAATTCATATGTCATCGGAATATTGGTCGTCCACGCTGCCGGATGTCCTCTGACCGCATATTCTGGACACCAATTTATCATTAACACGACACTTGACAACATTACAAGAAGAAACTAACCAAAAACAAAGGGGTAGTTTCACAATATGTGGAGATACATTCCTCCTTGATGGTTCCTATGTTTCAAGTGGTTTGGTATAGATAAGAGAAACTTCCTCTCATAGGTTTCTCCGCCAACTTTGCCGTACTCAAAGGTAAGAGCCTTGGGAACGTCAAAGAAAAATATTTTTTACAATATTTTCCTCTCTTTCTTTTTCCTGGACCTATCTGCAAAGTTAATATTAAGGCAGGACGAATTTGTTGACATCATCTCTTATTTATTTCTCTAGCTTGGGCGGTTAATATTCTTTTCACTAGAGCAAACTCCAATATCAATATCAATATCAAAGCTAGGACTAATTGGTTGACATCATCTCTCATTACCATCGCCATTTCCATGTTTTCATCTTATCAAATCCGGTTCCTGCCTCATACTTATCGATTAAAGTCATTTTCTACTCCCCTTACGTAGCTTTTTAGCTCTTCCTTTGAGCAACATACTTAGACACTCTCGTCGCCAACCGGAAGTAGTCAGTAAAGTCTTGATCTTCAAATTGCTCCCTAACATTGAACTTCCAACCTTCAAAGGCTTGATCTGTAAAATATGAGAAAGTTAATTTAGTCAATCCTATTATAATTTTCAGCACTAAAGAATGAATTATCAAAAGTCTTGTGCAAACCATAGCGTCATATATGATGTGGCAACAATCTTGATCAATCCCAATGTAAAGATGTAGGTACTTTTAGCGAAAGAAATAATGTTTCCAACTTGCATCCCATCGTTTATCCTTTAATAATTTTAAGGAATTTCAAAAAATTAATATGGCACGTGGGATGACGACTCTGGTGTCGTCATCCTTCACCCCTACATTTGTTTGATTCTACTAATTAATCTTGTAAGTAAGGTGGAATGAACATCTCTCTTCGACTCGATCCCATTCAAATGCACATTATGCAAGACAATTTTGTGACATCATCTCTACCATTAATGTTTCTTGTTATCCTCGTATTGAAGAAGAGGCATCCCTTAGTTTGTTCCTGTATTCCAGAAATTAAGACTCTTGTCTCAAACGAAGAATTGAAATTATTTGTTACAACGGCATTAACTTCTAAAATAATTGGTTACACGCTACACTTGAGATTTGACGCAATATAATTTCGCTGCAATTTTCTTCAACTCCGGACAAATGCCTTGACGAGGCTCTCTTTCTGATGGCCCTCGAAAATGGAACGTACAAAGATAGCATTAACGACAATTGCTATGCCTGTCCTAAAGCATTTCTTTTGAATTCTGTCACATTTGGCGAGGGAGTACAAGAAACAAATCCTTGTGTAGAGGGGGGAGTGATTCCCAGAGTGAGAGGGCTCGGCCAAGGTTCAGATTTAGCAAATTTCTAGAATGGTAAAGGGGGAAACAATAATGAAGTTCTAGCATCCGTTATCCGGCTGGACAAGCAACTATAGCTGGTTATGGCAGCAAGCTCAATGAAATTCAAGTTGTAATGGTGGTGCTTGATGAAACTCGAGTGACCACGGGGGAACTCAAAGAAACTCAAGTTACTATGGCCACGCGTTTTATGAAAATTGAGTGGCAAGGGTGTCGCAATCGTCGTGTAGATCTGGCAAGGTATCCCTTGGATATGGCCAGTGATCGCCAAAGCCACATACTGGCAAAGGGAAATAAGAGAAAACGAAAAAAAGAAAAAAACTTCAGAGAAATTACAAAAAAAAAATTACAAAAATTATCCATGTTAATGCCGGTGATGCTACGTACGACAGCCAACATCTATCAAAAATAAATTGCATACATCGGTTAGTTTTCCGTCATTCAAATGTCGAAAAGTTGGAAAATAATTTCTGAAAATAATTTACTTTCAAACAAACGGACACTCGTAAGGAAAGTATGTTGTTACGCTCAATTGATCGAGGGACTGGTTGCTGGAATCGCCATAGCTATAGGTGGTGTGTGGAATGAACATATCTCTTTGACTCACACGTACTCACGTGCACATTATGCAATACGTTTTTTTGTGATGCCTTCCCTCATTATAATTCTTTCTCGTTATCCTCGTACTAGAGAAGAGGCACGCGTTAATTTTTTTCCCATATACATAATTTAAAGTTTTGTCGAAAACAAAGAATTATAATTGTCTGTTATAACAGTTTAAACATGAAGATAATTGAATGCACACTTCACTTCAAATGTGGTATCATTTCACTACAATTTTGTCGAACTATGAGCGAATGCCTTGACCAGGCACTCTTTGTGACGGCCCATTTTCAGCACATAATATATCCCATTTTATCCTTAACAAAGAATTCTTCCTAGATCAAATCACATCAAACCCTATTCGACATTAAATTCTACCAAATGCCGCAATTGATACATGAACTTATATATATATATATATATATATAGAGAGAGTCGCCATCATTCAATTTATTGCTATTTAGGTTGCTTTATTCTTGGGTATGGTGTCCCATCCAAATGCATACATTGTAGGGTATAATTTCGAACCAAGTCTCGAACTTAATCATTCAGTAAATGGATAATCTTCGTATCTCAGTCTACAGTCTTGAAGCTGGACCTGAGCTCCACGGCTTAGGCCACAGTCCTCTAGGCTCCCTCTAGCATGATCCAAGCAATCTTTACAATCGGATTTTGCCAATGCTCCATTGCATGCTCCATGGCCATAGCAGGAGCCATGTTGAGCGTAGTAATCGTAACCGTTATCTGACGTATGAAGGCATACATCGCGATAAACTATCCAGAGGTCGTCGGAATATGGGTCGAGTGCACTGCTGTATGCCCTGTGACTGCATATTCTGGACACCACTTTGCCATTGAAGCGGCATGTGGCAACATTGCAAGAACAGATTAACCAAAAAGAAAGGAGCAGCTTTCCACTATGTGGAGATAGTGCAATCATGGTTGGGGACTCTACACCTTCACTTTCCTCCTTAATGATTCCTAAGGTTCAAGTGGTTCTGTATATATAAGAGAAACTTCGTCTCATAGGTTTCTCCACCAACTTTTCCTTGCTCTAGTGCAAAAGCCTTGAGAACGTCAAAATAAATTGTCCATTACAAAGTTTTCCTCTCGTTTAATATTCTTTTCCCTGGAGCAATCTACAATGTTAATGCTAAAGGTAGGACGAATTTGTTGACATCATCTCTTGTTAATTTCTCTAGCTTGGGCTTTTATTATTCCTTTCACTAGAGAAAACTCCAAAAACTCATATGAAAAGCAGGAGGAATTGGTTTTACACCATCTCGTACTTATCGATTGGTCATATTCTGCTCAATCTTTTTATGTGTTTTTTTTTTTTATCCCTTCCTTGGAGCAACATACTTAGATGCTCTTCTCCCCAGCCGAAAGAAGTCTGTAAAGTCCTGATCTTCAAATTGTTCCCTTGCATTGAACTTTAATCCATCAAAAGCCCAAATCTGTAAAATATTTCTCTTAGAGGAATTCAATTTAGTTAATCCTAATTTTTCAGCATTAAAGAATGAATTATTGAAAGTCTTGTGCAAGTCATAGAGTCATATATGATGCAGCAACGATCCTGATCAATCACAACATAAAGATGCAGGGATTTTTGAGTTAATTTTCACAATCGAAAGTAACAATGTTTCCAACTTGCAAGTCATCGATTATCATTTAATCATTTTAAGGAATTTTGAAAAGCCCATATGATATATAGGATGACGGCTTTGGTGACGTCATCTTCCACCCCTATGTTTTGTTTAATTCTACTAATTAAGCTTGTAAATAATAATAAAAAAAGCTTGTAAATAAGGTTGAATGAACCCATTATGCAAGACAATTTTGTGACACCATCGTTACCGTTATTGTTTCTTGTATCCTCATACTGAAGAGGAGGCATTCCGCGGGAAAATAACACTATAAGTGTCAAAATAACATCGCCATTTCCATGTTTTCATCTTATCAAATCCGGTTCCTGCCTCATACTTATCGATTAAAGTCATTTTCTACTCCCCTTACGTAGCATTTTAGCTCTTCCTTTGAGCAACATACTTAGACACTCTCGTCGCCAACCGGAAGTAGTCGGCAAAGTCTTGATCTTCAAATTGCTCCCTAACATTGAACTTCCAACCTTCAAAGGCTTGATCTATAAAATATGAGAAAGTTAATTTAGTCGATCCTATTATAATTTTCAGCACTAAAGAATGAATTATCAAAAGTCTTGTGCAAACCATAGCGTCATATATGATGTGGCAACAATCTTGATCAATCCCAATGTAAAGATGTAGGTACTTTTAGCGAAAGAAATAATGTTTCCAACTTGCATCCCATCGTTTATCCTTTAATAATTTTAAGGAATTTCGAAAAATTAATATGGCACGTGGGATGACGACTCTGGTGTCGTCATCCTTCACCCCTACATTTGTTTGATTCTACTAATTAATCTTGTAAGTAAGGTGGAATGAACATCTCTCTTCGACTCGATCCCATTCAAATGCACCTTATGCAAGACAATTTTGTGACATAATCTCTACCATTAATGTTTCTTGTTATCCTCGTATTGAAGAAGAGGCATCCCTTAGTTTGTTCCTATATTCCAGAAATTAAGACTCTTATCTCAAACGAAGAATTGAAATTATTTGTTACAACGGTATTAACTTCTAAAATAATTGGTTATACGCTACACTTGAGATTGACGCAATATAATTTCGCTGCAATTTTCTTCAACTCCGGACAAATGCCTTGACGAGGCACTCTTTCTGATGGCCCTCGAAAATGGAAGGTACAAAGATAACATTAACGACAATTGCTATGCCTGTCCTAAAGCATTTCTTTTGAATTCTGTCACATTTGGCGAGGGAGTACAAGAAACAAATCCTTGTGTAGAGGGGGGGAGTGATTCCCAGAGTTAGAGGGCTTAATTTAGCAAATTTCTAGAATGGTAAAGGGGGAAAGAATAATGAAGTTCTAGCATCCGTTATCCGGCTAGACAAGCAACTATAGCTGGTTGTGGTAGCAAGCTCAACGAAATTCAAGTTGTCATGGTGGTGCTTGACAAAACTCGAGTGACCACGGGGGAACTCAAAGAAACTCAAGTTACTGAGTGGCAGAGATCTGAAAGAAGCTCCAGCTGCAATGTCGGTGAGCTCCAAATCTCTATCTCTGCCTTTTTTTTTTGGGCAAAAGGATAACTCAATTTAGCTAGATGGACTTCATTTGCTTAAATATAAAACGTTTATGATTGAATTGGTCCAATGGCAGTAGATTTAGGACTGTGTTGATAATTTTCATAAGAAGAACTAACGAGCACCTCTTTTTCAATATAAAGATAACAAGAAACAATACAGGTAAGGATGATGTCACACAATCGTCTTGCATAATGTGTATGTGAGAGCATACGAGTTGCAGATAGATGTTCATTTAACCTTATTTACAAAATTAATTAGTAGAACTAAGCAAAATAAAGGGGTGAAAGATGACGTCAGCAGAGTTGTTATCCTATATGTCATACTGATTTTTCGATTCCTTAAAATGACTAAATGATAAACGATGACATGCAAGTTGGTTGTTTTCGATTGTGAAAATTGAATTAAAAGTCTCTACATCTTTATATTGTGATTGATCAAGATTGTTGCCACGTCATATATGATGCTATAGTTTGCACAAGACTTTTAATAATTCACTTTTTAATGTTGAAAATTATAATAGGACTAACTGAATTAACTTCCTCAAAGATAAAGATTTCACAAATCTGCCCTTTGTTGGTATGAAGTTCAATGCTAGAAAAAAATTTGAAGAACAGGACTTTTCTGACTTATTTGGGTTGGCGACAAGAGTGTTTACGTATGTTGCTCAAAGGAAGGAATAATAACCCACATAAGGAGTTGTCAACAAATTCGTCTTGCCTTTAACATTGACTATGCAAATTGCTCCAGGGAAAAGACTAATAAACGAGAGGAAGAGATTGTGATATATAATTTGTTTTGATGTTCACAAGGCTTTTGCCCTTGAGTGAGGGAAAGTTGATGGAGAAACCTATAAGATGAAGTTTCACTTATATATACACAACCACTTGAACATTAGAAACCATTAAGGAGGAAAGTAAAGGTGCAGAGGGTCCAACCATGAATATACTATCTCCACATATTGCGAATTGTTCTTGCAATGTTGTCAAGTGTCGTTTTAATGATAAATTGGTGTCTGGAATATGCAGTCAGAGGACATATGGCAGTGTGGACAACCAATATTCTGATGACGTGTGGATTGTTATGGACGACTGTCGCGACCCTCTAAAAAAATTTTAAATTTTAAAGGGGTTAACGGATTATTAGGTTAATTAGATTTGACTAACCTAACGTGGACCCTCCCAAGCCCTACCGAATCGCAACTTTGGTTTTTGTTTAAATGATTTTGAAATTTGGAGTCGCCACTAATCGTTCTTGGTAGGTCGATTAGAAACCTAAATAAATTAGCGGGAGAACTAATTTATTCCTGCGAACCAGAGATTATGAGCTCAGGGACTTGGTTACACTAGTTAATTAAAACTAATGCCCTTTCGGTACCTTAATTTCATGGATATCCTAATTCGGCAACTCAGGCTTGGTTTATTTCTAAAGCTCTAGTAGGGTATTCTCTTTTGTGTTTTCACTTTTTAAATAGGATGGATGGTATATATTTTTATTTGTTATATTTTTTTAAGTGTTAAAGATTCCTTAAAGCCGAAAGAGGGAGTGTGTTAACGACTTCTGTGGAGTATTACGACCTACTCATCTTTTGGGTCTGATGATGCAAAAATTAAATTATAGGAAGTACATGACAGTGAATAAACACCTCCAATGGGAGGCCTAGCATTGGCTTGGCTCTTCCCTTTGGGATTTAAGGTACATGTATTTAAGTTGCAAGTATTTAAACTACTGTAAGTAAAAACCTCTAATGGGAGGCTAAGCATTGGCTTGGCTTTTTCCTTTGGGATTTAAGGTACAGGTATTTAAGTTGCAGATATTTAACTATTGTAAGTAAAAACCTCCAATGGGAGGCTAAGTAATGGCTTGGCTCTTCCTTTTGTGATTTAAGGTGCAGGTATTTAACTACTGTAAGTAAAAACCTCCAATGGGAGGCTAAGCATTGGCTTGGCTCTTCCCTTTGGGATTTAAGGTGCAGGTATTTAACTATTGTAAGTAAAAACCTCCAATGGGAGGCTAAGCATTGGCTTGGCTCTTCCCTTTGGGATTTAAGGTATAGGTATTTAAGTTGCATGTATTTAACTACTGTAAGTAAAAACCTCCAATGGGAGGCTAAGCATTGGCTTGGCTCTTCCCTTTGGGATTTATGGTGCAGGTATTTAAATTGCGGATGGACTTTGTCCTCTCCATTCTGGGGTATGAATTCTTTAAAATGAAATACAACGAATTGATTCAACAATTTGAAATTTGTGCGCGCTTGAGGACTCCTCCAAGCCGATTTTGTGCTTCCATAGGGTTGACCATTGATATAGAGCTGCGGCTTCTTGACATAAAATAGAGTGAAGTGTCAGTATACAAAATATGTGCTAATCTGCACCTAAAACCAGAAGAGTGGAAAGAGTACTTATCTCCCGTTTTTTTGGGAGGGATTTCTATAATTGATTTTCGCTCTCTATGTTCCCAATATAGAGAGTTTCTTTTGAATTAAGAGAGACTTTTAGTCACAGATCAGTTGAGAAATCGGTGGACAGCTTAGGAGCTTGTCTGGGCCGATTTTTGCATCTCTACGAGATTTTTACTGTTGACATAGAGATATCCTTCTTCTGACATAGAATATGGGAAAAAAATGGGAGATGGAGAAAATGTATACAATTTGTGCTAATTTGCGAGTAAAACCATAAATAAATGAATAAATAAAAACACTTAGCTCGAATTTGCTTGCTCGTTGACGAGGATGAACTCTTAATTTATATTGATCGATGAAGGAATTTGTGATGATAACCCTTAGCTTTAAACTCTCATCATCTTCAAAATTCTTTCTCTTTTGGTATTTTCTTTCTCTCAAATTTTTCTTCAATCTTCCAAAACTTTCTCAAACATCCAAAATTTTCTCTCCAAAATTTTTTTCTCTCAAGCTCACTTCTTCCTCCTTTTATAATCTACTCATCTATCTCATATTCTAATTTTTCCACTAACTCTATCTTCTATTCTAATTTCTCCACTAACTCTTCTTCATTTTCATCTTCCATTCTCCATCTCTATCTGTCGCGACCTAAAAATCGGTTTCCCAATTTTTAAAGTTAATGGATTACCATGTTAATTAAATTGAATTAACTAGCATAGCTCGAACTCTCCCGAGTTCTACCAAATCGTGACTTAGGTTCAATTTCATCAAAAGAAGGATTTATCTTGGAGTCGCCACTAATCATTTTGGGTAGGTTGATTAGACACCTAAATAAAGCATCGAGAGAAATACTTTATTCCTATGAACCAGAGATTAATGAGTTCGGGGACTTGATTACGCTAATTTTTCAATTAACGCCATTTCGGTACCAATTTCATGAACATGTTCAACTTGGCAATTTTGATAAATTTTCACTTGAGGTTCAAAGGTGCAATTTTTTTTGGGTTTTCTTTTTATGATTTTTTTTTAAATTTTTTCGATGTATTATAAAGAATGCAAAATCACCTAAAGCAAACGAAGATGTGAAGAGAGAGCAGGTAAAGTAAAACTACCCTAAGGACAGTGAAAATAAAACCCGCAACTCGTCGGGTGAATAATTACAGACCAATTAAATAAAACCCGAGACATGATCGGGAATACAACAAAAATGGACCGGAATGGACATCGGTCAAACATCGGTTGCCAAGCCTCGTGGGTCGGGAGTACAACAAAACGGACCGGAATGGACATCGATCATCCTCCAGTCTTCAAAGCATCGGGCCGAAAGCCAAATGAAAATAATAAACTTATCCAATCGAACATGCACAATCACCAATGAGTTAAGACAATTCAAAAACTCAAAGAAATTTTAACACGTGCTGATTAAACTTCATTGAGACCATTTTTTACATTTTCCAATGCATTAACACAAAAAATACGAATTAAATCATACTGTCCATGAACATTCTTAGGGAGAAAGCAGTAACCATAAAATACAAAAGAAATAATGAAATGTATGCAAAAATTCTGAGATTTTTTATGTGGATGGGAAAATGTGTCGTTGACAACTTTCATGTTTTACATTCTTACTGAAGAGACACTCATTTTCGTGTAGAAAATGGTCTTTCATGAGAGCTCAGCAGCAAACAAACAAATTTCACAGAACAGACATACTTCAGGATTAAGCTCAAATGGACACTCAAATCTCAAAATTAATGCATCAAACTTTTCAGTCTACTAAACAAAACCCCAATGAACAACTTTCATTTTTTTGTGAAGTTTCAAAAGAAGACTCTAAACATGAGATAACTACGAATCAATATGACTACGCACAGAAAAACACTCAGACTCAAGGACGCCAACAGAATTGCATGATTTCATTAAATGCATTAAAAATATGAAACGTGCATGAATATTTTTGTATTTTTTATATGTTATGCATTAAGATCTTATGAACAAATGTCATGAGAGGTCTTTATGAAACGAAGTCTAGAATAACCCATGGAAAATCATTTAGCATGAAAGGTCAGATCAGAAAAATTCTATCTGAGGTTCTGATCAGCATATTTCCAGATTTCTGCTCTCCATTTCGGGACCCTTTTGACATAGCAAACGACGTCCATTTTCACGCCATAATATATCAAATCGAAGATCTCGAAGTTATCTACGAATATTCGGTATATTTGTTTTCGAGATTTCGTCATCTAAGTATGAAAAATTGAGTTACCAGATAATTGCACATGCTGATGCGCCTAGACCTCGTTGGAGATGAATCCGTCGCGTCGCCAAGGCTTGTTCCACGGCGGCGAATTTTTCTCTCTCAAAATTTTTTTTCTTGAAATCTCTCCAAATTTTTTTTCAATCTCCAAAGTCTTCCTAATTTCTCTCTAATCTCTCCAAAAGTCCCCCCTTCAAGGCTCTCATTCTTCCTCCTTTTATAGCCTACTCCCCCATCTTCCTTTCTCTATCTTCATCTATCATTCTAATTTTTCCACTAACTTCATCTTCCCTTCTAATTCCACCATCTTCCCTTCTTTATCTCCATCTTCCCTTCTAATTCACCATCTTCCCTTCTAATTTTACCATCTTCCATTCTCCATCTTTCCTTCTAATTTCTCCATCTTCCCTTCTATCTCTCCCCTTCTCCATCTTCCTTTCTAATTTCTCCATCTTCCATTCTATATCTCCCCTTCTCCATCTTCCTTTCTAATTTCTCCACTATCCCTAAAATTTTATGTATTTGCAATTCAGCCCCTGAATTTTTATGTATTTGCAATTCAGCCCCTGAATTTTTATGCATTTGCAATTTAGTCCCTGAAGTTTTATGTATTTGCAATTCAGTCATTGTGGAAAAATTTCTTTTAAGTTCAAAACTTCATAAGCCTTTCGGCACACCTCCCTCACGCTCAATCTAATTGTTTGTCAATTTAAGCTCAAATCCTCCGTCGTTAGCCATAATAAAATGCATGACCGACAAAAAAATTAAATATGCAATGCATGAAAAAATTAATTTTTGGTGAGAACAAATTCTCGTTTTTTTTATGTACTTGAATGAATTTTAAAAAGTCAAAATTTAGGTGTCAACACTATCTCACATTCTAATCTCTCCACTAACTCTTCTTCATCTTCATCTTCCCTTCTCCATATTTATCTCACATTCTAATTTCTCCATTAACTCTTCTTTATCTCCATCTTCCCTTCTCTATTCTTATCTTCCATTCTAATTTCTCTACTAACTCTTCTTCATCTCCATCTTCCATTCTCTATTCTTATCTTATTTTCTCCATCTATTCTTCTCCAACTTCTCTTCTTCATCTCCTCTTCTGCATCTTCCCTTCTCTATTCTAATTTATCCACTAACTCTTCTTTTTGTTATTTATAAAATAATCCTTCAAGAGTTAGGTATTTGCACTTTAGTCCTTGAATTTTAAGTATTTACAATTCAGTCCATAAAAAAATATATTTCTTTAAGTCCAAATCTCCTCACAATTTTTGACACACCAAAATTTACCACATGTCAAATTTAAGCTCATTTCTTGCCGCTGAAAATAATGCAGAATTTAATTAAAGCCCTTTTACAAAATTGAGTCATTCTGGGTATAATTGAGCCAAGATGAAAATTTAAAATATTAGAAGACAATGTCACAACTCATAAAAAGTGAAAATTAAAAATAAGTTGACTCAAATTAAATTTTTTTAGGCCCGATTTGAGATTATACTCGTGAAGGAACACGTGACTCGAATTGGATTTTTCTGAATTTGCGATGGCCAATATGAAAATAGATTTAAAATAAAAATATTAACTATCTTTGTGTATTTTTTTTGGCCTCAAATGTTATTTTTCCAAAATTTTCAAGTATTTTTGTATTTTTTTAAAAAAATTAATATATATATATATATAATATGAAAATTTATTTTTTGTTCAAAAATGGTTTCCTAGGCTTGGCCAAGGCTTCCAAAGTTGATTTTGCAATTTTCTCATTTTTTCTTTATTTTTCATGAATTTTCGAAAATAAAAATACTAAAAAATACTGAAAATATGAAAAATCATTTTTTGGTCAAAATTAGTTCTCTAGGCTTGGCCAAGGTCCCCAAAGTTAATTTTTCAATTTTATAAATTTTTATGGATTTTTCAAAAAATAAAAATGCCGAAAAATACTGAAAATTTTTAAAAGAGAAAAAATGATTAAAAATCAGGTGTCAACAACGACCTATGCCTTCATACATCAGATGACGGGTATAATTACTGCACTCAACATGGTTCATGCTACGGCCATGAAGCATGCAATGGAGCATTGGCAAAATCCGATTGTAACAATTGCGCGAATCTTGCTAAACTTGTCCTAAATGCAGACGGTGGCCTAGGCCATGGAGGTCAAGTCCAGCTTCAAGACTGTAGAATGAGATTCGAAGATTATCCATTTACTGAATGATTAAGTTTTAGGCTCGGCTCGAAATCATACCCTATCTACAATAAACTACTATCCATAAGAATAAAGCAACCTAAATTGCAATAACGTGATCGGGGGTGAGCCTCTTATATTCCAAATCACAGGTAATTTTCCCGTTGTTCCTATATTCCAAATATTAAGATTCTTGTCGCAAACAAAAAATTGAATTTATTTGTTATAACGATTTAAACTGCCAAAATAATTGGTTACACAATACACTTCATATTTGATGCAATATTTTTTCCCTTCGATTTTCTTGAACTATGAACAAATGCCTTGACCATGCACTCTTTCTAACGGCCCCTAAAAAGTGGAAAGTACAGAGAAAGCATTAAGGACAATTGATATGGTCGTACCTAAAGCCTTTCTTTTGAATTCTGTCACATTTGGTGAGGGAGTACTGTCGCGACCCTCTAAAAAATTAATTTTAAATTTTAAAAGGGGTTAACGGATTATTAGGTTAATTAGATTTGACTAACCTAACGCGGACCCTCCCAAGCCCTACCGAATCGCAACTTTGGTTTTTGTTTAAATGATTTTAAAATTTGGAGTCGCCACTAATCGTTCTTGGTAGGTCGATTAGAAACCTAAATAAATTAGCGGGAGAACTAATTTATTCCTGCGAACCAGAGATTAGGAGCTCGGGGACTTGGTTACACTAGTTAATTAAAACTAATGCCCTTTCGGTACCTTAATTTCATGGATATCCTAATTCGGCAACTCAGACTTGGTTTATTCCTAAGGCTCTAGTAGGGTATTCTCTTTTGTGTTTTCACTTTTTAAATAGGATGCATGGATGGTATATATTTTTATTTGTTATATTTTTTTAAGTGTTAAAGATTCCCTGAAGCCGAAAGAGGGAGTGTGTTAACGACTTCTGTGCAGTATTACGACCTACTTATCTTTTGGGTCTGATGATTCAAAAATTAAATTATAGGAAGTACATGACAGTGAATAAACACCTCCAATGGGAGGCTAAGCATTGGCTTGGCTCTTCCCTTTGGGATTTAAGGTACAGGTATTTAAGTTGCAAGTATTTAAACTACTGTAAGTAAAAACCTCCAATGGGAGGCTAAGCATTGGCTTGGCTCTTCCCTTTGGGATTTAAGGTATAGGTATTTAAGTTGCAGGTATTTAACTACTGTAAGTAAAAACCTCCAATGGGAGGCTAAGCATTGGCTTGGCTCTTCCCTTTGGGATTTCAGGTACATGTATTTAAGTTGCAGGTATTTAACTACTGTAAGTAAAAACCTCCAATGGGAGGCTAAGCATTGGCTTGGCTCTTCCCTTTGAGATTTCAGGTACATGTATTTAAGTTGCAGGTATTTAACTACTGTAAGTAAAAACCTCCAATGGGAGGCTAAGCATTGGCTTGGCTCTT
This sequence comes from Psidium guajava, assembly GCA_016432845.1. Taxonomy (NCBI): domain Eukaryota; kingdom Viridiplantae; phylum Streptophyta; class Magnoliopsida; order Myrtales; family Myrtaceae; genus Psidium; species Psidium guajava. The sequence continues at coordinate 39,660,978 of CM028228.1, forward strand.
CCCTTTGGGATTTAAGGTATAGGTATTTAAGTTGCAGGTATTTAACTACTGTAAGTAAAAACCTCCAATGGGAGGCTAAGCATTGGCTTGGCTCTTCCCTTTGGGATTTAAGGTACAGGTATTTAAGTTGCAGGTATTTAACTACTGTAAGTAAAAACCTCCAATGGGAGGCTAAGCATTGGCTTGGCTCTTCCCTTTGGGATTTATGGTGCAGGTATTTAAATTGCGGATGGACTTTGTCCTCTCCATTCTGGGGTATGAATTCTTTAAAATAAAATACAACGAATTGATTCAACAATTTGAAATTTGTGCGCGCTTGAGGACTCCTCCAAGCCGATTTTGTGCTTCCATAGGGTTGACCATTGATATAAAGCTGCGGCTTCCTGACATAAAATAGAGTGAAATGTTAGTATACAAAATATGTGCTAATCTGCACCTAAAACCAGAAGAGTAGAAAGAGTACTTATCTCCCATTTTTTTGGGAGGGATTTCTATAATTGATTTTCGCTCTCTATGTTCCCAATATAGAGAGTTTCTTTTGAATTAAGAGGGACTTTTAGTCACAGATCAGTTGAGAAATCGGTGGACAGCTTAGGAGCTTGTCTGGGCCGATTTTTGCATCTCGACGAGATTTTTGCTGTTGACGTAGAGATATCCTTCTCCTGACATAAAATATGGAAGAAAAAGGAGAGGGAGAAAGTGTATACAATTTATGCTAATTTGCGAGTAAAACCATAAATAAATGAATAAATAAAAACACTTAGCTTGAATTCGCTTGCTCGTTGACGAGGATGAACTCTTGATTTATATTGATCGATGAAGGAATTTGTGATGATAACCCCTAGCTTTAAACTCCCATCATCTTCAAAATTCTCTCTCTTTTGGTATTTTCTTTCTCTCAAAATTTTCTTCAATCTCCCAAAACTCTCTCAAACATCCAAAATTTTCTCTCAAAAAATTCTCCCAAACACTTCAAATTTTCTCTCTCAAGAATCCTTTCTCAAGCTCACTTCTTTCTCCTTTTATAACCTACTCATCTATCTCCCATTCTAATTTTTCCACTAACTCTATCTCCCATTCTAATTTCTCCACTAACTCTTCTTCATTTTCATCTTCCATTCTCCATCTCTATCTCACATTCTAATCTCTCCACTAACTCTTCTTCATCTTCATCTTCCCTTCTCCATATTTATCTCCCATTCTAATTTCTCCACTAACTCTTCTTAATCTCCATCTTCCCTTCTCTATTCTTATCTTCCATTCTAATTTCTCTACTAACTCTTCTTCATCTCCATCTTCCCTTCTCTACTCTTATCTTATTTTCTCCATCCATTCTTCTCCAACTTCTCTTCTTCATCTCCTCTTCTTCATCTTCCCTTCTCTATTCTAATTTATCCACTAACTCTTCTTTTTATTATTTGTAAAATAATCCTTCAAGAGTTAGGTATTTGCACTCTAGTCCTTGAATTTTAAGTATTTACAATTCAGTCCCTGAAAAAATATATTTCTTTAAGTCCAAATCTCCTCACAATTTTTGACACACCAAAATTTACCACATGTCAAATTTAAGCTCATTTCTTGTCGCTGAAAATAATGCATAATTTAATTAAAGCCCTTTTGCAAAATTAAGTCATTCTGGGTATAATTGGGCCAAGATGAAAATTTAAAATATTAGAAGACAATGTCACAACTCATAAAAAGTGAAAGTTAAAAATAAGTTGACTCAAATTAAATTTTTTTAGGCCCAATTCGAGATTATACTCGTGAAGGAACACGTGACTCGAATTGGATTTTTCTGAATTTGCGATGGCCAATATGAAAATAGATTTAAAATAAAAATATTAACTATCTTTGTGTATTTTTTTGGCCTCAAATGTTATTTTTCCAAAATTTTCAAATATTTTTGTATTTTTTTTTAAAAAAATTAAAATATATATAATATGAAAAATTATTTTTTGGTCAAAATTCGTTCCCTAGTCTTGGCTAAGGTTCCCAAAGTTGATTTTTTCAATTTTATGAATTTTTATGGATTTTCTATTAATTTTCGAAAATAAATAAATAAAAAATACGTAAAAATACTGAAAATATGAGAAATCGTTTTTTGGTCAAAATTGGTTCCCTAGGCTTGGCTAAGGTCCCCAAAGTTGATTTTTCAATTTTATGAATTTTTATGGATTTTTTATTACTTTAGTAATAGAAAAAATGATTAAAAATCAGGTGTCAACAGCTGCCCCTCTTTGAAAGGAAGCTCGGTAGAGGTTCATTTCAAAGACGAGATGACACCTGGATTCTTATCGACTCAATACAAGGAAATAAAAAGAGTCGTGACATGATTGTTCCACTGAAAATGAAATGAGAACCTAAGGATTCGTTATATAAAAAAACTTTAGGGTGGTTGAACTTGAACCCGTATGGTGGATCAACCCATGGTAGATTCCTAATAAAAGGATTCTACTGATTAAAAATTGAATTGAAATTTGACCTGTATGGTGGGTCATACCATTTGACCCGTATGGTGGGTCGTACCATGGTAGATTCCTAATAAAAGGATTCTACTGATTAAATTTTGATTGAGATTTGACCCGTATGGTAGGTCACCACATGGAGATACCTGTAAGAAGGACTTGGTGCCTGTAGAAAGGACTTGGTGCCAGTAAAAAGGACTTGGTGCTTTGCCTGTAAGAAGAACTTTGTGCCTGTAAGAAGGACTTGCTTTGCCTGTAAGAAGGACTTGATTTGCCTGTAAGAAGGACTTTGTTTGCCTGTAAGAAGGACTTTGTTTTGCCTGTAAGAAGGACTTACTTTGCCTGTAAGAAGGACTTTGTGCCTGTAAGAAGGACTTGATTTGCCTGTAAGAAGGACTTTGTTTGCCTGTAAGAAGGACTTTATGCCTGTAAGAAGGACTTGATTTGCCTGTAAGAATGACTTTATGCCTGTAAGAAGGACTTTGTGCCTGTAAGAAGGACTTGATTTGCCTGTAAGAAGGACTTTGTGCCTGTAAGAAGGACTTTGTACCTGTAAGAAGGACTTGATTTGCCTGTAAGAAGGACTTTGTGCCTGTAAGAAGGACTTGGTTTGCCTGTAAGAAGGACTTAGTTTGCCTATAAGAAGGACTTGGTGCCTATAAGAAGGACTTGGTTTGCCTGTAAGAAGGACTTGGTTTGCCTGTAAGAAGGACTTTATGCCTGTAAGAAGGACTTGGTGCCTGTAAGAAGAACTTGGTTTGCCTATAAGAAGGACTTTATGCCTGTAAGAAGGACTTGATTTGCCTGTAAGAAGGACTTGTTTTGCCTGTAAGAAGGACTTGTTTTGCCTGTAAGAAGGACTTGATTTGCCTGTAAGAAGGACTTTGTGCCTGTAAGAAGGACTTGTTTTGCCTGTAAGAAGGACTTGGTTTGCCTGTAAGAAGGACTTGGTTTGCCTGTAAGAAGGACTTGGTTTGCCTATAAGAAGGACTTTATGCCTGTAAGAAGGACTTGATTTGCCTGTAATAAGGACTTGTTTTGCCTGTAAGAAGGACTTGATTTGCCTGTAAGAAGGACTTGTTTTGCCTGTAAGAAGGACTTGATTTGCATGTAAGAAGGACTTATTTTGCCTGTAAGAAGGACTTGGTGTACCTCAAAGGGTGCCATTCTGGAATCTGGAAAGATCAGGAATCCTGCAGAAGCTCAAACCCAAATTATATTATCATGTCGCTTTAGGAATAAACCAAAGAGGCAGAGATCAAAAGGTCTCGAACATTTCTGTCCTTGAGACAAATCATGCTTTATTGAAAAAGGTGGATACCTGTATGTACCGCAATGGATTCGAGTACCCCAACAACCGTCAGAATTCATTCTCTTGAAAGGTTCAGGTTGAAGATATACTTACCTGAGAATTTGGAAGAAATGCTTGGTGGCTTCTCGACAACCGGGCTTGTTCATTCAATAATCGCCGAATGAACTTCAAGACTTTGGAAGGTAACTCGAACACCGGGAATGTGTTGCCTGTCAGGCAATGTCAGAGGTAACATGTGCAAGCATTTTCATCAATGCGTTCATTGGTTCATGCAAAATTGTTCGGCTAAGTTTGCCATGATTAAAGGCAGTCTGTGTAATAACTCATGATGCAATCGATCAATATATGGATCATGTATTGCATTACCACTTCTGTTTAAGGAGGTTCTTATAGTACGAACACCTCGAATGTAATCTGAATGGGGGACTTCATTCCGAAAAGGGCTTTCTTTCACTCTGGAGAAAGGCTGTTTATCTGTAGATTAAAATGTTAGACCTGTGTGAAAATGGTTTGCCTTTCCTCATCCTGTTATGCCCCATTTTGCACATTTGACGTCTCCTATGCAGTTTATGCTCTAAGTTGAAGTCGGTAAATTAAACATGCGGAATAGTCATACATAATTCATGAAATGTGTAAACACAATGCCGATGTGACAATTTTTAGCATCATGTGTGTTTATATAATGTGCAAACATGGGCGGATTTGAATTGCCCCTGGTATATGGGTGGATCGAACAAATTGGGAAGCTCACTCCTTAAGTCGAGGAGCGGTTTGTCCCAAACTTTGCCCTTGCGCGATGAAGCATATGGGTGAGGGAGCATTTCGGTTGGTTTAATGACAGCAACGGCCATGGTTTAGCGGTTGAATGCCCCTGTAAAAAGCAGAGAAATTATTCTTGAAATCAAACGAAATAAGGAAGACATATTTGCTTTTTCGCTTCAGAGTTGTGATCAATTTGCCCCATTTTTCACCAAAATAGATCTTGTCATATGATCATAATTTTCTTTCGGATTTGTCTCCTTCAACATGTTAAATATTAGTGTAAATATTTCCTGTAAAAAGAAAAAGAGACATATCAGCCAGTATTAAAAGGGATAAATTGAAAACGATACTGATTTACCCTTCATCTTGAATGTCTTGCACGAGTCTTTTACCAGTTTTGTTGGATTGAATTTTCCTCGACTTTTGTTGGGCGCCTCACCATTATGAGAAGACTATGGTAAAATACTGACTTTGATATTACTCGTCGAGTATTCCTGTTTGTAAAAAAGAAATGCACAAAAAGTTGTTCATTTATTTATAATACATACAACATACCCCACCCTTGGGGGTCGAACTCGGGATATTTCGGACCTACTGTCATCCCCCATACCATTCGGTCCATTGGACCGTAGGTGTCCATGGGGCTATCCTTTCAAAGGTTAATCTTTGGGGATAAAACAGCCCTGTTGTATCACCTTGGGCCATGTTACGGTATTTCTCGAGGTAATTTGCAATCCCTGTTAAGAATGGAATAAGACAATTCAAGACTTAAGATGATTATGTGCACATTAGAACGATACAGAATTACCCATTTCTGAGATTGTTCGCGTCTTTCGCTTGTACTTTCCTTTGTCCGAAGCTGTCTATCCCGTGGTAATGCCCATGAGTTGATTTGCCCCCAAATTTTATCCAACCTGTATTCGGATATGATTGCGTTCTCGGGTCGATTTGCAATTTCCTGAGAATAGAAGGGGCTTAATTTTAAAACTTGGAGCAACTGAGGGTAAATTGAAACGATACGGAGTTACCCTTCAAGTTTATGCAGATTTTCACTCGCCATCAATTCGTCGCGAGGTTGGTAAGGTGGCGGATTCGAGCATTTAATAGGGGGAAGTCGGATTATTACTCCTTGCTTTTACACATTCACAAAAGCAGAAAAAACACATCACGCAAGGAAATAAAACACATTCACTCATTCAGGATTAGTTCCGCTTCCTCTGCAGGCTCTCCCATGATCAGCTGGCTTCATCCCAAATTAGGTATGCATCGGCCATATTGAAGGTCTCGTGGTCACTGGCTGAACAAGTGCATCACAGTCCCGATGCTTTACCGATATCAAACTGGTTGATTATGGCGAAAAGATCATCGTCAATGTCCGCTTGGTGGTGATCTGTCCCTTCTTCCTCGGGAGGTATTGATGCTGATCCAGTATCATTGGTCCTTTTGTACCCTCCTCCAACAGAACTCGATCCTGTTATAAACTGGTCTAACTCACCTCTTAAACGTGCATTTTCGATCCTCAGATCATACATTTCATCGAGGGTGAGGAGGAGGCTATTGCAGTTGGGGCAGGTGGCGGAGTCAAAAGTCTCTTTATACATCTTGTTTTCCGCTCGGAGGTTTTCATTTTCAACTCTTAGAAACTCGGCTTCGTTGTGCTCATGACGAGCCTTCATTCGGGTTCGCCTATTTTGAAACCAGAACTTGATTTGCAAAGGTTCAAGTCCTAACTCTTGACTCAGTTCCATTTTCTGTTTGCCGTCTGGCATAGGGCATGTTCTGAAGAAATCCTCAAGCCTTTGTACCTGCTCCTTAGTATGGCGACGGTAACGCTTTTTTTGACCCTTACCGTTATTGTCCTTATCTTTACTGAGATTTTGGACGTCGTCGGCGGAAGAGCCAGGCTCCATAGGCTCGATCCCAAATATGGCTTCGAACTCTTCCTCTCCCATATTTAGCAGGCAATGATAGCTCTCGGGAGTATTGGGTTGAGACATCTTTGATTTGGTTGATGATTTCTCAAGATTTGCTACTCGTTTCCGGTGTTTTCACTCTCTTTGAATTTTTCTGAGCGATTGCCTATGCCTTAAGACCCTCTTCCGAGCATGGCGTCTCTTTTAAAATTAAACGTGGGTTTAGCAACTGTATTGCTTCTTCCAAGGGTCCGGCCTTTCTCAATCCTCTTTTCTTATCGTGTCTCTTGCTCGGCTCGTCTCCTTCCATCTTTTCGTGATAGGGCCCCTTGTTGTTGTCTCCACCGTCAATTTGCTGGCGAGTTCTTCAATAAAGACGAGTCGTATCTCTTTTCTGCCGAAAATGTCTTTGTCTCCCACTCAGCTTATTTTTTATCTTTTCTTTTTCAAAGTAATGGCGTCCCGTTTAGCTTTGCCGTAGAGACGTCGGATTTGCTTGGCTGGAGATTGGAGACGAGTAGCGGAGGTGATACTGATAGGGAATGTTAGACAGGAAAATCTGGCCAGTAGAGACTTCCCCTGCAAAAATGAAAGAGAATGCGGCAGTATATGTTCTTCATATTCTAGAAAAATTGGAACGATACTGTTTTACCCTTGTGTGTACTTCTATTGAATTTGAATTGAGGAAGTTCCTTTATTTGGACTGGATTGAATTGTATGTCCCGAGTTGCCCTTCACTTTGAGCTTGCCACGTAAGTGCTTTGCTTAGTTAGGCCTTATTTTCTTTCGGGTTGCCTTGGACCATCATCATTTTCTATGCCATCGGGTCCGTGGACCGGAGGGCTCCTTTAATTTCAAGGTTACCTTCGAGGCAAATGAGTCCTATCGCGTTCCATTGGGTCATTTCATTTTGCGACACTCTTGAGGCACTTTGCGATTCCCTGGGTGAGAATGGAACAAATCCAATTTAGCATTTTGCAACGATTGAGGGTAAATTGGAACGACACACAATTACCCGTCTTCGAGCTCGCCTGGGCATTTCACTTGAAATTTCCCTACGTGAGGCCATTCAACATTTCTCATTATGGCAGTCAGCGACGTTACCACAAATTGATCCGCCCTAAATCTAGCATAAAAAGGGATTCACGCATTCGACGGGATAAAAAAAATAAATAAATTGCCCCCTTGTCCCTGAATTAAATCGAGACACCTAGAAAGCTGGAAAATATCATACGCAGGGGAATTAAGCATGAAATAAAATGTGCACTTATTCAAGGTCAATTCTGCCTCTCTTGTGGCTCTTCGATAATCAGCTAGTCTCGTGTTGGTTCGGGTGTGGATGATCGATGTTTGAGAGTCCCTACTCACTGGCTCCTGATCGCGGCTTGGGACGTCTGTCAACCCTAAACTGGTTGACCAGGGCAGTAAGCTCATCATCTGGGTAATCTCTTGAACCTTCCAGCAACTGATGCTCGAATTGGGCATTGTTGTTGGCAAATGCTGGCGGTAGATTTCTCATTCTGTCCTCGCCATGAGCAATTTGACTTCTCGTGCTGGAGCCTTCATCATTACTCGAGAAAGTGTGGGGATCACCAACTGTCCTGCTGCCAAAAACTCCTTCCATTCGAGGATTAAAGAAGTGGAAGTGCTCAGGATAATTTCTTGTCTGATTCTCTGGCTGCGCAGGCACGCTGATCATGGGATGAATTCTAGCCACGGGTTGGTGCTCAGACCAAGGAGTCTGAATACACTGCCCCTGCGGTCTATACTCTTGAAGAGCATTAGGGTGATTCTGGGGGATACTTTGATTAACGCCTGGAGGATTGATGGCACGGCTACTGGCTTGGTTGATGATGGGAAGTGGCTCGCCCCATGCTAACCCGTGAAACTTATGGTGGCGAGGAGACTCGACATTCAGGCTTGGATCAGTCCCGCCTTGGTTTTCTTGATTCTGAGCTGCATTGTGTTCTCTCACCCTTTTTCTGTACTTCTGAAGATGACTCGAAACATTTGCTTTAGTGAGTCCCTCTACGTTCATAATTTCCAGTATATGTTGCGGCCGTGCCGAATCGATTCCTACCTGTTGAACTGCATTAACAAACATACGATGCAGCTCGGGAGACCAACTCATCTTCTTTCTCCAGTTGCTTGGAACAAAATTGAAGGCTTGATGCTTGTTCTCATGGTCGTGCAATTGCTTCCTTACCACGTGCTGCCATATGTTTTGAAGCATCTGAACCCTAACTGGTTTCGTTACGACGTCTTGGGCCCCATTTAAGACAGCCTTCATTATGGCTTGTTGATCATCGCTTGCCGATATTACGAGGACTGGCATGTTTAATTTAGAATTGATGACTTCCAAGAGAGTGAAAACATTCATGTCAATCCCTACCATAGCGGTGAGGACGATATCAAACTGGTCACCACTCCTCCTTAATATCTCTAAGGCCTCTGTCGCCTTTGCTTGAGCTACAACCTTATACCGGCATTTTCTCAATACGGTAACAAGGATTGACAGAGAGACTGGATTACCGTCAATGGCCATGACCAGTAGACCCTCAGGGTAAGGAACTTCATTAGCTTCGACCAGGGTTGAACATGCGCCCGTTTCCCTAATGCTCGACATATTTCTGGATCTAGGACTGCCGACTCGAGACCGCCTCAGGATGTCTTCTTGGACTTGAGGGATCGCGAGATCGTCGATGGTTTCTCGTAACAGGCTTTGAAAGCCGATGCTTTGATGGTGAAGGTTTTGAATTCCTCTCCCACGAGAACTCCTTCCTCTCTATCTTTCTCCTGCGAGTTCTTGCGAATGAACTCTCACTATCAAATGAGGACAAGTTCTCTCTCTGGCAATAGCAACGACTTCCCTCTTCACGGGCAGTGCTATTAGATTTTTCGAGGGAGAAAATCTGATATTCAGCTTTTGATCAAAGGGGAAATCCTTGTTTCTCGCTCAGTTCGTCTTCCTTTTTTCTTTTCGTGGTAGAGGGCCCTTGTCAAGATCTCCACCGTCGATTTACTGGCGGGTCCTCCAATAAAGACGAGTCGTATCTCCTTTTCTGCCGAAAATTTCTTTGTCTCCCACTCAGCTCGTTTTTTATTCTTTCTTTTTCAAAGTGGTGGCAGCCCGTCCAACTTTTCTGCAGAGACGTCGGGTCTGCTCAGCTTGAGGTTGCCGCTTGACTGGAATTCGAGCCAGCGGGGGTGTTGCCGACAGAGAATGGTAGATAGAAAAAACTCGACCAATAAGGACTGCCCCTGTGAAATCATTATTTAAATTGAAGCAGATTATCACCTTCGCATTCCGATCATCTGCCTCGCCTCTCTCCTCCTTTCTTTCGTGATCTGCTTTCAAAAATGGCTAATTCTCCTAACCATACCTTCTCCGCCGAAATCCTGGCTGGGTGGGAGAGACTCTACAATCTTCTTGGTAGAGGTTACGCTCATATAGCCCAAAACTCTACCGTTGAGGCTGAAATCCTCGGTTTATTCAGGATCCTAGACGCTGCTTCTGTTGAGGGTACCCAACTGGGGAGGGAGTATCGGAACTTCCCGACCCTCTTCATTAATTTTCTGGCTGCCTATAACCGCGCTTATGAGACGGTCATTGTGACTGCCGTCGTGAAAGCTCGTTACCGAGATCGGCACGAGCGTCTGGAAATAGTCACATTTATGGCTGATAATCACAAGAAAGCCTTCAAGTTTGCCAATGATCAGCTTTCGTGGCTAGTTCGTGAGAGGGGAAAGTTGGTGGACCGTCTGGCCTTGGTCCGAACTTACGCCGAACAGGAGCCGAGCAATATTATGATGAGGTGCAAATGCGGTTGGCTGCAGGAGAGACTTGATGACATTACGGCAGATATTGCTTTCGAGAGGGCGGCGATTTCGGACTTGGAGTTTGCTGTCGAGCATTACGAGGCCAGTATGGCCCAGGCTAAGGAGAAGCGCGATCGCCTCTTCTTTAGGCTCGCGGAGCTTGATCCTGAGAACGCCCGGTGCACCCGGAGTATCAACTGTTTGGAGAGTCAGTTGAGCTCCTTCGTAATGGTTATCAGGGCTCAGTTTGGCTTTACTTTTCCTCCCCAGTGAGCTGTTGTAATGCTCTTTGATGAATGGAATGAAAGAAAAGCTTCACGTGTTTTTTTTTGTTTAATTTTCCTGCTATTATTTCTTCCCCATAGCATAACAGAACGATTTGAGGTACCGAAGATGTCGAGGCTTAATGTTTTTCTTGATGTTCTTGTTTAATTCCTCCAGACGATGATATCGAGAACATTGATGAAGGGTTCGGCGGTGGCCCCCACTATCCATCTTGAGATCACAAACAATAACGCTATGACAACTCGATCAGTGCGCTGGTAATAAATCCGGACACCTGTTGTGTGCCCACTTTTATCCATATTTTATTTCTTTCGGCGTCCACTTGCTCGTGTCGGTCGCCTGTAGCGTCGGGAGAAATTCCTGTGGGCCACGTTCATTAATAGAACCTCGGTCCTCTAAAGCCCTCCGCATGTTTCGGATAAGAGGAAATTTTAAGATCGGTCTCTGGTTGATTTAATCAGGTAAAGGTATTTGTTTCATGGGTTCTGATTATATAATCCATATTGTCTTTCAAAAGACGCGGGATCCTCTGCAATACATTAAATATGCCCCCGTGTTTAATCAGTATAAATCCACCGTCATATCAGAATACACTGCCCATACAAGTTTACGGATTGACATAACTCTGTCTGTCAAAGATTGACAGTGTTCGTTTGCCCCCCGGAATTAACGGTTGAAGCCTCGGTGTTTTTCGTCTTTTGGTATTTCTGAAGATGATTCTTGATATATTTTGAACTTAATTTTTACACCCGTCTAGGGTATCTAGGATCTCCCTGCAAAAGAAAATGATATAATTAGTATGCGACACAAGGAATGTCGGTCCATGACTCCTATATTAGTCCAATTTGATTTTTTCTATTTTATAGAGAAATCAGAAAAAAAAAATTCCCTTAGGAAGAAATGGGTTAATACAGAATTTTTTTGCAGATTTATTACTCTTTTTTATTATTTTTTTTAAGGAATGTGACAAAATCTCTTGACGTTTACTAAAATTTTTGAAGGAATTTCCTTTTTATCAGAATAAATTTTCAAAGGTAAATTTGTCAGGAAAATTTTATTTTTATTGAAGCAGGAAAGACATGACAGAAATCCTTTATTGGTTAACAAAATTCCCCCGAGACATTAATCTAATTTTATTTAGAGAAAATTTTCTTAGAAAAACATGAGCAAATTTCTCGAAAAGAATTTTTGTTGCAAGTTTTTATAATTTGAAAGAATGTGATAAAATCACTTGATGTTTACCAAAGTTTTTTTTTTGAAGGAATTTTTCTTTTATCGAAATAAAATTTTAGAGGAAAATTTGTCAGGAAAATTTCATTTTTATTGAAGCAAGAAAAATATGACAAAAATCTCTTATTGGTCAATACAATTCCCCCGAGACATTAGTCTAATTTTATTTAGAGAAAAATTTTCTTAGAAAAACATGAGCGAATTTCTCGAGAAGAATTTTCTTGCAAGTTTTTATAATTTGAAAAATGTGATAAAATCACTTGATGTCTACTAGAGTTTTTTTTTTAGGGAATTTTTCTTTTTATTGAAATAAATTTTCAGAGGAAAATTTTTTTAGGAAAATTTCATTTTTATTGAAGCAATAAAAACATAACAAAAATCCCTTATTGGTTAATAAAATTCCCATGAAGGGATTTTTCACATCATTTTTTCAAAAATTTTTTTAAAAGAAATGAGGGACAAATTTAATTTTTATTTTCTTTTAAAAGAATGGTCGTAATATCAAGCTCAAAAACTGACTAACACCTAGCATGGACCGACCGAAAATAAATACAAGATAAAATTAGAGAACTTACTTTTACCTTGGAGAAATGCAAATCACATAGTCATGCGCATGACTCAAGTGAGGAGTGAACTCTAGAAAATAAAAGAAGGAGAGACAGGGTATGGACCTAAAAGGCCCCCACTATCTGAATTGACAACCTTACCCTCCGCGCAATCAAATCACAATGGGAAGAATTGTCAATTCAGATAATGAGCGGGATAAAATATGGTCAACCCGAGCGTAATCGACGCAAGAGCTTTACATATTCGATCCCTATCTATGGTTTTCTAGGAAGAATTTCGCGACTTGGGTTTAGACGCTTGTGTGTGCAGGTGTCGTGATCCTCAGAGTATGCAAGACATGCACAACAATTGATATCAAAACAACGCTTCTAAAAATATGCGAAATTAAACAAATAAACCAAACACCGAGCCTGCAAAACAAAGGGGTTAGCCAAACACTCCGCCCCTTATAACTCCCATCCTGCAAAAACATATAACACCTATAGAATGAGTCCCAAACAAGATCGCCAGAAGCGAGATATCCATGAAATTTTCATTGGCTTAAGTCCACTAAGACTTTTAAAATTTCGAAAAAATTCAAGTATTCCAATTGGTATCTTTTTTCGAAAATTTAAAAATCCTGTCCCCAGCGGAGTCGCCAGTCTGTCGCGACCCGCTAAAAAATTAATTTTAAATTTTAAAAGGGGTTAACGGATTATTAGGTTAATTAGATTTGACTAACCTAACGCGGACCCTCCCAAGCCCTACCGAATCGCAACTTTGGTTTTTGTTTAAATGATTTTAAAATTTGGAGTCGCCACTAATCGTTCTTGGTAGGTCGATTAGAAACCTAAATAAATTAGCGGGAGAACTAATTTATTCCTGCGAACCAGAGATTAGGAGCTCGGGGACTTGGTTACACTAGTTAATTAAAACTAATGCCCTTTCGGTACCTTAATTTCATGGATATCCTAATTCGGCAACTCAGACTTGGTTTATTCCTAAGGCTCTAGTAGGGTATTCTCTTTTGTGTTTTCACTTTTTAAATAGGATGCATGGATGGTATATATTTTTATTTGTTATATTTTTTTAAGTGTTAAAGATTCCCTGAAGCCGAAAGAGGGAGTGTGTTAACGACTTCTGTGCAGTATTACGACCTACTTATCTTTTGGGTCTGATGATTCAAAAATTAAATTATAGGAAGTACATGACAGTGAATAAACACCTCCAATGGGAGGCTAAGCATTGGCTTGGCTCTTCCCTTTGGGATTTAAGGTACAGGTATTTAAGTTGCAAGTATTTAAACTACTGTAAGTAAAAACCTCCAATGGGAGGCTAAGCATTGGCTTGGCTCTTCCCTTTGGGATTTAAGGTACAGGTATTTAAGTTGCAGGTATTTAACTACTGTAAGTAAAAACCTCCAATGGGAGGCTAAGCATTGGCTTGGCTCTTCCCTTTGGGATTTCAGGTACATGTATTTAAGTTGCAGGTATTTAACTACTGTAAGTAAAAACCTCCAATGGGAGGCTAAGCATTGGCTTGGCTCTTCCCTTTGAGATTTCAGGTACATGTATTTAAGTTGCAGGTATTTAACTACTGTAAGTAAAAACCTCCAATGGGAGGCTAAGCATTGGCTTGGCTCTTCCCTTTGGGATTTAAGGTATAGGTATTTAAGTTGCAGGTATTTAACTACTGTAAGTAAAAACCTCCAATGGGAGGCTAAGCATTGGCTTGGCTCTTCCCTTTGGGATTTAAGGTACAGGTATTTAAGTTGCAGGTATTTAACTACTGTAAGTAAAAACCTCCAATGGGAGGCTAAGCATTGGCTTGGCTCTTCCCTTTGGGATTTATGGTGCAGGTATTTAAATTGCGGATGGACTTTGTCCTCTCCATTCTGGGGTATGAATTCTTTAAAATAAAATACAACGAATTGATTCAACAATTTGAAATTTGTGCGCGCTTGAGGACTCCTCCAAGCCGATTTTGTGCTTCCATAGGGTTGACCATTGATATAAAGCTGCGGCTTCCTGACATAAAATAGAGTGAAATGTTAGTATACAAAATATGTGCTAATCTGCACCTAAAACCAGAAGAGTAGAAAGAGTACTTATCTCCCATTTTTTTGGGAGGGATTTCTATAATTGATTTTCGCTCTCTATGTTCCCAATATAGAGAGTTTCTTTTGAATTAAGAGGGACTTTTAGTCACAGATCAGTTGAGAAATCGGTGGACAGCTTAGGAGCTTGTCTGGGCCGATTTTTGCATCTCGACGAGATTTTTGCTGTTGACGTAGAGATATCCTTCTCCTGACATAAAATATGGAAGAAAAAGGAGAGGGAGAAAGTGTATACAATTTATGCTAATTTGCGAGTAAAACCATAAATAAATGAATAAATAAAAACACTTAGCTTGAATTCGCTTGCTCGTTGACGAGGATGAACTCTTGATTTATATTGATCGATGAAGGAATTTGTGATGATAACCCCTAGCTTTAAACTCCCATCATCTTCAAAATTCTCTCTCTTTTGGTATTTTCTTTCTCTCAAAATTTTCTTCAATCTCCCAAAACTCTCTCAAACATCCAAAATTTTCTCTCAAAAAATTCTCCCAAACACTTCAAATTTTCTCTCTCAAGAATCCTTTCTCAAGCTCACTTCTTTCTCCTTTTATAACCTACTCATCTATCTCCCATTCTAATTTTTCCACTAACTCTATCTCCCATTCTAATTTCTCCACTAACTCTTCTTCATTTTCATCTTCCATTCTCCATCTCTATCTCACATTCTAATCTCTCCACTAACTCTTCTTCATCTTCATCTTCCCTTCTCCATATTTATCTCCCATTCTAATTTCTCCACTAACTCTTCTTAATCTCCATCTTCCCTTCTCTATTCTTATCTTCCATTCTAATTTCTCTACTAACTCTTCTTCATCTCCATCTTCCCTTCTCTACTCTTATCTTATTTTCTCCATCCATTCTTCTCCAACTTCTCTTCTTCATCTCCTCTTCTTCATCTTCCCTTCTCTATTCTAATTTATCCACTAACTCTTCTTTTTATTATTTGTAAAATAATCCTTCAAGAGTTAGGTATTTGCACTCTAGTCCTTGAATTTTAAGTATTTACAATTCAGTCCCTGAAAAAATATATTTCTTTAAGTCCAAATCTCCTCACAATTTTTGACACACCAAAATTTACCACATGTCAAATTTAAGCTCATTTCTTGTCGCTGAAAATAATGCATAATTTAATTAAAGCCCTTTTGCAAAATTAAGTCATTCTGGGTATAATTGGGCCAAGATGAAAATTTAAAATATTAGAAGACAATGTCACAACTCATAAAAAGTGAAAGTTAAAAATAAGTTGACTCAAATTAAATTTTTTTAGGCCCAATTCGAGATTATACTCGTGAAGGAACACGTGACTCGAATTGGATTTTTCTGAATTTGCGATGGCCAATATGAAAATAGATTTAAAATAAAAATATTAACTATCTTTGTGTATTTTTTTGGCCTCAAATGTTATTTTTCCAAAATTTTCAAATATTTTTGTATTTTTTTTTAAAAAAATTAAAATATATATAATATGAAAAATTATTTTTTGGTCAAAATTCGTTCCCTAGTCTTGGCTAAGGTTCCCAAAGTTGATTTTTTCAATTTTATGAATTTTTATGGATTTTCTATTAATTTTCGAAAATAAATAAATAAAAAATACGTAAAAATACTGAAAATATGAGAAATCGTTTTTTGGTCAAAATTGGTTCCCTAGGCTTGGCTAAGGTCCCCAAAGTTGATTTTTCAATTTTATGAATTTTTATGGATTTTTTATTACTTTAGTAATAGAAAAAATGATTAAAAATCAGGTGTCAACAAGTACAAAGGACAAATACATGTGTACGGTTTTGGGGGGAGGGAGTGATTCCCAAAGTGAGAGAGCACGAGCAAGGTGTGGCTCCTAACAAATTTTTAAGATGGTTGAGGGTGAAGAATAATGAAGTTCTAGCCTCTCTTATCGAGTAGATGAAGCTCAAGCAACTATGGCCTGAGCTTCTTTGAGTTTGCCCGTGGTCCCTCTTTGTCAAGCACAGCGATGACAACTTGAATTTCAGAGAATTCGATGCCATAACCACTTGAGTTTCCTCTCTCTGTATCTTGTTTTTTTTTGTTTTAATTTTCATTACTAATGTGAGCAATGTCGCATAAAAGATAACAAACCATAATAGAAAATTAGTAGCAGCATCCCGTTCAACAATCGGATTGTTTACGTCAGCCAATATTGACCAAATATTGATGGATTTTCTAAGGAATTAATTGTGTCCCGTTAAAAAAAAAGGATAATTTTGAATAAAGAAAAATGTAAACAAATTACCTTGATTTTCAGGTGGGCAAAGTATAGAGAACACAAAACACCCCCCTCTTTTCTTCTAAAGAGTTTCTCCCTATCCCCTGGTGAGAGAGAACCCCAACCCCAACCCCCTTTGTACCCCTATGGCTACCCTCCACTCCCCCAACCTCTTCACGGCTAATACACCTAGTGAGGACTGGGGATGATTCCCCTTGCCTTGGAACCCCCTTCAATGCATTCCTATCCCTCAGTCTCGGTTTCCTCCCCTGACAGTAATGTGTGCCTCTCCTCCTCTGACACTTTCTTGCGTGTGGGCTTCAACATCTCTGGTGGGTCTTGCTTTCCTTCTTTGGAACTTTGGGTCTTCTTGGTGCTCCTTCACCAGTTAGGGTTTCCTTTCCACCTCCATTGGTTTCTTTGGCGGGCCCTCCACCCGCATTATAGTAAGTTTAGCTTCTATTGCTTAGTTGTTGTCATCCATGTGAGTAAGTGCTGTGTGTACTTGGGAGTATCATGGAGGAATCAAACAATGATAAAATGCAAATGTGGGCCCCGTGAAATATGTTGGGTAACTTGTGGGCGGCGGAAGATGAGGTAGTTGTTAAAGTGGATATCCCTGTGGCAAAAATAATGGAATGCAACTTTACCCTATATGGAAAGATTTTGTCCAAACCTAAGGTTAATTTCCAATCTTTCATTAGCACCATGAAGAAAACATGGAAGGTGGAGGAAGTTGAGTGTACAACTTTGGAGATGGCCTACTTTCATTTAAATTCAAAGCAAAAATCAAGAAGAGGCAAGTCATTGAGGAAGGCTCTTGATGCTTTTCGTGAGATATTCTCTTTCTTAAGCAACGCAAGTTGGATATCTCTGAACATTGCTATAAATTTACCCACAACGCATTCTAGGTTTAGCTATCAAGTACCCCATATTGGCGAGTTCTGGAGAAGGTCATACACGATGTAGCTTCTAGTGTTAAAATTGAAGTCATAGGAAACAATCCCCACAAGATAGGCAGGGCTAAAGTATATATGGACTTAAACTCACCACTAAAATTTGGCATGATTCTCTCCCAAGGGCAGAATAAGTTGTGGGTAGATTTTCACTATGAAAGACTACCAAATTCTTGCAACTCACGTGGATACATGGGACACTACACAATTGACTGCGAGATCTACCCTTATGAGAAATTAGAAATGGGAAAGAATGAGGTGAGTAGGTTTAGGAGCTAGTTAAGGATAGAAGCAAAATCATCCAATCCCTTTTGGACTCTCCACTACGGTGATAAACCCATACAGACCCAAGAAGAAGAGACGATTCCAAAAACCCCTTTGAATGCTCTAGCTGGGGACATAAATCAGGCAGATCTAGGGGGAGCCACAGCAAGGCCAGTTCCAAACAGCATGTAAGGAAAAGATGCTCAAATAGTTTATGCGGGGATCCAATTAATATTAGTTGTCGATGCAAATAGCGATCTCTCCCCGTCCCAGGGCAAAATGAACTGTCGCGACCTAAAATTCAATTTTTAGGTTAATGGATTACCAGATTAATTAATTAAATTAACTAACCTATTTCGAGCTCTCCCGAGCTCTACCAAATCGCAACTTTGGTTTTTTTTCACATGATTTAAAATTTGGAGTCGCCACTAATCATTTTTGATAGGTTGATTAGAAACCTAAGTAACCTAGCGGGAGAACTAAATTACTCCTGCGAGCCAGAGATTATGAGTTCGGAGACTTGGTTACACTAGTTAATTAAAACTAATGCCCTTTCGGTACCTTAATTCCATGGATATCCTATTTTGGCAATTCTCGCTTGGTTTATTCCTAAGGCCTGGTAAGGTGTTCTTTTTTATGTTTTTGTTTTTTAAAATGGAATGCATAAAGGGTATGAACGAAAACATTGACATACGAATACGATACACAAATACGGACATACAAATATGATATACGAATACGTAGATATGCGAATACGTACGTGACATGCGAATAACATTCGTACGTGACATGTGAATGACATACGTACGTGACATGCATATGAATACAACATGCATACGGGATAGACGAATGCAAATACGTATGTGACATGCGAATGACATACGTACGTGACATACATAAGCATACATGACATGTATATAAATATGACGTGGTATGCATACGACATGCATACGGGGATAGATGAATACGAATATGTACATGACATGCGAGTACGAAGACGTACGAATATGATATGTAACATGCGTACATACACCATACAAATACGTGACATATATATGTGACATGCATAGTGATATGTGTATGTAAATACATACATTTCAATTTAGCCCATAAAGGGCAAAGTCGTCATTTTGAAAAGAGGGGATAAAACCCTCATTTTTTGAAATTTTTGATTTTTCTGAATGAATATGCATGGGTTAATAACATATCATAACAGACAAATGTGGATTTGCAAACGTCGCATACATGACGTGCATACGAGGACAAATAAATACGATATGTATATATGAACATACGGATAACATGGCGAACATGCGGATAACATGGCAAACATACATGAGACATACTACATGAGATGCACATGAAAGGCATTTTTTTTATTTTCAAAATTTCCTTTTTTTGGGTTTTTTTATTTTCTACATTTTTTGTATTTTGGATGTATTATAAAAGAATGCAAAATCACCCAAAGCAAACAAAGATGTGAAGATAGAGCAGGTAAAGTAAAACTACCCTAAGGACAGTGAAAATAAAATCCGCAACTCGTCGGGTGAATAATTACAGACCAATTAAATAAAACTCGAGACATGATCGGAAATACAACAAAAATGGACCAGAATGGACATCGGTCAAACACCCGTCGCCAAGCCTCGTGGGTTGGGAGTACAACAAAACGGACCGGAATGAACATCGGTCATCCTCCAGTCTTCAAAGCATCGGGCCGAAAGCCAAATGAAAATAATGAACTATCCAATCGGACATGCACAATCACCAATGAGTTAAGATAATTCAAACGCTCAAAGAAAGTTTAACGCGTGCTGATTAAACTTCATTGAGACCATTTTTTTTTTACATTTTCCAATGCATTAACACAAAAATACGAATTAAACCATACTGTCCATGAACATTCTTAGGGAGAAAGCAGTAACCATAAAATACAAAAGAAATAATGAAATGTATGCAAAAATTCTGAGATTTTTTATGTGGATGGGAAAATGTGTCGTTGACAACTTTCATGTTTTACATTCTTATTGAAGAGACACTCATTTTCATGTAGAAAATGGTCTTTCATGAGAGCTCAGCAGCAAACAAACAAATTTCACAAAACAGACATACTTCAGGATTAAGCTCAAATGGACACTCAAATCTCAAAATTAATGCACCAAACTTTCCAATTTACTAAACAAGACCCCAATGAACAACTTTCATTTTTTGTGAAGTTTCAAAAGAAGACTCTAAACATGAGATAACTACGAATCAATATGACCACGCACAGAAAAAACACTCAGACTCAAGGACGACAACAGAATTGCATGATTTCATTAATTGCATTAAAAATATGAAACGTGCATGAATATTTTTGTATTTTTTATATGTTATGAATTAAGATCTTATGAAAAAATGGCATGAAGAGGTCTTTATGAAACAAAGTCTAGAATAACCCATGGAAAATCATTTAGCGTGAAAGGTCAGATCAGAAAAATTCCATCTCAGGTTCAGATCACCATATTTCCAGATTTTTGCTTTCAATTTCGGGACCTTGTTGACATAGCAAACGACGTCCATTTTCGCGCCATAATATATCAAATCGAAGATCTCGAAGTCATCTACGAATGTTTAGTATATTTGTTTCCGAGATTTCATCATCTAGACATAGAAAATCTAGTTACAATACCACTAGGTGTGCTGATCCGAAAATAAAAGTCTGTGAACTTACATCTCAAAGCATTCCCCCCGGAATCTGCAAGAACTTCCCCTCTCCCTCCACGATGTGGCCTCTTCTATCAATAAGTGCAGATGAAGTTGCGGAGACACGAAGATACAGGAAACACAAGCAGAGAGAGAAGAAATGGAAGCGAGAACCGAAGAAAAATCCAACTTCAAAAAAAATCTGAACAGACTTAGTTTTGAAAGAGGATGCACCGTCGAAAGACGATCTTCTTGGTTTCCTCGATTAGTCAGGCTGAATCTTCCTCTTCTCTTCAGTCCTCTCTCCCTCTATTCTTCTTCTCTGTTTTTCTCTCTCGGATAAAAAAAATCCTCCGTGAACTCTCAAAATATCCCCCGCTCCTCTGTGTATTCTTTTTAATTTGAACGTCTCTCTGGTTTTTTTTAGTGCAAACCAAAAACGATCCCTCCATCTCAACCTCCACCCTCGGTTATATATCCATTCTTTTCCTAGTCCCGTCTTGAAAGTTCAACGCCCCTTTTCACCGAAAGCTAATTCTTCTTTCATCATGCCTAATTCCTTTAAATCATTTCCCTTTTGGGTTAGTGATGACCGTTCAATCTCTATTGGACTGCACTCACTTGCTTTAAGCATCCGCTTTTATTGATGCGTTGCATCATCTTCTTTCACCTCCCTCGAACGCCGAATCTTCATTTCATTTTTTTATTCCAATTCTCAGACATCATTATGTTTCATCCATTTGGGGCGCCACTTTTGATAGCCAAAAAGCATTGACTGAGCCTACGAGAGATTAAATCCCCAGCTCATCTCCATGATTCATTCATTTTTTATAAAGCTTCTCCCCTTTCCTGAGTGCTTTCGGTTCTCTCTTTTGCAAGTGGAATCTCCACCCGTTTTTTTTATGCGCATGGTGGGTGCTCCTCCCCAAAGTCATGATGAAGACCTTCCCTTTTGATTATTCTCCATCATGGCCGTGTGACTCAATTCAATCGGCCCCTTCTTTTCATGTGTAGTCTCTTGGACGTGTAGCAATCATGGAGGTCCTTCCTTGTGATAAGAGGCAGCTCACAACTTGATTATCATGCAAAAGGAAACTTTGCTGCTAGTTCAAATTAAGATGCAAATTCGTGCACGTTTAAAAGTTAAAATGAGCTAGATGCAAATTACATGCAGAATGATTTAGTTATTTTTGTAGGGACTAAAGCTAGTCTCTAATTTTTTTATGAAATAAATGATTAAATGAGAAATCAAAATTTAGGTGTCAACATGAACAAATGTGGATTTAAATCCCAACCCCTAAAGAAGTTGAGAAGGGCTTATCCTAAAGACTCACAGGTAGCTGAAGGGTCTTACATCAACAAGGATATGCTCCTCGAGACCCCTATCATGTTAGCTGAGGAAAGGAACGAATGGGCTTTGGTGGTTAGCCCTAATAAGCCATTGACGATTATATGAAGCTTTTGAGCTGGAACGTTTAGGAGCTAGGTACTCCCCTAACATGCCAGCATTTGCTAGCCATTATAGCTCAAGAAGACTAACCTTGTCTTCCTAATGGAGGTGAAGAATAAAATGACAATAGCAAACATAATTATTAGAAGATTAAACTTTCACTTCTTGGTTAGAGGAAGGGCATGTTGAGGTGCTAAATAGTATATATAATTTCTTTGATTTGTCCTATGGGATCAAGAATAGTGGGTACACTATGTGGGTCACCTTTCTAAGTGCCCCCAATGAGATCCAACACAGAAACCAATTATGGCTACAAATCAAGAACATTCACGTAGCAAACCAGCCCCCCCAGATATATGCCGAAGATTTTAACAAGATTTTATATTATTGGGAAAGCGTGAGGCTGATCATGCCAGATTAGTGGCCTTCAATGAATTCATTAATAGTTGCTTCCTTATGGATTTGGAGAGTAAGGGGTGCACTTTTAACAATAGAGAAGGAGACACACTAGTAAAGGAAAGATTGGAAAGAGCTTTATGCAACATAGATAGGAGGGTATTGTTTCCAAATGCATAGGCTTATGCTTTGCTGGCTATTGGCTCGAACCATAGCCCCGTCCTACTCAACCACTACCCAACATTAAAAAAAAAACAGGAAGAAAGAGTTCAATTTTGGAACTTTTTGGGTTAAGAATGGGGAATGCAAATAGATTATTCAAACAGCCTAGAATGGACAACATGGCACCTTTGATAGATTCCACGATAAAGTAAAAAAAAAAGGTCACTGCTGTATTGTGGAAATTGAGTAGTAGAAAATTTCCTAATGCTAAAGCTCAAATAAAATTCCCGAAAGACAAAATTACAAAAGTTACAAATCACCTAGGAAATCCGTCATATAGAGAAACTTCCAACCTGATTATTATCGAGATTGAAAGGCTATAGAGACAATAGGAATTTTATTGGTTCCTCATGAGGTCTCGACTTAGCTGGCTCAAGGGGGTGATTGAAATAATAAATACTTCCATGTAATAACCATTCAAAGGAGACAAAGAAACAAGATCTCTATGCTGCGAATTAGCAACCGGACCTGGTCTCGAGACCAAGAACAACTCAAACAATACATCCAGAGCTACTATAAGAAGCTTTATGAATCTATGTGCCCTGAAAATTTGCTGCCTATCATGGAGGACTGTCCTATTCTATTCTAAGGGGGATGAACAACACTCTAATGGCCATAGTTTCTATTGAGGAAGTAAAAAATGCTTGGGAGCTACCAATGCACCTAGTCTGGATGGCTCAATGGGCAGTTCTATCATAAACATTAGGAGGACATTTAGATTAATATCTACCAGCTAGTTAGGGGTTTTTTCGAGTCAGGTTAGCTAAAACTTGAATTGAATGCAACCCAAATTGTGCTCATTCCCAAAACTACGAACTTGGAATGCATCTCTTAGTATCAACCCATTAGTTTATGCAATTTTAGCTACAAAATCATAGCTAAAGTTATAGCCAACAAGCTTAAAAAATGGCTCATGAGAATTATTGCCTTAGAGCAAAGTGACTTTGTCAATGGTAGGCAAATTCAAGATAACATCCTAGTAGTTCAAGAGGCCCTTCACCAGCTAAGGATGAGGGATAAGAGAAAAAAAAAATTTCAAGTGGTGCTTAAATTAGATATGCATAAAACATTCAACGGGGTCGAATGGTACTTTTTATGTGCCGGTATGTTAAAATGGAGTTTGGTCATCGTTGGGTTACCCTTGTTAGAGAGTGCATTCCAATGGTCTCATTTAACATCAAGGTTAACGAAGAACCTTCTTTATACTTTTAACCTACTCGAGATATTAGACAAGGTGACCTTCTTTCCCCTTCCTCTTTATAATCATGGCTAATTCACTTTCATCCGTATTGAGCAAAGTTGCGGAAGCAGATACTCTAAGGGGTATCAAACTAATTTGTAGTTGCCCTACTCTAATTCACATTTTTATTTACGGACAAAACGATTTTTTGTTCACGATGGAACTATTAAAGAGTGCCAAAACCTGGCAAGTATCTTAGACCAGTTCTGTACATCATCTGGCTAGGCCATTAATTTGGAAAAATCAGGGGTTTATTTTAGTAAAGGCTACCTGAATCACTTGAAGAGGAACCTAGCCTCAGAACTGGGGGTACCAGTCATTGATAAGACAGGGAAATACTTAAGGATTCCTTCTAATTGTGGTCATTCAAAGAATCAAATATTCACTTGGATATTAGCGAGAGTTAACATGAAGTTTGAGGGGTGGAAGGAAAAATTACTATCCAAAGTAGGTAAGCGAATCATGATCAAAATGGTTTTCTAGGCTCTTGCATAGTATGCAATGCCTTTTTTCAAGATTCCTATCGCAGTGTGCAAAGCAATAAAGTAGAAGACGACCAACTTCTGGTGGAAGCAAAATTCGTAGAAATTTACTCCTCACTAGAGAAAATGGGAGACCCTAAAGAATAGTGGGCTGAGTTTTAGAGATCTTATCACTTTCAACAAGGCAATGCTGGAAAAGCAAGCCTAGAGACTCACTCAGAATCCATCATCGATTTGGAGTGAAATTTTTAAGGGGTTTTATTTCCCTCATTGTGACCTATGGGCTGCTAAAAGAGGAGCTAAACCCTCATAAGGCTGGCATAGTCTACTTATTGGTAGGGGTTCTATTGGCCATGAGATCAGATGGGTGATTAGTGATGGAAAAAGAATTAATATTAGAGAGCAAAAGTGGCTAGCTTCAACAGTTTTAAGAGGTCTTGCAAACAGTAGCGACCCCTACACAGTGGCCGAGCTAATCATCCTAGCGACCAAATTATGGGATGAACAAAAACTAGCTCTCTTTTTCTAGAACACATTGTGATTGAGATCCTAAATATACCTTCAACCTAATCTCAGTAGGGGATCACCAGGTGTGGATAGGTAATGCTAATGGAGAGTATACAGTCAAAATAGACTACCATAAGCTTAGATCATCAAACCAATAACCCAGCCACGATTTAGCTATCACCTCCTATAAACCCCCTCCCAATCTCTGGAAAACTATATGGAGTGCCCCCAACCTTGCAAGATGAAGTTTTTTTTATGTGGAAATTATGCCAGAATGCGTTACCTTCTAAAGCAAACCTATTTAAGAGAAAGATTCTTTGTCCTGTATGTTGCTGAGCCCCTGAGACTTTGGAACATCTTTTCTTGCTCTACGATTAAGTGAAGTCCATATGGAAAGACCTAAGAATCAAGTTAGACACTTCCCTCTTAAAGGTCAGAAGAATGGATAAGTATGTGGGAGATAACCTTTCCCATCAAAAGTGCAAACAATCTCTGGATCTAGCCGAGAACATATTTTGGCTTCTTTGGAAAGAGTGCAACAAGTTCGTTCTCCGTGACTAACCCCCCACCCAAAGTCAATAGTGGACACAGTTGAATTGAAGCCACTAATTACATGAGATCTTCACCAAAGAAGCAGTGTTGGAGTGAAAAGGAAGAAACTTCATTTGCTCATTAGACTCCCTCGAAATAGGGTCACTGGAGCTTCAACATTGACGACTTTTGGATTGAAGGTTAGCAGGAAGGATCCATCGTTGGTATATGTTGAGACGCAAAAGGAAGCATCATCACCAACTTCATGAGTAAAGAAAAGGTCAGATTTGTGTTAGAGATGAAAACCCTAGCGGCTCTACTGGTGTTATGTAGTTTAAAGAGAGAGAAGGAGAAGGCTTAAGAAACCTGCTTTGAACATAGTAAAAGTCATCTCTTCGTACAAGGTGTTGAGGAAGTCAAGATTTTCACTGACAACTTATTTATCCTCTCACATCTTGCCAACTCGGATGATAGACCTTGGGTCTTTAGGTCCTTGTTACATGATTGTAACAATCTGGTAGACCCACTTAAGAAGGTAACTATGGCCCATACCCCCGTGAAGCTAATGAAGCTATAGACTAGCTTGCCAAAACCCATCGTAGAAAAGCCCTCATGTCTAATTGGATTATGTACCCTCCAACCTTTATGGGATTTATTATGTTTGGATTTTGTTAACTCTAGCTTATGTAAGTCTATTTTTTCAGTTTGAATGAAATTTGCCTTTGTGACCAAAAAACTTAAAGTATAGGGAACAATCAAACAAATTACTTTGGTTTCATGATAAAGTTTTTTTTTTTGAAGATAAGATATGTATTAGCTTTCAAAAATGCGCGGTTACAAGGAAAGGCGAGACATAAAAGCCTTGCACCAAACATGACAACAGAGGGTGTCACAAATGTTGCAAAGGTGTAATGGCAAAGGAAAAGCACTGAAGCTAACAACATCAGCAGCCCAACAAAAGATAAGAACGGGCGGTAAAACAACCACAAAGAAGCTAAGGAAAGATAGTAGGAGAGATGCCCCAATTCACTTGGATCCTGTTGTTGCTTGGAGAGTCTTCAACCGGTTTAAAGGATAACCCTCTATCCTAACCAGCTTGGACAAGTGGGAGCGCATGGACAGCATGAAGTAAGGGCGATCACGAAGAAGGGCGTTGTTCCACTTGATCCAAATAGCATAGCAAAGTGCAGCAAAGGAGAAGCCGGTAATACCACCACAAAAAGAGGAGCGCTTGAAGGATCGACCAATCCAAAACAAGGGTGTCCTGCCAAGATCAATCACACCAATTTAAGTTCCAATTGGTAGCCCAAAAACGGGCAAGGGAGCTAGTGAAAGAGCACCTAAAAACAAATTGGTCAATAGAGTCGGTTCTGCAATAGCAGAAGGCACAAGTCCCTTCGATAATATAATGATAGTAGAGTAAATAGACTTAAGTGAGTAGCCTATTAAGAGAAATCAACCATAACAAGAAAGCATATCTTGGAGCAAGGCTATTGTTCCAAATAAAGGAACCCCAGGGAACCTTCGGTCACTTCTTACAAATATGATCCCACACCAAGGCTATAGAGAACGTATCGGTATTGTTGCATTGCCAAACCAAAATGTCCCACTTACCTTCAACCAGCAAAGGGAAATCAACCATCCAGGAATTTAGCACATTGAGAACAACAGACGGAAGCCACGAACCAGTAAAGAAGTCATGAACAGAGGCTTCACGCAGGATACTAGAGATATAGATATCTCGGTCCGAAAACAGAAGGTGCAGAGCGCCCCGATAATACCAAAAATCAAACCAGAATGAAGAGAAAGCTCCATCACCAATCCTCATCTTGAACATCGTACGAAATTCATTACGTAAATCAAGAATTTTTCTCCAAGCCCATGAGCAAAAGGTAGGTTTGGGAGAGATCCAAAAGTTCCTTTTCTTCAGGAAATTAGAGTGAATCCATCTACACCAGAGAGACTCTCTATCTGAGAAGAGCACCCAAATGTGATTGAGCATTGAAGCCCTATTAAAGTCACTAAGACGACGAACGCCTAGACCACCTTCATCCTTAGGACGACACACATTTTGCCACATCACTTTCACTCCCCCAATACCCAATTCCAAGAAATTCCATAGAAATTGTCCATGAATCTTCTCAATTTTCAATAAGACGGCCTTAGGAAGAGTGAAAACACTTGCCCAATATACTTGATAGCATAGAGGACCGATTTAACAAATTGAACACGGCGAGCAAAAGACAAAAATCGTTGAGACCAAGAGCAAGCTCTAGCGGTAATGGCATTAACCAACGAAGTGCCATCCGATTTGCTCAACCTAGCAGTACTAAGAGGAACTCCTAGGTAACGAAAAGGGAGTGTACCTTCTTGAAACCCAAAGAGGTCCCAAATAGCTTGTTAAGAAGGGACGGATCCACCAGAAAAAAAAAATTTCACTTTCGCTGGCATTAGGCTTGAGTTCTAACCAGTTCAAAAATAAATCTAGCCCATTCTTGAGAAGAGTAGCCGAAACCAAGTTTGCCTTAGCGAATTGAAGCATATCATCAGCAAAGAATAGGTGCGTCAAATAGGTAGATTTACACCTCCAATAAAACTTGAATCCAGGTTGCCGAGTTCAACCGTTGAGGATACCGATGAAGATTTCCATAGCGACGGTGAAAAGGTAAGGAGATATGGGGTTGCCTTAGCGAATGCCCCGACCGTTAGCAAAGAAACTGTGAAGGTCCCCATTGATGACAACCAAGAATTTAGGGGAGGAGAGATACTCCATAATAAGCAAAACAATCTTAGGAGGGAAGCCGAAGGCTTGAAGAACAACCTTCAAGAAAGACGAGTGAGTGGTATCATATGCCTTTTGAAAGTCCACCTTAATGACACATTTAGGTGAATATGGCTTATGATGGAATCCCACAAATAACTCTTGAGAAAGCAAGATATTGTCAGCAATTTGCTGCCCCTTGACAAAAGGATTTTGGGGGGGGACTAATGATAGAAGGTAGTACACTAGCAATCATATTAGCCAGGATCTTAGTAATGCACTTATAGATTGTATTACAGCAGGCAATGCACCGAAAGTCAGTCATAGATGAGACATTAGGTACCTTCGGAACAAGCGTAAGGATCGACGTGTTGGTTTCCATAAGTAAGAAGCTAGAGCAAAAGAAGTCTTCGATAACCAGTGTTACCAAGGGCCCTACAATGTCACAAGTCGTGGTAAAGAAATCAACGTTAAGACCGTCAGGTGCTGGGGCCTTATCTTTCGCAAGGGAGAACATAGTATTCTTGATTTCAATGTTGGTCACATCCTGGGTAAGAGACTGAGCTTGGATGCCATCCAAGGTATGTGGAAGACAAGCCAAAATATCCTCCATGACTGGTCGAGAAGTAGGAGGACCTACTGCAAGTAGATTCTTAAAACGAGCAACAATATGTTGTCGGACAGCAAGTAGATCATCGACAACCGAGCTATCTTGGTCAGGAATCGAGAGGATAAGATTTTGAGGTGCCTTTTATTGAAAAAATGGTAGAAGTACGCCGTGTTAAGATCCCCCTCCTTAAGCCACATGATTCTAGATTTTTGTTTAAAGAAGGATTCTTCTTGGAGTTTAAGCTCACAGAAAACCGAAAGCTTTAACTTTTCAAGGTTCGCTTTCTCTTGGTTAAGAGGATCCGTAGCAAGATCATCTTGGATCAGTTTGAGGACTGCTCTAGCCTCCTTAGTGCGGGTTGAGATATCATAGAACGACTATATTCAGTTGCTTGAGCCAGCATTTTGGTAGCTTGAGCTTTTGACACAGCATATGCATGGGAGAGCTAGTGAACCGAGACTCCCAAACCTAGGATACAATGGCCAGGAACGTAGGATGGGATATCCAAAAGTTGAAGAATTTAAAAGGCTTCCGAGAGCGCACCTGGTTGGCAATCTTGATGACCATAGGTGAATGATCCGAGACACCTTTGGCTAGAAAGTTGGCCTCAGAGAAGGAGAAACTAGAGCTCCAACGGTCATTAATCAAGACCCTGTCAATCTTCCTTTACTTCCGCAGAGGTCCAGAAGATGTGGATTAAGTAAAACGATGACCACATATCGCAAGTCGTCAAGGCCAGCTTGGTCAAGACAAGAATTGAATTCATCAAAGGCAGGGATCCATAAGTTGGAGCTGCTCATTCTATCAGATTCATAGCGAGTAGCATTGAAGTCCCTAGCAACAAGCCAAGGATCAACTGCAAAAAGAGTACTAGACTGGATAATGTCAGCCTAGAGAGATCTCCGAGAGACAAAAGCGTGATCTCCATAGACTACCGAGAAGTAATAAGACTAGGACAAAGTCAAGACCTACATTTTACAGTGGATGACCTACAAAGACATAGAGCAAACATCAAGGTCTACAATATTTGGGTTCCACCCGACCCACATTCTGCCCTCAGGGGAGTGAGAGCAATTGGAAGTCCAACGCCAACCCAATAAGAGCTTAGACAAGATTTTAGCAAAAAGGGATGGGTTAACCTTTGTCTCAAGAATGCCGATACAAGAAAGGTTATGATTCTTCACAAAAGAGCGAACTTGAAGATGGTCCAGAACGATGAAAATGTCCAGTTTTGACGGTTCGAGATCATCTCCCTTCATGAAGGAGGGAGCTGATAAATTTCAAGGGATACTCGGGAGGAGCTCCACCAAAAGAAAGAGGGATGGTCAGGGGCTTGGCGATGCCAACACCGGGGGCCAGCCAGTTCGAGGCGAAGATAATGCCTATCGTAATCATCTCCTACATAATGGTCGCGATCGGCGGCCTCATGTTTGACTACGACGTCGGGGTTCAGGAAGAGTCACGTCAATGCCGGATTTCCTAAAGAAATTTTCCCCGGTCGTGTACCGAAAAACCCAACAGTTGGGGGTCTAGAGCAACTGCTACAATTACGACAGCCAGGGGCTCCAGCTGTCCACCTTGTCGCTGTACCTCGCTGGGCTGACAGTGACCTTCTTCGCGTCCTACACAACGAGATGGCTCGGGAGGCAGCTCACCATGCTCATCGCCGGGATTCTCTTCATCCTCGGGGTCGTGTTTAACACGGCCGTCCACGACCCGGCCATGCTAATCATCGGGCGGGTCTTGCTCGGTCACGGCGTTGGCTTTGCCAACCACGCGGCACCATTGTTTCTATTGGAGATCACGCCGACGTGGATCCAAGGAGGGCTCAACACACTGTTCTAGCTCAACATCACCATCGGCATCCTCTTCACAAGTCTCGTCAATTACGGTACTAACAAAAAAAATAAATGGAAAGTTTGCGAGGTTGATAGAGCATCTCATAAGCCTGACACTGAAGATGTCTTCATGGATGAATACGAAGCGCCAGTAACATCTAATAATGAAACAAAAGATGAGCCTAGGAGCTGGACACGTAGTTCTTTGGACAGCAACTACCATGCATTTCGTTATCCTCTTAAGTATAGACACACTTTCTCGAGAAAATCTCAGTTTTCATGGAAAGTCCGATGGTAGCTCCATCTTCGCCATGTTTTGCTCAAGATGAGTTAAGCGTCTAATGCCAGGTCGATTGACAATGCCTCGAGTTGGGAGATCTCTAGTTCGGCTTTCGCGGTAAACTTTGCGAGCTCGAGCTCGAAGCTCTCTTCCCAGGGGTTGCATTCATTCTTGAATCTGCATGCATGGAATATCATCAGGCTCGGAGGATATATCTTACAAGATTGAGTAATTGTTAGCATGGAACGCTATGCTCCGGCATATCTAGTCCAGCCCCCAAGTGTCCTTGGCAACCAGCCACACATTGTCCTGGACAGTCTCTCTATTCATGGCCTGGGTCTGGTGCATCCAAAGAAGGTGTTCAACTTCTACAACCAGCTTTGTGTCTACTTGGCTTCATGTGGAGTTGACGGAGTGAAAGTAGACGTTCATAACATCATCGAGACCCTAGGCGCTGGTCACGGGGGGAAGAGTGTCTCTTACCAGCGGCTATAACTAAGCCCTTGAGGCTTCCATTGGTCGAAACTTTCCCGACGATGGATGCATTTCTTACATGTGCTACAATACGAATGGGGTTTATAGCGCCAGGCAGATTGCTATTGTGAGAGCTTCTGATGACTTTTACCCCTAGGATCCCGCGTCTCACACCATAGATATTTCGTCTGTGGCTTATAACACGCTTTGCCTTGGAGAGTTTATGCAACCTGACTAGGACATGTCCCATAGTCTTCATCCAGCAGCAGAATACCATGGAGCTGTTTGCGCCGTTGGAGGTTGCGCAATATGCGTGAGTGACAAGCCAGGCAACCACAACTTTGAGCTTTTGAAGAAGCTTGTCTTACCAGAGGGATCCGCAGAGATGTTGTCGGCATTAGACTAGATATAATAAGAGCTGGAGTCTTCCAAAATGTGAAGCTTGGGATCACAACTCCGACTTTTTCTTATTCTATAAGCGTGTCTCTCTGGATATATGCCATTTCCTGCATGTTCCTAGACTTTCAGGGAACTAATATCTATCTTTGGAGTTCCTTCCTCCCATCGATTTCGATCCTGCCGATTGATACTAAACTTCACCATGTCGTCGCGAAGTTGGCTATTGAAATCATGGATCCCCATCCACCGATGGGAGATCATAAGTTTAACCTGAGGGATGAGCTCTTCTGGTTTGGGAATTTGCCCTCCCCCTGATGATAAAAAATTGAAGCAGCGTGCACAGCCCAGTCACTGTAGAATACCAACTAGCGGCGACCTATTCAATGGAAGTATTTATAGAAGTTTAGTGGAGCCTCCGTTTGGCACGTACTATCCACTTCGCAAGCAAGACTTCAAGCTGCTTTCTGGAGCTCTCATGCAGAAGATTAGAAGGCAAGTTGAGGCTATAAATGTCATCAGCGAAGAAAATTGCTCTTTGCCAATCAAGAAACAACAATTGGTTGAGAGCCAATTCTAGAGGGAACATGTGGTTCACTTTTCTTGGTCTTGATAAAATTGCCAAAAGGAAGACTGTCGTCGCTCTCTCTGAGGTACTATATCGAGGTAAGGAGCAGCTCATCTTTGTGGACCTAAATGCTGACGGTGAAACTCTTGCCTCAAGTTGAAATTTGGCGTCTTTCAGGAGCAGCCATTTATGCCCATTTCAGGTCTGAATTTTGATATTAACTCTCCCTGTTCTGCTCTTTTCGTGTGCTATTGTTTTCTTCTGAGCATTAAAATAGGGTATTAAATTAGGAATGTCTGAATAGTGTTTTTTTTTTATTTGTTGCTTTCTCCTGGTATATTGGTGTGCCCCCACATATTAAATTTGTATAACTGGTTATATTGCTTCTGTATATAATCAGTATCCCAGGTGCTTAAAAAAAAGAAAAAAAATCACCTTTGCCATGTCATCATGCATTGGATGTCACATTTTTCATGTCATTTAGAATTAGATGTTTGGGTTAATCAATTAATTCATCATGTAGAATGCGTGTTAAAATTAATTTAATTTTAATTGCATGTCATATAAGGTTGGTCATGTAGTTTAATCAAAGTCATATGCATTATTAGGATAGATCGCGTTTATATTCAGATTATTTTGCATTGTCAATCTTATTTTAATTCGAAAATACCCAAGAAAATGTCATTCATGTTCATTTCATATAGTATAACTCATGCATACTTTGCCATGCCGTACACATATTCGTATTGTTATCGATTCTGCATATTCATCAAATATATATAATAAATAAATAAATAAATAAATAAAATAGAAAAATAGGAAATACCAAAAATTAGGAAACGGGCCATTTCGACTGGCCAATCCTATTTTTGATGAATTTCCTTCTTGATTTTTCCAAAATGACGATTTTGCCCCTACTGGTAAATTGTCTCAGAAAAATTCTAGAAAATTATCAGAAATTGTGGATAATAAGAAATGACCACATTCAACCGGTTTGACCTGTTTTCACTTCCCGATTCTTGAAAAATGACCATTTTACCCTTCTGATCAATTTGATCCAAATCTTTCCGAGTCACCCCAAATGATTTTTCATGAAATTGGTACCGAAAGGGCGTTAGAGTAATCTAACGTAACCAAGTCCCCGAACTCATTTTCTCTGGTTCGCAAAAATAAATTACTTCTCCCGCTAATTTATTTAGGTTTCTAATCGACCTACCAAGAACGATTAGTGGCGACTCCAAAATTAAAAATCATTTAAACAAAAACCAAAGTTGCGATTCGGTAGGACTTGGGAGGGTCCGCGTTAGGTTAGTTAATCTAATTAACCTGATAATCCGTTCACCTAAAACTTATTTTCGAGTCACGACAGCCGCTTAAACCAAAGTGTTTGAATCCACGTGTCCAATGATGTTAGATATTTAAGGTAGTCGAGATTCACTTTATTTAGAAGCTGAATGATCTTTATGGAGACAATAAAAGAGGGCCAGAAGATCATTTCATTCATTGAGAATTATATTAGAAGGCTAGAAAGTAGTAAAAAATTCTTCTATGAATTGCTTAGCTATCTTAAGATAACCCTAGAGCTTGGCGGGTTCCCCTAAACATTTTCTACTAAGTGGCTCATGCCGAGCAAACTAGG
The DNA here is from genome assembly GCA_016432845.1 of Psidium guajava. Taxonomy (NCBI): domain Eukaryota; kingdom Viridiplantae; phylum Streptophyta; class Magnoliopsida; order Myrtales; family Myrtaceae; genus Psidium; species Psidium guajava. The sequence goes on from CM028228.1 coordinate 39,694,949, forward strand.
TAGTATAATCCCTCGAAGCCTAAAAAGTCTCTCTCAACTTCTCTTCATCAGTCAAAACCATCAACTTCCAATCCGTCATACGCAGTCGATGAAGCTTGTCTCTACGCTAAGCCTTAGTGAATTGAAGTTCAAGGGATCGAATTTCTCCTTGGATAATACAGTTGGGTGTGGAGAGCTTCATACTATGAAAAACATCTGCGGAGTTTCTCATTTGGTGGTTGAAGAGTTCGACACGATAAGCAACCACTACGTTGATTTTGGTAAGATGTTGCAGGCAATTTTGGCTAGACTTATACCTATCCAACCTTCTTGTCAATTGAACCAAGGAGTTGGCGCAAATAGCGATTAATTCAGGAGTCCTAGTAAGAGAAGGATCACTAATGCCGATATCTGCGATCAGTTCTCAAAATGTACGTTTCATTTCAAAACGGCAAATGATAGGGGCAAAACCACCATCGATGAGGGAAAGGACTTCCTGCCAGTAAGCTTTCACGGTGTTGGTTGTCGACTCCTCAAATTTGGAGTGGTGTTGGCAATGGAGGCTTAATAGTGGAGATATGCGCCTATCCTTTGAGCCTCTCTATTTCCTTCTCATTGAAAGGAGGCTGAGGTTCTTCTATTTTGGTGGTTGATCCAACATCCAAAGGAGGCAGTATTTGGAATCCAGCCTGATCAAAATATAAGAATAAGAAAATGTAGACAAAATTGAAAGAACGCTGATGACTTAAAATCTACCTATTCTGCTATTTGCTTTGAAATCTCGCGGGAACTTGCTCTGAATCCCTATTAGCCGTGAGTTGATCGTTGGTTATAAGACTTTGTTCCGAGTCCTTGATAGCTGCAAGTAGATCTTCGACACAGATAACATCCTTACCAAGTTGATGAGGTGGTAATTTGATTTCTCTTTCAGATGCACTCTGAAGTATCACTTGAGTTTCAACCGTGGGATCAACAGCATCTTTGTTGGCGGGGAGAGTGTTGCCAGGAGGATTGACATCTGATATATAAAAAAATGGCGGAGGAACACCATGTGCAGATATATATTTGGGGTAAAATAAACGAGTTCGAATCACTTACCGAGAATGGCAAGAGGAGAAGAGTTTCCATATCCTACAACTTCAAAGCCCATTGGAGAAGGTTCTCTAGAAAGTGTTTCAGTGATCGGTACAAAATTAACCTTAGGAGGATCAAGTAGGAACTCATTCGCCCGGATAACATCGGCTGCTAAGTCTATTGGGGAAGATGGATGTACTTCTGGTGAGTTTAGCTTACATCTCGAAATTACTAAAGTAGTTTTTTTCTGTTTAGACAGACTGGGATCCTTTGCCTCAATTGGAGCAGATTCAGCTTGGTTAGCATCTGCGAAGAAAGATGCACTAAATAGGTTAGGGATAATTTAGATATTCCAATATAAGTGATTCAATTATAAGTTACCTATTAGAATCTTCCGTTTTGAGACCCTGCAATTTTCATCTAGAGAAGTCAAGTCAAGCTAGGAGTTCATGAAGTCGGCGAGGGAGATCACTCAGTCTGGATTTTGCTAAAAATAGAGGATATATTCTCCTTAAACTTTGGCTTGATACTTAGCCCACGAATGAGAGAATATTATGGTTTCATCAGGGGCAAGGCACGAATGGGGCCATGGTATGATTATTGAGGACTCTCGTTGTGACCAAATAACAACACTTGAAAGGGTCGAATTTTTCTAAGACGGCATACCTATTTTTGGTATTGAATGGGTACTGCATTGAGTATAACACGTGCAAAGGGAGACCTTAGACAAGCCCGAATTGGTGAGCACAATATTGGGGAGAGTACATCTCCAAACCAGGTTTGAACTTACTTTTGAGAGAAAGCCTGAGGGGAAGGTCAACAAGGGTTAGCATCTGAAGCCAAAATCTTTTATTTTTATCAGAAAAGTCAAACAACTCAAAGAATTCTAAGCTTCGAAAGGGGAAAACTCTTATGATGACAATGATTTGTGGTAAAGCAAACTGAAGAAATGTTTAAAGCTTGAATCTTCTGAAGGAGTAGGCAAGGGTTTGAACATTAGAAGCTTAGTTCCTCGGGGAATCAAGAAAAAAACAAAAAAAAGAGCTCAGTTTTGTCACCTATAGGAAGGCTGATCCTTTCATTGAAGAATATAGAAGGAAAGTATAGCTTTATCTAGGCTTAAAGGATCTAGAAAGGTCCATAAAATTGCCAATGGTATCTTCTCGCATGGATTGAGAGGCAAAATCTAGGCCTTTGTAAAGAGTTGCTAAGACAAGTCTCCCTAGAGCAAAATGCTTCCCTGGGGGTATATGATAAGCAAGGTTACACAGGTCTTTGCAAACTTGCAAAGCTTGGTAAACAAGTGAAAACTTGGTTAGCCAAACCAAGAGAAAAACAGTATGTTCCGTCGAAGAAACTTCACCCGATATTTTCATATGCTAAGTAATGAAAGGTCCATATGAGGAGTCCTTGAAAGAAGCCACAAAAGGGCATTTCGATAAGTTGCTTTGACAAGGATCTTCACCAAAATTGCTAAGTCCAGTAATAGTGTCTAAAAGAGTGGTTGACGTTGGACCTGAATGAAAGAACAATTAGTGGATGTTGACCAAAAACCAGTAAAAGCCCTTAGCAAGCTATTATGAAGCTGCCAATCGAAGCAACAGAACTCAAGTGTTTCATCAATCCTTGCCTCATGCCAGGTTAGCGCTTTCACAGCCTTAATCTTGTGGTACCATTGAAGAAAATTGAAATTGAAAGAAGGAAAAGATCTAAAGCACGGTGATGCTAACCAGACTCACCTGTTGAGTTTGGCATGTTGGAAAGGTAATTTTTCATCCTTGCACTAAGGGAAGCAACCCCGAACAGACAAAGGGATGCTAGACCTGGAAAGATACAGACCCAACATAATGCGTGGTGAGCTCGACTTGTCAAAATTGAGCAGAGTACCTACAACTAAACCCTTACCCTCACCATTGATCAAGGCTTCATGCCGAGAGATATAATCATCTAGTCAAAGTATTTGTTGATCCGTTGCAGCCATGGAAATGGGTTAGGTTTTTTTCAAGACTGAAGATGGTAGAAGAAAATCCGATCAGGATAAAAAAATCATATCTTGGAAGACGATTTCAGGGTTTAGAAAAGGCGAAGGATTGTAAGAGGTACTTCAAATCGTCAAGAATTCACAATGATAAAGCCAGAGTAAACGAGGTACATTTGACACAAGGCAATAAAAATCCATCGCGAGGAGGCGGCAATATAGGTCGTATGGATTATCAAACACATTGATTCGTCGGAGGAGACTCATAATTCTTTGAAGGGGACATATGTTTATACTGAAAATCAGCTTGGGCCTTAATTGGTCATAGAGCCCATGATTGGTCATAGAGCCCATGAAAAGTCACAAGGCAACATTAAGATATGTGCGTTGGTAGCTAAGGGGGCGCATGATAACCTGCCAGAAGTTACTTCTGGCAGAGAAATCAACTTCTGGAAGAGAAATCACCAGAAATCCGTTTGATAAAACTTCTTCAGAAGCAGAAATCCGTTTGGTTCGTAACATGAAATTTCTACTTCTGAAATCAATTTCTCCACCAGAAGTCATTTTTGAAGAAGTTTTGAGAAGTAAAAAAAAGTTGCTTCTCCACCAGAAGTCATTTTTGTAGCCTTCTCCTTTTGACGTTATCATGCACCGCCACCACCGCCGGTCGCCGCCGCCGGTCGCCGGCCGCCACCGCCAGAAGTAGAAATTTTTTTTTTGTTATCAAACGCCTTTTTTTAGTTCAGAAATCATTTCTGAAGCAGAAGTGAAAAAATCAACTTCTAATTATGAAGCAAAAATAGAGAAATCAATTTCTGCTTCAGAAATGATTTCTGAAGTGGAAGTGTTGTCATGCGCGCCCGATACGGCAAATTGACTCTCAGTTAGGTGGGAACATTGGGTAGATAAAAGCTTAGTTCAAGGGAAATGACACAATTATGTCGGTACGTGACATCGATGATTTTGTAGAGTAGTTAGATATATGTTTAAATCATCTTAAAGATAAGAAGAGCAATTACCGAGACAAACTCGAAAGTTTTGGAATAATGTCCACATAAAGAAACTGCTGGAAATAGTTTTATTTTGTATGCGCTTATAAACAGTTAGATACGGCTCTTTGTAAAGGATCATCAATCAATCAAAAACCTTTCTTTTGCTTTACAATTTATCTTGCCCAGCATAATCTTTCCTACACTTTACTTATCGCACTATTTATCACTTTTTCGTCATTTACTTATTTCATGTTCAAAATCATTACAAGAGTCCGTTTAAAATAATAAATCTTTCTTTGTGGACATTTCTGGCAAAACAGGTATGTATAAGGCAATCACACCTTCACATTCAATTACAATAAAGGGTCATAAAGTCATAGATTGTTTTACGATGCCTTACGATGTTCTTGTTCTTAACTACCGACCAATCATTGGGAGGACAAATACGCATCTGATTTTTCTTTTATGGGAATAAAGTTTTTGTTTTTTGCTTTTCTTTGGTTGTGTCGTGAGTATTTAAGGTAGGTGCTGATCGTGACTCATTGGGTCCCGGGCGTTGTTGCAGAGAGAGAGGGGTGGCGGCGGCGGCGAGGATGGGGTGGGCGATAGCACTGCACGGAGGAGCAGGGGACATCTCGCTGTCTCTGCCACCTGAGCGCCGCCTCCCGAGGGAGGCCTGCCTCCGCCACTGCCTCAAGCTCGGCGTCGACGCTCTGAAGTCCAAGAAATCTCCCCTGGACGTTGTCGAGCTCGTGGTAATCGATTCACGCTAGGTTTCTTCGTGAGCATCACTTTTACGTGTTTCGCGATGGAATACCGAGTTCTTTTAGTTAATAGGCAGAGGAAAAAACAGGAAAAAAGATTTCTTTTTGAGCTGATTGGAGAGTTGTGCTTGTAGATTTCAAATGCCCCATCTGCTTTATTGTTCTTACTTTGTATTTCTTTGTTTTTAGTTTATGATGGTGTTCAAAGCAACGTAATCCCGGGTAAATGAATGATCCGCAGTTTATCATCATACTGAACTTTGAACTGGTGCTTGTGTCCTTGTATGCTCTCTCTCTCTCTCTCTCTCTCTCCAGGTGACACCAGATCTTCCCGTGGCGAGAAGATTTAGTACATCACGTGAGAATTGAGTTTTAATTTTTGGTCAGAAGAGAGAGTTGAGTTTGAGTTGTCAAGTTTTAGCAGTTTGAGTTGTCAAGTTATCAAGAAGGGGAATGAGGCAATAGCTTAGCAGTTTGAGTTGTCTAGTTTTAGTATGAGATCAAGATATTTGATTTTTACTTTTACACACTGTTTATGTAGTGCACACATATCTTAAATCCGGTGTTCTAAACACGGGTATGGCTTGCTTCATCTTGGGCTCTAGTGTCTCTTTGAATACAGTGAATAAACCTGGAACAAGATCGAGAACATCCTAGCCTAAAAAGGGGTTTTGCTCTTGTTGACTGGAAAATTTCTATAGAAGAATTTCAGGTCTTGCTTGAAATTAGTGCTCAAAAACATCAATACACAATTGAAGGAGGTTAAACAGCTTTCGGTATAAGAAACGAAAAGTGAGAGCCAAAAGTTGCTGGGTTTATACCTGCTGATGTCTTGAAAGTCTTGAGACATCTTCCTTGTAGCTTACTGATTGATGACTTGCTTGAAATGTCAAGTATGCTCTTTGAATTTTTCCTATGATGCGTGGCTACAGTTTTCCTACATGCGACTATTCCTTCACTAAAAATTTGGTCATACCCTTCTCACCATGTTCGGGGATAACCAGGTCCGTGAGTTGGAAAACAACTCTCACTTCAATGCGGGCAGAGGTTCAGTCTTGACCAGCAATGGCACTGTTGAAATGGAGGCTTGCATCATGGATGGAAACACAATGAAATGTGGAGCTGTTTCTGGGCTCACCACCGTTGTCAATGCCATATCTTTGGCACGACTAGTCATGGAACGAACTCCTCATATATTCCTGGGATTTGATGGTGCAGAAGCATTTGCGAGTGAAAATGTGAGTTAAAAGTCTTACCAGGTCACTAACTTAAGTGAAGGAGGGTCGATACACTCTAGCATTTCTGTAGTCTCATCAGAACTTAATTGGTGATGAGAAGACAAGGACAAACCTTTTCTTTCTTGCTGTGTTTTCGTATTTCACTAGATATTGCTCATTGATTCTGCCTCTTCTAATTCAATCAGGCCGTTTTAGCTTCGTTAAATCACTTCTGCAAAGATATAAGGATTACGCATGCACATGTTGTATCACACGATGCATTTGAACCTCTGATAGAATTGCCCTTCCAGTTTTCTTGCTTTCCAATTAAGTTAGCTTCTAATCTTGTGTTCGGTTGAAGTTTTAATCTTTGTTGACTTCTCAAATATGCCAGGGTGTAGAAACTCTTGATGCATCTCATTTTATCACTCCAGAGAACATTGAAAGGTTAAAACAGGCCAAAGAAGCAAACAGAGTGCAGGTATTTCCCTCATTTGAATTTCTGTGACCGCAAAATGGATTTCACATCTTCAATCCTTGAGCTCAATTATTCATCACACTAAGTTCAGAGAAATTGGCGAAACAGTTTACTTCCCGTATGCGGTGGTCAACAACTATAGGAAATTCCTTACCCAAAAAAAAACTATAGGAAATGACTTCCTCCACTTTTACATTTTGTGGTGGCTAAAGTAATCACGTCCTTTAATGCCAGGACATTACAAAGCCAAATATATGCTGAATGGTGTAAGGCATCGAATATTCTCTCCTGGGCCATGAGGAACTTGTTTTTCTTGCTTGTTTGGTTCAAGAATCACTAGAGTAGCCAAGTTGGAATTTTATTCTGTGCTCACATTTCTGTCATATAACTGCAGATTGATTATACGCAACCCATGCAAAAGAATGAGGACAATGCCAATCCTGATGGTGACAGCCAAATTGGTACTGTGGGATGCGTCGCTGTTGATAATGAAGGGAATTTAGCTGCGGCAACTTCTACCGGAGGTTTAGTCAACAAGATGGTTGGAAGGATAGGAGACACGCCCATCATAGGGGCGGGGACGTATGCCAACAGTTTATGTGCAGTATCAGCCACAGGCAAAGGTGAAGCTATAATACGTGGAACTGTTGCGAGGGATGTGGCTGCACTCATGGAGTTCAAAGGACTCTCCTTGGAAGAAGCAGCCACCTGCATTGTGAAGGAGAGGGTTCCGAAGGGGAATGTCGGCCTCGTTGCTGTTTCTGCGATGGGAGAAATCACCATGCCATTTAATACGACTGGGATGTTCCGAGCATGTGCTACCGAGGATGGGCACTCGGAAATTGCAATATGGCCTTCAATGAAAGATTGAAATGGTTTAGTTGTTCTGAGCAACATCTTATCTTCGCCATGATCAAATGCTCGTGGTATATACGTCTTGTAAAAGAACCGTGCTCGAAAGATTGTCCAATTTGTGAATGTTCCAGTCTTGTACCGATATACTGCCATTGTGGTGGCTGTCGGGATGAAAGAGTGGCTTTCGACTCACTTCCTCGTCCTTCAAACACTTATTTCCTTCCGCAATAACTGAGTTTAAGTACCTTTGCAGATCTATCAGTAACTTGATCTTTTGCATCGCCTTGCTAAAGTTTCTATTTCTGTATTACTTGCTTGCATCAAGTTTTTTTTTTTTTTTTTTGGTATTGAGTTGCTTGCATCAAGTTTGATCCTTCTTTGGCCGAAAAAGAAAAAAGGAAAAGCTTTGATCCGGAAGTTTGCTCAGAAGGTATTCCGGATTATCAGATTTTACTGCAAATGAGCCTTCTGTCATTTTTGCTTAAAGTCAATCTATTTGTCAAGAGAACCACCGAGCAAGCAGCAGCCTGCGGTCATCCGCAACTGTGTTCTCCTGTGTTGTCCACAAGAGATGAAAGACTGGTGATTCGGTAAAGATGATCCGTGAACAACTTATGAAACCAGTCATATTGCACAAACGTTATCATCCAACAGTAGTTACCAAATGATGGTCAGAAAATCTCTTCTTTTGTTAAAGTCAACCCGATATAAATATTTGCTTGGGAAAAAAAGAAGAAGAAAGAATACAGCATAAGATGACGGAAGGGCAATGGTTTGAAATAAAAAGAAAGTCCACAATCTGTCAAATTATGTTGTCCTCCAGTGAGTTTCGAAAGATATATCTCAGTTGATGGCACATCTTAACCCTTCGGTCATTCGGGTTGAAGATTGAATCTTCTGCATGTATTATCCATTTCACACCACAGAAAACTTTGACAGCAGATATGAAAATAAGGTGAGCTTCGATACGCAGCAAAAGCAAGTAGAATGCCAGCACAAGTATCGGAAAACCATCATTGGTCCACTGTTTCTCCAATAAGAACGGTCACAAAAAATGCCTCCATAGACCAGACGAGTATTGTACGAAAACCGGCAACTTTTCCATTCCCTCTTAAAATGAGATGAGATTATTACAAAATCCACTGTCGAAAGGGGGAAAAAGAATATCTCTATGCTTGTAGAAGGCTAACAGAAAATTCCACCAGAAAAATTTGAAGCCTCATCCCTTCTAATGAATTTTACTTTCTCCTCTATAAAAATAATCCTAATAATTTGACATGTAATTAGGGGGAAAGAAGAAAAGAAAACCTCCTAACAACAGACAAAATTTTTCTGCTTGTAAACCCTATGCTATTGCTGTAGCAGCTAGACGAAAGTGTTGGTCATTGCATGAGCTACCAACAATCAAGAGGTAGAACATTTTATGCTGTGACACAGTCCTGGAGAAACGGATGACTTGTATTCACATACCTTTCCCACAGAAGCTTATACTTGCCGATAACCAACTTGAGCCATGGCTTCATATTGCCATTGAAGTGAATGACAGCTGCGCTCTCTATTAGACGACTATCGATGTTCATGTCATATCCCAAACCCAGTACATGCCATCGCCGATCAAGTGGCTCTGTGAGTCCATAAAAGGCTAAAAGGCCAGGTGGAAGCGTGCCAAGCTTCCACAATGTCCCATCTGCATTCTGCCGTTGCCAATAATGATATCGAGACGTAACATTTGCTTTCCTCCATGCAATCAGATCAAAGACATTCATTCCGAATGCCCACCCACATGCTTGAGGATCAAACTTGGTGCTTATGAGAGGATTCGAAAAATTAAGATACCTGTAGTAGCGATGAAATGCCTCCAGGCACGTCTCCACTGCTCCATTAACGTTTCCATGCAATTCCAACGAAAGCAGCGGTGTCAATTCCTTCTGGACGACAACATCATCTTCAAGAAAAACCACCTTTTCCAACTGTGGGTAGATATCAGGGATGTAAAACCGGAGGTGATCTAGTAAAGATAAATACTTTTGGTTCCACATCTTCGGCTCAGCATCTGCATCCGACAGCTGTTTTACGATAGGAGCAAAAGAAGAATTCAGCCAAGTAAACTTCTCGATATTCTGCACCTCTATGGTCGCTCCTTTGAAGTCATTATGGTGAAACCATGCCTGCATCGCTCCATAACTTACTCCATTCGTAACAATATGAAAGACAAGCTGTTGGGGATGATCAGCATTAGAAACAGTAGAATTGACAACTACAGATGTTGCCAGCAAATTATCAGAGAATATGCAGAAGTGATACAGATTGTTGTCAAAAAGTCGAGGAGAATACACAGTCTCTTCTGCAAGTTGTTGCAGTGATGGGTTCCTAATCCAATCGACGGTGAGTTTGACATTTAGGCAATGGAGGCTTTTTGGTAATGCTTCCGCTGCCAGTTGTCCAAATACTGTGCTCTGAACTATAGCTGCATTTGCACGCTCTTCAAGGGCTTGGATATGGGATTTCATTGTTATTATTGTGGTTGCTACGTCATAGTGCGCATCTTGTGCCTTAAAAATTAGAGAAGATAGGCTTTTGATGATTGGCTCTGCCTCATCTAATGTGATGGGCTCTCCTCTCATTGCAGCTTTTGAGAGTAAGAGCTGGCAACTTCGTATCCTTGAGCTCAGCTCCCATGCAAGGTGGAGGTTGTTGTGTTCCTTTGCTATGATGACATATGCCTTGGCGAGTGTCATTTGCTCTGCCAACTGCCGAGAAAGTGATGTTGTGCTCACTAATTCTTCAGTAAAATTTAAAACCCGATGAGCTTCCTGTCGAGGACTTTCTCTTCTTTCCTGATATACATTGTCAAAATTTATACCAATATTGATTACAATGTCAACAGTACAGGAACAGGAAAGCAATGGGAAGCATTCAATTAAGTTTTGACAGGGCATCAACAGGGAGAAGAAGAAGTGATCATTTGGATCTTAAGCACATCAAAATGATTACCAGCTATACTAGAAACGCTAATCTACACATTTTGGCATTGAACGCTACGCAAAACTTAGCAGAAGAGACAACATATCTAACTCTGCCAAAGTCAACTAACCATCTCAGCAAACCATGGCAAGCATACATCTCTTACGCTCGCTCATAAATCGTCTACCTCTAAGTGCAACAGTGTCAAGAAGCATGATCTAGCTAGTTTCGCAGCCACCTGCCAGACAGATTAACTTCCTCATATTTCCCTGACCTTTTCTTCTCCATCTAATACCTCTTAAAATTCTATAGGTAGAAAGCATAGTTCAGAAGAAAAATTATCAGGACTAAAACCTTCATTGCGGTCACTTGTGCGAGTATTAGCCACCAGAGTTATAGTAAGAGGTTAAACTAAACGCAACAGGAACTAAAACCGAGAGATAGAACGTCCACAAGTTAGCAGTTCAACCAAAACACAACCAATTCAAGTAAAGAGGACCGGAGATCGCAAGCTGAAAATCAAATCAAATCCGCAAGAGGCCCCGTAGTGACACCACCAAGCAACTAAGATCAAATTGGTACTAGGGATTTCCCTTTAATTACCGTGGTCAATGAACGAAACAGAATCATCAACAAAGAACCCTGCAATTATACCTGCACAGCTTTCACGTCCCGATCCTCATTTTGATTATGCTGAACCACGAACAACAGCAACCCAGCGAATAAGAACAGGCCAAGAAGAGCCCAGATCCAACACCAATACTTCCTCCGCACTGGGCGCCGGTAATCGGCGGCCCGCCGCCTCATCTTACGGCCACTCCCCCCACGGTTTCACCACCGAATTAAGAATTCACGAGCACCCATTTCCCAGATTCGATCAAAGAAGGCGTCAAAAGGGCGGACCTTCTCGTGCATGCCACACTCGCGTCAAGAACCCATCGGTGCGGCGTGGCGCAATCTAAACACAATCGAGGCCGCAGCGCCACCGATGCTTGAATCCAGGAAGAGACGACGACTGGCAGTGGGGCTGAGATTGGGGAGCTCGACGTGGTGCGAAATTACGTTTGAGCGATTGGCGGGTGTGTAGAGAGGATCGGAAAGAGAAGATCTTTGAAGGGAACCGAGGCTTTCGAGTTGAATTGAACGCGATGGGGATGGAATGGGGTCGAGGAGCGTTGGTGTCAGAAAATCAGTTCCAGTGGGAGGGAAACAGCACAAAGGGCGACGGCAGAACACGAACATGTCATGTGAAACCACGTGCCACCCAGTCACGTTGTCTCGCTTGTAAACAAGGTTTCACAGACACATCCTAGGATTAGGGAATCCATTATCTTTTCAACAACGAAGAGGTCCTCAAATTTGTGATTTTTCCAATCAAAAAAGGGAATTTGTTATCGCCCTTTTTATGGAAAGCTACTAAAATCAATAAAAATCTGCTTTTTAAGGAAAGCTATTGTAATGGTCAAAATCGCCTCTTGATCACGGAACAATGTTGGTTATCGTGAGTAGTTTGAAATTATTTAAGCTCTAGCATCGGGTTACTAAGATAATGATTGATGTCCCACTTTTTACTATTCAAAAAGGCAAGCGGGTTGAATGCTCTTTTTTCATATAAATCATGAGCCATATGTAGCCTTGATAATCGAACTCAGATACTTGTTACTAAAATTACCTCCTCAAACCTTGACGTGTAAATGAGAATGCAAGAGGGTATAGTTCTCTATTAGATGATAGATTTTGCTTTGTCACAATTTTTTGGTGGATTAGATGAGACTTGAATTCTTACCCTTTTCCATAATTTCATTTGTTATCACTCATAATTTCACATAAATACTGCTAAATAGAGGATATGGGCCTTTGATTTTCTATTTATTATGCGCTTTCTAAACCGGAAGCTTGCTTTTTCTAAGTAACGAGGAAGAGGATCCACCGAGAGCCACCTTCACTAGTATTAGGACACCAAGCCCTTACCATGATAAGTAGTTACGGCTGTAGTCAAAAAGATGTAAACATTCAACTAAGGAACTTCTCTTGAAACCCATGGGAAGGTTGACCTAGTGGATGAGGCTTGGGAGTCATTCTTCCCTCTCTTCTCCAATATATCTGCTTGTGATACTATTAACTTTTTCTGGTTGATTAGTAGATGTGTTAATGCTTAATTACCTATTTCATATAAAAACTTACCTACTATATATAAATAATTTGAGAAGCATTTTTCTCCATGAAAAGTTACTAATCAACTTAATGCTGTTTTGTAACCATTAGGTGTCACTGGGAACTTCTTTATAAATTCAATATCAGATATCTCGATTAGTTTTTGTATTTTTTTTTTTCACAATGGACTAATTCCCCCAAAAAAAATCTTCAACTTTATGTCCAACTCCAATTCTATCCTAAAAATTATTTTGTCAGGAAAGAATCTTCAACTTTTACTCTAATCCCAAATCTGCGTATGCGTCCAAGAATTGCCACTGATTTCTTCAAGATTATAAACATCAGAAGGCTATTGTTGTTCCATATAAATATGAGAGTGTTAATGAAGATGCATGCTCTAATAATGAATCTTTGACTGACCTCGATATTGATAATTTTGAAGAAACTTGTAACGATTTATGGATGTATGGGTAGATTGAGACAAGAGTGAAAGTTGGAGTATTTTTTTAAAAATAAAATTTATTCTGGAAAAAATTGGGATTGAACCCAAAATGGAGGAGTTTGTAGGAAATTGGTGCTTTCATGGTGGTATTAGAGTTAGCTTTTTAAGAAGAAAAAATTAGTGAATTTCATAAAAATAAAAAATAAAAATTCCTGCCAACCACTCATTAGTAACTCATCCACATGGTTAATGACTTTGTCATAATAACTCAAAAGTAAGTATTGACGTATCAAGTGATCATATTAGATAACTTTCACAATGTTGAAGTAACTTTTTTGTATCGCAAAAATAACCACACATTTGTCCAATATTTGTAACTCCCACGCATGATAAGTACATTATCATCAATAGCTTTTCATAATAAATGGGAAAATTTTCAAATAAGGGCTTAAAATACCATCATTTTTTAAAAGAAAGCTTAGAATGGATCCTATTTTACATAATAGCTTGAAGTGACAAAAGTAACATTAACTAAAGCCTTGAAGTACTCATTTTAGTTTTAAATAAGAGTTTGATCTTGTTAGTTGGCCAAATATTACAGCTTGTCAAGCACATTTTCGTCCAAAGACAATTTTAAAATTAAATTATTTCTTTCTTTCTTTTTTCTCTTTTTCTCTACGTTGCAACTGATGAGGGCCGGTAACCCTCCCCTAGCCCTCTTCGGGCATTGCCGATGGCCCACCATCGCTTGTGATTGGATAGTGATAAAAAAAAATCATACAAAGTAAATGACATAAATGTGACCATTATTTATAATTTTTCTTAATAAATGACACTTAAGTGTATATTTAATTATGTTTTTGTGGATTGTTATGGGAATCTAACATTTACTATAAAAGGAAGGTGTGTGAGCGAATATGCACGGACATTCGTACAGAGTCTTTTAACCTATTTGCCTAGCACGTTGAGTGATGTAGGGGCTAATTCAATTCAATGGATCAAGTCTGAAGGATCATATTAGTCAAATCCGATTTCTTGTGCAATTTTTAAAGTAATTGAAGAATGTGTTTGCTTCTACTTATATAAACCGTCAGAAAATTCTGACTTTTTTTTTTCCATCGGAATAATATAGTGATTTTAAAAAGTTGTGGAAATACATTATATATTAAATGGCTTGTGAGTTTATAATTTGAAAATTAAAGTGTTCAACGTTTGGTAAAAGTCAAATCTTACTGGGTATTGTGCTTGAGAACTCAAAACTCGACGAACTGAAAATATAGGATCATGCGTAATATGTGTCCTACCTAAAATCTTGTTTGAGCTAAGGTCATGTTAATATGGTTGCATTTTCTCTGCACAAACAATTCATTGAAAAATAAAACTCATTAGCTTATTTCCCTACTTGCTAAAATATATGAATAATCATGTCTTTGTCTTTGTCTTTGCTTGGCAAAAGATAATACATAGACATTGTACAGCAAGATGCTAGTACAAATATTATATCTAATCTTGGCCTCTCTCAATCTAAAAAGGTGGTTCAAAAGACGAAGCTCTCCCTCGTACTAATAAATCAACTCCAGCTCCTTGGGCTTGCACATGTGACTATGGGGTCCAGATTTATTACTAATCTGATGTCTGATATCAGTATTAGGTGGTTCGTGAGTCTCTCACTTCAAATGTTCTTTTAAAGGATGAGGCTTTCTTCACATTTATAAATTGACTATCAGTCTCTTCTACAATTGATGTGAGATAACTCCAACAAAATTAAGGAAGAAAGATATAATATTTCGAATATATATATAAGTCAATATATATTTATTGGCAATTGCAATAAACCCCGTGGCTTATTCTAATTGGAATAGATCATAAACTATTCCGGGCCAGTACTTATTTATTTATATATAATTAAGCTAAAAGCCAAAAATTCTTGTGACGCTTGGTGGTGATCAAGTACCCACCAAGGCTACTCTTCCTCCTCACACCGACGGTCATGCAATTAGCATTCTCAACGCAGTACTCCACCACTCCTCCACGGCGAAGCCCTCTCCAGGACCACCGCCTCGACAGCTGCCCCATCATCGGCCGCTTCCTCTGGCCGATCACCAACAACGACACCCGCCGCCGTTTGGCCTCTTCCACTATGATCGGACCCTTGTTATTTTTCCCTTCTCGCATGACCACCTCCACTTGTACCTGCGAAAAAAAGGAATAAGGAAAAAAAAAGGGGCCATTCAATGCCCAAAAGATCTTGAGATTTAAAGGGCCATTCAATGCCCAAAAGCAGACGGATCAAAGGAGGAGCCACCGACGCACTTCATTGACAACAAGCGAGGATGAAATGCCCGTAATGACCAAGTGAAGTCTCATCATCCCAATTGGAACCACCATTTCAAAAAACCGTATCGGGCCGGCCGGATCAGCCAATTCAATCGAGTATTGATCCGGTTCTTTCGCCGGTTCAATCTCATAGTTAGGTGTTGCTTGCAGTCCGGTTCGATCTTTGGTGCGGTTCGAAAACATTGACCGGCCACAAACCGGACCGACACCCAATTGAAAAGGCGGCCCCGCCCGAATCCCAAAACCCTAACCGGCGCATTCTTCGCCTCGCTTATGGATTTCATCCGCATTGTAATCTACAAATCAGCCGCTACCTACTTCGTTCTTAACACATATGTTGGGAACGACTAGTCAAATTAGACTCACCCCTGGCCTTCTCTTTTGGCACGTGCTCTTCATGGAACGCAAAAGCTCCCGAGCCCTCCCATCAGTCTGCCTCCTACGCTCTGCAAACGAAAAAACAATTCAAACGCCAAATTTCCCATAGATTTCCAAATTGTCATATGCGACGTCATAAAATAAAAGAAAGGAAGCAAACTCAATTATTTCAATTTACCTGCTTCAGAGGGCTTGGCTACGTGAAGGAGAACAATAGTGTCGTCTTGGCTTTGGACGGTTAGAGAGAGCGCCCATTCAAGAGCGCCCTCCGCCTCGAGGCTCGAGTCCACCACCACCATTACCCTATTTCCCCCGCCGCCGCCGGCACTGCCGTCCAAGGAGACACCATCTTTGCCGCCGCCGGAGAATACAGGGTTCGGGGCCTCATCGTCGTCGCTGCTACTTTGAAAAGAGCTGTGGTTGACCTTGAGTCCGGCGCCATCATTGCCGACGGCACAAGCAGCGCAAAATCTCGGCCATCTGACGCGCACCTTCTTCATGTCTTCTCTTCTTGGGATGCCTTTGTTAATTAGCAAACTAGAATGTGATTTTGGTTTATATAGGCTTCCACGCATGTCTTCTTTGACTTTATAGAGTGTAGTGTTTCTAGGCAAGGTCTTCATTAGATAGAGGACGGTCTTGTCCTGGTGTTGAGCTTGTCTCGTGTTTTCCAATGTTGTGGGGCTTTCGTCCGCTGATCGTGCTTACCATGTTCTCCAACAGATGTTGACTTAGCTCAATCTTAAAATAGAGTAATTGAGAACAAGGTGGTGCCAGTATACAAACACATACATATATGGTTTAAATGGTTGTCACGTTTGGGTTTAAGTTTAATCATCATATGTAAGACTAAGTGTGCACGAATTTGGTGGTCACGCGTTTTGGACCTAATTATTGGTACAACAGTGCTTCGTTGGATAGGTCTAGTTTCCTTATAAAATTCCTAACTTTAGGTATAATCCTAATTTCGACCCCGAACTCCTTTTTTGTTTATGAAAATTCCCAACTTTCGCTTCAACTCCAAATTTGCCATGCGGAAACAGAAAAAGCCACTAATTCCCAACTTTTCTTCTCACTTCTTCATCAACACCTTCGCTTTCGTATGAACCAACAACAACCTCTCGATGTGGCAATTTTGAAGAAACCACTGGCAATGTTTGGATGGATGGGTAGATTTGGAGCTTGAAAATTTTTTCCATACAAAAAAAAAAGGTTATGTGTAGATTTTGAGATTATACCTAAAGCTATGGATTTTGTAGGGAATTAGCCCTTACTAAATCGGAAAGATGATGAGCTAGTCTGCTAAATTCTCAATCAAACTCAAAATGGATTTACAAACTTCTTTAAATTTGAATGGAGCTTACTTTCAAATAATTAATTTTTATGTATATTAAGAATTACAATTCGTGTTTATCCATTTTCACCGCATTGCGTACATTTCCCAAGATCGCAGCACATAGCAAAAGTTCAAGATCATCGAGAGTGAGCCTCAAGTCCTAGCTCATTGAAAAATCATACTGGATCCATTGCTACTAAAAGATATAAATTAATGAATTATATCCCAATTGAGATTATTTCTTGCTCCATATCACATTAATTTCTCGATATGATATTTTTTTAACACAACTCACACGTAATTTCCGGCGCTATATCCGCATTTGTACAAGCCGACACCCAGGATGACTGGGATCACAATTCACACCCAGAGTCTATTGCCTTCCTTTAGTAATCATGAATCAATTAATTACAGGACATAGGGACAAATTAAAAGGACAGCAGCCCCATTCCAAGGTCAAGCATCGTTCTTGGACACGTAGCAGCAGACACATCACGGGTCGAACGATCACCAGCAGGAATTTCCTCAATCCGTTAATAATCAAATAGGTGAATTCTTCGCCCCCCCCCCCCCCCCCCCCCCCAAAAAAAAAAAACAGGGTGAATTCAAGACTATTTAATCAGAAGTAGCTCCAAGTCAACTTCATGGTTGGAGCTGCTGTTGATCTGTCATGCCCCGACGTGCACGTCCAATTCACTAGTGTTTTTTTTTTGTTTGGATTAGGACACCAAGTCAAAGCATCCCCACTGTTGATAAATGCCTGTGCACTATGTGATATCTTGTCAATTATTGGTGTTCTGATTTTTATCTTCTATTCTGACTTATTGGGAAAGCTCCGAAGTAGTTTGATCATCGGGACATTTTTATCCGATAAGACAAGATAGAATAGGATATAGACCGAATATGATTGAATGTCAACAAAATGGCTCTTGCCACAAGCAAAATTTGTTAAAAT
The DNA here is from genome assembly GCA_016432845.1 of Psidium guajava. Classification (NCBI taxonomy): domain Eukaryota; kingdom Viridiplantae; phylum Streptophyta; class Magnoliopsida; order Myrtales; family Myrtaceae; genus Psidium; species Psidium guajava. The sequence continues at coordinate 39,712,852 of CM028228.1, forward strand.
ATTAATAAAATTGATTTGGTCATGATTCATGATAGACACCGAGAAGAATGAAGACAAGTTACCAAACAATTAATGAGATGAACTATTGAAACATGTGATTTCCTCCATAAAAGATCACGAATGATTTAAGTGCATTTATGGTATTTTTTTTCTTTTAGACTTTATCTCTTGTCTTTTACATTTAGTGATGAAGGCATTTAGTGCCTTGTCTCTTTGTCTTTTGTATTTAGTGATGAAGGCTTTTAATGCCTTATTTTTTTTTTTTTGTCTTTTGCATTTAGTGATGAAGGCTTTTAATACCTTGTCTCTTTATTTTTTGCATTTAGTGATATTTGTATCTTTTGACTTTTATTATAAGCGTTATGTTATAAGAACGTGAGGATGTATCTTTTGGTAAGTATCCATCAAAAAAGGAAAGGAACTCCAATAAAAGATTTTCTTCCTTTCGATCCTTTATGCCTATTGTTCTAAATTTCCAAAGTCACCTTATTTATTTTGGTTCCAACATTTGGTATCAGAGTTAGAAATGGCATCTACTAGTTTCGTTCAAATGCAGCTTCCAAAGCTGAATGGAAAGAATTTCAACAATTGGTCCGTCCAAATGAAGGTTCTACTCAAATCGCAAGATTTGTGAAATCTGGTTGAAAATGGCTACAACGAAGTGGCCGATGCCAAAGCATTTGAGGCCTTAAGAAAGGAAGAGAAAGAATCTTTGGTGGAGTCCCAAAAGAAAGATCAAAAGCATTATACGCGATCTTTCAAGCCATGGAAGAAACAATATTTGAAAAAGTATCGTGTACGAAAACCACAAAAGCAGCGTGGGATATTTTACAAAAATCCTACAAAGGCAATGATCGTGTCCGACAGGTGTACCTACACACACTTCGAGGTGATTTCGAGTCTTTAGGCATGAGTGACTCTGAATCAATCTCAATGTATTTTGATCATGAACAAAACGTCGTTAATCAATTAAGGGTTAATGGTGAAGAACTCCACAATGTACGTGTCGTAGAAAAAATCTTGAGGTCTTTGACTGAAAGATTTAACTACGTCGTTGCTATAATTGAGGAAAGGCAAGACGTGTCAACCTTAACACTAGAGCGGTTGATGGGTTCATTGTGCTTGCATGAACAAAGAATGAATTAAAAGTCCGTTGGTTTAGTTCCCAAGCAAGCATTGCAAAGTCGAGTTGCTCAACCAAGCTGAGGAAGCTCTCAAGGTGGTTAAGGTTGCGGAGGAGACCAAGGTAGAGGTGGAAATTCAAATTTCACCAAAAAATTTAAAATACGTGCCAAATCAAAAGTCAAGTGCTTTAAGTGCAACAAGTTCGGGCAATACAAATTCGAATGCCATGCTAAGGCGACGTACGAGCAGGCGGAGCACGCACATGCCACCAATGCTGAAGAATACAGGGTGCTAGCATGTAAGAAGGATGACTCGAGCACCGCAGACACCAACATATGGTACCTGGATACTGGTTGCAGCAATCATATGATTGGCCGAAAGGAATTATTCTCTCAATTGGATGAGACGAGTTGTGGTGAAGTCAACTTTGGAGATAAATAAAAAATTTCCGTGATGGGCGAAGGTAAAATTAATATCAAGTCAAAAGATGATACTAATGTTACTATTGCAAATGTTTACTTTGTGCCAAGACTTTTTTGAAATTTGCTAAGTGTTGGGCAACTTTCTAAAAAAGGCCACAAAGTTCATATTGAAAATGAAATTTGCACCATCAGAGGTGTCAACAACAAATTGATCATGACAGTGCAAATGACGAAGAAGCGGATGTTCTCCATAACTCTTTAGACAAAAAAAATCTCTTGAGTTTCAAGTGATGATGAAAGACAACAATTGGTCGTAGCATCTTCAGCTCGGCCATCTAAATTTTTGTAGACTAAAACTACTAGTTCAGAAAAGGATGGTGACCGACATGCCTTTAATTGACTATCCAAATCGTCCATGTAAAGGATGTCTCGTTGGAAACAACATCGAGAATCATTTCCAATTAGGAAATCCAGGAAAGCAAATCAATCTTTGCAGCTGGTATATATAGATATATGTGGCCTTGTTGAGGTTGAATCATTCTGACAAAAAAGGTACTGCTAATTTTTGTAGATGATTTTACCAAAAAAAACTTGGGTATATTTCTTGAGAGAAAAATCTGAAGCATTCGGCAAATTTAAAGAATTTAAAGTCTATATTAAAAAAATATAGTGGTTTTAATCTGAAAACATTGAGATCGGATAGAGGGAGAGAATTTACCTCGAATGAATTTGATAAATATTGTAAAATTTATGGAGTAAAACGTTACTTGACTACCAATTATACACCTCAGAAAAATGGTATAGCAAAAAGAAAGAACAAAACGATTTTTGAAATGGCAAGAAGTATGTTACTTGTGGGCAGAAGCTGTTACTTGTGCTGTATTTATACTAAACAGGTATCCAACAAGGAATGTTCTTGGAAGAATCTCAGAAGAGGCTTGGAGCAGCAACAAGCTAGATGTTTCGTTCCCATGAGTATTTGTGTGCGTGGCATATCCCTATATACTTGATGAGCGAAGGAAGAAGTTGGATGACAAAAGCGAGAAGTGCATCTTCTTGGCTACAGCGACACAACTAAAGGTTAGAAGCTTTATAACCCAGTCACTGAAGAGATAATCATTAGCAGGGATTGTCGTGACCCTCTAAAAAAAATTTTAAATTTTAAAAGGGGTTAACGGATTATTAGGTTAATTAGATTTGACTAACCTAACGCGGACCCTCCCAAGCCCTACCGAATCGCAACTTTGGTTTTTGTTTAAATGATTTTGAAATTTGGAGTCGCCACTAATCGTTCTTGGTAGGTCGATTAGAAACCTAAATAAATTAGCGGGAGAACTAATTTATTCTTGCGAACCAGAGATTATGAGCTCGGAGACTTGGTTACACTAGTTAATTAAAACTAATGCCCTTTCGGTACCTTAATTTCATGGATATCCTAATTCGGCAACTCAGGCTTGGTCTATTCCTAAGACTTTAATAGGGTATTCTCTTTTGTGTTTTCACTTTTTAAATAGGATGCATGGATGGTATATATTTTTATTTGTTATATTTTTTTAAGTGTTAAAGATTCCCTGAAGCCGTAAGAGGGAGTGTGTTAACAACTTCTGTGCAGTACTACGACCTACTCATCTTTTGGGTTTGATGATTCAAAAATTAAATTATAGGAAGTACATGACAGTGAATAAACACCTCCAATGGGAGGCCTAGCATTGGCTTGGCTCTTCCCTTTGGGATTTAAGGTACAGGTATTTAAGTTGCAAGTATTTAAACTACTGTAAGTAAAAACCTCCAATGGGAGGCTAAGCATTGGCTTGGCTCTTCCCCTTGGGATTTAAGGTACAGGTATTTAAGTTGCAGGTATTTAACTACTGTAAGTAAAAACCTCCAATGGGAGGCTAAGCATTGGCTTGGCTCTTCCCTTTGGGATTTAAGGTACAGGTATTTAAGTTGCAGGTATTTAACTACTGTAAGTAAAAACCTCCAATAGGAGGCTAAGCATTGGCTTGGCTCTTCCCTTTGGGATTTAAGGTGCAGGTATTTAACTACTGTAAGTAAAAACCTCCAATGGGAGGCTAAGCATTGGCTTGGCTCTTCCCTTTGGGATTTAAGGTGCAGGTATTTAACTACTATAAGTAAAAACCTCCAATGGGAGGCTAAGCATTGGCTTGGCTCTTCCCTTTGGGATTTATGGTCAGGTATTTAGACTGCGGATGGACTTTGTCCTCTCCATTTTGGGGTATGAATTTTTTAAAATGAAATACAACGAATTGATTCAACAATTTGAAATTTGTGCGCGCTTGAGGACTCCTCCAAGCCGATTTTGTGCTTCCATAGGATTGACCATTGATATAGAGCTGCGGCTTCCTGACATAAAATAGAGTGAAGTGTTAGTATACAAAATATGTGCTAATCTGCACCTAAAACCAGAAGAGTAGAAAGAGTACTTATCTCCCATTTTTTTGGGAGGGATTTCTATAATTGATTTTCGCTCTCTATGTTCCCAATATAGAGAGTTTCTTTTGAATTAAGAGGGACTTTTAGTCACAGATCAGTTGAGAAATCGGTGGACAGCTTAGGAGCTTGTCTGGGCCGATTTTTGCATCTCGACGAGATTTTTGCTGTTGACATAGAGATATCCTTCTCCTGACATAAAATATGGAAGAAAAATGAGATGGAGAAAGTGTATACAATTTGTGCTAATTTGCGAGTAAAACCATGAATAAATGAATAAATAAAAACACTTAGCTTGAATTTGTTTGCTCGTTGACGAGGATGAACTCTTGATTTATATTGATCGATGAAGGAATTTGTGATGATAACCCCTAGCTTTAAACTCCCATCATCTTCAAAATTCTCTCTCTTTTGGTATTTTCTTTCTCTCAAAATTTTCTTCAATCTCCCAAAACTCTCTCGAACATCCAAAATTTTCTCTCCAAAAAATTCTCCCAAACACTTCAAATTTTCTCCCTCCCAAGAATCTTTTCTCAAGCTCACTTCTTCCTCCTTTTATAACCTACTCATCTATCTCCCATTCTAATTTTTCCACTAACTCTATCTCCCATTCTAATTTCTCCACTAACTCTTCTTCATTTTCATCTTCCATTCTCCATCTCTATCTCACATTCTAATCTCTCCACTAACTCTTCTTCATCTTCATCTTCCCTTCTCCATATTTATCTCCCATTCTAATTTCTCCACTAACTCTTCTTAATCTCCATCTTCCCTTCTCTATTCTTATCTTCCATTCTAATTTCTCTACTAACTCTTCTTCATCTCCATCTTCCCTTCTCTATTCTTATCTTATTTTCTCCATCCATTCTTCTCCAACTTCTCTTCTTCATCTCCTCTTCTTTATCTTCCCTTCTCTATTCTAATTTATCCACTAACTCTTCTTTTTATTATTTGTAAAATAATCCTTCAAGAGTTAGGTATTTGCACTCTAGTCCTTGAATTTTAAGTATTTACAATTCAGTCCCTGAAAAAAATATATTTCTTTAAGTCCAAATCTCCTCACAATTTTTGACACACCAAAATTTACCACATGTCAAATTTAAGCTCATTTCTTGTCGCTGAAAATAATGCATAATTTAATTAAAGCCCTTTTGCAAAATTAAGTCATTCTGGGTATAATTGGGCCAAGATGAAAATTTAAAATATTAGAAGACAATGTCACAACTCATAAAAAGTGAAAGTTAAAAATAAGTTGACTCAAATTAAATTTTTTTAGGCCCGATTCGAGATTATACTCGTGAAGGAACACGTTACTCGAATTGGATTTTTCTGAATTTGCGATGGCCAATATGAAAATAGATTTAAAATAAAAATATTAACTATCTTTGTGTATTTTTTGGCCTCAAATGTTATTTTTCCAAAATTTTCAAATATTTTTGTATTTTTTTTTAAAAAAAAATTAAAATATATATAATATGAAAAATTATTTTTTGGTCAAAATTCGTTCCCTAGGCTTGGCTAAGGTTCCCAAAGTTGATTTTTCAATTTTATGAATTTTTATGGATTTTCTATTAATTTTCGAAAATAAATAAATAAAAAATACGTAAAAATACTGAAAATATGAAAAATCGTTTTTTGGTCAAAATTGGTTCCCTAGGCTTGGCTAAGGTCCCCAAAGTTGATTTTTCAATTTTATGAATTTTTATGGATTTTTTATTACTTTAGCAATAGAAAAAATGATTAAAAATCAGGTGTCAACAGCTGCCCCTCTTTGAAAGGAAGCTCGGTAGAGGTTCATTTCAAAGACGAGATGACACCTGAATTCTAATCGACTCAATACAAGGAAATAAAAAGAGTCGTGACATGAATGTTCCACTGAAAATGAAATGAGAACCTAAGGATTCGTTATATAAAAAAACTTTAGGGTGGTTGAACTTGAACCCGTATGGTGGATCAACCCATGGTAGATTCCTAATAAAAGGATTCTACTGATTAAAAATTGAATTAAAATTTGACCCGTATGGTGGGTCATACCATTTGACCCGTATGGTGGGTCGTACCATGGTAGATTCCTAATAAAAGGATTCTACTGATTAAATTTTGATTGAGATTTGACCCGTATGGTAGGTCACCCCATGGAGATACCTGTAAGAAGGACTTGGTGCCTGTAGAAAGGACTTGGTGTCTGTAAAAAGGACTTGTGCCTGTAAGAAGGACTTGATTTGCCTGTAAGAAGGACTTGATTTGCCTGTAAGAAGGACTTACTTTGCCTGTAAGAAGGACTTTGTGCCTGTAAGAAGGACTTGCGTTGCCTGTAAAAAGGACTTTGTTTGCCTGTAAGAAGGACTTTGTTTACCTGTAAGAAGGACTTTGTTTGCCTGTAAGAAAGACTTGATTTGCCTGTAAGAAGGACTTTATGCCTGTAAGAAGGACTTGATTTTCCTGTAAGAAGGACTTTGTGCCTGTAAGAAGGACTTGATTTGCCTATAAGAAGGACTTGGTTTGCCTGTAAGAAGGACTTAGTTTGCCTGTAAGAAGGACTTGATTTGCCTATAAGAAGGACTTTGTGCCTGTAAGAAGGACTTGGTTTGCCTGTAAGAAGGACTTAGTTTGCTTGTAAGAAGGACTTGATTTGCCTATAAGAAGGACTTTATGCCTGTAAGAAGGACTTGATTTGCCTGTAAGAAGGACTTTGTGCCTGTAAAAAGGACTTTGTACCTGTAAGAAGGACTTGATTTGCCTGTAAGAAGGACTTGTTTTGCCTGTAAGAAGGACTTTGTTTGCCTGTAAGAAGGACTTGATTTGCCTGTAAGAAGGACTTTGTGCCTGTAAGAAGGACTTGGTTTGCCTGTAAGAAGGACTTAGTTTGCCAGTAAGAAGGACTTTATGCCTGTAAGAAGGACTTAGTTTGCCTGTAAGAAGGACTTTATGCCTGTAAGAAGGACTTGGTTTGCCTGTAAGAAGGACTTGGTTTGCCTGTAAGAAGGGCTTGGTGTACCTCAAAGGGTGCCATTATGAAATCTGAGGAGACCAGGAATCCTACGGAAGCTCAAACCCAAATTATATTCTCCTGTCGCTTTAGGAATAAACCAAAGAGGCAGAGATCAAAAGGTCTCGAACATTTCTGTCCTTAAGACAAATCATGCTTTATTGAAGAAGGTGGATACCTATATATACCGCAATGGATTCGAGTACCCCAACAACCGTCAGAATTCATTCTCTTGAAAGGTTCAGGTTGAAGATATACTTACCTGAGAATTTGGAAGAAATGCTTGGTGGCTTCTCGACAACCAGGCTTGTTCATTCAATAATCGCCAAATGAATTTCAAGACTTTGGAAGGTAACTCAAACACCGGGAATGTGTTGCCTGTCAGGCAATGTCAGAGCTAACATGTGCAAGCATTTTCATCAATGCGTTCATTGGTTCATACAAAATTGTTCAGCTAAGTTGGCAATGATTAGAAGTAGTCTGTGTGATAACTCATGATGCAATCAATCAAAATGTGGATCATGCAAAACTATTCTGTCAAGTTTGCATTACCAATTCTATTTAAGGAGGTTCTCATAATATGAACGCCTCGAATGTAATCTGAATGGGGGAATTTAGTCCGAAGGGGCTTTCTCTCACTCTAGAGAAAGGCTGTTTATCTGTAGATTAAAATGTTAGACCCGTGTGTAGAAATGGTTTAACTTTCCTCATCCTGTTATGCCCCATTTTGCACATTTGATGTCTCCTATGCAGTTTATGCTCTAAGTTGGAGTTGGTAAATTAAACATGCGGAATAATCATACATAATTCGTGAAATGTGTAAACACAATGCAGATGTGACAATTTTTTAGCATAATGTGTGTTTATATAATGTGCAAATATGGGCGGATTTGAATTGCCCCTGGTATGTGGGCGGACCGAACAAATTGGGAAGCCTACTCCTTATGTCGAGGGGCGGTTCATCTCAACTTTGCCCCTGTGCGATGAAGCATATGGGTGATGGAGCATTTCGGTTTGCTTAATAACAGCGACCGCCGTGGTTTAGTGGTTGAATGCCCCTGCAAAAAGCAGAGAAATTATTCTTGAAATCAAACGAGATAAGGAAGACGTATTTGCTTTTTTTGCTTCAGAACTTGTGATTAATTTGCCCCATTTTTCACCAAAATAGATCTTGTCAGATGATCATAATTTTCTTTTGGATTTGTCTCCTTCAACATGTTAAATGTTAGTGTAAATATTTCCTGTAGAAAGAAAAGGAGACATGTCAACCAGTATTAAAAGGGGTAAATTGGAAACGATACTGATTTACCTTTCGTCTTGAATGCCTTGCACGAGTCTCTTACCAATTTTGCTGGATTGAATTTTCCTCGACTTTTGTTAGGCACCTCACCATTATCGCAAGACTATAGTAAAATACTGAATTTGATATTACTCGTCGAGTATTCCTGTTTTTTGGTAAGGTCGTCAAGTATTCCTGTTTGTTAAAAAAAAATGCACAAAAAGTTGTTTCATTTATTTATAATACATACAACATTCCCCACCCTCGGGGATCGAACTCGGGATATTTCGGACCTACTGTCATCCCCCATACCATTCGGTCCATTGGACCGTAGGTGTCCATGGGGCTATCCTTTCAAAGGTTAATCTTTGGGGATAAAACAGCCCTGTTGTATCACCTTGGGCCATGTTACGGTATTTCTCGAGATAATTTGCAATCCCTGTTAAGAATGGAATAAAACAATTCAGGACTTGTGATGATTATGAACAAATTAGAACGATACAGAATTACCTATGTCTGAGATTTGTTCGGGTCTCTCGTTCGCACTTTCCTTTGTCTGAAGCTGTTCATTCCGTGGTAATGTCCACGAGTTGATTTGCCCCAATTTAGTCCAACCAAGGAATTTCGTTTTTGGGTCTTTTTGCAAATTCCTGAAAATATGAGGGGTTTAATTTTAAAACATGGGTAGTTCGAGGGTAACTTGAAACGATACGGGTTTACCCTTCGGATTTACGCGGATTTCTTCTCGATATTAATTTTTTCGAGTTTGGTGCGGTAACGGCTCCGAGCATTTAATAAGGGGGAAAGGGAAATGATTACTTCTAGCTTGTGCATAGATTTTGGACATCGATAAAAGGTGAGAACGTGCGATGAAACTAAGTAGACGTATTCGTCCAGGTTTGATCTTCTTCCCTTTGCAGGTTCTTGAGTGATCAGCTAGCGTTGTTTCGGATCAGGTACGCGTCGGCTATGTTGCAGGTCCCGTGATCACTAGTTTTGAAATACAGGATCCGTATGCACATTAAAGCCCTGGTGCTTCATCAGCATCAAATTGCCTGATCATGGCGGCGAGTTCGTCGCCAATGCCACTTGCCTGGTGATGATACCTCACCTCCTCCTCAGAAGGCATCCATGCTGGTCCCATAGTCTCGGTCTTTTTGTGTCTTGCTCCAACAGAACTTGATCCTGCTATGAACTGATCTAACTCACCTCTTAAACGTGCATTTTCGATCCTCAGAAAATGTATTTCATCGAGGGTGAGGAGAGTATTGCAGTTGGGGTAGGTGGCGGAGGCAAAAGCCTCTTTATATATCTTGTTCTCCGCTCGGAGGTTTTCATTTTCAACTCTTAGAAATTCGGCTTCGTTGTGCTCATGACGAGTCTTCATTCGGGTTCGTCTATTTTGAAACCAGAACTTGATTTGCGAAGGTTCAAGTCCTAGCTCTTGACTCAGTTCCATTTTCTGTTTGCCGCCTGGCATAGGGCACGTTCTGAAGAAATCTTCAAGTTTTCGTACTTGCTCCTCAGTATGGCGACGGTAACGCTTCTTTTGACCTTTACCGTTGTTGTCCTTATCCTTATCGGGCTCTTGGACGTCGTCGGTGGAAGGGCCGGACTCCATAGGCTCGATCCCAAACATGGCTTCGAACTCTTCCTCTCCCATATTCAGCAAGTAACGATAACTTTCAAGTGTGTTGGGTTGAGACATCTTTGATTTGGTTAACGATTTCTCAAAGTTTGATATCTCTTCTTGTATTTTCACTCTCTGGATTTTTCTTGAAGATTGCGTATGCTTTAAGAGTCTCTCTTTCGAGCACGAATGAGAATTATCAAGAAGATGCCTCCTTTAAAATTAGACGTGGGTTTTCCAACTGTATTGCCTCTCTCGAGTGTTCTGGCTTTCTCGATTTTCTTTTCATCGTATCTCTCGCCCAGCTCGTCTCCTTCCATCTTTCCGTGGAAGGGGGCCCCTTGGTGCTGTCTCCACCGTCAATTTACTGGCGAGTTCTTCAATAAAGACGAGTCGTATCTCTTTTCTACCGAAAATGTCTTTGTCTCCCACTCAGCTTATTTTTTATCCTTTCTTTTTCAAAGTAGTGGCGTCCCGTCCAACTTTTCCGTAGAGACGTCGGATTTACTTGGCTCGAGATTGGAGACGAGTAGCGGAGGTGATACTGATAGGGAATGGTAGACAGGAAAATCTGGCCAGTAGAGACTTCCCCTGCAAAAATGAAAGAGAATGCGGCAGTATATGTTCTTCATATTCTAGAAAAATTGGAACGATACTGTTTTACCCTTGTGTATACTTCCATTGAATTTGAATTGAGGAAGTTCCTTCATTTGGATTGGATTGAATTGTATGTCCCGAGTTGCCTTTCACTTTGAGCTTGCCACATATGTGCTTTGCTTAGTTGGGCCTTGTTTTCTTTCGGGTTGCCTTGGACCATCATTATTTTCCATGCCATCGGGTCCGTGGACCGGAGGGCTCCTTTAATTTGAAGGTTACCTTGAAGGCGAATGAGTCCTATCGCATTCCATTGGGTCATTTCATTTTGCGACACTCTTGAGGCACTTTGCAATCCCCTGGGTGAGAATGGAACAAATCCAATTTAGCATTTTGCAACGATTAAGGGTAAATTGGAACGACACACAGTTACCCGTCTTCGAGCTCGCCTGGGCTTTTCACTTGAAATTTCCCTACGTGAGGCCATTCAACATTTCTCATTATGGCAGTAAGCGACGTTGCCACAAATTGATCCGCCCTAAATCTAGCATAAAAAAGGGATTCACGCATTCGACGAGATAAAAAAACAAATTACCCCCTTGCCCCTGAATTAAATCTAGTCACCTAGAAAGCTGGAAATATCATACGCAAGGGAATTAAGCATGAAATGAAAGGTGCACTTATTCAAGGTCAGTTCTGCCTCTCCTGTGGCTTTTTGATAATCAGCTAGTTTCGTGTCGGTTCGGGTGTGGATGACCGATGTTTGAGAGTCCTTACTCACTAGCTCCTGATCGCGGCTTGGGACGTCTGTCAACCCTAAACTGGTTGACCAGGGCAGTAAGCTCATCATCTGGGTAATCTCTTGAACCTTCCAGCAACTGATACTCGAATTGGGCATTGTTGTTGGCAAATGCTGGCGGTAGATTTCTCATTCTGTCATCGCCATGAGCAATTTGACTTCTCGTGCTGGAGCCTTCATCATTACTCGAGAAAGTGTGGGGATTACCAACTGTCCTGCTGCCAAGAACTCCTTTCATTCGAGGATTAGAGAAGTGGAAGTGCTCAGGATAATTTCTTGTCTGATTCTTTGGCTGCGCAGGCGCGCTGATCATGGGATGAATTCTAGCCACAGGTTGGTGTTCAAACCAAGGAATCTGAATACACTGCTCCTGCAGTCTATACTCTTGAAGAGCATTAGGGTGATTCTGGGGGATACTTTGATTAACGCCTGGGGGATTGATGGCATGGCTACTAGCTTGGTTGATGATGGGAAGTGGCTCGCCCCATGCTAACCTGGGGAACTTATGGTGGCGAGGAGACTCGACGTTCAGGCTTGGATCAGTCCCGCCTTGGTTTTCTTGATTCTGAGCTGCATTGTGTTCTCTCACCCTTTTTCTGTACTTCTGAAGATGACTCGAAACATTTGCTTTAGTGAGTCCCTCTACCTTCATAATTTCCAGTATATGTTGCGGCCGTGCCGAATCTATTCCTAGCTGCTGAACTGCATTAACAAACATACGATGCAGCTCGGGAGACCAACTCATCTTCTTTCTCCAGTTGCTTGGAACAAAATTGAAGGCTTGATGCTTGTTCTCATGGTCGTGCAATTGCTTCCTTACCACGTGCTGCCATATGTTTTGAAGCATCTGAACTCTAACTGGTTTCGTTACGACGTCTTGGGCCCCATTTAAGACAGCCTTCATTAGGGCTTGCTGATCATCGCTTGCCGATATTACGAGGACTGGCATGTTTAATTTAGAATTGATGACTTCCAAGAGAGTGAAAACATCCATGTCAATCCCTACCATGGCGGTGAGGACGATATCAAACGGGTCACTACTCCTCCTTAATATCTCTAAGGCCTCTGTCGCCTTTGCTTGAGCTACAACCTTATACCGGCATTTTCTTAATACGGTAACAAGGATTGACAGAGAGACTGGATTACCGTCAATGGCCATGACCAGTAGACCCTCAGGGTAAGGAACTTCATCAGCTTTGACCAGGGTTGAACATGCGCCCGTTCCCCTAACACTCGACATATTTCTGGATCTAGGACTGCCGATTCGAGACCGCCTCGGGATGTCTTCTCGGACTTGAGGGATCACGAGATCGTTGATGCCTTTTCGTAACAGGCTTTGAAAGCCGATGCTTTGATGGTGAAGGTTTTGAATTCCTCTCCCACGAGAACTCCTTCCTCTCTATCTTTCTCCTGCGAGTTCTTGCGAATGAACTCTGACTATCAAATGGGGACAAGTTCTCTCTCTGGCAATAGCAACGACTTCCCTCTTCACGGGCAGCGCTATTAGATTTTCCAAGGGAGAAAATCTGATATTCAGCTTTTGATCAAAGGGGAAATCCTTGTTTCTCGCTCAGTTTGTCTTCTTTTTTCTTTTCGTGATAGAGGGCCCCTGTCAAGATCTCCACCGTCGATTTACTGGCGGGTCCTCCAATGAAGACAAGTCGTATCTCCTTTTCGCTAACGTTTGCCGTGTCTTCCACTCAGCTCATCTTTCCATCTTCTTTTTCAAAGTGGCGGTGTCTCGTCAAACTTTCTGCGGAGATTTCGGACTCGCTTAGCTCACAGTCGCCATCTGATGGGAATTCGAGCCAACGAGGGTGGTGCCAATAGAGAATGGTAGATAAGAGAAATCTTGACTGGTTGATACCGTCACTATGAAATCAATATTTACTTCAAAGCAGATTACCATCTTCGCATTCCGCTCATCTGCCTCACCTCTCTCCCCCTTTCTTTCGTATTCTGCTTTCAAAAATGGCCAATTCTCCTAACCATACCTTATCCGCCGAAGTCCTAGCTGGGTGGGAGAGACTCTACAATCTTCTTGGTAGAGGTTACGCTCATATAGCCAAAAACTCTACCGTTGAGGCTGAAATCCTCGGTTTATTTAGGACCGTGGACGCTGCTTCTGTTGAGGGTACCCAACTAGGGAAGGAGTACCGGAACTTCTCGACCCTCTTCATCAATTTTCTGGCTGCCTATAACCGTGCTTATGAGACGGTCCTTGTGACCGCCGTCGTGAAAGCCCGTTACCGAGACCGGTACGAGCGTCTAGCAACAGTTACGTTTGTGGCTGATAATCACAAAAAGGCCCTCAAGTTTGCCAACGATCAGCTTTCGTGGCTGGTTCGTGAGAGGGGAAAGTTGGTGGACCGTCTGGCCTTGGTCCGAACTTACGCCGAACAGGAGCCAGGCAATATTGTGATGAGGTGTAAATGTGGTTGGCTGCAGGAGAGACTTGATGACATTACGGCAGACATTGCTTTCGAGAGGGCAGCGGTTCCGGACTTGGAGTTTGCCGTTGAGCATTACGAGGACACTATGGCCCAGGTTAAAGAGAAGTGCGATCGCCTCTTCTTTAGGCTCGCGGAGCTTGATCCCGAGAGCGCCCGGTGCATCCAGAGCATCAACTGTTTGGAGAGTCAGTTGAGCTCTTTCGTAATGGTCATCAGGGCCCAGTTTGGCTTTACCTTTCCTCCCCAGTGAGTTGTTGTAATACTCTTTGATGAATGGAATGAAAGAAAAGCTTCACGTGTTTTGTTTTGTTTTTTTTTTTTTTAATTTTCCTGCTATCGTTTCTTCCGCATAGCATAACAGAACGATTTGAGGTACCGAAGATGTCGAGGCTTAATGTTCTTCTTGATGTTCTTGTTTAATTGCTCCAGACGATGATATCGAGAACATTGATGATGGGTTCGGCGGTGGCCCCCACTATCCATCTTGAGATCACGAACAATAACGCTATGACAACTCGATCAGTGCGCTGGTAGTAAATCCGGCCACCTGTTGTGTGCCCACTTTTATCCATATTTTGTTTCTTTCGGCGTCCACTTACTCGTGTCGGTCGCCTGTAGCGTCGGGAGAAATTCCTGTGGGCCACGTTCATTAATAGAATCTCGGTCCTCTAAAGCCCTCCGCATGTTTCGGATAAGAGAAAATTTTAAGACCGGTCTCTAGTTGATTTGATCAGGTAAAGGTATTTGTTTCATGGGTTCTGATTATATAATCCATATTATTTTTCAAAAGACGCGGGATCCTCTGCAGTACATTAAACATGCCCCCATGTTTAATCAGTATAAATCCACCGTCATATCAGAATACACTGCCCATACAAGTTTACGGATTGACACAACTTTGTCTGTCAAAGATGGACAATGTTCGTTTGCCCCCCAGAATTAACGGTTGAAGCCTCGGTGTTTTTCGTCTTTTGGTATTTCTGAAGATGATTCTTGATATATTATTGAACTTAATTTTTACACCCGTCTGGGGTATCTAGGATCTCCCTGCAAAAGAAAAAGATATAATTAGTATGCGACACAAGAAATGTCGGTCCATGACTCCTATATTAGTCCAATTTGATTTTTTCTATTTTATAGAGAAATCAGAGGAAAGAAAAAAAAATTTCCTTAAGAAGAAATGGGTTAATTTCTGATACAGAATTTTTTTCAGATTTATTATTCTTTTTTTTTTTTTAAAGGAATGTGACAAAGTCTCTTGACGTTTACTAAAATTTTTGAAGGAATTTCCTTTTTATCAAAATAAATTTTCAGAGGTAAATTTGTCAGGAAAATTTTATTTTTATTGAAGCAGGAAAGACATGACAGAAATCCTTTATTGGTTAACGAAATTCCCCCGAGACATTAGTCTAATTTTATTTAGAGAAACTTTTCTTAGAAAAACATGAGCGAATTTCTCGAAAAGAATTTTTGTTGCAAGTTTTTATAATTTGAAAGAATGTGATAAAATCACTTGATGTTTTTTTTAAAGGAATTTTTCTTTTTATCGAAATAAATTTTCAGAGGAAAATTTGTCGGGAAAATTTCATTTTTATTGGAGAGAAAAAAAACATGACAAAAATCTCTTATTGGTCAATTAGTCTAATTTTATTTAGAGAAAATTTTCTTAGAAAAACATGAGCGAATTTCTCGAGAAGAATTTTCTTGCAAGTTTTTATAATTTGAAAAATGTGATAAAATCGCTTGATGTCTACTAGAGTTTTTTTTTTTGAAGTAATTTTTCTTTTTATTGAAATAAATTTTCAGAGGAAAATTTTTTCAGGAAAATTTCATTTTTATTGAAGCAATAAAAACATGACAAAAATCCCTTATTGGTTAATAAAATTCCCATGACGGGATTTTTTCACATCATTTTTTCAAAAAAAAAATTTAAAAAGAAATGAGGGACAAATTTAATTTTTATTTTCTTTTAAAAGATGGTCGTAATATCAAGCTCAAAAACTGACTGACACCTAGCATTGACCGATCGAAAATAAATACAAGATAAAATTAGAGAACTTACTTTTACCTTGGAGAAATGCAAATCACATAGTCATGCGCATGACTCAAGTGAGGAGTGGACTCTAGAAAATAAAAGAAGGAGATACAAGGTATGGACCTAAAAAGGCCCCCACTATCTGAATTGACAAACTTACCCTCCGCGCAATCAAATCACAATGGGAAGAATTGTCAATTCAGATAATGAGCGGGATAAAATATGGTCAACCCGAGCGTAATCGACGCAAGAGCTTTGCATATTCGATCCCTATCTATGGTTTTCTAGGAAGAATTTCGCGACTTGGGTTTAGACGCTTGTGTGTGCAGGTGTCGTGATCTTCAGAGTATGCAAGACATGCACAACAATTGATATCAAAACAGCGCTTCTAAAAATGTGCGAAATTAAACAAATAAACCCAACACCGAGCCTGTAAAACAAAGGGGTTAGCCAAACACTCCGCCCCTTATAACTCCCATCCTGCAAAAACATATAACACCTATAGAATGAGTCCCAAACAAGATCGCCAGAAGCGAGATATCCATGAAATTTTTATTGGCCTAAGTCCATTAAGACTCTTAAAATTTCGAAAAAATTTAAGTATTCCAATTGGTATCTTTTTTCGAAAATTTAAAAATCCCTTCCCCAGCGGAGTCGCCAGTCTGTCGTGACCCTCTAAAAAAAATTTTAAATTTTAAAAGGGGTTAACGGATTATTAGGTTAATTAGATTTGACTAACCTAACGCGGACCCTCCCAAGCCCTACCGAATCGCAACTTTGGTTTTTGTTTAAATGATTTTGAAATTTGGAGTCGCCACTAATCGTTCTTGGTAGGTCGATTAGAAACCTAAATAAATTAGCGGGAGAACTAATTTATTCCTGCGAACCAGAGATTATGAGCTCGGAGACTTGGTTACACTAGTTAATTAAAACTAATGCCCTTTCGGTACCTTAATTTCATGGATATCCTAATTCGGCAACTCAGGCTTGGTCTATTCCTAAGACTTTAATAGGGTATTCTCTTTTGTGTTTTCACTTTTTAAATAGGATGCATGGATGGTATATATTTTTATTTGTTATATTTTTTTAAGTGTTAAAGATTCCCTGAAGCCGTAAGAGGGAGTGTGTTAACAACTTCTGTGCAGTACTACGACCTACTCATCTTTTGGGTTTGATGATTCAAAAATTAAATTATAGGAAGTACATGACAGTGAATAAACACCTCCAATGGGAGGCCTAGCATTGGCTTGGCTCTTCCCTTTGGGATTTAAGGTACAGGTATTTAAGTTGCAAGTATTTAAACTACTGTAAGTAAAAACCTCCAATGGGAGGCTAAGCATTGGCTTGGCTCTTCCCCTTGGGATTTAAGGTACAGGTATTTAAGTTGCAGGTATTTAACTACTGTAAGTAAAAACCTCCAATGGGAGGCTAAGCATTGGCTTGGCTCTTCCCTTTGGGATTTAAGGTACAGGTATTTAAGTTGCAGGTATTTAACTACTGTAAGTAAAAACCTCCAATAGGAGGCTAAGCATTGGCTTGGCTCTTCCCTTTGGGATTTAAGGTGCAGGTATTTAACTACTGTAAGTAAAAACCTCCAATGGGAGGCTAAGCATTGGCTTGGCTCTTCCCTTTGGGATTTAAGGTGCAGGTATTTAACTACTATAAGTAAAAACCTCCAATGGGAGGCTAAGCATTGGCTTGGCTCTTCCCTTTGGGATTTATGGTCAGGTATTTAGACTGCGGATGGACTTTGTCCTCTCCATTTTGGGGTATGAATTTTTTAAAATGAAATACAACGAATTGATTCAACAATTTGAAATTTGTGCGCGCTTGAGGACTCCTCCAAGCCGATTTTGTGCTTCCATAGGATTGACCATTGATATAGAGCTGCGGCTTCCTGACATAAAATAGAGTGAAGTGTTAGTATACAAAATATGTGCTAATCTGCACCTAAAACCAGAAGAGTAGAAAGAGTACTTATCTCCCATTTTTTTGGGAGGGATTTCTATAATTGATTTTCGCTCTCTATGTTCCCAATATAGAGAGTTTCTTTTGAATTAAGAGGGACTTTTAGTCACAGATCAGTTGAGAAATCGGTGGACAGCTTAGGAGCTTGTCTGGGCCGATTTTTGCATCTCGACGAGATTTTTGCTGTTGACATAGAGATATCCTTCTCCTGACATAAAATATGGAAGAAAAATGAGATGGAGAAAGTGTATACAATTTGTGCTAATTTGCGAGTAAAACCATGAATAAATGAATAAATAAAAACACTTAGCTTGAATTTGTTTGCTCGTTGACGAGGATGAACTCTTGATTTATATTGATCGATGAAGGAATTTGTGATGATAACCCCTAGCTTTAAACTCCCATCATCTTCAAAATTCTCTCTCTTTTGGTATTTTCTTTCTCTCAAAATTTTCTTCAATCTCCCAAAACTCTCTCGAACATCCAAAATTTTCTCTCCAAAAAATTCTCCCAAACACTTCAAATTTTCTCCCTCCCAAGAATCTTTTCTCAAGCTCACTTCTTCCTCCTTTTATAACCTACTCATCTATCTCCCATTCTAATTTTTCCACTAACTCTATCTCCCATTCTAATTTCTCCACTAACTCTTCTTCATTTTCATCTTCCATTCTCCATCTCTATCTCACATTCTAATCTCTCCACTAACTCTTCTTCATCTTCATCTTCCCTTCTCCATATTTATCTCCCATTCTAATTTCTCCACTAACTCTTCTTAATCTCCATCTTCCCTTCTCTATTCTTATCTTCCATTCTAATTTCTCTACTAACTCTTCTTCATCTCCATCTTCCCTTCTCTATTCTTATCTTATTTTCTCCATCCATTCTTCTCCAACTTCTCTTCTTCATCTCCTCTTCTTTATCTTCCCTTCTCTATTCTAATTTATCCACTAACTCTTCTTTTTATTATTTGTAAAATAATCCTTCAAGAGTTAGGTATTTGCACTCTAGTCCTTGAATTTTAAGTATTTACAATTCAGTCCCTGAAAAAAATATATTTCTTTAAGTCCAAATCTCCTCACAATTTTTGACACACCAAAATTTACCACATGTCAAATTTAAGCTCATTTCTTGTCGCTGAAAATAATGCATAATTTAATTAAAGCCCTTTTGCAAAATTAAGTCATTCTGGGTATAATTGGGCCAAGATGAAAATTTAAAATATTAGAAGACAATGTCACAACTCATAAAAAGTGAAAGTTAAAAATAAGTTGACTCAAATTAAATTTTTTTAGGCCCGATTCGAGATTATACTCGTGAAGGAACACGTTACTCGAATTGGATTTTTCTGAATTTGCGATGGCCAATATGAAAATAGATTTAAAATAAAAATATTAACTATCTTTGTGTATTTTTTGGCCTCAAATGTTATTTTTCCAAAATTTTCAAATATTTTTGTATTTTTTTTAAAAAAAAAATTAAAATATATATAATATGAAAAATTATTTTTTGGTCAAAATTCGTTCCCTAGGCTTGGCTAAGGTTCCCAAAGTTGATTTTTCAATTTTATGAATTTTTATGGATTTTCTATTAATTTTCGAAAATAAATAAATAAAAAATACGTAAAAATACTGAAAATATGAAAAATCGTTTTTTGGTCAAAATTGGTTCCCTAGGCTTGGCTAAGGTCCCCAAAGTTGATTTTTCAATTTTATGAATTTTTATGGATTTTTTATTACTTTAGCAATAGAAAAAATGATTAAAAATCAGGTGTCAACAGGGATGTCTATCTTTTTGAAGATTAAGCCTGTGATTGGAACCAGAAGGATGACTAGAAAAGCATCACCATCGAAGATGAACCATTGGAGAAAAAAATAGAAGAACCTCCTCCAATTTTGACTGGTGGTATATCTTCACCAATAGCAACTTTAGAATCACCACTTCATCATTCACAACGATTGAAGGAGACGTCAGCAAAATTCAAAGATCATATTGTGACAAGAGACGGTGATAGTCCTTACCCAAAAAAAAAATCCTTACCCAAAAAAGCGACAATGATAGTGATAGTGATGGAATCACTGATGAAACACTGGTAAATTTCTGTTTATTTGCTGAATGTGACCATGTAACTTATGATGAAGCAACTATAGAAGAAAAGTGGATATAATCAATGGATGAAGAAATTCACTCCATTGAGAAGAATGACACATGAATGCTAACTTCTTTACTACATTGTAAAAGACCCATTGGTGTAAAGTGGGTGTATAAGACGAAGTACAAACCTAACGGTCAGGTGGACCATTATAAGGCCTGATTGGTTGTGAAAGGCTACAAGAAAAAGCCAGGTATTTATTATTTTGAAGTATTTGCACCAGTAGCCTGGATGGATACTATCCGGATGATTTTGGCACTTGCAGCTCAAAATCATTGGAGAATCCATCAAATGGATGTGAAATCATCATTCCCAAATGGTGTCTTTGAAGAGGAAGTCTATGTAGAGCAACCACAGGATTATGAGAAGAAAGGGCATGAAAATCAAGTTTACAAATTGAAGAAGACTTTCTATGGGCTAAAATAGGCACCTCGTACTTGGTACACGCGTATAGACACATACCTATTAAAGCATGATTTTCAAAAGTGCTCGTATGAGTATACATTGTATATCGAGTCGAATACTAATTGTGACATAATAATTGTATGTCTTTATGTTGATGACTTAATATTTACAGGGAGTAGTGAAAAAATATTTTTTGAATTTAGGGAGGCTATAACTAGCCAGTTTGAGATGACTGATTTGGGACTGATGTCCTACTTTCTTGGCCTTGAAGTGAAGTAGATAGATGATGACATATTTATTTCACAACAAAAATATGCTAACGATATTTTGAAGAGATTGAAGATGGAGTCGCTCAAATCAATTCGGACTCTTGTAATTGAATGATTGGAGTTGAAGAAAGAAGGAACCGGTGAGCTGGTAAATCCCATTTATTTCAAAAGCATTGTTGGCAACTTGAGATATTTGACTTCTACGAGGCTAGATATTACCTATGGAGTGGGAATTATTAGTAGGTTCATGGAAAAACCATATCAATCACATTTGTAGGCAACAACAAGAATTTTCCGGTATGTTAGTGAAACTCGTGACCATGGAATTGTATATTCTTATACTGACAACTTTGGTCTAATTGGGTACACAGATAGTGATTGAGTAGGTGATACTGAGACTCAAAAGAGTATTTCAGAATATGCTTTCTTTCTTGGATTAGGAGTAATTTCTTGGTCCTCAAAAAAATAACAAGTTGTTACACTCTCAACAACTAAAGTAGAGTACATGGCATTAGCTTCAAGGGCTTGTCAAGTGATATGCCTTCGTAGGATGTTGAATGAACTAATGCATGAACAAGCAAGTTCTACTAAAATGATGTGTGACAATAAGTCAGCCATTGCATTAGCCGAGAATCCTGTATTTCATGGCAAGAGCAAACACATCGACATCAAGTATCATTATATTCATGAACGAGTCAAAGATGGTGAAATTGAACTTAATTTTTGCAGATCAGAAGATCAGATTGCAGACATTTTAACAAAAACACTTAAGGCGAATTTGTTCGAAAAGTTAAAGAAGATGCTTGGTGTCATTGAATTCCAAAATCAATTTTAAGGAAGGCTGTTAAAATATTAATAAAATTGATTTGGTCGTGATTCATGGTAAACGTCGAGAAGAATGAAGACAAGTTCAAAAGCAGTTAATAAGATGAACTATTGAAGCATGTGATTCCCTCCATGAAAGATCACGAATGATTCAAGTGTATTTATGGTGTTTTTTTTTTTCTTTTTGACTTTGTCTCTTGTCTTTTGCATTTAGTGATGAAGGCTTTTAATGTCTTGCCTCTTTATCTTTTACATTTAGTGATATTTGTATCTTTTGACTTTTATTGTAAGTGTTATGTTATAAGAACGTGAGGGTGTATTTTGTATTAACTGCCCATCAAAAAAGGAAAGAAACTCCAATAAAAGATCTTCTTCCTTTCGATCCTTTGTGCCCATTGTTCTAAATTTCCAAAGTCACCTTATTTGTTTTGGTTCCAACAAAATTTCACCTCACTCTAATTGTTGTTCTCCACCTCCTCCTTCTCCTCACTCCTCATGCTGGGATGAATGTTGACCGTACAGATCTTCGAGCCTTCTTATTTGTCCAAGCCGCTGGAGTATCACTATACTGCAAAATGAACCACTAGTCTAGTCACCACCCCAACCCTTGCTACGAATGATTCGAGTGAGTCTCAGCTGCACTTAGATGAAGGTGCGGCTGCTCATGCAGGAAGGTGCGAGACACGGAGGGCAACCATTGTTGCTCAAGACCTGGTCATGATGTTTTGTGGTCGAGGTTTGGTTGAGTTGAACTCAGGTATAGAGGAAATCCATGGCCGAGATTGAGTCCAGCTTGTCACCAAGATGAGCCTCGTTGTGTTGGGACTTGACAAAGCTAGGTGGGAAGCTATGGGGAAAATTACCAAAATAGCTTTAAACCTATTATAATTATGTCAATTCAATCTTAAACTTTTGTTTTTGTCAATTGAGTCTAAAATTTTTAGATGTATGCGAATTTAGCCCATTTGTTTAGCTGGTGTTGATGTCAATGAATTCTAATGATACTTTTTAAAATTTTTAATTATTAGTCCTGCCGACCCTAACAAAAAGAAAAGAAAAAATTCCAAATAATGATCTAAAGTGCTCTCATTTTTTTTTCAAATAAGGATCTAAAGTGATTATTATCTCAATAAGTGTATAAAGTGCTCTTATGGTCTCAAATAAGGGCATAAAGTGGTCATGATTGTTTTAAGTAAGGGCTTGAACTCCTCGATCGACTAAAAATTTTAGCCAATCAAAAGTATTTTCGTTAAAATGCAACTTTAACCTGATTTTTAGTTAAATTAAATTACAAAACAAAAAAAATCGATGGTGGGGCGACAGCCACATGAGGCCTGTGTTCCTTTTTTTTTCAATTTTAGTTTATTTAATTTTTAAAAATACTAAAAAAGGAAAAAAAGTAATAAAATGGGAAATGACCAAAATATCCATACTCATTTATGAATCAAGCCCGTTTTAGATTGATAATGTCACTTCAAGGTCTTATTTGAAGCAATGTTCACTTTAGACCCTTATTTTAAAAAAATGAAAATATTTCAGGGTCTTATTCGAAACAAGGATAGTTCATGCCTTTATTTGAGAAAATGAACATACTTGAAACCCTTTTTTGAAACTTCTTCAAAATAAAAGAAAAAGACAGGAAAAAAGGTTTTAAAAATGTAAAAATTAAAAATATGAAAATATTGTTAAAAATTATTAACGTTAGCGCTGACGGTGTTACTTCAGCACAAGCTAGTTACGTAGAGTGAATTGGCATAATTACAATAAATTTATGATTTTTTTTATAATTGTCCATAAAATTGAATGATTCGTGAATTATGAAACCTTTTCACATGGTAAAATCAAAATTTTAAAGTTTCCCAAAAGACGACATGGAGCAAAAGGTTGGCAGCGACGTGTCCCCTTACCCGAAATTAAGGGTTTGCTATCATCTTATGGATTAGTGGATTAGTGAAGCCAAGAAATTGCGGGCGATTATCACATTTTGAATCAATGACGTTTCTTTAAATATAAAGGTGGATACCAAATTCAAAAGTTTATCTTATAATTAGCATAATTATTGTGCAAAGTCGATCATCATACTGATTATGGATTGCAATGTCATAATTTCAAAAAGATACACCAAAATAAAAGTAATGATTATGCACTCCTAAAAACCTTCAAAAACAAATAAGAAAATCACGATTATGAAATAGGCATATACAGACACAAAAATTTACGCAAAGAGGATCCGAATCCTAGAAAGGATGTATCAAAATAGACGTAACGATTACATAATTCATGAAATTCTAAAGGCTATGCTTGTTAATTTGGATAAAAGTTATGTGTTCGATTCCTGTCCAAGGCAAGATAAGGCGTTTGCGAAGGCGACTTTGCATGCATTTCCTCCACCGTCGCTTCACTATCTTCTTTTGACTTTGATGCCAGCCATTGTCCGACCCCGTCGTCGTTTGCGAACCGCCAGGTGTAATCATGGAACGAGACTGAAAAATCACAGGAGACATTCGAGGACACTCGTCTGTCTTCCTATTGGCTGAGGACGAAGGAATCGACAACATGGCAAAAAAAAAAAGGTTCTAGAAGTCCGGTTGGGAATACAATTCCGCGAATTGCGGAATCGATTTTCAATTGGATTCATGACTCAGTTTGATCCTATGAATGATGTTGGGATTGACAAGAGGGTAATGTCGGTAGGAATTCTCCTTCCTAGCTATCATTTGCAATAATTACATAAATGGTAAATCGTCCTTCAACTTCGATTCAATATGCAAGTGTCCCTTAATTTTTAATTTGATCAATATGATCCTTGAATTTTAACCTAATATATAATATGGCCCATGAACTTTTGAAATATATACAACTTAGTTCATAAATTATTGGAAGATGTTCAACGTAGTCCTTCAATTAATTCAAGTTGAGAGACAACTTTGAACTTTTTTTTTTAAAGTTCAGGGACTAAGTTGAAAATGCTCCAAAAGTTTGGGGACCACATCGAACAAATTGAAATTTCGAGGACCACATTGCACATAAGGCTAAATTTCAATTTCAAGGATTATATTGATCAAATTAAAAGATCGGGGATTATATTGCATATTGAGCCAAAGTTCAAAAAACATTTGTGCCAATTTTCTATTATCATTTCTCTGTCAGAATGACTCGACCACTAGGATCAATTTGATCTTTAATTATGAATTTATGTTAGTTCAATATTAATCCTATTGACGTCTACCTAGTTTAGTCGATCGTGAAGTCCCTGTCATGTTAAAAACATTTGAAATTTTTAATTCGTGGAATCTTATGCCACGTGCAATTTGGACCATCAAAATTCGACGAGAACATATAGGTGGTTATACCATATTAAAGGAAAGGATGGCATTCAGTTAAATCGTTAAGTAATATCGTACATTGCTTAAGAACTTGCTATGAAAAGACTTGTCGAATTGAGGTGTCTTAAGATTTTAATTAGTTATTAAGAAACTGGAAAATAAATCACATTAGTAAAATTGCTTGATCAATTTACTTTTTTTATTTGCTTTTTCTTAGATTTATAATCTTTCCTATTTGAGTTAACACTTCTATTTGTTTGGTTTGCTAACTTATTTTTAGTTGGAAAAATCATCCAAAAAGTCCTAAACTTATTGTATTTGTGCCAATTCAATTATAAACCTTTCAATTGTGCTAATTCAATCCTAAACTTTTTGATAGCTTGCTAATTTAATCATAAACTTTCAATTATGCCAATTTGGTCCTAAACCTTTTAATGATTTGCCAAACTAGTCCTAAACCTTTTCACAAATTACCAATTTAGTCCTTCTAGTCAATTACTCAAATAATAGTTCAAGACTAAAATGGCAAAACTTTAAAAGATTTAGGAATAAACTGACAAAATTACAAAAGGCTTAGTATTAAAATGACATAATTGAAAAGTTTAGGACTGGATTAGTACAATTAAAAGGTTTAAGATTGAATTGACATAAATACAATAAATTTAGAAATTTTTTGGTAATTACCCCTTGTTTAGTTATGTTGGTAAATTATAGTGGTTAGCAGATTTTTTCAATCTACTCACCAATTAGAGTTACCAACATCCATTTGATTTTTAATTTATACATAATCAATTTCTCTTGTCTCTGACAAAAAAGTAAAATCTCCATTTACCCTTAACCATTCTCTAGTTCCTTTGAGAAATGCCTAAATTTACCCACTGTCATACGAAATTACTAACATTTTTTTTTTGTTACTTATCAACTCTCATGATGGAGTGTGTTTTGTCACAAAAAATTCATGATAAAGGAAAATAGTTAGTTTTCAGTTGTTTGATGGTCGAGGGAAACTGATAAACTTTTTGCCAAAAATGAGAAGTTGTTTTTTCACAATCTAAACTTATTGCTTTTAGTCAATGGGAAACATTTTTTGAAAATCAATTAGTCTTATGTGATCAAAATTACGAAAATCAAAAAATAATTTTTTGAAAATAATTTTCCTTCAAACAAACGGACCATTAAAAATAATCTGTTACTTACCTCTCTATGATCAACCCATTTTTTTGTTACTTCTCTTATATTTCACGCACAAAAAAACTTCTCTTATTGTTTACCAAATTTTGTATAATTCACTAATATTTTTTTGGTGATTGTCCAATCGTTTTCACGACTAGGTAATCTAAGTTAAAAAAACAAATACATGTCAATAACCAACTCAAATGAGAGTAGTTAATCTAGATTCAGTTGATAACTCAATTGGAAAAAAATTTGACAAATCACTTATAGTAAAATGAGTGACTCGATGTAAGGATTGATAAATTAAATGT
Organism: Psidium guajava; assembly: GCA_016432845.1. Classification (NCBI taxonomy): domain Eukaryota; kingdom Viridiplantae; phylum Streptophyta; class Magnoliopsida; order Myrtales; family Myrtaceae; genus Psidium; species Psidium guajava. Next base: position 39,739,055 of record CM028228.1, read on the forward strand.
GTTCAATAAAAATTTATAAAGTTTAGTCAGTAACTTAAATGAGAGTTGATAAATCAATATTACTTTGTAACCTAATCGTAAAACAGCTGGTCAGTCACTCTAATTAAGGTTTACTCTTTAAAAAAATGGTGAGTTTAATACATTGCAAACAAATGCAAATGAAAGTTTGTAAACAATACGAAAAGTTGAAAAGTAAAAAAAAAAAAACAAAATTATCTCTTCTAATTATTCATGGAGCTGTCGGATGGATGCTTGCTTCCCCATCTAGTGGTATGAGGATTATCCAATGCTCGTGCACCCCATCCCACGCAATCTTTGGTTGGATCAAGGGCAATCACATGTCGAGATATTTAGACCCAACCCATTTGTTACGTCGAAGACTCCTTATTAACTAAAGAATAAATGTTCATAAGTAATTGAAATAAGGGTTGCAACATGAATTTAATTGATAATTTAATCAAAGAAAAGCTGAAAAAAGTCGAACTAACTTAGGTTGGTAATCTCTAAAAAGAATTAGTAAATGCAAAGGGTTATTAATCAAGGTAGAAAAAAATTAGTAACACAATAGAAAAGTAGGTAAATTTTTTTAAAAAAACTAAATGCTGTTAAGTAATTCAAATACGAGTCCATAACAAAAAAAAAAGGTAATTTAATTTGAAAAAAAAAGTGTATATACCACTCTAAGTTAGGTTGATAATTTCATAGGCTTAGTAAATTATAAGCTTTGGTAAGTCATACAAATAAAATTTGTTGAGTTAGTCGAAAAATTGATAATTTACTGCTTTTTAAAATTAATAATCTCATAAAATTGTTGATAAGTTACTGGTAAGTTATCCGGAAAAACAACATCACCGCATTCTTTTGACCAACGGTTTTTGTTAAACTTACCAAGAGTTAGTGAAATTTAACTGCATAAAAAATTGTTATGTATCTTTTTAGCTCATAATAATAGAATTTTGCAACTCTTTTTTTTTTGCAAAAAATATGACATTTCTAAAAACTATTTTCTAGAAAGCCATTTTTTTTTACAATATTTTCTAGTGTTTGATTGAAATCTAAAAGTGAATTGAAAACTATTTTTTGTCTATTCATAAGAACTTGCAATAGTGACTTGTACGTGGGTATCCCAAAATCGGGCATGGTTACCTGCATCCCCAGCCCAATGCTTGGCTCTTGGGCATGAGCATGAGCACTAGTCCCAAGAAGCTAGGGCCTATGCCTGGCTTCCTAGTGCCCTAGTGAGACCCCGACGTTCGGGACCAGTTCCACCAAGAAAGGGCATCGGGTGGCCAAGTCCGTCACACTCAAGCTTTGGTTCATCTAGGCTGGGCTTAGGTCCATTGGACCGAACTCAATACCTTGACATCGATGCTCGAGTCTTTAGCACTTGCCCTCAATTCCAACAAGGCAGGCCTCAGACCTCACAACCCATGTACAAGTCTATCGAAACCGGGCCTAAGTCCTAGGTACCAAGGCTATGTTCATTGAGGTCGAGTTTTGCATGGGACACCATCGCTAGGGTGTAAATTCCCTACCCATCGAGGCTTGTCCTAAAACCCCAATGCTCATGCTCGGGTCGTCAATGCTTGGCCCTAGGTCTCCATCAATCAAGTCCCAACACAAGGCACCTTAAGCTTGGCCTCTATGGACTCAAGATAGGGCATCGTTATCTAGGGTATGCCAAGTCTAGCCTTGATGTACCTCGATGGACTTGGGTTAGAGCACTGGGAATTGTGGAAAGGCACAAGTCTTGGGCCTGGCATTGATGGACATGAGCACGGACATCAAGGACTTGGGCATGGGCACTAGGGTTCTAGGCCTAGCCTTGATGTGCTTGGGCCTTATGTTTATGGACCCAACCAGTGGTGCTAAGAACTCAAGCATGGCGTCAGCACCGGAGTCTCCATCAATCAAGTCCCAACACAAGGCACCTTAAGCTTGGCCTCTATGGACTCAAGATAGGGCGTCGTTATAGTGTTAACCATGATAGGCCCAACACAAGGCACAAGTCTTGGGCCTGACATATACAAACTTAGACTAGGCGCTAGAGACCTAGGCATGGACATCGGGGTTCTAGTGTTAACCATGATAGACCCTACGCTCAAGTGTGAAGGACCTTGCTTCGATGGAGTTAGGTGTGTGCGCCAAAGACCTAGGCATGAGCACTGGGTCCCAGCCTTGGCCTTGATGTACCATAGGCTAGGGCACTAGAAACCCTGGTACTGAGGTCCCTGGCTTGGCCCTTGATGGGCTCGAGCATAGAGGCCATGGACTGTTACCTTGGCACAAAGGTCCCGGGCTCAGTCTCAATGGGTTTAGGCACAAAGGCCAAGGACCCTCACCTTGGTGTTGGGTCCTGCGCCCAACATAGATGGAATTGGGCTTGGTGCCGAGGACAAGAACACACTAGGCCACAATGGACTCGGATTCGAGCACCGAGGTCTTGGACTTAGCTTCGGTGGACCCGAGCATGGTCACTAAGAACCTGAGCGTAGCCTTGATGTGCCCGAGCCTAGCCTAGATGGACCACGCTGTGGCGCTAGGATCTTGACCACGTGATTTTCAAACCCAACAATGATGGACCAAGCCTTGGGTCCTAGCCTTGTCTCAATGGACCTTAGCTTACCGTTAGTGTACCTTGATAGACCCAGCTTCAACATCTAGACCCGACCCTGTAGCCAAGGGCTAGGAATGAGCATTGGGCTTTCATGCTCAAGCGCACAGTTTCTAATTTAAGCATCAATAGTTAGTTATATTTTGGAAAATGATTTATGATATTTTAAAGAATAAATCAATTTTCCTGAATTTAAGTAAAGATTTTCTATTGACTCATTTTCTTAAGTGATCCTAACGTGGAAAATTGAAAAAAAAAATATTTTCCTTGAAACAAATGGAGCCTTAATCTTGGTAATGATTGTAAACTATGTTAACCAGGACAATGGCATACATATACTTCTCCATTTATTTCATGACTTTATTAACTTCCATATATAATTTTCCATACATGTACATCGGTATACATATATGTTATGCCTCTTGTACATAAACGGAGGACCACAATGAGGAATACTGAATGCTGCAAAAAGAAGATCTAAGTTTATTTCCCCTAAAGCGAGGGCGGGTGAAAGACCCAGATTATGGCCATGCACTTCATACACTCGACGTCAAAAACTGCATATCATAGATATAGCAGCAGAAGTTTCCCTTATGTTAAAGCCTTAACTTAGATGGCGGAGCATCCACGGAGGAAGAAGTGTACCGGCGCGTGGCTGAGTCAGGTTTTCTCCATCGTCGTGCCCGTCATGTCTGGCTTGATAAGAGCAACCACTGCATAATTTCACATACATCTTATTGTTTAGAACAGCCAATAGAAACCAGCTAATCTGCTAAACTATTTGCAGAACATAGTTTTCCGAAGTAAGATAACTGAAACTGGAGATATGTCCAAATTGTCAACTGCACTAGATGCATTCATTCACTTGACTAACTTCATAAGCTGCATTCATTCTGAAATGCTCCTAGACTCAGGACAATAAAGATATCTAATACTGACCCTTTACTACCATAAGTACTTAGAGAAGTGCTATCCTGTTGTTTAGAGAAAAAGAGTATCTTTTAGAGATTATCTCACTGGTTTCAACATGGCATAACGAGTGTTGGTGTGCAGACATGAGAGCATGCTAGCGTATGTGCCAGCATTCGAGAGAGAGAGAGAGAGAGAGAGACTTGATGTCGAGAGATGGCAAGTTGTGGGGTCGAATAACAAGTGAGTCAAGGGCATGGTCTCGCTGCTCCCACTGAGCTTGCTGGGCTAGTGCCTTCTCCTTCTCCTTTACCTGTTTTCAGCAAAATAATTTGAAGAATACATCAGCATATAATCTTTTTTGAATCGTATATCTCCAAAAACAATGATTTTTCTTAAATATAATGAAACTACAAGAAGGGGAGCCTTGGCGCATCTGGTTAAGGTGTTGTCGTGTGACCTGGAGGTCACGGGTTCAAGCCTTGGACGCAGCCTCTTGCAAATGCAGGGTAAGAGATGCTACCATGCACTGAGCTGCCCTTTTTTATAATGAAACTACAAGAAGCTCTTCAGGCAATTCTTTGAAGCAATGCTAATGCTTCACAAGATTTTGAGAAATTTTGCTATATCAGTACCAATACCAAAACACACACACACACACATAACCATGCACAACCATTTGTCAAGTTATAGCTAACAAATATGTGTCTCTGGTCAAGCAACGGTGAGATTCCGTCACCGTACTTCAGAAAGCTAGTTTTTGGACAGCTTATAGATAATGACTGCCGACTTCTTTTGATTTTTCATATGTCCAGATGTATTTGAGTGAAAAGGTGAATCCATTGAAGAAGATTAATTTACTCACTTTCTTTCTAAGCAGGTTGTTTTGCTCCTGCAATGCCCTATCCTGTGGAAGACGAAAACAGTCAGCATATCTTCAACCACTGTAATATATCTGGAAAAACTGTTTCAGGGTTTAAATTTGTCGTTGATGTGATGAACATGGTCAATCACGAAACAGCAATCAGGTATTGGTCAACATCTCTCACCCATCTAAAGTTCAACTATTTGTGCTTGAACCAACCTAAATGTAGTCACTATATGTCTCCCTACATTAAAAAGATAGCCATTCGTGTTCCTAGTATCATGTGGAAATTCTGCTGCTGTGCCAACAAATTTGATAGGCATACCTTTTTCTGAAGCAGTAAGATTGATTCATGCATGAGCTGATTCTGTTCAGTAAAGTTTAGAGAGCAATCAGCCATAATCAGGACCTGATAATAGTAACATTGGCTTTCAATTGAATCTCGCTTGTCTGTACCTTTCTCGATCTGATGCGTGTAAGAGCAGAATCAAGTTGCTGCTCCAAATTTTGGAGGTCTTTGAGGCTCAAAGAGCCAAGATCTTCTCCCATGAAATGCCTGAAACAATCAAGCAAATATCAAGATTCGTCAGCTTCGATTTATTTTCAGCTCTTGCAGCAACTTCATCTTAGTATACATATACCTATGATTTCTCTGTAAAACTTCAAGTCTGGCCTTGACCTTAGCATGCTCCAAAGTCCAGCTAACCTGAAACGCATGATCTAGGATTTAGTGCTAACTGATTTGCCATAGCAAAAGGAGCTCTTTTTATGTATATGTGAAACTATAATAATTAAGATTCCGTTCTTGCTTCTGTGATTCTTGCATATCTAATTTATCAACATCAACATCAACATCACCTTTATCCCAAATTAGTTGGGGTCAGCGGTCGATGAACCCGAAGTGAATCTTATTATAAAAAGACTTGCACGTCTAGTGATTCGGGTTCTGGAGAACATCGTTGTTAGAATTTGTGATCCAATTTCTAGAAACATCCAGCATGATGGGATATTTAGCATAGATATTTGGGGAAAAGGTCTAGATTTTTGTTGAAATATCTAAGATATTCCTAGATGTAGCGTTGAGATATTTGTAAAAAAAGTTTAGATATATCTAAGAAAAATCTAAGATACTTCTAAATATTTCCAGAAAAGTTGTACGAATATTTTGTTGAACTAATCAGACTATCATTGTCCCATGAAATGTCACCGATATCCCTTAAAGTGTATCTTACTCTTGTCCATCCTCTACCAAATAAACGTTGCTCACATGTACACTTGCACAACACTATCGAACCAAAAAATATCATCGATATCAAAACTATGCTTCCGCACAGTATCAAATTCTCAACAGTCGCGTATGCGATACCAACTGTAATTCCAACAGTCGATTAGCTTTAAAAACAACAGAAGAAGAGGCTAATTCTTTCGGCCTATCAGAAGTTTTTGGTTGGGTATCTTACAGTCGATTCTGTCTCACTTGCAAGAACTTGGCGCTCAGCGGATGAGTATCTTTCATAGCGTTCGAGAATTCTCTCCATGCTGCCACAAAGAAACGAAGAAGAACCGAAACAAGTGGTACGAAGTAAGTCCGCTGAATAAGACGAAGCTTCTACAAGATAGAAATTGAAATAAGACTTCCAAAGAAGATCATAACAACATAGGCAGATGGAAGTATGGTGTTACAGTTCCCTATCTAGTCAATCGACATGTAGAATGCTGATTTGCCAGAACATGGTAGGAGTTTACTAGAAATAGAAAGAGGTACAAACCATGCCATCAAATAAATCAAAACAAGCACTGCCTATAGCTACATGCTTCACATCCCGATATCGAGATTATTATCGAATCGGACATGTACTTAGCCTTACAACTAGTTAATCACTGTCGACAAGCACTTGGAAGCAGGCTCAAGAACGGATTAAAAGCCATTAATCGACAAGATTATGAACGGGCCTAAAGAGCAAGTCTAATCATAAGCCACGCTCGCAGCTAGAGTTTTTCTTTACTGCAAAATTGGAGATCATCAAAAGTGGCAACACGAGGGCATTGAAGACGACCCAGTACGCAATGCGGACAATGGTGATCAGCATCAGTGACCATCACTGGAGAGGAACAGAAAAAGGAAATGTTCATGTTTCCTTTCCTGTCTTGCACATATTATAGGCACCCAAAGTAGTCACCCAAAGTCAAGATAGAAATGCCCGCGGTCTGACAACTAGGTCAAACGGTACTACCATCACCCTTTTGAGTCATCACGTTTGACAAGCGACATTGTCACAGGTAGGAGTTAAAATGTATGTTCCAAAGAAATAGGAGGATGCTTACATCATGCTTCCCTCAATTTGAGACTCACAAATTAAGGATTTGGTTCACTACTTATGTTTTCTAATCCTTCCCGGCCCTATCTTCTTCACTACTAATCTCCGTTTTCATTGGAAAATCGGCATTAAAACCTGTTAATGAACTTCTTAGGGAAATTCTTTTGGAAATAATATCATGATTCTTACCGTTTTCGTGAAACTTAATGCTTTTCATGTCATTGCTCTCGGAAATTTATTTATAATCAAAACAAATTTCATCAAAAAAAAGTTCAGAAAAGATAAATTACGCTGCACAATTCCTAATCTACTTCCCGAAAGCAAGCTAATTGCACTCATTTTAAGCGTAAACTACAAAACCCATACTTTCTAGCTGAATTCATGCGATTAGCCTTAACGTTCAGGATTAGACCCAAGTCCAACCAACCCCACAAGAGAAATTGCTTCTTCAGCGTCTTCTTTGTACAAACCCTAATAGGAGTTCAAACTGCAGTGGTTATATAGAGGATTTGCCTACACTTCTTAATCCCTTACCTGCCCTTGATCACGAATGCATTATCACGAAAATGATTTACTCAGATCAGAGATGAAATTACAATTTGAGAAAAGCATATTCTACTTACTTGGCATCCAAAAAAGAAAGTTGATTCATCATGGCAAATTGTGACTGATGGGAAACAAAAGCAAATAGTCATTTTCACCGGAAAGTGCGCTTCTTGTGTCTTTTCATTGCAAGAGCCAAATCAATCACAACAATTTACTAGGATACTCAATGTTCTCCTATTCATATTGACACAAATGATCACTTCATTTCAATCAAATATACAATTTGATCTCTAAATTTAATTTGTTCAACGTAGTCCATGAATTTTTGTGTTCATGCTCAATTTAATCTCCGAACTATATGAAGGTGTTTAATATTGTCATTCCATTAATTCAAATTGAGGGATTACATCGACCTATTTTCATATAGTTTATGAATTAAATTGAACATGTGCCAAAAGTTTATAGACTATATTAAACAAATTAAAAATACATGACTGATATTGCATATTGAGCTAAAGTTTAGGAACCACAGTGAACAAATTAAAAGTTCAAAGAGTATATTGCACGTTAAGTCATAATTCAAGAACTATTTGTCATTTTCCCTCTCAGGACAATGGTGCAGCGCCATAACCAAACATACTAAGTGGTGGAAGAAGACAAATGAACCAAAACAAGAAAAACACATCATATCATGATTAAGCTTCTAGGTTATCCAGAAAGGAATTCCAACTGCGTAAATAGCCTTCCCTATGAAGAAAGCTCCAGCTAGGTGATTAGGCCAACTTTTAATGCGGAAAGCTGATCTCCAAAGTCGAAAAGAAAAGAAAAAAGATATATGATATGGAACTTGTGTACAACATTTACTGCATATATAGTCACTATTCTTACGATAAATTTAAATAATTACTTTTTTAATCATAAAAAATTTCAAATTAGTATATTTATAACAAATTTACCTCAAACCACCGAAAACAAATTGATATACATGCGACAAATTTATCCTTTGTAACCTCTATTAAATTGGATTAATATAACGAAAAACTTTAAACTAGTGTACATGTGAAAAACTTGGTGGTAAAAACCCCAATTGGTGTACTCTGTCAATTGCAACTTATTACCTAACTCAGCAATTTGATGACAAAATTTGCCAAAAGTGTATTGGTTTGTGATTTTTGTTGGTTAAAACATAAATTTAAGGTAAATTAGTTTGAAGTTTTTCGAGTATCAACCTTTTAAAATACAGACACGAAGGCAGTATAGATTGTAGAGTGTTCGAACATTAGTTAATAGCAAGCATGCTTTCTTCCTATCCAGTTCTGATTACACGAAACATCTCTGTGGACGAAGAAAAAGATGGTCCAGATGAATTTGATCTGTTCTAAAGTGAGCCCTTTTGAGCAGATTAAGAGCTCTTTCACCACGTTACAGTTCGAGTTTATATTCGTGTTGCACCTTCGCACTTCACAACACGACATGCTTTCTGCTTCATTTTTTTTTTTTATCAGGTGCAAGCAGCAAAGCAAAAACTTTCTGGAATTGGCAAAGAAACAGCAATCGCGACACCTTTGAATGCGCAAACCTGAACACGCACGAAACGAGAAACCGCGGCCCATCAAAACCATCAAGAATCCACAAGGGCATTCAAAGGAAATCAAGAAGCGTCCGAGAACGGGCGGGCGGCGGCGGAGACGGCAGGGTGGGGGGGAACGTTACCAGGAATCGGTAGAGTACTCGAAGAGCTTGCCCTTGGCGGAGAAGACGATGAGGGCGACCTCGGCGTCGCAGAGGACGGAGATCTCATGGGCCTTCTTGAGCAGACCGGCCCGCCTCTTGGAGAAGGTGACCTGCCGGTTGATCTTGTTTTCTATCCTCTTCAGCTGAAGCCTGCCTCTCCCCATCCTCTCCCGCCCACAAATCCACAGTCCCACACGCACCAAAACGGCAAGAAACAAAAGAAAAACAGAGAGAGAGAGAGAGAGAGAGAGAGAGAGAGAGAGAGAGAGAGAGAGAGAGAGATGGGGTTGGTGTTCTGTCTGGTCCCTGCTGTATATTCTTGGAGGAGGAAGGAGCCGAGCCTGGAGCAATCAATGGCAGCGAGTCCAAGGAAAGAGAGAGAGAGAGAGAGAGAGAGAGAGAGAGAGAGAGAGAGAGAAGGTGTGGTGGGTTCTGAGTGCCATATGTGGAAACGGGAGTGTCTAAAAACAGGCTTTCTCGGAGGTCGAAGGCGGTTTTCGGATCCGACATTGGAAAACCGGGCCGGTTTCGTCAACAACGTTGTCGACACCTGATTGGATCCGGACCCGCCCGTGAACAGTATTGGTGTTTTCTCTCTCTCTCTCTGCATGCATTGCTTTTCACCTGTACGTCTCGCGTCTCTTACCTCTTCTCTTTTCCCCTCTTTTCTTGTCCTTTGCCAAAATCTACGATCATCATTTAAAATATGACTATAATTGTATAAGCCAACAAGAATATATATATTTGCACGTGTGTTATAAATAAGCCGAAAGTCTTATAACTTATAACGGAAGTGTGATTAAATTCTAAAACTTTCAAAAAGTGCAATCGAATCTTAAAACTTTTCAAAAAATACAATTGATAAAAGGATTTAATTTCACCAATTTGACAAGAAAGTCTTGATTTCACTAATTTAACAAGTTTTTAAAGCTAGATGGTACTTTTTGAAAGTTTTAAAATTTAAATGTGCTTTCATGATGAGATTTGGGACTTGATTGTTCATTTTGTAAAGTTTTAGAATTTGATTATACTTTCGTATCAAGTTTCAATACTTAATTACAACTTTTAAAAGTTTCAGAACTCAATTGCACTTTTATAATAAGTTTAGACTTTCAGTGCACTTATCCCTATATAAATTACAAGCAAGTATCATGATCGATTACGTAGAATAAGTATATATTTCGAATTTGCGTATTTATATTACCCCGGTTAGTTTGATATCTCATTTCAGCAAGTGCAAATGATTCTGTGTAGGTCAATAATAAGAATGTATTTATGCTTTCCGTCCCCACTTGCTTCTTTGAGTTTTGCCTCCATTGAATTTCTCTAGGACCTATATATATATAGAAATCGTGTTAGGAGAAACTACACTGACAAATCTATAAAAGTTAATAAATGCTCTTAAAACCAAGATGTTATAAAAATAAAAATAAAAACCCTAACATTGTTATTATCAGACTTTTTCGAGCATAAGAACCACTGCTTCTATATATAACACAAGGCTCACAATTTTTTCGCTTCACTTATGGCTTTGACACTCTTTTTTTTACTCGTTTTAACCATTCTATTCTTTGTGTGGCCCCTCACTTCTGATCCAATTTTATATGATTCCCTTTTTTGTCAACTCTTTTATTTCGTTTTTCTTTTCCTTTTTTCCCTTGCTGTTCCACTTTCCTTCTCCAATAGTACCTTTCATGGTGCAAGAAGTTCCAATCTTTTGCTTGTTTCTTTCATAATTATTGTTTATTGAAGTTGTTTTGTTCGTGGGTTCTTTATCTACCTCCACATGTGTTTTATTTGCCACCACCCCAATTGTGTCTGATACTATCTATTGCTCATTCTTGAATTTGTTTTCTTTTCCCTTTCTGTGTTACTTACTTCTTTGCTTGCAGCTTTGATGGAGAAATTTATAGGGAAATGTTTTTTTTGCTTCTTGTCTAGAGAGCACTAAGCGTCAATTGGCTTTAGAGTTTTCTTGGTACCAAGTTCGATTCAAGGCTTGAGGATGAAGATGTTTTATGCCTCTCCCGTATAACGGGGCTCTCTTCGTATGGATTTTTCTTGATAGAAAATTCAATTCATTGCTTCAGGCTAAAGATGATTAATGCCTGTACATGAAAGGTAATCTTGGACGAGAAAAGAGGTTCGTGTTGGGGTGTCACCAGTGAGCCCAATGTTGGTGCCGACAAAAGTATGGAGAAGGACGGAATTGGCATCAAAGATAATAAATAGAGAAGGATTTTTAGAAGGAGTGAGAGGCCTAGAAGGGAATCTCATGCAAGAGATAGAACAGAGGAGGCGTGAAGAAGGAAGAAGAAGAAAAGGAAAAAAGTGGGACCGCAAGGAAAAAAGAAAAGGAAGAAATGAAATAAAAGAGTCGACAAAAAAAAAAGAATCTTAAGACATAAATTGTACCAAAAGTGGTGGGCCACGGAAACGATAAGATGGTCAAACAACACACAAAAAGGAGTGTTAAAACTATAAGGGGAGTGAAAAAAGTGCGAGCCCTAATTTCTTTGCGATTATAGATCATATTAGCCCTAGTCGAGAAAAAATTAAAGTTTTGTCGTTGGCTCGCATGTTACGGCTATTCTAAGCTCTATTAAATTTCAAATTATATTATCATACCTCACCTCTTCTCGATTAGGTTATTGCAGATTTTTCTCTGTTTTTCAGTTAAATTTGTGCTTTATCAAGGATAACCTAATCACCATTGTAATCAATCATCATCATTCTAAGAAAATTCCAAGAAAATCTCTTTTTCTTTACATTGCAAGTTTATGAACTGAAAATGAGGTTGTAAAGCAAAATTGGCTAATTATTTCTTCTACAGTCAACTTCCTATGGACTAGATGTTAAGATGCTTGATTTTCAAAGGGGTATCACGCAAAATCCATTTCTCCCACAGCAGAATTTCTTAGGTGAATGTATATATAGTAAAACGATTTTGGACTAGTTAAAATGTTTGGCTCCGTGTGATCAAAGTGGGATTCCAATAGGCTCCAGTATTTGTTAGCAACAACACACTGGAAGCAGTCAATCAATATAGATGAATTCGAAATCTTATTCAAATCCAATATAGCACCTATGGGTACGTAAGGAATGCATGGGAACAGTTCTTTTTAATGGATAGATCCGATCGCAACTTCGGATAAGAAAATTCAAATGGATCAAATAGGAAATCATAGAATTATAATGAAATATATAATCAACTAACATTTTATCGAATTTGAAAAGAAGTCGGACCAAATGGTTCAATCCTCTTATTTTTATTTCTCGAACCGAGAGATCGGAATCTTAATGCGTACAGATATAAATGATCCAACGGGAGCGAGAATTTCTAGAAACCTTTTGAACATTTCGTTTCTAAGTAGAATAGCCATTTTCAAGTAATTTGTTTCACAGAAAATGAATGTTTTGAGACATATTTTCTTTAAAATGTTACTTATAATTCTTAAAATAAATAGTCAATGGAAAATATTTTCATGACCAACAATAATTTGTTTCTGAACATTTTGGTGCACACCGAAAACAAGCTACGGGTCACTCATGAGTTTTTATCCTTTCAAGGAAGGACTACTGGTAATATATACTAGACGAAGGTGAGGATGGTGTCAAGTCCACATCCCCCTTATGGGCTAGGCTACACACGTGCTAGAAGTGATCATTTTTTCTTTATAAGCGATACGAACGATCTCTTTTAAGACGAAACTAACAGAGAATGTTGTCATTTTTCAACAACAATTTATGTGTGACCATTTTCTCGAACGATAAAAATACCTTTCATATGGTCATTTTGAAAGCGATGCGATCGAGCATTTTTTTCGAAACATGTTTCTTAAATTCTTTATTTTTCACTAAACAGACGGAGGCTAATAAGTATATATGTTTTCTCCGTTGAAGATTCTTGATGTATTGTCTAAACTGTTTAGCTAAATAAAAAAAATTAACCCTAATTAACCCTAATTAGTCCCACGCAATTTGTTCCTAGGAAAGAGGAACAACTTTTGAGTTCCACGCATGTACCAAGCAAAATATCTTCTTGTCGCCATTAGCTGGATTTTAAATCTTCAGACAAAATCAAGCCTCACGTCGCACACGGAAGTGATGTAAGAGATTACCGTAATAATTATACGATTCGGAGTTCTTCGTCGCGACCTAGAATTTTAACTGTACACGTTTCGAATGAATCCGACATGCTCGACATAGGATAAAAATCGAATTTAATTTCACAAGTTTGCCGCTCCGTGGAGGAAAAAAATTATATAAAAAAGAAAAGTTTTGATCCTGTTGCAATTGCGCCAGTTCGATCCTACGGGGAAGTGTTGTCATAGATTAACGTAATAATTATTCGGTGCGGATTTTCGGTCGCAATCTAGAATTTTAAACCAAACACGCTTCGAATAAATCCGGCATGCGCAACATAGAATGAAAGTCTGATTTCACAAGTTTGCCGCTCCATGGATGGAAAAAAAAAAACTATTAATACAAAATTCCGATCCTACTGTAACTGTACCGGTTCAATCTTATATATTTTTCAGTTATGCCAATTCAGTCCATCCGTTCAATTTTGGCTGAAATTCATTGACGTGAACGTTGGTCGTCCTATGTGGCATGACTTGCGCTGGACGTGGACAGTGTTTAATGTTAATCTAACGTTTTCCCATAATTTATTTTTATTCTTTTCCTCTAAAGTGGCTTGCGTCAATAAATAAATAAATGGAAAAATGATATTAAAATATTATCGAAATTGTCCACGTCATCGCCGCCTAGCCACGTAGAACGGCTGACGTTCACGTCAGTGATTTCCAACCAAAGTTGGCCGGATGAACTGAAATTGACATAGATACAGAAATTTTGTGGCTCAATTGACAAAAAAAAAAAGAGAAATTCATCATTGAATTGACATAATAACAATAGATTTAGGGTTTTTATTTATTTCCCTCTAGGGATTGATACGCGGATCCGAACATCGAACCGTCGCATCGGCAAGAAGAAAGGCGGGCCCGTGCCGCTCTCGAGAGGCCCACGAGACCGTAGAAAGAGGGGGGCCCATCGGTTCCTATTCTCTTCACGCGAGGCGTGGGCCCCACGGCCCGGCCCAGTGATAGCATGATATTGCAGAGCATTTGTGCTTGCTCTGTTGTCGACGTTGACAGTTTGATTGGCCAAATTAGGGCAAAAGCTCCGTATGACATTTTCACTCTACTATTCTTCGCTCTCGCCCGAGAGCTGCTCATCACCTCTCCTTCGCCAAGAAAAAGAACATGTCGACGTCATGTTTGCTTCTCAAAGCCGACCGGATACAGAGCGCTAGGTGAATCTCGACAGACGTGAGTTCGACGCATATGAAGGAAATTTCGTTCTCAATGGATCTCAGGGTGGGTTCCTATGATCTAAAGATTTCGGCTTTCGAGTTTTCCTAATCTTTTCGCATTACTTTCCGCCATGCGCCGAGCCGCCATCGCCTAGTGGTCGAGGTCGAAAATTGTCCCAATAGTGAAAGTTGCTAAAATTGTCCCGGCGGTGACAATTGGTATGTGACACGGGAAAGTATGAGTCAAAAATTATATCTCAAAGTGAAAATTTGTGTCTTTCTATGCAACACTTAGAAACCTAAAGTTGAGGCCAAAAATGGTCCCAAACAAAGATTGGAAGGTTGCATAGAGATGAGCTGCAACGAATAGTAAGTAGACCGCGATGTGATATATGGTTTGTCATATAATCGCGGCTACATAGATGCTTCCCAATGACTTACACAGCAGCGAGAGGCCGAGCGATCTCCCGCGAAACCCACTGGCGGCAAAATTTTTATTTTGTAAATTCAACAAAGGCATCCGCCGCGTCGACAATCCAAAAACCGTGGCTAACGGGGACTTTCCAGGTGACAAGAGCGACGGAGCTTCATGTACTAGAATGGAAAATTTGAGGGAATGGCTGAACACAAGCAACAGATGGAGGGACTAAAGTGAATGCTTCATCGTCGACAGCCATACATTATAACAGGAAGTTATGCAGCTATAGACATTGCAGGCGGCTTCGAAAAGAATTACAAAGCTTAGCTTGTTTCAATTACAGGCGATACAAACATTATCAAAGTTCTGATCATGAGAGAGGAGAGGAAAGTGTAGCCTTCCTCCTTTTATGTCAGCACAGCGCCGAAAATTATGTACTTATTGTCTTGCGAATCACAATTACAAAGTGCACAATGCACAAGATCACCAGCTTCATTCAGACTCCAGGTTATTATGCAGCAAGCTCAAAGCATCCATCCCGGAATGAATCCGGCCGCACTTTGGCTTGAAACCAAAGCATTCATCCCATCCAGACATGCCGGATTGTATCTGGAGAATAAGAACATAAACAGAAAAAGAAGAAGAAAAAGAAAGTCTCGTCGGTTATTCGTAGCGTCACGATGCTATAAGATGTCTGTACATGTAGAGTCTTTAGTGAGAAAGTGGGACGAGGATGCGAGTAGTCACCCAATTTGCAGCGACAGGTTGCTGTCCATTGGTTGGAAGAACCCTTCCGGTTGAGGAGGAAAGAGGCTACATGGAATGCTGCCGCTGCCGCCGCCGCCGCCGTGGTGACCTTCTACTTCCCAGGCAAGTTGAGAGGGAATCTGCGGACCGGCTTCTTCCAGCTAATTGGGAAGTACAGAATTTTTCAAATACAATCTATAAGTGTTTTCGAAGCAGTGGTATCACGATGATGAATCGAATGCAAGCAAGTCACTTATTGTGTTTTCCCACTAATCCACGATGCTTATTGCATCTATTAGTCTGCTTGCCATCAAGGTCTCTGAACTACAGTGAGGTTTATGCCATGAGTTCAGGGTTAGGAAGCGGATGCAATGGGAATTACACAATCAAAGCTGTAAGGTTTTCAGGAAAAGCAACTTCTAGGAGTCTTATGCTATCTACCAATGCTCTAAGCTTGGCAACCAAATGAATGGCAATGGAATAGTGCTACTTCAGATTTCATGATTCAAGGAGAATGTGGGCATTTCAAGGACAGCATACTCAGCATACTATCTTGTCATATCATGAAGAAGTAAGTTTACGTGACTGGCCCCAAAATACTACTTACAAATACTGCAACAGTCTTCCGTTGGTAATTTTCTTCGAAGAACCGCATGGAAACTCTAGGGATAAGTACGTGCGCGCGGGCACATGTGAGAGGAAAATGCCGCACAGGAAACAAGATTTAGGGTGCTAAAATCGCAATAAGTTGCGACAGCTGCTATCGTTTGAATGTCCAATTGAGTCCTTCCTAGTTTCTTATTCCATCATTTGATTGCAGGAAACCATTTTTCATTGCAATAATGGGTAGCTTTGCATTTGCAGACACAGAGGACAGCGTGTTAACCCCAGTTCCAAGAACTCCTAACGATCCGAGCTCTATGTGGACAGCGTATCAAGTTATCCTGTTTGCATCCGTTTGTCGATATGAATTTCATGCCGGGTACATAATTGAAACATGCAACAGTACTCAGTATAAGCCATGAGTTTGTAATTGTTACTTGACCAAAATGCACAGCAGGAAAGATTCAAGGAGGGGAAAAAAAAAATACTGCAACATGAATAGTAGGCGAGAAGTGTGATTAGGTGCCGTACCTTCCTCTTAAGGACCTTGTTGGTCTCTAGCAACATTTGCTCCTAAGTAGACAGACAACATCCAACATTGAGCAAGGATAAGAAAAAAGGAAGGAAGTGAAACCTACTTCCAATCTAAAAATGGGCGATAATTAATTAATTAATTCGTACCCTGCTCTGGAGATTGGCGAGTTGATCGAGCATGAACTGGGTCTGCAAGATTAATCAAGAGCAATTTAACTGTCCAAGCGATAGTGGGTTTACATTACAAAAATATGCTCATGACTCATGAGAGCTTCCTTTCTGATTACCATCTCTCTTTTCACAAGTTACCTTTGTCGACCGGATGTGCTTCAAGGAACTCTCCAGCTGAAGCTCCAGATGCTCAAGCTCTTTGCTGTCCAGTGAACCCAAATCTTCCCCAAGAAGGTTCCTGGGACTCACTCATATCCAACCTCCAGTTAGTAATCCGGAGAATTTTGATCACAGTAATTAATTCATAAGTTTGTCAAGAATGTGGTAGGAGAGGCGGAAACATAAATTTAGATTAAAAGCGCGAGACAATAATTTCTGCGAACCTTATATGGGTTTTCCATTGGCTCGAAAATATCGAAACAAAACACAAAGTGAAATGAACTTTTGTGAACATGCAAGAGCAATTTGAAACTTGTGGAAATTTTATTAACAGATTCACGATAATAACTGCTGCAGTTACTTTGTCCTGGGATTTTCATGTACCTAATCTCAAAAAATTACCAATCGTGCGATGAACATGCCAACTCAAATTACAGATAGAGAGAGAGATTCAAACCTTTGAGATCGCTGGAGGACCTCAACATTTGCTTTTAGCCTCAAGTATTCCTGATAGCTGCTCTGCTTGACAATATTAATATTAGAATTAAAGCTTCAGATACTAAACATGCAAGCACAAATACCTGATAAACACTTGCCCTATTAAGTAAACAAGCAACCGTACTATGGATAAATCCTCCTCTAATCTTTCTGTAGTGGTCAGGTGGTATGCTCTAAGCCAGGTTTCGCGCACAAACTATGTTCACCTCGTTATTGTCGTCATTTTCATAAGCGAATCATATAGAAATGGAGTTCTTGAGACAAGATATCTCTCTCTCTCTATCCCTTCCTCACACACAAATACACAGACACATGCGGATGGGAACGTGCCCAAAGAACAAGGAAAGAAAAGACCAAAGGTACCTCTGTCTCATCGATTGAGCGGCTTGTGTTGAGCTGTGCACCATAGCTGCACTTTCGGTACCTTTCAAGTGTTTTCAACATGCTAGGGCAACAAGATGAATGGGAACAGGAAATTAACACGAGATTAAGCAAAAGAACACTAGGTTATTACGAGGGACAGAGAATATGGGAGATGATACAAAACCATATTATGCTTCAAAAGATGCCTGGTTCAAATCCAGAAGTACATAGACAGGTACATGGAGTGTATCGAAACCGATACTCAGTAAATTACATGGCTGCACCTTTCTTCGCCCCCAAAGGGAAACAAGATTACACATACTCTTAGTGATCCTCATTGATGATTTTGTCGGACCTACCTTTATTATCAAATGTCAATGCGAATAGAAAGGAAGTATGATAATTATAACACGATCAATCACTTCTAGTCCTCTTAATCAATCAACATGAAAATTAAGGTCAACTCCATTTAGTATGTTGTCAAATGATGGCGAAATAACTCGAATTCAACTACACATGCTACTAAACGTCTCGAGGGTATAGCGTTCGACGATCCAAAAGAGCTATTATTGGGGACGGGAGGGGTAGATAATGTAATCCAATGGGAGGGTGAAGAATGATCTATCTAATGAATCTCTATTGCGTGCCCTATGTGAATAGTAGTAGATCCTCACTCTATATAAGTTAATTGTCATTAGCGGCCTTCAAGGATGGCTTGTTTTCTTTTCCCATTTGGTGGATAAATAGGTTACATAATGTGTTTCGTTCTCTAACCGCTTAAATTTTTCGAGAAAGAAAAAATTGTCGCATATTGATTCTATAGCACATCGTCTAAGAATAAGTTTCTTGTTCCACCATTCTTTCCCCTAGACTATCTAGTTTCCATTCTTAATCAAGAAATAGAATGAAATCAGTTTCTCTAACAGTTTTAGTTTTTAGAATAGACGGTTGCGCATTCAGTTTCAACACTTAAACAGTACATAAGCGAGTCGATTGGGAACATATATTACATGTCTCCGATCCATTCTGTTAATCGATTTCCCCCCTTACTCCAATCAACCTCATTAGTGTATTCCGGGTATCAAGTCGCATTTGGTAACAACCAAAGATTGGGCAAACATTTAACTTCAAAAATTAAGAAAAGAGTGTTAATCTCGATTGCAACAGGCGTGCCAGCGCGTCCTGGAGAATGTATGGCCGAAAAAGCCTTAAATCAGGATGTGTCATGTGTAAAAATGTGAACATGTTCCCTTAATTCGTCTATAATGTTTTAGTGCGTTACAAAAACGTAGGGAAACAAAGAAATATCCAGGATTCCAATAAACACCGTTCCAAACAAATAAACATGCAGGACTCTAATAAACACTGTTCCATCTGGGTCGAACAACGTTATAAATAACAAGCGTGACCAGAAAACGAGGAAAACCCATGCACACTGAAGTTTCAAAAGCAGGACCAGGCCAATGCAGTGGATAAATGACGACTGCTTGATGAAACACAGTAGTTTGGAAATGAATTGGTGGAGGCTTGAGTTGACTTTTCTCCGGTTGTTTTAGCTTGCAAATTGTAATCAAGCCGCAAATTTTCCCTGTGCAGGCTTCTAGGGTTTTCATTGTTCCCCAGACAAAAGAAAGAAAAATCTTGAAAAAGTATGTGAACTGTTGCAGATTATATTTACTGGAGAAACATCGATCTTAAAACGGATTTTGCCAGTAAATGTCAGAAGAATTTACAGGGAGAAAATATCATACATCACGCCAGAAAGAAACCCATTGAGAGGTTGATCGATAACCCTGAAAACCCTTTCCATGGCCACAAATGAGATGGACAAAAATTGTAGGGAGCAAAGCCACCCAAAAAAAAAAAAAAAAGGCCAAGAAGAGATGAGATCTGAATCTGATCTTTAGTGGACAGAAGAAGAACCTTTTGCTGAGAGCTTGGCCTTGCTTAAATCTCTCTTCTGAGAATATTAAAGACCAAGAACCCAAGAAAACATAACAAAACGTTTGATGGATGCTCAGAGTTTCAAAAGACAAGATCCAACACCAAGAGATCTAGAAGTGGGAAAAACCCACAAGCAGAAAGCTAGAAAGACGTGGTTTCTTGATGATGAGGTGCTCATGTCGAAGAGCGTAGGAGTGCAAAGGAGAAAGCGATGATCAGATTCAAAGAGATCAGAGCTAGATTAGGGAGACAGAAACTACCTAGAGCTGCTGCAGAACTCATAGAGCTTGCCACGGCTGGAGAAGATGATGAGAGCGACCTCGGCATCACAGAGGACCGAGAGCTCATAAGCCTTCTTGAGGAGCCCATTCCTCCTCTTGGCAAAGGTCACTTGCCTGTTGATTTTGTTCTCTATCCTCTTCAGCTCCACCCTCCCTCTTCCCATTTTTAACACACACACCCACACACACTAATAAACCCTCTCACTCTCTCTCTCTCTCTCGCTCTCTCTCTCTTACCAGTCTTGGTTAAGAAATGAGAAAGCTTTCTGAAAGGAGTATGAGAGCAGAGAGTACCCAAAAGGAGATAAGAAAGGAACAGTGCCTTCTGTGCAAGAAATGGAAACCCTGGGAAGATTTTGCATATATAACCATATATATACTACTACATAGTAGTGTGTATGTATGTATGTATGTATTTGTGTGTGTATATATATATTTGTTCTATATTGGGATTGTGATATTGTCTTTGCTCTTGCTCACTCCACCACAAACGCTCCCAAGCTCTGGAAGCCTAGGTTTTCCACTGTCCAAACACATTGTTTCTGCATAATTCAATTACCTGCATCAATCCCCTTCTCTCCCCTCCCTCACCTGTTTATCTACCCAAGATTGGCTTTCTCTTGTATCGATCGTTTCAGATCCCCTCTAGTATGAACCACTTGTCACGGACTATTGGATGTGAGAGCGAAATTTGTATGCACTTCGGCTGCTATGTGAAGGTTATACCATTGCTAGATTTACTTCGATGTACATAAAAACTCAGGTACCTAAAAATTGAGATCGTCGCTAGGATTAATGAGAGAAGGCACGGCAAAATAACGTCTCGAATCGAAGTCACGAGAACCTGACCATGCAAATCCATCGAATGATTGAAGAAAGCTCGAGCAGGATCCAAAAATGCTAGATCAGTCGAGAAGTGCCATTGAATTTCGTCGTATTAATCTTATCTTTTCATATAACAAGTTTGTTACACATAGGGAGATCATGGACTGGTGTCATCAAGATTACCCCCCTTAACGGTTTGGTCTGTGGTTTTGAAACTCTTTTTTGGGGGGGCTAAATGAAGATGAAAGAGGTGGGAGAGAGGACTCCATGTATGACCCGGACATACAAGGTGTCCATACTGTCGTGTCGTGCGTTATTTTCTCACTGTACGATGGTACACAAGGTGGAACATGGGATTGTCCAAGGTTGCACCGTTGTCTCTTTTGGATGAAAGCACCACCCTCAGGAAAGCAACTGAAGAATTGACAATACATGCGTCAAAAACCCATTCGGCTTCTGCACTTAGAAATTTTGAATCCCTCTGTTTCTGCTTCTTTTTCTTCTTCTTCTTCTGTTTATTTAGTTATTTATTTTGACTACATTACTCGTCATTTGCTAATGTAACTTATCTTTTAAAACCAGTTAACGTGGCCCTCAAATTCTTTTTGACGTTTGAAGTTAATAGAATAAATCGTGGTGCTTTCAACTTTATCTTATATCGCGGACTTCCTTTTTCAATTTGCAAAATGCTATATTAGAACATATCCTTCGATTCATAAAATAGATGATGCGATTTACAGGAACCTTAGTCATGCGCCCTAAGAACAATGTGGTTTTAATCACATATGAGCAATGTAAGGATCGTTCTCATTAGTATATATAGGCATGTTTGATTGACTCCATGTTCCACGTCTAGCACAATAGGGTAGAGTACGCATCCATTTCAAGTCCGTGATGTAATTGATGATATGATATGTGCGAGATATCGTCACTTAATATGTGACTTGAAACAACATACGTACTCACATGACAACATATGAAATTAAAAGCATGTCTTTCTATTAACCCTAATTCGTGCGCAAAAAAAAAAAAAACAAAGTTCAAAGACTTGCCAATTCACAACACCAATGTCATTTCATGCTTACCGAACCTTGTATCTTTCATTATACAACCATATGTTCTTGATTATATCTATACGTGTGTAGTTTGGTTTTTCTTTTAACGCTTGCCCAAACATAAACCATTTAAGTTTTGTCAACCCTTCAAAAGGAAAAGCAATTAAAAACAAACTAAATTATGTCCATCATGACACATTTATCTTGAATTTTTTTTATAACACCAAAAACCTCAAATTTATACATGCTTGATACATTTACCATCCATCAATAAACACTATTAAAAATATGCCTATGTGGATGTCAAAAAGCAAACAATGTTGAAATTGCTCTCATGTAGCTTGAGTGAAATAAAAACGATGTTATTTTGATTGAAAAATTATATAACTGAATCTTGACAAAAGGTAAATATGTCACATTAGTATAAATTTGTGATCTTTTACTCATAAAGAAAATTTAGGATAAATGTGCTACAAGGTACAAAATTGGGATTAATGTCTCAAAGCGAGTATAGTCCAAAATTATTATTATTATTATTATTATTAATGGTGTCTGACAAGTGCTTCGGGGTTGTATTAATTCACAGGAGAGGCTCAAGGACAAAAGGGGGGGGGTTTCCTGCTTTGTCCGTGCATTGGCTTGCATGGTTATCGAAATCCGTCCTTAATTAGACTGATTAATCAGAATCAGACAGTTAGGAGTCACAGCGGTCGCATACGTGTCGCCATGTGACTGGTTGGTTACGCACTTCTGCTCCAACCTTCGGGTGATGCAGACCAATGGGTATTGGAAAAAGTGCCTGAAAAATTAATTACCGCTTCTCGATTAACCAAGGACACGTGTCAAGATGGGTTCACGCTGTGATCCAGCGGTAAAAAGAAGCTAAAGTGAAAAACTTACTTTTTGCCCTTTTCAATTGCAAATGATGGTCAGTAGACTCAGTGAAGGAATAGATTCTTCCAAGAAAAGTATCTTGGGATTTTTTTTTTGGTAATTTTTAATTTTGATTTATTTTTCATTTGTTACAGACTTTATGGCTCTCGTAATTTGATTCTTACTTAATCCGTTAAAACACTTGAAGCCTTCGTAAAATTTAGGGAAAAATGTTAAAAAAAAAGCCTTAAACATATTGTCTTTGTGCCAATTCCATTCTAAATTTTATGTATTGGAGCCAATTCAGTCTTGACGAAGACTTTGATAGTCATATGTGGCGTGGCTGATGTTGATATGGATATTTATTGATATTTTTAAATAATTTTAATAATTTTTAATAAATATTTTGATTTTTTCTTATTTTTCTTTTCCCAACCATTAAAAAAGTATTGAAATTATTTTAAAATATTAAAATAATATTTAAAAATATCTACATCAGCACCAGCCGTGTCACATAAGACTTTCGACATTCATGTCAATAAAATTTCAGGCAAAATTGGTTGGGAAAAAATCAAGCTCTGCTTCCGTGTTGCTCTTATATTGCTTTTTCTTTCTGCGTTTTTTCATATTTGAGCTTGCATAATCTTTTTCAATATTTTTTTCTTGGTTATCGGGGAGTGAAATAGAACATGAAACCGTAAGCTCCCAAGCAGTGGGAGGAGACTACTAGGACTCTGAAGTCATCATGCCCCTTATGCCCTGGGTGACACACGTGCTACAATGGCCGGGACAAAGGGTCGCGATCCCGCGAGGGTGAGCTAACTCCAAAAGGAGTTGCCGGTGTATTGGGCGCTGTTCTTCTATGCGCTATTCATGGTGCTACCGTAGAAAATACTTTATTTGAAGATGGTGATGGTGCAAATACATTCTGTGCTTTTAACCCAATAGAAAAATTAATTTAATAGAAAAATTGATGATATTAATGGAAGGACTCAATTGTATTAATTTGGAAAATTATAGGACTTAATTATACTTTTTGAAAGTTTTATGATTCAATTGTACTTTCGCGATAAGTTTTAGGATTTCTAGTGCACTTATCTCGTGTTTTATCAAGTTGGAATTTTGAAGAATCCACGAAAAGAATAAGTGGTAATTAAGTAGTTTTTTTGGCTATCGAATAGGTAATATTGTTTTGACAAAAGTTACTATCCAACTTTTCCATCAAATCGAATGTATACGTGCTACTTTTGAAACACAATACGAAAAATGGTGAATGATTTTAAGTATCAGAATCAGTATACCTGTAAACACTTGAGGTGCTCAATATTACTAGAATTTGAACATCGAAAGGGAAAAGGCGCAAAAAAGTTAAGAAGCCATACGCCTACATTGGCTATTTCTTCACCCGATCACGGACTAGCTAGAATTAGTTAGTTTTCTTCTTTACCTTTTCGACATTATAGCGACGATTCAATGATAACGTATGAATGTTTTAATCAAGCTAAGAAAATTGAGTGCATAAATTGATGACTCGTAGGTTTTGTCATAGTCTTAGAATTGGACATGGGACACGACATGACCATATAATTATCAATTTTATGACAAACAAATGCAAGTATGGAATGATAATTGTTTGTGTGTTTATATATTTATACCTATTATGATTCCCCGAAACTAATTTTAGGCTCAAAAACCACTTCCCCCGTGATAATCTTCACTAAACCTTTCTCGATCGCCATCATGATCAACTCATCTAATCATAAAAAGCCAAATGAATTCCGAATTCCCGTGACACCTTACAACTTATAATCCTTTTATTTGGCACATGAGGAGGAACTTTAGCTAGAATCCGATTGAATATTCCAAATCCCTGCATTTCAAATGCAACCCTAGTTAGCAGATCCATCTTAATTAGCTCCTATTAGCTAGCTACATTAAATTTAATGATATGGTTTCAGATTCACCTAAATGGAGCTGGCACCCATCGGTTGAAGGAAATGGCATCCTTGAAACGACGTCAGTGATGGCTACTGGTCTTTGTGGGTGGATGCATCAAGGTCATTGTCGTGGCCATGTTCGGCTATTCCACTTGTATGGACACGAAAAGATCCTACAAAGAAGGGAATTTTTTTTTTCGTACCCTTTTAATTTTTAGAATTCTTGGTACCCGTTAATATTCTAGGAAAAGCGTAAAAAAAAAAAAGTCTTAACCCTACTGTATCTGTTCCAATTCATTCATAAACCTTTTAAACCTACAAATTACGCTAATTTACTCTTAAACGTTTTGCATTTGTACCAACTGAGTCCATCCTGCCAATTTTATCCAAGAATTGCTGATGTGGATGCTAGTTGTTTCACGTGGTACGGCCGATGTTGACATGGATTTTAGAAATAATTTTTTCTAATAATTTTATATTTTTAATATTTTTTTTCTATTTACTCTTTTTCTTTCCATCACCGGGCGACCCCTACCAACCACTAGCAAAGGTATCGCGGCATTCACCCATCCGCTAGCGAGGGCATCATGGCACTCGCTTGGGGCTAGCAAGGTACCCTCAATAATAATAAAAAAGAGTAAAGAAGAAAAAAATAAAAAAAAATAAAAAATAAAATACCAAAAAAATTATAAAAAAAATGGCATGTCAGCTTTAGTTGTGCCATGTTGGACAATTGGGGTCCAATTTAGCGATTTTTGACAAAAAAAAAATGGATAGATGAACTTAGTTGCCATGACCAAAAAGTTTAATATTGAATTGGCACAAATGCAATAGATATATGGCTTTTTTTTACACTTTTCCCGTTAACATTCCTGAAAAAAAAAATTTCCATGAAAAATGTTTCTGGACTTTAATAGATGTCTTCCGGAGTATTACAATGTGGATGTCTGTACAGTATTGGATTGAGAGAACTATGATGCAGATACGAACCATATTCTTGCCATTATAGATAGCCTAGAATAGAAGGACCTGGACAACATAGACAGAGTTTATCTTTATCCTTATTGTGATGATCTGCATTTTACTAGATGACAAATGCGAAACTGGAGCCTTTTCTGGTCGACTCCACATAGAACAGATTGAGTTCACTTGATGACACAAAAGTGAGATTTCAAGCAAGTTGATTTTAAATCTCTCAAAAAAAAAAAAATTTCAGAATGATCCCAAGTTTGGTTAAAGAGGAAGACATGAATGTTTACAAAGGCGATTGGCACCGATGATGACAGAAAGTTTCAGTTCTTGGTCAAGCAGGTTCAGGAGAGACCGGGATAGGCTCAAACCAGGGATGGCGTCAAAATTCCAATGGTGGTTCACGAGCAGATTAAACCCTGGGGTCGCAGGATGTGAGTGTCGTGCCCTTCCCACAAGTTGATCTTGAGGCATCCGACATTCTCTCCAGTCAGCTTCCCGCATCAGCATTCGCTCCTTCTTATGTCCGACCATGTTCAAGTGTCCCCCAAAACCGACCGTTTCGAAATTCTTGGTCAGACGCTTGACGGGCAGGCGGACATGTGGGAAAGGATCCCCCCCGGAGGCGGTAATATGATGCCTTCACTACCATCATCAACCCGTAAAGTGACATCCCCAAATTCTTCAGGGAAGTCAGAGGATGTGAAATTCCTCTTTGCATGCATCAAACGACAGGATGCAGTCGGATTCGCCCCTGAAGTTCATCTTCCAGTGGATTGCCGTGTTCCAGAACCTCGGGTGGTTCCACATATCCATCCGTAATCAGCAATGTTCTCAACTCATCTTCTGCAAGCGTTATCACCTTGATCCGCATTGTCTTGCCTTCGACCTTGATGTTGGTTTGCAGGATTTTGTACTGTCCCGTGGACGGGTCGAAGCCAATTCCAACACGATGGCAATGGATGAACCTTCTTCTCGACTTTAGTAGTTGCCGGTGCTCCCTCGTTACAGGATTACAAAGAAAGACAGGATCAAGCGACCAGGGAGAAGCTAGACAAAGCAATGCCCGGCAAGACCCCATGACCTAAAGTCCTTGAAGCAGCTTGATTCATACCGGGCGAAACTTGCATCCCTCAGGATCCATCCAATGGAGCAAACCCATGAGTACGTCATCCGGCACACTAAGCGACTGAATGATGAGCCCTGGGCGTATGTTAACAAGCCACTTGATGAAGACGGGCTCTTTCACTAAGTAACACCAGGACTCACACATGCATCGGCTGCGAGCCTGACTAGTATCTCAAATATGATATCGAGAATGATGTAGAGCATACTCGGGTTGTCGCTGTAGCTCAATTTCTTTGGATTCGCCATTGGAGGGAAGAATATGTTGAATTAGCATTTTTAGTTATGCTCCCGCGATGTACCTGTCGACGAAATATATGAATTTGGCACCACGAGCACAATAAACAGCAGAACGAAGGATATCATGAAGGAAAAACGTACTGGGAATCTAAAGTGCAATCAATGTTTTCCACCTTTGCTTGTTCCGCAGTTGAATTTCCTTTTTTCCGGTCATTGTTCTGCAATTAGATTTCATGAAGCCCAATAATTTCACACCGAGATGTTGTTCAAAAATCGGAAGTACAATTCGATGCCAAAGTAGTTTGGCAACGATCAATTGCATCATAACTCTATTTCCCAAAACGTGGATTCTAAAACAGTATGATAGTAATAAAATTCCGCCTAGGATATCACCTATGAAGCAGGGGCCTGATGCATCAAGGCCACCCGATATAGTACGATAACCACTTTTGCTGTCTTATTCCATTTTAGCATTTGGATCGTAAATACAAGTCGGGACATCAGCCGGACATGACAAGTTGTAGGGACGCAGCTTCAATCATTCCCATGTTTCCAAAGCGATGGCTAGAACAAATATATCAACCCACATGAAACCCTTCAGTGATATAAACCCACCCAGAAACCGTCAATGATCAGATCAGTTCGTAAGAACGTGAACTTCCAAGAAACAAAGATCCGTGTTCCAGCATGAGGAAAAGAAAATCACATCACTCGTTTTTTCAAATGCTGAGCATGAACTCTAGCTGTCAACTCCTTACCACCAGCCCTCTGGCGCTCCCGTATCAGCCAAGAACAGAAGGAAAGCGCCCAAATGAGTTCAGATCAAATCAAGTGGAGGGTGCATCGACGCAATCAGCAAGATTCTTAGCTAGGGAAGCCATTAGTTAAAGCACCCAAAAAGGAAAAGAACAATAACAAGAGATAAAGTGAACAGTCAAGTAAAGCATCAATCTTTTCAGTTCGAACAAAGAGATCCTCAGGGGGAAATCCTTCATTCTATATCTCTTCAACTCCTTCTAATTTGCTCAGATCGATAGAGTATGTCGGAATTCCGCGAATTGCTATTTTGATAGAAGTTTCCAGGTGTTCATTTTAACGTGGAACTCTCTGCCCATCCTTTTACACGTAGGTATTATCATACGTGTATCGAAAAGTGAAAGGAACCCTACTTTTATCCGGCGATGGATCGATCTGATTCACCTTTTTTCCCGAAATTGTATGCTGTAAGAATTTTCTTTCTGTTGCTAGCAATGCGACCCTAGAACAATCATCAATGCAGTACTTGCAAAGGAATCAGATCATATGCTCATGCTTTAATGCCCTTCTCCCCCATCCTACAACAACTAAATTTCATTTACTCTCCTTCTCAACTGAAGAACCCGCCGTGATCCTCTGTGCAAGGAATTTCCATGAACTCTGGGAAGAACATAAGAGAATTCACAAAGAAACACAAACAATCCTTCAGTATTTGCAGTTGGCAATGTTAAACAAAAAGAGTTCCTCCTAGACTAGAAGTACTTCTCCCTTGGTACATTTCTGGAAAGGAACTGCTTGAATGATCACAGATTTGGCTAACCGGAGGAGAAAACAGAGTACTCACAAAGGGTCAGACTGAATACAGCAAAAAATTTAGCCCCAGGAGATAAGAAGAGCAACTCTTGGTCACGCAGTTTCAGGTGATGCGAGGCTAGGCTCATAACAGCAAACTGTAGTGAACATCGGAGGGAGGCCAGGGATGTCCAGCGGCAGGTAAGTCGCCCTTTTCGGGAAGAAAAGCGTGAAGTGCCTTTTCAGGTAATCATTTACCTGTAATAGATAACATTCCAGGCTCCACCTACCGATGACTGAATAAGTCATGATGTTCACTCGTTATGATGTTCAACTCGTTACTTCCCGTGGTCTCGTCCACTCGTTATGATGTTCAACTATAGTCAAGCATCCTCTGAATCCTAGTAGCTCAAGCTCCTCGCGTTCAATACTTGTCATAAGGCAGGCATATTCATCGAGGGCAAAAGCTTGGGGGGTTGGAGCAACTGATCATTATTATTATGGCACACTCCAAGGTCGAATTGGCCAACATCGTTGGCACGTGGACTGCTGCCAAAGTTGTACACATCATTGGGTAATGAAATCATCCGAAACTTCTCATGACATACATCAAATGATATGATGAAGTCACATCTTTTTCCAAAGGCTTTCCAGTGAATGGCCCCTTTCCAGAACACAGGTTGACATACAAAATAAGCCTGCCAACCATCAGGTACATCCAATCTCCTCCACGAACTCGCTCCCAACGTAATCACTTCGAAGATCCTTCGTCCTTCATTAACATATGTCTGCACAACTTTGTACTGTCCTGTTGAAGGATCGAAACCGAGTCCAACTTCATGAATGCTAACATCTGTTTCTCCTGATGTCGGTAATCTTCTGTACTCCCTTGTTATGGGATTGCAAACAAAAACAGGATCAAGAGCTGATGGAGAACCTACACATAGCAATCCTCGGCAGGTGCCCATGGCATGAAGTCCTTTTAGCGGATCAATATGAATCTGTCTGACCCTGCACCCTCTATATCCACCAAAAGAAATGGGTTTGTGGAGTCATCCACACAAAACGGTTCAAGGATAAGCCCTGGTTGCTTGCAAATGTTGCTAGTCAAAAGCTGCTTGATGAAAGCAGGAGATTTTGTTAGGTAACACCAGGCCTTGCAGACACATCTGCAGCGTAAGACTGAGTCGATAGGAAGCCTGCATAAAATTTCTGATATAATCTCCAGCGAAAAGTAGGGAATGCTCTCATTGCCACTGCTGCTTCTTTTCTCAGATTTCTCCATTTAAGATGAAATATATCAATCTCTTCTTAGCTATATTCCTGCAAGTTACCCACAAATCAGTACCCAAGCTTAAAAAAGAAGCAGAACAAGGCAATATGGAATCTTAAAAGGATCCGTGCTTTCATTTTCATCAATTGCAAAAAGAACCGTTTTACAGATGGGTTTTTCTTTTCTACTTTGCCATTGAGTCACCGATGGATTTCAACAAGCATTGAATATGCACAACAAAATGTTATTCTAATCTTAAGTATGTCAATGCACAAAGAAGCGGGTAAAATGCATCACACTTACTCAAGCTCTATTTAGTTGAACTCTTTTGCAGCAACATTCTATAGTGCGCTAGCTAATAACAGTTAACATGAGATGTAATTTATAAATGACCACTCTGCAGCGCTGCCAGCTATGGTAAAGCTTTTAACCTGTCATTGTCGTCCATAACCGATTATCTCAGGACACCCACACAGTAAAACAATATCAATGTTTCCAAGTACGATAAACTACTCGAATGTTCCGACCAAAAAAAAAAAAACTACTCGAATGACGATAGGAAATTGAATGAACACAGAATACCCTTCAGCGATATTAACACTCCTCAAAACCATGGATAGTCACATCAACTTGTTACCACGCAATTAACACCTCTCTTTCTCTCTCTCTACGGATATCTCTAGGACCATCATTACAATCATCTCTCTTGTATTTTCTCAGACACCTAATTAGTGTCCCTCAGATTTGCACCTAGCTCACCACCATACCACGATTACCAGCTTGTGGCTGCAAATGTCTAGAACTCTCGAGCAGGTTGAGACCACAATAGCCACCAACATTAGGATCAGGGCTGCCATTTTGTTTATGTGGGAGACAACTCAGAGAGTGCAAGGGCAAGTGAAGCTAGTCATCAGCGTATCCAAGAGGTGGGAGTGCAAGTGCACTGTGAGGTGGTGACTGAAACAATAAAAGGAAGGTCTTGCGAGGGAGCGAAATAAAGAATGTATCATCGAACTTGCGTTTCTTATCGCGATATAATTCGAATTCCTACAAGTTACCCACAAATCAGTACCCAAGCTTAAAAAAGAAGCAAAACAAGCAATATGGAATCCTAAAAGATCCGTGCTTTCATTTTCATCAATTGCAAAAGAACTGTTTTACAAATGGGATTTTCTTTTCTACTTTGTTGTTGAGTCACCGATGGATTTCAACGAGTATCAAATCTGCACAACAAAATGTTATTCTAATCTTAAGTATGTCGATGCACAAGGCAGAGGGTAAAATGCATCACATTTACTCAAGCTCTATTTATTTGAACTCTTTCACAGTGACATGCTATAGCGCGCTAGCTAATAACAGTTCACATGAGATGTAATTTGTAAATGACCACTCTGCATCGCTTCCAGATATGGTAAAGCTTTTAATTTGTCAAAAACCGATTATCTCAGGACACCCACATAGTAAAACAAATTATAAGGATGACCTCAATTATATCAATGTTTCCAAGAACGATAAACCGCTCGAATGACAATAGCAAATTATGCGAATACCCTTGAACGATATTAACACTCCTCTAAACCATGGATAGTCACATGTACTTGTTACTACGCAATTAACACCTCTCTTACTCTCTCTCTTGCTACAAATATCTCTAGGATCATCATTACAATCATCTCTCTAGTATTCTCTCAGACAACTAATTAGCTTCCCTCAGATTTCTACCTAGCTCACCACCACACCAGGCTTGCCGGCTTGTGGCTACAAATGTCTAGAACTCTCAAGCAAGTTGAGACTACCATAGGTCCAACATTAGGATCCGGGCTGCCATTTTGATCAAGTGTAAAACAACTGACAGAGGGGAAGAGGGAGTCAAGTGAGTGATCAGAGCTTGCGAGAAGCGTGTGTGCAAGTGAGTGCTCTGTGAGGTTGGCGACTGAAACAATAAAGCATTGGTCTTGTGAGTAAGCGAAAATAAAAAAAGTTTACCATCGAACTTGCGTTTCCTGTTGCAATAAAGTCCACCTCACTGCTCATTGCACTTTCTGAACAGAATTTGGGTATTCAAAAGGTTCCCCTTCTCCCTCTACAACAGCCTAAACTTCCCTTAACCTCCACTTCTACTTGATTTGAATTATTAGGCCAGAGATCATGAACTAACTGTGAATTTAAAGCGTGGGATTTGACATCACAGAAAACCTTGATAATATGACATTCTTCACTCCGATGCAACGAAATGAGAAAATACGTGTTCAGATCATCAATCACACGAGCGAGAGAGACAAAACTACAGATTAAGCCAGCAAAAACAGATTCAGGGGAAGGAAAAGGGACCACCCAAGAACAAGAGGAAAGTGTTCGAGCGAATTCGGGTCGTAACTCGCTGCAAATGCGAGGCGCATCAGCACGACAGATTCTCAGCCAATACGAACATCACTGAACGAGCGACGGAAAAGGAAAAGAGTGAAAGAAGATCGAGAAACACAACACAAACGTGTCAGCCATGAATCTTCTCATTCCAACACGAAATTTATATGAAGAAAACACGAAGAAGAGTCGACAGTTCTACTGCCAAGAAGCCAACTTTGCTCGCATTCGGGAGCTTGATCGTCGAAAAGGGTCGTTCACACGCGCTTCGAGCTTCTGACCCAAAACAAGAAAAAAGGGGGGGGGGGGGGGGGGGGGGGGGGGGTAGTGGGGGGCGGCGGCGGGCCTTCGAGCTCAATAAAAAATTGAGTAAAGAAAAGAAAAAGCAAAATAGAAGAAAATACCCAAAAACATATAAAAAAAAAAATTTCAACCCCAACACCGACCGTGTCACATCAGATCATTTCGTCCATGTCAGCGATTTTCGATAAAAATTAGCTAGACGAACTAAGTTGATACAAATAAAAAAGATTTATAACTAAATTGATACAATTAAAATGTTTGTGACTGAATTAATATCAATGAAATAAGTTTAGCAGATTTTTCACACTTTTTTCATTAATATTCCCGAAAACCCTTTTTTTCAATTAAAAATGTTTTGGGTATTTCAGTATTTGGATTTAGAGAACTATTATGCAGATATGAACAATATAGACAGAGTTTATCTTTTATTTTACTCTCCTTCCTTAGTTGAAGAACTTCCTGATCTGCCTCAATGTATGGACCCGGAACATCGATCTAAACGCGAAACTAAAGCCTCTTTCCTAGAACATATACAGGATGATCACCAAAAGGAAAGAGCACTTGCAAAATTTGGTAATGCAAAGTGAGATTTCAAGCAAGCCCCCCCTCTTTGATTTCAAATCTCTCAAACAAACTTCCAGGATGATCACATGTTTGGGTAAATAGGAAGAACAAGAACGTTTACAAAAGGCGATTGGCGTCGACGATGAAAGAAAAATTTTAGTTCTTGGTGAAGCAGTCTCAGGAGAGACCGGGATAGGCTCAAAGCCAGGAATTGCGTTGAAAATCCGAGGGAGGTTCACGGCAAGTGCTGACCTGAAGCAGATAAGAACCCTGGTTCACAGGACGTGGTGTCAAGCTCTTCCCGCAAGTCGATCTTGAGGCCTCGGAGATTGCCTCCAGTTGCTTCCCATATCAGCATTCGCTCCTACTTATATCCAACCATGTTCAAGTATCCCCTGAAGCCGACCATTTCAAAATGCTTGGTCAGATGCTCTACAGAGGAACGGATCCCTTGGAGGCAGTGATATGATCCCTTCACTACCATCATCGACGCGTGAAGCGACTTCCTTGAAGAACGACAGGATGCAGTTGGATTCAACACTGAAGTTCATCTTCCAGTGGATGGCCTCGTTCCAAAACCTCGGATTGCATACACGGTGCTTCCACATCTGTCCGTAATCAGCAATGTTCTCCACTGATCTTCTCCAGGCATAATCACCTTAAACCGCATTGTCTTGCCTTCAACCTCGACGTCAGTTTGCAAGATTTTGTACCGTCCCGTAGAAGGGTCCAAGCCAATTCCGTCACGATGGCAATAGAAGATCCTTCTTCTCGACTTGGCAGTTGCCGGTACTACCTCCTTACAGGATTACAAAGACAGCCTCAAGCGACTAGGAAGAAACAAGACAAAGCAATCCCTAGCAAGAGCCCATGACCAAAGGTCGTTGAAGCAGCTTGATTCAAATGCAAAATTTGCATCCCAAGGGATCCACGCAATCCAATGGAGCAAACCCTGGAGTATGTCATCCGGCACACGGAGCGACTGTTTGACTAGCCCTGGGCGTCTATTAACAAGCCACTCGTTAAAGATAGGATCTTCCGTCAAGTAACAGCAGGATGTACACATGCATCCGCTGCGAGCCTGACTAGTATTTCAAATATGATATCGAGAATGAAAGACCTACTAGGAATTTGAAGTGCAATCAATGTCTTCCGTCTTTGTTTCAGCAAGACTTTTAGCCAGGGAAGCCATTATTTAAAGCGACCAAGACCGAAAAGAACAACAACAAGAGATAAAGTGAACAGTCATGTAAAGCATCAATCTTTTCAATTCAAACAGAGAGATTCTCAGAGGGACAGGAAGGTATGGACAATCCTACCAGTTGAGAGAGACCGACTTTTGCTTAACCGAGACTATTTTGTGCCATCTAGGGAACTTTGTTTGATTCTTACTCCTTCATTGTGTGTCTCTTCAACTCCTCCTAAATCGCTTGGATAGATAGTAAGTGTCGGAATGCGGCGAATTGCTATTTCGATTTAGATGTTTCAGGGCGTTCACTTTAACATGGAACTCTCCGCGCATCCTTTTACACGTAGATATGATCATACACGTACCCAAAGGGCATAGTAGTCCTACTTTAATCCAGCGATGGATCAATCTGATTCACCTTTTTCCCGACATTGTAGGCTGTAAACACTTTCGTTTTGCCGCACGCAACCCTAGACCAGTTGCCAATACAGTCCTACCATACTTTTTACACAACAGTAGAGTACAATGTCGGCTCTGAATCCACATCAATCTAGGTACTTGCAAAGGAATCAGATCATATTCTTGTCCTTTAATGTCCTTCTCTGAAAATTATCAAGCATACCAAGTATCCCAACCTTAGCATGACTAATTTGCTCATGATTCCTAACAATTTACTGTTTCCTCCTCCTCCCCCCCCCCCCCTTCTCCTCAAAGGCTTGGTGGGCTCTAAAATTGCTGCCAGCATAAGTGGATTCGTTTCTAGATTTGATCTCCCTCATCCAGCAACAACAAAATTTCGTTGTCCCTCCTTCTAAACTGAAGAACCTACCGTGATCCTGTCTGCATGGAATTTCCATCAACTGTGGGAAGAACATTAAGTGAATTCACAAAACAACACAAACAAGCCTTCAGTACTTGCAATTGGCAATGCTAAATGAAAAGAGTTACTCCTAGACTATGAGTACTTTTTACAAAAAAAAAAAAAAAAGACTACAAGAACTTATCTCTTCTTACATTTCTGCAAAGGAGCTACTTGAATAATCACAGATTTGGCTAAACGGGGGAGAAAACACAGTACTCAAAAAAGGGTCAGAATGAAGACACCAAAAAGTTTAGCCCCAGGAGATAAGAAGAGCCACTCTTGGTCATGCAGTTGCAGGTGATATGAGGCTAGGCTCATAACTGCGAACCGTAGTGAACATCGGAGGGATGCCAGGGATGTCCAGCGGCTGGTAATTCACCCTTTTTGGGAAGAAATATGTGAAGTGCATTTTTAGGTTGAAACGGTTACCATAACAAGCACTTACCTCTAACAGAAAACATTCCTCGCTCAACCTACCAATGACTGCATAAGACATGTAGGGATTCCAGACCACGTGAGTATCATGTATATCCCAAAGCAGACGGAAAAGTCTTTGAGCTTGTCCTCCCCGCCCCCGCCGTCACTTCCCATAATTTCATCCACTCGTTATGATATTCTAATATAGTCAAGCATCCTCTGAATCCTAGCAGCTCAAGTTCCTTGGGTTCAATCCTTCTTGGGAGGCAGGCATATTCATCACGGACAAAAACTAGGGGGTTAGGAGCAATTGATCATTATTATCGGGGCCAAACTGGCCAACATCTTCAGCATGTAGCCTTATGCCAAAGTTGTATTTATCTTTGGAAAATGAAATCATCCGAAACTTCTCATGACATACATCAAATGATATGATGAAGTCACCTCCTTCTCTAGAGGTTTTCCAGTGAATGTCCCCGTTCCAGAATATTGGTTCAAATACTTCAATAGCCCGCCAACCATCAGGTACATCCAATCTCCTCCACGAACTCGCTCCCAATGTAGTCACTTCAAAGAACCTTCTTCCTTCATTAACATATGTCCGCAGAACTTTGTACTTTCCTGTTGAAGGATTGAAACCAAGTCCAACTTCATGACTGCTAATATCTGTTTCTCCTGATGTTGGCAATCTTCTGTACTCCCTTGTAATGGGATTGCAAACAAAAACAGGATCAAGAGCTGACCTACACATAGCAATCCTCGGCAAGTGCCCATAGCCCAAATTCCTTTTAGCAGATCAATGGTAGTCTGTCTAACCCTACAACCCTCAATATCCACCAAAAGAAACGGTTGTCAGGAGTCATCATGCGCACAAAACGGTTCAAGGAGAAGCCCTGGTTGCTTGCCAACACTGCTATCCAAATCTGCTCAAAGAAGGTGGGATTTTTTGTCAAGAAACACCAGGCCTTGCAGACACATCTGCAGCGTAGGATTGAGTCAATAGGAAGCTTGCATAATATTTCTGATATGATCTCCAGGGACAAGTAGGGAATGTGCTCGTCACTACTGCTGCTTCTTTTCTCCATTGAAGATGAAATACATCAATCTCGTCTTAGCTAGGTTCCTGCAAGTTAGCTACATATAAATACAGTACTCCAAGCTTAGAGAAAGAAGCAGAACAAAGGCATTATAAATGACCCAACAAGGAATCTACAACAGATCCAGGCTTTCATTTTCATCAATTGCAAAAAGAACTGTTTACAGTTGGCCTTTTTTCCTCCACTTTGTTGTGGCGGTACTGATAACAATGAAAGTTCTTGTAAGATGTTATTTATAAATGACCAGTATGCATCGTTGCCAAATATGGTAAAGCTTTGACTCGTATATAATCCGATTATGTTAAGGCACCCCTATTATATGACGTTATAAGGATGATCTCAATCATATTGTTGTTTCCAAAAACGATTAACAACTCAAACAGCAATAGCAAATATATGAATACCCAATATTAACACACTCCAAAACCGTTAACAGTCACATCAACTTGCTGCTAAGCGTTCAACACCTTACTCTCTACAGATTTCTCCAGGACTACAGTTACATATATCTCTCTGGTCAGTCACCTAATTAGCTTCCCTCAGATTTCTACCTAGATCACCACCATACTAGCTTGTGGCTGCAAATTTCTAAAACTCTCGAGCAGGTTGAGACTACCATAGCCACCAACATTAGGATCAGGGCTGCCATGTTGTGTATGTGGGAGACAACTTAGAAAGCGCAAGGGTGAGTGAAGTGAGTGATCAGTGTGTCCGAGAGGTGTGAGCGCGAGTGCACCGTGAAGTGGTGACTCAAACAATAAAGTAAGGTCTTCCGAGGAAGCGACGAACTTGCATTTCTTGTTGCGATTAAATTTGAAATTCTCTCTCAGCGCTCACTGCACTTTCCAGAGCAAACTTTTGATATTCAAAGGTTCATCTTCCCCCATCTACAACAGTCTACACATGTTCCTTAAACTCCACATCCACTTGATTTTAAAATTCTAGCCAGAGATCATGAACTAATTTGTGAGCTCTAAGAGTGGTATTTGCCATCCCAAAAAAGCTTGATACCGTCCCATTTTTTTTTTTTCACACTGATGCGACGAAATGAGAAAACTTTGCTCTCATGTCTCAACTAATTTACGGGGTTTGTGGGTCCTTTCGAGAACTAATCGTGCTTCACCGCTGATTTGAGCACAAGCTTGCTGCCCGCACAGACACCTCGATTAAAAAAAAAAAAAAGGACAGACGAAAATACAGATTTTGCCAGCAAGTACAGATTCAGAGTTAAAACAAAGGAGCACCCAAGAACAACAAGAGGGAAAAACGTCGAGAAAATTCGGATCGATCAGACTGATTCTCAACCAATACGAACATCATACGAACGAGCAACACCAAGAAAAAGAGAAAGAACATCAAGAAACAGAGAACACTACGGCGTCAACACTTAGCCAAAAAAAAAAAAAAGAACGTGTCAACCATGCATAATCTCGTTCCGACACAAATTCATACGAAGAAAAGACAGAGAGGAGTCGACAGTTCTACCGTCAAGAAACCATCTTTTGATTCTCGAGTTTGATTGTCCAAATTGTTCCTTCAGGTGCTTCTCTTTCTTGTCCACGAAGACTTCATGTCTCTCTTTTCCTTTTTTTTTTTTTCCTTTTCTCCTGTCCATTCTACCTTCGTTTTTATTTTAGCTTTTGATTTACATTAATGTGTCAATTGCAATTACCGTATTAAGCTTTTATGATAAAGTTTAGAAATTACAACTTCAAAGAGGGTTTTAAAAAAGATTTATATCTGTACTTATATATTTAGGTCAAACACGCCATTTGTCTCGCTTAATATACGGCCCCATAAAAATAAATAAATAAAAGGTCCAGAAATAAGGGCATAAATACAATTCAGCGCATCTTCAACACCGCCCGCCACTTCAAAAGATTATTTGGTCGAAAGTGTAATCTATCTTGCTCATTTAGCTTTTGCTTAATACCCCTAAATTAAATAATAGAAAGCCAGAAAAGTGAGGGCATAAAGGTAATTAAACATGCATAGAAGAAAAACACTCTCTATGTTAAGTTTAAAGGTTAATACCATGAAAAACGCCAAACTACTACAATTACAACAAATTTACAATAAATTAATTTTTTTCACAAAAAAT
The DNA here is from genome assembly GCA_016432845.1 of Psidium guajava. NCBI lineage: Eukaryota > Viridiplantae > Streptophyta > Magnoliopsida > Myrtales > Myrtaceae > Psidium > Psidium guajava. Next base: position 39,777,818 of record CM028228.1, read on the forward strand.
CAAACTGGTACACAAATGACAAATTTACCATAAATTGATACACAAGCGACAAAATTATCATCTATTAGTTTTCGTTAAATTTTTCTATCAATTTGTTGAGTTATATGACACGTGACAGTTGACGGGTTTATCAGATTTGGATTTTTACTCCCTATTTGTCATAGTTGTATCGGCTTAATGTTTTTTGTTTTTTGCAATATTAACTCAATTTTACAGAAACAAACGAAGTGCAAATTTATTATATGTGTACCAAGTTGAGGTAAATTTGTCATAAGTAAATAAATTTGAGATTTTTTACGCTAAAAAAAAAGTAGCGTAGGATAAATTTATCGGTGTACTAGTTTGAGGGCTTTCATAGCATTAACCTTAAGTTTAATTACAAATTGGGAACATCCAAAATTAATTGCGCCTTCCCGTGGCGCGCGCTTGAAATCTAAGCCCTTCCACTCCTGTTCCTCGTTGTTGGGCTTTGATTGGGGCCCAAGCTGCTCAATGGGCGGGTTGGGCATGGCCCATGAGCAGACCAAACTTCATTATCCAAGCCCGTCCAAGGAAGCAAAAAACATTTGCATGGCAAAATCCCGGAGCAGACCAGGCCTTGATCGGATTTCATGGGTCTGGCCCAGCGTAGAACAACGAAGTGTGTCAAGACCTTACCCGCTTCGAGTTACTCGAGAACAATCCACTTTGCATCTGAGCACTCCACGCCGCTAGGAAGCTGGACGGAACGCCTCGTGAATCCGACATTATGTCGGCGAAGGAGCTCGCCAGGGTCAGGATCCAAAGACGCGTTCACATAAGAAGATGGCACTCGAAATCAAATTGGCAACTCCCGAATTCAAAACCGTCCTAAATTGGAATGCGTGATCGTGAAAATTTAAACAAAAATACAAAAAAATAATAGTAATAATAATAATAATTATTGTTATTATTATTAAGGACTAGACAATATTCAGAGGATTGGCATGATAAACGAGAGCCATGCATGCAAACGAACGAAACCCTTTTGATGTGACGTGCCCTTTTGACGCTTTATACGTGTCTGAGTCAGAAAGTACCCAAACCTTGGTGTCACTTTGTATTCTTCCTGGGGCTGTGGGGGGCTGATCAGGGAGAGACTTTCCCAAGTCAAATTTTTACCGCTTTGATGGAAAAGTTAATGCAAAAGCAAACAAAAAGACACTTGTTTTCCCCCATTGGGGACAGCTTCCATGAATTCAATGCTTCACTGCGTACGACAGCTGTAAATACCCACATGGGCAACTACCCAGCTACATTGGACCACAGCCCCCCCCAAAAAAAAAAAAAAAAAAATTACCCGGCTGCATGAGTTTTAGTCTGCCTCCGACAAGATATACTGCAATTTTTTTTTTTTTTGGTCCCTCAGAGTCGTTTTGCAAGTCAACCATTAGAGATTTTCCTGGGTATGGCCAGCGTTGTTCCACGTTGGGATGCTTCATCATAAGTGAGTATAGAAGCATCTTAAAGATCTGAACTTTGTGCTGTTAGATGACGCTTCGTCGACGAGTGTAGAGCGTTGTAGAATCGAGTTTGTTGTTTAGTAGAACATTATATATAGCATAGAAAGTCTACGTGATAGTTGAATAATTACCTATCTTGGGTATACTTTTATATATATCGAATCCGTTTCTTTTTAGCTCTTAGGTGGCGTATGAGATAACTTTTGGCATACTTCAACCGGTCCACCTGCCTGAGCAATTTTAAGGACACAATTCTCCACATCAGCCCGGTACATTTTGAATGATTTCTAAATCAGCACTCTGTATAAAGCGCTAGTAATGAGGACACAATCATTCCCATCGTGGTGAATGGGTGATTTGGCCATGTTTGTGGTGAAATCAGCCTGGAAAATGGTTAGCGTTTGAGCATGCTCATTGACAAAGCTCGATATCACCGGCGATAATTTTTTTTTTCCCCAGCAAACGACGGATGAAATAAATTCACTCCATATGAGAAGGTCAACCAAGATCCTCTTTTTTTAAGTACTCTTTGCCCTATGTTGCATCTTAAAAGCACATGGACTCACCAAAGTTAAAGATGATAATACCCCGGCATTCTAGACAACAAAGGGCCAAAATCGCAATCACCCATTTGGCCTTGGGACTTAAATGGAGTGGGGTCTTCTTCAACATGGGGCTCATTGCCTTCCTCCTCATTTAACTCCCTCATGTGCCCCATCACATCAATTTCCTGAGAGGGACAAATGAGTTGGGACTTTCTTGAAAAATCGCTTCTCTCTTTTCTCCCTCACTTTAAATTTTAGCCTTGATTGATTGAGAGGAAGGGTGGCGACAGTGGATCTGCCATTGGGCCCTTCCTTGGAATAGTGGCTGGCTGCTCGTGGCAATTTCTCTCCCACACAGCTTCAATTGTAGGTGGCATCCACGTCTCTTGTTCCCTCTCCACCCATCAAACCCCACATGGGGGGGAGGGATTTCTAGTTGCAAAACAAGAGTTACTGCGACTTGGGCTAGTTTTCAGTGCCAATTCCATCTGTTTTCCCTTTGCTCTCATCCACACGACCATCACTTCATCTTTTCCCTCTCTATTGCACAATATATGCCTCAAACCTAGTGATCCTTCCCTCCCTAATGTTAGTTTCCATTCCAGTGATCCTTCTTGGACGCACAAGACCTCCAGGATTAATTGTTCTTTATAGAGCAACTAAGTTTTACGACAGCCAACCTCAAGGAGCGATCGCTTTTCGAACATATGATATTAACGGAATATCTCGATTTGAGGCCTGTTGAATTACCTATTTGCAATTAAGATGTCATAATGGATTTCGATGTACATAGGCATCCATGTATATGGTCGGGCATTAATTGTCTTGAAAGATGACCCAACAAAACGAAAGCATTGTTTGGTTGGAACATGCGCAAGAGAAAGGATTTGTACTCCTCAACCCTCGGTGGTTATCCGGCTTTCCGCAAACCGCTTCATCATATCCCTAATAGCATATCTGATTCTAAGAAATATTGTTGGATGGTGGATGGAAACGATATTTCAAAAGTACAGGTGTCGTATTCTGGACATTGCTCGTGAAAATTAATGTATACCTTTAAGGTAGGCGTGAAGAATTGTTAGTTCTGCGAAACAACGTGGTATAACTTCTCATAATTACAGCACAGAGAGAACTTAAATGGCTATATTTGATCATCGCATCATGCGCGTCTTTTCTCATTATTTTCTGCTAAAACCAGGCGGTGCTTGTATTGTCCAACCATTTTCAAGAGCTTTGGCTGTTCCCTCTTGCCATACCATATAGTTACTTATTGCTCAGGCACATCGTTGGGATGAAGGGATCCAACACAGAAACAAGAGACAAATTTCCTTAATTGCAACCCCATCTGCTTTGCTGAATCTGACGCAATAATTATCGTGGCCAATGAATCTTTCCAAAACTCTCACTAAATCTCAACCAGTCAAATATTATTTCATGCGGCTTACTGACGGATTTTGTATACTTTCTATATTTGTATGGTCTTCCTTTACGTATCAGCCTAGGCTTTTGAATTTGACTTTCTAATATAGTATCAAAGTTAGCATTTATTCTTTTCATGTATGTGCATCTATCTGACAATTTAAAGGTGAGCATGATCTGGATTGATCTAATTCCCTCAAGAATTGTGGACCTAACTAGTTGTGGTTCCCAATTTTAGGAACCGTGGACTGGACCAAATGTCCCTAAAATCATAGACCGACTAGATTACTAGTCCGGTCCGATTTCCGGGCAACCCAATGGTAAAATAAAAATAAAAAGCAAAATGAAAAAAAATTAAGAAAATTGGAGTTTGACAGGGCAGCTTGGGCCTCAAGTACACCACGTACACCAAAATGAGAAATCATCTCCGCATACAAATTGTACCCATAAAGCACTAAAATTGGCTCCCTCAAACACCCCTATTGAAAAGTTATCATCTTCGTCATATGAAATGGCTCCCAAAATGAAAAGTTCTTGCTAATGTTTCAAAATGAAAAGTCATCATCTTATGGAATATTAGGCTTTCTTCATCTTCTTCTTTTCAGAAATTCATAATTAAGTTACGTGTTTAAAAAATAAAAAAAATTGTTGATCCAAGTGGGCGGTCCATCATTCGATTCCCCAAAAGAACCGGACCGCCCGGACATCGGTTCCACATTGAGGAATCAGGAACTGGACAGATGACCTCAAGAACCGGACCAAACCCATCGGTCTGATCTGGTCTGAGTAGCTCCTAATCCTAGTGGTCCATCTTGCTTAGTACTCCTAATCCTGGTGGTCCATCTTGCTTAGTCCTTGTCGCGACCCTCTAAAAAAAATTTTAAATTTTAAAGGGGTTAACGGATTATTAGGTTAATTAGATTTGACTAACCTAACGCGGACCCTCCCAAGCCCTATCGAATCGCAACTTTGGTTTTTGTTTAAATGATTTTGAAATTTGGAGTCGCCACTAATCGTTCTTGGTAAGTCGATTAGAAACCTAAATAAATTAGCGGGAGAACTAATTTATTCCTGCGAACCAGAGATTATGAGCTCGGGGATTTGGTTACACTAGATAATTAAAACTAATGCCCTTTCGGTACCTTAATTTCATAGATATCCTAATTCGGCAACTCAGGCTTGGTTTATTCCTAAGGCTCTAGTAGGGTATTCTCTTCTGTGTTTTCACTTTTTAAATAGGATGCATGGATGGTATATATTTTTATTTGTTATATTTTTTTAAGTGTAAAAGATTCCCTGAAGCCGAAAGAGGGAGTGTGTTAACGACTTCTGTGCAGTATTACGACCTACTCATCTTTTGGGTTTGATGATTCAAAAATTAAATTATAGGAAGTACATGACGGTGAATAAACACCTCCAATGGGAGGCCTAGCATTGGCTTGGCTCTTCCCTTTGGGATTTAAGGTACAGGTATTTAAGTTGCAAGTATTTAAACTACTCTAAGTAAAAACCTCCAATGGGAGGCTAAGCATTGGCTTGGCTCTTCCCTTTGGGATTTATGGTGCAGGTATTTAAATTGCGGATGGACATTGTCCTCTCCATTCTGGGGTATGAATTCTTTAAAATAAAATACAACGAATTGATTCAACAATTTGAAATTTGTGCGCGCTAGAGGACTCCTCCAAGCCGATTTTGTGCTTCCATAGGGTTGACCATTGATATAGAGCTGCGGCTTCCTGACATAAAATAGAGTGAAGTGTCAGTATACAAAATATGTGCTAATCTGCACCTAAAACCAGAAGAGTGGAAATAGTACTTATCTCCCATTTTTTTGAGAGAGATTTCTATAATTGATTTTCGCTTTCTATGTTCCAAATATAAAGAGTTTCTTTTGAATTAAGAGGGACTTTTAGTCACAGATCAGTTGAGAAATCGGTGGACAGCTTAGGAGCTTGTTTGGGCCGATTTTTGCATCTCTACGAGATTTTTGCTGTTGACGTAAAGATATCCTTCTCCTGACATAAAATATGGAAAAAGAAAGGAGATAGGAGAAAGTGCATACAATTTGTGCTAATTTGCGACTAAAACCACAAATAAATGAATAAATAAAAACACTTAGCTCGAATTTGCTTGCTCGTTGACGAGGATGAACTCTTGATTTATGTTGATCGATGAAAGAATTTGTGATGATAACCCCTAACTTTAAACTCCCATCATCTTCAAAATTCTCTCTCTTTTGGTATTTTCTTTCTCTCAAATTTTTCTTCAATCTCCCAAAACTCTCTCAAACATCCAAAATTTTCTCTCTAAAAAAATTCCTCAAACACTTCAAATTTTCTCTCCCAAAAATTTCTTCTTTCTCAAGCTCACTTCTTCCTCCTTTTATAATCTACTCATCTATCTCCCATTCTAATTTTTCCACTAACTCTATCTCCCATTCTAATTTCTCCACTAACTCTTCTTCATTTTCATCTTCCATTCTCCATCTCTATCTCACATTCTAATCTCTCCACTAACTCTTCTTTATCTTCATCTTCCCTTCTCCATATTTATCTCCCATTCTAATTTCTCCACTAACTCTTCTTCATCTCCATCTTCCCTTCTCTATTCTTATCTTCCATTCTAATTTCTCTACTAACTCTTCTTCATCTCCATCTTCCCTTCTCTATTCTTATCTTATTTTCTCCATCTATTCTTCTCCAACTTCTCTTCTTCATCTCCTCTTCTCCATCTTCCCTTCTCTATTCTAATTTATCCACTAACTCTTCTTTTTGTTATTTGAAAAATAATCCTTCAAAAGTTAGGTATTTGCACTCTAGTCCTTGAATTTTAAGTATTTACTTTTCAGTCCATGAAAAAATATATTTCTTTAAGTCCAAATCTCCTCACAATTTTTGACACACCAAAATTTACCACATGTCAAATTTAAGCTCATTTCTTGCCGCTGAAAATAATGCAGAATTTAATTAAAGCCTTTTTGCAAAATTGAGTCATTCTGGGTATAATTGAGCCAAGATAAAAATTTAGAATATTAGAAGACAATGTGACAACTCATAAAAAGTGAAAATTAGAAATAAGTTGACTCAAATTAATTTTTTTAGGCCCGATTCGAGATTATACTCGTGAAGGAACACGTGACTCGAATTGGATTTTTTTGAATTTGCGATGGCCAATATGAAAATAGATTTAAAATAAAAATATTAACTATCTTTGTGTATTTTTTTGGCCTCAAATGTTATTTTTCCAAAATTTTCAAGTATTTTTGTATTAATATATATATAAAATATGAAAATTTATTTTTTGTTCAAAAATGGTTGCTTACGCTTGGCCAAGGCTTCCAAAGTTGATTTTGTAATTTTCTCATTTTTTCTTTATTTTTCATGAATTTTCGAAAATAAAAATACTAAAAAATACTGAAAATATGAAAAATCATTTTTTGGTCAAAATTAGTTCTCTAGGCTTGGCTAAGGTCCCCAAAGTTGATTTTTAGATTTTATGAATTTTATGGATTTTTTTATTACTTTAGCAATAGAAAAAATGATTAAAAATCAGGTGTCAACAGCTGCCCCTCTTTGAAAGGAAGCTCGGTAGAGGTTCATTTCAAAGACGAGATGACACCTGAATTCTAATCGACTCAATACAAGGAAATAAAAAGAGTCGTGACATAAATGTTCCACTGAAAATGAAATGAGAACCTAATGATTCGTTATATATAAAAAAAAAACTTTAGGGTGGTTGAACCTGAACTCGTATGGTAGATCAACCCATGGTAGATTCCTAATAAAAGGATTCTACTGATTAAAAATTGAATTAAAATTTGACCTGTATGATGGGTCATACCATTTGACCCGTATGGTGGGTCGTACCATGGTAGATTCCTAATAAAAGGATTCTACTGATTAAATTTTGATTGAGATTTGACTCGTATGGTAGGTCACCCCATGGAGATACCTGTAAGAAGGACTTGGTGCCTATAGAAAGGACTTGGTGCCTGTAAGAAGGACTTATGCCTGTAAGAAGGACTTTTGCCTGTAAGAAGGACTTGATTTACCTGTAAGAAGGACTTAATTTGCTTGTAAGAAGGACTTTGTGCCTGTAAGAAGGACTTGGTTTGCCTGTAAGAAGGACTTGATTTGCCTATAAGAAGGACTTTATTTGCTTGTAAGAAGGACTTTATGCCTGTAAGAAGGACTTGATTTGCCTATAAGAAGGACTTTGTGCCTGTAAGAAGGACTTTGTGCCTGTAAGAAGGACTTGATTTGCCTGTAAGAAGGACTTTGTGCCTGTAAGAAGGACTTGGTTTGCATGTAAGAAGGATTTAGTTTGCCTGTAAGAAGGACTTGATTTGCTTGTAAGAAGGACTTTATGCCTGTAAGAAGGACTTGGTTTGCCTGTAAGAAGGACTTAGTTTGCCTGTAAGAAGGACTTGATTTGCCTGTAAGAAGGACTTTATGCCTGTAAGAAGGACTTGATTTGCCTGTATGAAGGACTTTGTGCATGTATGAAGGACTTTGTGCCAGTAAGAAGGACTTGATTTGCATGTAAGAAGGACTTGCTTTGCCTGTAGGAAGGACTTTGTTTGCCTGTAAGCAGGACTTGATTTGCCTATAAGAAGGACTTTATGCCTGTAAGAAGGACTTGGTTTGCCTGTAAGAAGGACTTTGTGCCTGTAAGAAGGACTTGGTTTGCCTGTAAGAAGGACTTAGTTTGCCTGTAAGAAGGACTTGATTTGCCTGTAAGAAGGACTTTGTGCCTGTAAGAAGGACTTGGTTTGCCTGTAAGAAGGACTTAGTTTGCCTGTAAGAAGGACTTAGTTTGCCTGTAAGAAGGACTTTGTGCCTGTAAGAAGGACTTGGTTTGCCTGTAAGAAGGACTTAGTTTGACTGTAAGAATGACTTGATTTGCCTGTAAGAAGGACTTGATTTGCCTGTATGAAGGACTTTGTGCCTGTAAGAAGGACTTGATTTGCCTGTAAGAAGGACTTGCTTTGGCTGTAGGAAGGACTTTGTTTGCCTGTAAGCAGGACTTGATTTGCCTATAAGAAGGACTTTATGCCTGTAAGAAGGACTTGGTTTGCCTGTAAGAAGGACTTTGTGCCTGTAAGAAAGACTTGGTTTGCCTGTAAAAAGGACTTAGTTTGCGTATAAGAAGGGCTTAGTGTACCTCAAAGGGTGCAATTATGAAATCTGGGGAGACCAGGAATCCTGCGAAAGCTCAAACCCAAATTATATTCTTCTGTCGCTTTAGGAATAAACCAAAGAGGCAGAGATCAAAAGGTCTCGAACATTTCTGTTCTTGAGACAAATCATGCTTTATTGAAGAAGGTGGATACCTGTATATACCGCAATGGATTCGAGTACCCCAACAACCATCAGAATTCATTCTCTTGAAAGGTTCAGGTTGAAGATATACTTACCTGAGAATTTGGAAGAAATGCTTGGTGGCTTCTCGACAACCAGGCTTGTTCATTCAATAATCGCCGAATGAATTTCAAGACTTTGGAAGGTAAGTCAAACACCGGTAATGTGTTGCCTGTCAGGCAATGTCAGAGCTAACATGTGCAAGCATTTTCATCAATGCGTTCATTGGTTCATACAAAATTGTTCAGCTAAGTTGGCGATGATTAAAAGTAGTCTGTGTGATAACTCATGATGCAATCAATCAAAATGTGGATCATGCAAAACTATTCTGTCAAGTTTACATTACCAATTCTATTTAAGGAGGTTCTCATAATATGAACGCCTCGAATGTAATCTGAATGGGGGACTTTAGTCCGAAGGGGTTTTCTCTCACTCTGGGGAAATGCTGTTTATCCGTAGATTAAAATGTTAGACTTGTGTGGAAATAGTTTGCCTTTCCTCATCCTGTCATGCCCCATTCTGCACATTTGATGTCTCCTGTGCAGTTTATGCTCTAAGTTGGAGTTGGTAAATTAAACACGCGAAATGGTCATGCATAATTCATTAACTGTGTAAACACAATGCAGATGTGACAATTTTTTAGCATCATGTGTGTTTATATAATGTGCAAATATGGGCGGATTTGAATTGCCCCTGGTATGTGGGCGGACCGAACAAATTGGGAAGCCTACTCCTTATGTCGAGGGGTGATTCGTCTCAACTTTGCCCCTGTGCGATGAAGCATATGGGTGAGGGAGCATTTCGATTTGCTTAATAAAAGCGACCACCGTGGTTTAGCGGTTGAATGCCCCTGCAAGAAGCAGAGAAATTATTCTTGAAATCAAACGAGATAAGGAAGACGTATTTGCTTTTTTTGCTTCAGAACTTGTGATTAATTTGCCCCATTTTTCACCAAAATAGATCTTGTCAGATGATCATAATTTTCTTTTGGGATTTGTCTCCTTCAACATGTTAAATGTTAGTTTAAATATTTCCTGTAAAAAGAAAAGGAGACATGTCAGCCAGTATTAAAAGGGATAAATTGGAAATAATACTGATTTATCCTTCGTCTTGAATGCCTTGCACGAGTCTTTTACCAGTTTTGCTGGATTGAATTTTCCTCGACTTTTGTTGGGCGCCTCACCATTATGGCAAGACTATGGTAAAATACTGACTTTGATATTACTCGTCGAGTATTCTTGTTTGCAAAAAAAAAATGCACAAAAAGTTGTTTCATTTATTTATAATACTTACAACATTCCCTACCCTTAGGGATCGAACTCGGGACATTTCGGACCTACTGTCATTCTCCCATACCATTCGGTCCATTGGACCGTAGGTGTTCATGGGGCTTTCTTTTTAAAGGTTAATCCTTGGGGATAACGCGGCCTTGTTGTATCACCTTGGGCCGTGTTACGGTATTTCTCGAGGTAATTTGCATTCCCTGTTAAGAATGGAATAAAACAATTCAGGACTCGAGATAATTATGTGCAAATTAGAACGATATAGAATTACCCATGTCTGAGATTGTTCGGGTCTCTCGTTCGCATTTTCCCTTATCTGAAGGTGCCCACTCTGTGGTAATATCCATGAGTTGATTTGCCCCCAATTTAGCCTGACCAAGGAATTTTGTTTTTGGATACGACTGTATTCTCGAGTCGCTTTTGCAAATTCCTGAAAATAAAAGGGATCAAATTTAAAACCGGAGCAATTTAAGGGTAAATTGGAACGATATGGATTTACCCTTCAAATTTACGCGGATTTCGTCTCGATATTAATTTTTTCGAGTTTGGAGCGGTTAACGGCTCCGAGCATTTAATAGGGGGGAAAGGGAGATGATTACTTCTAGCTTGTGCATTAATTTTGGACATCGATAAAAGGTGAGAACGTGCGATGAAACTAAGTAGACGTATTCGTCTAGATTTGATCTTCTTCCCTTTGCAGGCTCTTGAGTGATCAGCTAGCGTTATTCTGGATCAGGTACGCATCGGCCGTGTCGCAGGTCCCGTGATCACTAGTTTTAAAATACAGGATCCGTATGCACTTTAAAGCTCTGGTGCTTCATCAGCATCAAACTGTCTAGAGAGTCAGTTGAGCTCTTTTGTAATGGTTATCAGGGCTCAGTTTGACTTTACTTTTCCTCCCCGAGTGAACTGTTGTAATACTTTTTGATGAATGGAATGAAAGAAAGGCTTCACGTGTTTTTTGTTTAATTTTCCTATCATCTCCTCTTCTGGGGAATCATTTAGGGTGCTGAAAATATTGAGGCTTAATCTTCTTCATGATGCTCTCGTGGGTTGCGGTAGACGTTGATATCAAGAACATTAGAGAGGCATTCAGTGTGGCTTTCCACCAGCCGCCTAGAGATCCGCGTTCAATCATGTAAATTAATAAAGTTGCCATCACTCGATCAGTGTGTCAATAAATTCAGTCATTTGTTGCGTGCCCCACTTCAACCGCGTTTTGTTTCTTTCGGTGCCCACTTGCTCGTGTCGAGCGCCTGTAACATCGGGAGAAATACTTGTGGGCCACGTTCATTAATAGAACCTCGGTCCTCTAAAAACCCTCCGCGTGTTTCGGATTCGAGGAAATTTTAAGACCGGTCTCTGGTTGATTTAATCAGGTTAAGGTACTTGTTTCATGGGTCCTGATTATATAATCCTTATTGTCTTTCAAAAGACGTGAGATCCTCTGCAATACATTAAATATGCCCTAGTGTTTAATCGGTGTAAATCGACTGTCATATCAGAATATACGGCCCGTACGTGTTCATTAACTGACACATGTCTGAGTCTGAAAGGATCGATCTCCTCACTTGCCCCCAGGATTAAGAAATCGGCAATTTCCTGTCTTTCCGTATTTCTAAAAATAATTCTTGGTGTGCATTATTGAACCAAACTTTACCCCCGCCTGGGATACCTGGGATTTCCTACAAAAGTAAATGATATAATTAGTACATGACGCAAGAAAGGTCGGCCCATGATTCCTACATTAGTCTAATTTTATTCTTGCATTTTGTTGAGAAATCAAATGAAATTTTCTTAGGAGGTCACATGTGGATTTTTCAAAAATAATTTTCTTGAGATTTTCATAACTTGGAAAGTGTGATAAAATCTCTTGATCAAATTTTCTGAAAGAATTTTCTATCAAATAAATTTTCAGATGTATATTTATTAGGAAAAGTTTATTTTTATTGGAGCAGGAAAGACATAACAAAAATCCTTTATTAGTCAATAAAATTTCCCCGAGACATTAGTCTAATTTTATTTAGATACAATTTTCTTATAAAAACATGGGCGAATTTCTCGAAAAGAGTTTTCTTGCAGATTTTTATACTTTAAAAAATGTGATAAAATCACTTGATGTTTACTAACATTTTTTGAAGGAATTTTCCTTTTTATAAAAATAAATTTTCAGAGGTAAATTTGTCAAGAAAATTTTATTTTTATTGAAGTAGAAAAGACATAACAAAAATCCTTTATTGGTCAACAAAATTCCCTCGAGATATTAGTCTAATTTTATTTAGAGAAAAGTTTCTTAGAAAAACATGAGCGAATTTCTCGAGAAGAATTTTCTTGCAAGTTTTTATAATTTGAAAAACGTGATAAAATCACTTGATGTTTACCAACATTTTTTTTGAAGGAGTTTTCCTTTTTATCAAAATAAATTTTCAGAGGTAAAATTTTCAGGAAAATTTTATTTTTATTGAAGTAGGAAAGACATGACAGAAATCCTTTATTGGTGAACAAAATTCCCCCTAGACATTAGTCTAATTTTATTTAGAGAAAATTTTCTTAGAAAAACATGAGCGAATTTCTCGAAAAAAATTTTCTTGCAAGTTTTTATAATTTGAAAAATATGATAAAATCACTTGATGTTTACCAAAGTTTTTTTTGAAGGAATTTTTCTTTTTATTGAAATAAATTTTCAGAGGAAAATTTTTTCAGGAAAATTTCATTTTTATTGAAGTAATAAAAACATGACAAAAATCCCTTATTGGTTAATAAAATTCCCCTGAAGGGATTTTTTTCACATCATTTTTTCAAAAAAAATTTTTAAAAGAAAAGAGGGGCAAATTTAATTTTTATTTTCTTTTAAAAGAATGGTCGTAATGTCAAGTTCAAAAACTGACTAACACCTAGCATAGACCAACCGAAAATAAATACAAGATAAAATTAGAGAACTTACTTTTACCTTGGAGAAATGCAAATCACATAGTCATGCGCATGACTCAAGTGAGGAGTGGACTCTAGAAAATAAAAGAAGGAGAGACAGGGTATGGACCTAAAAGGCCCCCACTATCTGAATTGACAACCTTACCCTCCGCGCAATCAAACGACAATGGGAAGAATTGTCAATTCAGATAATGAGCGGGATAAAATATGGTCAACCCAAGCGCAATCGACGCAAGAGCTTTGCATATTCGATCCCTATCTATGGTTTCCTAGGAAAATTTCGCGACTTGGGTTTAGACGCTTGTGTGTGCAGGTGTTGTGATCCTCATAATATGCAAGACATGCACAACAATTGATATCAAAACAGCGCTTCTAAAAATGTGTGAAATTAAACATAATCCCAACACCGAGCCTGCAAAACAAATGGGTTAGCCAAACACTCCGCCCCTTATAACTCCCATCCTGCAAAAACATATAACACGTATAGAATGAGTTCCAAGCAAGATCGCTAAAAGCGAGATATCCATGAAATTTTCATTGGCCTAAGTCCACTAAGACTTTTAAAATTTCAAAAAAATTTAAGTATTCCAATTGGTATCTTTTTTCAAAAATTTAAAAATCTCTGTCCCCAGTGGAGTCGCCAAGCTGTCGCGACCCTCTAAATTTTTTTTTAAATTTTAAAGGGGTTAACGGATTATTAGGTTAATTAGATTTGACTAACCTAACACGGACCCTCCCAAGCCCTACCGAATCACAACTTTGGTTTTTGTTTAAATGATTTTGAAATTTGGAGTCGCCACTAATCGTTCTTGGTAGGTCGATTAGAAACCTAAATAAATTAGCGGGATAGCTAATTTATTCCTGCGAACCAGAGATTATGAGCTCGGGGACTTGGTTACACTTGTTAATTAAAACTAATGCCCTTTCGGTACCTTAATTTCATGGATATCCTAATTCGGCAACTCAGGCTTGGTTTATTCCTAAGGCTCTAGTAGGGTATTCTCTTCTGTGTTTTCACTTTTTAAATAGGATGCATGGATGGTATATATTTTTATTTGTTATATTTTTTTAAGTGTTAAAGATTCCCTCAAGCCGAAAGAGGGAGTGTGTTAATGACTTCTGTGCAGTATTACGACCTACTCATCTTTTGGGTTTGATGATTGTTGACACCTGATTTTTAATCATTTTTTCTATTGCTAAAGTAATAAAAAAATCCATAAAAATTCATAAAATTGAAAAATCAACTTTGGGGACCTTAGCCAAGCCTAGGGAACCAATTTTGACCAAAAAAACGATTTTTCATATTTTCAGTATTTTTCGGTATTTTTATTTTCGAAAATTCATAAAACAAAAAATGAAGAAAAAATGAGAAAATTGAAAAATCAACTTTGGAAGCCTTGGCCAAGCCTAGGCAACCATTTTTGAACAAAAAATAAAATTTCATATTATATATTTTTTTTTAATTTTTTTTAAAAAAATACAAAAATACTTGAAAATTTTGGAAAAATAACATTTGAGGCCAAAAAAATACACAAAGATAGTTAATATTTTTATTTTAAATCTATTTTCATATTGGCCATCGCAAATTCAGAAAAATCCAATTCGAGTCACGTGTTCCTTCACGAGTATAATCTTGAATCGGGCCTAAAAAAATTTAATTTGAGTCAACTTATTTTTAATTTTCACTTTTTATGAGTTGTGACATTGTTTTCTAATATTTTAAATTTTCATCTTGGCCCAATTATACCCAGAATGACTTAATTTTGCAAAAGGGCTTTAATTAAATTCTGCATTATTTTCAACGGCAAGAAATGAGCTTAAATTTGACATGTGGTGAATTTTGGTGTGTCAAAAATTGTGAGGAGATTTGGACTTAAAGAAATATATTTTTTCAGGGACTAAATTGTAAATACTTAAAATTCAAGGACTAGAGTGCAAATACTTAACTCTTGAAGGATTATTTTACAAATAACAAAAAGAAGAGTTAGTGGATAAATTAGAATAGAGAAGGGAAGATGGAGAAGAGGAGATGAAGAAGAGAAGTTGGAGAAGAATAGATGGAGAAAATAAGATAAGAATAGAGAAGGGAAGATAGAGATGAAGAAGAGTTAGTAGAGAAATTAGAATGGAAGATAAGAATAGAGAAGGGAAGATGGAGATGAAGAAGAGTTAGTGGAGAAATTAGAATGGGAGATAAATATGGAGAAGGGAAGATGAAGATGAAGAAGAGTTAGTGGAGAGATTAGAATGTGAGATAGAGATGGAGAATGGAAGCTGAAAATGAAGAAGAGTTAGTGGAGAAATTAGAATGGGAGATAGAGTTAGTGGAAAAATTAGAATGGGAGATAGATGAGTAGATTATAAAAGGAGGATGAAGTGAGCTTGAGAGGGGATTTTCTTGGGAGAGAAAATT
Organism: Psidium guajava; assembly: GCA_016432845.1. Classification (NCBI taxonomy): domain Eukaryota; kingdom Viridiplantae; phylum Streptophyta; class Magnoliopsida; order Myrtales; family Myrtaceae; genus Psidium; species Psidium guajava. The sequence continues at coordinate 39,793,250 of CM028228.1, forward strand.
TGAAGTGTTTGAGGAACTTTTTTGGGAGAGAGAAAATTTGAAGTGTTTGGGAGAATTTTTTGGAGAGAAAATTTGAAGTGTTTGGGAGAATTTTTTGGAGAGAAAATTTTGGATGTTTGAGAGAGTTTTGGGAGATTGAAGAAAATTTTGAGAGAAAGAAAATACCAAAAGAGAGAGAATTTTGAAGATGATGGGAGTTTAAAGCTAGGGGTTATCATCACAAATTCCTTCATCGATCAATATAAATCAAGAGTTCATCGTCGTCAACGAGCAAACAAATTCAAGCTAAGTGTTTTTTATTTATTCATTTATTTATGGTTTTACTCGCAAATTAGCACAAATTGTATACACTTTCTCCATCTCCTTTTTCTTCCATATTTTATGTCAGGAGAAGGATATCTCTACGTCAACAGCAAAAATCTCGTCGAGATGCAAAAATCGGCCCAGACAAGCTCCTAAGCTGTCCACCGATTTCTCAACTGATCTGTGACTAAAAGTCCCTCTTAATTCAAAAGAAACTCTCTATATTGGGAACATAGAGAGCGAAAATCAATTATAGAAATCCCTCCCAAAAAAATGGGAGATAAGTACTCTTTCAACTCTTCTGATTTTAGGTGCAGATTAGCACATATTTTGTATACTAACACTTCACTCTATTTTATGTCAGGAAGCCGCAGCTCTATATCAATGGTCAATCCTATGGAAGCACAAAATCGGCTTGGAGGAGTCCTCAAGCGCGCACAAATTTCAAATTGTTGAATCAATTCGTTGTATTTCATTTTAAAAAATTCATACCCCAAAATGGAGAGGACAAAGTCCATCCGCAATTTAAATACCTGCACCATAAATCCCAAAGGGAAGAGCCAAGCCAATGCTTAGCCTCCCATTGGAGGTTTTTACTTATAGTAGTTAAATACCTGCAACTTAAATACCTGCACCTTAAATCCCAAAGGGAAGAGCCAAGCCAATGCTTAGCCTCCCATTGGAGGTTTTTACTTACAGTAGTTAAATACCTGTACCTTAAATCCCAAAGGGAAGAGCCAAGCCAATGCTTAGCCTCCCATTGGAGGTTTTTACTTACAGTAGTTAAATACCTGCAACTTAAATACCTGTACCTTAAATCCCAAAGGGAAGAGCCAAGCCAATGCTTAGCCTCCCATTGGAGGTTTTTACTTACAGTAGTTTAAATACTTGCAACTTAAATACCTGTACCTTAAATCCCAAAGGGAAGAGCCAAGCCAATACTAGGCCTCCCATTGGAGGTGTTTATTCACTGTCATGTACTTCATATAATTTAATTTTTGAATCATCAGACCCAAAAGATGAGTAGGTCGTAATACTGCACAGAAGTCGTTAACACACTCCCTCTTTCGGCTTCAGGGAATCTTTAACACTTAAAAAAATATAACAAATAAAAATATATACCATCCATGCATCCTATTTAAAAAGTGAAAACACAAAAGAGAATACCCTATTAAAGCCTTAGGAATAAACCAAGCCTGAGTTGCCGGATTAGGATATCCATGAAATTAAGGTACCGAAAGGGCATTAGTTTTAATTAACTAGTGTAACCAAGTCCCCGAGCTCATAATCTCTGGTTCGCAGGAATAAATTAGTTCTCCCGCTAATTTATTTAGGTTTCTAATCGACCTACCAAGAACGATTAGTGGCGACTCCAAATTTCAAAATCATTTAAACAAAAACCAAAGTTGCGATTCGGTAGGGCTTGGGAGGGTCCGCATTAGGTTAGTCAAATCTAATTAACCTAGTAATCCGTTAACCCCTTTAAAATTTTAAAAAAAATTTTAGAGGGTCGCGACAGACTGGCGACTCCGCTGGGGACGGGATTTTTAAATTTTTGAAAAAAGATACCAATTGGAATACTTGAATTTTTTCGAAATTTTAAAAGTTTTAGTGGACTTAAGCCAATGAAAATTTCATGGATATCTCGCTTCTGGCGATCTTGTTTGGGACTCATTCTATAGGTGTTATATGTTTTTGCAGGATGGGAGTTATAAGGGGCGGAGTGTTTGGCTAACCCCTTTGTTTTGCAGGCTCGGTGTTTGGTTTATTTGTTTAATTTCGCATATTTTTAGAAGCGCTGTTTTGATATCAATTGTTGTGCATGTCTTGCATACTCTGAGGATCACGACACCTGCACACACAAGCGTCTAAACCCAAGTAGCGAAATTCTTCCTAGAAAACCATAGATAGGGATCGAATATGTAAAGCTCTTGCGTCGATTACGCTCGGGTTGACCATATTTTATCCCGCTCATTATCTGAATTGACAATTCTTCCCATTGTGATTTGATTGCGCGGAGGGTAAGGTTGTCAATTCAGATAGTGGGGGCCTTTTAGGTCCATACCCTGTCTCTCCTTCTTTTATTTTCTAGAGTTCACTCCTCACTTGAGTCATGCGCATGACTATGTGATTTGCATTTCTCCAAGGTAAAAGTAAGTTCTCTAATTTTATCTTGTATTTATTTTCGGTCGGTCCATGCTAGGTGTTAGTTAGTTTTTGAGCTTGATATTACGACCATTCTTTTAAAAGAAAATAAAAATTAAATTTGTCCCTCATTTCTTTTTATTATTTTTTTTTTGAAAAAATGATGTGAAAAAATCCCTTCATGGGAATTTTATTAACCAATAAGAGATTTTTGTCATGTTTTTATTACTTCAATAAAAATGAAATTTTCCTGAAAAAATTTTCCTCTGAAAATTTATTTCAATAAAAAGAAAAATTCTTTAAAAAAAAACTCTAGTAGACATCAAGTGATTTTCTCACATTTTTCAAATTATAAAAACTTGCAAGAAAATTCTTCTCGAGAAATTTACTCATGTTTTTCTAAGAAAAGTTTCTCTAAATAAAATTAGACTAATGTCTCGGGGGAGTTGTATTGACCAATAAGAGATTTTTGTCATGTTTTTCTTGCTTCAATAAAAATGAAATTTTCCTGACAAATTTTCCTCTGAAAATTTATTTCGATAAAAAGAAAAATTCCTTCAAAAAAAAAACTTTGGTAAACATCAAGTGATTTTATCACATTCTTTCAAATTATAAAAACTTGCAACAAAAATTCTTTTCGAGAAATTTGCTCATGTTTTTCTAAGAAAATTTTCTCTAAATAAAATTAGACTAATGTCTCGGGGGAATTTTGTTAACCAATAAAGGATTTCTGTTATGTCTTTCCTGCTTCAATAAAAATAAAATTTTCCTGATAAATTTACCTCTGAAAATTTATTTTGATAAAAAGGAAATTCCTTCAAAGATTTTAGTAAACATCAAGAGATTTTGTCACATTCCTTTAAAAAAAATAATAAAAAAAAAGAGTAATAAATATGCAAAAAAATTATGTATCAGAAATTAACCCATTTCTTCCTAAAGAAATTTTTTTTTCTGATTTCTCTATAAAATAGAAAAAATAAAATTGGACTAATATATGAGTCATGGACCGACATTCCTTGTGTCGCATACTAATTATATCATTTTCTTTTGCAGGGAGATCCTAGATACCCCAGACGGGTGTAAAAATTAAGTTCAATAATATATCAAGAATCATCTTCAGAAATACCAAAAGACGAAAAACACCAAGGCTTCAACCGTTAATTCAGGGGGGCAAACGAACACTGTCCATCTTTGACAGATAGAGTTGTGTCAATCCGTAAACTTGTATGGGCAGTGTATTGTGATATGACGGTGGACTTATACTGATTAAACACGGGGGCATATTTAATGTATTACAGAGGATCCCGCGTCTTTTGAAAGACAATATGGATTATATAATCAGAAATCATGAAATAAGTACCTTAACCTGATTAAATCAACCAGAAACCGGTCTTAAAATTTCCTCGGATCCGAAACACGCGGAGGGTTTTAGAGGACCGAGGTTCTATTAATGAATGTGACCCACAAGTATTTCTCCCAATGCTACAGGCGCCCGACAAGAGCAAGTGGGCACCGAAAGAAACAAAACACGGTTGAAGTGGGGCACGCAACAAATGGCCGAATTTATTGGCACACTAATTAAGTGGTGGTAGCTTTATTAATTTACATGATTGAACGCGGGTCTCTAGGCGGCTGGTGGAAAGCCACACTAAATGCCTCTCTAATGTTCTTGATATCATCGTCTACCGCAACCCGCGAGAGCATCATGAAGAAGATTAAACCTAGATGAATACGTCTACTTAGTTTCATCGCACGTTCTCGCCTTTTGTCGATGTCCAAAATTAATGCACAAGCTAGAAGTAATCATTTCCCTTTCCCCCTATTAAATGCTCGGAGCCGTTAACCGCACCAAACTCGAAAAAATTAATATCGAGACGAAATCTGCGTAAATTTGAAGGGTAAATCCGTATCGTTCCAATTTACCCTTAAATTACTCCGGTTTTAAATTTGATCCCTTCTATTTTCAGGAATTTGCAAAAGCGACTCGAGAATACAGTTGTATCCAAAAACCAAATTTCCTGGTCGGGCTAAATTGGGGGCAAATCAACTCATGGACATTACCACGGGATGGACAGCTTCGGTTAAAGAAAAATACAAGCTAAAGATCCGAACAATCTCAGACATGGGTAATTCTGTATCGTTCTAATTTGCACATAATCATCTCGAGTCCTGAATTTTTTTATTTCATTCTTAACAGGGATTGCAAATTACCTCGAGAAATATCGTAACAAGGCCCAAGGTGATACAACAGGGCCGCGTTATCCCCAAGGATTAACCTTTGAAAAGAAAACCCCATGGACACCTATGGTCCAATGGACCGAATGCAGGAATACTCGACGAGTAATACCGAAGTCAATATTTTGCCACATTCTCGGCTTAATGGTGAAGCATCCAACAAAAGTCGAAGAAAACTCAACCCAGCAAAATTGGTAAAAGACTTGTACAAGGCATTCAAGATGAAAGGTAAATCAGTATCGTTTCCAATTTATCCCTTTTAATACCGGTTGACATGTCTCATTTTCTTGTTACAGGAAATATTTATACTAACATGTAACATGTTGGAGGAGACAAATCCAAAAGAAAATGATGATCATTTGACAAGATCTATTCTGGTGAAAAATGGGGGGCATTTAACTGCTAAACCATGGCGGTCGCTGTCACTAAACAAACCAAAATGCTCCCTCACCCATATGCCTCATCGTGCAGGGGCAAAACTTGAGACAAACCACTCCTCGACATAAGGAGTGGGCTTCCCAATTTGTTCAATCCACCCACATACCAGGGGCAATTCAAATCCGCCCATGTTTGCACATTATATAAATACACATGATGCTAAAAATTGTCACATCGGCATTGTGTTTACACATTTCACGAATTATGTATGATTATTCCGCATGTTTAATTTACCAACTCCAACTTAGAACATAAACTGCATAGGAGACATCAAATGTGCAAAATGGGGCATAACAGGATGAGGAAAGTTAAACCATTTCTACACACGGGTCTAACATTTTAATCTACAGATAAACAGCCTTTCTCTAGAGTGAGAGAAAGCCCCTTCGGACTAAAGTCCCCCATTCAGATTACATTCGAGGCGTTCATATTATGAGAACCTCCTTAAATAGAATTGGTAATGCAAACTTGACAGAATAGTTTTGCATGATCCACATTTTGATTGATTGCATCATGAGTTATCACACAGACTACTTCTAATCATTGCCAACTTAGCTGAACAATTTTGTATGAACCAATGAACGCATTGATGAAAATGCTTGCACATGTTAGCTCTGACATTGCCTGACAGGCAACACATTCCCGGTGTTTGAATTACCTTCTAAAGTCTTGAAATTCATTTGGCGATTATTGAATGAACAAGCCTGGTTGTCGAGAAGCCACCAAGCATTTCTTCCAAATTCTCAGGTAAGTATATCTTCAACCTGAACCTTTCAAGAGAATGAATTCTGACGGTTGTTGGGGTACTCGAATCCATTGCGGTATATATAGGTATCCACCTTCTTCAATAAAGCATGATTTGTCTTAAGGACAGAAATGTTCGAGACCTTTTGATCTCTGCCTCTTTGGTTTATTCCTAAAGCGACAGGAGAATATAATTTGGGTTTGAGCTTCCGTAGGATTCCTGGTCTCCCCAGATTTCAGAATGGCACCCTTTGAGGTACACCAAGCCCTTCTTACAGGCAAACTAAGTCCTTCTTACAGGCAAACCAAGTCCTTCTTACAGGCAAACCAAGTCCTTCTTACAGGCATAAAGTCCTTCTTACAGGCAAACTAAGTCCTTCTTACAGGCATAAAGTCCTTCTTACAGGCATAAAGTCCTTCTTACAGGCAAACTAAGTCCTTCTTACAAGCATAAAGTCCTTCTTACTGGCAAACTAAGTCCTTCTTACAGGCAAACCAAGTCCTTCTTACAGGCACAAAGTCCTTCTTACAGGCAAATCAAGTCCTTCTTACAGGCAAACAAAGTCCTTCTTACAGGCAAAACAAGTCCTTCTTACAGGCAAATCAAGTCCTTCTTACAGGTACAAAGTCCTTTTTACAGGCACAAAGTCCTTCTTACAGGCAAATCAAGTCCTTCTTACAGGCATAAAGTCCTTCTTATAGGCAAATCAAGTCCTTCTTACAGGCAAACTAAGTCTTTCTTACAGGCAAACCAAGTCCTTCTTACAGGCACAAAGTCCTTCTTATAGGCAAATCAAGTCCTTCTTACAGGCAAACTAAGTCCTTCTTACAGGCAAACCAAGTCCTTCTTATAGGCAAATCAAGTCCTTCTTACAGGCACAAAGTCCTTCTTACAGGCATAAAGTCCTTCTTACAGGCAAATCAAGTCCTTCTTACAGGCATAAAGTCCTTCTTACAGGCAAATCAAGTCTTTCTTACAGGCAAACAAAGTCCTTCTTACAGGTAAACAAAGTCCTTCTTATAGGCAAACAAAGTCCTTCTTACAGGCAACGCAAGTCCTTCTTACAGGCACAAAGTCCTTCTTACAGGCAAAGTAAGTCCTTACAGGCAAATCAAGTCCTTCTTACAGGCACAAGTCTTTTTTACAGACACCAAGTCCTTTCTACAGGCACCAAGTCCTTCTTACAGGTATCTCCATGGGGTGACATACCATACGGGTCAAATCTCAATCAAAATTTAATCAGTAGAATCCTTTTATTAGGAATCTACCATGGTACGACCCACCATACGGGTCAAATGGTATGACCCACCATACGGGTCAAATTTTAATTCAATTTTTAATCAGTAGAATCCTTTTATTAGGAATCTACCATGGGTTGATCCACCATACGGGTTCAAGTTCAACCACCCTAAAGTTTTTATATAACGAATCCTTAGGTTCTCATTTCATTTTCAGTGGAACATTCATGTCACGACTCTTTTTATTTCCTTGTATTGAGTCGATTAGAATTCAGGTGTCATCTCGTCTTTGAAATGAACCTCTACCGAGCTTCCTTTCAAAGAGGGGCAGCTGTTGACACCTGATTTTTAATCATTTTTTCTATTGCTAAAGTAATAAAAAAATCCATAAAAATTCATAAAATTGAAAAATCAACTTTGGGGACCTTAGCCAAGCCTAGGGAACCAATTTTGACCAAAAAAACGATTTTTCATATTTTCAGTATTTTTCGGTATTTTTATTTTCGAAAATTCATAAAACAAAAAATGAAGAAAAAATGAGAAAATTGAAAAATAAACTTTGGAAGCCTTGGCCAAGCCTAGGCAACCATTTTTGAACAAAAAATAAAATTTCATATTATATATATATTTTTAATTTTTTTTAAAAAAATACAAAAATACTTGAAAATTTTGGAAAAATAACATTTGAGGCCAAAAAAATACACAAAGATAGTTAATATTTTTATTTTAAATCTATTTTCATATTGGCCATCGCAAATTCAGAAAAATCCAATTCGAGTCACGTGTTCCTTCACGAGTATAATCTTGAATCGGGCCTAAAAAAATTTAATTTGAGTCAACTTATTTTTAATTTTCACTTTTTATGAGTTGTGACATTGTTTTCTAATATTTTAAATTTTCATCTTGGCCCAATTATACCCAGAATGACTTAATTTTGCAAAAGGGCTTTAATTAAATTCTGCATTATTTTCAACGGCAAGAAATGAGCTTAAATTTGACATGTGGTGAATTTTGGTGTGTCAAAAATTGTGAGGAGATTTGGACTTAAAGAAATATATTTTTTCAGGGACTAAATTGTAAATACTTAAAATTCAAGGACTAGAGTGCAAATACTTAACTCTTGAAGGATTATTTTACAAATAACAAAAAGAAGAGTTAGTGGATAAATTAGAATAGAGAAGGGAAGATGGAGAAGAGGAGATGAAGAAGAGAAGTTGGAGAAGAATAGATGGAGAAAATAAGATAAGAATAGAGAAGGGAAGATAGAGATGAAGAAGAGTTAGTAGAGAAATTAGAATGGAAGATAAGAATAGAGAAGGGAAGATGGAGATGAAGAAGAGTTAGTGGAGAAATTAGAATGGGAGATAAATATGGAGAAGGGAAGATGAAGATGAAGAAGAGTTAGTGGAGAGATTAGAATGTGAGATAGAGATGGAGAATGGAAGATGAAAATGAAGAAGAGTTAGTGGAGAAATTAGAATGGGAGATAGAGTTAGTGGAAAAATTAGAATGGGAGATAGATGAGTAGGTTATAAAAGGAGAAAGAAGTGAGCTTGAGAGGGGATTCTTGGGAGAGAAAATTTGAAGTGTTTGAGGAACTTTTTTGGGAGAGAAAATTTGAAGTGTTTGGGAGATTTTTGGAGAGAAAATTTGAAGTGTTTGAGAGGATTTTTTTTTGGAGAGAAAATTTTGGATGTTTGAGAGAGTTTTGGGAGATTGAAGAAAAATTTGAGAGAAAGAAAATACCAAAAGAGAGAGAATTTTGAAGATGATGGGAGTTTAAAGCTAGGGGTTATCATCACAAATTCCTTCATCGATCAATATAAATCAAGAGTTCATCGTCGTCAACGAGCAAACAAATTCAAGCTAAGTGTTTTTTATTTATTCATTTATTTATGGTTTTACTCGCAAATTAGCACAAATTGTATACACTTTCTCCATCTCCTTTTTCTTCCATATTTTATGTCAGGAGAAGGATATCTCTACGTCAACAGCAAAAATCTCGTCGAGATGCAAAAATCGGCCCAGACAAGCTCCTAAGCTGTCCACCGATTTCTCAACTGATCTGTGACTAAAAGTCCCTCTTAATTCAAAAGAAACTCTCTATATTGGGAACATAGAGAGCGAAAATCAATTATAGAAATCCCTCCCAAAAAAATGGGAGATAAGTACTCTTTCAACTCTTCTGATTTTAGGTGCAGATTAGCACATATTTTGTATACTAACACTTCACTCTATTTTATGTCAGGAAGCCGCAGCTCTATATCAATGGTCAATCCTATGGAAGCACAAAATCGGCTTGGAGGAGTCCTCAAGCGCGCACAAATTTCAAATTGTTGAATCAATTCGTTGTATTTCATTTTAAAAAATTCATACCCCAAAATGGAGAGGACAAAGTCCATCCGCAATTTAAATACCTGCACCATAAATCCCAAAGGGAAGAGCCAAGCCAATGCTTAGCCTCCCATTGGAGGTTTTTACTTATAGTAGTTAAATACCTGCAACTTAAATACCTGCACCTTAAATCCCAAAGGGAAGAGCCAAGCCAATGCTTAGCCTCCCATTGGAGGTTTTTACTTACAGTAGTTAAATACCTGTACCTTAAATCCCAAAGGGAAGAGCCAAGCCAATGCTTAGCCTCCCATTGGAGGTTTTTACTTACAGTAGTTAAATACCTGCAACTTAAATACCTGTACCTTAAATCCCAAAGGGAAGAGCCAAGCCAATGCTTAGCCTCCCATTGGAGGTTTTTACTTACAGTAGTTTAAATACTTGCAACTTAAATACCTGTACCTTAAATCCCAAAGGGAAGAGCCAAGCCAATGCTAGGCCTCCCATTGGAGGTGTTTATTCACTGTCATGTACTTCATATAATTTAATTTTTGAATCATCAGACCCAAAAGATGAGTAGGTCGTAATACTGCACAGAAGTCGTTAACACACTCCCTCTTTCGGCTTCAGGGAATCTTTAACACTTAAAAAAATATAACAAATAAAAATATATACCATCCATGCATCCTATTTAAAAAGTGAAAACACAAAAGAGAATACCCTATTAAAGCCTTAGGAATAAACCAAGCCTGAGTTGCCGGATTAGGATATCCATGAAATTAAGGTACCGAAAGGGCATTAGTTTTAATTAACTAGTGTAACCAAGTCCCCGAGCTCCTAATCTCTGGTTCACAGGAATAAATTAGTTCTCCCGCTAATTTATTTAGGTTTCTAATCGACCTACCAAGAACGATTAGTGGCGACTCCAAATTTTAAAATCATTTAAACAAAAACCAAAGTTGCGATTCAGTAGGGCTTGGGAGGGTCCGCGTTAGGTTAGTCAAATCTAATTAACCTAATAAGCCGTTAACCCCCTTTTAAAATTTAAAATTTTTTTAGAGGGTCGCGACAATGATTCAAGAATTAAATTACAGAGAGTACATAACAGTGAATAAACACCTCCAATGGGAGGCCTAGCATTGGCTTGGCTCTTCCCTTTGGGATTTAAGGTACAGGTATTTAAGTTGCAAGTATTTAAACTACTGTAAGTAAAAACCTCCAATGGGAGGCTAAGCGTTGGCTTGGTTCTTCCCTTTGGGATTTAAAGTACAGGTATTTAAGTTGCAGGTATTTAACTACTGTAAGTAAAAACCTCAAATGGGAGGCTAAGCATTGGCTTGGCTCTTCCCTTTGGGATTTATGGTGCAGGTATTTAAATTGCGGATGGACATTGTCCTCTCCATTCTGGGGTATGAATTCTTTAAAATAAAATACAATGAATTGATTCAACAATTTGAAATTTGTGCGCGCTTGAGGACTCTTCCAAGCCGATTTTGTGCTTCCATAGGGTTGACCATTGATATAGAGTTGCGGCTTCCTGACATAAAATAGAGTGAAGTGTCATACAAAATATGTGCTAATCTGCACCTAAAACCAGAAGAGTGGAAAGAGTACTTATCTCCCATTTTTTTTGGAGGGATTTCTATAATTGATTTTCGCTTTCTATGTTCCCAATATAGAGAGTTTCTTTTGAATTAAGAGGGACTTTTAGTCACAGATCAGTTGAGAAATCGGTGGACAGCTTAGGAGCTTGTCTGGGCCGATTTTTGCATCTCTACGAGATTTTTGCTATTGACGTAGAGATATCCTTCTCCTGGCATAAAATATGGAAAAAGAAAGGAGATAGGAGAAAGTGCATACAATTTGTGCTAATTTGCGACTAAAACCACAAATAAATGAATAAATAAAAACACTTAGCTCGAATTTGCTTGCTCGTTGACGAGGATGAACTCTTGATTTATGTTGATCGATGAAAGAATTTGTGATGATAACCCCTAACTTTAAACTCCCATCATCTTCAAAATTCTCTCTCTTTTGGTGTTTTCTTTCTCTTAAATTTTTCTTCAATCTCCCAAAACTCTCTCAAACATCCAAAATTTTCTCTCCAAAAAAGTTCCTCTAAACACTTCAAATTTTCTCTCCCAAAAAATTTCTCTTTCTCAAGCTCACTTCTTCCTCCTTTTATAATCTACTAATCTATCTCCCATTCTAATTTTTCCACTAACTCTATCTCCCATTCTAATTTCTCCACTAACCTTTCTTCATTTTCATCTTCCATTCTCCATCTCTATCTCACATTCTAATCTCTCCACTAACTCTTCTTCATCTTCATCTTCCCTTCTCCATATTTATCTCCCATTCTAATTTCTCCACTAACTCTTCTTCATCTCCATCTTCCCTTCTCTATTCTTATCTTCCATTCTAATTTCTCTACTAACTCTTCTTCATCTCCATCTTCCTTTCTCTATTCTTATCTTATTTTCTCCATCTATTCTTCTCCAACTTCTCTTCTTCATCTCCTCTTCTCCATCTTCCCTTCTTTATTCTAATTTATCCACTAACTCTTCTTTTTGTTATTTGAAAAATAATCCTTCAAAAGTTAGGTATTTGCACTCTAGTCCTTGAATTTTAAGTATTTACTTTTCAGTCCATGAAAAAATATATTTCTTTAAGTCCAAATCTCCTCACAATTTTTGACACACCAAAATTTACCACATGTCAAATTTAAGCTCATTTCTTGCCGCTGAAAATAATGTAGAATTTAATTAAAGCCTTTTTGCAAAATTGAGTCATTTTGGGTATAATTGAGCCAAGATGAAAATTTAAAATATTAGAAGACAATGTCACAACTCATAAAAAGTGAAAATTAGAAATAAGTTGACTCAAATTAATTTTTTTTAGGCCCGATTCGAGATTATACTCGTGAAGGAACACGTGACTCGAATTGGATTTTTCTGAATTTGCGATGGCCAATATGAAAATAGATTTAAAATAAAAATATTAACTATCTTTGTGTATTTTTTTGGCCTCAAATGTTATTTTTCCAAAATTTTCAAGTATTTTTGTATTAAAAAAAAAATATATATATATATATATTTATAATATGAAAATTTATTTTTTGTTCAAAAATGGTTGCCTAGGCTTGGCGAGGGCTTCCAAAGTTGATTTTGCAATTTTCTCATTTTTTTCTTTATTTTTCATGAATTTTCGAAAATAAAAATACTAAAAAATACTGAAAATATGAAAAATCATTTTTTGGTCAAAATTAGTTCTCTAGGCTTGGCTAATGTCCCCAAAGTTGATTTTTCAATTTTATGAATTTTTATGGATTTTTTATTACTTTAGCAATAGAAAAAATGATTAAAAATCAGGTGTCAACAGTCCTACCTCACATTAGTCAGTTTGATATGAACATGTGAGGGAGTGTTAAAATATTTTTACATTGGATCTTATATGCTCTATATATTCTTCGACTTTCTAATAGTAACATTTCAAAATATTTTTTTATAACTTATAATAGCCTAGTATATTTTGTGCTATTTGTAATCAATGCATTCTAATCAAAGTATTATTGATGAGTGCCCATGTTCCATATACTGGGGGTGTGAAACTTGACCAGTTTTACTTGGGAACTTGATCGGATTATCCAAAAAATAGATCCGTAAATAGGTTCAAGATTTTCAAAACCAGTTCGAATTGGTCCGTTTCCAAGTGAATACCCACCCGAGGACTAGACCAGTAATGGAATCGGTTTCAAAATCGATGCCATTACTTAAAAGCCAGACCCTAATATGTTTTCCCCTAAAATTCAACTTGCGATTCAGTAATAGGGTAGCACTCCTTCTCATTTCCTCTTAGGAAGTGTTGTTTTTGGCAGAGAGTGATTCTTATTATTCATCTTTTACTTTGAATCGTTTCATTGCTACTCATATCAATCTGCTGGGGAAAAAAATGAAATCAGAAAAAGCAACCAAAGAAAAATAGATTATCGGATAGATCCTAAAATTGGACCAAAAAATAGGGTAGATTTCAAAACAAATTCTATGACAAACAAGATAGGTTCTAAGTTTTAAAAAATGGGAACCGGCTCTAACATGACGTGTTTCAAATTCTAGGTCTGGAACCTACCCACACTAAAATCAATCGCCCCTACCAGACACTTGCTAAACACGTCCATAAGGAAGGTCTCGATGTTCAAACTACCAATCACATCCTTTGCCAGAATAATCAATCCATTGAAAAGAGGAAAAAAAAAACAACAATTTCTTAAACCAATTACTAAATCGGTGTCCAAACACACTCGTTAACTTTTTCTATATCAACCGCCTCCGAAACCCTCGTTAACATAAGCGTCACCTGATTGGCCAGTCTTTTAAGCTGATCCAAAGCTCTTGGATCTCTTTCCCACCACACAATCCAGCAGAGCAATTCCTCAGCACTCACCCTCCTCACTCTGAGCCAAAATAAATGAAAATCTAGAAAGAGGGTTGCACTGGTGAAGGCTGACAGCATTGGCCCATCTTTCTTTCTCTTGAGACTAGTATTAAGAGTAATGATTTATCAACATAGGTTAGAAAATAACCTAAATTTAAGCAATTTGGTGTGTTCATCAGATTGGGTAGATCAACCCCAACCCCAATGAAATATGTGGTTTCAATATTGACCAGGCGTGTGATTCGGAGCCATGATGTAAGAGGGGGAGCACCCGAAGTTCATCCACAATTTCTATGCTGCACGGGTGGCAAGACATGATTTAGTAGTGGCTTTGTTTTCAATGTAATGTGATAATCCGTCGCTCTCATGACGCTTATAGAATCAAGTCATGAGGTTGCCAATGATGAACTACAGTGGTTAACTAGAAGTTTGCTATCTAAATATGCAATTAGAAATTCATTAATCGTTGGATGAAACGCAACCAATTCGAATCCGCAACGGTGTTTAGGACCGTCCGCATATCCTAAGCTAGATTATAAGAAAAATTGTGAAAAATCCATAAATTTATAGCAATTGTGTCAATTCAATTTTAAAATTTTTTTTTAGCCAATTGAGTCTTAAACTTTTTGCATTTGTACTAATCCAGATAATCCGATCAATTTTAAATGGAAATCGCTAACGTGGTACGGCTAGTGCTAACGTGGTAATAACCTTTTCCCATTTCACTTACAATGGATAGTCGTTAGCCATGTTCGATACCATCGGCATTCATCAACTTAGTAAAATGGGAGATACGTAAATGGTGGGGGGTGTGAGCTGAAATAACTCCCAATAGAAAGGTATAATTTCGCCTTTTGTTTCCTCCCCTTTTTGGGAAGAGATAGAGCAATGAAGAAAGATGGGCGGCTCACTTAAATGAACGAAAGTAAAAGCTTTTCTCTGTAGGGGGACCAAGCTACGACCCATGACATGGATGGTTGGCAAGAAGACATCTTTCTACATGGGAGGGTGGCTGAGCATGATTTGGTTTTCGACCTGTTGACCAAGGAAAATTGATTTGTTGTGGTGCAGCTTTCAATCGTTCCCCTCCCATCTATTGTGAAGTTCTATTCCATTATTAAGGAGAAACCAGGACTCGCTCGATTCATCCGTGAGTCGGAGAAAACTATGCGTGCCAGATCGCTCTCGCCTCAAGTTAAAGCTAATCTTCTTAAGAAAATGGTGCTCGATAGCAGCATGGTCGATGCCCAACCCAAGTCGAACTCAGCATTTGATTATTATGGGAGCGAACGCAACGCCACCGGGTCAACATCCCATGATACCGTCCATTTTGAAGCCTCTTGATTAGTTGGTCTACTCCACCTTCTTTGTTTCTCTTTCCTTTCCATTTCTGGCAAGAAGTCCCAAAAGAAACCCACAAATTATGTTCAATATGGCACATTTACCTTGAGCTTCTTTTGTGACATAAAAAAAACCCAGAATTATACTTACTATGGCATACTCACCCTGAACTTTTTCTTGTGACATCAAAACCTCAAAATTTGTACCCGTGTAATACATTTTCCCTCCGTTTAAATCATGTAGGCGCCAACAATACTGTTTGCCTTTCCATCCATCGCCCATGTGGGCAGATTTTAAATGGTGCTTATTGAAGGAATATTGACGGAGGCTAAATAAGTTTAGGATTTTTGCCACTTGGACTCGTAATAGTTCCCTAGTGACTTTTGAAATGTGTTTTGACTGTATCATGCTGCTTTATTTCGTTCTTTAATGAGTGGTAAAATAACGGCCAATCTATAGCTTTACGTGTTCAGCATTTTGATATAGCTTCTTTTTAACCAGTTTCATCATGCAAATTTTTTACCCTCCGCTTTTAAACTCTGACTAGAAATTACTGCTAGTGTTGAAGTTAACCAACGATCATGTACACCTTTATCAAGGTTCATCTCGAGAAGATTGAACCTTATCCAACAATTAATGCAAAATTGCTTTGAGGTTGAGTTCCATTCTGCTGGCATTTTGAGGATCTAATTCTTCTGCCTTTTTGGGAAGATTTTGTAGTACTATCAGATCCCATTTTTATGGTTGGAAAGCCCCATTGTTACGTTTGATAGCTAGGATAGGCGGGATATGATAAAATGCATCCTCTTTTGTGTTTGGTTCTTGCCAAGATAAGATAAAGTTAGATATAATGGGGATATAACTAGGATAAAAATATCTAGTAGAGAAAGTATGATAAATGTGAATAGGATTTCTTATATCCATAACATAAAACCTATTTCTCAAGAAATTTTTTTAATAAATTAAAAAATTTTAAAAATAATTAAAGAAAAATAATATTTGGATGCAACTATAAAAAAAATACTATAAAAAAAGTTGTCAATGCACTGGAAGTCGTGTAATTGAATTTTAAAACTTTCAAAAAGTGTAGGCAAGTCCTAAAACTTGTCAAATTTGTACAATCGAATTATTCCATTAATTTTGTCTAACTTTTTTTTTTGGTCGAATTTTTCATCTAACTTGATTAACAGAAAACACTAATGTTGCTTTTTTTTATATATATTTCTTTCTCCTATGTGGCATTGACGTGGCTAAAACATGAAGGGTAAAGATAAAATGATATCAATTTGGTCGAAATCTGATTTTTTTAAAATCTATATATTATCGAAACCTTGCATTAAAAATTAAAAAAGAAAAGAGAAGAAGGCAAAACAGGGCGAGGGCCCTTGCTGTCGCCACCCCACCATTACTAGGAGTGGCCGACAATTGTGAGGCAATGGTCCAATTGAGCTTCTTCCTTCTTCTTTTTTGTTAATTTTGTTTTTAAATTTAACTTAAATGATAATTAGATAAATATATATATAGACTAAAGTGACGTCGTTTTGGCCTTAATATTTTATCCACATTAGCACTATGTATGAGAGACCAAATAATAAAAAAAAGTCATATAAGCCTTTTCCATTAGTTAAATTGGACGAAGTTAGTGGAAGAACTTGATTGCACCAATTTGACAAATTTAAAGACTTGATTGCAACCTTTGAAAGTTTTAGGATTCAATTGCACTTTCGCAATAAGTTTTAGGACTTTCTGTGCATTTATCCCAAAATATAATGGACAATTTTCATTTTCTATTTGTTCCCTATTTTATTTATATGTTTGAATTTCTTTCTATTCCCTTTAGCATGCATTTATTAAATATTTTAGGTACATTAGTGTAGATTATTTTTTAATAAGTTATCCATTAAGGAATGATGGAAGGGAATAAAAAAGAGAGGAAAGATAAGTACAAACTAAGTAAATAAAAATGAAGTAGAAGAACCAAATTTTAAATGTGCAAATTCAAACTTTAAAGGGATTTTTCTAATTCAATCCATCTCTTTGTTCTCTGTTTCTCTTGTTCATTTTGAAGTTTCACAACTCCTCCTTTCTAATTGTTTGTTCACATCAAAACTCCACGAAAATGACAAGAGAGTCGAAGTTCCTTCTCTAAGCAGCAAAAGAGTCAAAACTCCTCTTTTTCGCAGCTTTAGTGTGCATGTTGAAGTTTTGCAAAAGTAGTCAGAGAGTCAAACTACTCAACTCTTTGGAATTGTGAAGTTGAATAGTCATGTTTTCTTTATTTTACTAGATTTGGCATTCGCTGGCTAATCTAACTCATCAATGTTGTTGTAACTGTTTACATTTCTTGTCATTGTCGAACTTGTCAAAGATGTAAGCCATACAATAATTATGATGGATTGATGGAAGATATCATTGTTTGAGCCTTTGTGATTTTTTTAGCAATGAATTATAGAAATTCTTACTATGTCCGTTTTACATTTGCAAGTTCATTAAGATCAACATGTTGTTCATAGAAAAAAATGTATGTTAAAGATATAAAAATATTCGGCTCTATATTGTGATTTACCAAAAAATTGATAGGATATAATAAAATCTTTGGATTTTATATGCCATCGTATGTGGTCTTATCATGATTAGAAACCTAGATGATCCAAAGCAACCTATATGTCTAACTTTAATTGTGACAAGCGTGGTGCAATTTGAAGTCTTCTACGAAAAGTTATGGTCAAATCAATAAGTAGTGCTCGAGTCTTCTAATATTTTTATGTTTTTGTTGGGAGGATTACCAAAAAAGTCTTAAACTTCTTACAATTATGTGAATTCATTCCTAAATTTTCTTTGTTAATTCATTTTTAAATATTTTGCATTTGTGTCGATTTCCTCCATTTGCCTAGCTGGCTCTAACCTAGCCAATTTTTAACAATATTTTTATTTTTAAAAATTTTATTTATTGTTTTATTTTATTTTTCATTTTTATTTTCTTTCTATTTTTTTCCCTTCTTGCTTTGGCTGCCGGGCTCGATAGCTAACTAGAGGAAGGGCGAAAAAATAAAAAGAAAAAGGAAAAAAGAATATAAAAATAAACAATTAATTCATAAAAATATTAAAATATTATTAAAAATTGGTTATGTCAGTACTAGATGGTCAAATCGACTGAATATGTACAAATCAAAAGGGTTTATGACTAAATTGGTCCACTTTGCAATAGATTTATGACCTTGTTGGATAATCGTCCCCATTTTTGTTGACCTATGCATTGTTTTCTTTTTCTAAAGTCATTTGAGTTGAGGGTCAACGTTTTCATCTTGGCTAATTTCTGATCTTTATCTTGCGAAATTGAAGGGTAGGAATCTTGGAATTTGTCTATGCTTGGAGAGTAATTCTAAGTCGAATCTATTTAAATCCTCTAAGGATGTGTTTAGTTTGACTTTGGTCTGGAAAAATGCCAACATCTTAAACTATTTACCATCAAAACTAAGCAGCTACTAAGGAAAATCGACCATAGGCCACATGCAGAGGCCTTCGATGGCCAAGTTAGGGTTTTCGATGACATTTTCGAAATTATGAAAGTTGAGCGAGAGCAAAGTTTGAAGGAAACAATTTGTACTTGCTTTCCAAAAATGCAACATTCCAAAGAACCTCTGCACTTGCCTTGGGCTAAAGGCATTTAGAGGCCTTTGAAAATGCAATTGCATTTTCTTAGAGTTCTCCAAACAACGAACTGAACGCCAATTGCATTTACCCAAGAAACTTTAGAGCCTCAAAATCCTTTGGGAATGCTAAATCAAACAAACCCTAAGGCTTCCTTGAGGGCAAGATTGTTTTGATTTGTTTTGATTAGTGAATGTCATTATTGAACCTTTGGATTATGTCGTGACTTTGCATCTCTTTGGTGAATTTCACTAAATGACGAGTTATATGCCATGTATCCTAGGGTGGATTTCTTGGGTGGTATGCATATTTCTTTTTACATTTGAATTTCCTTCTCAATATCGTGCGACTCTAGCATCACATGCACTACGTTGTAAAAGAGAAAGTAACAAGAAATTTTAATTTTTGATGCAAGGGCAATGTTACAAATAATAGAAAGTGAGATAAAAACAAGTGCTCACTTCAATATATAAATATCTCTATCAGACAATATTCTCCTTCAATCCTAACTAAAAGAACTCTCTCCAACTATATCTCTAATTGATTGGTTACAAGTTATGTGTGACGACCCAAAAATTCTCATATTAAGAAATTAGAATTAACCTTGATTATAAAAGTTAATAGATGAATAAATAAGGATGGGATCGCTAAGACGAGACTAGCGATTAACAATCGAAAATGCAAGATCACTCGATCACCACCCATTGGCCCTGGCCAACTCGACAAATGTCGAACGGTGTTGAACGCCAACCTAGATGGGGCTGAGCATGCCCGATTGAGGCTATGCTAACTGTTTAGTGGGTCGGCGAACAGTAGGCCATCACCACCGTCACCCAATCTCACTCCTGTGATACTCCCCTTATTTTCTACCAAGCGATGGGTGTAGAAATGTCATTTTTCGGTAAGTCAATGCCAAGTTAAGATAAAACCAATGTCATGTTCAATAAGCCAATACAAAGTCAAGTGGTAAATAACAAATAGAAATGTTATTTTTCAAGCACGGGATAAGGATAAGAACAATGTTAATTTCATAGCTTAAGATAAGATAAGATAAGATGAATGTTACTTTCATTAATAAAGTCAAGAAAACATAAATGAGTTCATACCAATAGAATCGCCAAAGTCAAGATGATATAAATGCTTTCACATTTATAGAAAACTTGACAAGGAAGGTAAACAATAAACCAAGGGCAAGGGATGCCTGGCCGACAATGGCATAGGCAATCCTGACTAGTATGTACCTATCCGGCGCAAGGCTAAGTTGAGGATGTGGCAGCGGATCGGTAGACACCGAGTAGAATCACCGCAAACAGAGCCACCATTCGTTAGGCTGCACGGTTGGGTGGTACAAGCCAAAGCTAGTGCCTCCACCCCTTGCCTATTTCCTGGGGTCGACCAATTTCAATTTCGTCATTTGTAGTTAATTAATTGTCGAGGGTAAATTGGATTAGTTTAGTAGCAATTACATGATTTAGCCATTAGATTAGCTGGTAATGACATTTACGATAATTGACCTCTTTAAACACTTAAACCAATCACAAAGAACTAAGAAGCCACTCTAGAACCTACGGGACAAATGGACAAATGGACCATTAGAACAAATCTAAGTAGCTACGCTAGATATAGTGTGATAACTTCACTTTATAGGGTGCTAAATGTCATGAATTGGATTAATCAAGAATCTTTAATAATAATGTACATAAAGACAAAGACTTTGGACTATAAAATGGTGCTTGGTCCCCCCTATGGGACCACAGTAGTCATAGCCATGGTCCATGAGCGATCGGTTCCTGTTCCAATTTAGGGTGAACCGGAACCGAGCCCCTAAGTAGCAGTTCCAATTTCGATTTCGAACCGCCAGTTTCGAGCTCAGTATCTGAGCCCTTAAGTGGCAGTTCCAATTTTAAACCACTAGTTCTAGGCTAACTCCTTTGCTTGCAACCGCTCTTTCCCCTTTTTTAATTTTTTTAAAAAAAATCCCATTTCACGGTTTGGAACTAGCAGTTCCAGGCTCAATTCAAGGTTTTATGAAATCAGAATCGAGCCCTTATGCCACAGGCTAATTTTAGTTCCAAACCATAGGCTCGATCAACGGGCTAGTACTGGATCGGTTTCGAGCCTAATGCGGCCGACTTGCCCATGGCCATAACTAGACCACAATAATCTGTGACATCCTGAGTTTCGATCCCTTTTTCCGGAATTTGAATACAAAATGGTTACTTCATGGAAGCGCTATAAATGAATCACACTTGGAGCTGGCCACTTTGAGATGACTAACCAAAGGGGAAATGCTAGCTAGGAATATAAACACGTGGATCAAATGGGCGATACACGTGACTCCTAAAAGTCACCTGTTAATCTGAGAGTTTATTTAAAGCTTCCATCTTATGAATGAGGCTGCGAATTGAGTTCCGGAATAGGACAATCGACTCTTATGAGTGTCACAGTTGTGAATTTGGACCTTGCCTAGAAAGGAAAAAAAATGGGCAGATAGATCTCAAAATGCCTAGTGAAAAAGGGAAAAATTAGAAATTTTTATCTTGCCCCTGGTTTGAGCTAAAATCCATGGCATGAGGGTAAGAATATTTTTAGAGAGGCTAGAAAAATTTTACGACGAAATCCGAAGTTATTTTCCAATCGCAATTAAGCCAAATCAGCACCGATTGAGCCCTACCAGTCTTGAAATTTCACGAATTTCGAGAAATGTCTTGTCGGTCATCTTTTTTACCAATATGACTAGCTTTGATCGAAAATAATCGAGGCCCAAGCTTTATCAGTCCAAATTTCACTAATAGTCCAAAAATCAGTCAATTCATTCAGCCTTATGTCACTTTCAGTAAATAGTGATTTTCAATAATTATCTCTAGGATATTTATTATCAAACCACTCTCTCTCCTCCATTATTGTAGTAGAATCTCTCTCCTCTCTCCCTCTCTTTCATTTTCGAATTTTTCTCTCTCTCTATTGGGTTCCAGATTTCTGCTGCCGGTTTCAATCGGCCTTCGACGGAAATCCGCTCGTTGAATCATCGCGATTTTTGGGTATGTTGTAGTTTAATGTCTTGTGGTTCTATTCCAACTTGAATCACTTCGATCGGAGGTCGTTTGACCTTTCAAATCTGCTTCGCCATTTCGGTCGACGAACTAGTCTTTTGTTACTCGAATTTCATATAGGGCTCATATTGAAATATATTGACCCCAGCGACCCCTAAAGCTCATTTTGATGTGAAAATATTGATTTTCAGCTCATGAACCATCTCGTTAAGCCTTTGAACAGCCCCGGTTCAACCTAAATCCGCTGGAATCCGCCGTCGTTGTCGTTGCCGCCGGTCATCGCCTCATCCTCAGCCCTATTTTAACTTCGTTTAGGTAAGTTAAACCGCTAGACTTTGCTCATGATGTTAGACTTGCCATGGATTAGCTCTAGGGACCGATTCGTGGTAAATCGGTTTAGGAAAATTGGCCGTAATCGGCGTATTTACTGGAAATCAATTTCTGTGAACTGTGTGTGGGCTGTGGATTGATGAAATGTTGCTGTCCATGCTTGAATAGTGCTGTTTGTGGTGATTGGAGTGGTTCCCACGAGGTTCGGGTACTGAAAAATGGATTTTCGGGATATTTAGAGCGAAAACGGGCCAAATAGTGTTATGAAATTACTGTTCACGACCCACGAATACTGTTCACGTGCTGCCCAATTTGATTTTGGTTTGAAAACGACAAGTGTTGTGGGTTTCGTGTGGCTCGGATACCAAAAAATGGTTTTATGGAGCATTTTATGCAAAATCGGGCTCAGGCAATATTTTATCTTACTATTTCAAATATTTGGGGGCCGTGTTCGTATTCAAAACAATATTTGGGGATATTCCATGAACACTTGAAAATAATTATTTGGGTCATTTTAGGTCCCATGTGAGAAATTGGGCTTTTTTTTTATAATATTGGACACGTGAAAGAAATTGATTGGTTTGGCCATTATGTCGGCCATCTAAATTGAAATATTTGGGTATGTGTTTTAAGTTTTGGCCTAACGTACTTGGCCAAGGTTTTTGCTCAATTGAAATTGGTATTGTTTCATATGCCTGAGTGAAATATTTGGACTTGTATTTGAAATGTGGCCTAACGTACTTTGCCGATGATTTATGTCTAAATGAATTTAAAGTATTTTATTGCTTGAAAGGCGAGTGCGACAATTTGGATTTTCAAAATGAGTTGATTGGCTTGGCCATTTGGTCGGAAATATGGATTGAATATTTGGACTTGTATTTGAAATGTGGCCTAACGTACTTGGCCAATGATTTCTGTCCAAATGAATTTAAAAAGGGGTTTTGCTGCCTGGAAGGCGAATACGACGGTTTCTCATGTTTGATTGCATATCATTGTGACTTGGCGTAAAATGTAGCCATGAAGTCACATGGCGTAAAATGTAGCCATAGAGACGTAAAATGTAGCCTCAGAGGCGGAAAACGTAGCCTCGTGCGCCCTGAAGCGTAAGACGCGGGGTAGCTAGAGTGATAAGGTGCCAACCTGAGGTGTCCCATACGCGGGTTGCGGCACGGACCTGATGTGCGTATATGACGCGGGTCAAATTGGCTATTAAGCTGAGACTCAAAATTGAGCGTGCATGCATATGTATTTGCATTGATTGTCCTGGATTAGACGTGGTTTCAAATTGAAAGTTTAAATTGCTTTTATTAAGCCCTTAATTGATTGTGTTATTTGGGTTTTGTGTGGTCCTGGATTAAGCCTGTTAAAAATGCTTTATATGCTTAGCCACCTCATGGCGACTTTTCTAAATTTGAACTGCTTTTTGGCTCTGGAATTTGGCCCGGTGATTTTGAGTATCTGAGTTGGGACCTGAGAGTTTGGTCTTGGTCTGTTTGGCGTCTTGAGGAGGAGATTAGGGGTTAGCTTGCTGAGATTTGTTCTCACGGGTGATTACCTTTATTTTTCAGACTCTGTCTGAGAAGGGAATGTAATACGGGTAAGACAGAATCCCAAAGGAAAATGATCTAGAGACTAGTCTTTCCCTTGACCAGATGGTGGGACGGATGATAATAAGTAAGGTGGAGGTAGAAGCCCCTTGGTAGAAATTTGTGTTGTTTGCTCGCTATTAGAGTTGAGAAACTTGCCGACCTAAGTCCTTTTGTTGTAAAGGTCGAGCAATTGGTTGTAATAAGGTGACAAGAGCTTTGAATTGTGTATGGCGTCATCTTGAATGTTATATAAAAAGGACATGCAATATAAATTGTGATTTGATGAATTGATTGGTCTGTCTCTCTCTACCCTTATTCGATGTATAGGATTGAAGGAGCTCGCTTCCACTGTTACAAAAACTCTGAGGTCGTTTGGTTACGACGAGTTTCCTTGGCCGTCGTAGTAGTCAACCATTCGATCGTACAGGTATAACAGGGATGTCGCGTGGCTCGTGGGGTTCGGGGCATAACATAACCAGCACTCTCTCTCTCTCTCTCTCTCTCTCTCTCTCTCTCTCTCTCTCTCTCTCTCTCTCTCTCTCTCTCTCTCTCTCTCTCTCTCTCTCCATAGACCACCTCCCCCTCTCCTTCACGTCGTCCAACTATGCCGCCTCAACCCGCCACCATTGTCCTTGCTGTCTTACTATGCCATGCATTGCCACCGCGACTCCATAGTCGCCATGTTGTCCCACCACCACGCCACCATGTGTAACCTCCACACCACACCTCACACATTGCACTTATAGTTTTACATTGATTGTGTATGAATATGTGTATGGTATCGTAAATCACATTCATTAAGCATTGAAAAGGACATTTGAAGGAGGACCAAATGGGAGTTGCTAAGGCCAACCGAGTCGAAAACTAGCTCGATCTAGCTTTGGTCTAGTCTGGAACTAACCCGACCTGAACTGATCAAAATCGGTGTAACCTGGACCTGATCTGGTTCATTCAAGGCAATTAGCATTGGTCGGGTTAGTCCAAGCCCCACCAGGCTAATTTCATCGAGCCAAAGGAGGCTCGAGCGATCCTTCGTCATTTTATTTCTAAACCTGCATTTTGATAACAAGAAAGATAATAAATGGATATGTATATACGAAAGAATGTGTGTCCATATGAAAATATAAAATCATTGCTTGCTCATTGTCACCTAAAGAGCGATGAAAGCCAGAGATTGCTTTTATATGCGAAATTATGAGGCCATCGATAAGGGGCCAGAGTTGGCCTTATTATGAGGATGAGTACAAGTCGTCGTTTCTCCTAAAAGTGACAATGCAATCGAGATGTCATCTTTGTCCAAATGACATTGAGCCTATAAGAAAGCGTTCTCAAGTAATGATTATGAGATTACAAGAATAAGTTAACGAGCTCACGGCCCCACAAGTAATATGAGGTAAATGAGAAACATGAAGGAATCATTGCATGTGCATACTTGATGTGTGACATACATGACAGTCATTTATAATAGATCACATGATAACTTTGTTTAATAGCGCCTACATCACTGCATCAAGTAACTGGATGAATATTCCTGCTTTAGACCTAGTGATTTTATTTACCAGGTTGCTTGCTCATCCCTTTATTTTTTAAGACATTGAGATAGCTTTGTAGAAAAATCCATTGTTCGGATACCCGACCTGCATAGATTATACCCAACAGGAGGTCATTGATGTAGAGTCTGGTATCGAGTATGTTAGAATTAAAAATTATTATCTGCATAGACATTGGGTTACTTGCCTAGCTCCCTCTGAAGTGTATTTCGTGGTATCATATACTAGACAGAGGCATGCTTGTGGGCCCTCTATGCAACTTTGATGGTTCCCCTGGATTCCAAGGTAGAACAATGCTTTAGGATATTGCCCAACTTATGCAGAAAAGGATTATTGTCAGTTTAGTAGTAGAAAGGTCACGCGAAGTAGTAGTTGTTAAGTAACCTTCCATAATTTTGGTTGTACATAGAAAAAGGAAGGTTGACATATGTTGTAGAATGTATGAGGCATATATATAAATTTATATATGTTTTATATGTCTTTGGAAATTCTATCGTTAAGTTTCCCTATCAAAAATAAAGGTTGACAAAAAAATAAAATAATAAATTGGATAAGAGGTAGAATAACAAGATAAAAGACCTGAGACGTTACATCCCCATTTGAGTGGTATTAGAGCCTAGGTTTTAGATTGGAGTGATAAGGAGGCATTTTAGTTTGGAAGGTTTAGCATCTAGGTTACGGTCATAAAACAACATGCCAAATCTAAGGAAAGCTCTAGGAAAATCCATGTGGGGACGGCAATGCCGAGCGGGTAGATTATCTATAAGTTATTTACATTTATTTGCATGAGTCAATGATTGTTGATTTGTGTTGATTGGTTGATTTAATTTATGCTTGAAGTGTCAATCATAGAATTACAAAGAATATATATCCGTTTGCGCTTGCACTAGTTAATATAAGGAAAAAGGTAACATGATTCGCCACCACCTACGCCTTGGTCTAGTGGCAAGGGGAATGAAGTGGTCTGAAAGCAACCGAGGTTCGATACTTGATAATGCTATTGCAAAAACAGTATTATTATTATTATTATTATTATTATTATTATTATTATTATTATTGCTTGAGATTAAGAAGAATGTTTATGCAAGGTGACGAATGTCATATACAAGGACAAATTGGATAATTTCTGAAGTTGGAATTACCCGTGGTTACTAATATAGCAATCTAGAGAAAATATTAGGTATGTGAATCGTGGCAATGATTGACTTTTAGGCTTGAATGGTTATAGATCAGTGGTTACTTTAGTACAATTGATTATGGCCAATCGCTTCGTCGAGGGTAATTGTGGATTATAGGATATTCATGTTGGCATGTTGAGTTCTGAATAATTGTTTTCATTGATAGGCCCTAAATACATATGAGATTATTGCAATGAAGTGAGTGATGGATATCAGTCATAGCCTTGAACATGTGGTTGTGCATTGAGGATTAGATATTGTTCTCGGACGATAGCCTAGAAAGACTGTGTGATATAAATAATACGATAAGAATGGATATCATGTGATCTTTAAACTTGAGTGAACAGCGACCAAGGAAGAGCAATATATAGATTCTAAGCAATTGATCTTGGGATTTGACGGTTGCCTAATGATTTAAGAATGTTAAGTTTAAGACAAGAACTGATGAATTGAAAGTTGATTGGTACTTGAAGCAGATGCGTAGATAATCATGCATTGCATGTGATTATTGCATTAAATTAGTTGAGTTTTGAAAATGTACATCCATTACACATGTCATTATCATATATTTATATCAGACTTGACAAACTATGAAGTTTGGTATGAGACGAGCTAAATGGAAAACCTAACAATCATGACACTGGGTGTGGAACTTGTCTAAAGGGACTCCCTTTGTAGGCATGTGGCTTGGGGACGAACTAGGCGAAAGTTAGTGGACCGATAATGACCCGGCCCGATTAGAGCGAGGAGTAATTGCTTGGGTGAAAAGGCTTGAATAAGAAGCGGCTCCTGACAAGCTTCTAAAATAGTGATGGGGGCAGGAATGAACAAACTCATATAGTGAAAAGATGGGTATATTATTGGACAAAGTCTAAATTATTTTTAGAATCCAAGTTGCTTACAAAACTTGAGTCTTGAAGTATAAAGTTAAATGATTTTAAATTCCAAGCCATTTCAAAGTCTGAAATCTAAATTGTTTCAAAGTTGGAACAATTCTCAAAATAT
Organism: Psidium guajava; assembly: GCA_016432845.1. Taxonomy (NCBI): domain Eukaryota; kingdom Viridiplantae; phylum Streptophyta; class Magnoliopsida; order Myrtales; family Myrtaceae; genus Psidium; species Psidium guajava. The sequence goes on from CM028228.1 coordinate 39,820,816, forward strand.
AAAGTGTTTTCAAAATAAATTATTTGCGAAAGTAAAAGTACTGTGTTAAGCTAAAACTTTTAAACTACTCGATTTGGAATTGAAGATTGAAATAGCATAGGCATTTGAGTAATGAGTAATGAACAGAGTGATTGTTGCCATACCTATGGATATGGCGATTTGTGAAGGTGGGTTAGCAAACCTACAACATCACCAGGTAAGTGTTTCTTTTAGAGTCCTAAAGAACCAAGAACATGGCATAAGAAACTGGTCGATATCGTCAACTGTTTTAACTTACATTAAATGATTTGACTAGATGCATTAGATATTATATGTCCTTTAGCAAATTGCAAGAATGAATTTGAGTTGTTAGCAAAAATTTAGGTTATTAATAGCCGTTTACAGAACTTGATGGCATTAGAGAATTGCTAAGTGGATCTGTGACTTGCTAGCTTTGACAATTAAAGTAAATTATTACTGGGACGATGAATGTAAGAAGCGTCAAGGTTCCAGAAAAGTGATGGTCGTAGTTATAACTATTGAGATATAAATGTGTTAGAACAAAAGCAATTTTTCCTATTATATCTGATTTCTTGAGGTCATGTAACAATCCAAATTTTCGACAGAATGATTTACAAGCAGAATAGTAAATTAAGGGACTTTGATTGAAGACACAAAATAATTTGATGAAAGGACGAGGTGTGTCTAGTATTTATTTTTTATCCAATAGAGTAAATTATGTGAAAAAATTAGTGCAACTCATGAGATTTTTGCCTAATAGGTCGTGGACACGTGGACCACTCCATGGAAGACAAGTGGTGAGCCCCTTCTTCCATGACGGATAAGTGACGTGGGCAAAAGGGAAAAGTGGCGTCCTCTATTGACAAGTGGCAACCATACCAAAGCCCTCATTCTATACAAATATGGATCTTTCTCTCTCTTTTCGCTCTTTGGATAACAAGAACAAACCCTCACTCTCTTAAGCTCTCTTTTCCTCTTAGCACAGCCCTCTCCTAATGCTAACTCTCTCTTAAATTCTCGCTCTCTCTTGTTCATGTGGTGAAGACAAGCTTGAGTGATGCGGCAACAGATCCGTGGTGGTCCTTGTGCTTGGAATCGAGGCAAGCATACTCCTAACTCGCTTAAACTTTTGGATGTTGTAGTCTCGGCATTTATATGCCAATTTCCTATGCATATTATTTTTATTGTCTTAATTGAGGCTCTTGAACATTGCATTTGAGTATTTTTGGTCAAATCGTCGAGTTTAAGTGGGAATTAAGGTTGCATGCATGAGGAGGTTCGATTATATTATAAGGAGGGCTTAAGAGCTTTGTATGTTGTCTCAAAGAGTGCGTTTAAGGTCTATGAATGTCAGGTTGATGAAATTGATAAGTTGAATGCCGTAAACGAGCGGGGAACAGTGTAGGCCGAGAAGGTTATGATGTTGTTTTGGCTCAAGGAGCTTTCCAATTGACTTTTATGTCGTTCAAAGTGGCTTGATCATTGTCTTTGAGAGTTTGATTAGTGCTATTAATTGACAAATCATTGAAAGTACATGAAAATTAATGGCGACCAAGAGAGATGAGGCTCGGTTCTACCTTGTCGAGAGTCGAGGTGCCTTGTTTGATGGGCCAATGGATGTAATGGATGTGGTTGAATGTTGGATAAGTGAAAATAGAAAATTAATCACCAAAATGAGTGTTGGACAGAATTGACCAAAGGAGTATAGCTCAATTATAGCACCCTAAACCCTGATTCTTGCGTGATATTGTTATTAGCATGATTAAGGCTTTTAAGGTTCAAATTATCGAGATTAATGGATTGATTATGGTAATGACTGACATGTATGCCTCGTGATTGCTATATCTAATTGTTTGATGTGTTAGTTTTATATCCGCTAAATTTTAGCTCACTCCTCATTGTTGAACGTTTTTTCAACTATCCAAACAAGACTATAGATAAGCATGGTGATGATGGTAATCACGTTGGTGGCGGTTGCTAGACGAGGAATAGTCACTTGTAGTTGTGGTCAATTTCACTCATACCTGGCTTTTATGTTTTGGAAAAAAGAAAAAAAAACCTTAACATCAATTTGCTTCCATATTGGTTTGGCGGAAGATGAAGATCCCTTTTTATGATAGACAGAATGTATATCACTATGAACCATACACTATAGCAACTTTCATTGTATATTGCAGTTACTTTCCACTATTTCTATAGTAGAAACCCTCAGAGATTCTAATTCCATCAAAACGGGAAGGGGAGCTCTCAGAAGAAAGAAAAATCATATCACTTCTCTTTTAGCAAGTCACCAAAATCACTTCTTTCTAGACACCTTTTGGAAATTCTGATTCCATCTACTTCCTAAAAATCTTTCTTCAATTTATGACTAACTGTTCATAGATTCTGTCAAGAAATTTAAAAATATCTCACCATTTGATCTTGTATTAGCATATAAGGATCAAAACATTTGGGGAATATGTGGATTTTGTACAATCAAACTCCCAATCAATCACCCATGAGATCCAAGGCCATGAAATATATCAAAAGAGGAGGGAATGCCTCTTCAACTGGTGATGGTTTGTATTTCTTAAAGCAAATTTGGTAGCTTCTTAAGAAGTCTCAACTATATAATTAAATTCAACTCTGATAGCAATATCATATGCAACCTTCTACACCATAGGTTGAAAAAGAACCCAAACCCTTGGACTTCTTTTTATATTGATATTATAAGAAAAATAAAATCAATAGTCCATGACATTACTTGTCTACACTTTGCTAATCCATTTGCTTTCCAAATAGTTGAAACAGATACCTCAGAGTTAGGATATGGAGAAATACTCAAACAAAGGAAAGAGAGAAAGCAAATTGTTCAATTCATTTCTAAACACTAGAATGAAAAGCAACAAAATTACTTTACTATCAAAAAAGAAATTCTTGCTAGGCTTGAGTTTGAAAATTATCAAAGAACCAATTCCTAATTTGACTATTCTCTTTGGAATTGAATTTTTCACTTAAAATGATTTTATTAGGCTCCAAATTCATTTCAAGTGTATTGAGCTCAAAATCATCATCTTCCATTTGGGAAGGACTAGAATCTGGTGATTTTGAATCTTGATTTTCCTATTGGTATACGGGTCTAGAAATTCTTGGGCTAGTGTCAATTCCACTAAGATTGGTGAGCGGAGGAACACTTGGGTTTGGTCGCCTTATATCACAATTATGAGTACTACGTTGATTATAGGTGAAATAATGACAGCATATAGGCTAGGATGAAGATCCACTGACCTTCTTGATGAGGAAGCATAAAATGAAGGATGATATCTCACATTAAAAGATCTCTTAGTAAATTGTATGTTTACTTTTTCCGATGTTGTATGATATTAGTAGGATCAATATTCTGAACTATTTGTTGGGAAATCTAGTTTTCTATTTCTCATTATTCAGAGAGAACTACTTGATCCAATCTAATTGACGTACAAACTACAATGTTTGATTTAGAAATATTAATTTTTAAGAGGAGTGTTCCTCTTTTGGCCTACATTTGAAAGCTTTACTTTTAAAAGTTGAAGTAATGGCCTTCTAATGAACTTTACAAATGAGGGCTAAATGTGTTGAGCCTTCTACTATATGATAATTGTGAGTCTTTATCTGAAGGACTAAAGAATTAAGAATGCTTTTATCTTATATTGAAAAATAAGGATAGCAATCAAAGTGTATAAGGCCATCATAGAGACTTGTCTCTATTGTGCCATGAATGGAATCCTCATAATTTAGGATATTCCATCCTACTAAGTGGAATCTTAATCTCATATCCTCAATAAAATTTGATTGTATGTCACTATACATTGTACAATATATTAACTTTCATTGTACACTATACACTATAGCGACTTTTTGATATCATTGTACACTATAGTTCCTTTTCAATATTTCTACGGAAGAAACCCTAATCCATAAATATGTCATGCCATCCAAAGAGAAGAGGGGTTTGGGTAAGGAAGAGGAAACTAGATCACTTCTCTCTTCTCTTCGGAGCATATCATCTCTCTCTCTCTCTCTCTCTCTCTCTCTCTCTCTCTCTCTCCCTCCCTCCCTTTGAGATCTCATTTTCCAGCAACCTTTCTAAATTTTTAATATCTATACAGACCGATACTGAAAAATAGATCAAAGGATCTTTCCTCAATTTTTCTAGACATCTTTTTGAGATCACAGATTTCCATCCACTTTTTAGACTTCTAGATTTAGTAATTTTTCTATATCCTCAATACTTAGTTTCCCCTGCTTTGTCTTTAAGGTTTTAGATCTATTCATAGCTTGTGAATTTCAAGAATTTTTACATACTTGTACTAGTTTTTTTTATCACTTGTATTTTATAGTTTTCACACTATAAAAGTTGTTCATTTTTCAATACAAGTAATTTTTCAACATACCCCCACAAATGGAAGGCTTCACCTCTTGTGGCTGGTTTGCTCTTTACTTATCACACCTTATTTTCTATTCTTTACTTATGTGTACTTTAATTTTAAATTTACATATCATACAATCAACATGTTTTATCATTTGTGGTCGGTTTGTTCTTTTATAAGCTTATTTGCTCCACTTACTATTATACCCTTCTTTCATTTTTTTTCTTGTATTTATCTGTAACCTCATATCCTATTATTTTTTTTTATCTATGGTATTTGGTGATTGTCTTGTACGTAGTTGCAAGCATTACCATTTGATTCAAATTTTTTATTAAATTTTATTTTGGAATAACATCTATCTTCCATTCATAGATGGCATTAGAGGAGTATTTATTTTGAATTGTTTGAAAGGATTCTAATCGAAAGGCATAACATTCCACTCATACTAATCGAAGGGAACAGTAAAAGCTGTCTTGTACCTATCTTTTTCATTAATTTGAATTTGCCAAAATCCAAACATCATATCAAATTTGAAGATTTAGCAATTAGACGCCTTATCCATTTCAAAACAGTATTTAAGAGTTTACCTAGCGGAATGTTTTCTTCAGACAAAACAAAAATTTCACCCATAATTAGCTTTTTCTATTTTGAAGAAAACCTTGACATCAACCTACTTCCATATTGGTTTCTCAGATGGTGGAAATATTTTGGCCCACTTCAGGAAATTTTGCCAACCTCAATCCAAACAAGCTACCAAATTTTCTTGAAAAAATACAAACCATCACCAGTTGAAGAGGCATTCCTCCCTTTTTGATATATTTCTTAGCCTTTAGAGTCTCCTAGGTAATTTGCTAGGAGTTTGATTATACAAAATCCATATATCACTCAAATGTTTTAATCTTTATGCGCAAATACAAGATTAAATGGTGGGATGATTTTAAATTTCTTGATAAAATCTCTGAACAGTTGGTCATAAATGAGCTTTCAAAATATCCCTTTCCCTTTTGTAAGTAACATGTGAATTATAAGACCAATTTTTCCCAAACATATTTTTTGCAAATATTTTGGGGTCTTCACGCCAAAATCCTTTTTCAACAATAAAAGTTTTTGTCAAATAAGGTTTTATGAATAAACTTTGATTTTATCTTTTGAACATTAAGAGGGGTTGTTGTTGGCCTCATAACCATTTCACTATAAATCCTTTTTATATTTGAAAGAGAAGGAGATTGTAGCTTTTCTGGTGAGCAAATCTCAATATTCAAAGATTTTTTGCAATGCCTATAATGTCTCTTTAGGTAATATAAAAATGAGTTGTGATGCAGGTATGAATGAGGATGGTTGTTCTTATTTTATAGAAATTTCCTTAGAAATTGAAGGGGATTTCTGTTCAGGGTTTTGAGTTGCTTCAAAAAAACTTCAAATTGGGATGAGTTTTCCCCTTATGGATTCTATAGAAGGCTCAACTAATGATACCACAAAACCTAAATAGATATTGAAACCTAGATCGAAAGATCTTTTTTCATTTTTTAGACACCTTTTTGAAATCAACTAGATCACTTCTTTTTTGCTTAAAAGAGCAAATAAGCATTGTCTCAACAGTTCTCTCTCTCTCTCCCCCCCCCCCCCCCCACACACACACACACACAGATCTCGATTCTCAGCTACCTTTCTAAACTTTTAAAATCTACCCAGACTGATATTGAGACTCAAATCGAAGGATCTTTCCTCAATTTTATAATATATATATAGTCTCTATCTATTGTACGATTTCATCATGTGTCTTCTATAGGTTAGTGAACCTATCGTGGCCATCCCTTTATGCATCTTGCCTGTGCTCTGTTTTTATGCACTTGTATGATAGCCTATTTTCTATTTGAGTCTTTTGCGTACACCAAGTATATTATATCTATAATAAGAGATTAAAGCTAGCACGTTAATTAGATCAATAGCGAATCCTAGGACGTGATGGAGCTCTACTAAAGTTTCACATGGAAAGAAATGACTATACGTCTCAATATAAAGGAAGGTCCTTAGGTCCCAAGCTAGTACCGAGGTGGGGTCATTATAGGTTAGGAATAGTGGGGCAAAAATGATTTATCATAGTTGTATAGCAGAGCCATAAACAAAGATGATTTATCAGAGTGGTGCAATAGGGGCATGGTGAGGCCACCTGGAGAAAAGCAAAGAAATAATAATGGGCAACTATCCACACTTACTTAAGGATCCAGGTATGTTCAAATTTTGGGAACAAAATTTATAAGGAGGAGAGAGTTGTTATGACCCGAAAATTCTCATATTAGGAAATTAGAATTAACCTTTCATTTTAATATTTAACAAATGAATAAATAAGGATGGGATCGCCAAGAAGGGATTATAAATCTACAACCGAAAATGCAAGACCACCTAGTCACTGCTGAATGGCCCCAAACAAGCCTAACAAATGCTGGACGACATTGAACACCAGCTCGGCCAAGGCTAAGCACACCCAGTTGGGATTATGCTAGCCCTTTAGTGGGCCAACACACGGTAGGCTGTTGCTGCCATCACCCGATCTCGCTACTGTGATACTCCTGTTATCTTGTCTTGACACCAATGAGCATAAAAATGTCATTTTTTGGTTAGTCGATGCCAAGTCAAGATAGAATCGATATCATTTTCGATAAGTCAATATAAAGTCGAGAGGTAAATGACAAATAGAAGTGTCATTTTCAAGCATAGGGTAAGGATAAGAATAATGACAATTTCATAGCTTAAGATAAGATAAGTTAATGTTGCATTCATTAATAAAGTCAAGGAAACATAAATGAGTTCACACTAATACGATTGACAAAGTTGATAGTGTTGAGGAAACTATCCCATTTTGATTCTGACAAAACTCGTATTAAGAAGTCTAGTTAATGGAAGTATATCTTTCTTACAGAAATCACGATGTGAAAAGAGCTTTGAATATCCCGCAACTGGCGTTCAGACTCAAGGAAGAGTCGTCACCATAGTGCTTCTGAATGGTCTGAAAGAGGAACTATGCTTGTGCCTCTAAAGGAATCAGAAGAAGGAGTCTGCTTCTGAGTAATTCAGATGAAGTGTTTGATTACCTCAAATAGATTCAGATGGAGGATAGCATTGCCTTGGAAGACCTCAAGAAGACTCATGTGAGACGTCGACAGTAGGATCTTTAAGAGCTCAGATTCACAGTGAAAAGCCGAATCAGATTCAGAGAAATTTCACATGGTTTAAAGGCTGTTTCTGAACGGATTCAGATTCTGCTGTTGGACTAAGAAGACCCACGTTTGACAAGAGTCCGATTGATTTCGGAAATTACGGAAAGTGAAAGGATTCGATCTACAGGATGACTGTCCATCTTCATTAGGACAAAAATCATTGATTGGATATTATCTTTCTTTCCTTCCTCAAAAGATTCAACATCTCATGAAAATGGAAACTAAAGATTTAGTTGTATGGGCGACTGAATCTGAAGTAACCAGAATCTTTCTTCAACGGGTACCTAGCATCTTTCCAAGTTTATCTCGCTCAATCAAGGTTGATTGAAGATTGACGAGTGATCCCATTGAGCACCTTGACAATGGCTAGTTTGAGGTGAAAGGGGTATAAAAGGAGAGTGCTGGTATTCGTTCTACATATGACAAAAAGACAAGTAAAAAGAAAGCAAGAAGTAGAAGAAGGAAAATTGAGAAAGTTATTTTAACTTATCGTGGAAATACTCTTATGAGTGAGTTGAGAGAAGTTTAGGCTGCGTATGGTAACCATTCTCATTCTCTGATTTTGTTTCCTATAACAGTAAAGAATGAGAATCATGTTTGGTAACCCAAATAATTCTGATTCTGATTCTGTTCCCAGAATTAGTTTTAGATAATCAGAATCAGTTTTAGAGTAAAATCCAGAACAAAAAAAAAGTTGGTTCTGAAAAAAGAATCACTTTTGACAATCACAAAACAAATGAAATCTCACATCTTTCACTTTTCCTTTCTAGTTTTCTCATCACTTTTCTCTCAACCTAATAAAAATAAAAATAAAATTTTAAAAAAAAAATTAGAAATTTTTTTAAAAATCACAAAAAATTTAGAAATTTCCTAAAAATAGAAAAATCTTAGATTATGCTAGTTTGACCTCATTTTATAAATTGGGGCCTAAATTTCTTAAATTTCCTAAATTTCACTCTTCTACAAAAAATGTTGCAAAAAATGAGGGCATCCTATATGTGGATGATAACATATATAATCGTAGCCGTGTGTCACAAAATATAGCCATCTACACGTGGAGCTGGATCCAAACACCCACTTGAATTTAGGACAGAAGTTGCAAAATGATAGTGAAGGACTCTTACTTCATATGAAAGAGGACAATTTGGTCTTTTTTTTAGTAGATAATTTGTTATTTGGCTGTTATGTTTGTATGTATTTAGACAATGCAATATTTAAAAAAAGATGAGTCCTTAGTATGGAAACGTGTCTCATGCTTCAATCGAACTTCAAACATCATGTATTAAAATTTATGTTTTATTAATGACATGCTAAAAATAAATAAATTTATTTTAAATTATTTTTGTGTGCATTGGAAATTAGCCTTCATTTAGGATGAAATTTACATAGTAACTACATAATTATTTGACTTAAATGAAAAAAATTAAAAAGAGAAATAGTTTTTTGAAATATAAATTTTGTACAGTTATCAAGCGCGTTTCTGGTTCTCCAAAATTCATCCAGGAACAGAATAAAAAAAAGGCATTTTAATCAGAATCAGTTTTTGGGATCAGAATCGTTACCATACGCAGCCTTATTGTAACCTTGCAATCATCATAGTGAAATCCAGCCAATCGGCTGTCATCGTGGGAGAGTGGACATAGGCTTACTATAGCCGAACCACTATAAATCTGTGTGCACATTTCTCCTTCTGAACTCCTTTATTTCGTGCATACTTGATCTGTTTAGCTTCAATACTCAGTTTCTGTGCTAGCTTGTACTTATAACTCAAAATTTGCAAAAGCACCTATTCACCCCCTCTAGGTGTCGTTGCTAGCTACATCAATTGGTATCAGAGCCAGGTTGCTCACTTTTGTGAAGTGTTCTACTTCAAAGCTAACGATCTATCATGTCTAGCAACAACTTCTCAGGTTCTGGTGACTCATCATTCCACAACAAACCACCGTACTTCGACGGAAAGGATTACAACGTTTGGTGCAACAAGATGAAGTGATTCATCAAAGCACTAGATGATCAAATGTGGGATGTAGTAACCAGAGGAGTGGTCCCTATCATTTCCGCAAATACGGGATCAGAAGGAAACCCAGCAACTCTTACAGATGCTGAAAAAGTCAAGAGACAAGGACTCGACTCTAAAGCTGTCCACTCATTTTTCTGTGCTCTATCCTCACCAATCTATAATCGTGTAGCAGAAGAAGAATCTGCGAAGGCGATATGGGACAGACTACATGTCACGTATTAGGGCACTAATCGGGTTAAAGAGACTAAACTCAGTATACTACTGAGTAACTATGAAGCCTTTAAAATGAAACCTGACGAAACAATTGCTGAGATGATTGACATGTTTCAGATTCTGGCTAGTGGTCTGGTACAACAAGGTGCTCCTATGGCTGAACCAATGCAGGTCAGAAAAATCCTACGAGGATTAACTGAAGAATGGAACTACATCAAGCCTTCCATTCAGGAATGCCAGACTATAAGACCACTATCTATCGATGAGTTAGTTGGAACTCTGCAATCATATGAGACAAAGGAACAACAACAAACCAGAGATTTCAAAAGGTAAGACGTCAATTGCTCTTTCATCTAACTTTGATGATGAAATCTCATATTCAGATGATGAAAATGAAGATGAAGACGATGAAGAGCTCACATTAATGGTGAAAAAGTTCAGAAAGATGGCCAAGAAAGGTAGATTCTTCAATGGAAAGAAGACATTCAGAAGGAACGACCACAAACAGTCTGGTCATGACAAACAGGAAAGCAAAGACATCGTATGCTTTCATTTCAAGAAAGTGGGACATATTAAACCCAAGCGTCCACTTCTGAAGAAGGACAAAGCCAAATTTGAGAAATACAAGAACGCTTTGAAGGCAGAAACACTAAGTGATTCTGAGGAAAGCGACGAGGACTATGCAAACATATGTCTCATGGCAAAATCAGATTTAGACTCAGAGTCAGATACGGAGGTAAACCTTTCTGAGCTACCTGATAATGTCTCTGAATATATAACTGAGCTGTGCAAAAACTATAAAGAAGTTCTCAAAAAGATTTCAGTTTTAAAAAAAGAAAATCAATCTTTGAAACAACAAGACATTTTACAAAAGGATAAAACTGAAGTTTTGGAAAAAGATGCCATAATTTTGAAACAGCAAGATCTTTCTCAAAAAGATAGGATCGAGTTTTTACAAAAGGAATTCCACTCTTTAAAGGAAAGTCACAATCTTACTTTAAAAGAAAACGATTCATTAAAGACTAAAATTGCAAACATAACTAAGAAGTTTTCTCATAGTTCTAAAAATCTGGAAAATATCATTTCCACCCAAATTTCTTATGGTAATAAATCTGGTCTTGATTTTGAAAAATAAGATAATTTTGAAAACAATTTTTCAGATTCTGAAAACATATTAAAACATCGACCTACCAAATCTGCATATCAACAACATTTTTCCAAGAACTTTACTAAATCGTCATATCAACCTTACAAGCAATTTTATCCACATAATCATTTTCAAAATCAGGTTACAAAACCATATCAAACGCATCATTCATATAGGCAATATATTAGACCTTCACAGAATTATTACCAGCCATATCATTCGCAAAATCGTTTAGATTATATCAGAATTTTGTTAGACGTTTTCAGAACATGCGTAAAACTCATTATTCTTAAAATGTTTACAAAGCTCATTATCCGTAGAACTTTTATAGAAGGTATACTAGTTCACATCCTTCACAGTATCCACACAGATTCACGAGATCACGTTTTTCACAATATCCTAATAGGGAATCAACAGAAAGATATTACTCTAGAAGTTGCTCAAATTGTGGTGGTAGAAATCACAGCAAAAATGAATGCATGTTTGTATGGAAACCTGTGAATAGATCTGTATATACTAACTTCCATGGACCCTAGAAAATGAGGGTACTAAAACAAAGGTAAGATTATTTTTTCTTGTAGGTACCTCGAAAGGGAAATAAGAAATGGTTTCTGGACAGCGGATGCTCAAGTCATATGACTGGTAATCCAGAAAAATTTACTAAATTATCCATGATTAGTGACACAAGCGTATCATTTGGAGGTAAGAATAAATGTAAGGTAATAGGACAAGGAACAGTTAAGATTGGAAATCTCATTATTAACGATGTATCTCTCGTTAAAGGTTTGAAGTACAATCTGATATCGGTAAGTCAACTATGTGATTCTTGATATAAAATCTGTTTTCAAAATATGAAATGCACAGGTATTAGTAGTGATAATAAACAGAGCTTTTCTGGATATCGGCATGGAAACATCTATCTTCTGGATGTTGCATCTAAAGAAATTAAGTACCTCATCTCAGTCAAAGATGAATCTGATCTCTGGCACAGGAAGCTTGGCCGTATAAGTGTTAAGCATATTTCGAAATTATCATCCAAGAACCTGGTACGAGGATTACCTCAAACAAAATTTGAAAAGCCAGAACTTTGCACTGCATGCGCTCTGGGAAAACAGGTTAGAAGCACCTTTAAGCCCATAAATCATGTTTCAACTAATTGTGTATTACAGTTGCTTCACATGGACCTCTTTGGAGCAAACAAGATTCTAAGTCTTGGAGGTAAGAAATACTGTATGGTTATTGTTGATAATTTCTCCAGATTCACATGGGTTATTTTCTTAGCACACAAGAGTGATACATTTGCTGCATTTGCAAAATTTTCAAAAAAGATTCAGAATGAAAAAGGTTTTATGATTTCTTGCATTAAAATCGATCACGGTGGAGAGTTTGAAGATCAGGATTTTTCTAGTTTCTGTGATGATGCTGGAATCAAACATACCTTTTCTACTCCTTACACACCTCAACAGAATGGAGTTGTTGAAAGGAAAAATCGTCATTTACAAGAAATGGGACGAACTCTTCTTATTGAAAGCAAAATTGCAACTCATTTTTGGGCAGAAGCAGTTTCAACAACTTGTTATATTCTGAATCGAGTCTCCTTAAGACCCATCCTTGAAAAGACTTCTTACGAAATTTTTAAGGAAAGGAAACCCAATCTTTCATATTTCCATATATTTGGCAGTAAATGCTTTATATTGAAAAACGCTAATGATCGTGCTGGCAAGTTTGATGATAAGTCAGATGAAGGAATCTTCCTAAGATACTCAACAACTAGCAAAGCCTTTCGAGTCTACAACAAATCCTCTCGAACGGTAGAAGAATCAATGAATGTCAAATTCGCAGAATGTGGTCAGAAGGAAAGAGACAAGGAAGAAGCTGTTCAAACGCCAACTGTACATCTCAACCCAGAAGAAGATAATGGTTCAGAAGATATTCAGATTCATGAACTTAAAGCAACCACTTCTTCAGATCAAGGAAAAAGACAGAACGACTGTACTTCTTCGCAAGAAGATGAAAGATTCAACACAAACTGGAAGCACAAGTCCAGTCATCCAAAGGATCTCATTTTAGGAAACTTGGATGAAGGTATAAGAACCAGATCAAAGATAAGAGAACTATCAGGGAACTTCGCACTAGTATCTGAATTAGAACCAAAAAGTGTCGAAGAAGCTCTAATCGATGAAAGCTGGATAAATGCAATGCAAGAAGAACTCCAACAATTCAAGATCAACAACATCTGGAAATTAGTGCCAAGACCCAAAGACAGACTTGTCATCGGCACAAAATGGGTTTTCAGAAACAAACTGGACGTTAAGGGAAAAGTAGTCAGAAACAAGGCAAGACTGGTTGCAAAAGGGTACTCCCAAGAAGAAGGGATAGATTATGATGAGACATATGCACCAGTTGCCAGGGTTCGAAGAACCAAGAGGAAAAGATCTAATTTATCTACTGAATAAAGCTCTATATGGATTAAAAAAAGCTCCTCGTGCCTGGTATGAAAGGTTAAGTAACTTTCTTTCTCTAAAGAAGTTCACAAAAGGCACAGTAGACACTACTCTGTTTATTCAGAAGTAGGGTAAAGACATTCTGATCGTTCAGATTTATGTTGATGACATAATATTTGGTTCATCTAACGAGTATCTGTGTAAGAATTTTTCTAAAGCTATGCAGGATGAATTCGAAATGAGCATGATGGGAGAACTAAAGTTCTTTCTCGGACTTTAGATTCATCAATCTGAGAAAGGGTTTTTTATCCATGAAGAGAAATATGCTCTTGAAATAGTAAAGAAGTTTGGTTTGCAGAATAGCAAAAAGATGGAAACTCTCATGGCCCATTCATCAAAATTGGACAAGGATGAAGATAGAAAGGAAGTGGATCAGAAGCTATATCGCAGCATGATTGGCTCGCTTCTGTATCTTACGGCATCAAGACCTGATATTTTGTATAGTGTATGTTTATGCGCAAGATTTCAATCCAGTCCCAGGGAATCGCATCTCTTGGCTCTAAAGAGAATCATCAAATACATTGGAACTTATCCAAATCTCGAACTATGGTACTCAAAAGAATCAACCTTTGTGCTAAAAGGATATTCAGATGCAGACTTAGCGGGTTGCAAAGTTGATAGAAAAAGCACTTCTGGAACGCGTCAATTAATGGGAGTTATATTAATCTCATGGTTTTCTAAGAAGCAAAGCATCATGGCTCTATCAACAGCAGAAGCAGAATATGTATCTCTCGGAAGCTGTTGTGCTCAGATTCTATGGTTGAAGCAGCAACTAAGGGATTATGGAATTGAAGTTTCAAATGTTGAAATTCTTTGCGACAACACAAGTACAATCAATCTCACCAAAAATCCAATACTCCACTCGAGAGCAAAGCACATTGAGATAAAACATCACTTCATACGAGATCATGTTCAGAACCAAGATGTTCATATTCATCATGTGGACACGAAGAATCAACTTGCAGACATTTTTACCAAGCCCCTTGATAAGCTAAGTTTTAATTTTATTCGTGATAGATTATCAATCACTAACCCTTTTTGTTAAGATCTATAAGAAATAAGAAACTATCAAGACCAAATTATCTCAGAGACTAGGTCTTTAGACACAAATTGAAAAGTCAGCTCAAAGTTTCAGATTCAAAAGCAGATTATATGAAACTTCGAGAGCAGGTATCAAATTATTCGAAATTTCAAGTAAGTAATTTTGTTCGAATGATAGAATCTAAGACAAAAGGTACGTTCTCTAATTCAATTCTATCTTGATTGATATAATATATTCGTTCAAAATATTTTCACAATATTGCCAAAAATAGCGTTATTATGTGTTGCCTTTTAAATATTAAACTCTCTTCCTTTGAAAAACCCTAAACCCTTCCAAGTTTTTCACAAGTCCTTTCGCTCTCAAAAAGACTTCCATCTTTTCATTATCACAATCTTACTTTCTAAATGACTCCGAAATCATGCTCGACAGCGAAAAGGACATCTGGTCAAGAATCTGAACAGGCAAAAGGATCACAAAATCGGGAAGCGACCACGAGTTTCAGAACCATCTCCAACAATGAAGACAAGAGAGTATTACGACGAGCAAGTCGAAAAGGCTCATCGTATCAAGCACCTCTATGACAATCTGAAAAAAAGAGATGGTGCATACACTAGTGTCAGTAAGTTTCTGAATGCTTACCGTTTTTCTAGTGAGGAAGAATATTTAGAATGTCTGGATAAGCCATTGAGAATTGTTATTCTGGGCGATGATGAAACATTGAATATGGCGATGAAAAAGGTCAAAAGGGAAGTGGTTCTTGAAAAATCTATCTTGAAAAAGACGTCTCCTAAAAGGAATGTGCCGAAGGAAACGGCTGAAAAGGGAAAGGCAGAAAGTCAAAAGATGATGATGAATACTTGTATAAAAACTTTGCGAAGTTTAAACCTCGTTTGGCCAGGAGACCAGGTTATACTGATCAATACTTTCTGAATTCGGATCACAAGGACAGATTTGAGACTCTTAAAGAGAGGTATTATGCCTCACAGGGTTTCGACCTTAACTATTTGGAGTCTGTAGGAATTCCACTGAAGATGCATCTGAAAAGTTGCAAACTGGATTATTTCGTAGAAAAGAAGGCTCATATTTATCTTGATTTGGTTGCCTATTTCTACTCCACGCTGTCCTTCTTTAATGCAAACTCTTTGTATTACAAGATAGGTGATAAACTTTGCTATCTGAGGGATAATGAATTAGCTCACATAATAGGGGTCAAACGCAGA
Organism: Psidium guajava; assembly: GCA_016432845.1. Lineage (NCBI taxonomy): Eukaryota > Viridiplantae > Streptophyta > Magnoliopsida > Myrtales > Myrtaceae > Psidium > Psidium guajava. The sequence continues at coordinate 39,836,568 of CM028228.1, forward strand.
GAGTTTACTCCCATTAATGTCCAACCGAAGGAGGCATTTGCTTATCTGACAGGGAAAGAAAATTTCTCCAGAGATTCTAAGGCACATATTGCCTATGATGATTTTCGTCTGAAGCACATCACAATGCACAAGATTGTGATCGAGTCTCTTCGACCCAAAGCATCATCAAAGACTGATATCTCAAGATTCGAGGCCAAGTTGATGTGGGCACTGTTGACAGGATACAAATTTAGTCTTACACATGTAGTCATACTACATATGTATAGAACTGTGCAAAAGACTAAAGGTCAACTGCCGTATGCAGCTTTCATTCATGACATCTTCAGATACCACAATCAATTTCTGCCTAAACCTTTCACAGAGAAAAAGGTTCCAGCAAAAACTGGTGGAGCTGAAATGCTTCGGAAGATGGGTTTTAGGCTGAAAAATGGCAAGTGGTACAACAAGTCACGAGTGGTACCAGTGGAAATTGAGCAGGATGCGAGATCAGCCAAGAGAAGGAAGATTATGGCGACAAGGAGGAAGGACAAGACAATCCAGAGTATCTCATTATCAAGTAGTTCTGAATCTGATAATGAGGAAACACCTTCTCCATCACCAAAGAAGACAAAGAAGTTGACCCTTCAAAAGGAATCAGGGTCTACTGAGTTAAGAACAGAATCTCAGAAGGAGAAGGAGGATCCTAATGACAAGGTGGAGGACCTCCCTAAGATTCCTGAAGGACATTCTGAAGGACAACTTGAAGAAAGGGTTGATGAAGAGGAACTTGCAGCAGAGGAACTGTTAGTTGCTGAGGAACAAGTTCAAATGGAGGTTGAATAGGAGGAATCCCATTCGGAAGTTACATTTGTAACTCTTGCACAACCTTAGAGGGAGGTTCTGGAAACAATTGAAGAAGTGCCTGAGGAAGATGAAGAAGCACTCTTTGAAAGACAGATGGAAGCTGCGAGAATTATAAGTCTTCTCGATGCACGGCAAGCAGAGGACATACCAATTCCTATTCAGGAAGAGGTTCCTGTAAGGAGTGCCTTCTCAAGGCTCTTCAAAGACTTAGAGCCAGATAGGATTAAGGCAAAGTCATCATCTCGGTCTGAAAAACAGATTACTGCACCTTCAGTTGAAGAACAGCCTTCAGAACCAACAGTTGAAGAACAGCCACAGCCATCTGAAGCTCAACCAGAAAATACAGACAATGCTTCAGAACCTGCCATTATTCATCCATAAACTGACAATCTTTTGCTTCAAATTCAACAAGATGTACAGAATCTGCGAACAGAAATTAGGGATGAAGCTCGATTCAAACAGGAGAACAGAGAACAGATGCAGGCATTCGAAGCAAAGGTTGAGGCTAAACTGGCTGCGTTGGAAGATTTGGTCAAGAAGACTTGTAGTTTGCTGTGCGCCAAAATAGACGACAGTTTTACCATTGTCAGATCTAAGAGAAGCAGACCTCAAGATGAAACCAAAGAGGATGATGACGAGCCCACTCTCTCTTAAATCTTTTTTCTTTTAAACATTGTTCATGACTATTAATTTTGGCATATCAACATCGTTTATTCAGCATTTATTGTTTATCTATATCTCTTTTTGTTGATGACAAAAAGGGAGAGAAGACATGAACTGTTTGTAGGTGGCTAAACATATAACAATGTGTAACCTCAGCATGATACGGTGATATCTTTTTCAGAAGCATAAATATCGCTCAAGTTGCAATAATCTTATGTCACCTTGTTGCACTACTCGAAAGTTTTTATCCACCTTTATTATTAAAAGGTTCTTATAATATAATTGCTTCATTACAGAGAATCTTTCGTGCTTAAACTAATTTATTTTACTTTATCATTGCTTAAAATCGAAGGAGTTTTGTTATCATAAAAAAAGGGGAGATTGTTGAGGAAACTATCCCATTTTAATTCTGACAAAACTCGTATTAAGAAATCTAGTTAATGGAAGTATATCTTCCTTACAGAAATCACGATGTGAAAAGAGTTTTGAATATCCCGCAACTGACGTTCAGACTTAAGGAAGAGTCGTCACCGTAGTGCTTCTGAATGGTTAGAATGAGGAACTATGCTTGTGCCTCTAAAGGAATCAGAAGGAGGAGTCTGCGTCTGAGTAATTCAAATGAAATGTTTGACTGCCTCAAATGGATTCAGATGGAGGATAGCATTGCCTTGGAAGACCTCAAGAAGACTCATGTGAGACGTCGACAATATGATCTTTAAGAGCTCAGATTCACAGAGAAAAGCCAAATCAGATTCAGAGAAACTTCACATGGTTTGAAGGCTGTTTCTGAACGGATTCAGATTCTGCAGCTGGACTAAGAAGACCCATATTTGACAAGAGTCCGATTGATTTCGGAAATTACGGGAAGTGAAAGGATTCGATCTATAGGATGACTGTCCATCTTCATTAGGACAAAAATTCTTGATTGGATATTATCTTTCTTTCCTTCCTCAAAAGATTCAACATCTCATGAAAATGGAAACTAAAGATTTAGTTGTATAGGCGACTGAATCTGAAGTAACCAGAATCTTTCTTCAACGGGTACCTAGCATCTTTCCAAGTTTATCTCGCTCAATCAAGGTTGATTGAAGATTGACGAGTGATCATGTGGAGCACCTTGACAATGGCTAATTCGAGGTGAAAGGGGTATAAAAGGAAAGTGCTGGTATTCGTTCTACATATAACAAAAAGACAAGTAAAAAAGAAAGCAAGAAGTAGAAGAAGGAAAATTGAGAGAGTTGAAAAAGACGAGCAAAACTGTTGAGAAAGTTATTTTAACTTCTCGTGGAAATACTCTTGTGAGTGAGTTGAGAGAAGTTTATTGTAACCTTGCAATCATCATAGTGAAATCCAGCTAATCGGCTGTCATCGTGGGAGGGTGGACGTAGGCTTACTATAGCCGAACCGCTATAAATCTGTGTGTACATTTCTCCTTCTGAACTCCTTTATTTCATGCATACTTGATCTGTTTAGTTTCAATACTCAGTTTCTGTGCTTGCTTGCGCTTATAACTCAAAATTTGCAGAAGCACCTATTCACCCCCCCTAGGTGTCGTTGCTAGCTACATCAAATAGGATATAAATGCACCCATATTTGTAGAAAACTTGACAATGAAGGCAAACGATGAACCAAGGGCGAGGGATACCCAGTTGACAATGGAAAAAGGTGACCCTGATCGGCCATGTCTTGCCAATGCGAGGATGAGTCGAGGATGCACCATCTGGTCAGTCGGCATGAGGTAGAACCGCACCGAACAACACCACCGTTCGATGTGCCGCACGGTTGGATGGTACCGATCATGGCCAATGCTGTTGTCCGTTGCCCATCTCCAGGGATCGATCAATTTCAATTTCCCCAATTGTAATTAATTAATTGTCATGGATAAATTAGGATTAGTTTAATAGTAATTATATGATTTAGTTATTAGATTAGCTTATAATGACATTTAAGATAATTAGCCTTCTTGAACGCTTGGACCAATCACAAAGAGCCAATAAGCTACTCTAAAACCTAGGGGATAAATGGACCAATGGATGAAGCTAAGTAGCTAGCCTAGATATAGTATGACAACTTCACTTTATAGGGTGTTAGATGTCATGAATTGTATGAATTAAGAATCTTTAGTAATAATGTACATGAAGATAAAGACTTTAGACTATAAAATGGAACTCGCTCCCCCTTTTTGGGACCTCAACAATTAGCCCTCTCTCTCTTCCCTCCACCGACCACCTCCCCCTCTCCTTCATGCCGACTAGCTACATCGCCTTAACCTATTACTTGCATCCACCGTCCATGCTGTCTAGCTACGTTGTGTGCCACCGCCACACCACCATGCATCACTCCCACACTACACCTCACACATTGCACATATAGATTTACGCTCCCACTACCTGTAAAGGTAAATGGAATTACTAGTTTTAAGATAGAAATATTTGTTTGATGCTTGATGTTGTGTTGCATTGATTGTGTACAGATATGTATGTGGCATCGCAAATCACATTCATCGAGCATTGAAAAGGAGATGGACATTTGAAGAGAACCGAAGGGTAGTAGCTAAGGTCAATTGGGTCGAAACCTAGCCCAATCTAGCTTTCGTCAAGTCTGGAACTAACCCAACCAAAATTGGCCCGAACTGGTTTGGTTTAGACCTTGTCCTATTTCGATCTAGGCTTATCGATGCCGGTTGGGTTAGTTCGAGTCCTATCAAGCTGATTCCATCTGATTGGAGGAGGCTCGAGCGATCCTTTATCATTTTGTTTCCACCTGCATTTTGATAACAAGAAAAAATGATAAATAGGCATATGTATATGGAAGAATGTGTGTGCATATGAAAATATAAAATCATTGCTTGATCATTATCACCTAAGGAGCGACAAATGCTAGAGATGGCTTTTATACGGAAAATTATGAGATTGTCGACGGGGGCCTTCAGTTGACCTCATTACCAGAACAAGTACTAGTCATCGTTTCCCGTAAATGTGACAATACAAATGAGAAGTCATCTTTTCCCATAAAACGTTGGGCCTATGAGAAAATGTTCTCGAGAAATGACTTATGAGATTACGATATTATGAGAATGAGGTGTGGAGCTCATGGCTCTACAAGCAATACGAGCCACATGAGTAACACGAAGGGATCATTGCACGTGCATACTTAATGTGTGAAATACATGACATTTATTTATAGTGGATCACGACATAGCTTTATTTAATAGCACCTACGCCGTTGCATCGAGTAATTAGATGAATATTCCTATTTTAGACCTAGTGATTTCATTTATTAGACTGCTTGCTTATCTCTTTATTTTCAGGAAATTGAGATACCTTTGCAACAAAACCAATTCTTTGGATACTCGACCCACATGGATTATACCCAATAGGAGGTTCATGTAGACTTTGGTATCGAGTATGCTAGAATTAAAGCTACTGTGTAGATAGACATTGGGTTTCCTACGCAGCTCCCCTCAGGTTTATTTCATGGCATCATATACTAGGCGGAGGTATGCTCGTACATCCTTTGGGCAACTTTGATGGTTCCCTCGGATTTCAAGGCAGAGCAATGCCTTAGGATAGTGCTTGACTTATACAGGAAAGGAGTATTGTCAGTTTCGTAGAATAAAGGTTACGTGGAGTAACAATTTGTAGCAGTTGTCAAGTAACCTTCCACAGTTTTGGTTGTACATATAAAAGGGAAGGTTGAGATATGTTGTAGAATGTATGAAGCATATATACAAATCTATATGTGTTATATATATATATATATCTTGGAAGTTGCAATGTCTGCTCATTTAATGTGCCTACCGTTATGTCCCCTATCAAGAATAAAGATTGGCAAAAAATAAATTAATAAATTAGATAAGAGGTAGAATACAAGATAAAGGACCTAGGACATTACATTATGGACATTCCTCATGTGTAAACTCAATTTAAATTGGATACAAGTGATGATTCCGTTTGTAACCCACCTATAAAAATATGATTCAATGGAGTTCCCTCCAACAATGTTTGTAGGAAAATTTCACATGCAATGCATGAAATTAAATTTATATGTACTATATTTCGGTTAGTATATTTTTGTTTATTCAAAAAGTCAATACATAAATAGAGCATTCAGGTGTAAAGTCCAATTCCAAAAAATAAAAAATAGATGCAACATTTGAATTTTCTCACTTTATTTTAGGGATAATTACCAATAAAATTATAAACCTATTGCAATTGTGGCAATTCAATCCTAAACGTTTTGCATTCGAACCAATTCAGTATATTTGGCCCGCTAGTGTTGACGTGGCACTATCGACACTGATGTAAAATTTTTTAATTCTTTATTTTTTTTCCCCAAAACCCTAAGGGTTGGGAAGGGTAGCCCCTTGCTTGCCCTTAGGGTTTTGAGGAAAAAAATAGAAGAAAAGAAAAGAAAAAAAGAAAATTTTATTAAAATTTTAAAATATTATTAAAGAGTCCACATTAGCACTGACAGTGCCACATCAGCGTCGATCGGGCAAATGAACTGAATTGGTACAAACACAAAGAATTTAAGACTGAATTGATGCAAAAAGAGGTCTATGACTAAATTGGCATAATTACAATAGGTTTGGTACTTTTTCAGTAATTTTTCCCATTATCTTAATAGGGTGTCATTTACTTTGACAAAGCTACACTCATCTATGTTACTTTTGCGTTACTGAAAAAAAAAAATCTATGTTTCTTTTTCATTTCCTTGTTTTGATTTCTCAAATTCTCAATTGAATACTAAGTTAGTAAAGACTTAAATGTTTGTCTTCTTTGGCATGGGCATAATAATGATTCTTCATTTCTATTTTATTTTGAATTTTAACATCTTAATTAGAATAATTCATTTTATTTCTGAATTTATTGCATTGTATTCTTGGCAAGTCATCGCTGTAACTAATGTGATACTTGCACTTCAATCCAATGAGAAGCATAAGAGCTTTTTAATTAATATATTCAGATTCCCAATCCCCTTTTTTGGGGTGGTTCCTTTTTTCTAGTTTTAGGAACCTTTGACTGTACAAAACATCTAAATTAAGACTTTTACTGGGAAAAGATATTAACTTCACATGTCAATCATCTTGATTACCACACCAATTAGTCAAGACCAGGCGTGCAGCACGTAGGGTGGGTTTGGTTCAGCATTCCCAAGGGGCTTTCAGTCCTCAAAGCCCCTTGAGAAAATGCTGGACCATTTGGTTCAGCTTTAGACCAGCATTTGGCCAAATGCTGGCTTTGGGAATGCTGAAAGCCCAATGCTAGTCCAACTAGCATTGGGCTTTCAGCATTTGGCCGAATGCTAAAATAAATTTTTTTTCTCAAAACTAACCCCCACAATGGTAAAAATTACCAAAACCCATTTGCAAAGTTATTTTTAGCAAATAATATGTAATCCAAAGCCCGTTTTAAAATCAGTTTTTTCCAAACGCAATTAGCATTTTTCCAAAGCCCTTTAGGCTAAGGACATTTGCATTTCACCAAAGCCCATTTGAAATGCTGAACCAAACCCACCCGTAATCTTCGCAGTTGGAAACACATGGTTGTCTTTAACCATGATTTATGTACTCCCCTTGGGCTAAAGTAGAATTTATGTCCATGAATTGGATTTGTTCACATGGTCAACATTTGTTTAATATGTGGAATCTCTTGGGTTGTAATGATTGCAATTGCATGTAAAAAACTAAAAAGTGGCAGCATCAAATTCCAGCTTAATTTGTTCCCTTGACTTAATTTGACCATGCAACATCTCTATTCCCATGATTTTTTAGATCCTTTCATGACATGTATTTCTGTCGTTGGGACACCCTAATTTCTAACCGGTCCATATTTTCTTCTACCTAATTTGTGTATTCCGTTTGTTAAACAACCTACTTCAGTTACCATTGATATGGATAATCGCAATTTGGAAAATAGACAAATTATCAAACTGTAGATATCATTTCTTACACCGACAGTGGATTTAATAAGAATTCAAAAATTGATTCATGTTTAAATGCAGTCTACATGCAAGTTTGCCACCCCTCTCATCTGTATGTGCGTTAATTTGAGTTGCAAACACCTAATGACAGTAGATTAGTCTTGATATGAGGTTGCACTTGGAGCACTTAGTCGAGATCTATATATATATAGAGAGAGAGTGTGTGTGTGTGTGTTAGAGAAGGTCTTATTTGTGAGTCAAAATTACAAGGGCTAAATTTTTCTCAGTTCCTAGTTAGAGGAGCTTCATCTCACCATGTATCGAATTGGTAAGTTACAATTCGCGATACCACCTATATTTGTATTTAATATAGTTTGTACATGAGTGATGTATAGTTCGCAGCTTATCATTCTAAAATATGGTCAAGCGAAATTATATAGACAAAAACACAATCCTAGTTACATAGTCTAGAATATTAAAAAAAATATTAATCACAAAAATTTCCTTCGACATTTTATTTTCACTTTTAAGACATTCCTATCTCATTTTTTTTTTCCCTATTTGGGTTCTCTTGTAACTTTCAAGTCGCATTTTCCTAGACATTTCAAATATCGGTGAGGAAAATTTGATGAAAGGGATTGAAACTTATAAAAAGCAGCATAAAATCAAATAAAAGGAAGATTCCAAATCCTTGACTTGCTTTAAGGATATGTGCTGTTTTTTCTCCAATTGAACCCCGTCCACCCATCCCACGTTTTCTCAAAAAAAGTGGAGACATGTTCTTTCATTATGAATTGGGTGGAGATAATCATTCCTGCACTCTCTCTCTCTCTCTCTCTCTCTCTCTCTCTCTCTCTCTCTCTCTCTCTCTCTCTCTCTCTCTCTCTACAATAGCCGCAAGAAGAAAAATGTGATCCCCACAACATGCACTGATTAAATATATTGTCAAATATCTTGTATTAGGCAATTTTTTTCCTTTGGACCTGCCTGCCTCGGGTGATCTGTGATTGATATGTCTCTTTCTTCTGCTAATTTGGCAAGAGCTTATTAGATAAGCCAAAGCCCTCTGGTAGATGGAATTGGACTCGACGCAACTTCATAAAGTAACTTGTCAAGCCATTGTAAAGATCAGTAAATTGGACTTTCGATCAATATGATCAATATACGGATGTATCTAAATTCGACATGTTGAACACAAAACATAAAAATCGACACAGACTCCGTACTGTAATCATAGGAGACAGTGTGTCGCTTGGGTCGTGATCTATTTGCGGAGTTGTAGCGATAATCATTTCCAAGATTTCAGAGGACCCAAATTACAATTTTGTTTTTTTACCCCACTTTCATCAATTGGGTTGAAATATCACGAAAAAGCCATTTAATTTTGTGGAACCAATAGTGTCCACTAGGAAGAAACGTTTGAGATGTTTTTGTGATATGGCGACACACACACAATTTCAACAAAAAGGGATGGGGACTGTTAGGTGGAGTTAGAAGCGAGGGTAATTATAAAAGTGGGGCCTGTCTTCTTGATCCCAACATAAGTGGGAGATTGGAGTTGAGATTGACACGGCATAGAGATCCTTTCTGCATCGCTCTCACTCTATAATTCCCTCTCTCTCTCTCTCTGTCTGCCCCTTAAATTTTGCATGGAGCCTTGTGTATGTTTTTCTTTCTTGCTCCCAAGAGAGGGGAATATTCTTTCTTTATGGCTCTCAAGAGGGATTTTTCTACTAATGGCATGGACCTTTTCCCATAAATCATCATTTACCACCATACTCTTGTGCCCCTCTTTTTGCAACCCCCAAGGGATCCGAAAAAACCCAATGGTGAATGTAGCTCATGTTCCCCTCCTTTTTGCTTCAATTTCCTTTTGGATTGTTTATGCGGATACACAGTGATGTTCGTTTCTACCGCCGCGTTTGCTGAATCCCTATCACGATAAAGGTAAGGTAACACTATTTAACTTATTTACCAGCTTCCTCTCCAGAATAAGATCTTGAGATTTTTTTTTTTTTTTTAGTTTGGAGAGGGAGACGGTAATCGAGATTTGAGACTCGTTACAAGACGCTCTGGTTTTTTTTTTCTTTTTCCCCTTTCTTCTCTCTGCTGGGATTTGTCGTGCGGAGTGCGATGTCAATCTTTATTACAGAGAAAACAAGACCAATGATCTTAACAAGAAGTTGCTGTTTAGGATTTAGGGTAATTGTCATATAGGACTGCCATTTAGTGAGAATATTGCAAAGGGACCACCACTGTCATAGCTTGGGCCAAAAGAGAAAAAAGAAAAGGGTTTCTGCATAATATCAAAGCAAAAGTGTGGGAGAAAGGGGATCAAAGTTCTGTACTTTGTCTAAACAAGGCAGAAAGGAGGTTTAACTTGCCTCACCTTTGATTTGTTTACTCTCTCTCTCTCTCTCTCTAAAAATAGTAACCGCTAGACTGATTTTCCCATGAAGTTTGGGGACATCTGATATCTTTTCCTGATATGCTCTCTCAGTCTCTCAACCCTATTTTTTCTATCCGTCGTTCTCAGTCCTACTGTTCACATCACTGTGCTAAAGTTCTCATCTTTTTCTCTGTTTTCTCTCCCCCATCCCATTCCCTTTCTTGCCATTTTTGATAGCCCTTCCTCTCTTACTGTCCCCATAATTACCTTTTTCGTTTTGTTTTCTTGAACAGCAATAGACCCTTTTCCTCCTCCTCCTGTTTTTTCCGGATTAGTCTACTGTTCTTGGAGTGAGCAGATACTCTTTCTTGGGTCTGTTTCTTGATCAAATACAGCTTCGAGCTTTTGGGACCTTCTGTGCTCGATCTTCCTGACATGGGATTCTCTTCTTATTGCAATTTGACGCTCAGTCTTTGTCTTCTCCAGCCCATTTCTGCTTAAGGCTCGAGTGTTCTTACCGGGATGGTTAATTTGGTCTGCTTTTGTTATAGACACTTTCTGTGCACAAGTAGTCACTCGACTGTTTCGTTGTTTGGCAAAAGGAAGCACGAGGGCTGTTAGTGTATGCCATAGTCTTCTTGGTGGAGTCTGATGTGGGTCACTATGCATTGATTTCGTCTAATCTCTCTCTCTCTCTCTCTCTCTGATTCGCTCATGGAATCCTGGAGTTTCAGTTCTGGGGAGAAGGGGGTTCAGTCAGATGGGACAATGTCATCCTCTGATGCTCTTGCAAGGAGTAAAAATGCTTTCTTGAGTTGGGAACCGAGAACTCCATCTGGTTTTAGTAATAACGGCACGCTAGTCTCTGCCCAACAGGCAAACCACAGCATTGGCCCCGGTTTTGGTGAATTGGGATTTCAAGACATGGCCAAGCAAGTCCCCAGGGATCCAATCCGGGATGTCTGGTGTCACAGAGTTGGAGGAGGAAGAAACATCAACTCAATCATGGCCTCTCCAATCCATTTTCTGTCCGATGAAGAGTCCTCGAAATTCACAAGCTTTGTCATGGACTCCAGCCGTAGAGACTCCTCACTTATTGATTTGAAACTTGGGAGATTTTCCGAAAACAGGGACACCCCTAAATCTGGGCTCCCAGTCCCGTCGTCGTCCGACTCGTCCACGCCGCTGAAGAGGGTTCGAGCGGCCGGGGCGAATTTCCAGAACGCGTATTGCCAAGTTTATGGCTGTAACAGGGACCTTAGCTCCTCCAAAGACTACCACAAGAGGCATAAAGTTTGCGAGGCTCACTCAAAGACTTCAAAAGTCATAGTGAACGGCATTGAACAGAGGTTTTGCCAGCAGTGTAGTAGGTTGGTCTCATTCATCAATCCTTACTTTTCTTGTCAGATTTTCTATATCATTAGCATGCCTTTTTCATTTATGGCACTACATCTGTGAATTCAACCATGTGGCCAGTTTTTTAGTTTTTTGTGTTTATAGTTGCCTGATTCAGTTCTTGTCAGTGATCAAATAGTGCATTCATAACTCTGTACCAGTCTTTTTTTAACTCTTTACAGTTCGCTCTTTGCAGCATGAGCATGAAATGGACTTCTCTCGCCTTTGAAATTGATTTCTCTTCCTTGATCTAACTATTTAGCGTCAATTCCTTGCATTTGAGCTGAAAGAATGAAAGAGAGACAAACCTGATGTTCAAATTCCTAATTTTGTTACCTTTCTCTTCACTGAGATTCAACAGAAGATAATTTTTACTGGAAAAACTAAGCCAAGAATGCAATTATATGAAATCTCCCATAGGGCATCTCCAGTTTTATCTAAAATCCCTATGACTTTCGCTTGTCCAATTGCTTCTGTACTTGTTGCTACTATAATGAGTTCAAGCTTTTCACTATCCAGGTTTCATTTGCTGGCTGAATTTGATGATGGGAAGCGCAGCTGTCGTAAACGTCTTGCCGGCCACAATGAACGTCGTAGGAAGCCCCAAGTTGGCGTTCACTCTGCAAGGGCTGGAAAACTCTTGCAGCCATATGGTGGTATGAGCATAACTTCTACACTTGAGAATCTCAAACTCTTCCCCTCTCTCTCTAGGACAAGTACTGCATTGTTCATGCCTTCACCTGCACAAACCTTTGTCGCATCATCCTTTATCTGATTGCGCTATCCTATCCTTACTCATGAGCTGATGATCGTTTGCTTCGGAATTCATAAAAGAATATCGGTTTCTCCTACATTTGTTTGCTTTGGAGTTCATCAAAAAACATTGAATTCCACTGAGGGTAAAGTGCCATTGATAGCTTTTGTTTGGACTATGTTGCAAGGCTGTGCTGTGGCCTGGAGGTCTGGTAAACAGAAGGTGGCGAAAATGATAGCTGGTAGCTGCAATTGAACACCTTATCCACTCTGCTTTTGTGAGAAATTGATCCAAAGAACTGATTAATTTATTCAAATTGGAACATATAGGAGTTAATTTTAGGAGTAAAATATCTACCAACGAGTCATTATCTGCGGGAAACATGGATTCCCCTGAACACTCCTATGAAGCCAGCAAAATTTCGCAAGAGCAATCCATCCTTGGATCACACACTCATCTAATTCCCTTGTCAAGGTCAACCTGCGAGGCACCCTTATACAGTAGTGGAAAGCGGAAGTCTTTCAGGCAATGCCGGAATGATTGTCGTTAGCATGCTTTGTAACACTGTTTCCTTTCTGCTCCTATTTTGGTAGTTTGACCGCCTTGCGATTCTTCGTAATGACACCTATCGATGGTTTATGCATGGTTTCCAGGAAACAGGTTTCAAGGGAATGAGTTCACGACTACGTCCTTTATTTGCCAGGACATACTCCCTAGTGGCAGCCGTCTGCATCCTGAGAAGTTTAAAGCAGGTGATTGGGGCAACCGCGTTAAAGCAGAACATGGAACTGATTACGGCACACCATCACTAGTGCATCCCAGATTGCCTTTCCCCTCTTACGGTTTCGGAAAACAGCTGCCTCCATTCCTTGACAATAGAGGCAATTCTTCATCGGTGGGCATTTTTGGCGAAGGCAGCCGATTTCAGCATGATGCCGAAGGACCAAATTCCGGTTCACGTTCCTTGTTTCCAGACCCCTTGGGGAGTGAAGACTATGGCATCTTTGACACCGAATCGACGGTTCAAGGATTGCGGGGAGTTTCAGAATCTGGTTGTGCTCTCTCTCTTCTGTCATCTCACTCTCGGAATTCCTCTAGCCAAACGTCTGGGATTCCCATGGACCAGTCCCTGATCATGCACGGCAGCCAGTCGAGGTACGGGATGGGCCCGGTGTCTGAGAACCTAATGGGGGTGAGCTCGTTCACTCTGGAAAACGGAGTGTCGAGCAAGTTCTCTTCATCAGGAATCCATTCTGCAGAACCAAATCAAGGCTCGATCCTAATCTGCAACAACGAGAATTCCAATTACGAGATCTCGGGTGGGTTTGTCCATGGATCGAGTCTTTTAGATTCAAAAGACCATCTTCCTAGCAGAGATGATGGACAGACGATCAATCTGCTTCAACTGTCTTCGCAACTTCAGCGTGTGGAGCATCAAAGACAATCGGTGCATGTGAAACAGGAAAACAACGCTTTCTCTTGCCTCCAGACTACTTAAACCTTTCCAAAATGAAGCTTCACGAAGTGACAGGGCAGTACTACAACGTCCTGGTCTTCTTTTTCTTTTTACTTCCTCCTCTGTCAGGTTCCTCAAAGTCTGTTTAGAACGCGATAGGATGAAGCAAAATGTAGTTCCTAGCTCTGTCTGTGCAACTCAAGTTTTCTCTCAAACTGAAAGGTGCCGAACAACTTTCGTTTGAGTGCCGTAATCCGGCAGATAACTCAAACCAGTTTAATTGCACTTGTATGGATTGTCACGCTTTGATTTCAGGGTCGAAGGTTTTTTTGGACAGAACTCGTTCCGCTTCCATGGGTGCGGGCAATTTCCATCCCCATGTTTATCCATTTTGCCGACCATTGATGCTTACATCATAATATGGAAGTCGGCACACCAGGCATCTGTTCTTCTTCTCCGTTAAAACAGAAATTCTCTTTGCGACTTCACCAGCCGGTTTATCCTGTCTCGGACTGTTTTCGTTTTCTTGTTTCCTCAGTTCATAGTCCTTTTTACGCACCAACGTTCGGCAAAAACTCACTAACGGTGAGACGGGCTTCTCAAGAATTACGGTCTCCATGACCAAAAGCTGTCAGAAAGTTCCGAAACAAGAAGAAGCACCACCTATCTGAGAGAGTTCGCAGATCGAGATTGGTCATGCCGCTGCTTCACAGGCTTGATTTTTGGATGTACGCGGCTTCTTTCTTTCTTAACATGCAAAAGCTCCTGAGAAATGTCCGAGTCAGATCAGTGCAAGGCAAAGCTTTGCATAAAAAGTGTGACTTTCTTGCCTCATGATACCATGCCATCACATTTCTTCCGGTCCTCCTCTGATATACTCTCCAAAGGCATTTTCCTGACATTTCCCGACTAACTTCCCTGCCGTGGTCGATCGCCGCCTCGACTTCAGACCACGTCTGTTCAGTTGGAATCATATCAAGATGCTCGCAAAGAAGGGGAGGGTCAGTGAGGTTACATTGTCGTGAGTAGTTCATTCAAGCGGAGTTGCTGCTGTGTGAAACTGAAGATGGCCGAACAGAGAGACAAAATATCATAAAATTTGCCGATAATCAGCGTCAAGGTCGTTGTAGTATAGTGGTAAGTATTCCCGCCTGTCACGCGGGTGACCCGGGTTCGATCCCCGGCAACGGCGACAATCTCTTTTCTGGCTTTTTTTATATCTTTTCCTATTTCAAGATTTGAACTTGCAGGAGCTGACTTGCGATGTGAATGGAGTTTATAGTTTCATAGTTTTCTTTTAGCTTCCATGGCACAGAGGACCAGATCTTGGGAAGTTCACAAGTCACTTTTTCAAGTGGCCAAATCAAAGATTCTCTCCGAGTATTCAAAGTTATGATGATGATGATAATGGGGTCAGACATGTGTTTCTTGCAAGTAGCATGAAATCTGCAAAATCAACCGATAACTTGTGACCATCACATCTGACTGCAGCATCAAAGTGGGTTAAATTGAAGAGAAAAAATTTGTTTTTGATGACTAAACTAGTGGTGGGGTATTCGTCCAAAAATTCTTAAACCTATTATTCGGCCGCTTATTCCATCATAAATCTTTTAATTTGATCAATTTAATTCTAAACATTTTAACGATTTATCAATTTAGTATTAAATCTTTCAATTATGTCAATTCAATTTCAAACTTTTTTGAGTTTTGTCAATTTAGTCCTAAATCTATTATTCGGATAACTGACTGAAAGAATTATATGACAAGTTGTTAAAAGGTTTAGGACTAAATTCGTAAATCCTCAAAAGGTTTAGGATACAATAAAAGATTTATGACTAAATTGTCTATCGCATAAGAAGTTTAGGACTTTTTGGACAATTTTCTCACCGATGATTCAATCGAACCCCATCAACTTCAACATGGTGTAGTTTCTTTGCCGAACCATCTTTGTGGAATTGTAGACGGTTGATGAGTCTTTATCACAAGGGAAGTGGAGGACTTATTCCTCCTCTCACCTCACCCATCAACCAGTTCAGAAAGTCTTACTTGGTGCCAAAAGCCTGAAGACCTCTGATCAATCATTAGTAGAATATGCCTGAGGAAAGTGAGGAGCAGCTTTCATTCTGCTGCTGACGATTCTAACAGGAAGGGTCTCAAATTGATCGCACCCGTTTCGTGTACTTTGTGCTAATGTTCGCGTGTTGCGCTCCCCTGTCACGAGAAATTCGCTTCGCATTCGGATTGGTATGTTTAGGTAAAGTTATGCGGACTCGAGTGTACACGCGTTGTGTCTTTTCTTCTTCTTCCTCATCCTATGGCGATATACAATCGCCTTAGGTACTGTACCGATCCAGTTTTCGAGTAGGCCAATGTGACGAAGCTGCAAATAAAGAATTAGATTTGGCACTTTGCGCTTCGGATCTGTCAAGAGTCTGTGAGAAGCCTACATCAAAGGGAGTTGACCAAAGTGGTTATTACAATTCCAGACATTCTGATTTAATTTGATAAGCTGAGATTGGCATCTGAAACTCTGAATCAACTGCAACCGACATATCATATGCAGAATACAAAGAATTAGACAAGAAAACGACGTTAACATTTCACAAGGTGCGCAACAACACAGTAGGTGAGCCAGCTTTTGAAAAATCTCAAGTTTAGACAGCATAATTTGCATAAATAGTCAGATACTGAATGTTGGACCTGACAAAATACTCAAAATTTGGAATTCTGTGGAAGCTAGGAAATTGGTGAACCTGAAGAATGGCTTGCGGAAGCAAACTTCATCGCATTCTCCTTCCTGTTGTATGTGTAATCCTCTTTCCCTACGCAGGTGAGTGGCTGATTATAATTTGCTTCTTGTGTTACATCATGCCAATCTTATTCACGCTCGATTAGTGGTACTTTTGCTGACTTTTGTTTTTGGCATCGCGTCATTGTAGGGGCTTATGATCCCCTGGATCCTACCGGGAACATAACGATGAAATGGGACATCATGTCCTGGACCGCCGATGGTTATGTCGTAAGTAATCATCTCCACCGGATCATACATCAGATATACTGATAAAGTTGCAGGACACAACAGAATAGTATTGCCCAAATAAAGGGAAACTTGAAAGATAGTAAGATTGTGACATACCGATCAAGCAACAGAGTTTGGACTAATACGCAAAAGCATTCTGGTTTTTTGTCGATGTTATCAGGCGGTGGTGACGTTGACCAATTTCCAAATGTACCGGCACATAATGACCCCTGGATGGAAACTGGGGTGGGTCTGGGCTAAGAAAGAAGTGATTTGGTCCATGGTGGGAGCTCAAGCCACTGAGCAAGGAGACTGTTCCAAGTTCAAGGGGAACATACCACATTGCTGCAAGAAGAATCCCACTGTGGTCGACTTGCTTCCCGGGGTACCTTACAACCAGCAGTTTGCTAATTGCTGTAAGGGCGGAGTCGTGGGGTCGTGGGGACAAGACCCTTCAGCTGCGGTCTCATCGTTTCAGATCAGTGTCGGGCTTTCTGGTACTTCAAATAAGACGGTGAAATTGCCCAAGAACATCACGCTGACGGCTCCTGGAGGGGGCTATTCTTGCAGCCAAGCGAAGATCGTTCCATCTTCGATTTTTATATCGCCAGATGGTCGCAGGAAAACTCAAACGCTAAGTAAGTCTAGTTACGATATTCTTATAGCTCGACAAAGTCGTTCCATCAACTAGGGAGAGAAGAAAGCAAAGAAATCAGAAGAGTATTCGAAACTTATGGCTTGATTGCTTAATAGAAAATAAATGCGATGCACTTGCGGGTGCGGAAAGATCCTACATGTATTAGGACAGTCACTTCATCTGAAACTGTAGTATCTGCCGTCTGAATTTCCGCTGATGGCGGACCATCTAATATGTTGCCGGGATTTGCAGTGACATGGAATATCACGTGTACATACTCACAGCTGGTGGCATCTCAGCACCCGAGATGCTGCGTATCCATGTCGTCCTTCTACAACTCCACCATTACTCCTTGTCCAACCTGTGCTTGTGGCTGCCAGAACAAGAACAAATGCGTCCAGTAAGCTCATTTGCCATCTCAAAGCGTCGAGTATCAAGATGCATCGGCATTCCATTCATGTTCTTCTATGATTTAGTGTAGCACGCGACCTTGCATGCATAAGTCTGAGTTACATTCTAGCCCGGGGGACAGAAATTCTCATTCATCTCTCAATGCAGGAGCGCTTCGAAGATACAAAGCGTCGTTACACCGACAATCGACAATCCGATACTGCATTGCACAGAGCACATGTGCCCCATCAGGGTCCATTGGCACGTCAAGACCAACTACAAAGAGTATTGGCGGGTAAAGATGTCCATCACCAATTTCAACTACTTCGTTAACTACACTCAGTGGACACTCGTTGCGCAGCATCCAAATCTGAACAATATCACCCAAGTTTTCAGCTTCGTCTACAAGCCGCTCGTCCCATACCAATCTATGAGTAAGTCTCACAGAAGAGACATTTGCTTCTGTAATATGCATTTTCTTCGGTAAAAAAAACTGTCTTCAGCAATGTTATTTAGCTGCAATTTCTTCCGCAGATGACAGTGGCATGTTCTTTGGGATTAAGTTCTTCAATGACCTCATCACGGAAGCGGGACCGGATGGTAACGTGCAGTCCGAGATGATTCTGCAGAAAGATGCTTACACGTTCACGCTCAAGGAGGGTTGGGCCTTTCCACGGAAAATTTATTTCAATGGGGAGGAGTGCATGATGCCGTCTCCTGACCAGTACCCCCATTTACCGAATTCCGCCCCGGCAAATTTATTTCCAGTGTCATCTCTAGCTGCCCTCTTGGCCATTTGCCTTCTAGTCTTTTGGTGATGTCTTGATAATCTTAACGATCACAACGGAAGGATGATGAGAGTTTGGTACTGGGATTCAAGCGTGTCCAATTCAGAACGGATGAAAATACGCACGAACATTATTGATACTTACTAGGGACGTGTATGAAATTGATCTGGCTACTGATCGAAGTATAAATGAAAGATTGGGAGGCAGTTGTACACATGTACGGGTACCATGTCGTGACTCTTTCGACACAGCATTAGGTCATCAGCAGATGAGCTTGCTCTGAGTGTTTTAAGTATTAGCTTATCTTTCTAAACATTCCTCTGCCTTGAGGGAATAAATTTCAGACGCAGTTTGTTGCCTTCACTACGCGACTAGTCTTTTCACGGAATGCGGATGACAATTTCATCAGTTTTCAGCCATACTCATGCTATTGCTAGCCGATTTAAGTAACCTTATCAGTTCAAGTTGAACCAGTTGACTTTAGTACATACCGGCTTAACCCTCAACCGTTGCACCGCTGCAGGTTGCAGAGTTTTGCATAGGGCAATTGCTGGAGCAAAATATATTCATGCCATTTCATCGTTGAATCGGTATCAGAAAGCTAGATGCTCGAATACCATTATGTCATAAACTCAAGAACATTGAGTTAATATGAAAAATATGGAAAGGTGCAATTAGCAGTTACAGAGAAATTGGCAACTAATCCTAATCTGAACCATATATCATGCCAGACTAAATGTTCGCTAAAACGGGTATTTTGCGCCTGATTTCGGTTTTGACCTCCTGATCAAGTGGCGAAAGAAATAGCAATAGTCCTCTCAGTACAGAACAGAATCCCATAGCAATTGTAGAAAACTTCACACAACTGGTGTATCGTTCCTAATCTGAAATTCACCGATAAGCCCATAATAGTGAACCTGATGCCAAGATCATCGCTGCTGCATAAAGAGTGGAGATAACTGATCGTTGGCTGGAGTTCGGCAACCATGGGTAAGCGTCTGGAGGTGGCATGACGCAGTCGTCGCCGTTGAAGTAAATTCTACGAGGGAAAGCCCATCCTTTATCCAACGTGAAGCTGGACTTATCCTTTCGGAAT
This sequence comes from Psidium guajava, assembly GCA_016432845.1. NCBI lineage: Eukaryota > Viridiplantae > Streptophyta > Magnoliopsida > Myrtales > Myrtaceae > Psidium > Psidium guajava. The sequence goes on from CM028228.1 coordinate 39,855,923, forward strand.
AAAAGCTCCGACTGCACATTCCCGAAAGGACCGGCTTCCATGAGTAGATCATTGTAGTACCTCACCCCCCACAACATGGCAGTATCATCTGCAAAAGCAAAAAGAGGGGGGGCGCTCAGCTCCAAAACTGTTCATTAACTTAGCGACATTAACAAGGTCTTTAGAGGAGTGACGTACTTAACCCGGCATAAGGAGTCAGTGGCTTGTAATTGAAGCTAAAGATCTGGGTGAGGTTATCGAAGTTGGGATGCTGCACGACCAGGTTCCACTGGGTGAAGTTCATCCTGTAGTTGAAATTTGTGATGGTGATCTTCACTCGCCAGTACTCCTTGTAATTGAGCTTGACGTGCCAATGGACACGGACCGGGCACATGTGGCTGGTGCATTGCAGTAGAGGCGTGTTGTTCGATTTGATCCGATGAGAAACAACAGAAGCCAAGTGCGGTGAATCAGACCTTTAAGAGTGTGTGCCAGAAAGCAGATCGATGAGTTAAAAGCAGGTTGGTACAAGATCCTGAACGGAAGTCTGGAAAAGACGTGATTCAAAGCAAAGTATGAGAGCTCACTGGATACAGCTTCCAGAATCCGTCGCGTGGTGTCGGCAGCCACACGTACACGGCAGACAATTCACAACTGTATCGTTGTAAAATGATGAAAGGGAGACGCAACAGGAAGGCGTCTTTTGCGCTAGAAACTGAGAATATGTGCAGGTGACATTCCAAGTCACTGCCAAAAAATAAGCAGTTCAAATGTCAGATAAATTCAGAATGAAGCATTGCGCTTCATTTGATGTTAGAATTGGCTTACTCATTGCCTGCGTCGCTCTTCTTTTATCAGGCGACACGAATCTGGTCGGCCGCACGAGCTTTGGATACCCGCAAGTGTACCCCGGCCCCGGGGCTCTGAGGCTGAAGTTTTTGGGCAATCTCACAGTCTTGTTAGTCGTCCCAGCAAGGCCCACGGTGACCTGGAATGCGCTCACAGCATTTAACGGGTCCTGAACCCATGAACTTAGCACTCCTCCTCTGCAGCAATTCGCTGTCTGCAGAATGTACGGAGCCCCAGGCAGCAAATCGACGACCGTCGGATCTCTTTTGCAGCAGTGCGGGATGGACACGTGGAACCTCGAACAATCGCCTTGCTCCATGGTTTGGCCTCCCAACATGCTCCAGATCACTTCTTTCTTGGCCCATGTCCACCCCAATTGCCATCCTGGAGCTTGAATATGGCGATACTGCTGGAAGTTATGGATCGAAACCGTGGCCTGTTCAAACCAGTGAAGACGCATCAGGAAACCCAGGAACGAAAGGCATATGAATTCATACTTGCACTCACCACATAACCATCCGAAGTCCAGCTCATTATGTCCCATTTGATCGTGATATTCCCGATAGGATCAAGCGCATCATATGCTTCTGCACAACAGTCAGATCCGAGAAAACATGAATTTCGAACCCGAAGAGTGAAAAACTCAGTCACATCTCGATAGCCCAGTGATCTTCCGAGGTAAACCATAATAATAGCCCGTTAAGGAGCTGCAATTCTTCTTGTCGATATCATGCCGAATGCACTCTGGGACTTAGTCACGTAAAATGTAAATAAAGTACATTGCCTCCTTCACCGATCATCCGAACATAGTGGTATTGTGTACGTCTTTAATCTCGCGTCCTAGTCATCAAAAGTACGTGTACAAGGTGGCCGTGGCAGATGAAACGAATTTTTGTTTTAAATTCAGAGAAAAATGTTCCCTTAATATCTGTGGAATGCATCTCTGCTTTTCCCTTGGCTAATTGCTCAAGAACATGAGAAACTTTTCTCAAACACAGTTCCTCCAAAACTCAGCTTATCTGGGAAAGCAAGAAGGAAATGCAGTCTGGAAAATCATTCAGGTCTCTAGTACAGGGGTCTCTCAGCTCTCTCCAAGAATCATATAACACGAAACCGACCGGAACCTCAGGAAACAGCATCAGTCGCGTTGCCAAGAACAAATGCATCAAGAAACAGTTCGTGTTTTAACCAGAGAACCACGTGGAGGGAAAAAAAAAAAAAAGAAGTAACATTATAAAGAACCGCTGACCTGTAAAAGAAATGCCAAAACAAGAAAGCAGAAACAGAGAGATGATGGCTGAAGCCATGGAGAGGAAAGGTCCCATCCTCGAGCAACATTTTGCTCGCTGCAAGTCCATGATGCTCATGTAGCCGTTTACTTCACAGAGAACAGAGGGAAAGGGGGGAGGGGGGGGGGGGGGGGGGGGGGGGGGGAGTGGTGGGCTTCTGTTCTCGACCAATTCTGAGGGCAGATAGATGTCAAACGTGAACTTGTTATAGAGACTTCATGGCTTGCAAATGCTAGTGAGAGAGAGAGAAAGAGAGAGAGAGAGAGAGCATAATGAGAACCATTATCACTTCTTGATACTTACGTAACGTACTCACTCGTCACAACATATGAGTGTATCACCAATTTTCGCCATAGCTAAGATATCCCGCAGGCACTTTCTGCAGCGAATTACTTTTTCTCTCCCGAACCTTTACTCACCGCGTTTTAGCCGACCGTGGCCTTACACTGGGGCTTTTTACTTAAGTCCTGCGAAAACATAATGTGTTTTGGATGACATTCACTAATCTGATCCATAATAATGCAGTGCATCCATAATGGGGCGAGCTTCAATCAACCTTTGATATGATTTTGATTCGGGTTGGTGATGAGGGTTTAATGCTGGTTTTTATTCATTCCAGACAGGAGTGAGTTTGCTTGCCAAGCAAGGAATTTGTCTCTTCCTTCTGCATCGTCTTCTTCCTTTTTCCCCCTCCATTTGAAGTGGTTAGAGAGAGAGAGAGAGAGAGAGTGACTGCTTTTGTTGGGGAACAGTCGAATTATTCTTTCCCTTGGACTTGGACTGCGAATTATCATCTCCATCTTTACTGCTGTTCACATAATTTGGGAAGTCTTGATTGGTCTTGTGGTCCATGTAATGCCATTTTCAGGTTCCCAAAAGAGCTTCCTTTGCTTAAGTATAAAGTTCAGAAGCTCAGTAGACAACCCGCAACTTCCTTGGACCCAAAGAAATTATAGTCGTTAATCGTATGCGATCTATATGATCAATTGCTGTGATGAGCTCGATCCATGTAGACCCGGTTCCGGGCCAGAATTCGCCTCTTTAGAGGCTTCCTATCATTGATAATTTCCCGGTTACGGCGAGATTGGAGAATGTGCAGCGACTAAAGATTTGGACTCCTCACAAATGGAAAAATGCCCAAAAAAAAAAAGTCTCAAATTTATTGCATTTGTTCTAATTCCCAAACCTTTTAATCAGACTTAAAATTTTTCGCATTGCTACTAATTGAGTTCATCCAGTCAATTTAGGTCGAAAATTGCTGATATAGACATTGGTTATTTTACGTGACACAATAGGCGCTAACGTCGACCTTTTTTAATAATTTTTTTTTAAAATGAACTTTAAATTATTATCATCATCATATTTTCTTTCTTTCCTAAGCCCACGCTAGATTTGGAGGAGAGTCACCTCCCTCATGCTCGGCGAGACCGTGAAGGCCTTAGGCGAGGCGGCAGAGGCCACGACCAAGGCCGCAAAGTTCTCATTGGAATTCTATATAACAAATGAAAAAAAAATACTGTAATTGAAAAGCTTAAGATTAAATTGATACAAATGCAATAGATTTAGGAATTTTTTACGCGGTGTCACCAAGAAATTCTCAAATATCACAACCGAGAGACGATCATTAGTAAATGAATTCATTACTTTGCCTACTTTTCCACATCGATGACCCCTAAGCCCTAGTGTTATTGGTCTCCATGTGTTACTTCTCCATTTGTTGTGGGAGCCCTCAATATGTGAATTACTTTGATAAAACACTTGATCACAATCATGATTATGCTTGCAACCCAAGTTTACTACATAAAAATAAAAATTTAAAAAAACCTTCCAACCGTCGCTAGTGAAGATGTCCACGTTTGATATCAATGTCAAATCATTTCATGCACCACTTATCTCAAAATGATGCTTTCACGAATCAAAATGTCATTTGGATGTAACGTGTGTTGTAATGCAGTTCTGGGCCAAGGGCTTGAGATGGACCTGAGCTTGCTTCATTTAACACTTGGGACTAGCGAGCAATGGCCACCGATGGCTACTTGGGCCCAAAGAAATCGAAATGGGGCCTCAAAGGCCCCGGCCGTCTCTGATCCAGTGACCGTTCGACCGGCTGGTCGGCCGGCCAGCCAGCGTAGAAAGAAAACCGGAGAACTTCCTGCGAATTATAGAGGTTTCTCCCTCCCTCTCACGTTCACCTTCGCTGCCTCTCGCACAAATCGTCAACAATTCCGACTTTTAAAGCATATGGCCTGTTTGAACTTTAGGACGACAATGTACCGGATTCGGGTAGCCGACCGAAAAGAAGAGACGCGTGAGGATTCTCCGAGATTATAGACCGGCGTTTAGCGCGAAAACGGCATCGAAAGAGGTTTCACTATCATCCGCAGGTCGGAACTGGAGATTTGTTGCTGCAAACAGCATTGCTGCCGTCGAGAGGGAGGTGACCGTGTCCAACAAGAGTGGGATGTGCATGGACTTAGGCCGCCAGATTAAGTATAGCCATGGATTATCGAATTTTTACTGTTTTTTTTTATAACCGAGGTGTCCACGCGGCCGGCGAGCTTGTGCTCAAACCAGTGGTAAAGCACGACTAGTTTTTTACTGTTTTATACCATTTGCTATTTAAAAAATATATGCTTTTTATGTACGGCATTATCATAGTTTGTCTTTAATATAACTACAGCTCCCTTTATTTCATTGAAAATAACTTCCGGAAAAATGTTTTTCCGGATTTCGACATTTAGTTCGCGAAAATAAGATAATGAAGGAAATTATTTTCTACCCATAAAAAAAACACTTTCAAAAGTGAGGAAAATATTTCCTCTCTTTTCTCCTTCCACTTTTTCAGATTTCTTTTCCTTTTAACTAGTTAAAAAAATCAATTTTTTTAAATAATAATTAAAAAATTATTTTTGATTTTCTTTTTTTTTCCTTTCTTCTTTCACCAATCACCGGCGATCGATCATAGGCGAGATTCCAACTCGCTCATGGCTGGCAAGGCAAGGCCTAGCCTCGTCGCACCTCGCATGGCCTAATCCGGCGAGGCAAAGCTTGGCCTCGCCTCGCTAGATCTAGCCATGCAAAGCTGAGCTCAACATCAGCAAGGCCTTGCCAAACACAAGTGTGATGAAGCCTCACCTTTGGCCAGCGATTAGCGGAGTAAGAAGTGAGAGAGAGAGAGTATTTAAAAATACATATAAATATTAAGTATGAAAAAAATATTTAAACATACCAAAACTTTTTTCAAAAAAAGTCAGAATTTCCTTACCAAATAGATAAAAATACTTTTCACTTTGTTTTCAAGTTTCAGTCAAATATCAAAAAATATCATTATTTTCCTGAAAAATGGCTTCCTAGAAAATATATTTCAAAGACGCTATATTTTTTTCAAAACAAATGGAGCATAAGACTGGCCTAATGTTCTCAACTTAGTCGATTGATTCTTTCCCCCCCCCCCTACCCACTAAGTAATTTTTTTATTGTATGCACGAAACTAATTTGGTTTTACTTAATGATGAAAGGTACGTGTATAAATGACTCCAAGTCAAGCCTTTAAGCCATCGCAGCGTAGCTTATGTACTAGTACTACTAAGAACTTTCTTTGAAGGGATAAGAGGGTCGTCCTATGAACACGCCAAACATAAAAAAACCAACCTCTCTTTCGTCGGAGTTGATTCAAGAGACATGATGTCAAAAAAAAAATAATAATAATAATTAACAGACTCAAATGTACTTTTTTTTTCTTCAAAGAGCTAAATGTACTTTACTATGTAAAGAAAACAATATTCGAAGAGATTATTATATCGTCTCGGACCATACTTATTCTTACACGCTCTCAGCTACCACATGATTTCAAAGCCTAGCACGCTTTAGGGTTACAACGAATCGCGCTTTGCGAGCAATTAGTGTTGATTCATGTGATTGCTCGAGCCATCATCATTGTCATTAAAAACAAATGCTAACTAGAGCACATAATTAGGGCGTGCGTGTGGATCCCATTCTCAAAGTAAGAAGGGGGTCCTCTTCCGATGGACATGAACATGAGAGAATGATTGGTTATTATTATTATTATTATTTTTGAACGCCGGAATATTTATAAATTATTATTGTGCTATATCATATGATTGTTAAATAATGAAACCTATCCAAGGCTATAGTGACCTTGGCCTTGTGCTCCGATCCCAGATGGCAAAAGACCAGCTAGTGGCTCAGGGCTCATGAATCAACGTCAAGCATCTCGTGAGTAGAAGCCAAAAGGTAGCAAGTGCCTAAGCTCTCTCCCCTTGTTATGGTCCAATGTGAGAACATTAGAACTAGGGCAAAAATGTAAAAATAGAAAAAAAAATTTAAAAAAAAAACAAAGGGTTTAATTTAGGATCCATTTGTTTCGAGAAAAAATAAACAACTTGCAAAATATTTTCCTAAATATGATCGCTTGCATCTCTTATGAAGATAAATAAAAGAATATTTTCATCGCCTACTAAATTTTTAGATATAAGTTATTGTCGATAATGAAATCGTTCTTATTAATTAATTGTTTCAAGTAATATAAAGAATATTTTTGATTTTTTTTTTTGCGAAACAAGCGGAATATTAATATTTTTTTTTTAATACGCTTAAAGCTGGTGTTGGCGAAGCATCCAACATGATATTTTTTTAATATGCTTAAGGCTGGTGTTGGAGAAGCATCCCACAAGGGAATATATGTATGATTACGATCCATGAATCATCATCTTCATAATCATTATCAATCCTAAGGAAACTTTAGTACTAGTGCAAGTGTGTGCAGATACCCCTCTCTTTTCTCTCCTAAGAATCGATTCATCTCTCCCTTTCGAGTTTTTTAATGAACCCAATTTGGGGTATCGAATGGGGTTTTGTAACAATTGGAGATGACGACGGCGACGGCGACGGGAAATTGGTTTGTTCCCATCTCTAGGGTTCTTGAGCCTCAAGCCGCTCAGGCATCGAGTTTGCGTGGCAATCATAGCGGGCCGGATTCGTTTTCGTACCTAAAGAATTTGATCGCGCGATGCCGAAAATGCACTTTTTTATTAGGTCGGATGATCAGTCGAGGACTTCTCTTCTATGACGGCCGTGGATTAAGATTATTACTCGAGTGATTGTGAAAGATTGAAACTATGACTGCGTCATGAAGGATTGGAAGAGTGAAAGTGCTTTCATTTTTCTTTGGATAATTATATGTGCATCAACATCACCTTTGTCCCAAACCAGTTAGGGTCGAGGGAAGACTATTTTTATGTGCCCAAGACTATTTTTAATATCACGAGAATGACCTCACGAGTTGGACAGATTTAAATATTTAATCAACTTGGGGCTGCAGGCACTACATAGTCTTGTTAAATGTGGGCCTATGCTTGCTTTCTATTGGGCGAGTGAGATATGACGAGATTAATCAAGCACAAAATATTCCTTTGGCATCCTGAAAACTTAAGCTCCCTTTCTTTGGACCCAATCCGATCACTTGACCTGTATAGCTTAAAGCAGGGCATCCTTTACACGTAAGCCAGGTATTATAATGTGAGACGAAAAATTATCGAGTGCACCCGATCGTGCCCTAGTTCGTATCTGAATCGTTGAAGACGATGGGCTTCCCTGTTTACATGTGATGGGATTCTCCGAAATCGATGTTCTATACATGATTCGGAGCTCGGTGTCGATTGTGGTGTGCGATACTCTCTCTTCGCTGGCCACGATTTCTCCCTCGTTTCTTTGTGTGAGCAAGCGATCAAAAAGAACTTCGGAGTTTTTGAAAGCACAACATCGCTCGTTTCATCAGAACTCACGGATTAGATCGGCTAGTGGCGGTTGAATTTGGTGGGGGTGAGAATGATATGGCTGCGTTGCACCTACAATATTTGTCCTTAAGGTTGTCGAAAATTCACTGATTTTGTCTAAGACCCAAATTAATCATCGGACTAGGATTGTAACCCCGATAGAGCTTTTCGTACGGCTAGATGCACTTGGCTTCAAGAGAACACTTGGGACCATCACTTAGGTTCTTGCATATGTGTAGATAGACATGGCCACGGGCCAGTTCCGGCCCGGGACTGGACCGGAACCGGCCCGTAAAAACCGCCGAACCGGCCCGTACGGCCGGTTCGGAACCGGAATCGGCCTGTACGGAACGGGCCGGTTCCGGTTCCTGGTTCGGAACCGCCGGCCCAATGGCTACTAGCCGTTGGTAGCCGTTGCCCCCCTTTTATTTTTTTTTTGTTATTTTTTTAAAAAAATTAAATTTAATATCAAAAATTTTCTTATAAATACCCTCCTCCCCCCTTCATTTTATTCACAACTTCTCTCAATTTTCTTCTCTCAAATTCTCAAATTCTCTCAAGTCGCGATACTCAATCCACTTTCATTTCTCTCGAAATTCTTCATTTCTTTGTCGTTGGAAATTCTCGAAAAATGGCAAGTGGAAGCCGTGGCAGGAGGGGTAAGAGCCCGATGGCGCCGATGGGATCGTCCAATTATCCTCAATCTCATAATCCTCAAGATTATGCATATTATGGCTTCGACGACGACGAAATTCAAATCGACAATATTCCAAATGTCGAGAAGCCCATTCCAACACAAGGTAGTATGAATCCTCCCACCAAAAAAGCGTCAATAACGATGGAACGAGGGGGGTTATCCGTTTCTTCGATATGGGAGCACTTCACAAAGACGCGTGTTGAAGAAAACAAATATCAACTTACTTGCAAACATTGTGGAAAAAAATTACAAATTCGTAAGTGGTCAAGGCTATGGAACATTTCAACGGCATTTGAGGTCAAAACATCCAACGCTAGCTGGGACCGACACTCGTCAACAACAAATTTCCGGGTACGCCAAAACTAACGCTCCTCCTTTATTCCGTTATAGCGAAAATGTTTATAAAGAAGAATTAACTAGATTTACAGCCGTAGAACATTTAGCATTTAATTTTGGTGAGAAATTTGGTTTTAATAATTTTATACAAAATGCATGCACTCCACAAGCAAAACCCGTTTCTAGAAATACCCTTAAACGCCAAACTTTTAATTTGTATAAAAAAGGAAAAGAAGAATTAAAAATATTTTTTATGAATTATAATGGACGTGTGCATATAGGTAGTGATATTTGGACCGATCCTTGGCAAATTCATTCTTATATGGGTATTATGTGTCATTGGATAGATGACGATTGGAATATTCAAAAAAGAATTATTGCATTTCGAGTTTTTGAGGATAGACATACGGCAATTAATATTTATAGATTAATTAGACAAGTTTTAAAAGAATATTGTTTGGTTGAAAAAGTTTTTTCTATTGGTTTTGATAATGCCGCGGCAAATACCGCTTCTATTGAAGACTTGGAAAAACTTTGTAAACCCACTTTTGGTGGAGAATTTTTTCATGTTAGATGTGCTTGCCATGTTTTAAACTTAAGTGTACAAGAAGGTTTACAAACTCTTAACGTTTTTCTCGACCCAATAAAAATCGCAATCCAATATTTATGGAGACATCCCCAAATTATGAAAGATTGGTGTAGATTTTGTAAACAAAATGGAAAAAGGCCAAGAAGATTTTCAAGAGATGTTTCAACTCGTTGGAATTCCACGTACGAATTGCTTAATTAATCTTTTGAATATAAAGTTTTATTATGTGCATTTATTTCGACTAATGTTCCTCAACTTGAGTTATTACCACAACATTGGAATATTTGCCACAAAATTTTAGATTGTTTAAAAGTTTTCAATGATGCAACTTATACTTTATCTGGTGTTTATTATCCTACGACTCATTTATTTATAATAGAGTGTGTTAATATTGCTGGTGTTTTTGAAGAATATGAAGACGATGAACAATTAGGTGCAACTATTAAGGCAATGAAATCAAAATGGCTAACTTATTATAAACATATTCCTTTTATTTATTTGGTTGCTTCTGTTTTCGATCCACGTAAGAAATTAGAAGACATAAAAGATTTTTTGACTGTGTATTATGGATGTCTTCATATAGAAATGGATTTAGATATTAATTTATTAAAATTGATGGTTAGCAACTCAATAGTAGCATTATATAATGATTATTATAATAGATATAACGCCACTGATATTGGATCTTCTTCTCAATTTAGTCGCGTAGTAAACGAGAGCAGAGGTAAAATGAGTAGAGGGTATAAAATGCTAATGAGTAGGCAAAAAAGACAAAGGGGGCACACGGATATTTCCGAATTTGATCATTATTTAAGCACTAACTTTGAGACTAACTCATTTGCAAGTGGCACAGATTTTCAAATTTTAGAGTGGTGGAAGGAGCATTCGAGTCAATATCGAATTCTCTCTATCATCGCTAGACAGGTTTTAGCAACTCCTTATTCAACAGTTGCGGTTGAACAAGTTTTTAGCGCTGGAGTCAACATTTTGGACGATCACCGTTCAAGATTATCTCCGCAGTCTGTGGAGGCTCAAGCTTGTGTCGATGATTGGACGAAGGCTCAATATCGACAACAAGAGATGGATCGCAACGTAGAAGCCCAATTTTTCGATGATGGAGCGAGCACCGTGACGGGAACCACCGCCGGAAGCGACGATTGACGATGTGCTAAGTATGGGGTTATCAAAGGTAAAAGAACTACATGGGCTTTGATTCTTCTATCCCCAAGAAGATATGTAGGCACTTAATGATAATTCATTAAGTCAAGCCCTTTCTCTCTCCCTTTTTTTTTCCTCTAATTTTGATTACAATTTTGTAAAATTTTACTTGAATTTTTATTACTTAAAAATTTGATTTGATTTTGAAAATCAAAATTCCCAAAAAAAAAAAAAAACCGGAACCGGCTTGGAGCCGGCCCGAAACCGGAACCGGTGGCGGCGGTTCCGATTCCGGTTCGGCCCCGAGGGCGAACCGGAACCGTGGCCATGTCTATGTGTAGATAATTGAGGCGTTGTGAGAGAGAGAGAGAGAGGGGGGGTGTGGGGCAAAGGGAATAAGAGGGAGATATGAGCGTAAAATGGGAATCCAACAAATTGAAAGCACCCAACAGAGAAAAAAACAATTTGTGCATTTGATCGTAAGACATAAGCCAGGTTTGTTAGCTGTCCAAGATATGATAAAGGGGATATAAGAGAGATATAGTTAGGATAAAAGTATCTTAGTGGAAGAGTGGGATAGACCAGGATAAAAATTTTCAAGAGAGAAGACACGAAGAAAATCAAGTTTTTTCCACAACAATCACCTCTCTACTTTAAGTTGCCTCTTCGCCATGCTAGGCCGCCTCTCTGGCTAAGGTCCGCCTCCTTGGCAATGGTGACTGTCAAGTGCAGTCCACCTCTCTAGTGGCGGTAGGCTGGGTCTTCAGCTTCAAAGCTGGGTATATTTATGACCTTATTTTTTAATCGATTATCTTGCATGATATGAGATCACATCTTTCGTTCTTTAATTGCTTAAACATTTTCAACATTTGAAAAGGGTCTCAACATGCTATGAAGAACTCAAAGTTGATCATCGACTTTCAAGGTAGCTCTCTTGGACGATTTACATGAGTGCATCTTCAACTTGTGAAAAAAAATATCCAACAATTAAATTATTCAACTCTAGCAAGGCCAACGAGTCATTCTCAAAGGATTTGACTCCAAATTAGACTCCCAATTCTATAGGGTTTGCTTCGTCAATATTATGCCCTTATTTAGATGGGACAAATCTTTGCTCTGTAATAACTCACTCATCAGAACTCGTCACTGAATAACTTCTAGAGCATCCTGATATTTCAGCAAAATAGAATTGATCTTAGACGCGCTTTGTCTCTACTTATTCGACTTTAAATTCGCAGTTCACAAACGATAGAAAAAATATGACTGGGTCTTTAAATTTCTTATCAAATCCTATCCAGTTCTATCATAACTAAAAATCCGGATGACCAAATGAAGCCTTAATGATTTAAGGGATAAATGTAGTATCGGTGTCACAATTATTGTACAATGCCAATAATAGTGTCATGATTTTTCAAGAGTGATTACTTGAGCGGTTTCGGCGACCAAAAAAAAATTGATATTATTTACTAGAGTCACTAAAATGGATTCTTTTTATGATATTTTTGTAGTAAATTAATGGTTCATTATGTTTTAACACTGAAGTGATCGTTCTTAAAATTTTGGTACGAGACACTTTAAAATCGTGGGGGCCGTAATTTATGTACCGACCAACTATGTTGACGGTATCAATTTGAGAATTTGGGATTAAATTGGTTCCCAAACGTTCTCTAGCATCGATCCTCGTAGTCGATCAAAGACAAGTACTCCATCTCCATAAGGCTGCAAACACTATCGTTCAATCTTAAAACAGAGCAAGGTCAGAGAAAAAAAAAAACAAATGCGAAGACACGAGTGATGAGGAAAATTTTACTTACTTCGTTTTTTCTATGAAAACCAATATATCTTTGTGATTCCAAATGGACATAATGTTTGCTCCATGATCTTGCTTTTGGGGAAAGTGTGCAAAAATTATTGGATATTTTGTATTGGTGTTAATAAGATTATAAACCTTTTATTGGCGCTAATTTAATCCTAAATATTTTATATTTGTGCCGATTAATCAACCTTGTCAATTTTGGTCGAAAATTGCTAACGTGGACGCTGATCGTCCTAAGTGGTACAACCATTGCTAACATAGACATTTTTTTAGTACTTTTTTTAAATTTTTATAATATTTTGATTTTTTTTTCCTTTCTTTTTCTTTCCTTACTTTTGGTTAAGAAAGGTATCAAAAAAGTTATAAACCTAATGTATTTGTGCCAATTCAATCCTAAATCTTTTACTGGTGTTAATTTTGTCTTAAATATTTTGCATTTGTATAAAGTCTATCCAGTCAATTTTAGTTGAAAATCACTGATGTAAATGCTAAGCATCCACATGGCACGATCAGCACTCATATTGGCATTTTTAAATATTTTAAATAATTTTTTATTTTCTTATAATTTGTTTTTTTCCCTTTTTTCCTCTTTTTCTTTTTTTTTCCTTTCCTTTTCTTTATTTTTCTTTTCGTCTTCAATTTGTTGGGGATTGACCATGGTTGGGAGAGTTGGCCTCACCTAGGTGAGGGCGAGTGCCAACGAGGGCTCCCCTCAACAGATCTGGCAAAGCTAACCTTGGTTAGACTAGGGCAATCTGCGAAGCATTCCTCACTTGGCAAAAGACACCCTTGCCTAGTTAAGGCTGCGATGAGGCTTCACTAGTGCTCACCCTTAGGCAGGCAAGGCTGGCCCTCTCAACGTGCTACCGATGGCCCCGTCAGCAGCACTAGCAAAAAAGAAGAGGGGAACAAAAAGAAAGGAAAGAGGACATAAATCAAAAATCAATTTTAAAAAAAAAATCAAATGACTAGCATCCATGTTAGTCATTTCCTATCAAAATTAACTGAATAAACTTAATTGGCACAAATAACAAAAGATTTAAGATCAAATTAGTACCAATAAAAGGTTTAGGACCGAATTGGCATCAAATGCAATAGATTTAGGACCTTTTTTTTAACATTTTTTCCCTTTTGGCTCACATCCCCGTTTTGTCATATTTCTAACTTTAAAAATTTTGGCACATTATTCTAACAAATGATCAACTCGACGCCAAAATTTTTTTGGCACTATAACTTTCATTCCACCACTATTTTTTCCTTTAAAATCTTCATTGAAGTGATTTCGACAAACCATGTCAGATTTTTCAACAAGTCCCCAGATCAACTTAAACGACCGCTTTTTTTTTATGCCCTTAAGAAACAAAAAACTTAAGCAACTACTTTTCAATAGTTGCGGCACACTTCGATGGTCATTCAAGAAATTTTTAACTTTAAAGTGAATATCATATGAAAGTTATGGCATTGACGCCATTATTTTTATGGTGCGAGGAATATAAATCATGATAAAAATACGAGGGATCGCATGAATATTCAAATCCCATGGGCATCAATTTTTCTGTTTATAGGGTGGCCAAAAAGGAGCAAAGCTTTTTTCCACAAGATCGCTTCCCTCAGATAATTATTCTCTCGGAAGCATTTGCATCTGACAAAGCCCAAAAAAAAGGGGATATGATATGATCGGATATGATATGACTGAGCCATATCATCAATGATTTTCTAGGTTCTTATTCCTCAATCATTCACAAGTCTCTGTTCAAGTGATGATATAATAATAAGTGGGAAGCTGGGGGAAATTCCCAAAAATAAAATAAAAAATAGATAAAAGGGACATTCTTAAATATTGCAATTGCCCCTTAATTAAGGAATCATTTTTTTTTAGAACAAGCTCTTTTGTTCCTATCATTTTTAAAATGGCGTTCAAAAAGGAGTTTGCCAGAGATAAAGATGCACTAAGTGAAGAGGAGAATATAGGAAGAGGGAGTGGCATTGAAAAGGAAAGAAGAGCTCACATTATTAAATTTGATGGTATCGAATGAATTAGTGGGAGACCGACCAAATACTCCCTAACCCTAACTCTAAACAACCTACACACATATATGGATAGGCTATTAAACTTAGGTTATCATGCTTACCCTTAATTTAGGTTTTAGTGACATAACTCTTAGCAAAAGTGAAAAAAAAAAAAAACCCTCATCTTGGTGGGAGAATATTACACCGAACCTCTTCATATTCGCATGTATATCTATGCGCATATTATCTTTTCTAGATTTTTTTTTCTTTTCGAATAATGACACAAATAGTTCCTAAATTTTAGTTCATATGCGCAAGTGATCCATAAAAATTTAATTTATTAAATATGGTTCATGAATTTTATTTCAATGTGTAATGTTGACCCTAAACTTTAAATTTGTCAAATATGATTCATAGACTTTTGATTTATGTTTAATCTAGTACCTAAATTGTGTGAAATGTCCAATGTTGCTTCTGAACTTAAATTAATGAAAAGAGAACATTTAACATTTTCATATCGTTTAGGGACTAAATTGAACATGTACTAAAAGTTTAGAGGTTACATTAGACAAATCCAAAATCCAGAGACGATATTGCATATTGAGCTAAAGTTCAGAGAATACATCATTTGTTAGATAAAAGTTCAGAAACCAGTTATATCATTTTTTCCCTTTTTTCTCACCATTAAATTCATTGAACAACTAAATAAGCATAGGTAACAAATCTAATGCCCTGATTTTTAAATAATAATAGTTTTTGAAAATGACCACGCATGTCGAGTCCTTATTGTCACAAGACCTTTGATGTTATTATGTGTGGAGAAATGTAGAGACTATCAATTCTGAGGTAAGTGGTTCCCATTCTAAAATCGAGAACTACTCATTAAGGACCGATTTCGCAAAATAAAAACAATGAATCATTTGTTCGTTCCATGGATCCACTCGAGAATCGGACCGGTATTTTCATTTTGCAAAATCGATCCCTAGCGAGCAGTTCCATGAAACCAGTCGTACCAAGTATCGAGCACTAACGTCAATTGAAAAAAGACTATACATGAGAGAACCAACGAAGCCATTCTCATGGAATAAAGAAACGGCATGAACGTTAGCGAATGTTGCACTTGCTGATTTATTGGAAAAATTCACAGAATAAATCACCTTATTTTGAAATGAGACTTAAAAATACAGAGGCACGACCTGTGATTTTTAAGTGAAGTTATATCACCTCCACATCCTACATAATGATCGGGTTCAAAATAGAAATATATTATGTAAATAGATCCAATCCTATTAGTCCGAATGAATGGTTTCCACATAAATAGATGCAGTCGGGTCCAAACTGGTACTCGCCAGTTTCAGCAATTACTCACCAATTTCAGCAAATTGAAATCGATAGCCAGCGAGAACCCATCCAAAATGAGCGGATTGGGTGCAGCTCAATACAGTTTAGGTGGATTTCGGTTTTTTTTTTCTCCTCTCGTCCCTAGAGAAAAGAACGGGCGGTGGCCGACTCATTGTTTCCGAGCATTCACAGAAAAAAGGCATTAAGTTTTGTTCCTAATCACCGTCTCAAGAGCACGTAATTAGTTACGTTTCCCTTCTTCGTCTTTCGAGAGTCCCCGAGCCCCTGACGTGCCCCTCACGAGCTCCATTAAAGCAAGCAGGGAGGAACACGGCGACGACGTCAATGGCATCTTGCCTGGTTTATAGAAAGATATATCCATGTCCAGATTCCAAACTCGCAAAACAATGTAACTAGTCACCATCGTTCCCTCACAAGAGCGAGCAGGGAGCTTGCTAAGGTCAGCGTCGGATGTGAACCAGACATAACCTTACGAAACGGGCAACAGTCCAGCCATCCGAACGGCCTTTTCGGGCACCAACCTGATCGAGAATCATGAAAAAATGGCGCCGCACACTCGATAAGGGCTTAAACACTGCATACATATATTATGGAAGGTTTGTGCACGAAGGGCTAAAAAGGCTAAAGAGAACGAGCACCGTAAAGAACCCGACATCCACAATAGACCAAGCTACATTCCTTTACACCGACGCGGAGAGAGACGCCCTACATACATGTTTTCTTGCACATTACAGCACCAGCAGAAACCATATATTCCTAAGGGGAAAAATCCGCTGTTTACTCTTCCCATGGGAAGGTGGGAAGGTCAGTTACATATAAGCTTTAGCTAGCCTTGTCTACCTTTTGCTGCTGCATCATCGCCCCCACAAGCTCAGCTCAACCAACCCAAACCCTAGGAATGGCCTTACACACCAGGGAATGTTTCATCTCCATCGACAGCTTCAGGCACTCGGACAAGTCCACCCCGCAATCCGAACCGACCCATTTGAAGTTCTGCAGCAGCTGCGCGAGCCAGAGCTCCACCGTGGCCAGTCCCATGGCCTTGCCGGGGCAGACCCTCCTGCCGGACCCAAACGGAGCGAGCCTCAAGTCTGAGCCCATGATAGCCACCTGGCCACCACCACAGCCCTCCTCCAGAAACCTCTCCGGCTTGAACTCGCCAGAGTCGGGCCAGACCGCCCCGTCGTGGGTTATCGCCCACATGTTCACCATGGCCGTGGTCCCGGCCGGGATGAAGTGGCCGCCGACGAGGGTGTCGTGGACAGCAAGCCTGGCCCAGGACAGGAGCGGGCCAGGCGGGTGCATCCTCAGGGTCTCCTTCACGATGGCCCGGAGGTACGGGAGCCCCGGGAGGTCGGAGTCCGCAACGGGCCGGGCCGCCAAGCCAATGGCGGCGTCTATCTCCGCCTGTGCCTTGGCCTGGACGTCAGGGTGGAGGACCATCCTGGCTAGGATCCACTCCAGCAGGATGGCCACAGTGTCAGTGCCTCTGAAGATCATTTCCTGATCAAAACATGCCCAGCAAAAATAAAACAAAAAGCTCTCGTCAAAACAAACACCACCACCTTTCCAATCGGTCCTTACGACGCTCCATGCGAGATCACCAAACAGGAAAAAAAACAAACGAGCAAAAAGGAACATGGCCACCAGCTGATAAACAAGGAGATGGATAAGGAAAGAGAACAAGATAAAAAGGAGGTGATGATGCGCGTAAAAAAATATATTCAGATTCTCGACATCGTGGGACGTCCCCGGGAAAAAAGCATAGGAAAATGCAATAAGCATCCATCCACAATGAACCAGAAGATGCAAAAAAGAAGTCTGGCCAGCACAAAGCATTCGCATGAAAAGAAAAGAAAAACCTAGGAAAACGCATAACGCAAAAATATCCCCACCACGAAATTTTTATATTACATGTCTGCTTAAAGCAAGAATCAGATTATGACTCGAGACCATGAGGTACCCACGCTGTTCCGAAACATATGGTTGTTTCTCATAGGAAAACGAAGCAAAGCAGACCATGCATAGTCGAGAATGGAGTTTACCCAGAGAACAGCAATCATGTCGGCGTCGCTGAGACGGTTCTCCTTCTCCAAGTCGAGCAGGACGTCGACGAAATCTCCGGACCCATCGTCCTCCTCGCTGCTCTGACCTCTCGCAGCCTTCCACTTCATCCTGTGATCCTCGATGATCCGACCCACGAAGACGTTCACGTCCTCGCAGAGCTTCCGGCACCTCCTCCTCACGCCCTGCAAGTCCAGCCAGCGCAGGAGAGGGAAGTGGTCGCCCCAGTTGAACACGCCGAGCAGCTCGTACCCTTCGGTCACCAGGCGCTCGAGCTCGAGCCCGTCGCTCCCGTGGCCGCCGCCATTGCGGGCGCCGAAGTCGTAGGACCTCCCGAACACGGTCATCATCACATTGTTGAGCGAGCAGAAGTGCAGCACCTTCCTCGCCCCGACCTCGCCGCGCTCCTGCATCAGGTACTTGATCTCCCCCACCATTTGAAGCCCTACCTGGGCTCGGAACCTCCCGAAGGCAGCGACCCTCCTGGGGCTGAACAGGTGGGTCGCAGAGATCCTCCTCAGGTTGCGCCAGTACTCGCCGTACGGGGCGAACCCCATCGCCCGGTGGAAGAGAAGCTCGTACGCCGACTCCTTCACAGGGCGGTCGGCGAAGGCCGAGCTGTTCAGCATCTCTTTAGCAGTCTCCGGTTCGCTCGAGATGACGAAGCGGGTGAACCCAACCGAGAACGCCATCAGCTTCTTGGCCTCCAGAGCCCTGGAGAGCTCGTCGAGGACCCGGTGAGTCCGGGACCCGGTGAAGGCGAAAACAAGGCCGAGCACGGGGATGCCAGAGGGGCCCGGCACGGACGTAGCAGCTGCGGCACCATTGGTCTTGGCGGGTCGGGCCTTCGCCAGAGCCCAGGCAAGGCCGCCAGGCCACAGCCAGAAGGCGAAAATGGCAGCGAAGAGGACGAAGCAGAGGGAGAGCTGCACGCTGAGGACGGGGTGGGAAGGAACCGCCTGCTGTGCGAGGAGACTGAAGGGTTCGTCGGGTGACATGGCCAAGGGGAGGTGGGGATGGGGGTGCTGTTGAGGGGAGACGGGGAGACTGCAAAAGGTGGAGACAGTGAACAGAGAGAGCGAGAAAGCGCGCTTATATAGGAAAGAAGAGGAAGCCTTTTTTAACCCCAGCCCCTTTAACCATGGGTGGAGGGGGGTCAGAGAGATCATTTGAACAATTTGCCCCTTTTTCTTTTTGCTAAAAAAAAAGAAAATTTCGTTTAAGAACTCAAAGGCTGGATATGGTAACGATTCTGATTCCAAAAATTGATTCTGATTAAAATGACTTTTTCTGATTCTATTCCCAGATGAGTTTTGGAGAACCAGAAACGCGTTTGATAACTGCACAAAATTTATATTTCGAAAAACTGTTTTTCTTTCTAATTTTTTTAATTTAAGTCAAATAACTTTGTAGTTATTTTGTAAAATTTCATCATAAATGAAGGCTAATTTTCAATACACACTAAAATAATTTAAAATATATTTATTTTTTTTAGCATGTCATAAATGAAACACAAATTTTAATACATGATATCTGAAGTTTAATTGAAGTCCCAATTTATGAAAATGAGGTCAAACTAGCCTAATCTAAGCTTTTTCTATTTTTAGAAAATTTCTAAATTTTTTGTGATTTTTTAAAAATTTTCCAATTTTTTTTAAATTTTTTTTATTTTTATTTTTATTAGGTTGAGAGGAAAGTGATGAGAAAAATGAAAGAAAAAAGTGAAAGATGTGAGATTTTATTCTGTTTTGTGATTGTCAAAAGTGATTTTTTTTTTCAGAACCAACTTTTTTTTTGTTCTGGATTTTATTCTAAAACTGATTCTGATTCTCTAAAACTGATTCTGATTCTCTAAAACTGATTCTGGGAACAGAATCAGAATCAGAATTATTTGAGTTATCAAACATGATTCTCATTCTTTACTATTCCAGGGAACAGAATCAGAGAATGAGAATGGTTACCATACGCAGCCAAAGCGCTCTTATTTTTTCAAATAAAAACTCAAAGTGAATCACATTTCACATAAGTGCTCGAAATGCCCTTTTTATATCAAAAGAAGGCGTGACAAAGGGTATTTTTGTCATTTCATTTTTTTATTTTTCTTTTCTTTTTTTTCCTTTGTTTTGCTGGTTTACCCTCCTGAGCACTATTCATCGTCTTCAACCTCAACTCAAGGCACTGTTCATCGTTTCTTCAACCCAAGCCTCGCCCCGGCGAGCCAAGGCTAGCCTCAACAACCTCACCTCAGCGAGCAAAGGGCGGCCCACTGCAACCAAATGGCGAAACACCAGCAGCCACAGCAACTCCAGACCCAACCCTATCGCCAGCAACCCTCGGCTGCCTCAACCCAGAAGCTCATGGACATGTTCTCCGATAGGTGTCCCTCCACCGCCCAAGTCCTCAAGGTGGTCACGTTCGTCCCACTCAGCAGTGTCCTCCTCCTCCTGACAAGCCTCACCTTCTTGGGGACCCTCATCGGGCTCACCGTCACAGCCTCGCTCCTCGTCCTCTTCAGCCCGATCCTTATCCCCGCAGTGCTCACCATTAGCCTTGTGGTCGCCAGGTTCGTGACATTGAGGGCGTTTGGGGGTGGCTCTCCGTAACCAAATAGTGGAACACCAGCAGTCACTACAACTCCATACTCACCCCCATCACCAGCAACCCCTGGCCGCCTCAACCCAGAAGCTTAGGGACATCTTCTTCGATAGAGGCCCCTCCACTGCCCAGGTCCTCACGGTGGTCACGCTCGTCCTGCTCAATGGTGTCCTCCTTCTCCTGGAAGGCCTCACCTTCTCGGGCACCCTCATCAGGCTCGTCGTCACGACCTCGCTTCTCGTTCCCACGGCGCTCACCATCGACTTCGCGGTTGCCGGGTTCTTGACATCGAGGGCGTTCGGGATCATGAGGCGAAGTCGTTGAGGCCAGCCCTTGGCTCACCGGGGCAAGGCCTGGGTTGAAGAGACAATGAACAGTATCCTGGGCTGAGGTTGAAGACGATAAACAGTGCTTAGGAGGGTGAATCGGCGAAATAAGGAAAGAAAAGAAAAATCAAAAAATAAAATGACAAAAATACCCTTATCATGCCCTCTTTTGAAAGAAAAAGAGCACTTCGGGACCTCATTTGAAACGCAATTTACTTCGAGCCCTTATTTGAAAAATAAGAGTACTTCGGGCTCTTAAACGAAATTTTCTCCTTAAAAAAATAAAGTACCAATTTTGCCACTTGATTTTGCAAGATATTTACCTTTGACGTTGATCATTTTCTACACTATATAGAATGTGATTATGGATCGCGGCATTGATGCAATAATGTTGCCCTTTAATGGTTTGTTTGTATGGTGCATGGGGATTTTTTTCGGTCGAAATAGGTAGATATCATTCATAGAAAAATAACGGACTTGCAAAAGCTAGAAGTAACTAAGTCTAGACATAATAAATCCCATAAAGGTTGGTGAGGTAGCACAATCCAATTGGATGGCAATGTATTTTTATGGTGGGTTTTGGCTATCCAGTCCACTGCTTCATTTGCTTCACGGGGTGGGGGGGTTATGGGCCAAGTCACCTTCTTGAGTTAGGCCAAGAGAGCATTGCATTCATAGAACAGGGATCTAAAAGCCTAGGGTCCATCATCCGGGTCGGCAAGGTACGAAATGATAAGATTTGTTATAAAAAAATATCTTGACTTCCTGGACTATGAACTGATCTCTATCTCGACTTTCCGAACCAACTACTTGAAACTTCTCCGTCTCTCTTCAAATTATGCAGTGGATGAAGAACAACTAAGGTTTCCATCTCAAGTGTAGATATAGCCTTCCCTTTGCTTGCAAAGCCGATGATTATGCTCTCTCATGCATCTCAGCAAATCCTGGCAACGAAACCTTCTAGCTAATTTTCGATTCGAGATGCATCAACATTGAAGCTCTAACAACCCTTTTTTGGCAAACTCCAACTAACAGGTAAAGTCCCATCCTTTCCACTTTGATTCTACTTCTCAAGTACAAATAGTTTGTAATTGGTGGCTTCAATTTCAACTACATCCAGTAACTCCTTTGGATTGGGGGTTGGCCACAGAAAACAACCTTGTTCACTCCTTCCAAAGGAGCCAGAAGATGTTCCCAACCAAATCTAGCGCTAGGATACTTTATTGACAAGTAAGGTTGTCCTCTACCCACTTATCCAAACGTGAGACCATGAAGGGGGGAAGTATCTAATCTGATTCTTAGGTCCTCCCAAATGGGCTTCACCCAGTCGTAGAGTAAGAAGAGATGTTCAAGGGATTCAAGGGCTCAATGACACACTGGACAAAGTGGGTCAACTAGGATCTTTCTCCTCAAGAGGTTAGCATTAAAAGATAATGCATTATTGCATATTCTCCACATAAAAATCTTGATCTTTGGTGGGGTAGGAGTGGACCAGATGGATTTCTAGAGATTCGGTAGGAGTTGGTAAGAGGTAGTGGCTGAATCGGAATTGAGAGGTTGGTTTAAGAACGTTAATATGTGATAGCATGATTTGCCTGTGTATTTGTCGTTGGTATTGCATGTCCAAACCTAATGGTTACCTATTGAGCCTAAACTGATTGGGGTGTTTAAGATCTCTATCACCGTGTGTTCTCAGAAGAGTGAGTTAAGTCTTTGTTCATCCTAGGATTTAGTCCCTAGAATGATTAGCTCGACCACCATGTGAGGTTCACCCTGTTTGTAGGACCTCTTAAGACTCTCGAGAGCAACCATTTTTGCTCTTTGATATTAATCTTTTTCCCATAGCTCATTGCCCATCTAGTTTTAGGGCTAATAGAATCCCTACCCGCAAGTAAACTGTACCAGCCCCATGATGGTTTAGCTCCTCTTTTAGCAACCTAAAAGTCGTAGTGAGGGAAAAAAATCCCTTTGAAAATTCTACTCCAAGGCGATTGTGGTTTCTAAGTCTCCATGCTTCCTTTCCAACCATCACCTTATTGAAAATGACAAGATCCCTGAATCCCAACCCTCCTTCTCCTTTACGGTTCTTAAGAATATCTCATTTTCTCTAATGAATACCATAACTTTGCAAGTTTTGCTTCCACTAGAAGTTGGCTATATTTTGCTCTATAGTTTTGGACACTAAGATAAGAATCTTCAAAATAGACATGGTGTACTATGGAACAGTTTGGACTACTATTTTGATTAGGATTTCTTTACTAGCTTTGGAAAATATTTTTTTCCCTTCCACCCCTTTAGCTTCACATTAACTCTCGCTAATATCCAAGCAAACATTTGCTTCTTAGAATAACCCCAATCAGAAGGAATCCTCAGGTATTTTCTCATCTTTTCAATGATTGGTATCCCTAATGCTGAGGCCAAGTTCCTCTTCAAGTGATTCGAACAGCCCTTGCTGAACAAAACCCCTTATTTTCCCAAATTTAAGGCTTGACCAGATGTTAAACAGTACTGGTTTGGGACACTTACCAAATTTTGGTATTCTCTAATAGTTTCATCCAAGGAAAAAAATTGCATTTTTCGCAAGTAACAAATGAGAGAGGGATGAGTACTGTTCAATTTGAAACTATAACGACCTAGACCTACCACTCGCAAGATATTGTTCACTTTGGACACATAGTACTCACGGTTTTGTTCTTTCGAGAGCCGTCCATATAACACCCAAAAAAAGCGTTTTGCAAGTTAAAAGGGACTCAACACTATATAAGCTAGCCTAAGACTCTCTCCCTAAGCAATGTGAGATGGAGAATTGTGCACACTCCTTCAATGAGACGTCACATACTCTCCCCCCTCAGCGGTACTGCGTCCCCGCTGTGTACCGCGTGCATCAATGAGTACCTATTGCGGTTCACACATGCTGTCGAGAGTCGGCTCTAATCCCAATTATAAAGACTTGAGCCTACTCTTCGCAAGATATTATCCACTTTGGACACATAGTTCTCACATTTTTGTTCCTCCGAGGATCGCCCATACAACCCCCAGAAACGCACATTACAAGTTAAAGACAAACTCAAGCCTTATAAGCCAGCCTAAGACTCCCTTCCTTAGTGATGTGGGACAAAGAGTTGTGCACACTTCCTCAGCGGGATGTCATATACTCCTCCCCTCAGCGGCACAGCTTCCTCGCTATGCACCAGTGAGTGCCTACTACAATCCACATATACTTTCGAGAGTTAACTCTGATACCATATAACGACTTGAGCCCACCACTTGCAAGATATTATCCGCTTTGGATACACAGTCCTCATAGTTTTGTTTTTTTAGAAAACCCCTAGAAAAGACTTATTGCAAGTTAAAGGGAAGCCTAAGCCTTATAAGCCAGCCTAAGACTCCTTTCCTTAGTGATGTGGGATAAAGAGTTGTGCATACCCCTTTAGCAAGCTGTCACATACTCTCCCCCCTCAGCGGTACAGCGTCCCCGCTATATATTGCGTACACCAGTGAGAACCCAATGCGGTTCACACATGCTGTCGGGAGTCGGCTCTGATACCAACAAATGTCACATCCCAATCCTTAAAGAAAAATGGCATGATATGGCCATTTTTTTAAATCAAAGGACGCAGCCTCAAACAAAATTTCAACAAAGACTTGATATCCATATATATACAACTCCATATACATTTGATAGAAAGGTCACAAAAGTTAAAGTCCATCTATCAAAGCAAAAGAGATACCTATATAACTCTTCACATCTCGCTCGGAATTCACCAACTATATACAACTTATCTAAAAAAGGCATATACCCCCACTATCCCAAAAATCTTGCAGCTAACGTTCGCTCGGTCCTATCTGCGACTTACCGATGAACTTGAAAGATATTTGGAATAAAGGGATGAGCAACCACAACTTAGTGAGAAGTACAATCTCGTCAAAGCGAATCAAGAAATTACTATGCATTTATCAAAGTTAAATATCAATTATAATAATAACAAACTATCAATAGTCTAATACATTGATTAATCTCATTAAATAAACTTTCACTCCGAGGGTCGCCCATACAACCCCTAGAAAACGCGTCTTGCAAGTTAAAGGCAAGCCCAAGCAGTATAAGCTAGCCTAAGACTCTCTTCCTTAGCAATGTGGGATAAAGAGTTGTGCACATCCCCTCAGTAGGATGTCGCAAAAACCCTAAGAGTACCATCTTCCATAGCTTTATTCAATAGG
Source organism: Psidium guajava (assembly GCA_016432845.1). Classification (NCBI taxonomy): domain Eukaryota; kingdom Viridiplantae; phylum Streptophyta; class Magnoliopsida; order Myrtales; family Myrtaceae; genus Psidium; species Psidium guajava. The sequence goes on from CM028228.1 coordinate 39,881,009, forward strand.
GAGGAACGCGTATTGGCCATAATTATAAATAGGCAAGGGGAGAGGGGGTCACCTTGTCTAATACCTCTGGTAGGTTGGAATTATAGGGAAGATTCCCAATTGATCTCGATACTAAATGGGATTGTTGAGTTGCACCGTCTAACTAGTGTAACCTATTGTTGGTTGAACCCTATCTTTAACATGTCAGAACATAAAAAGTACCACTCGACCTTATTATAGGCTTTTTGCATGTCTAGTTTTAGCACCGCCTAGAACTTCTTCTTTTCTGTCTCTTATCCTCAGCTGATGAAAGGCCTCTTGGACAATAAGGATATTATCATGAATTTGCCTTCCATTGACAAAGGCACTTTACTCTAGGACTATAATTCTTAGGAGCCATCTTTTCAACCTATTAGCCATGACTTTTGATCTAATTTTATACCTAAAATTGCATCTAATGGGGCGATAGTTTGTGACTTTGGGGATTATCACAATATAAGCTGTGTTCAGTTCAAGTTTTAAGTTTTAGGGTGCCCATCTCGAAAAATTCTTTGAATAACTGATATACATTATTTTGAGAATCTTCCCAATGTTTGTTTTTAGTTTAACCATTGAAACCATCCGAGCCTGGTGCCTTGGTGGCTCCTAGCTAAAAGACTACCTTTTTTTTTCACTTTCTAGATAGAAACCATGGCCATTAGAGCATCATCCATCCCCCTTTGGGGCATTCCTCCAAAATTGGCAGGAAGTTTTTAGGGGGCCCACAGATGCATAAAGCTCATCATAATAATTCTAGATATACTATTTAAGTTGGGCTTGGTTTCGAGAGTAGGTCTGGTCGCTAATTCACAGCATAGAAATTTAATTTCTCTATCGCCTCAGAATGGTTGTTGCATGGAAGTATTTAGTATTTTTTTTCTCCCCTTTTAAGCTAGTTAATTCGAGACCTCACCAGAGAATAAGATTCTTCATGCCTCCATTGTTTGTCAATCTTGGCCATGATAAGATTAGATGTTTGCCTATCAAAAGAGCTTTTAGGATGATTAGAAATTTCTGTGAGTCTATCTTTCAGGAATTATATTTGAGCACTAAAATTAGAAAAATTTTCTATTGTTCCATTTTTTAGAGCAATCGTGACTTTCCTGATTTTCCTAGGGAAACCATCCTCCACACTACCCTGCCCATTCCAAGCTGCCCGAATGATTTCTTTACATTCCTCATCCTCGACCCAAAAGGCTTCAAATCTAAATTCTTTCTCCTCTTTCTTGACGCTAGATAAAGGTTGAGAAGGATGGAGCTATGGTCCGAGCCTATAGAAGGTAAGGTATAAGTATTAGCATTAGGAAACAACACCATCCATTTCATGCTGCAAAGTGCTCTATCTAATCTTTCCTTTTGCTAGTGCATCTCCTTCTCTTTTGTTGGATCAAGTGAAAGTGCACCCCTTATTCTCGGCTTAAGTACACTACAAGTGTCAGAACTTGTGTATGGTATTCACTTTAGTACTAAAACTTTCAAAACAATCATTTAAGTGCAAAAAAACTTTTAAAATGTTCACTTAAGTGTCAAATTTTTTGAAAAACGATCATTTCAATGCCAAAACTTTCAAAACGATCACTTAAGTGTCAATTTTTTTAAAAAAAACTATCGCTAAATATTAGAAGGTTAGTCTTCTAATAATTCTATTAACTACTGATAATGTATTTTTTGTCTCCATCAGAAAGACGAGGTTAGGTCTTTCGTGAGCCACAATGGCTGGTAAATACTGCAACATAAGGGGAGTACCCAACCCCTGAACATTCTAGCTTAAAAGCTTCATATAATCCCTGGTGACTTTATTAAGGCTTGCCACCAAAGCTCATTCATTCCTTCCCTCTGCTATCATAATTGGGATCTCGAGGAGCATGTCCTCATTGATAGAAAACCCATTGGCTGCCTGCTTATCTTTAGAATTTGCCCTTTTCTACTTCTTTAGGGGATGAGGTTTGACTCATTCCATGTTCATTTTAACCTGGGATGGGGAGAGATTTCTGTTTGCATCGACAGTTACTATTATTTAGGTCTCCATATTGTTCTACATGCTATTTGGTTTTTTTCCCTACATACTATCTTGAGATGACAATGTTGTTGCTACTCTTGGTTTTGGATAGGGTGTGCCACTAGCCAGAGCATACCTACGGATTTTTGAGATTGTCTCTTCTTTTTGGGTATTATGGGGTTCATCATGATAGTAGAGAGCTTAATATGGGCTAGGTGATTTAGTTTCATCCCTTAATCAGCCCCAAAACCTGTAGACTTCATTCTTTGCCACCTCTGATTTTTCAAAAGGAACTATTTCGCGGTCAGTTGTACAGTGACCTATACGTCCACAAGACAAACAGAATTTAGGGAGTCTTTCATAGTGGAAGTCAACCCATAGCTTCTTCCCCCCTAAGGTAAGAATCGTTTTAGATTTTAATGATAAGTTCAAATGCATGTATACTTTAGCCTTGCCTATCTTACGAGGGTTGTTACCTCTGGCTTCAATTTTAATTTCAAGAACGTCTCCAATTTTAGTAACTACATCATGTATGACCTCCTCCAGAATTCGACCACAAGGGATACTCGAAAGCCGAACCTAAAATGAGTTGTGGGTAAATTTGTAGCAATGTTCAGGGATATTCAGCTCGCATTACTTGAGGATGGGAAGGTTCCTTGAAAAACACCAAGGGCCTTTTTCGAGGACTCGTCTCTTCTCAAATTCTATTTTAAATTTGAAGGAAAACAAGCTGTCATCTCGGGCTGCACACTCAACTCCCTCTACCTTCCATGCTTTCTTCATAGTGCTAATAAATGAGTGGAGATTAACTTTAGGTTTAGATAGGAGCCTTCCATAGAGGGTGAGATTGCATTCCATTACTTTTACCACAGGTATATCCGCTTTAACTACTACCTCGCCTTTCACTGCCCACAAGTTATCCAACATATTACATAGTGCAGTTAAATGCATTTCATCATCATTTGATTCCCCATAATACACCCAGGTACCCATTAGGGTAGCACACTCAGAAGACAGCACATGATAAACTATAAAACCTAGAAACTAACTTATTATTTGGCAAGTGGAAAGGATCGAAAGCTAGAAGACCTAGTGGGGGTAGTCGATTAGAATGCCCGACTAGTGAAAGAGAGACTAAAAATGCATAGATTCGAGAACAAGGAGCAAATCCCTCTAGAGATATTGTGACCCACACATGGCAAGCACCGACAAGGGGAGAGCTCATAGTTGCCAAGGGACAAGAAAGGATTTAAGGGGGCTCGAGGGAAGAAACTAGGGCAAAGATCAGCCCGAGCCTTCATGAGATGTATTAGTCATCTGAGGTTGGGGTTAGGAGAGAGGGAGGGGGTATGTGTCAATCATGATGAGGTTAGGGGCATGAGAAGGGAGGTTTATAGTCGTTGAGTACATAGGGTTTAGGGTCTACTATCGCTAAAAGGATAGGGAGAAGCTCTCCAAACGAAGAGAGGTTACCCACTTAAGTTTACTCGACTCAAAAATTGTGTTGTACATGGGGATTGGAATGGTAAAATGTGACACCTATTGCAATTTCGTGGACCTATAAATGGAAAGTTTTGGGTGAGATGGGGATGCTCCAACGCCACATGTTTTGAGCGGGTTTTGAATGTGGAATGGAATGATCTCATGCTTACCATTGGAATTAGCCCTGGAGCTGCTTAGTTCGACACTTGCCTTATTGGGGACAATATGCATGCGCTTGGCATACCTGGTTGTCGAACTATTTTCTCCATCATAAGAATCAGCAGGCTTCCTTCAATCGAGTCTTCGCGTGAGTTGTCGAGGGTACAAAAGTATGCTCCGATCGACATGGTCGATCAACCAATCGCTTGAGTTGTCGCTTATTCAATCGAGAGTCGCCTAATGGATGAGCTCAACAGTGGTGACGAGTTTCGAAGCAAGAGGAGATGATATTTGCCACCTACTTGGAGGCCACATTTTATCGTGTTTGGTAACCCATGACCATGATGTTTGAAACATCTCATGCTATTGACACGATCCGATTGTTCTGTGTCTCAGGTGAACAAGTTTTTTCATACTCGTGTACCTTTGTGAGTGGAGTTTTTGGTGTCATCATGGTGAGTGAGTGATGTAGAGGGGAAAGAAACAACTGGATCATGGGAGTGGCAGGATAGTTTGTACTAGGATGCCACCATCCTTATAAGGTTATGGCAGATCGAAATCTATTGTTGTGCCTAAAGTATTATACTCGTCTTACTCAATGTAATGAATGATCCAATATAGGAAAGTCATTTGCCGAACTGTTCTACAAAGCAAGTAGATGAGGATGGCTGACCTGGCTTGGCTTGTTAGGCATTGCACGGGCTAATTTCGTGACTAAGATCTATCAGTCCGTGACACTATAGTCTACTGATCTCATTATTTGGTTGTTTCTCTTGAACTCATCCACGTTTAAGCTTGTCGTATCTTATCTTTGAGCATGAGGAAACAAAATCTTATTAAAGAGCTTCAAACTGACCTCATCCCTCTTTCCTTGTTTGAATATCTTGGTGTTGGAGAATCTTATAATGCCAGCCTAGTCTTAATTTCTCTTTCTTTTTTTTTGTGCGAAAAGTGAGTGATTTGAAAATATTTTCCTATTAGAATGAATGAAGAAATTTTTTTTCATTGTCTATAAAAATATTTAAATATAAATTGTTGTCGATAATGAAAGCTTTCTTCATTGACTAACAATTTCAAGCGATAAAAGAGTTCTTTTTAGAAAAATATTTTTTAAATTACTCATTTTTTCACGAAACAAATGGAGTCTTGATTGATTGAGAATGGGTGTGTTTGTTTCATGAAAAATCAAAGATTTAAAAAATATTTTTCGAAAAATAAACACTTATATCACTCATAAAAATATTGAAAATGAATGAATGCAAAATATTTGTATCATTGACAAAAATAGTAGGCATAATTTTTTTTTATCGATAATCAACATATATTTTTTGTTAATTTTTCTAAGAGATATAAGCATTTAATTTTCTATTCAAATGTTGAAATCCCAGTACCCTTCTCAAGAAACTATTCTATTCACTAGCCTTCAACATAATAAACATAAAAAGGATATCAGTTGATGCCTGCTGTTCTTAAATAGTCGAATTTAAAAAGCAGGTTTGTCTTTCTTTATTGTCTATTTTCGAAATTTGGTAACGTAATAGAAAAGTATAAATTTTTAATATATTAAATTTGTGTAGTACAGATTCGGAGTTTCCAACTTGAAGAAAGTTTTAAGCCATTTTGCTCCCCGTAACTTCATCCTTTGAACAAATTTCCTTAAATCCAATTGAGGATGCGCTCTAAGAAAATTCCAAAAAAGGGTAAAAAAATGTTCTCATTTTCTTAAATAATGATATAAAGTGTCATTATTATTTCAGAAAAAGGTATGATAGCATTTTCTCCATTTACCTTTTCTATTTATTGTTATTTTTTCAATTTTTCTTTATTTTTTTCCCATTTAATTTTTGTCTTTTTTCCTTTTATTTCCTTTCTTCCTGCCGGTGGCCAATATCAAGTGATAATCGGCCACCGGTGAGGCCAGCCCTCTGCTCGCTTGAGTTAGGCGAGGCCGGCCCTCACCAGATTTGGATGAGGGTCTTGCCAACTCGCCTAGCAAGAACGGAGGGGAAAAAGGAAAAAAAAGAAAAGAAAACATGAAAAGGAAAAAATAAAAGAAATTTAAATGACAAAATTGCCCTTAGTCAAGTCCTTCTTTTATTTATTTTTAAGCTATTATTTAAAAAAAAAAAGCACTTCGAACTCTTATTTAAAATTTTTCCCAACTTTTATAACTGCATTTGAAACACATCGCTGTTGCGCCACCTTCGTCAAAACCATAGTCACACGACCATCACCAACAACCACTTGCCGTCGTGGTGTCGCCTTTCGGCAGTCGCTATCGTTGCTCCGCCACCTGCGTGCTCGACAAATACTACGGTTACCCCTTAAGTATTGGCCCCAACACTTTGGATTTTTGCAGCCGTAACTCCGGAGACAGCCGCCACCACGCTAAATGTCATTAGTAATACCCCCCCATCCCACTAGCTCATCAGCTCTCGTTGCAAGAGATCCGGACAGAGATGCCCTCCAAATCTCGACGAAGGCATCGACGCCAAGGCTATATCAAATGCGGCATCGAGATTTCGATAGAGCAAGGATGGACCGATGGAGGGCATGTCTTTTAGTTGCTGCCGGGGTGGCGACGGCGAAATCGACGGTCTTCCAACAACGGTGGCGGTGATTATTAAGCTATAAAGCCAAAAGAAAAGAAAGAAAAATTTCAGCGATTTCAATATTAGGGAAACAAATTTTCACGATACAAAATCATTCGCTGGAAAATTTTTGAAACAACATCGGATATTAAAAGAAAATCTAGGACGTCATTGTCCCCAACCATTTTTTTTTTTTTGCCCCCCACCAACGGTCATCACTGTCATCTATTTATTATGGGAGGTTTGACCACGGCCATGGAGAAGGCACGCCAGTGAGATTTTCCGAAATAAAACAGAGGGAATATCTGCAGGCTTTTGATTTGGCTTGCGAGAGTAGCTAAAAGATCTTCCCCAGGTTGGCAAACGAAGGAAGAGAGAGAGAGAGAGAGAGAGAGAGAGGAGAGAGAGAGAGAAGGGGAACCCACGCCATCGTCCTCGTCGCCTGGCCGCCGTGGCCGAGGGGCGGCGCGTCAGACGCTGTCGCGATCAGTCTGCAAGAGAGAGAGAGAGAGAGAGAGAGAGGGGTCTGGTCTTTTCACTGAAGAGTAGTAGGTGGCGCCCCTCGGGACCCGACTCTCTCTCTTTTCCCTCCTGCGGCTGTGCAGTCACTGTGAGCACAGCCTCCACAGTACTTTTGCCCTCGGCCTCCAACTTAGGCGGACGTAGCTCGTTGCAGGCCTAGCACGCACCTTTTGCTCCCGTTTGTACTACACGCGAAGTACGTGTACGTTTCGATATGATGGATGGGCGGGAAAGCTTTGAATCGCCGATCGAACTTAACCTTCTCCATCCGCAGATTAAATGTGTTCCCCTGCAGCCTTGAGAGATTGAGAAACGACGTCAAGAGGAATGCAAGTGATCTGATGTGATAATAAAGAAACATGTGACCTTATCGCGTTTGAAAACAGTAATTGATTTTGATATTTATTCATAATGAGTAATGAGTTGGGTTAGCCTAGGCAGCTCACTCATCCATAAAACACAATAGTATCAAAAACGAAACTTTATATATATAACCTTCGAATTTAGGCATAATTTCTCCAAAAGTTCGAGATCGATAACCTCGTTGCCACGGCCAAAACAATCGAGATGCTAGCGGCCTGGTTAGTTAGCGCGCGAGGGTTGCCATGACCAAGCAGGGTTGCGTGAGTCTTGCTCGCGACTAGAATCGAATTGGTAATCTTATGGAGTACGGGGGTCACGCACCCCGATGGTCTTTTGTAATCTTGCGTTCAAATGACCTAACATTATGTTCAAAAGTACCTTCTTGTGTGCAAACCGAATTAAAATCCGCGGGAAAGAGGTCGCGTAAGTTTAAAGAAGTCCGAGGGTGTCATGAGATCATAGATGACCATGTTGTCATGAGAGTGATCTAACGACTAAAAATTGTACATTTTAATTCGACGCGATAAAGTATTTCTCATCCACCAATTAACAATTTACTTGCTAAATCCTAATGTTGCTAAGGGTACGCACGGTAACGCTTTAGAAGAAGTATTTCTATTATCAAAATGTTCTAAGAATGCCTTAAAAATAGAAATGCATTTGGTAAAAAAAAATAGAAACAAGAAATAAATAGAAGTACTTTTGAAATAAAAAAAAATTAATTCTCCATTTTCGAAACACTGTATAGAAACACATTTAAAATATTTTTTTAATAAATAATTAGAAATACTTTCTTGATCACATGCTCTCTTTTTCCCGTTCTTGCATGAGCAGTTCCTCTCCGGATCGCCAGGAGGATTCCGGCGAGGACAGCGAAGGTGATCGAGAAGCACTGGACTTCAAGATGCGCCCCCCCCTTTAAAGAGAAGGAGAAATTTCTAGGAAAAATCCAGGAAAACCTCGATCATCACCGACGTCACCACATCGGCATCGAACCTCGGCATTAGGAAAGCTCCCTCAATCACCTCCGCAGGCTCTCCGCGCCTTCTTCCATCGGAATCTTCGAAGAGGAAAGGAAAAAAAAAAGCTCAGAGATCAACGACCTTTCCCCACCGCCGATCCAGAAGGCGAAATCTGCAGCAATCAACACGCATGCACACTCAGAAAACGCAGAAATTCTCAATCGCGAGGCGAAGATACTCGGAGAAATCAGATGCGGAGAGAGAGAGAGGGCCTGGGCCTGGGAATGGGAATGGGAAATCCGAATCGATTGGAGATGCGAAGGAGGAGAGGAGAAACGGGGAAGAATCGTGAAACGGCAAATGGGGATTTTTTTTTTTTTTTTGTGTTCTTCTCTTGTGGGGGAAAATCTTCCAGTTTCTTGCCAAAAAAAAGAAAAAAGAAGGAAGAAGGGTGCTCTGAAGTGTTTTTCTTTAGTTAACAAGAAAAGGGAAAATCTTAAACGAGAAGGAAAGCCTACGGTTTTCGGTTCCCTAAAATCGAAACATTCTTTGTCAATAACCAGGGACATCCAATTGCCACGATAGCTACACCAAACTTTGTATTTTTTAATTATATAATCGTATTTTTATCTACTAAAAAATATTTATGTTTGACTCATAATTATAATTTTTCTCATTTACGAAAAAATATGTTTCACGTTCTCGTTGTTCAATTCTAATTCGTCTTCTCTTTCATTTTTTTTAATTTTTAATAGTCGATCTCTTTCATATTTAAAAAGTTAGGAACAAAATTAAATGAAAAAAATTAGAAACAAATTTTTTTTGCGGTTGCCAAATGTGTTTTTGTTCCTTTTTTGTTTTGAGAACAGAAATTTTATGCAGTTATCAAACTTGTTTCTCTTCTCAGAAATCATTGCAAGAAACATAAATGGAAAAAAAAGTGTTTCTGTTCCAAAAGTTGTTTTGAGAATAAGAACGTTACCATATGCAGTCTAAATATCCGGTCAATAATATCAACATATATATTTTGTCTTTGAATTCGTTCCAAATTCTCTAATTTTATTTACTCAATTTTTTTATTTTGTAAGATTCTTTATTTCGACCAAAGAGGGGAAAATAAGAAAGGGGAGGAGGGGGCAAGATTCGTACGCTGCCTTTGAGATGATAATGCAAGAGATGTAGGTGTATTAACGAAAAGGCTTGATTAAGGATGCAACAATCTAGTCTCATCTTAACTCATGCATTGACGGGGTTTATTAAGATTTTGTGCAAATGTTTGTATTATCGGCCATAATAGCTCCACGTCGAATGCATTGGGTTGACCTTATAATCCAAAACGACTATGATTAAATAGTTTTCGAACTTTGATTCAATATGTAATGTGCCTCTTGAACTTTATTTTAATGTGAAATGTCGACTCTGATATTTTAATTTGTTCAATATAATCTCTAAACTTTCGATACATATTAAATATAGTTACTCGATTGTACAAAAATGTTCAATGTTATCCATGAAAAGTGAGAGAACACGATTTCATCTTCATAATTTCCATGAAATTTTACTCAATAGCCCTCTCAAAACTCCATCAAGCAATCAAATCAAATACAAAAGACGTCACGTCTTTAGCCGTTGATCCTCTTTGTGAGAGTCATGACTAATGTTTTGAAAATCAAATTGTTTTTTGTCGTCTTCAAGAATGTTCGATGGCCAATCCTCTAAACTGCCATTTTAGAAAACAAGATAGGATCTTTTTTTTTGGGGTCGAATGATAGGAAGTATTATGGTGACCTAAAAATCGAGTTTTTAGGTTAATAGATTATCAAATCAATTAAGTGAATTAACTAATCTAATTTAACCTATCTCAAATTCTATCAATTCGCAACTTAAGTTATTTAAATGCAAAATATTTTCAATAGGAGTCGCTACTAATGTTTTACGATAAGTTGATTATAAACATAAATAAATAGTGAAAGAATTATTCTATTTCTGGAAACTAAAGATTAAAAGTTCGGGGATTTGATTATATTAAATTTTCAATAAATGCCATTTCGGTACCATTTTATTTCATGAAAAATTTCTCAAGTAACTTTGATTAAATTTTAACCTAAGTCACTAACAAATGTTATCATTTGGGTGCACAAATCAATGAACACAACAACTAAAAGTCAATGGTTTGCAAGGAGCATGTGCTAGAGAATTATTATTTTTTTAGATTTTTATTTATGAAAAGGTAAAGAACTAAAATATATGCAATACATGACATGAATGATTTTTTTTAATTTTCGGATTTAATTACAACCCTAAGTAAAACCATGCCAAAATACTTTATTTCTCAAATATTTTAGGATTTAAATTGCCCTAAATCCTAACCTATTAGATGAAGTATTTTTAACATGAATTACCATTTTAGAGATGAAATTTTAAAGGAAAATGCAATATAACCTAAATATTTACAAGATAGATTAAATATACAATTATCTACCTAGTGATAATTTCAAAATTGATTTTTTTTAAATTTTCAAATGAATTTATTTCCTAAAATAGAACCATGTCAACATAACCCTTATCTTACCTATTTTAGAGTTTAAATTGACCTAAAACCTAATATATTAAAGAAGATTATTTTAAACATAAAATTATATTTAAACATGCATATTGTATCCTAAAAATACAATCTAATCTAATTATTTACAAAAGGGTTAGATGCTAAAAGATCTACATGGTTCTAAATTTGAAACATGCAATTTTTAAAGATAGCATCATTGTTTTTTTTTTTTTTGATAACCGGGGTGTCCAGCCGTGCCAGCGAGCAAAGATAGCATCATTGTTGATCTTCATGGCTTACAATTTTCGTCATTGTCAGTGTATGTGTTAGATAAATAGCACCTAATTTTCTTTTTTCTTGTCCTGTGCTCTCCAAAATTCTACCCCAAAAAGATTGTCAGGAGGAAGACCTGAGTAGTATTGCCAGGAGGAAGGAAAGCGTCGGAACCAATTGTCCAATTGCGCACACAAGAATCAGAGAACTGAAATCCACGCCGATGAAGGTGAGGTACTGAGTTATGGTTAACCTGCAAGAACACATCATTAACAGGTTACGCTTCATGCACAATGCCTTGGCGGACCCAAAGAGGAGAGAATTGTCGTTTCTTCTAATTCGTGTGGTGTCCCTTTGAACAGCTCCATTTCGAACTGGTTCCCAGTTGTCAAACTTCAAGGTTCATGTATTGAGTCTATCTTTCAAGAGCTAACGATCAGCAATGGCTGATTAGTCGTTGCTTAAAAGGGAAGTCAGACAACACATACGTCTCACTTGTTTCAGTACTCTAATTAGAACTTTTCAAATCACTTGCTGAAAAGGTTTCGGTAAGATTTCTTCGTACATCTAGCAAACAGAGGAGGCGAGAGACGGGGAGGATTGGGAGAGAGAGCAAACCCAGTTAGACCCAAGAAGAAGAGACGGAAGAGTAAAGTCGGGGTGATGACTGCCTCGTCTGTCCTGCAAGCCAAAACATATAGACAACCAGCGGCAGCAAGCACCCCCGGGTCAAATTACAATGTGCTTTCATGGGAAAAGATTCGAACACAAAACACACACACACACACACACACACAACCTGTCTCTGTGGAAGAACAAGGAATAAGGGAGGAGGATGAGGGAAGCGAGAGCGTTCGTGTAGAGGACGAAGACAAAAGGGCTCATGCCGTTCGACATGGCCGGGTCAGCCAAGATGGTCAATCCAGTGGTGCATCCCTCCATGATTGCCATCACCACGAACTTCGCCACTTCCATCTCTTTACAGTCCCTCGTCGCCTCCATCTCATCCCTCATCACTTCTCTCTCTCTCTCTCTCTCTCTCTCTCTCTCTCTCTCTATATATATATATATATATATATACCTGATAAGACAATGCATTCATCCTCTCTTGAAGTTTCTAACCAAGAAGAGACGAACGAAACAATCTCAAGATCAATACATAATTCAGGCTTCCATCCATGTACACATGTCTTGCTCCCACGGAGAGAGTGGACCTCCATTGTCCATGTCCTTGGCCTATATCTGAGAACGACCACACGTTAAATATGAGAGAGAGTGAAGGCGACCCTTCGAGGAGTTGTGAGGATACGGAGAGGGGAGAAAATTCTACTCGTTTGCGCAGTCCTTCGAGGACGTTTGCAAAATTTTGTCCTCTTGCATGAAATAAATGACGTAGCCACATGATTTTAAAATGGATGTTGTGAACTTGAAAATCTGATAGTACTGTTAATTATTTTTATTACACAATCTCCAATTCAATGAGTGCTTTATAAAAAATACGCGATAATGATATTTGAATTTATGATTGAAATTATATATTTGGTGATAATATTGTTATAGAAGCATTTTCCTTTTAAAATTACCTTAGTGTTTCTTTTTTTGTCTTTTATTTGGTTTTGGAAAAGATGTGAGCACAGGTGTTTAGGGGCGAGCGGTTCCAGGTTCTGGGTAGGTTTCACCTGGAATCTAAAACCTACCAACTAGTACAGGTTCTTTATTTTTCATAACTTGAAACCTACTCTGTATACTCTGAAACCTGGAACCAACCCGGTCATAGGTTCCAGGGTTCGGTTCCACGGTACCCGAGAACCTACCAAATAGTTTCAAATACTTTCACATAAACTGCATAGATTCCATCAAGACATAAATTGTAAAAGTTTACCCATAAACACATAAGCACAAATTCCTTCAAGACAAACTCAATGGATCTGTAGAAAACGATGAGTACCTTGAAAGGATTTGAGAGACGAAGTGAGACCGCACTCCCCAAATAGTAGAACTTGAAAAACTCACAAATTGAAAGACGGAACCTGAGATCAGAGATCAACAATGCATATAAAACTCACTCTCTCTTTGTCTCTCTCCACACGTGCCCTTCCACAACACTTTTCCATCACTTCTCGTCCATAATTAAACAAAAGTTTTAGTAGTAAACCAAGAAAATTCAAGCTCTCTCTCCCCTTGAAAACAAGGAAGAAAATTCAAGATGGATGTTTTAAGAACAGCATATCGTTTCACATCTTACTATTACTTGAGGAATGGCTAGTATTGGGTATGCACTTAGAGAACACTCCCCGCAGTACAGATGAACTTTATTGTCCAATCTTCCCATGGTTAGGACAAACTTCCCAGCATTTCCAGGCAACTCTGCTAATGAGAGTGCAACCCTACCATCGGTTTTAAATCCTCATATATGGATTCCAGAAGTGTGAAATTGCATTTTCCTATGACAAACAAGCAGTTTGGCATATAAATTGGAGATCAATGATGGTTAACAATCATAATTACAATAATCACAAGCTTGTGCTTTTATTATTTTGATGAGCGCCAATAGAGTGCTTCATTTAACCAACTTTCCACCTAAAGCAACACTCCCATGTCCTTCCTTGCAAATCTCTAACTATCAGGTTTGTCCATTCACCTAACAACCTCTAGAAAACAATATAATGGAGATTAACCCGCTAGATAGTAGATACCTGTCGTGCAAAATTAAACAGAGAGATAGACAAAGGAAGTGGAAAAAACAAAACCTAAGATTGGAGTGAGGACAGAGATAAGAAGAGGAAAGGAAGTCAAAAGCTCGAGTTTCTCAAAATCTTACTTGATAAACCACCTTGGTCAAATCTTGCTGGAACGATCAGTTTTGGTGGGGAGGAGGGCGTTGGCGACTCGGCAAGCAAGACAAATTTGGGGACATCGTCGGAGGTTTGGGTGCCGAGGACGAGGCAGTTGACAGCGAAGGAAGGGTCATCATCGTTGAAGGGCTGGGGAGGGATGGCCGTGTGGGAGATCATTAGTGAGGGAAAACTTGACATCGATGAATTTGGCCAATTTACTTGTTGTTGGGAGGCTTCAGAGGAAGAAAGAAAAACAAAAAGTTAGAAACTGGAAAGCCTAGTTTAGGGTTTATATGTTCCGGTTCCAGTTCCGGTTCGATTCTAGAGTAGAACTAGGAACCAGAACCGGAATCAGAATCGACGGTTCCTATAAATGTGGAACACAGACCTAGACCTTGTTTTATCAGAACTGGAAAGCGGACCGAAACTAGTTTAGGGTTTATATAGCTACACCAAACTCTGTATTTTTCAATTATGTAATTGTATTTTTATCTACTTAAAAACGTTTATGTTTGACTCATAATTATAATTTTTTTTTAGTTACGGAAAATATATTTCACATTCTCATTGTTCAATTCTAATTCGTCTTATCTTTCAATTTTTTTTTTATTTTTTTAATAGTTGATCTCTTCCATATTTAAAAAATTAGGAAACAATTAAATGAAAAATTAGAAATAGAATTTTTTTTGCAGTTGCCAAATGTGTTAATATTCTTTTTTTTTGTTCTGAGAATAGAAACTTCATGCAGTTATCAAAATTGTTTCTTTTCTTAGAAATCATTGCAGGAAATAGAAATGGAAAAAAGTGTTTCTGTTCCAAAAGTTGTTTCGAGAATAAGAACGTTACCATATGCAGTCTAAATATCCGGTCAATAATATCAACATATATATTTTGTCTTTGAATTCGTTCCAAATTCTCTAATTTTATTTACTCAATTTGAGAAAAGGCAACCCTTCGAGGAGTTGTGAGGATACGGAGAGGGGAGAAAATTCTACTCGTTTGCGCAATCCTTCGAGGACGTTTGCATCAACCTTGTCCTCTTGCATGAAATAAATGACGTGGCCACATGATTTTAAAATGGATGCTGTGAACTTGAAAATCTGATAGTACTGTTAATTATTTTTTATCACACAATCTCCAATTCAATGAGTACTTTATAAAAAACATGCGATAATGATGTTTGAATTTATGATTGAAATTATATATTTGGTGATAATATTGTTATAGAAGCATTTTCCTTTTAAAATTACCTTAGTGTTTCTTTTGTTGTCTTTTATTTGGTTTTGGAAAAGATGTGAGCACAGGTGTTTAGGAGCGAGCGGTTCCAGGTTTTGAGTAGATTCCACCTGGAACCTAAAGCCTACCCACTAGTACAGGTTCTTTATTTTTCAGAATTTGAAACCTACCCTGCATACTCTGAAACCTGGAACCTACCTGGTCACAGGTTCCAGGGTTCGGTTCCAAGAACCTACCAAATAGTTTCAAGTACTTTCACATAAACTGCATAGATTCCATCAAGACATAAATTGCAAAAGTTTACCCATAAACATATAAGCACAAATTCCTTCAAGACAAACTTGATGGATATGTAGAAAACGATAAGTGCCTTGAAAGGATTTGAGAGAGGAAGTGTAACCACACTCCCCAAACAGTAGAACTTGAAAAACTCACGAATTGAAAGACGGAACCTGAGATTGGAGATCAGCAATGCATATAAAACTCACTCTCTCTCTATCTCTCTCCATGTGTGCCCTTCCACAAACACTTTTCCAATCACTTCTCGTCTATAATTAAACAGAAGTTTCAGTAATAAACCAAGAAAATTCAAGCTCTCTCTCCCCTTGAAAATAAGGAAGAAAATTCAAGATGGATGTTTCAAGAACAGCATATCGTTTCACATCTTACTATTGCTTGAGGAATGGCTAGTATTGGGTATGTACTTGGAGAACACTCCCTCGCAGTACAGATGAACTTTATTGTCCAATCCTCCCATGGCTAGGACAAACTTTCCAGCATCTCCAGGCAACTCTGCTAATGAGAGTGCAACCCTACCATCGATTTTAAATTCTCATATATGGATTCCAGAAGTGTGAAATTGCATTTTCCTACGACGAACAAGCAGTTTGGCATATAAATTGGAGATCAATGATGGTTAACAATCATAATTACAATCATCAGAAGCTTGCAAATAGAGTGCTTCATTTAACCAACTTCCCACCTAAAGCAACACTCCTATGTCCTTCCTTGCAAATCTCAAACCATCAGATATATCCATTCACCAACAACCTTAGAAAACAACACAATGAAGATTAACCCGCTAGATAGTAGATACCTGTCTCGTAAAATTGAACAGAGAGATACACAAAGGAAGTGGCAAAAACAAAACCTAAGATTGGAGTGAGGATAGAGATGAGAAGTGGAAAGGAAGTCAAAAGCTCGAGTTTCTCAAAATCTTACCTGATAAACCACCTTGGTCAAATCTTGCTGGAATAATTAGTTTTGGTGGGGAGGAGGGTGTTGGCGACTCGGCAAGCAAGACGAATTTGGGGCCATCGTCAAAGATGTAGGTGTTAAGGACGAGGCGGTTGACAGCAAAGGAAGGGTCATCATCGTCAAAGGGCTGGGGAGGGATGGCCGTGTGGGAGATCATTAGTGAGGGAAGACTTGACATCGAGGAATTTGGCCAATTTACTTGTTGCTGGAATACTTCAGAGGAAGAAAGAGAAACAGAAGGTTAGAAACTAGAAAGCCTAGTTTAGGGTTTATATGTTCCGGTTCCGGGTTCGATTTCAGTTCTGATTCGATTCTAGAGTAGAACTGATAATTGGAACTGGAACTGACGGTTCCTATAAATATGGAACCAAGAACCGGACCCTGTTTAGCCAGAACCAGGAATCGGACCGGAACCACAGGTTTGGTTCTCCGATTCTCGGTTCTACACTAGACCCATGCTCACCTTTACAGGTGTTGGCAGTTCACATTCAAAAAGGTCTTATCCCATGTCTTTGAGCCCGCCAAATTTGCTGGTTTTTATTTGACTTGGGGGTTGAACAATCACGAGATCCGTTTGATGTTTAGGAAGAAAATGATAGTAATCCTTACACTTTGGCTCAATATGTAATGCAACTTTTAAAATTTTAATTTGTTCAATGTGATTTTTCGATTTTTAGTACATGTTTAGTTTAGTCCATACAATATATAAAAATATTCAATTTTGTCCCTGAATTTAAATTCATGGAAGGACAATAGTGAACATTTTAGTATAAGGATTAAGTTGAATATGTACTAAAGCTGTGAGGATTATATTAAACAAATTAAAAGTTCGAGAACCGCATTACACATTATGTCTAAGTTAACGATCGTTTGTGCCATTAATTTTTTTCTATCTTTCTCAAACCCAGCGTTTTGACACATTATACATAGAGTAATCGACCATCTAACCTAAGTATATCAGATTAAGATGAGCTCCTTCCTCACCATGACATTTCCCTTTGGCCATTTAAGCCTAAGTCATCAGCTAATTAATCGCGATTCTTTGTGCTTGACCAAAAAAAAATTCATGATTCTTTTTGGACTTAGCAGGGCACAGCGATTTCTCTGTGTCCTCCATAATAAAATCCAAAGGATCTGAAGTCGAAATATCGGTCACAAATGAATTGAATAGAGGAAATCCTATACACACTCGAAAGAGCAGACATGATTATGGGTTTGGTTCCTAGCCGAAGTATATAATTACATGTCATTTGAAAGATGAACTTCTCGTTTCTTTTTCTAGTTTTTTGCATTCTTTGTTTTGCTCCTTCCTTGTCCTTTCCGTGGATGAGTCGGTGCCTCACCTTAATAGGGGAGAGACCATAGATGTCAGTAGTAACCCCAATTATATGAATAAGAAAAATCAACTCATACTACGAGGTTCTCCTGTATGATGGGCATCATAGGTAACTAGGTTCACTTCTCATTCTTACCCTTTGGAAACCCTAAAGTACCTACTTGATTTGGCTAAGAAGCCAACGAACAATTTTTGTAGAGAATACAAAGTCTTCCTCATGTGCGACGGAGTAGGGCAACGAGGTTGAATACAGCTAAAGACCACACCGTAAGTATCTTCATTTTAAGGAACAAGAGACAAATGCAAAGTTATCAACCTCTCAAAGCCATTAAAAGAGCCAGTTTGTTCGACGTACACAGAAATGTCTGGGACTCAACAAGAATAGTGGGTAAGATAAGTACACTGTAGGAAATACTAATAAGGCTGTATAAGACTCAGCATGATCGTGTCTCCCATGTTTTGAGGATAGCTCCACACAATCTATATTAATATGACCAAGGAAGCCAGTCTATAGACATTTCGGAAAAGAATAACGGATGTGATAAGGAGATAAAATATAGCTTTTTATTTAGATGGTCAGTAGATGCGATAGCATTCATGATAAGCTGTCACTATACGATAAACTTTTAGACAGAAAAATACATATCCTTCAATAACACAAAATTCTTTTGAAACATTAACAGATTCACTATTTTTTCATCACAGAAAAAGGAAACAGGGAATGTGTGCATTATCACAGTTATATGTATGATTACACATGCATGCACAATTATACAAAGCCTAACTGATTGGCATGTTAAAAGAAAGACAGCTTAAAAGTTGGTATTGACCACAGTTGCATTGATCTTGTTTTAGGATGAGTGTCTAGATAGAAATCTCTTGCTTAAGACTTAACCAACGTTGTGCATACAATAAAATTGGCCAAATTATATGTTCATGCCTAATACCTACTCTTTCGAATCAAGGGCAGAAGAGATACCAAAATTGCCTTCTCTGGCTTGGAAGCGGCAGAATTGATATCAGTTGGCTTGTCAAAAGGAGACAGCTTAAAAGTCGATATTGACCACAGTCGCATTGTTCTTGTTCTTTAAATAAGTGTCCGGATAGAAATATCTTGCTTAAAAAATCCTGCTAAGACTTAGCCAATGTTGGGCATACAAAACAATTGGCCAGATCAAATATACATGCCTAATACCTGCTTTTTTGAATCAAGGATAAAAGAGATACCTAAATTGCCTCCTTTGGCTCGGAAGCGCAAAATTGGTATTAGTATGTTGAAAATAAAAGGGCAAAAGAAAAGGCTAGACATTATATTGATAGAGGGGAAAACACCCCTAATACTTTATCTTTCAAGAATTAATTACTAAAGCTACTTCCTTTTTCAATAAGAAATGTTAGCCAGGACAAAGATTCCGCAAAACATTCAACTTAAACAAAAGTAATCAAAACAATCTAATTCAAAAAACTTTTCCTCTGCCCAAACAATCTATTTAAGACTTCTACGCAGAACGAACCAACATTAGCCTTGTTGGGATTCACGTAGCATGCATAGGCAAAAATTAATAATAAACATAGCGGAAATAAAAATCTATACATGCATCTCTAGAAGCATTGTTCGTGCGTTTCAATCAAAAATTGAATTAAATGAAGAGGGTTAAACATATTACCTCTTGTAGCGTGCTTGAAACAGGTTGGTCTAAATATTCTCCGGTACGAGTCACACAAGTGCTAGACCTCTAGTTTAGATAGAGCACCAAATGTACGACGAATGGAAGAAAGACGATGCAGAAAAACTCCGCACTTGATTATGCTAGCAATCTTGTAGTAGCAATTCTCCACCTTCTTGATTTTTCGGGTTAGTGTAAGAACAAAAAACGTAGAGAGAATTTTCTGGTTTTTTCTCTAACTTTCTTGCGCTCGCTCTTTGAAAAATTGCACACGATACTCCTCCACATCTGCGTCCTTTTGCAAATTAAAACCTTGGAGGTGCAATGCACTACGCGCACGATTAGGAACAGTTGTGATCGTGCTTGTTGTGCATTTTTAGCACAAATGAACGATCAGCCACCGATGATTGTGCATTGCACAGGTCAACACATGGTCAATATGGTCAGCACAAATGCACGATTAAAACCTTGCTGATCACGTGCATTCAAATAATTGAATGCGCTTACCTTTTTTTATATACAAATATAACACATGTGCTGACCATGTCCATTGCACGCACATATTGATGTGCGTGCAACATAAAAAATATATAATTATATTCATAAAATATATATAATTTAATAAAAAAAAAAGATAATGCGATCACATGCGTGCATTTTGGATACATCAATATGTGTCCATTTTAAGAGTGCATGCGCATCATATGCACGTATGTCCATGACCAAAAATAAGAATAAAATTAAATCCAATTTAATTTAAATTCAATTCGACTAATTCGACAGTCGTGATTGTAACATATTTGCCATATTATATTTTTTGTTCAACGTCGTCATGTATTGGTTAAGGTGTGTGACATCTCTATGTTCATCGCTGAACTGGCGGTAAGATAAGCACTAACACATGAGTACTTCCAAGAGAACTGATTGTCCCAATCAACCACTAGGTCCTATAAGTAATGAGTGATATCAAGCAATATGTCATGCCTACCTAGACAGTGTGAATGTTTTAAAAACATAATAAACCTATCAGCTTTAATTACAGTGTAATTTAATCCCTATGTCATACTATGTCTCGATTGAATAAAGACCATGGAATATTTGTCAAGCCACCAATTCGATCATATGCACAAATCTAATTAATATGCATTTGTACAAGACATAAACATTTTATTCTCGGCTATAACCTCGGCTGAGGATTTTAATGCATTGTCATAACTAGATTGCACAGGACATCATACCTTGCATAGAACAAGGAAATAGATTCCATCTTATGCACACATGTGACTTCGTATGCGCATGAACTATAACCATCAAGTACAGAGACGGATCAACGAACTGCCAATATATGTGCTTGTGAACCATAGCTATCCAACATACAAGTCAACACTGTACCTCAGATCTAAGGATTATTTACACAAGACTAGAGTATGAACGATTAGACATTGATCACACTAAAAGCTTCCATTTTGATAATCACTAAATGCATGTCACGTTCAGTGAACTTGTCTGGTACAAGCACCTGTGTTCCAACTAGGGTATCACAATACCCAATGACTCGTGACTCGTCATTCCTTTAAGTATCCAATACTTAATAGCAAAGTTAAAAACACACCAGTCTCAATAGGATCATTAATATCCATTCAATGATCCATTGATCGAGAACAGTTTAAAGATTTAGTCTAACTGTGAACCCACCACACATATTCTTGATGTCTCAAGAATAGGTCTGGTCAAAACTGGTCTTATGGAATTTATTCTCATATATAAATAATTGGGAATAAACAAGTCTTTACCATTAATTCAATAATGAATTGAAATACAATCAAAATGTCTAATATATAACATTTACATAGTTGCTTTAGGGTATATATTTAATAATCTCCCACTTGCACTAAAGCCTACTTGTCTAGTACGTCAAATCCATTTTTGTTAATGTGTCTTTCAAAAGAAAACTAAGGCAAGGCTTTAGTAAAGGGATCTGCAATGTTTTCTGCTAAGGCAATTTTCTACAAGGCAATATCACATCTCCAAACTATTTCTCTGATAAGGTAGAAGTGTCTCTTAATATATTTGGACTTCTAGTGAGACTTTGGTTCCTTAGCTTGAGCTATTGTCCCATTGTTGTTGTAAAACAGTGTAATTGGCTGCTCAATGGAAGGAACTACTTCAAGTTTAGAAATAAACTTTTTCATCCAAGTGGCTTCCTTTGCTGCTTCACAAGCGGCTACATACTCTGTCTCAGTGGTGGAATCAGCAGCTATGCTTTGTTTGGAACTCTTCCAACTAACTGTACCACCATTAAATATAAAGATAAACCTAAATGTACATTTATAGTCATTAGGATCTGATTGAAAATCGAAATCAGTATAAGCTTCAACTTTAAACTCTCCTTCTTTAAATATCAAGAATAAATCCTTAATCCTCGTAAGTACTTAAGGATATTCTTGACTGCTATTCAATGTTCTTCCACTGGATCAGACTAACATCTACTAACAATGCTTACAACATGCACAACATCAAGTTTAGTACATAGCATTGCACACATTATGCTTCCAATAGTGGATGCGAAAGGTATCCTTGACATTCGCTCTCTTTCTTCAGGAGTGTTGCGACACATCTCCTTGGAAAGGTGGATTCCATGCCTAAGAGGCAATAATCCTCTTTTGGAACATTGCATGTTAAACTGTGTTAACACTTTATCTATGTACGTAGATTGTGAGAGGCCAATCAATCATCTCGATCTATCTCTATAGATCTTAACACCTAAAATGTAGGTTGCCTCTTCTAAATTTTTCATAAAGAAATTCTGTGATAAGAATAATTTGATTGATAATATCATCGGAACATCACTCTCAATCAAAAGTATATCATCAACATATAGAACTAGAAACACAATTGCGCTCCCATTGAGTTTCTTGTATACATAAGGTTTATCCAGATTTTTAATAAAGCAAAACAATTTGACCACCTCATCAAAACGGATATTCTAACTTCTAGAGGCTTGTTTGAATCCATAAATGAATCTCTTAAGCCTACAGACCTTTCGGCTTTTACCATTGGATTCAAAAGCCTATGGTTGTTCCATATAAATGTCCTTCTCGAGGAAACCATTTAAAAAAGCTATTTTGACATCCATATGAAATATCTCATAATCAAGGTGCACAGCTATAGGCAACATAATCCAAATAGATTTTAGCATGGCTACAGGTGAAAAAGTGTTGTCATAATCGATTCCTTCTTTTTGATGATATCCTTTCGCCATCAATCATGCTTTGTACATTCCAACTTAACCATCAGTGTTCATCTTTCTATTGAAGATCCATTTGCAGCCAATTGGTACAATACCATCAGGCAGATCAACTAGAGTCCAAACATCGTTGGAATACAATGAATCCATTTCGAATTTCATGGCTTCTAGCCATTTAGCAAAATTGATGTCTGACATCGCCTCTTCATAGGTGTTAGGGTCACTCAGCTAATCACTATCATTCACAATGCATAGTGACTCAATATCTTCAATTGAGTGTGTATAATGAATAGGTAGACGAGACGTTCTCGCATTCCTCCTAAGAGGTTGTATATCAGAAGCTCCCACTAAATCAGAGATCGGTGTCTGGACTTGGTTATTTGGTACTTCATAATTTTCTTTTTGTAAGACTATTTTCTGTCTAGCATCACCATCCTAAACGAACTGATTCTCCAGAAAAGAAGCATGCCTACTGACCAAAATCCTTTGATCAGGGTGAAAATAAAAATAATATCCAAGAGTCTTTTTTGGATATCCAATGAAGCGACCTTGTTCAGACCTGACCTACAATTTCTTTGTTCTCAGTTTCTAAACGAAAGCTGGACAACCTCAAGTCTTAATGTGATTAAGAATTGATTTCCCATTATGCCATATTTCATGAGGCATAGTTGAAACAGATTTGGATGGCATTCTGTTCTGTAAATATGCAACTGTCTCAAGAGCATATCCCTAAAGGGATATAGACAAATTAGTGTAACTCATCATAGATCGCACCATATCTAATAAAGTACGATTTCTTCTTTCAGATACACTATTATGCTCTAGAGTTACAGAAGGTATCCATTGTAATAAAATGCCATTATCTTTAAGATAATTCAAGAATTTGATACTAAAGTATTCACTTCCTCAATCAAATCGAAGAGCCTTAATACTCTTTTCTGTTTGTTTCTCAACTTTAGACCTAAATTCCGTGAACTTTTAAAAAGATTCGGATTTATACTTCATTAAGTACAAATACTTATACCGTGAATAATCATCGATAAAGGTAATGAAGTAAGAATAACCATCTCTAGTAGCTTCATTAATTGGTCCACATATATATGTATGTATCAATCCCAGCATGTCAGTAGCTCGCACACTATATCCTATAAAGGGCGCTTTGGTCATTTTTTTTAGAAGACATGCATCATAAGTTGAGTATAGTTGAAAATCGATTAGATTAATATATCTATTATTACTCAACTTATTGATTTTGTCTTCTCCAATATGACCTAATCAAAGATGCCAAACATACTTTGGATTTGGCCTCTCTCTAGAGCGTTTAGTTATGGCATTTACATCATGATTATTTTTCTTATCGACATTGATAATCGCACTACCAGACATTGTAATGGTATAAAGATTATTGATTAATAAGCTAGAATCAACACACATTCCATTATAATAAATAGAATATACATCATCAATAAAAAAAATCCATAATTCTCTTTACCCAAACGAGGTATAGAGATGATGTTTCGAACAACATTCTCGTAATGCAAACAATTCTTTAAAGCCAAAACATGTCCAGAAGAAAAACAAGAATGAAAAGTCCTTATAGCTAATGCAGTAACTCTTGCTCCATTTTCAAGTGTTAGGACAATCTCATTTCATCTAGCATCCTGCTTATTTTCAGATTCTGCAAAGACATACAAATATGTGCGGTTATAGCAGCATTTAAAATCCATAAGTTGGATTTAATACTAACCATCATGTTAGTTTCAATAAGTATAGACATCATACCTTTACAAGGTTGGTTCTTAGGCTTCACCTTCAAGCTCGCAAGATACTTCTTATAATTCCTTCCTAGTGCCCCACGACACCATAATAATGATATTTCCCTTTTTCAACCTTGGAATTTGGTTGCACAGTACCTTTCATAGGCCTATTCCATTTCTTTTTCTTTAAAATAGTTTTACTCTTTGAAGAAGAAGCCTTAGCCATAGTTACCATATTAGGCTCTGTGTTGTACATTTCCTTCTCATAAACTACCAACATGTTATGTAACTCAGTAAGAGTTTTCTACATCTTATGCATGTGAAAATTTTGTATAAAACTATAGAAGGAATCAGATAAAGATTGGAGGATCAAATTCACAGCTAAGTCATTGTCCATAACTAGATTCAGCCTTGCCAATTCTTCTATGTGCCAGATCATTTTCAAAACATGATTATTAACTGATGATCCCTCAGCCATCCCCATGCGATACAATGCCTTAGATATCTCATATCTAGAGGTTCGACCATTTTTATCAAAGAATTCCTTTAAGTGCAAAATAATCGACTTAGCATATTCCATAGCTTCATGCTTCTTTTGAAATTCATTATTCATTGAAGTAAGTACTTATGACCTAACTTTTAAGTCATCATCATGCCACTTATCATAAGTGACACATTCTTCTTGGGTCCTATCCTCAGGAAAAGAGGTTGGCATCTTTTCATCAAACACATATCTGAGTTTTTTTGAATTGAAAACAATTCTCATATTCCTCACCCAATTGGTGAAATTGGGTCCAGTCAAACAATTCCTGTCAAGTATTGAAGTAAGTGGGTTTGAGTTAATCATTTTTCAAAGTAATAAATATCTATGCAGAAAATAAATTATTAGTTGTTGTCTTTCAAAGTAATTATTTTATTTTGGCCTTTAAATGAAATAAATACTCCCACTAAATTTATATTCGGATCCCATACTCATCAAAATGAGAAACGGCAATATTTTTTAGGTAAAGACTTCTAGTGGGGATTGGAGTCCCACCAGCCATAGTTTACCTCACCTAGCAGTTATTGATGTTTTATGAACTTGGTGAGTAAATCAACTTATTCAACCCATCATATACGAGTCCTAATCATAACTTCGGCCCCTTAGCTTTAATAGCATTATGAGAAGTGCTTGATGGATATAATTAGTTCTTGCCTGAAATCAAATATGGGGAAATGGGAGAAAAGTAGAAAATTTGGACTAGTTTATACTAAAAAATCAAAGAGAGTAGAGGGACACTTAGTTTCAAATCTGGGATGAATTCTTGATTTATGTTGATCGATGAAGAAATTGATGATGATAACCCGCTAGCTTTAAACTCCCATCATCCTCAAAATTCTCTCTCTCTCTTTTTGGTATTTTTTTTTCTCTCAATCTCTCAAAACCTTCTCAAACATCCAAAATTTTCTCTCCCAAAAATTTTCCTCTCAAACTCACTTCTTCCTCCTTTTATAACCTATTCATCCATCTCCCATTCTCTATTCTAATTTCTCCACTAACTCTTCTTTTTGTTATTTGCAAGATAATCCTTCAAGAGTTAGGTATTTACACTCTAGTCCCTGAAAATACAGAGTTTGGTGAAGTGGCATATCCGTGCATTTAATAGGAGGGAGAAAGGTTACTACTTCTTGTTTTTACATAGATTCAAGACATTGATAAAAGTAGATAACACCCCCGCAAGGGAATAAAACTTATGTATTCTTTCAGGATCTGCTTGGCTTCCTTTGCGGGTTTTCCGGTGATCAGCCAGTTTTACTCCAGATCTGATATGCATCGACCATGTTCAAGGCCTCGTGATCACCAGCTTCGAAATACAGACTCCGTGTGCCTTACAGCCCTGATGCTTTACCGATATCGAACTGGTTGATTATGGCGAAAGGATCATCGTCAATGTCCGCTTGGTGGTGATCTGTCCCCTCTTTCTCGGAAGGTATTGATGCTGATCCAGTAGTATTGGTCTTTTTGTATCCTGCTCCAACAGAACTTGATCCTGTTATAAACTGGTTCAACTCACTTCTTAAATGCGCATTTTCAATCCTCAGATCATGCATTTCATCGAAGGTGAGGAGGCTATTGCAGTTGGGGCAGCTGGCAGAGTCAAAAACCTCTTTATACATTTTGTTTTCCGCTCGGAGGTTTTCATTTTCAGCTCTTAGAAACTCGGCTTCGTTGTGTTCGTGGCGAGTCTTCATTCGGGTTGGCCTATTTTGAAACCAGAACTTGATTTGCAAAGGTTCAAGTCCTAGCTCTTGACTCAGTTCCATTTTCTGTTTGCCATTTGGCATAGGGCATGTTCTGAAGAAATCCTCAAGCCTTTGTACTTGCTCCTTAGTATGGCGACGGTAACGCTTCTTTTGATCCTTACAGTTGTTGTCCTTATCTTTACTAAGATCTTGGACGTCGTCGGCGGAAGGGCCAGGCTCCATGGGCTCAATCCCAAACATGGCTTTGAACTCTTCCTCTCCCATATTCAGCAAGTAACGATAGCTCTCAAGAGAATTAGATTGAGACATCTTCGATAATTCCTCAAAACTTGCTAACTTTTCTGGTGTTTTCACTCTCTCTAAATTTTTCTGAGCGACTGTGTATGATTCGAAACTCTCTTCAGAGTTTTAGATGAAGATTATTAGAAGGACGCCTCCTTTTAAAATTTAGACATGTATGGTTTCTCCTGAGCGTTCCATCTTTCTCAACCTTTCTTGCGTGTCTCTTGCTCGGCTTGTCTTTTCTCGTCTTTTCCTAGTGGTAGGGCTCTCGTTGTTATCTCCACCATCGATCTGCTGGCAAGTTCTCCCATAAAGACGAATCCCATTTTCCTTGTCACCCACTCAAGTCACATTTCTTTCTTCTTTTTCAAAGTGGTGGGGTCTTGTCAAATTTTTTGCGGAGATTTCGGATTTGTTTGGCTCGAGGTCGCTGTCTGACGGGGATTCGAGCCAACGGGGATGGTGCCAGTAGAGAACGGTAGATAGGGAAATCTTGACTAGTTGATACTGTCACTACGATATCAATATTTACTTCAAAACAAATCACCATCTTCGCATTCCACTAGTCTGTTCCACCTATCTTCTCCTTTCTTTCATATTCCGCTTGTCTGTCTTGATTTCCTCCTTGATAATGGCCAATCTCCCTACCTACATCTTCTCGGCTGACGTTATGTTCAAATAGGAGAGGCTCTATCATCTTCTTGGCAGAGGTTTTGTTTACATAGCCCATCATCCGAGTGTCGAAGCTGAGATCCTCAGTCTGTTTAGGGAGATAAATGCTTCTTTAGTCGAAGGCACCAATTTGGAGAGGGAATACAGGGCGCTCCCACACGTCTTTATCAACTTTCTAGAAGCATGCCGAAATACCCAGGAAACGGTTACCTTAGCCTGCGTCGCGAAGGCCCGCTACCAGGATCGATCTGAATACTTGGAGTTTGCAGAACGTTCGGTTGCCAGATACAAAAAGGTCGTCAAGTCTGCTGATGAACGGGTGTCGCTCCTGGTTCACGAGAGGGAGAAGCTGGTGGAGCGCCTAGCTTTGAATCAGACTTATTTTGAGCATGACCCGAGAGACGTTGTGATGAAGTTCAGATGTGAGTGGCTGGAGGGAAGGCTCGACGATCTAACAGCGGATATAGCTTTCGAGAGGGACCTAATCAACAACTTAAAACTCGCCGTTGAACACCACGAGATGAATGCAGCCAAGTACAAGGAGAAATGTACTCGCATGTTCTTCAAGCTTGTAGATCTCGACTCCCAGGTCGCTCAGTGTAGGCATAGCATTAATTTCATGGAAAGCCAGTTGAACTCTTTTGTAATGCTTGTCAGGGCTCAATTCGGCTTTACTTTTCCTCCCCAGTGAGTTGTTGTAAAACTCGTTGATGTATGGAATGAAAGGAATATTTCGCATATTTGTGCTTTTGTTTTCCTATCATCTCTTTGTTTCCTTACAAAATCAGAGTTAATACAAATATCTGTCTTAGTTAGGATCAGAGCATCTTCTGGGAGGACTTTTTTCACGTCATATGAACCATCATAGATCGGTGTAATCTTCTCTTCCGGAAGAGGGACTGTTATGCATAATCTTTGTAAGGTCATTCACCTCTGCTAGTTCTAATTCACCTCTATTAATCGTACCTCCGAAAAAAAATTCACAGTGAGCGTGTCCCTGCCTCAACTGGCAGGATTGCCTCAATCATATCTTATCTTGATAAATGGTGACTGTAAAAATGATAATACACAACCTAACAGATAAAGGCAAGACGCCATCACTCCTCTCTGATGATGATATCGAAGATATGAAAAAAGGATTCGGCGGTGGGCCCCACCGATCACAGTAAAACCCACAACTGGTCATTATTACCGTTCTGACCACTCGGTTAGTGTGCCAATAAATAAACCTGGCCATCTGTTTCGTGCCCCCACTATGCCCATGCGCTGTACCTTTCGGCATCAACTTATTGGTGTCGGCAGAAATGATTGTGGGCCATGCTTATTAATAAAACACCAATCTTCTAACATCCTCCACATGGTTCGAATC
The DNA here is from genome assembly GCA_016432845.1 of Psidium guajava. Taxonomy (NCBI): domain Eukaryota; kingdom Viridiplantae; phylum Streptophyta; class Magnoliopsida; order Myrtales; family Myrtaceae; genus Psidium; species Psidium guajava. The sequence goes on from CM028228.1 coordinate 39,909,827, forward strand.
CGAGGGAGTTAAAAAGCAAGCCTTTGGTGGATTTAATCAAGAGGGCGTTGCAAGGTCAGATTAATATACATACTTCATGGATTCTGATAATTTGCGTCTTTTCAACAAGAATACAGGAATCCCTCCAATACAATAAAAATGCCCCCGTGTCTAACCCGAATACATTCACTATCACATCAAAGTACATAGCCTGTACGTGCTCAATAATGGACATGTTTCCGACTCAGGAGAATTGGCCTCTTCATATGCCCCTAGGGTTAATGATTTCTTCGCTTGCCCCCTGATTGTTATCACCGACGAGCCCGATTTTTCTCCTCCCCAGGGTACCTATAATTCCCTCCAAAAGTAAAGGAAGTAATTAATATGTGATCCAAAAGAGGTCGGTCCATGATTTCTAGATTAGTCCAATTTTATTTCTTAGGAAAACGTGGTAAATTCTTCAAAAAGGATTTTCTTGCAGATTTTACAAATTAGAAAAGATGTGATAAAATCGTTTGACATTTAGCAAATTTACCGAAGGAATCTTTTTTCTTTTATCAGAATGAAATTTCAAGGATAAATTCATTAAGAAAATCTTTTGTTTATTGAAGCCTTAAGGAAAATTGTGACAAACTCTTTCATTAATAAACAAAATTTTTTCTAAGAATTTTTCATGTTCAATTTTTTTTTTCAAATGGGATACCAATTTAGTTTTTATTTTCTTTTGAAAAATGACCATGATATTAAATTTAAAATTTCACTGAATCCTAACATGGACCGACCCAAAAATAAATACAAGATAAGGTTAGAAAACTTACTTCACTTTGAAAGAAATACCATGCAAATCATATAGACATGTACATGAATCGTGAGTTTAAATCTTAGCCTATCTATTCTAAAGGCTGACAAATTGAAGCGAAAGACTTACGGCAAGGCGACAATCTCGCGCACATAATCAAGATTAGCCGTGATCCCACGACGTAACCAGGATTAGCCGGGCCTTCTCACTTCGGCTTCTCGAGCAAAAAATTAAAACCACTGCTTTGGTAATCTTACCAAGCCTGAGGCATAATTTTTAAACACATTTTTGAAAAGAGGGTCGGGATTGAATCTGGGCTAACTTTCGACGTCATCTCATGCCGAACGCTAGAACCAAATCACAATACCATCCTAAAACTAGTGGCCCAGGTCCGGCCACGGGACGTGTGTGATGTAGTGCTAAAGCGATTAAACATGCACAACAGTTAAATGCAAACACCGCTTCAAAAATGTGCAAAAATTAAAATTCAATTCCCATACACCAAACCTGCAAAACAAAGGATTAGCTAAACACTCTACCCCTTATAACTCCCATCCTGCAAAACCATTTAACACCTAAAAGTCAGAATCCACCCAATTCAAATCAAATGAATTTTCATGAAATTTTCCTGGCCTAAGTCCTCTAAGTTCTTAAATTTTCAAAAATTAAGAACATGTCTCTAGCGGAGTCGCCAAGCTGTCGCGACCCGAAAAATTCATTTTTTAGGTTAATGGATTACCAGATTAATTGATTAAATTAACTAATCTAGTTCAAGCTCTCCCAAGCTCTACCAAATCGCGACTTTGATTTTTTGTTTAAATGGTTTTAAAATTTGGAGTCGCCACTAATCATTTTTGGTAGGTTGATTAGAAACCTAAGTAAATTAGCGGGAGAACTAAATTACTTTTACGAACCAGAGATTATGAGTTCGGGGACTTGGTTACACTAGTTAATTAAAACTAATGTCCTTTCGGTACCTTAATTTCATGGATATCCTAATTTCAAAATATTAAGTATTTCCCCGAAGCCGAAAGAGGGAGTGGGTTAACGACTTCTGTACAGTACTGCAAGCTACTCATTTTGGGGTTTAGTTATTCAAAAATTAAATTACAGGAAGTGAATGACAATAAATAAAGACCACCAATGGATAGGTCAGCCCTTGGCTTAGCCCTCTCCTTTGGGGTTTAAGGTGCATGAATTTAAATTGCAGAAATTTAAAATGACCTCCAGTGAGCGGGCTTTGCCCTTCACATTCTGGGGTTCAAATTCTTTAAAATATAACAAATTGATTTGACAATTCGGGCCGAAATCCCTCGACGGATCAATTGAAAATTTAATGGCACTCAAGAGCTCGTCAGCGCCAATTTTACACCTCCATGGGATTTACTGTTGACTTGGAGTTGTCCTTTGCCTGACATAAAAATATGGAGAAATGGAGTAATTAAGCAAATATGATTTAATTCACATTAAAAATTAGAACAATGAAAGAAGCACTTCGCTTTAATGGCATTATGAGAAGTGCTTGGTGGATATAATTGGTTCCTGCCTGAAATCAAATATGGGGAAATTGGAGAAGAGTAGAAAATTTGGGCTAGTTTATACTAAAAAATCAAATAGAGTAGAGGGACACATAGTTTCAAATCTGGGATTAATTCTTGATTTATGTTGATCGATGAAGAAATTGATGATGATAACCCGCTAGCTTTAAACTCCCATCATCCTCAAAATTCTCTCTCTCTTTTTGGTATTTTTTTTTCTCTCAATCTCTCAAAACCTTCTCAAACATCCAAAATTTTCTCTCCCAAAAATTCTCCTCTCAAACTCACTTCTTCCTCCTTTTATAACCTATTCATCCATCTCCCATTCTCTATTCTAATTTCTCCACTAACTCTTCTTTTTGTTATTTGCAAGATAATCCTTCAAGAGTTAGGTATTTACACTCTAGTCCCTGAATTTTAAGTATTTACAATTTAGTCCCTAAAAAAGATATTTCTTTATGTCCAAATCTCCTCACAATTTTCGACACACCTACCGCACGTTGAATTTAAGCTCATTTAATTAAAACCCTTTTGTAAAATTGAGTCATTCTAGGTATAATTGGGCCAAGATGAAAATTTGAAATATTAGAGAACAATGTCACAACTTCTAAAAGTGAAAAATGAAAATAAATTGACTCAAATTGAATTTTTTTAGGCCCAATTCGAGATTATGCTCGCAAAGGAATACATGACCCCGAATTGGATTTTTTAAATTTGTGATGGCCAACATGAAAAGGGATTTAAAAGAAAAATATTGACTATTTTTATGTATTTTTGTGGTCTCAAATGCTATTATTTATTAAATATTTTCCTAATTTCTAAAAAATATATTTAAAAAAATACAAAAAATATGAAAAATTATTTTTTACTCAAAAATAGTTGCCTAAGCTTGGCCAAGGCTTCCAAAGTTAATTTTGTAATTTTCTCATTTTTTCTTGATTTTTTATGAAGTTTCGAAAATAAAAATATCGAAAAATACTAAAAATATGGAAAATTATTTTTTGGTCAACATTGGTTCTCTAGGCTTGGCTAAGGTCCCCAAAGTTGATTTTTTAATTTTATGAATTTTTATGGATTTTGTATTAATTTTAAAAGAGAAAAGATGATTAAAAATCAAGTGTCAACACTCCTCTTAATCCTCATAGAATTTACATCAACAATTAACTATGCTAAACTACACTAAAAAAAAAAAGAACGTAGCCTCCATTTTAATAATTACAACTCGAAAAACATGTGTAATCATCATCCATTCATCCATACAATAATCACATTGGTTAGGGATTTTTACATGATCACCACCCTTCCACATAAACAATAAATTCATAATTTAATATTTCGAAAGGCACAATAAAAATTTTGCGATGAATCAAATTCATGGTCGAGCAAAGCTAGCCGCATTAAGAAATCAACACCAGCGAAACAAATTTCACGTGCGTAATTCAAAGCGATAGAGCATCGTCACCTCTAGATTTACTACCGTCATTCATTTGCAGAATTCATACGTAAAATAAAACTAACTATAGATTTTGGATTCAAAATTGATTTAGTTCCAATTTTTTTTGCTTAGTTGATTGAATTTATCATATAAAATAATCAACTTTTATGGGCCATGTAAGAGCGAACAATTCACTAAAATCAAATTGGCCATGAGAACGCAAAAATTTCCACGAACCTAAATCAATTAAATGCACGAAAAAGCCTATGGATTAGCTCTGATACCACTATTGGGATTCATATAAAATGCATACGCAAAATTAAGAATAAACGCAGCGAAAATAGAAACCCATACATTTATCTCCAAAGGCGTTGTTCGTGCATTTCGGTCAAAAATCGAATCAAACGAAGAGGGTTAAATAGATTACATCTTGTAGCATGCTTGAATGGGTTGGTCCAAATATTCTTCGGTATGAGTTCCACAAGCATCAGACCTCTAGTTCAGACACACCACCAATTATACGACAAATGGAAGAAAGACATCGTAAAAAAACTCCCCACTTGATTGTGCTAGCAATCTCGTAGTGATAACTCTCCACGTTCTTGTTTTTTCGATCACCATGAGAACAAAAATGTAAAGAGAATTTTTTGGTTTTTTCTCTAACTTTCTTGCGCCCACTCTTTGAAAAATGCACACGATTACTACTCCACATATGCAAGTTTTTGCAGATTAAAACCTTGGGGTGCAATGCACTACGCGCACGATAAGAAACGGTTGTGATAGTGTGCATTGTGCATTTTTAGCACAAATGCACTATTAGCAACCGATGATCGTGCATTGCATAGGCTAGCACATGGACAATATGATTAGCACAAATGCATGATTAAAACCTTGCTGCCACATGCATTCAAATAATTGAATGCACTTACCTCCATGTCCGTTGCTTGCACATCAATATATGCGTGCAACATAAAAAAAATAATTATATTCATAAATTATATCTACATATAATTTAATAAAAACAAGATAACACGACCACATATGTGTACTTTGGATACATCAATATGTGTCCATTTTAAGAGTACGTGCGCATCATATGCACGTATGTCCATGACCAAAAATAAGAATCAAATTAAATCCAATTTAATTTAAAGTCAATCAAACTAATTCGATAGTCGTGATTGCAACATTTTAAGAGTACGTGCGCATCATATGCACGTCGTCATGTATTATTTAAGGTGTATGACATCCCTAAGTTTATTGTTGTGTTGGCAGTGAGACAAGCACTAACACATTAATACTTCCAAGAGAATTGATTGTCCCAATCAACCACTAGGTCCTATAAGTCATGAGTGACATTTAGAAATATGTCAATGTATATTTCTTCTTCTAATTATCCATTGAGAAGAACATTCTTTACATTTATCTAATGTAATTTAAGATCCAAACTTACCACTATTGCTAGGATAAGACGAATTGAAGTAAATCTTATTACAAGAGAAAAAATATTTTCGTAATCAATTCTTTCTTGTTGGTTATATTCCTTCGCCACAAGACTAGCCTTATACCTCTCAATTAAGCTATCAATATTACATTTTATTTTGAGAACCCATTTGTTCCCAATGGTGTAGAGTCCTTTTGGAAAAACAACCAGTTTCCAAACTTGATTTGATCTCATTGACTCAATCTCTTCTTTCATTGCTTTCATCCATTTTTCCTTATCAGGCAAGATATGGCCTCATTTACATTCCTTAACTCATCATCTTCTTGTGAAACAACCATGAAAACTTTTCCTTTAATCTCAAAGCGTTAATAGGGAATGCTTTTGTGAGTTGTTTGCCTAAAAAAAGGTTGAACCCTAAGTACTTTATTTTCTATCATCTCCTACTTGGATTAGATAATGTTATTTTATCATGTGGTTGCAATTGAGATTGATTCGTACTTAATTCATTCTCCACTTCTTACATTGCTCCTATTTAGATCATTGTATCCGATTATCTTATTATCTCGATCTAGGGTCTCAAATAGGGAATAGTCTTCATCTATTTCGTCCATCTTCGAAAAGTTATTCTCTGAGATTATGACATTTCGATATTCAAATTTAGTCACACTTTTGCTTTCTTACTCACCTATGAATATATACCCCAGTATCTCATGAAGATACTCATTTTATCTGTTAGATCTAATTTTTCAAATCTATGATAGGTTTCGTGAGTACAGGCAACACAATCTTAAGGTCTAAGAAAACTCAAGTCTGATTTTTGACTTATCCGTAACTCAAATGGGGTGGAAAAAACCAACTTTGTGACATAAACGATAGTCAACAAAGCATCACCTCAAAAAGTGATAGGCAAATTAGCCTATATTATCATAGACTTAACCATTTCATTATGGTTTTGTTTTTTTTTTTCTCTTTAGAACACCATTTTGTCCTTACCAAAAAAAAAAACACCATTTTGTTGTGGAGTGTATGGGATAGACAATTGTCTTCTATTCTCTTTTCATCACATAAATTTCAGAAATCATCAAATAAGTATTCTCAATCTCGATCGGATCTCAATACTTTTATTTTCTTATCCAATTTTTTTTTCACTAAGGTTATAAATTTCTTAAAACATAATGCTTCGGATTTATGAAAAATCAAATAGACGTATCTGAATCGAGTGTAATAATCTATGAAAGTGACGAAGTAAGCAGCCTTATGCCTTGCTCTAACATTCATAGGACCACAGATGTTTATAGATTACTTACATATAAAATTCGGCTTTTGTTCATTTTCCAAATGGTTTTCTCGTTATCTTTTTTCCTAAACAATGCTCACAAGTAAGCAATTCACAATTCGACTTTTCAATATTGCCCATTAAACCCTCTTTGGCTAACTTATTCATTTGTTATTGGCCAATATGACCAAATCTAGCACTAAAATGGGAAGATGTAAATAGGGAGTAACAAATATCATATTAGTGTTTTCAACATTCAACATAATAAAACCATCTACAAAATAACTTGAACTATAGAAAGCTATACCGAGCACCAAATCTATGTCATTATAATGAAAATTCATACAAAAACTAAGCTTGACTAAAAAAATATAAAAATAAAATTTTAAAGAATCTCTAGAGCATACACTATATCATGTAGGAACAAAGTGCAACCACCGTATATGATTAATTGGCAAGTGTCAATTCTTTTAACTTTCACTCCGGAATTGTTCCCCATATAAATCCAATTCGCTCCATGTGAAATTTGTCAAAACTCCACAAAAGTATTTTTATCTTTGGCTACATGGTTTATGGCCCCTAAGTTTACAATCTATAAAGGATGAGATTTAATTAGAAATATAGAACTTGATACATAACAAACACGTTTAAGTCTAAAGGATTTCTACTTTTTTTTGGCTCGCCACAATCATGAGCAAAATGACCGTTTTTGCTAAAATTATAACATTTTACCCTTGAAATGTTCTTTTTAAAAGGATGCTTTGCATTTTTCATGTTTGTCAAACTTCAATTTCTTGTCAGATGGTTTTGCTTATTTACCTTTTCACTTATTGACCTCGCTAGGATGCTTGCGCTTGGAGCTCGAAGCTCCATGTGAGCTAGAGCCAGCAAAATACATGTTATTTTATGGCTTAGCCTTCAAAAGGTGATCCTCAGCCAGCTCAAGGTGGGGCATAACACTCTTAAAGGTCTTGACATTCTAGTTACAGATCAGGTTAACTTTCATATGCTCCTAACTATAGGTAAAGATTAAATCACTACTTGCACTTGCTGCTTACTAGATAAAGTGTGACCAACATCCTTTGGCTTACTGATCATGTTTGACGTGCGTCTTAGATGTTGCTTCATATTATGCCCATCTGACTTCTTATATATAATGAACCCAATTGTTAGCTACCTTAGCTTGGCGATCGAAATCTTCCCAACCCTAATTTTTAATTCTTCCCACATATCCTTGACATTCTCATGTTGCCTAAATTCACACATGATATTGTTATCCATACTACTCAGCAACTTAAAGTAAGAAGTGGAGTTCTTTTTCTTCCAAGAAGCAAACGCATCCTTATCTCTTATGTGCTATGTAGTGGTTCTATCTTATGGTTTTGTCATAACCAAGTGAAGAGTTTCTAGTACCTCTAACTCTTCCAGCACATTCTGAATTTTCGTATTCTAAGTCTCATAGTTTTCACCATTCAACTCTTGCCTTGCTTGAGCTCAAACACGATATTCTTTGAAGCCATTGCCATTATATTTGATTATGAGGTTATTTAGATATTTCATACAAATTATTAATGCCTAATATTTATGGACATGTTTTATACTAACTAATTATACTAATGTATAATTTCAGATAAGGACTTAGATTCAAAAGTTCATTAAGTTCCTAATTATTGTTGTTGTGACCTAAAACTTCAATTAAAGGCCAACGGTTAATGAATTATTAGGTTAATTAACTAACTTAATTCGAAACCTCCCAAGTGTTATTGAATCGTAACTTGGGTTCTTTTCATGCGAAATTTATTTAATTTGGAGCCGCTACTAATCATTTACGTTCTGTTGATTAGAAACCTAAATAAAATATTTGGAAGACAATACTTTTTTTTTCATGAACCTGAGAAAATGAGTCCAGAGACTTGATTACATTAATTTTGAAAAAATTAGTACCCTTTCAATACCAAATTTCATGGAAAATCCCTTTCGATTGACGATATGAATGAAGTGATTGTCTTCATTTTTTTTAGATTTTCTTTTTTAGGAAAAATGATATGAATGAAAAATGCTATGCAAAAGATGCTTTTTGTTTTGTATTTTTCAGATTAAATGACGATCATTATGAAAACATGCCCTAAAATGCGATATCATTCAATTTAACTTAAGAAAATGATTTCTCAAAGTCCCAACTTAAAAAAAATGAGAGTTATTTTTTGGGGGTTTTTTTATTTAATTAAACAAGAGATCAAATGCAAAGATTTAAACAAAAATAAACAAAAATACCCATAATATATCTTTTAATTCCAGTATTTCTGATAAATTTACTCATTCTCAAAGATCTGGGCTAGAGAAGAATTTTATTCTTTACATCCTCAGAGATGCAAGATAGTATATGGATAATTGTATAGAATAGCATCATCCCTTGTCCCCAAAAGGTAGAATGCGAAATTCTATACTAAATTTTAATCTCATTCCGTAAGATCATGGCCAAGGCATCTAATTTATTTTTCGAAAGGACAAGGCACAAGGAAGTATATATTATGGGCATGATAGACAATGACTCAGACTTGCCTTGGTTTTTTATTTTTATATTTTACTAAAAAAATTCAAAAATAAAGAAGGGTGGCTGAAGATACCATATGGGGACCCACCTCTCCTCATCCAAAGCCAATTTTAATTTGAGAAAATTCACAAAAATTGGATAATTATCCAATTCAGCAAAATTTATCCATAACAATTGGATATCATCATATAATCAAAGATATATGATGATATTTCGGGAATATTTAGGCAACGAATTCAAAAGAATATTTCGGGATAGAGATTCATTACCTAATTCGAATGTTATCCGAAATTCGAAGAGCAATTTTCGAACCACGGATGGGTCAAATATTGTGGATAACCAACAATGGATAGTTGCCTTGCAAGGGGCGTGTGGTTGGAGCTTTTTAACTGGACTCCATGAGCGGCTGCAAATCTGGAGATGTCATCGAGAACTCTCGTGACCTTCTTCTAAAAGTTCAATCGATCATGTCCTACGTTGGCAGACAATAAAGCGGTCCAATATCCTCCTGTACTAGGACACTTGTAGACGTAGCACAAAGAAAAGAGAAAGTGAGAGACTGTCATGGAGAAGGACAAATAAAATAATGGAAGAAATTCATGATTTTTGTTTATGTACTCCGTGGCCAAGAACTGCAATTGCATCTTGGTTTTTGTCTTCTTTGTTACTTTTGTGGTGCTACTGGAACGAGACTTGGTGGAAATTTTAATGCAGACCTACCAATTGCACAAGCAATAATCGAGAAGACGAAAAAGTAGAAAAAAAATTCAAGCGCACTTCTTTCTCCTTGCGTTGCTTTACCCCAATGAGCGTTGACCTCTGTGTGTTGTGACTATCCTCTCTCAAATCTTGATTTGATGACAAATAACCTGTAAAACCATAATAATAAAATCTGCACCAAATCGATGAGTAAAACCACTGAACTAGTGCTGTTTTTGACTCTGGATGACAGCAAAATCAGTCTAAAACAGCAGTGCTTTATTCTTGACAAGCAGTAGAGATTTGGACTAAACGACGGCGAGAATTAGGCACCAACCAGCAGAAAAACAGCACTAAACAGAGGTAAAATGGGCACCAAACAGCAGCTAGAATGCACCGAAATAGTGAGCAAATCGTCCTTGTCACAATACCGAACAGTAGCTAAAAACGTCCTAGGAAAATAGATATCAAGGAAAGAACAATAAGGGGATGAAATTGGCTGATACTACTGAAGGATAGTGATCCCTTTGTTGCCCTTTTGCTGAGGACTCCTTGTCTTTCTTTCGTTTGTGCACGTGAGGGGAGTTCTTGCTCACCAATAAATTTTCCCCTTTCACCTTTGCCTATGTCCACAGATAGAAGCAGACAAAGAAGGCTTCCTCTCTCGTGTGGCGTCCTCCTCCTTTTGCCATGCCTGTTCTGTGTATGTTTCCCACGCACTCTCTCTTTCGCCATCTCCCAATTGTGGCCACGTATGTCGTATGAATGGCCTCCTTTTGTTATGTGACCTAGAGGTATTTATATAATGAAAACCAAGGTCAAACTTTGATGATGCAGGCTTAATTTTTGGCCTTTTTTTATTAATAAACTTTAATAAAAGGCCCTTTCCATAATTAAAATTTAGTGGGCTAAATTAAGCTCAACTCAGGCCTGAATTCCCATCAAATTTTTGGCACATCTCTCTTAGCCTTAGCTGAATTTTGCAATATACTCTAGTCCAATCACCTGTTGAATTAAAGTCAACTCATCACCGTCAATGCAAAATACAATGTAAAGAAAAATAAAAACGTGATACATGAGGAAATACTTTTGGGGGGATAATTAATTCTCATTTTTGTGCAGTATAAATGAAAAAAGAAAAATCAAAATTTAAGTGTCAACAATCGTCTAAGGAACCTCATTTGAAATCATCATTAGTATAACCATTTAAGTAAAATTGAGTTTATTAAAGTCATTAAAACTTTCTCGAACTATCCACTCAACTATATAATGCCACTAAAGCATTATGTAACAAATACCATAATTTTTTCGCAAACAAATCTTTCATGTAAATATTCATATTACAACATTAGTGGGAAATATTTCACGGGATGACAAATGAACTCTAAAACAACATCAGGATTGAAATATTCACAAACTTAGAAACTAAAGGAACTAAAACAAAGTATCAACATCCTCTCCAGCAACGTCGCCTTGTAACAGGAAATGACTCCACATACCGGTTAAAGCCAGGAAAATTACTGAGTTTGCAAGGCACCCTAATAAAAGCTCTCATGTTACCATTTGATCTACATCAGAATGCATTCTGCCTTCGCCAAGATCTATTCATAGTCAAGGGCAATGTCTTTACCGTCCCTATGCTCATGTACTCAGCCAGAAATTTAATCCCAAAACTCTTATAAGAATAGGGGTTGGCTTCCCACAATAGATCTATGACCCAATGTCACTCTATGGGAAGAGCGACTCTCAGCGCTATAACCCTCATGTTGTTTGGCATTATGTGACCATTCCATATGACTTCCTGAATCATCTTGTTGATCATCTTCATATGTGACATCATATCAGCTTGACCATCCTAGTGTCAAAAGGCTAAAGCATTCCTAACTCGTAGGAGTTTTTCTCTTTGTTCATTACCTCTCATGGCTATAGGCGTCTGCATCATTCATGGCATTTTTTTCTATGACAAATGCGAAAAAATGGGATTAATCATAATCAATGGTATTAAAAATGGTAAAATAAATACACCATATTGTAGGAATTTTTTATACAAATACATTGATATCAAAAACACCCAATTGGACGTCACATCCTCATACGAGCCCTCACAAGATCCTTTTTTTTTTCAATGGTTGTTGACACCTGATTTTTGGTAATTTAATTTTTCAAAAATTTATAGAAAATGCATAAAAATTCATAAAATTTCAAAAATTGATTTTAGAAGCCTTGGACAAGTTTAAAAATCATCTTTGAATAAAAAATAATTTTTCATATTTTCAGCATTTTTTTACATTTTTTGGAAAATTCATAGAAGATCCAAAAAAATCTACAAATTTGAAAAATCAACTTTGCACGCCTTGGCCAAGCCTAAGGAACCATTTTTGAATAAATTTTTTTTCATATTTTTAGCATTTTTAATATTTTTTAAAATACTAAAATACTTGAAAAAGTCACAAAAAATAGCATTTCAGACCACAAAAATATCCAAGAAAGGCCAATATTTTTATTTTAATTCCCTTTTCATTTTGGCTAACGAAAATTTGAAAAAGATTGACTCGTAAAAATGGGTTCCTTAGTTAAACATATTCCCAAATTAATTCCAAAAAATCCCTAAAATTACTTTTTAGCCCTTTAAATTTCTTTTTTTTTTACATTTTTAGGGTGGTGACATCCTATTATACTACCTAAAATTACATTTCAATCCAAAATTTCAAGGAATTATCCAATTTTAACAAAAAGGACTAAATTGCACAGGAAAATTTGCAATTTAGTCCATGGTTGCGATTAAAATAAAATTAAAAATTTTATAGGGACTAATTGAAAATATAAGCACGCAACCCTCTAGTTTTTGACCCCATGAATTCATTGGTGCATTAGTTTGATCTAAAATGGTCATTTGGGGTTTGGATTTGACAAAATGGGTCCTGGGGTCAAATTATGAAATTGTTTTTATTTTTATTTTTTTGCATAATTCCTCATATATTTTCAACAATATTCACATTTTCTAATGAAATCCATATCAAGGAATTCAATTTTGGGATTTAATTTGCGAAATTTTGAGTTTTTGTGGGTCAATTTGGCAAATGTTTGAGAATCAGGTCAGTCAGGTCAAACAGAACGTGATCCATGACTCGACTGACCCATCCCCTTCCCGCATTGTCTGCACTTTCATGCAAAGGAGAAGGCCAAAATGACCAAGCCACTCCATGCCACCGTTGAGGCAGCCAGAGCTCTGATCAAGCGTTGGAGTTAGCTTGACGCCGACGTGCCTAATGGCACTTGTCATGGGTGTTGGGCACTTGAGCTTTGAGTCGTGTGTTCTTGTGATAATGAAAATGACAGAGTGAAAGGGGGAGAGAGAGAAAAATATCGTACAAAAACAACGTGAAAAAGTCACATCTCTTTCAAAAGTGTTGATAATTACTATCATCAGTGGACATGGGGTGTAGTTCCATGCATGATCGGCCACTGTGAACCCCATGCACTCCCAACATTCAAATGCAGCATCTCTGATATTTATTTTGTTTTTTTTTTGCTTTTTCCCTCTCTTGAAGGAATATTTTCCGAACGTATTTCCCCCTGGGCAAAGAAAATCTACGATACAAATTATCTTGGCTTAATTCCCCTTTTCTAATTTGTGTTTTGTCTCTCTTGTGTCATCATTTGGGCATGTTGAATTGATTGTACGCACGCGAGTGTTTGTGCCGATTTGTTCTTATTTTGTTCTTTGGCACACCCAATGTGAACTCCCCCGAATCTGAATATATGTTTGTGTATATATATGCCGTTAGTGTTCTTTAGCATGTTGACAAATATTCTCCACTGTCCCTCTCCTATCCTACATTTTTTGTTTTTGTTTTTGTTTTTCCTTTATTAACTCTAGACTGCATTGGATCGTTCAAATACTTTTACCTGTTAGGATAGGGTCGGATGCAACAAAAATATGATAAAATTTTACAATATTCTTAATTGATGTCGATATGGAAGATAGATATAGATATGGTATAGGGTTGGGTGCAACAAGAATAGGATAAGATTTTGCAATATTCTTAGTTGATGTCGGTATGGAAGATAGATATAGACATGGTACCATTTTGCCTAAATGCAAAGTTGTTCTCTCTTTCCCATCCTCAGTCGATTCTCCATCAAGAAAGACCCCACGTCTTTCGCTGTCGATTCTCTTTGTGATAGTCATGATTAATATTTTGAAAATCAGATTTTTCATCGTCGTAAAGAATGTTTGATTAAACTAGCACTTTAGAAAACACAGTAGGAAGTATTAAACACGACCTTTTCGGCATTTTTGCTCATAAAAATTCATCATTAAATACGTTCGAAAGAAATGTATTTTTTTATTTACTTTAAATAAATCCTCAATAGGAGAAACTGAACTTTAGTGTTTTTCCAAAGTCCCAGGAGAAGGAGGGACACGTCATGGGTTATTTTAGCGGCTGATGAGGATTTGGTTCGACAATAAACGAATCAAAAAATAGATCCACAAGTTTCTAAGCAACCACCTAGTCGTGTTGACACCTAAATTTTGATTTTGATTTGTTCATTTATATTGCACAAAAATGATAATTTATTCTCACAAAAAATATTTCCTCATGATTTGCATATTTATTTTATAAATCACATTTGCATCGATTTAGACCGGAAAAAAATTGAGCTTAAATCAAAGAGTCCTAAGCTATTGGAACTCTTCATATTTTAAAAATTAAGAGTTTTAAGCAATTAAAACTCCTAAATTCAGAATTCTAATTTGATAGCTTTAATCTAACCTTACCTTAGCTAAGCTTAATCCTACGGTCCCTAATGAATCCTACTAGGGCTAGGATTGATCTAACTCGATAAATACTAGCCTAAGCTTAGGGTTTAGGAGGAGGCCACATTCATTAAAGACGCAGCAGAATTCCTCCAGGCCACATTCATTGAAGACATGGCAGAATTCCTCGAGGCTCCTCGAGGCCACTCATAATTCATATATGGCTAGAGGAAAGACGGAAGCAGCGAAGACAAGGGCATAAGTGCTCGGGATTGAAGAAGAGCAACAAGTCACCGAGATTGAGAGGTTATCTAGCAAAGGGCAACGACTCCTCAAAGTTCATGCAGTCTCTCGCAATTCCCATGGGAGTTCAACAAAATCTAGATCTTGCACGTGAAGGTTCTAAACCTTGTCCAAGCACGAATACTTCTCTATTTTGGCCTGATTTGAGCTGCGGCTCAAAACCCTATTGTTCGAGGGTGACTTTGAGCCGTTGTTTGGGCACTTTCGATCGACTGATCGTGAGATTTTGAGCTACAATTAGGGATTGAGTTAGTTGCTATCCGGTCCTAAGTTTACCATTGATTTGAGGATTTCATTCACCAGTGTTTAGCCCTGGTTCGAAGTCAATCAGCCCCTATTTTGTCATTATTTTAAGGTCTAATCTCGTTACAACTTGTGTTAGATCACTCGGGTGATTTGGAGCTCCAATCAAGCTCAAAAGATGCAATTTTCAACAGATTTCCATCTTGCGCGCGTGCAAGATTTTTAGCTTGGAAAAGGTAATAATTCTCAATTTTTGATTGCTAAGTTATGCTTGTTAATTTGGTAACTTGCATTGTCGTTCTTAGATCTCTTTGAGCACACTGATTTTGAAATTAGAACTGAAAAGTTTAAACCCTTTTTTCATCAATTCATGGCTAAATCCGAAAATTGACACGTTGCACAGAAATTGTGATTTTCAGAGCGTGTCTAACTTGATCATCAAATTGGATGAATTTGGCTGAATGTTTCTGAGAACTGATGAAATTTATTGGAAAGTATCTTTTTTCGAAAAAATTTTCATAATTTTTAGATCAAATTGGACGAAGTGAAAAAAGTAAGGAAGTTTGGTGAACTAAAGATTGATTTTCGGTACACCCTCTATCTTGGCCGAATTGTTCATTGGTGAAGGACATCCTTGCTTTGAATTTTATCGTGGTGGGTTGAATTGCATTATGCCTTATGGATAAGAATCGTGCTTGATGGATGATCTCTCTCTTGGCTGAATTTACCATATGGATAATCTTTGCTTTGAATTCTCAATTTGTATTGGTTGAATAGCCTTATTCGATGATTTTTCGATGATTTTCCAATGTTGTGGATTATGATTATTGGTTCAAACTTTATCTGATTTTGAGAATATTTGAATTGGATAATATTAGACTTGTTGTGGATAATCCTTTGCTTTAAATGCTTATCTCTAGCATGTGAGTTGGTTGAGATGTTTATCTGATAGTTATCTTATCTTATCTCTTGAGAATTTTCTGAGTTTATTTGGTTTGAGGATAAGATTTGATTGAACTAGATAAATTATCCAAATTTTTTAGAATTATCTGAATTAGTTTCAAACCCTTAAAGATAATTTTCTCAAGCTTGAAATTCAAATTTCAAAAGGAAAGTAGACCCTCACTTCCTATTTTCGATTGCCCCTTGCATTTTTTTCAAAAATTCAATTCAATTGCTCACTTTTGCTTTATTTTTGTCATGTTTGCTTGATTGTTTTCTTTTGTTGTTATATAGTTTGCACATTTTTAAACAAATGTGCCCATAATATATGATCCCCTTGTGCCTTGCCTCTTCGAGAAATAAATTGCATGCCTTAACCATGATCTTGTGGAATGGGATAACAATTTAGTATGAAATTTCGTGTTCTACGCTTTGGTAACAAGAGATTATGTTATTCTATACACTTATCCGCTTATCCGCATAATGGCTCCAATCTCCGAGGATGTAGTGGATAAAATTTTGCTCTAGCTCAGATCTTTGGGAATGGGTGACTTATCAGAAAAAAAATCAAAATTAAAAGGTATATTATGAGCATTTTTTTTTATTTTTATTTAATCTTTGCATTTCATTTTTTTCATTAAATAAAAAATCCAAAAAATAACTCTCGTTTTTTCATAGTTAATCATGCAAAAAGTCCATTTTTATCTCATAAATATCGTCTAACATAATTTAAGATTTTGAGAAATTATTTTCTTAGATTAAAATGGACAATAACTGATTTTAAGGCATGTTTTCATAAAATTTATCATTTAATCCGAAAATAAAAAAATCATTTTTGCATATCATGTAGTTTAGATCATACGTTGCCATGTTGTATAGTTTAGTCGCATTGCATCTTTAAAAAAATAAAATCTAAAAAATAACTATTTTCATTCAATCATCAATCAAAAGGAATTTTTCATGAAATTGGTACCGAAATGGCATTAATTTTTTTCCAAATTAATGTAACCAAGTCTCTGAACTCATTTTCTCTAGTTCGTGGAAATAAATTAATTCTTCCATTAATTTATTTAGGTTCCTAATCGACCTACCAAGAATGATTAATGGTAGTTCCAAATTGAATGAATTTTTCATGAATTGAACCTAAGTTGCGATTTGGTAGGACTTGAAAGAGTCTGAATTAGGTTAGTCAATTAACTTAATAATCCGTTAGCCTTGAATGATTTTTTAGGTCGTGACAAGTTGCCATTCCCACCTCCACCTATCCCATTCTCGTGGCAGAATCGTAATTCTTGCTCCAAACTTGGTTCTTGTGTAAACTGATATCTAAAAGAAATGCCAAGTGGCAAATTTTTCATTGTGCCTCCAAGGGAAAAAGAAAAGAAAATTCAACCGCCAGCTTACTTGTTTAAAATTTCAAATCATGATCTGAAATGCCTTTATTTTATTTTATTTATAATAAGAACCTAAAGTAGACATTATTTTAAATAAGAGCCTGAATTCAGACCAAATAAGCACCTAAAGTAGCCATGACAATTTCAATTAAGAACCTGATCTTGTTGGCAGGCAAAATATTCTAACTAGTCAAGCGCATTTCCATTTGAAGGCAATTAAATTATTTTTTATTTTATTTTATTCTCATTTTTTCCTTTGTTGCAACTAACCACTGGTGAGGGCGACCCTCGCCGGGCCACCAATGAAAAGGAAAGAAAAACATAAAAGTGGAAAAAAAAATTCAAAAATGTAAAGGATGAAAATGCCTTTGATCAGCCGAAAGGACAGACCCTTATTTAAGACTATCATGTCAATTCCGTCCCTTTTTTTTTAAAGAAAATGAAGGCACATCATACCCCTTTTTGAGACAATGTCCACTATAGACCCCTCTTTGAGAAAATGAGGGCACTTTCAGGCCTTATTTAAAATTTTCCTATCTTTGTACCACCTCACATCCCGTTTAGATTTGCTTTGTTTGAGCAAATTTAACTATTTCTTTCTCCAAAAAAGAATCGTTATAATTCTAGAATATTATAAAAATAATTAGATGTCAATTTAAGGAAAATATTATACCCGTTGAATAATTTTAGATAATTCATATTAAATAAAATTAAAGAAAAGCATTTAGGTATGTAGATTTTCTTTTAAAAATACTTGAGCCGGGATCATGTAAACTCAATCCTTTGATTCATATGAAAGATAAGTGAAACTTCAATTGTGGTGTAATATATATTCACCTAAATTTGTATTGAGTATTATCGGTCAAGATGGCCGGTAGTTGAAGAGGTTGGTGAAGGAAATGTATGGACTAATTAGATGCATGTTATGGATAGAGTCCTCTCTCTCTCTCTCTCTCTCTCTCTCTCTCTCTCTCTCTCTCTCTGAGTAAAAAGGTGCAGATGAGCTCCTCTATGCTTCGACGATCATATGCTCTCTAAAAATGTTCAGTTTGAGTTAAAACTACTTCATTCACCCTAATTGTATGATGAGCTAATCATCATAGCTTCTCCAGCCTGTTAGAAATCAGGAAGCCTTTCCCCACAAAATAGCAAACATTGAAGGCACAAATCAATTGAGAGATTCACTCACGATATGATTCGATCTTCTAACAATATGACTCCTCTACTCAAGGTAGTCTGACCATTTTGTCGCTAGGTCTACGATTTGGTGGTCACCATTTCTCTCTTCTAGATCGTTCCCACAGTTTGCAAGTTTAAAAAGAAAACAGCCACGTTCACATAGATCAGTCCATGCTGAAGGACTTAAGATGAAAAAAGAGAGCACATTGAAAATTACAGCATATCCTTGATTAGCTACTTAACAGATGCCTTTAAGGCGCCACAACAATGCCTCGTCGAAAGGGTCTAGATGTTGATTTGCTAGTGGAAGGTTAAGGGTGCAATTCCTCAGGCCATCCTTGACTTTAGGAACTCTCAATTAATCTACGAAAGACGGGCTCGGACTTAGGTGAAATCGCGCGGGTTTCAGGAGAATGATGTGTCTCTCTATTCTCTATTCTCGGGTTCTTCTGCCTTTATTTATTTTTATTTTAGGGTTTTCACGCTCTTTCCAAATGCAGTGTCCCTGATATTTTTTGTCACTTTCTTCCCCAAATACAGCATCTCTGATATTTTTTTTCTTTTTCCCTCTCTTGAAGGAATATCTTTCGAACCCTATCTCCCCTTGGCAAAGAAAATCTACGATACTAATTCTCTTGGCTTCTTTCCCATTTTCGACTTTGTCTTTTATCTCTCTAGTGTCTGTTATTTTGGCACATTGAATTGATTTTACGTACGCGAGTGTTAGTGTCGATTTGGTCTTATTCTGTTCTTTGGCGCACCCATTGTGAACTTCCTGAATCTGAATACATGCTTTTATTTATATCTACCGTTAGTCTTTCTTTGGCATGTTGACCAATATTCTCCACTGTCCCTCTCCTATCCTGCATTTTTTTGGCCTTTATTAAGTTTAGGCTGCATTGGATCGTACAGATACTTTTACCTATTATGATAGGAACAAAAATATGATAAGATTTGATGTAGCTAGCAACGACACCTAGAGGGGGGTGAATAAGTGCTTCTGAAAATTTTGAATTATAAGCGTAGGCAAAAACAGAAACCGAGTATTGATACTAAACAAATCAAGTATGCACGAAATAACGGAGTTCAGAAGGGGAAATGTGCACACAAATTTATAGTGGTTCGGCTATAGTAAGCCTACGTTCACTCTCCTACGATGACAGCCGATTGACTGGATTTCACTATGATGATTGCATGGTTACAATAAACTTCTCAACTCACTCACAAGAGTATTTTCACGAGAAGTTAAAAATAAAATTCTCAACAGTTTTGCTCGTGTTTTTCCTTTTCTGTTTCTCTCACTTTTTTTTTTGGAACGAATACCAGCACTCTCCTTTTATACCCCTTTCACCTTGAACTAGCCGTTGTCAAGGTGCTCCACGGGATCACTCGTCAATCTTCAATCAACCTTGATTGAGCGAGATAAACTTGGAAAGATGCTATGTACCCGTTGAAGAAAGATTCTGGTTACTTCAGATTCAGTCGCCCATACAACTAAATCTTCAGTTTCCATTTTCATGAGATGTTGAATCTTCTAAGGAAAGAAAGAAAGATAACATCCAATCAAGAATTTTTTTCCTAATGAAAATGGACAGTCATCCTGTAGATCGAATCCTTTCACTTCCCGTAATTTCCAAAATCAATCGGACTCTTGTCAAACGTGGGTCTTCTTGGTCCAGCTGCAGAATCTGAATCCGTTCAGAAACAACCTTTAAATCATGTGAAGTCTCTCTGAATCTAATTCGGCTTTTCTCTGTGAATCTGAGCTATTAAATATCCTACTGTCGACGTCTCACATGAGTCTTCTTGAGGTCTTCCAAGGCAATGCTATCCTCCATCTGAATCCATTTGAGGCAGTCAGACATTTCATCTGAATTACTCAGACGCAGACTCCTCTTTCTGATTCCTTTAGAGGCACAAACATAGTTCCTCCTTCTAACATTCAGAAGTACTACGGTGACGACTCTTCCTTGAGTCTAAACGCTAGTTGCGGGATATTCAAAGCTCTTTTTACATTGTGATTTCTGCAAGGAAGATATACTTCCATTAACTAGATGTCTTAATATGAGTTTTGTTAGAATCAAAATTCTTAGTGGGATAGTTTCCTCAACAATCTCCCCCTTTTTTATGATGACAAAACTCCTTCGGTTTTAAGCAATGATAAAGTAAAATAAATTAGTTTAAGCACGAAAAATTCTCTGTAATGAAACAATTATATTATAAGAATCTTTTAATAATAAAGGTGGATAAAAACTTTCGAGAGCGCAACAAGGTGACATAAGATTATTGCAACTTAAGCGATATTTATACTTCTGAAAAAGATATCACCGTATCATGCTGAGGTTGCACATTGTTATAAGTTTAGCCACCTGCAAATAGTTCATGCCTTCTCCCCCTTTTTGTCATCAACAAAAATAGATATAGATAAACAATAAATACTGAATAAACGATGTTGATATGCCAAAATTAAGAGTCATGAACAATGTTTAAAAAATTAAGATAGAGTTGGCTCGTCATCATCCTCTTTGGCTTCATCTTGAGGTCTGCTTCTCTTGGATCTGACAATGGTAAAACTGTCCAGATCGTCTATTTTGGCGCACAGCAAACTACAAGTCTTCTTGACCAAACTTCCAATGTAGCCAGTTTAGCCTCGATCTTTGCCTCAAATGCCCGCATCTATTCTCTGTTCTCCTGTCTTAATCGAGCTTCATCTCTAAATTCTGTTCGCAGATTCTGAACATCTTACTGAATTTGAAGTAAAAGATTGTCAGTTTCTGGATGAAGAAAAGCAGGTTCTGAAGCATTGTCTGCATTTTCTGGTTGAGCTTCAGATGGCTGTGGCTGTTCTTCAGTTATTGGTTCTGAAGGCTGTTCTTCAACTGTTGATTCCGAAGGCTGTTCTTCAGATCGAGATGATGACTTTGCTTTAATCCTATCTGGCTCTAAGTCTTTGAAGAGCCTTGAGAAGGCACTCTTTACAGGAACCTCTTCCTGAATAGGAATTGATATGTCCTCTGCTTGTCGTGCATCGAGAATACTTAAAATTCTCGTAGCTTCCATCTGTCTTTCAAAGAGTGCTTCTTCATCTTCCTCAGACATTTCTTCAATTATTTCCAGAACCTCCCCCTGAGGTTGCGCAGGAGTTACAAATGTAACTTTCGTACGAGGTTCCTCCTGTTCAACCTCCATCTGAATTTGTTTCTCAGCAACTAATGATTCCTCTGCTACAAGTTCCTCTTCATCAACCTTTTCTTTAGGTTGTCCTTCAGAATGTCCTTCTGGAATCTTAGGGAGGTCCTCCACCTTGTTATTAGGATCCTCCTTCTCCTTCTGAGATTCTGTAACTGACTCAGTGGACCATGATTCCTTCTGAAATGTCAACTTCTTTGTCTTCTTTGGTGATGGAGAGGGTGTTTCCTCATTATCAGATTCAAAACTACTTGATAATGAGACGTTCTGGATCGTCTTGTCCTTTCCCCTTGTCGCCATAATCTTCCTTCTCTTGGCTGATCTCTCATCCTGCTCAATTTCCACTAGTACTACTCGTGACTTGTTGTACCACTTGCCATTTTTCAGTCTGAAACCCATCTTCTGAAGCATTTCAACTCCACCAATTTTTATTGGAACCTTTTTCTCTGTAAAAGGTTTAGGCAGAAATTGATTGTGGTATCTGAAGATGTCATGAATGAGAGCTGCATACGGCAGTTGACCTTTAGTCTTTTGCATAGTTCTATACATATGCAGTATGACTGCATGTGTAAGACTAAATTTGTATCCTGTCAATAGTGCCCACATCAACTTGGCCTCGAATCTTGAGATATCAGTCTTTGATGATGCTTTGAGTCGAAGAGACTCGATCACAATCTTATGCATCATGATGTGCTTCAGAGGAAAATTATCATAGGCAATATGTACCTTGGAATCTCTGGAGAAATTATCTTTCCCTGTCAGATAAGCAAATGCCTCCTTCGGCTGGACATTAATAGGAGCAAACTCTCTGTGTTTGACCCCCATTATGTGAGCTAATTCATCATCCCTCAGATAGCAAAATTTATCACCTATCTTATAATACAAAGAGTTTGCATTAAAGAAGGACAACGTGGAGTAGAAATAGGCAACCGAATCAGGAAAAATAGGAGCCTTCTTTTCCATGAAATAATCCAGTTTGCAACTTTTTAGATGCATCTTCAGTGGGATTCCTACAGACTCCAAATAGTCAAGGTCGAAAACCCTGTGAGGCATAATACCTCTCTCTTTAAGAGTCTCAAATCTGTCCTTCTAATCCGAATTCAGAAAGTATTGATCGGTATAACCTGCTCTCCTGACCAAACGAGGTTTAAACTTCGCAAAGTTATTATACAAGTATTCATCGTCTTCTTTTGACTCTTCTGCCTTTCTCTTTTTAGCCATTTCCTTCGGCACATTCCTTTTAGGAGACGTCTTTTTCGAGACTGATTTTTCAGGGACCACTTCCCTTTTGCTCGTTTTCATCGCCATATTCAATGTTTCATTATCGCCCAGAATAACAGTTCTCAATGGCTTATCCAGACATTCTAAATATTCTTCCTACTAGAAAAACGGTAAGTATTCAGAAACTTACTGACACTGGTGTATGCACCATCTTGTCGCACCCTCCCGATATTTTCCAGGGATCTCGGGGGAATTAATGGATTGTTAGGCCCATCTTGATATCTAGGCTTAGCTCGGGCCCTCCCAGGCCCATACCAATTCGCGTTAGGAAAATTTGAATCAAAGTCGACCTTAGTGTGGTCGGGTGACACGTGATTAATGTACATGCCATAGGAGTTGCCACCAATCATTTATTGGAGGGTATGATCGGAAACCCTATCGAACAATTGGGAGAGTTCGCTCGATCCTACGAAAATCAGAGATCTAGATTCGGGGACTTAATTACGTCGATACTGCTATCGATGCCCTTTTGGTACCTAAGTTGAATGATTTCCTAATCTAAGGAATTCATGTAGGCAAGGTTGGATGAGGTAGGCTCTAAGGATCTAAGGGATTCATGCAGGTAAGATTATCTGTCCTATCAATCACAATCAGGGAAGTAAATGCGTAATCAAAAAAATGTAGGGAAGATATACCAAGTCAAATCAAAGCGGGCCTGGGGGGTCATCGGAAAGCCTAGAAAATATGCCAAGTGGGTTCAAGGGTAGCTTGGAATAATTTGGGGTCAGATTGACCAGAGGGGTAAGATGGTCATTTTGGACGGCTTGGGGATACAAAACCGTGAAAATAGGTTAAACCAATTGAATATGGTTTTTCCTTAATTTTCACAATTTTTAGGAATTTCTCTGATTTTTCTAAAAAAACTTTTTTATAATTTTTTTGGAATTTTTTAGAGTTTTTAAGAATTTTCTAAGGATTTTCCTATTTTTTAGAATATTTTCTATATTTTCTGGAATTTTTATTTCTTATTTTCTAATATTTTTGTCATTTTTTATTTTCTAATACTTTTCCTAAATTTTTTAAAATTTTTAGGATCTTCTAAAACTTTCTAGGGATTTTCCTATTTTTTAAGAATATTTTCTATATTTTCTAGGATTTTTATTTTCATTTTCTAACACTTTTCCTAATTTTTTAAAATTTTTTTAGGATTTTCCAAGACTTTCTAGGAGTTTTTCTATTTTTTAGAATATTTTCTATGTTTTCTGGAATTTTTATTATTTTTTTATTTTCTAATATTTTTCTATTTTTCAAAGAACGTTTTATATGTTCTATCATCTTTTCTAATTTTTAAGATTTATATTATTTTTTTATTTGTTTTCCTATAATTTTCGAATTTTTTGGAGTTTTTACAAGATTTTTAGAAATTTTTTTGATTATTTTTTATTCTATTTTTGTATCTTTATTTGATTATTTATTTGTTTATTATTTTTTATTATTTATTTTCTAATATTTTCTAATTTTTAAGGCCGGGTCGACCTGAAAACCCGGCTGAAGACCCACACGGATCCCGAACTGAGGTCAAAACGACGTAGCATTTGTATTTTATTTTGAATGTTTTTACATTTTTTGAATTTATCGAATTTTATTTCTTATTTATCTAAAATAATACTAAAAATGATAGATCCTAAGGCTAAAGACGCGACACGTGGCTACTCCACAGCCGTTGGATTGGTTTAGTAAGATCGACGGCCACGATCTAAAGAAGACTCAATCTCGACCGCTAAACAATATTACTAAATTCAACGGCCAAGATCGAATGAGAGACTTTGATCTCAGCCGTTCAATCTCGACGCCAAATCCGACGGTCCAGATTTGATCTGGAATCAATCTAGACCGTCCAACCTAATCTTTTATTTTTATTTTTTAATTTTGAAAATCTAATATAAAATCTAAAACCTATCTTTTTTATTTTTGAAAATTGCAAGATCTCGACACGTGGCCTAATGCCACCCATCGAATTGGCATTTTCTCTTAAAAAAGGATTTGTTATAACAGCCATGCTGACGTGTTTGCCACGCGTCAAACACGTGGCGCAACGTTAGACTTTGACGGGGTCAACGAGCTGACGTGGCGAAACCACATCAGCTTCGTCTTCTACCTCTCGACGGGCTGAATAGACGGTCGAGAGGCCACCGGCGTGATCCAACGGTGGAATCATCACCGATCGATCTTCGACCACTACCAATCGACTCGTTGTGACTTCCTAATCGACATAGTTGTGCCCTAGCCAAATCTAACAGCCCAAACCCTAGGAATCTAGCATACACAGACCGAAGAACATGGGACTCGAACTCGCAATCTCGACCATAACTATCAAATTAACTCACAGAATAGCATCTACTTGAGCCAAGAACACTTACCTCGAGCCCCGATTGAGCTCGCAATCGCCTAGATTCGCCGACGGATACGCGAAAATTCGGCCGAGGTTGGAGGTTTTGGGCAAGACTTGATATGCAAAATCAAGACAAAAACAGAGTAGGGGCATGCTTAGAATTGCTCAGGGAGTAAAATGCAAGCAAAAATTTGGGGAATGACCAAAAAATTGGCGATTCGCTATGATCACAGACCTCGGAGCTAAAAAATGGCAATTACCTTTTCCGGCGACGGCAAGCTCTACCGACGGCACAGATCGCCTTCTGAACACCCTATCAACCTTCCAAAGTGGTTTTTTTTGCTTTGATTCATTCACAATCCAGTATATTCCTCACTCACAGTCCTCTGTTCCCGAGCTTCCTTCCCTTTTTTTTATGCTCGCAAATTTCCCCCTTTTAACTTGACTCCAGTGCCTAAACCTCTCCTCGAGATCATCTCTTCACCATATCTCAACAAAACCAACTAAATCTCTCCAAATCTCGCCTGATTCGTACTAGAAATTTTTCAAAAAGGTTGGCGGATGGGCACGCA
The DNA here is from genome assembly GCA_016432845.1 of Psidium guajava. Taxonomy (NCBI): domain Eukaryota; kingdom Viridiplantae; phylum Streptophyta; class Magnoliopsida; order Myrtales; family Myrtaceae; genus Psidium; species Psidium guajava. The sequence goes on from CM028228.1 coordinate 39,935,748, forward strand.
CGAGGGGATTCTGAGGAAGATGATGAAGTTGATCGGGTCGGGTCGGATCTAGGCCGACCCGACCGACCTAAATTATTAATTTTTTTTAAAATTGACCCCAATTTTTCATTTTTTCCAAAAATTGACACCAGAATTGGGTTCAGGAGCATCAAATCTACTTGAAAATGGTGTTTTCAGCCGATAACTTCTAGTATTTATGCAAAAAACCCCAAATTTTCAATTTGACCCGAGGACCCATTTTGCAAAATCCAAAGTCTTAGGGTCCTTTTTTGCAAACATTGTTATTACCGTTGGATTCAGAAGGTCAAAAACTAGGGGGTGACATCGCCCTATTTCCAATTTAGTCCCCAGAAAATTTTTACTTTCATTTTTAGTGATTTTAGGGACTAATTTGAAAAATCAGAAATTGCATTTTAGTCCTTTTTAGCGAAATCGGGCGATTCTGAGGGCTTTTGGACTTGATTTTAATTTTGAAAAATAGAGGAGGATGACACGACTCTAAAAATGTAAAAATGGGAAATTAAAAAGCTAAAATGGAATTTCCAGAATTATTTAAATAATCTAAAAAAATAAAATTAACAAAGAAACCATAGATTCCAGACTTTATTTTTCTAAATTTATTCATCAAAAATGAAGAGAAAATTAAATTAAAAATATTTACTAGTTTTTGGTAATTTTCTGACTTCAAATGCTATTTTTTTTATTAATTTTTTCATTATTTTCCTAATTTCTGAAAATATAAAAATGCAAAAAAGGAAAATTATTTTTTGTTCAAAATTGGTTCCCTAGGCTTGGCCGAGGTTCCCAAAGTTGATTTTGCAATTTTCTCGCTTTTTATTTATTGTTTATGAATTTTTGAAAATAAAATGTAGAAAAATATGAAAAATAAGGAAAATTATTTTTTACTCAAAATTGGTTCCCTAGGCCAAACCAAGGTCCCCAAAGTTGATTTCGAATTTTCTCACTTTTTTATTTTTTTATGAATTTTTGAAAATAAAATGCAGACAAATATGAAAAATAAGGAAAATTATTTTTTGCTCAAAATTGGTTCCCTAGGCCAAACCAAGGTCCCCAAAGTTGTTTTTTCAATTTTATGAATTTTTATGGATTTTCTAAAAAATTTTGAAAATAAAATTGGCCAAAAATCAAATGTCAACAAATCTCTTCTTTTCAGATTGTCATAGAGGTGCTTGATACGATGAGCCTTTTCGACTTGCTCATCGTAATACTCTCTTGTCTTCATTGTTAGAGATGATTCTGAAACTCGTGGTCGATTTCTGATTTTCTGTGATCCTTCTGCCTGTTCAGATACTTGACCAGATGTCCTCGAGGATGATTTCGGAGCCATTTAGAAAATAGGATTGTGATGATGAAAAGATGAGGTTTTTTTTAGAGCGAAAGGACTTGTGAAAAACTTGGAGGGGTTTAGGGTTTTTCAAATGAAGAGAATTTAATATTTAAAAGGCAACACTTAATAACTCTATTTTTGGCCAAAGAATCAGGAATATTGTGAAAATATTTTGAATGAATATATTATATCAATCAAGATAGAATTGAATCAGAAAACGTATCTTTTGTCTTAGATTATATCATTCGAGCAAAATTACTTACTTGAAATTTCGAATAATTTGATACCTGCTCCCGAAGTTTCATATAATCTGCTTCTGAATCTGAAACTTTGAGCTGACCTTTCAATTTGCGTCTGAAGACCTAGTCTCTGAGATAATTTGGTCTTGATAGTTTCCTGTTTCTTATAAATCTTAACAAAAAGGGTTAGTGATTGATAATCTATCACGAATAAAATTAAAACTTAACTTATCAAGGGGCTTGGTAAAAATGTCTGCAAGTCTTCGTGTCCACATGATGAATATGAACCTCTTGGTTCAGAACATAATCTCGTATGAAGTGATGTTTTATCTCAATGTGCTTTGCTCTCGAGTGGAGTATTGGATTCTTGGTGAGATTGATTGCGCTTGTGTTGTCACAAAGAATTTCAACATTTGAAACTTCAATTCCATAATCACTTTTGGATTACATGTCGTGAGAGCCGGCATATTTCGTGTCTCAAAGCTTATTTCGTGTTTGTGACTTCAAAAAGCATGTGTTGGGTGCCGCGAGATCGTAGATGACTATGTTGTCTTGCGAGTGATCCAACATTGAAAATAGTACATTTCAGTCCAACAGTATAAAGTATTTCTTATCTAGCAATTAACAATTCATCTTTTTGAATCCTATCGTTGCTAAATATCCCGTAAATAATATCAACATATATTTTTTGGTCTTTGAATTTGTTGGACATTCTATAATTTTATTTATACAATCTCTATCTTTTAAATGATCTCCGAACATTCGCTCAATATGTAATGTGGTCCCTGAATTTTAAATTTGTTCAATATAATCCATGAATCTAGCATAATATGCAATGTCATCTCAGTTTTTTTAATTTATTCAATGTCATTCTTAGACTTTCGATACATATTCAATTTAGTCTCTATATTGTATGAAAATATTCAATATTGTTCAAGAAAAATGAGACAACACAATTTCATCTTCATAATTTCCATTAAATTTTACTAAAGACTCCTCTCGAAAGTCGATCAAGCAATCAAATAAAAAAAAAACCCGACATCTTTGGCCGACAATTCTCTTTGTGATAGTCGTGATTAATATTTTGAAAATTAGATTTTTCATCGTCCGTTAAGAATGTTTGATGGCCAATCCTTTAAACTACCATTTTAGAAAAACACGATAGGAAGTATTTAACACAACCGTTTTCAGTAGGGGTGATAGTTTCAGGTCCGGTTCAGTTCCCAAGCAGTCCGTTTTGCCGGAATTGAAGGGATTAAACAGATTAGATTCCACTTTTGCCGGAAAAGGATAGTGAAAAAGCAAAGAATCAAACTTTTGGTTGTTGGGGTTAGAATAGAACAACGTGGCAGAAAAGGCACAGATGATTCATGGAATTTGAGATGGGTGTTCCGGGTTTTGATTTTTTAGAAAAATTCACAGAAGAATCTGCCAAGAGAGCGTGTGGTTATCCGTTCTTGGTTCGTGAACCAGCAGAAAGAACGAACAACAAGAATGGGTTGTTGTCATGACTCACGAGTGTCTTTGTATTGGGTTACTTTTAAAAATTAAAAAAAAAATCAACCGATTCCAATTTTAAGAATCGTGAATTGAATTGCCGCCCTCTAGAATCAGAAACTGGACAACCAGTCCCGGTCCAATTAGTCCGATTTATTCACCCATATTTTTCGGAATTTTTGCTCATTATGTTCAAAAGAATTTTTTTTTTATTTTACTTCAAATAAATCCTCAAAAGGAGAAATTGGAATTTAGTGTTTTACCCAAGTCCAAGGAGGGACACGTCATAGGCCTTTTTTGCGGTTGACAAGGAATTTTTTTTTTTTTGGTTGACAAGGAATTAGTTATGCAAGAAATGAACCAAACAACAGATCCTCCAGTTCACACACAGCCATCTGGTTGTCATTCGCACCTCCACCTGTCCCCATTACCGTGGCAGAATCGTAATTCTCGCTCCAAACTTGGTTCTTGTGTAAAATGACATTTTCAAAAAAGAAGCCCATGGGAAATTTGTCATTACGCCTCCAAGGGAAAAAGAAAAGAAAATTCAACCTCCAAGGTACTAGTTAAAATTTCAAATCATTGTTTGAAGTGCTTTTATTTATTTGCTTATTATAATAAGAGCCTAAAACGGATATTGTTTTAAATAAGAGCCAAAAGTTAGACCAAATAGGCTCTTGAAGCAACCATGACATTTTAAATTAAGGGCGTGACCTCATTGGTCAGCTAAATATTCCGATTGATCAAGGGCATTTTCATTCAAAGACAATTAAATTTTATTTTATTTTATTTTTGCTCATTTTTTTCTTTGTTGTGGCAAGAGAGAGCAACCCTTGCCCCGTTACCAACAAAAATGAAAGAAAAAGAAAAAGAAAACGTAAAGAATGAAATGCTTTTGATCAGTTGAGAGGCCAGACCCTTATTTGAGATTGTCATATCCACTTCAGATCTTTTTTTTTTTAAGAAAATGAAGGCACTTGATACCTTTATTTGAGGATAATGTCCACCACAGGCCATTATTTGATAAAACGATGGCACTTTCGGGCGTTAGTTAAAATTTTTCCATCCTTATCACCTCACACCAAGGTGCATCTTGTTTGGATTTGCTTTGTTTGAGCAAATTTAACTATTCCTTTTCCAAATTTTGGAAAATAAAAAGAATCATCATAATTTCTCTAATATTATAAAAAAAAATTAGATGTCAATTAACGAAAATATTATTCCCGTTGAATAATTTTAGATAATTTGTATTAAATAAAAATTAAAGAAAAAAATGTCTAGATATATATATATATATATATATGAGTAAAAATGTGGGGATGAGCTCCTCTACGCGTCTAAGGTCATACACTCTTTAAAAAACATTCGATTTGGGTAATAAATGCTTCGTTCACCCTGATTGTATGAGTCCATCATCGCTATCTCTCCAGCTTGCTAGAGAGGTCATGAAGTCTTTCCCCACACAATAGCAAATATCCAAGGCACAAAATAATTGAGAGATTCACTCATAATACGACTCGATCTTATAACAACATGACTTCATGGTAGTGTGACCCTTTTGCTACTAGGTCTGCCACGCTTGGTTTTTTTTTTTTTTTGGACCGAAACAGCGGTTAGCTTTCATTCATGAAACGAAGTGGATACATGTGAGTGCCCAAAGTCGAGACATAGCAGAGCATAAAGAGGAGGAGGCGGCCTTTTGAGCCAGTTAGGACAAAGTGAGTCTGTACGTTTGGCTTTAGCCACCCAGTCGGCGGCTAAATTTTCGGAGCGAGGGCAGAATCTCAGACTAACACTGCCCATACGTTTGAGTAAAGATGCACAGTCCAGGATTATTGGACGCTCAGTCCATGGGCTCTCTTCCTGGCCCAAGACCCACCGAGTGGCTGAGAGGCAGTCAGATTGAATCAGTACTTCCGTATCCAAGGAGATGCAGACCCCAGGATTCTCTTCAGCTTTTCCACATCGTACTTTCCAGAGAAACTCCAAGCCATCTCGCAAAGCTAGGGTTTCTGCTACACTAGCTGAAGATGCTCTGATCTTCCTCGCAAAACCTGAGACCAGAACGCCGGAGGCATCCCTGAGAATACCCGCAGCAGCACCCTCGCCTGAGTCGCCACTCCACGACGCATCTATGCTTAATGCCACGCTTGGTTCAATGGTCACCATTTCTCTCTTTTGGATCGTTCCCATATTTTGCAAGTTTAGAGAAAAAATAGTCACGTTCACATAGATCGGTCTGTGCAAATAAGCACGGAGGACTTGAGATGGAAAATAAAAAAAGCGAGTTGAAAATCGCAACATTTCCTCAATTAGCTACTTAACATATGCCTTTGAGGCGCCACGTCGGCGGTTCATTGAAAGGGTCCAAATGTTGATTTGCTAGCTTAAGGTCAAGGGTGCAATTCCTCAACCTATCCTCGACTTTAGGAGCTCTCAATCAATCTGCGAATGACGGGTTCAAACTTAGGCAACCGTGGAGGAGCTCCAAATCTAGCCGCCGAGCTCCTCCGTGGCCAAGGTCGAGTCGAACTCCGCCATGCAAGAACTTTATATCTGTCCACTAAGGTCCACCACTTTGTAATTTATTGGTGAACTCTAAATTTAGGCACGATCCTAAATACACCTACTAGATTTGGGCCAACATCTTGATGTCATCCTATAAATTTTGTTACCACGACAAGCCTCGTTAATGGCAATGAGACGGAGCTCGGGCTCATCATTGAACTTGGCACCGAGGAGAGCTCCCATTGCCAAAGTACACTCGTGGAGACAGAGCTAGAGCCCGTCAAGGACATGCGGCCCTAATGTCGTCACTCGTCGTCTTGACTATTGGCCATAGACGGTGGCAATGGAAAGGTCAAAATCATCGAGACAACGGTAGTTGCATGCATGGAAAAGTGTTGACGGAGTCTGTGGACGGCGCTTGTGGGTGGGTTGCTTAGGGTAGAGGGGAGAGAGGAGAGATGAGCGTTAGAGCAGTATTCGAACATTTCCTCATCATATCCTACCTCTCTATTCGGATAATATCCTGACATTTCCAAATTTCAAGGTTGCCCCAAGCATCACATAGGATGATCTAGATTTATATCTGACAAACCAAACACAGTCCGGAATTCCTTTTGTTTTGATTTTTCGCCTATATTATCTATTTTCCCTTTTGATAAGTCGAGATTCTCGACACGAGAAATGGAGTTCCTTCAATCCTGCGACCTTCCTCATTCTCTAGAATTCATTCCTAACTTATCAATTATCAGCAAAAAAACACCAGTCACGAGAATGGCCTTCGGCCGGGGTCTGGGCTGAACATGGTGGTCACACACGCCTAAAGTGGATGCTTGGATCGGATCTTCAATGGGCTGGGCCTCAGACTACACACCAGACCCGTTTCCTACCTGGGCTGGGATTGCAATGCAAAACCAACATGGGCTGACAACTCGTTTCTGCGAGGATACAGCTACGTTGCCCGTGTGGGCTGGATGCGAACAAGTTCGAGCCCGGAGAAGTTCACAAATCGATCGGCAAGTCGAGGGTCGGATCCGCCCTGGTAAGCCCCATGAGCTTGTGAAGTTGAGACCTGTCTTGAACAGCAGCTTCAGAGTTTGTTGGTTGCTGTAGTGGCAAATTTGGACCTGCCCAACTGAACCGTATGCGCCTTGAAAACCACCATTTTTTGCAGCATTACATGCGGACAGAAGCTCAAATGGTTGATACCTTCTCTGCATGTCATATGACTGATTATTCACTGTGTAGAGAGGTCAACGCGCATGTTGTATATTCCTGGTAAAGATCAATCTGATTCTCTAGGAAAAAGGAAGATTTTGATGGATAGAATGCCGTATAATGCAACATGAAAAAATAGACCTCATCATGGCGGTGCATATTAGTAGAACAGTCGGAGCGCATTGTCAAAGCAAGCCACAAGATCAATGAAAACCCCGAACACAGACGCAACCCAACTTTATATCTGTATTCTGCGTGGACCATGAGCTAGAAACTGTAGCCTCCATTTTGGAAAACAGGCAAAACTCCATGTTTGAATCGGTTGTCAAGACCATCATCAACCACCGAGATGATGAAATCGATAAGTCCAGTAATACAGATTCCTAACTCTATGCAACTTGACCTCCGTATGAGCTGTTGTTCCCATTTCCACCAAAGAACAAGGCGAATAGGAATAAACTCAAGATGCAAGGCAGTATCTAATTCCCTTGTACCACAAGGTTAGGGCAGCCTTCACCCACCGAGGGCACTCTGGATTCAAGATATACCGGCCAGAATCCCTGGGATCTGCAGTAAAAACAGGACAATGTTAAGCAAATTGTCGCAATTTATAACCGAAAAAAAAAAAAAGGGCAGCCCGGTGCACGATAGCATCCTCGTGAGGCGGGGGTCTGGGGAAGTGCCCCACCATAAAGGTGAAAGAAGGCAAGCCTTATCCTGCATTTGCAAGAGGCTGCGTCCTAGGCTCGAACCTGTAATCTCCAGGTCACGCGGCAACACCTTAACCAAATGTCGCAATTTATAACTGAATGAACCAGAAATAAGAATATGGTCATCCCAGGTCAGCAAAAATTGGCAGTCCATGGTCGCTTGAACCCAAGTGACATCAGAGCAATTGGTCAATTCACTTCACTACATGTTCAGCTTTATTTCAGATAGATCTAGTCTGGGAAATTTGAATGTTTTTCCCTTTTGTTTTACCAAAATTTGAGTTTTCAACATTACCAGGTCACCTATCTGGTAAGGATTTTTCTCAAAACCCAAACTGAAAGAGTACTTATAGGTTTCCTGACCCTGAAAACTGAATCTTACGACCCAACCTAAGCCAAAATTTACCAATTCGATCACAGTTGTTTCAGGTCAGATTTCTGGCCATGCTAGTAGATTCGACCCAACGAGCTCCAACAGCATTCCCAGCTGACTAGTTTTCCTCACAGAGTATTCAATAGGTCAAACAAACTCATCAACTTCATATTAGTTACAAATTAATGCATCTTGCGAGTCAATTCATTACCTTCTACATCATTCAGGTAGCACCTCCATACAATTGGAGTAAAGAGCTTGTACCAAGAATACCTCAAATCTGAAATCTGAACGCAAAAAGCAAAATTTAATTATCATCACAGTGGATTCATCAGGTACATCTTCCTGTATATGGTCCACAATAAATGTTATAAAGTTCAAATCTTGACTAACAAGCAATTTAACATTACGGAGTCATGTAAACCTGAATGGCATGGCCAGTATGCCTGCCAAACACCATTTGAAACTTTCCTTGCATCTGACCTAATTGTGAGTAGTCTGTTATGGCAACAATTAAAACCTCATCAACATATACAATAACTGGATTATGCAGACTAAAGAGCTGGAATGAATTTGTCAGGTCTAAACAGAGAATATTCATCACATCATCTTTCCTTGAGGAAAAAGCCTACATAGTCCAATCTAATAATTTAGTAGATTAAAGATTCCTGTCTCCAGAGTTGGTTACATATTTTGACTTTTTATCAGGCTGACAGCACAGTTATAGGCATATGTGGGCTATCCGAAGTAGTAAATGAAGCTGCAAATGATGAAAAGCAATATTTAGAAAAATCCTGCCCTATTATTAAGTTCGCATTGTCACTTGCAAGAATTATCCAATCAGTTGATCCAGTTAGGAGAAAGGTACACTTAAGAAGCCTTGAAATGATAAGACCACGTTGCGAAGTGCTATATGAGTCTCAGGAGCTGAGCACATTAATAAACTGGCTAAACAGTAATAAATGCGTTGCATTTGCTTAATTTGTATATACTTCACTGGTTATTTTCTTGATAGGGGAGCGTACCTCAATAATAAACACAATTGCGAGTAAAAAATCAAGGACATAGTGAACTTAGAAGCAATAATAACCAGAGAGTTTGCCCACTGGATACTATTTTATGGAAGTAAAGATCTGGACATGTAAACGGTGATAGATATAAATATCACAAATATCTTAAGTAGAAATTTATAACTAACCTATCCAGTCTATGAGTTCCCAATAGCAACAGTTTTGGGACTAGGCATGATAAAAGGTTTTCTCAAAGGCCTTCATACCTGCTACAGAATTGACAGCCTCATTGACAGATTTTACAAGAATAAACTTTGCTGCAGGAACAATGCCAGCTGATGAAAATTGATAAGGAAAAGTTAAAAAGGAGTAGCTCCATGGGACAAAATTTAACAAGGTAACAAAGTACAAAACCAAAGGACAAGAGGCTAGTACTAAACACAGATAAAATTGGTGCCACCGATTTAAACTCGAAAATATAATCTTTTCTAACAATCCACCCGCATAAATGTCCATAACATTGTGTTATAAATGACTTTTAAGTCATTTTATCTGTTTTACATAGTGTGAAGAAGGCAATGTTCAAGCAACTTGACCAGAATGAGGAAGAGCAGAATCCATATTGTTCGACATCTCCTCCATATCGGCAACAACAAACCGATACATGCTGATTTTGCATATCCTAGAGATGCAACAATTGAGTGTCGACCCAATCAGAAATGACAAATACATGCTTCAGCTGTGGTAACTAGAGATGTAAGATCCACATGCCGATTCTAATCTGGTTAAATCAAGGGTCTTTAGAGCCTTGATCTCGACTTCAGAATATGCCAAATACTACGTTCTGCGTAAAGTTGATTTACATACCTGCGGATGGTTCAAATAGAGGCGAAGCACTAACGATCCTCAGTTTGAAGTATATTACTGGATGAGACACTATGACTTTCCCATCCTAACCACCCGAATCCATAAAGGACCGTATGTTTTCCGCATCATCCTTGGACTGGGGATACTTTTGTGGTTTGAAGAGCTTCCACAGTCCCACCACATGCTGCTTCTTCGCTTCATCTCCTTCACATCTTCTGAAAATCTTTTCGCACTCCGGATAAGGCTTGACATATAAGTTGTAAAATTTTAGCCTGCTAGGCTTTATCAAATTTTTCAAGCCTACTGGATCACCTAGTCCCCCGACAGATCTTAAGTACTCAATCACATTGTATCGAGGAAGGATCTGTTTTTCAAAATTCATGCCTAAATACTCAGGCACCTCGATCAGACACTCCACGTTGTAGTTCATATCGTTTACCAAGAAATCAATCTTCCTCTCAATCTCCCCTGTCCGATACACAATCAACCTTGGCTCTTTCCATAACACTTTCAAAGCATCTCTGCGAATCAAACCATGCCTACACAAGCAGTCAAGTCTCAATTTCACTTCAAACCCAGCTCTGAATTCACCTCCCCTGAAAATCTTCTCTTTAATTGGTTCTCGGCATTTTAAAGTCCATAGTAGTTCCAAGCAGCGCGAGAGTTCCCCAAGTTCCATGCCGAGAACTCTAGGCTCCCTAAGAATCTCATCCCGAGCCATGCCTTTATCAAAACCCAAATGCTTAAATTCACGAATCAGCGGCTTCAATCGATCCTCCACACTCAATCCCAAAATGCCAGGAAAAGCGCAAAACACATGATCCGTCGCAGCTCTCGGTATGCCGATTCCCTCCAAGAACTCGGCTTTGCCCAAAATTTCGCTCTCCCCCATTGCAATAACTCCAGGAAACTCCTCCAACATCCTGCAATAAGTGCGATCCGCAACCCCTAAACCTTTCAAAACCTTGAAAATTCTACTGAACCTCTCCGGACTGACGTTGAATTTCCTAGAAACGTGGAGGGTACTCATAATGCCTGCAGAGGAAACACCAAGAAAGCCAAACTCCCGGAAAACCACCTCCCATTTCCTCAGGAACTCATGCTCCAAAATCCCAGGACACTGACTCATCACAGAGACCACCAATTCGTTGGGAATCTTGAGCGAGGACAAAATGCTTAGAGATCTTTCGGTGTCGTGCAAGCTAGCATCGAGCAAGAACCGATTCTTCGCAAGGAAATCAGGCGACTGGGACGGAGAAAAACCGTGCCTTTGGAAGAGATTCGCGAGAGAGACCTGCTTCCTGTGCTGGGACTGCGAAAGAAATCGGGGGTTCGGGCTCGAGGAGTCACCGGTTCTTCCGGAGAGATAACGACGTCCCGTTTCGCGAAATGCCAGCAACCTCAGTCGCCACCTCATCTGGTCAAAGAGGACGAGACTCCGTTTCCTTCTCGCCTGAGCTCGCCGGTGTGATACTGGCTTCTTTCGAGTTCAGCTGTACGTACTACGTGGTTGGTTCCGAGCTCACGGTTAGCCGTTCCCGCGCCGCTCTCGCCGCGAAGCGCCGCCTCAACATATTCGTCGCCGCTCAAGATGCGCAGAGAGCTCAACCCAGGAACGACAGCACTTATTCCTTTTTATCTATTTTACCCAACAAATTCTAACTTATTCTTCTCTATCTTTTAAATATATCTCTAATTAAACCCTCCCATTCACACAAAAAGCCTAATAAAATTCCTTTCATAAAATCCAGCTAAATTCGAGAGAAAAATTCTAAATAAAAATTCTAAATCCTCTCATTTTCTTAAATAAAAGTATGAAATAACATTGTATGTTTCAAATAAGAGTTTAAAATAATCATAAAGTTTTAAAAAGAATTTGATTTGGATGGTATTTTCATCATTTTTCATTTTTATTTATTTTTCTCTATTTTTTTTTATAAAATTAAAAAAAATAATTAGAAAAACAGCCAAATATGCAGGACGGCTAACCTTCTCGCTATTTTAGCCAAGGCTAGCAAGCCCTCACCTCGAGGAGCTAGCAACCTCGTCGACCTTCGCCCTCAATCCCATCGGCCACATGTGAGAGGGACATGCCTCCTGCCTTTGTTTTTTGCTTTGTTTTTAAATTTTTTTTGTTAATTTTCAAGGAAATAGAAAAGGAAAAGTCTAATAAAAAGGAAAAAATAAAATTAGAAAAAAAGATGAAAAATGCCATTGAAATTATGCCCTTTTTAAAAAACTTCATGTCCACTTTAAGTTTTTGTTTGAGAAAATAAAAGTACTTAATGATTTTATTTTTAAAAATGAAAGGACTTTGGATCCTTACTAGAAAATTTCCTAAATTTGAGTGACATGGTCATTCGAGGATGCAAGAGCGTGACCTGCATGGATGTTAATTATGATTATATGAATTGATGGAAGTATAAATTTTTTTTTTAGAAAAGTTGATGTATTTATTATCTGTAGCTCACGATGGTTATTCATGTAGGCACTATTTAATTTATGTCGGTGTCACACTCCGACATCCTCCGATAGTCACACCGTTTAAATTGAGCCGCACTTCTTATTGGACATGCTTGATTAGACATTTTATTTAACTTTAAGAGCTTGATAATTTTTTTTTTGAAAATATAAGGGCTTGACGATAAAAAAAAAAGCATTAAAATAGATTTTTTTTATCACTACTTTATTTGTAGAAACCCGATAAGTTCATCATAGGTCCGGTGTCCTCTGTTCAGCCCATTGTCTGGACCTCGCGCTTTTGTAGCCCTATTTGTGATTTTGATTTCTAATGGTGGGTAAGAAATTTAGATGATTTCATCATGGCGAGTTTGTCTCATGAGAAATAAATAATTCTAAAAAATTCTAAAAATTGAACACTTATTTAGACATAAATTGATGTCGATGAAAAAAATATTTTCAATCGATTAATTATTTCAAGTGATGTAAGCAATCATTTTAAGAAAAATATTTCGTAAAAAATAAATAATTTATAAAATATTTTAAAGAAAATGGGCTCTTATATCAATTAAATAAAATGAATGAAAAAAAATATTTTCACTGTTTATAAAAATATTTGGACACAATTTTCGATAATAAAAATATTTTTATCGATTATTTTTTCAAGCAGAATAGACAACCACTTTAAGAAGTTAATTTTCAGATCATTTAATTTTTTGTATAAAAATAGACGGAACCCAATCTATTTCATTTTGGTTCAAAGATTTCTTTATGGTTAGTATCTCTATTCTTTTGCATTCTCAATTAATTAATAATGCCGCCTTCAAAATCATTTTTTTAGCTTATTTAATACTAGTCGATCTATATATTTCCGAAATGCTTACATTCAAGAATCAAAAGTTTCCTTAAGCCTCGTACTTTGTCGCAACCAAAAAATCGGTTTCCCAATTTTTAAAGTTAATGGATTACCATGTTAATTAAATTGAATTAACTAGCATAGCTCGAACTCTCCCGAGTTCTATCAAATCGTGACTTAGGTTCAATTTCATCAAAAGAAGGATTTATCTTGGAGTCGCCACTAATCATTTTGGGTAGGTTGATTAGACACCTAAATAAAGCATCGGGAGAAATACTTTATTCCTACGAACCATAGATTAATGAGTTCGGGGACTTGATTACGCTAATTTTTCAATTAACGCCCTTTCGGTACCAATTTCATGAAAATGTTCAACTTGTCAATTTTGATGAATTTTCACTTGAGGTTCAAAGGTGCAATTTTTTTTTTTGGTTTTCTTTTTATGAATTTTTTTTAGATTTTTCAATGTATTATAAAGAATGCAAAATCACCCAAAGCAAACGAAGATGTAAAGAGAGAGCAGGTAAAGTAAAACTACCCTAAGGACAGTGAAAATAAAACCCGCAACTCGTCGGGTGAATAATTACAGACCAATTAAATAAAACCCGATACATGATCGGGAACACAACAAAAATGGACCGGAATGGACATCGGTCAAACACCCGTCGCCAAGCCTCGTGGGTCGGGAGTACAACAAAACGGACCGGAATGGACATCGGTCATCCTCCAGTCTTCAAAGCATCGGGCCGAAAGCCAAATGAAAATAATGAACTTATCCAATCGAACATGCACAATCACCAATGAGTTAAGACAATTCAAAAACTCAAAGAAAGTTTAACACGTGCTGATTAAACTTCATTGAGACCATTTTTTACATTTTCCAATGCATTAACACAAAAAATACGAATTAAATCATACTGTCCATGAACATTCTTAAGGAGAAAGCAGTAACCATAAAATACAAAAGAAATAATGAAATGTATGCAAAAATTCTGAGATTTTTTATGTGGGATGGGAAAATGTGTCGTTGAAAACTTTCATGTTTTATATTCTTACTAAAGAGACACTCATTTTCGTGTAGAAAATGGTCTTTCATGAGAGCTCAGCAGCAAACAAACAAATTTCACAGAACAGATATGCTTCAGGATTAAGCTCAAATGGACACTCAAATCTAAAACTTAATGCACCAAACTTTCCAGTCTACTAAACAAGACCCCAATGAACAACTTTCCTTTTTGTGAGGTTTCAAAAGAAGACTCTAAACATGAGATAACTACGAATCAATATGACCACGCACAGAAAAACACTCAGACTCAAGGACGCCAGCAGAATTGCATGATTTCATTAAATGCATTAAAAATACGAAACGTGCACGAATATTTTTGTATTTTTTATATGTTATGCATTAAGATCTTATGAACAAATGTCATGAAGAGGTCTTTATGAAACGAAGTCTAGAATAACCCATGAAAAATCATTTAGCGTGAAAGGTCAGATTAGAAAAATTCCATCTCAGGTTCTGATCACCATATTTCCAGATTTCTGCTCTCCATTTCGGGACCCTTTTGACATAGCAAACGACGTCCATTTTCACGCCATAATATATCAAATCGAAGATCTCGAAGTCATCTACGAATGTTCAGTATATTTGTTTTTGAGATTTCGTCATCTAAATACGAAAAATTGAGTTACCAGATAATTGCACATGCTGATGCACCTAGAGCTCGTTGGAGATGAATCCGTCGCGTCGCTAAAGCTTGTTCCACTGCGGCGAATTTTTCTCTCTCAAAATTTTTTCTCTTGAAATCTTTCCAAATTTTTTTTTCACTCTCCAAAGTCCTCCCCATTTCTCTCTAATCTTCCTCCTTTTATAGCCTACTCCCCCATCTTCCTTTCTCTATCTTCATCTATCATTCTAATTTTTCCACTAACTTCATCTTCCCTTCTTTATCTCCATCTTCCCTTCTAATTCCACCATCCTCCATTTTTTATCTCCATCTTCCCTTCTTATTTACCATCTTCCATTCTAATCTTTCCATCTCCCATTCTAATTCTTCATCTTCCCTTCTAATTCTACCATCTTCCATTCTCCATCTTCCCTTCTATATCTCCCCTTCTCCATCTTCCTTTCTAATTTCTCCACTATCCTTAAAATTTTATGTATTTGCAATTTAGCCCCTGAAGTTTTATGTATTTGCAATTCAGCCCCTGAAGTTTTATGTATTTGCAATTCAGTCTCTGTGGAAAAATTTCTTTTAAGTTCAAAACTTCATAAGCCTTTCGGCACACCTCCCTCACGCTCATTCCAATCGTTTGTCAATTTAAGCTCAAATCCTCCGTCGTTAGCCATAATAAAATGCATGACCGACAAAAAATTAAATATGCAATGCATGAAAAAATTAATTTTTGGTGAGAACAAATTCTCATTTTTTTATGTATTTAAGTGAATGAATTTTAAAAATTAAAAATTTAGGTGTCAACAGCTGCCCCTCTTTGAGCGGAGACTCGTAGAGGTTTCGCTCAAAGACAAAATTGAACCTAAATTTTGACAATGCAAATGAATGATGATGATTTTTTTTTGTGGGGGAGTTTTAATCCCATTTTATATGCAAGTGCAATGATGCATGATGTGCAGGACTGTAAATAACATGTGTTAAGATTTCTCTGCTCCGAGGAAACGGATTAAAGAAACCTGCACATGGATCGCATATAAAATGTCGGTCTTACTAGACACTTCATAATGCTGGTGATTCCCTTAAGCTCCAGGCATTTTGTGGATGCAAGAATCTTAAGGTACTGGTGCTTATCCGTTACCTGAGGTTTCCCCATGATACGAGAAAGCGCAAGATCTGTAAGGGGATGCGTCGACTACATCTCTTCGAGTGGAGTCACATAGTTTCTTTCAAGATCATTAGAGCTGGTCCTTGATGATTTGAAAGGGTATCAAAACCATAAGAGCATGTCGATTATGGTTTTTGATAAAATTTGTCGAGACCACGAGAGCATGTCGATCAGGGTTCGTACAAGCATCCAGACACAAGAGCATGTCGATTATGAAATGGATGGATAAGATCAAGAACATGAGAGCATGTCGATCATGAACTTGATAGGGTACCAAAATCACAAGAGCATGTCGATTATGATTTTGATAAAATTTGTCGAGACCACGAGAGCATGTCGATCATGGTTCGAACAAATGTTTCATGCAGATCACAAGAGCATGTCGATTATAAACTGGATGAAATTAAAGAGTGCGCTTTCTCAGTGGTGCAA
Source organism: Psidium guajava (assembly GCA_016432845.1). Lineage (NCBI taxonomy): Eukaryota > Viridiplantae > Streptophyta > Magnoliopsida > Myrtales > Myrtaceae > Psidium > Psidium guajava. The sequence continues at coordinate 39,952,104 of CM028228.1, forward strand.
ACTCAAAGCTTGCGATTTTGAAAAGGGTTCAGAAAACTTATCTGGGTTTTTTGGGTAGTTGAGAGGTAGATTTCTTTCAAGATCATTAGAGCTGGTCTTTGATGATCTGAAAGGGAGATGTGCCGCCAATCTCACAGGGCAGTGACCACATCGAGAGGGTGTGCTACACAAGCCATGTCGGTGTAAACACAAGATATTCAAAACTGGGTTCAGAAAACTTACCTGGGTCTTTTGAACGAATGGTCAAGGAGTAGACAGGCTGACTGCATCATACATGCTTATTCTCTTGAAGTAAAATTATGCGCATAGACCAAATCAATGCTAATGCGACATGTATTTCATAAAAATCACGCTTCATTGAAGAAGACGAATATTTGAATGACTATATGTGTCGCAACAGATTTGAGTGCCTTAACAATCATCAGAAGGCTCAGGTTGAAGATATACTTACCTAGGAGCTTGGAAGCTTGCCAGGTGGGCACTTGCCAACACGGCTTGTTCATTCAATCATCCTTGGATGAATTTCAAGACCTCATGAGGTAGCTTGAATATCAGGAATGCATGTGCACAGACAATGTTAGATGTAACATGTATAGGCATGTATGCTGAAATTCACTTAGTGGATTTATGCAAAACTATTCTGTCAAGTTTGCATCACCAATTCTATTCAAGGAGGTTATTACATTGTGAATACCTCGAATGTACTTTGAATGGGGGACTTCAGTCCGAAAGGGCTTTCTCCTACTCTTCGAGAAAAGCTATTCATCATAACTGTAGGATTCAAGAGAAATCACTCAATCTTACCATCATCGCTTTCAACGAGGGTCTGAGTAATCTCGCAATTGGTACGACCAAGCCGATCTGGAGGTCTTGATTGGGACCGTAATATAGGCTAGGTCAATGGTTTACCAAATGGGACTCCTGTGGAGTCAAGGCTTTTTGAAAGAGATCTTCATCATCTGCTCCGGGTTTACAAGTCAAGAACCCTGCAAAAATGAGAGAGAAATAATCTTGCTCGAACTTCTTCGAGCGATGCTTAAAATCATTCAACTCTACGTTAATTCATATGCCCTAATCAGAAGAGACTTTGAAGGGTTGTAACGTAGGTCAGGATTTGGGACTGAGAGAAAGGCTCGCTTTGGCTCAGAAAATATATGAGAATGGCTTGATGCTAGTGACCATTGCTGTCTTATCACCGGTCTTGGCCTTCTGAAATTGATTTCAAAATGTGCCATCACTGCTTGAGGATGGAGCTTCCGCTGATGATTGCAATTTCCATTTGACTCTCTTGGAGGCTTTTTCTTTACAAGTCTGTCATTTGGGATTTTTAAAACAAATGAACAAGGATTTGAATGGGCATTAGCCTTGCTTTTGATAGGCATTTTGCTTTTTATTGTCCGGGATTCTGTGGGACTAACCTTTACTTTTCTTAATCCCGATTCCCATTTTCTTTCTTGAGAGAGAGCTATTTTTTGACACCTCTCTTCCTTTTCCTTTCTTTGTAAGGAATGATGCTAGACACTACAAGAGAAATCTAACATACGAGATGAGTTCACTTGGGGATTCTTTACTGCCCTGGTCTCTTCAGTTCTATTCCTTGGTGATAACGTCATCTTCAAATTGGAACGAGCAATGATCACCAATGGGGCTTGAGAAATGAATATATACAAGCTCAATTGGGCTGTACAATGGATGTAGTGTATAGGATAGAGAAATGAATGTTCTTCATCATCCTAAGGCACTTGAATTAAAGTTCGAGTTCAATGTAAAGAAACACCCGAAGATTGATGCTAGTCTGAGCAAGAGAATTTCTAACCATTTACCTCATGCCGCTGCTGGAATTACCTCGTCTTGCCCCAATGTGGGGTGGTTCTTGACAGGGTTGAGAAAATGAAACCGCCGCTCAAAGAGGTTTGTAATGGACACCTGTAGTGTTTGGATAGAGAATTGGATGCCTCAGTCACTTCGGCTATCGTACCTTTTGCGAGAAAACCCATCGCCTCGAGGAATGCGGATCCTAACTACCGCTCATCTCACTAGGGATTAGACTGCGGGACGTGTATGGGAATGGTTTGCCTTTCATCATCCTGTCATGCCCCATTCTGTCCATCCGATGCATCATATGTAATTTACGTTCCTTATTCAAAGTTGGTAAATTAATCATGAAGAACAATCATGTATGAACCACACAATGTGCAAGCATTTTTTCAACCAGACAGATGTGGCAATTAATCAGAATTGCCATGCTTCTCAAAAACAGATGAAGGGGAATCTAAGTTGCCCCAAGGCATGCGAGCGGATCAAACGAGTTTGAGTCGAGGACGAGCTCATTCTCATGTTTGCCCCAGAATATGTTCGCTCTAGTTGTGATATGGCGAAGACCAACATGGTTGGTCGAATGCCCTTGTTTGCCTTATTTCCATCAGGATGGATCACATCAGGCAATCATGGCTTTTGCCAAAATTGGGAATTGCCCCAGACATTGTCACTGCTGGGGATTTGAATTTGAACTCTGGTTGATTATTCGTTCCCACAATTGACCCTGCATAAAAAGAATGTGCATGAATAGGGTCTTAAAATGATGGAGTAAACGAATATTGGGAAGCTCTGGTTTTGACTTGCTTCAGTAGTAGCAATCAAAGGTATGTCCTCTAGCTTGGCACCTGCAAGAAGAAAATTGAGTGTTACTTTGAAACACATATGATAAAGAGATAGGACACTTCCCTTTCTTCCAAGTTGGAGCTCGTATCAGTTTGCTTTGTTCTCAATTAGGCCAGGTTTTGGCAGAATCCAAAATTGCCCCCGTACATGCGCTAGCTGGGAGTTTGATTTTGGGAATTTGGTGGACGAGGACTTCTTCTATTTGCCCGGTGTTCCTTTAGCTGATGTCGCATGGCCAAAGGGTCGGTGAAGTAAAGATTTGCCTTGATCGATCGATATCAAATAACTCATGAGATTTTTTGTGAAAATCTTGATGAACAAGTCATGCAAGCATGCAAGAAGACTCTGGGGATCACGAGTTGTCTTTGTCCATGTGAATGAGTTGCAGAAACTTTGGCGCCTGCTTTGAGAATTCCAAGATTTTTCTTTGGATTTTATTGAGTTTTAAGGGGAAGGGATACTTACCTATCCGGCACAGTGATGACCCCTGCAAAAATGAAAGGAAATGCGTCAGTATATATTCTTCATATTCTAAAAAAATTTGGAACGATACTGCTTTACCCTTGTATGTACTTCTTGTGGACTTGAATTGAAGAAATCCCTTCATTTGGACCGAATTGTATATTCGTCAAGTGGGCGACATCTGGAAGTGCGTATCAGATTTGGCAAATTAAACATGCAGAATAGTCATGCATAAATCATGGAATGTGTAAACACAATGCAGATGTGAAGATTTTTTTTTTGCATCACGCGTATTTGCAGAATGTGCAAGTATGGAAGAAAATTCTCAGGGATGGGAGAATCTGAATTGCCCCTGGGGGTTGTCTCCTTCGACATGTTAGTTTTAACGTTTCCCTCTGTCTTGAATGCCTTGTACGATCCTTTTACCAGTTTTACTGGGTTGAGTTTCTCTCGACCTTCGTTGGACACTTCACCAAGGTTGTGGCAAAGTATTGACTTCGGTCTTGTTCGTCGAGTATTCTTGTTCTTTTCTGCAAAAAAGAAATGTGCAAAAAATTGTGTTATTTATTTACAACATTTATAATATTCCCCAACCCTAGGGATCGAACTCGAGACGTTTCGGACCACTGTCATTCCCCATGCCATCAGGCCCATTGGACCGTAGGCGTCCATGGAGGCTTTCTTTTAAGAGTTAACCGTTGAGATTGTGTGGTCTTGCTACGTTGCACTGGGCAATTCCACATCCCGGTTCTTTTCAAGGCATTTTACAACCCCTGTTAAGACAGAAGAAAGTAATTCAGAATTTGAGACGATCGTGGATAAATTGGAACGATACAAAATTACCCATCTTTGAGATTGCCTGGGTCTTTCGTTTGCGTCTTTCTTCGTTTGGAGCCGTCCATTCAGTGATAATATCCGCAAATTGATTTGCCCCCAGTTTCATTCAATAAGAGGACTTCGCATTCGAGTATGGCTGTGTTCTTGGGTCAATTTGCAAATTCCTGAAAATACAGGGATCTAATTTAACAGTGGAGCAATTGGGGGTAAATTGCAACGATACGGCGTTACCCTTCGAGTTTACGCGAATTTTTACTCGCTATTAATTCACTACGAGTTTGGTGTGGTGGTAGACTCGAGCATTTAATTGGGGAAAGAGAAATGATTACTTCTTGCTTTCACGCCAATTCTAGACATTCATAAAAGAAGACAACATCCCATGCAAGATAAAGCATATTCATCCATTCTCTTCCCCATCTGCAGGCTTTTCTATAATCAGCTGGCTTCATTCCGGACTAGGTACGCGTCGACCATGTTAAAGGTCTGGTGGTAACTGGCTGAGCATGTGCATCACAGCTTCAATGCTTTACCGATATCAAACTGGTTGATTATGGCGAAAAGATCATCGTCAATGTCCGCTTGGTGGTAATCTGTCCCTTCTTCCTCGGGAGGTATTGATGATGATCCAGTAGCATTGGTCATTTTGTACCCTCTTCCAATAGAACTCGATCTTGTTATAAACTGGTCTAACTCACCTCTTAAACGTGCATTTTCGATCCTCAGATCATGCATTTCATCGAAGGTGAGGAGGAGGCTGTTGCAGTTGGGGCAGGTGGCGGAGTCAAAAGCCTCTTTATACATCTTGTTTTCCGCTCGGAGGTTTTCATTTTCAACTCTTAAAAACTCGGCCTCGTTGTGCTCATGACGAGTCTTCATTCGGGTTCGCCTATTTTGAAACCAGAATTTGATTTGCGAAGATTCAAGTCCTAGCTCTTGACTCAGTTCCATTTTCTGTTTGCCGTCTGGCATAGGGCATGTTTTGAAGAAATACTCAAGCCTTTGTACTTGCTCCTTAGTATGGCGACGGTAACGCTTCTTTTGACCCTTACCGTTGTTGTCCTTATCTTTACGGAGATCTTGGACGTCGTTGGCGGAAGGGCCAGGTTCCATGGGCTCGATCCCAAACATGGCTTCGAACTCTTCCTCTCCCATATTCAACAGGCAACGATAGCTCTCGAGAGTATTGGGTTGAGACATCTCCGATTTGGCGAATGGTTTCTCAAGATATGCTATCTTCTTTTGTATTCTCACTCACTCTGAATCGTGTATGCTTTAAAACTCTCTTCAAAGTATGGATGAAGATTATCGGGAGGATGTCCCTTTTAAAATTTGGCGTGGGCTTAGCATCTGTATTGCCTCTCCCGAAAGTTCTGTCTTTCTCAATCTTTCCTGCGTGTCTCTTGCTTGGCTTGTCTTTTCTCATCTTTTCATAGTGGTAGGGCTCCCGTCGTCGTTTCCACCGTCGATTTGCGAGCGATCTCTCCGGTAAGGACGAGTCGTATCTCCCTTTCTGCCGAAAATTTCCTTGTCTCCCACTCAGCTCGTTTTTTTATTCTTTCTTTTCCAAAGTGGTGGCGTCTCATCCAGCTTTTCTTCAAAGATGTCGGATTTTGCTTGGCTCGAGGTCGCTGCCTAACTGAAATTCGAGCTAACAAGGGTGGTGCCTAATAGAGAATGGTAGATAAGAGAAATCTTGACTGGTTGATACTTTCACTATAAAATCAATATTTACTTCAAAGCAGATTACCATCTTCACATTCCGCTCATCTGCCTCACCTCTCTCTCCCTTGTATTCTGCTTTCAAAAATGGCCAATTCTCCTAACCATACCTTCTCCGCCGAAGTCCTGGCTGGGTGGGAGAGACTCTACAATCTTCTTGGTAGAGGTTACGTTTATATAGCTCGAAACTCTACCGTTGAGGCTGAAATCCTTGGTTTATTCAAGGCCGTGGACGTTGCTTCTGTTGAGGGTACCCAACTGGGGAAGGAGTATCGGAACTTCTCGATCCTCTTCATCAATTTTCTGGCTGCCTATAACCGCGCTTATGAGACGGTCCTTGTGACTGCTGTCGTGAAAGCTCGTTACCAAGACAGGCACGAGCGTCTGGCAACAGTCACATTTGTGGCTGATAATCACAAGAAGGCTCTCAAGTTTGCCAACGATCAGCTATCGTGGTTGGTTCGTGAGAGGGGAAAGCTGGTGAACCGTCTGGCCTTAGTCCGAACTTACATCGAACAAGAGCCAGGTAATATTGTGATGAGGTGCAAATGCGGTTGGCTGCAGGAGAGACTTGATGACATTACGGCAGACATTGCTTTCGAGAGGGCGGCGATTCCAGACCTGGAGTTTGCCGTCGAGCATTATGAGGCCAGTATGGCCCAGGCTAAGGAGAAGTGCGATCGCCTCTTCTTTAGGCTCGCGGAGCTTAATCCCGAGAGCGCCCGGTGCACCCAGAGCATCAACTGTTTGGAGAGTCAGTTGAGCTCTTTCGTAATGGTTATCAGGGCCCAGTTTGGCTTTACCTTTCCTCCCCAGTGAGCTATTGTAAAACCTATTGATGTATGGAATAAAAGGAATGTTTCGCATGTCTATATTTTTATCTTCGCGCCATCTCTTCGTTTCCTCACGAAATTAGAGTCAATACAAATATCCAACTTGGTTAGGATCAGAGCACCTTCTGGGAGGACTTTCTTTACGTCATATGAACCGTCATAGTTCGGTGCAATCTTCTCTTCTGGAAGAGGGACTGTCGACAGCAATCTTCACAAGACAAGGTCATCTACCTCTGCTGGATCCAGTCCGCCTCTATTAATCGTGCCTCCGAAAAAATATACAGTGAACATGTCCCAGCCTCAACTAGCAGAATAGCCTCAATCATATCTTATCTTGACAGATGGTGACTGTGATGATTACAACGAGCCAAACAAACAAAAGCGAGACCCCATCACTTCTCCCTAATGATGATATTAAGGACACGGAAAAAGAATTCGGCGGCGGCCCCCACCGGTCATAGTGAGGCCCGTGACTGGTCAGGTAAATCTATACAGTCGTAATCACTCGATCAATTTGCTAATAATGAACCTGCCACCTGTTGCGTACCCCACTTCAATCGTGCTTAGCCTCTTTCGGCGTCCACTTATTGGTGTCGGTCGACTGTGATATTGGGAAGAACGCTTCATGGATTCTGATAATCTGCGTCTTTTCAACAAAAATACAGGAATCCCTCCAATACACTAAAAATGCCCCCATGTTTAACCCGAATACATTTTCCGCCCCATCTACATACAGAGCCCATACGTGCCCATTGGTTGACACAATTCTATCTCCGGGAGAATGGATTTCTTCGCTTGCCCCCAGGGTCATCAGTTAAGGCATCGATAATTTCCATCCTTTCTGATCCCTGAAGATTATTCCTATTGTATTGGTGAACCCAATTTTACTTCCGCCTCGGGTACCTGTAGTTTCCTGCAAAAGTAAAGAAAATAATCAGTATGTGATCCAATAGGGGTCGGCCCATGATTCCTACATTAGTCCAATTTTACTTTTCAATTTTAGAGAAAATTATCTTAGAAAAACATGGGTGAATATCTCAAAAAGAATTTTCTTGCAAATTTTTACAACTTGGAAAATGTGATAAAACCTCTTTAAAATTTAGCAAATTTTCCGAATGGATTTTCCTTTTACCAGAATGAATTTTTAGGGATAAATTTGTCAAGAAAATCTCATTTCCATTGAAGTAGAAAAATGTAACAAAATTTTTTACTGGTCGACAAAATTCCCAGAAGGGATTTTTCAGCATTTATTTTTTTTTAAATGTGATACCAATTTAATTCTTATTTTCTTTTGAAAAATGACGTTGATGTTAAATTTAAAATTTGACCGACACCTAGCATGGACCGACCAAAAATAAATACAAGATGAAATTAGAAACCTTACTTTCACCGTGAAAAATATCATGTACGTCACATAGACATGCACATGAATCGTGAGTTTAAATCTTAGCTTATCTACTCTAAAGGCTGACAAATTGAAGCGAAAGACTTACAGCAAGGCGACAATCTCGCGCACATAATCAAGATTAGCCGTGACCCCTACGACATAATCAGGATTAGCCGGGTCTCCCCACTTCGACTGCTCGAGCTAAAAATTAAAACCACTGCTTTTGTAATCTTACCAAGCCTGAGGCCTAACTTTTAAACTCATTTTTGAAAAGAGGTTCGGGATTGAATCTGGGCTAACTTTCGACGTGATCTCACGCCGAACGCTAAAACCAGATCACAACACCATCCTAAAACTAGTGACCCAGGTCCGGTCACGGGACGTGTGTGATGTAGTGCTAAAGTGATTAATCATGCACTCCAGTTAAATTCAAACACCGCTCCAAAAAATGTACAAAATTAAACAAATAACCCCAACACCAAGCCTGCAAAATAAAGGGTTAGTCAAACACTCCACCCCTTATAACTCCCATTCTGCAAAACCATTTAACACCTAAGGATTAAAATTCAACCAATTGCCAAACCAAGTGAATTTTCATGAAATTTTTCTGGCCTAAGTCCTCCTTAAATTTCAAAATATTCAAGTTAGTCCCCAGTGGAGTCGCCAAGCTGTCGCGACCAAAAAATCGGTTTCCCAATTTTTAAAGTTAATGGATTACCATGTTAATTAAATTGAATTAACTAGCATAGCTCGAACTCTCCCGAGTTCTACCAAATCGTGACTTAGGTTCAATTTCATCAAAAGAATGATTTATCTTGGAGTCGCCACTAATCATTTTGGGTAGGTTGATTAGACACCTAAATAAAGCATCGGGAGAAATACTTTATTCCTACGAACTAGAGATTAATGAGTTCGGGGACTTGATTACGCTAATTTTTCAATTAACGCCCTTTCGGTACCAATTTCATGAAAATGTTCAACTTGGCAATTTTGATGAATTTTCATTTGAGGTTCAAAGGTGCAATTTTTTTTTTGGTTTTCTTTTTATGAATTTTTTTTAGATTTTTCAATGTATTATAAAGAATGCAAAATCACCCAAAGCAAACGAAGATGTAAAGAGAGAGCAGGTAAAGTAAAACTATCCTAAGCACAGTGAAAATAAAACCCGCAACTCGTCGGGTGAATAATTACAGACCAATTAAATAAAACCCAATACATGATCGGGAACACAACAAAAATGGACCGAAATGGACATCGGTCAAACACCCGTCGCCAAGCCTCGTGGGTCGGGAGTACAACAAAACGGACCGGAATAGACATCGGTCATCCTCCAATCTTTAAAGCATTGGGCCGAAAGCCAAATGAAAATAATGAACTTATCCAATCGAACATGCACAATCACCAATGAGTTAAGACAATTCAAAAACTCAAAGAAAGTTTAACACGTGCTGATTAAACTTCATTGAGACCATTTTTTACATTTTCCAATGCATTAACACAAAAATACGAATTAAATCATACTGTCCATGAACATTCTTAGGGAGAAAGCAGTAACCATAAAATACAAAAGAAATAATGAAATGTATGCAAAAATTCTGAGATTTTTTATGTGGATGGGAAAATGTGTCGTTGAAAACTTTCATGTTTTATATTCTTACTGAAGAGACACTCATTTTCGTGTAGAAAATGGTCTTTCATGAGAGCTCAGCAGCAAACAAACAAATTTCACAGAACAGACATACTTCAGGATTAAGCTCAAATGGACACTCAAATCTAAAAATTAATGCACCAAACTTTCCAATCTACTAAACAAGACCCCAATGAACAACTTTCCTTTTTTGTGAGGTTTCAAAAGAAGACTCTAAACATGAGATAACTACGAATCAATATGACCACGCACAGAAAAACACTCAGACTCAAGGACGCCAGCAGAATTGCATGATTTCATTAAATGCATTAAAAATACGAAACGTGCACGAATATTTTTGTATTTTTTATATGTTATGCATTAAGATCTTATGAACAAATGTCATGAAGAGGTCTTTATGAAACGAAGTCTAGAATAACCCATGAAAAATCATTTAGCGTGAAAGGTCAGATCAGAAAAATTCCATCTCAGGTTCTGATCACCATATTTCCAGATTTCTGCTCTCCATTTCAGGACCCTTTTGACATAGCAAACGACGTCCATTTTCACGCCATAATATATCAAATCGAAGATCTCGAAGTCATCTACGAATGTTCAGTATATTTGTTTTCGAGATTTCGTCATCTAAACACGAAAAATTGAGTTACCAGATAATTGCACATGCTGATGCACCTAGAGCTCGTTGGAGATGAATCCGTCGCGTCGCCAAGGCTTGTTTCACTGCGGCGAATTTTTCTCTCTCAAAATTTTTTCTCTTGAAATCTCTCCAATTTTTTTTTTCAATCTCCAAAGTCCTCCTCATTTCTCTCTAATCTTCCTCCTTTTATAGCCTACTCCCCCATCTTCCTTTCTCTATCATCATCTATCATTCTAATTTTTCCACTAACTTCATCTTCCCTTTTAATTCCATCATCTTCCCTTCTTTATCTCCATCTTCCCTTCTAATTCCACCATCCTCCATTCTTTATCTCCATCTTCCCTTCTTATTCACCATCTTCCATTCTAATCTTTCCATCTCCCATTCTAATTCTTCATCTTCCCTTCTAATTCTACCATCTTCCATTCTCCATCTTTCTTTCTAATTTCTCCATCTTCCCTTCTATATCTCCCCTTCTCCATCTTCCTTTCTAATTTCTCCATTATCCCTAAAATTTTATGTATTTGCAATTCAGCCCCTGAAGTTTTATATATTTGCAATTCAGTCCCTGAAGTTTTATGTATTTGCAATTCAGTCCCTGTGGAAAAATTTCTTTTAAGTTCAAAACTTCATAAGCCTTTCGGCACACCTCCCTCACGCTCAATCCAATCGTTTGTCAATTTAAGCTCAAATCCTCCGTCGTTAGCCATAATAAAATGCATGACCGACAAAAAATTAAATATGCAATGCATGAAAAAATTAATTTTTGGTGAGAACAAATTCTCATTTTTTTATGTACTTAAGTGAATGAATTTTAAAAAGTCAAAATTTAGGTGTCAACATACTTCAACATAGGAGTGAACAAATTAGATCAACCAGACTGATATCGCTCGGACCGGATTGAGATTGGTGATCCGGTTTTCGATTTTATATAGGTTCGGTTCGGTTTCCAGTTCCTAAAATTGGAATCGGTGATCGGACGGTTCGGTTCCTAGTTTCGGATCTCTAGAGTCGAACTGGACTGGTCCTTTTTATTTAATTTTTTTTTCCTAATTTAGTCAGTGAATCTCTTTCGGCTTCTTGGACTTCTTGTTTTTTGCTACTGAAAAATCATTTTATATACACGTTGAAGTTCTGTAATGTTATTGATTTCAATAATTAGAGAATAATTTTGGCTATATTGGTATGGTCCGATTCATTTGTTGGTCTGATCCAATCCGATTCCCGAGATGATCGGTCCGATTTTTAATTTCAATAAATTGAAAATTGAATAGATTCGATTCTCGATTTTTTTTTTTAAGAGAACCGGACCGGACGAGAAAGGAATCACCCTGCTTCAATCGTGACCAAAACCTCCGACACTGAAGAAAAACCTTAACTTTCAAAATAGACGCACTTTGGATCCCAAGGGAACGATGCAGAGACTTGTCTCTCTCAAGCTCGCTTCAAGCCTCTCACGAAACCTCTCTGCCACCGCCGCCGCCGCCACCGCCACGTCTTCGCTCCTACGCCATTCCCGCCTCTGCGGCTCCTCCACCGTCGCCAGGCCGAGCCGCGCCGAGCTCGGTGTTTCTTTACCCCGTTCCTTCTTCTCCCACAACGCGCCGTGGCGGCTCCAAGCGAGGAACGCCCCGGTGTCGGCTTATTCGAGTGCGCTCCTCGGGTCGCCGCTCAAGAGCCTCTTGAATTCCAGAGCTGGGTTTTACAGGGGGCCTTCGCTTTTCAACTCGCGTTCAGGATTCAGCGGCAGTTTCGACTCCTACAGACGCGGCTGGTCAGTGGTTCCGAGTGTTGTCTGTTTTGGAATTCTTGGTTTCGGAGATTCTTGATCTTTCTTAGGTTTTGTATCTGTAGGGACGTAATAATGATGATTGACATAGAGATTAGGTAATGGGTTTCTACGCGGGTTGTTCCATTTTGCAGTTCACATCATATCTAACACAAGTTCGGATTTATTTGATGGTAAATTTGTAATGGATTTTTGCATTTTCTTTTTGCTTGGGATTTGAGGGGCTTTCATTACCGAACTGATTTTTTTCTTTTTCTCCCGAGAGTGGACCTATGACGAGAGATGACTCTGTTTGTCACTGTCTTGCTACTGAAAATTGCTATGAGCTAAACTCACTTCCTTGCTATGAGCTGACCTCACTTTCAAACTAACTATGTTCATTGGATTCTAATTGTCATGGAAGGGGGAATAACGGAAGGGTGAATATCCAGTCGCTTGTCTTTGTTTAGTTCTGCTTCTTGACGTTGGAATGTCATCTTTATGTTCTACAATAAGCCAAAGTTGAGAACAGAGTTAGATCTGTCCAAGGACATATTCAATTTGCAAAGTATGAAAAGGATGTTTGCGACCTTTAATTGACCATTTGCCATTTAAGTTTGGTCTCATATTCTAATTGGATCGTGACTGGCCTGTTGCATTATAAGGACGCAAACCAAATAAGTGGATTTCTCATCGCTCGCATTGGAAATATTAGTGAATCAATTGCTTCTAGCTGGCCTCTTTGTGATCTTGTGTGCAGCTTATGGTAGCTTTGGGGCATGCTTAACAATCAGAGAGTGAAGGTACTGTGCAAGAGAAAGAAAAGGAAGATTGCAGCAAACTCCTAAATTCTATTGTTTCTTAGCCTAGGTGACAGACAGAAAGGGACGGCTACTTGGATACAGTATTTTAGGTGATCACTAGGTCCGCCGCCATTTATTAATGAGATATTTAATGGCCACATTATCAGAATGCTTTTTAAGTGTTTTTATTACCCTCATGACAAACTTTACTGAACGTGAGGGTTATGGTATAAGCTGCTTTCCAGGGCTGTACAAATGAGCATTGACAGACTTTCCTCGGTTAGGATTTCTGATTTCAACCATCCAATTGAAACATATGGTTATGATTCAAGTTCACTTGATTGTAGATTCATGTACCTAAAGCATAACTTTCCAAGGTATCTTTGTTTTCCTATCTGCAGGAAATTATGGTTTAGAAGGCTAACAGTTGACAATGTGGTTCTGGGGCTGATAATTGCAAATGTTGCTGTTTTTATGCTATGGCAGATTGCTGGTCGTAGTTTTATGATAAAAAACTTCACTGTAAGATCTCTGTCCTAGAATTAAAGGTCTCCAATGAGATGAGACCTGAAGGCGCTGATCTAAGTTATAAATCTTAATTTCTCAATCTAAGTGAATCTGTGGTCTTCGGTGCAGATTTCGTTAGACAACTTTAAGAGCGGTCGTCTGCACACGCTGATAACTTCTGCTTTCAGCCATATGACTATGGAGCATTTAATCTCTAACATGGTCGGCCTTTACTTTTTCGGATACAATGTATGACTTAACACCTTTTCATCTTCTTATTTCCTTTCAGATAAGATGCCTTTTTCCCTTAAAAGTTTTATATTTTTCTGACAATTTAAGGATCATGTTAATTTGGATTTGGAGAACTGTTCATATTCATTCTGAAGTTTTAACAATGCAAAGACTGTAACTTTACACAATTTCATTGAAGGATGGCAAATTTTCGGGAGGGAGGGAGGGAGAGAGGCGGATAGAAATTTCTTTCTCTTCTGTTTATGTTTATGGTGGGGACCTTTTTCTGAAACGTGTTAGGTAGAATTGTACCGTTTGTGATCTTGTGCCTCAGCATATTGTTTGATTTTCCAATTTGATGGATAATATCCCGTGACTTTACTTTTCACTGATTAATTATGTACCTTTCAAATGGTTGTATGGTTAGATTGGGAGAAATTTCGGACCAGAATTCTTGTTAAAGTTGTATCTGGCTGGGGCTCTTGGTGGTTCATTATTCTATTTGGTGCACCATGCTTTCATGCATTTACAGGCGAAGGTAAACTGAATTTATGGAAATATGTGCAGAATTATGTTGTGGGCTTGTAGTTAATGCAAATATTGATTACCTCAAACTTTGCAGGGTCAAGGAATGTTCAGCATAGACCCTTCAAGAATGCCAGGATTGGTATGTGTAAATGGAGCAACTACTATAGAGATGGACAGTAATTTATGTAAATCCAGTAGTCACGTTCTGTTCACTTTAAGTTTATTCCAGGACTTTGAACGTGAGTTTGTCGACAATCTGAAGTGGTCTAGAAAAGTTGTGCTTTACTCTGAGATAGGTGATTGCAGTTTCCAGTCCCAAAAAATGAAATAGTGCTTCTCTCATTTCCATTCATCATGTCGAGGTGCATTATCTATAATCCGAAACAATGCTCATATTCATGATCAGAAGTAAATCATACTTCTTGGTGCTGCAAGTGTGTGATATTATTTTCGGGAAGATCCTGGGCTTAGTTTGTGGAATAGCCTTGAAGCCTGCACTTTTCTGTAATTCAACCGGCATGTTGAATGCTTGAGTTTTATCTGACTTGTGATATCCTTTTAGGGGGCTAGTGGAGCTGTCAATGCTATCATGCTCCTTGATATATTTCTCTTTCCAAAAGCCACACTCTACTTTGACTTTATCATTCCAATTCCTGCCATCTTACTGGTAATTCTTTCCTGGTTTTGATTGGAATGTTGTTTATTTGGGGGGTTAGTTTCGAGATCTTTCTGAATCATATTTTAATTACTTCTTAGGGAATTTTTCTGATCAGCAAAGATCTGTTGAGAATAATCAAGGTATGCATCAACTCCTTTCTTTTTCTTCCACTTTCTATAGGACCGGCTAGATTTTTTTATGTGAATACCTCTTTCTATTATAATCGACATTTTGGTCAGTTAATCCCTTGACTGGATCTAGACAAACGATCAATATGTTGTAGTGTTGTCAATATTGATGTATTGTGATAGGCTAACTAGTGTAAAGCATGATTCCATCAAATATTATAAGAAGTATCTCCTGCAATGATGATATCAAGTGTGCTGGTGTCTTCGTATTACTCAATAATTGTGAACATGAGATATGTGAGTCAATGTGATACCACATCATAAATGAAGCGGTATCAGCGATAGACATTCTTCTTATTTAGAACTCAGAATAGTTTGTAGAGAGATGCCCTTGGCAATGGTTGGGAATGAGCAGTCTTGCTAGTATAGCAGCATGAGCATACTAATTCTGAATTTAGAATAGATTGCAATTTGTGAATCGTCATTTCAAATAGTAGAGATCACAAATTATGGCTCTGCAACTTATCAAGTTAACAACAAAGTTGTGGTTTTTTTGTCAAAGTAAAAGAGAGGCTGTGATAGTGCACAAGTGTCGGAAACTGTCCGAATTTTCTGAATCTGTCGTGTACAAAGTGCCTGTAAGCTTGTATAATTGTTTTGCACCAACAAGTCTGGAATTGTAATCCCATATTTTTTGGTTGGTTCAGGGAGACAGTGAGATATCGGGATCGGCTCACTTGGGAGGAGCTGCAGTTGCAGCTATCACCTGGGCCCAACTCAGGAAAGGGCGATTTTAAATCTTCAGCTTCTCGTGTTGATTTTGCTGTGGATAACTGTTCTTTTATTTTTTTCGTTCCTCTGCTTCATTTTTTTTGATGGAGTTGTCAAGGTCATTGCCTCCGAGGTGTCGCTGAAAACTTACATAGCAGCTGGCAGAAATGGCTCTGGAGATTTATCAAATGCTGGAAGAGATGACATGATAATGGATGTCGAGCTCTTTGTGCACCACGACTTCTATGGCGGTAGCATCACTGACGTACCCAATTAGACAATCTTTGCACTTTTCAAAGTTCACAATAGCTCTTCTTAGACGTCACTGGTAGATGTTTGTTGCATGCATTACCCGAAATATTTGCGGAGATCTTTGGTTTATTCTGCACTGGCAAGTATCGGCTTAATAGTCATCGTTTTTTATTTTTTTGGAAAAGGGCTTAATAGTCATTGTTGCTCGCTCTGTTAGCAGAGACTTTGATTTGAAAGCATTTGTCAAGATGGCCCATAGTACATGTGAAGCGAGAGAATAGACTTGAAATGCTTTATATTCTTATTGTCTGTCAATGGTTTCGATTCAATCCTGTCGGACTCTGTACGAGCAATCACTTACATTATCACGTGGTTATGTTGGTTAATATCTTCTCTGCATACTCATCTATGAGTTCATTTCACCTCTAGTGTTTTGTCAAAAAAATTTGCTTTATGTTACCTCAACGATGGTGCCCAAGTGCGGAGGTAGATGCTGGTACTCCTGTTGCAAGGGCAATAGCATTCATCTACCTCTAGTGATCCCTATCAGAATGTTCAGGAGAAAAATGTTGCTTTCAAAACCTCAATTTCTTATGTACATTACCACAGCAAAAGACCTCGCTTTTAGTTAAAAGCCGTTAAATCATTTGTATTCTCCGCTGTAGACCAGATCCAGGTAATCAAGCTCCTTGATATATATATTTTTGTGTGCAAGAAACACCACAATTAGCTTTTATACGTTGCAGCAGCAAAGGATCTTACATTCAAAAGCCATCAATGTGCCCTTATACACTACATGACAGGTGAAAGAACAACTGTAAGATTGATGCATGGCCATATGAACCGGAAGGCTGTCTTACCTTGGTGCAATTCCTTTGATCTGTATGTAGTGCTCTAACATAAATTCATCGTCTAAATATGGCCTTTCAATTTACAAATCAATAAACAAACAAGATGAGTGAAAAGTTGAGCACAAGAGAACAAGTGAGACGCCATTGAAGTATGTACCAGAGAAATACATAGTAGGAGCCAGCTCCATCAGGGCTGCTTCCATGTTGTTGCAGAACAATAGGACCAACTCCAAGAAATTGGACCACTTAGCCCGTTTCATGTCATAAACACCGCGCCAAATTTCTGTTCAACAGGCCCCAGGAAAAAGATCAAAGCTGGTATTTAACATACATCAGAGGGATTATGGTATCATTTACCACCCGATTCACAATAACAATTGGTAAATCCTTCACCTAACAAGTCCATCTAACCATGTTTCACCAAAATCCAAAAGCTTGTTTCAAAGAAGGGCCCCTTTTCTGGAATTGGAGCTAGTAAAACAATTTCAAACCTCACCCGACTAAAAATTTCTGCCATTGTCCTACAAACTTATGCAAATCAAAGAAGGGGTGGTTCCATTCAATCTTGAACTTATAAACAATTGAGGACTTAAAAGAAAGGTGGATACATGTTCCTCCAGGGTGCTGATGAGTGCAAAAAAGTTCATGCACAAAAGCAGCCATTGCTCAGACAAAGAGAACCTAAGGAGTCTCACACGCAATCAAAATAAGCGGAATGTTGTAGAGAGAGCATCTGTATGAGGGGTGTATAGACTGAGAGAGTGAACCCAAGAAAGGTTTATGTAGGAGGTTGCATGGAAGCCAAAAACGAGAAAAGAGACAAAAGAAGAGTAATCGAGAACATGCCATGCTTTCCGGGAGCGTGTTGGATTGAATGTAATGCTTCTGTTTTCTCTGTTTTTAAGCTGGAAATAAGGAAACGCATTGGATAGGTATAGTTTCTGAGAGTGAAATGTAAGATCAAAGAGAAACGCACCACGTACCCTAGAGTCCATACAATGCGGGCATTGTGTAATTAACTCGTTACTTCCTGTAAGCGTTGCCAATAGACAAACAAAAATTTCTCTCCGTGCCCCATTTGGTGTAAAAAAAAAACCATCCAATGTTTCCTTCTCATGACCAGCTTAGAAACAAACAAGAGAGGGGCGTTACCATCAACCAACAAACTCCCAGAAAGCATGGCATGGCCTTCTTCTCGGTTACTCTTCTTTTGTCCCTTCTGTCATTTTCGGCTTCATTCTCCTTTATGAACTACCCTTTGCCAGTGCAACCATTTGTAAACCCTTCTCCATTAGCCTAATATAGTCTCTAAACATCTCAGACAATTCATAACAGTAAATATGCACGAAGCAGAGAGGATGGATCTCAAAATATGGGAGAGGTCCACATGGGGTGGGAGTCTGGAAATGGAAAAGAAACGCTAGGATTCTTCCATGAAAAATATTCTATTCATTCCTTTGTGGGGTGGTTCTATTCTATTTTGGCATTATGATTGGTGCTCATCAACCCCTTTAAAGACAGTTTCCTAGCTTATTCAGAATGACCAGAAACAAAGAAGTGATTGTTCAATCTTGGATGATTTTGGTAAATGGTAAGATCATTTGGTATGTTGAATTAATTGGTAACATTAACAGTAGGGAGTTGTAGGAAGTATCGGATTTCTTTCCATGTTAATAGTGGATGTGAAGGTGAACCTTAAGGGTATTCATTCTGTAAAACGGTCATTGACAAAAAAAAAGAAAAAAAAAGAATGGTGCTCACCATGTATCTCATCACTGGAGCATGAAAAAAGAGGAGAAAGGAGACGATGATTTCCTTGGAGATTGGCGGGGATGAAATTTATTTATTTATTTATTTGCTTGGGAAGCGCTTTGGGGAAGAATCTGACTTTGGAAACATGCAAAACGAGGTCAGATACGATTTCATAAATCATATCTGCAGGAAGGAATAATGAGGTAATACGAAGTTGAAGACCCTGGAGTAACCGATATATACACACACATATATATTAATTACGGAACTAGAGATGATAGGCATCATAAAAGATAGTTTCAAGTCTGCATAAACAAATGTTAGAATCGATATATAGAGTTCTGTCTCCACAGCCATTCTTTCTCCCCCCAACAAATCCTCATTCAAGAACATGGAAGAAAACATATGTCAGGTCCTGACCTGGCTGACCATAGATCGATAGCGGCACAGGTTGATATGAGCTTGTGCTGACACCCACTTGCACCAAGGCTTTATCATGTCCTAGAGTCAAATTTTCTTCATGGCACTTCAGCTTCAATTTCTTCCTCAAGAGTAGCTTCTCTAGCCTTTGCTTGTGTTCCCTAGAAGTCCTAGAAATGAAAAGGGAGTTGTCACGTCCTCGGCTCATAAAAATGGTGACGTCCTGGACACATTATCGAACTATTTATTTTTATTTTATAATTAAGCGCACGCGAAATGTAAAACTCTCCGGACATTAATTTAGCAAAAAGGATAGTAGCAGAAAATCAGAAAAATAAAAAATCAATAGCCATAATTTTCAAAAGACTATTTTCATTAATAATAATATTGTTAATCCTGGTAAGTTTAATAAAAGATAACTACAAATGCACTACTCAAGGATGCTTCCTAAGACCAAAAAAAATATATTGGGTCTAGATAGGGTTAACTACTGCTTCCAAAAATGCTAGCCGAAATAGAGTCTCGAATGGTTGGTCCATAGGCACCCCAAACCTCACATGACAAATCTCCATATTACGGCTTTGAAAATATTTATCAACGATGGGTGAGAAATAAATATCTCTGTGAATCAACACCTAAGTCCAATTAGGGAATTAATTCACTCAAGCAACCTAAACAAGCATGACAACACAAAAGCAATCCAATTGTCAATCACATGTAACTTATCCCGTCTTGGTTCACACAGTACAATAATTTATTTGACTATTAGATTACACCCCAAATTAATGCAATGACTAGAACACACATACGAAACTCTCAGGTATTATGCAACATGCGATTTTCAGTTATTAATGGGCCCTCGGCCCTAGCACACTAGACAGTTGGTGCCTAGCCCAATAGACAGTTGGTGCTCTTTTGGCATGACCAAGCTTCATCTTGCTTCGTTGGTGATGACAACCAATAATCCGTGTGATTCCGATCGACACAGCACAGATATATTAGGCATTCCTGTAAGGACTTCGGTCTGTCACAAGCTGCGATCGACATCCGATCAATCTGACAACACATACTATCATGCTTCCGATAAGTCATGTGGTTCCAATCGACACAGCATGAACTTATCAGGCGTCGTCCCTAGGACACCCCCGAGCGATGATAACTAATATATGGTCACACAAGCACGCCAGATAATCAAGCTAATTATTATCTTTGCATTTAATTAAAATGTTCACACAGTTGTGCTCAAAACTTAGCTCAAGGCTGTTTTCTTTTTCATGCTCAAATATAAAACTTTGACTTCGCATGCGGTCACATGATTATGCATATTATCCACCGAACTTGCATTTAAATAAGTGCAACCAACCATCAATATGCGTACGATGTATACATAATTATCCAATTTTCACCCAAAAATAAATCAATAATAACAAGTTGATAAATAACAAACTAATAGTGAATTAGAGGATTAACCAATATTCATTAATCGAGAATATAATAAAATTACTTAACTAATTTATCGTAAATAATTGGTAGTTTAATAATAAATAATTATTTAGGTCACCATTAATTAAAGCACCGCAATAATTAATTGAATAATTAATTAATTAATTCATCCATATTAAATAAATAACTAAAATAAAAAATAATTAAGCCAAAATAATTTAATTTAGTCAGTCCCAAAATAATTAGTTAAATTTTTAATTTGTTTAAAAATAAATAATTAAATTTTAATAAGTCCAAAAATAATTAATTAAAATTTAATAAACTTGGCTCGCCTCAAATAAATAATTCGATTGCCATCCAACAAGTTGAGCCAGTCTAATTATTCTAACTGCAACCATTCAACCTAACTAGGGTTATTAATCTAAACCAATCGTGATTAAATAACTAATTAATACTAATTTAATATAAACTAACATAGGCGCAATTAATAACCTAATTAGAGATTAAGGGTTAATCCACCTAAAATTGTCCGACGATGACGAGCGGCGGTGATCGGTGGTGGCTTCGGCGAACGGTGACGACAGCACGACGACTCTCGGACGGTTGAACAATGGACGGAGGAGCTAGGGTGGCAAAGCAAGCGTTAGACGAGCCCGGGCTCGACTGGAGGTCCTAACGCGATGCGGCGGAATGGCGGAGCAAGTCGGTTGGGTGTGAAGACAGTGGGGTGATGGCTGATGTGAGCTTGGGGAATGATGACAAAAGTGGAGGGGGTTGGTTGACACTGGACGATGGACGATGAGCTATTTGGGGGGGGCGTTAACGACGCAATACGGCAAGCTGGCCGATGACGATACGAGCAGGGGTACGCGGCTGGAGGGGAGTAGCAACGGCGGGGAGCTAGTGGAGGGGTAGTGGCTAGACAGCAACGATAGGGCGGCAAGTTAGCAGCTGACGGAAGGAGGTGCTGATGGCGTCGGGCCAAAGCTAGAAGGGGGGAGGGGGAGAGTTCTCAGGTGAATAGCCAAGGGAAGAGAGGGAGAGAGAAAGAAAATTAGGAGAAAGGTCAAAGGGTGAGTGAAGGGGGAAGTGATGGGACCTGAGGTAACAAGCGTAGGTGGGCAGGCACATGGTGGGGGGGGGGGGGGAGAGAGAGAACTTAGTGGGGGAGGGGGTTACACGGCTGAAATGAAAACAATGGGGACTCCCATGGTCACATCCACTTCAAATTCTTTATTTTTTGTGCACAAATTTGGACATCACAATTCTCTCTACCTTAAGAAATTTCGTTTCTGAAATTAAATTGCTGTTACAACTCTTCAAAAGGAAAAGGATGTAGATCCTACATAACTTCCTTGCTTTCCGAAATTAGTCTTCTATCTTATGATGTTACCAAACCACTTTGTCCAACGGAATCATCCTGCGTTGAAGTATTTGATCCTTCCTATCTATAATCCTCACAGGATGCTCCACATACGATGCTCGCTCATCTAATTCGATTTCTTTGAAACTCAATACATGAGCTGGGTCAAGCTTATACTTCTTCAACATCGATACATGAAAGACGTTATGCAAGTCTTGGCAGCAACGCAAGATGATAAGCCAAATTCCCTATTCGCTCTAAAATCTCAAACTATCCAGTATACCTTGGATTTAACTTCCCTTTTTTTTGGCCAAAACGAGATATCTCTCTCATGGGTAACACCTTCAGAAAAACATAATCAATCACTTGGAACTCCCAAGATTGGTGTCGCTTATCGACATAACTCTTATGGTGGCTCTGGGCTATCCTAAGCCTTTTTGTGATGAGCTTGATAGCATCCATCGAATGTTGCACCAATTCAGGATCCATGATCTTCTTTCACCAATTTTGTCCAAACAGATAGGAGTCCTGCATACCCTACCATACAACGCTTCGAAAGGTGCCATCCTGATACTTTGTTGGAAGCTGTTATCGTAGGAAAACTCGACCAAATGAAGCTGTTCCTCCCAACTCCCCTTAATATCTAAAACATAAGCTTGCAACATTTCCTCGAGCATCTGAATTCTCCTTTTAGACTGACCATCCGTCTGCAGATGAAATGTCGTACTAAATTGCAACTTCATTCCCAATGTAGTTCGCAGACTTTTCCAAAATGTGGCAGTGAACTTAGGATCACGGTCTGAAGTGATTATCACTGGTACCTCATGAAGTCTCACGATGTGCCTCACATAGAATTAGATATATCTATCCCAAGCAAAGTCCTTTCTCACTAGGATGAAATGTGTTGACTTTATCAACATATCAACCACAACCCAAATCGATCATGCCCCCTCTGACTCCTTGGCAATCCTATCACGAAATCCATCATGATATGCTCTCATTTCCACTTAGGGATCTCTAATGGCTGTAGCAATCCTTCAAGCTTACAGTTCTACACTTTGACTTGTTGGCATGTTAAACATTTTGTCATGTGTTTAGCTATGTCCGCTTTCATGCTATTCTGCCAAAAATATTATTTCAAATTCTGATATGTTTTTATACTACCTGGATGAATATTGGAACTACTACGATGCGCTCCTGACAAGATTTCTTCATTAATACTGTCATTAGCATACATACACAAACATCCTCGAAAATTCAGTTTTCCATCCTTGGCTACATGAAAGTCGGCTTTTTCTTTTTCTTATGTCCTCTTGAAGAATCTTTTAAATTGCAGGATCCGACGACTGCAAGGCTTTAACTCTAGCCTACACTTTCATCTCAATTCTCAATGTAGTCATCGACTTGACAGATGGATAACCTCTAATTTAACATTTGAATCTCACACTTACTCCAAGAGATGCCACTCATGCACTATTATCTGAGCAATCGCTGAGTTGTGACTCAGTACATCTGCAACTTTATTGGCCTTATTTGGATGATACAAAATTTCACAGTCATAATTCTTGAGGAGCTCCATCCAACGACGTTGCCTTATGTTCAACTCTTTCTGAGAGAACAGATATTTAAGACTCATGATTAGTGTAGACTTGAAACATTTCTCCAATTAGATAATGCTTTCAGATCTTATGAGCAAAAACAACTGATGCTAACTCCAAATCACACGTTGGGTAATTCAACTCATGCAACCTTAACTGATGAGAAGCGTACGCAACTACTCTCCCATGTTGCATTAGAACGTAGTCCAATCCTTTAAATGGTGCGTTACTATAAATTCCATACCCTCCAAGACTAGATGGTATCGTCAACATAGGAGCCATAGTTAGCCTATGTTTAAGCTCTAGAAACTACGTTTGCACTTATCCATCCACTCGAATTTCTCGTTCTTCTTCAATAGTCACGTTAAAGGCATGGCTATCACAGAGAACTTTTCCATAAAATGTCTATAATAGCTTGCCAATTTCAAAAAACTCAAAACTTCTATCACCGTTGTCGGCCTTGGCCAATCCATGACCACTTTAATCTTGGCCAAATCCATAGATATCCCTTCTCTAGAAATCACATGACCCAGAAAAGGCTACATGAGTCAGCCAAAATCCGTACTTACTGAACTTGACATATAACTTATGATCCCGAAGGGTTCTCAATACCATTCCTAGATGCTGCTCATGATCTTTATAACTCCTCGAGTACACCAATATATCATCAATAAATACAATGATGAATCTGTCCAAATACTCCTTGAACACCCTATTCATCAAATCCATAAAACCAACAGGGGCATTTGTTAGACCAAATGGCATTACAATGAATTCATAATAACTATAACGCGTCTTAAATGCCGTTCTCGGTATATCCTCATTCTTGATCCTCAGCTAATGATATCCCGCCTGTAGATCAATCTTAGAAAACACCGAAACTTCTTGAAGCTAGTTAAATAACTCATCGATCCTTAGCAACGGATGTTTGTTCTTGATTGTCACCTGATTGAGCTGTCAGTAATCTATGAATAGACACAACAATCCATCCTTCTTCCTTACGAACAACACAGGTGCTCCCCATGGCGATGTACTGGGGTAGATAATTCCTTTATCCAGTAACTCTTGCATCTGTACCTTTAATTTCTTAAGCTCCGATAATGCCGTCCTATATGGTGCCTTAGAGATTGGCTTCGTTTCAGGAACTAGCCCAATCACAAATTTTATTTCTCTTTCTAGCAGCAAACCTGGCAACACTTGAGGAAAGACATTGGTAAACTCACATACTATAATAATGTCTTCCATTCTCGGTTTCTCAACTGACACATCAACCATAGACGCTAAATACCCATAGCAACCTCTATTCAACAAATGAGTCACCTCAAGCGATGAAACTAATAAAGTCGAGGTTCCTCCTCGATTTCCAATGAACTCAAAATTAATTCCACCCGGCGGGTTAAAATGGATTGCCTTGCGATAATAGTCCATCGAAGCTCTTTGTTTGAGAGTGAATCCATACTGATAATAATATTGAAATTGAAATATTTCCAGCACAATCAAATTTATCCTTCCCTCATGACCACCTACGACTAACTCACAGCATGAATAACCTAATGCAGACATTGTGCTATCCCTTAACGGTGAAGAAATCTTAAAAGTGACACCCAACTATTTTGGACTTAACTCAGCTAATTTAACAAATTGCTCAGCAACGAAATAATGTGTAGCTCTAGGATCAAACAAAGCATACGCAACATGATCATGCAAGAAAACCGTACTTGTAATGGTCGGTGAATCCTTCGCTTCCTCTTGAGTGACAGCATACAACCTTCCTTGAGTTGGGGGTCGATTCTGAAGATTTTGTGGGACATTCCTTTGTAGCTGTCCTCCTTGCAGTGGCGATCTTGAACCCATTTACCTTTGCGGACAGTCCCTCATTTGGTGGCCATATTGACCACATCCAAAATAAGCTCCTCTCCTAAAAGGGCACGGGAAAAATCCATGCCTTCCATGATATAGCCAACACACGTCATTACGCCAATATGCTGACTTTCCTATAGTGTTCCTTCGATTAGGTGGAATGGGTTATTTTTTTCCCTATTATTGGTCCCTTCCCAAACCTGCGGTTATCCCTCATAGCAGGTGTAAATCGTGATCCATATACGGCTGCCCTTTCAGATAAATCCCTTTCCACTAGCTAGGCCCCTCATACAGCTCATCATAATCCTTTAAGTTTAGTGGCACTAACGAGCCCTTAATCTTAAGCTTCAGACCATCTTGAAATCTTCTTACCCTATCCACAGGGTCCTCAACCATTTTTAGCGCGTACTTTGATAACTCATCAAATTTCGCCTCATATTGATCCACCAACATTTGATTCTAGTAAAGACCCAAAAACTCAAACAACTTCTATTCTCGTGCATAGTTTGAGAAGTACTTGCCATTAAAAGCCTCCACGAAAGCATCCCACACCGGGACAGTACCCTCGGGAAATATCCGCCCTTACGTGGCTTTCCACCATGAGCTAGCGTTACCTTGTTGTTGGTAAATAGCCGGTGTCACCTTATCTTTCTTAGAACATCTTAGCAAGGTGAAAACCTTCTCTAACTCCTCAACCCAAGTGGTAGCGGTTTCAGGGTCGCCTATTCCTGAAAACTTTGGCAGCTTCAACTTTAGAAACTGATCCACAAGCTTGTGTATTAGTTGACCACCATTCCCGTTTCCAATCAACGGGTCTTCATACATGGTGGCCTCAGTAACAACAGCTTGGTCCCTTACTTGTTACCCTACTATATTCTCAAGGGTTTCTAATGCCTACAGGATCTCGCCACATTCTGGGATCCTCTTGGGCTACCCTTCTCCTAGGCGCTTTCGGGATGCGGTTGTTCATTCTGTAGGACCTTATGGGCTTCTGCTCGCCCAAAAGCAACACAAAAGAACTTCATACTACAATTACAATTTAAAAATGAAATAACAATCACACGCACAGAGTTTCAATCCTACTAACTATCCTAAGACCTATCGTACCTTATCAATCCAGGCCATGACCAAGTGGATTAGGCTGATCTTGCTTTGATACTAACCGAACGGGGATGTGACATCCTCGAGTCATAAAAATGGCGACGTCCTAGGCACGTCATTGACCCATTTATATCTTATAATTCAGCGCACGTGGAACGTAAAACTCCCTAGACATTAATATAGCAAAAATGGATAGCAACAGAAAATCAAGAAAACCAACAATCAATAGCCAGAATTTTCAAAAGACTATTTTCTTTAATAATATTATTATTAACCTTAGGAAATTTAATAAAAGATAACTATAAACCTCATCTTCAGGGATGCTTCCTAAGACTAAAAAAAATATATTGGGTCTAGGTAGGGCTAACTACTGCTTCCAAAAACTCCAGCCAAAATAGAGTCTCAAATGATCGATCCGTAGGCACCCCAAACCTCACGTGATGAATCTCTATATTACGGCTGTAAAAATATTTATCAACGACGGGTGAGATATAAATATCAACGCCTAAGTCTAATTAGGGTATTGATTCACTCAAGCAACTTAAACATGCATGACAACACAAAAGCAATCCAACTATCAATTACATGCAACTTATCCCGTCTTGGTCCACACATCACAATAATTTATTTGATAATTATTTTACACCCCAAATTAATGCAATAACTAGAATAGACATACCAAACTCTCATGCATTATGTAACATGCGATTGTTAGTTATTAACGGGCACTCGGTCCTAGCACACTAGACAGTTGGTGCTTAGCCCACTAGATGGTTGGTGCTCTTTTAGCATGACCGAGCTTCGTCCCGCTCCGTCGATGACGGTAGCCAATAATCCGTGTGATTCTAATCGACATGGCACAAATATATCAAACATTCCTATAAGGATTTCGGTCCATCACAAGTTACGATCGACATCCAATTAGTCTGATGACATAGACTATCGTGTTTTCGATAAGTCGTGTAGTTCTGATTGACATGACACAAATTTATTAGGCATTGTTCTCAGGACATCCCTGAGTGACGCTTACCAATAGATGACCATACAAGCATGCTAGACAACCAAGCCAATTATTATCTTTGCATTTAATTAAAATGCTCACATGGTCGTGTTCAAAATTTGGCTCAAGGCTGTTTTTCTTTTTCATGCTCAAATATGAAATTTTGACTTCGCATGCAATCACATGATTATGCATATTATCCATCGAAATTTGCATTTAAATAAGTACAACCAACCACCAATATGTGTATGACATATACATATTATCCAATAATCACCCAAAAATAAATCAATAATAACAAGTAGATAAATAATAAACTAATAGTGAATTAGAAGATTAACCAATATTCATTAATCGATAATTTAATAAAATTAATTAACTTATTCATCATAAATAATTGGTAGTTTAATAATACATAATAATGTAGGTCATGGTTAATTAAAGCACCACAATTAATTAATCGAATAATTAAAAAAAATAAAAAATAAACCTAAAATAATTTATTAAATTTAGTCAGCCCCAAAATAATTAGTTAATTTTAATCTATCTAGAAAATTGTTAATTAAATTTTAATTAGTCCAAAAATAATTAATTAAATTTTAATAATCTCGGCCCACCTCAAACAACTAATCCGATCTCAATCCAACAAGTCTAGCCAGTCTAATTATTCTACTAGCAACCATTTAACCTAACTAGGGTTACTAACCTAAATCGATCGCGATTAACTAACTAAATTAATACTAATTTAATATAAACTAATCTAAGTGCAATTAATAACATAATTGAAAATTAGGGGTTAACCCACCCAAAATCACCCAATGACGACGAGCGATGGCGACTTCGGCAAATGATGACGACAGTATGACGACTCTCGGACGGTTGCATGATGGACGGAGGAGCTGGGTGGTGAAGCAAGCATCAGATGAGCTCGGGCTCGCTGGAGGTCCTAATGCAATACGATGAAACGGCGAAGCAAGTCGATTGGGTGCGGAGACAGTGTGGTAATGGCTAGTACGAGCTACGAGAATGATGATAATAGCGGAGGGGGCTGGCTGAGGCTGGACAACGGACGACGAGCTATTGGGGGGGTAACGACGTGATACGACAAGCTGTCCGATGACGACACGAGCAAGGGTATGCGGCTGGAGGGGGAGTAGCGACGGCAACGAGCTGGTGGAGGGGTGATGGCGGGACGACAACGGTAAGGCCGCGAGTTGGTGGCTGATGGAAAGAGGTGCTAGTGGCGTTGGGCCAAAACTAGAAGGGGGGAGAAGGAGAGTTCTCAAGTGAACAGCCAAGGAAGGAAGGGGA
This sequence comes from Psidium guajava, assembly GCA_016432845.1. Lineage (NCBI taxonomy): Eukaryota > Viridiplantae > Streptophyta > Magnoliopsida > Myrtales > Myrtaceae > Psidium > Psidium guajava. Next base: position 39,980,633 of record CM028228.1, read on the forward strand.
CAGAGAAAGAAAATTGGGAAAAAGTCAAAGGGGATAAGTGAGTGGAGGGGGTAGAGATGGGACGTGAGGTAATAAGGGCAGGTGGGCATGTGCATGAGAGAGAGAGAGAGAGAGAGAGAGAGAGAGAGAGAGAGAGAGAGAGAGAGAGAGAGAGAGAGAGAGAGAGAGAGAGAGAGAGAGAGGAAAGTTACTGGGGGAGGGGGTTACACGGCTGAAATGAAAACAATGGGGGTTCCACGATCACATCCACTTCAAATTCTTTATTTTTTGTGCATAAATTTAGACGTCACAAGAGTTAACTTAGGTATCCATCTTGGGTTCTGAAAACCAACACGAACTACCAAAGAAAGTCCACAAAAATACAATTTGAACCTATGTGAAAGCAGTAGATGTTGACACATAAATTTTGACTACACTTTCTTAATTACTAATTTTAGCATAGAAAATTAGGGACTAATCTTAGTCTATTCAAAAAAATATATTTTATTTATTTTCATATAGTTCGCATTTAGAGTAGTTACGTTTCACATTTAATTTAATTTAGACTGATGGTAGGTGGATTTAATGAGTGCTCTTGGACTAAAAGGGATAAACGTGATTGGAGAAGAATATTCGGTTTAGAATATATATTTGGGTTAGAAATGAGTGAGACTCCACATAGTTTGTGCATATGTGGGTATGATTATGTAGTGCATGTGACTCTATTATGTTTTTTTTTTGTAGGATTCCATGTTTGAGGATAAAACCATTGCTAGACTTCTTTACTTTTTTTTGGAATTCTTGTCTTTTCTTTCCTATTTCACTCCGGGGGAAAAAGGGGAAAAAGCCAAGAAGGGGAGGCCTTGGATTCTTGGTGAGTGGAGGGCAGTTTTAGTGTGCACGATAAAGAAAAGAGAGCAAAGAGGTTTGAAAAAGTCAAAAAGTAAAAAGCCGTGGGGACTAGAGAGAATGATGGACAACTATAATCAGAGGAAGGGGAAAGGAGGTCTCGTCATTTTTCTTTCCAAGGGTAGTCTCCATCCACATTAGGGGACTAACATAGAATAGGACAAAAAAAGAAGGATAGTAAGGTTGAAGTTGAACTGAGCGCACCAACCCACACTGGGTTGATTCTTCCAATGCGAGAAATCCTCAGGCTAGGTAGAGTGTCCAACGATCCCAAAAGCATTTGAAGTTCCAAGTTGTCTTGTTTGTCACTGGGTTTCATTTCTCAAATCTTTCTTATATTTCTGGCGCTCATTTCGTCTGCTCTATGCCAAGTTACTAAATTTATCAGAATAGACTGTAGAGGAACCGGCAACTACATAGACCCGATAACTAGACTAAGATAGATCTCGGATGCGAGTCTTATGAGCTATGGCAAGTCTTTGGTGGTGCAGAATTCCAGTGGGAGCTCGGTGCAGTATCAAACACACAGAGACTTCCCAATAGATGGCAAGAAATACTATTACACCCTCTGAATCGAAGAGAGAAGAAGATATATCGTCCACACGACATTCTCATACGGCAATCTTGAAATCGAAGTGTCGTGACCCTAAAAATTTCGTTGGTGAAAAATTTTCAGGTTAATGGATTATCAGGTTAATTAGATCAACTAATTTAATACGGACTCTCTCAAGCCCTACTGAATCGCAACTTTGATTTTTATTTAAATGATTTTAGAATTTAGAGCCATCACTAATAATTTTTTGGTAGGTCGATTAGAAACCTACGTAAATTAGCGGGAGAACTAAATTACTTCTATGAACCAAAGATTATGAGTGCGAGGATTTGGTTACACTAGTTAATTAAAAGTAATGCCCTTTTGGTACCTTAATTCCATGAATATCCTAATTTGGCAACTCAAGCTTGGTTTACTCCTAAGGCTTTAGTAAGGTATTTTCTTCTTTTTTTTTTTTTGTATTTTCACTTTTTAGATGGAATGCATGGATAGTAATGGGTGCATGGATAAGCAAAACGTTAAATATGGAAATATAGACACGCGGACATGTATATGCAAACGCGGACATGCAATCATGAATATGCGAGCATGGATATACAAATATAACAAGCAAACGTGAACGCACGTTACATGCGAACGTGGACACGCAAATATGGCATACGAACGTGGATATGCAAATACAGCATGCGAATGCCACGTACGAACGTGGATATGGAGATGCGATATACGTACATGGACATGCATATGTAGGTATACAAATATATATAGGTGGATACGAATACATACGAATACGATTATTTGGATACGAAGACATACGAATGTGACATGCAGATTTGAAGATGTACAAATACGACATGCAGATACGAAGACACAAGAATACGATATGTGGATACGAAGACACATGAATATGCTATGTGGATACGAAGACACACGAATATGATATGCGAATGCGACATACAAACATGGATGTGTAAACACGACATGCGTACATGGACATGTGTATATGACAAGTGAACGCGGACTCGACACGCGAATAAATCATCAAAAATAGGATTGAGCCTAATTTTTGGGATTTTATTTTTTTTAATTCTTTTTTATCAATATGCATGAATTAACGACAATACGAATACGACGTACGTATGTGACAAGCATACATAACATATGAGTACAACATACGTATCATAAAACTAGTTAATAGAATACATTAGATTTTTACACCACCAAGTAGGAGGTAGAGCCTACCGTAATTTGGGGTTCGAATAAAAAAATATAGAAAATTGCAATACGAATACGTATGCGGCATGGCAAAGTATGCATGAGCTATATTATATGAAATGCACATAAATGACATTTTTGTATTTTCGAATTAAATAAGACTAACGATGCAAAATATTCTGAAATAAATGCAATATTAAAGGATGCAGTATAAAAAGAAGTATATAAAGGTAAGCATTTAAAATTCCCTGACTCTGAAAGAGGGAGTGAGCTAATGACTTATGTGCAGCATTACGACCTCCAGCAGGTGGCTCGATCTATCGATTCTGGGGTTTGATAATGTAGAAACCAAAATGCGTAAAATAGAGTACGGAAAGCAATAAATAAAGAACCTTCAGCAGGTGACTCGGCCTACCAATTTTTGGATTCGATTGTATGGAAATTAAATTGCACAAAATAGAATATAGAAAATAGTAAATAAAGAACTTCCAATAGGTGGTTCGGCCTATTGATTCTGGGATTCAATGATATGAAAATTAAACTGCAGAAAATAGAATACAGAAAGCAGTAAATAAAGAACTTTCAGTAAGTGGCTCGACCTACCGATTCTGGGATTCCATGGTATGGAAATTAAACTGTAGAAAATAGAATATAGAAAGCAGCAAATAAAGAACCTCCAACAGGTAGCTCGGCCTACCAATTCTAGGGTTTGATAATGTGGTTCTTAGACTGCTTGACTAGCTTGGTTCAGAATTCCCTGTTTCTGAAGTTCAATTTGACAAATTTGATTGTCAGATTTGACTCTTGGACTGCCTTGCAGATGAAGGGTCGATTAGAGGGGGACCCAAGAGAGAACTTGTGGTAGCAACGTTTCCTCAAGAATGTCTAGAACAAATCACCATTGGGTAGGGACAAGTTGCAGGAAAACTTGCTTTAGAATTTTACTCCACAATTTCTCCCTCTTCTTTTCACATGATTTTTTTTTTTCTGAAGAGTTTCTAAGTAAGAATCGATATTGCCTCCTCTCTAATGTTCTGGATGAGTGTCCTCCTTTTGACATGTTCTGCAAATAAAATCTATCTCAGAAGGACTACTGAAAAGCATAATGATGGAATGCAAATATTTCATACTAACAAAAATGAGACTTCCCTTTCTTTTGCATATGAGTTAATCACAATCTTGGTCTTCTTGGGGATCTTGTAGCCGTTGACCACATAAGCCTTGTGCGACTCCTAGGTCATGAGCGGGCTCGGCATGTGCATCCTCAGGGTCTCCTTGATCACAAGCTTTAGGTATCTGAGGCCCTGGATGTCTTGTTCGTGGACCTGGGTCTTACCTTTCAAGACAGCTCGGACGCCTTCTCCATAAATCAGGGGTTCATCAGCATCTCTGAGAAGGCCCACTCTATGGTCGTCGAGGATATTTTTGTCCCAGCAGAAAACATTTCCAAACAAATTTTTTGACGACCTGTGGCTTGATCAAGTTCATTTCACTACTTTTCTGGAGATCCAAGAGCACATCCACAAGATCCTCTCTTGCATTTTCTTAGTTCCTCACAATATAGACGGACGATTGCACTCTCACAAACATGAGTATGCAACTTGCATTCCATAGTCCGAGTCTATTTGGTGATCGCTTATATGATGCACCCACTTCTTCCTTCACAACAGAGGCTTCAAGATCTGAATGATCAGAATCACCTGCCCCTCCGCTCGATTTCACTATCCTGTGGATGGCAAAATCACGCTCGAAGTGAATGAGAGTATCCCTTCTTCCTTACTCCCCCGCGAAGTCAGTGACCTCCTCTTCTTACTTTCTTCTACCGCTGTCAGCTACGACTGGCCAGAATATGGATTCCCATTTCCATTGCAAGAAACCCTCTTGCTCTCTCCAAAACTCAAGATTTGGCCGGATTCTAGTTTCATGGGATGTGAATTCCCGTTCCTCACATTGCCGCCATCGAACCCAAACTCTGAAAAGTTCAACTCGTGAGTGAAAAAGCTCTAACCCAGCATTTGCTGATTATTCTGGTGGTAGTTATAGAGAGGATTGTCCCGATGGGTCACACTCAATTTCTCGCTCGATAGACTTAAATAGCACAAATGCCGAGTAGCATTCTCCAAAGCTTGGGGAGGCCACATCAATGAGCTTCCCAGTATTTTTTGGCCTTCTCGCTATCTTAACTGCTGTAACAGCTGCTGCTCCAGATGATATTCCTACTAGCAAGCCTTCCTTCAACGCGAGCTCCTTTGCAGTTTCAATAGCTTCATCGCTTGATATCTCCTGACAAAATTGCACTCTTCACTAGTTCTACCCCATAAAGCTTGATATCAGGGTTTTAATCCTTGAGATTCTTCCCTACTCCGGTTACTGCATCACCAATTTCAATTCCAAAAATAGGGGCATCAACTTTCCCACTCGAGCCTTTCCATATTTCTGGTCTGTGGTCTTCTCATGAATCTTGGGATCGACAGCCTTTTTTGTGGTGGAAGAGAGAGAGAGAGAGAGTCTTGGGGAAAGACCAGATTGTGAAAATTAATCTGCGGGGAAGATCCCCAGTGGGGATGGTGAGAGCCAGAGAGAGATAAAGATAGATGAAGATTCTTCCATTCCCATTGCCGAGCAGGTCTCACCTCTCCAAATAAAAATCATCCATCGGTGCAAAATCCTCCCTTGTTGATAGGACCATCTTTCTTCTTTTGATTTTTTAATCTATCATCTTTTATCACAGCTCCCCACCGAATGATGACTTTTCTTTTTGTCGAAACATCTACTAACCAGTTCCTTTTGCCTCTTTTTCTTTGGTGGAGCTCCCTTTGATGATGAAAATATGCCTGAGAGAGAGAGACCCTATTTTCTTTTTTTAGCGGAGAGAATGATCATACCTCCAGTTGACCATCCCCTCTTATTGTCCATTCTACTAACACGTCCATCTTGACTGATGTAGTAAATGAATTTATCCAGTTACCGAAACCATGTCTCTACATACTGGTAACTGAAGTCATTGACCACATCAATCAAGACGGACGTGTCAATGCCTTACACTCGACCCCTTCGATTTATACCAATGCCAAGCATGCTTCCAACAAGCAATGGCCACACCAAACTTAGGGACTTCTTTCCATATGCAAAGCAAATAAATGTTTACTGGACTAGATACTTCACAAGCAGGCCTGCCCTCAAAGGCTACATGAGGATGCTAAGTGGTTACTACTTGGAGGATCTCAAGCTAGATTTTGGGATAGTTAATCCCATTCTAGTTTCTTACGCCAAGATGAGAAGAATGGAGGATTTCAGGAAGTTGCTGATATAGATGGAGAAGTTTGGATTTACTATGATAAATGATCTCTCCAGTTTCTTCTCATCTTTACTTTGTGAGGCAGAGAGGATATGGTGTCCTCGTCCATAGGACTCTTCATCGTGGGCAAAAAGAAAAAGAAAGGGAGAAATGGTAGAGATAAAGTGAGTGGAGGCCATTATCAAGGAGACAAAGTGGAATGTTGGAGTAGGGGACAAAATGGAATGGATGACAAGAGGGGATGGTCAACTGGAGGTATGATCATTCGCTCCACTAAAAAAAGAAAAGAGGGTCTCTCTCTCAAGCAAATTTTCATCATCAGAGGGAACTCCACCAAAGAAAATGAGGCTAAAGGAGCTGGTTAGTGGATGCTTGTCGCGACCCTCTAAAAATATTTTTATTAATTCTAGGGGTTAACGGATTATTAGGTTAATTAGATTTGACTAACCTAATGCGGACCCTCCCAAGCCCTACCGAATCGCAACTTTGGTTTTTGTTTAAATGATTTTGAAATTTGGAGTCGCCACTAATCGTTCTTGGTAGGTCGATTAGAAACCTAAATAAATTAGCGGGAGAACTAATTTATTCCTGCGAACAAGAGATTATGAGCTCGGGGACTTGGTTACACTAGTTAATTAAAACTAATGCCCTTTCGGTACCTTAATTTCATGGATATCCTAATCCGGCAACTCAGGCTTGGTTTATTCCTAAAGCTCTAGTAGGGTATTCTCTTTTGTGTTTTCACTTTTTAAATAGGATGCATGGATGGTATATATTTTTATTTGTTATATTTTTTTAAGTGTTAAAGATTCCCTGAAGCCGAAAGAGAGAGTGTGTTAACGACTTCTGTGCAGTATTACAATATACTTATCTTTTGGGTCTGATGATTCAAAAATTAAATTATAGGAAGTACATGACAGTGAATAAACACCTCCAATGGGAGGCCTAGCATTGGCTTGGCTCTTCCCTTTGGGATTTAAGGTACAGGTATTTAAGTTGCAAGTATTTAAACTATTGTAAGTAAAAACCTCCAATGGGAGGCTAAGCATTGGCTTGGCTCTTCCCTTTGGGATTTAAGGTACATGTATTTAAGTTGCAGGTATTTAACTACTGTAAGTAAAAACCTCCAATGGGAGGCTAAGCATTGGCTTGGCTCTTCCCTTTGGGATTTAAGGTATAGGTATTTAAGTTGCAGGTATTTAACTACTGTAAGTAAAAACCTCCAATGGGAGGCTAAGCATTGGCTTGGCTCTTCCCTTTGGGATTTAAGGTACAGGTATTTAAGTTGCAGGTATTTAACTACTGTAAGTAAAAACCTCCAATGGGAGGCTAAGCATTGGCTTGGCTCTTCCCTTTGGGATTTATGGTGCAGGTATTTAAATTGCGGATGGACTTTGTCCTCTCCATTCTGGGGTATGAATTCTTTAAAATAAAATACAACGAATTGATTCAACAATTTGAAATTTGTGCGCGCTTGAGGACTCCTCCAAGCCGATTTTGTGCTTCCATAGGGTTGACCATTGATATAAAGCTGCGGCTTCCTGACATAAAATAGAGTGAAATGTCAGTATACAAAATATGTGCTAATTTGCACCTAAAACCAGAAGAGTGGAAAGAGTACTTATCTCCCATTTTTTGGGAGGGATTTCTATAATTGATTTTCGCTCTCTATGTTCCCAATATAGAGAGTTTCTTTTGAATTAAGAGGGACTTTTAGTCATAGATCAGTTGAGAAATCGGTGGACAGCTTAGAAGCTTGTCTGGGCCGATTTTTGCATCTCTACGAGATTTTTGCTGTTGACGTAGAGATATCCTTCTCCTGACATAAAATATGAAAAAAAAAGAGGAGATGGAGAAAGTGTATACAATTCGTGCTAATTTGCAAGTAAAACCATAAACAAATGAATAAATAAAAACACTTAGCTCGAATTTGCTTGCTCGTTGACGAAGATGAACTCTTGATTTATATTGATCGATGAAGGAATTTGTGATGATAACCCCTAGCTTTGAACTCCCATCATCTTCAAAATTCTCTCTCTTTTGGTATTTTTTTCTCTCAAATTTTTCTTCAATCTCCCAAAACTCTCTCAAACATCCAAAATTTTCTCTCCAAAAAAATCCTCCCAAACACTTCAAATTTTCTCTCTCAAGAATCCCCCCCTCAAGCTCACTTCTTCCTCCTTTTATAATCTACTCATCTATCTCCCATTCTAATTTTTCCACTAACTCTATCTCCCATTCTAATTTCTCCACTAACTCTTCTTCATTTTCATCTTCTATTCTCCATCTCTATCTCACATTCTAATCTCTCCACTAACTCTTCTTCATCTTCATCTTCCCTTCTCCATATTTATCTCCCATTCTAATTTCTCCACTAACTCTTCTTCATCTCCATCTTCCATTCTCTATTCTTATCTTATTTTCTCCATCCATTCTTCTCCAACTTTTCTTCTTCATCTCCTCTTCTCCATCTTCCCTTCTCTATTCTAATTTATCCACTAACTCTTCTTTTTGTTATTTGTAAAATAATCCTTCAAGAGTTAAGTATTTGCACTCTAGTCCTTGAATTTTAAGTATTTACAATTTAGTCCCTGAAAAAATATATTTCTTTAAGTCCAAATCTCCTCACAATTTTTGACACACCAAAATTTACCACATGTCAAATTTAAGCTCATTTCTTGCCGTTGAAAATAATGCAGAATTTAATTAAAGCCCTTTTGCAAAATTAAGTCATTCTGGGTATAATTGGGCCAAGATGAAAATTTAAAATATTAGAAGACAATGTCACAACTCATAAAAAGTGAAAATTAAAAATAATTTGACTCAAATTAAATTTTTTTAGGCCCGATTCAAGATTATACTCGTGAAGGAACACGTGATTCGAATTGGATTTTTCTGAATTTGCGATGGCCAATATGAAAATAGATTTAAAATAAAAATATTAACTATCTTTGTGTATTTTTTTTGGCCTCAAATGTTATTTTTCCAAAATTTTCAAGTATTTTTGTATTTTTTTTTAAAAAAAATTAAAAATATATATATAATATGAAATTTTATTTTTTGTTCAAAAATGGTTGCCTAGGCTTGGCCAAGGCTTCCAAAGTTGATTTTTCAATTTTCTCATTTTTTCTTCATTTTTTGTTTTATGAATTTTCGAAAATAAAAATACCGAAAAATACTGAAAATATGAAAAAATCATTTTTTGGTCAAAATTGGTTCCCTAGGCTTGGCTAAGGTCCCCAAAGTTGATTTTTCAATTTTATGAATTTTTATGGATTTTTTATTACTTTAGCAATAGAAAAAAAATGATTAAAAATCAGGTGTCAACAGCTGCCCCTCTTTGAAAGGAAGCTCGGTAGAGGCTCATTTCAAAGACGAGATGACACCTGAATTCTAATCGACTCAATACAAGGAAATAAAAAGTGTCGTGACATGAATGTTCTACTGAAAATGAAATGAGAACCTAAGGATTCGTTATATAAAAAAAACTTTAGGGTGGTTGAACTTGAACCCGTATGGTGGATCAACCCATGGTAGATTCCTAATAAAAGGATTCTACTGATTAAAAATTGAATTAAAATTTGACCCGTATGGTGGGTCATACCATTTGACCCGTATGGTGGGTCGTACCATGGTAGATTCCTAATAAAAGGATTCTACTGATTAAATTTTGATTGAGATTTGACCCGTATGGTAGGTCACCCCATGGAGATACCTGTAAGAAGGACTTGGTACCTGTAGAAAGGACTTGGTGTCTGTAAGTAAGAAGGACTTGATTTGCCTGTAAAAAGGACTTAATTTGCCTGTAAGAAGGACTTGATTTGCCTGTAAGAAGGACTTGATTTGCCTGTAAGAAGGACTTACTTTGCCTGTAAGAAGGACTTTGTGCCTGTAAGAAGGACTTGCGTTGCTTGTAAGAAGGACTTTGTTTGCCTGTAAGAAAGACTTGATTTGCCTGTAAGAAAGACTTGATTTGCCTGTAAGAAGGACTTTATGCCTGTAAGAAGGACTTGATTTGCCTGTAAGAAGGACTTTGTGCCTGTAAGAAGGACTTTGTGCCTGTAAGAAGGACTTGATTTGCCTGTAAGAAGGACTTGGTGCCTGTAAGAAAGACTTGGTTTGCCTGTAAGAAGGACTTAGTTTGCCTGTAAGAAGGATTTGATTTGCCTATAAGAAGGACTTTGTGCCTGTAAGAAGGACTTGGTTTGCCTATAAGAAGGACTTAGTTTGCCTGTAAGAAGGACTTAGTTTGCCTGTAAGAAGGACTTGATTTTCCTGTAAGAAGGACTTGATTTGCCTGTAAGAAGGACTTTATGCCTGTAAGAAGGACTTGATTTGCCTGTAAGAAGGACTTTGTGCCTATAAGAAGGACTTTGTACCTATAAGAAGGACTTGATTTGCCTGTAAGAAGGACTTGTTTTGCCTGTAAGAAGGACTTGATTTGCCTGTAAGAAGGACTTTATGCCTGTAAGAAGGACTTGGTTTGCCTGTAAGAAGGACTTAGTTTGCCTGTAAGAAGGACTTTATGCCTGTAAGAAGGACTTTATGCCTGTAAGAAGGACTTGGTTTGCCTGTAAGAAGGACTTGGTTTGCCTGTAAGAAGGACTTAGTTTGCCTGTAAGAAGGGCTTGGTGTACCTCAAAGGGTGCTATTTTGAAATCTGGGGAGACCAGGAATCCTACGAAGCTCAAACCCAAATTATATTCTCCTGTCGCTTTAGGAATAAACCAAAGAGGCAGAGATCAAAAGGTCTCGAACATTTCTGTCCTTGAGACAAATCATGCTTTATTGAAGAAGGTGGATACCTATATATACCGCAATGGATTCGAGTACCCCAACAACCGTCAGAATTCATTCTCTTGAAAAGTTCAGGTTGAAGATATACTTACCTGAGAATTTGGAAGAAATGCTTGGTGGCTTCTCGACAACCAGGCTTTGGAAGGTAACTCAAACACCGGGAATGTGTTGCCTGTCAGGCAATATCAGAGCTAACATGTGCAAGCATTTCCATCAATGCGTTCATTGGTTCATACAAAATTGTTCAGCTAAGTTGGCAATGATTAGAAGTAGTCTGTGTGATAACTCATGATGCAATCAATCAAAATGTGGATCATGCAAAACTATTCTGTCAAGTTTGCATTACCAATTCTATTTAAGGAGGTTCTCATAATATGAACGCCTCGAATGTAATCTGAATGGGGGACTTTAGTCCGGAAGGGCTTTCTCTCACTCTAGAGAAAGGCTGTTTATCTGTAGATTAAAATGTTAGACCCGTGTGTAGAAATGGTTTAACTTTTCTCATCCTGTTATGCCCCATTTTGCACATTTGATGTCTCCTATGCAGTTTATGCTCTAAGTTGGAGTTGGTAAATTAAACATGCGGAATAATCATACATAATTCGTGAAATGTGTAAACACAATGCCGATGTGACAATTTTTAGCATCATGTGTATTTATATAATGTGCAAACATGGGCGGATTTCAATTGCCCCTGGTATGTGGGTGGATTGAACAAATTGGGAAGCCCACTCCTTATGTCGAGGAGCGGTTTGTCTCAAGTTTTGCCCCTGCACGATGAGGCATATGGGTGAGGGAGCATTTTGGTTTGTTTAGTGACAGCGACCGCCATGGTTTAGCAGTTAAATGCCCCCCATTTTTCACCAGAATAGATCTTGTCAAATGATCATCATTTTCTTTTGGATTTGTCTCCTCCAACATGTTACATGTTAGTATAAATATTTCCTATAACAAGAAAAGGAGACATGTCAACCGGTATTAAAAGGGATAAATTGGAAATGATACTGATTTACCCTTCATCTTGAATGCCTTGGACAAGTCTTTTACCAATTTTGCTGGGTTGAGTTTTCTTCGACTTTTGTTGGATGCTTCACCATTAAGCCGAGAATGTGGCAAAATATTGACTTCGGTATTACTCGTCGAGTATTCCTGCTTGCAAAAAGAAATACACAAAAAGTTGTTTCATTTATTTATAATACATACAACATTCCCCACTTTGGAGATCGAACTCGGGATATTTCGGACCTACTGTCATCCTCCATACCATTCGGTCCATTGGACCATAGGTGTCCATGGGGTTTTCTTTTCAAAGGTTAATCCTTTGGGATAACGCGGCCCTGTTGTATCACCTTGGGCCTTGTTACGATATTTCTCGAGGTAATTTGCAATCCCTGTTAAGAATGGAATAAAAAAATTCAGGACTCGAGATGATTATGTGCAAATTAGAACGATACAGAATTACCCATGTCTGAGATTGTTCGGATCTTTCGCTTGTATTTTTCTTTAACCGAAGCTGCCCATCCCGTGGTAATGTCCATGAGTTGATTTGCCCCCAATTTAGCCCGACCAGGAAATTTGGTTTTTGGATACAACTGTATTCTCGAGTCGCTTTTGCAAATTCCTGAAAATAGAAGGGATCAAATTTAAAACCGGAGCAATTTAAGGGTAAATTGGAACGATACGGATTTACCCTTCAAATTTACGCAGATTTCGTCTCGATATTAATTTTTTCGAGTTTGGTGCGGTTAACGGCTCCGAGCATTTAATAGGGGGGAAAGGGAAATGATTACTTCTAGCTTGTGCATTAATTTTGGACATCGACAAAAGGCGAGAACGTGCGATGAAACTAAGTAGACGTATTCGTCTAGGTTTAATCTTCTTCATGATGCTCTCGCGGGTTGCGGTAGACGATGATATCAAGAACATTAGAGAGACATTTAGTGTGGCTTTCCACCAGCCGCCTAGAGACCCGCGTTCAATCATGTAAATTAATAAAGCTACCACCACTTAATTAGTGTGCCAATAAATTCGGCCATTTGTTGCGTGCCCCACTTCAACCGTGTTTTGTTTCTTTCGGTGCCCATTTGCTCTTGTCGGGCGCCTGTAGCATTGGGAGAAATACTTGTGGGTCACATTCATTAATAGAACCTCGGTCCTCTAAAACCCTCCGCGTGTTTCGGATCCGAGGAAATTTTAAGACCGGTCTCTGGTTGATTTAATCAGGTTAAGGTACTTATTTCATGGTTTCTGATTATATAATCCATATTGTCTTTCAAAAGACGCGGGATCCTCTGCAATACATTAAATATGCCCCCGTGTTTAATCAGTATAAGTCCACCGTCATATCAGAATACACTGCCCATACAAGTTTACGGATTGACACAACTCTGTCTGTCAAAGATGGACAGTGTTCGTTTGCCCCCCTGAATTAACGGTTGAAGCCTTGGTGTTTTTCGTCTTTTGGTATTTCTGAAGATGATTCTTGATATATTATTGAACTTAATTTTTACACCCGTCTGGGCTATCTAGGATCTCCCTGCAAAAGAAAAGGATATAATTAGTATGCGACACAAGGAATGTCGGTCCATGACTCCTATATTAGTCCAATTTTATTTTTTCTATTTTATAGAGAAATCAGAAAAAAAAAATTTCCTTAGGAAGAAATGGGTTAATTTCTGATACAGAATTTTTTTTTTGCAGATTTATTACTCTTTTTTTTATTTTTTTAAAGGAATGTGACAAAATCTCTTGATGTTTACTAAAATTTTTGAAGGAATTTCCTTTTTATCAAAATAAATTTTCCGAGGTAAATTTATCAGGAAAATTTTATTTTTATTGAAGCAGGAAAGACATAATAGAAATCATTTATTGGTTAACAAAATTCCCCCGAGACATTAGTCTAATTTTATTTAGAGAAAATTTTCTTAGAAAAACATAAGTGAATTTCTCGAAAAGAATTTTTGTTGCAAGTTTTTATAATTTGAAAGAATGTGATAAAATCACTTGATGTTTACCAAAGTTTTTTTTTTGCAGGAATTTTTCTTTTTATCGAAATAAATTTTCAGAGGAAAATTTGTGAGGAAAATTTCATTTTTATTGAAGCAAGAAAAACATGATAAAAATCTCTTATTGGTCAATACAATTCCCCCGAGACATTAGTCTAATTTTATTTAGAGAAAATTTTCTTAGAAAAACATGAGCGAATTTCTCAAGAAGAATTTTCTTGCAAGTTTTAATAATTTGAAAAATGTGATAAAATCACTTGATGTCTACTAGAGTTTTTTTTAAGGAATTTTTCTTTTTATTGAAATAAATTTTCAGAGGAAAATTTTTTCAGGAAAATTTCATTTTTATTGAAGCAATAAAAATATGACAAAAATCCCTTATTGGTTAATAAAATTCCCATGAAGGGATTTCTTTTACATCATTTTTTCAAAAAAATTTTTTTTTAAAAGAAATGAGGGACAAATTTAATTTTTATTTTCTTTTAAAAAGAATGGTCGTAATATCAAGCTCAAAAACTGACTAACACCTAGCATGGACCGACCGAAAATAAATACAACACAAAATTAGAGAACTTACTTTTACCTTGGAGAAATGCAAATCACATAGTCATGCGCATGACTCAAGTGAGGAGTGGACTCTAAAAAATAAAAGAAGGAGAGACAAGGTATGGACCTAAAAAGGCTCCCACTATCTGAATTGACAAACTTACCCTCCGCGCAATCAAATCACAATGGGAAGAATTGTCAATTCAGATAATGAGCGGAATAAAATATGGTCAACCCGAGCGCAATTGACGCAAGAGCTTTGCATATTCGATCCCTATCTATGGTTTTCTAGGAAGAATTTCGCGACTTGGGTTTAGACGCTTGTGTGTGCAGGTGTCGTGATCCTCAGAGTATGCAAGACATGCACAACAATTGATATCAAAACAGCGCTTCTAAAAATGTGCGAAATTAAACAAATAAACCCAACACTGAGCCTGCAAAACAAAGGGGTTAGCCAAACACTCCGCCCCTTATAACTCCCATCCTGCAAAAACATATAATTCGCTCCACTAAAAAAAGAAAAGAGGGTCTCTCTCTCAGACAGATTTTCATCATCAGAGGGAACTCCACCAAAGAAAATGAGGCTAAAGGAGCTGGTTAGTGGATGCTTGTCGCGACCCTCTAAAAATATTTTTATTAATTCTAGGGGTTAACGGATTATTAGGTTAATTAGATTTGACTAACCTAATGCGGACCCTCCCAAGCCCTACCGAATCGCAACTTTGGTTTTTGTTTAAATGATTTTGAAATTTGGAGTCGCCACTAATCGTTCTTGGTAGGTCGATTAGAAACCTAAATAAATTAGCGGGAGAACTAATTTATTCCTGCGAACAAGAGATTATGAGCTCGGGGACTTGGTTACACTAGTTAATTAAAACTAATGCCCTTTCGGTACCTTAATTTCATGGATATCCTAATCCGGCAACTCAGGCTTGGTTTATTCCTAAAGCTCTAGTAGGGTATTCTCTTTTGTGTTTTCACTTTTTAAATAGGATGCATGGATGGTATATATTTTTATTTGTTATATTTTTTTAAGTGTTAAAGATTCCCTGAAGCCGAAAGAGGGAGTGTGTTAACGACTTCTATGCAGTATTACAATCTACTTATCTTTTGGGTCTGATGATTCAAAAATTAAATTATAGGAAGTACATGACAGTGAATAAACACCTCCAATGGGAGGCCTAGCATTGGCTTGGCTCTTCCCTTTGGGATTTAAGGTACATGTATTTAAGTTGCAAGTATTTAAACTATTGTAAGTAAAAACCTCAAATGGGAGGCTAAGCATTGGCTTGGCTCTTCCCTTTGGGATTTAAGGTACATGTATTTAAGTTGCAGGTATTTAACTACTGTAAGTAAAAACCTCCAATGGGAGGCTAAGCATTGGCTTGGCTCTTCCCTTTGGGATTTAAGGTACATGTATTTAAGTTGCAAGTATTTAACTACTGTAAGTAAAAACCTCCAATGGGAGGCTAAGCATTGGCTTGGCTCTTCCCTTTGGGATTTATGGTGCAGGTATTTAAATTGCGGATGGACTTTGTCCTCTCCATTCTGGGGTATGAATTCTTTAAAATAAAATACAACGAATTTATTCAACAATTTGAAATTTGTGCGCGCTTGAGGACTCCTCCAAGCCGATTTTGTGCTTCCATAGGGTTGACCATTGATATAAAGCTGCGGCTTCCTGACATAAAATAGAGTGAAATGTCAGTATACAAAATATGTGCTAATTTGCACCTAAAACCAGAAGAGTGGAAAGAGTACTTATCTCCCATTTTTTTGGGAGGGATTTCTATAATTGATTTTCGCTCTCTATGTTCCCAATATAGAGAGTTTCTTTTGAATTAAGAGGGACTTTTAGTCATAGATCAGTTGAGAAATCGGTGGACAGCTTAGAAGCTTGTCTGGGCCGATTTTTGCATCTCTACGAGATTTTTGCTGTTGACGTAGAGATATCCTTCTCCTGACATATAATATGAAAAAAAAGAGGAGATGGAGAAAGTGTATACAATTTGTGCTAATTTGCAAGTAAAACCATAAACAAATGAATAAATAAAAACACTTAGCTCGAATTTGCTTGCTCGTTGACGAAGATGAACTCTTGATTTATATTGATCGATGAAGGAATTTGTGATGATAATCCCTAGCTTTAAACTCCCATCATCTTCAAAATTCTCTCTCTTTTGGTATTTTCTTTCTCTCAAATTTTTCTTCAATCTCTCAAACATCAAAAATTTTCTCTCCAAAAAAATCCTCCCAAACACTTCAAATTTTCTCTCTCAAGAATCCCCCCCCTCAAGCTCACTTCTTCCTCCTTTTATAATCTACTCATCTATCTCCCATTCTAATTTTTCCACTAACTCTATCTCCCATTCTAATTTCTCCACTAACTCTTCTTCATTTTCATCTTCTATTCTCCATCTCTATCTCACATTCTAATCTCTCCACTAACTCTTCTTCATCTTCATCTTCCCTTCTCCATATTTATCTCCCATTCTAATTTCTCCACTAACTCTTCTTCATCTCCATCTTCCATTCTCTATTCTTATCTTATTTTCTCCATCCATTCTTCTCCAACTTTTCTTCTTCATCTCCTCTTCTCCATCTTCCCTTCTCTATTCTAATTTATCCACTAACTCTTCTTTTTGTTATTTGTAAAATAATCCTTCAAGAGTTAAGTATTTGCACTCTAGTCCTTGAATTTTAAGTATTTACAATTTAGTCCCTGAAAAAATATATTTCTTTAAGTCTAAATCTCCTCACAATTTTTGACACACCAAAATTTACCACATGTCAAATTTAAGCTCATTTCTTGCCGTTGAAAATAATGCAGAATTTAATTAAAGCCCTTTTGCAAAATTAAGTCATTCTGGGTATAATTGGGCCAAGATGAAAATTTAAAATATTAGAAGACAATGTCACAACTCATAAAAAGTGAAAATTAAAAATAATTTGACTCAAATTAAATTTTTTTAGGCCCGATTCAAGATTATACTCGTGAAGGAACACGTGATTCGAATTGGATTTTTCTGAATTTGCGATGGCCAATATGAAAATAGATTTAAAATAAAAATATTAACTATCTTTGTGTATTTTTTTTGGCCTCAAATGTTATTTTTCCAAAATTTTCAAGTATTTTTGTATTTTTTTTTAAAAAAAATTAAAAATATATATATAATATGAAATTTTATTTTTTGTTCAAAAATGGTTGCCTAGGCTTGGCCAAGGCTTCCAAAGTTGATTTTTCAATTTTCTCATTTTTTCTTCATTTTTTGTTTTATGAATTTTCGAAAATAAAAATACCGAAAAATACTGAAAATATGAAAAAATCGTTTTTTGGTCAAAATTGGTTCCCTAGGCTTGGCTAAGGTCCCCAAAGTTGATTTTTCAATTTTATGAATTTTTATGGATTTTTTTATTACTTTAGCAATAGAAAAAAAAATGATTAAAAATCAAGTGTCAACAATGCTTTCGGCAAAAAGAAAAGTAATCATTCGGTGAGGAGCTGTGATAAAAGATGATGGATTAAAAATCAAAAGAAGGAAGATGGTCCTTTCAACAGGGGAGGATTTTGGACCGGTGGATGATTTTTTATTTGGAGAGGTGAGACCTGCCCGGTAATAGGGACGGATAAATCTTCATCTGTCTTCATCTCTCTTTGGCTCTCGCCATCCCCACTGGGGATCTTCCCCGTAGATCAATTTTCACAGTCTAGTTCTTCCCCAAGACTCTCTCTCTTCCACCACAAAAAATGGTTGCTAATCCCAAGATTCATGAGGAGACCACATGACCAGAAATATGGAAAGGCTCGGATGGGAAAGTTGATGCCCCTGTTTTTGGAATTGAAATTAGTGGTGCAGTAACCGGAGCAGGGAAGAATCTCTAGGAGTAAAACCTTGATATCAAGCTTTATGGGGTAGAACCAGTGGAGAGTGCAGTTTTGTCTTTAGATATCAAACGATGAATCTATTGAAACTACAAAGGAGCTCGCGTTGAAGGAAGGCTTGCCGGTAAGAATATCATTTGGAGCAGTAACTGCTGCAGCAATTAAGGGCGTGTATGATAACACTTTTCTACCAAAAATCAACTTTTAGCAATAAGTTGATTTTTCAACTTTTCTATTAGAAGTTGATTTCTGATAGAGAAATACATTTGAAGTGTGCATGGTAAACTTCTCTTCACCAGTGATTGGTGGCTGGGGGGGAGGGGCGACGAAGATCGGCGGATCGACGGTGACGGCGACCGGTGGCGGGTGGCGATCGGTGGGGGTGGCGACTAGCCGACTGGCAGCGGTGGCGAATGGCAGACTGGCGATTGACGGCAACTGGCGGACCAACGACGGCAGGCGATCAGCGGACCAACGGCGACGGTCGACGACAGTGACCGACGGTGACGACCGACGGCGATGATCGTGGAGATTAGTGGCGATCAGTGGCGGCTATGGCGATCAGAAGTGATTTTTGAAGCTGAGAAGTAACTTTTTTTTACTTCTCAAATTGGCGAAAACATCCTACCAAAAGTTAAAAAGTCTACCATAAGTGGAAAAGTCTATCAGAAGTGAAAAAATTTACCAAATAGATTTTTACTTCAAAAGTGATTTTACCAAATGGATTTCCTTGCCAGAAGTTGTTTTCTCTGCCAGAAGTAACTTCTGAAGTGTTATCATGTGCCTCTTAAGATAGTGAGAAGGTCAGAAAATGCTGGGAAGCTCATTGATGTGGTTGTCCCAAGCTTTGGAGAACGTTACTTGCCATCTGTGCTATTTGAGTCTGTCGAGCGAGAAATCAAGCACTACCCATCAGGACAATCCTCGCTACAACTACTAGCAAAGCAATCAACAAATGTGGGGCCAGAGCTTTTTCACCCATGAGTTAAACTTTTCAGAATTTGGGTTCGATGGCAGTAGTACGAGGAACGGGAATTCACATCCTATGAAGCTAGAATCCGGCCAAATCTTGAGTTTTGGGGAGAGCAAGAAGGTTTCTTGCAATGGAAATGGGAATCCATATTTTGGCCAGTCGCAGCTGATAGTGGTAGAAGAAAGTATGAAGAGAAGGTTACCTACTTCGCGGGGGAGCAATGAAGAAGGGATGCTCTCGTTCACTTTAAGCGTGATTTTGCCGTCCACAGGATGGTGAAATTGAGTGGAGGGGCAAGTGACTCTGATCATTTAGATCTCGAAGCCTCCATTGTGAAGGAAGAAGTGGGTGCATCATATAAGCAATCACCATATAGACTCGAACTATGGAATGCAAGTTGTATGCTCGTGTTTGTGAGAGTGCAATTGTCCATCGATATTGTGAGGAACTAAGAAAATGCAAGAGAGGAACTTGTGGATGTGCTCTTGGATCTCCAGAAAAGTAGTGAAATGAACTTGATCAAGCCACATGTCGTCAAAAAATATTGTCTGGAAATGTTTTCTACTAGGACAGAAACATCCTCGGTGACCATAAAGTAGGCCTTCTCGGAGTTGCTGATAAGCCCCCGATTTATGGAGAAGGCGTTTGAGCTGTCTTGAAGGGCAAGACCCAGGTCCACGAGCAAGACATCCAGGGCCTCGGATACCTAAAGCTTGTGATCAAGAAGACCGTGAAGATGCACACACCGAGCCCGCTCATGACCTGGGAATCGCACAAGGCTTATGTGGTCAACAGCTATGAGATCCCCAATAAGACCAAGATTATGATCAACTCATATGCAAAAGAAAGGGAAGTCTCATTTTGTTAGTATAAAACATTAGAGAGGAGTCAATACCTATTCTTGCTGAAAAACTCTTCAGAAGAAAAAATCATGTGAAAGAAAGAGGGAGAAATTGTGGAGTAAAATTTCAAAGCTGGTTTTCCTGCCACTTATCCCTACCCAATAGTGATATGTTCTAGACATGCTTGAGAAAACATTGCCACCACGATTTCTCTCTTGGGTCCCCCACCAATTGACCCTTCATCTGCAAGGCGGTCCAAGAGTCAAATTTGACAATCAAATTTGTCAAATTGAACTTGAGAAACAAGGAATTCTGAACCAAGCTAGTTAAGCAATCTAAGAACCATATTATCAAACCCCAGAATTAGTAGGCCGAGCCACCTGTTGGAGGTTTTTTATTTACTGCTTTCTATATTCTATTTTCTACAATTTAATTTCCATACCATCGAATTCGAGAATCGGTCGGTCGAGCCACCTACTGGAGGTTTTTTATTTACTACTTTCTGTATTTTATTTTCTGCAGTTTAATTTCTAAACCATCGAATCTTAGAATCGGTAGGCTGAGCCACCTGCTGGATGTTCTTTATTTACTGTTTTCTGTATTCAATTTTGTGTAGTTTAATTTCCATACCATCGAATCCCAGAATTGGTAGGCCGAGCCACCTGCAGAAGGTTCTTTATTTACTACTTTCCGTAGTCTATTTTATGTGTTTTGGTTTCTATATTATCAAACCCCAGAATCGTAATGCTACACAGAAGTCGTTAGCTCACTCCTTCTTTTGGCTTCAGGGAATTTTAAATGATTACCTTTATATACTTCTTTTTATACTGCATCTTTTAATATTGCGTTTATATTAATAATATTTTACATCGTCAATCTTATTTAATTTGAAAATACCAAAAAATGTCATTCATGTGCATTTCATATAGCATAGCTCATGCATACTTTGCCATGCTGCATATATATTCGTATTGCAATTTTCTGTATTTTTTATCCGAATCTCAAATCGTGGTAGGCTCTACCTCCTACTTGGTAGTGTAAAAATCTAATGTATTCTATTGACTGATTTTGATACGTATATTGTATTTGTATGTCACGTATGAATGTCACATATGTACATCGTATTCGTATTGTCTTTAATTCTTGCATATTCATAAAAAAAGAATTAAAAAAATCTCAAAAATTAGGAAACGGGTCATTTCGACTCACCAATCCTATTTTTGATGATTTATTCGCGTGCCAAGTCTACATGTCTGCGTTCACATGTTGTATATGCATGACCATGTACGCATGTCATGTTCGTATGTCCATGTATGTATATCGCGTTCGCATATCGTATTCGTGTGTCTTCGTATCCATATGTCGTATTTGTATGTCTTTGAATCTGCATGTCGCATTTGCATATCTTCGTATCTGCATATTGTATTCGTGTGTTTTCATATACGCATATCATATTCGTGTGTCTTCGTATCCGCATGTTGTATTCGTACGTCTTCGAATATGCATGTCGCATTCGTATGCCCTCATATCCAAATAATTGTATTCGTATTTATTCATATCCACCTGTCTATATTCGTATACCTACATACGCATGTCCATATACATATGTCACATCTGCATGTCCGCGTTTATACATCGCACCGCATGTTTACGCTTACGTGCTACATTTATATATCCACATTCGTATGTCGTATTTGTGTGTCCACTTTTGCATGTAACGTGCATTTACATTTACATATTATATTTGTATATCCATGCACACAAATTCATAATTGCATGTCCGCATTTGCATGTATACGTTCGCATGTCTATATTTGCATATTAACGTTTTGCTTATCCATGCACACATTACCATCGATGCATTCCATCTAAAAGGTAAAAATGCAAAAAAAAGAAAAGAAAAGAAAAAGGAAAACACCTCACTAGAGTCTTATGAGTAAACCAAGCTTGGGTTGCCAAATTAAGATATCTATGGAATTAAGGTACTGAAAAAATATTAGTTTTAATTAACTAGTGTAACTAAGTCCATGAACTCATAATCTCTGGTTTGTAGAAGCAATTTAGTTCTCCAGCTAATTTACTTAGGTTTCTAATCGACCTACCAAAAAATGATTAGTGGTGGCTTCAAATTCCAAAATCATTTGAACAAAAACCAAAGTTACGATTCGATAAGGCTTGTGAGAGTCTGTATTAGATTAGTTGATCTAATTAGCATGATAATTCGTTAACCTAGGAATTTTCCACCAATGAAATTTTTAGAATCGCGACAGCTTGGCGACTCCGTTGGGGATGAAATTTTTGATTTTTCAAAAAAAAAAGAAGGCACTAATTGGAGTACTTGAATTTTTTTGGAATTTGAAAAGCCTTAGTGGACTTAGGCTGATGAAAATTTCATGGATATCTTGCTTTTGGCGATTTTGCTTGGAACTCACTCTATAGGTGTTAAATGATTTTGCAAGATGGGAGTTATAAGGGGTGAAGTGCTTGATTAACCCCTTATTTTACAGGCTTGGTATTGGAATTGTTTATTTAATTTCGCACATTATAGAAGCGGTGTTTTGAAATAAATTGCTATGTATGTACTGAATCTTTTGGCGATGATGACACGTCGCACACTAGCGGTTAAACTCTGACTGCAACTGCCTTTAAGTTTACCTTAGATAGGAAAATGGTGCGAAAGAATCTCACAATTGATTGCACTTGAGACTTTTGTATTCGTTCCCGTTCATTATCCATATTAGCGTTTCTAACCCTCTCGGGCGAGTGCTCTTGAGGGGGGGAATCTGCTATATATGGATCGTGAGAGCCTTGGCCAAAGGTTCCATGCCATCCATTTTGATTTTTAGAATATTATCCTCACTTGTCTCATGTTCAAGTTTATGTGATTTACATTGTATCTTTTCAAGGTGAAGTAAGTTCTCTAACTTTATGTTGTATTTATGTTTTGGTCGGTCCATGTTAGGTGTCAACCAAGTTTTGAACGTAACATCATGGTCATTTAAAATATATATATAATGAAAAAATCAAATTAGTGTGCCATTTCTGAAAGATGAATGTGGGAGATCCCTTCGGGGAATTTTGTTGACCAATAAAAGATTTTGTCCCATCTTTCCATAATGCTTCAATGGATATAAGATTTTCTTGATAAATTTACCCTTGAAAATTCATTGTGATAAAAGAAGAAATTCCTTTGGGAAATTTGTTAAATGCCAAAAGATTTTATCACATTTTTATAAAGTTTGTAAGAAAATTCTTTATGAGAAATTCATTAATGTCTTCCCAAGGAAAGTTTGTCTGATTTCTCCAAGGAAAACAAAGTTGGACCAATTAGGCGAGTTATGGACTGACCTCTCTTTCGTCACATCCTCATTATTTTCTCTATTTTGCAGGAAATCATAGGTGCCCCAAGCAGGAGAAAAATTGGGCTCATTGATGATAACAACATGCTAGGAATGTCCTTGAAGAATGCGAAAGGATGAATAATTACTGATGTCCTAGCGGATAACTCTGGGGCAAGCGAAGAGATCGATCCTCCCAGAGACAGAATCGTGTCAATCAGTGAATACACATTGACTATGTATTCTGACGGGGTAGTGAATTTATCTGAATTAGGCATAGGGGAAGTCTTATTATATATTGGAAAGTTCCTGCACTTTTTTGAGAAATGCACAGACTATGCGATCAGAACCTAAGAAGCAAATATGCTGGCTTGATCGTGCAATGCCTTTCTAGCTAAGTTAGGCAAAGGCCTGCCTTTTAGTTTCCCAAGCTATGATCAACATAGAGGACTCTGGAAGACCAATGCTTTATTATTGAGCATGGTACTCAGGCATTTCTGCTGACACTATAGGCGGCTAACACAAACAAGTGGATGTCGAAAGCTACAAAGCATGAATGAAGTGGGGCACACAACAGGTGGCCTGGTTCACTTACTAGCACACTGACCGGGTGATCGTAGCTATAATGATTTACATAACTGGTCACGGGTCTCAATGTGACCAGTGGTGGTCGCCGCCAAATCTTTCTTCAATGTTTTTGATATCATCGTTTGAAGTAGCTAACAAGAGAATCAAGAAGAATGTTAAGTCTCGACGTTTTCAGTGTCTTAAGTCGTTCTATCATGCTTGCGAAAGAGGAGATGAAGGAAAGATTAAAGTAGAAACATACGAAACTTTCTTCTCATTCCATACAGCAATGAGCATTACAACAGGTCACTAGGGGAGAAAAGTAAAATCAAATTGAACCCTAATAAGTATCACAAAAGAGCTCAACTGTCTCTCCATATAGTTAGTGCTTTGCCTATATCGAGTGGTCTGGGATTCGAGATCCACAAGCTTAAAGAATATGTGAGCGCATTTCTCCTTTTGTGTGGCTGCGCTAGCCTCGTGATATTCAACGACAAATTTCAGATTCTTGATCAAATCTCTCTCGAAAGCTATATCCGCTGATAAGGTCTTCGAGCCTCTCTTCCAGTCAGTCACATCTAAACTTCATCACGATGTCACTTGGGTCATGCTCGAAATAAGTCTGGTTCAAAGCTAGGCATTCCACTAACTTCTTCCTCTCGTGAACCAACAGCAAGGCCTGTTCATCAGTAGACTTGACGGCCATCTTGTGGTGGACAACTACGAGTTCTGCAGATTCCAAGCATTTAGATCGATCCTGGTAGAAAGCTTTCACGATACGAGTTAGGGTGACTGTTTCATAGGTGTTTCGATAGGCCTCTAGAAAGTTGATAAAGATGGTTGGAAACGCCTTATATTCCCTCTCTAAATTGGTGCCTTTGATCGAAGAGGTACTTATCTCTCTGAACAGACCGAATATCTCGGCTTTAACACTCGGATGATGAGCTATGTAAATATAGCTTTAGCCAAGAAGGTGATAAAGTCTCTCCGGGATGCGCTTGGTTCGTGAAACCTTAAGAAATCCATCCCTGGGGAACCTATCAGTCGGGAAGATGTGCGTAGGAAGATTGGCCATTATCGTTGAAATGATGGAGAGAATCAAAGTAGATGAGTGGAATGCGAAAGTGTCAGAGGAAAGAATCAAGGCAGACGAATGGAGTCGAAAGTGTTAATATGCTTTGCGTTAAATATTGATTTCACAGTGCCATCCTCCATCGGTCAAATTTTCCTATCTGCCCTTTCCTTTCGGTGTCACCCCTGTGGGCCTAAATCCCATGCTGGTCTGCAATCTTGAGCCCAGCAAATTCGAAATCTTTTCGAAAAAATTTGAGGGGACACCACTACTTTGAAAAAGAAAGAAGAAAAAGATGACCTGAGTAGGAGACAAGAAAAATTTTAGCAAAAAAAAAAAAGAATTTGTCTCCATTAGTAGAAGAAGAGGGCTCACCTATGAAATCGACGCTTGAGACAGGCGAAAGAAATAGTGACAGAGATCTTACCACTATGATAAGATGAAAGAAGACAAATCGAGCAAGAAATATTGTAAAAAGGTTGAGGAAGATAGAAATCTTGGGAGAAACGATACAATTTCCGAATCCACGCATAAATTTTAAAAGAGGTGTAATTTTGGTAATCTTCATCCATGCTCAGAGGAACGTCTTAAAGCATACACGGGTGAATAATGGCCACCTAAGGATGTCTCAACCCAACACATTTGAGGGATATTGTCACTTGTTGAATATGGGAGATGAAGAGTTCGAGACCATATTCGGAACTAAAACCATGGAACCTGGCCCTTTCGTTAACGACGTCCAAGATCTCAAGAAAGATAAGGACAACAATAACAACAAGGGTCAAAGGAAGCGTTATTGTCGCCACACTGAGCATCAAATTTAAAAGCTTGAAGAATTTTTCACGGAGTGCCCTATCCTAGATAACAAACAAAGAATGGAACTGAGCCAAGAGTTAAGGCTGGAACTTTCACAAATCAAGTTTTGATTTCAAAATAGGCGAACCCGAATGAAGACTCGACATGAACGCTATGTAATCGAGTTTCTAAGAGCTGAAAATGAAAGACTCTGAGCAAAGAACACGAGGTATAAGGAAGCTTTTGACAATGCCACCTACTCTAACTGCAATAGTCTACTCACTCTCGACAAAAGGCAACATTTGAGGATCAAAAATGCCCGTTTGAGAGGTGAGTTAGGTTAGTTTCTAGGAGAATCAAATTTTATTGGAGGAATGTACGAGAAGACCAATCCTGTAGGGTCAGTATTGATGCCTTCCGAGGAAAAGAGGATGTATCACCAGGAACCAAGTGGCATTGACAACAACCTTATTATTTTGATCAACCTGTTCAGCTTCGATGAAGCTCCAAGATCGTAATGTTTATATGGAGCCTGTATTTTGAAGCCAATGATCATAGGTCCTTCAACATTACCGATACGTACTTGATTCGAAATAAAGCTAGCTAATCATTGGAGAGCCTGCAAAAGAGGCAGAACCAATTCTGAACAAATGCATATGTTTCATTTCCTTACGTAGAATATTTTTTTTCTTTTATAAATGTCTAGAAGTAATCAAAGAGCAAAAAGTAGTGATTTTTCTTTCTCCTATTAAATGCTTGGATACGTTATTGAACCAAACCCATGATAAATTAATTGCTAGTAAAAAGTCCACGTAATCTCGAAGGATAACTCTGTATCGTTTCGATTACTCCAATTCTAAATTTAATCCCTTCCATTCTTAGGGGTTCGCAAACTGTCTCGAGAGCATAGTCATACTCAAATGCGAGGTTCTCTTGTTAGAAAAAACTTGGGGCAAATCAATTTGTGATTGCCACTGGATGGACGGCTTCAAACAAGAAAAATGCAAATGAAAGACCCAAGCAATTTCAAAGATGTGTAATTTTGTATCGTTTCAATTTATCCATAATCGTCTCGAGTTCTAAATTAATTTATTCCATTCTTAACAAGGATTGTAGATTGCCTTGAAAAATATTGTAACATAGAATTGCCCAATGCAATGCAACAAGACATGTCATCTCGAGGATTAACCCTTAAAGGAGAGCCCCCCCATAGACGCCTATGGTCTTATAGGCCTGATGGCATGGGGGATGACAGTAGTCCGAAACGATCCGAATTTGATCTCTAAGGTAGGGGAATATTGTAAATATTATAAATGAATAATATAATTTTTTGCACATTTCTTTTTGCAGAAAGAAACAAAAATACTTGACGAACGAGACTGAAGTCAATACTTTGCCATAACCTTGGTCCTAATGGTGAACTGTCCAACGAAAATCGAGGGAAACTCAACCCAGCGAAGCTGGTAAAGGGGTCGTGCAAGGCATTCAAGATGAAGGGTAAACCGGTGTTATTTCAGTTTATCCCTTTTAATACTAGTTAACTCGTCTCCTTTTGTTTTGAAAGAAAATGTTTACACTAACATTTAACTTTACACTAATATTTAACATATCAACGGAGACAACCCTAAGGGGCAAAATTATAATCATATAATGAGATTCATTTTGATGAAAATGGGACAAAATGATGGTAAACCCTAAATTGAAAGGGCAAAGTCAGAGACAAGTTACTCCTCGACTTAAGAAGTAGACTCCTCAATTTATTCGATCTGCCCACATGTCCAAGGGCAATCCAAATTTTCCAATCTTGAGAACTTTGTTCTATACTTGTAAATTCTGTAAATACGTATGATGCTAAAAATTGCCACATTTACATTGTGTTTACATATTCCATGATTTATACATGATTATTCTGCATGTTTAATTTGTCAATTCTGACTTGGAGCATAAACTGCACATGATGCATCGAATGTGTAGAATGGGGCATGACAGGATGATGACAGGCAAGCCATTTTTACACGTGTCCTACATTTTAATTCATAGTGAGTCGTGTGCTAAATAAGTTCCACATTTCCTAAGGCAATGGGTTTTCTCGCAAAGGGTACGATAGCCAAAGGGAAGGAGGTGATCATTTTTCTATCATAAACACTATAGGTGACTATTGACAACTCATTTGAGCGACGGTTTTATTTTCCTAACCCCTATTAAGAACCATCCCACATCAGGGCCAAATGGAGGTAATTCTAGCAATAGTAGGAGGTAAATGATTAGAAAATTTCTTACTCGGACTAACATCAATTTTCAAGTGTTTTTTTACTTTTAACATTGTATAGTAATTCAAGAGCCTTAGGAGTAAACCAAGCCTGAGTTGCCAAATTAGGATATCCATGGAATTAAGGTATTAAAAGGGCATTAGTTTTAATTAATTAGTATAACTAAGTTTCTGAACTCATAATCTCTAGTTCGTAAAAGTAATTTAGTTCTCTCGCTAATTTACTAAGGTTTCTAATCGACTTATCAAAAAATGATTAGTGATGACTCCAAATTCTAAAATCATTTGAACAAAAACCAAAGTTACGATTCGGTAGAGCTTGAGAGAGTCCGTATTAGGTTAGTCAATCTAATTAACTTGATAATCCGTTAACCTAGGAATTTTACCTGATCAAATTTTTTTAGATCGCGACACGAAGCGACATTCCCCAAGTTTGCGCTCTACTTGGGCGCCAAGTAGACGACCGTGACCATCTTCGACACTCCTCAAGTGTAACATCCTCAATATTTTTTTTTTATCATTTGTTCCCCACTCTCTCTCTCTTCCCCTACTTTCCCCCATGCACACCCCACTCACCCACCACCCCATCATTTTCATTTATTTCCTCCACCAACTCTACTAACTTTTTTTTATTCCTTCCTCTCTCCCCTCTTCTTTTTCTATTCACCCGAGAACATTTTCCCCCTTATGCTCATGCTTATTCTTCTTCTTCTTCTTCATTCCTCCTCCTGCTCCGCCCGTCGCTCGAACTCCCGATGCCACCATCTTCCCTGCTCATCGTCGTCGTCGTCCACCTAGCCGAACCACCACCAACCTCTGCCTTCGTCGTCCATTCGTCATTGGAGCCTTTCGCCGTCGCCTCAGCTCGGCTTAGCTTCCCCTCGAGTTTTCCTTTTTGCCATTCAACCTCGCTCGTCGCTCGGATCCGTGACCCCCGATCGCGTATTCATCCTTCTCGGCCGCTTGAGCTTACTGCTCGAGCTCGGCTTCTACTTGAACCTCTGCTGCTCCTCCACCTCCATCACCCGAGGCCACCGTGGCCAACGGCCGCCCCTCGGAACTTCAGTTGTCCACTGACTAACCAAAGGAAATCGTAGTTTTCGTTGCCGTCGCTCGCCGGAAAAACTGCTGTCAATTTCGTCGTCGCCGCCATTCACCGGAGCCTCGCCGGAATAGTATCGGCGTGAACAGTATCGACGTGAACAGTGTTGCCGGAACAAATGACCAGCCATCGCCGTCATCGTCGGATCGCTAGAAATTTGTGAGTTAGCCCCTAATCTCCGATTATGTCGTTAATTGCACTTAGATTAGTTTAGATTAAATTAATATTATTTTAATGAGTTAATCGTGATCAATTTAAGTTAGAAATTCTGGTTAGGTTAAATGACCACGATTAGGGTAATTAGACTAAATTGACTTGTCTATATTGTGATTGATATTATTATTAAATTAATAAATATTTACGATGATAGATGTATAAAAATTTAATTAATTATTTTTGGACTGATTAAGAATTTAATTAATTATTTTTGGTTTGAAAAACAATGATAATTGTTATTCTTGGGTTAATTATTATTATTTTTAATTAATTAATTTGGACGGAATTAATTAATTAATATTTGATTTATTGATTATAGTGTTTTAATTAATCGTGGTCGAAATTAGTAATTATTATTAAATTGATAATTATTTGCGACGAATTTATTGATTAATTTTATTAAATTATCGATGGATGAATATTTGTTGATTTTCTAATTCAAGATTAATTATTTATTTATCTACTTGTTATTATTGATTTATTTTTGAGTGATTATTGAATAATTGTGTATTTGTTATATGCTTATTGATGGTGAGCTGCACTTATTTAAACTCGACGTTTGGTGAATGGTGTGAATAATCATGTGACCACATGCAAAGTCAAAATTTCATACTTGAGCATGCAAAAGAAAACGGTTTTGAGCCGAATTTTGAGCACGATCGTGTGTGCATTTTAATTAAATGCAAAGATAAAACTGGATTGGTTGGATTGCGTGCTCGTGTGGTCATATGATAGACTTAAAAATCTGTGCCAGTCGTACGGTTATTCCTGATAGTAACGTGTCGTGCTAGTCGTACGAATCTTACGGACTATCGGACGCCAGTCATAGCTTGTGATGGGCCGAAGCCCTTATGGGATTCCTAATTGTACCGTGTCGTGCTAGTCGTACGAATCTTACGGACTGTCGGACGTCGATCGCAGCTTGTGATGGGCCGAAGCCCTTATAGGATTCCTAATTGTACTGTGTCGTGCCAGTCGTACGAATCCTACGGACTATTGGACGCCGTCGCCGCAGGGAACGAATGAAGCCTGGTCATGCCAGTAGACACTGCCAGTCGTAGTATCGGGCCACACTAGTCGTGTAAGCCGAGCCCAATGGTTAATAAAAATTGGAATTTGTGTGAAGCATTACGTGTGTAAGTTACTGTGGGATTCTGATTGTTCGCCTTGATTGACTGATTTATGTGAGGAGTCGAGTCCTGCATATGTGTGATCCAAGGTATGGTAAGCTTGCATGTGGTTGGTTTTATACTGTTGGAATATTTTATTGCATAGGATGCCTGAGCGAATCAGCGCCCTAGTCTGGCTTAGGCGTTGACTAACTGAGATTTTTATCTCATTCCACGTCGTTGACACCTTTTTCAGGTCTGAAGCATTGAGGAAGACAAGGGCGTAGTAGGCCCCTCTTTTGGGAGTAGATACGAAGTTAACTCTGCCTGACCTTATGACTTTTTGTCGGTCTTAGGAAGCCGCCCCGAAGAGTGGGGCTGTATTTAATATAGCTTCCGTAACGTTGAAGAGTATCTACCTTTTGAATGATTGTCTTTTGTTAAACTGGTTTGGATTTTATTAAACCGGTTTTTATCGAGTGATATTTTATCCTACTATTTTATCCCGATTGTTATTAATTGAACGGGGAGTTTGCACGTTTTCGCATGCGTAGAAAATAATCGTTTGGTCGTTAGCGTGCTTGGAACGCTATCCTTTCTGACCTGAGACGTTTTGGTAGGGTTGCCGCGGGTCTTGGGGATCGGGGCGTGACATCAAGTTTATGTGAAGGAGATCATCATTTGAGCACCCTCTGAATGAGTCGATGTGTGCTTTTGCTGTGCGATGACTGGGGATCCATTCATTTCCACTTTGGAGCTTAGGCCATTTAATCTCTTGATGTACGCCACTGCTTTTGAGGACGAATTCTTCTTGAAGGTGGCGGCTTGGGTCAACTTTGGGGCTTTGACGCAGGAAGCTTTGATGTACCCAGATGATCCTTATGATAGAATACGAGACTCAGACGTGAAAGTAGAGAGGGTGAGCAAAAGGACATTCATTGTCACCATTGAGGGAGAGAGAGAAGGAAGGCTCTGAGAACCTCCATGGCAGTCATTGAAGCTCTCCGCTAAAAAGCTTAGAGAACTTCGTCTGAGTTATTAGCATGAAACCGAGGCTGACAAACCATCCTCCAAGCTCCGTGGCACCATGAGGAAGCTCCAGAACTTGACGAAACTTCATTCTGTTGTCGAATTAGGTAATCACCATTGGAGCTCTCAAGCTTGGGCTCCCATGACAACTTCTTGAACCGAGCATGTTTCTTCGCAATTTTTTTTAATCCAAGGCCTTTCTTAGCACTTGCTAATCTTGAATCTATGCATGTTTTGTGATTTCGTTGCATAAAACCTTTGAGCAGACCTTGTGAACCTCTGGACATACCTTGAGCTCGCGATCTCATTTTCAACGACGATTGGAGTGATCGAGACCTGAGGTAAGCTTCATTTAACTTTGTAGAAGCTTGTTGGATGTCGAAAATAGCTTGATATATTATGTATGCTTGCTCCAAAATTTGCCATGGCCGAATGTGTTCGTGCTGTTTTCAAGTAGTTTCCATTATTGGATCATGCTAAATTTTGGATATGTTATAGCCTGCGTCAAGACGATTCCAATGATACCCAGATCGCCCACATTAGAGAAGATCTCACTGTTGGATGTTGCTGGGAAGTTCTTGGCTATCGGTGATCTTCATTAACCTCTCAAGTGTTGACCAGTCAACTCCATTGATCGGTCAAAGGGCGAGGTGGTGCTGACGTGGCTACCACATGGCATGCCGTGTCAGCCATCCATTTTTCAAAATAAATAGTAATAAATAAAATTTTGAAAAATACAATAAAAAAATCCAAAAAAGGAAAAATTCATAAAAATCATAAAAAAATTCTAAAAAAATTCTAGAAAAATTCTAGAAATTCTAAAAAAATTGTGGAAAATAGGAAATAATCACATTCAACTGGTTTGACCTATTTTCACTTCTCGAGCCTTGAAAAATGATCATTTTGCCATTCTGGTCAGTTTGATGCATTTTTTGAGTCCTTAGGGCTTTATTAGGCTTGCCATGTGATCACTTAAGTGCCGTTTTGATGTGATTTATCCGCATGTACTGATTCCTTGATTTACGTACTTTTAATTACTAATTATCTGTGATATGTTAGCTTATCCCAACTGCATGAACCTTTTAGACTTTTAGGACTTACTTTATCCCAAAAGCCTTTTTCATGAAATTGGTACCGATAGGGTATTAATTGAAAAAATTAAAATAACCAAGTCCCTAAACTCATTGATCTCTGATTCGTAGGAATAAAGTTTTCATCCCAATATTTATTTAGGTGTCTAATTAACCTACCCACAATGATTAATTGCGACTCCAAAAATCAAAATCTTTTATCTAACGATCACTTGAAACATAAGTCATGATTTGGTAGAACTTAAGAGAGCTCGAGCTAAGTTAATTAATCTAATTAATTAACTTGATCATCTATTAACCTAAAATTTGGAAAGCTCGATTTTTTTTTTTAGGGTCGCGACAATAGATATCATTAAGAGCCTCGAAACTTATCTTGCAACCACCCACAAAGACAAGAACCCCACTTCTTACTAGATCCAGATAGTCCCCAACTATGGAAAATCTGGCAAAAGGTCTAGCACCTGCTGTAGTCACCTTGGACCTTACGGCAGGTTCTGCAAAATCATGGTAACAGTGAAGCAATAGTTGGATTACATATATAACACTCCAACGATATGCTTGCATCTCAAAAGGAAAGAAAATATACTTTAGATGTATAACTGCAATCAACAAACATCGCCCAGAAATATATTAACTAACACAAGCTTCATCGCCCTTGATAGTGGTGCGATGGCGGTGAGGGATCTGAGCCCTCACCCCAGAAATTGCAACTCTTATCATTATTATTTTATTTTTAAGTTATTTTCTGTGTAATTTTAATTTTTTAAAAATTAACTTATTTTTAAGTTTAAAAGTCCATGTGGATGCCATGTGGCATATTTTTTTTTCAAAAAATTGCCACATAATTAATAAACAAATGTCATGTGTATTGTTTGGTCGGAATTGACACTTAAATGATGTTTTTTCTTAGATTTGACACTTAAGTGATCCAATATATATATATATATATATATTGGCACCAAAGTGAACATTCTACGCAAATATTAGCATTCCATGTGTCCTTTTGCCCAAAAAAAGAGATTGAAGAATATTTGTCGCTAGGGAAGCGACATGGGTGGACATCCTTATTTTCTTCGTATAAGCGCTGAACTGATAATTCACATTAGAAAGTACACAAAGGACGGCTTTGCACTTGATGGAAGCACTACAAAATTTGAGGAATTATATTGAACAAAAAAACTTCAGAGACTACATTAGATACTAAAAAAATTGGATTAATACTATGAAAAATCTTAAATTGATACACATGTGATAAATTTATCATAAACAAAGTTTTTAAGCATCAAAATTCTAAACCGGTACTCCTGTGACAAATTTACCATATTTTAGTTTCCATAAAATTGAGATAGTACCACGAAATACCCCAACCTAGTACACATATGATAAATGGATGATAGAAATCGTAAATGGGTATACTCTTTAACTGCCATGTGTCATCTGACTCAGCAATTTAGAGGTAAAATTTAACAACAACTAACGGATTGTAAATTTGTTACAAGTCTACCGGTTTGGGGGTTTTGGTGGTCAAAAAATTAGTTTGAGATAAATTTATCACATGTGTACTAGTTTGAGGTTTCTTGTGATATTAACCCTTAATTCAATACCAAAAATATCAAATGACAGAATTAAATATTCTAAAAGCAGAAATATAGCCATAAATTGAATTAAGGACAAATTAATAACGCATATGGCATTTTGCCATTGGGATTTAGATATTGTTCTTTAAACTTGTCTGTTTTAGCAAGCCTAAATTGTTGAAGTACATTATTATATTTGGAATAGACAAAAAGGACAATATTTCTTTACCCAAAAAAAGGGGAAAATCTTTAGTTAACTAAATATTTGAAGCTTTAAATTTTAGATAGAATTTTCAAATAATTAATTGTTAGTAAAATTTAAAGATGAAATGGGGGAATTATTAAGTCTCCATTCTTGCTGTAACAATGTTCAATTCCATGAATTGGTATCAAAAAATATTTTCATTTTTGTCTATTCCAAATCTATTTATGTACTTCAACAATTTAGGCTTGCCAAAGCAAGCAAGTTAAAAGACCCAATACCAAAATGCCATATTCTTTATTACGTTATCCTCGATTCAATTTATGGCCATATTTGTGATTTTAGAACACATAATTCTGTTATTTGATATTTTTGGTATTGAACTAAATGACATATTTTTCTTGCCGGATTTGGCTTGGACAATGCTAGCTCTGGAATTATGAAAATTCTTTATAAAGGAGGGGGAAAAAAAAAAAAAGAAAAGCTCTTGCGCTCCCTCGCAAAAATCCATCTTTCAAAACGGCTTTCAACGGAAGACACAGTTTTAGCTGCTTCGTCGACAACTTTTCAGGTCTTAAGCTCTTGCCCTCTGCGTGACACCAGAGAGAGACCCTCTGCATCCTTTAAGCCCCAGTCTTCTTCTCCAAATCCTACTCTTTTCTTGAAAGGCTTTCGCTTTCTCGCGCTTTCGTGGCCACTCTGTGTCGTCGGTTGATTTTCCCCGATAAGAAAAATGAGGTGGGAGAGAGTCCTGTTGCCACAACCGCAAGTCCAGGAACGAGAACGGAACAGAGAAGAGGTGGGTGGCCCCGGAAAGAGGTGGGGCCACACTTGCAACGCCATCAAAGGAGGAAGGTTTCTCTACGTGTTCGGTGGCTATGGCAAAGACAACTGCCAGAACAACCAACTTCACGTCTTTGACACTGGTGGGTCTTCGAGTTTATCTTCTGGAGATTCTAGTTTTGCTTCAAAGTTGCATTTTTTCCTGAGAATGTCTTCGATTTAGAATGGTATGTTCTGCTTGGTGTTGCAAGAAAGATTGGTTATTTTCTTTTCTTTTTTTCATTTTCTGTCTGATTTGTAGCTCCTGGTGGTTTTGGTGCAGCTTTACTTGTTGGAAATATTATATATATATATATATATATATATATATATATAAAACTCGCTGGAAGTGTGGGACGGGAGAGAATTTTTCATCATATTCTGTGTCCAGTTATACGCCTGATATTTTCTTGTGCATCTTTCATCGTGAACAATTACTGGAGCTGTTTTTGACTTTCTCCCTATTCGCATTCTGCTGATGTTAAAATTTACTTCTGGAGTTTCGCGTGGGATGGCTTTTGGTTAAATTCCAACTTCTGTCGTCTTCTTGTTTTTGTGTCTGATCTCGTGTTCCATTGGAGCTTAGCTATTGTGGCATGTGGAAGTTGTTTAACTATGAGAGACGATCTCGTTTACCATTGTCTTAATTGATAATTAGTTTTATCTAACTCCCAGTGGAGCAAACATGGAGCCAACCCACAATAGAAGGCACGCAACCTGCTCCAAGGGACAGCCATAGCTGTACTAACGTTGGTGACAATTTGTTTGTGTTTGGTGGGACGGATGGGATGAACCTTCTCAGGGATTTGCATATACTAGACACTTGTGAGTTACATTAACCGTCTTGTTTTGCCCCTGCTGTAGCCATATAGTTTTGTCAAATAAAAATCTGCCATCGTTTCATTGTAATCGCAGCAGAAGTCGGATTCTTTTTAATGTAATTCATGAATCTGTTTTGTAGCTTCTCATACATGGATATCACCAATTATAAGGGGGGAGGGACCGGAGGCAAGGGAGGGTCATAGTGCAGCACTTGTGGGTAAAAGGCTGTTCATATTTGGTGGGTATGGAAAATCCCCTGATGATGATGCTGAAGTTTATTATAATGATCTCTTCATATTGAACACAGGTACATTCTTTTTTCAAAGTCAACATTTCTTCTCCATGAATGTCGTGTCCTCCAACCTCTCAAAATACTATACCTGCAGCATGCTCTTCAGTTACCACTGCTTGTCAAATATTTGTTGTTTAGATTGGAGAGTTCAGAATTCTATCTTTGTTGGGTAGATAAACATGCCAGTTCATGCTTTTCCTTCTTGTAACCCACAGAGACATTTGTATGGATAAAGGCTATGACATCTGGTATCCCACCTTCACCACGTGAGAGCCATAGCTGCTCAACTTGGAAGAATAAAATGATTGTGATTGGTGGTGAAGATGAACATGATTACCATTTTTCCGAAGTCCATATTCTTGACACAGGTTTACTGTCTAGCCTTTATTGGTTCAACTAAATAGTGGTTCCTGGTTTTTTTCTCTCCACGAGTATCCTCTTTTCACTACTCTTTGGCCTTACTGTATTTTGTAAGACGCCCTGATGTGGAGGGAACTGAATACCACCGGCGACATGCTACCCCCTCGTGCTGGACATTCTACTGTTACTTTTGGGAAGATTCTGTTTGTTTATGGGGGATACACAGAGGCCCAAAAGCTATATGATGACATGTATATGCTTGATGTTGGTAAGTACTTTTTCCTCTGTATATGTTTCTGAATGTCTGCCAGAGAGATCACGTGGATATACATGTATTCATTGAAATGCGATGATGTCAGACCCAGATTGTTAGTAGTCACATTCTTAGTGGCCTGTTTTAGATGAAGCTAGTGTTAGTTAACATATTTCTGGGAGATGTTTGTTGATTGTGTTTATATATCTGAAGCGTATTTCTGGGAGATCACGGTGGAGTGTTAGATGAACTGCTGTTTCAAGAAGAGGGCCTTTTCCTTGTCTGGTCAATATCATATCCAATGATTGGTTAACTTCGCTTAATCATTTGATGTATTTGGAAACTAAAGTTTGACCAGATCATACATTGCTTTTAATTTTTTCCTATTCCTCGGTTGCCTTGAGAAAGAAAGGGAAAGCAACATAAGCATGCTTTTTGTTCCTTTTTGACCCGGCTCTCTTGCTGGACTGTTACCATGATTTTGCAGAATCTGCAATATGGTCCAAGGTGACTGCTGAAGGTGCTGGACCTTCTGCCAGATTTTCCATGGCTGGGGACTGTCTAGATCCAGTTCGGAGTGGGGTTCTTGTCTTTGTGGGTGGTTGCAATAGAAGTCTCAAGGCTCTTGACGATATCTACTACTTGCACACAGGTTCAATTATATCTTGTGAACTTTCCTTTGGTAGTTAGTGTTGTTTTTCAGAACCCAAGATGTGTACGTGAGTTAATTCGTATTTCATTTCTAGGATTTATTAGGGAACACAAGCAAAGGCTAGAGAAGCTACCCTTGAGGAAGAAACTGAAGCCGAAGTGCCAAGAACAAAATTTGACTGTAGGACATGATAAAGCTTTGGTGCCAATTGGTGTAAGCACAAGTTCATATCAACCTATGCCACTATCGATCTGGGGTCAGCCAGGTCAGGACTTGATATATGTTTACTTCCATGTTCTTGAATGGGGGTTTTGTTTGTGAGAGAAAGAATGGCTGTGGATACAGAACTCTATATAACGGTTGTACATTTGTTTATGTAGACTTGAAACTGTCTTTCATGATACCTATTGTCTCTAGCTCTGTAATCTTTTTCTTTGTTACTCCTGGGTCTTGGACTTAGTAACAAATTTGGGTAGTAGCTTTAACCACGAATTCATCTATCTAGCTCCAAAATATCCAGACCATGGGCATGCCGATATAAATTAATTTGTTGAATCAGGTTAGACGACTGAAAAGATTATTTGACCAAAAGAATATCCAAAAATAGGTCATTGCTATGTAACAGAAAAAATTCTTTGCTGGGATAATCTACAGCATGTCCTTTCACAACTATGCTCCCGCTTGCCAAGGATCTATTTGGTTACATCTGATTCAAAATATATATATATATATATATATATATATATATATGAGAGAGAGAGAGAGAGAGAGAGAGAGAGAGAGAGAGAGAGAGAGAGAGAGAGAGAGAATTTGTGAGGGGATGGGCAAAATGCCCTTCTTGGGAGCACTAAGCACCTTTTCTTAAGGAATTTTGAGAAGGTTGCATGCATTACTTGTCTGGAAGAAACATTAGAGGAGAACTTGTCATTTTTCAGTTTTTTAACCTTTTTATAATCATTGAGGTAATGCAACAAGAAATTGTATTTTAGGAACCTCAATATTGGGTCATTTACTTAGACAAAGTACGGCGTCATTGAGTTCTCAAACTTGTTTTCTATCCTAATTACAAGCGTAACATATGTTGCTAATGTCTGAGCATAAATTGTGATGATAAAGAGGGTGAGGTATGTCGCCTGTCAAGAAAACTGTATTTAAGGACTAGGGTCAGTTGATCTGTGATTTGGGTAGTAGTATGTTTTAAAGTAGTAGTTGGGGGAAGGGGCAAAATGATCAATCCTACACCAAGGGAGTATATTGGATATTTGCTCCCAGGCCTTCTAGGGTATGGGTGATATACTGCTTGATCTACATAGGAAACAGTCTTCTGTAGTTACATATGCTTTATACCATGTTCATGTGATATCTCTTAATTGAATGAGTATAAGGTGGGGTTGATTAGATTAACAATTCTGGCGACCTGGATTGGAAGAGTACTTAAATCACAAAGATCATACTAATATCTTGGTTCATGTATGCTGCCATACCCCCTGTTTCTACAGAGACTATTTTTGTGTCTCGAACCCGTGACCATAGGTCACAATGGAGTAACCTTTAGCACTGCACTAAGGCTCACCCTTAGGGTACCACAATCTAGGTGACGTCTACGTATTTGCTACGTATTTACTTTTTTGGTCAAATATATGTATTTACATTATTTAAATTGATTCGATCTCATTGTAGGTTTCTTTCCATGTAAATCGTCATTTCATAAACTGACAAAATCTCCATATTCAATACCAAATCACCATATTCAGTACA
This sequence comes from Psidium guajava, assembly GCA_016432845.1. NCBI lineage: Eukaryota > Viridiplantae > Streptophyta > Magnoliopsida > Myrtales > Myrtaceae > Psidium > Psidium guajava. The sequence continues at coordinate 40,019,959 of CM028228.1, forward strand.
GAATCAGGAAATTTTCTTCGAAATTATCTAGAGAGATTTCCGTGCAGCTGGAGCGTTTGTCAAGTAATTAAAATGCCCATGAAGCAGAAGCCAAGTGCCTGTTTTACATTTTTTCCCTTGTTATTATATATAGATATAGATCTCTCATTGGAGTTTTCACTTATCCAGAGATCGGTGGATTATGGCCGTGATATAGTTATTTGCAAATGGTGTTTGATTGCCAAAACTCTGTCACTCTTGGTTCAAATATTGGCTTACCTTGGAGAGTTCCTGTTGCTTGGGTAAATAGCTGTGAGCACCTGCATCAGTATCCACAGACCATTTATTTCCCCCAACAATTTCTTCAAAACGTAACACAAACCGATTTGCAAATCAACTGACCTTTGTCTGAGTATTTTGTCAAGTGATTAAAGTGTCCATGAACTAGAAGCCAAGTGCCTGTTTTATATGTCTATGCTTGGTGTTATCTGAAGTTCCCAGTTATTTAGAAATTATAGGATTTTGTTTGCGATTCTGTTTTTTTAAATTGCTTGTGTGTGCCAAACCATAAGCACAGATGGACCTTTAATGCAGGTTGTCAAAGTTATCCACACAAGCAATCGGTACCTGTCCAAGGTAAGCCAATATTTGAAGCGAGACTGATGGAAAATTTTGGTGATCGATACACCATTGAAACCGTCATAGATGGAGAACCTCTCCGTGGGATTTTATTTTCTAGTGTGCCTAGCCCTCTTCCCATAACATTTTCAGGCTCCAGCAGGTGAGTCTTTTGTTTTTCCCATTTGGCCAATCAATTTTACTTAGCAAATGTTGGTTTCGTTCTGATTCTCTATTCTTGTAGCAGGACAAGAACTTATGGAGGTTCAAGTACCGGTACGGCAGACGGTGCTTATAACTGTGAGTCACAGGCTTCTAAAAGTATCCAGCCAGACTCAGTTGCTCATCGGCAAGCTGATGCTAAGCATGAAGAAGAAGCCTCACCCCAGGAGCCCCATGGAGAACCTGCTGGTTCAGTTCCTGTTTCGGATGTATTGCAACCTCTTGATGGCTTCCAACGTCCTCTTGAACTTTTATCAAAAAAAGATTTTTGAAGAATCTGAGTAATTTAACTTAGTTGTTTTAGGAGCTTTTAAATGTTTATGCAATGATTGCTCTAATTTGAGGAGTTCTTATTGTTCCTTTTTCATTTTTGATCTGTTCTATTTACATTCCTGATGTACTTGAGCAGTTAACTTCTAATAGTTCTCTTCATCACTTATGCAAAAAAAGAAAAGAAAAGTAAAAGAGGACCCCAAGTTCAATCCGAACATCTTCACCATGTAATGAATTCTTGTATGATGTTTTTGTGTGACATATCTACACGGAGGTTAACGTGCTTGAGTCTAGTTTAGATAGTCATCTCATGGACCCCAGCTAGCCTAGCTGGAGGAGCATAGGTATCTTGCTGTGTAAGTTTTAACTTTGAAGATTGTTGTTTGTGGTTTTCACAGCAATCTCACATTTGAAGGATTACGTTCACATTCTTACTGAGAAGGACAAGCAAAGAAGCCTGGGCTTGTTTTTTTTCTCTCTTCCTCTCTATTTAATGGTTGGTTATTGAGTAGATCTTGGTGCCAAAAGCAAGTTGGACCAAAGTTCAGATGCACTAACAGGGGGTTGACTCCAAATTGAATCATCTAGACATCCTGTGTATGACAATCAAGTTGGCACATCAATAACTTACAATGCCTTTATGTGATTCTGTTGATGGAAGAGATGAAAGAAAAGCAATGGAACAAAAAATGGATCCATCAAACATGATTTTGCTGATTTTTATGCAGAATGTATTTATGCGTTTTTGAGCATCTTAATGTGATATAGATCTTTCGATTATTTTCTGTGCTCTGAATGCCCCTATACATCGTGTACATTATGGGACCTGCCTGCACGTTTTGACTTTTTGTCTACCTCCTTAGGTACCTGCGAACCAAGAATCATCACTGCAGGCTCTTATCACTTCCAAAGATGATCGGATGGTGGACCTCATCCAGCTTCAAGTTTCTATAGCTGACAAGAACGTGTTATGATTTCACACCCATTGCTTCTGACATGGTAGTTTTTTGCAAAAGCTGACTCACAGGTCATAGATATTTTATTCAGTGAAATCCTGTGTATGTGACTATACATAACATTTGAACGATGGCGGTAATCGTGTATAAGATACCACACGCACATGTATACATATGCATATTTTATGTTATGTCCTTCACTTTGGTATTGTAATTCCGACACATGTATTCAGTCTTGAATATGTCTCGACTAGAAAAATTAACTTCTCCATTTTCGATGATCCCGAGGTGAGGATTTCCTCTTGTTTTTTTTGGATAATCTTTGAAATTTTTGAAAACTTTGGGAAGTGATCTACGAAATACCTCCTTGTCATCCAGATAGACAGCCGCAGTCTGTGTTTCAGTTACTTAATATCTTGTTCTCGTTGCATGGCTTCATCTGTCTTTTCAATGCATCGTGGAGGCGGAGGACCAAATTTGTGCAAATTCAAAAACCTTTTACAGTGATTAAGATAAACTGGGAACCCTGATTTTAAGAAAAGAAAGGAGCCCTCAATGGAACAGTGATCTTGTTTCCGAATGGAGCTCCATCTTTAGGTGGATTTTTTCAAGCTGTTCCTGATGCATTTGACAGCTGACACAGTCTGCATGCCAACTATAGAGAATTGATCGTGAATAAGCTTCACTGTAAAAGTAAATAAAATAAGAACTTCGGCTAATATTCTGCTCTCCTTAATTCTTGCTCTCATAGGACCATTTGCGTCTATATGTTTTAGGATCTCGATTCATGGAACTGAACGATGTTACCACATGAATCGAGACCCAATATTTCCCCATTTTCATACGTGAAAATTAAATCACAGTTAATTACTTGAAAAGGTAGTTAAAATTTTTAAGCTTCAAATATGTGGCTACCAAAATATTTTCTTTTTCCCTATCATGGTCCTTCTTGATCTTATCCTAGATGAAGTGTGGCGTCCTGATGCAATTATCGTAGATTTATTCTTAATGTGAGATTTTCTTAATTGCTGCCCCTCACGTAAGCTGATTTTGGCCTAAGCCAAAAGCTTGGAAATATGTAATCTGAGAGGTAAATAGGGGTCCGAAAAGATTTGAACTAAAGATACGAACTCCACTGCAAATTTTTATGAGCTAATAAGTTCGGCGAGGGAATGCAAGAGCTTTTCTTTTCTTGTCCATTTGTAGGGGAAAACGAAAGCTACTTCAGAAAAAGATCTTCTTTTGAAGAGCGTTTGCCTGTTTGTAACGCACGAAAAATCATTGAGGCAAACATTTTAAAGAGTCAGGAACTTTAGATAGTGAAACTCAGTATGCCACACCATTCCAGTGATGCAAAGAGAAGTTTCTTGAGAAATTCTCAGCAGAAAACGAAATCGTTGGCTTCAACTCTATGAACATTATGATCTAGCGGCTGCATATAGGTAATATATGATCTACAATAAATTACCTCAAGAAATGCCACATCAACATGCCGAACCACAGGATTCATTTATGTTGGATGAACCTAAGATGTAAGCAGTAACACCAACAAAGAGCAGTTTAGGTTCTCGCGTTGCTACTGACATATCAAGACAAGCTTAGATACTCAGACACCACACAAGACGAACAGCTCTTATTTAGACTCAAAACCAAGGGTGATTCTGCCGAAGACGACCATTGCAAGGTTGATGCCGCTGGCTTGAAGTGCGACCCCCCGGACGAAGAAGGAAGACCCAATCTACATTGTCATCCTTTGGCTGAATTTGGAGCAGATCTTTTAAGTTTCTCCTGCTAGAAATTCCAACGTCGTATCCAAACAACAACCCTCCGAAGGCTGAGATGATCACATATAGAATGACATAGAAAGTTATCTTCCCCATCATGCTTTGGTATATGGCTACCATTGCTCGTGATGATAGCAGGCATTTTCTCTATCTTTCTTTTTGGTTGAAAAAAAAACAGAGGGTAAGATTGAGTGCTTTAATTTTTGTCTGAATATGAAATCTAAACGTGCATTGGATGAGGTATTTATACCACGTCAAGAAGGCTGAGAAAAGCTAAATGAAAATAAAATGACAACTAATAGGATTGGATAATGACGTGATTTTGCTCTTAACAAAAGTTGGATGCTATCATCACCCCTCAAGGGTCGCGCTTTTTATGATTCATCCTCATCAAATTGACCAGATTTTGTAGGTTAGTTTTGCTCTGGAGAGACTTAATCATGAGGAAGAGGATGAGGGTGTTCCATAAAAAATGCCAAAAATGGAAATCAATCATGCATGAGAATGAAAGGTTGCATCGCTTTGACCATACTGAATCAAGATTGACCCCAAAGTGCATGCTTATCTTTGGTGGGAGCATTCCAGGAGATCAAAGAGTTCATTGTCTAATTAACTAATTAAGTGCAAACTTGACTTAACCCTACTTTATATAAATAGAAATAAGCGGAAGGGGTTTTTTTTTTTTTTTTGTTAATGTTTAATTCAAATTTGACTTGCAATGAAGGAGAAATAATGATGGTCATGATTGTTTTCTAATAGGTTTCAATCCAGGAATTGATGTTGCATGTTGTGATAACACAGCCGATTTGTCAATATAAGTCCATAATTGGCTTAAGAAATAGTTGATGACTTGGGACAAGTTGATAGCTGATGGGAATAATGTTTGGGTATTTGATATAGCCGTTGATAAGTTCAAAATGTCAATAAGTCGTAGAAATAGAAGTTGTTACAAAAGCTGGTAATTCCAGAAGTGCGATAACAAGGTTGATTAGGTAAGAATTGGCAACTTTAAAACGTCAATAAGCTATGAAACAAAGATTGGTAAGTTGTTACAAAAGCTAATAAACTTCAGATTGACAAAATAGACATTTGTAAGTGCATCAAATAAAAATTAACAAGTTAAATCCACTCAGTAACTCAATCAAAAAGTCGGTAAGCTACTTAAGCAAGGTTGGTAAATTCATATAAGAGATGGTGATTATAAAAGCTGGTAAAGCTCATTGGTAACTAAATTAGAACAAAAATCGGTATAAATTAAAACGTCATCAAATCATGCCAATAAAATTTGGTAAGTTACCAAGGACAATGACGTCGATGGTCCCAGACTTTTTCTTTAATCTTCAACGTGATTTCTAAAGTTTTTGTTCATATTAGAACACACGCAAAAGACGGCTTTGCACTTAATAGAAGCACTACAAAAATTGAGGGATTATATTGAAACAAAAAAAAAAAGGTTCAGAGACAATATTAGGGGTTTTTTTTTTCCAATTTAGGTTAATATTTTTTTTTTACTATTTTAGGTTGAAAAAAAAATTCCCATTTTGGGTTTGCCGCGGCACTTAGAGTGCCGGGCGGGCCGGGCGCGGCATTCAAAGTGCCGGGCGGGCTCGCGCGCGGCACTCTAAGTGCCGCGCCCGGCCCGGGGAAAATTTATTTTTCGCTTTTTTTTAAAATACGATTTAAATATATTATAAACCTTAAATTTATATAAATTTTGAAATGTAATGTTTTTAGTTTGAGGTTTATATTTAGAACATAATTATCGATAATTAATTAATAAATTTAATAAGATATATGTAATTAGTTGAATTAATAGGTAAATAAATATTCATAAAATAAAATTGGTGGGATATGTAAAGATCTCATATTCAAATTAAAAGAATATCGATAACAAGCTTAATAAATTAGTGCCGTTGCATGGGACTCGTGCGGGTTTTTTTTCTTAATTTCGTAATTGTTGTCGTGTTTGTAACAATTTCAAATTTCTATGAAATTGTATATATAATTTTTATTCATTTTCAAGCTTATTTTTATAATATAATTATCTATATTTAATTAAAAAATTTATTAATATGCATTTAATTAATTTATTGAGTATGTAAATAATAAATTAAAAATATTGAGGAGGCTAGTGCTGCAGTATTTTTTAATTTTGTAATTATTTACTAATTTTTAATAATTTTATCATTATTTAAATTTGTAAATATAATTTTTTTTCCTTTTGAAGCTTATTTTTATAACATAATTATCAACAATTAATTGAAAATTTTATTAATATGCATACAATTAATTTATTTAGTATGTAAATAATTTTAAAAAATATTTAAGAGGTTGGTGCGGTAGCTTTTTTTAAAATATAAATTTTTTACATGTTTGTATAATTTTATATTTACATTATTTTGTAAATATAATTTTTTTTTTCATTTTGAAGCCTATTTGTATAACATAACTATCAATAATTAATTGAAAATTTTATTAAGATGTACGTAATTAAATTATTTATTATTTTTAATTTAATTCCATATTGGATTTATTTGCGTATGTTTATAATTTTATATGTAAATAAAGTTTTAAATATTAATTTGTTTCCTTTTGTGGCTTACTTTTATAACATAATTATCAATAAATAATTAATAAATGCATTAATATATGTAATTTATTTATTTGCTATGAAAAGAATTAATAAATAATATTTAGGAGGTCGGCGCTGTATGTTTTTTTTTGTAATTTCGTATTTTTCACTTCTTCTTATAAATTTATATTTATATAACTTTGTAAATATAATTTTTTTTCCTTTTGAGGATTATTTTTATAACATAATTATCAATAATTGATTAAAATCTTTATTAAGATAAATGTAATTTATTTATTTAATATGTAAATAATTAATAGATAATATTCAGGAGGCTAATTTATTTATTTCCTTTTGAGTAGCTTTTTTAATATTTATAAATATAATTTTTTCCCTTTTGAAGCTAATTTTTATAACATAATTATCAATAATTTATTGTAAATTTTATTAAGATGTTTGTAATTAAATTATTTACTATGAAAATAATTAATAAATAATATTCATGAGGCTGGTGCATTAGTTTTTCAAATTTAATTTCGTATTTATTTCCGTTTTTTTATAATTTTATATTTAAATAAATTTTTAAATTTTTTTTTCTTTTGAGTCTTACTTTTATAACATAATCGTCAATAATTAATTGATGAATGTATTAATATATGTAATTTATTTATTTACTATGTAATGAATTAATAAATAATATTCACGAGGCCGGTGTGGTTGTTTTTGTTTTGTATTTCATATTTGTTTCACTTCTTCTTATAACTTTACATTTATATAACTTTGTAAATATAATTTTTTCCTTTTGAACCTTATTTTTATAACATAATTATCAATACTTAATTAATTATTTTATTAAGATGTATGTAATAAAATTATTTACTATGTAAATAATTAATAAATAATATTCATAAAATAAAATATGTAGGAACTTAATTTGTGCCATGTCTACAAATGGAACATAGGACCTTAATGAATGTCACACAATTGTGATATTATATAAGAAAAAAAATTCATACATCTAATTTACATAATTCACACAAGTAAATTGAATATGCAATTCATATGCATTACATTCAACGTACACACACTATCTAAATTTTATTCTCTAGCCGATCTGTATGCACAAGTTTGCCTATTGTGCCCAGATTTTCCACAGTTTGTGCAATGATTTCGCGCAGTGCTACTGCTCGGCGTTCTTCAATCCATCTCATTTCGTATCCGTGATGCGCGGGGCCTTCCTTTCTTCCTGATTCGGTTCGGGTTTGGCACTAATGGTAGATCATTAGGCTCAGGCCAGTAATCGAGATTCCTCAATGGATGGAACATGTACTGATAGCATTGAATTGTTCTATCCAATGTATAGAATTCATCAACGTACGCATTGTAATCAATTCCAGTTATTTGACATGCTGCAATTACGTGGGAACATGGGATTTTTAGCTCTTGAACTTTTCCACATGTGCATATTTGCTCATGTAGGCGTACTATATGTTTGTGGCCCTCTATTCTTCTGGATCTATTAAATCCGGTTTTCACTTTAAAAACTCCTCTATCAGAGTCAAATCGTGTCACTTCATGCCTATTTGCAGCTTGACTATTTTGCCAGAGTGTGTTACCCGCAAATTGAGTATATATGTATCCGTCGCCCTTCTGCCCCCTGTATAGTGTTCTTCTTGTGTCAAAATATTGGACCAGTCGATACAATATCTTATCCACCATAGCTGTTATAGGTAAAGCACGAATAGGTTTCAGCATCCCATTAACCGATTTTACTAAATTTGTTGTCATGGCTCCATATCTCCTTCCTTCATCATCAAAAGCCTTTGTCCATTTCTCTCTTGGAATGAGATCACACCATTCAGCTGTTTGTGGATCCCACTCCCTAATGCAACGCATGATGTGTAAGAACTTCCTCTGTTGATTCTTATAAGCTGTACATAACAATAATAATAAGTACCTGTCAAATAAATTTATGAACACGTATTTTTTTTTGAAAAATCACAAGTAAATTCAAAAATTTACCTGCCATCTCAACAAGTCTTTTTCCCTTCAGCATTTTTGAAGTGTTTGTTGTAGTTGCTGATAATATGTCGAATACAATATCTATGGTGGCCATACGGAGGACGCCACCCTTCTGTCTCCATTGCTTTCTGAATCCTGATATGCCTGTCTGATATTACACAAACATTTTCTCTACTAGTGACATATCTCCGCAACAAATCCATAAACCAAATCCAATTGTCAACATTCTCCCGATCGACCACAGCAAATGCCAATGGAAATATATGATTATTTCCATCAAATGAGGCTGCACAAAGGAGCGTTCCTCGGTATTTTCCATATAAAAAAGTTCCATCGACAAAAATCACAGGACGACAGCTTTTGAAGCCTTCAATTGTTTGTTTATAAGTCCAGAACATCCGGTTGAAGACTTTGCAACTATGATCTATATTCATGTCATCATCAATCACAAATTGAAAACTGCATTGCATTCATATACTTTCTCAACTGACCGTATGACTCAGCCCATCCTCCAAAAGTTTTGGCAATCGCCATTTGTTTAGCTGCCCAGGTTTTTCGATAAGTAGGTTCGAAACCTACCTTATCTTTAATCTCAGCCATTAGGGGCTTAATTTTCATCTCCGATTGGGCGGCAACCATTGCTTCTATCTGGCTGCAGAGGTAATTCTGATCAAGTTGCCGATGATCTCTTAATATGTTGGGATTACTGCATGTATGTGGCCCACTGTACTTAGTTATTTTCCATAACCCGGTAGCCGCATTTTTAATTGCACGGAGCCTCCAACGACACGGTCCGTTTGGATTACCACATTTTATTGCATATAATGCCTTCTTCGTCTCATCACTGCGGAAATGGTGATTTCTTTGCAAAGAATACTCTTTTGCAGCTAATTGCAGTGCATCGCATGAGGGAAATAACATCCCAACATTAAATTCTTTAGAAGAATCAAATAACATACGGCTCAGCTTAGCTCTTGTATCTACTTGCATCATGTCAAAGTCAATATCCAAATAGGGCGGTGGATGTACCAATGGTAAAATGGGATTACTACAATGGGTGTTGTAGTATGCCTCCATATCGTCACTTCCGTCATCTTGTTCATCACTGTCATCACTATCGATCCAAAAATCATCTTCTTGATCACTGTCATCATTATCATCGTTCTTCATGTATTGATCATCCACACCAACGTCATCTTCAGCAACATTAGAATCTCCCATATCCGAATCATTTATCACTTCGTGTTCATCTACAGTTGCGTAAAACTGTAGAAATCCAATAGAACCAGATTGAAGGGCAAACTGTTGGATCATCTTTACGGCAGAATTATTATGCACCTTCACAATGTCATACATAACACAACCGGTTGTATTAACCGGTTGTCTATACATCAGACTTCGAATATACTGATTTTTTGCTATATTTAACTCGCACGCAATCGTAGCGCGCAATTCATCAAATGTGAATATGTTTCCAAACTCAAACATAGCAGCTTGTCCACCTTCGTAATCATATCTATATTCATTTTGTACTACTCTACCTCCCCAGTGCACAGTCACAAAAGATCTAAACGATATTCTGGTAAATAAGGAAAGTACAAATTATTTTGCATCTAAAAGTTGATAAATATTTTTTCTTACACATTAACAAATTAGCATTATAACGTTGAATTTAACATATGAAATAAATTTCATAATAATATAAAAATTAATAATACAACAAGTGATCCGGATCGAGCCATTTCGTATTTGCCCTCGACTTTTGGGAATGTTTATAAACTATTACAATATTTTACTAATTTTTTGAAATTGTTGGAAATTTCCCTTTATTTACTTTGAAATTTATTTATTTATTATATTTCTTAAAAATTGATTCGGACAAGGCTATCACACCTACATTTGGGCATGTGTATAACTTGGCTTTTGAAAGGTTGGTCTAAGACCGAAAAAACAAACTACCATTGAGCTTGGCTCAATTCTTGTATTTTTAATGCATTTTTAAAAGGCCAAAACCAACCCATACGTAGCATAAAAATATCATAATATTTTAAATATTATGAAATAGGAAATTTTTTATTTAAAAAAAATTGAAAAAAATTGTCATTTCCAAAAAATTTGGGGTGCAAAATCACAAAATAGGAAATTTGGCTAGTTAAACTTAATTTGGGGTGCAAAAATTGTCATTTCCAAAAAATTGTCATTTTGTGATAATTTTGAGATAATTTTTTGTGAATTAATCCAATAGGATTTCTTAAAAACCCTATCTTCTTAAAGTCGATGACATATAAGATATGGTTTTTAAGAAACCATATCTTGCTATATAATTGCCTATATATATTTTACGAAAAATCTCATATGATATTTTCTTTTTCTGAATTTTTTGTTTTTACAAATGAATTGAAATTCATTTTCCGAATTTCCTATGATGAATTTTGACAAGAAATATTCTAGAGAACAATTTTGAAAAAAAATTAAGTTATTTTGATGCTCTCGTACAATAGTTGTTATGGTAAAGGCACATGAAAATATGACAAAATCAACTTAATTTAATGCAAAAGATATGCAAATATGTTTAAAACGCCCACAATTTTCTCAATGTGCAATTTTCATGATGATCTAATTCAATCAATAAAAATATCCATTCAAACATTCATAATATCCAAATAAGGTAACTTACGTAGATTCGAAAATTTATTTTCTGAATTTGGATTTCGTTCCACAATTTTCAGCTGAAGCTCGGTGCTTTTTGGATGGGTTCGGTGACGATGGACCACAACAACGATCGGCGTTGCACAGCTAGATTGGCAGTGAAAGAAAAATGAAGTCTTCCAAGAACCAATGAACAGAAACATAGGATATCAAGAAAACAACTAAAAATTAAGAATTCATGGAAAAAAAAAGATAAAGTCACTCACCTTTTCGACTAGAATTGGATCCTATTGAGATGGGTCTGATTAATATGCATTAGGCAAATCTATATCTGAGTAACAAGGAGCAATATATTACAAATAATGATTTGGCTGACAAAAGATTCTATCATTTGTAGTCCTCCCTCTCTCTTCGAAAATCCCTTGTCCACATGAAATAAATCCCAATGAAGGCATATTTTGGTTTTGAAAGGTTATACAAACATGAAGGAACATAAAATTTTTTTTATGCAAACAACTCAGTTATAGTTATCAAATCCGTAAAATTAAATTTTTGACACAATAACCTCTTTTTAGTGCAAGTGAAGGTAGACAATTATTCCATGACGCTTCTGGACGTTTAATGAAACGTACAACACAAACAATTAAGCAAATTGACTTTTGTGATAAAGAAACTAACCTTGAACAAACTAGCAATTTTAGTTGCCAAATTGGAACGAAACTCAAACTTTACAATCAAATGTTCGGTTGAACAACTACGAAAGCGAATCGCCGTTTTTTGAGCATAAAAATAATAACATACATAGATTAAACTTAAGCAGACGTTCCATGGATGCTTGCTTTATATAGGTATCTACGGAATGTCTGCACGCGTTCGATAGGAGCCTAATTTTAGGTTCTCGTGATGCATGCCAGGCATCTGACGAAGGTATATTTTTAGACTTTTTTCTATGGCCGAAGAAATTTATTGAGAATGTGAATGAGAGCATTCACCGACAAAAACTAATTTTAGGCCTTCGCGATGCCCGCTGAGCATCATAGAAGCCTAAAATTAAGCTTTCGCGATGCTCGCCGAGCATCGCGGAGCATCATGGAAGCCTAAAATTAGGCCTCCGTGAGGCCTAAAATTGTAGGCTTGCTCATGCAGGCGTCCAATTATGGACGCCTCATGTGAGGCGTCCAATTTGGACGCTTCTGAGGCGTCCATGAAAATTATGGACGCCCCCGAAGCGTCCAAATTATCGAAAATAAAAACATTTATTGACATTTTTTGTAAACGTCGAAAGTTCGGATGTCTGTATGACAATTATCGAAATCTTTCGTAGATATGGAGTGGTACCGTTTTCAGGTCTCATATGCATAAATCATGCGCACAGTGAAAGTTACGATCGAATGTTAGGTTGAACAACTACGAAAGCGAATCGCCGTTTTTTGAGCATAAAAATAATAACATACATAGATTAAACTTAAGCAGACATTCCATGGATGCTTGCTTCATATAGGCATCTACGAAATGTTTGTAGGCGTTCGATGGGAGCCTAATTTTAGGCTCCCGCGATGCATGCCAGGCATCTGACAAAGGTATATTTTTATACTTTTTCTATGGCCGAAGAAATTTATTGAGAATGTGAATGAGAGCATTCACCGACAAAAGCTAATTTTAGGCCTTCGCGATGCCCGCGGAGCATCACGGAAGCCTAAAATTAGGCCTCCATGAGGCCTAAAATTGCAGGCCTGCTCATGCAGGCGTCCAAAATTATTATGGACGCCGCCGAAGCGTCCAAATTATAGAAAATAAAAAAATCTATTGACTTTTTTTGTAAATGTTGAAAGTTCGGATTTCTGTATGACGATTATCGAAATCTTTCGTAGATATGGAGTGGTACCGTTTACAGGTCTCCTATGCATAAATCATGCGCACAGTGAAAGTTACTGTGCAACTATTTTTTGCAGACGAGTCTGCAAAAAGCGAATGCCACTATGTACTTGCTTTATAATATGCACGCGACTGCCGAACTTACATTTTTAATTCGAAGTCTGTGTTTCGCTTCATTCAATTTGCCGAACTCTCCTTTACGTGTTTTAATTTGCCGAACTCTCCCTCACTCCATTTTCATCACTTGGTGTGTATTCTCCCTCAATAATTTATCATTACTTAGTGCGTGTTTTCACTCGACAGTTTAAAATAATTTTTTGCATTGTTTTTTTTTCCAGTTTGTTAGACATAAATAGTATTTGAATATTGAATGTAATATATCTGATTTGCATACTGAATTTAGTTGTGTGAATTATGTAAATTATATATATGACATTTTTCCTATTATAATATCACAATTGTGCGATATTTATTACGTTCCTATGCTTTATTTGTAGACATGGCACAGAGGAATTACATACAGCCAGGACCTGAGAATGATTCGCTACTTACACGACAAGCTCGACATAGATCACAGGCCATATAGAATGCCGAGGTAATTCAACTCGTTTAACATTTGATATGTTATTTGTAAGAACTATATCGTAATGAAATTGCTAGTAACGGTTAATGTTATATTTTACAGATAGATGAGAATCAAGTTCTTCGATGTCAGTGAGGTGCATCGACACTACACGTAGATGAACTTGACAATCGCATTGTTGAGTACCTGCGAAATTCAGGATTTTACGGGGTTTATTTAATGGGTTTTTGGCAAGTCGATTGGCATCTAATTACAGCTTTGGTCGAGCGTTGAAGGCCTGAGACTCACACCTTCCATATGCCATAAGGCGAATGTACGATCACGCTGCAGGATATCGGAATTCTAACAGGGCTTCCCATTGATGGAGTTGCAGTTACTGGCTCCACTCAAAGGAATTGGGGTAGTCTTTGTGAGGATCTACTTGGTGACTGCCCACCCGACTTTCGTGGTTCAACGGTAAAATTAACCTGGCTAAGACAACGCTTTGCTGTAATTCCTGACAATGCTGACGACGTTACCATACTGCAGTATGTTAGGACATTCATTCTCCGGTTACTTGGAGGATGTATCTTTTCCGACAAATCAGGTTCGAGGGTTAGTTTGATTTTCCTTACACTACTAGAGCACCTCGAGGATCCAACACCATACAGTTGGGGTTCGGCAGCACTTGCATGGTTATATCGGGAGTTATGCAGTGCGACCGATCCATCAATGCATCAAATCGGTGGTGCTATACAAGTTTTGCAGATTTGGGCATGGGATCGCTTCAATTGTGTCTCTCGAACCATCACAAACCGTGATCCTTTACCACATGCACCTCTTGGTAGTCGGTATGTCATATATTCCTTTTTTTAGTTCATTAGTCATAAATTCTTTCTAGTGCGTATAATATATATTTATGTAAGTGTTCTTATTTTTTTCTTTATGCAGTTGGAGTCAACCTCGACAGATCACAAGGATCCCCACACATACTTTGCCACATCTGGCTAGTTCAATGTAAGATGCAAGTAATGATACAAACTGTATAATAGAATGGTAGCCGCAGATGCAAGTAATGATACAAACTGGCTAGTTCAATGTAATTTTAGCTTCTAAATTAATTCTCCATTTAATTTGATATGTTTTAATATGATAACAGATTATTTGGGAGCCCTACGATGAGATTGTCCATACTCTACCAGATTACTGTCTGCAGGGAGAAAATGTTTGGAGGACTCGTGTCCCACTCATTTATTTTCACATCATTGAGTGGCATTATACAAATCGAGTACTTCGTCAGTTTGGTATGCAACAGTCAATACCTACTCCTCCTTGTGACCATACAGCCTTTCATAATATTGAATTAAGGCCAGTTGCAAAGAATTGGGTCGATTTGCATAGACAGTGGATTGATATATGGAACAGTCGTCTTGACCATATAGTGCATGGTGTTCATGCAATGGAGCCACTTTCGTATCATTCCCAATATATAGAGTGCTACCGTAGACACACACGGAGGTGGATTTCTTATAGAGGAGGTGCAATGGGTGCAGCAGTATGTGCAAATACTTATACTTTACTTCTTTAATTTTCTTTTAGTAGCATAAGTTATTGGCATTTGATAACTTCTATTGACTTTGATTTTAATTAACAGGCTGATGGCCTGCAACAATTTTTTCAATTATGTTCCAATCCAGCTTGGGAGAACGTTCGGACTATAATGAGGATAGCTAAGGCAACACTATATGGCATCAATGAGGAGAGGCGGATAACAATAATTCCACCACCCGAACCACCAAGTGGACCGCACAAGGATGACCTACCCGAGACTGTTCACTCGACTCGACGGACCACTCGATCTCGTACAAATACTAATGCCATCCCTTATCCTTTGTCTTATCATATGACAGATTTTACTCAAGAGTTCACTCCGGAGTTCAACCAGACCGATTGTACTGTAGGGTTCAGCCAATTTGCCGGCCCATCTAATGAGGGATCAGATTTTGCCTTCCGCAATAATCAACAATCATAGACTCCAACTAATTCTCCAATTTATTATGGATCTGATTTCTCTCCGCTTTACCCATCTTCTCCTACAGTAGGACTTGTACCGTCTGATCGTGGTATATTTTCTCAATTTCATGATGCGTCCACATCACAACCCCACCTTCCATCACATGATATGCCATCATCATCTACAAATCCTACTCCATTGTAACCGCATCATCGTTCTCCGTACAATTTTAGTCGTGCTGAACAACGGAGACAACCTCGTTGCGGAACTGGAGGCCACGTAGGAAGACGATATCATCAGTTAATGTACTTAGAGCTGAGAATTGTTATCTATTATTATAACTTTGAATTGCTGGATATTTTAGAATCATCGTTTGTTATCCACATTCTATTAAATAAATAACAATTAAATAAATTAATTACATAGTTTAAATAATTCCATGCTTGTCTAAAAAAATTTCCTTTTTTTTCTATTCCAAATCTAGTTATGTACTTCAACAATTTGGTCTTGCTAAAACAGGCATGTTAAAAGTGTAATATCTAAATCACAATGCCAAAATGGCATATTCTGTATTACTTTATCCTCAATTCAATTTATGACAATATTTGTGATTTTAGAACACATAATTCTATCATTTGATATGTTTGGTATTGAACTAAATGACATATTTTTCTTGCCGGATCTGGCTTTGACAATGCTACCCCTGGAACGAGTCTATAAATGGGACAATTTTCCTAATGTCATCCTTCTTGATCTTATTCTTAAGGGCCCAAAAAGGGTATTATGGGAATTCTTTATGAAGTAAAAAACTAAAAAATAATAAAAAGGAAAAGGTCTTTGCGTTCCCTCGCAAAAAATCCATCTTTCAAAACGACTCCCCTGAAAAGGCACAGTTTTTGCTGCTTACTCGACATTTGTTCAGGTCTTAAGTTGTTGCCCTCTGCATGACACCAAAGAGAGACCCTGTGGATCCTTTAAGCCCCAATCTTCTCCTCAAACTTTAAAATCCTGCTCTTTTCCTGAAAGGCTTTCACTTTTCGCGCTTTCTTGGCCCCTTTTTGTCGTCGGTTGATCTTCCCGGAAAAGTAAAATGAGGTGGGAGAGAGTCCTGTTGCCTCAAGCCCAGGAAGCAGAGCAGGGCAGAGAAAAGGCGGGTGGCCCTGGAAAGAGGTGGGGCCACACTTGCAACGCGATCAAAGGAGGGAGGTTTCTCTACATGTTCGGGGGCTATGGCAAAGACAACTTCCAGACCAACCAAGTTCACGTCTTTGACACTGGTGGGTTTTCGAGTTTTTTTTTTTGGTAAAGAAGTGGGTTTTCGAGTTTTATCTTATGGAGATTCTACTTTTCCGTCAAAGTTTGCAATTTTTTTTTTGTGAAAACGTCTTCGATTTTGATTGGTATGTTCTGCTTGGTGCTGAGAGAAAGATTGGTTCTTTTCTTTTTTTTTTCTTTTGTTTGATGTTGGTTTTTCTTTTAATCAATGGCTTAGCTCTTGTATCGGAGATTTGTGGCTAGCTTTATGCATTGTATGGGTGAGATGGAAGAGAATTTTTTATGTTCTGTGTCCAGTGATCGTTATATATGGCACTGCTATGACCGTTATTTCCGATACTTCTTTCATCGTGAACATTGCTGGAGCTGTTTTTGACTTTCTCCCTATTTGCATTCTGCTGATGGTTATATTTGCCGCTGGAATTTCATGCTTTTGGTGAACTTCCAACTTCTGTTGCCTTGCAGTTTTAGTGTTGTGATCTTGTGCTCCATTGGAGCTTAGCTAGTGTGGTATGTGGACGTTGTTGAACTATGAAAGGCGATCTCATTTACCATAGTCTTAATTGATAATTAGTTCTATCTGACTCACAGTGGAGCAAACATGGAGCCAACCCACAGTAGAAGGCACACCACCTGCTCCAAGGGACAGCCATACCTGTACTAATGTTGGTGACAATTTGTTTGTGTTTGGTGGGACGGATGGAATGAACTTATTGGGTTTATTACTAGTATTAGCAAGTTAGGGGTAAACATGTAATTGTATTAGGTTTAATCCTAAGCCTATAAGTACTCTCTTGCTATCAAAAATAAATTATTCTCTCTTTTATCACTAACATGGTGTCAGAGCCTAAACCCTAAAAACCCTAACCCTCGGTCGTCAACCCACCGTCAACCGTCGGCCGCGACTTGTGTGGTCGGCCAACTCGCTCGGCCACGGCCCGTGCGCCCGGCCAAGTCCGTCGGCCACGACCCGTGAGATCGGCCACTTCGCTCGGCCACGGCCCGTGATCTCGGCCACTTCTCTCGGTCACCTCCCGGCGACCAGACCAGAACAGCCCCCGACGACCCCTGACGACTCCCGACAACCCCCGACCAGCCCCTGCGACCCCCCAACGACCTGAAAGTGTTAGATTGGCTAAGCGATGTTTGCTGAGAAGTGTTAGATTGGCTGAAAATGTTAGAGTGACTTGACGGTGATGTTTTTGGCTGAATTAGTGATCAGTGGAAGTGCATTGGTGTTCTGTGGCTGCTGGGATCATTGAATATGATATGGGATTTAATTGAATTTGGAGGTCTCTGGTGTCAGAATTGTGCATGTTGTGTCTGAATTTGAAGTCATATTAGTGGATACTCGAAGAAGTGATCTAGTACGTGGTGTGTTTTTACTTGATTGTATACGGGTCAAGCTTTAGGTGATTAGTGATTAGAGTTTTTAGTGCTTCTTCGAATTTAGGATTCTTTGGTCCATATTATAGTATGACAGGTTTACATAATACCTTGATCAAGTTGGATGGTACTAATTATCCTTCTTGGTCAATGGCTCTTTCAACATTTATTTACTCCAATCGTCAATCAAGATGGCTTGAAGAAGAACCCCCTGAAGATCTAGCTAATCTAGAAGAATGGAGGGTTGTTGATGCTACTTTGCGTGCACTTTTGTGGGAAAGTATGGCTGAATCTGTAGCCATCTTTTTATGGATTGTGCAACAGCTCGTGAGGTATGGATGAAGTGCACCTTATTATATTCTGGACAGAATAATATGAGTCGAGTATGTGATATGTGGGAGGCTCTATTTGAAGCCAAAATTAGTGATGCTGGGTTAGCAGAGTATTATGCTCGTTTTGCATCTTTGTATCAGCGCCTCATGTCTTATTTTCCACCAGCTACCACGGTGACTCAAATGCAGCAACGAGAAGCGGACATGATGACTGTGCTTTTTCTTCACGGGCTTGGTCCAGATCACAGTGCACTTCGACAAAAAATTACCTCTCAGAGCATGCTCCCTTCCATTGAAGAAGTGTATTCTCGGGCTTCTCGTTACACTTCTAGTCCTAAGGCTTCAGTAATGTCAGACAGTAATGCTATGGTGGCTCGTAGTCGTGGTGGTCGTGGACATTGGAGTTCTGACAACTTTTATCGTGGTCGTGGTCGTGGCACCCAGTGTCGAGGTGCCATTCGTAGTGGTGCTAGTACTTCTTCTAGAGGAGCTCGTGATGGTGGTCGAGGCAACCGTTTTTGTACCCATTGCCAGCTTTCTAGGCATACTATCGATTATTGTTATGATCTCCATCCTGAGCTGCGGGGTTTACATGCCTCTGTTGATACTGAGTCTTGGACTCCTCCACATGGATCCTCTACCACACAAGGTATGGTAAACTTGACTCGTGCAGAATATGATGACTTGGTTAGAGCACGACAGAGTACCAGTGATGCTATCTCTGTTCCTACTGCTACTTTGGCACGGCACAATGATCCCACCTGTCTATTATCCAGTACATCTGGTACTCGTTCTTGGGTTATTGATTCAGGTGCCACTCATCATATGACTGGTGACTCTCGTCTGCTTACATTCACTTCATCAGTTCCTTCTACATCAGTCACCTTAGCAGATGATTCTCAATCTCAAGTAACTGGTACAAGTTGTGTATCATTGAGTTCTTCTGTCTCTTTACCTCTTGTTTACCATATTCCTCGTTTCCCTCACAATCTGTTGTCTGTCAGTTCTATTACTCGTGATCTCGACTGCGATATCATCTTTTCTTCGTCTTCTTGTGTTCTTCGGGATCGGAAGACTGGACGCCGAATAGGTGGTGGGCGTGAGACTGGTGGGTTGTACATCCTGGATCCTGAGGTTATTGCTGCTACCACAAGAGTTCAGAACAAAGCTGTGGATGACCTTTATCGATTACATTGTCGCCTTGGTCACCCATCAGCAGACGTACTCCGACGTTTTCCTTTTATGTCTAGTTCACGTCTTCAGTTCAACTGTGAAACATGTGAGTTAGGTAAACACCATCGTGTGTCTTTTCCCCTTCGTGTTTTGCGTCGTGCTTCCCAACCATTTGAGTTAGTCCACTCTGATGTTTGGGGTCCTAGTCGAGAGTCTTCATTTGGTCTTCGATATTTTGTCACATTTATTGATGATTGTACTCGTACAACTTGGTTATATTTAATAAAAGATCGTACTGAAGTCTTTCATTCTTTCTTCCAGTTCTATAATGAAGTTCGTACTCAGTATGGTCTTTCTATTAAGTGTTTGCGTACAGATAATGCTCGTGAGTATTTTTCCTCTTCTACCTTTATTCCATTTCTTGAATCTCATGGTATCTTACATCAAAGTTCTTGTGCTCATACTCCGCAACAGAATGGAGTTGCTGAACGTAAGAACCGTCATTTGTTAGATGTTGCCCGTTGTCTACTTCTTCACACTCATATGCCTAAGTCCTTTTGGAGCTATGCTCTTCTTACAGCATGTCATCTTATTAATCGTCTTCCATCCTCAGTGCTGAGAGGATCTATTCCTTACATTGTTCTTCATCCTGACCGTCCTTTATGGTCTATTCGCCCTCCTATTTTTGGTTGTGTCTGTTTTGTTCACTCTTTATCTCCTGGGTTGGACAAGTTATCACCCCGTGCTGAAAAATATATATTTGTGGGTTACTCTCGTACCTAAAAAGGGTATGTCTGTTATAGTCCTACTCGTCGTTGGGAGTATGTTTCTGCTGATGTGACTTTCTTTGAGGATCAAACATTTTTTAGTGATGTTCGTCCTCAGGAATCATTAACTATGGATCTTCTGCCACCCTCTGCATCTATGCTTCATCCAGAACCATCACCTGATATTTGCAGTGATACTTCACCGGATCCAGGATCATCAGCTTCGACTTTTCAGGTTTATACACGTCGTCCTCGACCCGTTCAGGACCCTCCTTCTCCACCAGCGAGCGTTCCACCACCACCATCCCCGATCCAGGCTTTCGATCCTCTTCCACCATGCTCTATCAACTCTCCTATTGCTCATCGTACTCGGTCTCGGTATCCTCTTTCTCATTTTGTCTCTTATCATAATTTAAGTCCTCAGATGTTTGTCTTTGTGTCATCTCTTGCATCTGTGTCTGTGCCAAGTAGTGTGCAGGAGGTTTTGGTCCACCCAGGTTGGACTCATGCTATGGAGGAGGAGATGGCAGCATTACATCAGAATAAAACTTGGGAACTAGTTCCGTTGCTAGCTAATAAACAATTGGTGGGTTGTCGCTAGGTTTTTACTGTCAAACACCACCCAGATGGTTCCGTAGAGCGCTTAAAAGCGCGTCTTGTGGCAAAGGGCTATATTCAAACTTATGGTATTGACTATGATGAGACTTTCTCTCCAGTGGCGAAAATTCCTTCTGTTCGCATCATTATTTCATTAGCTGCTCGATCTCGATGGACTCTTCATCAACTTGATGTTAAGAATGCATTCCTTCATGGTGATCTTCACGAGGAAGTATATATGGAGCAACCACCGGGGTTTGTTGCTCAGGGGGAGAAAGTATGTCGATTGCGTAAAGCTCTTTATGGACTTAAACAATCTCCTCGTGCTTGGTTTGGTCGCTTCAGTGATGCGATTATTACTTTTGGAATGCATCGGTGCAGTGTGGATCACTCAGTATTTAATATGTCATCTTCGAAAGGGTGTGTTATCCTTGTTGTTTATGTTGATGATATCATTATCACGGGAAGTGATGATAAAAGGTATACAACAACTCAAGCAGCTTCTACAGAAGGAGTTTAACACTAAAGACTTAGGTCATCTTCGATATTTTCTTGGCATCGAAGTTGCCTATTCTAATGGTAATATTGCTCTCTCTCAACGAAAATACACTCTTGATATTCTTAAGGAGGTTGGCTTACATGATGCTAAGCCCTGTGAAGCACTCATGGACCCTAGAATGAGACTTGATAATGAAAACGGAGAACTTCTTCATAATCTAGAGAAGTATCGACGGTTAGTAGGCAAGTTGAATTATCTTACAATTACTCGTCCAGATATTTCTTTTGCTGTTAGTGTGGTAAGTCAATTTATGGGCTCTCCTCGTACCACTCACTGGCAAGCCGCTCTACAAGTTGTTCGATATTTGAAGGGAGCTCCAGGTCAAGGACTTATGTTCCATAATCAGGGTCATCTTCGTACAGATGGTTATTGTAACCCTGAGTCTTTGGAGGTAACGGGATATTCTGATGCAGATTGGGCTGGTTGTCCCATGGATCGTTGGTCTACTTCAGGCTATTGTGTTTTCCTTGGTGGAAATCTTGTATCGTGGAAAAGTAAGAAGCAATCTGTTATTTCTCGATCTAGTGCAGAGGCCGAGTATCGTGCTATGGCTAATGTTACGGGTGAACTCCAATGGATTCGTATGTTGTTAGCTGAAATTGGACTACCTATGACCGGACCATCTACTCTTTGTTGTGACAATCAGTCTGCTATTCATATCGCTAGCAATCCAGTGTTCCATGAGCGAACGAAGGATATAGAGGTGGATTGTCATTTTGTTCGGGAAAAGGTGAACTGTGGGGACATACGGTTGATGCACACACGTTTTGAAGAGCAACTAGCGGACATTTCACAAAGCCTCTTCGAAGTGGACGAGTTTCATATATTTGTCATAAGTTAGGCATGTTTGATATGTATGCTCCAACTTGAGGGGGAGTATTGGGTTTATTACTAGTATTAGCAAGTTGGGGGTAAACATGTAATTGTATTAGGCTTAATCCTAAGCCTATAAGTACTCTCTTGCTATCAGAAATAAATTATTCTCTCTCTTATCACTAACAGAACCTTCTCAGGGATTTGCATATACTAGACACTTGTGAGTTACATTTACCATCTTGTTTTCCCCTGTTGTAGCCATACAGTTTTGTCGAATAATAATCTGCCTACCTTTTCATTATACTTGAAATAGCAGAAGTCGGGTTCTTAATGTAATTTGTGATAATGTTTTGTAGCTTCTCATACATGGATATCACCAATTATAAGTGGGGAGAGACCGCAGGCAAGGGAGGGTCATAGTGCAGCACTTGTGGATAAAAGGCTGTTCATATTTGGTGGGTATGGAAAATCACATGATGATGATGAAGTATATTATAATGATCTCTTCACGTTGAACACAGGTGCTTTCTTTTTTAAATTCATCATTTTCCATGACTGTTGTGTCCGACTTCCCAAAATATTATATCTGTAGCATGCTCTTCAGTTGATACTGCTCGTCAAATATTGACTGTCTAGATTGCACAGTTCAGTATTATATCTTCGTTGGGTAGACAAACATGCTAGTTCATGCATTTCCTTCTCATAATCTACAAAGACATTCGTATGGAAAAAGGCTATTACAACCGGTATCCCTCCTTCACCACGGGAGAGCCATAGCTGCTCAACTTGGAAGAACAAAATGATTGTGATTGGCGGAGAAGATGGACGTGATTACCATTTTTCCGATGTCCATATTCTTGATACAGGTTTACTATCCACTGTAGCCTTTATTGGTTCAACTGAATCAAGGTATCTTGTTTTTTCTCTCCACAAGCGTCCTCTTTTCACTACTCTTAGGTCTGACTGTATTTTGTTAGATACCCTGATGTGGAAGGAACTGAATACCTCCGGCCATATGTTACCCCCTCGTGCTGGACATTTGACTGTCACTTTTGGGAAGATTCTGTTTGTTCACGGGGGATACACAGAGGCCCACAAGCTATATGATGACCTTTATATGCTTGATGTTGGTAAGGAATTTTTGCTCTGTATATGCTTTCTGAATGTCTTCCATAGAGGTCACGCAGATATACATATTTTCACTGAAATGCAATGATGTCTGACATAAATTGCTAGTAGTTACATTTTTACTGAACTGTTTATGATGAAGCTTGTGTTAGATAATATATTTCTGGGCGATGTTTGCTGATTGCAGTTATATAGCTAAAGTCTATTTTCTTTCCTTTGGGATGCAAGCATTTCGTTGGAGTTCTATATATGTAATTCCACCTCTTTTGCTTGACTGTTACCATGATTGGCAGAATCTGCTATATGGTCCAAGGTGACTGCTGCAGGTGCTGGACCTTCTGCCAGATTTTCCCTGGCTGGCGACTGTCTGGATCCAGTAAGGAGTGGGGTTCTTGTCTTTTTGGGTGGTTGCAATAGAAGTCTTGAGGCTCTTGACGATATCTACTACTTGCACACAGGTTCAAATTATATTTTATGGACTTTCTTTTGGTAGTTCATGTTGGTTTTCAAAACACAAGATGTGTACCTGAGTTAACTCCTATTTCATTTCTAGGACTTATTGGGGAACACAAGCAAAGGCTAGAGAAGCTATGCTTCAGGAAGAAATTGAAACTGAAGTGCCAAGAACAACATTTGACTCTAGGACATAATAAAGCTTTGGTGCAAGTTGGTGCAACCACAAGCTCATATCACCCTGTGCCGCTATCGATCTGCGGTCAGCCAGGTCAGGACCTGATATATGTTTTCTTCCATGTTCTTGAATGAGGGTTGTTGGTGGGAGAAAGAATGGCTGTGGCTGTGGAGACAGAACTCTATATATTGATTCTACATTTGTTTATGCAGACTTGAAACTATCGTATAGGATACCTATCATCTCTAGTTTTGTAATCTCTTTTTTTTTTTTTTACTTCCGGGTCTTCAACTTCATATTACCCCATTATTCGATCTTGCACCTATGATTTATGAGAACGTATCTGACCGCATTTTGCTTGTTTCCAAAGTCAGATTCTTCCCCAAAGCACTTCCCAAGCAAATAAATAGATAAATAAATTTTATCCCTACCAATCTCCAAGGAAATCATCCTTTCCTTTCTCCTCTTTTTTCATGCTCCAGTGATGAGTTACATGGTGAACACCATATATATATATATATATATATATATATATATTTGTCAATGACCGTTTTACAGAATCATTACCCTTAGGGTTCACCTTCACATCCACTACAACATGGAAAGAAATCAGACACTTCCTACAATTCCCTATTACTAATGTTTCTAACTAATTCAACATCCCAAATGATCTTACCATTTACCCATCTCATCCAAGATTGAACAATCCCTTCTTTGTTGCTTGTCATTCTGAACATGCTATGAAAGGGGTAGATGAGCACCAATCATAGTGCCAAAATAGAATAGAACCCCATGGAAGAATCCTAGCGCGCTTTTCTGTTTCCAGACTCCCACCCCATGTAGACCCCTCCCATACTTTGGGGCCATCCTTTCTGCCTTGTGCGTGTTTTGCTGTTATGACTTGTCTGAGTTGTCTCCAGATGTAGTTCTTGCCATTTAAATATCACCAGGTGATTTTTGCGTCTTTCATCTGTACTTCCCCACAAGAACTTCTTCTGAATATCCTCTGATTTATTAGCCACAGACGTTGGGATAGGAAAGAGAGAAAGAAAGTAAACTAGCAAGCTCTCAAGTGCTCTTGATGAGTGTGGTTTTCCTTCCTTGGAAAGATAAGGCTTTCCACCCGACGAGCCTCTTTCAAACTTCTCCAGGATGGGATTCTACATCAATTGGTCTTCGAATTTTTTTCCCCTAGTGTTAGTTTCTAAATTAGTGTTAGAACTAGTAGAGTTACCATGTGCATAGGCATAGCATAGTGATGTGTGGCACAACTTTGCCGAAACTATATCGAAAGGAAGAATCATAACTGATTTCATTGCTTTATCAAAACTACTTCAATTTATTTGTTTTGACTCTATCAAACAAAATGTAGACCCCAAGGGTAAGTGTTATGTCCACAAACACCATCTTCATTAACTTTGACAATGAATTCATCTATCTAGCTCCAAAATATCCCAACCAGGGGAATGTAGATATAAACTCGTTTGTTGAATCCGGTTATATACCACTGAAAAGATTATTTGACCAGAAGAATATATAAAAATAGGTCATTGCTCTGTATAAACGAATGCTTTGCTAGGATAATCTACGGTATGCCCTTTTGCAACTATGCTCTGCTTGCTAAGGATTAAATGGTAACATCTGATTCAAAACATATATGAGAGAGAGAGAGAGAGAGAGAGAGAGAGAGAGAGAGAGAGAGAGAGAGAGAGAGAGTTTTTGAGTGATTGGACAAATACCCTTCTTATGAACACTAAGCACCTTTTCTTAAGGAAGCTCGAGAAGGTTGCATAAGTTACATGTCTGGAAGTAACATTAAAGGATACGTTGTCAATTTTTAGTATTTTTAAATTTACTATTTGTCGTTGAGGAACTGTAATAAGAACTTGTTTGTAGGAACCTCCATATTTCGGTAAATTTTTTAAAACAAAGTACAGCGTCATTGAGTTCTTAAACTTGTTTGCTATCTTAATTATAAGAGTAAGATATGTTTCTAATGTAGTTACATATGCTTTATACCACGTTCATGTAATATCTCATAATTGAATGAGTAGGAGGTGGGGTTGATTGGATTCCCAATTCTGGCGACCTGGATCATAAGATTACTTAAATTAGAAAGATCATACCAATATCATGGTTCATGTACACTGTCATGTACCTAGTCACAATGGAGTAACCTTTTACCGCTGCATTAAGGCTCACCCTTAGGGTACCACAATCTAGGCGACGTCTATGTATTTAATACATATTTACTTTTTCGTCAAATCTATGTATTTACGTTAAGTAAATGGATTCGATCTCATTGTAGGCTTCTTTCCATGTAAATCTCCATTTCATAAACTGACAAAATCAACATATTCAATACCTAATCACTATATTCAATACAGAATCAGGAAATTTTCATCAAAATTGTCTAGAGAGATTTCCGTGCAGCTGTAGAATTGTCAAGTAATTAAAATGTCCATGAAGCAGAAGCCAAGTGCCTGTTTTGCATTCTTTTTCCCTTGCTATTATATATAGATATAGATCTCTGATTGGAGGTTTCACTTATCTAGAGATCATGGGAGTTGGCCTTGATATAGTTATCTGCAAATGGTGTACGACCACCAAAACTCTCTGTCACTCTTGGTTCAAATATTTGTTTACCTTGGAGAGTTCTTATTGCATGGGTGAATAACTATGAGCACCTGTGCAGTATACACAGACCATTAAATTTTTTCCCGGAAACTTCTTCAAAACATACCACGAACTGAATTCCTAATCAATGGACCTTTGTCCGAGGATTTTGTCAAGTGAGTAAAATGTCCATGAAGATGTAGCCAAGTGCCCGTGTCACATGTCTTCGATTACTATCACTAATAGATACAGATATAGATCTCTCACAGGAGTTTCCAGTTATCTAGAAATTACAGGATTTTGGTCATGATACTGTTTTTTTTTTTTAACTGCTTGTGTGTGCCGACCATGAGTAGCTACGGGCCTTTAATGCAGGTTCTCAAAGTCATCCATATAAGAAATCAATACCTGTCCAAGGTAAACAAATATTTGAAGCAAGGCTGATGGAAAATTTTGGTGATCGATACACCATTGAAACCATCATAGATGGAGAAACTCTCCACGGGATTTTATTTTCTAGTAAGCCTATCACTCTTCCTGTACCTTTCTTGAGCTCCAGCGGGTGAGTCCTTTGTTTTTTCCATTTAGCTGATTGGTTTTGTTTATCAAATGTTGGTTTCGTTCTGATTCTTTATTCTTGTAGCAGGACAAGGACTTATGGAGATTCAAGTTCTGGTATGCCAAACGGTGATTATTTCTGTGAGTCATGGGCTTCTAGAACTATCCAGCTGGACTCAGTTGCTGATGGGCAAGTTGATGTTATGCATGGAGAAGAAGCCTCTCACCAGGAGCCCCATGCCGAACCTGCTGGTCCAGATCCTGTTTTCAATGTTTCTCAACCTTTTAATAGCTCTGCCGTGGACAAGGTCAGCCAACCTTGCAGTTCCAACGTTCTCTTGAACTTTTAACACAAATCTAACTTCAAGAGGCTGGAAATTCACAAAAAAGATTTTTGAAGAATCTGAGTTTTCTTACTTTGTTTCAGGAGCTTTTAATTGTCTCTACAATGATTGCTCTAATTTGAGGAGTTCTTATTGTTCCTTTTTCAGTTTTGATCTGTTCTATTTACCTTCCTGATGTACTTGAGCAGTTAACTTCTAAGAATTCTCTTTGCCACTCATGCAAATAAAAGAAACAGAAAAGAGAACCCCGAGTTCAATATGCGAACATCTTCACCATGTAATGAATGCTTGTATGATGCTTTTGTGTGGCATATCTACACGGAGGTTGTCGTGATTGGAGTCATATAATTGAGACTAGATCATCATCTGATGGACCCCCACTTGCCTAGCTGGAGAAGCGTAGGTATCTTGGTGTGGGTTTCGACTTTTGTTTTGGTCTTGAGTCTTGGCTGTAGCTAATTGACATTTATCAAATTCAGTATTGAAAGTTTTAATGTTGAAGATTGTTGTTTGTGGTTTTCACAACAATCTCACGTGTGAAGGATAACGTTCACATTCTTACTGAGAAGGACAAGCAAAGAAGCTTGGGGAAGCAGCTTCTGTTTTTCCCTATTCTTCTCCACTTAATGGTTGGTTATTGAGTAGAATCTGATGCCAAAAGCAAGTTGGACAAAAGTTCAGATGCAGTAGCTGGGGGCTGACTCCAAATTGAAATATTCATCGGAGTATGTTGGGCTGGAATGCCTCTGTTCCCATCCCATCCTTTATGTGATTCTGTTGACGGAACAGATGAAAGAAAAGCAATGGAACGAAAAAATGGATGCACCAAACGAGATTTTGCTGATTTTATGCAGAATGTATTTGCGTTTTTGAGCATTATAATGTGATATAGATCATTGGATCCGCCTGCATATTTTGACTTTTTGTCTACCTCCTCAGGTACCTGCAAACCAAGAAGCATCACTGCAGGCTCCTATCACCTCCAGAGATGATCGGACGGTGGAACTCATCCAGCTTCAAGTTTCCACAGCTGATCAGAACATGTTATGATTGCACACCCTATGCTTGTGAAATAGTAGTTTTTTGCAATAAGTGACTCACGGGTCATGGATATTTTACTCAGCAAAGTCCTGTGTATGCATGTATACATAACATTTGAACGATGGCCGTAGTCTTGTATAAAATTTCACACACACACACACACATTGCATTGTGTCTTTCACTTTGTTATTATCATTCTGACACATGCATTCATTCTTGAATATGTCTCGATTGGAAAAATAACTTTTCCATTTTCGATGATCCCGAGGCGAGTAGTTCCTCTTGTTTTTTTTGGCTAATCTTTGAAATTTTTGAAAACTCTGGGATACAATCTACGAAGTAGCTCCTTGTCATCCAGATGGACAGCTGCAGTCCGTGTTCAGTTACTTAGTATCTTGTTCTTGTTGTATGGCTTCATCTGTCTTTTCCATGCCTCATGGAGTCGGAGGACCAAATTTATGCTTGTGTATACCCATTGAGTGACAAGTTCCAACCTTGAAAGATGCATATGCAAAAACCTTTTACAGTGATTAAGATTAACTGGGAATCCTGATTTTAGGAATAGAAAGGAGCCCTTAATGGAACAGTGATCTTGTTTCGGAATGGAGCTCCATCTTTAGGTGGATTTTTTCAAGTTGTCCCAGATGCATTTGACAGTTGACACAGTCTGCATGACAACTGTAGAGAATGGATTGTAAGTAAGCTTCACTGTAAAAGTAAATATAATAAGAACTTTGGCTAACATGCTGCTCTCCTTAATTCTTGCTCTCATTGGACCATTTGCATCCATATGTATTAGGATCTCGATTCATGCAACTGAAAGAATATTACCACATGAAACGAGACCCAATATTTCCCCATTTTCATACGTAAAAAGTAAATAACAATCAATTACTTGAAAAGTCAGTTAAAATTTTTAAGTTTCAGATATGTAGCTACCAAAATACTTTCTTTTTCCCTATTATGGTCCGTCTTGATCTTATCCTAGATGAAGTGTGGCGTCCTGATCCGGTGATCGTAGATGCATTCGTAATGAGAGATTTTCTCAACTACTGCCCCTCAACCAAGAGCTTTTCTTTTCTTGTCCCTTTGTAGGTGAAAACGAAAGCTACTTTAGAAAAAGATCTTCTAACTTTGAAGAACGTTTGCCTCTTTGTAATGCATGAAAAATCGTTGAGGGCAACATTCTAAAGAGTTTGGAACTTTAGATAGTGAAACTCAGTATGCCACGCGATTCCAGTAATGCAAAGAGAAGTTTCTTGAGAAATTCTCAGCAGAAAACGAAATCGTTGGCTCCAGCACTATGAACATTATAATCTAGCTGGTGCATATTGATAATATCAACATCAACATCACCTTTATCCCAAATCAGTTGGGGTCGGCAAATTGATAATATATGACCTATAAATTACCTCAAGAAATGCCACACCAACATGCCGAACCATAGGATTTTATTTACATTGGATGACCCTAAGATGCAAGCAGTAACATCAACAAAGAGCAGTCTAGATTCTCACGACACCACTGACATAACAAGACAAGCTTAGATACTCAGACACCACACAAGACAAACATATCTTATTTAGACTCCAGTCAATAATGAAGTTTGCTTCATGACATGGGCAGGCTTTGATCCAACACTAGTACCCTATTTCAGTGGTTCCCACGTCCTGGCTAGTTACCGTAGATAGGGATGATCCTGCGCTTGAGCTGTATAACAGATAAAACACATATTGAGTCAAGCACTGTCTTTAATTTTTCTTTATGCCCCATGACCTCAGAACTTTAAACCTATATGAGTTGAAGTACTCAACTACTCAACAACGCTCTTACTAGCAAAAGAAAAAAGATGAAGGAATCTAAAGAAACAGCAATTATGAGAGCAGCTTTTTCAGACTTCGGTAACAAAGTATCATCACAACTCACTAGAGAGTAGATTTCAGTTAGTCACAAAGGTTCTCATACTAAAAGCTCAATCAATTTCCAGACTTTCAATGTGTAATGGCGAAGTCCATGCTAGTATTTACATACATGTGAACCGAGAGAAAAGACCTGAAATGCTTCATATTCTTGAAGTCAACTCTGACTTCAATTCAATCTTATTGGACTCTGTACGAGCAAGTACTTAACATTATCACGTGGTTATGGCAATTAATCTCTTCCTTGCATACACACATTGGACATTCATAAGTTCATTTCCCTACTGGTGTTTTGTGAAAAGCTTTTGCCTCGTGTTACCTCATCGGTGGCCCAAGTGTGGACGCAGAAGCAAGTACTGTTGCATGCGAAGCACTGCCAAATCTGATTGGGATAAGGTGAAATTGAAGTACTTGCAAGACAACTCACGAAGGAGATGAATATGTTTTTCTTATGTATTCACCTTGAATCATCCATCATAATGTGCATTTAGAGGTCCTTAAACTTTACCATTGAGATATCCAGCATGAGTGAGCAGGCCAACTTTATCCTCATTGATCACTAAGAGAGATGCTTCCGCCCGACCAGTCACCCATCAAAGGCATTTCCTTTTTTCATTCACACGTCATCTTATTGTCAAACCGCCTGAATATTCCTCTTGGAGATGCTAATTTCTCACCTGTTAAAAGTAAAAGAAGCAGCTGTTGAATGTCACAACAGTTTGAAGATATCAATGGAATAGGGTTGCCCTTTGAACGTCGTAGGAAGTATCCACTTACCTGTCCTATGAGGTAGTACAAATGGCTTCGCGAAAATCTTCAACTGCAAGCCCCAGAGTACAACCACCAATTCCGGAACGCCCGTTTAAAAAAGTCAGTAGACCTAAGATTGGTGTTATTGCTATGATTGGGATCAATACGAGATAAAACGAGCAGCAACGTGCGAGAATATTAACCGATATGCCATGACATTCAGACAACTCAAGCGGAGAAACACAATTGACAACACTAAAATAGTGAGGGGGTAATACAGCCAAGTGAGCACTTCCGCTCTTGATGGTGACGTGAAATATTGTCACGCCCCGAACACCACGAGCACGCAACATCTCGCACAAATACACTGGTCGATAAAGATAATGCGACGTCCCAGGATTTGTCGCTGACCCAAATCAATTCGATTAAATGCAAACGCTAGCGGAAACGACACAATAACCTAACAACAACTGAGTAAGGTAAACAAACGACTTCAACACTTATATACATATACATATTCACATCCTTTATACATTATTCATGCCATTAATTACATCAATCGTACAAGCGATACAAACTAGGTTGACTACACGTCAACAGGATCTATGGTCGGAAGGGTTATACTGTAAACTAAAGATCACACCCGACAAAGTACACACTGAGATCTACTCGCCTTCACTACTGATATCAGGCAGAGGAACCTCCTCAGAGTCGCTCTCCATCATAACCTCGCCATCGTCAGAGTCTCTCGCCAGTAAGCTCTCTTCGGTGTCCATCGGCACTGGCATCTTCTCGGGATCCATTACCTCTCCATCCTCCATGACAATTGAAGCATCTATCTCGTCAACGATCTCTGATGGGGTCTCAAATCTATGGAGTATGTTACTCAAAGATCCCTCCTCATCGCGACGTCTCCAAGCAACATAAAAATGCGCTCTCCAGATATCATCCCCTTCATCTACCCAAACTCTAGTAATATATCTAAGGTACATCCGATTCTCACCAAAATAGTACTCCTTCACCTCGGTCTCAATCTCACGCGGTATCCCACGACGAACTGGTGGTGGTGTTTTCATGATCACGATCTAGGGTCTGAAATGTGGGGGAAATAACGACAACAATGAGAACACATCTCAGTAAGTTCGCCCCCTAAACCTCGCTTAGGACGACGCGTAACCATGCGACTAAACTTAGGCATGCAAAGGATCAACAACTCAATCACAGAAGTCAAAGAGCTCAACATGCGAATGAATATTCGATAACAACATGCTCGTGCTTCAGATTCACATATTCGCACAAGAAATACCACGGTTGCCAATACCACAATTTCCCCTTATGACTCCATTTCCCTGTATCTCTAGGGCCGCCCTCCGCCCCTCAGGGCTAACATTTCCGACCCGCGCTAGTCGCCTCAGGTCGTGCCTCAGCCCGCGCTACTCGCCTCACGGCCGGCACTCTTTTCTCTCCACCAACCCCGTGCTGAGCACGTTCGGGCGCCCTTATAACTCCCATTCCGCGAGCCTGTTACAGGAACCTCGGGGCCACCCTCCGCCCCACGATAACACGCCTCAGGGCTAACATTACTGCTTGACGATCATTTCACACGACAGCCAAAAACATGCCAAAGCAACACGATGCATCTTATGAAATCTTCCCATACATGACAAGTCAGAGACACGCAATTTCAGTCAAGCACTTTAATTCCAAATGAAATCAATAGGCAACGATTCAGTCAAGCACTTTAATTTAATCCCCTGGAGTGAACAGTGTTTTCCGGCATGAATAGTGAACTCCGGCAGTGAATAGTGTTTTCCGACATGAATAGTGAACTCCGATAGTGAATAGTGTTTTCCGGCATGAATAGTGAACTCCGGTAGTGAATAGTGTTTTTCGACATGAATAGTGACTCCGGTAGTGAATAGTGTTTTTCGAAATGGATAGTGAACTCCGGTGGGGAAATGGTATTTTCCGGAGTGAATAGTGAACTCCGGCAGTGAATAGTATTTTCCGATCGTGAATAGTATTTTCCGGCACCTCAAAAACGATTCCGATTAGAGCATCGATTTCGCCCTAGCCTTCATCTAGCGATTACCTATCATCCTACTCAAGATTTAGGAGGAAAACTCACCAAAATTCAGCGGAGAAGTCCACGAACAAAACCGGGACCAAAACAGTAAAAACCGATGGGAGACGACCACGCGCAGGGCTGAACGAGTTGGTTCACAAGCTGAAAATCAATGTTTTCACACGAAAATGAGCTCTAGGGGTCGTTGGGGTCAACATATATCAATATAAGCCCTATGTGAAATTCGGGTAACAAAGACTAGTTCGTCGATCGAAACGGCGAAGCAGTTTTGGAAGGTCAAACGACATCCGATCGGAGTGATTCAAGTTGGAAAAGAACCACAAGACAATGAACTACAACATACCCAAAAATCACGATGATCCAATGGTCGGTTTTCCGTCGGTGGCCAATTGAAGTTGAGGCTAGAAACTGGAATTCAACCTGTGCAAGATTCGGTTTTGGCTCTATTTGAGGGGGTTCCAGGGCTCATCTTGAGCTGATTTTTGGTGGAGAGCTTCTAGAGATATAGGTGAAGGTCAAGTTAAAAGGGCGTCTCAAACCGACAACGTTTGGGTAGCGAACAAGTGGCACAACGAGTGGCGGTTTTCCGGCAGCCAAAACCCAAGAGAAAACTAAGAGAGAGAGAGAGAGCCACGAATTTTCTGGGGAGAGAGAGTGATCTGCCACAATAATTGAAGAGAGAGAGAAAGAGAAAATATCTTCAATTATTGGGAGGGTACTATTCATCCGTTGACCGGCACTATTCATCGATTGACCGGTCAAAAGTTTTGACCGACGGCGACCGATGGTCGATTGATGTGATTGATGTGATTAACAATGAATGATGAGGCATTTCTCGAAATTCGTGAAATTTCAAGACTGGTCGGGGTTCAATCAGTGCTGATTTGGCTCACCACGATCGAAAAAGACTCAGAATACCGCCGAACAATTTTTCTAGCCTCGCTAAAATTACTAACACTCTCTAGCCATGGATTCTAGCACAAGACGGTGGCGAGATGGAAATTTCCAATTTTTCCCTTTCCTCTAGGCATTCCGAGATCAATCTGTTCATTCACGCCTTTCTAGGCAATATCCAAATTCACAACTGTGACACTCATGAGAGTCGATTGTCCTATTCCGGAACTCAATTCGCGGCCTCATTCATAAGATGGCAACTTTAAATAAATTCTCAAACTAACGGGTGGCTTTTTAGGAGTCACGCGTATCGACCAATTGGTCCACGTGCTTATATTCCTAGCTAGCATTTCCCTTATGGTTAGTTATCCCGAAGTGATCAGTTTCGAGTGAGATCCATTTATAGCGTCTCTATGAAATAACCATTCTATTTTCAAATTTCGAAAAAGGGTCGAATTTCAGAATGTCACAGATATTAAAGTTGATCCAGATTAATAAGTTTTAGGAGCTCACTGCCTTGAGGTATGTTACAGAGACATGCAAAGTAAGGGTCAGCTCTGTCAGGGCTGCTTCCATGTGGTTATAGAACATCAGGACTAGGTCCCAAAAATAAATGGACCTCTTATCCTTTTTCATGCCATAAGCACGCCCCAAATTGTTGTTCGACAGGCCCTAAGAAAGATCAAAGCAAGGCTGATCTATCCAAATTCAGTGAACCCAGTATTTAACAAATTCAGAGGGATTATGCTATCATTTACCACTCTATTCACGGTACCAATTGGTAAATCATTCACCTAACATGTCCATCTAATCATGTTTCACCAAAATCCAAAAGCTTGTTTCAAAGAAGCTCCCCTTTGTCTGAAATTGGAGCTAGTAAAACAATATCAAACCTCGTGGGACTAAAAAAGTTCTCCCTTCGTCCTACAAATTTATGCAAATTAAGGAAATGGTGATTCCATTCAATATTGAACTAATAAACAATTCAGGACTTAAAAGAAAGGCAGATAAGTGGAAACATGTTCCTCCAGGGTGCTGACTAGTGCAAAAACCTTATACACAAAAGCAACCATTACTCAGACAAAGAGAACGTGAGAAGTCTCTCAAACAATCAAAATAAGAGAAATATCGGAGGGAGAATCTGTATGAGGGGGGTATGGACTGAGTTAGTAAACCCAAGAAAGGTTTAAATAGAAGGTTGCACTGGCAAAGGGTGGCTGATAAACGCGTTTGCGTGAAGCCGTAAACAAGAAAGCGACAAAAGAAGAGTAATCGAGAAGAAGGCCACGCCATGATTTCTGGGAATGTGTTGGCTTGAATGTATGGCCTCTGTTTTCTCTGTTTTTAAGCTAGAAACGAGGAAACGCATTGGATGGGGTATAGTTTATGAGGATGAAATGTAAAATCAAAGAGAAACACATGAAGTACCCTAGAGTCCATGAGATGCGGGCATCGTGTAATTGACTCATTATTCCATGTTAACGTTGCCAACAGACAAACAAAAATTTCTCTCCATGCCTCATTTGGTGTCAAACAAAACCATCCAATATTTCCCTCTCATAACCAGCTTAGAAACAAAGAAGAGAGATGCGTTACCATCAATCCAACAAATTCCCAGAAAGTATGGCATGGCCACGATTACTCTTCTTTTGTCCCTTTTCTCATTTTCGGCTCCATTCAAGCTCATTGATGAACCATCATTTGCCAGTGCAACCGTTTCTAAACCCTTCTTGGACAGAGATGCTCTTGAGCACGGGCTTCATGCACTCATCCGCCTTTCTTTGAGGTTTTTTAATTTGTAGGGAAAGAAAGGCAGAGCTCTTTTACCCACTTATCAGGTGGTCGCGTGGTAAGGAGTAGACTCCTGGGACCCCACTGAGTAGTACTCGCGGTCCTGGGATCGAAACTTACTCGCCCACATTCACTGGTGTCTTACCTGGAGTACTGTGGTAGTGGGGTCTTATGGTGCCTCCGCGGGGATTAGTTAGTTGCCGTCGGTTTGAGCGTCAGTTCGCCGGCACGGCTAGACACCCCGGTTATAAAAAAAAAAAAAGGCAGAGCTCTTTTGGTCTGGCGAGGTTTGGTAAGATATGACAAGCTCCAATTTAAGACAAAGGTGGCCTTCTTTGAAAGAAGCTTCTGGTTTTTAGTGAAACATGAACATATGGACTTTTTTGGGGGAGGATTTACCAATATTCACTGTTAATAGTGTGGTGAAGTCATGTTATCATAATCCATATGACTTTGTTAAGTACCTGCTCCACCTTTCTTCTCGTATATCCTATTCTTTCTCCAGCTCTACTTCATATCTGCATGTTCCCACGTCAATTTTCATGTACCAAGGTGGCAGGTCCTGATTTTGTCCTTCAACTGTACCTGAATTTTACCTTCATATACCCTCTCCCATAATTATGTTTTCTAACACGTGCTAGCGACGTTCCTTGTCTCACAGTGCTCAAACAAAGACATTTTAAAGAAAAAAAGAAAATTTGAGGCCTATAAGTAGAGAAGAATGGGGAGAAAAAGCAGTTGCTTATCCTTTACGGTAAGAATGTAATGTACGTTCACAATTTCCTTTCTTATTATGAAAACCACAAACTGAATGTTCATACAACCATTCATTGAATGGCAAAGATGATATAAATTGATTCCAAATCTGAAATTTTGCTTATATTAAACTTGGAGTTCTCCGATCCTCCCTTTTTGTGAAGCTGCTAGCTTGACTGTCAGTTATTTTTTATTATACGATGTCTTAGTCAATAAGTGTTTTATGCAAAACACACGGTGAAGTATTTGGATATACGGTTGAGATTTTAACGTCCCTGACAATGCTATAGGGAAGCATTTCCCTTCTTTTTATTAAGAGATAAAAGAAAATTTTAGAAGTTAACTGCTTGAGTACACCAGGAATGTAAAAAGAGCAGATCAAAAGAGATTAGGGATAAAAGTCCAAGATAACATTGGAATTGCAAGGTTGACTGAACTTGTCCAAGTCAGCGCCATCAGAAGGTTGGGCTACATTCGAAACAGGAACTAGACCAGCAGGTTCTCCGTAGTGCTCCAGTAAAGAAGCTCCTTTTCCATACACGTCATCTGCTTCCCCATAATCAACCGAGTCCGGCTGCATAATTCCAAAAGCCTTTGACTCACTGTTGTAATCACCATTGGGCATACCAGCACTTGAATTCCCATGACTTCTTTCCCTGCTACAAGAATAGAGAATCACAACTGAACCAACTTTTGTTAAGCAAAATCGACTAGCTAAATGGGAAGAATAGGAGACTCCCCTCCTGGAGCTCGGAAAATGCATAGGGAGAGTGCTAGGATAGTTTCAATGGTGATCACCAAAATTCTCCGTCCCTCTCACCTGCAAATATTGATTTTCCTCTGACGGCTTCTAATGGTGTGATTTGATGACTATGAGAACCTGCATTAGAGTCCATAGCTACTTATGTTCTGGCGCATAAAAGCAATGCAAAAAAATGTTATCAGGACTCTAATGCTGGTGCTCAGAGCTGTCAATTCATAGATTCAAAAGCTCTCCAAGATAGAAAGATCATCCAAGAGAAAGGGACGGATAATTTTTGGCGATCATACAAGGTATCCAAGGAAAATGCATCACGATTGTAACCCATGCTTCCTAGATATGTGACAACTCTGATAGCTTCTGTTCCAAGGTTCTACGGGCGCATGGAAATTTCTCTAGACAATGTTGAAGAAAATTTCCTGATTTCTTATTGAATACGACGATTGTACGGTATTGAAGGTATTGAATATAGAGATTTTGTCGCTTTAAATCTTTAGTGATTTCGTCTTGAATACGGTGATTAAGTATTGAATGTAGTGATTTTGTCGCATTGTAAAATAAAGATTTACATGGAAAGAAACCTACAATGAGATCCAATCCATTTGCTGAAAGTAAATAAATAGATTTGGCCCAGAAAAGTAAATACATAGAAAATACGTAGATGTCACCTAGATCTCGGTACTGATGGGCGAGTCTTAGTGCACCAGTAAAAGGTTACTCCATTGTGACTAAGGTCAGGTGTTCAAGTCACGAAAATAGCCTCTCCAGAAACTAGGGGTATGACAGCATACATAATCCCCTTCCTATACCAACGCAGTGCAGAAGAGCCTTGTACACTTGGACGCTTATTTGTGATGGGAAGTCTGCGCTTTAACTTCAAGAAAACATTTTTTTTTTTGGTATCGAAGGTCCGGGCTAGCGTCAAGAAAACATTATTTCTCAATGAAAAAAAAAAACACAGGGTGTAAATTATTCCAACTATGTCATAAGTGAAGTCCTTGTTTTGGAAGAATCAAAAACTTTACAACAAATAAGTTCATGGTTCATATTGTTACCAGGACAGCCATGCCCCTTCCAAATCGGTAATGGTATGATATTTCTAATTTGGGTAATCGTCCGATCTAGATCCCCAGAACTGACAATCACATCAACTCCACCTCATACTCAATTGATCACATGAACACGGTATCATATAATCTTGGAGTTAAATATAGGCTTTTAGGATCACAGACACCAGTAGGGCCAGGAGTGGTTTACTTTATTTGATCAGTTGTAGACAATGTTACCTACATAAGACTGTTACCTTCGCCCAACTATTTCTTTCAAAACGTACTACAACCCACACATTGCAGATCAACTAACCCATGGCTTCTAATTGGCATATTAAGAAAACATGACTTTGGGATTGACTAGGGCATAGTTTTGTCCTGTTTACCCAGGTCAGTGCAGTGAACAATGAAGTTCATTGATCAAGAAAGTGGGGGAAAAAAAAAGAGAGGAAGAAAATGGAGAGAGCCCATGCAATTAAACCAGTGAACCAGCAATCCAGAAATTAGATCCCGTCTGAGTAGTTATCAAGAAGTTGGGTTAATATCACGAAAAACCTCAAACTGATACATATGTGACAAATTTACCAAAAACTGAAATTTTGATTACAAAAAATTTCAAACTAGTCCATTTATGGCAAATTTATTCTAAACTAATTTTTTAACCATAAAAAATCCCAAACGATAAATTTAGGATAAATATACCTCTGTTAATTTTCGTAAAATTGGGTCAATGACATGAAAACCCTAAACTAGTATACTTGTGACAAATGGAGGGTAAAAGCCCAAACTGGCATGGCCGTCAACTGCCACAAGTCATCTACCTCAGCAATTTGATTGTAAAATTTAACAAAAATTAACGGATGGTAAATTTGTCATTGGTCTACCAATATGGGATTTTTTACGATCAAAAAATTAGTTTGTGATAAATTTGTCATAAATGTATCAGTTTATGGTTTTTTGTCCAAAAAAGTTTAGGTACCAACAAATATATTACCCTAAAACTAATTGATGACTTAGCCGAAATAAATAGGTGTGTAAATTAGTCAAGCTATACAAATAAAAATTACTAATTAGTTTGTATAGATAATAATATCAGGACAATCGAACAAGCAATGATCATTTGATACAAGAGTCAGTAAATTATAGTATATCAGACTATACAACTCTTTTACCTATCCACCCATCAGTGGCCCAGTTGGTAGGTGGACTTAGGACTGTGTATTCACGAGCGTTAGGTCTTGGGTTCAAATCCCTACCGGACATCCGTGATTTAAATGGAGGGTCGTTAGGTTTTGGGTTTAAATCCCTGCTGGACATCCGTAATTTAAATGGACGGTCATGGCGGTGGGTTGCTGCGCTAGCCCTCTCGAGAACTAGTTGTGCTTCACCAAAAAAAGAAAAAACTCTTTTACCAAAGTTATAGCTTTTGGAAATTTACCAACGAGTAAAAAAAATACAATCTTTTCTCAGACCAAAAGACAAAATGGTTCCGTAGATGGAAGTAGGAAATACTAAGTTGAAACGTCTCCCTGTTTTGACTTAAAATTAGAGCTTACGCGCTTCGTGAACAAACATCCTCATTTTCAACCGCTAATTAAGTAAAGTGCACAACTTAGGGACTTGCATTAGCCGAGAGGATCATCTCAGCATTGGATACACTCAGAGCTTCGTTCCCAAATGCAATTATGCATCAAGACGAAAGTAAGATCCGATTGGTAGCCTCTAGACTTGACGAACATCTCATGAAGATTAATGATATTTTACCCTGATGCATCACCTTCTCTTGATCAATTTTGACAAATAGAACAATTGCATCAGTCCAGCCAATTTTGCAACATGATATCATGAATCATTCGAAACTACTATGGATTAAACATAGGACAAACTCCAAACATCTCACACGACCAATAAGGTGCTTATTAAGAAAACATTGAATGTGGTTTGTGCACTAACATGTCCAAGCAATGAAGTAATGCAAGCACTGTATGAAAAAGAGGACCCTCCTTTCTAAAAGCTAAGCCACCCTGACGGAACCAATGCTCCTGAATATCTGTGAATATTTGACTATATATTCTGTGACCGAGGCATTACATGACGTGGCTCAAGATCCAAAAATCCATGATCCTTTCTATGACATGAGTCAAGATCCAAAAATTCATGATCTTTTCTCTACTTCTTTCTTTGGCTAATCTCGCCACCGTTTCACTTGGCATAGAAACATATGTTGAGACAATCCACCATGACCATCCTTTACCCTTTGATGACTTTGTCGTCGCTGTTCTCGTCAATATCAATCATGTAACGCTTCCAGAACCGATGCTGCTTCCACTCTCTCTCCATCATTGAGTCCATATGCATGCCGTTTGTCTCGGGCGAGAGGAAAAATGTAAAGAGCCCCATGACCAGGACCCACACGGTGAAGAAGAAGAAGAAGATGCCAGTCTTCATGTGGCATAGCATTGACAGGAAGGCCTGCGCTATAATGAAGGTGCAAAGCATGTTCAAGCCCACCGCACAAGTGAAACCAGCTATCCTCATCTCCAAAGGGAAGGTCTCGCTCGAAATCAGCCACCCAAGCAAACCCCGTGACCATGCGAATCCCATCGCATACACGCACACCAGCACCAACACAACTATTGCCTCGGTAGAGTTCAAAGACCCTACAGGTTTCAGGTGTAGTAGCAAGAGCAATCCTATCACAGTTGGCGACAAGAAAGAAAATTTTGTGAATTAGAAAGTATCAACGCATCGGATCAACCTCTCTCCTTCTAATCGAACATAATTATGCAAGCTTGATGTGATTTTGCGTCGATCACAATGAAAGAAACATGCGAAGACAATTGTGAATTACTTGAGTGATGAACTTCTGGACACAAGCCTCAAGGAGCAACACCCTCCGGCCAGCCTTGTCCGACTTGTAGATTGACACTAACGTGGTAGTAGGAGCTAATTCAGATAGAAACAGAGGCAACGTTTGATTACCGAACCCTACACCACAGCCAAGTATGATTCTACCGAAGACGACTGTTGCAAGGTTGATGTCGTCGACTTGGAGTGTGGCCCACCCGATGAAAAAGAAGGACCCAATTTGCAATGTCATCCATTCGTTGAATTTGGAGCAGATCTTTGAGGCTACGAAGCTAGCTACTAGAGCAGCTATGTACAGCAAAGACATGAACAACTAGAGATACTAGTTGACATATTTACAGTAGTTGTCCTCTTGGGCACCCTTCTTTTTCTCGTGCTTGGCCGGGAAGAATTTTATAAAGAAGTCATCCATGGAAGTCACTCTACCTGAATGCAAATAAATCCACGTAAACATTGTGAAAAGTGACAAATTATGCATTTTGTGTTTAGAAATAAAAGGCTCATGAGTCAAAATGCAATATAAACTTGCCTATACTAAAAGGCAAAAATGTGATATGATCTTTTCTCTTTCAAAATAGAAAAGACAAACACTATCTTTGCATCATATCAATCTTACAAAAAAAATCATATCAATAGAATAAGTTTCTC
Source organism: Psidium guajava (assembly GCA_016432845.1). NCBI lineage: Eukaryota > Viridiplantae > Streptophyta > Magnoliopsida > Myrtales > Myrtaceae > Psidium > Psidium guajava. The sequence goes on from CM028228.1 coordinate 40,062,229, forward strand.
CTACTCGAAATTCCAATGTCGTATCCGAACAACAACCCTCCGAAAGCCGGGATGATCACAAACAAAATGACGAAGAAAGTTATCTTCCCATCCTGCTCCGGCGCATGGCCACCATGGCTCGTGATGACAATAGGCATTTTCTCTATCTTTCTTTTTGGTTTAAAAAAAATAGAGGGCAAGATTGAGTACTTTAATTTTTGTCTGAATATGAAATCTAAAGGTGCATTGGATGAGGTATTTATAACACGTCAAGAAAGCCGAGAAAAGCTAAATGAAGTTCAAATGACAACTAATAGGATTGGATAATGTTGGATGAGGTATTTATAAGACGTCAAGAAGGCCGAGAAAGGCTAGATGAAGTTCAAATGACAACTAATAGGATTGGATAATCACCTAGTTTTCCTCTTAACAAAAATTGGATGGTATCATCATCCCTTAAGTGTCGCACTTTTTATGATTCATCCTCATCAAATTGACAAGATTATGCAGGTTAGTTTCACTCTAGAGAGACTTAATCATGAGGAAGAGGATAAGGATGTTCAAACAAGTGCCAAAAATAGAAATTAATCCTACATGAGAACGAAAGGTTGTATCACTTTGACCATACTCAATCAAGATTGACACCAAAGTGCACGCTCATCTTTGGTAGGAGTATTCTAGGAGATGAAAGAGTTCGTCTCTAATTAACCAATTAAGCGCAAACTTGACTTAACCCTAAGTTAATATAAATAGAAATAAGGGGAATAGTTTTTGTTGTTAATGTTTAATTCAAATTTGACTTGCATTAATGTGAAATAACGATGGTTGTGATTGTTTTCTAATAGGCTTAAGTCTAGGAATTGTTGTTGCATATTGTCATAACAAAGCCGATTTGCCAATATAATCCGTAACTGACTAAAGAAATAGTTGATCACTTCGGACAAGTTGATAGTTGATGGGAATAATGCTGGAAACTCAAATTATATTTGGGTATTTGATATATAAGTTGAGAACTTCAAAATGTCAATAAGCCATAGAAATAAAAGTTGTTACAAAAGCTGGTAATTTCAGAAGTGCACTGATAACTCTACAAAAGTAGAGTTTAAATGCTTCTAAAATGTGAACAATTAAGTTTAGTCGCTCGAGTTTTATTTAGTTTTTAGTGTTTTTTTTTTTACTTTAGTGTTTTGGTCATGGTTAGATGATTTTGTGTTTTAATTCTCGTGTTTTCTCACTCGAGTGTCTCAGTGATGTCTTGTTATGTTTAGGCATGATTTGGAAGAATGAAGCGAAGAACATTGATGAGAAGATTTGGAAAATTGCAGCTTCAAAGTTGCTGGAGACAGAACCGAGATGGACGCATCCGTCTGAGGCATGGACGCATCCATCTGCAATCTGTGGCTGAATACAGAACCGAGACGGATCTGACAAACGGACGTATCCGTCTGACAGACGGACGTATCCGTCTGCACGCTGACAATAATGCGCGACGGGCAAGCTTCTCCTTTTGCCGTGGCTTGAAGATTTTATTAGAAGATTATGTTTGGATATTTTTGAAATTTGGTTTTCTTATTTTAAAGGGATTAAGGATATTATATTTTAGGAGATTTTGATGGAATATTTGAAAGGTGATAAAATAGGAAAGAGAGGATAACCCTGGGGGATTTTTGAGAGGATATCTTGGTGTGTGGTTTTGGATGACGGCAATTCGAAGGGGAACGAGAGAACAGCTCCTAGGAGAATAGACATCACGGATTGGAGAAAAGACGACGGAAACTTCTTGATAGCAAGAGGAGAGCGAGGATCGAAGAAGACGAAGCTCGAGTTTGACGACCAAGCTTCATTCTTTCTCATCTTTTGTTCTTGATTGTTGATGTTATTCTGTCTTTTTCAGATGATGTGTTTTCTTGGTGTTAGTATGAACTAATTTGTTATTCTAGGGTTACAATGGATCTTGACAGTTGATCGATAGTTGTGAACTCTTCTTTGATATTATTGAATGAATTCTCGTTATTTATCTCTATCTGCGCTTAATGCTTGTCAATTGATTGGCCACTAGTTGATTTGAATTGGTAATTTTGGTGAACTCGAGAGAGGAATCCTAGATTTAGCCGTGGTAGAAATAACCTAAGTTAATCTTAATCGGAAGACGGGATTATTAGCGAAAAGGATATGAATATACCCAATTGCCTTAGGTAATCAAATAGAATTGGTTCATAATGGGTTCTCAATAGTCGCTTGCCTAGGAATAGAGTGAACGATTATTTACTCGAGAATACGTTCCTATTGACGCTCGGAAGAGGTATAGGGAGATTTTAGAATTCTAGATTAACAACATAGCCATTCGATAATACTAAAGAAGAGGGATTGACTTGAGATTAATTGTTAAGTGAAATTGTATACCCTAGGCTTTCTATCAGTGAAGTTCTAATCAAGTTAAATTTGCGTGTTTTAGTTTATTTTCTTAATTTAGTTGAATCCCTTAATTTAGATTTTTGGAATAATAGTGGTTTGAGACGGTTTAGTACTCAATTGAAGTCCTTGATCAGTCCTCGTGGGATCGACAACCCTATTTACCCTTTATTACTTGTTCGATAGCATGCACTTGTGTTAATGATCTGATTTCGAAATCCAACAAGTTTTTTTGGTTTGGGTGGCAGCTTTATTCATCACCAACTACCATGTGTTATAAGAACTGAGGTTGTCCTAACCAATAAGGTTGATTACACAAGAGTTGAAGAGTTTAAAACGTCAATAAGCTATGAAACAAAGATTGGTAAGTTGTTACAAAAGTTAATAAACTTCATATCACCAAAATAGACATTTATAAATGTATCAAATAAGGATTGATAAGTTAAATCCAGTCGATCACTCAATCAAAAATTTGATAAGCCACTTGATTGGTAAATTCATATAGGAGTTGGTAATTATAAAAGGTGCTTAACTTAACTAGAATAAAAATTAGCATAAATTAAAATGTTATTAAGTCACACCAAATAAAAGTTGGTTAGTTACAAGGGACAATGATATCGATGGTATATTTAGTCTTCAATGTGGTCTTCGGAATTTTTGTTCCATTTTGTTCTTGAACTATAAAAATATAATAAATATAGTCATATGATTGAAATTCTTAACTCCGCATTGTCATCTCTCTCTCATTAATTTCTGCCCCCAACCCATCCCACAACCCCCCCCAAAAAAAGAGGGGATCAATATTTGTTTCTACCTACCCATCGGTAGCCCAGTTGGTTTGCGCTTTAGTCCTTTCACGAGAGGTCCTAGGTCCAAACCTCGTTAGGTGCCGGTGATTAAAGTGAAGGGTCGTAACAGTGAGATGTTGCGCTAGCCCTTCTGGAGGATTAGTCGAGGTGTGCGATCTATACGGACGCTGGCCCAAACACCTTCGATAAAAAATATTTGTTACTAGTAAGTGACGTAGTGGTCGACATCCTTATTTTCATCATATAATCACTGAATTGATAATTCATATTAGAAAATACACAAAAGCGGCTTTACACTTAATAGAAGCACTACAAAAGTTGAGGAATTATATATTGAAAAAAAAAAGGTTTAGAGACTATATTAGGCTAATAACACAAAAAAACCTCAAACTGATATACATGTGACAAGTTTATATTCCAAACTAATTTTTTAACCACCAAAGCCCATAAATCGATATACATGTGACAAATTTACCATTCTGTTAGTTTCCATAAAATTGGGCTAGTCCTACAAAATACCCAAAAATAATATACCTATCATCCAACTAATGGTAAAAATCCCAAATTTGTATACCTATTAATTGCCACGTGTCATCCAACTGAACAATTTGATGCTAAAATTTGAAAAAAACTAATAAATGATAAATTTGTCACAAATCTATTAGTTTGGAATTTTTCTTGGTTAACAAATTAGTTTTAGGTAAATTTATCAAAAGATGTACCAATTTGAGGTTTTTCGCGCTAAACACTTAATTTAGTACCAAAAATATCAAATGAAATAATTATGTGTTCTGAAAGCACAAATATGATCATAAATTGAATTAAGGATAAAGTAATAAAGCATGTGGCATTTTGTCATTGGGATTTAGATATTGATCTTCGGCATAATGACACAAACAGTCTCTAAACTTTCACCAAATGTGCAATGTAATCCATGAACTTTTAATTTGACCAATATGATCCCCGAATTTTAACCTAATATGCAATGTGGTCTTTGAACTTGAATCAATTGAACGACTACATTAAATATCTTCATAGTTCAGGGATTATACTGGTCAAATTAAAAGTTCATAGACTACATTACACATTGGTTAAAGTTCAAAAATAATATTGGTCAAATTAAACGTTGAGGGACTACATTGCATATTGGGTCAAAGTTCATGAATTATTTGTGTCATTATCCTGTCGCAACCCGATCTTCATTCGAGATCGGCTGGTGGATTGCTAGGCCCAGATTTTGGATAGTCTGGGCTTCGCGCGGGTCCTCTCAGGCCCATACCAAATCGCGTCAGGGAATTTTTTAAATCGAAGTCGACCTTAGTGTAGTCTGGTGACATGTGCTCAGTGTACATGCCATTGGAGTCACCACCAATCATTTCTTGGAGGGTATGATTGGAAACCCTATCGAGCGATTAGGAGAAATAGTTCGATTCTGCGAAAACTAGAGATTTGAGTTCGGGGACTTAGTTACGCCAATATTGCTATTGACGCCCTTTCGGTACCTAAGTTGAGTGATTTCCTAACCTAAGGGATTCTTGCAGGCGAGATTGGGTAAGGTAGACTCTAGGAGTCTAGGGGTTTCATGCAAATGGGAATGTCTGTCCTATCAATCACAATCAATGAAATGAGTGCGCAATCAAGAAATCAACACAAGAAAAACACACGTTCAATCAAGTTAAGACAAGCCAAATGGGAGTCCTAAAAGTCTAGAAGACACGCCAATTAGATTCAGAGGTGATTTGGGATGATTTTGGTCAAATTGACCAGAGGGGCAAAATGGTCATTTTGGAAGGCTTGGAAAGTCAGAAACGTGAAAATAGGTCAAACCAGTTGAATGTGATTTTTTCCTAATTTTCACAATTTCTGAGAATTTTTCTGGATTTTTCTGAATTTTGTTTTTAGAATTTTTCGGGAATTTTCCATTTTTTTTTTTGGACCGGGTCGGGTCAACCCGGCCCACTTCTCGAAGACGCTCGACCCAGACCATATAGGTCCCGGGACGGTCTAAAACGATGTAGTTTTGGATTTTCTTTTGGATTCTTATTATCGACAAAATAGCCCATCGGGGGGTTTTCTCGCACTAATTCCCGACTCCTCGGGAACGCTCAACAGGAAATCCATACATCGATACAAACTACAACATATTAGGAATGATACGGATCAAGGATACGTGAATAAAACGGACCAATACACGACTAAAAACTCATGGGAAAAATCGATGTTGGTTACCTCACCAGACTTAGTTTTTATTTTTGTCACAAAGGTTGCTCGTGAAGGGGTTTTAACGGGTGATTATCTCAATGGTCAAATACAATCAGAAAAAACCGATTATACCACGTGAAACTAAGTATAACCAGGCTTCTAAAATGACCAACGGCTCGAAAAATGATTGACCGAGTGCGTCGCATCGACGCTAGAAAGATGGCCATTCGCAAATGTAAACCCATAAATTCCCAGAAACCAGTTCATGAAGGCGTGTTCATGAGGGATTATCTCCATGATCAAATACAATCAGAAGAAACCGATTATACCACGTGAAACTAGGTATAACCAGGTTTCTAAAATGACCAACGGCTCGAAAAATGATTGAGCGAGCGCGCCGCGTCGACGTTAGAAAGATGGCCATTCGCAAATGGAAACCCAGAAATTCCCAGAAACCAGTTCATGAAGGCGTGTTCAGGAGCGATTATCTCCATGGTCAAATATAATTAGGGAAAACCGAACACACGACCTGAAACTAGGTCAAACAAGGTTTCAAAATGTGTTTAAATATCCCAAAAATATTAAGGGAACGCTCTGTACTAAAGCCACGAAGGTGGCTTGTCGCAAAACCAAATCTGGGAAAACTAGCTTTGCCTCTCACTTTGCAGCTCATTGAGGCGTTTTCAAGTGCCAATAACTTTGTACTCAAATTAAATCAAGAGGAACCGATCATACCACATGAAACTAGATATGATCTAGTTTTCCAATCGATCGACGACTCAGGAAACGGGCAACCGAGCGCATCGTAATGGTGTCGGGAAGTGACGGGTCTGAAGTGGTTACAACACTTAGAAAAAAATTTTCAGTTCAAGCCAGACCAACCAAGCAAATTCAAGAGGGCATATCTCGCTCCTCCGTTGGACTTAATGGGAAAATAATATACCGATTTGAAGAGCTACACATCAGGAACAAAATGAAACAGAAATTACTCGTGAATAATGCTCGAGGAGAGAAAAAATCGCCCCGAAAGTCGGGGGTTTGGGCTGTTTTACGCCCAAATCCGGACGCAAACCAGACCAACATGAGGTATTCCCGACCCCGTAACTATCCTCAAAGATTGAACCAAGGGCAACCGAAGATATATACGTATTCTACTATGTACCGGGAACACAATCAATCAAGAATCTCCCAAAAATACTCAAGGTAAGATAATGAAAAATGAGCACGAAGCAAGCAAGTTGAACTGATTCCAACACTTGGGCAAAATTTCCAGGCTGAATTTCCAGATTCTGATCAGACTAATGAGGCAACTTTGGAAGAGCATATCTCACACCTCGGTCGTAACCAGGAGCAGCACAACATATCAAAACGAAGATCTACATATGTAGAATGCATTTGAGCAAAGAAACGACCGAATATCACGTGAAATCACCACGAAAAAGAGGTTCAAAGTCGGGGGTTTGAACCACCCGAGGCATTTCATCAAACACCTTGTGTGCTACAAAAGGCTCAAACTAGAGAAAAACAATCGTGGAGGGGTATTTGCGTTACCTTTCTCGGCGACTCAGATGGCGGATGGACGTCGGTGATGGCTCGGTAGGTAGGTGGTGTGTAGGTGTATCTTGGTTGGGTGGTGGTCGCTCATGGAGCCTCCCGGTTTGCTCTGAAATCGCTCCCGAAGACCCCTTGTTGGCCAACCCGAACTTCCCTCCCTCAACCCAGCTCCCGTCTGTCTCTTTTTGTCCTCCTTTTCTGCTCGTCCCTGACACTTACCTGATGAACTCTGGCGCCTCCGGCCCTCCACTCGCTTGGGACTTTCACCCTCAACAACTCCAAAGACTGTAAAAGCCCCTCTATCCTTGCGTTTGCTCCCCATTATTCTTCAAAAAAAGCTGCCCCATCTCTGCCCATCCTTCACGCATGCGTTGGGAGGGAGAAGGAGAATAGTGACCCGACCCGACGGTCCGCCCAGCCAAGATTTGCTCAAATTGACCTAGAAATCGATCAAATTTCTCAAAATTGCGGCTAAAATTGGATTCTCCATGCTGGATTACATCCAAACATGTGGTTTTTGCAAAAAATTTGCTTGAAATTGCACAAAAACCCCAAAGTTTTAGTTTGACCCGAAATCGAATTTTGAGCAACTCTATTTCCTCTTGTGAAAGCCTCAGTCCAAACTTCCTCTGGTTCATTCTGATATAAGAGAGAGAAAGAGGTAGAGTTGAGGGAGTTACCTGAGACTTACCTATTTGCCCCGTGGCTGTCGTTGACTGCGTGGTTGGGGACGGAATGTGAACCTAAGGATTTCTTATGAGAAACCCATAGGGTGGTTGAACTTGGACCCGTATGGTAGATCAATCCATTGAGATGCCTATATCAAGGACTTTGGTGCCTATATCAATGACTTGGTGCCTATAGGAAGGACTTTGTGTGCCTGTAGGAAGGACTTTGTGTGCATGTAGGAAAGACTTTGGGTGCATGTACGAAGGACTTTGGGTGCCTGTAGAAAAGACTTGTGTGCCTGCAGAAAAGACTTGTGTACCTGTAGGAAGGACTTGTGTGCCTCTAGGAAGGACCTTGTGTGCCTGTAGGAAAGACTTTGTGTGCCTCTAGGAAGGACTTTGTGTAATAGACAATCATATAGAAGTTATCCTCGCTCTTGGGTGTCCTCTGCAAGTTTGAGAAGATTGTGGATCTTTATCAAGCAATGTGTCATTCTGGAATCGATGTGGGTGCCATTCTGGGACCTGGGGGACCAGGAACCTGTAAAAGCTCAAACCCGACTTGTCATATTGAAGAGGGAAGAGTCAGAAAATTTCGGATATTTCGAATATTCCAAGTTTTTTCTTTTGGAATGAGATGTGCTGCTATGATCATTATATATGAATCACGCGGAATTTTTTCAAAAGAAATGTAACGTGATGTCAGAGGTTATCCAAAATTTTTTGCCACATATCAAGCATGATAAAAAATTCCTTATGAGGAATATTTTGAATCAAATGAACTGAAATTACCAAAGAGTTTGCTTAGGACCTCAATTGAAGTACGCTCATCAAAGAGGGCTTCTCACTTATTTCTCCGAAGAAGGTTTTGATTTTTATTCAGGAAGCACTTGAATTTTCTCTCGAACCTATGTCTAGGGCTTCGGAATTATTCGTAGTGCATACAATTCGATTGATCATAGAGGTCTTTAAGGGACCGTAATGTTGGGCTTGGTCAAAGGTTTCCAAAGGGGACCCATAAATGAGTCGAGGCCAATGAATAAAAGGTCTTCATCATCTACTCCGGGTTTACAAGTCAAGAACCCTGCACAATGAGAAAGAAATAGCGTTGCTCGTACCTTTTCGAGCGATGCTTAAAATCATTTAATCTCTACGTTAACTCAAGCGCCTTAATTAGAAAAGACTTTCACGGGTTGTAACGTAGGTTAGGATTAGGGACCAGGGAAGAAAAAGGATTATTTTGGCCCAGAAAATATATGAGGTGGGTTCGACATTGGTGATCATTGCATCTTTATCACCAGTCTCGGCCCTCTAGAGTTGTCCTCAAAGAACACCATTGTTGTATGGGGATGGTGTGGACTTCTGCTGACGTCGCTGCTCGAGAATGATGTAAACTCCAACGGAGGAGATGTCGGTGCTCTTTGGAGATTCGCTGCGGTTCTTGATCTTTTGGAATAATATCCAAAGAACACTAGTGTTGTATGAGAATGGTGTCCACTTCTGCTGATACCGTCATCACTCGCGAATGGTATAAACTCCCCGCTGAGTAGACATTGGTGGCTTTGGAAAGTTTATCACCGCCCTTGACCTTCTAGAATAGCCTCCAAAAGACACCATCATTGTTCGTGAATGGTGTGGACTTTCGTTGATACCGTTGTCGCTCGCGGACGGTGTAAGCTCCAACTGAGTATGTTTTGCAATTTGACTCCTTTGAAGAGTTTTTCTTTTGTAGCTAGACCCCATTGGGGACTTACAAAGGAGATAATATGCATACATTTTACTGAGTCTACAAATGTACACGTAAAATTCAAAGGCATTCAAAAATGAACATTGATTTGAATAGGCATTGGCTTTGCTTTTGTTTGGCGCTTTGCTTTTTTATGCCCGGAACTGACTCTCTCTTTCTTTCTTTTTTCTTTTTTTTTTTTTTTTTTTTGTCCCGCCCTTTTTGACTTTTTGACTTTTCCTCTTTTTTGTGTTTTTTTTGTTAGAAAAGAGAATTTCTAATGATTGTGCCGTGTACACATGCTTATAAAAAATCCAGCACATTCGGAGAGTTGGCTCAGGAACTCTATGTAGACCCAACTCTTCTGAGTCCTTCCGCTTTGAGGTGGCGCCATCTTCATCTCAGAATGGGCAATGATCACCAACGGGGTTTTAAGAAACGAATATGCAGGCTCAATTGGGCTATGCAAAGGATAAAAGTGTATATGATAGCGAAACGAATACTTTTCGTCGTCCTAAGGCACTTGAATTACCGTATGAGGTTAAATACAAAGAAACACTCGAAAATTAATGTTAGTCCGAGCAAAAAGATTTCTAACCATTTACCTCATGTCGCCGCTGGAACTACTTCCTTTTGGCCCCAATGTGGGGTGGTTCTTAACAGGGTTTAAGAAATGAAACCGCCGCTTAAATGGGTTGTCTATGGTCACCTGTAGTGTTTAGGATAGAGAAATGATCGCCTCTCGTCGTCCCAATTCGTGTAATCACTGCGAATAATTCCTACGTCCCTAGGCGAAGGCCTTCACTCATCGCTCAAGTGTGTATAGGGACGTGTTTGGGCATGGTTTGCCTTTCATCGTCTGAGGTACTCCAATTGACAAGTCTTAAACGTTCTCATTTAGAAATCCATTTCCCTTTCAACAAAATTTGATCCCCATGCGGATTTCCGACTCGCGATGTATGTTTCAGTGCATGCTTGGATAGCCTCAAAAGCTTTTTAAACCCAAATGGAGGTAAAGTATTTTTTGAAAGTTTATCCTTTTTCTGAACATGGTATCATTGCATTTTCTCAGATCCTTCAGAGTCCTTGATCTTTAAAAGAGCAGAGTACTTACCATTTTAGCGCACTGGCCTCTCTAAAGAACAAATACGATGTGTCAATACGTGTTCTCGAATTTAGGATCAACTGGAACGATACCTCTTTACTCTTGATTGTGTATTCAAATTGGGAAGCCAATGCATAGACCGTAGAATCCTGTTATCTGATCACCATTGCAACATCCCCTATAAAGATAAAAAGGAATGTATCAGTGTGCTTTCCCAAATTTGAAGCCGATTGGAACGATACGAAGTTACCCTTGATCGCGAGGCGGGGGTGCCGATAGATGGTCTGTCTCATATACTTCCTTTTCTTGTGAGCTCCTGATCTGGAAGAGGTTATTTGAGCTGCTTCCTTCTTCTAGGAGCGACTCTTAAACCTGCAACTCAAAGAAAATGATGCAAGTGTATGCATGTATGCATGAAATGCATGTGTGGGTCTTCGATACGACTCAGACACCCTTTAGACATGAAAATTGATCAAATCCTCATTTTATTCAAGGATAGTATTTCTTGACAGCATCCGCGTTTACAGGATTTGCCAATTCTTCTCCATCCATCTTCAAGAGAATCAAAGCGCCACCAGGTAAAACCTTCTGCACTATGTACGGACCTTCATAATTCGGCGCGAACTTGCCCCCGGGATGAGAAACATTAGGGAGCACTTTCTTCACAACCAAATCCCCGACTGCAAAACTTCTGGGCTTCACTTTGTGATCGAATGACTTGGCTACCCGCTTTTGATACGCCTGTCCATGACATATGGCCTTTAGTCGCTTCTCATCGATTAGGTTCAGCTGCTCATGTCTTTGCCGGATCCATTCGGCTTCTCAAAGTTCGGATTGGGCTAATATTCGCAAGGAAGGGATTTCAACTTCCACGGGGAGAACGGCCTCCATGCCGTACACCAGAGAATAAGGCGTTGCCCCAGTTGAAGTCCGAATCGAGGTTCGGTACGCCATCAACGCGTATGGCAACCTCTCGTGCCAATCTCGAAAGTTTTCCGCAGTCTTGGCCAGGATTTTCTTTATATTCTTGTTCGTCGCTTCCACAGCTCCATTCATTTGCGGGCGGTAAGGAGAAGAATTAAGGTGTCTTATCTTAAACCGATTCAAAAGGTCGTCCACCACCTTGTTATTCAGATTGGATCCGTTGTCCGTGATTATGGCCTGGGGCGTCCCGTACCTCGCGATGATATCCCTTCTAATAAACTTCGTAACGCTCTTAGCTGTAACGTTGGCGTACGAATTGGCCTCTATCCATTTGGTGAAGTAATCGATTGCCACCAAGATAAAGCGATGCCTATTTGAAGCGTTAGGGTTAATTGGCCCAATCATGTCAATTCCCCACGTAGAAAACGGCCAGGCTTCGGACATCTGATGGAGTTCATTTGGGGGAGCATTAATCTTGTCTCCGTATACTTGACACTGATGGCAAGATCTTACGTGCTGGTTGCAGTCAGACTCCATGGTCATCCAATAGTAACCGAGTCTCATGATCTTTTTAGCCAGTAGATGGCCATTCATATGAGGTCCGCACTCTCCTTCGTGGATCTCCTTCATAAGCATGTTGGCCTCTTTAGCATCTACGCACCTCAGCAGGACTGAATCAAATGATTTTTTGTATAACGTCTGACCGCTAAGAAAGAACTTCGTAGCCGTCTTGGCTATATACTTCTTATCTCCTATTTGGCTCCCTGGAGGATATTCTCCCTTTAGCAAATAATTCTTGATGTCATGATACCAGGGTTGGTCGTCAAATCCTTCCTCGATTACCATGCAGTAAGCTGGTTGTTTAATGATGTCGACCCTTAATGGCTCGATGTCTAAACCTTCTGTCACTTGCAGCATGGACGATAGGGTAGCCAAGGCATCTGCAAAGTGATTCTGGGTTCTTGGCAGGTATTCAAAATCGACATCCTCGAACTCCTCAATCATTTCTTCTAAGAACCTGTGATAGGGGATGAGCTTTGAGTCTTTAGTTTTCCACTCACCCTGGGTTTGCAAGATGATCAGCATGGAGTCTCCGTATACTTGCAGTTTCTTTACTTTCATGGTGAGGGCGAGCTGCAGTCCAAGGATACAGGCCTCATACTCGGAGATGTTATTGGTGCATGGGAATGTCAACTTTGCAGCGACTGGATAATGTTGTCCTTCAGGGGATATAAGAATTGCCCCAGTTCCAGATCCTGCAAAGTTTACAGCGCCATCAAAATGCATTGTCCATTTATCTTCGGACAAATTGGAAATACGATCTTCTGCTTTCTCGTCACTTGGGATACTGGATCCCTGGGCATCTTTGGCTAATATATCCGCTATAGCTCGTCCCTTGACGGATTTCTAAGTTGAACTTCTAACATCAAATTTTGACAGGAGGACCTGCCATTTAGCCAATTTCCCGATTAAGGCCGGCTTTTCCAGGAGGTACTTTATCGGGTCGTTCTCCGTAACCAGCTGTATGTGGTGATGCAAAGTGTACTGCCTTAATCTGCGCAGTACCCACACCAACGCAACACAAGTCTTCTCGATTGTGGGGTAATTCATCTCCGATGCAGTGAATTTATTGCTCAGATAATAAATTGCCCGTTCCTTACCATCCTCTAGGCTTGTTTGAGCTAGCAGAGCCCCCAGGGATTCTTGATGAACAGTGAGGTATAAGGTCAACGGGGGGCCTGGCATAGGAGGCACCAAAACCGGTGGGGAGGTGAGGTAACTTTTAATCTTTTCCAGCGCTTGGTGACATTCGGAGTCCCATTTCACCTTGGCTCCTTTCTTTAGTAACTTAAAGAACGGCTTTGCAACGTTAGAGAGTTGACAAATAAACCTGGCAATGTAATTTAGCCTCCCCAGTAAACTCCTCACTTCCTTGACTGTCGTGGGTACCCCCAGGTCTGATATCGCCTTGACTTTAGAAGGGTCGATTTCAACTCCCCGGTTGCTCACCACGAACCCAAAAAGCTTTCCTGATCGTGCCCCAAATATGTATTTGGCGGGGTTTAGCTTCAATCTATACTTCCGCAATCGTTCAAATAGCTTTCTTAGTGTCTGGACATGATCTTCTCCAGGTTTAGATTTTGCGATCATGTCGTCGACATACACCTTTATCTCCTTGTGCATCATATCGTGAAACAAAGCCACCATAGCCGTTTGGTAAGTTGCCCCTGCATTTTTCAAGCCGAAAGGCATAACCTTATAGCAGAAGGTCCCCCATGGCGTTATAAACGAGGTCTTCGCTTTGTCCTCCTCCTTCAAAAGGATTTGGTTGTATCCAGAAAATCCATCCATGAACGAGAACATGTTAAATCCCGCTGTGCTGTCGACCAAGACATCGATGTGCGGAAGGGGGAAATCGTCTTTTGGGCTCGCTTTGTTCAGGTCGCGATAATCCACGCAAACTCTGACTCTCCCGTCTTTCTTCATCACCGGAACGATATTGGCGACCCATTCGGGATGCGCGACCACCTCAATGAATCCGACTTTTAGAAGCTTCATCACCTCTTCCTCGATCTTTTTGGATAACTCGGGTTTTGTGCGTCGGAGCTTTTGCTTCTTGGCGGGAATACTCGGGTCCGTCGGGAGCGAATGCTCGACGATACTTGGGTCTAACCCCGGCATATCTGCGTAGGACCAGGCGAACACATCTTGGTATTCTTTGAGGAGTTTAGTAAACCGAGCTGCCTCAGACGAAGATAACCTTCCTCCAATCTCGACTTCTTTCACATTTTCAGAATCTCCGAGATTGACTATAATAGTGTCCTCTGCGGTTAGTGGTTTATGTTCCTCATATCTGCCCCAGTCTCTTCTGATATCACTGGCATCATCCTCGCACTCTTCCTCGATCTCGTAGGAGAAGTCATCATTGTAGTCTGAGCCACATAATAACCTGTTATGCATGTGAGGGATGGTATGCCTGAAATGTTACAAGCATGGTTAGTATGTTGCTAATGTTGATGAAGATGCATGAATTTTTGAAAACATTTCGAAAACGTTTTTTTTTTAAGCAAAGGAAAGAGAGGGGAACTAGTCCTCATCTCATCGGACGCCCCTACTCTCCTAAAAATTTTCAGGAAAACAAGGGATCATGTGGCAAATCAGCCCTCAAGCTTCAAAAATTTGAAGCCGAGTATCATCATCGGGCTGATTCGTTGTTCCACATGTCCTTAACAAAACTCGTGGGACTTTCATTAGATGGAAAATGGACCGCGTTACAGCTTACACTACTTGGACCAACGGTCGGAGATCCAATGGTGGTTTTCAGGAAAGAAAAAGGCGGTACTAGGGAATGAGGACTAAATGCAAGAATTAAAATGCATCAAGGAAAAGGGATAGAGATGGCCTCTTTACACAAGTGGGGCGGAATCCTCGTCAAACTGCTCAACGATGACGTTCACGGTATCCTCCAAGAATGGATTAGACATATCGGGCTCTGGTGTGTCCTAAACCTTCTCATTTGCCAAAAGCCTGGAATGATTGGTGAAATATTGATCCAGAGGGCTGCCAATTAAACTAGCTTTCCCCTTCCATCCTCTAGAGCCAATAAACGAGCTAGACCTGCCTCCCCGGTTTCCACGGCCCCTATACTGGCCTCGGCCTCAGCGACCATCATAGTTCCCAGGAGCAAAGCCTTTACTAGATTCACCAGTATATCCTAAGCCTGTCTGGCGCTTGCTAGTCTCCAACTGAAGTGGTGATCAAATCCCCTGCCCATGCTTCCCGAGACCATGCCCAGGGATGAAACCATAAGCCAGCAATATCTTTCCTGGTGCCAGTGTGTATGTGGAAGGCGCAGAAACCTCCTTTTTGCCGCCAGGGGTCACATGCGTGGCTGCCACTAATTCCAAAGAATGGTAGCTAGATTCCTCTTTCCGCTCAGGTTCCACATACGGGACTGCGCTCTTCTAATAAGCCGCGAAATCAGTCTCTGCATGTACCGTAATCATTTTCCCATTTACGACGAATCGGACTTTCTGGTGTAGGCTCGAGGGTACGGCTCCTGCAGTGTGAATCCACGATCGGCCTAGAAGGAAACCGAAAGCACTTGGGAGGTCTATTACCTGAAATGCAATAGAGAATTCCACTGGCCCGATGATGACATCCAGCTCTATCTCCCCGACTACATCTTTCCTCATCCCATCAAAGGCCCTGATTGTGGCATTAGAAGTACGAATCTGCTCCTCATTCACTCCCAGGTTCCTTAAGGTGGCCAACGGGCATATATTAAATGCCGATCCGTTGTCGATGAGCACATGAGAAACTTGCTTACCGCGACTCCTTACAGAAATGTACAGGGCCTTGTTATGGGCCCATCCGTCCACGGGAATATCCTCATCAGAGAAGGATATTTGGTCCTTAAGGAGTATGGACCCCACGAATTCCTCAAGCTGCACCTCATTGATGGTTTCCGGCACGTTCACCTCGTTCAGTACTTTCATCAATGCGTTCTTATGCTTCTCTGAGTTAGTAAAGAGATCGAGCAATGAGATCTGGGCCGGCATTTTCCTCAGCTGTTCAATCACCTCGAACTCGCTCGTCCTTACTACGGATATCGCCTTTTCTACTTCTTCCTTCGACACTTCCCTTTTCTCGGGTTCACCTTCTCTTGGTGCATAGCATCTGCCGGACCTCATTACTGCGTCAATCTCATCCGTACCATAATCCCAAGGGACAGCTTTGGGATCGTAGTCGGCAGGTGGCGGAATTTTGATCACAATCTTTTCGATCTTCCCGTCCTGTTGCTCCTTCTTATTATCCAGCTCTAGACCAGATAGGGAGATCACCAGGTGTTCGGAGGAACTACTCTCACCGTCCTCATATTTGTCTACTTCATCTAGCTTGATTACAAAAGGGGCCTTCGATCCTATCACCGCGATCAGCTCGTCTTCGTCGATGTGATCCGAATCGTAGTTGCGACACCATGGCTCCGGTGTTATCCCTACCGGCTCCGGTGACAAGTCCTTTCTCCTTTGGCGGTCGCTAGTCTCTACTGATTCGGCAGAAGCGCCGGTTTGGTCAGGGTCCTTCCCATTCCTAGGTTCGTTTCGCCAGAGGGCGCTTTCATGCCTTACTCCGATACTCACCATATGGCTGAAAGACTGGAATGCATATGCATTTATGTGATCGAGGTACTCTTGAGGAAGAGCTTATACAAAAAGTCCCAGCATCTCCTTGTCAGTTAGTGGAGGTAAGACCTGCCTTGCCTGCAGCTTCCACCTATGCGCAAACGCTTTAAATCCTTCGTCCTTCTTCATGGTAATGTTAGTCAGGCTGTTCTTGGTGACTGTGGACTTCGTGTCGGCCTCAAACCGCCGTATGAACTGCTCCTGAAGATCTTTCCTATAACGACCTGGGTCCACCACTCGCAAGATATTGTCCGCTTTGGACACACAGTCCTCACGGTTTTGTT
Organism: Psidium guajava; assembly: GCA_016432845.1. Lineage (NCBI taxonomy): Eukaryota > Viridiplantae > Streptophyta > Magnoliopsida > Myrtales > Myrtaceae > Psidium > Psidium guajava. The sequence continues at coordinate 40,079,078 of CM028228.1, forward strand.
CCTCCGAGGGTCGCCCATACAACCCCCAGAAAAGGCCTCTTGCGTTAAAGGCAAGCCCAAGCCTTATAAACTAGCCCAGGACTCCCCCCCTAAGCGATGTGGGACAAGAAGTTGTCACACCCCCTCCATGGGATGTCACATATTATAATATTGGTATCAGAGCTTAGGTTATGATTTTTATGGGTATAGATAAGGGACGTTGTGAGATAGTGTGATAGATTTTAATGCGTTAGTCTAAGAGACACTAAGACATAGTCTTGTTTCATTCTTGGATCCAGGTAGCCATGAGTTCTGACCGAGAGCTGCTTGCTAATTTTCGCAAAAGCAATAGGGGCAAGAGAGCTATCAACTTTAATTCTGGAGATATGCCTCAAGGCTCTAGAGGTAGGCCTTCGACAAGAGGGATGGAAGAATATGCAAGAGTTGAGTTACAAGAATCACAAGGGGAAAGCCAGCACCAAAGGACCCAAGACAATATAGCTGAAATAATTGAGCCTAGAGGCGATAGAGGCTATACTTTTGCCCAATTTAGAAAGGCGAATCCACCCACGTATGATGGGAAAATTGATCCTCTTGCAGCAGAACGTTGGATTAGGAAGATAGAGGGGATCTTTAAAGTTGAAGAGGTTCCTGAGGAGAAAATGGTTGACTTTGCTGCTCAATACTTAGAAGGAGAAGCTGAGTATTGGTGGGAGGGAATGAAGTTCGCCCTTGGAGATGAGGACACTGTCATATCTTGGAAGAATTTCAAGGAAACTTTCAACGCCCAATTCTTTCCACAATCGTTCCAGGAGCAAATGAAGAATGATTTTCTACATATTTCACAAGGCGACTCTACTGTTCTAGAGTATGCAGGCCGCTTCAACCAGATGAGTAGATTTGCGGGGCGTTTGGTGGCCGATGAAAGGGAAAAAGCCGAACATTTTGTGAGGGGACTACGGCCTGATATTCGTTTCACACTTGTGTCTCTTTCTTTACCAACATATAAGGACGTGCTGGAACGAGCAATTAAGATCGAGCGTGAGATTCCTAGAAGTGGCACACATGCTACTCCTCCATATAAGAAGCCAAAGTTTACTCATTTCCAAGAAAGTCAAGCAAGTGGCAACGCCAGACAGAGAAATATTAACAATCTCGAAAAAGGGAAGAGTTTAGTTATTCGGGGTCCTTGCACTATATGTGGAAAACATCATGGCGGTCCTTGTTACCGCAAGACTGGAGCTTGTTTTATTTGTGGAAACATGGGACATATGGCTCGTGAATGTCCCACTCAAAGGAGTGTAGCGGCGGATAGTAGAATATGTTTTGTGTGTGGACAGCCTGGACATATGGCACGTTCTTGCTCTATGAGGAAGACGGTCTCTTCAGCTGGTCGCCCCCAAGAAAACCAACAAAGACAGAAGATGACCGGAAAAGTTTTTGCTATGATGAAAGAGGATGCAGCGGCTTCTAACACCGTCGTTGCAGGTAATATCTCAGTTGCCTCACGAAGTGCTTATGTATTATTTGACTCTGGTGCTACGCATTCTTTTATTTCTACTGAATTCGCAAAGAAACTCAATGTGCCACCTGACCATCTTGAATATGAATTGCGAGTTGATACTCCTACTGGTGATTTCTTGATTGCTGAGTTTGTATTCAAGAGGTGTATACTCCGAATTGATGATATAGAAATGCCTGGAGATTTGGTGTTGTTAGATATTCGAGATTTCGACGTCATTTTAGGGATGGACTGGCTATCAAGACATCATGCTACTGTTGATTGTTATTCAAAGAAAGTTATATTTAGACTTCCGAATCAACATGAATTTTCTTTTTCGGGAAGTTGTAAAGATACTCTTCCAAGATTAATTTCAGTTATGCAAGCGAGGAAGCTTTTAAGGAAAGGTTGTTGTGGTTATCTAGCTTGTGTAAAAGACATGAGTAAGGAAGTTGCAAAGCTGGAAAATGTTCCTATTGTTAGAGAATTTCTGGATGTATTTCCTGATGATTTAACCAGCTTACCTCCAGATAGAGAGATTGAATTTTCCATTGAGTTAATACCTGGCACCGCACCTATTTCGAAGGCGCCTTATCGGATGGCACCTGCTGAGTTAAAAGAGTTGAAGGCTCAATTACAGGAGCTTTTGGATAAGGGTTTTATTAGACCCAGTGTCTCACCTTGGGGAGCTCCCGTTCTATTTGTGAAAAAGAAAGATGGTAGTATGCGGCTTTGCATAGACTACCGAGAACTTAATAAGGTGACGATTAAGAATAAATATCCTTTGCCCCGGATTGATGACTTATTTGATCAACTCCAAGGAGCTCAAGTATTTTCAAAAATCGACCTTCGCTCTGGATATCACCAGTTGAAGATAAAAGCAGATGATGTGCCAAAAACTGCTTTTAGAACAAGGTATGGACATTATGAATTTCTTGTCATGCCTTTTGGACTAACGAACGCACCTGCTGCTTTCATGGATTTGATGAACAGAGTATTCAGACAGTATCTTGATACATTTATGGTAGTGTTTATTGATGATATTCTGGTGTATTCAAAGAGTTTGGAGGAACACGAACAACACTTGAGGCTTGTTTTACAAACTTTACGCGAGAAAAAGTTGTATGCTAAATTCAGTAAGTGTGACTTCTGGCTTGATCATATTGAGTTCTTGGGCCATGTAATCTCGAAGGATGGTATTTCTGTTGACTCGAAGAAAGTTGAAGCAGTTGTTCAGTGGAATCAACCTAAAAATGTTACTGAAGTGAGAAGTTTTCTAGGGTTAGCAGGTTACTACAGGCGATTTGTGGAGGGATTCTCCAAAATTGCTACTCCACTTACTCGGCTAACACAGAAGGGGGTTAAGTTCGTGTGGTCAGATCAATGTGAGCGTAGTTTTCAAGAGTTGAAGAGGCGGTTGGTGACAGCTCCCATATTGATCTTACCTTCCGGAACTGGAGGCTTCACTATCTATTGTGACGCATCTAAAGAAGGTCTAGGTTGTGTTCTTATGCAGGATGGTAAAGTGGTGGCCTATGCCTCGAGACAGTTGAAAGTACATGAGAAGAATTATCCCACTCATGACCTGGAGTTAGCAGCGGTTGTGTTTGCCTTGAAAATATGGAGACACTACTTGTATGGTGAGAAATGTGAAGTTTTTACTGATCACAAAAGTTTGAAGTACATCTTTACTCAAAAAGAATTGAACATGAGGCAGAGAAGATGGCTAGAACTCTTGAAGGATTATGACTTGTCTATCAACTATCATCCAGGTAAGGCAAATATAGTAGCGGATGCCTTAAGTCGTAAATCTTCTGGAAACATGGCAACATTGCTCACTTCTCAGCGACCTATTTTAGAGGATATGAGGAAATTAGAGTTGGAGGTGTTGGTGCATCAGTTAGGTGCTCGATTAGCTAATCTTCAAGTGCAGCCAACATTGATTGATAGAATTAAAGATAAACAGAATGATGATTCGCAACTGGGAAAGATTAAAGAAGGTGTAGAAGCTGGGAAACAACCAGATTTTAATATCCATGCGGATGGATCATTGAGGTTTCGTGGTCGGCTATGTGTTCCCGATGATGCAGGATTGAAAAAGGAGTTATTGCAGGAAGCTCACACCACTAAATACTCAATTCATCCAGGAAGCACTAAAATGTATAGAGATTTGAGAGGAAAATTTTGGTGGATCAACATGAAGAGAGACATTGTGAAGTTTGTTGATCAATGTCTAGTTTGTCAACAAGTGAAGATTGAGCATCAGAAGCCAGGCGGACAGCTACATCCACTTGAGATACCTAAATGGAAGTGGGAGCATATTGCTATGGATTTCATCGTGGGTTTACCGAGGACACCAAGCAGTAAAAATGCTATATGGGTGATTGTTGATCGGTTGACTAAGTCTGCTCACTTCTTGTCATATCGATTTGGCCTCTCACTCGAAGACATGGCAAAACGATACATTAATGAGGTAGTAAAGCTTCATGGGGTTCCGGTGAGCATTGTTTCTGATAGGGATCCACGGTTTGTGTCCAACTTTTGGAAGAGTTTTCAAAAAGCATTGGGTACTAGACTCAACTTCAGCACAGCGTTTCATCCACAAACAGATGGCCAATCAGAGAGAACTATTCAGACTTTAGAGGATATGCTGAGAGCATGTACTATTGATTTTGGCGGCGCTTGGGATGAGCACTTGCATTTGGCGGAATTCTCATATAATAATAGCTATCATTCCAGCATCAAGATGGCTCCTTTTGAAGCTTTATATGGTCGAAAGTGCAGGACCCCAGTTTGTTGGGATGATGTGGGTGAGAAAAGACTAACTGGTCCTGAATTTATACAGGAATCGGAAGAAAAAGTCAGGCTTGTTCGAGAGCGTTTGAGAACAGCACAAAGCCGCCAGAAAAGTTATGCTGACCTCAAACGGCGTAAGTTAGAATTTGATGTGGGCGATCATGTATTCCTGAAGGTTTCTCCTACGAGAGGCGTTATGAGATTTGGCACCCGTGGCAAGTTGAGTCCGAGATATGTGGGACCATTTTTGATATTGGAAAGGATTGGCGAGGTTGCTTACAAATTAGTATTGCCACCGGCGTTATCTGGAGTACATGACGTGTTTCATGTATCTTTATTACGAAAATATGTGCCAAGTCCTGATCATATATTGGATTATACTCCTTTGAGGTTAAGGGAAGATTTAACGTACGAAGAACAACCTCTACGTATTGTGGACAAAAAGGATCAAGTGTTACGGCGTCGTACGATCCCTTATGTGAAGATTCAATGGCAAAACCATACGGAAAGGGAGGCTACTTGGGAGCTCGAGGATGAAGCGAGACGCAAGTATCCTCACTTGTTTGAAAATTGAGGTAAGTGCAGTTATTCGAATTTCGTGGACGAAATTTCTTTTAAGGAGGGTAGAATGTAATAACTGGATTTTTTACTTATTAGGTCATTAAATGGTGGTGGGACCCACATAAAAAAAAAGAGAAGTTGAAAGTCAAAAAAAGAAGAAAGGAGGAGACACAATAACTCTCCTTATCCTTTCTTCTGCAACAAATGGACGTAAAGAAGGAAGGAAGAAAGGAGAAGAGGAAGAGAAGAGAGAAAGGAAAGAAAGAAAGAAAGGAGAAGAGGAAGAAAGAAAAGAGAGGAGGGAGGAGGAGAAGTCCAAGCCACGCGCCTCGCCAAACTATTCCGACGCCGTTCAACGACGTTCGGTAAGTACTCGTATTTCCTTGTTCCTCCTATTGAAGTAATTTTCGGAGTTAGAGCTTAAATTCGGACCTAGATCGAGTTTAATTTGCTGAGTTTGTTTAAGGAGTTTTTATGCTATGTTTTTGCTTGGAGATGAAAATTTAGGATGTTGTGAAGCCGAGGGATTTGACGGACCTCAATTTGGACTTATAGTTTGCCCGAAACAAAATTTTCAATTCGGGTTGCTACAGTACCCGCGCGACCAGCAACCTTCAAGAGCTGATATCTTCATTTTTCGGTCATTTTTTGATGTTGATCATGTTAGGACTTTTATAGTACGTCGAATAAGCTTCGCTTGGACTATAAGACGGTTTGAAACGGAGGTCGGTGGAGTGAGTTATGGCCGTTTTAGTCCTGAAGCGCGAGTTGTTCTGTTTGCTACAGTACACACGCGAACAGCAGGTTTCAAGAGCCAATATCTTCAGTTTTCGTTCATTGTTTGAGGTCGACCATGTTAGGACTTTTGTAGTACATTGTATAAGCTTCGTTTGGACTATAAGATGGCATGAAACGGAGTCCGGTGGAGTGAGTTATGGCCTTTTCCGTTCTGCCGCGCGAGCTGTCCACTGTAGACAACAAAGGAAATTTGTTGTAAACAAGCTTCAGTTGACGCGTAGTTGTCGTTCTATCGTTAAACAGGTGTAAATAAGTTGAGTCGTCCATTAGAGTGTCATATTATTGATTTTTGATCCATTTTCCGTACTTTTGAATAGGAATTCGGACGCGTGGGCTCAAGTAACAGTTGTATTTTATTTTGCTATTATCCGGTGAGTGATACTATTTCTTCTTTGACTTGTGAAAACTCATGTTTTCTGAGAAAGTATAATATGAGTTTTTAATGTGATTTATTCTTGTGAAAGGGAAGTAGAAGCGGTGTTTAGAGCATTTTTATTGCATAAAACAGGATCGAACATTTACTGCTGTTTTGTGCTACTGATTTTGAGTTGATGATGATGTTCGTTTTGGGTGGAAACAATTTGTGATGGATTTCTACTATTGATTTTAAGTTCTTGTGATTTTGTGCTGCTCAAGATAACTGTGAACCCGACTGAGGGGTTTGTGGGTATGCGCATACTGTTTAGGATATCCTTGTGGGCCGAGCCACCGGCATTGTAGGTGGAGACCTTGCCAAGGGGGGAATCTTGGTCGTCTTTTGTCACGGGCGTTATTCGTGACCACGGTTGGAGTCTTGAGCAGTCATTAGTCAATGGATAGACCATTGACATGTGTTTTTGCTGAGATTAACCAATGGTTTAAATCATTGGTATTTGTTTTGTATTTTAAATGTGCATAGTGATTGTTCGATCCGCTTAGAAGAAGTGTATTACTCACTGAGCCGTGTTAGCTCATTCCTTTCATCTTTTTGTTTTTTTTCAGATCCAGCGAGTCGCCCGTAGGACGTGAGCGATCGTTAGTGGAGGACTTTTGGTTGGGGGGGCTTTTGTTATAAGTTGTGAGTTGTTTTTGGCTTTGGTGAGCCTATTTAAGTTGATATTGACGTTTCTATCGTTTGGAAGGAGATATGTGAATATCTGTTTATGGTTTAGTAACGAGCTATGACCTTGTAATCAAGGAATTTCTTGAGCCTGTATAAATGGACATACATGTTTGTTATCAGGTTGAATTTTGGTTAAGTTGAGGCTGCGTCCTTTTGAGAAAAGGACGGCCGTGTCACAGTCTCCTATTATGGTGGTTTGGGGCGTGACATTTCCAGTCGGAAATCCCGTTAAAGTCGACCGAACGATACCAATATAAAGCCGGGCCCATCAGGCTGCGTTCAAAGTTACTGATGAGGGCCTGATTATCCTGATGATGGTCGGCCATCTTACTGAGATAGCAAGAGACATGATCTAACGGGCAACCTTCGCCTCCGAACTTTTGTGGGGATGTTATCGACTGGTCGGGTCGATACTGCCTTCCTCCCCGGGCAATGATCGCTTTTAACTCACGTACCATGTTGGCCAGGTCTTTAGACAGACCTTCCAATTTGGCTATTCTTCGATTTTGCGACTCAATGGTCCTCATTAGCTCCAGCACTTGATATCTCTCTCCTACGGGCGGCACCCGTGCGTTTTCCACTATTCTTGACAGCTCGGCCATTATGTAGTCCATGCTTCTCCCTAAGCTGACGATCCGGTCATGAGTTTCTGGGTCACGCTCTTCCTTTCCATGACTCAGGGTCACTTCATCCACTGCACCTACTACTTCCTCTTCATTGACGGGGTCATCCATGCCGTCCCATCCGTCGGGGACAATATCTTCAGTTTTGACGAAGAAGCTTGGCGGGACCGAGTAAAGCACTCGGTAGTTATAACCTCCAATATCCTGCCCCAGCGTGTCCACTATGTCGCCTCTCTCGAGGGCCCTTTGTAGAAACTCCTTGTCAGCCTCACGGGCCCTTTTCCGACGCAGCACATCATCACTAAACTCCTCTTCATTTGTGACGTTAACTATTACATGCTCTAGTGGGGTGCTCTTTATGCTCTCAACCTCAATCTCCATCTTGAATTCAGTGCTAGTTGGATCGATTTTCACCCGAGTGCTTCCCATCCCTGAGTCATCGATGTGATCCAGGGTCCCCAGAGCAACCATTTTAGCCAAGCACTGCCTCCTTTCTTCCCTCGAGGTTTCTCCGTCAGCAGGGTATTCAGCGGCTAGATTGAGCACTTCTTGCAACTTGGTCACATCAGTCACGAATTCTAAGCTTTCAGTATCGTCACCATCCCAAATGACATTCACCCTTCCATGATCTGGCAAGGGATTTTGCTGCACATTCGGCTCAGCTTTATCGAATTCTAGCATCCCCCCATCTATCAGATCCTACACCCGGTACTTGAGTATTAGGCAATTGTCGGTATTATGTCCCTTCTCGCCCATATGGTAGGCGCATGATTGAGTCTCATCGAATCCTGGGAACCTTGGTGGATTTGGCCTTGGGGGTTGCTTAGCGACCAAACGTCCTTCCAATAGCATAGGCAACAACTTCGATAGTGGCCGGGGCAATGGCGTGAAAGACGGGGCAGTTTTTTTCTTGGCTTCAAACTTTCTTGGGGCCAGCTCGGATGCACTTCCTTAAGCGAGTGTAGATTCTGAGAACTTTCTAGGCTTTGGCAGACTCGGCACAAAGGCAACTTCGCCTGTATTCTCCCTTTCCCTTCTGGCTGGGAACTGCCGCCTGAACACTGGCTCGGGTATACGCTTTTCCTTTAGGGTCCACTCATGACGTTCCGCCACCTTGATGAGGTGCGCGAAAGTCTGACAACCCGATGTATTAAGCTTCTTAAAGTATTCGAGGGGTAACGCCTTCAGGAATAGATCTACCAGCTCCTCCTCCGGGATGGCTGGCTTGACCTGCGTGGCGATCGCCCTCCACCTTTGAGCAAAGGTGCGCATAGACTCGTTCCTCCCCTTCTGGGTTCTCAACAGGTCCTCTCTAGTTGGCGCTGTGGCCGTGTTGAATTTATATTGGTGTAGGAAATCCTCAGCCAGGTCCTCCCACCCGTCATAGTCTTCTAGGTCGAGCTCGATGAACCATGCCAAAGCCGCGCCAACCAGGCTTTCTTGGAATGTATTCATCAGTAATGGTACGTAGTTAGAATAATGCGCCATCTTGCGCAGGTAGTACTTCAAATGAGCTCGAGGACAGCCTGTTCCATCGTATTTCCTTACAAACTCAGGTTCCTTATAACCGGCTGGAACCTCTATCTTAGCAAACGGAGATATTTTGTCAAAGCGGGCCAGCTCATACCCTTGACTACTGAGGCACTCCTCAATCTTCGCGAGTCTCCTCGCACCTTCCTCCGCCTTGCCTGTAGGCCTTTCCTTCTTTTCTACGTTTAGGTCGATGACCATCGGTGAAGATTTGGGTGTTACCTCGATATTTGGCACTTGATCAGTTCTCTGTGTGCTTGCTTCGCCTGGGGCCTGGGTTACTCCTGGAGGGCCAGATGAAGATGGGTGAGCAGGTTGTTCCGGATCCAGTAGCTGGGCATTCTTCTCTTGGGCTGCTATCATCATGGCCTTCATTTCAGCTAGCATCGTGGCCATTGCATTCACTTGCGTCTCAAGGTCGACCACCCTGGGGCCCAATTCTTGCTGTTCCATTCTTGTTCTCAGGCTGGTTCTAATAGGACTACGTGCCCTTTCCGTGATTGACAACTACCTGTTTTTACCGTAGAGAAGTCAGAAGATTGAACATCGCGGTTAAAAACATACTTAATCCAGTTAATTGCATGTTTTCGCACGGTTAATGAGGGAAAGAAATGTCCTGCGAGCTTTTAGCCTTGCAAAAACAAGAGGAATTCTTTCCATTATTACCCGCTAGAAAGCATGCAATTAAAAGAAGCGTAATCCATGCCAACAGTTTTTGCGAAATGGTATAAAAAGTGCCATGATATGCATAAGCTAGATCCAAGTATATCTTATCACAAAGGAAATGCTCTCTAGGAGCGCTCAAACTAAACATGAAATGCTACTATGGCCTAATCTTGATGGGAATGTCTCTCTATCCAAGCTTGGAGCGCTTTGAAACTGAGGTCCCTCCAGCTTGCTCTAGAAGGTCTGCCTCCCAACTACAGGCTTCGTCATCTTCAGAGTAAGGCGGCGATCCCAGGTTTTCGAGTACGTACGGCTCCACTCCAGGTACGTAAGGTACTATGTATTCCGGCACATAAGGCTTTGCCAATCTGCGTCTAATTGCTTTGTAGTACTGAACATACTCCAATGAGGCTCTGTGGACGTTCATTTCCCCTTCTAATGAATCAGGCCACTTGACATCTTGCAGTGGAGAATTATTCAAGCTCTCCTGGATACGCTTCACCTTGGCTATGAACTGCTCCTTGACTTCTTCTGGTAGAACGCCCGCTGGTATATCGAATGAGAAGGTCCCCGGCCTCTGGGGCGGAGGGATCTCTTGTAGGATTCCAAACTGCCTGACAAAGCGAAGCGGGTAGTATGCTGATCCTCCGGTGATACCCAGTAAGGGAACAGGGTCTCCGTCATTGCAGGTGAGGCGGGCCTTGGAGAGCCTTGGCCACCTAAGCCGCCATCGGAGTTGTTTGGGCTCTAAGGTTTCGAGAAATTCTTTCCACTTAGAAAAGGAATGTTCGGTGACCTCGGATTGATTTTGGACGAAGGACTTGATTGGATGAGTGTATTGGTTAATTTCTCTGAAACTCATGCGAAGATGGTATTTCTTTATATGAGAGGTAAACCAGATATAAAGTAGTTCGGATGAGGCTCGGAAGGTGCCCTTGCCTCGGGTTCTAAAGCGATTAAGAGAAATGACAGTTTCAGCTAAAATAAGATTGGAATAATCCCAGTCACAGCAGACTTGTCTAGCAATTACTGACATTACTGGGTCAAAAGTAATGGATGAGATAGGAAATAAGATAAAACTGAGGAACGCTAATACAAACACCCTACCAGACTTGGTTCCCTTATCTGCCGGAAGGCGTGAGAATTTTTCTATGAGGAATGACAAAGGGAACCTACCTGAGTTGCTTTTGAGGATAGGCAAGATTTCAGTGAGGCTGGTATCTAAAAATTCAGCTAAGGCACTCTTGGGTTCAATTCCTATGGGTGGCTGTACGAGACGAGGGTTGGTGAAACTAACCCCGATGACGGCACTATATTCCTCCAATGTCGGTGCGAACTCTAGCCCATCTATATTGAAGGTGACGGTGTTAGGGTCCCAACAACGGGCCAAGGCCTGAATCAGCGGGATCTGGCACTGCACTTGCATTAGCTCCAGTAAGAATCCTAGCTTCTTCTTGACGAATGCTTGGTTTGCTTCATTGAGGTCGTTCCACCAAGCCTGGAGCTCATCTTGAGGGACCGGGACCACTTGGATGTCTCTTTTTCCCATCGAGTCCTAAAATCTAGAAATGATGTTTTGAAAAATCAATTGACATGGATTACTAAAAAGATGCATAATGCGTGATGCAAACGAATGATGCGTGAAACTCCTCGATCGCCTATTTCTACTTGGGTGAAATAAAAGTTAAAATCTCTTATTTGACTTAGATGTGATCGAATAAGAGGTCTAACTGATATTTTAGTTCAAGAGAATTATGTAATCGAGGAGGGTCATTCAAGTGATTAAAAGTAATGCCAACCTCACATTCCATTGATTAGGGCAAAGTAAAAAGGCATACAACTGACATAGATCCCTAGTACATAAGTATCTAAGGGAAAGGATAGAGTAGGGGCACTGGCGGGAGGACCCTATACATGATATCTAAAAACTGGGAAATAGAACTTGAAGTAAAGATCAATGGAATGTGATGCTATGGTCGTAAGGCTAACACCCTCCCGAGCTTGATCCTCAAAACTTTATCTCTGAGATCTCTCTGGTCCATGATCCTATTCCCACACGCTCCTTGCCGGCAGGCAGTGCCTTAGAGCTCTCTTTCACCACGGGTTTCTTCTTCAGAGTGATGCGTTTCGGGCGAGTTTTGATGGCAGGACGGCGCCCTTTCTCCCAAGGTGCTGTCATCGGTCGGTTCTCCTTAGCTAGACGTTCCTTCTTCAGTCGAGCGTGCCTCTCCCTAGCTTGGCGATTGCGGGTCTGCCTTTGGGTCTCACGGTAGGATTTGAAGAACTTCTCTGTATCCTTCTTCCAGTTGATGTTGTATATGTGGAAGCTAAGGTAACCCGCGCCAGGTGGTCCCAAATTCTTTCCAGTGAGCTCTCGCCCTTGTAGAAATCGAGCGAAGTTGAACTTGGTGTCAGGGGTGGGCCACACTACTTTCTTCTCATGACGGAGAGTCTCTAAATCTGAAGTGGCGATACGAGGCATCAACATTCTATCCTAGAGTCGGCATTAGGTTTAATCACTTTCATGAAAATGTGATGATATGCTCGATGAAAAGAAAATATGAACGCGTACATGTCGTGAGTAATTGAATGTACATGTATATATCAAAAGAAATAAGTTTGAAAAAGGAACGAACTTACCAACCGTACACAAAGAGAAATTTAGTGTTTGGTTTTAGGTATACCAACCATCCATAGACATGCGCATGAAACAGGTGAGGATTGGACTCTAAAATCGCGCGCGTGGGTATGGAACCTAAGGCCAAGGCTCCCACGATCCAGATGAAGCTGATTCCCCCCCAAGAGCACCCGCCCAAGAGGATTAGAGATCGCCAATCAGGATAGTGAGCGGGAACCGATACGAGAGTCTCAAGTGCTATTAAACACGAGTGTGGGTTTGACCGCGAGTTGCAGTCTGGGTTTGACCGCGAGTGTGTGCGAAGTGTCGTGATCCTCAGAGATGCAAGGCATGCACAGCAGTTTATATCAGAACACCGCTTCTATAATCTCATTCACAAATATACATTTCCAAACTCCAACCTATAGAAAACAAGGTTAACAAACACTCCACCCCTTATTTCTCCCATCTGCAAGAACATTTAACACCTTTTAATTAGTTGACTTACCTCACCTTCGAGAGCGCCTGCAGGAAAACACGTTAGAAAACACTCAACTTTTTAATCGGCTCAAATCCTCTAATAGGTTATAACTAATCCCCAGCGGAGTCGCCAGTCTGTCGCGACCCGATCTTCGTTCGAGATCGGCTGGTGGATTGCTAGGCCCAGATTTTGGATAGTCTGGGCTTCGCGCGGGTCCTCCCAGGCCCATGCCAAATCGCGTCAGGCAATTTTTTAAATCGAAGTCGACCTTAGTGCAGTCTGGTGACATGTGCTCAGTGTGCATGCCATTGGAGTCGCCACCAATCATTTCTTGGAGGGTATGATTGGAAACCCTATCGAGCGATCGGGAGAAATCGTTCGATTCTGCGAAAACCAGAGATTTGAGTTCGGGGACTTAGTTACGCCAATATTGCTATTGACGCCCTTTCGGTACCTAAGTTGAGTGATTTCCTAACCTAAGGAATTCTTGCAGGCGAGATTGGGTAAGGTAGACTCTAGGAGTCTAGGGGTTTCATGCAAATGGGAATGTCTGTCCTATCAATCACAATCAATGAAATGAGTGCGCAATCAAGAAATCAACACAAGAAAAACACACGTTCAATCAAGTCAAGACAAGCCAAATGGGCGTCCTAAAAGTCTAGAAGACACGCCAATTAGATTCAGAGGTGATTTGGGATGATTTTGGTCAAATTGACCAGAGGGGCAAAATGGTCATTTTGAAAGGCTTGGAAAGTCAGAAACGTGAAAATAGATCAAACCAGTTGAATGTAATTTTTTCCTAATTTTCACAATTTCTGAGAATTTTTCTGGATTTTTCTGAATTTTTTTTTAGAATTTTCCGGGGATTTTCCATTTTTTTATTATTTTTTTTACCGGGTCGGGTCAACCCGGCCCACTTCTCGAAGACCCTCGACCTAGACCATATGGGTCCCGGGACGGTCTAAAACGATGTAGTTTTGGATTTTCTTTTGGATTCTTATTATCGACAAAATAGCCCATCGGGGGGTTTTCTCGCACTAATTCCCGACTCCTCGGGAACGCTCAATAGGAAATCCATACATCGATACAAACTATAACATACCAGGAACGATACGGATCAAGGATACGTGAATAAAACGGACCAATACATGACTGAAAACTCATGGGAAAAACCGATGTTGGTTACCTCACCAGACTTAGTTTTTATTTTTGTCACAAAGGTTGCTCGTGAAGGGGTTTTAACGGGTGATTATCTCAATGGTCAAATACAATCAGAAGAAACCGATTATGCCACGTGAAACTAAGTATAACCAGGCTTCTAAAATGACCAATGGCTCGAAAAATGATTGACCGAGTGCGTCGCATCGACGCCAGAAAGATGGCCATTCACAAATGGAAACCTAGAAATTCCCAGAAACCAGTTCATGAAGGCGTGTTCAGGAGGGATTATCTCAATGATCAAATACAATCAGAAGAAACCGATTATACCACGTGAAACTAGGTATAACCAGGTTTCTAAAATGACCAACGGCTCGAAAAATGATTGACCGAGCGCGCCGCGTCGACGTTAGAAAGATGGCCATTCGCAAATGGAAACCCAAAAATTCCCAGAAATCAGTTCATGAAGGCGTGTTCAGGAGCGATTATCTCCATGGTCAAATATAATTAGGGGAAACCGAACACACGACCTGAAACTAGGTCAAACAAGGTTTCAAAATGTGTTTAAATATCCCAAAAATATTAAGGGAACGCTCTGTACTAAAGCCACGAAGGTGGCTTGTCGCAAAACCAAATCTGGGAAAACTAGCTTTGCCTCTCACTTTGCAGCTCATTGAGGCGTTTTCAAGTGCCAATAACTTTGTACTCAAATTAAATCAAGAGGAACCGATCATACCACATGAAACTAGATATGATCTAGTTTTCCAATCGATCGACGACTCAGGAAACGGGCAACCGAGCGCATCGTAATGGTGTCGGGAAGTGACGGGTCTGAAGTGGTTACAACACTTAGAAAAAAAATTTCAGTTCAAGCCAGACCAACCAAGCAAATTCAAGAGGGCATATCTCGCTCCTCCGTTGGACTTAATGGGAAAATAATATACCGATTTGAAGAGCTACACATCAGGAACAAAATGAAACAGAAATTACTCGTGAATAATGCTCGAGGAGAGAAAAAATCGCCCCGAAAGTCGGGGGTTTGGGCTGTTTTACGCTCAGATCCGGACGCAAACCAGACCAACATGAGGTATTCCCGACCCCGTAACTATCCTCAAAGATTGAACCAAGGGCAACCGAAGATATATACGTATTCTACTATGTACCGGGAACACAATCAATCAAGAATCTCCCAAAAATACTCACGGTAAGATAATGAAAAATGAGCACGAAGCAAGCAAGTTGAACTGATTCCAACACTTAGGCAAAATTTCCAGGCTGAATTTCCAGATTCTGATCAGACTAATGAGGCAACTTTGGAAGAGCATATCTCACACCTCGGTCGTAACCAGGAGCAGCACAACATATCAAAACGAAGATCTACACATGTAGAATGCATTTGAGCAAAGAAACGACCGAATATCACGTGAAATCACCACGAAAAATAGGTTCAAAGTCGGGGGTTTGAACCACCCGAGGCATTTCATCAAACACCTTGTGTGCAACAAAAGGCTTAAACTAGAGAAAAACAATCGTGGAGGGGCATTTGCGTTACCTTTCCCAGCGACTCAGATGGCGGATGGACGTCGGTGATGGCTCGATAGGTAGGTGGTGTGTAGGTATATCTTGGTTGGGTGGTGGTCGCTCGTGGAGCCTCCCGGTTTGCTCTGAAATCGCTCCCGAAGACCCCCTGTTGGCCAACCCGAACTCCCCTCCCTCAACCCAGCTCCCGTCTCTCTCTTTTTGTCCTCCTTTTCTGCTCCTCCACGACACTTACCTGATGAACTCTGGCGCCTCCGGCCCTCGACTCGCTTGGGACTTCCACCCTCAACAACTCCAAAGACTGAAAAAGCCCCTCTATCCTTGCGTTTGCTCCCCATTATTCTTCAAAAAAAGCTGCCCCATCTCTGCCCATCCTTCACGCATGCGTTGGGAGGGAGAAGGAGAATAGTGGCCGGGTCATGGGTCGGGTCGACCCGACCCGACGATCCGCCCGGCCAAGATTTGCTCAAATTGACCCAGAAATCGATCAAATTTCTCAAAATTGCAGCTAAAATTGGATTCTCCATGCTGGATTACATCCAAACATGTGGTTTTTGCAAAAAATTTGCTTGAAATTGCACAAAAACCCCAAAGTTTTAGTTTGACCCGAAATCGAATTTTGAGCAATCCAAAGCCTAAACGGCGAAATCAGTCCAAACCACCCTCTCCAATGGATTTAGAATGATGAAACCTATGGGGTAGAGGTCTTGGAGTTTCATGGGTGCCCCTAGAAAAAGTTTAATTTCATTTTTTGTCAACTTAGGGGCTAAATTGAAAAATGCAAAATTCGACTAAGGCCCTTTTGCAAAATTGAGACACTCCGGGTACAATTGGGCCAATATGAAAATTTGGACTATTAGAGGACAATGTCACAACTCCTAAAAGTGAAAAATAAAAATAAATTGACTCGAATGTGATTTTTTTAGGCCCGATTCGAGATTATGCTCGTGAAGGAACACATGACCCCGAATTGGTTTTTTTCGAATTTGTGACGGCCAACATGAAAAGGGATTTAAAATAGAAATATTGAATATTTTTCCCTATTTTTGTGGCCAAACATTCTGTTTTTTCTTGATTTTTTGGGTATTTTCCTAATATACGAAAAATATTAAAAAATGCGAAAAATACTAAAAATTATTTTTTGTTCAAAATTGGTTCCTTAGGCTTGGAAAAGGCTTCCAAAGTTTATTTTACAATTTTATCATTTTTTATTGCTTTTTTATTAATTTATAAAGATAAAATGCTGAAAAATAATAAAAACACTAAAAATTATTTTTTGCTCAAAATTGATTCCCTAGGCTAGGCTAAGGTCCTCAAAGTTGATTTTTCAATTTTCCAAATTTTTATGGATTTTCTAAAAATTTTCTAAAAACAAAACTAGCTAAAAATCAAGTGTCAACATATCCCTTGCTCTCTTTTAACTTGCCTACTTCAGTAAGCCTAAATTTTGAAATACATTATTAGATTTGGAATAGACAAAAAGGAAAATCTTTTGGTAACTTTCAAAATACATACACTTTTCAAGTAATTAATTTTTAGTAAAATTTAAAAGATGAAAATGGGGGAATTATTAAGTCTCGATTATTGCGGTAACAATGTTAATTCCACGAATCGATATCAAAATTTGCTCTAATCATTCTCTACTACTAATAGCATTCGAAAGATTTTCCTTTTTGTCTATTCCAAATCTATTTATGTACTTCAACAATTTGGGCTTGCTAAAACAGGCAAGTTAAAAGAGCAATATCTAAATCCGAATGCCAAAATGGCATATTCTTTATTACTATATCCTCAATTCAATTTATGGAAGTATTTGTGATTTTAGAATGCATAATTCCGTCATTTGATATTTTTGGTATTGAACTAAATGGCTTATTTTTCTTGCCGGATCTAACTTTGACAGTGCTACCCTTGGTACAAGTTTATATGTGGGGCAATTTTTCCTAATATCATCCTTCTTGATCTTACTCTAAAGGGCCCAAAAAGGGTATTATGGAAATTCTTTATAAACGAAAAAACGAAAAAATAATACAAAGGAAGGGTTCTTGCGTTCCCTCGCAAAAATCCTTCTTTGAAAACGGCTCTCTAGAAAAGACACGGTTTATGCTGCTTACTCGACATTTGTTCAGCAGGTCTTAAACTCTTGCCCTCTGCTCCTTACCAAAAAAAAAAAAAACTCTTGCCCTCTGCATGACACCAGAGAGAGACACTCTGGATCCTTTAAGACCCAGTCTTCTTCTCAAACTTTAAAATCCTGCTCTTTTCTTGAAAGGCTTTCACATTCTCGCGCTTTCTTGGCTCTTTGTCCCGGAAAAGTAAAATGAGGTGGGAGAGAGTCCTGTTGCCTCATGCCCAGGAAGCAGAGCAGGGCAGAGAAGAGGCGGGTGGCCCTGGAAAGAGGTGGGGCCACACTTGCAACGCGGTCAAAGGAGGGAGGTTTCTCTACGTGTTCGGTGGCTATGGGAAAGACAACTGCCAGACCAACCAAGTTAACGTCTTTGACACTGGTGGGTCTTCGAGTTTATCGCCTGGCAATTCTGGTTTTCCTTCAAAGTTGCATTTTTTTTTTCTGAGAGCGTCTTCGATTTAGGTTGGTATTCTTTGCTTGGTGCTGAGAGAAAGATTTGTTCTTCTCTTTTCTTTTTTCGTTTTCTGCCTGATTTGGAGCTCCTGGTGTTTTTGGTGCAACTTTGCCTGTTGGGATTTTTTTTTTTTTTGTGTGTGGTTATAAGTCGCTGTTGCCTTTTGTTTGTTGTTGGATTTCATTATAATCAATGGCTTGGCTCTTTTGTCATGATTTGTGGCTAGTATTATGCATTGAATGTGTGGGATGGAAGAGAATTTCAAATGATGTTCTCTGTCCAGTGATTGTGATACATGGCACTGCTATGACCGATATTTTCCTGTACTTCTTCCATCTTGAGCTATTGCTGGAGCTGCTTTCGACTTTCTCCCTATTTGCGTTCTGCCGATACTTATATCTACTGCTTGAACTTCGCAAGGGGTCGCTTTTGGTGAACTTCCAACTTCTGTGGATTTCTAGTTTTTGTGTCTTGATCTTGTGTTCCATTGGAGCTTAGCATGTGTGGCATGTCACACATCCGGAAGTCATTGAACTATGAGAGGCGATTTTGTTTACCAAAGTCTTAATTCATAATTAATTTTATCTGACTCACAGTGGACCAAATATGGAGCCAACCCACTGTAGAAGGCACACCACCTGCTCCAAGGGACAGCCATAGCTGTACTAATGTTGGTGACAATTTGTTTGTGTTTGGTGGGACGGATGGGATGAACCTTCTCAGGGACTTGCATACACTAGACACTTGTGAGTTACATTTACCGTCTTGTTTTCCCCAGTTGTAACCATACAGTTTTGTCGAATAATAATCTGCCTATCTTTTCATTATACTTGCAATGGCAGAAGTCGGGTTCTTAATGTAATTCGTGAATATGTTTTGTAGCTTGTCATACATGGATATCACCGATTATAAGTGGGGAGGGACCGCAGGCAAGGGAGGGTCATACTGCAGCACTTGTGGGTAAAAGGCTGTTCATATTTGGTGGGTATGGAAAATCTCCTGATGATGATGAAGTATATTATAATGATCTCTTCATCTTGAACACAGGTACATTCTTTCTTAAATTCAACATTTTCCACGAATGTTGTGTCCTCCAACTTCTCAAAATACTGTACATGTAGCATGCTCTTCAGTTACTACAGCTTGTCAAATATTGGCTGTTTAGAATGCAGAGTTCAGTATTTTACCTTCCTTGGGTAGAGAAACATGCTAGTTCATGCATTTCCTTCTCATAATCTACAGAGACATTCGTATGGAAAAAGGCTATAACAACTGGTATCCCACCTTCACCACGTGAGAGCCATAGCTGCTCAACTTGGAAGAACAAAATGATTGTGATTGGTGGAGAAGATGGACGTGATTGCCATTTTTCCGATGTCCATATTCTTGATACAGGTTTACTGTCTACTGTAGCCTTTATTGGTTTGGCTGAATAGTGGTCTCCTGTTTTTTCTCTCCACGAGTGTCCTCTTTTCACTACTCTTAGGCCTTGCTGTTATTTGTTAGATACCTTGATGTGGAAGGAACTGAATACCACTGGCCACATGCTACCCCCTCGTGCTGGACATTCGACTGTTACTTTTGGGAAGATTGTGTTTGTTTATGGGGGATACACAGAGGCCCAAAAGCTATATGATGACCTGTATATGCTTGATGTTGGTAGGTACTTTTTGCTCTGTAGAGGCTTTCTGAATGTATGCCACAGAAATCATGCAGATATACATGTATTCACTGAAATGCAGTGATTCCAGACTCAAATTACTAGTCCTCACATTCTTACTGGTCTGTTTTATATGAAGCCTGTCTTAGTTAATATATTGTGATTGCAGTCATAAATCTCAAGTATATGTTCTGTTCTTTTGGGATGCAGTGGTACATTGGAGTGCTAGATGAACTTCTCTTTCAAGAATAGGGCCTTTTTCCTCGTCTGATCAATTTCATATCCAATGATTGGTTAACTTCTCTTAGCTGATCATCTATTGCTACTTTTAAATTTTCCCTGATTCTTTGTTGCCTTGGAAAAGCAAGGGAAAGCAACATAAGCATTCTTTCATTCCTTCAACTTAAAACACATGTCCTCATGTTCTTTATCTCTTTTGCTTGACTGTTACCATGATTTTGCAGAATCCGCGATATGGTCCAAGGTGACTACTGCAGGTGCTGGACCTTCTGCCAGATTTTCCATGGCTGGGGACTGTCTGGATCCAGTAAGGAGTGGGGTTCTTGTCTTTGTGGGTGGATGCAGTAGAAGTCTCGAGGCTCTTGACGATATTTATCACTTGCACACAGGTTCAAATTATATCTTGTGGACATTCTTTTGGGGGTACATGTCGATTTTCAGGATTTAAGAACCCAATATGCGTACCTGAGTCTATTTTTCATATCATTTCTAGGACTCACTAGGGAACCCAAGCGAAGGCTAGAGAAGCTACCCTTGAGGAAGAAACTGAAGCTGAAGTGCCAAGAACAAAATTTGAGCCTAGGACATGATCAAGCTTTGGTGCAAGTTGGTGTATCAACAAGCTCATACCAACCTGTGCCGCTATCGATCTTTGGTCAGCCAGGTCAGGACCTGATATATGTTTACTTCCATGTTCTTGAATGAGGGTTGTTGGCTGGAGAAAGAACGGCTGTGGAGATATAACCATGCAATTGGATTCTACATTTGTTCATGTAGACTTCAAACTATCTTTCACAATACCTGTTGTCTCCAGTTCTGTAATCTTTTCCTTTGTTACTCCTGGGTCTTCGATCCCATCATTAAGTGGTGGAATGCATAAAGATATCATCTTTTATTTAGTGACAGAGTTGAGAACATACTCACATACCTCAAGCTTTGTATTCACATTTTTCTTAGTAGTGGCTTTAGATGCTGAGATATTAGTTGTGCTTATGTACAAAAATGATGTGGTTGCTAGTTGCAACTGATATTTAGTGAGTGGAAATACCTTAAAGTTCACCTTGGCATCCACTACAACATGTACAGAAATCAGACACTTCCTACAACTCCCTATTATTAATTCTTCCAATCAACTCAACGACCCAAATGATCTTACCTTTACCCAACTTATCCAAGATTGAACAATCGCTTCTTTGTTTCATGTCATTCTGAATAAGCTATGAAACTGAGTCTTTAAAGGGGTTGATGAGCACCAATCACTATGCCAAAATAGAATAGAACCCCCATTAAGGAATAGAATATTTCTCATGGAAGAATCCTAGTGTTGCATTTCTATTTCCAAACTCCCACCCCATGTAGCCCTCCCATACTTTCAGATCCACCCTCTCTGCTTTGTGCGTATGTTGCTGTTTTGACTTGTCTAAGTTGTCTCCAGATGTCGTGCTTTCCATTTAATGTCTCCAAGCCATTTGCAGACATAGCATTTTTAGAACTAGACCAATATCATACTCTTCAACCACCTCTAAATGTAAATAAATTGACCAGACCTGATATCACCAGGTGATATTTGCGTCTTTCGTCTGTACTGCCCCACAAGAACTTCCTCTGAATGTCCTCTGATCTTTTCACCAGAGACGCTAGGATAGGTAAGAGAGGAAAAAATAAAACTAGCAAGCTCAAGTGTTCTTGATAAGTGTGGTTTTTCCTTCCTTGGAAAGATGAAGCTTTCCCACCCCCACGAGCCTCTTTCAAACTTCTCAATGAAAGGATTCCGCATCAATTTGTCTTTGAAGTTTTCCCATAGTGATAATTTCTAAACTAGAGTTAGAACCAGCAAGTGACCATGTGCTTAGGCATAGTATAGTGATATTGTGAATTTGCTAGACCTATTTGGCAAAACTTCACCTTCTAATTGAAAGGGAGAGTCATAACCCGTTTCATTGCTTTATCAACGCTACTTTAATCTAATTGTTTCAACTCTATCAAACAAAATGTAGACCCCAAGGGTAATTCATTCCCATAAACACTACCTTAGCTAATTTTCACCATGAATTCATCTATCTAGTTCCAAAATATCCACACCATCTTAGATATAAAGACTACTGAAAAGATTATTTGACCAAGAGAATATCTAAAAATAGGTCATTGCTTTGTAATAGAAACAAATGCTTCGCTAGGATAATCTACAGCATGCCCTTTTGCAACTATGCTCCCCTTGGTGAGAGAGTGTTTGTGAGGGGATGGACAAAATGCCCTTCTTGTGAGCACTACGCACCTTTTCTTAAGGATTTTTTTAAGAAGGTTGCATGCGTTACTTGTATGGAAAAAACATTAAAGGAGACTTTGTCAATGCTAAATTTTTTTTTAACCTTTTCAGTATTTAACGTGTCATAGTCATCAAGTTAATGTAATAAGAACTTGTATTACAGGAACCTCAATAGTCGGTCAGTTTGTGAAACGAAGTATGGCGTCATTGAGTTCTCAAACTTGTTTGCCATCCTAATTATAAGAGTAACATATGTTGTTAATATGTGAGCATAAATTGTGGTTTTAAATAGGAAATTTTCAATATGGAAATAGAGTTAGGATTTTTCAAAGCATGGTCACTAGCTTGTGTAGATAATCCTATCACAAGTTAGGATTTTACTAATATGTTAGGTTTCTTTAGATATGCAGATTTTACCTACATCTTGGTTCACTATGAGCCATGGTATGGTAAAGATGATGAGGTATGTCGCTGGTCAAGAAAACCGTATTTAAGGACTAGGGTTAGTTCATCAGTGGTTTGGGACTAGTAAATTTTAAAAAAGTAGTTGGGGAGAGGTGTGAAATGATCAATCGTACACCAAGGGAGTATATTGAAGATCTGCTCCTGGGCCTTCCTATGGTATGGGGGATACTGCTCGATCTATTTAGGAAACAGTCTTCTGTAGTGACATTTACTTTATACCATATTCATGTGATATCTTTTAATTGCATGTGTATGAGGTGGGGTTGATTGGATTCCCAATTCTGGCGGCATGGATCGTAAGAATACTTAAAATAGAAAGATCATACCAATATTGCAGTTCATGTACACTAACATACCCCTAGATTCTAGAGAGGCTATTTTCGTGACTCGAACACTTGACCATTGGTCGCAATGGAGTAACCTTTTAGTGCTGCACTAAGGTTCACCCTTAGGGTACCACGACTTGGTGACGTCCTCATATTTGCTATATATTTACTTTTATGATCAATTCTATGCATTTACTTTACGTAAATGGATCTGATCTCCTTGTAGGTTTAGTTCCATGTAAATATTGATTTCATAAACTGACAAAATCACCGTATTCAATACCTAATCTCCATTTGCAATACAGAATCAGAAAATTTTCTTCAAAATTGATAGACAGATTTCCATGTGGCCATAGAATTTGTCAAGTTATTAAAATGTCCATGAAGCAGAAGCCAAGTGCCAGTTTTACATTCTTTCCCTTGCTATTATATATAGATATAGATCCCTCATTGGAATTTTCACTTATCTAGAGACCGTAGGATTACGGCCGTGATGTAGTTACTTGCAAATGGTGTACGATCGCCAAAACTCTCTGTCACTCTTGGTTCAAATGTTGCTTTACCATGGAGAGTTCTTGTTGCTTGGGTGAATAACTGTGAGCACCAAACTTCTTCAAAATGTACCACCAACTGAATTGTAAATCAACTGACCTTTGTCTGAGTATTTTGTCAAGTGATTAAAATGTCTATGCACTAGAAGCCAAGTGCTTGTTTTACATGTTTTCATTTGCTATTAATATAAGATATAGACCTCTCGCTGGAGTTTCCAGTTATCTAGAAATTGTAGGATTTTGGTCGTGATACTCTGTTTTTGAATTGCCTGTACGTACCAAACCATAAGTAGCTATCGGCTTTTGACGCAGGTTCTCAAAGTTATCCGTACAAGCAATCAGTATCTGTCCATGGTAAAGCAACATTTGAAGCGAGACTGTTGGAAAATTTTGGTGATCGATGCACCATTGAAACTGTGATAGATGGAGAACCTCTCCGTGGGATTTTGTTTTATAGTAAGCCTAGTGCTCCTCCTATACATTTTTCAAGCTCCAGCAGGTGAGTCACTTGTTTTTGCCACTTAGCAGCTCCATTTTACTTAACAAATGTCGGTTTCCTTCTGATTCTCTGTGATTGTAGCAGGACAAGAACTTGTGGAGATTTGAGTAGTGGTACGCCAAACGGAGGTTGACGTGATCGTATGATGCTTACGTGTGACGTATGCACACGGAGGTTGATATGATTGGAGTTCTGTTATTTAGATTATTTTATACCATCATCTGATGGACCCCAACTTGCCTTAGCTGGAGAATGATAGGTATCTTGCCGCGGGGTCTTGACTTTAATTTTGGGTTTCGATTCTTGGCTGTAGCTATTGACATTTATTAAGTTTAGTATTGTAAGTTTTAACTTGACCAGTTAAGTCAGAATTCTCTGAATTTCTTTTGAGAAAAAAGGAAAAGGGAAAGAGAACCCCATGTTCAATAGAAGCCAAAATTTCGGATGTGCAATTAATCTATATCATCTTCTCCATGTAATGAATGCTTGTAGATGTTTACGCATTATATATCCATGCGGAGGTTGAGATGATTGGATTCATGTTCTTTTGATTATAGGAGATCATCATCTGATGGACCAAACTTGCCTAACTGGAGGAGCATAGATATCTTGCTGCGGTGTTTTGACTTTAATTTTGGGTTTTGAGTCTTGGCGGAAGCTAATTTACAAATATTAAACTTAGTATTCGAAATTTTAACGTTAAAGAAAAGGAACATGTGAAAGTACGTTGCGATCTCCCATTTGAAGGATAGTGTTCAAGTTCTTACGGAAAAGCACAGGCAAATTAGCATTCGCTGTTTTTCTCTACTTAAAGGGTGGTTATTGAGTAGATTTTGATGCCCATAGCATGCTGAACCAAAACTCGAATGCAGTAGCAGGGGGCTGACCCCTAACTGAAATAATCTAGACCTCCTGGATGTGATATTGCTTCCGGAAGAGATGAAAGAAAAGCAACAGAACAAGAAATTGGTCTACCAAACAGGATCTGGTTATTTTATGCAGAAAGTATGGATGTGTTTTTGAGCTTTATTTGGGTGTTCATGGTCATTACAATGTGATATTGATCATGTGGTTATTTTCTGTGCTATGATCTGCATTATGCATTGGGTGCATTACGGGATTATCTCCCTGCATATTTTTGTATTTGTCGTCCTCCTCAGGAACCTGCAAACAAAGAATCATCACTGCATGCTTCTATGAACACCAAAGATGATCAGAGGGATGAAGCTCCAAATCTGAATGCGAAAATTCCAAAAGAATATATCTCCATCAACCAAGGAATGACGTGATCTTACAAAAAAAGAATCGTGTGTGGCTGATTATCATATGTTGCTCTTGTCGAGCTTCAAGTATCTACAGCCGATCGAAGCATGAATCTCGCACCTGTGCTTGTGAAATGATAGTTTCTAGCAATAATTTACTCACAGGTCATCGAAACTTTGTTCAGCAAAATCATCTGTGTACCAATATATATATATATATATATATATATATATATAATTACTCAACGATGGCAGCGACATTGTGTATAAAATATCTTACATATATCACATCGTCTACATCATATATACGAATAATTCTGGCCTATATGTATTTGTTAGATTAATTAAATATTAAACCACACCATCATCCAACAGTTTAAGCTTTTGGAACAATTGGCAGTGGTCCCACAAAATCTCACATGGTATCAGAGCAAGAGGTCCTGAGTTCAAATCCTTCCATTCCCCTATTTGTCTCCCCAATGATATATGTCCACGCTTAGTACTAGGCAAAAAGACCAGACTAAGCGTGAGAGGGAGTGTTAGATTAATTAAATATTAAACCACGCTCTCATCCAACAATTTAAGTTTTTGGAACAGTTGGTAGTGGTCCCACAAAATCTCATAGTATTCATTCTTAAACATGTCACGCTTGTTAAAATGACTTTGCCATTTGACATGATCTCATGGCGAGGAGTTCCTCTTGTTTTTGGCTAATTTTTGGAATTTGTGGAGACTTCGGGATACGAACTATGAAGTACCTCCTTGTCATCCACAAAACAGCAGCACTCTGTACCAGTTATCCTTTGTTGCATGGTTTCATCTATCTTTTCATGTATTGTAGAGTCAGGGGACCAAAATCGTGCATGTTTATGCCCACGAGGAGCATGTTCAGTGATGTAGTTCTTGTAAATACCTAAGCGTTGCATATGCAAACAGTTTTGACTGCTGTTAAGATTAACTGGGAATCCTGATGCAAAGAAAAGGAAGGAGCCCTCAATGAAATAGTGATTTTAATTCTGAGTTGAGCTCTATCTTTAGGTGGGTTTGTTCGATTTGGGCATCTGTGTATGATCAAAATATACGCTTACAAGCTAGTTTTTATATTTCTGGTGGCAGATGAGAGGACATCAGCCAAGATGAAAGAGGTGATTTGGAAAAATCAGTTTGAAAACATATCTTTGCACAGTTTCTTTTGATTGGATGAACCTCTCGACATATCCCATGCGCAAGCCAATTTCAACCGTGCATTCATTGGGTTGTCCCATATCCATTTGACACCTTACAGAGTCTTCAAACTTACTATAGAGATTTGATTTGCCTCCTGGTAGTAATATGAGCCCATGAACTTATATTTGCTGTTCAAGTTTTAGATTCTCCCAAAACAACGACTTTCACTTATGATAGAATATAAAAAATTTATCTCGTGTTTTGTTTTCATTTAGAAGAAAAAAATGCCTTCTTGAAGTTAAAGCTCAGACTGCATATAGCAAATCAACCGCATTAAGGCTCGCCCTTAGGGTACCGCAATCTAGGTGACGTCTACGTAGTCTCTACGTGTTTACGTTTTTGGGTCAAGTCTATGTATTTACTCTTAAGTAAATGGATTCGATCTCGTTGTAGGTTTCTTTCCATGTGAATCTTTACTTTACAAACCGACAAAATCACCATATTCAATACTGAATCTCCGTGTATTAAACTGTCCATGAAGCAGAAGTCTTGCTATTATGCAGAGCTATAGATCTTCCACTGGAATTGTCGCTTATCTAGGAATCCTGGGGTTATCGTCGTGATACTGTTATTTTGAATACTGTGTATGATCCCCAAAAGTTCTCTGTCACTCTTGCTTGAAAGTTGAATACCATGAATTGTTTGCATGTGCTAGATCATAAGGAGCGATGGACCCTAATGCAGGTTCTCATAGTCATCAATTCACACCATCAGAAGCCGTCCGGAAAATCAACATTTTCAGGCAAGAGTGACGGAGAATTTTGGTGTTCAACGCAACATTGAAGCGGTCCTAGCGCTTCCTATACCTTTTTCGAATGGTAGCCTCTAGACTTGACGAACATCTTGTGAAGATTAATGATATTTTACCATGACGCTTCACCTTCTCTTGATCAATTTTGACAAATAAAGCAAGTGTAGCAATCCAGCCGGTTTTGCAGCATGATATAATGAATCATTTGAAACTACAATGGATTAAACATTGGATAATCTCCAAACATCTCATGCGACCAATACGATGCTTATTAAGAAAGTAATGGATGTGGTGTGTGCACTGATTTGTCCAAGCAAATGAAGCAATACAAACACCCGTATAAACAAGAGGACCCTCCTTTTCAAGAACTAAGCCATCCCGATAGAGCCAATGCTCCTGAATATCTATGGATATTTGACTATACATTCCGTGACCGAGGCATTACGTGACGTGGCTCAAGATCCAAAAATCCACGATCTTTCTATGACATGAGTCAAGATCCAAAAACTCATGATCTTTTCTCTGCTTCTTTCTTTGGCTAATCTCACCACCGTTTCGCTTGGCCTATCAGTATATGTTGAGACGATCCACCATGAACATCCTTTACCCTTTGATGACTTTGTCATCGTCGTTCTTGTCAAGATCGATCATGTAATGCTTCTAGAACCAATGTTTCTTCCATGCTCTCTCCACCATCAAGTCCATCGGCATGCCCTTTGTCTCGGGCAAGAGGAACAATGTAAAGAGCCCCATGAATAGGATCCACACGGTGAAGAAGAAGAAGATGCCGGCCTTCATGTGGCATAGCATTGATAGGAAGGCCTGTGCTATAATGAAGGTTCAGAGCGTGTTCAAGCCCACCACACAAGCAAAACCAGCCCTCCTCCTCTCTAGAGGGAAGGTCTCGAGCGGAATCAGCCACCAAAGCAGACCCCATGACCATGCGAATCCCATCACATACATGCACACCAGCACCACCAGAACTATTGCCTCGGTAGATTTCAGAGGCCCTGCTGGTTTAAGGTGTAGTGGCAAGAGTAATCTTATCTCAGTGTGCAACAAGAAAGATAATTTTGTGAATTAGAAAGTATCAACGCATCAGGTCAACCTCTCTCCTTCTAATCGGATATATTTATGCAAGTTCAAAGTGATTTTGTGTCGATCGCAATGGCAGAAACATGGGAAGACAATTTTGAATTACCGGAGTTATGAACATTTGGACACAATTTTGTGTCGATCCCTGCTCGGGTCCTTTGGGTTGCTGGCCTTCTGCCCCCTTTTGTTTACTCCTTTGGAGCTGTTTGTTCTGTCTTGCTGGTGTCTTGGGTTTCTTGGTTTTGCTTTCTCGGCGTTTCCGCTGTGTGCTGCTTCTTGGTCCTGCTGCGCTCCCGGGCTGCCCCCACCGGCTGTTCGATGCTCTGACATCAGTCCACTACTTTGCTATCCTCGTGGATCCAATCTGGAGGGTCATCGAGAGCGTCATGGCTGCTGTCCTGCTGGGAGCTGTGCACGGCCATGGATCTGATGCTGCCATGTTCAGGCGGGGATTATTACTGCTGCAGTCTCCTCCTTTGCTGGTCCACTTCTATAGCTGGAAGGTCGGCGCACGGCGGGATTGCCTCTGGCCCTGCTGCTGGCTTTTGCAGCCCAACCTCCTGGCTTTGAATGCCAGTTTGCGGATGCAGCCTTAGGCGGGAGGGATTTCTGCTGGTTCTTGGAGTTCCTTTCTGTATTTTGGAGCTCTGGCTGGTTCTTTCTGTTTTAGCCGGGTCCTTTGTTGTTTCAGCCTCTTCCGGCTGTTGTCTTGTGTCTGTATTTTTGTTTGGCCTGAAACCCTTGCACCCTTGGGGAGTAACCCTGGGTGGGTACGGGGCCTGTGTCTGGTTTTTTGTGCATGCGCTATGATTAGCCTTTATATATTCTTACGTTACCAAAAAAAAAAAAAAATTTGGTCACAAGCCTCAACGAGCAACACCCTCCGGCCAGCCTTGTCCAACGTGAAAATTGACACTAACGTGCTGCCATGAGCTAATTCAAATAGAAACAAAGGCAACACTTGATTACCAAACCCTACACCACAGCCAAGTATGATTCTACCAAAGACGACCATTGCAAGGTTGATGTCACCGACTTGGAGTGCAGCCCACCCAACGAAGAAGAAGGACCCAATCTGCAACGTCGTCCTTCTGCTGAATTTGGAGCAAATATTTGAGGCAACTATGCACAGCGAAAACGTGAGCAACTAGAGATACTCGTTGTCGTATTTATAGTAGTTGTCCTCGTGGGCACGCTTCTTTTTCCCGTGCTCGGCTGGGAAGAATTTTATCAAGAAGTCATCCATGGAAGTCACTCCACCTGAACGCAAATAAATCCACGTAAACATTGTGAAAAGTGAGAAATTATACAATGACCAATACATTTCGTGTTTAGAGATAAAAGGCTCACGAGTCAAAATGCAATATAAACTAGCCTATACTACAAGGCGAAAATGTGATATGATCTTTTCTCTTTCAAAATAGAAAAGACAAACACTATCTTTGCACCATATCAATTTTACAAAAAAAATCATATTAAATAGAATAAGTTTCTCCTACCCGAAATTTCAATGTCATATCCAAATAACAACCCTCCAAAGGCCAAGATGATTACACACAAAATGATGAAGAAAGTCATCTTCCCGTCATGCTCAGGCACGTGGCCACCATGGCTCATGATGAAAAATAGGTGTTTTCTCTATCTTTCTTTTTGGTTGAAAAAAAAGGGAGGGTTAATACCATGAAAAACCTCAAATTGGTACTCTCGTGACAAATTAACGCAAACTTTTTTTTTACCAAGAAAAACCTCAAACTAGTATACTTGTGACAAATTTAACCCAAACTATTTTTTTGATCTCAAAAAACCCCCCAAATTGGTACACTTGTGACAAATTTA
Organism: Psidium guajava; assembly: GCA_016432845.1. NCBI lineage: Eukaryota > Viridiplantae > Streptophyta > Magnoliopsida > Myrtales > Myrtaceae > Psidium > Psidium guajava. Next base: position 40,109,189 of record CM028228.1, read on the forward strand.
CCCCAAATTAATATATTTTTGAAAAATTTACTCTCTATTAATTTTTGTTAAATTTAACGTCGAATTGCTTAATTGGATGGCATGTGACACTTCACGGGTATACTAGTTTGGAATTTTTATCTTCTGTTTATCACGGGTTTATCAATTTAGAATTTTTTATGGTATTGATCCAATTTAACAAAGGGTAAATTTGTCATAGATGTGATAGTGTGGGGTTTTTTGTGATAAAAAAAATTATTTTTGGGTAAATTTGTCACAAATGTACCAATTTATGGTTTTTTATGGTAAAAAAAAATAGTTTGGGGTAAATTTGTTACGAGCGTTCTAATTTATGGTTTTTTGTGGTTAAAAAAATAGTTTGGAATAAGATTGTCACAAGTGTACCAGTTTGGGATTTTTTGTGGTCAAAAAAATGGTTTTGAGGTAAATTTGTCGCGGGTGTACTAGTTTGGGGTTTTTCGTCGTATTAACCCAAAAAAAAAATTGAGGGCAAGATTGGGTGCTTTAATTTTTGTCTGAATATGAAATGTAAATGTGCATTGGATGAGGTATTTATAACACGTCAAGAAGGCCTAGAAAAGCTAAATGAAGTTCAAATGACAACTAATAGGATTGGATAATGAGCAATTTTGCTCTTAACGAAAATTGGATAGCGTCATCATCCCTTAAGTGCCGCAATTTTTGTAATTCATCCTCATCAAATTGACAAGATTTTGCAGGTTAGTTTCACTCTGGAGAAACTTAATCATGAGGAAGAGGATGAGGATGTTCCAAAAAAGTGCCAAAAATAGAAATTAATCATACATGAGAAGAAAAGATTGTATTGCTTTGATCATACTAAATCAAGATTGACACCAAAATGCACGCTCATCTTTGGTAGGAGGATTCCAGGAGATGAAAGAGTTCATCGTCTAATTAACCAATTAAGCACAAACTTGATTTAACCCTAAGTTAATATAAACAGAAATAAGGGGAAGAGTTTTTTTTTTTTTGGTTAATGTTCAATTCAAATTTGACTTGCAATTAAAGTGAAATAATGATGGTTTTGAATTTTTTTTTCTAATAGGTTTAAGTCCAGGAATTGCTGTTGCATCTTGTCATAACAGAGCCGACTTGTCAATATAAGTCCGTAACTGACTTAAGAAATAGTTGATGACTTGGGACAAGTTGATAGCTGATGGGAATAATGCTGGAAACTCAAATTATGTTTGGGTATTTGATATATAAGTTGATAACTTCAAAATGTCAATAAGCCATAGAAATAAAAGTTGTTACAAAAGCTGGTAATTCCAGAAGTGCACCAATAAGGTCGATTACATAAGAGTTGGCGAGTTTAAAACGTCAATAAGCTATGAAACAAAGATTGGTAAGTTGTTACAAAAGATAATAAACTTCATATCAGCAAATTAGACATTTATAAGTGCATCAAATAAGGATCGATAAGTTAAATCCAGTTAGTCACTCAATCAAAAAGTTGATAAGCTACTTCAGTATGGCTGGTAAATTCACATAAGAGTTGATAATTATGAAAGTTGGTTAACTTAACTAGAATAAAAATTAGTATAAATTAAAATGTTACTAAGTCACGCCAAATAAAAGCTGGTTAGTTACAAGGAACAATGATGTCGATGGTCCCTAACTTTTTATTTAATCTTCAATGTGGACTTTGAAATTTTTGTTCCATTTAGTTCTTGAACTACAAAAATATACCAACTATAGTCATATGCTAAAATTCTTAACTCCATATTCTATCTCATCTCTCTATCTCACTAATTTCTGCCCCCACCCTACCCCACCCCACGCCAACACTGCCCAACCTCCCCCCCTCCATAAAAAAAAAAAAGAGGGGATGAAGAATTAGAAAATACACAAAAGACGGCTTTGCACTTAATAGAAGCACTACAAAGGTTGAGGGATTATATTGAAACAAAAAAAAAATTAGAGACTATATTAGGCTAATAACACAAAAAGCCTCAAACTGGTACACCTATAACAAGTTTATCTAAAATTAATTTTTTTAACTACCAAAACACTTAAACCGGTATACGTATGACAAATTTACCGTTCTATTAGTTTCCATAAAATTGGGTTAGTCCCACGAAATACCCCAAAATAATATACCTATCTAATAATCCCAAATAGGTATACTGTTTAATTACCACGTGTCATCCAACTCAATAATTTGATTCTAAAATTTGACAAAAATTAACATTTGGTAAATTTGTTACGGGTCTACTAGTTTGGCATTTTTTATGGGAAAAAAATTAGTTTGAGGTAAATTTGTCAAAAGACGTACTAATTTGAGGTTTTATGGTAAACACTTAATTCAGTGCCAAAAATATCAAATGACATAATTACCTATTCTAAAAGCACAAATACAGCCATAAATTGAATAAAGGATAAAGTAATAAAGCATATGGCATTTTGTCATTGGGATTTAGATATTGCTCCTCGGCATAATGACATAAATGGTCCTAAATTTTTCCTGAATGTGCAATAAAATCCCTAACTTTTAATTTGACCAATATGGTCCCCGAACTTTAACCCAATACACAATGTTGTCCCTAAACTTGAATCAATAGAAGGATTACATTGAATATCTTCATACAGTTTAGAGACTATATTGGTTAAATTAAAAGTCCAAGGATATGTTGCACATTGAGTTAAATTTGAGAGATAATATTGGTCAAATTAAATGTCCAGGGATTACATTCCACATTGGTCAAAGTTTATGGATCATTTTTATCATTATTCCTTACTCTCTTTTAACTTGCTTGCTTCAGTGAGCCTAAATAGTTGAAATACATTATTAGAATTGGAATAGACAAAAAGGAAACTCTTGTGGTAACCAAATATTTGAAGCTACATACACTTTTCTAGTAATTAATTGTTAGTAAAATTTAAAAGATGAAAACAGGGGAATTATTAATTCTCGATTATTGCAGTAACAACGTTCAATTCCATGAACCAATATCAAATTTTTCTCTAATCATTCTCTAGTACCAATAGCATTCGAAAGATTTTCCTTTTTGTCTATTCCCAGTCCATTTATGTACTTCAATAATTTGGGCTTGCTAAAATAGGCAAGTTAAAAGAGCAATATCTAAATCCCACTGTCAAAATGGCATATTCTTTATTGATTTATCCTCAATTCAATTTATGGTAGTATTTGTGATTTTAGAACGCATAATTCTGACATTTAATATTTTAGGTATTGAACTAAATGACATATTTTTCTTGCTGGATCTGGCTTTGACAATGCTACCCCTGGAACGAGTTTATATGTGGGGCAATTTTTCCTAATATCATCCTCCTTGATCTTATTTTCATGGGCCCAAAAAGGGTATTACGGAAATTCTTTATAAAGGAAAAAACGAGAAAATAATAAAAAGGAAAACTCTTGCGTTCCCTCGCAAAAATCCATCGTTCGAAACGGCTCCCCAGAAAAGACAGTTTTTGCTGCTTACTCCACATTTGTTCAGGTCTTAAACTCTTGCCCTCTGCATGACACCCAAGAGAGACCCTCTGGATCCTTTAAGCCCCAGTCTTCTTCTCCTTTAAAATCCAGCTCTTGTCTAGAAAGATTTTCACTTTCTCGAGATTTCTTGGCCCCTTTTGTCGTTGGTCGATTGTCCTGGAAAAGTAAAATGAGGTGGGAAAGAGTCCTGTCGCCTAAAGCCCAGGAAGCAGAGCAGGGCAGAGAAGAGGCGGGTGGCCCTGGAAAGAGGTGGGGCCACACTTGCAACGCGGTCAAAGGAGGGAGGTTTCTCTACGTGTTCGGTGGCTTTGGCAAAGACAACTGCCAGACCAACCAAGTTCACGTCTTTGACACTGGTGGGTCTTCGAGTTTATCTCCGGGGAAATTCTGGATTTCCTTCAAAGTTGCATTTTTTTCTGAGAATGTCTCGATTTAGGTTGCTATTGTTTGCTTGGTGCTGAGAGAAAGATTGGTTCTTTTCATTTCTTTATTCGTTTTCTGCCTAATGGTGTTTTTGGTGCAACTTTGCTTGTTGGGATTTTTTTTTTCTTCGGTTGTAAGTCGCTGTTGCCTTTTGTTTGTTGTTGAGTTTCATTATAATCAATGGCTTGGCTCTTTTGTCGCGATTTGTGGCTAGTATTGTGCATTGAATGTGTGGGATGGAAGAGAATTTTTCATGATGTTCTCTGTCCAGTGATTGTAATATATGGCACGGCTATGACTGATCTTTTCCTGTACTTCTTTCATCGTGAACAATTACTGGAGCTGTTCTCGACTTTCTCCCTATTTGCATTCTGCTGATATTTATATCTACAGCTGGAATTTCATAAGGGATCGCTTTTGGTGAACTTCCAACTTCTGTGGACTTCTAATTTTTTGTCTTCATCTTGTGTTCCATTGGAGCTTAGCAAGTATAGCATGTGGAAGTCGTTGAACTATGAAAGGCGATTTCGTTTACCAAAGTCTTAATTGATAATTAATTTTATCCCACTCACAGTGGAGCAAACATGGAGCGAACCCACAGTAGAAGGCACACCACCAGCTCCAAGGGACAGCCATAGCTGTACTAATGTTGGTGACAATTTGTTTGTGTTTGGTGGGACGGATGGGATGAACCTTCTCAGGGATTTGCATATACTAGACACTTGTGAGTTACATTTACTGTCTTGTTTTCCCCTGATGTAGCCATACAGCTTTTTTGAATAATAATCTGCTTATCTTTTCATTATACTTGCAATAGCAGAACTCAGGTTCTGAATGTAATTCGTGAATATGTTTTGTAGCTTCTCATACATGGATATCACCCATTATAAGTGGGGAGGGACCGCAGGCAAGGGAGGGTCATAGTGCAGCACTTGTGGGTAAAAGGCTGTTCATATTTGGTGGGTATGGAAAATCACCTGCTGATGATGATGAAGTATATTATAATGATCTCTTCATGTTGAACACAGGTACAGTCTTTTTTAAATTCAACAATTTCCATGAATGTTGTGTCCTCCAACTTCTCAAAATACTATACCTCTAGCATGCTCTTCGTTACTACTGCTCGTCAAATATTGACCGTTTAGATTGCAGAGTTCAGTATTGTATTTTCTTTGGGTAGAGAAACATGCTAGTTCATGCATTTCCTTCTTATAATCTATAGAGACATTCGTATGGGAAAAGGCTGTGACAACTGGTATCCCACCATCACCACGTGAGAGCCATAGCTGCTCAACTTGGAAGAACAAAATGATTGTGATTGCTGGTGAAGATGAACATGATAAACATTTTTCTGATGTCCATATTCTTGATACAGGTTTCCTGTCGTTTATTAGTTCAACTGAATAGTCATAGTTTGTTTTTTTTCTCTCCACGAGTGTCCTCTTTTCACTACTCTATGGCCTTACTGTATTTTGTTAGATACCCTGATGTGGATGAAACTGAATACCACCCGCCACAGGCTACCCCCTCGTGCTGGACATTCAACTGTTACTTTTGGGAAGATTGTGTTTGTTTATGGGGGATACACAGAGGCCCAAAAGCTATATGATGACCTGTATATGCTTGATGTTGGTAAGTACATTTTGCTCTGTACATGCTTTCTGAATGTCTGCCATAGAGATCACACAGATATATGCATTTTCACTGAAATGCACTGATGTCTGACATAAATTGCTAGTAGTCACATTCTTACTGGCTTTTTTAGATGAAGCTCGTGTTAGGTGTTGTTTGTTGATTGCAGTTATATATCTATAGTATATTTCTTTCCTTTTGGGATGCAAGCATTTCGTTGGAGTGTTAGATGAACTGCTGTTTCAAGAACTGGGCCTTTTTTCAACCAAAAAAAAAAAAAAAAAGAACTGGGCCTTTTCCTCATATCCATTGATTGGTTAACTTCGTTTAACCATAAGATGGAATTTGGAAACTAAAGTTTGACCTGATCATATATTGCTTAGAATTTTTTCCCATTCCTTTGTTGCCTTGAAAAAGAAAGCAAAGCAGCGTAAGCTTGCTTTTTTGTTCCTTCTTGACCCAACTCTTTTGCTTGACTGTTACCATGATTTTGCAGAATCTGCTATATGGTCCCAGGTGACTGCTGCAGGTGCTGGACCTTCTGCCAGATTTTCCATGGCTGGGGACTGTCTGGATCCAGTTCGGAGTGGGGTTCTTGTCTTTGTGGGTGGTTGCAATAGAAGTCTTGAAGCACTTGACGATATCTACTACTTGCACACAGGTTCAAATTATATTTGTGGACTTCTTTTGGTAGTTCATGTTGGTTTTCAGAACCCAAGATATGTACCTGAGTCAATTCCTATTCCATTTCTAGGACTCATTGGGGAACACAAGCAAAGGCTAGAGAAGCTACCCTTGAGGAAGAAACTGAAGCTGAAGTGCCAAGAACAAAATTTGACTCTAGGTCATGGTAAAGCTTTGGTGCAATTTGGTGTAACCTCAAGCTCATATCAGCCTGTGCCGCTATCAATCTGTGGTCAGCCAGGTGAGGACCTGATATGTGTTTACTTCTTGGTCTTCGACTTCGTATTATCCCATTATTCCTTCCTGCAGTAATGATTTATGAGATCATATCTGACCTCATTTCAAATGTTATCCAAAGTCAAATTCTTCCCCAAGGCACTTCCCAAGATAAAAAAACGATAACTAAATAGATAATTAAATTTCTTCCATACCAATCTCCGTTCTCCTCTTTTTTCATCACCATTCTCGTCTTTTTTCATGCACCAGTGATAAGATACATGGTTTTGTTAATGACTATTTTACAAATTCAATACCCTAAGGGTTCAACTTTGCATCCACTACGATATGGAAAAAAGTCAGACGCTTCCTACAACTCCCTATTGTTGATGTTTCCAATTATTTCAGCATCCCAAATGATCTTACCATTTACCCAACTCATACAAGATTGAACAATCACTTTGTTGCTGGTCATTTTGAATAGGCTACGAAACTGGTCATTTCGAATAGGCTATGAAGCTGTCTTTAAAGTGCTTGATGAGCACGAATCATAATGCCAAAATAGAATAGAACTCCCACTAAGCAATGAATATAATATTTTTCATGGAAGAATCTTAGTATTGCATTTCTATTTTCAAACTCCAACCCCATGTAGACCCCTCCCATAATTTGAGATACATCCTTTCTGCATTGTGCATATTTTGCTGTTATGACTTGTCTGAGTTGTTTCCGATGGAGTTATTGCCATTTAAATGTTTCCAAAGCCATCTGCAGACAAAGCATTGTTACAACAGGACCAAGAACATTCTCTTATAGGATATTTTGTCACTTTTAGTTTTTTTAAACATACCATTTGTCATTGAGGTAATGTAATAAGAACTTGTTTGTAGGAACAATTTTTTAAAGCAAAGTATGACATCGTTGAGTTCTCAAACTTGTTTGGTATCCTAGTTATGATTGTAACATATGTTGCTAATATGTGGGCATAAATTGTGGATCTGAATATGAAATTCTCACCATGGAAATAGAGTTAGGTTTTTGGAAAGCATAATCACTAGCGTGCAAAGATAATTCTACCATATGTTAGGATTTACTATGATATTAGGTTTCTTGTGTGAAGATTTTACCTAGATCTTGGTTCACTATGAGTCATGGCATGGTAAAGAGGATGAGTATGTTGCCTGTCAATAAACTGCATTTAAGGACTAGGGTTAGTTGATCTGCGATTTGGGTAGTAGAACGTTTTAAAGTAGTCATTTGGGGAAGGTAACAATCTTCTGTAGTTACATATGCTTTATATCATGTTCATGTAATATCTCTTAGTTGAATGAGTATAAGGTGGGATTGATTGGATTCCCAATTCTGGCTACCTGGATTGTAAGAGTAATTGGATTAGAAAGATCAAACCAATATCACCGTTCATGCATGCTGCCTTACCCCTAGTTTTTAGAAAGGCTATTTTCGTGATTCTAACCCCGTTACCATAGGTTGTAATGGAGTAACCTCTTACTGCTGCAGTAAGGCTTACCCTTAGGGTGCCATGATCTAGGAGACATCTCTGTATTTGTTACGCATTTGCCTTTTGGCCAAATCTATCAATTTACTTTAAGTAAATAGATTTGATCTCATTCGAGGTTTCTTTCCATGTAAATCTTTATTTTATAAACTGGCAGAATCACCATATTCAACATAAAATCACCATATTCAATACAAAATCAGAAAATTTTCTTCAAAAATATCTAGGGAGATTTCCGTTTCGCCGAAGATTTTGTCAAGTAATTAAAATGTCCATGAAGCAGAAGCCAAGTGCCAGTTTTACATTTTTTTCCTTGGTACTATATACAGAGATTGATCTGTCATTGGAGTTTTCACTTATCTAGAGATTGTGGGATTATAGCCATGACATAGTTATTTGCAAATGGTGTACGATCACCAAAGCTCTCTGTCATTCTTGCTTGAAATATTTGTTCACCTTGGTGAGTTCTTGTTGCTTGGTATGACCACCTGCGTTAGAGTCCACAGACCACTTGTTTCCCCCAACTTCTTCAAAACGCACCATGAACTGAATTGCTAATCAACAGACCTTTGTCCGAGGATTTTGTCAAGTAAGTAATGTCCGTGAAGTAGAAGCCAAGTGCCTGTGTTACATGTTTTCGACTGCTATTAATATTAGATACAGATATAGATGCCTCACTGGAGATTCCACTTATCTAGAAATGGTAGGATTTTGGTCGTGATACCATTTTTTCCTTTTTAAATGCTTGAATGTGCCTAATCATAAGGAGCTATGGACCTTTAACGCAGGTGCTCAAAGTAATCCAGATAAGCAATTGGTACCTGTCCAAGGTGAACAAATATTTCAGGGGAGAGTGATGAAGGTTTTTGGTGATCAATGCACCATTGAAACTATCATAGATGGAGAACCTCTCCATGGGATTTTGTTTTCTAGTAAGCCTAGCACGCTTCCTATACATTTTTCAAGCTCCAGCAGGTGAGTCACTTGTTTTTCGCATTTAGCGGCTCCATTTTAACAAATGTCAGTTTCATTCCGATTCTCTTTTATTGTAGCAGGACAAGAACTTCTGGAGATTCGATTAGCGGTATGCCAAACGGAGGTTGACATGATTGTATGATCCTTACGTGTGACGTATGCATACAGAGGTTGATATGATTGGAGTTCTGTTATTTAGATTATTTTATATGATCATCTGATGGACCCCAACTTGCCTTAGCTGGAGAAGGATAGGTATCTTGCTGTGGGGTTTTGACTTTAATTTTTGGTTTCAAGTCTTGGCTGTAGCTAATTGACATTTATTTAGTATTGTAAGTTTTAACTCTGAAGATCGGTGTCTGTGGTTTTCACAACAATCTCACATTTGAAGGGTAATGTTCATATTCTCACTGAGGACAGGTGAAGAAGCTTGGAGAAGCAGCTTCCTTTTTTCCCTATTCTTCTCTACTTAAAGGTTGGTTATTGCATAGATTTTGATGAGTTGGACCAAAGTTCAGATGCAGCAGCAGGGAGCTCACTCCAAATTGAAATATTCTAGACCTCCCTAATAAGACGATCAAGTTGGCATGTTAATAACTTACAATGCCTTTATGTGATTCTGTTGCTGGAAGAGATGAAGGAAAAGCAACCAAACCTGATTTTTCTATTTAATGCGGAATGTAATTCTGTGTTTTATAGCTCTGTTTGGGCACTCATAGTCATCAAAATGTGATATTGACGGTTGGGTTGTTTTTGGCTAATCTGTGAAACTTTCGAAAACTTTGGGATACAATCTACAAAGTAACCCCTTGTCATCCAGATAGACAGTCGCAATTTGTTGCAGTTTCTTAATATCTTGTCGTTGTTGCATGGCTTCATCTGTCTTTTCGATGTATCATGGAGTCGGAGGACCAAAATTGTGCATGTGTATACCCGTAAGTAGCAAGTTCCATCCTTGAGAGATGCATATGTAAACACTTCTACTGTGATCCAGATCGACTGGCAATCCCGCGCCTTCGATGAAATAGTGATCTTGTTTTGAATGGAGCTCCATCTTTTGTTGGATTTGTTCGATATGGGAATCTGTGTGTGATCTAATATCTGCTTACGAGCTAGTTGTTATTGCCAATTTCAAAGAAGAAAAGTAGTTTTTGTCTATTTCTTATTGCTTATCATTTTTACAGCAAATATCACATAAAAATAGTGTCTAGGACAGCTATACAATATAAAGAAAATAAAGTAGCAAAAAGAAAATATTTCCTACGCCCTAATTCTGAGGATTTAGAAATAAATGAAAACAAAATAATAACATATCCCAAGATTTTCTCCTAATTTTTCGACACTCTCTCAAGTCATTGCATAAATATCTATCATACCCAACTTGCTAATGAGAGACATGAAGTTAGGTCCGAAAAATTACTATGTATGAATGTCGGCCATTTGTTGTATTGTTGGCACAAATGGCTTACAAATAGCTCCTGCATCAATCTTTTCTTTGATAAAGTGAGTGTCGATTTTAACATGCTTAGTGTTGTCATGTTGCATTGGATTATGTGCAATGTTGATTGTAGCTTTGTTGTCATGGTATAGCTTCATAGGCATTTTCATTGGTACTCGAAGTTCTTCTAGTGCTCGTGTTAGCCACAACGTCTCACACAGATCCCATGGACCGTTGGTTGGTAATCTACATCTGCATTGCTTCGTGTCATCACATTCTACTTCTTACTTAGCCAAATAACCAAGTTCCCCCATATATATGTACAAAATCCTGAAGACCTTCTATTAGTAATTGACCCTTCGTAGGCATTTCAATTGGCACTCAAAGTTATTTTAGTACTCATGTTAGCCACAACATCTCACAGATCCCGTGAGCCGTTGCTTGGTATTCTACATCTCCAGTGTTTCGTGCCACCACATTCTACTTCTTACTTAGCCAAGTAAACAAGTTCCCCCATATACATGTACAAAATCCTGAAGACCTTCTATTGGTAATTGACCATGCCTAGTTTGCATCTGTTTATGCTTGAAGTTCTTGTTGAGTAGACTTTTTGAATAGCAGACTTTTCCAGGTGTGCTCTTTAGCTATCTCGAGATCTTATACATAGACTCAAGATGTTTTTTCTAGGGAGAGGGCATAAATTGCCTTACCATACTTACAACAAAGGCAATACATGGTCGAATATGTGATAGACAGATCAATTTCCTTACCAGCTTTTGGTATCTCGATGTATTAAGAGGAACCTCATTTTTGCCATATCCAAGTTTCTGATTAGGATCTATTAGAGTTAATGCAGGTCTACAACCACTCATTCTAGTCTCTTTTAGAAGATTTAGAGCATATTTCCTTTGCAAGACTACGATTCTCTTTTTCCATTGTGCTGCCTACATTCCAAGGAAATACTTTAGAACTCCTAAATCCTTGATCTCAAACTCTAAAGCTAGACATTTTTTCAACCTGCTCATCTTGGCAATATCATTTTCGATGAGACTATGGTCATCCACATACACTATCAGAATTGTAACCTTCCCATCACATGAATACTTTACAAACATGGTATGATCATCTTGTCCTTGAACATATCCTTGTTTCTAGACTAATTGAGCGATCTTCTCAAACCAAGTCCTTCGTAACTATTTCAGTCCATATAATGACTTCTTCAATCTATAAATCTTTGATCCAAACTTTCTATCAAAGCCAAGGGGGAAATCCATGTATAATTCCTCCTCCAAATCTCCATTCAAAAATGCCTTCTTCACATCTAGTTGTCGCAGAGGCCAGTCAAGGTTGGCTATAAATGATAAAAGCACTCTGATCCAGTATAGTTTTGCAACTACAGCGAAAGTTTCAAAGTAATCAATCCCATAGGTCTAGGTGAATCCTTTGGCAACCAACCGAACTTTGTACCTGTCAAGGAATCATTTAGATCTTTATTGGTTGTGAATACCCACTTGGATCCAGTTGTAGTCTTTCCCTTGGGTAAATCCATAATATCCAACCTTCCACTTTTTTCCAAAGCTTTCATCTCCTCAAGAATTGCTTCCTTCCACTTCAGAACCTATAGAGCATCCTACATAGTTTTTGGAATCTCCACACAAGATAAGGTTGAGGTAAAGTCACACAAATTTGGGTAATATTTATAAGACACATAATGAGACTAGGATGTGTGATACAAGACCTAACTCCTTTTCGGATAGCAATAGGTATGCCAAATTTATCAGTAGAATCTTTTTTTTTTTACTACTATTAGATTTGATAGATTGAGTTGGAACATTACTTGATGATTATATTGAATTCTGGTCATGCCCAAGCTCAGAATCATGGCACCTTAAGAGAGCAGGAGACTGATTTTTTTGAGTTTTGTTTCTCCTCATATATACTAGAGTATAGGATGGGAGCTCAGTATTCTTGGTACAAGTTTCGCATCTGTTATGCTCGCTAGTAAGATGAGATGCCAAAATAGGAGGAACTGAATTTTCATTATCTAAAAAGCTTGGTTCAAAATCAAGTATAAGTGTTGTGGGAATAGGATTTTAGGAAGAAGATTTTCAAGTTCTACAAGATGAAAAGACTTGATGATGGTGTTGTGCAAATTTGTAACCTCCCCCCCCCCCAAAAAAAACCTCCATAATGAGATGAACTAAAAAAAAGCATCAATTCAAAAAAGGTGACATTCATTGTGACAAACATTTTTTTTTTTGGAGATTGGGTCAAAGAATTTTTGGTTAGGTTTGTAACCAACAAATAGACGTTGTTTTGCTCTATGATCAAGTTTTCCCCGATTTTTTTTTCATGGATGTGGACAAAGGAGGTACAACCAAATAGTTTTAGGGGTCTGGCTAAAGCAAGTCTAGGGCGTGTGTGACAACACTTCTTGGGTAGTGCTTCTGGAGTAGAAATCCATTTGGTTACGTAACTTTATTTTTCTACTAGAGTATTTTTTTTTTACTCTAGAAATAGTTTTGGAACCACTTGAAGAAAGTAAAAAAAAAAAATACTTCTCTCCAAAACTAGAAAATCAACTTCTACTCAAAAGTAGAAGTGTTGACATGCGCACCCCCTAGAGGTATGTAGGAACTTTAGTTGTGTAGAGTAGAGCATTACTAACTTCTAAAATGTGCTCATTATTCGTTCTACCACCCCATTTTTTTAAGGGATGTATGTCATGGCAAGAACTTTGATACACAATTCCTTTTCCAAGAAAACCATCCCAAAATTTTATTGAAATATTCTTTCCTGTAAATCTATCACTCCTAAAAATCTGGATTTCTACTTAGAACTGTATTGTATCACGGTGCAGTTTTTTTTTTATAGAAAGAATCCCTACCTTAAATTTTCTTTTTAACAAGTACACCAACTCACCCTTATATGATCATCAATAAATGTAACAAATCATTTCTTTCTTGAGAGCATAGGATGGGCCCCAAACATCATTATGAATTAATGAGAATGGTTTTGACAGCTTATAGGTTTACGAGAGAAAATTGGTTCAATACGTTTGGCTAATTCAATGATATCACACTAGAATGAAGATGGATTTTTATTCAAAAATAACTTTGGAAACAAGAACTTTAAATATTGAAAATTCGAATGACCTAGCCTATAATGCCATAATAGAATAGCATCATCCTTACAAGTGATAACAGATTCGAAATAGCTACCCTGAACTTGTCTACTTGAGCTTCTTCCATCTTCGAAGAAATAGCCTTCCACTCTCTCTAGCAATGCCAATTGTCCTCCCTGAGGTCGAGTCTTGAAACTTATAATGAGATTAGAAAAAATTAGCTCGACACTTTTCATTGGAGGCAATTTTACTAATGGAGAGCAACTTAGAATATAGCTTTAGCACATGAGCAAAAGGATTCACAATTTTGGCGACCTAGATAGTAGGGGTGAGCAAAATAACCACGATCCAACTAAACCGGACTCGACCGTACCCAACCGGCTGATTTTGGATCATAATCAGTGGATACGGTTCGGTTTTCGATTTCAATTTTCTAGAACCGATAGGTATTGGTTCGGTTTCCGATTTCGGATGGAAACCATCCAACCGGTGCAACAGATTCAATTTTTATATAATATAAATGGGCAATTTTTCAAAAATGAAATCATCTCTTAAAGGTCCAATCCACCATTCCAAAAAAAAAAAAACCAGACTTGGAAAATGAAAAATAAAAAAGAAGAAGACTCTACCCTAATATGATAATATCTACTCTCTTCGCTCAACTTATGAAAAAAAAGCCCTAATTGTACGTTTGCTTTTTGTCCATTTCTCAGGTATGGTAAATTGGGAAGAAGGCATGATATGTCAATACTCGCACGAGTTTCTTCATACGTTAGTTTCTTCTGTAGTCTTTTATTTTTTGTACAAACTCAAGAACTTTCTTTAGTTTTTAGTGTTAGGTTAGCTTTATATAAATTAGTCAAATGTATAGCTTTTATTGAGCCATATTTGTGAGATTAATATTCAATTTCGTTTTTTTATAGAATGAGCGGGTGACATTAAACTATTATTGGGATCCAACCGGGAACCGAACCGGACCAGTGGTTTGGTTTTCGGGTGGTTCAATGGAACAAATAGGTGGTTCACGGTTCGCATTTTACGGAATCGGTACCTAGGGCGGTTCTCAGTTCTAGGGTGAAACCATCCATCATATAAACCGACTACCCCTACTAGATAGTAAGAATACATAAATGAGGATGATCATACCAATATCACGGTTCATGTATGGTGCCATACCCATAGTTTCTAAAGAGGCTATTTTCGTGACTCGAACGTGTAACCATAGGTCACAATGGAGTAATCTTTTGCCCCTGCACTAAGTCTCACCTTTAGGGTACCACGATCTAGGTGACGTCTACGTATTTGCCACACATTTACTCTTTTTTTTTTGGTCAAATCTATGTATTTATTTTAGGTAAATGGATTTGATCTCATTGTAGATTTCTTTCCATTTAAATTTTTATTTCATAAACTGACAAAATCACCATATTCAATACAAAGCTAGGAAATTTTCTACAAAGCTGTCGAGAGATTTCCATGCGGCTGTAAATTTTGTCGAGTAATAAAGTCCATGAAGCAGAAGCCAAGTGCCTATTGTACATGTTCCCCCTGGCTATTATATATAGCTAGCTATAGATCTCCCACTGGACTTCTCATTTATTCAGGAATCGTGGGATTATGGTCCTAATACTGTTTTTATGAATCGCTCGTATGTGCAAATCATAAGTTGCTATGGACTCTATTGCTGGTTCTCATAGTTATCCATTCACATAATCAGAAGCCATCCTAGGCAAATCAGCACTTGAAGCGAGGGTGACAGAGAAGTTTGGAAATCAATACACCATCGATACTGTAATAGACGGAAAACCTCTCCATGGAATTTTATTTTCCAATGAGCCTAGCACTCTCCCTGTACTTGTTTTGAGCTCGAGCAAGTGAGTCTTTAGTTTTTCCCATTTATCTGATCGGTTTTACTTAACAAATGTTGGTTCAGTTCTGATTTCTATTCTCGTAGTAGGAAAATAACTTGTGGTGATTCAAGCACTGGTATGCCAAATGGTGATTATAATAGGGAGTCAAAGGCTTCTAGAATTATCCAGCCGGACTCATTTGAGGATGGGCAAGCTGATGATGTGCATGGAAAAGAAGCCTCTTCCCTGGAGGCCCATGCAGAACATACTGGTCCAGTTCCTATTTCTAATGTAACCCAACCTTCTGATGGCTCTGACCTGGACAAGGTCAGTCAACCTTGCAGTTCCAATGTTCTCTTGAACTTTTATCATAGATCTAGCTTTTGAAAGGCTGGAAATTCGCATAATAATCTGAGTCTTCTTACTTTGTTTGTTTTAGGATCTCTTAAACTTTTGTGCAACGATTGCTGATCTTTCTTAGTTTTTGAGGAGTTCTTATTGTTACTTTTTCGGTTTTGATCTGTTCTTTTTGCATTCCTGATGTTCTTGACCAGTTAAGTAAGAATTCTCTTAATTTCTTTTTAGGAAAAAGGAAAAGGAAAAGAGAACTCCATGTTCAATAGTGTTCAGTTTCAGAGAAAGATTATTATGTTCCCTTAACAAAGGATTATAAGGATATATATAAAAGCCTCTAAACAACAAAAGACCATTATACACTTATCCTGACAAACAGAAACCAAAATTTCGGATGTGGAATTAATCTATATCATCTTCTCCATGTAATGAATGCTTGTAGATGTTTACGCATTAAATATCCATGCGAAGGTTGACATGATTGGAGTCATGTTCTTTTGATTGTCGTAGATCAGCATCTGATGGACTGAACTTGCCTAGCTGGAGAAGCATAGGTATCTTGCTGTGTGTTTTGACTTTAATTTTGGGTTTTGAGTCTTGGCAGAAGCTAATTTACAAATATTAAACTTGGTATTTGAAATTTTAACTTTAAATAAAAGGAACATGCGAAAGTAAGTTACAATATCCCATTTGAAGGATAATGTTCAAGTTCTTAAGGAAAAGTACAAGCAAAGAAGCATTCCCTATTTTTCTCTACTTAAAGGGTGGTTATTAAGTAAATTTTGATGCCAATAGCAAGTTGGGCCAAAACTCGAATGCAGTAGCAGGGGGCAGACCCCCAACTGAAATAATCTAGACCTCCTAGATGCTACTGGAAGAGATGAAAGAAAAGCAACAGAATAAGAAATTAGTCTACCAAAAAGGATTTGGCAATTTTATGCAGAAAGTATGCATGTGTTTTTGAGCTTTCTTTGGGTGTTCATAGTCATTATAATGTGATATTGATCATGCGGTTATTTTCTGTTCTCTGATCTGCATTACGCATTATGTGCATTATGGGATTATCTCCCTGTGTATTTTGGTATTTGTCGTCCTCCTCAGGAACTTGCAAACCAAGAATCATCACTGCAGGCTTCTATGAACGCTAAAGATGATCAGAGGGTTGAAGCTCCAAATCTGAATGCGGAAATTCCAAAAGAATGTATCTCCATCAACCAAGGAATGACGTGATCTCACAAAACAAGAATGATATGTGTGGCTGATTATGATATGTTGCTCTTGTCGAGCTTCAAGTTTCTACAGCCGATCAAAGCATGAATCTCACCCCTGTGCTTGTGAAATAATAGTTTCTAGCAATAATTTACTCACAGGTCATAGAAATTTTGTTATGAAATATCTGAACGATGGCCGTGACATTATGTATAAAATATCTTACATGTATTGCATCGTCTACATCATTTATACGAATAATTCTGCCATATGTTTTCATTCTTGAACATGTCATACTTGTTAAAATGACTTTTCCATATGCCATGATCTCATGGCGAGGAGTTACTCTTGTTTTTGGCTAATCTTTGGAATTTGTGAAGACTTTGGGATACGAATTATGAAGTACCTCCTTGTCATCCAGACAACAGCAGCGTTCTGTTTCAGTTATCCTTTGTCGCATGGCCTCATCTATCTTTTCATGTATCGCGGAGTCGGGGGACCGAAATCGTGCATGTTTCTGCCCATGAGTAGCATGTTCAGTGATTTACCCTTTGTAAATGCCTAAGAGTTGCACATGCAAACAGTTTTGACTGCTGCTAAGATTAACAGGGAATCCTGATGCTAAGAAAAGAAAGGAGCCCTCAATGAAATAGTGATCTTAATTCTGAGCTGAGCTCTATCTTTACGTGGATATGTTCGATTTGGGCATCTGTGTATGATCTAAATATACGCTTACAAGCTAGTTTTCATATTTCTGATGGCAGGTGAGAGGACATCAGGCAAGATGAAAGAGGTGACTTGGCAAAGTCAGTTTGAAACAGGTTTTCGCACAGTTACTTTTGATTGGTTGAACCACTACCTGTTGACATATCCCATGCGCAAGCCAATTTCAACCGTACATTCATTGGGTTGTCCCATACGGAGTTTTCAAACTATCTATAGAGATCTGATTTTCCTCCTGACCTTCGCTTGATTAGTAATTGAAGTCTGACGTGCTATTATTTGCGAGTCTAGTTCATAGTGAATCTCTTGATGCAGCAACTTCTTGACTTCCACCCTGTGTGATCCTGATTATTCTGTCAGGTGATGAGACGTCAATGTTACTTGTTTATGAAAAAGTACCGAGCAATAACCATTGCCTGTGTTCTATTTATCTCGTCTTACTTGACGCCTGATGTATTTTGCTAACTTTTGATTGGCTTGCTACACCACGTCACCGCCATGTGGTGCATCCGATGCACAAAATACCATCTCATTTTTTGTGAGTATGGACTATTGAAGAATTGATGACTGTCTTGTTTATTTAGGTTGTTTGAGGTTGTTATAATAAGTTCTAAACTACTCAGCCGTAATGAGCTAAGACAAAAGATGATGTGTTGATGTTGGTATGGTAAAGGTGAACGTATGCCTAGTTTTAATGCAGGAACAAAATCGTGTAAGCCTCAATCGGAATGAGATTATTAACAGCAGATGATGTAAAAGACGTGATAATATTCAAAATTCATCCAACTTCAAGAAGAAACTCCTGCTAACTAATTGGTAGATCTTTCGGGATCTGGAGCATCAATTGCCATTGCCACCACTTTGAAACAGGGTAGCCCAAGGAAGATCTGCCACCAGGGGCCGCGCAGCCCTTAGTTAAAGGTCGGTCCTGTGCAAGAAATTTTTCTAGTTTTAGCAGTCTCATACAAGTAAAGAAACTGGAAGAAGGAATTAGAACCTTTGAAAAGTTTGCAAGCATTGCATTGATAGAACGTCAGAAGCCATGAGGGCGAAGATGGCTTTCACCGCTATTGGCGGTAAAAAGGGCAGAGCACCGCACCTTCAGATGCAAGCAATCACCCTGTAGCCAGGGCATTTCAACGATTGAAATGTGAAGCTATTCTTGATCAAGTGCGCAAGAAATTGGAGGATTTGGAGAACAATCCATCGATCAAGGTCGGTGCTGGGAGAGGCTTTGGGTTGTGATTCTGAAGTTCCGGGGGTGATGAATGTCAGAGTTTCGAAGCTTGTTGCCCTGCACTTTTGGCTCTCTTTGAGAGCTGCGTCCAAGACAGTGACCGGGATGGTTTCTCGACTTCGAAGTCAGCCGCCGGTGGTGGAAGTCCGTGGACTCCACCCAAGTGCTCCGATCTTGAGGGTTTGTGGATTAAATCCCCACGAATCTCTTCGAGGATTGCGTCAGCGACGGTGACTACAGCGGCTTCGTGACCTCGCCGGAGAACTCGGCCGCCAGCGGTGGACCACACACTCCAATCTCTATTGATCTAATCCGATTACTTTCAGTTCTTGTTAAACTGCATCGTACAAATACCCAAGCTAGAACGATCACACCTATGTCGTGGTTACGGCCATCCTTGTGGTAATATGGACCCATGAAATTATTTGTGGTTCAAGTTTTAGATTCTCCCAAAACAAGGACTTTCGCTTATGATGAAATATAAAAACAAAATTATCTCGTGTTTTGTTTTCATCGAGGAAGAAAAAAAAAGAAGCTTTCTTGAAGTAAAGCTCCAGACTTTAAATGGCAAATTGTCCGCATTAAGGCTCGCCCGTAGGGTATCGCAATCCAGGTGACGTCTACGTAGTGGCCGCGTCTTTACGTTTTTGGGTCAAATCTATATATTTTACTCTAAGTAAATGGATTCGATCTCACCGTAGGTTTCTTTCCATGTAAATCTTTACTTTACAAACCGACAAAATCACCGTATTCAATACCAAATCTCCATGTTCAACACAAAATCATGAAATTTTCCTCAAAATTGTCTATAGAGTTTGTCAAGTCATTAAAATGTCCATGAAGCAGAAGTCTTGCTACTAATACAGAGCTATAGATCTCCCACTGTTACTTTTGGGAAGCTTCTGTATGTTTATGGGGGATACACAGAGGCCCAAATGCTATATGATGACCTTTATATGCTTGATGTTGGTAAGGACTTTTTGCTCTGTATATGCTTTCTGAATGTCTTCCATAGAGATCACGTAGATATACATATTTTCACTGAAATGCAATGATGTCGGGGCATAAATTGCTAGTGGTTACATTCTTACTGACCTGTTTATGATGAAGCTTGTGTTAGTTAATATATTTCTGGGCAATGTTTGTTGATTGCGGTTATATGTCTAAAGTATATTTTCTTTCCTTTTGGGATGCAAGCATTTCGTTGGAGTGTTATATAAGTAATCCCAACTCTTTTGCTTGACTGTTTCCATGATTTTGCAGAATCTGCTATATGGTCCAAGGTGACTGCTGCAGGCGCTGGACCTTCTGCCAGATTTTCCATGGCGGGGGACTGTCTGGATCCAGTAAGGAGTGGGGTTCTTGTCTTTGTGGGTGGTTGCAATAGAAGTCTCGAGGCTCTTGACGATATCTACTACTTGCACACAGGTTCAAATTATATTTTGTGGGCTTTCTTTTGGTAGTTCATGTTGGTTTTCAGAACCCAAGTTGCGTACCTGAGTTAACTCCTATTTCATTTCTAGGACTTATTAGGGGACACAAGCAAAGGCTAGAGAGGCTACCCTTGAGGAAGAAATTGAAGCTGAAGTGCCAAGAACAAAATTTGACTCTGGGACATGATAAAGCTTTGGTGCAAGTTGGTGTAACCTCAAGCTCATATCAACCTGTGCCGCTGTCGATCTTTGGTCAGCCAGGTCAGGACCTGACATATGTTTTCTTCCATGTTCTTGGATGAGGTTTTGTTGGTGGGGGGAAAGAATGGCTGTGGATACATAACTCTATATATCGGTTCTACATTTGTTAATGCTAACTTGAAACTATCTTTTATTATACCTATCGTCTCTGGTTCCGTAACCTTTTCTTTTTTTTTTTTGGTTGCTCCTCGGTCTTCAACTTCATATTACCCCATAATTCCTTCCTGCAGATATGATTTATGAGATCGTATCTGGCCTCGTTTTGCATGTTTCCAAAGTCAGATTCTTGCTCAAAGTTCTTCCCAAGCAAATAAATAGAAAAATAAATTTCATCCCTGCCAATCTCCAAGGAAATCATCGTTTCCTTTCTCCTCTTTTTCCATGCTCCAGTGATGATATGCATGGTGAACACCTTATTTTTTGTTTACAGAATCAATACGCTTAAGGTTCACCTTTGCATCCACTACAACATGGAAAGAAATCAGACACTTCCTACAACTCCCTATTATTAATTTTTGCAATTAATTCAACATCCCAAATGATCTTACCATTTACCCAACTCATCCAAGATTGATCAATCCCTTCTTTGTTGCTGTCATTCTCAATAAGTTATGGAACTGTTTTTAAAGGGGTGGATGAGCACCAATCATAATGCCAAAATAGAATAGAACCACCCCACAAAGGAATGAATAGAATATTTTTCATGGAAGAATCCTGGCATTGCTTTTCCATTTCCAGACTCCCACCCCATGTGGACCTTTTCCATACTTTGAGATCCATCCTCTCTGCTTTGTGCGTATTTGCTGTTATGACTTGTCTGAGTTGTTTCCGGATGTGGTTCTTGCCATTCAAATGTCTTAAAAGCCATTTCCAGACAAAGCATTGTTACAACAGGACCAATATCATACTCTTAAACTGCCTCTAAATATAAATAAATTCACCAGAATCACCAGGTGATTTTGGCATCTTTCATCTGTACTGCCCCAGAAGAACTGGCTCTGAATATCCTCCGATCTTTTCTCCACAGACGCTGGGATAAGAAAGATTGGAAGAAAGTAAACTATCTGGTCCTTGTACTTGATAAGTGTGGTTTTTTCCTTCCTCAGAAAGATGAGGCTCCACGAGCCTCTTTCAAACTTCTCAACGATGGGATTCCACATCGATCTGTTGTTAAAATTTTCCCTAGCGTTGGTTTCTAAATTACTGTTGGAACTGGTAGAGTTACCACGTGCATGGGTATAGTATAGTGATATTGTGAATTTGCTGGACATATTTGGCACAACTTCACCATAACTACGTTGAAAGGGAGAATCATAACTGATTTCATTGCTTTATCAACACTACTTCAATCTAATTGTTTCAACTCTATGAAACAAAATGTAGACCCCAAGGGTAAGTGTTATGTCCATAAACACCATCTTATTTAACTTTGACCATGGATTCATCCATCTAGCTCCGAACTATCCAGACCATGGGCATGTCGATATAAATTCATTTGTGGAATCAGGTTATAGACGACTGAAAAGATTGTATAATAATAGGTCATTGCTCTGTAATATAAATGAATGCTTTGCTAGGATAATCTACAGCATGCCCTTTGCAACTATGTTCCGCTTGCAAAGGATTAATTGGTAGCATCTAATTGAAAATATGAGAAGGGTTGGACAAAATGCTCTTCTTGTGAGCCTTAAGTACCTTTTCTTAAGGAATTTTGAGAAGGTTGCCCTCGTTACTTGTCTGAAAGAAACATTACAGGAGAATTTGTCAATTTTTAGTTTTTTAGCCTTGTTTAAATGAGCTATTTGTCATCGAGGTACTGTAATAAGTACTTGTACTGTAGGAACCTCCATGTTCGTTCATTTTTTGAACCAAATTTCGGGGTCATTGCGTTCTCAAACTTGTTTGCTATCCTAGTTAAAGCTCAACATATGTTGCTAATGTGTGGGCATATATTTTGGTTGTAAATACGATGTTTTGAATATGGAAATAGTATAAGGATTTTTTAAAGTAAAGTTACTATCTTGCGCAGATAATTCTATCGGATGTTCAGATTCTACTAATATGTTACGTTTCTTTGGATATGAAGATCTTACCTAGCTCATGGCTCACTGCAAGCTGTGGAATGGTAACAGGGATGAGATATGTCACCTGTCAAGAAAACCATATTTGAGTAATAGGGTTAGTTGATCTGCAATTTAGGTTGTAGTGCATTTTAAAGTAGTTGGGGGAAGGTAACAGACGTCAACATGCTTTATATCATGTTCACGTAGTATCTCTTAATTGAATGAGTATGAGGTGGGGTTGATTGGATTCCCAATTTTGGCGACCTAGATTGAAAGAGTACCTAAATAGAAAGATCATACCAATATTGCGATTCATGTATGCTGCCATATCCCTAGTTTCTAGGGAGGCTATTTTCCTGACTCGAACTTGTGACCATAGGTCACAATGGAGTAACCTTTTACCACTGCACTAAGGCTCACCCTTAGGGTGCCGCAGTCTACGTGATGTCCACGTATTTGCTATGTATTCACTTTTTTGGTCAAATCTATGTATTTACTAGAGGTAAATGGGTTCGATCTCATTGTAGGTTTCTTTCCATGTAAATCTTCATTTCATAAACTGACAAAATCGCCGAATTCAATTCAAATCCCCATGTTCAATACAGAATCAGGAAATTTTCTTCAAAATTGCCTAGAGAGATTTCCGTGCAGCGATAGAATTTGTCGAGTAATTAAAATGTCCATAAAGCAGAAACCAAGTGCCTGTTTTACATGTCCTCCCTTGCTATTATATATAGTGTAGATCTCTCATTGGAGTTTTCAATCATCTATGGGATTATGGCCGTGATATAGTTGTTTGCAAATGATTTACCATGGAGAGTTCTTGTTGGTGGGTGAATAGCTGTGAGCACCCAACTTCTTCAAAACATACCACGAATTGAATTGCAAATCAACCGACCTTTGTCTGAGAATTTTGTCGAGTGATTAAAATGTCCATGAATTAGGAGCCAAGTGCCTGTTTTACATGTTTTCGATTGGTATTATTATTAGATATAGATATATATCTCTCGCTGGAGTTTCCAGTTATAGGATTTTGGCTGTGATACTGTTTTTTTTTAATTGCTTGTATGTGCCAAACCATGAGTAGCTATGGACCTTTGATGCAGGTTCTGAAGGTTATCTGTATAAGCCGAGATTTGAAGCAAGACTGATGGAGAATTTTGGTGATCGATACACCATTGAGACCATCATAGATGGAGAACCTCTCCGTGGGATTTTATTTTCTAGTGAGCCTAGCACTCTTCCTATACCTTTCTCAAGCTCCAGCAGGTGAGTCTTTTGTTTTTCCCACTTATCTGAATGATTTTACTTAACAAATGTTGGTTTCGTTCTGATTCTCTGTTATTGTAGCAGGACAAGGACTTATGAAGATTTGAGTTCTGGTACGCCAAACGATGATTATTACTGCAAGTCACGGGCTTCTACAAGTGCCCAGGCAAACTCAGTTGCAGATCGGCGAACTGATGCTATGCATGGAGAAGAAGCCTCTCCCCAGGAGCCCCATGCAGAACCTGCTGGTCCAGATCCTGTTTCTGAATGTTTCAAAACCTTTTAGTGGCTCTGATCATTTGGTACAGGAGTCGGAAAATTACAATGTATCAAACGTACAACTTTTTTACCAAAGTTTTAGCTTTTGGAAATTCACCAAATGATAAAAAAAAAATACAATCTTTTTCTCAGACCAAACCACATAATAGCTCTGTAGATGGTAAGTAGGAAATCCTAAGTTGAAACGTCTCCCTGTTTGACCTAAAATTAGAGCTTATCCGCTTCGTGATCCTCGTTTTCAGCTGCTATTCAAGTAAAGTGCACAGCTTAGGGACTTGCACTAGCCCAGAGGGTTTCACTTGACATCAATTTAGCATTGCATACACTCATAGCTTCGTCCTGAAATGCGATTATGCATCAAGGCGTGAGAAAGATTCGAATGGTAGCCTCTAGACTTGACGAACATTTCGTGAAGATTAACGATATTTTACCATGGCACAACTTTCTCTTGATCAATTTTGACAGATAGAACAAGTGCAGCAATCCAGCAGGTTTTGCTGCACGGTGTCATATATCATTCGAAACGACAATAGATTAAACATTGGACAATCTCCAAACATCTCACACGACCAATACGGTGCTTATTGAGAAAGCATTGGATGTGGCGTGTGCACTGACTTGTCCAAGCAACGAAGCAATACAAGCACCCGTATGAACAAGAGGACCCTCCTTTCCAAGAGCTAAGCCCCCCGACAGAGCCCATGCTCTTGAATATCTGTGGATATTTGACTATATATTCCGTGACTGAGCCATTACATGACATGGCTCAAGATCCAAAAATCCACGATCCTTTCTATGACATGAGCCAACATTAAAAAATTCATGATTTTTTCTGTATATCTTTCTTTGGCCAATCTCGCTACCGTTTCACTTGGCATATCAGCATATGTTGAGATGAGCCGCCACAACCATCCTTTATCCTTTGACGACTTCGTCATCATCATTCTTGTCAGAATCGATCATGCACCGCTCCTAGAACCAATGCTGCTTCCACACTCTCTCCGCCATCGAGTCCACAGGCACACCCTTCGTTTCGGGCGAGAGGAACAATGTAAAGAGCCCCATGACCAGGATCCATGTGGCGAAGAAGAAGAAGATGCGGGCCTTCATGTAGCACAACATCGATAGGAAGGCTTGAGCGATAATGAAGGTGCAGAGCATGTTCGAGCTCACCGCACAGGCAAAACCAGCCGTCCTTGTCTCTAGAGGGAAGGTCTCGCTCGAAATTAGCTACCCAATTGGACGCCATGACCACGCGAATCCCATCACGTACACGCACACTAGCACCACCATGACTATTGCCTCGGTAGAGTTGAAAGACCCTGCTGGTTTCAGGTGTAGTAGCAAGAGCAATCCTATCACAGTCTGCAACAAGAAAGAAAATTTTGTGGATTAGAAAGTATCAACAAATTAGATCAACCTCTCTCCTTCTAATCGAACAAAATTACGCACGTCTAATGTGGTTTTGCATTAATCGTAATAGAAGAAATGTGCGATGACAATTGTGAAATACCTGAGTGATGAAAAACTGGACACAAGCCTCAAGGAGCAACACCCCCGGCCAGCCTTGTCCACCGTGTAGATTGACACTAACGTGCTGAAAACGTCACCGTCGGGAGCAGCGCGGCATTGTTCCCGAACCCAACTGTTTGGAACAAGACCGGGGCGTAGAACATGATGGCATTGATCCCCGTGAACTGCTGAAACACTTGCAGCACTATGGCTATGACAAGAGGGGGCCTACTCGATGGCCTCGTGAGTTTGCGGAACGGGGTTCTTCACTTGCCTTGCGGCCTCACTAGCGGCAACAATAGAATCAAACTCGGCAGCGATGTTATCGGTGCCACGGATTCTCCTTAGGGTGGCCTTCCCTTGGTCGATCAGGTTGCGCTCGATGAGGCTGGTAAAGGTCTCACAGATGGCGAATGAGCCCACAAGGAGGATCGCAGCCGAGATGCGGCCAAGCCAAGAGAGATCCGCCACCCGTGAGGGTGAATGTTGGCTGTGAAGTAGTTGATAATGCCGGTGATGAGGATTCCAATCATAGTAAAGAGTTGGAAGCAAATGTTGAGGGCCCCTCTGATTTTGGCAGGAGCTAATTCAGATAGAAACAGAGGCCACCACAACCAAGGATGAATGCCACCGGCTTGGAGTGCGACCCCTCTGACAAAGAAGAAGGACCCAGTTTGCAACGTCGTCCTTCAGCCAAATTTGGCGCAGATTTTTGATGCTGCAAAGCTGGCTACGAGAGCAGCTATGTACCGTGAAGACGTGCGTTGTCCTATTTACAGTAGTTGTCCTCATGGGCACGCTTCTTTTTCTCATACACGGCCGGGAAGAATTTTATCAACAAGTCATGCATGGAAGTCACGCCACCTGAAATGCAAACAAATCCACATAAACAATGTGAAAAGTGAGAGATTATACAATGACCGATGCATTTTGTGTTTTGAAACAAAAGGCTCACGACTCAAAATGCAATATAAACTAGCCTGTTTCGAACGCAAAAATGTGCTACGATCTTTTCTCTTTTGAAATGGAAACGACAAACACTATGTTTACATCATATCAATCTTACAATAAAAGTTTCATGTTAAATAGATTAAGTTTCTCCTACCTGAAATTCCAATGTTGTATCCAAACAACAACCCTTTGAAATCTGAGATGAGCACACGTAGAATGACGTAGAAAGTTGTCTTCCCGTCATGCTCCGGCACATGGCCACCATGACTCGTGATGACAACGGGCATTTTCTCTATCTTTATTTTTCGTTGAAAAAAAAAGAGGGTAACATTGAGGCTTTAATTTTTGTTTGAATATGAAATCTAAATGTGCGTTGGATAAGGTATTTATAACACGTCAAGAAGGCTGAGAAAACCTAAATGAAGATCAAATGACAACTAATAGGATTGGATAATGATGTGGTTTTGCACTTAATAAAAATTGGGCGGCATCATCTTCCCTTAATAGTCGGGCTTTTTATGTTTCATCCCCGTCACATTGACCAGATTTTGCAGGTTATTTTCACTCTAGAGAGACTTAATCACGAGGATGAGGATGTTCCATAAAAATGCCAAAAGTAGGAACTAATCTTACATGATAATGAAAGGTTGTATTGCTTTGACCATACTAAATCAAGATTCACACCAAAGTGCACGCTCATCTTTGGTGAGAGGATGAAAGAGTTCATTGTCTAATTAACTAATTAAGTGCAAACTTGACTTAACCCTAAGTGATATAAATAAAATTAGGGGAAGATTTTTTTTTGTTAATGCTTAATTCAAACTTGACTTGTAATGAAGATGAAATAATGGTGGTCATGATTGTTTTCTAATAGGTTTGAATCTGGGAATTGATGTTGCATGTTGTCATAACGGAACTGATTTGTCAGTATAAGTCCGTTACTGAGTTACGAAATAGTTGATGACTCGGGACAAGTTGATAGGTGATGGGAATATTGCTGGAAACTCAAATTATGTTTGGGTATTTGATGTACATGTTGATAACTTCAAAATGTCAATAAGCCGTAGAAATAAAAGTTGTTACAAAAGCTGGTAATTCCAAAATTGCACCAATAAGGTTGATGACGTAAGAGTTGGCGACTTTAAAACATCAATAAACTACGAAACAAAGATTGATAAGTTGTTACAAGAAATAATAAACTTCAAATTGACAAAATAGACATTTATAAGTGCATCAAATAAAAATCGATAAGTTAAATCTAGTTAGTAACTCAATCGAAAAGTTGGTAAGCTACTTAAGTAAGGTTGGTAAATTCATCCAACAGTTGGTAATTATAAAAGCTATAAAGCTCATTGGTAACGTAATTAGAAAAATTGAAAAGTAATTAAAATAAAAATCAGTATAAATTAAAATGTCATTAAGTTATGCCAAATAAAAGTCGGTAAGTTACAAAGGTTTATAATTAGAGACAATGATGTGGATGGTCCCTGACTTTTTCTTTAATCTTCAATGTGAATCTCTGAAATTTTTATTTAATGTAGTTCTTAAACTATAAAAATATACTAAATGTAGTCATGTGACTGAAATTATTAACACCGTAAGCTAAAGTTATTAAAATTACGTTTGCTTAATGTTGAATTTGCCATGCCTAGCCCACGTGTCCTACACGTAACTTCTATGTCATCTCTCTCTCTCTCTCACACACACACATTTCTGTAAGCCCTTCCCCCAAAAAAAAAAAAAATAATAATAAGGGAATGAAGAATATTATTTGCTAGGGAAGCGATGGGCCGATCGACATCCTTATTTCCTTCATGTAATTGATAATTCACATTAGAAAATGCACAAAAGACTGCTTTGCACTTAATGGAAGCACTACAAAAGTTGAGGGATTATAGGCCTGTTTGGTTCAATTCTGAAAAAATATCTTCAGAAAAATACAAATACATTTAGACAATAGAGTTTTGATGAAATACAAATACTGTTTGATTTTCTGTAATTGAAAAGTTCATTGAGATGCAAATTTGGAGAAAATACTGTTTGGTAAACTTACATTTGGAAAGTCCTTGGTGTGCCAAATTAAATTTTTTTAACTTTAATTTGTTTAAAAATAGGAAAAAAAAATAACAACTGAAACTTTTATATTTTCGCATTGAAAGTAACGTAAAGGACACATACTAAAAAATTTATAAGCTTGTGATTATTTTAATAATTTTAATTATTTTTTAATAACTATTTCTGTCTTTTCTTTTAATTTTTTTTTACTTTTCTTTTTTTCTGAGGGGCTAATGGCCAAGGGCCGCTTGGCGAGTGTTGTGACAAGAGCTCATGGCTTTCTCCTAGATTTGGGCAAAGGTTGTGGCAAGAGTTCGCGGCTTTCTCCTAGATATGGGCAAAGATTGCGGAGGGTTGGGAGCCCTCGCCGACCCTCAACTAGTTACCAGCAAGACTTCCAGCATAAACCCTAAAAAAAAAAAGTTACTAAAAGTTATTATGAAAGAAAAGAAATTGAAAGTTATTAAAAGTTATAATGAAAAAAATTGAAAGCTATTAAAAGTTATTACAAAAAAAAATTATAGGTACATTCCAAAAATGTAACTATCTAACATATAGCTGCTTCGAGTTAAAGGCTGTTAGGAGCCTTTGGAAATGTAATTGCATTTCCCTAAGATTGAGCAAAAATTGAATCAAACATTATTTACATTTAGCCAAAGGACTTTAGAGACCCAAAGCTCTTTTCAAATGTTGAACTAAACAGGCTTTATATTGAAACAAATAAAGGTTCAGTGACTACATTAGGCACTAAAAAAGTTAGGTTAATACTACAAAAAAAATTCAAACTAGTAAATCAATGACAAATTTATCTCAAATTAATTTTTTAACCACAAAAAACTCCAAACTAATATACTTATGATAAACTTATCCCGAAGTAATTTTTTAACCACAAAAAAATTCCAAATTGATACACCTATAACAAATTTACCATTTGTTAATTTTCATAAAATTGGACCGGAACCACGAAATATCCCAAACTAATATACCTGTGACAAATGGAATGTAAAAATCCAAAACTGGTACACCTGTTAACTACTACGTGTCATCCAACTCATTAATTTCATAGTAAAATTTAAACAAACGAGTTAATAGTAAATTTGTCACAAGTCTACTAATTTGAGGTTTTTTGTGGTAAAAAAATTAGTTTATGATATAATTGTTATCGGCATACCAATTTGGGGTTTTCCATGGTATTAACCCTTAATTCAATACCAAAGATATCAAATGACAGAATTATGTGTTCTAAAAGCACAAATACATCCATAAATTGAATTAAGAATAAAGTAATGAAGCATAATTTTTGTCATTGGAATTTATGTATTTCTCTTTTAATTTGCCTGCTTCAATAAGCCTAAATTGTTGAAGTACAATATTAGATTTGGAATAGACAAAAAGAAAATCTTTTGGTAACTAAATATTTGAAGCTTTAAATTTTAGATAGACTTTTCAATTAATTAATTGTTATTAAAATTTAAAAGATGAAAATGGTGTAATTATTACATCTCGATTATTTCAGTAACAATGTTCAATTCCATGAATTGATATCTAATTTTTCTCTGATCATTCTCTAGTACTAATAGCATTCAAAAGATTTTCATTTTTGTCTTTTCCAAATCTATTTATGTACTTCAAAAATTTGGGCTTCCTAAAGCAAGCAAGTTAAAAGAGCAATATCTAAATCTCAATGCTAAAATGGCATATTATTTATTACTTCATCCTCAATTCAATTTATGGCAATATTTGTGATTTTAGAACGCATAATTCTGTCATTTGATATTTTGGGTATTGAACTAAATGACATATTTTTCTTGCCGGATCTACCTTTGACAATGCTACCCCTGGAATGAGTTTATATGTGGGGTAATTTTTCCTAATATCATCCTTCTTGATCTTATTCTAAAAGGCCCAAAAAGGGTATTATGGGAATTCTCTATGAAGGAAAAAGCGAAAAAGAAAAAAGAAAAAAGGAAAAGGTCTTGCGTTCCCTCGCAAAAATCCATCTTTCAAAACGGCCCCCAGAAAAGACACGGTTTTTGCTGCTTAGTCGACATTTGTTCAGGTCTTAAGCTCTTGCTCACTGCATGACACCACAGAGAGACCCTCCGGATCCTTTAAGCCCCAGTCTTCTTCTCAAACTTTAAAATCCTGCTCTTTTCCCGAAAGGCTTTCACTTGCTCGCGCTTTCTTTGACCCTTTTGTCGTCGGTTAATCTTCCTGGAAAAGTAAAATGAGGTGGGAGAGAGTCCTGTTGCCTCCAGCCCAGGTAGCAGAGCAGGGCGGAAAAGAGGCGGGTGGCCCTGGAAAGAGGTGGGGCCACACTTGCAACGCGATCAAAGGAGGGAGGTTACTCTACGTGTTCGGGGGCTATGGCAAAGACAACTTCCAGACCAACCAAGTTCACGTCTTTGACACTGGTGGGTCTTCGAGTTTATCTCCTGGAAATTCTGGTTTTCCTTCAAAGTTGCATTTTTTTTTTCTGAGAATGTCTTCGATTTATGTTGGTATTCTTTGCTTGGTGCTGAGAGAAAGATTTTTTTTTCCTTTTCTTCTTTTGTTTTGTGCCTGATTTGGAGCTCCTGGTGTTTTTGGTACAACTTTGCTTGTTGGGATTCTCTCTTTTTTCGGTTATAAGTTGCTGTTGCCTTCTGTTTGTTGTTGGATTTCATTATAATCAATGGTTTGTCTCTTTTGTCGCGATCCGTGGCTAGTTTTATGCATTGAATGTGTGGGATGGAAGAGAATTTTTCCTGATGTCCTGTATGCAGTGATTCTGATAAATGGCACTGCTATGGCCGATATTTTCCTGTACTTTTTTCATTCCAAACAATTATGGAGCTCCCTATTTGCATTCTGCGGATGTTTATATCTACGGCTGGAATTTCGTAGGGGACTGCTTTTGGAGAACTTCCAACTTCTGTGGACTTCTAGTTTTTGTGTCATGATCTTGTGTTCCATTGGAGCTTAGCAAGTGTGGCATGTGGAGGTAGTTGAACTATGAGAGGCGATTTCATTTGCCCAAGTCTTAATTGATTATTAGTTTTATCTGACTCACAGTGGAGCAAACATGGAGCCAACCCACAGTAGAAGGCACACCACCTGCTCCAAGGGACAGCCATAGCTGTACTAATGTTGGTGAAAATTTGTTTGTGTTTGGTGGGACGGATGGGATGAACCTTCTCAGGGATTTGCATGTACTAGACACTTGTGAGTTACTTGTTTTCCCCTGGTGTAGCCATACAGTTTTGTCAAATAATAATCTGCCTATCTTTTCATTATACTTGCAATAGCAGAAGTCGGGTTCTTAATGTAATTTGTGAATATGTTTTGTAGCTTCTCATACATGGATATCACCAATTATAAGTGGGGAGGGGCCGCAGGCCAGGGAGGGTCATAGTGCAGCACTTGTGGGTAAAAGGCTGTTCATATTTGGTGGGTATGGAAAATCACCTGATGATGATGATGAGGTATATTATAATGATCTCTTCATGTTGAACGCAGGTACCTTCTTTTTTAAATTCTACATTTTCCATGAATGTTGTGTCCTCCAGCTTCTCAAAATACTATACCTGTTCCATGCTCTTCAGCTACTACTGCTCGTCAAATATTGACTGTTTAGATTGCAGAGTTCAGTATTGTATGTTCCTTGGGTAGACAAACATGCCAGTTCATGCATTTCCTTCTCATAATCTGCAGAGACATTCATATGGAAAAAGGCTATTACAACTGGTATCCCACCTTCACCACGTGAGAGCCATAGCTGCTCAACTTGGAAGAACAAAATGATTGTGATTGGCGGAGAAGATGGATGTGATTACCATTTTTCCGATGTCCATATTCTTGATACAGGTTTACTGTCTACTGTAGCCTTTATTGGTTCAACTGAATAGTCGTATCTTGTTTTTTTCCTCTCTGCGAGTGTCCTCTTTTCACTGCTCTTAGGTCTTACTGTATTTTGTTAGATACCCTGATGTGGAAGGAACTGAATACCACCGGCCACATGCTACCCCCTCGTGCTGGACATTCGACTGTTGCGTTTGGGAAGAATCTATTTGTTTACGGGGGATACACAGAGGCCCAAAAGCTTTATGATGACCTTTATATGCTTGATGTTGGTAAGGACTTTTTGCTCTGTATATGCTTTCTGAATGTCTTCCATAGAGATCACCCAGATATACACATTTTCACTGAAATGCAATGGTGTCGGACATAAATTGCTAGTAGTTACGTTCTTACTGACCTGTTTATGATGAAACTTGTGTTAGTTAATATATTCCCGGGCAATGTTTGTTGATTGCAGTTATATATCTATAGTATATTTTCTTTAATTTTGGGATGCAAGCAGTTCGTTGGAGTGTTATATATGTAATATTTGCTTGACTGTTACCATGATTTTGCAGAATCTGCTGCATGGTCCAAGGTGACTGCTGCAGGTGCTGGACCTTCCGCCAGATTTTCCTTGGCTGGGGACTCTCTGGATCCAGTAAGGAGTGGGGTTCTTGTCTTTGTGGGTGGTTGCAATAGAAGTCTCGAGGCTCTTAACGATATCTACTACTTGCACACAGGTTCAAATTATATTTATTGGACTTTGTTTTGGTAGCTCATGTTGGTTTTCGGAACCCAAGATGTGTATGTGAGTTAACTCCTATTTCATTTCTAGGACTTATTAGGGAACATAAGCAAAGGCTAGAGAAGCTAGTCTTGAGGAAGAAATTGAAGCTGAAGAGCCAAGAACAAAATTTGACTGTAGGACATGATCAAGCTTTGGTGCAAGTTGGTGTAACCGCAAGCTCGTATCAACCTGTGCCACTATTGATCTGTGGTCAGCCAGGTCAGGACCTGATATGTTTACTTCCATGTTCTTGAATGAGGTTTGTCGTTGGGAGAAAGAAAAGCGGTGGAGATAGAACTCTATATATCGATTCAACATTTCTTTATGCAGACTTGAAACTATCCTTTATTATACCTTGAAGAAATTTGGGAAAAAGGATGCTAATTTTATTCTCCTTCAAGTCCTGCAATTACATAAGACCTCTGGCCTTTTATAGCTGCTCAACAACTAATTATTTTCACTAACTACCAAAGCAATAACCCAAATATTCTAGTATCTATTGGTTAAAACAAACTAACAGCACCCTAAAACTTAGGAAACAAATCCCTAAAAGCTAACAAGTAAAATCCAAACAAAAGATACTGGAACCAAAAATAACCGACTGATTTTCAACACTCCCCCTCAAGCTAGGTTATGAATGTCTATCATACCCAGCTTGCACCTTAGAGTCTCGAAACTTTTTCTGGATAAACCCTTGGTCAGTATATCCGCTGTTTGATGAATGCTTGGAACATACAGGAGCTTCAATATCCCTTCATCAAGTTTTTCTTTGATGAAATGTCGATCAATCTCCACATGTTTTTTTCTATCATGATGAACCGGATTCTTGGCGATCTCAATAGCAGCTTTGTTGTCGCATAATAATGACATAGGATTGGCATTAGTGAATCCTAGCTCATTTAAGATCCTTCTCAGCCACATGCCTTCACATATTCCTTGACACATTGCTCTGAACTCCGCTTCAGCGCTGCTTCTTGCAACAACGGGTTGTTTCTTACTTCTCCAAGTAACCATGTTGCCCCAAACGAAAGTACAATACCCGGTTGTTGACTTTCGATCCATGAGAGATCCAGCCCAGTCTGCATCCGTAAAAATCTCCACGTTTCTCTCCTTTGTTTTCTTAAAGTAAAGCCCTCTTCCAGGACTTCTCTTTAGGTACTGTAAGATTCGAAAAACTGCCTGCAAGTGCTTCTCCGTTGGCTGGTTCATGTATCTACTAGCCATACTTACTGCGAAACCAATGTCTGGCCGAGTATGCGAGAGATAGATTAGTTTGCCAACTAATCTTTGATACCTTCCTTTGTCTGTTAATGGTCCTTCTTCATCCATCTCGATTTTATTCGTAGAATCCATGGGGGTGTCAGCTGGTTTGCACCCAAGCATACCGGTTTCCTTCAAGAGATCAAGAGTATATTTGCGTTGGGAAATTACAATCCCTTTCGATGACTGAGCTACCTCCATACCTAGGAAGTATTTGAGTTGACCTAGGTCTTTAACCTCGAATTCTTGTGCCAAGATGTCCTTTAGTTTTCCAATCTCCTCCAGATTGTCACCAGTTAGGATTATATCATCAACGTATACGATCATTATTGCTTTTCTACCTTCAGTTAACTTCTTGACAAACATTGTATGATCTGCTTGACATTGAGTGAAATTCAGCTTCTTAACTACACTTGTTAACCTCTCGAACCAACCACGAGGTGATTGTTTTAAACCATACAAGGATTTCTTGAGTTTGCACTCCTTGTTGAAGCTCTCTTCGATGTCAATTCCCGATGGGACCTCCATAAAGACTTCTTCCTCCCCTATTTAAGAAAGTATTCTTTATGTCTAATTGCTGTAGGGGCCAATCTAAGTTAGCTGCAAGGGAGAGCAACACTCTAATGGAGTTTAACTTGGCCACCGGAGCGAAGGTTTCTTCGTAATCTATACCATATGATTGTGTGAATCCCTTAGCGACCAGTCTCGCCTTGAAACGATCAATGCTACTGTCGGCATTATGCTTAACTGTAAAGACCCACTTACATCCCACCAATTTCTTCCCAGCTGGCAATTTTGTATATTCCCAAGTTTTATTCTTCTCGAGTGCATGAATTTCCTCAAGAACTGCTTCTTTCCACTCGGATTGAGCAAGTGCCTCCTGGATATTCTTGGGAATTTGAATGTCACTCAACGTTGAAACAAATGCCTTGTATTTTGGAGACAACTTTTCATAAGACACAAAATTGTTAATGGGATGTGAAGTGCACTCTCTCTTCCCCTTCCTAAGAGCAATAGGCTGATCAAGATCCTCAAGCACAGCAGAATTTTCTGAGTTTATAGAAGCATTACCTTCATCGACTGTGGGTCTTGAACTCGGATCTATCTCTTAAGCTGGCCTTGATGTAGTATGGTCCTCCAACTCCTTTTGAGTTTTCCTCCTAGAGTAGACAACTAGCTCTTTATGTATGTCTTGTGCAGCATCTTGAATGGGTAGGCACGAAAGGTTTTCGGATGTTGGATGACTCTTGGATGTTGGAATGGGTAGACACGAAAGACAAGCAGAATTTTGTTGATGAGCAGTATTTTGTTGTAGCCCGAGTGAATGTTGTTGTGACCGAAGTGAATGAGAAGTGTCCAAAAAATAATGTGCCTCACAACTCTCCCCCTGAATGGTATTTTTGGAGTGAAAGGGCTGGTCCTCAAAGAATGTAACATCCATGGTGGTATAAAAGCGCTTTGTTTGTGGGCAATAACACTTATATCCACTTTGATTAGGAGCGTACCCTAGAAACACACATTTGAGGGACTTAGGATCAAGCTTGCTGCGGTGTTGCTGATTTATGTGAACAAATGCTGTGCAGCCGAATACTTTGAGTGGGATTTGTGAGACAAAACGAATATGTGGGTAGGTATGAAGTAGCCGCTGAAATGGTGTTTGGAAATTTAAGACACGGGAAGGCATACGATTGACAAGATATGTGGCTGTTAATACCGCTTCTCCCCAAAAAAATTTAGGAACATGGGTCGCTAACATAAGAGGACGGGTCACTTCAAGAAGGTGCCTATTTTTCCTCTCTGCCACCCCATTTTGTTGTGGAGTCTCTACACAAGAGCTAATATGTATGATATCATGGCTATTTACATATGACCCGAGCTGTGAGTGAAAATATTCTCTCCCATTATCCATTTTGAAAACTTGGATTTTTGTGCTGAATTGGGTTTGGATCATTAGGTGGAAGGTTTGAAATATTTGGCCAATATCTGATTTTTCCTTCATTAGAAAAAGCCAAGTGAGTCTTGTGTGATCATCAATGAAGGTAACAAACCACCTGGAACCAGAAATATTATTGACACGAGAAAGTCCCCAAATATCACTATGAATCATGTGAAATGGATGAGAAGACTTGTAAGATTGCAAAGGGTATGAACTACGAGTATGTTTGGATAACTGACACACCTCACATTGAAAGTTGGTTGAATCTTTATTGAACAAAGAAGGTAGCAACC
This sequence comes from Psidium guajava, assembly GCA_016432845.1. Classification (NCBI taxonomy): domain Eukaryota; kingdom Viridiplantae; phylum Streptophyta; class Magnoliopsida; order Myrtales; family Myrtaceae; genus Psidium; species Psidium guajava. The sequence continues at coordinate 40,145,969 of CM028228.1, forward strand.
TTTTCAGGTACAAGAAATTTGGATGACCTAACCTATAATGCCACAATTTGACGTCGCTCTCTTCCTTAGAGCAAGATGCTACACATGACACCTTCTTGTTTTTCCATTCTAAGGCATTAACTCGCAGAAAGTAGAGGCCCGCATCCATCTCAGCATTGCCAATCGTCATCCCCGAGTTCAAAACCTGAAATTCACATGAGTAGGGGGAAAATTTAGCAATACAGCCTAAATCTTGGGTTAACTTGCTGATGGAGAGAAGATTATAGCTGAGTTTGGGAATAAAAAACACTGAATTCATAGTGATATCTTTTGAAAGAACCACTGAACCCACACCAGCCACCTTTGAGCAAGAACCATCAGCAATTCGAACCCTAGTGCCATTTTGACATGTATTGTACTCGTTGAACACTGTGATATCTCCGGTCATGTGGTCAGATGCTCCTGAGTCTACAACCCAAGAGTTGATTTTCTCCTGTTTAGCACTAAAGGCATTTAGAGAATTACCTCGCTGAGCTATAGTTGCTGTACTAACCCCTTCTAGACGAGCTGCCTTCTGAACAGATTCCTGTAGCAACTTTTGCAGCATCTCCAGCTGCTCTTTGTTGAAGGGACTCGAATCTACTGAAGCATTTGCTTCGGTTTGGACTACGTTGCTTCTGCTCTCCCGATCTTGATTAGGACGTGAAGCTGATGGCTTCCAATCATCTAGCCGACCATGGAGTTTCCAACATGTGTCTTTTGTGTGACCCGTCCGTCTGCAATGATCACACCACGAACGACCACCCCTTCGCTGGCTGTTGTGGTTTGATTGTGTGCTTCGACTGTAGAATGGTTGAGATCCTCGAGCTATTAAAGCAGAATTTTCAGGATTAGCCTGGTTGTTTGAAGAACCAAGCATCACCTTTCGTCGAGTCTCTTCTCTCCTGACTTCTGCAAAAACTTCTCTTACACTAGGCAAGGGCTTTATACTTAAAATTCGTCCACGTACCTCATCAAGCTCGTGATTCAAGCCTAACAAAAATTTGTAGATGCGTTCTCGATCTTGAATTTGCTTGTACCGCTTGTTATCATCAGGACAACTCCACATCATGTCTTCCAGCATGTCAAGTTGTTGCCAACGACGTATGAGTTGGTTAAAATAATCAGTAACCGAAGATTCCCCTTGCCTTAGATCATGAAGAATGCCCTTGATCTCGAAGATGGCTGAGGTATTATCTCTGTTTGAATAAGTTTCATGAACAGCATCCCAAATCTCCTTCGCTGTCTTGTAGTACATGAAATTCTCCCCTGTTTCATTCGTCATTGAATTCAGCAGCCAAGACATCACCATGTTGTTTTCTACCTTCCATGTTCGATAGTCTGGGCTTGTCTCCTCAGGTTGTACAGCAGCCCCAGTTAGGTAATCTTCTTTACCTTTTCCACAAATGAAAATCATGACAGAATGGGACCATTGATTGAAGTTGTGACCGGTAAGTTTATGACCGGTGATGAGAAGAGTCCCGCTTTCGGATACATTGATAGGCTGGGTAATCAGAGGCGAATTCTGATTACCATGAGGAGGTTTCGGATTTTTTGGGTCTGAGGTTTCACTCTCAACCTCACCTGCCATACCTCTAGGGTATTTTGTCATGGCGGAAGCACTCAGAGATAGAGTGGAAAAGAATGGTCCAGATCGAGCTCTGATACCATGAAGAAATTTGGGAAAAAAGGATGCTAATTTTATTCTCCTTCAAGTCCTGCAATTACATAAGACCTCTGGCCTTTTATAGCTGCTCAACAACTAATTATTTTCACTAACTACCAAAGCAATAACCCAAATATTCTAGTATCTATTGGTTAAAACAAACTAACAGCACCCTAAAACTTAGGAAACAAATCCCTAAAAGCTAACAAGTAAAATACAAACAAAAGATACCGGAACCAAAAATAACCGACTGATTTTCAACATACCTATTGTCTCTAGTTCTGTAAACATTTTCTTTGTTACGCGTAGGCCTTCGACTTTGTATTATCCCGTTATTCCCTCCTGCAGTATGATCTATGAGACCGTATCTGACCTCATTTCGCATGTTTCCAAAGTCAGATTCTTCCCCAAGGCGCTTCCCAAGCAAAAATAAATAAATATGTTTCATCCATACCAATCTCTAAGGAAATCATCCTTTCCTTTCTCCTCTTTTTTCATGCACCAGTAACAAGATACATGGTGAACACCTTATTTTTTGTCAATGACTGTTTTACAGAATCAATACCCTTAGGGTTCACCTTCGCATCTACTACAACATGGAAAGAAATCAGACACTTCCTACAACTCCCTATTATTAATGTTACCAATTAATTCAACATCCCAAATTATCTTCCCATTTACCCAACTCATCCAAGATTGAAAAATTGCTTCTTCGTTGCTTGTCATTCTGAATAAGCTATGAAACTGTCTTTAAAGGGGTTGATGAGCACCAACCATAATGCCAAAATAGAGTAGAACCCCCACTAAGGAAATTGTCTTCCGAGGGAGAATCCTAGCATTGCTTTTCCGTTTCCAGACTCCCACCCCATGTAGGCCCCTCCCATACTTTGAGATCCATCCTCTCTGCTTTGGGCGTATTTTTCTGTCATGACTTGTCTGAGTTGTCTCCAGATGTGGTTCTTGCCATTCAAATGTCTACAAAGCCATTTGCAGACAAAGCATTGTTACAAAACCACCTCTAAATATAAATAAATTGATCAGACCCCGATATCCCCAGGTGATTTGTGTGTCTTTCATCTGTACTGCCCCACAAGAACTGCCTCTGAATATCATCCGATCCTTTCACCAGAGACCCGACATCACCAGGTGATTGTCCCCTTGTGTTAGTTTCTAAATTAGAGTTCGAACCAGTAAATTTACCATGTGCTTAGGCATAGTATAGTGGTATGGTGAATTTACTGGACATATTCAGGACAACTTCGCTGAAACTGTATTGAAAGGGAGAGTGAAAATGGATTTCATTGCTTTATCAACACTACTTCAATCTAATTGTTTCAACTCTATGAAACAAAATGTAGAACCCAAGGGTAAGTGTTATGTCCATAAACACCATCTTATTTAACTTTGACCATGAATTCATCTATCTAGCTCCAAATATCCAGGCCATCGGCATGTAGATATAAATTCATTTGTTGAATCAGGTCATAGACGAATGAAGAGATTATTTGACCAAAAGAATATACAAGAATAGGTCATTGCTCTGTCATATAAACGAATGCTTTGCTAGGATAATCTACAGCATGCCCTTTTGCAATTATGTTCTGCTTGCTAAGGATTAATTGGTAACATCTGATTGAAAATATGAGAGAGAGAGAGAGAGAGAGAGAGAGAGAGAGAGAGAGAGAGTTTGTGAGGAAGGAATTTTAAGAAGGTTGCTCGTGTTACTTTTCTGAAAGAAACATTATAGGAGAATTTGTCAATTTTTAGTTTTTCAGCCTCATTTAAACGTGCTATTCGTCGTCAAGGTACTGTACTTGTCTTGTAAGAACCTCAATGTTCGGTCATTTTTTGAACCAAAATACAGGTTCATTGCATTCTCAAACTTGTTTGCTATCCTAGTTATAAGCGCTACATATGTTGCTAATACATGGGCATAAATATTGGTTAATAGTACAATATTTTGAATATGGGAATAGAATAAGGATTTTTTAAAGCATAGTCACTAGTTTGCACAGATATTATTTAGGATTTTACTGATATGTTAGGTTTCTTTGGATATGAAAGTCTTACCTAGGTCATGGTTCACTGTGAGTCGTGGAATGGTAACAAGGATGAGATACGTCGCCTGTCAAGAAAACTGTATTTAAGTACTAGGGTTAGTTGATTTGCGATTTGGGTTGTTGTGCATTTTAAAGAAATAGTTGGGGGAAGGTAATAGATGTGAACATGCCTTATGTCATGTTCACGCAGTATCTCTTACTTGAAGGAGTATGAGGTGGGGTTGATTGGATCCCCAATTCTGGCAACCTAGATTGTAAGAGTACCTAAATTAGAAAGATCATACCAATATCACGGTTCATGTATTTTGCCATACCCCTAGTTTCTAGAGAGGCTATTTTCCTTGCACGAACCCTTGAATAGGTCACAATGGAGTAACCTTTTACGCTGCACCAAGGCTCACCCTTAGGGTACCACAATCTAGGTAACATCTAGGAAATCGCCTTTATGGTAGTATCTCATTGAAGGTTTCTTTCCATGTATATCTTCATTTCATAAACTGAAAAAATCTCCGTATTCAATACCAAATCACCATATTCAATACAGAATCAGGAAATTTTCTTCAAAATTGTCTAGGGAGATTTCCATGTGGCCATGGAATTTGTTGAGTAATTAAAATGTCCAGGAAGCAGAAGCCAAGTGCCTGTTTTACATGTTCTCCCTAGCTATTATATAAAGACATGGATCTCTCCTTGGAGTTTTCACTTATCTATGGGATTATGGCCCTGATATAGTTATTTGCAATTGGTGTACGATCGCCAAAACTCTCTATCACTCTTGGTTGAAATGTTGGTTTACCTTGGAGAATTCTTGTTGCTTGGGCGAATGACTGTGAGCACCTACATCAGTATCCACAGATCATAAATTTTGCCCAACTTCTTCAAAACATACCACGAACTGAATTGCAAATCAATTAACCTTTTTTCTGAGCATTTTGTCAAGGGTTTGAGATGTCCATGAACTACAAGCCAAGTGCCTGTTTTACATGTTTTCACTTGGTATTATTAGATATAGACATAGATCTCTCACTGGAGTTTCAGTTATCTTGCAATTATAGGATTTTGGTCATGATACTGTTTTTTGGAATTGCTTGTATCTGCCAAAGCATAAGTAGCTATGGACCTTTGCAGCAGGTTCTCAAAGTTATCCATATAAACAAGCAGTCCCTGTCCACGGTAAACCAACATTTCAAGCGAGACTGATGGAAAATTTTGGTGATCAATACACCATTGAAACTGTAATAGGTGGAGAACCTCTCCATGGGATTTTATTTTCCAGTAAGCCTAGCTCCAGCGGATGAGTCTTTTGTTTTTCCCATTTAGCTGCTCTATTTTACTTAACAAATGTCAGTTTCATTCTGATTCTCTATTACTGTCTCAGGACAAGAACTTGTGGAGATTCGAGTAGTGGTATGCCAAAGGGAGGTTAAAATGATTGTATGATGCTTCCGTGGGACGTATCCACACAGAGGTTGATGTGATTGGAGTTCTGTTATTTAGATTATATATCATCATTTGATGGACCCCAACTTTCCTCAGCTGGAGAAGGATAGATATCTTGCTGTGGGGTTTTGACTTTAATTTTGGGTTTTGAGTCTTGGCTGTAGCTAATTGACATTTATTAAATTTAGCACTGTAAGTTTTAACTTTGAAAATTGTTGTCTGCGGTTTTCACAACAATCTCACAGTTGAAGGGTAAGGTTCACATTCTTACTGAGAAGGACAGGTGAAGAAGCTTGGAGAAGCAGCTTCTTTTTTTTTCCCCCTATTCTGTTCTACTTAGAAGTTGGTTATTGCATAGATTTTGATTCCAAAAACAAGTTGGACCAAAGTTCAGATGCAGCAGCAGGGAGCTCACTCCAAATTGAAATATTCTAGACCTCCCCAATGAGACAATCAAGTTGGCATGTTAATAACTTACAATGCCTTTATGTGATTCTGTTGCTGGAAGAGATGAAAGAAAAGCAACCAAACCTGATTTTGCTGTTTAATGCGGAATGTATTTGTGTGTTTTATAGCTCTATTTGGGTGCTCATAGTCGTCAAAATGTGATATAGATTATTGGGTTGTTTTTTGTTGGAAAATAAATCAAATTCATAAATGTTGAGACTATCAATATCTTCCGAGGTGTCAATTCAATAAAGAGTATCGATCGATTGCTTATGTCTGTTGGACTCCCAAGGCGGTTGCACGAATCAAGTCGTCTTTATTATAGCGTTGCTTTTAGGAGTCTTTATTGTAAGAGTCATTAGGTGAGTATAATTTAAGAGTTGTGTAATATGCCTATTACAAGTTTGCCGGTTTGGGATTTTTTGTGGTCAAAAAATTAGCTCGGGATAAATTTATCACATGTGTACTTGCTTGAGATTTTTTGTGTTATTAACCCAAAAAATTTTAGGGACCAGTCAATTCATTACCCTAAAACTAATTGGTAACTTGGCCTAAATAAAGTGCTAACTAATTGGTATCCGGATATTGTTCTAGCAGCCACTCTTCTCTTTTGGGGACTATGTGGCTTGTATAATAAAATAGAAAAGGATAGAACTAGATTTAGAAAAAAAATTAGCCGAAATAAAGTGGTGTGTAATTTTTTTTTTTGGGTAAGGGTTGTGTAACTTATTTAAGACTATCAATTTCATAAAAGAACTAGAGATTTTAAATCATTGTCAAGCTATGAAAATAAAAGTTACTAAAGCTATAGCTTTTGGAAATTTACCAACAAGATTTAAAAAAAAAATACAATATTTTCTCAAACCAAACAACATAATAGTTCCGTAGATGGTAAGTAGGAAATCCTATGTTGAAACGTCTCCCGGTTTTTGACCTAAAATTAGAGCTTATCCGCTTCGTGAACATGCATCCTCTTTTTCAGCCGCTATTTAAGAAAAGTGCACTACTTTGGGACTTGCTAAAACTGACAACGGTTCCACTTGACATCAATTTAGCATTGCATGCACTCATAGCTTCGTTCCGAAATGCGATTATGCATTAAGGCGTCGGTAAGATTTGAATGGTAGCCTCTAGACTTGACGGACATCTCGTGAAGATTAATGATATTTTGCCATGACGCATCACCTTCTCCTGATCAATTTTGACAAATAGAACAAGTGCAGCAATCCAGCCGGTTTTGCAGCATGAGATCATGAATCATTCGAAACTACAATAGATTAAACATTGGACAATCTCCAAACATCTCATACGACCAATACGAAACTTATTAAGAAAGTATTGGATGTGGTGTGTGCACTGACTTGTCCAAGCAACGAAGCAATACAAGCACCCGTATGAATAAGAGGACCCTCCTTTCCAAGAGCTAAGCCACACTGACAGAGCCAATACTCCTGAATATCTGTGGATATTTGACTATACATTTTCTGACCGAGGCATTACATGAGATGGCTCGAGATCCAAAAATCCATGATCTTTTTTATGACATGAGTCAAGATTCAAAATTTCATGATCTTTTCTCTGTTTCTTTTTTTGGCTAATCTCGCCACCATTTCACTTGGCATATCAACATATGTTAAGATGATCCACCACAACCATCCTTTATCCTTTGATGACTTTGTCATCATCGATCATGTACCGCTTCCAAAAACCAATGTTGCTTCCACACTCTCTCCACCATCGAGTCCACAAGCACGCCCTTCATCTCGAGCAAGAGGAACAATGAAAAGAGCCTCATGACCAGGATCCATGCGACGAAAAAGAAGAAGATGCCGACCTTCATGTGGCACAACATCGACAGGAAGTCCTGCGCGATAATGAAGGTGCAGAGCTTGTTCGAGCTCACCGCACAAGCGAAACTAGCTATCTTCATCTCCAGAGAGAAGGTCTCACTCAGAATCAACCACCTAAGCAGACCCCATGACCATATGAATTCCATCACGTACATGCACACCAACACCACCACGACTATTGCCTTGGTAGAGTTGAGAGACCCCGTTGGTTTCAGGTGCAGTAGCAAGATTAATCCTATCCTAGTCTGCAACAAGAAAGAAAACTTTGTGAACTAGAAAGTATCAACACACATCGAATCAGCCCCTCTCCTTCTAATGGAATAAAATTACGCAAGTTTCATGTGATTTTACGTCGATCGACATGGAAAAAACATGCGAAGACAATTGTAAATTACCTAAGTGATGAACATCTAGACACAAGTCTCAATGAGCAAAACCCTCCTGCTAGCCTTGTCAACCGTGTATATTGACACTAATGTGCTAAAAACATTCATGAGCCCGATGATGATCGTTGAGAGTAGTGAGGTGTTGTTGTCGAACCTGACCATTTGGAATAGGACCGGGGCATAGAACATGATGGCGTTAATCTTGGTGAGCTGCTGGAACACCTGTAGCACTATGGCTATGACAAGAGGGGGCCTGCTCAACGGCCTCGTGAGTTTGTGGAACAGGTTCTTCACTAGCATTATGGCCTCATTGGCAGTAACAATAGAATAAAACTCGGCAGTGATGTTATCTATGCCACAGATTCTCCTCAGGGTGGCCTTCCCTTGGTCGATCTGAATATGCTCGATGAGGCTGGTAAAGGTCTCACAGATGGTGAATGAGCCCACAAGGAGGATCACAGCCAAGACGCTGACCAAGCTGAGAGAGATCCGCCACCCGCAAGAGTGAATGTTGGCTGAAAAGTAGTTGATAATGTTAGAATGTATAGAATGTATGTTTGTTGACTTTTCTTCTTTTCCATTGATCCCACAGAGGAAGAACACTAAGCTATTCATCCCTTCCAAGCCTATATAAAGGCTTCTCTTGTACATTGTTTTACACACCATTATTAGAGAACAATATCATTCTTTCTTAATCTCTCTTTCTTATCATGGTATCAAAGCCAAATTCATTATTTTAAAAGCATGCTTTGTGGTTGCTATAAATTGGATATTCCGCATCAGAAATTAAGATAATAAGCTCATTGTTTTGAAAGTATGCTCTGCGCTTGCCATAATTGGATCTTCCGCATCAGAAATTAAGACAATAAGTTTAGGGCTATTAAGCCACCATTCTTGCTTGTCTTAATCAAGCTTCCACGTATTCGTGCCTCCATAATTTCTTCTCTCTTTTTTTCATTTTCTAGAGGCTTACCTTGTACCTCTAATCCGTGCTTCCTGCATCCGGTCAACCTAACACAATGGGCGATTCTAGTGACCGCATAGATGTCAAGCTCAATGGCTCCAACTATTCACTCTGGAAGCCATCGGCCATGGCTGCACTAGTTTATCGAGACTTATTCGACCATGTTGAAGGCTTTCGTCTTTGTCCTATCACACTCATGGACATGACTCATCTACCCCATCTCCTGAGATGATTAAGCAATGTGCTACTGAAATTCGGGCATGGACAGTTGTTGATCGAAAAGCATGGGCTATTCTCTTTGGTTCTATTGATCCTGCTCTTCGCCCATAATTTTCTCAAATTGTAGGAGCAAAGCGTTTGTGGGATCAGCTTGCCGAAATGTTCACTCAAAACTAGAGATATTAGAGCCTATCAGGTGGAGCAAGAGATTTATTGTCCTACTCAAGGATTTTACTCCATTCGGGACTTTTATAATCACATGCATTTCCTCTAGAGTCAGTTGGATATTCTTGCTCATATTCTCTACCCAACATGCTCAGATTGCACTCAGTGCTCGTCTACTCAACTTCAAGCTCAAGATAGACACATCTGCATACTTTCCTTACGAAGCTTAGCTCTCCTTATGAAGATATTCGCAGCCAGCTTCTCCATCGTTCTCCTCGACAATTTCTCCTTGACGCTGTCAAAGACCTGCAGTCTGAGGAAACTCGTCTGGGTCTGCTTTCCTCTTCCACAGTTTCTGATTCCACAGCTGTTTTGGCTACTGTACCACGTGTTCCGCCTACCCGTAGCTCTCGCCGCCCTTCACATATGTATTGTTATCGTCTTGGTCATGATGAGTCACACTGTTGGCGAAAGAAGAAGGATGTTTCGTGCCCTCCTATGCTACTACATCCTGTTCAAAACTCTACCTCATCTTCACTGGCTCGACCAGTTACTTTGGCCTCTTCCTCTACAGATACTCGTGTTGCTGCTCTTGAAGTTCAACTTACTCGATTGAGTCCTTTGCTTGATTCTTCTCCTGGCTCCAGTACTCCTTCAGCTATTTCTTCTATTGGTAGCACAGCTGCGGCTACTTCCTCTTCAGGTGATACTTCTACTACCTGGATACTTGATTCAGGAGCTATTATACATATGTCTGCTTCTACTGCTTGTCTTACTCAACTTTCTGAGCTCAAGCATTCAACACATTTCTTTACAGCTGATGGTTCTCCTCTCCTAGCCACCCAACAGGGTACTCTCACTGTCCCTCGGGATTTCAGTGTCCCTGATATGTTATATGTTCCTTCCCTAGCTCTTAACTTATTATCTGTTGGATAACTTACTAATGTCGGATGTATTGTGAGCTTTACTAATAGCTCTTGCTTGGTACATGATCGTTTGAGTGGTCGGACGATTGGCAGGGGCAGTAGACGGGACGGACTCTATACTATGAAGCATCTCCATCTTCTATCTTCCATCTTCTATCTTCCATCTTCCTCTCTTCCTGTTTCTGTGTTAGCTACCCTTGATCTTGCTCGATGGCATCAGCGTCTCGGACATATTCCTTCTTCTCGTCTCACCGTTCTTCATCAATAAGGCGCTTTAGGTCCTATTTCATCTGGTAGTCTTCCTCTTTGTTCTATCTGTCCTTTGGCAAAGCAATCTGCTAAGCCTTTTCCTATTAGTAACTCTAAATCTACTGCTATTTTTGATCTTATCCATTCTGATGTATGAGGCCTTGCCCCGCTCTCTTTTAAAAGTGGTTTTAAATATTATGTCTCATTTATTGATGATTATTCTCGTTATACGTGAGTTTATCTTATGCGTCAGCGTAGTGATTTCTTTTCCATTTATCAGTCTTTTACTACCATGGTTTCTACCCAGTTTAACACAAAGATCAAAGTTTTTTGATTTGACTCGAGGAGAGAATATCTGTCGGGTGTCTTTCGTTCTCTCTTGACTAGTGATGGTACACTTCCTCAGTTATCCTGTCTTAGGGTTCCAGCTCAGAATGGGGTTGCTGAACGAAAACATTGTCATATTTTGGAGACTACTCGCGCTCTTTTACTTGCCACCCAAGTTCCTATTGAGTTTTGGGTTGAAGCCCTTCTCACAGCTGTTCATTTCATTAATCGCTTACCCTCGTCCGTTCTAAATCAAGATACCCCTTTTTATCGTCTTCATTCTCAACCTCCCACATATACTCATTTATGAGTTTTTTGGTGCACTTGTTTTGTCATCCTTCCGCCTTCTGAAAGTACAAAGCTCACTGATCGCTCTATCCCGTGTGCATTCTTGGGTTACAGTACTGAGCATAAATGTTATCGTTGTTATGACCCAAATACGCGACTTGTACATATCTCTCGTAATGTTACATTTCATGAGCATGTCTCTTTCTTTCCTACCAACACCACACCTCCCATGTCATCTCATATTCTATTCATGGACTTCCCCACTGATTATTTTCCTGATCCTTCTTCTCCCATTTTCACTTCAGATTCAATCATCACTACACCTTCACCTCATCCGTCCATTTCCACCCTCGATCCAGAGACATCACATGTCCCTTCTACCGCTCCTCCCGCTTCGATTGCCCTTGACGATTCTATACCTCTAGAGCCACGCCGTAATCCTTCTCGGGATCGGCGTCCACCTGCTCAGTATGTTGCTGCAACTTCTTATTCTACCGAGTTTGGTTCCTTTTTTGCTGTTGTTTTTGCTATACAGGAACCCAAAAGTTATCACGAGGCCTTTCAACATACTAAATGGCGTCAGGCTATGTCTGAGGAACTCTTGGCTTTACAGAGTACTGGTACTTAGGAGCTTGTACCTCTTCCTCCAAGTCGATCCTCGGTATCTTGCCGGTGGATATACAAGGTGAAGATTCATTCTAATGGTAATATCGAACACTACAAAGCACGTCTGGTTGCTCGAGGTTTCTCATAGGAGTATGGTATTGATTATGAGGAGACTTTTGCTTCCATAGCAAAGATGACATCTGTCTGTATTCTACTAGCTATTGCTTCAATTCGCAACTGGCCTTTCTTTCAACTTGATGTGAAGAATGCTTTTCTTCATGAGATCTTTAAGAGGATATCTTCATGCAACCTCCGCCTGGTTTTCCTCACACTTCTGGACAGGTTTGCCGCCTTCAACAAGCTCTTTATGGTCTCAAACAAGCTCATCGTGCTTAGTTTGAGAAGTTTGGTAATGCGATTCGTTCTGTTGGTTCTACTTAAAGTGAGGCTGATCATGCTATGTTTATTCATATCTCTTCTGCTGGTTGCACTATTCTTCTTCTTTATGTGGATGACATGATTATCACTGGGGATGATTGTGCTCATATAGAGCATACCAAGAGGCACCTTAAGCATCATTTTTCCATGAAGGATCTCGGACCGCTACGTTATTTTCTTGGGCTTGAGACTGCTCGCAGTTCGCGTGGTATCCTTCTTTCTCAGCAGAAATATACCGCTGATATTCTCTCTAGGGCTACTCACTCCGACTCACGTACTGCTGTTACTCCTATTGAACTAAATCAAAAACTTCGCGCGGACGACGAGGAACCTCTTTCTGATGTGACCCGCTATCAGACTTTAGTTGACAGTCTTGTATACCTTACTATCTCTCGTCCCAACATCGTTTATGCTGTTCATGTTGTCAGTCAGTTCGTTGCTGCTCCTCGTACAGTTCATTATGCTGCTGTTTTGAGGATTTTGCGTTATCTTCAGGGTACTTTGACGCGTTCTTTGTTCATGCCGTCTTCTTCTGCCCTCAAATTACTTGCCTATTCCGATGCTGATTGGGCTTCTAATGTAACTGATTGCAAGTCTGTCACTGGCTAGTGCATTTTTCTTGGCGATTCTCTCATTTCTTGACGTGCTAAGAAACAATATATTGTCTCACGTTCCTCTACAGAGTCTAAGTATCGTGCTATGGCCGACACTACTGTTGAGATTGTTTGGCTTCGACGCTTACTTGCTGACATGGGTGTTTCACTTTCGGATCCTACTCTTTTATATTATGACAACAAGAATGCCATCCATATTAATGCGAATCCAGTCTTTCATGAGCGTACCAAACATATTGAGATCGACTGTCATATAACTCGTCATCATCTCCAAGCTTGCACCATTTCTCTTCCCTTTGTTGGCACTGAAAATCAGCTTACAGATTGTTTTACGAAGGCTTTTACATCACAACACTTTGTATTTCTTTTTTCCAAACTCTCGCTCTTTGATCCACCTTGAGTTTGAGAGGGGGTGTTAGAATATATAGAATGTGTGTTTGTTGACTTTTCCTCTTTTCCATTGATCCCACAAAGGAAGAACACTAAGCTATTCCTCCATTCCAAGCCTATATAAAGGCTTCTCTTGTATATTGTTTTACACACCATTATTAGAGAACAATACCATTCTCTCTTAATCTCTCTTTCTTGTTAGAATGTATAGAATGTCTATTTGTTGACTTTTCTTCTTTTCCATTGATCCTACATAGGAAGAACACTAAGCTATTTCTCCCTTCCAAGCCTATATAAAAGCTTCTCTTGTACATTGTTTTACACACCATTATTAGAGAACAATATCATTCTCTCTTAATCTCTTTTTCTTATTAGATAATGCTAGCGATGAGGATTCCAATCGTAATGAAGAGTTGGAAGCAAATGTTGAGTGCCCCTATGATTCTAGCAAGAGCTAATTCATATAGAAACAGAGGCATTGCCTAATTCTCCAACCCTACACCACAGCCAAGGATGATTCTACCGAAAACGACCGTTGCAAGGTTGATGTTGTCCGCTTGGAGGGCGACCCCCGCCCCCCCTCCCCCAAACCAAAAAAATTGAAGAAGAAGGACCCAATCTGTAACGTTGTCCTAAGGCCGAATTTGGAGCAAATCTTTGACGCAGCAAAGCTAGCTACGAGAGCAGCTATGTACAGTGAAGACATGAACAACTGGAGGTACTCGTTGTCGTATTTACATTAGTTGTCCTCGTGGGCTTGCTTCTTTTTCTCGTACACGGCCGAGAAAAATTTTATCAAGAAGTCATCCATGGAAGTCACTCCATCTAAAATGCAAATAAATCCACATAAACATTGTGAAAAGGGAGAAATTATACAATGACTTATACATTTTGTGTTTAGAAACAAAAGGCTTACTAGCCACGATGCAATATAAACTAGCCTATTCCAAAGGCAAAAATGTGATATGATCTTTTCTCTTTTGAAATAGAAAAGACAAACACTATCTTTGCATCATATCAATCTTGTAATAAAAATTTTATGTTAAATAGAATAAGTTTCTCCTACCTGAAATTTCAATTTCGTATTTGAATAACAACCCTCCGAAGGCCGAGATGATCACACATAGAATGACATCGAAAGTTGTCTTCCTGTCATGCTCTGGCACATGGCCATTATGGCTCATGATGATAAAAGGCATTTTCTCTATCTTTCTTTTTGGTTGAAAAAAAAAACAAAGGGTAATATTGAGTGCTTTAGTTTTTGTCTAAATATGAAATCGAAACGTGAATTAGATGAGGTATTTATAACACGTCAAGGAGGCTGAGAAAAGCTAAATGAAGATCAAATGACAACTAATAGGATTGGATAATGACATGGTTTTGCTCTTAACAAAAATTGGATAGCATCATCATCCCTTAAATCTCAAGCTTTTTATGATTCATCCTTGTCACATTGACTAGATTTTGCAGGTTATTTTCACTCTAGAGAGACTTAATCATGAGGAAGAGGATGAGGATGTTCCATAAAAATGCCAAAAATAGAAACTAATCTTATATGATAATGAAAGGATGCATCACTTTGACCATACTAAATCAAGATTGACACCAAAGTGCATGCTCATCTTTGGTGGGAGCATTCCATCAGATGGAAGAGTTCATTGTCTAATTAACAAATTAAGTGCATACTTGACTTAACCCTAAGTTATATAAACAAAATGAGGGGAAGATTTTTTTTTTTAATGTTTGATTCAAACTTGACTTCCAATTAAGATGAAATAATGGTGGTCGTGATTGTTTTCTAATAGGTTTGAGTCCAGGGATTGATGTTGCATGTTGTCATAATAGAGCCGATTTAATATAAGTCCGTAACTGAGTTACAAAATAGCTGATGACTTGGGACCAATTGATAGCTGATGGGAATAATGCTGGAAACTCAAATTATGTTTGGGTATTTGATATAGATATTGATAACTTCAAAATGTCAATAAGCCATAGAAATAAAAGTTGTTACAAAAGCTGGTAATTCCAGTAGTGGACCAATAAGTTGCTTATGTAAGAATTGGCGACTTTAAACCATCAATAAGCTATTAAACAAAGATTGGTAAATTGTTACAAAAGTTAATAAATTTCAGATCGACAAAAGAGACATTTATAAGTGCATCAATAAGTTAAATCCAATCGGTAACTCAATCAAAAAGTTGGTAGGCTATTAAGTAAGGTTGGTAAATTCATATGAGAGTTAGTAATTATAAAAGTTAGTAAAGCTCATTGGTAACAGAATTAGAAAAATTGAAAATTAATTAGAATAAAATCAGTATAAATAAAAACATCATTAAGTTATGCCAAATAAATGCTGGTAAGGTACAAAAATTTATAGTTAGAGACAATGATGTAGATGGTCCATGACTTTTTCTTTAATCTTCAACGCGACCTCCAAAATTTTTATTCAATTTAGTTGTTGAAGTATAAAAATATACTAAATGTAGTCATATGACTAAAACTATTAACCCATAAGCTAAAGTTATTAAAATTACATTAATTTAATGTTGAATTTGCCATGCCTCGCCCACGTGTCCTACATGTAACTCCGTCATTTCTCTCTCTCGCTGATTTCTGCAAACCCTTCCCCCAAAAAAAAACATTATAATAAGGGAATGAAGAATATTTGTTGCTAGGGAAGCCACTTGCCGGTGGACATCCTTTTTTTCTTCATATAATTGATCATTCACATTGGAAAATACACTAAAAAAATGGCTTTGCACTTAATGGAGCACTCAAAAGTTGAGGGATTATATTGTAACAAATAAAGGTTTAGAAACTACATTATGCACTAAAAAAGTTAGGTTATACCACAAAAAACCTCAAACTGGTACACTGAAGATATTCCACAAAAAATTCCAAACTAGAACACTTGTGATAAATTTATCCCAAACTAATTTTTTAACCACAAAAAAAAACTCTAAACCGATACACCTATGACAAATTTATCATATGTTAATTTTCCTAAATTGGACTAATATCATGAAGTACCCCAAACTAATACAGTTGTAACAAACAGAGAGTAAAAATCCCAAATTGGTACACCTGTTAACTGATATATGTCATCCAACTTAGCAATTTAATGAAAACTAACTGATGGTAAATTTATCACAAGTCTACTAATTAGGGGTTTTTGGTGGTGAAAGGCGAACGCGAATCAAGGCCGGATGTTGCGAGCCCGTAGGGTTCGAGGCGTGACAGCTTTGGTGCAAGTTAGTGTAGCCACAAGCTCATATCAACCTTTGCAACTATCGATCTGTGGTCAACCAGGTCAGGACCTAATAGGTGATTGCGTTCGCTCGATTCAGCGACGCCTGTTATCAAGAACGAGAAATCCCACTTCCCACGACATCCAAATGGCCCATCTTATGGCCCAAGACCTTTTCGAAGTCAAAGTGGACATTATCCATGAAATGGCCGTCCTTGATCCAACGGGTTTACTTCCATGTTCTTGAATGAGGGATTGTCAGTGGGAGAAAGAGTGGCTGTGGAGAAAGAATGCTATGTATCAACTGTATTTTTGTTTACGCAGACTTGAAACTATCTTTCATGATACCTATTAACCCTAGCTCTATAACCTTTTTCTTTGTTACCCCTGGGTCTTTGACTTAGCTAGTATTTTCCCAGTATTCCTTGCTACAGATGACTTATGAGATAGTATCAATATGTTAGCTTGGGGGGCTTTTGGATTTGGTTCTAGATCTGTTGAACATATGCATTTTACCCTGTGCCTTGGTAAGGAGTGGCGACAAGCATAATGGCATAATCTGTTCTTTAGTGGCAGAGTTAGATAACGAACTCTCATACCTTAAGCTGTCTTTATTCGTGGATGTAAATTTGTATAAGAATTTCATCTAAGTTTTGCGCTTCATTTTATAGCAATATTTGTGTTTTTTTTTTTTTTTGCGTACCATCGGCAAGGTTGCTACTTTCTTTATATTCGCATTTTTCTTAGTACTGACTTTAGATGCTGATATATTGGTTGCGCTTATGTACCAAATGATCTAGTTGCTACTGCTGTATAGCGAGTTGGCCAACCAAACTCCAAACCATCCTTCACCAATCAAAGTATATCGATAAATTGTCAATAGATTTGGCTGCCTCTTTGCAAAGACGGCACCTATTAGCCAAAATCTGACTCCATTTTCGCATGTTATCCAAAGTCAACTTCTTCCCCAAGGCGCTTCCCAAGCGTAAAAATGTATAAATAGAATTCTTTTTTAAATTATCCATACCAATCTCCAAGGACATCATCCTTTCTTTTCTCCTATTTTTTCATTCACTGGTGATACATTTATCGTGAAAACCTTATTTTTTTGTCAATGACCATTTTACAGAATCAATACCCTTAAGATTCAACTTTGCATCCCCTACAGCATGGAAATAAATCAGACACATTCCACAACTCCCTATAAATAAAGTTTCCAATCAATTGAACATTCCAAATGATCTTGCCATTTACCCGACTCATCCAATATTAGTGTGTGGCTTCTCCTTCTTTGGAGAGATGAGGCTTTTCCACCCCATGAGCCTCTTTCAAACTTCTCAATTATGGGATTCCACATAAATTTGTCTTTGAATTTTTCCTGAGGTGTTAGTTTCTGGATTAGAGTCAGAACAAGTAGAGTTACCATGTGCTTAGGATAGTATGGTGATACGGTGAATTTGCTGGACATATCCAGCACTTCACTGAAACTATACAGAAAGGGAGAGTCTTAACTGATTTCAGTGCTTTATCAATACTGTTGAAAGGGTAGTCCAATCTTTTCCATAGTTAGTGAACCATAATGCTCACTATATATATAGTGAAGTTGTAATTTGTTTTGAATTAATAAAAAGATTATCTTTTCCACATGGTATCAGAGCCAAGTTAAGCCCTAAAACCAGATTTCAAACCCTAGATCTGAAATTCTGGCGACCATCCACCTCTGGTGACCCTTAGATCCAAGCCGACGAGGCCTGGCGCCCCTTTGTCTGACGTCACGGAGGTTTAGCGACCCCCTGTTAGGCGTCGCCTGACGTCGCCCGGGCCCCGCGACCATCTCTCAGGTGTTGCCCGAGCCCCCGCGACCTCTGTTCTGACGCCGACAACTATTTTCCCGTGTCCCCTATTCCAAGTGACCCTGTCCCGAGCGACATCTGAGGGCGGCAACTCCCAGTCTGAGTCTGGCGAGTCTAAGAAGCTCAAATCCGATGTTGCTCGGGCCTGCGATAGTGGTCTGATCTGAAGGAATTCTGCGTTGATGGTCTACGTTGATGGTTTGATGTCCAGCTTCGGTGATTTGATGAGTTGCTGATGTGAAGGAGATCTCAGTAAGTTTTTGGTTGATTTTCTAATGCTACGACTGCTGGTTGGTGCTCATAGATATCTGTTTGGAGGCTTGTTGTGGTGAAAATCTGTGTTGGTGCTCGTGGAAGTGTGCTGTGACGATTCTCTGTGTGCAGTTTGGAGGTTTAGTTGCTGATTCTAGAGTTGCTATTGGTTGTGAGTGTTGACTATTCTACTATATGCAAGGCCGAAGCTAATTAGTGGTGGTAATCATTACGTTTGGTGCATAATGTGCAAATTTCTGTTTAATCCACTTTTATATTATTATCGTGTTATGGCTAGCAATTTTGGAAAAACGGATACTAGTCTCACTAATCTGAAGTTGACCTCTGTTAAGCTCGATGGGACCAATTACCCTTCTTGGTCTATGGCAGTTGAAACATATCTTTTGGCCACCAAACAACTTAGTTATTTGACTTCATCTCCACCCACAGATAAAACAAAAGAGAATGACTGGCGCTCTGGCGATGCTGCTATTAGGACATTATTATGGAATACCATGGATTCCAAGATTAGTCCTCAGTTTATGCGATATACATCAACCAAAGCTATTTGGGATAAATGTGCTCTTATGTTTTCAGGCCGTGATAATATGACCCGTGTTTGTGATGTGTGGGAGGAGCTATTTGACTTACGCATTGGAGACATGTCTGCATCTGATTATTATTTTAGGTTCACTACCATTTGTGAAAAACTAGATACTTATTTACCTGCTACTGATGACATTAGAGAGTTGGCTAAGCGCCAATAAGATATGAGAGTTGTATTATTTCTTCGAGGACTTGATCCTACTCATTCTTCTCTTCGACAGTAAATTATCTCCTAGGGTACTCTTCCATCAGTAGATGAGGTCTTTTCTCGGGTCCTTCGATACATGCCTGATTCATTATCATCTGCACCTATAGTGAGTGCTATGGTCTCTCAGTCTTTTGGGAATCGTGGAGGCTGGGGACGTGGTCCTCGGGTTCGTGGCAGATCTATCTTTTCACCAGGTCATGGCCGAAATGGTGGTAGGGGTGCTGGAAGTCCTCGTTATTGCAACCATTGTCAACGAGCTGGCCATACTGAGCCGTATTGTTATACTCTACATCCTGAACTTCGTCCACGAGCTGCTTATGTTGAAGTAGTAGAACCTACAGTTCAGAAAGTTCCTGATCAGTCACAAGAGTTGCCTGGTACCATTATGCTGAGTCGCGCCGAATACGAGTCCTTAGTCCGTCCCAACCGGGTGGTGGATTCTTCTGCTCCCACTGCTACTTGGCACAAGCATCTTCAGGTAGTCCGTCTTGTTTACTCTCTTCTACGCGTACTTCCTAGGTCATAGATTCAGGTGCCACCAATCATATGACCGGTAATTCTAAGTTCTTGTCTGATATTACCTCTATGTCACCTAGTTCTGTTACACTTGCTGATGGTTCACAGTCACATATTACTGGTCAAGGGAATGCAATCTTGGGTTCCTCTCTTACTCTTTCACCTGTTTATCATTTGCCAGCCTTCCCATATAACTTGCTCTCTATTAGTTCCCTTACTAGAGATTTGAATTGTTCTGTAACGTTTACTTCTACTCATTGCGTCTTTCAGGATCTGAGGACCGGACGGATGATTGGTGGCGGACATGAGTTCAATGGGCTGTACTACCTAAACAAAGATCTTATTACTGCGGCTGCTCAGAAGAAAACTGCCTCAGACTTATTTCAGATGCACTGTCGAATGGGTCATCCACCACCTGACATTCTTCGTCATTTTTCACATGTTTCAGAGTCTTTAAGTCCTATCCAGTGTGATGCTTGTCAATTTGGCAAACACCATCGGGTATCGTTTCCTTCTCGTGTTCAGCGTCGTGTGTCAAGTCCCTTTGAGTTGGTCCATTCTGATGTTTGGGGACCATGTCTTGTCAGTGATATGTCTGGTTATAAATATTTGCGGATGATTATTCCCGAATGACGTGGTTATATTTAATAAAAGATCGAACATAAGTTTTTTCCTATTTTCGTATGTTTTACTTTGAAATGCTCAATCAATATCATGTTTCCATTAAATGTTTGCGGTCTGATAATGCCAAAGAATATATGGCTATTTCCTCTGGTTTTCAATCATTTCTTATATCTCATGGAATTTTGCATTAAACTGCTTGTTCTTATACCCCCCAATAGAATGGGGTGGCTAAACGAAAAAAGCGCCATCTCGTGGATGTGGCTCGTTGCCTCCTTTTTCATATGAACCTTCCCAAAATGTATTGGGGCATGCTGTTCTTACGGCATGCTATCTCATAAATCGCCTTCCATCCTCAGTGCTTCGTGGAGGCATACCCTTCTTCACTATTCATCCTATAAGTCCATCTTTTACTTTACCACTTCGTGTGTTTGGATGTGTCTGTTTTGTACATCGTCTTACTTCTGGCCTTGATAAGCTCGATCCACGGGCTGACAAGTGTGTGTTCCTTGGGTATTCTCAAACTCAGAAAGGGTATAAGTGTTATAATCTAGTTAGTCGGCCGTTATATGTCTCAACAGATGTCACTTTTTTCGAGGATCAGTCATATTACTCCGTTTCAGAGAGTCTTTCTGAAGATGTTCTATCTTCGACTATAGCTCCTCTACCGCCTATTCCCTTGACAAGTGTGCCTAAGTCGTCGATATCATTGCCTAGCTTTCAGTTCGCCGACAAAACCTATCAACGGCGCCGACCTGTTCAACATGAGGTAGTACAGTCATCGCCTGCATTGGATATACATGATTCTCCACCAGTCAATGTTCCGTCCTCTGATCCACCAGTTCCTTCTAAACCTGATTCTACTACTGACATTCCCATTGCATTACGCAAAGGTACACGTTCTTGTGTTGGTCAACCCAATTCTCGGTTTACTCCCTATAGTGGATTATCTTGTCATACACATACTCGTTATCCTCTTTCTCGATTTTTATCCTATGACTGCCTTTCTCTTACATATTCCTCGTTTGTTGCTTCTTTATCTGCTGTGTCTGTGCCAAGTACCGTAGTAGAGGCTCTTGCTCATCCAGGTTGGCGATGGGCTATGGAGGATGAAATGCAGGTGCTACAGGATAATGAAACATGGCAACTTACGTCACTACCAGCTGGGAAACAGGCTGTGGGGTGTCGTTGGATTTTTGTAGTGAAGTTTCAACCAGATGGCACTGTTGAGCATCTAAAGGCACGTCTAGTTGCCAAAGGTTACACCCAAACATATGGAGTTTATTATGATGATACGTTCTCTCCTGTAGCAAAAATACCTTCCGTTCGTGTTTTCATTTCTCTTGCTGTCCATTATGGTTGGGTTCTTCACCAACTTGATGTCAAAAATGCATTTCTTCATGGAGATTTGGCAAAGGAGGTAAATATGGAGCAACCCCCCAGATTCGTTGCTCAGGGGGAGTCTACCAGTGTTTGTCGCCTACGCAAGGCATTATATGGGCTAAAACAGTCTCCTCATACATGGTTTGGTCGTTTTAGTGATGCAGTTATTCGGTTTGGTTTGTGACGTTGTACTGTAGATCATTCTGTATTTAGCTCTACTTCCTCTACTGGATGTATTCTCCTGGTTGTGTATGTAGATGATATTACCATTACCGCTAGTGATTCTATAGGCATACAGAAATTGAAACAGTTTTTACAGGCAAAGTTCAGCACAAAAGATATGGGTTGTTTGCGGTATTTTTTGGGCATTGAAGTGGCCTATTCACGTGAAGAGATCTCATTGTCACAGCGGAAATATGTATTGGATATCCTCAGTGAGGTTGGTTTTCTTGGAGCGAAGCCTGTTAATACTCCGATGGATCCCAATGTAAAGCTTGACGCAGAACATGGCGAATTACTTCATGATCCAAGTAAGTATCGAAGACTAGTGGGCAAGCTCAATTATTTAACTGTTACTCGACCAGATATCTCTTTTGCTGTTAGTCAATTTATGAATACTCCTCGTACTACACATTGGGAGGCAGTGCTACGTATAATTAAATACTTGAAGGGAGAACCAGGCAAAGGGATATTGTTCAAGAATCATGGACATCTTGATGTTGTTGGCTATTCTGATGCTGATTGGGCTGGTTGTCCTGTTGATAGGCGATCAACTTCTGGTTACTGTGTATTCTTGAGAGGGAATCTTGTGAGTTGGAAAAGTAAGAAACAACAAGTGGTGTCTCAATCCAGTGCTGAAGCGGAATATCGGGCCATGGCTCATGTGACTAGTGAGCTGATTTGGTTAAAGATGTTATTATTCGAACTTAGTATGTCATCTTCAGACCCTTCCGTTCTATGTTGCGACAATCAGTCTGCTATGCATATCGCTTCAAATCCAATTTTTCATGAGTTCACGAAGCATATTGAAGTAGATTGCCACTTTATGCGAGAAAAGATTCAAAACAAGGACATTACACTTCAATACACACGGACTGAAGACCAACTTGCTGATCTTTTCACTAAGTCATTGCAAGGCAGTAGATTAATTACTTTGTGTAACAAGTTGGGGCTCTTTGATGTTTATGCCCCAACTTCATGGGAAGTGTTGAAAGGGTAGTCCAGTCTTTTCCATAGTTAGTGAACCCTAATGCTCACTATATATATATTATATATTATATTGAAGTTGTAATTTGTTTTGAATTAATAAAAAGATTATGTTTTCCACAAATACTACTTCAATGTAATTTTTGGAGCTTTATCAAACAATATGTAGACCCCCAGGATAAGTGTTATGTCAATAAACACCATCTTAGTTAACTTTAATGATGAATTCATCTATCTAGCTCCAAAATATCCAGACCATGTGCATGTGGATATAAATTCAATTGTTGAATAAGGTTATAGACTACCGAAAAGATTATTTGACCAAAAGAATATCTACAGGTAGGTCGTTGCTCTGTAATAGAAACAAATGCTTTACTGGGAGAATCCAAGCATGCCCTTTTGCAACTATGCTCAGCTTGCTAAGGATCTAATTGGTAACATTTGATTCAGAATATATATATGAGAGAGAGAGGGGGGGATGGAGAAAATGCCCTTCTTGTGAGCACTCAGCGCCTTCTCTTAAGGAATTTTGAGGAGGCTGCATGTGTTACTTGTTTGGAAGAAACATTAGGAGAATTTGTCAATTTTTTAAGTAATTAAACGTGCTATTTATCATCAAGGTAATGTAAGTCGAACTTGTATTGTAGGAACCTCAATTTTCTGTCATTTTCTGAACCAAAGTATGGAGTCCTTGAGTTGTCAAACTTGTTTGCTATACTAGTTATAAGCGTAACATACGTTGCTAATGTGAGCACATAAATTGTGGTGGTATAAAAAATTTCATTATGGAAATAGAATAAGGATTTTTGAAAGCATAGTCAGTAGCTTTCGCAGATAATTCTACCATGTGTTAAGATGTCACAAATATGTTAGGTTTCTTTAGCTATGAAGATTTTACATTGATCCTGGTTCACCATGAGTCATGATATGGCAAAGAGAATGAGCTATGTCGCCTGTCATGAAAACTGTATTTAAGGACTAAGGTAAGTCGATCTGCTATTTGGGTAGTAGTGTGTTTTAAAGAAGTAGTTGGGGGAAGGTAACGGTCTTCTGTAATTACATATGCTTCATACCATGTTCGTGTAATATCTCTTATTTGAACGAGTATGAGGTGGGGTTAATTGGGTTCCCAATTCTGGCAACCTGGATCATAAGAGTACCTAAACTAGGAAGATCGTACCAATATCGTGGTTCACGTATGCTGCCATATCCCTAGTTTCTAGAGAGGCTGTTTTTGTGACTCGAACCCGTGATCTTAGGTCACAAAGGAGTAACCTTTTACCTCTGCACCAAGGCTCGACCTTAGGGTGCCACAATCTAGGTGACATCGACGCGTAATGTAGTTTACCTTTTTGGTCAAACCTATGTATTTACTTTAAGTTGATGGATTCGATCTCATTATACGTTTCTTTCCATGTAAATCATTATTTCTTTAACTGATAAAATCACCAAGTTCAGTACCAAATCACCTTATTCAATTCAAAATCATGAAATTTTCTTCAAAAATGTCGAGAGAGATCTCCGTGCTGCCATAGAGTTTGTCAAGTAATTAAAATTCCATGAAGCGGAAGCCAAGTGCTTGTTTTACATGCTTTCCGTTGCTATTATATATAGCTATCGATCTCCCACCGGAGATTTCACTTATCTAGAAATCTTGGGATTATGGACGTGATACTGTTTTTGGGAATGGCTTGTGAGTGCCAAATCATAAGTAGCTGTGGACTCTAATGCAGGTCCTCATAGTTATCTGTTCACACAATCAGAAGCCATCTGAGGCAAATCAATGTTTCAGGCAAGAGTCACGGAGAATTGTGGAAATCTATGTACCATGGAAACTGTCATAGATGAAAAACCTCTCCGTGGAATTTTATTTTTTAATGAGCCTAGCACACCCTACACCTTTTTCAAGATCCAGCCGGTGAGTCTTTTGTTTTCCCCATTTAGCTGCTCGATCTTACTTAATGAACGTTGGTTCACTTCAAATTCTCTCTATTCTTGTAGCAGGAAAATAACTTTTGGGGATTCAAGCAAAAATGGTGATTATAACTGTGAGTCACGGGCTTCTAGGAGTATCCAGCCAGACTCAGTTGCTGATGGGCAAGCTGATGATGTGCATGAAGAAGAAGGCTGTCCCCCAGAAGCCCCATGGAGAGCCTGCTGGTCCTGTTCCTGTTTCAGATGTATTACAACATTTTGATGGCTCTGACCTGGATAAGGTCAGTCAACATTGGAGTTCCAATGTTATCTTGAAATTTTATCACAAATCTATCTTTTTTGGAGAATATGCATTTATTATTAAATATGTCTCGATTGTTTAAAATAACTTTCCCATTTTCTATGATCTGGTTCAAGCAGTTCCTCTTGTTTTTGGCTAATCTCTGAATCTGTGAATACATTGGGGTACCGGTCATTGTGAGCCCTCAATGACATAGTGATCTTGCTTCCAAATTGAGCTCCATCTTTAGGTGGATTTCTTCTATTCGGGCATCTGTACATGATCTAACATATGCTTACTAGCTCATTGTTATATTTCTGATGGCAGATGAGAGGACATTTGGCCAAGATGAAAGAGGTGATTTGGCAAAATCAGTTTGAAACAGGTTCTTGCACAGTCACATTTGATCGGTTAAACATCTTGGTAGCCCCATGCTTAAGCCAATTCCGACTGTTTATTCATCCAGTTGTCCCAGATGCATTTGACAGCTGACAGAGCCATCAAGCTAACTATGGAGATCTCATTTGCCTCCTGATCTTCGCTCGAGTAGTGATTGTCAAATTTCTCTTCTCTCATAATTTCAGTCTTAGCCTTAGAATGTGGGGGTTTTTGCTGAAGTGGCGGTCCCGGAAAAAAACTGCACCATAGACGTGGAATCAAAGTCTGCTGTACTATTTGAAGTCTGAGTCATTGCGAATCTCGTGATGCAGCAACTTCTTAATCGAGACATGGAGTTTCTATTCTGTATACTTATGATGATCAATTGCCTTTTCAATCGGCGAGCTACGTAATCTGTTTGCTGGCTACAATAAATCACAGATTTTCCCCAGCTAGGGGCAATCAAACGTCTATATATTTCCTTGAATTGCATGGTGCGCGCGCTGTGTTTATGTGAATTGTGATAACCGTCATTATTGTTGCAATTTAGGTCCCACTTTTTTTGTGAAGCGAAAAATGAATAATTCGCAAAATAATCTACTAAAAGCGATCACTTGTTTTTATTATAAAAATGAATGAACGAAAAATATTTTTATCATCTTGTTGTAGGTACTAAAAACATTTTTCATTGATCAATTGTCTTTAAAAAATGAGACAAGTTGATATTTTTAGGGGAGGAAAAAATTCAAATTATTCATTTTTCACAAAACTATTGGAGCCTTAGATATTGTGCAGTTAATCTGCAATTAAAAGAGAAACAGAGCTGGAAACTAACGACGGAAAAAATGTTATCATGAGAGAGGGCATATGAAGGTAAACTTCAGGTAACAGTCTTCTGTTGTTACATACTATTCGTACCTACGAGGAGCAATATTGTTCTATAACTGATCAAACAAAGTAAAACACTACTGTCCCTTTAGTTTCTGTGATCCTTAAAGCCTATACTTAACTCCAAGATTTTCTGACCCAAAAAAAAAGATAATAAAAAAAACTCCAAGATTACACCATCCCGTGTTCATGTGATATCTCTTAATCGAATGAGTATGAGGTGCGGTCGATTGGATTCCCAATTCTGGCGATCGGCATTGCACGAGTACCCAAATTAGGAAGATAATACTGACATCGCGGTTCGGCAGAGGCACGCCCATCCTGGCAGTAATGTGAACCATGAACTTATTTGTTGTTCAAGTTTTTGATAATTCCAAAACAAGGACTTGACTTGTGATAGAATATGAAAAATTTGACTCGTGTTTTGTTTTCATTGAGGAAAAAAAAATGCTTTCTTGAATTTAAAGCTCGGACTTTTCATAAATCGGCGTCCTAATGAACCAGACTACGCAGCAATGCATCTAAGTGGGGTTCATGTATGCGGCAGCCATACCACTAGTTTCTAGAGAGTATTTTCGTGACTTGAACCCGTGACCTTCGGTCACGATGGAGTGTCCTATTAAGGCTCGACCCTCAGGGTACCCCTACCTTGGTGACGTCTACGTATTTATGTTTTTGGTCAAATCTATGTAATTAAGTAAATGGATTCGATCTCATCGTAGGTTTCTTTCCATGCAAGTCTTTACTTTACAAAACGGACAAAATCACCATATTCAATACCGAATCACTGTATTCAATAAGAAAAAATCAGGAAATTTTCTTCAAAATTGTCTAGAGAATTTGTCAAAGTCATTCAAATGTCCATGAAGCTGAAGCCTTGCTATCATATATAGCTGTAAATCTCCCATTGCCGTAGTCACTTATCTAGGAATCATGGGGTTATGGTCGTGATATGGTTATTTCGTATACATTGTATGATCTCCAAAAATTCTCCGTCAGTCTTGCTTGAAAGATCTTTCTCTCTCGGAGACCTTCTGATTGTGTGAATTGATAAGTATGAGCACCTGCGTTAGAGTCCGCAGACTGTTAATTTCCCCCAACACTGCTTCAGGATCATAGAATTATGGTTCTGATACTGTTTTTATGAATTGCTTGTATGTGCCAGTTCATAAGTAGCTATGGACTCTAAGCAGGTTCTCATTGTCATCAATTCACACCATCATAAGCCATCTGAGGCAAATCAATATTTTCAGGCGAGAGCGACGGAGAATTTTGGTGATCGATACACCATCATAACTGTCCTAGCACTTTCCCTAAACCTTTTTCGAGCTCCAGGAGGTGAGTCCCTTGTTCTTCCTGTTTAGCCAGTCGATTTTGCTTAACAAAAGTTGGTCCAGTTCTGCTTGTCTATTCTTCAAGCAAGGAAAAAACTTCTGGGGATTCAAGTACTGGTATGCCAAATGGTGATTACGATAGTGAGTCAATGGATTCAAGTACCCCGTTGATGTTGGGAAGCTGATGATGTGCATGGAAAAGAAGCCTCTTCTCCAGTTCTTATTTCGAATTGGATCCAACCTTCTGATGGTTCTGACTGGAACAAGGTCAGTCAACCTTGATATTCCAACGCTATCTTGGACTTTTATCCCAAATCTGTTTTGATCTGTTCTTTTTACATTCCTGTTGTACGTGAACAGTTAACTACTAAAAATTCATTTTATCACTTAATAAAGAAAAGGAACAGAGTCTTCCAAGTTTAAAATAAGAAAAATTTCAGATTTGGAGTCAATATATATCATCTTTGCCATTTAACGTATGCTTTTATGAACATTGTAGTCTGTGGTTTACACAATATGGAAGGAAACTGTGAAAGTACGCTACAATCTCACATTGTTCAGAAGGCTATATCTTGAAAATCTGGTTGTGGACCTCGTCATTGTGAATTTCGCAATCTTTACGCTGCGGCAATTCGCCGATCACAGTCTTATGATTCACAACTTCAATGCAAGTTTTCTTGGAAACCTATGTTGCTAAAGAGGCCGTCAATACCAACTTATTACTGTAGTGAGGCCAAGCCGAAGGTGAAGGTGTATAGGACCACACCCGAGCGCGATGATTCAGATAGTTCAATTTTTTATCTTTCAATCCAGTAGCCATCTTGCTTCAATCAAATCTCATTGCCGATTCTTTGGAGCAGATAGCATTGGACATCATCAGGAGCTGGTGTCCGCACTCCCTGATAATTTCTACCTACGGCCAAACGCCATGCAATTTCTTCATGGTCTTGTTGTATCAGTGTGCAGTGCACAAAATATGGTTACTGGTGGGGCTTGATGTGCGCGGTTGATGACTGATAACATGTTCTATGGTTCTTTTCGAGTTAACCATGTGCTTTTCTGTTCCACTTGACTGGCAGATTGGGGGCGTCTTCGGGGTTGGGACACCCGCTGAGGCCGTATCTGATTGGGAAAGTTGGCAGTTCAGTTTCCCATATGGCATGCCGCGCTTTCGTGGATTCTCGGTCGAAGGTAAACCAATTGTTCAGAAATGGTTTGAACACTTGCTAGGAACTGCCGTTTACATACCTTGATTCCCACTTCAAATTATGCAGGATCAGGGGATGCCTGGCATGGACCCTTCAAGAAACCCGGGACTGGTATGTTATGGAAATGGAAAAATTATTGACAATACGGATGAAAATTTGTTGAAATCCGACAACCAAGCTCAAGCTCAATCAACTTGATGTTCTGGTTGCGACAGATATACGTAAGACAACTCATGTGCTCTTCTACTCTATTCATGCTTTACCTTGCTGCAGGCTTTCCATGCGCTGAGGATAAGATCTTGGTCATCCCCTTTGATCTGCAATGAATATGGATAGAACGCTCCAATGTGTTGGAATAATAAGCATGGGGGGCTTGAGCCTCTTTTTTTTGCCGCGACGACAACTGGACAAGAGTCATCCAAAAAAAAAAGACAAGATTCGTCCAATGCACGCATTAACGTCGGATTTTGCGAACCACATTGGTCTCTCACTGACTAATAATGCGATGGACCATTCTCAATATCCAAATATCAAGTAGGCATAAGCTGAGGTCCCTTCATGGAGATGACATATGCGGTCCGGACAGTCAACTTCGTGTTGCGGCATGACCATATACGCTAGCCTGTGGAAGCTCGTGGATCTGTCTCTCGGTATAAATAGTCAGACATGGTTTCATAAGTGGTCAGTCAAGAGCTACTCTTTCTGCTTGACGGCAAAGAAGAACAGCCTTCCATTCCATGGATGGGTAAAGAGATCATATCCTGAATCTTGCATCTGCAGCATCCAGTGACTTCCTCTTTCCTTTTTGTTTTACTGTTCGCTTTACTCGATCCGACGTCCTACGGCACATGAAGATCGAAACCTTTCCACCAACATTCATACCGCATTGGCCAATCCTTATGAGTGCTACTAAAGATGTGTATGTACACAGCTTTTCAGATATAACGACTGCATACTCAAGTTTAATATCATTCGAATTTTTTTGTAGTACGGTGAAAGTTAGTATTTTTTTTTTTTGGTCAAACACTAAAGTTAATAGTATCAGGTTGTGTTTTGTAACATGATGTTCTAGGCACGTGAAATCAGAGGTAAACCAGGTAAATGATGTGCTCTTCAGTAACTCTCTCTCTCTCTGTCTTTGTTCGGATTTTTTTGAGTTTCAATCTCGAACTTCTCATTATGTTTGCGGGCCCTTCCACCGTGGTTTGATCACATTATCACAGTAGCTACTTGGACTAGGACCATTAATTTGGTTTCAGATAAAGCAATGAAGTATTTTTTTACTAATCGTGCTTCCATCCATCGAACCAATTATTGCTCTCTACATGTGACGTTAGGCATGAATCAAGACTCCATCAGAATTAGAATAACAGTTAATTACTTGGAAAATCTGGTCAAATCTTCAAGCTTCAAACATTAGTGCTCTTTATATGTGGGGTAATTTTCCCTCTTATGATCCTTGTTGATCTTATTCTAAAGGGTCAAAAAGGGTATCAAGGAAATCCTCTTTAATATTTGGAAAGAATTACTAAATATTGTTAGAGCACAACGTTGACATCCATTCAAAGATCAAGCTTTCATAAAAATTGAAATTGTTAATAACACAAAAAAATTCAAAATTGATATATCTATGATAAATTTATCCAAATTAATTTTTTTCACCATAAAAAATCCTAGATTGGGTATATCTATAATAAATAAACTCTCCATTAGTTTTCGTCAAAGTTTACTCTCAAATTACTAAGTTAGCTAACATGTGGGAGTTGACAGATTTATCAGCTAATTTTTACCCTTCATTTGTTACATGCGTACTTGTCTGAATTTTTTCATAATATTAACTCAATTTAATGAAATTTAATAAAAACTAATTAATATTAAATTTATTATAAGTAATAAAAAGAAGCTCTTTGCATTATCACTTTGCAACTTCATAACAAATTTACTCTTAGTTAATTTTTATTAAATTTTATCATGAAATTATTAAATTAAATAATAGGTGTCAGTTAACGAATATACCAATTTAGGTTTTTATCCTCTATTTATCGCATTCGTATCTTTTTATATTTTTTTGTGATATTTACGAAAATTAGTAAATAATAAATTTATTATAAATATATTAATTTAAAATTTTTCATGGTGTAAACTCAAATTAGAAATCACATATCTTATCACTACACAACTTCATGGCAGAGAAAAAAGGAAAGCAAAAAAAGAAAGGAAGGAAAAAAGTACACTTTGCATTCGCTCGCAAAGATCCAATCTTCAACTCGGCTTCCCACAAAGGACACAGCTTTTGCTGCTTCGTCGACCTTGGTTCAGGTCTTGGGCTCTTTGCCTCTGCATGACACCAAAGAGAAACCCCTTCTCGAATCCTTTGAGCCCGAGGCTTCTTCTTCTCCAACTTTGAAATCCTCCTCTTTTTCTTCAAGGGCTTCCGCCTTCTCACGCTTCTGTTGTCCGATTGGCTTTTTTTTTTTTTTAATCCCGGGAGGGGAAAATGAGGTGGGAGAGAGTCCCGTTGCCGCAAGCCCAGCAACCAGAGCAAGGCCGAGAAGAGGCGGGTGGCCCCGGAAAGAGGTGGGGCCACACTTGCAACGCCATCAAAGGGGGGAGGTTTCTCTACGTGTTCGGTGGCTATGGCAAAGACAACTGCCAGACCAACCAAGTTCACGTCTTTGACACTTGTGGGTCTTCAAGTTTATCTTTTGGAGATTCTGGTTTTCCTTGAAAGTTTGCATTTTTTTTTGCTGGAAATGTCTTCGGTTTAGATTGGTATGTGCTGCTTGGTGCTGACAGAAAGATTGGTTCGTTTCTTTTCCGTTTTTTTGTTCTTTTTTCTGTCTGATTTGGAGCTTCGGGGGCTTTTTGGTGCAACTCTGCTTGGTTTTTCTCTTTTCTTTTGTTGTAACTCGCTAGTGCCTTTTGTTTGTTGTTGGTTTTTTTATTTTTGTTTTTTCCCCTAATCGATGGCTTGGCTGTTGTATCGGCAATTTCTGACTAGCTTTATGCATTGTATGGGTGAGATGTAAGAGAATTTTTCATGATGTCTGTGTCCAGTGATTGTTATATGTGGCACTGCTATGACCAATTCTTCCTGTGCTTTTTTCATTGTGAACAATTACTGGAGCTGTTTTTGACTTCGTCCGTATTTGCATTTTGCTGATGTTTATATTTGCTGCTGGAATTTCGTGAGGGATGGCTGTTGGTGTACTCCCAACTTCTGTTGTCTTCTAGTTTTTGAGTCGTGATCTCATGTCCCATTGGAGCTTAGCTATTGTGGCATGTGGAAGTTGTCGGACTATGAGAGACGATCTCTTTACCACAGTCTTAATCAATGACCGAGAGAGAGAGAGAGAGATGCAGATCTGCACTTGCTTGTCTTTTATGTTGTGATTTTCTTTTTCGATTGATAATTAGTTTTATCTGATTCACAGTGAAGCAAACATGGAGCCAACCCACGATAAAAGGGACGCCACCTGCTCCAAGGGACAGCCATAGCTGTACTAATGTTGGTGACAATTTGTTTGTGTTTGGTGGGACGGATGGAAGGAACCCTCTCAGGGATTTGCATATACTAGACACTTGTAAGTTAAATTTACCGTCTCAATTTCTCGTTGCTGTAGTCGTACAGTCTTGTCGCCTAATAATGTATTTATGTTTCGACTATACTTACATTAGTGAACTTGGGTTCTTTTTAATGTAATTCACATATTTTTTTTGTAGCTTCTCATACATGGATATCACCAAGTATGAGAGGGGAGGGACCAGAGGCAAGGGAGGGTCATAGCGCAGCACTTGTAGGTAAAAAGCTGTTCATATTTGGTGGGTGTGGAAAATCTCCCAATGATGATGAAGAAGTATATTATAATGATCTCTACTTATTGAACACAGGTAAATTCTTTTTAAAAGTCGATATTTCTTTGCCTCTAGTCCCCATGGACATCTATATATGAGATTTCCTATGTGTGCATATGAGAGGTGTTAGCCTTGATTTTCCATCAGTGTTGTGTCCTCCAACTTCATAAAGTACTCTATGTCTAGCATGTATCATCAGTTACCACTGCTCACGAAGTTTTTTTTGTTTAAATTGCAGAGTTTAGTATTTCTTCTTCCTAGGGTAGACGAACATGCTTGTTCATGCTACTTACCAAAAAAAAAACATGCTTGTTCATGCTTTTCCTTCTCATATCTGCAGAGACATTTGTATGGAAAAGGGCTGTGACGACTGGTATCCCACCTTCAGCACGTGATAGCCATAGCTGCTCAACTTGGAAGAACAAAATGATTGTGATTGGTGGTGAAGATGGACGTGATTACTATTTGTCCGATGCCCATATTCTTGATGCAGGTTTACTGTCTACTGTAGCCTTAATTAATTCAAGTGAATAGTGTTTCTTTGTTTATTTCTCTCCACAAGTATTTTGTTTTTACTACTTTTTTTGGCCTTGCTGTTTGTTAGATACCCTGATGTGGAAGGAACTGAATACCACTGGCCACATGCTACCCCCCCGTGCTGGACATTCGACTGTTGCTTTTGGGAAGATTCTGTTTGTTTATGGGGGATTCACAGAGGCCCAAAAGCTGTATGATGATCTGTATATGCTTGATGTTGGTAAGTACTTTTTGCTATGTATATGATTTCTGAATGTCTGCCGCAGAGATCATGCAAAAATATATGTATTGGCTGAAATGTCCTCAAATTGCTAATTGTCACATTCTTACTGGATGGTTTTATACAAAGTCTGTGTTTGTTAATATATTTCTAGCCAATGATTGGTTGTTGCAGTTATCAATCCAGAGTATATTTTCCTTTCTTGTGGGATTTGAGCGGTACATTGGAGTGCTAGATGAACTACTGTTTCAAGAATGGTGCCTTTTTTCTTGTCCAGTCAATTTTTTATCGAATGATCGGTTAACTTTGCTTAATCATTTAATTTATGGAAACTAAAGTTTGAGCTGATCATCTTATTGTTTCTTCTAATTTATTCCTATTCCGCCGTTGCCTTGGAAAAGCAAGGGAAAGTAACATAAGTACGCTTTTTGTGCCATCAACCAAAACGCATGTCCTCACATTGGCTAACTGTTTTGCTTGACTGTTACCATGATTTTGCAGAATCTGCCATATGGTCCAAGGTCACTACAGCAAGTGCTGGACCTTCTGCCAGATTTTCTATGGCTGGGGACTGTCTGGATCCTGTAAGGAGTGGCGTTCTTGTCTTTGTGGGTGGTTGCAATAGAAGTCTCGAGGCTCTTGAAGATATGTATTACTTGCACACAGGTTCGAATTATATTCTGTGGATTTTCTTTTGGTGGTTTATGTTGGTTTTCAGGTTTTCAGAATCCAAGATATGTAGCAGACTTGATTTCCTATTTCATTTCCAGGACTCACTAGGGAACAGGAGCCAAGGCTAGAGAAGCTATCCTTGAGGAAGAAATTGAAGCTGAAGTGCCAAGAACAAAATTTGACTCTAGGACAGGATAAAGCTTTGGTGCAAGTTGGGGTGACCACAAGCACTTTTCAACCTGTGCCACTATCGATCTATGGTCAGCCAGGTCAGGACCTGATATTTGTTTACTTCGATGTTCTTGAGTGAGGATTTGTTGGTGGGTGAAAGAAATGGCTGTGGAGGTAGATTATATAATGTCAATTCTATATTTGTTTATGTGGACTTGAAACTATCTTTCATGATACCTATTGTCTCTAATTCTGTAATCGTTTTCCTTGTTACTCTTGGGTTTTCTATTTCGTATCCTCCAATATATCATTCTTGTACATGATTCATGAGATTGTATTGATGATTTGGTTTGGGAGCGAGGGGTAGTGAGTCTGTTGAACTTTTGCATTTTTCCCTGTGCCTTTGTTAAGGAGTGGCAACATGCATAATGATATAATCTCATATTTAGTGACAGTTAGATAACATATGCTCATGCCTTCAGCTTGTGCAGTCTTTTTCTGTGGTTGTTAATTTTTAGAATGTCATCTAAGTTTTGAGCTTCATTTTGTGCACATTTTGGCATCCTATCTGCGAGGTCCCTATTTGCTTTATTTTCACATTTTCCTTAGTATTGGTTGTAAATGAGATCTTAGTTGCATTTATGTAGAAAATGATATGGTTGCTTCTGCTTCATTTTCTTAGAAATATATAGTGAGTGAAATGTAATATAACGGTAAAGCCGTATATCATGATTCAAGGATTGATATTTAAAGTTTTAGCTATAATAGATGACAAGGAAATGGAGATGGTAATTACCTCTTATTCCTGCAGCCCTTTTGTCTTATGCTTATTTTGGAATAGCATTTATATCAAGATTCAGTCTCCATGGATAATAAAGTTTGAAAGTAAACACGACTTCTAATTTTCACAAAATGGCCTTTTTTTTTTTTTGGGGGGGGGGGGGGGGGGGGTTGAAGATTGTCCAGTTCTTTCCCTCAAGATCACCCCAAAAATAGCCACAAGTCAATATTTTTTTCTTCTCTTTGTTGATGTGTATACCAAACCAAGCTCTTAGCTCTTCTTGCACAGTCTCTGCACTTGCTGAATGCTTCAACCGACCAAACCAAATTCCAATGCATACTCGACTGACCACAGTGTAACAACAGATGGTCAATAGTTTGCATTGCCTCTTTACAGAGGCAACACCTATTTGCCAAAATCTAACCTCTTTTTTGTAGGGGTGAGAAGTTCTAGGTTCCACATAGATTCTACTTGGAACTTGTAACTGACTCGTCAGAATAGGTTCCTGATTTTTTGGAACTTGGAACGTACCTTGCATAATCAGAAGCTTAGAACCTATTCTATCACAGGTTCCAAGGTTGGTTCCAGGATCTACCCAAGTTCCACCTATATTCTTAATTGAACAATTGCAATAAATCGTCACCTTTAGTGACTATCGCTTGCTACTACAATTTATTGACCACAACTTATATTTAGACCCACGAATAAATACAAAACACTAACAAAGTAAAAGTCTCAATAATGAATATCGTCGGAAATAAAAGCTTAGACTAATAGTTCCAGATTATACATTCATATTGGACGCCATAGAATGTTGTAGGATCGTACAAAAACATATTACCAAGAAAAACACAAACTTGGTACCGTTTCCACATTCTGTCTATCTAAAACTTGGAAGCTACCCATCAAAACAGATTCTCCAATTTTTAGAACCTGGAATGTGCCCTACATATCTTGCAACCTGGAACCTGATAGGTTTGTCCCCAATCCAGTTCTAGGTTCTAGGTCTACCCTGGAACCATGCTTACCTCTAATTTTTTTTTTTTGCATGTTATCGAAAGTCATATTCTTCCGGAAGACTCTTCCCGAGCAAAAGAAAAAGAAGGAAATTTTAGTTGGTCTTCTTGTTTTGCATATCGATCTCCCAGGAAATCATGCTACCCTTTGTCCTCTGTTTTTATGGAAAAATGCTGGCAAGATACATGGTTAGCACCCCATTTTTGGTCAATGGCTATTTCAAAGAATGAATACCCTTTAGGTTCACCTTTGCATTCGCTACATCATGAAAAGGTGTCGGAGACTTCCTACAACTCCCAATTATTTATGTTTCTGATCAATGCAGCACGGCAATGATCTTGCCATTTGCACAGCTCATCCAAGATTGAGGAGTCACTTCTTTGCTGCTTGTAATTTAAATAAGCTATGAAACTGACTTTTCAAAGAGTTTGTCGAGCACCAATCATAATGGCGATATAGAATAGAACTCCCACTAAGGAGAATAGAGTACTTTAATGGAAGAATCCTAGCGTTGCGTATCCATTTCCAGACTCCAACCCCATGTAGACCTCTCTCTCACTTTGAGATCCATCTTCGTTCCTTTGTGTGTATTCTGCTATTATTAACTTGTCTCCTAATGTGATTTTTGTAATTTAAAAATCTCCAAAGCCATTTGCAGATAGAGTGTTGTTACGAAGGGACTAAGTTCATACTCTTAAACCATCTCTAAATATCAGCAGATAGAGCCTTATTACAAAGGGACTGAGATCATACTCTTAAACCATCTCTAAATATCGACAAATTGGCCAGACCCCATCTCACTGGGTGATACTTGCGTCTTTCATCTGTACTGCCCCTCGAGAACTTCCTCAGAATATCATCCAATTTTTTCACAACGGATGCTAGGATTGGAAAGGGAGAAATAAAGTAAACTAGCAAGAGTGCTCTTGATAAGTGTGGCTTTTCCTTCCTTGGAAAGATAAGGCTTTTCCACCCCATGAGCCTCTTCAAGCTTTTCTAACAATGGGATTCCACATCAATTTGTTTTGGAACTTCTCCCCTAGGGGCAGTTTCAAATTAGAGTTAAACTAGCAGAATTACCAATGCATAGTATAGTGATAGTTGTGAATTTGCTGGACATATTGGGCACAACTTTGCCGAAACTATGTTATAAGAAGAGAGTCATACCTGATTTCATTGCTTTATCAGCACTACTTCAATCTGATTGTTGCAACTCTATTAGAGAAAAAGGTCCACCCCAAGGATGAGTTGTACGTCCATAAACACCATCTTAGTCAACTTTAACCACGAATTTACCTACCGAGCCCCAAAATATCCAGACCAAGACATAAATTCAGTTGCAGAATTAGGTTATAGACTACCAAAAAGATTATTTGACATAAAGAATAGCTAAAAATAGGTCATTGCTTGGTGTTAGAAAGAAATGCTTTGCCAGGATAATCTACAGCATTCCTCTTTGGAACTGTGTTCTGCTTGCTAAGGATCTAATTGGTAACCTCTGATTTAAAGTGTGTGTGTGTGTGTGTGTGTGTGTGTGAGAGAGAGAGAGAGAGAGAGAGAGAGAGAAATTCTGTGTGCTTGTGAGGGGATGAAACAACAATGCCCTTCTGGTGAGCACTTGGCACCTTGTCTTAAGAAATTTAAGGTTGCATGCAATACTTGTCTGAAAGAAACTGTTTTTCAGGAACCTCAATATTCGGTCATTTATGGAACCAAAGTATGGATTGCACTTTTAAAAGCTTATTCACCAACTTGCACAGATAATTCTACTGGGCATTAAGCTTTTATGGATACGTTAAATTTCTTTAGATATGAAAGTGTTACCTAGATTGTGGTTCACTATGAGTCATGCTATGGTAACAAGGATGAGGTATGTCGCCTGTCAAGAAAACCATACCTGAGGAGTAGGGGTAGTTGATTTGTGATTCTTGGTACATTTTGAAGTAGTTGGGCAGTTGTAACAATCTTCTTTAGTTAAATTTGCTTTAAATTTATAAGATGCAAAAAATTGTCTGAATTGATCAAATAAAGTGAACTACTTCTGGCCCTGCTAGTTTCTATGAACGTAAAAGCCTAAATTGCATCAAAGAATATTTACTACCATGTTCATATAATGTCTCTTAATTGAATGAGTATGAGGTGGGGTTGATCAGATTCCAATTCTGGAGGTGGGGTTGATCAGGTTGCCAATTCTTGTGACCCGGAACATAAGAGTACGAAAATTAGAAAGATCACACCAGTATCACAGTTGAGAAGGGGCATGGCTGTCCTGGTAACAATATGAAACACAAACTTATTTGTTCAAATTTTTTTGACAAAAAATTCTATCAAAACAAGGATTTTACTTATGATATAATATGAAGAATTTATCCTGTGATTTTATTTTCCATTGAGAAATAATTTTTCTTAAAGCTCAAACTTAACATAAGAAAAAGGTGTCCCAGTGCACAAGACTCCCCCACGGTGCATGGATCTTGGGAAGGGTTCATGTATGCGGCCATACCCATAGTTTCCAGAGGCTATTTTTGTCACTCAAGCATGTGACCTCAGGTCTCCCTGGAGTAACCTTTTGCTGCTGCTCTAAAGCTCACCCTTAGGGTACCACGATCTACGTAACGTCCACATATTTACTTTTTTGGTCGAATCTATGTATTTATTCTAAGTAAATGGATGCAATCACATTTTAGGTTTCGTTCAGAATCACCATATTCAATACACAATCAGGAAACTGTCTTTGAAGTTATCTGGAGAGATTTCTGTGTGACCGTAGATTTTGCCAAGTAATTAATTGTCCATGAAGCAGAAGCCAAGTGCCTGTTTATACGTTTTTTTTTTTTTTATAACCGAGGTGTCCGCGCAGCCAGCGAGCTTGTGCTCAAACCAGACCTGTTTATATGTTTTCCCTTGCTATTTTATATATGTATAGATCTTTCACTGGAGTTTTCATGAAACAGTTATTTTGAATACCTTGTAGGTGCCAAATGGATTTGTAATGGTGTACCGTCACCAAAACTCCCTGTCACTTTCACTTGAAATATTTTTTCTACCTTGGAGAGGTTCTGATTGCTTGGATTGATAACTATCACCTGCATAAGAGTCCACAGACTGTTGATTTCCCCCAACTACTTCTTCTGAACGTACCACGAACTGAATAGCAAATCAATTTAACTCATTCCTTATCTACCATTTTCTTTACAGGCAGCATACCTCATACTCGTTACCATACCTTAATTACTATGTACCCATCTACATATTATTTGCTGTTTTGGTCAACATTTACCCTAAGTAAATAAATTCAATTTTTTTTTATGTTTCTTTTGTTGTAACTATTGATTTTGTTAACTGTCAAAATCACCATATCCAATACAAAATCAGGAAATTTTCTTCAGAAGTGTCTGTGAAGTAGAAGCCAAGTGCCTGTTTTACATGTTTTTGCTTGCTATTGTCGATAGATACAGACGGAGATCTCTTACTGGAGTTTTCACCTATCTAGAAATCATAAGATTATGGCTGCAATACTCTGTTAATTGCTTGTATGTGCGAAATCATTAGTATGGACTCTAATGCAGGTGCTCATAGTTATCACTCCTACCAATCAGGAAATCTCCAAGGTAAAAAGATATTTCAAGCGAGGGTGACCGAGAATTTGGGTGATCGATACACCATTGAAACTGTTATAGATGGAAAACCTCTCCGGGGAATTTTATTTTCCAATAAGCCTAGCAATCTCCCTATACCTTTTTCAAGCTCCAGCAGGTGAGTATTCTGTTTTCCCATTTGGCTGATCAATTTAGTGAACAGATGTTTTTGTTCTGATTCTCCATTCTTGTAGCAGGAAAAGAACTTATGGGGATTCAAATACTGGTATGCCAAATGGTGATTATAATAGTGAGTCAAAGGCTTCTAGAAGTATCCAGCCAGAGCCAGTTGATGATGGGCAAGCTGATGATGTGCATGGAAAAGAAGCCTCTTCCCAGGAGCCTCATTCAGAATGTGCTGGTCCAGTTCCTGTTTCGAATGTGACACGACCTTCTGATGGCTCTGACCTTGACAAGGTCTGTCATCCTTGCAGTTCAAACGTTCTCTTGAACCTTTATCACAAATTTTACTTTTAATAGGTTGGAAATTCCGACAAAAGATTTTTGGATAGTCTGATTCTTTTTACTTTGTTTTAGTAGCTTTTAAATGTTGGTGGCACGATTGCTCTAATCTTTCTTAGGATTTGAGGCGTTCTGGTTGTTGTTTGTGGTTTTCACAATAGGAAAAGAACATGTGAAAGTACAATTCAATCTTACATATGAAGGGTATTGTTCACATTCTCAAAAAGGACAAGCAAAAAAGCTTGCGGAAGCAGCTTGTTTTTATCTTATTCTTCTCTATTTAAAGGTTGGTTATGGAGTAGATTTTGATGCCAATAGCAAGTTGGACCAAATTTAGATGCAGTAGCCAGGGCTGAGCCCCAATTTTAAATTATTATAGACTTCCTGGGCGTGACAATCAAGTTGGAACATTAGCAAATTACAATGCCTCTTTCTGTTGTTGGAAGAGATGAACTCAGAATAGCAAGGAACATAAATTTGACCTACCAAACATGATCTTGCTAATTTTTGGAGAATGTATACATGTGGCTTTGAGCTTCTTTTGGATGTTCATAGTCATTATGCTGAGATGTTGGCCATTGGATTATTTTCTGTGCTCTGAATCCAAGTATGTCTTGTGCCTGATGGGATTATCAGCCTGCATAATTTAATATTTGTCTTCCTCAGGTACCTGCAAATGAAGAATTATCACTACAGGCTTCTATCGATTCCAAAGATGATCAGATGGATGAAGCTCCAAATTTGAATTTGGAAGTTCCGAAAGAGAGTGCATCTCCATCAACTAAAGACACTGACATAATCTCACAGATTAAAGGTATGAACTTGAGGATAAGAATCATCTATGTTGCTGATTTTGCTATGTTGCTGTTATCCAGTTTAAGATTCTATAGCTGATCAGAGCATGTTTTAATTTCACACCAATGCTTCTGAAAAAATTGTTTCTTGCAGTAAATTACTCACAGGTCATAGATATTTTATTCAGTAAAAACTTCTGTGTACACTGGATTGTCTGTTTCGCTTATGCATTTTCATTCGGGCACACATGTATTCATTCTTGAATATGTCTTGATTGTTGGAAAAAGTTTTCCATTTTCCATGATCTTGTGGTGAGGAGTTCCTCATCTTTGGCTAATCTTGCCATTGCGGCGTGGCTTTATATGTCTTTTCATGTGTCATAGAGTCACAAGACCAAAGTTGTGCATGTGCGTGGAGTCAACAAGTAGTACGTTCCATGCATACAAGGATGCATTATGCAAACACTTTTGACTGATTAAGATTAACTGGAATCCTGATGCTAAGAAAAGAAAGGAGCCCGTAATGAAATAGTGGTATTGCTTCGGACATTTAGGTGGATTTGCTCGATTTGGGCATTTTGACATGATCTAATATATGCTAACAACCTCATCGTTATATCTCCGATGGCAGATGAGAAGACATCAGGCCAAGATGAAAGAGGTGATTCGGCAAAATCAGTTTGAAACAGGGTTCTTGCACGTTTCCTTGTGAACGGTTGGCCCTCTTCACATATTCTCAGCGGAAGCTGATTTCGACTGTACATTCATCAAGTTGTCCCTGATGCATTTGACAGCTGACAGTCTTCAAGCTAACTATAGAGATCTAACCTACCCTCTTGATCTTTGTTTTGCATCCGGATCTGCACTCGATGAGTTATTGCCAGATTTCTCTTCTAGTAGTTTTATTCCTAGTCTTAGTAAGCACGTCGGGGCTTTTGCTGAAAGTGGCAGTTCCAGAAGAAACTGCGCCATGGCAGAGGAATCAAAGTCTCCCGTGCTATTTGAGGTCTCGTTCACCCTCAATCTCGTTATGCAGCAACTTCTTGAATTTGAAATGTATGACCCCTTTTGTTCATCATGAGGTGAGACATCAAAATATTTCTTCTTTATGAAATGGCATTTTATCGTCCTCATGGATCACCTGATAGTAATGGCGTGGTGTAACCAGATAACGACCATCTTGCAATGAATCTCATCGTGGTTGAGGCCGTGTGTATTTTGCTCGCCTTTGATTGGCTTACTACACATGATGTCACTGCCACGTGAGGTATAAAATGCACAAAAATTACCTACTCATTGGTTGTGGATGTGGCTAGTTGAAGAATCAACGATTATCTTGTTTATTAAAGTTGTTTGAGGTGGTCGTAATTTAAGTAGCACCAATGTACGATGCAACATGTCATTTCTATAGGCATATGATACGATATGTTATTTCTCAAGAGATAGAGAATTTCAATACATTATGAAACATATTGGAATTTCTTTTATTAGGGATTCATAATTAGTTTTTTTTAGCTAGTTAAGCATATTAATTCTAAAGTGACTAGATATATATAACTTATGTACATGTACTTTTGAAAATTTTGCATTTTTAATATTTAAATGGAGCCTATGTATCAAGATGTTAGACTTACAAGTCACTCAGCAAGTCTAGAGCACTAATCACATGTCAGATATTTGGCATCCGTTGATTGATCATGTGTACCGATTGCATGTTTGACGTTCGTTGATTGATCATGTCTAGAGTATTGGCCACATGTAAGAAATATGTCAAAAACCCGACATGACACGGACACTACTTCCTGGGTCATAATAAGCTTCACAGAGACAAAAGCATGATGTATTTGCCTGTGGTCAGAAAACATAAAAAAGAATACCTTATTTAGCAATTCAGCAAGAAGTCATATGTTTCCGGTATTAGCATTGCCAAGCCGAAGTCATTAAGGCCACAACGGCAATTAACAAACTGAGAATTTAGTTGCTTTGTTGGGCATGAGGTAGTTCATGCATTGAAGTTACTAGAAGTCATGATTACCTGGGTACCATCCAGGAAATGAGTATAACTATATAATACGTGTTTGCATAAACTAAGGCAGCATCTACTTGTAGGCCAGACATCATGGTAGTCAAAAATTCATCCAACTTCAAGAGAAATTCCTGCTAAGTAATTAATGACTCATTGGGGATCTGGCGCATCAATTGCCATTGCCACCACCTCCAAAAAGGTAGCCCAAGGAAGATCCACCACCAGGGGCTGCGTGGACCTTTGGTCGAAGGCCAGTCCTGTACAAAGAGGGTCTATGGTTTCAGACATCCTATGCAAGTAAAGAAACTGGAAAAAGGATTCAGAAGCTATGAAAAATCCACAAACACTGCAATGAGAGAAGATAAAAAAGTGATAAAACAATTGGGAAACAATGCCTTGAGGGTGAAGATATCTTCAGCCACTATAAGCACCAATAAGGGTAGAGTACCACGACAATCCTGGCTAAAATCACAGACCATAAGGACAACTAAGTACTTAAAGACACAGGCAATAACCCTCTAGTCAGGGGATTTCAACATTTGAAGTTATACCATGCACTGAAAAGTTGCCATCAATCCACGTTGACTGCTATTCCAATGAATGAAGCAATCACCTGTATGCAACACTTAGGCTCCA
This sequence comes from Psidium guajava, assembly GCA_016432845.1. Taxonomy (NCBI): domain Eukaryota; kingdom Viridiplantae; phylum Streptophyta; class Magnoliopsida; order Myrtales; family Myrtaceae; genus Psidium; species Psidium guajava. Next base: position 40,189,746 of record CM028228.1, read on the forward strand.
ACTATTTGCAGATATTTATGAGACCATCAATTTAAGCATGATCTTGGCATCGATTCGAAATCTTTCAACAAAGAAAGTTCAGTTAGTTCTAAACATGGAAAAAGGTAAAATCCCTGGTGAGTTTCCACGCAAAGCTCGCTACTCATGCATTTTATAGTGCACAGCTTCTTCCAGGTAGAAACCTCAAAAGACTTCATCCAGCAAAAAAGTAAACTTGATACATTAAGGATGATATGTGATCTACCTATTTTCAGTTTTCACAAGAAGACGAAAAGTTCAGGGACATACTCACAAGTCGCAATTGCTCCCTGATCCTCTGAGATAGAAATGATCCAGCCCTAATTAAACTACATGTAACCGTGTCCCAGTATAAATCTCGATGTACAACTCACACAAGATAGATCCTAATAACACCATCCCAGTAAATGATACTGGTATTTTCAACACTCGCATGGGGCAGAAATAGGTTAAGGAGAGATCAAACAACATTTTTCAACCACATCATACCGTGATGAAGTTGCTACTGTTTTGACCATCAGTGCGGAAATAGTTGTTTGCCTGGCTCCCCTGAATGCCCGCTGGAATCTGCTTGGTGACATCTACTTTTGGCACAGAAGCAGTAGACTTGCGAAAAGTTCCATCCCTAGTGTTGGGTACCTTGGTTGGAGCTCCTCCTTTATGTTCAGTGGGTTTTGGAGCCTCTCCACTGCCAAAAAGGTAGCCCAGAGAACTTTGTCCCCCACCAGCACTAACTCCACGACCCATATTTCATGACTTGAACTTTACCTATGAAACCAAGAGCCTGATTTAGCAATAACGAAAATTGTATAAGTTCCAGAGGATACACTGTCAAAAGATTATTCAGAATAGAAACAGCAGGAAATTCGGTGATAGACTTTGTAGCTAAGCTAGAGCAGCACCTGTTATATCAACTGGACTGACCTTTCATAGCCATTGGGCCTACAATACAAAACTCAACTCGACTCAAAAAGTAAGATGGAGGACACAACATATATATGAAGCTGAAAAAACCAAGGATTAGTACGTGATGGCGATTGCTCAGTAGGTGAAATAGTTTCTACTAAAAGGTCTCCTCTCTTTTATCTTGTTAAGGGCATCAGGAGATTAAAAATCAATCATATAGCAATCCATTACAGAACTTTCCTTCCCTATGACCAGTTAAAATTTGAGATACTGACTCGATGTCCTCACAACATGAGTCACAACCATCAGCCTAATAAAGCGGACTTGGGTTTACCAAGGAATAATTTCCCACTTGTCGCATAAACACAAGCAACTGTGCTTGAGGATAAATTGTTCATCGTCATGCTATCATGAATCAACACCCTTCGTTCACCTACCAAAGGCTCATTGAATGTTGAAATAATTTGTGATGAAATGTTGAACCTCAACTTCTGTAAAAGAACGAAGAAGCACAACAGGATTAAAGAGGAAGAATAAATGAGCAAATTTAGAATAGACTGACATCTGAACAATGTAATTGTAACATTCATAAAGAAGAAAAGGAGCCATCACAAGCGGCGCCTCAGACAAAGGCACGATAAACAGGGAAACAACAATTGCTAAAAAGAGTGCGCTCCACTCTGATTAATCGGATGACCATTCAGCTGGTTATTAGCTTAAGGAGTTGGTTACTTCGCTACTGTGATGATAAATGCCTTTACCAATGAAGCACATTAGCTTCAGAATTTTCCACCCCACACATAAAATCACCCCACTCCAAAGCATTCATCTCCAGAAGTATCTTACATGCAGAAAGACAAAAGCAGATACTTGGCAGACCCATAACGCGGCATCAATATGATAGACCAAGAACCCACTTCGCAAATCTCAACCTTGACGAGGAAACCATAAATGTATGAGCATCTTCGGACACCCTTTCCCTCCAACCAGCAAGACTCAAAATGGGATTGCTAGATTAGGGCATTTTCTTTAAAGGGTCGTCAGATCGTAGATCCAAAAGACCCACGTCGACCAAAACAAGAACCAGACAGCACCAACAGCTATCCGGAACCAAAAACCAGAAAAAATCAAAATCCCACATCCCTCTTGGTCTCAAACAAAACTCAGAAGCATGCCAACACAAGAAACACATGATACATTGGCGAAAATGGGAGAGAAGAGCACGCAGAGAGGGGGGAATGGCGAGGGGAAGAGGGGCCCGCCTCACCTTCTTCTCCTCCTCGCTTCCTTCAGCTCAGATCTGCGGCGAACAAACCGAAGGAATGAGAGAATGCCTCTTATTCAAAATCCGCGCTAGTGCAGAGTTCACATATTTTGAATCGAGCTGCGACTCGGTGTGCGAGCGAGCTTGAGACTGAGTGGCGCCCCCGTCATGAGAAGATAACGAGCGACTCGCAATTTCACTTCCAGGCGAAAATGAAAAACGAAACATTGATTCCCCGCCCGTTGTGGGGGCCCAAGACCCAAACAAAATTCGAGATATGTCTTTACTTTTTCCTTTTCTTTCTTTTTTTTTTTCTTTTTTCCTTCTTCTTCGATCAATCGCCGACCAGCCACTAGCGAGGGACGAGCTCACCCAATCTGAGAAGCGGAGCAAGCCCGAGGCATGACAAGGCTTATGCTTCCCGGATCTCGCAAGACTCGAGCTCCCCAGCCTTAGGCGAGCTCGTCTCTCCACTGTGGCTAGCTTTCGGTAGAGGAAAAAAGAAAAAAATAATTAAAAATTTCAATTTTTGGTAATTTTCTTCTAGAAAATCAAATCATATTTTCCACACCAAATGAGAAAAAAAATAATTTCCTATTCATTTTTAATTTTTAGTCAAACATCAGAAAATATTGTCTTCCTAAAAGTCGACTTTGTAAAAAAAAAATATTTTTGAGAAATATCTCATTTTTTGCGAAACAAGTAGAGCCTAAATGTTACCATTTTCTGACTCAACACACAGTTATAGGTCATTGATATTTAGAACGAACACTGAATTCCTTATTTATGTATTGAAATACAAGGTATCTTAACAAATTACCAAAATATCTACAATTTGGACACTATTATCTTCGTTCTCCACACAATATTTTAGCCCTCGGGTCATCGTTATTTTTAACATTGGCTAATTGTTCCTATCTCTTTGTAACTCTTATGTAGTCTTCCAAGTTCACTTTCCTTCTTGATCGTATAAACTCAGTTCAAATTCTTCAAGTTTCAAAAGAAGAAGAACACTCAATGTCACTTTTCTCTTCAATTATCAGTCTCCAATATATCGAGTAGAAAAATGAATGTCACAAACTTCTGTTGTTAATGCTTTCTAATTTCATCTTTCAATGATTTACAAGGCGAATTTACAGACTTTAAATTTCTTTTTTTATCTAACCAGTTTTGTTATTTGTGAAATTAAGATGCTAGCAATATTTCTTCTTATTTATCCCGCTACAAAGGTAAGGGGAAATTGTCCAAAAAGTTCTAAAAATATTGCATTTTGGCCAATTCAATTTTAAATCTTTTACTACTTTGTCAATTGAATCCATCCAACTAATTTTAACTTTGTCAATTGAATCCATCTAACTAATTTTAACCAAATATTATTGACTTGAATGGTGGTGGGACCGCGTAGGATGGTCACTACTCTCATGAATAATTTTTAAACTTTCTTTTTTATAATTTTGAATTTTTTATTTTTTTTCTTTCTTTTATTTTTTCCTCTATCAAGTTGGACGAGGGCCCAAGACCCTCACTAGGCTTGGCCTAAAAATTGGAAAAGAATAAAGAAAGAAAAATTTAAAAAAAAATTGACAAATTTTCCAAAAAGAAATCATAAATATTATTCACGTCAATGCGAGTCATATCATGTAGAAACATTCAAAGTTTGCGTTAGCGATTTTCAGCTAAATTTAGCCGGACAAACTCAATTGATAAAGTGTCGAAAGCTTTATGATTGAATTGGTCAACATGCAATTCGTTTTGACTTTTTGGACAACTTTCCTATGAAGATGATGAAAGCTTTGACCTATCCAAGTCTTTATTCAAAGTAAGTGAAAAAATCTACGGATTAAGATAAATTGATCTACTTAATACTTTTGACTTGGTTATTTGATGTTTATTAGCTTAGATTGAATTTCGATGTTGGGTGAGCAAGTTTCAATAATGGTATCTTAAGGTATCGTGATTACTTGAGTTTAGTCGGTATTACATGTCTAGAAAGTGCTACATGGACTTCCATGAGGTTAGCTAGCATTTTGGACGGAAAAAATGTGTAAACCAATCAAGTTGTCAATTTTGAGACTGCCTTGAAACTAACCAAGTGTGCGATTTTGAGACTAAGGGCACGCATGACAACCATTCTGTTCCAGAAATAATTTCTGGAACATAAATAGATTTTTCTATTTCTGCTAGAAACAAAAAATTTTTGTTTCTGGTTTTGGGCAAAAATCTATTTCTGGAACAGTTTTTTGTTCCAGAAATAGAAAAACAGATTTACATTACCAAACGAGTTTCTGTTCCAAACCTATTTCTGGAATAGGTTTGGAACAGAAATAGCGAAATAGAAACGTTCTCATGCGCGCCCTACATGCATGACAACTATTCTGTTTCAAAAATAATTTTTGGAACAGAAATAGATTTTTCTATTTCTGCCAGAAACAAAAAAAAAATTGTTTCTGGTTTTGGGCCAAAATCTGATTTTGAAACAGATTTTTGTTTTAGAAATAGAAAAACAGATTTGCGTTGCCAAATAAGTTTCTGTTCCAAACCTATTTCTGGAATAGGTTTGGAATAAAAACAGAGAAAGAGAAGCATTGTCATGCGCGTCCTAAGCGTTGAAACTGACCAAGTGGTCAATTTTGAGACTATGTATTTAAAGTGACGTTTTTGACTAAGTGTTGGATGATCGATCAATTAACCGATTTTCATATTTAGTTACCAACTGACCATCCAAAATAGTCAATTTATATGTCAACGAGAGTACAAATTCAACATTAATATTTCTTAGAAATGGAAAACTACAAAAAAATTACTTAAATTAAAAATATATATACATTTGTAAAATAAATTATTCTAATTATCTATGAAATTTGCAAAAATACACTGTTAAATGATGCCTTAGTGATAAGAGGATGAAGGTGTATGTACCGAAGTACACGTTACTTGTTGATACCTGATTTTTAATCATATTTTCTCTTTTAAAAAAAGAATATATAAAAATTCATAAAATTAAAAAATCAACTTTAGGGACCTTGGTCAAGCTTAAGAAACCAATTTTGACCAAAAAATGATTTTTCATATTTTTAGCATTTTTATTTTCAAAAATTCATAGAAAATAAAAAAAATGAGAAAATGAAAAATCAACTTTGGAAGCCTTGGCCAAGCCTAGGGTATCATTTTTGAATAAGAAATAATTTTTCATATTTTTCTTATTTTTTAATATTTTTCGAAAAATAAAAAAAAATACTTAAAATTTTGGAAAAAAACATTTAAGGCCACAAAATACATAAAAATAGTCAATATTTTTCTTTTAAATCTCTTTTCATGTTGGCTATCATAAATTTGAAAAATCCAATTCGATGTCATGTATTCTTCCACAAGTATAATCTCGAATCGTGCCTAAAAAATTTCAATTTGAGTCAATTTATTTGCATTTTTCACTTTTAGGAGTTATGATATTGTTCTCTAATAGTCTAAATTTTTATCTTGATCCGATTATACCTAGAATGACTCAATTTTGTAAAAGAGTTTTAATTGAATTTTGCATTATTTTCAGTGGCAAGAAATGAGCTTAAATTTGACAAGCGATTGAACTAAACATGCGGTGAATTTCGACCAAGTATAGGGAAGGTGTGTCGAAAATTGTGATGAGATTTGGACTTAAAGAATTTCGACCAAGCATTGTTCTCTAGGAACTGAATTGTAAATACTTAAAATCTCAGCGATTAGAGTGCAAATACCTAACACTTGAGGGATTATTTTGCAAATAACAAAAAGAAGAGTTAGTTGAGTAATTAGAATAGAGAAGAGAAAATGAAGAAGAGGAGAACGAGAAGGAGAAAATAAAATGGGAATAGAAAATAGAAGATGAGATAAAGAAGAATTAGTAGAAAAATTAGAATGGGAGATAGATGAGTAGGTTATAAAAGAAGGAAGAAGTGAGCTTGGGAGAGAGGATTTTTGGGAGAAGAGAAAATTTTGGATGTTTGAAAGAGTTTTAAGAGATTGAAGAAAAATTAGAGAGAAAGAAAAAATTAAAAAGAGAGAGAATTCTCTTCCAAAAGAGAATCTTAAAGATGACGGGAGTTTAAAGTTAGACATTACCATTACCAATTCCTCTACCGATCAACACAAATTACGACTTCATCCCCGTCGTTCGAGCTACAATTTTAATCCACAAGGTGATGCAAGATCCGAATTCGACAATCAAGTCCGTTAAATCAGGTAACGATCCTAACTATTAAAATATTCGCGAATTTCGTTATCTAAATGGATTGATTTAAATTTCAATTACATTATGTCATATTCGTATGTCTTTGTATCCACATATCGTATTCGTATGTTTTCATATCCACATATCTTTATTTCTTGCAATTTTCTGCATTTATCGCTTAAAGGATCCAAACCCCAGACCGCGGTAGGCTCCACCTCCCTACTTGGTGGTGTAAAGATCTCTTGTACTTTACTTTTTGTAATTTAATTTCTGCACCATCAAACCCCAGAATGGGAAAGCTGACCCATCCATTGGAGGTTCTTTATTTACTACATTTATTTTCTACAGTTTAATTTATGCACCATTAAAACTCAGAATGAGAAGGCCAAGCCAAAGCCGAGCCACCCATTGGAGGTCCTTTATTTACTGCCATTTACTTTCTGCAATTTAATTTCTGCACCATCAAACCCTAGAAAGGGAAGGCCGAGCCACCTATTGGAGATTCTTTATTTACTGCATTTTACTTCTTGCAATTTAATTTCCGTACCATCAAACCCCAGAACGGGAAGGCTGACCCATCCATTGGAGGTTCTTTATTTACTACATTTACTTCCTACAATTTAATTTTCGTACCATCAAACCCCAAAATGGGAAGGCCAAGCCAAAGCCAAGCTACCTGCTGGAGGTCATAACACTGCATAGAAGTCGTTAGCTCACTCCCTCTTTCGGCTTTAGGGAATTTTTAATACTTTGAAAATACAAACAAAAAAAATGTCACTCACATGCATTTCATCTAAAAAGTGAAAAATACATAAGAGAACAACCCACTAGAGCCTTAGGAGTAAACCAAGCCTGAGTTGTCAAAATTAGGATATCCATGGAATTAAGGTACCGAAAGGGCATGAGTTTTAATTAACTAGTGTAACCAAGTCCCCGAACTCATAATCTCTGGTTTGTAAAAGTAATTTAGTTCTCCCGCTAATTTACTTGGGTTTTTAATCGACCAACCAAAAATGATTAGTGGCGACTCTAAATTCTAAAATCATTCAAACAAAAATCAAAGTTTCGATTCGGTAGGGTTTTAGAGGGTCCGTATTAGGTTAGTCAATTTAATTAACCTGATAATCTATTATTCTAGAAATTATCTACCGATCGAAAATTTTTAGGGTCGCGACAGCTTGGCGACTCCGCTGGGGACTTGTTCTTAATTTTTAAAAAAACTTAAGAACCTAGTGAACTTAGGCTTGAAAATTCATTTGATTTGTCGATTGCTTGGAACTCATTCTATATGTGTTATATCTTTTTGCAGATGGGAGTTATAAGGAGTGGAGTGTTTGACTAACTCTTTGTTTTATAGGCTTAGTGTTGGAATTTTTTGTTTAATTTCGTACATTTTAGAAGCGCTGTTTTGATACCAACTGCTGTGTATGTCTTGCATATTCTGAGGATCACGACACCTTCACACACAAGCACCTAAACCCAAGCCGCGAAATTTTTCTAGGTATCCATAGATAGGGATCAATATGCAAAGCTCTTGCGTTTGATGGCACTTAGGTTGACCATATTTGATCCCTCTCACTATCTAAATTGACAATTCTTCCCACTTTATGTTTGACTTGTGGGTAAAGTTGTCAACTCAGATAATGGGGCCTTTTTAGGTCCATACCATGTCTCTCCTTTTTATTTTCTAAAATACACTCCTTACTTGAGTCATGTCTATGTCTATGTTATTTGCATTCTTTCAAGGTAAAAGTAAGTTCTCTAACTTTATCTTGTATTTATTTTCGGTCGATCCATGCTAGTTGTCAGTCAGATTTTGAACTTAACATCATGACCATCTTTTTTCAAAAAACAAATCAAAATCAAAATCAAAATTGGGGTCCCTTTTCTAAAAAAAAATAAATGTGAAAAATCCCTTTAGGGAATTTTGTTAACCAATAAAGGATTTTGTCACGTCTTTTCTATTTCAATAGAATGAGATTTTCCTGACAAATTTACCCATGAAAATTCATTTCGATAAAAGAGGAAAATTCCTTCGAAAAATTTGGTAAACGTCAAGAGATTTTATCACATTTTTCAATTTATAAAATCTGCAAGAAAATTCTTTCTGAAGAAATTCACCTCCGTTTTTCTAAGAAAAATTCATCTAATTTCTCAGAAAATGAAGAAACAAAATTGGACTAATCTAGGTAGAGATGGCCACGGGCCGGTTCCGGGTTGTAATTTTCCCAAACCGGCCCGAAACCGCCGGTTCCGAACCGGCCCGGCCCAAACGGCTATATTATAGCCGTTGCAAACGGCTATAATATAGCCGTTTATTTTTTTTAATAATTATTAAATAATTTTTTAAATTTAAAAAATAACCATAACCATTATAAATATCCATCTTCACCTTTCATTTTTCCTCACAACTTCCCTCAAATTCTCTCATTTCTCAAATTCTCTCAAATTCTCTCAAATTCTTTCAACTTCGCTCAAATTCTCTCAAATTCGCTCAATTTCTTCCGCTCAATTCTCTCAAAAAATGGCTAGTGGAAGAGGAAAGAGCCCGATGATTCCCGAAGAATCCAATTATTCTCATGATCCTCGTGAGTATGCACATTGGGGATACGATGACGAAGATGATATCAACGTTATTCCTAATGTCAAGCACATCCCGACGCAAGAAAGTCTACAACCAACTACCAATACCGAAGAAGCATCAACAACAAAAGAAATGAGTCGAGGGAGTGCATCCATCATATGGCAACACTTCACCAAGCAACATTTAGAAGGTAACGACTACAATCTCATATGTAACCATTGCAAAAAAGTATACAGGTTTACAACTGGAAACGGCTATGGAACATATCGTCGACATTTGGCGTCAAAACATCCAACGGAATTCGAGATCGACACGAGGCAACAACAAATTCCCAAGTTTGTCGATTCTAACACTTCTAATTTATTTCGTTACGATAGAAATAATTATGAGGAAGAACTTGCTAAATTTACTGCCGTTGAACATTTAGCGTTTAATTTTGGTGAAAATTTTGGTTTTAATACTTTTGTACAAAATGCATGTACTCCACAAGCAAAACCCATTTCGAGAAATACGGTTAAACGCCAAATGTTTAAACTTTATAAAAAAGAAAAAGATGATTTGAGAAATTTTTTTGCATTTTTCAATGGACGTGTGCATATAGGTAGCAATCTTTGGAGTGATCCTTGGCAAACTCATTATTATATGGGTATTACATGTCATTGGATAGACGATGAATGGAACATTCAAAAAAGAATTATTGCATTTCGAGTTTTTGATGAATCGCATACGGCACATAATATTTATAGAATAATTAAGCAAGTTTTAGAAGAACATTTATTGGTTAATAAAATTTTTTCAATTGATTTTGATAATACCGCGTCAAATACTGCTTCTGTTGGCGAGTTAGAAACAATTTGTAAACCCGCTTTTGGTGAAAATTTTTTTCACATTAGATGTGCTTGCCATGTTTTAAATTTATGCGTACAAGATGGTTTACGAACTCTTGAAGATGCTCTTCGTCCAATAAAAACAGCAATTACATATTTATGGAAACATTCTCAAGTTATGATAGAATGGGGTAGATTTTGTAAACAAAATGGAAAAAAACCAAAAAAATTTCCAAGAGATGTTCCACATCGTTGGAATTCTACATACGAGTTGCTTAATCAATCTTTTTCATATAAAGAATTATTATGTACATTTTTTACGAATTATGTTCCTCAAAGTAATTTATACCCACAAGAGTGGGATATTTGCAAAAGAATTTTAGATTTGTTAAAATTTTTTAATAATGCAACTTATACTTTATCCGATGTTTATTATCCTACTACACATTTATTTTTAACAGAGTGTCTAAATATTGTTGATATTTTTCAAGAAAATGAAGGCGATAATCAATTAGGTCCAACTATTATAGCAATGCGAACGAAATGGATGCAATATTATACCAAAATTCCTATTATCTATTTGGTTGCTTGTGTTTTGGATCCACGTACGAAAATGGAGGGCTTACTTGATGATTTGAATTCATACTATGAGTGTTTACATTTGATTGAAACCGTAAATATTAGAGATATAGAAAAAGAAGTTAAAGATATAATAGTAGAATTGTATAATGATTTTTGTAATAGATATAATATAGTTGGCGATAGTGGAACTTCTTCCCAAGTTAGTGGCATGCAAGGTAAGCACCTAGGTAGAGGGTCTAGAAATCTAATAAATAGACAAAAAAGACAAAATGGAATAATGGGAAATATTTCTGAAATAGAAATTTATTTAACTACTGAATTTGAGTTTCCTCAATCAGACGGCATTGATTTTCAAATTCTAAAGTGGTGGAATAATCATTCAACTCAATTTCCAGTATTAGTTCACATTGCAAAAGAGATTTTAGCAACTCCTTGCTCAACCGTTGCGGTTGAACAAGCATTTAGTATTGGAGGTAATATTTTGGATGATCGACGTTCGAGATTATCTCCGGATTCGGTTGAAGTTCAAATTTGTGTCGATGATTGGACAAAGGCGGCATATCGACAACAAGAAATGGATCGCAACATCGAATCTAAATTCTTCAATGACGAAGATATCACCGGCACGGGTACCACCGCCACGGGTAGCGACGATTGATGATGAGGTAAGTATGGGGTTATCAAAGGTAAAAGAACTACATGGGCTTTGATTCTTCTATCCCCAAGAAGATATGTAGGCGCTTAATGATAATTTATTAAGTTCAAGCCCTTTCTTCCCTCCTTTTTTTTTCCCCGATCCATAAATTTGATTACAATTTGTATTTGAAAATTTATTATTTCATAATTTTATCTTTTTTATTTCATAATTCATTATTTAAAATTTTTTTATTTCTTAAAGTTTTATTTGAAAATCGGTTTGAACCGGACGGAACCGGCGGTTCGGTTCTGGTTCGGAACCAGAACTGAACCGCCGGTTCCGTCCGATTCAAACCGGAACCGGAACCGGCCATTGAACCGGCCCGAACCGCCGGTTCATGAACCGGAACCGGAACCGCCTTCAAGGTTCCGGTTCCGGTTCATGATAGTCCGGAACCGGAACCGGCGGTTCCGAACTGTGGCCACCTCTAAATCTAGGCGTCATGGACCAACCTCCCTCGGATCACGTATTCATTATTTCCTCCGCTTTTATAGGGAATCATAGGTGTTGACACTTGATTTTCGGCTAGTTTTATTTTTAGAAAAGTTTTAGAAAATCCATAAAAATTTAAAAAATTAAAAAAATCAACTTTGAGGACCTTAGCCTAGCCCAGGAAATCAATTTTGAGTAAAAAATAATTTTTCATATTTTTAGTATTTTTCAGCATTTTATCTTTATAAACTCATAAAAAAGTAATAAAAAATGAGAAAATTGAAAAATCAACTTTGGAAGCCTTGGCCAAGCCTAAGGAACCAATTTTGAACAAAAAAATTTTTCATTTTTTTTTCGCATTTTTTAATATTTTCGGAAAATACCAAAAATAGTAGAAAAATCGGAAGAAAATGGCATTTGAGGCCACAAAAATATGGAAAAATAACCAGTATTTTTCTTTAAATTTCTTTTTCATTTTGGCTAAAGAAAATTTGGAAAATTTAATTCGAAATTATATGCTCTCTCTTTGAGCATAATTTCGGATTATTAAAAAAAATTGCTTTTCTAACCCAATAAATTCTCATTTTTACATATTAGAGTCGTGACATCATGCCCTATCACCAGAAATTATAGCTTGGCCAAATTGTACCCGGAATTGCTCAATTTTGCAAAAGGGGCCTTAGTTGGATTTTGCATTTTTCAATCTAGCCCCTAAGTTGACAAAAAATGAAATTAAACTTTTTCTGGGGGCACCCATAAAAATACAAGACCTCTACCCTATAGTTCTCATCATTCTAAATCCATTGGAGGGGGTGGTTTGGACTGATTTCACCGTTTAGGCTTTGGATTGCTCAAAATTCGATTTCGGGTCAAACTAAAAATTTGGGGTTTTTGTGCAATTTCAAGCAAATGTTTTGCAAAAACCACATGTTTAGATGTAATCCAGCATGGAGAATCCAATTTTAGCTTCAATTTTGAGAAATTTGATCGATTTCTGGGTCAATTTGAGCGAATCTTGGCCGGGCGGATCGTCGGGTCGGGCCGACCCGACCCATGACCCGGCCACTATTCTCCTTCTTCCTCCCATGTTGCACGCGTGAACGATGGCAGAGGGGGGCAGCTTTTTTGAAGGAAAATGGGGAGCAAACGCAAGAAAAGGAGGAGAATATAGAGGCTTTTTCAGGTTTTGGAGTTGTTGAATGTGGAGTTCCCAATGGCGTGGAGTCCCCTAGGCGCCAGAATTCATCAGGGAGGTGTCGGAAAAGAGCGAGAAAAGGAGGGGAAGAAAAGAGAGAGAGGGGCTGGGGTTTTTTGGAAGGAGAGTTCGGGTTGGCCAACGGGGGGTTTTCGGGAGTGATTCGGGAGTACACCGAGAGGCTCCACGAGCGACCACCACCCAACCAAGATACACCTACACACCACCTACCTACCGAGCCATCACCGACGTCCATCCGCCATCTGAGTCGCCGGAAAAGGTAATGCAAATACCCTTCCGCGATTGTTTTTCTCTGGTTTGAGCCTTTGCCAGCACATAAGGTGTTTGATGAAATGCCTCGGGTGGTTCAAACCCCCGACTTTGAACCTGATTTTCGTGGTGATTTCACGTGATATTCGGTCGTTTCTTTGCTCAAATGCATTCTACATGTGTAGATCTTCGTTTTGATATGCTGTGCTGCTCTTGATTACGATCGAGGTGTGAGATATGCTCTTCCAAAGTTGCCTCATTAGTCTGATCAGAATCTGGAAATTCAATCTGAAAATTTTGCCTAAGTGTTGGACTCGGTCCGACTTGCTTGCTTCGTGCTCATTTTTCATTATCTTATCATGGGTATTTTTGGGAGATTCTTGATTGATTGTGTTCCTGGTACGTAGTAAAACACGTATATATAATCGATTGCCCTCGGTTCAATCTTTGACGATAGTTACGAGGTCGGGAATACCCCATGTTGGTCTGATTTGTGCCCTGATTTGAGTTTAAAACAGCCCAAACCCCCGACTTTCGGGGCATTATTCACGAGTCATTTCTGTTTCATTTTGTTCCTGATGTGTAGCTCTTCGAATCGGTATATTATTTTCCCATTATTTCCAGCGGAGGGGTGAGATATGCCCTCTCGAAGTTGCTTGGTTGGTCTGGCTTAAACTGAAATTTTGTTTCTAAGTGTTATAACCACTTCAGACCCGTCACTTGCCGACACCATTACGATGTGCTCGATTGACCATTTCCTGATTCATCGATTGTTTTGGAAACTAGATCATACCTAGTTTCATGTGGTATGATCGGTTCCCCTTGGTTTAATTTGAGTACAAAGTTATTGGCACTTAAAAACACCTCCATGAGCTGCAAAGTGAGAGGCAAAGCTAGTTTTCCCAGATTTGGTTTTGCGACAAGCCGTCTTCGTGGCTTTGGTACAGAGCGCTCCCTTAATATTTTTGGGATATTTAAACACATTTTGAAACCTTGTTTGATCTAGTTTCAGGTCATGTGTTTGGTTTTCCTTAATTGTATTTGACCATGGAGATAATCGCTCCCGAACATGCCCTCATGAGCTGGTTTCTGGGAATTTCTGGGTTTCCATTTGCGAATGGCCATCTTTCTAACGTTGACGCGACGCGCTCGGTCAATCATTTTTCGAGCCGTTGGTCATTTTAGAAACCTGGTTATACCTAGTTTCATGTGGTATAATCGGTTTCTTCTAATTGTATTTGACCATGGAGATAATCATCCTTGAATATGCCTCGGTGAACTGCCAAGTGAGGGGTCTGGAATTTGGCTAAGTGTAGGCTTTCGAGTAGTTGTCTTGTTGATACCATTGCGATGTGCTCGGTTAACCATTTTTCGAACCGTTGGTCATTCTTGAAACCTGGTCACACCTAGTTTCATGCGGTATGATCTCTTTTCTCTGACTGTATTTGTACACTGAGATAATCGCGTTGAAAAACCCCCTCGCGGTTGACTCCTTTTTTAACAAAAACTTTCCGAAATGGACCGGAATCACGTATTCAAGTGAGGTTTTCATCACATATTCAATTAAATCAGCATTGGTCATGTTCAGCTTGCCTCGATATCTCTTTCCCAAAAAAAAATAAAAAATAATAATAATAATAAAAATAATAAAAAAACGGAAAATTTTCGAAAATTCCTTTTATTGCATATTTACATTAACTAGACTCAAGTTCACCATGGAGCATGACCGATGTCCATTCCGGTCTTATTTGTTGTACACCCGATCATGTCTCGGGTTTAATATTTGGGATTGTAAATACCCGACGAGTTGCGGGTTTTTCTTTATTATTTTAGCGTAGCTTTTATTATTGTCCTTGTCGTTTTATTTCTATTCTCTTTATTTCCTTTGAATGTATTGATTGCTTTTTCTTAGGATTGCATATTTAGAAAATGCCATGAAATGAACACCTACAAGAACATTTGCATGAACGTTTAGTGACTGACAAAAACATTAGGAGTCAGGATTGATATAAACCTCGCGTGCTCACAAGTTAGGTAATAATCAACCCCGAACGGTAACCGAAAGGACTCTAGTTTAAACTAGGGTAACCAAATCCCCGGCTCTAGAATCTCTGGTTGCGTAGGATCGAGTGACTCCTCCCAATCACTCGATGAGGTATCCGGTCTACCTCCCCAAAAAAATCGGTGGCGACTTCGATTGCATGCACACACTGCACATGCCACCCGACCACACCAAGGTCGAAACCGACAATTCCCGTCGCAATTTGGTATGGGCCTGGGAGGGCCCCCGCCAAGAGCCCGTCATCGTAGCCCTTTGGCAATCCATTCGCCCGATCATCCGATCGCCTCGGATGCCGGGTCGCAACAATAGGTACCCCAGGCGGGAGTAAAAATTGGGTTCAACAACTTACTAAGGATAATCATGAGGAATACGAAAGGACGGAAAAGTGTCGATACCTTAACCGATAACCCTAGGGACAAGTGAAGAGATCAATCCTCTTGAAGTTAGAAACGTGTCAATTAGTGGGCACATATGGACTATATATTCTGATACGACGATGAATTTATCCGGATCAGACATGAGGGCATTCTTAATGTATTGGGAGATCCCTGTACATGTTTTGAAAAAGCATAAATTGTATAATCATAACCCAAGAAGCAGGCCTGTAACGCCTTCTTGGCTGAATTAGTCAAAACGTTTGATGGAGGACCGATACTTAATTATCGAGTATGGCCCACGAGCATTTCTCTCGATGCTATAAGCGACCGACACAAATAAGTGGACGCCAAAAGAGACAAAGTATGAACGAAGTGGGGCACGCAACAGGTGGCCTGGTTCATTTATTGGCGCACTGATTAAGTTATCACAACTTGTTGACACTTGATTTTTGGCCAATTTTATTTTCAAAAATTTTTAGAAAATTCATACAAATTTTGAGCAAAAAATAACTTTCCTAATTTTCCATATTTTTCTGCATTTTATTTTCAAAAATTCGTAAAAAAAAATTAATAAAAATTGAAAAAATTGAAAAATCAACTTTGGAAACCTCAGCCTAGCCTAGGGAACCAATTTTGAGCAAAAAATAATTTTCCTTATTTTTTTGTATTTTTTTGCATTTTATTTTCAAAAGAATTCATAAAAAATCAATAAAAAGTGAGAAAATTGCAAAATCAACTTTGGGGACTTCAGCCTAGCCTAGGGAACCAATTTTGGACAAAAAAATAATTTTCCTTATTTTTTGTATTTTCTACATTTTATTTTCAAAAATTCATAAAAAATCAATAAAAAGCGAGAAAAATGAAAAATCAACTTTGGGGACCTCAGTCAAGCCTAGGGAACCAATTTTGAGCAAAAAAATAAATTTTCCTTTTTTTATTTTTAATATTTTCGGAAAATAGGAAATATTTTTAATATAATTTTCCCTTCATTTTGGATGAATAAATTTTGAAACATTAAGTCTGGAATCTAGGGTTTCTTTGTTAATTTCATTTTTTAGATTATTTAAATAATTCTAGAAATTCCATTTGAGCTTTTTAATTTCCCATTTTTACATTTTTAGAGTCGTGTCATCCTTCTCTATTTTTAAAAATTAAAATCTAGTCCAAAAGCCCTTAGAATTGCCCAATTTTGCTGAAAAGGACCAAAATAGGGCAACGTCACCCCTTAGATTTTGACCTTTTCAATCCAATGGTGGCGCCAATTTTTGCAAAAAAGGCCATCAGGACTTTGGATTTTGCAAATTAGTTCCCCTGGTCAAATTTTAAAAGTAGGTTTTGATGCCAATTCCTGGGAAAATCGACATGGAAATCCATTTTTCTAATAGATTTCATGTCATAGAATCCAATTTTGGGATTTAATTTTGAAAATTTTGAGCATAAACAGGGTAATTTGGAGAAAATTGGTCAGTTGGGTTGGACTAGATCCGACCCGACCCGACCCGAAAGGACCATCGTCTTCCCGAGCGAAGGTTCGCGCAGAAACAAAGAGAAAATTCAAAATCGATTTCGCGTCATCCTCGAACAAAAATTAGGAGATCTGCGTAGGTTGGATTTTCGGTTTAGCGAGGATAAAGTGAGAGATTTGGGGAAATTCAGTGGATTTTGGGGAGATATAAAGAGGGGCAGGGTGCTCTGTTTCGAAGGATGAGGGAGACACCATTGAAACTCAAGGCCGAAGCTCAAACAAGAGGGGCTCATCGTTCTAGAGAGGACTTCAAGCTTCGAGACCGCGTCCAGGAGCTTTCTACGTTCATTCTTTGAAATTCTTGGTCTATCGCGTTCCTTTGCTCACGCTGATCCTCTCCCTGTCTTCATTTGTCATTTTCGCCGCATAAACCTCCTTGTCGGCCCCCAAAACCCTCTCGGCCTGTGTTGAGCCCGAGAGCTTGTTCTGTGTGAAATCAAGCCAAGATAATCACCAGGTGAGTTTTCTCATGCTCCAAAGGTGTTGTTCGACGAGTTTCTGTGTGTTGCTTGACGTGGAAATAGTCGAGATGGACTGTCGCCGGTGCAGTGATCGGCCAGAGTTAAATGGTCATCTTAGGCCGCTCTTCTTAGTTTAAAAGCCACGTATGTACATGCTAAAGAAGGTTAGTTCACATCCCAAACAAAGTCGTAGAATTTCAGCAACGATTTGGCCATTTTCGAAGTTCGCCGGCGAAGCTCCGGCCAGGTCGTCGGAAACCAGAGGGCCTCAAGTCGTCTTCCTCGAAGAGATGTTGACCAGTCAATCAAAAGTTGACCAGGTCAACATCCAGGTGATGCTGATGTGGCGCCACGTGGCGACCACGTCAGCTCGGCTATTGTGTCCAATTAGGATTTATGAACATTTCAACCCAACGTGTCAAGATCCTAAAATTTTCAGAATAATATTTGTAATTTGATCTTCATAGTCATTTTTTTTATAAAAAGGATGGATGGCCAAGATCTAGTCTCCCCTTAGCGACGGCCGTTGGATTTGGTAGGCTAAACGGACGGTTGAGATTTGGTTATTAGGTTAGATCTCAGTCGTAGATTCCTTCAGATAGATCGAAGGACTGTAGAATAGCCACGTGGTAGGCTTTACACTGTAAGATTAGATTTAGGTTGGAAATTAGGAAAATAGAATAAAAATCTAAAAAAATTTCAAAAACAATAGGGACAGAAACTACGTCGTTTTCATCCAATTCTGGATAGTGGGCTTTGGGCCAAGCCTAGGTAGTGGGCCGGGTCTATTCGACCCGGTCCATAAAACCCAAAAAATATTAAAAATAGAATAATGACAATCTAGAAAAATAGAAACGGTGCAGTTTTAGGTTTAGGGTTTTGGGATTCAGCTCGGGTCGTTGGGCCGGGTCAACCTGACCCAGCCCGAAGAATTACAATAAAATTAAAAATAAATAAAATTATAGAAAATTCAAGAAAAGCCAATAAAAATTAGGAAAAACTAGAAAAACTAAAATAAAAAATAAAAACTGTGTCGTTTCAACAAAAAAAAATTGAATAAAAATAAAATAAAATATAGGAAAAATCATAACTTTTAAAACAAATCTCAAAAAAACAAGAAAATTAGGAATAGTGAGGAAATAGAAAATAATAATAGGAAATAAAAAAATCATAAAAACTCCTAGAAAATTCGAAAAAGTGTCGAAAATGATTTAAAAAAATTAATAATAAAAAGATGGTAGGAAAAATCACAAAAAAAATTCCAAAAAATCCTAGAAAAATAATAAAAAATCCAAAAAATCAAAATGTCAAAAAAAATAGGAAAAATCACAAAAATTCAAAAAAGTGTCCAAAATTTGGGAAAATTTTAGAAAGTCTTAGAAAATCATAGGAAAATCCTCAGAAAAATTTAGAAAAAATTCTAAAAAACTTTTAATAATTGTTGAAAAATCGTAAAAAATGTAGAAAAATTCAAAAAAATTATCAAAAATTATGAAAATTAGGGAAAAGTCACATCTTCATATTTTGATCTCCCGAGCGTTGGAAAATTACCATTTTTTCTCTTTTGGTCAATTTGACCCAAATTTTTTCCAAATTGCCTCCAAACTCAGTTTGCATTTCCTCTAGGCTTCTGAGACTCCACTAGGATCCTATCCGGTTTACCTTGACTTGATGTGATTTTTTACTGATTGTGTAATTATTTATTGTGGTTGTGATTGATAGATTAGCCTTCTCACTCCCATGAACCCATTGGATCCTTAGGCCATCCCCATCTAGAAAATAGCTGAACCTACCTTACCCAATCTCGCCTGTATGAATTCCTTAGATTAGAAAATCACTCAACTTAGGTACCGAGAGGGCGTAACTAAGTCCCCGAATTCGAATCTCTGGTTTTCGTAGGATCGAACGATTCCTCCCGATCGCTTGATAGGGTTTCTGATCATACCCTCAAATAAATGATTGGTGGCGACTCTGATGACATGCACACAAAGCACATGTCACCCGACCCCACTAAGGTTGATCTCGATTTAAAATTTCCTAACGCGATTGGTATAGGCCTGGGAGAGCCCGAGCTAAGCCCAGACCTATCCAATGGGCCTAGCAATCCATTAGCTCCCTCAGGATCTCGGAAAATCTCGAGAGGGTTATGACACAATTATACTAATCGTGTGTCTCAAAAAGGTTAGTAGAGGGCACTGTCAAATCTTTCGTCAATATTCTTGATATCATTATCTACCGTAGCTAACAAAATTATCAAGAAGAATGTTAAGTCTCGACGTCTTCGGTATCTCAAATCGTTCTATCATGCTATGCGGAAGAAGCGATGGCAGGAAAATTAAAGTAAAAACATGTGAAGCTCTCCTTTCATCCCATTCATTAATAAACCTTATGACAGCTCACTAGAGAGGAAAAGTAAAGCTAAACCAAGCCCTAATAAGTATCACAAAAGAGTTCAACTGGCTCTCAATGAAATTAATATTCTGCTTACACTAAGCGATCTGGGATTCAAGATCCACAAGCTTGAAAAACATGCGGGTACATTTCTCTTTATGCCTGGCTGCGTTAACCTCAGATGTTCAACGGAGAATTTCAAATTCTCGATCAGGTCTCTCTCGAAAGCTAGATCCACCATTCGATCGTCGAGCTTCTCCTCCAGACACTCACATTTGAATTTCATCACGACATCACTCGAGTCATACTCAATGTAAGTTTAGTTCAAAGCTAGGCGCTCCACCAGCTTTTCCCTCTCGTGAACCAATAGCGAGATTCATTTATTAGCAGACTTGACAGCCTTCTTGTACCGGGCAACCGCGTGTTCTGCAGACTCCAAGCGTTCAGATCAGTCTTAATAGTGAGCTTTCACGATGCGGGCTAAGGTGACCGTTTCTTGAGTGTTCCGGTAGGCCTCTAGAAAGTTGATGAAGACATATGGGAACGCTTTGTGTTCCCTCTCCAAATTGGTGCCTTCGGCCGAAGAAGCATTTATCTCCCTAAGCAAATCGAAGATCTCAGCTTTGACACTCGGATGATGGGCTATGTAAATATAGCCGCAGCCAAGAAGATGATAAAGTCTTTCCCATTTGAACATGTCTTCAGTTGGGAAGATGTGTGTAGGAAGATTGGCCATTATCAAGGAGAGAATTAAGGTTGACGAGCAGAATGCGAAAGTATTGGAGAAGAAAATCAAGACAGATTAGTGGGATGCGGAAATGCTAATCCGCTTTGCGTTAATTATTAGTTTCACAATGCCATCCTCTATTGGTCAAATTTTCTCATTTGCCATTCCTTTTCGGTGTCACCTCTGTTGGCTCGAATCCCCGTCAGTCGGCAATCTCAAGCCAAACAAATCCAAAATCTCTGCAAAAGGTTTGAGGTGACACCACAACTTTGAAAAAGACGAAGGAAAGATGACTTGAGTGGGAGACAAGGCAATCTGTAGTAGAAAAGAAGAGAAGACTTGTTTTCATTTGTAAACGGAGAAAAGAGCTCGCCTGTAAAGCCGATACTTGAAACAGGCAGAAGAGATAACGACTGGAGCCCTACCACTATAAAAAGATGAACCGAGAAAGAAACACGGCGAAAAGGGTTGAGAAAGACAGAACTCTCGAGAGAAGTAACACAGTTTCTAAACTCATGCCTAGATTTTAAAAAGAGACGTCCCCCCCGATAATCTTCATATATACTCTGAAAAGAGTTTCAAAGCACACAGTCGCTCAGAAAAGTTCAAAGAGAGTAAAAATATAAGAAGAGATAGCAAACCTTGAGGAACCATTAACCAAATCGATGATGTCTCAACCCAACACACTTGAGAGCTATCGTTATTCGCTAACAACGTCTGAGATCTCGATAAAGATAAGGACAACAACAACAAGGGTCAAAGGAAGCGTTACCGTCGCCATACTAAGGAGCAAATTTAAAAGCTTAAGGATTTCTTCAGGACATGCCCTATGCTAAACGGTAAACAAAGAATGAAACTGAGCCAAGAGCTGGGACTAGAACTTTTGCAAGTCAAGTTTTGGTTTCAAAATAGGTGAACCCGAGTAAAAACTCGATATGAGCACCATGAGATCGAGTTTCTAAGAGCTAAAAATGAAAAACTCCGAACAGAGAACAAGAGGTATAAGAAAACTTTCGACTCCGTCACCTACCCCAACTACAAAAGCCTCCTCACCCTCGACAAAAAACAGTATCTGAGGATCGAGAATGCTCGTTTAAGAAGTGAGTTAGATCATTTCATAACAAGACCGAGTTTTGTTGGTGGAAAGTATGAAAAGACTGATCCTATGGGGTCAGCATCGATGCCTCCCAAGGAAGAGGAGATGTATCATCACCAAGCAAGTGATATTGATGACGAGCTCGTCCCCATGATCAACCAGTTTGATGTTGATGAAGCGCCGATGCTATAATGTGCGTACAGAGCCTGTATTTCGAAGCTAGTAATCACGGGTCCTCGAGTATCGTCGATGAGTACCCGACTCAGAATAAAGCTAGCGGATCATTGGAGAGCCTACAAAAGAAGCAGAGCCGAGCTCGAACGAATGCATATGCTTTATTTCCTTGTGTGGGATGTTCGCTACTTTTATCGATGTCCGGAATTAATGCCTAAGCAAGAAGTAGTAATTTCCCTTTCCCCTATTAAATGCTCGGACCCGTTACTGCACCAACTCGGGAAAAATTTAATGGCGAGTAAAAATTCGTGTAAACTCGAAGGGTAGTTCTATATCGTTCTTATTTACTCTCAATTGCTCCAATTTTAAATTGAATCCCTTCTGTTTTCAGAAATTTGCAAATCGACCCGAGAATACAATTGTACCCAAATACGAAATTCTCTGGTTGAACAGAACTTAGGGCAAATCGGTTCGTGGACATTACCACTGGATGGACAGCCTCAAATAATAAAGAAAAATGCGAACAAAAAAATCGAGCAATCTCGAAGATGGGTAATGTTGTATCGTTTCAATTTACCCATGATCATCTCGAGTCATGAATTACATTATTCTATTCTTAACAGGGATTGTAAATTACTTTGAAAAGCACCGTAACGTGAAATGGCCTAATGCAATGCAGCAAGGCCGCGCTATCTCAAGGATTAACCCTTGAAAGAGAGCCCCCATGGACGCATGCGATCTTGTGGGCTTGAGGGGAATGACAGTGGTCCGAGTTCGATCCCTAAGGATGGAGAATGTTATAAGTATTGTAAATAAATAAAATAATTTTTTGCACATTTCTTTTTGTAGAAAGAAACATAAATACTCAATGAACAATACCAAAGTCAGTACTTTGCCACAATCTTGGCCTAATGGTGAAGCATTCAACAAAAGTCAAAGAAAACTTAATCCAGCGAAACTGATAAAAGACTCATACAAGGCATTCAAGATGAAGGGTAAACCAGTATCGTTTCCAGTTTATCCCTTTTAATATTGGCTAACACGTCTCCTTTCCTTTTTTACAAGAAATATTTATACTAATATTTAACATGTTGAAGGAGACAACCCCAAGGGGGAAAATTCCGATCATCTAAAGAGAGTCATTCTAACGAAAATGGGGGCAAACTAGGGCATTCGACCGATAACCATAATGGTTGTCAACATCAAAAAGGCTCAAATGCATCACTTTACCCATGCATATTATTGTGCATGGGCAAAGTCAGAGACAAGCTACTTCTCGACTTAAGGAGTAGACTTCTAATTTGCTCAATTTGCCCACATATCCAGGGGCAATTCAAATTCTTCCATTTTCTTCCAGCCTTGCACTTTTGGTAAACACACGTGATGCTAAAAATTGCCACATCTACATTGCGTTTACACATGTCATGATTCATGCATGACTCTTCTGCATGTTTAATTTTGCTAACTCTGACTTGGAGCATAAACTGCATATGATGCATTGAATGTGTAGAATGAGGCATGACAGGATGATGAAAGGCAAGCCATTTCCACACATATCTTGCATTTTAATACACAATGAGTCATGTGCTAAATAGGTTCCGCATTCCCCAAGGTAATGAATTTTCTCGCAAGAGGTATGATAACTTAAGGGAAGGATGCGATCATTTCTCTATCCTAAACACTACAGGTAACCATTGACAACCCATTTGAATGGTGATTTTATTTCGTAACCCCTGTCAAGAACTACCCCACATCAGGTCCAAATGGAGGTAATCCCAGTAATAGCATGGGGTAAATGGTTAGAAATTTTTTTGTTTGGATTAACATAAATTTTCGAGTGATTCTTTGCTTTCAATCTCTCACGGTAATTCAAGTGCTTTAAGACGACGAAAAACATTCGTTTCTCTATCCAATACACTTTCACCCTTTACATCGCCCAATTGAGCTTATTCCAAAATGAAGATGTCGTCACCTCAAAGCAAATAAACTTAGAAGAAATGGGTTTACAAAGAGTTCTCGAGTCATCTATTCAAGTGTGATCTTTGAT
The DNA here is from genome assembly GCA_016432845.1 of Psidium guajava. NCBI lineage: Eukaryota > Viridiplantae > Streptophyta > Magnoliopsida > Myrtales > Myrtaceae > Psidium > Psidium guajava. Next base: position 40,213,585 of record CM028228.1, read on the forward strand.
ATGCATGCGTATAGCGACACAATCTTTGGAAATTCCTTTTTCTATAAAAAAAAAAAAAGGAAAAAGGAAGAAAGTCAATCCCGGGAATAAAGAAGCAAAGCGCTAATCAAAAGTAGGGCCAATGCCCATTCAAATCAATGTAAATCCCCAATGGGATCTGGTTGTGAAAGAAAACTCTTCAAGGAGTCAGATTGTAAAATATACACAGTTGAAATTTACAGCGTTTGGGAGTAACGATGGTATCAACAGAAATTGACACTAACCTCATACAATGATTGTGTTTTTTGAAGGGTATTATGAGGGCTAAGACTAGTGATAAAGATGCGATGATCACTAATGTCAAACTTACCCATATATCTTTTGGGTCAAAATAAGCCTTTTATTTCCCTAGTCCCCAATCCCAACCTACGTTACAATGATCACCAATGTCAAACCTACCCATATATCTTTTGGGTCAAAATAAGCCTTTTATTTCCCTAGTCCCCAATCCCAACCTACGTTACAACCTGTGAAAGTCTTTTCTGATTAAGGCGCTGAAATTAACATAGATGTGAATGATTTTAAGTATCATTCGAAAAGGTACGAACAAGACTATTTCTCTCTCATTTTTGCAGGGTTCTTGACTTATAAACCCAGAGCAGATGATGAAGACTTTTTTCGTCAACAGCCTTGACTCAAAAGAGTCCCCTTTACTACTCCTTTGACCCAGCCTACATTATGGTCCTAATTAAGTCCTCCAGATCGGCTTGATCGTACCAATTGTGAGACTACTTAGACCCTCGTTGAATGCGATGATGGTAGGATTTAGTGATTCCGTTTCAATCCTGCAATCAGGATGAACAGCCTTCCTCGAGAGTGAGAGAAAGCCCTTTCGGACTGAAGTCCCCTATTCAGATTACATTCGAAGTGTTCATGCCATGATAACCTCTTTGAATAGGATTGGTAATGCAAACTTGATAGAATAGTTGTGCATGATCCACACGTTGATTGATTGTATCGTGAGTTATTATACATATTGCTTCTAATCATTGCAAACTCAGCTAAACAGTTTTGCATGAACCAATAAACTCATTGATGAAAATGCTTGCACATGTTACCTCTGATATTGGTTGACAGGTAACACGTTCCTGATGTTTGAGTTAACTTCCAAAGTCTCAAAATTCATTCGGTGATTATTGAATGAACAAATCTAGTTGTCGAGAAACCATCGGGAGTGTCTTCCAAATCCTCAGGTAAGTATATCTTTAGCCTGAACCCTTCAGAATAAGATAAATCGAGTTTGGCCTTCTAGAGGATTCCTAGTCTCCCAAAATTCCAGAATGGCAACCTTCAAGGTAAGATAAATCGAGTTTGAGCTTCTGCAGGTTTTTTGGGTCTCCCTAGATCCCAGAATGGCACCCTTTAAGATAAGATAAATCGGGTTTCAGCTTCTGTAGGATTTCTGGTCTCCTCAAACCCCAGAATGGCACCCTTCAAGATAAGATAAATCTGATTTGAGCTCCAAGTCCCAGAATGGCACCCTTTGTGGAACGAAAGTCCTTCCTACATGCATTCTCACGGTAGATCCCACATCGGGCGAACCGTTTTCAAAAGTCCTTTCTACATGTACAAAGTCCTTCCTACAGGCATCAAGTCCTTTTTACAGGTACCAAAGTCCTTTTTACAGGCACAAAGTCCTTTTTACGGGCACGAAAAAGTCCTTTTTACATGTATTAAAAAGTCCTTTTTACATGCACCAAAGTTCTTTTTACAGGCACCAAAGTCCTTTTTACAAGCACCCAAAGTCCTTTTTTCAAGCACCAAGTCCTTTCTATAGGCACGAAATCCTTCTCACGAATATTTTCATGGGATGACCTACCATACGGGTCAAATCTCAATTAAATTTTAATCAGTAGAATCCTTTCATCAAGAATCTGCCATGGGGTGTCCTACCATATGGGTCAAATCTTAATCCAATTTTAATTACTAGGGTGACCTACCATACATGTCAAATCTTAATCCAATTTTAATCACTAGAGTCCTCTTATTTAGGAACTCTGCTAGGGTCGACCTACCATACGAGTCAAATCTTAACCTCTTCGAAGTATCCTTAGAAAGAATCTTTGGGTGCCCATTCAAAGAGCATTCATGTCAAGCAACAGCCATACAATAGGCAGGTAAGTGTCAGGTAAGCTCTCATCTCTATCTCTTCCTCACTTCTTAAGAGCCTCCTCAAGCTCGGTCTGGATTAGAACTTACACAGAGAGATATTGAAGATCAAATGTCACAACTCTTTTTATTTCCTTAAGTTGAGTCGATTAAGATTCATGTGTCATCTTATCTTTGAAATGAACCTCTATCAAGCTTCGTTTCAAAGAGGGGTAGCTATTTTCTCTTTAAAAAAATAAATATATATAATTTCATAAAATTAAAAAATAACTTTGGGGACCTTGGCCAAGCTTAGGAAACCAATTTTGACCAAATTTTTTTCCATATTTTTTAGCATTTTTATTTTAAAAAATTCGTAGAAAATAAAAAAAAATGAGAAAATGAAAAATCAACTTTGGAAGCCTTGGCCAAGCCTAGGGAACCATTTTGAACAAAAAAAGTAATTTTTCCTATTTTTCTTATTTTTAAATATGTTTTGAAAAATACAAAAATACTTAAAATTTTGGAAAACAAAAATAACATTTAAGGCCACAAAAATACATAAAAAAAATATTCAATATTTTTCTTTTAAATTTCTTTTCATATTGGCCATCACAAATTTGAAAAATCTAATTCGAGGTCATGTATTCTTCCACGAACATAATCTCGAATCAGGCCTAAAAAATCCAATTTGAGTAATTTATTTTCATTTTTCCTTTTTAGGAGTTGTGACATTAGTCTAAATTTTTATCTTGGTTCGATTATACCCAGAATGACTCAATTTTGTAAAAGGGCTTTAATTGAATTTTTCATTATTTTCAGCGGCAAGAAATGAGCTTAAATTTGACAAGCGATTGAACTAGACACGCAGTGAATTTTGACCAAGCATAGGGAAGATGTGTTGAAAATTGTGAGGAGATTTGAACTTAAAGAAATACCTCTCTAGGGACTAAATTGCAAATAATTAAAATCTCAAGGACTAGAGTGCAAATACCTAACATTTGAGTGATTATTTTGTAAATAACAAAAAGAAGAGTTAATGGAGAAATTAGAATAGAGAAGAGAATATGGAGAAGAGGAAATGGAAAAAAGGAGGTGAAGAAGAGAAGATAGAGAAGAGAAGATGAAGAAAATAAGATGGGAATAGAGAAGGGAAGATTAGATAAAGAAGAGTTAGTGGAAAAATTAGAATGTGAGATAGATGAATAGGCTATAAAAGGAGAAAGAAGTGGGATTGGGAGAGGGGATTTTTTTGGGAGAGAAAATTTTGGATGTTTGAGAGAGTTTTGAGAGATTGAAGAAAAATTAGAGAGAAAGAAAAAAAATTAAAAAGAGAGAGAATTCTCTTCCAAAAAAGAATCTTGAAGATGACGGGAATTTAAAGTTAGGCGTTACCATTACCAATTCATCTACCGATCAACACAAGTCATGAGTTCATTCCCGTCATTCGAGTTACAATCTTGATCCATAAGGTGATGCGAGATCCGAATTCGACAATCAAATCTGTCAAACCAAGTAACGATCCTAACTATTAAAATCTTCGAGAATTTTGTTACCTAAATGGATTGATTTAAATTTCAATTTTGTTATGTTATATACGTATGTCTTTGTATCCACATGTTGTATTCATATGTTTTCATATCCACATATCTTTATTTCTTGTAATTTTCTTCATTTATTACTTAAAGGATCCGAACCCCAGACCGCGGTAGGCTCCACCCCCCTACTTGATGGTGTAAAGATCTTTTATACTTTACTTTTTGTAATTTAATTTCTGCACCGCCAAGCCCCAAAATGGGAAGGCTGACCCACCCGTTGAAGGTTCTTTATTTACTGCATTAACTTTCTGCAGTTTAATTTATGTACCATCAAATCCCAGAATGGGAAGACCAAGCTAAGGTTAAGCCACCCAGTGGAGGTCCTTTATTTAATGCCCTTTACTTTCTGCAATTTAATTTCTGCACAATCAAACCCCAAAAAGGGAAGGCCAAGCCAAGACCGAGTCACCCATTGGAGGTTCTTTATTTATTGTATTTTACTTTTTGCAATTTAATTTTCGTACCATCAAACCCTAAAATGGGAAGGCTAACCCACCCATTAGAGGTTCTTTATTTACTGCATTTACTTCCTGCAATTTAATTTCCGTACCATTAAACCCCATAATGGGAAGGCCGAGCCACCCATTGGAGGTCCTTTATTTACTACTTTTTACTTTCTGTAATTTAATTTCTGCATCATCAAATACCAGAATGAGTAGGCCGAGCCATCTGCTGGAGGTTGTAACACTGTACAGAAGTCATTAACTCACTCCCTCTTTCGGCTTCAGAGAATTTTTAATACTTTAAAAATACAAAAAAAAATGTCACTCACATGCATTCCATCTAAAAAACGAAAAATACATAAAAGAACACTCCACTAGAGCCTTAGGAGTAAATTAAGCTTGAGTTGTCAAAATTAGGATATCCATGGAATTAAGGTACTGAAAAGGTATTAGTTTTAATTAACTGGTGTAACCAAGTCCTCGAACTTATAATCTTTGGTTCGTAGAAGTAATTTAGTTCTCCCGCTAACTTACTTAGATTTCTAATCGACATACCAAAAATGATTAGTGGCGACTCTAAATTCTAAAATCATTCGAACAAAAACCAAAGTTGCGATTTGGTAGGGTTTGGGAGGATCCGTATTAGGTTAGTCAATTTAATTAACCTGATAATCTGTTAATCTGAGAATTTTCCACCAATAAAAAATTTTTAGGGTCGCAACATTACTTTCTAAAAATACGTGGCTTTTGTTCTAATGTTTTGAACTTGATGATTTTATATACCTACTGTCTTATTTTTCGGAATGGGTGTTGATTCCCTTGTCGATACGAGGAATGTCACAAGACCATGGCGACATTATTTAGGCTAGTACTATATGTTTGCATAAGGAAATTATTATAGTTTCATCTCCCATATATTACTGGTGATAATGCCTCAAGATGCCCCCATCAGCCGAAATGAATTGCTAGTGATGATAAGTTTGATATGTACATATATACTCACACGTGTTATCAGCAAGTTAGCAAGTGGTAGTTGTGCATCACAAAATTTTATGTTATCTGCTTGTATTTGAGTGATGATAATATGCAGCATTGTTCAATATTAATTGTCTTGAATGAACATTGTCTTTGTCAACACTAAGTTGAGTAATAAGATGATCTCCTACCTTAATTTTTGAGATTTAAGACTTGTTTGGTAAAATTTTTGTTCCTCTATTTCTGTTTCTAAAACAAGAAAGGATCGAAAACATGTTTGATGACACAAATGATTCTGATTCTGCTCATGGAAACACTTTCAGACCAATTTTGAGAAACAAAAAAAATTATTCCCCAAAAAAAGAACACTTTTGAGAATCAAAAAGGTTACGATAGTCTTCTCTCACTTTTATAGGGCACTTGTGAGACGTGGGCTGGGTCAACTCGATTGGTTTAGGGTAACTTTTATTTTTAAATAAAATTTTCATAAATTAATAATAATACTAATAATAATAATCAGAAAATGATTTAAAAATCCAAAGAATGGAAAATTCATAAAAATTATATAAAAAAAATTTGAAAAAAGTCAGAAAAAATTCCAAAAAATAAAATAAAAACTAAAAAATTAGGAGGTGGGTCACTTCGGCTAAGCAATTCTATTTTTGATGATTTTATCTTTTGATTACGCTCAAATAATGATTTCGTCCCTCATAGGCAACTCGTTCTAAAAATTCCCATAAAATCTCAAAAAGCAAGAAATGGATCCATTCAAATGGCCAATCTTATATTGGGTGATTTTCCCTTTCGATTTTTCCTAAACCTTGCCTACTTTGAAATTGAGTACCATGTTGCATCAATGACCATCCACATCTGAAGCATCCCTATTTTGACCAAAAAAATGTAATAATGCAAAAGGATCGCAGTCGTGGAGTCTGAGGAAAGTCATCAAATGTGATTATCTAATTATTTGATTTAAATGACATATTGGGAAGAGAAATTATTTTCCAGAATATAAATTATGTGCAGCGTTTCTATTCCGGAAACGGAAATTTTATGCAATTGCCGAATACGTTCTGATTCTCTAAAACTCATCCAGGGAACAGAATTAAAAGAAGTTTATTCTAATTAGAATCACTTTTTTAAAACAGAAACATTACCAAATAAGCTATTCATTTAGTGAATTTTGGCTCAAATCTTTGTTTTTCAAATCTATAGGATAGATACTCCTCACACGCTGCGATCTGGAGTATTTGCGTATCATGAAAGCAATTACCAGAACATATATGCACCAAGGTTTGAAATAGTGAATATTAAATATACTTCCAATGTTTTGGGTTGACATAGGGGTACTGGAATTAATCCCCCGTTACTCTATTACACGGTATGCGGACATTAATGGCGAGATGGTGGGATCACTAAGACGATTCAATGTTCTACCTGGCCATGATGATATTGGTGATATGTGATGTTGTGGAGGTCGTCAACCCTTTAATTGAGCATTAGTCTGGCTGATTTGTTTAAGGTGTGTTTAGTGGGGCCAAGGGTACATTTGGTAATGATTCTAATCTAAAAAAACCCATTCTGTTCTGAATCGATTTTTTCTAATTCCATTCTTTAAATGAGTTTTAGAGAATCAGAATGCATGTGGTAATTGTACAGAATTTATGTTCTTAGAACATAAATGCATTTGATAACTGTGCAGAATTTTTATTCTCATGAACAACTTTTCTTCTTAGTTTTTTTTCATTTAAGTCAAATAATTATGTGTTGTCACTACAAAATCAACTTTTATAACATTACTAATAAAATAAATATAGATAATAAATAATCCATAATTAATTAATTTATTTCGTAAAGCATAAAGACACTTCTATGTTTTAAAAAAACTCATACCCGACCTGTGTTATTTAAACACGTATATATTTAACCAAATCATGGCATATTTGTTTCTTATAATTTATTAAGAAAAATAATATTGTTCAAATACTTTCGTGTAATACAAATCTAGTGAATTTTTTTAAAATTTTTCAATTTTTTTTATAGGATATATATATAAGCAAATAATTTTAAATTAAACTATTTTTTATTTTCTATTTTTTTTTCCTTTTTCTCCAACGACCGACGACAGCCTGTTGAGGATGGTGGCGATCGGCGATGAATAGCAACGGATGGAACAAAGCAAGAGCATTATCACTTTGTCGGTCTTGCTTATCAAATGTGATTCTGGAACAAATAATCAACCTTTTTTTATTCTTATTTCTACTTCAAATGTGTTTTTGTAATGCCCACTTTATATTCCTCTAAATTAACGAGAAATGGATTAGAAAACTGATTTGAGCCAGAGGAATTAGAATTCGTTTGAATGAAATCGTCGAACGGGATGGGCCATATAAATATGGACGGCGGCCAAGGGAAGGTAAATGAGACCCGGCCCAAATCGAAATAGATCGTTGCGACTCAACCTCATTTCCCTTGTGTAAACGGCAAAAGGAAAATCAGCTCGTGGAATCTCGGCCCAAACTCCAGACCCATGTGTTCGGCCCAAAGAAAATTGGAATGCAGATCCTTTAGTCACATTGGACCGTGACGCCCTGGAGGCTGACCCAGCTAGATCCACTTGGGGCCCAAGCCCGCACGCTGGAGTTAAAGCAGAACATAGTCTTGTCCATGCCAAGAAGTTTAAGCCATCCGGAGACACGCTGCTCCAAGTTAAAACTTTCTGGCCATCTTCTTCATTTTGCTCATCTTCGTGGGTATCGCCAAAACCGGGGAGGAAGAGAGAAAAACTGGACATTCTCATGAGAACTCACGCTGAGTTCCTTTGCACAGATGCAACAAATTCCTCGGCTGGCCAGGCGTTTGACAAGCTCCTCCGCTTCAAGCTTCAAGCGCACTCTCAAGAACCAGCCACAGATTGGAGGTAAGTCGTTTGTCCGATTCACCAGCTACTTCTCTCAATGTGGGTCAAGAATGGCAAAGCTGTTCTGTGGAGTAAGGTGCTGGTTGTTTCGGCCACGTAGTGGCGCGCAGCTTTCGGCAGAAGTCTTCTTAGGTGGGATGGTTGATGTTGCAGGAAAGGCAAAGTTGGATATAAATGGTGTAAGTCGAGAACCGCTGAGGCGAAGCAGAGAGGTCTTGGACTGGTGTACAAGTTCTCAGTCAAAAACTAGCCGGGAACTGTCGGAATTGGAATTGCCACAAAGAAGAGAAAATAAATATAACAAAACAACTAAGCGAACACTTCGACGATTGTCCTCTGTTAGTGAGTTTTTAGTTCACTGTTTGGAATGATGGTGAACCGTGTGCAAACACCATGGAATAAGTCTTCGGCAAATCGGAAGGAGGAGGAAACCAATGGGAACTATGAACGAAATGATTCACTAACCTTCTGGTAAATCGTGTTGAAAGCCCAAGGACCGATGATGGGGATTAAGAAAGGAAAAAAGTAATAAAAGAAAAAAGGGGGATGAGGTGGTGAAGTCGGGTTCGATTAGACAGTATAAGCTGGGATGGTGCTGCTGCAAGTGAACGTTCAGACGTGGAGTTTCAGAAAAATGAGCGTGCCGGTGTATATAGCCACTCGTTTTCGAGGACGTGGGTACGAGACTCAAAGCTGCACATCCTTAGATTATAAACTATGGAAGGTTAAGAAAATGGGTTCGTGTCTGGATTCATATTCCCATGGAGTTATGAAAGTAACCTGCTATGTATCTGGGTAGCCCTATTGTATGTTTGGGCCGGTCTCTGAGGCGATACGAGACGATAGACGATTTACTGTTTGATTTGATCGAAAAGTTATTGGACAGTGATAATTGTATTATACACGTGTGGTTATGAGTGTACTTCCATAGTATTTATGTGGCGTCCAGGATATGGTTTGAATACCAACTGTGTAGAAGCTCGACACTTATTGATTTGTCACTGCTTGATAATCTCATTGGTTGACTTAGACGGTAAATTAGAAATTCAACTTACTGAGATTATATCTCGCTCTTGTATTCTTGAAATTTTCATAGGTAAGTGATTATGGGGCAACGTTGACTGACATTGTTGTAACCATAAATCAACTGGCCCTAATAATCTGGAAGTTTTTTAGGTTTGTTTTATTTTGGATAATGGTATACATATGTATATACGCATGCATAGACGAGCATGTGGGGTAGAGGTCATTGGCGACTTTTTGTTGCCACCCGATTTATCTCCCAAATCAACGTATTGTGCTTTTAATTTGTTTGCATGTTATGATAGTTAAATTAAATCGTCAAGCTGATAGTATATATCGCAAGCCTGGGACGTCACAGCTTTGACGACGAAGTGCCGTCACAATTTCCATGAAAAAAAAGAATTATAATTATTTACGTTACCAAAAAGGTTTCTCGTCTTTTTATGCTTCAGTGATTAGAATCAGAGAACTTTAGAATCAAAATAATTTACATTACCAAACAAGTTTTTCATTTTCATTTTCTATTTTGAGAATCAGAAATCATAGAATCAGAATCGTTGCCAAACAGGTCCTAAGTGACCTGACCCGTTTCCAAGACTTCTGCTGCGCATTGTTTTATTCTTTTTGGACGTTTGTAGTATATAAGGATGACTTGATATCTATGCATGAAGGCATACATAAAATAGGTGAAAGTGGATAAAATCTTTCCTCACAATGGTCTTTACTTAATCTATTATGTTTATAACAAAAAAAAAAGCAGTATATAATGTAAAATAACCAAATTTCTTTTAAGGAAAGACCACGCGTTGCTTATAAAGACAATGGGCGTCCCAATCCAAGCCTGTCCAAACATGCCTTCCGGAACTTGTGGCTTGAGTTGGACTTAGGCGAGCTCCATTACAGTCATGTCCACGGGCCGGATTGAGCCCGGAACTGACCTAAAACCAGCTCGGGCCAAACTCGAAATCGGCCTGTGGTATAAGGGCCTGATTTCAATTTCTTCAAACCTTAAACAGGGCTTGAAATCGCTGATTTCGGGCCTGTTCCGAATCGTAAAAAAAATGGGGATAAAAATTGTTAAAATTTTTTAAAAAAATTTATCCCCATTGTTAGTTTTGAATTGGAATGGGGCCCGAAACCGACGGTTCAAAATCGGAACTGCCGGTTCCCGACCCGTGGCCATAATAATTCCATCGGGTCGATTTTCAAGTACCCATCTAGCATTTAGCGAATAACGCGGTCGAAGAAAAACGGATTTCTAAAACTACACATACGGAACACAGAAAACATTCTCAGAACCTATTGAATTATTGATTAAAAAGAATACGTCACGCAACGGAACGTATCTTTATTTGTACGGATTAACCGCTACGATGTAGCCTTGAGAGAGAGAGAGATAGAGAGAGAGTCCTTCCTTGAACAAGATGGGGAGAGAAGCAATATCGTCGTCTATTCTTCATCTGTTCTTCTTCTCTGTAACGACGGAAGAACATAAGAACGTTTTTTATTTTTTATTTTTTACCATAAAGCCCATAAGAGATAATTTCAAATTTTGAAATGCAATCACGTCGCCTATGTCAAGTAGAAAAGCTTTTGTTATTACAAGAATACCATGTGATATTTTCTTCGGCCTAATACCCAAAAAAACCTCAAACTTTAGTCTTTGTCCCAATTATACCAAAAAAAATTTTTTGTCTCGTAAAAAACCCCAAACTTTGGCCTTAGTACCAATTATATCCAAAACTTTTTTTTGTCTCATAAAAAATCCACAACTTTTACTTTTGTCCTAATTCTACCGATCTAATATTCAAAAAGACCCTCAACTTTAGCATTTGTTTCAATTGTATCAAAAAAAAATTATCACATAAAAAAATCTCAAATTTTTACTTTTGACCCAATTCTACCACCACCAGCATTTTGTTTATAATTATTATTAGTTAATTTTACTTGGCTTGAATTTTTTTTTGTCAAACTTACCAATAAATTTTTTAAATTAAAAAATAGCAGGTTTCAAGGATAGCAATATTTGAAATTATTTATCTAGATAATCAAATCTCCACGACTAGCCATTTTTGGGTTGTTGAGTGCTGGGTAGAATCCGAAACACACCACCTTAAGTGGCTCTGTATCTTTCGACAATGTGTAAGAGAAGTATACAACATAAAAGAAGTTAATATATTTTTTTTTTATGTATTAGGTTGGTAGAATTGGGACAAAACTAAAGTTGTGGATTTTTTTTTTGTGTTAGGCCGGTAGAATTGGGATAAAAATAAAAGTTTAGGGTTTTTAAGAGACAAAAAAAAGTTTTGGGTATAATGAGGACAAATGTTAAAGTTTAAGGTTTTTTTGGGTATTAAGCCCAAAGTTGGGGGTTTTTTATGAGACAAAAAAAGTTTTAGGTATAATTGAGACAAAGGCTAAAGTTTGAGGTTTTTTTTTTTTTGGTATTAGGCCTATTTTCTCCGGTTACTATCAATGAGGCAGTTTGATAAACCAAACATCCATTTTCAAGTAATATCGAGACTATGCAAGGAAGGTAGTTATTTTTAAAGAAACAAAAGGATGTCAAAATCTTAATTTAATATCACGATATTATCCGCTAAAGATAATCTAGAAAATGCAAGACGCTCAAAGTTTGCAAATGTTACCTTGCTTATACATGCATGGAGCTGCCATTTCATAATAAATCGTACGTTCAGAAAATAGTGTAGGCAATTGAATTGCCAATTTTTGAATTGAACCTCGCATAATACCACAAAAAAAAAAATTCTAAATGGATACATACATGACATGTTTATACCCCAAATATATTCGTGCCACGAAAATTAAAATAAAATAAAATCAAAAACTGATATACCCGTGACAAATTTACTCTCCATCAGACCACTAATATCTCGGTTAAATTGTTGACGTGAAAACACAAATGACAAGCAACTTGTCTGACCTAGACATAAATGGCCGTAAGAAAAGACGTCGTCTAAGAAATTCAAGCTGGTCATGTTGGTCTAGTCTTGCCATTAAAAAAAAAAAAAGATATTGGAAAGGGTTTATAGAACTTCAGCCATTTTAGGGCAAATGTTGGCGATGTATCTCTTTGCAAGTTCCACCATGAAAAATGCCAATTCGATAGGCTCACGTTATCTCCATCGATCACCCTCTTGAACCCTCTACAATCTTGTCATCTTCAGCAGCTTCCCCTTCTGCACAAGAATAGCTTCACATTTCAAATATCTATTGAAAATCCCTAAGTTTGCCCTGACCCTTGAGATTTGGTTGCTTGGGAGAGAGGGAAGGAGTAGACTTGATTATGCATTAATTCCCCATCTCAATTCATTTTCTTCAAATCTGGCTTTTCTGTTTTTTTTTTAAAAAAAAAAACTCCGCTTAAAGAGTCAATAACGCTGGATTTTAACATTGCCAAATGAGTTTTTGGCACGAAAATTAATTTGCGGTAAACACTTGCACAAATGCCGGTTTGAGATTTTTGATGATACATAAATTATTTTTAGCAAATGTAATACAAATGTACTATTTTGAATTTTTGATAGTTTTTGATAGTTGAAGTTTTAATAGTAATTTTTCTTGATCTCATTAAAATTGGAATTTGGCATGCGTCTTCACAAGTTAAGGGCGCACATGGCAACACTTCTGCTCTAAAAGCAATCTTCTTATTATATGTTGATTTTTCTACTTTTAGATTTCAAATGACTCCAAAATTATTTATAGAACAAAAAAAATGCTCTAAAAGTAAAAAAATTAAGTCAAATGGATTTCTGCTCTATAAGTATTATCATTTGTGCCCTAAAATGGTTAGATTGTGGCTCAATTTGCTTTGTAGGAAATGAGAAATATGAAAAATATTTTTCTAAAAATAATCACATCTATTGCTTGAAATAATTAGATAAGACCTAATACAAAAAAAAAATTACTTTAACATCTGTCTCAATTATATTCAGAACTTTTTTGTCTCATAAAAAAATCCTAAACCCCAATTTTACTTGCCTGATACCTAAGAAACCATCAACTTTAGCATTTGCTCAATTATATCCAAAAAAAAAAATTTTGCCTCATAAAGGACCTCTAAATTTTACTTCTATTTCAATTTTACCATGGTCAGCTTTCCATCCATATCAGATCTCCATGTCTAGCAGCTTTTTAGTCTGTTGAGTGTCGAGGAGAATCTAAAATATCTATCTTGAGAGGCTTTGTATCTCCTCTTAATGTATAGGGAAAGCACATAGTAGAGGTGAAGTTGCTAGATTTTTTTTCGTGTAATCTTTGCCGATGTATAATTTATTAGCGATGTGAAAAATGCTACGCAGAATTAACTAACAGTGATTATAGACGAAAGACTAATACTGTAGTAGAATTGAGACAAAAGTAAAAATTAAGATTTTTATGAAACAAAACAAGTTTTGCATATAATTGAGATAAATACTAAAGTTAAGGTCTTTTTTTTTTCTTTTGTATTAGATCGGTAGAATTGAGATAAAAGTTAAAGTTGACATTTTTTTGGGTATTGGCTGGTAGAGTTGGGTCAACAGTAAAAATTGGGGGCTTTGATAAAATTTTTTTTGGATATATTTGAGAAAAATGCTAAAATTAGGGTTTTTTTGGGCATTGAGCCAATTAATTAATGAAAAATATTTTCATTATTGATAATAATTTATGTTTAAACATTTGCATAAATAATAGAAATATTTTTCGTTCATTTGATTATATATATATATTTTTTCAAATGGCTCTTTTTTTTTTTTCACGAGACAAATGGACAGAGAAGCGGGACGAGCATTGGCTAAGTATGGGATTAGGAACCAAGCCAGTAATTATTATAACTTCCCTTAATTCTCACGCAAAGAAATCCTTCCTTTTTTTTTTTTTTCTCATTTTCAATGCCCTTCTTTTTCCGGAATTAGAAAATTCCAGAGCCGAAACTCACTTGAACTACAGAATTCTGCTCAGAAAGATCTTCGACTCTCCAATTTCTAGGGCTCGATCGTCGACGGAATTCGAGTTTCTCCCCAATTCGAGATAACCTCCCTTCCCTGCGACGATTGGAAGCGGCGGCGGTGGCGTATTCTCGGGCTCTGCATTCGTCTCGCTTCGATCTCGTCGGTTCCTGAGGCGGAGGCGTCGGAGGAAGCGAACGGGCAAGTGACGAATTCGGTAGAGCATTCCGTTTGCGTCCTTCGATTCTCTCCGGGTTGATGAACGGAGTGAGTAGTGAGTGGTGAGGACAGCTTGTTTTGTTTTGTGTTTTTTTTACCCGAGTGGTGAGGCGGAGGCTTTTGCCCTCGCGCCGCGCTGCGGGATGTGGAATTAAGATGCTGGACTGTGATGAGTTTTCTGAGACGCGGGAAATCTCAAAGTGACTTTGCACTGTGGATTGATTAGTTCGCGGCTGCTCGTTTTCGCTGTTTAGGACATGGGATGCGTGTTTACGAGTCGATTGCCGTTGTGGTCGAGAATGAAGCTGAGCTTGATAGGGAGGTGAACTTGTCGCTCTAGACTGATTCCCCTGAGGGGAAGCTAGAATTAGATTTTGGGTGTTGTTGTCCCTTGCTCTGAAATGTTTATCCAGGCAAAATGCATGCACGATTTCTGCTTCTCGTGGTGTTTGTAGCACGAGTTGGCCTTTTCTTTCTGAACTTACTGTCTTAACACAGAGTTACGCATTTCGTTTCGGGCCTTTGATTTTAGCTTGATGATTTGATCTTTCTACTTCACAGGGTGGTGCGGATTTTCTGGAGCTAAGGTGTCGGTGGGCAAGAAAAGGCGGTACGAATTGAAGGCCCAGGTCTCATCATTATGTATGGCCAGGGAAACTATGGTCATCAGACTGGTCAAGGTCCTTACGCGCAACATCATCTCTTGCCTCCTCCTACTTCTTCCCAACCTCTGGCAGCATCGAATTCTGTAATACATCGGCCTCCTGCTGCTGTCCCTTCTCAGATCAATCAGCTCTTACCAATGCGAGGACAACCTTTTCAGGGTCCTCCTACTGGAATGCCGAACACTACTAGCCACCCGTCTCATGCATCCCTTCCCCAGCCTCCGCCAGTACCCGGAAGAATGCCGATAACTGGCCTTTCTCGCAATTCTCAGCATAACCTACGTTATCCTTTACATGTAGGGACCCAAAATTCTAACCACTTTCCAACTCCCCCACCTCCTCCTCCTCCTCATATTCAAGGGCACACTACACACTGGCACCCAGTCAATTCACAGCCTAAGCAGCCTATTTCTGTACAAGGTCCTCCCATCCCCAATACCCTGCCACCGCCGCCTCTGCCTCTGCCTCTGCCTCCACATCTCCCTCCCCCTCCCGAACCTCCACTTCCACATGTTTCTTCATCACCTGTTCTACCTTCTCCGTCATTCTGTAGACCTCTTCTGTCCGCATCTTCTATGTCCAATATTTCTTCTTCCGAATTGGCACTTGATGTTTCTGGACAGAGAAATGACAAAGGTGTCACCTCTGAAGGAAGGGCTGTGGAGTCATTAGGTAAAGGGTATGGATCCATTTCTGCATTAGATAGAAGCACGGCTTTGGAGGTAGATGTCCATCCAGCTCCACCGAAACCAGCCGACGAGAAAATCATGAAAAGGATCGAAACTTTATGCCAGTTTATTGCCAAGAATGGCCCTGGTTTTGAAGATATGGCTCGAACCAGGGAGTCTGCAAATCCTGAGTTCAAATTTCTTTTTGGTGGTGAGCCTGGAAGTGATGCTGCGGTTGCACATGAATATTATCAATGGGCAAAGAAAAAATACACTTTTGGAGATAAGTTGCAGGAAGGTGCCATAAACTTAAGGCCTTTAGAGGCTGGTATTTCTGTGCAAACCAACCCATTCATTATGACTTCTGTAGCGCATCCAAATTCTGATTCTGACATGGAGATGGAAGGTTGGTGCAAGTTTCATAGTGATATTTCTTTTCAATTCATGTCTTTTCTTGTGAGACTGCTTGAAGTGTGTGGATAGGGTCTATCATCAACCTTTATGTGCTTGCCCAATAGTTGTCAAGCCATTCATCTGATCTTGAATTTGCTCTGCTTCATATATAAGTTTGCCGTTTTTGCGTTCCCTTTTTTTCCCCCCCGCTTTGCAATATATTGGATTGCTAAGGTTGGTCAATTATGAACATCTGGTTCTTTTCCTGTTTCAAGATGATATTACCCAGGTTGACATGGATCAAGAGATGGAAAGACCAGTTGAATATTATCGTCAGGACCCTGATTTGGTTTGTGATGATCATGACGGGAAAGAGCTGCCAATGCCACAAATTGTTCAGTGTGCATCAGCTCAGGATATTTCGTGCATTAAGGTTCCTTTTTCAGAGGTTCCAGGTCAGAGCGATTATGGACATCAAGGTAGTCTTGACTATTTATCCTTTTCTATCTGTAATTGCAGCATAATTTGGTCGTCGATGAATGATTGGACTACGATTGCCTGAACTAGAATTCATGTGGTGGTACTGGAAATTATGCTATACCTGATTCATTGGTTAGGATATAGCTTTTGATAATGTTCTCTGTTTATAGGTCCAAATGAAACCCAAGAGTCCCATCTAAACTCTGATATTCTGTTGTCAAGTCTGATTATTTGCATAATGCTCTGAGGCCGTGTGGTTGGAAGTTCTTAGGTGATTTCAGTGTCCACTTGATTCTAAGTCGAGGCTTGGTGGATAGGACATCCAACCCGATAGTTATTTTTATACAGGGATTTTGGAATTCTCTTCTAAAATGCTGTGCTTCTTGGGTCACATTTCTAAAGCAGAATCCTTTTTGGCATGCAAGACAATGCAAGCAAAGTTCACGAGATACTGACTCTTTGTCTCTGTATATTCCGTTGCTCCCCTTTTTTCTTTCTTTTGTTGTGCCTCGTTTTAAAATATTGGTGATATGTAAAGCTTACAGTTTTGAACTAAGTTTTCGTTCACGTCAGTCTTGTTCACATGTGTGTGTATACATTTTACTTTTTCTTAATTTTGTTGAATTGTCATTTTCTTAAGCATATATTTCAAGGTAAGGGAAGTTCAATAGCTTTATGTTTGTTGGTTCCTCTCTTTTGTTACTGCACTGGTGACCAATTTCTAGTGTAGTATTTATGATAGTGATGTGGACTGAGAAATCATCATAATTTGTGTCTTATCGGACTTGGGGTTTGGCGGGTGTTCATTGCCATTTAAGCTTTTGACTACAAACTAAGTATTATATCATGTAGCGGGTCATTCTAATGTGGGTCTTGATCTCATCTCATCACGTTGTGATTTATTTTCTACAGTATAATCCCAAAGCAAACTGATGTTGTTTGTGCGGTAAGTGCAGGATCTGGTATTCTTCCCAATCACAAGTGTTTGCTACCTGGAAGTCCATCAAATAGGATCTGCTCAGACTCTAATCTGCCTGAACCTGCTGGAGCGGGCATTGCCACTGTCCCAGCCGATGTTTCAAGCCCTCAAATTTCTTCTCCAAATGTCACTATTGGTAGGCCATTCAGATTAGTGCAAGATTATGCTTCCGATGACAGCTTGGAGAACTGTGCTGTGCCTCATTCCAAAGAAAAGCATACAATGGCTGAACTGTCAGTTTCACCTGGTTATATAACCAAGTCTGATAATACTGAATGTAGATCTGAGTCAGATTTACGAGTTGCAAACCTTGACAAGACTGAACTGGTCGTTAGACCACTATCAGAATCTGGGAAATCATCTGTAGCTCCAACTCGTGTTTCCAATGTGAAGACTAGGATCGTGGAAACTGTTGCAACCTCATCTGAAATTGGGCTGAGTGATGAACCTTCTGATATGAACTACAATGGCCAAGGAACAATTCACAATGCTTATTCTTCAGAAGCTTCCGCTAGAAATAACAGCTTCAGAAGTCCAAGCAGTGGGTCACATGAGAATCGTACATCTGAGAAGGAAACCAGAGGAGAGAAACTAAGGCCCAATTCAACTGCAGTACAAGTGGATGAATTTGGGAGGCTGGTGAGAAAAGGAACTAGTGACAGTGATTCTGACGATTCATTATATTCTGGGAGGCGTCATAAGAAAAGAGAGAGAAGTCGGAGCAGGAGCCAGTCTCCTCTACGTAGAAGGAATAGAGGGAGGAGGAGTTTGCAGAGGACTAGAGACAGACGAAACCAATCTCGCAGGTATTCGCCAATATTCATGTTACATATTTGTGCGTGCGCGCATGTGCAGATGATGTAGTAGGAGTGTACTATTATATACATCTGTTCATCTATTTCCCGTCTCTTGGTATGTTTGTTGCTTCAAACTGGGATTTGTATATATCTTTGTGGAGGTATCTCAGTCTGAATGCTTTGGTCAAGTCTCTGAAGCTCTTACAGTTTTAGTAATACAAGATCAGCAAAATGTTAAGAAAATAGAAAAAGGAAATTTCTAAGTGCTGCAATTTTTTTATTCCAGCTGGTCTCCCAGGGGGAGAAGAAGCAGGAGCAGGTCTCCTGTTTTGAGGCATGCGAAAGAATTTGGCAATGATGGTATGAGACGGAATAAAAGTCAGCTGCCCGAGTGTTTTGACTTCCTTCGAGGTAGGTGCTACCGAGGTGCTTCTTGCCGCTATTCGCACCATGAAGCAGTGACAGAGCGATCGAAACACCAAAGGAGGAGAGCAAAGACTCCTGAAATGCCTTTACGCTCCAATAAACCAGATTTAGTCGAAGAAATGGAGAATCTGTCTGCCAGATTTCCATATAGCGGGGATAGTGAAGTCAAGAACAAACCTTGGCAAATTCACAAGAATGTGCCAGATGGAATCTCTGACGCTGTTAAACATGAGAAAAGAGACGATTCTCTGGGACATGCCTCCCAAGCTTATGTTTTCCGTAGGGATGGTATAGCTGGTGAAGATGAACCCCAGAACAGTAAGGAGGTTGTTGACATGCACCTGCCACCTAGACAATTAGTTCCACAAGATGATTCTTCCACTAGAACTCCTTGTAGTAAGAAATTTGAGGAAGGAGTTGGGACTCACCAGCCAATCTCAGTTGATAGGTTTATAGAGCAGCCTCTCGGCAGTGCTGATTCACTGAAGTCTTGCACTGATAATGCTTTGAAATCTGCTAGAAAGAATCTATTAGCAGCGTCTTCTCAGGCCAGTCCTTCCAGGGGTGGGCCTCAAAATGCTAATAACCTACCTCAGCTTGATGATTCTTCTCAGCCATTGCCTGACAAAATAGCTGCAACAATCCCTGCGAGCGAATCTCTTCCAGGTATAAGGATATAATGTCTGGCAGACTGGTGCATAATCATCAGTTGTTGCAGTAATTGTTTAACTTATTTTCTCAATATCTGGCTTTGAAGATATTTTTTTTTTAACTCTATTGCAGATATTCCGCACCATCCTCCTCAACTGCCTCAACATCTTTCCCCATTCATGCAAGGTGCAGTCACTGGAAAGTTGCAGCAGGTGTCTGGGGATCATGTTGCGCAAGAGTCTCCCTATGCATCTCAAGGTCTTCCTTCGTCCATGTTATCAGGCAATCAACAGACTCTTGTTTCTGCACCACAGAATTCCAACTGGAGCTCCATGCTGCCACCTCAGCCATTTCCACATGTACAGTATGATTCGGCAGTGAAGGGAGGAGCGGTTGCCCCTGCTCTTTATGCGGAATTTCAGCAGAGTCACGTGTCACATACTAACTTCAGTTCTCAGATGTTGAAACCTTACCCAACTGGAGTGCCTGCTCACTCACATGTGGGTGAGTTTATACCCGGAGCCTACTCTGCGGAGCCGGTACCTGGTCAATCTCTTAAGCCCAGAGAAGATTATAGACCAAGTACCTACCCTCCTGGCAATATACCTGGTCCACAGGTTGCAGGTCCTGGCTCCACAGGGCCAGCCTATCCTACTGAACCACAACATTACCCAAGTGGCAGCATGCCACCACCTGAAGCCCTGAAGTTCTCTTCGCAAGTTCATTCGTATGTGCAGCAGCAAAACCCACCCCCTGCTTTGCGACACAGTGGATCTGTCTTTGTATCTTCAGGAGGGCTGAGCTCATCTACATTTTTGCCTGATGGTTTGGGCGGGAAGCAGACTTCTGCTCTAGATTATGGAAGACTGAGAAGGTCTTCTCACAACCCTTACGCATCTACTTTTGAGCAGCCACTGATCTCCAAATTTAGTTCTGGTGCTTTTGGGCAAGACTACCACAGTAGATATAACACAGCTTTCCCTTTCAGTCATGCATTGGTTGATGGAATAGGCATCAGCAGTGTTGGATCAAGACAAACAACTTCCTCACCAAAATCTGCCACGTTGATGGACCGGGATTTACCACGTGTGGGTGGTGATCAATATGATCCACTTTTTGACAGTATTGAACCCTCGTCAAGTTCAGTCAAGAAAGTTGATCGTGCACATAAGGCGGAATCAGTTGATGATAGCGATGTCATCCTGAGGACCAGCGATTCGAATACGCCATTAGATGTGGAAGAGAACAATAAAATGAAAGAGATTGGAGCCTTCGCTCCATCCATATCTGTAGATGATGATGGGTTTGGTGAGACTGCAGAAGTGGGAGTTGGTGCAGTTGAGAATGTGAGCATCAGTAATCCTATTGATGCAGCTGATGCCACAGAGTTTGAGATGGAGATTGATCAGATTAAATCCCCCGGGAAGAGCAAGAAGCGCAAGGATTCTAGGTCGATGAAACTTTTCAAAATTTCCCTTGCAGATTTTGTGAAGGAAGTTCTACGGCCATCATGGCGGCAGGGGAATATGAGCAAAGAGGCATTTAAGACTATTGTGAAGAAAACTGTTGACAAAGTAACTGGAGCTATGAAGAGCCACCACATACCAAAATCTCAAACAAAGATAAATCACTACATTGATTCTTCACAACGCAAACTTACAAAACTTGTGATGGTAAGTCCTGGTACAAGTATTCACTTCTTACTAGAGTACCATAATTGGGGTGAGGAGAAGTTACATTAAGCATTCTCTACCTTTCTGCTTTCTTAATGCACGACAGCACTCTGAATGCGCCCCATTATTATATTTTGGCATGGTTACCTAATGCCACGTTGTTGGTACTTTTGCAGGGATATGTCGATAAGTATGTCAATGTGTAGATACGAAACTGATGGATTTCAAGGCCATGTGTATCATCCCAGAGGTTTGGCTGAGCTGTGTACAATTCGGATGTTGAAATGATAATGAGCAGATAATTCAACCCACTGAGTGTTTGCTCTAGTCTATGGATGGGAGTGAAAATTGATTATAAGGTTAGGGAAAGAAAGCATCCTGTTACTGCAAGGACAGCATTGAAATTAAATGCAGATCAGGGAAATTCAAATTACTAGTGTCTTTGACATCAGTACGTTCTTCCAAGCTGCAAAATTGGCTTTCTAATGTGCATTTCGAAATGATATTTGTTATACCATTTTTTTTCACGTTGCAGTTCCAGTGTCACTACTCACATGCTTTCATTTTCCCTGCGTTTATATTAAACGGTATCTCATTCCATTTCCGCCGTTGGTTCAAACATGTGGATGAGATTTTCCTCTCATTTTTATGGGTTATGACTTACACTTTATGGGTTATGACTGCGTCGACAAAACTGAACTCTATCCTTTTCTCAGCCTTTCAGGTATTTGACTCTGTAACTATGGAGGATGAGGAAGCTGTGCGATTCATGTACTATTGCTGCAGAAAAGTTCACTTACCGAACCGAGAAGTGGGTGTCTCGTTTAGCAGTTTTGGAGCAATTGTCCATAGAGACTATAGAGCCCATTTACATTCTATCCGATTCGCCTCGACACTTTTGTGGATTCATATAACTGCTTCACTTGATCCTGAAAGTAGTGCAACCCGACTCGTCTTTGTGAAGGTGTGTTTATCAAGGTTATTGTAATGAGAGAGAGTCTTTTTCCTCATTGTGAGCATATGTTCATATAACGTCACCTGATAATGCATATTTCTTTTGTTATAGCAAGATGAACAAAAATCTTAATTTGAACAGTTAATAGAATTGTCTTAAGTATCCCCCATAAACATCTTATTATTATTATTATTATTATTATTATTATGATCTTATTCATCTCACACTGAAGACCTTTTTTCCCGCCAGTTTGCATTTAAACATTTACCTATGGAAATAATATTTATGTGAGATTCAATTTAAAAGTGGCTGTTTGATTAGGTACGGTATCCAAATGTATAATTTACGAGAATGTGGTAGTTTCACTCATCTATAAGCAAAAAAAAAAAAAAAAAAAAATACACGGTATTCTTAGAGTAACTCAACATTTCCTATGACATTAAGTTTATGGACATGATTATGTTTCCAATTTTTAGAGTTATACCACCGGTTCAAATTAAATCACCTCGTGAGCATGTAATTTTGTACTCTGTTAATGAGACGACTCATATAGAGGGGGACGGCTGGACACGCTAATTGTTAAGATGGCTGAACCTGATGGCGGGTCTGGTAGGTCTGGCGGTTCGCAAACTCATCCAGTTTCGTTTGAAAATAGATGGATGTAACTAAAGAAAGCAAAATACTTTTATTTTATTTTTAACAAGAAAGCGATTAAGAATTTTTCAGTCAGAAAATGGAAACACTTTAAAAAGAAAAATCTCAAAACTGACCATGCAACAAAAGAAAGATATGAAAACTTCGAAGGTTTTGGTAAGAAGAGCACACAAATTCACGAAGCAGAGAAAGAACTAGGCTCAAATTGCTATTTGCGCAAGCTTATACAGAGAACGTATTTCTCTTTCTCTTGTGTTTTTTGTTTTTGGTGGGGGTCAGAAGATCATAACCTCCTTTTTGTTTTTGGTCGAAAGAACATACCTCTCTTACAAGCTTATGAATACACAAGCTTTTTCTGTCTAAGCTCAACTCTCTGTGCTTCTTCGACCAAAAAAAAAAAAGAAATCAACGCTTCTAAGGCTCTCCCCACACGTACTTATAAGTGGTTTTTTTATTTTTTTCTCCAAATTAGATTTTTTTAAAAAAATATTTACCAAAATGGGGCCAAAAAAATTTTAATTATCAAAATGGGGTCCGAACGGCACTCAAATTGCCGCACGAGCCCCGTGCGGCTTTCGAAATGCGGTGCCAAGCCCGTGCAGCAATTACAATACTGTCCAAGCCCAGTGCGGCACTCTAAGTGCCCCAATAGTAGCTAAGCCTTTTTTTTTTTTCAATTTCATATTTTTAATTATTTTATAATTATAATATTTATATTTATATTACTTTGTAAATATAATTTTTTATTTGAAAGCTTATTTTTATAACATAATTGTCAATAATTAATTGAATAATTTATTAAGATATTCGTAATTAATTTAATTAGTGTGTAATAATTAAGAAAAAAATTCACGAAGTCCTGTGCGGCAGCATTTTTTGAATTCATATTTTTTACGTGTTTGTAATTATTTTATATTTATAAAAATTTTATTTATATAACTTTGTAAATATAATTTTTTTTTATTTTGAAGCTTATTTTTATAACATAATTATTAATAATTAATTGAAAAATTTACTAAGATATATGTAATTAATTTAATTAGTACGTAAATAATTAATAAAAAAATATTCACGAGACCCATGCTGCACCATTGTCGACTTCAACTCGTCGAAAATTGTGCGCATCATCGGCCATTTCATGCGGTTCAACTTTAACTCAGGCCTTCATTGATTAAAGAAGCAAATTTCTAACTTGAATACAACTTTTATCTTCAATGCAAACTGGACTCTTTACCCTCAATGTTGGAGCCCGTTAAGGAGCCAAAGTCCAATTTGGTCTTTGCTTGAATAACCAATTTTACTATTTCTAACCGAGATTAACGTCGCGTTCTTCTCTTGCCGGACGTGAAATTGCGAGACGCTTGTGATGGGAGTGCCACTCGGTCTCAGGTTCACTCACTCACTGAGTGACAGCTCGATTCAAAACATGTGAACTCTGCAACTGGCGTGGAGTTTAAAGAAGAGACATTCTCTCATTTTTTTTTTTGGTTTGTTCGCTTCAGACCGAGCTGAAGGTGAGGCGGGCTCTTCTTCCCCTCGCCATTACCCCCTCTCTGCGAGATCTTTTCTCCCATTTCGGTCCATGCGTCACGTGTTCGTGTGTGGGCATGTTCTTACGTCTTTGTTTTAGACCCAGAAGGACTGTGGGATTTTCAGTTTTTTTCTTTTTTCCTATCTGGTTCCGAGTCGGTGTTGTTTCTCTCTGGTTCTTGTTTTAGTCGACATTGGTGCTTTGGATCTACGACTCGGCCGACCCTTTAAAGAACATGCCCTAATCGAGCATCCCGTCTCGAGTCTTGCTGGTTGAAAGGAAAAGGGTGTCTGAAAATGTTTGCACTTTTGGTGGTTTCCTCTTCAGGGTTCAAATTTGGGAAGTGGGTTCTTGGTAGATCAATGATGATGTTGCCTTCTGGGTCTGGGAAGTATGCTTCTGATGTTGCGCATGTGTTGATTGCCACTTGAGGCAATTAAAAAGAAGTGCCAGTTTAGCTAAAGCTGGGGTGTTTTGCATGCTTTCTCTCTTTGATTTTCATGTGAAGTTTTCTCAAACTGATGTGGTAGTGCTTGTCGTGGCTTTGTAGATGGGACTCATAGGTGGCTATTGGTAGTACTTGTCCACTGCTGAAGCAATATCTTCAATTGTTTGAGTAGGAAACATAGCATCATTCGAAGATGAAAATCTATTGGGGCATTAAAATGATCAATAGAACTGATTGGTTGCTTTTTAGTGGGTTAGAGCATACTACAAGTGTCAAAACTTGTGTACAGCCCTCACCTTAATGCCAAAACTTTTAAAACGATCATTTAAGTGCCAAATTTTTTGAAAAAACGTTCACGTTAGTGCCAACGCCAATTTGAGCTGACATGACTCGCTGAAAATCTAACGTGACCTATTTTTTATTATAATTTGAGCTGACATGGCTCGTTGGAAGTGGCACTCAATTGAGCAATTTTTTTTTAAAAAAATTGACACTTAAGTGATCGTTTTGAAAATTTTGGCATTAAAATGATCATTTTAAAAAACTTTTGGCACTTAATTGATTGCTTTAAAATTTTTAATACTAAAATGGGCGCCGTATACAAGTTTTGACACTTGTAATGTACTTAAGACCATCTTACTATAGAAGAGCATTTTTAATGGCATATAGATCAAGCTTGTGCTGGTCACATTCATGTTGCATCTTGGAAATGGTCAAAGGGGCATTAAGGATTGAAATAATTGAATTATCAATCTTTGAAAAAAAAAAAGACTTCTTGCCTTGCTTTGAAAGTATTGGGGTGTGGTTCATACTCCCCAATGACAGAAAAAGAATTGAGTCCTCTCACTTGTATACTCTTTTTTGCTTGTATACTCCCCCAACAACATGTTGCAGTTACTGCTATATAGGTTCTTTTTTCATTTGTAATTGAATAATGTAAAAAGAAACATGCGATATGCTAATTATAGTGGAATTATTTGCTGAACATTATTTTAGTTTAAAGGTGAACTAAGATAAAATATCGTGTCTCGATTTATGTCGTTTTACATTTTATTTCGATTTGATTGTGCGCCTATTCTTAACAGAAAGAGGAGATCATTACACAGAATGTCATGAGGGACCAGACTGCAAAGTTGGGATTGGTGGGCTTTCGGGTCGGAGTAATGGTTCAGCGATTTGGATCAATTGCTATTCTTAAATAAGTTTGGAGGCAGAGCTGTGCAGTGGTAGTAGCTCAGTAGTGGACAAGAAGAGAAAAAAGAAAGATGAAACCGAAAAGTAGAAACGGTTCGGATCTTAGGATGTATGATGAGAATAGTTTTCGAGAGAGAAATTCTTCGGTGAACGTGATTCTTGCTTTACCTCCTTCCATATGATTCCGTCTCAGCCCTGGGGAATTCCACGGCCCAACCATGCAGTGAATCAAAGCCTCTACCTGAAAAGCAAGTACTCCAAGAGAGAGAAGAAGCAATGGCAGAAAAGACTGAAAAGAAAGGAAGCAAGAAAAAGTCTCATAATATTAGGGCCGGTTTTATGTACCCACATGAGAACCGCCGGCCCAGTTCGTGGGTGGGTTCATGAAATTATTGGACGGTTTCGATTCCCATTTTGTGGAATCGATCCTTAGTGGACAGTTCTCAGTTTCAGGGTGGGAACTGCCCACGTGGACCATACTATCCCTTACTGGAAACAGAAAACCCTCTCCATTCTCGTCATCTTCGGCAGCTTCCCTTCCGGAGAAGAACCGCCTCACATTTTAAAAGTCTATTGAAAATTCCTAAGTTTGTCCCAACCCATGAGAGAATGATCATTTGGGAGAGATACAGAGAAGGAGTACACTTAAAATCTACCCTAGTTTCCGATCTTGAACTTAATTTTGCCAATCTCAACTCATTTTCTTCAAATTCTTGCAACCCCGTAAAATAAAAAACACCACTTAAAGAG
This sequence comes from Psidium guajava, assembly GCA_016432845.1. Taxonomy (NCBI): domain Eukaryota; kingdom Viridiplantae; phylum Streptophyta; class Magnoliopsida; order Myrtales; family Myrtaceae; genus Psidium; species Psidium guajava. Next base: position 40,240,103 of record CM028228.1, read on the forward strand.
TCATGAATTTTAACAACGGATCCACGTCAAATGAGTTTGTGGCACAAAAATTAGTTTGCTGTAAAAATATCACTACAAAAAAAGGGCTTTTAGCCATGAAAAATTAGTAACGAAATATAATTCATCGCTAATTTGTGATGAAAATAGTGACAAAAATAACTTCCATCGCACATTTGTCGCAAAATTCGTTGCAAAATAACAAAGGGCTTTTAGTCGCAAAAAATTAGCAATGAAAGATAATTCCTCGCTAATTTACAACGAAAATAGTATAAAAATAACTTTCGTCACTAAATTCATCGCCAAATTCGTCGCAAAATAACAAAGGGATTTTAGTGATGAAATATAATTCGCTGCTAATTTGTGACAATAATAGCAATGAGAAAACTTCCATCCCACATTTATCACTAGATTCGTCGCTAACTAGCAACAACATACTTTTCATTGCTAATTGACGACAAAAAGGATTCATCACAAAATTAGCCATGATATTTGCGACAACTTAGTTTTGTCGCTATTTTTGTGACGAACCGTTTTTGTCGCTAAAGTCCACCAACATTTTTCCATCGCTACTTTCGTGGCCGAGTAAAATTCTCCCTTTTCAAATCCCTTTTCCCACTTCTCTCTTCACATTCTTTTCCCTTTGTCCGCTCTCTTCTATCTTCTGTCTTCTTATTTGTGTTATATTGTAACCATGGAATGAATTGTTGTTTATTTCACCATTGTTTTCCATCAATTGCCATAAGCTTCATCAATATTAAGTAATTTTTTTTTAGGTACATGTCTATGTGAGACATTGCAATTCTCATCAAATAGAGCACTTTCTACTATAAAGAATTCAACCAAATACTTGGGTAAGTCCTCTTGACTTGGTAATTTTTTCATTTTTTTCACTTGATTTTTTATTTTTGATATGTATATATTTGAAGGAGTGCAAGCATTCGTCGTTAAATCATCGCTAATTAGTAACAACATCTGTTGTTCGTTGCTAATTACCGACGACACCTATTGTTCATTGCTAATTAGCAACGAAAAGGATTTGTCGTTGCTAATTGATGACAACATCTTAATGGTTGTTGCTAACTAGCGATGAAACAATTCATCGCAAAATTAGCAACGACATTTGCAACAACTTTTATCCACTGAATTGATACCATAATAGTTCAGTGTAAAAAGTATAGGAATAGTAAATTTCATGTGTGTAATAAAGTTAGAAAACATCTTTGTAGATTTGGGTTTACCTTGAACTACTATAATTAGACTTGCGTTGGCGAACTATTTATGGTTTTAATTAAGAATATTAAATAGTAGATATGATATTTTTAATATTTTATTAGATTTTTTTAATTTCTATACAGATACAATGCAAAAGACAAGGCTTGGATGTATAATAAGAACTTACATGGACGTCGAGGATTGACTGATGAGTTTCGTACTAGGTTGGAACAGTTTTTGGACTTTGCTAGTAGTAAATTTGAGTTCATGGATGAAAATAAGTTAAGATGTCTACATAAAAAGTGTAATAATGGTAAATTTTATGTGTGTGATAAAGTTAGAGAACATCTTTTAGATTTGAGTTTATTCCGAACTACTATAATTGGACTTGTTATGATGAACTGTTTATAGTTTTAATTTAAAATATTAAATAGTAGATATGATATTTTTAATATTTTACAAGATTTTTTTAATTTTTATACAGACACAGTGCAAAGAGACAGGGTTTGGATGTATAATAAGAACTTACCTAAACATTGAGAATTGACTGATGAGTTTAGTACTGGGTTGGAATAGTTTTTGGACTTCGCTAGTAGTAAACTTGAGTTTATAGATGGAAATAAGTTAAGGTGTCCATGTAAAAAGTGTAGTAATGATAAATTTTATGTGTATAATAAAGTCAAAACATCTTCATAGATTTGAATTTACTTTGACTATAATTGGACTTGCCATGGTGAACCGTTTATAGTTTTAATTAAGAATATTAAATAGTAGATATAATATTTTTAATATTTTATGAGATTTTTTTTTAATTTCTATACAGATACAATGCAAAGAGACAGGGCTTGGATGTATAATAAGAACTTACCTAGACGTCAAGAATTAACTAATGAGTTTCATATTGGGTTGGAATAATTTTTAGATTTTGCTAGTTGTAAATTTGAGTTCATGGATGGAAATAAGTTAAGATGTCCATGTAAAAAGTGCAATAATGATAAATTTTATGTGTGTGATAAAGTTAGAGAACATCTTTGTAGATTTGGGTTTACCCCAAACTACTATAATTGTACTTATCATGGTAAATCATTTATATATGATGAAAGATATCAAACAAGTGACCAATTTTTAGTTAGGGAAGATTGTAGCTATTATAACTAATTGAACCCATACCAGAGAATGGTGATTGATGCAGCTGGTCAGAATTTTATTTGAGAATCAAACTGTGAAAGTGCTAGTTTTACTCCTTTACCTGAACAAGTGGGTACTAGTTATGCATCACAATTGAAAGATGTAAGAATAACAGGTTTTGATGAGAATATGTATAATTGAACTTTTCTGTTTAATCAGTTCTGTAAAGTGTTAAAAGCAATAGATGAACCTTTATTGACAGGTTGTGACAACCACATTAAGTTATCAGTGACATCAAAACTATTGAATATCAAGGCAGAGCATAATGCATTTAAGAGTTGCTTCAACTCTTTTGTTGAAGTAATGCAGGGAAAAATGTCTTGAGATAATATCATGCCAAGTGATTTTTATGATATGAAGAAGCTAGTGGATAAATTAGGTCTTCTAGTTGTAAGGATTTATGTATGTAGTATGGGTTGTATGTTATATTGAAAAGATGATGAAAATGCATAAGCTTGCAAATTCTGTTGCCAATCTAGGTTTAAGATTAACATGAGATAGGGTTATAATCAGAAGCATAGACCATGCAAGCAAATGTATTATCTGCCCTTAATCCTCAAATTGCAAAGATTTCATGTGTCTCAAGCCACTGTTGAACACATGACTTGACATGCAAAGCATGAAATGGAGTAGGGTTTAATGTGCCATCCTTTAAATGCAAAGATATAGAAACATTTTGATAAAACATACCATGAGTTTGCGATCGAGCCTCCAAACATCAAGTTAAGTCTCTGTGCTGATGGATTTGTCCTATTTGGGAAATTATGAAAAAGTTATTTATGTTGGTCAGTTATCTTAACTTCATACGATCTTCCACCTAATATGTGCATGAAGACACCTTATATGTTTTTGACATTGATCGTGCCTGGCTCGCAAAATCCAAAAAAGTTGATAGATGTATATATGCAACCATTGATTGTAGAGTTACAACAGTTATAGGATGAAAGTGTGCTTACGTATGATGTTTCTACTAAAAAAACATTTGTAATGAAGATTGCTCTTCTTTGGATGATAAATGAATTTGCAGCTTGTGGAATATTATCTGAATAAAGTACAGTTAGGATCTTAGAATGTCCGATATGTCTGAAAAGGTCAAAGTCATTCAAATTAAAACATGGTAAAAAGGCCAGCTATTTTGACTGTCACAGATAATTTTTGCCGATAAATCATACATTCAAAAGGAATAAAAAAAAAGTTCATCAAGAATTAGATTAAAAGAACACCTCCACCATCGAGGTTGACCGATGATCAAATTTGGGAGCGAGTATATAATTTTCTAACTGTTGTTAAAAACCCTCATGGTACAATTATTGCGTACGAAAGTACACATAAGTGGACTAAATGTAATGCATTTTGGGATCTACCATATTGGAAGACTAATCTTATTCATAGCTGGAGCGTGGGACTTTATTCGGAGGAAGGATCCTAAGGTTCCTTGGTCTTCCTTTGTGTGGAACAGAAGCTTGATGCCGAGACATTCATTCATGCTATGGCTGATCTCCCTCAAGAGACTGCCCACGCAGGTTTACTTATTATCATATCATAGAATCTTTGATGGGGTTTGTGCTTATTGCCATTGCCGTCCGGACTCCATTGACCACCTATTTTTTGCCTGCTCTTCAACCGCTTCCTTAGCTCAGTTCTGGGCATCCAAGTTCAACCTGCTGTAGCGGAATAGACCGTGGCTTGACAACATCTTCTGAGTAGGCCGAAAATTCCAGGGATCCTCTTTTCGGGATAAGATTGGCCGCTTCTCATTCGCTGCTCTCTGCTACATTATATAGATGGAACGGAATAATGCACTCTTCCGTTAACAACCTTGCTTCTTGCCTGCTATGCGCACACAACTAACTAAGTTGGTGAAAGACCGAGGTTTATCCCTGAAGCCGGTTCAACACTCTGCGTGCAACGTAAAAATCCAAACCAACCGGGGGATGTCTTTTGATATTTTCTCTTAGTTCGAGGTCAGGTTTCTGCTCTCTTGGTCGTGTATTTGGCTGTTTTCTTTTTGTGCCGTTGGGCTTTCTCTTCGCCGTTACACCTTTGTACCTATTGGGACACTCTAGTGTCTTAATTGGTTCGAGGTTTTTGTGTTTCGGCCTTTTGTAATCGGGCTTTGAGTAGCTTATAATACTTACCTTTAAAAAAAAAGACTCATCTTATTCATTATAATCTTGATGTCATGCACATAGAAAAGAATGTTTTCGATAATGTCATAAATACTGTGATGGATGTCATTGAAAAAATAAAAGACAACTTGAAGGTAAGAAAAGATATGAGAGATATTTGTGATTAGCCAACACTAAATGTCAATGCAAGCAACAAGATATTCAAAACCAAAAGTAGTTTATACATTGGACAAGGAGTAGAGACGGGTTGTGTGTCAATAATTGAAATCTGTGCGGTTTCCTGATCGATATGTTTCAAATCTCGAGAGATGTGTTGATTTAAATGAATGCAAGTTGACAGCTTTGAAGAGTCATGATTGTCACATATTTATGGAAAGACTAATTTCAATAGCTTTCAAGGAACTTCTACCAAATTTTGTATAGGACGTCATTACAGAGTTAAGTAATTTCCTTCATGATATTTGCTCAATAATGTTAAAAACTTCACACATTGAGAAACTAGAGAGTGATATTCCAATCATTATTTGCAACTTAGAAATGATATTTTCTCCATCATTTTTTAATTTAATGGAGCATTTCTTGATTCATTTGACTTATGAGGCCAAAGTTGCAGGTCTCGTCCAATTTTGATAAATGTATCCACTTAAGAGGTAAAATAATTTTTAAATAAATTTTAAAATATTTTATTATATATTATGTTTTGATAAATTTCTTTTTATTGCAACTACGTTCTTATAATTTGAAGAAAAGAGTGAAGAATAAAGCATGTGTTGAATCTTCAATTTGTAATGCATATATTATAGAAAAGTGACAACATTTGCATTATACTATTTTGAGTTGCATGTGCAGTGCAAGAGGTGAAGAGCAGGAAGAAATGATGATGGCCCCATTAATCCTAATTGCAAATCATTCTCTATTTTCAATTATCTTGGTAACCAATCGGGGCATGTAAGTGTTCATTACTTAGCAGACAAATAATGACGGGCATCCCATACATATATTTTACTGAATTGTTCAGAAGTGGAGCCATACTTCTAGTAAGTGTATATTTGCAAATATATATATTGTGTGTCAAACATTTGCTAATATATAAATAGTATTTGGTAATATGATTTTTCAAACTTCAATGTATGGACTACCACCAAATGAGTTTGGTCGTTTGTGTGATGAAAAATTTGTTGCATTGTTTAAAACATTTGTAAATTACTTATGGACCAAAATCAAGTTATTAATATTTTATAAATCATTCATTAAAATATATATTATTGACTTCGTGTGTATGACCTTGGTTCACAATAATCATGATCAAGTTGAAAAGCAAGGATTGATATATCATCTATCATGGGGTCCAAATTCAAGAATATGAAGTTGGCCAGCATGTTTCATAAACGGATATAATTTTCACACTCAAGAATATAGAATGCGAAAAGCCATAATGAATAGTGGTGTATATTTTCGGTCATCCAATAGTGGCAGAGCAAAAGATGACTTTTATAGCTTGTTAGATGAAACCATAGAGATAGAGTACCCTAGACAATTTATGCGGGTTGTGTTATTTAAGTGCATGTGGTTCGATCTTATCAAAGGAATGAAGGTGTGGTTGAAATAAATCATAAGAAAAGATATATCAAATATGAACAATTTATCTTGGCACAACAAGCAATTCAAGTATACTATACACCACAAAGCTGATTAGTATGCTATATATAAAATCAAAGCACGAAGAAAAATCGAGGAACACTAAAAAGATAAAGCATATCAACAAGAAAAAGTCTCTAACACGATTGAAACTGAGGAATATAACATTTCGGCATTACAAGATTCATGTGGAGTAGTGATAAAAGTAGATCCAACTGAAATTCGCGAATCAAATTTAAAAAATGTTGAAGAATTTGATTTTGAGACAAATGATATAGATGATGCTCATGAAGAAGATCAAGATCAAGACCAAGACGAAAACAAAAGTGAAGGTGAAGATGAAGATTATGATTTTTGAGACTTTTAACTAATTATGTGTAATTATTATTTTTATTGCGACATATGTTATTACTGTTGTCATTATTATTGTTGTTGTTATTGTTGTTGTTGTTGCATTTAGTCATCGCTACTTTCGTGGTCTAGTAATTTTTTTTATTTTTTTCACTTGAATTTTTTTTAGGTGTTAGAGTTAGCGAACACTTCAGAGACCCTTGTTTCTCATATCGGGTACACCCACGTAAGCCTAGCTAAAGTATGAATCAACAACAAATGACTCTAATGCACGAAATGCAGGGGTTTAGGATAGCACCCCCAAAACAGGGGTCTCGTTAACCGATCAGCGGGGAGTCACTAATTAGTGACGAATAGATGGTTTCATCGCTAATTAGTGATGACTACCCATTAAGTGGATGACTGCCTTGTTCGTCGGTGAGTGGGTGGAGGCTCGGGGGCAGTGCTCTTAAAACAATATTGGGTTTGGGCTTTTTTCTTTAAGTTGGCCCTTTAGTTGTTAGTGTCGCGACCCTCTAAAAATATTTTTATTAATTCTAGGGGTTAACGGATTATTAGGTTAATTAGATTTGACTAACCTAACGCGGACCCTCCCAAGCCCTACCGAATCGCAACTTTGGTTTTTGTTTAAATGATTTTGAAATTTGGAGTCGCCACTAATCGTTCTTGGTAGGTCGATTAGAAACCTAAATAAATTAGCGGGAGAACTAATTTATTCCTGCGAACCAGAGATTATGAGCTCGGAGACTTGATTACACTAGTTAATTAAAACTAATGCCCATTCGGTACCTTAATTTCATGGATATCCTAATTCGGCAACTCAGGCTTGGTCTATTCCTAAGGCTTTAATAGGGTATTCTCTTTTGTGTTTTCACTTTTTAAATAGGATGCATGGATGGTATATATTTTTATTTGTTATATTTTTTTATGTGTTAAAGATTCCCTGAAGCCGTAAGAGGGAGTGTGTTAACAACTTCTGTGCAGTATTACGACCTACTCATCTTTTGGGTTTGATGATTCAAAAATTAAATTATAGGAAGTACATGACAGTGAATAAACACCTCCAATGGGAGGCCTAGCATTGGCTTGGCTCTTCCCTTTGGGATTTAAGGTACAGGTATTTAAGTTGCAAGTATTTAAACTACTGTAAGTAAAAAACCTCCAATGGGAGGCTAAGCATTAGCTTGGCTCTTCCCTTTGGGATTTAAGGTACAGGTATTTAAGTTGCAGGTATTTAACTACTGTAAGTAAAAACCTCCAATGGGAGGCTAAGCATTGGCTTGGCTCTTCCCTTTGGGATTTAAGGTACAGGTATTTAAGTTGCAGGTATTTAACTACTGTAAGTAAAAACCTCCAATGGGAGGCTAAGCATTGGCTTGGCTCTTCCCTTTGGGATTTAAGGTACAGGTATTTAAGTTGCAGGTATTTAACTACTGTAAGTAAAAACCTCCAATGGGAGGCTAAGCATTGGCTTGGCTCTTCCCTTTGGGATTTAAGGTACAGGTATTTAAGTTGCAGGTATTTAACTACTGTAAGTAAAAACCTCCAATGGGAGGCTAAGCATTGGCTTGGCTCTTCCCTTTGGGATTTATGGTGCAGGTATTTAAGTTGCGGATGGACTTTGTCCTCTCCATTCTGGGGTATGAATTCTTTAAAATAAAATACAACGAATTGATTCAACAATTTGAAATTTGTACGCGCTTGAGGACTCCTCCAAGCCGATTTTGTGCTTCCATAGGGTTGACCATTGATATAGAGTTGCGGCTTCCTGACATAAAATAGAGTGAAGTGTCAGTATACAAAATATGTGCTAATCTGCACCTAAAACCAGAAGAGTGGAAAGAGTACTTATCTCCCGTTTTTTGGGAGGGATTTCTATAATTGATTTTCGCTCTCTATGTTCCCAATATAGAGAGTTTCTTTTGAATTAAGATGGACTTTTAGTCACAGATCAGTTCAGAAATCGGTGGACAGCTTAGGAGCTTGTCTGGGCCGATTTTTGCATCTCTACGAGATTTTTGCTGTTGACGTAGAGATATCCTTCTCCTGACATAAAATATGGAGAAAAAAAAGGAGATGGAGAAAGTGTATACAATTTGTGCTAATTTGCAAGTAAAACCATAAACAAATGAATAAATAAAAACACTTAGCTCGAATTTGCTTGCTCGTTGACGAGGAAGAACTCTTGATTTATATTGATCGATGAAGGAATTTGTGATGATAACCCCTAGCTTTAAACTCCCATCATCTTCAAAATTCTCTCTCTTTTGGCATTTTCTTTCTCTCAAAATTTTCTTCAATCTCCCAAAACTCTCTCAAACATCCAAAATTTTCTCTCAAAAAAATTCTCCCAAACACTTCAAATTTTCTCTCCCAAGAATCCCTTCTCAAGCTCACTTCTTCCTCCTTTTATAACCTACTCATCTATCTCCCATTCTAATTTTTCCACTAACTCTATCTCCCATTCTAATTTCTCCACTAACTCTTCTTCATTTTCATCTTCCATTCTCCATCTCTATCTCACATTCTAATCTCTCCACTAACTCTTCTCCATCTTCATCTTCCCTTCTCCATATTTATCTCCCATTCTAATTTCTCCACTAACTCTTCTTAATCTCCATCTTCCCTTCTCTATTCTTATCTTCCATTCTAATTTCTCTACTAACTCTTCTTCATCTCCATCTTCCCTTCTCTATTCTTATCTTATTTTCTCCATCCATTCTTCTCCAACTTCTCTTCTTCATCTCCTCTTCTTCATCTTCCCTTCTCTATTCTAATTTATCCACTAACTCTTCTTTTTATTATTTGTAAAATAATCCTTCAAGAGTTAGGTATTTGCACTCTAGTCCTTGAATTTTAAGTATTTACAATTCAGTCCCTGAAAAAAATATATTTCTTTAAGTCCAAATCTCCTCACAATTTTTGACACACCAAAATTTACCACATGTCAAATTTAAGCTCATTTCTTGTCGCTGAAAATAATGCATAATTTAATTAAAGCCCTTTTGCAAAATTAAGTCATTCTGGGTATAATTGGGCCAAGATGAAAATTTAAAATATTAGAAGACAATGTCACAACTCATAAAAAGTGAAAGTTAAAAATAAGTTGACTCAAATTAAATTTTTTTAGGCCCGATTCGAGATTATACTCGTGAAGGAACACGTGACTCGAATTGGATTTTTCTGAATTTGCGATGGCCAATATGAAAATAGATTTAAAATAAAAATATTAACTATCTTTGTGTATTTTTTGGCCTCAAATGTTATTTTTCCAAAATTTTCAAATATTTTTGTATTTTTTTTTAAAAAAATTAAAATATATATAATATGAAAAATTATTTTTTGGTCAAAATTCCTTCCCTAGGCTTGGCTAAGGTTCCCAAAGTTGATTTTTCAATTTTATGAATTTTTATGGATTTTCTATTAATTTTCGAAAATAAATAAATAAAAAATACGTAAAAATACTGAAAATATGAAAAATCGTTTTTTGGTCAAAATTGGTTCCCTAGGCTTGGCTAAGGTCCCCAAAGTTGATTTTTCAATTTTATGAATTTTTATGGATTTTTTATTACTTTAGCAATAGAAAAAATGATTAAAAATCAGGTGTCAACAGCTGCCCCTCTTTGAAAGGAAGCTCGGTAGAGGTTCATTTCAAAGACGAGATGACACCTGGATTCTTATCGACTCAATACAAGTAAATAAAAAGAGTCGTGACATGATTGTTCCACTGAAAATGAAATGAGAACCTAAGGATTCGTTATATAAAAAAACTTTAGGGTGGTTGAACTTGAACCCGTATGGTGGATCAACCCATGGTAGATTCCTAATAAAAGGATTCTACTGATTAAAAATTGAATTAAAATTTGACCCGTATGGTGGGTCATACCATTTGACCCGTATGGTGGGTCGTACCATGGTAGATTCCTAATAAAAGGATTCTACTGATTAAATTTTGATTGAGATTTGACCCGTATGGTAGGTCACCACATGGAGATACCTGTAAGAAGGACTTGGTGCCTGTAGAAAGGACTTGGTGCCAGTAAAAAGGACTTGGTGCTTTGCATGTAAGAAGAACTTTGTGCCTGTAAGAAGGACTTGCTTTGCCTGTAAGAAGGACTTGATTTGCCTGTAAGAAGGATTTTGTTTGCCTGTAAGAAGGACTTTGTTTTGCCTGTAAGAAGGACTTACTTTGCCTGTAAGAAGGACTTTGTGCCTGTAAGAAGGACTTGATTTGCCTGTAAGAAGGACTTTGTTTGCCTGTAAGAAGGACTTTATGCCTGTAAGAAGGACTTGATTTGCCTGTAAGAAGGACTTTGTGCCTGTAAGAAGGACTTGATTTGCCTGTAAGAAGGACTTTGTGCCTGTAAGAAGGACTTGATTTGCCTGTAAGAAGGACTTTGTGCCTGTAAGAAGGACTTGATTTGCCTGTAAGAAGGACTTAGTTTGCCTATAAGAAGGACTTGGTGCCTATAAGAAGGACTTGGTTTGCCTGTAAGAAGGACTTGGTTTGCCTGTAAGAAGGAATTTATGCCTGTAAGAAGGACTTGGTGCCTGTAAGAAGAACTTGGTTTGCCTATAAGAAGGACTTTATGCCTGTAAGAAGGACTTGATTTGCCTGTAAGAAGGACTTGTTTTGCCTGTAAGAAGGACTTGTTTTGCCTGTAAGAAGGACTTGATTTGCCTGTAAGAAGGACTTTGTGCCTGTAAGAAGGACTTGTTTTGCCTGTAAGAAGGACTTGGTTTGCCTGTAAGAAGGACTTGGTGCCTGTAAGAAGAACTTGGTTTGCCTATAAGAAGGACTTTATGCCTGTAAGAAGGACTTGATTTGCCTGTAAGAAGGACTTGTTTTGCCTGTAAGAAGGACTTGTTTTGCCTGTAAGAAGGACTTGATTTGCCTGTAAGAAGGACTTTGTGCCTGTAAGAAGGACTTGTTTTGCCTGTAAGAAGGACTTGATTTGCCTGTAAGAAGGACTTTGTGCCTGTAAGAAGGACTTGATTTGCCTGTAAGAAGGACTTTGTGCCTATAAGAAGGACTTGATTTGCCTGTAAGAAGGACTTGGTTTGCCTGTAAGAAGGACTTATTTTGCCTGTAAGAAGGACTTGGTGTACCTCAAAGGGTGCCATTCTGGAATCTGGAAAGATCAGGAATCCTGCAGAAGCTCAAACCCAAATTATATTATCCTGTCGCTTTAGGAATAAACCAAAGAGGCAGAGATCAAAAGGTCTCGAACATTTCTGTCCTTGAGACAAATCATGCTTTATTGAAGAAGGTGGATACCTGTATGTACCGCAATGGATTCGAGTACCCCAACAACCGTCAGAATTCATTCTCTTGAAAGGTTCAGGTTGAAGATATACTTACCTGAGAATTTGGAAGAAATGCTTGGTGGCTTCTCGACAACGAGGCTTGTTCATTCAATAATCGCTGAATGAATTTCAAGACTTTGGAAGGTAGTTTGAACATTGGGAATGTGTTGCCTGTCAGGCAGTATCAGAGGTAACATGTGCAAGCATTTTCATCAATGAGTTGATCGGTTCATGTAAAACTATTCAACCAAGTCGGCAATGATTAGAAGTAGTCTGTGTGATAACTCATGATGCAATCAATCCAAATATGGATCATGCAAAACTATTCTGTCAAGCTTGCATTACCAATTCTGTTTAAGGAGGTTCTCATAGTATGAACGCCTCGAATGTAATCTAAATGGGGGACTTCAATCCGAAAGGGCCTTCTCTCACTCTGGGGAAAGGCTGTTTATCTGTAAATTAAAATGTTAGACTTGTGTGAAAATGGTTTGCCTTTCCTCATCCTGTCATGCCCCATTCTGCACATTTGATGTCTCCTGTGCAGTTTATGCTCTAAGTTGGAGTTGGTAAGTTAAACACACGGAATAGTCATACATAATTCATGAACTGTGTAAGCACAATGCAGATGTGACAATTTTTAGCATCACGTGTGTTTATATAATGTGCAAATATGGGCGGATTTAAATTGTCCCTGGTATGTGGGCGGACCGAACAAATTAGGAAGCCTACTCCTTATGTCGAGGGGTGGTTTGTCTCAAACTTTACCCCTGCGCGATGAAGTATATGGGCGATGGAGCATTTTGGTTTGTTTAATGCCCCTGCAAGAAGCAGAGAAATTATTCTTGAAACCAAACGAGATAAGGAAGACATATTTGCTTTTTCGTTTCAGAGCTTGCGATCAATTTGCCCTATTTTTCACCAGAATAGATCTTGTCAGGTGATCATACTTTTCTTTTGGATTTGTCTCCTTCAACATGTTAAATGTTAGTATAAATATTTCCTGTGAAAAGAAAAGGAGACATGTCAACCAGTATTAAAAGGGATAAATTGGAAACGATACTGATTTACCCTTTATCTTGAATGCCTTGGACAAGTCTTTTACCAATTTTGCTGGATTGAGTTTTCTTCGACTTTTGTTGGATGCTTCACCATTAAGCCGAGAATGTAGCAAAATATTGACTTCGGTATTACTCGTCGAGTATTCCTGCTTGCAAAAAGAAATGTACAAAAAGTTGTTTCATTTATTTATAATACATACAACATTCCCCACCCTCGGGGATCGAACTCGGGATATTTCGGACCTACTGTCATCCCCCATACCATTCGGTCCATTGGACCATAGGTGTCCATGGGGCTATCCTTTCAAAGGTTAATCTTTGGGGATAAAGCAGCCTTGTTGTATCACCTTATGCCATGTTACGGTATTTCTCGAGGTAATTTGCAATCCCTGTTAAGAATGGAATAAGACAATTCAAGACTTGAGATGATTATGTGCACATTAGAACGATACAGAATTACCCATTTCTGAGATTGTTCGCGTCTTTCGCTTGTACTTTCCTCTGTCCGAAGCTGTCCATCCCGTGGTAATGCCCATGAGTCGATTTGCCCCTAAATTTTGTTCAACTTGTATTCCGATATGATTGCGTTCTCGGGTCGATTTGCAATTTCCTGAGAATAGAAGGGGCTTAATTTTAAAACTTGGAGCAACTGAGGGTAAATTGAAACGATACGGAGTTACCCTTCAGGTTTATCCAGATTTTTACTCGCCATCAATTCGTCGCGAGGTTGGTGAGGTGGCGGATTCGAGCATTTAATAGGGGGAAGTCGGATTATTACTCCTTGCTTTTACACATTCACAAAAGCAGAAAAACATATCACGCAAGGAAATAAAACACATTCACTCATTCAGGATCAATTCTGCTTCCTTTACAGGCTCTCCCATGATCAGCTGGCTTCATCCCAAATTAGGTATGCATCGGCCATATAGAAGGTCTGGTGGTCACTGGCTGAACAAGTGCATCACAGTCCCGATGCTTTACCGATATCAAACTGGTTGATTATGGCGAAAAGATCATCGTCAATGTCCGCTTGGTGGTGATCTGTCACTTCTTCCTCGGGAGGTATTGATACTGATCCAGTATCATTGGTCCTTTTGTACCCTGCTCCAACAGAACTCGATCCTGTTATAAATTGGTCTAACTCACCTCTTAAACGTGCATTTTCGATCCTCAGATCATACATTTCATCGAGGGTGAGGAGGAGGCTATTGCAGTTGGGGCAGGTGGCGGAGTCAAAAGTCTCTTTATACATCTTGTTTTCCGCTCGGAGGTTTTCATTTTCAACTCTTAGAAACTCGGCTTCGTTGTGCTCATGACGAGTCTTCATTCGGGTTCGTCTATTTTGAAACCAGAACTTGATTTGCGAAGGTTCAAGGCCTAGCTCTTGACTCAGTTCCATTTTTTGTTTGCCGTCTGGCATAGGGCACGTTCTGAAGAAAGCTTCAAGCTTTCGTACTTGCTCCTCAGTATGGCGACGGTAACGCTTCTTTTGACCTTTACCGTTGTTGTCATTGTCCTTACCGGGCTCTTGGACGTCGTCGGTGGAAGGGCCGGGCTCCATAGGCTCGATCCCAAATATGGCTTCGAACTCTTCCTCTCCCATATTCAGCAAGTAACGATAACTTTCAAGTGTGTTGGGTTGAGACATCTTCGATTTGGTTAACGATTTCTCAAAGTTTGATATCTCTTCTTGTATTTTCACTCTCTGGATTTTTCTGGGAGACTGCGTATGCTTTAAGAGTCTCTCTTTCGAGCACGAATGAGAATTATCAAGAAGATGCCTCCTTTAAAATTAGACGTGGGTTTAGCAACTGTATTGCCTCTCTCGAGTGTTCTGGCTTTCTCGATTTTCTTTTCATCGTATCTCTCGCCCAGCTCGTCTCCTTCCATCTTTCCGTGGAAGGGGGCCCCTTGTTGCTGTCTCCACTGTCAATTTGCTGGCGAGTTCTTCAATAAAGACGAGTCGTATCTCTTTTCTGCCGAAAATGTCTTTGTCTCCCACTCAGCTTATTTTTTATCCTTTCTTTTTCAAAGTAGTGGCGTCTCGTCCAACTTTTCCGTAGAGACGTCGGATTTGCTTGGCTCGAGATTGGAGACGAGTAGCGGAGGTGATACTAATAGGGAATGGTAGACAGGAAAATTTGGCCAGTAGAGACTTCTCCTGCAAAAATGAAAGAGAATGCGGCAGTATATGTTCTTCATATTCTAGAAAAATTGGAACGATACTGTTTTACCCTTATGTATACTTCCATTGAATTTGAATTGAGGAAGTTCCTTCATTTGGATTGGATTGAATTGTATGTCCCGAGTTGCCCTTCACTTTGAGCTTGCCACATATGTGCTTTGCTTAGTTGGGCCTTGTTTTCTCTCGGGTTGCCTTGGACCATCATCATTTTCCATGCCATTGGGTCCGTGGACCGGAGGGCTCCTTTAATTTGAAGGTTACCTTGAAGGCGAATGAGTCCTATCGCATTCCATTGGGTCATTTCATTTTGCGACACTCTTGAGGCACTTTGCAATCCCATGGGTGAGAATGGAACAAATCCAATTTAGCATTTTGCAACGATTGAGGGTAAATTGGAACGACACACAGTTACCCGTCTTCGAGCTCGCCTGGGCTTTTCACTTGAAATTTCCCTACGTTAGGCCATTCAACATTTCTCATTATGGCAGTAAGCGACGTTGCCACAAATTGATCCGCCCTAAATCTAGCATAAAAAGGGATTCACGCATTCGACGGGATAAATAAATTGCCCCCTTGTCCTTGAATTAAATCGAGACACCAAGAAAGCTGGAAAATATCATACGCAGGGGAATTAAGCATGAAATGAAAGGTGCACTTATTCAAGGTCAGTTCTGCCTCTCCTGTGGCCCTTCGATAATCAGCTAGTCTCGTGTTGGTTCGGGTGTGGATAACCGATGTTTGAGAGTCCCTACTCACTGGCTCCTGATCGCGGCTTGGGACGTCTGTCAACCCTAAACTGGTTGACCAGGGCAGTAAGCTCATCATCTGGGTAATCTCTTGAACCTTCCAGCAACTGATGCTCGAATTGGGCATTGTTGTTGGCAAATGCTGGCGGTAGATTTCTCATTCTGTCCTCGCCATGAGCAATTTGACTTCTCATGCTGGAGCCTTCATCATTACTCGAGAAAGTGTGGGGATCACCAACTGTCCTGCTGCCAAAAACTCCTTCCATTCGAGGATTAGAGAAGTGGAAGTGCTCAGGATAACTTCTTGTCTGATTCTCTAGCTGCGCAGGCGCGCTGATCATGGGATGAGTTCTAGCCACAGGTTGGTGCTCAAACCAAGGAATCTGAATACACTGCTCCTGCGGTCTATACTCTTGAAGAGCATTAGGGTGATTCTGGGGGATACTTTGATTAACGCCTGGGGGATTGATGGCATGGCTACTAGCTTGGTTGATGATGGGAAGTGGCTCGCCCCATGCTAACCTGGGGAACTTATGGTGGCGAGGAGACTCGACGTTCAGGCTTGGATCAGTCCCGCCTTGGTTTTCTTGATTCTGAGCTGCATTGTGTTCTCTCACCCTTTTTCTGTACTTCTGAAGATGACTCGAAACATTTGCTTTAGTGAGTCCATCTACCTTCATAATTTCCAGTATATGTTGCGGCCGTGCCGAATCTATTCCTAGCTGCTGAACTGCATTAACAAACATACGATGCAGCTCGGGAGACCAACTCATCTTCTTTCTCCAGTTGCTTGGAACAAAATTGAAGGCTTGATGCTTGTTCTCATGGTCGTGCAATTGCTTCCTTACCACGTGCTGCCATATGTTTTGAAGCATCTGAACTCTAACTGGTTTCGTTACGACGTCTTGGGCCCCATTTAAGACAGCCTTCATTAGGGCTTGCTGATCATCGCTTGCCGATATTATGAGGACTGGCATGTTTAATTTAGAATTGATGACTTCCAAGAGAGTGAAAACATCCATGTCAATCCCTACCATGGCGGTGAGGACGATATCAAACGGGTCACTACTCCTCCTTAATATCTCTAAGGCCTCTGTCGCCTTTGCTTGAGCTACAACCTTATACCGGCATTTTCTTAATACGGTAACAAGGATTGACAGAGAGACTGGATTACCGTCAATGGCCATGACCAGTAGACCCTCAGGGTAAGGAACTTCATCAGCTTTGACCAGGGTTGAACATGCGCCCGTTCCCCTAATACTCGACATATTTCTGGATCTAGGACTGCCGATTCGAGACCGCCTCGGGATAGTCTTCTCGGACTTGAGGGATCACGAGATCGTTGATGCCTTCTCGTAACAGGCTTTGAAAGTCGATGCTTTGATGGTGAAGGTTTTGAATTCCTCTCCCACGAGAACTCCTTCCTCTCTATCTTTCTCCTGCGAGTTCTTGCGAATGAACTCTGACTATCAAATGGGGACAAGTTCTCTCTCTGGCAATAGCAACGATTTCCCTCTTCACGGGCAGCGCTATTAGATTTTCCGAGGGAGAAAATCTGATATTCATCTTTTGATCAAAGGGGAAATCCTTGTTTCTCGCTCAGTTTGTCTTCTTTTTTCTTTTCGTGATAGAGGGCCCCTGTCAAGATCTCCACCGTCGATTTACTGGCGGGTCCTCCAATGAAGACAAGTCGTATCTCCTTTTCGCTAACGTTTGCCGTGTCTTCCACTCAGCTCATCTTTCCGTCTTCTTTTTCAAAGTGGCGGTGTCTCGTCAAACTTTCTGCGGAGATTTCGGACTCGCTTAGCTCGCAGTCGCCATCTGATGGGAATTCGAGCCAACGAGGGTGGTGCCAATAGAGAATGGTAGATAAGAGAAATCTTGACTGGTTGATACCGTCACTATGAAATCAATATTTACTTCAAAGCAGATTACCATCTTCGCATTCCGCTCATCTGCCTCACCTCTCTCCCCATTTCTTTCGTATTCTGCTTTCAAAAATGGCCAATTCTCCTAACCATACCTTATCCGCCGAAGTCCTAGCTGGGTGGGAGAGACTCTACAATCTTCTTGGTAGAGGTTACGCTCATATAGCCAAAAACTCTACCGTTGAGGCTGAAATCCTCGGTTTATTTAGGACCGTGGACGCTGCTTCTGTTGAGGGTACCCCACTAGGGAAGGAGTACCGGAACTTCTCGACCCTCTTCATCAATTTTCTGGCTGCCTATAACCGTGCTTATGAGACGGTCCTTGTGACCGCCGTCGTGAAAGCCCGTTACCGAGACCGGCACGAGCGTCTGGCAACAGTTACGTTTGTGGCTGATAATCACAAAAAGGCCCTCAAGTTTGCCAACGATCAGCTTTCGTGGCTGGTTCGTGAGAGGGGAAAGTTGGTGGACCGTCTGGCCTTGGTCCGAACTTACGCTGAACAGGAGCCAGGCAATATTGTGATGAGGTGTAAATGTGGTTGGCTGCAGGAGAGACTTGATGACATTACGGCAGACATTGCTTTCGAGAGGGCAGCGGTTCCGGACCTGGAGTTTGCCGTTGAGCATTACGAGATCACTATGGCCCAGGTTAAAGAGAAGTGCGATCGCCTCTTCTTTAGGCTCGCGGAGCTTGATCCCGAGAGCGCCCGGTGCATCCAGAGCATCAACTGTTTGGAGAGTCAGTTGAGCTTTTTCGTAATGGTCATCAGGGCCCAGTTTGGCTTTACCTTTCCTCCCCAGTGAGTTGTTGTAATACTCTTTGATGAATGGAATGAAAGAAAAGCTTCATGTGTTTTGTTTTGTTTTTTTTTTAATTTTCCTGCTATCGTTTCTTCCGCATAGCATAACAGAACGATTTGAGGTACCGAAGATGTCGAGGCTTAATGTTCTTCTTGATGTTCTTGTTTAATTGCTCCAGACGATGATATCGAGAACATTGATGATGGGTTCGGCGGTGGCCCCCACTATCCATCTTGAGATCACGAACAATAACGCTATGACAACTCGATCAGTGCGCTGGTAGTAAATCCGGCCACCTGTTGTGTGCCCACTTTTATCCATATTTTATTTCTTTCGGCGTCCACTTGCTCGTGTCGGTCGCCTGTAGCGTCGGGAGAAATTCCTGTGGGCCACGTTCATTAATAGAACCTCGGTCCTCTAAAGCCCTCCGCATGTTTCGGATAAGAGGAAATTTTAAGACCGGTCTCTGGTTGATTTGATCAGATAAATGTATTTGTTTCATGGGTTCTGATTATATAATCCATATTGTTTTTCAAAAGACGCGGGATCCTCTGCAATACATTAAATATGCCCCCATGTTTAATCAGTATAAATCCACCGTCATATCAGAATACACTGCCCATACAAGTTTACGGATTGACACAACTTTGTCTGTCAAAGATGGACAATGTTCGTTTGCCCCTCAGAATTAACGGTTGAAGCCTCGGTATTTTTCGTCTTTTGGTATTTCTGAAGATGATTCTTGATATATTATTGAACTTAATTTTTACACCCGTCTGGGGTATCTAGGATCTCCCTGCAAAAGAAAAGGATATAATTAGTATGCGACACAAGAAATGTCGGTCCATGACTCCTATATTAGTCCAATTTGATTTTTTCTATTTTATAGAGAAATCAGAAGAAAGAAAAAAAAATTTCCTTAGGAAGAAATGGGTTAATTTCTGATACAGAATTTTTTTCAGATTTATTATTCTTTTTTTTTATTTTTTTAAAGGAATGTGACAAAGTCTCTTGACATTTACTAAAATTTTTGAAGGAATTTCCTTTTTATCAAAATAAATTTTCAGAGGTAAATTTGTCAGGAAAATTTTATTTTTATTGAAGCAGGAAAGACATGACAGAAATCCTTTATTGGTTAACGAAATTCCCCCGAGACATTAGTCTAATTTTATTTAGAGAAACTTTTCTTAGAAAAACATGAGCGAATTTCTCGAAAAGAATTTTTGTTGCAAGTTTTTATAATTTGAAAGAATGTGATAAAATCACTTGATGTTTTTTTTAAAGGAATTTTTCTTTTTATCGAAATAAATTTTCAGAGGAAAATTTGTCGGGAAAATTTCATTTTTATTGGAGAGAAAAAAACATGACAAAAATCTCTTATTGGTCAATTAGTCTAATTTTATTTAGAGAAAATTTTCTTAGAAAAACATGAGCGAATTTCTCGAGAAGAATTTTCTTGCAAGTTTTTATAATTTGAAAAATGTGATAAAATCACTTGATGTCTACTAGAGTTTTTTTTTAAGGAATTTTTCTTTTTATTGAAATTTTCAGAGGAAAATTTTTTCAGGAAAATTTCATTTTTATTGAAGCAATAAAAATATGACAAAAATCCCTTATTGGTTAATAAAATTCCCATGAAGGGATTTTTTTACATCATTTTTTCAAAAAATTTTTTTAAAAGAAATGAGGGACAAATTTAATTTTTATTTTCTTTTAAAAAGAATGGTCGTAATATCAAGCTCAAAAACTGACTAACACCTAGCATGGACCGACCGAAAATAAATACAAGATAAAATTAGAGAACTTACTTTTACCTTGGAGAAATGCAAATCACATAGTCATGCGCATGACTCAAGTGAGGAGTGGACTCTAGAAAATAAAAGAAGGAGAGACAAGGTATGGACCTAAAAAGGCTCCCACTATCTGAATTGACAAACTTACCCTCCGCGCAATCAAATCACAATGGGAAGAATTGTCAATTCAGATAATGAGCGGAATAAAATATGGTCAACCCGAGCGCAATCGACGCAAGAGCTTTGCATATTCGATCCCTATCTATGGTTTTCTAGGAAGAATTTCGCGACTTGGGTTTAGACGCTTGTGTGTGCAGGTGTCGTGATCCTCAGAGTATGCAAGACATGCACAACAATTGATATCAAAACAGCGCTTCTAAAAATGTGCGAAATTAAACAAATAAACCCAACACCAACCTGCAAAACAAAGGGGTTAGCCAAACACTCCGCCCCTTATAACTCCCATCCTGCAAAAACATATAACACCTATAGAATGAGTCCCAAACAATATCGCCAGAAGCGAGATATGCATGAAATTTTCATTGGCCTAAGTCCACTAAGACTCTTAAAATTTCGAAAAAATTTAAGTATTCCAATTGGTATCTTTTTTCGAAAATTTAAAAATCTCTCTCCCCAGCGGAGTCGCCAGTCTGTCGCGACCCTCTAAAAATATTTTTATTAATTCTAGGGGTTAACGGATTATTAGGTTAATTAGATTTGACTAACCTAACGCGGACCCTCCCAAGCCCTACCGAATCGCAACTTTGGTTTTTGTTTAAATGATTTTGAAATTTGGAGTCGCCACTAATCGTTCTTGGTAGGTCGATTAGAAACCTAAATAAATTAGCGGGAGAACTAATTTATTCCTGCGAACCAGAGATTATGAGCTCGGAGACTTGATTACACTAGTTAATTAAAACTAATGCCCATTCGGTACCTTAATTTCATGGATATCCTAATTCGGCAACTCAGGCTTGGTCTATTCCTAAGGCTTTAATAGGGTATTCTCTTTTGTGTTTTCACTTTTTAAATAGGATGCATGGATGGTATATATTTTTATTTGTTATATTTTTTTATGTGTTAAAGATTCCCTGAAGCCGTAAGAGGGAGTGTGTTAACAACTTCTGTGCAGTATTACGACCTACTCATCTTTTGGGTTTGATGATTCAAAAATTAAATTATAGGAAGTACATGACAGTGA
This sequence comes from Psidium guajava, assembly GCA_016432845.1. NCBI lineage: Eukaryota > Viridiplantae > Streptophyta > Magnoliopsida > Myrtales > Myrtaceae > Psidium > Psidium guajava. The sequence continues at coordinate 40,261,640 of CM028228.1, forward strand.
ATAAACACCTCCAATGGGAGGCCTAGCATTGGCTTGGCTCTTCCCTTTGGGATTTAAGGTACAGGTATTTAAGTTGCAAGTATTTAAACTACTGTAAGTAAAAAACCTCCAATGGGAGGCTAAGCATTAGCTTGGCTCTTCCCTTTGGGATTTAAGGTACAGGTATTTAAGTTGCAGGTATTTAACTACTGTAAGTAAAAACCTCCAATGGGAGGCTAAGCATTGGCTTGGCTCTTCCCTTTGGGATTTAAGGTACAGGTATTTAAGTTGCAGGTATTTAACTACTGTAAGTAAAAACCTCCAATGGGAGGCTAAGCATTGGCTTGGCTCTTCCCTTTGGGATTTAAGGTACAGGTATTTAAGTTGCAGGTATTTAACTACTGTAAGTAAAAACCTCCAATGGGAGGCTAAGCATTGGCTTGGCTCTTCCCTTTGGGATTTAAGGTACAGGTATTTAAGTTGCAGGTATTTAACTACTGTAAGTAAAAACCTCCAATGGGAGGCTAAGCATTGGCTTGGCTCTTCCCTTTGGGATTTATGGTGCAGGTATTTAAGTTGCGGATGGACTTTGTCCTCTCCATTCTGGGGTATGAATTCTTTAAAATAAAATACAACGAATTGATTCAACAATTTGAAATTTGTACGCGCTTGAGGACTCCTCCAAGCCGATTTTGTGCTTCCATAGGGTTGACCATTGATATAGAGTTGCGGCTTCCTGACATAAAATAGAGTGAAGTGTCAGTATACAAAATATGTGCTAATCTGCACCTAAAACCAGAAGAGTGGAAAGAGTACTTATCTCCCGTTTTTTGGGAGGGATTTCTATAATTGATTTTCGCTCTCTATGTTCCCAATATAGAGAGTTTCTTTTGAATTAAGATGGACTTTTAGTCACAGATCAGTTCAGAAATCGGTGGACAGCTTAGGAGCTTGTCTGGGCCGATTTTTGCATCTCTACGAGATTTTTGCTGTTGACGTAGAGATATCCTTCTCCTGACATAAAATATGGAGAAAAAAAAGGAGATGGAGAAAGTGTATACAATTTGTGCTAATTTGCAAGTAAAACCATAAACAAATGAATAAATAAAAACACTTAGCTCGAATTTGCTTGCTCGTTGACGAGGAAGAACTCTTGATTTATATTGATCGATGAAGGAATTTGTGATGATAACCCCTAGCTTTAAACTCCCATCATCTTCAAAATTCTCTCTCTTTTGGTATTTTCTTTCTCTCAAAATTTTCTTCAATCTCCCAAAACTCTCTCAAACATCAAAAATTTTCTCTCAAAAAAATTCTCCCAAACACTTCAAATTTTCTCTCTCAAAAATTCTCTCAAACACTTCCTCTCCCAAGAATCCTCCCAAACACTTCAAATTTTCTCTCCCAAGAATCCCTTCTCAAGCTCACTTCTTCCTCCTTTTATAATCTACTCATCTATCTCCCATTCTAATTTTTCCACTAACTCTATCTCCCATTCTAATTTCTCCACTAACTCTTCTTCATTTTCATCTTCCATTCTCCATCTCTATCTCACATTCTAATCTCTCCACTAACTCTTCTTCATCTTCATCTTCCCTTCTCCATATTTATCTCCCATTCTAATTTCTCCACTAACTCTTCTTAATCTCCATCTTCCCTTCTCTATTCTTATCTTCCATTCTAATTTCTCTACTAACTCTTCTTCATCTCCATCTTCCCTTCTCTATTCTTATCTTATTTTCTCCATCCATTCTTCTCCAACTTCTCTTCTTCATCTCCTCTTCTTCATCTTCCCTTCTCTATTCTAATTTATCCACTAACTCTTCTTTTTATTATTTGTAAAATAATCCTTCAAGAGTTAGGTATTTGCACTCTAGTCCTTGAATTTTAAGTATTTACAATTCAGTCCCTGAAAAAAATATATTTCTTTAAGTCCAAATCTCCTCACAATTTTTGACACACCAAAATTTACCACATGTCAAATTTAAGCTCATTTCTTGTCGCTGAAAATAATGCATAATTTAATTAAAGCCCTTTTGCAAAATTAAGTCATTCTGGGTATAATTGGGCCAAGATGAAAATTTAAAATATTAGAAGACAATGTCACAACTCATAAAAAGTGAAAGTTAAAAATAAGTTGACTCAAATTAAATTTTTTTAGGCCCGATTCGAGATTATACTCGTGAAGGAACACGTGACTCGAATTGGATTTTTCTGAATTTGCGATGGCCAATATGAAAATAGATTTAAAATAAAAATATTAACTATCTTTGTGTATTTTTTGGCCTCAAATGTTATTTTTCCAAAATTTTCAAATATTTTTGTATTTTTTTTAAAAAAAATTAAAATATATATAATATGAAAAATTATTTTTTGGTCAAAATTCCTTCCCTAGGCTTGGCTAAGGTTCCCAAAGTTGATTTTTCAATTTTATGAATTTTTATGGATTTTCTATTAATTTTCGAAAATAAATAAATAAAAAATACGTAAAAATACTGAAAATATGAAAAATCGTTTTTTGGTCAAAATTGGTTCCCTAGGCTTGGCTAAGGTCCCCAAAGTTGATTTTTCAATTTTATGAATTTTTATGGATTTTTTATTACTTTAGCAATAGAAAAAATGATTAAAAATCAGGTGTCAACAGTTAGATCAAAAGAGTTTTCATAAATTTGTGTCATCTTTTGTTTTTTTCTATCTTCTATGTGATTCACTGCTAAATTAGTCGCTAATTAGTGACAACGTCTTGTAGTCGTCACTAATTAGTGACGACAACTTTTGTGGTCGCTAATTAGCGACCACAACTCCTGGTCATCACTAATTAGTGATGAAAAGGAGTGTCATCGCTAATTAACGACGATAACTCTTTGGTCATCGCTAATTAGTGATAACAACTCTTTGGTTGTCTCGAATTAGCGACAACGCCTTTGGTCATCTCTAAATAGTGATGACGTCTTTGGTCGTCACTAATTAGTGACGAAAATGAGTGTCGTCGCCAATTAGAGACAAAAATTAGTGTTGTCACTAATTAGTAACGACAGATCTTTGGTTGTCGCTAATTAAACTCTAAAGATGTCTTTATTGCATTTGTTGAGAAGAGAGAGAGGAGACTTCAAAGTGAAAGTAGCTCCCGAAGTCTTCTACCGCAGAAGGTTGAAGTTCAAAGTAGAGACGACCAAAGGGCTATCATCCCTAATTAGCGACGTCAGATCTTTGGTTGTCGCTAATTCTGTCGTCGCTAATTAGCGATGATTGCCCTTTGGTCATCTCTACTTTGAACTTCAACTTTCTGCAGTAGAAGACTTCAAGAGCTACTTTCACTTTGAAGCCTCCTCTCTCTCTTCTCAACAAATGCGATAAAGCCATCTTTAGAGTTGGGGTTTCACATTCCAAAGTCGAGATGGCACGAACCGAGCTTGTGAAGCCATCAACGATGATGCTAGCTTCACCATGACTCCCGCTCGCTATCGATCCTTCTAATTCACCCTCAATCTAGGATCCATCAACATTTACTGTCACGCCCCGAACCCCATAAGCATGCAACATCCCGCACGAATACAATGGTCGATAAAGATAATACAATGTCCCAGGATTTGTCTCCAACCTAAATCAATTCTATTAAGGGAACGCTAGTGAAAACGACACAATAATCCCGACAACAACTGAGTAAGATAAAAGTACGACTAAAACCCTTATATATATTCACACTCTTTATACATCATTCATACCATTAACTATATTAACCGTTTAAGCGATACAAACTAGGTCGACCACGTCAAAAAGGATCTATGGTCGAAAGGGCTGTACTTTAAACAAAAGTTCGCCCCAAAACAAAGTATAAGCCAAGATTTACTCACCTCTACTACTGATATCAGGTAGTGGAATCTCCTCAGGGTTGCTCACCATCGTAATCTCTCCATCCTTGGAATCACTTGCTAGTGAATTCTCATCAGTATCATCGGTACAGGAATATCCTCGGGATCTATTACCTCTCCATCCTCGATGATAGTTGAAGCGTATCAATTGTCGACAATCTCTGATGGGGTCTTGAATCCATGGAGTAGATTGCTTAGTAAACCCTTGTTGACACCTGATTTTTAATCATTTTTTCTATTGCTAAAGTAATAAAAAAATCCATAAAAATTCATAAAATTGAAAAATCAACTTTGGGGACCTTAGCCAAGCCTAGGGAACCAATTTTGACCAAAAAATGATTTTTCATATTTTCAGTATTTTTACGTATTTTTTATTTATTTATTTTCGAAAATTAATAGGAAATCCATAAAAATTCATAAAATTGAAAAATCAACTTTGGGAACCTTAGCCAAGCCTAGGGAACGAATTTTGACCAAAAAATAATTTTTCATATTATATATATTTTAATTTTTTTAAAAAAAATACAAAAAATATTTGAAAATTTTGGAAAAATAACATTTGAGGCCAAAAAATACACAAAGATAGTTAATATTTTTATTTTAAATCTATTTTCATATTGGCCATTGCAAATTCAGAAAAATCCAATTCGAGTCACGTGTTCCTTCACGAGTATAATCTCGAATCGGGCCTAAAAAAAATTTAATTTGAGTCAACTTATTTTTAACTTTCACTTTTTATGAGTTGTGATATTGTCTTCTAATATTTTAAATTTTCATCTTGGCCCAATTATACCCAGAATGACTTAATTTTGCAAAAGGGCTTTAATTAAATTATGCATTATTTTCAGCGACAAGAAATGAGCTTAAATTTGACATGTGGTAAATTTTGGTGTGTCAAAAATTGTGAGGAGATTTGGACTTAAAGAAATATATTTTTTTCAGGGACTGAATTGTAAATACTTAAAATTCAAGGACTAGAGTGCAAATACCTAACTCTTAAAGGATTATTTTACAAATAATAAAAAGAAGAGTTAGTGGATAAATTAGAATAGAGAAGGGAAGATGAAGAAGAGGAGATGAAGAAGAGAAGTTGGAGAAGAATGGATGGAGAAAATAAGATAAGAATAGAGAAGGGAAGATGGAGATGAAGAAGAGTTAGTAGAGAAATTAGAATGGAAGATAAGAATAGAGAAGGGAAGATGGAGATTAAGAAGAGTTAGTGGAGAAATTAGAATGGGAGATAAATATGGAGAAGGGAAGATGAAGATGAAGAAGAGTTAGTGGAGAGATTAGAATGTGAGATAGAGATGGAGAATGGAAGATGAAAATGAAGAAGAGTTAGTGGAGAAATTAGAATGGGAGATAGAGTTAGTGGAAAAATTAGAATGGGAGATAGATGAGTAGGTTATAAAAGGAGGAAGAAGTGAGCTTGAGAGAGGATTCTTGAGAGAGAAAATTTGAAGTGTTTGGGAGGATTTTTTTTGGAGAGAAAATTTTGGATGTTTGAGAGAGTTTTGGGAGATTGAAGAAAAATTTGAGAGAAAGGAAATACCAAAAGAGAGAGAATTTTGAAGATGATGGGAGTTCAAAGCTAGGGATTATCATCACAAATTCCTTCATCGATCAATATAAATCAAGAGTTCATCCTCGTCAACGAGCAAGCAAATTCGAGCTAAGTGTTTTTATTTATTCATTTGTTTATGGTTTTACTTGCAAATTAGCACAAATTGTATACACTTTCTCCATCTCCTCTTTTTTTTTTCCATATTTTATGTCAGGAGAAGGATATCTCTACGTCAACAGCAAAAATCTCGTAGATATGCAAAAATCGGCCCAGACAAGCTCCTAAGCTGTCCACCGATTTCTCAACTGATCTGTGACTAAAAGTCCCTCTTAATTCAAAAGAAACTCTCTATATTGGGAACATAGAGAGCGAAAATCAATTATAGAAATCCCTCCCAAAAAATGGGAGATAAGTACTCTTTCCACTCTTCTGGTTTTAGGTGCAGATTAGCACATATTTTGTATACTGACACTTCACTCTATTTTATGTTAGGAAGCCGCAGCTCTATATCAATGGTCAATCCTATGGAAGCACAAAATCGGCTTGGAGGAGTCCTCAAGCGCGCACAAATTTCAAATTGTTGAATCAATTCGTTGTATTTCATTTTAAAAAATTCATACCCCTAAATGGAGAGGACAAAGTCCATCCGCAATTTAAATACCTGCACCATAAATCCCAAAGGGAAGAGCCAAGCCAATGCTTAGCCTCCCATTGGAGGTTTTTACTTATAGTAGTTAAATACCTACAACTTAAATACCTGCACCTTAAATCCCAAAGGGAAGAGCCAAGCCAATGCTTAGCCTCCCATTGGAGGTTTTTACTTACAGTAGTTAAATACCTGCACCTTAAATCCCAAAGGGAAGAGCCAAGCCAATGCTTAGCCTCCCATTGGAGGTTTTTACTTACAGTAGTTAAATACCTGCAACTTAAATACCTGTACCTTAAATCCCAAAGGGAAGAGCCAAGCCAATGCTTAGCCTCCCATTGGAGGTTTTTACTTACAGTAGTTAAATACCTGCAACTTAAATACCTGTACCTTAAATCCCAAAGGGAAGAGCCAAGCCAATGCTTAGCCTCCCATTGGAGGTTTTTACTTACAGTAGTTTAAATACTTGCAACTTAAATACCTGTACCTTAAATCCCAAAGGGAAGAGCCAAGCCAATGCTAGGCCTCCCATTGGAGGTGTTTATTCACTGTCATGTACTTCCTATAATTTAATTTTTGAATCATCAGACCCAAAAGATGAGTAGGTCGTAATACTGCACAGAAGTCGTTAACACACTCTCTCTTTCGGCTTCAGGGAATCTTTAACACTTAAAAAAATATAACAAATAAAAATATATACCATCCATGCATCCTATTTAAAAAAGTGAAAACACAAAAGAGAATACCCTACTAGAGCTTTAGGAATAAACCAAGCCTGAGTTGCCGGATTAGGATATCCATGAAATTAAGGTACCGAAAGGGCATTAGTTTTAATTAACTAGTGTAACCAAGTCCCCGAGCTCCTAATCTCTGGTTCGCAGGAATAAATTAGTTCTCCCGCTAATTTATTTAGGTTTCTAATCGACCTACCAAGAACGATTAGTGGCGACTCCAAATTTCAAAATCATTTAAACAAAAACCAAAGTTGCGATTCGGTAGGGCTTGGGAGGGTCCGCGTTAGGTTAATCAAATCTAATTAACCTAATAATCCGTTAACCCCTTTAAATTAAAATTTTTTTTAGAGGGTCGCGACAGACTGGCGACTCCGCTGGGGAGAGAGATTTTTAAATTTTCGAAAAAAGATACCAATTGGAATACTTAAATTTTTTCGAAATTTTAAGAGTCTTAGTGGACTTAGGCCAATGAAAATTTCATGCATATCTCGCTTCTGGCGATATTGTTTGGGACTCATTCTATAGGTGTTATATGTTTTTGCACGATGGGAGTTATAAGGGGCGGAGTGTTTGGCTAACCCCTTTGTTTTGCAGGCTCGGTGTTGGGTTTATTTGTTTAATTTCGCACATTTTTAGAAGCGCTGTTTTGATATCAATTGTTGTGCATGTCTTGCATACTCTGAGGATCACGACACCTGCACACACAAGCGTCTAAACCCAAGTCGCGAAATTCTTCCTAGAAAACCATAGATAGGGATCGAATATGCAAAGCTCTTGCGTCGATTGCGCTCGGGTTGACCATATTTTATCCCGCTCATTATCTGAATTGACAATTCTTCCCATTGTGATCTGATTGCGCGGAGGGTAAGGTTGTCAATTCAGATAGTGGGGGCCTTTTAGGTCCATACCCTGTCTCTCCTTCTTTTATTTTCTAGAGTTCACTCCTCACTTGAGTCATGCGCATGACTATGTGATTTGCATTTCTCCAAGGTAAAAGTAAGTTCTCTAATTTTATCTTGTATTTATTTTCGGTCGGTTCATGCTAGGTGTTAGTCAGTTTTTGAGCTTGATATTACGACCATTCTTTTAAAAGAAAATAAAAATTAAATTTGTCCCTCATTTCTTTTAAAAAAATTTTGAAAAAATGATGTGAAAAATCCCTTCATGGGAATTTTATTAACCAATAAGGGATTTTTGTCATGTTTTTATTGCTTCAATAAAAATGAAATTTTCCTGAAAAAATTTTCCTCTGAAAATTTATTTCAATAAAAAGAAAAATTTCCTCAAAAAAAAAAACTCTAGTAGACATCAAGTGATTTTATCACATTTTTCAAATTATAAAAACTTGCAAGAAAATTCTTCTCGAGAAATTCGCTCATGTTTTTTAAGAAAATTTTCTCTAAATAAAATTAGACTAATGTCTCGGGGGAATTGTATTGACCAATAAGAAATTTTTGTCATGTTTTTCTTGCTTCAATAAAAATGAAATTTTCCTGAGAAATTTTCCTCTAAAATTTTATTTCGATAAAAGAAAAATTCCTTCAAAAAAAAAAAACTTTGGTAAACATCAAGTGATTTTATCACATTCTTTCAAATTATAAAAACTTGCAACAAAAATTCTTTTCGAGAAATTTGCTCATGTTTTTCTAAGAAAATTTTCTCTAAATAAAATTAGACTAATGTCTCGGGGGAATTTTGTTAACCAATAAAGGATTTCTGTCATGTCTTTCCTGCTTCAATAAAAATAAAATTTTCCTGACAAATTTACCTCTGAAAATTTATTCTGATAAAAAGGAAATTCCTTCAAAAATTTTAGTAAACGTCAAGAGATTTTGTCACATTCCTTAAAAATAATAATAATAAAAAAAGAGTAATAAATCTGCAAAAAAATTCTGTATTAACCCATTTCTTCCTAAGGGATTTTTTTTTCTGATTTCTCATAAAAATAAAAAAAATCAAATTGGACTAATATAGGAGTCATGGACCGACATTCCTTGTGTCGCATACTAATTATATCATTTTCTTTTGCAGGGAGATCCTAGATACCCCAGACGGGTGTAAAAATTAAGTTCAATAATATATCAAGAATCATCTTCAGAAATACCAAAAGATGAAAAACACCGAGGCTTCAACCGTTAATTCTGGGGGGCAAACGAACATTGTCCATCTTTGACAGACAAAGTTGTGTCAATTCGTAAACTTGTATGGGCAGTGTATTCTGATATGACGGTGGATTTATACTGATTAAACATGGGGGCATATTTAATGTATTGCAGAGGATCCCGCGTCTTTTGAAAAACAATATGGATTATATAATCAGAACCCATGAAACAAATACCTTTACCTGATCAAATCAACCAGAGACCGGTCTTAAAATTTCCTCTTATCCGAAACATGCGGAGGGCTTTAGAGGACCGAGGTTCTATTAATGAACGTGGCCCACAGGAATTTCTCCCGACGCTACAGGCGACCGACACGAGCAAGTGGACGCCGAAAGAAACAAAATATGGATAAAAGTGGGCACACAACAGGTGGCCGGATTTACTACCAGCGCACTGATCGAGTTGTCATAGCGTTATTGTTCGTGATCTCAAGATGGATAGTGGGGGCCACCGCCGAACCCATCATCAATGTTCTCGATATCATCGTCTGGAGCAATTAAACAAGAACATCAAGAAGAACATTAAGCCTCGACATCTTCGGTACCTCAAATCGTTCTGTTATGCTATGTGGAAGAAACGATAGCAGGAAAATTAAAAAAAAAAACAAAACAAAACACGTGAAGCTTTTCTTTCATTCCATTCATCAAAGAGTATTACAACAACTCACTGGGGAGGAAAGGTAAAGCCAAACTGGGCCCTGATGACCATTACAAAAGAGCTCAACTGACTCTCCAAACAGTTGATGCTCTGGATGCACCGGGCGCTCTCGGGATCAAGCTCCGCGAGCCTAAAGAAGAGGCGATCACACTTCTCTTTAACCTGGGCCATAGTGGCCTCGTAATGCTCAACGGCAAACTCCAAGTCCGAAATCGCCGCCCTCTCGAAAGCAATATCTGCCGTAATGTCATCAAGTCTCTCCTGCAGCCAACCGCATTTGCACCTCATCATAATATTGCTCGGCTCCTGTTCGGCGTAAGTTCGGACCAAGGCCAGACGGTCCACCAACTTTCCCCTCTCACGAACTAGCCACGAAAGCTGATCATTGGCAAACTTGAAGGCTTTCTTGTGATTATCAGCCATAAATGTGACTATTTCCAGACGCTCGTGCCGGTCTCGGTAACGAGCTTTCACGACGGCAGTCACAATGACCGTCTCATAAGCGCGGTTATAGGCAGCCAGAAAATTAATGAAGAGGGTCGGGAAGTTCCGATACTCCCTCCCCAGTTGGGTACCCTCAACAGAAGCAGCGTCTAGGGTCCTGAATAAACCGAGGATTTCAGCCTCAACGGTAGAGTTTTGGGCTATATGAGCGTAACCTCTACCAAGAAGATTGTAGAGTCTCTCCCACCCAGCCAGGATTTCGGCGGAGAAGGTATGGTTAGGAGAATTGGCCATTTTTGAAAGCAGATCACGAAAGAAAGGAGGAGAGAGGCGAGGCAGATGATCGGAATGCGAAGGTGATAATCTGCTTCAATTTAAATAATGATTTCACAGGGCAGTCCTTATTGGTCGAGTTTTTTCTATCTACCATTCTCTGTCGGCAACACCCCCGCTGGCTCGAATTCCAGTCAAGCGGCAACCTCAAGCTGAGCAGACCCGACGTCTCTGCAGAAAAGTTGGACGGGCTGCCACCACTTGGAAAAAGAAAGAATAAAAAACGAGCTGAGTGGGAGACAAAGAAATTTTCGGCAGAAAAGGAGATACGACTCGTCTTTATTGGAGGACCCGCCAGTAAATCGACGGTGGAGATCTTGACAAGGGCCCTCTACCACGAAAAGAAAAAAGGAAGACGAACTGAGCGAGAAACAAGGATTTCCCCTTTGATCAAAAGCTGAATATCAGATTTTCTCCCTCGAAAAATCTAATAGCACTGCCCATGAAGAGGGAAGTCGTTGCTATTGCCAGAGAGAGAACTTGTCCTCATTTGATAGTGAGAGTTCATTCGCAAGAACTCGCAGGAGAAAGATAGAGAGGAAGGAGTTCTCGTGGGAGAGGAATTCAAAACCTTCACCATCAAAGCATCGGCTTTCAAAGCCTGTTACGAGAAACCATCGACGATCCCGTGATCCCTCAAGTCCAAGAAGACATCCTGAGGCGGTCTCGAGTCGGCAGTCCTAGATCCAGAAATATGTCGAGCATTAGGGAAACGGGCGCATGTTCAACCCTGGTCGAAGCTAATGAAGTTCCTTACCCTGAGGGTCTACTGGTCATGGCCATTGACGGTAATCCAGTCTCTCTGTCAATCCTTGTTACCGTATTGAGAAAATGCCGGTATAAGGTTGTAGCTCAAGCAAAGGCGACAGAGGCCTTAGAGATATTAAGGAGGAGTGGTGACCAGTTTGATATCGTCCTCACCGCCATGGTAGGGATTGACATGGATGTTTTCACTCTCTTGGAAGTCATCAATTCTAAATTAAACATGCCAGTCCTCGTAATATCGGCAAGCGATGATCAGCAAGCCATAATGAAGGCTGTCTTAAATGGGGCCCAAGACGTCGTAACGAAACCAGTTAGGGTTCAGATGCTTCAAAACATATGGCAGCACGTGGTAAGGAAGCAATTGCACGACCATGAGAACAAGCATCAAGCCTTCAATTTTGTTCCAAGCAACTGGAGAAAGAAGATGAGTTGGTCTCCCGAGCTGCATCGTATGTTTGTTAATGCAGTTCAACAGGTAGGAATCGATTTGGCACGGCCGCAACATATACTGGAAATTATGAACGTAGAGGGACTCACTAAAGCAAATGTTTCGAGTCATCTTCAGAAGTACAGAAAAAGGGTGAGAGAACACAATGCAGCTCAGAATCAAGAAAACCAAGGCGGGACTGATCCAAGCCTGAATGTCGAGTCTCCTCGCCACCATAAGTTCCGCGGGTTAGCATGGGGCGAGCCACTTCCCATCATCAACCAAGCCAGTAGCCGTGCCATCAATCCTCCAGGCGTTAATCAAAGTATCCCCCAGAATCACCCTAATGCTCTTCAAGAAGTATAGACCGCAGGGGCAGTGTATTCAGACTCCTTGGTCTGAGCACCAACCCGTGGCTAGAATTCATCCCATGATCAGCGCGCCTGCGCAGCCAGAGAATCAGACAAGAAATTATCCTGAGCACTTCCACTTCTTTAATCCTCGAATGAAAGGAGTTTTTGGCAGCAGGACAGTTGGTGATCCCCACACTTTCTCGAGTAATGATGAAGGCTCCAGCACGAGAAGTCAAATTGCTCATGGCGAGGACAGAATGAGAAATCTATCGCCAGCATTTGCCAACAACAATGCCCAATTCGAGTATCAGTTGCTGGAAGGTTCAAGAGATTACCCAGATGATGAGCTTACTGCCCTGGTCAACCAGTTTAGGGTTGACAGACGTCCCAAGCCGCGATCAGGAGCCAGTGAGTAGGGACTCTCAAACATCGATCATCCACACCCGAACCAATACGAGACTAGCTGATTATCGAAGAGCCACAGGAGAGGCAGAACTGACCTTGAATAAGTGCACATTTTATTTCATGCTTAATTCCCCTGCGTATGATATTTTCCAGCTTTCTAGGTGTCTCGATTTAATTCAGGGACAAGGGGGCAATTTATTTATTTTTTTATCCCGTCGAATGCGTGAATCCCTTTTTATGCTAGATTTAGGGCGGATCAATTTGTGGTAACGTCGCTGACTGCCATAATGAGAAATGTTGAATGGCCTCACGTAGGGAAATTTCAAGTGAAATGCCCAGGAGAGCTCGAAGACGGGTAATTGTGTGTCGTTCCAATTTACCCTCAATCGTTGCAAAATGCTAAATTGGATTTGTTCCATTCTCACCCAGGGAATCGCAAAGTGCCTCAAGAGTGTCGCAAAATGAAATGACCCAATGGAACGCGATAGGACTCATTTGCCTCGAAGGTAACCTTCAAATTAAAGGAGCCCTCCGGTCCACGGACCCGATGGCATAGAAAATGATGATGGTCCAAGGCAACCCGAAAGAAAATAAGGCCCAATTAAGCAAAGCACTTACGTGGCAAGCTCAAAGTGAAGGGCAACTCGGGACATACAATTCAATCCAGTCCAAGTGAAGGAACTTCCTCAATTCAAATTCAATAGAAGTACACACAAGGGTAAAACAATATCGTTCCAATTTTTCTAGAATATGAAGAACATATACTGCCGCATTCTCTTTCATTTTTGCAGGGGAAGTCTCTACTGGCCAGATTTTCCTGTCTAACATTCCCTATCAGTATCACCTCCGCTACTCATCTCCAATCTCCAGCCAAGCAAATCCGACGTCTCTACGGCAAAGCTAAACGGGACGCCACTACTTTGAAAAAGAAAAGATAAAAAATAAGCTGAGTGGGAGACAAAGACATTTTCGGCAGAAAAGAGATACGACTCGTCTTTATTGAAGAACTCGCTAACAAATTGACGGTGGAGACAACAACAAGGGGCCCTATCACGAAAAGATGGAAGGAGACGAGCCGAGCAAGAGACACGATAAGAAAAGAGGATTGAGAAAGGCCGGACCCTTGGAAGAAGCAATACAGTTGCTAAACCCACGTTTAATTTTAAAAGAGACGCCATGCTCGGAAGAGGGTCTTAAGGCATAGGCAATCGCTTAGAAAAATTCAAAGAGAGTGAAAACACCGGAAGCGAGTAGCAAATCTTGAGAAATCATCAACCAAATCAAAGATGTCTCAACCCAATACTCCCGAGAGCTATCATTGCCTGCTGAATATGGGAGAGGAAGAGTTCGAAGCCATGTTTGGGATCGAGCCTATGGAGCCTGACTCTTCCGCCGACGACGTCCAAAATCTCAGTAAAGATAAGGACAATAACGGTAAGGGTCAAAAGAAGCGTTACCGTCGCCATACTAAGGAGCAGGTACAAAGGCTTGAGGATTTCTTCAGAACATGCCCTATGCCAGACGGCAAACAGAAAATGGAACTGAGTCAAGAGTTAGGACTTGAACCTTTGCAAATCAAGTTCTGGTTTCAAAATAGGCGAACCCGAATGAAGGCTCGTCATGAGCACAACGAAGCCGAGTTTCTAAGAGTTGAAAATGAAAACCTCCGAGCGGAAAACAAGATGTATAAAGAGACTTTTGACTCCGCCACCTACCCCAACTGCAATAGCCTCCTCCTCACCCTCGATGAAATGTATGATCTGAGGATCGAAAATGCACGTTTAAGAGGTGAGTTAGACCAGTTTATAATAGGATCGAGTTCTGTTGGAGCAGGGTACAAAAGGACCAATGATACTGGATCAGCATCAATACCTCCCGAGGAAGAAGGGACAGATCACCACCAAGCGGACATTGACGATGATCTTTTCGCCATAATCAACCAGTTTGATATCGGTAAAGCATCGGGACTGTGATGCACTTGTTCAGCCAGTGACCACGAGACCTTCAATATGGCCGATGCATACCTAATTTGGGATGAATCCAGCTGATCATGGGAGAGCCTGCAGAGGAAGCGGAACTAATCCTGAATGAGTGAATGTGTTTTATTTCCTTGCGTGATGTGTTTTTCTGCTTTTGTGAATGTGTAAAAGCAAGGAGTAATAATCCGACTTCCCCCTATTAAATGCTCGAATCCGCCACCTCACCAACCTCGCGACGAATTGATGGCGAGTGAAAATCTGCATAAACCTGAAGGGTAACTCCGTATCGTTTCAATTTACCCTCAGTTGCTCCAAGTTTTAAAATTAAGCCCCTTCTATTCTCAGGAAATTGCAAATCGACCCGAGAACGCAATCATATCCGAATACAGGTTGGATAAAATTTGGGGGCAAATCAACTCATGGGCATTACCACGGGATAGACAGCTTCGGACAAAGGAAAGTACAAGCGAAAGACGCGAACAATCTCAGAAATGGGTAATTCTGTATCGTTCTAATGTGCACATAATCATCTCAAGTCTTGAATTGTCTTATTCCATTCTTAACAGGGATTGCAAATTACCTCGAGAAATACTGTAACATGGCCCAAGATGATACAACAGGGCTGCGTTATCCCCAAGGATTAACCCTTGAAAAGAAAGCCCCATGGACACCTACGGTCCAATGGACCGAATGGTATGGGGGATGACAGTAGGTCCGAAATATTCCGAGTTCGATCCCCAAGGGTGGGGAATGTTGTATGTATTATAAATAAATGAAACAACTTTTTGTGCATTTCTTTTTTTTACAAACAGGAATACTCGACGAGTAATATCAAAGTCAGTATTTTACCATAGTCTTCCCATAATGGTGAGGCGCCCAACAAAAGTCGAGGAAAATTCAATCCAACAAAACTGGTAAAAGACTCGTGCAAGACATTCAAGATGAAGGGTAAATCAGTATCGTTTTCAATTTATCCCTTTTAATACTGGCTGATATGTCTCTTTTTCTTTTTACAGGAAATATTTACACTAACATTTAACATGTTGAAGGAGACAAATCCAAAAGAAAATTATGATCATCTGACAAGATCTATTCTGGTGAAAAATGGGGCAAATTGATCATAAGCTCTGAAGCGAAAAAGCAAATATGTCTTCCTTATCTCGTTTGATTTCAAGAATAATTTCTCTGCTTTTTACAGGGGCATTCAACCGCTAAACCGTGGCGGTCGCTGTCATTAAACAAACCGAAATGCTCCCTCACCCATATGCTTCATCACGTAGAGACAAAGTTTGAGACGAACCACCCCTCGACATAAGGAGTAGGCTTCCCAATTTGTTCGGTCCGCCCACATACCAGGGGCAATTCAAATCCGCCCATATTTGCACATTATATAAACACACGTAATGCTAAAAAATTGTCACATCTGCATTGTGCTTACACAGTTCATGAATTATGTATGACTATTCCGTGTGTTTAACTTACCAACTCCAACTTAGAGCATAAACTGCACAGGAGACATCAAATGTGCAGAATGGGGCATGACAGGATGAGGAAAGGCAAACCATTTCCACACAAGTCTAACATTTTAATCTACAGATAAACAGCCTTTCCCTAGAGTGAGAGAAAGCCCTTTCGGATTGAAGTCCCCCATTCAGATTACATTCGAGGCGTTCATACTATGAGAACCTCCTTAAACAGAATTGGTAATGCAAGCTTGACAGAATAGTTTTGCATGATCCATATTTGGATTGATTGCATCATGAGTTATCACACAGACTACTTCTAATCATTGCCAACTTGGTTGAATAGTTTTACATGAACCGATCAACTCATTGATGAAAATGCTTGCACATGTTACCTCTAATACTGCCTGACAGGCAACACATTCCCAATGTTCAAACTACCTTCCAAAGTCTTGAAATTCATTCAGCGATTATTGAATGAACAAGCCTGGTTGTCGAGAAGCCACCAAGCATTTCTTCCAAATTCTCAGGTAAGTATATCTTCAACCTGAACCTTTCAAGAGAATGAATTCTGACGGTTGTTGGGGTACTCGAATCCATTGCGGTACATACAGGTATCCACCTTCTTCAATAAAGCATGATTTGTCTCAAGGACAGAAATGTTCGAGACCTTTTGATCTCTGCCTCTTTGGTTTATTCCTAAAGCGACAGGATAATATAATTTGGGTTTGAGCTTCTGCAGGATTCCTGATCTTTCCAGATTCCAGAATGGCACCCTTTGAGGTACACCAAGTCCTTCTTACAGGCAAAATAAGTCCTTCTTACAGGCAAACCAAGTCCTTCTTACAGGCAAATCAAGTCCTTCTTATAGGCACAAAGTCCTTCTTACAGGCAAACCAAGTCCTTCTTACAGGCAAATCAAGTCCTTCTTATAGGCACAAAGTCCTTCTTACAGGCAAATGAAGTCCTTCTTACAGGCAAAACAAGTCCTTCTTACAGGCACAAAGTCTTTCTTACAGGCACAAAGTCCTTCTTACAGGCAAATCAAGTCCTTCTTACAGGCAAAACAAGTCCTTCTTACAGGCACAAAGTCCTTCTTACAGGCAAATCAAGTCCTTCTTACAGGCAAAACAAGTCCTTCTTACAGGCAAAACAAGTCCTTCTTACAGGCAAATCAAGTCCTTCTTACAGGCATAAAGTCCATCTTATAGGCAAACCAAGTTCTTCTTACAGGCACCAAGTCCTTCTTACAGGCAAACCAAGTCCTTCTTACAGGCAAACCAAGTCCTTCTTACAGGCAAATCAAGTCCTTCTTACAGGCAAAACAAGTCCTTCTTACAGGCATAAAGTCCTTCTTATAGGCAAACCAAGTTCTTCTTACAGGCACCAAGTCCTTCTTACAGGCATAAAGTCCTTCTTACAGGCAAACTAAGTCCTTCTTACAGGCAAACCAAGTCCTTCTTACAGGCACCAAGTCCTTCTTATAGGCAAACTAAGTCCTTCTTACAGGCAAACCAAGTCCTTCTTACAGGCATAAAGTCCTTCTTACAGGCAAATCAAGTCCTTCTTACAGGCAAACAAAGTCCTTCTTACAGGCAAATCAAGTCCTTCTTACAGGCACAAAGTCCTTCTTACAGGCAAATCAAGTCCTTCTTACAGGCATAAAGTCCTTCTTACAGGCAAACAAAGTCCTTCTTACAGGCAAATCAAGTCCTTCTTACAGGCACAAAGTCCTTCTTACAGGCAAAGTAAGTCTTTCTTACAGGCAAACAAAGTCCTTCTTACAGGCAAACAAAGTCCTTCTTACAAGCAAATCAAGTCCTTCTTACAGGCAAAGCAAGTCCTTCTTACAGGCAAATCAAGTCCTTCTTACAGGCACAAAGTTCTTCTTACAGGCAAACCAAGTCCTTTTTACTGGCACCAAGTCCTTTCTACAGGCACCAAGTCCTTCTTACAGGTATCTCCATGGGGTGACCTACCATACGGGTCAAATCTCAATCAAAATTTAATCAGTAGAATCCTTTTATTAGGAATCTACCATGGTACGACCCACCATACGGGTCAAATGGTATGACCCACCATACGGGTCAAATTTTAATTCAATTTTTAATCAGTTGAATCCTTTTATTAGGAATCTACCATGGGTTGATCCACCATACGAGTTCAAGTTCAACCACCCTAAAGTTTTTTTATATAACGAATCCTTAGGTTCTCATTTCATTTTCAATGGAACAATCATGTCACGACTCTTTTTATTTCCTTGTATTGAGTCGATAAGAATCCAGGTGTCATCTCGTCTTTGAAATGAACCTCTACCGAGCTTCCTTTCAAAGAGGGGCAGCTGTTGACACCTGATTTTTAATCATTTTTTCTATTGCTAAAGTAATAAAAAAATCCATAAAAATTCATAAAATTGAAAAATCAACTTTGGGGACCTTAGCCAAGCCTAGGGAACCAATTTTGACCAAAAAATGATTTTTCATATTTTCAGTATTTTTACGTATTTTTTATTTATTTATTTTCGAAAATTAATAGAAAATCCATAAAAATTCATAAAATTGAAAAAGCAACTTTGGGAACCTTAGCCAAGCCTAGGGAACGAATTTTGACCAAAAAATAATTTTTCATATTATATATATTTTAATTTTTTTAAAAAAAATACAAAAATATTTGAAAATTTTGGAAAAATAACATTTGAGGCCAAAAAATACACAAAGATAGTTAATATTTTTATTTTAAATCTA
The DNA here is from genome assembly GCA_016432845.1 of Psidium guajava. Classification (NCBI taxonomy): domain Eukaryota; kingdom Viridiplantae; phylum Streptophyta; class Magnoliopsida; order Myrtales; family Myrtaceae; genus Psidium; species Psidium guajava. The sequence goes on from CM028228.1 coordinate 40,280,167, forward strand.
TTTTCATATTGGCCATTGCAAATTCAGAAAAATCCAATTCGAGTCACGTGTTCCTTCACGAGTATAATCTCGAATCGGGCCTAAAAAATTTTAATTTGAGTCAACTTATTTTTAACTTTCACTTTTTATGAGTTGTGACATTGTCTTCTAATATTTTAAATTTTCATCTTGGCCCAATTATACCCAGAATGACTTAATTTTGCAAAAGGGCTTTAATTAAATTATGCATTATTTTCAGCGACAAGAAATGAGCTTAAATTTGACATGTGGTAAATTTTGGTGTGTCAAAAATTGTGAGGAGATTTGGACTTAAAGAAATATATTTTTTTCAGGGACTGAATTGTAAATACTTAAAATTCAAGGACTAGAGTGCAAATACCTAACTCTTGAAGGATTATTTTACAAATAATAAAAAGAAGAGTTAGTGGATAAATTAGAATAGAGAAGGGAAGATGAAGAAGAGGAGATGAAGAAGAGAAGTTGGAGAAGAATGGATGGAGAAAATAAGATAAGAATAGAGAAGGGAAGATGGAGATGAAGAAGAGTTAGTAGAGAAATTAGAATGGAAGATAAGAATAGAGAAGGGAAGATGGAGATTAAGAAGAGTTAGTGGAGAAATTAGAATGGGAGATAAATATGGAGAAGGGAAGATGAAGATGAAGAAGAGTTAGTGGAGAGATTAGAATGTGAGATAGAGATGGAGAATGGAAGATGAAAATGAAGAAGAGTTAGTGGAGAAATTAGAATGGGAGATAGAGTTAGTGGAAAAATTAGAATGGGAGATAGATGAGTAGGTTATAAAAGGAGGAAGAAGTGAGCTTGAGAGAGGATTCTTGAGAGAGAAAATTTGAAGTGTTTGGGAGGATTTTTTTTGGAGAGAAAATTTTGGATGTTTGAGAGAGTTTTGGGAGATTGAAGAAAAATTTGAGAGAAAGAAAATACCAAAAGAGAGAGAATTTTGAAGATGATGGGAGTTCAAAGCTAGGGATTATCATCACAAATTCCTTCATCGATCAATATAAATCAAGAGTTCATCCTCGTCAACGAGCAAGCAAATTCGAGCTAAGTGTTTTTATTTATTCATTTGTTTATGGTTTTACTTGCAAATTAGCACAAATTGTATACACTTTCTCCATCTCCTCTTTTTTTTTCCATATTTTATGTCAGGAGAAGGATATCTCTACGTCAACAGCAAAAATCTCGTAGATATGCAAAAATCGGCCCAGACAAGCTCCTAAGCTGTCCACCGATTTCTCAACTGATCTGTGACTAAAAGTCCCTCTTAATTCAAAAGAAACTCTCTATATTGGGAACATAGAGAGCGAAAATCAATTATAGAAATCCCTCCCAAAAAATGGGAGATAAGTACTCTTTCCACTCTTCTGGTTTTAGGTGCAGATTAGCACATATTTTGTATACTGACACTTCACTCTATTTTATGTTAGGAAGCCGCAGCTCTATATCAATGGTCAATCCTATGGAAGCACAAAATCGGCTTGGAGGAGTCCTCAAGCGCGCACAAATTTCAAATTGTTGAATCAATTCGTTGTATTTCATTTTAAAAAATTCATACCCCTAAATGGAGAGGACAAAGTCCATCCGCAATTTAAATACCTGCACCATAAATCCCAAAGGGAAGAGCCAAGCCAATGCTTAGCCTCCCATTGGAGGTTTTTACTTATAGTAGTTAAATACCTACAACTTAAATACCTGCACCTTAAATCCCAAAGGGAAGAGCCAAGCCAATGCTTAGCCTCCCATTGGAGGTTTTTACTTACAGTAGTTAAATACCTGCACCTTAAATCCCAAAGGGAAGAGCCAAGCCAATGCTTAGCCTCCCATTGGAGGTTTTTACTTACAGTAGTTAAATACCTGCAACTTAAATACCTGTACCTTAAATCCCAAAGGGAAGAGCCAAGCCAATGCTTAGCCTCCCATTGGAGGTTTTTACTTACAGTAGTTAAATACCTGCAACTTAAATACCTGTACCTTAAATCCCAAAGGGAAGAGCCAAGCCAATGCTTAGCCTCCCATTGGAGGTTTTTACTTACAGTAGTTTAAATACTTGCAACTTAAATACCTGTACCTTAAATCCCAAAGGGAAGAGCCAAGCCAATGCTAGGCCTCCCATTGGAGGTGTTTATTCACTGTCATGTACTTCCTATAATTTAATTTTTGAATCATCAGACCCAAAAGATGAGTAGGTCGTAATACTGCACAGAAGTCGTTAACACACTCTCTCTTTCGGCTTCAGGGAATCTTTAACACTTAAAAAAATATAACAAATAAAAATATATACCATCCATGCATCCTATTTAAAAAAGTGAAAACACAAAAGAGAATACCCTACTAGAGCTTTAGGAATAAACCAAGCCTGAGTTGCCGGATTAGGATATCCATGAAATTAAGGTACCGAAAGGGCATTAGTTTTAATTAACTAGTGTAACCAAGTCCCCGAGCTCATAATCTCTGGTTCGCAGGAATAAATTAGTTCTCCCGCTAATTTATTTAGGTTTCTAATCGACCTACCAAGAACGATTAGTGGCGACTCCAAATTTCAAAATCATTTAAACAAAAACCAAAGTTGCGATTCGGTAGGGCTTGGGAGGGTCCGCGTTAGGTTAGTCAAATCTAATTAACCTAATAATCCGTTAACCCCTTTTAAAAATTAAAATTTTTTTTAGAGGGTCGCGACAACCCTCATGACGGTACTCCATACAATGTAAAAATGTACTCTTCATTGGTCGTCTCTCTCGTCTACTCAAACTCTAGTAACATATCTAAGGTACGTTCAATCTTCACTGACAGGGTACCCTTTCACTTCGGTCCCTATCTCTCGTGGAATCCCAAAATAGAGCGGTAATGGTGTTTTCATGATCCTTGTTTAGGGTCTGAAAGGTGGGAAAAATAACGACAACTATGAGAACACATTTTAGTAAGTTTGCCCCCTAAACCCCGCTCAGGACAATGCGTAATCAGACGATTAATTCTAGGCATACAATTAGGCTAACAACTCAGCCATGACAATAAATGAACTCAACAAGCAAATGAACATCCAATAGTGATATGATCATGTGTTAGGATGTATAGGCATACGAGGATCTCGAGGTTCTACCACAACAAAATTTCATTTTCATCTGTCCCGCGCTAATCGCCTTAAGTCGAGCCTCATAACACCCTTATCTCTCCAGCTACCCCATATCGAGTACGTCCGAGCGCATTGTGTCTTTACCCGCGATACTCACATCAGGTCAGCATCCTTATCGCTCCACTTTCCCCGTGCCATATCGGCATCTCAGTGCCGCCCTTTGCCTTGAGATAACACGCCTCAGGGCTTATATTACTACTTGATGATCATTTCACATGACAGTCAAAAGCATGCCTGTTGACACCTGATTTTTAATCATCTTTTCTCTTTTAAAAATTTTCAGTATTTTTCGGCATTTTTATTTTTTGAAAAATCCATAAAAATTCATAAAATTGAAAAATTAACTTTGGGGACCTTGGCCAAGCCTAGAGAACTAATTTTGACCAAAAAATGATTTTTCATATTTTTAGTATTTTTTAGTATTTTTATTTTCGAAAATTCATGAAAAATAAAGAAAAAAAATGAGAAAATTGCAAAATCAACTTTGGAAGCCTTGGCCAAGCCTAGGCAACCATTTTTGAACAAAAAATAAATTTTCATATTATATATATTTTTTAATTTTTTTTAAAAAAATACAAAAATACTTGAAAATTTTGGAAAAATAACATTTGAGGCCAAAAAAATACACAAAGATAGTTAATATTTTTATTTTAAATCTATTTTCATATTGGCCATCGCAAATTCAGAAAAATCCAATTCGAGTCACGTGTTCCTTCACGAGTATAATCTCGAATCGGGCCTAAAAAAATTTAATTTGAGTCAACTTATTTTTAATTTTCACTTTTTATGAGTTGTGACATTGTCTTCTAATATTTTAAATTTTCATCTTGGCTCAATTATACCCAGAATGACTCAATTTTGCAAAAGGGCTTTAATTAAATTCTGCATTATTTTCAGCGGCAAGAAATGAGCTTAAATTTGACATGTGGTAAATTTTGGTGTGTCAAAAATTGTGAGGAGATTTGGACTTAAAGAAATATATTTTTTCAGGGACTGAATTGTAAATACTTAAAATTCAAGGACTAGAGTGCAAATACCTAACTCTTGAAGGATTATTTTACAAATAACAAAAAGAAGAGTTAGTGGATAAATTAAAATAGAGAATGGAAGATGGAGAAAAGGAGATGAAGAAGAGAAGTTGGAGAAGAATGGATGGAGAAAATAAGATAAGAATAGAGAAGGGAAGATGGAGATGAAGAAGAGTTAGTAGAGAAATTAGAATGGAAGATAAGAATAGAGAAGGGAAGATGGAGATGAAGAAGAGTTAGTGGAGAAATTAGAATGGGAGATAAATATGGAGAAGGGAAGATGAAGATGAAGAAGAGTTAGTGGAGAGATTAGAATTGTGAAATAGAGATGGAGAATTAAAGATGAAAATGAAGAAGAGTCAGTGGAGAAATTAGAATGGGAGATAGAGTTAGTGGAAAAATTAGAAAGGGAGATAGATGAGTAGATTATAAAAGGAGGAAGAAGTGAGCTTGAGAGGGAAAATTTTTGGAGAGAAAATTTTGGATGTTTGAGAGAGTTTTGGGAGATTGAAGAAAAATTTGAGAGAAAGAAAGTACCAAAAGAGAGAGAATTTTGAAGATGATGGGAGTTTAAAGCTAGGGGTTATCATCACAAATTCCTTCATCGATCAATATAAATCTAGAGTTTATCCTCGTCAACGAGCAAGCAAATTCGAGCTAAGTATTTTTATTTATTCATTTATTTATGGTTTTACTCGTAAATTAGCACAAATTGTATACACTTTCTCAATCACCCATTTTTCCCATATTTTATGTCAGGAGAAGGATATCTCTATGTCAACAGCAAAAATCTCGTAGAGATGCAAAAATCGGCCCAGACAAGCTCCTAAGCTGTCCACCGATTTCTCAACTGATCTGTGACTAAAAGTCCCTCTTAATTCAAAAGAAACTCTCTATATTGGGAACATAGAGAGCGAAAATCAATTATAGAAATCCCTAAAAAAAACGGGAGATAAGTACTCTTTCCACTCTTCTGGTTTTAGGTGCAGATTAGCACATATTTTGTATACTGACACTTCACTCTATTTTATGTCAAGAAGCCGCAGCTTTATATCAATGGTCAACCCTATGGAAGCACAAAATCGGCTTGGAGGAGTCCTCAAGCGCGCACAAATTTCAAATTGTTGAATCAATTCGTTGTATTTCATTTTAAAGAATTCATACCCCAAAATGGAGAGGACAAAGTCCATCCGCAATTTAAATACCTGCACCATAAATCCCAAAGGGAAGAGCCAAGCCAATACTTAGCCTCCCATTGGAGGTTTTTACTTACAGTAGTTAAATACCTGTAACTTAAATACATGTACCTTAAATCCCAAAGGGAAGAGCCAAGCCAATGCTTAGCCTCTCATTGGAGGTTTTTAATTACAGTAGTTAAATACCTGCAACTTAAATACCTGTACCTTAAATCCCAAAGGGAAGAACCAAGCCAATGCTTAGTCTCCCATTGGAGGTTTTTACTTACAGTAGTTAAATACCTGTACCTTAAATCCCAAAGGGAAGAGCCAAGCCAATGCTTAGCCTCCCATTGAAGGTTTTTACTTACAGTAGTTTAAATACTTGCAACTTAAATACCTGTACCTTAAATCCCAAAGGGAAGAGCCAAGCCAATGCTAGGCCTTCCATTGGAGGTGTTTACTCACTGTCATGTACTTCCTATAACTTAATTTTTGAATCATCAGACCCAAAAGATGAGTAGGTCGTAATACTGTACAGAAGTCGTTAACACACCCCCTCTTTCGGCTTCAGGGAATCTTTAACACTTAAAAAAATATAACAAATAAAAATATATACCATCTATGCATCCTATTTAAAAAGTGAAAACACAAAAGAGAATACCCTACTAGAGCCTTAGGAATAAACCAAGCCTGAATTGCCGAATTAGGATATCCATGAAATTAAGGTACCGAAAGGGCATTAGTTTTAATTAACTAGTGTAACCAAGTCCCCGAGCTTATAATCTCTGGTTCGCAGGAATAAATTAGTTCTCCCGTTAATTTATTTAGGTTTCTAATCGACCTACCAAGAACGATTAGTGGCGACTCCAAATTTCAAAATCATTTAAACAAAAACCAAAGTTGCGATTCGGTAGGGTTTGGGAGGGTCCGCGTTAGGTTAAAAGATAAATTTTTTTTAGAGGGTCGCGACAATGCCAAAGAAACACGATGCACCTTATGGCATTTACCCATACATGATAAGTCAGAGACACGTAATTTTAGTCAAGTAATTTAATTTCAAATGAAATCAGTAGGCAATGATTCACAATCGTGTAATTGCCTAATGACTTTTTTAATAAAAAATAGTCTCATATTGCACAACAGAGTTGGACGTGCATCCCTAGTATATCTTATACAATTCAACCCTCAAATTCATATTCTTTTTCTACTCTATGAACAGTAACTCCCCAGAGTGAATAGTATTTTTCGACATGAATAGTGAACTCTGGTCATGAATAGTATTTTTCGGTGACTCGCAAAACTATTTGCTCACATTTTCTCTGCCAATACTTCCCTACACACATTTCAAATATCCTTATAATCATTCATCCTTCACAAACAACATAACTCAGCCTCAAATGCACAAAAATTCCGACGGGTATAGTAACCCCGTCGTGTATAGTAATCGCGAAGATAAAACGATCCATTCCACCTCAAAACAACTTCGATTCAAGCCTAGTTTTCGCCCTAGCCTTCGTCTAGTGATTACCTATCATCCTACTCAAAATTTAGGAGGAAAAATCACTAGAAATTTAGTGTAAAAGTCCACGAACAGAGCTGGGACCAAAATAGAAAAAACCGAGAGAAGACGACTACGCGTAGGGATGAATCAAAATGAAATTCCTGATGATTTATAATTCATATAAGGATGATTCCTGCATAAAAATGTCAAGGAAAGAAAGACAAAGAAACTCATAGTTGGCCAGAAATTCAACCGATGTGACAACGATTACGAAAACAGTAGAAAACTACCAAAACAATAAACCAGAAAATAGCCTGCATAGGGTCCAATTTAGCTTCTGTTTGGGGGTGTTTCGGGGCTAATCTTGAGCTAATTTTTTTGGAGATATACTATGAAAAGTGAATAAGATGAGGTTAAAACAGCTTCTCAAAATGACGATGTTTGGACAGTGAAACAGGTGGCACAATAGGTAGCAGCGGTGGAGACCATATCTGGCTGAGAGAGAAAAATTGAGAGAGAACTCTTTACTGGTGATGGGACCACAAAAATAGAGGAGATAGAGCATATTTTTGGTCAAGAAAAGAAGAGACAGAGGAAGAGACATCTTCAAGCATTAATGGGCGCATTAATCAAGCTTGTACTTGGTCAAAGATGGTAAGGTGGCTAGGTGAGATGGCTAGGTGAGGTGTCACAAGAAAAGGTGTCATAGTGAGGTGGCGAGATGACGTAGCGATGATGAGGCAGCCGATGCGATAGATTCGACAACGGATGCGACATTTTTAAGCGACCAACAATTTTTAGGACTAGTTGGCTTAGGCACGAATAATTACAGACACTGAAATTTGTCAAGATTATGGTCTAAAACTATCCACCAGACCACTAATAATACTCTAGAGAGCCTAACGTAACCTAGGGGTAAAATCGTCCTTTTTCAGCTTTCGACGGCCGATCGGAATGAAACTGTCAAATTCCTAAATCAGGTGAGGTGACGTCCAATCTTTTGCAGTGATACTCGTGAAAGTTCGATATCCAATTTTCGGGACTCGATCGTGACCAAATTTGACTGATTACAACTTTAGTAAATTCTCAAACTAACGGACGGCTTTTAGGAGTTATGCATATCAACATGTAATTAGGTTCGCATACTTACTTTCCTAGGTAGCCATTCTCCTTTGGTTAGTCATTTCAGAGTGATCAATTTCGAGTGAGATTTACCTAAAGTGTATTCGACGAATTATCCATTCAGATTACAAATCCCGAAAGTGAGTACCGAGAAACATTTCCCTATGACTCATACCCAACATACACATACTCTGTTTTACTCTAAGGTTCCGAGACTTCCCGAGACCGAATTATACATAAATTTACTCCCTACCATTGACTGTCCTGACTCACATTAGAAGAATTAGTCCACAAATAAGGAAAATGACTCACCTCAGTCCTTATCACATAGCTGGCTTTAGGTTTGCCGGTTGAGTACCTTGATAGAAGGGCTTCAGCTGGTTTGATAAAAGGGTTCATTACATATCAAATACTGCCCGAAACTATGCTAGGCCAGGTGCGGACACAAAAGAAGCATATCCTCCGATTGGGCTAGGTTGACATCACGGTGGGGCCAAGCCCTTCACGTCGACTCATCGTCTCCATTCCTCAGTTGAATTAGGCCACAATTTCCGTGACGAACCCAGTAAATAACCGATGATCGAAGGTTGGGCCTATAGAGGAAATGTTTTTGGGCTTGTACTTTGCCAATTCGCAGTCGAATTGGCTGGGCCGACAATTTTATTTTCAAATAGTCTCGGCTCAATTGCCATCTCTCGATCACCACTTGTTTATACGATCCATCGTGCATGTAGACTTTGTCCAATTTGGGTCCTATTTCATTCAGCCCAAGCCAACTTTTTAATCCATTTTATCTATTTCTTGACAATTTAGAACTATTAAAGTGGGCATTACAACTCTTTTCACCTTAATTAATTTCGTCTTTGAAATTATCCGTCTCTTTACATTATTCAAACAAAAGTGGATATCGCTACCTCATGACAATTTCACTTTCCCAAGTTCCTTCCTTATGATCGTGGTATTGCCACAACACTTTCACTAATGGAATGACCTTAGTTCACAGTATCTGTTCCTTTCGATCCAATATATTGACCGATTGCTCGATATAGCTTACCTTTTCATCTACTTCCACAGTATCATGATTCAATACGTGCGACGGGTCTGCTTGATACTTTCTTAACATCGACACATAAAAAACATTGTGGTGCTGCTAGTCAATATGCCACCTCACCAATTCTTTCCAATATTTCAAACGGACCGACATACCTCAATTCAAAAATACATGATTACCTACTTCAAATTGCAGCGGTCGTCGTCGATTATTTGGGTAACTTTTCTGTCTGGTTTGCATTGTTTGCAGTCTCTCACGGATTACAGTCATAGTGTCCAAAGTGATCCAAACTAGCTCAAGTCCTATTATTTTCTTTTCGCCCACCTCGGACCAACATGTAGGTGTTCTGCAGGTCCTTCCATATAATACCTCAAATGGTGCCATGTCAATACTCTGCTGATAACTGTTATTATAAGAAAATTCCACTAAAGGTAATTTTCATCCCAATTTCCCTTAAAATCGATCACGAAGGTATCACGGTCTGTCAAAAACTCATGAAAATTCGATCGCGATGCATTTCCGTGATCGACCGTCGGGCCAGCGTGTGAGTGATGCTGCCCGACCGGCTGATCGATCGGATGATCAATCCCTGAACGATGTGGAACAAACGAGCGATCGACCCATTGATCGAACGACAAGGCCGACTGGGCGGCCCTCTGATCGAGCGAATGGACGAACGAAGGATGATGCCGAACGATCGGGGGATAGACCCACGGATCGTGCGAGACGATCGGCTGGTCGACCGATGGATCGATCGGGCAATCAGATGGGTGATCGACCCGCGACCGATGTATACTTGACGGGTGTCCGATGCAGACCAGACAAGCGCTCAATACAAGATAGCAAGGCGGCCAACGCGTGGACAATGCGGGATGATCTAGATGAGTGGTCCACGCACGACGCTCGACAAACCGCCGAACGGTGCATGAGAGATCTGCGCATGAAGCACGCATCGTGCAACGCATCGTGCAGTGGGAGCCTGGCGCTCGATGCGCGCGTGCTGTCGGGGACAGCAGGGCATGGGTGGTGCGGCCGATCATAATGGCAGACAAAGTGGCTGGGGATTCCCAAGAATTCGAATTAAAATGCCCAAAATTCAAATAAGTCATCATTACCATGTGAAATGACCAAAAAGGCTATGAAGCCTCTTGTGTATAAATAGGGGCATGAGACCCTAGTAATCTCAGATCTGAATCCTTCATAAATCAAAAAAGAACTATGGTTCACCCACTCTCTTGTTTTCCCTCTTGTTCGTGAGTGAAGTTTGAATGAGTGCGGGTGCGAGTGATCGATAAGACTGACTTGGGGACGTATTCCCGAGTGCCGCACAGGTGTTGGGAACGCTAGATAAACCGGCCCGTGACATTTGGCATCAGAGCCAGGTCCAGTCTTGGCGAGATGGCGGGTGAGCAAGGTCTCGATGCGATGCTTGACCAATCGAACCCAGCTACGGAGACGCGCACTAGGAGGATCATGGAACCGACCCCGAAGGCCAAGCGGGATCGTGGGATGTCCAAAGAGGTGAAGCGGGACCTGGAGGTCCGAATGGCAAGAATTGAGCTTGCCTTCGCGGATCATGTGACCGCGCATGAAGAGAGGATTTGAGAGCGACGAGGAGTTCACGGCCGAACAAGAGGAGTTGCGTACACAGATGTTCGAGCTCAAGGGCGGCGCGACAGAACTCCGCGTAGAGTTACTGAATACTCTCACCACCACGATGGACGAGACCCGTGATTCCTTGGGGGCCGTTGTCGAAGCCATGCATGTAGAGATGGCCGAGCTGAGAAGGAAGGTGACTGTGCTGGAAGCTGCTGGTGCAAATGGTGCGGTGACCATGCCAGCGGCTGTACGGGTGGATGCTCCCAAGCCGAAGGAGTTCAGGGGCTCCCGTTCGGCTAAGGAAGTTGACAACATCCTATGGTACATGGGCCAATACTTCGATACTCAAAGGGTGACCAATGGTGCCTTGCGAGTGAGTACGGCGGCGATGTACTTGACTGATAACGCCTTACTGTGGTAGCGTAATCGGAGTGGCAATGCTATTGCTGAACCCATCATGATATGGGAAGCATTTGTTGCAGCATTTTGGCAACAATACTACCTCGCCTATGCGGAGGAGGAGGCACGCGACGAGCTGCGACGTCTGGAACAAAAGGGCGGAATCCGGGAGTACGTGAGGAAGTTCTCGGAGCTGAAACTCCAGATTCCGTCCCTGACTGAAAACAAGGCCTACTACCAATTCATTGGTGATCTCAAGCCGTGGGTGAAGCTTGAGTTGAAGAGGAAAAACGCAACGAGTCTGGTTACGGCCATGGCTGTTGCCGAATCCATCCTGGAGATCACGCCAAGTCCGAGGAGAAGTCGCAGCCTCGATTCAAGGGTAAGGCTACTGGTGGGGGAGACCGAGGTAGATTCCCACGCCCGACAGGAGGCCAACCACCAGCGGCCTATGCGCGAGACAGAGCGGAATCCAGCATTGTGAAGGGCAAACGAGAAGCCTTCAACTTCAAGTGCTACGTTTGCTTGGGCCCTCACAAAGCTCGGGACTGTCCAAACCGAGGCAAGATGATGGCCCTTGCAAAAACCCATGAGAAGAATGACGAGGAGAGGCATGATGAACCACGCCTCGGATCATTGAAGATCTTGAGTACGATCAAAATCACGAAGGTGAACAAATCGAAAGGGCTGATGTTCACGGACTTGACGATCGAGGGAATGAAGATGAGTGCCCTCGTTGATACCGGCGCATCCGATCTGTTCATATCGGAGGAGGCCGCGAAGAAATTCAACCTACGGGTCGAGAAAGGAGCCGATTGGCTCAAAACAGTGAATTCCAAGGAACTCCCGATGAGTAGACTGGTCCGAAGTGTGGAGACCCAACTCGGGCCGTGGAAAAGTAAAGAATTGATCGAGGTAATCCCACTTGACGATTATGATTTTGTGATAGGATTGGGATTTGTCGATAGAATTAAGGCGTTTGTTGTGCCCTTTGCCGACTGTATCTGTATCCTGGATAACCGAGCACAATGTGTGATCCCGGTCGAGCGTGATTCGGGACGTGATCGGAAGTCCCTCTCGGCCATGCAAGTGGTGAAGGGGGCAAAGAAAGGAGAGATGACCTTATTAGCGTTTCTAGTGGTCGAAGTTGCTAATATTGCCGAGGAGCCAGTCTCGGCAGAAGTGGCGGAAGTGCTGAGGGCGTTCGAGGATGTGATCCCCCATGAGCTGCCTAAGCAACTACCACCGAAGAGGGGGGTGGATCATCGGATCGAGTTAATCCCAGATGCCCGACCTCCGGCCATGGCATCGTATCGCATGGCCCCACCTGAACTTGCGGAGATGAGGAAGCAGCTCACGAAGTTGCTCGATACTGGCTTTATCAGACCATCTAAAGCTCCGTTTGGTGCCCTGGTGTTGTTCCAAAAGAAGCACGGCGGATCGCTCCGAATGTGCATCGACTATTGGGCGCTCAACAAGCTGACCATCAAAAACAAGTACCCGATACCACTTATAGCTGACTTGTTCGATCAGCTTGGTGAGGCAAGATGGTTCACTAAGCTGGACCTGCGGTCGGGATACTATCAAGTGAGGATCGCCGAGGGGGATGAGCAGAAAACGACGTGCGTGACTCGGTATTGATCGTACGAGTTCCTTGTCATGCCATTTGGCCTAACGAATGCCCTAGCGACCTTCCGCACCTTGATGAACAAGGTATTACAACCATTCCTTAATCTATTTGTGGTTGTTTACCTGGATGATATTGTGGTGTATAGCCGGACGCTCGAGGAGCACATCGAGCATCTCCATCGGGTGTTCTTCGTGTTGAGGGAGAACGAGCTGTACGTGAAGAAGGAGAAATGTTCTTTTGCCCAACGGGAAGTACCGTTCTTGGGCCATATCGTCGGCCAAGGACGAGTACGGATGGACGTGGCTAAAATCCGAGCCATTGTCGAATGGGAACCACTAACCAAGGTGCCGGAGCTGAGATCGGTCCTTAGGTTAGCGAATTATTATCGTCGATTCATTCGTGGCTACTCGGATATCACCGTGCCACTCACGAATATGCTGAAGAAAGGGAAACCGTGGGAGTGGACGGAACGATGTCAGGAGGCGTTCGATCGGCTAAAGCGGGCAATGACTGAAGAACCTGTGTTGGTGCTACCCGACTACTCCAAGGCATATGAGGTAGAATCTGAGGCATTTGATTTTGCTATTGGGGGTGTACTGATGCAGGATGGCCATCCCATCGCCTTTGAGTCATGAAAGCTGAACGACACCGAACGGCGATACACGGTCCAAGAAAAGGAGATGACGGCTGTGGTACATTGTTTGCGTACCTGGCGTCACTACCTCTTAGGATCGCGATTCGTCGTCCGGACGGATAATGTGGCCACGAGTTACTTTCAGACCTAGAAGAAGCTGAGTCCGAAGCAAGCTCGGTGGTAGGATTTCCTAGCCGAGTTCAACTATGTGCTGGAGTACAAGCCAGGGAAGGCCAACTCTGTTGCTGATGCACTGAGTCGGAAGGCTGCGTTGGCTACCATGAGCCGACTAAAGTGCCCATGGATGGAGCGGATCAAGGACGGGCTGCAACATGACCCAACAGCCAAAGCGATCCTTGGATTCTCTCGAGAGGGCAAGACATGGAGATTCTGGTGCGAGGATGATCTCCTCTACACCAATGGACGGCGCTTGTATGTGCCGCTCCACGGAAAGCTGAGACGAGAGGTGTTGCGCGAATGCCATGATTCACAATGGGCGGGACATCCGGGAGTCCATCGCACCTTGGCACTCGTCGAGGATCGATATTTCTGGCCACACTTGCGAGATGACGTTGAAGCTTACGTATGGACGTGCTTGGTGTGTCAACAAGACAAGCTAGAGCAACGGTCACCCGCCGGGTTGCTGGAGCCACTATCGATCCCCGAACATCCATGGGAGAGCATCTCCATGGATTTTATCGTGGGGCTACCCAAGGCTGAAGGTGCCAAACGATTATGGTCGTAGTCGACCGATTTTCCAAATATGCAATGTTCGTGCCGGCCACGAAGGATTGTCCAGCGAGTGAGGCGGCCAAGCTGTTCTTCAAGCACGTCGTCAAGTATTGGGCCGTGCCGCGATCGATTGTGAGCGATCGGGACCCCCGATTCACGAGGAAATTCTGGTCGGAGCTGTTCAAGTAGCTGGGGACGGACCTCAAGTTCTCAACTAGTTTGCATCCCCAGACGGACGGCCAGACCAAGAGAGTGAATGCGTTGCTGGAAGTGTACTTGAGACACTATGTGAGCACAATCCAGAGCAATTGGACCAAGCTAATGGACGTCGCCCAGTTCTCCTATAATCTGCAGCGAAGCGAGTCTACTAGCCGAAGTCTATTCGAGATTGTGACGGGACAGCAACCACTCACCCCGAGCACGGTTGCAACGGGCTATCGAGGGAGTAGCTCAGCCGCCCACAAAAGTGCAGTAGAGTGGCAAGAACAGGCTGACTTAGCCCAAGCCTGCTTGCACAAGGCGGCCAAGCGAATGAAGAAATGGGCAGACAAGAAGCGCCGACATGCGGAATACCAGGTTGGTGATCATGTGTTAGTAAAATTGCATCATGTCCTATATTATAGGGGCGTGCACAAGGCGCTGGTTCGTCGGTATGAGGGGCCTTTTCAAGTGATCAAGCGGAACTACCGGTGGCGTACAAGCTGGAACTACCGGCTAAAATGAAGGTACACCCAGTGTTCCATGTGAGTCTGTTGAAGCCGTTCCACGAGGACGAGCTGGATTCTGCTCGAGGGGATTCACAGCGGGCATCTCTTGGGGCGAAGAGTTCATACGATCGGGGAATCGAGAAGATTTTGGCCAAGTGAGCGGTTTGGAAGAAGTACCGACCAGTAAAGCACGAATTCTTAATCCACTGGCGAGGTCTACTGGAGAGCGAGGCAACGTGGGAACCGAAGGAGGCCCTATGGCAATTCCAGGGGCAGATCAACGCCTTCCGGGAGGAAGAAGAAAACAAGGGCGTTGCCCGACTTGGTGGGAAAGAGTATCACGGTCCGTCAAAAACTCATGAAAATTCGACCGCGATGCATTTCCGTGATCGACCGTCGGGTCAGCGTGTGAGTGATGCTGCTCGACCGGCTGATTGATCGGATGATCAATCCCTGAACGATGCGGAACGAACGAGCGATCGACCCATTGATCGAACGACAAGGCCGACTGGGCGGCCCTCTGATCAAGCGGATGGACGAATGAAGGATGATGCCGAACGACCGGGGGATAGACCCACGGATCGTGCGAGACGATCGGCCGGTCGACCGATGGATCGATCGAGCAAATCAGACGAGTGATCGACCCGCAACCGATGTATACTTGACGGGCGTCCGATGCAGACCGGACAGGCGCTTGTCGCGACTCGAAAGAAATAATTTTTTTTTTCGATCGGATTATTAGGTTAACTGGATTAACTAACCTAACGCGGACTCTCCCAAGCCCTACCAAATCGCAACTTTGGTTTTTGTGTTTAAATGATTTTTAAGATTTGGAGTCGCTACTAATCGTTCTTGGTAGGTCGATTAGAAACCTAAATAAATTAGTGGGAGAACTAATTTATTTCTACGAACTAGTGAAAATGAGTTCGGGGACTTGGTTACGCTAGATTACTCTAATGCCCTTTCGGTACCAATTTCATGAAAAATCGTTAGGATGACTCGGGAAGTTTTGGATCAAATTGACCAGAAGGGTAAAATGATCATTACTCAAGGATCGGGAGGTGGAAATAGTTCAAACCAGTTGAATGTGGTCATTCCTTATTTCCCACAATTTTCGAGAATTTTTTTTAAAAAAATTTTTAAGACAATTTACCCATAAGGGGCAAAATCGTCATTTTGGAAAGATTGGAATGGAAATTCACCAAAAATAGGATTGATCAGTCGAAATGACTCGTTTCCTAACTTCTGAGATTTTTCTGAATTTTTCCGAAGTTTTTTATTTTTATTTTTATTTTTATTTTATTATTTTTATTATTTTTATTATTTATTCCAAAATTGTTGATCTGGGCTGGGCTTCTAAGCCTAGCCCTTCTAAAGTCACGAGCCCACAATATAAATCTAAAGTCCAAGTAAAATTTAAAACATGAAAGGCCAATTTCTTATTCTAAAACCCAACTTAACTTAAACCTAGACTTGGCCCAATTCGGAAACCTGCAGATTGAGCCCACCTCTGATCCAGCCTCATCTCTAAGCCCGCATGCAGCCCACAACCAAGTCAAACCCAAATTCAACTCACGTGAATATTTAACAGCCCATAAACAGAAATCTTGAAGTTGGAACAAAATTCATGAAACGTACTTAATCCTCAGGACCTAGTCCCTCATGTGCTTTTGGTCGTCGGTTGATGATCATCGTCTCAACTCTAAGCAAAGACCGTTGGATCTAGCAGCAACTAGGGAATGCTTTTACTTCAGCAAGATCCTGATTTGAGCCTTTTGGCGCCCCAGCTTCGCCCTCCGATGCCGGCCACTCTTGAACCCGATCGAGGACCTCAACGAAAAACGACAAATCCGCGCTTGGAAGCAAAAGCGGTCTAAACTCTATCATTAAAGCCAATCTTTTGGAGCATCTCTCTGAACACATAGCAATGAAGAAGATCTGAGTCACATAGAATTCCATCAACATCAAGCAGAATGGCCTCAAGTGATGCAAGCCCAACAAGAGAAGGAATGTTCTCCGATGAATTTTCGGCCGTCATCCTGGTGCTTCGCGCCCAATGATTTCGGTGCACCGCTCTTCATGATAACAGCCCAGAATTCCCGAGTGAATTATCCTTTGAAATATCCACTGGTTCATTGATCTAACTCCAATTTACGTTGACCGTACTGGAGGAATCCACCTCCTCCCTCAAAGGTTCATATACAGAGGTAGGAATCGTAGACATAGGATTAATCTTCGCAGTGTCAAATGCCATATTTTCGCAATCTATGAAATTCCCACAAACCATTCGAGCAGTTGATAGGATCTTTCGTTGACAGTAAAGTTGCGTCGAGGATGTTGACACCTAAATTTTGACTTTTTAAAATTCATTCACTTAAGTACATAAAAAAATGAGAATTTGTTCTCACCAAAAATTAATTTCTTCATGCATTGCATATTTAATTTTTTGTCGGTCATGCATTTTATTATGGCTAACGACGGAGGATTTGAGCTTAAATTGACAAACGATTGGATTGAGCGTGAGGGAAGTGTGCCGAAAGGCTTATGAAGTTTTGAACTTAAAAGAAATTTTTCCACAGGGACTGAATTGCAAATACATAAAACTTTAGGGACTGAATTACAAATACATAAAACTTCAGGGGCTGAATTGCAAATACATACAATTTTAGGGATATTGGAGAAATTAGAGAGGAAGATGGAGAAAGGGAGTTATAGAAGGAAAGATGGAGAAGGGGAGATATAGAAGGGAAGATGGAGAAATTAGAAGGAAAGATGAAGAATGGAGGATGGTGGAATTAGAAGAGAGGAGGAAGTTAGTGAAAAAATAGGAAGAGGAGAGAAAACTAGAGAAAAAAAAACTAGGTGAGATTAAGGGAGAGGGGAGGAAGAACGCATTCTGTTCATATCTTTCTCACATACTTTTTACCGTTGGATCGTCTTGAATTTTTGATATGTTGTAGCTGACATCGAGACGATTCCAACGATATCAAGATCGCCCAGATCGGTCAAGATCTCGCCGTTGGATGTCATCGGGAAGTTCAACCCCCCGCCGGTTATCTCAATCTCCGGTCGTATTCTGTTCATACCCTTCTCACATACTTTTACCGTTGGATCATCCTGAATTTTTGATATGTTGTAGATGACATCGAGACGATTCCAACGATATCAAGATCACTCAAATCGGATGAGATACCACCATTGGATGTTACTCGGAAGTTCTTGCAGATTTTGGGGGGAATGCTTTGGAAAGTAAGTTCACAGACTTTTATTTTCGGATCAGCACGCCCAGTGGTATTGTAACTAGATTTTCCATGTCTAGATGATGAAATCTCGAAAACAAATATACTGAACATTCGTAGATGACTTCGAGATCTTCGATTTGATATATTATGGCGCGAAAATGGACGTCGTTTGCTATGTCAAAAAGGTCCCGAAATTGAGAGCAGAAATCTGGAAATATGCTGATCAGAACCTGAGATGGAATTTTTCTAATTTGACCTTTCACGCTAAATGATTTTCCATTGGTTATTCTAGACTTCGTTTCATAAAGACCTCTTCATGACATTTGTTCATAAGATCTTAATGCATAACATATAAAAAATACAAAAATATTCATGCACGTTTCGTATTTTTAATGCATTTAATGAAATCATGCAATTCTGTTGACGTCCTTGAGTCTGAGTGTTTTTTCTGTGCATGGTCATATTGATTCGTAGTTATCTCGTGTTTAGAGACTTCTTTTGAAACTTCACAAAAAAATGAAAGTTGTTCATTGGGGTCTTGTTTAGTAGACTGGAAAGTTTGGTGCATTAATTTTGAGATTTGAGCGTCCATTTGAGCTTAATCCTAAAGTATGTCTGTTCTGTGAAATTTGTTTGTTTGCTGCTGAGCTCTCATGAAAGACTATTTTCTACACGAAAATGAGTGTCTCTTCAATAAGAATGTAAAACATGAAAGTTGTCAATGACACATTTTCCCATCCACATAAAAAATCTCAGAATTTTTGCATACATTTCATTATTTCTTTTGTATTTTATGGTTACTGCTTTCTCCCTAAGAATGTTCATGCACAGTATGATTTAATTCGTATTTTTGTGTTAATATATTGGAAAATGTAAAAAATGGTCTCAATGAAGTTTAATCAGTACGTGTTAAACTTTCTTTGAGCGTTTGAATTGTCTTAACTCATTGGTGATTGTGCATGTCCGATTGGATAGTTCATTATTTTCATTTGGCTTTCGGCCCGATGCTTTGAAGACTGGAGTATGACCGATGTCCATTCCGGTCCATTTTGTTGTACTCCCGACCTACAAGTCTTGGCGATGGGTGTTTAACCGATGTCCATTCCGGTCCATTTTTGTTGTATTCCCGATCATGTCTCGGGTTTTATTCAATTGGTCTGTAATTATTCACCCGACGAGTTGCGGGTTTTATTTTCACTATCCTTAGGGTAGTTTTACTTTACCTGCTCTCTCTTCATATCTTTGTTTGCTTTGGGTGATTTTGCATTCTTTTATAATACATTCAAAATCTAAAAAAAAAGAATCCTAAAAAAATACCAAAAAAAAAAGTCATTCATTTTGCATAGTATGTAATATAAACATCATGCATATATTGCCATGTCATATCTGCTACATCATGCATATAGCATAGTCCTTGCCACGTCATTACATTTCACATGTCATATAGTTAGATTGTATTTGCATCACATTTAACAAAAGACAATCCGCGAGTCCATCTCCGTTGTTCGAGCCGCGATCCGCAATCTTGATCCACGAGGAAATTCGAGGTCCGAGTTCGATAATCAAATCCGCCAAGTTAGGTAACGATTCTAATCATTTAGAATATTCAAAATTGTGTTGCCTAAATTGATTGATTTGAATTTCGATTATACCTTGTTGGACATATTGCATATCTTTGTAATAAATTGCATATCCAATTTTTGAGATTTTTATTGCACGTTGTAATATTTTCTTTAAAAAATAAAAAAAAGGGTTTGCTTTTATTGCACATTTTCACATCATGTAGATAATTGCACGCGTAATTTATCTTGTAAATATTTAGATTAAACCGCACGCATTGCATATAATTTAGTTCCTTACCTTATCATAAAAAGAAAATAAAAAAAAAATTGCACCTTTGAATCTCAAGTGAAAATTCATCAAAATTGCCAAGTTGAACATTTTCATGAAATTGGTACCGAAAGGGCGCTAGTAGAAATATTAGTGTAACCAAGTCCCCGAACTCATTAATCTCTGGTTCGTAGGAATAAAGTATTTCTCCCGATGCTTTATTTAGGTGTCTAATCAACCTACCCAAAATGATTAGTGGCGACTCCAAGATAAATCCTTCTTTTGATGAAATTGAACCTAAGTCACGATTTGGTAGAACTTGGGAGAGTTCGAGCTAGGCTAGTTAATTCAATTTAATTAACCTGGTAATCCATTAACTTTAAAAATTGGGAAACCAATTTTTTTTAGGTCACGACAGAGGATGTCCACGTTAGCAAGGAAAACAGCACATGAGACTAAGTCTGTTTTATAGACTGTTGTCTCCCAGTTTGGACCAAAGGAAGGATATGCTGGATCAGTGACTACCAGAGCATCTTCACAAAGCTTAGTAACTTTATATACGTCCCTCAGATGGTCCCACCTATGCTGCCTAACAAGTTCACACTCGACTATTGGAACAACATAGTCATAATCTGGAAGTAATTGACCACTGAGATCCAGCCGAAATGCCATCGAGATACACGTATGCGGGTGCTCCCGATTTGAAAGGTTATCACCAGTCCAAACAGGCACGGAATCAAAATGGAACAAGAACGAGACAGACCTCTTTTCCTTCTTGGTGAATTGCTTGAGATACCAGACTCCTCAACCCGATACTTCTCCTCCTCCTCGAGAACTTGTGGCCGCTAGTCTATTGAACCAAATCACCCTCTCAGGAAAAAGGCCATGCCAACCTCGAGACCCCCATGCAACAAAAGTTCGTTCTTCATGGCCATATATTACGTGTTCTGGCCTCAAAGAGGAAGCTGCCAGCACCAACAGATCCAAGGAATGGAAGCCATCTGGCACGTAAGCTTCCTTCAGAAGCAAATCCTTGAGGAGGTCCTATGTAACCGGCTTTGCCTCCAGCATTTTCATCCCGCGGTGTCCTCACTCCTAAGTCTCGAAGAGATCTCTGCCAAAACGTCTAGGTCAGTTTGCATAGAGCTTCCTGTCGCATCAGAAACTTCATTCCTGCCACATCATCATCACAGTCCATACTATAGTATATAACATCATCAGTTGCTTTAGTGTCTGGCCCAGCATATTGACGAAGAACTCGTCTAAAGAGGATAGTCAATCCATCTGGAATAGGTACTACAGAACAAGGACATGCTTTGATCTTGAATAGAGGTCCAGACTCGCTATCATCTAGTCACATCACAACAACAAAAAAAATATTGAACCAGTAATCTTATCATGCCCGCAGGACCTGTAACTTGAGCAGTTTCGACCGCGAGACGTCGTCCATTCGGAGGCTACAAATCGCGGTTCCGACGAAGTTCGCATAGGGTTCGATTGTGCTTGACCAAAAGGCTCCGATGGTTTAGCCAGACCCCTCCTTTGCTTGAAGATCACTTCTTCGAGCTGCCCGGCGTGATGAACCTCGCCTTCTTCCTCGGTCGTCTTCTTCTCATTCCTCCTGGTTTTAAGCGTCACCGAGAATGCAGCTAGAGAATGAATGGCTCTCTCACACATGCATGTCCATCGCCGACACTGAGAATTAGGTCTTCCACCAGAAAGGGTCGCTCGAAATCGATGGTGGGTTGTGGTGAATGAAAGCCAGGAGTTCGTGAAGATGGGAAAGGCTCCTCAGTCTCGGCATCTAGGGTGTCGCGCTTAGCCCCATCCGGACCCACTTCAACCTCATGGCATGGCCAGCGACCCTTGCATAAACTGGGAAAGTACACCAGTTAAGTTGTTCTGGCTGACGTTGAAGTGAACCGAACATGGAATCTACAACCCAATTACTCGGCAACTGATGCATGCATGTGGTAGATAAACGTAAGGCAGTCCAACCAGTGCTTCCACGTAAACTTCAGCACTAATTCTGTGAAATGAGTCCCATGGCCCACCGTTTTCTCCATCGACACTTAGTCGTGTCCGAGAACCAGGTGATCTCGGTGCTGAGATATGGATGTCCGACGAGAGGTGCGTCAACTAGTTGGATCGACAAAGACGCTCCTCGGTGATTACATGTCGTTTGGTAGCATTCTCGTCTTTCAGGTTGAGCTGATGGAGAAGATCACATAGCATCAACAGCCGAGCGAGAGAGCTCGGGAGAATCTGTTGACAGTGTACTGGAGGAAACTGCGATCGCTTCCAGCCGAACTCGCGGATGGCCTGGCCAATGATCTCCTCGGCGCAACTGTTGGGGTAAACCTTGGCGTTGTCGAAGAAGTTGACGCCGTGGCCGCGGCAGTACTAGACGAGGGACTTAACCTCCTTCACGTCGAGTTGGTCCCGCGCGTCGAGTGTCTTGAGGAATATATTCTCTACGGTGGTCAACCTGTCACACCGTCTGCTTCGTATGTGCATGGACGTAGAGAGATGACCTTGAGCTGAATCCATAGCTCAGGGCAAAGGCAAAGACGAAGATGAAGGAAGGAAGGATCGCCCTTGCACCCTTCCAAGGCGATTACTGTGATAAGGTATACTCAAGCTCAACGTTCATTCTATCGTGGAGCCGTGCGATAGAGAACTTGCAGCTACCCCTCTGCTGGAAGTTGTCGCGGCCACCTCCCTAAGCCTCCATCTAGCTTCCTTGATGATGATGGTGAGTTTGGTGATGAAGACCAAGATCCTCCACCATGAGTTCCAAACTCGAACGTACGACACGCTCGCTTGAAAGTGATTTCTCCTGGAAAATGGAAGCGGGGGAGGAGAGTGCATATTGGAGCCACCTAAATTTTGTCAACCAACGTAGCATGCCCCCCAGCTAAACCCGACCAATCAAGTGACACAAGCTCCCCACGTAAAACACATTCTCCTAGTTTTTGAACGCACAAAGAGACGTCCCAATCTCACACTCAGAACGGCAAAACTCAAAGTCTCGCATGGAGACAAAAGTTCTCAGGAGTAGAGGTCAGAGACTTCAGTGGTTGACTCACTATTAACACTCCTCAGAGCTAGAAAATCTTTCATAGAAACTCCCTCGAGATCATTTCTTGTGCTTCCTTCTCGTATAGCAAGGCGTCCCCTAAGTTCACCAGATCACATTTCAACCATTTAATTTTACTTGGTAGGGTCATCCTCTAATTATTTCGGATGCCCCAATGAAAAATCCTTCCTTGGTGCAATCCCCATGCCTTTCTTCAAATACCAAACAAGAGGCCGAGCGCAAGATGAACGTTGCGTACGCAAAATCCAAAAACCATGCATCTACCTTTCTTGTATTTTGGATTTTGCGTACGCAACGTCAGTTCACCGACGTGAGAAGGGACAGCAACGCCACGTTGAACTTCAGTTCGCCAGGCATCGTCCTCATTGCCCTTGAACCAAAGTCCCCAAAGAAATGGAAGGCGGTGTTATTGGCCTAGAGGGAGAACGTCGTGTGTTCCCGCTATGAAAGCCAATGAATTGACGTGGAGAATTTTTATTGTGGAAAATGCTGTCGTGACCTAAAATTCATTTTTTAGGTTAATAGATTACCAGATTAATTGATTAAATTAACTAACCTAGTTCGAGCTCTCCCAAGCTCTACCAAATCGCGACTTTGGTTTTTTGTTCAAATGGTTTTAAAATTTGGAGTCGCCACTAATCATTTTTGGTAGGTTAATTAGAAACCTAAGTAAATTAGCGGGAGAACTAAATTACTTCTACGAACCAGAGATTATGAGTTCGGGGACTTGGTTACACTAGTTAATTAAAACTAATGCCCTTTCGGTACCTTAATTTCATGGATATCCTAATTTGGCAACTCGGGCTTGGTTTATTCCTAAGTCTCTTGTGGAGTGTTCTCTTTTTGTATTTTCACTTTTTTAAATAGAATATACGTGAGTGACATTTTTTTGGCATTTTCAAAATATTAAGTATTTTCCTGAAGCCGAACGATGGAGTGAGTTAACGACTTCTGTACAATGCTATGAGCTACTCATTTTGGGGTTTAGTGATTCAAAAATTAAATTACAGGAAGTAAATGACAATAAATAAAGACCACCAATGGATAGCTCAGCCTTGGCTTGGCCCTCTCCTTTGGGGTTTAAGGTGTAGGAATTTAAATTGCAGAAATTTAAAATGACCTTTAGTGAGCGGGCTCTGCCCTTCACATTCTGGGGTTTAAATTCTTTAAAATAAAACGAATTGATTTGACAATTCGGGCCGAAATCCATCGACGGATCAATTGAAAATTTAATGGGCACTCAAGAGCTCGTCAACGCCAATTTTACACCTCCATGGGATTTACCGTTGACTTGGAGTTGTCATTTGCCTGACATAAAAATATGGAGAAATGGAGTGATGGAGCAAATATGATTTAATTCACATTAAAAATTATAACAATGAAAGAGGCACTTAGCTTCAATGGAATTATGAGAAGTGCTTGATTGATATAATTGGTTCATGCCCGAAATCAAATATGGGGAAATAGGAGAAGAGTAGAAAATTTGAGCTAATTTATACTAAAAAATCAAAGAGAGTAGAGGGACACTTAGCTTCAAATCTGGGATGAATTCTTGATTTATGTTGATCGATAAAGAAATTGATGATGATAACCCTCTAATTTTAAACTCCCATCATCTTCAAAATTCTCTATCTCTTTTTGGTATTTTCTTTCTCTCAAATTTTTCTTCAATCTCTCAAAACCCTCTTAAACATCCAAAATTTTCTCTCCAAAAAATTCCCCCTCTGAAACTCACTTCTTCTTTCTTTTATAATCCACTCATCTATCTCCCATTCTAATTTTTTCACTAACTCTATCTCCCATTCTAATTTCTTCACTAACTCTTCTTCATTTTCATCTTCCCTTCTCCATCTCTATCTCACATTCTAATCTCTCTACTAACTCTTCTTCATCTTCATCTTCCATTCTCCATATTTATCTCCAATTCTAATTTCTCCACTAACTCTTCTTCATCTCCATCTTCCCTTCTCTATTCTTATCTTATTTTCTCCATCCATTCTTCTTCATCTTCTTTTCTCCATCTTCCATTCTCCATCCATTCTTCTCCATCTTCTCTTCTCCATCCATTCTTCTCCATCTTCTCTTCTCCATCTCATCTTCTCCATCTTCCCTTCTCTATTCTAATTTCTCTACTAACTCTTCTTTTTGTTATTTGCAAAATAATCCTTCAAGAGTTAGGTATTTGCACTCTAGTCCATGAATTTTAATTATTTACAATTTAGTCCCTGAAAAAATATTTCTTTAAGTCCAAATCTCCTCACAATTTTTGACACAATTCACCGCATATCAAATTTAAGCTCATTTCTTGTTACTGAAAATAATGTAAAATTTAATTAAAGTCCTTTTTGTAAAATTGAGTCATTCTGGGTATAATTGTGCCAAGATGAAAATTTAGAATATTAGAGAACAATGTCACGACTCCAGAAATACCAAAATCGAAAATTACGGATTTTCTACAATTTTTACAATTAATCTAAAAATGGGATTAACAAGGTAACACCCGATTCAAAAATAATTTAATTTTTTTTGCAGATTTTCTTTGGCCAAAATGAAAAGAAACTTAAAATAAAAATTTTAACTATTTATTCATATTTTTGTGGCTTCAAATGCCATTTTATTTATTAAATATTTTCCTAATTTACTAAAAATATTAAAAAATGCAAAAAATATTAAAACTTATTTTTTGGTCAAAATTGGTTCCCTAGGCTTGGCCAAGGTCCCCAAAGTTGATTTTTCAATTTTATGAATTTTTATGGATTTTCTATTAATTTTCGAAAATAAAAATACCGAAAAATACTGAAAATATGGAAAATAATTTTTTGGTCAAAATTGATTCCCTAGGCTTGGCCAAGGTCCCCAAAATTGATTTTTTAATTTTATGAATTTTGATGGACTTTATATTAACTTTAAAAGAGAAAAGATCACTAAAAATCAGGTGTCAACAGCTGCCCCTCTTTGAAAGGAAGCTCGGTAGAGGTTCATTTCAAAGACAAGATGACACCTAAATCCTAATCGACTCAACACACAAGAAAATAAAAAGAGCCGTGACATTTAATCTCCAATACCCCTCTTTGCATGTTTCGATCCAGATCTGATTTGAGGAGACTCCGATGGAGGGAAAGAGAGACACAGAGGTGAGTTTACCTGGCACTTACCTGCCCCTTGTATGGCTGTTGCCTGACATGAATGCTCTACTGAAAATGGAATGAGAACCTAAGGATTCGTTATAAGAAAACCTTAGGGTGGTTGATCTTGGACCCGTATGGTAGGTCACCCCATGGTAGATTCCTAGTGAAAGGATTCTACTGATTGATTAAGATTTGACTCGTATGGTAAATCGTCCCATGGTAGATTCCTGGTGAAGGGATTCTACTGATTTAAAATTGGATTAAGATTTGGACCCGTATGGTGGGTCACCCCATGGTAGATTCCTAATGAAATGACTCTACTGATTAAAATTTGACCCGTATGGTGGGTCACCCCATGGAAATGCCTGTAAGAAGGACTTTGTGCCTATAGAAAGGACTTAATGCCTGTAGAAAGGACTTTAAGTGCATGTAGAAAGGACTTGGTGCCTGTAAGAAGGACTTTTGTGCCTGTAAGAAGGACTTTTGTGTGCCTGTAGAAAGGACTTTTGTTTGCTTGTAGAAAGGATTTTGGTTGCCTATAAAAAGGACTTTAGTTGCCTGTAGAAAGGACTTTGGGCTGCCTGTAAAAAGGATTTTGGTTTGTCTATAGAAAGGACTTGGTGCCTGTAAGAAAAACTTTTGTTTGCTTGTAGAAAGGACTTTGGGTGCCTGTAAGAAGGACTTTGGTTGCCTGTAGAAAGGACTTTTGGTACATGTAGAAAGGACTTCGGGTGCATGTAAGTAAGACTTTGGCGTTTGTAAGAAGGACTTGGTGCATGTAGGAAGGACTTTGGTGCCTGTAAGAAGGACTTGGTGCCTGTAGGAAGGACTTTAGTGTGCTTGTAGAAAGGACTTTGGGGTGCCTGTAGAAAGACTTGGACAATTCTGAGGGCTTTTGAATCTACTTGAAAATGGTGTTTTTCCCCAATATTATTCAGTATTTACACAAAAACCCCAAAATTTCAGTTTGATCCGAGGGACTATATTGCCATTTCCAAAGTCTTAATGGCCTTTTTTGAAACAATTGACGCCACCATTGGATTCAGGAGGTCAAAATCTAGGGGGTGACGTCGCCCTATTTTCAATTCAGTCCCTAGACAATTTTTAATTTCATTTTTAGCGATTTTAGGGACTAATCGAAAAAATCAGAAATTGCATTTTGGTCCTTTTTAGCGAAATTGGACAATTCTGAGGGCTTTTGGGCTCGATTTTAATTTTGAAAAATAGAGGAGGACGACACGACTCTAAAAATGTAAAAATGGAAAATTAAAAAGCTAAAACGGAATTTCTAGAAGTATTTACATAATCTAAAGAATGAAATTAACAAAGAAACCCTAGGTTCCAGACTTAATTTTTCAAACTTTATTCATTCAAAATGAAGAGGAAGTCAAATAAAAAAATATTGACTATTTTTTGGTAATTTTCTGACTTCAAATGCTATTTTTTTATTAATTGTTTTTTTATTATTTTCCTAATTTCTGAAAATATTAAAAATACAAAAAATAAGGAAAATTATTTTTTGCCCAAAATTCGTTCTCTAGGCTAGGCTAAGGTCTCCAAAGTTGACTTTTCAATTTTCTCACTTTTTATTTATTTTTTATGAATTTTTGAAAATAAAGTCGAGAAAAATATGAAAAATAAGGAAAATTATTTTTTTGCTCAAAATTGGTTCCCTAGACCAAACCAAGGTCCCCAAAGTTGATTTTTCAATTTTATGACTTTTTATTTATTTTTTATGAATTTTTGAAAATAAAGTGGAGAAAAATATGAAAAATAAGGAAAATTATTTTTTGCTCAAAATTGGTTCCCTAGGCCAAAACCAAGGTCCCCAAAGTTGATTTTTCAATTTTATGACTTTTTATTTATTTTCTTATAAATTTTTGAAAATAAAATTGGCCAAAAATCAAGTGTCAACAGATCTCCCCCCTCCGTTCCAGAAAATGGACCTCTTCATGATATATATATATATATATATATATATATATATATATATATATTTCATCCCCGAAAATCCCATTCATCAAAGTAGTCGCCCCCCTGATTGGGTGTGTTTTTTTTTTCTTTTCACCGAATGAGACCTCCAACTTTTCTTTGTCCTTACGTTCCTCTCTTTTTAAATTACCAAAAGTCTTCTCACTAAAAATCGTCCACTAGCCATTGTCTTTCTTGTCTTGTAGCTTTGCCAGCCTCCTTTCCTTTCCCGCGGAATGGCTTCCCTTTCTATGATTTCTTTCGTCCCTTCTCCCCCTTCAAGGAATTAAGTGGTCAATTTTTTAAGAGCCATCCTCCCCACGTTCCTGGCTTTTTGTTGTTTTCGGTTCAAAAGAGAATTGAGTGGATTCCCCTTTTTCTCCACTCCTTCATAATCTTTATCTCCCAAATCGTCTTTTAGCTACCGTTCTTCCTCGTTGCTCGCATGTAGGATTTGCCAGTGGCCTCCACGAAAGATCAGTCATTGAAGAATTTTAGATATGAAGCAGCAAGTCTTCTACCCGACGGTCTTAGTATTGCATCATTACCCATGTGTGACTCTAGCAACCTCTTCATCTGATATGCTTCCATAGATTGTTCAAATTGAGGATCTGTTTCATCGCTGGTCCACGAAAGCAAAATCACACTAGGTTTCATAAAACAGTACATTTATTAATATGGCCATTTGTATCATCATCGCCATATAATCCATGAGCTTTGCATGGCACAAGCCATGTGACAATTCTTGTTTCGAGTCACTATTTCTGTTCTTTGCGCTTTTGCTCCGCATTGGTGATGGGATTCTCCTTTCTCCATCGGTCTTCATTGGCTGGTGGTTTTGATTTTCATGGGTAGCCCCAGAAAAATTTCAATTTCAATTTTGGTAAATTGAGGGCTAAATTGAGAACAAGAATCCTCATTAAACCCTCTTTTTCCAGAATTGAGAAATTTCGGACACCATTGGGCTGAAAAATTTTGGATATTTAGAAAACAATGTCACGACTCTAGAAATGCAAAAAATCGAAAATTATGAAGCTAAAATGAATTTTAATTTAATTTTTTTTTCAATTAATCTGAAGACGAGATTAACAAAGTAATTCCCGATTCCATATTAATTTTTTTTTAGAGATTCTCTTTGGCCAAAATGAAGAGAAAATTAAAATAAAAACACCAACTATTTGTTTCATATTTTTGCGGTTTCAAATGCAATTTTATTTTCAAATATTTTCCTAATTTCTGAAAAATATTAAAAAATACCAAAAATATGAAAATTTATTTTTTGTTCAATAATGGTTGCTTAGGCTTGGCTAAGGCTTCCAAAATTGATTTTGCAATTTTCTCATTTTTTTTCTTGATTTTTTATGAATTTTTTAAATAAAAATACCGAAAAATACTGAAAATATGAAAAATCATTTTTTGGTCAAAATTGGTTCCCTAGGCTCGGCCAAGGTCTCCAAAGTTAATTTTTTCAATTTTATGAATTTTTGTGGATTTTGTATGAATTTAAAAAGGGAAAAGATAATTAAAAATCAGGTGTCAACAGCGCTCAATGCAAGACAGTCGGGCGGCCAACGCGTGGACAATGCAAGATGATCCAGATGAGCGGTCCACATACGACGCTCGACAAACCGTCGAACGGTGCATGAGTGATTCGTGCATGTGTACGCATCGTGCAGCGAGAGCCCGGCACCCGATGCGCGCGTGCTGTCGGGGACAGCAAGGCATGGGTGGTGCGGCCAATCATAATGGCAGACAAAGTGGCTGGGGACTCCTAAGAATTCGAATTAAAGTGCCCAGAATTCAAATAAGTCATCATTACCATGTGAAATGACCAAAAAGGCTATGAGGCCTCTTGTGTAAATAGGGGCATGAGACCCTTGTAATCTCAGATCTGAATCTTTCATAAATCAGAAAAGAACTCTGGTTCACCCACTCTCTTGTTTTCCCTCCTGTTCGTGAGTGAAGTTTGAGTGAGTGCGGGTGCGAGTGATTGATAAGGCTGACTTGGGGACGTATTCCCGAGTGCCGCATGAGTGTTGGGAATGCTAGATAAACCGGCCCATGACACAAGCATGTAGCATATCCTCTAATCTTTGATTAACTCTTTCTGTTTGTCTATCTGTCTAAGGATGAAAAAAAGTGCTAAACTGCAATTTAGTTCCCAATGTCTCTCACAAGTCGTGCAAAAAATGCTATGTAAACTTCAAATCTCGATCCGACATGATAATCACAGGAGCACCATGAAGTCGTACAATATGCCTGACATATAGCTTAGTGTACTTTTCCATTGAGTAATCTATCCTTATCGCCAAAAATTGAGCTGATTTAGTTAGGCAATCGACTATTTCCACCCTAATCTTTCCAAAATGACGATTTTACCCCTTATTAGTAAATTGTCTTGGAAAATTCTGAAAACTTCAGAAAAATCTCAGAAATTAGAAAATGGGTCATTTCGACTGACCAATCCTATTTTCGGTGAATTTCCACCCCGATCTTTCCAAAATGATGATTTTACCCCTTATGGGTAAATTGTCTCGGAAAATTCTGAAAAATTCTGAAAAATCTTAAAAATTAGGAGACGGGCCATTTTCGACTGGCCAATCCTATTTTTGATGAATTCCCTTCATGATTTTTTCGAAATGACGATTTTGCCCCTTTATGGGCAAATTGTTTCGAAAAATTTTGAAAAATCCTCAAAATTGTAGAAAAATGGGAAATGGTCAATTTTGACTGGTCAGACCCATATTCTGTGAATTTGACTCCCATTTCTTCATGAAATTACCGTTTTAACCCTCATGGGCAAATTGTCTCTGAAAATTTCGAAAAGATTCTCTGAATTGTGGAAAATAAGGAATGACCACATTCAACTAGTTTGACCTATTTTCACTTCCCAAGCGTTGAAAAATAGTCATTTTGCCCTTCTGATCAGTTTGATCTAAATCTTTCTGAGTTACCCCAAATGATTTTTCATGAAACTGGTACCGAAAGGGCGTTAAAATAATCTTATGTAACCAAGTCCCCAAACTCATAATCTCTAGTTCGCAGGAATAAAGTATTTCTCTCGATACTTTATTTAGGTTTCTAATCAATCTACCAAGAACGATTAGTGGCAACTCCAAATCTTAAAATCATTTAAATAAAAAACCAAAGTTGCGATTCGGTAGGGCTTAGGAGGGTCCGCGTTAGGTTAGTTAATCTAATTAACCTGATAATCCGTTCACCCGATTGAAAAATTATTTTTAGGGTCGTTACATCGAGTCAACAGGACCAATTCCCGACGGTTATGCATTCTCATCAGTCATCCTTATACTCTACACACAATTGTTTCCTCCAATTAGTAACAAGTAAACTTGTCATTGAATTCAAATAAGTAACATAAATGTTACTGATACCTAAGTCAATAGCTATAGCAATCACACGCACAGTCACCCTAGACCTTAAAACTTTAGTGCACCTTATCACTCCAGGTAAACCTATCTCTAATACCATGTCTATGGTGGCTGCAACCGCATTTCGCATTAGAACTTTGACATCCTAGGCTCACTACATATACTATCCACTTGACGAATAATTTAAATAAGACAACAAGCAGATAGATGAAAGCAAAACACTTTATTTATTTATGATCGACAAATGTCAGGTTCTTTTTATATCCTACTGAGAGGATAGTTGGTGGCATCAAAAAGTCGCCAAAAGCCCTACCCGATATACCAAAAAGGAACTAAATCCCAACAAAAGTCTCCCACATCTGACTTGACTACCATCTCTACTCTCATGACGGCCCATGCTCTCCTCGCTACTCTAATGACTCTACGTGGGCCCCTATGGCACCACGCAACCAAAAGGTAATGGGCTTATGAGCCCAAGGTCTCCCTTTAGGATTCCGTAAATAGACATGAAACGATGGAGTGTGGGTTCCATATCTAACTCTCCGTTGATCCATAAACAACAAACTATCCGTATGAACTATAAGTGAGGAAGCTCCGGAATCTCATGCGGTGACACCTCCTAGGTAAAATGGAATGGTGCACCGTGTAACAGGGTGGGTAGGCTTACCATATTATTTATCTATAAGAAAAATTCAACAATAAAAGAGTGAGATAAAAATATCAGCGAGTCAATTTTCTAATTCATCGACTAAGGTAACTAATGGGAATCAAACAACAGCAAATATGATATGTACTAGGACATTCACAAATCCCTAGTTTAGGACAACCTAAGCCTACTATGAATATTACGATATCAATACCTCTCAACAATAATTACGATGGTTCCCAAGTTTTGGAGTCATATCTAAGGCACAACAAAAACATCACATTCCTTAGAATCAAGTACTAACGATCTCATCTCGTTTCGCCTCAGCGACCGGTTCAGGTCATACAGTAGGACCACCCAGATCACACAGCAAGATCTTCCCATAATCTTGATAGGGCATAAGGATACCGAATGTATGGTTCGAATAGATCCTCAACATAGACTACGTTCGCGTTATGTCATTGTCGCATTCTTTTATTGTATTAGTTATTCGGTCCATAAACTCGACATGGCCTGCGAACACAATTATTGACAATGGCATAACTATTGACACTTAAATTTTTTTATTTCTCATTTAGTCATTTATTTCATAAAAAATTAGAGACTAACTTTAGTCTCTAACCAAAAATATTTAAATCATTTTAGTGTAGTTTCATGTACAATAGTTTAATTTCCTCCATGCATTGCATATTTATTTTTTCTGCATTGCATTTTGCGTCGATGCATGGTGCAATGTCTTGTGAAGGAGGCATTTGTTCTCTTTGCTTAAGCTCGAGCCTTTCCTTTTGAGCATCGAGTCGGCACTCTCAGACCTAATTCACGCTCCGTTCATATCATCAAGACATGCCCTAAATATCAGTGGTGCGTTTCGATTTTTCTTGGCTAGATGGAGACTACCATTAGGAAACTCTCGAGAATTTGAGGATTCCTTGATGTTTCGTGGGTAACTGTTTTGTCGAATTGATGGTAAAACAAGTGGAGAAGAATGTGATGCTTCCATCGACGCTTTCAATAAGCCAGGAAGTGAAAAGTTTGTATTCTTATTGTCCACAAGAGCTGTGGTCTTGGTATTAATCTCACTATTATAGATGTTGTCATTATCTAGGATAGTAACTGGAATCCACGGTCAATTTGTAAGCAGAGGATCGTGCGCACATAATTGGTCAGAAAAAGAAAATTCATGTGCTTAGATTTTGCACAGAATACACTATTGAGGAGAAAGTGATTGAGAGGACCTACAAAAAGCTTGCCCTTGATGCCTGGATGATTCAGCAAGGACGAGTAGCTGAGCAAGGGAGGAATGATGATCTGAGCACCAAAAGAAAAGAAAGAAAAAAAACGTGGAAGGAAAAGTGGCGGACAAAAGAGAAAAGGAGTTGATATAGGGTTTCATGCAACACGAAAGAGAGTCTTTCGGAAGCACTGAAAGAAGACGCACTGAGGAGCACTATAGAGGACGATGATGAAAAAAAGAAAAAAAGGAAGAAAAAGTGGAAGTGCTTTGCCTTATGTCTGGTCTCCAATAGCTCCTCAATGACAGATCGCAGCAAAAGTGCTGTTTGGACGTGCTTCTAGAGCGGGGGAGCCCAAGGAGTGGGAGCCCCAATGGGCCAAATCTAAAGTGGGCATCTGTATTAGATGATGCTATTTTTATCACGACAAAATGAGAGGATCCTTGAAAAAAAAAAGGAGATGGAGAAAAAAAGCTCACATGAACCCGAAGTGTGGGAGGTGACAAACAGCCACCAATTCTCAAATAATGTACACAAGGATCTCAACGAATAATAAGGGGAAGCACAACATTGGGTGTCAGGGCTGGCTATTGGCAAGGATTGTTTTGCAGATGCGTGGTACCATCACGCCTGGCCATAAGTGGGATTTAATGGTCGATTTGTTCTTCTACAGAGAACCTGAGCAAGCGAAGCAACAGGAGGAAGATGAAGGTATTGTTGCAGGTGATTATGGGATCACTGATTACGCTACTAGACAAGCTATGCCTGACCAATGGACTTCTCAAATCCCTGATTCTCAGTGGGCTAGTGAAGTAGCTGCCCTGCCCATGCCTACAGTCCAACCAAGTGGCTGGGATTAGCAACTTTGCATCAACGAGTAGATGCTCTTCACCAACTACATCACTTAGTTCATTCTGCTCGAGTCTCATCGTCTCTCCAACTAACGCATATCTACCTCAAATCTGCTATAACAACTCAGATATCTTGTTTTGCTATGAAGGCAAAAGAAATTGACCATGTCTTGCTCCATTAACGTCTATAGATTTGGGGCGTCTTGCTTCAGTAGTTTTCATCATCTTGAATGGTACTGGGAACCTTGTAGTGGCTTTTAATGATCGAGAAGGCCTCAATTCTGATACAAAGAGTCTTGTCACGAATAACTACAAGTCCTTAAGGCTACATATGATGAGAAGGCTCGCTTTGACTTCAACTTAAACTTCAATGACTAAGGTGGTTAATGTGGATGACTATAGAGGTAAAAGCGGACGGAGGAGATGACTTAGAGGCTTTTAAGAAAGCATGGAATATGGCTTGTTCTTCAAAGAGAGCTATTTTGGAAGTCCCCAAGAATAGAACCATTCATCTTAAGCCCATGACTTTCTCTGGTCCTTGTAAATCCGATCTTACATTTAAGGTATATAGGACAATCAAAGCTTAAGTTCGCCCGTCAAACTACGACAGGGATAAAAGACACTGGCTTGTGTTTGATAACCTAACAGACTTCAGAATGGAAGGCGGTGGCTTCATCAACGGAAACAGCAGGAAATGTGGGTGTGCGAGAGGTACTTCAAGGGTTACGCAATTCAATTAGATTACAAGGCGCATCTCAAGACTTGTGAAACGAGAAGGACAAAGGATACGCGTTGTACTTCTGGATGACGAGGCCTATCTTCCCATCCATTTCGCTTGCATGATGGACCATGTGAAGATCGTGGAGGAGCTAAAGCAACGTGCTGGTTTTTGCAACAAGCCCAGAGCTAAGTGCTCCTTTTATTTATTTATTTATTTATTTTAGATGCAAATTAATACAGATATTCTACACTCACGTTCACTATATTTTATGTTGGGTAGCAGCAGCTCCATATCAACGGTGAATCCTACGGAGGTGTAAAATTAGCCTGGATGAGCTCCTAAGCGCTTATAACTCCTTAGCTAATCTGCCTTCGAGCTTTAGCTCAAATTGTCGAATTAATTTGTCATATCTTTATTTTAAAAGATCCAAATCCCGGAATGGGAAGGTCGGGCTACCTGTTGGGCATTTTTTATTTAGTGCCTTTACTTTCTGCAGTTTAATTTCTGCGTCACCAAACTTTAGAATGGGAAGGTTGAGCCATCCATTGGAGGTATTTTATTTACTGCCTTTACTTTCTGCAGTTTAATTTCTACACCATCAAACCCCATAATGGGTAGGCCTAACCACCCATTAGAGGTTCTTTACTTACTGCCTTTACTTTCTGTAATTTAATTTATGTACCATCAAACCTCAGAATTGAAAGACCAAGCCACCCATTGGAGGTTCTATATTTACTACTTTCTGTACTCTACTTTCTGCAGTTTAATTTTTGCACCATTAAACCCCAGAATGGGTAGGTCAAGCCACCTACTGGAGGTCGTAATATTGTACAAAAGTCGTTAGCTCACTCCCTCTTTCGGCTTCCAATTTTTAACGCTTATCTTCATATACTGCTGCTTATATCATATCTTCTAATATTGCGTTTATATTTAGAATATTTTGCATCGTCTATCTTATTTTAATTCGAAAATATCAAAAAATATCATTCATGTGCATTTCATATAGTATAGCTCATGCATACTTTACTATGCCGCATTCGTATTCGTATTATCATTGATTCATACATATTCATGCAAAAAAAAATTCAAAAGAAAAATTTCAAAGACTAGGAAACGGGCCATTTTAACTGCCCAATTCTATATTTTATGATTTCGCTTCCTAATCTTTTCAAAATGACGATTTTGTCCCTTATAGGTAAATTGTCTTGAAAAATTCTAAAAAATTCAGAAAAATCCCAAAAACTAGGAAATGAGCCATTTCGACTGGTCAATCCTATTTTTTATGATTTATTCACGTGTCGCATCCGTATGTCCGTACTCACATGTCATGTACGGATGTCCACGTATATATGATTCACGTACACATGTTACATACGCATGTCCATGTACGCATATCACGTTCACATGTTCATGTACGTATGTCGCATTTGCATATCGTATTTGTGTGTTTTCGTATCCGCATGTCGTATTCGTACGTCTTCGTATCCATATAATCTTATTCGTATGTCTTCGTATCTGCCTGTCTGTATTCATATACCTACATACACATGTCCACGTACGTATGTCACATCTACATGTCCGCGTTCGTATGTCGTATTCGTGTTCATATGTCGCATCCACATGTCTGCGTTCGCGTGCTGTATTTGTATATCCATGTTCGTATGCCGTATTTATGTGTCCACGTTCGCATGTGACGTACGTTCACGTTTGCCTGTCATATTTCTATATCCATGCTCGCATGTCATCATTGCATGTCCACGTTCGCATGTATACGTTCACGTGACTATATTTGCCTATTCACATTTTGCTTATCTATGCATCCATTACCATCCATGCATTCAATCAAAAAAGTGAAAATACAAAAAGAGCCTTAGGAGTAAACCAAGCATAAGTTGACAAAATTAAGATATATATGAAATTAAGGTACCGAAAGAGCATTAGTTTTATAATTAACTAGTGTAACCAATTCCCCGAACTTATAATTTCTGGTTCGTAGAAGTAATTTTGTTCTCCTGCTGATTTACTTAGGTTTTTAATTGACCTGCCAAAAAATGATTAGTGGCGACTCCAAATTCTAAAATCATTTGAACAAAAACCAAAGTTGCGATTCGGTAGGACTTGGGAGGGTCTGTATTAGGTTAGTCAATCCAATCAACCTGATAATCCGTTAACCTGGGAATTTCACCAACAATCGAATTTTTCGGGTCACGACAGTAACTGCACACATGAAATGTCCATTTATGACGTCTATGGCTTTATCTTTGCTTGCTTTCTAGTTATTTCCGTTCACAGGAAAGTATTTTTCTCCAACACGAAATGTATTTAGATTGGCTATGTATAATCTAAACGTAGCTTTCTAATATCATGGGGTT
This sequence comes from Psidium guajava, assembly GCA_016432845.1. Classification (NCBI taxonomy): domain Eukaryota; kingdom Viridiplantae; phylum Streptophyta; class Magnoliopsida; order Myrtales; family Myrtaceae; genus Psidium; species Psidium guajava. Next base: position 40,317,378 of record CM028228.1, read on the forward strand.
AACCTTAGCCTCCCACCTAAGCTATCCAACACATGAAGTAGGAATGTAAACCAGCTCTTTTGCCCACAATTGATAACTTTCTCCATAGAATTCTAATGCCATTGCAAATCTACTCAACCCATTCCACCATCCCTTCATAAGAGCCAAGGTCACAAATTCAACGGCGCTAGTTCCCCTTTCCTACAATCGAAACCCATTTTCTTGAGTCACTCTGTTTTCCTAAGCTTACGCCTTAACTAGCACTCCAAACGCCACTTCTTCGGGCACCCAAAATTTACTACCTCGCTTAAACTTTAGAACAAAAGCTGTCGAAACTATCATCGTCGCCTAACATTGCATAATTTGACGAGTGGATTAGATGAGCATTGGTAACACTGCGACAAGGACGCGGCGACCTCCATTTCCCTCCCCTCTTTCTCTTTTCTTCTCGGTCGATATGCTTCAGCTCGTTAGCGCATCTACACGACCCACGATTGAGTTATTGAGTACCAAAAAACATCTCCCCGTGACTAGTACACAACATGCATGTACTTTGTTTTACTCGAAAGTTTCTAGACCTCTCGAGGCCGAATTACATAGAAATTTACTCCGACCATTTATTGTCCCGACTCACATTAGAAGAATTAGCCCACAAACAAGGAAAAAGACTCACCTCAGTTCTTATCGCGCAGCTAGCTTTAGGTTTATCGGGTGAGTATCTTAATGGGCGTCGACCAGTTTCCTTGAGCGAGGAAAATGGAGGATGCGAGAGGATGTCTTGTCTTCTATTCTCAGTGTGATGTCCACGAGAAAGAGGAAATACAAAAATCGGATGGGCTGTTTTTATAGAGTTCTGCTTCCTCTGCTTTGTGGATTCCACCAACTAGGCAGCTACAAGCAAAAGAGGTCCATATTTTAGACTAATTTTTAAGACAGAAGGGCTTCAACTAGTTTGATAAAAAGGTCCATTATGTATCAATTACGGCTTGGAATTGTGTTGGGCCAGGCGCGGACACAAAAGAAGCATATCCTCTCGTTGGGCTGGGTTCACATCACGGTGGGGCCAAACCCCTCATGCTAGCTCATTGTCTCCATTCCTCAATTGAATAGGGCCACAATTTTCGTGACGAATCCAGTAAACGATCGATGGTTGAAGGTTGGGCCTACAGAGGAAATGTCTTCGGGCCTCTACTCCACCAACTTGCAACCGAATTGGGCTGGGCCAACAATTTTATTTTCGAATAGACTCGGCTCAACTGCCATCTCTCGGTCCCCACCTGTTTATACGATCCATCGCGTGTGGCAACTTCGTCCAATTTGGGTCCCAATTCATTCCGCCCAAGCCAGCTTTCTAATCCATGTTGTCCATTTCTCGAGAATTTAGAACTATTAAAGTGGCCGGGCAAAAATTCCTATTTGGAAAGTACATGCTTTTTAGTAGACTATAGACTACCCCATAAAGAGCTCTGGTGTTGTGCTGGTCACCACGGTTATTTTCCGAGCATAGCTCTATTAAAGGATATCAGGTCTCTAAATCTCATTCCTCCTTCGTCTTTTTCTCTTTTTTTTAGAGCCTCCCATCTTTTGTCAGTGAAGCCCTGCTTTGACTTGCAATTTTTCCACCATAAAGCAGTGATCCTCCTCTCAATAGATCTGCAGATTGGTACTGGAATCTTACATATGGACATCGCATTTTTAAGGGAGGGCCTGGATCACTGATTTGATCAGGATTTCCTTTTCCAACCTTCGATATGGTATTTTTCTATTTATAGCAGAACAGAGAGGATAAAGCACTCCCAAATTGGAACTTCGAAAATCTGCTCGGAAAGATTTTTGATTCTCCAATTTCAAGGGCTCGATTGTCGACGGGAATTCAGAGTTTCTTCCTACCCATCGCCCCCAAATTCGAGATCAGCTCCCTCTCTCTCTCTCTCTCTCTGTGGCTACGCGACTGGAAGTAGCGGCGGGTTCTCGGGCTCTGCGTTCGTTTCGCTTCGATCCCGAGAGCGTCCCTCTGGATTTCTTGGGGATTCTGGTCGGTTCCTGAGGGCGTTGGCGCCGGAGGATGCGACGGCGAGCGACGAATTCGGTTTGCTGTCCGTCGATTCTGTCCGAGTTGATGAACGGAGTCAGTAGTGATGAGGGCTGTTTTCCTTTTCTTTTCTTTTTTTCCCCAGAGCGATGCGGCGTAGGCTTTTGACCTCCCGCTCCGCCCTGCGGGATGTGGAATTGGATGCTGGACCTTGATGGGTTTTGACACGCGTGAAATCTCACTGACTTCGACTGCGGTTTGATTAGTTCGCGGCTGTTTGTTTTCGCTGTTTAGGACATGGAATGTGTGTTTACGAGAATGAAGCTGAGTTTGATAGGGAGGTGAACTTGTCGCTCTAGACTGATTCGGGTGAGGGGAAGCTAGGATTAGATTTTGGGTGTCGTTCCTTGCTCTGAAATGTTTATACATGCATGCGCGACTTCTGCTTCTCGCGGTGTTTGTAGCACGAGTTAGCCTTTTCTTTCTGAACTGTCTTTCTTAACACAGAGTTACGCATTTCGTTTCGGGCCCTCGACTTCAGCTTGATGATTCTATCTTTCAACTTCACAGGGTGTTGTGGGTTATCTGGACCTCAGGGATCGGCGGGCGACTTTTGCTCTGGCAAGAAAAGGTGGTAGCTGATTATACGCATTGAAAGCCCGTTTCTTTTCGGTATGTATGGCCAGGGGAACTTTGGTCCTCAGACTGGTCAAGGTCCTTACCCGCAACATCATCTGCCCACTGCCTTGGCCCCTCCTAATTCTTCCCAATCTCTGGCAGCATGGAATTCTGTAATGCATCAGCCTCCTGCTGCTTTCCCTTCTCAGATCAATCAGCAGATTCCTCGAGGACCACCTTTTCTGGGTCCTCCTGCTGGAATGACGAACATTACTAATCCATCTCATGCATCCCTTCCCCAGCCTCCGCCAGTACTCGGAATAATGCTGATAACTGGCCCCTATTGCAATTCTCAGTATAACCTACATTATCCTTTACATTTAGGGACCCAGAATTCCCACCACTATCCAACTCCCTCACCTCCTCCTCCTCCTCCTCATCCTCTTGTTCAAGGGCACCCTACATACTGGCTCCCAGTCAATTCGCAGCCTAAGCAGCCTATTTCTGTGCAAGGTCCTCCAATCCCTAATACCCCACCCCCACTGCCTCCCCCTCCCCCTTCCCAACCTCCACGTCCACATGCTTCTTCATCACCTTTTCCACCTTGTCCGCCATTCTTTAGACCTCTGCTGCCGGCATCTTCTGTGTTCAATATTTCTTCTTCCACATTTGCGCTTGATGTTTCTGGACTGAGAAATGACAAAGTTGTCACTTTTGAAGGAAGGGCTGTGGAGTCATTAGGTAAAGGGTACGGATCCATTTCTGCATTAGATAGAAGCACGGCTTTGGAGATAGACATCCATCCAGCTCCACCAAAACTAGCTGACGAGAAAACCATGAAAAGGATTGAAACTTTATGCCAGTTTATTGCCAAGAATGGCCCTGGTTTTGAAGATATGGCTCGAACCAGGGAGTCTGCAAATCCTGAGTTCAAATTTCTGTTTGGTGGTGAGCCTGGAAGTGATGCTGCAGTTGCACATGAATATTATCGATGGGCAAAGAACAAATACATTGTTGGAGATAAGTTGCAGGAACAAGCCTTAAACGTAAGGCTTTCAGAGGCTGGTATTTCTGTGCAAACCAAACCATTCATTGTGACTTCTGTAGTGCATCCGAGTTCTGATTCTGACATGGAGATGGAAGGTTAGTGCAAGTTTCATGGTGACATTACTTTTCAATTCGTGTCTTTTCTTGTAAGAGACTGCTCGAAGCGTGTGGATAGGTTCTATCGTCTACCCTTGCAATCTTTTCCTTTATGTGCTTGTCCAGTAGTTATCAAGCCATTCATCTGATCTCGAATTTGCTCTACTTCATACATAAGTTTGCTGTTTTTGTGTTCTTTTTCCCGTGTTTTGCAATATATTGGATCGCTAAGGCCAGTCAATTATGAACATCTGGTTCTTTTCTTGTTTCAAGATGATATTACCCAGGTTGACATGGATCAGGAGATGGAAAGACCAGTTGAATATTATCGTCAGGACTCTGATTTGGTTCGATGTGATCATGATGGGAAAGAGCCACCAATGTCACAAATTGTTCAGTGTGCATCAGCTCAGGATGTTTCGTGCGATAAAGTTCCTTTTTCAGAGGTTCCAGGTCAGAGTGATTATGGACATCAAGGTAGCCTTGACTATTTATCCTTTTCTATCTATAATAGCGGCATATTTTGGTTGTTGATGAATGATTGGACTACGATTGCCTGAACTAGAATTCATGCGGTGGTACTGGAAGTTATGCTAGACCTGATTCATTGATTAGATTATAGCTTTTAATAATGTTCTCTCTGTTTGTAGGTCCAAATGAAACCCAAGGGTCCATCTAAACCATGGTATTCCGTTGTCAATTCTGATTAGTTGCGTAATGCTCTGAGGCTGTGTAGTTGGAAGTTCTTAGGTGATTTCAGTGTCCATTTTGTTTCTAAGTCGAGGCTTGGTGGATAGGGCATCCAACCCAATAGTTATTGTCATACAGGGATTGTGGTATTCTTCTCTAATACGCCGTGCTTCTTTCTTGGGTCACATTCCTAAAGCAGAATCCTTGTTGGCATGCAAGACAATGCAAGCAAAGTCCACGAGATATTGACTCTTTGTCTCTTTCCATTCCTTTGCTCCCCCCCCCCTTCTCTTTTTTTTTTTTTTATTTTGTTGTGCCTCGTTGAAGGGGAGCCTTGGCGCATCTGGATAAGGTGTTGCCGTGTGACCTGGAGGTCACGGGTTCGAGCCTTGGACACGGCCTCTTGCAAATGCGCAGGGTAAGGGTAAGGCTTGCCTCCTTTCACCCTTGTGGTGGGGCCCTTCCTCGGACCCCCGCCTCGCGGGGATGCTTCGTGCTCCGGGCTGCCCTTTTTTTTTTTTGTTGTGCCTCGTTTTAAAATATTGGTGATATGTAAAAGCTTTGAGTTTTGAAGAAAGTTTTCCTTCACATCAGTCTTGTTCACGTGTGTGTATGTGTACATGTATTTACTCATTTTTTCTTAGTTTTGTTGAATTGTCATTTCTTAAGCATGTATTTCAAGGTAAGAGAAGTTCAATAGCTTTGTGTTTGTTGGTTCCTCTCTTTTGTTACTGCACTGGTGACCAGTTTCTAATTTAGCATTTATGATGGTGATGTGGACTGAGAACTCATCATAATTTGGTGTCTCATCGGACTTGGTGTCAGCGAGTCTAGCTTTTGACTACAAACTAAGTCTTATATTGTGGTTGGCTATATAAATCTTTTGGCACCATTACATTGGGTTTTCTATCAAGTCTTCTATAAGCTCTATATGCTCCATATTATCTATCATTCTAATGTGGGTCTTGATCACATCTCATCATATTGTGACTTGTTTTTCTTATGTAACCCCAAAGCAAACTGATGTTGCTTGTGCTGTGAGTGCAGGATCTGGTGTTCTTCCTTATCACAAGTGGTTGCTACCTGGAAGTGCATCAAATAGGATCTGCTCAGGCTCTAATCTGCCCAAACCTGCTGGAGTCAACATTTCCCAAAAATTGACCACCGTCCCAGCTGATGTTTCAACCCCTCCAATTTCTTCACCAGCCGTCAAAAGTGGTAGGCCATTCAGATTAGTGCAAGACTATGCTTCCAATTACAGCTCAGAGAACTGTGCTGTGCTGCATTCCAAAGAAACGCATACAATGGCTGAACTGTCAGTTGCACCTGGTAATATAAACAAGTCTGATTATACTGAATGTAGATCTGAATCAGATTTACAAGTTGCAAACCTCGGCAAGATTGAACTGGTTGTTAGACCACTATCAGAATCTGGGAAATCGTTTGTAGCTCCAACTCATGTTTTCAATGTGAAGACTAGGATCGTGGAAACTGTTGCAACCTCGTCTGAAATTGGGCTGAGTGATGAACCTTCTGATACGAACTACAATGACCAAGGAACAATTCACAATGCTGCGTATTTAGAAGCTTTTGCTAGAAATAACAGCTTAAGAAGTCTGAGCACTGGGTCACATGAGAATGGTACGTCTGAGAAGGAAACCGGAGGAGAGAAACTAAGGTCCTATTTAACTTCAGTACAAGTGGATGAACTTGGGAGGCTGGTGGGAAAAGGAGCAAGTGACAGTGATTTGGACAATTCATTATATGCTGGGAGGCGTCATAAGAAAAGAGAGAGAAGTCGGAGCAGGAGCCAGTCTGCAGTAGGTAGAAGGAATAGACGGAGGAGGAGTTTGCAGTGGGCCCTAGACAGACGAAACCGATCTCATAGGTATCTGCCAAAATTCATATATCATATAAATGTGTGTATATGTGTGTGTGCAGATAATGTAGGAGTAGGAGTGTACTATCATATGCACGTGTTCATCTTTTTCCTGTCGCTTGGTATGTCTGTTGCTTCAAACTGGTGATTTGTATATATCTTTGGGGAGGTATCTCAATCTGAATGCTTTGGTCAAGTTTCTGAAGCTCTCTTACAGTTTTACTAATAGTTCAGTGATTTGGATCAATTGTTATTCTTATATAAGTTTGGAGGCAGAGCCGTGCAGTGGTAGTAGCTCAGTAGTGGACAAGAAGAGAGAGAGAAAAATGAAGCCAAAAAATAGAAACGGATCTTAGGATGTATGATGAGAATAGTTTTCCAGAGAAAAATTCACCGGTGAACTTGATTATCACTTTACCTCCGCCAACTGATTCCAGCTCAGCCCTGGAGAATTCCACGGCCCAGCCATGCACTGAATCAAATCCTTTACCTGAAAAGGAGTACTCAAAGAGAAAGAAGAAGCAAAGGGAGAAAAGGCTGAAAAGGAAGGAAGCAAGAAATAATAGTGCAGGAGTCCCATATGCTGTTCTGCAAACGATAAAGGAGAAGAGGCAAAAGATAAAGGAGAAGAGGAAAAAGAGGAGGATCAAGAGGAGGGTTCAGGAAAGAGAGGCAAAAGCTAGGGAGAAGGTCTCTGGGAAGAGCAATCTGCTTGGGGACATCCCAAATAATGTTTCGCAAGTGGCTGACTTGGATGAAAGCGTTATGAAAGAATTCTCCTCAACCTTCAGTAAGCAGAGTGACATTGAGAGAGAAGAAGTACATGGAGAAGCTCATACTAAAGTGACTTCCTTTCATTCCCATGATGCTCGCTTCTCTCATCTTTTACTTTTAGATGGCAAACCAGAACAAGTAGAAGAAAGAATACAAGCTACATCAGCCCAGGCCCCCATGGGAATCTTTGATTTTTTTCTCGGTCTTTCAAGGATTGGACCAAGTACTATCGACATGGAGGACAAGGAAGTTGTGGACTAATGAACTCGCCATAGAAAAGTGTCTAAAACTTTCATTTCTTGCACTTATCGAACCAAAGAGGGGGGATGCCTCAAGCAGAAGTCTTGGAAAAGTTGTCCAGAAAGTCCACAGAGCCTATACTCATTTCGTCTGATTTGGCTTTATGTTTTTGGTGGTGTAAAGCTTCACTTATAATACAACCTCCTCTGCAAGTTTTGCTCCCAGGTCAGCCCAACTTGTGAAGGTTGTGTTATTAAGGTTGTCTTGTGAGAGGCCGACGGTGTTGTTCCTCATGGTGAGCATATATGTTCATAGAATAATGTTTCTTTTGTTTGCTTTTGTTCTGTTAGCGTCATGTAGGATGATGGACAGAATCTTGATTTGAATAGTTCATATAGTTGACAAAGTATATCCCATGAACATCTTATTTTCAAAACCTTGTAAGTCTTCTTCATCTCAAGCTTAAAAGACTGTCTTCTAACTTGCGAATCCATTGGCGGTAGATATTCACTCGAGGTGTCAATGGAGACACTGTATGGATAGAAACCGAGTCTGCATTGGCCATTGTTGTATCCTGATTGAGCTTCAGGGTTTATTTGCTTCTTCCCCATTGTAGTACCTCGGTGAACATGATTCATAGATTAAAAAATAACAAGTCCTTTCATAGTATTCCTATGAAAAAAAAAATCCAAATGAGAATAAAAAGCTTTTTAAAAGGTTGTGGGCCTCCTAAGGGAAAGGGCCCGAGAAGTTCAAAGGACCTTTGGGTGCATTTAGTTGTCTTAAATGAGACTCAGGATCTTCCTCTGTCCATAGCAATTCTAACCTCAATGGCGATCGGTAACAACTACGCTTTGTAAAGGATTTGTGTTGATATTTTATTTTTTAAAAAGATAATCCTTAAACCATTCGTCAACGAAACTCAGTCACCAGCGAGCCAAATGGGCCTCCGGTGAGCCTCACCTTAGGTCGCCCGACCTGAGGCGAGGCTACCTAGGATGGCGTGACCTCAAGCAGCTAGGAAGCGGCTAGGCCTCCCTTGAGGTTAGGCAAGGGTGGGCGATGGTTCCTCGATAGTTGAGATCTTCATGGGCAAATTAAAATTTTTGAAAACATTTTCAGAATTATGAAAGAAGAAAAAAAAAAGTGTCTATTTGCATTTCGAGAATTCTATTTTTCAAAGTATTGTCAAACCAGCCTTAGGTTTAAGGCCTTTAGAACGCTTTAAAAATGTAATTGCATTTTTTTTTTAATTTCAAAAACTTTAAAGTCTCAAAGCCCATTCCAAAGGGCTCATGTTTTTATCCAAACCAAACACTGAAGCTCGTTTAACAGTTCAAGCTCTCTCTCTCTCTCTCTCTCTCTCTCTGCAGCTCTTCGTCTTCTTCTTTGGGTCCTTCTGTCCATGAGAGTCCAATCGAAGGAACCGCCGAAACTGGAGCGATAGCATTCGGGTGCATCTACTTCCTTTCGCGGCAAGCAAGACCCTTCACGTCCATCAGGTTCCTCCTCTGTCTATCTCTCTCTTGCCGTGCGAAGAATGGTGGATGCAATTTGACTTTTCTTCTGCGTTTTGTTTTTCGTTTTGATGGTTTTGCTTTTGGGTATTGGGTTCCGAGCGTGATTTCACGATGACATGGCTCCTCTCTCTCTCTCTCTCTCTCTCTCTAAATTGGGTTTTTGCTTCGAGTCTTGGATTTGACTGGTTTTTGGTAGCTGATATTGCTGACTAGATTCAGTGTCTTCATAATGTGAGTGATTCATTCATCATGTGAGTAAGCCAAATATCCGGGAAAGTGAAGGAATCGACTATTTCCTGATCAATTGCGAGTCCATGTTGATTTATTGTATTTGAGAACTTGAATGGCGGACCTGAGGAACTGGGAAAAAAGGAGAATCTCCAGTTTTCCTTCTTGTAATGTTGATTGCAATAATCTTCATTATTCTAGAGTCGCCATTTTTGCTGCTGGAATCCATGATTCACGTGTCTAGGATACGTGGGTGCTAATTTTGCACGCTTACCACTTGAGGTAATTGGAAAGAAGTTCCAGCTGGGGCGTTATTGCTTATGGCTTTGTAGATGGGTCACAGGTGGCTTTTGGTACTTGTCCAGTGCTGAAGTAATATCTTCAATTGTTTGAGTAGGAAATAGAGTGTCAATCAAATATGAAGATATTTCGGGGCAATAAAGCAGACAATGAACTGGTATTAGTATGATAATTTTATGTTTTCAGAAATTGTCTGAGTATGCTCCAGTTAATCCTTTTTCAGTTACTAATGAGAATACTTTCTGTGCGTCGAAATGGTCAATCAGCTTCAAGTTATTGTCTTACGGTGACCTGAATTCTGAATTCCCAGTTCATCATGTTAAGATAAGCAAAATCTGATAGATTAAGTCTCATGCATATCGATATGGACAAGAGAAGGGATAACGTGCATCCAGGAAATAGTTGCTTAATTTGAAAAGATAGTTGAATGGCCTTGTTATAGAGTTAACATCATTTAGTTGAATGGCCTTGTTAAAGAGTTAACATCATTTATTTAACATTGTTTATTGGACTAGTTTACTCTTATCCAGTGCTGTATTCTTTCCCAATCGGAGAATTAAGTGTTTTAGTAGAACTGACTGATTGCATCTTGCTGTATATGCTTGCTTGTATAGTTATGCTTTTCAGTAGGGAATGTGTTTAAGGGCATATATACCAAGCTTACATGTTGGTTTCATTCACATTCATGATGCAGCTTGGGAATGGTCAAAGGGGCATCAAGGATTGGAGTAATTTAAATATTTATCTGTGGGAAAATTTTTTTGTTCTGCTTTGAAAAAAGAGATCATTGCATGTGGACAAATCTCCATTAAAATGTCATGAGGGACCAGACTGCAAAGTTAGGATGCTAGGCTTTCGGGTTGGAGTAATAGTTCAGTGATTTGGATGAATTGTTATTCTTAAATAAGTTATGGAGGCAGAGCCGTGCAGTGGTAGTAGCTCAATAATGAACGAGAAGGGAAAAAGGAAGAGGGTAAAGAATAGTAGAAATGTTTCGGATCTTAGAATGGATAAAGAGAATCATTTTCCAGAGAATAATTTGTCGGTGAAAGTGATTATATCCTTACCTTCCCCAGCTGATTCCAGCTCAGCCCTGGAGAATTCCAAGGCTCAGCCATGCAATGGATTAAATCCTTTACCTGCAAAGAGAAAGAAGAAGAAAAGGAAGCAGAAAAGAAAGATCCAGGAAACAAGCACCGCTCAAAGTGATACTGGTGCAGAGGCCCCATATATTTTTCTGCAAGCTAATGACCTGGAAATTAAAAATGATATAAGATGCTCCTCTGGCGATTCCTGTCAAAGTTTGGAGCATGAGAAGATCCGACCAACTGGTGGAACAAACTGCCTTACCGCGAAGCAAAAGAGAAGGAAGGAGAAGAGAAAGAGTTGGAAGAGAAAGAAAAAAGAGGCAAAATCCAAGGAGAACGTCTCTGGGAAGAACAATTCGCTTGCTGAAATCCCAAATAATGTTTCGCAAGTTGCTGAATTGGATGAAAATATTCTGAAGGAATTTTCCTCAACCTGTAGTAAGCAAAGTGACGTTGAGAAGAATATTTGCTTATCAGAAAAAGAAGACGTACATGGAGAAGCTCATACTAAAGAGACTTCCTTTCATTCCAACGAAGCTCGTATCTCTCATCTCTCAGACGGTAAACCAGAACAAGTAGAAGAAAGAATAAAAGCTACATCAACCCAGGCTCCCATGGGAATCTTCGATTTTTTTCTCAGCCTTTCAAGTATTTGACTGAGTAGTATCAACATGGAGGACGAGGAATTTGAAGAAGTTGTGGACTAATGAACTTGCCGTAGGACATGAAAGGGGGGGGGGGGGGTGGTGGTGGTTCTTCAATTAGAAGTCTTGGAGAAGTTTTCCAGAGAGACCACAGAGCCTATTACTCATTTCATCCAATCTTTTTTTTTTGGGTCGAAAATTTCATCCAATCTGGCTTTATGTTTTTGGTGGATTTATATAAAGCTTCACTTGATCCGAAAAATAGTACAGCCTCCTCCGCAAGTTTTGCTCCCTAGTCAACTCAACTTGTGAAGATGTGTCATTTAGGTTGTCTGATGGGAGACTGACGGTCTTGTTCCTCATTGTGAGCATATGTTCATAGAATATCACCTGATGATGCATGTTTCTTTGGTTAACAAGTGTTTGTCATATACCAAGATGGACAGAATCTTGATTTTTTTTTTTCCGAGCCGGAATCTTGATTTGAATAGTTCTTATAATTGTCGAAGTATTCCATGAGCATCTTATTTTTCAGAACCTTTTGTAGATCTTCATCATCTCGAACTTAAAACGCTGTCTTCTAATTTTCGAACGCATCGGCAGTTGATATTCACCAAGGCATTGATCGAGACACCAAAGTTCATCATCTACATATAAACCCTCATTCCGCACGGAACCCGAGTCCAAATTGACCATTGTTAGCTTGATTGGGCTTTAGGTTTATATTAAGGGTGAGCAAAAAGAACTAATCGGACCAAACTAGTTGGTTCGATGTGGTTCTTGGGAGTGTCGATTTAGTTTTTGGTTTCATAAAATTAGAACTGATAATTGTTGGTCCAGTTCCTTGTTTTAACCACTGGGATCGCTCGGACCAAAGCAACTATTGTTATTTTAATTTTAATTTTATTTCTTAAAAATCTTTAAAGAAGCTATTTAAACTTGTAATTATTGGAGGTATTTCTACACATTTTGAAGGTAAAATATGTGTTTCAAGAACATGTAATCGGCTCTGTCGAACTGCCTCGGAACCAGGCTCATTTGGTCCAGTCCAATTCCAATCACCTTCGATGTGATCCCCGAATTCAGAAATTGGGTTTCAAACCCTTCGATCCGGTTCTGAGGTGGGATTGGATTTGATTGGGAACCAATCATCCTTAATTTATATGCTTCTTCCCATTGTAGTACATCAATGAACGTGAAAAAAAAAAGAGTTCTTTTAAATTAGTCCTTTGACAAAAACTAATTTCTTTTGGACTTTCAATTCATGGATGTGGATCTTGGACTTACGAAGGGGGTGTTTCCGAAACTCGCAAAGAAAAAAAAGGGGGGGGGGGGAGTAAGTTAGACAAAAAAAAAAGAAAAAAAAATCAATTGGGGCCAAAACAGAAAAAGCTTTTAAAAGTTGTGGGCCTCGGAAGTGAAAGAGCCCAAGAAGTTCAACGGGACAAACCCTCCACGACACGCAGTCTCATGTTTTTATCCAAACCACACCGAAGCCCGTTTGAAAGCTCAATGCGGTTTCTGTCTCTGCAACTCTCATCTTCTCCGCGTCCTTGTCTCCATAGTCCCATCTAAGGAACCACCAAAACTGTAGCGAGAGCAGTCGGAGGCTTCTCTTTCCCTTTGAGGCAAGCAAGATCCTCCACGTCCGTCAGGTTCTTCTCTCTCTCTCTCTCTCGCTGTGCGAAGAATGGTGGATGCTGCTTGAATTTTCTTCGTTTTGATGGTTATGCTTCTTCTGGGTATTGCGCTCCTAGCGTTCTTGCATGATGACATCGCCTCTCTCTCTCTCTCGCGCTCTCTCTCTCAATTGGGTTTGCTTCGCGTCTTGGATTTGACTTTTTTTTTTTTTTTGGGGGGGGGGGGGGGGGGGGGTAGCTGATACTGTTGAGTAGATTCAGTCGCTTCATAATGTAACTGATTCGTTCATCATGTGAGTGGACCAAATCTCCGGGGAAGTGAAGAAATCAACTATTTTCTGTTCGACCGAAAAAAAAAAACTTCTGTTGAATTCCAAGTCCATGTTGATTTATCGTGGCGGACCTGAGGAGCTGGGAATGTAGGAGATTCTCCATTTTTCCTTCTAATAATGTTGATTGCAATAATCTTCCTGGTTGGAAACTCGCCTTTTTGCTGCTGGAATTTATGATTCACGTGTGTAGACGTGGGTGCTAATTTTGCACGCTTTGTTGCCACTTGAGGCAATTATAAAGGAGTTCCGGTTTAGCTAAAGCTGGGTGTTTTGCATGCTTCTCTCTTTGATTTTCTTGTGAAGGTTCCTCAAACTGGTGTGTTATTGTTTATGGCTTTGTAGGTGGGTCATAGATGGCTTTTGGTATTGTCCAGTGCTGAAGCAATACCTTCAATTGTTTGAGTGGGAAATAGAGTGTCAATCAAATATGAAAATATTTTGGGTTAGTAAAGCAGACGAAGAACTGGTATTGGTACGATAATTTTGTTTTTTAGAACTTGTCTTGAGTAGGATCTGGTTAGTCGTTTTCAGTTACTAATGAGAATACTTTCTGTGTGTTGAAATGCCAGTCAGCTTCAAGTTATTGTTTAGTGGCGATCTGAGTTCTGAATTCCCAGTTCATCATGCTTTTTTTTTTTTGGGGGGGGGGGGGTCAGAACCTATAAGCAACATCTCATTGATTAAGTCTCATGCATATGAGTATGGACGCAAGAATGGATAACGTGCATCCGGAAAATAGTTGCTTAATTTGAAAAGATATTTGATAGCCCTGTTATAGAGTTAAATTTGTTTCTTGGGCTAGTTTACTCTTATCCAATGCTGTATTCTTTCCCCAATCAGAGAATTAGGGGTTTTCGTAGAACTGACTGATTGCATCTTATTGTATCTGCTTGCTTGTATAATTATGCTTTTTAGTATGGAACGTATTTAAGGGCATATTCACTTTCACAATGCAGCTTAGGAAAGGTCAAAGGGGCATTAAGGATTGAAATAATTCAAATATATATCTCTGGGAAAATTTTCTTGTTCTGCTTTGAAGGAAGAGATCATTGCATGTGGACAAATCTCTATTGTCATGTCTTTAGGGACCAGACTGCAAAGTTAGGACTCTGGGCTTCGGGTTGGACATTGTTCAGTGATACGAATCAATTGTTTTCTGGTGTGATTTCTTAAATAAGTTATGGAGACAGAGCCGTGCAGTGGTAGTAGCTCCGTAGTGAACAAGAAGAGACAAAGGGAGAGGGTAAAGAGTAATAGAAATGTTTCGGATCTTAGGATGGACACAGAAAATTACTTTCCAGAGAAGATTTCGTCGGTGAACATGATTATATGTTTACCTTTCCCAGCTGATTCCAGCTCAGCTTCCCTGGAGAATTCAGAGGCTCAGCCCTGCAATGAATTAAATCCTTTACCTGTAGAGAGAAAGAAGAAGAAAAATAAGAAGAAAAGAAAGATCCAGGGAACAAGCACTACTCAAGGTGATACTGGTGCGGAAATCCCATGTTCTGTTCCGCAAGCTAATGAGCCAGACGTTAAAGATAATACAACATGTTCCTCTGGTAATTCCCATCAAAGTTTGGAGCAAGAGAAGATCGGACCAACTGGTGAAACAAACTGCCTTATCATGAGGCAAAAGAGAAAGAGGGAGAGTAAAAAGTTGTGGAGGAGGAAGAAAAAAGAGGCAAAGTCCGGTGAGAATGTCTCTGCGAAGAGCGATACACTCGCTGAAATCCCGAATAATGTTTCACAAGTTGCTGAACTGGATGAAAATATTCAGAAGGAATTTTCCTCAACCTGTGGTAAGCAAAGTGACTTTGAGAAGAATTTGTGTCCATTAGAAAAAGAAGATGTACCTGGAGAAGCTCATACCCTTTTGATTGATTCAAGCAATATGAGCACCTCTTCAAAGAAGAAAGGGGTCAAAAAACTCAAAACCGATCGGTGGCTAATACAATCATCAAGGTTAACAACAGGAACTGTGGATTTTTCTGAGGACCATGTTCATAAAGAGACTTCCTTTCCTTCTGATGAAGCTCATATCTCTTATCTTTCAGATTGTAAACCAGAGCAAGTAGAAAAAAGGATACAAGTTACATCGACACAGGCTTCCATGGGAACTTCGAAAGAAGAAGCCCCTGTTCCTGATCCAGAGCAGAGGCTTGACCTTCCAGAAAGACCTGAGACCATCAAGCTGCATAGTGCAGAAGATGGTTCCTCTGAAGTTCTAGTTGAAAGTACGGCTGTGACCGAGGCTACAGAAAACAAGAATGCTGAAAAGCTTTTCCAGGTTCAGACAGTGGAAGAGCATGTGTCTCGTGTTGATAAAGAAATTGAAGCTGCATCCAATTGCAATGCAGAAGCTTCAGTTGAGTCTGGGCGTGTTTCTTGTTGTGCGCACTCAAACGGGAATGGTTTCAAGGTAAACAGGCAGATTGATGAAGTAAAGCCTTTATCAGAATTGTTGGTGTCGGAAGGTGATATTAAACTGGATATTAAAATCAGCAAAGGAAGGATGCCTTTGCAAATTCCGGATATATCATCAGAGAGGACTACTGTTGAACCTTCTAGAAAGAAGCTTCTTATACTTGATCTGAATGGACTCTTGGCGGATATAATTCCATATGGTGACTACGGATGTAAACCGGACTTAGTTGTGTCAAGAAAAGCAGGTAAAGAGTTGAGAATTGGTGCAAGTTTGTTGATTTTATTTTTATAAAATCCTAGAGCATAGTTCTAACTCATTGTTCGCTATTCTTGCAGTATTCAAAAGGCCCTTTGTTGATGATTTTTTACAGTTTTGCTTTGAGAAATTTGCCGTTGGGGTTTGGTCTTCAAGGACAGAGTATGTTGTTCTGTCTATGACCTGCAGTCTCATCATTCTTGTAATTCCTTTACCATCATCACAAGACTCTTTTATGTGTGTGCATGCAGTGTGCATGCGCACATGTGTGTGCATGTCAGGATCACGATCCAGATCGTAGGATCATGATTGTACAATCCTACTACTTAAGAACCTCTGAACAATCTGGATCTTAAGAAAAATGGTAGTCTGCTGGGATCGTGATCTGGATTGAAGGATTGTGTAGGATTGCCATCCCAAATATGATTCCTCTGAACCATCCTTATGCAACCAGATGAGAGATTAACTCTGGAACATCCTTAAGAAATTGGCACAAGATTTTACTTGGCCAAGTAGAGTAATTTCTTTGGATGTGTACTGATTAACATTAAGCTGAATTCTAAAGAGCTGAAAACCCTAGAATAGCTAGTGAAAGTGAGGTCTGTTACAAAGGATAAAAGAGAGGCAAAACAGAGATGGATTATCCTGTGTAATAAAGAAAGAGAAGGTGTGTGTATCACCATAGAGGGGGACAAAATGAAGGATTGGAAATGAGAAAAAGGCAGGAAAGGGGCTTTTTATTCATCCTTTTTATTGATTGTCATGGAGATTGTTGTGATATTATTTAATCCAACTCAAGTGAGGTTGATAGACAAATGGCTATTGGGGAAAAACGTACAAGAAAAACTAGGGGGAGGAGATTTTGTTCTTGTACATTTTCTTAACTTTTTTGACATAGTGCTTTAACTGTTAGGTGAAAACTGGCAACCAAGAATTTATTCCCAATTGTTCTCTCACAAGAGAACCCCCTACCTTTGAGCTTCAATACCTCCTTGTAAGGTTAATAGGCATATAATTACAGCGAGTTAAGTAAGAATTTCATATTTTCTGGGTCAATTCAATAAAGTTGTAGGATCTTACGATTTTTGATTTGGCATAGAAGATTGTTCAAAAGGATCCTACTTGGGATCCCTATCCTGACAACCTCGTGTTCTGTGGGTGTGTGTGTCACTTCACAATAAAGGTTGCCCAGCTTAATATTTACTGTGCATTAATGGTCTTGGTTATTCATTTTACAGGAGAAATGTGAATCCAGTTGTAGACTTTCTTATGGGCGACTCCAAAGAGAAATTGCTTTTCTGTTGGGTAAGCAGCTCTCACTTAGATCTTTTCTTCGCTACGTTGGCGTCCAATTTTGTCCCATTGCTCACTTTGCATGGATGGAGACTTAGTGCAGACCATTAAGAAAGAATAAGGGCTACTTTTCAGCTCCTTATCATTTTGGTGTATGATTGATCTCTGAAGCTTAATGGGCCTAAGAGCCTGAGTTTTGGATCTGCCTCTTTAATTTCAGCCAAAGAGTGTGGGAAAGTTTTTCTATGCATGCTTCTATTATGGAATCCTGTGGCCTCCTGTTCTTCAGATGGAATGAATATCTACTATTTATTTTCCAATTGATCATATTCTCTTGATGTTTCAGGTTGTCCATGTTATCCTGTGATTATATACTCTGTCAAGTAGTCAATTAGATGAATAAGTTCTCTCTTTCAACTTTGTGATTGCATTGCTCCTTCCTCAGAATATATAGGTATATCCTTGGAACCGAGCCACATTTCACTCTGTTTGTTTGAACTTTATGATATTTTAGTCTTTCACATTAATGAGAATCCTTAACATCCCTAATTAAGTTGAAAATTGACTTTGCACCCGTGACATGTCCCCTTTCCCTTTCTGTAGTTTTCCTTAGATCCTTGGTTTCTGTTGCATAATTACATTAAATTTTTGCTTACAATGCCTAATTGGTAAAAGCATATACTTAAACTACTGCGACTAACCGTTTCTGTAGTAGCTATTGGTTTCCAGTTAAAAAGTAAATGTCTCAACCTTTATGCATTGTGGGGATAATGACATCTTATGTTTTTTTATTTGTAGTTTATTGAGTCATTTTTTTTAATTAGATTCTGGTCTATTGCAGTCAAATCTAACAAAAATTGATGTAGTACAGGATCAGTCTCACTGTACTATAACAAAGTTCGCTACCATCGAGAACAGGAATAAGCCCCTGGTTTTGAAGGAACTTAGGAAATTGTGGGATAAGTTCGAGCCTAATCTTCCATGGGAGAAGGGAGTGTATAATGACTCAAACACCTTGTTGTTGGATGATTCTCCGTACAAAGCCCTTCGCAATCCGGTTAGTCAGATAAGCGGTCTCATCTTTTCAGTTGATTTCGTTCATATTTGAACAGTATGACTAACATCTGTTTATCCTTGTTGGACCTATCCTCATCCAGCCATACACTGGAATATTTCCTTACTCATACGAGTATAGAGATGCCAAAGACAATTCTTTAGGTGAGAGACGTGCAAATATGCATGTATTTTCTCTTGTTTTAGAAATTTCAAATATTACAAATATCGAAGACTTGAGGTACCTTCGCATAGATCTCTTTTTCTATGTTCTATTTAAGATGCATGGAATAATCTAATGAAGAAGCCATAGCAGGTAGCTGAATAAATGATAGTTCTTTGGAAAATGCTCTAATTCCTATTCTGTTGTGCATTCTAAAAGGGTGCAATAGATACCTAAATCAATAGCGGGTGCTTTCTTTCAGTTTTTTATGTGTAATTTGACTGGGCATAACATAAGGCCATAACTTGGCCGATTTTTTACCCTGTTGAGTTCATCGTCCTGGACATTCACATAGTTGGCACTTTGTTTTTTGTCCAGATGTATTAGACATCACCTTGTGATCTGCTAACAGTTTTATTTGTCAGCACACATGCGAATCTACTTGGTTATGGAATTTTATGATCATGGTTGAATAAGCAACAGATCAAACTTTTTATGCCTACCATAAGACTTGCATATTTTTGCGGGTGAGCAGGTCGCCTTGTGCATTATTTTGCTACCTCTAAACTGCACTGTATCATTAGGCTTATGATATCTCTCTTGGAAAAAGATCATCCAGTGGCTGATAATGCTCTCATCCTCCCAGTTGCAGTTTTTCATCAGTGCTCTAAATATTTTATTCACAAATTAATGCTTCATGCAGGACCTGGAGGTGACCTGCGGGTCTACCTAGAAAGCTTAGCTTTGGCCGACGATGTTCGGAAGTATGTAGAGCAGAATCCATTTGGTCAAAGAGCAATTACAAAGTCAAATGCATCCTGGAATTATTATAAGAGGGTGTTGGCTGCAGACGCACCTGAAGATGCTCCTTCTATATCGAAGTGAGCACATTTCTTGTCCTTCACTTGGATGACAGCTTGGTTTTTGACAACTTGAACATATTTTTTTGTTCGAGCTTGTTTAAGAATTAAACAAGCATGTGATGTTGCGTAGCAGCCCCTGGAAGTGTTAAGTTCATCTAGAAATGTCTTTGACAGTTGTTACATCAATAATCTTTTGTTTTTTGGGTGAGAAAAACTTCTTGTTTTGACAGCAAGTTTTAGATAGTGTCTATCTTTATACGTGATGAAAATTTTTTTAATACTTCAAGCGAGTCACTTGTGTACAATAAACTGTAATCTTTGTAATTCAGCCTAGCTCTGTACTGACGAAAGAAAAGGCTATTCTATATACCGTGCCTTTAAATTGATGCAAATGCATAGTCTGTTCCATGCTTCTCTTGCATAGTCATTCATTGTCACCTTTTCTTCCTGCATCATCTTCTATTTTTAGGACTGACTTTGGATTGCTCAGTTTTACATGGTATGTTGATGACCTGGAACTGTTGAGTTGGGAGGATTATGTGACCGGTTTGGCTTTTGGAAGATACAATGTAATACCAACCTCGGCAGTGTCAACATCTTCTTTTGAGAAGGTAGTTGGGGTTCATCTTTCTGTAATTCTGTGCCCAACCACCATAACATGTAAGATTTCACATGCTCAGAGCATTCATGTGTGAAGTGTCATTTGATTCTGCCAGAGTATTCGCCAACCTCATCCACTTGTATGATGATAACTGTCATTTCACATCATACATATGGCACAAGGGCCAGGAGTACCAAACAAAGGAACAGATGTGGAAGGTATTCCACAATAAGCTATTTGGATAGGAGTTAAAAAAGGAGAAGCAAGCTATTTGCGAAACATTTGCTGGGCCCACACCTGAGGCCCACCATCATAGCCACTACCAAAATGGGCCCTTTGTGAAGTGTTGGGCCCATGATGGCAGGTGGAGGAACTCCCAGAAGTCCAATTAACATCTTTTGTTTATTCAGTATTTGTTTTTTCATGCCAAACCAACTCATTGATGAAATGGTTGGTGACTTTCTATCGACTCGGTCATGTGCAATCAGACGGGGGGGCCTCTGATTCCAGTGATCTGGCAACCTCAAGTTCACGACTTGGAGTTGCCCTGAAGCTAGGTCATGGCCTTTTTTATAAGGGGGCATGGCCTCTTTTTGAAAAGGTAGGATACTTCACCTTACACAAGGAAGCCCCCCTTTTGAAAAGGTAATGTACTTCACCTTACACAAGAAGTGTGGACCCTTGGGCGATGAGGAAGTATATCAAACAAAATAATTCTTATATCAAATAAAGTAATTCTTCTGTCAAAAGTTGACATCATGAAACAATGGAATTTGTTCCTTGGGATGACAACAATTGCAGATGCCCTGAATTGTGAGTATTCGATTGAGTTATTGATATCAATTCAGCATGTCGGGTGGTATAAGTGCAGTAGAAAAACTCTTCTTTCCGGACCAGAAGGTCGATACGATCGGAACGGTGCTAGTTCCAGCTCATGGTGCTTTTGAGGCTAGTCTCAGAAATTAATTACACAGTCTTAAGAGTAGAGACCAATCATTTTCCCCCTATGAATCAGTTGACATGGATGCTAACGAAAGAGACAGCACTGGCCATCAGTGAGAGGCGGTGATGTTGGTCCCCAAAGTCACTTGCAGGCACATGATCAGTTATCACCACTAATTGACCTCGTCTAACTTCTTTAATTATTCTAAAGAGCAACCTGAAAAAAGGCCAAAAAAATAAATGAACGAGACAAACGCAAAAATGAAATATAAAAAAAACACAATTGGGTAACAGGAATTTAGAATTGAGTGACAATTAGGAAATTTCTAGGGGGAAAATGCAAAGTTATTCGCATAAATAAGTGCATAATTTTTCCTCCCATGAAGCTTCACTGAGTACATTCAATTGCAGATTAATTGATGAATGACTCTTATCAAAATCAATCGGGCTAACTTAATTCCGATCTTTAAACTCTTACTGAGCGATAAACCTGATCTTCGAATTGCTGTTTTTCGTTTTTCTTCATTTTACAATCAAGTCCTCTAACTATTTAAACGACACATAAACTATATTTACCGGCTGTAAATTTTACATTGCATTTAACTACAAACCTTTCGGATGATACTCAAGAAAGCTTGGAACTCTTTCTATTCAGCTATTACTTCCCTTATGTTCTTCTAATTCAACCTATATATCCCTGCATATCAATTTCACTTAAATGGTTATTAATTTGTTTACATTACATTTTTACGTACATCAATTCATTTAAATTTTGCATATATCCAACTACGTATATTCTTTATTTTCTTTTACCTAAGCAGACATGTCAACGCACGCGCATAACGGAAAGTCGCAATAATTGATCGGACAGGTGATGAAAGAGTGTGATTCATGCAAAATGTATAGATGGTGGTTCTCCCTCTCAATGACGTGACCAATGGACACAATGATTTTCGTGGGGTTTGAGATCCTTGGAAAGTGAGCCATCATTGTTCCAATCAAAGTCAGGCAAAATTAGATTTTCCCATTTAATTTTTTTTTTCATTTGATTATAAATTGTCGGGTTTAACGAGAAGAACGAGTGCATGTGGAAGTCGAAACAATTTCTTCTTTTCTCGAGCTGGAAAAGGTTGACTGTGTATGAAGTTTGAATATGCAGATGCTAGTCTAAGTCTTCCAGATCATATCAAATTAACATATAGATTATAGTGGACACACATGTTATTATGTACTTATCTCTTATGTAATTTTATTATATGTAGAGAGAGAGAATCCTTGACACTTGACGATGAAAGGCGAAGGGTAGAAGACAAGAGCAGCCACATGCCTTGGGAATCTCAACATGCCTTTTTGCCTTTGGGGCCAGAAATATTTTTTAAATAACGAATGACTGGCATTTGAAATACCAATATGTTTCGCTACTGTATTTTTTCCTCGATCTATAAATTTTTTCTTTTTTACGGACATAGATATAAACAATAGGACAGATAAAATTGGAAGCATACAGCAGTCGTATGGAGGTGAACATGCAGAGAATTATTCTCCTGAATTTATCAGGCATCAAAGTGCCGTCATGTAAAAGCTATTATAATGCCTCTGCTGGGAAAATAAAGAGCTGAGTTAATGAATTATAGGGACGAGCATGGCTTCAAGGTAAAATCCGAAATCGAGTCTATGGAGAACTAGTTTGGGTCCAGATTTTAAGATATACAAAGTAGATTTCATGTTTCAAAAATCGAGAAACCTATTTCGACAGATAGTTTTTGAGTAAGTGGAACTTGGAACCTATTATCTAAAATAAATTTTTGTTTTTTTTATATGCCTTTATACGATCTTGCATTATTTTCTAGTGTCCGATGATAAGTATATAATTTGAAATCACTAGTATGAGCTTCCATTTCCAACAATACTTATGAATGAGATTTTTTTTTACTTTATTAATTTTTCATATTTATTTGTATCTAAATATGAGTTGTGGTCAATGCATTATAGCAGCAAATTATAATAATTAAATGTGAAGATTGAATTGTTCAATTAAAAATACAAATGAAATTGTGTAGACCATGGCAGACCTTGAAATTTGCGATAAGATAGGTTTCAGGGATGCATGATAGATTTCATATCATAAAAAATGAGAAACTTGTTTCGACGAATAAATTACGAATTCCAAGTGAAACTTGTATGGAATCTGAAATTACACGTCCTCACTAATTATCGCATATTATATATACACACACGTTTGAGCTTCTCTTGTCACCAATGACCTCCGTTTAAGGATTTGTTTATGTTACCACACTAAATGCCTTTTTTAAATAAAAAGAAATTGGCTGA
Source organism: Psidium guajava (assembly GCA_016432845.1). Classification (NCBI taxonomy): domain Eukaryota; kingdom Viridiplantae; phylum Streptophyta; class Magnoliopsida; order Myrtales; family Myrtaceae; genus Psidium; species Psidium guajava. The sequence continues at coordinate 40,340,411 of CM028228.1, forward strand.
GTGGTTCCAATAATTAGATAATTATTGGAATTAATAATATAATCCAACTGCTTCACAAATACGTGTCGGGCACAATGTCCTATGAGTTGAAAAAGAGGCTCAATTCAACAAACTAAAAGCTTTTTAATTGTCTATCTTCTCTTATTGATGATTGATTGTTGCCCTTCATCATCAAAGTTCTCATTCATCAACCTATCTACCAAACTGGTAAAATTTTGTTAAATGAAAAAGTGGGGTCATTTTGTAACTCTCAAATTTTCTGATTGTCCTCCTAATGCACGCAATCAACGCTTTAAAAGTTGAATATCTTGTGATTAAGCGTGTTTAACAAGTTTTCTAGATTATTTGTTAACAATATCTTTTGCCCAAATCATTAAGTGAAAAGTTTCAAAGCAGCTCCCCCCCCCCCCAACCCCCTTTTTCTCTTTTGGGGTCAAGTGGTTTCATTTTCCCAACTTGGCTGGCATTCCCATTGAGTACAAGGGTAAATATATAGCAATTGCAAAATATTAATCACCTTCTTTCCATTCATGCACATCTTATGGTCCAAGACATATGGATAGAGACATTGCCCTCTGCTTGACAATTAGGGCTCTGAAGTGATAAACTTGCATGTGAGCTTGTAACATTACATGAAAGACAACATGAATATACGCGAGACAAAAGAAGAACCGAATCCACCTAACCAAACTCGAGATTTTATGTCTCGTGTACGAAAAAACGAGAATAATAATAGGATCAAATCATGGAAACTAAATCTCATTATAGTGGAAGGAAAAACGCAAACGAATACTTTTAATGAAGATCCTAACCTAGAAAAAATCATTTCATTGCTCCTTTTAATACCCGAATCATATAGCTTTTGTTTTTGGAACGTCGCAATCCTAGTTAAAAAACGATATGTGTTACATCATAAGATACTAATAAAAAAAAGATCAAAATCACGATGGGACTCAAGAAGGAAAAATTAAGTTGTAAAAAAAGTAGTAGTTTTCTTACTAGGCCACAAATAAATTTAATTCCACTTTGCTAACTGTAGTGCTACTATCATCGACTTCAATCTTTTCTACCAAGAAGAGTAAAAAAAGAAAGAAAAAAAAATCAGAACTTTTGCGCTTCAAGCGCCCTTCTTTATGGGTTCTCTGTTCTATGAACACCAGATAAAGAAACTGCTTACTATATATGTCCACTCTCTCTCTCTCTCTCTCTATATATCTCTCTCTGACAACCTCACATGTAAACACAGACAGCTTTAGACCCACCCACGAACTTATGCCACATGGATGTTTGAGCCAAACAGTGTAATGTATGAATACACCTGCATTTTTCACTCACAAAAAGCAACACCTCCACATTAAAATATTTCCTTTTGCCATTCTCTCTCTGTCACCAGATTGGTGGGACTTTATCACATTTTCCTTGGTACAAGAGCTCTTCCTGTCTCCTCTCTTTCTGCTTGGTCTCTCCTTTTTGTTCCTCTGCTCAGGATAAATACTAAAAACATATCCTTTCTTGGATCTGCAAAGATACCTATATGTTCTTGCATCTGGGTCTGCATTTATGTTGGTGGTGTTTATTGGAGGTAATACTGCAGAAGGAAGGGGGAAAATAAATACAATTGGTGATTTTTCTCTGCACATTGTTTCGGTTCTTGGGTGAATCTCCTTGCCTTCACTCTTCAAACCTCAAAGGAAAAAAAGAATCATCTCATTGGTCAGGTGATATCAAATTCAAGTGGCCTTGTTCCTGTGATTTGCATAGCATTCTCGAGCTTTGAATTTCCCTTTCACCTTATAAAGGCCGAATTTTTGGGAGGAATCTGCGGGAATGCCATTAAGGATGATTGTAGTGTTGCAGAAGAAAATGGGCTTCTGATTGCAAGACGAGACGAAATCTGTCTTTGAGTTGTAATTAGCTGGAATAAAGTGGGGCTTCAAGAGAGAAATTCGGGTGGCTTTTCTTCTGTATGTATTCTGAAGCAAATGACTTGATTCTGTGGGAATTTCTATATTTGGAGGTCCCCATCTCGGGAGCCAAATGAGTGTGGAAAGTGCTGTCTTCTTTTGTGGTTCAAGCAAATGCATCTTGCTTCTGGCTACTTTTGCTGAAGAGGATTACTCTTTTGACTTTCAGACTGTTGAATATCTGATGTTTTCTCCAAGTGCTGTTTTGTTCATAACAATGCCAAAATTGTCGAAGATCCTATGGTCGGATTCTTTTGAAGTGGAAGTATGAATGTTGCAGCTTAGAACAGGACATAGGTTGTTCCTAAGGTTGAGAGAGACAAAATTTATCTTTTTGTGTGAAGTAAAATAGAGGTGGTGGAGATGGCTGCGAAGCTTCTGCAAACATTGGCTGACGACAACCCAGATTTGCAGAAACAAATCGGATGCATGACCGGTATTTTTCAGATTTTCGATCGTCCCCAAATGATTGCCGGTAGGCGCTATAGCCACAAAAGGCTTCTGCCGGGTAATTTATGACCCTTTTGCTGGGAAATCCTGTGAACTAATTTTGATTAGAACTTTGACCAATCTTGTGTGATGCTGTTTCTGAAAAGTTAATATCCTGACTTGCTGTTTCAAGTTTGGCAGTTTATTCTCTGCTTTTAGGTATTTTCTGATCCACTTTGGTAGTATTTGATTTGGCGCAAGAGATAGCTTCTTCTCAGTGAATGATAATAGTCCTCTTGCTCTTTCCAGAGTCATAAAATATAGGTTCTTGTAGATTGCGACCGGCATAGAGATAGCCAAAAAATTTTAGCATTTGAAATTTCTGACTTGTAAAGCAACTTCACCGTGCTTGTCAAAATCTGTTCGTGCCAGTGGTATATGCACACTCTTTCCATTTATCTTGCCATGTCTATGTATCAACTGTTGATAAATGGCTGCCTTTTTCTGAATGCTTACAACTTGCAAGCACAATTGCTTGAGATCCATTTGAACTCACACATGTGCAATCTGATGCATCTCTTCCTACCAGGTAATTCTCAATCCAATGATCTCAGCGTAGATAGAGAATCTGCGAACATGTACCTTCCACAAGCGCCTGATGTAAGCTTTCGATATCTGTTTCATCCCATTGTGTAACGGACTTGCAACTGCTGCTTCATTGTTCAAATTGATTAAGACAAGGGAAATTTGAGTTTAGATGTTCAAACAATGTTATGTCCATCAGATATGGTCACGCTTTCGTGCATTAACCATATTCTCATTTGGTTTCTAGCAGATTTTATATCTCAGTTTTGTAAATAGACCCAAGAAATGGCATTGGTCTCTAGATTTCTTGATTCTATCTTTTTCTTTTTTCTTTTTTTGATATTGTAGTTCGGCTCCAATTTTGCTGTCCGCACAGTTTGGAGTTCAGCTCGTTTCGTGGTTTGGATAGTGGTATTAATAACTGATTGATGTTCTTTATGGCAGGAAGTAAATTTTTATAAAAGTGTGAATGAGAAACAGAGATTTTCCACTGAATCATCCAGAGCTTCTTTTTCATCCACTTGTTCATCTTCCATGTCCTCTCTGGAATGTAGCCGAGCAGTTCAACCCGAACCCTCTTCCTTTGACCAAATCACGTTCCCTGAAGCTCCCGCAAGGGATGCTATGGTGAGCCAATCTAGCTCCTCTCCCAATTTACATCGCAAGTCTTTGGAACTTTGGGATGTAGTCAAAGATTCAATGTATAGGGAAGCTCGAGGTCTACCAGTTAAAACTATGGCTAAAGAGGAAGTCACCAGACGCAAAGGGAGATATAGAGACTCGCTGAAACCATTACAGCCATTGAAACCCGCTGAAGGTTCTTTTGGAGATGGGTTTGAGGTGAAGCAGAATGTGCCTGCAGATCTTAATGAATCCCTGAAGGTTCTTACAAAACTCCGAGAAGCACCTTGGTACTTCAACGACGTTCGGGAGCTTTCGAGACCAATGCACGATGCAAGAGATGGGGCTGTGCATCTGATATCGAAGGATGCACCTCGATTTTCTTATGATGGAAGAGAGCTAAATCGCTTGTCCTTTGAATCACGGGAGACCATTAAATCCACCCTGAAGCTGAAAGAGCTACCCAGACTTTCGCTAGACAGTAGGGAGAGTTTGAACCTGAGCTCTAACTCTAATTCAAAAACCTATCTTCTAAGAAGTGTGTTGAAGGGTAGCAGCAACTCAAATGAGAGAGCCCAGAATCCAGCGCAATCATGTGAGTCTCAGAAGCGCCCTCCTAGTGTTGTAGCAAGGCTGATGGGCTTGGAGGCATTGCCAGATTCTGCCTCAGCTCCTAATGATCTTCTGCTTGGCGCTGTCAAATCCAGCTCATCTGAACCTGGGGATTCCTTCTCAAGACCATTGAAAGCAAATGGACTAGGCAGACCTATCAGGAACTTTGAGTCCTTGAGAAATTCGAGTAAAGAGCCCGAGTCGCCCCGGTGGAGAAATCACGATGCTGTCATGAAACCCATTTCAAGATCTCCTAATGAACCAGCGCCTTGGAGGCAGATGGACAGCAATCGAAGTATTCAAAAACTTCCTGTTAAACCTACCAAAGCTCCTCAAAAGCCAATTGACCCCTATCCTTCTGTTTATGGTGATATCGAGAAAAGGTTGAAAGATCTTGAATTTAAGCAGTCTGGGAAGGATCTCAGAGCTCTGAAGCAAATTCTGGAAGGAATCCAAGCTAAGGGAGTTTTGGAGACCAGGAAAGAAGAGCAAGCTTCACATTTTGGAACCCAAAAAGACCCCGTGGGAAGATCTAGAAGTCTCCACCAGAACTTGAGATTGCAAAGGCAACAGAATCGGCAAAGCAACAGTGGAATTGCTCCAAACATTGGGGGATCTGAAAGTTCGAGGTCTTTTGAATCCCCAATTGTGATTATGAAACCTGCAAAGCTTGTTGAGAAACATGGGTTCAATGCTTCGTCAATGATCCCATTGGACACACTCTCCAATCTGCATAAAATCCGGAGCAATGCAGATTCTAGAAACTATCAAACATCTAGCCGGCCGGCTAAAGATCTATCTCTTAAGATTGGTCGCCTAGAGTCCACTAGCAGCTTTGCTGATAAGAAAGCTAGTGGCAGGAGCACAAAATCTACACAAACATCATCAAGGCCTCAGCTAGTTCCTAAAGAGAACCCCACGAGTTCTGCAAAGAGCTTGGGTTCTGTGAGCCCCAGATTGCAGCAAAAGAAGCTGGAGTTGGAGAGACGATCTCGTCCACCTACTCCTCCATCTGATCCTAATAAACCCAGAAAGCTGTCCAACAGGCAGAGTAGTCAATCCAGTTCGCTGGGTGGAAGACACAGGCACAAATCTTCCAATCTGCACTCTACTGATGACCTACTGAGTGAAATTAGTAACAACTCAAGAACCCCAAGTTGTCAGGGAGACGACATGTCTGTTCATTCAGACAGCAGTATGGTCTTTGAGTCACAAATCAATGCGGAAGTCATAAGCAGTGAACTGCCGACTGTGGAGAAGAGCAGCCAGATTCCATGCATGGAGTCCTCTACTTACTCAGACACCAGGCTGAAGCAAAAGGTAGGTGCCTGGGCTTCCAGTTGTTACTCCTATCCCTGAAACGATTAGTACATTGTAGTAATCGCTGATTGACTAATAGCATCTTACTTTGTCATGTGTATAGAAGAAGTCGATTCTCATGGTGGATGAAGATGAAACATTGGCGGAACTTAATACAGCAGCTACAGAATATCACAGTCCAGTATCAGTACTTGACTCATCGGTACACACAGAAGATGCTCCAACTCCTACAAAGCAGATGGTAAATTCTTTCAGAGGTAAAGCTTCTACACTCAAATACTCAAAACATTTGGGTGCAAGTGAGCTAATCATCTAGATTTTTTTGAACAGTTAATTCAAGTTGAATGATTCTAGTATGCTACCATCAGCTGTTTTTGCAACAGTTGTACCAACACTGTATTGTGAATCTCAGTTGGAATACTGTCCATAATGCAGATAATGTTGCTTATGCGTCTGACTACAATCATGTCCGAGATCAGTGGAACGCGACAGAGAGCTTCCGGCCAAATGGCTTTGGCACCCTTGCTACCTCCGAGGTCAATCGCAGGAAGTTGCAGAACATCGAGCAGTTGGTTCAGAAGCTTAGAAGACTCAACTCCAGCCATGATGAGGAAAGAACGGATTACATCGCCTCTCTTTGCGAGAACGCGAAACCCGACTACCGATATGTTTCTGAGATATTGCTAGCTTCGGGCCTCCTGCTCAGAGACCTTGGCTCGAGCATGACTGCATTTCAGCTGCACCCATCAGGCCATCCCATAAACCCCGAGTTGTTCTTTGTTTTAGAGCAAACAAAATCAAGCACTATAACAAAAGAAGACCCTGTCTGTGGCAAGGCTGCGACTTTGAAGCCGAACCGGGAGAAAATTCACAGGAAACTCATCTTCGATGCTGTAAATGAGATTCTTGTTGGAAAGCTATCATTTTTGTGCGTTTCTCACGACCCGTGGTTGAAATCGGAAAAGCTAGCGAGGAAGTCACTCACTGCACAGAAGCTTTTGAAAGAATTGTGCATGGAAATTGAGCAGCTTGATGTCAAGAATCCATCATGTGATTTCCTGGAAGAGGGCGATGGTCTAAAGAGCATATTGTGGGAGGATGTGCTGCACAGGTCCGAGAGCTGGACGGAGTTCAACAGCGAGACGTCTGGGATGGTATTAGACATCGAGCGATCGATCTTCAAAGACCTGATCAATGAGGTCGTGACAGGCGAAACTGGTGGATCCAGAGCCAGGCCAAGCAGACGCCTGGAATTGTTTTGCTGCTGATATCTTCAGTTCTCTTTCTTTTTGACAAATCCTTTTTCTCCCCTCCTTTTCTTCGCTGATTCTCATTTTGGATGTTTGTTATGAGAGCATAATAATTGGTGTGAGAAAGTTCTTATCAATGGATGATCAAGAAAGCTGTGATTGTCTTGGAACATTATGTCATACGTGTTGGTAGAATGAGCAATATACAATCCACCGTTTTAACTCTTTAACTTCAGGATTGCATATTTCACTAGTGTCTCTGATCTACATCTTCTCAATGGCAGATCATCCATGAGATTCCTGAAAAACTCCCCAGATTGCAAAAGTCATTTCTCGGCCCATAATTGGAGGAAGTCTGATGTCGCGTATTTTGTCTGTCGCATGAAAGATGATATGAGCCTCAAATGCTCAACATGACTGGATGGTACATATACTAAAACCTCGTGCATTGATAGATCGGTCGAACTCCCCGGTGGCAACGAGCAAACTGCGAACTCAAGACACGGAGTGGAAGGAGAGTGGCTATAGCTTTGGCGGGGCGCAAGGAGGATAGGACCTAGGAAGCCTAGGCTATATGTAAGACCTTGTACTAAGACAATGGGAAAGACAAGGATGTTAGAACGACCCAATTGAAAGGGCATCTTGATGGTGAAAGAGGATAATGCAGGGGATTGCATTGACACTGAATTTGACTTCTCATCAGTGGCTCAAGAACCTCCAGTGCAGGTGTGGCCAAAAAGAGCCCCAGTCCTGTGAAGATAAATAATAATAATAATAATAATAATAAAATTCCCTCCAGAGATAAAAATAAATATATAGAAAAGAGGGAGGGGGGGGGATAAACAAGCAGCAACTTTCCGTAATTTCATCACGAGAGATGTCTAATTTGTATGGTTTTTAAAAGCTCAAAATAATATTTAAATAAAATTATTCATTGACGCCTCCGTAGCATAGTGGTAGTGCGTTCGCTTCGTAAGCGAAAGGTCGCGAGTTCGATCCTCGCCGGGGGCTCTATCTCGAAAGCTTCGTTTTTTCCAAATTTTTTTTTTTTTCATTCTTCGGGTCTGGTGTCGGGCAGAACAAGGTTCTTGGGTCGACCCACCAAACACATGGGCCTTTACATGATTTTTTAGCCTTTCGTTCTTTATTCTTCCTCTCCATTGCTCTCGGATGTCAGGTGATTGTCTTCCTATTCCCGTCAAGTCAGGATCCCAATGTCATTGGAATGGCAATGGCATGATGGATTCGTCGATCGCAGCTCGGAGACTCCAACTGCTTGCGCGCGGATGACAAGAAATGAAGATCCGTCGCAAAAGCCGCGATGAGCAGCCGGGCATCTCGTCCCTCGAAATCGCCGTAAACGAGTCAACGAGTCGTGGGATCAAAATCGAGCATCGCGAACTCAAGTGAGGGTTCGGTCGAGGGTTATGTTCTGACTTCTGGTTCGAGCTTGAGGAGGGTTTTGGCAATGTCTTCAATGTATGCTTTCAGTTACACGAGATTAAACTAAGCAAATTTTTTGTTCTTTTAACGCCTTTAGCCTTTTACTTCTTGCTATTATTTTTCAGATCACATCAATCTAAATCGAAATCATAGTCTTATAGTTCCTGGCTGAATGTCTCAAGGAAATCTACTCCTGATACTTGAGTATATCCCTTGGCGAACAATCTTGCTTTTAATTTTTCTAATGTACCATCGGCCTCTAACTTAGACTTAAAAACCCATCTACCACAACATTAGTATTTGGAAGACGTGGAACAAGAGTCCAACTGTTGTTCCGATGCAATGCCTTGAGTTTCTTTTCACACTACCAACAAGTGCTCGAGTGACCATTGAATGATTCCGAATGGGGGAACATGCTATTGAAGAGTCATGAAGAACTTTCAAAGAGGGATCTTCACTTGCCAAATTGCATGGAGAATCAAGCGGAGCACCAGATGAGTCATCAATTTCAACCTAACTTTGGCAAACATGTGATTCACCTCTATCAATGTTGTATTCACTAGAATCCTCCTGTGTAGCAGAATTTAATAAGTCATCATACAGTTGATCTGAGTTAGTAGAGAATGCACTTTGTTGCAAATACAAAGGTGAAAATTTTGAGTGAGACATTGAATTGTCTTCATTTGGTCAGTTTATAAATTATGATATCTACGCTTTAGCACTTTGATCCTGAAATAATAAGCTATGTACAAGAGAGGGAAATATGGTCTCATCAAAGACAACATGCCACGATATATAAATTCGTCAAGTCGGAAGATGGAGACATTGACATTCCTTATGGCGTTACTGTAGCCGAGAAATACAAATGGTAAAGAGGATTGAACTTACTCTTGGTGTAGCCCCTGAGATAAGGAAAGCACTTAAACCAAAAATTCGCAAAAAATTATAATATAATTTTCTGCCAAATAAGAATTTGAGGTGATTTCATGTTTAACACCCTTGTAGGAAGCTGATTCAAGAGAAAAACTGCTGTTAAAAGATTTCGACTGAATACTTTTTAGGAATTCCACTTCAATGAAGTATCGTCAAGCCAATTTCACATATGTGCCTATGTTTTCACTCAGCAACTACATTTTGTTTTGGAGTATTTGGGCAAAATACTTGATTAACAATCCCATTCTTTTACAAGTGGATGAAGAATCTGCTCAATTGAACTCTCCTCCTCCATCAGATTGAAAGATTTTAATCTGCCCTCCAAATTGTCTTTCCAAATATTTCTCAAAATTGAGAAAATATGCATAAAAATCGGATTTTTTCCGTAATGGAAACAACCAAGTATATCGCGTATAAATATCCACCAAACGAACATAATATTGAGTCCCCGCAAATCACAATGTATCTTTTCAAAAGTCTTATTAGTGCTAATTTTGGAAGGTTAAAAGGGAAGTTTAGATGCTCACCCCATTTGACAATTACTACCTATGGTAAGTAGGTTTACTCCAAGCAATAACAATAATATCGCTTTTGTTTTGCAAATGAAGGATTGTCATCGGTTGTTGATGTCCCAACCTTTGATGCCAAAAGTTCTAGTACATCAAATTTATAATAATACATAATTTTGGTTTATATGGGTTTTGCTCATAATGAGTCAGCGTCACATTCGAATTATGTGTCTGACCCAGATCTCCTGCAAGAAAACGAACAGGTAACGATTGATGAGAAAAATATTTATGATGGAATATTTTTTTTGTGAATACTTTTTTTCCATAGGGGGCAAAATCATCATTTTGAAAAAATAGATGAGAAAAATCCTTAAAAATAAGATTGGCCAATTAAAGTGGCCCATTTACTAATTTTTGGAATTTTTTTGGAAACTTTTGAAATTTTTCGAGACAATTTGCCTGTAAGGGGCAAAATCGTCATTTCGAAATGTCTAAAAGGGAAAACCATCAAAAATAGGACCGACTCATTAAAATGGTCAATTTCCTAATTTTTGGAATTTATGAAAATTTTTTAGAATTTTTTTGGTATTTTTTCTTTTTTATAATTTTTTACGAATTTTTTAATTTTTTTTTAACCCACCCCCCACCCACTTTTCCTTGTTCGGCAGTTGAACTGCCGAACAAGGAAAAAAATAACAAAATCCTTGTTCGGCAGTTCAACTGCCGAACAAGGGTTTTGGTTGTTTTTTTTTTGTTCGGCGCTTGAAGCGCCGAACGGTGGCTTGTTCGGCAGTTAAACTGCCGAACAAGCCCCTTTCCCGTTATTTTTTAGCCGTGAAACCTAAATCCGTAAAAAAATAAATTTTTTAATCCATTTGCGTAAAAAGCCCCCTTTTCTTGCTCTCTATCACAAAACCGATGGCAGAGAAGTCAAAATTTAGAGGATAGTCAGTTGTAAATTGGCTCACTAATGATAAGTTCTTTTTCATATGAGGAACAAGCGGAACATTCTTTAAGTCAACACTCTCTTGGCCAAAATTGATCTGAGCATCACTGATATTGGAAATTTCAAGTGAATTGCCATTTCCAACCATAACACTATCTTTTCCCATAATATGGTCAGTAAGTTGAAAAGGTTACTTTCATCTCCGGTCGTATGATTTGAAGCTCTGTTATTAGCGAACCATTCCAAATCCTAATTATCTTGAACAGTAAGTGCAGCGATAGGATGAAAGATTGATTAAATCAATTAAATTAATCTAAAGCAGTATGTCCTTGCTTGTTACTTATTTGACAAGAAACGATTTTATCTGTTCCTTTCCCAAGCTTTTCGATCTTGCTTTGATTGAATTGTGGCTCGTGACCCTGCGAACGCATAAAACCAATTCAAGAATTTTTTATTCTTGGACTGTTGTGCGAAAGCCCCCTTCCATTCGAAGAGAAGTGATTATTATTGGAATGATGGAATTGTTTTCCCTTCTTATTGCTGTTAAAATTTCTTATCTGACCAAAGAAAGCCGTCTCGTGTTGAATTATCAGAGAACTTTTAGTTGTTTAGCTGACTCTCAAAGCTTTGTTGCAAAATCAAGTAAGAGAACAATGGCATTGGAGGCTTCAACATGGAGGTTGTGAATGAATCATATTGATCATCTAATTCATTCAAAACAAAGAGACCCTTCTATTTGTCCTCAACGGGATATCTGATAGCACACCAAAATACTCATGAAGAGATGAAAAATTGTCTCTATGACATTTTTGGGTTTGTAGAAAAATTGAAACTAAAAATGTTTTGTAAAGCTAAACATACCTTAGCAAATGTCTTGAGGTCTTCTACTTAAGCAAGAACTTCTTCAAATAGCGTCACGATAATCCATCCCTGCAGAAGGCGCTTTGACCTTCTCCATTTGCAAAAACTATGGATTTGTCACTTCCTTTGAGATTCCAATTTCTTCTCCTATAGCAGAGGGGGTGATTGTTGGACTCGGCCTCTGGTACTCACCATCAACGAACGCCACCAGATCCTAACTTTCGATTAATGCAAGCATTTGTGCTCTCCAATAGGAATAGTTTGTTTGTGTCAATTCCAGTGAGACAAAATTGCTAAAGTTCAAAGACAAGGGGCATGGATACTTGGGGGAAGCCATGGTTAAGGATCGATTTCGTTCAAAAATATTCTCTAATACCATGAATGAATAAAGGTGCTTGATTCTTGATCTCAACGTACAATTATTGAGATGATTGTCACTATATAAAGATATTACAAACTATTACATTTCGAAAGGACATAATAGAACAATGAAAAATAATAATAAGATCTTCGTATTACAATAGTTGTCAGTCTCTTTATTTTAGCATCTCCAAGAATCAACGCTTGTGATTTTGATTGATATCTTCAGATTTTTCCTCCCCCGATTGATAAATCAGTGCCTTCAAGTCATAGAGACATGTTAGATTTAAGTAAGTTGTAAACATGTTTATGACTAATTTACAACCCACTGTGACTCATTTAATACTTATAATGTTTAAACCCGTTTATGACATATTCATTTAATATAACTAACTTTCATAATAAATCATCTCATTATATATGGATTGAGAAATGGGTTTATACTCTCACCCAACGGACATTGAGTTACTTGGGAATTTCATTTGCCGTAGATGGAATTCCTTTCCAAATGCCTGACGAATACTTCATATGTGGTCCTCGGTTCTACATTGCTACCGAGCCAATTTATACGGCATATAGGACCACACAAATACATATTATGCAGCAAATAAAATCTCAGTGGTATAGTACTTCATCCGCATGTCTACATTGTATGATAGAACTAAGTAACCCTGGGCCCGCTCATCAAAGCACATGGTCGAGTCGAAATAATGTCGATGAAGGATTTGGTCAATTGAAGCACATAATCCATACGGGGGTCTTGCTTAGTCGACCATCGAAATGCCTAATGCACCCTGCATCTCCTGCGAATGTTATGTTTAAGCTGAATCAGTTCTAAGTCAAAAGACCACAATGTATGGTTTCTAAACGACATGACAGTACTGCAGATCCCTCCAACCAATACGGTGAAGGGCAAATGGCTCAGGGTCATAACCTGGCATCGTTGCGATGCTCCATGCCGTTTGCTCGACATGCATAGGTATATGCAGATGTATACATATACGTATGCGCACTGGCCCTATCTTCTTCTGGAGGGAATAGCAAGCAAATATTACCCTATCCTTTTAACTTTAGGACCACCACAAGAAACCTTTCCTTTGAAGCCATCTTTAAACCCAACTTGCCACTGGGGGGTATCCTTTAATGTTCTTCTTGGATCTTGTGACCTCGTCAGAATTCAGTCCCCATCTGCTGCTACTCCCTCGCTCTCTCTCTCTTCCATCCTTTTCATCTGTCTTGAGTCTGAGCGAATGGCATGTTCTACGACCCCACAAGCCCTCTTCTTTTTCCTTGGCTGTGGATGCTTTCCACGCCATATATTCATCTTCCGCTGGATTGGAGTAAAGCGTCGCAGAGAAAATGACACATGAGACCTTTTTCTATGCGTCCTCACAGACAAAAAGGGCGAGCAGATAAGCCATCCCATGACTCGAGGTTGAGGGTGCAACTGTGTTTACAGTTCAATTAAGCCGCTTAATCTGAACATACTTTATGTCTTAACCCTATCCCCCAAAGACCAATTTGACGACGAGCACATTCAGTGCGAGAATTCGTTGGGCATGTCAGCAAAAAATTTAGTGAAGGCATCACGCGATGAAAAGAAACTCGAGAGGATTTGAAGAATCGAATTTGGGACCTCCAACTTTGATATCACTTAGGGCTATATTGCAATAGTTTGTGATCTCTTATTTGACTAAATCAAATCATATCTCGAGAGGAACATGGATCCATTGAAACTGGACCTCTTAAAAAATTGCACATCCCAACGTATTTTTCGTAAACTAGGGATATTTATACAAATGGCCCATAAATTTTGGCTGGATGTGCAATGTGAATCACGAATTTTTAATTTGTTCAATATGGTCTCTGAACTTTAACCCATTTTGTAATGTGGCCCTTGTACTTTTAATTCGTTTAATGCGATCTCTGAATTTTTGGTATATGTTCAACTTATTTCCCAAACTATATGAAAATGTTCATATTGTCCTTTCATTAGTTCAAGTTCATGGACAACAATGATTATATTCACATTAATTCAAGGACTAAAATGAACACTAGCCAAAAGTCTAGAGACAATACTAAACAAATTAAAAGTTAAGGAATCACATTATCCATTAGGCTAAAGTCCAGGGACCATTTGAGTCATTTTTTCTACAAACTATAATTTTCCTATTATGATGGTGAGGAAGATTGCCACCTTACAAATATGGCGATAACCTCGTAAATTAGTTAAGACGTGAGGTAAAAGACCAGGTGAATTGGCCCAAGCATAAGGTCGTTACGCTTGCCGGTGTCACGGATCGCCCCTGTTGTGTGTGTATTCCCTCGTATGCGGATCCACACAGTTCAAGATTATGATCAACCATCATGAAGTTAAAATTGCACATGTTAAGTGAGCGTATTAAGTCTAGGTATTATTGGCTCTCTGTAGTCTACGCAAATGTATAGAGAGAGGAAGGCCTGTTGTAATGTTGTAGGTTTCTAAGATGTTGCAGGGGGTCAGTGTCTTTCTTTCTTTTTCACAGTGCTTTTGTGCAATCTATGTTCTAGGGTTTCCATGGATTGATAGTCCTTCTTCACATTGGGGAAATAATGCAGCCCTACTTTATACAGTGACGTGATCACACGCCCTAGCTCGGCGTGCTTGTGTGCTTCGCTGCATGCGCATGGTTTTTATGTTCTAAAGCTACGCATGTGTGAAGAGAGGACTGAACTGTGTAGCTTACGCAAATAGGTTAAAATCTTGACTGTTTTCTCTCTTTCTTTCTTTTTTTTTTTCTCATTTTCGCACACTTGTCAACATCAAGCCGTCAATTATAAAATACGGGTACGAAAAAGGAAGGAAAAAAAAAGAGATAATTAGACCCAGTTTTAATTTTTATAATTGTTAGGACGCACGTGTGAGTTGTGCTAGAGAAATCCTATGTCAAAAAATTAATGTGATCTGGAGCAATTAAGATATTCAAGTTGGCTCATAACTTATTAGCTTAAACTTTTGAGTAAAGATAGGTCCAACTAAATATATTAACATGCTCGGACTTGGGCTCCTTCTTGACGATCTCCCTAGGTGAGGTATCGGACTTCTGATGTACACTCCCAATAGTAATATGTCGGGTACCATTCTCAATTCAGTGTTTCAATGAGCCAATCCATCATAGCATGTGTCCTATATGGTGTGTTCTTTATTGCGGGTGAAATAAGCGACGACTGAATATGTTAGATCAAGTGTAGAGAGTAATTTGGACCAGTAGTGTTTGTGTAGGTTAGAGATTTGGTGAGTTTCTACCTTCTTCTACGGGCCTAGCTATTGCAAGACTTGCGGAAATATTAGCCAAATAGCTGGGGTTTTACACCATGGTTCTATAACAATCGAAGGGCTAAAATCAACGAGTTCTACCAGATTTAGTTAGGGTTTGGTTGCACGAATTCAACATGCTTGCTATTTTTCCCCCCCTTGTATTACGCTTATTAAACGTTTATGATCTCTTAGGTAATTTGACATATTGGTCGCACAAGGACATGTGGGGCTACCTCGGCGACTAATTTTCTTTCATCGTGGATCATTTGCTTAATTAATTACATGTTATGCGCGTGTCGCAAAAATCTGACTATGAAGAAGCCACAAGAACAATAAAAGCTAAGTACGATGTTGACACCTAAATTTTTCATCCCAAAGGTTTCATTTGCATTTCATGAAAATTAGGTATAAAATCCGCCAGTGACCCTTGAACAAAACCATCTATAGTCTCATGTTCTCACTCTTTAGTGCATCTTTTCACATGATGCCATCTCCATGATTGAAGACATTCTCATAGGGTTCTTGGTCTGAACAGTGAGTATTCGACCCCAGTCCGGCTGGCTTGGGAAGAAACTCACGGACCAAAGTTAAAAGGTTTTTCGTTCACTCTGAAGAGACCCCATGTGCGGCCTAATCTACCTTGTCGTGAGCCAGTTTCACCGGCGTCTTGTCTAAGCAAGCTTCACCCGGAAGCGCATGGAGCTCCTCCCATGGCATTTTTCAGTCTCACCGAATTCAAAATCATAGCCGCACAAGTTTCTTTTGAAAGATTATCCAATCATTCATAAACCTATTTTATGGATGATAATTTAATAAACCTTCTTAATTTTACCAATTTAGTCATTAAAATTTGCCATCAAATTCCAATGTAGTCCTTCTAACCTATTTTCGCATGAAATCGCCAACATGGCAGTGTACCACATAGGACAGACAACAATAACTAGACCACTACTTTAGCAATTTCGGCAAAAATTGATCGGAAGGACTTCATTAGAATTTCATGCAAAGGTTTAATACAAAATTGACCAAATTGAAAAATTTTATGACTGAATTAACATCCGTACAGTAAGTTTAGGACTGATTATGTAATTTTCCCAGTTTCTTAATGTGCGATTAGAACATCTAGAAAAGATTAACAAAATCATATACACTTTTTAGCTTAGAGGCATTTGCACGTTTAAGAATTGTTGCAATCCATTCTAGAAGTTTTGGCTTGCTGTTGCATAGATCCAAGGCAAATAATGTTTAGTCTTAGTTTTCATGAGAGATCGGCATGTATGAGATTTTCCATGGGGAAATTATCCAAAAATTTCTAAACTAATTGCACTAGTGCCAATTCAGCTCTAAACCTTTCAATTATACCAATTTAGTCTTAAATGTTTTAGTTTTAAACCTTTCAATTATGTCAATTTAGTTTTAAACCTTTTGAAATTTAGCCAATTTTGTCATAAATCTTTTGAAATTTTCCCATTTTAGTCCTAAACCTATAATTTTAGTAATTGGCTGGAAGGACTAAATTGCTATTTTGTTGAAAGGTCTAGAATCAAATTGAGTAAATTGCCATAATTGAAAAACTTATGACTGAATTGGCAAGTTGTCAAAATGTTTAGAATTGAATTGGTACAAGTGAAATATTTAGGATTAAATTGGCCGTCGTACAATAAAGTTAGGACTTTTTAGATAATTTTCCCAATTTTCCATTCTAGAGCTCAAATCATCCTATCCTAGAGCGTCATAACTAGGGTTTGTATTCATTTTGCCCAATACGACTCGGGTTGGTTTTACATTTGCTTTAATTATTTTTTTTAGTGAGTTATTTTAAGTGCTTATGCACTTATATATGGTTTGGCAAAGGTTATCAGTGACTATAACCTCATTCAATTAATCATAAACAAGTAATCAAATTGCGATCAATAAGATTTGGGAAAGCCCGTGCGACATGTAAGCGCAACATCACAATAGAGTTATAATTGCATGCTTAGCAATCCATTGCAGCTCCTTGAAGTTCAGCCTCGGGAGGGTCGCAACATAGGGAAAGCTTTATATGTAGGTCGCACTCATGTGTATGTTTCATGAAATTCTTATTGTCAAGTTGAAGTGTTTGAGTTCAAGGATTGATGTTTATTATCATTTTCTACTATCAAGCGACGAGGGATCGCTTCAACACCACTCCTCTTGCGCAGATCCAATAAAAAGTGTCGCATGAAATTAAATAACAGAATATAAAATGAGCAAGAAACCTTACGACATATGTAGCTATTGAAAGAGGTATCGAGATATCAAAAATAACTTCATTGTCCCCACTCCCCAAGGGAAAAAAAAATGGATAAAGTAAGAAGAGGATGAGAAACGCAGCTGCATCCATGTTCGATGTTTATGTGTGTGTGCGGTCACAGTCAACAGTCAAAAGTAGCTAGGGTTGGTTCCCCTTTCTTCTTCTTCTTCTTCTTCTTCTTCTTCTTTTTTTTGTTGGGCCAGTTAGCTAGGGTTGGTTCATTATATGCCGTAGCTGTGATTAATAGGAGGTAGATGGACCGAAACCAAAGAACACGTAGAGGACTTTGCCCAGTTATTCAGCTTAAACTTTACTGGTTGTGAGTTGCAAAAGGACAGAAAGAAATCATAGTGGGTAAACAAGGCACCATGCAAGCTTATCAGATCTATCACAGTGTTCTCACCTGAGTTTGAAAGCTATGCAGAAGAGAAACTCTCTATGATGCGACACCGGCGCCGAACTCATGGAAGGAAATTTTCTAACTCAGGAAACTGCGACTGGGTCGCCGTTAGATTTCAAGGCACAGTAACAAGCATCTCGGGTTTAGTAGGGTAAGTTTCATCGGTACTACTGATAAACTTAACCATACCCAAAAGAGAGAGGAGGCGACACGGCACGAATTATCCCTGAAACACTGATTTTTAGCATCCAAATGATGTATAACACTACCTTTCTCGTTCATTTTATCCTGGTTTTGATGCGTGGAGTTTTTCTCACTGTTCATGAGTGCTGCTTTTTTCTAAGCTACTGCCTAATCTAATCACAACATTGAGCTTTAAATGTTAAGAAATCTGCTTAATAAGCACGTCGAAGAATTGACAACATAGCAAGCATGTCCAAAAATTGACACTTAAATCAAAGAATACTTAAGCAGGATCCAAGAGGGGAATGAAAAACGATATCCATCTTCAAATAATTAAAGACAAAAATTAAGCTTATGCTATGATGCACACGGCGCATGTCGAATAAATGCGCACTGACTTAACATATCGAGTTTTCAGCTATAACATCCCACGTATAAGGTATCGTATGCAAGATAAGCACTCGAATACAAGGCCAAGAAAAGAAAAAAAGAAAAGGAAAGGAAATTGTATATATATATTTTGTATGAGAGTCCTCATTTGCATTTTCTTCAAATAATTTGGCCATGATAAATGACTGAGATGCTATCCTAAAAAGCTGCAGGAACAGAAGAAAGCATTAAATAGAAGCATCTTACTCTGTTGCAGAAGTTGATGATGATGATGATGAGCCAGGCAAAATACTCCATGGGGCTTTATAGTTCTTGTCTGGCCAAACTGAGGCACTTATGAAGTGTGTGTGGGAGACAAATCTGCAGGAGAAACATCTTGCCGCCTTGACGACGTTGCTGCTTTTGTAGTCGGTACTTAATTTCTTGTTCATGACCATATCCTAAAGCAGCAATCTCTCACAAAGATTATTGAATTATAAACCCTCGTTTAAAAGATCTTGGGGAGATCATCTTCCCGAGTGATCTTCGTGCGAGAGGGTGTTCCGCGTATTTTGAGATTCAAGAACCATTCCTGTCCTCCTCTTCTTCGCTCTCGTCGTCGTCTTGCCGATGAAGAAATTTGGTGCTGGTGCTCGTTTGGAATGGCAATCTCATCGGTGAGCCCATCAATTGAAGGGACGGCACGAGGGAAGTAGGCAAGATGTGTTGTTGCGAACTCGAACTCAGTAGATGAAGATGGTTCAGTTGCCTCGGATCTGTCTCGGTGGAAGCGGTAAGATACGAAGGATAGGAAGGAAAAATCGGGGTCATCGCCGCAGACGGGCAGAAGTATAACTGGGGGGTGGCGGACGGAAGAGCTGAAGAGGAAGCGATCGACGCAGGATTTAGGGAACTTTGATCTGGTAGCAATTGAAAGCCGTGAGTCCCAAGTTGAGACAACGACAAATTCGAAGGCTCCCATTGGTTGTTGTAGGAGTACGGCAAGGGGGTGTTCGGCAAGCCACTCAAGGAATAACTGACGATTGGGAAGAAGTTCTGAGCTGATACCCGTGCATGGTGAGAGTCAACTGATGATCCCAAATGGTCATGCACTTCATCTGTCTCAATCCACTTGCCCTTCTCAGAAAGAGGCTGACCATTATGATCATCTATTTCGACCTCCTTGTTCTTTGCTCTCAGTGTGTTATACGTATCGACGTTCCAAAACTTTGACCTCGCCATCCCCGAAGATTCGCTGTTATCAACCCAGTGATGGACGCTACTCTCGGCAATCTTGATCCCGTGCTTCAAGAATGCTGTGGAGTTTGTGGGGAGAAAGGGAGAGATCAAGGAAGGTTGAGGGTTGGCGCTAGACGGCTCGTGTGGGAATAGGATTTGCTGGTGGAATTGGCCGAAGTTCGGAGGCATTTGGAGCGGCGGCAACCTGTCGATGTCTTGTTTAGAGGCATCAAGCAACCAGTCGATGACTTTGCTGGGTTGGCTGAGCCCTAGCTTGTCTTGAAGATCATACAATTGAACTGCTGTGGGCACGGAGAGCCTAATCCTCCTATCCCTCAGGCCCCTAATAGTGCAGACCTTGCTGTGCCTATCCTTGCCTCCAAAGGAGCGCGAGACGCGCACGATCCTCGGGTTTCGGAAGCCTGACCATTGCCTGGAAGTTGATGGTGACGCCAAGTGGGACAAACTCCTGCCGGTCTCGTTCTTTTCTTCCTCTTGCTTTGCTAATTGAGAACCTCCTCCTCCTCTTGGAATTGGGTTCATCTTACTCCTCTCATGATCATTAGGACGCAGGAGATTGGCTGCAATAAGAATTGTCAAATTGTTAACCTGTGAAGTCACCTCCTTTCCTCTATATAATCTCAAGCACAATTCAGCTGATTTAGGTTGTCATGCACTGATTTTCTGCAGTATGCATTAACTACAGATCGATTAACAAGAGAGAAAGAAAAAAGATAGTAATTAATTACACAATGAAACATATCACCAAACAAGCATGTTCTTTCTCCTTATGACATGAAACTGAAAGAAGATCCCTATGGCAAGTACAATTTCCCAAATCAAGAGTTGGTGCAGCGATTCGAGAATTCTTTAGTCAGGTACTCAACAAACAACCACTTGATTTGGTTTAAAGATTTCTCCTGATTGTTAAATGCGTGGTGTCCCGATTTGAAAACCTAATGGACGATGGTTGAGCATCTTGAAGCGAAAGTAGAACCTAATTTTGGCCAAAGAGGAAAGAATCTTGCACCTGTCAACAGATCTGGAGTTCAATTATCTGATTCTGAAGAAAGAAACCTACTATGAGGAAAACGTAACGAGCTAGTATGCGCACATCCTCTTTTGAAAAGAATGTTTTCGCATATAAAACTTGACAAAAATTCTTAAGAAAATATGTAAATCGCAGCTCAATCATGAACTTACTTCAGCTAGAGAGTATTCACCATATTGATAGCAGATCAAGATCAGTATCTTCACATCCCCGGAACCGCCGATGAGAACAATATGTGCCGCCTGAGAAGACGACGAGTCCGAGGAGAGGGTGGAAGCAAGTGAGCGAGCAGGCCAGAGAGAGAGAGAGAGAGAGAGAGAGAGAGAGAGAGTATCAATCTACGGACAGTAAACTGTACTCCCACAATATAAGTTCAACTGAGGAAATATTCACTCTTTGCTGCGGAATGGAAAAACAAAAAGATGCCCAAAAATTAACCATGGCATGTTGCATATTATGTTGCATGGGAATGATGTGAAAAGAGGTATGGCATATCTTTCTCCCAGTGTTATCTGCCGAAGCCGCCACGTCAGCCGGGTCGATTCAAGAGTTCTGTAAATCATAACAATTATCATTTATCATGCATACCGAATCGCAAATATAAAGGTCAAGATTAATTAGAACTAATCCAAACACGTGTTATTTCTCTTTTTTTTTCCAGTCATTAAGAGATCAGTTGAAGATCGAAACAAGCCCATCAAAAGGGTAGGTTTTAAACTCAAAGGGGACCACTGCAAAGACATAATTGAAAAGGAGAGAAAGAGATCAGAGAAGAGGAAGGGGGGGGGGGGGGGGGGGGGTGGAGGAGGGAGACTAAAACTTTATTTGACGCAACAAAAGAATAGCTTTATGGGGTGTACTCCACATAGCATGATATGATAAATGCATGCGCAGCTGAGTGAAAAGGATGGCAAGGTAATGAAAACCATCATGCCATAGAATTATAATTATGTCTTGTGTGATCTTGGGAAAATATTTCTACAGAAGAGAGCAAGAACACACATGGGAATCTTGTTTTGGCTGAAGCGAAATAGCTTGTGAACTTTGTGAATGAATGAGAGGATGTGAGCTGCTATAAAAATTTGAAAGAGAATGGCTTTCTTTTTCAAATAAACTGCTGTGTGAAGTGAATCAAAAGTCAGAGAAGAGATGGGTCATAATCGTCTTGCTGCTTCTGAAGTTGTGGCGTGAGCAAAACTGCAAGTTTTTCATCAAAAACTGCTTGGATTTGATGATAGATTTCTAGCTCTGCCTACATTGTAGGGGAGGGACCAAAATAAAAAACGGGGTCTTTAAAGCATCCACTCAGTGTGTAGAGAGAGAGAGAGAGAGAGAGAGAGAGAGAGAGGGACCACACGTATTGGCAGTGAGATATGCATATTGTACGTACACACAGACATCTCAAACCCTAATTAATAACTCCACCCAAGAAAACAGCAGCTGTATATCTTCTTGGAACTTTCTTCTTCTCTCTATGCTTCCCTTGCATGTACTGATAAATTTAAACAGCTATATAATTGTTGGAGATTTGGGTACCAATATGGTTCTTGATCCGAAAAGATCTTTTTCTTTTTCTTTTACAGGAAGCAAGTCGCTCTAGTTGAAAAACAGATGGAAGGAGCAAATTCTCTTATAGCTTCTTGAATGGAGGAACATGGCTTTTCCTGGTTCAATACATGTGTGGTGCTCCTCTATGGGAGAGGTGAAAACACGCAAAAATTATGAAGTTCAAGACAGTAATGAAAAGATCTCAGCTAAGCCCTAAGAGAGCTCTTGAAAAATTGCTTTTGTTATGTAGAGAGAGAGAGAGAGAGAGAGAGAGAGAGAGAGAGAGATGCCGCAGAGCAAACCTTAATAATCTAGAAGTAAAACGAAGGTAAAAAAATTGGAATCTTCACCAAAATAATTGAAAAGCTGAGAGATTTGCAGGCAGTGTGGCAGTTGTACCAGTCAAAAGCTGAGGTCTACTTTTATTTGCACAGTACTTTTTCTTTCTCGTCTTGAAATAAGGAACCCTAGTAATCGCTTAAAGTTTGAAAGCCCCAGAAGAACCCTAAGACCTTTGCCATTTGCAGCTTTTAGGAAGCAATCAGAAAATAATTCTTTTTACTGTTCTCTGTGTTATAACAAGCAGCAAAAAGGGGGAAAGAAACGATTAAATTAAAAAAATTGGACCCCTTTTTCTTTGTTAGTGTTCAAAGACATGCAGCCACTGGCAAGATTTGGGGGATTCATGTCCCATTTTTCTGTTTTTGGCTGCTCTCTCTCTCTCTCTCTCTCTCTCTCTCTCTAACACACCAAACCACATTCCCTAATCCTAATTTCATGAAATTTGATTTTAGTTCAGATATATATATATTGCAAGTGATTTTAGTTCAGATAGTTAATATTTACATAATTTAAGGAAATGCTCGAATTGGTACATGCCGGTTGTACATCACCATTAGTTTGATCTAAACGAGATTAGCTAGCTAATATGCCCAGTTTGTCTATTCTAACACATAATTCTCTCAAAAAACTATGTATGAATTTTGCTTTCATCACACTAAAATCTTCTTCTCTGTTGTCTGCTAAGGCTACATAGAGACATGGTCCCTACATTGGCAGATCCCAAAGCAGGCATGCTGCTTTGCAAAGGACACTAAGCTTTTCATCAATCATGAACTCTCCCAACTTATCTTGCCATTTGAAGCCAGAGGAGATTATGACAAATGATTCCGACTGATTAGCTATTTATTTGATCTGCAGAAGTTAATGGGGCAAAAGATGATGTCTATTCATATAATTTTCAAGAAATGTTCTTTCTAATGCAGAACTAGGGACGTCTAGCCTTTCTCTTGAATTTTTGAACCAATAATTCACAACCCATCAAAGAGGGATTCAAGGAACAGTGTAGTTCCCACCAAACAAATTCTTGATCAGCCTCACCTGTAGTTGAGCAAAGGGAGTTCACTCTTTCAAAGCAACCAATTGGCAAGGAATTACTTTGGAAATAAGTAGCATCTGCTAATTTTTTTCACTAGCTTAAAGCCTAGCGAGAATTCTTTCCCTTGGATATGATTAAGCATACCACGGTACAGTTCACACTAAACGGGGATGAACCCCTCAGGTGATTCTTAGGATGAAAGTTGACACTTCTCATCTAAGTGAAAATAGAGATCTCCTGGTAGAAAATCGCCTGGAAGCTCTCGTCCGTAGGTGTCGATGAGGAGCCTTTCAAGCAGAAAGATGTTTGTTAAATCGTGTTTAGCAGGTGGGGACCTCAAGATGCTTCTACCAGTTTACTTAACTTATCACCATCGTCACTGTCATCATCATGACTCATTGTTGCATCAGAGAGAGAGAGAGAGAGAGAGAGATCCACAGTCTAGTTGTCTCTTGGAAGGGAATAATGAGGTGGATAGATACTGAGATATGGAATAACCAAATGATGAAAGAATCATAGGGAATGGCATCAATAAAGGCAAAAATAAAAAGTATATATACATTGAAGTATTTATGTGTACATGGTGCTTGCTAATTCAAGGAGCATCTGGGGATTCTGGCTTTTTCCTACCCCTTTCTGTCTCCATCTTCTCTGAGGAGGCCATTTACTATAATATGCCCAAGAAAATGACAGCTGAAGCTCAGAAAAGAACAAGGAGTGAACCAGCAGTGATCTAAGCCAAGATAAAATTATGCCTTCTGGTCATCAATAGCTACACAGCTGGAGCAGAGGAGACAAACAGCAGAATTGCCTCTTTCCTCTCTCTGCAGTATACCTCCAAAGTTATTAAATTTCCTTCTGCTAAAAGGACTGCAATCACGAGTTGCTACCTTCGGAAATGCGAAGAAACCCATTTGAATAAACGCTCAGAGAATAGGCGCTTCTAGTATCTCCAGATAAATCATAAGACGATTACCAGTGGATCATAAAAGGATAGATCCGGATCATCCGGTTTGAGAACTTTTCTGCTGTGTGTACGCTACTGCTCCTTGCATTTCACTTACAAACGACCAGGATCGGTTTCTCGAGAAACCCTAGATAGCTCTCCTTAAGATATCTAAAGTGACATAAATTTTGGCACAAAATTTAATTTTCTTATATAACTGTTTTATTTCTCCCGAACAGAAATTGAGAAGCTATATCATATTACTTTTCTCATCTGGCCATCCTCTTTTCTCTTCGTAGTATATAAAGACGACGGCAATCATCAATGGACATAATCTCCCAGTACGGGCACTTGGTGTGATTTCCTCTAACCATTTACCTTCACTCCAAGCGACACAGATATGCCAAGCAAAATAAGCGCAAATCCCACCACACAGCAAAGTGGGCAAAAATAAAAAATTAGGCATTTTCCACATGCATCAACATTTAACCCTCATGGAGTACCTCGACTCTTTCACATGTTCGTCCGTCAATTCTCTTAGAACAGGACGAGAACGACCCCTTTTTCACCAGCTGTTAACTTCCAGTTTACAAATTGTAGATCACGGTTTAACAGCTGACTGAAGCTCGAACTCCTGCTGGTGCCAGGCAGACTTTTCTTCAAAACACGTAGTGTTGCTTTCATTGGCACACTTTCATCAACAGAGAAGGAAAAGACAGAATATGTCTATGCACAATTGTATACATGGTCACACAGATGTACATATACAATCAATGTGCTCAGAGAAAACTTTAAGTTACTGACAGTTACTAAGGCCCCAATATGCTGCACACAGCATAAGTCAATGATCAATCAGAATGAGGTCCAGAAATAACAAATGCCGTTGCTTTTTGCTCTGTCCCACTCATCCAATTTATTGGTTTCTCTCCCTCATGTCTCCTCCATGCCTTTCCTCTTTTTATCTTTTAGTAGCTAAGAGAAACTGGCCTGGAACCTCGTGTCACTCTCTTAGTCTCCTGCACAAAATCATTAATGCATCATCCTCAGAGAGAGAACTTAAACTGCTCTTACTAAACTTTAGCGATGCACTGTGTAAGAAGAATTGAAGGAATCGAATAAGATATCCTCTTATTGTCAACTTTGAAAGTCATTAATGAAGTAGATATGTTCCAGGGAAGGGCGACAGCAGATTCTAATAATATCCCTCTCTTAAGCAGACATTGTAGTATTAAAATGCCAGCAAACACTTTCAGTACATTTGTAGCACTAGCACGGAGATATTTTGTGCATAATGCAACCGCAAGCATCATTGATTGTGAGTTTTGGGAAAAGCGAGAAGTGTGGCTCCTCCTGTTGGGTTTGACGTGCCATACAGTCAGGAGTTGGCACTCAAGCATAGTTCAAATGCCCACAATGACTGTCCTTGAGCTTTCCTTTAAACATAAACACCCAATCAAAGAAGGATAACATGTAACCCCAAGAACAAGAAGGCAAGGAAATTTTATTTGCCCTAAAAAAAAATTAATAAGGCAAGGAAAATTTAAGCTTGTTATGGAATTATTTCATTAATAAGCCATGCAAAAGAGAAGTGGTGAGCTTTTTTAGCAATCGGATGTGAGAACGACAAAAACTCTTACGCAGATATGGTAGTACAACAGAACTTGAACGACTGGCCATGAGGCTGAGACTGAAATCGTTTGCATTAGAAAATGTAAGCAGCACAATTTTTTTGCCATAACTTCTGTACTTAAGTTAAACAGATACATGTCTTAGCATCAAAAAGTGGCTGGTACATGACTTCAAAAAAAAAAAAAAAAGGAATGTGCCACTGTTAGACAAGTAACTTACATCAAATTCACCTTCTTATAAGTACAACTGTACAACTGCAAAGAGAACTTCTCTGCATCGTAGGGATTAGTTTTGATATTTTCCCTTTCCTGTGATGTAAACCATTATCATAATTCTAAATTATGTAAGCTGATAACTGTATCCACTACGAGAGATGAAAACCCATACAGACAATGCCAGCTACCCAATTTCCTTCTCTCTGCCAACATTATGCAAGGCACTATCTGAACTCAAGTCATGCAAGGGCAAAACCATGGAAGAGGTGGCAATGGTCCATAAGATCCAAAAAAAAGTTGACAAGTTGGCAACTACATTGCCAGGCTGCCCGTGCGTTAGGAGGTCATAATAAAGGACTTCAAATACAGTACAGCGAGAGACATATCACTGCAATCTCGTGAAAATTCAAATGAGCTTTTTGTGGTAAGTTCAGAGGTGTTAGACAAGGAACAGGGTAAAATATAGTCCTATCAAGCACATGCCTTAGCCATGGCATAAGGTCTTTGTAATTTCTGATGTCATCATCCTCCTAATCTAAATTTCGAGAAGAGTTCTCCAGCAATAACTCAGCTAGAACCAGCTACACAGACTGGGTTGTGAATGCATCTAAAAGCGCACATCAACAAATTGATCCATTTTAGTCTACAAGCTAAAGCAAGAAGTTTCACAGTTGAGTCGTTCAGACTTATCGAGGTTCAAAAGCACCTGCCACTTTCCTCTCAATTACACTGGCGCGAGATAGCATCCTTAAATTTCAAAATCAAAGTCCATCTTCCTAGACTTGCCAAACACGCTGGTACATGAACAATTTTTATTTGCATTATTAACAATGCTTGAGATGCTTTGGACACAAGAAAATGTAAATCCAGAAGACTGTGCCAATCATCTATGTGAATCAATACAGTCAGGTCATAGAAACATATGGCCAAACACCAATGTATAGGAACAGTGTTTGCTTACCACTGCAGATATTTTCAAACAGTACCAGCAAAATTCCATGGTAAAGATGAGCAATAACAATGGTGGCTGGGAAAAGAGGCTGCTGCGGAGGAACAAAGTTGTGTAGTCGATATATATTGAACTGTTGTATAAAGGGAACACACAAAAACTATTGAGCAGACCCAAAGAAAAGCTTTCCAAATCATAGAGAGATCACATTTTTATTGACTCATAGCGAGAATATTTCAAATCCTTTTTTGAAGATTTTGAGATTAATCTCTAGGAATAGAACATAGTTTCTTGATCTGCAAGTGTATTTGGAATGTGCTTAACCTAGATAAAACCCATCAATCTTCCATTGTAACCCACGCATGTCATTTATTGAAGTTCCTTCATGGGAATCGTCTCCTTGTTATCTTCTTTTTGTTTTCTCTCTCTGTCCGTTTTTGTGACTAGCTAAGTCCGTGATTATCAAGAGATTTTTGTATCTTCAGAGTGGCCTGCTAAGGTGGTGATTCGGCTAAGGGAGACCTAGATTATCTAGTCTCTTCCTTCCTATTCTCTGTCTGGGAAAAACCTTTATTTATCTATTCATTCGCAGCATCCTTATGGCATTCAATACTTATTGGCGTTATTAATCGTTACTGATCATGGCAATCTGTACTCTGAGACGAACCACAGAAATTACTACATGATGGAGTCGGCCACTCTGGTTAAGGTTTGCTCCTCACGCTAATGACCTGTGTACATCATTACTCGCATTACAAAAACTGCTAGCCAGGGCAAAGGTTCGCTAGCTGCCACCTGAGTTGTCACGAACATCCAGGCAATGTCGAGACCCCGGATTGACTGGGGCTGGTCCCGCTTGATCCTTTAGCGCACGGAAACAAAGCATCGCAAACCATCGGAAGCTCACGAAGCTGCACGAACAAAAATGACCCACAATTCGGGCAAACGACGGCTGAGACCCCCAGGACTCGGTTGAGCTGGGGAGTCGAGACGCCCCGGTGCTTCCGATGAATCAAGCGACACAGAAACGATCCGACATCGCGCGATTGCATCGAAACGTTGCCCTCCCGAATACGGAGAACCAGGCACTCCAAACTACGGAAGAGACCGTAAGAAAGAGGGGGGAAAGGTTTCGCAGTCTCTGTACCTTCTCCGAGGGATGCGACGCTGCCGAGTGCCGACCTTCCTTGGACACGAATCACTCCAGGAAGCACCAGAAGCATCGCCGATCGATGACGTCTCGTGCGGTTCATTGGAAGCGCAGAGCATGGATATCGCCCTGGCCGAAGCCAAAAGCGGAACTGAGGCGCACCGGTTGAGGAGCCGCTCCACTGAAAGTGAAAATGCGCACATTTCCGGGATAACTAAATATTGATCTAATATGCAATCTTGAATTTATAATCGATAAAATTTGAAATAAAGTCCAAAATGCCTTCAAAATAAAAATATGAAACGATCTTTATTTGAAATAAAAGCATGAAGTGTGCTTATTATTTTAAATAAGAGTCTGAAATGATTATGATTATTTTAAATCAAGGCTTGACCTCGATAGTCAGTAAAATATTTTGACCGGTCAAGGTCATTTTCGCCAAAATGCAATTTTAATATAATTTTTAGATAAATTAAAATTTTTAAAAATTCAAAAAAAAAAAAATAGAAATATAGGTGGGAGGCTACCCTTCTGCATGTGGTTGCCGCCCCACTGCAATGGGCGAGTCCACGGGTGGGAAGGCCATGCTCGTGCTTGCTTGTGTTTCTATTTTTTTATTTTTAAAAAATAAAAAAGGCAGAAACAAAGAAAAAATATAGTAAGAAAATGGCGAAAATTCCCCTAATGAACCTGTGAGAGGGATTTTTTAGATTAATATGACTACTTCAAATACTTATTTGAAACAATATCCACTTCAGATTCTCATAATACACTTCAAGCCATTATTAAAAACCACGTTCCTTTCAAGCACGTATTTGAGAAAATGAGTGCTCTTCAAACCGTTATTTGAAATTTTCCCATTTTAATTTGTGTAATATAAGTCAATATATATACCGTCCCTAAACTTTTAATTTATTCAACGTAATCCTTAGCATTTTTCATATGATTTAAGAGCAATATTAGACATTTGACCAAACTTTAGGAATTACACAAAGTTGACATTGGATATTAAACCAAAGTTAACATATTGTATTAAAATAAATTAAAATTTCAAAAACGATATTGCACGTTAAATTAAAGTTGTGAAATCATTTGTGTCGCTTTTCTTTTTCTAGATACATTTTAATTTTACTTTGTATGAGCATGTAATCATGGATGTTTTGGGCTTGAGTGAGTATGCCTTTAGGCTCGCTATTGGGATTTGAAGATCAAATTGTTTGTGTTGGATTGATCGGCTAGGGAGTTAATTCTTTTAATTTGTCATAAAAATTACTAAGGAAAGACAAGTTTGTATCAAAAATATAAGAGCGTGCATGATAACAAATTTGCTCTGGAAATCAACTTTTGAGTAGAAGTTGATTTTCAACTTTTGAAGAGGAGTAAATTATTATATTTTTTTTCAAATGGCTTCAAAATTATTTTTAGAGCAAAAAAAAAAACTACTCTAGAAGTAGAAAGTGAAATTGCGTAACCAAACGGATTTCTACTTCAAAAATCAAGTAACAAAACGAATTTGTGCTCCAAAAATTGTGTCATCATGTGTGTTCTAAACTGCAACATGAAATTTTAAACTTAAGATTGGTTATGACAGAGATGTCATAGAAAATCCAAAAAAGCAAAGTTTAAATATTGCTAGCTTCTTGATGTCAACTATATTTTTCATTTTAGGGTATGTGGGTTTTATTATTATGAAATATCATATTCCTTAAATAACATTGTAATTCAATCTCAATTAAGAAGTTAACACTCAAGATTATGGGTGAGAAAAAAAAAATCATGATCCACCTAAATTGGACATGACCGTACCCAATCGATTGATTTTGGATGGAACCGACGAGTACCGATTAGGTTCGCAATTTCAAGTGGGAACCATTCAATTGGCCCAACCAAATCAGTCCTTTTTATATAATATAATGTACATTTTTTTAATTGAAACCATCTCTCTTAAAGGCTCAAAATCCACACTCACTTGTAAAAAAAAAAAAGAGCCTAGACCCAATTTATTTTTATGTGTAATATGTGTTTGTACACTATAGATGCATTTGATAATCTGCATTAATTAGTGATCAATTGCTATTGTATTTCCTACGATGCTCGACTTCATTGTTGACAATAATACTATCGTTTACAAAGACATTATCGTTAAAATTTTCATGTGATAAGAATACTGAATGCAAATATGGGGAATTCACTGCTAAATTCCCAAGTTGAGTTATTCTCCTTCAACTGTTAAGGATTGATTTCATTTTGTTTTTTAATTAATGTTGGTGGTCGGTAGAACTGTAATCAAGAACTAGACTGAGCCGATAGTTCGCTTTTTGGGTGGATCTATGGAACGAGCAGGTAATTCATTATTCGTATTTTGCGAAACTGATCCCTAACGAACAATTCTCGATTTTAGGGTAGGAGCTACCAATCTTGAAATCGATTATTCCTACTCAAGGCTATTACTCTTTGTTCCTTTGTGTGGGTACTATTGAAAACAGAATGTGTTAGAAATGAATAAGTCAATTCTAAGTGTGCAAAACATATGTAACTAAATTTGAGTGTTTTGCTAAATCATATAAATTATTACCATGTCCTTCATTGTAAGTTAGATATGTCTTTTTAACTTTAATAAACCATCCCTTTTAACACAGTCAAATCCTGTCAATTATATTAGTAAAACCTACCAATAACGATCCCAAGTTCGTGTATAGTGAGAAACTAATAATCCTTGGTCATCAATTCTTAAATAGAATCAAACAATTTTTTCTTATTGTCCGAACTTAAAATTCAGTGCTTAAATTTTCAGCACTTATTTGTTAGTTCTACTAAACGGGCACTTGGTGACTAGGCGAGGAAGTCACGAAAGTAAGTGTGGAGTGCAAAATACTCGATTGCGATTTTGTAAATGAGGATGTCATTGGAGACCATACCCATGATAAAATTACACAATCATTCGATCTATTGTGATGTCCGATTTTCAACTTGAAAATTGAGGTTGATATGGGCAATTTTTGTGAGCAAAATTGATGAAACAAAAATGGTGATTCATTTTAAAAGAAAACAATGTAAATCCGTCCAATTCTCTAGCCAACAAGAATTCAACATGTGAGGGAAAAAATTGCTTGGGGGAAGGAATGATTTTTTTTTCCCCGATTTTGTTTGCGGGAATAGAGCAAAAAAACACAACGTATTTGGTAACCACACAAAATTTATATTTTCGAGATAGAAAAAGAATAGAAACGCATTTGGTATGACCCTAAAAAAAAAGAAACTCTATTCCCAATTTTTTTTTCCTTAATTTTAAATATGTTAGTAGAGGCAGCAAGGACTGGCCAGTTGCGGCAATGACTTGCGATCGAAAACTAAGTACAATCAGGGTGGCGACCGTCGATGAACTCATGGTTATAAAGACGAGCATTAAGTTACACCGAGCTTATTTTTCTAAAATTAAATTATTTCTCTTTTTGTTTGAGAGAAAAAAAAAGAAGTTACTTTTTTTTTCAAAAAATTCTTATTTTTGTTATCGGGATCAGAAATTTATTCCGAAGAACAAAAGATCAATTTCAATGTAAAGAAAACGGGTTTTCGTTCTTTTTCCGTTTTGATGAGCAAAAAAAAAAAAAAAAAAAGAGAATCAAGAAAAGTTATCTAACACACCGTTAATGTGTGGGTTTTGAGATATTATTTAGTGCTACTCTAATAAAAAAGCTTATCTTTTCTCTGCTTAAAAAACACAAAGTTTCATCTTTTTCTTTCTTATTCTTTATTTTGGTTGACAACTTTTTTCGTGTGCCATTTTTTTCTGTAGCCAAAAGGACTTATTTGTAAGTTGTGGGAATCCATTCCTCGAGAGAAAAATAAAATAAAATAAAATGAAAAGCAAAAAAACAAGCTCCACATAAATTCACCTTGGTCTAACCTCACTGTTCAACAATTATCGGAATTGCTTCGGTGGTCATTTTTTTTATTTGAAAAGACGAAGGTAGGGATCTCACCTCGGAGGAGTGGGGAGAAGACCCATGAAAAGGAGTAGGGTTTTGTAATCTACGCATGATATATAGTGTATAGAACGTGATTTGTATAATAAAATAAAATGAGAATAAAAATAAACTCGCTTTTCAACTATTCAATTTGTCGAAATGATTAAAAATTACAAAACATCATTAAAAAAAATGCGAAGAGAAAAAGAAAACATGTAAAGATTTCTCCGATCACTCGACATTCTCTTTGCTTGAAAATTTTCGTTTCTCAAGCTGATTGCTGTTCTGTCTCTTTGCTTCTCTGCTCTCTTCAAACCAAAGCAACTCTCTCTCTCTCTCTCTCTCTCGCTTGCTCGCTCGCTCCAAATCTCAGTCGGATCGCCAAAGCGGGGTAATCTTTCGCAAGCTGTTGATTCCCATTTTGCTGTTTCTCTTTTGCCGATGTTCTTTTGCTTCTCGCGTTCGATTTGATCTCATTGCGTCGTAATTCCGCCGGATCGGAATCTTTATCGAGTGATACGAGGTCAAAGTTGTTCCTCCGTCCGTATCGTTCAAGGGTTTTGGCGGGTTTATGACTGATTTGCGGTTTAGGGTTCATTCACTGGCTAAAGTTAGGATCTGTGTCTCAATCCCTAGAGTTGTGCGGCAATTTTTATTGCTCAAAAGCGCCACGTATAAGTTTAGCTTCGATTCTGGGTTCCGTTTGCACTGACGTGTATTTGGTGATCGGTGAATCCATGTCGGCGACTTGGGTTAGTAGGAAGAAGGTTTGGACTTTTGCTTTTGCTGTTTCTTATTTTTCTCGTTAAGTCAGAATTATATTCACAGCAAATGCAGGAGAGGAAAACCTGCTACATGCTCAAAAAGGTTGTACAAATCATCAAGAATAACAGATCACCTCAACAACTCCCTAATGCCCCAGTTAAAACAAAGAGTTCCGTGTCTTTCTATGCAAATTTTGATCTTGTTCTCTACACAATGTGCTAATCTTTCTGTAACCGCCCTTTGAATCAGCCATACAATAGTTTTGGTTTTAACAAAAAAAAGAAAAAGAAAAAGTAGAGTCATGCAAACACTTGTTCCTAGTAAATCATACGCAGTGGATATAATCAGATCGTGACATCATAAACAGCAATAGAGGCAAGGAATTTCCTCTGAATGTATTCATGGCCCATGTATCTTCAGCTGTCTTCTTTTTGCTGTTTTTATTTTGTTTGTTATTCTATGATTATTATCTTGGCTTTGTAAGATGTATTTGATGGAAGTTTGTGTTTCATCTGCGGCAAATTGTCTTTTAGATTGAAAGTCCTCCTGATTTTGCATGATCTTTACAAACTCTGGGTTATCCTTGTGCATGGTCAATGATGTAGAGCAGCGAATATGTATGCCCATTGCATCTAAGAGGCTGCTTGTTCATAATTGTGACTGCCCATGCATAGAGTTCTCAAGTATAGGCTTGGAAGTGCTGTTTTCAGTTGCTATTTATCCTTACACCCACACTTTTGGGATAAAGCTAGAAAATGTTTGAACAAGTTGATATGGCCAGGTTTCTTTTCACTTGTTCTGGTCTAATTTTGCTTAGTTTCTGTGTACGCTTTCCATATTGATGCTTTGATCCTTCACTGATCCTTATATGGAATGGTGTTCTGTTTGAGCTTGTTTAGGCAGTGTTTGGCTTGGCTTTAAGCTGGATCAAAAGGTCCTCTTGGCTTTCATTCTAAACGAGGGAAAAAAATTTGAGGTGTACTTAAATGATAATAGTTATAGGCCAATCCAGTATGCCTATATGGGGTATTTGACATCCACCACAATAGTGATATTTTGGTTCAACTTTCCTAACGGTTGGATACTATGTTCGATATTTTAATGTCTCGTTGGTTTCTTATCAATCATCATCATGTTGTTCGGGAATTTCGCTGTCGTGAACTTATTGTTCATTAGATGGGAATGGAGGTGGTGGATCATGTTGTGTTTTATGATCCTGTAATTATCTCCCTGTTCTAGGTTACAATTGAATTTCGGGCTATCTTAGACCTGGTAGTTTTCAAACCCTCAGCCCTTGATGCAACTGAAAATTGAAGTTCTGCTTTGTGTGAGTGGTTAAAACTGAGGAGAAATTTGATCTGACCATGGCCACATGACAAAGGAGAGGAGCACTTTGGCTCAATTATAAATAACAAAATGGCCAAGATCCTAATTCAAACGGGGAAGGGGTAGCTTAGGCCTAGTCTAATGATGCCAAAAGTCTGAGCTATTCATCTATGGCTGCATATCCTGCAACTTAGCTGAAACTACAACAGAATGAAGGTTTAATTGAGAGGAACACTATGATCACTATGGGACAGTTAGTCATGAGGGAAAAAAAAAAGAAAGAAAAGATCTTGAACAACTCAATAATGGATAATGGAGCATTGCCAGAGAGGAGGGTGTCAATGCAGGAACCAAGTCCTACTGTTGTAGTCGGCTCAATTAAGTTTGCATTGTAATGCATACTGAACAACTGTGGCGGCTGACATTATATAAGAAGAGCTGACATTGATAGCTGATTAAAAAAATTCCTACACGTCAAACTAATGTTTTCCATTTGTAACATTTTAAATTTATGTGCAGATGGCAATGCAGGAACCAACTCCTGCGGCTCGGCCTACTGCCGAGGTAGTTGGCAATGCTTTTGTGGAGCAATATTATCATATCCTTCACCAGTCCCCAGAAATGGTGCATAGATTTTACCAGGATTCAAGTTTGCTGAGCCGACCAGACGTTAATGGTGTAATGACTAAAGTCACAACTATGCAAGTATGCCCAGAAATGACTGAAACTTCTGTTTTTTTCCTGCTGTCTGTTTACCAAGATCAACTGTTAATTGAAAGTCATTGCTCTGCATCCTGTTTTTGTCAATTAGAATTTTCTAAGTCATTGATATAGAAAAGTTTAGTAATATTAAATGCTGTGCGAAAGATTGCACCTAAGTTCCTGGTGTTATCTGCTAATTGCTTGTTATTTTTGCTCAGGGTTGTAAATGAGTAACATTTACAGGCCATGTGAAACTATTGCCTCTAAGTTCCCGGCGTTATGCCGGATTTGTATGCTAATGTCACTCAGGGTTGTACACGAGCGACGTTATTAAATTGCTTGTATAAGTACGCTCTTTTGGGTTTGATCCCTTTTTGTTTAAAAGGTCCAGCTCCCACAGTGTGAGAAACTAATCTCTGTTAGTTAGATTTGGACGGTGAATCTACCTTGCTTTTTTCTGCCAAATGCATAGTCTACATTGTGCCTTGACACGTTAGCTCATTTGGATTGTGGATTATCTTGGAGATATTCTCCTTTTTGCATGAGTTATAGGCACGGAGTTGACATACATACAATGTTACTATTCCTGCAGCATGGCCAAGCTCTTATCAAAATTGAGGAAGGTGTAAACAATTTACAAGTGCAAGCCTAAAAGTGCTTCAAGTAATTTAAAATGAAAAGGTTCTAATTGCCAGTGAAAGAGGCTGTAGACCCAAGTAGTTGAAGTGTTTCTCGAATGGAATAGGTTCATTTTTTTCCCTTGACTGTTTGTTTGGACCCTAAATTGTGGCTGTTTTAGTTACTCAAATTCTTCATCACTCACGAACCACCAAACACGGATATGTGGATGTTATTTGTCAATTTTCTTAGGAATGAAGGCACCAGGAGTTCCCAAGCTTTTGCAAAA
Source organism: Psidium guajava (assembly GCA_016432845.1). Classification (NCBI taxonomy): domain Eukaryota; kingdom Viridiplantae; phylum Streptophyta; class Magnoliopsida; order Myrtales; family Myrtaceae; genus Psidium; species Psidium guajava. The sequence continues at coordinate 40,376,542 of CM028228.1, forward strand.
TGTTCATTCTAGTCGTTACTTTGAACATTAACTTTAGTTACTGCTAGCAGTTTATAAAGGAGTTAACATGTAGATTAATAGAATGCAATGTTCTGTATGGAGCAGGCTATCAATGAGAAGATTATGTCTCTGAATTATGAAGATCATACTGTGGAGATAAAAACTGCTGATGCCCAAGAGTCTCACGAGAGAGGGGTGATTGTTCTTGTTACTGGATGTCTAACTGGAAAGGATAATGCCAGAAGGAAGTTTACTCAGACATTCTTTCTGGCTCCTCAAGATAAAGGCTACTTTGTTCTGAATGATGTTTTTAGATATGTGGGGGAAAGCGAATCATTTGTCAATGGTACAAGTGAAAATGCTCCAGCAGTTGCATTGACCCCTGAACTTGGTGGGTTTCTTTCTTCTGTGTATGATTTATTTCTCGGTACAAGTTCTTCTCATCTTAAATATTACATCCTTTGTGGTGTCCAGGGGCCATAAATGCTCCAGATCGACTTGCTGCTGAGCCTGCAGCTGCAATCGAGGAGGAAGATCTTGATATTGTTGCTGAAGTCTGTGATCCCTCAGATAATGAAGGCTCTGTGCTTGAAGAAGAGACCATTGAATCCCCAGTTCATAAAACTGTGGAATCCACTCCTGCAGCTGAGGAGGATGCTCCAAAGACATATGCCTCCATCGTGAGTTGGTTCCAAAGTTCTCGCGTTCACACTGTTCAGAAGAATGTCCTTTTTAAAGTTTTAACAATGATTGCTGTATCTATGTAGCTTAAAGTGCAAGGTAATGCAGCATCTCGCTCTGCTTATGTTCCTACCAGTAGAGCGGCTGGTGGAGCTACAGGCAATGTGCAGCAGTCCACTGTTTCTGCACCTGCAAAACCCAGTGCTCCCGTCACATCGGCTCCAGTTAGTGATAGTGCTCCTGAAAGCAGCAACCATAGTGAAGAAGGTATCTATTGCCTTTGCTCAGTGTATTAACTTGGAAGCGATTGCCAAAAGAGAACCTAGTCCAGTATACTTTACGTTCTCCAGTTGTATTATTAACCAATAGGTGTTCTTCGAATTCACAGTTGAAGGCCACTCTATATATATACGGAATTTACCTTACAATGCAACAGTTGAACTACTGGAGGAAGAGTTCAGAAAATTCGGGCCTATAAAACCTAATGGCATCCAAGTCCGTAGTGCTAAGGTATCCTTCATATAACCGTTTTATGTGGTGTTTTTGAGTGTTCTATTGTTCTCACACGTCTCCTGTCTTGTCCTGTATAATTAACAGCAGGGTTCATGCTTTGGTTTTGTTGAGTTCGAAGCATTGAGTTCCATGCAAAGTGCACTTCAGGTACTTGATATGGCGTTCTGTTAATTTCATCTTTGGCTGATTTCTCTGCTTGGTTTTTCTCCGTTTCATCGTTTAGTGTGGTGTTTCGCTGTTAGACCTGTTTTATTAAATGGAGTTGCATTCTTCTGTCTTAGCTGACATCATTGAGAAAAAAGACCAGTGTGACATAGACAGATTCTTGGCTTACAGAGATCTCCATTCACTAAGATTAAAAAGGAATTGATATGGAAGGGCTGTTCATTTGAGCCATCATAAGGTTGCAATTGGACCTAAACTAACGAATGCTCATGGCATATAAAATCTTCGAGTGATAAGAGGCATTTATTGTGCAATCTGATAGCAGCACCAACATCTGAATGAGTTGGGACTGACAATAATTTCATAGATTAGAATTATTTGGTTTGCCTTCAACAAAAAGTTTATCAATTATAAGTGTGCAGCATCCAAATTGCTGGCACATACTTGCCAATCAAGAGTCCAAGTGTCTGTTTGGTAACGTTTCCGTTCCTCTGTTTTTGTTCCTGGGAACAAAAAAGGATCAGAAACATGTTTAGTAACGCAAATAATTCTAATTTTAATTCTGCTCCCGAGAATACTTTTGGACCAAAAATCAGAAACAAAAAAAAAGTTGTTTCTCAAAAAAAGAACACTTTTTATGATCACTTTTGGACAAAAAATCAAAAACTTTATATAGTTACCAAACACATTCTGATTCTCTAAAAGAACAGAATCGAAAAAAGTGATTTTAATCAGAATTACTTTTTGGAAAAGAAACGTTACCAAACCGGCCCTAAGGGTGCATTTGGAAAGAATTTTGGGGAAATGCGAAGGCCTATAGACTAAAGGGATTTGGTGAAATGTAAAGATTGTTTGGTAAATTGTAATTGCAAAATGCCTTGAAATTCAGCTTTGGGAAAATGTTGTTTGGTAAACATAAATGTGAAAAGTCTTTTGACTGGTGAGCGACCGAATATTTTAATATTTTTTGGATTTTTTTATAAGTTTTTTCTCCCCCCCAGCAAAAAAAAAAAAAGGCCTCCCCTACCTCCAGCCAGTCCAGCAAGCAGCCAGAGGCGTGGCTGGCAAGGTTGAGCCTTGCCATGGCCATGGCCAAGCGAGGCTCAACCTCGCAAGGTGTTGCATGGAGGGCATGGAGACGGTGCTTGTGGCGGCGGCGGCCTTCATGCCCACAGCTCAAACCTCAAGGCAGCTTACAACCTGCCTCGGGCTTTGAGCCTTTTCAAGGATTACTTTGACCAAGGATGTTTGGAAATTTTTTGCCAAACACCTAACATTTGGCCCAAGGGGCTTTGGACACCCAAAGCCCCTTGGGAAAGCAGTTCCCAAATGCAGCCTAACTCCTTGGTTAAGAGTTGGTTAAGAGTCTTTTGGTTCCACCTTTGTTTGTGAGCTTGTGACAAACGATGGCCGCAAGAATTGCACAATATAGGTCTGTGATGTTACCCTTTTGCCACTGGCCATCAACGATTATGCGTGATTGATTCACAATGGCTCATCATAGTGGCCTCTTTTAGAGGGACTGCGAAATACTCGTTTTGTGTTCTTTTTGGAGGTTCATTTGCTCTCTTGAGCTTTCTCTACTAGCTTGGTTGATTGTGTAGTGCCTGCCTCTTTATCACGACAAACCCCAAATCACCCCACCCCCTTCCTTCCTCTTCTGAAGGTGGGTGTTTCTTTTTTTTTCTTTTTTTTCTGTTGATGCATAAGAAGCTCCTTTTTTCCCCTAGAGGTTCCTTTAGTTGTTTTTTGGCAGGCTGAAAGCATCTGAAGCAATGGCCTGTGAAAAAAATGGTTTTTTATTCAATAAATAGAGAAAAAGTCATGGTTCTCATTCTTGCCTGTTAGAACCTGTATTTGGTTTGTATATTATGAAACTGATCAATTATGGTCAAAATAACTTCAGGCATCTCCAATTGCCATAGGGGATCATCAAGCAGTTGTTGAAGAGAAAAGAACTACTACTCGAGGCAAGTTATGTCTGTTCACAGGTTATAATATTGATATAGACAAGTTAAACAACCCTAATAAGCCACCTTTTTTTTTTTTTGCAGTTACTGGAAATAGTGGCGGTAGTCGAGGCAGGTACTCTGGTAGAGGTGGATTTCGCAGTGACAGCTTTAGAGGGCGTGGAAATTATGGTGGTGGTCGGGGCTATGTTAGGAGCGATTTCAGACCTCAGGGTGAATATTCAGGTCGCCCTAGGGGCTCAGCAGGACGTGGTGGTGAAACTTATCAACGGGTTAATCAGAATGGATTAGGCAGAGGTGGGCGTCAAGGTGGCGGAAATCGCAGCTCTGTGCCTCCTTCAACGTGACCGGGATGCCCATTTGAGAGACTAATTTTTTGGCGGTGCAAGGATGAGCAGTTCAAAGGAAGCGGAAGCGATTTTTTTTCCCTTCCCTTCTTACACTTTCGTAATTGCAACTGCTTACGATAAGAACTAATTTTGGGCTTGGTGCATCTCATAAGAGCTTATGTGACAGGAGAGGTGATTTTGTGATTATATATTCTTCTGCAACATGTCACTGATTTGCTTCTTTTTTCGCTCCAAGTTCTGCTGTTGCTTTTATCTCGTTACTTTGGTCACGGGGAAAGGGAATTCGTTAGCATGTTTACAATGTTTCTTTCCACCATGGCCTTGCACTCTTACTCACTGTTTGCTATGTGTAAGATGCGAGACGATTTGCATGCTCATCTCTATCGTTATCCTCGTTGAGACACGGAAACATCAACTGATCATGTCCGACTCGCCTTTCACTTTGTTTTACTCGGCGTCACACGGCAATTCTGCAAAGTGACCCGACAACGGAGATGTCGGTTTTGCACATCAATTAGCGAAAGCGACGATGATCAGGATGGTGATGCGAAGGCAGTCACTCTTGATTAAACTCAGCAGGATTGCGTCCCTAGTTTCACTTACAAATCCAGGTGACCTAAATCACTATGATTTTTGCAAGTTGGACACCAAATTCGACGCAGCAAAGGCTGCAGACCCGGCTACCGTGCAAAGCAAAGCTACGAGAACCTGAGCTGCTACTTCCCACGGGTAGTCCTCAGGGACCAGGTAAACACAAGCAGGACCAAGCAGCAGCAAGCCGAGGCTTAGCGTGAACAGAGTGCCCGGGGTGCCTGGGTCGGTGGCCGCCGACAGGACTCCTAGCTCTTCGGCCTTGGAGAGGAGACCCAACTTCTCGATTGACGACAGGGAGAGGCCGAACTTCTCAGCGGCCGACAGCAGGCCCGCCTTCTCCGCTTTGGTGAGTAGCTTCAGTTGCTCCACTCTTGTCAGCAGCTTAATTGGCGGCGCATTGCCGTTCGAAGAGACGGTCTTCGGTCCTGGTTCTCCGAGCGGGAACACCACCGCTCCATTCTGCATCTTCGAAAGTGTGTTGGGTCAGTTAAACAGCAAGCCGGAAAAGCTGCAAGGCATCATCCCCGGCGCTTCGCTTTCGCGGCATCTGGTGACTCTCTTTTCGTCTCTGATCATTTCTACGGCAATTCGACTTACATGGAGAAAACAATGAGCTACTTTCATTGCTCCTAGCTAATACTCTTTGTATGGTTCAACATGATTCATGTTGTGTAGAAATTTCCATGACAATTTAACCGCCACAAACCAATGACTCTCATACCAGGCAAGAGAAAACTGTATTGAGAATTATGGAAGCAACGGGGTCGGGACCGACCTTTCTGGAGCCAACGGTCTTGGCGGTGGACGGCAAGGGCTTCTGAGCGGCCATCGATCGGACGAGCAGCGGCGAGTACGCGGAAGACGAAGGCGGCGGCGGCGGCGAAGGCTCAGTTCTCCCCCTGAGTCCATTACCGGAGAGAACGATGCTCGCTGAAATTCTGGTTGTCGCTGCTTCCATGAAGAAATCTTTCCTTCTCGATATCTAAAATCAGAATTTCTATGGAGCAGAGAGGATCTCAGTGATGGGGTGTTCTTGCTTTTGGTAAACTTAACCTGAAGCACAACTGAGGACCTCAGACTCGATGAATCGTGGATCAGCTTGGAATCTTACGTGGCTCGCACCGATTGGGCGCTCCCATTTCATGCAAAAATCCAACTCTGGCATAAGCCCAGCCCAGAACAACTGAACCCATTCCATTTTAGCCTTTGAACAACGTGGGCCTCATGCGAAACCCACATAATTTGACGGTTGCGATGGAGTGATACTGGGGACTACGGGTAAGCAAAAAAACCACGATCCAACCAAACCGGATCGGACCGTACCCAACCGGCTAATTTTGGATCGTAACCGGCTAGTACAGCTTGATTTCCGGTTTCAATTTTCCAAAATCGGCAAGTATCGGTTCGGTTTCCAGTTTCGGGTGGGAATCATCCAACCGGCCCAACCAAACCGGTTTTTATATAACGTAAATGAATCAATTATTTTAATGAAACCATCTCTTAAATGCTTAACCCATCCGTTCTATAAAAAAAAAACTAGACCCGCAAAATAAAAAAAATCCTACCCTAATTCAACTCTCTTTGCATTGAATTGCTCTTGTTATACAATTCAATTGTACATTTCTTTCTTTTTCTAGTGCAGTGGGCAAATTGTCACTTAGCCAATGCCTTTGGGTTGCTGAGAATTTTGATTTACAAGGTAAAAAAAGGAAATGAAAGTTCTAAGTCTGCAGTTATATAATTTTATTGAGTCATATTTGTGGGATTAGTATTCAACTTAATTTTTTCATAAAATGAGCGGGTGACGTTAGGACCGTAACCGGGATCCAATCAAGAACTGAACCAGATCAGTGGTTCGGTTCTTGGATGGATCCATGGAACAAACGATTGGTTCATGGTTCGTATTTTGCAGAATCGATCCTTAACGGATGGTTCTCGATTCTAAAGTAGAACTATCCATCTTATGAACCGATCATTCCTACTGGGAATGCGCACGACTTATTTGCAAACGCAAAATGTTTAATATTATGCTCACATTAATTTAAGTGCATGACAATATTATATATTTTCATATAGTTTATAAATTAAATTGAATATGTATAAAAAAATTAAAGAATAAGAATATTATTGAATAAATTAAAGATTCGTGAATCATATTATAAATTAAGTCAAAGTTGACGGAGCTTGTGCACAAAAATATGTTCCTACATAAAATAAAAAAACCCGGATCTCAAAACCCTAAGAAAACCGTCCCATTCTCATCCTCTCTCCGCTTGTCCTGTAAATTCTTGAAGCGCATCAATGGCGGACTCCATCGTCTCGCCCGACAAGCTGAAGGCCTTCTGGCATTCCCAGGTTCACGATGACGGCAACTGGGCCTCCAACGTGGTCTCTCTCGCATTCCCTGCTCTTTGCTGTTCACGTTTCGCAGCACTGCAATGTAGCTTCTGATCGTTTTTTCGTTAGCTTCTATTGTCCACCTTTCGATCGATGTTTACATTATATAAGAAAAAGTGTGGTTTTGGTGGAAATGGATGAGAAAGCTCATGGGTGATTAACTAATGGAGGGGCTTTGATTTGCTATGTGTCGCTCGTTCTTTCACCAGGCTCAAGAACCGTTTGAGTTTTGTAGTCTGAGAACAAGAATGATGGAAGTCTGTCGTTTTCGATTCTTAGTTGGTACATGTGAGTTGAGACAGATTGGGGAATGCATTTCTTAGAGAGGGTTGCTTCTGGTTTAACATTTAACTAAGAATTTGGAGGGCTCTGTGTGATCGAACTATGCCTAGAGACCTTACATGTTGCTGCATTGCTGTAATTTTTCTGGTTGAGTTTTTCGCTGTCATGACTAAGCTATGGGGACTGACAAGCTAGGCAGTTGAGTTGGGAGATTGTTCTGAATGGTGGCTTCTTTGATTGAAGTCCCTCATGGTTTAATTGCTATTGCTTGGTATGCTGTCTTTCTCTTCTTAAGGCCACTTGCTTCCGCAGCTTGCACGAAGCTTCGTACGGCCCTGAGGAAGCCAAAAGACCCTCTCGTCTCACGTCCGAAAGCTCTGCAACACATACACGCTGACTTTTTGTTTTTGAGAAGCTTAAGTGTTTCATACTTCCCGCCCATTTTCCACGAAAGGGAAAATTTCTGCGATTCTTGCTTATTCAACTCAGTCTCATCCTGTCTTTAGAAATAGCTAAATCAAAGATCTACACAAGATTTTCCAACTTTGCTGAAGTGTCTTCTAGCGCGCATTTTAAGGCACGTTGGGGATAGTTCATTAAAATGCCTACCCTAGCTCCTTGAAAGATTCTACCTCATGCTTCCTACCAACTTAGCTGCCTGGCGCTGCTTCATAAGTAAGAAAGGTTTAGGAGCACCTCGGCAACAGCAAAGGCAATTTGTTAGAATCCCGTTTTCTTTAATTTAACCCTTTCCCGAATCGAATGCCCGAAAAAAATCCTTCGTTTTTTGGATTGGATCCATCCCTTTGGCGCTATACCTCGGAAAGTATGAAGCCAAGGAAGTAATCAGATACATATCGACTTCTTTCTGAAGGATCAAGAATAGATAGTTGACTTTTCAGTAAAGTCACGCTTTTCATTTTGATAGAAGTAGGTGCTTTTTCTTTTTTGCTCGTGCAATCATTGTCCCTGTAGCATGTTTTTGTCTTTGAGAATGATCAATCATGCTCATTGCAGAACGGATCAGCACAATTGCGGTTGTGGATTCTGAGTCTGGGGTCTTGACGGCCGATATCCGCAGGAATTTCTTTGGTCATAGTATCCACTTTACTCGTATTCTCCCATTTTTCTGTTTTTTTTTTGGGAGGGGGGGTGTTTTCTTATTTCCCCCTCTTCTTGGACCAAAGTGGGATGAATAGTTAAATGGAGTGAAGTTTTATTTCTAACTTATGAGAAATTGCTTCTGTTTGCTTTTAGTAGTCAAGTAATCGACCAAAATGATACTGTCCCTTTGTAGGGGCTTGTAAGTGGGGACGATGGAACACTTCCCTTGGTTATGTGCTTTGCGCTTAAAACTTCTTTCATGTGATGTTGGTTCAATATCCATTACTCAACCTCCTGCTGAAGTCATTCTTTGTAATCTTGAATGTGTGCTAGAGCCATGTATTTGCCTGAACTAGTGAGTGGTCTGGTGTGTTGTACAGTTGCTTAGCAGCACACCTGTAAGCTGTGGCATTCATGTTGAGCAATTGAGCAACTTTACAAGCATGTATTGACTGAGAGAATGTTGTGATATTTCTGCAAGTCGGTTATGAACATCAAATGAATTCTTAATTTTACTAGGTTCATACCACTTTTGATTTTCAGTCAAGTGACGTACAGTTTCTTTCCGCAGAACTTGCTGCGAGCGGTGGGATTGTTTGCAGGCTCAATCATCCTTATGCGGCAATGCGGTGATCTCATGGCAGTATGAGGGTGGGATTAATGCTGGTCATCAACCCAGTGAACGTAAAAAGCTTATTCATTTCTTGTTTCTAATTGTCTGTAAACATAGTTGCAACAGGCAAATGACTATATGTGCTATGTAGTGGATCAAATTACGCTTGTTCAGATAGATCTACACATCTGCTTTTGCTGGGTTGATTATGGTTTGGCCTTTACTTTGATCCTGCAACTTTTGCTGCTGTGCGGGGCAAAACGGGGTTTCAAATTTTCATGTGCTGGAAACGTCCAATGTTTGTTAGGTAGTTTGTAGCTTATCTGTGTGAATGCATTCATTAGTCCTTTTGATTTGGTTGATGTGAAAATTTGCTTCTCAACTATTGATTCTTCGCATCTGTATGAGTTACATATGTTTGCGTATATAACAATGTAAACTCTGCCAGTGACACTTCAATAGTGTTGGTCACATTATCTGAAGCTTTCTCTAATTCTTGCCATACAAATTTTTTATGGCAGGGGAAGTTAACTTAGGCATAGGCTCTGCTGAGAAACATATAAGATCAAATGCTGACATTTGAAAGTCAGGCCCATTTCGCGTAGACCTCTCTAGTTTTCAGAAACTGAGCGACCATCTATTCGCTACATTGGTTCACATAAATGGAAGTGGACAGAAAGTCGAAATTGAAGTTATTAAATATGGCGACCCAAGAAAAAAGAAAGAAAGAAATAAAGAAGTCATTTAATATAAGGGGTACAAGATGAACAGGTTTAAATCTAGACGTCCATTGTTTTGGGCCAATCTCTTAGAATGCTTTCTTTGCGAAAGCAACCCTCACATCAATCCAACCAATTTGAATATTTCAGACTTGTTCGGTTCTCGAAAAATGAATAAGTTTGAAAATATTTTTTTAATTGATCGTGGGTATTACTTATAAATATAAATAAATATGTCTATATATAATTTATTGTTGATGACCAAAACACCTTTCATTGATTAATTATTTTTAAATCAATGCATGCTATCATTTTTAAGAACACGTTTTCCTAATTATTTGTGTTTTTGCAAAATTGAAGCATTAAATTTCTCCACGATCATAAGAGTTCTCATATCCATCCAAATAAAAAAAAATCTTCTAGAGAGTGGTTCAGTTCATTTCATAGCGTGGGAAGGAGCTTGTGATGAATATCGTGAAACTGTTGTGCATGAATGCCAAGAGATGCAGAAGTCAAAGCGCAAAATAGCAAAGAATGAAAGAAAAATGCAAAAATGCACGAGACACAATATATGTGGAAAACACAAAATAAGAAATACCATGGGGAGAGAGATGAATTTTTCAACAAGTACAAGCGTATAATCCAAAGATTCAAAGATCTAATAAGAAGTGAAGAACAAAGAAAATTGATAAGATGTGAAGACAAATGTTATAATGTAATATATAACACATCTTCGTTATAGCCCCCTCTAAGAAATCCTAGAACAAAAGTGCATGATCCAAAATATCTTTATCATTAATTTGAAAGTCACAACTCAATAAATCTCTACGTTGACTTCAATCTCCAAAAGAATGTTTTACCAAATGCCATAAGACTTTTCTCCTCACTACCAAAAGTGACCATACAAGGCTACTTGCCAAAAGACGGAATCAACAACACACACATACATCTTAAAGCCTACATGAGCATACTTAGTGTGGGAAGCAAGGGATGAAATGCCACCTAAGTAACTCAAACGACGAAAATGCCAATCGAGTTCAATAATGTTTGAAATTGGTCAAAAGAACTAGTTTAGTTAACATATCTGTTGGATTATCTATTGTAGGTGCTTTTTTTTTCACTATAACTATACTCTTAGCAACCTCATCACACATAAAGTGATACCGAATGTTGATATGTTTCGTTTTCTCATGATACATTACATTCTTGGTCAGTTGGATTGAACTTTGGTTATCACAAAAGATAGCAAAAACTCCCTCCTACTTCACCTCAAATTCTGTAGTCAAATGCTTCATCCAAATAGCTTCTTTTGCAACTTTCATCGCTACCATGTACTGTACTTCGATGGTAGATAAAGCAATTGTGTCCAGCAAAGTTGCTTTTCAATTAACCATGGAACCACCAAGTATAAAGACATAACCTGTTAAAAATCTCATTTTGTTGAGATTACCTACATAATCAGAATCAACAAAGCCAACAACCAAATGCCTTATATCACAATCTCTATCAAAGCTCAAACCCACATATGAGGTACCCCAAATATATTGAAGAATCCTCTTTACTACTTGCCAATGAGCTTTACCTAGATGTGCCACGTGCTTGTTCACAACACTAACTGCTTGGGAAATGTTTGGACAAGTGCAAACTATAGCATACATAAAATTATCCACAGCTTTAGAATATGGAACTCTAGATATCTTATCTCCTTCTTCTTTGGTTTTGGCAAGGAGACGCCAAAGAAGTGTTTACCAATTTAGCATTCTTCATGCCAAAATGTTTAAGCACTTTCTCAATATATCTCTCTTGTGAAAGGTATAATTTCCCAACTTGTTTATCTCCATGACTCTTCATACCTAGAATTTTCTTGATAACTCCAAAATCCTTTATCTTTGCTAAGTTGTCTATTTAATAATTGTATCTCTGACACGTCCTTCGCTACACAAGCATGTCATCCACATATAATAACAAATAAATAAAAGAACCATCACCCGATCTCTTATCGTACACACAATTATCAGGCGCACTTCGTAAGTAGTTATGACTTAACATAAAGCTATCAAACCTCTTATTCCATTACTATGGAGATTGCTTAAGACTATATAAGAAGCATGTCAACTTGCAAATGTGATCTTCTTTACTTTCAACAACAAATCCCTTAGGTTGAGACAAGCAGATTGTCTCCTTAAGCTCACAATGCAGAAAAGCATTCTTGACATCAAGTTACTCAAGTTCTAAATTATAAAGGACTACTAGCGTGAACAAAACACGAATGAATTATGTTTCGCAACTGGAGAGAATACTTCATTGAAGTCTATCTCCTCCTTTTAACTAAAACCGTTCTCTATCAAACGTGCCTTGAATCTTTCATCTTCAACCCTTAGAATTCCCTCCTTTCTTTTGAAGATCCACTTGTATCCAACAACTCTTTTACCATTAGGTAAATTTCACAAAATTTCAATTTTGATTCTTATGAAGAGACTCCTTCTCTTCATTCATCATAACAAGCCACTTCTCAGATTTATAACAAATAATAGCTTTACATAATATAAAAGATTCTTCAATACCAAGCTCTTCAGCAAATATAAGAGCATATGCTACCAAAACAATGAAACTATACCTCTAGAGAAGCTTAATTTGCCTTTTAGCTCTTCTTATAGCCAAAGTCTAATATTGTTCCACTTTTTCTACTTCTCTTTAATTGAATCTGAGTCTTGTTACTCATTGTCACTTTTTAATTGAATAGGAATATCTTCAGAGGCTCTCCGTGGATGCTCTACACTAAACTCCACTTCTTTTGCAACATTCTCTTCCTGAATACCTGTAGACTTAACAATCTTTCTTTGATCAAGCACATAATTTTCATCAAAAAATAGCATCCCTACCGATTATAAACATTGACAACTAAGGGTAAAAATACAACAAACTATATCCCTTAACTCCATCTGCCTAACCAACGAAAATACTTTTCCTGACTCTAGGTTTAAGCTTATCATCTTTTACATAATAATAAGCGGGATATCCAAATACTTTCAAAATAAAATAATCAGAAAGTTTAGCAAGCCATACATCATTTAGAGTCTTTATTCAATTTGTTGTTGAGAAAGAGCGATTTAATAAATAACAAACCGTGTTTATAACTTTAGCCCAAAAATCTTTCTTAAGTCCAGCATTGCTCTAAAAGTATTTGGTTCATGTGCTTCTCCACTCCATTTGGTTGAGGCATGTACTTGACTATTCGAATGTCCAACAATCTTTGAATTTGCATGGTACTTATTAAAATCACCTCCGCAAAACTCAATACCATTGTTTGTTCTGAGACACTTTATCTTCTTGCTAGTTTAATTTTCAATCAATATCTTTCACTTCTTGAACATGTCAAAAAAGTTACTTTTACACTTAAAAAATAAACCCAAACTTTTCTAAAAAAATCATCAATAAATATTAGAAGATAAACTACACCACCCTTAAATTTTCTACCCACAAATTAGAGTGAATGTAGTCAACTATGCCCTTTGTTAAGTGTGCCCCAATACTGAAATTAACTTTGTACTGCTTCTCGAAAATATAATGCTTGCAAAAGTCAAATAGGACTATATATTCCCCACAAAGTAAACCACATTTACTTAAGATAGTCATTCCTCTTTTGTTCATGTGGCATGACCGCATAAGCCACAACCTTGATTTATTAGAAATTGAAGAAGATGATATATCTAAAGAACCCATAACGATACTTCTCTGCAAAATGTAAAGATTATTTTTCTTGTTACCTCTGATCACAATGAAGGAGCCCTTTGAAATTTTCTAAACTCCAACCCCACCGGTATACATACATCCAGTGCATATGCATCTAGTGGATTCCAAACTGTTCAATTAAATAAAATTCTTCTTCAAATCTGGGATGTGCCTAACATCTATCAAAGCTCTTATTATATTATCATGACATTTGATCCGCATCGTACAAATACTCACAATCCTACAAACTGCATTATTACCCTTCAAAACTGAACCTCCACTAACTTTCTCATGTGTGTGGAACCAGTCTTCATCTAGACATATATGGCGAACATATCGAATGAAAAATTCATTCATCGTCCAAACGACAATCTAAAGACAAAATAGTAAGAACATTATCAACAGTAGCTAACTTGTTATCCTTCACCAAACTAGCCGAATCGAAACTCTTTATGGAATTTTTTCCCCTATAATCTTGAGCAAAAGACACTCATTTTTATTGTAGCCAAACTTGTGATAATAATAACATTCCACTTTTCTCTTATCTTGTTCTTGACCTAGATTCGAGCGCTCTTTACTATTACTACATTTATCTAGATGATTCAACCTTCCTCTAATAATTAAGCCATTGGCTTTATCCGCATTATTGCTTGTATTTAACTATATATGTATCTCCGCAGAATTCAGTGGAACCTTCACATCCTTAAGAGTTATGGATTCTCTTCCATACAATATAAAATTCATAAGATTCTCATATGAGCTCAGTAGTAAGCATAACACAATTAGAGCTTGATCTTCATCATCTAACTTCAAATATGGATTTTTCATATTCATTACTATTTTATTAAATTCATCTAGATGTTCTTGGATGGGAGTATCTTCTTGTATTTTCAGCATGTAAAGACACTGCTTCAAAAATAATCTTGTCATAAGAGATATCTTCATGTATAGATTTTCGAGCTTGTTCCATAATCCCAAAGCCATTTCTTCATCAACAACCTCATAAAGCACTATGTCGGACAGCGACAATTGGATGGTGTTGTGCGCCCTCTCTTCGATCTCCTCGATTTCTGTTGTAGTCATGTTGTCGGGGGTAATTTCCATCCAAGGTTTAACAGAACTTTCTTGACGCAACAATGCCTTCATCTTGATCTTTCATAACCCGAAATTGTTTTGATCATTGAAAGGTGCCACGTTGAACTTGATAGATGTCATTTAGAGAAAAAAAATCAAAATTCCTTGATGCCAATTTGTTGTGGAAGAACGCCAAAAGATGCGGAAGTCAAAGGGAAAAACAACAAAGGATGAAAAAAATAAAAATAAAAACGCACGAGACATGATATACACGAAAAATTCATAATAGGAAAAATCACAAGGAAAGAGGGATTTCACTATCTTCAACAATAAGTACAAGCATACAATCCAAAGATTTAAAAATCTAACAAGAAGAAGTGAAGAACAAAGAAAAAGGGTAGAACGTGGAGGCAAATGTTGTAAGGTAATATGTTGCATATTCTTTTTATTGCCCCTTCTAAAAAACCCTATACGAAGGTCCATGGTCCAAAATACCCTTATCACTAATTTGAAAGTCCAAACTCAATAGAAACTATCTTTGAGAATGCAATTGAAGAGAAAATTCATGATATTATCTTGTACAATTGATCGAATGTTCCTATTCATGATGAATGTACGTGAAGACAGTAGATGGATTCATTTTATTAGGGAGACTTTTTTTGTGATTTCTCGTCTAATGTTTGATTAAACAATTTGAAAAATTCAAAATCCTTTTAATTAAAAATGCTTGGCAAGTGTCTAGGCCAACAAAGATGCTTTGGGACACCCCCCCTTTCTTAAAAAAAAATTTACCAAAAAGGTCTTAAATCAATTGTAATTATGTCAATTTAGCCTTAATTTTTTTTTTCCAATTCAATCTTAAGCATTTTGTATTCATGTCAATTCAATCCTAAATATTTTGTATTTATGTCAATTTAGTCCTTCCGGTGTATTTTGGTCGGAAATTATTGACATGGCGAAGATGGCGCTAATGTGGCTAAGTTTTTCTAATATTTTAATGTCTTTTCGAATATTTTTTTTTTAAGTGGAGACCATTAAAGATTTACACTTTTTTCAGTTCCATCGATATCACACATTGTCTGTCGCTGAGATAACGTAACGTTGCAAAGGTCAAAGCTCAAGAAAACATCGTTATTAAGTCGTTGCAACTTTGACAATTGTCGACGACCCACCAAAGGGACAACCTTCACCTCTCCGAGCTTTGTAACTGATTGTTCTTGTCCCCCATTTGCTGTTAAGTCCCTCATGTTTCTTTCGTTTTTCCATCTGGACCCCCAACTTCCTCACCGTCTCATTGAAATCGCTCTTAAGAACTCTTACACGTCTTACCATCTTCCTTCTCGTTATATTTGGTAGGCCAGGTATGTGGAGAGAAGGATAAGATGACTTAAGAAATCAATGTAGCAGCATCATTATGGTGAGGATAATGCCATGCGTATCGAGTTGCGGTTGAATAAACTCAGAGCGTCGAATTCGAGCAGCTTGTTTAATATGTCCCCAGCTTTCGGCATCGCCCTCGCAATCCCATTTCCCATGTCGCTATGAACTCGGCAACCGATCACTAGTGGTATGGCCCGCGAGAAGATATCTGATGTTTCTGCAGCAGCTCGGACGCGCCACTGACACCTGAGATGCAACGAGCTCCCGTAGCTTGCTTAACCATGTAAATGCCATAACCAATACATAAGATAATGAAGAAACATACCCTAAAACTCATTCACTAACGCAACTCCAAACTCCACTGCCCGCCACCTGTCGTCCAGAAAGGTCTGTGTTGTCGCCTCAATGACTCCGAAAGGAAACACACTCCCAAGCAGCCTCATATCATTATAGGCTCTCGTTTTTCCATTTCTCAGCAATTGTTGTGCTTGCTCTTGTATGAGAATTCTTGTTCGGTTCCCTCGCATTCTCTCTTCAACGTTGGTTTCGGGTTTCTCTGGTGAGATCTCGCCGGATAGGTCCATTTCCAGCGCTTTTCTGGTAGCCATAGCCGTAGATAAAGTCTACCTTCATCTCACCTGTTGGTACATAAGATGGTGCGCTTGTTTGCGTGGTTTTGTTTTTCTTAGCTCAAAAGGAAGAATATTTCTCTGCGGAATTCAAAATCTAAGGATTCCAAGATCCTTTTTCTTTTATAGTGCAACACCATGGAGGAGAAAAATCAACAGGGGTATTGTTATTATGATGGCCAAGTCAACACCACCACCTCAGTGCTAAGCAATTGAGGCCCACAAAATCCCATGCTGATGTTTTCATAAGAACCCCCCAAGGAAATCCAATTTTTTGAGGTCGCCGCTCCGGCCGAAGAGTCGCTCGACCTAAGCCTTGATCTCTCTCTTGGCGGTCTTTACAAAGAGATCAAGGAAAGCCCTAACCCCGACCCACTCTCATTGACTGCAACAAGAGCAAACACTGTCAATTATGTGAACCCATCAATAGCGAGGGCTCAAAACAACAACGGCATTCCGCCATTGATGCAACCACCACTGCCTCCATATTATACCACAGACATATGCAACTTGGGCTTAATTGCATCGTATCTGGAGGTGCAAAGGACGAGGCGTTTCAAGACCTATAGGAGGTTCATCCTGAGGAGGAGGGCCTGTGAATGTGCTAAGGCAAGGAAGGTGACAATGGCGGCTGCTACATCCCGACCAGCTCCTCCTCCAACAGTAGCAACGACAGCACAGCAGCTTCTAGGTCTACTGTCGAAGCCAATTGCTCTGCCGAGAGTGGTGGCTTTGGATATGGAGAACCATGAGCTTTGTGGGGCCGTGGAGAAGATGAATGCCCTAGGAGAATCCTCTAGGGAAAAAAAACTAGAAGGTAAACATTACTTTTCCCTCTTTTTGACAATTTCAAAGAAAAATGCAAGGTTTTTAAAAGATTTTGCTAGCATGAATCAAGTGTATATACCCTGACATATTTCTAAAGAAGATGCTGCTATGTATCGAATTTAATTTTTCACTTACATGCATATGTAAAGCAGATTTATATCCTAATTTGCTTCAATGGATTCCATCATTTTTTGGTTTTGAAGTCTGGAAATTAAGATGAGCTTATTAGTACTTATGATTATTCCTAATGATTATTGGATGCTTCCGTGTTTAAGGTTGCAAGATTTGAATATTAGGTTAATCATGCATCTTAAGTCACCGCTAGATAATTCTATGGGTTAGGTAAAGTTATAATAAATTGTAGCAAGCCGACCATGTGAGAACAAATATAGGAGAACAATTAATGTCACATGACATCCGATGGGAGAGGGTCACGGCATTTGACACTCATATTACTTTATTTCTAAGATTAAACTCAAAGGGTGTTGGCAATCATCAACTAAAAGTTGTTACCTAATTCACATGTCGACAAATGAAACAAAGGACGGACTGACTGACTTGTAGCAATTGGATTGGATATGCTGGAAATTCTTAGTTATTAGTATATCGACATAATCAAACTTAAATTGCTTCAATTGCTAATAATCTTGAAGCCTTTAATCTCTTCTCGTGGATTAATGTAGAAGACGACGAATCAATAGTTGTTCTCTTTCTATTGTTTGTTACTCAAACTCATGCATTTTGATCCCTCTTTCACCTATTTTAACAGCACTAAATCAGATACATCCAATAGCTATCTTTGAAAAACTTACAATTTCTTTTGTTTTCAACAACATTTTTCATAAGAGCAAGGACTCTCAGCACAAGCGTAGGCTCTTCGAGCTCTCAGTAGCCATGGACATCTCACCAACCAAAATCGGACGCGAAAGCTTACGTTATAAAGGCTGTCTAGGGGAAGTCGGCTATAATGATTGAGAACATATCTCACAACGAGCATAACAAAAGACCTAGGCTTCCAAATGCTATTCAAAACAGCAATGCTCATCAGGAAAGCAGCAACGACAATGGAGTGAGAGGAATGAAGCAGTTGCTGACTGTGACCACCATGGGAGATGGGCCATAGGGGAAGAAGGTGGACGGGTTCCTCTACAAGCACAGCAAGGGCAACCACATCTTCATTGTGTGTCACTGCCACGACATGTTCCTCTGCCCAACCGACTTCATTAAGCACGCCAACCACACTAATTGGCCCAACCCCATGAAGCACATTGCTGTTAGCTCGCCACCACTGCCCTTCTCATAGGGCTTATAATCTATATCCACATATATGGAAAGACTCATTTAATTTCGATTCCCGCATGGCGTTATCTCATACTGGTTGAAGTTTATGTAATAAAGTCATTGTTGGTTGTTCTTAAAAACCTAGCTTATGTGTTGCTTGTAGTCGATCTTATGTGTATTTGCATAACTCAAATGAAGGAATTAGACAAACCTGAATCAAGTGCAAATGAATAAGTGACTAGATGATTGATCCGAGCCCGACGAATTTACGTCGTGTCCTTAAGACGATTTTGTCCCCTCTACTGGTACCCAAGGTTGTATTGCCGAATCAACACCTTCATTCGGCCGAACCGATAACTTGAAGAGAGATTATAAATAGACATGATCCGAAAAAAATAAAAATAAAAATTCGAACGAATATGTCTATTCGTGAAAAATAAAATCGATGGGTTTAACCCAAACTTGGAACCGGCCGGACGGGCGGCGATGGTAGCGTGTGCGGTTGGACTGGTCCAAATTTGTGCAAGACCTCTCTCCTCTACAAAAGTGAGGTGCCCCTTTGGGCTCAAACCTATTGGAAAGGCTCAACTATTTAAACCCAATTCCTATCTCTCTTTTAACCTATGTGGGACTGTCTTATTCACCTTTTATGGGTATTGAACACCCAAAATCCCAACAATCCCACACATGAATGAGAGTTTAGAGATCATGACTCTTCATGCATGCATGAAATATAGTGTGCGATTATTCTATGAGAGAATGCTGCATTGGGATAAGTAGTCAGAGACCTTGAACTTTCCCTAGTGAAACCTATCGGACCTACTCAGTCAATCAGTAGACTT
The DNA here is from genome assembly GCA_016432845.1 of Psidium guajava. NCBI lineage: Eukaryota > Viridiplantae > Streptophyta > Magnoliopsida > Myrtales > Myrtaceae > Psidium > Psidium guajava. The sequence continues at coordinate 40,395,696 of CM028228.1, forward strand.
GATGTCTTTGAACTGTCGACCTTCATTGTAAGTCTAGACAATAGGAGTCACACAACTATCTCTCAACTAAAGTTGGTTCTTTCTGTTATATTCGTTTTGGCCATGAACACCGCTTGGTTTCATGAGTGCTTTCGAAAATTCGGCCTTTCAAATTCTCCTTAGAAACGGCCCTCACTTCACACTCACATAGGTGATTTCTGATTGTGTGGCATTTCACATACCCAAATCAGAATCATTAAAAGCTTACTCTTAACCTTTACGTGTCAGTATTGTCTTTATACGGGAATGAGTAAGAGTTGACAGTATTCTACTCAGCTTACATAACGTAGTTATCCCTTTGAACTTATATTTTGGGATCTCCAATCGGTTAGGTAGGGTTTCCGCTATGACGATTTATTTCATAGGCCTTAGACCCATTCCCTTTGATGTTTTCACAATCATCTCTCTAGTTAGGCCTTTTGTTAATGGATCCACAATAATATCTTTTGACTTCACATAGTCAATCGAGATAATTCCATTAGAGAGTAGCTATCTCACAGTATTGTGTTTTTGACGTATATGTTAGGACTTTATGTTATACATAACATTCCATGCCCTTCCTATTGCCGCTTGACTATCACAATGAATACATACAGCTGGCATTGGTTTAGGCCAATTAGGAATGTCTTCTAAGAAATTTCGAAGCCACTCTGCTTCTTCACCAGCCTTATCCAAAGCAATAAATTCTGTTTCCATAGTAGACCTTACAATGCAAGTTTGTTTGGATGATTTTCAAGACACTGCTCCTCCACCAGGTGTAAACACATGCCCACTTATGGATTTTGTGTCTCTTGTACTGGTTATCCAATTTGCATCACAATATCCTTCAAATACCGCTGGATACTCTGTGTAATGCAAAGCATAATTTTGAGTGTGCTTGAAATAGCCTAGTACACGTTTCATTGCTTTCCAATGATTTTTATTTGGACTAATTGTATATCGACTTGGCTTGCTCATGGCACAAGCTATGTCTGGTCTAGTACAGTTCATGACATACATTAGATTGCCTAGTATACTAGCATGTCATTTTGAGTTTTACTTTCCCCAGTATTCTTTAAAATATGTAAATTAACATCTATTGGGGTCTTTACTGGTATAATATCTAGATTCTTGCATTTCCCAATAATCTTCTCAATGTAATGAGACTGTGATAGAGAAAGTCCTTTAGATGTCTCATGAATTTTGATTCCTAAAATAACATCTGCCAATCCCATATCTTTCATATCAAATTTACTTGTAAGCATGCGTTTGGTCGCAATAATGATCTTACTATCGCTCCCATTATAAGCATGTCATCTACATACAAGCACATAATGGCAAAACCATTATGAGTATTGTTGACACCTGATTTTTAATCATTTTTTTCTATTGCGAAAATTAATAGAAAATCCATAAAAATTCATAAAATTGAAAAATCAACTTTGGGAACCTTAGCCAAGCCTAGGGAACGAATTTTGACCAAAAAATAATTTTTCATATTATATATATTTTAATTTTTAAAAAAAAAATACAAAAATATTTGAAAATTTTGGAAAAATAACATTTGAGGCCAAAAAATACACAAAGATAGTTAATATTTTTATTTTAAATCTATTTTCATATTGGCCATCGCAAATTCAGAAAAATCCAATTCGAGTCACGTGTTCTTTCACGAGTATAATCTCGAATCGGGCCTAAAAAAATTTAATTTGACTCAACTTATTTTTAACTTTCACTTTTTATGAGTTGTGACATTGTCTTCTAATATTTTAAATTTTCATCTTGGCCCAATTATACCCAGAATGACTTAATTTTGCAAAAGGGCTTTAATTAAATTATGCATTATTTTCAGCGACAAGAAATGAGCTTAAATTTGACATGTGGTAAATTTTGGTGTGTCAAAAATTGTGAGGAGATTTGGACTTAAAGAAATATTTTTTTTTTCAGGGACTGAATTGTAAATACTTAAAATTCAAGGACTAGAGTGCAAATACCTAACTCTTGAAGGATTATTTTACAAATAATAAAAAGAAGAGTTAGTGGATAAATTAGAATAGAGAAGGGAAGATGAAGAAGAGGAGATGAAGAAGAGAAGTTGGAGAAGAATGGATGGAGAAAATAAGATAAGAATAGAGAAGGGAAGATGGAGATGAAGAAGAGTTAGTAGAGAAATTAGAATGGAAGATAAGAATAGAGAAGGGAAGATGGAGATTAAGAAGAGTTAGTGGAGAAATTAGAATGGGAGATAAATATGGAGAAGGGAAGATGAAGATGAAGAAGAGTTAGTGGAGAGATTAGAATGTGAGATAGAGATGGAGAATGGAAGATGAAAATGAAGAAGAGTTAGTGGAGAAATTAGAATGGGAGATAGAGTTAGTGGAAAAATTAGAATGGGAGATAGATGAGTAGATTATAAAAGGAGGAAGAAGTGAGCTTGAGAAGAGAATTCTTGAGAGAGAAAATTTGAAGTGTTTGGGAGGGATTCTTGAGAGAGAAAATTTGAAGTGTTTGGGAGGATTTTTTTGGAGAGAAAATTTTGGATGTTTGAGAGAGTTTTGGGAGATTGAAGAAAAATTTGAGAGAAAGAAAATACCAAAAGAGAGAGAATTTTGAAGATGATGGGAGTTCAAAGCTATGGATTATCATCACAAATTCCTTCATCGATCAATATAAATCAAGAGTTCATCTTCGTCAACGAGCAAGCAAATTAGAGCTAAGTGTTTTTATTTAATCATTTGTTTATGGTTTTACTTGCAAATTAGCACGAATTGTATACACTTTCTCCATCTCCTCTTTTTTTTTTTCATATTTTATGTCAGGAGAAGGATATCTCTACGTCAACAGCAAAAATCTCGTAGAGATGCAAAAATCGGCCCAGACAAGCTTCTAAGCTGTCCACCGATTTCTCAACTGATCTGTGACTAAAAGTCCCTCTTAATTCAAAAGAAACTCTCTATATTGGGAACATAGAGAGCGAAAATCAATTATAGAAATCCCTCCCAAAAAAATGGGAGATAAGTACTCTTTCCACTCTTCTGGTTTTAGGTGCAGATTAGCACATATTTTGTATACTGACACTTCACTCTATTTTATGTCAGGAAGCCGCAGCTCTATATCAATGGTCAACCCTATGGAAGCACAAAATCGGCTTGGAGGAGTCCTCAAGCGCGCACAAATTTCAAATTGTTGAATCAATTCGTTGTATTTCATTTTAAAGAATTCATACCCCAAAATGGAGAGGACAAAGTCCATTCGCAATTTAAATACCTGCACCATAAATCCCAAAGGGAAGAGCCAAGTTAATGCTTAGCCTCCCATTGGAGGTTTTTACTTACAGTAGTTAAATACCTGCAACTTAAATACCTGTACCTTAAATCCCAAAGGGAAGAGCCAAGCCAATGCTTAGCCTCCCATTGGAGGTTTTTACTTACAGTAGTTAAATACCTGCAACTTAAATACCTATACCTTAAATCCCAAAGGGAAGAGCCAAGCCAATGCTTAGCCTCCCATTGGAGGTTTTTACTTACAGTAGTTAAATACTTGCAACTTAAATACATGTACCTTAAATCCCAAAGGGAAGAGCCAAGCCAATGCTTAGCCTCCCATTGGAGGTTTTTACTTACAGTAGTTAAATACCTGCAACTTAAATACCTGTACCTTAAATCCCAAAGGGAAGAGCCAAGCCAATGCTTAGCCTCCCATTGGAGGTTTTTACTTACAGTAGTTTAAATACTTGCAACTTAAATACCTGTACCTTAAATCCCAAAGGGAAGAGCCAAGCCAATGCTAGGCCTCCCATTGGAGGTGTTTATTCACTGTCATGTACTTCCTATAATTTAATTTTTGAATCATCAAACCCAAAAGATGAGTAGGTCGTAATACTGCATAGAAGTCGTTAACACACTCCCTCTTTCGGCTTCAGGGAATCTTTAACACTTAAAAAAATATAACAAATAAAAATATATACCATCCATGCATCATATTTAAAAAGTGAAAACACAAAAGAGAATACCTTACTAGAGCCTTAGGAATAAACCAAGCTTGAGTTGCCGAATTAGGATATCCATGAAATTAAGGTACCGAAAGGGCATTAGTTTTAATTAACTAGTGTAACCAAGTCCCCGAGCTCATAATCTCTGGTTCGCAGGAATAAATTAGTTCTCCCGCTAATTTATTTAGGTTTTTAATCGACCTACCAAGAACGATTAGTGGCGACTTCAAATTTCAAAATCATTTAAACAAAAACCAAAGTTGCGATTCGGTAGGGCTTGGGAGGGTCCGTGTTAGGTTAATCAAATCTAATTAACCTAATAATCCGTTAACCCCTTTAAAATTTAAAATTTTTTTAGAGGGTCGCGACAGACTGGCGACTTCACTGGGGAAGGGATTTTTAAATTTTCGAAAAAAGATACCAATTGGAATACTTGAATTTTTTCGAAATTTTAAAAGTCTTAGTGGACTTAAGCCAATGAAAATTTCATGGATATCTCGCTTCTGGCGATTTTGCTTGGGACTCATTCTATAGGTGTTATATGTTTTTGCAGGATGGGAGTTATAAGGGGCGGAGTGTTTGGCTAACCCATTTGTTTTGCAGGCTTGGTGTTGGGATTATGTTTAATTTCACACATTTTTAGAAGCGCTGTTTTGATATCAATTGTCGTGCATGTCTTGCATATTCTGAGGATCACAACACCTGCACACACAAGCGTCTAAACCCAAGTCGCGAAATTTTTCCTAGGTAACCATAGATAGGGATCGAATATGCAAAGCTCCTGCGTCGATTGCGCTTGGGTTGACCATATTTTATCCCGCTCATTATCTGAATTGACAATTCTTCCCATTGTGATTTGATTGCGCAGAGGGTAAGGTTGTCAATTCAGATAGTGGGGGCCTTTTAGGTCCATACCCTGTCTCTCCTTCTTTTATTTTCTAGAGTCCACTCCTCACTTGAGTCATGCGCATGACTATGTGATTTGCATTTCTCCAAGGTAAAAGTAAGTTCTCTAATTTTATCTTGTATTTATTTTCGGTCGGTCCATGCTAGGTGTTAGTCAGTTTTTGAGCTTGATATTACGACCATTCTTTTAAAAGAAAATAAAAATTAAATTTGTCCCTCATTTCTTTTTAGAAAATTTTTTTTTTTGAAAAAATGATGTGAAAAAATCCCTTCATGAGAATTTTATTAACCAATAAGGGATTTTTGTCATGTTTTTATTACTTTAATAAAAATGAAATTTTCCTGAAAAAATTTTCCTCTGAAAATTTATTTCAATAAAAAGAAAAATTCCTTCAAAAAAAACTCTAGTAGACATCAAGTGATTTTATCACATTTTTCAAATTATAAAAACTTGCAAGAAAATTCTTCTCGAGAAATTCGCTCATGTTTTTCTAAGAAAATTTTCTCTAAATAAAATTAGACTAATGTCTCGGGGGAATTGTATTGACCAATAAGAGATTTTTGTCATGTTTTTCTTGCTTCAATAAAAATGAAATTTCCCTGACAAATTTTCTTCTGAAAATTTATTTCGATAAAAAGAAAAATTCCTGCAAAAAAAACTTTGGTAAACATCAAGTGATTTTATCACATTCTTTCAAATTATAAAAACTTGCAACAAAAATTCTTTTCGAGAAATTCGCTCATGTTTTTCTAAGAAAATTTTCTCTAAATAAAATTAGACTAATGTCTCGGGGGAATTTTGTTAACCAATAAAGGATTTCTATTATGTCTTTCCTGCTTCAATAAAAATAAAATTTTCCTGATAAATTTACCTCGGAAAATTTATTTTGATAAAAAGGAAATTCCTTCAAAAATTTTAGTAAACATCAAGAGATTTTGTCACATTCCTTTAAAAAAATATAAAAAAGAGTAATAAATCTGCAAAAAAAAATTCTGTATCAGAAATTAACCCATTTCTTCCTAAGGAAATTTTTTTTTTCTGATTTCTCTATAAAATAGAAAAAATAAAATTGGACTAATATAGGAGTCATGGACCGACATTCCTTGTGTCGCATACTAATTATATCCTTTTCTTTTGCAGGGAGATCCTAGATACCCCAGACGGGTGTAAAAATTAAGTTCAATAATATATCAAGAATCATCTTCAGAAATACCAAAAGACGAAAAACACCAAGGCTTCAACCGTTAATTCAGGGGGGCAAACGAACACTGTCCATCTTTGACAGACAGAGTTGTGTCAATCCGTAAACTTGTATGGGCAGTGTATTCTGATATGACGGTGGACTTATACTGATTAAACACGGGGGCATATTTAATGTATTGCAGAGGATCCCGCGTCTTTTGAAAGACAATATGGATTATATAATCAGAAACCATGAAATAAGTACCTTAACCTGATTAAATCAACCAGAGACCGGTCTTAAAATTTCCTCGGATCCGAAACACGCGGAGGGTTTTAGAGGCCCGAGGTTCTATTAATGAATGTGACCCACAAGTATTTCTCCCAATGCTACAGGCGCCCGACAAGAGCAAATTGGCACCGAAAGAAACAAAACACGGTTGAAGTGGGGCACGCAACAAATGGCCGAATTTATTGGCACACTAATTAAGTGGTGGTAGCTTTATTAATTTACATGATTGAACGCGGGTCTCTAGGCGGCTGGTGGAAAGCCACACTAAATGTCTCTCTAATGTTCTTGATATCATCGTCTACCGCAACCCGCGAGAGCATCATGAAGAAGATTAAACCTAGACGAATACGTCTACTTAGTTTCATCGCACGTTCTCGCCTTTTGTCGATGTCCAAAATTAATGCACAAGCTAGAAGTAATCATTTCCCTTTCCCCCCTATTAAATACTCGGAGCCGTTAACCGCACCAAACTCGAAAAAATTAATATCGAGACGAAATCTGCGTAAATTTGAAGGGTAAATCCGTATCGTTCCAATTTACCCTTAAATTGCTCCGGTTTTAAATTTGATCCCTTCTATTTTCAGGAATTTGCAAAAGCGACTCGAGAATACAGTTGTATCCAAAAACCAAATTTCCTGGTCGGGCTAAATTGGGGGCAAATCAACTCATGGACATTACCACGGGATGGGCAGCTTCGGTTAAAGAAAAATACAAGCGAAAGATCCGAACAATCTCAGACATGGGTAATTCTGTATCGTTCTAATTTGCACATAATCATCTCGAGTCCTGAATTTTTTTATTCCATTCTTAACAGGGATTGCAAATTACCTCGAGAAATATCGTAACAAGGCCCAAGGTGATACAACAGGGCCGCGTTATCCCAAAGGATTAACCTTTGAAAAGAAAACCCCATGGACACCTATGGTCCAATGGACCGAATGGTATGGAGGATGACAGTAGGTCCGAAATATCCCGAGTTCGATCTCCAAAGTGGGGAATGTTGTATGTATTATAAATAAATGAAACAACTTTTTGTGTATTTCTTTTTGCAAGCAGGAATACTCGACGAATAATACCGAAGTCAATATTTTGCCACATTCTCGGCTTAATGGTGAAGCATCCAACAAAAGTCGAAGAAAACTCAACCCAGCAAAATTGGTAAAAGACTTGTCCAAGGCATTCAAGATGAAGGGTAAATCAGTATCGTTTCCAATTTATCCCTTTTAATACCGGTTGACATGTCTCCTTTTCTTGTTACAGGAAATATTTATACTAACATGTAACATGTTGGAGGAGACAAATCCAAAAGAAAATGATGATCATTTGACAAGATCTATTCTGGTGAAAAATGGGGGGCATTTAACTGCTAAACCATGGCGGTCGCTGTCACTAAACAAACCAAAATACTCCCTCACCTATATGCCTCATCGTGCAGGGGCAAAACTTGAGACAAACCGCTCCTCGACATAAGGAGTGGGCTTCCCAATTTGTTCAATCCACCCACATACCAGGGGCAATTCAAATCCGCCCATGTTTGCACATTATATAAATACACATGATGCTAAAAATTGTCACATCGGCATTGTGTTTACACATTTCACGAATTATGTATGATTATTCCGCATGTTTAATTTACCAACTCCAACTTAGAGCATAAACTGCATAGGAGACATCAAATGTGCAAAATGGGGCATAACAGGATGAGGAAAGTTAAACCATTTCTACACACGGGTCTAACATTTTAATCTACAGATAAACAGCCTTTCTCTAGAGTGAGAGAAAGCCCCTTCGGACTAAAGTCCCCCATTCAGATTACATTCGAGGCGTTCATATTATGAGAACCTCCTTAAATAGAATTGGTAATGCAAACTTGACAGAATAGTTTTGCATGATCCACATTTTGATTGATTGCATCATGAGTTATCACACAGACTACTTCTAATCATTGCCAACTTAGCTGAACAATTTTGTATGAACCAATGAACTCATTGATGAAAATGCTTGCACATGTTACCTCTGATACTGCCTGACAGGCAACACATTCCCAATGTTCAAACTACCTTCCAAAGTCTTGAAATTCATTCAGCGATTATTGAATGAACAAGCCTGGTTGTCGAGAAGCCACCAAGCATTTCTTCCAAATTCTCAGGTAAGTATATCTTCAACCTGAACCTTTCAAGAGAATGAATTCTGACGGTTGTTGGGGTACTCGAATCCATTGCGGTACATACAGGTATCCACCTTCTTCAATAAAGCATGATTTGTCTCAAGGACAGAAATGTTCGAGACCTTTTGATCTCTGCCTCTTTGGTTTATTCCTAAAGCGACAGGATAATATAATTTGGGTTTGAGCTTCTGCAGGATTCCTAATCTTTCCAGATTCCAGAATGGCACCCTTTGAGGTACACCAAGTCCTTCTTACAGGCAAAATAAGTCCTTCTTACAGGCAAACCAAGTCCTTCTTACAGGCAAATCAAGTCCTTCTTATAGGCACAAAGTCCTTCTTACAGGCAAATCAAGTCCTTCTTACAGGCAAAACAAGTCCTTCTTACAGGCACAAAGTCCTTCTTACAGGCAAATCAAGTCCTTCTTACAGGCACAAAGTCCTTCTTACAGGCATAAAGTCCTTCTTACAGGCAAACCAAGTCCTTCTTACAGGCAAACCAAGTCCTTCTTATAGGCACCAAGTCCTTCTTATAGGCAAACTAAGTCCTTCTTACAGGCAAACCAAGTCCTTCTTACAGGCACAAAGTCCTTCTTACAGGCAAATCAAGTCCTTCTTACAGGCACAAAGTCCTTCTTACAGGCATAAAGTCCTTCTTACAGGCAAATCAAGCCCTTCTTACAGGCATAAAGTCCTTCTTACAGGCATAAAGTCCTTCTTACAGGCAAATCAGATTACATTCGAGGCGTTCATATTATGAGAACCTCCTTAAATAGAATTTGTAATGCAAACTTGACAGAATAGTTTTGCATGATCCACATTTTGATTGATTGTATCATGTGTTATCACACAGACTACTTCTAATCATTGCCAACTTAGCTGAACAATTTTGTATGAACCAATGAACGCATTGATGAAAATGCTTGCACATGTTAGCTCTGACATTGCCTGACAGGCAACACATTCCCGGTGTTTGAGTTACCTTCCAAAGTCTTGAAATCCATTCGGTGATTATTGAATGAACAAGCCTGGTTGTCGAGAAGCCACCAAGCATTTCTTCCAAATTCTCAGGTAAGTATATCTTCAACCTGAACTTTTCAAGAGAATGAATTCTGACGGTTGTTGGGGTACTCGAATCCATTGCGGTATATATAGGTATCCACCTTCTTCAATAAAGCATGATTTGTCTCAAGGACAGAAATGTTCGAGACCTTTTGATCTCTGACTCTTTGGTTTATTCCTAAAGCGACAGGAGAATATAATTTGGGTTTGAGCTTCGTAGGATTCCTGGTCTCCCCAGATTTCAAAATGGCACCCTTTGAGGTACACCAAGCCCTTCTTACAGGCAAACTAAGTCCTTCTTACAGGCAAACCAAGTCCTTCTTACAGGCATAAAGTCCTTCTTACAGGCAAACTAAGTCCTTCTTACAGGCAAACCAAGTCCTTCTTACAGGCAAACCAAGTCCTTCTTACAGGCATAAAGTCCTTCTTACAGGCAAATCAAGTCCTTCTTACAAGCAAACAAAGTCCTTCTTACAGGCAAAACAAGTCCTTCTTACAGGCAAATCAAGTCCTTCTTACAGGTACAAAGTCCTTCTTATAGGCACAAAGTCCTTCTTACAGGCAAATCAAGTCCTTCTTACAGGCATAAAGTCCTTCTTACAGGCAAATCAAGTCCTTCTTATAGGCAAATCAAGTCCTTCTTACAGGCAAACTAAGTCCTTCTTACAGGCAAATCAAGTCCTTCTTACAGGCACAAAGTCCTTCTTATAGGCAAATCAAGTCCTTCTTACAGGCAAACTAAGTCCTTCTTACAGGCAAACTAAGTCCTTCTTACAGGCAAACCAAGTCTTTCTTACAGGCACCAAGTCCTTCTTACAGGCAAATCAAGTCCTTCTTACAGGCACAAAGTCCTTCTTACAGGCACAAAGTCCTTCTTACAGGCAAATCAAGTCCTTCTTACAGGCATAAAGTCCTTCTTACAGGCAAATCAAGTCCTTCTTACAGGCACAAAGTCCTTCTTATAGGCAAATCAAGTCCTTCTTACAGGCAAACTAAGTCCTTCTTACAGGCAAACCAAGTCTTTCTTACAGGCACCAAGTCCTTCTTACAGGCAAATCAAGTCCTTCTTACAGGCACAAAGTCCTTCTTACAGGCACAAAGTACTTCTTACAGGCAAATCAAGTCTTTCTTACAGGCATAAAGTCCTTCTTACAGGCAAATCAAGTCCTTCTTACAGGCAAACAAAGTTCTTCTTACAGGAAAACAAAGTCCTTCTTACAAGCAACGCAAGTCCTTCTTACAGGCACAAAGTCCTTCTTACAGGCAAAGTAAGTCCTTCTTACAGGCAAATCAAGTCCTTCTTACAGGCAAATTAAGTCCTTTTTACAGGCAAATCAAGTCCTTCTTACAGGCACAAGTCCTTTTTACAGACACCAAGTCCTTTCTACAGGTACCAAGTCCTTCTTACAGGTATCTCCATGGGGTGACCTACCATACGGGTCAAATCTCAATCAAAATTTAATCAGTAGAATTCTTTTATTAGGAATCTACCATGGTACGACCCACCATACGGGTCAAATGGTATGACCCACCATACGGGTCAAATTTTAATTCAATTTTTAATCAGTAGAATCCTTTTATTAGGAATCTACCATGGGTTGATCCACCATACGGGTTCAAGTTCAACCACCCTAAAGTTTTTTTTATATAACGAATCCTTAGGTTCTCATTTCATTTTCAGTAGAACATTCATGTCACGACTCTTTTTATTTCCTTGTATTGAGTCGATTAGAATTCAGGTGTTATCTCGTCTTTGAAATGAACCTCTACCGAGCTTCCTTTCAAAGAGGGGCAGCTGTTGACACCTGATTTTTAATCATTTTTTTCTATTGCGAAAATTAATAGAAAATCCATAAAAATTCATAAAATTGAAAAATCAACTTTGGGAACCTTAGCCAAGCCTAGGGAACGAATTTTGACCAAAAAATTATTTTTCATATTATATATATTTTAATTTTTTTAAAAAAAATACAAAAATATTTGAAAATTTTGGAAAAATAACATTTGAGGCCAAAAAATACACAAAGATAGTTAATATTTTTATTTTAAATCTATTTTCATATTGGCCATCGCAAATTCAGAAAAATCCAATTCGAGTCACGTGTTCCTTCACGAGTATAATCTCGAATCGGGCCTAAAAAAATTTAATTTGACTCAACTTATTTTTAACTTTCACTTTTTATGAGTTGTGACATTGTCTTCTAATATTTTAAATTTTCATCTTGGCCCAATTATACCCAGAATGACTTAATTTTGCAAAAGGGCTTTAATTAAATTATGCATTATTTTCAGCGACAAGAAATGAGCTTAAATTTGACATGTGGTAAATTTTGGTGTGTCAAAAATTGTGAGGAGATTTGGACTTAAAGAAATATTTTTTTTTTCAGGGACTGAATTGTAAATACTTAAAATTCAAGGACTAGAGTGCAAATACCTAACTCTTGAAGGATTATTTTACAAATAATAAAAAGAAGAGTTAGTGGATAAATTAGAATAGAGAAGGGAAGATGAAGAAGAGGAGATGAAGAAGAGAAGTTGGAGAAGAATGGATGGAGAAAATAAGATAAGAATAGAGAAGGGAAGATGGAGATGAAGAAGAGTTAGTAGAGAAATTAGAATGGAAGATAAGAATAGAGAAGGGAAGATGGAGATTAAGAAGAGTTAGTGGAGAAATTAGAATGGGAGATAAATATGGAGAAGGGAAGATGAAGATGAAGAAGAGTTAGTGGAGAGATTAGAATGTGAGATAGAGATGGAGAATGGAAGATGAAAATGAAGAAGAGTTAGTGGAGAAATTAGAATGGGAGATAGAGTTAGTGGAAAAATTAGAATGGGAGATAGATGAGTAGGTTATAAAAGGAGGAAGAAGTGAGCTTGAGAAGGGAATTCTTGAGAGAGAAAATTTGAAGTGTTTGGGAGGGATTCTTGAGAGAGAAAATTTGAAGTGTTTGGGAGGATTTTTTTGGAGAGAAAATTTTGGATGTTTGAGAGAGTTTTGGGAGATTGAAGAAAAATTTGAGAGAAAGAAAATACCAAAAGAGAGAGAATTTTGAAGATGATGGGAGTTCAAAGCTATGGATTATCATCACAAATTCCTTCATCGATCAATATAAATCAAGAGTTCATCTTCGTCAACGAGCAAGCAAATTAGAGCTAAGTGTTTTTATTTAATCATTTGTTTATGGTTTTACTTGCAAATTAGCACGAATTGTATACACTTTCTCCATCTCCTCTTTTTTTTTCATATTTTATGTCAGGAGAAGGATATCTCTACGTCAACAGCAAAAATCTCGTAGAGATGCAAAAATCGGCCCAGACAAGCTTCTAAGCTGTCCACCGATTTCTCAACTGATCTGTGACTAAAAGTCCCTCTTAATTCAAAAGAAACTCTCTATATTGGGAACATAGAGAGCGAAAATCAATTATAGAAATCCCTCCCAAAAAAATGGGAGATAAGTACTCTTTCCACTCTTCTGGTTTTAGGTGCAAATTAGCACATATTTTGTATACTGACACTTCACTCTATTTTATGTCAGGAAGCCACAGCTCTATATCAATGGTCAACCCTATGGAAGCACAAAATCGGCTTGGAGGAGTCCTCAAGCGCGCACAAATTTCAAATTGTTGAATCAATTCGTTGTATTTCATTTTAAAGAATTCATACCCCAAAATGGAGAGGACAAAGTCCATCCGCAATTTAAATACCTGCACCATAAATCCCAAAGGGAAGAGCCAAGCTAATGCTTAGCCTCCCATTGGAGGTTTTTACTTACAGTAGTTAAATACCTGCAACTTAAATACCTGTACCTTAAATCCCAAAGGGAAGAGCCAAGCCAATGCTTAGCCTCCCATTGGAGGTTTTTACTTACAGTAGTTAAATACCTGCAACTTAAATACCTATACCTTAAATCCCAAAGGGAAGAGCCAAGCCAATGCTTAGCCTCCCATTGGAGGTTTTTACTTACAGTAGTTAAATACTTGCAACTTAAATACATGTACCTTAAATCCCAAAGGGAAGAGCCAAGCCAATGCTTAGCCTCTCATTGGAGGTTTTTACTTACAGTAGTTAAATACCTGCAACTTAAATACCTGTACCTTAAATCCCAAAGGGAAGAGCCAAGCCAATGCTTAGCCTCCCATTGGAGGTTTTTACTTACAGTAGTTTAAATACTTGCAACTTAAATACCTGTACCTTAAATCCCAAAGGGAAGAGCCAAGCCAATGCTAGGCCTCCCATTGGAGGTGTTTATTCACTGTCATGTACTTCCTATAATTTAATTTTTGAATCATCAAACCCAAAAGATGAGTAGGTCGTAATACTGCATAGAAGTCGTTAACACACTCCCTCTTTCGGCTTCAGGGAATCTTTAACACTTAAAAAAATATAACAAATAAAAATATATACCATCCATGCATCATATTTAAAAAGTGAAAACACAAAAGAGAATACCTTACTAGAGCCTTAGGAATAAACCAAGCTTGAGTTTCCGAATTAGGATATCCATGAAATTAAGGTACCGAAAGGGCATTAGTTTTAATTAACTAGTGTAACCAAGTCCCCGAGCTCATAATCTCTGGTTCGCAGGAATAAATTAGTTCTCCCGCTAATTTATTTAGGTTTTTAATCGACCTACCAAGAACGATTAGTGGCGACTTCAAATTTCAAAATCATTTAAACAAAAACCAAAGTTGCGATTCGGTAGGGCTTGGGAGGGTCCACGTTAGGTTAATCAAATCTAATTAACCTAATAATCCGTTAACCCCTTTAAAATTTAAAATTTTTTTAGAGGGTCGCGACAAGTATTCTTAAGATAAACACATTTATCATACTTATTTATCTTAAAGCCACTTGACAACATGACTTGGTCGAATTTAGCATGCCATGGTTTCAGTCCTCGTTTCAGTCCATAGAGTGACTTGATAAGCCGACATACCTTCTTCTCTTACCTTGGAACAATGAACCCTTCAGATTGTTCCAGATATATTTCTTCCTCCAAATCCCCATTTAAGAAGGCCATTTTCACATCCATTTGATGAATTTCAAGTTTATACACCACAGCTATAGCAATTAGCATCCTTATGGATATAATTCTAGTGATAGGTGAATATGTATCAAAATAATCAAGGCCTTCTTGTTGCTTATAACCTTTTACCACAAGTCTAGCCTTATATTTATTAATAGTACCATCTGTTTTCATTTTCTTCTTGAATATTCACTTACATTGTAGTAGTTTATTACCAGGAAGAAAGTCGACCAATTTTCAAGTATGGTTTGACATGATTGATTTAACCTCACTATTTATAGCTTCTTTCCAGAACGGGGCTTCTAGGGACGTCACAGCCCCTTTAAAAGTTTGAAGCTCATTCTTTAACAAATATGTTAGAAAATCAAGTCCAAAAGAATTAGAAGTTCTTTGTCTTTTACTACGTCTAGGTTCATCCTCTATAAGATCGTTTCTAAGTGTAGAATTCCGATGCCTTTTATCATTATTAATAGGCTCATATACCATGTTATACGAAAAGGCATTCTCAAAGAACGAAGCGTCCCTTGATTCAATAATCATATTAACATGTATATCGGGAATTTCAGATTTGTGAACTAGAAATCGATACGTATTACTATTAAGAGCATATCCAATAAAGACACAATCAACAGTTTTTGGTCCTATTTTAACCTTCTCCGATTTAGGAACCGCAACCTTAGCCAGACACCCCCACACTTTGAGATAATTCAAACTGGGTGTCTTGCATTTTCACTTCTCATAAAGAGTTTGTTGTATCCTTTTGTGGGGTACTCTATTTAAAATAAAATTTAATGTCAGAACAGCTTCCCTCCACAAATTATGTGGTAATCCAAAATTATTTAGCAACGCATTCATTGTTTCTTTTAACAATCGATTTTTCCTTTCTGCCACGCCATTAGACTATAGCAAATAAGGAGGCGTAATTTGGTGAATAATGCTAAATTCAAAACAAATTTCCTCAAAAGGAAATTCATATTCACCACCTCTATCACTTCTTATTGTTTTAATTTTCTTATTTAACTGAGTTTTAACTTCAGACTTATAAGTTCTAAAAGCATCCACAGCTTCGTCTTTACCGCTCAGCAAATAAATATAACAATATCTTGAACAATCATCTATAAAAGTGATAAAATATTTCTTGCCACCTCTTAACAGTATTGTTTTCAAATCACATATGTTAGTATGTATTAAATCTAAAGGTTCGGTGATTCTATTATCTATAGAATAAAAACGAGGCTTGGAAAATTTTGATTCAACACATACTTAGCACTTTTCACTTGGGCAATCAGATTTTGGCAATTATCCCATGTTCATCAATTTTTTTTATTGATTTATAATTAACATGTCCTAATCTAGCATGCCATAAATAAAAAAACTCAAGCACATAGGCAGAAACAATTTTATTCATCGAATTATTAGGTACATCAGTCATTACATTAAGCTTGAAAAGACCATTACTCAGGTAACCCTTTCCTACATACATCTCACTTTTGGAGAGTATAAACTTATCAAATACAAACACTAACTTGAAGCCATTCTTACTAAAAAGAGATCCAGACACTAAATTCTTTCGTATGTCTGGCACGTGCAGCACATTGTTCAGTATCACTATTTGTCAGATGTCATCTTCAAGGCAACCTTTCCAATGCCTTTAACCTTTGAGGCTGATGAATTATCCATGTAGATTTTTTCATCACCTTCCATAAGCGCATAAGATGAGGATTTCGATCTATTGGCGTAGATATGACGAGTCACACTAGTATCAATCCACTATTTTTAGGGGTTTCCCACCATGTTGCACTAAGATATCATAGCAGTAAGATTAATATCGTCAACACCATTGGAAATCTGTTCCACTATATTCGCTTGAGTATGCTTTCTTTTCTTGGCTCTACAGTCCTTAGCACGATGTCCAGGTTTTCCACAATTGTAGCATTTGCCAATGAACTTTTTCTGGGTTTGGGTGGAACCCTCTCTAAACGTCTTCCTCTTCTTGTTGGGTTTCAATCCTCCTTCAACAAAGTTGGCCTTCGAGACCTCCTGTTTGCTACCAATTTTCTTTTCAGAAAGTCTACTGTCTTCCTCAATCCTCAATCGAATAATCAGGTCTTCAAGTGATAATTCCTTTATCTTTAACAAATATGTTAGAAAATCAAGTCCAAAAGAATGTCATGCATAATCACTTGAAATTCTTGGACTTAACTTAAGACGATCTTGAAATCGATCATCTTAAAGTCCAGAAAATTGTCGACTATGAACTTCTTCAATCCGGCATTTTCGATTTTGTATTTCTTAACTAGACTGTCCCATAATTCCTTAGCCGTTTTCAACGGGTTATATCCATTATACAAGGTATTGTCCAGACCACTGAGGATGTAGTTGCGACACAGGAAGTCAGAATGTTTCCACGTATCTACTGCAGCAAACTTTTCCTTGTCCATTTCTCCCTCATCCAATTTAGGAGCATTCTCAGTGACGAATCATGACAAGTCCAAAGTCATGAGATAGAACAATATTTTCTGTTGCTATCTCTTAAAATTAGACCCATTAAACTTTTCTGGCTTTTCTCCATGAGTTGGAACAGATGCAATAGGCGTCATTGATGTCAAAGCCATTTCTGCTATGAAAGCAGAAATAATTTGGCGAGTGAATATATGACAACACGAGCAATACAATTTTTACAAAAATCGAAACAGAAACTATTATACTAGCAATATACGATAAGACACGAAAGAAATAATTTCTGAATATATAAACAGAAATTATTGAAAAAGGCACAAAATGAAGACTACATAAATGAATACAGCAATTCAATTCGTTGTAGTATTATGATCATAGTAAATGACTATACGACGACACTCGACAAATAGACTTGAAAACATAGGATAGGCGAAAATTCATCTTAAGATTGTAGTTGATCTTATGTATGTTTGCATAAATCAAATGAAGGAATTAGATAAACCTGAATCAAGTGCAGACGAATAAGTAACTAGATGATTGATCCGAGCCTGAAGAATTTATGTTGTGTCCTTAAGACGAATTTATCCCCTCTACTGGTACCCAAAGTTATATGGACAATCGTCTCCCAGGATTAAACAGATTACTATTTTGCTGAAGCAAAACTTGCTCAACAAAATTCCTTCGAACGCAACTTTGAAAATGATCGCACAAATAAGAGTGAGCGATAGATGAATTTTTGGAAGGAGAAAAAAAATGAAAAATGCTCATCTATACTTTTAAAACAATCTGAATATATATTTAATTAGTCCAATCAAAGAGTCACAATTTTTCGGAGTTCGGTTATTGTCGAATCAATATCTTCATTCGGTATTCGGTTATTACCGAATCAACACCTTTGTTCAGCCGAACCGATAGTTTGAAGAGAGATTATGAATAGACATGATCCGAAAAAAATAAAATCGATGGGTTTAACTCAGGCCCGATCCAAGTCGAGCTAAGACGGCCGAACGGATGGAGCGGCAGCGCGCGCGTGTGGACCAGTCCAACTTTGTGTAGGACCTCTCTCCTCCACAAAAGTGGGGTACCCCTTGGGGCCCAAACTCATTGGAGAGGCTCAACTATTTAAACCCAATTCTCATCTCTCTTCTAACCTATGTGGGACTATCTCATTCACCTTTTATGAGTGTTGAACACTCAAAATCCCAACACTGCTTTGGTTTATGCTGTGCAGAGAGTCTTAAGTAAAACTCTCAACTATGTCGTGTTTGAGTTTTTCATTAATGTCAGACAGCATAATGTGGCGAATTTGTCAATGTTTTTGGTATATCATATCTCTTTTACTCAAATCATTGTCAAAAGATGCATGATTAATCAAATCTCATTAATGGGCTATGGTCGCTTCATCTCTAGTTACTAGAGTAAGCCGTCTCTATACCAAGAAAATAATGCAAGTGTCCCAAATCCTTGATATCAAACTGTACATTCAAGTGCCGCTGAGAGCCTCGATTTCATGAGTATTATCACTAGTGATAACTATATCATTCATGTAGACAAGGACAACCACCGTTCCTTGGGAATTTCGCTTCACAAATTATGAGGAATTAGAATCACACTTGTTGAAACTCACACTATCAAGAGCCAAACTTAATTTCCCACACGAAGCGCGTGGCAACTATTTGAGACAATAGATTGGGTTATTAGGCCTGAATGTTCTAAAGGATGTCTAGGATGAATGTTCAAATGAACTTCTTCTTCCAGTTCCCCTTATAAGAACGAATTTTTAACATCCATTTGAAAAGTGGTCAATCACAATTTACTACTATGGACATCAGTACTCTCATCATGTTCATTTTTGCTATAGGAGCAAATGTTTCTTTGTAATCTTCATCATATGCTTACGTGTAGCTTTTGGCAATAAGTCTTGCCTTGTAATGCTTAATGGAGCCATCATTCTTGTATTTAATTTTATATAACCATTTGCAGCTAATGAAATGCTTTCCTTCAAGTAAGGTGACAATATCACGGGTGTGATTTTTACTAAATGCTTTTAGTTCTTCTTTCATAGCATCTCACCACATTTGAGAACTTCTAACTTCAAGAAAAACAATAGTTCTTCTGAGCATCGATAGCTGACAAAAAAGCATAGAAGGTAGGAGAAAATTTACCATGAAAAATATACTCTAGTATAGAAAATCGAGCAAAATGATAAGCAGTGAAGTCACGAGATCTGGTAAACAGTTGTGAAACTATAGTGGTATGACAAATAGGAGTAGGCGCGACAGGAGCGAGTGTAGGCTCTTCAATCTCAATAATTTCATCCATTACTCTAGAGCCAGATCAGAACCAATAATATTACCACTAATGTGATCAATCACAATAAAAAAGAGAGCAACTTCAACATCGAACTCATTATAGTCTAATTCAGTACCACTATTCTCCCCCTGAGCTGATCTCTGCTAGAAAAAAAAAACATTGATTCTCATTGAAGAAAATATCACGTGAGATAAAAACTTTATTAGTAGATAGACCAAAACATTTATACCCCTTCTTGATAGAAGAGTAATGAATAAAAACACACTTGCAAGCACGGGAATCAAGTTTTCCCCCCCAAGGAGTGAACAAAACAAACACTCCTAAATATTTAAAGATGTGAAATATTCATAATTTGGCTAATAAGCACCTCCATTGGAGATTTGTAGCGTAAGATCTCACTGGAGAGATGATTAATCAATTCACAACTAGTGAGCACTGCATCCAACCAATATGTCTTGGGAAAATTACCATGAGATAACATAGCTCTTCTCACTTGAAGTAGGTGATGATTTTTCTGTTCGGCTACGCCATTTTCTTGAGGGGTGCCGACACATGAGGTTTGATAAATAATTCTTAAAGACTTCGGAAATGATTCAAAAAAAATGATTTGTATATTCGGTCCTATTATCAGTTCGGAGAATCTTGATATGGTGGTCATATTAAGTGTGAACCATACTACAAAATTCTTGGAATACTTTCAACACTTTACTCTTAGATGTCAACAAAGAAAGCCAAGTGGTACGAGACTTATCATCAATAAAAGTAACGAAATATTTTAAGCCATCATGTGAATCCACAAGAGCATTACCCTCAAACACCAAAGTGTATTAATTCGAACACTTGGCAGCTTATGCTGCTTGGAATAACAACAAGTTTCATAATGACTTGAATTAAGAGAAAATTCAAAATTCAAAATATGTACCACATTATCTGATGGGTGGCCTATGCGTAAGTGTCATAGTTGTGAAATAGCCTCCTTATTTCTCCTTGCAACCAAAGCCTTACTCAAAAAATAAATCACATAGAGATCTTGCTGACAATAAACTTCAACAATCGTCGTCCTTATGAGTTTGTCTTGGAAAACTACCTTTTTAATGGGAAAAAATAACAATGCAGTCTAATTCTTTAGTAAGTTTGTTGATAGAAAAAAAAAATTTGAAGATAAAGCCGGCACAAATAACATATCATAAGCATCTGAAAAGAAATTGACTGTGCCCTTTCCTTTAACCGACACTTGAGTTTCATTAGCTACAGTAATCAAATCACGAGAACCCTCATCAATGACATAAAAATCAGATAATCCGTAAGAAGTGCTGCACATATGGTCAATAGCACCCGAATCAACAATAAAAGATTTTTTTTTCTTTTTTGGAGAAAGAGTCATAAGAGCTAGGGGATTAGTAGATTGAGCCAAATTGCTAGAATCATAGATAGAAGATGTTGTGCCATTGGCTTGGATAAGATGTTGCAGTTGAAAAGTATTGATAAAACATTCCTTTTGAATGTTGTCATTCTGATAAAAATATCATTCTTTAGAAAAAATGTGGTTATTGCCAATAAACTTCTACTGCAGGAATGAACACATGAACAACAACTTATATTTTCCAAATTTGGCATTCGGGCTTAAGGTGTAGCTATCATGTACTTACTTTTGAGATAGTTAAAATCTTTTATTCAGATGGAGGAAGATATTGCTTATGAAGACTAAATCTCGAGAAGACTTATGTAACATGTCAGTAAGGATTTTACTTAGTTCAAAGTCAATGTTCTAATATGTTCAGATTCAGAGAGTCTCTTCTACTTCTGAAGACTACTTCTGAATTATGTTTAGATTTTGCAGTATCTTTTGACTAGATTCTAAAGAGCCACGTTCGGTAGGTTTTTAGTGTAGCTGTATAATTTATGGAAGTCTGTAAGATTTAATTGATAGGATTATTGTCCAATCAAATTAGAAGAATATCCTCGATTGAATATTATCTTTCGTGAACAAGATATTTTAAAGATTTGAATTAACTCTACTTATGGAAACTAAGGATTTAGTTATATGGGTGACTGAATTTGAAAAGTTCAAACTTTACTCCAACGATTACTAAATCTTTCCATATATAGTTTCATTCAATCAAAATTGATGATATCCAATCAATGATTGAAGAGCAATCCTTTGAATATTTATCCAACGGTTAGTTTGGGCGTAAGGAATATAAAAGGAAGATCCATGGAGTCCATGAAAAGAGACAAGAACTTGCAATTCTAAAGTACTAAGTTGTTCAAATTCATACTTGTATTATTGAGAGCTCAAAATCTTATTTTTGAGAGGTTTTTATTAGAGTGATAAAGTGTGATATCTCTTATAACCTTTCAACAATTCATATAGTGGAATTTATCCAATTGACTATTATCGTGATAGAGTAGACGTAGGTTTACTAAACCCAAACCACTATAAATTTGGCATGCGATTCTCTCTATTGTAAACTCTTCTTTCGGTATTTAGAATTATGCATGTCTTGCTATTGAACTTATTCTGCTTGTGTTTTGAATTTGTTTAAATTCTACAATTAGTTTTGAAACCATTCAAAATCACCTATTCAACCCTCTCTTAGTGATATTGCTAGACATAACAAAAAGCAATTTTATTTAGATAGGCTTGAAAGTTAGATATCAAGCCTCGAATATGAGGTGCAATCTTGGCATCTCCACTTTTATGCTTATTAGGTTGAAGATGAGGATAAAGCTTCCAACAACGGTCCTTAAAGTGACCATCCTTATCACAATGAAATTTATTATTGCGTCCTCTGCCTTTGCCTTTACCAAAATTAGAGCAATTACTTTTGGCAGCATGGGTAGAATTCTCAATCAAATCTCCATTCTTTTTAGAATCAAGGGTCGTTGCACGACGACAAGTTTCCTCCCTTTGAATAACAACATAAATAGTAGCAAAATTGGGAAGAGTATAACTCTTTATGATTTGCCTCTTAAGATCTTCATATTTAGGCCTAAGACTAGCAAAAAGTTGGAAAATCTTGTCCTGCTCTTCACGTTAGACATAAATCTCAACAATCTAGGTAGATGGTCAAAAGTATCACAATTCATCCAACTTATTTTTTAGATGACGAAGATGTTCGGTGAGTGTTTGATTAGATGCTTACTCAGTATGAGCAAGCTCCTGTTACAACTCAAAGACACGGGATCCATTATCAACATTTCCATACATATCCTTCAAAGAATCCCATAGGGACTTAGCGGTATCCGAATAAGTAAATATCTCATAAATTTGAGATTCCATTAAATTAAATAGGCAAGATATGACCATATGATCATTTGCCTACCCTTCAGCAAATTTCACATTCGTAGTTATACGTGCTCTGACAAGACCATTCACATAACCCCAGTTTGATCTACCCTCAAGAGCTATAGAGACAACTATAGACCAAGGCAAATAATTATGCCCATTTGTCATAATAGTCCTTAGTTTATTTAAGACTTGAAAATAGATTTACTATTATCAACCATTGTGCTAAACAGAAAGATAGCACAAAATTTAGCAAACTTGTCCAGGAACAATTGAATCCAATGAAGGTGTGATGAAGATGCTTACCCTCTGCGCAAACCAAAAAACACAAAAAAAAACTTGGATTCTCTGTTACCAACAAACAAGCGGCAACATTGATAAAGGAGCCGACTTTAGGATCGAACCTAGCTATGATGCTATGTTTTAATGATAATAAAAAAGAGATGAAAAAAGAGAAGAGGAATACCCAATGGTTAACGAGGTTTAGACGACCAAAAGAAAAAGAATCTCTTGGAAGCTTACGTCCATGGCGGTAAATCCCCAATTCATCTTATTTTCTTTGGGGAGGATTTATTATCCTTTACTAGAGAACAATGCAATGTGTCACAATCATGAAGTTAATAACTATGGACATCGCACACCCCAGCCATGTTTCAATCTTTATCGTTCCAACACTCTGCCAATCATGTTATCATATGCTCCAGTATGGTGCCGATAATGAGCAAAAAGCTGCTCGAGAGCAAGAAACCATAATTCTGTCAAAGTAATAAACATATCTTTTTGAAAATTTATAGTATGACATGTCTCGTTGTTTAAATTGGAATGTTGTTTAGGGACAGTCAAGTCTCTCGAGTGAATTCCAAGATGAGCAAAATGGCCTATCTTCAACGGGCAAGTAGACTTATGACATGTATGTCAGAGTGTGGTCCATACTACCAATAGACAAGAAGATATTGGGGTCCTTAATTTCATCAATGCTTTCTCAGTCGTGACTTGGGGTTTTGTTTCGCCATCTATATAATCCTTTTCTTTTGAAAATTAAGAGTTATAATAGGGAGATATGATATGCTAATTATAGTGAAATCTTTTATTGGATGTAGCCCTAGTTTAAAGGTGAACTAGGATAAAACCTTGTGTTTCGATTTATCTTTCTCACATTTTCTCTCTATTTCATTGCATTTGTGCACCTAACACCTTCAACACATAATATTATCACTATTTACTGTCAAGGGGATGAAAGATATCTAAAAGTACACTTGCCATCCTACAAAATGAAAGGCAATATGTAGTTTGACAGACATTATAACTATCATCAACAAAGCAAATGTTGTGGAACATGTGCTCAAGTTGCTCACCAGCCACATTCATGAGTAGAAAGATCATTGCAAATATCCACAAGTACTAACTGCAGTGACAAAAAAACAAAAACCAATAGGCCAATATTTCAACATTTTATGTATAACTTAGTTATTCAATGACTGTATCCGACTTCCAAATTCATGTCTATTGCTTTAACTGTTTTCACTCCTTTAATTATGAGAAGAATCTAGATATTTACAGAGATAATTATTCCCAGATCAAAAGAGACCCGCGATACTATGTTCCAAATGGCAAGCAAAGTATAATAACCAATTTCTGTTGTTTCGTGTCAAAATTATGGTGTTTTGTTTTTCCATACCGGTAAATTTCAATAAATGTTGGCTACTATAAAAGTAATGTTAGGTTATTTTTAAGTCTAAAAGTCCAAGATTATGTTGTTTTTAAGTTGGTGTAAACTTATCAAGTTTGCAAAATCAAATCCTTTCATTAACTCCATCAAGCTTGACAAACGAAAAATGCTAATAAGTTTTGGGACTTTTAGAATGAGGAAGCCCACTTTCCAAACTTTCAATATGTGCGTCATTACCATAAGATCTTTGTTCTTATCTTTTTGGTAAGTGTGCCATGAGTGCCTTCTCCCTTTTTTTTTTGTGGGAGAGTCAGCTACAATATAAAAAAGAATTAGCTCAGGTTCACAGACTGACAAACCAAACCAAACCAAACCAAAGCACCTCTCCTCAGGTAGGTCAAAGAACTACCCTGCCAATATCAAAGATAGCCTATTCTTCTTCCCTCTTCCAAAATGAAAGTGCCAGGGTGCTAATAAGGTTGATTCTTTTAAGCGAAATAAGGAGCGACTTTGGAACCTTGATCTCTTGAAATAAGAGAATTAGTAATAGCTCTATTTAATAATCAGTAAAGAGGAGTGAGTTCGTAACCTTTCACTTCGTTATTTGAATAACCTTTCATAATAATCAAAATAAAAAGAATGGGAAAAATATTTCTAAAAGGAGAAGCCACTTAGATGAAAGAAAACACTAACCTCCTAAGACTGCCTCCTTCGATGAGAAGTTCCCTTCCCTTTTCTAAAATGCCTAATTGGTCGCTCTTTCTGGCTTAGACAAACTAATTGAACTCAAGTCGTTCTCTTTCTTAAGCCATTTCCATACTAAAAACCTCTATGGGGCCGAGTATGATATCTCTCTTCATACTTCCTGCGTTGATTGAATCTAAAAGGGCCCTTTCTGTTGATCCGATCAATCTCATGATGAAGAGAAGTCTTTTTCCATCTTCAACTAAGAAAGGTATCATCATGACTAGTGCCATCCTCCCCGCTAGTTGTATGGGTAGATTGTCCCTCGCTGCTGCGTTCCTCCACGAATGGGTGGAAGAGATAAAGGAGAGGGAGACCTTACACTACCCTTGAAGAATTGGAGTAGATCCAACTCCAACCAAGAGTTGGCCCTTAACCGATTGCAACTCCAACGAGCTCATCGGGAGAAGAGATTTCAAAAGACGAAGGCAAAAAAGCTTAGAAGGAAATAATAAAGACACTACTGGGAATATCTTCGAGGAAGCTAGAATATAAAGCTGTCGAAAGGCACAATGAGAGGCATGACACGGGCATCAAAGATATCCACCAAAGAGCAAAGGAAATCGCTCAAAATTGGGGATTAAGCCCCGAGGAGAGGTGCTTTGTTTTGGTTCATACTGTGTATGTTAATATCTTTCTTTCTTCATTCAAGGAGTTGAAAGTTTATAGTATAGTGTAGGGTAAATTCCTCCTACCTCTTTTGTCTAAAGAAACTTGTTATTATACTTTTTGTCACTATAGAGTGCTACTACAAGTTAGACAAGAGCATTATCGTTATTGGGATGGTTTTCTAATAGTGGAGAGTGTTGGGTATGAGCTGTATAGGGCTATGATGAACTTGTGACTTTATTGGTTGAATTGAGATGTATATATCTTTTTGATAGATTAAGACAACTCTGATATTGTAACCAGGTATCTCTTTCATCAAATATATAGGGATGTATATATATTTTTATAATGATTTGATGATGGTTATGTTTGAAACAGCATCCTGTGGGTGGAAGATGACCAAGTCATTGCCCTTTACTTGTACAGTTGGAGGTATGACATTTATTGATATCAACTTTAAGATAAATTGGTAAAGTTGCGTCCTTTCATTGAAAATGCCATAATTTTAGTGAAATCGTATGCCCATTCAAGAGAGAACTTTTAAAGAACACGACAATTTGTTTGAAACAATGTGTGTCTCCATATATTTTTTTGGAACAAATAGTTATGAGAAATTGATCCATACTTGAATGAATTTTTATCCGTGTATTTGTGCTTGTTTATAATGTTGACATTACGAAATGACTAGAGACATTTCGAAATCTCCTACCGTTTAAGAAATTACAGTTACATCCACTTTCCTTTGTATGTTTAAATTAATGTTTAAATTAATTAAAGTCACCATTTCTTTCTACCTCCTTCCATACATTGATTTTCAATTTTCAATGCTTTTTCGAACAAATAATCCATTCATTATTTGACTACATCTCTCTCTCTCTCTCTCTCTCTCTCTCTCTCTCTCTCTCTCTCTCTCTCTCTCTCTCTCTCTCTCTCTCTCTCTCTCTCTCTCTCTCTCTCTCTCATGTTGACAATGCAATTTTACCTCTTTTCATTCTTCCTTTATAATTTAATCAGCAAAAGAATACTACAAGTATCAAAATTTGTGTATGGCACTCACTTTGATATCAATTTTTATGGATCACTTAAATGACAATTTTTTTGAAAATGATTATTCGAGTACCAACTCCGGTGAGCTTCATGGAAAATATTAAATGGCATTTTTTATAATAACCTTATCCTTCGTGGCTCGCCGAAGGATCCTAGTCAGTAATAAAAAAAATTAAATGTTAAAAATTATAAATTTAAAAAATAAGCTAAAAACTAGAAGGAAAAGAAAGGCAAGGAGGAAAAAAGAGGGGGGTGGCCTTGTTGCTGCAACACCAAACCTTTTTTTTAGTTTTTAACTTAATTTTTTAATTTTTTAAAAAATTAGCTTATTTTTAAGTCTGGACTGAATTTCCACAAAAAAAATTGCCATGTTGATTGAGTTTTTTTTCTTTTTTTAGATTTCCATGTGGACTGATTCTTTAGTTATAAATTCCGATCACTAAATTGTTTATCTTTTTGCTGGAATCTCTCACTATTGGCATTAAGTAATCATTCTCTTTTTTTTTCTTTCCCGATTTGGCACTTATAAATGCCATTTCCGAGGAATCAAAGCTTTTGAGTCAAATTCTTACATCTCTTTGTCTCATCGCATGATATATATATGTATATATATATATATATGTGTGTGTGTATCACTGGCTATGCATGTGGTCGTGCTTGTTCTACAATTCCATGGTAATGGTATCTGGTTCTTAATAATTCTTGATATATATTTTACATTTCAATATGCATTATGTTATATAAGAGATCAATATGAATTAATCTTCAATTAATTCAAAATTTATGATGAAATTTCACAAAGTAACTAAGTAATTATTTGACTTAAATGACAAAATTTGGGAAGAGAAATTGTTCTCAGGAACAAAAATTTGCTCAGCATAAGATCTAAGGAAAGTCCATGGGCCTTTAGATCTACAAAAATTTGGGAAGAGAAATTTGGGAAGACAACAGTGTTGCGGACTGGGTCGCAAAAGCCCATTGTAGAAATTTGCTCCCTTCGGATTGGATTGTTAATCTACCCCCATCCCCTTCGGGACTTGTTATGTTATGACTCTTTGAGTTTTAGATTCTATATTTCCTCGTTTCATGAATGAAAGGGTTATACCCATTCCGAATTAATAAAAAAAAAAGTCAATAGTGATGAGTGGTGGCCCACCAAAAGCTACTGAATACACCACGGATTGATACGAAAAACAAATGCTCATATTGGTCATATTTAATTGTTGATGAATTGGACAAAAGCAACCACTATGCAAGAAATATGTACAGAAAGACATGTCTCATAGAAGAATTTTCCACATGACAGAGGGAGGTCATTCACTCCTTAGGTCTCCCAATCAAGAGGGTGCAGAACTAAAAGTTGGCAGGTGAGATTAGGAAGTGGCATGATAGTTCCGCTCCCCTCAATGATTTAATGAATTCTACTATTTCAATTGACTATTTGGTCACAATGCAACACTGCAAAGCCTAGAGGGATTTTTTTTTAAAAAAAAATAAGTGGCTCAAATGAAAGTTGATTACCTAAAAGAAAAAAAAAAATTACCGGTGTATATTATTTGGCAAACATGGGACGGTCACAACGCCCGCACGGCGCGGCACCCTCAACAATTTTTAAGAAGGAAACTCACTCAATTTCAAGGTGTCGTGCCTTCAAGCACAAATATCATTGCACGCGTCGCAACATAACATAGTTATAATATGTCGCAATTACAAAACCCATGAATTATGGTTTGGGACGTGTGTAGTTCGTCATGGGTTTGCGTAGGGCTCGGCCTCATTGATTCGTTTGCAGCAGTATTAGCTGGGGACGACTCCTTAAAAAGCCGATTTAACCGTTCGATCTTGACGTCCAACTAATAATATATTAATTTGGTCAGTTGACTTAGGTCAATGTTGTTTTTTTTTTTTTTTTACTTTTTATGGATTTATAGGGGGAAGGAATGTCTACGCGACCACCTGTAAGAAATGAAAATTATCGGTGATTGGACGAGGAAGAGGGACTTGACTTGACTAACTAGATGACGACAAACGTGGCCCAATTAATTGCGCAGAATCGTGTTTCATACGTTGGAAGTCGTCGTGGGCATCATGATACAATATTTCACGTCAACCTATGCCTTCTCGCTCTATATGTTATTGTCTTTTTGGTGATAATAAAGGGATAAGTATCCTGAAAATCTTAAAATTTATCAAGAAAATCTAATCATGTGATAAAATTTTTAACAATTGCAATTATCCTTAAACTTATCAAGTTGGTGAAATCAAATTTTTTTTTATTAATATCTAGCTTAGCAAATGAAAAATGCTAATAAATTTTGAGATTTGTTATTGTACTTTTTGTTACTATAGACTGATACCGCAAGAAATACGAGAGCGTTATTATTATTAGGTTAGCTTTCTGGTAGTGGAGATTTATGGGTATGAGCTGTACATGGCTACGATGAACTTGTAAGTTTAGTGGTCAAATTGAGATGTATATATCTTGTTGATAGATTATAACAACTCTGATATTGTAACTAGGTGGCTCTTTCATCAAATATATAGGGATGTATATATATTTTTTATAATAATTAATGATGGTTATGTTTGAAACAGCATCCTGCGGGTGGAAGATGACCATGTCATTGCCCTTATACTTGTATAGTTGGAGGTGTGACATTTATTGATATCACCTTCAAGATAAATTGGTAAAGTTGTGTCCTTTCATGGAAAATTGCATATTTTTAGTAAAATCGTATGCCCATTTAAGAGAGAACTTTTAAAGAACGCGATAATTTGCTCGAAAAAATGTGTGTTTCCATATATTTTTTTGAACAAATAGTTATGAGAAATTGATTCATATTTGAATAAGTCTTTATCCATTTATTTGTACTTGTTTATAATGCTGACATTATGAAACGACCATAGACACTTCGAAATTTCCTACCGTTTAAGAAATTACAATTACATCCACTTTCCTTTGTACGTTTGCATTCAATTAAAGTCACCATTTCTCTCTACCTTCTTCCATTCATTTATTTTCAATTTTCAACACTTTTCCGAACAAATATTCTATTCATTATTCAACTAGATATATATATATATATATATCTTATGTTGACAATGCAATTTTACCTCTTTTCATTCTTCCTCTATAATTTAATTGGCAGACGAACACTACAAATATCAAAGTTTGTGTATGGCACTCACTTTGCTATCATTTTTTTTTGGATAATTTTGAATGACAATTTTTTTGAGAACGATTATTTGAGTGCCAATTTCGGTGAACTTTATTGAAAATATTACGTGACATTTTTTTTTATCAATAACCTTATCCTTCGTGGCTCGCCGAAGGATCCTAGTCAACAATAAGAAAAGCCAAAATTTAAAAAATTATAAAATTAAAAAAAAAAGCTCAAAAATAGAATAAATAAATGAGGAGGAATGGCCTCAGTGCTACAACACCAAACCTTACTTTTTCTTAATTTTTTAAAAATTAGGTTATTTTTAAGTCTGCAAGTCCAAATGGACTAAATTTCAAAAAAAAATTGCCATTTGGACTGAGTTTAAAAAAAAATTGCCACATGGACTAATTGTTTAATTATAAATGCCAGTCACATAATTTTTTAATTATAAAATCCAAGTATATTTTTCTGCCAGAATCTCTCGCTGTTGGCACTTAAGTAATCTTTTTTTTCCTTAATTTAACACTTATAAATGCCATTTCTGAGGAATCAAAGCTTTTTAGTCAAATTCATACATCTCTTTGCCTCATCGCATGATATATATGCCACTGGCTATGCATGTGGTTGCACTTGTTCTTATGACTCCATGGTATTGGTATTTGGTTCTTGACATTTCAATCTGCATTATGTTATATAGGAGAGTAATATGAATTAATCTTCTATTAATTCGAAATGTTGGATGAAATTTTACAAAGTAATTATTTGACTTAAATGACAAAAATTGAGAAGAGAAATTTTGTCTAATTACCAAACGCGTTCTGATATTCTAAAACTTATCCACGGAACAGAATAAGAAAAAATCAATTCTAATCATAATTACTTTTTTGAATCAAAATCGTTGCCAAACACGACCCAAGTGAGCCGACGAAAAATTATATCACCAAAGTGAGCAACACAAGTTTTAGCACTTTTGTTGTCTTTCTACCTAATTTAATCCTTACCTATTTCCTTGATGGAATTGCCTTTATTTCATTATGCTGAATAACGATCTACTTATTCAAAATTAATTGTTGATGAATTGGACAAAAGCAACCACTATATATAGGAAATATATACAGACAGACATTTCTCATATGATTGTACAGTGACAGAACCACCCAAACGGAATTTTCTATCAAAAGAATTTTCCACGTGACAGAGAGAGGTCGTTGGCTCATTAGGTCTCCCAATCAAGGGGGAGCGGATTAAAAGTTGGCAGGTAAGATTAGGAAGTGGAATGAAAGGCCACCGTGGCCTTTTGTGTTCTTTTTCGAATAATATTACCTTTTTTTTTATCTTTTATCTAATTTAATTAGTATTTAGGCTAAACAATTAGAACTTAGGCCGAAAGGACATCGCTTAGAAACACCAAGGGAGTCTTTGAAAACAACACTACAATAATGACCAATCTTGAGAGCCGAAGAGAAATCGACATAAATTATGGAATACCAATATCGATAACTTCAAACTCGAATCGATAACGTCTAATAATCAACATCATTTATGAATTTGATTTAATATCTAACAAAAACACTGTATTTCTGCGACGGTGAATAGAATAGATGCCATCGCTCGATGCTTTTGCTGCTTGCCTTTCTTTCCGAATCACACCCAAATCAAATGGCTAAGAGTAGGGACCGGATTGCCTGTCCATCCCGTGAGCGTGGGGTTGAAGCCAAGCAGAACGAGTTGAAACTGACTAGTCCGACGACTTGGGCTGGTTTTGTTAAATGCTTTAACGTACTAGTCAACGTTATACAAGCTCTAACATAGGATGCGAAAGAATCGACATTCAAACATGGACCCAGCAAGAATTTCAATACCGCGAGCATACGGACAAGAACTGCCCAATGGTCCATATGTCGCAAGATATCACCAATCCGTTGGCCTTTAGAGTCTTCCCCAAGACTGGGGCTGTCGTTCTCTTGATGAAGGGACCAAGCTGTTTCCGTGAAAGGCATGGATGATTGGCGAGGCCCTGCGGAGAGAACATGCATCGGGAGTTCGCATGTAGAACCACGACGCTAAGTCCTCCGACCCAATCCAATAATCTTAATTAACGACGACCAGACCGAGAAGCGGTCAACAAATTTGGACCGTAGACAGTGAAATGCCAATAAAAACGACCAAGAAAGGAGTCCAAGAAAACGAAACCAGTCGACGGAGAGAAGGGGGGAGAGAGGGGGAGAGAGCAGGGTCAAGACAAGAATCATGGGTTCTCCCTGTAAGTCGAAATCTTGAAGCTTGATCGATTCTTGCTTTTTCCCTTGTTTCATATCAGCGTTTTATTCATGTGACAGAGGCAAGAACAACTTGAAGAGCTAGTGAGATGAAGTTAAATCTGCATTACATGCTCATGCAAATTGACAACCTTGTTCGAGTGAATTCAACCCCCTCGACTCGAGGATTTTTTTCTGGCTGCAGTTGCTGCATTTCATTAAGCATTCTCTGATTCTACAACCTCTGATATTGGGAACTCAGCCATGGACCAATAACACTCGGACCAACTATTTTAGTCGTGTGACGATGTGCTCGAGTATTGCACTAGTCGGATCGAGAAATAAATGCCACACACCCGAGCATTTGTCATCTGTCATGTTGATTTTTGTCTTTGAGCGATATCTCTTTTTGCTCTCAGTGATGCTGGAAAACATTTGCAGGTCTCATTCTCTTTGCACTTTTATGTCTCGTTGTGGGGAGTTCTGCAAGGCCTTTCTACCCTCTCCCCAGCAAAGTGGCAGATGGAGAAAGACAACCGCTACAGACCTCTCGTCCTTATAATATAGCCCATCGAGGTTCGAATGGAGAGCTTCCTGAAGAAACTGCTGCTGCTTATATGGTGATGATGCGGAGTTTAACCTTTCGTTTATGAAATGTGCTGAATATCTAATATGGTCTCAAATGATACACATTAAGAGTTTGACCCTGGATCTGACTAGTATTCTATCTATGCTGAAAGATTGTAAAGTTGTCTAAAGTGAAAGCATACCTATGTCTAGGGCTTGGTTCATATGATGAGTTCAATATTTTCAGTTTCCATGGAGGTTCTACATTAGTCTGTCGATCTATCTGAGTTTAACATTGCTGATATAAGTATGGATTATGCAATCAGGTGAAAACTATTCCTGCTAACTTTGGGTCACTTGACGATTGCAGAGAGCAATTGAAGAGGGCGCAGACTTCGTTGAAACAGACATTTTATCCTCAAAAGATGGTGTTCTTATATGCTTCCATGATTTAACTCTTGATAATACAACTGATGTTGCTCAACATAAGGAATTTGCTGACCGTAAACGGACCTATAAAGGCGCTACCGGCTTTTTTACTGGTACGGAATTCTCCTCCACTGTGTTTTTACTGGAATTTCTCCCCTTTTTCATGCCTTTTGCTATGTTCTGCTTATATTATTCTGTCTTGACATGCAGTTGATTTCACGTTGAAAGAACTAAAGTCATTGAGGGTGAGACAGAGGCTCCCATTCAGGGATCAAAAATATAATGGTTGGTTACTCGTTATTTTGATTAGATTGCATGTTCTATATCTGATGACCAAACTATGTTCTTTTCTTTAGCGTTCCGAACCGAAAGTGTTATCTTTAAGGCCATCTTTGGATCGCTGCTGAATGCACTTGTGGCCATAGTTTGCTTCCCTCTACCAATACTTGCAACTGAATCCCCTTTGAAGTACATGACTTCAGTGTGCTTAGAAAAAGATGATAATCACGTTATCCTAACATGCAGATTTTCTACACCTTCCTTTTCAATTTTTAGATTGTTGCATATACCAGATCTGAGTTTTAGGCACGGAAGTTTTTGAAACCTTTTAGAGCAAACATGCTATCTACATCTGCTAAACTCTCTAAATTCTTATGCTCTATTAGCAGTGTTAAGACTACTTCCATATCCTTCTGACCTGGTGGAATGAATGACTCTACCTTCCTTGTGCCCTATTCTTCAGGGAAATTTCATATTATTACCTTTGAAGAGTACATTTCAATTGCGCTGGATGCGACCAGAGTTGTTGGTATATACCCTGAGATTAAGAGCCCTGTATTCATCAATGAACATGTAAGTGGCTTCTCTGGTAAGCTGTCGCTTGAATGAAAGGACATCATAGTCTCTATCTCCCATCGTGTAATGACGCAATTGATTCCCCTTTCACCCCTTATGATTTGGCCTCATCAACATTTCAGAGGTAGAAAATAGAAATTTGGCTGATTGTCAATGAGATATTTGACATTTCCATTTCCTTGGAAAAAGAATGAGCATTTGATGTTGCAGGGAACCGCAGACCCAGAACCTCTTAACGTTGAGCTATTGCCTACATATTTCACTTTCTTAGTAGTTTTTAACATGCACTTGCTAAATTGCATGCAAATAACTGTAAAAAATTTCAGTACCATTTAAAATTTTTCTCTGTTTGAGGTGGGCATAATCATTATCTTGCGTCAGTAACTTAGTGAGTTCGTTCAGCTTCTGTAGATGATGACAGTTTCTCTTCCTCTGATGCTATTTACAGGTGAAGTGGCCAAATGGGAAGAAATTTGAGGATGTGTTTGTAGAGACGCTTAAGAAGTATGGATATAAAGGTTCATATATGTCGAATGAATGGAAGAAGCAACCTGCATTTATCCAGTCTTTTGCTCCTACTTCCCTTGTGTATGTATCAAATCTGACAGATTTGCCCAAAATCTTATTGATTGATGAAATTACCGCCCGCACTGAGGACACTAACCAGGTAAGGTTGCTGCCGTTATGGCTTTCAATCTTGGAGTGGTGTTTGCCATGGCTTCTAAAGTCATTAAAAAGTATGGCTATCAACATTTAAACTCAGCTTAAATTTTTTTGTCCTTTTTCAAAAATTAAAATGACTTTTTTTCTGATTGAAGTCCTTTTGGTTTGGGTCAAATTGAACCAAACACATCTTAATGTAAGCGAAGGACCTCTGCATGCATAATTCATCTGAATGGAAGCTTTTTGGTTTTTTGGTGATACGGAAGACATTTCACTTCTACTTGTGTTTGCTAATTGTCTGAATGGAAGACATTCTTCACAATCTGCAGTCATACTGGGAAATCACTTCGGATGCGTACTTTGATCTTATTAAGAACTATGTAGTGGGCATTGGACCCTGGAAAGATACTGTGGTTCCTGTTGTGAACAATTATCTGCAGCCGCCGACTGATCTTGTCGCCCGAGCACATGCGCACAATTTACAGGTGATTATTTTCTGTGTATAATAATTGAACTCTGGATTGCAAAAGAAGTATTCCTTGGTCTGACTTTCTGAGTGATCTGGTATTTTAGGTGTACTAAAGAAGTTTCCGAAACTGGCCACTTGACTACTGCATATTGTATTTCAATTTTCGCGGTTTACTGGATGTACCGAATGGTTTTCTACTTCCGACTCTCATGAGATATCAAACATTCCTAGTACATCCTCCGGTCGATAAGTATTGTCTCGACCTTTCAAATACGCTCGACCTTTCAAATACGCTCGACCTAAACATTGCTTGTGATAATGTTCGTCCAATTAATGCTTACTTCATCATTGTGACCGGGATCTCGATATCTGATCTTGGTGCTGCTTAATTCAGGTGCACCCTTACACCTATAGGAACGAGAACCGGTTTCTCCCCTTCAACTTCAATCAAGATCCTTATCAAGAGTATGAGTTCTGGATTCACAAGATGGGAATCAATGGTCTCTTCACGGATTTCACGGGAAGTCTACACAAGTACCAGGAATGGACCTCTCCTCTCAGTTCAAGAGACAGCTCCAATGAGACTGCCATACTGCACAAAATTGCCGCGATGGTCTCTCCCTATGAGAGGGTATGAAGTGCTTGTCCTAGGTTTTCATCAACATGATTCAGCTCTCAAACTAAGCCTCCAGAGGCACCGTTTTTTTTCCGTTTGTTAGATAGATAAAATGCGAAATAAAACTTTAGCTAGTGAATTAGCAGCCGTGGCGGCGAAGACGACTGTACATTGTCATCATATGCCAAGAGTAAAACTTTAGCTCTCGTTCCTCCAGCTTATGGTCATCGTATGGAAATTTCTCTTCTTGTAGATTTATTAGACGTTCTAATAATGAGCTGTTGCGTTTCCGGAGTAGCTCTACCTCGTTTCGATGCAATCTATGCCTTCTCTTGGTAAGTAACCAAGGACAACAACGAACTGATTTCTATTATTGCAGTAAAGTGAGAGCAAATGACATTTTCTTCTCGTCTTCCTCATCGCGTCATCGGCTCGTGCCAACCACCCAACGTTGTCTTCATCTTTCGCCTTGTTCTTGCGATTGATCGCAGATCCAGGGCGGATCAAAAGCCTGTAGGAGCAATGATTTCCCACCAAAATCAAGGGGGGAATTCGACCACATAATCACTTTTGAAGAATCTGACCACCAAATTGACTCAAAACCAGACTCCTCCTCCTGCAGCACCAACATCGCAGAATGATTCACCTTCATCGCAGATTGCAGTTAAGTTGAATAGAATCAACTATGGCTTTTTGTCGCAGGTTGTCGAGATGTATGTCACAAGTAAAGACAAGCTGGGATACATCAATGGAGACCTCCTTGAGCCTTTGCTGAAAGACCCTCAATTTCGAAAGTAGAAACTAAAGACTCAACTGTTAAAGGATGGCTGATAAACTTCATGGATCCAACTTTAATCAGTAACTTTATTCACTTTCAACTGTGAAAGCAATTTGGGATAGGACTAATGCTTCTCAAGTTTATGATTTAAAGTGATTTGTGACTCAATTGAGACAGTCTGCAGGACTTATTGAAGCCTACTATGACAGCCTTTAAGGTTGTGGAGAAAGATCGATTTTCTTCTCCCAAATCCGACGGTATTCCCAAATGATATTGCAATATATAATTTAGCCATTCAGAAGGATCGTGTGTACATTTTCCTCGATGGTTTAAATGAGCGCCTAGATAAGATACGAGCTGATGTGCTACAAATGCAGTCATTCCCTACAATTGAGCAGGCCTATGCTCAAGATCTTAGGGAGGATATGCAACAAATAGTGATGTTGGGTAATGTGAGTAACACCAATAGTTCTATGACAATATTATCACAAGGAAACAAACCTATCCTAAGAAAAGCTCAGGAACTAAATTTATGAATGACTAAACTTGGAGGTGGACAAACCAGTACAGCACTGAAACATAGAACTCTTCCAAGTGGTGGCTACTTTCATTGCGGGAATGCCAAACACACCTGAGAGATATGCTTTAAGCTGCATGGGTGTCCTGATTGGTGAAAGGAGCTCAAAATTCGAAAGCAAATATAGAGAGAATGGAATAATGGCAAAGAGAAGGTCTCTTTAGTTATATGAGAGCTTAGTTGTCACTAGTGCCACGACTCAAATAACAGAGTAAGATACTTATAGAAGTTGAAGGTAGTTATGATTTTGCTTTAGCTGCTTCTCTACAGAATCATTGTTGTCAATGGGTTATTGATTTTGGGGCTACTAACGACATGATTTTCACTGTGAATGACTTTATTAGTATTACAAAACCTCGACGTCGTAGTATCTAGAATGGTAACGGAGTGCCCTATCTAATAACTAAAGCTGGAGCTATTAATATTTCCACCTCCCTCTCACTGCCACATATGCTCTTTGTCCCATCATTATCTACAAAATTGATTTTAATTGGACAAGTTGCAGAGGAATTAAATTGTGTTGTGCTAATGTATCTGCACTTCTATTTGTTTCAGGATGTCTTCACGAAGGAGATCATTGGCATGGTACTAAGAAGGGAGGCTGTATTAAATGGACGACTTCAGTTCTGAGAATGTCAATCAAGTCCAAAGGTCATCTACAAGTCGAGAAACTCAGCTAAAGCTCTGACATAAGCGATTGGGACATCCATCATTTGGTTACGTGAAGAAGTTATTTACTAAGTTATTTTTGGGTTTGAATGATTATCAGTTTGATTATCGGACTTGCATTTTGGCGAAAAGCTACTTAGTATCTTTTCCTATCGGTTAGTGCAATTCCTTTCTCTTTGATTCATTCCGATGTGTGAGGTGCTTCTCATATTACTTCTGTGTCTAGTAGTCGATGGTTCGTTCGTTTTATTGATGATTGCACTAGAATAACATGGTTATATTTGATAAATTCTAAGGATGTAGTTGCCAATGTATTCAAAATTTTTCATACTATGATGCAAACTTAATTTGATATGAAGATCCAAATCCTTCATAGTAATAATGGTAGTGAGTACATTAATTAGCATCTCAAAGAATATTTTTTGTAGCATAGCTTACTCCATGAAACGTTATGCTCAAAAACGCCCCAACAAAATGAGGTAGTATAAAGGAAGAACAAGCATATCCTTGAGACAGCTCGTTCTTTTTTACTTGAAAATAATGTCCCTCACTATTTTTGAGATAATGCAGTGACTACAGCAGGTCCACCTTATTGATAGAATGTCATCGAAGGTGTTAGAATTTTAGATACCATTCGAGGCTCTCTCCTCTCATGTAAACTTACCATCAGTTCTTACTATTTCTCCTAAGGTGTTTGGTTACGTCTCATTTGTTTAAATCCCAAAAACACAACGCACAAAACTTGAAACATTTGTTATGCTGTGCTGTGCTGTGCTGTGCTATTTGTGTTTTTAGGCTATGATTTACATCAAAAAGGGTATCGGTGCTATAATACATCTATTAAGAAAACATATATTAAAATGGATGTGATATTTCTTAAGGCAAAATCTTTCTTTAAGGACACCGCTTCTTTTTTCCATGAGGAGATATAGATATAAAAAAAAATTGATGGGAGATTAATAGTATTATTATCATCTCAGGGGGAGTATAAATTAATGGGGTGTCGGCATTACCGCCGACAGCTAGGGACTATGTTACATAGACTCATTTACTTTCAGTATCTTAGCATATCGGACACGTGTCGAACACGGATACATGTCCAACACACTGAAAATTCTAGGGGCTCATTGACCCAAAGCCACCACGAGTAATGGGTCAAAAAGTGAAAAGTGAAAATCCAATTTTTTTTTACCTAATTTACTCCTCGCGTTCTTCTCTCCTTTGCATCTCTCTCTCTTGGTGCACGACTCACCCCCATACTCCCCTACTTGTCGACTCGCCTTAGCCTCTCCTCCTCTCGTTAGTCTCAGCTCACTGCACAACTTGCCTTCCCCACTCACCTTGCGACTCGCCTCTCGCCGATCTCGCCTCACCATGCCACTCACCTTCCCTGCTCGCCGCCTCGTCTCGTCGCTTACCTCGGCTCGTAAGTGGTATCCCATTTAAGGCATCACCAATGCTATATTTTGCATGCTTCTCATGGCTTCTTGAATTTTTTTCAAGAACAAACATCAACATTTTGTGTTTTTATGTTATGCATCAGGTTCTTGAATTTTTTCATGGGATGAAACTTTCTTGGACAGTGAGTATCCAACTTAAATAGCATATGAAGCCCACAGAGAAAATAGAGCCACATTGTCAGATTAGATTAATTGGCTTAGGTCTTACTCTATCTTGTTGCTTTGCCTCTGTCTCTAACTCTCTGTTATTTCTTGCTCTGTGTTTCATGTCTATTGAGGGAAAAACTTGTATGTTGAATATAAATCCATACTCCAATACATATGAAATTTATAGTTCTTATAAT
The DNA here is from genome assembly GCA_016432845.1 of Psidium guajava. Taxonomy (NCBI): domain Eukaryota; kingdom Viridiplantae; phylum Streptophyta; class Magnoliopsida; order Myrtales; family Myrtaceae; genus Psidium; species Psidium guajava. Next base: position 40,435,313 of record CM028228.1, read on the forward strand.
TACATTTTTTGTAGAGTGATATCTACTTATCAAGCATGGATAATAATAGCACTGAAGATTCAAATAAATCATTGTAGAGGTTTATTGCTAAGTTGACTAATCATAACAATGAGGGGGGCAATTGCTCTTGAAAATGCAATTTTCGTGAAAAAAAAAAGTTTTGAGAGTTCATAAACAAGAATTAAGACTCATTTGTTGATAATAAATGGAAGAGAAATTGCAAAATGCGGCAAAAGTAGAAAAACAGGATCATTTAGAGATGAAAAGATTAGATGGGAAGGTCAATGATAGATTAGAGAATAATGCGGCTAGAAAGGTGCCTTTGCTTGCTTCTAGTTATAGGAGTGTCCAAATAGATTCATCCTTTGACTCAAGGAAAAGGAAGATGGTAAGTGAGAGTGGAGGATCAATTAAGAAGACATTCAACATGTCTCAATGGGAACATTTAGATCATTTGATTACTAGGAAGTTCTATATGGCGCGCTTGCCATTTAACCTAATAAATAACCCTTACTTTCATGAAGCTTTCACTTATGCCACTAAACACAACATTGCGGAATATGTACCACCAAATTTAATTTGTTTTTTTTTTGTAAGGCTACCACCAAATTTAATTTTTTAAGGACTACTTTATTGCAAAAAGAGAAGGCAAATATTGAGAGTTTGTGTGCATCTATTAAAACGATGTGGAAGGATAAGGGTGTCAGTATTGTGAGTAATGGATAGCGTGACTCACAAAGGAGATCACTTATTAACTTTAAGGCGGTGTAAAATGAAAATCCCATATTTATAAAATCGATAGATTATGCATTTCATTTTCAACTTATTAAAAGAAGTGATCATTGAAATTGGACATGAGAATGTGGTCCAAATCATTACGAATAATGCTTGAAATTATAAGGACGCGGGACAACTTATTGAACAAGAATTCACGTCCATTATTTGGACACCTTGTGCGGTGCACACCCTTAATTTAGCTTTAAAGAATATTGGTACCGCAAAGAATGTAGAGGTCAATGAAGTAGTATACAAGGAATGTAGTTAGATTACAAAGATGATTGATAATGTTATGCAAATTAAAATTTCATCATGAACCATTCCATAAGATTAGTAATATATAGAGAGTTTACTCACTTGAAGTTGCCTTTCGTGATGAATACACGAGTTGCATTGTAGCGCCGCAGAACGCTACCTCAAGGCTTACTCATTACTTACTCTCTTTTTATTGCCACCATCCATTTGCTTCATTATCACCATCGTTCTATCCAATATCAAACCTACACATGTAAAAAGATGATCCTCAAGTAAGGATGAGCTAACAGCTCAGTAAGTTCACCCTCTAAATCTCACCCAGGGTACTAGATACCCTCAAATCGACCCACTAGAGAAACAGTTTACAACTCAGTAAAGCATGCTCAAAAGTCAATCATTACAATTTATTATAATATCTAAGCCATTTACTTAGTCTAATTTGCTCAGACTCCGTCGGAATTGCTTGATTTCCCCCATTTTGCTGTTAGACGCGCACTTTGAGCCCACCAAATCATAATAATTGACTATGGACATACATGGATAGCCTATGTACAGTGTTTCACAGCTCATGAATAGTACGTCAAAATACTAGTTGGGCCCAGTTTTGCCTAAAACACTCCAAAAATCCCTTTTTCAACATTTAAGGCTCATCGTACCATCACCGGTACCCACGGAAAGCCCAAGTCCATCATTAGCAGTAACTTTTCCAGCGTAAACAATGCCTCCAACACCTCAACAAAATCAGTTTTCACTTTAAAGCCTAAACCAATCAAATTCTCCAAACTGTTCTACCTCTAATCATATCCTAGAGCTAATCCATGAATAATCTAGCTAATCCATAAATAATCTGACATCCTACTTAAGATTTAGAAGTTAGAGCAACAGTAGCACACAAGAGCGGAAACGGCGACGAAAGACAATAAAGCGTATGCTTGAATCAAACGGAACTTTAAAACGAACCAAAGCTCATCTAAAGCTTATTTTTCAATGGAATTGAAAAGGAAAGAAAGACAAAGAGACTCACGTTAGTTTGACCTCAATCGAAGTAGCGATGGCTCCGGAATCAACAAAAAATCGTCGGCACTGAAAGCTAAAAATCAACCTGTGCATGGTCCGATTTTGGCTCTGTTTAAGGGGGTTCCAAGGTTGATCTTAGACTAAATTTTTTGGAGAACTACTAGAGAAATAGATGAAGATAATATTAAAATGGCGTCTCAAAATGATAACGTTTTGGCAGTAAAATGGGCGGCACAACAGGCAGCAGCGGTGGAAACCAAATTTGGTTGAGAGAGAAAAATTGAGAGAGAGAGCTTGGGCTGATGATGGGGCCACGAAAATGAAGGAGAGAGGGAGCAGATTTTTAGCCAAGAAGAGAAGAGAGAGAAAAAGAGACAATCATCAAGCACTAAATGGGCACACTAATTAAGTTTGGACTTGATCAAAGATGGCAAGGTGGCTAGGTAAGGTATCCCATAATGAGGTAGTGAGATGACATAGAAATGATGAGGTGGCCAACGCGATGGATTCGACAACAAATGCGATATTTTCAAGCGATCGGCAATTTCTAGGACTGGTTGGGACTCAAGTGCGAACAAGCGCAGACACAAGATTTTCTAAGATTAGAATTCTAATCTTACTAAAAATACTACCACCATAAATCTAGAGAGCCTATCACAAACTAGAGGCCAAAAAGTTTTTTCTAAACTTTCAATACTTATCCGGTTTATCGAAGCAAAACGGTCAATTACGGAACCAAGCGATGCGTCGTCTAATATTTGTCTCTTAATCCTCGAAAGTCTAATATTATTTATCTTACAAATGACCGAAATTTGGGATGTCACATGCATCAATGATTGTGATGCTTATAAGGTTTAAGTTGATAAGAAGTGATCTTCAAAACATGGTTATTTGTGAGAAATGGAGTATCTATTAGGATGATAATCAAGGGAAGGTTAGGTTTGTCAAAGAGAATGTGTTAGATAATTTTTTATGGGATTCAATTGATTATATACTTTCTTTCACGGCTCCTATTAATGATATGCTTAAAATTTGTGACACCGATAAGCCTTATCTTCATTTGATTTAGACTGTGGGATTTGATGATTGAAAAAGTGAAGAAAGCTATATATGTGCATGAAGTGAAAAGGCTCAATGAGGAGTCTTCATTTTAGAAGGTGGTTCATACAATTCTTGTGGATTGTTGGACTAAGAATAACACCCCACTTCATTGCTTGATACATACCTTGAATCCTAATTAAGTTCTAAACTTTTATGAGATTACTATTATATTGGTTATTCTTTCTTTGACATGATGATGTAACAATCTTCTTAGTTATTAATGTTTTGTTAAATAAAGTACTATAGTGATCAATGGCTTGATAAAGATTCTACTCGAGTTTCTCCATACATGGATTATGAGATCAATGAAGAGAGAAAACGAAATGCCTTAGAAAATACTTTCCTAATGAGAATGAGCTCTACAAGGTGAGTGTGGAATATATAGATTTTGCATGCAATAGTGTACATTTTCAAGAACTTCATTCCATTTAAGATCAGTATTTTATGGAGCCTAAGATGTGGTGGGTTGAACGTGGTGCATGTGCACATATGCTTCAAAAAATAGCATTAAAACTTCTTGTATAACCTTCTTCTTTATCGTATACCGAGAGAAATTGGATTATCTACTTCTTTGCGCACACGGCGAGAAGAAATAGGATGACTCCAAGACATGCAAAAGATTTGGTTCTCATTAATAGCAGCCTTCATCTTCTATCAAGAAAAGACCCACGATATTTAAAAGGAGATACCAAGATGTGGGATATTGGCGGAGATACATTTGACATGTTTCAAGATATTGGGGTGCTTGAAGTTACAAGTCTTTCATTTGATGAGTCGGATATATAGTCCATTCTTTTGTTAGGAGGAGCGAATAATGTAAATCAATGACTTCTTGTTATTTTTTATGGTGAAATGAGATTTGTTTGTTGTTTTTCACCTATTGTTAAATGTTAAAATTTAATGGTAGAATGTGTTATTATGTTGTTGGAATTAGCCTAAACTTTGTCACTTAGTATTGTAAGGTATGGTTTTGATTTGCCTACACATGATACAAACCTTTCTTTTTTTTTTTGCCAAAATTTTGAGACCTTTCTAAGGAGGAGATTAATAATAGTTTCAGCACTCCCCCCGAAGCTCCGCCGATACCTCAACCAGTTGTTATCCCCAATTGGACAAGCCTCTTCTCGGGGATGACAGCCGAAGGAGGCTCCTTTATAACAGGTACCTTTTTCTTAATTTCAAGGGGAATGATGACCCCTCCATATGGCATCCATTCTAGAAGCCCAAGTCATTGTGGAGCGCCGTGTGGATATATATGAAAATATACATATATAACATACAACGTGTTTCAGCGTATTGAAATTCTCCATTTTTTTTAGAATTCACGTGTTAGTGTGTTATGTCCTATCGTGTCGCGTGTCGTATCTCGAGTCGATGTAACACAGGCTAGGGCAGAATTAGGCTAGAACTTACCGATGGATATTAAGCAAGAAGACTTGAAATGCGGGCAAGCTAATTCCAAGGTTTCACAAAAAGTCTCGTCAAGGGAAGGTCAGGTCCTAGAGAAGTTGAGTTTACAAGACCAACTAGCTCTTCCAAAACAGCTTCCCCTGTCTTCTCAGTACTCGACCCAACTCTTGAGAAAATTTCCGAGGTAACTTTTCTTACTACTTGTTTACATGATGATTCCAATATTTTTATGGGCCCCTGAACTGATACTCACCAAATATTAGAGGGAAAGAGAACTCTGCCTATCCAATCACTAACTATGTTTCGACTAAAAAATTGTCCGAGCTATTAAGGGCATTTGTTTTGAACGTGTCATCAGCTTATATTTCAAGAGCAGTACAGGACGCCTTGAAAGCTCCTAAGTGAGTTCAAGCTATGAAGAAAGAGATGGAGGCATTGTAGAAAAATAATACTTGGAAGCCGTGGAATTGCCCGCAGGAAAGAAAACAGTGGAACATAAATGGGTGTTCTCGGTCAAGTATTAAGCAGATGGGTATAATGCAAGGTTGGTAGTTAAAGGATATACGCAAACATATGTAGTGGAATTTTAGGAAACCTTTTCACCTATTGCGAAACTAAATATTGTACGAGTGTTATTATCTCTTGTAGCTAATTTAGATTTTTCATTACACTAGCTTGATGTCTTGAATACGTTTTTCCATGGTAACCTCGAAAAGGATATTTATATGGATATTCCACCGGGTTATAATCCTTCTTCACATCCAGGATTGGTTTGTAAGTTGGAGTAATCATTGTATAGATTAAAACAGTCTCCTCGAGCTTGATTTGGATGGTTCAGTGTGGCTATGAAAAGGTATGGGCATATTCAAAGTAATTCTGATCACACCCTCTTCTTAAGGCGAAGTCAAGGTAAGAAAACTGTACTGATTATTTATATTTATGATATAATTATCACAAGAGATGATCAAGAGAAAATTGCAAAATTACAGCAGAAGCTCTCAACGGAGTTCGAGATGAAAAATCTTGGAGGACTCAAGTATTTCTTAGGGATAGAAGTAGCAAGATCTAAGAGATGTATTTTTCTGTCCTAGAGAAAGTATATTTTGGATTTGTTGGTCAAAGTGAGAATGCTAGATTGTAAACTTGTAGACACACCAATTGTTCGAGAGTCCCAGACTTGGAGAGTATTCTGATCAGGTGCCTACAAATAAATAAAGATATCAAAGATTAGTTGGTAAACTGATTTATTTATCGCATACATATCTTGATATTGCCTATCCAGTTAGTGTTGTAAGTCAGTTTATGCACATTCCTTGTGAAGGCCATATGGATATTGTAATGCGAATCCTTTGGTATTTAAAGGGAGCTTCAGGGAGAGGATTTCGATTTTAGAAGAGTGGGCATCTTAATATCGAAGGTTTTATTACGCAAACTGGGCTAAAAGTGTGTTAGACAGAAAATCAACTTTGGGGTACTTCGCTTTCGTTGGAGAGAATTTAGTTGATTGGAGGAGCAAAAAGCAAAAAGTAGCAGCTCTCTCAAGTGTAGAGGCAGAATTTAGAGAAATGGCTAAGGGACTGTGTAAACGCCTATGGCTTCGAAAACTCATGACATAACTCAATTTTGCTCATATGTCTAAAATAGAATTATTTTGTGATAACAAAGAAACTATCAATATCTCCCACAATCATGTCCAACACGATCGCACCAAACTTATTAAGGTGGATCGTCACTTCTTTAAGCAGAACTTGCATTCTAAGGTGATTCAGTTTCCATTCGTGAAATCCGAAAACCAACTAGCAGATGTCTTGATGAAAGTCGTTTTAAGTAGGACGTTCTACAGCTCACTGGACAAGTTGGGCATGCAAGATATCTACGTGCCAACTTGAGTGGGAATCTTGGCATGAGCTATAATTTCCTAATTTGTAGGGATTTTGTTTTTCCTCTTGATTTATAGAAGATTCTTTTCCTAATTTGTAAAGACTTCACTTGTAGAAAAAATCTGTCAGATTGTATATCTATGGGTCCGTACATACTTGATGAAATAGAAAAGAAGAAAATGAAAAAGAGAGAGGGATGAAGTGTTTAACTGAGGGCATAGGCTTATTGCCGAACCTGATTAAATCACATGCTCTTTGTCTACTTTTCAAACGCTGTCATGAAAAATTTCAACCTAAGTTTCGTCATCACACATAAGCGAGAGAAAACACTTTGTTTCCGTGACGACGAATGGAATATATGCTATCTCTTTTGCCTTTCTTTTCAAGCTACACCCAAATGAAATGAGTAAGAGTAGGGACCAGATTGCCGTTCATTCCTTGAGCGTGGGGTTTAAGCCAAGCATAATGAGTTCAATTTGACTAAGATGACTAAATATGAAAATGTTTTATTGAAAAACAAAATATTTTTCATTAATTAATTACTTAAAAATGATACAATTTTTTTACTGAAAATTGTAAGTATTATAAAGCAGATGATATACAACAGCCCCCTAGCATTATAAAAGGAGCTCATAATTTGAAAAAATGGAGACAGAAAATCACCAAATTATAGCCAATACAACATTCATTTGGGAAGGTCTGATTTTCTGATAGAGCGAAACTCAACTTCTTATATTTTTACGTACCTTAGCCAAAATAATATGGAAGTCTTTCTGAAACCGTCTCATATTGCATTCCATCGAATTCTAATGTATGGTTGCTGGGAAGGATAACTTGAGGAGTCTGGCCACCAAGTCTTTTCCTTTTATTGCCCTAATCATCCATTTGAGTTTCTCATTTACAATTGATAATTGTTAAGCATACGTTTTCCAAATCGCTGATTTTCCGTAAAACAAACGGAGTCTAATCCTCGTCGCCGCATCAAATTTCCGCGCAAACATAAGAGTTCTTAGATTGACCCCCAAAAAAAGTCTTCATAAGATTGGTTTAGTTTATGTCAAAATGTGGGAGGAACCTGCAATGAATATCGTTGAACCGTCTTTCTAAACTTAGTCTAGGGTGAAGTTTGCAAATGGGTACGCATGTGCGCGTTAAAAGATTGTTTCGGTACTCTAAAGGCGTGACGTCATTATTTACAATCGATCGGAGTTCGTGAGAAGCTTACATGGAGACATCAGATGATTAATTTTATGAAAATTTATGATTTCCCATTTACTATTCCATTAAAAAATTTTGAAACTTAAATTCTTGTCTAAATGCATACCAAGTGTCTAAGCCGACAGTGATGCCGTCGGGACACCCCCTCTTTTTTCAATGTCAAAGGCTTCGCTTTTCAGTTCCACCGATGTCACACCTGGTCTGGTGCTGAGATCACGTAATGCTGCGGAAGTTCAAAGCTTATGCAAAGCATCGTTATGAAGTCGCTGCAACTTCGACAATTGTCGACGAGCCACCAAAGAGACAACCTCCACCTCTCCGAGCTTCGTAACTGATTGCTGCCGTCCCTACTTCGCTGGTCAGTCCCTCATGTTTCTCTCGTTTCGCATCTGAACCCCCAACTTCCTCTCCGTCTCAGCAACAGCGCTCTAAGAACTCTTGGTCGTCTTACCATCTTCTCTATCGTTTTATTTGGTAAGCCAGGTATGTGGAGATGTGGAAAAGATGACTCAAGAGATCAATGTAGCAGCATCATTATGGTGAGGATAATGCCATGTGTATCGACTCGCGCGGTCTGATAAAATCGAGGGTTGCACTTCCCGCATCACCCTCGAAACCCCATTTTCCATATCTGGTCTTCGTGCTCGTAATGTTGTCCGTCCCGTGATCCGTCTGATCATCTTTCTCTTCTTTTGGCGAGATGCGGTGCAATGCACGCGTCTCTACGAACCAAGCAACCGATCACCATGCCCGCGAAACGATATCCGATGTTTCTGCTACTCCACGCGCCACCGGGACCTGAGATGCAGCGAGCTCCCGACGGTTTTCGACATTCGAAACGGAAAGAGGAAGATAAATTGGATATAGCTTTGCTTAACCACGTAAACGCCATAAACAGTTCATAAGATACAATTCAAATCGCCATTTGATAATGATGAAACAGAGCCTAAAACGCATCCCCCGTGTCGTCCGAGAAGGTCTGTGTTGTTGTCGCCCCAACGACTCCGAAAGGAAACACCCCCACCCGCGGCAGCATATCCTTATAAGCTGTCGTTTTGCCATTTCTGAGCACTTGATGTACTTGCTTTTGTATGAGAATCCCAGTACGTCTCGCATTCCCTCTTCGACTCTGGTTTTGGGTTTCTCCGGCGAGATCTCGCCAGATAAGTCCTTTTCGAGCCTGCTTTTCCGGCAGCCGTAGCTTTAGATTAAGTCCACCTTCATCTCACCCGTTGGTACTTAAGATCTTGCGCTTGTTTACGTAGTTCTTAACAATTCTACGCTGAGAAGGATTTCGAGATCTGAAACTATGAATCCTGTTCGACAATGAAGAATCTTTCTCTGCAGAAATCAAAATCTAAGAATTCTTGATCTTTTTCTTTTATAGTGCAATATCATGGAGGGGAAAAATCAGCATGGGCATCGTTCTTATGACAACCAAGTCAACGACACCACCTCGGTGCTGAGCAATGGAGGCCGACAGAATCCCATGCCGAGGATTTCACGAGAACCCCCCAAGGAAATCCAATTTTCCGATATCGCTCCGCCGGCCGAAGAGCTGCTCGACCTGTGCCTTGAACTCACCGAAGAGCCATTCAACCTGAACCTTGAACTCTCTCTTGGCGGTCTTTACAAAGAGATCGAGGTAAACCTTAACTCACTCTCATTGACAGCAGCAAGAACAACCATTGTCAATAATGTGAACCCGCCAATAACAATTGCTCAGAACAACAAATTCATTCTGCCACCGCGGGAACCACCACTGCCTCCGTCTTATACCACATAGAATATCAACTTGGGCGAAATGACGTCGTATCTGCAGGCACAAAAGATGAGACGGTTCGAGGCCTATGAGAGGTCCATCCTGAGAAGGAGGGCCCGTGAACGTGACGAGGCAAAGACGGCGGCAGCAGTGGCGGCTTCTGCATCCCCACAGGCTCCTCCTCCGGCAGCAGAGGCGGCAGCACAGCTGCCTCAAGGTCCACAACCAAAGCCGATTGCACTGCCGGGAGCGGTGGCTTCCGACGTGGAGAACCGCGAGCTTTGTAGGGCTGGGGAGAAGATGATTGCCCTAAGAGAGTCCTCTGGGGAAAAAATACTAGAAGGTAAACATTATCCTCCTACCCTTGGCTATTTCAGAGAAAAACGGAAGGTGTTTGAAAGATTTTGCTTGCATGAAATAATTTTATACTTCCTGATATATTTCCAAAGAACATGCTGCTCATTATCGAATTTAATTTGTTACTTGCAAGCAGATGTAAAGCTGACTTATGTCCTAATTTGCTTCAATGTATTCCAGTTTGTTTAGTTTTGAAGTCTGGAAATTAAGATGAGCTTATTAGTACTTGTGATTTGCCCTAATGATTGTTGGATGCTTCGGTGTTTAAGGTTGCGAGATTTGACCATTAGGTTAATAACTTCTAGATAATTCTACATGCTAGGTAAAGTTACGATAAATTGTAGTAAGCATGCCATATGAGAACAATATAGCGCAACAACCAATGTCTCACGTCATATGTCAACATATCGAGGCATCTAACACTCATATTACGTTATGTTTAAGATTAAACTTAAAGAAGTGTCCGGAATTGTATTGTTATCTAATTCATATGTCAACAAATGAAATAAAGGAGGAACTGATTGACTTAAAGCAATTGGATTGAATGTGCTGACAATTTCTAATGAAGCTGCTAGTCTGACAGTTTGATATTACTGTCAATTACTTCTGACTACACAATCTCTCAATCAAAAAGTATTTATGCAAAACATACGACGCTAGTAGATTATACTATTTCTAACTATAGTGTCAGAGAAGCATTTATCATTTTTAATTATTAGTATATCAACATAATCAAAGACAAATTTATTCAACTGCTCATAAACTTGAAGCGTTTTCATCTCTCCTCATGGATTAATGTAGTTGACTAAATGATCGATAGTTGTTCTCTTTCTGTCGTTTGAAGTTGCTCTGATATCAAATTGATGGGACACGGTGAAGGTGAAACATTCTCATAATTCATGAAAGAGACGGAGACACATCTTTTACAATATATTTTTTCCCCATCGTGGATGTGGAGAGCTAGCGGTTGCTCTTACATACCTTGATTGCGTTGCCTCCCACCTTGAAGCTTACCTTTTGTGTCTTCCTCTTCTCTGAAGCTCTCATTGCGGGAGGCGAAGAGACATCGACATAAATTATGGAATACCAACATCGACAACTTCAATCTTGAATTGACAACTTCTAATAAACGGCAGCATTTATGAATTTGGTTTAACATCAAACAAAAACAGTGTTTCCGTGAGGGCAATGGAATAGATACCATCGCTTGAATTTGCTGCTCACCTTTGTTTCGAAATCACACCCAAATCAAATGGCTCAGAGTAGGGACCGGATTACCGTGCATCCCGTGAGCGTGGGGTTGAAGCCAAGCAGAGTGAGTTGAATCTGACTAATCTGACGACTTTGGGCTGGTTTTGTTGGATCATCTGCGGTACTAGTCAACGTTATACAAGCTCTAACATGCTATGTGACAGAATCGACATTCAAAAAATGGACCCAGCAAGAATTTCGATACAGCGAGCATACGGACAAGAGCTGCCACATGGTCCATACGTGGCAAAGATATAACCAATCCGTTGACCTTTAGCTGGCTATTCTTCCCCAGATTGGGGCTGTCATTCCCTTGACGAAGAGACCGAGCTGTTTCCGTGAAAGGCATGGATGATTGGCGAGGCCCTGCGGAGAGAATATGCTTCGGGAATTTCGCACGTAGATCCATGGCACAAAGTCCTCCGACCCAATCCCATAATCCGAGAAGCAGCCAACAAATTTGGACCGTAGACAATGAAAAGCCAATAAAAACGACCAAGAAAGGAGTCCAAGAAAACGAAACCAGTCGACGGAGGGAAGGGGGGACAGAGGGAGAGAGAACAGGGTCAGGACAAGAATCATGGGTTCTCCCCGTAAGTTGAAACCTTGAAGCTTGATCGATTCTTGCTTTTTCCCTTGTTTCTTTCTTTTCGTTGCTCTCTGTTCTTCTTCAGTCTTGCGCGTATCATGAGCACTGCAATAATTTCTGTTTTTCATTCATGTGGCGAATGGGTTCTCTTTCATTTCGCTCCGCATGCTAATTTCTCTCTTCCGAGCCTGGATGATCGCGTTATCTGCTTTTTTGTTTTCCGTATTGTTTTCGGTGAACTGTGTTGGAATCATGGAAGCCCATATGTGACGGGGAAGAATTATGATTATGATGATTTCAGAATTCAGACCAATAACTATCTGCATTTGTTGACGCTTGAATCAAATGATTCTGGAACTTGGGGAGTCACTGATTGGAGGAATTGGCTAGTGTAATGTCAAGGCCTCTGTGGTTTTCGAAAGAGGAAGAAAAGAAGGCAAGAACAACTTGAAGAGCTAGTGAAATGTAGTTAAACCTGCATTACATGCTCATGCAAATTAACAACCTTGTTCTAGTGAATTCAACCCTCTTGAATTGAGGATTTTTTTTCTGGCTGCAGTTGCTGCATTTCATTAAGCTTTCTCCGTCCTATTCTACAACCTCTGATATTGGGAACTCAGCCATAGTCCAATAACACTCCGACCAACTATTTTATTCGTGTGATGATGTGCTGGAATATTGCACGACTCTGATCGACAAATAAATGCCACACACACACACACAAGCATTTGTCATCTGTCATGTTGATTTTGTCTTTGGGTGACATCTCTTTTTTCTGTCAGTAATGCTGGAAAACATTTGCAGGTCTCATTCTCTTTGCCCTTTTATGTCTCGTTGTGGGGAGTTCTGCAAGGCCTTTCTACCCTCTCCCCAGCAAAGTGGCAGATGGAGAAAGACAACCGCTACAGACCTCTCGTCCTTATAATATAGCCCATCGAGGTTCGAATGGAGAGCTTCCTGAAGAAACTGCTGCTGCTTATATGGTGATGATGCGGAGTTTAACCTTTTGTTTATGAAATGTGCTGAATATCTAATATGGTCTCAAATGATACACATTAAGAGTTTGACCCTGGATCTGACTAGTATTCTATCTATGCTGATAGATTGTAAAGTTGTCTAAAGTGAAAGCATACCTATGTCTAGGGCTTGGTTCATATGATGAGTTCAATATTTTCAGTTTCCATGGAGGTTCTACATTAGTCTGTCGATCTATCTGAGTTTAACATTGCTGATATAAGTATGGATTATGCAATCAGGTGAAAACTATTCCTGCTAACTTTGGATCGCTTAATGATTGCAGAGAGCAATTGAGGAAGGCGCAGACTTCATTGAAACAGATATTTTATCCTCAAGAGATGGTGTTCCTATATGCTTCCATGATGTAACTCTTGATGATACAACTGATGTTGCTCGACATAAGGAGTTTGCTGACCGTAAAAGAACCTATGAAGTTCAAGGTGTTAACACTACCGGCTTCTTTACTGGTAATGAATTCTCCTCCACTGTGTTTTTATTGGAATTTTCACCCTTTTTCATCCCTTTTGCTATAGTCTGCTTATATTATTCCGTCTTGACATGCAGTTGATTTCACGCTGAAAGAACTAAAGTCATTGAGGGTGAGACAGAGGTACCCATTCCGGGATCAAAAATATAATGGTTGGTTACTCCTTATTTTGAGCAGATTTGATGTTGAATATCTGATGGCCAAACTATGTTCTTTTCTTTGGCTTTCTGAATGAAAAGTGATATCTTAATGCACGCAGGGCCATAGTTTGTTTCCCTCTACCAATACTTGCAACTGAATCCCCTTTGATTAACATCATTTCGGTGTGCTTAGAAAAAGATGATAATCACATTATCCCAACTGCAGATTTTCTACACCTTGTTTGTCAATTTTTAAATTGTTGCATGTATCAGCTCCAAGTTTTAGGCACGGGAATTTTTAAAACATTTTACAGCAAACATGCTATCTACATCTTTTAGACTTTCGATCTTATGCTCTGTTAGCAGTGGTAAGACCACTTCCATAAGCTTCTGAACTGGTGGAATGAATGACTCTACCTTCCCTGTGCTCTATTCTTCAGGGAAATTTCATATCATTACCTTTGAAGAGTACATTTCAATTGCGCTGGATGCAACCAGAGTTGTTGGTATATACCCTGAGATTAAGAACCCTGTATTCATCAATGAACATGTGAGTGGCTTCTCTGGTAAGCTGTCACTTGAATCATAGGAAATTGTAGTCTCCCATTGTGTAATGATGCAATTGACTCCCATTTTACCCCTTATGATTTGGCCTCATCAACATTTGAGAGGTAGAAAAAAGAAATTTGGCTGATTATCAATGAGATGTTTAACTTTTTCATTTCCTTGGTCAAATAAAAAAGAATGAGAATTTGATGTCACAGGGGACCACAGACCCAGAACCTCTTAAGATTGAGCTATTGCCTACATATTGCACTTTCTTAGTAGTTTTTAACATGCACTTGCGAAATTGCATGCAATTAATTGTAAACAATTTCAGTACCATTTAAAAGTTTTCTATGTTTGAGGTGGGTATAATCAATTATCTTGCATTAGTAACTTAGTGAGTTCGTTCAGCTTCTGTAGATGATGACAGTTTCTCTTCCTCTGATGCTATTTACAGGTGAAGTGGCCAAATGGGAAGAAATTTGAGGATGTGTTTGTAGATACACTTAAGAAATACGGATATAAGGGTTCATATATGTCGAATGAATGGAAGAAGCAACCTGCATTTATCCAGTCTTTTGCTCCTACTTCCCTTGTGTATGTATCAAATCTGACAGACTTGCCCAAAATCTTCTTGATTGATGACATTACTGTTCCCACTCAGGACACTAACCAGGTAAGGTTGCTACGTTCTTGGCCTTCAATCTTGGAAGGATGTTTGCCATGGCTTTTAAAGTCGTTAAAAGTACGGGTATCAACATTTTAAGTCAGCCAAACATTTTTAATCTTTTTCAAAAATAAATAACTTTTTCTGCTTGAAGTCTTTCTGGTTTGGATCAAATTGAACTGAACATATCTTAATGTAAGTGAAGGACCTCTGCATGCATAATTCGTCCGGTGGACCATCGAGTTTCTTGATGGGGCCATTACTCAAGTGATTAGTTTTGAAGCTTCTTCTTTTTGTCTTTTTCTTTTTTTCTTCATTTTTTTATTTTTTTGTGAGATGGAAGCATATTTCACTTAAGAGTAGTAACCAAGGTCTCTGTAAATCAATTTGGATTTATGCCCAGAAGATCTACCATGGAGGCTATCTTTTTAATATAACAGTTGATGGAGAGATATCGAGAAAAGAAAAAGAATCTACATATGGTGTTTATTGACCTCAAGAAGGCATATGATAGGGTTTCAAGAAAAGTTTTATGGTGGATTCTTGAGAAGAAAAAAGTACCCTTAAAGTATGTAGAGGCAATCAAGGATATGTACGATGGTGTTACGACATGTGTGAAGGCCTGTAATGGCACATCAAGTTATTTTCCAATCATGGTGGGTTTACATCAAAGTTCAGCTTTGAGTCCTTATCTTTTTGCATTAATTATGGACGAGCTAACAAAGGATATCCAAGATGAGGTGCCATGGTGTATGCTATTCGCAGATGATATTGTGCTTATTGATGAGACTAGGGCTGGGGTCAGTGCTAAGTTAGAATTATGGAGAAACACGTTAGAGTCTAAAAGATTTACGCTAAGTCGGAGTAAGACGGAATACATGAAGTGTGAGTTTGCCACGAGAAGGGGAGATGATCAAGAATCCGTTGATATACTTGGAGAGGAGGTACCTAAGAAAGATGCTTTTAGATATTTGGGATCAATTTTGCAAAAAAAGGGAGAGATTGATGAGGATGTTAGTTATAGAATCAAAGCAGGTTGGATGAAATGGCGCAGTGCATCAGGGTTTTTGTGTGATCGTAAAATCCCTCTTAGGTTAAAGGGAAAATTTTATAGAACAACAATAAAACCTGCAATGCTATATGGAGCTGAATGTTGGCCAGTACAGAAGCAACACGAGCATAAAATTGAGGTAGCGGAAATGAGGATGTTAAGGTGGATGTGTGGTCATACAAAGATGGATAAGATAAGAAATGAAGATATTCGACAAAAAGTTGGAATAGCACCGGTGGCAGAGAAGATGAGAAAACATAGATTGAGATGGTTTGGACATATTCTCCGATAAGAACAGAAGTGTGTTATCGAGAACACGATATGAAAAAAGGACGAGGTTGGCCGAAACTTACTTGGGGGAAGGTAGCAAAACAAGATTTAATGGAGTGGGAAATAGATTGGCGTACGATCTATCTTAGGACAGAGTAGAGGAAAGCTATCTGCGTTATAGAGGGAGGGATTTCCTATGTTCCAGAGTGCCATGTTTAGTCATTTATATTTATATTTATATTTATATTTATCTATATTTATGTTTATATTTATTTCTTATTTATATATTTTTTATTCTTTTATTTTATTTTTCATTATTACTATTATTATTGTTTTTCTTTTTAGTACCCACATTTTTGCTTTTTAGTATATTTTAAGCTTTTCACTTCGAGTTCATCGACCGCTGACCCTAACTAGTTTGGGATAAAGGTGATGTTGATGTTGATGGAAGCATATTTCACTTTCTACTTGTGTTTGCTAATTGTCTGAATGGTCCTTTGACAATCTGCAGTCATACTGGGAAATCACGTCGGATGGATACTTTGATTTTATTAAGAACTATGTAGTGGGCATTGGACCCTGGAAAGATACTGTGGTTCCTGTTGTGAACAATTATCTGCAGCCGCCCACTGATCTTGTCGCCCGAGCACATGCGCACGATTTACAGGTGATTATTTTCCGTGTGTAATAATTGAACTCTGGGTTGCAAAAGAAGTATTCCTTGGTCTGACTTTCTGAGTGATTTGGTATTTTGAGTGTACCAAAGAAGTTTCCGAAACCAACCAGTTGAGTAGTATATATTGTATTTCCATTTTCCCGATTAACTGGATGTACCGAATGTTTTTCTATTTCCGACTCTCATGAGATATCAAACATTCCAGGTATATTCTCTGGTCGATAGGTATTGTCTCAACCTTTCAAATACACTCGACCTAAATATTGCTTGTGATAATGGTCATCCAATTGATGCTTCCTTCATCATTGTGACCGGTATCTCGATATCTGATCTTGGTGATGATTAATTCAGGTGCACCCTTACACCTATAGGAACGAGAACCAGTTTCTCCACTTCAACTTCAATCAAGATCCTTATCAAGAATATGAGTTCTGGATTCACAAGATAGGAATCGATGGAATCTTCACGGATTTCACAGGAAGTCTACACAAGTACCAGGAATGGACGTCTCTCAGTTCAAAAGACATCTCCAACGAGACTTCCATACTGCACAAAATTGCCGTGATGGTCTCTCCCTATGAGAGGGTATGAAGTGGTTGTCGTAGGTTTTCATCAACATGATTCAGCTATCAAACGAAACTTCCAGAGGCAACATATTTTTTTTTTTTATTCGTTTGTTAGATAGATGAAATGTGAAATAAAACTTTAGCTGGTGAACTAGCAGCGGAGGTAGCGAAGACAACTGTGCATGGTCATCATAAGCCAAGAATAAAACGTTAGCTCTCATTCCTCCAGCTTATGGTCATCATATGGAAATTTCGCTTCTTGTAGATTTATTAGTCGTGCCAATAATGAGCTGTTGCATTTTCGAAGTAGCTCTACATCGTTTCGATGCAATCTATGCCTTCTATTGGTAAGTAACCAAGGACAACAACGAACTGTTTCTATTATTTCAATTAAGTGAGAGCAAATGACATTTTCTTCTCAGACCATTTAAGATTGGTTTTCTATATTTTCCCTTACCTCTCAGCCTATAAGGAAATATCGACCTCAGTATAGCGAGCAAATAACATTTTCTTTCTGGCTTCGGATAGTGCGACACTGCAGATGAGGGCATCAGAAGGTTGAAAGAGAGCATATTATGGTCCAGAAAGACAGGAGCTCACAAATCCCTGACCTTGCAAACTAATGTTAAACCATAGTACAACACCCATGACTTCTCTCCATTGGATGTTTGATAGGAAATTACACTGAGCTGGGACCGTTAGACTGTTAGTGATAGGTGCAACCTCGGACTTAGCTGCAGCGCCTTTCGGCAGGAAATTACTGGGAAGATCAGATGTTCACTTAGATCTAGCCTCTTGAGTTTGAGGTAGGACAATTACTTTGCGGACTCATGGATCAGTGCTGAATGAGCCAGTACATCCCATAGTTTTGTTTTAGTTCAAATTCACAGTATAAAGTGAATAGTGACGTAGCAATTTGACAGTCATAAAGCTTCATTAAGATTATGTGAGGAAATGTAAGAATTACCATCTTCAATCACGGATTTCGAAAACCGCATGTCCATGGTACGGCGAGATTATGGAGATAAAAATGTTTTTAACTTTTAAACCAAGTCTAGAGATGCAGCAAGTCAACTGTTTTACCTAAACCCTGAAGGCCATATACAAGCAAAAGAAGAGGATAGCCTCCCCACTCAACAAGGAAAGGTTCCCCAACATAAAGTTCGACACAAGAAAGCCCATCCAAACCCCTACTGAGAAGCTTTCTGTTTCGCTATTTCTTCCAGCAAAAATCTAGACTCTGCAGCAAAATCAACAGAAGCAACTCCTCTGACTGTTATCCTTTGTCTCTTTTCGCTCATGTACTCATGCTGAGCAACACTGACCCGGAAAAGATGAGGAACCCAAGTTGCTTGCTTCAGCTTTAGCTGATATGGGTTCTCCTCGTTCTCCTGAAATGGTGCCAAGAATTGATATCAGCATTTAGCACATATGAGTAGTTGACATTGATTAACCTTTCACATTGATTAACCTTTCAGTGTTTGTTCTTGGCTTTACCTGTGATTTCAGTTGATTGAGCTCATCAGCTGGGCACCCAATGATATGCTCTGCTTCTTCATTGAATGTAGAAAGCCACGCCTCACCACTTGGGTCTGAAACCTTCACTACCATTATGTATCTATCGCATCAAAAAAACAAAAACAAAGAACAAATTATTCCATAGCGTTGATTGCACGAGAATACAGTATGTGACCAATTTTTGCTTTCACGCCCACTAAATCTTTAAAGAAATTTCAGAACCGTGGAGTTTCTCACCTTAAACTGCACCCTTCATCATTTTTCTGACACCCTTCGCACCAATAGCCAGATCCAATAGCTTCTGTCACTTTCTTATTGCATGTTTTGCATGCACGATACCACATCGTTTGATCAGGCTTAATGAAACTCACATAGGCTCTAACGCTGAAAAATGCAGGCTGTGAAACAAATCGATCAAGTTAAAACCAGAGAAACAGGCCCACACCACAAAAGGCTGAGTTAGCTTGGAGTCAGCTAAAAACTTCATGTTTACCTTGTCTTCACCCAAGGAAGGATTACTGGTAAAATGAGAAAGGAACACTCTGTCAGAATACATGGACCTTGATCCATTTCTTGATGAGGCCATTATGCCTGAACCAACAGAGTTCATTGAGCTGGCTTTACCTTCAGAGTCAAACCTATCAAAATAGTCCATAAATTAAAGAACTATTCAAAAGTGAAGAACGAACAGAACGGTCATAGTTGCTTGCCATCACAAACTCACCAGGATCTCAGCTTCTTTGCTTCTGGTGTCTCCGGATTTACTTTTACTATGCTTTTGCTTAGTGTAGACAAAGATACACCTGAAAGAGGACAAATTCATCCATTCTTAAATTAAAGACAACTAAAGGCATATATTATCACCAGAACATTGATTTATAAAAAGAGCTTATTAGATTAATTCAATAAATTGCCCTCTCGAGATATATGTTATTAGTGTATAAATCGCCATGAATATGAACTACAACTTATTCCATTCAGGTTTGGCAAAAAAAAAAATTGAAAAAAAGATCATCCAATAAATAAATCACTGTACTATATCCAAACAAGAAAGGACCGCATGAACCAAGTACATAAAAAAAAAAAAAATTGGTTTCAAGATAGCAATTACCTTGGAAATCCCCAACTTTCAAGGACTTTATAGCTACTATAGGCGATTGATCAGCAGAGTCAAGCAATTCTTGACCTACAGTAGTTGCAAGCTCATTCCAGAGAGAAACCACAACAGTCTTCTTCCTGATTTGCATACACTTGCATTAGGCATTAGATGACAACAAACGAGAGAGGGTTCCAGAATGGTGGGGGCAAACTTACGTCTCATCAGCAATAGTTATATCACGCTTAGGAACAATCTCATTGTTGCTTTTCCTTCGGATGCTCATTGTAGGAGAAACACTTTGAACCACTCCAATAATATCTGAATCAATAAAGAGAGAATTAGGGCATATACCAAACTAAAGCTGTACTGAACTGAACATTGGAGTGGATGCTTGTATTCTTACCAACAAGCTCTTTCCCACTGACATAGGGACCTAACATATCAATGGGGACAAAATTAAATTTTGTTTCAGGGACAAAAGAAGCTTCATTACGGGCCTCTTCCACCTCAGAATTTTCATTCAAGGTCATCTCATAGTCATTTTGCACTGTCTTGAACTGTTTATTAGCAACCTTTAGTATTCCTTTCGATATGTAATACACCTTCCCCATTTCAAGCTTGTCAAAGAATTTCTTGGCAGCTTCATTGAACATTGTCGCTTGTATTTGTGTACCCTGCACGATGAGCCAACTAAATTATTCAATTGCCATGGAGTGATCATATATATAAGAGCTGAATATGTTTCTTAAGTACATCACCATAAGATAAGAATTAAAAAGCAGTATCCCACTTACATCTTCATCTGTTAACTCCACATTGAAGACACAGCCTTCACCTCTAGCATTCCTGTAAGTGCGCATGCTCCCTTTGCTCGTCACCCGGACTTTTATGGTCCAACTCCCTTGGTAAGGATTCAGCGATACGAGAGGATGAACCCTCCTGGTCATGGCTAGACGTGCAGCAGGTGCCATACTAGAAGACAGAGAAAAGGGAACTATACCTCAATGGAGATCTTGCAGGAAATCACTACAAAAAGCTTCCGCATATTATCTACTTATGAACAGGCTCAAATGAGAAGACAAAAATAAAGCCTCACTTCCTGTGCTGTTCATGAACAATTTGGGCAGCTGACTTAGCAACCATCTCTTGCTTTGACTTTAAAAGTACTCCACCTCCCGTCCTCACTTGATCTTCTTGCTTTGGAATCAAAAGAATCCCACTTTCCCCGACCTTCACATCAGAAGAAGTTTCATTTTCTTGCTTTGGCTTTAAAAGGATGCCAGAGTCCGGATCAACTACATCGCTCTTAATTTCCATTTGAAGTGCTGGAGAAACTGCCTCACACTCGCTGACAACCAGATACCTGCAACATTAGAATTACAAGGGAAAAAAGTCAACAAGTTGGACACTAAGCTCATTGGGCAGAACAATAGGTGAATGTCTGTTGCATAAGCCGCACTTACTTGTCTGACTTGTTTGGAATGTCATTGAGCGTATAATCAAGTATTCGGATTAGACCCAGGTTCTGAATACTCCCAGAAAGAATATCAGATTCCACGTTTGAAGGTAGAATCCCTTTTAACTTCATCTTTCCGTCATTAGCTGTGAACCTGTAGTCAAAGTCAGAATATAGAACCTTAGGATAGGCCCAAATGGTCGTTTCAACTGATGTCCTCCTAAAGAACAATCGGGCAAGCAACTATACAAAGACCCCAGAGAGAATCAGCACACAGAGCAAGACAAACAGAGTAAATGTATCCACATGCTTTGCACTAATTGTGAATAAGCACTGCAGATCGCTAGTGGTTTTGGCTTTACAAGCCTCTACCTCTAATCGTCTTGTCCACAAAAATTACCTAAAACATCCAGCGCCCACAGACTACGCTCGACACTGTCTGATCCATCTCAAACTAACGACCCATCATCCATGGTCCTACGAATAAACACCCCAAAAACACCAAAACCAACAACGTCAACGTAGTCGCAGCTGTCAACATACACCCTTACGGGACAGGAAATGACTAGCTGCACCGTCATTAGAAGCAACAAAACCAAGAACCCAAATCACCCCGACCCGCTTCCCTAAACCACATTCGCTCCGGTTGTGTGCAGCGAAACGCGGACAAAAACCACAAAAACTTTCAAGACAAAGCAAGAGATCAGAGATCAGAGAAAGATGGCTAAGAGACGGGGGGGGGGGGGTTGTTGGACTGACATGAAACGACTGCGACTGCCGGTGGACTTGAGATCGAGCACCTGGACGACGATCTCGGGGACGTCGGCAGACGAATCCGGCGACGGGTTCGACCGCATGATGGCTATCGCGTCTGGCGTCACCGTCTTCCCCATCTCTCTCTCTCTCTCTCTCTCTCTCTCTCTCTCGATGAGCTTTGAGAAGAGAGCGCGAAAGCAAAATGAGAAGCGAGCTCTTCTTGTAATGCCGTGAGCTCGAGCGCCAACTCGGGATTTCGATTGTTTTTAGCGCCAATTTTTCGGGTCATTTTTTGAGATATTTCGCGGGAGCCCTCTTCGAAACGACCCGGTCTTTTTTTTTTCGGGCCTTAGCTTCGTGAGCCGGCTTCGCGCCAAATGCGCAGCCGCTGGCTCGAGGAATTTACTTCTTTGACCTTGTCATTTGTCCGTTAGGCGGGTCGGGCTTTTTTGGCTTCGTCTCTTTAGATTGCAATTGGAATATGTGGACAAATTGGTTAATAACAAGAAAGATCCACAATTGGTACACCTATATCATATTCATCTCAAACTAGTTTTCTCATCATAAAAAAAATCCCAAATTACCAAAATCCTAGTTGGAGAAAGTCACAGAAAACCTCAAATTGCCGCATCAATGTTACATTCAGTCATTCGCCCTAGGCTAATTTGTCCAATCACAGAAAATTTCAAACTAGTGTGTCCGTGCCACATTTATCCCAAAAAAATTTCATGTGACAAAAAAATTATGAATTTTAGCAAATTTCCCGTTTGTGATTTTTATGATTTGGGATTTTTTTTGTTTGATATCGTAAAAATTAGTTTGAAATAAATATGGCACCGGTGTATCAATTTAAGATTTTCTATCTCTAGAGGGTAATTGTGCATAGATGTATAGATTTGAAATTTTTTGTGACTCGAAAATTAATTTGAAATAAATATAACACCGGTATACCAGTTTGAATTTTTTGTTTCTTTTTTTTTTGTGGTATTGGCCAAATTGGTAATCGATTCGTATAACTCTTACATTGGATCGAAAGGATTATCAGACTTTAACCTAAAATGGAGAATATACAATGCTAATGTGAAACTTAAACTCGAGTAAAAATTTGGTGCAGGCAAAGGAAGCATAGTCCAAGGAAGATTATTCAAGATATGGAACGGCATTGTACATTCGACAAAGCGCGGACCGGTAATTAAAGGGCGAGTATACGCGACCTCCGCTAGATCAATCATTAGATTTCAATGAAGATGGCCATAAAATTTTGACTCCATTATATATCACGGTTGAATATTATGACTATCTAGAGGAGGAGTCGATCCATCGCCTAGTAGGGGCGTAAAAAGAAAGCTGGGGAACCGAAATTCGATTCGAATAGATCTGAATCAAAAAGTTTCGGGTCTTTTCTGTTTAAGTTTAGCGAGTAAAACGACGGATTTCCGGCGGTTCGGTTCGGTTTCAAAGTAGAGACATATATGGCAAAGATATGACAAGACATGTAGAAACCATAGCCGCAAATCCGTGTTAATATATTGCACAAAAGGAGCATGAGAAAACCTGTACGTTTCAATATTGAGGTGCATCTTTGGCTCATAGATCAAGTTGCGGTTTTCGCTATTGGGGACCGGCAAAAATTTTCCTTCGACCAACTAAAAGATCGTCTATGAACATCTGAATCAAGGGCCTACCATACAATTCCACCGATAGACTGATAGTGCAAATCACAGTCACAGGTGAATCTGAACGATCCAAAACCGAAGGAGACAGGGAAAAAACAAAACTCTGCAGGCCACGGAGGAGTACCTGTAATCTAAACGCCGAGCAAAGGTGCCTGAAAAGACTGCCCGGGTCGTCAGCCCGAAGAACAGATCGAGCAGCAAGGAAAGCAAGAGAACCATCTGGCCTGACCCATGCCGGATGCTGCCTTAGGAGGAGGCGGCGGCTTCGGAGTCTGTGGCTCCGAATGTGAGCGTGCGAACGACGTCAACGGCTTCATGCCGTTCGGACCGACCCTCAGTGAGCCGCTTCTGGCCGCATCTCTGGACAATCTGCATGCAGCCAAAGCACCGAGTTGATCTTCGAGTTTGCTAAAGACGCCAATAGAATGCTAAAGTTATGTGCTTTGTGGCAGTTAGTCTAGATTTAAAGTGCACGGCTCAGACCTTCATGCTTTGCTCTATACCGGAAGCTTCTCTTTCGGATGAACTTAGGCATCTTTCGTGCTCACTAATTCATTTACAGAGCATGCCTTTCACAAATCAAGAGATGAATTTTACTACTCTTTAAGGCTTCCCTGGAAGGAGGAAGCAAAGGAACTGGATCCTCATCACAGTACTCTTGTTTATCATATACAGAAAGAATTTGAACTTCATACTGCTACAGAAGGAAGCAGAGAGCATTAACCTTTCTTATTAGTACCCGTTGTTACATTAGCTTAATTCTCTATCACTCCCTGCCTCTATCAGATAGGCTTCTGGGGTTCGCGACACAAGCAGAATCGACGTATGTTTCTATAGTAAAATATGAGCATGAGTGATATAGCTTACATTGGAAAGGCGAAGGATTTAACGCTGGCTCCGCTCGCATCGGAATGGTGTGACGGACTTGAAGAATAAGTAACCTCCGGCCAAGGGAAAGTTTCTTTACCGTGATTTACGCTTTCCTTTGGATCCTCCGGCGGATGAGCAGCTGGGGTAGGTGCACTTTGACGCTCGCCCGTATTCGTGGTTCTCAAGCCAATTTCCGTCGATTTACTGACCGGAGTTGGGTTGGCGTAATCCATCGGCACCGGAGGAATAGGCGGTGCACCATACATGCTGAGCTCTTGAGATTTGCCAACCCAGTACATTTGGTCTCTCGTAAAACTCGCATTTCCCATCTGGATACTGAACAATGACTCATTGGAAGCGGTGCTCCATTCCATCGGGGCTGTCGATTTGGTTCTGGCGAACACGGAAGAAGGGATCCTGTACGGAGAAGGACTGCCCGTGGCGTCGCCCGTTCGTTCCATCACCTGAACCGGAGGAAGTTGCTTTGCCGACCCATTTTCCGAACTCAAATCGTGCCCCCGGTCCGGCAAACCGCTTTCAGGTGATTCGATCTTGGGCGTCGCGCTGACCGGAATGTCTCCTCCTCCTCCTCCTCCGTGTCTTGGAACCGATTCATGGCCGTCGTCGTGGGTACGGTGGCCATGTGAACCCGCATTAGAAGCGCTATTATTCCCTTTCACCGCTAGCTCGAAGGAGTCTCCCGACGACGACTCGGATGATGCCGACGAGTATAGCCTCTTAATTTCAAATGTGTGATCATCCCCACCTAGAGCGGAAGGAGGGTGTTCCCTGAAATCAGCACCACCATTGCCCCTGGCCGGCCCGGCTTCCATATCTAACAACACGCGAGTTTCCATCGATTAGGCTACGCGATGCGGTACGAGGCCTTAACCCAGAAAACTGAACTCGTCCACAGGCCTACCTAATACATATGCAAGGCAATAGACTAGAATCAACTCAAAATGCAATGCGTGGGCAAATTATTCATAAGCACGGCATTGAAATGCCCTCCGAGACTCGTGCATCTGCCGCAATCGCTCGGAAACATCACGATCGATCTCATCCCACAAACTATTCGAATCATTTCCTCTAAAAAACGGGGGAACTTGTACAAAACTCATTCCATTAATCCAGCAGCGGAAAAAATAACCAAACAAGAGCCACAACTCTCGCGAAAAGATATCAAGGGCTTGAACTCACATCAAAACTCCGCGCGCTGCCGCGAAAAACCTCTCGAAGCAGTGGGAATCGGCGACGGGGGGAATCGGATTCGGAGGGGAACGGCGACGCTCCTCGTTTGCGGATCCCGGCGAACCCGTGAACAGGCGGAGAAGGAAACGGACACGATCGAAAGGCGGAAGACAAAGAAGGGAACACGAGAATCAGATAGAGAGAGAAAGTGAATTGTTGGACAGGAATATGAGAGAGAGAGATTAGAGGGCGATGCGTGCGGTTCGGCATGAGTTTCGAGCTTTC
This sequence comes from Psidium guajava, assembly GCA_016432845.1. Lineage (NCBI taxonomy): Eukaryota > Viridiplantae > Streptophyta > Magnoliopsida > Myrtales > Myrtaceae > Psidium > Psidium guajava. Next base: position 40,461,201 of record CM028228.1, read on the forward strand.
GGGGGAGTGATGAAGATGATGACCGGGAGGGCGGGCGTGCGCGCCATTATCTATCTATCTGCAGAAAACATGCAAGGAGACGACGTCGTGTTCGCGGCCTGTTGAGTTGACTTTCGTTTCCACGCTGTCCCGCTGACTTTTTTTGCCCTTTTTTATTTTTCCTCTCACTGCTTGATTCTTGGTTTGTTTCATGAAAAATAAATATTTTACAAAATATTTATCTACTCTAATATCCTTGAAATAATTGTCCGACAAATCTTTTCATTGACATCTAAATATTTTTATGTCATGTTCATTCTTTTTTGTAAACATGATCACTTTTATAAAAGTATTTTTAAAATTATTTACTTTTCACGAAATAGATATTCAAGTGGTATTTCCATACCCGCATAAATAGAATAATTAAGGATGTGTATGGGTGTGAAAGCCAAATCGACCGGTCCAAAGCAGATTTCTAGTTATCCCAAGGAAAAAGCTCAATTTATATAGTCTTGATAATTTGTCGTTACTATGGGCAATTTCAAATTATTCAAATCAAATAAACTTTTTAAGGTAAAAGTCATCAAGAACTCCAAATTATATGCATTGTGATATATTTACCCGTTTTTTTGTTGTGTTACCAAAAATCACACATTTGTACGCGACTGACACAACTACCATTAGTTAGGTTCGGTTAAAAATCGTCATTAAAAGTCTGATGCGGATCTAACACGACGCAAATATGACGCCACATCAGAATAGGGTTAAAAATAAAAATAAAATATAAAAAAAAAACGAAATTACCGTTCATCCTTTTGAAGATTCCGATCGCTCGGCCAAAGCTCCTCCCCACGTTCGTCCATCGTTGCCCGCTATTGCCGGGACCTCCCCCAGCATGTGGCCGCATGCCACTTAGGCATTTTAAAAAGGAAAACAAAATTGGCCCTTTTTATGTGTTTTACTGTAAGTTAAGAGTAATTTTTAGCAGTAAAAGAGAGTAATGTCGGACAACGACATTGGGTTGGGCTTCGCTTAGCCCAATGAACAAAAATTTGAAGGATTAACACCACAAAAAACCTTAAATCGGTATATATATGATAAATTTATTTAAAATTGTTTTTTTTAACTATAAAAAATCTTAATTTGGTATACTTGTGACAATTTACCCCAAATTGATGCATTTATGATAAATTACCCTCTATTAATTTTTGTTAGATCTAACCGTTAAAGTGCTAAGTTGTATGACGAATAGCAATTGACAGGTGTACTAGCTTGAAATTTTTACCCTCTATTTGTCACATCTGCATCAATTTAGAATTTTTTTTTATGTTATTAACCCAATTTAGCTAGGGGTAAATTTGTCATAATTTAACGATTTCTCTGCTCCTTTTGAATTTATTTTCCTCTCCTCCTAGATTTAGATCCGGGCTAACCTCGCCTTCACCTAGGCGAGTGTGGCCTCACCGGCGCACCCCCTAGCCCAACCATGGCCCGAGCTACCGACAAAAGAAAAGGGAAAGGAAAAAAAAAAAGAGAACAAAAATTATTGTAAAAAAATGTCAACGTCAACGCTGGCCGTGCCATGTAGGATAGTCGGTATCCACGTCAGCAATTTTTTCGCCTAAATTAACTGGATGAAATGAATTGGTATCAATATAAAATGGTTTGGGATTGAATTGGCGTTACCGCTATAATAAATTTAAAATTTTTCCGGGTACTATTCCCCGGTGGATGATCGCTAATATATAAGTTTAAAAAGTGAGAGTGGAAGGCAGTTTACCTACGCAATTAGGCATCGCATAAATATTAAAATTGTAAATCAGCCGGAGAAAACTGAATTAAATTACCATGCACGACTGGAGCCGTGAACGCAAGAAAACTAATAAGGAGGGATGGTAGCCATTTCGTTCATCCTTTCTTTTGAGTTTTAACTAACGCATTAAGGAGTGGTTCGGTTCCCATTGGTCTCTCCCTCCTCGGATTTTTTCTGTCTCTCTGACGATCGTGGAAGAAGAAGCCCGTCGGGGCATCTGTGTGTCCACGGTCCCGTCGTCGGCTCAGATGCGATGTCAGCGGCCCGGCCCGTGTTTTCGGCTCAAATTAGTCGGATGAAATGAATTGATATTAATATAAAATGATTGAGGATCGAATCGGTACGCTAAGGTGACAAATTTAGAATTTTTTTTTTTTTGGGGTACTTTTCCCGCTGCGTGACCTCTAGCATGTAAGTTCAAAAGAGAGAGTGGAAGGGAGTTTACCTACAGAACCGTAGCGCAGCGCCCCTTCTTTCCATCGACGAAGGCTTTCTCCTCTCGCTCGCACGGGGGCAGTCGCACTCTCGAGCAGCCAGAACCGCCATAGTTCATCAACACCGGGTCACCTGCTTCGCTTCTCTCAGTTTATCATCCCTCGAATCGAGGTAAGAGACGATCACTCTTTCGCCGTTCGCACCTCCTCTGCATTTTCATTGTTCCGTGACTTCGGTTGCGGTGAGCTGCCGAATTTTTCAAACCGATTCGAATCACGTTTCGTTTCTGCTTTCAGAGGAAACCATGCATTGCTGTTGAATCGATTGGTGTCGAGAGTCGGGTAGATTCAGTGTCGTTCTTCGCTGTTGCTCGATCTGGTTTTGATTACATGAGTTTCCTTCGGCGCATGAACGCGCGAAGAATTTGTAGATCTGGTCGGACCGATTGAATTAATCTGACTACTGTGGGTAGTCGTCGGTGTCTGATAATTCTCTGCTGTTCGTTTTCTTTCAAAATTCCAGTTTAACTTGCTATTTGCTGGAATTGGTGGGACCATAAGAGAGTAGAATCGATCTCACAGTTGTATTTGGAACACAGTCCGCACAGATTCGATTGACAAAATGTGAAATGTGCATTTCTCTAGTAGCTTGGTCGCTTGAGCTAATTGGGAAAGCAAGGATTGGGATTTTTGAGTTTTGGGAGCTTTCGAGAGCTTGATCATTCTGCTTTCAAAGTTCAGTATTAGGAGCTACAGAAGATGGATTGGATGGAGCATGTGCTTACGATACAAAAAGGTTCTGCTCCGTTGTAAAGAACACATACTGTGCTTTTTCTAAACATATCAGAGTTGTCAAATTCGACCATGGAGCCAAACTCGGTATCACTTACTCTTGATGATTGATGCGAAGTTGGAAATTGGTACTTGTTAAACGAAATTGCTCCTTGTTTGATTGAGCCCTATTATTGTTCTTTCTTAGTGCATTTGCTTCTTGTAGCCATAACTTTAAACAGGGGAAATGGGACTATGGTTTGTTCTTTCTATCTTATGTAAGTAATACTATCTATGTCTAGTCTATTGATAGGTTATTTATTTTCGTCCTTATTGATAAGTACTACTGTTTCATTGATGCTTCAATCTGAGCATGATCCACGAGTATGAGTATGTGATGTATTGTTGGAGTTCTGCTACAATTAGTCATGTTGGCCCTATTATTTATCTCCAGCAAGTTCATGGCTGAGTTAAGATTTGACTTCTTGGTGCGTTTGCTTCTTTTAGGAATAATTTTACACAGGAGAAATGGGACTATGGTTTGTTCTTTCTCTGTTATGTAGGTGGACACAATCCACTAATCCTTGCTCGGAGTTGGTCAATTTGTGCAAGATGATGCAATAGGTAAGAGTATGATAAGACAGCAAAATGGCTAGGTCTAAATATGAGGAGGAGTGGTGGACCAGCTATAGGGCAGCTTGCCCTAGAGCGTGGTGCAGAATCAGTCAAATTCTCATTTAATATGATTTTCATTACTCTATGTATTCTGAGGATTCTCTTGCATCCACATACTTAGTCACTCTTTTTACTCTTTTTTCTATATTCTCTCCAGTTTTCCTTTTATCTTGCCTTGCGTTGCTGCTTCTTAAGACCCCGATGAAGAAGCATAACGATTGCAATTTCTCCTATACTGGCTTGAAAACCTCCAACGCCAAAACAGTGAAGTTTTTTATTCCTTCGTAGTCTTTGTAAGAAAGTTTATTTATTTCATTTTCTCAATCAAGCAAGTTGCACAGTTTTCGATGTGATATTTTGATTTTCATTTGCAATTTGATGAATTGAGAGGCAAGTCAAAAAACGTGTGGGGGCCTCACGTTTATTAAAATCAAAATTTAAATTTTTAATAAAAATAAAAAAAAATTTCATGAAACACAAAACCCGACCTGACCCGATTGTTCCTGTCATGCCCCATTTGATCTTGCTTCGAGTCGGGTCAGGCGTACATGTATTGTGTTTCGGGTCAGGTCGGGTATTCATGATACCTGACCTGACCTATTGACACCCCTACCTATATGAGACCCAGCCCGACCCAGCACATTGACACCCCTATCTCTCAGGGAATGACATTAGTATTTCAATTTATGATTTTCGCAGGCGCTGATTTGGATGTAGAAAGGCACATAGAGCAATGGGAGGTGTTCTAAGTAAAGCTGCTAATAGCGTCGGGGCTGCTGTTGGAAATGCTGTTGCTGCTCCGTTCAAGGCCATTTTTGGCGGATCATGCGAGTAAGCTCTTTCCCTATGATATTCTGCCAATTACAACTTCTGAGTTGTTATTTTCAGTTGTTGCTCATGTAGTAATGTCTGAACCCATGTAAGTCCATTCCTGGTCTGGTTTGGCGAAAAACCTCGCAAACAATCTGTGGCGCAGAGCTTGTAACATAAAAAAACAATTGTTTCTGCCACTGCTCGATATCTTTTAGGGGCGATTCATCCTTCGTCTATATTAAAATCTTTGAGGTACCTTTCTGCTCCACCTCATTGTTCTGGTCTCCATATTTTCACCTGGTTTCCCATTGTTTTTACCCAGTTTCCATTTGTTTCTGCCATTGCTCGATATCTCTTACGGTCAGTTCATCCTTCGTCTGTATTAAAATCTCAAGTTACCTTTCTGTTCCTCCTCATTGGTCTGGTCTCCATATTTTTACCTAGTTTCCCGTTGTTTTGCACTGATGCAGGAAACTATGCTCTGGACCATGGGACGTAGTTTGTTTTATCGAGCACCTATGCGTCACGAATCTGATCAAACTCTTGCTGATATGTGTCCTCTGTTACATAGGTAATGTACTCATTTCCCGTATTATCTCTCCATTCAGAATGCCATTTCTCTCCGCTAGGCTAAAATATATTTGATTTGCTAGCCAAAAATCAATCCTTCAGTTGTTCTTCTGCTGTACTTTTTGGTTGAGACTGCAGTAAAGGATATAATGTCCCCACACTTATAATCTCGTTTTGGCATTCTATCTGAGAAATAATCGAGGATTTTTCCTGCAACGACTTTTGTCATCTGATATTCTTTCCGATTCCACACAAGTCTTAGAAACTCTCTGCTTTTAAAGTATGTTTGTTGGCAAAATACAGTGTGTAGAGAACCATCTGCCATTTTCATTTGAAGCTTTCGCGAGTAATTCTTGCATTATAATCTTGTCTGTTAGATATGAGAAACCGGGATGCAGTAGTCCTACAGTTTCATGATAAGCTGACCTGTTTTCACGTGGGTGCAATGGTTTTCAGCTCTACTGTTCCTGTATCTGTTGTTCAAGCTGGGGATTTGCCAGTGCATAGGGAGAAGCCTCTGTAACATGTGCTGGGCCTCGTGTGAGTCGTTCTGGCACGCGCTCGGCCACATTTGCTGTTTCGTGTGGTACAAGATAACGAGCACCAAGCGAGTACACCGCGGGCAACGCCGCTTTCGGGACTTTGAAGTGGGACATAGCCTGAGCGACATAAGTGATGATTATTTGAGTCGCCAGCTCAGCACAAGTAGGAAAAGGAAGCTGCTCAGAGCGAGTGCAGAAGGCCCCCTTGCTTCATACAGCAACCGCAACAGCAGCCGCCGGCACCGTCGCCATCGCCATCGCCATCACCACCACAGGCATGTGAAGCTGAAGTCAAGGCGCGTTTCTTTCGGCTCAGGGAGAGGTTCACGGGCGTCAAGAATTTCAAGACCACCAGATAAGCATGGTACATACTGAAAGACAAGGCGGGACTTTCAAGCGCCGGAGGGTCTAATGATGATCATAATGGGTGCAGTAAAAAAGAGATTGTCTACCGATGTTTCGTCTCTCTTCCTATGAAAAAAGAAAGAAATGCATTGACCTGATCTATTGAAGACAGCAGTTACAATAATACAGAAACACCAAGGTACTGTCTTTGCTGCAAAGGTTTTTGCATGGGGTGAGCTTTGAAGCACTAGCGATAACCAGATCCGGCTGAGCTTTTAGATGTTAGATGAGGTTGTCTTTGCAGTGATCGAATTGCCTACGTCCAAGTTCCGATGATGCGTGTTCGGCGAGCATTTCCGATCTTTGTCAGCTGTGATATACCCGGGGAAGTAAGTGAAGGGAAAACAAATTTTTGAGGCGATCAATCTAATGTGGAATAGACATGCACCTGTATCTGACTATGTATGCCCATGATTTTGGTTTTGAAAACGTAAGTATCGACAGAAGCTTCCATTGTTCTTTTGAACTGCCAATATTGTACCTACAGGCCTGGATTCATGGCAAACGGGACCTTCTTGCCTCCAAATTCGCAATGATAAATGTGGCATTAAGCGTAGAATTGCCAAAAATCAAAACGATCGTCACCCTTTTACCACACTGGGTGAAGAACTTCTTCAAGTACCCGGCAGTCTCCCCTTGTGACTGGTTCATGCTACTATTTCTAACTTTTAGTGGTCATCGCAATCTCCGAATTGCTTTTTAACAGTGCACAGCCTGACATTAGGCACGTCCAATTCCAATGAAAAGGGACATAAACCATCATGCAGGACATCCGAGCGCATACCGGGAAGGATCACCAACAAGGGATTGAACGGCATTAGACAGAAAGATGTCAACCGTGAGTAATCTGTCATGTGGGGGAGAAAGAGGGTCACAGAGCTAAGATCCTCTATCAAGACATCTTCTCATTTCTCAGCTCCATTTCCCTTGTCTATCAAACAATCACAGAAGAAAATCGGAACTAGAGAAAGAGGTCTCCTCACACTGTAAATCCATAGTATCTCGTTCGACAAAACATCACCACATTGAACAGTGCCTTAACATACCAAACAAGGATGATTACATGCAAATGAAGGAAGGAAACCATTAGGAGCATGGGGAACAGAAGAGATTCAAAAGAACTGTCATGAAGCATGAGGAACAGAATAGATTCAAAAGAACTGCCATCATGAGTGTGGCAATGAAAACGCATTGGTAAGATTATCGACATTAATTCACGTGGCACGGTCGAAAATTCAAAAATTGCACCAAGCAACCACAGAAAAATTCAGAATTTCATTGGCATTAGATGTTATCTGATCATGTTGTCAGCTCACATGTATCGGTCATATCCAATCATTATGCAATGATTAAAATATCATTTCGTAGAGGACAAAGTTCATTACCTCAAAGCCAATCCAAGAGATCGAAAATAGGACAGGTACAGCAGGAGAATTGGTAAATTTTTGGCAAAGCTCTCCAATTTATCCATATTTCTCTTCATGAATCGAAAAAAAGGAAATTGTTGTAATATGTTGAAATGAGGTAAAATAGATTAAAGAGAGGATGGAAATTGTTGTAATATGTTGAAATGAGGTAAAATATATTAAAGAGAGGTCAATGTTGTGAAAACTCCAAGCATATAAAAAGAAATACACAAAAAAAAATTTGGACCATTTCTCGATTTGTGCGTGTCATCCTTGCGCAAGGGCCATGCTAATCTTCTCTGTATCGTTCCAATTTTATCGGATGTCTCCGTAGAGACAGCCTCTTTTGTTCGCTGGTGCAATATAAGTTCGAAGTGGATGTGGGTCTTGATTCAATGTGGGACTTTGGCCTAAAGAGAGATTTTTTTTTTTTCTTAATTTCTCCACAAGGCCCTACCATGTCCCTACAAATTTGTGGTGGTCCATGCAGCCAAGCTTTTTCTCTATTTGCTTTGCTTTGTTTAGACTTCATGTTTAATAATCAGCGGCCTTCTTTTAATATTATATCGTGTAAATTATAACGGACCTTGTTCTTGGCGAAGTGATTAAATTATAAATGAATTTCCAAGAGGAGAATATGAGATGATTGTAAGGAACGCATGAGAACGTTTCTGTTTCTCTATTTTTGTTCCAAACCTATTTCAGAAATAGGTTTGGAATAGAAACTCGTTTGGCAACGCAAATCCGTTTTTCTATTTCTGGAACAAAAATCTGTTCCAAAAATAGATTTTGGTCCAAAACTAGAAATAAAATTTTTTTGTTTCTGGCAGAAATAGAAAATCTATTTCTGCTCCAGAAATTATTTCTAGAACAGAATGGTTGTCATACGCGCCAAGCATCGAAGATCATCAATCTACGTGAATCTGACATTTTATTTAGAAGTCTGAAATCTTAATGATAAAACGATACAACAAAGAGAACTAAAAAGATAAATGTTATTAAATTTGGAATAGCTCCAAACATATGAAAACGAACATACTACAAAAGTACAAAAAAAAAAAACGTGGACCATTTCAAGAAACGATACACCAAAGAGAACTGAAAACTGAAAAGGTAAATGTTATAAAATTTGGGATGGCTCCAAACATACGAAAACGAAGTTACTGCAAAAGTACAAAAAAAGAAAAAATGGGGACCATTTCACGGAACGATACATCAAGGAGAACTGAAAAGGTAAATGTTATGAAATTTGGAATAGCTTCGAATATATAAAAATGAACATATTACAAAAGTAAAAAAAAAAAAAGTTTGGATCATTTTTCGATTTGTGCACGTAATCCTTGCGTAGGGCAATGCTCAATATCGTTTCGATTTTATCGGGTGCCTCCAAAGAGGCTCTCGCTTTCATCTCGGTTGGAGAACATAAACCGAATGGGTTCACTATCGATGTGGGACCCGTCCTAGTCTCTGCCATTTAGGGCGCGCATGAGAACGTTTATGTTTCGTTATTTCTGTTCCAAACCTATTCCAGAAATAGGTTTGGAACAGAAACTAGTTTGGCAACGCAAATCTGTTTTTCTATTTCTGGAATAAAAAACTGTTCCAAAAATAAATTTTTGTTTCTGGCAGAAATAGAAAAATCTATTTATGTTCCAAAAATTATTTCTGGAACAGAATGGTTGTCACGCGCGCCTTAGCCCTGCCATTGAAGCTTTCGTTGCTAAATTCTTTATTCAGGTAGGGCCCAAATTAACTCATGCAAAACTTAGGACACGTGGCCCACGCCACTTTGGCATTTAAAAAAAAAATAGAAATTTGGCAGTTTGTTCTCTCCCTGTTATTACATACGGATAATTTTACTGTGAATTATATCAGATGATGAATGACATTGGGCTGGGCTTAGCCCAATTCCGCTTTGACACGAAACAATTCAAAGGACGTAACGCAAGGGATTTTTCTTGCGAGACGTATTGTTTGGATAAAAGATAAATTAAAAATAAGCATCGACTAATGATTAAACATTTCTTTTGATTAAAAAAAAACCAATAATGGGAGAGGCGGCCGGCACTAATATTATCCTCCATGCGTTATCGCAGGAATCTCACACTCGCTGCGAAATGTGAGATCGAGCCAGATTATTAATAATAAAAATAAATAAATAAAAAAACTCATAAATCCAGATGCGGTTGCTTTGTTTATGATGGATATAAGAAAATGTCAAATATCGTAAAGCTTTAAAAATTTCCTAGCCAACCATAACAACAATAGATATAAATTGTGCATGAAACGAACCATAATAGATGAGTTTATTTTTTTTTTTTAAAGGACCATTTTTTTTTTTCGAATCGTGCATGTCATCCTTACATGAGAGCAACGATAATCTTCTCCATATCGTTCCAATTTTATGGCATGTCTCCGCAAAGATAATATCTCCTTTTGCTCATGCATATACGTCGAAGAGAAAACCATGGCGCGGTGTTACATGAACCTAAAATCAAATTAAGATTTTATTCGAATGTTGAGGGGCCGATGACACCCAAATATAGATCTACCATCAGGACCAAAAAAAAAAAAAAGAAACATACAAAGCATACATTTATTGTCACATATTACATGAATGGTTTCGTTGAGATAAGAAAAACTAATTAAAATTTTGGTAAATACACTAAAATTTTGTTGACTATGTTTGTTTCTTTTTATTTTTCTTAGCCCACCTAAAAGGAAATTGTTGTAATATGGTGACATGGGGTAAAATAAATGAAGAACCAAAGAGGTAAATGTTATAATTTTTTTTTATAAAAAAACTCCAAACATATGAAAAGGATATAGTAAATAAAATAAACGAAGAATCAAAGAGGTAAATGTTATACAAATTTATAATTAAAAAAAAAACTCCAAACATATAAAAAAAAAAAAGAAATACACCAAAAAAATGCAAAAAAAATTTGGACCATTTCTCGATTTGTGCGTGTCATCCTTGCGCAGGGGCCATGCTAATCTTCTCTGTATCGCTCCAATTTTATCGGATGTCTCCGAAGAGACAACCTTTTACCGTTCGCGTCGGATAATATAAACCGAGGTGCTCGTGGGTTCATGGTCGATGTGGGACTCCTCCCAAATTCTACTTCTCATAAAGCCTGGCCAAGAAAGCTTTCATTGCTGAAATTTTCTTTATTCGTGAGAGGCCCCCACCATAATACATCTAAAAGTTAGGGCATGCGGTCCGACCAACTTTGGCATTTTGTTCCTGTCCTTATGTCGAGAGCAATGGCACCTGAAAAGGGGAAGATTGATTTACCTCTTCTTTTGTTCCCTCCTCCCAAAACCGTTGGTGAGCTTTTTGTCCTCTCAACAGAAAAATAAAAGAGCATATTTATTTATTTATTTATTTTTTTGGATCGAAATTACGAGATCGTTTATCTTTATCGAAAACCCGAAATTTTTACGCGTTTTTCAACCGCTTAAAATGCGTTGATATCGCGGAATAATTAAAAAGAAAAAAAAATCCGCTCGAAAACAGGACCAAAAGCGCGTTGATGCGCAGCTTAGCTTAGTGATCCTCTCCTAATTATTATACATAAATCATACGACAAGACAGTGAAAGTCTTTGTTTCTTAACTGTTTATGCTTTGTTCTCTTCACCGAATCCTTAGACTCCTTGTCCAAAAGTCAAAGGAGTCCCCCGGAATTGAAGTCTTCGTTCCTTTCCTAGCTTACGCATCGTGCACTTACATAAAATAAGCAGAGTCAAATGTTTTTCTCCCTCTCTGCTCTTGTTTATCTTTTTTTCCCCCCCGAAAATCATTCACCCACCCAAAATGAAAAGTCCAGTATAGATTGTCCTTGATTTCAACGGTGGATGTACGGACATCGACGACTCCTCCGCTCTCAACGCCGCATTTCTAAACCCGTTAAACGAGTAGATCGAATCGAAAATGATCCCAATTGAATCCACACATTTTCCCCGTCTTAACCAATGTTTATGCAGTAGAAATTTAATGACTCGTATCCAACCCACCACGCCATTCGCCCACCAAAAACGAATAGCCTAATGTAGATTGCCCTTGATTTCACTGGTCGATGTATGGACTTCGACGGCTCCTCCACTCCTAATGCCGCATTTCTAAACCCGTCAAATAGGTGGACCGGATCGAAAATGATCCCACTTAAATTGATACATCTTCTTCGTTTTAACCAATGTTTATACAGTACAAATTTAGTGATTAATATCTGACCCTACGCATGCTTAGTTCGATTTGCTAAAATACTTTCATATGTAACCCAATATAGCAAAACTCATATTCAAAATGAGGGGAGAACGCGAAGTGAGCGAGCGATCGCGAGATCGAATGAGGGCAAGAGAGTGAACAGAGAGCAATAGCGATGTATTGGGTCTATGTATGTTGTGAACCCATTAATACCTATATTATTTTGAGCTTTGCCATCCTGAACTCATTTATGATACATTTACTTGAATGTAACTAACTCATGTAGCAACTCAGCCCATCAAATATAGATTAAGAAATGAGCCCACGACTTATTTTGACTAGGATTGAGCATAATGACCTGAGCATAATGACCCTATCAAACAGGGAACGACCTTGTCGGGACAAAGCCTAATCGATTGGGTCCGATTCCATAAAATTAAAAATCGATTACGATTGGTCCGGTTCTTGGTTTAAGAGGGAACTGGGCCGACGAAATCGAACCTAATAATATAACCTAAACCTAAACCTTAGATGTTTAGGATAACTTTTAGATTTAGCGAGAATACAATGAAATTGACGAAAGGTGGTCCGGTGAATATATTGTTAATGAGAAAAATTCAACGATAAAACACCCAAAAAAATGCGTCCGGCCCAATAATTGGACCGTTTGAGAACTAGACTGGTCTAGTTCCTGATCGCCCCTAATTTCGACGGATGTTAAAAAAAAAAAGGACAGTAAAATAAAAGAAACAAGAAAAAAGAAAAGAAAAGACTGATCGGTGCAAGGATCACATGTAGCGGTCTCACGATAAGAGCGTGGACTCGGACCGTTAGGATGAGCGCTCTGCTGCGAATGCAGGGTCAACGCTCGGCAGGCGGTGAACAAAAAGAACGAGCATCCCAGGAGGCAGACGACTAGACGAGTCGACAAGAAATTTACATAGCGGAACCGAGAGAAAATGCCGAGGAAGGAGAAGAAAGCTCTCGCTTTTCTCCATTGAATTCGAAGCAGAGCTTCACCATTTCTTCCTTCTCTTCCTCCTCCTCTTGTCCTCCATTGAATTTGACGTTCCTCTCTCTCTCTCTCTCTCTCTCTCTCCCTCCCTCCCTCCCTCCCTCCCTCCCTCCTTCTCGATCCTCCGGAAATTCGTCCTGCTTCCGTACGTACGACCATGTCGTCCTCGAAGAACGACAACGTCGCCCGATCGTCTCCGATCGGAAGTCTCTCGAGGATCGTCAAATCCTAGGCCTTGTCAGACCACCCTTTCTTCAGTTTTTCCCGTTTCAGTCCAATCCTTGTTTCGTTCGAAGTAGTTGACCGTCCGCGCGACGGAGTTGCTCCGGTTCTTGATTTTCCCCCGGGAGGTTCACAGCTGGTTAGTCGCGGCTGATCATGTCATGGCGCGATCTTGTTCTGGGTCAGGGAGTTTCTTTCAGTTGAATTCGTTGTTCTGTCTGATTTGCTGCAGCGACTCCATCTGATGCAGTGATCAGGTCATTGGGCAAGGTCAAGGGCGGTCCGAAAGTCCCAACACTTGTCGGGTCTGTCGTGAATCCCTGTGATTTAAACTCAATTCTCATCTCCTTAATCCGGGTTGTCTGTTGAGAATTTGGCAATTCTGCTTTGTTGGGTCATTTGGAAATCTGTCAATCTGGAGTGCTTAGAGTTTCCTTCGTAGCCCGCCTCTCCTTTTTCAGTTTTGGAAACTTAGACGAGAGTCCCGGGGAGCTTCTCCTCCCTTTCTTGCTCGCCCACCTGCGACTTCCTGCTTCAGACTCTTGAAACTTTCGACTCCCCTCTGTTTGAAGCCGAGCCAAGCGAAGTGCCGTCTCTTTTCAAGCTTGGGACAAATTCTTGCCGAAGAAGTCTTCTTCCCAAAACAATCCATTCCTTTGCCATAGCCGCCGTGGAGAAGTTGGTAGCAAAACGGAATCAAGGAGGGTTTCATGACGCCTCCTTCCGAGGGTAAACTCCGGGTTTACCAAATGAGGGGGCAAGGTTCTTGAAAAGCTTAAGCCCAGATTTCTGTCTGAGCCGCATCCAGAGGTTCCTAGTCCGTGTTCTCTTGGTAGTTATTGTGGGATTCCATGGTTCCCGTCGAAATGGGGGACTGCGAACCCGACCTTGTGAACCATGAATTGGAGCATCATATAGTTGCGGCAGCTCAGCACCTCATGATGGCACTTAGAGCGAGTACAAACCTGAACATCGACAGCGTGAGGGGTTTCCTTTCCAATGTCGAAGCTCATCTCTCGACGAAGCCCGTGCCTAGCGAGAGCAGGGGCTGGCTGTTGAAGGAGATAGAAGAGCAACTCAGGCAGCATGAGATAGTGGTCATGAGTTGGGAGACTAACCAGTCACGGATATGGGGCTCTAGCTCAGAGGAAGCCTCGGAGTATCTGAAAGCTGCTGTCGAGGTTCAGAAGTTAGTGGGGACTCTAGGCAGCGTTTCTCGCATAAGGAATGTGAAGCAGAAGGAGCTTCTTCTTCGCGCCCAAGGCATCTTGGAGATCGCAATGTCAAGGCTCGCGGAGGAGCTGCGACACATTCTTGTCCAGTATAAGGAGTACTATGAGCCTGAATACATGACATTCCGCTCTTTTGGGGAGGATGTGGTGTATGATGAGTCGTTTGTTTCCATAGAGGATGAAGTGGCTGAGTCGGCGTCTCGTGCAGAGGATGGTGGCACTGGCACCGGCAATACTTCGGCAGAATGTCTAGTAAGTCTGATCCACCCCGATATGGTCCCTGTGCTCAAGTCGATTGCATCTGTGATGTTTTCATCAAAATATGATCAGGAATTTTGCCACGCTTATGTTAGCATCCGGAGAGAAGCGCTGCATGAGTACTTGATCAAACTCAAAATAGAGCAGTTGACAATTGAAGATACTCTGAGAATGGGTTGGGATAGGATGAGCAGTGAGATAAAGAAATGGGCTTGGGCGATGAGGATCATTATTCGCGTCTATCTTGCTAGCGAAAAGCGTCTTTGCGACGAGGTTCTAGGAGAGTTTGGTTCCGTTAGCTCGATTACCTTTGTCGATATCACAAAGGCTTCAATGCTGCTTTTCTTGAACTTTGGTGAAGCCATAACAATGTCGCCCCATCAACCGGAGAAGTTATTTCGCGTGCTTGACATGTATGAGGTCCTTGCAGAACTCCTTAATTACATAGATGCTTTATACTCGGGATACGCCGGTGCTTCTATTAGAATCGAGTTTCATGCTCTTTTGGCCAGCTTGGGCGATTATGCAAGAGCCACATTTGCGGAATTTAGGAATCGCGTTGCTCTAGACCGATCTCAGAAGCCTTTCGGTGGAGGTGGGATTCATCCTCTCACCAAGTATGCCATGAACTACATCAAGGTCCTTTCTGCATACAGAGGCCCCCTTAATTTGCTTCTTCGTGATCAAGAAGTAAAACATCAGGAGCCGTGTCTTGGAATAGGCAATGAGGAGGGACGCTCGTCCAGCAGTTCATGCCCATTGGCGGCCCATGCGAGGTCACTGGTGTCTGTTTTAGAGTCGAACCTTGTCGACAAGTCCAAGCTGTTCAAGGACAGTTCTCTACAGCATGTGTTCTTGATGAACAACATCCATTACGTGGTTCAAAAGATGATGAAAGACTCCGACCTCAGACTTTACTTTGGGGATGAGTGGATCAGGAGGCATATCGGTAAATACCAGCAGCACGTGACGAGTTATCTAAGAGCCACATGGAGCTCCGCTCTGTCTTTGCTCAAGGATGGCAGGAACCAGGCTTTGAGCCTCTGTAAGCCAACTCTCAGAGAAAGGTGCAAGGCGTTCTGTCTCGCTTTCGAGGAAGTCTACAAGTGCCAAACCGGGTGGATCATCCGAGATCCGCAGCTTCGGTGGGACGTGCAGATCGCAACTTCACAGAGAGTGATACATGCTTATCAGACGTTTCTTGGAGTGAATTCGGGTTCTATCGGCGAGAAGCACATCAAGTACACTGCTGATGACATGGAGAACTACATTTTGGATCTCTTCCAAGGATCCACAAAGTCATTGCCCCATCCGTCGAAGAAGTGAATTCATTTTACTGTCAGCTCTTGCAATTCCTGTCTACTGGTCCTTTTTAGTACCGTATTGTAATCGATGTAAATGCCTTTTCATAATCTAACACGTCCTGGTATGGATTGTCGACGAAAACTCGTCATCGACGCCGTATCTCGTGTGATGATACCAACTGGGAATTTATATGCACAACTTGTTTTTCGCTCTTGTCGCAGACCACAGAGCATGCCCTCTGCTTTCTTTTAAGTAATTCTTCTGTTCTGCTACTAATGAGAACCCTTCAGTTCTTCTAACCTTGAGCTGAGAGTCTCCGAGCTTTACACTCAGAGAAGTTCCGAATTCCAGATGAAAAAATCACATGAACTTGAGAGGAACCATCTAAACCTGATCGAAATCGTCGGCATCCAAAAAAAAAAAAAAACCCGCAATCGGTTAGACAGGGGAGAAGAATTAGGTGTGGAATTCGAGCTACAAATCTAAAAGCAGTCGTTTTTCAGCATCAAATCTTTATACTCAATATTTTACACAAAGAAAGGGAAAAAGAACGAAGGAACTTGCGCGTTGAAAATGAAAATGTCAAAAGTCCAGAACTTTGAACAATGGAGTTTGCTGGAAAGCACAGTTCAGAAGAGGACAGCATGCGCAGAGTCGCCGAAAATTACCCGGAAAACGACATGCCCCGTTAAAGTCGAAGCTCGAGTCAAAACCCTGTCCACCTCCGAGCGGAACAAGATAAGGTCGGCTGGAATTCCAACCGAGTAGGTTGAACTTGAACCCCACTCGATCGATGGACGACGTAGCCTTCATATAAAGCAAGTCTTGATTCATTAATGGACCGACCCTTCTTCCTCCTCCTCCTGTTCCTTCTCCGTTATAAAGGGAGTGATAAATTGAAATGGTAATCAAGGGCGCGCAAGGCAATAGTTCTAGAGCATAAGTTCATTTAGCTACACAGCTTCATTTTTCTACTTTTGAATTTTTTTTTTTATTGTTGCTCCGAAAGTAGTTTTGAAGCCAATTAAAAAGGAAAAAAAAATTACTTTTCTCCGGCCGGCAAGAAATTAATTTCTAAAACAGAAGTGGCGCCATGCGCGCCCTAATATCGGCATGGTTGTAACAGACAAAGATGGAGAAGTTCAATGAGACAGTTTTCAAATTGCATGGCACAATGCATTGGACCCGTAAAACGGGTGGGTCGGATTGGGCTTAAGTTTGGTCTTAAATGCTCCGATCCAAATAAACCTATTTATTATAATGCAAATCTAGTCACGTAAACCCGATCTATCTCTTACTCATATCCAATCTCACTTGTGGCCTACCGCCATCGTGGACTTGATGCTCTGCCATGGCGAGTTGATTGACTCATCATAAATACATGGGGGTCAATTGCCGTCTATTACAGAAGACCAATCCATAAAGTTATTGGATGCTGTGGATATTGAAACCAGGCGATTCCAATAATTGTTAGGTGAGGAGTCGTATGTATTTCAATGTCTACAAGTGATGGTAGGTAGGACTTAACTGTGATCATGAGGTCAATAACTATTAGATAAGACCTTCATGATCCAGAGGCCGAATAATGATTGGGATGAGCATGAGATGCCCGGACAGGTTGATTTACTCATTTGGTTCGTGTAGAAATTCGTACTCGAAACTAAAGCGAAAGTGCCGAATGAATGAGCCCGAGGTCGGAGAGAGAGAGAATGGAACAGAGATTCTTAAAGGTGAAGCCCATTTACGGCGTACTTAACGCCCGTACGGTTCATTGATCCATTACACGTCGGCGAAAAAGCGCAGCGTCCTGGACCATGTCGCCAGAATTTAGGAAATTCACATGAAAAGAGACATGTCTCTCAACGTCTGGAAAGAGAACTTTCGACGATAATAAACCATTGATGGGCACCTCCCTCCTCGTGCTCTTCTGCACCTGCGTTTTCACAGGGCGGTGCTGGTGGTGGGGGACAATCCGCATCCTGGCGCGGTCTGTCTCTTTCTTCGCGGGGAAAAGGTCGGTTGTGGATGAAGAGTCAGGAGTCGACGGTCACTGTACCCTCCTTTCGTTGTTTGACTAACTGGGGACAGCCTGCAAGTCAAGAGGAGACAGAGAAAGTTCAATGAAACAGTTTTCAAATTGCATTGCACGACGCATTGGAATCGTAAAAGGGGTGGGTCGGATTTAGTTTGAGTTTGGTCATAAATGCTCCGGCCGAAGTAGACCCATTTATTATAATGCAAATCTAGCGACCCATATTCAATCCAAACCCGTTCCATTCTCCAACTTATACCCAATTCGATTCATATTCCTAAAACACATTCACATTAATCTAATGTAGAAAAAATTCGTACCCGAAACCAAGGTGAAAGTGCCAAATGAATGAGCCCGAGATCAGAGCGAGAGAGAGAGAATGAAGACAGATTCTTAAAAGGTGAAGTTTGACGTCTGTACGGTTCATTGATCCATTACGCATCGGGGAAAAAGTGCAGCGTTGTGGACCATGCCGTGAGGATTTAGGAAACCTCACATGAAAAGAGACATGCCTCTCAACTTCTGGAAAGAGAACCCTCAGAGAGCTTTCTGACGATAATGACCATTGATGGGCACCTCCCCGTGATCTTCTTCTGCACCTGCGTTTTCACAGGGCGGTGGTGGTGGTGGTGGGGGATGTAATCCGCATCCTGGCGCGTTCTGTCTTTTTCTTCGCGAGGAAAAGGTCGGCTGTGGATGAAAAGTCAGGAGTCGACGGTCACTGTACCCTTTGATGGGGGCGGGCCTGCTTTCGCTAATCGCTCCCTTCCGTTGTTTGACTAACTGGGGGGACAACCGAACGAGTCAAGAGGAGACCTGCGCAGCTGCGCGACAGGGGTCGGCCCCTTTTGCAGAGTTTAATGTTTTCCTCTTCTTCTTCTTGTTCGAATTTGGTATGTGTTCCCGGCCACGGAAACAAAGATTGAGGCCGCCTACTCTTTGTCTTAACGACTTCCGCCATCGTCACGTCCGTAACAATTGTTAATATCTGAGAAATTTCAGGGCTTTTGCTCTGAGTAGGAGCAGGAGCGAACAACCTGGCCGCTACAACCCGAGAACCGAACCGAATCGTGCCGTTACCTCGATCGGTTCCGGGCCAATTCCGAAGAACGGGTCCGGTTTTGGGTTTTGGCCGAACCGGGCTTACGCGACCAAGCGTGCTCGGTTGGTTCCTCGGTTGAATCGACGGATTCGAGGTTCAAACCGTTAAATGCAAGTTCCAGGGCTCGAAATTGAGAATTCGACCAATTCTTGAGAACCGACTTGGAGCCGGTCCGGCAAAATTGGTCCGGCTAGAACCGAGAACCGAATTGGCTCAGTTGCTCACCCAATTACAAAGTCAAGATAAGTTTCTCAATGAGAACAATTTTGTAACATCCTAATCAGGATAAGTCTCCGCAAAATTAGATTCCCCAGAATGGTTGGCCGAGGTTGCACGCGTTGCGCACAGTTAGGCATGTCTCTTGACTTCTAAGTCGTCCCACTAGTCCAATGACCACAAAAAAAAAAAATGTATAATTAGAGAGGGAAAATTAAGAAACAGTTGACCGGCGACTCTCGACAGTACTTTTGTCCGAGTGCCAATTGCCGGCAACAATTTCATCGTTCAAATGAAATGACTAAGGATTTGACTCTTCTCCCACCGATGGCTCCCTTGTGTCGTGACCATGCTCCGTGTGGCCCTCCCGGAAAACTCTCCGGTCTTCTTCCTCGCTTCTATAAGCTCGCTATCATCGTCGGTCGAGAATCTTGCATCGACTCGTAAGTCGGCGTCTTCGGCTTCTTACTCTAACTTTTGCATTGTATGCCCCTAAATCAAAATTTTCTACCATAAACTCGAGCGCCCTCTGAGCCGGCCTTGTCCCCTGTCTCCTCGTGCTCGTGAACTACATTATTGTTATTTTAAAAAAAAATTATAAAAAAAATCCTAAATATATTGAAATCTTGTCGATTCAGCCCTAAACTTATTTTTTCTTGGTCAATTTAGTCATAAATATTTGGCATTAGCGCTAATAAATTTTGGACCTTGTCAGTAATTATCCCTCGTTATTGAAACTATGCTAATGTCGGACTAATCCCTCATTAGCTTAACCAATGTCATCAACTGTCACTCATGATCCACTAATCCCTCTTGTCTCATCCACAGTCACCCGGTGCTCAAGTATGCCCTCATCGTCCGTTTCAACTTCCTCGGCTTGCTTCATCCTTAACATCTTCCTTAGCTGCAACACCCTTGTGTTCCTCACACACTAGAAAGTTCTATCCACACACCTCCATCAAACCATAGCGCATACAATGAAAAACAAGATCGATAATACCGCCATCGTCAAACATAAATATCGACCTTCGTTTAGAGACATTCGAGGTTTCTTAAAACATAGCTTTCGAATTTTCGCAATATCACATTATTAAGGCCTATTTGGCGACGATTTTGATTCGCTGATTCTTTTTCCTGAAACAAAAAAAAAAAGATGAGAAACCTGTTTGGTAATGTAAATGATTTCGATCGTAAAATTTTATGATTCAGTTCTCAGGAACACTTTTGGAGCAAAAACAAGAATTAAAAAAAAAAAGATTTTTTTGGTCCCAAATTCACTTTTGAGAAACAAGACACTTTGTTTCGCCCGTTGCTGTTCATTGTCGACCACCACCACCGATTGCCCAAGAAAAAGGAAAATAAAATAGAAAATAAAATAAAATAAATACTTTTATAATAATAAAATAATTTAATTTAATTTAAATTTGATTGTTTATAATTTGCTAAGAATTAGCAAATTATAAGAAAAAATATATATATCATAATTTGATTAAACATAGAAGTGCTTAGGTGATACGGGCTGAGTCGGGTGTGGGTTAGGTTAAATATAGAAGTGTTTGCATGCAAATTGGCGGCAAAAATTTCAAGTGCAAATCGCCTATTGAGTTTATGTTCTTTTGAAGGATCTTGCATATATCTTTATGCTCCACGAAATAAATAGACTAATTATAGATTATGCTTATTTGTATTCATTTTATTAGTAATGATGTATAGGTAGATTTTGTAATGACAAGACGTACTTCGTTGACTTACATGAAAAAAAAAATTGAGAAGATAAATTGTTCCTGAGAACATAAATTATGCGTCGTTATCAAAAGCCTTGCCCAACCTGTTTCATGCCGATTCCAGGAAGAGTCGATCCATTTCTTAGTTCCTATGTCAGAACCATGGATTTGACCATAGAACCAACGAAGCAGGGTGTTTCAAGGTTGATTACACTTCAGGTTCCTGACTAAACATATTCAATTAAGAGGTATTCGACTGCATTACGCACGATAAATTTAGGACTGATTCAAGTCGGAAACTAAACCGAACTGGCCATACTTGATCTGTTCCAAGCCGGTTATGGGAACGCCGATCCAATTCTCGGTTCCTATTCCAAAACCGCCACTTTGATTACAGAACCAACTAAGCAGTACGGTTCCAAGGTCGAACCGGTGTTATAAATATAAGATGTAGAGAGATCCAACTAAACCCACAAGTTTCAGAAGCAGGCACACAAGACCACTCAACTAACAAGACTATTAGTAATAACCTAACAAAAATCGTATCTAACACCACTTATGTGATTTTTACAAAACAAACCCAATTCTCCAATAGAATTGAGAACCAGCCTAGAACTGACCGGTTTGGTTCCCATGACCCGTTCAGTTTCCAGTTTCAATTTTTCGGAACCGCAACCTATAGAATAGGTTCCAAATTCCGGTCTCAAAACTAGCCCACCTTGGAACTAATCGGCCCAAATTTTCCCCAACACGATGCCAACCAGGCCTGCCCAATTCCGACCATTTGGGTGGGCTTGGCTCTGCATACGAGCCACCCCACACGAGGAACTACCATATGATGGGCCAGCAGAACTGAGTTCCTCAATCTACCCGCCTGATCAAACCTGCCCAAGCTCCAAAACTTGTACCTTCTTAAACTGATATGCATAGTGCTATTTGAATGTTGTTCTTAAACTGGATGGGGATGGAGAAAGAGTCTGGTCGACCCCGAGTTCGCCCGATTAAAATTTTAGGCCACACAAAAATGCCGAGCTGAGAGTGCGAGGCAAAACATCACCCTCCAGTTAAGGCAATGTCCATCTTTGAAGCCTTCAATGGTTTCCCAGGTCATGCCTGAACTCAGTGAGCTCTACAAGATGTTTTCTTTTCATACGATCCTCCACGGCATGGCAGTGCAGTTGATGCAAGATTGCACATGTAACAAGGAGGTCACTTCAGGCAGTACGCGAAGTGGCCGCATGATGTTCCACCCAATGACAATTCAAACACCCAATGACAATCCAAAGTTCGGCACACATCTCGCTCACGCTCATGAATTGCGATATGATAAGTAGCCCTTGCATTTGTGCAGGAAACAGAAAGCAATCTCCTCCTGATGCAGAAGGAAATGGAACACAAAACAGAACGACCAGCTGGCTTAATGTGGGCTTCAGCCCTTCTCTTCCCCAACACTGACTAGTGTTACACTCCAAAGATCCTCAATACCTGCAAAATCCTATAATGCCCCAATGTTCCGCAAGCATCGGTTATCAATGAGACTGAAGATATCAGCAACATATTACATGGGGTACAAGGCAGAGGTCTAGACATTCTTTCTAACATCTCTCCGGTGGCCTATAGAGTGGTTCATTAAAAAAAGAGCCATATGGAAACTCATGCTTTGCTCTTTGTTTGAATCATACACTGCTTTCTTAAGATGCAGCGGAAGCCAAAGAGGACACAATGTAAATGCAAAAGTGGCATGCTACGGCATATGAGATGCCACCCACTAGCAACCAACAAGAGAGCCTCACTCCACTTGTTTTTTATGTGCAACACTTGTCGGAGACAAGTCCGACTCTAACAAACATATCATGACGCGAAACTACTGATGAAACTTTCCTGTCCATGTGTAATAATAGGAATCAAGCGAGGTACTCGTCAAAATTTTGAGGTGCCTCCTGAGTACTTAAGAACATTGGTAGAAACATTAACTGATCCCGCCAAAAAAATTCAAATAGCCGTTCATGTCTATCTTCCACATACATCCACCGTGTTACTTACACTGCAAATTCTGTTTCTGTGTGAAGACTCTCCACTGGATTTCTTAATTACCCTGATTCCCAGAAGCAAAACATCTCTTTTTTCTATCGTCTCCCTTTTCCTTTTCTACAAGATTTTTTCTGGCCCGCCCAAATTCCTTCTCTGGCCCAATTTATAACTAACCATAACTGGAGTCACAACAACTTATTCACTGAAAAGAGAACATGCCAAATAACTACTAGCAGACAGATAACCACTGTGCGTCCAACTTTCTGGATTCTTAGCATTCTATGAATCTCTTAGCTATGTTTTCATGCAAGATGGTGATCAGATCACATCAGATTATCACGAGATATAACCTCAACAGTCCATTCATCAGCCTTGCAGGTGATTATTAGGATAGAATCTATCATATTAAACCAAATTATATTGGAAAGCCTCCGAGAAAGGAAAAAGAAAAGAAAAGGTAAAGACAAGAGAATGTGTCAAGGTAGGTGTTGTAACTATTCTTATATAGAGTAATAAGCTGATTCAGAAAGATCCCCACTGTTCACAAGCAAGAGCTGCGGAGCCAACTCATGAAAAAATTTGTCAAGTGTCACTAGACAATTAAGAAAAACAAGTTATTTAAGAGAGCTAACCTGCAATCCAGCTGGCTGGATCTTTTGTTCATTATCCTGCGCAACGGTTTCTTACTCTTCCCATTTGCTTGAAACTCGTCTTTAGTTTCTGCTTGCGTATTGCTTATCTGTCACAATGCACGGGCCTTTCCACTTGGAGTTGGAGGTCCTCTTATCTTACAAATTAATTGGTACCCCTAAAACTATATGCGCACCCGAACACAAAAACACTAAAAAAAGGAGGAAGAGCCAAAGCCAATTTGAAAACATCATTTTTTAGTTTCGATGCAACATATGTGTTCTCATGTTTCGTCGGAAGCTAGACTAGAAGAATTAGACAGACATGTTTGAGAATAGAATGCATCATAATTGCCCATTAGTACGTAATCATCACAAAGTACACATATTGTCGAACAACTTGGTACAATTATAGAAAAATCGGGATAAATTGAACTCTAGAACATTAAGAGGTTTAAGGCTAATTGTACAACGAATATTTCAAGTAAGAGCCTAGTCAATATGTAAAACAACACCCCTAGCAATATTGACACAGGAAGAGCCGGCAGCGCCTTCTGATAGAGTGCCAGCAGCATCAATGTAATACCTAGTCCAGCTATAATGGCAAGATAACAGGCATACACCGTCATAAAATCATACATCGCTGCTCTACCAACTAAAACACTGTAGAAGATGAAGTCTCCTAGACCAAGCTTTATAGCACCAGAGGAACCAAGGCCAATACCCTCTAGCGCCAAATTCTCATTCGGTAGAGCATCTTCATGCCCCCGAGAACTGACATTTATTCTGTGGTCGATCAATGGTGCAGAAAGCTCACTTTCTCCTTCAAGGCGCTGTGACAGTGTCTCTTGGACTGCAACTGAATTTGTGACATTTTCGTTTGCAATGGACGTGGCATCGGCATTTAAGGTTGAGTTGTTGTTTGAATCTCCATGCAATGCAGGATTGACCATTGAATTTAACTTAGGAACCTCAGCTGGATCATGAGCAGAATTAGGCCTCTCTCTCCACACTCTTCTTTGAACTACACGACCCTCATGACCTGAATGGTGATGAGTCACCGGCCTCGCCTCATAAACCAGTGCAGGGATATCTTCATCCCTGGATATCGCGAGCTCCACAAGGAGCCTCAATGGTCCCACAGGCAACAGAACAGCAGCAAGATCATACAGTGCCATAGCAACCAATAGAACCCAAGTAGTCCATTCGGGCAACATAGTAAACCAATAGGCAACCAACATGCCAATAACCACCAAATACCCTTGCGTCACAAAAATGGCCATCTTGGACACGAACACGGCCAAGACACCCACAACAGCAAAATTGAACAAAACCACGAAAAACGTGATACAATCAACTGGGATACTGAAATCTTGAATGAGGAACAAAGCGATTTCACCTCCCAGGAAGCCTAAGACGATAAAAGCTGAGAAACCCATGTAGAACTTCAAGAACCGAGTGCATCTCAGGTAAAACAAGAGCACCAACACGAAAGTGACAACAGTGACGACGGCCACAAATGCAAGGGAATTCCAAACCGCGCCAATGAACTTGTCCCAGGAAGAGTCTGAGTCGTCCTCGGAGTACGCAATCGTGGCTATGGAGGCGCCTGACGTAGACGACGAAGAAGACGAGGAGTCCAACACGGAGACCAAGATCACCACCAAGAACATGCAAATCGAGACGGGGGTGACGATCTTGATGATTTCCTCGCCCAAGGAATCGAGAACGCTCGTGGGTCTGGAGCTTCGGGCCATTGGGTGCCCGAAACTGCGATCAATTTCGCTCCTTTACGCCGCTTCGAGCGACGTGCGTCTGAGATTTGATCGGCAATGTTGGAAAAAATGAGGAAATTGATCGGTCTTCCGGGTTCTTTGACTATCGGGGAAGGAGGAGGGCCTCTGACCTATCGCTTGTCGCTCTTCCACGCCAACGAAGTTGTGGGCCTCAGCGGCAATTTGTATTCAAGTGAGCCCGACGCAGCACGGACACCGTTCAAAAGCCCGTATCACATCGTATCGCGTTGTGTCGTATTATATATTTATCATATTAAATACTTTTTGACATATGAATGCTTTAGATATGCTAACAACACGCGAGTCTAACATCCCAACACACTATTTTCACGTCCACGGGATCAATTTTAAATATTTTTAATAAATAAAGACTCAAAATGTAAATCTATCAAAAATATATATACTTAAGTCATAAATCCAACCGTTTCAAAATTAATATATGGATTTAGTTCGAAAAAAACTTAATCGTGAATTCCTAATAAAAGAATAAGAATAAGAAACTCACCGTTGATATTTTTCATGTATATATATAAAAGCATATATTTGATATACAACGTGTCGAAATTCTTTATTTTTTGAGAAATCACGTGTCGTATCGTGTCATATATTGTGTCGATACTACGTTTAGTGAGTAGACCTTATGCTTTGAAGGTCAATCTAGTAATCGAATGATTTCGAACATCTCGTTACTACAAATACAGAAAAGTAGAGTAATTCTTAGTCTCCTTTCATAAGGGGAATACATTCAGCATTTACAATTGAAATATATAGCACTAAAATAATTTCTTCGAGTTTAGTTAGAGAGCGAAAAAAATAATTTCCCGTCTTTATCAAAGGTAAATCGGCCTAAGTTCCCGGTGGCAACATAAGATCATATTGGAAACTTTGCATGTCTATGTGATACGAGAGAAAGTATCGATGAGATTTGACATGAAGTTCTGATCGGGGTAATTTATCATGAATCGCACAGGCACCAATTTAATGAGCTCGCCTTGGTAATATTAGCAATGGTATTGCCCAAAATCCACCTAATTCTCCTTTGGAAAAACCGCAACAACAACAACAACAACGTGGTTTGCTAAATTTTCAAACCCGAATTGCTAAAGAAACTGCATTGCTTTCTCTTCGATGAGTAAGCTAAAATGACACTATTTGGAAAAATAGAAAGCCTCGGCTTGATGACAATTCTAGTTTGATTGCGTGTGAGATTATTTTTCAACTTCGGATTACACGCCCGGATAAAATTATCTCATGAGGGAGGTGGGATAAGAATGGATAAATTTCTAATATTTCTAATACAAAAGTTATTTTTGTCGAATATCAAACTTCTTAAATTAGCAATATTAAAACAATATTTGAAATCAAATATAAAAAATTCCGAATAACTGAGAAATAACGGAAAATTATTTTTATCATATACTCAAATTTCTTTCTATCTTTATACCAAACGAAAAGCTCTTTCTATCTTTTACTGTAAAATTTCAATATATATATTCTAGGTATATTATAGAGTTTACCATTCAATAAATTTTTTACTAGAGAATGATGAAAGGGAAAAGGAAATTAAAAAAAAATGTAAGAATTAAAAAGAGAGAGGAAAATTTAATAAGAAATAAGTAAATAAAAATAAAGTAGGCAAGAGTGTTGTAAGAGATTCTCACCTTTTCTATTTGCGTAATTATTTAAGCCACGTAAAAATAAAAATCTTGCTATCCTTGAAACCTGCTATTTTTGAATTTAAAAAATTTATTGGTAAGTTTGACAAAAAAAATTTAAGCCACGTAAAATTAACTAATAGTAATTATAAACAGAATGCTGGTGGTGGTAGAATTGAGTCAAAAGTAAAAATTTGAGATTTTTTTATGTGATAATTTTTTTTTGATATAATTGGAACAAATGCTAAAGTTGAAGATCTTTTTTAATATTAGATAAGTAGAATTTGGACAAAAGTAAAAGTTGAGGGTTTTTTATGAGACAAAAAAAGTTTTGGATATAATTGGGACTAAGGCCAAAGTTGGGGGTTTTTTATGAGATAAAAAAAACTTTTGGGTATAATTGAGACAAAGACTAAAGTTTGAGGTTTTTGGGTATTAGGCCCTATTCGGCCATTCTCCGCTGCCGGTCACAGAAGCGAAAGGAACAGGCCAATCAAAACCGCACGCGTAAGGAGAGGTACCCACGCAGGACACAGGCCCTTCACCCAGCTCCACTCCCTTATCCGACGGCTCTCATGAGCCCCCACGCCCATCCGACGGCGAGAAAACCGCCTACTTCCCCAATATAAGCACCCCCGAGAAATCATCGGGGCCTTAAACCCTGCCCCAAAATCGAAACCGCAATAGGGTTTTAGACTCTTCGAGAGAGAGAAGCAGAGGAAGCTGTTCACCAGGTTCGTCTCCTTCCATGGCTTCGCTTCCGATCGTTTCGATTTTTCGCTTGTTTCACCGATCAATCGTCGACGCGTCTCCTTGTTTGGGCCTGCTCGCCGATGTCGGTGGCTGTTTTTGTTGTTTGATTTTGGTGTGTTGCTGTCGGCGTGATTGGTTTGCGTCTAGCTCTGTGAATGTCGATGAGCGTCATTTCTGAGATCGATTTGTCATTGCGTGAGGTTCTTTTGGTTATGGAGGAGGAGGAGGTGGTGCGCGTGAAAAGTTGCTTCCTGCTTATTAGGTAGCTCTTTGCATGCAAATGTTTTTGAGTGCTTGTCGATTGATTCCTTGGAAATGGTCGGTGTGAGATAACTCTTTTTTTTTTTTGCAAGTGAATGGTTGGAAATACCACCAATTTCTTTCTAGAGGGAGAAACAATAGAACGGGGTTTTGAATGTTGAAACATTTTACGCCCGGATTGCGACAAGTGGCCTTTTGGTTTCTGCATCTGTGCTATGATAGTTTTTTCACATTGGATTGTTGATTTTTCCTGATGGATATGGATTGTTGAAATGAATCTTTTCTCGGATATGTCAGTCTTTGTCGTGTTACCTCATTTCCTTTCCTTAACCTTCGTGTTCTCCGTCTTTCCTTGGTACGAGTGTTCTCGAAGCAAATATTTGCAGAATCGAGCTGTTTGTTATATGTTGCTGCTTGCTGGTTTGCATTTGCATATGGGACATGTGCCAGGCTGATGTTGGAGCTGATTATTTGCGTGTTATCCCTTGGACAATCACGTTTTTATTCTGTATCTTGCAGTATATTCTCAGTTATCTTGATGCTTGGATCTGCATAGACCCTTTTTCCATATGACAGCAACTTGACTTGTGGTCTTACTGCAGGTCATCATCATGGCCTTCTTGGGTAAAGTCGGCAATATCCTTAGGCAATCCGCAAGCAAGCAAGCAAGCACAGAATTTTCTACGACAAAATCATTTATATACCAGACAATAAGATGCATGTCCTCTTCTAAGCTTTTCGTTGGAGGTGGATCCCGTCTTCTTTCCCGAGTCAACAATTTCAGAATTGATTTTGCCCTTAAATATTGAATTTTTTGGATGTTCATGTGCAGGACTCAGTTGGGGAACTGATCAGCAAGGTTTGTCGGAAGCTTTTGCGAAGTATGGGGAAGTTATTGAAGGTAGCAACATTTTAATAATTTTGTTAAGCTACATAGAACCACGGGTTGGGAAATTTTGTTTCTGAGCTCACTATCTGTGCTTTCTGAGAATGAGGTGTGAGTACGCTGAGCTCGGTTAAACTGTGTGCATTAGGCAGAAATAATGATAGTAGCATTAATACAGAGTGAAACCAGATATCTTCTCTAGCCCGGGAGAAAGACAGATCAGATCATCTTCCTGATAACGAAATTGCAGTGGAAGTTGGTGTTATCGTGCATGAGTTTTGGGTAGATATGAATATATGTTCTTATGGATCGAAATATAGTTTTCACTGATTAAGATGGTCATCATTGCAGCAAGAGTGATTATGGATCGTGAAACTGGTAGGTCAAGAGGATTTGGCTTTGTCACTTATACCTCATCTGAAGCGGCCTCTGCTGCCATCCAGGCCTTGGATGGGCGGGTATGATAGCAGATTTGTTGCTTTGTATTATGTCTTATCATGTTATGGAAACTGGATCTTATGGGTTTCATATGCTTATATAGATGAATTTGGATGTTTATGCACGAGTTTGATTATTGCATCGGTTGAGAATACAATAATGCTATTGAGAGAGACTCTTTCTAGTGGATCATCTATGTTTGCTCCTTGGCCCCATGATAGGAAATCATCACCTTTGGTTCCACTTTGTCAAAGTCCTTCTCCCTGATCTGCATGATTGTGCCATATTCTAGGGATGCTATCAGGGTTAATCAAGATGAAATTCGGAAGTTACAACAGGAAGCAGATTTATTATATGATTATTTCCGCATGCTTGGGGGTACCAATTTTTTAACTAAATTAAATCAAGCGATTTTTCCGCTTTTTCAGGTTGAAATTTGAGCATCGGAGATTAAGAATTATTCTCTCAATTAATTTATATGGTGGCTAGACTGTCTTTCCTTCTGATAGTAGGCATACCCTAAACTTTTGAATGTTATTGTGATTGTGTTTACCTTTCCTTCCCGAAGTTTGAATTGCATCTTCCTTTTCTGATTCTGAAGTTTTGTATCGTACATAGTTGATTTATCATCCCCTAAAGCAAAAACCTAGTTCATTTTTCAAAATCCTCGTGCTGCAGACTTCCTTTGATATTTGTATTGTCCCTTTTCCCCAGGAACTCCATGGTCGAATGGTAAGGGTGAATTATGCAACTGATAGGCAGACACCAAGGTATAGCTCTGGCTATGGTGGTGGGGGCGGCTATGGCTATGGCGGCGGCGGCAGTGGCAGCTATGGCTATGGTGGCGGTGAAAACGAGGGTGGTGGCTACAGTGGCGGCAGCGGCGGCAGCTATGAAGGAGGCAATTATGGTGGCAGTAGCTATGGGAGTGGAGGAAATTATCCAGGTGGTGGTGGGGGTGGCTATGGCAGTGGTACAGGCTACGCAAACGATGGTGCTGGTGGTGGCTATGGCAGTGGTACAGGCTATGCAAACGATGGTGCTGGCAGTGGCTATGGCAGTGGTACAGGCTACGCAAACGATGGTGCTGGTGGTGTAGCATATGGAAGTGGTAGTAATTACCCCGTTGCAGGCGGCGGCGGTGGCAGCGATGGCATCTATTCTGGCACAGGTGGTGAAAGCAGCTTTTCTAGTGCTGGATATGGGGCTGGCGCGGGAGGCTTTGGTGGGGGTGTCGATCCAGTCGATAGTAGCCAGGGTGATGGAATGGGGAGTGCAAATGGAGGTTTTGGCGATGATCCTTTGGAAGGTAATTCCCGGGATGAAGACGATGAACCTGACAACGACTATGCCAAAAGAGCCTGAGTACGCCGATGTTGCAGTAACCTGATTGTGCTTTCTTTTACAATTTAGCTCTTTGTTGCTGTGTAGTTTCAAGAAGCTCTATTCTATCTCTCTTGTCTCTGGATTTTTACATCATTGCTATTAAGTGAAAACATATTCACTCTGCCAATTTTTGTCGGGTCTAAGCTTATGAGCTCGTGAGATGATCTGTATTGGAGAAGATGGGTCGTTGGGGAGGAATAGGGAGCTGGTGTGGCTTTTCTCGCATCGTCCCCAACCCCCTTGGATTGTTCTTTCCATGAACATGATTCACCTTTCTTATGTATTGTAGATAAGTTTGGGTTCATCGATTACATTTTTAAAATCTTAAATTGGGTGTAAAGCATTTGGAAAATTTTGAATAAGTGTTCGAAGTGTGTTTATTTATTCAAATAAGAGCATAAAATAGTCATTATTTTAAATAAAGGTTTGAAATGTTTTTATTGTCTTAAATAAGGATTTAAAGTGGTACCGATTCTTTCAAATAAAGGTCTATGTCCTTATTGGGTGGCCGGTCGAATTTTTTCCCCAGTTAAGGGCATTTTGTCAAAATATAGTTTTAATATGATTTTTAGTTAAATTAAATTAAAATTTTAAGAAAGAACAAGTTAAAACACATGCGGGAGGGCTGGGCCCTCAATCGGAGGGTTGGCGACCCTTGACCAAGTATAAGCGAGGGCCGCAAGTCGAATTTGCAGTTCTCTGTCGCGGCATCCTTACCGTTGTACTCGATGCTGTCGAGGTCGATGTTCTTGTGGTTGTGACCATGCGTGCGAGAGGAAGGAGGAACGCAGAGATGCGGCGGAGGCTAGGATCGCTCGAACTTGTAGATGGCCTGGCGAGTTGATTGACGTGCGGTTGGGAAGGTTGGGAACGAAATTGAAGCAAAGAGCTTGAGACTCTGTGGCTATGTGCGATTGAGGACTGATGACCCTCTCCTGGCTCCCTCACCTCTGGTCGGCGGGATAGCAGCCACAACCCTCCTGGATATGTTTCTTATTTTAAACACTTTTAAATTTTTTAAAATTTTGAAAAAAAAAAGGAGAAAAGTAAAGAAAAAATAAAATATAAATATAAATGATGAAAATGCTTCTAACCAATCGATGAGTCTAGCTTTTTTTTTGGAGATTGATATGATAACTTCGAGCCTTTATTTAGGACAATATCCATTTCATGCTCGTATTTTAGACAACGTCAATTTGAGACTCTTATTTAAAAAAAAAAAAAATACTTCGAACCTTTATTTGAAATTTTCCTTAAAAATAATGAAAGGACAAACGAAATTATATTTCCGACTTGCTGCTATTTGAATATGTCTTGGGTCCACGAAAATCAGGTCTGCTTAGGCTTGCACCTTCTGCGTGTACGCATCGTTTTACGTTCGCATTGCTTCCGCCCTTCACCCTATGTCGGAATCCATCGATTGAATGGGAAATTAGTCTTGAATTCCAACATCGAAGCACATCGACGCCTTCAAGCAGCATCGCAAAGCAAGCGCTTGCTTTTAGCTTTCAAATCGCGGCAGCTCGTATTTCTGCCGGAGAAAATCCGCCGGCCAGTCGAGAGGTGGGGCGGTTCAAGAAAGAATCAAATGGCAGGATGAATTAAACTCAAAAGAGTTACTGCATGACAATTTGCTATCCCTACACATGATCGATTGCTAAATTTGCTATGCACTACGAAAATCAACTTTGCTTCATTAATCACTGTCGCCTGAAAACAACAGTGTATGCGCCTTCAGAACGACGGGGGAGCCTTTCTTCGTCCTTTCCACTATCTGTCTTATTAATAGCTTCTCTTTCTCGTCGTCGTCGGCGTCGCTGCTTTCGTCTCCCACCATCCCAAAATTGTCAATTTCCTGGTACCGTGAAAATTGCCCATTCATTTCCTTCGCTTCGTGAGAGAGAGTTTCCATGGATTCGTCCCGTCCATTTTGCGTAAGCTTTTGACTGAATCCATTCTCCTCAGTGTTTCGACCCTGGGGCTTGTCCTGCTTCATAATCTTGGAGAGCTCCTGATGCTTGATCTCATAGAGGACCGTTGGCGAATCCTCTTCAGATGACTCAAACTTCATTAATTCTTCATAAGCCTCATCATAAGCACTGAGAGCTTCCCCAGGTAGGTTCATTATAAGAGGCTGGGGCTGTACCACGGCATCGCACTCTCCATGTACAGGAGTACCATGGAAAGAGGAAGCTAGTTGGTCGTTGATAAACTTCCGACTTCTGTAGTTTCTTTGCACTGATTCCATGACTTGTACCTTCCTCTGGCTGTTCTCTAGGGCTAACTCAAGCTCTTGAATGCGGTTTTCAAGTCTCGACTGGATAACTTCATGCAAGCGGAGGGTCAGCTCTGTTGGTGAAACTGCATAGTTCACCGAGTGAGTAGTAGAGGTGCCGCTTGATTCATTTGCATCCTCTTTTGCAATAGGTTGAGCACCATCAACGTCACTTCTCAACTCACCTTGGGCAAAATCCGCCCCCAAGTCCTCAGGCTGCATTAGTTACAAACATCCGTTAGAACAAAAAGTAATCCATCAGAAGTTTCAATAAGAACAAGTCCATGCCGTCCTATCACCAGACACAAGGGAGATGCAAACAGGACTGAAAGGATGCCTAGGCAGTGATAATGTGGAAGGCAAATTGCTGAAATTTTTCAATAGTGCAATGACCACCCTGAAATTGTAGACAATCAAAAGACTCACGGACTGATGCATAATCCCACTCACCGGCCTATCTAACAGACAAACAGAGACATCGGCGCGTAACTGTATCAAAAGGGGTCTCCAAATTAAACCATCGCAAGCCACAACCAAGTACCATAAGAAACCCTCATCAGCTCCGCAAAACACTTTCAGCAGTAAGAAGAGAGCATCTATGTTCACCAGACCTCACCCCTAAGGTATGTGACAGAGAAACACGTGAAATGAATTCCAACTGTTTCATACCTTGGACATCCTTGAATTTGCTTGTGTTCTCGAAAGCAAGTGGCACAATAAATAGGAAACCAAGACCAAATAACAAAAGCCCTCAACATGTTGAGATTGTTATGTATGAAATGTTATGAGGAAGTAATAGGACTTTATGAAACACTATGATCATATAAATTGCATCCCAAAGGCTGCACATGCAGATTTATGCGACAGCAGTGAAGCTTAAGTCCTGCAAATCTGTTGCCTGAGTCAGTGACAGGTTATGAACTAAAGATCTCTGCCACGATTGAACATGAAATTTTTCAATATCTCACTTACTCGTTTGTCTACAAGGTCCGCTTCGATCAGGATCAAAAAGCATTTTCATCCTAGACGAAGGTTCAAACGATTTTCACAGATAGGTTGTTCATAGTAGAATAAGCAAAGTACCTTCTCCAAAAGAGAGAGAGAGTACGCCCTCTCTCTCTAATGAATTTCCCCACTTGAAAGGAGAAGAAATGATCCAACCATTATGAAAGATAAATTGTACGAATTAATTCGTGCTTATAAAAAAAACTTAGACCTTAACCAAAATCATCTAACTAAACTGATCCTCCAACACAGAAACTTCCATATTATTAAGGACTCGGGATCTAATACAGGTGTTTGTACATAGCTGTTAAGACTGTCCGATAACAGCAAAACTATCTGAAAAACAGAGAAGAAAGTGATTCAGCATTGCTACATTAAACATCAGGTCAAGTGGAAAAATCAAAAGAAATAAAATGTACAAGAGTATGCTAGTAAAATATCATTACCTCAGCACTGGACAATCTCCTTCCCAATCTAGACACGTTCATGTTCAGCCCCAGCCTCTCAAGTTCAGCTTCAAGCTCAGCTTCAATTTTACTCATACCATCTGGAGTCTCTCCTACCTTAGGACTATATGATTCTTTAGTAAAAACTCTTCGATCAATCACGGAGTGTTCAAGGGAAAATGGGGATGGAGCAGTGTCTCGTAAGGAGCCATTATGCGTATCCTGAGATTCATAATTCTCACTGGCTAGTTCCTTCACAGTAAGTGAATCTTTCATCTCAATTTCCTCCTGTAGGTCCTGAACCAAGTTCTCTGTTTGCTTCAACAGCTCCTTCAATTTGTCTACTTCCTTTTGATTGGCTAAAATGGAAGACATGGTTCCAATAGAAATTCCAAGACAGAAGAGAATGGTCCCATGCAATGACCCTAGACATAGGAAAAAAAGTTTTAATCCACGTTGCAAGTTAGGACAAGATATCGTAATTCTAGCTCATAAATTGCAGAATACCGCCTTTCTGCAAGGCATGGATCACAGAACTTCCATGTCTGCTGGATTTATTGCATACTCGAAAAATGAACTCAAATAAAAAGTGAAAGGACTGGGGTCTTTAATGCATTAACAGTTAAATTACAACAGATTCTCAATGGCAATTTGCTCATGAACCGTTCTTAGCTAGGCAAACTCAACATAACAAGTTGATGCAAGTCACGAGTGAGTCCAGAAACTTTATTTAGAGGTAACAAACATCAACTACTTGTCATTCTAGGAAAAATTCCATACACTTAATATCTTTTTATTCTTTCCCTCTCAGACAAGAAAAGCAAAAAAAATATCAACTGACATCACACAAAATGTAGTACAGACAATGCCCAAGACTATGCAACAAATCCAATCATCGGTATTATGAAAAAGAAGAGGCACTTTCCAAGAATTGTTTAGTGAATCAAAGAAGTACCATGTTCGGGAGGGAGTCTTTTCCCGGTAAACCTTCTGATAGAGCTTCCCAACCTCTTGTCCTTCCCCAATTTACTATGCATTTGCTTCCTGAAATGCAAAGAGGCGAGTTTTGGCAGTGGGGGCACGCCAACCACACTTCTGTTCTTTTCTGAATTGGTTTTCTTCTGTAACTTATCTACCTCTATTGCAGACTGTGCTCCAGAAAAACCATCACTGAGTCGGCTGATGATGCGGCTCCCATCAGTGACCAGCAATGGCCTTACGGTGAGACAGGTTGGTGACTGAGGGGAACTATGCCAATAATCTTCCATTTCAGCATGATGGTTGTATAACTGAGCCATGAGGCAACTTTCCAAGGAACTCAATGGCTTAACAAATCGCCCATGCGTGTATCTACTTCTATGGAGGTTCTTATTCTTAGCAAAGCCACAGTAAGTAACGATATCTCCTTCAAATGGTCCAGCCAACATATCATTTGAGCCACTACAGGCACTACAACCAGCATCACTCTCATTCTCATTCCTTGCATAGGTCCTACTACTAGACATCTCAGTAGGCAAAGTTGATACAGAGAGTACACTGCACTCCTCCGAATTTCCCTTACTTTTTGGATCATATACCCTTGATATGGAAGCCTCTTCTGCAGCAGAAGAAGTATCTAAATTCTCTCTGCTCTCAAATTCCAACCTTTCCACAGAGTTAGAAGCATCCTTAGCTAACTTATTTCTCTGTGCCAATCCGCGAAAGAGACAGTTCTGAGAATCAGGGTCCCTGTGGCTGGAACAAAGGTCTGATGGCATTTCCCTACCATTCGAAGTGTTCTTCAAATACTTTGTCAAGCATCCGGCCCCAGCCACGGCTACAAATACCCAGAAGTCCATTTTGGGCTTTCCCTCCCGCGGAGAACGAAGCTACCCAAATTCAACCAAATTGATTCTCCTTTTCGCCTCAGTCCTCACCAAGAAGTCACTAGACTCGAATATTTTCATGAATCTGAAGGAAAAAGAGAGCTTTTCCACCCTCGGGGCCAGAACCCTCTTTCTCTGGAGGAATAGATACGTAAATCACCCATTAAAGAGAGTGACTTGCGTCACATTCCCTGCCTCGGGAGCAACCGATAAATGTGACCCTTACAATGAAATAACGCGATGCAATACTTAACTATTGAAATACCCCCAACATGAAAAAGCCTGGAGATTGAGCAGCCTCCGTATATCAATGCCAACTATAAATTAGGGATAATCAACCAGCTGAGGCGGTAATCACACGATGCTGCATCAGCATGAAAAATCAAACAAACGCACCGATTGAAACCACCAGCATAGACATATAGCTCCTCAAGATCATCCCTTCACGTCTTCATCTGGTGGAAACAAACACAACCGCCAATCACTCGGCGTAGCTGAATACCCCCAAGAGAGAAAGATCAAAACTTCGCCGATTGAACGTCCCAATCGACCGAAAAAAAAGTAAAAAATGGAGGCCAACAAACAACCCAGCACCACAGACAATCGCAATGAGGAAGAAAAAGCTCGTCGCTTTCTACCGGAGTTGCTCTTGCGAGAGGGCCCACTTAGCGAAAGCTGGGTCCGACGGAGCGAACCTGACGAGAAGAGACGCGGCGCGATCACAATGCCCGGGGGGGATTTCCTGCGGGAGGAAGAAGAAGAGTGGAATGCTTCGTTATCTACAGGACGAGGGCAATAAATGAGAATTTCAAAAACAAATCGAAGTAAGTTCAATTTTTTTTTTCTTTTGGGTCCAGCAATATGAAAAAATTGAGGTTTTCGAATTTACTTTTCATTTATTATTTATGTCTCGTCCACGTGTCTGATTTGATTTTCATTTCTGAAAAATTACCCATTTGCTGTAATAATATCCAAAAAAATAAAAATAATTTAATTTAGAACAATTGGAGTTGTATACTGGATTTATGATCATATAGTGAAAATACAATTCTTTCCGTCCTCTTATTTAAGCTGTACATTATCATACTGATCTTATACTTTGGCACACGATTGGATTAATAATACTGCATGATTTTTATTATTTAGAGTTATGATTTTAGGTTTAAAGACGGATTAAGCATCCACAAGCATCCATGAAGCTTACCGATCGTGTTGTGGAAAACAAAATTCACGAGTCATTTAGAAATGGCTCTAACATTAATTAACTTAGATGGCATCACCATGGATCTCAAATGTACTTACTGCTCTTAGACATTTGAAAGCTATTTTGGACACATCTTCTTTAGTTATGAAGATCCCTGAATGCTCGTCCGTCTTATCTGAAAAAATATTCGTGATCCTTGGGCACTCTTTAAACAATGTAAAGCACACTTAATTAGAAAATATATATATATATGGGCAATTAACCCATAGATATTTGAGTATAGTACATGAGGATGAAAATAGTAGCTCTTTTGCATAATTATGGTGATTTTGTTGGGTTCTTTCTGGATTTTTTGGTCATGTAGGAAGGTGGCATCAAATCAAACATTACCCAAAAAGAAAAATAAACTGTGATTGAGCTTGGATACAATCGCCCATTACAAGAACAAGACTACAACGTCGGGTGGGCTTCATGGGACCTAAGTGCTTCAACCGTCCACCATCCATTCTCAACAGCCAATTTTATTTTATTTTATTCGGATAAGTACGATTGAAATATTAAAATTTATCACGAAAGAATAAGTAAATCTTAAAGTTTTCAAAAATACAATGGAGTTTTAAAACCTTGTCACAAAAGTGTAATCGAGTCTAAAACTTTCAAAGAAAGTAATGAAATCTTAAAACTTATCGAATTAGTAAAATCAAGTTATTTCGTTAATTATACTTTTTGAAAGTTTTAAGTTTCGATTGTACTTTTGTGATAAGTCTTAAGATTTGATTATATACTTTGAAAAATTTAGGGCTCGATTGCACATGGATTTTATTGTGCTTTTTAAAAGTTTAAAAATTCGATTGAATTTTCGTGATAAGTTTTTCGGTGCATCCATTCCTATTTTATGGTAGGAAAAAAGACAATTATTTTTCCTTTTACACACCTACCTTTTTTGATTGCAGGTGCAGTTTGGTCTCAATTGTGACTTTTTTCTTTTTTGGGTGGGGGCCAAATTGAACTATCTTGTTGTTGTTGACTATTGAGTTTGGTGCTTAGGTAATTACTTTTTCTTGAAGAAAGTGCCTAACATCATCACTAATGGTGAAAAAAAAAAAACAAGATTACATTTGGTTGACAGCAGAAAAAAGGCGGGGTCAAGCAGACAAAACTGACCTTTTGATGCTCATTGCTCACCAGACGAACAAAATTAGGCAAATGCGAATGGTCCATTGCAATTATAAAAAGTAAACGTAAAAAAGTGTGCAATTATTTTGATATTTATTTTTGGCTTGCTTCAAGCTAGGACAATTAGGCAGCGGCAATGGTCCATTGCAATTATAAAAAGTAAACGTCAAAAAGTATGCAATTATTTTAATAATTATTTGTGGCTTGCTTCAAATTAATACTTGCCGCGTAACTAAAGTTTTGCAATCGTTTCAATTCAATTTTGAACTTCTTTTTTAGTCGACTTTGCTAGCCACCACTGATGTAGCATCGCCGTTTCGTTAATATTATCTGAGATAATTATTATTATTATTTTAATATTTCCTATTTTTAAAAAAAATTTCCTTTTTTCTGCTTCTTTTTTTCCCCTATCCTACTACTACTACTGTGGCCGGCGAGCTCTGGCGACCCACTCCGGCCGATTTGCTTTGGACTTGACTTTGCTTTTCTAATTAAATTACACAGTATTACTCAAATTTCATAAAATCATGAAACAATTTGATGGAATCTATTTTTTTTTTTGGTCGGATTTTGCGATGGGAATCTGCGCGACAACGTTTGAGTGTTGTGAAAGTTTTTAGCATTCTCGTGTTTGGAAAAGGCCAAAGTGAGTAAGTGAGAAAATGAAAAATGCAAAAAATAAGTCTAGACTTCTGTATTGAACTCCTCCTCACATCATTGTACTTGGCATCGTGGAATGATAATCCATAGGATCGATGCGATTGGTTTGGGACATCGGGTGATTTTAATCCAACTCATGAACTGAAAGACGTCGTTCATTTACCGCCAACTAGGATAAATTACTCAAAAAGTCTTAAACCCATTACAATTATATTAATTCAGTCCTAATTTGTTTAATCAATTGAGTTATAAATCTAATACAATTGTGTCAATTCATTCTTAAGTTTTGTTACCAATCGAGTCTTAAATCTTTTGAAGTTGTAACAATTTAGCAAATCCTGTCAACTTTGGGCAATCGGTGTTAACGTGGATGCTGACCATTGCTGACTTGGATGCTGGCGTTGACGTGGGGTAATTTTTAGTAATATGTCAATATTCTTTTGGATTATTCTTTTTCTTTTCTTTCTCTTTCCTTTTTTTCTTCCCTCCCTTCTTCTTTCTCAAACCAGTCGTTAAGGGACCTTGCCGGCCTCGCGCGAGCTCGCCCCACCCGATCAGCCTCTAGCGAGGGCAAGGTCATGCCTCGCCATGGCTAGGTGAGGGCCTCACCTCTAGCTGAAGGAAGAAGGGAGGAAAGTAAAAACAATAAAGAAAAAGAATAGGAAAAAAAAAGGAAAAAAATTCAAAATTAAAAAATTCCTACGTCAGTATTGGCTGGCCAAGTTGGTTGGATGGATTAAATCGGCACAAATACAAAATGTTTAAGACTCAACTGCAAATAAAAAATTAGGATTGAATTGGTACAATATCAATAGGTTTAGGACTTTTTGAGTAATTCTCCCGATCGACTGTGTACAAACTACTCTGCATTAGGGCCATCTTCACACCGAAAAATAGGGATGTGTAAAAGAACCAAACCAACTCGGGAACTTGATCAACTATACCCAACCAGCCGGTTCTTGCAATTATGAGTTCCAATTGCGGAGCCAAACCACTTGGAGCTATAATTTTTTTCTTAATTTTTCTTTTCCTTTAAAGAGTAAAAAAAATGAAATTGCCAAAATCCTAACATGGTCCGGTCCTATGTAGGAATCGGATCAGGAGCGGCTGGTCCGATTCCTAACTTTAGGGTGGAATTGGCCCAATCGAATAACCTTTCACCCCTTTGGCAAAGCCCGAACTTAATTGGTTCGCGAGGTTTGCAAAGTATTTCACGGGGCTTGTGCAATTGTGCTCTGAATTATGAAGGGCAAATGTTCAATGATTCCATCCATAAGCCAACCCTATGCCTAGCTAGAGACAAACGTCAATCACAGAACAAAGGCAGCGAGACACGATCATGGAGAGTAGGCCCAGAACAATGGCCCATCAGAGCGAGCTCAGGCCCAGAACCAGAGCACACCCTCCGGCCGTACAGTCGGGAGCGCCAGCCCAGAACGAGAACTTTGCTAAGTGTCCTGAGTTGGACACGACACGTCGTAGGATGTTTTCTTCCCGCAGCTTCCAATGACTGCCTGGCCTGGCTCCCACTCCGAGCGCTTCTTGAGTAAGAAGAAACAGAGGATGTTGCAGTGATTGACAGCTATAGCCTGTTGCCCCCACGCTGATTAGGCAAAATGGTTTTGCGATTGCTTGCTAGCGAAGGGCAAAGAGGGAGTGAAAATGCGCATGGCTGGTTTGGTTGGTCGCTCATTTTGGACGGAACTCTGAATCCCCAAGAGCTTAGATTCTTCTCCTTTAAGATTGTAGACCTGCCTTTTCTACGTAAGCATATTAGAGAGACAGAGAGAGATTGGTTTATGCAGAACAATCTGTTGTGTTGTGTTGTGTTGTGTTCTGTTCTGTCCCAAAATTTCCTTTTCTTGCAATGGTGAGTTGATGAGCTGTTTTGGTTTAGCTGATGACCCAATTCCTACTCTCTCTCTCTCTCTCTAACCCATTAAAATCATGCAGTTCCTCTCTACTCTCCACCTGCTCTGCTCTCACACCTTCACCTTCTCTCCTTTGAGCTATCGCATCACCCTGTCATTAATTATTAATGAACTCTCTCTCTCTCTCTCTCCATATCTTATTAGCCCACCAAATCAATATCACATGTCACCCATTTTCTCAAAGCACATGATTTTCCCTCACTTTCTTGCTCAATGAACACTTTCAGAATCCCAGAAACCACAGAGGAAAAGAACAAAAGGCGAACTTTTTCACCATCCCATCTGGGTTCCAAAACTCTCTCTCGCTAGGGGAAAAGCTTCAACGTTCTCAAAATTCAAATTTGTAAAGATCAAGCCAGCAAGAAGGAAGAGAGAGCGAGAGAGAGTTGAGCCCAGCAACATGGATTCTCTCGAGGCTCATTATTCACCATGCTCCTCCTCCTCCTCCTCCTCCTCGTCTTCTTACGGCGCCAGCGTGGTTCCGGTCCAGACCGGCTCGCCGAGCCCCGCGAACCGGGATCACCCGTCCGATGATGAGGACGGAGGCGCGGCGGCGGCGACGAGCCTGGTGATCCGGCGGCTGAGATTCCTGGACGCGAGCGCCAAGCACTGGAAGCAGGTGGAGGAGCGGTTCGACCGGATTGCCGTGAGCCACCTGGACGGCACTGAACCGGTGGTGAAGTGGTCGGATTTCGCCTTCTGTGTCGGTGAGTGCTCGGGAACAAGGCAAACGATTAACGATTTTTTTTTTGGCGATTTAATTAGAAAAACTAAATTAAAATCATTTTTTTTTGTTCTTAATTTTTTTGAGAGCGGGTTTACGCGTCCATGCAAGGCGCGCTCTCACTAACATGCGCTCCCGCCGCTTTCTGGCACGTATACGGGACTGCCACGTAAGCCAGCGCATGTTAGTATTAAAAAAATTTAGCCAAAAAAGATGTAATATTCGCGGTACAGTTTCAAACTGTCAATATCTCACAAACCCCTAAAAAATAACAAAACCAGCTCCATAATTTTTTTAAAATTTTTTCATTTATAATTGTTTGGTAAAAAAATCATGAACGTGGTCAAATACCTTTTCTCATATGTGATTTATTTCGATAACCGTGACGGCAAGTGAGCAGATAAATAAAAAAAATTATTCCAAAATTTCGCAATAGCATCTTGACGAACATATTCACCGGATAAAAATGAGAAATTATTCACCGGTATCGATCATGATTGGTTCGAAAAAAGAATTGGACCAATTCTTCCATCAATTAACCCTCTCCAATTACTCTAATCGTATAGGTTGCGGTGTCGGGGGAAGTGGGGGAAAGACAGATATTTTGCCATAAGTAACTATATCAATCTCATGACTCATTGACTGAAGTTTTGCATCTCATGACTCATTGATTGAAGTTTTGCGTCGCATTCCTAATGGATAGATTGTTTGAACAAAACCGTTTCTTTAGACAAATTAGCAGAATGAATGTCAATTACAATTTTATTTATTTGAAAGAAAGATTCCTAGACCTAAACGTTGATATGTAATAATTTTTCCTTTCAAATCAGATTTTTTGTTGGAAGTGCATAAAAGGAAAATGTGAGAACTTGGTTTGACCAAATTGACTTAGGGATTCAACGGTCAACGGAGTATGCCCACGAGCTGCTGAGAGCTTTGAGGGGAAGAGACGGCGTCAAAGCTGACGTCACGAGAAGCGAACTCCACTATTGCTGGCGCCGCGTCACCGACCCGTGCCCCGATTCCAAAATCCAGATTTTCTTCGACTTGTAATTAAATCTAATTAATCACCATCTTAATTAATTTTTCTAAATATTTCGATTACGAAAATTATCCAATTTTTTTTCTTTTTGCTTATATTGTGCAGATGTGACAGAAATATGGACGGGTTGATTAGCCGATGCGACGTTAAACAGGTAGGTTTGACTTGCGAATAATGGAGGATCTCGAGCTTAATTTTTCCTCAAAAAAATTCAAGCTTTAATTTGGACAGATGATTTTGTTGAGTGCTTCTGCAAATAAGTTGTCCTTGACTGGTGAGGAAGCCGACAAGTACGCCGCTCTAATCATGGACGCCGTCGACCTTGGAAATCGAGGTTATATAGAGGTGACACTTTGTTCTGCCTCACTTCATTTATATCGTCATTTAAGGTTTTCGTTCGCTTCACGAAAAATAAATCATTTGAAAAATATGTAGATAATAAATTATTGTCAAACATAAAAATATTTTGTATTGACAGACTATTTCAAATGATACGAATAGTAATATTTTAAAAAAATATTTTTCAAATTATTTATTTACCGTCTCATATTCATTATACCAGATATCTCAGGTGGAAACGCTACTGAAGTTCGGCTTGTCAAGGGACTCTACTGCCATTGCACGGTCGCCGAGGCTGTGTTACCACGGGGGATACGATTCGAATGGGGCGGTGGTGCGGCAGCCCATGTCGAGGCCCGAGGTCTT
Source organism: Psidium guajava (assembly GCA_016432845.1). NCBI lineage: Eukaryota > Viridiplantae > Streptophyta > Magnoliopsida > Myrtales > Myrtaceae > Psidium > Psidium guajava. The sequence continues at coordinate 40,504,791 of CM028228.1, forward strand.
GTTCCGGACGTACTGGCGGCGAGCGTGGATCGTGGCCCTCTGGTTGGCGATTTGCATCGCATTGTTCACGTGGAAGTTCGTCCAGTACAGGCATAGAATGGCGTTTGAGGTCATGGGCTACTGCCTCTGCACTGCCAAAGGGGCCGCCGAGACGCTCAAGTTCAACATGGCCGTGATTCTCCTCCCTGTCTGCCGGAACACGGTCACGTGGCTCCGCGCCAGCCGCCGGGTCGGCGCGGTTGTCCCTTTGAATGATAACATCAACTTTCACAAGGTATCCGAGTCAGTGGCATAGTGAGATTCATGCAAACGTAAATTAACATTCCAGCGTCATTTACTGGTAGCAAGTATGATCCCTGTGACAGTTGATCGCGGGCGGGATCGTGATCGGTGTAATCCTCCATGGCGGCACCCACCTGGCGTGCGACTTCCCTCGGATCAGCGGCTCGGACAGCTCAATCTTCCAGCAGACCATCGCGGCGAGGTTCGGCTACCATCAGCCGTCCTACGTCCAGATCCTGGCCACAACGGAGGTGGTGACGGGAATCGCGATGGTAGTCCTCATGGTGATCGCGTTCTCCCTCGCAACAAGGTGGCCGCGGCGCCGGGCCCCGCTGCTGCCCCGGTCAATCCGGCAGGTCACGGGGTACAATGCGTTCTGGTACTCGCACCACCTCTTCATCTTCGTGTACGCCTTGTTGATTGTGCACTCCATGTTCCTCTTCCTCACCAGCAACCTGATAGAAAAGACGGTAAGTCGCTAGGACTCTTAGTTTGTATGGATTTTCCACAACTTCATAGGAGTTCTCGTTTGGAAATCAGAAGCAGTTCTCAGCCATGCATCAGAATTCCCATAATAACAAAATGAAATTGAGAGAACTGCAATTTTCTCCCTATGCAATTTGTAATGCTGAGATTCGATTTCGATGAGAATGTACGCCTTTTCTAAGATTGTCACCGATTTGCACATGACACTGTTCCGGTTGCGCAGACATGGATGTATATAGCCTTTCCTGTGCTGCTCTACATGGGAGAGAGGATCTTCCGGGTGGTTAGATCGGCATTTTACGAGGTGGAGATTCTGAAGGTATGTCGAGTCATTTGCTACTCCCGAAAATGGTCTTGCCAGACTTGTATGAATCAGATAGGAATCATGTCCGGTCGGTCACCAGAAAGCTATGAAGCCGGAATATCCCGTGGCCAGCCAGCTCTCCTCGAACATGTTTTTCCAGTTAAACAAACGACCCCGCGCAGCATCTGTTCTGACCATGTAAACACTTCGCTGCTGTATTTTTTCTCATGTAGGCAAATGTATACCCGGGAAAGGTTCTGTCCCTGACATTTCGCAAGCCGGAAAGTTTCGAGTACAGGAGCGGGATGTATATATACGTTCAATGCCCTCGAATATCGCCCTTCGAATGGTATTTGGCTTCATTTCCCAATCGATGTTCTATCTTTTCAACCGCTCACCGAATCTCTCCTCGCTCTTTCGCCTGCTTAAACCGACCGTGATTCCGCTTCTCTGTTGATTTCCAGGCACCCATTTTCGTTAACTTCCGGACCAGATGATAGTCACTTAAGCGTGCATATTAGGACACTTGGAGACTGGAGCTATCAATTATACAGTCTCTTCCAAGAGGTAAGGCACCGAAAGGGACACTAGCCGATCTCCCTCTGGAACCGGGAATCTGAATCTCCGTTGTTTTTGTTTTTGCAGGCGACTGCGGCGAGACTAGATAGCTATCCCAGGATATACATCGATGGACCTTATGGCGCGGCCTCTCAGGACTACATCAAGTATGATGTCGTGATTCTAATAGGCCTCGGAATAGGAGCCACGCCGTTTATCAGCATTCTTAAGGATGTCATCGGTCGAGATCATGTAAGTTTCTCTCGGTTACGCTTCCTTACCATGTTGAGTTAGACATCCGCTATTATTTCTTAAGGTAAGTGCTTGGTTTACTAGGTCGATAGCGGGCTAGTTAGCATTCCGAAGGGTCCGACGAAAGCCTATCTCTACTGGGTTACCAGGGACCAGAGCTCTTTTGCCTGGTTCAGGGATTTTATCAGGAAGATACCAAAAACCAACCAGGAAGAGGTAACAGATTGATTCTTAACCAAATTAGTCCTTACTATACATGTAGGCGATCCTAATCATTCAGTTTTTTTCTGCCCCATCCTTTTCAGTCGATTATGGAGATGCACAACTTCCTGACCTCGATGTACAAGGAGGAGGATGCGCGGTCGGTGTTACTAAGCGCCATTCAAGCTCTGTCTCATGCCAAGAGTGGCGTCGACTTCATCTCTCAGACCCCGGTCAGTAGCATGATCATTTTCTCCACATTGCCGCATTGGGTTCCTGCGTGCCAATCTCCTTTGGTGCTACGTCTTTAGTCTTCGTCGGACTAAAAACATGTGTCCTGCTCAGAATTGTGTTTTGCGTCTGTCTTAAAGTACAGTGTTCCCATTAACAATGCACTCGGCACGCAGTTAGGGCGTAGGTCTTCTTGCCGTCCCTTGCAAATCAATTCGCGCGAATGATTAGGACGAAAGCATTTAGATTCAGTTCAACTGACTCAGTGTGAATTCACGGGGAATACGTCTCGCTGCAAAATCAGTAGAGAGGCACTGGATCTAACTTCTGATGGCATTTTCAGGTGCATACCCATTTTGCCAGACCAAATTGGTCCAGCATCTTCTCCAGGTTGTCCCAAAGACACGGCGGTTCACGGATTGGTGAGACTTCGGCAAACCCCATAACTACAAACAACATCTTATCATCATTTTGCTTTTGGCATGCTGCCGCAATTCTTCTACTCGACGGCATTCTGCAGGATGCCAATTACGGGGTCCTAATCAGAACTCTAGACCCATTTGTCGACAAAACCATCCGCAATTAATTTGCGATGCGAATGACGTAAAACGAATTAGTTAGGGATCTTGGAAGGTGCTTGGGGACCGATTGTTTTCTCCTGGACTGGGTAATCTGAATCTCTTGGCTTTGTGACTGACAGGGGTGTTCTACTGTGGTCCTCCAGCATTAGCAAGAGAATTGGAGGAGCTGTGCACCAAATTCTCCACCAGGACCATCACAAGATTCGTATTCCATAAGGAACATTATTAACTAGGCTTCTTTCTCTTCTTTGTTTTTAGTTGGGAATCTTGAGCTTTGGTTATTCCTACTTCAAAAGAAGGGGGAATAGCTGAAAATGAGGTTTTTGTTTGTTGGCCAGAACTGAGAATTAGGTTTACCCTGTGCATTTACAGGAGAAAAATTGCTGACGATGCCCTATTGTTTTTAGCTTAAAATAGTACTATTGGCAAAGCATGTACGGAACACCAAATTGAGCGGAAATACCTCTGTTTAATCTTCTCCAAAGGTCAATGCGTACCGATATATGGTCACGCATCACTCTTGCCGCAATCAGAACCGCGACTATAAAGCTTTGTGAATAGTATATTTTGAGGCCATCCAATTTCTTGGGCCGTTAGGAAATCACAATCGCAATAATTTCATAGCTCGATGGAACCTCATCACAAAAACATGAAAAGCTCCTCCGGTAATAGATCAATTCTTAATCTACTCGCTAGTTGCTGGTTTTCAGTTCAAAAGTGAGATGTCATCATTTGCATGAGAGTAACGTTTCAAGGAACAAAAGGATTTAAACAAGCACACTATTCAAGGGTCCGCAGTCTAAAGCAGAAATTTGCGAGACAGTTTTATTCAAAAGAACCACACAATTGAGGAGCTCGCCTAACTCGAGCACGGGGTTGATGCTAAATGAAGCAACATATACAGTCCGATGAAGGTACCAAGAGGTTGCTGCTGCAAAACATCCATCATTCAATTAACAGCAAATGTCAACATCCAAAGTAGGAATGAAGAAGAAACTCCAGGAGTAAGTAAAAACCAGGGAAGAAAATTGCTTTGTGCTCCACAGAATTTAACTTTCTGGCACTGGGAATTATTGCGTTGCTTCTCAGAAATCCCCAAAAAGGAACAGTGACACATGTTTAAACAAAGCCAGCCTTAATCTTATTTCGTCGCCGTCAAGCAAACTCAAAATACTTTTTCTGTGATTAGCCCTCCAATGCCGCTGCTCCAGATATAATCTCAATCAACTCTGTGGTAATAGAAGCTTGGCGGGTTCTGACAATCAAGGCAACATTACAAACAATCAGTCACACAACAATATAGTTAAGGCTTATTCAGTTTTACATCCTTCTCTTTCTATCTTCCTTTTTGGATAGAAAATAGAGGGATATTTAAGTTATTTTTCTAAGTATTTTTGAGTCTGCCCACCCATTATCTACGATAACAACAGGAAGATAACAGAAGGTTCTAACACTAAAGGTCTCCCACATACAAGATTCAATGGAAGATCGCTTCTGATAAATGGCCTCATATTCACCATCATGTGGAGAGAGAGAGAGAGAGAGAGAGAGAGAGAGAGAGAGAGAGAGAGAGAGAGAGAGACCTGTTATAAGTGAGAGTGAGGCGGTCAAGCACTTCACCAGCATTTCTGCTTGAGCTATCCATGGCAGACATCCTAGCACCCATCTCACTGCAAGCGTTCTCCAATACGGCATTAAATAAGACCTGTGCAAAGAGTGCATCTTGTTAATTGCAGAAATGGAAGGGAAGAAACTTATAATACACAACCCTTCAATCTACCAACAACAATCATCAGAAATCAAGTAGGAAATGATAAAGGCAGGACTAGGAAGAAGGCCAGTAGTCACTCCATCAACTCCCCCATCCTGCTTTGCTACATAATTCTTACAAAAGAAACTTTGCGGATAACATATTCCCCGGTAGTCATACTACTCAGCTCGTCACCACTTTGATTAAAAAAAAAATTGTCAGAAAACTCACAAAAGGATAAAAGTACTCCAGAAAGTCATTCTAGATACATAAAACTTATTACAGTAATCACGAATAACTCACAAGCAAATAATACATTAAATCTGTTTCTACAAACAGATGAGAAAAAGTTATGAATAGTGCAAAGTGCAAATAAGTAGAACTCACGTAACCTTCTGTTTCTACAAACAGATGAGAAAAGGTTATGAATAGTGCAAAGTGCAAACAAGTAGAACCCACAGAACCTTAAAGGTTTATCTTTGCATTGCCTAACAACAACAATCCACCTAGTGGAGCAAAAATTAACCGGACCCAGTTGCAAGTACTTACTATAATCCAAAAATTGTCGTACTTACACAAGAAAACTGGAATTCTGCCAGATTCTGAAGTGTTTCTCCCCTCGTTGAACTACCTTCAATCTCATAGGAGTCTAATTCTCCAAGCTTTCCCGAACCAGATTCCACCTCCCTTTCAACAACCTATGCAACCACTCGTCAAGTATGATATCCAGGAACAACAAAAGATAAAAACCAGACTTGAGTGAAGGTAAAGAATTAATGTCACCTCAGGTGATAGCACAGTCGCCACTGTTGGTATAAATGAGACGACAGAATGAAACTTGTTGAAGACAATTTTTAGAGCATCAAACTCAACATTCTTTATGATGTCATCAGCCAGCACAGAAACCTGACAGGGAAAACCAATGCGAAGCATGAGGAAGGGCCCAAAGGGGTCTGAGAAATGACTTTTGAACAGAAATTTACTCTATAAGCAGACAGCAACAATCAAAACGAAAAGAATCTACCATCTGATTTAATGATCAACCAGAATATCAATTGACTTTGCAAGACATAAAATTAGAGGTATGCAATTTTTTCCAATCACAAGAGAGTATCCAGCAACTCAATGGTGCGACAAAAGAAAAAGTACCATCTCTGATGCATGCGCTTTTGTTATACTTCTTCCAGTGGTTTATTATTATTATTATTATTTTGGTTGGGTTTATTTGAGTAAGAGAGTGCCTGCATCACCGGACAAGAAGCAGAGAGCAAACGAAAGAACAGAAATATAAAATCTAAATTCAAAAAACCTGTGCCATGAATGCATACGACTAAGCAAACTCAACTGGTACAAGCTATCTATAGAAATTCCAAAAACCCAGTAACCAACCTGAGTATAGTTCAGAGGAATTTTTGGTAACTCTGTTATACTCAAGTGGATGTCCTTTCGTGAGTCACGGATCAATTGAACCTTTGCCTTTTCCCCCACCACCACATACTTTGGTTCTTTCTCAGGCCCTGCAGCATTTCAAATTATATAACTGGTAAAAAGCATTCTCCCTAATTTTTTAGTCCAACATAAGGGGTCACCATCTACTAATTACAAACAGTACCTGAGTTCAACTTGTGCAAACCCTTGCTTACCCTTACCGAAGTGGAATTAATCCCACCACACAGCCCCTTGTCTGAAGAAACAGTGACTATAACATTCTTCTTGACATCAATGCCTGTAATTCCATACTGAATAATTAAACATCATGTAGACATGGACGCGCGCGCGCGCGAACACACACACACACACACACACACACACATATAGAGAGAGAGAGAGAGAGATGAATGAATTATCAAACATACTCCAGGCCCCAAAGAGGCTACTCTCTGAAGGTGATAGCCATGTCCATGAAAACATCAAATTCATTCATTTCATCTCCAAGCCATTCCAAATGTCACTACCAACCTTTCCATTTAAATATTTTCTTCTTTTCAGCTCAAATGTTTCAATGCTTTAGTTTTTGAATTTTCTGTGTTTGCACAAGCTCTTTTCATTATTATTTTTTTTGTTCTTGATTTGATTTAGGAGCATGATCATTAATCTTTAGATATATAAACATAATAGAACTCTCAGCTGCATCTTATAGTTTGTCCTGAAAAAAAAAACTGCTTTTACCAACACCTGACATCAACGCATCAATTTCTTACTCTACAAAATTTTTTTATAAAGCTTCCTAGTATCACCGTCTTTCACATAACAGACAGGATGAGGAAGTTAAAGCCAGAGGAGACAGGCCAGCAGAAAAGAAATTATAAAAATACTTTGGATAAGAAAAACTTTTAACTTTATACACCAACATTCCTCCTCTTACTTTTATTGTTGCGGATATCTTGGCCCAAAATAACCTCAATAACCTACAGCTTTTCTTTCTATCATGCACTCCGAGTACTTGCCACTCTTCTCTTTTATGTAGAGTCATATTGCTTGACATCAATTTAGAGAGATCCCTGCCCGAAGCAATAACATAAGCCAAGAGCCAACATCGGAAAGAACTGACGCGTTCCAAGGTACCTTTTGGAATGCATTTATCTTTATTGCATCTTTCATTTTTCTTCTTATCTTATCCTTTCATCTGAGTAGAAAAAAATTGATGAACTTCCCAATTTTCAGTTAAAAAAATTATCTAAACTAGCATTTCTTGAGCCACCCATTCAGGTTGATGTCATCGATGTGCATCAAATTCAAACCATGCACTTCCAGCAGGGTATCACATTCAGTGGCCACCCCAATATACTTATACCAAAGGTAGATGTAAGAAGTAATCGTTTGTAAATGAACATACTGGGAATGTCACCAAGAAGAGCAATGAATGGTTGCCACAGGCCACGAGAATTTTCAGTTCTAGTTTGAATTGCTCGTAGCTTTGAGGCTGCAACCATCTTCATGGCCTTGGTGATCTTCTGAATATTCTTCACACTCTTCATCCTGTTCCTTACTGCATAGAGTAAAAAAAACAAAGGATCAGGTATTTCAACATATAGGACTGACCGATTTTCAGCTCATTGAAATGAGACCTCAACAAGAAAGCATCAAAAGATGAATTCATGAGATATCAAGAGAAGATGACTCTTACCCACTTGAGTCGAAATAGAACGAGCCCCAAAAGGAACCTCTTCCCTGCCAACCCAATACAGTTCAATAAGCTTCGCAACTCAAGAAAAAGCTCTATCTAATTATCAGCCACACAAGAACCGTCATCAAGAGAGAGACCATTGTACAGTCTTTCCTTTGCAAAGACAGATTAAGCAAGAACCAATGTAGTTTCCAGTTCAGGTACACCTCAAAAGCAAAAACTAGTCCTTTGGATTGCGAGATGTAATGTTGCGTATATCTCAGACGCTATTTAACAGAAGTAAGATAATGCAGTATGATTGGAGGCATTTTCTAGGCATGGTTATCTGCTAATACTAAACATCGAAATGGCTGAGGCTTGGCATCATATAATAATTGGGAAGAAACTCTGGGAAACGCTAACAAATTCGACCATTTCATATTTGACCAGGAAGAAACAGACAGCATTATACCCCCCAAAAATGAAAACAAAATTCCTCAATCTTTCGGCACACAAATTTTACACCATATCTGGTAAAGCAACTCGCTAATAAGGACCAGAAGAGGAACACTCGAAGCTAGTATCTTGAATCAAGGCTCAGCTCCACATAAAGCGATCAAGACCTCGAGACAATAGCCATTTCCCACGCCGGTCGCAACGCAAAATCAAATCGCTTCGAGCACACAAACCCCGACAGAACCGGATAAAAAACACGCGCGAAACACCAAAACAGCTCGAGAATGCGGGTATTAGAGATGGAGGAGGGAGCGAGCGCTTTACTCGGGCAACAGGGAGGACCGGGCGGCGGCGATCGGGCGGGGAGAGAGAAGAGGGGCGAATCGCCTCCCTTCGCGTCGGAGAGCAGCCATCGCCATTGTCGATCTTCGATTCGGGGGGTTGGGGAGATTCGAAAACCCTAGAAAGCTTGTTCTGCTGCGGATGGATCCGAGCGGAGCTGAAGTTTTGCTCCTATTTCGTTGCTTCGTCTGTAGAGAGGGAGCTTTGCTTGTGAGAGACTGGGCTTGGTCTTTGTCGCGGCTTGGCTCAGTTGAAAAGACAGTGCGACGCCGTTTCAGCTCCACAAGGGGTCATGAAAAAGTAGATAGGCAAAATTGAAGTGTTAATTTTAGTGATAAGTGCGCAGAAAATTCTAAAATTTATCATGAGAATATAATCAAGTTTAAAAATTTTATAAATATAATTAAATCATAAAAATTATTAAAAATTATAATTGAATCCTAAAACTTATCGAATTAGTACAACAAGTCATTTCGTTAATTAAATATTTTAAAATTTTTAGGATTCAATTGCAAATTTTAAAATTTGGTTGCATTTTCATGATGAGTTGAAGGATTTGATTGTACTTTTTGAAAATTTTAAAATTTAATGGTACTTTCGTAATAATTTTAGGACTTTCAATGCAATTATCCTAATTTTCAATTGGTGAGAATCTTGAGTGCAAAAATAGAATTGTTAAAAAGTTGTTTGATGATGATTAAAAATTGACGGCTGAATGTTGACACCTAAATTTTGACTTTTTAAAATTCATTCAAGTACATAAAAAATGAAAATTTGTTCTCACCAAAAATTAATTTTTTCATGCATTGCATATTTAATTTTTTTGTCGGTCATGCATTTTATTATGGCTAACGACGGAGGATTTGAACTTAAATTGACAAACGATTGGATTGAGTGTGAGGGAGATATGCCGAAAGGCTTATGAAGTTTTGAACTTAAAAGAAATTTTTCCATAGGGACTGAATTGCAAATACATAAAACTTCAGGGACTGAATTACAAATACATAAAACTTCAGGGGCTGAATTGCAAATACATAAAATTTTAGGGATAGTGGAGAAATTAGAAAGGAAGATGGAGAAGGGGAGATATAGAAGGGAAGATGGAGAAATTAGAAAGGAAGATGGAGAAGGGGAGAGATAGAAGGGAAGATGGAGAAATTAGAAGGAAAGATGGAGAATGGAAGATGGTAAAATTAGAAGGGAAGATGAAGAATTAGAATGGGAGATGGAAAGATTAGAATGGAAGATGGTGAATTAGAAGGGAAGATGGAGATAAAGAATGGAAGATGGTGAATTAGAAGGGAAGATGGACATAAAGAAAGGAAGATGGTGGAATTAGAAGGGAAGATGAAGTTAGTGGAAAAATTAGAATGATAGATGAAGATAGAGAAAGGAAGATGGGGGAGTAGGCTATAAAAGGAGGAAGAATGAGAGCCTTGAAGGGGGAACTTTTGGAGAGATTAGAGAGAAATTAAGAAGATTTTAGAGATTGAAAAAAAATTTGGAGAGATTTCAAGAGAAAAAATTTTGAGAGAGAAAAATTCGCAGCCGTGGAACAAGCTTTGGCGACGCGACGGATTCATCTCCAACGAGGTCTAGGCGCATCAGCATATGCAATTATCTGGTAACTCAATTTTTCATGTTTAGATGACGAAATCTCAAAAACAAATATACTGAACATTCGTAGATGACTTCGAGATCTTCGATTTGATATACTATGGCGTGAAAATGGACGTCGTTTGCTGTTATCGCGACCCTCTAAAAAAATTTATCTTCAAAAGGGGTTAATGGATTTTTAGGTTAATTAGATTTGACTAACCTAACGCGGACCCTCCTAAGCCCTACCGAATCGCAACTTTGGTTTTTGTTTAAATGATTTTGAAATTTGGAGTCGCCACTAATCGTTCTTGGTAGGTCGATTAGAAACCTAAATAAATAGCGGGAGAACTAATTTATTCCTGCGAACCAGAGATTATGAGCTCGGGGACTTGGTTACACTAGTTAATTAAAACTAATGCCCTTTCGGTACCTTAATTTCATGGATATCCTAATTCGGCAACTCAGGCTTGGTTTATTACTAAGGCTCTAGTAGGGTATTCTCTTTTGTATTTTTACTTTTTAAATAGGATGCATGGATGGTATATATTTTTATTTGTTATATTTTTTTAAGTGTTAAAGATTCCCTGAAGCCGAAAGAGGGAGTGTGTTAACGACTTCTGTGCAGTATTACGACCTACTCATCTTTTGGGTTTGATGATTCAAAAATTAAAAATTATAGAAAGTACATGACAGTGAATAAACACCTCCAATGGGAGGCCTAGCATTGGCTTGGCTCTTCCCTTTGGGATTTAAGGTACAGGTATTTAAGTTGCAAGTATTTAAACTACTGTAAGTAAAAACCTCTAATGGGAGGCTAAGCATTGGCTTGGCTCTTCCCTTTGGGATTTAAGGTACAGGTATTTAAGTTGCAGGTATTTTACTACTGTAAGTAAAAATCTCCAATGGGAGGCTAAGCATTGGCTTGGCTCTTTCCTTTGGGATTTAAGGTACATGTATTTAAGTTGCAGGTATTTAACTACTGTAAGTAAAAACCTCCAATGGGAGGCTAAGCATTGGCTTGGCTCTTCCCTTTGGGATTTAAGGTACAGGTATTTAAGTTGCAGGTATTTAACTACTGTAAGTAAAAACCTCCAATGGGAGGCTAAGCATTGGCTTGGCTCTTCCCTTTGGGATTTAAGGTACATGTATTTAAGTTGCAGGTATTTAACTACTGTAAGTAAAAACCTCTAATGGGAGGCTAAGCATTGGCTTGGCTCTTCCCTTTGGGATTTAAGGTACATGTATTTAAGTTGCAGGTATTTAACTACTGTAAGTAAAAACCTCCAATGGGAGGCTAAGCATTGGCTTGGCTCTTCCCTTTGGGATTTATGGTGCAGGTATTTAAATTGCGGATGGATTTTGTCCTCTCCATTCTGGGGTATGAATTCTTTAAAATAAAATACAACGAATTGATTCAACAATTTGAAATTTGTGCGCGCTTGAGGACTCCTCCAAGCCGATTTTGTGCTTCCATAGGGTTGACCATTGATATAGAGCTGCGGCTTCCTGACATAAAATAGAGTGAAGTGTCAGTATACAAAATATGTGCTAATCTGCACCTAAAACCAGAAGAGTGGAAAGAGTACTTATCTCCCATTTTTTTGGGAGGGATTTCTATAATTGATTTTCGCTCTCTATGTTCCCAATATAGAGAGTTTCTTTTGAATTAAGAGGGACTTTTAGTCACATATCAGTTGAGAAATCGGTGGACAGCTTAGGAGCTTGTCTGGGTCGATTTTTGCATCTCTACGAGATTTTTGCTGTTGACGTAGAGATATTCTTCTCCTGACATAAAATATGAAAAAAAAGGAGATGGAGAAAGCGTATACAATTTGTGCTAATTTGCGAGTAAAACCATAAATAAATGAATAAATAAAAACACTTAGCTCGAATTTGCTTGCTCGTTGACGAGGATGAACTCTTGATTTATATTGATCGATGAAGGAATTTGTGATGATAATCCCTAGTTTTAAACTCCCATCATCTTCAAAATTCTCTCTCTTTTGGTATTTTCTTTCTCTCAATTTTTTCTTTAATCTCCCAAAACTCTCTTAAACATCCAAAATTTTCTCTCTAAAAAATTCCTTCAAACACTTCAAATTTTCTCTCAAAAAAAAAAAATCTCTCCTCTCAAGCTCACTTCTTCCTCCTTTTATAACCTACTCATCTATCTCCCATTCTAATTTTTCCACTAACTCTATCTCCCATTCTAATTTCTCCACTAACTCTTCTTCATCTTCCATTCTCCATCTCTATCTCACATTCTAATCTCTCCACTAACTCTTCTTCATCTTCATCTTCCCTTCTCCATATTTATCTCCCATTCTAATTTCTCCACTAACTCTTCTTCATCTCCATCTTCCCTTCTCTATTCTTATCTTCCATTCTAATTTCTCTACTAACTCTTCTTCATCTCCATCTTCCCTTCTCTATTCTTATCTTATTTTCTCCATCCATTCTTCTCCAACTTCTCTTCTTCATCTCCTATTCTCCATCTTCCCTTCTCTATTCTAATTTATCCACTAACTCTTCTTTTTGTTATTTGTAAAATAATCCTTCAAGAGTTAGGTATTTGCACTCTAGTCCTTGAATTTTAAGTATTTACAATTCAGTCCCTAAAAAAATATATTTCTTTAAGTCCAAATCTCCTCACAATTTTTGACACACCAAAATTTACCACATGTCAAATTTAAGCTCATTTCTTGCCGTTGAAAATAATGCAGAATTTAATTAAAGCCCTTTTGCAAAATTGAGTTATTCTAGGTATAATTGGGCCAAGATGAAAATTTAAAATATTAGAAGACAATGTCACAACTCATAAAAAGTGAAAATTAAAAATAAGTTGACTCAAATTAAAATTTTTTAGGCCCGATTCGAGATTATACTCGTGAAGGAACACGTGACTCGAATTGGATTTTTCTGAATTTGCGATGGCCAATATGAAAATAGATTTAAAATAAAAATATTAACTATATTTGTGTATTTTTTTGGCCTCAAATGTTATTTTTCCAAAATTTTCAAGTATTTTTGTATTTTTTTTAAAAAAAAACATTAAAAAATATATATAATATGAAAATTTATTTTTTGTTCAAAAATGGTTGCCTAGGCTTGGCCAAGGCTTCCAAAGTTGATTTTGCAATTTTCTCATTTTTCTTTATTTTTCATGAATTTTCGAAAATAAAAATACTAAAAAATACTAAAAATATGAAAAATCATTTTTTGGTCAAAATTAGTTCTCTAGGCTTGGCTAAGGTCCCCAAAGTTGATTTTTCAATTTTATGAATTTTTATGGATTTTTTATTACTTTAGCAATAGAAAAAATGATTAAAAATCAGGTGTCAACAGCTGCCCCTCTTTGAAAGGAAGCTCGGTAGAGGTTCATTTCAAAGACGAGATGACACCTGAATTCTAATCGACTCAATACAAGGAAATAAAAAGAGTCGTGACATAAATGTTCCACTGAAAATGAAATGAGAACCTAAGGATTCGTTATATAAAAAAAAAACTTTAGGGTGGTTGAACCTGAACCCGTATGGTGGATCAACCCATGGTAGATTCCTAATAAAAGGATTCTACTGATTAAAAATTGAATTAAAATTTGACCCGTATGGTGGGTCATACCATTTGACTCGTATGGTGGGTCGTACCATGGTAGATTCCTAATAAAAGGATTCTACTGATTAAATTTTGATTGAGATTTGACCCGTATGGTAGGTCACCCCATGGAGATACCTGTAAGAAGGACTTGGTGCCTGTAGAAAGGACTTGGTGCCTGTAAAAAGGACTTGTGCCTGTAAGAAGGACTTGATTTGCCTGTAAAAAGGACTTAATTTGCCTATAAGAAGGACTTGATTTGCCTGTAAGAAGGACTTACTTTGCCTGTAAGAAGGACTTTGTGCCTGTAAGAAGGACTTGCTTTGCCTGTAAGAAGGACTTTGTTTGCCTGTAAGAAGGACTTTATGCCTGTAAGAAGGACTTGATTTGCCTGTAAGAAGGACTTTGTGCCTGTAAGAAGGACTTGATTTGCTTGTAAGAAGGACTTTGTGCCTGTAAGAAGGACTTTGTGCCTGTAAGAAGGACTTTGTGCCTGTAAAAAGGACTTGATTTGCCTGTAAGAAGGACTTTGTGCCTGTAAGAAGGACTTGGTTTACCTGTAAGAAGGACTTAGTTTGCCTGTAAGAATGACTTGATTTGCCTGTAAGAAGGACTTTGTGCTTGTAAGAAGGACTTGATTTGCCTGTAAGAAGGTCTTTATGCCTGTAAGAAGGACTTGATTTGCCTGTAAGAAGGACTTTGTGCCTGTAAGAAGGACTTTATGCTTGTAAGGAAGACATATTTGCTTCTTCGCTTTAGAGCTTGCGATCAATTTGCTCCATTTTTCACCAGAATAGATCTTGTCAGATGATCACAATTTTCTTTTGGATTTGTCTACTCCAACATGTTAAATGTTAATATAAATATTTCCTGTGAAAAGAAAAGGAGACATGTCAGCCAGTATTAAAAGGGATAAATTGGAAACGATATTGATTTACCCTTCATCTTGAATGTCTTGCACGAGTGTTTTACCAGTTTCGCTGGATTGAATTTTCCTCGACTTTTATTGGGCGCCTCACCATTATGGCAAGACTATGGTAAAATACTGACTTTGATATTACTCGTCGAGTATTCCTGTTTGTAAAAAAGAAATGCACAAAAAGTTGTTTCATTTATTTATAATACATACAACATTCCCCACCCTTGGGGATCGAACTCGGAATATTTCGGATCTACTGTCATCCCCCATACCATTCGGTCCATTGGACCGTAGGTGTCCATGGGGCTATCCTTCCAAAGGTTAATCCTTGGGGATAGAGCAGCCCTGTTGTATCACCTTGGGCCATGTTACGGTATTTCTCGAGGTAATTTGCAATCCCTGTTAAAAATGGAATAAGACAATTCAAGACTTGAGATAATTATGTGCAAATTAGAACGATACAGAATTACCCATTTCTGATATTGTTCGCGTCTTTCGCTTGTACTTTCCTTTGTCCGAAACTGTCCATCCCGTGGTAATGCCCATGAGTTGATTTGTCCCCAAATTTTGTTCAACTTGTATTCGGATATGATTGCGTTCTCGGGTCGATTTGCAATTTCCTGAGAATAGAAGGGATTAAATTTAAAACCTAAGTAATTCGAGGGTAACTTGAAACGACACGGATTTACCCTTCAGATTTACGCGGATTTCTTCTCGATATTAATTTTTTCGAGTTTGGTGCGGTTAACGGCTCCGAGCATTTAATAGGGGGAAAGGGAAATGATTACTTCTAGCTTGTGCATTAATTTTGGACGTCGATAAAAGTCGAGAACGTGGAATGAAACTAAGCAGATGTATTCGTCCAGGTTTGATCTTTTTCCCTTTGCAAGCTCTTGAATGATCAGCTAGCGTTGTTCCGGATCAGGTACGCGTCGGCCGTGTTGCAGGTCCCATGATCACTAGTTTTGAAATACAGGATCCGTATGCACATTAAAGCCCTGGTGCTTCATCAGCATCAAACTGCCTGATCATGGCGGCGAGTTCGTCGCCAATGCCACTTGCCTGGTGATGATACCTCACCTCCTCCTCAGAAGGCATCAATGCTGGTCCCATAGTCTCGGTCTTTTCGTACATTGCTCCAACAGAACTTGATCCTGCTATGAACTGATCTAACTCACCTCTTAAACGTGCATTTTCGATCCTCAGATAATGCATTTCATCGAGGGTGAGGAGAGTATTGCAGTTGGGGCAGGTGGCGGAGTCAAAAGCCTCTTTATATATCTTGTTCTCCGCTCGGAGGTTTTCATTTTCAACTCTTAGAAACTCGGCTTCGTTGTGCTCATGACGAGTCTTCATTCGGGTTCGTCTATTTTGAAACCAGAACTTGATTTGCGAAGGTTCAAGTCCTAGCTCTTGACTCAGTTTCATTTTCTGTTTGCCGTCTGGCATAGGGCACGTTCTAAAGAAATCTTCAAGCTTTCGTACTTGCTCCTCAGTATGGCGACGGTAACGCTTCTTTTGACCTTTACCGTTGTTGTCCTTGTCCTTACCGGGCTCTTGGACGTCGTCGGTGGAAGGGCCAGGCTCCATAGGCTCGATCCCAAACATGGCTTCGAACTCTTCCTCTCCCATATTCAGCAAGTAACGATAACTTTCAAGTGTGTTGGGTTGAGACATCTTCGATTTGGTTAACGATTTCTCAAAGTTTGATATCTCTTCTTGTATTTTCACTCTCTGGATTTTCCTGGGAGACTGTGTATGCTTTAAGAGTCTCTCTTTCGAGCACGAATGAGAATTATCAAGAAGATACCTCCTTTAAAATTAGACGTGGGTTTAACAACTGTATTGCCTCTCTCGAGTGTTCTGGCTTTCTCGATTTTCTTTTCATCGTATCTCTCGCCCAGCTCGTCTCCTTCCATCTTTCCGTGGAAGAGGGCCCCTTGTTGCTGTCTCCACCATCAATTTGCTGGCGAGTTCTTCAATAAAGACGAGTCGTATCTCTTTTCTGCCGAAAATGTCTTTGTCTCCCACTCAGCTTATTTTTTATCCTTTCTTTTTCAAAGTAGTGGCGTCCCGTCCAGCTTTTCCGTAGAGACGTCGGATTTGCTTGGCTCGAGATTGGAGACGAGTAACGGAGGTGATAATGATAGGGAATGGTAGACAAGAAAATCTGGCCAGTAGAGACTTCCCCTGCAAAAATGAAAGAGAATGTGACAGTATATGTTCTTCATATTCTAGAAAAATTGGAACGATACTGTTTTACCCTTGTGTGTACTTCCATTGAATTTGAATTGAGGAAGTTCCTTCATTTGGACTAGATTGAATTGTATGTCCCGAGTTGCCCTTCACTTTGAGCTTGCCACATAAGTGCTTTGATTAGTTGGGCCTTGTTTTCTTTCGGGTTGCCTTGGACCATCATCATTTTCCATGCCATCGGGTCCATAGACCGGAGGGCTCCTTTAATTTGAAGGTTACCTTCAAGGCGAATGAGTCCTATCGCATTCCATTGGGTCATTTCATTTTACGACACTCTTGAGGCACTTTGCAATCCCCTGGGTGAGAATGGAACAAATCCAATTTAGCATTTTGCAACGATTGAGGGTAAATTAGAACGACACACAGTTACCCGTTTTCGAGCTCGCCTGGGCTTTTCACTTGAAATTTCCTTACGTGAGGCCATTCAACATTTCTCATTATGGCAGTCAGCGACATTGCCACAAATTGATCCGCCCTGAGTCTAGCATAAAAAGGGATTCGCGTATTCGATGGGATAAAAAAACAAATTACCCCCTTACCCCTGAATTAAATCTAGACACCTAGAAAGCTGGAAATATCATACGCAGGGGAATTAAGCATGAAATGAAAGGTGCACTTATTCAAGGTCAGTTCTGCCTCTCCTGTGGCTCTTCGATAATCAGCTAGTCTCGTGTTGGTTCGGGTGTGGATGACCGATGTTTGAGAGTCCCTACTCACTGGCTCCTGATCGCGGCTTCAGACGTCTGTCAACCCTAAACTGGTTAACCAGGGCAGTAAGCTCATCATCTGGGTAATCTCTTGAACCTTCCAGCAACTGATACTCGAATTAGGCATTGTTGTTGGCAAATGCTGGCGATAGATTTCTCATTCTGTCCTTGCCATGAGCAATTTGACTTCTCGTGCTGGAGCCTTCATCATTACTCGAGAAAGTGTGGGGATCACCAGCTGTCCTGCTGCTAAAAACTCCTTCCATTCGAGGATTAGAGAAGTAGAAGTGCTCAGGATAACTTCTTGTCTGATTCTCTGGCTGCGCAGGCGCGCTGATCATGGGATGAATTCTAGCCACAGGTTAGTGCTCAGACCAAGGAATCTGAATACACTGCCCCTGCGGTCTATACTCTCGAAGAGCATTAGGGTGATTCTGGAGGATACTTTGATTAATGCATGGGGGATTGATGGCACGACTACTGGTTTGGTTGATGATGGGAAGTGGCTCGCCCCATGCTAACATGCGGAATTATGGTGGCGAGGAGACTTGACGTTCAGGCTTGGATCAGTCCCGCCTTGGTTTTCTTGATTCTGAGCTGCATTGTGTTCTTTAACCCTTTTCTGTACTTCTGAAGATGACTCGAAACATTTCCTTTAGTGAGTCCCTCTACCTTCATAATTTCCAGTATATGTTGCGGCCGTGCCGAATCGATTCCTAGCTGCTGAACTGCATTAACAAACATACGATGCAGCTCGGGAGACCAACTCATCTTCTTTTTCCAGTTGCTTGGAACAATATTGAAGGTTTGATGATTGTTCTCTTGGTCGTGCAATTGCTTCCTCACCACGTGCTGCCATATGTTTTGAAGCATCTGAACCCTAACTGGTTTCGTTACGACGTCTTGGGCCCCATGTAAGACAGCTTTCATTATGGCTTGCTGATCATTGCTTGCCGATATTACGACGACTGGCATGTTTAATTCAGAATTGATGAATTTCAAGAGAGTGAAAAAATCCATGTCAATCCCTACCATGGCGGTGAGGATGATATCAAACTGGTCACTACTCCTCCTTAATACTTCTAAGGCCTCTGTCGCTTTTGCTTGAGCTAAAACCTTATACCGGCATTTTCTCAATACAGTAACAAGGATTGACAGAGAGACTGGATTACCGTCAATGGCCATGACCAGTAGACTCTCAGGGTAAGGAACTTCATCAGCTTCGACCAGGGTTGAACATGCGCCCGTTTCCCTAATGCTCGACATATTTCTGGATCTAGGACTGCCGACTCGAGACCGCCTCAGGATGTCTTCTTGGACTTGAGGGATCACGGGATCGTCGATGGCTTCTCGTAACAGGCTTTGAAAGCCGATGCTTTGATGGTGAAGGTTTTGAATTCCTCTCCCACGAGAACTCCTTCCTCTCTATCTTTCTCCTGCGAGTTCTTGCAGATAAACTCCCACTCTCACTATCAATATCAAATGAGGACAAGTTCTCTCTCTGGCAATAGCAACGACTTCCCTCTTCACGGGTAGCGCTATTAGATTTTTCGAGGGAGAAAATCTAACATTCAGCTTTTGATCAAATGAGAAATCCTTGTTTCTCGCTCAGTTTGTCTTCTTCTTTCTTTTCGTGATAGAGGGCCCCTGTCAAGATCTCCACCGTCGATTTACTGGCGGGTCCTCCAATGAAGACAAGTCGTATCTCCTTTTCGCTAACGTTTGTCGTGTCTTCCACTCAGCTCATCTTTCCGTCTTCTTTTTCAAAGTGGCGGTGTCTCGTCAAACTTTCTGCGGAAATTTCGGGCTCGCTTGGCTTAAGGTCGCCATCTGATGAGAATTTGAGCCAACGAGGGTGGTGCCAATAGAGAATGGTAGATAAGAGAAATCTTGACTGGTTGATACCGTCACTATGAAATCAATATTTACTTCAAAGCAGATTACCATCTTTGCATTCCGCTAATCTGCCTCACCTCTCTCCCCCTTTCTTTCGTATTCTACTTTCAAAAATGGCCAATTCTCCTAACCATACCTTATCCGCCGAAGTCCTGGCTGGGTGGGAGAGACTCTACAATCTTCTTGGTAGAGGTTACGCTCATATAGCCAAAAACTCTACCGTTGAGGCTGAAATCCTCGGTTTATTCAGGACCGTGGACGCTGCTTCTGTTGAGAGTACCCAACTAGGGAAGGAGTACCGGAACTTCTCGACCCTTTTCATCAATTTTCTGGCTGCCTATAACCGCGCTTATGAGACGGTCCTTGTGACTGCCGTCGTGAAAGCTCGTTACCAAGACCGGCACGAGCGTCTGGAAACAGTCACATTTGTGGCTGATAATCACAAGAAGGCCCTCAAGTTTGCCAACGATCAGCTTTCGTGGCTGGTTCGTGAGAGGGGAAAGTTGGTGGACTGTCTGGCCTTGGTCCGAACTTACTCCGAACAGGAGCCGGGCAATATTGTGATGAGGTGCAAATGCGGTTGGCTGCAGGAGAGACTTGATGACATTACGGCAGACATTGCTTTCGAGAGGGCAGCAATTTCGGACCTGGAGTTTGCTGTCGAGCATTATGAGGCCAGTATGGCCCAGGTTAAGGAGAAGCGCGATCGCCTCTTCTTTAGGCTCGCGGAGCTTAATCCTGAGAGCGCTCGATGCACCCAGAGCATCAACTGTTTGGAGAGTCAGTTGAGCTCTTTCGTAATGGTTATTAGGGTCCAATTTGGCTTTACCTTTCCTCCCCAGTGAGCTATTGTAAAACCTGTTAATGTATGGAATAAAAGGAATGTTTCGCATGTCTATACTTTTGTTTTCCTGTCATCTCTTCTCCTGGGGAACGATTTACGGTGCTGAAGATATTGAGGCTTAATCTTCTTCATGATGCTCTCGCGGGTTGTGGTAGACGATGATAGCAAGAACATTAGAGAGGCATTCAGTGTGGTTTTCCACCAGCCGCTTAGAGACCCGCGTTCAATCATGTAAATTAATAAAGCTGCCACCACTCGATTAGTGTGCCAATAAATTCGGCCATTTGTTGCGTGCTCCACTTCAACCGTGTTTTGTTGCTTTCGGCGTCCACTCGTATGTATCGGGCACCTGTAACATCGGGGGAGTGTCCGTGGGCCACGTTCATTAATAGAACCTTGGTCCTCTAAAACCCTCCGCGTGTTTCGAATCCGATGCAATTTTAAGACCGGTCTCTGGTTGATTTAATCAGGTTAAGGTACTTATTTCATGGTTTCTGATTATATAATCCATATTGTCTTTCAAAAGACGCGGGATCCTCTGCAATACATTAAATATGCCCCCGTGTTTAATCAGTATAAATCCACCGTCATATCAGAATACACTGCCCATACAAGTTTACGGATTGACACAACTTTGTCTGTCAAAGATGGACAGTGTTCGTTTGCCCCCCAGAATTAACGGTTGAAGCCTCGATGTTTTTCGTCTTTTGGTATTTCTGAAGATGATTCTTGATATATTATTGAACTTAATTTTTACACCCGTCTGGGGTATCTAGGATCTCCCTGCAAAAGAAAAGGATATAATTAGTATGCGACACAAGGAATGTCGGTCCATGACTTCTATATTAGTCCAATTTGATTTTTTCTATTTTATAGAGAAATCAGAAAAAAAAATTCATTAGGAAGAAATGGGTTAATTTCTGATACAGAATTTTTTTTGCAGATTTATTACTCTTTTTTTATTATTTTTTTAAGGAATGTGACAAAATCTCTTGACGTTTACTAAAATTTTTGAAGGAATTTCCTTTTTATCAAAATAAATTTTCAGAGGTAAATTTGTTAGGAAAATTTTATTTTTATTGAAGCAGGAAAGACATGACAGAAATCCTTTATTGGTTAACAAAATTCCCCCGAGACATTAGTTTAATTTTATTTAGAGAAAATTTTCTTAGAAAAACATGAGCGAATTTCTCGAAAAGAATTTTTGTTGCAAGTTTTTATAATTTAAAAGAATGTGATAAAATCACTTGATGTTTACCAAAGTTTTTTTTTTGAGGGAATTTTTCTTTTTATCGAAATAAATTTTCAGAGGAAAACTTGTCAGGAAAATTTCATTTTTATTGAAGCAAGAAAGACATGACAAAAATGTCTTATTGGTCAATACAATTCCCCCGAGACATTAGTATAATTTTATTTAGAGAAAATTTTCTTAGAAAAACATGAGCGAATTTCTCGAGAAGAATTTTCTTGCAAGTTTTTATAATTTGAAAAATGTGATAAAATCACTTGATGTCTACTAGGGTTTTTTTTGAAGGAATTTTTCTTTTTATTGAAATAAATTTTCAGAGGAAAAATTTTTTCAGGAAAATTTCATTTTTATTGAAGCAATAAAAACATGACAAAAATCCCTTATTGGTTAATAAAATTCCCATGAAGGGATTTTTTCACATCATTTTTTTCAAAAAAAAATTTTTTTAAATGAAATGAGGGACAAATTTAATTTTTATTTTCTTTTAAAAAGAATGGTCGTAATATCAAGCTCAAAAACTGACTAACACCTAGCATGGACCGACCGAAAATATATACAAGATAAAATTAGAGAACTTACTTTTACCTTGGAGAAATGCAAATCACATAGTCATTGTTGACACCTGATTTTTAATCATTTTTTCTATTGCTAAAGTAATAAAAAATCCATAAAAATTCATAAAATTGAAAAATCAACTTTGGGGACCTTAGCCAAGCCTAGGGAACCAATTTTGAACAAAAAATAAAATTTCATATTATATATATATTTTTATTTTTTTTTAAAAAAAAATACAAAAATACTTGAAAATTTTGGAAAAATAACATTTGAGGCCAAAAAAATACACAAAGATAGTTAATATTTTTATTTTAAATCTATTTTCATATTGGCCATCGCAAATTCAGAAAAATTCAATTCGAGTCACGTGTTCCTTCACGAGTATAATCTTGAATCGGGCCTAAAAAAATTTAATTTGAGTCAACTTATTTTTAATTTTCACTTTTTATGAGTTGTGACATTGTCTTCTAATATTTTAAATTTTCATCTTGGCCCAATTATACCCAGAATGACTTAATTTTGCAAAAGGGTTTTAATTAAATTCTGCATTATTTTCAACGGAAAGAAATGAGCTTAAATTTGACATGTGGTGAATTTTGGTGTGTCAAAAATTGTGAGGAGATTTGGACTTAAAGAAATATATTTTTTCATGGACTGAATTGTAAATACTTAAAATTCAAGGACTAGAGTGCAAATACTTAACTCTTGAAGGATTATTTTACAAATAACAAAAAGAAGAGTTAGTGGATAAATTAGAATAGAGAAAGGAAGATGGAGAAGAGGAGATGAAGAAGAGAAGTTGGAGAAGAATAGATGGAGAAAATAAGATAAGAATAGAGAAGGGAAGATAGAGATGAAGAAGAGTTAGTAGAGAAATTAGAATGGAAGATAAGAATAGAGAAGGGAAGATGGAGATGAAGAAGAGTTAGTGGAGAAATTAGAATGGGAGATAAATATGGAGAAGGGAAGATGAAGATGAAGAAGAGTTAGTGGAGAGATTAGAATGTGAGATAGAGATAGAGAATGGAAGATGAAAATGAAGAAGAGTTAGTGGAGAAATTAGAATGGGAGATAGAGTTAGTGGAAAAATTAGAATGGGAGATAGATGAGTAGATTATAAAAGGAGGATGAAGTGAGCTTGAGAGGGGATTCTTGGGAGAGAAAATTGGAAGTGTTTGGGAGAATTTTTTGGAGAGGAAATTTTGGATGTTTGAGAGAGTTTTGGGAGATTGAAGAAAAATTCGAGAAAAAGAAAATACCAAAAGAGAGAGAATTTTGAAGATGATGGGAGTTTAAAGCTAGGGGTTATCATCACAAATTCCTTCATCGATCAATATAAATCAAGAGTTCATCCTCGTTAACGAGCAAGCAAATTCGAGCTAAGTGTTTTTATTTATTCATTTATTTATGATTTTACTCGCAAATTAGCACAAATTGTATACACTTTCTCCATCTCTTTTTTTCCCCATATTTTATGTCAGGAGAAGGATATCTCTACGTCAACAGCAAAAATCTCGTAGAGATGCAAAAATCGGCCTAGACAAGCTCCTAAGCTGTCCACCGATTTCTCAACTGATCTGTGACTAAAAGTCCCTCTTAATTCAAAAGAAACTCTCTATATTGGGAACATAGAGAGCGAAAATCAATTATAGAAATCCCTCCCAAAAAATGGGAGATAAGTACTCTTTCCACTCTTCTGGTTTTAGGTGCAGATTAGCACATATTTTGTATACTGACATTTCACTCTATTTTATGTCAGGAAGCCGCAGCTTTATATCAATGGTCAACCCTATGGAAGCACAAAATCGGCTTGGAGGAGTCCTCAAGCGCGCACAAATTTCAAATTGTTGAATCAATTCGTTGTATTTTATTTTAAAATATTCATACCCCAGAATGGAGAGGACAAAGTCCATCCGCAATTTAAATACATGCACCATAAATCCCAAAGGGAAGAGCCAAGCCAATGCTTAGCCTCCCATTGGAGGTTTTTACTTACAGTAGTTAAATACCTGCAACTTAAATACCTGTACCTTAAATCCCAAAGGGAAGAGCCAAGCCAATGCTTAGCCTCCCATTGGAGGTTTTTACTTACAGTAGTTAAATACCTGCAACTTAAATACCTATACCTTAAATCCCAAAGGGAAGAGCCAAGCCAATGCTTAGCCTCCCATTGGAGGTTTTTACTTACAGTAGTTAAATACTTGCAACTTAAATACATGTACCTTAAATCCCAAAGGGAAGAGCCAAGCCAATGCTTAGCCTCCCATTGGAGGTTTTTACTTACAGTAGTTAAATACCTGCAACTTAAATACATGTACCTTAAATCCCAAAGGGAAGAGCCAAGCCAATGCTTAGCCTCCCATTGGAGGTTTTTACTTACAGTAGTTTAAATACTTGCAACTTAAATACATGTACCTTAAATCCCAAAGGGAAGAGCCAAGCCAATGCTAGGCCTCCCATTGGAGGTGTTTATTCACTGTCATGTACTTCCTATAATTTAATTTTTGAATCATCAGACCCAAAAGATAAGTAGGTTGTAATACTGCACAGAAGTCGTTAACACACTCCTTCTTTCGGCTTCAGGGAATCTTTAACACTTAAAAAAATATAACAAATAAAAATATATACCATCCATGCATCCTATTTAAAAAGTGAAAACACAAAAGAGAATACCCTACTATAGCCTTAGGAATAAACCAAGCCTGAGTTGCCGAATTAGGATATCCATGAAATTAAGGTACCGAAAGGGCATTAGTTTTAATTAACTAGTGTAACCAAGTCCCCGAACTCCTAATCTCTGGTTCGCAGGAATAAATTAGTTCTCCCGCTAATTTATTTAGGTTTCTAATCGACCTACCAAGAACGATTAGTGGCGACTCCAAATTTTAAAATCATTTAAACAAAAACCAAAGTTGCGATTCGGTAGGGCTTGGGAGGGTCCGCGTTAGGTTAGTCAAATCTAATTAACCTAATAATCCGTTAACCCCTTTTAAAATTAAAATTTTTTTTAGAGGGTCGCGACAGTCATGCGCATGACTCAAGTGAGGAGTGGACTCTAGAAAATAAAAGAAGGAGAGACAAGGTATGGACCTAAAAAGGCCCCCACTATCTGAATTGACAAACTTACCATCCGCGCAATCAAATCACAATGGGAAGAATTGTCAATTCAGATAATGAGCAGGATAAAATATGGTCATCCCGAGCGCAATCGACGCAAGAGCTTTGCATATTCGATCCCTATCTATGGTTTTCTAGGAAGAATTTCGCGACTTGGGTTTAGACGCTTGTATGTGCAGGTGTCGTGATCCTCAGAGTATGCAAGACATGCACAACAATTGATATCAAAACAGCGCTTCTAAAAATGTGCGAAATTAAACAAATAAACCCCACACCGAGCCTGCAAAACAAAGGGGTTAGCCAAACACTCCGCCCCTTATAACTCCCATCCTGCAAAAACATATAACACCTATAGAATGAGTCCCAAACAAGATCGTCAGAAGCGAGATATCCATGAAATTTTCATTGGCCTAAGTCCACTAAGACTTTTAAAATTTCGAAAAAATTCAAGTATTCCAATTGGTATCTTTTTTCGAAAATTTAAAAATCCTGTCCCCAGTGGAATCGCCAAGCTGTCGCGACCCTCTAAAAAAATTTATCTTCAAAAGGGGTTAACGGATTTTTAGGTTAATTAGATTTGACTAACCGAACGCGGACCCTCCCAAGCCCTACCGAATCGCAACTTTGGTTTTTGTTTAAATGATTTTGAAATTTGGAGTCGCCACTGTTGACACCTGATTTTTAATCATTTTTTTCTATTGCTAAAGTAATAAAAAATCCATAAAAATTCATAAAATTGAAAAATCAACTTTGGGGACCTTAGCCAAGCCTAGAGAACTAATTTTGACCAAAAAATGATTTTTCATATTTTCAGTATTTTTTAGTATTTTTATTTTCGAAAATTCATGAAAAAAAAGAAAAAATGAGAAAATTGCAAAATCAACTTTGGAAGCCTTGGCCAAGCCTAGGCAACCATTTTTGAACAAAAAATAAATTTTCATATTTTATATATATTTTTTAATGTTTTTTAAAAAATACAAAAATACTTGAAAATTTTGGAAAAATAACATTTGAGGCAAAAAAAATACACAAAGATAGTTGATATTTTTATTTTAAATCTATTTTCATATTGGCCATCGCAAATTCAGAAAAATCCAATTCGAGTCACGTGTTCCTTCACGAGTATAATCTCGAATCGGGCCTAAAAAATTTTAATTTGAGTCAACTTATTTTTAATTTTCACTTTTTATGAGTTGTGACATTATCTTCTAATATTTTAAATTTTCATCTTGGCTCAATTATACCCAAAATGACTCAATTTTGTAAAAGGGCTTTAATTAAATTCTGCATTATTTTCAGCGGAAGAAATGAGCTTAAATTTGACATGTGGTAAATTTTGGTGTGTCAAAAATTGTGAGGAGATTTGGACTTAAAGAAATATATTTTTTCATGGACTGAATTGTAAATACTTAAAATTCAAGAACAATAGTGCAAATACCTAACTCTTAAAGGATTATTTTACAAATAACAAAAAAAGTTAATGGATAAATTAGAATAGAGAAGGGAAGATGGAGAAGAGGAGATGAAGAAGAGAAGTTGGAGAAGAATAGATGGAGAAAATAAGATAAGAATAGAGAAGGGAAGATGGAGATGAAGAAGAGTTAGTAGAGAAATTAGAATGGAAGATAAGTATAGAGAAGGGAAGATGGAGATGAAGAAGAGTTAGTGGAGAAATTAGAATGGGAGATAAATATGGAGAAGGGAAGATGAAGATGAAGAAGAGTTAGTGGAGAGATTAGAATGTGAGATAGAAATGGAGAATGGAAGATGAAAATGAAGAAGAGTTAGTGGAGAAATTAGAATGGGAGATAGAGTTAGTGGAAAAATTAGAATGGGAGATAGATGAGTAGATTATAAAAGGAGGAAGAAGTGAGCTTGAGAGGAGGATTTTTTGGAGAGAAAATTTGAAGTGCTTGAGAGAATTTTTTTGGGAGAAAAAATTTGAAGTGTTTGGGAGAATTTTTTGGAGAGGAAATTTTGGATGTTTGAGAGAGTTTTGGGAGATTGAAGAAAAATTTGAGAAAAAGAAAATACCAAAAGAGAGAGAATTTTGAAGATGATGGGAGTTTAAAGCTAGGGGTTATCATTACAAATTCCTTCATCAATCAATATAAATCAAGAGTTCATCCTCGTCAACGAGCAAGCAAATTCGAGCTAAGTGTTTTTATTTATTCATTTATTTATGATTTTACTCGCAAATTAGCACAAATTGTATACACTTTCTCCATCTCTTTTTTTTCCCCATATTTTATGTCAGGAGAAGGATATCTCTACGTCAACAGCAAAAATCTCGTAGAGATGCAAAAATTGGCTCAGACAAGCTCCTAAGCTGTCCACCGATTTCTCAACTGATCTGTGACTAAAAGTCCCTCTTAATTCAAAAGAAACTCTCTATATTGGGAACATAGAGAGCGAAAATCAATTATAGAAATCCCTCCCAAAAAATGGGAGATAAGTACTCTTTCCACTCTTCTGGTTTTAGGTGCAGATTAGCACATATTTTGTATACTGACACTTCACTCTATTTTATGTCAGGAAGCCGCAGCTCTATATCAATGGTCAACCCTATGGAAGCACAAAATCGGCTTGGAGGAGTCCTCAAGCGCGCACAAATTTCAAATTGTTGAATCAATTCGTTGTATTTCATTTTAAAGAATTCATACCCCAGAATGGAGAGGACAAAGTCCATCCGCAATTTAAATACCTGCACCATAAATCCCAAAGGGAAGAGCCAAGCCAATGCTTAGCCTCCCACTAGAGGTTTTTATTTACAGTAGTTAAATACCTGCAACTTAAATACTTGTACCTTAAATCCCAAAGGGAAGAGCCAAGCCAATGCTTAGCCTCCCATTGGAGGTTTTTACTTACAGTAGTTAAATACCTGCAACTTAAATACCTGTACCTTAAATCCCAAAGGGAAGAGCCAAGCCAATGCTTAGCCTCCCATTGGAGGTTTTTACTTACAGTAGTTAAATACCTGCAACTTAAATACCTGTACCTTAAATCCCAAAGGGAAGAGCCAAGCCAATGCTTAGCCTCCCATTAGAGGTTTTTACTTACAGTAGTTAAATACCTGCAACTTAAATACCTGTACCTTAAATCCCAAAGGGAAGAGCCAAGCCAATGCTTAGCCTCCCATTGGAGGTTTTTACTTACAGTAGTTTAAATACTTGCAACTTAAATACCTGTACCTTAAATCCCAAAGGGAAGAGCCAAGCCAATGCTAGGCCTCCCATTGGAGGTGTTTATTCATTGTCATGTACTTCCTATAATTTAATTTTTGAATCATCAGACCTAAAAGATAAGTAGGTCGTAATACTGCACAGAAGTCGTTAACACACTCCCTCTTTCGGCTTCAGGGAATCTTTAACACTTAAAAAAATATAACAAATAAAAATATATATCATCCATGCATCCTATTTAAAAAGTGAAAATACAAAAGAGAATACCCTACTAGAGCCTTAGGAATAAACCAAGCCTGAGTTGCCGAATTAGGATATCCATGAAATTAAGGTACCGAAAGGGCATTAGTTTTAATTAACTAGTGTAACCAAGTCCCCGAGCTCCTAATCTCTGGTTCGCAGGAATAAATTAGTTATCCCGCTAATTTATTTAGGTTTCTAATCGACCTACCAAGAACGATTAGTGGCGACTCCAAATTTCAAAATCATTTAAACAAAAACCAAAGTTGCGATTCGGTAGGGCTTGGGAGGGTCCGCGTTAGGTTAGTCAAATCTAATTAACCTAATAATCCGTTAACCCCTAGAAATAAATTTTAAATTTTTTTTTAGAGGGTCGCGACAGACTGGCGACTCCGCTGGGGACGGGATTTTTAAATTTTCGAAAAAAGATACCAAATGGAATACTTGAATTTTTTCGAAATTTTAAAAGTTTTAGTGGACTTAGGCCAATGAAAATTTCATGGATATCTCGCTTCTGACGATCTTGTTTGGGACTCATTCTATAGGTGTTATATGTTTTTGCAGGATGGGAGTTATAAGGGGCGGAGTGTTTGGCTAACCCTTTTGTTTTGCAGGCTCGGTGTTGGGTTTATATGTTTAATTTCGCACATTTTTAGAAGCGTTGTTTTGATATCAATTGTTGTGCATGTCTTGCATACTCTGAGGATCACGACACCTGCACACACAAGCGTCTAAACCCAAGTCGCGAAATTCTTCCTAGAAAACCATAGATAGGGATCGAATATGCAAAGCTCTTGCGTCGATTGCGCTCGGGTTGACCATATTTTATCCCGCTCATTATCTGAATTGACAATTCTTCCCATTGTGATTTGATTGCGCGGAGGGTAAGTTTGTCAATTCAGATAGTGGGGGCCTTTTTAGGTCCATACCTTATCTCTCCTTCTTTTATTTTCTAGAGTCCACTCCTCACTTGAGTCATGCGCATGACTATTTGATTTGCATTTCTCCAAGGTAAAAGTAAGTTCTCTAATTTTATCTTGTATTTATTTTCGATTGGTTCATGCTAGGTGTTAGTCAGTTTTTGAGCTTGATATTACGACCATTCTTTTAAAAAAAAATAAAAATTAAATTTGTCCCTCATTTCTTTTAAAAAATTTTTTTTTGAAAAAATGATGTGAAAAAATCCCTTCATGGGAATTTTATTAACCAATAAGGGATTTTTGTCATGTTTTTATTGCTTCAATAAAAATGAAATTTTCCTGAAAAAATTTTCCTCTGAAAATTTATTTCAATAAAAAGAAAATTTCCTTCAAAAAAAAACTCTAGTAGACATCAAGTGATTTTATCACATTTTTCAAATTATAAAAACTTGCAAGAAAATTCTTCTCGAGAAATTCGCTCATGTTTTTCTAAGAAAATTTTCTCCAAATAAAATTAGACTAATGTCTCGGGGGAATTGTATTGACCAATAAGAGATTTTTGTCATGTTTTTCTTGCTTCAATAAAAATGAAATTTTCCTGACAAATTTTCCTCTGAAAATTTATTTCGATAAAAAGAAAAAATGCCTTAAAAAAAAAACTTTGGTAAACATCAAGTGATTTTATCACATTATTTCAAATTATAAAAACTTGCAACAAAAATTCTTTTCGAGAAATTCGCTCATGTTTTTCTAAGAAACTTTTCTCTAAATAAAAATTAGACTAATGTCTCGGGGGAATTTTGTTAAGCAATAAAGGATTTCTGTCATGTCTTTCCCACTTCAATAAAAATAAAATTTTCCTGACAAATTTACCTCTGAAAATTTATTTTGATAAAAAGGAAATTCCTTCAAAATTTTTAGTAAACGTCAAGAGATTTTGTCACATTCCTTTAAAAAAAATAATAAAAAAAAAGAGAGTAATAAATGTGCAAGAAAATTCTGTATCAGAAATCAACCCATTTCTTCCTAAGGAATTTTTTCCTTCTTCTGATTTCTCTATAAAATAGAAAAATCAAATTGGACTAATATAGGAGTCATGGACTGACATTCCTTGTGTCGCATACTAATTATATCATTTTCTTTTGCAGGGAGATCCTAGATACCACAGACGGGTGTAAAAATTAAGTTCAATAATATATCAAGAATCATCTTCAGAAATACCAAAAGACGAAAAACATCGAGGCTTCAACCGTTAATTCAGGGGGCAAACGAGCACTGTCCATCTTTGACAGACAGAGTTGTGTTAATCCGTAAACTTGTATGGGCAGTGTATTCTGATATAACGGTGGATTTATACTGATTAAACACGGGGGCATATTTAATGTATTGCAGAGGATCCCGCGTCTTTTGAAAGATAATATGGATTATATAATCAGGACCCGTGAAACAAGTACCTTAACCTGATTAAATCAACCAAAGACCGGTTTTAAAATTTCCTCGGATTCGAAACACGCGGAGGGTTTTAGAGGACCGAGGTTCTATTAATGAATGTGACCCACAAGTATTTCTCCCAATGCTACAGGCGCCCGACAAGAGCAAGTAGGCACCGAAAGAAACAAAACACGGTTGAAGTGGGGCACGCAACAAATGGCCGAATTTATTGGCATACTAATTAAGTAGTGGCAGCTTTATTAATTTATATGATTGAACGCGGGTCTTTAGGCGGCTGGTGGAAAGCCACACTAATGCCTCTCTAATGTTCTTGATATCATCGTCTACCGCAACCCGCGAGAGCATCATGAAGAA
Organism: Psidium guajava; assembly: GCA_016432845.1. NCBI lineage: Eukaryota > Viridiplantae > Streptophyta > Magnoliopsida > Myrtales > Myrtaceae > Psidium > Psidium guajava. The sequence goes on from CM028228.1 coordinate 40,536,224, forward strand.
GATTAAACCTAGACGTATACGTCTACTTAGTTTCATCGCACGTTCTCGCCTTTTGTCGATGTCCAAAATTAATACACAAGCTAGAAGTAATCATTTCCCTTTCCCCCCTATTAAATGCTCGTAGCCGTTAACCGCACCAAACTTGAAAAGATTAATATCGAGACAAAATCCGTGTAAATTTGAAGGGTAAATCTGTATCATTCCAATTTACCCTTAAATTGCTCCGGTTTTAAATTTGATCACTTCTATTTTCAGGAATTTGCAAAAGCAACTCGAGAATACAGTCGTATCCAAAAACCAAATTTCCTGGTCGGGCTAAATTGGGGGCAAATCAACTCATGGACATTACCACGGGATGAATACAAGCGAAAGATCCGAACAATCTCAGACATGGGTAATTCTGTATCGTTCTAATTTACACATAATCATCTCAAGTTTCGAATTGTTTTATTCCATTATTAACAGGGATTGCAAATTACCTCGAGAAAATACCGTAACATGGCCCAAGGTGATACAACAGGGCTGTGTTATCCCCAAGAATTAACCTTTGAAAGGAAAGCCCTATGGACACCTACGGTCCAATGGACTGAATGGTATGGGGGGATGACAGTAGGTCCGAAATGTCCCGAGTTCGATCCCCAATGGTGGGGAATGTTGTAAGTATTATAAATAAATGAAACAACTTTTTATGCATTTCTTTTTGCAAACAGGAATACTCGACGAGTAATATCAAAGTCAGTATTTTACCATAGTCTTGCCATCATGGTGAGGCGCCCAACAAAAGTCGAGGAAAATTCAATCCAGCAAAACTGGTGAAAGACTCGTGCAAGGCATTCAAGACGAAGGATAAATCAGTATTGTTTCCAATTTATCCCTTTTAATACTGGCTGACATGTCTCCTTTTCTTTTTACAGAAAATATTTATACTAACATTTAACATGTTGAAGGAGACAAATCCCAAAAGAAAATTATGATCATCTGACAAGATCTATTTTGGTGAAAAATGGGGCAAATTAATCACAAGTTCTAAAGCAAAAAAAGCAAATACGTCTTTCTTATCTCGTTTGATTTCAAGAATAATTTCTCTGCTTTTTGCAAGGGCATTCAACCGCTAAACCACGGCGGTCGCTGTTATTAAGCAAACCGAAATGCTCCCTCACCCATATGCTTCATCGCATAGGGGCAAAGTTGAGACGAACCGCCCCTCGACATAAGGAGTAGGCTTCCCAATTTGTTCGGTCCGCCCACATACCAGGGGCAATTCAAATCCGCACATATTTGCACATTATATAAACACACATGATGCTAAAAAATTGTCACATCTGCATTGTGTTTACACAGTTCATGAATTATGCATGACCATTTCGCGTGTTTAATTTACCAACTCCAACTTAGAGTATAAACTGCACAGGAGACATCAAAAGTGCAAAATAGGGCACGACAGGATGAGGAAAGGCAAACTATTTCCACACAAGTCTAACATTTTAATCTACGGATAAACAGCATTTCCCCAGAGTGAGAGAAAGCCCCTTCGGACTAAAATCCCCCATTCAGATTACATTCGAGGCGTTCATATTATAAGAACCTCCTTAAATAGAATTGGTAATGCAAACTTGACAGAATAGTTTTGCATGATCCACATTTTGATTGATTGCATCATGAGTTATCACACAGACTACTTCTAATCAATGCCAACTTAGCTGAACAATTTTGTATGAACCAATGAACGCATTGATGAAAATGCTTGCACATGTTAGCTCTGACATTGCCTGACAGGCAACACATTCCCGGTGTTTGAGTTACCTTCCAAAGTCTTGAAATTCATTCGGCGATTATTGAATGAACAAGCCTGGTTGTCGAGAAGCCACAAAGCATTTCTTCCAAATTCTCAGGTAAGTATATCTTCAACCTGAACCTTTCAAGAGAATGAATTCTGACGGTTGTTGGGGTACTCGAATCCATTGCGGTATATACAGGTATCCACCTTCTTCAATAAAGCATGATTTGTCTCAAGGACAGAAATGTTCGAGACCTTTTGATCTCTGCCTCTTTGGTTTATTCTTAAAGCGACAGGAGAATATAATTTGGGTTTGAGCTTCCGCAGGATTCCTAGTCTCCCCAGATTTTAGAATGGCACCCTTTGAGGTACACCAAGTCCTTCTTACAGGCACAAAGTCCTTCTTACAGGCAAACCAAGTCCTTCTTACAGGCATAAAGTCCTTCTTACAGGCAAATCAAGTCCTGCTTACAGGCAAACAAAGTCCTTCCTACAGGCAAAGCAAGTCCTTCTTACAGGCAAATCAAGTCCTTCTTATAGGCACAAAGTCCTTCTTACAGGCAAATCAAGTCCTTCTTACAGGCATAAAGTCCTTCTTACAGGCAAATCAAGTCCTTCTTACAGGCAAACTAAGTCCTTCTTACAGGCAAACCAAGTCCTTCTTACAGGCACAAAGTCCTTCTTACAGGCATAAAGTCCTTCTTACAGGCAAATCAAGTCCTGCTTAAAGGCAAACAAAGTCCTCCCTACAGGCAAAGCAAGTCCTTCTTACAGGCAAATCAAGTCCTGCTTAAAGGCAAACAAAGTCCTCCCTACAGGCAAAGCAAGTCCTTCTTACAGGCAAATCAAGTCCTTCTTATAGGCACAAAGTCCTTCTTACAGGCAAATCAAGTCCTTCTTACAGGCATAAAATCCTTCTTACAGGCAAATCAAGTCCTTCTTACAGGCAAAATAAGTCCTTCTTACAGGCAAACCAAGTCCTTCTTACAGGCAAACTAAGTCCTTCTTACAGGCACAAAGTCCTTCTAACAAGCAAATCAAGTCCTTCTTACAGACACAAAGTCCTTCTTACAGGCAAATCAAGTCCTTCTTACAGGCATAAAGTCCTTCTTACAGACACAAAGTCCTTCTTACAGGCATAAAGTCCTTCTTACAGGCAAACAAAGTCCTTCTTACAGGCAAATCAAGTCATTCTTACAGGCAAATTAAGTCATTTTTACAGGCAAATCAAGTCCTTCTTACAGGCACAAGTCCTTTTTACAGGCACCAAGTCTTTTTTACAGGCACCAAGTCCTTTCTACAGGCACCAAGTCCTTCTTACAGGTATCTCCATGGGGTGACCTACCATACGGGTCAAATCTCAATCAAAATTTAATCAGTAGAATCCTTATATTAGGAATCTACCATGGTATGACCCACCATACGGGTCAAATTTTAATTCAATTTTTAATCAGTAGAATCCTTTTATTAGGAATCTACCATGGGTTGATCCACCATACGGGTTCAGGTTCAACCACCCTAAAGTTTTTTTTTATATAACGAATCCTTAGGTTCTCATTTCATTTTCAGTGGAACATTTATGTCAGGACGCTTTTTATTTCCTTCTATTGAGTCGATTAGAATTCAGGTGTCATCTCGTCTTTGGAATGAACCTCTACCGAGCATCCTTTCAAAGAGGGGCAGCTGTTGACACCTGATTTTTAATCATTTTTTCTATTGCTAAAGTAATAAAAAATCCATAAAAATTCATAAAATTGAAAAATCAACTTTGGGGACCTTAGCCAAGCCTAGAGAACTAATTTTGACCAAAAAATGATTTTTCATATTTTCAGTATTTTTTAGTATTTTTATTTTCGAAAATTCATGGAAAAAAAGAAAAAATGAGAAAATTCCAAAATCAACTTTGGAAGCCTTGGCCAAGCCTAGGCAACCATTTTTGAACAAAAAATAAATTTTCATATTTTATATATATATTTTAATGTTTTTTAAAAAATACAAAAATACTTGAAAATTTTGGAAAAATAACATTTGAGGGCAAAAAAATACACAAAGATAGTTGATATTTTTATTTTAAATCTATTTTCATATTGGCCATCGCAAATTCAGAAAAATCCAATTCGAGTCACGTGTTCCTTCACGAGTATAATCTCGAATCGGGCCTAAAAAATTTTAATTTGAGTCAACTTATTTTTAATTTTCACTTTTTATGAGTTGTGACATTATCTTCTAATATTTTAAATTTTCATCTTAGCTCAATTATACCCAAAATGACTCAATTTTACAAAAGGGCTTTAATTAAATTCTGCATTATTTTCAGCGGCAAGAAATGAGCTTAAATTTGACATGTGGTAAATTTTGGTGTGTCAAAAATTGTGAGGAGATTTGGACTTAAAGAAATATATTTTTTCATGGACTGAATTGTAAATACTTAAAATTCAAGGACTATAGTGCAAATACCTAACTCTTAAAGGATTATTTTACAAATAACAAAAAAAGTTAATGGATAAATTAGAATAGAGAAGGGAAGATGGAGAAGAGGAGATGAAGAAGAGAAGTTGGAGAAGAATAGATGGAGAAAATAAGATAAGAATAGAGAAGGGAAGATGAAGATGAAGAAGAGTTAGTAGAGAAATTAGAATGGAAGATAAGTATAGAGAAGGGAAGATGGAGATGAAGAAGAGTTAGTGGAGAAATTAGAATGGGAGATAAATATGGAGAAGGGAAGATGAAGATGAAGAAGAGTTAGTGGAGAGATTATAATGTGAGATAGAGATGGAGAATGGAAGATGAAAATGAAAAAGAGTTAGTGGAGAAATTAGAATGGGAGATAGAGTTAGTGAAAAAATTAGAATGGGAGATAGATGAGTAGATTATAAAAGGAGGAAGAAGTGAGCTTGAGAGGAGGATTTTTTGGAGAGAAAATTTGAAGTGCTTGAGAGAATTTTTTTGGGAGAAAAAATTTGAAGTGTTTGGGAGAATTTTTTGGAGAGGAAATTTTGGATGTTTGAGAGAGTTTTGGGAGATTGAAGAAAAATTTGAGAAAAAGAAAATACCAAAAGAGAGAGAATTTTGAATATGATAGGAGTTTAAAGCTAGGGGTTATCATCACAAATTCCTTCATCGATCAATATAAATCAAGAGTTCATCCTCGTCAACGAGCAAGCAAATTCGAGCTAAGTGTTTTTATTTATTCATTTATTTATGATTTTACTCGCAAATTAGCACAAATTGTATACACTTTCTCCATCTCTTTTTTTTTCCCCATATTTTATGTCAGGAGAAGGATATCTCTACTTCAACAGCAAAAATCTCGTAGAGATGCAAAAATTGGCCCAGACAAGCTCCTAAGCTGTCCACCGATTTCTCAACTGATCTGTGACTAAAAGTCCCTCTTAATTCAAAAGAAACTCTCTATATTGGGAACATAGAGAGCGAAAATCAATTATAGAAATCCCTCCCAAAAAAATGGGAGATAAGTACTCTTTCCACTCTTCTGGTTTTAGGTGCAGATTAGCACATATTTTGTATACTGACACTTCACTCTATTTTATGTCAGGAAGCCGCAGCTCTATATCAATGGTCAACCCTATGGAAGCACAAAATCGGCTTGGAGGAGTCCTCAAGCGCGCACAAATTTCAAATTGTTGAATCAATTCGTTGTATTTCATTTTAAAGAATTCATACCCCAGAATGGAGAGGACAAAGTCCATCCGCAATTTAAATACCTGCACCATAAATCCCAAAGGGAAGAGCCAAGCCAATGCTTAGCCTCCCACTGGAGGTTTTTATTTACAGTAGTTAAATACCTGCAACTTAAATACTTGTACCTTAAATCCCAAAGGGAAGAGCTAAGCCAATGCTTAGCCTCCCATTGGAGGTTTTTACTTACAGTAGTTAAATATCTGCAACTTAAATACCTGTACCTTAAATCCCAAAGGGAAGAGCCAAGCCAATGCTTAGCCTCCCATTGGAGGTTTTTACTTACAGTAGTTAAATACCTGCAACTTAAATACCTATACCTTAAATCCCAAAGGGAAGAGCCAAGCCAATGCTTAGCCTCCCATTGGAGGTTTTTACTTACAGTAGTTTAAATACTTGCAACTTAAATACCTGTACCTTAAATCCCAAAGGGAAGAGCCAAGCCAATGCTAGGCCTCCCATTGGAGGTGTTTATTCATTGTCATGTACTTCCTATAATTTAATTTTTGAATCATCAGACCTAAAAGATAAGTAGGTCGTAATACTGCACAGAAGTCGTTAACACACTCCCTCTTTCTGCTTTAGGGAATCTTTAACACTTAAAAAAATATAACAAATAAAAATATATATCATCCATGCATCCTATTTAAAAAGTGAAAATACAAAAGAGAATACCCTACTAGAGCCTTAGGAATAAACCAAGCCTGAGTTGCCGAATTAGGATATCCATGAAATTAAGGTACCGAAAGGGCATTAGTTTTAATTAACTAGTGTAACCAAGTCCCCGAGCTCCTAATCTCTGGTTCGCAGGAATAAATTAGTTCTCCCGCTAATTTATTTAGGTTTCTAATCGACCTACCAAGAATGATTAGTGGCGATTCCAAATTTCAAAATCATTTAAACAAAAACCAAAGTTGCGATTCGGTAGGGCTTGGGAGGGTCCGCGTTAGGTTAGTCAAATCTAATTAACCTAATAATCCGTTAACCCCTAGAGATAATAAAAATATTTTTAGAGGGTCGCGACAGCCACTAATCGTTCTTGGTAAGTCGATTAGAAACCTAAATAAATTAGCGGGAGAACTAATTTATTCCTGCGAACCAGAGATTATGAGCTCGGGGACTTGGTTACACTAGTTAATTAAAACTAATGCCCTTTCGGTACCTTAATTTCATGGATATCCTAATTCGGCAACTCAGGCTTGGTTTATTACTAAGGCTCTAGTAGGGTATTCTCTTTTGTGTTTTTACTTTTTAAATAGGATGCATGGATGGTATATATTTTTATTTGTTATATTTTTTTAAGTGTTAAAGATTCCCTGAAGCCGAAAGAGGGAGTGTGTTAACGACTTCTGTGCAGTATTACGACCTACTCATCTTTTGGGTTTGATGATTCAAAAATTAAAAATTATAGAAAGTACATGACAGTGAATAAACACCTCCAATGGGAGGCCTAGCATTGGGTTGGCTCTTCCCTTTGGGATTTAAGGTACAGGTATTTAAGTTGCAAGTATTTAAACTACTGTAAGTAAAAACCTCTAATGGGAGGCTAAGCATTGGCTTGGCTCTTCCTTTTGGGATTTAAGGTATAGGTATTTAAGTTGCAGGTATTTAACTACTGTAAGTAAAAATCTCCAATGGGAGGCTAAGCATTGGCTTTGCTCTTTCCTTTGGGATTTAAGGTACAGGTATTTAAGTTGCAAGTATTTAACTACTGTAAGTAAAAACCTCCAATGGGAGGCTAAGCATTGGCTTGGCTCTTCCCTTTGGGATTTAAGGTACAGGTATTTAAGTTGCAGGTATTTAACTACTGTAAGTAAAATCCTCCAATGGGAGGCTAAGCATTGGCTTGGCTCTTCCCTTTGGGATTTAAGGTACAGGTATTTAAGTTGCAGGTATTTAACTACTGTAAGTAAAAACCTCCAATGGGAGGCTAAGCTTTGGCTTGGCTCTTCCCTTTGGGATTTAAGGTACATGTATTTAAGTTACAGGTATTTAACTACTGTAAGTAAAAACCTCCAATGGGAGGCTAAGCTTTGGCTTGGCTCTTCCCTTTGGGATTTAAGGTACATGTATTTAAGTTGCAACTATTTAACTACTGTAAGTAAAAACCTCCAATGGGAGGCTAAGCATTGACTTGGCTCTTCCCTTTGGGATTTATGGTGCAGGTATTTAAATTGCGGATGGACTTTGTCCTCTCCATTCTGGGGTATGAATTCTTTAAAATAAAATACAACGAATTGATTCAACAATTTGAAATTTGTGCGCGCTTGAGGACTCCTCCAAGCCGATTTTGTGCTTCCATAGGGTTGACCATTGATATAGAGCTGCGGCTTCCTGACATAAAATAGAGTGAAGTGTCAGTATACAAAATATGTGCTAATCTGCACCTAAAACCAGAAGAGTGGAAAGAGTACTTATCTCCCATTTTTTTGGGAGGGATTTCTATAATTGATTTTCGCTCTCTATGTTCCCAATATAGAGAGTTTCTTTTGAATTAAGAGGGACTTTTAGTCACATATCAGTTGAGAAATCGGTGGACAGCTTAGGATCTTGTCTGGGCCGATTTTTTCATCTCTACGAGATTTTTGCTGTTGACGTAGATATATTCTTCTCCTGACATAAAATATGGAAAAAAAGGAGATGGAGAAAGCGTATACAATTTGTGCTAATTTGCGAGTAAAACCATAAATTAATGAATAAATAAAAACACTTAGCTCGAATTTGCTTGCTCGTTGACGAGGATGAACTCTTGATTTATATTGATCGATGACGGAATTTGTGATGATAATCCCTAGTTTTAAACTCCCATCATCTTCAAAATTCTCTCTCTTTTGGTATTTTCTTTCTCTCAATTTTTTCTTCAATCTCCCAAAACTCTTTCAAACATCCAAAATTTTCTCTCCAAAAAATTCCTTCAAACACTTCAAATTTTCTCTCCAAAAAAAAATCTCTCCTCTCAAGCTCACTTCTTCCTCCTTTTATAACCTACTCATCTATCTCACATTCTAATTTTTCCACTAACTCTATCTCCCATTCTAATTTCTCCACTAACTCTTCTTCATTTTCATCTTCCATTCTCCATCTCTATCTCACATTCTAATCTCTCCACTAACTCTTCTTCATCTTCATCTTCCTTTCTCCATTCTTATCTCCCATTCTAATTTCTCCACTAACTCTTCTTCATCTCCATCTTCCCTTCTCTATTCTTATCTTATTTTCTCCATCCATTCTTCTCCAACTTCTCTTCTTCATCTCCTCTTCTCCATCTTCCCTTCTCTATTCTAATTTATCCACTAACTCTTCTTTTTGTTATTTGTAAAATAATCCTTCAAGAGTTAGGTATTTGCACTCTAGTCCTTGAATTTTAAGTATTTACAATTCAGTCCCTGAAAAAATATATTTCTTTAAGTCCAAATCTCCTCACAATTTTTGACACACCAAAATTTACCACATGTCAAATTTAAGCTCATTTCTTGCCGCTGAAAATAATGCAGAATTTAATTAAAGCCCTTTTGCAAAATTGAGTCATTCTGGGTATAATTGGGCCAAGATGAAAATTTAAAATATTAGAAGACAATGTCACAACTCATAAAAAGTGAAAATTAAAAATAAGTTGACTCAAATTAAAATTTTTTTTATGTCCGATTTGAGATTATACTCGTGAAGGAACACGTGACTCGAATTGGATTTTTTTGAATTTGCGATGGCCAATATGAAAATAGATTTAAAATAAAATAAAAATATTAACTATATTTGTGTATTTTTTTGCCTCAAATGTTATTTTTCCAAAATTTTCAAGTATTTTTGTATTTTTTAAAAAAAAATTAAAATATATATAATATGAAAATTTATTTTTTGTTCAAAAATGGTTGCCTAGGCTTGGCCAAGGCTTCTAAAGTTGATTTTGCAATTTTCTCATTTTTCTTTATTTTTCATGAATTTTCGAAAATAAAAATACTAAAAAATACTAAAAATATGAAAAATCATTTTTTGGTCAAAATTAGTTCTCTAGGCTTGGCTAAGGTCCCCAAAGTTGATTTTTCAATTTTATGAATTTTTATGGATTTTTATTACTTTAGTAATAGAAAAAATGATTAAAAATCAGGTGTCAACAGCTATGTCAAAAGGGTCCCGAAATGGAGAGCAAAAATCTGGAAATATGGTGATCAGAACCTCAGATGGAATTTTTCTGATCTGACCTTTCATGCTAAATGATTTTCCATGGGTTATTCTAGACTTCGTTTCATAAAGACCTCTTCATGACATTTGTTCATAAGATCTTAATGCATAACATATAAAAAATACAAAAATATTCATGCACATTTCATATTTTTAATGCATTTAATGAAATCATGCAATTCTGTTGGCGTCCTTGAGTCTGAGTGTTTTTCTGTGCGTGGTCATATTGATTCGTAGTTATCTCATGTTTAGAGTCTTCTTTTGAAACTTCACAAAAAAATGAAAGTCGTTCATTGGGGTCTTGTTTAGTAGACTGGAAAGTTTGGTGCATTAATTTTGAGATTTGAGTGTCCATTTGAGCTTAATCCTAAAGTATGTCTGTTCTGTGAAATTTGTTTGTTTGCTGCGGAGCTCTCATGAAAGACTATTTTCTACACGAAAATGAGTGTCTCTTCAGTAAGAATGTAAAACATGAAAGTTGTCAACGACACATTTTCCCATCCACATAAAAAATATCAGAATTTTTGCATACATTTCATTATTTCTTTTGTATTTTATGGTTATTGCTTTCTCCCTAAGAATGTTCACGGACATTATGATTTAATTCGTATTTTTTGTGTTAATGCATTGGAAAATGTAAAAAATGGTCTCAATGAAGTTTAATCAGCACGTGTTAAAATTTTTTTGAGTTTTTGAATTGTCTTAACTCATTGGTGATTGTGCATGTTCGATTGGATAAGTTTATTATTTTCATTTGGCTTTCGGCCCGATGCTTTGAAGACTGGAGGATGACCGATGTCCATTCCGGTCCGTTTTGTTGTACTCCCGACCCACGAGGCTTGGCGACCGGTGTTTGACCGATGTCCATTCCGGTCCATTTTTGTTATATTCCCGATCATGTCTCGGGTTTTATTTAATTGGTCTGTAATTATTCACCCGACGAGTTACGGATTTTATTTTCACTGTCCTTAGGGTAGTTTTACTTTACCTGCTCTCTCTTCACATCTTCGTTTGCTTTGGGTGATTTTGCATTCTTTATAATATATCGAAAAATCTAAAAAAATCATAAAAAGAAAACCAAAAAAAAAATTGCACCTTTGAACCTCAAGTGAAAATTTATCAAAATTGCCAAGTTGAACATTTTCATGAAATTGGTACCGAAAGGGCGTTAATTGAAAAATTAGCGTAATCAAGTCCCTGAACTCATTAATCTCTGGTTCGTAGGAATAAAGTATTTCTCCCGATGCTTTATTTAGGTGTCTAATCAACCTACCCAAAATGATTAGTAGCGACTCCAAGATAAATCCTTCTTTTGATGAAATTGAACCTAAGTCACGATTTGGTAGAACTCGGGAGAGTTCGAGCTATGCTAGTTAATTCAATTTAATTAACATGGTAATCCATTAACTTTAAAAATTGGGAAACCGATTTTTAGGTCGCGACACTGAATATTATTAATTTCTTTGAATAGGTTTTTAAATATATTTTGTAAGGTTTTAATTACTATACATTATTTCTGTTTTGAATGATTGAAGGGCATGTATGATAACTCGATTAAGTTCCAAAAAATTCAATGTCAAGAAGACTAAGCTTATTTGATAACCTTAAATTGAATTGACTTAAGTCAATCATTAATATGGTAAGTAAAGTAGGGGTTACTTAATTTGTTTGATATAAAAATAATTTGTATGATTGGAATCTTGCTGAATATATTGATAAATCCTTTCGATAATAGACTTTTTTCAATGTTTCATAAGAGATTAATAATAATCAATTACCAATTTATTATGACCAACTTAACTGGATATTCTATTTAAGATTATCAAATATGTTCAATCTCATTAAGGGCTCAATTTTTAGGTTTTAGCACTCAATTGGATTATCAAAAAGGCCTATATCGATGTAGATTGATTTATGATTCCATTGAAATAGCCTATTATGTTCTAAGCGAGTTGACTAGGTCGATTCCTAGGCGAGTTGGTTCCCAGTTTGTGAAATCAACATCCAGCCCACTTGGTCTTGGAGCCAATGATGATATCATTTCTTTTTAAATTCCCAACGAGACTGCCAGTGTTGCATAGTCTAAATTAGTACACTGGTGATATTAATAGAATTAATTAATAGCTTAGCATTAGAACCGGATGCATTTGGTTCAACTTTGGAAATGGGTTCGAGGAAATGTAAACACCTTTAGCTTAAGAGGCTTTGGTAAAATGCAAATGATGTTTGGTTAAAAAAAAGTTTTGAAAAGAAAATTTGGCCTAATTAATATTTGGAAAAAAAAATTGCAAAGGGGCTTTCCTACAATATTTTTTTTCAAAAATAAAAATCAAACCCTAAGGCTAAGGCCGTTAGCAAGCCAAATCTAGCGTTGGCGGCCTTTAGCCGCGAAAGGTCAAGCGACCCACGGCAATGGTCGCTTAGGCCACGTAACACTCGCCATTGGCCTTAGCCTAGGGTTTGGTTTTCTTTTCTTTCTTTTTCTTAGCAAAAAAAAAAATTAGGGGCAAAATCAAAATTTGAAAGAATTGGTGAAAGTAGTTTTGGAAGGAAAAAAACCCCAGGCCAGAATTTGGCCAAACGCTCCGGCCTTCTCAAATCTAACTTTCATCTTAAAGTCTCTTGGGAATAGTTGCCAAATGCCTCGCATTTTCCACGCGAGCCTTTACGAGAAAAGGTGAACCAAATGCATCCAGAACTCTTGGGATAAGCACGTGTGCAAGTCTATGCATGTGCTTGTAGTCTGTCTACAAGAGAACAAACTTGGGGTAAGCACGCATGTAAGCCTACTCAATTTTTAAGAAATGTTTTGTAGTGGTAAAATTTGTGAAAAATAAAATTACGGGTTTAGTACGGATGGTTCGGTCCAAGCCTAGAATCAAGAATCGGACCAACTTTCATTAGGTCCAAATTTTAGGAATCGGAAACCTTCCGTAAAAAAATCGATCTGGTCCGATTCCAATGCTTACCGCCAGAGTCAACCCCTAATTTGATCCTTTTATGGTTCTTCGAAAAAAAAAACCATTCTTTTAGGGCTCGTAAAATTTATTATTGGTGCATTACTTTCTTATTTCATGGTGTTTGGATTTGCTATTGGAAATTTTATCGACGAACATACCTTCAAGTCAATCATCTCGAGAATTCGTTTTCCTGTTTTCTCTTGGACCTGCCTCAAAGTCAATCATATTAACAATGGGGGCTTATAAATTATTGCACCTGTGGTCTTCAAATACCGAAGAGACTTCTGTTACAAAATCACCTAAAATTTGATTGGTTCAATGTTACCGCGGTTACCCTTCGCTCCCCATTACAGCCCTAGTTCTCTCATTTCCCTTACCTTCGCAAAGCTTTCTTCTTCGACCTCGTAAAAGGAAGGGTTTGAGCTAGATCTCTTCGGTTCCTCCTCTTCTTTTTATTTTCCTTATGTTTGAGAACTTTTCTTTTTTGATTTAGCCTAAATTTGAAAAATTTTCTCTTCCGTTTTGGGGAGATTTGTTCGGGATTTCACTTTCTTCGAGTTTCGTTGATGAACGAGTTCAGTTTTGCAAGAGATCAGAGGAGTTTCAAGAAAGTTTCGCTCTCATCGGTCCTGCTCGTTGGATTTTTTTACTCCGCTCAATGATAGTGTTGGGGACACCAAACATAGGCATGAACTGCCAAAAGGCAAAGCCGTAGCATCAGATAGAATTCTTGGTGTGTACTAATTACTGAAGACGGATTCAATAATCAGCCGCCAATTTTGGTGTGAAGAAATCATCGGTGTGTTCTTTAAGCGTGTGACCTATAATCTTATTCCATAATTTCTCTTGTTATTTGGAGTTTATTCTATTTTGAAGTTGTCTGAGATTTGTCTTGATTTAAATTCGTGCTCTTTGAGCTGAGATATTTCTCTTGTTTATTTCGATTGAAGAAATGAATCAAATGTTATTTTGACCACAAAAAAAAAATTACTGAGGTTAGTCAAAATAGGGAAGCAAAACATTAGGTTCGATTAAAATGAAACTTTGGTCACGGACAATATTATAGATCATCATAATACATTTCGAGTCGTGCCTCGTGTAAGGCCCTATTTGGTTTAGCATTTGTAAGGAGTTTTGGACTCCTAAAGGGGTTTAGCCAAATGCAAATAGCATTTGGCTCAATTTTTGGAAGACTTTGGGCAAATACAATTGTATCCCCAATACTCTTCAAGGGCTTTTAGGCCAAAGTACCTCAAGAGGTACTTTGAGAAGTTGCATTTCCAAAATGCAACTACAATTTTTTTATTGTCTTGCTTTCTATTTTCTATTTTCTTTTAAGAAAGTAATTAAAAATAAAAATAATTTTTTCCAAAAAATAAAATTTTAAAAATTTAGAAAATCAAAATAATAAAATAAAAATAATTAAAAATAAAAAATAATTAAATAAATTAATTTAAAAATAAAAATAATTAAATTAATTAATTTAAAAATAAAAATAATTTTTTCTAAAAAATTTAAAATTAAAATAATTAAAGAAATTAATTAAAAATAAAAATAATTTTTTGAAAAAATAAAGTAAAATAAAAATAAAAAATAGAGATATTAAAAATATAATATAATCAAATTAATTAATTAAAAAATAAAAAATATATTTTTTCAAAAAAATATTCGAAATAATAACATATAATTAAAAAATCAAATCATTTACAAAGGGCATTTTTTTTACCAAACAGCATTTACGTCAAAGTTGTATTCAATGCACTTTTTAATTACAATTTACAAAATAATATTTACATTTTACTAAACCCCTTTGGCTCAAAGGTATTTGCATTTTTTCATAATCCCTTAACTAAATGTTGAATCAAATAGGCCCTAATTCATAGCATTAATGAGATATTTGCCAATTCTCGAGTATTTCTACTTAAGCCAAACAACCATATTCGTGACCATTTCTGTTTAAAATTTGCATAAATTTATTTACATGCAAATTCACTGCTAGTATCTCTTCGAATGCGATCATACCGGCACTAATGCATAAAAAGATCAGCAAATCTCATTGGGCTTTTGAGAGGAGGCTTTAAGCAATGTCTTAGCAAATGTTTAGCTTTTCCGGCCCAGCCTACATTCTCGCTGTCGTTTCGATCCAAAGACGCCAAAAAAAACGTCAGTGCTCTCCTTGCGTTTCCCATCCCGGGTCTGGGGACCGCAACGGCATGTCGTTTTCGCTGAAACTGGAAAACGGCCTCAGCCGAGACAACTCGCACCGCAGCTTAAACCCCCGAAATGGAAAATCGGCGGAAGAAAAGCTTAAACCCACAAGAACCCTAAAGTCGCAGGCTGCTCCCGCGACTTAGATGGCGGATCGTAGCTCACGTCCGGACGGAAAGGAACATGCAGCTCCGCGTTCGGCCGCTGCTAATCACCACCAGTTCTTCGGTGAGCCATTTTCGATCGTCAACTCCCTGTGTGCATTTGCTTTCTGGAAACAAAAAATCATTACTACAAAGATGTTTCGCACCTCGTAGTTTGGTCAAGATGAACTGAGGCTTCGATTTCGTCACATCGTACTTTGCTGGGAAGGTGCGTACTGTCGGTGAAATTCTCGCGGCAGCTCGCGAGTCGATGGGAATGTTCTGTGTGGAGTCGTTGATCAGCACAAGCCGATATGAAATTATTTATTATTACTTTTCCTCCCCCAAAAAAAAAAACGAGTAGAGTGAGACGGGTTAAGGTTTGGTTACTTCGTGAAGTAGCGTATGAGCCGGAAGGTTCTCTTCATGTTGATTTCCGACTCTGTCTTAATCAGGTGTTGCCGTGACCAAGTTCATCCATGCGGATTGTAGTTAATCTACTGTTGGAAGTATGAAAATTTGATTAGTTCATAGGTAAATTAATTCAGCAGGCCCTGCATCTGGATGATCGATCATCAGTTTCCATGGTCTCTGTTGGGGATAAGTTATTCGATGCATCTATTAGTTCTCTGCATGCTTCTTCTGTGAACTTTTGAAGTGTCTGAAGGTTTATTTTCATTTTTGAGCCATAGTTTGGAGGGAGTTCTTGTGGGGTGCTGTTGCTGGGGCTTTTGGTGAAGGAATGATGCACCCGGTTGATACGGTCAAGACACGGATTCAAAGTCAAGCAATTCTCGGTGGGAGTCAGGTACAAGCCCAAACTATCGTGTCGCATTTGTAGCATGTATTACTTAATGCTGCGGTGTTGCCCAAAACCAGTGTAACATGGTTGAAAAAGAAGTGTCCCTGAGTAGTTATCGAGTGTCTCACTTGGCTCTCCCTGCTTTGCTTGCCAATCAATGATTTATACTACCTGGATGCATGTGGATGCAATTTTTATCAGAATCAAAAGAGTGTACTCCAGATGGTCCGTTCAGTGTGGTCTGCAGACGGATTCAGGGGTACAACTTTCTTGTAGTGTTTTTTAGTACCTTTGATAGTGTATACTTGATGCATTGCTCATGAAGTGTACTTATATTCACTGTAGGGTTTTATAGAGGTATAGCTCCTGGAGTAACTGGATCTCTTGCGACTGGAGCAACGTATTTTGGTTTCATAGAATCCACCAAGAAGTGGATTGAAGTATCAAATCCCAATCTTGGGGGGCACTGGTCTCATTTTATTGCTGGAGCACTTGGTATACTATGCTGGACACCTGTAAACTTTCTGCCTAACCAAGCAATGTGCATCTCTCATTTGATTTCTCCCATTTGGATGTAAATGTCTCATATGTGTGATTAGAAATTTATGCAACCAATGCGTGATGCTCGTAAAATTAGGCGAAAGGACTTCATTTGGTTTGATCAATGACTATCATATCTCCAAGGGCTCAAAAATCCAATCAATCTTTTGCATTTCAGGAGATACGCTGGGTTCTTTTGTATATGTGCCATGCGAAGTCATGAAGCAGCGTATGCAGGTCCAAGGCACCAAATCGTCATGGAGATCAGTGGTCCAGAAAGACAGAGTTACCTTGAAATCTAATGCCCCTATATATGGCTATTATAATGGAATGTTTCAGGCTGGCTCTTTAATATGGAAGGAGCAGGGATTTAGGGGACTTTACGCAGGGTAACTGTTACACTCAAACTTCCTAGGTTCTTACTGACAGTATATGTTTATTAGATTTTGTTTGTATAAACAATCAACATTACGCATGAAATGCACGCTGCATGTGCTGACGATTAAAGGAGAGAGGGAGAGGGAGGGACTCACCCCCCTTTCTTTTGGTAAAAACATTTCAATGCTGAGAATCGGTTATTAATGAAATGTTCAAAAGTATTAGGTATTTTTGTGTACTTGTTGTTTCTAGCCATTGCAATACTGGGAATCACCGCCTTTTCTATGCTTTTGCAGATACTGGTCCACACTTGCTAGGGATGTTCCATTTGCCGGTCTTATGGTAAGTTAATAAATTAAATGGATTGTCTTGTCAATTGCCCAATCCATTTTTATCCATGCTATCTTCCCTTAATATTTGCTTTCGTGCTCCCACTACTACAGTCGAAGATAATTAAGCACACTGAATTTTTTTTTGGTGTGTCATCCAGTTACTAGTTTACATCTTTGCAGGTCATGTTTTATGAGGCACTTAAAGACATGATGGAGTACAGCAAGCAGATGTGGGTATCAGAATCAAATTTCCATCTTAGCAGTTCAGTGGAAGGACTTATGTTGGGTGGATTAGCTGGTGGTACGTCCATGCTCATGCATTGTAGTGTTTTATTATATTTTTATTGTTAATGAAATCTTTGTGCACCATAAGATCAATCTAAGGCTCTTTAATGCATTCAGGTTTTAGTGCTTATCTTACTACTCCTTTGGATGTCATCAAGACAAGGTTGCAAGTGCAAGGATCAGCGACAAGGTAACCTGTTGCTATTATGTTTAGAGACGCATAGCTTTTGTATTGATGCAAAGACCATATTGTAGATGTTTCATCACTCTCGAAGCTTTCAAGACTGTCTCTGCTTCGTCCTGTCTGTTCTACCTCTCTTGCACACTAGCTAGCACTATTATTGGGGCTTCTGAATTAGTTTGCTTGAGCACGCAGATCATCTGTTCTACAAGTCTTCTGATCTGTGCCACATAGGTAGTTGTGTTAGATCTTTGGAGTTTTCATTATGTGACTTCTGTCGATCTCCATAGTCCAAAGCATTACTAGTTAATATTGTTCGGTGTTGATTGCCATCTGGCTATAACTTATAAGAGGGGTGGCAATTTCATGCAATTTGTTAGGAAGTATGATGTGAGGCATATTGCCAGAAAATGGAACTTGCAAATGTTTCATCGTGACAAAAAGGGCTGTTCCAGTAATTCCGTTGCGTAGTGAAGAGCTTCATTGTAGTCATCCTGTACGCTAGGTCATAAATTTGTTCCGGATGAATAATTCATCCTCCATGGTTTTCCTTAAATCAAGTGAACTGAGAATCACGATGGAGAGAGTTCTAATGGCTTCTTATCTCAGGTACAATGGCTGGTTCGATGCAATTCGCAGCATATGGCAGGTAGAGGGTGCAAAGGGAATGTTCCGCGGTAGCATGCCAAGGATTACATGGTACATTCCAGCCTCCGCACTCACATTTATGGCTGTTGAATTTCTGAGGGACCACTTTAACGAAGAACTGGACAGCAATAACACGCAAGAAGTTTCTGCTCCGTCGATAGACAAAATTGGTTCTTTGACGGAAGTGGCTTAAGGTCTGTTTGGTAACATTTCTGTTCCAAAAAAATTGATTCTGATTAGAATCAATCTTTTTTATTTTGTTTTTTGGATGAGTTTTAGAGAATCAGAACGCGTTTGGTGACTGTACAAAATTTATGTTCCCAAAACAAAAACTCGTTTGATAACTGCACAAAATTTCTATTATGGAAAATAATTTCTCTTTCCAATTTGTCATTTAAATCAAATATTTACATAATCACATTTGATGACTTTTGTTAGACCCCACAGTTGTGATCCTCTTGCATCATGACATATTTTTGGCCAAAATAAGGATGCTTCAGATTTGTTCATTGGAAGGATAATACGGCTAAAGTTGTTTTTCCATGCTTCTCTTGAGGCTATGAAATGCCAAGGATGAAAGAGGCGACTGATTATCTTTTATTGCTTAGAATGGATAAATTCCATTTCTACCACATAGGTGGCTCAGTTTTGCCCTTGGATACCATGCGGATGGTCACTAATGCAGTGTGGTATTCTGGCAACATATCAGGCAAAGCTTTGCCAAAGCTTTAAAAAATCGGAAGGCAGAATCACCAAAAATAGAATTGGCTAGTTAAATGGATATATTTCCTTCTTTTGAGATTTTTGGGGAATTTTCGAAACGATTTGTTCATGAGGGGGCAAAATCATCATTTGGGAGAAATCGAAAGGCAAAATTGTCAAAAATAGAATGCAATTAAAATGACCAATTTCCTAATTTTTGAGTTTTTGAAAAATTTTATGATTTTTTTCAATTTTTTTAGAATTTTCCTTTTTTTGGATTTTTTAAATTATTTTTGGATTTTTTTTTGTATTAATTTCTGAAATTTTTATTTAAAAAAAAATCCGGCTCGGGTCTGGTTGACCCAACCCATACATTGTGTACGCCCGAGAAAAGCGAGAGAAGACTATGGTTGCTTTTTTTTTTTTTCAGAAGTGTTTTTTTTTCTTGAGAAGCGATTTTTTTTTTGTTTTTCAAAATTAATCCAAAAATATTCTCAGGAGGAGGAGCAGAATCAAAAACAGAATCATTTGCATTACTACATATGTTTTTGAGCGTCCGCAAGACCTCAAAGAGGCAAAGAACAGCGAGGGAGAATTTTTTTTCAACTGGAGGGCTGGGCCGAGCCAAAATACTCTCATGGGATGTCATGAAGCCATTAGAATCTCTTTTGTGGAAAGATTCATTTGCAAAGGTTTGTCAGCCTCTGTAAGAAAATTATTCGAGGTTCAAAATTGCCGTATTTTAAATTATATTTTAATTTCAACCCATTCCCTAAAAAAATAAATAAATATCCTAATTTTTATTATATTTTTAGCTCACTATAGTTCGATTTAAGTACATCTTACAATCTCTATAATGATAAAAATGTAACCTCGTTTAGGGTCATAGAAATAAGTGTTCTCACTAGAAATTTTCTAATCTTGTTTAACTTGCCTCCATGAGAACTACGCGTTCTCACATGAAATTTCTAATCTCTATATTTTAACTATAAATTTCTCATACTTATATTGACCAACCTTGTTTCTAATCTTTTAGATAAGTAAAATTTTCAAGTTATTATGCTTTGCATTTTCTTAAGTATATTTAGCTTAATTTGTAAATTAGGAACTTAACATAGCAGGAATATCAACCTGACATTTCTAATTGGGATTTTTTTTTTTTTACTATTACAAAGGTCATCCGCTAAAGTATACATAAATTGATCCATTGAAATACTTATAAAGACAAAAAGGTAAAAAAAATGTAAAAAAAAAATAGATATATTTTCTTGGTTTAAGAAATGGCTTGAAATGAAACGATATTCTAAAATTCGGATAATGTCGTAATCATGATTTTTTTTTTACTTATTTATGGTAAGTTGAAGGATTTGATTGAATAGTTGACAGTTCAAGGATTAGATTGAACATTTATGAACAATTTAAGGACCACGTTGAATTAGTTAAAGTGGAAGGATGATGTTGCACAAAGTACCAAAATTTATGGGCTATTTGTGTCATTTAAAAAAAAGGGGGAAGAGAAAAAGGAAGCACCGAGCTTAGCATGTTTAATCATGGACTAAACGACAATGGTGGTTTTGTGATTAGGCAAATGATACTAATACTAATAGTCTATAAATTTTAGACACAATGTACAATGTCATTTTAGACTTCAATTCATTTGATTTGATCATTTGATTATTGATAAATATTAATATAACCCTTAAATTCTTAATTTGTTCAATTTAGCTCATCAACTTTCAAAGAAATTCAATTAAATAATTTGATACTATTCAGAAATTTTGACAATTGTAAGATTGCCCATATCTTATAACAACTTTTCCTGTCAATTCTTTTCCTTAATGAACAAAACTGTGATATATTTTTATTAATTTTTTTTTTACCTTTTTGTTCTTTTCCATTTAAGTATATTTTAGCTTGTGATACATAGTAGTAAAAGTAGATAATTTAGAATGTGTGTCAAGTTGATATTTTTGCTGTTGTAAGTATAGTTTGTCTATGCATATTTCTCTCTTCTTCTTTTTTTTTTTTTTTGGTTGAATAAGTTAAAGTTGAAGGATGATGTTGCACAATATGCCAAAATTTATGGGCTATTTATGTCATTTTCAAAAAAAAGAAGAGAAAAAGGAAGCACCAAGCTTAGCATGTTTAATCATGGACTAAACAACTCTAAATGAGTTTCTACCTTCCTATTGTACTGATCATTAGCTAAGAATTTACGTAAATGGAACTCTTGTAGTATTTAGAAAGATCCCAAAGGTAAAAAGGTAATAAAAATTCTAAACTCATACATCCATGCTACATTTCCCTCAAATCGATTTTTGTACCACCGAAAATCCTAAATCAGTACACATGTGCTACATTTATCTAAAACTAATTTTTGCATCATAGAAAATTTTGAACTAGTACAATTGTTGTGTCATATTTACCAGAAATCGGTATACCCGTGATAATTTGGAATAAATGAGCATATCATATTAAGATTTTATGTGACGATATTTGAAATAAAATAAAATGTTGTTAACTCACAAACATATTGTAAAGTTTGAGAACATAGTGTAGAACAATTTGACTTTATTATGAGAAATTAAGAGATTAAATTGAATAAATTAAAAATTTAAGATTATGGTGAACATAGAATAACTGATGGATCAATTAAAAAAAAATTGAAAGGTGATATTGTAAATTGGCTCCAAATGTAAGGGCTGTTTAGTGTGAATTTCCTCCTGCAACTTGAAGCTTCAAAATTAGGAGAAGTTCTTCCTCCTGTTGGGGCAATTCCCGTTGAATCCTCCACAGAGCTTGTTGAATCTGCATAAACCCTAGTCGAAGAAATCGACAAGAACATCGAGTTGATATCTCCCGTACATCCGTTTTCTTCGTTGAAGTATTGTCCTCGGAGAATTTCTCTCTCGAATTCCTGACGAGCGGCGGCGGCGGCTTCGATGGCATCGGACAAGCGGTGCCACTACGAGGTCCTCGGCCTATCGCGCGACTGCACTGCGGATGAAATCCGCGCCGCCTACAGGAAGCTCGCCCTCCAACGCCATCCGGACAAGCTCGTCCAGTCCGGCTTGTCCCAGGATGAAGCCACCGCTCAGTTCCAAGAGCTCGCTCAGGCATACGAGGTCCTCTCCGATCCCAAGGAGCGCGCCTGGTACGATTCCCACCGCTCGCAAATCTTGTTCTCCGATCGCAGTAGCTCGGCGTCGAATTCGCCTGTCCCGAATCTGTTCTCGTATTTCTCGAATACCGTGTTCTCTGGATATTCCGATTCGGGGAAGGGATTTTATAAGGTGTATGCGGATGTGTTTGATAAGATTTACGCGAATGAAATCAGTTACGCGAGGAAGATGGGGTTGGGGCTCGATTCGGTGAGGGAAGCGCCGCTAATGGGCAATCTGGAGAGTCCGTACACGCAGGTGACGGCGTTTTATAATTACTGGCTAGGTTTTTGCACGGTGATGGATTTCATGTGGGTGGACATGTATGATGCTGCGGCAGGCGTGAACAGGAAGTCGAGGAGAGTGATGGAGGACGAGAACAAGAAGCTCAGGAAGAAGGCGAAGAGGGAATTTAATGAGACAGTGAGGGGGTTGGCGGAGTTTGTCAAGAAGAGGGATAAGAGAGTGGTTGATATGATGGTGAAGAGAAATATGGAGAATGAGAAGAGGAGGGAGGAAGAGAGGGAGAGGAAGAAGCGTTTGGAGAGGGAGAGGACGGAGAGGGCAAAGGCCTATGAGGAGCCGGAGTGGGCAAGGGTCGAGGAGGAAGCAGGCGAAGATGGAGGGTCTTTCGGGGAAGAGGAAGATGGAGAGAGGAGTGAGGAGAAGGAGCTTTATTGCGTCGCGTGCAGGAAGAAGTTTAAGAGTGAGAAGCAGTGGGAGAATCACGAGAAGTCAAAAAAACATAAGGAGAAGGTCGCCACATTGAAGGAGTCGTTTGTTGAGGAGGATGGTGATGAGGAGGAGGAGAACAAGGATGCTGAGGTGAGAGGAGTTGAGGACAACGGGGTGGTGGAAATAGGAGAGTGGATGAGGGATGATTTGGAAATTAAGGAGGCAGAGAAAGATCAGATTGAGGATGGGGGTGACATGAGTGAGGAAGAGAGGTTCTTCGATGTTGATGAAAGCAACAAGGAAGAAGGGACTAAGGAGATGGAAGTACCTTCTCACAATGATGATGGTGATGACGAACTCGATGAAATGAGTGTTCTGGAGGCAATGTTGTCCGGACGCAAGAATAGAAGAAAAATGGCTGCAATGCAGGAGGAGCTTAGAGGGTCTTCCAAAGTCGAAGCCCAAAATGGTGAAGAAGAATTCATGGAGTATGATAACAGGAAAAGCACCAGAAGGAATCGTGGGGCTAAGAAAGAGAGGTTCAGAAAGAACAGCGGAGAAGATGCAGATACTAATAGGAAGGCTAGTGATCAGAGTGATAGAACAAATACTAATAGCAAAGCTAATGATTGGAGTGATAGGACAAACGGAGATGATGGTACAGTTGTGGATGGCTCAGCTTCCGAGTTTCCTCAGAAAGATGAAAGCGAAGCTGTGGGAGGCAATGGAGTGGCAAAAACGCAAACTCTAAACCAGCCTTCCGACAGAAAGAGGATGGGAAAGAAAGATCTGATCACTAAATCAAGTAATGCACCTAAAGGGAGGAAAGCCAAGGTAAGTTCACTTGTTGTCCATTTGCTCAATGCTCTTCCATTGAAGTTATGCGTCATTTCATGTCAGCGTATCTTTTCCCACCTCATGGCTTTTGAATGTTACGGTAATTCATTGCTGTCGAGGTTACTTACTTTAAAAAGGTCATGGGTATCGACTTTTGCTCTTTCCTAGGTAGAGGAGTTTTGCAAATTTATTGGTCTAGAAACATTTGGTAAATTTGCGAGTAATAGACCAGAAAAAGAGGGCTTCTGATGTACCAGTACCTTTGCCCTCAGTCTTGGCTTTCCTTTGTCTATATCCTTGTATTACTCCCGGAGTTAGATGTCCATAATCTTGTTTTAGAGCTTGCTTGAATTTTCCCTGACGTTGGATATACATGTTGATGCAGGCAGCAGCGAAGAATGCTGACAATTTTTGTGAGACCTGTGGACGGGAATTTGAGTCCAGGTAAATAAACTTGTATGATCATTTGATCAGCGTGGTTCCTAGTCCTTGCTATTCTTCCTTTCATTGATTTTTTTCGTTGTGTCACGTTAACCAGGAACAAATTGCATAAGCATTTGGGAGAGACCGGCCACGCTTCTCTGAAATTCCGAAGATGAAATGCCTGACTCAGTTTAGCTTCATTGAACCATTCCCGAAGCTAGTGACAGTGCCTTAACAGGTCTGCAGTTGTACCCATTTTGTTGTTTCACATAGGTTTAATTTAAGAGGGCAGCAAATACTTGAAGAAGGCAAGTGATCCCAATTTTTCTGCCGATTCATGTGCATGCGGGGCTTGCTATTTGAAGTCCCCGTCCTAATTTATGAAATGCTCCGAAGGAGCAAAGCATGTACAATTTCATTTTGCTGGTGTGCGAGAACATTATGGTCAGTGTCTCTGAATGTGACTTTGACTATACCTGATCCTTTCTTTGAGGTGAAATAAAAGCTGTACACATCGCGCATACGGTTGACACTGATCTAACTTTGGGTTCTCATAAAATATAGTTTGCTGCTCCGTTGGTCGGTTCTCACCACCTCCATGCGGTGGAGAGCATTCACTCCCGCGGGGCTGATGCGAAGTGTCTCGACCGGAGGATTGACAAGGAAACTTCGGAACCTACAGCCCCAGAACGATGTAGAATTGGGTTTGGGACAACTACTTCTCATTAACTTTCGCTGCCGCACAATTTCTGCGCCTCCACTGAATGAGGTGGGATCGTTATCTTTACAAATGGTATATTATTATCATAGCAGCTGAGAGATGTTCGCTGAATTTTCCAAAGCCTATGAGAAAGTTGCTGGGTTCCTCGTGTTCTTCGACCAAAAGCAACCTGGCTTCAAATAATCAACTTTGTGTTCTCCTGGTTCGTCAAGCCATGAGCTAATTCCTGAGGTGGTTAGTCTTAGTTCAGTTAGCTCCGAAGGATTAACTTCTGGACGTTGTGCCAACCCAAGTGGCGACGGCACTCTTCTCTCAGCTTACGTGACTCAGTGTGCATTCTCAGTCGCGTAACGTGAGGTCTCTGCAACCATCGAGAAGATGGCCATTATGATTGCTCGGCCGCGGAGCCTCTTCAAACCATTTTAATGCCGTGTAGGAGTCTTGACACCACCAGAACCTGCCTGTGGCCTCTGTTCCAAACCGACTTCGAACCTTATAGCCCACAAGTTTGCAGCCAAACTACTCCCCACTTTAAGGCTGCACAACACTTATTTCCCTGAAGAGGAATGCACCAGTTCCACCGGCTCCAGCGGAACCTGTGTTTACCCTTGAGATCGCGCTGCTCTAGTCAATGTTGAGATGACCATAATTTGAGGGGTCTGCAACAGAGAGGTGGATGGACATGGAGCTCCTCATGCAAACTTTCAACAGTCAAAGAATACTCTTACACTGCGGAATATCCCCCCATAGGAAGAATTCAGTGTTCAAGCCCGCAATAAACGCTACAAAAGCAGAAAAACCCTAAGTCGCAGCAAAGCGTTACAGACCCTAAGCTACCGCATTCAAGTCTATCGAAACAAAGGCTGATATTCGACAAAGAATACGAGGGTGCCATAGTGCAGGGTTTGTGTGCAAGCAAGCATGCATATTACCAACTAGCTTAAAGATAGGATCTCAAAATTTGCTGGCACTGTTTATCTTTTATATGATCCCGCGGTAGCCATTTGGACAAGTCGAGAAGTTATATAACTCGTTTATTAGGCATTTACTTGAGCTCTCATCCATGAATGAGCACATCAATCAGGCAGCACTTCTCAGGATTCATGTCATTCACATGCTACAACATGCTCAAAGAATAAGTTTCAAGTACAGCCCTAAGATATTTCCTCAGAGCTTCGCAACTATTCCCGCGACATGGTAAGCAGCGGGAGACTAGTGGCAGTAGATGATATATCTGTAAGGCACAAAAAGCTTCCATGGAAAAAGGAGAATCAGAAAAGGTTCCACGCCCAGTGCCCACCATTTGGGTAGAACCAAAATTGGCTCTGCCTACCAGCCACCCCACATGAGAGACTACCGATCAAAGGGCCACAGTAAAACTGGGTTCCTCAATCCGCCTGATCAAACCTGCCTAAGCTCGAAAATTTATATTCTAAACTCTATAGTTATTTGAATATTGTTCTTACACTGGATGGACCATAGAGGAATTGTTGCTCCACCTCAGGCTTGGCTTGATTAAAATGCTGGGCCTCACAACAAAGTTGAGCTGAGAGCCTGAGGCATAACCTCGCCTTCCGTGAAGATATTTCCATCTTTAAAGCCTTCCCAGGTCAGGCCTGAACTCCGTCAGCTCTACAAGCATGTTTTCTTTCATACAGTCCTCCAGCATAGCAGTGCAATGCAAGATTGTAGATGTAACAAGTCACTCCAGGCAATAGGCAAAGTGGCAGCATGAAATTCCACCCAATAACAATTCAAATTTCAGCACACATTTCACATTCACGAATGCAATAATTATAGTTTTATGCAGGTGAAAAAACAGCAATAATCTTTCTGATGCAGAAGCAAAGGGAAAACAGAATAGGATGACAACAGTGTACAGTAATGGGATATGTTCTTCCGTGACTTGCTACTAGATAGCTTAATGTGGGTTTCAGCCATTCTCTTTCCCAACACGAGTAGTTCCACACTCCATGGATCCTGAATACCCGCAAAATCTTATAATTGCCCTAATGTTCCCCGTCAGTTACGTGATGAGATTGTGAAGATAATTGGCAAGATATTACATGGAACAGGGCTGGGGGATTGATATATTGCGAGGAAGAGGTGGAGACATCCTTTCTAACAACTCTTGGGTGACCAATAGAATTCTCCATGAAAAAGAGCAAAATGGAAACTCATGCTTTGCTCTCTACGAGTTGAATCACAAATTGCTTTCTTAAGATGAAGTTGAAGCCAAAGACGAAATTGTGCAAATGCAAAAGTGGCATGCCATGAGACATCAGGTGCCCCCCCCCCCCAGCAATGAGCAACATGGCCTCAACCCCGATTTTTATGTGCAACACTTGGAGACTTGTCAGAGACAAAACCGACACTAACGAACATCTCGTGATGTGAAACAATTGACGAAAGGTTCTCCCCACTGCACGATAATGTGAATCAAGCCAGGTACTTGTTGAGCTTCTGAGCTGCTCAATCCACAATTTTCCTCCTTTAGGTACAAGCCGACTTCTATGTGCCTGCTAAGTATAAACATTGGTCGAAACATCGACAATATCGCTCAAAACTCGAATAAATGCTTGTGTCTATTCACATGCATCCACCGTGTTCATTACACTGCAAATTCTTTGTCTCCATGAAGACTCTCCTCCAAATTTCCAATTAGCCTGGATCCTAGAATTAGAACGTCTCTTTTTACTGTTGTCTCCCTTTTCCTTTTTCTATCAGATTCCTTTGCTGACCCAATTTACAACTAACCACAACTAGAGTTCCCGCAACTTATTCACTGAAAGTGAACATGGCAATTAGACTAGTTGCAGACAGATAATCACATTACCCTCCCACTTTCTGGATTCTTGGCACTCTAGAATGTCTTAACCATGTTTTCTTGCAAGATGGTGATCTGATCTCATTAGCCGATCACATGACATAACCTCAACAATCCTTTCATCAGCGTTGCAGGTGATTAAAAATATAGAACCTATCATAATAAACATAAGTATATTAAAGGGCCTCGGAGAAAGTGAAAAAAGAAAAGTATGCAGAAATATGGCTGAAACTTTCAGTAAGATTTGAAGGGTCAATGACAGTGACATCACATGTGACTAAAGCAGTATGCACAGTTAGCCTGGTACAGCAAGACCTATCCACAAACTAATCACTGCAAGTCATGAGAAGCATCTAAACAATGAGTAGAATTCTGAGTTTAGTTATTGAAACCTTTTCTGTCATCTTCCAGTGACTCCAGAGAATTACCAATAATCTATTGACCATATGGGTGAAGAAATTAGCGATCCCATGAACAGAGACTAATTGACTATTCTCAGCTACTTGTCTTGAGTAATATCGCAGGCATAATATCTTCAGTTTCCATTTGAAGTGTCAATTCTTCAAGAACACCATAAACATTCTCCATACCCAACTGCAAGGCCCTACCGGACGAAAACATATAGAACATATTGCTCAACTCAATCCAACTCTGGCCTGGGACTTTCTTCAAACCCTTCTCTTTGGCAGAAATCCGTAGTCTTGCAGAATCATCCCACTGGCCATTTGCAGCATAAATGTTGGAGAGAAGCATATAGCTTCCTGTAGTTTCCAAATTCTCACTGAAAACGTGTGAGGCTGTTGCCTCCACAAAATCTGTGACAGTATACATCCTACAAGCATTGAGAAGAGCTCCCCAAACACAAGCATTAGGTTTCAATGGCATGGCTTTTACTATCTCTGTAGCTTCCTGCAAGGAACCAGATCGGCTCAACATATCAACTAGACATGCATAGTGTTCCATCTGCGGCTCAATTCCAAACTCTTCAGTCATTCGATCATAAAGTTTACGACCCTCAACAACAAGCCCTGCATGACTACAAGCAGAAAGAACAGCAACAAAAGTGACCTTATCTGGCTCCATTCCAGCTTTGACCATGCCATCAAAATATCTCAAAGCATGTTTTCCTAAACCGTGCATTCCACACCCTGCAATCATTGAGTTCCAAGAGATTAAGTCCTTCACTATAAGTTTCTTGAACACCAGGCTCCCCACATCGAGGCATCCACATCTCATGTACATTGTGACCAAGCTGTTCGCCACCAAGAGGTTATGATTCATCAAAGCCCGAACCACATGACCATGGACTTCCCGACCCGGGTTGAGTGCCGACAACTCTGCACAAACTGATAAGACACTAGAGACTGTTATGGCATTGCCTGCAATTTTGGCAAGCTGCATTTCTCTGTAGAGTTCCAAAGACTCTCTCCCTCTCCCTGCAGAAGCAAATGCATCAATGATGGCACTCCAACTTATTACATTGGGCCTTGCCAATGAACAGCCGTCGGATTTCTTGAGCTGGGAGAATATTTCAAAAGCCTCGTCACATAATCCAGACTCTGCATACGATGTAATTAGAGCATTCCAACTGACTACATTCTTGGATTCCATTTCAAAGAACAAGTGACTAGCATCATTTAGTTGTCTTTGCTTTCCGTATGCACGGACAAATGAATTATTCACAATCAAATAAGCTTCAAAACCAACTTTCATAACAAGTCCGTGAATTGCTTTAACCATGTGCGGTGCAACCATATTAGAACAAACAGATAAAACCACAGCTAGTACTTCAGCACTGGGAACAATTCCTCTCATTCTCATCGAACTAAATAACTCCACAGTTTCAACATGGCGGCCACTTCTGGCATGACTCGACAATAACGATGTCCATGTAACCACATTTGGCTCCACCCCTTCAGACTCCATGCGCCGAAACATCTCAAAAGCCCCATCACAGTTGAATTTCAAGGAAAAGCCCGAGATCATTGTGTTCCATGAAATACAGCTCCTAGCACCCATTCTATCAAACAGCTGAAGTGCAATGCCAGTTTGCCCATGCTTTACGTACATACTGATCAATCCATTCACCACGTGCAAATTATTGTGCAAGCCCATTTGCAAAGCGTGACAATGAACACTCCTGCACCAGATTGAGCTACCCATTTCGGCACAACCTCTCGTCACCAAAGGGAAAGTGAACCCATCACCCAAAACTCCGAGTTTTCTCATCTCAACATATAGTTCCAAAGCTTCGTCATGACACCCATTAGAGGTATAAGCTCTCAAGATCGAGTTCCACAAAAGCAAATTAGACTTACACTCCACGAGCGCTTTATCAAACACTTTGCGGGCATCTTCAAGAAGCCCGAACCGGGCGTAGATCGACACCAGCCGCGCCGCCAAGAACGCAGAATTAGCAGCGCCAGCAACAATGATGCCCGCGTGGACGCGTCCTGGTTGTTCAGCCGAGTAACATTTGCCAAGGAGATGATCGAAGAAATCGAGAAGTTCATTGTGGGTGGAGGAGGACGAATGCGAGCAGGGTTGAGTTTGTTCGTAAGAGAGCGAAGAGAAAAGGCGGCGACTGGTGAAGTCCAATTCGACCGTGAGACGAGCTCTGGAGATGAGTTTCAAGGGGGGAGAGGAAAGCATGAAGCACGATGATGGTGCTTGCTTCATGTATGAACCTAATCCAATCGACTCAACTAATTGAATCCAACACAAAAAAGCGCGAATGCTCAAGTCAACATTTGCAGTTTGCTTTCATCTTTATATATCTCTTCGACTTGAGCGTGCACAGAAATATGCATATACCGTTTTGCAGAGGTACGAGGTTAACGATAGCAACTATGTTTCAGCCCCGGACAGGGGCATGGCATTTACAGCCCATGAACGTTGTAGAATTGGTTTTGGACAACAAAATTCATAACTGTCATTCCTAAGCCTCCACTGAATGAGGTGATGATCAGTATACTTACAACCGAAACCAGCTATGCAATACCTCGAGCTATACAAAAAGGTGAGAGATGCTTTGTAATTTCCTAAGCCTAGAGAAAGGGAGGGAGGCGTTTGTTAATAGCTTCCGTGTGCGCTCTTCAGCCGAAGCAACCAAATGAGGTGATGATCAGTACACTTGCAACTGAAACCAGCTATGCAATACCTGGAGCTATACAAAAAGCTGAGAGATGATTGGTAATTTCCTAAGCCTAGAGAAGGGAGGGAGGTGTTTGTTACTAGCTTCCGTGTGTGCTCTTCAGCCGAAGCAACCCAGGGCTAAACAATCAACTTGGCAGGTAGATCCCATTGTCCTGGTTCTTCAAAATATGAGCTAATGCCTGTGGTGGGTCGTCTAATACAGTTAGACCCCAAGGACAAAGTTCTGGACGGTAATCTGCCAACCAAGCGGCAGCGGCATTCTTTTCTTGGCTTATGTGATCAATAGTGCAATCCCAATCGCGTGACATAAGGTCTCTGCAACCTTGGATAAGATCAATGTTAGGATCACTTGCCCGCGGAGCCGTCTTCAAACACTTCAATGCCGCGGAAGAGTCCGACACCGCCAGAACCTGCCTGTATCCTCTGTCCCAAACTAACTTCAAACCTTGAAAGAGAGCCCACAAGTCTGCTGCCAAACTACTCCACTTGCCCAGCTTAAGGCTATAACCCAAAACCCATGTACCAGATGAGGTGTGCACTGTTCCACCAGCTCCAGCAGAACCTGCGTTTCCCCTGGAGATTCCACTGGTGTTCAGCTTGACCCTATCCCTAAGCGAACAGCCTAGCTCTGGCGGACCGACCTCTTTATCGGGTTTCTCTATCTTAGGCGGTAGTTTCAGACTCCATTCGACGACGTCATGCTTGTTTAGTGTGATCTGTTGGACTTCTACTTTCACTTGCCGATTAGATTGTTTTGGGGCTTCCACTCCACTGGAATAACCAACCCGTTCAGAACATGGAGCTTCTCTTTTGACGTTAAATGCGGGGCAGCATGTGGTAGCAACGAGTGGTGAACAGGTATAATTAGCAGCCACAGGAGCCACGACCACATCTTGAGCATCTTCCTACCAGAAGAGTATCCCCTGTAGTTAAGCATTATGATTCCAAAAGCAATCACTAAGTGAAGTTTGTTTCAGCAAAGTACTTTCACCTGAAAGCTCTCTGCAAAGCGTGTCCCAGGCAAAGCAATCTCACCTACGGTTCCTTCCTCATGGCTTGTACTGCCCCCCTTCGAAGAATTCCTCGAGAGGTCATCAATTCCAGTGATACCGTCAATTGCGCTGCTCTTGTCACTAATGGGATGACCATTATTTGAGTGGTCCACACCCGGAAAAGGTGGATGGACATCGAGCTCCTCATGCAAACTTTCACAATCAAGAGTACTCTTAACACTGCGGAAAATTCCCCACAGGAAGTATTCACTTTGCAACCCCACAATAAACACTACGAAAGCAGAAAAAATGAAGTCACATCAGTGAAAATTCAAAGCATCACATACTACAAGCCACCGCATTGAAGTCTGTCAAAACAAAGAATGATCCGTGAGAAAGAAGACGAGGTTTGCCGCTGTGTAGGGTCTGTCTGAGAGAAAGCATGCATGTGGCCAAATACCTACCTAACTTCCAAATAGGATATCAAAATCTGCTAGGATATTTAATCATTTTATTCATCATGCAGTGACCATTTGGCCATCAGGCAGGCTCCTTGAAATTCATGTCAATCACGTACTACAATAGCATCGTGAATGGCTACAGGAGAATGGAAGAGCTCTGCCGCATACTACATCAGCAGCCATCTTCTTTCTCATTTCGAGGAAAAGGTGTGGGAGGAGACATTTAAGAGTTTTTGTTTCTTTCTCTGGGCGGGGTGGGGAAAAAGGAAAACCACACTAGGTGAAACATGCACAATAAAATCACAGGGAAGAGCCGCCAAAACCGACAATTAACCTAAACAAAAGTAGCTTCGCTGATCTCAGAGCCTTGTGAAGATTATTGAGGTAAAGTACCGGTGAGTTGCATGTCCATTCTAATAGAAAGGTATACATCCTCTGAACTCCAGCTTCACACTAATCTAGTTGGAAGTCTCAGGAACTAAAGCATGTGTTTCCATTTCCATCAATGTCAAGAATTGATATTCCATAACCACAGCTTCATACGAAAGGTTTGTCTAAAAATTATTCATTCTCAAGTATGCCAAAGTAAAAACTCTTCTTGCATTACTGTCAACTGTAGAGCACCCAAAAAGAATGCCCAAGAAGAAAAAACAAAGGAAAATCCCAATTAAAATACCATGCAGGACATTTGCAGAAGGATTTTTGTGAGATTTTGTGGGACCACTACCAACTGTTCCAAAAGCTTAAGCTGTTGGATGAAGGCGTGGTTTAATATTTAATTACTCTAACAATTTTAAATGAAGAAAAGGAAATCGAAACTCACAATGTGAATCCACGAGTAATTCTTTTGATGTAAATAGCAGCAACTCAGCACCATTGACAAGGCCTCTCATTCCATACTCCTGGCTAACCATGAGTTGAACAAGGGCAGAATAGTTTGCAATGTACCTACAAGTTATGATAAATGTTTACAGCACGAACTGCCAATCACATCGGGATATATACATATATATCTCCCAAGCACGAGTTCATTAAGTGGTCTCTTCCAATTAACAAAGTGGTTGAACTAACCTATCGGCAGTATCAGCAGGATAAAAGTACAATCCAATGTCATCGATATCAGGACCTTCACTTTGAAATATGTTTGTCAAAATAGGGGACAGAGGGATCGGCTCCATACGAATCTCCGTAGGCATATGCTGTGAAAGCTCATATGCTCTCCTAGAAACACTGCATGGAGGATGCGCACGGAATGAATAGCTGCTATCATCGGGGATAGCATCACCAGGAAATTTCAACCTTCCACTGGAGAAGAACAGAGAACGCCTCAGTTAAATTACATGAGATAATTCAAACTTTAAAATGCTCAATGTGTTCACCTAATCCAATACATAATCCAAGAAAAAATTCACTTGCTCATCAAGGATCCAAGACTATATATTTGTTAGCAACATTCACCCAAGAAATTCTCTATCTATCCACAGGATGATCTTTCGCTAAGCTTAAAGAGTAAGCTTCAAGCACGGCCCAACATAACCTCAGAACTATATATGAGTATTCATGTGACACTCATAAGCAGGGGAGAATAGTAGCAGTAGAAAGTTTCCATGGCAAAAGGAGAACCAGAAAAGCAATGATGTGCACAAAACAAGTGCAAACTGAATTTGCCCTGTTGGTGAAGGACTATCAGCACCACCTGCTAGGAGGCCCCCAAGTTGCTTGCCATATTGGTGAAAGAGTGCAAGAGGTAGAAATCCTATTTTGTTATTCAAAGATAACAGCAAAAAAATGTCGCCACTTACAGATTGAGTGATCCAACCAACCATTCTATAAACTTGAGGTATTGTTTCATATCCACTTGAGTTTGGACATTTTTCTCACACTGCTTTCTACTGAGAAATATGTGGATGATCCTTATCAACCATACAAACCCTCTCTTCGAAAGGCACGACTTGTGTCTCGCCTTATTTACCCCTAATTGTCCAACTTTGAGGTTGCGACAAGTCTCATAAACGTGCCTTTCTCCATATAACAATGAAAGTCCCAGGATCAAATTCATCAGTAACAGTTCCTCCAAATTGTTATGTATCAAACATAAACGGATTTTAAACAAATCAAGTAAAATTGATTGCTCACCTCCATGTTGCAGATAGAGCAGGAAGATAAGGCCGGCATACTTCGAGTTTGGGTAGAATATAGTGAAAGAATCTAGTCTCCTCAAAGGAATAACCAGATTCTGCAGCAGCATCATTGTCGCCTCCTATACAACGCAAATCAGAAGTTGGCATAGATGGTCTGCAAAATGATAAAATGCAAGGACCCGGAGAAAAGAAATATTTCCACATAACACACTACTAGGCATTGCCTGGTCAAAATAGCAAGATTCCGATAATTAGAAAAGCATTTGCATGATGAACGTAAACACCAAATGGACATCGACTAACTGTTATTTCTAGAGAGAAGACAAATCTTCCAAAAGTTCAAACAGAAAACCAATGTCTGGCAGGATGGTAATAAGTTATCACACATGACATAAATCAAAGACACGTCAATCGCTGGTCACGTCCGGAGAAAAACAATCATCAAAATAAAAATGAAGAGAAAAAAATAAGAGGGAAGAGAATTCCTGTCTTAAGGTTGAAAAACTAATCTAGGACATAGACTTGATCGAGCAAATAAAATATGAAGAGCAAAAACAGTCATCCCTTTACTTCATATAAAAAAGTGCTCGTTAAATCAATTTTCCAGTATCATTGAAGATCAAATTTATGCTTTCAATCTACCACGAATGTCATAGCCTTAACCATAAAACTAACAAGTGAAAGAACAAAGGACAAGAAACACCAGAGACTCAATTTTTCACCATAGAAAGGCTGAGACAAACAAACTCAACTGTCCACCCAAAAAATTCCTACCATTACCATCTAGGTTATGACAACTACGACGTCTCAAGAAAGCAAATCCTTAAAGTTTTTTTTTTTTTTTTGGGTAAGGAAAATTGAAAAATCCTTAAACTTTTTTGTCCCTTTTTTTATCATCAAATCTAGTTGCAACCACAAGAATTGTATGAACTAGACATGGTTACTTCTGTATAAAAGAAAGGAGATAAGCCAGCAGATCATAAAAGTTGATGATAAGAAACATTAATACTAACTAATGTTGAATGGACTTGAGAAGTATTGAGATCTTATCTGGCAAGGTAAATAAAAATCTTAAGCATACACCTTGAAAGAATGCTACATCTTTTAAAAGATTCAATAAATCCTATACATCCAAGTCAACAAGAAAGTAACTTTCATTTAAGAGTATGTTTTAAATTTACTTTAATTTTGTCAAATATTTCATCAAGAAATAACCCCATTCCTTCAATCTCATCCATCAACTCTCTCCAATGTGATGTGGCAACCTCTCTAAAAGTAAATTAAAGATGCCATTTTCAAACTTAATTTAGAGAATCCAAATCGATGGTAATAAATTAGCAGCATTTCTAGAGTCCATGAGGAGAAATTAGAGAATGTATCATCTTCCCTAAAGTTTTGACATAGAAGTATCCTTCCAAGCCTTTCAGGATCCAAACACAGTAAAGCAGATGTCCCTTTCTGTCACAAAATCCCACATCTTCATTGATAGTTAAGAGAAAAGGCAAACAAGGTGGCTTCAATTTGAACAAAAGACAGATCACTGTTGCTTCCTTGCCTGATTCATCAATGGATTGAGAACATCTGGTGGGTGAAATGGGTGACACAAACTTTGTAGATTCTTCCTTTGCCTGTATGGATGCTTCCCTTTCATATAAGAGTCCATCAATATCCATTGACTGCTCCTCACCAACATGCTTCTCTGGCTGCTTAACAAGATCGATCCTTCCTGAAATAGAGTTCATCCCATCTATCAAGTGCAAAAGTAGTTTTTCAGAAAAGAGACGAACCTGCCAAAGAAGTATCTGAACTCAACAGCAACAAAAGAAGATGTCAATTCAGCCAGCTTTATCATCATGAATTATGGAACTTGGCATCTACGATGCGTTTAATACTATCCAAAACAGATGTGTCTAATATCTGCTCGAGTGACTTGATGCTATGCATGTAAACCATACAATCTGCAAAACGACTAACACCAACTGGATATCAATGATGCGTATGATGGCAACATTACCCACGAATGGAAATGTTAAGTTACAATATATAACCTGTATCTTCTCTAATAACTCAAGCTTTTAAGAAAAAGGTTGCTCATTCAACTTTGTATCAATCTGCTACTGTCTTGAGAACAATAATCTAAAATTGGTGTCATGTAAGTCACAGATGCACTTACAAAAATATTACGGATTGCAATTACTTATTCAGTGAAAGCCAAGCAAAACCTAAGATGCGTCACTCTCCTACCAGAATGCTCCATAAGCATTTAAGCTAAATATATCATTTCCTCAATCAGGGAGTATTCTAACCACCATTGAATTTGGTGAACGAGCTAACATATATTATTGGCATAGTGATTTGAAAATAAGGCCGTCACCTTTCAGTGCTTTTGCTGCGGAGATTTCACGCTGCTTATTAATTGATGAACCTATCACCAAGCTTCGATTTTTGAATGGATGTTGGCAACCTGAAGATACTAAATGACTATTGCCTTTTGGCCTCACAGCGGACTTTGAAGCAAAGACCTTGAACTTCAATGGATTCTGCCGCGAGGATAACTTGATGACTTCTTCGGTTGAAAGACACATGACTTTGCAGGGTTTGGCAGTTCTTTGCTTTTTCGAATTAGCTTGACTCCTGAAATTATCTGGAATTTCTCTACTGGTCAGTGAGGAGACCATTGCACTGGATTCTTCTTGCAAATGGGAAATTGTCAAATTCGCATGGTCGGTAGATTGGCAGAATTCACAATACCAAACTTCAGGGACTTGAAGACAAACTTGTGCCGAGCAGTAACTGGGCTTGAGGAATATGAGAACAAACAAAATGAATACCATAACATCTTTCATTGGCAGGAATGTTCAAGCTAGATGTGATTGGGAAACCATGTGGAAAAGAAGAAGCAAGTCAATTTGATAAGGGTTCATTGTCAACAATTATGTGCCTTTAAGAAAGAAAATCTGACAACATCATAACAAGTAACAAGAGGACAAGAGGACAAGAAATCAGTCCAGGTTGTGGTTCAATTCAGACAAAGACCACTGGTGCTCATAATGAGGAATACTTAAATTTTTGTATAATTAAATGTCTGAATCAGGTTCTCCTGACTTAACTGAAAATAAAGAATCTGTCTTCACTGGTAAGTCAGAACATGATTGAAACATACCAGCAGCTTGATTTCTAGTTTGTTATATTTTTCAGAGATGTCACTTGACAATGAACTAGGTTTTCTGGCAAAAAGCAAACAGTGGAGTTGGACGGATGGAATTAGGGAGAGAGATCACACATATGTTGCCGAGAAGGACAACTGGAGCACGTTACCAGCAACTCAGCATATCCAGCATCACCACATATATCACAAGGATCATCCTGCAGTAGAAGTGATTTGATCATAAGGGAATTTCCTTGCAAAAACATGAAATTCAAGAAGACAACAGCGCAATCAACAATTCACAGAACATGTAGCCCCACCATTTTCCAAGTAGACTCGTGTGACGGATACCAATTACGAGACAACCTTTGGCAACATGAGAGTCCATCGAATCATGCCACGAGAATCGAAAATGGCAAGAAAGCACAAGTGTCCGAGTACAACTGAAAAATAAAAACGAGTCAAAAGATGCAGCCAGCTTGTGCGATCGAATTATCACACTATCCGTGTACAGAGCATAGCTCCAACAAGCACACGTCAAACCCACCAGAAAACCAAAAAAAAAAAAGACGGAAAAACACCAGAAACCAAAACGGGAATCAGCGAGAACTCAAACAGATACTAATGCAAGATCGACCCATCATTTAATCCTGTTCGTGACAATGTTTCTCGTCAGCTACTGTGTCCAGAAGGCAAAGGGCATAAAAGTGGCACACGTCAGAGAACGGTCACTGTCCGATCGCTTTCATCTGGACCAAACATCAAAACACACGGAAAAGAAAAGACACGTCTCCCACGTTATGCTACACAGAAGAGGATAGCATCGATCTTGCCTCAGCTGACTCCTAAGCGGAAGCAAAAAGGGACCGGACAAACGCTCGCAACCAGAAACAAGAGGCGGCACGACACGTCAGATGACACCGACAAGAGCCGCTCGCCGACGTCGCGGCTCAAAACGCCATTGAAGAAAGCGCGAACGACAAAATTGCCTTTTTTACGACATTACAGATCAGAAGGCCAACAAAAGAAGCAAGAACGCGCACAGAAAAAGGGAAAGGGGAAACGGACGAAATGCATCGCTTGAGATTAGGGTTTCGAGGAGAAGGTTTTACCGGGTACTCCATCTCCACTCCTCCGCGTATTCTTCGCGAGCTGGGATTGGAGAAGGAGACGCGCTTGGGAGAGACAGAGAGGAGCCAAAATGGTGCATGCCTTGGACTGTGAGAAGGATCAAGAAACAGAATGCGACGAAAAACCGTCTGCTACCGTGCCCACGTTGGGTCTCGATGAGATTGTGCCACGTGGGCTACGAGCTTTGATCGACGGCTCGATTCTCTGGGTCTCTCGTTTACGGTGGGACGCGCTGCAGACGATTCTCACTTCCTTCATGTCATGGTCGCCGGTCCTTATCTTCCATGCAGACATTAATGTCCACCAACAACATCATGCAAGAAGCGCGATGAGATGGTACCCAAAAATAAAACAACGAAAAAAAAAATCAAGAAAATCATAGTAGACAATTTTAAGGATGTTTACTACATTGAAAAGTTCTAAAAGTTGTAAAAAATATAATCAAATTTTAAAATTTTGTCAAATTGATGAAATTAAGTCCTTTCATTAGTTTCGTCTATTTAGAGTAATGAAGAATGCCAATGTGGCTTTTGTTAATATTTTCTCTTTTTTAGTATCGATGACGTGACTTAATTTAAAGCTAAAACAATGCCATCTTGATCTAATTATAATCTATAATATAGTTTTTACTTAAATTAAATTAAGAATAGTACTAAAAAATTGAATGAAGAATAAGAAGAAGTCGGAACCAAGCAACGAGGGTTGCTCGCCGCCCTACCATTGCCTAGATGGGCCAGCGTGGTGGGAAAATGGCTGGTGGGGCAATTTGATTTTTAATATATTAATATACATTAAAAATCAAATTAGGACCAAAATGACCTAGATGGGCCAGCGTGGCGGGAAAATGGCTGGCGGGGCAATTTGATTTTTAATGTATTAATATACATTAAAAATCAAATTAGGACCAAAATGACCTAGATGGGCCAGCGTGGTGGGAAAATGGCTGGCGGGGCAATTTGATTTTTAATATATTAATATACATTAAAAATCAAATTAGGACCAAAATGATGTCATTTTGGACTCATTTTCTTGGTTTCACCGTATTAGTGCCACATAGGAGAGATAAAGTAAGTAAAAATATGTAACATAAATAAAAATACGTAACATTAGTAATTTTATGTTAACCGAATTGGATGGAACTGATGGAAAGACTTGATTGCATTTTTTAAAAATTTTAAGACTCGATTGTATTTTCGTGAGAAGTTTTATGACTTCTAATGAATATATCTATTTTTAGATAGAATTTTGCTAGCATAATAGCCTTTAAGGTAACTCTAAGACTAAAAAATGTTGTGAGCCATAATTTATTAAAGGAGTAGATTCCCATAATAACTTTATAGTTATTTTTTTTTGTGGTCCAGAACAGACTGTTATTCTCATTATAGATTAATAATTGTCACGAAATCATTTCTCTTTAAGATATTAATAAAAACACCAAGCACGTGTTGTGAAATGAAAGTGGGTCAGGCTACTCGCAATTTAGTCAGGCTTCATTTATTTTGCAAAAAATGATTGATTTGGAAAAGAAATTTCGAAAAATGGTCATTAATATTGTTTTAAAAAAACGAAGGAAGGAAAAACTTTATTGTCATTCACGAAAATGTTTAAATATAAATGGTTATCGACAATGAATTTTTTTTAATTGACTAATTATTTTAAGTGATATGAGTTATCATTTTTTAAGAAATTTTTTTTAATCACTCATTTTCCTTGAAATAAATAGAGCCTCAAACACAAACCGTTTTCTTTCTGGTCGTGGTCAAATTTGCTTGGGTCAAGTTCGAATGCTTAATAGAAGAAAGCTTGAGTTTTTATACATTTGTCTTGAAAGAGCAAGCCTCACTTGGTGATTACGTTTTGTATCCATTTTAATCGCAATACACTTGAATGAAAAAAATTAGGTCCATTCCATTGTAATTTACTCTCGGAAATTCCGTGCCCGAGCTTCAGCGGGGATTGAGCTTAACTAGATTTGGTACTTAAATTCACTAATTAATCAATTCAACCTTAGCCAAGCTCGAACTAGTCAATGACTTACTTAAGGGGAGAATTATTTAAAAAAAAATCATAAATCTATTGCAATTATGCCAATTCAGTGTTAAACCTTTTTCTTTTTATAAATTTTAGCCATAAATCTGTTGCATTCATGTTAATTCAGTCTTTATAGTCGATCGGCTTTAAGGTGAACTCTTTTAAATAATACTTTAAAAATAGATTGATTTTTTTTTTCTTTGCTTTTCTTTTTTTGACAGTAGGGCTGCGGTGCCTGCACCTTCCTAAATCCAGCGAAGGCATCGTGGCTGCAGGGTCCAAGAAAAAAAAAACTAAAAAAACGAGAAGAACAAATAAAAAAAGAAAAGTAATGAAATATTATTAAAAATTTTACATCGGTTTCAATAGTGCCATGTCAATGCATGCTGACTAAATTGATTAAATTCCTATAAATACAAAAGGTTTAGAACTGAATTGATAAAAAAAGAAAAAGAAAAAGATGGTAAAACCGAACTGAAATAATTACAATATATTAAAAAAATTTGATAATTCTCTCCTTATTTGAGATATCCCCATACAATACTTATCAAAAATGTTTCGAAATACCAAATTAAATTTCACGATTACATTGTTTTCAGGCTAAAAGTTGTCTTTGAATAGGAATGCAAACACGTTCACAAGTTGATTTTCTTCACCCCGTCAATACATTGTTTTGTCTTAAAATAGACTAAATCGACCTTTCGAGTGATGCGCGATCGACTCTACTCCAAAATGAGGTCCTGTTCATATACAATAGTTTCATATTTTCCCCAAAACATCAATAGACATATTATCTATTGATTTACTTAAAAATAATCCGAGTTCCGATAAATTGGAGAAAATTTTCAATTAATGGGCCCAAGTGCCTTAATTTCTCAACTAATGGCCCAAAGTTGAATATTATTTCAAGAGCGTGAAATGCCTTTCATCATTTACATTTTTGGTAATTTTTTCCTTTTTTTTAAATCTCCCCTCTCCTCTCCTCCCCTCCTTCCCGGCCTCAGGCGACGGCTGCCCTCGCTGGCTTCTGGCGGGCGTTCCTCGCCCGGCCGGTATCGGGACTCTACAAACGGACCCCAAAATCACTTGCAACTCTGCGGCCGCGAGCCCGTCGTCCAATAGCACCGGGACCTTCTTCTGCACTGGGTTGACGTCAGAGGCGACACGCTCTTCCCCTTGTTCAAGTCTTCAACAACGAGCTCGTACTTGAGGCCCTTCAGTTTCAGAGCCCACTCGACCCTCGTGAAGAACAAGCTCGTGGCGGAGACAGTGAGCTTTAACTTAGCCATGGTCGTGTTCTCTTGTTCTGAGCAGTGTAATCGAGGTGGTATCTCTCCGGCATATAAACAAATATGAGATGGGTTCTCGAATCAAATGCTGCGAAGCTTGAACCTTGGAGCAGAGGAAAGTCGCGGCCGTTGATGAGGAACTGTGAAAGGCGAGGCCAAGAAGGAGAATATCTGAATAGATTTTATTAAAAGAAGGAAACAATATGCATCTCTCGTTCAACGACAGAAAAAAATTAAAAAAAAAAACAGATAAATTATGACCTTTCGGGCTTGAAGAGATGGTTGGTGATGAGGCTGCAGAAGGATGGCTTCCCTGCTTCTCTCTGCCACACTTCCTGGGTCACCTCCACCCGTCGCCCCAGCGGTGGGTCTCTCTCTCTCTCTCTTGTCTGGGTGCCCTTCAGGTGAAAGGTGGGAAAAGTTTTAAGTGCACATTAGTTTTCTTATGTAGCGTATGAACTTGAAAAATTTAAGAAATAACCGGGAAAATTTGATTCTTTTTCGTTCATGAACTCAGTTGTTTTCTGCCGAACACCGGAAAAATGTGTGATTTAGCACAAATCTGGAAAAGGGTGTCATGAATTGTAATCTTCCATACATCGAAAACTAAGCTAAATCTGAGCTAGCTCATATGTAATTTCTTTCTTATTCATATAGAGGATTAAGAGCAAGGAAGTACCGACACCCCGTCGAGGTCGCCGCGTCGGTGTCGGACACATGCCAGACACCAACAGGCTTTCGACACGTTTCAACACGCGATCAACGCCGGCGACGCCCGAGTCGGAAGTCGAAGAGGTTGGGGAGGAGGGCGTCTGCTCGGGCCGAGAGAGAGAGAGGGGAAGATGGAGAAGGGGAAGCAGAGAAGAATAAGCTAATCCAAAGGAATCGACAGAGGGAAATCCAGGGCTGCGATGGCAACTTCCTGCTCCTCGACGGCGCCTCATTCCTCGACAGCTTTCACCGGCACAGGATCGATGGCCATGTGAAGATCTTGCTTTCTCCAAGAGGAAAAACTAAAGCGAAGGTTTGTCTGTATCACCAGAGACGCCTGCACAGAGAGAGTTTGTAGCTGATGGAAGAAGACAGAATGACTGAAAGAGAAGTATTTATGAACTCAAGTGATGGAGGAGGAAGACAACGTCCGGTCCTTGGCCCCCTACTTATTTTTCAAAACCATAATCTGTCAACACATCATTCCTTTTATTTATTATTTGTTTTTGTTATGATGCTTGCCTTTAGGTTTAAATCGCGGTAATGCCCTGTTTTATTATAAGAACTCTTTTGATAAATTTTCTTTGTTTACAAAAAATATATATATATATAAATGATAATTCATTAGGTATATGTAAAAACATATATTTATTATATTACGTGTCCCATGTCAATTTTTATTTTATTTTTTTAGAAAGAAAGTGTCGACGTGTCGTGTCGTGTCACATCGCATGTCTATGTCGATACTATTATATTATGTGTGCATCGACGTATTGACCAAGGATGACGATGGCCATCATAATCACCACGAACACCATCGAACGAAGAGGCAGTAATTATGGATGATCGATTCTCGATCCAATTCGATTCCACTCAAGAATTAGGAATCGGTTTGATCGACCGAT
Organism: Psidium guajava; assembly: GCA_016432845.1. Lineage (NCBI taxonomy): Eukaryota > Viridiplantae > Streptophyta > Magnoliopsida > Myrtales > Myrtaceae > Psidium > Psidium guajava. The sequence continues at coordinate 40,579,667 of CM028228.1, forward strand.
CCGACCCTATTTTCAGGCGATTCCATTGAATCGGTAACATGACAAAAAGAAAACATTCACCGATTCGGTCGGCATGTTCTTGAGCAAAGAGACAAGAGGCAGTTGTTTTCGAGTTAAGAGATGCAAGCAAAGTGGTGTTCGCACACTCGATGATTGGATAGCATCATGCTTGGTCCATTGCCATTAAATTCCTTTTGCTTGACCCTCTTCAACGTGTCTGCGAGAAAGAAAACAGCAAGCAAATGACATAGAAAATATGGAGAAAACTAGAGAGAGAGAGATATTCGTAGAGGACTAAGGAAACCGATGCATCCCAAGCAAAGCAATCTCAGGAAAAAGAAGGGAAGACCGAAGAAAAGAGGGTTACGAAATGAAGCAAATCCTAAATAAGTAAACATTAGGGTTACTTTAAAAAGAATTTGAAAAAATCGATCGATCCTATGCCCCTGAAACCGACTGCAATTTTAGGTACCGGAACTAGAACACTGGTTTCAGTCCAATTTGAGAGGTTCCAGTCCGGTCGGTTCGATTTATTCACCCTTAGTTATAATAGTGGAAGTGGACGTCAAGCCTCGGTTCGAAGTGGCGAGGCCCACACAAAGAGCTATAAGGAGCTCACGGGCACATTGCAATTGATCTGAGGTCAAACTCAACCAAATCATCGCCCCTCACCTAGCCCAATGCTTGCCCGGGGTCATCACCTGAGGCTAGCAATGGCTAGGGGAGAAGAGGAAAGAAGAAAAAGACAAAAGGAAAATAAAAAACGGAAAAAAATTGCAAAAAAGAACGAAGGACAAAAATCTCTTTGGTCAGGTCATTTTTTGCAACAAAAAAAAGGAAAACAGAAAAATTAAAAAGGGAAAAATTTGCAAAAAAGAAAAGGAACAAAAGTGTCATTCAATCGGGCCATTTTTTGAAACTTGAAACAAAATTCACTTTGGTCTTTTAATTTGAATCTTCTGCAATCAATAACACCTATCAAATTCCTCTGCCATTTATTATATCAGTTCTCAAAAGTGTCTTTCGATCAGGACATTTTCTGAAATAAAAAAGGCACTTCATGCCCTTATTTGAAACAAAATTCACTTGGGCCTTTTAATTTGAATTTTCTACAATCAATAACACCTATCAAATTCCTCTGCCATTTATTATATCGGTTCTTTATTTTTTTTTTTAATCACTTGGCATTAGTATTCACAAGTCACCCAAAAATACCATTATTTCTCGTACGAATCGCTATAGAACCCTATTCACTTCTAAACATAAAATAAAATAAAATAACCAAAGATCTATCCTTTGGTGGAAAATTTTTCATGGCCGACCATTTTCGACGAAACATTATCATTTTCAAACTCATGTTAAGTTTCTTGTCAATAGTTGGTAATATCAAATCCGATTGGCTTGTCGCTCATTTTTTATATTCATAAAATATGTGAATAATCTCAATTGGCCGTAAAAAAAATTGGGCCGAATCGCATAATATTTAAGTAACCCTAATGTAAATGGACTGAAGAACGTTCTTCAGCACGCAGCCCATGTGACTGCCCATTTTCTCATGTTTCTTATTTTATTTTTTCTTTATTTAAATTTTATTTTAGCACTCCATTGATTCTATTTATTCATTTTCTCGACATCAAAGCGAGCGTCGTACATAAATATTGACACTTAAAGCGTTCTTTTTCCGCAAATGGACCAAGAATGTTTTTCAGCACATAACCCTTCTCATGTGACAGTCCATTTTCTCTGTTTTTTTTATTTTATTTTTACTTTTTTTTTATTTTAGCAATCCATTGATTTGACTTCCAGAAAGAGTAGCTGACGGTGCCTTTAGATTCCAAATCTAAACGGCGGGTTCTCCACCTCAAATTTTTTCAATGGAACCTGTTAACTTGTTTAACTAATTTCAATGAAAATTTTTTAAATTTGAAAATTTTCACTCAATTTGTTTCCCTCATATCCCGTGAGATTCCATAATACAAAAAAAAATAACACAAAGAAGCCGATAATTTTCAGAATAAATTTAAAATCGAAATATATGTAATCACAAGTAGAATTGTGTTATGACTGGCAAAAAAAAAAAAGAAACAACAATTGGTTAATGCCATTAGAACGATCAGTTCAAGCTCAAAGATGAAAAAACACAAAATATATTGGCTTTGAGACTAATAAGAAAATCACTGTGCTTTCAAACAAATCTTCGTTCTTTTTACTCAAATCAAGTTGCGTTGGAATGATCCTCAAGTGATTAGAACTAAGAACACCGATATCGGTTATGTGTAACAATACATGAAAATCTCATAGAGGAAGAAGTGCAAGGACCAGAAATTTTACAAGATTAATATTAGGATTGCATAAGTCGAGGCCAAAGTTAAAAAGGAAATTCAATAAAATACTATACAAATTTTACTTGATATAACTTTGCTGTTTGGCTCATTGAGAAAATTCACATGACAACTTGACATCCGAACCTACGCCATTTCTTATGGATTAGAAGTCAATTTATGGCAAAGTACTTTTTTTTTTCATAAACAAATAGTAATAACTACTCGTAACGATTGAAAACACGTAGTTCTTCCTCAATTGCAAATAATATTTTGACAACAGCTATGATGACGGGTCTAATATGATTTTCCATGCGAGTGCTTGAAATTCTTTAGAGGGCCAATGTGAGTTCTACATTTGTTTTGTCTTATACTCATTAAAAAGTTTGGACGCCACGTCACTATTTAATAGTGACTTGTCGACCACATTAGTATTTATGTTTATTTTATCAACGTAATGACCAATTTGAACAAAAACATTTAGCCTGCCCTTGTCTTTTTGTCTTTCTTTTTTTTTGGCTTCCACCGTAAAAGTAAATAAGGTATGTGTAAGGGTGTGCATGGTCCGGACCGGTCCGGTCCCGGCATAGAACCGAGGACCGGACCGTAGCTCCGGTCCCCAAATTTTCAAGACCAAGGACCGGACTAGGACCGATGGTCCGGTCCGGTCCCAATGGGACCGCTAATACTAGCTTCTTATAGAACATAGATAACAAAAAACCTCAATCAATCATTAATTTTCGTCAAATTGGGCAATACTTTTGCATATAAGTATTCATGTCAACATAACTAAGGTCCATAGCGCCACATTAGGTGGAAAAAATGAGGACGAAATGAAGAAAAAAGAGTGAAAGTGCTGAAAAAAAAATATAACCATATGAATGATAAGTGTATGAGGCAAAGAGAGCCCAGACCAATTGTTCACTTTCTTTAGCAATATTCTCAAAAATAGAGTTGTGCTAACATTTTTTAATTCTTTCTTTTAATTATATATTCTAATGGTCCGGTCCGAGCGGTCCGATCCTCGGTCCCTGGGGATGGGACCGGGGTACCGGACCGCCCGGTCACCGGTCCCATATATTGGGACCAAGGACCGGACCGCATCCCTCAAGGACCGAACCAACCCAGCCGGCCCAGTCCGGTCCAGTTTGCACACCCCATTGTGTATCATATAAAATTGTTATGATAAGTATTCTTCCACAGGTTCAACCGGTTGTCATGAACTTGGAAAACAAATGCATGGTCAGAATTGCACCGTTATTAATGATACATAACGACGTCGTCCTATTGGCAACGTCCTTTGTTGCCCTTCTCTGATTAAATCAGAGCACTCGCCGTAGAAAATTATTTTCATTCCGTTGAACGCACAGTGCAGACGGAACTCTCTCTTAACACCATTTAACAGTCGTTAGATCTTAGGTCCATATTTAGCGTACATCCTCAATGGTATTTCATAATTCATCTTGAAATTTTTTTTTTTTTGGGGGCGTCTCGAATCGAGTCGAGCCCCTTTTGACACTCTTACATATCTTAGCCATGTCGGTCCGGAGCTAGAACCGGTTGAAAACGGCAAACAAATGATCTGCCCGAATCGAGGCTAGCTATACGATAGCCATTGATCATGCAGAGCCTGCGAAATCGGTGTCTGGGATCGTGTACTCGGTCCACGAGTAACGGTCCGGGCAAGCATTTCTCGAACGCACGCAAGGGGAAAAAGGAAATGGAAAGGTCATCCAGGGACAACGGAACAATAAGCTGATACAGATAGTATGCTAGAGTCTCACTTATATAGCCTAGGACTCCAAGCCTAGAGATTTAGCTGATACAGGAACCACATGAGCACAAGCCCACACCACTTTCCAGGAATCCAAGGCCTCCCCTTCTTGGCTTTTTCCCCTTTTCCCCCCGGGAGTGAAATAGGAAAGGAAGGACAAGAAACCCAGAAGAAAGTAAAGAAGTCTGGCAAAGGCTTTGTCCTCAAACATGGAATCCTACAAAAAAACACAGTAGAGTCACATGCACTGCATAGTCATACCCACATATGCACAAACTATGTGGAGTCTCACTCGTTTCTGGTCCAAATCCCACCCCTCCTACCCCACCTTTTGATCTCTTACGGGCTCCACAGTTTCGACCCCTTTTTGATCTTCATAATTCAGTTCCACAGTGGCATGAGCCCGGAAGAGGCCACAAGGGCGGCGAAGAAAGAGAGCCAGCAGCCGCTGGAGAGCCTCCTGAACCCGGCATCGCTGACATCGGTGTTGATGCCCGTCGGGCTCACGCCTGTGCCCACTCCTCCTAGGACTCCCGGGGTCGCCGTGTAGGGAGAGGCCGTGGTTGTCGGGGTGGTCCCGGTCCCAGTTCCTGTCATGGGAGTGCCAGTAGACGGAGTGCCGGTGGACGGAGTGCCTGTGGATGGAGTGCCGGTGGACGGAGTACCGATGGTTGGAGTGCCGGTGATGGGAGTTGTGGATGTGCTACTCGAGCTGAACCATCGACAAATCAGGCGTGAGCGATCACATGTTCCCAAATCAAGTGTCCAAGAAGAGAGGTGTTATTAACTGTCTACGGATTCATCTCCAGATAACAAGCAATGCCAGCTCCATCAAAGATGAGGCGTATTAAGTATGATCAAACCTCTTCCGGCAAGATTTACATGATGAAAGGATCAGTGTCGCTAAGTTCATGAACAGGTTTAAAGCTGCCGCTTCGAAAGAATAAAGTTTTCCTGATTCTTCTTTCACAGCTCTCCAAGACAAAAATATTCATGTCTATGACAAATTTACCCTGCCAGTTCTAAGGTCAATTCTATTTGGCTGCGATTTCAGGTCAAGCAGTAGCAGTATGGCACTTCATCCACTGATGCAATACCAAGAATCACCACGTTACTTTATAGGGCATTGGTCCTGTGTAGAGACTAGAAATCATCTGGACCCTAGCCCATAAAATCAGAAGAAAAAGAAAAAAAAAAGTTCAGGGGGGGATGAAAAAGCAGGCTCGAGCCATGTAAAATCAACTTTTTCTTTGGGCGAGGCATGCACAGCTTTCTAGAGACCTCTGAACCTAATAGTCAAAAAGCCGGTTCAAATCTCGAAACAATGGTCTACAAAATGACTGGGCCTGATGGAGTGAGGCTCCCGCAATCACAGAGCCACAGTCATCAATCAATACAATGGCCCTACCACAAATCAAAGTTCCATTAAAATTTACCCCCCGCATCTTCTGTAGTTCCCACGGACAAAAAGAAAAGCCTTGTTGCCCTGCAGTTTTTTGGACTATTGACAAATGGGCGAATTCAAATTTTCGGTTAAAGACCGTCAGGACCAATAATTGGGGTCCCTTTATCAAAAGTTTGGAATAAAGTGCCGCCTCTCGGAGTTGATGGATTCATAGAAAGACAGAAAAGATAATTAATGAATAAGCCAAGGAGTCCAGGAACATCATCATGCATCAAATGACAAAAAGAGTATGGTTCAAATTGGATCGTGAAAAAGAAGAAAAAGCAGAACAAAGCATCTGACGGAGAATTCCCCTGTTTTCAAAACTTCAAAAATCATCCCGGCGATCGAAGGCATGTGAAAGAAAAAAGAACGCAGCTGATGTCGCAAGTTCTGTAAAATAAGCAGCAATGTTTTTATATGAACAAGACCAAGATACCCTTTCCACTTGAGAGAAGAATGATGCGTTAAAAAGAAAGGCTTTTCATACAAAACCAGACAAAAAATTGCAGCTCAAGGACACTGATCATAGCTGTTGGTTGGTAACTTCAGTATTGCCAATGGAATCCAGGCTGACACCGGAATTTTCCGGATCTACTTTACAAGACCCGATATTTTTATTAAGTGAATGGCACATCTTTTTTGGATCGGAAGGGAACCCATGTTGCTGAGCCAGCTAATAAAGAACAGAGACGAATTTGAATCTAGCCTGAAGTATGCTTGGAATAGCTAACCCTAGCCAGCGAAGTCTTAACTCCAGTTCAAAAGGGGTTTTTGATTCCACATCTACATGAAATTGCAAGATGTGATGTTTAGGCTGTTCAAGTCGCTACGAGGAAAACCCATCAGGAAAAAAAACGGCCAAAACTTTTAGTGAACGCGTGTTTACGAGAAGGATAAAAGAATATAATCAAAAGATCTCTTTCAGATGCAACTCATAGGATGAAGTCGACGACCCTCCAAACACACATTTGTTTTTTCGATCTCTACGATCAGTGGCGCTATACGTATAAACTGCAGAATGCAAGTCCCCCGGTTCCTGCTCTATAGAGAGATGGTGAAGGTGATAAAGATGTCAGAGCTGACAACCCTGTAGATGCTCGACAAGCAAGGGTAGAAATCTACCATAAAGATTCGCAGCAAGCCGATCCTTCAACCCACAAATTAAAGGCAGAAGGGAAAATTAACATGGCAACGCGAGTAAAGAGATGAAATACCTGGCACTAGAAGGGTAAACACAACCGCTAGAACCTGCACAAAAACAAAGGCATAGAGAAGTGAATGTAGCTCGAGAGTGAGATTCTGCAAGAGGATCGAAAAAGAGAAGTGGGATGATTATAAGGTTAATTTGTGAGTGCTTGGCTTACTGGGGTCCGAGGTGGAGATAGCGGCGGTGCCGGCGAAGTCGCAGGTGCCCTGAGCCTGGCCCTTCTTCTGGAAGAAGCTGTTGACGGCGTAGGAACAGTGAGCCCTCACCGTGTTGGGAGAGTAACACGCCCCGGTCTGCTTTACCGGCCCACAGTCAGCTCCGGCTCCACAGGCGTAGTCCAGCGTCTTCTGTAGCACCGCGTCGCTCAGTCCATCTTTGCACACACACCAAGCGGCACCTAACACGCAGACACAGGGAACACACACCCAACCAGACATTAAAAAATCGCCTACATCGGCAAGAACAGTGTGGGCAAAAATCGCATATTTCCCTTCTTGTGGACCCTTCTTGGTTCTGCTTTGTTATTTGCTGAGGACACGAAAATGGGGTGGCAGAGAAGGAGGTTCAAGAACGAACGAACGAGAATACCCAAGAAGCGGACATTGTTACACAGGGGAGGGGAGATTTGGGGGGAGAAATGTGAGAGGAAAGTACACAAGGAACCCAGAAGAAAACGTTGCTCACGCACTAACTTGCTCAGATCTTTTAAGCCAGCGAAGCTTTCTTTCTTGGCGCAGAGAGAAGGAAAGAGAGTCAGAAGAGAAGTTGCTTACTCGAGTGGCCAGTGAAGGCAAACATGAGAACCGCGAACAGGAGGAGAGCCATTTTAACCGTAGGCAGCTTCAACAACGCAGAGATGGGCAGCGAACTTTCGCTCTTTGGCAGCTTCAGAGAGAGGGGGAGAGACGGAGATAATGTTGGAGGGAGGAGGACGAGGGTGGTGGTGGTGGGATGGAAGCAGTGAAGCGTTTTGCTGCTTTCTGTCTTGTCACTATCCTTGTACTCTCTGTTTTCTGCTGCTCCGTATTTTTTGTTCCCCCTTTTTTCTACCGTCTTCGTTTGCTTTTTTTTTTTTTAGATTTTAAATTCGAATTTTGAGCTGTTCATCAAGAGAGGAAAGCTTGGCTTCATCGGGAGTTGCGAGTGTCGGAGTGAGTTGGCGGAAGCTGTTTGGTGACTTTGGTCTCTCTCTGCCCCCCAAACAAAGAAGAAGGGACAAAAGGAGAGCTTCCTAGGAAAGCGGGGCTTCAGTCGGGCCGAGGGAACAGGCCTCTTGTACTGATCTGGGCCTAAGACTCTTGTCCAATGGCCTCGTTCATGTTTTGTCCGATCAATCATCGATTCTTTAGGCCCATCATCGTTGTCCGTAGCCACAAAGGGGAAAATGACACCAACGGTCTTCGAATTCTAACCGGTTGAACGTGAGCCCATGCACTTTTGATTTGTTTAACGTAGTCTATAAATTTTTGGTACGTATTTAATTTAATTCCTGAACTATTGGAAAAATATTCACTATTGACATTATGGTCTATCGACTCATTTATGATCTATGAACTTTTAATTTGCTTTGTATGATCCTTGAATTTTTTTTTTATATTTTCAAAAGTTCAAAGACCACGTTGCACAAGTTAAAAATTTAAGGACAGCATTGCATATTAAGCCAAAGTTCGGGACAATTTGTTTAATTATCCATAGCAAGAATGACAATATTTTCATTTGTCCAACGGATCCAATCTCCTCCTTTCCTTTTTTTCTCTCTACCCGTTCAACAATGGCCATTCGCCCCCGATTGAGCTCCAGCCCTCCACAGCCTGGGAAATTTCGCTACGGAACCGATCCAAAGCGAGCGAATCGTCGATCGCCGTGGCCGAAGCCCGAGCTCACCTTGTCGTGTCCCAAACTCGACCTCCACGAGAACAGCACAAATGGAAGATAAACAAGATATGAGATCCTCGGCAGCCATATGGTTTGACAAGGCCACCTTACTTTGACATTCCAAAACTAATTTTTTTTTTAATCAGGGTCTCCCCCTTCCAAAAAAGGTTAAATCATTTGAAAATCCTAATTTATGTTTAACTTCTTTTGCGAAAAGAAAATACCAAAAATGCTATTGAAACACGTGCGTAAATTGTATTAAAAAAGTCTCGGTTTAAAAAATTAGTATGGGGTTGAGCACTTAGGGCGCGCATGACAACACTTCCACTTCAGAATTCATTTCTGAAGTAGAAGTTGATTTCTCTATTTCTGCTTCATAATTAGAAGTTGATTTTTTCACTTCTGCTTCAGAAATAATTTCTGAACTAAAAAAAAGCGTTTGATAACAAAAAAAAATTTATACTTCTGGCGGTGGCGGCGGGCGACCGATGACGACCGGCGGCGGCGGCGGCGGGGGGCGACCGGCGGTGGTGGCGGTGCATGATAACGTCAAAAGGAGAAGGCTACAAAAATGACTTCTGGTGGAGAATCAACTTTTTTTTACTTCTCAAAACTTCTTCAAAAATGATTTCTGGTGGAGAAATTGATTTCAGAAGTAGAAATTTCATGTTACGAACCAAACGGATTTCTGCTTCTGAAGAAGTTTTATCAAACGGATTTCTGGTGATTTCTCTTCCAGAAGTTGATTTTTCTGCCAGAAGTTACTTCTGGCAGGTTATCATGCGCGCCCTTAGTATATCTTAATTGGTCCTTGACTTATTGGCTTAAACTTTTCAATGAACATAGATATAAATAAATATATTGACGGTCTTATACTTGGGCTATCTTTTAGCGTATCTCCCTAGATAAAAGTCTCAAACTTCTTTGCATATTCCTAACAATTGGTGTCAGAGTTAATGATTGATTAGTAGGCTTTTAACCCATTTTGGTATTTATGTGAATATCTCCAAAAAGAAATCCAATGACCGACGCTTGATTTGAGTGAAAATTGCCATCATGGTTGATCGTGAAGATTGCCATTATGATTGATCTAGCGAGAAGAGATCATGGAAGATTTGTCTAATAATGTGAGTCTGACGAGGATAGACCGAGGACAGTTGGTCTGGTTGTGCAAATAGAGACCACGGATGATGTAATCCTAAGTTAGAAATTGATGTTGGCTGGTTGTTGTACATGGTTGCGGGTGCATTGCAATGACTTTGAATATTTGGAGATTCAAGTCGAGATAAGTTAATGTGGAATGGTACTTAAATTGAGGAGAGCATGTCTAACATTGAGCTCACACATGAGAAGGAAATTATTGAAATACACGCGTGAGTGGTGTTACATGAGTTCACGTGATAGAATTATCGTGGGGTTGAGCAGTTAATATACCTCAGTTGTCTTGTACATAATTGACTTAAGTTTTTTAGTGAACGTGTGTCCAATTAAATATAGTGATGGTCTCATAATTGGATTCTTTGCTGGTGATCTCCCATAATGAAGCATCGATTTTCTGTCGTGCGTTCCCAACATACTCCCTTGTATCACCGTTCACAAACATGTTTACTAATCATTTCAAGCAAAACTTTACGAAAAGAGGACACGATGTAAGAAATTTGGACTTTTTAGATCGCTCCCTTGATAACTCCATAACGTTGACAATTAGGGCCAATTGGTCTTCGCCCCATCCTAAAATTGGTTCTTAAGTGTTCTCGATTTTACTCGTGGGCCGATTCATTTTCATGTTTCGAGACTGCAAAAGCAAATGTTGTTCAAGTGTTTGATTCTTGATTTTTGCAAAAATCTAGGTGGCACAGACACTCCTCCAATGAAAAATTTTCGCGGGCCGCGCCATCAATTGAACAGACACGCAAGGGACATAACAAAGGCCTAAGTGAGTCAAAATAAGAAAGATCCGAACCTAATTTTCGATCTTCCTCTCTTTGCACCTCGCGCTCTCTATCTCTCTCGGGGTCACTGCTATCGGCTTTATCGCCTCCTTTGGACGCCTCGCGGCTCGCCGCCTCCCCTCGCCTCGGCTCGCCGCCTCCCCTCGCCGGCCTCGCCTTTTAGGAATATCAATATATTATTCGTATATTGTTATTTTGTTAGGATAGTATCGGGAATTTCTCGGAATATCGATTGTAAATTAGGAGGTTTTGTTTTGGTCTTTGTCTATATAAAACCCTCGTGTACAGATAGCTAATTAACGAGAATTATCATTCAATTCCAAAATTCCTTTTGGTATCAGAGCAAGTTGCGAGCCCGAACCCTAACCCTAACCGCAGACCATGGCCGACAATGTCCTAGCCACCACAGTCACTGCTTCGCCCACCTCCTCGCCTCTCTACCTACATCCTTCCGATCAGCCAGGAATCATCCTCGTTTCCTACATACTAACTGGTGACAATTACCACAAATGGGCAAAGGCAACATGGCGAGCACTGAAGGCCAAAAACAAATTAGGGTTCGTGGACGGGACCATACCAAAACCGGAGGAAACAAACCCGAATCTCAAGCCATGGGAATCGTGCAACAGCATGATTGCTTCGTGGATTTTCAACTCACTGGAGAAGTCGATTCAAGATAGCGTGAATGATGCGGATGACGCGAAAGGCATTTGGGATGAACTGAGACAGCGGTTCTCCCAGAAGAACATCCCGAGAGTTCATCAGATCAAAGCTGAACTGAGCCTCCTACGACAGGGAGGACGCACCGTGACTGCCTACTTCACCAAACTGAAGGCTTTATGGGAGGAGTTGGCCGATTACTCAACTGTTCCCGAGTGCACTTGTGCAGCTATTACTGCTTATAACAAGGAGAAAGAGGATGAAAGGATTCATCAATTTCTCATGGGGCTCGACCATGAGATCTATGGGATGATTCGTTCATAGATCCTAAGCCAGGACGCCCTTCCTAACATGAATAAGGTATACGCATTGATTATTCAAGAAGAACGTCAGCGTACTATTAATCATGGCAGGGAATTGAAAGAGGATGTCTCCATGATGGCCTTCCATGCAACAAGTGGTGAGCAACGTTACAAGCCACAGTGTGAGCATTGTGGAAAGACGGGCCATAAAAAGGCTCACTGCTGGGAGTTGATTGGTTACCCGATGAACTGGGAGCCAAGGTGCAATCAGACCGGGCGCAAGAATAGCATCGGCGGCGGCGACTCACGCGGGCCCAACAGTAGCGGCGCCGGATCTGGCCGACCGAGGTAGACGATTGAGGGACGCCAGCCATCTGGTGGCCACGCGGGTCATGCACGGGTTGCCGAAGGAACCCGAACGCTTACTAACGCCGAATATGAACAATTCCTGTCACTTGTTGGTTCGATAAACACCACCGACTCCTCTCAGACACTCGAGGGTAAGACTGACAATTTTAGTGGTGTCTGGATTATTGACTCAGGGGCTTCGGATCACACGACGGGATGCCTAGATTTGCTCTTGGATCGAAGATTGATTCACGGCCCCTGCCCGATAACAACACCGGATGGACGAACGACACATGCTACCGCCTTGGGCCGAGTGCAATTATTTGATGACTTCATTATCTCAGACGTTCTTTATATACCAGATTTTACTTGCAATTTGATTTCAATTGGGAAACTAACTCGTGATCGGAATTGCTCAGTGACATTCTCCCATTCTCGATGTGTATTACAGGACCCAACCTCGAGGAGATCGATTGGACTGGGTGAGTTAAAAGGGGGGGTCTATTGCATCGGTCGAGCGGGTGCCCATGCTGCGAGGACTGCTAAAGCCGACTTTGAGACTTGGCATATGCGATTGGGTCATCCATCAAATCGGGTTCTGCGTTTAATCCCTAGTTTATCTTTTAATAATCCTTGTGATAAGCTTTGTGATGCTTGTCATCGAGCAAAACAAACTCGTTCTCCTTTCCCATTGAGTTCAAATAAAGCAGATTCTCTATTTGAATTGTTGCATGTTGATGTGTGGTGTCCATACCAAACCGAATCTCTGACCGGAGCACGATATTTTTTTACAATTATTGATGATCATAGTCGGGCCACATGGGTTCACCTCATGAGAGAAAAATCAGCCACTAGTCATATCCTTCAAAATTTTTGCTCCATGATTTTCACTCAATTTGGGCTTACCGTTAAGAAAGTTCGTAGTGACAATGGATCGGAATTTTTATCAAGTTCGCTGCTTCATTTTTTCCGTACGAACGGGATTATTCATCAAACCACTTGTGTCTACACCCCACAGCAAAACGGGCGGGCCAAGCGAAAACACCGTCATCTTCTTAATGTCGCACGGGCCTTGAGATTTCAAGCCCACTTACCCATTCGTTTTTGGGGAGAGTGTGTACTCCCAGCGGCTCATCTCATTAACCATACACCAACGCCCCTTCTATCGGGAAAAGCCCCACTTGAGATCTTATATAGAAAACCTGTGTCCTATGATCACCTCCGTGTCTTCGGCTCTCTTTGCTATGTCAAAGTTCTACCTAAGAGTCATGACAAATTTGCCGAACGAGCTTGACGATGTATTTTTCTAGGTTACCCATCAGATAAAAAGGGTTGGAAGGTCCTTGATTTACACACGGAGGATGTTTTTATTTCTCGAGATGTGATTTTTCATGAAACAATCTTTCCATTTCAACCTACATAGGTCCCATCTCAATCTCGGCCTAACCAAAGCCTAGCCCGACCTGTTGTTACTGACTGGTGCCCAGTCGAAATCCAACCCGTTCCAGATTCAGCTCAATTCATTCCAGAAAACCAAGACCATTCTTATGAGCCCTCTCCTGCCCTTTCATCTGCTCCCCTTGAGCCTACTCTTGACCCAGACACGGTACTCAACCCTGGATCCATTCCTTCCAACCCATCAACGCATCCTCAGTCCAGTCCGGCAGACCAACATATCCCCGCTTCATTCGATTCAGTCCTGGCCACCTCAACTCGGCTACCGCGTACTCGTCGCCTCCCCGAGCACCTGAACAACTATGTATGCTTCACGGCCACCCCCTCTCTCTCATTTCTGACGAAATCCTTAGGTATGGCCTACCCCCATCGAACATTATTTGTCATATGAGCATTTTACTCCGACTCACAAGTGTTTCCTAGCTGCTATCGATTGCGATTCTGAACCTAGGACTTATAATGAGGCGGCACGGGACATTCGGTGGCGTGAAGCCATGACCGCAGAAATCCGTGCACTTGAGGAGAATGGGACTTGGACGGGTGAACCTCTTCCATCTGGCAAACACCCCATCGGCTGCAAATGGGTGTTCAAGATCAAGCACCGAGCTGACGACTCTATTGAGAGATACAAGGCCCGACTCGTCGCCAAAGGCTTTACTCAGGTCGAGGGATTAGACTTTCATGAGACTTTTGCTCCCGTGGCCAAAATGACAACCGTTCGGTGCTTGCTTGTGATCGCACTTCATCGTGGATGGGAACTCCACCAAATGGATGTGACGAATGCATTCTTACATGGGGACCTCGACGAGGAGATTTACATGAAGTTGCCACCGGGTTATTTCTCCTCCACGTCTACCAAGGTATGTCGATTGAGGAAGTCTCTTTATGGCTTGCGACAAGCTTCCAGAAATTGGTTTGCCAAATTTGTTGACTCCTTGCGTTCATACGATTTTATACAATCCTTAGCCGATTATTCTTTATTCACCTTTAAAAACAATGGTGATTTTCTTGTGGTATTAGTTTACGTGGATGATCTTATAGTGGCAGGAAATAATTCTGCACGGTGCTCCACCTTTAAGACTTATCTCCACGCATGTTTCCGCATCAAAGATTTGGGCCCGTTGAAGTACTTTCTTGGGATCGAGATTTCTCGCACCCAGACCGGTCTCTTTCTCTCCCAACGGAAGTACACCATGGAGATTTTGACTGAGTGTGGTCTTTTGGCTGCTAAACCAGCTGCTTTTCCGATGGAGCAACAACACCATCTCGCTGATTTGGCTGCCCCCCTTCTTGCCGACCCAAGCCGGTTCAGAAGACTCATCGGGCGCCTCTTATACTTGACCATCACTCGTGAAGGAAACTAATTCCTAATCGAGACGATAATCGTGCGGAAAATAGTGCGGAAACATGCCCATGGATCACTAATTTGTATCATCGATCAGAGTACGATCACGCGAGGGAACGTACCCGTTGTCCACAGATTAAGAGCCTCCAACGAACGGACTTGCGAGAATCGAACGACCAAGAAAAATTAAGTTCAAGAGAGAGTCTGATAGTCTGTGAGTCTTCTGGGAGAATTGATCGTAATATAGAGAGAAAAACTGACGTGAGTTTTTCTCTCACGTTCAAAAGTAACTGCCTTGGCAGTTATTCCACAATTTGGGTTGTGATTGCCCGCATAGGCGCACACGATAGTTCCCATGCACCTACTTGCTCCAACATCTCCCACTCGCCCATGATGGGCAAACAGCTCCCACTAGTCAACGGAGGACTAATAACTCTCACTCGTACATTAAGGGCTATACACAATACCCTCTTCTCTGCAAGTTTCATATCGGCAAATAATCCGTGCGACCAGCATACATTGAGAGCTCGTTGCTATACATCTGTTAGGAGTATATAACAGCTCAGCATTGGACATGATCATCAGTAGATTTTCGTATGCAGTACCCTAGATCGATTAGTCACATTCACATATCTCTCTCTTGATCTCTTTTAAGTATGATGTGTTATATTCACAATTATGATTACACAAAATAATCATAACTGACCGGTCTGTGAATATAAATCTATAATGTAACGTAAAACTCTAAATCGATCTTCCTCTTCCATTAAATCTCTCAATTTCAATCTAGCTCGCTTTTCTAGAAATGTCCCTTTAGATCGAATCAATCTCATGACCATAGGCAACACTCTAAGATAGCGAACACTAAATAAAAATGTCGAGAATAATGAAGAGTCGTGAGGGCACCAATTGAGGAACACTTATCCTCGAGAGTCTCACACAGCTTATAAAGTTGAGATCTTGAACTTTTGCCAACTCTCATTGGTCGTATTTCTGCATACGTAATATGAAATACGTATTACGGTATTCTCTCCTTCCCTGTGGAGCGTATGTCTAAGTATCTTAATACCGTACAGATGATAGTCTAGACACACTCAATGTCTAACCTGAGTTCACGTAATTACTTTACTCAAAAGTGTCCATCAGAACTCACATCTGGCAATGAAGACAGATAAAGTGAAACATGTGGGTTATTTCACTTTCGGACATAATAAATATTAAGTCCTCATCTTAACATCATGTTAATGCGACATTTATATTTTTAGTTCCAGCTCTCAATTATCACCTAGATAATGAACTTAAAATTGTCTCATTTTTATTTATCACGCAGAAAATAGAGGCGATTACCCGTGTGAGTGGGTCAATCTCCTATCTGTCCGACATACTTTCTCAATATAAAGCACCAAGCTTTAACATCCATAAATATTATAAAAAACTCATAGGCAATAATCTCATACTTCATTAATAGTGAACAATCAGGGAAATTACAATATTCAGTATATCACATTCTACGCAATCCAAAAGATTTCACATGACTATGAAAAACATCTCTAGGAATCGGTTTTGTCATCGGATCTGCTAACATTCTATGCGTAGATATATACTGTACGTTCACATCGTTTCGTGCAACTACATCCTTAACGTAGTTATACTTAATGTCTATGTGTTTGGTCTTACAATGGAACTTGGGATCTTTGGTGTAAGCTATCGCTGCTTGGCTATCACAGTATACCAAAACTGGACTTGCAGCCTTGCCAGTAACACCTAAATGTTCCAAAAATCTCTTAAGCCAGACACCCTCCTGCGCTGCTGCTGACACAGCCACGAACTCGGCTTCCATGGTAGATAAGGCTATGCAATTCTGTTTCTTACTGCTCCATGATATGGCGCCATTATTCAGTAAGAACACATTTCCAGAGGTAGATTTTCTCTCATCTAAATCTCCTCCCCAATCAGCATCAGTGTAGCCCTCAAGTTGCAGATCATTTCCTTGATAACTCAACGCACAGTCAGCAGTAGCTTTCAGATATCTCATGATTCTCTTGACAGCAGCCCAATGTGCTTGACTTGGGTTAGATTGGTATCTATTTACCATTCCAACTGCGTAACAAATATCAGGTCTTGTACACATCATAGCGTACATTAAGCTTCCAACGGCACTTGCATAAGGAACGTTTTTCATTCGTTCCTGCTCTTCTAGAGTCTTAGGACACAATCTGCGACTCAAGCCTTCACCTTTTGCAATAGGAGTATCAATGGGTCTACAATTTTTCATTTGAAATCGTTCAAGGACTTTATTTATGTATGTCTCTTGTGAAAGAGATAACAACCTTTTCGAACGATCTCTCGAGATCTTAACTCCAAGAATGTATGTAGCTTCACCCATGTCTTTCATTTCGAAATTGGAAGATAGCAAACTTTTGACTGTCTTGACAAACTCCATATTGCTTCCAGCAATAAGTATATCATCAACGTATAATGATAAGATCACAAATTGACCTTTGGATCTCTTGACATATACGCAATTATCTTCATGAATCATCTCAAAATCATATGCTAATATAGCATTATGAAAGCGTATGTACCACTGTCTTGAAGACTGCTTAAGGCCATATATCGACCTCAAAAGTCGACATACTTTTTGTTCTTGGCCTTCTACAACAAACCTAGCAGGTTGTTCCATGTAGATTTCTTCTTCTAATTCTCCATTGAGAAAAGCAGTCTTTACATCCATTTGATGCAATTCAAGATCCAAGTTGGCCACTATTGCCAAAATAAGGCGAACAGAGGTGAATCTTACAACATGAGAAAAGGTATCTTCATAGTCAATTCCTTCTTGTTGATTATACCCCTTTGCCACAAGGTGAGCCTTATGTCTCTCAATCGAGCCATCAGCTTTACGCTTTATTTTGAGAACCCACTTGTTCCCAATGGCTCTGCGTCCTTTTGGAAGATCAACCAATTCCCAAACTTGGTTCGATCTCATTGACTCCATTTCTTCTTCCATTGCTTTCATCCACATTTCCTTATCAGGGCAAGATAGAGCTTCATTTACATTTCTTGGCTCATCTTCATCTTGTGGAGCGATCATGAAAGCTTCCCCTTCGATCTCGAAGCGTCGACGGGGAATACTTTTGCGATTTGTTCGTCGTGGAGAAGATTGTACCCTAGGTACTTCATTCTCCATTACGCTCCCACTCGGATCAAATAGCGGCATTGACTCATCAAGTGGTTGCAATTGAGACTGATTAGTACTTAACTCCCCACTTCTCACATTGCTCCCACTTGGATCATTATATTCAACTATCCTACTAGCTTGATCCAGTGTCTCAAATAGGGAATAGTCTTCACCTATTTCTCCCTTTCTCGGAAAATCATTCTCTAAGAACGTGACATCTCGAGATTCAAACTCAGTTATACCTCCACTTTCTTGCTCGCCTATGAACACATATCCTTTTGAGTGTTCTGAGTATCTTATAAAAATACTCTTCTTGTCTCTTGGACCTAATTTTCCATATTTATGAAAGGCCTCATGAGTATAGGCAGCACAATTCTAAGGTCTAAGAAAACTTAAATTTGATTTTTGACCTGTCCACAACTCATATGAGGTGGAAGAAACTGACCTTGTAGGCACACAATTAAGTATATAAACGGCAGTTAACAATGCATCACCCCAAAAGGTGATGGACAAATGAGCATGTGCCATCATGGACCTAACCATTTTCATTAGGGTTATATTCCTTCTCTCTGCAACACCATTTTACTGTGGAGTATATGGGATAGACAACTGTTTTTTTATTTCCTTTTCATCACATAAATTTCTGAACTCATCAGATAAGTATTCTCAACCTTGATCAGATCTCAATACTTTGATTTTCTTATCTAATTGATTTTCCATTAAGGTTATAAATTTCTGAAAACAATCTAATGCTTCAGATTTATGAGAGATCAAATAGACATATCCAAATCGGGTAAAATCATCTATAAAAGTGATGAAATAAACAGCCCCATGTCTTGCCCTAACATTCATAGGACCACAGATGTCAGTATGGATTAATTGCAGTGGTAATTCAGCCCTTGTTCCTTTTCCAAATGGTTTTCGTGTTGTTTTTCCCACTAGGCAATGCTCACAAGTAGACAACTCGACTTTTTCAATGTTGCCCAATAAGCCCTCTTTGGCTAATCTATTCATTCGTTGTTGGCCAATATGACCAAGTCTAGCATGCCATATATTCACATCATCATCACAAGAATTGGCAGATGTAAACAGGGAATAACTAACATTCACATTGATGTCTTCAACATCCAACACAATAAAACCATCTACAAAATAACCTGATCCGTAGAAAGTTGTACCTAACAACAAATCCACACCATTGTCATGAAAATTCATGCAAAAACCAAGTTTAACTAAAACCAATACAGAAACAAGATTCCGACGAATCTCTGGAGCATATAGGACATCGTATAGGAACAAAGTGCGACCACCTCGCATGATGAGTTGGCATGTGCCAATTCCTTTAACTTCAACTCTTGAGTTATTTCCTACATAGATCCACCTAGCTCCATGTGGAATTCGTCGAAATTCCACAAAGGTATTCCTGTCTCTAGCTACATGGTCTGTGGCCCCTGAGTCTACAGTCCACAAAGGATGAGATTCGGTTAGAAATATAGAACTTGAAACGTAACTAATACTTTCAAGTGTTTTAAGAATTTCTACCTTCTTCGGCTCGCTACAGTCACGAGCGAAGTGACCCTTCTTGCCACAGTTATAACATTTCATCCTAGAAATGTTCTTCTTGAAGGGACGTTTCCCTTTGCCATGCTTCTCAAATCTCGGTTTTTTGTCAGATGGTCCCGCTCCTTTACCTTTCCCCTTCTTAAAACCTCCAGAATACTTGCGCTTGGAGCTCGAAGCTCCATGTGAACTAGTTCCAGCAAAATAGACATCAGTCTGTATCTTATTTGCCAGAAGGCGATCCTCCTCTAGCTCAAGGTGGCGCATGACATCCTCAAATGTCTTAACATTCTCATTATGGGTCAGGTTGATTTTCATATGCTCCCAACTGTGGGGCAAAGAGCGGATCACTGCCTGCACTTGCTGCTCGTCAGATAATGTGTGACCTGCATCCTTCAGCTCACTAATCATGTTCGACATGCGCCTCAAATGCTGCTTCATATTATGCCCATGTGGCATCTTATATGTGTCGAACTTGATGGTGAGTTGCCTCAGTTTGGTGACGGATGTCTGCCCAAACCTAACCTTCAATGCATCCCACATATCCTTCGCATTTTCATGCTGTCTAAACTCACGCATGATATCATTATCCATGCTACTCAGCAACGTAATGCGAGCAGTGGAATTCTTCTTTTTCCAAGCAGAGAAGGCCTCCTTATCCCTCCTATGCTGCGCAGTGGTTCTATCTTCTGGTTCTATCATGACCAGGTTAAGGGCTTCTAATGCCTCAAGCTCTTCCAGCACATACTGGATTTTCATATTCCAGATTTCATAATTGTCACCATTCAGCTTCTCGCCCTTATTGAGCTCAGCCACAATGTTCTTCGAGGCAGTTGCCATTGTATCTGAATTTGAGGTGTTTTAGACATATTGCACGAATTAATATTGCCTAATATTTATGGATTCTATTTACACTAACTGATTGTATTAATACATAATCTCACGTAAGGACTTAAAGTCGAAAGTTCACTAAGTTCCCAATCATCGTCTAAGAACCCTCATTTGAAATTAGCATTAATGTAATCAGTTAAGTAAAATTGAGTTCTTTGAAAAAATTACTAAAACATTCTAGAACTCCCCACTCAAAATGTATAATACTACTAAAGCATTATAAACAGAAATTCATATATATAAATTTGCATTAAATAGACAAAAAGTCAACATAGTTCAAGACATAAAATAAAATAAATAAATAAATGAAAAAGACTACAAATCTCAAATATAAACACGTGTTATCTCTGTTTTCTTAGTAACCCTATGAACCCATGTACTCTTCATTGTACAAGGAAGGGACTCCATGAGATCTTCAGAGGGGTTTGCAACCAAATCAGGTACCCAAATAGGTATTGTTGGAAAACCCCTCAGGAAATTCTTAGTTTGACGCCAAGGCGCATTCTGTCTGCGCCAAGACACATTCATTCCAAGCGACGACGTCTTCATCGCCCCAATCCTTAAAAAACTCTCTCAAGAAATGAAGCACAAAGTCCTTGTATTTGATATGATCGAGCCAAAAACGGCGCATTATCCCATGCCATTCCTCAGGCATAGTGTTCCTTAGTGCATAAAAGGCATTTTCAGCATTCATTTCTTGCCCCTTCCATATGATCTCACTATTATTATCCCATCTGTAATTGGACAACTCCTCAACTTTCCTAATACGTTCTTGTCTTAGCTCAGGTGTCCCTCTCCATATAGGTGTTTGCATTTTACTCCTGAACCATACTGTACTAGGTCCTGGTCTTGCTGACATTGTTCCTGCAACGAATGCAGAACAAAGTGGATTACTAAAATCCTTCATTTAAGCAATAATTACGAACATATCGTAACAAATAAAATGCTAATTAAATGTCATGCAAGTCCCTAAAGATAGACCTTTTTTTATTTTTATTTTTTTATTGGTCAACGGTCAACAGTCAAAGTCAACGGTCAAACCGGTCGACGGGTCAACGGTCAAATGGGTCATCGGTCAAACGGATTGGGCTCGGCCCATCGCGCGCGGGCTCAAGGCCCACGCATTATTCAAATAAAAAGGCTTATAAATATAAGACAACAAAAAACAAGTTGGCCCAGTGGTTTGGGCCCTCAAAGCCCAAGAGGAGGTCGTGGGTTCAAAACCCACTCTCCACATTCTGCACCTTTTTTTTTTAAAATTTTGGGCGTGTGGCGCGTGTGGGCTCATCCGCCGTCCGTTGTCGACGTTCGAGTACTCAAAATGCTCGTATCGTCAAGCCCGTCCCAATGGTATATTTAAATTTTATTTTTATTAACCCAAATTTGACAAAAATTCAGTTTTTCGTTTCGGTGCCCTAGAGTCGCACCCGCCGCGGCGCGTGAGGCGCGTGCGGCCGCATCTGGCCTCCTCCGGCGACGTGCGACCACTCGTTAGACTCGTATCGACGTCTACTTTCTAAACATGCTTTCAGATTTCACATTTAACAAACAAAACAATCACAGAAAAGCATGAACAGTGCCGACGCAAACATGAACATTCTATGAAACGAAAAAAAAACTTCAATCTGTGTTCACGATCAGGAAAACAAGTTGTAAACCTGGCTCTGATACCAATGAAGGAAACTAATTCCTAATCGAGACGATAATCGTGCGGAAAATAGTGCGGAAATATGCCCATGGATCACTAATTTGTATCACCGATTAGAGTACGATCACGCGAGGGAACGTACCCGTTGTCCACAGATTAAGAGCCTCCAACGAATGGACTTGAGAGAATCGAACGACCAAGAAAAATTAAGTTCAAGAGAGAGTCTGATAGTCTGTGAGTCTTCTGGGAGAATTGATCGTAATATAGAGAGAAAAACTGACGTGAGTTTTTCTCTCACGTTCAAAAGTAACTGCCTTGGCAGTTATTCCACAATTTGGGTTGTGATTGCCCGCATGGGCGCACACGATAGTTCCCATGCACCTACTTGCTCCAACAACTCGACTTGAGTTATGTTACTCCGTCCATCAACTAGCTCAGTTCATGCATGAACCGCGTGAACATCACTGGGATGCAGCCATACGTGTTCTTCGCTATTTGAAACACAACCCAGGTCAAGGTATCTTCATGCAAACCCCGACTTCGTTACAGCTAACAGCCTTTTGTGACTCTAACTGAGCCAGCTGTCCTATCACACGTCGATCAACTACGGGCTTTTTTGTTATGCTTGGTGGCTGCCCTATTTCTTGGAGGACCAAGAAACAATCCACAATTTCTCGATCTTCTGCAGAGGCCGAATATAGAGCCATGGCAGTAACCACGAGTGAACTCCTCTGGCTTCGAAGATGAAGGGAGCTTCTCCGGTCGCAGAGGCCGAATATAGAGCCATAGCAATTCCAAAATTCCTTTTCGCCTCAGCTCGCCGATCTGCCTGGTTTCCTTGGAAGATGAAGGGAGCTTCTCCGGTCCATTTCGTTAAATTGAGTCATGGGAATCGAGCCAGCATACCAATGTCATCCTTTTAGTGATGTTTAATTTAATGAACGAACGAAAGGGGAATTAAAAAAAAAAAAAGTTTGCTCGGTTGGCCTTTCGCGCAACTTCGCGTCATGTCCTGCTGTCCTATTAGCACTAGTGATAGGACCACCGGGCACGCAGCCCACCGTTCTCGCACGAGAGGGAGATAAGGCCACTGCAGAGTTGCTCTCATCCTTTTTCTTGGAAACTAATTTCAAAATTATTAGAATGAATTAATTGCCTTGAAAAAGAGTTTCGAGACGTCATTATTTTATCAAATAAGTATATAAAGTGAATATTAATTTAAATAATGAGCTTAAAGTGCTCAAATTATTTAAAAAAAAAAGACATCGCCAAAAGTCATTTTTGTCATTTACAATTTTTTTATTTTATAATTTCCTTTCTTTCTTTTTTCTTCCTTCTCCTCACTAAGCCAACTTTGGCCTCGGGCCGCTCTCAACATTAGCTGAGGGGCCCCTCGCCTTGTCGGTGACCATAAAAGAGACCGCCATTGGAACTCACCTTGCTGGTGTTAAGGGACATCGAAGGCGGCAAAATCAGGGAAACTTGATGGAAAACCAGATTAATTATTTGAGTCATTCAATTCAAACTATTTAGAACAAATTTCTACGTGTTTGTTCTCAATACAAGAATTTAGGCTTCTAACCTTGATGTTCGGCGCGGTCATGGAGTTCCTGCTGGCGTGATCAACGAGCTTGTCCATGAGCAACGTAGAATCCATCCATGTTATTATTCAGGTTATATCTAAATCGAGGGTAATACGACATCGGTTTATACGATTATTGAGTTTGGTTGATTATTTGACCTTCGTTTTTGATAGTTTCGCCGCTTGCTTATTTATTAACTGGCGAGGACCGATGCCGATATAATCATAAGAGCTCGTGACAGTGACAGAATAGTGGGTTCCGGCTCCCCCGTGGGAGCCTAGGATAGAGAATCGAACATGCCCTTCCCTCTGTTAATGTCTTGCTGGTCGCCGGAAGTGCCGTGAGCGAGGCCTCTCCATTTGTCCTTCTCAGTCTGCGTCCCCTCGTCGATCACGGCGCGAACCCTCGAGCTTCGCGAGGAAGGCCTTGTGTTGGTGATCCTGGAGCTCATCTTCTTCAGGCTGTTGCCCAAGATCCCGAGCTCAAGCCGCTGAAGCTCAACTGCATCGCAGCACGTGAACTCCATCGTACACACAAGCCAACGTAAGTCCACTGGTACTAGAGTAGAATCTCTATCCGAGGCAAGGCCCTCTCATGCTACTCCCATCGAAGATTAAAGAACGACAAATGAGAAAACGGACCACGATCCCCCGGATTATACTTGCTGAACCACCCAACAATACGCTGCTGAGCATGAGTTAGAAAACCTACAAAACATCAACAACTGAACATATAGAGAAGAACATCGGACGAAACGAAGTACCGGCTTCCCATTAAAAGGCTCGGCAGTTGAAATTGCAGCAGCCATCTTCGGGCCACCCTTGCTGGGCCTAGGTGATGCCGCCCTCGACCGACCGACGCCGGCTTAGGCGAGGCCTGCGATAACCTAGGGAGGGGAGGGGAGGGGAGGGGGAAAAAAGAAGAAGGAAAAACATAAAAAGGGCAAAAATAAAAATAGAAAATAATCAATAAAATAAAGGACAAAAGTACCCTTCGACTATATCTTCTTTTAAAAAAATTAAGCACTTCAGGTTTTTATTTAAAACAAAATTCACTTTGGGTTTTTACTTGAAAAAATGACCACACTTCGAGCCCTTTTTTTTTTTTGAAAATTTTCCTAAATTAAATTAAATTAACCAATCCCAATTACGAATAATCTAGCTTGCAAATATGAACATAGCAAAGGCAAAATGAATTATAACTGATGCTTTCTTTCCAACTTCCACTGTCTTGGCCTTCGCCATAAATTATACTAATGCTCACATGTTCATGTTCAAGCACCCTTTATTCATGACTAACTCATTAAATTTGTCTATTACGCAAAGCAAAGGGATTTTTCGGCAAAGCTTCCCACGATCACCCTTAAATTTAATGGTGGAATTCGAATTGCGTTTTTTTTTCTCCAAATTATTAAAATGAAATGTAGTTGAATTTTTCAATTCGAAATGTTGCCATTAACAAATGGTGGATCATTATTTTTAGGGCAAAAGGACACCTGAAACGTTAATATTTGTGTGCGATGTTTACTTTAGTGTCGATATTTTTTTGAATCACTTAAGTGCGGGTTTTTTTTCGAAAAATGATTATTTCAGTGTCAATTCGGATGAGTTTCGCCGAAAAGTAGATGTGGCATCTTCGTGGCTCGTCAAAGGAAACTAGTTAGCAAAAAAAAGTTTAAAAATCAATAAAAAAATCTATATAATATAAAAAATTAAAAATAAACTTTAAAACTAAAAATAAGCCTAAAAAAAGCAAAAGTGCAGTTGCAGTGGCGAGGGCGATTTAACTCATTTTTAAGCTAAAAAGTTCGCGTGGCTTGATTTTTTAAAGAAGTTACCGTGTAATTAATAAAAAATGCCACATGAATTGTTTGGTTGAAATTAACACTTAAGTGATCATTTTTATATGATTTGATATTTAAGTGATCCAAAAAAATATTGACATTAAAATGAATGCCGTACACAAATATTATCACTCAAGATATCATATTTTCTTATTTTTAGTGTAAATTCATTCAAGGGCTCTTTTTTTATTATTTATTTATATATGAAATTGTAAAAATGAGAATTTATCATGTATATACAAGAAATACACATTTAATATATAACGAGTTGAAATTCTTTATTTTTTGAGAAATCAAACTACCGTGTCTGTCGCGACCCTCTAAAAAAAATTTTATCTTCAAAAGGGGTAACGGATTATTAGGTTAATTAGATTTGACTAACCTAACGCGGACCCTCCCAAGCCCTACCGAATCGTGACTTTGGATTTTTATTTTAAATGATTTTGAAATTTGGAGTCGCCACTAATCATTCTTGGTAGGTTGATTAGGAACCTAAATAAATTAGCGGGAGAACTAATTTATTCCTGCGAACCAGAGATTATGAGCTCGGGGACTTGGTTACACGAGTTAATTAAAACTAATGCCCTTTCGGTACCTTAATTTCATGGATATCCTAATTCGGCAACTCAGACTTGGTTTATTCCTAAGGCTCTAGTAGGGTATTCTCTTTTGTGTTTTCACTTTTTAAATAGGATGCATGGATGGTATATATTTTTATTTGTTATATTTTTTAAGTGTTAAAAATTCCCTGAAGCCGAAAGAGGGAGTGTGTTAACGACTTCTGTGCAGTATTACGACCTACTCATCTTTTAGGTCTAATGATTCAAAAATTAAATTATAAGAAGTACATGACAGTGAATAAACACCTCCAATGGGAGGCCTAAGATTGGTTTGGCTCTTCCTTTTGGGATTTAAGGTACAGGTATTTAAGCTGCAGGTATTTAAACTACTATAAGTAAAAATCTCTAATGGGAGGCTAAGCATTGGCTTGGCTCTTCCCTTTGGGATTTAAGGTACATGTATTTAAGTTGCAGGTATTTAACTACTGTAAGTAAAAACCTCCAATGGGAGGCTAAGCATTGGCTTGGCTCTTTCCTTTGGGATTTAAGGTACAGGTATTTAAGTTGCAGGTATTTAACTACTGTAAGTAAAAACCTCCAATGGGAGGCTAAGCATTGGCTTGGCTCTTTCCTTTGGGATTTAAGGTACATGTATTTAAGTTGCATGTATTTAACTACTGTAAGTAAAAACCTTCAATGGGAGGCTAAGCATTGGCTTGGCTCTTCCCTTTAGGATTTAAGGTACGGGTATTTAAGTTGCAGATATTTAACTACTGTAAGTAAAAACCTCTCTTCCCTTTGGGATTTATGGTGCAAGAATTAAATTGCAGGAATTTATAGTATGAATGCGACATGTAGATATGGATACATATGAGTATGACATGACATAATCGAAATTTAAATAATTTATTTGGGCAAGGAAATTCTCGAAGATTTTAATAGTTAGGATCGTTACCTGATTTAACAGATTTGATTGCCGAATTCGGATCTCATGTCACCTTATAGATCAAGATTGCGGCTCGAACGATGGAGATGAACTTGTGACTTGCATTGATCGGTAGAGGAATTGGTGATGGTAACACATAGATTTAAACTCTCACCATCTTCAAGACTCTCTTTTGGAAAAAAGGATTCTCTCTCTTTTTTTATTTTTTTTCTTTCTCTCTAATTTCTTTCAATCTCTCAAAATTCTCTCAAGCATCCAAGATTTTCTCTAAAAAAAAAATCCCCCTCCCAAGCTCACTTCTTCCTCCTTTTATAATCTACTCATCCATCTTCCATTCTAAATTTTCCACTAACTCTTCTTCATCTCATCTTCCATTCTCTACTCTTATCTTATTTTCTTCATCTTCTCTTCTCCATCTCCTCTTCTTCAACTTCCTTTCTCTATCTCCTCTTCTCTATCTTCCCTTCTCCATCTCCTCCTCTCCATCTTCCATTCTCTATTCTAATTTCTCCGCCAACTCTTCTTTTTTGTTATTTACAAAATAATCCCTCAAGTGTTAGGTATTTGCATCCTAGTCCTTGAGATTTTAAGTATTTGCAATTTAGTCCATGAAAAAATATATTTCTTTAAGTCCAAATCTCCTCACAATTTTTGACACACTAAAATTTACCACATGTCAAATTTAAGCTCATTTCTTGCCGCTGAAAATAATGCAGAATTTAATTAAAGTCCTTTTGCAAAATTGAGTCATTCTGGGTATAATTGAGCTAAGATGAAAATTTAAAATATTAGAAGACAATGTCACAACTCATAAAAAGTGAAAATTAAAAATAAGTTGACTTAAATTAAATTTTTTTAGGCCCGATTCGAGATTATACTCGTGAAGGAACACGTGACTCGAATTGGATTTTTCTGAATTTGCGATGGCCAATATGAAAATAGATTTAAAATAAAAATATTAACTATCTTTGTGTATTTTTTTGCCTCAAATGTTATTTTTCCAAAATTTTCAAGTATTTTTGTATTATTTTTTTTTAAAAATTAAAAATACATATATATAATATGAAAATTTATTTTTTGTTCAAAAATGGTTGCTTAGGCTTGGCCAAGGCTTCCAAAGTTGATTTTGTAATTTTCTCATTTTTTCTTTATTTTTCATGAATTTTCGAAAATAAAAATACTAAAAAATACTGAAAATATGAAAAATAATTTTTTGGTCAAAATTAGTTCTCTAGGCTTGGCCAAGGTCCCCAAAGTTAATTTTTCAATTTTATGAATTTTTATGAATTTTTCAAAAAATAAAAACGCCGAAAAATACTGAAAATTTTTAAAAGAGAAAAGATGATGAAAAATCAGGTGTCAACAGTGTCGTGTTGTGCTATGTCTCGCGTCTCATGTTGTGTCGGTGCGGCACGGGCAAAAATCCCTTTTTGTTCCTCTAGGAGAGATAGCTGGTTTAACGCAAAAATGGGGTTGGATGAGCCGATCTCGAAATTGGAAATCGAACCGGTCTCGTGCCAATTCGAGGTACGTGGAATCGGACGACGAACTCGCTCGCCCAACGGCCGGGTTTAAACCGATCGGTCCGGCTCGATCCGATCCGATATCCAGATTTTTCATTGCCATTTCTTGGTACCCAAGGTCGGACTCCGCAAAGAGTGAAGCGGCCTTCTTCATTGCTGGGTCCAAAGCTATATAAAGAATACCGCACTCTCATTTCCTGTCCGTTTTCTCGCTCGCTCGCTCGCTTTCTTCGTGTCGTCGCTGAAGCAGAAGAAGAAGAAGATGCTGGTTCAGCTCCCTCGCCTCACGAGCTCTCTCAGAGAGCCTTTCGACGCCGACCAGGCCTACCTCCAGCGGAGGAACGTCCTCCGGAACCGCGGCAAGCCTCACAAGTAAAGCACAAAAGAATAAAAAGTGAAATTTTGATCTCCGAGAGTTTTGTTTCTTAGCAATTGGAATTCTGTTGCCTCAGCTCTGCGGATTCGGTGGAGGAGTCGGAGCTCGCGCGGAGGATCGTTTATCGGTGGGAAGAAGGTGCGCGTTTTCAGCTGGGCCTGAGCCTCATATGAATCGGACTCGCGCATGCTGTTTTCGCGTTCTTGCGTCTGTATTTTTTTTTTTGTTTGATCTGTCTTTTGTCGTGCCATTTGCGCTGCAGCTTCTGCAGAAGTGAGGCAAGCGTACAGGCAGTTCATTGGCGCTGTAGTGGAGTTGGTGGATAGAGAGGTGACCTCGGAAGAGTTTCGCGAGGTGGCTCTGGGAGTGTATAGTCTTTTCGGAGAGCAGTGGGGTGGTCAATTTATAGAGGATGAGGAGGAGGCAAAGCGGAGAATTGCGGAGAAGAAGTAATCTCGTTAGCCTTTTTATTTCTTACCTGCATTGCCGCGTATTGGGGTAATTTGAGAAATGCCACGAGGGTTTTTAGTGGGCTCTATATTTTTTTTTATCGCAACGGCGATGCTGTAGCTATAGCACATTTATTTTTGGTCATTTTGAGATAGTGTCAGTCGAAAATTCTTTATGGAGGGGTACTAGAGTAGATGAATACAAAGTGAGAGTTCATTTCATAATCTTCGTTTACTTGGACAGGAGCTTGACAATGATTGGTTTTCCAATCCTGTTTGAGGGGAATATCTAAGTAGGTGTGGTTTTAATACAGAATTTTGGATTTTTTCTATAGGGGAGAACTGCAGAAACTTGTTGGCCGGGCAGTTTCGGAGATGTGCCTGCAGAAAGTTGCTTCTCAGGCTCAGAGGCTCTCTGGCTTACAGCCAAGAGACCATAGGGTTGTGGCAGAAACAAATGGAGATATCAATGACGTTGAATTTGGTGCTGACCTTGCATTTCATCCTCCATCGCGTTTTCTGGTTGACGTGTCTGTGGAGAATGGTGAATCACTCGATGAGGAGGTCTCTACATCTTTCTCATCTGTTCGTGATATATGGCAAGATGAGGAAGACTACAAATATAGTCACAAAGCCAGTGGTGGCAGAAACTACGATTTAAGTTGGTTGAGAGATGCATGTGATGGTATAGTGAAGGGCAATAATTCATCACTTTCTAGGGATGAACTGGCCATGGCTATTTGTCGCGTGCTTGATTCAGATAAACCTGGTGAGGAGGTAAGAGTTTTAGTCAGTTTTCTGTTACATTTAGTTAATGTAACTGTGGAATTGGTTGGCCTGTAGTCTGACAAGTTAGATGGAAAATCTCAATCCTTCTCTCTCTCTCTCTCTCTCTCTTATTTCTTTTGGGTTGGTGAAGATTGCAGGTGATTTATTGGATCTTGCTGGGGATACTGCATTTGAAACCGTTCAAGATGTCATAATGGTCAGAAGTCGACTCTGTCAAGCTTTTTTATTTATTTTATATATTAAATTGGTGGTTTCTTTTCTTTGTTTCTGTTGTAATAACAAATTTAATTAATCTAGTCTCTTACCATCATTTTGCAATGTCATATAGAATAGCTAATATGTCTCCTCTGCTTTTCATGTCACAAAACTAATCTGTCTAGGGTGCGAACTTTCTTACAAGCACTCTGTGTGGGTTGTTGATCTTTAGTAAATTTAGTTCATGATTTTTCGAATGCCTTATCCTATGTGTATCCGAAGATGCATTTTTGGCTTAATGCATTCTGAACTATATCCTGGGATGGTCCTTACCAAAAAAAAACTATATCCTGTGATGTTCCTTTTGTGGCATGAGTTATGAATGATGGGTATCATAATTTTTCTCGAGTACCCTGTCTTGAAAACATGGATTTCTATGTTCTTGAGGTCGTCAATACTATGCCATGTTCGCACGTTCAATCTTTTAAACAGGTTTCTTGTTGTATGTTAACTTACAAATCATTACTCTCTGGCGTTCAAAGGCAACCGCTGAAGTTACTAGGGAAAGATTCTTTGGCATGGGGTGAGCTGTTGCGTGAACTAAAAAACCATTATTAGTTACTGTCATAGAATAGTTTCAACATTAGGTCTTCATGAGATTGATGGTTGTGTGATGAGGTATTTGGGTTTATGATAATAATTATCGAATTTGTCCACCCGAGCCTAAACTAGGATCCTCTGCAATTGGAAGGGGAAAAAGAAAAGAGCGAGCAGTTGCCAGCAAATTGTTTGCAAGTGCTACTGCAATCTGTATTATAGCCTGGTAAACATAAAAGAAATGAAGTCATATGTTCCTTATTCTGAGTAGAACTGTGGGACGGAGTCTTTTCTTTATATACTTTTATATTGAAAACCCAATGCATTGTAGAACTCATCTTTTGAGTCATGATTGGGTGGAACAAAATAGCCAAGTGATTGTTAACTACCACCATCTGGAGTTGTCCAAATATTTTAGCGGAGTCACTTCCCTAAGATACTTTATGCAACAAAAATAGTAATTAGATTGCTTACATCTCATAAGTGTATTCGTTAGGGATAATCGTTAGTGAGACTGATTTTGTTCATTCTGGCAGCACCATCTAAGTCAGTCATGTTCATAATTTCTTGATTTATGATATTGTGATTTACTCTTTTAGTTTTGCATAGAACCATTTTCTTTGGACAACTGAAATTTTATGGTCCTGTTTATTTCTTTTTCTTTCTCTTGGAGTATATTAACCACTAAGAGTCTTTAATCCTGTCAGCATCGAG
The DNA here is from genome assembly GCA_016432845.1 of Psidium guajava. Classification (NCBI taxonomy): domain Eukaryota; kingdom Viridiplantae; phylum Streptophyta; class Magnoliopsida; order Myrtales; family Myrtaceae; genus Psidium; species Psidium guajava. The sequence continues at coordinate 40,611,205 of CM028228.1, forward strand.
AGGAACTCGTTGATGCTATACGTCATGGCTTGTTGGTTTTAAAGTCTGATAAAACAGCTTCAAATGCCCAAGCACGTGTGCCAACTTATGGTACTCAGGTAATCCCCTGCGTCTAATGGTTTGACAATATACTGATTGGATAATTGGTTACAAGCTTCATTGCATGCTTGCTTTTTTGTTTCCTCTTTCTCTAAGGTGACGGTGCAAACAGAATCTGAACGGCAAATTGACAAACTTCGGCGCAAGGAGGAAAAGCGACATAAGCGTGGACCAGACTATGTGTCTGAAACCAGCTTATCTGCTGCAAGTTTTTCCTCTTTACTCCAAGCTAGCGAGAAGAAAAATCCTTTTGATGATCTTATTGGAACTGGCCAACACTTGCTGCCCATTCGCGAACTTCCTCAAGGAACTCTTAGGAAACATCATAAGGGATACGAAGAAGTCATTATTCCCCCAACGCCCACGGCAGAAATGAAATTGGGTGAAAAGCTGGTATCTCCTTCACTGCCAAATTACTTTTGCCTTTGTGACATGATAGGTTAACTGTTAATAGTAAAATATAACTTTCAGCTTCTTGGCATCACTGGAACAGTCAACATGTCTGAAAATGTTTTCATAATGTAGATCAAGCATGTTTCTTACACTTCTCTTGCACATAAGCTGGATCTAACATGTGAAACATAGGATCTAAATGTAACCATATCAGACAACAACGGAAGGACCAATGTGAATAGCATGCATCATCACCACAAGAGAGAGTACGAAGATTCCAAACCATCTTGGTCACTGTTCCTGACAGCTTAAGCGTCTGTGAGAAACAATGTTCTAACAACACCAATGAAGAACGAGAGAAAAATAAGAATCTTTTTGTATGGATACACATCTTTCCTCTTGTGAAATGCTGAGCTATTCTGATTGGGAAGTGGGGTTGCATTCTTTGCTTATCATGTTTGCTGTTTGCTTATTTATTCTCTTACTGCACCTTTTTATTCTTATTCTGCATCAGATTGAAATTAAGGAACTAGATGACTTAGCCCAAGCCGCTTTTCATGGCTATAAAAGCCTCAATCGTATTCAGAGCCGGATATTTCATGCCGTTTATTATTCAAACGAAAACATATTGGTGAGAATTTTATTCTAGTGGAGCTTTAACAATTGAAATTGTAATTCCAAGGCCATTCAACAAGTATTCTCTGATTTTATTTCTATATACTTGCAGGTTTGTGCTCCGACAGGGGCTGGTAAAACAAACATAGCTATGATTGCTATTTTGCACGAGGTATGCATCTTTGATACCGTAAACTTTGGAGTGGGAGTGAAGTTATTGATCAGATCATCGTAGTCCCGAATCATCGGTTATGGCCTCAGATAGAATTTTCTTTGCCAGTTTATATTGAAATGATCACCTGGTTGTTGTATCATAATATGGCACTTGAAGCCAGACTCTGCTGGTGACCAATCATGACCTTATTATGAGTTTATAATGGCATGTGCATGCCTTGGCTTTATCTTGTATTTTCTTGTTTGTTTTTCCTTGGACTCTTAGAGTTAAAACTTCGATTGGATTTGTTTAGTGGCTAGCATAGATTTTATGCGGGACAAAAGTTTAATCTAGAAATGCAATTGGAAATGGACCTTAGTTCCTTGATGATCTTTGGCAGGTTGGCCAGCACTTCAGGGATGGTTACTTGCATAAGGACGAGTTCAAGATTGTTTATGTTGCTCCAATGAAGGTAAGAGCTGCCTTTGCTCCATTACATTTTCACTTACATTCCCTTTGAGACTCTTGCAATTGCAATGATTCGGTTGCTTAGGCACAAATTTTTCACTTTTCAGTAATGGATTGTCCTTGATTGGCCTTGGGCCCTCTAGTTGATGTGTTCTGCTCCTTTGTTAGGCATTGGCTGCTGAGGTCACATCAACATTTAGTAAACGGTTGGCTCCACTTAATGTTACTGTGAGGGAACTTACTGGAGACATGCAACTTTCCAGACATGAACTTGATGAAACTCAGGTTACGGGTTCTCTCTTGTGTGCATCTCTTTGGTCGCATGTCTATGAACAACATCGGCTTGACTGTTAGGCTTATCATCAGATGATAGTAACTACACCAGAGAAATGGGATGTTATTACACGCAAGAGCAGTGACATGTCACTTTCTATGCTGGTGAAGCTCTTGATTATTGACGAAGTGCATCTGTTGAATGATGATAGAGGCCCTGTAATAGAAGCACTGGTTGCTAGGACTCTTCGCCAGGTACATATCTAAAGCACTATCATTACTTTTTGGCTGACAGTAGGAACTGAATTAGCAATGAAGTGATAGAATAATTAAATAGTAAATTATGCCTTCATCTAACAGCTTAAAGTTTTAGAACAGTTGGCAATGGTCGTTGCAAAATCTCACATGTTATCAGGCAAGAGGTTCTGAGTTCAAATTTTTCCATGTCTCATTTGCCTCCCCCAATTAAATATTTTCATGCTTAGTATTAGACGAAAAGACCAAACGAGAAGCGTGAGGGGGAGTGATAAGATAGTTAAATATTAAATCAATTCTTCATCTAACAACTCAAGCTTCTAGAACAATTGATAGTGGTCCCACAAATTTCACGTGAAGAATTAGAATGTTGAATGAAGTTTTGCTTTCTGTCTTGTGGAAAAATTTGGTATGGGAACATAGTACTTCAATGACTCTAAAGTGATTGAATTGGAAGAAATATGTAAATTAAAATGCAGACATATATTACAGTTCTGTTTTCCTTGGTATGCTACCTTTTATGAGGATATATAAATTATTCCGACTTGATTAGAATTTTATGTTGCATGAAATGCGTATGTGCCTTTCACTTTGAAGGCAAATAATCATTAATATTGTCACAGTACAGAGTTTAGGTTCAAGGAACTTAAAACTGTATCTTTAGTTGTCTCGTCCTTTGAGTACATATGTGCTGAACCTTTTTGGTGGCAGAGGAGTTTATGGGCGTTGTAAATTGCAATTGAACATCAGGCACTTCTTAATTCACTGTTAGATGGATTTTTAAGAGACACAGTTTGCTTCTTCCAAATATGTACCTGGATATGATTGAATCTGAGTACGGTGGCAGGTGGAATCAGTATTAAATCAATCCTTCATCTAACAACTCAAGCTTTTAGAACAGTTGATGGTGGTTCCACTAAATTCCACATGAAGAACTAGAATGTTGAATCAAGTTTTACTTTCTGTCTCGTGGAAAAATTTGGTATGGGAACATTGTACTTCAATGATTCTAAAGTGATCGAATTGGAGGAAATATGTAAATTAAAATGCAGACATATAATACAGTTCTGTTTTCCTTAGTATGCTACCTTTTATGAGGATATATAAATTATTCCGACTTGATTAGAATTTTATGTTGCATGAAATGCGTAATCATTAATATTGTTACAATACAGAGTTTAGGTTCAAGGAACTTAAAACTGTATCTTTAGTTGTCTCGTCCTCTGAGTACATATGTGCTGAACCTTTTTGGTGGCAGAGGAGTTTATGGGCGTTGTAAATTGCAATCGAACATCAGGCACTTCTTAATTCACTCTGTTAGATGGATTCTTAAGAGACAGTTTGCTTCTTCCAAATATGTAACTGGATATGATTGAATCTGACTATGGTGGCAGGTGGAATCAACACAATCAATGATTCGCATTGTGGGCCTTTCAGCTACCCTACCTAATTATCTTGAGGTTTCATATATGAGTAAATTTGTTAGTCTTGCTTGTTGAGTTCTCTAGCTTTGAGGTTTCTTAGCAGATGTCTCTTTCTTCACTGTCCAGGTTGCTGAATTTCTGAAAGTGAATGTGCAGAAGGGGTTGTTCTTCTTTGATTCTAGCTACCGTCCTGTGCCTCTTGCTCAACAGTACATTGGTATTAGTGAACACAACTACTTAGCTCGCACTGAGTTGTTAAATGAGATATGCTACAAGAAGGTATTCTCTGTTTACCCATCTATATAATAGTTTTCCTTATTAACTACTTATGCTCCTGAAATATGTGATTTGGGAGAGATCCTTAAATGGTATTTTTGGTGGTTTCAATTCAGTTGATGCTTTGAATGTCAGGTTGTTGATTCACTAAAGCAAGGTCATCAGGCAATGGTATTTGTGCATTCACGGAAGGACACTGCAAAAACAGCAGAGAAGTTGGTAAGGCTATTGTAAGAATGAGATTTGCCTGTTACGTTAACTGAGTATAAATGCATCGTTCCGGTAAATAGTACTTTTGGCTTACGTGTAAATGTTTGCTTCAGCTAAAAATTTGATAAACCACTGAGAGTTAAGTTTAACTTAGGATATTTCTGCCTTTAGGCCATAGCTATGTTTCAATCTCTAGAGGAAAAATGGATTTTCTGCTGTTGTCTCTCATTTAATCCCCAATTTTGCAGCAATTAGAACATGTAGCTTGTGCATAAATCTGATTGCTGCAATAACATCTTTGTGTGCTTAGTCATCCTATGCATTTTCCATTGTTGAGTAGGTTGAACTTGCGCGAAAGAATGACGAGCTGGATCTCTTTGGGAATGATGATCATCCTCAATTTTCATTGGTCAAGGTAAGGTGCAAATTATCTTAGTTGATTGGTGCTCTTAAGTTATTAGTCATATTTGTTCACAAATCACATTTTAGTACTTTATCCTTTTTAGAGAGAAGTCCATAAGTCCAGAAACAAAGATCTTGTTCAACTTTTTGAAGCTGGTGTTGGTGTCCATCATGCTGGAATGCTACGTTCTGACAGGGGGCTGACTGAACGCCTCTTCTCTGATGGATTATTGAAGGTCGAGCATCGAACCTGTAGTGGGATATTCTTGATTTGCATAGTTATTTTAACTATCTTCTGAAATTCTGTCATTTGCTGTTTTAGGTGCTCGTTTGCACTGCCACTTTGGCATGGGGAGTAAATCTTCCAGCCCATACAGTTGTCATAAAGGTTGACTTCCAATTCTTTAGTTCCTATTGTTGTAATCCTAAGAATTTTGTTTGCTGTCTGCAGAAATTGATATAGAACTAAAGAGGTGAATATAGAATGAAAGAGGGGATCGTAAAAACTGATTAGGGTCTTTACACTTCTCACTTTTATATTAGATAACACTTAATGACCATAATAAACCTCTCACACTTTAACACTTCCCCCCAAGTTGGAGCATAGATATCAAGCATGTCTAGCTTGTTACAATTATACTCAACTTTGTTACTTCCTAAAGACTTGGTGAAAATATTTGCTAATTGCTCACTGGTCGTAACATGACTAGTAGAAATAGTTTCCGGCTTGAAGCTTCTCACGGACAAAGTGACAATCAACTTCAATATGCTTGGTATACTCATGAAATACTAAGTTTGAAGCAATATGGATAGTTACTTGATTATACCACCACAACTCCATTGGTGCAGGATCTTTGAATCCAAGCTCAACTAATAGCTAACGCATCCAGACTAACTCAGAAGTAGCTTAGTAGCTTGAGCATGTATTCTGCTTCTGATTCAGTACTGGATCTAGCCACAACATTTTGCTTTTTACTCTTCCAAGATACTTGTAACCCGACGTAGACCTCCTATCTATAGGAGACACAGCCCAATCCGAATCCAAAAATGCTTTCACCCTTCTGTGACCATGATCCTTATACAAGAGACCAGGATCTCGAGCTTTCTTCAAATATCTCAAAATTTTGACTACTGCATACCAATGAGAGGTACGGGGGAAGACATAAACTGACTCACAACACTCACAAGAAAGGAAATATCAGGTTGAGTGATAGATAATTTAACTTTCCAGCAAGTCTTTGATACTTTTTTGGATCATCTAATAGCTCACCATCCTTTGCCAACAATTTTGAGCTAGCTTCTACTGGTGCATCTAGTGGTTTAGCTTCTAGCATACCCATCTCTGTAAGCAAATCCAAAACATAATTGCGTTGTGAGATATGAATACCTTTCTTCGCTTGTGCCACTTTGATACCCAAAAAATATCTAAGTCGTCCAAATCTTTTTTTTTGAAATTGCAATTGCAAATACAGTTTGAACTGATCAATCCCCATAGAATCATCTCTAGTTATGGCAATATCATCCACATGAACTACGAGAAATATCTGACCAGCTCTAGAAACACAGTAAAACATAGAATGATCTCCATTACATCTAGACAGTCCAAACCAGGCTTTAGGGGACCACTTCAAACCATACAAAGATCTGTTCAAATGGCAAACATGACCAGGGGGCTGAGCAACAAACCTGAGTGGTTGTTCCATGTACATCTTTTCATATAAATCACCATAAAGAAAGGCATTTTTAACATCAAGTTGTAAAAGAAGCCAACAAGTGGAAGCAAACTAAAGAAGGTAAAAGGTGGACAGAGGTCATCTTAGCCACGGGAGAGAAAGTATCACCATAACAACCCCATAGACCTATGCATAACCTTTAGCAACCAATCTGGCCTTGAGGCGAGCAAGAGAACCATTGGGATTATCGTTGACAGTAAACTCCCATTTACATCCAATATTAGTCTTCCTTGCAAGTAGAGAAACAAGATCCCAAGTCTGGTTTTGGTCCAGTGCCAATAGTTCCTCTTCCATACCTATCTTCCTGTTTGTACTAGATAATGCTTCAGCAATAGTTTTAGGAATAAGATGCGCATCAATGGTGACCAGACTAGCTCGAAGGAGGCAGAGAAACCAGAATAGGAGACAAACTGTACGATACGGTGTTGGGTACAACTAGGAATTCCTTTATGAGGTGCAATAGGGATATCAAGATTAGTGTGTGTTAGGCTTACCTCAAACTCGGAGGATGAAGAAGATGAAAAACGTGGAGGTCTATTTGCAGGGGCTCCACATGTTGATGAGGATGTCTAGTGTAAACATGCTAGACTGGTGGAGGAATTGGTGGAGAATTCGAAGTGGGTTTCACAATAACCCGTTGTAGGAGGCTCCATTGGTTTATCAGAGTTAATCTTAGACTCAAAGAAGGAAACATCGGTTGTGGTAAAATACTTATGCAAAGAAGGACAGTAACAATGATAACCCTTCCGTGTATGAGAATACCCCACAAAAATACATTTAGGAGACCGAGGGTCTATTTTGGAAAGCCTTGGACAATGATCACGAATATAGCATACATGACCAAATATACGAGGTGGTAAATGAAACAAGGATTCAGAAGGAAAAAGAAGAGTGTGGAGTTGCACCCTTAAGAACCAAGGACGACACGCGGTTGATAAAATAACATGCATTCATAACAACATCAACCCAAAAGGATTTGTCTACCTTCATTTCAAACATCAATGATTGAGCAACTTCTAACAAGTGGTAGTTCTTCCTTTCATTGATACCATTTTGTTGTGGTGTATCTGAACAGGAAGATTGATGAAGGATGCCCTGTTGAGTCATGAACTGCTAAAAACGATTAGAAAAGTATTCTTGGCATCGCTTCGAAGAATTTGAATGGGAATTGAAAATTGAGTATTTACTTAGTTAACAAATGCACAAAACACAAATAACTCAGAATGGCTTTTCATTAGATAAAGCCAGGTGGCTCTTAAATTATCATCTACAAAAGTAACGAAGTACTTGAAACCGAACTTAGAAAAGGTAGGACATGACATGGACCCCATATATCAGAATGAACTAACACAAACGGCTGAGAAGTCTTGTGTATTGATTTGGATGATAACTAATACAGTGCAATTTCCCAAACTGACGCGATTCACACTCAAGACTAGATAAAGAATGAAACCGTGCATCTAACTTCTTTAAACCTTCCAGGGAGGGTTGGCCTAAATGACAATGAATTTGATGTGGGGAAGTTGTAGAACAAGCAACACTGGTAGTATCATCAAATAAGTGTAGCACCACCACATAAGGTTAAATGGAAAGCTTGGGAGATACATGACTGAAGATAAAGATATGGATGATGCTAGGGCAACTGTGCCTATCCCCTTTACTTTGGATAGAGAACTATCAGCTAATGTAACAGTGGATATAGACTTGTGAAATTCAGAAAAGATAGCTGAAACTCCAGTCATATGATCGGTAGCACTTGACTCAATGACCCAAGGGTGAGAGGCAGAAGAAAGACGCTGTTTTATTACCTGTCTGGACAAAAATAGCTTTGGAAGAGGACCGTGAAATCGGCTGAGAAATCTAGAACTGATTGTATCTTGCAAAGTCTTCATCTGTCGTTATGATGACCTTTCCTTGTTCAGAAGACTGCGAAGAGGTACCAGACTCTATTGCATTAGCTACATTAGATGCAGCTTGTTGAGGGGACTTTCCATGAAGCTTATAATATAATTTCTGAATGTGTCCAGGTAAACCACAATAATGACAAGTCATAACAAATCTGGTATTACCTTCTGTGTCACTAAATGTACCACTAAATAAGGGTGGTTTGCCTCTACCAAAACCACGACCGCCATCACCAATTAGGCCACCTCTACGGCCTCGACCACTACCGCGATTTCCATGGGCTGCCAAGGCTGAGCTATCACCTGTATAGAATGCATCCTTAGGTGGTTCACGTGAGCCCCTCAAGCTACGAGCAAATGTCTCAGTGAGTGAAGTCATCTTATCTCCTCCAAGTATGGGGAGTGGATTGCATCATACTCTGGTCGTAATCCCCCCTACTTTATGACGATATTGTTCTCATTGAGCAAATAATAATTTATGCAACTCAAGCACTTTGTTCTTCTATGTTCTGAGCATTATGGGTCACAGAATAGCTTTCTTCGTTTTCTGCTCTCCGAGGCATTGCTATAGAACGAAATGTTCAAGAAATCCTTCTGGCTTTGTTACTAAGCAGAAGCGCATTTTAGGCCAAAGATGATAGGTTTCCTTTCCTTGGGTTCACTGCTGGTGCAAACATTCAAAGTCCATGTTCAAAGATCGTCATATCAATGTATAGATCCCGTGTGCTTTGCATCAAGATGGGATCAGAAGAGATATCCAACTATTTCATTTAACAAAACAGGGCATGATTCTTCTTCAGTAATACATATTAGAGCTTCTAATACAAAACCATGCTTTCTTTTTAAGTTTTAATAAGTCAGCAGTGGCATCACGATTCTGATTATATCGGAGCTGGATGTTTGGAGTTCGATTTCTCATATTTCCCATGGGTCTCCTTTCTTATTTTGACATGGATTTTCACATAAGCCTTAATCCACTCGTATCGATTTTGACACTTCAAGCTTTGGTCGTGCTATCATCATTTGTGTGAGGGAGTGTTGTGTGCATGTGCATGGGCGTGTGTGCACACATGCTGTTTTCTAACATTTTAAGCTTTTAAGACATAGGGTCTTGGTTTCATACTCAACTTTAGAATGGTAAAAATGCTGAAAATAATGTATTGTATTCTCTCCAAGTTCTGGCTTTGCCTAATTTATAGTAAGTTTACATACTTAAGCCTTAGGCAAAACTACTAGCTTATGTTTGAGGAGTGTTAGAGCATTTTGATAGTAAACCACCCTAAGCTTTTCATAAGTTGGCAATGGCTCACAATTCTACAACATGTCATTAGTATTTCTGAAAGTTGCTAATCACTTTAGAATCGATCTGGAGGTTATATTGGAATTTTCTTTCGTGGTTGGTAGTTTCAAATTTCTGTTGGTTCTTTAAATGTAACTATTTCTTTTTTCCCCTCCATTCAAAGCCTCAAGAAAAGTTTTCAATTGATAGGTAAAACATAAAAATGGCTGCATGCTGTCGTAATGATTGTTGGATGCATAACTATTTTCACATTGTATCTTTCATACTTGTCTCCTGGTTTTGCACTTGTGTTACAGCTCATCTTTGCTAGTCAAAAGTTTGTATGACATTATTTTACTTTGTTTGAGCCTATATTTGGTGTTTATCCCAGGGAACCCAACTATATGACCCAAAAGCCGGTGGTTGGAAAGATTTGGGCATGCTTGACGTGATGCAAGTAAGATCCAAATCGCCACATGTTAAATATGGAGTACTCCTGATTCTACAATTTGACTTTGCTTTCTGAAATTATTACTTTAGATCTTTGGACGTGCTGGGAGGCCTCAGTTTGATAAAAGCGGTGAAGGAATCATAATTACGTCTCATGACAAATTATCATACTATCTTCGGCTGCTGACAAGTCAGCTTCCCATAGAAAGTCAGGTACAGTGTACTAGTGTTTGACTTGACTTCTTGAACAATTTATAGATTTGTCCTTGTCAGGGTTGTCATCATTTACTTTCTACTTACTGGACGCCGTCAACTAAACTGCCTTGCGTTCATTTCTATCTCCCTCTCCCTTTGCAGAGATGGGGTGGGTGGATACCATGTAATAAATCAGGTGGAAAGAATGGAAAAGGGACATTTGTTAAAGTCTTCCACGCTAATACGTAGACGGAATTTTTTTTTTTTTTGAGTTTATGGTCTTATCTAATCATGCAACTTGAGGTAGGTTACTTCTAGTTGAGTTAGATACTAAGTTACGTCATGTTTTGTGCTTGACGAGCAAACTCTTCAATTCAAACTTGAAAGGAGCAAAGATCAGTCAAGTGACTGGGTTAAACTTTGAAGGTTTTTGCACAACTAATTGGTAGGTAATACACCAAAGTGGGTTTATGGTTTGCATAGCTTTTGTAATAGTGATCGTCATCTCCATGGCTTATTTGACAAGATCGATTAATAAAACTACGAGACACTGCAAGTTTAGGCATATGCAACCTAACATTGTTATGAGATACATTACCCATAATTAGTTAAAAATGCTCCATGTGGATACTTCTTTAAAAAAAATGTTAGGAAGTCTAACCCAAAAGGTTAAGCTAATAGGTGGAGGGAGGCTACATGAATATAAAGAGCATTTACGCCCCGTTATCAAGCAATGTGAGACAATACTTAAGAAAAAAAAAATGCCAAAATAGATGCCTTGATTTCTTCTCTGTGCAAGCAATTTTTTGCACATTGCTGGCTATACCCGACTGTTTTGGCTTATAACGATATTAATTTGTTAACTCCTGTCTTGACAAGATTGATTAATAGAACTATGAGACACTGCAAGTTTAGGCATTCACAACCTAACAATTTCATGGGATACACTTACCCATAGTTAGTTCAAAATGCTCTCTGTGTGAATAGTTATTGAAGGATAAAAAAAAAAGAAGCCAAAACAGATGGTTTGATTTCTTCTCTGTGCAAGCAATTTTTTGCGCATTGCTGGCTATACCCGACTATGTTGCCTTATAACGCTATTAACTATGTTAAGTCTTGTCTTGCTCTTTTCCTTTTGAGCCTGAATTCTTGTTTACATTGGAAGGCTCCTAAAATGCTTTTCCAGATCTGCCACTGCCCTAGGGAGTTTGGGATAGGGCAGATTTTTGTTCAATTGGATTAGTTGCTTTCCTTCCTGTCATCTATTGTTGAAAGTACTCTCTTGTGTTTGTCTTATTCTTTGTCATGGCTTTCTTTATAATTTGCGTTGTACCCCGATGATGGGTGGTGCTACAATTTATACTCCAATCACCGTGGACAAGAACTTTACCAGGGGGAGGAGTTACAAAGTTCTGCTAGAAATTTCATGAATGTTGCCAGCCGCCACCTGCTTTTGGCATTGGTTGATGTGCCTTCTTTACTAATGCTTATGTTTTTTTTTTTTTTTTGTAGTTTATTAGTTCTCTGAAGGATAACCTAAATGCTGAGGTGGCTCTGGGTACTGTGACTAATGTTAAGGAAGCATGTGGGTGGCTTCGATATACCTATCTTGCAGTGAGAATGAGGTTGAACCCCCTGGCTTATGGGATTGGATGGGAAGAGGTATTTTTAAGATCGTTAATCTATTTGATATTTCAGGCTGTTAAAGCTAGTTCTCTGGTACTCTGTTTTTCCTTTTAAAGAGAGTCAACTTTGTGATAAGAACTGTGAATGAGGTATTTTGCCTTTCAGTTGAGGTTAACATTTGCTTTACCCACTACAAAGCAGAGACATATCCAAAATTCTACTTCTTCCGCTCCCTTCTTTAGAGAAGTAAGAATCGTGGTAGCATGCTGATTGGTTTGCTTGAGCAGTTGAGAATTTAGTTGAGTTTTAAGTCAGAAGAATTATGATACACAGGAATATATTATACCTGCAATCATATTTCTCAGTAATACAGTAAAACCGAAAAAAAAAATGCAAAACTGAGGAGTAGTAACATCAAATTCCGGTAAATAAAAGGTCATTATGATGACTTGGATTATTAGAAATTAGCTGTTTTACTTGGCTGCCAGGTTGTTGCAGATCCTTCTTTAATGTCAAAGCAAAGGGCTCTTGTGACAGATGCTGCTCGTGCACTTGACAAAGCAAAAATGATGCGGTTTGATGAGAAAAGTGGCAATTTTTACTGCACTGAGCTTGGCCGTATTGCAAGCCATTTTTACATCCAATATTCTAGCGTTGAAACGTACAACGAAATGATGCGACGCCATATGAATGAGAGTGAGGTTAGTCATGATGAATTATTACCTTTGTTGATGTACTTAAAGGTTTGCACAAAGCGATAGGGAGCTATCATGACGTTGCGATGGGATTTCAAATGATTGCTCATAAAAAATGACTGGCAATCTGGTTATCTAGCTTGGGCTTTCATCTGATGTTGTACTTGTGGTGTTTGTATCTTTTTGGATATTTTAATTTTTAACTGGCCATAAGTTGTAAGTCTTGCATGGTGGGGTTGCCTTTTTGTTGGGCTTTGTAGGTCATTAACATGGTCGCCCATTCTTCTGAATTTGAGAACATTGTGGTACGAGAGGAAGAGCAGAATGAACTTGAAATGTTGGCACGCACATTGTGCCCACTTGAAGTAAAAGGAGGTCCTTCAAACAAACATGGGAAGATATCCATCCTTATTCAGGTTCTCCCTTTTGTCTCGTCTGGCTCTTACTTAATTATAATCTTAGTGACTTGTTTTCATAACTAATTTTTGGATTGCAAAATTTGCAGTTGTACATATCTCGTGGCTGGATTGATACATTTTCATTAGTTTCTGATGCTGCATATATAAGTGCAAGTCTGGCCCGTATCATGCGAGCTTTGTTTGAGATTTGTTTGCGCAGAGGCTGGAGTGAGATGTCTCTTTTCATGTTGGAATATTGCAAAGCTGTGGATCGCCAAATTTGGCCCCATCAACATCCTCTCAGACAGTTCGACAAAGATCTTTCTCTAGAGGTCCATACAACTGTTGGAAGACTCCACTGCAGTGGTTCTTCACACAGTCTGATAAAATGTTCATTTTTGGTAGGTCTTGCGGAAGCTTGAAGAACGGGGTGCTGACTTAGATCACCTACTGGAGATGGATGAAAAGGAAATTGGAGCCCTTATTCGCTATGGGCCTGGAGGGAGGGTATAACTTTTGTGGATATAGTATATGTTAAGGATTATTGATCCCCATCCTATCAAACATTCTTAGGTCCTCATTGATGACTCGATTAAATACTGAAACTAAAACATCGGCACATAACAAGATTAAGCATGTTTAATAACACTAACTAGTTATGACTTTAAAGATAAATAACTTAAAATGCACTTTATGTGTCAGTTAAGGAATGGGATGCTTAGTTGATATAATGGATAAAATGATCAATGGAAATATAATCTTGCCAATTATGTGTTAAAACCTACTAATATTATTCAACGTTTGGTAAGAACCTGGTAACATTTGGTGTCTATTTTCGACGATCGTCAAACAAAACGGTACTTCCATTTTCAGCACTTAATGTTGTCGACACTTAAACTTAGAGCTTAAACCTTTCAGTACTTATCTTTGGGTTTTATCATGCAAGCCCTTCGTTTAACCTCTTCTGTTTCAATTGTGTTTTGGACAGTTAATCAAGCAATATCTGGGTTACTTTCCATCAATACAATTATCGGCAACCGTTAGTCCAATAACCAGAACCGTTTTGAAGGTGTTGCAGGGTACCATTTGTGCATCATTTGATGGTTTTGGGAAAGCAATGCTGACCTAGTTGCATTTCACTACTCAGGTGCATTTGCTTATTACACCAGACTTCACATGGAAAGAACGATTTCATGGTCAAGCAGAACGTTGGTGGATCCTTGTCGAGGTTCTGACTTAAAAGCATGCCATTTCTTTTAGTATATGTTTGATAACATTGTTTTGGATTGTCCCTATCAGTGTTTGACTGGTGAAGTTCTGTTTGAGCAGTTATATCTGTGAAGTTCACTGCTGAAATTTCTTTTGTCGTAGTACATGCTTTTTTGGCTGGTTTTATGCAAAATGGAAGTGCATCATTCTGTTGTTAGTGAATATATGAATTATGCAAGACTGGCTTGTAAAGATACGACCTCTCCCAATTGTCAAAAGCTCAGTGTGCTTTCTCATTGTCTGTTCTTTCGTTGGAAAAATGCTACTGTTTGTTTAGTATAGTGACAATCTGTAGTAATTGCATCTGCATTGGGCATACAAAGTAGGTTTGCTCTGCTTTTCAGGTAAAAGAGTGTTTCACCTTTTTGTGTGTGTTAGTTATAGGCATCAGCACATGTTGTTCTACTACTTTTGGGAGGAAACGAAAGAATAATTTTTTTTTTTGTGTAACTTTTAGGCTTTAGCTATGGTTTCCCATTATTTAGAAGAGCAAACTATGTAATGTGTACACTTAGTTTGGTTTGGGCTCACCGGGTCAGAATGCAGTAAACTCAGGAGCTGACTCCCCAGTTGGTAACTTTTAGCAAATAGCCTGACAAAAACAAACTGATTTAGGAAATGAAAAGAACTTTTGGCTTCAGGGCAGTAATTTCCTTTGGCTAGGCCCTTATCTGATGATACTCTTAGGTATGAAATTCCAGTTCATCTGTTCTTTTCTTGGTATGTCATAGCTACTGACCCCACATGTATGGTATAGTAGTATTTCCTGTTGGTTATCACTCTCATCCGGAGCTTGGTCCACAGGATTCGGAGAATGATCACATTTATCATTCAGAGCTGTTCACTCTAACAAAGCGGATGCCTAGAGGTGAACCACAGAAGCTCTCATTTACTGTTCCAATCTTTGAACCTCACCCTCCACAGTACTACATCCGTGCTGTTTCGGATTCATGGTTGCATGCTGAGGCTTTCTACACTATAACGTTCCACAATCTGCCACTGCCCGAGGTGTTAGATTTTGTGCTTATCTTTCTCTGTGGATAGAAAAGTTAATATCATCTTGCTTTTTATCTTCCTTATGGAGCAGAATGCCTTTTTTTTATTGACATTAAATGGACTCTTATTGTTGAGTTTATATTGAAAGCTACTAATTTTTCCAGGCACGTACTGCGCATACTGAACTTTTAGATCTAAAGCCTCTACCAGTAACTTCACTTGGAAACCCTATCTATGAAGGCTTGTACAAATTTTCGCATTTCAATCCCATTCAAACGCAGGTTTGAGTCATTTTTCTTATCTGCAGTTAACTTGGTTTCTGTTAATCACTTTTCTTATCATCATCTTTATAAGTGGACTTTCTCCTTGAAACTGTCAGACCTTTCACATTCTCTATCACATGGACAACAATGTTCTCTTGGGAGCTCCAACTGGAAGTGGCAAAACAATATCAGCTGAGCTTGCTATGCTTCACCTTTTCAATACTCAGCCCGATATGAAGGTGCATGTCTAGACTAGCTTAGTGTATTGGCAATGGAGGATGTAAAGAAAGGGCACATTTGGCTCTCATGGAATACAAGCTGGGTCAGTTCTAGTTAATCCATATGAGTGTCACGCACTCAATGTTGTGAAAAAACGAAAATGATTGATTGTTAGGAGCAGAAAGCAAAATTTTAAACTTATATTACCTAGAATGCCGTGTTGATATGCTTAGCTGTTATTGCAAGTCGAGTACCATGTAGTCTTTCTTAATGCAAATTGATGACTTATACTGAATTGTGGTAAGTGTTATGGGTGGAAGGCAATGTGACGTCTGGGCCTAGCCTCACCATAGGACCAGATCTCATCAGGATTGGTAGCTTCATGTCTCATATTGGTCTCCAAATAAATAAACAGAGTTAAATGGAGAAGCTAAAAAAATCGACACGGCTGTTATTGGTGCTATGGTGTGGGCGAACGTAATCACATGGACTTCTTATTATTTGACAAATTGTTCTCGCTTTGCTAGTCCTACAGCAGTGTTCTATGCTCAAATATGAATCTGATGCAAAGATACTGTGCTTTTGATCTTTGGCCCAAAAAAAAGACATTTGTTGATCGCACCAGTTTTTGTTTTCGATTTTCTAATTTCCTTTTCATGGCGCATATGAGGCTTCATCATGGTCTGATGTGTTTTTTGATCTTCAGGTTATTTACATAGCACCTTTGAAGGCTATTGTTCGAGAGAGAATGAATGATTGGAAAAAGCGTCTTGTCTCTCAGCTTGGGAAACAGATGGTGATTATATGGTTATTAGTTACAATATGATATGTTGAGTGTGACTTTTTTTTAGGTGTTGACAATTTTTTGTGTTAGGTGGAAATGACGGGAGATTATACTCCAGATCTTTTGGCCCTGTTGTCTGCAGACGTCATTATATCTACTCCCGAGAAATGGGATGGTATCAGCCGTAATTGGCAGAGTAGAAGCTATGTCACTAAGGTGAACATTTTTTAGTCTATTAAATATATGTTCTTTTCACGTTCAACACATAATTTGTGTGTAATTAATAGGTTGGACTTATGATTTTGGACGAGATACACTTACTAGGAGCTGATCGTGGCCCAATTCTTGAGGTACTTGTTTTATCAAATCTTCTCTCAAGCATATATCTCCGCCTGATCATGGTACTCCCGACTATGGTGATTTTTTTTTTTTAATTTAAAAAAGTGACACGAAAGACGTTCTGGCAATGTCAGCATGAATAGTGCTTGTTATTAGGATGTCATTTCATCCAAACAGTTGCTGAGTGTGATATTGCCAGCAAATATTGCCTTCATTTGGTACTTTATATGGTTTTGAAGTTATTGACCATGGTATTGCTGGCAAAAAGGCCTTAAATTTACTGATTTTATATGAAACAGAGTGTAATCAAAGTGAGGCACTGCTTTTTAGTACTGATTTAAAACTGTTAGTCTTTAAGAATTCGTGTCTTGGAAATGAAGAAGCAGATAGTGCTGCTTATCTCTGATCAGTCTTGTAGTGCAGCTCTTTCCGTAGTATCTTTCCGATAATTTTGGATCTTTTCCCTTCATTTAGTTTTGAATACGTTCCTTGTTCTCTTTAACTATCTATCTTTATTTCTTCCAGAAAAAAAGCTCAAATTATCAGGTGGAGAGATCAAAGTGAATTATTGACCCAAAAAAAGAAGGTCAAAGTGAATTAGGACCCACTAAATGTAGTCCTTATCGAAGCATTTCTGACAAATGAAGCTTAAGATTTTGGTTGAGGCGTAGTTCATGAGCCAATATCTGCGCCCATCAGTATAGATCTAGCATAAGCTTGCGGAAGTGTATTAAGTATTATAGGGATTTAGTTGGCAGATAGATATTTATGATGTGGTTAGGGTTCTTGTGATAGTCTCCATGCTCTAAATAGAGAGCTCTATTTATTTTTCTATAAAACCTTTTGAGTAACAATTTGAGCCATTTGAGTAAAGATATATTCCTTTGGATGTTTCACTCTCGCTTTCTCTGGCGATCGTAAATCTTTACATGGCTGGCTATGAGCCTAGAAGTATACTGTGAGTATGTGCTGTTGGCCTATGATGTGATTTAAGGACCTTCTTAGTCAAGGAGATTTAGCATATATGTTAATCCTAGGCCTGCTACTCTGTCTGGGGATTTTATGAAGATTGTACAAGGGGGTGGCTGAACTTGAGAAGTCACGGGTGGCATCTTCCAACAAAGGTGTAAATAGGATTGTTAACTAGTGCCAGTAAGAACACCAGCTAGGTGAATTCTTTTTAATAGTTCTGATATGGATACAGAGCGAGTTCATTATTGTCTTATTTAGAAAAAAATAATAATTCAGGATGATTTGACTGTGAATAATCGAGTATCTGATGGTAACTATTTGGCTACAGGTAATTGTTTCGAGAATGAGATATATCTCATCTCAGACAGATCGAGCCGTGCGGTTTGTTGGCCTTTCAACTGCTCTAGCAAATGCAGGGTATGTGTAGCTCTTGAATATCTCTAGTTTTGTTTGATCTAACATGTTGTTTCTTTCTCTATAGCTCTTCAACGAGGCTTATCTCTAAACAATTTTTTGTAGATTGAAGTCTTTACTTTATTTTTGGAGTAATGTTCATTGTAATATGAAGCTTTTCTTTAATAACATATTATAGATTTGCTGGGTAGAGTATACCTGCATTCTATTATTTAGTCTATCCAGGCATATAATTTGTAAATGACACTATTCATTTTGCTTGGGAATCTGTAAAGATTACCTGAAGCAAATGTATATACCTAGCAATGTGTCCCACATATAGAGGTTCAAAATGTTATTTATGCTGATGAACTTGTGCAATAAAGCTGCTTCTTGCCGCTGGTTTGATAGGGAGAGGCGAGGAGTTTTCAATTCATTCCCTAACTGTTATGTACTAATGTGGTGGATAAGTGGAATGATATACATTATCAATGAAGTGGAATTACGATATTTCTTGTTTGTGCAGGGTTACTACATATATAGACTCGCTTTGGTCTTCTTAATTTTTTAGTTCAGAAATTTTTTGACTTTTTGTCCTTTTACTTGGGCAGATAAATGTACTTCAGCTGTAAGTAATTTAATCAGATCAAAATTCGCTCAGTTACCGGGAAAGGCTTTGACAATGGTTTTTGTTGCTACACAAATCGTAATATTTTTCGTTGCCCAATATGTATATAACTGGGCGCTAATTTAAACTTTATTCTTGTGCTTTATCTGCTAACATTTGCATTTCTTACTAGTGCAACTGAGTTCGCCTTTTGTCTTTAAATTTTAAATACTATCTGAGGTTTTATGCTCCTCAATCTTTCAACATTTTACGATGTGGTTAAGTTGCATAGTAGTAAGCCTGACTTCTTTATTCATGGAGATAAGTTTGTGTGAGATATGGAATAATTTGTTTCTTGATTTGAGATGATTACTTCTATAAGATTGGTGAATAAAACTGGGAAGTATTTTCTGATCTTGTTATGATTTTCTTGCCATGTTAGTGATTTGGCTGACTGGCTGGGGGTTGGGGACACTGGACTCTTCAATTTCAAGCCAAGCGTGAGGCCTGTGCCCCTTGAAGTTCATATTCAGGCAAGTAGAAGCCATGTTTTGAACCTTTTTCCTTTTTGTTAGAAAATCCAACCCTGAGAGAGCGAGGGCTGAACTGAAACCTTAATCCCAATTTCTTCTCTGTGCAATTGTTCTTCTCTCTCTCTCTCTCTCTCTCTCTCTCCTCGCCTTCTTCTTCGCTCTCTTTCACAGTGTAGGGCAGTACCAATGAGGTGATTCTTTGAATCAAGCGTCTGCCCTAAACCTCACCTCTTTGAGATAAATTAAAGCTTCTTTGCTGTTTGCGAGATATGGTTCAACCCCTTCTGCGATTTTTTGGATCTTCTTGTATGCGATTGTTTCTGCCTTGCTGCTGGCCTACAATCCTCTTCTGTTTGAAGACCAAAGTATTCCAGTTTGTGGACCACCGTGTGTGTGTATATATATATATTCGGATTCTTTGGGAAAAATCAGAATTATTGATTTTTTTCAGGTTCAAAACCCTGCAAAAAATTGGTTTTTGCCTTTCCTTGATCTGATTTGGCTGTTTTTTGGAGGAAAACTTTAGCCTACTACCAGAGGGTTTTGTTCCAATTTTTGGTCTTTTTTGGCAAGTTTCGGTGGTTTGATTGCTCCGTTTGCACTTTTTGAGTTGATTTTTGAGACACAATGCCTGAGGGTTCAATTGTGAGCTCTGATACCATGTTAGAAAATAGCTTTTGGGTTGGATTTTCTAACACTTTTATTCTTCTTTTTCATCTGTGTCATAATTTTTAATCTCTCACTACTTACTAATTTATCTCTGTTGCTGTCCTATTTCTTTTAAATTTGAAGTAGCGAGAGAAAATAGCCTCACTATATAGGGTTACAGTTCCTTCAAAAGTATCTTAAATATATGAAAGGGAAGCAATTGAAGGGGCAAATCATTTCTTCTGTTCATACCAGTATGTATTGCCAAGAAAGGACTTGAGTGGAGGGCTTTATATTCGGACAGTAAGGAGCCATTTTCCCTTGTAATCTATTATGCCAGCAGTTTCGCTCTGATAAATCTTACTTTCCACTCTTTTCCTGAATCACATATTTGTGAAACGTAAATTATATTGGATCACTTGAACAAATCATAGCCGTAAAAATTAAACATCCTTCAATACATACTAGTTTGATTCTGACTGGATGGGGATGCTTATTTTTGTTCCTGCTAGATTCTCTTGAAATGATGTGCGCCCTATAAAGGTAGCAATCGGACACTGGTTTGACCGCTTTTGCTTTGGTGAGCAGGGGTATCCAGGAAAATTTTATTGCCCCCGGATGAATAGCATGAATAAACCATCATATGCTGCAATATGCACTCATTCGCCCACAAAGCCAGTTCTTATATTTGTCTCATCACGGCGACAGACAAGGCTGACCGCATTGGACCTTATTCAGGTAATAGCTGGGATGAGTGAAGACATTATGTTTCTGTGATACTTTACTTATACTCATTTCACATGACCAGTTTTCAGCTTCAGACGAACATCCTAGGAAATTTCTTAACCTGCCTGAAGAAGAGCTGCAGATGGTTCTCTCCCAAATTACCGATCAAAACCTGAGACAGACCTTGCAGTTTGGCATTGGGTTACATCATGCTGGACTCAATGACAGGGATAGATCCTTGGTTGAGGAACTTTTTGCTAACAACAAGATCCAGGCAGCTTTCATAAACCTCGATGAATTCACCTCTCCTTCCCCCCCCCCTCTCTCCTCTCTTCTCCCCTCTCCTTCTCCTCCTTTCTTTTTCCCCTCCTCTCTCTCTCTCTCTCTCATATTGTCTCATCAGACTTACAAGGTTCCCTTCATTCATGAATAGGTATTGATATGCACCAGCACGTTGGCATGGGGTGTGAATCTTCCAGCTCATCTTGTTATAATCAAGGTATGCAGAAATATCAGATTTATGGGAGATGCTGTAACATTTGATCTTAACAAATATGGTTGGACTTGTGGCAGTTTTACTATGATTATTTACTAAAAGGATTTTTGTCTAGGAAAATATTATCTTGAGAAGTGTTTGGCTTTCTTTGTACGTCCATGGAATAGGTTGATACAACTTTCCTTTTTTCAACTTCAAGCTGTTTATAGGCATGAAGATTATCCTACCAGTTCGGTGTCTGCTGGAAGGTCATCTGCACTTAATGAAAGGCTAAAAGGAAGACATGAGGAGTGAACTTCCTGAAGATAATGAGTTATTGTTCCTTTTAGTTCTCAAATTAACTAAGCAACCTTATTAGGAAAGGCTAAGTGGATTATAAATTTTACCTGTCTCCATTCAGTCGATGAAGTCTGCCTTGATTATTCACATGGGGGACCTCTCTGTGGGGTTAGGCACGAAAATGTGAAAGGAGAAAAGAAGTAAAATGAAATCTATACTCTTGGATAACCTTTCTGATGATTTGTTGCTTCCTTTAATCTATGGAATCCTCATGTTTTCTGTTGCCTCTGAAACAAGACGTGTTAGATTCAACTGTATCAGCTAGAAGACTAGCTGAAGATGGTTTTTTATGGCATAACAATTTACAGAGAGCACGTTTCTTCCTTGTTCTGGAAATTTTGAAGCTGGTACTGTGGTGCCGATACTAACCCTTTTGCTAACCTTCTCCCTTTTATGATAATTGTTCAAAGAAGCAATAGCCAGAGTGGCCACAGTAGATTTTCTCTTTATGATTTTTGTTACTCATGCACCCATACTAATGGACTTTACAACAACAAAACTTCCTACTCTATATTATAGTTTCTCCTTCTCAGAAGTTTTTATTGAGAAGGTTGCTGGTAAATGGCTCACTTTACCTTCACATCTCGTATCATGCGCATGATTCTAGTTTGGTTAGGTAATGATTTCTTTGCTTCATTTGCAGGGAACAGAGTATTATGATGGAAAATCGAAGAGGTATGTTGATTTTCCAATCACTGATATCTTGCAAATGATGGGTCGTGCTGGGCGTCCACAATATGATCAACATGGAAAAGCAGTTATCCTCGTCCATGAGCCCAAGAAAAGCTTCTACAAAAAGGTGAAAAAAATGCTGATTTGTTATTGCTTGTCTGTTCTTTTCAAAGCTAAAATGCCCTACTATGCCTCTCCTTTGCAGTTTCTGTATGAGCCTTTCCCAGTTGAAAGCAGTCTACGAGAGCAATTGCATGATCATATCAATGCAGAGATTGTTTCCCGCACAATTTGCCATAAGGAGGATGCAGTTCATTACCTTACTTGGACTTACTTGTTCCGAAGATTGGTAAATCCTTAGCCACCTCTAGAAGCTTGATTTATAGTTGACTTGAAGTTTGTGTCTCAATTGCCCAGTGACTATCTGGCCGTGGATATTTTCTTGCATAAAGTAATGAATATTGACATATGAGCTACTTGACATGTAAATTGTTGGAAAAAGGGAATTTGAAAAGTCTCATATCCTGCATTTTAATGCTTTGACATCTGGAGTTCTCCAAATTATGAGGGTTGTCTAAGTTTCATTAAATGCAGAACTAAGATTCTTCTATTATACTTCTGTTGATTTAGCTCATTGAATAAGACTACGAGTGATTCTTATCTGCAATAAGATACTGTGGAATAATCCACCAAATTGATAAAAGCAATAGGTACTCTTTCTTTTTTTTTATTAGTTTTCACTTGCAGAACTTCTTTCTGGCATCAATTGCATCATATAGAGCCTTTGCCTTTTTGCTGTTTATAACAATGAGACAGGGTATAATAAGCTTTTTCCTGGGCTAGTGATGGTATGATGAGCCTTATTTTTTCTTTCCAATGGTAAAACCCTAATGTGCTTATGTACTGGAAAATGGGGCTTTTGCTTTTCTGTAGCTTTAAGAAATTGACTGTTCGTTTTGTTTCAATCAAGCCTTTGGTGGGCACTGCTGCTTACAGAGTAGTTTCTATGGTGGTTTGATTTATCTGACCTCTGTACGTCAAAAGTTAATTCTCTCGAATCATGGAATTGAGAATGAGCTGTCTTCAACCATCAGGTTAAGGCACTCTAAATCTTATATGACGGCTTTTCTTTTCTACCCTGATTATCGCAGTTTTTCATGCATCCTTTTGATGCTTTGTAGATTTAGGGATGTCAATTTCTTTCTTCCTATGCCTTTTGGGGCTGAGTCTTCAATTTATCTGAGTAGCACATCCAAATGGCATAATCTCTTGCGTGTTTCACTTGCAAGTTCTGGAAACTAAGGTATTTCCTGATTTCCTCTGGTTCTAATGAGGGCGTCTTTCTCTCAGACGGTTAATCCTGCTTACTATGGGCTAGATGAGACAGATCCCGAAACTCTCAGTTCTTACTTGTCCAGGTAATCTTGGGATTGTGGAGTTCATTCACTAACCTGACACTTCTAAACCTCTTTTTCTAGTAAAGTACTATTAGTAATCCTTTTACAAAGTTAGCTGGTGGCTGTCGTCTTCTAGGTTAATACAAGATACTTTTGAAGATCTTGAGGATAGTGGATGCATCAAGATGAATGAAGACAGTGTTGAACCAATGATGCTGGGATCAATTGCATCTCAATATTATCTCAGCTACTTGACTGTATCAATGTTTGGATCCAATATAGGACCGGATACGTCACTTGAAGTGAGGAGTTAATTCCAATAGTGTAGACCATGACGTCTTAATTGGTCTACTTTTGTAGCCACTTACACTGTTTCTCACTGCAGGTGTTTTTGCACATATTGTCGGGTGCTTCAGAATACAATGAGCTTCCTGTTCGGCATAATGAGG
Source organism: Psidium guajava (assembly GCA_016432845.1). Lineage (NCBI taxonomy): Eukaryota > Viridiplantae > Streptophyta > Magnoliopsida > Myrtales > Myrtaceae > Psidium > Psidium guajava. Next base: position 40,635,156 of record CM028228.1, read on the forward strand.
TAATTGCAAAAATAGATTATTTGATGTCACCTGCGATGATTCAACTCTCCCATGAGCTGTATTTCTGAGCCATGTTTTAGTTCTCCGATCGTTAGTTTTTCCACTCATTTCAGTAACAACTTAGATTCAATTCCTTGGGACTTATAGTTACCCCCAAAATGTAACAGTAGCAAATTCCTATTCAGATTCTTACCTCTGTACACTTGCTATCGAGATGTTTATCAGATTATTAACACGAATTTCACAAAAATAATCTTTAAGATGATTCTGATACTCCTATACAATGTGTAACCTATTATGCGCAGTAGACATTACTCCGGCATGAACCTGCTGCTATGTTTTATGCTTTTCTCAGGAATTCAATAGTTGTGATTTTGCTTCTGTTTTTTTTTTTTTTTTTGTATGTGATTTTGCTTCTGTTTGCTGCCACTTAATCCAAGATGTGTTTAGAGTCAGCTATCACCAGGTTATGATACCTTTGTACAGCTTCTATTGAAACGAAATTCACAAGCATATGCTGGGAGTTTGTGTTTGCTGCTTTAAAAGAAATAAGAGTAGTCATGTATCAAAACATAGCCAGGGATGACATTATTTTATTTGGTGATAGGAGGCATTCCAACTTTCTTTTCTTCGCTTTCCTGCTGTTTATTTCATAGATATTCTTGTCGCGGGATGTTTTTGTCTAGGTTACTCATGGTGTAATTTGGATATCAGTTAGCATTACTATCGAATAAGCTTCTTTAAAGGGAACATCCCTTCTTGTTGAGTTCATGCTTTTCCTGGGTTTACATTTAAGAGGAGAGACCTTTGAAGACATAATTCACAATGGAGGGAAAGACAGGGTCTAACGATACTGTATTTATGGTTGATGACGATAATCATGGACTTTCTTTCTTTCTACACTGAATTTCATAAAGAGGTCTACCTCACAGCATCACCGCTTGTCTCCTCTTTCCTTTTGCAGAGTAACATGTTATTATTTTTGCTTTGTCACTGCAGTTTTTTTTTTTCCTTTGTCACTGCAGTTTATCTGTTCTTTTGACAAGAAAAATTTTTACGAGCTTTAATACTATTTCAAGTTCTATGAACTTATTAAATCACTTGAAACTCGTAAATGATAGTAGTTCCTGATACTTGCTGTTTGATGCAAAGGCTTTGCATTGCATTTACTCCCTTATGTTAAGATTCTTTGTGGAGCTTCTCAGCTTTGTATTGTTTCTCCTTTTCTTCCAGGAGCTTCACAATGCTCATTTGGCCGAGAAAGTCCGGTATAAGGTTGATAAGAATCGCCTAGATGATCCCCATGTTAAAGCCAATTTGCTATTCCAGGTTCTTTTGTGTTGCTTTTCCTGGCTTGACCATCTTTTTTTTTCTGATGTTTGTTCCACATTTATATACGATAAATTTCTTGGGCTTCAGGCACATTTTACACAGTTAGAGTTACCAGTTAGTGACTATGTGACCGACTTGAAGTCGGTGCTGGATCAGAGTATTCGGATCATACAGGCAATGATAGATATATGTGCAAACAGTGGATGGCTGTCAAGCTCAATTTCTTGCATGCAACTTCTGCAAATGGTTATGCAGGTAAGGATTTTTGCTCGTAGATCAATTTCAACCATACATGAGACTATGTGAAGTGTTTATTTGTCCCAAAATTTGATCTCTCTATGCAGTTGATTTATTATCGATCCTCCATTTCTCTCACTAAAATTCTTAAACTCATTTAGGGCTTGTGGTTTGATGAAGACTCTTCGTTAAGGATGTTGCCCAGTATGAATGATAATCTCGAGGATACCCTTAGAAGAAGAGGAATTGCAACTCTTCAGCAACTACTGGACATTCCAAAGTCATCGCTGCAGAGTATAATTGGAGATTCTCGCTCTCCAAGATTGTTGCAGGTATGGAATATTCTGGAAATTGTTCTCATGATTGGAAGTGTTTCTTCTGCAAACTTTCGAGTTTGTATACTCTTCTGGCACCACTTCTGAGGGCAATGAGCGTTCTAATTGTCGTTTTGAATCTGACTAGAATATTGTGGAGCATTCCATATTGGCATTTCTGAACATAATAGATCTATGCTTCTGCTAGAGGAGACCCACTTTAACTAACTTTTTATGTGACCGGCATGTTAAATATTTAAGTGACTCAGCCTTCACGTTTAAGCTGTTTAGACATATAACCATAGTTAAATGGCTGTGGTAGGTTTTAGAATCATATGGAAGATTGGACAATTTGTCAAACTGTAATTCCAACACGGATGGCAAAACATGAGGTCTATCATGTAAACAATCTGAAAATAAAAAGAGAGGGATCTTATCTGTCTAGTGCTTGTACCCCTAAGCTTAATTCATTAGGTGATATAGAGATATTGATTCATCTCAATACCCTATGTTTTGACATTGGACTATACATAAATCAACTGCCTCACTTCCCTTTTCTATCATGTGTGTCCAGGAACTGGAGTATTTTCCACTAGTCCGGATGAAATTAAGAATTCAGACGAAGGGCAGCAATGGAGAAAATTCTCCTACTCTGGATATCAGATTAGAGAAGGCCAATCGGAGGAGAAGCACATCAAGAGCTTTTGCCCCTCGATTTCCGAAGGTATTACGCATCCAATGCTCTATTGAATACTTTAGGTGAAACAATCTTAATTCGGTTTCTTACACGATTTCCTTGACAGGTGAAAGATGAAGCATGGTGGTTGGTACTTGGGAATACCTCCACTTCTGAGTTATATGCATTGAAGAGAGTTTCTTTCACAGATCACTTAGTCACCCACATGAAGTTGCCCTCAGCACTGACGGATATGCAGGTTCAAATGAATATTGTCCCATCCTAGCCAAACAATTTGTTTCCCTTTCTTTTGCTGAAAACTTCTTTCTTTCCAAGTTGATGTTCTGCAGTGTCATTAGTCTTTATATATGGTCCTAAGAGTAGAGTATTTGGATCAGATGAAGGGATTACCTGAATATTTGGAAGATAAGTATTGCGTGAGATTCGGAATGATAGCACACTTTGGAGGATTAATTGGGTAACAATGGTGGTTACTTTGGATATTCTGCAAAAAGTCATTTAGTTGTTAGGTAGACATTTTATGACAACTTTGATCTGTTGAAAATTGCCATCACCCTTTCTTTTTGTCATATTTAGCGCTGTGAACTCACCTCGAGTATTTTCAGAAGCTTTCCTTCGTTAGTATTTTGAGTAGGATGAATTGGTAAATACTATGCTGTGAGGACCTAGGAGAGAATTTGCTCTGTTCTTGAATGATCCGGTTTTCTGATACTAAGCTATCTTTTGGCATTATCCCTTATTATCACGGGCAAGCAACTATATTCCTCTTCTCATCCTTGGTTACACTTGAAGGGTTCGTGTTGCATATGCTGTAAATCTATTGACTTACAAAGGTCATTATTCTTCTGATAGGGGGTCAAATTGATACTCATTTCGGACTGTTATCTTGGGTTTGAACAAGAGTACCCCATTGAAGATCTTCCTTGCAGCACATAAAAGTGAACAACGGCTAGACTTGGCATGCTAAGCATCCACGAGTCCATCTAGATTTTCTATGGAAAATTCCGCAATTCTTCTCCGTGGACACAGCGAAAGATGGAAAGAGCTATATCTTACCTTCCCCCCCCCCCCCCCCCCCCCCCCCCAAAAAAAAAAAAAATGGAAAGAGCTGAGTATCAGGGGGGCACTTGCTGATTTGAACGTTGTCTTCTCATCACGAGTTGTTTATAACGTATAGCTTGTTATTATCTGCATGACGAGATTGGTTATTTAAGGGACAGTGCTATCAAATAACTTTTGCTTTAAATTATGCAGAGTTATTAATATGTGAAAAGGAATCATTTTCAGTAATATTCTGCCTCCTCTGCTTTGAATCAGGATAAAGTTCCTTTGTAAGAGAGACTTAATGCGCCTTTCCCGGGGTAACGAATTACTATTCTGCAGGGAGACGACGGTGATTTTTCGCCATACTATCTTGTCCTCTGAATCTCTCAAAGTACATAGTTCTGTTCTGTGCTTCATTGGAGAAGGTAAAGACCTAAGCTTGTCGTTGCGAGAGAGCCGGGCCCGTGCTCTTTTTCCTGTCCATTCATGATATTATGTCAAATACGAGATATATGGAACAACCAGCAATTTATTGTATGGAAAATTAAGTGAAACCCTCTGGAGGCTGGACTTCAATCAGCCTAAAATCAAGCTTAAAACTCTTCGCATTCCCTAGATAGCAATTGATAAGGTCTGTAATTTGACGGGGTATGATTAAATTTCACAAAGCTACGTTACCGGCTCAATTAAATGAAGCTTTTGGAATTCCAGACTAGTTTTAAGAGATTGCTTGAGATGTATGAGTCTATGACCAAAGACGTAGCCTCAAATGTTGATGCAATTTGGTGCTCATGAAGTTGTTCTTGTGTGAAAGGCGAGTAGTGGCTGCTGAAGAAAGGGGTGCCTGGCTCTTCAAATCGAGAGACTTGTCTCTGCCATGTCGATTCTGGAAATCCAATGCACGAAATTGGCACGCCAGTGCAGCTTTGAGGCCTCCATGATTTGAGTTCTCAATTTATCTTTTTCGGCTATTTATAGATGAGATTGAAAATGAATGATTGAGGGGATAATTTTCCTTAAAATGATTGTTTATATCGCTTACGAATTGAGCGAACGAAAATATTTTCATTGACATAACGCGTTATAATGACGAGGAGTACTTTTTTATAGGTTAATTAGCTCAAGCGATATTCGATCCAAAAAAAAAAAAAGGAACTCAGCGCTATAAACGATTTTTGAACGGTTCATTTTTTGCCACACAAATGGAGATTGACTTTTGCATAATTTTGCTGACCTTCTTTGCTGAATCACCAGCATAGAGATACAACTTTCGACTGAGATGCAAATTGCTTTTGGAGACTGTAACCTGAATCTGCGTTCATGCAAATTTGCCATCTCTCTATTTCGTCGACCGAACGTGTAAAAACCGCCGAAGAAAGGAGGATTCGCTAAAGCTTCAACTCGAGGCCTTGTAGACATGCGAGGCGAGCCTCGGTTTCGGGTGGACCAACAAAGGCTCGGCTCGCTGTAGGGTGAGCCCGTAAGCTTCGTCCATGTTAAGCTTCTCCGGCATGAGCCCGTTGGCCAACCGCCAGTCGAAGGCGTGGGCCAACGTCGCCGTCATGAATTGGACCATCCTCAAGCCCAAGCTCATCCCCGCGCACACCCTGCGCCCGGCCCCGAACGGAATGACCTCGAAATCGTTGCCCCTGACGTCGACATTGGGCTTCTCGCCGCCCGGCAGGAACCTCTCCGGCCGGAACACCAGTGGCTCGGCCCAGGCGTCGGGGTCGCGGGCTATGGCCCACACGTTGACCAGCAGCGTGGCGCCTTTGGGGATGTGGTAGCCGTTGATCTCGCAGCTCTCGGCCGCGATCCGCGGGAGGGATAGAGGGGTGGACGGGTGGAGCCGGAAGGTTTCCTTGACCACGGCTTGGAGGTATGTCAGGCGGGGCAGGTCGAGCTCGGTCACGAGGCGGTCTCGTCCCACCACAGAGTCCATCTCTTGCTGGACCCGCGCCAGGATTTCAGGGTGCCGAATGAGCTCGGCGATGGCCCATTCCGTGGTGCTAGAGGAAGTGTCGGTACCCGCCGTGAACATGTTCTGCAACGCGGGCAAATACATGTTACATGGTATCCACCTAATCTAACGATCCAAGACATGCTCCATGAGTACTATTTAGTAGAGAGGGAGGGAGAGAGAGAGAGAGATTGTACTAGAAGCAAAGCTTTGATTTCAGTATCCGTGAGCTTCCCTCCTTCCTCATCAGGAACATCCTGCAAAGAGATCAGAGTACTCAACAAGTCATTGTGCTGGCTCCCGGCATTGCCCATCTTGGCCCTGTGCTCCTCCACGATGGCCGTCAAGAAGGCGTCGAATCGCTTGTGCAGCCTCTTCATCTTGGCCGCGACCCCCTGGAGGTCGAGCCACTCGAGGGCCGGCACGAAGTCGCCGATGTTGAACACGCCCGCCAGCACCATCACCTCCACCACCATCGACTTGAACTCGTCCGCCTTCGGGTCGCCCCCGCCGCTCCCGTCCCCGAACACCCTCTTCCCCAGCATCACCCGCCCCAGGGCGTTCACTGTGCACACGTTGAGCAGCTGGGCCAGGTTCGCCGGAGCCGAACCCGCGCGCGCCAGCGCTCTCGTGAGTATCGCGACCTCTTCCTGTTACATTGAAATGAACGATGCCAAACGGGCAAGAAGGATAGTCAAACTACAGTTTCTAGGAGGGAATCTAATCTTGGGATAGATTTGACATGAGTTCCAAAGTCGGGGACTAAATTGAAAAATGTACAAAATCTGAGGACTCCTATTGCAATTTATGTAAAAGCCATGGGTCGCACACAAAGGACCATGAAATATCAAACCCCACATGAAAAGTCAAAAGAGGAAAGTCGACTGAAAGCACGAAACATTTGAGCCTGGATTGGAGCTCAGTAAACTGCGCTCACCTGCCGAACAAGCCTATAATCGTCGAGCGCCTTGCCGGAGAAGAGGTGGACGGCGCTTATCTTCCTCAGCATCCGCCACCGCGGGCCGTAGGGCGCGAACACCATGTCCTGGTAGTTGTACGCGATGTGCTTCGCGCCGGAGTTGGGAGGTCGGCTCGAGAAGTTGGCGTCGTGGACCTTCAGGAACTGGGCTGCCACCGAGGCCGACGCGGCCACCACCACCTCGACGAGCCCGAGCCGCAGGCGCAGGAGCGGCCCGTGGGCGCGGGCCAGGGCCGCGATGGAGTGGTGGGGCATGGGGCCGAGGTGGGGCAGGTTCCCGACGAGGGGCCACGGCCTGGGGCCGGGGGGGAGCGGGCGGGGCGGCCGGGCGGCGGGGCGGCCGAGGAGGCAGTAGAGGAAGATGGAGACGGCTATGGTGGCTAGGATGAGGGAGAGGGGCGCCATGGCTAGAGTGATCAGTTATGTGATTTTTTAGGATGTTACGTTGTTGGAGCGTCGGAGTTTATAGTAATGGAGGCGTGGGGGTTGGTTCCAAACTTACAATAGGAAAACGAGAGGAGGAGTGAGGTTGGTTTTGGTGGTGCGGCGGGGGGGGGGGGGGTGTGTTGGGATTGGCATTGGAATGGTAGAGAGCACGTGCCTTAAGAACGGTTGTTCATCACACTTCAGTTGAACCTTCGAATCAATCCAACTTGATCATGACCCACGAGCGGTATGTGAGAGATTAGATCGAACCCACAGAAAATTATCCCCAGAAAATCTTAAATTTATTATATACTTACCGATTCGATCCTAAATCTTTTCAATTTTTTTTTCCCGATCGAATCTATCCAATCAATCTTGAATGGAAATAGCCGACGTGGACGTCGGGCGTCCTACACGATACGATTCGCATTGACGTGGATAATTTTTAAAATTACACTTCAAATAATATTTTATATTTTTTGTACTGTTTTGTTTTTGTTTTTATTTTCTCTTCGTCAGCACACGAAAATGTAAAGAGGGGAAAAGAAATAAGAAAAACAAGGAAAATACCATTAAAATTTATTCATGTCACGGCAACCGTGCCGCTTAGAATGATCGAGATTTTTTTTTTTAAAGCCAAAATCAGCCGGATAGACTTAATTGGCAAAATGTGAAAAGACGCGGGACTAAGTTGACAGAAGCGTAATAGATTTAAGACTTTTGGACAAGTTCCTGATTATAAAAAAAAAAAAAAAGAGTCTTTTCGAACGAAACGGCAAAGATGCAATAAATTCCGGACTTTCTGAACAATTTCTTTTCTCGAAATAAAAAATAAAAAATAAAAAATAAAAGAAAATCTTTGCCGGCGATAGAAATCGTTCTAGCGAAAATGAAATGTCCAAACGGGGTGTCGTCATGTCATGTTGCAATTTAGGAGTAGGGAGGGGGGGATGGTTTTCGCAGGCTTTTTATGTGGTCGCTGGCAAAAGGGAGACGAGATGCATCCAAATTCAAAATTCGAAGTTTGGTGGCGCACGCGACAATGATGTGCTGCTCTTCCTCCCTCGCTTCCACCTAATCTTCCCTTTGTAAATTAATCACCACCTCACACTTCAATTTAAAAAAAAAAAAAAAGCCCCCAAAAAACTTGTTATAAGTCTACCGCGTCTGTGCTGATTCAATCGTGGACCTTTCGATTGTGCCATTCGGTGCCGAATTTCTTTTACGTTTTTTGACTGCAAACCGCAAGTATGGACTCTAGCCGTCTCACATGGCGCGGCCGACACTAACGAAGGACGAAATTTATTGTTTTTTTTTTTGTACATTTCCATTTTCTTTCTTGATTTTTTTTTCGCTCTTCATCCACCGGTGGCCGGGCCTACTTGCGATCTGGCAAGCGGGGACCTCGCTTAGATTCGGTAAGGTCGAGCCTTGCCAAAGCTCGGTGAGGGTCGCCCTTGCCAAAGGCTAGGGCGAGGGCGACCCTTCCCCATCATACCTCAGCAGTTGGTAGATCCCAACGTGAGGCAACCTTGCATGAGGCGCGTATGGGTCCATTCTCTATTAGTGTGCATATATCGAAAAGAAAAAAGAAGAAGAAGATAATTTATATATGCACCTTTGCATATGAAATTCGATATAATATCATCCATGAAAATTGAATAGATTTCCGAATAAACTAAATGAAGTCCTTAAACTTTTAATTTGACACAAATCATTAATTCAACTCAAATTAAAAGTCTAAGGAACACTTTACAGATTAGGTTAAAATTCAATGATCATATTGATCAAATTAAAAGTTCAGATGCTATATTGTACATCGAGTCATTTCGCCAATTCCGGCTCTAAGTAGATTTATAAGATAACAAAATGTTTAGGACTTGATATCATCATGTCGTCATCAGGGCACGCGACCTATATAATTCCACTCAAATTCATCAATCGAAGACCAAACTCCTCTTTGACTTTTAAATTTGTTAGGTTTTCGAGAACGGAGCTGCGTCGAGGTTGTTGAAGCGAGACTGGGCATCCGCAAGCGTACTACATTTCGGACATGCTTTAGGGAAGCGTTGGAACACAGAGGCGTCAAAGGTTTGTGTCCATATGTTTCCTAGAATGTACGTGGCAAGAGGAGCTTTGTGTCGCGTGTCGGTGTACGCGGCCGACACGTTTCGACACGCGATCAGCTCTTTCGACACGCCAGCGACACGAGAGTATGGAACCCCGACTCTTTTCAAATATTGAAGAGTACAAAATATTACAAATCTATCAAAACCTAAAAGCTCTAATTACGTGATACCCTAATTGCCCGTCCCCCTCTCGCACACGATGTCTCTCCTCTTGACCTCTCTCATCCTCTCGGCTCCCTCACGGCTGTCGGTATAATTTTATTATGGCAATTTAACATATTAGAATGTATATTTAATAATAAATAGCGTGTCCTAACATATCATTTCTTCTTCTTCTTTTAAAAATAACGTATCGGCGTGTCGCGTCGCGTCGTGTCGATGCTGCATAAGCTATTTAATCAATGTGCTCTTGTTTTACATGTCACTTTGATAAAAAAAAACTCTTCACGGCCAATTTGTTAGGTTTTGGAAAAGGGAGCGCGGGGTCGAGACTTGTCGCCGTGAGGACAGGGTGGGACTGGGCATTTGCAAGCTGCTCTTTTTCGTTGCGCATTTTGTACGTGCTTTAACTCCTCTGTCCTACGTCAACCGCTTTAGCCAGACTAATTTTGACCGTGACCCTCGCCGGCACCCAAAAAAAAAAAAATGAAAACAAATATTGAAAGTTCAAAATTAAAAAAAAAAATTGAAATTAGTAATATATTATAAGAAATTATTCACGCTAACGACGGCCGTATCACGTAGGATGTCCGACATTCAAGTCAGCGGGCAAAATTAGCGGAAAGAATCCAATTCGACAAAATATGAAAAGGTTTAGGACTCAATTGATAAAGTTGAAAAGTTTATGTCTAAATTAACAAAAGTGTAATAAGTTCAAGGCCTTTAGGGTAATTTTTCCGATAGAAAACTAAAGTTTGCTGGCAATGGAAATTGTTCTACCGCGTGGAATCTCTAACGCCAGTATCACGGCCATACGAATTTTCATACAAAAATGGCCGCGATGCGTTCCACGGACCGACCGATGGATCGGTCCGTGAATCGAAGAATCAGCTGAACGACCAAGCAACCGATCCATGGATCGTACGACGAATCACGCTGAGCGGCCGAGTGAACGATCCGCGAACCGTGCCGAGCGGCCGAGGGATTGGTCGGGGGATTGATCCATGAACAATGTGGAATGGCCGAGCGGCTGACCCAGACTTCATGTCGCATGGACGGACGAGCGACCGACACATGAATCATGCCAAGCAGCCAGGTGATCGATCCACGAATCATGCAGGATCGATAAGCTCAGGGCCACCGGCCACGCGAGTCCAATGACGAGGGGCGACGTGGCCAATTCCTGTCCCAGTATTTCTGGGCGACGTGGCCAGTTCCTGTCCTAGCAGAGCTCCTTGATCCTCGGACATCCTAGGAGTACACTAAAGAGACCTATGTGATGTGGTCCTAGGTGACTCAAAGTCTTGGAAAGGACGAGAAGCTTTTCAAGTCTAAGTGGGGAAGAGCATAGAGAGCTTTCTCTTCAGCCTCCGCTCCTTGACGCTATGTTGTGTGGTGTGGTGTCAAGATCACGTTGCAATTTATCGTCCGTGGTCGCTTGTCATGTGTCGATCGACCACCCCTGCCACCTGATCTTTCCTATAAGCGCAATTCTACACTTCATCACAAGCCCCAAACGATGGTCACCCTATCTATTACATAATTTCTCTCTCTTTTTTTTTTTTTTAACGAGAATCATCCGAAAAGAAATCATAAAATTTATTATATTTATGCCAATTCAGTTATGATATTTTAATTGCGACAGTTTAGTACCCAAGCTTTTTCACGCTTCGCTAACGTTATCCGGCAATTTTGACCCAAAAATCGCGGATATGGACTCTAGTTGTCCCAAACGGCACAGACGGTGCCGATGAAGGACAAAAATTTATTTATTTATTTTGCATTTTTATTTTCTTTCTTGCTTTTTTTTTTATTCTTCCTCCACCGGTCGCTAGGCTTAGCCACAATCCGGTGAAGTTGAGCTTTGCAATATTTTAGGAGTAGGAAGCACGGATACTCTTCGGATTTGACACATGGTCAACGTGTATCAGACATCCAACACGTACTCGACACCCCAAGCATGCCGCCGGCACCCACGGTCTGGCGTCCAACACGCCATTTCCGAATCGTTGGGTCAATTTTGAAGAATTTCAATATTTTAGAAGTAAAATTGCAAATCTATCAAAAGCAAAATATTTAATAAAAAAAAAAGAAACTCCACCTAATAGGCTTGGCCATTTTGCCTAAGCCCTAATCACGACTCCTCACACTCTAGCTCTCTCTTGCACGGTGTGGCTATCACCCTCTCGGCTTGTGAATATGATGCGGGAATATCATTAGAAATTAACGATTCACTGCTCGAGAATCCATCTAGTCATCAGAGGTTGGTGGGAAAGCTGATTTATCTTACTATGACCAGGCCAAATATATGTTTTGCAATATAAATCTTGAGCCAATTTATCCAAAAACCCAAGCAATCTCACATGAATGCTGCTCCAAAGGTTGTGAAATATCTAAAGAAATCGTCGGGATTGGGTATACTTCTATCATGAGATTGTAATATGGAGATGACTGCATATTGCGATACTGATTATGCCACATGTTCGATGAGTCGAAGATTAGTCATCGGATTTTGCATTAAACTAGGAAAATCCCTACTTTCGTGGAAAACCAAGAAATATATATATATATATATATATATCCAATATGTCTAACTTGCTCTATAGATATGCGTGTTGTCTGTGGCACAAGGCTTCGGTGAAAATGTTTGCCGGTTGTTCTGTGGTGTTAATTCCACTTGTCTTGATTATTCCTTCCTGGATTTTTTCTCGGGTGCAATGACAATCTACTTCTGTATGTTTTGTTTTCTCGCGAAATATAAGATTCCCTGTGAGTTTAGTTGTAAATCGTTGTCACAGAATAAGGTAGTTGATCCCTTGACTTGAACACCACGATTTAGCAGAAGTCCTTGTAACCAAACTACTTCACGGGCAATTGCCCTATATTTTACTTCGGCTGACAATAGGGATACAGTAGATTGATTTGTATATAAAAGGCACCAGCTTGAGGGAGAGTGTTGACAGATATGTGGATTGATTGCCAATCCCGATCAATCATGGAAAGGCAGCAAATTGCAAGGAATCGATCTTAATATTCCGAGATGAATTGTGAATCAAATTGAAGTTATTATCCTTTCCTTTTTCTGTACACATTTTTTTTTTGTATTATAAGGGTAGACATACAATGGTAATTCAATATACACGATCAAATCTTCTCCTCCTCCATCATCATCTTGTTACATGCATTCTTCTCGAACGTTCCTAGCGGTTGTTTCCGTACTCCGCCGCTTTCAGAAGTCTCGTGCCCCCGTCCTCGCGATCTCTTCATCTTGTCCACAAGCGATCGTCTCTTCGGTCGTCCATTCTGAAAAGCTGTGCGTTTTACGATCCCCATGATCTTGCTTTCGGTAGTAACCATCCTCTCAAAGCACCGTCTGCCAGTCGTCTCGTGATTTGCTGGAACCGTGCATTTCTCATACTTTCAACTATCTCTTGCTCACCCGCGGCCGGGTCGATAACCATTCATCATCGTGCATCTGTCGATCGATTAATCGTGTCCATCAACATGTACAGCCGATGTCAGCGTGTATCTCTGTTGTGTCTTAATACCGATTGCTAGTATCGATATTGATCTCTCATTACTCACATGATTGACTATGTCTTATAAGAACAATTTACCATCGCTACCACACACAGAAGATAAAACAGTACCAGCAGCATAGCTCATATCTCGACAACGACATCGATAAAAGGGTTTTAAGATTCAGCAACGCTTTTGATGATGTCTCAATCAAGGATTCGATTCACCCATCTCTTCATCGTCGTCGATTTCCTCCATCTTGATGTTGTCGACTGGCTTGGTAACGGGCTGGTGAGCCGTGGCGTTTTTAGGCACGTTTGGTACCTGAATGAGTATATCCGACTTCTGCCCAGTTTCCAGATTGAAAAGTCCTCCATTCTTCTCCACTCGGTACACCAAGCCCTTGCCGTGCGGTGCGGCGTCTATGTAAACAGTCGAGCTCTCATCGAGCTCCTCCCTTATGAGCATCCTAGACAGCTCGGTCACGACTCTCTTCTCGAGCCACCTCCGGATGGGTCTAGCACCATAAACCTGAAAAAAAAAAGGGGGGGGGGACAAAAAAGGATTGCGCACACAAGCATTTAAGATTGAGCACTTGATTGCAAGAAAAAGGAACATGTCCAAGACCAAGAGTCTTGATTATGTACTGACTGGATCATAGCTTTCGGCCAAGACGTAGTCCAAAGCCGCGTCAGTCACTGCCAAAGCGATGCCTCTCTCGGCAAGCCGAGCGGCCACTTCTTTCATCTGCAGCCTGGCAACTTTCCTCAGTTGATCATGTGACAGAGGATCGAACACAACGATCTCATCGAGCCGGTTAAGCAACTCTGGCCTGAAATGCTTCCTCACCTGCCAAAGCACAACACAGCATAATTTCTACAATCTGATCCTGCACCCGAGGAGGCGACCTGCCTATTGTCGCCGAGTGAGAGTCACGTCACTCACCTCTTGCAATACTCGTTCGCGAGCGACTTCAATCGGGCACTTGCCCGTGAGTGCCAACAGGAGGTGCTCTGCCCCAAGGTTTGAGGTCATGATGATGACGGTATTTCGAAAGTCGACCGTGCGGCCCTGGCCATCAGTAAGTCTTCCATCGTCCAAAACTTGAAGTAGGGTGTTGTAGACAGATACATGAGCTTTCTCAACCTCATCGAATAGCACAATGCTGTAAGGTCTCCGCCTCACGGCCTCGGTGAGTTGCCCACCCTCCTCTTGCCCAACATATCTGCAAACGCATTAGACTATGTCTTGGTGATGCCGTCTAGTCAGCTAAAGATCAATTTCTTAGACGGTGGCGTGGCATTTGAAACTTAGTAACAAGCTTACCCAGGCGGCGCGCCAATCAGACGAGCGACCGAATGTTGCTCCATGTACTCAGACATGTCAATTCTCACAATTTGATTTTCATCATCAAAGAGCTGCTCGGCAAGAGCTTTTGCAAGCTCTGTCTTGCCAACTCCAGATGGACCCAGGAATAGGAATGATCCAGTTGGTTGCTGTGGTCTTCCTAACCCAGCTCTCGACCTCAACACAGCATCAGCAACAGCATCGACCGCTTGATTTTGTCCAACAACTCTCTGATGCAATCTCTCTGCAAGCCCAATCAACCTCTCTTTCTCGTTCTGGCCAAGCCTCGTAACAGGTATGCCGGTCCAGCGGCTCACTACCTCTGCTATATGCTCTGGCCCGACAGTCTCGGTCAAAATCCAGTTCTCTTCAGCATTCCCTTCAAGCTCCACGATAGCATTTTCCACTTCCGGGATTGCCCCATACCGCAAATCAGCAGCCCTAGCCAAGTCATATCTTCTTTCTGCCTCTTGAGCAGCTAAGAGGAGCTCTTCCCTCTTTTGCTTGAGCCGCCGAATCTCATCAATTCTTCGTTTTTCCTTTTTGTACTTCATTATCAGAGGCTGTAACTTGTCTCTCAAGTCATCGAGCTCCTTGCGGACCTAGCATCAAAGTAAAGCTGGACAGTACAACCAATTATCGACACTAATTTTAGCCAGGCATTTGTGCACATCATATCAAATTACTTACATCCATTAGTCGAGCTTTGCTTGCCTTATCCTTTTCTTTCTCGAGAGCATGGAGCTCGATTTCCAATTGCACTTTCTTCCTTTCAAGGTTGTCTACTTCTTCCGGCTGGCTATCCAGCTGGACTCGCACGTTCGCACAGGCCTCATCGACCAGATCTATGGCCTTATCAGGCAGATGACGACCTAACATAAACAAAAAGGTAAAGTCAACAGCCACATAATCACGTTGGATTAAGCAACGGGAACATGAAAATTCTGTCGCTGTAGAAAAAGTGGGAAAACAGTCATATTGCCACCATACCAGTTATGTATCTGCTCGACAATTGTGCAGCGACCACGAGTGCTCGGTCTTGAATCCGAACACCATGATGCCCTTCATACTTCTCTTTCAGCCCTCGCAGAATGCTTATTGTGTCAGAAACGCTTGGCTCCGCCACATAAACCTGTTGGAACCTCCTCTCAAAGGCTGCGTCTTTCTCAACGTACTTCCTGTACTCTTTGAGTGTCGTGGCACCGATGCACCTGAGTTGACCCCTAGCAAGCATGGGCTTAAACAGATTTGCAGCGTCCATGGACCCTTCAGTTCGCCCCGCACCAAGAACGAGATGAATTTCATCAATGAACAAGATCACTCTCCCTTGGTTCTCTTCCACTTCCTTCAAAACTGCCTTGACACGCTCCTCAAATTCACCTCTATACTTTGCGCCCGCAACCAGAGCACCCATGTCCAATGCCACGACTCTAACATCAGCTAAGTTGCTTGGCACGTCGCCTTTCACTATCCTCTGAGCCAAGCCTTCAACCACAGCAGTTTTACCCACTCCAGGCTCTCCAATAAGAACCGGGTTGTTTTTAGTCCTCCTCGAGAGGATTCTCACGACCCTCCTAATCTCCTCGTCGCGACCAATAACAGGGTCCAGCTTACCAGCCTCCTCAACCAGGTCACGTCCATAAGTCTTCAATGCCTGGAAAGTGGTGTCGCCCGTGGCACTTTCCACTCTCTTCCCTTCTTTGCCCCGCAGCTTCTCGACCTCGGACTTCACTTTCCCAGGATCAACCCCCCTTTCTTTAAGTAGGTCCCTGATTTGGGAGTCCTCGATGAGGCCTAAGATCAGCTCATCGACAGCCAAATGCGAGTCCCCCCGCGCCTTCTGAGCGGCCTGAGCCCGCCTTACCGTCTTAATCAAGCTAGAACTAGCGGGAACTTCTTCGGGCGGAGGGCTCTGTGAGGGAAGCTTCCTTAGGGATTCCTTCAGGACTCTCTCCACTGCTTTCGCTGCATTTTCACCGCCAACGCTGGTGATCACCTGATTGAAGATTCCGGTCGGGTCCGAGATTAAAGCGACGGCGAGATGGAGAGGGGTGAACTGCGCATGGCCAGCGCTCACCGCCAGCTCGTGAGCACTGACTAGCGCCTCGTTCGTCTTGTGGGTGAACTTCTCAGGATTCATCATGTGCCTCCAGGTACTAAAAACGCCATGCCAGTGTCAGATATCCAGAGAAAACATATGATCATCCACTGATTGACTGAAACGCAAGGACTAGTGAAGAACGAACCAAACGCCACCACAAACCACCACAACACCCACACCACAACCCCACCCCCCACCCCACAAACCAAAAGAATAAAAACAGCAGACAGTAATCACAACAAGCGACAACCCAATACTACTCAATCCTTAAGCTACTGGTCACAGAACGAAACTACACGAAAATTCTTCCAGCAAAAGATGAGAACATCATTCCCTGTAGTCGACAACAAGCACAGTCACGCACACACAGACACGATTGGCATAAGCAACGAAGCAAACAGACACAGACATGAGCACAGCTGCACAAGATGAAGCCTTGATCAGTTCGCATGGAGTAGTACCCGCGAAATCTGTGTAGAGGAGGCTAAAATTTGATCGGGGGTTCCTCTGATTTCCGCTTGTTGATGCTTGGGTTTCTCGAGCGTTCCCTTCCAGAGAGAGAGTGAAGGAAGCGCGAAAAGGTGGCGGTGATTCGATGTAGAAGAAGAGAGAAATACGACCGTGTAGAAACTTTTGGAAACACGTCGCCCCGAATGTTTAACTCCATGTACACTGTTTACGGGACTTGACGTGCCGACTGGGCCCGATCTTCTTAGTGGGCTTGGGACAAACTGGGCGGGCATGGGCCCCGACCCGTTACCGAACTCCTCCTTCGGACAAAAGTGAAACTCATAGTAATTCCTAGTCCTGACATAGCCAAGAACACAACTAGGAATCTCAGTATATTTTGATGTATACAGCAAAGAGTACAAGGAGCCTAACTATCTAAGGCAATACGATAAACACGATACCAAATATAATCAATCGAGAATATGCTATATCAAAGTAGATATATGCATAATCCTGACAGATGTGCAGAATCAAGTTAGATATTCTAATATTGTTAATAGCCTAATAGACGAAAATAAGATTAGCGTATCCACACCAACAAGAAAAGGGCAGTGTTTTATGTCATCATTTAGATCAATTCTCGAAGTTCGAAACCAAATGAACCACATTGCGATGTCGCCCAGTGAATCTCACAGGCTGGTGATGTTGCTCCCAACTTGTAAATGTACAGAATGCACGTTGAGTCTGATCAGATAAAGGTCTAGGGTTAGATTGAACCAACTTGACTGGTTCGGCTCGAACTTGACCCGTCTAAATGCATGGTCCATTTGGTCTGGTCACTCGACTTGTGGTGATCGGGTATATTTTGATCGAAGGTTTTTCGGTGCTTGGAAAAGAGAGAATTGTCTCTTGGGACCGGGGGACTTTATAGACGTCAATTGCGATAACGATTTAGTACGACTTTCGTGATTCTTGGTTGAGATGAATCCTAGGACTTCATTTGACATTTTTCACAGCTCCAACATTGGAAAACACAGCCTGCAATGGGCTGATAAGACGGGGCGTGCGCATTAATTAAGGTTAGTATTGCGGGTTTTTTAATTAGTACACATGTGTCATATTTATCTCCGGAGGCATCACGGGCCTTCGAAGCCGTCTTTTGTCTGTCGATCGACCATGGAAATTTTAAAATAATCAATCCTGGCCGTTCATTTTTGAATTGGATGGCCCATATCCTTTATGTCACTCCTGATATAGTTTAACTATGTCAGGGGATCCGGATCCATTAATGAACCGGCAAAGTATCCTTTTAAAAAATGATGTCAACTTGAATTTCATATCTTTTCTATCTAACTCCCTCTCAAAGATTAAGAAAACGATAATTCGATGCTCTCTCTTATTTCCTCCTTAGCATTCCATTTTCCATTAATCTTCCGTTTCCCTTCTTTCCCCTTGACAAACGCTTCTCGCCATCTCCTCTACAAAGAAAGGACAGATTATAAGTCGTGCTTGTGCCGGTGCTCTGAATTAGGGATGTCAACGGGTAGATTCAGATTTCTCAAAACCCGAACCGAACTGTTTGAAAGTGCATTAGCTTTGAACCAAATCAAAGAGCCGATTAGGTCCGATTTTTCAATTTTTCTTTTTCTTTTTTCCCTACTCAACTCACCTCACCGTTTCGAGAAACCAAGCCCTCATTTGGGTTGTTTTTCCGTTCCGTTATTTTTCATTATCCGAACCGAAATTTTCAAACTGAAAAAAGAAAAAAATGATATGGAAATCTGAACTGAATTGAGAATGCACGAAATTTTGATTTGGTTTGGTTCTGGTTCGATTTTTGACACCCTTTTGCTCTGAAGCGTTACCTCACAGAACCACAAGCAGCGATAACGTAACCTGAATCTGCATGCATGTGGACCGCGTTGTCTATGGCTTCTCCTCCAAACCACAACAAAGTTTGCGACAAAACTGCTGGAATGACATTCATTAGCTCTTCAAGTTTATGCCTAGTGGACATGCGAGGCGAGTCTCGGTTTCGGGTGGACCAACAAAGGCGCGGCTCGTTGTAAGGTGAGCCCGAGAGCTTCGTCCATGTTAAGCTTCTCCGGCGAGACCCCGTCGGCCAACTCCCAGTCGAAAGCGTGGGCCAACGTCGCTGTCATGAGTTGCACCATCCTCAATCCCAAGCTCATTCCCACGCACATCCTGCGCCCGGCCCCGAAAGGGATGACCTCGAAATCGTTGCCCCTGACGTCGACATCAGGCTTCTCGCCGCCCGGAAGGAACCTCTCCGGCCGGAACGCCGAGGGGTCGGCGCAATCGTTGGGGTTGCGCGCTATGGCCCACACGTTGACTATCAGCGTGGCGCCTTTGGGGATGTGGTAGCCGTCGATCTCGCAGCTCTCGGCCGCGATGCGCGGGATGGCTAGAGGGGTGGACGGGTGGAGCCGGAAGGTTTCCTTGACCACGGCTTGGAGGTACGTCAGGCGGGGCAGGTCGAGCTCGGTCACGAGGCGGTCTCGTCCCACCACCGAGTCGATCTCTTCCTGGACTCGGGCCAGGGTTCCGGGTTGCCGGATCAGCTCTGCGATGGCCCATTCCGTAGTGCTGGAGGAAGTGTCGGTGACCGCCACGAACATGTTCTGCGAAACAACACAGGATGAAACAAGTTCACTACCTAAGTTCAGGACTGAACTCAGCAATAGATTTAAGATAATTTTCCCAGGAGAGAGATCGTACTTGAAGCAATGCTTTGATTTCGGTATCTGTGAGATTCCGTCCTTCCTCGTCATCAGTATCCTGCAAAGAGATCAAAGTACTCAACAAGTCATTTCGCTTATTCCCACTATTGCCCATCCTGGCCCTGTGCTCCTCCACGATGGCCGTCAAGAAGGCGTCGACGCGCCGGTGCAGCGACTTCATCTTGGCCGCGACCCCTTGGAGGTCGAGCCACTCGAGGCCCGGCACGAAGTCGCTGATGTTGAACACGCCGCCCAGCACCAGCATCTCAACCACCATCGACTTGAACTCGTCCGCCTTCGGGTCGCCCCCGCCCTTGCCGTCCCCGAACACCCTCTTCCCCAGGATGGCCCGCCCCAGCGAATTCGCCGTGCACACATTGAGCAGTAGGGCTAGGTTCGCCGGAGCCGAGCCCACGCGTGCCAGCGCACGTACAAGCATCCCTACCTCTTCCTGCTTCGTTGAAATATATAATTACATAAACAGTCTTTCCTTCATTGAAATATAATATACAGAGATGAACTAGAGCACACCGAACGGCTCACCTGGCGAACATGTCTATAATCGTCAAGAGCCTTGCTGGAGAAGAGGTGGACGGAGCTTATCTTTCTCATCATCCTCCACCTCGGGCCGTATGGCGCGGACACCATGTCCTGGGAGTTGTACCCCAGGTACTTCCCCGCCGAGTGGGGCGGCCGGCTCAAGAAGTTGGCGTCGTGGGCCCTCAAGAACTGGGCAGCCACAGAGCCCGATGCGGCCACCACCACGTCGACAAGCCCAAGCCTCAAGTACAGGAGCGGCCCGTAGGCCTTGGCGAGGGCCGCCATGGAGCGGTGGGGCATGGGGCCGAGATGGCGCAGGTTCCCGACAAGGGGCCATGGCCTTGGGCCAGGCGGGAGCATGCGGGAAGGCCGGGCAAGGCGGCCGAGGAGGGAGGGGAGGAAGATGGCTATGGCTATTGTGGCTAGGATGAAAGAGAGAGGCGTCATGGTGTGTAATTTGCTTGGATTAGTGTTTACATTGAAGATGGGTGTTAAACAGGATTGGAGGTTTATGATGGGTGGGATGGTTAGAAGAGAAACGAGGACGCATTAGGTGAGATGGCACACGCTCTGAATAGTTGGTTGAATTTGGAGTCATTATTGTCTCCGGGGTATTATATTCAGACCAACGCCTTGACGATTTAAGAAAGTCACCCCTTGTCATTTCCCAAGAATAATAAACGTTGGGGAGAATAGCTCATATGGTTGCTGAAATTTGGGCCAACGTATAATATGATTCCTAACTTTTAATTTGTTTAATGTAATTCTCGACCTTTAATCTGATATTCGATGTGGTCCTCGAATTTTCAGAATATGTTTAATAGGGTTCATAAACTTTTGATATATGTTCAATGTAGTTCTTAAATTATATGAAAATATTGAATGCACTCTTTTCATTAAATTAAAATGAGAAAATCGAACATTTTCAAACGCTCCTCGGTCTCTTCCCTGCGCAGACGACTGCTTCAGTAAATCACTCATGCTGAACTGGTCACGTGAAATGTGAAGGAGTGAGCCTTCCAAGGAGACAAAGGCCCGGAGGAATTGCGTTGACCAAAGAGGGGACAGCTCTTCCACGCTTCATAGGATTTGTCCTAACACGTCCCCAAAAGATTAAGAAAGGAGTTCGACAGAATCCGATGTGAGTACCAATCTTTCTCTGCCCATAATAAGAGTATTTCCGGTCTGCGGAGATCTTCTTCATTCGATCAATGACTCGGATGTTTCCTAACGAGACGATCTCGTGAGATCTTTCGAAATACCAATTTCGCGACACATGCACGCTTTTCCTAGTTCTCGAAATGAATTTAGGGCATATATATAGATGTATGTATCGTCGCAGAGACGGCACACATGAATATTGGGTTTGATTAGATAGCAATCTACGCATTGTGCCGGATAGCCACAAGAATTAGACGATTGCGATAAACTCCAAGGGCATTGCATTATATATGAAGATTTGTCAATCGCGGTTGGATTCTTCAGATGTACTTGCTGAACATAATTATGAAACAAAGTCGGTGTAGATTTTTAAACGCATTCGATAGTTGTAGGGAGGGATTTATGTCACCACAAATAGAGACAAGTTTTAAGAAATCCAAAAAATTTAAAAAAAAAATTGGCTTATATTCGCATCAATAGAAACCCATTGTATTAACCCTTCAAATTCGATTTGTGGATTTGACAAAATATTGTACAGATGATTGATCAAGA
Source organism: Psidium guajava (assembly GCA_016432845.1). Classification (NCBI taxonomy): domain Eukaryota; kingdom Viridiplantae; phylum Streptophyta; class Magnoliopsida; order Myrtales; family Myrtaceae; genus Psidium; species Psidium guajava. The sequence goes on from CM028228.1 coordinate 40,656,844, forward strand.
AATAAATTGCATCATATGGATGGCAACATTTGGGACAATTTTATTGCAAAGAGAGAGAGAGGGGGATGCAACTCTCAATTAGGGTGATCTGTTCTCAGTCTGAGTTTTCAGTTTTCAGAACTGAAGATCGAATAAGTGGTCCATGGAACCAGACCGAATCCATTCGATTTTCGAGTGATCCAGTGAAATCGATAAATAGTATTGCCACCGCATACCACATACGATTCTCACACCGCTTCACGCAAATCAAGGGGGCACGGCCCGAACAAAAAAAGGAGGGGGGGGGAAGGGGCACGAACTTAGAGCATAACACCTGCGCTACTACAGACTCCAACGAATTCACAAAGCCAAGTTCCTTTCTTCCTTCCTTCCTCCCTCTCGAGTCTGCTTCCTTCGGATTCTGGTTCTCTTCTTTCCCCGCAATTTAAAGGAATGTAGGAAAACAAAGGTCGGGGTCCACTCATTCCATTGCGGCGTGGCGAAAAATATTATTGCTCCAGGGCCCACGTGCCCTCTCCCCATTGGGGGAGAGGAGAGAGAAAGTGACAGAGTCTATATTTGCTCTGCGGCGTGGTCGAACGAGCCACAAAGAAAGAGACACCTTTTGGCTTCTTCTGCCGAAAGAAGAACGGCGAGAGAGAGGAGGTGGCCGCGCCTTCTCCGAGAGAGCCGCAGATAACGATAGCGGCGCCTTTGAAGTTCCCGAGGTCAGATGACGATGGAGACTAACAGCGAGAGATGTAAAAGTGGCACGTGCCCATAGGTTTTTGGCTGCGGAATAACTCATGCGACGCTTGACAAGTTAGAAGCGATAGGCCAGCCTTCCTTATCAAGTTGTTCTATAAAATAATTAGATGAATAACTTTCCTACGCCGGATCATATCACATCCAGCAAAACTTAAGAATATAACCTATCGAGCGATATGAGAGAGACATTTTAGGCATTACAACTAAATTCGGCCTACCGTGATCTTATTGGGAGAATAGTATCAATTGAGGTGTAGTTTCTACCTTCAGTCTTTCCAAAGGTCATGGCGTAGGGCTTAACTCGATTGTGAGCGTCTCAAATCTCGATCCTTCTCCCACAAGTCGGATGTGGAGATTACTCGTTCTCGGTCATCCCTTGGATCATAGGCGCCACTTATGTGTATTTTGGGTCAATGATGATGATTGACTTGGTTCTCATATCCATCATGGCTTTTGCACTATCGAAGAATTCCAAACCCAAGATGACATCGTAATCATCAAGTGGGACTACTCAAAAGAGAGCTTGCCCTTTCAATCATTGACTTATAGACCCACGTTTTGATGCACCTATATGGACCATCCAAGTAAATGACCCTCAGCCAAGAGCCTCGAGAGGACATCACTGGAAATAGGTGGCGGAGAATGTCAATGATAGGAGGTTCCGTGAGCCAATCAATCAACCACATAGCTTAGGTGAACCACGAGACTTGAAGTGTCCTGATCTCCAAGGTTTTCTTGAGTCCTCTAGAATATTATTAAGGATCGATAATTCGGCAAATGTGCCGTATTCTAAAGTTCTCATCTTAAATGTCGTTAGTTATTAGATGATAAGATGTATTCTTAACCATTCGATCTAGAGTAGAGCAAAGATAGTCATTGAGAGGATTCTTGTATAAATAGGGGAGTCTTTCCCTCGCTTATATCATCCAACACTTTAGCAATACAAAATATTCTTTCCCTCTCTCATCCGAGCTTCTCTATATAAACACTTTCTCTCTGATCCGAGTGAGCAAGCGAGCTATCCTTGGGAAAGGCTTAACTTAGGCGATCCAAGGAAGCCTAAGTTGCTGCACGATTCGATCCTAAGAAATCGATCCATGACAAAAGAGGAATGTGGTGCTGATTAGGGTTTCTGATGAGAGAGAAAAAAAACTATAGGTACGGATGCTAAAAGGTATTTTAGAGTAGTAGATGTAGTTTTATATTTAAAAAAAGAAAAGAAAAATGTTCGATCCAGTTGGCCAGTCCATTGAAATCGAAATGCCCAGCCATTGGTTCCATTTTTAGGAACTGAAAATTGGATCGGAGCTCCCCGAAATTAGATCAAATCGACCGATTCGATTTTGTCTGAATGGTTTTCGATTCAATTGGTCCATAATGCATAGCTCACTCTCAATCAATCAAAGTGAAAGAGAGAGGAGTTGAAACAATAATTGAAAAAAGCAAAAATGGAATTTTTATTTTTTTTTATGATGGTTATAAATAGTTCCTTTTTTTTTAATGGTGGGGTGTAAGAAAGGCAAAGAAGAATCGACAAAAGGGCCCCGGAAAAGGGGCAACCCCAAGAAGGGCAGGGAGGATGAGGAGTAAGTGAAATGTCTCTGTGATTATTAAATTAAAGGCAATTAATTTTTATTTAATTAGGATAAATAGAGGGGTTAGTGCTAACTTTTATTACGAATGTTGTCACTGTGGAATGTTAGTTTGTGTCGCCTGATTGGATTTCTTTCTTCACTTATTTGTCGAGGTGGGATTTTCTTCTTTCTTCCGCCAATAAATGTTAATCGAATGAGATTAAATTGGCATAAATATAAAATATTTATGACTCAATTAACAGAGAAAAGGTTAATAATTAAATCGACAGAGTTATAATACGCGTTAGTACTTTTTTGGTAATTTTATTTGCAAAATCAAATCCATGAGACTTTTGGCAAATCCCGGGCATGGGCTTACACACCGATTTACTACTCGAGAGAGGAGCCTCCTCTGGGTCTCCATTCGCTGTTGCAAGTTAATATAATGAAAATGCGTTCCCATCTATGATCTCCCTATTTTATTTTTCAGATGTATTAAAAAAAAGGCATTTGAAATTCTACAAATGATATAACTCATTATGCAAGAAATAAGTAAGAGGCAAGAGGATTTACTTAATTGATTAATTATTTTTAGAAATATCTTTAAATCATTCGTCTTTCGAAAAAGAAATGGGACTTATAGTTAGATAAATGTTGATTGAGAGAGGATATCTATCGAGGGGTAATTTTATGAAATATCGCGAGCAAATTCGATAAGCAATAAGCGCCACGCAGCATAAAGGAGCGATTCCAATTTTCTAAACTTGGGCCTGTTAGCAAAAAACTCGGCCCATCTCTGCCTTCTGTTCTCTGGGCCAGAAAGAAAGTAGAATGTAGACAATCTTGCCTTGGATATGACTTGCTTCTTGTCGATCACTTAAGTGCCATGACTTTTAAAAAATTAAGTCCAAGTGTCATAAATCTTGATGATATGTTGAGTTTTTGGGAGCGCCATAACTTTTAAAAAACGTTCAGTTCGATGTGAAAGTTTTTCAATCGATCACTTGAGTACCATTACTTTAAAAGACATTCACCCTAAGCTTCCGTTTGTTTCTTGAAAAATGAATACCAAAAAATTATTTTCTGAATTGGGCGTTCGGTTCCCAAAAAATAAACGAGTTAAGAAAAACAATTTCCATTAATGCGAAATGCACTTTCAAAAGTAGGGAAAGTGATTTCCTCTTTTCAAAAAGAGAAAATTGTTTTTCATGGAGACCAATTTCTCTCTCCTCTTCTCTTTTCTCTATGTACACACTTCAATGTTTTTAAATATTTTTTTAAGATAAATTTTTATATTTATAGTTTTTTATTTTTATTTTCTTGTTTCTTCTTTTCTTTCTCCACTAGTCATTGGACCTTGACGCCGGCCAATAACCAGGCCACAAAAGGCAGCCCTCCGAGCCTCGAGCTCACCTGGGGTCGTCGTCGGCCAGTCGGGGTGAACGAAGGAGGAAAAACAAAAGGATAGAAAAGAAAATAACAATATTTTTCATCGTTCGATTGAAATAAAAATAAAACATTATTAAAAGGAGTGCATGGAGGAAAATCAAATTCAATTTTTCATATCAAAGGGCGAAAAATATTTTCCAATTCATTTTCGGGTTTCGACCCAACAGTGGAAGATATTATCATTTTCTTGAAAAATAATTTCTTGAAATTTTTTTTTTTAGGAACATCACATTTTTTTCACTAAACGAATAGAGCTTAAGTATCGTAAATCTTAACGACATATCAAGTTTTTGGGCACTCAGACAATCAATTGAAAAGTTACGGAAGTAAGCGAGGGTTTCGCAAAAATTATGGCATTATGTACTTCTCACCAAATAAATAATTTCGTGAGCGTCAAGCAAAGTTTTCCTTTTTCCTTTTTCTTTTTTTTCTTTTCGTAGGAGAGTATCAAGCAAGGGCCAGCGGTGCTTAAGAGTGTCAAACAAAATGGGCAAAAAAAGAACAAAAGAGAGTTTTTGAGTGTCAAGCAAGGGCCAATGCGACAATGCTGTTCTCTGGACTAAGCCTTTGGATATTCCCATTGAGCACTGTGTACATGCTCTGATGACATCGATGATTGAATGCCTGAGGCGTTTTCTAGTCCAAGTTGAGAGGAACCTTTCGTTGTTGACATGCCGACACTCAAGAAGAACCAATTCAGATGATGCACAGTCTGGTCCACTTCCAATGCCACTTTGGTCAATATATACCGATGCTGCTACTCTCGCACTCGCCCGCCCGCCCACCCACACGAGGCAGTCATTCGTCGGCGGTACCCGGAAAGCATGGAAAGGCGGCCGCACGTCCTGGCGATACCCTTCCCGGCACAAGGCCACGTGGGGCCTCTCATGAAGCTGTCGCGCCAAGTCGCTCGTCGCGGGATCAGGGTGACGTTTGTGAACACGGAGTCCGTTCATACTCGAATGATCGAAGCATCGGGGGACGGTGATCGTCCGTGGCGTGGGATTGAGATGGCGACCATTCCGGACGGGATGGAAGAGATTAAGGACACGAGGGACATAGAGAAAATTGCTGAGATGAGGGTGAAGGTCATGTCCCGTCGTTTCGAGGAACTGTTGAGGAAGATGAATTCGTCTCGGGACGAAAAGGTCACCTGTATCTTGGCCGACGCAACTCTCGGATGGGCCTTTGAGGTTGCCGAGAAAATGGGGATCAAGAGGGCCATGTTTTGGCCTACGGTTGCACCAGGGTTGGTCTTATCGATCTCCGTCCCACGTCTCATCGAGGCCGGCGTGATCGACAACTGCGGTATGTATCTTTCGACTTGTTTTAGCGTCGATAAGGAGTCTCTATGAGCATGTGATTCTCCGGTGTTGTGCTTTCACCGCCTGTTCCAAGTACAAATAGGCACCCCTTAGGAACAGTAAAAACGAAACGACCATAGAAAAGGCAAACTATCACAGCCTATCACACAGGCAAAGTTGAGAGCAAATTTCGAGGAAGAACAAAGTGAAAATGAAATGCTCCACCAAATTTTCCTGTAGGATCTGCTTATGGGGACACGGCGATCCAGTTCTCGCCGGAACTTCCTGCCGTCAAAACCGTGGATTTCCTATGGCGCTGTCCAGGTGACCAAAGAAGGCAGGAGATCATGTTCAGACATGCTATGAGCGTGAACAAGACTGTCCAAATCTCGAACTGGCTCCTATGCAACTCATTCTACGAGCTCGATCACGCCACCTGTGGATTGATCCCCGAGCTGCTACCTGTTGGCCCCTTAACTTCTCCGGATCGCCTCGGAAACTTTTGGGCGGAGGACCTCACTTGCCTGAACTGGCTCGACCTGCAACCTCGCAAGTCAGTCGCATACGTAGCCTTTGGAAGTCTGGCGGCTTTCGGCCAAAACCAATTCGAAGAACTAGCCCTGGGACTCGAGCTCTCAGGGCATCCATTCTTGTGGGTGGTGAGGTCAGGCTTCACTAACGTGGACGAGATCAAGTACCCAGATGGGTTCCTGGAGAGGGTATCGGATAGGGGAAAAATTGTTTCCTGGGTAGCGCAAGAAAAGGTCCTCGCTCATCCTTCGGTTGCTTGCTTCGTGACGCACTGCGGTTGGAACTCGACCATGGAGGGCATAAGCAACGGCGTGCCCTTCCTTTGCTGGCCCTGCTTCGCAGATCAGTTCTATAACAGGAGTTACGTATGCGATACGTTGAAGGTGGGATTAGACTTGAAGGCAGAGGAGGCAGAGATCATTTCCAGGCACAAAATACAGGCACAACTAGAACAGCTACTCTCTGATGTGCAGATAAAAGAAAATGCAGAGAGGCTCAAAGGGATGGCCAAAAGAAGTGTGTCTGAAGGGGGATCGTCCTCTACAAACATCCAGCATTTTGTCGAACAGCTGAAATGTTGTTCAGAAGCTGTCTAACACTGTGACTAAACAGTGATAGTGTGAAGTGATCAATTTCATGGGATTGGTAATAAGAAACGAGCCTCACACCAGTAAGTTCTCATGATGGTAAATGACAGAGATATTATTGAGAAAATGAAGGTATCGACCTGCATTTTCTGAACCAATATGGTCCTAAGAGCAGAGGAAAATTAGTCTTGTTCGGACAGCTAAGCCGCAACCTAGCAGACCAGTAGCAGCTTTATTCAGCGTAAATTGCAGAAAGGAAGAGGTAAACCACCATTAGATAGGCTACATCATCTGCCTAGATTTTCCAAGCAGTCGATACATCAGATTTACACTCAAAGAACAAACCAAAAAAATGCTATGGCTGAGTCAAATTCCCAGCTACTCCATCTCAAATTCAATTAGGAGTCGAACTCTTTTGAGACAGTTGAAGTCTAACAAGATGAAAGGGAAGAAGCATAGTAGGGCGGTCTAGTGCTGAATCATTGTGGACTACTACTGCCTCTAGTATATCCATAAAAGGCCGGTTTTTTTGCCCTGTTACCAAGAAAGTTTCCTGGAATTTCACTATTTCCTTAAGCCATCTGTTACGAGGCAACTTGCAAGATGATACTTTCAATTCACAGCAATATTGAAACAGCCTCTCATGTCTCAAGTGGCTAATATAGACACTGGCAGTGTCTTGCAAACAGTTACTTGAGTAAAAAGAAAGCTGCTGCTTCAACATTCTTACTGAAGTTATTACTTTTTGTCTTTTCGGATGTTCTATGACATAGTATTGCATGAATTGCTTCATCCGTCGGGGAAACTATCAGTATAACATTCTAAGTGACTCTGCTGCTGCTTCTTCTGCTAGGCAGTTCGGTTGCTTCCAAGAGATTCCAGCGGAGAACAACATGCTCAGATTTTAACCATGGTACTTTAAGGCGTAATGATAAACAAAGGCTGCAAGAAAGATAAAAAAAACATCAGCGGGAGATTACATATTTCAGATACCGGGATGACAAAGCAGAGAGAGAGAGAGAGAGGGAGGGAGGGAAATTTACCGTGTCCAAGCTAACTGGTTGTGCATCCACTACAAGCATCCTAAACCCAGTTCACTTTGATCAGCCTGACATTAAAAAGGAGCTATGTTGGTGCTGAAGAATTTACGCAGCATGTAATATTCGATCTCTATTTATTATTTAAGGTGATAAATAATGTTCATAACTTTGCCTCAATTGTTCTAATAATATATGCAGGATAGGCAAGATTTTCTTCAGTTTTCAAAAGAAGCCACTTTCCAGTCAGGAATGCCAAACTGAACAAATAACTTTTTCAATAGATTAGCCATGGAACAACTGAAATCAACTGAAGCACTCAAAACACCCTAAAAGAAGAACCGAATCGACATTCCAACTCATTGTTTTTCCCATCTTATCCATTCTGAAGATTCATACTTTGGCTTTCTAGGGAAAAAAAAAAAAAGTTTGCCTGACTGAAATCTCTACTTCTAACCAGTAATCCCTGTAGGTGCTCAGTATTCTCTGTTCACAACAGACATCAACTGACCTGGATTACAGGAAGAAAGAAGTACTTGCAAACTAAACAGGTTAACCAAACTCTAGATATAGACACTTACTTCAATCTAATTCATCAACTTCATGGCCTCAATTATGCATACAACCTGACCCTTTTGAACCTTGTCTCCAACCTGAGGAACAAGAAGAAAACATGATATTGGAAAAGCCAGTTAAGGAACACTCCACTTGGGGAATGATATAGTCAGACCTCCTTGGGTAAACCCAGAGGTCCTGAAAGGTTGATTCTTAATCTATTATCCTTAGAGAAGTTGATCACATCCCGATACTAGTGTTGGAGTTGGTGAATATTTCGGGGTTCCTTATTTCTCATATCGGGCATGCCCATATAAGTTTAGGGAAATCAAAGTATGAACTGACGATATGGGACCCCTACGCACGGAATGCGGGGGTTTGAAGATAGCGCCCACGGCACAGAGGTCCCACTGCCCGATCAGCGGACGGATTTCGAATGGAGTCAATTTCGGCATCGAGAGACGCACACCCCCATGAGATATCAGATCTAAAACAGATGCACCAGGCACCGCACGCTACCTCTGCTCTTTTCTACTTTCACCGACTCCTACTTCTCCTTACGAAATTGGCTCCATATGATTCGGAAATTAGATCGAATATGTATCAAAAGTTCATAGACTATATAGAACATGTTGAACATGTTAAAAGTTAAGAGACTAAATTGCACATCGAATTTGAAATTTAGGGGCAACATGAAACAAATCAAAAGTGCATTACATATTTACGATAAAGTTTGGCCACCATTTGCATCATTACCCCCCTTTCTTTATGGTTAAAATTTATCCTGTCCATCAACCATACCTAAAATGACGCGTTGAATTTTTACCAGCATTGTCTGACAGGAAACTTTGACGGAGGCGAAATTTGGATACAGACCGAGAGAGTTTGTGCTTTTATACTAGACGAAAGAAGAGCCTGGGCTACATTTGGTTAACAAGCAAAAGTTAATGCTTTTTTATAAGACGAGAAAAATTAGGTTATATTTAGGGCATGAGCTCAAGTTGGTATTTTTTTTTATGAGACTAAATAAAAAGTTTGAGCTAGATTTGGAATCTCACTTAGGGTATGTTTGTCTAATAAAAAAACTCAAAATTTGAAAAATATTTCCACAAAATGATCTCTCGTATTGCTTATGAAATCGAATGAATGCAAAATATTTTCATCACTCACGAAAACGATTAAATATAAATTGTTATTGATAATGAAAATAATTTCTGTCGACCAACTTTTCTAAGCGAAATAACCAATCATTTTTCGAAAAATACTTTTCAGATTTTGAGTTTTTCATGAAAAAAACACACCCTTAAAATTAATGTTTTTATTCGCATTCATGCAAATATTCTCATGAGACCTCTACATGGAAAGATGAAGTTTTTCTGTGGAGTCATGCTCTGTGAATTCCATCCTCATTGTCCATTGCGCCCGCTCTGAATAATCCCTCCTTTGCTGGATTATTACTGATATAATCATAAGAAGCTAATTTTTCAAAAATTTTAGACCAAGCTTTTGATAAACTTTGGCTAGCCCAGCACCAACTCTTCGATATATTTCTTGCTGAAAGTATTCCTTTAAATATTGCGCCATCGATTTTGAAAAATTTAGAATCATATATTCTTCTTTTTTTAGATTAGAATTGTATCTTTGAAAGTAGGAAAATTTCCTATTTTATGTATTTTTTTTCTTGCTAGTAAATCTTTTGGAATGCACTCTTGGATATGTAAATACTCCTTTAAGCTTAATGGAAATACACATTGATTTCTGATTCAATATCCAATTTTCAAAGAAACGATTTCAAATCTTCCAAAATCAATGGCGCAATATTTGGTTGATGTGCATGCAGACACGGCATCATTCATGGGGAATCGGTTTCAAAGCACAGATGTTGGAATTAAGAGGAGAAATAAGGAGAAATCAAAGATACATTTTTTGGATTCAAAAAGGATTATGAAACAAACACGTAGCAATCGTTCTCGCAGCTTTGTTCATCAGTTCTATCCGTAGCTCACCACCATGGGAGATCGCAGATGCCCGTGGGATTGATTGCTCGGACACTTGCACCGTTTAGTCAGAGCCGTGGACCAGCTTCCGAGCAGCGGTTCAGCTGTTCGACGAAATGACGGACGTTTGTGGAAGACGACCACCCTTCGGAAACGCTCCTTCCGGCCATTCGTCGGAGCATGTCTGCGTTCTCCTTTATCTGCGCATCGGATTGGAGCCGTGCTAGCTGTGCTTTTACCTTGTGCCTGGAGACGATCTCCGCCTCCTCTGCCCTCAAGTCCAGCCCCACCTTCAGCGTGTGGCATATGTAGCTCCGGTTATAGAACTGGTCCGCGAAGGAGGGCCAGCAAAGGAAGGGCACGCCGCGGCTTATGCCCTCCATGGTCGAGCTCCAGCCGCAGTGCGTCACGAAGCAAGAAACCGAAGGATGGGCGAGGACCTTCTCCTGCGGCGCCCACGAGACAATTTTCCCCATATCCGAAGGATGGGCGAGGACATGCTATAAGTAATACGACTGACTCGGGAGGTCGCAGGTCGAGCCAGTTCAGGCAGGTGAGGTCCTCCGCCCAAAAGCTTCCGAAGCCATCGGCAGAGGTTAAAGGGTCAACAGGTAGTAGTTTGGGGATCAAGCCGCAAGTTGCGCGATCGAGCTCGTGGAATGAGTTGCAGAGGAGCCAGTTCGAGATTCGGACAGGTTTGTTCACGGTCGTGCAGTATTTGAAGCTTAGTTTTATAGCGAAATTATCAACAATTAATTGAAAATTTTATTAATATGTATGTAATTAATTTATTTAGTATATAAATAATTAATAAAATTTTATATGAAAAAATTATCTTAATAAATTAATTATTTATATTAATAAAGTTTTGTAGATATAAATCAATTTTATGAATATTTTTTTTTAAATTTTTTACATACTAAATAAATTAATTACATATATCTCAATAAGCCTCAAAATAAAATTTAGATGATTATTTATATAAAAATTTATGTAATTATTTATATAATTATATGTATAAATTTATATTTAACAATTTCTATAATCATTTATATATTTAAATATAATTAAAAACACATAAGAAAATATTAAAAAACGAAACAAAAAAATAGGGCCTTAGATTCTTTGGGCCGAACGGGCCCGAGCGGCCCGCACGACACTTAAAATGCCGCGTGGCAGTAAAAGTGCCGCGCGGGCCCTAAATTGGTTAATATTTTTTTTTAACCTTATTTTTGTAAGAAAAAAAAATTTAAACCTAAATTGGGAAAAAGCCCCAGAGAAATCTGGTGAGGACTTCATTTTCAAGTATGCTTCGTGGAAATTTGCTTTCAACTTTGCCTTGCGTTCGTGTGCTTATATCCACTTGAAACAGGTGGCTGAAAGCAGAATACCCGGAAAATCGCATGCCCGAAGGAATTCGTGACGATGTCCTCGTCGAAGATAAAGCAAGACGAAACGATACGTACCGCAGTCGTCGATCACGCCGGCCTCGACGAGACGTGGGATGGAGAGAGATAAGACCAAGCCCGGTACAGCAGTAGGCCAAAACATGGCCCTCCTGATCCCCATGCTCTCGGCGACCTCGAAAGCCCATCCGATAGTCGCGTCAGCCACGACACAGGCGACCCTGTCGCCCCAAGACGAACTCATCTTCCTCAACAGCTCCTCGAAATGACGGGACCTGACCTTCGCCCTCGTCTCGGCAACTTCCTCTTTTGTCCCCCATGTCCTTGACCTCTTCCATTCCTTCCGGCATGGTTGCCATCTTGATTCTGCCCCAATGACGATCCCCATCCCCTCCCGACACTTGGAGCATTCGAGCATGGACAGACTCCATGTTCACAAGTGTCACCCTGATCCCTTGATGGGCGATCTGGGGCGACAGCTTCATGGGAGGCCCCATGTGGCCCTGCGCCGGGAAGGCTATCGCCACGACATGCGGCCACCTCTCCATACTTTCCAAATGCCGTCGATGAACGACCGCCTTGTGCGTCTGCGGCGCGTGCGAGAATTAGTAGTCCTATTGTTCCACAGACATCCGAGTGGTCATGGAGCTGTCATTTGACCAAAGTTGTGCTGGGAATTCACCGGTTTGTGCAAACATCTGAACTGGTTTTTCCATTGGTTTTCTGTCTGTCAGCACCTGAATATGAAAGGCTCCTGTCGATCTATGCACTCGATTTTCTCCTTCTTGCAGGTAAACATATAGGTTTGGCTGGATGGAAGAAAATGACTTGCGAAGCCAAATGTCAGTAGTGACGGATGAATGGGGGCCATTAAAATTAGAGTGGCAAGAATAACCAAGAAAATCCAAGACCATGAGCTCCCTCTTTCTTCATGAACCTGTCAAAGTTTGCGAAAATTGTTCGAAGAGTCTTAAACCTATTGCACTTTTGTCAATTCAATCATAACCTTTCTAATTTTACAATCGAATTTTGAATCTTTTCACATTTTGCCAATTGAATTCTATATCTTTTCATATTTTATCAATTGATTCATCGACTAATTTTGATTGAAAATCACTGACATAGACGTGGACCATCTTATGTGACATAGTTGGCCGACGTGGATAAATTTTAATAATATCTTAATATTTTTTCGTATTTTTTCTTCTTCTTTTTTAAGAACTTTTTCTTTACTATGGCTAGGGAGGTTCATGATCCTCGACCTTACCATTGTGTGGCAAGGCTAGCTTGGCCCGCGGCCTCACCTGTGGCTAGCGAGAGCTCGGTAACCCTCACCTAGTGGCTAGGCCCTCGCTAGTCATAGTAAAGAAAAAGTAAGGGAAAAAAAGGAAAAAGAAAAGAAAAAATTAAAAGAATTCGAAAAAAATTAAAATATTATTTAAAAAATCACTTAAGTGACGACTATGTTACGTTGGATGGTTCAGATCCACATTAGTGATTTTTGACCAAAATTAGTTAGATAGACTTAATTGGTAAAATATAAAAAAGTTTAGGACTCAGTTGATAATATTAAATTGTTTACAAAGTATAATAAGTTTAGGATTTCTTAGGCAATTTTCCCATAACAATGTTCTACTCTGTTATTTCCACATTTGGCTTTCTTACACAAGATTGCTATGTCATATGACAACCATGATAAATATATTTGTTTTTTTTTATAATCGAGGGGTTTGCGCGGCCAACGAGCTTGTGCTCAAATTAATGGTGAAGCACGACTAGTTCTCGGGAGAACCCGCAGATCCCACAACTATGGACCCCCGTTTAAGTCACCTAGCGCCGAGAAGTTTTGAACTAGGACCTCTCATGAAAAGAATTGAACACAAACCAACTTGGCCACTAGACAGTGGGTATGATAAATATATTTGTTTGTTTGTCTATTTCGGATCAAATTTATCTTCCAAGTGGACCACTACTTTTATGCTGGGGTTTTGTTCCTATCAATAGGTCCTTGTAATACTTGCTTCTTGATCCTATTTTACTTATACTTTCTTATCAATATAGCTCTAGTTTGTCAGAGAAGTGGTGATCGCGGCCAGGACTTGGGTCGGATCCATAGTCCATGCTTGACTCGTAGCCCTTTTCCGTCCCCAGCTCGAGTTCGAATTGGGCCAAGGCAAGCTTCATAACTAAACGTCTTCTCCCATTACTCTACTTTTCTAAATGTGAAGTTAGTGCTAATGACATGAGATCATAAAAGCATTATTCATAGACTCATACTGAATCAGTTAGATAGTTTGATTTACTCGCTTCATCGTCCAGTAAGTTCTCTTTATCAAACCAGTAAAAGAGTCCCCGTCAATCAACTGTCTGTGTTGATCATGAGATTTCTGATTTTTATTGAGTTCAGTTGCTCAGTCACTTGTCCTACGTGCGAAGTCTGGGGGACTAGTTCCTATGGAGTGATCGACTTGGAATCCACCTATACATGTAGGGGTGTCAATGGGCCGGGTCGGGCCGGGTCTCGCATAGGCCCGACCCGGCCCGAAACCAAACAGTACCAAGTTCGGGCCGGGCCGGGCCGGCCCGATACCCGAATTATATACGTCCAAAATATATGGGTCGGGTCGGGTCGGGTCGGCCCGATTTTTTTTTTTTTTGAATTTGAATTTGAATTTGAAGCAGAAGCCAAGAAATCAAAACAAAACTCAAAATTTTTTTTCTGTTATTTCTCTGCTTTCTAGAAATTTTCATGTGAGGGCGTGGGTTCTTGGGCTAGAGAACACAACACAAACCCACTCACGCACGCACAATTCATCGGTATTTATTATCTAGATATGGAACTTGGCTAGTGAAATATTTGGCATCCATTTTGTAACAATGATTCTTTTTGACTTATCCAAAAGATAATCCATTTCAGATCCACTGGGTCATGGCATGCTTCGTGGTAAGAAGCATAGTAACTCCACTGTTGATACACCGTGATCTAGGACAAGCAAGAAGAGAATGGCTGCCGTAATTCCACTTTCTTTGATCTACTAAGAAGAATGCCAAGTTTACCTATTAGTTATCAAGGGATCTAAAAGTTGAGAATCCGAGCACCTGAATGAAGTGATGTTCCCCCTAGCAAAATGGAACCTCAAAAGAGGAATGCTGTGTAGAAAAATTACAGGGAATTGCCTTGATATTCAACTCCATGCTTAACTATACAGAGAAAGCTTCCAAAGACATTTACACAAATCATTCAAGTCCTCAGACCAGATTATCCATCCTGCTCTCAAAAAAACTTCACATCGAATGCTATTTTCTCTGCCATCTTCTCCTCAGTCTTGACGGATCCTGCACCTAATTGTCGCGACCCTCTAAAAAAAAATTTAAAATTTTAAAAGGGGGTTAACGGATTATTAGGTTAATTAGATTTGACTAACCTAACGCGGACCCTCCCAAGCCCTACCGAATCGCAACTTTGGTTTTTGTTTAAATGATTTTGAAATTTGGAGTCGCCACTAATCATTCTTGGTAGGTGGATTAGGAACCTAAATAAATTAGCGGGAGAACTAATTTATTCCTGCGAACCAGAGATTATGAGCTCGGGGACTTGGTTACACTAGTTAATTAAAACTAATGCGGCAACTCAGGCTTGGTTTATTCCTTTCGGTACCTTAATTTCATGGATATCCTAATTCGGCAACTCAGGCTTGGTTTATTCCTAAGGCTATAGTAGGGTATTCTCTTTTGTGTTTTACTTTTTAAATAGGATGCATGGATGGTATATATTTTTATTTGTTATATTTTTTTAAGTGTTAAAGATTCCCTGAAGCCGAAAGAAGGAGTGTGTTAACGACTTCTGTGCAGTATTACAACCTACTTATCTTTTGGGTCTGATGATTAAAAAATTAAATTATAGGAAGTACATGACAGTGAATAAACACCTCCAATGGGAGGCCTAGCATTGGCTTGGCTCTTCCCTTTGGGATTTAAGGTACAGGTATTTAAGTTGCAAGTATTTAAACTACTGTAAGTAAAAACCTCCAATGGGAGGCTAAGCATTGGCTTGGCTCTTCCCTTTGGGATTTAAGGTACATGTATTTAAGTTGCAGGTATTTAACTACTGTAAGTAAAAACCTCCAATGGGAGGCTAAGCATTGGCTTGGCTCTTCCCTTTGGGATTTAAGGTACATGTATTTAAGTTGCAAGTATTTAACTACTGTAAGTAAAAACCTCCAATGGGAGGCTAAGCATTGGCTTGGCTCTTCCCTTTGGGATTTAAGGTATAGGTATTTAAGTTGCAGGTATTTAACTACTGTAAGTAAAAACCTCCAATGGGAGGCTAAGCATTGGCTTGGCTCTTCCCTTTGGGATTTAAGGTACAGGTATTTAAGTTGCAGG
Source organism: Psidium guajava (assembly GCA_016432845.1). Taxonomy (NCBI): domain Eukaryota; kingdom Viridiplantae; phylum Streptophyta; class Magnoliopsida; order Myrtales; family Myrtaceae; genus Psidium; species Psidium guajava. The sequence continues at coordinate 40,672,417 of CM028228.1, forward strand.
TATTTAACTACTGTAAGTAAAAACCTCCAATGGGAGGCTAAGCATTGGCTTGGCTCTTCCCTTTGGGATTTATGGTGCAGGTATTTAAATTGCGGATGGACTTTGTCCTCTCCATTCTGGGGTATGAATTCTTTAAAATAAAATACAACGAATTGATTCAACAATTTCAAATTTGTGCGCGCTTGAGGACTCCTCCAAGCCGATTTTGTGCTTCCATGGGGTTGACCATTGATATAAAGCTGCGGCTTCCTGACATAAAATAGAGTGAAATGTCAATATACAAAATATGTGCTAATTTGCACCTAAAACCAGAAGAGTGGAAAGAGTACTTATCTCCCATTTTTTTGGGAGGGATTTCTATAATTGATTTTCGCTCTCTATGTTCCCAATATAGAGAGTTTCTTTTGAATTAAGAGGGACTTTTAGTCACAGATCAGTTGAGAAATCGGTGGACAGCTTAGAAGCTTGTCTGGGCCGATTTTTGCATCTCTACGAGATTTTTGCTGTTGACGTAGAGATATCCTTCTCCTGACATAAAATATGAAAAAAAAAAGAGGAGATGGAGAAAGTGTATACAATTCGTGCTAATTTGCAAGTAAAACCATAAACAAATGAATAAATAAAAACACTTAGCTCGAATTTGCTTGCTCGTTGACGAAGATGAACTCTTGATTTATATTGATCGATGAAGGAATTTGTGATGATAATCCCTAGCTTTGAACTCCCATCATCTTCAAAATTCTCTCTCTTTTGGTATTTTCTTTCTTTCAAATTTTTCTTCAATCTCCCAAAACTCTCTCAAACATCCAAAATTTTCTCTCCAAAAAAATCCTCCCAAACACTTCAAATTTTCTCTCTCAAGAATCCCCCAAACACTTCAAATTTTCTCTCCCCAAAGAATCTCTCAAACACTTCAAATTTTCTCTCTCCCAAGAATCTCTCTCTCAAGCTCACTTCTTCCTCCTTTTATAACCTACTCATCTATCTCCCATTCTAATTTTTCCACTAACTCTATCTCCCATTCTAATTTCTCCACTAACTCTTCTTCATTTTCATCTTCCATTCTCCATCTCTATCTCACATTCTAATCTCTCCACTAACTCTTCTTCATCTTCATCTTCCCTTCTCCATATTTATCTCCCATTCTAATTTCTCCACTAACTCTTCTTAATCTTCATCTTCCCTTCTCTATTCTTATCTTCCATTCTAATTTCTCTACTAACTCTTCTTCATCTCCATCTTCCCTTCTCTATTCTTATCTTATTTTCTCCATCCATTCTTCTCCAACTTCTCTTCTTCATCTCCTCTTCTTCATCTTCCCTTCTCTATTCTAATTTATCCACTAACTCTTCTTTTTATTATTTGTAAAATAATCTTTCAAGAGTTAGGTATTTGCACTCTAGTCCTTGAATTTTAAGTATTTACAATTCAGTCCCTGAAAAAATATATTTCTTTAAGTCCAAATCTTCTCACAATTTTTGACACACCAAAATTTACCACATGTCAAATTTAAGCTCATTTCTTGTCGCTGAAAATAATGCATAATTTAATTAAAGCCCTTTTGCAAAATTAAGTCATTCTGGGTATAATTGGGCCAAGATGAAAATTTAAAATATTAGAAGACAATGTCACAACTCATAAAAAGTGAAAGTTAAAAATAAGTTGACTCAAATTAAATTTTTTTAGGCCCGATTCGAGATTATACTCGTGAAGGAACACGTGACTCGAATTGGATTTTTCTGAATTTGCGATGGCCAATATGAAAATAGATTTAAAATAAAAATATTAACTATCTTTGTGTATTTTTTTGGCCTCAAATGTTATTTTTCCAAAATTTTCAAATATTTTTGTATTTTTTTTTAAAAAAAATTAAAATATATATAATATGAAAAATTATTTTTTGGTCAAAATTCGTTCCCTAGGCTTGGCTAAGGTTCCCAAAGTTGATTTTTCAATTTTATGAATTTTTATGGATTTTCTATTAATTTTCGAAAATAAATAAATAAAAAATACGTAAAAATACTGAAAATATGAAAAATCATTTTTTGGTCAAAATTGGTTCCCTAGGCTTGGCTAAGGTCCCCAAAGTTGATTTTTCAATTTTATGAATTTTTATGGATTTTTTATTACTTTAGCAATAGAAAAAATGATTAAAAATCAGGTGTCAACAGCTGCCCCTCTTTGAAAGGAAGCTCGGTAGAGGTTCATTTCAAAGACGAGATGACACCTGGATTCTTATCGACTCAATACAAGGAAATAAAAAGAGTCGTGACATGATTGTTCCACTGAAAATGAAATGAGAACCTAAGGATTCGTTATATAAAAAAACTTTAGGGTGGTTGAACTTGAACCCGTATGGTGGATCAACCCATGGTAGATTCCTAATAAAAGGATTCTACTGATTAAAAATTGAATTAAAATTTGACCCGTATGGTGGGTCATACCATTTGACCCGTATGGTGGGTCGTACCATGGTAGATTCCTAATAAAAGGATTCTACTGATTAAATTTTGATTGAGATTTGACCCGTATGGTAGGTCACCACATGGAGATACCTGTAAGAAGGACTTGGTGCCTGTAGAAAGGACTTGGTGCCAGTAAAAAGGACTTGGTGCTTTGCCTATAAGAAGAACTTTGTGCCTGTAAGAAGGACTTGCTTTGCCTGTAAGAAGGACTTGATTTGCCTGTAAGAAGGACTTTGTTTGCCTGTAAGAAAGACTTTGTTTTGCCTGTAAGAAGGACTTACTTTGCCTGTAAGAAGGACTTTGTGCCTGTAAGAAGGACTTGATTTGCCTGTAAGAAGGACTTTGTTTGCCTGTAAGAAGGACTTTATGCCTGTAAGAAGGACTTGATTTGCCTGTAAGAAGGACTTTATGCTTGTAAGAAGGACTTTGTGCCTGTAAGAAGGACTTGATTTGCCTGTAAGAAGGACTTTGTGCCTGTAAGAAGGACTTTATGCCTGTAAGAAGGACTTTATGCCTGTAAGAAGGACTTGTTTTGCCTGTAAGAAGGACTTGATTTGCCTGTAAGAAGGACTTGATTTGCCTGTAAGAAGGACTTGATTTGCCTGTAAGAAGGACTTTATGCCTGTAAGAAGGACTTGATTTGCCTGTAAGAAGGACTTTGTACCTGTAAGAAGGACTTGGTTTGCTTGTAAGAAGGACTTTGTGCCTGTAAGAAGGACTTGGTTTGCCTGTAAGAAGGACTTAGTTTGCCTGTAAGAAGGACTTGATTTGCCTGTAAGAAGGACTTTGTACCTGTAAGAAGGACTTGGTTTGCCTGTAAGAAGGACTTTGTGCCTGTAAGAAGGACTTGGTTTGCCTGTAAGAAGGACTTAGTTTGCCTGTAAGAAGGACTTAGTTTGCCTGTAAGAAGGGCTTGGTGTACCTCAAAGGGTGCCATTCTGAAATCTGGGGAGACCAGGAATCCTGCAGAAGCTCAAACCCAAATTATATTCTCCTGTCGCTTTAGGAATAAACCAAAGAGGCAGAGATTAAAAGGTCTCGAACATTTCTGTTCTTGAGACAAATCATGCTTTATTGAAGAAGGTGGATACCTGTATGTACCGCAATGGATTCGAGTACCCCAACAACCGTCAGAATTCATTCTCTTGAAAGGTTCAGGTTGAAGATATACTTACCTGAGAATTTGGAAAAAATGCTTGGTGGCTTCTCGACAACCGGGCTTGTTCATTCAATAATCGCCGAATGAACTTCAAGACTTTGGAAGGTAACTCGAACACCGGGAATGTGTTGCTTATCAGGCAGTGTCAGAGGTAACATGTGCAAGCATTTTCATCAATGAGTTGATCGGTTCATGCAAAACTATTCATCCAAGTTGGCAATGATTAGAAGTAGTCTGTGTGATAACTCATGATGCAATCAATCAAAGTGTGGATCATGCAAAACTATTCTGTCAAGTTTGCATTACCAATTCTGTTTAAGGAGGTTTTCATAGTATGAAGGTCTCGAATGTAATCTGAACAGGGGACTTCATTCCGAAAGGGCTTTCTCTCACTCTGGAGAAAGGCTGTTTATCTGTAGATTAAAATGTTAGATCTGTGTGGAAATGGTCTACCTTTCCTCATCCTGTTATGCCCCATTTTGCACATTTGATGTTTCCTATGCAGTTTATGCTCTAAGTTGGAGTTGGTAAATTAAACATGCGGAATAGTCATACATAATTCGTGAAATGTGTAAACACAATGCCGATGTGATAATTTTTAGCATCATGTGTGTTTATATAATGTGCAAACATGGGCGGATTTGAATTGCCCCTGGTATGTGGGTGGATTGAACAAATTGGGAAGGCCACTCCTTATGTCGAGGAGCGGTTTGTCTCAAGTTTTGCCCCCGCACGATGAGGCATATGGGTGAGGGAGCATTTTGGTTTGTTTAGTGACAGCGACCGCCATGGTTTGGCGGTTAAATGCCCCTGCAAAAAGCAGAGAAATTATTCTCGAAATCAAACGAGATAAGAAAGACATATTTGCTTTTTCGCTTCAGAGCTTGCGATCAATTTGCCCCGTTTTTCACCAGAATAGATCTTGTCAGATGATCATAATTTTCTTTTGGATTTGTCTCCTTCAACATGTTAAATGTTAGTGTAAATATTTCCTGTAAAAAGAAAAAGAGACATATCAGCCAGTATTAAAAGGGATAAATTGAAAACGATACTGATTTACCCTTCATCTTGAATGTCTTGCACGAGTCTTTTACCAGTTTTGTTGGATTGAATTTTCCTCGACTTTTGTTGGGCGCCTCACCATTATGGGAAGACTATGGTAAAATACTGACTTTGATATTACTCGTCGAGTATTCCTGTTTGTAAAAAAAAATGCACAAAAAGTTGTTTCATTTATTTATAATACATACAACATTCCCCACCCTTGGGGATCGAACTCGGGATATTTCGGACCTACTGTCATCCCCCATACCATTCGGTCCATTGGACCGTAGGTGTCCATGGGGCTTTCTTTTCAAAGGTTAATCCTTGGGGATAACGTGGCCCTGTTGTATCAACTTGGGCCATGTTACAATATTTCTCGAGGTAATTTGCAATCCCTGTTAAGAATGGAATAAAACAATTCAGGACTTGCGATGATTATGAGCAAATTAGAACGATACAGAATTACCCATGTTTGAGATTGTTCGGGTCCCTCGTTCGCATTTTGCTTTATCTGAAGCTGTCCACTCTGTGGTAATATCCATGAGTTGATTTGCCCCAAATTTTGTTCAACTTGTATTTGGGTATGATTGCATTCTTGGGTCGATTTGCAAACTCCTGAAAATAGAAAGGATTAAATTTAAAACCTGGGTAGTTCGAGGGTAATTTGGAACGATACGGATTTACCCTTCAGATTTACGCGGATTTCTTCTCGATATTAATTTTTTCGAGTTTGGTGCGGTTAACGGCTTCGAGCATTTAATAGGGGGAAAGGGAAATGATTACTTCTAGCTTGTGCATTAATTTTGGACATCGATAAAAGGCGAGAACGTTCGATGAAACTAAGTAGACGTATTCGTCTAGGTTTGATCTTCTTCCCTTTGTAGGCTCTTGAGCGATCAGCTAGCGTTGTTCTGGATCAGGTACGTGTCGGCCGTGTTGCAGGTCCCGTGATCACTAGTTTTAAAATACAGGATCCGTATGCACATTAAAACCCTAGTGCTTCATTAGCATCAAATTGCCTGATCATGGCGGCGAGTTCGTCGTCAATGCCACTTGCCTGGTAGTGATACCTCTCTTCCTCCTCAGAAGGCATCCATGCTGGCCCCATAGTCTCAATTTTTTCGTACCTTGCTCCAACAGAACTTGATCCTGCTATGAACTGATCTAACTCACCTCTTAAACGTGCATTCTCGATCCTCAGATAATGCATTTCATCGAGGGTGAGGAGAGTATTGCAGTTGGGGCAGGTGGCGGAGTCAAAAGCCTCTTTATATATCTTGTTCTCCGCTCGGAGGTTTTCATTTTCAACTCTTAGAAACTCGGCTTCGTTGTGCTCATGACGAGTCTTCATTCGGGTTCGCCTATTTTGAAACCAGAACTTGATTTGTGAAGGTTCAAGTCCTAGCTCCTGACTCAGTTCCATTTTCTGTTTTCCGTCTGGCATAGGACACGTTCTGAAGAAATCTTCAAGCTTTCGTACTTGCTCCTCAGTATGGCGACGGTAACGCTTCTTTTGACCCTTACCGTTGTTGTCCTTGTCCTCACCAGGCTCTTGGACGTCATCGGTGGAAGGGCCGGGCTCCATAGGCTCGATCCCAAACATGGCTTCGAACTCTTCCTCTCCCATATTCAGCAAGCAACGATAACTTTCAAGTGTGTTGGGTTGAGACATCTTCGATTTGGTTAACGATTTCTCAAAGTTTGATATCTCTTCTTGTATTTTCACTCTCTGGATTTTTTCTGGGAAACTGCGTATGCTTTAAGAGTTTCTCTTTCGAGCACGAATGAGAATTATCAAGAAGATGCCTCCTTTAAAATTAGACGTGGGTTTAGCAACTGTATTGCCTCTCTCGAGTGTTCTGGCTTTCTCAATTTTCTTTTCATCGTATCTCTCGCCCAGCTCGTCTCCTTCCATCTTTCCGTGGAAGAGGGCCCCTTGTTGTTGTCTCCACCGTCAATTTGCTGGCGAGTTCTTCAATAAAGACGAGCCGTATCTCTTTTCTGCCGAAAATGTCTTTGTCTCCCACTCAGCTTATTTTTTATCTTTTCTTTTTCAAAGTAGTGGCGTCCCGTCTAGCTTTGCCGTAGAGACGTCGGATTTGCTTGGCTCGAGATTGGAAACAAGTAGCGGAGGTGATACTGATAGGGAATGTTAGACAGGAAAATCTGGCCAGTAGAGACTTCCCCTGCAAAAATGAAAGAGAATGCGGCAGTATATGTTCTTCATATTCTAGAAAAATTGGAACGATACTGTTTTACCCTTGTGTGTACTTCCATTGAATTTGAATTGAGGAAGTTCCTTCATTTGGACTGGATTGAATTGTATGTCCCGAGTTGCCCTCACTTTGAGCTTGCCACGTAAGTGCTTTGCTTAGTTGGGCCTTATTTTCTTTCGGGTTTCCTTGGACCATCATCATTTTCTATGCCATCGGGTCCGTGGACCGGAGGGCTCCTTTAATTTGAAGGTTACCTTCGAGGCAAATGAGTCCTATCGCATTCCATTGGGTCATATCATTTTGCGACACTCTTGAGGCAATTTGCAATCCCCCGTCTTCGAGCTCGCCTGGGCTTTTTACTTGAAATTTCCCTACGTGAGGCCATTCAACATTTCTCATTATGGCAGTCAGCGACATTGCCACAAATTGATCCACCCTGAGTCTAGCATAAAAAGGGAATCACGCATTCGACGGGATAAAAAACAAATTACCCCCTTGCCCCTGAATTAAATCTAGACACCTAGAAAGCTGGAAATATCATACGCAGGGGAATTAAGCATGAAATGAAAGGTGCACTTATTCAAGGTCAGTTCTGCCTCTCCTGTAGCTCTTCGATAATCAGCTAGTCTCTTGTTGGTTCGGGTGTGGATGACCGATGTTTGAGAGTCCTTACTCACTGGCTCCTGATCGCGGCTTGGGACGTCTGTCAACCCTCGAATTGGGCATTGTTGTTGGCAAATGATGGCGGTAGATTTCTCATTCTGTCCTCGCCATGAGCAATTTGACTTCTCGTGCTGGAGCCTTCATCATTACTCGAGAAAGTGTGGGGATCACCAACTGTCCTACTGCCAAAAACTCCTTCCATTCGAGGATTAGAGAAGTGGAAGTGCTCAGGATAACTTCTTGTCTGATTCTCTGGCTGCGCAGGCGCGCTGATCATGGGATGAATTCTAGCCACAGGTTGGTGCTCAAACCAAGGAATCTGAATACACTGCTCCTGCGGTCTATACTCTTGAAGAGCATCAGGGTGATTCTGGAGGATACTTTGATTAACGCCCGGAGGATTGATGGCACGGCTACTGGCTTGGTTGATGATGGGAAGTGGCTCGCCCCATGCTAACCTGCGGAACTTATGATGGCGAGGAGACTCGACATTCAGGCTTGGATCAGTCCCGCCTTGGTTTTCTTGATTCTGAGCTGCATTGTGTTCTCTCACCCTTTTTCTGTACTTCTGAAGATGACTCGAAACATTTGCTTTAGTGAGTCCCTCTACGTTCATAATTTCCAGTATATGTTGCGGTCGTGCCGAATCGATTCCTATCTGCTGAACTGCATTAACAAACATACGATGCAGCTCGGGAGACCAACTCATCTTCTTTCTCCAGTTGCTTGGAACAAAATTGAAGGCTTGATGCTTGTTCTCATGGTCGTGCAACTGCTTCCTTACCACGTGCTGCCATATGTTTTGAAGCATCTGAACCCTAACTGGTTTCGTTACGACGTCTTGGGCCCCATTTAAGACAGCTTTCATTATGGCTTGCTGATCATCGCTTGCCGATATTACGAGGACTGGCATGTTTAATTTAGAATTGATGACTTCCAAGAGAGTGAAAACATCCATGTCAATCCCTACCATGGCGGTGAGGACGATATTAAACTGGTCACCACTCCTCCTTAATATCTCTAAGGCCTCTGTCGCCTTTGCTTGAGCTACAACCTTATACCGGCACTTTCTTAATACGGTAACAAGGATTGACAGAGAGACTGGATTACCGTCAATGGCCATGACCAGTAGACCCTCAGGGTAAGGAACTTCATCAGCTTCGACCAGGGTTGGACATGCGCCCGTTTCCCTAATGCTCGACATATTTCTGGAACAAGGACTGCCGACTCGAGACCGCCTCAGGATGTCTTCTTGGACTTGAGGGATCACGGGATCGTCGATGGCTTCTCGTAACAGGCTTTGAAAGCCGATGCTTTGATGGTGAAGGTTTTGAATTCCTCTCCCACGAGAACTCCTTCCTCTTTATCTTTCTCCTGCGAGTTCTTGCGAATGAACTCTCACTATCAAATGGGGACAAGTTCTCTCTCTGGCAATAGCAACGACTTCCCTCTTCACGGGCAGCGCTATTAGATTTTCCGAGGGAGAAAATCTGATATTCAGCTTTTGATCAAAGGGGAAATCCTTGTTTCTCGCTCAGTTTGTCTTCTTTTTTCTTTTCGTGGTAGAGGGCCCTTGTCAAGATCTCCACCGTCGATTTACTGGCGGGTCCTCCAATAAAGACGAGTCGTATCTCCTTTTCTGCCGAAAATTTTTTGTCTCCCACTCAGCTCGTTTTTTATTCTTTCTTTTTCAAAGTGGTGGCGGCCCGTCCAACTTTTCTGCAGAGACGTCGGGTCTGCTCAGCTTGAGGTTGCTGCTTGACTAGAATTTGAGCCAGTGGGGGTGTTGCCGACAGAGAATGGTAGATAGAAAAAAAACTCGACCAATAAGGACCGCCCCTTTGAAATTAGTATTTAAACTGAAGTAGATTATCGCCTTCGCATTCCGATCATCTGCCTCGCCTCTCTCCTCCTTTCTTTCGTGATCTGCTTTCAAAAATGGCCAATTCTCCTAACCATACTTTCTCCGCCGAAGTCCTGGCTGGGTGGGAGAGACTCTACAATCTTCTTGGTAGAGGTTACGCTCATATAGCCCAAAACTCTACCGTTGAAGCTGAAATCCTCGGTTTATTCAGGACCCTAGACGCTGCTTCTGTTGAGGGTACCCAACTGGGAAAGGAGTATCGGAACTTCTCGACCCTCTTCATCAATTTTCTAGCTGCCTATAACCGCGCTTATGAGACGGTCCTTGTGACCGCCGTCGTGAAAGCCCGTTACCGAGACCGGCACGAGCGTCTGGCAACAGTTACGTTTGTGGCTGATAATCACAAAAAGGCCCTCAAGTTTGCCAACGATCAGCTTTCGTGGCTGGTTCGTGAGAGGGGAAAGTTGGTGGACCGTCTGGCCTTGGTCCGAACTTACGCCGAACAGGAGCCAGGCAATATTGTGATGAGGTGCAAATGCGGTTGGCTGCAGGAGAGACTTGATGACATTACCGCAGACATTGCTTTCGAGAGGGCAGCGATTCCGGACCTGGAGTTTGCCGTTGAGCATTACGAGGCCACTATGGCCCAGGTTAAAGAGAAGTGCGATCGCCTCTTCTTTAGGCTCGCGGAACTTGATCCCGAGAGCGCCCGGTGCATCCAGAGCATCAACTGTTTGGAGAGTCAGTTGAGCTCTTTCGTAATGGTTATCAGGGCCCAGTTTGGCTTTACCTTTCCTCCCCAGTGAGTTGTTGTAATACTCTTTGATGAATGGAATGAAAGAAAAGCTTCACGTGTTTTGTTTGTTTTTTTTTTTAAAATTTTCCTGCTATCATTTCTTCCGCATAGCATAACAGAACGATTTGAGGTACAGAAGATGTCGAGGCTTAATGTTCTTCTTGATGTTCTTGTTTAATTGCTCCAGACGATGATATAGAGAACATTGATGAAGGGTTCGGCGGTGGCCCCCACTATCCATCTTGAGATCACGAACAATAACGCTATGACAACTCGATCAGTGCGCTGGTAATAAATCCAGCCACCTGTTGTATGCCCACTTTTATCCATATTTTGTTTCTTTCGGCGTCCACTTGCTCGTGTCGGTCGCCTGTAGCGTCGGGAGAAATTCCTGTGGGCCACGTTCATTAATAGAACCTCGGTCCTCTAAAAACCCTCCGCGTGTTTCGAATCCGAGGAAATTTTAAGACCGGTCTCTAGTTGATTTAATTTGGTTAAGGTACTTGTTTCATGGGTCCTGATTATATAATCCTTATTGTCTTTCAAAAGACGTGGGATCCTCTGCAATACATTAAATATGCCCCAGTGTTTAATCGGTGTAAATCCACTGTCATATCAGAATATACGGCCCGTACGTGTTCATTAACTGACACATGTCTGAGTTCGAAAGGATCGACCTCCTCACTTGCCCCCAGGATTAAGAAATCAGCAATTTCCTGTCTTTTCGTACTTCTAAAAATAATTCGTGGTGTGCATTATTGAACCAAACTTTACCCCCGCCTTGGATACCTGGGATTTCCTACAAAAGTAAAGGATATAATTAGTACATGACACAAGAAAGGTCGGCCCATGATTCCTACATTAGTCTAATTTTATTCTTCCATTTTGTTGAGAAATCAAATGAAATTTTCTTAGGAGGTCACATGTGGATTTTTCAAAAACTAATTTTCTTGAGATTTTCATAACTTGGAAAGTGTGATAAAATCTCTTGATCAAATTTTCTGAAGGAATTTTCTATCAAAATAAATTTTCAGAGGTATATTTATTAGGAAAATTTTATTTTTATTAGAGCAGGAAAGACATAACAAAAATCCTTTATTAGTTAACAAAATTCCCCCGAGACATTAGTCTAATTTTATTTAGAGAAAATTTTCTTAGAAAAACATGAGCGAATTTCTCGAAAAGAATTTTTGTTGCAAGTTTTTATAATTTGAAAGAATGTGATAAAATCACTTGATGTTTACCAAAGTTTTTTTTTGAAGGAATTTTTCTTTTTATCGAAATAAATTTTCAGAGGAAAATTTGTCAGGAAGATTTCATTTTTATTGAAGCAAGAAAAACATGACAAAAATCTCTTATTGGTCAATACAATTCCCCCGAGACATTAGTCTAATTTTATTTAGAGAAAATTTTCTTAGAAAAACATGAGCGAATTTCTCGAGAAGAATTTTCTTGCAAGTTTTTATAATTTGAAAAATGTGATAAAATCACTTGATGTCTACTAGAGTTTTTTTTAAGGAATTTTTCTTTTTATTGAAATAAATTTTCAGAGGAAAATTTTTTAAGAAAATTTCATTTTTATTGAAGCAATAAAAACATGACAAAAATCCCTTATTGGTTAATAAAATTCCCATGAATGGATTTTTTCACATCATTTTTTCAAGAATTTTTTTTTTAAAAAGAAATGAGGGACAAATTTAACTTTTATTTTCTTTTAAAAGAATGGTCGTAATATCAAGCTCAAAAACTGATTAACACCTAGCATAGACTGACCAAAAATAAATACAAGATAAAATTAGAGAACTTACTTTTACCTTGGAGAAATGCAAATCACATAGTCATGCGCATGACTCAAGTGAGGAGTGGACTCTAGAAAATAAAAGAATGAGAGACAGGGTATGGACCTAAAAGGCCCCCACTATCTGAATTGACAACCTTACCCTCCGCGCAATCAAATCACAATGGGAAGAATTGTCAATTCAAATAATGAGCGGGATAAAATATGGTCAACCCAAGCGCAATCGACGCAAGAGCTTTGCATATTCGATCCCTATCTATGGTTTTCTAGGAAGAATTTCGCGACTTGGGTTTAGACGCTCGTGTGTGCAGGTGTCGTGATCCTCAGAGTATGCAAGACATGCACAACAATTGATATCAAAACAGCGCTTCTAAAAATGTGCGAAATTAAACAAATAAACCCAACACCGAGCCTGCAAAATAAAGGGGTTAGCCATACACTCTGCCCCTTATAACTCCCATCCTGCAAAAACATATAACACCTATAGAATGAGTCCCAAACAAGATCGCCAGAAGCGAGATATCCATGAAATTTTCATTGGCCTAAGTCCACTAAGACTTTTAAAATTTCGAAAAAATTCAAGTATTCCAATTGGTATCTTTTTTTCGAAAATTTAAAAATCCCTTCCCCAGCGGAGTCGCCAGTCTGTCGCGACCCTCTAAAAAAAAATTTAAAATTTTAAAAGGGGGTTAACGGATTATTAGGTTAATTAGATTTGACTAACCTAACGCGGACCCTCCCAAGCCCTACCGAATCGCAACTTTGGTTTTTGTTTAAATGATTTTGAAATTTGGAGTCGCCACTAATCATTCTTGGTAGGTGGATTAGGAACCTAAATAAATTAGCGGGAGAACTAATTTATTCCTGCGAACCAGAGATTATGAGCTCGGGGACTTGGTTACACTAGTTAATTAAAACTAATGCCCTTTCGGTACCTTAATTTCATGGATATCCTAATTCGGCAACTCAGGCTTGGTTTATTCCTAAGGCTATAGTAGGGTATTCTCTTTTGTGTTTTACTTTTTAAATAGGATGCATGGATGGTATATATTTTTATTTGTTATATTTTTTTAAGTGTTAAAGATTCCCTGAAGCCGAAAGAAGGAGTGTGTTAACGACTTCTGTGCAGTATTACAACCTACTTATCTTTTGGGTCTGATGATTAAAAAATTAAATTATAGGAAGTACATGACAGTGAATAAACACCTCCAATGGGAGGCCTAGCATTGGCTTGGCTCTTCCCTTTGGGATTTAAGGTACAGGTATTTAAGTTGCAAGTATTTAAACTACTGTAAGTAAAAACCTCCAATGGGAGGCTAAGCATTGGCTTGGCTCTTCCCTTTGGGATTTAAGGTACATGTATTTAAGTTGCAGGTATTTAACTACTGTAAGTAAAAACCTCCAATGGGAGGCTAAGCATTGGCTTGGCTCTTCCCTTTGGGATTTAAGGTACATGTATTTAAGTTGCAAGTATTTAACTACTGTAAGTAAAAACCTCCAATGGGAGGCTAAGCATTGGCTTGGCTCTTCCCTTTGGGATTTAAGGTATAGGTATTTAAGTTGCAGGTATTTAACTACTGTAAGTAAAAACCTCCAATGGGAGGCTAAGCATTGGCTTGGCTCTTCCCTTTGGGATTTAAGGTACAGGTATTTAAGTTGCAGGTATTTAACTACTGTAAGTAAAAACCTCCAATGGGAGGCTAAGCATTGGCTTGGCTCTTCCCTTTGGGATTTATGGTGCAGGTATTTAAATTGCGGATGGACTTTGTCCTCTCCATTCTGGGGTATGAATTCTTTAAAATAAAATACAACGAATTGATTCAACAATTTCAAATTTGTGCGCGCTTGAGGACTCCTCCAAGCCGATTTTGTGCTTCCATGGGGTTGACCATTGATATAAAGCTGCGGCTTCCTGACATAAAATAGAGTGAAATGTCAATATACAAAATATGTGCTAATTTGCACCTAAAACCAGAAGAGTGGAAAGAGTACTTATCTCCCATTTTTTTGGGAGGGATTTCTATAATTGATTTTCGCTCTCTATGTTCCCAATATAGAGAGTTTCTTTTGAATTAAGAGGGACTTTTAGTCACAGATCAGTTGAGAAATCGGTGGACAGCTTAGAAGCTTGTCTGGGCCGATTTTTGCATCTCTACGAGATTTTTGCTGTTGACGTAGAGATATCCTTCTCCTGACATAAAATATGAAAAAAAAAAGAGGAGATGGAGAAAGTGTATACAATTCGTGCTAATTTGCAAGTAAAACCATAAACAAATGAATAAATAAAAACACTTAGCTCGAATTTGCTTGCTCGTTGACGAAGATGAACTCTTGATTTATATTGATCGATGAAGGAATTTGTGATGATAATCCCTAGCTTTGAACTCCCATCATCTTCAAAATTCTCTCTCTTTTGGTATTTTCTTTCTTTCAAATTTTTCTTCAATCTCCCAAAACTCTCTCAAACATCCAAAATTTTCTCTCCAAAAAAATCCTCCCAAACACTTCAAATTTTCTCTCTCAAGAATCCCCCAAACACTTCAAATTTTCTCTCCCCAAAGAATCTCTCAAACACTTCAAATTTTCTCTCTCCCAAGAATCTCTCTCTCAAGCTCACTTCTTCCTCCTTTTATAACCTACTCATCTATCTCCCATTCTAATTTTTCCACTAACTCTATCTCCCATTCTAATTTCTCCACTAACTCTTCTTCATTTTCATCTTCCATTCTCCATCTCTATCTCACATTCTAATCTCTCCACTAACTCTTCTTCATCTTCATCTTCCCTTCTCCATATTTATCTCCCATTCTAATTTCTCCACTAACTCTTCTTAATCTTCATCTTCCCTTCTCTATTCTTATCTTCCATTCTAATTTCTCTACTAACTCTTCTTCATCTCCATCTTCCCTTCTCTATTCTTATCTTATTTTCTCCATCCATTCTTCTCCAACTTCTCTTCTTCATCTCCTCTTCTTCATCTTCCCTTCTCTATTCTAATTTATCCACTAACTCTTCTTTTTATTATTTGTAAAATAATCTTTCAAGAGTTAGGTATTTGCACTCTAGTCCTTGAATTTTAAGTATTTACAATTCAGTCCCTGAAAAAATATATTTCTTTAAGTCCAAATCTTCTCACAATTTTTGACACACCAAAATTTACCACATGTCAAATTTAAGCTCATTTCTTGTCGCTGAAAATAATGCATAATTTAATTAAAGCCCTTTTGCAAAATTAAGTCATTCTGGGTATAATTGGGCCAAGATGAAAATTTAAAATATTAGAAGACAATGTCACAACTCATAAAAAGTGAAAGTTAAAAATAAGTTGACTCAAATTAAATTTTTTTAGGCCCGATTCGAGATTATACTCGTGAAGGAACACGTGACTCGAATTGGATTTTTCTGAATTTGCGATGGCCAATATGAAAATAGATTTAAAATAAAAATATTAACTATCTTTGTGTATTTTTTTGGCCTCAAATGTTATTTTTTCAAAATTTTCAAATATTTTTGTATTTTTTTTTAAAAAAAATTAAAATATATATAATATGAAAAATTATTTTTTGGTCAAAATTCGTTCCCTAGGCTTGGCTAAGGTTCCCAAAGTTGATTTTTCAATTTTATGAATTTTTATGGATTTTCTATTAATTTTCGAAAATAAATAAATAAAAAATACGTAAAAATACTGAAAATATGAAAAATCATTTTTTGGTCAAAATTGGTTCCCTAGGCTTGGCTAAGGTCCCCAAAGTTGATTTTTCAATTTTATGAATTTTTATGGATTTTTTTTATTACTTTAGCAATAGAAAAAATGATTAAAAATCAGGTGACAACACTAATCCAGAAGGTGAAAAAAGGACATTGAATGAACCTCATTTCATCTTTTGAAAAAACAACCCAAAAAGAGAAAATGCATAGTAAAAATGACTATGGAAAAAGATTTCAATCTACAATATAACATCAAAACATGCTGAAAGCAAACAGCTAGACAATTGATTCTGAATAAGATGATAACACATCCAAAGAAAATCTAAAGGACACTCGGACATTGACAAAACAAGGGGAAAAAAAGCATACGCTATCCAAAAATAAATGAGAGATCCCAAAATACCTTTTCTTTGTACATGTTTCTAAGCCTACCAGCCTCCTCATCCATGGGAATATGTCAATCATCAAGAGACATCGACGTCAAGTTTGGTTCGATAGCCGTAGTTGGTAACTCTGCATTAAATTTATGATGAACATGAGAACTAAGGTATCCATTAAAATATAGAAAGATATAAGTATTCTACAAATAAAATTTTTTTACCCGAAACTTTTAAAGTCGTATCATAAAATAACTTCAAGAAAGGAAGAAAGTTACGGGCATACTCCCAATCATCACTAGTGGGCAATCCTTTCACCTTGGAAAGCTCTTGATCAAATTTGTGATCTCGAAATGCCAATGAGCTAAAAGCTGTTTGAAACTTTAGAGCTGCTTCTAGCATCATGTACGTCGAATTCCAACGAGTTTCCACATCCAAACATACAAGACTCTTGGACTCAATATTCTCAAACTCAATGCAATCCTTAAAACGTCTCAATCTCCCAGGAGAAGACCTCACATAACGCACAGCCGAACGTATTCTAACGATGGAATCATTCATGTCTTTCAACCCATCTCTCACAATCAAACTCAATATATGAGCACAACACCTCATGTGAAGTAACTCACCTCTCAACACCAGAGAGTTCCAAGAGCTAAGTTTGTTTCTTAAATGTTCAATCCCTAAGTCATTTGAGCTTGCATTGTCCACGGTGATAGAAAATACATTTTGGATCCCCCACTCAATCAAGCAATTCTCAATCGACTTTCCTATAATCTTGGCAGAATGACCCGAGATTTGACAAAAATTTAATATTTTCTTTTGCAACTTCCAATCAGCATCGATGAAATGAGCAGTGAGACACATATAACTCAGATTCTGACATGATGTCCATGTGTCGGTCGTAAGACAGACTCTTGGAGATGTCTCGGAGAAATATTTCCTCAATTTACTTTTTTCTTCCAAGTACAACTTGTAACAGTCATGTGACACGGTCCGGGCGAAGAGGCAAACCCGAAGAGGTTTTCGGAACGAAGAAACGATCGTGTCTTGCGGGAAAATCTCCTAGAGAATCCTAGAGAATTCTGGAGGATTCTAGAAGGGGCAATATTGTAATTGTACATTATTATTATAAGGAAAGTTAGGTGGGAGTTAGGCGGGAACCCATCTCCACCGTTAGATCAAAGGGGAGATCTACGGTTTGTATCGCACGAGAACTTGTATATAAGGGGCTCTCCTCCCCTCATTTGTATCATCTCATTCTCACGAGTAAATGAAATCCAGAGCTTCTCTCTCTAGTTTCTCTCTCTAGAGTTGTGAGGCGAGTGAGGTGAGTGAGGGAAAGGCTGACTTGGGAAGGTTTTCCTAAGGCCGCACGAGCGATCGATTGGTGATTCGATCGGCCCGTGACAAGTGGTATCAGAGCCAACGTTCTAGTGCGTAGCCAGGTTCATCAAGGGGTGTGATGGATCCAGCATCTGAGGCAACTGCTGCCCAAGGGAAGAAGGCCGCGGAGGAGCGTGGTCGTGATGCTGAGAAGGCCAGCAAAGCTCAGAAAGGTCGTGCTCGATCGAGTTCGAGGGATGCGATGGGACTCTTGGAGACTCGGGTATCGAAGATGGAGGTCGTACTCGCAGAAATCCAAGGCGTGATCGGGGATCTAGCCGAAAATGACGCTGAAGGAGACATGTCCGGGAAGGAGGAGCTCGAGGCTGGGGTGCACGAGCTGAAATCCGGCATGGGGGAGCTCCGAGGCGAGATGCTAGGAACCTTGGCATGCACCGCTGAAGAACTCCGATCGGAGAACGATAACTTGCGAGCCCTGGTCGAGGCTATGCGCGGGGAGCTGGACGCGCTCAAGGTGAAAGTTGCTGAAGTGGAAGCTGCACGCGTGAGCGGGGTGATCACCGTGCAACCCACTCCACGAGTCGATGCTCCGAAGCCTAAGGAGTTCAAAGGCTCAAGGGTGGCCAAGGACGAGGACAACTTCCTATGGCACGTGAACCAGTACTTCAACGCGACGGGGATTGCTGATGATGCCCTAAAGGTTAGTACTGCTGCTATGTATCTTACCGAAAACGCACTATTGTGGTTGTTGACACCTGATTTTTAATCATTTTTTCTATTGCTAAAGTAATAAAAAAATTCATAAAAATTCATAAAATTGAAAAATCAACTTTGGGGACCTTAGCCAAGCCTAGGGAACCAATTTTGACCAAAAAACGATTTTTCATATTTTTGGTATTTTTACGTATTATTTATTTATTTATTTTCGAAAATTAATAGAAAATCCATAAAAATTCATAAAATTGAAAAATCAACTTTGGGAACCTTAACCAAGCCTAGGGAACCAATTTTGACCAAAAAATAATTTTTCATATTTTCGATATTTTTCGGTATTTTTATTTTCGAAAATTCATAAAAACAAAAAATTAAGAAAAATGAGAAAATTAAAAAATCAAGTTTGGAGCCTTGGCCAAGCTTAGGCAAATATTTTCGAACAAAGAAATAATTTTTTGTATTTATATATATTGTTTATATATTTTAGAAATTATGAGAATATTTAATAATTAATAGCATTTGAGGCTACAAAAATATATAAAAATAGTCAATATTTTTATTTTAAATCCCTTTTCATGTTGGTTATCACAAATTTAAAAAATCCAATTCGGGGTCGTGTATTCCTTCATGAGCCTAATCTCGAACCGGGTCTAAAAAATTCAATTTGAGTCAATTTATTTTCATTTTTTCACTTTTAGGAGTTGTGACATTGTTCTCTAATATTTCAAATTTTTATATTGGCCCAAATTATACTCAGAATGACTCAATTGTGCAAAAGGGCTTTAATTAAATTCTGCATTATTTTCAGTGGCAAGAAATGAGCTTAAATTTGACATGTGGTGAATTTTGACTAAGTATAGGGAAGGTATGTCATAAATTGTAAGGAGATTTGGACTTAAAGAAATATTTTTTTAGGGACTAAATTGTAAATACTTAAAATTCAAGGACTAGAGTGCAAATACCTAACTCTTGAAGGATTATTTTACAAATAATAAAAAGAAGAGTTAGTGGATAAATTAGAATAGAGAAGGGAAGATGAAGAAGAGAAGTTGGAGAAGAATGGATGGAGAAAATAAGATAAGAATAGAGAAGGGAAGATGGAGATGAAGAAGAGTTAGTAGAGAAATTAGAATGGAAGATAAGAATAGAGAAGGGAAGATGGAGATTAAGAAGAGTTAGTGGAGAAATTAGAATGGGAGATAAATATGGAGAAGGGAAGATGAAGATGAAGAAGAGTTAGTGGAGAGATTAGAATGTGAGATAGAGATGGAGAATGGAAGATGAAAATGAAGAAGAGTTAGTGGAGAAATTAGAATGGGAGATAGAGTTAGTGGAAAAATTAGAATGGGAGATAGATGAGTAGATTATAAAAGGAGGAAGAAGTGAGCTTGAGGGGGATTTTTTTTTTAGAGAGAAAATTTGAAGTGTTTGGGAGGATTTTTTTTGGAGAGAAAATTTTGGATGTTTGAGAGAGTTTTGGGAGATTGACGAAAAATTTGAGAGAAAGAAAATACCAAAAGAGAGAGAATTTTGAAGATGATGGGAGTTCAAAGCTAGGGATTATCATCACAAATTCCTTCATCGATCAATATAAATCAAGAGTTCATCCTCGTCAACGAGCAAGCAAATTCGAGCTAAGTGTTTTTATTTATTCATTTGTTTATGGTTTTACTTGCAAATTAGCACAAATTGTATACACTTTCTCCATCTCCTCTTTTTTTTTCCATATTTTATGTCAGGAGAAGGATATCTCTACGTCAACAGCAAAAATCTCGTAGATATGCAAAAATCGGCCCAAACAAGCTCCTAAGCTGTCCACCGATTTCTCAACTGATCTGTGACTAAAAGTCCCTCTTAATTCAAAAGAAACTCTCTATATTGGGAACATAGAGAGCGAAAATCAATTATAGAAATCCCTCCCAAAAAAACGGGAGATAAGTACTCTTTCCACTCTTCTGGTTTTAGGTGCAGATTAGCACATATTTTGTATACTGACATTTCACTCTATTTTATGTCAGGAAGCCGCAGCTTTATATCAATGGTCAACCCTATGGAAGCACAAAATCGGCTTGGAGGAGTCCTCAAGCGCGCACAAATTTCAAATTGTTGAATCAATTCGTTGTATTTTATTTTAAAGAATTCATACCCCAGAATGGAGAGGACAAAGTCCATCCGCAATTTAAATACCTGCACCATAAATCCCAAAGGGAAGAGCCAAGCCAATGCTTAGCCTCCCATTGGAGGTTTTTACTTACAGTAGTTAAATACCTGCAACTTAAATACCTGTACCTTAAATCCCAAAGGGAAGAGCCAAGCCAATGCTTAGCCTCCCATTGGAGGTTTTTACTTACAGTAGTTAAATACCTGCAACTTAAATACCTATACCTTAAATCCCAAAGGGAAGAGCCAAGCCAATGCTTAGCCTCCCATTGGATGTTTTTACTTACAGTAGTTAAATACTTGCAACTTAAATACATGTACCTTAGATCCCAAAGGGAAGAGCCAAGCCAATGCTTAGCCTCCCATTGGAGGTTTTTACTTACAGTAGTTAAATACCTGCAATTTAAATACATATACCTTAAATCCCAAAGGGAAGAGCCAAGCCAATGCTTAGCCTCCCATTGGAGGTTTTTACTTACAGTAGTTTAAATACTTGCAACTTAAATACCTGTACCTTAAATCTCAAAGGGAAGAGCCAAGCCAATGCTAGGCCTCCCATTGGAGGTGTTTATTCACTGTCATGTACTTCCTATAATTTAATTTTTGAATCATCAGACCCAAAAGATAAGTAGGTTGTAATACTGCACAGAAGTCGTTAACACACTCCTTCTTTCGGCTTCAGGGAATCTTTAACACTTAAAAAAATATAACAAATAAAAATATATACCATCCATGCATCCTATTTAAAAAGTGAAAACACAAAAGAGAATACCCTACTATAGCCTTAGGAATAAACCAAGCCTGAGTTGCCGAATTAGGATATCCATGAAATTAAGGTACCGAAAGGGCATTAGTTTTAATTAACTAGTGTAACCAAGTCCCCGAGCTCCTAATCTCTGGTTCGCAGGAATAAATTAGTTCTCCCGCTAATTTATTTAGGTTTCTAATCGACCTACCAAGAACGATTAGTGGCGACTCCAAATTTTAAAATCATTTAAACAAAAACCAAAGTTGCAATTCGGTAGGGCTTGGGAGGGTCCGCGTTAGGTTAGTCAAATCTAATTAACCTAATAATCCGTTAACCCCTTTAAAATTTAAAATTTTTTTAGAGGGTCGCGACAGTGGTGGCGTCGTAGGTGCGATGATCGGAGTGGTGGACCGATCACTTCGTGGGAAGAGTTCGTTGCCGAGTTTCGCAAGCAGTTCTACCCGGCGTATGCGGAGGAGGAAGCCCGAGAGGAACTCCGACGCTTGGAACAAAGGGGAAGCGTCCGGGACTATGTGAAGAAGTTCTCGGAGCTGCTGCTTCAAATCTCGACAATGAGCGACACCGAGGCCTACTACCAATTCCTTGGGGGCCTCAAGCCATATGTAAAGCAGGAGATCAAGCGTTGCAATGCAACGGATCTCTCGTCGGCCATGGCTGCGGCCGAATCAATGGTGGAATACAAGCCGACTCCAGTGAGCAAGCCGGACTTCCACCCGAGGGAAAAGAGCGTTGGTGGGGGAGATCGTGGGAGATCCTATCGCCCAAGCAACACCAAGCCACCAACTGCTCCACCTAAGGCGAGGACGGAAGCCTCAAGTAGCGGAAGCAGTGGAAAGCCCGAGAAGAGGCGATTCCAAGTGAAGTGCTTCTTGTGCGACGGACCGCACTTTGCACGCGATTGCTCAGCCAAGGGGCAGATCGCATCGGTGATTAAAGCTAAGGAAGAGGAGAAGAAGCAAGCCGAGAAGGACGAGACGCGACTCGGATCCTTGCGAGTCCTTAGCTCGATCAAGTCCAAGAAAGCTGGCAAGCCTAAGGGGATGATGTTCGTGGAAATGAAGATCGGCGACACCACGATGAATGCGTTGGTGGATACGGGGGCATCCGATCTATTCATCTCCGTTGAAGCTGCGAAGAAACTCGACCTTAAGGTTGAGAAGAAGACGGGATGGCTGAAGACCGTCAACTCGAAGCAAGTGCCCATGTGCGGGGTAGCTCGAGGCGTGGAGATCCACATCGGTCAATGGACGAGCAAGGAGGATCTCGAGGTAATCCCTTTAGACGACTATGATATTGTCATGGGATTGGGATTCATTGACAGGATCGAAGCGATGCTACTTCCGTTCGCGGATTGCATCTGTGTGCTGGATGAACGGAACCAGTGTGTGGTTCCAATTCAGAGGAAGTCGGGAGGCAACCATAAGATGCTCTCGGCCATGCAACTGTCCAAGGGGGCTAGGAAGGGCGAGGAGACTTTCCTTGCCGTGCTGAAGGAGGTAGATCCCAAGGATGGGATGGACGATGTCCCGAAGGAGGTGATCCAAGTTCTCGAAGCATTCAAGGACGTGATGCCTCCGGAGCTACCGAAGAAGCTGCCGCCTATGAGGGGGGTGGATCATCGGATCGAGCTAGTGTCGGATGCTCGACCGCCTGCGATGGCACCGTGCAAAATGACGCCTCCAGAACTTGAAGAGTTGAGGAAACAACTGAAAGGATTGCTTGATTCCGGGTATATCCGTCCATCGAAGGCTCCGTTCGGTGCGCCGGTTCTATGTCAGAAGAAACATGATGGATCGCTGCGCATGTGTATCGACTACCGGGCGCTGAACAAGCTGACGGTGAAGAATAAGTACCCGATCCCGCTCATTACGGATCTATTCGATCAACTTGGAGGAGCGAGGTGGTTCACCAAGCTGGATCTTCGATCGGGATACTATCAAGTACGGATCGCAGAGGGAGATGAACCAAAGACCGCCTGCATTACGAGGTACGGCTCGTACGAGTTCTTGGTCATGCCCTTCGGCTTGACAAATGCACCGGCGACGTTCTGCACGCTGATGAATAAGGTATTACAACCCTTTCTCGATCAATTTGTGGTTGTATACCTGGACGATATAGTCATATACAGCAGGACGCTCGAGGAGCATATCAAGCACATCAAGCAGGTCTTCCAGGTTCTGAGAGAACATGAGCTGCACGTTGTGGGAGATGGACGAGTCCGAATGGATCCGGCCAAGATCAAGTCGATCGAAAGTTGGGAGCCGCCGACGAAGGTAACCGAACTTCGGTCCTTTCTAGGCCTTACTAACTATTATCGACGATTCATCAAGGGCTACTCGAGCATTAATGCTCCGCTCACGGATATGCTGAAGAAGAAAATGCCGTGGGAATGGACGGAGCGTTGTCAAGGGGCGTTCGAGAGATTAAAGAAGGCTATGACGGAGGAGCCAGTCTTGGCATTGCCTGATTGCTCCAAGCCGTATGAGGTAGAAACTGACACTTTTGATTTTGCGATTAGAGGTGTTATTATGCAAGAAAAGCATCTCGTGGCTTACGAGTCACGAAAGCTGAATAAGACCGAGAGGCGGTACATTGTTCAGGAGAAGGAGATGACGGCCATCGTGCATTGCTTGTGCACTTGGCGTCACTACTTGCTGGGATCAAAGTTCATCGTGAGGACGGACAATGTTGCAACGAGCTACTTCCAGACTCAGAAGAAGTTGAGCCCGAAGCAAGCTCGCTGGCAAGATTTTCTAGCGGAGTTCGACTATGTGCTCGAGTACAAGCCGGGGAAGGCTAATGCAGTAGCCGACGCACTAAGTCGAAGAGCTGAACTGGCGTCCATGAGTCGGCCAGATTGTCCGCTGGCTGGGAGGATCAAGGAAGGGCTAAAGCATGATCGAGCGGCGCAGGCTCTCTTGCATTATGCAAAGGAGGGCAAGACCCAAAGATTCTGGTGTGAGGACAACCTGTTGTACGCAAAGGGGCGACGACTATATGTCCCGCTCTACGGGAATCTAAGGAGGGACGTCCTTCGCGAGTGTCACGACTCGAAGTGGGCCGGTCATCCGGGAGTCCACCGCACACTAGCGCTGGTGGAGGAGCATTATTTTTTGCCGCACTTGCGAGACGACGTGGAGGCCTATGTTCGAACTTGCCTGGTATGCCAACAAGACAAGTTAGAGCAGAAGTCGCCTGCCGGCCTGCTGGAGCCATTGCCCGTTCCAGAACGCCCATGGGAGAGCGTCTCCATGGACTTTATCGTGGGATTACCCAAGTCCGAAGGGTGTCGGACGCTAATGGTCGTGGTGGACCGATTCTCCAAGTACGCGACGTTCGTACCGGCCACCGACGACTGCCCAGCCGAGGAAGCGGCCAAGTTATTCCTGAAGCACGTGGTAAAGCACTGGGGTATACCACGGACAATCGTGAGCGATCATGACCCTCGGTTCACGGGGAGATTTTGGACCGAGCTATTCAAACTACTCGGGACGAACTTGAACTTCTCAACGAGTCTTCATCCTCAGACGGATGGCCAAACCGAGCGGGTGAACACCTTATTAGAGGTATATCTGAGGCACTACGTGAGCGCAACGCAACGAGATTGGGCGAAGTTGATCGATGTAGCACAATTCTCCTACAACTTACAACGTAGTGAATCGACCGGGAGGAGTCCGTTCGAGATAGTCATGGGGCAACAACCGCTCACACCGAGCGCGATTGCGTCGGGCCACAAGGGGAGTAGCCCGGCCGCACACAAGGTTGCTGAGGAATGGCACGAGCAAGTCGATCTTGCTCGCACATGTCTTCACAAGGCATCCAAGAGAACGAAGAAATGGGCGGACCAGAAGCGAAGGCATGTGGAATATCAAGTCGGAGATCTAGTGCTATGCAAGTTACCGCTGAGGTACAAGGGTGTCCATAAGGCGCTACTCCGACGATACGAGGGGCCATTCCGCATCACGCAACGGATTGGCAACGCTGCTTACAAATTGGAGCTCCCGGCCAAGTTGAAGATTCATCCGGTGTTCCATGTAAGTATGCTTAAGCCGTTTCATTTTGATGAAGGGGATCCGGATCGAGGGAAATCGCAACGGGCGCCGATCGGGGCCAAGACTTCCTATGATCGAGACGTCGACTACATCCTGGCGGATCGAGTCGTACGGAAGAGGTATTGCGCGCCCAAGAAGGAGTATTTGATACGATGGAAGGGACTCCCCGAGAGTGAAGCTACATGGGAACTTGCCGATTCACTATGGCAGTTCCAAAAGCAGGTCGAGGCGTACTTGGCAGAGAGCGCGACGAGGGCGTCGCCAGAATAGGTGGGGGAGAATGACACGGTCCGGGCGAAGAGGCAAACCCGAAGAGGTTTTCGGAACGAAGAAACGATCGTGTCTTGCGGGAAAATCTCCTAGAGAATCCTAGAGAATTCTGGAGGATTCTAGAAGGGGCAATATTGTAATTGTACATTATTATTATAAGGAAAGTTAGGTGGGAGTTAGGCGGGAACCCATCTCCACTGTTAGATCAAAGGGGAGATCTACGGTTTGTATCGCACGAGAACTTGTATATAAGGGGCTCTCCTCCCCTCATTTGTATCATCTCATTCTCACGAGTAATTGAAATCCAGAGCTTCTCTCTCTAGTTTCTCTCTCTAGAGTTGTGAGGCGAGTGAGGTGAGTGAGGGAAAGGCTGACTTGGGAAGGTTTTCCTAAGGCCGCACGAGCGATCGATTGGTGATTCGATCGGCCCGTGACACATGTCTCAATGTGTTACGACTCGGGATTACAAACCTTGGCTGGAGTCTATGCAAAAATATCTGAAATGCCTCGTTTTCTATGAACTTGAAAGGGCACTCACCAATAATAAACATCGTCGCTAGGTCCCTTCAACTAGCATCTTGGTCAAATTTCCAAGGGCCAGATGAACTACCAACCCTACCAAATTGACCCAACGCACTTCTTTGCCTTTTATCAACATTTGCATATGGGTATTCCTTACATCTTGACAAGTGACGATGCATCGAATTGGTCCCCTGACTACTAGCACAACCTATCTCAGCCCCACAATACAAACATTCAGCCTTTTCTTTATCAAGAATCTGTTTGAAGTGTTCCCACACCGTAGATCTCCTCTTTTTTTCTGTAGTACTCGAAGCACTCGTTTCATCCATCTAATAAATTAAACATTCAACATTAATTACTAATAGCTCTCAAGTCACAAAACTGCCTTTAAAAAAAACTGAAAATGCATTTGCCAAGAACAGATACTTCTGCATTTTAGAGCTCGGATTGGAGAAGTTTGCTTAGCCTAACCTGAAAGCGTTTGCAAGCTCCTTACTTTCAGGGTCAAGCTTGACACCCTCGTGGAAAGAATTCGATGCTTTGTCAAATCTCTGCAGTAGATTTCCCAGTCATATATAGGTAAATACATGCACAAACATGAAAGCCAATGATGGACTAATGGACTAGAGAATAAGAGAACACATGCCTATAAAAGACTCAAAGCTGCACCTTCCCTATAGCAAGCTTGGGGCCAATCTGGTCTGAGTTCGCTACAACTAAAGCTGTACTTGAAAGCATTTGCTCCTTTAAGCTGCAGCGCTGATAAACCTGATCAATACTTTCACCACCACCCTACGTGAGAAGAAACAAGAGAAACACTGATCAGACATTGCACTTATGAAGCAATTTAAACTTTGGTACAAATATACAGACTAATAAGAAATTAAGTACACTTTAAAAGTCTATAAAGCACAAATATACAACATAAAGCAAGAGAAATTACCATGGTACGACTTTCCAGGCTAATAATCAAATATGCATGATATTCGTCATTATCAACCCCAACTTTGGAAGAATCTAAACCACGAGTGTTCTTGTGGTAGACAGTCCACAAGGTATCAGTAGCCTTTGAATGTGTTGATCACGAATGATGAGAAACCAAAACGAAATGAACACGCAAAGATAATATAACTGCAAACATTCTTAAGTACCATAATTAAAATAAGCTGAGACAAGATAGGGTAATAAAAAAATTTAGTGCAAGATGTTATGAAGAGGAGAGACCACAGAAAATTTGGATGTGCATAGTTCCTCACCTGGGTTCCCAACCGAGAACCTCAGCCATTCCTACAAAGGACAAAAGGAATGGCGTTCCAACTTTCGATGTTTGAATAACAAGTTCTCGATGACCGATGTGAAGTGCATCAAACTTTCCAAGAGCCACAATACCTCCTTTTAAAATGATAGAAAACAAAATTAATGCACTATATGAACTCCGAGTGTATAAATCCAGAAGAAATAAATAAGAAATTAAATATCCCCATGGAAAAGGCAAGCGACAAGCAAAATAAAGATGGGACTTGCCAATACTGATGATTGCAAAATATCAAGAAAGCTAGTCCTTGATAACTTCCTGATATAGTATGAGGATAAGGAGCAACATACATAATGCTCACCAAACAATGAGCTAATAATAACGTTTTTCCTTTTTCCTTTTCCTTTAACCAGCATTTCAGCTAGAAGTCTAATTCACCATACATTTCTGTGGAATATTAATCATGAAGCACAAAGAGGTGAAAGTTTGACAGATATAAGAACACATAAAGCATACTCTCCATGTGCAGTTGAAGAATTTCTTAGTTTGAAGTTCGAATTGTACACTCGGTCCAGCAACATTTGCTGTGATATTCACATGAAGTGATAACAAAAAATTTGAAAGTAGAATGCCAATGGCAATTCATCAACATCGATGAATAAGAAGCAGATGTGGTCGTGCAGTCTTCTATGGTACTTCAGGCAAAGAAATAGATTGGAAAAAACCATTCCTCCTCCTTCCTTATGCTAGAAAAAGGGAAGTAGATGAATCAGCGGACAAAATACATTAACTAGAGTGTTTGTGGATTGGTTTGTTTTGGCTGAACCGAACTTATCAGTTTGGGAAAATCTCCCAAACCAGATCAATTAAATCTCAAACGAAACTATTTATGGAACCTTTGTTCTTTACCACAGAGCAATAAAAATTGCCGCACAACTCTAGGGATTGGGACACAGATCCTAACTTTAGCCAATGAATGAACCCTAAATCGCAAATCAGTCATAAACCCGCCAAAACCCTTGAACTATACAGATGGACGAACAACTTTGACCTCGCATCACTCAATAAAGATTCCGATCCAGCGGAATTACGACACAATGAGATCAAATCGAACGCGAGAAACAAGAGAACATCTGCAAAAGAGAAACAGGAAAATGGGAATCAACAGCTTGCGAAAGATTACCTTGCTCTGGCCGAGGAGGAAGCTCGGTCGGTCGGGATTTGTCGATGAGAGAGATTGGCCGGGGAGGAAGCCCAGTCGGTCGGTCTGGATTTGACGATTTCAGGGATATGGTCGGCTAATGCTGCGAATTTCGTGTGAAAGAGAGGAAGAAGAAGAACTAGAAAAGAAACCTACGTACAAATTTTCGGGCCGCGTAAGATGGGTTTTGGGCCTTGATGGTACTGTTCAAGCTAACTTTTATTTTTGGGCCTTTAGCAGTACCGGTACTGTACTGAAACAGTACCAAGACCCGGCCCGGGCCGGCGCGGGCCATTTTGACACCCCTATATACATGTCGTTTAGATGAGCTAAAGCCTTATGTATATCTGGTGGGGATCATATTACCACCCCCCTCTTTTTTAAGAAATAGAGCAATCGTTCTACAAAACCTAACTCGTGCTGACGAATAACCAACCCGCAATGAATAGGGAAGGTACAGTAATACTATGAATAACCTACTATCTAATACCGATAATAATATTAGCAAAAGAACATTCTCTTACAAATTGCGATAAACTTCTACTTATTGAACAAGATTCTATGGTCGGTTTGCAACCCTTGGATGCTGAAATGTCCTTAAGGTGATCTTGCAGTTCCTATGGGGTGGAAGGTCAAAACTCAAAGGTTGCTTGCTACCAAAAAAAAAAAAACACCTGAAAATTTTACTAAGACAAAATGAGGGGATCAGTTGGGTGAGAGACAAAAATCCATGAAGAGGCTCCGAAAGGCCCAATTAGCCCAATTAGTTCCAGGTTGGGCCCGAAATTTCGGACCTTGGTGAAGAGCCCGACCCGCTAAAATCAGCTCGCAAACCCGGGCTTTCGGACACGGAACGTGAATCAGAACCTAAAACCCTAATTCATCTCTCTCTCTCTCGCACATACTCAGAAGCAGATCCACACTCTCTCCTCGGTTCTCCGCCGCCCGAGCGAACAGAGAGAAGAGGGAAGCGAGCGGAAGCGAAAATGGCGACGGCGAGAACAGTGAAGGACGTTTCACCTCACGAGTTCGTCAAGGCGTACGCCGCTCATCTCAAGCGATCCGGCAAGGTCTCTTTCAATTTCGTGCACTTGCCTTCTTCCAATCTTTTTTTTTTCGTCTCTTTTTATCGGTAATCGTCTTGGCTCGATTGAAATTCGAGTGCGTTGTGGGGTACCTAATTTAGTGAAGAGAACGAATCACGTTCGTGGACTGTGGAATCGAAGTTAGCATTTTTGTCCCGAGATGGTTGCAATCTGTTTGGAGAATTCTTCGTCGCCAATCTCCGGTTTTGCGCTGTAATTATTTGTAAATAATGAAGCAAACCCAGTGTGATGCATTGCCTTCAAACTTCTGAATTTCATGTTTTTGCTGGTTGGTCTACGGACATGAGAGTTACTGTTTAGGTTCTCGTTGTTCTCACAGTTTCCTTTCGTCTGTGGTTAGATTGAACTTCCTCACTGGACTGATATAGTCAAGACTGCTACGTTCAAGGAGCTCGCTCCATATGACCCTGATTGGTACTTTATCAGAGCCGGTACGTATGCTTCAGAACGCAATCGTGACTAAGGAATATGGTGGACTTGTTAATCGATCATCGATGTTAATTGATATATCTCCTCGGGATTGCAGCTTCCATGGCCAGGAAAATTTATTTGAGGGGAGGTCTTGGTGTTGGTGCGTTCCGGAGAATCTATGGTGGAAGCAAGAGGAATGGCAGTCGTCCACCCCATTTTTGCAAGAGCAGTGGCTCTGTCGCCCGCCACATTCTTCAGCAATTGGAGAAGATGAACATCATCGACATTGACCCTAGGGGGTGAGCTTTCTTGGCCAATTCACACTTCATTATTGGATTGGAGAATTGATCTCGGGTTTTGGTTTATCATGATAAATAGCATAATAGCCGGTCCTGTCGTGTTGGGTGGGCAAAGTTGTTTCTTTTGCTCATGGGAGAGAGGTTCTCTTCGAAAGTATATGCCATGGAAGTACATCACATTGGTTACTGATTTTGAAGTTTAAAGCATTCACGTCTTTTTGCATGAAGCGCCTTTGTTGATTAACTATGTAAAAGCACACATCTAGGTTGGCAGAATTTCTTTCCTTCTTCATATATTGGATGTTATGGCTCGTGAAGCTATCTGCTTGGTTCTCCAGCAGTGATATTTTATTAAATGACTAAATGAGATGGCTCTTGTGACTTAGAATGGATACACTGTCCCTTGCTGTATGAACCGAGATATCGCAGTGCCTGCAGATAGTTCTGAAAATTCTGCAGTTTGAAAATGTTAAATTTGGGACGTGTATACCCAACTAGTTTGGGATAAAGGTGATGTTGATGTTGATGTATACGCAACCGAAATGGTCCAAGCGGCGCTTTGGGACAGTTTAACTTTTGTGATTGATTGCCCAACCTTGTATTTTTTTGTTTGCCAGCGGAAGGAGAATCACATCCAGCGGCCGGCGGGATCTGGATCAAGTTGCTGGAAGGATCGTCATCCCCCAATGACAGGATTCGACGCCCAGCACGACTGTGGAAATGAGGCTGATGGTGTCTTTGTTCTTTTAAACGAACTGCTGTTTTTGTCTGAAACAGATACCTCTGGTTCTTACTCCCTGTTTTATCGCTCATGTCTCTTTGAACGCTACCCCGATTTTTGTTGCTATTAAGTTATCATTGATTTGCAGTGAAATAGGTAGGTACCAACAAGATTGTTTCTCAAGCTCTGGGATCTGGAACATCAACAATTTGATTAGGGCAGATATTTGATCTTGCTATTTTTAATCCCTTTCTAATGTTAAAAGGTGTGCTTATATGTATAAGAAGGGTCAAAAGTGTTTAGATTGAATCTATACAATTGTTTTGCGTATTAGTTTAAATTTCTAATGGTAACGGTCTAAGTAGCATCAACATGCGAAACAACACTTCATCAAAAAAATATAGAATTCCGCTGGGTTGGGAGACGTTGCATTTTAAGTATCTATATTTTTAATATATATAAAAATATTAGCAATGATATTTTTTTATTAGTGATTGATACTTAGTTTTTGTTTTTTGGATTTAAAATTGACTCGTGTATGTGAAAAAGTTCAACTCGTCCAAGGCGAAGAGTGTCCGTGTTTCCTCGATATCAGTTTTAACGGGTTCAAATATTTTTTTTCTAAGAAAAATGAAACAAGACAATATACTTATTTACAATTGTTTACTTCTGAATGACGACGACCAGATTTTGTTATCGGTTAGAACAATTCGATTCCACGAGGAAGCTCATGTGCTGCGCTATGTAACCTGATTAGAAGGTAACGGGGCAAGAATCCACGTGGATGGATTTACTTCCACGTCATCATTTACATGGGTCCCGATTGGCTCGTCACCCAGAACCCTCCTGCGGCGCCACCTGGAAAAGGCCAGGACGATTCTGCACCCGCGAACCATCTGGAGCCGCCACGTCATCAGCGGCAACGGCGGGGATCAGAGAGCGAAGAATCTCCTAGACGTTAATTAAAGGCCAAAAAAAAGAAAAGTAAAGGAGAGAGATTAATTAAATTTAATTAAAATCAAGAGCAAAAGCGAAAAAGCTAATTCAAGTAGGAAGTGATTTGTCGCCGTAACTATAACGCGTGAGCACGCTTTTGTCGTCGGTGCAGAATCGGAGCTGCGAGAAGCTCTCCTCCTCCTCCGTCTCCGAATCGGAGGCTCTCCGGCTCGCCCCGGACCGCCGCTAGGTTTTGGCGCTTCCGCTCCCCCCGCCTGCATCTGTAAGTCGGCCATTTCCGTAGTACAGTGCGCTCACATTTGTCGTTTTTCTTTTCGCTGTCTTACGCGCATGCTTACCTCGAGCACATCAATGGCGTTCTAGCTGGAAATGCTCGGATCGTTTACCTGCGTGAGGCTTGCAGTGGAATCTAGTTGGTTTGGTTCTGTTTTTGGAGGATGTTAGGGAGGAAATCGTGACTCTGGCTATGTGTATGGCTAGTTTTAAGTAAGAATTTAGGGGCCGGGGGATTTTTCATTTGGAAAGTTCCGCCAGAACTGAGGAAGTTGAAGTCGGCATGATGGTATCTTTCTTACGGGTTTCTTTTTCAGGTCTGTTTACTGTATTGGCATGATCAAGGCTTTGGAGTTCATCTGTGGCTTATAAAGACTGTCATGGTTGTTTCAGAGCGTGAGAAGGGTTGAATTTTGGGGATTTGGTGGTGATTTTCATCAAGGATTGAGGAGAGTGGGTTTTGAGGTGCAGCGCTCATGTTTATTACTTTATACAGTTTCTTTGGGGGCAGGGATGAGGAAGTAGTGTAGAGTTGGGTGTGTCGTCAATAGTAGAGTATCAACTGTTTTGTTGAGTGATGGATGATGATACAGAAATTGATACATGGTTTTCTGTCCGAAGCAATAAGAGCCCCGCGGAATCAGCCGAGTCTCGCTTCTTTGTTGTCTCTTGTTGCGCAGCTGCCTTTGTTGGGATAGTCACTATATTTTACACGGCCTTCCAATGGAGACGCAATATCAATTTAAATTGGATGAGAGCTATAGCCCGGTCGAAGAGAAATCCCAAGGCAAGGCACAAGGTTCCTACTGCACCTCATTCTTGGGAGCCGGAGTTTGGGTCGCGTGGCAAGAACCTGAACTGCTGCGTGTGCTTGGAGTCTGCATCGCCTTCTCAAACTCTTGGTTCCGCAATCACTTCAGATATCTATCGATGCAGCATTTGCAGTGCAGTAGCTCATGTTGAGTGTTCCTCAAATGCTCAGAAGGATTGCAAGTGTGTATCTATGTTTGGAAATGATAATGTCGTGCATCAGTGGACTGTTCGTTGGACTGAGATCACGAATCTACCTGATGAAACTTCTTTTTGTAGCTCCTGTGAAGAGCCGTGTAGTGGATCATTTCTTGGTGGTTCCCCTATATGGTGTTGCTTGTGGTGTCAACGACTGGTTCATGTAGATTGCCATACTAACATGTCTACTGAGACAGGTGATATTTGTGATTTAGGCTCCTTCAGAAGATTGATCCTGTCACCCCTTTTTGTCAAGGAGTTGAACCGTAGTTCTGCGGGTGCATTTTTGAGCTCTATAACACATGGAGCTAATGAAATTGCTTCATCAGTACGTGCAACTATCCAGAGTCAAAGCAAGAAATATAAACGGGGAACCGAAAATTCTGCTGACAGTAGATACAGTGGCAATGCTGATACATCCACAGAGGACACTGCAGAGTCGAATCCAGCAGTGAATGGTTCTTTCCAAATGGATGAGAATTGCAATGGAGAATTCAGCATGGGAGTTTCACATAATGATGGAGTGGGGGATAACAAAACCGAATCAACCTCTGGGTTGAAAAGAAGTGGATCAATCAATCAGAAGGATGATTCTGTACGGATGAAACAAAGGTATGAATTGGTTGATTTGCCTCCGGATGCAAGGCCTTTGTTGGTTTTCATTAACAAGAAAAGTGGAGCTCGTCGAGGGGACTCTCTCAAACAACAGATGAATATCCTTCTGAATCCTGTTCAGGTGATATTACTTGTAAATTTGCAAGACATTCATCTCAGGATGCATTTCACATGTGCCTCTTATATCTGTCTACATTTCTTGTTGGGTATTATCACTGACCAAAGCATCCTTTCAATTAAGGAAAGAGAAGTTAATTGGCTAGCGTTGCTTCAAGATATACATACCTGATAGTTTTTGGTAAACTACTTAGAGAAATACTTAGAGATTCAGTTCAGGATGCTGTGCCTTTCTTTCTTTGCTCATTATCTCTTGTTGGGTGTTGTTAATGACCAAAGCATTATTTCTGTTGAACATAGAGAAATTTATTGTGCGTCCTTGCTTCAAGGCCTGCGCACCTGATGTTCTTGGTTAAGCTCTGCTGAAAGCTATGGGATCTTTGACATTCTACTACTGCATCAAGGGCTTTCGCTCATTTAGGTTTACTTAAATGCGATGTTAGAAGTGGTTACAATCTGTCATCAGACTATCGTTGTGATTTCCCTTTTCAGTTAAGATATAAGCTGGAGTGCATCTAGGCAACTTGTGGTTTTGGTTGTCTGTATCTGAGATTTAGTGAGCAGTTTTCTGGACTGAAATAAAATAGACAAAAATGAAGATTACGTGTACATGAATGGATCCGTTAGTTGGATTTGTGACTGATAAAGTATTGTCAACTGCACCTAATAAAATCCAAAACTGGTTTGTGACTATATGCAGAGACTATGCATATGATGCATGGCATCTCTTGTTTAGCTTTTGTTCTTGCCAATTTTAGTTAATAGAAGAAGATATGAATAAAGAATATGATGAAGCAGGTCTCTGTAAAGGGCATCGCACTGATATGTGTTATTTGTCAGGCGCTTCCATGGTATATGAGGATTTAGTTTGCCATTGCTCACATTAGGTGTTGTTGCAGCATCCTTCGGTTCTTTTCCTAATGAGGGTTCCTCTCTTTTTGCAGGTATTTGAGTTGAGCTCAGCACAAGGCCCAGAGGTGGGTCTTTATTTATTCAGAAAGGTGCCTCACTTCAGAATTCTCGTATGTGGAGGAGATGGTACTGTGGGATGGGTTCTTAATGTCATAGACAAGCAAAATTTTGTTTCTCCTCCCCCTGTTGCCATTCTACCTGCTGGAACTGGAAATGATCTGGCCAGAGTTTTATCGTGGGGTGGTGGGATGGGAGCACTGGAGAAACAGGGAGGCCTATTTACTTTTTTACATCAGATAGAGCATGCTGCTATGACCATTCTCGACCGGTGGAAGGTTACGATTGTGAATAATCAAGCCAAACAGCTCCTGCAGCCAAAGTTTATGAACAATTATCTTGGTACAAACAAGAGCAGCTCTCATAACTCCTGCAAGAGTTTTTAGATTGATGGCACGTAAAAGTTTGTTATGTGGTGCATTCCATTGCCTTTTTTTTTCCCCTCCCCTTTTTATCCCAATCGCTCCAGTGTTAATCTAGGCGGACTTAATTCTAGTACTCAGTTCATGAACTTAATGTCTCTTTTCGCTCTTGTTACGTGAAGCTAAGATAATATAAAGTTCAGCAAGACAAACAAGAGGAAAGCCATTCAGGAGAGGCTTCTTGGTCTTGACGCTTTTCGGCTGAGTTCCGGAAATATTTTTATCACTGAAATGCACTTGAAGAAGCTTAATCATGTGCAAACAAATATGACTGAATAAGATGTCTTTTAATGACTGCTTTTAGACATTACCCAGTAAAAAAGGATAGTTCCCTATCCTTTAAAGCTTCAAAACTCGAAATAGCTGCAGAAGTCATTCCAAAAGTAGAAGCTCACCAATGCTTTCAATCTTCTACTTGGAAGAATTTATGCCTTTCGAGCATAAGTGGCTGTCTTTCTGCCCTTTTAGCAAAGATCTTGCCAGTTGTCATTTGTTATTTATTTATGCACATGTAGCTTCATATTAGTTGCACGCCAATTTTATACATTTGCTCAGTCTGTTCGGGACTATACTTATTATAGAGCAGTATATTGCTGATAGTTATGGAGTTACGAGACCTAAATGTGTTATTTCAGGAATTGGGTGTGATGCAAAGGTTGCTCTGGACATTCATAATCTACGAGAGGAGAATCCAGATTTGTTCTACAGTCAGGTGATTTTGTTGAGTCTTTATTTGCAATGAACATATACAAGTTTTTTTAGGGCATTTGGGGAACTTTTCGTCAGGTATTGTCCTGACATTAATGAAACTGTTAGCAGAATTAGATGTGTGACAGTCAATTATTGTGGCTTAGGTTTGTAAATCTTTTCATCAGAATAGATATTATCTATGTTCAGTCTTTTCGTGGATCTTGGATACTGCATAACTATTGAGATTAACATGTTGGGAAGTTCATGAGAAAATTGTACCTAGTGGCCATTAATTTTAGTGAAGGTAGCACTAAAGGAGCTGCCCCCCCCCCCCCCCTAAAACCATTCACCTGATAGTCTTTTGATCCTCCATCATTTGCAGTTCATGAATAAAGTGCTTTATGCTCGAGAAGGTGCAAAAAGTATAATGGATAGAACCTTTGCTGATTTTCCTTGGCAAGTTCGTGTGGAAGTAGATGGTCTTGAGATAGAGGTCCCTGAGGTGAGCATGCTGATGATTTTGGGTATATTTTGTTGTGGAGCTGCAGCATCTAATTCTTAGATAAAAATCCATGACCCTGGCACTTCTTTCGTCTATTGCCAATTTTCTGGCTTCTTTCATTGCTGTCTGAAACTTGATGCAGAGTGTTGTGTGGCTGACCCATTTATCCATGCTGGTGCTACTGTTTTTGTTATTGTGGTCGTCTTCTTTGCCATTCTATGCTTTCTTTGGTGGCTCCTTATTTTTCGAAAGATTATAGGCTTTTGAATGATATTGGTCTTCTTTAGTACTTCTTTTTCTCATTATTGGCTGTTGTGAATGGATTAAATGTTTAATATCTGTCCACTATAATAGATTGGGAAAGGAGAAGAAAACTTCTATACCTTCTATTTCTCTTCCTTTTACTGTCATAAATTTATGGCCATGATGATGTATCTTCTTCTTGAGAGAAATTGCTTTTGACACTTTTTCTCATACAAATTATAGACTAATGGTTTCTTAGCCTGCTTAATGACTATAGGATGCTGAAGGTGTCCTTGTTGCAAACATTGGTAGCTACATGGGTGGTGTAGATCTATGGCAAAATGAGGACGACACCTACGATAATTTTGATCCACAATCAATGCATGATAAGATACTTGAAGTTGTTAGCATATCTGGGACATGGCATCTTGGGAAGCTTCAGGTAATTTGGACTTCACATTCTACTGGGGCTGAGGATTTGTGATGTGGTATTAGTCTACATCAGTGTAATTTTCTCAAATCTGTGACTGTCTAAAACACTCAGAGGTGACTGTTCTCCATTTCTTATCATGCTTGTTATTTGCATAGAGATCTTATTTAGTTGAGAGAATGGGTCAAATTACATGGTGTGACCATTCTCCATTTCTAATCACCCTTGTTCTTTCCATAGAAATCTCATTAAGTCATTTGAGAGAATGGGTCAAATTATGTGAATCTGCATGTTGCATCATTTCATGTGGTTGCCTAATGCACACGCTTATCTTGCATGCTGCTGATGAACGTTTTAATGTCAGAAAAACCAATAATAGGATCTCTCTTTAACAAAAAGAGTAGAACTCATGGTTTTAGCTGTTTACTAGAAATTCATCAAAAATATTGTTATCAAGCCATGATTTATATTATTTGGTACAATAGGTGGGGCTTTCTCGTGCTCGAAGGCTTGCTCAAGGGCAGTCTATTAAGATACAGCTCTTTGCTGCACTGCCTGTTCACATTGATGGGGAGCCCTGGTATCAGCAACCATGTACATTTTCCATATCACACCATAGCCAGGTTCTCTCTCTCTCTCTCTCTCTCTCTCTCTCTCTCTCTCTCTCTCTGCGCGCGCGTGCGCGCCTTTGTATGGTCCCCACAAGCTTTGGAATGTTCAGTGAATGCAAAAAAAATGTATAAAGATACAAAAGCCTTATGACAGCAGTGCGCATGTGGTAATCTGAAAACTGTTTTGTCCGTTTACAGGCAGTTCTAGTGTAGGTTCTTCTATCTTCTGTATCCTATAACTGTATCATGTGTAGAGATGGTTGATCACTAGCTGTCAAGTTTGTGGAAAACGCTGATTTTTCTGCTGGATATGTGCAGTGATATACAAATTCTTCTCCCTGAAAAATTTTATTCTTTTAATTGGGCATCCTGAAATTTATTGGAAGAAAGATATGCTCAGTTTCTTCAGTTGGATATCTACCATTCATGGATAAAAAGCCTTTCCCTGTTTTTTGGGGAATCTTTCATTGCAATTGAACTTGGTTGCCAATAGAGCATGCCAAGACAAACCTACGAGTTTGAAAAGTTCGGGACTGTTTAGGGGCTGTGCATCAACACAATATGGTGTCCTTATCTGTACCACTATGCCTGTTTCTTAATGCTTTCTGTCTGCTCCAGTCATTCAGCTAGTGGTCCGGTTGTGATATGTGGGGGGTAGGACTAGGATGTGGTTGGGATTAGAACCTATAAAATGTTGATTCTAGTATGACTTTCATGTTATGTATTTCTTTCCCTGTTGTTCTGATAATTCATCTTACTTGCTTAGGCATTCATGTTGAAGAAAGCAGTCGAGGAACCTCTGGGTCATGCTACTGCAATTATAACTGATGTGCTTGAGAATGCTGAAACAAACCATGTGATCAATGCATCGCAAAAACGGGCTCTTCTTCAAGAAATGGCACTCCGGCTATCCTAGAGACCTTCATTTGACAGCAATAAAAGACACGTATTTCGAGTTTGCAGCTTCCTTGAAATATATTTTCTAACTTTTGCACCCAGAGCTTTCTGCAAAGAACACTTGTATAGAATGCGTATTGTCACAAAGTTGATTAAAGAGCCTGTGGAATGTAGGCAAGAGAGGAGAAGGAAAAGAGGAGAAAAACGAGAGGAGATGAAGAGAGAGAGAGAAGCAAACATAAAGCCAAAAAGAACGGCTTTCAATTTCTATGTATTCTCATCCCTAGACCTATCGCAATATATATAAAACTTGTATAATGACCATAATGCCCCCAAGTAAGTAAAAAGAAATAAAACCTAGAAAACACTTAAGAAATATAACACTCCCCCTCAAGCTGGAGCATATAGGTCACCCATGCCCAGCTTGGTACAACCACTAACAAAGGCAGGACGAAACAACGCTTTAGTGAACATATCAGCAAATTGATCTTTAGAGGCAACATAAGGAGTAGCAACCAACTTTCGCTTCACAGCATCACGAACAAAGTGACAGTCTACTTTTATATGCTTAGTTCGCTCATGAAAAAACAGGATTCCCAGTAATATAAATAGCTGCTTGATTATCATACATCACATCAATAGGTTGATCGGTAGAACATCCAAGCTCCTGGAGAAGGGATTTCAACCACAATAATTCAGCTACAGTATGTGCCATGGCACGATATTCAGCCTCTGCACTAGATCTAGCAATGGTAGTCTGCTTTTTGCTTCTCCAAGTAATTAAATTACCACAAAAAAAAGTGCAATACCCAGTCGTAGACCGCCGATCACACGCTGATCCAGCCCAATCAGCATCAAAATAGCCAACCAGAGTAGAAGAACCATTCGGTTTATAAATCAGTCCTTTACCAGGAGAGCCTTTCAGGTATCGAAGAATGCGACAAACAGCATCCCAATGAGCTTTCTTGGGTGACTCCATAAATTGACTCACCACACCAACAGCAAAGGAAATGTCGGGACGCGTAACAGTAAGATAAATTAGTTTCCCAACTAAACGCCGATATTGATGTTTATCTTCAACGTCATCTCCATCATCAACTCCAAACTTCTGATTTGGATCCATAGGAGTATCTACTGGCTTGGATGCTAGTGTACCAGTCTCAGACAAAAGATCAAGAACATATTTTCGCTGAGATAAATTTATACCTTTCCTACTTCGTAAAACTTCAATACCGAGAAAATACCTAAGGATTCCCAAGTCTTTAATTTGAAATTGCTGTTGAAGAAAAGATTTGACCTCAGAAATACCAATCGCATCACTGCCAGAGATAATTATGTCATCCACATATACAACAAGAATGACCACCCTCGACTCCTTCTTGCGAACAAAAACAGAATGATCAGAATAACATTGGTGGAAACCACACTTGGAAATCACTGAACTGAATTTCTCAAACCATGCTCTTGGAGACTGTTTCAACCCATAAATGGCTTTATGCAGCCGACATACTTTACTATGATTCTCCCCCTGAGCAACATACCCAGGAGGTTGCTCCATATATACTTCCTCCGACAAATCACCATAAAGAAAAGCATTCTTTACATCCAGTTGATATAATGGCCAATCAAAATTCACAGCAAGAGATATAATAACACGAACAGAATTGAGACGTGCCACAGGGGAAAATGTCTCAAAATAATCAACTCCATATGTTTGAGTAAAACCTTTAGCAACAAGCCTAGCCTTAAGACGCTCAACTGAGCCATCTGGATTGTACTTAATAGTATACACCCACCGACACTTCACCACATCTTTCCCAACAGGAAGATCAACTAAAGACCATGTCTGGCGGGACACTAGTGCTTCCATTTCCACATCCATAGCTCTTTTCCACTCAAGGTGAGACAAGGCCTCAGTGGTAGAGGTAGGAATTTTATGAGCATGTAATGATAGAGCAAAGTCATGTAATTGGGTTGGAAGATGTGAGAGAGACACATAACGCTCAATAGGGTAAGCGAAAGAGGATTTTTGTTTACAAGAACGAGTACCTTTGCGAAGCGCAATCGGAAGATCGTCTGGACCAGGAGACAAGGAAGGAGATTGGATAGAGGGCATGGAAGAGCTGGAGACTGGTGGTGTTGTAGATTTCTTCCGCCGCTGATACACCTGCAAGGGAGGAGATACAGGAGGACTAACAGAGTCTAAGGGGATAAATTGCGGGATAGGGGGATCGACCACAATGTCAGTTGAAAACTCTTTACCCTCAGTAGAATAGTATGGTGTGCCCTCGAAGAAAGTAATATCAGCACTGACATATTGTGTACAAGTCATAGGATCATAACACCGATATCCCTTTTAAGTACGCGAATACCCAAGAAAAATACATTTGGTGGCACGAGGGGATAGTTTATCAGCACCTGGACGTAAGTTATGGACAAAACAGACACACCCAAAGACGCGAGGGGTAAGAGAGAATAACGGCTTGTCAGGGAACACAACACTGATCGGTGACTGATTATTGAGGACAGTGGAAGGCATACGATTTATTAGGTAACAAGCAGTAAGGATAGCATCACTCCAAAAAGATTTTGGGACCTGCATATGCAACAAGAGTGAACGAGCAACTTCTAGAAGATGACCGTTCTTTCTCTCGGCCACACCATTCTGCTGAGGGGTATAAGTACAACTTGTTTGATGTATAATGCCAAGATTAGAACAAAACGAAGAAATCGATTTCTGTGAGTATTCTAGAGCATTATCAGTTCGCAAAATTTTAAGGAATGCATTAAACTGATTAGTGACTTCACGATGAAATAATTGAAAAACAGATAAAAATTCAGAACGGTCATGGAGTATATAGAGCCATGTTAGACGAGAATAATCATCCACAAAAGTAACAAAGTACTTAAAATCATTTCTACTAGTAATACGAGTGGGTCCCCAAATATCCGAATGGACAAGTTCAAGTAAAGTAGATGCACGAGAATCACTACGACTAGGAAAAGAGCTACGATGATGTTTCCCAAGTTCACAAGCCTCACACTCAAGAGTAGAAACTGATTTATACTCAGGAATTATTTGTTGTAACTTAAATAGAGATAAATGTCCTAGACGAGAATGCCATAATAGGGGACTAGTAGAACTAGCAGCTAGAACATTGGCATCAGCAGTGGAGACACCATCCAGATAGTAGAGTCCATCACGTTCATGCCCTCCACCAATCGTCTTCTTTGTCTGAAGGTCCTGAAATATGCAAGAAGAGGGGTAAAATGTAACAGAACAATCAAGAGCTTTAGTTAGCTGACTAACAGACAACAAATTCAAAGGAAGTTGGGGAACATGTAAGACAGAGGACAGAGATAACGAAGGTGTAAGTGAAATAGTTCCTGATCCAATCACCTGAGTAGAGGAACCATTAGCTAAAATAACTTGAGACGAAGGACTAGAGTTTTGGTGGGAAGAGAGTAGTTCTTGCTTACCCGTCATGTGACTAGAAGCTCCCGAGTCAATGACCCAGGTGCTAGGAGATAAAGTAGAGAAAAATGCCATGTTACCTGTTCGTGCAAGAGTTGCAGTGGATGAGGAATTGGAAGCCTCTAGTTGCTGGACACGCTTGAGAAGTTGTGTAACTAAATCATCCTGAGCCGTAGACTCAGAAGAACTACCCCCAGTTGGGATAGATGGATGCGTGTCACCAAAAGACGCACTTCCAGCACTCCCTTCAGACACAGCAGCATTGGCAGTAACTAATCGTTGAGCCCACTCGGGCTTGCCATGCTTGGCCCAACAAGTGTCAAAAATATGACCAGATTTGCCACAATATGTGCATTGACGGCTATCTCGATCAAAACTTTGTCCACTACGTCCACCACCACGGCCACGGCCTCCCCCTGAACCACGGCCTCTATAAGAAAATCCACCACGACCACGACTACCACTACTAACCACAAGTGCTGAATTGTCTTTAGATGATGTAGAAGATGGAGGAACAATGCGCTGAATCCGACAAAAAGCTTCATTCATAGAAGGAACATTCTCTCCAGCAAGAAGCTGACTCTTCACGGGTTGCAAGTCAACATTCAACCCAGATAGAAATTTGGCCACTTGAAATTCAGCTCGTTGGGCCTTTAGTCTTTCAAGATCAGTAGTGATGGGTTGATAAAGATTGAGTTCTTCCCACATGCCTTTCAAGGCATTGTAATACTCTCCAAGAGATTTGTCCCCCTGTTTAAAATTAAAGATCTTCTCGTACAATTCATAAATTCTAGACATGTTTTTATCCTGTGAGTAGCTCTCCATAAGATCATCCCACACTCCCTTGGCAGTTGTGTGGAACATCACATTAGCAGCAATAGATGGCTCCATACTGTTTCATAACCACACTAAAAGTGTGTCATTCTCTCTCATCCAGTCCTTATACTCTTTAGCATCAGCATCAGGGGGGTCAGTTGTAAGATAATTGAGTTTCCCTTAGCATTAATATAGACTTTGACAGCTTGAGCCCATAACAAGTAATTAGAGGCTCCATTTAATTTAATAGTGGTAATCTGAACATTAATACTGTCTGGAGAAGACTTACTAGTACTCATGACGATAAACTCCAAATAAATATATATCAACCACAGATCAAGAGGATTGAAACTTCAGCGCAAAATATAAATCAGCACTTCGCTCGGTATAATCAATACCAACAATCATGTATTTTTTATGAAAATCATACAATACCAGTCAACCATGATCAACGAAATATTCTGACCCTTGAATCCACTGATTAGTAAGTGTTGTAATCCATAGCCGCAAAGAGAACCTGATGGATTTGATTTCTCCTAGTCTTATATGAAGTGAGACTAGAAAAGAAATAGATAAAAATTGCAGCTTTAGGTGGCTGCACACCAGAGAAGGAAAAGGGGTATTAGGGGACTCTCAAACCAGCGACACGATCAAGGAATCAGGTAGTTAGATCCGCTCTGATACCATGTCACAAAGTTGATTAAAGAGCCTGTGGAATGTAGGCAAGAGAGGAGAAGGAAAAGAGGAGAAAAACGAGAGGAGATGAAGAGAGAGAGAGAAGCAAACATAAAGCCAAAAAGAACGGCTTTCAATTTCTGTGTATTCTCATCCCTAGACCTATCGCAATATATATAAAACTTGTATAATGACCATAATGCCCCCAAGTAAGTAAAAAGAAATAAAACCTAGAAAACACTTAAGAAATATAACACGTATAATTACCGGGGATTTTTCTTGTTGAAGAGAAATGAGAGGTGCTACATATTTTGGTTCTGAATTTGTGTTTAGACAACTCTCTCTGTATCATTGAGTATTTTGGAATGGCATGGCTAAAGAAAGCCTTTCATTACAGAAGGGTTGAGAAAAGATAAAACTTTTACATTTCTGGACTCCTCTTGCTCATGGTAAAGTGCTGTCGTCTCTTTTTCAGAGGATGCTGGAGTCGGAGGTAAGACGGTGGTGATTAGCATTATGTATAGCTACGGTTTTGCAGTGATTAGCATTCTGTACAGCCTCGGTTTTGCTCTGTTCAATTAGGAAGATCAGGAGCAGTGCTGGTACTTTCAGTTCCATGCCTGTTGTTCAACCACCCTTGTCTAATCTTCTTCCACAGCCTTGTCACAAACCCTCTGCCGACATCTGCTCTCGGCCTGTGCTCAAGTCTGCCGGGACGGCCAGACTGTGAAGATGCAATTCTTCTGGGAGATTTCGTGCTCTCTTTACGCATGCTTTTCAAGCATTGGCGGAAGACCGGGGATGATTTCAGGTGATGCATGTAGGGCGGGGAGGATGCACGTGAACCTTGGACGGCCTTGTTGAGTTGGCGCGTCATGGCGCGAAGCTCGTACGAGTCGTAGAGGTTGCTCCCATTGCTGCCATCTCTGGGGCTTGCCCTCCAGATCAGATTCATTTTCTGGAAGTGCGGGTAACGAACCGGTGAAGTCACCGCCAGACGTTCTTTGGCCTTGGCCTCCATGAGTAAGGGAGGCGTCTTGCTTGCATTTTATGTGATGGAATGTGTCTTGGGAAGTGTCGTATTTGCTTGTGCGATTGATGTTAGACTGTATTGTTTTCGTCGTCGAATATGATCATCTGTGTCTTCTTGTAGTGAAATGGACAATCTGGTCATCTTGCCCAGGCTATTAGAGTAGATGGCGGTGAGTTCTTCGATAACTGTACCGTAGGCTTTCATTGTATTCTCCGGTTGTTTAGCGAAAATTATGACTCCGCTGAGAAACATGTTTTTCGAAAAGTCATTTTTTTTAAAAACT
This sequence comes from Psidium guajava, assembly GCA_016432845.1. Lineage (NCBI taxonomy): Eukaryota > Viridiplantae > Streptophyta > Magnoliopsida > Myrtales > Myrtaceae > Psidium > Psidium guajava. The sequence continues at coordinate 40,717,350 of CM028228.1, forward strand.
GATAATTTTTTTTTTAATATTTGGCTGCAATCTGAAAATAAATAGGGAAATATTTTTTATTGTTTGGTATGAAATTCTGATTTTGGAGGGAATTACAAAAATAAAAAAAATTTGAATTTTTTTTAGTTATTTTAATTTTCTTTTCATTTCTTTTTTTCTCTGTCGATCACTGGCAAACAGCCCACAAGTTAGGGACGAGCTTGCCCAAGGCCGGTGAGGTCGAGCCTCGGGCAAGATTGAGAGCAAGTTTGATCTCATTGGATTTGGTGAGGTCGAGATCAAAGCTTGCTAGCCTTGGACGAGCTTGACCTTGCCGAATCTGGCAAGGTGGAGCCTCACCGAGGCTAGCGAGATTCACGAGCCGCCGGTCATGAGCTGGAAAATTTTTTGAAAAAAAATAAAAATAATAATTAAAAAATCTGAAACTTTTTTAAAATAATTAAAAATAAAAGAAATGAGAAGGAGCATGGGGAGAAAAGAAAGAGGAAATCATTTTTTCAGGTGTCTTTTCGAATGGCGGAAAATGTTTTCTGTTTGTTTTGCAAAAAATAATTTTTAAGAATGCTTTGTTCGTTTAGGAAAAAAAATATTTCATCATTTTCCTACAATAGATAAACATAAAATAAATTAGTAAAAAAAATATTTTTCGCCAATGAAAAAAATAACTTCAAATGAGGAAAATTATTTCCTCTTTTTGAAAAGAGAAAATCATTTTTTCTCATCTTTCATTCTATTGAGAGCATGCAACAGAAGTTATATACTTTTATCTAGAAAGATTGCCAAGAAGAAGCCTAAGTATGAACCTGTCAATATATTTAATTGGACTCACCTTCATTCGAAAGAAATTATCAAAAGGAAGCTCAAGTCCAAACCTATTAATATATTCGATTAGACTCGTATTCACTCAAAAGTTGAAACTTTTCTAACACAACTTGTGTTCTCTAGAACAATCAACCAATGGCTCTGATACTATTTATTAAGAGCCTCTAGTAGAACTCACTAAGTCCTAATACGTCAATATATCCAGTTAGACTCGCCTTTACTTAAAAGTTTAAGATAATGAGTTATGGGTTAATTGAGATATACTTATTGTTCAACAACACGACAACTCTTTGATATGGAACTTTTTTAACATAACTTTATATGTGCATTCTAACACATTCCTACACAAACTTCACACTCATTTTCTTTATAATTATTTATTTTTATTTTTATTTTTATTTTTATTTTTATTACTTTTTCTTTTTCATTTTTTATAATTATTTCTTCCTCCGTCAGTTGCCGACAAGCTCGACCCTTGCCTTTCCTCACTAGATCTAGTGAGGTTCAATCTCGCTTGAGGTCGGCAAGGTGAGGCTATGGATGTATTTGACATTTTTTTTAAAGGGTCTTGTATGTTCATATATATCACCAACTAATAACCATTTTGCAATTCGCCACAAATTTTCCTTGCTTTTGAGCCTATGGATCTATAAATGCTTAATAATATTGAGAGGAAGGAAAAAAGTACAAAAAACAAGTCATAAATCTAATGTGTTGATACCAAATTAGTCATAAAATTTTTCATATTGATTATAATTCAGTCCATCTAATCAATTGATAGAAATCGCTGACATAGATGCCAATTGTCCAGCGTGGCACGACCAATGCTAATATGAATTTTTTAAATAATTTTTTAGACTTTTTTTTTCCTTTTCTTTTTGCCGGTTGCTAATGAAGGCTATTATTGCTTGGGCGACGGCGAGCGCTGGCAAGGTTAACCCTCACCAACCCTTGCCCGACATTGTCAAAAAGAAAAGAGAAAGGATAAAAAGAAAGGAAAAAAATAGAAAAGAAAAAATTACTAAAAAACGTCTATGCCAGTATTAGTCGTGCTATATAAGACAGTTGATGTCTACGTCAACAATTTTCGACTAAATTGGTTAGATAGATTGAATTAGTAGCAATATGAGAAGGTTATGGCTAAATTGGCCTAATTAAAAGACTTATAACTAAACTGTTACCGATACAATAGGCTTATAATTTTTTTCTTGTACTTTTCTCATTATACGAAGCACATTTTAGGGAAATCCTGCACTATCAGCATCAATATTCTGGATTTTTTTTTATCGTGTCTCAGAAAATCTTTAAATTATATCCACCGTTTTTGTCGTAAACATAAATATGTCTAAAAAAAAAACCTAGAAATATGTCTTTTAATCTGATTTCTCATAACTAAAGATGCTGGAGCCAAAATTGCTTCCAGTAAAAAACAGGCAGATACTTTCTGTCCATCTATTTTTCCCAAAATTAAACATTTGCACCCGCGCCCGCGCCCGCCCCTCTCCACTCTCCGCGCCAATCGAAGCACGTCGACCACTTGCCTCCAAAAAGGGCAAAAAAAAAAAAATCACAGTCGAATATTTCCTCCTACTCCCTACACTTTGTCCTATTTGCACATTGACCCTTCCATTTTGCCATATATAGGCTTTTTGTACATACGGGAACCCCAGGGTAAACACAAAGGCCCATCTTCTTCTCTCGCGAATCGAGTGGCATCCCTCCGTAATTACCAGCAAATACGCACCCTTTTTCCTCCCTTCGTTTTTCTATTCTCAGGCCCCATTATCTACAAAACAGGCGAACCCTAGCCTCTGCATTTCCGCCGTAAATAAAAAAATAAAAAAATAAAAAACCCCCCTTTGGTTTCGATCCCGATCATTTCTTCCTCGATTCGTCGTCGATATCTTCCATGAGGTTGTAATTGATCCCCCGTTTAATCTATCCCTCGTTTTCCCCTATCGATTCGTACCTGTTTTGGCGCGATCCGTGCCTGGGATTGGATTCTAGGGTTTCGTTCTTCGACCCCGTGGCGGAAGTCTCAGATCTGGGTGTCCCCTTGTACGATAATCTTCTTTGGGTTTTTGGATTTGGCTTCTGTAAACCTCTATAGGTTTTTCCGATTTGTGATATAAATTTTTTGGCTTGGGGGTATTTGGTTCTTCTTGCTTTTTGTTCCATACAAGTTGGTCTGATCGCTAGATCGGCCGAGTTTTGGGGTGTGATTGTCGGACGGCTGCGTCGATCCCTTGTTTCGACGGTGTGAATTCGGTGGTTTGGTGGGGGAATTTGAAGATCTAGGGTTAGGTCTCGGTGGGAGATTGGGGATTTCAGCTTCAGGTCCAATCGGATTGGGGGAAAGCTTCAGTGCCCGTCTGATTTTGGGGATTCGGTCGCTATTTCGCGATCTGTGTTCTTACCTGAACAGAACATATTTCGAGGTAAAAAGAGCTGCTATTTTAGCGTGGAAAGCATATCTCGTAGATAATTCGTTAATTCTGTCCACGTATGGATTGCACTCTGTTACGATTTTTAATGGGCGGAGAAATTGTTCTTCTCCTTATGTCTAAAATTAATTTTAAAGTATCTTCATTTGCCTTAAACATTAGTATTTTCTGTTGCCCTGGATTTGCCGAGTTACTGTGAATGGAGTCTGTTTTAAGTTGATGTTAATGAATCATTAAGGTCAGCTACGGGTTAGGAAGCTAAATGCAACTAGAGTTTGGAGAAAAAATATATGATTCTTGGATTAGCACTTGTCTTCCATGTGCATTGCACACATGGCAGTTAAAATTCTTATACGGTACTGCTTATCGGACAATATCAGGGATGTAGGGGATTGCTTGTATGAGTAGATGAGCATATGCTGATTTTGAAAAGTTAGCAAATGGCTTTATTCTTGGCCATGATACATCTTGCCTTTTCTGTTTTTTTATATGTTTCAAATACCTGTTTGGTCCTGTTATTTTGAATTTGTTGACACTGTACGTGCATTAGAAGCTTCCAATGCAATCTTTGGCTTGACTAAAAGCCAAAAAGAATACTTTGCTACGGATGTTGTATATTGTATGAGGTTATGGCCTTTGCTAGGATACACATTCGACTTTTTGAAAGTTTTGCGGGCTAATGACGGCTACATTGTTGAGTTCCGCAATCAATCATATTGCCAAAGTGGTGTCTAAAGACAAAGTAGCATTGCTCCATGTCTTGTGGCTGGTGTTAAGCTTAACCAAGTATTGGTAATTTCCATGAGGGACATGAAATTTTTTTTGTGGTATTATACTATTGTTTTCTTGAAGGTGCTCTAAAGTCATTGAAACTGAGGCCTTTAATGGATAATGATTTCTGATTTTTTTTTAAAATTTTGACTGCAGTTAAAACATGGTACATAAACGGCCTTTTGATGGTGAGGGACAGCATGACGTAGCTTCAAAGCTCCCAAGACAAGAACACTGTGATCAGCTAGCTTTGTTTTCTGAGTTTGGTTCCTTTGGAGACACTGCTAAAGTACCTGATGGATCAGGTTAGAGAGGATATTCTCTTTTACTTTATGTTAGCATTTGGTCAAGTATATGTAGATATAGCTATTCCGAGAGAAGTCAATCACAAATGAGCAGACAACTTGTGGTGCATTTCTATGAGGTCTTAGAAGCATAGTTATGACGTATTTCAATGTGAATGAACCATTTAGAACTACAAAAGCATTATACATTGAGCTTTTGAAACCCCATGCAGCCTTGCTACTCATTTTCCTCGATTCACTTTTGTTGTGGAATGACCGAAACCAATTAGAAAGTGAATTAACAATTTCCATTTCCTTTATCCTCACCCTGTTTTCAATCTACGATTGATTGGTGAAGGTGAGGCAGGGTTCACTGTAGTAAGAAAAGTTGAGCAGGAGCTTGGTGGGGAGAAAAGGACAAAACCATCTTTAAGCAATGAGGAGGAAGTGGATTGTACTTTTCCTAGATGCTATTCCATCTCTTCGTGGGGCACCAGCAGTACCAGTGAAGAAGATACCTGGTCAGACGTGCCCTTCCAAGGATCTTTTTTTCCAGAATATTTTTATCCTCAGCGTCCAGTGAGAACTTTGCCGCGATATGAGGACATGTATTCTTTACTTTTAGCAAACCCCCCACAAAAACCAGTTCCCATTGGACCGGATCATCAAGCTGATATTCCAGCATTGAGGGAGCAGGCTTTTGAAAATGTTCCAAATTCAGCATTAATTGAAGCAAATCCTAATTCTGATGGACAACAACTTAAGCAAGTGCCCAGAGACGAAGACGAAGGCCATCTAGGTGGGATCTGTGTCATGCCGATGCCCAGTTGTGAACAATTTGGTAACAGTGCTGACAAAATTGGGAATGGTAGAACCAGCTGCTGTTGTGGGGATAGGGGTTCCTTTAGATGTGTCCGAAAGCATGTTGTGGAAGCAAGAGATAAACTTAAGAAAGTCCTTGGGCCTGAGACTTTTGCAGAGATGGGTTTCTTTGACATGGGAGAGCGTGTTGCTGAGAAATGGACTGATGAAGAAGAGAAGATATTTCATGAGATCGTTTTTTCTAATCCAGCTTCAATTGGCAAGAATTTCTGGAATAATCTTTCTGCTGCATTCCCTTCACGTATGAAAGGAGAAATAGTGAGCTATTACTTTAATGTATTCATGCTGCGGAAGAGGGCTGAGCAAAACAGGTGTGATCCAATGAATATAGACAGTGATAATGATGAATGGCAGGCGAATGAAGAGGAGGATGATTCTGTTGTTGAATCCCCTGTACCTGGGGTTGATCCTTCTGAAAGCATTCACAGATATCATGTCAGTGAATATGATGATGATGATGTTGCAGATGAACCTTGTGACGATGACGGAAATGCGAGTTTCAAAAGTCACAAGGTGATGGCTGATGTATCAGAGGGATGGCCTGGAAAGAATAATTATGAAGAAAATGACACATTTCAGTTGGAGGAGAAATCTTGGGATGACAGGGTAGATCAAGGTGCACAGGATGATTCGTGTACGTCTTCTGATACAGTAGCTGTCTTGCAGGGGACCCATGGGAAGGACTACGAAGGTTGCCAGAATGTTTGCTTTGACAGGTTGAATGGTGACAGAAGCCACGATAATGAGTCAGATCTTTGTAATGGCAAAATGTGGAGTGCTGGGTGTATGGCTTGTCCAAAAAGGGAAGTTGACTTCTTGCCCACGTTCAGCATGATTGAAGAGGTTTTTGGACACGGATCTTCAAACTGCAAGCTGGATAGGAAGGATCTTGGCTAGTGGTAATGGTCGTTCCTCCGAAGATGTAGTTGTGTGAAAATAGAGACCTGTCAAGTTGGGCAAAATTTGCCTGGAAGACTTCCAAATGGGAAGTGAGATGCTCTATTTAAAAAAGAGTCTGATAAAAGAGATGGCTTCTATTTTTCCTTTGTAAATATGGTTCGAGTGGAAGATGGAAGTCTCGCCCTTCCTGTATAACTTCATTATCGTTTTAGGATGTTATTTTCCAGTGTTGAGGCAGCCTCAACAGTTCGTACTCTTGTTAGTTTTCAGATCTCCCTTGTACACCTTTTCGAGGGAATAAGATTGTTTGTTCTGAGTTCTCCTTGGGGAGGGAATTAGTAAAGAAAGAGTGAAGGTGCAAGTGTCCCGATGTGCTCTACAATGGAACTTTCCGTTGCTTCTCGGTAGAAAAATGCTGTAAAAGTTTCCCTTTTCTCCTCATAAATTTTATTGGTCATGTGAAGTGAGAAAGACATTGCATCTACTCGGGCAGCTTTTCAGACACGATCTTTGTGTAACCAAAATTTTAAGTTCCCGTTTGAATGTTGGAGTGTGTGTGTGTGTATTCTGTAATTGGATGCCCTGGTCTTTTAGGGGCACATTATTATTGCCTTTCGGGATAGTTTCCTCCCCGTTGTCAACTTCCTGACCTCGAAATGATCAAGAAGCTGAAACCTCTGAGAGATCAGAACAGGTAATAGATTGTGATGTGCTTTGTCAACTAGTCACCTTTGGTAAGTTCACTTGTCTCGTGGCCCTGTTGCTAGTGTGATTAGGATTTGTTTTTTGTCACAGCTTAAACTAGCCTTGCTCTTCAGATTGAAAGGAGCAAGGAAAATACCTTCTACTTGTGAACATCAGCCAAATTCTACGGAATCCATAAAGCAGGAAAGTTAGTGATACTTTGGTTTATCCATCGATGTCCTTATTTAGTGATACTTTGGTTTATCTATCGATGTCGTAGTGCTGAAAGTATTTGTTGGTCCTCGGATCTGGATGATCACACGCTGGATAGGTCTTGCATTTTCTGCCTCATCTCGTGCCTGGTGGTTTAGCCGGGTGGGAGTTTGGCTACTAACTGTAGGGGTTCGGAGTTCAGTCCAAAACAATGGGAAAAGAAATGCAAAAGAAGACAACACAGTAGAAAGACAACCGGATTCTTATGCTGCCGTCCCTCAGCTCACTGGTAAGAGGTACATGGAATTCCTGTGTTGCTTTTTGTGTTTTTGGTCTGGTGGCTTGAAAAGCTACCATGCAAAGTATCTGCGCTTAGAGAACCAAAAGGAAAGAATAAAGGGAAGATTGACACTAGCAGCAAGTACTCTCTCTCTCTCTCTCTCTCTCTCTCTCTCTCTGACTTTAATTTAGTCTTCCTTTTTCGAATCCAATCGAATCTCTCTTGAGTACAGTCCAAGAGTTGCTAGCAAGAACTATTGCTGACATATGCAGCATCATTATTATCCACATGCCCACTTCTACACTACTTCTCTGTTCCTCCCAAGTTCATAAAGCAAGTTGGACATGCATGTGAGTTCCAGCAATCAATACCCATCTGCTAAATTTTGTTTTTTCATGCCAACTGAGAAGTGAAACAATCAAAAACCTCATCCAAATTGTATCTTTAAAATTCGTACCAAGTAGACATTGTATATGTTGGGAGATACTTGAATGAAAAAACTAGAAGTTGACAGGGCATCAGAGTTGCATAATTAAAGTGAAGACATATTGCAGTTAGCTTAGCTCATTTTCAATGATGATATAGCTGAGGGGTCTACTGCGATATCCTTTCATTATGATAAAGTTAAAACTGGTCATTGACCCTTTAACTTGCTGCTGAAAGAAGTTGAGTAAGAATATCCCAATTGTCAAAACCTGTAGGCTGTAATTATAATTGCACCTTTAACATGCTTACGGTTGATGCAAAAGTGCCCATCATTCTGCATTTGTTTATTTGTCGCTCGCAGCATGTTGGCTTCATTGTCACTGAGAAATTAAGAAAGAAAATGAAGCCAAAAGTCAAGGCATCCTGTATCCCAGCCTCAGTTTCACTTCACAAGTTATGACTGAACACAAGGGTGTGGTCCAAGAACTTCTGGGAAGTGTCTGGTACTTAAAAGATCACTTTTTTGGAGCACCAACTCTTGAACCCCAAGTGAAGTTTCTTCAAGCAATGAGTAGTGTTACGTATCAGGACACCATACCAATGTGTAGTTGCACATATGTGCAACAATCTATTAGTGTTCTTCCATAGTGCTTATAAAATATGATTATCTATCTGCCCGGTTTCGTAATATAGAATCGCACGTAGGTACTATATCACACTAAAGAAAGGGAAGATGGCGAATGCTGGTATCTATGACAGCATTTGACAAGATCCAACCCATATTGCAGGCTAGGAATTGCACATTGAAATCCTTACCTTCTTCGCTAGTATTGGTGGAGGTATCAAGAATGATGAGCTTAAATCTCGAATTTATTATCATGTAAGGTGGCAAAAGGGGTAGTAGTTGGGCAACTCCTCTGAACCTCACCCACCAGATCTTTAGCAAGTTTCTTGCGAATTGCCATAGCTTTCAAGCATTTTCTGCATAAACCCACATATGATATTTAGCTTGGTTCTTGAACTGCATGATTCTTTTCCTTAGCCATGACATAAACAAACAAAAGGGGATAGTTAAGGAGATGCTATCCTAGTCGACGGCAGCTAAACAGTGTACTAAGCGCCGGCTAGCCAAAAAGGGCCACAAGAAAGCTGGATCCATTGCGCCAGAAGTATGTGATTATCATCTTCTAATGAGACAATTGTGCCGAGGTTTATCCAACAAAAGAAGGCTTGGCCTAGCCGGCACGGCCGTCGATTGTGAGTTTTCTAGATAGTCTCGTTGATTAAAAGAAAGCGACGAAGAAAAACTCCACTACAGCATCCGAAAAGCTTGGCTTCTCGCTGCTTGGATCTTTACTATATATGGAGCAGCATAAGATTTGGTTAAGAAGATGCTTAGCAAGTGAATAAGTACTTTGTTTATTACTTGTTCAAACTCTCTTCAACAACGCTTTTGTCTATATAAGCTTGTACTGTACCCGTTGTTGTGTAGCCTAGTCTTTTCCTGCGCTCCAAAAAATCAAATTCCACTCACAATTTACATCTGAAGTAAAAGCATCCAACTTTCTCAGAGCTCACAATCAACAATTCAGTGGCCGATCCCGCTTAGAAGCATAATTCCTTCCAAATATTTCCCTTAAAAAATTTGCTTCTGTTCACGTTAAAAGTACAGATAATGCACTTTAATATTTTCTATTATTCAATTACTGAATAGAAGCAGAGTCGCCAGGACTACATCCAACCATCCCTGAAAAACACTAGTTAATATCACGAAAAATTTCAAACTAGCACATCCACGACAAATTTGCCTCAAATTAATTTTTTGACCACCAAAAATCTCAAACAGGTACACCTACAATAAATTTACCATCTGTTAAATTTTTGTTAAATTTTTACCATCAAATTGCTGAGTTGGATGACGCGTGGTGGTTGACGGGCATACCATTTCGGGAGGGGGGGTTTTACCTTCAGCTCGTCATGGGTGTGCTAACTTGTGGTCTTTCGTGATACTAAGTTAATTTAATAAAAATTAACGATGAATAAAGGTATTGCGGGTGTATCAATTTGAAATTTTTAGTAGTGAAAAAATTAGTTCGAGGTGAATTTGTTACAGATATACTAGTTTGAGATTTTTTGTGGTAAAAAAAATTAGTTTTGAATAAATTGATTATAGATATATCAAATTGAAATTTTTCGTGGTATTAATCCTAAAAAGATTATACCGACAAGCTCTTGGGAGAACTCATCAACATCCTATATTTCTTTGCTAAGTTGGCCAATTGGTCTAAAGACAATAAGTAGGAAATGGAGACAGAATATGATCATAACAAGAAAAACGGCCGGAGAGAGAGAGAGAGAGTGGGAAGCCTCTTTTTTTTAACTGGTGTGAGGTGTTGTGTGTGGCAAGACAAAGGAAAGAATAGTCAGGGACAGTTATAGCTTTTGTAGCAGCTTGGATGTCTACCTGGACCAATCTCGGCCGTCGGATCCAAGCTGGCTCAGGATTCTCAGTTGGGTACACGTGTCCCCATCTCCCCCTTTTCCTCGTCTTTATCTTTGCTTCCATGCATGGATTTCTCCTCCCCCGATCTTAAAATAGTCAGTGCTCTCACTTTAGTTAGAGAGAGAGAGAGAGAGAGAGAGAGAGAGAGAGAGAGATAGACCACACTCACACACTAAACCAACACTCTCTTCTCTTCCATACATCTGCATTGGCTTGTTCGCCATCATCAGCAAGCAAAGTGCCGAGGCCCATTCGTTGGCTCAAATGCTTCACTTTTCTTGATTTTTCAACCGACCCAAGAAGCAGCTTCTTGGCAAAAAAAGCTGGGTCCTTCATGTTATCAACAGGGTCTTAGATACTACGGTGATCAGATCCTCTTCTTGCTGAGGTGGGTTCTGCGTTTGCAGTTCAGAGGGCGTTTTCTTGATCCGATTTTGTCTCCTTTCTCGAGTTCTTGGTCTGGGTTTTCTGCTTTTCTTGGCGGATTGCTCTGTTTTTCTGGTTCTCGCTCTTGAGCAATTGCATCAGGAAGACCGTCAGAAAAGAATTCTATAGTCAGATTTGAGGTTGGTTTGGTTCTTGTTGTACTTTGTTTCATTTGGGTTGTGAGAGGAAGGAAAAAAATGGAAGAATATCAGCAACTCAAGCATGTGTGTAAGATATGCAGCAAGAGCTTCCTATGTGGCAGATCCTTGGGTGGCCACATGAGGTCTCATCTGATCGACAATGAATCAGCTGAGACAGACGAGAATCTCAGTCTCAATACAAGCAAGCTCTTGGCGGTAAATACCGGTTATGAGCTCAGGGAAAATCCGAAGAAGACGTTGAAAGGAGCAGACTTTAGTGAGGAGACCTCTGTTCCGGATTCGGCGCATGAGAGGTTCTGCAGAGAATGTGGCAAAGGGTTCCAATCCTGGAAGGCCTTGTTCGGCCACATGAAATGCCACTCAGAGAAAGAAAAAGTTTGCAGTAGCTTGAGAGGCCGAAACGGTCATGACCAGGAGCAGCTTCCAAGAGACGAGCAATCCAAAAGCGAAGAAGCGACGATCCTCCATCGGAGGAGGAGATCAGAAAGAGGAAAAAGGCACACGGGGAGAGCAGGCGCAACTATTTCTTCTTCTTTGTCGTTTGCAACTGCTGCTTCTTCTGCTTCTGAGATTGATCAGCAAGAGCAAGAGGAAGTGGCCATGTGCTTGATTATGCTCTCTAGGGATGTGAGAATCAGTAGTTCTCTGTGGGGATGCAAAAAGGAAGCGAAGATGAAGATGAAGGATCTCGAGGAAGAGAATAATTTGGGAACAGGAACTTCAGGATTTGATGATTTCCAAGTTAATAGTAGAATTGCCGATTTTTGTGGTCTGGCGAATTCAGGGCATTGGGACAAGATAGATATGTTGGCTGACAGCAAGCAGCTCAAGAAAGAAGTCCAATTCCCATTGGAGTTTCCAAATACCATTTCAGGGAAGAATCAGATCGAGGAAGTTGTGGTCGATCATGCTGGACTTCGGTTAGGCAGGACCGATTCAAGCAAGAGGAAGTTGACCAGTTCATATGATCCAGAATTGAAAGTGAATCTCCTGAAAAAATGGGATTGTGATATTTCGGACTCCGAATTTTTGCAGCGTCCTGTCAGGAGAAGCAGATTCCAGTGTAGTTCTTGCGACAAGACATTTCACTCTTACCAAGCTCTAGGTGGTCACAGAGCTAGTCACAAGAAAGCAATGCCTTCCCTCGCGTCAGAGATCGAGAGCAATGACAATAGTATGGAAACCGTGATCTCGCCTGATCCAACAGTGGATCTAAAGCCCTTGAAGTTGCGTAAAACCGAGAGCACTTCCAATCTCAGCAAGGTAGTTGTGTTCAGAAATTACTTGAAGATCAAGAGTAAGGAGCATGAGTGCCCAATTTGCTTTAAGGTCTTTCCATCAGGGCAAGCATTGGGTGGTCACAAGAGATCTCACTTGCCACGTGAACCCGAGACAAGAAAGGAAGAACCCATCTCCGGTCCTCGCAATCCAATCCCAAAGATTCGGGAATTCTTGGATCTTAATCTTTCTGCTCCTCTTGATGAAGAGGAGAGAGGACATGTTGAATTCACTCCATGGTGGTTAGAGAGAAACTGCAATCCTGAGGCCCTGATTGGTCTTGTCACTAACTGAGCTCTCACTCACACTGGTCTGGTATGGTGTTGAAGATCCAAGACTTCTTCTTTGTTTTTCTTTTTAAACTTTCCTTTCTATTCAGAGCTGAAGATCCAAGAAGTCACAGATTCTCTGGACATTATTTCATTGATTTTTTCCTTTTCCTTCTCCTTACAGTTTCATGTTGTCCCTTCAGATATTGATACTGATTCACTAGCCCTCAAACTAGGCCACCCTCAAAGATGTTGATACTTTTAAGTTTCTGTCAACGTCTAAGAAGTTTCTCTGAACTCTCCTCCACTAACGTTGCAGAGCTTGTGAATTGAGAGCTAGTAAAGCAGTGACGCGTCGCTACTGCAATGTCCAAGTGAATTCTTTAATCGTTTTGCTGCAGTTAGACTAAGATTAAGTGAGTGTTCATTACCAGCAAAGGCAATTATTGATCGCTCAAAGCGATGGTATTCTTCCTTGGCATCAAAGAGACATGAATGAGGTGTTGAAATTGTTGAGGTTGAGTCATGAAAGAGGTTGCAAAAAGCCAAGATTGTAACTGGGGAAAGAGGACTAGGACCATGTCAGGTGAGCTCAAGGTGGTTGCTCTGTCACCTACCATCAAAACATGACAGCCCATCTCACTTCTTCTCCATCTTATTATTAGAGTTTAAAATATGTACAGGCCACAAAGGCTTATCTTAGAGAATGCTTGCACTTGGACTTAGTTTATTGATTAATGAGAGCAGTGCTAATTAATTCGTCAAAAAATCACCGGGCAATGGTGTTGCTTTCGCTCCAATTCGATCAAGGCACGCTTCAAGCAAATGTGTGAATTGGTACTTGAGAAAACTTGCACCATAAATTGTGTAATTTCATATTAGGGTGGTCGTTTTCAAGGTGGCGGTTCCCACAGTATAATTGGGACCGCCCACTAAGGACCGGTTCTCATTTTGGGAATCGGAAACCATCTGCTAATTTCATGGAAACACTCGAAAATCGGATTGCCAGTCCAGTCCAGTTCCCAGATGGGTCTATGGAATTGGTTTACAATTACTACAATTGCGGATCTCCTCTCTATTTGCTAAGAGAGAAAAAAAAAAACTACTTTTGCTTTTTTTTTAATTGGTTGAAAAACTCTTGCTTGTTATGTTATGGTTAGAAGCGAATTTTCATTTCACTTAAAAGAGAGGTACATATATTTAAGATAAAGATGAAAATCAAACAAAGCAAGTAAATCTGAAATATAAATCAATTCGATATAGCATGGAAAGATTCGCTCATTCCACCACAAAAACGGGTTTATCATAGTATCAAAACTCAATTGACGGCTGATCACTAAATCTATCATCAATGATGAGCACACGTCGAGATATCCTTCTCCACTCACGATTTTGCCAAAAGGCAATGCGCATCTAGATTCTGCGTCTCCAGTACTATCCTTGAAAAAAAATAATAACAATATTAACAGGTTGAAAGAATACAAAAAAAAAAATACCTCGTAAATTTCAGATCTATTTATAAATCTAAACGGAAGAGCAATCAAATCTAAATATAACTTAGATCGAAGGAAAAAATTTACAAAAGAGATACTGACTGATCACAAAATTACTTTTAGATAAGCCGATTGCTAAAGCAGTAGAGGAACCATGCTCGACTATATGGAGCAAGCACCCGAGTTGAAACGAGTAAGCAGATTCAGAATAGTTGATTCTTCCGAGACACTCGCATTTCAGACTTCTGAGCTCACTGGACAAAACTTTTCATGTGAAAGAAGTCGGCAGGATCGTATGTGAAATCTAACGAAAAAGGAAGAAGTTGAGGATAGCAAGAGATAGGAAGCCACAAAGGGAAAGAAAGGGATTGGGGGTGCTGCGGGTGAGGGAGAGCTCTCTCTCTCTCTCAGAAGGTTGCTCCAAGAGGAACTTGGCGAACGTTGAGATGGGGAAAAACCAAGGGGAGCGTTTAAAAAAAAAAAAAACGGGGGACTGCTTGATATGTTCTAGTTAATGTTGTCAGTGCAGGCCCTTACATCCTCTTTATGTCGAATTAATAAAATCCTTTGGAACCCAAAAGCTCAATTGGGTTGAGATCTCATTTTGTCCCTCATCTCACATACTGGAGTAGGAGGGAGGGGAAGACTGAAAACTTTAAACCTCCGTTGCATTATTTCCATGCGAAGCCTGATTAGGGTTTCTATCTTTTTGAAAAACAAACAACCTGGAGTAAAAGGCGTGACATGAATTTAATATGTACACACACGTGTGTGTCGATCCCGGGTGGTTCCGCATCGTCCTTTTCTAGGTTGGTTCGGTTCGGTTTGGTTCGGGACGGTCCGGCATGTCCCGATTCTTTTACACACTCCTATTTCATACTAGGAAAGGTCTGTACCAAAAGTTGTGTGAATTCGTACTTGGGAAAATTTGAATGATCGAAGCATGGAAAATGGGCAATGATATTGCTTTTCACTCCAATTTGATCAAGCCACACATCTAGCAATGTCATCCTTTCAACACACGAGGTTGACCATTATGCAATGATAATTGATGTCAATGCTGAAGTACGATACCAAACAAGCCGGAAAAAAACGATAAAGCAACAAATAATTCTTCTGTTCATCCGCCCAATATCATTTCAATGAGCACCCACTAATCTTTGGAGGTTAAGGAAGCACCGTTCTAAACTAGAATAATTGGCTAAATATTGTTTGGGAGGAGCGCGCTTGGATAACAAAGTTGGGCCGAGTTTGGGCCAGAACGTCCGAACTCTGGGCCCGTCAATTACCAGCCGGCCCAAGTGGAAGTATTGGTGTCCGCCCGTTACTTCGGCCCGACCCGAGCCCAAGTTCCCGCCAGCTTCAAAAACTTCGCCAATTCGAAGAAAACGCAGAGGAGGCCGAGCTGGCGACCAAAACATAGTAAAGGCGAAAGCTGTCGCACCATCAGGCAAGCCTGTCTGAAATCGCACGTCTTGATCGGTTTGGACGAACGCTTTTCGATTTCAAAGCGAAAGCGCGCGCTCTCTCTCCGAAAATTTCATCATTTTTGTCGAATCCCTCCTTAATCAAGCCTTCGATCGACGGGGTCCGATCGACATTCCATTCTGAGGAAACCCTTTAAAGGTCTCTCCGTCTGTCTCCCTCTCTGTGTGAGAATTCGTGGGAAATGAATTATGCGTTGAATGTTTATTGTATCCGCCGGGTTTAGGGATTGAACAAATTGTTACAGGCGTCGACAACGATTTGAGTGGCGGATTTCTTTTCGGGATTCGGGGAATTTCGTTTGGAAAGATCTTACCGGCTTCTGGTGTTTGTCTGTTCTTGCAGTGGGGGTTGTATCCTGACGAGTGTATCATCTTTGGTTAGTTTTAGTAGGCAAAATGCATTCAGCTCCACACAGGCATCAGTCGGTTAATCGTAGTGCTGCATAAGATGGTATTTTTTCTACTCATTCTGTGGAAGTTGGAGACTAATTGGCATACTTTGAGGGGACTGCTTATAATGATGCTATATTTTCCTTCAATCACTTCTCTGATTGGTGAGTTACATGTCCTGGCCGTCATCCATGTACAAAGTTAATAAAACATAAATGTGTGTGATGTCCATGGCTGTAACCCACAAGTCAGGAGGGTGGATGGAGGGAAACATGACGTCTTTTTCAAATTCACCAAAGTCAAAATAGAGATATGGAGAGGTTTTTTTCTTTCGATGTATATATGCTTTCTTCACATGAGGTTATATGTCTGGAGCGCTGTTAAATTTTGCTGTGTAATAAGGAAGTACATAAAAGTGCAGGTTGGAAATATTGTGGTGAATTTAGAATCTGTGCCCGACACATGCTTGCTTCAATGTGCTTATGCTGTACCTGCTTCACCCAGTTACCTTAAACCTGCAATTGCTTCATCCAAACTTCTTAAACTTCCCCAAATGCCATGGCAGCAGCGGCACTCCCATAACATTCGGTGGGAGGTTTTTAGGGGAAAGAAACTTCTTTATTGATTTATCAATGTGGAGCTCGACAACTGAAAGCATCACATAGAACATTATCAACTCTCAGCATTCAGCAATTCTCTTTCTGCTCTGCAACATCCAATAAATTCTATCAAATAGTTCTTTTATGAGATCAAAGTTTGAAAATGACTTGAATCAATTCACTAAATTTTCCTTGCAGGTCCTTATTGGCACTTCAGACATAAATGTCACGTGGAACCATGACGGAGAATGATAATTCTTTAGATGTTGAGGAACTCCTAGAAATCGGCACAAGATGTAGAGAGGTTATTGCTGTCCCTTTGGACTTTCAAATGCTCTTTTTTAGCTTCTATGAAAACGTGCTTTTATTTAAGAAAAATTTAAATTGAGATTAACTGCATGCATTTTTAGGCTGTATGGGGTTATTCTATGAAGTGCTTTTTAAGCATAAGCAGCAAAAAATTATTTCACACAAACTCTTATTTGGCTAAATGCTTGGGAGAGTTGAACTTAAGTTGAAATTATAGTTTTCTAGTAATCAGATAATCAATGGAGTTGATTAGTTTGTTGACTACTGAAGTGATTGTCAATCTCCATGCAGCTTGGAAAAGAAAGGGATATGTTGAGAGAATCACAATCCCAAAGCTTTGAACTAATCGAGGTAGTAGATGACACTTGTTTTACCTGTTAAGCGATATGATTCTTCTTGGTTAAGTCAAATGTTAAGATTGTTATACAATTTAAGGTTGTTGTTCTTGTAGAAACTAGAACATCATGTAAATTTGTTGTCTGGTGCTCGTGCAAAAGATGAGAAGTGCATCCAACAGCTGGAAAAGGAGTTGATGAACTGCTCTCAAGAGATTGGTATTGATCCTTACCGGTCTTTCTAATTGTCATTACTCTATATGTTGGCACAGTAATGCTATTGGTCGGTAGTGTTGATTTCTCTTTGAAAGTCCCATTTTGTCCTTTGTTTGTAGCCAGTTACCATATGATGCTTTTCACGCATGTGCAGTCTAGAGTTGGGCAGAAGTTAACATCTTCACATGCCTTGTCCTAGCTGTTTTGTGGTGTAGAAATTATCAGTTCCTTGAGGTTTGCTGCTTTTCTTAATGGATGTGATGTCAATGGTTTCTTAGACCCTTCTATGGTAGGGTTGTTTTGCTGTGAGGTTTTATTTAATGAAAGCAGCCTGGCGATTCTGTCATGCCTCTGCATGCATATGATTTTGCATCAGTTGCCAATGCTATGTGGAAATCGTAAAGAAACTCTCTTCTGTTGGTTGATGTGTTCTGGGATAGAGATGTGTTGTCACATTATGGCAGCTTAAATTGAATGCAAGTGAAAATCATCACAATAATCTATTTTGCATGCTAGTTGATTGTGCAAGTCTTTCAAAGAATAAGTCTGGTTCCATTGCTTGCAAGTTCTTTGTTCCGGGTCCATTCAAGTTGCAGTTAGATTATATACATCCAGTGAAAGTTCATTTGATCCCCTCAGTATCATGCAACGTGACTGATTTATGTGACCAGTGAACTGTGATCATGACTTGATAATTTTTGTCTCAATGTTAGATATTAATTGTTTTATCTCTTTCATGAGGTTTGATGAATGAATTATATGAGTTGACATAATCACCAGACTATCTGCAGGATCAGATAGGTATGAGGACTGCTGAGGTCAACTTTCTTGAGGAGCAGGTGCACATGCTTGAGTTGAAATTAGAGTATATGGAAACCTTAGAAGAGAAGGTTAGCATATTGAGTGAAGAACTGAGGAGATCTGATTCAGTGCGGGAGTTCTTGATACAGGAACTAGAGACAAAGGAATTGGAACTTAATAGATCCACTTTATGCATTGAGAAACTAGAGGAGTCTATTTCTTCTGCAGGATTGGAGTCACAGTGTGAGATAGAGAGTATGAAGCTTGATTTAATGGCATTGGAGGAGAACTTTTTTGAAGCTAAGAAAGGTCAGGATGAAGCGATACAAGAAAAGGAAAGGATAAGCAGGTTGATGGATGAGCTTGAGGTTCAATTCAAGGACGCAAAGGGAGTCGTGGACTGTTTAGAGAAGGCAAATAAAGAACTGAGGAAGAAGCTTGATTTATCTGAAACAAATATGCAAGAGTTCTGTCAAAAGATTGAAGAGTATTTTGACGAACTGTTGGATGATGATGAAAGGTCCAAACTTCATTTGTTCAAGGGAGAAAATGGGTGTAAGCTCACCTTTCAGAGGAACATGGGGTATGTGGCGGATCACAACTTCTACACTTTATTTTCTTATTTTGCTCTGTTTTCTGGTTGAAACCTCCAGTTCATCGTTCTAGGACACTTTGATTGGTATTTCACATATGTAAGCAATAACAAGTTATTTCGTATGGAAGTAGGATCTTCCAATGGTGGTTATCCTTGATTTTGTATGTTAATTTGTATTTATTCCCCTTCGTTAAACACCTTGAACATCATAATTTGATTGAAGCAAGATATTAGTTTTTAACATTTGATGTTGAGATGCCACCACATTTAATCATAATTTTGTGTGTTAAGATGGTCACAGGAGTTTGTAGAACCTCTTGTCATCATGAGATGGTTCATAACCTGATTGCATTCTTATATCATGCACATGTTCTCTCTTGCTTCTTGCTCTCATTTGTTGAACTGGTGGCGCTCAATGCCACCAACTTGTTTTTGGTGCAACTTCTTGATACTTCCACGTTTACTTATGATGTGTCTTGCAACATTCGAAAATTGAGATAATAATTTTAGTGTTAAATTAATGTCAAAGCGTGAATGGCATGGTATTTACAAAAAAAAAAAAATCAAAAGCCAAAACTAGAAGACTCAAATAGGCTTAATTCTGAAACTTGTTGCAGGGAAACATTTGTTCAACTGCTCTCCAAAACAAATGCTCCAGATGCAGTGACAAAAGAAAAGATGAAGAAGATGTCTCTCCAGATACATGAATATGAACTTCTCGTGAAGCAGCTTAAGGTATGAGCATTAATGCAGACATAAATTTTGTGCTGTTCCTGAATTCCTCTCGCATAAAATTTATGTGTTGAGTACATTAAGCCACAACTTAAGATGCGCCAGAAAACATTGAGAGGCAATTGTAGCATATTGTCATCAAATCGTCAATGTTGGTTTAGAGAAATTCTCTTCATTGATTGTTTAGTTTTCAGGTAGAAACTTGATGTGCCATTTGTTGATAGGAAGAACTGAGGGAGGAAAAGTTGAAGGCAAAGGAAGAGGCAGAGGACATGGCTCAAGAGATGGCTGAACTAAGGTACCAGATTACTGGTTTACTTGAAGAAGAACGGAAGCGCCGTGCTTGTATCGAACAAGCATCACTACAAAGGATAGCTGAGTTAGAGGCAGAGGTACAGATTTTGGATTTTGTTAATATTTAGTTTCTCCAACAGCTTACATGGAATGAAGAGTTAATTTCAAATTTTCCAGGTTCAGAAAGAGCAGAGAAGATCAGCTACTGCCTTGAGCATCTCCACCATCCGGTGAGCAGTAAATAGAAGACTCTTATCAGGCATATGGAAGCTAGTACCTTGACGATAATGGTTGAAAGAAAGGTTTGCCCTCTGAAGACACTAAATGATTCTTTACAATGATTTTAATTCATGACTGTTGTACATGATGTATGCCTTCTCTTTTCTCCTTTCCAACTTGACTGTCAAGAAAGCACATGCTCATCTTTGGCTCAGCCAACTAACTTGCTCAGACCTTGTTTCTAGTCTTTTGTAAATAGTGCATTTGTGTGTATTGCAACCAAGCTATGGCACTATGACTATTGCGTTGTGTTGTACTACTGTTAGAAAACCAGTACCTCCAGGAGACATGGTTTAGATTATCTTATGGCTTTTCCTAAGTTTTAGGGGTCACAATGGGTGCATTTAATCAATTAAAACACAAATGTGGCCTTTGTCAACAACCCAAATCAATGGGAAAGTAGTCAAAGTGAAACCCAGGTAGTTAACAGTGAAATTGTGGACTTGAGGAAACTGAACACCACAAAGAACGGTTATTATTGCTACTTTTGAAGTTCCCCAGCGTACCTTAGGAATAGACTTTGTGTCCGAAAATCAAGGTCCTTTTTAGCTCTTAAAATTCGTTTGGGATGTAAGAGGGACAATCAAGAGAATGGAACATGGACAATCAAGACCGAACCTCTAATTTCTTTGATTCAATGAAACTGGATATTCCCATCATTTCCTGTTCACCAGTGACTGTTTGTTGAAAAAATCAATCATTAAATTGTTACTCGTGATTTTTCGCAGGTAATATAAAATGCGGCCTCTGCAGATCTCGAGTGTTCTCTGTGGAGATTAAGAAAGCTCTAGCCAGTAGGAACTTGCTGGTAGTCTTTAAAGTCTTGGTTCCCTCACGTCAATCCTCGACCTTGTGATGTGCATCATTGCCTAGTGAATAGGACCATCATGATTCGAGCAAATCTAGATGTCAGAATTACATAATTCAGTGTCGAAGAGTTTGGGTTGAATCACGATGGTCTTAATCACCGGGTGAATGTTGCACATGAGAGGTCAGGGTTTACCCTAAGGGAACCGTTGGGTTCAGGTGTTGCATGTCGTTTGTGCGCTTCTACAAGGCACCATGTTTCTCTACTCACGCAAAATGTTTATAAGCCTTTGAGATTGGCACGAGTGGACACTGCTTTGAGTACTCTTCAATTGCATGGTATTCTTTTGGATGGTTTCTTTTGCCAGAGATAGAAGTTAAAGCTCTTTAGCCCTGCAGGTTGCTTAAACTGGTCATCGTGGCAACTACTCCAATCGATGGTAACCAAAATTACACCTTCACCAAGATGCTGGGTCACCATTATTAGTAGCTTTTCTTGGCAAAGTAGGTGGCATTCTTTTGGAGCAAGTTGGTCGAAAAACTGCTGAGGAGCAGATGAGATATGTGTAATGGAGAGACGCGAGCACAAGGTTGATCTCATAGAAATCCGGACGATTAGTTGTGGCTCCTACAGATTAAAAATCTCAGGTGATTTAGGTCAAGAAATAGGGTGAACTCAATGATAATCAAGAGTAACTTGGTAGCCGGGATGCTTCAGGAATCCTCCCACAATGAGCACAGAGATAGCACTGGCCATTCTCCTCTCCTAATTCACCTTTGGTGGACAGAGGCTGATTTAGTGGGTTAGATGTTCTTACACTATGACCATTCCATTCGAGATATCCTCGTAGTTTTATCGAATTGTTGCAACATAAGAAGAGGAAGTGTCAACCCTATGGACAGTTTCAAATTGGGATGTCGGTTTGTCCGTTCTTTATTATTGCTTAGTGGGTTCATGGGTGGATTGCCTTCCAACTAAACAAATGGTCCCTCCAGCATGATGAAACGCTTCGCCTCTTCTAGCAGCCTTTCTGGAAACAGATATCTAAATGTTTTCTACTGATTTACTCGGTCCAAGGGATAATTATCCAAAAAGTTTTAGACTTATTGTGTGGAGGTCAATTCAGTCCTAAATTTTTTAATTGTGTCAATTTAATCTTAATTTTTTTTAATGATTTGTACATTTAGTCATAAATATTTTGACAATTTGTCAATGTAGTTCTTCGGGTCAAATAGCCAAATGATACTTTTGGGATTAAAGTGGCAAATTTTCAAAAATTTTAGGACTAAATTGGCAAATCGTCTTAGGATTTTTTAGCATAATTGAAAGATTAAGGATTAAATTAGCCTCTGTAATATAAGTTTATCGCTTTTTGGACAAATTTCATGTCCATTTCCTACTCGGCACCGCGAGGTCTTTGTGAACTTGGTACCTAAGTCATTAGATCAAGTGAGCCTCAAGGTCGAAACAATCAATCAAAGAGCGCTAGGGTTCGCAAAGGAACTTACGGCACGCTAATTTGAGTTTTCAAGTTGATATGAAGTGCGATGTTCTCGCCCTCGTGAGTTTTTATTTTTCCTTGTTCACATTCGAGGGACACGTATATTATCGAAATGGGAGCCTATAGAGCTCAAATTATAATTTGAAAGGCACTTTTGGTCATAAAATTGGGATGTCGCCTAAGAATAAATACAAATCAAATAAAAAAGAAAAAATTTCAATAGTGAAAACGTCAATGGCAAGAATTGGTTATTCATTATATATATATATATATTCAAAGGTTTTTTTTAGGTCAAATTCAAAGGTTGATTAATGCAAAAATGACTTAGTAAAAAATAATTTTTAAAGAAGTATAATAAAAGGAAACAATGTCCTTATCTTATAAAAAGACATGATTTATCGAACTCGAAGATGGTCTTTTTAAATATGCCTTGTGAGTTGATCATTGTTTGCATTTATTCACCATTTCGAAATACACCATGAGTATCCTTTTTTCTACTTTGACCTTTTTATTATTAAAGTCTTTTTTTTTATTTAATGTATTTGTGTTTCTTTCTCATGAACTAACTTATTCATTCTATTAATATATCCATCAAACTTTAACTTTTTTTTTAACTTTCGTATTCCACTTAGTATTAAGTTTTTAAATAAATTTCTTTTCTCCATTTTTTTTATCTCCTTTCATTTTTTACAAATATAATGGTTCGGAAAAGAGGGCATGAAATTGCATTCTTTGATCTTTAAAAATCATGTGCAACACATAATAAAGAAAAATATGACAGAAAACGTAATGGATGATTAATTACTGTGGCAAAAAGTTAACATCTATTTTTTTGGTCAAATCAAAATGTTAAGTTGAAGGGAGCAAATGTACAATAATTAAAAGTTTGGGATAAGGTCACCAGAAGTCCTAAGTACAATTGAGTATTAAAACTTTGAAAAAGTATAATCAAGTCCTAAAACTTGTCAAATTAGTGCAATGGAGTCATTCCGCTGACACTGTCAATTTGTCTAATGAAAAATGCTAACCTACCATTTATAAATTAATTTCTTTGTAGTACGTGGTAATTTCCATTATTTTCTTTTCAATTCTTATTCAAATCAAATTAAAAAAAATAAAAAACCAAAAGTATTAAATTTAAAAAGCTAAAATAAGGGGAGAAAAAAAAAGAGGCAAAGTAGGGCCTCTTCGGCCCAAGGGAAGGGGTGCAAGGCTTACCCAAATTTGGGTGATGCTAACCCTTTCATGCAGTCAGTGACCATTGCTCACCCTTGGCGAGGGCCGATGTCGCCTAGCTCTAAGTTTCTCAACCTAGATCTTGGTGAGCCTTGCCCGGCCTAATGAGGGTTGCTGGCTCTTGCCTGAGGTCAGCAACGCCTCGCAGGGGAATGCAATGGTCGCCGGCCCTAGGGAAGGACTAATGAGGCCTCACGCAAGGTCGCTAACCCCTTTGGCAATGGGTGACAATGGCTATTGTGCCTCACTGGCGAGGTTTTGCCCTGCCTTTTTTTTTTCTTTTCTGTTTTAGATTTTTAAATTTAATATTAGTCTTCCTTTAGTTTTTTAATTTAATTTAAATATAATAATAAATTCCATATACAATAAAGAATTTAATTTTAAAATGTCAAATCAGCATTTTTTGTTAAATAAATTTACGGTATAAACATAAAGACTTTATTGTATTAATTTAAATAATTTTAAAACTTAATTATATTTTTGCAATAACTTTCGGGCCCTACCAGTTTCGAAATAGACTTGTACGAAAGTTCGGGGAAGTTTTGTTCACAGAGAGATGGAGAAGAGGTCCAAGTCAGAGCCGTCGAAGAACAGGGATCGGCTTAAAGTCTCCGACTTTGATCTGTTCAAAGGAACACCAGGAAAAACTCAACCACGCGAGGCGAAGTTCCCCTTTAAATTTTCGCGTTTGTGGGACGTTTGACGACAGATGACAGTGAAGCCACCACTACCCGGAAGATAGACTTTTTTTATTTCTTGTTCTCTAACCATTTGAAAGCCTGCAACTTTCGTGCTCCTTTGAACTTTCAACGCTCTCTAGAACGCCATTCATGCGCGTTCCCTCCTAGCATTTTCCACAGGCCACGCCTTAAGTAACCCTCTCTCCATCCTCTCTTTGACGTCGAGTTTGTCATTTTGTCGAACCTTGGAGGAAGATCGTAGTTCCTCGCCGTGACTCTGGTTTTTTGCAAGATTTTCAGGTATACCCAGTTTCTGTTTCTTTCGCAAATGTTCGTTTTCTGCGAATGCCATCGATCTGGGTGAGCTTTGAATGCGTCATTGGGGTTCCCGTTCTTGTCTCCGTCGTTGGAACTGCAAGTTCGCTGTCTACTGTTCTTTCTGTTGAATGAAGCACGGTAGAATCTGCGTTCGGGTTGTTGATATGTTACTGGGTCGTGGATTTTGTTGTCTTAATTTTGTTTCTCTGTTGATGGGTCGTTGGCTTGATCGAAGTTTGATGATTTGTAAAAGACCCTGCAATCCAATCCCCATATGCGTCATCAGTAGTGTTGCTTTTAAGATCTGAAAACCATAGTCGACCAAGTCATTTGACCTCATCCTTCTGGCAGATAGACGAGCTTTTGTGCTCTACTTCAGTTTCTGGTAATCAGAGGATTGGAAACTGGACTTTTCTTTCTTTCTTTCCCACTCATTAGAAAAAGTTAACCAAGGACATAATAATTTTAAAAAATTTGCGTGCAATAGTATACTCATAGATTTCTTTATGTGGTTCTTTTCAAATCTCTTGAAATTTCTCGTCAGTGAAATTAGGATATTTACTTGATTCTGCATATTTTTCAGGAATATGCATATACCTCCTTTGATAGTGCATAGGCTTGATTGATTATATTAGGTGTTATGCTTATTTTATTATCTTAAATAGTTATCCGGTGAAGCTTATAAACAAGGCTCATGTACTATCTATCCATATATCGAAATATAGACAAAATTCCCCACTTATCTCTTCTGCATCATCATTATTACTAACTTTTCCTCCCATGGCCTTTTGTCAAAAGGAATCGGATAAACCTTCAGATGATCTTCATGATCATGTTGCTTTAGGTTCACAGTGATTGTCAAATTTTCTTGAGGTGGCCTATGGGGGGTTTTCATCATGTTGACGTTTGCAATTTAGGATGTCTTATTGTCTTTTGGAGCCATGTCTTTATCTGTGTCTTTGGTTATGTGTTATGTCTTTTATTTCCTTCAGGCTGACTTTTTTTTTTTTCTCCCTGTCACAGGTTCACTGTGAGCTTTGCTTTGGTTTCTGTCTCCGCGGCTCATTACTGCGTGAAATTTGTTCACTTGTGCAATAGAACAAAATGTTTGGTTCAAAGAAGTCTCCATTGAAACTGGCCAAGCATAGCTCTGTCGATAATGGACATCCTGTTGCTTCAGGATCCAATCCTTTTGGTTCTGATGATGAGGTAGACAATAAGCAAAATCTTAACACCTCAAGAAGGACGTCATCTGAGCCTACATTAGGTCCACCAAAATCAAGCGTTTACTCCTACAATGATCACTCTCAAAAAGGAACAACTTCTTCCTCACATTCGAGTTCACTAACCTATGCCACGAGAAATAGGTATAAGAATAATTTCCAAGATTCTGGGGGCTTGGAAAACCAATCAGTGCAAGAACTTGAAAGCTATGCAGTGTACAAGGCTGAGGAGACTACAAAGAGTGTTAATGGGTGCCTGAAGATTGCAGAGGACATGAGGGAGACCGCAACGAAGACCCTGGTCATGTTGGATCAGCAGGGTGAGCAGATCACCAGGAGCCATGCGGTTGCTGTTGATATAGATCACAATCTTAGCCGGGTAAGGCTCACTTCATAAGATAAATAGATCGTACACCAGTTGATGTTAGAAAGGCTCATGCAAACTAAGTCAAGTAAGGCTCTCTATAGTTCATACGCCAAGTCCAGCATAGAGATCATTTGTTCAACGCCTCTAAATACTCTGTAGTTTCTCGCATTTTCCATTTGAATATTAAGATGGTGGGGCCCTGTAACAATAAACGCCTGTTATGCTCATTCTAGGGCGAGAAGCTTCTGGGAAGCCTTGGAGGCATGTTTAAAAAGAATTGGAAACCGAAGAAGAACCATCAAATTGCTGGCCCTCTAATTACAAGAGGTTTCTCTCTCATGCCCTGTTCAAGTTTAGTTTCCAGTGCCTGTGGTTTCTGGCTGTGAATGTCATTGTGCTGCTTATCTATCCTTATTTTCATTCCGCAATTTGGTTAGAGGCCCTTCTGACTCAAGACTGAAAGACGTGTCTGGTATGTGTAATTGCTTTGATTTGGCAGATGCTGTCCTGACGAAGGGTGATCACTTGGAACAGAGGGAGAAGTTGGGTCTGACTTCAGCGACTAAGCAACAATCTAAGACGCGAACGCCACTGCACGAGCCGACAGATGCACTGCAAAAAGTTGAGGTTAGTATTTGGCTGGTAGTTTCTTGTGATTACTGATTAGGCAAAATATCAAGTTGGCCATTTCAAATAAGAGGAAGTGAGGTCCCTCAGATTTCTTGGAGAATGTATGACTCATTGATCTTGCTCAAAATCTCATGTCTATCCAGTCTTCACAATAACTAGTCTGCAACTGCAATGATTGTGGAACAGGTCGAAAAGTGGAAGCAAGATGATGCTCTCTCAGAAATTAGCAACATTCTGGGGGAACTGAAGGACATGGCCGTTGACATGGGAACTGAAATTGGGAGGTCAGTGTCGTCAATCTTGTTTTAGGGGATCCAAACACGGATCCAAACACGTCAATCTTTTATCGATCTTTTGGATGCAACACTATGTTATACTCTCTCTCTCTCTCTCTCTCAATGCGTTACCGGTTTTTGTCCTACATAATGTGTTATTGACGAGTATTCTCAAGTTAGATTACGTTAAGCATGTCGGAAATGAGATTAGCTTTTCATGCGCAGAGTTTTCTTCAGTGTCTCTGAACGAGCGTATGCACTAATTTTTATCAACCTTGAGCAAATGTGCTGAGAGAACTATTTTAGAAGACCCTAGTGCGTATATTTTGCGGCGTTATTTCTCTTGGGATCGCATCTATAGTTTATCTCTTGAAATCATCCTCGCTAAATGAGTTAATAAAAAAAGGCTCTACATTTGATCCAAATCAAAATGGAGTACGGACAGTGCTGTTTTCCCTTCTGATACCGATAAATACTGCACAGTACTACAGCAATCTGTTCTTTTATCTCCGTTTGTCCACTCTACTAATTCTTCTCATAATGTTGCACCCATGTTGCAGGCAAAACAAAGCTCTGGATCATTTCGATAAGGATGCGGAGGAGCTTGTTTTTCGGACTGAACAAGCAAATCGGCGTGGACGCCATTTGCTTAGGAAGTAGAATTCAAAACTGCTCATTTGTTTTCCCAGTGGCTTAGCACATCCTGCCGTCATTTTCTACCTGGAGCCGAAGCATCATCTCATATGCGATTTTTCATGAATTCTCTCTTGTACCGCTTTTGCAACCTGTACACTGTAAAGAACATGTAATGAGAGTGTTTATGGATGCACTATAAAGAGATTTTCAAAGCTGTGCTGCAACCATTAACTCTGCTACTCCTGATCATTTTTCTGACCTCATCTTTGAGTATTCAATGTAAAATTAGCGAATGATAAGCGGCAACTGGCAAAGCTGGAGTTTCTTTGGCAGGAGGTGAACTCTTATGATGCATTCTGCATAAATCTAACTAAAGAAACTCAAGAACTAATCTCAATATAAAACTTAGTTCCACTCCAGCGTCTACCAATTTAACTCCTAAGAGGGAGACTATGGTGTACTTTGCTCGTACGTCTACACATAACCTTTTAAACCCGAAAGTTGCATGCCTGGCACAAACTGATTGAAGTCATTAAAGAGAGAGAGCTTATTGGTATGTCCTCTTTGACGTTCAAATTGGTTCGCTGACTTCGTTCTTCCATATAAAACTGAAAGCTAACGTGTAGCATTCACTCATTTTAAGCCCCAAAGAGAGCTCATGGAAGTACACCTTGAACAACAAACTTGCACAAACTTGTCCATAACCATGCGAAACTAAAGTTAAAATCCTAGTCCACTTTCTACCTGCTATGACCAGATGTAGGAACAAATGCACTCCATGTTTCAGGAAGCAAGCAATGACAAGACAAACATCCAAACTCAAGCAACTACAAACTCACGATCACTTTGTCCAACAAAAAAACTTAGGATCACTCAAAGCATGAAGCATGATTCATAGAAATATGCAACTTCACTGAAAGTTATGCTCTTCCAGCTGCACAGGAACCTTTTTTTCTCTACCGGTTCATTTATGTGGTTCACACGCTCACCTGACTAAAATGAATAAATAAACAATACTAAAAGTTAAATAGTATATGTGCAAGCTCACTAGTCCTTCACATGTCATGATCTACTAAGCAACCTGAACTCAAGCTCACCCAGCACTGCAAACTACAAAAACCAATTACCTCATGATTGCATCTATCTGCAGGTTATTGGTATAACATAACGTTATTTTTTCACGCCTTATACATAGCAAAATCTGTGCTCAGAAGACATCAACAAGACACCAGCTCAACCTTACCCAAAATAAAAACAAGACACCAGCTCACACACCAAAAACTTTGAGCTGTGGAGCGAAGTCAACTTTGATCAGCCCGTGTATTTAAATAAACAAATGTGGCAGCACATAGCACTTTAAGAACGAAACAAGAACCTTCCGCCTTCTATATGTACTTCTGAGAAGTATTGACGTGAAGTAAAATCCAATGCAAAAATTCTCAGGCTGTGGCACAAAAGAAGCACATAATAGAACAATATGAACAGCATGAGCTGTCCCTCAGGGCCACAACCAAATTGAAAGTTCTAAACTAGTGATACAGAAGCATTCCCTTGTTCAATGAGATTTGAGAGAACTAGGTCATCCAGACTGGCCATGAATAGATCCTCTGACGATTGTCTATTGGGTCTATGTACCCAAATGACCATAAGTGAAGGAAAAAAAGAAAAAAGAAAAACAAGACATACTTGTAATGCAGGATAGTTTGCACCATAGCTCCATCTCCTAGCCATGAATCCACTACCACATTGCATTTCAAACCAAGAAACAACATGGAAGCGAACATGACTCCGCTCAATCTCCAGGACACTGATGACTCAATAAGAGGGGAAACACGGTAATAGAATTCCCATCATTCAAATCCACTCAGTCATCAATCACCGTTAAATAACCGCAGAGCAATAATCACATCAAGAAGCTCAGCATACCACTCTCAAGAACAACAAATTCCTCAAGCATAGGAGCTCAAAAGCACAAGAAAGAAATCGCAAAACTATGATTTCACTATTAATTAAGCTGAACTGCGGATACCAATATGCTGTTCAATCCTCAATACCGCAATATAATACAAGATAGAACTCCTTCTCATACTAGTCATTCACCCGGAACGCCATGCCGAACAAAACCCTAGCAAAAAGACCAGCCAGATGACGACCCAGTGGAAAAAAGCGTACAAGACCCCTTCGATTTCAGCGCTTGAGCTCCATGACGCTCTTGACCTCGGGAGCGTAGAGGGAGTAAATGACGGCCTGCCTCTTCGCGACCTCCAGCTGCCTCTTCCCGTCGGAGAAAGCGGCGGAGATCGCCGACGGATCGGCGAGGTCCTTGTTGTGGCGAAACCCGTCGATAGTCCGCCGCCTCACGTATTCTCGCACGTTGTAGTCGCAGAACTCGCGTGCGGTGCGTAGCAGAGACCGAAACAGAGTCAAGACTTCTGGCTTCGACGGAGCTGCTGCTGCGGACGCCATGGGAGAGCGAGCAAAGCGAGCCGAGAGAGAAAGTATCGAGGCTGATCATGCTCAAGACAACCCCCTGCCCAAATCGGACTCTCTTGAGTCGGGCCGGGTTTGACTCGGGCTAAGTCGGGTCGGGCTTTTTATGGGTTACTTTCCTGTTTCCAGGTCCACCCATTTGATTTTCAAGCTTGGCCTTTTTATGAGACTAGTTGTCCATTGAGCTTCCTGGCCAGAAAGAGAAACTTGATTTTCAAGCATAATCATCACACTTTGATCAAGCATAGCTATTAATATTGGAAATCGACGAGTAAACTTACTGAATTTGCATCAGTCGATCGCTATTCTAAGTTACGGAAGAAGGGGACGAATTGGTGATGTACTTGAGTTCCGATAAAGCAATAGATCTTATGTTCAAATCATCATGTAACGACGTTCTTCCATAACTTAAATCCTTATCCAAAAAAGAATTTGCAGTGTAAAAGCAAATAGAGCTAGACAAGTTCTTCAACATCTCATTTCATTTCATTCCTCCAAGAACCAAAAGATTTGCAACTTTTGCAAGATGTCCTTGGCAAGTCAGTGATTTGAACACATTGAGAAGAACCCAACTGCTCTCATGCTGCATTAGTTACAATTTTGCCATGAGAGCTTCAATACACGTCTCCCAAACAGATGAACATGATAGGGCCACACAACAATAACTTGATTTTGTTCTCGAACTTGAAATTACTACATTGACTTGCTTGCACCACTACTTGCACCACTACATTGACTTGCTTGCACCACTTACTCGACTCAAGAGCGCGGATTACGTGTAGATGAATCAAGCACAAGCTTGAGCATCAAAATTTGGGAAGACTATGAAAGCAATGGACAGAGGAGAAACCGATATGAGAGAATCGGCACGTACAAGGTTAGGCTTTAAAGGCGGGATCCCTCTGTCCCGCGTGAGCTCCAACGGGCTTCCATTCAAAAGCATAGTTTGACTCTGAAGGTGACTGCCTTGTGGAGTTAAATGGTACTCCTCTCTGAAAAGCGGAGCATCCGATGATCCTTGGCCGACGAACGACACGGTTTTCTTCAATCCGTGAATGACCCTACTCCCTCCGTCGACGGATTCTTCCTCCATGTGCAAATTTTGCACACTACTATGGGTCCCAATCATGAATTTAGTCTCGTTGCTTAAATTGATCAGGAGCAAAGTCACGCCTGCCTGTGACACGACAAAGAATAATTTAACTTCTACTGCTCATAGAGGTGAAGAATGTACTTTTGATGAAAAATGCAGATTGACCTCAATGTTTTGCCCTCAAAATGTCAATCTCCGAACTAACTATATGCTTGAACTTGGGGGCAAAAGGTCATGTTTTGATTGTTTCATGAGTCAACAATTGAGTTCATATGTACTATGCTCACCCCCCAAATGACCTTAAGAACGTAAATGAAAGGATATATTAATATGATAGGCCAGAGTCACCTCAACCTCAACCTTAAGATATGCACTGAACATTCCTAACAGCAGTTAAAACACTAACAAAAGTTACGTATGGCAAGCTAGCGAGTTTGCAATCCAATAACAGTCTGGTTGGCCCTCTAGTTGTTAAGGTACCCTAGCTTGCTGAGTTCATTTGCGACCAATTTCCTACTCAAATCGAGGTAAGAAACCTTGCCTTTCCTTTCGAACAATGTGCATAACAGCGTAAAGATGGTGGAGCATCACCACTGACGGCAAGAACGCGTTTTCCCATGAGTCGATGCCACAAAAGGGCACTGCCAAGAAATAGTCCACTAATTAGCCTTTCAAAGTACAGAGGAAAGACTCCATGCTTAAGGGAATAACCGAGGATGGAAAAAACTATAGATGAACATCTAATTATTTACCTGTAGTAATCCGGATTAGGTGCTAATGTCGTGGTGTTTAAGAGGCCATAATTCCCACCAACTAAAGACTGCCGACAATAAACCTTAGTGTCATACTTGGAAGCCATTCCAAGCTGATCTAGATACCTACTCCGATTAGTATCAACCGAATCGTGTCAGAGAAATCAAAATACACCTTATGAGCCAAGGCAAGTAAGGTGTACATGAAGTATCCATCCAAAGTGTCAAAATTACCAGAAGCTGTTAACAAACGTGTTTGATATGTGACGACCACCACTATTGTATGCCCCACCAGATTCTCCAACCCATGCAGATGCCCAGGGTCCATGCTTCTTGATTGTTTCCTCCAGGTTGATGAATGTGTCTGATATCTGACTCAAGAAACTTGGATCCAATATCTTACTCACAAGATGAGGATCAACACCTGGATGTGCCACAATGGTCAATCAATGAGATACCTGCGGAAAGAGAACTTAATGTTTTTGCTAGTTGGTTAATTGAGGATTTAAGGTTTTATTATGGTCAATTGAGGATATGATGTTTTCGAGAAGTCCTAGTCAGGTCTGAGCTCACTAATGATAAAATTCAAGTGTTGGAAACCAACATGGCCCCCACATGAAAAATTTGACCATTTGCCAAATGTCATTTCTGACACCTGAATTCCACCGTCAGTGAGCTCAAGAACTATTTGGGGCTTTTTAAAACCTTAAGTCCTCATGTGACCAAAATAAAACCTTAATCTTCATTGATTTAAGTCTTGTTTGTGGAATTATCCCATCAGCAACTACATAGCAGCGGATGAAGACTTGAATTGATGCAGAATTACAAACAAGAATCATATACATTAACTTGAAAGGCAGAAGCTTGTCCAATCTGATATTAAGAAACTCCATAGATCAGTAACAAGTAAGCACGAATTTGGCTTACCTGCACCCAGATTGTATATATGATGGGACATCGCATTGATCACTCCTGCACCTGAAACCTGCAGGAGTTTCGCATACCACTCCCGATTGTAGAATCCTCCTGGTGCTACAAGTGAAGGTTTTGAATGAGAACTTTTGTACAACTCATTGATTATCTTCTTAAGGGCAATTAGATCCTTCGCATACTGTTCAGCAGAAACGCTAGCGCCAATTCCACTTCCACTGAGCTCATTACCTTCAAGGAGAGATGAAAAAACAAGTTGAGGTCGATCAAATGGATATATAGCACAAATGTTAATGGAACTAGTTTATACCAAATTCCCACGAATCAATGGAGTATCTCCTTGCAACCGTGTAGTTAATAAAATCATAAGCATTACTGAAGTTCCAATCCCCTCCCCAGGCGTTGTTCTTGATCCATTGCCTTCCATTAAGTGCATTCAGTCCAAAAGTTACGACAGCCCTGCAGTTGAGACATATCATCTGTAAACCAGTTTCTTTTTCCTAAAACTGCTGTCATGAACATCACGTTCAACTAAAAGACTTGAATGTATTGTGAGCGAAGAAAAGAACTAGCTACGTGACTGGAACATATTTAGGAGGCACCCATTTTAGGCAGTAAAGTATCTGGTATCTACATGTTAGTAAGTGCCCGCATTGCATATCCTAATTTGGTAAGAGGTTGGACAGAATTCAAGTTTGGATCCATGACTTGATGAGATCTTGCATGAGAATCTTACCCTGTCTTGCTGAATAAGTTGTTCAGCTCATCCCACCTCTTCATGTGTAAACATCCCTTGGAAAAGCCAAACAAGCTACCTTCAATCTTTCTAAATGGGTGGCAAGGAAGTCTCAAATTTCCAACATCATACAATACTCGGTCTTGCAAGGAACCTCCAATTCTTATCCTCAAACTCTTGAAAGCTTTTAAGGCACCATAGAGAAAGTGCATCATCATTGTATCAGATCCCGCACATGAAATTGTGCAAGTCACTTCATAGGTAAGGATCACTTACCCATTGATTATATTACACTTGGATATGGTAGTTTAGGCATAATTTGCAAAAGCTTAATTTAAGCAAGCTCATTGATAAGGAGTACAAACCTTGGATTGCCTTCGCAAGTACCGGATGGGACAAGTTCTGGGAATATACCAAAAAGAAAGAATGCAAAAGATCAGATTGCTGGATTGTTGAATTCAATCTAAGGAATTCTAGGAAAAGCATTCAAGCCCTGAGTTTTGCAAGATCTTTACCAGATTTATAACAGATGAATATCCCCATGGACACTGGTTATAATTGCACTTATCATGAGGCCACCAATCAAGAGTTGCACAAATGAAATTATCATCAGTCTCCGCAATTGTCTCGGAGCCATGAACGATGAGAGTAGAATGTGCAACATCTTGAGCTAATCCCGGCGGGAAAGAAACAATAAAAATGAACAAGGCTAGGCAGGCTAATCCCATTGCTTAAAGTATAATGAAAAGGACAGCTTCACCAATAGCTCAGGTCATCCAGATAAACTGCAGAAGAAAGGAATTTACACATGTAAAGCCGACCCGCTAAGTCTCACTACTGTTACTCTAAAATTCCTGAATCAGAGGTGCGAATTGATAAGGAGAAAGAACGCTGATGCTTATTTCTCCTTCAAACAACCCCAAACTTAACGGTGTGGTCAAATCAAGTTTAGAAGTGCCAGCATCTCTATGACATGAAAATTTTAGAGAAATTACACGACCAATAAAGGATCAGAAGCTCAGCAGAACAGACCACGGTGAGCAGCTCGATATGGGTCCCTTTCTTTTTTCTCAAGAGGGTGTTCACACTACCGACTACACTGTACAGAAAGAAGATGCCTCCACGAACATCCTTTGAACCAGACCTCAAGAAAAGCACATTAATCCAAGAAAAGCAAGGAAACCCTGATAAAGGCCAACCTCAAATCGAGCGAATTCCCAGTAACAGCGTAAAGCTCGGTGTATGGAAAAAAGAAAAAGCGGAGAAGGCGAAAGTCCGCAACTTTCTTCCAAAAGCCAAGGTCTTTTCGCATGCTATTTCTGTGCGGATGAGCTCGTGATTCTTCTGCGCCTATCAACAAGGCAAAGAAGACCCGTCTCACGGGCAACATTGGTCACTCCCCGGCTTACCGCGTGGGGTCAGCATCGAAATTTGCTGGGTTTCGGACACTGTCGGTTTCGGACACTGTCGGTAGAGGTTTAGTTAAGAACGGAGAGTGCGCAAGAGAGACATTTTAGGTGGGTGCAACAGTTGGACATGTTCAAAAAAGCAAATAGTGGAAGTGATGATAGGCATGTGGTCCTGAGCATTCGTTTGAAGATGAATCCTCCACCCAACAAGACAAATATTCGCTTGACATGCATACCAAGACATAAAAAAATATTTGCCCTTTCTGGCACCCCAGAAATTCCTCCGTCCTTGTAATGAGTAGCCAGACATTAGCTGGAGAAGATGATATGCTGTTCTTGTTTTTAAAATGCTTTTGCTGCACCCACACAGGTGCAGATCTCGAGAAGAGCAAGTTAATAAAGCTAGGCTTAATATCCAATAAAAAAAACTCAATTTTTAATCTTTTTTTTTTATATCAAAGGTGTCCGGGCCAGCATCCGTACGGACCACGCATCTCGACTAATCCTCCAGGAGAGCTACCGCAGCATCCCACCGCCACATCCTTCCGCTTAAATCACCGGCACCCAGCGAGGTTCGAACCCAGGACCTCTCATGAAAGGACCAGAGCGCAAACCAACTAGGTCACCGATGGGTGGGTGCAACTCAATTTTTAATCTTTGTCCCAATTATACCCAAAAAAAAATTATCTCATAAAAACCCTTAATTTTGGCTTCAGTCCTAATTATATCTAAATTTTTTTGTCTCACAAAAAATTCACAACTTTTACTTTTGTCCCAATTCTATCGATCTGACACTAAAAAAAACCCTCAATTTTAGTATTTTTCCTAATTATATCCAAAAAAAAATTATCGCATAAAAAAATCTAAACTTTTACTTTTGGCCAAATTCTACCACCACCAGCATTCTATTTATAATTAATATTAGTAAATATTGCTTTACTTGAATTTTTTTTGTCAAACTTACCAATAAATCTTTGAAATTCAAAAACAATAGGTTTTAACAATGGTGATATTTGAGATTGTTTGTTTAGATAACCAAATCTCCACGACTAGCCATTCTTTGGGCTGTTGAGTGCCGGATAGAATCCAAAATACACTACCTTGAGTGGCTCTATATCTTCCGATAATGTGTAGAAGAAGTAGACAACAGAAAAGAAGTTAATAGATTTTTTCATGTTAGCTTTGCTGAGGTCTAATTCTTTAACAACGTGGAAATGCTGCATATGATTAACTAAATGTTATTATGAATAGACAAGTAACTGTGGTATAATTAGGGCAAAAGTAAAAGTTTTGAGTTTTTTATAAGACAAAAAGAAGTTTTCGGATATAATTAGGACAAATGCTAAAATTATGAATTTTTTGTATTAGGTTGGTAGAATTGGGACAAGGCTAAACTTGTAGGTTTTTTTGGGTGTTAGGTAGGTAGAATTGGGATAAAAATAAAAATTTAGGATTTTTTATGAGATAATTTTTTTTTTAGTATAATTGGAATAAAGATTAAAATTTGAGGTTTTTTTGGATATTTGGCCGAAAAGTAAGGGGGCATTCTGTCTGATTCTATTATGCTGGCATATAAAACGGTACGTCGTCTGCGTTTCACTATCCACCATTTACTCCTGATTGGGTGGGGATAAGTGTCACCATGTTGCTCTCGTTCCATGAAATAACATGTCGTTGCAGATCTAACAACGACATGATGCCTACGCATAAATACAGGCCATCAGATTCTGTCAAAGTATAAAAAAAAAATTCTAAACTAATTATATTAAATTCAGTCTGAAACATTTCAATTCAATTAATTTAGTCCAAAACATTTTGTATTTAAGCCAATTCAGTCAACCTGACCAAGTTTGACCGAAATTTGATGATTTGAATGCCGGCCATCATATGTGTCGTGATTGATGTTGATGTAAATATTTTTTTATATATTTTTTTTAAATTAACTTTTTTCCCCTTGCATTTTGACGAGCACCAAGAAGCCCTCATGGGGCACGACCCACGAGGGCCTCGACCCTCACCGGCCAAAATGATGGAAAAAAGAAAAGAAAAGGAAAATGCCCACCTTAATGTCAATTGTTTCATATAGGATAGTCAGCGATTAGGTTAGTAATTTTTAGCTAAAATTCGTAGGGATTGATTGAATTGGCTAAAGTGCAAAAAATTTAGAACTAAATTGATAAGATTTAATACTGAATTGCTGCCAACACGATATATTTAGAATTTTTTTTATATTTCTCTTTTATATTCGTGAAAGCAAACTCGAGGATGGCAGTATCTACACTTCTCCTCCTGAAACTTCTCCCCTCATGGACGTGAGCCAACGCGTTGCTTATAGTATATTTTATTAGTCATCCAAAGCCACGTGTACTTACTTCTTTTACCGTGAAGGTTGGACAAAAACAACACAAGACTTCAACATATATTCTCTGCTAGGTTGATACAGCTAATTCTACAATTCTAACTAAGAATCTAAGAATCGAAGAAGGGAACCGGTTTTAGATTTTAGGGTATGCAGAGTAGGTTTTAAATTTTAACCGATTTTAGATTTTATGATATACAGGGTAGGTTTTAAATTTCAAAAATTCGAGAACCTATTCCGATGGGCGAGTTTCAAGTTTCAAGCAGGCGTATACCCAAAATTTGGAATAAGTTTTTTTGGTATTTTTGTTGGTATATGTCTTCGTACGTTACTGTAATGTTCCACGATGTCTGATAATGAGTATGCAATCAAGAATCTCTACTCTGAACTTCCATTCCTAATGATTTTTATGACGGAGACTTTTACTTTATTAGTGTTTCATTTTCTTCTTGCGTCTAAATATAAGTTGTAGTCGGTGAATCGTAATAAAAAGTGATGATCGGCAAATGTAGCTATTCATTGCGATAGTTTAGTTAAGAATACAAGTAGAACATTGATAGACCCTAGAAGCTATGACATGGAAGGGTTCGGGGTATACTTAATAGGTGTTTCTCGTTTTGATGGATAGGTTTTAGATTTTTTTTGTGTGACTTGTATGAAACATGAAACCGCTCTCTCTTGGATTCTAAAGATCAAACCTTTTTAGGACCATCATCACCCTCGACCTGTAAGACCGCGGCTCGACACTCTTGCTCATCGTTCTATTGTGTTTCGATGATGCGATGAGCATGAGCATGGCCGACCCTTGGACGCACGCACGATCGAGATCGAGTGGGCTCACATTCACAGGAGGGAGGAGTTCTCCAACTTGGGATAGCGTTGGATTTCCATTGAAAAGAGAGCTGGGCCGAGTTTGGTGAAGCCGCGAAGCCCAAGAAAGTGAGACCCTTCTCTCTCTCTCTCTCTCTCTCCATGGCCTTCGTTTCTCTGCAGGAGTGGGGTTTCCGCTTCGCCTCGCCACGCCATCGCTTTGTCAGACCCAAGGTCGGATCGCGACAGGTTCCTAACTTCCAACTAAATGCGGTGCTTATGATCATTGTCGATATGAATGAACTTTTGCTGGAAATGATTGACGATTCGCCGCGATTTTGCTTGTACCATTGAAATGAGAATTGAGCGTCGCTACTTGTTGTGCAAGTCATGGAATGATTCTGTTCCCGCGTTTGATCGACGATGGCGTCGCTTCTCCCGTTTCCAGCTTCTTTGGTGTTGTGATTTGTTGTTCTCGATTCTCCTTTCTTCGCGATACCGGCTTAGCTATGTCGAATTCTCTGGAAAGTTTCATTCTTTTTCCTTCTTCTTTTTTTCCCCTACGTGTTAGTGGTGATTCTGATGTGGTTTTTCTTTTTTTCCCCCTTCTCCGGGAAGAGGCAGCTTTTTTGAAGGATTGATCGTGACGGAAAATGTGCTTCTTTCGCTTGCCTTTTCTTGCAGGATCACAGAGAATAGAAGTAGCTGAATTTAGTATTTTCATTGCAAACAGGGTTTGTTGGGAAAGTGGTCCTTAATGCCAGCGTGAAAAATTCTGTTTCCCAAAGGATATCATTTGGCATTGCAGTAGCTGTTGAAGATCTCTGGAAATTGAACCATTGTTTGCGATAGTTCCCCTGCAAACTTGAAAATGAGCCTACGTTGAAGAATTCACCAGACGGGTGGTTTCTACAGGAGAATTCTTTGATTCCACTTAATGAAAGAAATATCGGAATGGTAATTATGTTTGATGATTTTTGCGCCGGCAAGTTCTGGTTACAGGGACTGATGAGCTCCTGGACATTTTGACTTAAATCAGGCTCAATATGACATGATAAAGCGGAACATGAAACATGGCAAGTACTACTGTAGATCCCTGTGTTTCCAGTCTGGTGCTTCCTCTAGCATGTAAGAGTGAAGAGGATTGCAATGATATCAATGACACAGCTTTGGAAGCTGGTGAACTGCAGATCGTCCAAGAGAAAATCATCTGTCCTTATGACGATGCTCTCACTTCCAGGGAAGAGTGCGATGAGCATCTCGAACCTGTGAAAAATGAGTACCCAGTTGGTGTTCGTCCTTCTAGTGATGAGGATGGAGTGCCTGTTGAAGTGGTTCCACATTCTCAAGGGAGTGATCCGGAGATTCCGGGAATTGCTGATTCAGTGGCATCCTTGAACACAGGATTGACATCTCAGGATGCTCCTTCTGAAGACACCAAGTATGAAGTTTCTGGGCAGTCTACTGCAGTAGCTACTGTCAGAGACTCTGGGGCCCAACCACTTAATGATGCACTGAAAGGTCAGATCATTGGTGTTCCTGCAGAAGACGATTCCACGGAAAGCAAGGAAAGGTTCAGGCAGCGCCTTTGGTGCTTTCTATTTGAGAATCTTAATAGGGCTGTTGATGAACTTTATCTTCTGTGTGAGCTAGAATGTGACTTGGATCAGATGAAAGAGGCCATTCTTGTATTGGAGGAAGCTGCATCCGATTTTAAGGAGCTAGCCTCCAGAGTAGAGAAATTTGAGAATGCTAAAAAGTCCACTTTATCATCACCTGATTTACTACCAATTAATTTGAAGACTGATCATCGCCGACCACATGCTCTCTCATGGGAGGTAAGCCTGGTTCCAGATTTGCATGTAAATTGATAGACATTACTCAAATTTTGGAAATCATAATTTGGACATTTGATTATGTTTACGTGATATGCAGGCACCATGGTATGCTACTATGTGAATGAGTAGAGTAATCCATGATTTTTCCTTTTGTCTATCATTTGGGGAAAACAGTCTGCAGAGGGCCTTAATTAGATTTCCTAAAAGCATAGTCACAATGAAATTTATCAACCCATTTGCGGCTAAAATAAGCTATGATCTTGTAGTAATTTCTTTCCTGATAATAGATCAGATCCTTTGCAAATTTTTTTGGGAACTAAACCTCTTATACTTACCTCTTCGATAAATATGGTCTACCACTCTATACTGTGTGCAGGTACGGAGAATGACAACTTCTTCCCACAGAGCTGAGATACTCTCTTCATCTGTTGAGGCTTTCAGGAAAATACAACATGAAAGGGCAAGTCTTTGTCTTGCTGACAGTGCAAATTCTCTGGCATCTGAGTGTTTAAAATGCCAACATGTGTTGGACGGTCTAAGTAAATCTGATGGGAAAAGTGATATCACTGTTGGTATTAAAGATATGGCCCCGAAACCTAGAAAGCATAATGGAAGCTTTGATCTTGTCTGTGGTAGCTCGACTGTGGAGATGCAAAAGGTCTCATCAGGGAGGCCCAGCAAAGTGAACTTTGGGCAAAGTGGCCATGTCCCTTCCCAAAACTTACGCCCTTCGGGAGACTTTGACATATCAAAGCCACATTTGAAGCACGGAAGTGCATCTTGCTCTGCAAGAAAGAGCTCCAGAGAACAAGGATCTGAACCAGAGAAACCGATTGCTCGGAAGGAGAAAGTTCCGTCAGAGGGTGTGGTTCAGAGACACCCCAAATATGTGGATCATTTAAGAAGGCAAGGTCCACTTTGTGGAAATGATAGGGAAAAAAGAAACATAAATTCATGGAAAACCTTAGATGCTTGGAAGGAGAAGAGGAACTGGGAGGAGATACTTTCATCTCCAATTCGTGTCTCTTCACGTATTTCACATTCCCCAGGACTGAACAGGAAAAGTGCTGAACGTGCACGAACTCTCCATGATAAACTAATGTCTCCTGAGAAAAAGAAGAAAACTGCTCTGGATTTGAAAAAGGAAGCAGATGAAAAGCATGCACGAGCTATGAGGATCAGAATTGAGTTAGAGAATGAGAGAATGCAAAAGTTGCAGCGCACATCGGAAAAGTTGAACCGTGTGAATGAATGGCAAGCCGTGCGCAGCATGAAGTTGAGGGAAGGAATGTATGCTCGTCATCAACGCAGTGAATCTCGACATGAAGCTTTTCTAGCTCAAGTTGTGAGGAGAGCTGGTGATGAAAGCACCAAAGTTAATGAGGTTCGCTTCATCACTTCCTTAAATGGAGAGAATAAGAAGCTGATGTTGCGTCAGAAGCTCCATGATTCTGAGCTGAGGAGAGCTGAGAAACTTCAGGTGTTGAAAATTAAACAGAGAGAAGATTTGGCAAGAGAGGAAGCGGTGATAGAACGTAGAAAACTCATTGAAGCCGAGAAATTACAGCGTCTTGCTGAGACACAGAGAAAAAAGGAAGAAGCGCAAGTTAGGAGAGAAGAGGAACGTAAAGCCTCAAGTGCAGCACGAGAGGCCAGGGCAATGGAGCAACTTCGGAGGAAGGAGGTTAGAGCAAAGGCCCAGCAAGAAGAAGCTGAAATCCTTGCACAGAAATT
The DNA here is from genome assembly GCA_016432845.1 of Psidium guajava. Classification (NCBI taxonomy): domain Eukaryota; kingdom Viridiplantae; phylum Streptophyta; class Magnoliopsida; order Myrtales; family Myrtaceae; genus Psidium; species Psidium guajava. Next base: position 40,759,048 of record CM028228.1, read on the forward strand.
AGCCGAGAGACTTCGTGAGAGTGAACAACGTCGCAAATTTTATCTGGAACAAATTAGGGAGAAGGCTTCAATGGATTTCAGAGATCAATCCTCACCTTTACTACGGCGGTACATAAGCAAGGAGTCTCACGGAAGAGATAGTGCTGAAGATTATCATGCAAATGTAGGTCCAGGCACTGCTACTCTTGCTACAGGCAATGCCGTAGCTCAGCATTCATTGAAACGAAGAATTAAAAGGATTCGCCAAAGGCTTATGGCTCTGAAATATGAATATCCTGAACCTTTGCTTGGTTCTGAAAATACTAGTATTGGATATAGGACAGCTCTAGGGACAGCCAGGGCCAAAATTGGTAGGTGGCTTCAAGAACTTCAAAGACTTCGGCAAGCTAGAAAAGAAGGCGCTCCAAGTATAGGATTGATAATTGCTGAGATGATCAAGGTACTTGGTTTTGTGCATTTGCGTCCACCCTTCCATCACCTGTTTGTAATTCAAACCTTCAACATCCGTAACATGCTTTGATACCTAGTATGTTATGTTTTTCAATTACAACACAGTAGCAACTATTGTCATTTGGTTGCAGAGGTTGAAAGTTGCAAAACTTTCAAAATCCTTCGGACATCTTTTTTTATGCTGATTAGTGTAGGCAAGATGGTGGTAGTGCTTATGGGCACTCTTAATGATCCTGGATTTTAAGTAAACTTCTAGTTTGCATTCATTGGGTGGTTGTCCCCATCCTTGTATTTCTGGAGTTGACTGCTGGTTCTGGTGACATTGTGGAAAATATTGATTTATACTAGTTTGTGGAATGGGACAGGCCAATTTTTGCTTCTTCTGCTCACTTTATAGGTGAAAAAAAATATCTCTATAGGACACCAAAGGGATTCAAACCCAACATGGTCAAGATGAATCTTTCCATCTATGTTTAAACTTGAACCTTGAATGCCATTTGGACTTCTCTGTGCCAGTAGATATCACGATGTGCCGTTCTTACAAGGTTTCTCTTTTGTTTTGCGACTTGAGGTGATTGTGCTTTTCCTTATGATTATTCTACTTCTATTGTTTGTTAGTTTCTAGATGGAAAGGACCCTGAACTGCAGGCTTCACGCCAAGCTGGTTTGATTGACTTCATAGCTTCTGCCCTCCCAGCTTCTCATACATCAAAGCCTGAAGCCTGCCAGGTGACAGTGCATCTTTTGAAACTTTTGAAGGTGGCCCTCTCATTGCCTGCAAACCGGAGTTATTTTCTTGCACAGAATCTGTTACCTCCTATTGTACCCATGCTGTCAGCAGCTCTTGAAAACTATGTAAAGATTGCGGCATCTTTAAACATCAGCGGTACCGCTGGAAACAATGTAATTTCAAGTAAAACGTCTGTTGAAAACTTTGAATTAACATCTGAAGTTTTAGATGGTTTCCTTTGGACCGCGACAGCAATAATTGGTCACCTCAATCCAGATGAGCGACAGCTCCAAATGAGGGAAGGCTTGCTGGAATTGTTGATCGCCTATCAGGTGATACATCATCTGCGAGATCTGTTTGCACTCTATGATCGGCCCCAGGTTGAAGGGTCCCCTTTTCCTTCCTCCATTGTTTTGAGCATTCATCTATTGGTAGTTTTGACTACCAGGCCTGGGGCAAAAAATAGTATTGACCGGGAACTTTTCCCAGCAGAAACTGAATGGGGACTTGAAAGTGCTGGAGCTAAACCTGTGAATTTTGCTGGTTTGGGAAATTTCTCTGTGGATAACTCCTTTCACAATCAGAGGCAATGTGAAGAGGGTGGTAGTAGAGCTGTGCCCTTGCCTGGGGTTCCAGAGACTGTACCTTTGACCAAAGGCAGAGAGATAATGAAGAGTAATGAGGCACAATCTGCTGTTAGAGACAGCGAAGAGGCAATAATAGGAGATAGTGTGGTCATGATTGATGCCATAGTTAAAACAGAGCAAAACCTGACAAAGGATATTGCTGAACCTTCCATACCTCGGGAACACTGTAAATTGTCAGTGAACAACTGTGATCAGCAAAAAGATGAAACCACATCAAGCTCAAAGCCACCAGTGGCATTGCTTCTTTCTGCTATATCAGAAACCGGATTAGTCAGTCTTCCTTCTCTGTTGACCTCTGTGCTTTTACAAGCAAACAATAGGTTGTCATCGGAGCAGGTAACATCTGCTAGAGATAATCTAGTTCCTTGCACTAATGCCTGATTGTTTTTTGTCTAACTGCCCCCGTGTTTTTCTTACCATTGGAGTCACCTAATCTTTGTCACAAGTAGGTGGGAATAGGCTCTTTCTATCTCATCTCACAGTAACTGTTGCTATTTCGTACATCTAAATCCTTCATTTTTTCTGTTTTGGATAGATAAAATGCCTAAAAATGAGGCTTGATTGTCTCGGAGATCAAACGATATTGCCTTTTTTTTGTAGTTTGTCATGGTGCACAACGATATAGTTGCTACATTGATTATCTGGATTTGAAAGATATTCCGAGAAGTTCATTCATCTATTGATCATATTATATTAAGAATGTCATGTCCTGAAATAAGGTCTAGGCTGAATCATTTTTTGGCTAGGCATTTCCAAGTTAATTGTCCCTTCAGTCTGTAGCTGATATGACATTGTGGTATTTTGCTTAGGTTCAAATATTAAAGATTAAGTGGTTTTGTCACTTCCATTTCAGGCTCCCTATGTCCTTCCATCTAATTTTGAAGAAGTAGCTACTGGAGTGCTGAAGCTTCTTAACAATTTGGCATATCTTGATATTGCAATTATGCAGAAAATGCTGGTAAAGTGTGCATGTCCTCTGTGATATTGTGGTCATTTCATGAGCATACCCATAAGCATGCTTGTCTGCTAATGTATTTTTTGACCCCTCAGGCTAGGCCGGACCTCAAGATGGAATTTTTCCATTTGATGAGTTTTTTCCTGTCTCATTGTAACAGCAAGTGGAAATCACCAAAAGATCAGGTACGGTTCCTATTGCGCAATTGTGACTGGAACATCTTATGACATACTCAGAGTCAGATATGGGATCAGTTATGTGTCTAGCTACATAAATTTCAGCAGAGATTATAGATTGAAAGTCCTGCGTATTGTTGTAAGCTGGGGATCATCCATAGATTGGCTGAATAGGTTACATGTCATTATGTCCTTGAATAATAGTTGGTGCCTGTTGGTCGGCTAGGGGGGCTACATGGTTTATTTTCTTCACTACCATGATCATTTGAAAGCCGAAATGATTAGTGGCAGCATTTTCAGCTGGCCTCGTCTTATGCTCATATGTTTACCGTATTTTCAGGTGGGTCTTCTTTTAATTGAATCGCTCTTGCTTCTTGGTCACTTTGCGCTCTTCCACACTGAGAATCAAGCAGTCCTGCGGTGGGGAAATAGTCCAACCATTCTTCACAAGGTCAGTGAAACGAGACCGCTCAGAGCAACTTTTTCGTTTTTTCTTCTATCTCGGGTATGGAACCTGACTGCTTAGTGAACAAAAGCAGGTATGCGATCTGCCCTTTGTCTTCTTCAGCGACCCAGACCTGATGCCAGTATTAGCTGGTACACTGGTTGCCGCTTGTTACGGGTGTGAGCAGAATAGGGATGTTATTCAACTGGAGATCAGCATTGACATGCTACGTTCGTTACTGAAATCGTGCAGAAATGCTTTGCCATCGAGTCAATCCCATCCAGTTTTAGACAATTCCCCTTATGGTTCCTGTGAGAATATGCAGCTGGGTCATGAAAATAAAAAGCCTCAAGCAGAAAAACTGAGGTCCAGCCGCAGTGGTGGAAGAAACTCTAGAAACTCATTAATCAAGGGTTTTTCCGCTGGAAATAATGCCAAGCTAGGGAAGAAGAGAGAAAAAGGAGTAAAAGTTTGTGAAGAAACTGCTGTTAAATACGACTTACCAATAACTGGGACTGCGTCCATGTTGCATTCTAGATTTCCTGACAGCTTCATTGATAGTGCTGACAAATTCTTTGCAGCAGGCTTTAGTGAACTGGGCTAGGCATTGTAAGTTCATTTGAAACATGAAAGTCTACCCAGGAATGTGAATCTGAAGCAGCAGCTAACCGGTTGTTGGTCTTGTTCCTCTGGTGTACATCATATTTGTCTGGTCATCTTAACCCCAAAAACGAAGCTTTGGAAAAGGGCGGTGTTTGGCGAAAAAATCTCTGTTTCGTTATGGACAATTGGTGGAAGAAAATGCTGGTGGAGAAATGTTGAACAGGTTATAAGGTGCTAACTTTCGGGAGCTCAGCTGTCTTTGTAACTATACATGCTATTCTGTGTAAGCACTTGCTATCAACTAGATAGCAATTGATCCGCAGCGTTGTGCTTTTCCAATACGGTTAACTGATAGGAGTGGGTAAATCCTTCGTTGCTTTTAGCTGTAAGTGGGCGAACCAAAGCATAACGTATATACTTATTTCTTGCGACAGAAAGAAGCTGTTGCCCTACCGTCTTTGGCTAAGTAACGCTTTAATACGAGGTGAGCAGCTCGGAAAGCAAGTTCTGGATGAAGTTTCAGCTTTAGCTGCTTCTTACACTCGCCGTAATTTAGAAGAATCCCCTCGGCTTTTATCTTTATTTCTGTTTAGCCATGCTCCTCCGTATGAGAATGATCGGGAACTCGAGAAATTGCCACAATGAACATTCATATTTGCAAGGAATGAAAATGAGAAGAAACAAGGGCTATGTTGATGGGTCGTACTCGTCCTTTTTCTGTCAGTGGTAAATATAAAATTGAGATCAAATCTAGTCTACGTAACAGATGGAATGGAACTCCTCGGGCAAAAGAGAGAACAAACTTGTTTAACTTCGGGTGGCAAATGGTCCAGCCCGGGCCTGCCATGCCTGGAACGTCAGCATGCTTCGCACTGGCCTTACTTTTGACATATTTTTTTACCCTTAAAGGCGATCAGGTTACGGACTGAAGGATGTGATGTAGTTTCTGCGAGAAATATGGCACTTTACAGAAGAAAACGATGCTTTAAATTCTCAGAACCGCCACCGGACATCCTTCGTGTTCTCATGGCGATGTTTGATCTTTATGTGAGACACAAAGCTTGGCAAAAAAGCTGCTACAATAAAGGGTACACATACTGATATGCCAGACATCATTCATATACCGCCTTTGCCAATTGTATCATCATGTTTTAGCTGCTTTCACGTGCTTGTCGTTATTGAACCTTGTGTGAGGCAATACATTTGCACAAACTGCAGTTTTTCTGCTGGATCCATCGACAGAACACGGGTGGAAAGCCAAGAGATTGTCAAAAGATGAAGAATCACACCGGTGGTGCTGCAAATCTGCCAGAAATATCGCGAGTTCATTTCACGGGAAGAAAACCAAATTGTAGAGTATGGAGTTAAACTTGCTATCAAAACGCTGCATATCTTGTGGCGTGTTGGTTAAACTCACCTCGTGTGGTAGGTAGGGATGTTCCATCGACGGCCATGACCACTCATCACATTAGACACAATACCTCACTATCTTTCAGAGTAGGCACTTCCAGGAACCTTGACTAAAAGTTCATCTTCCAATGTCTCCTCATGCATCTGATTCTAAAAAGAATTCCATTAGCGCGGGTGATTATACAAAAGCACTATAACATGCTCTGCACCAACTCGCAGCTAAAACTACTTGAAAAGATGGCGATGCTTAGCCCATCACATAAAGGAATCTATTTTCTAAGGGAAAGTGACAATAATAAATCCAACTTTTTGCCCAATACGTAATGTCATACTTGGACTATTTCAATTTTTCAATATGGTCCTTGAACTATTCTTAAATATTCAATGTAATCCCTAAACTTTCAACTTTTCCAGTCCTCAACTTTCCTACAAAGTTAAATTGTCCTTTAAAACTATGCACAAGTTTTCATGATTACACCAATACTCTTATTTTTTAAAGTATCTTCTCATTTCAACCATTTTCTCATTCAACAAAAAATATTGGTCTTCATAAATAAGATGATAGTTCTTCCATTTAAGCAAAGTTTAGCTTATGATCTCTATAATAAAAAAAGTAGAAACTCATTTATAAAGGTATCGGGTTGACATCCCTTCCAATTGAAATAGAAGTGATTTCAAAAGGATATCTCTAAATGAACTTATTTATCTGTAAATTCTCGTAATTCTATTAATCTAAATCTTGTTTCCTATATTCTAGATTGATAAAATTTTCAAGAATGTAATTCTTCCTAGTATTTTAGACGGATAAAATTTTTATATCTTTTGTGTTTGTAAGGGAACAAGATTTAGATTTATTCAAGTACGAGTATCTATAGATAAATTAATACCTTTTCTAAATATCCTTATGAAGACACTTAGACAAAAAAAAATAAAAATAAAGCAGGAACATCAACCTGATAGAACTTTAAACGAGGTACTACTTTTACTAATATAGAGATCATAAGCTAAAATTTTACTTAAATGGAACTGTATAATATTTGTAAAGACCAAAAGGGTAAAAAGGCCGTAGAAAGATGGCCTATTTTTTCATTTATTTAGGAAAAAGACTGAAACGAAAAGATATTCATAAATCTGGCCAATAGTGTAATTTTGAAAATTTATGACTAGTATTGAAGGTAAAATATGACTTTGTAGGAAAGTTGAGGGACTATATTAAAAATTGAAAGTTTAGTGATCACATTATTTAAAAAATAGTTACAAGGAGAACAAATTAGGAATCCAAAGATACATTGTACATTGGGCTAAAATTAAGGGACTTAGTTTCATTTTCCTATTTTCTTATGGTGAAAGACAATATAAGATGTCTACTCTACAAAGAACATTGCAGAGTCAACAGATTGAATATAATCTATCAATCTAGTTAATGAATGACCTGTTGACTGATAAACCACGTATAAATCATAAATTCTAGATGAAAAATGACTACGTGTAATGGTTCCATAATGGAAACAAGCAAAACTTACACTTTCACATTTTTAAAGCATGTTCAATGCATCTTAACAGGTGGACCAAAGACAATCAGTTTCATAATAAAAAATCAAAAACAACTTTGTCCAGATATTATATTGAGCAAAGTATCTCATGGATGCCAACACAGCTTTGCTATGTTTTGGTAGCCAACCACTGTCTTAACCTTGTTATCAACCAAGCAAATGAAAAATTTCAGATAGAGACAGGTCAAATTTTTTAAATTGAAAATCACCTTCTCATGTATGAAAAAAGTAACTAACCAAGCAAAGGTTATACATACTCTTAACTATCACTGCATATCATAAGCTAGAAGCAAATAAAAGTGGAGTAATTCTTTGAACTAAGTTAAATTCTCCACTCCATTTGGGTAAAAATACAACATTTTCTTGTCTGTCGTTATTTTCTCCATAACTGAAGTCGAGTAGAGTTTCGAGTTGCAATGAACAGAAAGGAAAAGTCTGACTTCACGTAAACAACTATTCACAGACTAGGAAAAAACCACATCAACATAGAGAAATGGAGACAAAATTTTCACCTAACTTGATGGTAAAGAAAATATCAGTGAAACTAGAATAGTTTTACCTTTGACTTAGCCTCAGCCTGTCCCATGTCACAGTCATTCTTTAGGCCACTCAAGATTTCTTTGAGTCGCTTTTTACCTTCAACTCTTGAAGCACGTCGTTCAGCCCGTTGGGCTGCAGTAACATCAAAATGGCAGGCTACACAAAGTGTCCTCATATTCTCTAGCCTGCATTCACCTGCACAAATAATTGTACTGTAATTACATAAAACTTCTCTGCTCCCAATTTTTATTTCCTAGTATAAAAACCATGTTTCATTTTGACTATCAAACCAAAAAAGAAAAACCGAAAGGAATACACTTTTAAATAATTACAGGTGTGAGTACAATGGACTCCTGTTGTCATCAGTCGATGTCATCAAGCAGTAATGGACACTAGCTGGTCAACGTTGGCCTGGAACGTCACCAATCCAACTCAGACACAAGTCAATCTCCATCTTGTGCACCTTTGGTTTCTTTAGTGCATTTCTTTGTTCCTTATTAACCTTCTTGATCATTTTTATATAAAACCCACACTTGTCCTTTAAATCTAGCTTACCAATCACTAATCATAGAAATAATACCAATCTAGCACATAAATTAGAGAACCATTGACTAATTTGATAAAGGAAATGATCAGAGAGCTCTTCAACCACAGCCACACCAGTGATACTGAGCTCTAAAAAAGCCATGCTTTTTTACGGGAATTGATGTCTTGACAAAGAAGTGGAAAATCGAGATACAAAATTTGGTCCTATCAATCACGCGACAAATTAAATCAACAGCCAGTTCATATATTAAGTACTTAATCAGTTAATACTTTTACCTCCACCACGAAAGACAGGAACTATGTGATCCGCATGCCATGCATTACCCTCAGTGGGATCATTGACCAATTTGTCAACCCTGCAAGACATGGATATATACATTTATCTCCCCTGAAAGCTTTTGCTCTAGAACAACAACATACTAGACTTCAAGCATACAAAACAAAAGGGAAAACGTCCGTGTATGACCTTAAGCACTTCGACTGCATCAACTAGACATAGTATTCCATAAAGGTACTCACAATTTTTTCCTTGAAGCCAAATTTGGTGCTTTTCTCTTTACATAGTGCCGCCGGCTCTCCACTGATAATGGTTTCAAGCATTTCACAAGCTGATGGCAGTCTAATTGGCAGTTCGTGCATACACCATGTTCTATCTGAAAAAGTTCCTGAAAAATCATAATTTGTCAACTAAGAGGGTGGAAAAATGGAGGCTAAGAAAAGGCAATGTAGTTAAAAAGTACAGAGTTTTCCAAGCAAAGCTAATAGTCCAGATGCAGGTGAATAAATTAAACAAGAATCTTTCTCAAGTATTCACAAGCATATAGGTTTAGACCTGACGAAGGAAACCAGCACTGGTTCTTAGGCGATATTCTTCATAACAGCCAGAATTACAAAAGAGATCCTCAAAATATTCAGGTTTCTTTGCATTTTCTCCGCTGAAAGTAGAATACACAATTAGCTAGTTGTAGATGTAGCAAAAAGGAAAATAGATTGGGACTTACACGCAAGGTGACTGACACAGTTTACAGAGCGGTTCATCCATCATGGTCCACCCCTGAGTGTAATCTTTATCCTTCTTGCAATAACTGCCAACAAGATGAACCTTCTTCCACACAGCATTTTCTGGCAATGGATGGCTTATTTCAAACAATGGCGTAGTGCGTCTTCTGCTTTTACCTTTTAGCAATCCCTGGCATGGAATCATTGAATTATGAGGAAACAGAAGAGGTCATATGGTCATATCAAATAAGAGGAGCAAGAGAAATGGTCTCTAATACAAATGATTGATTCACAGTATATTCATTTCGATTACATTATATGGACATACCAAACCATCATGGTTGATCCCCTCTTTCAAGTAGCAGAGTTCAACAGCTAAAGGAAGTTGCAAAGGCTTTCCCAGTAACTTCCTACGTTGAATAGGTCTTAGTGTATTCCACTGGCTCATGAACGTTAGGAGACCATGGACGTAACCCCTGCCGTTTTCAAGAAACTTATTATCAGGAGAGAGAGCACTTTGCAAATTAACATCCTCCGGCCGAAAACTATGGAAAAGGGGTCTTGGTCTAGAATCTGTTCCCGGGGTGCAAGTGTACAAATGGATCCTTCCAGTATATCGGCTAACCTACAAAAAAAAAAAAAAAAAAGAAAGAAAGAAATTGCCCCGACAGACTTTCAGAAATTGAAAAAGGAAATCATGCTTTGGCTTGGTACATACATTCAATTTACTAGTTCAATCAAAACTCGTAAAGCTCACCATGTTTCAGTCGAGAAAGAAGATTTCCAGAACCTCAATCACAGCAAAATATATATCCATCTTGACCACAACTAAATCACTTTTACCTAAAGTAGTTCATATGGTATCAAAAAATAATAATAATAAATATGTGTTCCACAATCTTCATAGGCAAAAGAGAAAACATTTAAGTCTTGCCAGTTTGGTAAATTACAGAGCAGGTTCACAGAAAATGCCTATTAAAGCAACAAATGTAGTTGAAGCTGAAGGAGCCAAAAACACTTGATTGCCCCAGATCAAGAGCCTCTACTCCTAGGCTAAAGGCAAAATCCATGTGCAGAAGTAGGACACTGGAAATCTAAAAGCTTAATCACATGCCTAGATATCTTTAGGAAGAGTTCTAGCTAACTTTCAAATCATACTGCATATGGAACAATGGTTTACCATACTAGTTACCCAACCCAAACCAAAATAAACTTTGAAAGCCATTGATGTGGCACGGTATCATTTTATTCAACACATACTATTCCTGCTCGAAAGAAATCTGAATAACCTTGTGTAAAATCAGAGGAAGATTTGGAGTAATTGGAACTTATGTGAGCTTACGATAAAAGTGATTTAACAGTTGCCGAGATCTCTGCTCAGCACTGAGTAGCACGAGGCCAAAACTTGAAAAGGATGTGATTTCCGCAGTTCCACAGGCACAATAAAGTACATTTTAATAGTAATTTGAGACAGCTAACTTTAAAATGTTGCTCTATTCCCAGATGGAGTATAAGTTGTGGTTATCTGGCAGTTTGTTTCACAGGCACAGCATCGATGACAGCAATCAAAACGTGATAAAAGAGTTACTTCTATCATCAGGGAAGAAATGAATTCTGTAATGAAGAACTGATAAATTACCTCAAACCGCAAAGAGTTAATGAAATTTATAATGTTCTGATCAGCTTCAACTATATCAGCACACTCGCCATTGTCAACCCTGGTTGTCAAAGCACTTTCCTGTAATGCATTTTCCAAAAACGTGTTACCGTATAATTATGATAGCCCCAAAAATCTTTATCAACTATCCGAGCATCACAATTTGCTTTTCTATGCAGAGGCATGTGTTGTATCATAAATAAATGCAGGTTATAAAATGCCTCACCCAGGGGAGTGTATTTAAAACTGAAGCAGACCGACCAGTTACACAATTCAGAGTGGGAAACAAGTCAATTATCTGCTCTTGTTTAGGCAACCCAACCTTCAATGAGTAAAACTGAATGGAACCAGTGCTACCCCCCCCTTTTTTTTTTTTATGGGGGGTTGGGGGGGTCAGAAGTGTATACCTAGTTCAACAGGTCAAAGAAGGACCATTCGATCGGATCAGAACCAGTTTATCCAAACAAATTGGAAAGATGCTCACATTAGAGCTGAGTAGGATCTCTTCATCTCTGCGAAAGCTATTTACCATTCTAGCAAGCACCGTCTTTAGTACTAAATTTTTTATAATGACAATTTATATCAATCAACACTTCCAAAAAATCCCAGATCGATAAGTAATGATTCCTGCTCCATGTCTTAAACATTTTTTTTTTTGACAATATCTTATATCATTTCTACTTAGCAATTCAACCAGTCCGATTTTGAGTACACTGACCAGAAGACATAAGACGTAAAAAGAGTTCTGTTGCCAACAGAATGATTTACCTCAACCAGAGGAGATTTCTTTATGTTGGAACAATTCTCATCAACTTTAACTGGATCAGCAGGAGAAGGCTCACCACCATCTTCTTCAGTTTCTGTAGGATCTTCCTGCATATTTTCAATCTCCATAATTATACCCTCTACATTCTCAAAATTACAAGCTTTTTTCTCTTTTCGAGAGTGTCGTTTTTTATGGAGGGAGGGAGATGGGGCATCCAAATTCATCCTCATCCTATATTTTCTGTAATCTTTAGTATCCTTGCAATTTCAATCTAGAGCTAGATAATCAAGACTTATTTACCTTCAGTGACAGTTGACTACATGCAATTTCCTCCAACATCTGAATATAACTTCTATCAGTTTTATCACAAGTTCCAAAATATGAAACATTGTCAACCTAACACCAAGAAAACGAAAAAGGGATTATTGTAATAAAAGAAACAAGCAAATGTGAAATAGCATGGCCTGGAAATAAGAGATGCAGGACAATACAAGAGCATAGTTCTCAAAATGCATGGACAAATAACTGTGTACAGTGACTGCAATAAAAACAAAGCGACACGAGCAACATGGACAAACAAGCACCACACACAATCAAGAAAGCTCATGCACATTCACGCATGTTTATCGGTGTAAGGGAACAGAAGGAATAGGGGTTTTATTCACAATATATTGCACTCCACTATAGGAATAAAACCAAGGCTCATTTCACGGGGGAACGCCCATTAACTAATGATTTAAGCAACAATTCAAAGACATGGTAATGCTTGATTGTCTGAAGCATCATCATTTTAATCAACAAAAACTTAACTTCAATCAACATATATAGTGGAACAATTTCACTAGACATCCACAAAAATTTGCATTGTTAATGGCCATGTTATCGTCTTTTTGTAAAGAATGCATCGTCAAAGGACACTAGCTTGTGAGAGAAATTCAGGTAAACCACATGATGCGATTTCAAACTGACAGTAAGAAAAGAACCATTTCTCTGACATGTTATATTCTATAATATGGTCTCTATGCGAACCCATCTCACCAAAAGAATAAATTCCTTTGTTGAACCCAAAGAGCAGGAGGTTCTCGATGTTTGGACAGAGTACATGTAAAGCCCACTCTAATCATCCCAGAGACATTTTTTCAGATTTATGAGTCACTTGGCCAACTAATCTAACATGTCTTAAATGTAAATGATTCAACGAACCTCCCTTGACCGATTGAGCTTGTACTTAAACACTGAGAAAAACAGAATCCTTCACAGAAAACTATGCTTCATGTAAACTAGAAATGGGCTGCAATACCATGTTCATGGACATTGATCAGTCCAACACTGGAATTTATAGTAATGTTTTTTATTTTTTTTAAAAGGCTGATCTTTACAAGCTTTATATTTGGCTGGAGTGGCATTGATTGCTTTCAATATTAGCGAACTTCAAAATCATGCAGCGAAATTGCCACCTCAAGAATTAATTTAAAAAAAAAACTATATTACATGATCTCCAATATCTCAAATTTGAGCAAGATAATAAATACATAAAGTACAACTATCGCTCCACCAGAAAAATACAGGCGGGGTAATCCAAGTCTTTAAAAGGTTCTAAATTGTAATACAATGTACATTAGGAGCACCGTTAAATTAAGATCAAGAAGTTCCAGTCTAACACCAAAGAGGATGAATCAACTGTTTGTTGACAACCATACGGTTGTGATAGTTATTAATAGTGTGATACTTGGTATAGTTTTTTATTCTTATTGAATTAATGCCATCTACTGATCACCATTCCTTTCAACTTCATCAAATCTACTTTGTGTCCAATTTTAAGTATTTGACAAGGTCCCAGAAATTGGTTCAAGGGCCATTAATAAGATTATCACAAATATAACGTTAATATAAGTAGAAAAAAGGCAAGGCAAGCAAGACACTGCTCTCTTTGATTTCAAAAAGACATTATCAAACATGTGGAAATAAAAAAATAAAAAATAGAAAAAAGCCAGTGGCAGTGCAAATATAGAAGCATTAAAAGATACCGCAATATCTAGTATCGCATCGCGCTTTCCATTTGTAGTAGAGGAAACATGGTACAAGCTCTTCCTTAGATATTGCCAATGCAAATCATCTGTGGTATCCTGCCATAGTCAATACCAAAATAAGCACCACAAAATTGGGGATGACAATTAACAATTTAAAGTAACACGCTCACAAGTAAAGACGCACCTTTGCACAAAAATAATATATATTGACGGCATTTGTTTGTCCCTGCCTGTGAGCTCTATCTTCTGCCTTAAGACATGATAGAAGAAACTCATTTGTCCAAAATTCAGACAATAACCAATGAAACAACCGAAAAGATACAAGTCTGTAAGATCCTTAAAATCCAATGGCAACTATCACGATGACCTTACAGTTATTACTGGTTCAGGGGCTCTGGCCTATGGATATTATTGGTTCACGTTACAAAAAAGTCAAGAATGGTTGGCATTTGAGATTTCAGATGGGTGGAAGCAAAACTTCTCATCCTTTTTGTGTCTCCATTAAGTTAGCCATCCATCCATCTTTAAATTGTGTAACACAGGCCTAGATCATGGTCAAAGGGTTTGTATTGATGACTTTACAAGACAGATAAGAACGAGCGAACAAACTTTCAGAGAAATAGCAAGTCAATGTAGGACCGATTAACAGTTTCTTTGTTCTTCTTCTTTGCATAAGAGTACAACCACGAGGCAGGGGACTGGTGAGGATAAGACCATGAGCTCAAGGACCTTAAGCTTGCAGGGAATGCAGTAAACCAATTACTGCAATCCTGATCAAATAAAATCCATACGTAAACACAGTAACTATTTCAATATTAATTTCAAGAAAGTTTATGTAAATCCACCTGAAGCATCCATGATGGAGACGGAGGCAGCTCAAGGAACACCACAGTCTTTGCTGATGAGAGATTAAGTCCAACACCTCCAGCAGTAATACCAATTATCGCAATCTTAACCTAATGAGAAAAGCACCTAGTTATCAGCATCAATAACTTCTAAATTCTTCCTTGCTAAAAAGATTCCAGAACAAGAAGAAGAAGGAATATCCACTAACATACAAAGAACAAAAGAGGATATATTACCTCAAGAATCTACATGCAAATACCATACTTCACACGTTTAGGAAAATAATCATTGACGGTAAAAACAACACAACTGTGCAACCAAAGAGAATTAGGAAAAGGCATCCAAGATACACACCTGATTTGATGATTGGAACGACATTACTGCAGACTGTCGATCTCTGGGAAGAGTATTACCATCTATGCGAGTAAATCCAATCCCTTTTTCACATATGATCTCCTGAGTCATTACAACATAAAAAGCTTTCATATGAGGACCAGAATCCAAACGGTTGTGTAGGATCTGATTCTTAATAAAAGAAGAGAGAGAGAGAGAGAGAAGATATAAAGAGAAAAGAAAACTCTTACAACAAAATAGAATAATCTAACATAGATAGCAGTTCAAATTAGATGAAATCCACATCACAAACATCACGAAACTTAACTTTAGAATCACAACTCCCCACTAGCAAGTAGTAGAGGTCACTTTGACAAAATATATTAAATGGCGCATGCAAAGCTCTAACATTCAAAGAAAACTATTTAAACAAGAAATCGAAATGATTGTAACTCGAATTGTAAAGGAACAATAATCTATCTCGAGTATATTTTAAGTAAATCATAGAAGACTTTCTGCATTTATAGGGGAGAGATCCCTAAGGGATGCATAAAAGTGCCTCCTCTAACAGAATTACAAACCTACTAAAGGATGCTGCAACATATAATTCATAATTAACATATTTGATCAGCAGATATGATATAACAACCCATTGGCTTTGCATACCACATCAACAAAAAACTTTGACTGGTGCATCTTTCTCACCTTGTTTCATGAAACAGTTTGAGGAATGAGAAACCTCAATATGACATCGGTCACATTGTATCTAGGCCAATACAAAAATCAACTAAGTTTGTATAGATTCCATCAAGTTGGTAAAGCTCTTCAAATGACTGATCTTTCAAAACAAAAAAATGGCAACTTTCCAAACAAATGAAGTTTGCTCATGAATACATACCTAGGGCCAAGAATCATGGAGACCAAGCAATCTCTTTCTGATTGAAGCTTGATAGCTACTTAAGCAACTCACTAGCTCAATTTATCTGGTTTCAGATTCTATGTTTAACTAGCTTAAGACAGCAAGAAAAGGTTTTGTTTCCAATAGAACATCAATTACTAATTAACACCATATTTGATATGAAAAAAGCTAGGCATTCAAATCATTCAGTGATAACATCGCAGATTTATTTGTACAAGTAAATACTTTGTGGAATTCAACAGAAACTTATCAACTAAATCTATATAAATTATTCTTGCAAGAGATGCTCTCTTGAAGAAGGCCTACCCCTACCTGCACCCCATCGAGAACTCTATGATGGTGGGCAAAAACTATCATCTTATGGCAATTTTGTGAGTCCAACACCTCATCAGATGCTGCAATAAGTGGATGAAGAGAAAGCCATTCACGGAATCCTGAGAGCTTGGCAATGCCAACTTCTTGGTACGATAGCTTGCGCAATCTGTCAAGACCATTGGAATCTGGCAGAAATAGAAACCGAAGAAAATTCAGTGGGAATCTCTGTGCATCCACATTGATAACATGAAGTTTTGTGCATGAAATGGTCGTGGCCCCAAAACTTGACACAACTCTAGCAAGGTACCAGCTAACTGCTGACCACACAAGGGTATAAATTTTTTCTTGAAAGTACACCCCCCGTCATCAGGAAATTACTCTGATACCCCTCATCAAAATAAATTGGAACTGTATGCAGATTGATGGCTTCCAAGTCATCTTTCAGTCTATTTGGATTTTACAAATGCGCACAGTGATATTGTATTTTCTTAATTTTGTGGATCAAATATAATTTACAGGGATGCAAAGAAATTTCGTAACACAAAGGGAATGTGCCTCTGCTCTGCAAAAACTTGAGAAATGAAGGATTATGTTCACCATTTGCCTGTAGAACTATAATACCATCATTGCTGATAATGAGCATGAGATTGTCACAGTTTGCGACTTGGCTAGAAACAAAAACACAAATTTAACACTGAAAGTTTCTTCCGTTTAAAAAGTTACTGCGATACATATTTTATTACAGTAGAAGTTTGAAAGGAAGCTTATGCAAAGTCATGGAAGTCACCATCAGACTGATCTGTATTGTCAAGAGTAATGTCACCAAGTGCATCTCCATCAACTACTCTGACAGCAGCCTTTGCAGAAATAATATCTGATTTCTTCAATAAAATTCTCAATATTTGCCGACGTTTGGGAGGTAAATGCACCAGGACATGCTCTTTTAGGCGTCTTATCTGAAACAATAAATTGAAGAAACACCCTTCAGGAAAGCAACTGTTTGAGCAGTTGGATGGCAGAGAGTAAGTTAATTGGCCTAGTACACACTTGCTATTACAACCACCATGGACTTAGTATCAGGACAGCCATTAGTTGAACCTCACCCAGGTATTCAACAGAAAATCTTATGGTCGTCACCTGGCGATGCAAACAATTGTTTTAATCATATTTAGACGGTTCCAAAACTTACATGTCATTTTCTGGTAAACCAAAGTTAAGCAAAGAAGAACAAGTTGCTGTTACTCATACTACACTGTAGCGCATAAAAGATCTAAAAACAAAGAAAGCTACTCTGATAATCAGCAAATCCTAAACTTGAAATGACACATAAAATATATCCAAGAGACTTGCATTGTGATATATACAGCATTGTGAGGAAATCACCTGCATTTTTTGCAGTTCAATCGACATTCAAATGTTATACATATCACCACATCATTGTTTTACAAAAGCTAATATGAGAGCTCATCGCATAATGCAGTAAAATGGTCAGATCAGGTCAACAATTTCAGAAGCAAGATCGCACCATAACTGTTTGCCTTAGCAAAATATTCAGCTCCTCCAAGCGAATGCCCTTTGAGTAGTCCTGGTACAAAATTCCCCATCATACGAATCAATTTTGCATTTCAAGAAGCTGAAATTGTAAAAGCAACAAGCTATCACAGGCTTTTCTCCAGTTAAAGCTATGACATGCACTATGTCAGGCAGGCTTAGCCATATGGATGTCTTCCCAAAGGGAATGAGTAAATGATTGGCAGATCTGCCAAGAAGCAGAAACCACTCATATATTCAGCCTGATGCACTAAATAAAATTTTTCACTTTTCTATGATGACTCAACTATATGAAAGTACATAATCGTTCACACGCACTTAGTGCTACCTCAGAGAGTGCCACAATTACCTTAGAAACCTTTCCTTGATAACCTTGGTCAAATTTCACGTCACAATAAGTCCTTGCAAAGTCAAACTTGTCTTTTCCCAATAAACCAGGCCTAGAGAGCAGAATAAGGAGAACTTTAAATTCTCAACGAGAAGCAAAGTTAACAATGGAAATGAAAACATATAAAAGCAATTACCAGAGCATGTTTATCTGATGGAAAATGTCATATGGCCTACAATCACCTAAAATGCATACAAAATAAGCTATCAGATAGCAAAAGTAGAACAAAGTAGCAGAAAAAGGGAGAGAAAGGGGGCAGGCCGGGTAACGAGAAACAACAGATTATAAAGGCGATAGTGTCATCTGTTTCAAAGGACAACAACCTAGACAAAGAAGGGGTTCCTGACAGTAGAATGACACGTCTGACCTTTGCTGCCACATCAAGAACTGCCTTTATCTGTTAATAAATAAGGACAGACAATGAGTCATAGTAACAAGTCTCCACAGACAAAGTGGGGGGCATGTAAGAGGAAAGATATTCGCAGATCACAACAACAAAAAGCTATTCTTCATGGTAAAATTTTAATGCTGCAATAAATAAAGTTCGGTTGAAAGAATGACTGGTGTCAAAGATGTAACAAGTGGATGCTATCGTCTTTTCTAATTTCTCCTCACCAGTACGTTTTAATATTATCTCGAGCTTCATGATGTACTTACTAATGCAATGATCTTTCTATCTGTTTTTCTTATACATCATCAAAATGACGATTATGAGAAGAAGCTAATATTGGCTTACAGCTAAAGATCGGAAATCAGGCAAAGAAAATGTCACGACTATTGCAATGCATTCTTATGCCATTTAGCTGGTTTCACACTCAATTTGTGAACTTATCCAAACTTAACTTCAAATAGTGATAATAGCACCACCAACTGAAAAATATCTGGAACTATGACTATTAGTGGAGTAAATACATCAGCACCAGTCAGAAAATTATTGAGCACAATGCAAAAATCTGACCAGAAAGGATCCATTCCAGATTTCCCAAAAAAAAAAAAAAAGAGAGATGAGATGGGATGGAATTCACAAAAAAGAAGTACCACAACAAAATGAACAAAATGAATTAGACTGAATCATCACACATTCTTGAGTTGATCCAAAATTTTGAAAACATCAATCTGACAAACACCAGATGCAGCATTTTTACCAGCTAATATTACTCCATACCTCCTCAGGTTCCACAGATTTCTTTGACGATCTTATATGGTGAGACTCATCAACTATCAAAAGAGACCATTCCTGATCAAGCATACTCCTCCGCAAGTGATGAAGCATCTTGTAAGAAATAACCACAATCTTTGGCCATTTTTGCAAGTGTAAAGGATTATTGTGGTGACCAAACACTGAGAAGATAACAACTTCATATATATCATTAGCATTCTAGGGCATAAAATCCAAAGAGATAAGAGAAAAGTCACATATCTCTTCAATGAATCCGTAGATTCTAATCTGCCATTTGATATTTATACTTTAAGTTCAGAAAATAGCAGTCCGCAGTTTCAAAGAAGTATGTAATACAATAGTTGCACAAGAGGACTTTCTTCTTTTGTGTAAAATTTTGTGGGATCATTACCAACTACTCTAAAGAAGTAAGCTATTAGATAAAGGCGTGTTTTAATATTCAAATACTTTAATACTCACCCTCACATGTAAGTTAGACTTTGGCCTAAGAATCAAAGTGTGGAAGTATACAATAGAGAAAGAAAATGGGAGGCTGAAAAGATTTGAAGTCAAGACATCGGCTTTGATACTGTAAGCAATTTTGTGGGATTACGGCTAACTGTTCTAAAAGCTTAAGCTATTAAATGAAGGTATGGTTTATTACTTAAATACATTAGCAATTTGAAACCATTTCTCTTTTCCTTTTCCCCTTCCCTAATGTCCTCCAAATGCTTGAACGCAATTACAAAGGAAGACCCACCTTCTATGAATTTCATCCCAGACAACCAAAAGAGGGATGATCTCTGACCGAAATTCAAGAAATCTCACACACCAATTTCAACTAAAAAATCTCAATCAACAGGATGAGCCAAGCCCTTAAACCAAATTGTAAGAAGAGCTCCATATGTGAAGGGATTAGACATGACATTACCAAGATGGATATCAGTGGGCAAACAAGGAAACCACCGCTCAAGTTCTTCTGCCCAAGAAAAGCGCAAAATAGCGGGGCAAACTATAAGAATAGAACCTTCATCCAAGAAACAGCTTGCAATAGCAATGGCCTGTGAACAAGGAACAGTAAACATCGTAAGTGGTGGCCATTGGTCCAATTGACTCATATGAGACAGCTTACTCAATTCATTGTGTGTCTGTGTTTTTTTATATATGTTCTCTTTCCAATCTAAGGGGCGGCCACAGGCCAACACCAACCACGCCTTTTCTAATTTCAGTTTGATATGGGAGAGTTATGAAATGATAGCAAAGCAAATAACCTGAAGTGTTTTCCCAAGACCCATTTCATCTGCAATAAGACAACGTCCACCCCTTCGTAGACCAAATTTTACTCCATCGACTTGAAATGGCAAAAGCCTATCCAAGATTTTCCTGGGTAACTTCCCAATCAATTCATCAACCTTCTCATCAGGCAAATGCTCAGGTCTGCAAGGTATCCATTGCCCCACGATGAAAGAATGTGAAAGTTTCTCAATGACATTAAATGTTCCCCAAGGAATCTCCTCAATTACTACACTCTTGAAGCTCTTTAAACATCTTATCACTGCATCATAATCCCTCAGCTTATACACACAAGCTTTTCCACCAGCATGGTTTTGGGTATAGTGCGATGGCATCACCTACACCAAAGCAAAATTTGGAAGATACAGACGGCACAGTTTCATTGAACTTTTGACAGCAAACTTTTC
The DNA here is from genome assembly GCA_016432845.1 of Psidium guajava. NCBI lineage: Eukaryota > Viridiplantae > Streptophyta > Magnoliopsida > Myrtales > Myrtaceae > Psidium > Psidium guajava. Next base: position 40,779,766 of record CM028228.1, read on the forward strand.
TCTTTATTCAATGAATACCACATTTTCCTTGTGCAAGATCATCTACTCTAAAAGCTAACTTCAAACATGCAAATATCAACATGGTAAGCTGTTTTACCGTTTAGAAAGTACCCAAGGAAATGAAATCATGCCAAATTTTATAGATTGTCTTGAAAAATCATCCCTCCATACAGTAAAATATAAATAACTGCAACTTGCAAACGAAAATTTAGTTAACTCTTTCCAAAGCCAATAATCAACGGCTCCTCTAGATCACACTTGTAAAACAATTGTCAGACAAACTTGTTCATTTTTCAACATGTGCCATTACACAATGACATCCCAAATAGTCGCTTCCACTTATTCAACTGCCTCACCGAACAATTTAATCAACTTCGCCGATCTATCTAACAAACAGAAGCATGAAATTATCTTATCCATCTCTAAAAAAGAACCAGAACAATGCACTGGAGAATCAGCACCATTTCCTTCTCCCAGTAATAATAACCAAGGAACTTACGCCAGCTAAACAATCCACCAATCTCCGCATGGACTCGTCCTCTCCCGGATAAGTAAACCCTAGCAGCGGCAGCGGAGTCGCCGAGAATGAGTCTGGCGAGCATATCTCGAGCCGGACCATGAACTTCTCGGCAACGGCCTCGCCCGATGGTGCCCTTGCCCCGGGCACATTATCGAATGACTTCGCCGGTTGCGCGGTTGTCGTGGCGGGGCTCAACTTCCTACACTTGACGAGCGCCCAGTGGCCGTGCAGGTACTGGTGCCGCGGGTTTACTGAGGAGCCTGCGACCGCCTTCCTCTTCGCTAGAGCAGCTAATCGGTTCGCTTCGGCTCGCAATCGTTGCTCTTCTGTGATCTCTTCGTCCTCCGTCTCCATGACTGAAGAGAGAGAGAGAGAGAGAGATTCGAAGTTATTGGCGGGTTAATCAAGAAGCTCGTTGTGCACTGGACGGGCCACGGGCCGACCCAGGACGGGCCGAGACCAGCCCGGCATGGCCCGTTTGTCACCCCCCGTCCCTTTTTAGAGCCGAATTTATTTTTCTATCTGAATAGAACTTTTTATCAAAAGATATATAATCAATTAATCACATCATTTGACCAAAAAAAATTAATTGCATTAAAATTCATATTCTCAAAATGAAATAAATATTGATTGAATGTGAGTTATACTTCAAAAGAACAATTTACGAGGTTTTAAGTGGTTATACCGGAAATCTAATTACTTGCATATTTATCTCAAAAAGAGTATATAACGGAGTAACGAATTTTATGAATTTTTATCCCCTGAGAAATAGGTAATGGGATAATGAATTTCATAAAAGGTATTCTAGACTTTTGAAGAGCGAAGACCAATTATACTTATTGAAGAGAAAAAAAATCACGAAACAGCAAAATTCTGAAACCAAAATGAAATTTTGATACTATCATACTCTAAACCTTAGATTCTAATTAACCGTACTCCATCTCATATTAATATTAATGAAGTCAAGTTAGTCCTGTTTGTGGTCCCCACGCATGTAATTTTATCAAAGAGAGTTCTAGGCTTCGACAACTATTCTCTCATATAAAAAATTTAGAATAAATAAAAATTAACTTTGCAAAAGAATTATTTTACAGCTTAATCACCAGATAGATTAAAAATCATTTTCTATGCAAATAGCAAATTAAATCTATGACATATGACAGTCCAAGGAAGACTTGGAAAAAGACCCAGTGACAAGAGAGGTTACATTGCTTCAGGTTGATTGTCGAACAAGAAAAAAAACAAAGCATCCCAGTGAAGGAAACGACCTCTGACGTTGTCGCATGTCACGGTTCGCAAGTCACCACCAAAGCCCAGAAAAGAGAAAGCTGCACCAGTCTGGCTAGATTCTGGGCTTCAAGGGCAAGACAATGTCCCTCAAATCTGCTTCCACAAGACAAAGAATCTATGCATCTGCCAGCTTCTTGGGTCACTGAAAGTTGATGTTATTCTTCAATCCACTTATGTGGAAAAGAGAGAATGTCTTGAGGATCCACTACAAAGCTTCCGATCGCACACTTCACATCGTCCGTAGATGCCGAAAAGGACCAGTTTTTCTTCTACGAATGTCAAAGACATGGCTGCAAGAACAAAAAAATGTCTAAGAGAGAGAGAGAGAGAGAGAGAGAGAGAGAGAGAGAGAGAGAGAGAGAGAGAGAGAGAGATACTTTGCTTGCATCTGCACAGAAAGAACACGAGACTTTGCTTCATTGGCTTCTGTTCACATGCTACAAAAACAAATAAGCATGGCAAAGTCTTTACCTTTTAATTTCCAATACACAGTTCAATCAGGAAAACTATCTGAAAAGAAAAGAAAAGGTAAAGCGGGCGTAGCAGGCGGACCAGCAGTCGCTGCCAGGGATTTCAGAGGATGGAGTATCTAATCAAGCAGAGAAGGTACTGAATTACCAGACCTTATATCTCAACGTCTGGCACTAGACCTTTGCGAACATATCCGTTTTTATCATTTCCTCTGTTGAGCTGAAGTTTCCTCCCCTTTTTACGGATAAAAGGCAAGAGAACCATAGCGCGAGATCTATGTAAATTTTTAGCAGAGATTGTTATAGTACATCGAGCTCCATTGAAGATGGAAAAGAAAGAATATTAAGGAGTGGGTTATGTTAAGTGTCTGCATAGAACGTAGATTTCGCGCTGTCGTTGTTCTTGTCCATTAGCAGACTCACTGCCTTGCAGAGCAAGGTTTTCGGACCCAAAGCAGGAAGAGTTCAGCAGGAGCAGACAAAGTAGCGCGGTACAGCAACAAACAGATTTGTCGAAAGGAGGTATTCATATCTTTTACATAAGCTGTCCTCATTTAAACGCTCGCCGTTCAGACTGGAAGAAAAACCATTGAGCACGCCGCCGAGGCTCCACGCAAAAAATGGTTCTCATATTAATTGGCATCTTACACAGGAACTACAATGATCAGAAGAAAGATTGAGACCCACATAAAACCCCCAGTTTATATTATTTCCAGCAAAATTATGAACAATGAATTAGTCATTTAAGACCAAATGCTGCACATCATGGGATATTTTGCAGATCAGAAGACACAGAACCGGTTCACGAGGCAGCTTTCCGGCCAAATGAGTTGGGATTACGACTATGGAGACGGCGAGCATGCAAGTGCAGTTGCAGCCGCTGCATTCGCTATATGCTCCCTTGAAGAAACTGAGATAGGAAAGCGAACAAAGATAAGAGAGGACTTTGCGTCCTCCCGGAATAAGATTAAGAGCAAAACGGTCGATATCAAGACAGGACCGACAACTGCCAGGAAAGTAACCAGGCAATCCTCAAACGTGGAAGCAGAAGGTAAGATTAATTCTGCCAAAACCATTACCACATTCTCTTCACTGTTGATATTAGTATTTCAAGGGACTAAAACTAACGTACCATGGGAAGCTTCCACGAGAAGGACGCCATCTGCTTCCATTACCCCGAAACCGAAGGAGAATCGATCAAAACATGGCAGAAAGGAAGCTAAAGCAGATTCATGGGAGAGAGCTCATATTGAAATGATCAGAAAGAGGTAAGCTTATTCGAACCTCTATGAGCGTAAAACTTCTAGCTGCTCAGCAAACACAGCACCACGCTAGTTCCATAACCATCTCAAATTCCAGGCATGAGAATATGAAGTCCAGCATCTTTGCTTGGGAGAATGAGAAGAAAACAAGAGCCAAACGTTCTTTCGAAAGGAAAAGGGTATGGCGACATCTTAAGCTGTGATAGTCTCAAATGAATGAAGGGAGACGATGTCGAAGCCTTAATAATGTTATTGCAAATTGCAGAATGAGCTCGAGCAGAGAAGGTCAAGAAATCAACAGCATTACCAATATAAGGTAGCAAAAATTGATCAAATCGCACGCGAAGCAAGGGCACAAGCAGAGGAGAAAAGAAGAACTGAAGAATCTCAAGTTAAGGAGAAGGCAAAGAAGATCAGATCAGGAGAAGCTCCTGTCAAGTGTTTCTGCTTCTAAGTCTACTTAATATGCACACAACAAGATTCACTTGTGGATTTATAATAAGCCAATACTTCACGTATTGGTCGGTAGTCTCAATTGTATTCTATAAAGTTCGAACTCTGATGCAGAATAGTAAATCCGCAAAAGAACGAATCATGTGCCTATGAGGCCACTGCTGGCACTGCCGCTGCTTCTATGGAAAACAGCCATCAACTATGTTAATCACAAGATAATCTCAGCAGACATCCAACAACAGCGAGATGAAAGATGGAGGAATCATCGGATCTTTAAGCTGGCGGTAGTATTTCTGCTGGCCGAGCAAAGTAAGCAACTTTTCATGAATAAACGGTGCAGCCATATTAAATAAGGTGGTTGAGTATCCTGGATTCAATTAGTGAAGCAGAACAAAAGAAGTTTTGTAAACACCGAAATCTTGGTTAAGCTCAGCTAGAAATTGTTAGCTAGCAGACGAAACCTGCCGATATGTGCACAAAAGACACGAAAGACGGGCCTTCTAGAGAAGGACCATGGTGACATAAAGTTTCTTCCTCTAGGTTCACCAACAAAAGAATGGAACAAGCAGAGATAAGTAGGTCACTGCCCCACAAATAACCTTGGCATAGTCAATATCCTTGAATTGGTCAATCACTCTGACGGCTGCTCTGTCACTACAGGCAGAGAGTCTTTCATAACCCAAAAAAGCCAACTAGCAGCATCATGCTCTGTGAATAACTTGTGACAAGCACAGCGGTACAGTCAAAATCACATTAGGATTACCAAAGGCGGAACCATTATTCTGCAGCTCCCAAACAAGAACCAGTCACCATGTCAGCAAATGCTTGAGCATTATTATATGTCCTCCGTTGGAAACCAAACCACCAACCGACCAATAGAGTTACATGAATATACAAACAAGAGGTACATAGAGTGCAAAAACAATCATGTTAAAACTCCAATCAAGTTGCATTCTTTCTATACACAGAACAACCTGATCAACAGTAGATGTCAAAACCACAGAATTCACACCAGACACTTTCTCAGCTCAATTTGCCAGTCTCGAGATATAGTTTGCATGCCACAAGAACAACAGAAGTCATCTTTAGATCACTATGTACAATAAAACCATAGAACTAAACCCTAAACAGACCCTGTACAGTTCAACAGGCAGTGACTGTGGCCTTTGGTTTGGCATCTTGAAGGGAGATCACAGTTTCAAAAGCACCAACCAATGCTTTGACCTTACTCTTCCTTGTCTCGACAAGCTTGCTAGCCGTTTCTTCAATCACATTATTAAACAAACTTTGCGCATTCTCTCTTTTCTCCACTTGTCGATGCTTCAAGACAATTTTCTCAGATTTGATACTCTTAGACTCTGCAGAATCAATGTCTTTTCTCCTATAGATTTTTCTTCCAGCATCACATTTACCGAGTTGGCACTCACCAAGTAGTCTTGGCCGTCGAAACCTGAGTTTCCTCGGAGGAATGTTCTCAAGTCGAGGTTCTACCACCTTCCCTTTCCTAAAGGACAGATTTTGAGGCTGGCAATTTTTGTCTTCAGAGCTACCTGTGCTGACCCTCCTCTTGGGCCTATTTGTGTTTGAACGGGCCTCTGGATTCCCCTTTTCAGCTGCTTCATGCTCAGATGAAGTATCACCAGTGGTAGACTTTGATGCTGGCGGAAATGGTGTTGAGAGCAATGATGAAGACGACAAAGATTGATTAACACGTCTTCCGGTTCTTCTTGTGTTTTTGTTATCACAGTATGGAGGTAATTTGGCCGAACCACATGCATTTACGGAGCGTCTCAATTTTTTCATCCCCGATGATGGTGGAAGTTGAGGGGTCATCTTTCCATTCAATCTTCTTTCTTTCTCTGCCTTAGGAAGCTCATCTGAAGTATGGAGGCTATTCTCAGCGGTTGCTGCCATTTTGCTTCCAACATCTGCCACTGCAAAATCTGAAGTCTTTTCAGATTTATCCTTGCAATTGGAAAGCTTAGGCCCAGATTTACTGCTACTGCAGTTTTTCTGATTGGATGCTAATTTGGCGTGCATATAGTTTCTCACATCCCTATTTGAGCCTCTTCTGCTAGAACGTTGAGGGGCAACAGATGCCGTACTTGGCAAGATCTTTTCCTTCTCATTCAGAGAAACCCTTGTTGATTTAGTACTTCTGAGGGCAATGGACGCCGTACTTGGCAAGATCTTTTCCTTCTCCTTCACAGAGACCCTTGTTGCTTTAGTGCTTCTGATTTTCTGGCTTTTTCTGCTGCTTGAATTCTTGGGAGCGGCCACTGAAAGTGCCCCTCCAGTATCGTTGCGTATTTTATCACCTGGTCCCTCTTTAGCATGAGTAGATGGACTAGGACGGACGGAGTTTTCCTTCAAGTGGGCAGCAAAATCTCCCGTGACATCTGGATCCTCTGGCTGTTGAAAGAAGACATCTCTGTCTGGAGTTGACAAAGAATCATCTGTCTTCACAATGACGGACTCAGAATACCCATCAACATTGACTAATGATTTCTCCTTTACCTCCAACGAAGCAATGGTCTTATCCTGGTCATACCGATCCCCAGAATTGGCAGCCTTCTCGACAATGACATCTCCGTCTTGTGACAAGGTATCATCTGTCTTCACAATGATGGACTTAGGAGATTCATCAACATTGACTAATGATTTCTCATTCCCCTCCAACAAAGCACTAGTCTTATCCAGGTCATAGCAATCCCGAGAAATGGCAGCCTTCTTCACAATGACATCTCCGTCTTGAGTTGACCAGGAATCATCTGTCTTCACAATGACAGACTTAGGAGATTTGTCAACATTGACGAATGATTTCTCATTCCCCTCCAGAGCACTGGTTTTATCCTGGTTATGGCGATCCCCAGAAATGGCGGCTTTTCTTCTTGACCTCAGGAAATTAGCCGTTGCCTCAGAGTTATGTTTCCTCCCGTATTTGCAAAAATCGTGGCAGGATCCCATCGAGGCTCTTAGATAACGCGAAAGAATCGGTGGTTGAAGATTTGGGGCAGCCATTATTCCAGTAGAGTTTCTTCGCAGCTGACCACGTAGAGATTCGACTTTCTGCGGGATCATTACCTCATCGTGCGTTTCCCCATCCATTCTCAGAGGAACAGTGTATCCAACTGCCAATCTAGTAAAAAAGGCTGCAAACAGGGGGTGATAGTAAAATCAGTATGCGAGGAATTGGAAAATGCAGTAAGTAAAGGTCATTTGCCAGAGTACGATAAAGTTCAAGTTCACGATAGTTCACACGGATTTGTGAACAACAGTGGCTGCCTATAAGTTCCAAATTAGAGTTGCCAAAGTGCCACAGAAATGAACACCAAACATAAGTACACAACCAAACATAACAATAGTGGGAGGCAAGATGTTACAAAAAGAAGTGCTACAGTTGAAATGTCTTCACTTTCCATAGCCTAAAGGCAACAGAAAGATGGCAGGGGAAAAAGGAAAAGAGGACTCAAATGAAGCCTACCACTTATTCTCTAGAAAAGATGGGTCTCTTTAAATCTTTCAGAAGGATCTACTTCAAAGATCACTTGCTAGAGACCTATATCTCTGTCAGTCTTTCAGAGAGATAATAGCGGAGCAGTTCCCTCCTCGTATATTGCCCTTAGTTGGAATGTGTTTCCAAGAAATACATCAGATTTCACGCAGATTGGCTTGATTGAGGCTATTGTCCTTACTCATTAGGGACAGTAGACCATAAAGATTTCGTGCACAAGCTTCAAAGCTGGCAACAGCCATAAAAGAATAAAAGAAAAGGAAAAAAGAGTCCCTGTATCCAAAGTCACTAACAATTTCCCACAAACCCAGCAGAACAACTAGTAACTCATCATAGAATCTAATAAGATGAGATTTGAACATAAAAAACATCATCTTTCGAGTTCACCCATTTCTCCAACCCGGAGAACAGAGCAAAAATCATAAAAACAGTAATCTCCTCACGATTCACTCATAGCATCATCATCTAATGATATCCCGCATACGAGAAGCAGCACTAATCTCATAGGATTCTTCAGACCACGAGAAGGAAGGCAAAGAACTTTAGCCAATACAATCACAATTCGAAAAACAGCAACTTTCTCAGGCCAAAGCCATCTACATGCACCCAAGAAAAAACAACATCCTCGCCTACCAACAACGAGATCAGTCCGCGAGTCAGAGGCGGAGATCAAGAAACGGCTAAAAAGGGTCGAAAGTTCAATCCCAGAATCGTATTCCAAACAGAAAAAGAAAACCACCAACAATCTAATCTACCCAGACTAAATGCTGAGAAGGGTACCTCAGGCGCGGCGCGAAGGTTCAGAGACGAGGCAGAGGAGCAAGAAAAGAGAAGAAAGGAGGAATCTTTGAGGCTTTCGGGGGTTGGCAGTGGGGCAGGTGAGAGGCCGTTCTTCTTTAGGTGACGAGGGTGGTTGTGGCTTGGTGAGAATGCGCGTTCGTTAATGATGGCACCCCAGAAAAAGATGGCGACTCATCGCCATACTTTCGCTTAAAAAGGGTGGAGAGAGAGAGAGAGCGAGAGAGAGAACATTCTATGATTCCACGGTAGTTGCACAGGCGTCGGAATTGATGACCCCGCACGGGCATTTGATTTTGTACAATTCAATCCTCCCTTTATTATAGAGAGAGAGTGGTGTTTTCCTGAGGGACAGTCTGCCAAATCACCGTTGACTTTTCGTAGTCCGGTAAACGTGCACACACACCGCGTGCGCAAATAAAGCGTAAATTCCAAATAAGAGTTGCCCTTATTTGAGGGGGAAAAAAAAGGATAAATAAGGGCTTAATGTGATCATGGCAATTTCAAATAAAGACTTCTCTAGCTGGCCGACTAAATATTTTCACTTATCAAGGATATTTTCTTCCAAAAATAATTTCAATTTCAATTTTTTATCTTTTTCTTTTTCTCATTTTTTTTAATTTGTTGAGGTTTGCAAAGGCCTGGCAACCCTCCCAAATGCTAGGGAGGGTCGCTTCACCAAGGCCCTTGTCAGCTGCTCCTGGGGGAGGCGACCCTCGCCAATTGTTTTGAGAGTCACCCTCACCCACCAAATCAAGTACTGCCATAGACTAGCCACCAGCAAAAAAGAAAAAAAAATTAAAAAGGAAGAAAAATAGAAAATGGAAAATTAATGTACTTTTTGCCCTTATTTAGAATATTTCCTAAAATAAATTGGGCCTAATTCCTAAAAAAAAATCTCAATTTCAAGTCAAGTCTCAATTCTATTCCGAATTTTTTTTTATCAAAAAACTCATCAACTTTAGGTACCTTTCCAAATCTACAATGTACTTTTTTTTTGTCAAAAAATGGCTTGTGCTATTTTCACTCCCTCTTAGCGCTAAATACCGTGTATCATATTGATTTCACTATGTTATCCCTGTTAAATCCTACTCTTAATTTAACATTTTTCTGCCTTTTTTTTCTTTTGTTTCAATATTATTAGGGAAGAAATTACCCATGCTCCTTTCAAATTACATTTGTTAAGGTAAAATGTGGGGCTCACTCTTAATTAAGATTATTTCTTACTTCTTTTCTTTCTCTTTTGATTTTTTCTTTTTCTTTTTTCATTTAGAACAAATTTTGCGTTCGTCTTGTCCAAAAGAATAGTTTATTTGGTAGATAGCTAACAAATTGTTGTGTTAATAAGTGAATATTTTGCTTTCTTTGCTAGGAAACTATTATTTGAAAAAATAATATCAGCATAATTTAGAGTGAGAAGAACTGTCTACCAATTTTTGTATACGCTTCACTTAATTATAACTCTAATGTGTTATTATATTTTAGTCCGTATATTTTGACTGCTTAACTTTCAGTATGTTCTGTGAACCTATTAATCCAATTCCCATATATTTTTCATGCCATCATTGCATGATGTTGTAAAAGATACTTTAAAAAAAAATTAAAAAAGTGAAAAAGTAAAGCACATAAAAAAAAATCCTAAGCATACCTAATAATCATGCAAAACGCAAAAGAAAATGCCCCCTAAACATTATTACATAGAACACTATCTTTGCCTTGATTACATGTATAATTAGCTATTGACAAGAAATTATGGCAATCGTAATGGCATTATAAGAGAACCCCAGTCGAACCATTTGCAACTACATATTTTTTTCAACTGTAAATGCATAAGAATTTTCATAGAACCTTAGATGAAAAGAAAATATTCTTCAAAACAAAATGTACACCGATAATAACAAGTTGCATATGCAACTTAATAAAAGATATTGTCTGTTCAGCTGCTTGGCTCCTCGATAAGGCTACTCTCTTGGAAAAAATACTTTACTTGAATCGCGCAATAAAATAAACTTTTCCAATTTGAAAAAAATATTTGACATAAATAAGAGAGCCATCGTCCACTCAAAACAAATATATATGAAGGAATAATTTCTGATGTCAAAGTGTGAGACGCTCCAACCTTAGAATACTTATTTCAAGATGATTTTGTTATGGCTATTGATATAACCTAGAGGGGTGAATAGAGTATAAGATGCGATTTGAAATTTTTTTGTGAAATTAAACAGAATCAAGTTGATACATGCAGGAACAAATTGATAAATACAAGAAATGCTGCTAATATGTCTTCGGCTTCAATCAAACAACTAAAGCCACACATAGAGGTATAGAGAAAGATGCATGCAAATTTGTAGTAATTCGGCTTAGATCAAACATACGTCCATTCTTCCAGACTAATGGCCACCTATACAAAGCTCCTCCAATAAGGCTTGGACGTAGCACGCCTGTTGACACCTGATTTTTAATCATTTTTTCTATTGCTAAAGTAATAAAAAATCCATAAAAATTCATAAACTTGAAAAATCAACTTTGGAGACCTTAGCCAAGCCTAGGGAACCAATTTTGACCAAAAACCGATTTTTCATATTTTCAGTATTTTTACGTATTTTTTATTTATTTATTTTCGAAAATTAATAGAAAATTCATAAAGATTCATAAATTTGAAAAATCAACTTTGGGGACCTTAGCCAAGCCTAGGGAACCACTTTTGACCAAAAAATGATTTTTCATATTTTCGATATTTTTCGGTATTTTTAATTTCGAAAATTCATAAAACAAAAAATTAAGAAAAATATGAAAATTGTAAAATCAGCTTTGGAAGCCTTGGCCAAGCCTAGGCAACCATTTTTGAACAAAAAATAAATTTTCATATTTTTTATATATTTTTTAATTTGTTTAAAAAAATAAATAATACAAAAATACTTGAAAATTTTGGAAAAATAACATTTGAGGCCAAAAAAATACACAAAGATAGTTAATATTTTTATTAAATCTATTTTTATATTGGCCATCGCAAATTCAGAAAAATTCAATTCGAGTCACGTGTTCCTTCACGAGTATAATCTCGAATCGGGCCTAAAAATTTTTAATTTGAGTCAACTTATTTTTAATTTTTACTTTTTATGAGTTGTGACATTGTCTTCTAATATTTTAAATTTTCATCTTTGCCCAATTATACCCAGAATGACTCAATTTTGTAAAAGGGCTTTAATTAAATTCTGCATTATTTTCAGCGGCAAGAAATGAGCTTAAATTTGACATGTGGTAAATTTTAGTGTGTCAAAAATTATGAGGAGATTTAGACTCAAAGAAATATATTTTTTCAGGGACTGAATTGTAAATACTTAAAATTCAAGGACTAGAGTGCAAATACCTAACTCTTGAAGGATTATTTTACAAATAACAAAAAGAAGAGTTAGTGGATAAATTAGAATAGAGAAGGGAAGATGGAGAAGAAGAGATGAAGAAGAGAAGTTGGAGAAGAATGGATGGAGAAAATAAGATAAGAATAGAGAAGGGAAGATGGAGATGAAGAAGAGTTAGTGGAGAAATTAGAATGGAAGATAAGAATAGAGAAGGGAAGATGGAGATGAAGAAGAGTTAGTGGAGAAATTAGAATGGGAGATAAATATGGAGAAGGGAAGATGAAGATGAAGAAGAGTTAGTGGAGAGATTAGAATGTGAGATAGAGATGGAGAATGGAAGATGAAAATGAAGAAGAGTTAGTGGAGAAATTAGAATGGGAGATAGAGTTAGTGGAAAAATTAGAATGGGAGATAGATGAGTAGATTATAAAAGGAGGAAGAAGTGAGCTTAAGAGGGGATTCTTGAGAGAGAAAATTTGAAGTGTTTGGGAGGATTCTTGAGAGAGAAAATTTGAAGTGTTTGGGAGGATTTTTTTGGAGAGAAAATTTTGGATGTTTGAGAGAGTTTTGGGAGATTGAAGAAAAATTTGAGAGAAAGAAAATACCAAAAGAGAGAGAATTTTGAAGATGATGGGAGTTCAAAGCTAGGGATTATCATCACAAATTCCTTCATCGATCAATATAAATCAAGAGTTCATCCTCGTCAACGAGCAAGCAAATTCGAGCTAAGTGTTTTTATTTATTCATTTGTTTATGGTTTTACTTGCAAATTAGCACAAATTGTATACACTTTCTCCATCTCCTCTTTTTTTTTCCATATTTTATGTCAGGAGAAGGATATCTCTACGTCAACAGCAAAAATCTCGTAGATATGCAAAAATCGGCCCAGACAAGCTCCTAAGCTGTCCACCGATTTCTCAATTGATCTATGACTAAAAGTCCCTCTTAATTCAAAAGAAACTCTCTATATTGGGAACATAGAGAGCGAAAATCAATTATAGAAATCCCTCCAAAAAAAATGGGAGATAAGTACTCTTTCCACTCTTTTGGTTTTAGGTGCAGATTAGCACATATTTTGTATACTGACATTTCACTCTATTTTATGTCAGGAAGCCGCAGCTTTATATCAATGGTCAATCCTATGGAAGCACAAAATCGGCTTGGAGGAGTCCTCAAGCGCGCACAAATTTCAAATTGTTGAATCAATTCGTTGTATTTTATTTTAAAGAATTCATACCCCAGAATGGAGAGGACAAAGTCCATCCGCAATTTAAATACCTGCACCATAAATCCCAAAGGGAAGAGCCAAGCCAATGCTTAGCCTCCCATTGGAGGTTTTTACTTACAGTAGTTAAATACCTGCAATTTAAATACATGCACCATAAATCCCAAAGGGAAGAGCCAAGCCAATGCTTAGCCTCCCATTGGAGGTTTTTACTTACAGTAGTTAAATACCTGCAACTTAAATACCTGTACCTTAAATCCCAAAGGGAAGAGCCAAGCCAATGCTTAGCCTCTCATTGGAGGTTTTTACTTACAGTAGTTAAATACCTGCAACTTAAATACCTATACCTTAAATCCCAAAGGGAAGAGCCAAGCCAATGCTTAGCCTCCCATTGGAGGTTTTTGTCGCGACCCTCTAAAAATATTTTTAAATTAGGGGGTTAACGGATTATTAGGTTAATTAGATTTGACTAACCTAACGCGGACCCTCCCAAGCCCTACCGAATCGCAACTTCGGTTTTTGTTTAAATAATTTTGAAATTTAGAGTCGCCACTAATCGTTCTTGGTAGGTCGATTAGAAACCTAAATAAATTAGCAGGAGAACTAATTTATTCCTGCGAACCAGAGATTATGAGCTCGGGGACTTGGTTACACTAGTTGATTAAAACTAATGCCCTTTCGGTACCTTAATTTCATGGATATCCTAATTCGGCAACTCAGGCTTGGTTTATCCTTAAGGCTCTAGTAGGGTATTCTCTTTTGTGTTTTCACATTTTAAATAGGATGCATGGATGGTATATATTTTTATTTGTTATATTTTTTAAGTGTTAAAGATTCCCTGAAGCCGAAAGAGGGAGTGTGTTAACGACTTCTGTGCAGTATTACGACCTATTCATCTTTTGGGTCTGATGATTCAAAAATTAAATTATAGGAAGTACATGACAGTGAATAAACACCTCCAATGGGAGGCCTAGCATTGGCTTGGCTCTTCCCTTTGGGATTTAAGGTACAGGTATTTAAGTTGCAAGTATTTAAACTACTGTAAGTAAAAACCTCCAATGGGAGGCTAAGCATTGGCTTGGCTCTTCCCTTTGGGATTTAAGGTACAGGTATTTAAGTTGCAGGTATTTAACTACTGTAAGTAAAAACCTCCAATGGGAGGCTAAGCATTGGCTTGGCTCTTCCCTTTGGGATTTAAGGTACAGGTATTTAAGTTGCAGGTATTTAACTACTGTAAGTAAAAACCTCCAATGGGAGGCTAAGCATTAGCTTGGCTCTTCCCTTTGGGATTTAAGGTACAAGTATTTAAGTTGCAGGTATTTAACTACTGTAAGTAAAAACCTCCAATGGGAGGCTAAGCATTGGCTTGGCTCTTCCCTTTGGGATTTAAGGTGCAGGTATTTAACTACTGTAAGTAAAAACCTCCAATGGGAGGCTAAGCATTGGCTTGGCTCTTCCCTTTGGGATTTAAGGTGCAGGTATTTAAGTTGCAGGTATTTAACTACTATAAGTAAAAACCTCCAATGGGAGGCTAAGCATTGGCTTGGCTCTTCCCTTTGGGATTTATGGTGCAGGTATTTAAATTGCGGATGGACTTTGTCCTCTCCATTTTGGGGTATGAATTTTTTAAAATGAAATACAACGAATTGATTCAACAATTTGAAATTTGTGCGCGCTTGAGGACTCCTCCAAGCCGATTTTGTGCTTCCATAGGATTGACCATTGATATAGAGCTGCGGCTTCCTGACATAAAATAGAGTGAAGTGTTAGTATACAAAATATGTGCTAATCTGCACCTAAAACCAGAAGAGTAGAAAGAGTACTTATCTCCCATTTTTTTGGGAGGGATTTCTATAATTGATTTTCGCTCTCTATGTTCCCAATATAGAGAGTTTCTTTTGAATTAAGAGGGACTTTCAGTCACAGATCAGTTGAGAAATCGGTGGACAGCTTAGGAGCTTGTCTGGGCCGATTTTTGCATCTCGACGAGATTTTTGCTGTTGACGTAGAGATATCCTTCTCCTGACATAAAATATGGAAGAAAAAGGAGAGGGAGAAAGTGTATACAATTTGTGCTAATTTGCGAGTAAAACCATAAATAAATGAATAAATAAAAACACTTAGCTTGAATTTGTTTGCTCGTTGACGAGGATGAACTCTTGATTTATATTGATCGATGAAGGAATTTGTGATGATAACCCCTACCTTTAAACTCCCATCATCTTCAAAATTCTCTCTCTTTTGGTATTTTCTTTCTCTCAAAATTTTCTTCAATCTCCCAAAACTCTCTCAAACATCCAAAATTTTCTCTCAAAAAATTCTCCCAAACACTTCAAATTTTCTCTCTCTAGAATCCTTTCTCAAGCTCACTTCTTCCTCCTTTTATAACCTACTCATCTATCTCCCATTCTAATTTTTCCACTAACTCTATCTCCCATTCTAATTTCTCCACTAACTCTTCTTCATTTTCATCTTCCATTCTCCATCTCTATCTCACATTCTAATCTCTCCACTAACTCTTCTTCATCTTCATCTTCCCTTCTCCATATTTATCTCCCATTCTAATTTCTCCACTAACTCTTCTTAATCTCCATCTTCCCTTCTCTATTCTTATCTTCCATTCTAATTTCTCTACTAACTCTTCTTCATCTCCATCTTCCCTTCTCTATTCTTATCTTATTTTCTCCATCCATTCTTCTCCAACTTCTCTTCTTCATCTCCTCTTCTTCATCTTCCCTTCTCTATTCTAATTTATCCACTAACTCTTCTTTTTATTATTTGTAAAATAATCCTTCAAGAGTTAGGTATTTGCACTCTAGTCCTTGAATTTTAAGTATTTACAATTCAGTCCCTGAAAAAAATATATTTCTTTAAGTCCAAATCTCCTCACAATTTTTGACACACCAAAATTTACCACATGTCAAATTTAAGCTCATTTCTTGTCGCTGAAAATAATGTATAATTTAATTAAAGCCCTTTTGCAAAATTAAGTCATTCTGGGTATAATTGGGCCAAGATGAAAATTTAAAATATTAGAAGACAATGTCACAACTCATAAAAAGTGAAATTTAAAATAAGTTGACTCAAATTAAATTTTTTTAGGCCCGATTCGAGATTATACTCGTGAAGGAACACGTGACTCGAATTGGATTTTTCTGAATTTGCGATGGCCAATATGAAAATAGATTTAAAATAAAAATATTAACTATCTTTGTGTATTTTTTGGCCTCAAATGTTATTTTTCCAAAATTTTCAAATATTTTTGTATTTTTTTAAAAAAAAATTAAAATATATATAATATGAAAAATTATTTTTTGGTCAAAATTCGTTCCCTAGGCTTGGCTAAGGTTTCCAAAGTTGATTTTTCAATTTTATGAATTTTTATGGATTTTCTATTAATTTTCGAAAATAAATAAATAAAAAATACGTAAAAATACTGAAAATATGAAAAATCGTTTTTTGGTCAAAATTGGTTCCCTAGGCTTGGCTAAGGTCCCCAAAGTTGATTTTTCAATTTTATGAATTTTTATGGATTTTTTATTACTTTAGCAATTGAAAAAATGATTAAAAATCAGGTGTCAACAGCTGCCCCTCTTTGAAAGGAAGCTCGGTAGAGGTTCATTTCAAAGACGAGATGACACCTGGATTCTTATCGACTCAATACAAGTAAATAAAAAGAGTCGTGACATGATTGTTCCACTGAAAATGAAATGAGAACCTAAGGATTCGTTATATAAAAAAACTTTAGGGTGGTTGAACTTGAACCCGTATGGTGGATCAACCCATGGTAGATTCCTAATAAAAGGATTCTACTGATTAAAAATTGAATTAAAATTTGACCCGTATGGTGGGTCATACCATTTGACCCGTATGGTGGGTCGTACCATGGTAGATTCCTAATAAAAGGATTCTACTGATTAAATTTTGATTGAGATTTGACCCGTATGGTAGGTCACCACATGGAGATACCTGTAAGAAGGACTTGGTGCCAATAAAAAGGACTTGGTGCTTTGCCTGTAAGAAGAACTTTGTGCCTGTAAGAAGGACTTGCTTTGCCTGTAAGAAGGACTTGATTTGCCTGTAAGAAGGACTTTGTTTTGCCTGTAAGAAGGACTTACTTTGCCTGTAAGAAGGACTTTGTGCCTGTAAGAAGGACTTGATTTGCCTGTAAGAAGGACTTTGTTTGCCTGTAAGAAGGACTTTATGCCTGTAAGAAGGACTTGATTTGCCTGTAAGAAGGACTTTATGCCTGTAAGAAGGACTTTGTGCCTGTAAGAAGGACTTGATTTGCCTGTAAGAAGGACTTGGTTTGCCTGTAAGAAGGACTTAGTTTGCCTATAAGAAGGACTTGGTGCCTATAAGAAGGACTTGGTTTGCCTGTAAGAAGGACTTGGTTTGCCTGTAAGAAGGACTTTATGCCTGTAAGAAGGACTTGGTGCCTGTAAGAAGAACTTGGTTTGCCTATAAGAAGGACTTTATGCCTGTAAGAAGGACTTGATTTGCCTGTAAGAAGGACTTGTTTTTCCTGTAAGAAGGACTTGTTTTGCCTGTAAGAAGGACTTGATTTGCCTGTAAGAAGGACTTTGTGCCTGTAAGAAGGACTTGTTTTGCCTGTAAGAAGGACTTGGTGCCTGTAAGAAGAACTTGGTTTGCCTATAAGAAGGACTTGATTTGCCTGTAAGAAGGACTTGTTTTGCCTGTAAGAAGGACTTGTTTTGCTTGTAAGAAGGACTTGATTTGCCTGTAAGAAGGACTTGTTTTGCTTGTAAGAAGGACTTGATTTGCCTGTAAGAAGGACTTGTTTTGCTTGTAAGAAGGACTTGATTTGTCTGTAAGAAGGACTTTGTGCCTGTAAGAAGGACTTGTTTTGCCTGTAAGAAGGACTTGATTTGCCTGTAAGAAGGACTTTGTGCCTGTAAGAAGGACTTGTTTTGCCTGTAAGAAGGACTTACTTTGCCTGTAAGAAGGACTTTGTGCCTGTAAGAAGGACTTTATGCCTGTAAGAAGGACTTGATTTGCCTGTAAAAAGGACTTTATGCCTGTAAGAAGGACTTTATGCCTGTAAGAAGGACTTGTTTTGCCTGTAAGAAGGACTTGGTTTGCCTGTAAGAAGGACTTGGTGCCTGTAAGAAGAACTTGGTTTGCCTATAAGAAGGACTTGATTTGCCTGTAAGAAGGACTTGTTTTGCCTGTAAGAAGGACTTGTTTTGCTTGTAAGAAGGACTTGATTTGCCTGTAAGAAGGACTTTGTGCCTGTAAGAAGGACTTGTTTTGCCTGTAAGAAGGACTTGATTTGCCTGTAAGAAGGACTTTGTGCCTGTAAGAAGGACTTGTTTTGCCTGTAAGAAGGACTTACTTTGCCTGTAAGAAGGACTTTGTGCCTGTAAGAAGGACTTTATGCCTGTAAGAAGGACTTGATTTGCCTGTAAGAAGGACTTTATGCCTGTAAGAAGGACTTTATGCCTGTAAGAAGGACTTGATTTGCCTGTAAGAAGGACTTTGTGCCTGTAAGAAGGACTTGATTTGCCTGTAAGAAGGACTTTGTGTCTGTAAGAAGGACTTGGTTTGCCTGTAAGAAGGACTTAGTTTGCCTATAAGAAGGACTTGGTGCCTATAAGAAGGACTTGATTTGCCTGTAAGAAGGACTTGGTTTGCCTGTAAGAAGGACTTTATGCCTGTAAGAAGGACTTGGTGCCTGTAAGAAGAACTTGGTTTGCCTATAAGAAGGACTTTATGCCTGTAAGAAGGACTTGATTTGCCTGTAAGAAGGACTTGTTTTGCCTGTAAGAAGGACTTGATTTGCCTGTAAGAAGGACTTTGTGCCTGTAAGAAGGACTTGTTTTGCCTGTAAGAAGGACTTGGTTTGCCTGTAAGAAGGACTTGGTGCCTGTAAGAAGAACTTGGTTTGCCTATAAGAAGGACTTTATGCCTGTAAGAAGGACTTGATTTGCCTGTAAGAAGGACTTGTTTTGCCTGTAAGAAGGACTTGTTTTGCCTGTAAGAAAGACTTGATTTGCCTGTAAGAAGGACTTTGTGCCTGTAAGAAGGACTTGTTTTGCCTGTAAGAAGGACTTGATTTGCCTGTAAGAAGGACTTTGTGCCTGTAAGAAGGACTTTGTGCCTGTAAGAAGGACTTGTTTTGCCTGTAAGAAAGACTTGATTTGCCTGTAAGAAGGACTTTGTGCCTATAAGAATGACTTGATTTGTCTGTAAGAAGGACTTGGTTTGCCTGTAAGAAGGACTTATTTTGCCTGTAAGAAGGACTTGGTGTACCTCAAAGGGTGCCATTCTGGAATCTGGAAAGATCAGGAATCCTGCAGAAGCTCAAACCCAAATTATATTATCCTGTCGCTTTAGGAATAAACCAAAGAGGCAGAGATCAAAAGGTCTCGAACATTTCTATCCTTGAGACAAATCATGCTTTATTGAGGAAGGTGGATACCTGTATGTACCGCAATGGATTCGAGTACCCCAACAACCGTCAGAATTCATTCTCTTGAAAGGTTCAGGTTGAAGATATACTTACCTGAGAATTTGGAAGAAATGCTTGGTGGCTTCTCGACAACCAGGCTTGTTCATTCAATAATCGCTGAATGAATTTCAAGACTTTGGAAGGTAGTTTGAACATTGGGAATGTGTTGCCTGTCAGGCAGTATCAGAGGTAACATGTGCAAGCATTTTCATCAATGAGTTGATCGGTTCATGTAAAACTATTCAACCAAGTTCGCAATGATTAGAAGTAGTCTGTGTGATAACTCATGATGCAATCAATCCAAATATGGATCATGCAAAACTATTCTGTCAAGCTTGCATTACCAATTCTGTTTAAGGAGGTTCTCATAGTATGAACGCCTCGAATGTAATCTGAATGGGGGACTTCAATCCGAAAGGGCCTTCTCTCACTCTGGGGAAAGGCTGTTTATCTGTAAATTAAAATGTTAGACTTGCGTGGAAATGGTTTGCCTTTCCTCATCCTGTCATGCCCCATTCTGCACATTTGATGTCTCCTGTGCAGTTTATGCTCTAAGTTGGAGTTGGTAAGTTAAACACACGGAATAGTCATACATAATTCATGAACTGTGTAAGCACAATGCAGATGTGACAATTTTTTAGCATTACGTGTGTTTATATAATGTGCAAATATGGGCGGATTTGAATTGCCCCTGGTATGTGGGCGGACCGAACAAATTGGGAAGCCTACTCCTTATGTCGAGGGGTGGTTCGTCTCAAACTTTGTCTCTACGTGATGAAGCATATGGGTGAGGGAGCATTTCGGTTTGTTTAATGACAGCGACCGCCACGGTTTAGCGGTTGAATGCCCCTGTAAAAAGCAGAGAAATTATTCTTGAAATCAAACGAGATAAGGAAGACATATTTGCTTTTTCGCTTCAGAGCTTGTGATCAATTTGCCCCATTTTTCACCAGAATAGATCTTGTCAGATGATCATAATTTTCTTTTGGATTTGTCTCCTTCAACATGTTAAATGTTAGTGTAAATATTTCCTGTAAAAAGAAAAAGAGACATATCAGCCAGTATTAAAAGGGATAAATTGAAAACGATACTGATTTACCCTTCATCTTGAATGTCTTGCACGACTCTTTTACCAGTTTTGTTGGATTGAATTTTCCTCGACTTTTGTTGGGCGCCTCACCATTATGGGAAGACTATGGTAAAATACTGACTTTGATATTACTCGTCGAGTATTCCTGTTTGTAAAAAAAAGAAATGCACAAAAAGTTGTTTCATTTATTTATAATACATACAACATTCCCCACCCTTGGGGATCGAACTCGGAATATTTCGGACCTACTGTCATCCCCCATACCATTCGGTCCATTGGACCGTAGGTGTCCATGGGGCTTTCTTTTCAAGGGTTAATCCTTGGGGATAACGCAGCCCTGTTGTATCACTTTGGGCCATGTTACGGTATTTCTCGAGGTAATTTACAATCCCTGTTAAGAATGGAATAAGACAATTCAAGACTTGAGATGATTATGTGCACATTAGAACGATACAGAATTACCCATTTTTGAGATTGTTCGCGTCTTTCGCTTGTACTTTCCTTTGTCCGAAGCTGTCTATCCCGTGGTAATGCCCATGAGTTGATTTGCCCCCAAATTTTATCCAACCTGTATTCGGATATGATTGCGTTCTCGGGTCGATTTGCAATTTCCTGAGAATAGAAGGGGCTTAATTTTAAAACTTGGAGCAACTGAGGGTAAATTGAAACGATACGGAGTTACCCTTCAGGTTTATGCAGATTTTCACTCGCCATCAATTTGTCGCGAGGTTGGTGAGGTGGCGGATTCGAGCATTTAATAGGGGGAAGTCGGATTATTACTCCTTGCTTTTACACATTCACAAAAGCAGAAAAACACATCACGCAAGGAAATAAAACACATTCACTCATTCATGATTAGTTCCGCTTCCTCTGCAGGCTCTCCCATGATCAGCTGGCTTCATCCCAAATTAGGTATGCATCGGCCATATTGAAGGTCTCGTGGTCACTAGTTTTAAAATACAGGATCCGTATGCACATTAAAACCCTAGTGCTTCATTAGCATCAAATTGCCTGATCATGGCGGCGAGTTCGTCGTCAATGCCACTTGCCTGGTAGTGATACCTCTCTTCCTCCTCAGAAGGCATCCATGTTGGCCCCATAGTCTCAATTTTTTCGTACCTTGCTCCAACAGAACTTGATCCTGCTATGAACTGATCTAACTCACCTCTTAAACGTGCATTCTCGATCCTCAGATAATGCATTTCATCGAGGGTGAGGAGAGTATTGCAGTTGGGACAAGTGGCGGAGTCAAAAGCCTCTTTATATATCTTGTTCTCCGCTCGGAGGTTTTCATTTTCAACTCTTAGAAACTCGGCTTCGTTGTGCTCATGACGAGTCTTCATTCGGGTTCGCCTATTTTGAAACCAGAACTTAATTTGTGAAGGTTCAAGTCCTAGCTCCTGACTCAGTTCCATTTTCTGTTTTCCGTCTGGCATAGGACACGTTCTGAAGAAATCTTCAAGCTTTCGTACTTGCTCCTCAGTATGGCGACGGTAACGCTTCTTTTGACCCTTACCGTTGTTGTCCTTGTCCTCACCAGGCTCTTGGACGTCATCGGTGGAAGGGCCGGGCTCCATAGGCTCGATCCCAAATATGGCTTCGAACTCTTCCTCTCCCATATTCAGCAAGCAACGATAACTTTCAAGTGTGTTGGGTTGAGACATCTTCGATTTGGTTAACGATTTCTCAAAGTTTGATATCTCTTCTTGTATTTTCACTCTCTGGATTTTTTCTGGGAAACTGCGTATGCTTTAAGAGTTTCTCTTTCGAGCACGAATGAGAATTATCAAGAAGATGCCTCCTTTAAAATTAGACGTGGGTTTAGTAACTGTATTGCCTCTCTCGAGTGTTCTGGCTTTCTCAATTTTCTTTTCATCGTATCTCTCGCCCAGCTCGTCTCCTTCCATCTTTCCCTGGAAGAGGGCCCCTTGTTGTTGTCTCCACCGTCAATTTGCTGGCGGGCCCTCCAATAAAGACGAGTCGTATCTCCTTTTCTGCTGAAAATTTCTTTGTCTCCCACTCAGCTCGTTTTTTTTCTTTCTTTTTCAAAGTGGTGGCAGCCCGTCCAACTTTTCTGCAGAGACGTCGAGTCTGCTTAGCTTGAGGTTGCCGCTTGACTTCGCATTCCGATCATCCGCCTCGCCTCTCTCCTCCTTTCTTTCGTGATCTGCTTTCAAAAATGGCCAATTCTCCTAACCATACCTTCTCCGCCGAAATCCTGGCTAGGTGGGAGAGACTCTACAATCTTCTTGGTAGAGGTTACGCTCATATAGCCCAAAACTCTACCGTTGAGGCTGAAATCCTCGGTTTATTCAGGACCCTAGACGCCTCTTCTGTTGAGGGTACCCAACTGGGGAGGGAGTATCGGAACTTCCCGACCCTCTTCATCAATTTTCTAGCTGCCTATAACCGCGCTTATGAGACGGTCATTGTGACTGCCGTCGTAAAAGCTCGTTACCGAGACCGGCACGAGCGTCTGGAAATAGTCACATTTATGGCTGATAATCACAAGGAAGCCTTCAAGTTTGCTAATGATCAGCTTTCGTGGCTAGTTCGTGAGAGGGGAAAGTTGGTGGACCGTCTGGCCTTGGTCCGAACTTACGCCGAACAGGAGCCGAGCAATATTATGATGAGGTACAAATGCGGTTGGCTGCAGGAGAGACTTGATGACATTACGGCAGATATTGCTTTCGAGAGGGCGGCGATTTCGGACTTGGAGTTTGCTGTCGAGCATTACGAGGCCAGTTTGGCCCAGGCTAAGGAGAAGCGCGATCGCCTCTTCTTTAGGCTCGCGGAGCTTGATCCTGAGAACGCCCGGTGCACCCGGAGCATCAACTGTTTGGAGAGTCAGTTGAGCTCCTTCGTAATGGTTATCAGGGCTCAGTTTAGCTTTACTTTTCCTCCCCAGTGAGCTGTTGTAATGCTCTTTGATGAATGGAATGAAAGAAAAGCTTCACGTGTTTTCTTTTGTTTAATTTTCCTGCTATCGTTTCTTCCGCATAGCATAACAGAACGATTTGAGGTACCGAAGATGTCGAGGCTTAATGTTTTTCTTGATGTTCTTGTTTAATTGCTCCAGACGATGGTATCGAGAACATTGATGAAGGGTTCGGCGGTGGCCCCCACTATCCATCTTGAGATCACAAACAATAACGCTATGACAACTCGATCAGTGCGCTGGTAATAAATCCGGCCACCTGTTGTGTGCCCACTTTTATCCATATTTTATTTCTTTCGGCGTCCACTTGCTCGTGTCGGTCGCCTGTAGCGTCGGGAGAAATTCCTGTGGGCCACGTTCATTAATAGAACCTCGGTCCTCTAAAGTCCTCCGCATGTTTCGGATAAGAGGAAATTTTAAGATCGGTCTCTGGTAAAGGTATTTGTTTCATGGGTTCCATATTGTCTTTCAAAAGACGCGGGATCCTTCTGTCTGTCAAAGATGGACAGTGTTCGTTTGCCCCCCGGAATTAACGGTTGAAGCCTCGGTGTTTTTCGTCTTTTGGTATTTCTGAAGATGATTCTTGATATATTTTGAACTTAATTTTTACACCCGTCTAGGGTATCTAGGATCTCCCTGCAAAAGAAAATGATATAATTAGTATGCGACACAAGGAATGTCGGTCCATGACTCCTATATTAGTCCAATTTGATTTTTTCTATTTTATAGAGAAATCAGAAAAAAAAATTCCCTTAGGAAGAAATGGGTTAATACAGAATTTTTTTGCAGATTTATTACTCTTTTTTTTATTATTTTTTTTAAGGAATGTGACAAAATCTCTTGACGTTTACTAAAATTTTTGAAGGAATTTCCTTTTTATCAGAATAAATTTTCAGAGGTAAATTTGTCAGGAAAATTTTATTTTTATTGAAGCAGGAAAGACATAACAGAAATCCTTTATTGGTTAACAAAATTCCCCCGAGACATTAGTCTAATTTTATTTAGAGAAAATTTTCTTAGAAAAACATGAGCAAATTTCTCGAAAAGAATTTTTGTTGCAAGTTTTTATAATTTGAAAGAACGTGATAAAATCACTTGATGTTTACCAAAGTTTTTTTTTTTGAAGGAATTTTTCTTTTATCGAAATAAAATTTTAGAGGAAAATTTGTCAGGAAAATTTCATTTTTATTGAAGCAAGAAAAACATGACAAAAATCTCTTATTGGTCAATACAATTCCCCCGAGACATTAGTCTAATTTTATTTAGAGAAAAATTTCTTAGAAAAACATGAGCGAATTTCTCGAGAAGGATTTTCTTGCAAGTTTTTATAATTTGAAAAATGTGATAAAATCACTTGATGTCTACTAGAGTTTTTTTTTGAGGGAATTTTTCTTTTTATTGAAATAAATTTTCAGAGGAAAATTTTTTCAGGAAAATTTCATTTTTATTGAAGCAATAAAAACATGACAAAAATCCCTTATTGGTTAATAAAATTCCCATGAAGGGATTTTTCACATCATTTTTTCAAAATTTTTTTTAAAAGAAATGAGGGACAAATTTAATTTTTATTTTCTTTTAAAAGAATGGTCGTAATATCAAGCTCAAAAACTGACTAACACCTAGCATGAACCGACCGAAAATAAATACAAGATAAAATTAGAGAACTTACTTTTACCTTGGAGAAATGCAAATCACATAGTCATGCGCATGACTCAAGTGAGGAGTGAACTCTAGAAACTAAAAGAAGGAGAGACAGGGTATGGACCTAAAAGGCCCCCACTATCTGAATTGACAACCTTACCCTCCGCGCAATCAAATCACAATGGGAAGAATTGTCAATTCAGATAATGAGCGGGATAAAATATGGTCAACCCGAGCGTAATCGACGCAAGAGCTTTACATATTCGATCCCTATCTATGGTTTTCTAGGAAGAATTTCGCGACTTGGGTTTAGACGCTTGTGTGTGCAGGTGTCGTGATCCTCAGAGTATGCAAGACATGCACAACAATTGATATCAAAACAGCGCTTCTAAAAATATGCGAAATTAAACAAATAAACCAAACACCGAGCCTGCAAAACAAAGGGGTTAGCCAAACACTCCGCCCCTTATAACTCCCATCCTGCAAAAACAATATAACACCTATAGAATGAGTCCCAAACAACATCGTCAGAAGCGAGATATCCATGAAATTTTCATTGGCTTAAAGTCCACTAAGACTTTTAAAATTTCGAAAAAATTCAAGTATTCCAATTGGTATCTTTTTTCGAAAATTTAAAAATCCCGTCCCCAGCGGAGTCGCCAAGCTGTCGCGACCCTCTAAAAATATTTTTAAATTAGGGGGTTAACGGATTATTAGGTTAATTAGATTTGACTAACCTAACGCGGACCCTCCCAAGCCCTACCGAATCGCAACTTCGGTTTTTGTTTAAATAATTTTGAAATTTAGAGTCGCCACTAATCGTTCTTGGTAGGTCGATTAGAAACCTAAATAAATTAGCAGGAGAACTAATTTATTCCTGCGAACCAGAGATTATGAGCTCGGGGACTTGGTTACACTAGTTGATTAAAACTAATGCCCTTTCGGTACCTTAATTTCATGGATATCCTAATTCGGCAACTCAGGCTTGGTTTATCCTTAAGGCTCTAGTAGGGTATTCTCTTTTGTGTTTTCACATTTTAAATAGGATGCATGGATGGTATATATTTTTATTTGTTATATTTTTTAAGTGTTAAAGATTCCCTGAAGCCGAAAGAGGGAGTGTGTTAACGACTTCTGTGCAGTATTACGACCTATTCATCTTTTGGGTCTGATGATTCAAAAATTAAATTATAGGAAGTACATGACAGTGAATAAACACCTCCAATGGGAGGCCTAGCATTGGCTTGGCTCTTCCCTTTGGGATTTAAGGTACAGGTATTTAAGTTGCAAGTATTTAAACTACTGTAAGTAAAAACCTCCAATGGGAGGCTAAGCATTGGCTTGGCTCTTCCCTTTGGGATTTAAGGTACAGGTATTTAAGTTGCAGGTATTTAACTACTGTAAGTAAAAACCTCCAATGGGAGGCTAAGCATTGGCTTGGCTCTTCCCTTTGGGATTTAAGGTACAGGTATTTAAGTTGCAGGTATTTAACTACTGTAAGTAAAAACCTCCAATGGGAGGCTAAGCATTAGCTTGGCTCTTCCCTTTGGGATTTAAGGTACAAGTATTTAAGTTGCAGGTATTTAACTACTGTAAGTAAAAACCTCCAATGGGAGGCTAAGCATTGGCTTGGCTCTTCCCTTTGGGATTTAAGGTGCAGGTATTTAACTACTGTAAGTAAAAACCTCCAATGGGAGGCTAAGCATTGGCTTGGCTCTTCCCTTTGGGATTTAAGGTGCAGGTATTTAAGTTGCAGGTATTTAACTACTATAAGTAAAAACCTCCAATGGGAGGCTAAGCATTGGCTTGGCTCTTCCCTTTGGGATTTATGGTGCAGGTATTTAAATTGCGGATGGACTTTGTCCTCTCCATTTTGGGGTATGAATTTTTTAAAATGAAATACAACGAATTGATTCAACAATTTGAAATTTGTGCGCGCTTGAGGACTCCTCCAAGCCGATTTTGTGCTTCCATAGGATTGACCATTGATATAGAGCTGCGGCTTCCTGACATAAAATAGAGTGAAGTGTTAGTATACAAAATATGTGCTAATCTGCACCTAAAACCAGAAGAGTAGAAAGAGTACTTATCTCCCATTTTTTTGGGAGGGATTTCTATAATTGATTTTCGCTCTCTATGTTCCCAATATAGAGAGTTTCTTTTGAATTAAGAGGGACTTTCAGTCACAGATCAGTTGAGAAATCGGTGGACAGCTTAGGAGCTTGTCTGGGCCGATTTTTGCATCTCGACGAGATTTTTGCTGTTGACGTAGAGATATCCTTCTCCTGACATAAAATATGGAAGAAAAAGGAGAGGGAGAAAGTGTATACAATTTGTGCTAATTTGCGAGTAAAACCATAAATAAATGAATAAATAAAAACACTTAGCTTGAATTTGTTTGCTCGTTGACGAGGATGAACTCTTGATTTATATTGATCGATGAAGGAATTTGTGATGATAACCCCTACCTTTAAACTCCCATCATCTTCAAAATTCTCTCTCTTTTGGTATTTTCTTTCTCTCAAAATTTTCTTCAATCTCCCAAAACTCTCTCAAACATCCAAAATTTTCTCTCAAAAAATTCTCCCAAACACTTCAAATTTTCTCTCTCTAGAATCCTTTCTCAAGCTCACTTCTTCCTCCTTTTATAACCTACTCATCTATCTCCCATTCTAATTTTTCCACTAACTCTATCTCCCATTCTAATTTCTCCACTAACTCTTCTTCATTTTCATCTTCCATTCTCCATCTCTATCTCACATTCTAATCTCTCCACTAACTCTTCTTCATCTTCATCTTCCCTTCTCCATATTTATCTCCCATTCTAATTTCTCCACTAACTCTTCTTAATCTCCATCTTCCCTTCTCTATTCTTATCTTCCATTCTAATTTCTCTACTAACTCTTCTTCATCTCCATCTTCCCTTCTCTATTCTTATCTTATTTTCTCCATCCATTCTTCTCCAACTTCTCTTCTTCATCTCCTCTTCTTCATCTTCCCTTCTCTATTCTAATTTATCCACTAACTCTTCTTTTTATTATTTGTAAAATAATCCTTCAAGAGTTAGGTATTTGCACTCTAGTCCTTGAATTTTAAGTATTTACAATTCAGTCCCTGAAAAAAATATATTTCTTTAAGTCCAAATCTCCTCACAATTTTTGACACACCAAAATTTACCACATGTCAAATTTAAGCTCATTTCTTGTCGCTGAAAATAATGTATAATTTAATTAAAGCCCTTTTGCAAAATTAAGTCATTCTGGGTATAATTGGGCCAAGATGAAAATTTAAAATATTAGAAGACAATGTCACAACTCATAAAAAGTGAAATTTAAAATAAGTTGACTCAAATTAAATTTTTTTAGGCCCGATTCGAGATTATACTCGTGAAGGAACACGTGACTCGAATTGGATTTTTCTGAATTTGCGATGGCCAATATGAAAATAGATTTAAAATAAAAATATTAACTATCTTTGTGTATTTTTTGGCCTCAAATGTTATTTTTCCAAAATTTTCAAATATTTTTGTATTTTTTTAAAAAAAAATTAAAATATATATAATATGAAAAATTATTTTTTGGTCAAAATTCGTTCCCTAGGCTTGGCTAAGGTTTCCAAAGTTGATTTTTCAATTTTATGAATTTTTATGGATTTTCTATTAATTTTCGAAAATAAATAAATAAATAAACATAAAAATACTGAAAATATGAAAAATCGTTTTTTGGTCAAAATTGGTTCCCTAGGCTTGGCTAAGGTCCCCAAAGTTGATTTTTCAATTTTATGAATTTTTATGGATTTTTTATTACTTTAGCAATTGAAAAAATGATTAAAAATCAGGTGTCAACAGTTTTTACTTACAGTAGTTAAATACTTGTAACTTAAATACATGTACCTTAAATCCCAAAGGGAAGAGCCAAGCCAATGCTTAGCCTCCCATTGGAGGTTTTTACTTACAGTAGTTAAATACCTGCAACTTAAATACATGTACCTTAAATCCCAAAGGGAAGAGCCAAGCCAATGCTTAGCCTCCCATTAGAGGTTTTTACTTACAATAGTTTAAATACTTGCAACTTAAATACCTGTACCCTAAATCCCAAAGGGAAGAGCCAAGCCAATGCTAGGCCTCCCATTGGAGGTGTTTATTCACTGTCATGTACTTCCTATAATTTAATTTTTGAATCATCAGACCCAAAAGATAAGTAGGTTGTAATACTGCACAGAAGTCGTTAACACACTCCCTCTTTCGGCTTCAGGGAATCTTTAACACTTAAAAAAAATATAACAAATAAAAATATATACCATCCATGCATCCTATTTAAAAAGTGAAAACACAAAAGAGAATACCCTACTATAGCCTTAGGAATAAACCAAGCCTGAGTTGCCGAATTAGGATATCCATGAAATTAAGGTACCGAAAGGGCATTAGTTTTAATTAACTAGTGTAACCAAGTCCCCGAGCTCCTAATCTCTGGTTCGCAGGAATAAATTAGTTCTCCCGCTAATTTATTTAGGTTTCTAATCGACCTACCAAGAACGATTAGTGGCGACTCCAAATTTTAAAATCATTTAAACAAAAACCAAAGTTGCGATTCGGTAGGGCTTGGGAGGGTCCGCGTTAGGTTAGTCAAATCTAATTAACCTAATAATCCGTTAACCCCCTTTAAAATTTAAATTTTTTTTAGAGGGTCGCGACAACGCCCATCCAGTTATTCATGATGGAATTTCACTTTCATGTTGTAAACAGTTTTGGCAATAGCTTCAATTTTGGGATTACTTTGTCTTAAGGAACAAAGAATTTGGCGGGGAGGTATACTGACTTTAGACGTCTTTATCACATGTGAAGCTTCAATTTCAGAAAAATGATGACAAATAGGATGTCAGGACATATCACTCGAAGGTTCATGATTGTTTGATGCATTATATATTTTGAGTGACCATTATTCATTCTTATTTTTATAGCAACAAACTTCAAAAGGGCAGTCAAACATTCTAGATCCAATCTTTTTTCTCTGACATGTAATAGAAACAATATGTGGATCATGATAATTACCTCCCCTATTGCAATCAAGAAGAACATATTTGCCTCTCTTAGACCTTTTTATAGAGATGACATAACCTCGAGCAAAAAGATACATTTGCACACAACTCAAAATATCATCCCTCATTAGAAATTACATGGTAATTAAAGTCTTAAATGAACTTGTTGACATGATTGATTATTGTTCTCTATTCACAGTTTCACTATCAATAGATACATTTAACCAATTTTGGGTCCTTTTCAATATTGTCTTCTATAGTGACTACACTACACAAAACAATACAATGAAAGATGAGTTAATCGTGTATAATGCATATATTGACCACAATATCCCATATTTGAATAAATTCTCGTAAATTTGTCTTGAAAATCGAAGTAAAAAAATTCATCATCATGAGGATAATCATGAAAATAAATTAAACAACTTGTAGATAAAACCAAACTTTCTTTATTCTGATGATATGATTGGCGCTTGCTTAGAATAAAACAAGGGGAATAAGGGGTAGTTTTCAATAGAAGTTGTTTGAAATGTAATGGCTGTAGGAGAATCCGCTAGGGTGAAAAAAAATTTATTTGAGAGGGATGTGGGTAGTTTTGTCTTTTAGTAAATTGAAACAAAAAAAAAATTGAAGAAAAAAAGGTTACGAAATAATCTTAAATTAAGAGTGGTGTGACGAGGGATAAGGCAATCAAATTAATGTGGTAGGAGGTGTGAGGAGCCAATAAGTGGTTGGAAATAACAAGAGTAGAAAAAATGGTGAACGAACACCATAAGTATCCAAAATTGTGTATGTTGCTCACTTTAATGCCAAAATTTTTTGCTGGCTCGCTTAAGTGCTAAATGGAAAAAAAAAATTATCATTTAAGTGCCGAATCAGAGAAATTTCGCCAAACTGATTATGTTTTATTTATTATTAAACTCTTCATATTATGCAGCATTTTCTTTAAAAAAAAAAGTCCACATGGCAATTTTTTTAAGAGATTCAGTCCACGTGGAAATTTAAAAAAAAAAATTAAGTCCACATTGTCGCGACCCTCTAAAAAAATTTTAAATTTTAAAGGGGGTTAACGGATTATTAGGTTAATTAGATTTGACTAACCTAACGCGGACCCTCCCAAGCCCTACCGAATCGCAACTTTGGTTTTTGTTTAAATGATTTTAAAATTTGGAGTCGCCACTAATCGTTCTTGGTAGGTCGATTAGAAACCTAAATAAATTAGCGGGAGAACTAATTTATTGCTGCGAACCAGAGATTATGAGTTCGGGGACTTGGTTACACTAGTTAATTAAAACTAATGCCCTTTCGGTACCTTAATTTCATGGATATCTTAATTCGGCAACTCAGGCTTGGTTTATTCCTAAGGCTATAGTAGGGTACTCTCTTTTGTGTTTTCAATTTTTAAATAGGATGCATGGATGGTATATATTTTTATTTGTTATATTTTTTTAAGTGTTAAAGATTCCCTGAAGCCGAAAGAAGGAGTGTGTTAACGACTTCTGTGCAGTATTACAACCTACTTATCTTTTGGGTCTGATAATTCAAAAATTAAATTATAGGAAGTACATGACAGTGAATAAATACCTCCAATGGGAGGCCTAGCATTGGCTTGGCTCTTCCCTTTGAGATTTAAGGTACAGGTATTTAAGTTGCAAGTATTTAAACTACTGTAAGTAAAAACCTCCAATGGGAGGCTAAGCATTGGCTTGGCTCTTCCCTTTGGGATTTAAGGTACATGTATTTAAGTTGCAGGTATTTAACTACTGTAAGTAAAAACCTCCAATGGGAGGCTAAGCATTGGCTTGGCTCTTCCCTTTGGGATTTAAGGTACATGTATTTAAGTTGCAAGTATTTAACTACTGTAAGTAAAAACCTCCAATGGGAGGCTAAGCATTGGCTTGGCTCTTCCCTTTGGGATTTAAGGTATAGATATTTAAGTTGCAGGTATTTAACTACTGTAAGTAAAAACCTCCAATGGGAGGCTAAGTATTGGCTTGGCTCTTCCCTTTGGGATTTAAGGTACAGGTATTTAAGTTGCAGGTATTTAACTACTGTAAGTAAAAACCTCTAATGGGAGGCTAAGCATTGGCTTGGCTCTTCCCTTTGGGATTTATGGTGCAGGTATTTAAATTGCGGATGGACTTTGTCCTCTCCATTCTGGGGTATGAATTCTTTAAAATAAAATACAACGAATTGATTCAACAATTTGAAATTTGTGCGCGCTTGAGGACTCCTCCAAGCCGATTTTGTGCTTCCATAGGGTTGACCATTGATATAAAGCTGCGGCTTCCTGACATAAAATAGAGTGAAATGTCAGTATACAAAATATGTGCTAATCTGCACCTAAAACCAGAAGAGTGGAAAGAGTACTTATCTCCCATTTTTTTGGGAGGGATTTCTATAATTGATTTTCGCTCTCTATGTTCCCAATATAGAGAGTTTCTTTTGAATTAAGAGGGACTTTTAGTCACAGATCAGTTGAGAAATCGGTGGACAGCTTAGGAGCTTGTCTGGGCCGATTTTTGCATATCTACGAGATTTTTGCTGTTGACGTAGAGATATCTTTCTCCTGACATAAAATATGAAAAAAAAGAGGAGATGGAGAAAGTGTATACAATTTGTGCTAATTTGCAAGTAAAACCATAAACAAATGAATAAATAAAAAAACTTAGCTCGAATTTGCTTGCTCGTTGACGAGGATGAACTCTTGATTTATATTGATCGATGAAGGAATTTGTGATGATAACCCCTAGCTTTAAACTCCCATCATCTTCAAAATTCTCTCTCTTTTGGTATTTTCTTTCTCTCAAAATTTTCTTCAATCTCCCAAAACTCTCTCAAACATCCAAAATTTTCTCTCAAAAAATTCTCCCAAACACTTCAAATTTTCTCTCTCAAGAATCCTTTCTCAAGCTCACTTCTTCCTCCTTTTATAACCTACTCATCTATCTCCCATTCTAATTTTTCCACTAACTCTATCTCCCATTCTAATTTCTCCACTAACTCTTCTTCATTTTCATCTTCCATTCTCCATCTCTATCTCACATTCTAATCTCTCCACTAACTCTTCTTCATCTTCATCTTCCCTTCTCCATATTTATCTCCCATTCTAATTTCTCTACTAACTCTTCTTAATCTCCATCTTCCCTTCTCTATTCTTATCTTCCATTCTAATTTCTCTACTAACTCTTCTTCATCTCCATCTTCCCTTCTCTATTCTTATCTTATTTTCTCCATCCATTCTTCTCCAACTTCTCTTCTTCATCTCCTCTTCTTCATCTTCCCTTCTCTATTCTAATTTATCCACTAACTCTTCTTTTTATTATTTGTAAAATAATCCTTCAAGAGTTAGGTATTTGCACTCTAGTCCTTGAATTTTAAGTATTTACAATTCAGTCCCTGAAAAAAATATATTTCTTTAAGTCCAAATTTCCTCACAATTTTTGACACACCAAAATTTACCACATGTCAAATTTAAGCTCATTTCTTGTCGCTGAAAATAATGTATAATTTAATTAAAACCCTTTTGCAAAATTAAGTCATTCTGGGTATAATTGGGCCAAGATGAAAATTTAAAATATTAGAAGACAATGTCACAACTCATAAAAAGTGAAAGTTAAAATAAGTTGACTCAAATTAAATTTTTTTTAGGCCCGATTAGAGATTATACTCGTGAAGGAACACGTGACTCGAATTGGATTTTTCTGAATTTGCGATGGCCAATATGAAAATAGATTTAAAATAAAAATATTAACTATCTTTGTGTATTTTTTGGCCTCAAATGTTATTTTTCCAAAATTTTCAAATATTTTTGTATTTTTTTTTTTAAAAATTAAAATATATATAATATGAAAAATTATTTTTTGGTCAAAATTCGTTCCATAGGCTTGGCTAAGGTCCCCAAAGTTGATTTTTCAATTTTATGAATCTTTATGAATTTTCTATTAATTTTCGAAAATAAATAAATAAAAAATACGTAAAAATACTGAAAATATGAAAAATCGGTTTTTGGTCAAAATTGGTTCCCTAGGCTTGGCTAAGGTCTCCAAAGTTGATTTTTCAAGTTTATGAATTTTTATGGATTTTTTATTACTTTAGCAATAGAAAAAATGATTAAAAATCAGGTGTCAACACACATGGACTTCTAAACTTAAAAATAAGCTAATCTTTTGTTTAAAAAATCAAATTTAATTTAAAAATAGGCTAAAATAATAATAATATTTTTACAAAAAAAGATAGAAAGAAGTAGAGCCACCAGCAGTGAGGGCTGTGCATGCCCTTGTAGCCGCAACTCCTTTCATTTCTTATTTTTGCCTTTTAAGCTTATTTTTAATGTTTTATTTTTTTAATATATCTTTTAACTTTTAGCTTATTGCCAATTGGATCCTCTAGCGAACCACATATGCTTAAGTTATTAAAAAAAGAATGCCATGTAGGATTTCTAGCTGTTGACACCTGATTTTTAATCATCTTTTCTCTTTTAAAAATTTTCAGTATTTTTCGGCATTTTTATTTTTTGAAAAATCCATAAAAATTCATAAAATTGAAAAATTAACTTTGGGGACCTTGGCCAAGCCTAGAGAACTAATTTTGATCAAAAAATGATTTTTCATATTTTCAGTATTTTTAATTATTTTTATTTTCGAAAATTCATGAAAAATAAAGAAAAAATGAGAAAATTGAAAAATCAACTTTGGAAGCCTTGGCCAAGCCTAGGCAACCATTTTTGAACAAAAAAAAATTTCATATTATATATATTTAATTTAATTTTTTTTAAAAAAATAATAATACAAAAATACTTGAAAATTTTGGAAAAATAACATTTGAGGCCAAAAAAAATACACAAAGATAGTTAATATTTTTATTTTAAATCTATTTTCATATTGGCCATCGCAAATTCAGAAAAATCCAATTCGAGTCACGTGTTCCTTCACGAGTATAATCTCGAATCGGGCCTAAAAAAATTTAATTTGAGCCAACTTATTTTTAATTTTCACTTTTTATGAGTTGTGACATTGTCTTCTAATATTTTAAATTTTCATCTTGGCTCAATTATACCCATAATGACTCAATTTTGCAAAAGGGCTTTAATTAAATTCTGCATTATTTTCAGCGACAAGAAATGAGCTTAAATTTGACATGTGGTAAATTTTGGTGTGTCAAAAATTGTGAGGAGATTTGGACTTAAAGAAATATATTTTTTCATGGACTGAATTGTAAATACTTAAAATTCAAGGACTAGAGTGCAAATACCTAACTCTTGAATGATTATTTTACAAATAACAAAAAGAAGAGTTAGTGGATAAATTAGAATAGAGAAGGGAAGATGGAGAAGAGGAGATGAAGCAGAGAAGTTAGAGAAGGATGGATGGAGAAAATAAGATAAGAATAGAGAAGAGAAGATGGAGATGAAAAAGAGTTAGTGGAGAAATTAGAATGGAAGATAAGAATAGAGAATGGAAGATGGAGATGAAGAAGAGTTAGTGGAAAAATTAGAATGGAAGATAAGAATAGAGAAGGAAAGATGGAGATGAAGAAGAGTTAGTGGAAAAATTAGAATGGGAGATAAATATGGAGAAGGGAAGATGAAGATGAAGAAGAGTTAGTGGAGAGATTAAAATGTGAGATAGAGATGGAGAATGGACGATGAAAATGAAGAAGAGTTAGTGGAGAAATTAGAATGGGAGAGAGTTAGTGGAAAAATTAGAATGGGAGATAGATGAGTAGATTATAAAAGGAGGAAGAAGTGAGCTTGAGGGGGGGATTTTTTTTTTGAGAGAAAATTTTGGATATTTGAGAGAGTTTTGGGAGATTGAAGAAAAATTTGAGAGAAAGAAAATACCAAAAGAGAGAGAATTTTGAAGATGATGGAAGTTTAAAGCTAGGGGTTATCATCACAAATTCCTTCATCGATCAATATAAATCAAGAGTTCTTCCTCATCAACGAGCAAGCAAATTCGAGCTAAGTGTTTTTATTTATTCATTTGTTTATGGTTTTACTTGCAAATTAGTACAAATTGTATACACTTTCTCCATCTCTTTTTTTTCCATATTTTATGTCAGGAGAAGGATATCTCTACGTCAACAGCAAAAATCTCGTAGAGATGCAAAAATCGGCCCAGACAAGCTCCTAAGCTGTCCACCGATTTCTCAACTGATCTGTGACTAAAAGTCCCTCTTAATTCAAAAGAAACTCTCTATATTGGGAACATAGAGAGCGAAAATCAATTATAGAAATCCCTCCCAAAAAAAGGGAGATAAGTACTCTTTCCACTCTTCTGGTTTTAGGTGCAAATTAGCACATATTTTGTATACTGACATTTCACTCTATTTTATGTCAGGAAGCCGCAACTTTATATCAATGGTCAACCCTATGGAAGCACAAAATCGGCTTGGAGGAGTCCTTAAGCGCGCACAAATTTCAAATTGTTGAATCAATTCGTTGTATTTTATTTTAAAGAATTCATACCCCAGAATGGAAAGGACAAAGTCCATCCGCAATTTAAATACCTGCACCATAAATCCCAAAGGGAAGAGCCAAGCCAATGCTTAGCCGCCCATTGGAGGTTTTTACTTACAGTAGTTAAATACCTGCAACTTAAATACCTGTACCTTAAATCCCAAAGGGAAGAGTCAAGCCAATGCTTAGCCTCCCATTGGAGGTTTTTACTTACAGTAGTTAAATACCTGCAACTTAAATACCTATACCTTAAATCCCAAAGGGAAGAGCCAAGCCAATGCTTAGCCTCCCATTGGAGGTTTTTACTTACAGTAGTTAAATACTTGCAACTTAAATACATGTACCTTAAATCCCAAAGGGAAGAGCCAAGCCAATGCTTAGCCTCCCATTGGAGGTTTTTACTTACAGTAGTTAAATACCTGCAACTTAAATACCTGTACCTTAAATCCCAAAGGGAAGAGCCAAGCCAATGCTTAGCCTCCCATTGGAGGTTTTTACTTACAGTAGTTTAAATACTTGCAACTTAAATACCTGTACCTTAAATCCCAAAGGGAAGAGGCAAGCCAATGCTAGGCCTCCCATTGGAGGTGTTTATTCACTGTCATGTACTTTCTATAATTTAATTTTTGAATCATCAGACCCAAAAGATAAGTAGGTCGTAATACTGCACAGAAGTCGTTAACACACTCCCTCTTTCGACTTCAGGGAATCTTTAACACTTAAAAAAAAATATAACAAATAAAAATATATACCATCCATGCATCCTATTTAAAAAGTGAAAACACAAAAGAGAATACCCTACTAGAGCCTTAGGAATAAACCAAGTCTGAGTTGCCGAATTAGGATATCCATGAAATTAAGGTACCGAAGGGCATTAGTTTTAATTAACTAGTGTAACCAAGTCCCCGAGCTCCTAATCTCTGGTTCGCAGGAATAAATTAGTTCTCCCGCTAATTTATTTAGGTTTCTAATCGACCTACCAAGAACGATTAGTGGCGACTCCAAAGTTTAAAATCATTTAAACAAAAACCAAAGTTGCGATTCGGTAGGGCTTGGGAGGGTCCGCGTTAGGTTAGTCAAATCTAATTAACCTAATAATCCGTTAACCCCTTTTAAAATTTAAAAATTTTTTAGAGGGTCGCGACACTAGCCAAGCAGACTAGAGTTGATACTCAAATAATCATTTTTTAAAATATTGATACTTAAGTGATCCAAAAAAAATTGGCTCTAAATTGAGCGCTATACATAAATTTTGACATTTCTAAAGTTATTTTGCCTTTAAAAAAATCATTAAGTTTAACTCTAGTTCCTAATCTGCCCCGTTAATCATCTATCCAAAAATTATCATTAATTGTTTGATATGACAATTTTACGTTGCTAACAAATCCCCGGTGACGCTGAAAATCATTTCTAAGATTAAATTTTTCTTTGATATGAAAATAATCATTTTTCAAAAAAATAGCACTTAAGCAATCCGAAAAAAATTTTGATACTAAAGTGAGCACCATACACAAATTTTTTGCATTTTTACGTCATTTTGCCTAGAAAAAATCGTTAAGTTTAACTATAGTTCCTAATCTACCCCGTTAATCATCCATCCAAAAATTATCATTAATTGTTTGATATGACAATTTTACGTTGCTAACAAATCTCTGATGACGTTGAAAATCATTTCTAAGATGGAATTCTTCTTTGATATAAAAATAATTATTTTTCAAAAAATTGGCACTTAAGTGATCTGAAAAAAATCACTAAAGTAAGTGCTGTACACAAATTTTGACATTTTTTATGTCGCTTTGCCTAGAAACGATCATTAACTTTGACTCTAGTTCCTATTGTGCCTTGTTAATCATCCGTCCAAAAATTGTCATTAGTTATTTGACGTGGCAATTTTACTTAGCTAACAAATCCACGGTACATTCATAATCATTTCTAAAATGAAAATTTTCTTTGATATGAAAATAATAATTTTTCAAAAAATTGGCACTAAAGTCAGTGCTATACACAAAATTTGGCATTTCTAATATCATTTTGCCTAGAAAAAATTATTAACTTTAACTCTGGTTCCTAATGTGCCCTATTAATCATCCATCCAAAAATCGTCATTAGTCATTTGGCATGACAAGTTCATGTTGCTAACAAATCCACGGTGATGTTGAAAATCATTTCTAAGATAAAAATTTTCTTTGATATGAAAATAATTATTTTTCAAAAAATTTACACTAAAATGAGCACAATACATAAATTTTGGCATTTCTAATGTTGTTTTGCTAGAAAATTTCATTAAATTTAACTCTAGCTACTAATATGCCCCATTAGTAATCCGTCCAAAAACCATCATTAGTTGTTTGGCTTGTGGCACGTGACATTGAAAATCATTTCTAAGATGAAATTTTTCGTTGACATGAAAATTAGAAATGACTAACGATAATTTTTGGACAGAAGGTTACGGGTGCAGGACTAGAGTTAAAGTGGTGATTTCTTTAGACAAAAGAAAGTTTGGGCTAAATTTTGGGACTAGACGGAAAGTTTAGGGTCTTTTCCTTAAGCAAAAAAAGCTTGCAGGATCATTGGCACATGACCTAAAGATTTTTTTTTTGTTGGGGGGGGGGGGGAATTAGATCCAAAAAATAATATTTCAAAAAAATACACTCATTTTATCATGAAACATTCAAATTACTAATTAATAAAACGAAATTACGGATAATTACACAATTCAAAGAGATCGTATACGTAAATAAATAAAGATATTCCAAAATTTGATTTTCTTTTTCAAAAATAAATTTGTAAGATAGAAAAGATGCAAACTTTAATACATAAATATAAAAGAGATTAAAAAAAATGGAATCGTTATTTTTTTTTTGGTCATAAAATCGTTAACTTCTAGTACGTCATTCCTAAACTAAAAACGACCACAAATAGTTAGGGAAGAGAAAAAATTGGAATCTCTCAAAAGTAAGTGATCTTCTTTTGTTTTATATAGCATAACAATATAAATTGCTTATAACAATCAAAATATGACCAATGGCAATTTTTGTCTTCTCACGAGAGGTCTTATGTTCGAACCTCGCTGGGTGTCAGTGATTTAATCGGAGGGTGGAGGGTCGTGGCGGAGGGATGCTGCGCTAGCCCTCTCGAAGGATTAGTTGAGGTGCGCAATCCGTACAGATGCTGGCCTGGACACCTTCGATACAAAAAAAAAAGAATGACCTATGGCGACATAAACGAATTGAATTAGAATGTACGGCATTTTCCGATCAGCTATATCATCGTCACCCGGCTTCCATGCCCGACATTCACAACTATATTTCAAGCATATGTATGCCGTTGACTTGCTCCTCTGCTTTGAAATGTCTCATCATGTTTTAGGGTAGCTTTTGCAAAGTGATCATTGTAACTCTTCTGTGACTTCTCCCAAAAGTCAAAATGACTTTTTTTTAAAGAGTTATTATTATGCATGTGAAAGCTAAAGATGCATCGGAGTGCTCGAGAACCGGTTTTGATGGGCCTCGAATTGGCTGGCCCACATTTCCTTCATTTTTTTAAAAAGTTATTATTAGAGGTGAGCAGTCCCGATTCGATTCGATTCAATTCTCCTCAAAAATCGGGAATTGAACTGATAGTACCGGTGCCCAATTTTCAAAACGGGGGACTCGACTTCCGATCCGGTTTCCTAGCGATCCAATAGAGATAAGTAAATATCATCAAGGCCATTATTTTCAATAAAATGGCTCTAAAACAGTAGATTCTTTCAAAAAAAAATTGAGATGATAGAATTTTCGAGCACAACATAGTAACACATAGCGTTCGACATTTGTGGGTGGAGTCACGGCAAGAGAAGCTGCAAAATAAACATGTGTTCCAAATCTCAATCGCACGGGACCCCATAAATGTAAATAATAAAAATAAAAAAATAAAATCGACCAGTCCGGTCCTGTATCCCTAGAACTGGAAATCGCACCACTGCCCTATGGAAATTGAAATAGGGCCACCAGTCCGATCGGTCCGACTTGCTCACCCTCTAGTTATTATTATCCTAACACCCTAAATCCATGGATCATATCTTTCTCAAGATTGAATTTAGCTAATGCCTATTCATCGAAAAGTGTTGTTATGGGATTCCCTACCAACCCGAATTTTTCATTTGTGGTGGCAAACCAGAATGTACACGCCTTTTGTTTCGGTCCGGTCCTGAAACTTCTTAATTGGATCCAGGTTTCAGGCCCATCCAATGGGTACAAATGCGTCGTCGGACCGCTTCTAAAAGATGTTTAGGCCCATGGTCGACCCACCTAAGAATGATGCAAAAAAAGAGAATTGCGAAAATTTCTGCATAACTCGATGTCTCGAAAATTACCTTAGTCCTTTTTTTTTTTATAGATTTTATAAGATCACTATAAAAGATAGTATATATCAATCAAGATACGCGTACAATCAAAGAGAGATGCCCGCAATTTTAAGGGACACATATAATCAATAGAATTATCAAATGTCTCAAACATAAGAAATTATTCTAGATAAATCCTAATTAATTTTTTTTTATCTTTTCCTCTAGATGCTCCGGAAGAAACTTTCCTGGGATCGTTGACCTCTCCGATCTGGTGAAGTTCACTCATTTTATCGATTAGCAAAGCTAGATTAGACTCGCGGGGAGAGGGGGGGTTGTAGTTTGAAAATCGCGACGGGGAATCGTTTTCGTGAGTTGCAAAAAAAAAAATATAATTTTTCATCTCTCAATATATGTATATGTATGCAGGTTATTTTCGATGTTTCTACTAATTATTAGGCTTAATTTTTCTCGAAAAAAAAATTAACGGTGAAAAGTAAACAAGTTTAAAATTTGATAATCGATATTAGCCCAATACTACACCAAAGCACTAATTAAAACTACCTTCAACTCCACTTTGATATCCTCCTCCTCGTCCACCCCTCACCCATCATTTAGACCATGGCCTCCGAGAAGCCGCCGGTCCAATCGAAGCACAAGCGCATGATCGGGGCCGGCCTGTCGGGGCTCGTGGCGGCCTAGCAGCCGTGAAGGGGAAGGCCACAGCGCGGTGGTCTTGGAGCAAAACCACGACGTACGCGGCCAATGGCTCTACGAGCCAAACGTGGAAGGCGAGCAACCACAGCCACGGCAGCGTGTGCGAGTCGCTGCGGCTCCAGTCGCCGAGAGAGATCACGGGCTTCAGCGACTTCCCGTTCTTGGTGAAGAAAGATCGGGACACGACAGGAGGAGGCTCGCCGGGCATAGGGAGCTTCTGCCGTCCCTTCAAGATTTCGCAGGGTGGCTTTGGGTTCAGAGAGCTGATCAGGTTCAACCACTAGGTTTGAGCACGTAGGGATGGTGGATCACGGCGAGTTCGGGAAAAGATTTGACGTGGGTTGTGAAGAGCAAAGAGATCGTCACGAAGAGGGGCGATGGTAGTGATGAGAAAATGGCGGAGGAGGTCTTTGATGCAGGGTGGTGGCGACTGGTCATTACGCTCATCCAAGAATGCCTTCCATTAAAGGTAAGTTAAGAGCTTCTTTTGAATCTCTAATGGTTTACCAAAGAATAATTTTCTCTCCTTCCCTTCTTTTTTTTCCCCTTTTTTTGGTCAAAACAAACCAATGTCATTTAATTCGCAAAGAGAGTAGCACAACGATGACTAGTAAATGAATATAATAAGTCTCAAAGAGGTTGAGTGAGCTTAGACAGCCAATTAGAATGGAGAGACCCCAAATGATGGGCTTTTGCAACCCAATCTGCATGATGTCTTCTTGCTCTTTTGTGTTACCTTAAGAGAGAACATCCTTATCATTGATCTTCTTTAACGCTCACATCATGTCAAAGATCGTGAAAGAAAGTTCTTGACTTTGCACTTGTTCCCGTCAGAGGTCACAATGATACACGTACCCCGCATTTTGGGGATGATCGTCCAAAAGTCCCAAAATATATTGTAAAGTGGCCAATTCAATATTAAACCTCTCAATTTGACTAATGTAGCACTAAATCTTTTGACGATATGTCATTATAGTCCTAAACTTTTCAATTACACTAATTTAGTCCTAAATCTTTTAATAATTTGTTAATCTAGTCCCTTTTTGCCAATATAGGTCCATGACTAAATTGGCAAATCGTCAAAAGGTTGAAGACTAAATCGGCACAACTCAAAGGTTTAGGACTTAATTAGTTACCGTATAATAGGTTTAGGATTTTCTGGACAATTTTCTTCACACATTTTGACAGAAGATAAACATGATCAAGACACATTAATTGACATACTCTTCCCCCTCTTTTCTTCATGTTTCAATCTTTGTTCTTGCTGTGGAAATGAAAGGAACGGCCACATGGAAGAGGAAGCAATTTCAGAGTCACGTTTACAGAGTCCCCGAGCCATTCCGCGACGAGGTAAGAAGGTAGTTTGGCAATGAGAAAGTTGTTCTAAGAGAGGCAAAAACCAACGCAGTAACACTTCTTTGGGTAGTTTTAGGAATTTTTGGGTAGTTTTCTCCGATCTACACTTGATTGGGTGTTCTTATTTTCAGCTTCTACATTTCAAAACTAACGAATTTGAATAGGTTCATGACCTTTGGATAAGCACACTTGAGAGAAGAAACAAGAAAATTTAAGAGAAATGAGGGTTTTCTTTTTTAGTAGAACTTTTGGAGAAATGTAAGGTCAATTCGGTCTGATCCGAGACATGAACAATGACATGGATGAGTTCCCCAAAAGGAGTCTCCTTGTCGCAATGAGGACTTGAAGCTTTTTGGTAAATGTCGGCAGCCGATCAAGATTGGATTGCCGATGTGTTCAGACGTATCAAGTAGCCATATTTTTCTAGCAAGACTCGATCGATGGACGAGCTTGGGCCTATTCGGGTCGCCGAAAAGATAGGGTCGGATTGTCGGGCCGAACTTGGTCTCGAGCCCATGATTCATCAAAATGTCCCTTCAAAGTTGATCATGGCCGAACCAGCAAGGTCCAAGAAGGCTATGGCTAGTTCAAACTCGCCCACCTCAAAAGTAATTCTAAATCCTAACATCCTAAACCCATGGACCATATTTATCTGAATTGTGCTAGTGCCCATTCTTTGAAAAGAGTTGTTATGGAATGCCTTAACAACACGGATTTTCATTTGCCGTAGGGAACAAGAATGCATGTAACTTTATTTCAGTCCGGCTGATCGTCTAACCTCTCCCAAAGGATGATTAGGCCTGCGGCCAACCCCTTTCTTCTAGATGCTCCGAAGGAAACGTTCTTGG
This sequence comes from Psidium guajava, assembly GCA_016432845.1. Taxonomy (NCBI): domain Eukaryota; kingdom Viridiplantae; phylum Streptophyta; class Magnoliopsida; order Myrtales; family Myrtaceae; genus Psidium; species Psidium guajava. The sequence goes on from CM028228.1 coordinate 40,823,546, forward strand.
GATCGATGGCCTCTCCAGCGAAGTCTACTCATCTCTTCGATCTGCATGGTCAGATTCGGCGGCCATCGAAAATCGGTTTCACGAACAGATTTGGTGAGTTGCGAGAAAGATAATCAAACGAGTTGCAGTAGACAATGATGAATTGCTATGGGAGGAAGCAGGGAATCCCCAATGGGAGATGGTGCTCTAACTTCTAATGCCACATGCAATTTGCATAGGTAGAGTTAATCAACATTATGTTCGGAGGACCAGTGAGTTCAAAGTAATTTTGACGACCGTGTCGGAGCCGCCGTCTCTCTTCTTCTTTTTTTCCTTTCTTTTGATAACTTAACAGTTAAGAAGACATTTTTCCTCTTTCTTCTCGATTCTTTTTTAGCATGTTGAGGTTGTTGCGACCATTGATGGACCAAGCAATAGAAAAAGACTGATAAATCAGTGCTCAAGTTGGTCCGAATGCTTCGGCCGATGATTTTGTTGGTTGACTTAGAACAAGTCCAAGTCAAACAATTGACCTGTTTTTTTTTTTTAATCTTTTGCCCTTGTTAGGTGGAGGAGCACATGCTCTTGGCAAATTCCACAAAATCTCCGAGAGCCAGCAGATCTTGTAATCTAAATAGGATTAGGAACGACACATGTAAATAGAAGAACGGTGATCTGCATGTGTGAAATTATACTAAGATAGAACATGATTCTGACGCCACGTTAGAAAGTCGATCTCAGAAGTCTAAATTGATAGATGGAGAAAGACTGCATGCATATAAAACCCTTACAAACAAACGATTTGAGTTAATTATCATACTTGAGATATTATCCGTTTTCACTCGTTCTATTTCGAGCCTCATGATTTTATCCTTCAGCATATATAGATAGGTACTTTCTTAGCAGGCCATTCATCTCGGTAGTGCTCTAGCCCGATCAACGTTATGTCACAAGGCACCTCTCATGAGTTGGTTCCGGATTTACATATATTAATCCAAGAATTCTTTTACCCCGCTCAATCGCAATTCGGTTTATTTTTGCCGCTTTCGCCATCCTAAAAGCTTGCTATGAGTCACTCAGTGTTCGAACCCCCTTGCTCTTACAATTGGTCTCGGCCCTCTTTTGGACCAAGTCATTACACTTAGAAATAGGTTAAACTTGTCGGTTTACCCTTGTACGGCTTCGGTAGTTATTTCAACCGATCGTATTTGAGAAATTATTATCTAGATCATTCATTTCTTGCGAAACAAACATAGCTTTAGTTCTTAATTTACTTTTCTAGTATTATTTTTTTTTATTGGATACTTCTATACTATTGTTAATGAACGCGCAAGTCTAGCCTATTTCCAAGTGTGATGACTCCTACGTAACTCGTGCAAGTTTGACATTGTCGCGGACCACATCGTGCGTTCATTCAAAGGACCCCATCTCGGTCAAACCTCAAGGCCTGGTTGACTTATAATGGACGACTCCAAAAGGGGGACATAAAGCTTGGCGAATCATAGCTTTAGGGTTGATAATATATACGTACGACCAGTTTATGCAAGAACCCTTTTTACGGCTCCGGGCTCTTAAATGTGATCATTAATGAGACAAAAAGCTTTCTTTCTGCATGGAGAAAGGAGGCAGTAAAATCAGGGGGGGCCTGCAGATTTCATTAGTCAAAAAGAAACTGAGCTTTGACCAGTCTTGCTTGACTTCTAAGGCCAGTCTTTTAGCACAGAAAGAAGAAAGAAAGAAGAGAAGAGGGGGGGGGGGGGGGGGGGGGGGGGGCGTGGGTCTGGTGTTTTGCGATTATCTTCGCGATTATCTTCGCGAGCCCACTCCGTTTCATCTGATGCACATGGATAGTCCCGTTTAACGAAGCTCGCGTGAGATTCATATGATATCAGCTCACATGAATACGGTGATTAACGCATTTTTTTCTCACATTTATAAGTATAGTTATACACGAACCTCGTGATACATAATGAAGATTTTTCGTGCAAATTTTGCATCCGGTGGAGCAAATAATTTCATATGATAATCATTACCATCTATAGAGAGCTCTCTTTATCTATTGATTGCTCATTTCATAGCAACTAGACATTAAAAAAAAAAAAAGGCTGGCTCGTAAGCTTGAGGACATAAACTTCGCTGATTTCCACCCATTCATGGAAATCAACAAAAGGCAAAGACAAGAACATAAGGCAAGACGAGGGTCCACGCCTTTCTTTTTCCATGGAAATCAACGACGCATGTCCCACAAGAAGTGAGCATAAACCATGCATCTACTGCCTCTTTCACTTGGGTTTTGTTAAAGGAACAGATGGATATCCCGTTTGGTTCAGCACTCATATGCTTTGAATGGTAATCATGCTGTTCATGACCACAGTTCATGATGGCTCATGTTCCCTTGGCTTGAAGATGGGGCAATACTTTGGCAGAAAATCATCACGGCCTCTCCTTCACCCCCCCCCCCCCCCGGTCTCTCTCTCTCTCTCTCTCTCTCTCTCTCTAAGTGCACAATTTATTTGCAAAAGGATGGCAGGTGGACTAAATCTTACAAGAAGTTCAAGACTCCATCTAGTGCATGATGTTCTTAAAGTACAGTGAACGGTTTCTTTCTACAGATAGCACGTATGAAATTAACATCTCTCTTCGACCAAAAAAAAAAAAAGAGAGAGAAAAAAAGGAAAGTAACATCTCTCACAATGGACTAAAGGGTGTCACGAATCATGCCACATGAAATCACATGAGATAAGGCCGGAAAAACGTGTGACGGGTCATGCCACAAGAAAAGTGTGCCATCCGTCACCGACATCGTATTGCATGTAGGTTTTTATCAAATCAAGAGATTTCAAGGTTTACTTCCAAGTTTAAATAAAATCTAAAGAGACTTTTAAGCTCCACGAGAGCCTGACTGAGTAAGAAGATGCCAAGTATATCTCATGATGCATGCTTGGTTCCAAGTATGGAATCTCCTTACTTCTTTAGGTCTGCACACAACATCCCAAGAAAACTTAGCTCCTTTAGCATTAGTTGGAGAAAGCTAACACATCTTTGCTCAATGAACTTCACCACTTTCTAAGGTAGAACGAAACCCTCAAAGACTCCATAAAAGTATATAGCTCTGTATAACTTAAGAAAGCAATTGTCATCTCCCTGCTTAAGATAACTTGTTAAATGTCCAACTCTGCAGCCTGCGGACAATCTTATATATTAGGAGTTTACATTAATGAGCAGATAATCTTCGAGATATCAGCGGAAGCCTTAGTTATCTAACTGGTAGAGAACCCTCCTTGAAGCCGCAGGTTTCATCATCAACACATCCAGCAAAAAGTATCGGGAAAATTGTTCCAAAAATTCCTAAACCTATTGCAGTTTTGCCAATTCAATTCTAAGCTTTTTAATTTTGCCAATTGAATCCTAAACATTTTTATATTTTGCCAATAAAATTGATTGATGTGTGGATGCTGGCCATTTTGTTAATTATGGTAAAATTGCAATAGGTTTAGGATTTTTTGAATAATTTTCCCAAAAGTATCTCTGTCTTGGCACGATAAATCCCAGATAAAGCCTGAAGAAGACCCCTGCAGAGAAGCAACATCACCCTTACGAAATACTAGCACATCATCAGCAAAACATAGATGTGTTAGGTTAAATCCATAGCAAAGAAGGGTGACAAGAGAGTGATATCTTCTCCACAAGCATCGTCCAACATCTTGGACAGAACATCAATCACCAAAATCCAAACTTAAGCGACAAAGGGTCTCCTTGCTGTACACCCTTTCCCCCTTAAAACAGCCCTCAACTCCTCCATTAATCATTACAAAGATCAAGTAATAGTAGGGATGTCGTTAAAGAATTTTTTGCTTAGATTTAGTGAACTGCATAAGCCCTTTTAAACAACAAGCCTATTGAAATATTGTCCGATATCACTTAATGACGAATCTTATATGTTTTTTCTTTATGTGGTCTCCCCTATTAGCTTAATCTTTTGGATTGAAATTACTATCATTGTATCAAAGCTGGCACTATTCCCTTCGCGCACTTGTGTTCACCCCCCTCAATCAAATTTCAAGTCCCACTCCTAATCTGGTTTGCACAAAATAACTTAAGCTTTTGGCTTGTCAAGCTATCTTATTGCCAAAAGTTGTATTTGATTGGTAATCAGTTCTCAAGAGGGAGAATTACCAAAAAAGTCCTAAACCTTTCGCAACGTACAAATTCAATCCTAAATCATTTTTTTTTTATCAATTGAGTCCTAAATATTTTGTATTTATGTCAATTCAGTCCATCCTACTAATTTTAACTGAAAATCATTGCCCTTGATGCCAACCATCATGAACAATTGTTTATAATTAATGTTTACTACTTTTTCAAAAAAAAATTTAATGTTTTATGTATATATTTTCTTTTCTTTTCTTTCTGTTTTTTTTTTCCCTTCTCTTCCTTCTTTCTCCAGCCTATCCTCGAACCTCTGTGACCAGCCACAGTTGAGGGCCGGCAAGGTAGGACATTGGCATGGCTGGGCGAGGCCAAACTAGATTGGTCGAAATTTGTGAGGGGACTTTTACCACACCAATTTGACAAGTCTGAGAATTTGATTACATTTTCTGAAAAATTTTAGGGCTCGACTATACTTCTACCATAAATTTCGAGATATATAATATATTTATATCATGATTTTATGAACTTTTTGTGCCTGACAAAGATGAAAACATTAGCGACATAATAAAAAAGTAACATTCTATCTCAATTGTAACATCCCGCGTCTTATTATAATGCCATGTAATAATTTGGACTGCTCCTATAACTGTACTATTGAAATTGGGATTCTATCTCTTAATTGCGAGTTTTGTCTCTCTAATTTTTCTAGATTTTATTTATAACTTGCCAATTGTAAAATGTCGAAAGTCCTAAACTTTGTCCAAAAAGCGTAATTGAATCATAAAAATTGCAAAGAGTGAAATGAAATCTTAAAGCTCATCAAAATGATACAATTGGGTTATTTTGTTAATTCCGTCCAACTTGACTAACAAAAAATGATAACATGGCTTTTAAAATATTTTTTTCTCCTACATGGTGATGATGTTGCTGAAACATAAAACATAATAAAGCCATTCTCGTCAAAATTTAATTTTGATACAAATTTTATTTTAAAAAAGTAAAAAAATTTATAGATGAGAAACCAGGCGGCAAGAGCATTGTAGCCCTTGCCACCGCCGCGCCACTAGGCAGGGTCTAGCGACCCTTGTCAACCCTTCCTACCAGCGAGCGCTACAAAGCTCTCTCACTGTTTGATTTCTTCCCACGTCTTATCTTTTTTTTATTTTTCAAATTAATTTATATAAAATTTGTATTAAAAGTAAAAAAAAAAAAACGAACCAAGTTGTGTTTTAAGTGAGAAACGAACCAAAATGACGTTGTTTTAACTATATCATCACCACGTGTGATAAAGAAAATAATAAAAAAAAAATTACATCAGTATTTTCCATCAGGTAAATTGGATGGAGTTAACTAAAAGTTTTCATTATGTCAATTTGAAAAATTTTATTTTAAAATATAGCGAAGCCGTTTTGGTCAAAATCTGATTTTTGATATAAATTTAATTTTAAAAATTAAAAAATATATAAAAATGAGAAACTAGGTGGCAAGGGCATTGTAGCCCCTTGCCACCGCCGCGCCACTGGGCAGGCCCTGGCGACCCTCGTCGACCCCTCCCGCTATTGAGGGCTACAAAGCTCTCTCATTATTTGGTTTCTTCTCACGTCTTATCTTTTTGTTATTTTTCAAATTAATTTACACAAAATTTGTATGAAAAGTCAGAAACGAACCAAAACGACATTGTTTTAACAATGTCATCATCACGTATGATAAAGAAAATAATAACAAAAAAAATTACGTCGGTATTTTTCGTCAATTAAGTTGACTAACGGAGTCAACTAAAGGTCTTTTCTATGTCAATTTGACAAATTTTAAGATTCGATCGTACTTTTTGCAAGTTTAGGGACTTTCAGTATATTTATCCTTAAAAAATGAAAATCCGACCAAAATTATAAAAAGAACACTAAACTTATATTACACAGTTCAAAGCGAGGACCATGTCTTTACTTTTACTTGCAAGGCGAAAAAAGTGAAGGCAAAGAGGCTGTCGGTGGGGGAGGAATTTGTTGGGCCATCAGCTCTATCAAAATAAAAGAGAAAAGAAATTCATTTTCCGACCACATAACAGGCTGTCCTCACCTGAATCTCGAACCGTTTCTTGACCTCAAAGCGCATCGCAGCCGTCCATTCCTCCCGACCGCGTTCGACGTTTCACGGACACGTGGCGCACCAACTGGTCCACAGCATCCGACAGCGACCCCTCGATCCAAAACTCTCCTTCACCTCGCGCCCCCCCCCCCCCCCCCTTTCCCTTTCTCTCCTCCCTCTCCCGGTCACCTCCATTTCTCTCTTTTCCTTTCCGTAGATGCTCGCAAGCCGACCCGCACCGACGGCCCAGAACTGATAAACCAGCGCCCGCCCACCTTTGGCATTCCGGGTCTCCGATGTGGGAATAGGCCGGGTAAGTCCTAGCTCTCGCCAAGAAGCGCCATTAAACTCTTTGTTCACTTTTAGCTTCTTCTACGACAGTCTCGGAGCTCAAATGAATTGTCCACGGCGTCGTCCCGGCGACGGCGAGAGTCGCCCTTGCCTTTTGCCGAGGGCCGCGCCACGTCAGCAATTTCCGGGTCAATTTTGGTAGGATAAACCGAATTAACATAAATGTAAAAAAAAAAAATTATGCCTCGTTTGGCCAACGATAAGAAGGTTTTAGGAACTAAACATTTTACGTTTGTGCCGATTCGGTCTGTCCCGCCAATTTTAACTAAAAATCACTCCCCTTGATGCCGACCATTATGAACAATTTTTTATAATTAATTTTTACTACTTTTTCAAAAAAAAAAATTAATGTTTTATGCATATATTTTCTTTTCTTTTCTTTCTCTCTCTCTTCTCTGCCTTCCTTCTTTGTCCGACCTATCCTCGGACCTTTGTGACCAGCCACAGTTGAGGGCCGAAGAGGTAGGGCATTGGCATGGCCGGGCGAGACCAAACTTGCCCGGTGACGGCAAGGGTCGTCCTTGCCAAGGGCCACGCCACGTCAGTAATTTCCGGTCAATTTTGATCGGATAAATTGAATTGGCATAAATATAAAAAAAAAAAACTATGCCCCATTTGGCCAACAAAAGAAGGTTTAGGAACTGAATTGACCCGATTATAATAGATTTATGACTCTCTTTTTTTTTTTTTTTCCTTTGGTAATTCTTCCTGTTCTCAAGCCGTCGCGAAAGGACAGACTTTCTTGCCTCTCAATCAACATCACCACAGCACATGACTCCCAAAGCAAGAAACCAAGCGCCGTATAAACAATTTACTCCGACGAGTCTCACGATCCACGTGATGATCATTCAGAAGCAATATGATTCGCTTTGGCTGTTCTCCCAACAGGGCACGTGATGATTGGTAGAGTGAGGATCCGGAAAACAATCCTCTGCTTTCCCTTTCAGCTGTCCATGTTTGCTTAAAAGCTGTCAGCGGACCTCTCTAGTTCGATACATGTGATACAGAGAACCCACATTGAAAAAGTAATGTAACCATCCCAAATAAAATAAAATAAAATAAAATAAAATAAAATATGAAAAATTTACCGTGATTAAAAAAAAATTGCAGCAAAATTGTCCATGTTAGTGACGGTCATCCAAATAGGGCAATTAAATTATTAATGTCTATGCTAGTGATTTCTAGTCGAAATCGACCAGGATGATTATGGCGGCAAACTTTTAGCTTTAATTTTTAGCTTCTCATTTCTCTTTCAAATATATTTCTGAAAAAAAAAATATTATTCCGGAAATAGAAAAATATAATTGCATTAACAAACAAATTTCCGTTCCAAATCTGCTCCAGAAACACGGAATGATAATAGAGAAATAGAATGGTTATCATACGTGCCCTCACTCAATGATCATCCCAAAGAAAAATTTTGATCGACTTGACTGTGCTCCAGAGAATCATCTGCTAGCCCTTTCAAATCTCATTACTTTTTTAGAGAAATTAAATGGACTTTTATATATTACATGGGATACAAGTATTTCGGATCTGAGTATGTCTTAGCTAGAATCTAAGCTTTCGTAAGTCGTGCCGGTATGTCCCTCCTGCCGGAGAAATACAAAATAATTCGGTAGGAATTGGGGAGGCTTGATGGTCGTTATTAGACCGACATAAAATAAGTCTAGAGGCTTAAGGCCCTCTCCATTGAGAGACAGATAGAATCAATGTCAAGTTGCAATGATCTTTGGATACTTCATAAGAAGTACATTAGATAGAAGTGATTGTGTAATCCTTCTCTTCTATAATCCTTCTTCAGTGAATTCCAGTTCGGAAAAAAAAAATTCTCCCTAGAATTCAATTTATTAAGGATGATAGGAAGCCACATTCTCCATAGGGCCCAAATTAGGCGAGCTGTTTGCTGCCCCCATCCCGATCTGGCAACGGTCTGCTAGTGGCCACTGCCAGCCTCAACCCCCGAAAAAAAAGTAAAAAAACCAACCAAATTATAAAATTTATTAAATATATATAATATTATTAAAAATTATCTACATAAGAGTTGACGGTGCCACGTAAAATAGCTGGCATCTACATCAGGGATTTTAGATTAAAATTGGCCAGAAGGACTCAATTGGTACTAATGTCAAAGGGTTTAGAATTAAATATATTTAATTAAAAAGTTCATGAGTGAATTTGTATGTTTATTACTTTTTTTTTTTTTGATACTTTTCTCAATTTTCTTTGTGTCCCCAGCAAGCCAACCATCTTTCCCTCAAACATCATTGCTGTTACCAACCTCAACTATAAAAATCCATCTCTGTCTCCTGCTTCACATATTACCCCGATACTCCCTCAATCACTCACAAAAACTTCCTTCAGCCCCACTTTGATACACTCCTCGTCAACCCCTCACCCATCACTCGACCATGGTCTCCGAGAAGCTGGCGGTATCGAAGCACGTGTGCGTGATCGGGGCCGGCCCATCGGGGCTCGTCGCGGCCCGGGAGCTGCGAAAGGAAGGCCACGGCGTGGTGGTCTTGGAGCAAAACCATGACATCGGTGGCCAATGGCTCTACGAGCCGAACGTGGAAGGCGAGGACCCTTTGGGAAGAGACCCATTCCTCAAGGTCCACAGCAGCATGTACGAATCGCTACGGCTCCTGTCGCCGAGAGAGATCATGGGCTACAGCGACTTCCCATTCTTGGTGAAGAAAGATCGGGACACGAGGAGGTTCCCCGGGCATAGGGAGCTTCTGTTGTACCTGCAAGATTTCACTGAGTGGTTCGGGTTGAGGGAGTTGATCAGGTTCAACACTAGGGTTGAGCATGTAGGGATGATGGATTACGGCGAGTTGGGGAAGGATCTGAGATGGGTTGTGAAGAGCAAAGAGATCATCACGAAGGGCGGACTTGATACTGATGAGAAAATGGTGGAGGAGGTCTTTGATGCTGTGGTGGTGGCGACTGGTCATTACGCTCATCCAAGAATGCCTTCCATTAAAGGTAACTTCCTTCCTTTGACTAATCTCTTCCTTTGCTCTTTTGTGTCACCTTGAGAGAGAACATGCTCATTATTTGATCTTCTTTCACGCTCATGTCGTGACAAGGAACGTTAAAGAAGGTTCTTGACTTTCGCCACCTTTTGACTGAACCACAAACATGATAAAAAGACAACGTTAATCTACAGTCTTCCTTCCCACCCTTTTGTTCCTGTTTCAATCTTTGCTTTGCTGTGGAAATGAAAGGAATGGCTGCATGGAAGAGGAAGCAATTTCACAGTCACGTTTACAGAGTCCCCGAGCCGTTCCGCGACGAGGTAAGAAGGGAGTTTGGCAACGACAAAGTTGTTCTTAGAGAGGCAAAAACATGGCCATAACCCTTCTTTTTCGATTATGGCTTGCTGTAATTTGCAGGTTGTGGTGGTGGTTGGTAATTCGTATAGCGGCCAAGACATATCGATGGAGCTTGCGGGAGTGGCAAGGGAAGTCCATCTGAGTTCCAAATCTCTCGACATTACTGAAGGATTGTCCAAAGTCCTTGATAAGCATCGCAACCTCTGTCTTCGCCCTCAAGTATGGCTCGTTTCCCGTCATCTGCATGGTTTCCTTTTCTTTTTCTTCTCTTTTCTTCACGTCAAATGCATGCGGTAATATATTCGGCATCGGACTTTCTCGACGTTCCGTTGACCACAATTGCAGATAGATTTGCTAGAAGAAGACGGGACGGCATGGTTCGTCGACGGTTCGTCTGTGATCGCCGACACCATTTTGTACTGCACCGGGTAATGCAAGATTTACTGCACTTTACTCAAGTTTTTCTCCTCTTTTCCTTTCTGTACTGCAGTGGTCATGGCAAATAGATATTGCTTTACGTAGAGAAATGAGATGAATGATTGGTAGAGACGTGTACTAAATGAATCATGAGTGGTGACGTGGTGCAGGTACTCATATGCGTTCCCATTTCTTGACACCAAAGGGATTGTGGTGGTGGATGATGATCGAGTGGGACCTCTCTACGAGCACACCTTCCCTCCTTCCCTTGCTCCTTCTCTGTCCTTCATTGGCATCCCCAAAAAGGTACGCACTAAAAACTGTCGATGTCGGTTTGCCTATCGTGTCATGTAGGATGGTAAGTATCTATATTAGTGATTTTCGACTGAAATTGATCAAATAAGCTCAATTGATAAAAAGATGAAAGTACTTAGAATTCAATTGAAAGAATCAAAAGGTTTAAGATTGAACCAGCAAATGTGCAATAGGCCTATGACTTTTTGGACGATTTTCCCTATCTTCGAATGTTCTATCTCATTTGGGTCTTCTAAAACTCCGGTTTTCGACGCAGATCATCGGCTTCCCTTTCTTCGAGTCGCAAGCCAAATGGATAGCTCAACTTCTGTCTGGAAAAAGAACGTTGCCCGCATGGAACGAGATGATGCGGTCGATCAAGGACTTCTACAACTCCATCGACGCTGCCGGTTTGCCGAAGCACAACACTCACGACATAGCGAATTTCGAGGTAACCCCGAAAGGGAAAACAGTCATTTGTTCGCCATCTTGTCCTTGCCTTATGCTGAAATGAAGTACGTTCCCTCGAGGCTCATACAGGTTTTTGTGTTTTCGGTGCAGTACTGTGAGAAGTATGGGGACAATGTGGAGTTCCCACATTTGGAAGAATGGAGGAAAGTGCTCTGTCTGTCCACGTTGAAGAATCTCCTGGTGAACTTGGAGACGTTTCGTGATTCATGGGACGAAGGCGACGAGAAGCTGCTCCAGGAAGCATTCCAGAGCCCTCACTTCACTCAACTCGGATCACAAGTCCTAACATTTCAATCCCAATCCGAGCGTTGTTGATGATTAAGGCTAAAGGGTTGCTTATGGAAAAATTGTCGAAAAAACTCCTAAACTTTTGCACTTTTATCAATTCAATCCCAAACCTTTTCACTCTTTATCTATTCGGTCCTATTAGTCGAAAATTGTTGACATGGACATCGATCGTTCTACGTTACACTGCTAGTGCTAAAGTGGATAATTTTAATAATATTTTTTCAAATATTCTTTTTACTTTTTTTTTGTTATTCCCTAATCCTCTTTTTCCTTTCTTTTTTTTTCCTCCTCCGCTGGCCTCAAGCGAGGGCCACTATATCTAGATCGGATAATACTACATAAGGCAGCCGACATCAGCAATTTCTGGCAAGTAGGACTGAATCAGCAAATATCAAAATGTTTCGGACAGAATTGACAAAAGTAAAAAAGGTTAAGAACTTTTTTGGACAATTTTCCCATTACACTTTTGTCCCCCTTTCATTACAAGATTAACATTCGCCATGGAAAAAAAAAATGGAGTATATCATCTGCAAAGATGCCCTGATCGAATAGAAACTACAAATCTCTGCAGCAATTCCTAATTTTTCCCATATCCGTTTGGGAATTTTCGAATATGTTCATTTTGTAATTCATCGATAACTAGTATCATAAACAAAATCAAACAGATAATAAGATCTTATTTCCCTTTTTTCCAGAGAATGCTGCTTCCTCTTGGAGACAATAACTTGGTGCTATTTCTCTAGCGGAGATTAGCGGCATTAACGAAATACCAACCAAAATGAGTCCTTTTGAGTTGCGACTTTGCAACTTCAAGATAGAGCAGACAATAGCACTTGATTTGCCTTGACTGAGATGCCTCATGTGAGCTGGTTAATGGTGTGATCACTTTGTCAGCCGTTTCCTCTGTCCCATCTTTTCCCGATGCCTGAATTCACGAGGCAAACAGCCTGGAGGGGTGGGAACTGCAGAGAAGAAAGTCTTGCCCGCACTCAAGTCAACCCACCGGGTGCAATTATGCAGATGGATTTCATGATACCCCAAGTCGCCCCGCGATGCATGATAGTCACTGTGATTGATCCGGTACATCATGGACCAAGTCCTAAAAAGTATTTTCCTTTGGGAAGAGACACCGGTTCCATTGCTAGAAAAATCATTAGGCTTGTGAGTGCAAACTGTTACAAGGGAAAAGGCGAGCCAAACTGGATATTAAGATTGGAGCACACAACGCAGTACAATTTGAGGGAGTGTTTTGACAAATACATTAAGATTGAAACACGGGAGATAACGAATATGTACAAAATGTCCATTCATACCATGCAATATAATTTTCTGTACCAATCTTAGCCTACATAGCGTTTCTCAATACAAATAAAATGCATTAGAAACATGAAGCATACACTCATTTTGTAAACCACGTGATTGAAAAACTAAACTAATCACGGATGGAAACATGCGAGGAGAATGTCTTTTCATGGACCTTACCATAACAGAATATGCTGCAATCGGATATGCGATCGACTGGATCACCAGATTGGGCCTTGACGGGGGATAATATCCCATCTTAGCATCTATGTTTCCTTTTTCAGTTTTTAATAATTTTTCCCTTTTTAGCTCCTATTCAGCATGTATGTACTTATCAACCCAACAACTACAAAGGCAGAAACGCCTATACTTCTAATTCTTTCAGTTGAGGTAAAATAAAGCATGAAGATACCATGATTATCAACAGAATTTGCCTCATCTGGACTTAACAAAGATACCTTCTATAACGTTTTAACCAAAATAAAAAGAATGGAGGGGGTGTCAAACCTGCACAAGATCGACACGAATTGGGGAATGAGAGGAGAGGCAGATGCAATTTGTCTCTCTTAGTCCAGCAGTTCAGAAGTTCACATGATCCTGCGTCTCTTGTCTCATACCCTATAACTCCCCGCATGCATTATAAGAAGTTCAAATATAACTTTCTCAGCCAACTTGAAACTTCTCATCTCCTCACAATCTGCATACCCAAAACCTTGCAAGTGAAATACTTCTCAACAACGGCTTCTTCCTCTGCTCCTGTCGATGAACCCCTCAACCAGGAACCTAAGGGAAATTGACAATTAGAAGATGCTAAAGCCACCACTTCCATAAAAAAAATGAAGAGATCCTAGAAACTCTCCCTAAAGTAGAAGGTTGGAAAACCAACTATTTCTACCACCACGAGGGATTTTGGTATGACCGAATTTTTGCTATCGAAATCTTGTGGACTTAAGGGGGTGAATAGGTGATTTCAAGACACTGCGGAATTTAAACAAACGAGTTCAGATGCAATATCAGAATCGGTTCAGAGACTGATCAATATAAGGACCAGAATTATTTTAAGAGCATTTCTATGCACAATTCTACAACACAGAGGAGTTTAAGGGACAGAGAAATTGAACACAACGTTTATAGTGGTTCGGCTTAGATGAAGCCTATGTCCACTTCTTCATGTTGACATCCAATAGGTTGGATTCCACTAGTACATTGCTTAGAGGTTACAACTTGGTGACAATCCATGAGTGAATAGATCACACTCAAATACTTGAACGAGAACCTCTAAAGAATTACAGGGTATGGATCAAGATTGAGAAGATAATGTAGAAGCTTTCTTGAACTTTCGAATTTTAGATTTTAGGCTCTCATGCTCTCTTCAACATTTAAGTCTCATTTAATACTCCTCCACCTTCAATCTAGCCGTTAAAAGGTCTTCGGAGGATCACTCTCTAATTAACCCATTGGAGGAGATGGCATAGAAAGGATTCGTAATCATTGAGAAATAAGATTTAGAATTTCCTATTGATCCAATCGTCCATACTATTAAGATCTGAGTTTCCAAAAGTAGAATTCTTCGTTTGGTAGGAAATCTCCTGTTCTGCAATCTACGTCTTTGATGGAGAAAAATGATCTTCAGAATTAATAATCTTCAAAAACAAATCCAACCTGATTAACGTCGTTGTGATAATATAAGACTTCTGAAATAAAGCCTGCCATGTATTCTCTGTTAGAGATAAAAGAGCAAATGTTTTTATTTCTGATATCAAAGGAAGTACTTATAGGCTTAGGGTTAAGCCTAACACAATTACATATTTGCCCCAACTTGCTAATACTAGTAATAAACTCAACATTCTCATCTCTAAATCTGAAGGTTGCAATTGAAACACTTCTCAGAGTCTGAGCTCTTTCTGTGTCAGTGCCTGAGCTTTACATATTCATCAATTCTTGTTTAAACATTCCTATGTGTTTCTCAACATCTGAATACATATTCCTACTGGAAACAAACTTCAAAAGAATTATATCTATGCGTTATTCAGATCTAGGCAAATATGGATTGTTTTGTCAACTTCAAATCCAATCAAGAGGTTTCCTCAACACATCTCACGACCCACAGACATTTTCTTGGCTACCTTCCATAATGTGGCACAACGTGGCTCAAGGCTTTAACCTATGCCATAGTTAGAGCACACCAATTCGATCCCTCATCACACCCTATGCTCAAAACAAGTCCTCTTGCGTGCCTTTGTTGTAATTCCAAGCATATGAGAATGACCCGTTTGCTAGTTGGAATGCCATTGCCTCTTCAAAACTACATTCAACTCATATCTCTTACACTGCACTGCTGGATTCCATCACTAAGAGTGGTTTGAAGATAGTTTATGTAACTAGAAATGTTGGTGATGTTCTCGTCTCTCATTGGATTTTCCTAGCAGAGAAGATAAAGATAGGAGAGAAAGAATCAAATTTCTTTAGAAGAGGTGTTCGAGAAATTCTGCAGTGGGGTTTCTCTTGCAGGACCCTTTTGGGATCATGTGTTGGGATATTACAGAGCAAGTCTACAGGAACCAAAGAAAGTGCTTTTTCTTAAATTATGAAGACGTAAAGAGAGACACTTCAGACCTTACCAAAAAAAAAAGAGAGACACTTCAGGCCATGTGAAGTTATTGGCTGAGTTCTTGGGCTTGCTATTCTCAACAGAAGAAGAAAGAAAGGGAGTAGTTCGGGAGATAATATAATATCACTCTGCAGTCTCAAGAATCTGAGCAGCTTAGAAGGCAACAAGAAAGGAATCTTTAGCATGAACTGCGCTTATGAAGAGCAAAGTGTTCGATTTGATGCATTTCAGAAGAGGCAAGTAGGGAGATAGTGAGAACCGCCTGACAGCTGAGATGATTCAGAGTCTCAACCAAATCACAGTGCGGAAATTGGGTTGTTATGACTTGAAATTATATAGATCAGCAGCCCAGAGTACAGGAGAGGAGAGGATGCAGCAACTGCATGCATTGTCAAATTTCCAAACAAGCCTCTAGTGATAAGGCCTTATCTTTGCTTTGCTCGGGATATACTCCCAATAATCTGCTTTGCAGATTTGCCCATACTTGCCAAGTTGATTCTATAATCTAATTGTCTACTATCATTATGGCATGTATCTCCCTCCATCAATCTGGCTAATTTTGTCTCTTTCTTTGGCTCTGACCGGCCAATCATCGAGACACTCCTAAATTTTCTCAATCTCCATAGAGGATTAATTCACGGCACATACATACATATATTAAGGTTTCTTGTTAGGTCCACTACCGAAGTAAGAAATGTTTTACACATTTACCATGGGATAGTTGACATGTGGAAAGGTGTGGTCGCACAACTAGCTCCAAACACATGCTATTAATCCAACAGTGAATGTGCAAGGGTATTTTTTCACATTTGCATGGACCAAGGGATAATTCATACATTAAACATAGAAACAGCGATATCTAGAGTTCTATGAAAATATTTAGCTTGCTTACCTGTATGACAATAAGAACAATTCCTCTGAGAGGGTCAAGAAATCAACACATTTGGAAGGGGAGCAATAAATTCGTAATCTTCATCTCATCTCCACAAATGTGCAAAACATCCTCACTCCAAGTCCTCGCAGTGTGTTATCAACCCACTAGCATGAACCGGATTCGTAATCTTCATCTCATCTCCACAAAAGTGCAAAACATCCTCACTCCAAGTCCCCGCAGCATGTTATCAACACACTAGCATGAACCAGATTCAGTGTAAATGGAAGAAGCTCTAGATAGTTCAAGAAGGTTGAATGAACTTTATATTGTAGACAAGGAGCAGACACAGATACCAACCCCTCACTGAAGGCTTTTGCGTTCCACTTTACCCAGACAATACATCTGGTGCAAATTTATGATGACAAAAGTTTAAGCTCCATTTACAAATTCCCACCAAATCTATTCCGGGAGGAAAAAATAGGTGGACGCAAGAGCAAGAACTTTCTGACATCAGCTGTAACAGATGTCATCACCAGTGATCTCTGCATGAACATGAGCCTCTGGCAAAATGATGGAACTGATTCCTGTCTCGAAGGCTGATCTCCCTCTTATATAACAATGAAACTAGCTTAAAGAAGACATGGCAGTCTTGACAGACTCTAAGATTCTTAACTATTCTTATAGTTGATCCAGGAGGAGATTTCGTAAGGCCAAATGCCAGAGCAATTTTCTCGCTGTGAAATGCAACAGAACTTTCCTTTTCCTCTTCCTCAATGTCAAACAAGGCCAAGCCAGTATTCGCAGCATAACCAACCTGCTTCAGTTCCTTCGTGATGCCGTCTAACGAGTCGCGCACCTCTGGTTTTAGACAGTCTGATGCAATAAACTCATAAACTGCATTTCCAATTTCAATTGAGCTGCATCCAGCCACTTTGGCAATTCCTTTTTGGTTCATCACTGCCCTCAATTTCGCTATTTCATCCCACATAGAATCCTGAGCATATATGTTCGAGAGCAAAACATAATTTTCCGCATTTGTGGGCTCCAACTCAAGGAGCTTCCTCGCGGCGTACCTACCCAATGGAACATTACGATAAGTTCGGCAAGCACCTAGCAGAGTCCTCCAAATGATTGGATCTGGTTTCAAGTCCATTTTTTGGATTAGATATAGAGTGTCACTAAACAATCCAGCTTGACCAAGTAAATCTACCATACATCCATAATGCTCAAGTCCTGGATGCAATCCAAACTCCTCCTTCATGATCCTGAAGTACCTCTTCCCTTCATCAACAAGACCTTGGTGACAACAAGCGCACAATATGCCCAAAAATGTGACACCATCAGGCTTCAGGTTCTCCATTATCATCCTGGAGAAAGCCTGTAACGCAGCTTCACCACATCCATTCATGGCAAAGCCCGAAATCAAGGCATTCCACGTGTAGACATTTTTTACTCTCATTGCCATAAAACCCTTCTCCATCTCCATTACAGCTCCGCATTTAGCATACATGTCCACGAGAGCAGTACCCAAAAACTCATTCAAACGTAATCCGTGGCAGTCAATGTACTCATGAATCCACTTTCCTAGACTCAAAGCCCCCAAGTGAGCACAAGCCGATAAAACTCCCACCATCGTGACCTCGGTTGGTTCGACCCCATCAGCCTGCATTTCTCTAAACAAATCGAGAGTTTCCACGAATTTCCTATTATGGGTGTAGCCAGTTATCAACGCATTCCAAGAAACAGAATTCCTCTCACCCATCTCATCAAACACCTTATGGGCATCCCCAATCAACAAACAGCCGCCGTAGAAATTAACGAGCGAAGTACCCACGTAAACATCGCCACCAAAGTTCGCCTTGGCCGCGTAAGCGTGCACGGATCTCCCCATCTCTAGGAGGCACAACCGCGAGACGGACTTGAGGACCGGGGCGAAAGTGAAAGAGTCGGGACGCACGCCGACTCTCTGCATCTGGATGAACACGAAAACCGAATGAAGGTGCTTGCTCTGGGCCGTGCAGCGTCTTATCAAGTGCCTGCACAGCTTACTATCGATCGACTCGCCGAACCGGAGGAACAGAGGAGAAGACGAGCCCCACCAGTCCGAACGGACGAGGCTCTCGACGAGACTCATCAGAGAGGCTTGGACGTCGTGCCAAGACGGCACCGGGCTCGTGCGGGTTCGAGCCGCGAGTGGCTCGATCAAGAGGGTGCTCCCGCATTCGGTCGTTCGCGATCGCGTCTCCGGCAAAGCCGACGCGGGATGGTAAGCGCGAACCGGCGAGCCGCGGGTTCGCCCGACGGTTGCCGCCGCCGGACGACGAAATGGAAGAAGAGTTCGGGAGGTTCTTGTGATGAGGCGGAGAGGACGGTTCATGCTCTCGGTCCTCGAGTAGCGACTCAAGGTTTGGGAAGCATTCCCAACGAAGAAGAAGAAGAAGAAGAGGAAGAAGCCGTGTCGCACGCTGTCAGTTTGGACGCTAGCTGACGGCATATATCCTAAATCGAATATCAATATAATTACATATAAGATAAAAAAAAATTAATGACGCATCACATTACTTAAATTCATCTCATAATAGAGTTGCATTCTAAAAAAAAAATATTTTACTATATTTTTCTGCTCGTTCTAATAATTTCTCATATAAATATAATATATATGACTCTAACAATAATAAACCTAAAATCATAACCTATGTGAAAAGCCCTTTAATTCCACAACAAACGAACATATTTAAATACAAGCCTAAACTCAATGTTATTTTGGGAGCGCTGCACTCGAGCTTCTGCTCGCTCACCGGCGAGTGAAATCCTCACCCATTGCTTGGGAAGCGAGATCCCTACTCGCTAATTAGACAATAGGACCCCTTTATCGGGCGCGCTGTCTTCGAATTCTCGCATTTCGTGTGCAAAGATTTCATATCGTCGGTTCATATTTTGATTTTTCTAAGCTCACGTGAGTGTGCCGACTGCGAGAAATAATAGTTCTCAAAATATGTACCAGCTCCAAAACTAGCGTTGCTACGTCTGTGTTATTGAGTGCTAAATGATCAAGTTGGATTTTTGCAACCACAACAACAACAAAAGAGAAAGAGAGAGACAAAACCAAGACTCCCAGGAGTATAACTAGAGCCCCTTGAAAGCCGGATCAAATTGGCCGATTCTGTCGGTTCCCGAATCGGCCAAACGGAATTGGCCGATTCAATCCGATTCAATGGATTCTCGATTCAACCGGTTCATCTTGCTCACTCTTACACCGTAGACCAGACCTAGACCAAGGTTCACAAAACTTTCTGTCATGAGGTGGGCCTCTTTTTCTGCAGGTCAATACTGTATAATCATCTTTGTAATGATGTCGACTGATGTTTCTGTGTACAGGAAGAATGTGGTAGAACCAAAGCAAAAGAAGACAAAGAAACCAAAAAAGCACCCTCCCAACATTACTCAGAACGGATTTGGAATCAGTTCATGGGGGGGAAGGTGGTGAAGAGGAGTGAGAACGGTTGGCCTGACGCCTTGATGCCCTGAACAGCATGGCCAGCACCTCCTTCATGTTCGGCCTGGCCTGCGGCGACTCCGCCGTGCACCGCGTCCCGACCCTCAGCAGCTCGCACATCTCTTCGGCGCCCTCCGCCAGTCCCGACCCCATGAGCGCGATGGGGATGGCGGACCAGCGCCCGCTCCCTATTACCCTCTTCGCCCACTCCACCAAGCACTCCTCCCCGCCGTCCACGGCCCGCCTCCCCGTGGCCAGTTCCATTATCAGCACCCCGAAGCTGTACACGTCGCCCTTGGTCGTGGCCTTCCACGTCTGCCCGTACTCAGGCGCCACGTAGCCGATCGTGCCGGCCACCATCGTGCTCACGTGGCTGTACCCGGCGTCCACGACCCGGGCCAGGCCGAAGTCCGTCACGTGGGCCCTCCCGCTCTTGTTGAGCAGCACGTTGCTCGCCTTCACGTCGCGGTGCACAATCGGAGGGTAGCATTCGTGGTGCAGGAACACCAGGGCCCGGGCCACGTCGACAGCCACGTTCATCCGCCTCTGCCACCCCATTTGCACCCGATCCGGGATGAGATCCTCCAGGCTCCCTCCCTCCATGTACTGGTACACCAGTATCTTCTCCGACCGGTGGAGGCACCAACCGTAGAGCGGCACAAGATTCGGGTGCGGCCAGTCGAAGCAGTCCCCGCATAAGACCTCCATCTCGGCTTGGAACTCTTTCTCTCCCTCAATGCCTTCTCTTTGGAGCTTCTTCACAGCCACCTTTCTCCCGTCCGGCAACACGCCTCGGTAGACCGTCCCGGAACCGCCCCTCCCAATCACTTTCTCGTCCGAAAAATTGCTCGTCGCCTTCAGAATGTCGCCATAAGTGAATGCTCGCTTGACCAATTGGATCACAGGAACCGACTCGGACAACCAGGGGGACGAATTGCCCGAGCTAGATCCGAATTCGCGGCGATACTTAATTTCTTCCAGCAGGTGTTCAGGTAAGTCAAGCGGGCTCTTGACCGACGAGAAGAGCACGAATGAGAAGATCACAAATGCCGAGAAAACAAGAACCAGAGCGAAGAGTACAAGAAAGACGCTAAACCTAGGAGGCTTCTTTAGCCTCGGCCGTGATGTCGCGTTATTTGCCCATGGATTGCGCGATTGGTTAGGGAAAGACGACAGGACCAACAGAGGGTCGCCGAGGAAGGACTCTTTCTCGAACGTGGCTAACTGCCCGGTCGCGGGGATCACGCCAGATATCATCGGATTGTAGGAAACATTGAAGTTGCTCAGCCCTGCCAAATTGTTCAGGCTCTCGGGGAAAGCGCCGGAGAAATTGTTTTGGGACAAGTCGAGATTCTGGAGGCACATGATCTCGCCTATTTCCGACGGGATCTCCCCGGAAAACCGATTGGCGGAAATGTTCAGAACCACCAGGGGCAATTCTCGTATTTCCCGAGGGAGCTTCCCGGAGAAGTTATTGACGCCGATGTGCAACATGCCGAAGTCACGCATCTTGCCGATATCGGAAGGAATCTCGCCAGAGAGCCTATTCCCGCTGAGCTGAACATAACCCGACGTTTGATACCTCCTGACCAATGTACCGGGGTTGCATATCGGGAACAGCCCGTCTCCTTTGAGCAATTGGTCCCATATGCTCCGACATGTTCTCCTGGAAAGGATGTCGTACACGAAACTGAAAGGAGGATAATCTGCAGGAATCCATCTCTTAATCGATGAGCACTCGCCCGAGCTGACTATGATCCTGCCAATTTGCGGGTTCGATTCGAAAACCGGGTTTTGGCCGATATTTGATAGCTCCGGTGGCACATGTCCAGAGAGCTTGTTGTTGGCCAGGTTTAACCATAACAAGCTAGAGCAGTTCCCGATTTCTGGCGGAATCTCGCCTACGAGCTGATTATTCGCCAGCATCAACCACAAAAGAGAGCTCAACTTTCCGAGGCTCGAGGGGATCGTCCCGGTCAGTTCATTGAAGGAGAGATCAAGCAACTGGAGGCGTGGAAAGTCGCCGTACTCCAAGGGTATGCTTCCGTTGAACTGGTTGAAAGCGAGAATCAAGTTCTTCAAACTCGGCATTCGCGATGCTTCAACAGGCAGCGAACCAGATAAATTATTGTGGCTCAGATCTAATTTGACGATGTTCGACAGATTAAGAATACCAGACGAATACAATCCACCCGTGTAGTTGTTTGCGTGCAGTCTCAGATACTTGACCTGTGTGAACTTCCCAAGAGTGTCTTGTATTTCACCCCTAAAGTTATTCCTGCTCAAGTCCAGGAAATACAAGCTCTTCAAGTCGAGCAGAGATTCGGGAATCTCTCTCGAAAAGCTGTTGTTTCCTAGAAACAATGCTTCGAGACCGGCGATCCGACCTATCTCCGGCGGAATTTGGCCCGTGAAGTTGTTTCCCCAAAGATGCAATATGACCAAGCCCCGGCAGTTTGAAACGTTTCCTGGAAGCTGCCCCGAGAAATTATTTCCGGATAAATCCAATACTTCTAAACTGCAATTATCTGTAAAGCTCGATGCGGGGATACTTCCGCTCAAATGGTTGTCGGAAATAAGGAACTCCTGAAGCCTTCCAAAAAATTTCCATATGTTCCCGCTGAAATCATTCATGCTCAAATCAAGATACCGCAACTTATAGCACTGATCGAAGACGTCCTCGATGCCACCGGTGAGATTATTCTCCGAAATGTTCAGAACCACCAAGCTGTTGCAAATTGCAGGAAAACTGGTCTGAACCCCGCCGCATATGCGATTCTTCGATAAATCAAGCGTCTGCAGGCTGTTCAAACCAGTCAAGTTCAGCTCGCCGTCCAGGATGTTGTGCGACAAGTTGAGATACACGAGGTTGTTGCAGAGGCTCAACTCAGCTGGAATCTGCCCGCTGAGGGTGTTCTTCGAGAGATCGAGATGGGTGAGCTCTGTCAAGGCGGAGAAATTCGAGAACAGGGTTCTCGAGATGCTGTTCTCGGAGAGGTTCACGCCGGTGACCCTCATCCTATCGTAGCTACACGTGATGCCCTTCCAATCACACGGGTTTGAGCTCGAAAGATTCCATTCAGAGTAGTGACCTCTGTTCACCCGATTGGAGTCCTCAAGGAATGATTTCAGATCCAACAGGACTGCCCTGTCCGTGTCCAGAGAATGTCCAAGAACAACGCTGACTGCTTTTTAACAGAGAACAAGAATCCAGTGAGTACTCAATACAGCATCATCCTCGGGAAACGAAAGAATTTTTCTATTCCAATATGCGAATTTCGAAGGAAAGTAACGCGAAAACACGAGGAAAAAAAAAGGGGGGGAATTCAGAGATAATCATGATGGAGGTCTTCAAGAATTCTACTACCCACATGGGATATGAGCCTAAATTCCACATTTTTACGATAACCGGAAGCCAGACGGCTCAAGAATCGGGAAGAGTTTGAAAGAATTACCTCCAAGGATCACCAAGAAAGCAAACAGCATGATCCGCCATGGATCAGTTTCCTCCTCTAACATGATAATCACCGGCAACCTCCCCTCTTATTCTTCTTCTTCTTGGTTGAGCTATACGGTCGTGATCAAGTGCAAGAATCTAGTCGCAAACATGCCGAAGGCGAATAAACGGGGAGAAAAAAAAAACAGTCAATCTTGAGGATGTTTCAGTTCCAATTCAGTATCTGTCGTGAAGTTGAAAATATTCTAATTGCCATTGAAGCCCAGCGCCTGCATGTAGACCAAAGAGCACCCGAACTGGGAGCAAGTATGTTGGCTTCTTCCAATTCTTGCTTCCTTTAATCTGTGGGAATGTAAAAATGAATGTTTTCACTGCACAGATCAGGCACAAGCAGTGGTCAATCTCCCGTGGTTTTTGCCAACAAAGAACGCAGGGACAGAGAAAAGAGGAGATGCTTTCTGGGCAAGGCAGGAGCGCTGTGGAGCCGCCCACGTTGACCATATTCGGATCTCGGCTTTGACACAGCAATGCGTTTTTTTCTAAAAATCATTCTAGAAATGGGTTTGTTTTTCTTTGACGCTGTCTGAAACAAAGAAAAGTCCGTGCTGTGTTCAAAACGAGGAAAGAGAAAAAGCAGAAAAGGAAAAACACGAATCAGGTGGTGCCGGTTCAGGAGTTGCTTCCTAAGCACATTAAAGAGGACAATTTTCATTTGAAGACTTCCAGTCCAAGGCAACTTTAGAAAAGCCACCCCTGGTTTTAGAATTAGATCAGAACAACGGAAACGTCAAGTTGGTATGCTCGTAATCAATTTACCTAAATTAATTTGTTAATTATCAAGAACTCCAAACTAATACATCTGTGACAGATTTATCGAAAATCTCAAATCGATATACTCGTGACAAATTCATCATTCGTTAATTTTCGTTAAAGTGGATTAATAACGCAAAAAAAAAAATCACAAATCGATATACCCATGACAAAGTAAAAACCTCAAATTGATGCACCCATCAATTATCATGTATCATCCAACTTAATAATTTAATGGTAATTTTAACGAAAACTAACAAAGAATAATTTTATCAGATGTTTACTAGTTTGGGAGTTGTTGGCGGTCAAAAAATTAATTTGTGGTAAATTTATCACGGGTGTACCGGTTTGAAGTTTCTCGTGGTATTAACGCTTTAGAATTTGCCATTAACATGAATCAAAACTTTGAAAAGACTTTGGAGAAATTGCAAGATATCCCGCTTCAAGTGCGGAATTTTCGTGGTATTAATTCCATGTAATAATGTACGCGTGAAAATTCATCGGAGAAGATAACGAAAGATATCGGAATTGCGAAAACTTGTCGATTATCTTTCTTTTCTTCTTTTTTTTCTTTTTGATCTGTAAAATCCAGGATGATGCTTTCGAGTTGGCAAAATGGTTACTTCTCGTTGATTTTATTGGCTTCTTTGACGGATTCAGCAGAGCCAACATCAAAGTGAATTGCAAAAGGTCCAAAATCCCACGTCAGATGTGAATCTGGAAGCCAACTGATCCGTTCTGTTTACTAGTGATTGCAGCAAGATTAACACAGAAGATAAGCAAAGAGGACAACTACAAGTGGAGACAGAACGAAGGACAGAGGGACAGACCTGCGGTTGACCCCAGATTTCTTGGTCCTTTTTTTTTTTTTTTTGGTTCTGCACAGGAAGATGCTACGTGTCTGTATCTACAGCACGGGGACAAGGAGGAAGTTGGTTTGTGGCCGTTTTCAGAGCCAAAGTACATGCTGAACAAATCAAAGCTAGCATTAGATGCCAAGCCAACCCAGTGAGTCAATGGCTGACCTGGATTTATGAATTTGTTCTTGTTGCATTCCCCTTATTTTTTTTTAGCCTTTATTCCCCTTTTTTTTTTGTTTACATTTGGACAGCACTTGTGCCCTACTAGTAGCTAGCTAGCTCCCAAGTTGCGACTTTGACAAATTAAGATATCACAAAAAAAAAAAATCTTGAATTGATATATCCACGACAAATTTATCTCATATCAATCACTGTACACCTTCTTAAAGGTGTACAGTGATTGATATGAGATAAATTTGTCGTGGATATATCAATTCAAGATTTTTTTTTTGTGATATCTTAATTTGTCATGAATATATCAATTCAACACCTCGCGTCTTTTGAAGAATCCAAGCATTTTCTAAAGATGAACAACCTTTTTTGTTTTTTTTTTGTGTGTATATCCACACAAAACCAACAAAAAATTATCTAGAGTTCGATTTTTCCGCGAAAAATAAATTATGTAAAAAATATTTTTATAAAAATAATTATGTATGCCGCGTAAAATAATTAGCTAGTAAAATAAACATTCATTATCGACAATACCATGTGTGCAAATATTATCGTCGAGGGTGAACATTTTTTTTTTCGTTCGTTCATTTTTATAATGAATATAAGCGATCAATTTTACGAAATTATTTCTTAAATTTTTCATTCTTCACGAAAGAAATGGAGTTTAGGTGC
This sequence comes from Psidium guajava, assembly GCA_016432845.1. Classification (NCBI taxonomy): domain Eukaryota; kingdom Viridiplantae; phylum Streptophyta; class Magnoliopsida; order Myrtales; family Myrtaceae; genus Psidium; species Psidium guajava. The sequence continues at coordinate 40,849,174 of CM028228.1, forward strand.
TCGGTTGTGATGGAGAGATTAGGATGGAATAGAGAGGATTTGGTAAATTTGTTTCCATTTCTAGTCATGTCACCATACTTGCTCTCGGGGATAATCTCGAATAAAATTCTAAACTTTTTCATGTGAAGATCAATGTTTCAATTTTTTTGTTAATTCATCTCACCAATACCCAAACTCGTGCCATTGACTCAAAAGTACTTTTTGTCCACGCGGCCATTAAAAAATCCGACGTGGCAGCATGCATCCGACGAGGCTGCTTTCGGTGCCGTGGCAGCGCACGACCGTCGCCACGTCGAATTCGTTCATGTGGCGTCGTTCGGCAAAGCTGCTGCATCGGCTTAGGTGGACTAACTTCTAAAACCACGTGCCACGTCAGCTTTAGATAGGACTCGTTTGGTCTTACCACCAAAAGTGGGCACGCGATGTACACGAGATACCCACTTTATCAATTTTCGAAAAGTTTAAGGGCCTAATTTAGTTTCTCCTGGGGACCAAATTGAAAAGACCGACGAGCACTTCAAAAAGGCAGACAAGAAAGAAAAAGGGATAAATACGCTAGAAGTCCTAAAATTTATAGCGAAAGTACAATTGATTAAAACTTTCAAAAAGTGCAATCAAATCGTAAAACTAATCGCTGAAATTCAATCGAGTCTTAAACTTATCATAAAAGTACGATTCAGTCTTAAAACTTTCAAAAAGTACGATCATTGAAATTACTAAATTTCACCGATTTGATAAATTTTAGGATTTAATTGCACTTTTTAAAAGTTTTAGGACTCAGTTGTTTTTTTATAATAAATTTTAGAACTTCTAAAAAAATAAGAAAAATCCTAAACCCCAGGTAATATAATATAATCACCGTGTTAAATAATTACCATATACTTAATAAATAGTTATCCGATCTCAAAAGAATTGACTACGTAAGACATCAAAAGAACAACCCAACATGTTAAACTCTGGAATTTCTTTTGTTCATATGTGCACATGTATGAAACGGCACGATATTTCAATGGAAAAGTCCGAAGTACTACCAACGCCTACGGAGGTTGAGTAATTCATTTTTCTCTATGTGGAAATCTTGGTAGGGAAGTTTCCATTGGTCGGTCAAATCTGGACACGATTGAACCGTTTCGCACGTGTGCGTGTGTCCGAGCCCCACTTTCGTGAAAGCTACTCCGGGCGCAAATTCAGTCCGACACGCCAGAAACTTAGCCATCAAAAGATGGCTGGAGACTTTGCTTGTGTCTTTCTGACATATCGGTATTGATGTTATCTCTGCACGATGATGGTGCCGGCGATATCGAAGATGAGCACGCACCGCGTTTTGGCAAAACCTTAACTACTATAGATGAAAGATCTCAATATGTGCTCATCACCGATGACGAGATGAGTGACAAATTTCGGTGATAGGCCGCCGATTGTACTAATAGATCCATTAATATTGAAGGAGGAAGTTTCTGCCTGAGTTAATCTTTTGTTAAATTTGCACTGAATTATAACATATTGTGATTAGTTTTGTCTTGATGTCTCGTAACTTTCTCTCTTTTTTTTCATTCTTCTTATAAAAAAAAAAACAAGAAGAAGAAAAAAACAAGGCTCAAGCAGGTCAAAATCCAAGTTCGGACCAGCAAAAAATTCCCATCTGCATTCCACTAAACCGTTTGATTGAAGCGACGGCCGGTCGGGAGATCAGATTGGGGGATTGAAGGAAAGTGTCGAGGGACGCATCAACGTGGCTTCCGGGGTCAGCAATTGCTGCTCGGGTGTCTCTTCAGACTTTGGCCGACAAGTTCCTTGACAATTCAGACGTTGAACCAACGTTCTCGATGGTCCAAGAATTCGTACCTCGTGTGGGGAAACTAGCTAGTTTTTGACCGCATCAACGCCAGAAAGAAGAGCAAGAAAAACGAAAGAGAGAGACCCGTGAACAACGTGTTGGTGACTGTTCAGGCCGGAGCTGTCTTTACCATGGTCGCGGTAAGTCGCTGCGTGCGATGTGTTTGCCGTTTCGAGGAAAGAAGGATGAGAAAGGCGAGGAGGCGTTGGGCACGGGATGATTCGACTCGGGAGGACTACCGGGAACGTCCTGTTTCGATGTCGTCTAGGATTTTTGCCTTCTTGACGCGCCGCTTTAGTCCCGCCGCCTCCTCCTGGCCCCAGCCCCGGCCCCCGGGGACTTGTGTTCGCCGTCGTGGGACGGGCATTCCCGCGACCAGCTACCCATGTCTGGAAATTGAAGACCCCGTTTTCCGGCCGGAGGCCACCGCCCTATTTGAAAAGGGCTTCGGAAATTTTCTTGTTTCTGAAAACATTTTCTGTCGGCTTTTTCGTCGTGCCAAACATTAAAAAATGAAGTCATTCTCCGAGTCCATTCAACTCCGTGGAAACTCAGTTAAAGCCTACGTGAGATTAGGAATGTTAGATGACAGAGACCCCGAGTCTGATACCGAGTCTCAGCCCGAGTCACCAACCAAACCCACCATTAGATATCTGGAGTGTTCGGAGCTAGAATCATAAGATCTACAGAAAGAGACCAGAAGATTTATACTTGCGTAATCGACATACTAAAGACGCAATTTGTCCGATAAACAGATCAAGTTCGACTCTTCATCACGTCCTGATTTTTCTCAGCTCATCGCCTCCATTTCATAATGCCCAGCGCCGACCGGCTCCGGTGGTCGGATATATGACAGCAAATGAGCCAAAAAATACCTCGCTCTTCAGCAATTTGCGGATGCTTTACCTTGAAGTTTTGGTTTCCCCTGTACCTTTGCGTAGTAAAATTCTGTCTCCCCACCGGCTAAGCAACAAGCTTTCGGAACAGGCCTGTCCTCTTCGTTAAGGCATTATCCTATCTAACATAACAACGATGTCTTCATCGTATCTCCAGCTACATGTACACCAAGAACATGGCGCAATTCGAACATACCATGCTCGCCCTTAAAAGAGGGAATCGCAACTCCAAGACCCCGACATTCTCTAGACCTCGTTGTTGAAACGGGAAAATAAATGATGCAAGCAGTAATAAACATCTACTTCTTCACAAAAAAAAAATGTTGATGATGAAGTTTCGGTATAGGTATCCACATCAGATAATCACACTAGTAGCACTTATGTGCCTTAACCAGCACACCTGTATTTCCCCTTCGCAACTTTTATTCGGACCGAACTTTGGTGACTTTCGAGGCTAGAATTTCATCTTAAGAATCTTGAAAAGAGGAGTATGTGAAGCCGGAGTACTGCTGAATGTGGGAGGGTTGAACTCTCTCGAGATTGATTCCTCCCTGAGCGCTTGAACTGCAGCCTTTCTCCTCTGCTTCTTTTCCCGCCACCTCCGGAGCTGATCCTCCAGTGCTGCTTTGGCATTCTCGGCCGCCTCTGCCCGGCTGGCCGCCTGTTCAGCCCGAGTCCTGAACTCACTGATCCTCGCACTTGCCACTGCAAGCTCTCTCTTCAGGATCTCCACTTCTTGCTTGCTTCCCCCTGCGGTGTACTGATTCAAGTCTTCCACCAACAACGTATGCATTTCATCTGCCTTCTTTGCCAAGGCGAGTAAGGACTCGTACTCTTCCCGCGAAATAGTTATGTTGGTGCTGCTCTCGTCTGCTAAACCTTCTTCCACTTCGCTTGATGCGTTTTCAAATATTTCCTCATCCTGAGCACTGACTTCTACTGGGGAGGTAGCAAACGTGAAGCTTTCGGACTCCTCAGATGCCTTATCAGCTTCTTCCTTCAACCTCTGGCATTCTTTCTTGGCTTCGCCTGCTTCCAGCGCCAGCTGCTGAACTGCAAGATAAAGCCCTGATTTAACACTATCCGCTCTAACTTCAGCTGCCTCTGCAGCTGCAACCATTGACCGGGCTTTGTGGAGCTTGGATTTCAGTAACGCCAGTTCGACCTGCGCTTCAGTCTCGTTTTCCTTCATCTCACTCAACTCAGCCTTCGCATTCTGCAAATCTTCAGTAAGAGTTTCAAGATCGCAGCTCATGTGGCCAAGCCTTTCATTCGCGGTTTTCATTTCGTGCTTCATCTGATTCAATTCCATCTGAAGCACTTCAATGTAAGCAGCTTGGTCCGACACTTCCCTTTTCTTCATTTCCAAATCCACTTTCCGCTTCTCCAAGTCAGCTGTGGCATCGGAAGTGGCCCTCTCAGATGAATCGAGCAGCTCGTTCACTTCCCTGAGATCAGATTGTAACGACTCAACATACGCAGACTTGGCCAGGAGCTGGCTCTCCAAGTCCTCGATCATCCCCAACTGATTTTTCAGATTGTTCAACTGCTCCTGCATTTGAACCACCGCATTGGTAGCTAAATCTATCTCGGAATCTTTCTGAGAAATAATGACCCATTTTTCTTTTTCAGCTTCCTTAGCGGCCTGCTTCGACATAAGGAGAGCGTCATTGAGCTCCTCTACATGCTTTAGGGGTACTTCAACCTTTTCCTTCTCTATTTGATTATCAGCTTCCAGCTCCTCCGTTCGCGATAGAGCCTTCAGCCTTGCCTCTCTCTCGATGGCAAGCTCGGTCTCCATCGCAAGCAACTCGACTTGGGCAGACTTCAGCTCATTTAATACGTGAGAAAGCTGCTCACGGATCTTCACGGTTTCCAATAGTTGATCGGCCAGTTCCTTGGTCTTGGACTCCAGCATGTTGATACTGGTCCTAGCTTGCATGCATTCCCTTTCAAATCTGTCCCTCTCGAGCTCGGATTTCATCAGCTGAGAGGAAAGTTCGTCCACTCTTTCGCTGTATTGTTGTAGCCTGAGGAGCGCTTGCATGTAGGCAGATTCCTTGGCTTCAAGTTGCAACTTGTAATTCGCCAATTCCTTGTGCAGGCCTTGAAGCTCCTCTTTATCAGTCTCAGTCTGAGATAGCAAACGCAAGAAACACGACATCAGCGAACGACATCTTGCTGCTTGCCAGATGTATATGTTTTTTTTTTTTTTTGGGAACACGTGAAGATGGATGTATCCGAAAACATTGAGTGAAGAAGACAAGAAGAAAATGTGGATGTTTAAGCCTTCCTGATCACATATGCCTTTATGGTCCTCATTGTTAATTAACTAAGCCAGCAGGAAGCGTTTCCAGTTTCCCTCTATTCTTGACTCTGAAAGAAATTGTGAAACCATAGAATGACCTCTTAACATGATGGCATCGTGATCGGATATGATCGGCCATGATCCTCGTCTGCAATCCTGCTGGTGTCTTTCTAGTTTCTACACACAAAAAAAAAAACTCCTCCTGGCTAATAGCATGGTCTCTTAGTTGCTCACTCAAATTTCTCTCACAGGACTTCTGACCAGCGAAACATCATGAAGCTAAACTACACATAGATTTCCCCATCAGGACATATCACCCTTAACCGCAGACCACCCTGCGAACGACCCAAAAAAGGATGGCAGGAAAAAGTATTAAGCATATGCCATGAATCTTACGTCACTGCCGGTGGAACGGTGCTTCCTATGATCGCCTTTCTCGCCAAACAAGGACAGTGCAACTTGGACTGGTTCGATCGGTTTCGTATCGATTTCACCCATACTTTGCTATCTGCAAGAAGGTCCCGAGAAACAGAGTGTTGTTGCGAATTGCCCAGAGAAACCTGCACCAAACGAATGTCGAAATAAAGTAAACATGAAAAACAAAGAAAACCATCATAACCGATCAAGCTGAAACAATGGGGTCTCAAATACATGAATCTGTCAGAATCAAGAAACCATGCAAAATCCATAGTTTCGTGAAAATAAGACTCAAAGGGCTTCCACCACCTAAGCCAATCTACTTGTATCGTGGAAATCACATCAAAATACACGCTGCAAACGACAGCATCACGGCTGGGAAACTGTGGCCCAAGGGACCATCGAGGGGCCAACTCAAGAAACAAAAACCAAAGTCCAGACATTACACCTCTCCAAGTAATCATCGTTTTCAGAGTCTAAACTAAAGTAATCACACAACCTTGACTCAAATACATGAATCTATCAGAATCGAGAAACCATGCAAAATTCGTAGTTTCTTGAAAATAAGACTCAGGGCTTCCACCACCTAAGCCAATCTACTTTTTGATTGTTTGTGTACCGTGGAAATCACAACAAAATACAAGCTGCAAACGACAGCGTCACGGCCGGGAACTGTTCCCCGAGGGACCATCAAAGGGCCAACTCAAGAAACAAAAACCAAAGTCCGACACTACACCTATCCAAGTAATCATCGTTTTCACAGTCTAAACTAAAGTAATCACACGACCTTGACTCAAACACACGAATCTATCAGAATCGAGAAACAATGCAAAATTCGTAGTTTCGTCACTTTCGTGCAAAAAAGAATTCGGGTGCTTCCACCACCACAGCCGATCTACTTTTCGATTGTTCCTCGAGGGACCATCGAAGGGCCAACTCAAGAAACAAAAAACAAAGTCCATCTCCAAGTAATCGTCGTTTTCGCAGCCTAAACCAAAGTAATCACACAATCCTGACTCAAATCTACGCCGAATGCAACACCACCCTCAGGGACAGAAGCTTTCCGTGCACTCAAAACCCAAGAAAGTCGAAACCTTCCCGACCCAACTTCACATTTCCACAACCCCAAATCTCGCGTACCAAATGAAACCCCGTACCTGATTTCTCCCGATTCCCAAGCGAGACGAGAGCGCGCTCCGCAGCAAAGCGAAGAAAAGCCGCGGGAGATGAAGTAAGACCACTGCGGGGAAAGACATGGTTTTGATGATCGTGGAACACGATGTGGCGAGAGCTTGTCGGGATCGAAGAGTCCCTCTTGGGAGGGGTTTTTGGAAACAACGATCGATCCCGCCGACGCTTCGTGGGGATCGACGTTTGCTGGAACAGGATGTGAATGTTGTTTGCCTCCTTGTCCCAGGACTTCAGCTCCTTGTTGTGCTGTCATGTTGCCGTAATTCCAAACGTAGCACCGGAGGTAAATAGAATATTCCCCACACATTTCGATTATCTCCTCGGTAAGCATCGTTCGCCATCTTCGTCTCGACAAAAAGTTTAAAGATCGGAGCAACCGTGGATCCTCTTCAGCCCACCGTCAGAGGTATGAACACGTGCGTGTTGTTGATTAGAGAAGGTACTTCATGCGACAGCCGCGCCACTTGCTGGGGACAAGTGGCATAGCATACCAATAAAAAAATCAAAGTTTGAATGTTTTGTTTAAAATGCAAGGAATGGATAATTTGAAAAATCGTTTGAAATAATTAATTAATAAAAATATTTTTTTTATTTTTATTTCACAGACAAGTGTCCCAAGTAATAAATATTTTTCATTAAAATTTTATTTGATTCACGGAAAATATTTTTTTGGAAAATATTTTCCTTAATTTTTAGTTTTTTTATCAAATAATTTCTGATATTTGAAGAGCAGAAAACATGTGGTAAAAAAAAATATTTTTTAATCAATGAACAGATCCTCCTAAATCTAAGGAAGGGAAAGCATTTTCCTCACTCTCTATGCTTCTCTTTCGCGTGCGTGCGAAAGGAAACTTCTAAATCATTTTCCTCCCTCCCCATCCTCTATCCTCACTACGATTGCCTCTGCATCGTCCTCTCTCTTCCATGCCATTCCGATTCCAACGACAGAAAACTTTGCCTCGACGGCGAGATCGAGGTGGTGAGGAGAGCAGGGCTCTCCTCGCAGCCTTGTCGATGGTGAGCTTGTGGCAGTGGTGAGCTCAAGGTCAACGAAGATTTGGCTCGGCCGAGGGCTTGCCTCACCGACCTCGAGTGCGGCTGAGCCTTGTGGCCTCGTTGACGGAGAAGGTGATGAAGCTGCTCGAGATGGCATCCTCGAGGAAGGTGCTGTTTGAGGACGCGACTTGCATAGAGTCAGTGTTGCAGAAGGTGTTCAAGGTGTTGGGAGCAGCAACGGAGCAAACAATGGCGACGCTTTGGAATGTGTATTGGTTTTTGTTAGGGGTTACATTACCTAATTCGAGCCGTCCAATTCAAAATAGACGGTCCAGATTGATCCACATCAACTTTTTCAAATGGGGGAAAAGTTTTAGCAAGAATTTTAAAATTTTGAATTAAGCGATCTGGGCCGTCCAATTTTGGACGGCCCAGATCGCTTATGTCACCCCTAACATAATTTAACTATGTTAGGGGATCCGGATCCGTTTTTCAGGGCCAGCCGAGGCAGAATGGGTAAATAGAGCACAATATCAAAAACAAGAAATAAAAATAAGAAAGATAATTTATAAAAAAAAATTGATTTTTTTAAATTATTACAAGGTGCATACGGTAGAAAAAAAAATTTCCATACCAAAAGCAGAAAATGATTTTCCCGTTTGTTTTTTGATTTTAGTCAAATGCCAAAAAATTTCTTATTTTCTTGAAAAATAACTTCTTGAAATTTTTTTTTTCCAAAAGCGCTACATTTTTCATGGAACAAATAGAGCCAAAAATTGGTTCTTAATGAATCGCAAGGAACATATAAACTTCATTGGGATTCAATCAACGACGAAATGTATAATATTTTATGAAAATTTAATCGACAACAAAGTGAGATAATAATGCGATACAACATTGAAATTTAATTCGTGACAAAAACTGAAAACTACAACTAAAGTACGGGGGGTTGGGAGTTGCGGAAAAGTAAAAATCAATATAAAGAACGTCAAGTTTTGTCATTGATCGGAAACTTTTACATTAATGCACTTTGGGAATTTGTAGCCTAACATACGTCGTCGTCATTTTTTTATAATCTTTGGGGGTAACTTCCTTGCTACGATCTCAGCCTTCATGATTCCACGTAATCCTTAACACAAAGCAATTTCAACCGTCTTCAACACTTACCTTGAATATTAGTCGCATGGTTAAACCGTCATCGACTAATTCTGCACTGGTATTCGTGATTAGCATATAATTATTAACCAATTGTCTTTGCATACTAACACTTCGTCATCTATGTAGCCGTTACTCATCGACATTGGAGTCGATCGTCAACCAATCGTCGCGGCATATCGACGGCTAACGCTTGGTCATCGATGTCTAGAAAATTGATCAGCGTTTTCCTCTTGCCGGTTGTTCTGCCCATAATCAACCAAATGGAAGGGGAAAAAAATGAAAAAGAGAAGAGAGAGGAGGGAAAGATTAAAAAAAAGAAGAAGGAAAGTGGGACTCGCGAGAAAAGTAACGAAAACTGAACGAAAAATGAGAGGAAACAACACATTTGACCAAATAAAAAGAGGAGAATAATATAAAGGGATAATGTCACAAATGGCTTTTGAACTTTGACACAATATATGATGTAATCTTTAAAATTTTAATTTGATCAATATGGTTCCTAAAATTTTATGAAAGGCTGGAAAAAAAAACGCCGCACTGGGCCTGAGAAAGAGACCCAAGCTCAAAAGCCCTTGTCCAGGCCCATCCCGTATATGGGCCGGTCTTGAGAAAGCAAGCGCACTTTCCAACCGGGTCGACCCGATTTAACCAATAAGTAATCAACGGTTAAGATTGATGGTAGCGTCCGGAAAACGAGAATTCTACTTTTTCCCCACTCGAATTCGATCGAAGCCTAAAAAGGAAAATTACAAAAAAAAAAGGGAGAAAAAGTGGGACGGGGAAAAAAGAAAGAGATGAAATCGACGGACAGGAATCGCTCCGGCCCCACACCCAGAGAAACGGAGAAACCCTAGAAGAGCTCAAAAGGAATCATCGCAGGGCCAGAAGGAAAAAGTGGGGAGAAGAGACGACCCGCGACTTTCCACCATCCGAGAAGCTCCTTCACATCTCTCTCTCCACCGCATTCGAGTCCCGAGCTTCGCTCCGATCGCCGCCATGTCGGACGAGGAACACCACTTCGAGGCCAAGGGGGACGCTGGCGCCTCCAAGACCTTCCCCCAGCAGGCCGGGACCATCCGCAAGAACGGCTACATCGTCATCAAGAACCGTCCCTGCAAGGTGGAGTAACGGATCTGCTTGCTCTCTTTCCTTGTTCTGCACACTATGTCGTGATTGTGTTCCGTTTCTTCTGGGAGATTTCACCGTTCGATTCGACTTCCGACTCGATTGAGTTGTTTATTGTATCCCGATTTGGCTGTGAGATTCGAGTGTGCGCGTTTACGTGTTTAGCATCTGATTGCGCTGGAGCTATTCGAATTCTGATTCGACGGGGCTTTCCTCGTTTTCCGTGTGGTTTCTGGTTCTGATTGATTGGAGTTGATTCCGCGACCTTATGCATGTGAGGGTTGATTGTTTTCTGATTCTTGGATGGTGGAATAAGCTACAGAGCTGGTCGCTGATACATACCTGAAGTAGCTGCTTATTATTTAGTTCTGCTAATTGTTTTCACGGACTCTGGTTTTCGTCATTAGCTTTTCCTGAAATCGGCCGCCTTGTGGTCATGAGCTCTCTTGGCTACTAGATGGTAGTCTGAATATATGTGTGCATGTCCGTAATTGTTCCTTAGGGATCAGCAATTTTGCGATATATTCCAGCTTAAGTTGGCCTTATGGTCCTTGCCTGGGAATGTCACACCAATTGATCTCGTAGGTTTTTCCTTTGAGTACATGTTGGTAAGTTACGATTGGCAGTTCGTACATTGAGTTATATACATGTGTGCATCAACACTAGAAGGAGGCCATCTGTGAAAATAAGTGTCTTGGACCAGATTAAATTCCAAAGTGCACAGTTCACTGCTTGGTTGACTTTTTTCTCTATGTATATGAAATACCCGAATTTGATCCGAGTCATTTTTGGTGAGTCGTAGTTTATCAAACTGAAATAGATGCTTTTCTTGTTCTGTATCATTTGTGATGGATCATTGTTCCTTGTCAGGATGGGTTTTTTGTCATTTGGGTTGTTCACTTTTTGTCTTTTTTTTTGCGCCACGTTTGGTATATACATTCATGCTGGCCCCTAGTGCAGACTAAAATTTTAACTTGCTTTTGACAGGTTGTTGAAGTTTCCACTTCCAAGACTGGAAAGCATGGTCATGCCAAGTGCCACTTTGTTGGGATTGACATCTTCAACAACAAGAAGCTTGAAGATATTGTTCCATCATCCCACAACTGTGATGTGTGCATCTTGTCTTTCGAGATTGACGTCATACCCTTATGATACTGTCATTGATGCAACTGTCAACATGATTCGCCTTTGTTACTCTCCCTTTGCAGGTTCCACACGTCACTCGTACTGACTATCAGCTGATTGATATTTCTGAAGATGGATTTGTATGTACATCGTGACAGCCCTTAACTCTTTCTCTGTGAGCCTTGTGTTCTCAGTTCTCAACTAGATTAAAAATTTTCAGGTCAGTCTGCTGACTGAAACTGGAGGCACCAAGGATGATCTCAGGCTCCCAACCGATGACAACTTGTTGGCTCAGGTTCGTTGGATAGTTTTCTTTAGTAAACCAATTTTTCTTTTTACTCCCTATGCTAGTAGGGATGCATCTCGTATTATTGCGAGTACTCCGGCTGGTGTAAAGGCCTCTTTTCGCTCTGGGACAGTGGGGCTCACTTATTCTGTCATTTCAGATCAAGGATGGCTTTGCTGAGGGTAAGGATCTGGTGGTGACTGTTATGTCCTCTATGGGAGAAGAGCAGATTTGTGCTCTCAAGGATATCGGTCCAAAGAACTGACTTTACAATCCGCTCAGTGTTTGTATTCAAGATTTTTGTAAGCCCTTCCTAGCTTTGCTGTCTTCAGGTTGTGGGAGACGTGTTGTTATTTGTAACTGTTTTTCGCCTTTTTGTAAGTGGACTGGAGGCCGAGTTACTCTCTGGACTTCAGAAATTCACGTGCTCTTGGTGGTATACTCTCATCTTAGTGGGAAATGGTTTCCAATATCTCTAATATAGTGCCGGTTGATGATCTTTGTTCTTAATATGGTGAAGTCTTTCCGTGCAGTCTTGAGAGTTGAAGGTGATAAATTCATTGACACTTGGGTCAGAACGTTTCTGCGTTCAGATGACCAAGTGGAACTGGCTTTGATTCGTTTATCTGTGACCGGTGCTATGGATTGCTTTCTTCATTATTCTCATGAATGAAAGTGAGCTGAGGAAGATGCATGTTGTAGAAGTGGGAGCCTAGGATTTGCCCTCGCTCCACCTATTGCATCTGACACTTAGTTTCATTTCTCGTTACCCTTTGCCCCAAGTTTGTAGAGCTTATATATAGCATATGGCAATCTTTGGATTTGATGAATTTGGCAGCCGGCTGCGGTGTGCATTGGATATGTGACTCGGGGCTTTGGTTCTCCAGGTGTTGGAAATGTCGAGTAGTCTTTCCCATGGGATGACAGGACGGTCTTGACTGCATGTCGAGCCCAGGTAGAAGACTAACATGACGATAACTTTTGTTCGCATTTACTCTTGATTCTATGAGAAGGAAAGACCAATCACTTCTTGAAGGAGATTATTACTTTCAGCCCTAGTCTAATGCGACGACATAAAAAGCCTTTGAGTTGGGATCCAAACTCTGCATTTGTCAAGTTTCCTTTACGTTTTAGCCGTTAAAAGCCTTTGTGCTGTCGTCGTGTGGCGTGCACCGAGGATGTTGGTGGGGGGTCGACGGCGTGCAACATAGCGGCTGCGAAGGAATCAATGCGTTTGGCCTTCATCTCTCTCCTTGCTGGTAACTGTTGACACTTCATCACTGCCCCCATATTCCAATTGCCGCCCACGTTTATTGCTGTTTTGGCTGGCTACCCTTGAAAATTGCAAATGAGCAGAAAAAGGTTCTAATTTCGCAAGATACAAAAAGGAGGAAAATAAAATCTTAAATTTATTATATGGCAACTAATTTATTTATAAGTCTTTTAGTTGTGCTAATTTATTCATAGTTTTTTTATAATTTGTCAATTTAGTACTAATCATTTCAATTATGTCACCTTTTGAGATCTGTTAATTTAGTCATAAATATTTTAACGAATTATCAATATAATTGCTTTCCGTTAATGTTGATTGAAAATCAAATGTGACGGTCTGGTAAACTTAGTCATCCTACTTGGCTCGAATAATTTTTTAATTTTCTTTCTTCTTTTCTTTTGTTTCTTTTTTTTTCCTTTTTTTTTCATAGGGCTGATGGGGACATTGGCCCCTATTCAAGGGCCGTGAAGCCTACGTGGTCTATACCGAGGGCGTTGCGACTTTGGCTTGAGAGGGCCGTGATGCCCTTGCCTTGCCAGTTTCGACGCAAGTTGCAGTTCGCCCACCCTTGCTATAGCTAGGGAGGGCCTTGAGGAGGGCCAAACCACCATCGCTGGCCATAGCGAGGGTCGTGACCGTCGTTTGTGGTTGATAAGTAGAGGAGGGGAGATTGTCAATCCTCTCAAGGAAATAAGAAAAAAAATAAAATTTTTAACAAAATTAAAAAATTATCCATATTAGCATCAATCGTGCTTTGTAGAAAGGGTCGATCTTGACGAAAACATCACGTTGGCGATTTCTGACTAAAATTAGCAAAATTGAGTGCATTGATAATGTGCTGAAAGATTTAATATTAAATTGGCAAAAATTCAAAAGGTTTATGGAAAAATTAGTACAATCAAAAGGTTTGGCGTTGAATTTGACTAAATTGTAGAGGTGAACAATTACACGTTCTATACAGGTTTTACCTGGAGCCTATTCGCTATAATAGGTTCTCCATTTTTTGAAATTTAAAACCTATTTGGCATATCTTGGAACTGGAAATCTATCCTGTCATAGGTTCCAAGGTACTCGAGCCGGGAACTTGCGAATCTCAAGTTGTTCTTTATTTTTTTTCCCCCCATATTTAGCTAAGCAAATTAAGAGTGAGTGTAGCAACAAAAATGAAAGTATCTCATCTTTCAATAGCAACAATCCATCATAAAAAGATGAACTCAATCTTCGTTATTAGAAGGAGAGTCTGCTACAAAAGGATTTGCTAGAAACAGAGCATCAGAAGAAACTAAGGAGTGCAGAGACAAAATGCTCCAGTTGAACGGCTCCTGTCCGTCTATAATTTCAAAAAGGGAACGAGCTTGAGAACCATGAACCAACTTGTCATGGATTGAACAATGCACGGTCCAAAGTTCTGACTTGGCATTCGCATGAGAACAAAAAATAGAGAAGATACCCACCCATCGGTGGCCCAGCTGATTTGCGCTCTGGTCCTTTCACGAGAAGTCCTAGATTCGAATCTCACTGGGTGCCGATGATTTAAGCGGAGAGTCGTAGCAGTGGGATGCTGCGCTAGCCCTTTCGGAGGATTAGTCGAGGTGCGTGATCCGTACGGACGTCTTCGATACAGAAAAAAAATAAAAATAAAGAAGACCATACCCAAAATTAGTTGATAATTTAATCGTAAACCAAAAAAGGGTTGGTAACCAAGGGAATGCAAGCAGTAACTCAATCAAAATGTTGTTAAATGTTGAAAAACAATATATGTTGATAAAAAAATTGATAAATATTTTATCATAAAGCTGATAAATCAAGAGAAGGAAAAATGAAAACCAGAGAACTGTTAAGAGTTGTTTATGGGAGGCCACAGGACAGAGAAGATCGCGCGTTGTGGCTAGCCTTTCTCCTTCATCACAAGCCCCAGAGAACCAACACTGGATCCAACTTCGACGCAACGTGCACACATTGCATCACCGAAAATGGATTGAACAATGCACAACAGTGTACACTCCAGGGCTTAAGTATCAGAATATGTTACGCTTTGTTAGGGTTTGTTATGTTAGGATTTTTCTGGTTACGGTTCCATTGGGAATCGGGAACGGGCATTTCCTAGAAAAATAGAACCGGAAATTGGACCTTGGCTTATTAGAATATGGAATCGGACTGAGAACCGACGGTGCGGTTCTCGGTTGTATTCTGAAACCATGCTCAGCCCTACTAAATTGGCCGACATATAATAAGAGTAACACTTTTCGGACAATTTTCCTCTAAAAAAATATATGCTTTCATAAGGGACTTACCTTTTGAATGCCAAACGAAACTCTGATCTCTTGAGCCGTGTTTTTCGAAACTGATCGAGAGGGGTAGATCTGTAATTGTCTCTTCGAAATTAGTTTTAATAAGGAAAGTAGAAAGGCTAGCGAGGAGTCTTTTGGGCATTCTAGTCATAAGCAGTGGAGGAATCGGGAACCTGCAAGTTTCTAGAAAAATAGTACAGGAAACTGGACCCTGGCTTATTAGAATCTGGAATCGGATCGAGAACCGGCGGTTCGGTTCTCGGTTTTATTCTGGTGCCATGCTCACCCCCATTAAATTGGCCGATCTCCAATAGGGTTAGGATTTTTTGGGCAATTTTTTCCAGAAAAAAAAAACATGTATGCTTTAATAAGAGACTTACCTTTTAAATGCCAAATGAAACTCCGGTCCCTTGAGCCGTGTCTTTTGAAACCGACAGAGAGGGGGTAGAATTGTAATTTTCTCTTCGAAATTAGTTTTAATAAGGAAAGTAGAGAGGCGCGCGAGCAGTTTTTCGCGCATTCTAGCTCTAAGCGGTGTTTCCACAAACACAGAGAGAGCGCTTCTTGTAAAATACGCAGCGCCATGAGCTCTCCATCCTCACCTCCTCGCTCCCGCGCCAACAACGACGACGGCAACAAGAATGGCGACGAGAGACCGAGGTTCTTCAGCTCCAAGGCGAAGAGCAAGTGCTGGGCGGCCGCCGCCGTCGTCCCCGGCAGGCATCCCGAACGGTGGCGCCAGGACCCCGCCGGCAACGTCGTCTGCAAGCGCTTCTGCAACTGCCAGGGCTGCCTCTGCTTCGAGTACGACCACATCGTCCCCTTCTCTAAAGGTCCGCGTCCGTTCTCATCCCTTTTCTTACGTCGGGAAGAAGTAGCAGTGAGCTCTGAGTTAAGGAGGGATTCGATTGCCGTTCTCTAGTTTCTGTGGTGCTGCCGCGGGAAGATCATGGGTTGCCGGATTTGTGTCTGCAGGCGGTGAGTCCACTGCTGACAATTGCCAGATTCTTCAGACGAGGGTGAACAGGTTCAAGTCGGACAAAGAACTGGTGGATGCGACTCAACTCAAAGGCTACTCTTGTGACATCCAATTTACAGGTGATTGGGCACTTTTCCTTCTTGCTGCCATGACGGGCCTTCATAGGAGAAATAATAGACATTTATGACCGTTGCAGTTTGCACTTCGTAGTATTATGTCATTTTGGTTTTTTGAGAGGAAATTGTCCAATTCAATTGGAGGTGCCATATGGGGAAAACACAGATATTGGAGAACTTCCAAAGATGATACACGGAGTGTTTAGTTGGTAAACAAATGAAGTTGCTCTAGATGTATGGGGCCAGTATTAGCGAGCATGGTATTTTACTCCATCTACTTCACTTAGAATCTGTCCCGTCCGCTGGCTCCCGTTCGGACAGTTCAGGTTTAAAACAAAACAATAATATCATAAGTCTGTTTCACACCCTCCAAGAATCAAAAGCCAACCATTCATTCGTCCTCCGCTCAAGACTCCTTCATGCGTTTTATTTGAATAAAACATGTGCATAGTCAGTGATCTGTTAGGGTGTCTGCTTAATGTTCTGAAGGTTTATGCTTTTGACAAGTGATTTGTAAGACACAATTTTTTGGACTCAGAGTTTAAGTTGATAAATGAGTTTCCCGTTTTCTGACTGTTGACCGAGAAAGGATGGAGATAAATGCAGTGTAGCACTTTCATATCATGCAGTCGCAGAAAGGCTTTGTCATTCCCTTCTGATACTTTTCAGTGTACTTTTTCTATTCAATCCTTTCCTAGAGGTTCAGAGAGCATGCCTAAGCATATGAATTCTTTTGCAAGTGACAGTTTGATTCTTTTTGCATTATTCACCATTACTGGTCCATTTTATTAGTCGTCTCAGGTGAGGGCTGTTGCTAAAGGTCTGTTGCCCATCCTGATATTGCACAGGTTTTAGGGGATCGATGAAGGGGCAATCTTTGTCCCTTAGAATGCTTATGGGTTTGCTCTCGATACTATAATGGCTAATTAAAGAATCTGATTTTAATTTATTTGGCTAGGTCTTTGAGAGTTTGACTAGTGCATCTGCATGTTGCCGAGAACAATGTGGCGGTTGCGCCTTCTCAAGGAAGAGAGAAGGAGCATAATAAATTGATAATATGTGTTAGATTGTGTTTTAAGTTTGAGGACGTGTACAAAACCTGATCCAAATTGGATGGTGTAAATTGGAATTACTGACTGAATCCTCAGTTGGAGTCCTCATGGCTCTTGGAGTTTAACCAAGATAAGGACTGATGCTTGGCCTTATCTATTGTCTTTATCCAACTTTGACCTTGAGAAGTGTTGTTGAATTGTCCTGCGCAAAAGGGCTTCGATCGTGCGTGTTGTGGATAAAGGGGAGCTCTTTTTTTTTGGGGGGGGGGGTAAGGTAAAGGGGGGCTCTTTTTTTTTGGGGGGGGGGGTAAGGTAAAGGGGGGCTCTTTGTCTTCTAGCTAAACAAAAAAAAAAGGACGCCTCCTAGATTTGCTGATTAAGAAAGTAAAGCTTTGAAGAAATAAATAGCTGCATCTTGGAGTCCATAGTTTGTGATTGGTCAGTAAAAGAAAAAGAAGTGCTCGTGGTTTATTGGACTTCTTGTTGACTGTACAGTGGACTCTTGCCAAAGAGCATTTCCTTTTGCTGCACAATAGGAGGTAACACAGTGATTTGAGTTGCGAGCACTATATCAAAATTCAGTTGTTTTCTTTGTAAATGCCATGGGTTTGAGTGCCATCTAGGTTTGGGAAATACTCGAGCGTCTGAGCAATTGGAAATCTTTATTTCTCCGATTGATTAGTTGATTATTTATGTTTGGCTCTCTCTATGGAGTAGGTGCTGAAACTCAGACCGAATCATGTAAAGCCTGTGTGTTCTTTATTGTTCCTCTTTAGTTTCTCTGGTGATTTTGTTAGCTCGTGGTGATTTAGTTGCGAGATTTCATTAGTTTCTGCATTATTTTGCAACAATTGGTATTGGAGTTAAGGATAAAATTTTTTGGATTTTGATTAGGGGTTTTTGCTTGTCTGGTTATTGTCTGGAAATCTGTTGTGGCAATTATATTTGGAGTAAAAGTAGAAATTGAGATGTTTAACAGGAGGAACAACTTTGAATTGTGGAGCATTAAGATGCGTGTGTTATTAACAATTCAAGGTTTGCACAAGATGTTGGATGACAAGGATAGGTTGCCGGATACGATGAAAGAGGCTAATAAGGTAGAGATGATGAGTATAATCTTGTTGAACTTATCAGATGAGGTGCTAATAGAAGTGGCTGAGGAGAATGATGTCGCAGCATTGTGGGCAAAACTTTAGGCAGTAAGGAAGGGTTTGAATAATCACCTATACATGTAGAAGAAGATGTTCCAGTTTCAATTTGCTGAAGGTAGTTCCATCAGAGCCCATGTAAATGAGTTTAATAAACTCATGATAGATTTAAAGAATGTCGGAGAGACCCTAGATGATGAAAAGCAGGCCATGATGTTGTTAGCTTCTCTACTAGAGTCATGGAAGCATTTTACCGATTCATTGCCACAGGGGTGTACCACAATTACCTCGGAAGAGGTAAAATTTGCCTTGTTCTCTAAGGAGTGGCAGAGGGATTTGCAAGGTGACGGTTTGGCGCATGATAAAGCACAAGAACTAGTGATTCAGAGTAGAGATCAACATTGGTGGTTTAATAGTAGTTAAGCTAAAAGCAAATTGAAGTCGCACCATCAAAAGTCTAAGGGTCACATGAAGTGTTTTAAGTGTCAAGAGGATGGGCACATAAGGAGAGATTGTCCTAAGCTGAGAAACAGAGGTGATAGGTAGAATGTCATTGGAACATTGCCAAGGAGAACACCGATGTTGCACAGGCCATCTTGTGTGTGACTACCGGCTCGTTAGGCGACGAATGGATGCTACAAGAGTATTGTAGTGATAGGGTTTGCTAAAGGGTCAGTAGACATGGAAGCTGGACTTGTCTGAGCACTATATCTTTGCGAAGCAGTTCCAATTTAAATTTATTATGGCTATTTATTCGACCAACAATTAATTGAATATATTCACTCAGATTTCCTGCTTTCTTCAAAAGGAGGTGCCGGATATATACTTGTTAGATTAATTAAATATTAAACCACGTCTTCATTCAACAGCTTAAGCTTTTGGAACAGTTGACAGTGGTCCCACAAAATCTCACATGGTATCAGAGCAGGAGGTCCTGAGTTCAAATCCTTCCAGGCTCCTATTTGCCTTCCTAATGATATATGTCCACATTTAGTACTTGGCAAAAAGACCAGACTAAGCGTGAGGGGGAGTGTTAGATTAATTAAATATTAAACCACGTCTTCATCCAACAGCTTAAGTTTTTGGAACAGTTGGCAGTGGTCCCACAAAATCTCACAATACTGACATTCATTAACTATTATTCGAGGAAGGAGTGGGTAGACTTTATGAAGCACGAATTTGACGTGTTTGATTGGTTCAAGAGGCACTAATTGAGAAGCAATCAAATAAATAGATCAAGTATTTGAGAAATGATAACGGTATGGAATTTTGTGGTAAAGAATTTACCGAGTTCTGCCAGAAAGAAGGGATTGCGAGATGCTGCATAATACTTGAGACACCACAATAGAATGCTTGATCAAGATACGAGTTGTTCTTGGCCTTACCTATTTTCTTTATCCAAGTTTGACATGAGAAGTTGCGGCTGACTTATCACGGGGAAGAAGGCTCTGATCTTGAAAAGGGACTCTCGGCCATTTATATTGCAAAGGGGAGTTCTTTGTCTTGTAATTGGGTAAGAAAAGGACGCCTCCTGGATTTGCTGAATAAGAAAGTAAAGCTCTGAAGGTATAAAAGGCTGGATCTTGGAGTCCAGTTTGTGATTGGTCAGTACAAGTAAAAGAAGTGCTCGTGATTTATTTGACTTCTAATAGACTGCACAGTGGACTCTTGCCGAAGAACACTTTCTTATGCCGTAGAACAGGAGCTAACACGGCAATTTGCGCCGTGAGTCCTATATCCGAATTCAGTTTTCTTCTTCGTGAACATTGTGTGTTTGGGTGTAATTTATGTTTGGGAAATAATCAAGCGTGTGAGCAATTGTAACTCTTTAATTCTTCGATTGATTAGTGGATTTTTTGTAGCTGAATCTTTTTGTTGAGTTATACCAACACTCACGTAAATTTTTTATTTTTCCTCGTTGATTTCTCTGATGATTTCATTTTCTCGTGTTGATTAAATGGCAGCATCCGATTAGCTCTCGCATCACTTTACAACTCTAGCGAACCGGCGTTTCCATAGATTGTGTGTACTGTTGTAATGGTGGGAACTGGGGTTGGTCAAAAGGGAAGAGGTGTGTGTTAAGATGATGGCATTGTGATTCGTGGTGATAATACAATTGTGGCTGCAGTAGCTTCTGCAGAACTGAAAAAAAAATGAAAAGAAAATTCATCTTGCTCCATTGTCCCAGAATGATTAACATGGATTGACATAATGCAAAACATGCAGATAAAGAGCTTGACATAATCGAGATGGCTGTTTATGGGGATGTAATCCGGCCAGGAAACCAATGCAGGTGTAGAACCGTTGCAGAAATGCTGGGCGCATACAAGTCGAAAGATCCCAAGGCCGCTTGCAAGCTTCCGTACTCGAACGAGACGATGTAGCAGAAGAATATTGGAGCCCTTCTCAATTGAGTGGGGACTCAGAAGAAATACCCATATTGTTTTGCAGACATTTGCACCTACCAGATTGACAAAAGATAATGCTTTGATGAGCTGTTGATTGGAACGCTACAATTAAGTCGGCTGCAGAATATAATATATGCCTTCTCTACGCTTAGATATATCTATCTCATCTGAATTTGAATCCTGTTGTGATGCCCATTTGAGAGAGCTATATTCTAGAAGGGCCTCTAACTAGGAGTGACTACGACCGGACATGACCTTGTCGCTCGCCCGGTCCAGGATTAGTTGAGGGGTGGTTTTGATGTGTCGAGCATGATGGTAGACCATTTGGTGCTGCTCAAGTCCTATAAGTCAATTGAATATGTGGACCTTTAATGGACTTTTAGCAGACCAAAACAAATTAACCATGCTTGTCGAGAAAACGTAGGCATGGGGCTAAGTCTTCTTCAGTATTACCCTTAAATTGCAATAACCTGCATGTCTTAGTCTGTCTTGATTAGGTCAGCCATCGACTTCGCAGGCAACGAATTTAGGAATTGAAGGACCATGTCGTTTCGTTTTCTTTCTAGAACTGAAGTAACATCACCCGGCTTATACGCTGGGAAAAATTCGTCGCTAGGATGGCGACGACAACTGAGCATTGCACGCAAGAAAATCTTATTCTACTTCCAACCTTCGACTTCACGACACTGATTCCGGTGTTAGCGTAATTTGGTTGCTCGTAGCATTTACTCTAACGCGAACAAATGATTGACAGAGAGCAAGAAATCCAACATAGGAACTGTGTGGGGACTTTCCCTTTCTATTTGCCAGGTGATGTCAAAAGCCCCGATTCCTGCATGTTGGATTTTCTTGTCGAGGGTGATCATTTTGCTTTGACCTCGTTTTGCACTTGCAGTGATGACAAAGGACGACAAAGGGCACCACCTCACAGGCAAAACGATCGATGCCTTTGTAAAACCTAAAGCATAATAAACCCACCTTATTGACCAAAGCCAAATTGATGCAATTCGACAAAGCAAAGCAGGTTCAGATCGAATGATGCGCTTTTAGTCTGTACCTTTTGCGGGTGATGTGCGGTTAATCATGGTCGGGTCAGGGTACATGAAAAGATGGGCATCAAAAAGTTTGTGGAAGCATCTCTATGCATTGAATTTTCTCATGTTGCACCAACAACTTAATGTTATTGGTTAACAAAATCCTTGACATTATATGCTTTGTCGAGATGAAGAATTTGCTGCTGTGTCTCGAGTGGGGGTGATTGGTTTCTTATCGGATTCGTGGTTTCAAGGATCACCTCTCGTTAGTTATGTCGCGTTATTGCTAAACCTAAAAGTCATACTAAATACCCTAAGCATTTTGGATTCAGGTTCAAGTTTACATTTAGGAATTTTAAAAAACATATCAATCAATATGATCCGATTCTAATTTTATGGAATCGTGAATCGGATTGGATCCCTAGCCTATCCGGGTGGTTTCCAATTTGATCGGTCTATTATGCTCAGCTCTAGTCTCGAGCATGGTTTTTCCTCGTCAAAGCATGCAGTTTGTTGCTTTTGTACGGGAAAAATTTATGTGACACGATCGGTATCATGTCGTCTAGCATATTAGTAGTTAAGATCAGTGCAAGTTGTCGAGCATGGCAGATTTCTATTGTGGGCAGTTCCTCCCATTTATGCTAATGAATGCTGAATTAATTTCTACACCTAATGAGATGAAATGGGACTGATTGTTAGCGCTGATCAGAGGACGAATGAGCGTAGTTGTTGGACAATGATTGGTATGCGACACCACTAGACCAACCTTTGACCTGTCCCACGAAGCACTTTTGCTCCTGTCTAATCCCACTATTGAATTGTCCAACTCCAATTGATTCTGGTCTTTCTTCCTGTGTGTTTGGTGAAACTATCAAAGAGATAGAATCACATTCTAAATCCTTATGGTGCCTCTAAGAGCACGTTGGGGTGCAAGCTTGTTCTGCAGAAAGTGGTGAAGGGTTCCCAGTGCCTACAGAGATGCCTTCACATGAGAAAGCCAAAAATTACTGAAAAAGTTTTAAATTTATTGCGATTGTCCTAATTCAATTCTAAACTTCTTTTTTTTTAATCAATTCAGTCCTAAATTTTTTGCAATAGTGTCAATTAAGCCATTCTGGTCAACTTTGGCCAGCTAATATTGACGTGTCGCTGCCGGCGCTAACGTGACATTTTTAAAATAATATCAATATTTTTTTGAGTTATTTATTTCTTCTTTTTCTTACTCTAGCCAATCACTAGATCAGCGATGGGCCAAAGGCTAGCGTGACGATTTTTAATAATATTTGAAAAGTCTTTGAATTATTTTCTTCTTCTTTTAATTTCTTCCTTCAGCGGATCATCGAATTGGCTCAAATCCAGTCAATCAACCTCGCCAGCAAGGGCCAGAGCCTTTCCTAATGCTCCATAGGCAGAATTTGTCCCAGTTGGAGCAAGCAATCTGCCTCAACAAAAGCCATTACTCACTGACACCCCCCCCCCTTCCCTCCACTACTGTCTTCACCAAACATATGCAAAACATTAACTTTTACTAAGACCTGCAATGACCTCCAGCCAAAATGAAAGTTACAATTCATAATTTTATGTCCAATGATTTCCCTAACTGCAGTTCATGCGTTCTGAAAGATTGAGGGTCATATGATGTTCTCTTCCTCTTATTATCATTATTGTTTTTCTTGAGTGGTTATATTTAATGGGATATTTTTGGTGCATGAGTGCTATGAGTGCTCTCTTTTTTTTTTTTGTCTACTGTTGAGGAGGGGGGGTCCTTTGAATAGATCATGGGAGGCAACAATCATGGCATGAAATGAGATGAGTTCCAGTTGTGATTGTTCACACCGCATGCAAATTGCACTGAAGTATCAATAAGCCACACACGCATTAAATGCATCTCATCAACCCCAATGGGAACAAACGAATTCTCAAAAAGAAAACCGTGTGGCAATAATGATAATGGTTGATGTCCGAAGCCCTTTTCTTTACGGTGCTGCTTCTTTGAATGTGAGGTCTCCAGAATTACATGGTTGCCATTTTCAGACATATAAATTACGGATTTTGTGTTATTTTATCTTATTTTGCCCCTTTTTCCCAGGTATTGGTTGGATTGGGACCATTCAGGAGCGGGAGAAGAAAAAAATGCGCCTCTTCAAAATTTTCTTGTTTCTTCTTCGTTGCTTGTTTATGCTTTTTGAAATCTGATGTTGATGGCTCGAAGCTAAGGCGAGGATTTTGTTTATAGTGAACTGAAGTTGGAAATGCAATAAGTTCAAGGCTGTACCAGCAAATAAATAAATAACCCCAAAATTGTTTTCAGTTTGCAATTGTTGTTAGATCCAAGGATGCCTTGGAAGTTGGGGATTCAATGTGTTCGTTGGGAATAGTTTGTAAAAGAAGAGAAAAAAAAAAGAGTCAATAATGTCAATTTGGTGATTTCCCATTTTCATCTACAAAAGCAAAATTGGCAAAAAACTTCTCTTAATTTTTGTTCCAATTTTTGTGCCTGCGCGCGGATGATATATTACCGGACGGACCGGACCAATTCAAAGATGACAGAAAATGAAAAACATAAAGGGCATTTTCATGACACTGTAGCTTTTGCCAAAATTTCGTTTCGGTAAATTGGTTCGGATAAATGTCGAGTTCACAAAACTTATGTTCAGAAGATTCCCATTTGGGATGGTATTTAATTAGGATGCCTTGCGTAAAGGAAACTGTGCACAATGTCATACCCATGAGAAATCTAAAAATAAATAAGGGAAGGAAGAAGAGGGAAAGAAGACGGGGGCAAACTTTAAATTTGAAAAAGTGAGGTTTAAATGCTGCTAGTGCTAGCTATATAGAATTTACTCCATCGACATAGAGGGTCCCCACCTTCAATTGTAGTTCCTACCTACTTCAATTTTGCACAATTTAGCATTATCAGGAGCCCCATTAGTCAAACAATCTCACTTTAAGTAAAGAAACCCCAGAAAAATTAGAAAATTGGTAAATGGGGACCCCCCCCTCTTTTTTATATACATAAAATAGATAGATTTTAATAATTATTTGGAGGGCACTGAGCCACTTGGATTGTGATGTAACGAAAAGGGGAAATTCAATGAATTATGTGATTTGTGGATATTTTGGAAGGAAACAAGTCAAACGCTCAAAGCATAGAGATTCTTGCAGACAAAACTTATCAAATTGGACCCACCAAACTCAATGCGTGGGGACTTAGAGTAATGAAAATGGGGGAAATTGTCTGAACACTGTAAGTTGGGGGGGCAAAAAGGGGAAATAAAGGAGAGTGGAGAGTGTGGAAATGAATTTGAAAAAAGTTGAGGGCAAGAATTGATTGTGTGTGTGTGTGTGTTTTCTCCATTTTCCTCTTTCCTTTTTAGTCCTTTTCCACTTTGCCTTTATTTTTTCCTTTTGCTCTTTAATCAGTTTTCATACCTTCGTTGTTGCTTTCAACATCTCCCTTTACTTGGCCGAGCAAATTGCCTTCAAAGATTTTCAAAGAGTACCCATCTCATGTGGGTAATCTCATTAGAACAAGGTCTAGCCAAAAACAGGGAAAAAAAAAACTCTTCCAATATCATAACATGACATGAATTCTCGTATTTTCAAGGGACTTTCATGCGTGTATGATGTGCTTGGATACTTTCTTGCCGCCTGATTATAAAACCCTTACGAAGGGTTTCACAATTATGCCAGAGTTAAAAAAAATACAATAATTGAATCTATTTATCTCAGTTGTTCAACTAAAATTTCTAATATTAAATATATTGCATAAAGTATTATGCGACAATAAAAATGATTATGGGACAAGTACACCCAAATGAAGAATCAAACCGATCAAGTCTAACTCGACATTAAAATTTTATGCCGAGGGATACTACATCAATCTCTAAAACAAAGCTATCGGGCAATTGATCGAGTCAGCACACATTCCTTTTAAACATTAAATTTTGAACTACAAATACGAGTCATTCCAAAGATGCATCTTAAATATCAAATTTTGTAATTCAAAGAAGGAGGAGGAGGAGGAGGAGGAGAAGTCCAGACCAGAACTAAACGCGCACTTCGGTCAAAGTCCACCCAGTTGCCCCAACCTCGAAGATCTCTCCACGCGCCCCACGCGCCTCCCGACCGGGCTTGCCACCACAGACGCAGACATACACACACGCAGACTCTCTCTCTCTATTTCTACAGACCAATTACATGCAATGCAAGGCAGACAACAGTTGTATTCGTAGGCGAATCCGAACGACGTTTACACGCCAAAACAAGAATCCAAGAACAGAGAATTTAGAAGTCGCACGAGAAAAGCACCCGTCAAAAGGCCCAAAAAAAGGGGAAAAAAAAAATCACTTTCATCCCCCCATTCCAGCGATTTCACACTCCGCTATCGCCATTTTCATATTCAATCCTATTCCTCTTTCTTTTCGAATTTTTTTTTTCCATATATTTCCCGCTGATTCCGGTCGTTCTGTTTTGTGCGCCAACCCCATTAAAATCCCCGCTATCTACCCCTCCCGCGATTGTCGCTGGTAAGCTGAACGTAAGAGAAAAGGTCGTTTCTTGAGAGAGAGAGAGAGAGGGGGGAGAGAGGGAGGGAGAGCAACACGACATTGACAGAGATTGGAGTCGTTCTTTCTATCTTTGGGTCGGTTCGTATAAAACCCACATTTGTTTCCCACCATCGCTTTTTAATCCACCACCTGTTTCTGTTCTTGCCCCCGGTGTCATTCGTTCTTTCTTTTCTTCTTTTTTTCCCCACGTTCTGAGCTGACCCAGTTCCGAGCTCGCCGGTTCCGCCCCCCTGCTCTATCCGGGTCGACCCGAACCCACCGGAATTGTGCGGATGTCCATCTCCGGATTTAGGCTCGAGCCTTGATGGGGTGCGTGAGCTCGAAGCAGGCGGTGTCCGTGACGCCAGCGATCGACCACTCGGGGCAGTTCAAGGACAATGCAGGGAAGGGCTGTGGCAGCACGGGTCGGAGCCGGGTCGGGTGGGTCGAGTTGGAGAAGAAGAAGAAGGGGGAGTCGGGGGTCTGGGTGGGGCTGAGCGGGAGCGAGCTGGGCGAGTCCGGGAGGGCGAGTTCGAATGGCGATTCCTTGAGCTTTAGGTTGGGGAATTTGCAGAAGTACGTGGAGGGCGAGCAGGTGGCGGCCGGGTGGCCGGCGTGGCTCAGCGCCGTGGCTGGCGAGGCGATTCACGGCTGGGTGCCGCTGCGAGCCGACGCTTTCGAGAAGTTGGAGAAGGTTGGCTGTTTTTATCTTATCTTCGTCTTTTTTTTTTTTTTGTGGTTTGAGCATAATTCGGTTTATTTGTATTCTGGAATTCTATGTTGCGAAAAGTGGCTGGAGAAGAAGTTTCTGCATTTCCATTTTTGTTTGATAATCATGATTATAAGTTAGTTAGCTTGCGGAATTGTATTTTATTCTTGACTCTTGTGATTTATCTGTTCACCGTGAGTATGAGTGTTAGTGAATTTGACATCGGTGAATTTTATTTCTTTTTGTCCTATGATGTTGTGATGGGTATTTTCATGCTGATCAGAATTCAAAAGTTACCATTTTCTCCTTGGACTTTTGTGGTTCTTTTTCATGTTTTTTCATGTCTTCTATCTTGTCCGTTTGGTAACTTACGTTCTTTGGTGGAAATCTCGTGTTGAAGAAATTACGTTTCGACTATGCTTGCCGAGAGCTGGACTATGAAGTCTTACTAGGGCATGCCTGAAAAGTAGGCAGGACTCTATTTAAGTCGAACTTTAATATAGTGTGGTGATCACTTCAATTAGGGGACATCGAGTGCTGAGACGATATACTTTTTCAGTTATCTAGCTTCTGTGTCGAGTCTTTTAGAAATGAGCATCTCTTAAGTATTACCTATTCTGTGGAGATTCTCTTCCACGTTTGAGCAGAGCATTGTGGCCAAATGTAAGAAGTAGCTTCAGACATAAGAAGCTAATCCAACTCCCTTGCCAACCCTTCTCATTAAGGTCGAAGTTAATACTGTCATGGCTTTGTTACTATGAGAGAGCCAATGAGCAAATTAACGTACTAAGCCATGCAATTTTATCTGTCGGTATGCCGCAACTATTACGCATGCAACCTGCTTCTATAAGATATCTCCGATTGAATTTTCTGTTTTACTATGAACTTACATGTCTCCGGATGTATTACTGATACTGGTTGTTCTTAACTTCTACTGCGGGAATAGATTGGACAGGGTACATATAGCAGTGTCTTTCGTGCACGAGATCTTGAAAGTGGAAGGATTGTTGCTCTAAAGAAAGTTCGGTTTGACAACTTTGAGCCAGAAAGCGTCAGATTCATGGCACGAGAAATTTTGATTCTCCGCAGGCTTGACCATCCAAATATTATGAAACTGGAGGGGTTAATTACTTCTAGATTATCATGCAGCATATATCTCGTATTTGAGTACATGGAGCATGATATAACTGGACTTTTGTCTTGCCCGGAGATCAAGTTCAGCGAGGCACAGGTTCGTTTGCTTCACTTTTGATATAATTATCCTAGCATTTAGGGCGCTACACGATGTTTCCATTTTCAAAATGATTAGACTTTCATTTCATGAGACTTGATTACTCACTACAATACCATAAGCAGTATTCAGGAACTGCAAAAAAAAAAATGCTATGATAAACATCCAGCAGGGTTAGAACTGGCGACTTGTTGATCAGTTGGAATTACTTTCATGTACTATTGGCACTGGTAGCATCAAGCTGGGGTTTAGTACATAATTTGCTGCTTGAAGGCATGCTTATTTTTTGGTATGGCTTTACTGCGTAGATCAAGTGCTACATGAAGCAATTACTGTCTGGACTTGATCATTGTCATTCGAGGGGTATAATGCATCGGGACATCAAGGGATCAAATCTTTTGGTAAACAATGAAGGAATTCTGAAGGTGGCTGACTTTGGATTGGCGAACTTCTGTAATTCCGTAAACAGGCAGCCCTTGACTAGCCGTGTTGTGACTTTATGGTACCGACCTCCTGAACTTCTGCTAGGATCAACAGATTATGGAGCATCAGTCGATCTGTGGAGTGTTGGCTGTGTGTTTGCAGAAATTCTCCTTGGAAAACCCATTCTTCAGGGAAGGACAGAGGTATGAATCTCTTTTTTTTTTTACTGTTGGCCAAAGAGGTTGTAATCACTTAAAGCTTGTGATTGTTCTGAACCAATAGACTTTTTACTTTGGTGAAACTCTTATTTATAAAAACCATTTGAACTTGATCATCGATCACTCAAAGCATGGTCATGCACAGAAGTCTTTGATGATATGGCGTGACAAAAATCAAAATATTCAAGGAAGAGTAAGGAAGGCATTCAACGTTTTTTCTAGAGTATTTTTAGCTTTATTAAACGATAATAGGCATCTTGCAGCTAGTTGTGGCATTCAGAGTGCAAGTTTTGTCCTTTCTTTTTGAAATTACTTCAGTGAAAAAGTACAATGGATATTTTGCCCCTACAGTGGTGCTGTTGGCTGGCGATGGATGAAAAGTCACGGGGAGGTTGGCTAGTAATTTTGTTTGTCAGTGATATGAAGGGCCTGAAAAGATGTTAAATATAATCTTAAAGAAGCTTGCATGTTCAGTATTAAAAAGCATGTAGCCCAAGCGCACAAATGGATTCTTGGAGCTGACCTCATCAACGAAGTTTCTAAGGATTGTCATTCTCATTAGCAAGAATATACGGAGAATCTATATAATCCTTAAGTTATTTGATACTTGTGACTTCTCCACAAGTTTATCTACAATCTCAGAGGAGCTTATTTTTTACCTACAGGTTGAACAATTGCACAAAATTTTCAAGCTGTGTGGCTCACCACCTGATGATTACTGGAAGAAATCTAGACTTCCTCACGCAACGCTCTTCAAACCACAGCAGCCATATGATAGCTGCCTTAGGGAAACCTTTACGGATTTGCCTGTTGCTGCCGTGGATTTGATAGAAACACTTCTTTCGGTTGAATCTCACAAGCGTGGGAATGCTTCATCAGCTCTTGCATCTGAGGTATCAGTGATGAATGATAATTTGTTGTGACCTTTTTCCTTGTTTCTCTACACCTCTCAGATGAGACTAGCTTCATACGTTCTTTGGCTAGTAAGGCGTCATTTTTTTAGGTTTGAAGTTCTGTTTATTTATATGAATGCCATATTCAGTTTTATCTAGACACGACTGCATGTTGTGGGCAGAGAGGGAGTCTGTTTTACAAAGCATGACTCAACATGGTGTTATTCCATGAACTAGATTGAATTTCAGAACTTTTATTCTGAACAATGCTTCTAGAAATCTACCTGCAAAGGATGAAAAAAAAAAAAGCACCAGATACCTGCAAAATTTAATTGATTTTTCTAGGTGGCAACAGCTCTCCTGATCCAGTTTTTGTATGCAATCTCCAGTATTTCAGAATGAAGCCTTACGCATGTGAACCGTCAAGCTTGCCAATATACCCTCCTAGCAAAGAGATTGATGCAAAAAATCGTGAGGAAGCGAGAAGGTAGGGTTCTCGTGTAGCTTATTTGATCAAAAGATCTAATTAGTCTCATTGTCTTTTGCAATTTCTGGTCTAGCAATTATTGCATCTGGATGTCTATTTCTAATCTTACGGAGGATACAGTACTAAAATGGGCCAAAATAGGTTTTGTGGCAACCCTGCTAGCAGCAAACGGAATTTCTGTTGCAGTTGAATTTCCACCGACATCTGTGATTTTATTAGTGAAGAACGCACAAAGTGCTGTGATATGATTATTGGAAATACTCTGAAATTGAAAAACAGAAGGCCTTCTACTGAGATTTTTGAGCCTTCATGTCAACATGCGTTGGATTTTGGAAACAAAAGGAGAGTGATACTAGCTGAGGTGTGGCTGACTTGCAAGGTGTAGGAGGATACATTTAAAATTCTGAAACAAAAGAAATGGACTATAACTTCTTTGAAAGTCATCTCTAAACGCACCATCGATGCTGGAACCTTTATGCGTCATGTACAAGCTAGAAAATAGGCTTTAATGTTCTGTGCTTGTTTTTCTTGTACTTATGGCAAATTGGAAACTCCATCTAAATAACAGGAAAAAGGGTGGTGGGAGAGTTCGTGGACACGATACTGTGAGAAAACAAACTAGAAAACCCCATGGAACCAGTAAATTGGCACCAACAGAGGTCCTCTCTCTCTCTCTCTCTCTCTCTCTCTCTCTCTCTATAACATGCTGTTGTTGCCAAATGTAGCTGATATTATATAACCTTCATTCTTGCCTTCTAGGATTTCGCACCCCAAGCTAAAGTTGCTGACAGAATCGAAGTCAATGGCAGTAAGCTGCACATCCTTAAGGAGGACAAAGTCATGTCAGGCTGGGATGCACCAAAGCCGTCACTAGATTTACCCGAAGAGGCTTCTCATGCGAAGAATGCATCTCAAGGAGACATTCCTTTCTCTGGCCCATTACAGGTATCTTCATCAAGTGGCTTTGCCTGGGCAAAAAGGAGAAAAGAGGAGGCTCCTGTTAGATCCCACACTAGATCCATTTCCAGAGGTCACATTTTCAATGGATTAGAACCTTCCGTTACCTTGCAAGCGAGGAATAACGTCGACTCAAAGCGTCATGAAAACAGTAACTTTCCATATGTGGCACGGACAAACTCCAGAGGCCAATACTCATATGACATTGTGAAGAATGTGATTCCGAAGCAATGGGGTCACTTTGAGCGTCCAGATTCCTTTGATGCTTCTGATGAATACCACTCGCAAGAACTATCTTTGGCACACTATCAAAAAGAGGAAATGGCAGCCAAGAGAAACAATTTGGTGAGGAATGAGACTCGCACACATTCATTGTTGTCAGATATGAATCATCAACATCATTAACCTACACTGAATGCGAACTACAGTTTTCGTGTAGCAAGTCGTATGATCATTTTTTAGCATTTGAACCATTAAAAGTTTTGGAAGCGAGTTGGGCTTGGTAGTAGGATGATGGTACTTCAATTGAATCTGTCAAGATAAGGAAGTTTTACAAGGGCAGTATCAGGAAAATAGTGAAGGCTTTAAGCTGGGTAAAATGTTGAATCAGTGATTTTTCTCATATTTGTGTTAACTGTGTTGATTCATATCTAATGGGGTATCTCTATCATAATTGACCTATCAAATAAGTCACATCTGGCAAAGTTGTGTCAATTTTGGTCAAGTATAATTTGTTTCTCTTTTAGGTGAGCCTTTGAAAAGTATTTTACTCCTCTGTGACTTATGTGCATTTTCTTTTTTCTAATTTTATTATACTTGTTGACAGGGTTACCATGGGCATGCAGACAAAGTTGAATTTTCGGGGCCATTATTGTCTCAGTCTCACAGAGTTGACGAACTCTTGGAAAAACATGAGAGGCACATCCGTCAAGCAGTCCGAAGATCATGGTTCCAAAGAGGTATTCCAGAACAAATGTCTCTAGTACTAGCTGCAATAAATTATGCTTATCCAGTTCAGGTCACATTTGTTCCTTTTGTCTTTAATCACAAGTGGTGTGCTTCATCATATCTCACCTTTAGCCTGTCAGTGCACTTCATCAGATTCCGTATTTGGCAGAGCAATTTGATGGCCATAAAAAGAGCATTAGGACAAGTATGCTGATTAATAGCTTAGGGATCTTATGGTAACACCTAGATAGCAATCCTGGCACTGGTCGACCCTCTCTGCATTTTATTTGTATGGAAAAAAGATTAATTGCTATGGGGAGAAACTGCATTCCCTATGTTACAGGGCAAGCCCCATCATTGGTTGATGATGACTTGTGGTATGAAAGTCTAAAATGTCTGTCAGCGTGTTTTTCCTCAAATTCAGGTGCCAAATGCGTATCATGGAAATAATAGAACATTTTCTTCCCAACCTGTACCGATTGTGTGATTTCTCAACTGCAGGTAAGAAGTAGGATAGATAACAAGATACCACTCCTGGAGCCTTTGGAGCTGGAGAACTTCAGTGGACGAAGTTGGTACTGCAACGTTCGGCTTGTCCAACACGAATTCGGATGGATGCTGCTGAAATTCTAATATTTACGAGTCATTAACTGACTATGCTACCCCAAGAGACGCTGGCCATGGATGGATCATAGAAAAAGAAAGATTGCCATGTGCAGGGACTTACAGTTATCGAGTGACTGAGCAGGAAGAGATCAGGAGGAAGCAAGGAACCAGGATGTTTCATTTTTGTGATAACGGCTCATCTTTTTGACCCTTATGTCCTTGTCCATTTTTCGCTCATCTTAATTACATTTGCTTTCGGACGGTTTATCATATCCCTGGCAGCAATGTACAGATGAATGGAGATGGATTCGATGGCCTTTGGTGTTCCAAAGGTTTCACAAGGCTCGTGCTTATTCTGCCAAGGTTCCCTTTCTATCTCTGATATTTTTCAAATCGATTCATTGAAATTTGGCCGAAAAGCCGAGTCACAGGTATGGAATGAAGCTGGTATCGTGCGCTCTCTCCTTGAGTTGGTTTCATAGGTAAAGACTATGTCAGGTTGCTTTAGGTATCATACTTCGCCACGGAAATGCGGTAGTTGGAGTTTACCGAGCTTGTAATGTCTGTATTAAGTAAGAGAAAAATCAGTTCATCAACTTCTATATCAGCGGCTATCACTCGTGAAGGATGATATGACTTTTCATGTGGCTTTCTCATCTTCTTTTCTTCTTCTCTTCAGAAAGCTCAAATTTGCTGCAGCTCCAGGCCCATATCACCTGCGTTGGTCCTAGTGAGGAATCACTTGAGGCCTTCAATAACCATGAATTTTTTTTCTTTGTTAACTAGTGGGCATTCTTAAGGTTCCATTCATGCATGCAGCTATGCAATTTTACTATAGATTTTTTGCCACTGAAGTCAGGATCAAAGCGGCCTCCCCTTCTTTGCACGGAAGGCCCACCGCGAATTCGAAGTTCAAACGGTTACATTGAATTTTCCAAGTACCTTGGTTAGATTATTCCAGGCTGATACCTTTAAAAATTCCTAACTATCACATGGCAACAAGTTAATCTTTGAATGTGGAACTTGATTAGAATGGATACTGTAAGCTAAAGCCTAAACTGGGGTTACCGTGAAGGGCGTCTGCACAAGATGGTCTATGGTATGTCAATTAAAACTATTGATGCATTTTTACGTCCCACAGTTTCGGCAAATCGCTTAGCTCCATTCATCTTCGAACAAATAAGATGATGACAAATCAAAAAACCCTCAACCCCTCCCTCTCTCCGTAATAATGTCTAGAGATATCTGCAGTCAATTCACATGTCTTATCTTATGCTACTGACACTAGACCTACCACAGATCTTCATATATGAAACTTTGCCATGGCAATTCTTGTCCTGGCCCTCCAATCCCAACATGATTACACTTGTTTGTTTCCCAGAAAATGGGGGTACCGTGAAGAGTGTCCTCACAAGATTGTCTAGGGTACGTCAATCAAAACCACCAATGCGTTTTTACGTCCCATAGTTTCGGTAGATCGCTTAACTCCGTTCATCTTCGGACGAATAATATGATGACAAATCAAAAAGCCCCCAACCCCTTCCATCTCTCCTTAATAATTTCTACAGATATCTGCAGTCAATTTGCATGTCTTGTCTTCTGCTAATGACGCTAAACCTGCCACACAGATCTTCACATGAAACTTTACCGTGGCAATTCCTGTCCTGGCCCTCCAATCCCACCACGATTACACTTGTTCGTTTCCCAGGAAAGCAAAAGAAAGCAAAAGAGCAAGGAAAATTTTGCATGATGTACAAGGAGCTCATGCCAGCATTGGACAGTGATCTGATAACCCCCAAGTTTCCAGACCAGTCTACATCAAAGCTAGCAGTTGCCTAGAAGACATCAAACGGGTGGGTTTGGGACATGACCCTCCATGAGCGATGATGCCCTGAGTGAATGTCGTGCAGGAAATTTACAAAATGGGACCAAACTTTTCATTTGGGCATCCTATTGTTGTCATTGAAATCGGAAGGATAAGGTGGAAGGAAAGGAATGGATGGGACTAGATCGGGCGTGAGTGCCTTGAAAA
This sequence comes from Psidium guajava, assembly GCA_016432845.1. Classification (NCBI taxonomy): domain Eukaryota; kingdom Viridiplantae; phylum Streptophyta; class Magnoliopsida; order Myrtales; family Myrtaceae; genus Psidium; species Psidium guajava. Next base: position 40,883,868 of record CM028228.1, read on the forward strand.
GGTGCATGTGCCTTTGTCTTGTGACTTGTGTCCCTGAGGATGGACCCTCGTCTCTGCATACGACAAGGCCGGAAGAAATCCAGGAATGGATCGCAAGACTCTTTAATCGAAATCCCTTTAATCATTCGCGCCCGCCTGGCAATCCGTCGAACTCATGCGACGATGTCAATTGCCATGATATTGGTTTGGATTATTGGTTTGATGATGAACTCTTCACCAATCTCTATTGCCTAAGTTTGGACGGATGGTTCTAACACGACGGTATGCGTCTAGTAAGTACGACGATTCTTTTCCGAAGGCCAACAAATTACCTGAATTTCGCGCTCGCGAAACAAATCTTCCGAGCTAGCCGTTTTTTCGGTAAAAATTACCAAAAAAGCTCTAAATCTAATGTACTTTTGCCAATTAAGTTTTAAACCTTTTTATCATGTCAATTAGTCCTAAATATTTTTACGATTTGTCAATTGAATCCATCCGGTCAATTTTAGTCAAATACCGCTGACGTGGCGCAGCCGACATCCATGTTGAGATATTTTCATAATTTTTTTCAAATTTTATTAATTTCTTGTTTTTATTTAATTTCCTTTTTTCCTTCTTTTTTTTTTTACTATGGCCGGTGACTAGCGAGGGCTTAATTAGCGCATTAGCGCCAACCATGCTACGTAGGATGGTTGGCGTTCACGCTAATGATTTTTAATCAAAATTAATCGGATGTACTCAATTAATAAATCGTGAAAATATTCGGGACCTAATTAGCAGAACTAAAAGATTTAAGATTGATTAGGTTAAAAAAAAAAAGGCAATATATTTACGGCTCTTTCGGCACTTCCCCGCAAATCTTTTTTTAATGTACGATAAGGTCTTTACATCAATTTACTAAATTGCTTCATGATATGAATATGACGTGGCATGAATTAGAAGGTGCTGGAAAAAAAAAACAAAAAAACATTAAAAACGACAACCTAGAACGAGCCGTAGGCTAGCCTATAATTTGAGAGGAGAAAGTGGGCCCCACCTCCGACCCCACACACAAAAAACAAAACAAAACAAAACAGGTTTAATATTAATAAGGGCGTGTCCAAAAGCAGCGATCGCGTCATCATCGCGGTCTAACAACCACATCATCATGAGCATCCCCCCCCCTCCCCTCCTACGGCCCCGTCCACTCGGCCGTTGGGAATTTACCACGTTGAAATCGTAAAAAGATGGAAGATGGTGGCGTGCCCCGGTCGATATCATTCCCCCCATGCAAATTCCAATCTTTTGACCCGAATTACGTTAAATTTAAATTTAAGCTCTAGGGAAATAAACATAAAGAACGGTCGAATTAAGGACGTTGGGTCGGCATTTGTCGGGTTCGCGGGTCGATTCGCGCCGGGAAACCTGACGCGGGACTGTCGACCTATGTATACCACGCATTGATCTCACAACAATAAAGGCAACATTGCTAGTGCAAGCTGGTAAAAGAAATAATATGCGAAGCACAAGCCGACAACGTGGTGGCCGAGACTCCGATGACCTGCTCTGAGCACGGGTTGCTACTATGCGAGTCTAGTCGACGGTAGCCATTTGAAAATGACGTGGAGTCTATTTTCTCCACCGTCACTCCCGAATCAAAAGAATTTATTTTTTTTTCCCCTTCATCCCTATGAATAACCTCGAAATTTAACGTTCCGAAATTCAGACGAAGTAGGTTTAAGACTTGCTTAGGTCCATAAATTTAAATTTAAGTTCTAGGGGGGGAAAAATCAAATTAAGGTCAACATTTGTCGAGTTCGCGGGTTGATCCGCACTTGGAAACCCGATACAGTGAAGCAGCTAGTGAGGCCATTGGTTTCTCGTCATCCCGACGATCGATTTGTGGACATCACGTGTTTATTTGACAGTGCAAGCTTTTAAAGCAATTGACAAATTGTTGTTTAAATTATTAAATAAATACGTGATTTATTATTTTAATATTCTATCGCTCCCTTATACTTAGCCTGCTCTCTTTGTCCAGTACTACGGGTGAAATAATTAATTAGGGAGACAAATGTGACTTGAAAATGTTTGAATTTGGAATCTCCTATTTTTATGCCATGTGAGGCTTCATGAAACATTACTTTTGAAATAGTTAACAGTGATTTCACAAAATTTCACGTATGGAGACAGCAATCCTAGCATCAAGAGCACTAGAGAACTTGGCATCGAGAAAGGGATCTTGGGCTGGCGATGGCTCTCGAGATCTAATCAGATCGTGGCCGAGTGCATCGTGCTTGATTTCTCGAGATGCACGGTACGTAAGTCGTGGCACTATGCTTTGCTGCACAATAAACATTGCTCGAACTCGACACCGACGTGCGCGCGTAGATACTAAACGACTTCAGCAAAAGAACTCTAGACAAACGGTTGAAGAAGAAAGTAAATTTCGACTCCCAGAGAAAAAAAGAAAAAGAAAAGAAGAGGCAAATGATGCGGCACATGCCTGCAGTGGCCTTTTTAACCCTCGTGGCGGACCCCACACCCACCAAAGAGCACGTGCATGATTGGCCACGTGATTTGAGAATTTAGAATGTCGTCCCGTCGCAGCGGCATGTTGATTTCTTACACCGCAAATATCTCCCCATGACCACTCAATTAATTAATTTTTTTTTTCTGTGAGGAACTAATTGCTTATGATACGTATACTATAAGTCTTAAAACTTATCATGAAAGTACAATTAAATCTTAAAACTTATAAAAAGTACAATCGAATCTTAAAACTTATAAAATTGATGCAATCAAATCTTTTTATAAATTTTGTCTATTTAGATTAACGGAAAATGCTAATGTAACTTTTTTACTAGCTTTTTTTACTTAAGTGACAATGACGTGGCTCCAACACGGCGTCATTTTGGCATAAGTTCTAATTTTTACCTTAATTGAATATTCTAGAAAAATTATTTAAAAAAAAAAACCAAAGGCAAAGGCAGGAGGTTTCTTCTTTTCTTCTTCTTTTTTCTTTTGTGTTTTTAATACATTATTTTAATTTTAGTTGATTAATATTTTTGTTAAATAATTAGAATTCTTTGTCAAAATGACGTCATTTCAATCTTTTTGTTTCGTGTTTTGACCAAGTCATCACCACATGGGAGAAGAAAATTATTTAAAAAAAGTCACGTTGGCATTTTTCATCGGTCTAAATGGACGGAGTTAACTTAAGAACATGATCGTATTAATTTGACAAGTATTGTGACTTGATTGCATTTTTTTTTGTAAGTTTTAGATTCAATTATATTTTCGTGACAAATGTTAGCACTTTTAGTAAACATATCCCAAAAATGAATGTTGGAAAAGTGTTATTATTGTGCACAAAAATAGTTAAGCATAAATTTTTGTCGATAATGAAAGCACTTCTCATCGATTGATTACTTTTAACAATGCATTCAATTATTATTGGGAAATATTTTTTCAAATCATTTATTTTCTTTGAAACAAACTCACCTTAAGTGACTTATAGATGCAACGACATGTTACCAAGATTCATGCGCACAATGTAGAAGTATGATGAGAATATATTATTTAATGATAGAAGTCAAGAGCTTTTGCTGCATAATCAATATCAATTTCATTACTATTTAAAAATTGCATCCTGTTGCCTTAAGACATATTTATTCCAAACTAATTGTTATCTCCTAAAAAATCTTAGATTGATTCTCGCATGACACATTTATCTCACACTAATTTTCGCTTTATAAAAAATCCCAAACCAATACCTCATGACACGTTTTATGCTAGATTAGTTCCCGTCTAATAAAAATTTCAAACCGGTATTCCTAAACAAAATCTACCCTATTCAACACTCCACCCGATATCCCATTAAAATGCACACGGATAAACACTTGTGGTGGGCAAATGCACGACGAATCTACGTGGAGAATGAATGACAGATCCGTTACAAAAACACACATGTTTTTATTATTGCAAGATGGATTCAACGTGGACAATGAAATATTCACTATGAAAAATTCATGTGCGTTAATAAGCGTGCATTTTAAAGAAAGGTATAATTACGTTAAAGGCGTCGGTTTGAGTTTTTTTTTTAAATGAAAATTAGTTTGGAGTGAATGTGTCATGTGGTACCGGAGGCAACAAATAGTTCAAAGAAAATAAATCATGCAGTACCGATTTAAGATTTTTTTATTTTTCTATGCAGCCACGCTCAAAACTTATGAACTAGAAGGATGTCAATGATAAGGGCATGGAAGCATTTCGATTGGGCTCGCACTTGAAGGGGTTGTACAATATGCACGTGGTTCAATTAATGGAATTATACTAGTGAAATCGAGAACATCCGGGCAAGGTCGCCTGTAATAATTAAACATACACCTTAATTATGTCCATCTCTTAATCTCCATGCTTATATCATCCAATGATAGAGGCGACCAAACAAACAAATAAAAAAGTTATTATAAGAAAATTATTATTTACTATAATTCATTTTTGTAGGAAAAAGTGACAAAAAAAGGCCAAAACATATTACATTTTTGCCAATTCAATCCTAAATTTTTTATTGATGCCAATTTAGTCTTAAACATTTTACATTTATGTCGATTGAATCCATTCGGCTAGTTTTGATTTTGAAATCTCCGACGTAGATGTTGATCGTCCACATGGTATGGCTGACGCTAATATGAACTTTTTTTTTATATTTTTATTTTTTTCCAAATTTTTCAATTTTCAATTTTTGTTTTTCTTTTCTTTACTTTTTTTTAATTGAAGGTCACCAGCTGACCATTTCTAGCCTCAAGTGAGGGCTAGCGACGCTCGATGGCATTGGGCGAGAGCATCCGGCCCTCAATAAATAGAAAAGAAAAAGAAAAAAAATAAAAATAAAAAACCCAAAAAAATTAAAACATAAAAGAAAATGAAAATTATATTAAAAATATTCATGTAATTGCCAATCGTACCACGTAGAGCAATCGACGTCCATGTCGAGTATTTCCAACTAAAAATTGATCAAATGGACTCAATTGGCATAAATGCAAAAAAGTTTAGTATTAAATTGGCACCAATAAAATATTAATCATACTTTGACTTGACAAGGAAGAAATAGATTATTTAATATTACGAAAAAAAAAGAAACGAGAAGATAGAAATTACAAGTGTAAGATACGTTGCTTAGATCGCAATGCTCTCTCGTATCCCACTTTTGTACTCTACTCAAAGGCGAAAGTTGCAAGAACTTGACATGTACGATGGTCGGGACATTGCATTATTTGACGTATGTTGCTCAGCTAAGCGAAATGCTATGACAAAGTGACACGTGTACTGCAAGAAAAAAAAAAGATTATGAATGTTTCTATCAGGCTCGATTAATGTGAAGTTAAAAAAATTGAATTACGAAAAAGTCGAGACGAAAAGGTCCATCTTACGCCAAATTTTACAAAATTAAAAAATATTATATTAAAAATAATTGCTAGACAATTAGACAATAAAAGATATTTTATTATTGATAAAAATTAATGTATAAACATCTTCTTGAACGATAAAAATATAATTTATCCCATTCATCTTTGCAAGTCATCCAAGCGATTATTGTTAAAAAAAAAAAAAGGTCTTTAGATCATTCTTTTTTTGCGGAACAAAGTCACTCAGAATTGAACTTCATTTACCGCATCACCCAATTCTAATTTAGCCATGTGATCTACTTCGAAAATTACTTCCCCCGTGCCTACATTATGTTGCATTGGAATCAAGTTGGAGAATCCCTCCCTTGTTGGAGCAAATTCCCCGTTGCTCGCTGTAGCGAACTCGATGATCCCTTTTCTAGGATTAAGTGGAAAAAACAGTTGGGCCTTTGTTACTCATCGTGCAAAGAGATTTTCATGTTGAAGCTATTGTTTGATATCGTTCGACAACGGGTTTTCACGCTCTTTATATTCATGTGGTCTCCCTCCACCTATCGATTTCAACTTTTGGGTTGGACTTTCTAACATCGTATCGGAGTTAGTGTCGTCCCTTTTGCGAATGTGCACCCACCCCATTAGTCAAATTTCACGCGCCGTTCATAATCCAGATTGCGCGTGAGAGAATGAGAGGGGGTGCTGAAATTATTGTCCCGCATCGCTTAACAACATGTCTTATATGCTCTTTATATTCATGTGTTATCCCTTTTACCTATCGACTTAAGTTTTTGAGTTGACTTTTTAACATGATATCAGAACAATCTCTTTCTCTCTCTATATATTCATTCCATTATATATTTCTCTAAACCTAGTCGTTACGAGCTCACTAATCTAGGGCATATGAATTTGCGACGAACCGAGCAGCTGTTTAAACCAGTATCGAGCTCGAAAACTTTCACAATAATTTCGGGGGAATAATCTGATTTGATCGGAGCTTTAGTTGCAAGAAAAGGAGATCGAATTCGGGTTACGGTTTGCTATAAAGGTAAAAAAAAAAGAAAAAAAGAGAGAGAAGGAGATGAGGCAATCATGCAGTGATTGGTGCACAAAAGAGAGGAAGCAAGAAGTGGCCCACCTCAACGCCAAAGCTTTTTTGCGTGGGGCTACCCGATGAAAACATACAAAAACAATGGACCAACGGATCGGCAAGAGCAGCCCTCCCATCGACTATGAATGGATCAGCCGCACGGCACGAGCTCGATTACGATGTCGGAGAACGTGTGTATTGTTAAGAGTGAGCAAATCGGATTGAGATTGGACTGAATTAATGGCCCGGTTTCTGATTGCATAGGGCGGGGATCTGGTACGGTTTGCAGTTTTTAAAATTGAAATCGATGGCTAGACGGTCTGGTTTGTGGTTCCAAGAGCTTGAGATAGAGCTGGACCGGTCTAAATTTTTATTTTTAAAAGTAACCCAAGATTTATTAAAATTAAAATACTAATATGAGAGACGTGGTATATCAATACTCTCATTTGACTGGAATTTGTCATGTATGTACTGCATATACGAGGAAAAAAACACAATAGGTAGTCATCTTTACGTTTTTCCTTTTTGCTCTTGAACTATAGCATGAATGGTGCATTTTTTTGGACATGTTTTTGGTCCAATGGAACCACCCTGAAACTAGATCAGACTGATTTGTTCGGCCCGATTCTTGAGGAAATTAGATCGAATCGGAAACCGATCACCTCTATGCATTATCGTGTAAGGCTGCTATTAATTTGGAATTTGATTCGCTCACATCTTGCTGGAATATTTCCTCAAGCCCATGATTTACTTATTGGAAACGGGCTTTCTCGTTTTCAAATGAAAATTTATCAATAATGCTTGACGAGTGTCTTTGCTTAACGCGCTATATGTATGTATGTATGTTGTGTGTGTGGAAAATGCAATCTAAAATATTTCCTTGTGTACTCGTAATATTTTTTAAATGTAGACGAAGAATGCCTTTTTAGTTGGAGTAAAAGAAAAAAAAATGCATTTTCTCTCATCAAAATTTAAAATATTGCTTAATTTTTTTTGGAAAAAATGAAAGCAGCATGTGAATCTCTATGAAAATATTTACTTTTCACGAAATTTTTTTGAGCGTTTTGAATTTGGAATAAAAACCAATGTACCCACGCCGCAAAATTCTGATTAAGTAGAAGGTAAAATTTGCAATTCGGACACCCACTATCTGGTGGCCGAGTTGGTTTGCGCTCAGTTTCTTTCACGAGAGGTCCTGGGTTCAAAATTTCTCGGAGCTAGGTGACTTAATCGGGGATCCGTGGTTGTGGGGTCTGCGGGTCCTGCTGAGGATTAGTCGTGCTTCACCGCTGGTTTGAGCACAAGCTCGCTGGCCGCATGGACACCTCGGTTATAAAAAAAAAAAATTTGCGATTCAGGCATACTTGAAATAAATTGGATTACTTGAAAAATTGAAATAACACTCGAAATATAAACCCCTAAAAAATTCCCTCTTAGTAATCAAAGCAAAAAAAAAAAAAAAAGGCAATCTCAATGATGACGTGGCAGCTTTCCCGGAAATTACCAGTTGCCCGGAAAAAGGCGCTTTTCGATATCCGTAACGCGCTAAAAGGCGGGAAGGAAATGCACGCGGCGCGATGATCCTCCCTATCTGCTGTAAAAGACCTCGAATCTTGGGGATTTGCTAAAACCTGCCCATCGAAAATTAAAATAAAACTTTTCCTCGTGATTCCGAGTAATACTTGAATTATATATCTTAAATCCAAATTAAAATATATTAACATTTTATTCCTTAAAAACTGCCTTTGAGAGTGGTAAATAGATCTTAACAGATTTATAAAATTGTCGGTGAATTATCTATCTCGCTCTTTCGAAATCTATGACAGCAATGTCACGCTTCCTTCACAGAGGAAATTTTCGGAGAACAAATTAAAAAACTAAGGAGAGATTTTTGTTATTCTGGAATTTACTGAGTACCTCCTATTTGCAAAAAATAACACTTTTCACGAGGTGATTGAATTGAGTAAATAGGATAATCTATCTCGTTCTAAATAAATCAGAAAAGAATTTAACGATGATATTTTCAACATTTCATAACGAATTTTCCTTTGATAGTAATATTGTGAAACTGCCAGTAAATTTTCATGCCCGACGACTTATTGGCTTGGTTTGCCGTTGGTAACTTATCAATAATGTCAGCAATTTTATCACATTGAGTTGTTCACAACTTTTTTTTTTAATTCATCCAAAATAAAAAGAAGGAAATTTGATAGCTTCCAATAAAAAGCGAAAAACCTAATTCTATGGATTAGCGCAAGTAATTGGGGCGTTAGAAATTTTGCAGCTTGAAAGACATATTAAGTACATTTGCGCTTCGTTTGTTTCACATAACATGAATGATTTGGCAAATATTTTCCCATAAAATAATTACTTATATCGCTTTCAAAAAGGAATTAAAGAAAAAATATCTTCATTATTTTACAAAAATATCTAAACATAAAGTGTTATAATAACGGAGATTTTTTTTCCTTGGCTAAGTAATTCAAATGATACTAGCGATCACTTTCAGAAAAAATTTTGCTAAAAAAGTGTACCATTTTTTTTTGGGATAATGACACAAAAAGCATCTAAATTTAAACTCAATGTGCAATGTAGCTCATGAATTTTTAATTTGACTAATATGGTCCATGAATTTTAACCTAATGTGCAGGTGGCCCCTAAACTTTTAATTTGATCAATATAATTCTTAAACTTTTAAACTTGAGGTTTGATCCAAATTGCAATGTAGTCTCTAAACTTTTAATTTAACCAATATAATTCATGAACTTTAACCCAATATGTAATGTGGTCTATAAAATTTTAATTTGATCCATGTGATAGTCTTTAAATTTTTAATCTGACCAATATAGATGGAGTCCATATTGGGTGAAATCATAAGTTCAACGATCAAAATTGCACGTTGGGTTAAAGTTTAAAATCATATTAATTAAATTAAAAGTTCATGAACTACGTTACAGAGTTAAATAAAGTTCAAGTACTTTTTATGTCATTTTGTCCTTTTATTTTTGCTAAATTACTGAACAGGTGCAACCCCCCCATCGGAAAATCATGACGAAGGAAGACCAAAGAAAGATCCGAACCTTTGATGAGGCCGCGAGCTTTCGCATGACGCCCTCCTGCTTCTCTCTCTCTCTCTCTCTCTCTCTCTCTCTAGGATCATGTCGCGTCTTTAAACAGAAAAGGGAGAGCCGTCATTGCCACGTGTACAGACACACCGATCCAATTGGATGATCCCATTTATTAATCCAGTTGATCCCAACCATGTTTTCCGATTTTTTTTTTTAACTTTTTTTTTTACTTTGATGTTTAATTGTTTTTTTCTCTCTTCGGCTTTTTGGCCATCTCCCTCCAGGCTCTCGTGTTGCAGGGGAGGAGGGTCATGGTCTCACCTTAGTGTGTATTCTTCTTCTTCTTCTTCTCTTCTGTTCTCCATCTCAGTCCACTTCTCTCTCTCTCTCTCTCTCTCTCTTCCTCCCACCTGATCCGCCCTATCTTCTCGGAACCCTAATTCGTCCTCACCCACCTCCAGCATTCATCCAATTCTTAGCTTGTTACTGTGAATTTCCCGTTTCTTAAGAGCTCTCGATTCCGCGGGGGTTTTTTTTTTTTTCCTTCAAAACAATTGCGGCTCAATCGGTTCTCTGTTGGGATTGGCATTGTCCGTTTCAGCTGGGTTTCTCTGGACCCCGATGGTTGGGATTGATTTCGATTGATTGCGGGAAGGAGTTGTTGGGTAGATCTGTTTTTGTCGCATATTTATGGCAGTTGGTGGATTGTGAAAGAGTTTTGAGATTAGAGCGCCACGAGATCCGTTATGGTATTGGGTTCGTAACGTTCATCTGCCCGGGTGCGTCCGACGGAATCCGAGTTTTGGATCCGATCGCCGGAGAAACAGCGCCACATAGATGGCGCTGTTCAGACGTTTCTTTTACCGGAAGCCGCCAGATAGGCTTCTTGAGATCTCCGAGAGAGTCTATGGTACGTTTTCAGCCCTTTGCAGACCAATCTGTTCATTTCTTGTGGTTTTTGGAGCTGCATGATTGATGTTTCCTCGTCGAATTAGGTAGATTTTTTTCCCCCAAATTGCGTTCTTTTGATGTGCATTTTTGGAAGTAGTGCTGGGGGTTGCAACTATCATCCATCAAGTTGGGGTTCGCATAATTCTGGTTTAGTTTGCTCATTCCACTTTGACGAATTTTTATTTAGAGGTGTTTCTCGAGCTGGGTTTGTTTTAGGACAGTGAAAGTCCACCTGATCAGCCGAAAGGTGGCTCTGAAAATCATCGCAAAATGACGAGTTTTTTTTACGGCGTGTCCATTTCCACTGTTGACATGCTGCTTTGTGTTGTTCCCTATCCACTATTGGGCGTCGTTTTCTTGATTCTTCATTCGTTCTTTGCTTACCCAAGCTAATTGGCACTGGTCTTTTTTCTGTTGGTAGTTGATATCACGAGAGACAGTGCAATTCACAGGGTGAAGTCCTTTCTTGATGTTTCCCAAGGGAAATGGGCTCTATGGTCGTATGATAAATTGCTCGTAATACCTTCACCACTGATTATGATGCTCATTCTAAAAACTCTAAACACTTATGCAAGGGCATTTTGTTTTATGGGGAATGTTTGGATAGATCTTGTGTCCTTACTTTTTAGGTCAAAATTGCTACCGGTTCTTCTATGGGGAGGAACTCTTTCTGATCTTTCCCATGTAAAATGCTTCTACTCTTCGTTGGTGGGAGAAGCTATGTTCAGTGTTCTAAAATGTGCAGCATTGAGCTGATTTATTCCGTTCTTGTTGTTACTTGGCTTTATTATTGTTCAGTGCACTGAACACGAAAATTTGGCTTCATCCTTATATATATAATATTGTTCTCTTGCAGTTTTTGATTGTTGCTTCTCAACGGATGTCTTGGAAGAAGATGACTACAAGGTTTACATGGGTGGCATTGTAGCACAGCTTCAGGATTACTTTCCTGATGCTTCTTTCATGGTCTTTAACTTTAGAGAAGGGGAGAAGCGGAGTCAAATCTCAGACTTCTTGTCTAATTATGACATGACGGTGATGGACTATCCGCGGCAGTATGAGGGTTGTCCCCTGCTGCCACTTGAAATGATACACCACTTCCTCAAATCAAGCGAAAGCTGGTTGTCATTGGAAGGGCAACAAAATGTGCTTTTGATGCATTGTGAAAGGGGAGGTTGGCCTGTGCTTGCGTTCATGCTTGCTGGTCTTCTTTTGTATCGTAAACAGTATAATGGAGAGCAGAAGACTCTTGAAATGGTCTACAAGCAAGCTCCTAAGGAGCTTCTTCATCTTTTGTCTCCTTTAAATCCACAGCCTTCACAGTTGAGATATCTACAGTACATTTCCAGGAGAAACTTGGGTTCAGATTGGCCTCCTTCTGATACGCCTTTACTTTTGGATTGCCTGATTCTTAGACATCTTCCTCTTTTTGATGGAGGCAAAGGTTGTAGGCCAGTTGTTCGTCTGTATGGTCAGGACCCTTCGACACCAGCCAATAGAAGCTCTAAGCTTCTCTTTTCAAGTTCTAATATGAAAAAGCATGCTCGTCTTTATTTACAGGTACTAAAAATAAATTGGAGAGTAAATAAATAGGTAAAATTGCAAATGAACTTATATTTGTTCTTGCAGGCGGAAAGCATGCTGGTCAAAATGGATATTCAATGCCGTGTCCAAGGTGATGTTGTTCTCGAGTGTATCCACCTGGATGAGGATCTAGTTCGAGAAGAGATGATGCTTAGAATTGTCTTTCACACAGCCTTTGTGCGGTCAAATATTTTGGTGCTGAACCGCGATGAGGTTGATGCTTTGTGGGAAGCCAAGGATCAGTTCCCGAAAGACTTTAAGGCAGAGGTAATTCCTTGTATTTTGTCTAAGAATGTTCAGTTCATGGTGTTGCAGGAGTTGAGTGCATTTACTCATCTCTGTACCAGGTACTCTTTGTGGATGCTGATGCTGTTGTCCCTAATCCCACCTCAGACATGACTGCTGAAGATGGAAATGAGGCCGAAACTGCTACACCTGAGGAGTTCTTTGAGGTTGAAGAGATATTCAGTAATGCAGTAGATGCACAAGAAGCGAAGGGGGAGAGTGATGTAAGTACTTTGCGAGGCAAACCTGACGATGGTGATGGAAAAGAAGTATGGAAGGAGGACGTGGATGCTCATTCATTTCAAGACTGTGCATCAGATGATGGAAACCTCAGACATGATGTGAAGGCAGATTCTGGATATGATGCTGTAAAAGACATTGTTGTGGATGATGTGAAGTATAAGAATCATCAGGCTGTGGATCCTGGTCTCCATATGGTGAAGGACATAGGCGTAGATAATGGGAATATTAAGTTGGATTCCATGGCATTGGAAGATGGAGGACAAAGAAATATAGGTGGTTTGCATGACAAAAATGAAGAGCTTGAAAATGGATATGCAATAGAGGACCTCCCTGCACGGAAGAAAGCAGAGTCCAGATCCTCACAGCACAAGTCAATTGATATGGGTACGCAAAAGCCTGATAAGTCTGTGCCACCTACTTCAAAGAAGCTGCCATCAAATCATACTAAATCATCTTCGGATTCTATTGCTTCAAAACAGAAGATAAAACAGCAAGAATCCCAGGGCACTAACGGGAGACAAGCAAAGGCCAATACAATAACTAGGTGGATCCCTCCCAATAAAGGTTCTCCCACCAATTCAATGCACGTATCATATCCACCTTCTAGATATAATAGCGCACCTCCTGCTCTTGCAGTTTCTTCAAAAGAGTCTGGTACAGTTCCTAAAAAGTCCCATCTATCTCCAGTTGCCCCTGCAATAGAGACTCACAAATCTTCCCCTCCATGTACAGAACCATCAACAAGAGAGGAATCTCCAGATACGACTCCGCAGCTAAGCCCACAGCAAAAGGTGACTGCTCCACCTCCGCCACCTCCACCTCCACCTCCACCTCCACCTCCACCTCCACCTCCACCTCCTCGTGATGGTCTTTCATTGCATGATTTTCAAGCCAATGACCATTCTCAGCCTTCTGCATCTCTTCCATTGGGCACTACAAAGTCTATGCCTCCTCCACCTCCACCTCCACCGCCACCCTTTTTCTCGCCTAGGCGAAGTAGTGAAGTGGTGTTCCCCACTTTACCCCCTTGGACATCTGGGTCTTCTTTAATAAGCTCCAAAACATCAGCAAGTTCACCTCCCCCACCACCTCCCCAACCTCCTTTTTTGTCGGTCAAATCTAGATTAGCCACACAAGAAGCTGCCAGTCATGGAGTTACTTCCATGTCTCCTCCATTGCCACCACCACCTCCTCCACCTCCACCTCCTATGTGGGTGACACTTACATCTGCTTTGCCGCCGCCGCCCCCACCCTCCACATGTGGTGCTCCTTCACTTTCTACTTCTAAAACACATATGCCCCCACCTCCACCTCCTCCACCTCCACCTCCACCTCCACCGCGTGGATCCCCACCGATGCCACCCCCTCTTCCATCACGTGGAGTTCCACCTCCCCCTCTGCCTCCCCCATCACGTGGAGACCCACCCCCGCCACCACCTCTCCCATCACACAGAGCTCCCCCTCCCCCTCCCCCTCCCCCATCATATGGAGCCCCACCTCCCCCTCCGCCTCTCCCATCACATGCAGCCCCAACTCCTCCTCCTCCACCTCCCCCATCACATGGAACCCCACCTCCGCCGCCACCACCACCTCCCCCTTCACATGGAGCTCCACCTCCTCCTCCTCCTCCCCCATCACATGGAACCCCACCTCCGCCACTACCTCCTCCTTTGCGTGGTGCTCCACCTCCTCCTCCACCACCTCCAGGACATGGAAACCCACCTCCACCTCCCCCACCGTCTTGGGGAACTCCACCACCCCCTCCGCCACCATTGCGAGGAGCTCCAGCACCGCCTCCACCGCCTTTGGGCAGAGCACCACCACCACCACCTCCACCACTTTCTCACGGAGCCGTCCCTCCACCTCCTCCAATGCGTGGAGCCCCACCACCACCACCAGTTCCAGGATCTTGTGCCCCAGGCCCTCCTGCTGCGCCAAGGCCTCCAGGTGGTGGACCCCCTCCACCTCCACCTTTTGGGGCAAAAAATGCTGCAGGTGATGGAAGAGGTTTGCCTGCTGGAAGAGGGCGTGGCCTAGCACGCCCTTCTGGTGCTGCCACAGCACCTCGACGATCTTCTTTGAAGCCATTGCACTGGAGCAAAGTGACACGGGCACTCCAAGGAAGCTTATGGGACGAGCTGCAAAGATTCGGGGAACCTCAGATGTATCCATCGTTTCAATGATATTTTTACAATTTATATCATGTCATGAGAAATATTTTTGCTCTACCTTTAAAGGATCAGAGACTCCACTGTGAATAATGACTTGTTCATCTCTAATAGATAACTTTTGCTCAACACAGGGTGTCGGAGTTTGATGTTTCAGAGCTGGAGAGCCTTTTTTCTACAGCCGTAGCAAAGCCGGCTGACTCGGGAGGTAAATCTGGAGGGCGGCGAAAATCGACGGGATCTAAAACTGACAAAGTCCACCTGGTAATTGGATACATTTGTGCTAGAATACATGTCGTGTGAGATACATTTCTTAGTTGCGAGAGGGGATTTGCCAGTTTGCTACAGTATTCTGACATTCAGATGATGTACCTATTCCCCATCAATTTGGTTGATTATTTCAGCATGTTGTTTTCAGAATTTGTTGTCAGAGTTTAGTTATCAAGGCACAGTATAGTTGTATATTATTCTTGACATGAATGGAAGAAATTAGCTTAGGTTTTTGTACTGCGTTAGCATTGCAAAATCTATGTATCTGAATTTAAGGAGAGGGATCATTTCTCTAATTTCCTCGAACTCCTTGCAATGATGCTCATAAGAGACACTACAATGATACTAATACTTTTCTTTGGGAAAGGTTAAACATGACCCCTCTATTAGAGGATGTTGAAGTTTTTTAATTTCACAGTGGTTGCATATCATCTGTATTATTTAGTATGCAATGGTGTATGACGACAAATGGATGATGCCTGAACTGGTGGCTTGTCTGGTGGTTTTATGGCTTTCAAGTTTAGTTATCTAGTAACATGACCAATGATAATGAAATTCATGTTTGACTTGGTAGAATATTCTCGTATGCCTTTTCATTCTCCTGATGGGAAAATGCTCAAAAGGTTGGATGGAAGGATTTATAATGGAGCTTTTAGTTGGATATGCAATATTTGCTGCGTATATACTAAATGTATGTGTCTTGCACAATTAGCATGGCTTCGGTTCTATTTCTGCAATGCTGCAGAGATTTTTTCTGGAAATGCTGTTTTAGAATTATTTTACCACAAATGGAAATTGCTGTGATTGTTTTCTTCATTTGGGTGAAACTAAAGAGATGCTTCATGACAATAGTGCATTTTTTGGAGTTTGATTGATGTTTCTGCTTTCTGCGATTATCATCTGAGGTTCTTTCATCATGCGAATAAATCTTTCTCTTGAATATCGTCTTTGTAAGACTTCACTCATTGACTTGCAGATTGACCTGAGAAGGGCCAATAATACAGAGATTATGCTCACAAAAGTTAAAATGCCCCTTTCTGACATGATGGTAAGCTAAATGTGGCAGAGAACATGTGCTTTTCATATTTTCTCTTCTTGTCTGTTTGATGCATTCTAGGGCGAGTCTAGAGGTTGTTCAAGATTTTCCCCTTCCTGTCGTTAAAATGGTTTTACTGTGAATTTGATGAGTCCCAAACTAAAAGTCCGAATCGATATGCATAATATCTTTTTCCCTCAGGCTGCTGTGCTAGCAATGGATGAGTCAGTATTAGATGTTGATCAGGTGGAAAACCTCATAAAATTCTGCCCGACAAAAGAGGAGATGGAACTTCTGAAGGTGAGTATTTAGCCATTCCCTAATTTCGTGACTGAAAAGGTTATCCCCTGTATCTGAGTGAGTTCTATATGAAGATTAGTACAATTTTTCCTCAACCTCTCTTCTTTTGGCCTCTTTAATTTAAATTTCTCTTTTCCTTATGTCGCATAGGGCTATACCGGTGATAAGGATAGCCTCGGAAAGTGTGAACAGGTTGGAAATTCTCTTGATCACTTCATTTTTATACTTTGTGGACAAAGTATGAGCTCTTTCTTTAATTTCTTTTCAATGTGATTGTTTCTTCTCATGTATGAGATCTATTCCTCCCCAACCCATTGAAAGAAAAAAGAAATAAAAAGTGTTGGGAGAAAATATTTTCTGGCTGGATTGACCAAGCTATCTTGGTTTATGCTAATTTTCATGAGGTTAACACTTGCATTGAGGTTTTTTTGGCTGCTTCTTTTTCTCCACAGGCCTGTGTTTCAATGTCCTTTTTGCCTGGTTGTCTTTGCAGTATTTTTTGGAGCTAATGAAAGTGCCGAGGGTGGAGTCAAAATTGCGAGTATTTTCTTTCAAAATACAGTTCTGCTCTCAGGTTCGTTGATATCTGCATTTAGTAGCCAACTTTCAGGGCTTTATTTTTTTTCAATGGAATGCTTTTAATCTTCTAATTAGTGACGTCTTCTGCAGATTTCCGAATTTAGAAAGAACCTAACGACTGTGAACTCTGCATGCGAAGAGGTATGTAACTTATTACACATTACTAGAGGCTTTATTTTTTTCCTTGCCTTGATGTAAGGTTTTTTCTTTTGTCACATCAGGTCCGTAATTCCTTCAAATTGAAGGAGATTATGAAGAGAATTCTCTACTTGGGAAACATGCTGAACCAAGGGACTGCAAGAGGTAAGAACCCTTTACTTGAGTCAAACTCTTCATTGGTATTCATTTGTTTGAGTTTGACTTTGCACTACCTTTGTTCTATAGAAATTCTTGTCGAAATTCACAAAAATCTGAAGCAGTTCCAGAGTTTCTGACATTCGTGACATGCAAAAGCTTGTCTAACTGGTTGAGACATGAGGCTTTTGGCCCTCCAGTTACTAGTATGAACTCAATTAAGTCAGTTTTTGAAGAATGCAAGAGGTTCTTAACCTGTAATTGTGGAATGGAAATTCAATATAACATGTCATAGCCCAAACAGATTGAGATTTTATTCTTTGCATGCAATATGTTCTAGAAGGGTAGAGATACATCAACATCAACATCAACATCACCTTTATCCCAAATCAGTTGGGATCGGCGGTCGATGAACCCAAAGCGGAAAGCTTAAAATATACTAAAATAAAAGTAAAAATATGGCTACCCAAAAATAAATAAATAAATAAATAAATAAATAGAAAGGACTAAACAGGGCACTTTGGAACACAGGAAATCCTCCCTTCTACAATGCGGATAGCTTTCCTCCACTCCGTCCTAAGGCAGACCATACGCCAATCTATTTCCCACTCTATTAAATCTTGTTTTACTACCTTCCCCAAGTAAGTTTCGGCCGACCTCGTCCTTTCTTCATATCGTTTTCTCGGTAACACACTTCTGTTCTTATCGGAACATCTAAGGGTCTACAAAAGATATGTCCAAACTATCTCAATCTATGTTCTCTCATCTTCTCTGCCACCGGTGCTATTCCAACTTTTCGTCGAATATCGTCATTTTTTATCTTATCCATCATTGTATGACCACACATCCACCTTAACATTCTCATTTCCGCTACTCCAATTTTATGCTTATGTTGCTTTTGTACCGGCCAACATTCAGCTCCGTATAGCATTGCAGGTCTTATTGTTGTTCTATAAAATTTTCCCTTTAACCTAAGAGGGATTTTGCGATCACACAAAAATCATGATGCACTGCGCCATTTCGTCCAACCTACTTTGATTCTATGGCTAACATTCTCGTCAATCTCTCCCATCTTTTGCAAAATTGATCCCAAATATTTGAAAGCATCTTTCTTAGGTACCTCCTGTCCAAGCATATCTACAGATTCTTGATCATCTCTTCTTGTCGTGGCGAACTCACACTTCATGTATTCCGTCTTACTCCGACTTAACGTAAATCCTTTGGACTCTAGCGTGTTTCTCCATAATTTTAATTTAGCACTGACCCCAGCCTTGGTCTCATCAATAAGTACAATATCATCTGCGAACAGCATACACCATGGCACCTCATCTTGAATATCTTTTGTTAGCTCATCCATAATTAGTGCAAAAGGATCTATACCTATTTATGTTGTCTCTCATCTTAATTTATACAATTGCTGTTGGGGCAAAGCTAAGCCCTTTTTTGGGAGGGATAGAGTAAGCCCTTTTAGTTAAATCCATTATAGAGGAAGTATGCAAGGATAAGAGGAACCAAGCAAGCACAAGGTTTGAGAGGGAAAATGAACAGACAACAGCTGGAAATCAGTTAAAGAATTGTCGTTAATCTTTCCTTCACTTTTGATTATACTGAGTCTCACTCTCTAACCTCTCCCAATGCTTTCTGTTATTCTCGGAAGTCAAAGCTGAGTGCCTACAAAGACCAAAGCTCCTCAATGGCATTCTGCATAGGTGTCTATGACTCGTAAAATATAATGCTGGATGAAAAGGATGATGCAAATCTAAAATTTACTATAAGATGATTATTGAAGATCATACATTTGGTACACTGAGTGAATGCTTGTTTGATTCACATTTTTTGAATGGGCAACCATAATGCATAACAGAAGATGATTACAATCTGACTGATGTGCGTGTCTACTTGAGAAGCTTGCACAAGTGCTGGACATTAGTCATATAAGTTGGGAGTAAAACAATGTTAGTATGTGATTTGTGCTTTACAATCTTTGGTGACCTTGAACTTGTTCAACTTACTGCTTTATACTTCCATGCCAAGCATGGGCGTCCTCTCCACCAATACTTATTATAAGTTGTTGAAATGCACAGGATCTGCAATCGGATTTAAGTTGGACAGTTTGTTAAAACTTACCGATACACGTGCTACTAATAACAAGATGACTCTCATGCATTTTCTCTGCAAGGTATGTTATTCTGATTCTTGTTTTAAGCTTCTTCTTTTTGATAGTTTATTTGCTTTTGTTTCCCCTTATCCAGGGGAAAACTCAAAATGTGGTTATTTAAGGGTTATTGGGTGACTGGAATCTCCTCTTGAAAATGACACACAAGCCTAAGTAGATCTAGGATATTAGCATTGATCATATTCTTTTGTATGGAAAGATTTCGTTATTTAGTTGTTCGTTCTGTATTAATAGTCATCATCCACTATGGTTAAGTGTTTGGATTGGAAACATTAAATTTTCACTGAGCTTTTTATGCCATCTCTCCATAGTGGATGATAATGTGCATTTTGTTTTCTCAGCTTCAGTAAATTATCTTAAAAGAGCTCTCATCTAAACCCTAGTGCTCCCTCCAGTAGGAAGGTGGAAATTGTGGCTATCAATTAAAAGCTCTATTACTCCCCCTCACGCATGAGCTTGGATTTAGTCTAAAACTTGAAACACTGAAAACTGATTGATATGAGGGAGATACATAAGGAAGTCGAGGAGGTTCGAACACATAATCTCTTGCTTTGATGCTTGTAAAAATTTGTTTAAGAACTTTGACTATAAGTCAAAGACACGGTGTACAAATTTAACGCTCTAATAAATTAAAACAGAAGCTTCCACTTTAATTGTCTAGTAGAAAGACAATGTCCCATGATCTTGCTTGCTTTCATTAAGGTAACTAGTATTGAATGTGCTCTACAGGGGGAGGGGGAGGGGCGGTGGTACTCTTGGAGTTGCTAATTTTGCAGCTTGTATTTCCCCTTTTAAATATTTACACAATTCAGAATTCCTCTCAAGTTTCTAAAGTACACCTGCACAACTGCATGGACACACATGGAAAGCACTTGAAACACCTGCACATATCAACATCAACATCAACATATCAACCTGCACATATGCATTAGTAAATTGAATAAAGTATTGTCATGATTGTTTAGTACTAAGGAGAAATATTTTGAAATGAAATTGCTCCATGTTTTGCATGATCAATTCAGCATTGAATTATGGGGAATATGGCTCGGCAGATGCCCTCAATTTGTCAGGCGTGTTTAAAATGCATCAACTCACCCAGCATAACTGTGAATTTGTCGGGAACTCAGCATGGACTAAGCCAATTAAAATATCTTTTCCTGTACGATAATGTTCTATGGTTCTTTCTAGAACTCATTATGATAGGTCTTTTTAGAGTCCCTTTGGCTATTTTCAATTTTTCGGCCCCTTTGCTAGTTTGTACATTCTAGATGCATATTTATACTTAGGCAGCAATTGTAATAGAATGAAAGACAAATTTAGCTAGCAAGTATGGGAAGTGCATGCATAGGGTATTCAGCTATCTACAAGTTGTGAGAATTTGTATCCTGGAGTTGTGCCAGTTTTATCATAACGTAGCCTTGTGAATTATAATTTTCTCCTGTTATGCATGTTAATTTGGAATAGTGTTTATGACTGTAAGCTTGTATCCAATATTTGATGTTGGTTTTCATGTGCTCAGAAACTTGCTGACCGCTCGCCAGAACTTCTTGATTTTCATCGGGATCTCGTTAGCTTGGAAGTTGCATCAAAGGTAATACTACTGTCTCATTGTTAGTTATATTGGTTCAGAAACATATGCCAAATTTGGTCTTCATTTGTTGCAGATACAACTGAAATCTTTAGCTGAAGAAATGCAAGCTATTATTAAAGGATTAGAGAAGGTAAAGCAGGAACTGACTGCTTCTGAAAATGATGGCCCTGTTTCGGAAATTTTTAGAAAGGTATCCTCCTTTCATGTAAACTATGATCAGGCACGCTTTACTTACAAGTTACAATCTTTACAAGTTTTACATCGATGCCAGCGTGTGTTGGTTTACTTTCCATTTTTGACCATCTATTTTGCTTTTGTCTACATGTTTCTTCTAAATTTGTTAGTTTCTTAGGGATGGTTAACTTTGGTTGCATGTAATAACCACATTCTGCTAAACTTTTTCTTCTTTTAAGCTTTGTCTAGACCTTGAAAGAATTTATTGGTGCGGCTGAGGCTGAAGTCACATCATTGACGAATTTATATTCAGTTGTGGTAATGTGCCAGTTACTTTTAGTTTGTTGGTTTATGAAATGACGGCATCTGATAATGTCTGGTAATGATACCCCTTACTGATGTGCAGGGAAGAAATGCAGATGCACTTGCATTGTACTTCAATGAAGATCCAGCTCGTTGCCCATTTGAGCAAGGTAAGCTAGTAATGCAATTTCTCGTGCATTTATTACTGCAAATTATATGTTATCACGGCTAATTACATCCCAGGATGGTGCTTGGCAAGTTGTCGGTTGTAGTGTCAGTATTTATTGGAACCTGGGAAATCCTCAGTGTCCTCTTATCTTAGTTCCTTTGTGAAGGTCATGGTTTCAGGCTGTTGGCTGAACAATGTTGATGCAGTTTTCTGGTTTTTGTTTTTGGGTTTGTTTTTTTGTTTTGTTTTGGGGGGAGGGGGGGAGAATTCATGAGGTGTTTTTGTTGTCAAGGCAGTCCGCATTATTATTGTTAAGACTGTGAATGACAAGGCCTTGCTTATGCCAATAAACAGAATGTTGAAAAATATGTCGATGATACTTCACCGTAAGATCATATAGTGGAACTTTGTTAAGAGTTGGTAGGTTATGTGAAAGGGGTGAGGATTATTACATTAATGGCAGGTTTCCTTTAGGTGTCTGCATCAGGTGCTCGATAATTTGCAGGAGGTAACAAAAATTAAAGTTTAGAAGACTCTTTGAAGAATTTATCTGGGCTTATTTGACATTTTGTAAAATCTGTTGCTTCATCTAGTTGCAGTGCAGAGAACAAGTCTGAAACGAAGATATGCCGCTTGCCTATTCGATTTACCTGATGAATTTCTTGGCCCTATTTTCCCAATGTAGCTTGATTTAATCCCTTACTTTGTTCTTTTCCAATTAATGCATATTTCTTATGGCTAATGAACAATGTCACTTGGATAATAATATGCGTTTCTGCTAAATAGCCAAGGAAACTGACCCATGAACAATGCCACTTGGATAAAAATACGCGTTTCTGCAAAATAACCAAGTTATCTTTTAAGCATATCACGTCACTTATAATCGTAGCAATTGTCAAGTAATAATCACTTTGAACTGATCCTAAATGGTTAATAACACAGATTGGCCAGATACCCCTATGAAACAGTTCATTTGACATCCAAGCTTTGCCCAAGGTGCATTACTACCAATTTTACCACCGACTGTCGATCACCACTTTTATTGATCATCCAACCACAACGGCCATGATTGTCAACTGGATGGCCACTGCTTAGCTATTAAGCGGCAGCTTTTGCTCTCATTAGCCATCGGACAATGTAGTTGAGTCAGTAAACAGAGCTGCAATGACCAGAAGTCCTTAGAAGAACTAACGATAAGGGGAACCCAACATCAGCACATGCTGCTTTATGTTTTTCCAGATAAACAATATTCACTGTAGTGCGGAGCCTAGATAGGAAACTTTTGTTTAATGACGGAGAACTCTTTTGCAGGAGTTAGTGTTTTCGTCAAGAAAGGAGAAAGTCTAACTAGTCTTTAGTCAGACATAACCAATTGGACTGCATAATTTTTTGTTGCAAGTTATTTTGTAGTTGTGTTTTAATTGAGTTTTTTGTTATTTCTGCCAATTAGAGATATTTGCTGCAATAGTTCAACTAACTGTTGAAAATGCTACATGACCAAACAGTTATAGCAACTCTCCTTAACTTTGTGAGAATGTTCCGGCGAGCACATGAAGAAAATTGTAAACAGGCTGAACTGGAGAAGAAAAAGGCTGAGAAGGAGGCTGAAATGGAAAAGGCAAAGGGAATTAGCCTTACAAAGAAGGGTGTAAATAGCTGATTGGTGACTGTTTCCCAATGTCTATACTGGAAATGGAGTTCCCTCAACGCAGCGGCCCAGATGACCATTCGGCACTCAATTGCACTAGCTGATGCTGCTCCTAATTGATTTGGAAGCAGATTGGTCTCATGTTGGAGCAAATGACGAGTTCATTTGACCCTTGCCAGCAAAGATGAGTTCCTGACGGGGTCAATCTCCTGTCAGATCAACAATGAGTTCCCTTGACACTTGCCAGGTCAAAGAGCATGCAGACTTAGCTTTTACTTGCCTGACATGGTGCTGTTGAGTCAGACGAGCAAGTGCTGCTGTGGGAGCTGGCAATTGGATATCTGTAAAACTGAGATGAGCTTACATGAACATCAGAAGATGGTTCAGATTGGCCAGAAGAGTCGTTCTCATGTGAATTTGCGGCTTAGATGGTGGAACTTCAGTCTTTTTGGGAACGAACACTGGAAAGATAAGTTGGAGCCGGGTTTCCATTGAAAGGCCCAGTTTGGCTTCTGCTTTGACATTGGCTGGGCATTGGTTTTTTGGCACCAAGGTGGATGCCTCCAGGATGGTAGAGCACGAAGTCTGTCTGTACCATGACACTGTACAAAGCTACTGACCTACTTGTATTAGGATACGATTCTTTCCTCGTGTAGCACAGCTAGTCCAGTATCTTTTTTCCCTTTGAGATTTTTATGTCGGATCCCCTCGATTTAGGTGTATAGCTTGTCAGGTTAAGTTAGAGAGAAGTAGAAGGCGGGATTCCCTCTGTAATTGTGAGATAACAGGGTAGGCATAGCGGTTAGCAATTGCTTTTGTCTGTCACTCAATTCATTCTATCGTTATTAATGAAATTCAAAAGCTTACATTCTTTTTCTTGGTCGTTTTATGGTGGACTCTTTGAAATATCAACTTGGCAGTTCTCTCTCTCTCTCTTGTGCGCGGGCGCTTATCTTTGTATTTTAGTGTCTTTGATGCAGCAAAAGATAAGCCTTGTTTGAACAGGCGTCTTTTTAAGCATGGGAAGTCCTTTCCGTTTCCAAATATGCTTTTGGAATTCAAAGTAAGTGCCTCTTTCGGTATGGCTTTAAGTTGAAGTATGGTCTTAGATTGCTCTTCTGGCCTGTCCATGGTTCTGGAATTCGTGGCATGGTGTGAATTAACCGAGAGAAAAGGAAAAACAAAAAAACAGCATATGCTGACTGAATCAAATTGTATAATTTCAGCAACCAAAGAAGAAAGTGGAGCAAAAGAGCAAAATGATTTTGCTGTTTCTTCGTTGTACAGACAATCTACAACAAATTCTCAAAACTTATCTCAGTAATTCCATTGACATGTGCAACTTTTCTTGGTAGAGATTTACAGAGAATGGTCGACATATCTCCGATCTTGTCACGACTCTGAATTCAGAAGTGGATCTGAACTCTTCAGGGAATTGTCAAATGGTCCATTGGCAGCATCCAAAATTTGGATCTGGCAATAGAATTTATCGTCGCAATTTATGAAGTCCACAACCTGACAGCTTCTAACGAATGTGCAGGTGACAATTGTGTCGAGAACAATGACGACCGAATACAAATAAGCAATGTAGCATCCCTCCAGCAAAATTCCTAAGCTGAAGTTTCCTGATGCATGATATGGCGCTATGACCCGGTAACGAAACAATGCTTCCGTTGCAGCCAGGGCGAAATTTCCAGTCACTGCAAATGATAGTGCAGTTGCTCTTCTTCCCCTCATCATTAAATAGGCCTTCATGATGGCGAGACTCCCTCCGTGTTTCTCAATCCCGGATAACACCAGTGCCAAGTTGCAGATTATGAAAGTGTGTGCGATGATCGTGGAGTAAACAATGGCTGCTACCACCGATGACAAAAGGGAATGCTCCAGGGTAGTCAGTTGAAATGCTTCGAGACAGTTGAAACTGAAAAACAGAAGGAAGAATGTGGTTGCGTTGGCGGAGAGAATGACCAAGAACCCACAGACATAGGTACAGAGGAGGGGCGTGTAGGCTGAAAAAGGATCAAGAGGGAGTGACCAAGGAAGCGTCGGGTTGGCTTTGACTTGGGCAAGGCGTCGAATCACAGTTGATTTGGCTATGAGGAGGAAGGTGGTGGTGAGAGGGAGTGCAAAGATGGAGGACGTGACTGTCTCCGAGAGCTTCAGGCTGAGAATGGTGAAGAATCCTGATGATGTCGGGAACCCAGCAGCTCTGAAGAGAGCTTGGAAGTGATTGCAGAGGATTTGCGGAAGACGAAGACTTGATGAGGAAGATGAAGGAATGAAAAAGGCTTGTGAAATGAGGAATAAGATGGAGAATGGCAAAGCTAGAGATGCAGAAATTGTGGTGAAGTATTGGTAGTTTTGGAGGAATGTGTGGACTGATCTTCTCAGGATCTTGCTTGTTCCTTCCATGATCCGATTCCTCAAAATCAAAGGAGTGATTAGCGAAAGATCAAGGGAGATGGGCATGAACTGGGTGATGTTTCTTTTGAATCTTTCTCCCTGTGGGGGTTGATAAAGAGGGAGAGTAAAAAGAGGGAGAGTAGGAGAGTTGGTGATCTTTGGTTTATTATATGGGCAAAGGACTGAGTAATACTAACTAACAACTACTGATGGAATTGGAGTAGTTTGAGCAATGTGTTTGAGCAATTTTGTGTGTTATTGTATTCTTGGACTCTTTAAGGTTGTTCCTCGTGGGGTCTGAGCAAATTGTCTCAGCTGTCTGAAAATATTAAACAAAAGGGCCTGAAAGAGCAGCAGCTTTTTCATTTGGTTGATGGAAAGTCATAGAGTTACTGAACCCATTTTTTTGGGGCATTGACTTTAATTACTTGCAGATCACAAGAGTGCTTAGTGATGATATTCCTTCAAACACACTCTTAACTATCACCAGGCCCCGGACAAGTAGAGCACAATTCATAGACAATGATTAAGGAGGAATAGATCAAATCCACAATTTGAAATTCAGTATATTGCAGAATGATGAAAAAGTTACTCAATTGTTTCATCTTATAAAAAAGACAAAACGTAATCAAGTGGTGGTGGTGATCATTGCAAGTTACATATCTAGTGCAACTGATTAGGAGTGATCGGTTTCCGATTTAGTGCTGTCCTACCTTGGAATCATAAAAAATCGGATCAAGATGACCGGTTCCCAGATTGAAGGATGAAAATCCGAACCGGATGGTCCTTAATTCGGTTCTCAGGTGGTCTAATCATTGCACCGGTCGCATTTGTTTTTTTTTGGTGATCGGTCGTTAACTTTCTCTTGTTAACGACATATTCACCGAACTACCTTTCATTAATTACATCAAATTGTTGCCAAATTAGAAAGTCATACTAAGCATTTTAGGTTTAGGTTTACATTATATATACCGATCATAAATCCGACCGGAACTTTCGGGCGGTTCCTGATTTGGTCGGCCCATAATCTCGGTCCTGGAACTGACGAGTGACTACTGTTTGGGTATCACTTGTGAGCAATGAGCATATCATTGAATCTTAGCTTTCAAGAATAAAGAACAGAAGTAGATGAAATAATTGCAACATGTGGGTTCCTCAACTATTTGACATACAGTGTTCGCATGGGACCAAACAGTTGATCTATGCAAAGCATCCTTCACTGGTTGGCTTACTTTTCATGACTGCACGAATGACTTCAGCTTTATCCTTCCTCTTGAATTTGGGCTTTACATAGGAAATGGAATGATTATGACCCACAAAAGGAAATGATGGGTGGGGCTGACCAAGCATTAGGCATAGATGGAAGAATGAAGATTACCAAAGTTGATGAAGTATTGTTTTCACCACCTGCTTTCTTGAGGACTTGAAATTTGACCCAAAGGATAGATTGATTTAGCAGGAATATAAAGAGAAAACCTCTTCTTTATTTTCTTGGTTTGGCTATGAGTAAAGTGGGTAAGTCCCACAAGTTTCTTAGGAACTCAGTCAACACATTTTGGCCATCTAAAACGGGAGGATTTGAGAGTTTAAATGGAAAAAGAAACGAAGTAAGCATGTGGGGATTAAACAAAGTGCGGCAAAAAATTAGATCGGTAAAATTAGAGTGAGGGTAGGTTAGATTAAGAACCTGAAGCATACGTCGTCAGAGCGAGTTCCCGGTCCTTAAAATCAGAGATCGAACTGTTTGATCTTGAAACCGGGCCGTGACCGAACCGATCGGATTCCCAATTTCTCCTTTAGATCGGTGTTGATACTGCCACGTCCATAGATGGAGTTCAAATAAAGTGGACAGCAAAAAAAAAAAATAAATAAATAAATAAATAAACAGAGAAACATTAGAGGACAAGATATGTCGTTACATACGTCGGGAAAATCCACCCGACCGTCGTTTCACAAACCAAGTGTCGTATGACAAGAGAAAAGCCCTTACTCGGGTCGTTTTGGGTGGGCTATCAACTCACAAATTGGAAGCTTTCAAAGATGATGAAATGCCCCCCCTTTGACCAAAGCTGGTTTGGTGGAGCACGAGAACTCTCCTATGAGATTAATTCCTTATTATATGGTGGTTTGGGATAATAAGGAATTTATGAGGAAAATCTATTTTATTTGCTTAGGTAACGGGTCAACATTGTTGACCTTCTAGTTCAAGAGGATTTGTTGGGAATCCAATATAGAAGAAGGAAATTAATCAAGCGAGAAATGACTAAGCCACTCCTCAAATAGTATGGTTTTGCACTTGCGTACATATTTGCTCGGCTCTTTTCGGGTCGACTTCTCGAAAAATTGTCGCTGCCGGATTTTTAACGACGGATGCTAACAAATGGCAGACTAGGGTTGTTTGGAATTTCTCGTGGGATGAAAATGAATTATTAGATGTTTTTTTTTTCGAGTCGGAAATTAGTTTGTGATAAATGCGTCATGGGTTATCCGTTTGAGAATCCCAATGATATTAAACCTTATTTAGGAAAGGTCAATTTTCTTATGACATTCTGGTCCTTTTTTTTTTTTAATCTCTTGACATGTAATGAAATTGGTAGGGTTGCTGCTTGTTACGACGGGAGAGAATTGTCCAAAAAGCCGTAAACCTTTTTGTAAAATGGCTAATTTAGTCCAAAACTTTTTTAAAATCTACCAATTCCTTCCTAAATCTTTTAATTGTACTAACTCTAAACCTTTCGAAGTTTTGTCAAGTTAGTCTTGAAGCTTTTGTTGAATTGTTAATGTAGTCATTTCTATTAATTTTAGTAAAAAATTATTGACATGATAGTCTAGCCAGCGCAAGCTATAGCGATTGGTGCTGAAGCGAAGAATTTTTATTTTTTATTCTATTATTATTTTTTTAATGTGTCGACAAGGCTACTGGCTACAGTAAGGGCTTGCGAGTCCTTGTCAGATTGGACGTCATGGCCCTCAGGCCCCTCACACATGCCCTCACTGTGGCTCTTGAGGGCTTTACGAAGGCTTCCTCACCTAGGGGTCGATAGAGGTTGCCAACCCTGCCGACATAATGAAGAAGAAAATAAAAATAAAGAACAAAATAAAATAAAATAATAAAAAATTATCCAGTTAGTGATGCCCAGATAAAATTAGCAAGACACACTATATTGAGAATTTGTTAAAATGCTTAGGACTAAACTAACAAATCGTCAAAAGATTTATGACTAAATTGACATAATTGAAAGTTTTAGGATTAATAGCCATACAATAGATTTAAGATTAAATTGTAAAAATTAAAAGATTTAGGATTGGATTGATTATTGTATAATATATTTAGGGGTGAGTAAATTAGACCGGACCAGTTGAGGGGCCGTCTAGTCCTCGATTCCATGATGGATGGGATTGAATCGAACTGCCCAGAATATATATAGAAAAAATTTTAAAAAAAATAGAAGAACTAGTTACTCTAATTTTCCCTTCGTTTGGTCAACATACACTCTTCTCTTTTCACTCGATGCTCGCGTCTTAGTTTCACAGCGCAACCTCTGATCATGTTTGTCGATATGTAGTCTTTGATTATGCTTTGTCTTGATTCAATTTGTATTTTATTTTAAATATATTATGCAAACTAATTATTTTGTTCGTACTTAGATTTAGTGAAGTACAAGTGTAATCCTACCTTAAGCTTGATTTTTTCCAATTTAAGGAGAATGATGTAGGAACATAATCATGTTTTTTCTCATCATTTTAGATTTACAAGTACTCATGTGGTAGTTGTACGATGGTCATATGTATATTTTATTAGGTTGAATAGTTGAGATTGAGAGTTGTTAATTTAAATCTAAGGGCTAAAGTTTTATAAGCATCCGATGTTAATAGTTCCATTGAGACCGGACTGCCGATCTCAAGTTGATTCGATCCTGGTCCAGTCCTCAATCTTGAAAGGTGGGACCGAGACTATCGGTCTAATCCCTAGTTCCATATCGGGACTGAATCGGTCCGGACCATGCACACCCCTAAATACATTTAGTACTTTTTACACAAATTTCCCTGCCACAATTGCACCTTGGTAAATCAACGAATCTATGATTGGGCCATAATAAATTATCAAAAAATTAAAAGAAAAAACATACATGGGCTCAATTGCCTGAGCCCAAAACGATCGCCCAAACTTTTGTTCGGATGGTCCGACCCGATTTTCATGGACTAAAAAGACATGTCGTTCCCGCCAGAAGGAAGCGGTTCGAAGCAGACAAAGATTACGGCCAATTACAATCATTGCTGCGTCAGACATAAGCCGGCCACTGTGATACGATGTGGAAACAAAATATTATTATAGGCCAGAAACCTTGTCTTGATTGCTCTATTGGCGGAGTTCCTCGTTCTTCTCCATCCCGTGCGTTGAAGTTAATCGGCACCTTCGATCGGATTCTCGAGCTGGTTCGAGGTGTTGGCAAGTATCGTCTGCTCCACTGCACTCTCGCTGTGTGGCGGAGGCTCTTCGCTCGCGGTGGATTCTCGTCTCTGTTCCGGTGCGTGTGTTTTGTGCCCCGTGTCAGACTTCTAAGGGTGTTGTTGTTCATCGATGCATGATTGTTTCTTCTTCTTTTCTGTAATTGTTATTGCTGTGCCTGGTTTTCCCTGGTTTGTGCGTACTGTCACTGTGGGTTCGCGATTAACTCGTTGAAAGCTTCGGTCTCGTTGTATGACCGGTCTTTTTGATAATCGCTTGATTAGTGTTTTTCCTTTTTTTTTTCTTTTTTTTTTGGGAATTCTACTGGGAAGAGAAGTGATTAGTGTGGGAAGTGAGAAACATTGGATACGTCTTCTTGTCAGTTCTCCTCTAGAGTCAGCGTGTGTATGATGTCCAGAATTGCCCCCTTGCATGCCTCCCTGCGTGGGTATGTGCATGATACGTCAAAACTTACTTTTTGCATGTTGGCATTCGGTCGTGATTCATGATGTGGTCTTAAAATCTCTTTCTTGCTTAATGGTTTGGGGTTTGCAGTTTGTTTGTTGGTTCAGGTTTTAGGGTGATGTTATTTTTTCCCCCAGATTACCATTTTTTTTCCCTGTGTCACTGGGTAAGTGGTTGATGGGCGTCTCTGGAATTCTTTTATGGAGACCAGTAAGCTTGAGAAATGGACATTTTGATGCTAATTGTCTTTAGAAGAAAGAACTCGGAATCCTGCTTAGTTAGGGATACGTAATAACTTGTCAGCTTTAAAAGCAGATGATGTCCAGATTTTAAAAATAAGGTAGTCCAATCAATGCCTCGCAAATCAAGAATTTGCTTCTGCTTGGACGGATACAGTCTATTCAAAATGGCTTGAGAAGTAGGTGGAAGAAGCAGCGATTTATATGTTAAGACATCTGGGGATTTATTTGATGTATACTGATTGAGGAGTTGAAGATATAAGAGAAATGTACTGTTCTATTTTGATTGTCATACTGTTAGCTTTCTTATGGCTTCTTCAAACAGTAAGCCAGGTTCGGTTGTTTGGTCGAATTGCTTGCATCATATTTTCCATAAAGACATGAAATCTTTACTCTCAGAAAGCAACAGAATCCATGCTTCTTTATTGGTGGTGACTTGTGAATTCATATTTTGGTATAAAGTATGTTATTCTTCTTATTGCCTGCAGGCCATGTTGTTCTAATTGATTTATGTCAAGTTGTTGGCTCAATGATATCTCGTGCCCAGTGTATCTTCTGTTTGGCCATGATCTTTAGGCTAAAATGTTCTTTGATACGGTCGCAAAATCAAATAATGGCCAAAGACTTTCATACGAATATTCCAGGGAAGATGTTCGATTATATTTTGCTTCATTGAAGAATAATGCAGCTGGAAGGGTAATGTAAAGTAAGGAAGGATTTCTGTATCATTAGAAGGTCAATATTCCATTGTGCCTGGAAGAGTTTCAGTTTCACGTCAGCTTTCATTTCTTAAAATACCAACTCCCTTGTTTTTGTGTATGCATGTGCTATTTCGTAGGTACCACTCGTACTACCCCTTTATATTGATGCTCTTGAAGTTTCACTTGATCCTTTTTTTTTTTTTAGGGGGCGTGGTTTGGATTGGAAGGAGGATAATTTTTTCGTAAAATCTCCACTTGACTTGAAAACAAATTAAACAGGAAAAGTTTTTGCATCCAAACTCCCTTTGGTGGAAGAGTTGTTGATTGATCTCCAAATATGTTGGAATTGCATGTAGGCATCCAGTCCTGCTATTCTTTTGATTGTCTATATCTTTATTTTTTTCCTTTTAGGCACTCAAATGAAGTGGAAGAAGATGATCTTGCAACTACTTAGTTACAGCTGAATGATTCCATTTACGTTGAGTATCTTGTCTCGTGCCTTAAGAAATATTATTAACTAATGTGTAGTTTTGCCGATATTTTCTATAAAGAATTATCTCTCTTTCCCCACTTCTCAGGAAAAGACAATGGAAGGACCCTTTCGGCTAAAAGGGTCTAGTGAGGACCCATTGCAGAAGAATTATGAGCAAATAAGAAATATTGGCCACGGTTCATTTGGCAAAGTGAAAGCTGCAAAGCATAGACTAACTGGTATCAGAGTGGCCATTAAGATTCTCAACCGTAAAAAAATGAGGGAAGAACGCATGGAGGAAAAAGGTATGTCTCTATCTGCAGCCATGCTCTCTTCTTTCTTTTGCTGAGATGCTTAATTGTTTTCGAGGGTTGAATCGATACTAATGTAAAGGGAGTTATTACAGTGAGTCGGGAGATTAAGATAGGCAAACTACTGGAGCATCCTCACATCATCAGGCTATATGAGATCATAGAGACCTTGACTGATGTATATGTCGTCATGGAGTACGCAGAACGTGGGGAGTTGTATGATTATATTGTCGAGAATATAAGAATCAGAGAGGATGAAGCACGGAAATTTTTTCAGCAGGTAGCAATACCAGTCAGTTGTTGCATCTATCTACACATGCGTCAGCCTTTCAATCTTTTTATTGCCAATAGGTCGTTAATATATCTGTTTGGTTCGTTATGGAAACAGATCATTTCGGGTTTGGAGTACTGCCACAAATATAGGGTGGTTCATCGAGACCTTAAGCCCGAGAATCTGCTATTGGATTGTAATGGCAATGTGAAAATTGCTGATTTTGGCTTGAGTAATATTATGCGTGATGGTTATTTCCTAAAAACAAGTTGTGGTAGTCCAAATTATGCTGCTCCGGAGGTGCGTTCAAATTCTTTTGAGTGGATTCTGTTATTATTCAAGAGTTTTAGCTTGCTAAAAGGCCCATGATTTAGCTGAACGGATTCTCATGTGCAGGTTATCTCCGGTAAACTTTATGTAGGGCCAGAGGTTGATGTCTGGAGTTGTGGTATCACCTTATATGTACTTCTTTGTGGAGCTCTTCCTTTCGAAGATGAAAGCATATCTCATCTCTTAAATAAAGTAAAGGTGACTATATTTTAATCTGCACATGCACTGGGACAGTACGTTATTTAATTTGATTTCACGTAAGGGGGCTGGTTGTGGTTTCATGTTCACCAGGTTACGTAGTGCTTTAGTTCATTAAGTTGACATGATCTTTTACTGAAGTTGTCACACACAATATTTTAGCTGACGGGAATTCTTTCAGAGTGGAGTCTATACTCTTCCCAGTCATTTAACAACTGGAGCAAGGGATTTGATTGAGAGGATGATTGTTGTTGACCCTTTAAAGCGGATAACTATTCCTGAAATTGGTCAACATCCTTGGTTCTTAGCAAATCTTCCTTATTATCTGGCTACTGCTTTGCCAGATATAACACACCACATGAAGAAGGTTTGTCTTTTCGATTATATGGTGGCATTCCAAAGTGGTCTTTCCTCCATTTTGGATCTTTAACTTGATACACATGCTATATTTCGTTGCTAAATATTGTGATGAAACAGTTGTGCCCTTGTTCTTGCGCTCGAAATTTATTAAAACGTTAAATCCTTGAGTTTTATGAGAAGGGTCCAATTGGTAATATTTTGATTTTTGTTTTTCTTGTCATGTCATTTATCAGATCAAAATAGTTTATACCTTATAAGTTCCATTCATGGCATGGTTGTTTGGTGGTAATTAGCCTCCTGAGAATTAATATTTATATCACTTTCATCTGTAATCCTCTGGTCGCGGCTTTTGGATCATTCCCAGAAGGTGTTTTCAAATTCGATCAGAGACTTTGGCAAGCTTTAAAATTTCCGAAGCTGAGATATGCAGATAAAAATGGAAAAAATATTGGCGAAACCGATAGATGATGGCACGAAAAAAAAAAAATCCCCTGTAGGGAACTTAGATGAATGATGATGGGTGTAAGGTTATGTCGAGTAGTGGAAAAGGAAGAATTGGGTTGTATATAGTTATTGTCTCCTGCTGATAACAGAAGGAGCATGCTCCTTTTCGATGTGCTTCTAGTGGGGATGGGGCACCTACCAGTAATCAAGAGATAGCCAGATAAGAACAATGCATTCCTCAGAGATTACTAGAGAGGAGCTGTCACACTTGGCATCTTGGACCCCTGTTTGTACCTCTGGGGTAATGGCCCTTCAAAAAAGTTAGATATCTCTCACTATATATGATCAATGTTAAATGAATCACGCATTACTAATATGTGGGATTTCAATAGCCCTTATATACAGTTATATTTTCCACCTAATAGCTTAGACTTTTTTATTGGACTTTCCAACATCTCTCTTCATTTAATAGTTTAAGCTTTTGGAGTGAGCTTTCTAATAATTCTCTCACAAAAACTTTTGAAGTACGTGGCTACAGCCTAAAGGATCTGGACTTCTACGTAACTTGGAAAGAGGAGGGAGGAGAAGAGAGCGGGGATTGGGGGTTGAGGGGAAAAAAGTACTTATTTCTTCTGGTTATCACCAAATGCTAGTAATTGTTAATGACGTTGTTAACAGATGGCTTAGTCTTTATTTGATGAAAAGAAACGATATATATACAACTCATAGACCCACAAAGACTAATTTACCTTCTACCCTTTAACACATAGACCCTTGACAGACGTATATTGATCTTCCAGGTGTAGTGTAATTGCCAATCTCAATAGTGATAGTCTCAATCATTGTCTCCAAAGAGGCTTATAAATACAATAGATTCAGACTTAATTATAAAAATTCTTGAATGCAATTTATTGGGTGATAGCAGGAACTTAGCTGATACAAAGATGACTTGTGTTACAAGTGCTTTAAGCATACTTAATGAGGAGATTTTAAGTTTCGAAGCACTGATTACATGCATCGCTAGAGAATTAAATATCTTGCTACAACATTTTTCTCATTTGGCTACTCAACAGTTACCTAAGAGCGCTCGCCAGCAAAACCTCTTTTCATAAAGGTAAAATGTTTAGGCATTAGGATCAGGGATATATCAAGTCTTGAAAACGTTTCAGTTTCTTCAAGGATTATGAGTTCAAAAATGAGTATGCATTTCAGTTTATCGAGTCTTGAAATCATTTGTAATTATCCCAATGATGTTGGGGTGGCTTTCACCTTGAATTTGCTCTGCTATTTTCCAGGGACTTATTTCATCTGCTCTTCACGGTGGTGAGTTTTCAGTATCTGTTGCTCAGCAGCTTATAGAACATCAGGCTACTCAGTCACCAAGTGTGGGAAGATGGGGTCTTGGATTTCAGGTTTATATGATTGCCTTGTGTGAATTGTTGGACAGTATATTTATTCTGCAAGTAAAACAACGTACTGAACTTGTGATGTCTGACTCGTCTGTGCACTTTCTTGTCTCCTCCACATGCAACGCAAAAGCTAATGCAAGCAGCTAAATAGCATTCCACTTATCTAATGGATAGATAGACAATAAGGAATCTGATTATTTGCTAATGTGAAAGTAGATTGAGACCTTCGTAGAGTAAATTGAGTTGTTTAATCATGAAATCTTTTGGATGTTTGAGCCTCAGCATTGTCTTTGCCTGGAATTTTGCTTAATCACTTTGCAATGTTTGCGATATATTCAAGATATACTGCGAACGAGTGGCAACAAACTCATTCTTTTTACTGAGCCTAACCCTTTGAATTGCAACATTAAGTTTTATCTGGTGAGAAGTAGAAGGAAATACCGGTCACAAGTTTTAGACCAATGCATTGAGCCAGGTGTTTCACAGAGCCCCATAGTTGAACCCAGATAACCCCGGCCTTACGTTTAATTTTATGATTTACAGAAATATATTAAACTAGGTAACCACAGTTATCAGGTTGAAATTTGTACAATGCATTGCGCAAGGTGTGATGTCAACTGGAGTACTCATATGCAATTAACATAATGGCTATACTCATGAAATGGATCCGTATAATATTGACAGGAGTCTTTTCAACCTTATGGTTTTTATTTTTATGCAGTTATTTCTCAGTCTAACCATGGTTAATTGGTCTGATTTTTCAGTTTGGACTGCAGCCTCATCATATCATGGTAGAAGTTCTGAATGCACTACGTCAGCTAAATGTCTGCTGGAAAAAAATTGGACATTACAACATCAAGTGCATGTGGTCTCGAGGTGGTCAAGTTCAAGGCGCTACTAAAAATTGTCAGCATGACGGCCTCCATTTAGGCAATGAATCTGCAACCATCCAGACCAATCAAATTTCTAAGAACACTGTCAAGTTTGAATTGCAGGTACTTCAACTCTCCCAATGGTTTCTCTATTTCTTCTCATTTTCCTTCTTATCTTTCCACATGGATTGCCATTCTAAAGCCATCGTAGTCTTGTCCAAAGTTGATGAAGTAGACTTCTAAATTGCAGTAACATTTCTAAAAGTTCAAGATAGTAGATAATAACCTGGTGTCATATCTAGGCACACTTAACTCTTCGACTTGCCTTTGGACTGGCAGTTTTCTCTAGGCCCAAACTGTGAATATAGATCTTAAGTAGGAAGGAAAATCATTTCCCATAGCTCATTAAATTCTGAAAGTGCCACCTTCTCATCTAAACGTTTGTTAGTTGATGGATTACTGGATAGCAAGCATCATTTTCAGTTGCAGTGTGCTGGATGTTGCTGTTGATCACATGTGGTCATTGCTTACCTTAATTGCAACGTAATTTTGTTAAGGGTATAAATCAAACAGGATTTTAGAGAACTGCGTATTATCCATCAAAATACTTCTATCTTTGGACAATGAATTGGCTCTCTGTGTTGACTCTGTTATCTGGTTGACATTACTAATATATACTTGCTCGTCATCACGCAGCTGTATAAAACTTGTGAAGAGAATTACCTACTGGACCTCCAGAGACTTACAGGTCCCCAAGTACTCTTTATTGATCTTTGTGCCAGTTTCCTTGCCCGGCTGCACTTATTCTAGAGTGGAAATAATTACCAGATGAGAGGTAATCTAAACACAGTAAAACTATCAACTAGAACCCTTGCTATCATCATTACATCATTCTCCTTTTAGTAATTGAGGACTCCAATGTGACTTTCCTTCCTAATTAATTTATCTGCTTGTTTTTGTTCTCTTTTTTCCTCTTCTGCGAAAGATCAATCAGCTTGTTAGGGAGGAAAGTCACATTGATAATTTTATTGATTGACGGGGAAAGGAATTATGAGGAATTATCACTTTCATTTTACATTTCCTGCGAACCCCAGTTGCCGTTAATGGCCCAAAACTCCTTCTTCCATTTATAATTTCTTTTGTAACAGAATCTTGTCTACTCATAATGACAGAGTTGTGCCAGAAATCAAGAGATATGCTGGAAAGTGGAAGTACCAGTCAGGAGACAGACCACGCCAAACTTTAAGATTCTGCCTTTTCTGCTTTTATGTACCGTGTAAAATGTTCTGACACTTTGACTACTGCAAGATGATCTTATTGCTGATGAAAAGGAGAATACTAGACATAAATCAATTGCTTTAGAACTATCCAAAAATTCCAACAAACAGAAACAGGTTGAGCTTGCTCAAACAATCTCTGAAAAACACACACGGTAAGGACAAGGTCATGGAAACTCTAACCCTTCACTGAAGAATGAGTCAGTGGTAAAAACACATTGAAGCAATGATCATAGAGAGCGTTATCTCAATTAAAGTTTCTGGCTATTCCCTCGAAGGAATACGAGGAGAATGAAGGGCTATAGCATCTATGAATTTTAGAATCATGGAAAGTGGGATGCGACAATCAGATTAGTAAGAAAGTGTTTGAGTGGATCAACTTCTCCATGGCAAAACATACAGATAGAATGAACTTAAAAACTATTCAAAGCCGGTGAATAGAAGCAGCCTCTCTTGTATTCTAGGCTTCTCAGACTAGCAATCCTCCCTCTTGGGGATCACAACCAGAGGAGGCGGAGGCCTCTTCGAGCAGCAATGCTGACTCGAGGTTCCACAAAACATCACTCATTGCAGGCCTATCAACACCATATTCTGCGAGACATTTCTCTGCGGCTTCTGCATATTTCTTAAGTGCTTGGGCGCATATTTTTCCTGCGATGTGGGGATCCATTATCTTCTCAAGCATCCCCTTCCTGTGCCACTGCATTGCCCACTCAGCCAAGCTGACCTGCTCTCTTGGTAATGCAGGATTTATGGCTGGCCTTGCACATAGTACCTCAAAAAGCACTACTCCAAAAGAGTAGACATCAGATTTGTCAGAGAGTTGCTGTCGCCTAAAGTACTCGGGATCAAGGTAACCAAAACTACCCTTCACAGCCGTGCTCACATGGGTCTGATCCAGATTAGGTGCTGCTTTAGACAACCCAAAATCTGAAACTTTGGCTACAAAATTCTCATCCAGGAGAATATTTGTTGTCTTCACATCGCGGTGTATGATGCCTTGGGCTGCACCGGTGTGAAGATAGTGCAAACCCCGGGCTGCACCAATGCAGATCTCGAGCCTCTGTTTCCATGAAAGTGGGGGAAGGCTCGAACCATAAAGGTGGTCGCGGAGTGGTCCGTTTGCCATGTATTCATACACAAGAATCATTTCTGTGTTCTCATCACAATATCCAATAAGTGAAACAAGGTGACGGTGCCGGACCCTGGAAAGCATCTGTATCTCGGTTTGGAACTCGTTGATGCCTTGCTGTGATGAAGGGTTTCCACGCTTGATTGCAACTTTTTTTCCATCTTCCAAAGCTCCAAGGTAGACTTTGCCAAACCCGCCGACTCCAATAATTGCCTTCTCATCGAAATTTTGCGTTGCTTCCTGTAATTCTTTGAAGGTGAATGATCGGTCAAAACCGCCACTTGCAAAAAAGCTCGAGAAACCGCTTTTGCTCTTGCTCTTGCTGGAGCTGAAGAGGCTTGATCTGTAGCTGGTTCTACTGGACAAGAGACGAGCCTTGCTATCATTGAGAGGGGAGAGCCATGATGAGAAGCTCTTCCCGTGGTTCCAAGTTTGATGCTTCTTCTTCTTCCCTAGAAAACTCTTGGCGAGCAAGAACATGGC
This sequence comes from Psidium guajava, assembly GCA_016432845.1. Lineage (NCBI taxonomy): Eukaryota > Viridiplantae > Streptophyta > Magnoliopsida > Myrtales > Myrtaceae > Psidium > Psidium guajava. The sequence goes on from CM028228.1 coordinate 40,922,977, forward strand.
TGTTATTCCAGTTGCAAGGGCAATGGCTGCGAAAATCTTCATCTTGTTTGTTCGCGGTCCTGGTCCCTTGGAGGAACCAGCTGCCAGATCACTATCCAGGCTTCTGGCAGAGTTGCTTATCTTAAGGATTTCAATCCCATTAAGGATTGCATTTGATGGGCTTGGGTCAACTGTTGCTGCTGGACCGAGTTGAATCGTGATGGAGCCATTTCTTATTGCTGAGGCATCAAGCACGAAGTCTTTATAGTAAGGTACTGCTAGGCCTCCTGTGAGGGATGACAGGTCAAGACCGGATGCACCCATCAGCCCATTGATGTACACGTCGAAGTACAGTTGATTGAGGCTTTTACTCGCTATATCACAGAAATGCATCCTTATCATGTACGAGAAACTCGGATCAACACACATCTTCCATGTTAGATTGAAGTTCTGCTGATCTACCCCAGAATTTGCCATTTGGTCTGCTGTAGCATAGACATAGTGAGGAGCAATGTATGCTGTGGCTCCTGGGTTTGGATATTTGATTACACCAAAAGGTACAGAGACGTTTTGAGCTCCTTCCGCAAAAGTCATATATGTGTTGTCTTGCTGCCATGTCCTAAATAGTGTGTCGTTAGAAGGACTTACAGTGGGCCCTCCAACATTCAGACGGTACGTTACTTCATAATCGTAGGTAGTTAAACCAGTGAACTCACCAAGTGGAAGAACTGCAGTCGCAGTATCAGAAATAAGCGACTCTGGTGCCGACACAAACTCAATGGCATTGACAAAGGAAAATGACTTTTTGGATGCAAATTTGAGGAGCACTGTATCTGATGAAGTAACACTGATGAGGTACTCTTTCAACACCAATTTAGAAGTATCTGTCACACTGAAGTTATGCAACAGAACTAGTTCATTGGCTGTGACAGTGAAAACAGCGTCCACAAGGTTATAAGTTGGACAAGGAATCGGATGGAAGTAGAGACGGACCCAATGGAGACCTGGATGAGAAACCTTGAATGTGTAAATGGCATCATCGGGAAATATCCTCGCTGTGCGGCACAACGGAAGCGAAGAAGCAGGATAACTGGAAGAGTCACTGGTGGATAAGGAATCGACCAGAGCTAGCACGTCTTGCTTGGTTCTTAAGAGAGGGGATGCATCACGTTCGGATTGGAAGATTCTTCCATCGTCAAGCTGGGTCTGTTGAGGAGAACCGCAATCTATGAGATAGATGTCGGGGGGTACATAAGGCCTTATGGGAGAAGAAGATGATGGAAAGTCGCTGCCTTGGGAAGAAACAAAATACACAAAGCGGAGTAGCCAGAGGAAGAAAAGGGTAGTCATGGAAAGTGGAAAGAAATGTGGAGTCTTCATTGTTGCTTTCTGTTCATTCGATGCAACAGTGGCTGATGCTCACAGAGTAGCTGAAATAAACCCGAAGGAAGATGGTTTTTGACCGTGTTTCTCCGGACATAAGGATTAAGGAGACAGAATTCATTGTGTAGTGGGCTGCTGATTAGTTCATGGTCATATGATTGACTTTGTGAGGGGGGAGAGAGAGAGAGAGAGAGAGGTTTTTGTTCTGTTTTCTGGGGCTAGGATAGTTGTGGGCATGATGTAAGAGGAGGACGTGCAGAGATGTAACGTGGGCGACGTTTTTTTATGGAGACAAGTAGTTGTTCATGGAGTGTTTAAACTTTTAGTGACGGCTGGCTCGTGTGTGTGTGTGAGAGAGTTCCATAGAACTCAGGAAATGTTCTTTCCTGGTTACTCTTGTGACTACCAACTGCCATTAGAGAGAGAGAGAGAGAGAGAGTTGGCATGGGAAAGTTCCTCTTTTGGACCAGCTCATACAAAAATGCTGGTGCGGATGATGATAAGGTTACAATATTTAGAATTGGCATATGGCATTGTTCGCCACCAACCAAGAAGCAAAAGATTCGAGAGTCCAGGCTAAAAATATATGCCATAGATAGTGGTCTAATGACAAGGGCCGGCAGTGGAAGCTCGGAATGGAGCTGTATGATGCGGAAGTCTCACATAGGAATGTAATTACTGAGAAAAAAGAAAAAACCAATGAAAAAGAATAAGGCATTTATGGGCCTCAAGGCAATAAAAAGGACAACAGGCCTCTCTTTTATAAAATTCCCGCAGGTCTAATGGGCTGGATTATGTAGGCCTACAGTCGTGGCCGGCCCAATCTCAGGCCAGGCCAGCCCAGTTTCCCAGACTAGCCCGACTCTATATACATGGGCAAAACAAAGGCCCACATTGTGGGCCCATTTTAGTGACACAGGGGCCTACATTAGGCAAAGCAATAGCCTCATAGTGCGAATTAAGGCCCGTTTGGCGCCCAATGGGATTGTGACCCATTTTAGGGCCGATGGGCGTAATGAGACCCATTTTCGGTCCGGTGGTCATTGTGGGGTCCAATGGAATGAAGTCAGGCCTAAAAGGGCCCATTTTCATGCAAATGGGCCAAAATTAGGGCCCATCTTATGATTAGACCGAAATTAGGCCAGACTAGGCCGATTTCATGGCCCAATGGACATCCATTGCGAAGCCCATGGGCCGATCCTAGGCCCATTTTAGGGCCCAAACTGCATAATATTTTGTTTGCACCCGGGGGGGGGGGGGGGGGGGTTGGGGGGGCGAATCGGCCCTAAAATGGGACACGAATAGTCAAATCCAATGGGCTTCTCATTTTTCTTAGGTGACAAGTTGTCGGGGGTAAAAAGTACCGTCACAAGCCCAACAGTGCGGGCTTATCTTAAATGATAGTTTTCTTGTTAAAGCCCAACTACGTCCCTTCGAGTTCTATTTATTATCTAAACAGTGACAAACAACACATTGACAGATCAAAATAGGATGAATATCCAACAGCAAAATCAGGAAACATGCTTACCTTTCTTCTTCTTCACAGGGAACATAGAACCCTTTCATAATATAACTTCCAATGAACTATAAGGTTGAGAAGAATCATATCGGATTTCAAAGTTGCAAAGGACCTGCAGCTTGGGACCATAAATTCGTACCCAGAGTTACCCATGGATCGACCATGTTGGCGTAATTGTTCTATTCCATCAGCTCTCTCGGACCAAAATTATACTTTCATGAATGGCTGTTACAGCATTCATTTTACAAGAAATCAATAGGGATCCGCATATTTCACTATGCGGATTGAAAGAATATGGATATGCTTTTTGAAAGGGAAATATATATATATATATTTGTGGAAAACTTGGGGGGCACAAACCCCTAAAGTAATATATGCTATTACTGCAACCGGCAACCCTGTTCTTCGGTTCTTAGATAGGTCAACCCTCGGCTGATTCTCTGTGAAACAATTTAGAGAAGGGCAAGTTAATGACACCACCAAGAGAGGAGAATTTCCAAAATCATGCTAGCTACACATCCTACACAATCAAATCGAATCACTGACTCTCTCTTTCCCCCCTCAATTAGATCAGCCTGGCTCATAGCACTGTTCATGGCAATAACATAACTGCTATAACGAAATAGCACGACGAAATCACATGGCAGGCCAGAGAAATAGCACAACAAAATCATCACATGTAGGCCATGCGTTCAAATGATTCCAATAACACTATTCACTGTCCAGCAGGTTTAATACAGCGGCGACAGAGGCCATCCACCTCGAACACCACAAAGGTTCCAAAATCCGAAGGGAAAAAAGAAAAAAAAAACTATGGCCTTGGAGTAGAGATCAACCGCGAGGGGTGACATTTAAAATAGGCCAACAGAAAAAAGAAAAAGATTACCTTTCCCGGGGAGTGCTATGCCTATTACACATTCAATGTCATCAGGTTATCAGGTTTTCAGCAATTTAGCATTTGGATAGCCTTAATCAACATAAAGAGCGCAGAACACCATATGCAATAAAAAAAATATCAACACAGACATAATGGTGGTAACTTATCCTAGTACAAACAAACGTATGATCTTTAATTCAATTTCTCCGAGCTGAATACTGCCTCAGATGATCTTAGATTATTGCCAATGGCACCTGCTCTCTGGCACAGAATATTAAGAGCTGGTTTAAACTCAGAAAAATACGAACGAGCTACTGATGTATTACACTTCAAAAGGAGATGTTCCACTTAACAATATGATTAATTTACTAGACTAGCAAAAGTGCAAATACAGACGTTTCAATTGGATTCAACAATATGATTTATTCAATGTACGAGCAAAACAATGCACCAGATGATAAATACTAGGAGATGCATCACTACATGCCAATGACTCGTTACATACCTCTCTAGTATCTCTTATTCGCAAGAGATCCAACTTTTCCTGAGGTCTCCGATTTGTTAGAGTAGCAAGCTGAACCAAAAATCTAGATTAGTCATATAATGCAGGGGATATACTGCACTTCTCATTAATTTGATAAACAAAGGTACCCAGAAACTGAAGCACTCGGGATCTTGTGGTGAGGGCATCATGCGCTCCAGGCTTAGTAGTTTTTCATACTTGGATCTATCTGCAAATAAAATGAAGTATCAGCAGCATGAACAATCCCTGATGGACAAAAGCACTTTTAACTTCACCAGATGGAAAATCACAACTATAAATGAAGGTAACTGCCCCACAATTCTAACCACCTTGCCATGTTTGTGCATTGCTACATGTTGGAGGATGAGAAAACAACTGTAGCCACAATTATCCTGACTCATATAGACAAGCTGATCCACATGCGCAGAGAACTCAAGGACTGAGGTTTCGATGTTTTAGCTTAAGAAAGCATAAATTCCTATGTTTTATTGTGTTATGTATGACGAGTTTGATGTGATGATATCCATATTGTGGATATTGTCTTCTATGATTCAGTACAAATGCTCAACATTGTGTTATTTGAATTAATACAGTCCGACACCGAACTAAACAGATTGTTATTGATTAGATTAAGGAATGAGGTTCTTCTAAACTGATAATTTTAGTTCGGGTTAAAATATAGTCCAAAGAAACCAAAATCCTCTGCTTTCCGCTAGTACTTCATAAAATAATGCATGCATGGTTGTCGCTGGGGATGATAAGGCACTTGTATGATCATTGGCAACTTTTCATGACTACGCGTAAGCATACAAACATGGTGTGGGGTGCACTCATGCTTGTTCTGGCTAGTTCAGTAAACCCTGCTCCTACTCTTCATCATGGGGTAGAGAGGTTAGGTATCTTGCCAGGCTCATTAAATTGAGTTCATGGGTTCAGATATCATCTCTGCAATATTTAAGTGGCAAGGGATTTGGTTTAACTTTCTTAGCTGCTTACACTGCCCAATGGGACTTAAATAATAGCACTTTCTCCAAACTGCTTCACACAACATGAAACCATATGAGGGAGACGAAGTAAAAGATCCCAAAATGATATGAAACAGAGAAAGCTAAAAGTAGTACTGAGATTTTTCAATCCGATATTCAGATGAAAGAGCAGCTTTTTCTATTAGCACGTCACAGAAGCAACAATAAGTGGAACTGCAGAGATCATTCTCATGACTCATCACCTTGTTGTGCTGCTTGTTTGGCTCTGGTCAACCATGACAAAGCATGTTCAGCTACATCAATTGTCAATTCTAGTAACTGCAAAGCCGCATAAGATTATATTGTTAGCAGCGTGGCAGAGCCAAAGATAATAAAGATGCACAAAAGAAACTGAAAGTGTTCTTATTGTTGCCATTTCTCTGAAATGTTCATTCCCATGTCTGAAACTTTTCACTCTAGAGATGTATCCAAAAAAGAATCTTTCTGCCATAAACACCCCCCCGCCAAAAGAGAAATTATTATATCCACAAAATTTAGAGACAAGTGCACTGAAAGTCCTAAACTTATCAAATTGATGCAATCAAATCTACATGTTAGCTTCGTCTAACTTGGTTAACTGGTCAACGGAAAACGACGACATAACTTTCTTTATTACTCGCTTAAGATACATTGTGCCACTGTGGCACTCACCAAGCGCCTCCCACAAAAACTTGAAAACTTGCAACGAAAAAGGAATAAAGGATAAAAATAAATAAATAAAAAATAGCAAAAAAAGGAATAAAAGAAAAAACAAAGAATAATTGTTGACCATTTGTGAAGCAATGAATAAAACCACCATGTCACCGTTCACCAGTGAAATCAAGCACCGAATGGCTACTTTTTTTTTATTATTTTTTCCTTTCCCCCTCGAGGAAGACATGTCAGTTCAATGGCTACAAGCAGAAACGATTCCCCCAAAAGTAGCAGCAACAATCTAAGTTATTTTTTTTCTTTTAGATTAATCCTACTTTTCTCCAAAGCAAATGCAGTGAAGTTTTGAATTCAGTAATGAAGTTTTATGTTCCTTTCATCTGAAAAATGAAACTTGCTAGGCCTTGAATGTGGGCAGTTCTCAATCATATTCTTGGGGTGCAATGTTCCTCATGAAAACTAGTTGCATTTGCACTCCAAACTTGTTAAAATCATGATACATGCAACCTTTTGCAACAAAATGAATGAATAGTGTAGGTTTATATTCAGCAACATGCCAAAACGGAAGAAGCAAATCAGGATGCTTGACGGTAAGCAGTCTCAAGGGAAAAAAAATAAAAAAAGAGAAAGAGAGAAGCCTCCATTTTAAGTCAATTACACTCAACAAATTTCTCTTGAAGATCTGATGCTGCATGTATGGCTGCAACCTCATTCACTGTTAAACAAGGATGCTCCATTTTAAGTCGGTTACATTCCACAATCGCCGTGAACTGGCCTGACAAGGGTGTGGCGCAGCAAGCCCTTGCCAGTTGCCAGCGGTCAGTAGTTCTGCCTTTGTCAGAATTTTTTACTTTTAATCACACTTTATTGATGTAGGGAAAAAAATTAAGATTCGGCAGAAAATGACGTCGTTTTGGGTATTGTTCACACTTGAATTAATTGTCAACAAACACATAGGATAGAGAAGATTATAGAAAAGGCCTCGTTAGTTTTAAGTTAAACAGATCAGATGGAGTTAAGAGATGGACTTAATTGCATCAATTTTACAAGTTAGAACTTGATTGCACTATCTAAAAGTTTTATGACTCGATTGCACTATCATGACAGATTTTAGAACTTTAGGTACACGCATCCCTAACATTTATCAGAAATAGACTACATTTACGAAGTTGTTCCAACTTATTAATTGGCACTAACCCGAGATCCTTGCCCTGAGAAATGAATCAATACTTTCTACTCGAGCTACATCACATTTATCGAAATATAGTACACTAATGAATTTGTTCCAATTTATTAATTGGCACTAACCCTAGATCCTTGCCCTGAGAAATGAATCAATCCTTTCTACTTGAGCTACATCACATACTATTTACACTACAACCCAAGAAAAAATGAGGGTTCTAATCAAAGGCGGTACTTGAATGCTACTGTAGGTACATTCGAAGAAATGATCAAAAGGGTGAATTTGTTCCCCCGGCTAATAGACTTAGTGTCAGCAATATTTGACATTAATCTGGCTACAATGAAATAGATACAAGAACTCAACCAGAAAAGGACTTAGCATCTGGAAATCTATAAACAAAAGTATGAAGTAGCTATTACACAATACAGGTTTCATGCAACTGAAAGTGCAACCAAATTTTTAACACCTTTCTCTATGTAGTAACTGAGAGGAGAGCGGCAAACCAGATTAGTGGTCGTCCAATGATGTTACATAATACATTCCAAATTAATGAATATTCCCAATCCAAAATTTCATTTTTGCAAAAAAAACTTAAAGACTTTTTAAGGTGTTGCCGATCTGAAGCACCTTGTCCAAATTATCCCCAGTTATAACTTAAGGAACTTCCCTAAAAAGTTAGATGGAAGATGTTCTACAATCGATGCCACCAAAGAGCCAATCGATGCCACCAAAGAGTCATCATCTTTTAGGATTTCACATAACTCCTATAGGATTGGCAAATGAGCAAGGAGAATCATGTGAATCTAGACTGGATACATATTTTAAAGACAGACTTACATCGTCTCTTTCTCTGTTCTCTCGTGGAGGATGCACATCTTGTACCCATTCAACTTCCGCAACACGATATCTATATTATTATCGAAGAGGAAGTAACTCAATGTATCATCCACCAAATTGAAAATTTATTCACAAGACCACATTTTCGGAGGACTCACCCATCCTGATCCCAGGATCGTATTATGCGAAATCTGCGCCTGCCCTCAACCTGCACAATTTTCTTAATACTTGAGATCAAAATAGATACCAATAAAAGTTAGCATAGCATTTTTCATCAAATGGGCTCCAACCCATGATGAGTTATGCTGAGTCATTGGTCTAATGAAACCAAAACAGCTAAAAGATGATTGTTATTTTTCACACCTTCTCAATTTGTATAGAAATCGGTTAATCTCTTTACTGTAATAAATTGCTCTTCCAGCAAGCCCCATATTTCTCTTTCTCCATCTCACAATTTGATTTTACAAAAGAAACAACAGATCAATTTGCAAAGGTGTTTAAACCAAGTTTGGTGTAGGGAAAATGCAATCGACTTATATATCAGCAGAGATTTCTCAAAAAAGACTTTCTAAAGTAGTTGTCCCAATTTGAGAAACATAAAGTTTTGCATGATTGTTACGAAGAGCTGAAGAAACAGAAGATAAATTTATAGCGCAGAAAGGAGACATAAAAGATACTTTGATGACCTACATCTACCATCAACCTTTTGAACATCTCACTCAGTCTCAACATTAAACTTCAGTATGGACGCAATAAAGTACGTCACTGAACTAATGCACCAATTTTTCACCTCTATAAAGAAACGCCCGTCTGGAAGTGGCTCACACCTACATAGAACAAAGAAATAAATATAATGACGGCAATAAGTAATGATAACACGAAGTGACAACACCAGTGACGCTTCAATCTTGAAGACGTGATGTAGCTACTGAAGGATCACATTAAAACAAACTCATAAAACTTGAGAAATTGCGAGAGAAAAGAACAAATTAAAAAGATCACTAAGTTAAAAAATCTCACTCAGTAATCTCCACTTCACAGGCAAAATCAGCAATAGATCCAGTACTGGAATCAATTGCAACCTACATTACAGAACAATAATCAATTTCCCACTTAATCAGATGGACTAGACAGATAGAACCAATCATAAGTTATGGAAAATACCATTCCCATCCGATGGTTCCCTTCCATTATCCTCCTCACCTGTAAACAACAGTAGAGAAAAGATTATCTACACAAATTTACAGATATGCTAATCCCAATATCTCCGAGACAAAGTTGCATAAATAGAAAGTAACAAATTAGGCTAGAAAAATGCCAGACAGCACCAAAGTTGAGTCCAGATTAGAAATCTACGACGAGATGTTTTTTCTTCTTAAATTGCATGCGAATTTGTTGCTGCATTTCGATCGCCTTACAAAAATGCGAGAACATTTATGATGGAAAGCAATCCTCCTCGAAGCTGGTGTTTGTGCCATGGATTCTCTCTCTAACCTGTGGCTAGGTTTTTGTTATAGTAATTAAATATTAAATCATATCTTCATCCAACAGCTTAAGCTTTTGGAACAGTTGACAGTGGTCTCACTAAATCTCACATGGTATCAGAACAGGAGGTCCTGAGTTTAAATCCTTCCAGGCCCCTATTTACCTCCCCAATGATATATTTCCACGCTTAGTACTAGGTAAAAAGACTAGGCTAAGTGTGAGGGGGAGTGTTAAGAGTAATTAAATATTAAACCACGTCTTCATCCAACAGCTTAAGTTTTTAGAACAGTTGGCAGTGGTCCCACTAAATCTCACAGTTTTCAAATTGAGCAAAGAAGCTCCCAGACTGTAGAGAGCTAAGTCACAAATTCTGGGCAATGCCTGCCACAATTCGACTAGTCAACGATACACGCATGAGCCTTGGCAAGGCAGAAGATTAAAAGTCAAGTTGACATAAGCAGGAGCAACTGTATGCAGAGAGCTTCTCCACTTGTGCTATAGCACCAATAGTATGACTTCCTAAACTAGGTCGGCAGAGCTCACTTAAAAATAATGAAATGCTTGTCCTCAATTAACATTAGGCAGAGTTCCAAGAGGGTTATCTCTCACTACTAACTACAACTGCCCCAGCATCAAAATAAGGTCAGTACTTGCAACTTTCATGCACCACAAACTCGAGCTATTTGACACAAACAATTATATTACACTTTCAATGTGAATTTTGACATCCCTTCACCACTTTCTAATGGAGCAAATACTGCTACCCTTGTTCTCATAGAATCAACCTACTTATACTAAACAGCTTCATTTTGTATAGTGCATCGAATGGGCTTGAAATAAAACAATCAGTTAATTGGCAAGTAGAATTTACTATGACTAACTTACCATGAGCCTGTATCGGGGCTCAAAAATGTGAAGATGATACTTCTGGCAAGGGATAACAACATCCATCACGAAAAGAGGCACCAAATCAACTCCTAAATATGTAAGACTTTCATGCTCTGCCTTCCTCTCAGCATATTCCTCTGGAAAGTTCTTTTGTATAATGTTGTTAAGTGTCACACTGATAAAAGGAAAATGCACATTTAGAGTCATATTACGAATTAATTCAAGCACATTTTTCCCAATAAACAGGAAACCAAGGAAGTAGAAACTATGTAAATAGTATATCATGTGCCCAATGCAAAGATTAGAGAGGTAGATTACCTGACAGCAGATGTTCTAGGACTCATAAATAGAACTGTCCGGCACAATGGACATTTGTTCCCTAGCAATTTAAAAGTAAGACTTGAAAAGGCTAAAACTTTACATATATGAAACATATGTAGAATAAACCATCAGTGAGAGTACAGGAAAAATGACATTACGCACCACGATCCATAGATTGAAACAAGCATGATCGACAAAAAGAATGACCACATGGTGTTGTGATAGGCTCATATAGTAGTTTCAAGCATAGCGTGCAATCAAAGTCATCCGTACGCTCAGGTCTTCCATGGCCTTGCCTCTCCACTACTCTGGTCAAATTTCTCTCCAAATATTGCAGAATAGCTCGAAGAGGATTGCTGCAAATAAGAAGAACTCAATCATATCAATCATATACTTCCAAGAACCAATGTGGGTGACTAGCAAATTATCATGTTACCTAAAAGGATCCACCTGAAGACCAGATATTACTGTGTCCCTAGCCATTTCGTACTTCTCCAACTACCAACAAATGAATATTAAGTGTTAGCACCACAAAATCAGACTTCAGAGTACTCGTGTAAACATACTAAAGACAAGCCAAGGGCCAGCATCCTCTCAGCACTATGTAATTTCACAACTTAATCAGGCCGGACAACTCCACTCACATGTACAGAGCCCCTCCAAACAGTTGGTCTATCAAGTTGATATACCAGAAATTACGCCTAACTAATCATCGAAAGCAGATAACAGTAACCGTTGTCAAAAAGGTCACTTGTGTAACTGATTAAGGACACAATTAGACCAAGTCTCGAGAAGCGAGGGTTTTGAGTTGAATTCCTACCCACACGTAGACATGCACTTGTGTGCTTACTGGAGGAGTTTTACCCAAACATTAAGGGGTACTAGCCATGGGTTCCCGAGTTAAGCAAAAGCTGAGTCATACAGTAGCTTGTAGTTGAGACATTCTCAATCACCAAAAGAAAGCATAAACTTTTCTTTTTGTTTTATTCCAACCACACATATATCAATTGTCTATTTCCCATTTTGTGAGATATCAACCTAGAAAATGAGAGCCACAAATAAAATAACTTTCATAGAGGGCTAACAAAACTGAAAACAATCTTAGTTGCAGACTAGTCAAAGCTCTATGATCCTTCTTTAGTTAGTCTTACTCTTCAAGCAAGCCCCATATTTCTCTTTCTTTCTCCACGTCCCTTTTTTGTCTTAAAAAAGAAACACCGGATCAATTTTAAAAGGTTTTTAAAAGAAGTTCAGTGTTTGAGACCATGCAGTTGTACTACAGAACCCTGACTACTCCACATAGAAGTTGACACCACTACCAACTAACTAAAGGTTAAGACTATTAGAGAAAGGCGTTGCTTTAATGATAAAACCATTCAAAATATCTTATATTTCTCAGGAGTGTGCATACATTCACGAATACATATATGAATTCATAAGCTAAATCAAGAATGAAGGTAGCAACATGTCTCATGCAAGTTCTTGTCAAAGCGTATTCTAACCAAGTAATGCACAAGATCATAACAAGAATAAAGAACACCTCCAAGATGCATCCCAAAATGAATAATAAGCAACATAAAATCTATGTATCATCCCAAAGATAATGCAAATAGGGGATGAATCCGTCCCCCGGCAGCTTTAAAACTGAGGGAAAGGAACCGGTCTTACCAATAAAAGAGTTCTGGCCTTCAAAGTATATGGTCTGACTGAAGTACTTTGGAGACTCAGTAGCTTCTCAGCATCCTTTAAAGCAAGCTGATTCGATAGCATACAGTACTAGCTTAGAACTCTACAACAATCCTATTGTTAAGAAGGAAACAAGACAGCAAGATATACTTCTGCATGTATTGTAGGATCCAGTCCATTCAACGCCCTATATTCAGAGTCTGACGGATTTCTGAGTTTCAAGAATTGGCTAATCCTGAGTAGAAAGAAACCCTTTTCAGATTCACAAATTTGACAAAGTTGTCTGGAATTCATCAATAAATTACATATAAATTCCATGAGAATCGATATGCAACATTGAGCAACCATGTTCGAGGAAGTAACATAACGAAACATATAAGAACTACGGAAGAAAGGTAGGACAATTACCTTATATAAGCAGCACATCGGTTTCCAAGAATGACAGGATCATTGGGTTTGATAGTGTTTGCCCTTGAGTAGTAATTGATCGACTGCCAAAGAGATTGAAAAAAATTAATTGGTGAAAACAAAGAGTAGGACAGAAGCCGCATGCCATAATAATCACAAGAAACTAGCAATAATGAGGTTATCCTAAATGACTAAGACAACCTCCTAGGATATGAATCACTAAGATCAACTAGCAATTATCAGGTTTTTAAATTTCTATTGTGTGGTATGTTTGCCAAAACAATCCGATAATAGCTCAAGTTTCATGTGAAAAAATAAGACTCTAAACCAGATAACTATCAAACTAGGGCATAAGCGATGATAGATGCGAGCACTGCTGTTACTGGGAGGGAATATGCAAAACAAAGACAGAAACAACAAAGAAGCAGCCGAGCAATTCTTGCACCTTTTCAAATGATGCAAGTTGATTATGCCGAAAAGCTTGGTTTCCATTTTGCACCAGATCAAAGACATGACTAAACCTGTCCCAAGGCAGTGACCCTTCACCCTCATTCGCCTGCAAATCTGATTAAAATAAACTTCTTTGTAGATTGAAACAAAATTTCAAAATGCACAGCGACATACACTTAGGAATGCCAACAAAAAAAAAAAAAAGAATTATCTTTCTGTAGTGCTTGATGAGACCTGAAGCAATGAGGACTGCTTCAGTAACCAAAATGACTATTTTGCTATGCAGGTTTCAGTGAAGAACTAAAGAGGACACAATTGTCAAATATTTCATCAAGTCCTTCTTTCCCGCAATTCGAACACCAACTAATCCAGCTATAGTCCTGGAATCCGGTGCAATGTCGATAGACACTTGCAATTAGAATAAATTTGCCAGATTAGTATTCCTGTTCAAATGGAGTACTAACAACTCAAGTTGACTAGTAGCAATGAAGAAAAAAGAATACCGTAGTCTCAGTTTCCTCCCATCGTTCTTCCTCGAAATCCTCAACACCCGGGAAATGATAAAGAGATATAACAAAAATAGAAGCACAAAGCAAGGAAAACCAACCGATTCTCTTCTTTGGACTACATTATTCTCCTATACCAAACACGTTTAACTGAATACAAACAACAAGAGCCAAGTTTGAGGATGATGAAGAGAAAAAAACCTATTATTTTCCAAAAAGAAAAAAGGTGGAAGAAAAATTCGGTTGGTCTTTGTCAAGTGCACGAGGGTCTCAGAGAGAGACTTCTTGTTTCCTCAGATCAATAAGTTCAAAAGTTGAGGTATTCCCAATTTCAAATTCTCGGTTGCTGTTCTGCCATGGAATTTGTGATGCAAACAAACTGTAGGAAGTTTTCAAAATGGAGTATTTCTAGAGGTGCAACAGCACCAAATTCTTCTCTTCTCTTCTCTTCTCTTCTCTTCCTCCATATTCACGGCAATCTAACAAAAAGGAACGGAATGGACCAACAACCCCTTCCATCTCCAGAAAAAGAGGAAAACTCGCGACTGAACTCCAAGTCACATCACACCTATGCAACATTTTCACTCCAAAGGGATTCACAAAAACAGACTGGGAATGGCGTTCGATCACTTCTTGTAAAAACGAAGAAGAGCAGATCAAACCAAACTAACCCAGATGTAGTCTTCGACATCTTCAACCCCTTCAAGACCCCGAAACCCAGAAGACGATTCTTCACCAGACATTTGAAACGACCCACTTGTTCCAACAACAAAAATCGCTCGAACCCAAGAATCGACGACCCCCTCGGACTCAGAGAAAAACGAAGGAGTGGGGGGCCTTATCTTGAAACGGAGGAAATAAATGCGGGCAGCGTCAATGGCATCGCGTTGTTCGTTCTTGTGTCCTTCATGCGTTCGCGGACCAGTATTGAATACGTGTTTCGCTAGACGTCGCTCAAAAAATCAAACCCAATATGCACACTTCCTCTGCTTTTATTCTCTCTCTCATCCCATCCTTTTTATCCATATAAAGCACGGAGCTTGGGGTTTGGTAGGGACCGACAACGAAGAGAGAAGAGGATCGTGTGGCCTTGAAAAGGGGAAAATCTCGGAGAGCGTTTGGCTCTATGCACGATGTCCCTTGCTTTCGCAGCTTCGCCTGCAGAGAATTTTCTCCGGTCGGTGCAATATTACGGACAACGCTAATAAGTGCTATTGGGATATTGAAGGTGCGGCACGTGCGGGATTTTCTCGAGTTGTAGGTCAAACGCAAAACGTTTTAATTTCCTAGGCGTACGACATCATTTCGATTTGAACGTCTCGCTTATGGTGTGTTTCGGTTTAATCTAGCATGTTTTCTTCTCGTCGCAATTATTCGAGTACATAGATAACACCGGCCGTTGATTTGAGTTTCGCCCCGTGATCTTGTCTAAATTTTCTGTTTACGTTTCGATCGACTGGACATGAAACCCATCGACGGGCTAGACAGAACTGTTCATGAGCTATTTATAGTCGATATTTGCCAAACCAAGTGATTATTCACAAGTTATCAAACCCTTATATGAAAGAACTTGCAATCAAACAACTCGAGCACTTAATAATTATCGAGTAATTAGGAGAGGCAATTAAGATCATATTAGTCAAGATTCCCCCAACACATGCTTTTTTTTTTATATCCCTCTCCTCGTCGATTTCTTCGTTACCAAAAAGTTTTAAAGAACAAAATTGCCGGATATTTTCCTATGGAGAAATCCTTCTCATCTCAATGCACTTTTTACATTTTATCGAGTGAGTTCAAGATTCCATGGTCGGCCCTTTTTTGCATAGGACTTTTTACCCTGAAAAAAGAAAAAAGAAATATGATAAATTTTCCCTAATTTTGGGGCAATTTAATGCCAAATTTGGGCATGCCGATCCAATTACATTGTTCAAACGTTAAATAAAAGCCAAGGCTATGGTTTTGGGGAAGAGGGTGGGGAAGTATGGGCCGGAGACAGAAGGAGTGGGAAATGAAACGACATTTGGCCGGCCCCCCGGAAATTCGCATGGTCAAAAACGGCAAGCCGTTGAGGCCGGGAGAGCCCCTCACCTCCCTACTAAGACCAAGTGACAAAACTGGTCCTCCTCTGTCTATTTCTCTGTTTCCTGTGCTTTTGCTTACTGTTATGGCTTTTGCTATCGTCAATGATGGCCTTAAATTGAAGGAGGACAAACGATGTCACCAAAAAACCAAGTCAACCCTTTCGCCCGCTCAGCGAAGAGAGAAAAAGTCAAACCATTGGGTAACTCGAAGTTCGCCATGCTAAATGCGCCACAGTTCCTCACACCTACTCAATTCGAACGTCCTACGTCGAGATCCCACGCCTAGATCCGAATTCGATCAGTAAAAAGTCAACGACAACTAGTCAGGACGTACATTAACAAAAAAAAATTCCCAACATCCCACGATAGGGATGCCTAAAATCCGACGTCCCCTCTATTTTTCCGAGGCATACGGTTCACGAGACGCCATTTCGTATGATGCGAACTTCCAACGCGTTCTAAAACCGATCATTTTGCCGGACCGTCGATCCCTCTGCTCTTAGCATTGTGCATCCTAGGAGCAAAGCAACCATGATGTCCTCGACTTCCGGCGTCCCCTCTACCTAACTCCAACCTTTTTTTTTTATTTTATTATTATCCAAAGTTTGACTACAGTGGCATAAGTCAACCATGATGTCCTCATCTGCCATTTGGACAACGTACACGACATGGATCTCATGTCCTCGCCCAATACGAGAGAACTACGCAGTTCTTGTGCCCTTCGCTTGTCGTTTTGCATGCAAGGGGACAAGGGCAAAGGGGTCAATTGATTGGACTTCACTGGGAAAAAATAAAGTAAAGAAGAAATTAGTGAATAATTTTAAAATAAAATCGGTAAATTGGGGCGAAGAGATTGGTGATTTTGAGGGGGGTTTACGGCGCTTCGTTGACTTTTATCAAGTTGATAGAAATTTACATTTGACCAGGGAGTGTATCTAGCTTTGTAAGGAGCGGCGGAGATGATTCCATTGATTGATGCCACAATAACCACGTGACAAAAGGAAATGCACGACGAGGTAATTCCTTCGCAACCTGAAATCTATCGAATTATATTTCAGAATCACCACCGTATCGATGGAATTTGAAACGGTACGAGTTTTTTTTTTTTGCCCAATCACGTTGTGTGGATAGTTAGAGGACGACTATCGCCCTTCTAAGACGTAAATTTGCGCCTTATTCTTCCCCGAAAGATCGAGAAGAGGACGAAATCGCTTAACCAAGGGAAGGGGCGCATATGACTTGAATGGGGTTTCCTAATTAACGGGTGAGGTTTGACTTTTGAGACATGTCCGCAACTTTAATCTTTACTTGGACCACAATTAAGGGCTTTGGAACAACTAAGCTTGGATTAACCTTAATCAATGGCCTCTCACTAGTGGTTGACGGCAGCGGCCACAAGCATATAACAATGTAAGGTCAGAATTGGCAAAAGGAGGATCTCCTCAGTGAAATTTTTTTTAACCCCAAAAAAAATTAAAAATTCAAGTAAATATGCTCAGGACAAAAATAAATAAATAAAAATTAGAAGAACAATAGCCGCCGCATAATTTGGGTTTTAACCCATATTGTGTGGCATTTTCAAATCCTCTGCGACACAAAACGACATTGTATTTGCCTTAGAGGTGATCATGGCCGGATGGGTAGATTCCGGACCTAAACCCTGAAACCGATCCTATTAAAATCGGTTCTAAATTTTTGGAAATTGGAACCTACCCTGTTTGTTATAAGCTTGTTTTGAAGCCTATCCTGTTTTTTCGATCTGATTTTAAGTTCTATTCGAGAACCTGTTTTTCTTTTTTTTTTAAGAAAAATAATATGAATAGCAATGAAAAGATTCAAAGTAAAAAATAAATAAATAGTAAAACTCACCATATATCCAAAAGTAACAATCCCTAATATGAGCAATAGAAATTACAATCCGCCAAAAACAGAAAAGGTGAGGCGAGCGAGACTAGATTTTTTTAATTGATTTCAAAATTTGTCTGGTTCCAACCGGTTCTCAAAATTTAGATCCAGTTTTTGGACCGATTTTTCAGGTGGTCTAATTTAGGTTTCGGTAAACCCAATTCGGTTGCACATCCCTAATTTGCCTATTCCTCTGTCCTAGAGTTCAGAAGAAAATGAAGCTTGTTGAATACCCTGTTGAATATGGCTAATTCCTCATTCATAATTTATTTTTTTAAATTGTTAACTGAATTTATTTAGAAAGAATTTTTTTTTTTGGCATTTCAATGGGTAAATTACTATGTTTCGCTCGTTACTAAATAACCGAGGTTCATACATTGAAACTCAAATGACGTCTCGGACATCTCTGTTATTATGATAGATGATCGGATAGAATAGAAGTGGAGAATAACCATAAGTCATTAACCGAACAAATGGTCCGAGAACTTTGATTTAATGTGCGATATTGTCCTTGAACATTTTTAATTTGTACAATGTGGTCCATGAATTTTGATCCAACGTGCAACGTCGTTTCTAATATGTTCAATGTAGTTCTCGAACTTCTGACAAATATTCGATGCGGTCTTTAAATTATATAAAAATATTTAAGAATTGAGAGATGATATTGCATGTTGGCTAAAGTTCGGAATCTGCCCTATGTGTGCCGAACGCCGGAGCCAAGCATCCACTCAGACGGTCGGAAAAAGGGGTCGAAGTGATCCCGAGAAGAGATCGCGCGTCGTGACTCTTTTCACCCGCGCATGGCGGGATTTGAGCCACGTTCTCCTTCGCGGGGGTTCTGCGGTTTCACGGGGCTCGACCGAAGTCAACGGAAAGGGGTTGACTTGGCTCCGTGTCTTTTTATATTTATTTTTAGTTGGCTCCATTTCAGATGGAGCCGGACATTGCGCAAATGGGAGTTTTGGGCGAAACGACACCGGAGGCGGCCGCTTGTGCTGTGTCCCTTTCGGCTTTTGCAGTCCGTGAAACGACAGAACCTCCTTGCAGTTTAAGAAGAGAGAATCCAGCACAGCAGCGGCTCGCGCGTTCTAACGAAGGGTAATTATAAGGATGATTTCCTAAACTTTGACATAATATATAATGTAATTTTCAATTTTCAATTTTTTCGATGAGATCTTTAAATTTTAATTTAATATGCAGTGTCATCTCTAGACGTTTAACGTATTCAATGAGATCCTAGAACTTTTGATACATGTTTAATTTAATCATTGAATTATATTAAAATGTGTAATGTTTGTCCCTAAACTTAGATTGATAAAAAGACAAAATTAAACATTTTTATATAGTTTATGGACTAAATGGAACATGTATCAAAAGTTCAAGAACCACACCGAACGCATTGAAAGTTCGGAGACCAATAACCATTATAATAACGATTAGATCACAGTGATGTTTTGACAAGAGGCGAGCTCGTGGATGTCGAGACCTCCACAAAGCCCGAAGGTCTTATCCAAATAGCATCTTGGCAGCACTAAATTTGTCAAACAGATAGGTCGGGTCACAAATGGTTCGACCCAAATTGACCCGTATAATTGGTTTTGACATGTTTACTATAATGCAAATTTCTCGACCTAGACCCGACCCAATCCATATCCAACCCGATCTTTATTGCTAAAACATTTTCATATGTAATCCAATTTAGGAAAACTTATTTCTAATAAAATTTTAAAAGTTATAAAACGTATTGGGGCCCATTCTTAGCGTTTAAATTTATTGGATGCTACGGATTAGCTTGGGATTGATAGTCGATTTGATCGCATATAGAGCTCTAATGAAATCATATGGTTATTGACTAGTGATTCGGCGGTTGCCAATAGTTGTCTAATGCAACTTTCAACAATGGTAGAATTCATCGATGACTGTGAATAATGATTATTGTCTTATTGATGGCCATAAATTACATCTATTCGACGCACGATGGTAATTGGTTGATGAATAGATCGACTATATGAAACCGATACACAGGCAACGTTAAGATGAATTTGGTTAAGTGTATGCACGAAAGAAAGGAGACGAAGTGAGAATGCCGGTTGAAGACAAATGCATCGATCCAAGGTTAAAGCCAGTGGCACTTGAAGAGTTGTTAGGCACGTACGAATAATGTCGGTGTGCAATCAAGAGGATTAAAGTTATGAAAATGCGGTTGTTGTTTGCTAACGCTATCACCTAGAGGAGGTGCATATCAAACTTGATAAAATAATACGGAAATAAAAACTCCAAGTCTAATAGAAGCGGATAAAGAGAACATAAATATGCAACATTTCTATTAGACAATAAGTAAAAGTAAGTAAGATAATAGAATGCAATACACGACATTTTATAGTGGTTTGGCTTTTGCTAAAATCTACATCCGCTCTCCCATACTTAAAGTTTACTAGCTAAATTTCACTAAGTAATTAAACGTGAGATTATAGGAAGATGTGCTAGCTTGAACGCAAGCACTTCAACGGAAGCGAGTGCTACTTCTACTCAAAGCTAAATCGCTCTACATACTTTTGAACTGCGTACAACCCCTCTTAAAAGATTTCGGTGATAAGCTCAAGATGATAAATTTGGATATGTATAGCTCTCTTGAAATATCAATGATGAACTCTTAACCTCACTTACTTCTCTTCGAACCTCGTGCTCTTTATATACTCCTCATCGCCGAAGTTCCCTGCTAGATAGAACCATACCGAGAATGAATCTTCAAACTAGCCATTGATAGACTAATGAATAAAGATCAAGTAGCCGTTGAGGTTGAAAGAATAGAGATTTGAGAAGATTTGTTGGCCCATATAACCAAATCTTTGAATCCACAAACTAAGCTTCTAAGAAAGGAAATTATCTACACAGTGGTTGCCAATCAATCAAGATTTCTCGTATGGAAAGTTACAATGATATTTTTAAGATTATTGGTCAATCAATATAACTTAGGAAAAAAATACCAACAGGAACATTAATCATTAGTGAGGGATATTTTAGAGAATAAACAATTGAGATCGAGTTTATAAAAACAATGAGTGTTGCTTCAAGATCCAAAATATATCTCTCCACAAATAATTAAATATAACTTGAGTGACTCTGCTTCTATTCATGAAATCTGCTTTTGTCAAATATAAGCATTTAGCATATTAAATATGTAAAGCATAATGATATATTCATAAAGAGTCCTCAAAGATATTTCACAAAATCTTTTCACATATTATAGCAGTTGTTTCCTTCAAAATCTAATAGAAATTCTAAACAAGGGTTGTAACCAATAAAAGAAAATTAAATGCTTATGAGAGCTAGCGCTTATGTTTAGTAATTTACAAAAACAGATGTGTAACGATTGTAAAAGATCGCCAATCATCAAAGCATGTTCCTTATGCATTTGCAATTTAACAGCAAAAGGATACCAAAAGTATCAAAATTTATGTAGGGCACTTACTTTGATGTCAAAAATTTTTGCTGGCTTACTTAAGAGCCAAGTTAAAGAAAAAATGATAACTTAAGCTATAACAGCGAGAGATTCCAACCAAATAGTCCACATGGTATTTATTATTAATTTTTTTTAATATTATGTGGATTTTTTTTATTAAAAAAATAGTCCACATGGCAATTGCTTTATAAAACTCAGACCACGTGGATTGACTTTTTAAAAAATAAGCTAAAAAAAAGAACTACTTAGCATAGCCTGAGTCCTAACCAGTGGCCGGTGACCCTGGGCGAGGTCAAGGCCTTACCTGCATTCGGGGCAAGGTCGCTGCCATTGGTCAGGGCTCAGTGACCCCCACAAGCCATCCCCCACCCTCGCCAGCGATTGTCGACGATGGTTGGGCGATGGCGACAACGAGGGTTGTGCAAGCCCTTTTTAAAAAAAAAATTAACTTACTTTTTAGTTTTATTTTTTTTATCCTTTTTATTGTAGCTGGGATTTTCTGGCGAGCCACATAGATGCATGTAAGATACATGGCAAAGCTCATTAGAGTTGGCACTCAAATAATTATTTTTTAAAAAAATTGGCATTTAAGTGATCCAAACAAAAATTTGGCATCAAAGTAAGAGCCGCACATAAATTTTGGCACTTTTGGTGTCCTTCCGCCTAATTTAATACTATATTTTAGTTTCCAGTACTTGCTCCTTTTTTCCTTTAAATGAATTATTCTTCGTCTTCACTACTCAAATTCAATTCATGTCCGAATAGCCACTAAATCCGTTTAACCAAAAAAAATAAAGAGGAGCCTTTGATGAAAGCTGCTCGATTTTTAGTGAAACATCTTTTTGGCAAGAATGGTGGTATTATTGTAGTTCAATTTAAGGAAGTGCAATTACGAGAATCATAAATCAACCAACCTCTAACAATACTGTTGGAGACAATCAATCATCGTAACATGGCAACGATAGGGCTCTGTGATCTGGATTGTCGGCCGCTCAAGCGGCGGCGATAGAGCAAAACTAAGGTGGGAATGTCGATATCCTACGGCAACTCACCGAGGAGCAGAGGAGAGAGATGGGGCCAAATCCAATCTTGATATATAAGCAGTGATTCAGATCCATATGTTAATTGTATTCTAGCAAATTTACATGAGCCATTATGAGGAGTTTGTTCCATCACGAGGAGTTTGCTCAAGGAGTAACAAAAGTGACATGGCCAATCATACCACGAGGCACATTTCTGATGTGATTGAGCCTATGGTTATCGACGCGTTAATGACGTCATTTCCAGGCTCAGGGGACGTTCCTTCACCTTAAGCTCACCTTCGTGATGCTGCTAATTTAGGCCAAGTAATTCCACCGCCGGCGAGAACTTTACAAAGGCCCAAAACTTCTGGCCAAGTCGACGCAAAAAAAAAAAAAATTAGACAATTGCCGAAAAGAGAATCTACTCAAATTCGAGTAAAATTTGCTCCGGACAAAAGAGAAAATAGCCGCCGCACGGATTTGGGTTTTGACCCATTTCGCATGGCCTTTTCGAATCCTCTGCGGCACAAAGCTTCATGGATTGTCCTGTCGCTTTGTCCTAGAGTTCAGTCAGACGCAAGTGGAGCTCGTTGAGTGCCCTTTTGAATACGGGGTAACTCCTCATAGAGAAAAAATTATTTTTTTTCTCTAAAAAAATATTTATAAAGAATTTTGTATTATCGATGCACTCCTTTTCTCTTAATAAAAATACATTTTATGAATGAATTTCTGATGTTCGTCAAGGATACGATCCATACGTGTATGGGGATGGGTCAACCCGGTTTCAATTTATAATCCAAACCGTAATCCACTCACCTCAATCATCGGTCCCGAAAATAAAAATACCTTTTATGAATGAACTACCGATGCTCGAGGCTTCCTTATAGCAACAACAACAACAGCCACGACAATAATGCATGGACCATTCAGACGTCCGACAGGAGGTTATGAGTTCGAAGCCTAGATCGAGCTCGTGAATGAGTGTCCAGACCTCCACAAAGCCCAAAGTCGACGGCATGTACGGTCGATGAGCTGGTCATCCAAAGCTGCCTCTCCTCAAAGGTAGATATCGCCACGACGCCGCATCCCCTATGGAACTCACGGAAGTCTCGTGATAATGCCATACCTCATTTTGGTACGGAAAATTTCATGTCGTCGTTAAAGGCGCATGTTCATTTGGAATGAACTGCATAAAATCCTCCAAGCACATCATCTTGTCTTGTTCTTCGGACAATTGGGACACTGTAGCCCTTTTGAAAGGACGGAACATGATAATTTGGTGCTAATTTGTCTCACGAACGAGGGTTTTCGTCACTTTATACTGAGATGCATTGAGGGCCATTTCGCCTTCTTAAACTTGATTTGTTCATGTTGATTAGCTTGTGATTGGTTGTTAATGAAGTCTCCGTAGCGTAGTATAATGAACTTGCCGGATGCAATGATACATTCCTTTTGGCGTACGGATCGGCAGCTGTCTTAACCAGACAAAGATCATTGGCAAGCGCGCAGGTTCTTCACCCAGATGCATAATTCAACTGATCATGCAGTCCCTCATGTAGTCCCTCCCTCCTTCTAGACACAAACCACAAAGCTACGTCGAAAAGCTACCGACCGGACAGGTCGGCTCAGGGTTACAAGTATTACACACTAGTCGCACCCAACAGGCAACGGGGCACGGCCATAAGAAAGAATGGACTACTATGTTGATTTTATACGAATGACCTCGTAGGTTGATTTTTCAGAAAACCAAGCATGCTCCGACGTCCGAAATTAGTCGATGTAGGACAATGTACCCGTTCATTACCTAATGGACTTTCCAAGCTTGAATCTTCTATAAAAGCAACGCGTTTTGAGTGAAGAGATTGTTCTTAGGATTGATACTATGATATGTTTTCCTAACGAATACATACAGTAAAAATAATATTACTTTTTTCTTCTTAAAGTGCACAGACGCGGATTCGCCGGGTCAGGCAGGTTAGGCATTTTTCAGGAAAAATTTACTCAACTTGTGGAGAGGTGTCGGGCCGGGTGCAGATTTCTCACATCCCATGCCCATCAGTCTCACTGTACCTAGCACCATTCAAGCAATACATCTCTGCCATTACCAAACTGGTGACTGTTCAGACATTCATCTTGTAGACATCTCCATATAACCAGGGAAGAAATCAATAAAAAGAGCTCCGAGGGTATTGTCCCAAACACCATTCCATTTGCATTGAAGAGACAGAACATCTGTAGCCCTTATGTGCAGTTTCTCACTATGGATATATCCCCTGCTAGAATGAGGTATCTACCATTCTCAATATCAAGACCACTGCTGCACAAGCAAAAGGTCAGAATTCAGGAGCATGCAGAATATGCAATGCTTGTAAGTTGGGCAGGAACGTCACTTGAATTCAAGACTCCGATTTTCCGGCTACTCGTTTTGGCAGTTTACCACTGCCGTAATAGGATGTGGGGCCTCATCTAAAACCAGATCATAGGATTCTCACATACTAAGGTCCAGACTAATTCCCCAACCTTACCAACGATTTCAACTGGAGAGTAACAGAAAAAAGATGCCACAAAGTTGCTCAAAGATGCACACTTTTAAACTAATTCACGTCAAGATAGAGTTCCCTGTGAGTCTAAAGTCATTTGTTACATAACATGGCAAATTGCAAATAGTGGTGATTGACATGGACAAGTTCATTGATCAACCAGTGGAGATAAGGGCATGATCAGATAATTATAATCTAATCACTCAATTGACAGTAGACTTACAAGAACTGATTGAGATGAACTGTCAATACCCACTAAGCACTTTTTAATGACACACAGCTCAATTTACAAAGGAAAATGTAGAGCGGAATACCAAGAGAAGGAATTGATTTTTGTATCATGAATCATCTGGCTGCATACAGAGAGCCAAACTGTGCAAAGACATTATCTTGTCAACTTCGTTTGAGTAATCATACGGGAGAAAAAAAATCATGACTCTCACGGGATGAGAAGTGCGAAGCCGACAGTCACATGATATCTACGTCTACAATCTGATATAAAACCTCAAGGAACAAACAACCAGTAACATCAATACCAACAATGACCACATCTCACAATTCAGAGCATGTAGGCCTCACTGATTATCTACTTCGTGGATTGAAGGCAAAGTCAGAAGGTTAGAGTTAACAGAACACTAGAACCATATGACTGTAGTTAGTAATGGATCCTTAACCTCCTGGACTGGAGAAATGGACTAATTTGATGTCTTTGAAAAAACATATAAAATTAACAGTAAATTATATGGTATAACAACTATTCTTTAGATATGCCCAAACAAGTTCAACGAAAGAGTTACTCTTTTAATCAAAAAATGTCCAACCTCGCAATCTCGGTCACATTACTGAAACAACAGAACAAATCAAGTGAACTTCACAGATGATTTGCGTTACCTGCATAACTAAAGACATTCAAACCTTTTCTCACTGGCTTCTATGATTGGCTATTTCCATGTACTGGTCGGCGAATATCAAACTTGTCTACAAACTCCAATGGAGTGACAGTTTCGTTTCGTATCCTCCTGATCTTGGGACTCAACAAGCCCCGATGACTGAACCCATACAGCTTGAGCACTTGATTGTCTGCGAAATTGAATGCCCTCTCCATGCTACTTAGGCACCTCTCAACTGGGTAATCCCCGTAACTCCCACAAGGCTTGCAACCCACAAAATGAGTCACAAATGGCCACCTCTCGTCTCCCAAACCAGGATGATACTTTTCAATCATCTCTTCATACCGATCCACCAACCCTGCCCAATAACCGTGCAAATAATACGAATTTTCAACAAACACCTTATCCATCCACTTATCCTTCTGAGAAATCAGCAAGTATATCAAAGCAGACTGATCATCCGCCTCGAAAGCTGGCCTTCCTTTCAGATTAGCAGTCAAAATCTTCCCAGCCTCGTCACGGATTGGCCCCTTTGGGCCCATCGGTGCCCAAGCATCAAGCAAGTCCAATGACCACTGAGAATTCCTAAAGAGAAAGCTTCCGGTATTCAAAGCAATCCATGACTTCTGATCGAACAACAAATCAGGGTAACCGTGAATAACCAAATTGTAGTTAGCATACTTAGAAAGTGGGATCTCAAACACCATGTCAGTGAACAAAGCATCACTGTCCATCCACCAAATCCACTCCACCTCAGGGTGTGACAACATCAACCTCCTAATCATGGGCAATTTCGCCCAGTACCCAGCAAGCTCTTTATCCAAATGAGCCATATTATACACAATCTCAATCCCGTGAATCCTACAATAGTCAATCTTGTTCTTAACGGCCTTCAACAAATAATGATCCCCAATTGCGTTATCACAAGGGTTCGGTGGGGACCCAGTTAGGAGCAAAATCCTAGGCTTACCGTTGACATAATTAGGGAACTCAGGATTGCTCTCGAGCCAATTCTTGCGGTCACTGTCCCAATTGGAGATCTTGGGCCCCAGAGTGTAGGTGACATTCGGATTGACATCGGCCTCGGGCGCCTCGTCCGGGTCGTTGGGGTCGGAATCGGATCGGATCTCGGCGAGGATCCGGTTCGTCTCCTCGATCAGGTTCTGGTTGACGGCGTCGGCATCGGAGCTCCCGAGGTTGCCCACGCCGATCGTGCCGCGGAGGACGAGGATCGTGACGAACCCGCACAGGAGTGTGATCTTGATGTTGTTGAACGTCTTCTGGATCTGCCGGCCCCGAGGGATCATGCGAGATGGGTGTCTGCCATTCGTGGCCGTCGTCGGCAACGAAGAGGAAGTCCGCTTCTGGGGCGTAAAGCCGTCTTGACCCATGATTGCGCCCGCTTCTTGATCTTGGAGAATTCACGGAACTGGGCGGGGGAAGGTCATGGATGTGTTCGTAAGCCGCGCATTTGGAATCTTTCTTCTTTTTCTTGCGAAGATAGAGAAATTCCGGGAAGATCTCTATCCGCTTTGCTCGAAGTGGACGACTCGGGAGGGAAGCGAAGGTGGGTGTATAAACCCTAGACGCGGGAGGGAGTAGTGGAGCTCACGTAGATCGACGAGAGAAGAAGAAGAAGAAGAAGAAGCATCATCTGTGAGAAAGAGGGAGGGAGGTGAGTGGAAGCTGCAGCAACATGGGGTCCGACACCGACCGTCTTTAAGTTAAAATTTTCATTTCTTGACATCGTAGTTAGTTTTTCCGACAAAAGCATGACATCCTTTGTCCCATTTCGGATCTCCCCACGTTTAACGTAATCAAGCACGATCTCCTTAATTTTAATTTGGTCGACTCGACTGGTGTTATTGATTATTCAAATAATTTCAGGCGTGTATATGAAAAAAATATTTTGATGGGTAAGCTTTTGATTGCATGATGAACCGTGTAACGAATTCATCATGTGTATAAGATTATCTCAAGCGTCGCAAGGACATACAGCCGATCGTGATTTGTTTTCAACACAAAATGAGTCGACGCTAAAATAAATAATGAAGGAATTTATGATTTTTGGGTCAAAATACTAAAGAGTAGGTCGTTTTCTAGAATCTCACATCATTCAGACCCAAACTGACTGGGAAATCCACGGAATTGCGGCATTGCCAACTTTGAGCATCCGGACAGCTAGCGCATGGCTGTCTTCTGTTGTATTTTAAACCTTAACCAAAACAAATAATCAAATGAATAAGCCTGAATTCACACTGCTACTCGTTTTCCTTGCCGGTGGGGAAAAAAACAACTCATCCACAGTCAAATGGAAGAGTATTTCATTCTCTAATTTCTTGAAAGTTTCAATTTTTCGTCCTCAATTTGCCGCTAAATGAGGGGGAAATTGCCACGTGCCACTCAGAAACTGCTTGTGGGACAGAGAATGACAAGATAAATGGCAAGCAGAACTCGCTAACATGTGGACTGCTGGTGCACTTGCCTCACTTCATGGGCCCTTTGGACTTGAGCACCGGTGTTTTGCGGGCCCGCAGTGAAGGGAGAAATTAGAGTAGTTCTATAGCATCTGCAGACACAGCTGATATGAGCAATGAAAGGCCTAAGCTGTATGTTTGTTTGCTTCGTCCAAAAGGGACAGCACAGTGCAATGGAGATCCTACAGTTCAGGTGGGGCATGATCAATTATGGGCACATTAGAATGTACTTACTAAAGCTCAACTCTTTCTTGTTGAGAACATCAGGAGGATCGGACCCGAGCTGAGCATTTATTTGGGGTTTTCAGGGGAAACCTAAAGAGCGAGTCTTGGTCAGATGATGCATGAATTGTCATTTCATAAGGATAAGGAATGTTTGCTGTTTGCACAAATGCTTTGCAAACCGATTCAGCAAGCCCCGGAGCCCTGCAGGTAGATGTTCAAACGTCAGATGAATTCACGTAAGGCAGGCAAAATGAAACAGTCGGCCAATTCGAGCACAAAATCAACATTAACAAACCAGAATCGAACCTTGATACTTCGTAGGACCAAAATGAACATTTTTCTATCGGTTATGGGAGCTACATTATGGAGAGGATGATGAACTGACACTATGCTGAATTAGTTCTATTTCAAGCTCTTCTTGTAGCCTTTCTTCTTTTTCTTCTTCTTCTCTCCTCTGGCCCTACTATTTTGCGATGGGGGCTCTTCAATCATGCATACCAAAGGCTTGACATCCTCCACCTTCCTCACTGGTTTGAAGATTTCAGTGATGTGAGGGTTCAACACGTCCTCAGAGCAGCTTAAAGTGATGCCCTTGCTTGCCGCTTCATCCCAAAGCTCTCTGGCCTTACATAAATCACCTAGCCGACAAAGCTTTGGTACGAGAACATCATATACTGGACCATATCCGTCCAATGAACTGTTTTTCATTCTCCCGAACAATTCGAGAGCATGATTCACTCTCTCGACCCCACAAAGAATGCCAATGAGATCATAATAAAACTTATGCTCTGGCACCAACCCCTGCTCAATCATTTCATCCACTATCTTGTTACCCTTGCCAAATCTTCTGCTCAGATATAGTACTCTTGCAACAAGATAATAACTCACCCAATCTGGAGAACACCCCGACTTCTTCATTTGGTCAAGAATTTGACATGATTCCTTGACTCTCCTAGCCCTACTCAAACATGAAAGCAAAATGTTGTAACTGATTGAATTAGGAACGATCATATAGGTTCTCATTTCCATCATCACATTCAAAGCTTCTGGAACGAGACCTGAAGGATTACGCTTAAGGTTTCGCTCACACAAGCATCCGAGGAAGGTGTTAAAGCAAAACAAATCAGGCATAAACCCAGCTGATTTCATCTCCTTGATAATTCTCCTTGTTTGCTTCACATCCTCATTCACAGACCACCCGTATAGAAGACACCTGTAGATACAAGCTTCGATGCCTTTTAATTTACTCCTGTGATGCTCAACTACCCCCTCGGCCATCTTGGCATGTCCTTTGGAACAAAGCGCATTGACAATAGCCATCACTGTTGCACTGTCCTGGGGACATTTGAATTTCTCCAAGTTCTTGAAGAGACCCAATGCCTCGCCTTCTCTCCCCAAGTGGACCAATTTTTCCGCTACAACGCTATAAGTTTGTTTATCCATCACCCGGCCTTCTTTCCCAAGATCCGAAATCAGTATATCCATTGCCGCGTGATCCTTCTTCTCCGCAAACATCTCAATCGCATAGTTAAAACCCTTATCCTCGAGACCAGAGCCCAAATTCTTCCTAGCCCAAGAGAAGAATCTCAACAACCTCCTGGTGGGTGCTTCATCCTTGCAACGATCGATCACTTGGGTAACGAGGGACGACGTCAAACAACCTCTGAACCGATCAAGACTCAATTCCAGGTCATCTAAGCCACCGATCGGGGTCGAAACTGCGTCACACAGACCCTGTAGCTCGGGCAGCGTCCGCGGGGCCAACTGTGTGGAGCATAACCGTCCATGACGCGGTTTGCCATGTGGGGCAATGCAGCATTGGCCGAGAAAGCTTTTCCATCTTGATGCAGCTCCTCTCGAGAATATCATCGAACAAGCGGTGCGCATTTACCAGGAACTAAAGTTTCACCCACCACCAGTCCAAGCTTCGATAATTATCTCCATTGCGAATTTAATCTCACAAGGACAGAATCTCCATGTGGATTCAAAAGAACTAGAAGCTGAAAAACGTAGAGAGAGACGGAGAGAAACAGAGCGCTTGTGGAGTTGGGATGTGCTTCGGCTCCCCCCACGTTTTTGTTTTGCTGGAAGACGTAATTGCCATCTTCTTTCAACCGATGAATTTCGGGTTAATACCCCCAAACATCCAAATTGATATATTTATAATAAATTTATTTTAAATTATTTTTTATCATAAAAAATTTTAAATTAATATACTTATAATAAATTTATCAAAAATTAATACACCTATGACAAATTCACCCTCCATGGTTTTTCATTAAATCTAATTATCAAATTATTGAGTTGCATGACACGTAACATTTAATAGACGTATCCTCTGTTTGTCATAGATGTCTTAATTTATGATTTTTATGATATTAATCTAATTTAATAAATGATAAATTTATCACATATATATCAGTTTAAGACTTTTTATGGTAAAAAAATAATTTATGATAAAATTGTTACAAATGCACCAACTTAGGTTTTCGGTGGTAAAAAAAAATAGTTTGAAATAAATTTATCACAAATGTACCAGTTTGAAATATTTTGTGGTTAAAAAATAATTTTAGATAAATTTATTACAAATGTTTCTGTTTAGGATTTTTTTGTGGTATTAACCTTTGATTTTTTTAAGTAGCTTGAAGCAAAAATAGATACATAAAAAAAACCAATAGAGGATGACAAATAATATTCTTAAATAAATTTTCATGTGAAGAAAATATCTCGCGAAGAAAGAGAATTAGAATTAACCAATTTGATAAGAATTAATAAATAAGGAAATAAAAGGATTTATGAATCAATTTGATTTTATGAAGAGAGAGAGAGAGTAAATTGTTGACACCTGAAATTTTCAGTATTTTTCGGCATTTTTATTTTTTGAAAAATCCATAAAAATTCATAAAATTGAAAAATTAACTTTGGGGACCTTAGCCAAGCCTAGGAAACCAATTTTGACCAAAAAACGATTTTTCATATTTTCAGTATTTTTACGTATTATTTATTTATTTATTTTCAAAAATTAATAGAAAATCCATAAAAATTCATAAAATTGAAAAATCAACTTTGGGAACCTTAGCTAAGCCTAGGGAACCAATTTTGACCAAAAAATAATTTTTCATATTTTCGATATTTTTCGGTATTTTTATTTTCGAAAATTCATAAAACAAAAAATTAAGAAAATTGAGAAAATTGAAAAATCAAGTTTGGAGCCTTTGCCAAGCTTAGGCAACTATTTTCGAACAAAAAAATAATTTTTTGTATTTATATATATTGTTTATATATTTTAGAAATTATGAGAATATTTAATAAATAATAGCATTTGAGGCCACAAAAATATATAAAAATAGTCAACATTTTTATTTTAAATCCCTTTTCATTTTGTCCATCACAAATTTAAAAAATCCAATTCGGGGTCGTGTATTCCTTCACGAACATAATCTCGAACCGGGCCTAAAAAATTCAATTTGAGTCAATTTATTTTCATTTTTTCACTTTTAGGAGTTGTGACATTATTCTCTAATATTTTAAATTTTTTATATTGGCCCAAATTTTACCCGGAATGACTCAATTGTGCAAAAGGGCTTTAATTAAATTCTACATTATTTTCAGTAGCAAAAAATGAGCTTAAATTTGACATGTGGTGAATTTTGACTAAGTATAGGGAATGTATGTCAAAAATTGTGAGGAGATTTGGACTTAAAGAAATATTTTTTCAGGGACTAAATTGTAAATACTTAAAATTCAGGGACTAGAGTGCAAATACCTAACTCTTGAGAGATTATTTTGCAAATAACAAAAAGCAGAGTTAGTGGATAAATTAGAATAGAGAAGGGAAGATGGAGAAGAGGAGATAGAGAAGAATGGTTGGAGAAAATAAGATAAGAATAGAAGGGAAGATGGAGATGAAGAAAAGTTAGTGGAGAATTTAGAATATGAGATAAATATAGAGAAGGGAAGATGAAGATGAAGAAGAGTTAGTGGAGAGATTAGAATGTGAGATAGGGATAGAGAATGGAAGATGAAGATGAAGAAGAGTTAGTGGAGAAATTAGAATGGGAGATAAATATAGAGAAGGGAAGATGAATATGAAGAAGAGTTAGTGGAGAGATTAGAATGTGCGATAGAGATGGAGAATGAAAGATGAAAATGAAGAAGAGTTAGTGAAGAAATTAGAATGGGAGATAGAGTTAGTGGAAAAATTAGAATAGGAGATAGATGAGTAGATTATAAAAGGAGGAAGAAGTGAGCTTGAGAGGGAAATTTTGGATGTTGGAGAGAGTTTTGGGAGATTGAAGAAAAATTTGAGAGAAAGATGTCGCGACCCTCTAAAAAAATTTTAAATTTTAAAGTGGGTTAACGGATTATTAGGTTAATTAGATTTGACTAACCTAACGCGGACCCTCCCAAGCCCTACTGAATCGCAACTTTGGTTTTTGTTTAAATGATTTTGAAATTTGGAGTCACCACTAATCATTCTTGGTAGGTTGATTAGGAACCTAAATAAATTAGCGGGAGAACTAATTTATTCCTGCGAACCAGAGATTAGGAGCTCGGGGACTTGGTTACACTAGTTAATTAAAACTAATGCCCTTTCGGTACCTTAATTTCATGGATATCCTAATTCGGCAACTCAGACTTGGTTTATTCCTAAGGCTCTAGTAGGGTATTCTCTTTTGTGTTTTCACTTTTTAAATAGGATGCATGGATGATATATATTTTTATTTGTTATATTTTTTTAAGTGTTAAAGATTCCCTGAAGCCGAAAGAGGGAGTGTGTTAACGACTTCTGTGCAGTATTACGACCTACTCATCTTTTGGGTTTGATGATTCAAAAATTAAATTATAGGAAGTACATGACAGTGAATAAACACCTCCAATAGGAGGCCTAGCATTGGCTTGGCTCTTCCCTTTGGGATTTAAGGTACAGGTATTTAAGTTGCAAGTATTTAAACTACTGTAAGTAAAAACCTCCAATGGGAGGCTAAGCATTGGCTTGGCTCTTCCCTTTGGGATTTAAGGTACAGGTATTTAAGTTGCAGGTATTTAACTACTGTAAGTAAAAACCTTCAATGGGAGGCTAAGCATTGGCTTGACTCTTCCCTTTGGGATTTAAGGTACATGTATTTAAGTTGCAGGTATTTAACTACTGTAAGTAAAAACCTCCAATGGGAGGCTAAGCATTGGCTTGGCTCTTCCCTTTGGGATTTAAGGTACATGTATTTAAGTTGCAGGTATTTAACTACTGTAAGTAAAAACCTCCAATGGGAGGCTAAGCATTGGCTTGGCTCTTCCCTTTGGGATTTAAGGTACAGGTATTTAAGTTGCAGGTATTTAACTACTGTAAGTAAAAACCTCCAATGGGAGGCTAAGCATTGGCTTGGCTCTTCCCTTTGGGATTTATGATGCAGGTATTTAAATTACAGATGGACTTTGTCCTCTCCATTTTGGGGTATGAATTCTTTAAAATGAAATACAACGAATTGATTCAACAATTTGAAATTTGTGCGCGCTTGAGGACTCCTCCAAGCCGATTTTGTGCTTCCATAGGGTTGACCATTGATATAGAGCTGCGGCTTCCTGACATAAAATAGAGTGAAGTGTCAGTATACAAAATATGTGCTAATATGCACCTAAAATCAGAAGAGTGGAAAGAGTACTTATCTCCCATTTTTTTGGGAGGGATTTCTATAATTGATTTTCGCTCTCTATGTTCCCAATATAGAGAGTTTCTTTTGAATTAATAGGGACTTTTAGTCACAGATCAGTTGAGAAATCGGTGGACAGCTTAGGAGCTTGTCTGGGCCGATTTTTGCATCTCTACAAGATTTTTGCTGTTGACGATAAAGTATGGAAAAAAAAAGAGGAGATGGAGAAAGTGTATACAATTTGTGCTAATTTGCAAGTAAAACCATAAACAAATGAATAAATAAAAACACTTAGCTCGAATTTGCTTGCTCGTTGACGAGGAAGAACTCTTGATTTATATTGATCGATGAAGGAATTTGTGATGATAACCACTAGCTTTAAACTTCCATCATCTTCAAAATTCTCTCTCTTTTGGTATTTTCTTTCTCTCAAATTTTTCTTCAATCTCCCAAAACTCTCTCAAACATCCAAAATTTTCTCTAAAAAAAAAAATCCTCTCAAACACTTCAAATTTTCTCTCCAAAAAAAATTCCCTCCTCAAGCTCACTTCTTCCTCCTTTTATAATCTACTCATATATCTCCCATTCTAATTTTTCCACTAACTCTATCTCCCATTCTAATTTCTCCACTAACTCTTCTTCATTTTCATCTTCCATTCTCCATCTCTATCTCACATTCTAATCTCTCTACTAACTCTTCTTCATCTTCATCTTCCCTTCTTCATATTTATCTCCCATTCTAATTTCTCCACTAACTCTTCTTCATCTCCATGTTCCCTTCTCTATTCTTATCTTCCATTCTAATTTCTCCATTAACTCTTTTTCATCTTCATCTTCCCTTCTCTATTCTTATCTTATTTTCTCCATCCATTCTTCTCCAACTTCTATTCTTCATCTCCTCTTCTCCATCTTCCCTTCTCTATTCTAATTTATCCACCAACTCTTCTTTTTGTTATTTGTAAAATAATCCTTCAAGAGTTAGGTATTTGCACTCTAGTCCTTGAATTTTAAGTATTTACAATTCAGTCCCTAAAAAAAAATATTTCTTTGAGTCTAAATCTCCTCACAATTTTTGACACACTAAAATTTACCACATGTCAAATTTAAGCTCATTTCTTGCCGCTGAAAATAATGCAGAATTTAATTAAAGCCCTTTTATAAAATTGAGTCATTCTGGGTATAATTGGGCCAAGATGAAAATTTAAAATATTAGAAGACAATGTCACAACTCATAAAAAGTGAAAATTAAAAATAAGTTGACTCAAATTAAATTTTTTTAGGCCCGATTCGAGATTATACTCGTGAACGAACACATGACTCGAATTGGATTTTTCTGAATTTGCGATGGCCAATATGAAAATAGATTTAAAATAAAAATATTAACTATCTTTGTGTATTTTTTTGGCCCCAAATGTTATTTTTCCAAAATTTTCAAGTATTTTTGTATTATTTATTTTTTTAAAAAATGAAACAAATATATAAAAAATATGAAAATTTATTTTTTGTTCAAAAATGGTTGCCTAGGCTTGACCAAGGCTTCCAAAGTTGATTTTGCAATTTTCTCATTTTTCTTAATTTTTTGTTTTATGAATTTTCGAAAATAAAAATACCGAAAAATATCGAAAATATGAAAAATCATTTTTTGGTCAAAATTGGTTCCTTAGGCTTGGCGAAGGTCCCCAAAGTTTATTTTTCAATTTTATGAATTTTTATGGATTTTTTATTACTTGAGCAATAGAAAAAATGATTAAAAATCAGGTGTCAACAGCTGCCCCTCTTTGAAAGGAAGCTCGGTAGAGGTTCATTTCAAAGACGAGATGACACCTGAATTCTAATCGACTCAATACAAGGAAATAAAAAGAGTCGTGACATGAATGTTCCACTGAAAATGAAATGAGAACTTAAGGATTCGTTATATAAAAAAACTTTAGGGTGGTTGAACTTGAACCCGTATGGTGGATCAACCCATGGTAGATTCCTAATAAAAGGATTCTACTGATTAAAAATTGAATTAAAATTTGACCCGTATGGTGGGTCATACCATTTGACCCGTATGGTGGGTCGTACCATGGTAGATTCCTAATAAAAGGATTCTACTGATTAAATTTTGATTGAGATTTGACCCGTATGGTAGGTCACCCAATGGAGATACCTATAAGAAGGACTTGGTGCCTGTAAAAAGGACTTGTGCCTGTAAAAAGGACTTGTTGCCTATAAAAAGGACTTAATTTGCTTGTAAGAAGGACTTGATTTGCCTGTAAAAAGGACTTAATTTGCTTGTAAGAAGGACATAATTTGCCTGTAAGAAGGACTTACTTTGCCTGTAAGAAGGACTTTGTTTGCCTGTAAGAAAGACTTTGTTTGCCTGTAAGAAGGACTTTATTTGCCTGTAAGAAGGACTTTGTGCCTGTAAGAAGGACTTGATTTGCCTGTAAGAAGGACTTGATTTGCTTGTAAGAAGGACTTGATTTGCCTGTAAGAAGGACTTTGTGCCTGTAAGAAGGACTTGATTTGCCTGTAAGAAGGACTTTGTGCCTGTAAGAAGGACTTGGTTTGCCTGTAAGAAGAACTTAGTTTGCCTGTAAGAAGGACTTGATTTGCCTGTAAGAAGGACTTTGTGCCTGTAAGAAGGACTTGATTTGCCTGTAAGAAGGACTTGCTTTGCCTGTAAGAAGGACTTGATTTGCCTGTAAGAAGGACTTTGTGCCTGTAAGAAGGACTTGATTTGCCTGTAAGAAGGACTTGCTTTGCCTGTAAGAAGGACTTGCTTTGCCTGTAAGAAGGACTTTGTGCCTGTAAGAAGGACTTGATTTGCCTGTAAGAATGACTTGATTTGCCTGTAAGAAGGACTTGGTTTGCCTGTAAGAAGGACTTGATTTGCCTGTAGGAAGGACTTTGTTTGCATGTAGGAAGGACTTTATTTGCCTGTAAGCAGGACTTGATTTGCCTGTAAGAAGGACTTAGTTTGCCTGTAAGAAGGACTTGATTTGCCTGTAAGAAGGACTTGATTTACCTGTAAGAAGGACTTAATTTGCCTGTAAGAAGGACTTAGTTTGCCTGTAAGAAGTACTTTGTGCCTGTAAGAAGGACTTGGTTTGCCTGTAAGAAGGACTTCATTTGCCTGTAAGAAGGGCTTGGTGTACCTCAAAGGGTGCCATTCTGAAATCTGGGGGAGACTAGGAATCCTGCAGAAGCTCAAACCCAAATTATATTCTCCTGTAGCTTTAGGAATAAACCAAAGAAGCAGAGATCAAAAGGTCTCGAACATTTCTGTCTTTGAGACAAATCATGCTTTATTGAAGAAGGTGGATACCTGTATGTATCGCAATGGATTCAAGTTCCTCAACAACCGTCAGAATTCATCCAGGTTGAAGATATACTCACCTGAGAATTTAGAAGAAATGCCTAGTGGCTCCTCGACAACTAGGCTTGTTCATTCAATAATCGCCGAATGAATTTCAAGACTTTGGAAGGTAATTCGAACATTGGGAATGTGTTACCTGTCAGGCAGTGTCAGAGGTAACATATGCAAGCATTTTCATCAATGAGTTGATTGGTTCATGCAAAACTATTCAACCAAGTCGGCAATGATTAGAATTAGTCTGTGTGATAACTCATGATGCAATCAATCCAAATGTGGATCACGCAAAATTATTCTGTCAAGCTTGCATTACCAATTCTGTTTAAGGAGGTTCTCATATTATGAACGCCTCGAATGTAATCTGAATGGGGAACTTCAGTCCGAAAAGCCTTTCTCTCACTTTAGAGAAATGTTGTTTATCTATAGATTAAAATGTTAGACCTGTGTGGAAATGGTTTACCTTTCCTCATCCTGTTATGCCCCATTTTGCACATTTGATGTCTCCTATGCAGTTTATGCTCTAAGTTGGAGTTGGTAAATTAAACATGCGGAATAGTCATACATAATTCGTGAAATGTGTAAACACAATGCCGATGTGATAATTTTTAGCATCATGTGTGTTTATATAATGTGCAAACATGGGCGGATTTGAATTGCCCCTGGTATGTAGGTGGATTGATCAAATTGAGAAGGCCACTCCTTATGTCGAGGAGCAGTTTGTCTCAAGTTTTGCCCCTGCACGATGAGGCATATGGGTGAGGGAGCATTTTGGTTTGTTTAGTGACAGCGACCGCCATGGTTTGGCGGTTAAATGTCCCTGCAAAAAGCAGAGAAATTATTCTCGAAATCAAACGAGATAAGAAAGACATATTTGCTTTTTCGCTTCAGAGCTTGCGATCAATTTGCCCCGTTTTTCACCAGAATAGATCTTGTCAGATGA
Organism: Psidium guajava; assembly: GCA_016432845.1. Lineage (NCBI taxonomy): Eukaryota > Viridiplantae > Streptophyta > Magnoliopsida > Myrtales > Myrtaceae > Psidium > Psidium guajava. The sequence goes on from CM028228.1 coordinate 40,961,250, forward strand.
TCATAATTTTCTTTTGGATTTGTCTCCTTCAACATGTTAAATGTTAGTGTAAATATTTCCTGTAAAAAGAAAAAGAGACATATCAGCCAGTATTAAAAGGGATAAATTGAAAACGATACTGATTTACCCTTCATCTTGAATGTCTTGCACGAGTCTTTCACCAGTTTTGCTGGATTGAATTTTCCTCGACTTTTGTTGGGCGCCTCACCATTATGGCAAGACTATGGTAAAATACTGACTTTGATATTACTCGTCGAGTATTCCTGTTTGCAAAAAGAAATGCATAAAAAGTTGTTTCATTTATTTATAATACTTACAACATTCCCCACCCTTGGGGATCGAACTCGGGACATTTCGGACCTACTGTCATCCCCCCATACCATTCAGTCCATTGGACCGTAGGTGTCCATGGGGCTTTCCTTTCAAAGGTTAATTCTTGGGTATAACGTGGCCCTGTTGTATCAACTTGGGCCATGTTACGGTATTTCTCGAGGTAATTTGCAATCCCTGTTAAGAATGGAATAAAACAATTCAGGACTTGCGATGATTATGAGCAAATTAGAACGATACAGAATTACCCATGTCTGAGATTGTTCGGGTCCCTCGTTCGCATTTTGCTTTATCTGAAGCTGTCCACTCTGTGGTAATATCCATGAGTTGATTTGCCCCAAATTTTGTTCAACTTGTATTTGGGTATGATTGCATTCTTGGGTCGATTTGTAAACTCCTGAAAATAGAAAGGATTAAATTTAAAACCTGGTAGTTCGAGGGTAATTTGGAACGATACGGATTTACCCTTCAGATTTACGCGGATTTCTTCTCGATATTAATTTTTTCGAGTTTGGTGCGGTTAACGGCTCCGAGCATTTAATAGGGGGAAAGGGAAATGATTACTTCTAGCTTGTGCATTAATTTTGGACATCGATAAAAGGCGAGAACGTACGATGAAGCCAAGTAGATGTATTCGTCCAGGCATGATCTTCTTCCCTTTGGAAGCTCTTGAATGATCAGCTAGCGTTGTTCCGGATCAGGTACGCGTCGGCCGTGTCGCAGGTCCCATGATCACTAGTTTTGAAATACAGGATCCGTATGCACATTAACACCTTGGTGCTTCATCAGCATCAAACTGCCTGATCATGGCGGCGAGTTCGTCGCCAATGCCACTTGCCTGGTGATGATACCTCACCTCCTCCTCAGAAGGCATCCATGCTGGTCCCATAGTCTCGGTCTTTTCGTACCTTGATCCAACATAACTTGATCCTGCTATGAACTGATCTAACTCACCTCTTAAACGTGCATTTTCGATCCTCAGATAATGCATTTCATCGAGGGTGAGGAGAGTATTGCAGTTGGGGCAGGTGGCGGAGTCAAAAGCCTCTTTATATATCTTGTTCTCCGCTCGGAGGTTTTCATTTTCAACTCTTAGAAACTCGGCTTCGTTGTGCTCATGACGAGTCTTCATTCGGGTTCGTCTATTTTGAAACCAGAACTTGATTTGCGAAGGTTCAAGTCCTAGCTCTTGACTCAGTTCCATTTTCTGTTTGCCGTCTGGCATAGGGCACGTTCTGAAGAAATCTTCAAGCTTTCGTACTTGCTCCTCAGTATGGCGACGGTAACGCTTCTTTTGACCTTTACTGTTGTTGTCCTTGTCCTTATCGGGCTCTTGGACGTCATCGGTGGAAGGGTCGGACTCCACAGGCTCGATCCCAAACATGGTTTCGAACTCTTCCTCTCCCATATTCAGCAAGTAACGATAACTTTCAAGTGTGTTGGGATGAGACATCTTCGATTTGGTTAACGATTTCTCAAAGTTTGATATCTCTTCTTGTATTTTCACTCTCTGGATTTTTCTTGGAGATTGCGTATGCTTTAAGAGTCTCTCTTTCGAGCACGAATGAGAATTATCAAGAAGATGCCTCCTTTAAAATTAGACGTGGATTTACCAACTGTATTGCCTCTCTCGAGTGTTCTGGCTTTCTCGATTTTCTTTTCATCGTATCTCTCGCCTAGCTCGTCTCCTTCCATCTTTCCGTGGAAGGGGGCCCCTTGTTGATTAACGCCTGGAGGATTGATGGCACGGCTACTGGCTTGGTTGATGATGGGAAGTGGCTCCCCCCATGCTAACCTGCGGAACTTATGGTGGCGAGGAGACTCGACGTTCAGGCTTGGATCAGTCCCGCCTTGGTTTTCTTGATTCTGAGCTGCATTGTGTTCTCTCACCCTTTTTCTGTACTTCTGAAGATGACTCGAAACATTTGCTTTAGTGAGTCCCTCTACCTTCATAATTTCCAGTATATGTTGCGGCCGTGCCGAATCGATTCCTAGCTGCTGAACTGCATTAACAAACATACGATGCAGCTCGGGAGACCAACTCATCTTCTTTCTCCAGTTGCTTGGAACAAAATTGAAGGCTTGATGCTTGTTTTCATGGTCGTGCAATTGCTTCCTTACCACGTGCAGCCATATGTTTTGAAGCATCTAAACCCTAACTGGTTTCGTTACGACGTCTTGGGCCCCATTTAAGACAGCCTTCATTATGGCTTGCTGATCATCGCTTGCCGATATTACGAGGACTGACATGTTTAATTTAGAATTGATGACTTCCAAGAGAGTGAAAACATCCATGTCAATCCCTACCATGGCGGTGAGGATGATATCAAACGGGTCACTACTCCTCCTTAATATCTCTAAGGCCTCTGTCGCATTTGCTTGAGCTACAACCTTATACCGGCATTTTCTTAATACGGTAACAAGGATTGACAGAGAGACTGGATTACCGTCAATGGCCATGACCAGTAGACCCTCAGGGTAAGGAACTTCATCAGCTTTGACCAGGGTTGAACATGCGCCCGTTCCCCTAATGCTTGACATATTTCTGGATTTAGGACTGCCGATTCGAGACCGCCTCAGGATGTCTTCTCGGACTTGAGGGATCACGGGATCGTTGATGGCTTCTCGTAACAGGCTTTGAAAGCCAATGCTTTGATGGTGAAGGTTTTGAATTCCTCTCCCACGAGAACTCCTTCCTCTCTATCTTTCTTCTGCGAGTTCGTGCAGATGAACCCTCACTATCAAATGAGGACAAATTCTCTCTCTGGCAATAGCAACGACTTCCCCCTTCACGGGCAGTGCTATTAGATTTACCGAGGGGAAAATATGACATTCAGCTTTTGATCAAAGGGGAAATCCTCGTTTATCGCTCAGTTTGTCTTCTTCTTTCTTTTCGCGGTAGAGGGCCCCTGTCAAGATTTCCATAGTTGATTTACTGGCGGGTCCTCCAATGAAGACGAGTAATATCTCTCTTTCTGCCGAAAATTTCTTTGTCCCCCACTCAGCTCGTCTTTTCGTTCTTTCTTTTTTCAAAGCGGTGGAGTCCCGTCCAGCTTTTCCACAGAGACGTCGGGTTTGTTCGGCTCGAGGTTGCCACTTGGCTGCAATTTGAGCCACCGGGGGTGTTGCCTACAGAGAATGGTAGATAGGAAAACCTATAAGGACTGCCCCTATGAAATCAGTATTTAAATTGAAGCAGCTTACCATCTTCGCATTCTGCTCATCTGCTTCACCTCTCTCCCCCTTTCTTTCGTATTCTGCTTTCAAAAATGGCCAATTCTCCTAACCACACATTATCCACCGAAGTCCTGGCTGGGTGGGAGAGACTCTACAATCTTCTTGGTAGAGGTTACGCTCATGTAGCCAAAAACTCTACCGTTGAGGCTGAAATCCTCGGTTTATTCAGGACCGTGGACGCTGCTTCTGTTGAGGGTACCCAACTGGGAAAGGAGTATTGGAACTTCTCGACCCTCTTCATCAATTTTCTAGTGTCGCGACCCGATCTTCTTCGAGATCGGCTGGTGGATTGCTAGGCCCAATTCCAAATAATCCAAACCCTAGCTACCACACCAAGCCGCCGGCGGTACACCACTTTTGCTATATATTTTTTATTCTAATATTTTTTTTGCTTTATTTTCCTTTCCACTTTACCTGGTTACGCATGGAGGCAGCACCCCCTTGTGCCTTTGTCTCTCTTTTTTATTTCTTTCTTTGACTTTTCTTTCTCTTAGTTTGTCCTTTTCTCTATTTTTTTATTCCCTTATTTTTTAATGCTCATCTTGTTGGTGCTTCTTCTTCGTGAGTCTTCTTTTCCAGACGTCCTATTTGCTCACCATCTTCGCGTCTTCCTCACTGAACACCCACCAAAAACCAAGCACAGACTTCACTGGGTGGCTAATCTTTTTACCACGTCTTCTTAAGGATTTCGCCAGCAAGATTTTTTTGTCGAACGACCACCAACGCCGATGACGGCCCTCCTATTTCAGTTGCCAACGGACAGCACCGGATAAGAACCAAATTTCGGCAATGAGTTTTCTCACATCTTCGAACGCTCAAAATTTCATTTCTTAACCACAGCAAGCATAGAGGATGTTCGGGGGGGCTCATTTGAACGCCTTAGATCGCTTGTCGTTACTCTTCGACGGCCACCGAGCGCGGTATGTCAAGGTCCAAACCAAGGTCCGAATAGGCCGTCTACAGTATCCTAACATACCTATACATGGTTTTTCTGTCCGCGAAACTAACCAAAATCAACCGTTCTAGACTCGGCCAGGAACAAACCCGATGACATATCTAAACCAACGATCCTAACTTAAAACCAGCCACACAATCCATCAAAGAATATCACAGAGATAATAGGAAACTTAGCTGCATAGTCAAGAGTCTTGGTTTCACGCGAGAAAAGCCCTCGGGCTTGCAGTAGGCCGAAAGTTTTTGAGGTTGACTCGATGGGTTTCGTGCGATGCCAACGCAGGGAGAAGATACGCACGCGGTCAGTAAGTGCTCAGGGAAATTTCGAAACAGAAAAATCAAAGAGAAAACAAGAAACGATGAACATGCCATTGATGGAGTTCCGCGCGCTCGAGAATGGTGTTTACTTTCTCAGTGGAGGTCGACTCGATTGGTTGGGTCCAGCGGCTTCCTTGAAGCGTCAGGGAGCTTGGAGCGGCAACCGCAAGGCTTGGTGCGACTTGGATTGCCGGAGTTCCGAGCTCAAAGTTCTCGGCGAATGCTCTGTAATGGCCCCCCCAGAAGAACCAGCTTCTTTTTTTTTTAGCTCCTCCTTCGTCGCTCTCCCTCTCTACATATCTGTCTCTCTCGTTTTTGTGCGTATGTCCTCTCCCTGAACATTCGCCGCTCCCTCCTTTTCTTTTGTGCCCGAACCTTCTGGAATCGCTCCCACGACAGCTCGAATTTTTGTCGTCTACCTTCCTCGGATAACCGTCGCCCCATTCCGTACGCTTGGTCATGCGCGCAAGCGACAAAAGGGAAGATTCGAGGGCAAGAGGCCGCGCGACGACATCGTGGTAGCGAGAAACAGATGTGCGCGTGTGTGCAGTGTGCGTGGGTGCCAAGGGAAGGGGATGATGAATAGTGTCGGGTCACGGGCCGGGTCGGCCCGACCCGATGACCCGACCGAACGGAAAATGGCCAAATTGAGCCACAATTCGGCCTATTTTTGCGAAATTGAAGCCAAAAATGAATTTCCCACGATGGATTACATTTGGAAATGAGGCCTTTGTGGAAAATTTGCTTGAAATTGGACAAAAACCCCAAATTTTGGGTTTGACCCGAGTATCCAATCTGTGAAATTGAAGGTCTTGAGGGCCTTTTTTGCAAAAATTGATGCCACCAATGGATTCGGAAGGCCAAAAAATATAGGGTGACGTGCCCCAATTTTTAATTCAGTCCCCGAAAACTTTTCAATTGCATTTTATGTGTTTTTTAGGACTAAATTGAAAAACTGAAAATCGCACATTGGTCCTTTTGCACGGAATTGGACAATTCATTGAATTTTTGGACTGGATTTTAATTTTGAAAAATAGAGGGGGATGACACGACTCCAAAAATGTAAAAATTAAAAATTACAGAATTAAAATAAAATTTCTAGAATTTTTCAATTAATTTGGAAAATGCGATTTACAAAGCAAGTCCCATTTCCAGATTAATTTTTTCAGAATTTATTTGGCCAAAATGAAGAGAAAAATAAAATAAAAATATGGACTATTTTTTCGTATTTTTGTGGCCACAAAAGCTATTTTTTATTATTTTTCTTGTATTTTTCTATTTTCTAAAAAATATTAAAAAAAGCAAAAAATAAGGAAAATTATTTTTTTTGTTCAAAATTGGTTCCTTAGGCTAGGCTAGGGCTTCCAAAGTTGATTTTGTAATTTCTTCATTTTTTATTGATTTTTTATGAATTTTTGAAAATAAAATGCAAAAAAATATTGAAAATATGAAAAATTATTTTTTGGGTCAAAATTGGATCCCTAGGTTAGACCAAGGTCTGCAATGTTGATTTTTCAATTTTCTGAATTTTTTTTTGGATTTTCTAAAAATTTTCTAAAAATCAAATTGGCCAAAAATCAAGTGTCAACAGCTGCCCCTCTTTGACAGGGGCCTCGTGAGAGATCACTCTCAAAGACAAGATGACACTTGATATCTAGCCTACTCAACTGGGAAAATGAAAAGTCATGCCATCCCTTTCTATTTATTTCTTCGAAGGCTCAAGTCCAAAGTCCTTCTTGCTCATTCTGATAGGGGAGAGAGAGAGAGTTGAGGGATTTACCTGAGACTCACCTGCTTGTCCCGCGACTATCATTGATTGATCTGGTGATGATGGAATGAATGCCTAAGGATTCATTATAGGAACACCTTAGGATGGTTGAACTCGGACTCGTATGGTAGGTCACCTCATAGAGATGCCTCTGTCAAGGACTTTTGTGCCTCTATCAAGTACTTAGGTGCCTACAGGAAGGACTTTGTGTGTCTGTTCGAAGGACTTTGGGTGCCTGTATTAAGGACTTGGTGCCTATATCAAGGACTTGGTGCCTATATCAAGGACTTTGGTGCCTATATCAAGGACTTGGTGCCTATATCCAGGACTTGGTGCCTATATCAAGGACTTGGTGCCTATATCAAGGACTTGGTGCCTATATCAAGGACTTTAGTGCCTATATCAAGGACTTTTGCGAAGAAAGGTGATCTCCTCCGAGGCTATCGGCTACTAAAATCCACATTACCTTATCTTGAAGGGTGCCATTCTGGGATCTGGGGAGACTAGGAATCCTGCAGAAGCTCAAATCCAAATCGTTATACCGAAGAGGAAAGAGTAAGCAGATTTCTGATAATTCGCATGTTCCAATTTTGGGAATGAGCTATACTCTTATGATTATCATCTATGAGTCATGCACACATTTTTTAAGGAACGTAAAGTGAGGTTAGAGGTTACCCAAAGCATCTTCTCACATATCAAGCAAGATCAAAAATCCCTTAGGAGGGTGATTTTGAGTCCAATGATTTAAAATTGCCAAATGAGTTTGCTCAAGATATCAATTGAAGTACGCTCATCAGAGAGGACTCCTCACAATTTCTCGAAAGGTTTACTTTGGAAGCACTCGAATTTTCTCTCGAACCTATGTCTAGGGCTTCGGAACTATTCGCAGTGCATACAATTTGATTAATCAGAGAGGTCTCTAATGGACCGCAATGTTGGGCTTGGTCAAAGGTTTCCAAGGGGGACCCATAAATGAGTCGAGGTCAATGAATAAAAGGTCTTCATCATCTGCTCCGGGTTTACAAGTCAAGAACCCTGCAAAATGAGAGAGAAATAGTCTTACTCGTACCTTTTCGAGCGATGCTTAAAATCATTGAATCTCTACGTTAACTCAAGCGCCTTAATCAGAAAAGACTTTCACGGGTTGAAACGTAGGTTAGGATCGGGGACCAAGGAAGAAAAAGGCTTATTTTGGTCCAGAAAATATATGAGGTGGGTTCGACGTTGGTGATATTACATCTTTATCAACAGTCTCGGCCCTCTCGAGTTGTCCGCAAAGAACAACATCGTTGTATGGGGATGGTGTGGATTTTCGTTGATACCGTCGTCGCCCTCGGACGGTGTAAGCTCCAACTGAGTATATTTCGCAATTTGACTCATTTGAAGAGTTTTTCTTTTGCAACCAGATCCCATTGGGGATTCACAAAGGAGATAATATGCATACGTTTTTACTGAGTCTGCAAATGTACAAGTAAAATTCAAAGGCATTCAAAAATGAACATTGATTTGAATGAGCATTAGCCTTGCTTTTGATTGGCGCTTTGCTTTTTGCTTTTTTTTTTATGCCCGGGATTTGGCTTTTCTATTTTTCTTCTTTCTTTCTATTTTTTTTTCAATTAGATCCCGCTTTTTGCTTTGCTTTTTTTTTTCCTTTTGTTTTTGTTTGTTTGTTTTTTCTTGACACACAAGAGTTTTCAATGATTATGACAAAACACATGCGAATGAAAATCTAGTGCATTTGAGAAGTCGATTCATGAATTCTATGTAAAGCCGACTCTTCTGAGTTCCTTTGCTTCGAGGTGGTGTCGTCTTCATCTTGAAATGGACAATGATCACCAACGGGGTTTTAAGAAACGAATATACAGGCTCAATTGGGCTATGCAAAGGATGAAAGTGTGTAGGATAGAGAAATGAATGCTTTTCGTCGTCCTAAGGCACTTGAATTACCGTATGATGTTAAATGTAAAAAAAAAAACACTCGAAAATTAATGTTAGTCCGAGCAAAAAGATTTCTAACCATTTACCTCCTGCCGCTGCTGGAACTATTTCCATTTGGCCCCGATATGGGGTGGTTCTTGACAGGGTTTAGGAAATGAAACCGCCGCTCAAATGGGTTGTCAATGGTCACCTGTAGTGTTTAGGATAGAGGAAGGATCGCCTCTCGTCGTCCCAATCCGTGTAATCAGTGCGAATAATTCCTACGTCTCTAGGCAAAGGCCTTCACTCATCGCTCAAGTGTGTATAGGGACGTGTTTGGGCATGGTTTGCCTTTCATCGTTTGAGGTACTCCAATTGATAAATCTTAAACGTCCTTATTTGGAAATTCGTCTCAATTTCATCAAAATTCAATCTCCATAGGGGATTACGATGCATGGTGTATGTTTCAAACATGGTTTGGATAACTTCAAAAACCTTTTGAATCACAATGCGAATGAAGTTCTAAGCCGGATATTTTTCAAGACGTGGGCTTATTAAAACGTTTGAATGTTATTTGAAAACATTATTGATTTTGTGATTTTTCTAATCCTTGGAATTCAAATGGTATGATTTTGAAAATTTTGGAACATTAGGAAAGGGATACTTACCTGCCTGCCGCGGCAGAGGACCCCCTATAAAAGTAAAAGAGAATGTGTTAGTGTTTGTCTTCTCTTTTGAAGTAAATTGGAACAATACAACTTCACCCTTGATTATGCGTTCCAATCTGAATACAGTTATATAAACTGTGAGAAACTGTAACATGTCCATTGTAGTGTTGGATTCCTGTCAAGGTTAAAATGAAGAGTTAGCATATATTTCATATCGAGAATAAATTGGAACAATACTGCTTTACTCTTGATTATGCACTCCCATCGAAATCCCAATGTATAAATTGTAAGACCCTTGCTGTTTGATTGTCATGACGACATTTTTATTTTAGTGTGGTGGTCCTCTTGATTGTGAACTGAGTGTGCCAATAGGCAATCCTTTCCGTAGTCTTCGAGTCTGGAGAAGGTCATTTGAATTGCCTCTCCCACCTGGGAGTTCCTTTTAAATCTACAATATGGAGAAAACAACGCAAATGTATGCATGTATGCATGGAATGCATGGAGTGGTCTTTAATGCGATTCAGACACCAGCGAGTTACGAAAACTGATCAAATCTTCATTTATTCAAGGGTAATACTTCTTGACAGCGTCTGTATTTACAGGATCGGCCAACTCTTCTCCATCCATATTTATGAGAATTAAAGCACCGCCAGGCAGGACTTTCTGGACCACATATGGGCCCTCGTAATTCGGTGCAAACTTACCCCCAGGATGGGGCGCGTTGGGGAGCCCCTTCTTTACAACTAAATCCCTGACTGCAAAGCTTCTGGACCTTACTTTGCGGTTGAATGACTTAGCCACCCGTTTCTGATATGCCTGCCCATGGCAGATAGCCTTCAGTCGCCTTTCGTCGATCAGGTTCAGCTGCTCATGCCTCTGTTGGATCCATTCAGCCTCTGAAAGCTCAGCTTGGGATATTATCCGTAGAGAAGGAATCTCAACTTCGACCGGGAGGACAGCCTCCATGCCATATACTAGGGAGTAGGGCGTTGCCCCAGTTGAAGTCCGAATCGAGGTTCGGTATGCCATTAATGCGTACGGTAGTCTCTCATGCCAATCTCGGAAGTTCTCAGCAGTCTTGGCCAGGATCTTTTTAATATTCTTGTTTGCCGCTTCCACAGCTCCATTCATTTGTGGGCGGTATGGAGAAGAATTAAGGTGCCTAATCTTAAAATGATCCAGAAGGTCGTCAACCACCTTGTTATTCAGATTGGATCCGTTGTCTGTAATGACGGCTTGGGGCGTCCCATACCTCGCGATGATGTCCCGTTTAATAAACTTCGCGACACTCCTGGCTGTAACGCTGGCGTATGAATTAGCCTCAATCCATTTGGTGAAGTAATCAATTGCCACCAAGATAAAACGATGTCCGTTCGAAGCGTGAGGGTTAATCGGCCCGATCATATCAATTCCCCACATTGAAAATGGCCAAGCTTCGGACATTTGATGTAGTTCATTTGGGGGAGCATTGATTTTGTCTCCATACACCTGGCACTGATGGCAAGATCTCACATGCTGGTTGCAATCCGACTCGATGGTCATCCAGTAATAACCGAGCCTCATAATCTTTTTGGCAAGGAGATGGCCATTCATGTGCGGTCCGCATTCTCCTTCATGAATCTCATGCATGAGCAGTTTTGCTTCTTTGGCATTTACGCACCTCAAGAGAACCGAATCAAATGACTTCTTATACAAGGTCTGGCCACTGAGAAAGAACTTTGTAGCCATCTTGGCTATGTACTTCTTATCCCCCATTTGAGCTCCTGGAGGGTATTCTCCCTTTAGCAAATAATTTTTGATGTCATGATACCAGGGTTGGTCATCAAACCCTTCCTCGACCACCATGCAGTAGGCTGGCTGACTAATAACATCGACTCTCAACGGCTTGATGTCCAAGCCTTCCGTCACTTGCAGCATGGAGGATAAGGTGGCCAGGGCGTCAGCAAAATGATTATGGGTTCTTGGCAAATATTCGAAATCGATTTCCTCAAATTCCCCAATCATCTCTTCTAAGAATCTGTGGTAGGGTATGAGTTTTGAATCCTTGGTTTTCCATTCACCTTGGGTTTGCAGGATGATTAACATGGAGTCTCCATACACCTGTAGCTTCTTCACTTTCATGGTGAGAGCTAGCTGCAATCCTAGGATACATGCCTCGTACTCAGAAATGTTGTTGGTACATGGGAATATTAGCTTCGCAGCAACTGGATAATGCTGCCCTTCAGGGGATATTAAAACTGCCCCAGTTCCAGATCCTGCGAGGTTTACTGCGCCATCAAAATACATTGTCCATTTATCCTCGGCCAGGTTCGAGACACGATCCTCTGGCATCTCATCGCTTGGGATACTGGATCCCTGGGCATTTCCTGCTAACAGATTCGCTATGGCTCGCCCCTTAACGGATTTTTGAGTCGAGCTCCTGACGTCAAACTCTGATAGGAGGACCTGCCATTTGGCCAGTTTTCCAATTAAGGCTGGTTTTTCTAAAAGGTACTTTATCGGGTCATTCTCCGTAACCAGCTGTATATGGTGATGAAGGGTGTACTGCCTCAATCTGTGTAGCACCCATACCAATGCGACACAGGTCTTCTCGATCACAGGGTAATTCATCTCCGATGCAGTGAACTTCTTACTCAGATAGTAAATTGCCCGCTCCTTCCCGTCTTCTGGGCTCGTTTGAGCTAACAGAGCTCCTAGGGATTCTTGATGGACGGTGAGATATAGGGTTAGTAGAGACCCGGGCGTAGGAGGCACTAACACTGGTGGTGAGATGAGATATCTTTTGATCTTTTCCAGTGCTTCATGACATTCAGAATCCCATTTCACCTTGGCTCCCTTCTTCAACAGTTTGAAAAATGGTTTCGCCACGTCAGAGAGTTGGCAAATAAACCTGGCGATATAATTCAGCCTCCCCAGTAAACTCCTCACTTTTTTGACCGTCGTGGGGACCCCAAGGTCTAATATCGCCTTAACTTTGGAAGGGTCAATTTCAACTCCGCGATTACTCACCATGAATCCCAAGAGCTTCCTGACCGCGCCCCAAATATGCATTTAGCAGGGTTCAGCTTCAATCCGTACTTTCGAAGTCGCTCAAACAGCTTTCTTAATATCAGAACGTGGTCGTCTCCAGGTTTGGACTTCGCGATCATATCGTCGACATACACCTCTATCTCCTTGTGCATCATGTCGTGGAACAGAGCCACCATGGCCCTTTGGTAAGTTGCCCCTGCGTTTTTCAGACCGAAAGGCATGACCCTGTAACAGAATGTGCCCCATGGCGTTATGAATGAGGTCTTGGCTTTGTCTTCCTCGTTCAAAAAGATTTAGTTATACCCAGAAAAACCGTCCATGAATGAGAACATTTCAAAACCAGCAGTGCTGTTGACCAGGACATCGATGTGCGGGAGAGGAAAGTCATCTTTCGGGCTTGCTTTATTCAAGTCGCGGTAATCCACGCAGACTCTGACCCTTCCGTCCTTCTTCATTACCGGAACAATATTGGCCACCCATTCAGGATAAGTGATCACCTCAATGAATCCCACTTTTAGCAGCTTCATCACCTCTTCTTCGATCTTTTTAGATAATTCTGGTTTCGTGCGTCGAAGCTTTTGTTTCTTAGCGGGAACATTAGGGTCTGTTGGGAGCGAGTGTTCAACAATACTTGGGTCCAGACCTGGCATGTCCGCGTAGGACCAGGCAAACACATCCTGATATTCTCTGAGGAGTTGAATAAATCGAGATGCTTCTGACGAAGATAGCCTTCCCCCGATTTTTACTTCCTCTAAATTCTTAGAATCCCCCAAGTTGACTGTAATAGTGTCGTCTGCAGTCAAAGGTTTATGATCCTCATATCTGCTCCAATCCCTTTTGATTTCGCTGATATCCTCATCTCCTTCTTCCTCAATCCCGCAAGAGAAATCATCGACATTGTCTGAGTCACATAACAACCTGTCATGCATATGCGGGATGGCATGCCTGAAATGTTACAAGTATGGTCAGTATTTTTCCAGTATCAATAATAATGCATGAATTTTTTGGAAAACATTTGAATTAAAAGGCCAAAAGAAGTAGAACGTAATAAGAGGGCCAGTCTTCATGTCCTGAGACACCTTTGCTTCTCAAAATTTACTTGACAAACTAGGAAGCGTGCGGGAATCTAGGCCTCAAATCTCCGAGAATCGAAGATAGGCGTCATCATTGGGCTGGTTTGGAATGTTCCCGCACGTCCTTAATAAAACGTGCACATGCATTTTATTGAACTTCACTGATAAGGCCGCGTTACAAGGGAAACCATTTGGACCAACGGCTCGAGATCCAAATGTATTTTTCTTGGAATTAAAAAGGAGTTAAACAAAATGCAACGACCGAATTGAAATTGCGGGTAACGAAGTGCTATAAGAAGCAAGAGAAAAGCCTCTTTACTCAAGTGAGGCGGAATCTTCGCCAAGCTGCTCAATGATGACGTTCACAGTACCCTCCAAAAACGGGTTGGATATATCGGGCTCAGGTGCGTCTTGAACCTTCTCGTCCGCCAGAAACTTGGAATGACTGAAGAAGTATTGATCCAGAGGGCTGCCAATTAAGCTACCTGTCCCCATCCATCCTCTAGAGCCAATAAACGAACTCGTCCTGCTTCCTTGGCGTCCGTGGCCCCCACGTCGACCTCGGCCTCGGCGTCCATAGTAGCTCTTAACAGCAGAGCCATTACTGGGTCCACCAGTGTATCCTAGGCCCTTTCGATGCTTGCTCGTACCCAACTGAAGTGGCGATCGAATACCTTGCCCATTTTTCCCAAGTCCACGCTCGGGGATGAAACCATAAGCTAGCAAGATCTTTCCCGGCGCCAACGTGTATTTAGAAGGTGCAGGAACCTCCCTTTTGACCCCAGGAGCCATATGTGTGACTGCCACCAGTTCCAGAGAATGGTAGCTGGATTCTTCCTTCCGTTCCGGCTCCACATATGGGACCGCACTTCTCTGATAAGCCGCGAAGTCCATCTCTCCGTGCACCGTGATCACCTTCCCATCCACTATAAATCGGACTTTCTGATGCAAGCTAGAGGGTACAGCCTTTGCCGTATGAATCCAGGGTCTGCCAAGAAGGAACCCAAAAGCACTCGGGAGGTCCATGACCTGGAACCCAATTGAGAACTCCACGGGTCCAATGAGAACGTCCAGGTCTATTTCCCCAACTACACTCTTCCTCATCCCATCAAAAGCCCTGATGGTGGCCTTAGAGGTACGGATGAGCTCCTCGTTTATACCCAGACTTCTGAGCGTGGCTAACGGGCATATGTTAAAGGCCGACCCATTATCAATTAGCACGTGGGATACTTGCTTGCCATGACTTCTGGCCAATATGTATAGCGCTTTGTTGTGAGCCCATCCATCTACAGGGATATCCTCATCTGAAAATGCTATTTGGTCCTTCAGCAAAATGGACCCGACAAACTCTTCGAGCATTCACCTCATTTAGCACTTTCATCAGTGCATTTTTATGCTTCTTCGAGTTGGTAAAAAGATCCAGCAGGGAGATCTGAGCAGGCATCTTTCTCAGCTGCTCGATTACCTCAAACTCGCTTGTCCTTACAACAGACAGCGCCTTCTTTGCATCTTCCTTCGACACTTCTCTCCTCTCTGACTCCCCTTCTCTCGGCGCATAACACCTGCCAGATCTCATCACAGCGTCGATCTCGCCCGTACCGTAATCCCACGGGACGGCTTTGGGATTGTAATCGACCGGTGGAGGGATGCTTATCACTACCTTTTCGATCTTCTCGTCGTTTTGTACCTTCGCGTCTTCTAGTTCAAGCCCTGTCAGAGTGATCACCGTATGACTGAGGGAGCTGCTCTCGGCTTCATCCCATTTATCTACCTCGTCCAGCCTGACGACAAAAAGAGCTTTTGACCCCACTACTGCAATCAGCTCATCTTCATCTATATACTCAGAATCATAGTTAGGACACCATGGCTCAAGTGACATTCCCATTGGTTCTGGTGAGAAATCGTTACCCCTCTGACGATCACTAATTCGTACTACCGCCCTGGAAGCGCTGGCCTGACCAGGGTTTCTCTCATATTCAGGCTTGTTCCTTCGGAGTATACTCTCGTATCTTACTCCTATGCTAACCATGTGATCAAAAGACTGGAACCCATATGCACGAATGCGTTCGAAGTACACTCGGGGAAGAGTTTGCACAAAGAGTTCCACCGTCTCTCTCTCAGTCAATGGGGGTAAAATCTGCCCCGCCTGCAGTCTCCACCTGCGCGCAAACACCTCGAATCTCTCACCTTCCTTCATGGTGATGCGAGCTAGCTCATCCCTGGTGACGTTAAGTCTCATGTTGGCTTTGAATCGCCGTATAAACTAATCCTCGAGATCTCCCCAGTCAAAGATCCAGTCCAAATCAATTGATCGGCACCAGAATAAGGCCTGACCCGTCAGACTGCGTTCAAAATTGCTAATCAGGACCTGGTCATCTTCGTGGTGGCCAATCATCCTACAGAGGTAGTATGATACATGATCCAACGGACAGCCTTCGCCTCCAAACTTCCTCGGGAACATTATCAGTTGGTCTGGCCGATACTGCTTCCCTCCCCGGGTGGTAATCGCTTTCAGTTCTGCGACCATGTTTGCCAAGTCCTTGGACTGCCCTTCCAATTCAGCCAGTCTTCGGCTATGCCACTCAATGGCTCTTCTTAACTCTAGTATCTGATATTTCTCCTCCGCGGGCGGCATATGAGTGTTAGCCGCTTTCCTCGACAGCTCAGCTATCGCAAAAACCATGCGATCCATGCTCCTTTCCAGGGTATCCAGTCGCTCCTGAGTTTCAGGACCGTATTTCACATTCCCGGGATTAGTGGGACTTGAGCTTGCTTCATCAGTTGCGCCAATCATTTCTTCACCCTTGATCGGGTCATCCATGCCTCCCCAACCGTTAGGAAATATTTCTTCAGTCTTAGCGAAGAAGCTTGGCGGGGCTGAATAAAGTACACGATAATTGTAACCTCCGCTGTCCTGGCCCAAAGTGTCCACAATGTCACCCCTTTCGAAGGCCTCCCGCAAAAACTTCTTGTCAGCTTCATGCGCCTTTTTGCGTTGCATCTCTTCGTCGTCCGGCTCTTCGTCGGGTCCCCTTGTGATGCTGTCGTCAGCTATCGCATACTCAAGTACCTCTTGCAACTTGGCGGTGTCAGCCATGAATTCTAAGTCGTCTATGTCATCCCCATCCCATATGGCGTTAACCCCTCCATGATCCGGCAAGGGATTCTGTTGCACATTCGGTTCGGTTTTATCGAATTCCAGCACCCCTCCATCTATCAATGCCTGCACCCGATACTTAAGTGTCAAGCAGTTGTCAACATTGTGCCCTTTCTCGCCCATGTGGTAGGTGCATGATTGGGTCTCATCAAACCCGGAGAACCTAGGTGGATTCTGACTTGGGGGCTCCCTAGCGACCAAGCGCCCCTCTAGTAGCATAAGCAGTAACTTCGATAATGGCCGTGGTAACGGAGTAAAAGACGGGGCAGCTTTCTTTTTGGCCTCAAACTTTCTTGGGGCTGGCCCGGATGCACTTCCCTGGGCGGGTGTAGATTCTGAGAAATTTCTCGATTTTGGTGGATTCGATACAAAGGCAACTTCGCATGTATTCTCCCTTTCCTTTCTGGCCGGAAACCGCCGTCTGAATGATGGTTCTGGTACACGCTTCTCTCGTAGGGCTGACTCATGACGTTCTGCCACCTTAATGAGGTGCGCGAAAGTCTGACAGCCTGATGTGTTCAATTTTTCAAAATATTCAAAAGGCAACGCCTTCAGAAATAGATCTACCAACTCCTCCTCCGGGATGGGCGGTTTGACCTGCGTGGCTATCGCCCGCCATCTCTGGGCAAAGGTACGCATCGTCTCACTCCTCCCTTTTAGGGTTCTCAACAGATCCTCCCTTGTTGGTGCGGTGGCCGTGTTAAACTTATACTGATGCAGGAAATCTCGAGCCAGATCCTCCCATCCGTCGTAATCCTCCAAGTCGAGCTCGATGAACCACGCCAAAGCCGCGCCAGATAGGCTTTCCTAGAATGTATTCATTAACAGCGGGACGTAGTCAGAATAATGCGCCATCTTGCGCAGGTAGTACTTTAGGTGAGCTCGGGGACAGCCTGTCCCGTCGTATTTCCTTACAAACTCAGGTTCCTTATAGTCAGCTGGAACCTCTATCTTAGGGAAGGGAGAGATCTTATCGAATCGAGCCAACTCATATCCTTGGCTGCTCAGACATTCCTCTATCTTCGCGAGTCTCCTGGCCTCTTCTTCAGTCTTAGTGGCCGGTTTCCCTCTTTCTTTATCCGTGTCAAGTATTACCGGTGCAGCGCTGGGTGGTGATTCAGCGGGTGTACTCCGGTTGACTCTCACGTTCTGGACTTCTTCAGGAATTTGGGTCTCACTTGAGGTGTTAGCCGAGGACGGAGGGGCTGCCTGATTACGCGCAGGGGCGGTATTCTCCTGGGCGGCCATCATCATGGCATTCATCTCTGCCAGCATTGTGACCACAGAGTTCATTTGGGTCTCCAGATTGTCGACCCTCGGGCTTAATTCTTCTTGCTCCATCCTTGTTCTCAAACGGGTTCTAATACGGCTTCTCGTAGCTTCCGTGATTGACAACTACCTATTTTGACCATAGAGAAGTTAGAATAAGGAACGTCACGGTTAAAAGCATACTTAATCCAGTTAATTCCATGTTTTCGTATAGTCAATGAGGGAAAGGACTGCCCCGCGAGCTTTTAGCCTCGCAGAAGGAATTCTTTTCATCATTACCCACTCGAAAACATGTAATTAAAAGAAGCGTAATCCATGCCAATAGTTTTTGAAAGATCGAACAAGAATGCCATGACATGTATAAAATAGATCTAAGTACGTCTTGTTACAAAAGAAATGCCCTCTAGGATCGTTCAAACTAAACATGAAATGTTAAAATGGCCTAGTCTCGATGGGAATTTCTCTGTCCAAACTTGGGGCGCTTCGAAGCTAAGGTGTCTTCGGCATCCTCAGAAATATCAACTTCCCGGCTATGGACTTCCTCATCTTCGTGGTACGGCGGCAGTCCTATGTACTCGGGTACATATTGCTCGACTCCAGGTACGTAAGGCACTACATATTCCGGCACATAAGGTTTCACAAAGCTGCGTCTGATTGCCTTGAAGTACTGGATATAATCTGTCGAAGCTCTGTGAATATCCATCTCTCCTCCCAAAGCATCGGGCCACTTGATATCTTGTAATGGAGAGTTACCTAGGCTTTCCAGGATGTGCTTCACCTTGCCTATAAGCTGCTCCTTGACTTCCTCTGATAGAATGCCCGATGGTACATTGAATGAGAAGGTCTCTGGCCTCTGGGGTGGCGGGATCTCTTGTAAGACTCCAAACTGCCTGACAATGCGAAGCGGGTAGTAGGCTGCTCCGCCGGTAATGCCTAATAAAGGAACAGGGTCTCCGTTGTTGCACGTGAGACGGGCCTTGGAGAGTCTCGGCCACCTAAGCCGCCATCGGATTGGTTTCGAGAAATTCTTTCCATTTGGAGAGTCTTGGCTCTAGGGTTTCGAGAAATTCTTTCCATTTGGTAAAGGAATGTTTGGTGATTTCGGATTGGTTTTGGACGAAAGACTTGATTGGATGAGTGTATTGGTTAATTTCTCTAAAGCTCATGCGAAGCTGGTATTTCTTTATGTGAGAGGCGAACCATAGATAAAGGAGTTCAGATGAGGCTTGGAAAATGCCCTTACCTCGGATCCTATAGCGGTTGAGGGAAATGACAGTCTCAGCTAGAATAAGATTGGAATAGTCCCACCCACAGCACACTTGCCTAGCAATTATGGACATTGTCGGATCGAACGTAACCGGAGAGACAGGAAAAAGAATGAAACTAAGGAAGGCTAGAATGAATACCCTACCGGACTTGGTTCCTTTATCCACGGGAAGGCGAGAGAATCTTTCTATGAGGGATGATAAAGGGAATCTACCCGAATTGCTTTCGAGGATAGGTATGATTTCAGAAAGACTGGTGTCCAAAAATTCGGCTAAGGCGCTCTTGGGTTCGACTCCTATGGGTGGTTGTACTAGGCGAGGATTGGTAAAACTAACCCCGATGACGGCGCTATATTCCTCCAGTGTTGGTGCGAACTCCAGCCCCTCTATATTGAATGTGACTGTGTTAGGGTCCCAAAAATGGGCCAAGGCCTGAATAAGAGGGATCTGACACCGCACGTGCAGCAGCTCCAGTAAGAATCCCAACTTCTTCTTGACGAATGCCTGGTTTGCTTCATTGAGGTCCCTCTACCACTCCTGGAGCTCGTCCTTGGGGATAGGGATCACCTGGATGTCCTTCTTTCCCATCGAGTTCTAAAATGTGGAGATGATATTTTGAAAAATCAATTGGCATGGATTACTAAAAATGCAAATTGCATAATGTAGATGCTATGAGTGATGCGTGGAATCCCTCGATTGCATATTTCTACTTGAGTGAAACAAAGATTAGAGTCTCTTACTTAGATGTGATCGAATAAGAGGTCTAATTGATATTTCACCTCAAGAGAATTATGTACTCGAGAAGGGTCATTCAAGTGATTAAAAGTAATGCCAACCTCACATTCCATTGATTAGGGCAAAGCCAGGAAGCATACAACTGACATAGATCCCTAGTACATGTGTATCTAAGGGAGAGGATAGAACGAGGACATTGATGAAAGGACCCTATACATGATATCTAAAAACTGAAGGCAGAAATGGAAGTAAGAAAACAACCAATGGAATGTGATACTATTTTTGTAAAGGTAGCACCCCCTAGGCTCGATCCTCAAAGCTCGGTCCCTGAAATTTCTTCGGTCCATGGTCCTATCTCCACATACTCCTCACGAGTAGGTGGCGCCTTTGTGTTTTCTTCCTTTTTGGGCTTCTTCTTCAAGGTTATGCGCTTCGGGCGAGTCCTAATAGCTGGACGATGCCCTTTCTTCTCCCAAGGTGCTGACATCAGCCTGTTCTCCTTGGAGATGCGTTCCTCCTTTAGATGGCGACGCTTTTCCCTAGCCCGACTATTACGGATCTTCCTTTGAGTCTCGCGGTAGGATTTCAGGAATTTCTCTGTATCCCTTTTTAGTTGGATATTGTGTATATGGAAGGTGGTGTGGCAATCTTCTAATGGTCCCAAATTCCTTTTAGTGAGCTCTCGTCCATGTAGGAATCGGGTGAGGTGAAACCTAGTGTTGGGGGTAGGCCACACCACTTTCTTCTTGTGGCGAAAAACTTCCAAATCCGAAGCGACGACGCGAGACATCGACAATCTTTCCTAAAGTTGGCATTACACTTAATCACTTGCATGAGAATGATATGCTTGACGAAAAGAAACGTGAACATGCTCATGTCGTGAGTAATTGAATGTATACATATAGAAAAAAGAATAGATACGAGGAAGGAACAAACTTACCAACCATACTCGAAGAAAGATTTTGATTTTAGGTTTACCAACCGTCCACAGACATGCGCATGAGACAAGTGGGGGTTGGACTCTAAAAATCAAAAGCGTGGGTATGAAACCTATGGCCAAGGCTCCCACGATCCAGATGAAGCTGATTCCCCCCCAAGAGCACCCGCCCAAGAGGGTTGGAGATCGCCAATCAGGATAGTGAGCGGGAACGGATACGAGAGTCTCAAGTGCCATCAAACACGAGATCCTTTCGCACCCTTTCCCTATCTAAGGTAACCCTAGGAGGTGGTTGCAGCCTGGGTTTGACCGCGAGTGTGTGCGAGGTGTCGTGATAGCCAGATATGCAAGACATGCACAACAGTTTGTATCAAAACACCGCTTCTATAATCACATTCATAAGCATACATTCCAAACTCCGACCTGCAGAAAACAGAGTCAACAAACACTCCATCCCTTATTTCTCCCATCTGCACGAACATTTAACACATGGGTTAGTGGACTTACTGTCGCGACCCTCTAAAAAAATTTTAAATTTTAAAGGGGGTTAACGGATTATTAGGTTAATTAGATTTGACTAACCTAACGCGGACCCTCCCAAGCCCTACCGAATCGCAACTTTGGTTTTTGTTTAAATGATTTTAAAATTTGGAGTCGCCACTAATCGTTCTTGGTAGGTCGATTAGAAACCTAAATAAATTAGCGGGAGAACTAATTTATTCCTGCGAACCAGAGATTAGGGGTTCGGGGACTTGGTTACACTAGTTAATTAAAACTAATGCCCTTTCGGTACCTTAATTTCATGGATATCCTAATTTGGTAACTCGGGCTTGATTTATTCCTAAGACTCTAGTAGGGTATTCTCTTTTGTGTTTTCACTTTTTAAATAGGATGCGTGGATGGTATATATTTTTATTTGTTATATTTTTTAAGTGTTAAAGATTCCCTGAAGCCGAAAGAGGGAGTGTGTTAACGACTTTTGTGCAGTATTACGACCTACTCATCTTTTGGGTCTGATGATTCAAAAATTAAATTATAGGAAGTACATGACAGTGAATAAACACCTCCAATGGGAGGCCTAGCATTGGCTTGGCTCTTCCCTTTGGGATTTAAGGTACAGGTATTTAAGTTGCAAATATTTAAACTATTGTAAGTAAAAACCTCCAATGGGAGGCTAAGCATTGGCTTGGCTCTTCCCTTTGGGATTTAAGGTACATGTATTTAAGTTGCAGGTATTTAACTACTGTAAGTAAAAACCTCCAATGGGAGGCTAAGCATTGGCTTGGCTCTTCCCTTTGGGATTTAAGGTATAGGTATTTAAGTTGCAGGTATTTAACTACTGTAAGTAAAAACCTCCAATGGGAGGCTAAGCATTGGCTTGGCTCTTCCCTTTGGGATTTAAGGTACAGGTATTTAAGTTGCAGGTATTTAACTACTGTAAGTAAAAACCTCCAATGGGAGGCTAAGCATTGGCTTGGCTCTTCCCTTTGGGATTTATGGTGCAGGTATTTAAATTGCGGATGGACTTTATCCTCTCCATTCTGGGGTATGAATTCTTTAAAATAAAATACAACGAATTGATTCAACAATTTGAAATTTGTGCGCGCTTGAGGACTCCTCCAAGCCGATTTTGTGCTTCCACAGGGTTGACCATTGATATAAAGCTGCGGCTTCCTGACATAAAATAGAGTGAAATGTCAGTATACAAAATATGTGCTAATTTGCACCTAAAACCAGAAGAGTGGAAAGAGTACTTATCTCCCATTTTTTTGGGAGGAATTTCTATAATTGATTTTCGCTCTCTATGTTCCCAATATAGAGAGTTTCTTTTGAATTAAGAGGGACTTTTAGTCACAGATCAGTTGAGAAATCGGTGGACAGCTTAGAAGCTTGTCTGGGCCGATTTTTGCATCTCTACGAGATTTTTGCTGTTGACTGTCGCGACCCTCTAAAAAAATTTTAAATTTTAAAAGGGGTTAACGGATTATTAGGTTAATTAGATTTGACTAACCTAACGCGGACCCTCCCAAGTCCTACCAAATCGCAACTTTGGTTTTTGTTTAAATGATTTTAAAATTTGGAGTCGCCACTAATCGTTCTTGGTAGGTCGATTAGAAACCTAAATAAATTAGCGGGATAACTAATTTATTCCTGCGAACCAGAGATTAGGAGCTCGGGGACTTGGTTACACTAGTTAATTAAAACTAATGCCCTTTCGGTACCTTAATTTCATGGATATCCTAATTCGGCAACTCAGGCTTGGTTTATTCCTAAGGCTATAGTAGGGTATTCTCTTTTGTATTTTCACTTTTTAAATAGGATGCATGGATGGTATATATTTTTATTTGTTATATTTTTTTAAGTGTTAAAGATTCCCTGAAGCCGAAAGAAGGAGTGTGTTAACGACTTCTGTGCAGTATTACAACCTACTTATCTTTTGGGTCTGATGATTCAAAAATTAAATTATAGGAAGTACATGACAGTGAATAAACACCTCCAATGGGAGGCCTAGCATTGGCTTGGCTCTTCCCTTTGGGATTTAAGGTACAGGTATTTAAGTTGCAAGTATTTAAACTACTGTAAGTAAAAACCTCCAATGGGAGGCTAAGCATTGGCTTGGCTCTTCCCTTTGGGATTTAAGGTACATGTATTTAAGTTGCAGGTATTTAACTACTGTAAGTAAAAACCTCCAATGGGAGGCTAAGCATTGGCTTGGCAACCCTTTGGGATTTAAGGTACATGTATTTAAGTTGCAAGTATTTAACTACTGTAAGTAAAAACCTCCAATGGGAGGCTAAGTATTGGCTTGGCTCTTCCCTTTGGGATTTAAGGTATAGGTATTTAAGTTGCAGGTATTTAACTACTGTAAGTAAAAACCTCCAATGGGAGGCTAAGCATTGGCTTGGCTCTTCCCTTTGGGATTTAAGGTACAGGTATTTGAGTTGCAGGTATTTAACTACTGTAAGTAAAAACCTTCAATGGGAGGCTAAGCATTGGCTTGGCTCTTCCCTTTGGGATTTATGGTGCAGGTATTTAAATTGCGGATGGACTTTGTCCTCTCCATTCTGGGGTATGAATTCTTTAAAATAAAATACAACGAATTGATTCAACAATTTGAAATTTGTGCGCGCTTGAGGACTCCTCCAAGCCGATTTTGTGCTTCCATAGGGTTGACCATTGATATAAAGCTGCGGCTTCCTGACATAAAATAGAGTGAAATGTCAGTATACAAAATATGTGCTAATCTGCACCTAAAACCAGAAGAGTGGAAAGAGTACTTATCTCCCATTTTTTTGGGAGGGATTTCTATAATTGATTTTCGCTCTCTATGTTCCCAATATAGAGAGTTTCTTTTGAATTAAGAGGGACTTTTAGTCACAGATCAGTTGAGAAATCGGTGGACAGCTTAGGAGCTTGTCTGGGCCGATTTTTGCATATCTACGAGATTTTTGCTGTTGACGTAGAGATATCCTTCTCCTGACATAAAATATGGAAAAAAAAAGAGGAGATGGAGAAAGTGTATACAATTTGTGCTAATTTGCAAGTAAAACCATAAACAAATGAATAAATAAAAACACTTAGCTCGAATTTGCTTGCTCGTTGACGAGGATGAACTCTTGATTTATATTGATCGATGAAGGAATTTGTGATGATAATCCCTAGCTTTGAACTCCCATCATCTTCAAAATTCTCTCTCTTTTGGTATTTTCTTTTTCTCAAATTTTTCTTCAATCTCCCAAAACTCTCTCAAACATCCAAAATTTTCTCTTAAAAAAAAATCCTCCTAAACACTTCAAATTTTCTCTCTCAAGAATCCTTTCTCAAGCTCATTTCTTTCTCCTTTTATAACCTACTCATCTATCTCCCATTCTAATTTTTCCACTAACTCTATCTCCCATTCTAATTTCTCCACTAACTCTTTTTCATTTTCATCTTCCATTCTCCATCTCTATCTCACATTCTAATCTCTCCACTAACTCTTCTTCATCTTCATCTTCCCTTCTCCATATTTATCTCCCATTCTAATTTCTCCACTAACTCTTCTTAATCTCCATCTTCCCCTCTCTATTTTTATCTTCCATTCTAATTTCTCTACTAACTCTTCTTCATCTCCATCTTCCCTTCTCTATTCTTATCTTATTTTCTTCATCCATTCTTCTCCAACTTATCTTCTTCATCTTCCCTTCTCTATTCTAATTTATCCACTAACTTTTCTTTTTATTATTTGTAAAATAATCCTTCAAGAGTTAGGTATTTGCACTTTAGTCCTTGAATTTTAAGTATTTACAATTCAGTCCCTGAAAAAATATATTTCTTTAAGTCCAAATCTCCTCACAATTTTTGACACACCAAAATTTACCACATGTCAAATTTAAGCTCATTTCTTGTCGCTGAAAATAATGCATAATTTAATTAAAGCCCTTTTGCAAAATTAAGTCATTCTGGGTATAATTGGGCCAAGATGAAAATTTAAAATATTAGAAGACAATGTCACAACTCATAAAAAGTGAAAGTTAAAAATAAGTTGACTCAAATTAAATTTTTTTAGGCCCGATTTGAGATTATACTCGTGAAGGAACACGTAACTCGAATTGGATTTTTCTGAATTTGCGATGGCCAATATGAAAATAGATTTAAAATAAAAATATTAACTATCTTTGTGTATTTTTTGGCCTCAAATGTTATTTTTTCAAAATTTTCAAATATTTTTGTATTTTTTTAAAAAAATTAAAATATATATAATATGAAAAATTATTTTTTGGTCAAAATTCGTTCCCTAGGCTTGGCTAAGGTTCCCAAAGTTGATTTTTCAATTTTATGAATTTTTATGGATTTTCTATTAATTTTTGAAAATAAATAAATAAAAAATACGTAAAAATACTGAAAATATGAAAAATCGGTTTTTGGTCAAAATTGGTTCCCTAGGCTTGGCTAAGGTCCCCAAAGTTGATTTTTCAATTTTATGAATTTTTATGGATTTTTTATTACTTTAGCAATAGAAAAAATGATTAAAGATCAAGTGTCAACATTGACGTAGAGATATCCTTCTCCTGACATAAAATATGAAAAAAAAAAGAGGAGATGGAGAAAGTGTATACAATTCGTGCTAATTTGCAAGTAAAACCATAAACAAATGAATAAATAAAAACACTTAGCTCGAATTTGCTTGCTCGTTGACGAAAATGAACTCTTGATTTATATTGATCGATGAAGGAATTTGTGATGATAATCCCTAGTTTTGAACTCCCATCATCTTCAAAATTCTCTCTCTTTTGGTATTTTCTTTCTCTCAAATTTTTCTTCAATCTCCCAAAACTCTCTCAAACATCCAAAATTTTCTCTCCAAAAAAATCCTCCCAAACACTTCAAATTTTCTCTCTCTAGAATCCTTTCTCAAGCTCACTTCTTCCTCCTTTTATAACCTACTCATCTATCTCCCATTCTAATTTTTCCACTAACTCTATCTCCCATTCTAATTTCTCCACTAACTCTTCTTCATTTTCATCTTCCATTCTCCATCTCTATCTCACATTCTAATCTCTCCACTAACTCTTCTTCATCTTCATCTTCCCTTCTCCATATTTATCTCCCATTCTAATTTCTCCACTAACTCTTCTTAATCTCCATCTTCCCTTCTCTATTCTTATCTTCCATTCTAATTTCTCTACTAACTCTTCTTCATCTCCATCTTTCCTTCTCTATTCTTATCTTATTTTCTCCATCCATTCTTCTCCAACTTCTCTTCTTCATCTCCTCTTCTTCATCTTCCCTTCTCTATTCTAATTTATCCACTAACTCTTCTTTTTATTATTTGTAAAATAATCCTTCAAGAGTTAGGTATTTGCACTCTAGTCCTTGAATTTTAAGTATTTACAATTCAGTCCCTGAAAAAAATATATTTCTTTAAGTCCAAATCTCCTCACAATTTTTGACACACCAAAATTTACCACATGTCAAATTTAAGCTCATTTCTTGTCGCTGAAAATAATGCATAATTTAATTAAAGCCCTTTTGCAAAATTAAGTCATTCTGGGTATAATTGGGCTAAGATGAAAATTTAAAATATTAGAAGACAATGTCACAACTCATAAAAAGTGAAAGTTAAAAATAAGTTGACTCAAATTAAATTTTTTTAGGCCCGATTCGAGATTATACTCGTGAAGGAACACGTGACTCGAATTGGATTTTTCTGAATTTGCGATGGCCAATATGAAAATAGATTTAAAATAAAAATATTAACTATCTTTGTGTATTTTTTTGGCCTCAAATGTTATTTTTCCAAAATTTTCAAATATTTTTGTATTTTTTTAAAAAAAAATTAAAATATATATAATATGAAAAATTATTTTTTGGTCAAAATTCGTTCCCTAGGCTTGGCTAAGGTTCCCAAAGTTGATTTTTCAATTTTATGAATTTTTATGGATTTTCTATTAATTTTTGAAAATAAATAAATAAAAAATACGTAAAAATACTGAAAATATGAAAAATCGTTTTTTGGTCAAAATTGGTTCCCTAGGCTTGGCTAAGGTCCCCAAAGTTGATTTTTCAATTTTATGAATTTTTATGGATTTTTTATTACTTTAGCAATAGAAAAAATGATTAAAAATCAGGTGTCAACAGCTGCCCCTCTTTGAAAGGAAGCTCGGTAGAGGTTCATTTCAAAGACGAGATGACACCTGGATTCTTATCGACTCAATACAAGTAAATAAAAAGAGTCGTGACATGATTGTTCCACTGAAAATGAAATGAGAACCTAAGGATTCGTTATATAAAAAAACTTTAGGGTGGTTGAACTTGAACCCGTATGGTGGATCAACCCATGGTAGATTCCTAATAAAAGGATTCTACTGATTAAAAATTGAATTAAAATTTGACCCGTATGGTGGGTCATACCATTTGACCCGTATGGTGGGTCGTACCATGGTAGATTCCTAATAAAAGGATTCTACTGATTAAATTTTGATTGAGATTTGACCCGTATTGTAGGTCACCACATGGAGATACCTGTAAGAAGGACTTAGTGCCTGTGGAAAGGACTTGGTGCCAGTAAAAAGGACTTGGTGCTTTGCCTGTAAGAAGAACTTTGTGCCTGTAAGAAGGACTTGCTTTGCCTGTAAGAAGGACTTGATTTGCCTGTAAGAAGGACTTTGTTTGCCTGTAAGAAGGACTTTGTTTTGCCTGTAAGAAGGACTTACTTTGCCTGTAAGAAGGATTTTGTGCCTGTAAGAAGGACTTGATTTGCCTGTAAGAAGGACTTTGTTTGCCTGTAAGAAGGACTTTATGCCTGTAAGAAGGACTTGATTTGCCTGTAAGAAGGACTTTATGCCTGTAAGAAGGACTTTGTGCCTGTAAGAAGGACTTGATTTGCCTGTAAGAAGGACTTTGTGCTTGTAAGAAGGACTTTATGCCTGTAAGAAGGACTTGATTTGCCTGTAAGAAGGACTTTGTGCCTGTAAGAAGGACTTGGTTTGCCTGTAAGAAGGACTTAGTTTGCCTGTAAGAAGGACTTAGTTTGCCTATAAGAAGGACTTGGTGCCTATAAGAAGGACTTGGTTTGCCTGTAAGAAGGACTTGGTTTGCCTGTAAGAAGGACTTTATGCCTGTAAGAAGGACTTGGTGCCTGTAAGAAGAACTTGGTTTGCCTATAAGAAGGACTTTATGCCTGTAAGAAGGACTTGATTTGCCTGTAAGAAGGACTTGTTTTGCCTGTAAGAAGGACTTGATTTGCCTGTAAGAAGGACTTTGTGCCTGTAAGAAGGACTTGTTTTACCTGTAAAAAGGACTTGGTTTGCCTGTAAGAAGGACTTGGTTTGCCTGTAAGAAGGACTTGGTGCCTGTAAGAAGAACTTAGTTTGCCTATAAGAAGGACTTTATGCCTGTAAGAAGGACTTGATTTGCCTGTAAGAAGGACTTGTTTTGCCTGTAAGAAGGACTTGTTTTGCCTGTAAGAAGGACTTGATTTGCCTGTAAGAAGGACTTTGTGCCTGTAAGAAGGACTTGATTTACCTGTAAGAAGGACTTTGTGCCTATAAGAAGGACTTGATTTGCCTGTAAGAAGGACTTGGTTTGCCTGTAAGAAGGACTTATTTTGCCTGTAAGAAGGACTTGGTGTACCTCAAAGGGTGCCATTCTGGAATCTGGAAAGATTAGGAATCCTGCAGAAACTCAAACCCAAATTATATTATCCTGTCGCTTTAGGAATAAACCAAAGAGGCAGAGATCAAAAGGTCTCGAACATTTCTGTCCTTGAGACAAATCATGCTTTATTGAAGAAGGTGGATACCTGTATGTACCGCAATGGATTCGAGTACCCCAACAACCGTCAGAATTCATTCTCTTGAAAGGTTCAGGTTGAAGATATACTTACCTGAGAATTTGGAAGAAATGCTTGGTGGCTTCTCGACAACCAGGCTTGTTCATTCAATAATCGCTGAATGAATTTCAAGACTTTGGAAGGTAGTTTGAACATTGGGAATGTGTTGCCTGTCAGGCAGTATCAGAGGTAACATGTGCAAGCATTTTCATCAATGAGTTGATCGGTTCATGTAAAACTATTCAACCAAGTCGGCAATGATTAGAAGTAGTCTGTGTGATAACTCATGATGCAATCAATCCAAATATGGATCATGCAAAACTATTCTGTCAAGCTTGCATTACCAATTCTGTTTAAGGAGGTTCTCATAGTATGAACGCCTCGAATGTAATCTGAATGGGGGACTTCAATCCGAAAGGGCCTTCTCTCACTCTGGGGAAAGGCTGTTTATCTGTAAATTAAAATGTTAGACTTGCGTGGAAATGGTTTGCCTTTCCTCATCCTGTCATGCCCCATTCTGCACATTTGATGTCTCCTGTGCAGTTTATGCTCTAAGTTGGAGTTGGTAAGTTAAACACACGGAATAGTCATACATAATTCATGAACTGTGTAAGCACAATGCAGATGTGACAATTTTTTAGCATTACCTGTGTTTATATAATGTGCAAATATGGGCGGATTTGAATTGCCCCTGGTATGTGGGCGGACCGAACAAATTGGGAAGCCTACTCCTTATGTCGAGGGGTGGTTCGTCTCAAACTTTGTCTCTACGTGATGAAGCATATGGGTGAGGGAGCATTTCGGTTTGTTTAATGACAGCGACCGCCACGGTTTAGCGGTTGAATGCCCCTGTAAAAAGCAGAGAAATTATTCTTGAAATCAAACGAGATAAGGAAGACATATTTGCTTTTTCGCTTCAGAGCTTGTGATCAATTTGCCCCATTTTTCACCAGAATAGATCTTGTTAGATGATCATAATTTTCTTTTGGATTTGTCTCCTTCAACATGTTAAATGTTAGTGTAAATATTTCCTGTAAAAAGAAAAAGAGACATATCAGCCAGTATTAAAAGGGATAAATTGAAAACGATACTGATTTACCCTTCATCTTGAATGTCTTGCACGAGTCTTTTACCAGTTTTGTTGGATTGAATTTTCCTCGACTTTTGTTGGGCGCCTCACCATTATGGGAAGACTATGGTAAAATACTGACTTTGATATTACTCGTCGAGTATTCCTGTTTGTAAAAAAAAGAAATGCACAAAAAGTTGTTTCATTTATTTATAATACATACAACATTCCCCACCCTTGGGGATCGAACTCGGAATATTTCGGACATACTGTCATCCCCCATACCATTCGGTCCATTGGACCGTAGGTGTCCATGGGGCTTTCTTTTCAAGGGTTAATTCTTGGGGATAACGCAGCCCTGTTGTATCACCTTGGGCCATGTTACGGTATTTCTCGAGGTAATTTGCAATCCCTGTTAAGAATGGAATAAGACAATTCAAGACTTGAGATGATTATGTGCACATTAGAACGATACAGAATTACCCATTTCTGAGATTGTTCGCGTCTTTCGCTTATACTTTCCTTTGTCCGAAGCTGTCTATCCCGTGGTAATGCCCATGAGTTGATTTGCCCCCAAATTTTATCCAACCTGTATTCGGATATGATTGCGTTCTTGGGTCGATTTGCAATTTCCTGAGAATAGAAGGGGCTTAATTTTAAAACTTGGAGCAACTGAGAGTAAATTGAAACGATACGGAGTTACCCTTCAGGTTTATGCAGATTTTCACTCGCCATCAATTCGTCGCGAGGTTGGTGAGGTGGCGGATTCGAGCATTTAATAGGGGGAAGTCGGATTATTACTCCTTGCTTTTATACATTCACAAAAGCAGAAAAACACATCACGCAAGGAAATAAAACACATTCACTCATTCAGGATTAGTTCCGCTTCCTCTGCAGGCTCTCCCATGATCAGCTGGCTTCATCCCAAATTAGGTATGCATCGGCCATATTGAAGGTCTCGTGGTCACTGGCTGAACAAGTGCATCACAGTCCCGATGCTTTACCGATATCAAACTGGTTGATTATGGCGAAAAGATCATCGTCAATATCCGCTTGGTGGTGATCTGTCCCTTCTTCCTCGGGAGGTATTGATGCTGATCCAGTATCATTGGTCCTTTTGTACCCTCCTCCAACAGAACTCGATCCTGTTATAAACTGGTCTAACTCACCTCTTAAACGTGCATTTTCGATCCTCAGATCATGCATTTCATCGAGGGTGAGGAGGAGGCTATTGCAGTTGGGGCAGGTGGCGGAGTCAAAAGTCTCTTTATACATCTTGTTTTCCGCTCGGAGGTTTTCATTTTCAACTCTTAGAAACTCGGCTTCGTTGTGCTCATGACGAGCCTTCATTCGGGTTCGCCTATTTTGAAACCAGAACTTGATTTGCAAAGGTTCAAGTCCTAACTCTTGACTCAGTTCCATTTTCTATTTGCCGTCTGGCATAGGGCATGTTCTGAAGAAATCCTCAAGCCTTTGTACCTGCTCCTTAGTATGGCGACGGTAACGCTTCTTTTGACCCTTACCGTTATTGTCCTTATCTTTACTGAGATTTTGGACGTCGTCGGCGGAAGAGCCAGGCTCCATAGGCTCGATCCCAAACATGGCTTCGAACTCTTCCTCTCCCATATTCAGCAGGCAATGATAGCTCTCGGGAGTATTGGGTTGAGACATCTTTGATTTGGTTGATGATTTCTCAAGATTTGCTACTCGCTTCCGGTGTTTTCACTCTCTTTGAATTTTTCTGAGCGATTGCCTATGCCTTAAGACCCTCTTCCGAGCATGGCGTCTCTTTTAAAATTAAACGTGGGTTTAGCAACTGTATTGCTTCTTCCAAGGGTCCGGCCTTTCTCAATCCTCTTTTCTTATCGTGTCTCTTGCTCGGCTCGTCTCCTTCCATCTTTTCGTGATAGGGCCCCTTGTTGTTGTCTCCACCGTCAATTTGCTGGCGAGTTCTTCAATAAAGACGAGTCGTATCTCTTTTCTGCCGAAAATGTCTTTGTCTCCCACTCAGCTTATTTTTTTATCTTTTCTTTTTCAAAGTAGTGGCGTCCCGTTTAGCTTTGCCGTAGAGACGTCGGATTTGCTTGGCTGGAGATTGGAGACGAGTAGCGGAGGTGATACTGATAGGGAATGTTAGACAGGAAAATCTAGCCAGTAGAGACTTCCCCTGCAAAAATGAAAGAGAATGCGGCAGTATATGTTCTTCATATTCTAGAAAAATTGGAACGATATTGTTTTACCCTTGTGTGTACTTCTATTGAATTTGAATTGAGGAAGTTCCTTCATTTGGACTGGATTGAATTGTATGTCCCGAGTTGCCCTTCACTTTGAGCTTGCCACGTAAGTGCTTTGCTTAGTTGGGCCTTATTTTCTTTCGGGTTACCTTGGACCATCATCATTTTCTATGCCATCGGGTCCGTGGACCGGAGGGCTCCTTTAATTTGAAGGTTACCTTCGAGGCAAATGAGTCCTATCGCGTTCCATTGGGTCATTTCATTTTGCGACACTCTTGAGGCACTTTGCGATTCCCTGGGTGAGAATGGAACAAATCCAATTTAGCATTTTGCAACGATTGAGGGTAACTTGGAACGACACACAATTACCCGTCTTCGAGCTCGCCTGGGCATTTCACTTGAAATTTCCCTACGTGAGGCCATTCAACATTTCTCATTATGGCAGTCAGCGACGTTACCACAAATTGATCCGCCCTAAATCTAGCATAAAAAGGGATTCACGCATTCGACGGGATAAAAAAAAATAAATAAATAAATTGCCCCCTTGTCCCTGAATTAAATCGAGACACTTAGAAAGCTGGAAAATATCATACGCAGGGGAATTAAGCATGAAATAAAATGTGCACTTATTCAAGGTCAGTTCTGCCTCTCTTGTGGCTCTTCGATAATCAGCTAGTCTCGTGTTGGTTCGGGTGTGGATGATCGATGTTTGAGAGTCCCTACTCACTGGCTCCTGATCGCGGCTTGGGACGTCTGTCAACCCTAAACTGGTTGACCAGGGCAGTAAGCTCATCATCTAGGTAATCTCTTGAACCTTCCAGCAACTGATGCTCGAATTGGGCATTGTTGTTGGCAAATGCTGGCGGTAGATTTCTCATTTTGTCCTCGCCATGAGCAATTTGACTTCTCGTGCTGGAGCCTTCATCATTACTCGAGAAAGTGTGGGGATCACCAACTGTCCTGCTGCCAAAAACTCCTTCCATTCGAGGATTAAAGAAGTGGAAGTGCTCAGGATAATTTCTTGTCTGATTCTCTGGCTGCGCAGGCGCGCTGATCATGGGATGAATTCTAGCCACGGGTTGGTGCTCAGACCAAGGAGTCTGAATACACTGCCCCTGCGGTCTATACTCTTGAAGAGCATTAGGGTGATTCTTGGGGATACTTTGATTAACGCCTGGAAAATTGATGGCACGGCTACTGGCTTGGTTGATGATGGGAAGTGGCTCGCCCCATGCTAACCCGCGGAACATATGGTGGCGAGGAGACTCGACATTCAGGCTTGGATCAGTCCCGCCTTGGTTTTCTTGATTCTAAGTTGCATTGTGTTCTCTCACCCTTTTTCTGTACTTCTGAAGATGACTCGAAACATTTGCTTTAGTGAGTCCCTCTACGTTCATAATTTCCAGTATATGTTGCGGCCGTGCCGAATCGATTCCTACCTGTTGAACTGCATTAACAAACATACGATGCAGCTCGGGAGACCAACTCATCTTCTTTCTCCAGTTGCTTGGAACAAAATTGAAGGCTTGATGCTTGTTCTCATGGTCGTGCAATTGCTTCCTTACCACGTGCTGCCATATGTTTTGAAGCATCTGAACCCTAACTGGTTTCGTTACGACGTCTTGGGCCCCATTTAAGACAGCCTTCATTATGGCTTGCTGATCATCGCTTGCCGATATTACGAGGACTGGCATGT
Organism: Psidium guajava; assembly: GCA_016432845.1. NCBI lineage: Eukaryota > Viridiplantae > Streptophyta > Magnoliopsida > Myrtales > Myrtaceae > Psidium > Psidium guajava. Next base: position 40,995,221 of record CM028228.1, read on the forward strand.
TTAATTTAGAATTGATGACTTCCAAGAGAGTGAAAACATCCATGTCAATCCCTACCATGGCGGTGAGGACGATATCAAACTGGTCACCACTCCTCCTTAATATCTCTAAGGCCTCTGTCGCCTTTGCTTGAGCTACAACCTTATACCGGCATTTTCTCAATACAGTAACAAGGATTGACAGAGAGACTGGATTACCGTCAATGGCCATGACCAGTAGACCCTCAGGGTAAGGAACTTCATTAGCTTCGACCAGGGTTGAACATGCGCCCGTTTCCCTAATGCTCGACATATTTCTGGATCTAGGACTGCCGACTTGAGACCGCCTCAGGATGTCTTCTTGGACTTGAGGGATCACGAGATCGTCGATGGTTTCTCGTAACAGGCTTTGAAAGCCGATGCTTTGATGGTGAAGGTTTTAAATTCCTCTCCCACGAGAACTCCTTCTTCTCTATCTTTCTCCTGCGGGTTCTGGCGAATGAACTCTCACTATCAAATGAGGACAAGTTCTCTCTCTGGCAATAGCAACGACTTCCCTCTTCACGGGCAGTGCTATTAGATTTTCCGAGGGGGAAAATCTGATATTCAGCTTTTGATCAAAGGGGAAATCCTTGTTTCTCGCTCAGTTCGTCTTCCTTTTTTCTTTTCGTGGTAGAGGGCCCTTGTCAAGATCTCTACCGTCGATTTACTGGCGGGTCCTCCAATAAAGACGAGTCGTATCTCCTTTTCTGCCGAAAATTTCTTTGTCTCCCACTCAGCTCGTTTTTTATTTTTTCTTTTTCAAAGTGGTGGCAGCCCGTCCAACTTTTCTGCAGAGACGTCGGGTCTGCTCAGCTTGAGGTTGCCGCTTGACTGGAATTCGAGCCAGCGGGGGTGTTGCCGACAGAGAATGGTAGATAGAAAAAACTCGACCAATAAGGACTGCCCCTGTGAAATCATTATTTAAATTGAAGCAGATTATCACCTTCGCATTCTGATCATCTGCCTCGCCTCTCTCCTCCTTTCTTTCGTGATCTGCTTTCAAAAATGGCCAATTCTCCTAACCATACCTTCTCCGCCGAAATCCTGGCTGGGTGGGAGAGACTCTATAATCTTCTTGGTAGAGGTTACGCTCATATAGCCCAAAACTCTACCGTTGAGGCTGAAATCCTCGGTTTATTCAGGACCCTAGACGCTGCTTCTGTTGAGGGTACCCAACTGGGGAGGGAGTATCGGAACTTCCCGACCCTCTTCATTAATTTTCTGGCTGCCTATAACCGCGCTTATGAGACGGTCATTGTGACTGCCGTCATGAAAGCTCGTTACCGAGACCGGCACGAGCGTCTGGAAATAGTCACATTTATGGCTGATAATCACAAGAAAGCCTTCAAGTTTGCCAATGATCAGCTTTCGTGGCTAGTTCGTGAGAGGGGAAAGTTGGTGGACCGTCTGGCCTTGGTCCGAACTTACGCCGAACAGGAGCCGAGCAATATTATGATGAGGTGCAAATGCGGTTGGCTGCAGGAGAGACTTGATGACATTACGGCAGATATTGCTTTCGAGAGGGCGGCGATTTCGGACTTGGAGTTTGCTGTCGAGCATTACGAGGCCAGTATGGCATAGGCTAAGGAGAAGCGCGATCGCCTCTTCTTTAGGCTCGCGAAGCTTGATCCTGAGAACGCCCGGTGCACCCGGAGCATCAACTGTTTGGAGAGTCAATTGAGCTCCTTCGTAATGGTTATCAGGGCTCAGTTTGGCTTTACTTTTCCTCCCCAGTGAGCTGTTGTAATGCTCTTTGATGAATGGAATGAAAGAAAAGCTTCACGTGTTTTTTTTTTGTTTAATTTTCCTGCTATCGTTTCTTCCGCATAGCATAACAGAACGATTTGAGGTACCGAAGATGTCGAGGCTTAATGTTTTTCTTGATGTTCTTGTTTAATTGCTCCAGACGATGATATCGAGAACATTGATGAAGGGTTCGGCGGTGGCCCCCACTATCCATCTTGAGATCACAAACAATAACACTATGACAACTCGATCAGTGCGCTGGTAATAAATCCGGCCACCTGTTGTGTGCCCACTTTTATCCATATTTTATTTCTTTCGGCGTCCACTTGCTCGTGTCGGTCGCCTGTAGCGTCGGGAGAAATTCTTGTGGGCCACGTTCATTAATAGAACCTCGGTCCTCTAAAGCCCTCCGCATGTTTCGGATAAGAGGAAATTTTAAGATCGGTCTCTGGTTGATTTAATCAGGTAAAGGTATTTGTTTCATGGGTTCTGATTATATAATCCATATTGTCTTTCAAAAGACGCGGGATCCTCTGCAATACATTAAATATGCCCCCGTGTTTAATCAGTATAAATCCACCGTCATATCAGAATACACTGCCCATACAAGTTTACGGATTGACATAACTCTGTCTGTCAAAGATGGACAGTGTTCGTTTGCCCCCCGGAATTAACGGTTGAAGCCTCGGTGTTTTTCGTCTTTTGGTATTTCTGGAGATGATTCTTGATATATTTTGAACTTAATTTTTACACCCGTCTAGGGTATCTAGGATCTCCCTGCAAAAGAAAATGATATAATTAGTATGCGACACAAGGAATGTCGGTCCATGACTCCTATATTAGTCCAATTTGATTTTTTCTATTTTATAGAGAAATCAGAAAAAAAAAATTCCCTTAGGAAGAAATGGGTTAATACAGAATTTTTTTTGCAGATTTATTACTCTTTTTTATTATTATTATTTTTTTTAAGGAATGTGACAAAATCTCTTGACGTTTACTAAAATTTTTGAAGGAATTTCCTTTTTATCAGAATAAATTTTCAGAGGTAAATTTGTCAGGAAAATTTTATTTTTATTGAAGCAGGAAAGACATGACAGAAATCCTTTATTGGTTAACAAAATTCCCCCGAGACATTAGTCTAATTTTATTTAGAGAAAATTTTCTTAGAAAAACATGAGCAAATTTCTCGAAAAGAATTTTTGTTGCAAGTTTTTATAATTTGAAGGAATGTGATAAAATCACTTGATGTTTACCAAAGTTTTTTTTTTTGAAGGAATTTTTCTTTTATCGAAATAAAATTTTAAAGGAAAATTTGTCAGGAAAATTTCATTTTTATTGAAGCAAGAAAAACATGACAAAAATCTCTTATTGGTCAATACAATTCCCCCGAGACATTAGTCTAATTTTATTTAGAGAAACTTTTCTTAGAAAAACATGAGCGAATTTCTCGAGAAGAATTTTCTTGCAAGTTTTTATAATTTGAAAAATGTGATAAAATCACTTGATGTCTACTAGAGTTTTTTTTTTTAGGGAATTTTTCTTTTTATTGAAATAAATTTTCAGAGGAAAAATTTTTCAGGAAAATTTCATTTTTATTGAAGCAATAAAAACATGACAAAAATCCCTTATGGGTTAATAAAATTCCCATGAATGGATTTTTCACATCATTTTTTCAAAAATTTTTTAAAAGAAATGAGGGACAAATTTAATTTTTATTTTCTTTTAAAAGAATGGTCGTAATATCAAGCTCAAAAACTGACTAACACCTAGCATGAACTGACCGAAAATAAATACAAGATAAAATTAGAGAACTTACTTTTACCTTGGAGAAATGCAAATCACATAGTCATGCGCATGACTCAAGTGAGGAGTGAACTCTAGAAAATAAAAGAAGGAGAGACAGGGTATGGACCTAAAAGGCCCCCACTATCTGAAGGAGTGAACTTGTCTGGGCCGATTTTTGCATCTCTACGAGATTTTTGCTGTTGACGTAGAGATATCCTTCTCCTGACATAAAATATGAAAAAAAAAAAAGAGGAGATGGAGAAAGTGTATACAATTCGTGCTAATTTGCAAGTAAAACCATAAACAAATGAATAAATAAAAACACTTAGCTCGAATTTGCTTGCTCGTTGACGAAGATGAACTCTTGATTTATATTGATCGATGAAGGAATTTGTGATGATAATCCCTTGCTTTGAACTCCCATCATCTTCAAAATTCTCTCTCTTTTGGTATTTTCTTTCTCTCAAATTTTTCTTCAATCTCCCAAAACTCTCTCAAACATCCAAAATTTTCTCTCCAAAAAAATCCTCCCAAACACTTCAAATTTTCTCTCTCTAGAATCCTTTCTCAAGCTCACTTCTTCCTCCTTTTATAACCTACTCATCTATCTCCCATTCTAATTTTTCCACTAACTCTATCTCCCATTCTAATTTCTCCACTAACTCTTCTTCATTTTCATCTTCCATTCTCCATCTCTATCTCACATTCTAATCTCTCCACTAACTCTTCTTCATCTTCATCTTCCCTTCTCCATATTTATCTCCCATTCTAATTTCTCCACTAACTCTTCTTAATCTCCATCTTCCCTTCTCTATTCTTATCTTATTTTCTCCATCCATTCTTCTCCAACTTCTCTTCTTCATCTCCTCTTCTTCATCTTCCCTTCTCTATTCTAATTTATCCACTAACTCTTCTTTTTATTATTTGTAAAATAATCCTTCAAGAGTTAGGTATATGCACTCTAGTCCTTGAATTTTAAGTATTTACAATTCAGTCCCTGAAAAAAATATATTTCTTTAAGTCCAAATCTCCTCACAATTTTTGACACACCAAAATTTACCACATGTCAAATTTAAGCTCATTTCTTGTCGCTGAAAATAATGCATAATTTAATTAAAGCCCTTTTGCAAAATTAAGTCATTATGGGTATAATTGGGCTAAGATGAAAATTTAAAATATTAGAAGACAATATCACAACTCATAAAAAGTGAAAGTTAAAAATAAGTTGACTCAAATTAAATTTTTTTAGGCCCGATTCGAGATTATACTCGTGAAGGAACACGTGACTCGAATTGGATTTTTCTGAATTTGCGATGGCCAATATGAAAATAGATTTAAAATAAAAATATTAACTATCTTTGTGTATTTTTTGGCCTCAAATGTTATTTTTCCAAAATTTTCAAATATTTTTGTATTTTTTTTTAAAAAAATTAAAATATATATTATATGAAAAATTATTTTTTGGTCAAAATTCGTTCCCTAGGCTTGGCTAAGGTTCCCAAAGTTGATTTTTCAATTTTATGAATTTTTATGGATTTTCTATTAATTTTCGAAAATAAATAAATAAAAAATACGTAAAAATACTGAAAATATGAAAAATCGTTTTTTGGTCAAAATTAGTTCCCTAGGCTTGGCTAAGGTCCCCAAAGTTGATTTTTCAATTTTATGAATTTTTATGGATTTTTTATTACTTTAGCAAAAGAAAAAATGATTAAAAATCAGGTGTCAACACTTACCTCACCTTCAAGAGCGTCTGCAGAAAAATATGTCAGAAAACACTCAACCTTTTAATCGGCTCAAGTCCTCTAAGAGGTTAGAACTTCGTCCCCAGTGGAGTCGCCAGTCTGTCGCGACCCGATCTTCTTCGAGATCGGCTGGTGGATTGCTAGGCCCAATTCCAAATAATCCAAACCCTAGCTACCACACCAAGCCGCCGGCGGTACACCACTTTTGCTATATATTTTTTATTCTAATACTTTTTTTGCTTTATTTTCCTTTCCACTTTACCTGGTTACGCATGGAGGCAGCACCCCCTTGTGCCTTTGTCTCTCTTTTTTATTTCTTTCTTTGACTTTTCTTTCTCTTAGTTTGTCCTTTTCTCTATTTTTTTATTCCCTTATTTTTTAATGCTCATCTTGTCGGTGCTTCTTCTTCGTGAGTCTTCTTTTCCAGACGTCCTATTTGCTCACCATCTTCGCGTCTTCCTCACTGAACACCCACCAAAAACCAAGCACAGACTTCACTGGGTGGCTAATCTTTTTACCACGTCTTCTTAAGGATTTCGCCAGCAAGACTTTTTTGTCGAACGACCACCAACGCCGATGACGGCCCTCCTATTTCGTTGCCAACGGACAGCACCGGATAAGAACCAAATTCCGGCAATGAGTTTTCTCACATCTTCGAACGCTCAAAATTTCATTTCTTAACCACAGCAAGCATAGAGGATGTTCGGGGGGGCTCATTTGAACGCCTTAGATCGCTTGCCGTTACTCTTCGACGGCCACCGAGCGCGATATGTCAAGGTCCAAACCAAGGTCCGAATAGGCCGTCTACAGTATCCTAACATACCTACACATGGTTTTTCTGTCCGCGAAACTAACCAAAATCAACCGTTCTAGACTCGGCCAGGAACAAACCCGATGACACATCTAAACCAACGATCCTAACTTAAAACCAGCCACACAGTCCATCAAAGAATATCACAGAGATAATAGAAAACTTAGCTGCATAGTCGAGAGTCTTGGTTTCACGCGAGAAAAGCCCTCGGGCTTGCAGTAGGCCGAAAGTTTTTGAGGTTGACTCGATGGGTTTCGTGCGATGCCAACACAAGGAGAAGATACGCACGCGGTCAGTAAGTGCTCAGGGAAATTTCGAAACAGAAAAATCAAAGAGAAAACAAGAAACGATGAACATGCCATTGATGGAGTTCCGCGCGCTCGAGAATGGTGTTTACCTTCTCAGTGGAGGTCGACTCGATTGGTTGGGTCCAGCGGCTTCCTTGAAGCGTCAGGGAGCTTGGAGCGGCAACCGCAAGGCTTGGTGCGACTTGGATTGCCGGAGTTCCGAGCTCAAAGTTCTCGGCGAATGCTCTGTAATGGCCCCCCCAGAAGAACCAGCTTCTTTTTTTTTAGCTCCTCCTTCGTCGCTCTCCCTCTCTACATATCTGTCTCTCTCGTTTTTGTGCGTATGTCCTCTCCCTGAACATTCGCCGCTCCCTCCTTTTCTTTTGCGCCCGAACCTTCTGGAATCGCTCCCACGACAGCTCGAATTTTTGTCGTCTACCTTCCTCGGATAACCGTCGCCCCATTCCGTACGCTTGGTCATGCGCGCAAGCGACAAAAGGGAAGATTCGAGGGCAAGAGGCCGCGCGACGACGTCGTGGTAGCGAGAAACAGATGTGCGCGTGTGTGCAGTGTGCGTGGGTGCCAAGGGAAGGGGATGATGAATAGTGTCGGGTCACGGGCCGGGTCGGCCCGACCCGATGACCCGACCGAACGGAAAATGGCCAAATTGAGCCACAATTCGGCCTATTTTTGCGAAATTGAAGCCAAAAATGAATTTCCCACGATGGATTACATTTGGAAATGAGGCCTTTGTGGAAAATTTGCTTGAAATTGGACAAAAACCCCAAATTTTGGGTTTGACCCGAGTATCCAATCTGTGAAATTGAAGGTCTTGAGGGCCTTTTTTGCAAAAATTGATGCCACCAATGGATTCGGAAGGCCAAAAAAATATAGGGTGACGTGCCCCAATTTTTAATTCAGTCCCCGGAAACTTTTCAATTGCATTTTATGTGTTTTTAAGGACTAAATTGAAAAATTGAAAATCGCACATTGGTCCTTTTGCACGGAATTGGATAATTCATTGAATTTTTGGATTGGATTTTAATTTTGAAAAATAGAGGGGGATGACACGACTCCAAAAATGTAAAAATTAAAAATTACAGAATTAAAATAAAATTTCTAGAATTTTTCAATTAATTTGGAAAATGCGATTTACAAAGCAAGTCCCATTTCCAGATTAATTTTTTCAGAATTTCTTTGGCCAAAATGAAGAGAAAAATAAAAGAAAAATATGGACTATTTTTTCGCATTTTTGTGGCCACAAAAGCTATTTTTTATTATTTTTCTTGTATTTTTCTATTTTCTAAAAAATATTAAAAAAAAAGCAAAAAATAAGGAAAATTATTTTTTTTGTTCAAAATTGGTTCCTTAGGCTAGGCTAGGGCTTCCAAAGTTGATTTTGTAATTTCTTCATTTTTTATTGATTTTTTATGAATTTTTGAAAATAAAATGCAAAAAAATATTGAAAATATGAAAAATTATTTTTTGGGTCAAAATTGGATCCCTAGGTTAGACCAAGGTCTCCAAGGTTATTTTTCAATTTTTTGAATTTTTTTTTTGGATTTTCTAAAAATTTTCTAAAAATTAAATTGGCCAAAAATCAAGTGTCAACATCTAGCTGCCTATAACCGCGCTTATGAGACGGTCCTTGTGACCGCCGTCGTGAAAGCCCGTTACCGAGACCGGCACGAGCATCTGGCAACTGTTACGTTTGTGGCTGATAATCACAAAAAGGCCCTCAAGTTTGCCAACGATCAGCTTTCGTGGCTGGTTCGTGAGAGGGGAAAGTTGGTGGACCGTCTGGCCTTGGTCCGAACTTACGCCGAACAGGAGCCAGGCAATATTGTGATGAGGTGCAAATGCGGTTGGCTGCAGGAGAGACTTGATGACATTACGGCAGACATTGCTTTTGAGAGGGCAGCGATTCAGGACCTGGAGTTTGCCGTTGAGCATTACGAGGCCACTATGGCTCAAGTTAAAGAGAAGTGCGATCGCCTCTTCTTTAGGCTCGCGGGCTTGATCCCGAGAGCGCCCGGTGCATCCAGAGCATCAATTGTTTAGAGAGTCAGTTGAGCTCTTTCGTAATGGTTATCAGGGCCCAGTTTGGCTTTACCTTTCCTCCCCAGTGAGTTGTTGTAATACTCTTTGATGAATGGAATGAAAGAAAAGCTTCACGTGTTTTGTTTTTTTTTTTAAAAAAATTTTCCTGCTATCGTTTCTTCCGCATAGCATAACAGAATGATTTGAGGTACCGAAGATGTCGAGGCTTAATGTTCTTCTTGATGTTCTTGTTTAATTGCTCCAGACGATGATATCGAGAGCATTGATTATGGGTTCGGCGGTGGCCCCCACTATCCATCTTGAGATCACGAACAATAACGCTATGACAACTCGATCAGTGCGCTGGTAGTAAATCCGGCCACCTGTTGTGTGCCCACTTTTATCCATATTTTGTTTCTTTCGGCGTCTACTTGCTCGTGTCGGTCGCCTGTAGCGTCGGGAGAAATTCTTAATAGAACCTCGGTCCTCTGAAGCCCTCCGCGTGTTTCGGATAAGAGGAAATTTTAAGACCGGTCTCTAGTTGATTTAATCAGGTAAAGGTATTTGTTTCATGGGTTCTGATTATATAATCCATATTGTCTTTCAAAAGACGCGAGATCCCCTGCAATACATTAAATATACCCCCGTGTTTAATCAGTATAAATCCACCGTCATATCAGAATACACTGCCCATACAAGTTTACGGATTGACACAACTTTGTCTGTCAAAGATGGACAGTGTTCGTTTGCCCCCCAGAATTAACGGTTGAAGCCTCGGTGTTTTTCGTCTTTTGGTATTTCTAAAGATGATTCTTGATATATTATTGAACTTAATTTTTACACCCGTCTGGGGTATCTAGGATCTTCCTGCAAAAGAAAAGGATATAATTAGTATGCGACACAAGGAATGTCGGTCCATGACTCCTATATTAGTCCAATTTGATTTTTTCTATTTTATAGAGAAATCAGAAAAAAAAAATTTCCTTAGGAAGAAATGGGTTAATTTCTGATACAGAATTTTTTGCAGATTTATTACTCTTTTTTATTATTATTATTTTTTTTAAGGAATGTGACAAAATCTCTTGACGTTTACTAAAATTTTTGAAGGAATTTCCTTTTTATCAAAATAAATTTTCAGAGGTAAATTTGTCAGGAAAATTTTATTTTTATTGAAGCAGGAAAGACCTGACAGAAATCCTTTATTGGTTAACAAAATTCCCCCGAGACATTAGTCTAATTTTATTTAGAGAAAATTTTCTTAGAAAAACATGAGCGAATTTCTCGAAAAGAATTTTTGTTGCAAGTTTTTATAATTTGAAAGAATGTGATAAAATCACTTGATGTTTTTTTTTTGAAGGAATGTTTCTTTTTATCGAAATAAATTTTCAGAGGAAAATTTGTCAGGAAAATTTCATTTTTATTGAAGCAAGAAAAACATGACAAAAATCTCTTATTGGTCAATTAGTCTAATTTTATTTAGAGAAAATTTTCTTAGAAAGACATGAGCGAATTTCTCGAGAAAAATTTTCTTGCAAGTTTTAATAATTTGAAAAATGTGATAAAATCACTTGATTTCTACTAGAGTTTTTTTTTTAAGGAATTTTTCTTTTTATTGAAATAAATTTTCTGAGGAAAATTTTTTCAAGAAAATTTCATTTTTATTGAAGCAATAAAAATATGACAAAAATCCCTTATTGGTTAATAAAATTCCCATGAAGGGATTTTTTTACATCATTTTTTCAAAAAAAAAAATTTAAAAGAAATGAGGGAAAAATTTAATTTTTATTTTCTTTTAAAAAGAATGGTCGTAATATCAAGCTCAAAAACTGACTAACACCTAGCATGGACCGACCGAAAATAAATACAAGATAAAATTAGAGAACTTACTTTTACCTTGGAGAAATGCAAATCACATAGTCATACGCATGACTCAAGTGAGGAGTGGACTCTAGAAAATAAAAGAAGGAGAGACAAGGTATGGACCTAAAAAGGCTCCGACTATCTGAATTGACAAACTTACCCTCCGCGCAATCAAATCACAATGGGAAGAATTGTCAATTCAGATAATGAGCGGAATAAAATATGGTCAACCCGAGCGCAATCGACGCAAGAACTTTGCATATTCGATCCCTATCTATGGTTTTCTAGGAAGAATTTCGCGACTTGGGTTTAGACGCTTGTGTGTGCAGGTGTCGTGATCCTCAGAGTATGCAAGACATGCACAACAATTGATATCAAAACAGCGCTTCTAAAAATGTGCGAAATTAAACAAATAAACCCAACACCGAGCTTGCAAAACAAAGGGGTTAGCCAAACACTCCGCCCCTTATAACTCCCATCCTGCAAAAACATATAACACCTATAGAATGAGTCCCAAACAATATCGCCAGAAGCGAGATATGCATGAAATTTTCATTGGCCTAAGTCCACTAAGACTTTTAAAATTTCGAAAAAATTTAAGTATTCCAATTGGTATCTTTTTTCGAAAATTTAAAAATCTCTATCCCCAGCGGAGTCGCCAGTCTATCGTGAACCTCTAAAAAAATTTTAAATTTTAAAGGGGGTTAACGGATTATTAGGTTAATTAGATTTGACTAACCTAACGCGGACCCTCCCAAGCCCTACTGAATCGCAACTTTGGTTTTTGTTTAAATGATTTTGAAATTTGGAGTCGCCACTAATCATTCTTGGTAGGTTGATTAGGAACCTAAATAAATTAGCGGGAGAACTAATTTATTCCTGCGAACCAGAGATTAGGAGCTCGGGGACTTGGTTACACTAGTTAATTAAAACTAATGCCCTTTCGGTACCTTAATTTCATGGATATCCTAATTCGGCAACTCAGACTTGGTTTATTCCTAAGGCTCTAGTAGAGTATTCTCTTTTGTGTTTTCACTTTTTAAATAGGATGCATGGATGGTATATATTTGTATTTGTTATATTTTTTTAAGTGTTAAAGATTCCCTGAAGCCGAAAGAGGGAATGTGTTAACGACTTCTATGCAGTATTACGACCTACTCATCTTATGGGTTTGATGATTCAAAAATTAAATTATAGGAAGTACATGATAGTGAATAAACACATTCAATAGGAGGCCTAGCATTGGCTTGGCTCTTCCCTTTGGGATTTAAGGTACAGGTATTTAAGTTGCAAGTATTTAAACTACTGTAAGTAAAAACCTCCAATGGGAGGCTAAGCATTGGCTTGGCTCTTCCCTTTGGGATTTAAGGTACAGGTATTTAAGTTGCAGGTATTTAACTATTGTAAGTAAAAACCTCCAATGGGAGGCTAAGCATTGGCTTGGCTCTTCCCTTTGGGATTTAAGGTACAGGTATTTAAGTTGCAGGTATTTAACTACTATAAGTAAAAACCTCCAATGGGAGGCTAAGCATTGGCTTGGCTCTTCCCTTTGGGATTTAAGGTACATGTATTTAAGTTGCAGGTATTTAACTACTGTAAGTAAAAACCTCCAATGGGAGGCTAAGCATTGGCTTGGCTCTTCCCTTTGGGATTTAAGGTACAGGTATTTAAGTTGCAGGTATTTAACTACTGTAAGTAAAAACCTCCAATGGGAGGCTAAGCATTGGCTTGGCTCTTCCTTTTGGGATTTATGGTGCAGGTATTTAAATTGCGGATGGACTTTGTCCTCTCCATTCTGGGGTATGAATTCTTTAAAATAAAATACAACGAATTGATTCAACAATTTGAAATTTGTGCGCGCTTGAGGACTCCTCCAAGCCGATTTTGTGCTTCCATAGGGTTGACCATTAATATAGAGCTGCGGCTTCCTGACATAAAATAGAGTGAAGTGTCAGTATACAAAATATGTGCTAATCTGCACCTAAAATCAGAAGAGTGGAAAGAGTACTTATCTCCCATTTTTTTGGGAGGGATTTTTATAATTGATTTTCGCTCTCTATGTTCCCAATATAGAGAGTTTCTTTTGAATTAAGAGGGACTTTTAGTCACAGATCAGTTGAGAAATCGGTGGACAGCTTAGGAGCTTGTCTGGGCCGATTTTTGCATCTCTACAAGATTTTTGCTGTTGACGTAGAGATATCCTTCTCCTGACATAAAATATGGAAAAAAAAAAGAGGAGATGGAGAAAGTGTATACAATTTGTGCTAATTTGCAAGTAAAACCATAAACAAATGAATAAATAAAAACACTTAGCTCGAATTTGCTTGCTCGTTGACGAGGAAGAACTCTTGATTTATATTGATCGATGAAGGAATTTGTGATGATAACCACTAGCTTTAAACTTCCATCATCTTCAAAATTCTCTCTCTTTTGATATTTTCTTTCTCTCAAATTTTTCTTCAATCTCCCAAAACTCTCTCAAACATCCAAAATTTTCTCTCAAAAAAAAATCCTCTCAAACACTTCAAATTTTCTCTCCAAAAAAAATCCCCCCCTCAAGCTCACTTCTTCCTCCTTTTATAATCTACTCATCTATCTCCCATTCTAATTTTTCCACTAACTCTATCTCCCATTCTAATTTCTCCACTAACTCTTCTTCATTTTCATCTTCCATTCTCCATCTCTATCTCACATTCTAATCTCTCCACTAACTCTTCTTCATCTTCATCTTCCCTTCTCCATATTTATCTCCTATTCTAATTTCTCCACTAACTCTTCTTCATCTCCATGTTCCCTTCTCTATTCTTATCTTCCATTCTAATTTCTCCATTAACTCTTCTTCATCTCCATCTTCCCTTCTCTATTCTTATCTTATTTTCTCCATCCATTCTTCTCCAACTTCTATTCTTCATCTCCTCTTCTCCATCTTCCCTTCTCTATTCTAATTTATCCACCAACTCTTCTTTTTGTTATTTGTAAAATAATCCTTCAAGAGTTAGGTATTTGCACTCTAGTCCTTGAATTTTAAGTATTTACAATTCAGTCCCTGAAAAAATATATTTCTTTGAGTCTAAATCTCCTCACAATTTTTGACACACTAAAATTTACCACATGTCAAATTTAAGCTCATTTCTTGCCGCTGAAAATAATGCAGAATTTAATTAAAGCCTTTTTATAAAATTGAGTCATTCTGGGTATAATTGGGCCAAGATGAAAATTTAAAATATTAGAAGACAATGTCACAACTCATAAAAAGTGAAAATTAAAAATAAGTTGACTCAAATTAAATTTTTTTAGGCCCGATTCGAGATTATACTCGTGAACGAACACATGACTCGAATTGGATTTTTCTGAATTTGCGATGGCCAATATGAAAATAGATTTAAAATAAAAATATTAACTATCTTTGTGTATTTTTTTAGCCCCAAATGTTATTTTTCCAAAATTTTCAAGTATTTTTGTATTATTTTTTTTTTAAAATGAAACAAATATATAAAAAAATATGAAAATTTATTTTTTGTTCAAAAATGGTTGCCTAGGCTTGACCAAAGCTTCCAAAGTTGATTTTGCAATTTTATCATTTTTCTTAATTTTTTGTTTTACGAATTTTCGAAAATAAAAATACCGAAAAATATCGAAAATATGAAAAATCATTTTTTGGTCAAAATTGGTTCTCTAGGCTTGGCGAAGGTCCCCAAAGTTGATTTTTCAATTTTATGAATTTTTATGGATTTTCTATTACTTGAGCAATAGAAAAAATGATTAAAAATCAGGTGTCAACAAAAGAAAATACCAAAAGAGAGAGAATTTTGAAGATGATGGGAGTTTAAAGCTAGGGGTTATCATCACAAATTCCTTCATCGATCAATATAAATCAAGAGTTCATTCTCGTCAACGAGCAAGCAAATTCGAGCTAAGTGTTTTTATTTATTCATTTATTTAAGGTTTTACTCGCAAATTAGCACAAATTGTATACACTTTCTTCATCTCCCATTTTTTCCCATATTTTATGTCAGGAGAAGGATATCTCTATGTCAACAATAAAAATCTCGTAAAGATGCAAAAATCGGCCCAAACAAGCTCCTAAGCTGTCCACCGATTTCTCAACTGATCTGTGACTAAAAGTCCCTCTTAATTCAAAAGAAACTCTCTATATTAGGAACATAGAGAGCGAAAATCAATTATAGAAATCCCTAAAAAAAACGGGAGATAAGTACTCTTTCCACTCTTCTGGTTTTAGGTGCAGATTAGCACATATTTTGTATACTGACACTTCACTCTATTTTATGTCAGGAAGCCGCAGCTCTATATCAATGGTCAACCCTATAGAAGCACAAAATCGGCTTGGAGGAGTCCTCAAGCGCGCACAAATTTCAAATTGTTGAATCAATTCGTTGTATTTCATTTTAAAGAATTCATACCCCAAAATGGAGAGGACAAAGTCCATCCGCAATTTAAATACCTACACCATAAATCCCAAAGGGAAGAGCCAAGCCAATACTTAGCCTCCCATTGGAGGTTTTTACTTACAATAGTTAAATACCTGCAACTTAAATACCTGTACCTTAAATCCCAAAGGGAAGAGCCAAGCATATCCCAAAGGGAAGAGCCAAGCCAATGCTTAGCCTCCCATTGGAGGTTTTTACTTACAGTAGTTAAATACCTGCAACTTAAATACATGTACCTTAAATCCCAAAGGGAAGAGCCAAGCCAATGCTTAGCCTCCCATTGGAGGTTTTTACTTACAGTAGTTAAATACCTACAACTTAAATACCTGTACCTTAAATCCCAAAGGGAAGAGCCAAGCCAATGCTTAGCCTCCCATTGGAGGTTTTTACTTACAGTAGTTAAATACCTGCAACTTAAATACATGTACCTTAAATCCCAAAGGGAAGAGCATTGGCTTAAATCCCAAAGGGAAGAGCCAAGCCAATGCTTAGCCTCCCATTGGAAGTTTTTTCTTACAATAGTTAAATACCTGCAACTTAAATACATGTACCTTAAATCCCAAAGGGAAGAGCCAAGCCAATGCTTAGCCTCCCATTGGAGGTGTTTATTCACTGTCATGTACTTTCTATAATTTAATTTGCGAATCATCAGACCCAAAAGATGAGTAGGTCGTAATACTGCACAGAAATCGTTAACACACTCCCTCTTTCGGCTTCAGGGAATCTTTAACACTTAAAAAAATATAACAAATAAAAATATATACCATCCATGCATCCTATTTAAAAAGTGAAAACACAAAAGAGAATACCCTACTAGAGCCTTAGGAATAAACCAAGCCTGAGTTGCCGAATTAGGATATCCATGAAATTAAGGTACCGAAAGGGCATTAGTTTTAATTAACTAATGTAACCAAGTCCCTGAGCTCATAATCTCTGGTTCGCAGGAATAAATTAGTTCTCCCGCTAATTTATTTAGATTTCTAATCGACCTACCAAGAACGATTAGTGGCGACCCCAAATTTCAAAATCATTTAAACAAAAACCAAAGTTGCGATTCGGTAGGGCTTTGGAGGGTCCGCGTTAGGTTAGTCAAATCTAATTAACCTAATAATCCGTTAACCCCTTTTAAAAATAAAAATTATTTTTTGTAGAGGGTCGCGACATAAATCCCCCAGCATTTCGCCATTTATCCTTTCAAAATGTTCATTTATGCTCATTACGATCAAGCAATAAATCATGAGTAACTAAGGTCTACATAAATAAAGAAAACTATCAACCTTTTTTTCCATATGATCTTATACATATCAAGTTGATAATCGAAGCACGAGTAATCAAAAATGGGAAGAAAGAAAAGTTATTACAAATCCACTTGATTTCATTTTCACTTTTTTTTGTGTGCTCCGATCAAGTACTTATTGTTAATTATGGGACGCAATTTTTGAGTGAGCAATCGGGCCGATCCAACTCAGGATTCTAACCGAATCAAATTGAAATTACCCAATTGATTCTAAGCCGATTCACACGAGCATCAATTGGTTCCCGAGTGATAACTCTAGGAAGCAACTTTGACTAGCTTGGTTTCCGAGTAAAAACGATTTTGAACAAATTCAAAATCGAACCCACCCGAAACTTTTGCGAAAAAGAACGAGATTGAGTATTCCAACGTAAATACGATGATGGTAACCTAGAACTTTTGAAAAGTAACATGTTGGATAGAGCAACTAATTTCTAAAAAACTAAAAACTAAAAGCTAAAGTAGGTCAGTTTTCGTGTGACTCTGGAATCGACCGCTTGGTTCTGAAAAATGGGAACTAACATGTTGGCTTCAGGTTTCGGTCCGAAACCGATCACGACAAATATTGCTATTTCTTCTGTCAACGCAAAAAGTGAAATTTGTAAATAATGTAGAAAAGGAGAGATTCAGACCATTTATTAATCTTTTCGACCAAAAAAAACATTTATTAATTTATTTGATCCGACTAACCAAAAAAAAAAAAAAAAGGACATTTCTGGACGTTCACAACCGCGGTGGCACCAACCGTAAATAATGTCGAAACAGCAAATTCCAATTTGTTGTCCCTGAAAAATCTCTCCACCTCCTCCTCCTGCTCCCTCTCCGATCGACTATTCTGTCGCAATCCTCCGGCGATCTTCCCGGAAACCCCTCCGATTCGTCCACGGTGCGATCCGATCCCCTCTCCCAACGCGCATTTCGTTGAGTGTCCTGACGTTAGGTGTTCGAATCTCTGTTCTGTTTTTTTTTTTTTTATCCGTTCTTGCGGATCAGGTAGGTGATCTGATTGGTCGGGGAGCCCCGCATCCAGGCCGCGTTTGATCAGAGATTTCGAGAGATTGAGATTAGTTTCGTCGTTGCGCTGATTTGGTTGGTTGCTTGCTTGTCTCTTTGGTGAAGGTCGGATTAGGGCGGCGCGATGAGTCAGGTGTTTGAGGGGTACGAGCGCCAGTACTGCGAGGTGTCCGCGAATTTGTCGCGGAAATGCACGGCGGCCGCCGCTCTCAACGGAGGTAAGATAATTCGATGTCCGAAACGTCTCCTTTTGTGCGCGCTGGCGCGTGTGCGCCATGCCGTCGGGGGAGGTTTCCTTGATTTGATAGATCGGTGGACGTGTTGATGGAATGCCTACAATCTCTGGACCTGTTTATGGTTTCTAAGATGCATTGTCAGAAGTCTTGGTTCTAGTTCGTAGGCGGACGTACGGAAATGCAAGCAAGAAACACTGGGAAGATTGTCTACCATTTCGTTATGGTTTATGCTGAACTCCAGATCATGTTTGTTCCTTACGGTATCTCTAAATTTATACCCTTCAATCCGGTATTAAAAGCTCGATTGACGGTGGCGATCAGTCTCTTCACGATTGACGAATTTCTTTGATAGTTAAGGAAGTCGACTATGTAGAGGTTCACCGAGCGTGTGAAGATGTAACTGGAAACTGGGTGATTTGATTAACTATGAAATTTACTTTGTTCATTACCTGATTGTGGGGGGTGGTTTTGGTCCTTATAAATATGCAGAGCAGAAGAAGCAGAAGCTTTCTGAAATTAAAGCTGGCTTGGATGACGCTGAAGCCCTGGTATACGAGGATAATTCCATCATTCCGTGTATGCTCCTTTCTTTTTCCCATGAATTGTTACTTATTTCGACCTTTTATGATACCTATAGATTCGGAAAATGGACCTTGAGGCACGGAGTCTGCAGCCGGGTGTCAAAGCAACGCTTCTTGCCAAGTTAAGGGAATATAAAACTGATCTGAACAATTTGAAGGCCGAAGTGAAACGACTTACGTCTCCAAATGCTAATCTGGCTGCCAGAGATGAGTTGCTGGAGTCGGGCATGGCAGATGCAATGATGGTATCTCTCTCTCTCTCTCTCTCTCTCTCTCTCTCTCTCTGTGTGCCATATTTCTTTGCGGTCACTGCTTCCCTTGTTCAGTTCATTATGGATGGTTTCTTGATATTGCTAGGTTTCTGCTGATCAAAGAGGGAGACTGTTGATGACAACAGAAAGATTAAATCACTCAACTGACAGAATTAAAGAAAGTAGAAGGACAATGCTTGAAACAGAGGAACTTGGTGTCTCAATTCTTCAAGATCTACATCAACAACGCCAATCCCTTCTTCATGCTCATAACAATGTACGTATTTTGCCATAATCACTCTTTATTTGCTTCAGCCTGGTTCTCCAGTTCTGTGTTGATCTAAGGATTTCCGAGATAGAGAGTACATTCTTCTCTTTTCCCACGTAAATTCCAGTATTACTTGTGAAGGTTTTTCGGTTCTCCCCTACTGGTAGTATCCTAGCATGGTTTTGATCAAACCCACTCTCCCTAATGTCTGTCCCAAGCTGCATAGTTTATGTATCAGGACATTGTCATCCTTTTTTTCTCCCAAGGAATATAATGCGGACTTTGGGTTTGTTGCTGCATGCGGACCCTCGGGTACTTTGTCCGGACCCTGATAGGTTTCCATTCAGGGCGAGTCAAAATTGTTCCGATTCGTTGGTGTAGGACATTTATTGATGTTACTTCTTTGGTTTACAGCTTCATGGGGTGGATGACAACATCGGCAAGAGTAAAAAGATTCTGACCGCTATGTCGAGAAGGATGAGCAGGAACAAGTGGATCATTGGCTCCATCATCACAACCCTAGTCGTTGCCATTGCTCTGGTCCTTTATTTCAAGCTGCGTTGATGTCGTTATGCGGCATGCCATCCGCTCACAATTGTTGATGGCTTTTCCGTGGTGTGAATGTCGCGATACTCATTGCAAATTTTTTGTCTTCTTAGAGCATTGGGATGCTTGTTTTGCTGAGCTGCGTCTTTCCTTGAGCAATCATCACCATCTAGTCGACCTGTTTCTTACTTAAAAAGTGCAAATAGTCACTAGTTTCCGTAGGTTTATGTATGTATACTGCGGAATCTACTTATACTTGCCCAAGGTCTTTTCTAATTATCCATAGCAGTTGGCACTTTTTTCTCGTATATGTTCTTTTTTAGCTGTACCAACTTTTAAATTTGTTGATCCTTTTCTCCATAACATAAGAACTACGGCTAAGAGAGCTTAATGTTTCGGGATATCGAATACGGAAACTTCACTCTCCCGATAACACGGAAAATCTCTATGTTAGATTCACTTCAGCGGCAAATTACGACGTCCCACAGGGAACAACCGGCCCGACTTGGTCTCTAAATTGGCACAACTGATGCGACTTTCTTTTTATGTAAACAACGTTACTTCCAGCTTGCATATTGCACAAGCATTAAGCCAGACTTTTAACTTATCTGTGCCAACAAACTAAGGAAATATAAAATGGGGAACCAATATGATATGGCGCCATTTGTTTGAAGAATAATTAGGCCAATGAAGAAGCTGCCGTGGTGCATAGTGCCTGCCTAGATTGGAAGAGGAATCGCGGTAAGCTGCTTTTATGCAATCTGCAGCACCTTTTGCACGCCGATATCTGATGTTGGCATCCAAAATCACTAATCTGATGCCATGTGATCTTTTGCCGAATCAAGGAGTAAGAACCTCAGCTTCAGTATCCTTATGGGTTCTGCAGATAAAAATCACCCTTTATGCTAAGAAACGCCACTGGGAGTAGAACCCCTCGAAGCGAGATCCTCATCCTCGTCCTCTGCTTCATCCTCATCATAATCAGCAGACTCAGGTTGGCCATTTAGATCCACATTTACGCCATTTACTTTCCTCACAAATTGACCCCGCACTCGGGGCCTCCTTTCAGCAAGCCGTTTCCTGTTAACATACCTGATCTTCTTGTCAAAGCACCGCTCTTTCCTTTTCTGCCTGAACTTGGTTAAGGCTGCCTCTCGCCTATCTACTTTATTAGTTTTTGCTTCAGATATTGATGAGCTTCCAAATGATGGCCACGCATGGGCTGAAGTCATCTGACCTTGTTGCAAGCAAAAGCCAACTGGGTAATAGGGAGACGACGCCATTCCATTCACATGGGTGGGACACTGAGGAAGATAACTGTAATTGGGTAACATGGCTGAAGTAGCATGGTTTTGCAAGTCATGCAGATTATTCTGGTAAACTTGTGCTGATGAATGCATCATAACTGGATTCACTACTCCAGGCACATAGTATGGATATGTGCTCTGTGCAGGCAATCCTGGAAGGTCAATGCGAGGCTCGTTTCTTGCACACATAGGCATCTGAGGCGCCCGCTCTTCCATGAAGTTCCTTTGTTGAGGAAAGTCAGCTGACCCTGGCGGAGTACAGGATCGCTCCAAAGACAGAGAATCTGGAACACTACTCCCACTTGGAAAGTCATCCCCCAGGGAAGATTTCTCCCAGACCTCTCCATTTTCATGCATTTGAGGATCATAAACCACCTGCTCATCCTCTGCTTGATCCTTCACTTCCATCCTACAACTTACAGTAGCACAACCATCAAGTTGTCCAGCTGTTGAAGGGGTGCTCTTGACAATTGTCGATTTGACGTATGTAAAGAAGGCTGAGGACTCTCCGACTTTTAGCTCACTCTTCTTAGGACCAGAAGAACATTGTCCTGCACAACAACGAATTTCAGGATGAAGGAGATAGTAATAGTGATAGTCATGATAGTGAACAAAGGGAGCACTAATTCTTCATGCTACTGATGAGAATATATCATGATGAACGCATAAAATGTGCTGCAAATGATGGGATGCACATAAAAGCACCCCTCACCCAGGATGAGACTCTACATATCCTACAACAAATTAAAAAACAAATTCAAGCATGCTCACCAGTCCGACGATCACTGATTCCTGGCACATCAGGGCGACAATCCACTGCACCATTAAGTGGGGGCTCAGCAACAGCAGTAGACTGAAAAATATGAATCCAAAAATATCATAATTGTGAACTATTATATAACAAGTTTAGGGATATAAGCAGTGAATTCATAAGTTGCCTATAATTCAGCAGAATGTAAAGAATAATAAATTTCTTCATAGATTTGTCCATCCCGACAATCTTACTGAGATTAACCAAATTTCATATGATAGAATAGATCCTTCAGAGATCCCACTTCCTCATTAATCTTGCCCTGGGAGCAACCTTCTTCCAGTCCATGTATGTACTACCTTAATAGCTTCTTCATTTCAGCTAGCAATCGCACCACCTGCCTCTTTGAACGAAATAACCGTATCTCAAGTTTGTCGAGTCTCAGGCACACAGAATACCCACAGCTCCATGGAAAAGAGCAAATAATAAATTTCACCACAATCATGGTCTGTTCCTGTAAGAGGAACAAAGAACCTCAATACTTTGTGTAATACTCACCTCATCTTCATGAGTTGCA
Source organism: Psidium guajava (assembly GCA_016432845.1). Classification (NCBI taxonomy): domain Eukaryota; kingdom Viridiplantae; phylum Streptophyta; class Magnoliopsida; order Myrtales; family Myrtaceae; genus Psidium; species Psidium guajava. The sequence goes on from CM028228.1 coordinate 41,016,786, forward strand.
GATAGCCCAATCTCGGGATTGGCACTCTTCTGGGACTTATCATCAGTATCATCAGAAAGCAAAGTAGTACTATTCGTGTTAGCATCACTAGGGTCGGAACCAATCAGATCAAAGTCATAGCTCAACATGTTCTTCTCTACCAGTCCGAGCTGCCAGAAAAAGAATGTGGAGTAAAACATAAAAACCACTGCTTTGCAGATGCCCAAGCTCACTATAATTGTAATTGGAAAATTCCAAAGCAAAAGCACTCGTTAAAATTGTAAAAGACCAGAGAGCGGCATAGCCACGAAAAGAGATCCCAAAGGATCAGCGGGACACTAACATTTAAATACGTTAAGACCATGCCAAGTGTAATATGTTACTCAAATTATGAGGTACTCAAGAAACTTCTTAGATCATGGTCCAAACTAGCTCGTACAAACTTCAAAGACGATGCATCTGATTAGCGTCATCGTTTTGATTACGTCATTGTTTTGTAAACTTCACTACGCTACTTCCACTCGAAATATCAAGTAATTCTTTGACATAACCATGGAAAGGAAAATAGCATGGTCACACAAAACTGACCATGCGTCGCCTTCTCCACATGTGTGTCCACAAGTTTAACAACTCATTGGTGCGCAAGGGCTTCACAAGATAGTCCGCTGCTCCCAATCTCAAGCATTTGACAACAATTGAGACCTCATCCTGTGCTGACATCACTTATCAAAGCCAAAAGGAAAGAATAGAATGATTAGGATTGATAGTATTGGATCTACATCTGTCATAAGTTTGGAAGCAACTAATGCATACATTTTAATTAGGGACTCTTCCTCAAAAAAACCTCATCAATCTAAAGAAGACCTATAACAACATCCAGGAGGATTGACAATCAAGAGTATTAGTCATGTCTGTTATTCAGAAAGAAGCTACATATTAGCAACATTGGATGCACGAAAAACTATCCACAAGTGCTAGTGAAAACAACTAGTTTCCAAATGATTCTGATATTAAAATGCATTAAATGAAGGTTAAAACTAGATGCTTCTACTTGCTCAAACCTAGGAAGATGAGGAGGGAAGTGTTTCAACCAAGTAATGTGGGCAGCTAATGGACTACGACGAACTTACTGATGACAGGAATCCGCCTCAATTCTTTATCTCTTGTAATATATTTCAACATCTTCATGCCTTTGTTCATGGGTATGTCAACTTCAGCTAGAATAATGTCTATATCAGGCCCTTCAGCATTTAGAGCATCAATGACCTGTCTAGCGGAACTTACAGAAGTCACTGCAAAACAAATGCAAAAAAAAATGGGCCTCAATTAGAAATAAAGGTTCTACCAAAAGCCTAGTCTAGCACATATTTGGAAACTCACCCACTTTAGAAATGAAAAAGCTAGCACATTACTAGCCACACAGAGAGAGAGAGAGAGAGAGAGAGAGAGAGAGGTGACAAATATCTCTTCCCCTTCAAAAGTACAACCGGCACCCCATTACAAGTCCAACAGAGTGGAAACGGATGAAGTTTAATCAAAGAAGACATTAGTTGAAGTTAAGCAATACAGCATTAAACAGAAGATCACTAACTATTAGTGGTCTCTAGCTTTTTTCATTTGACAACAGTCAAGCTAATTAAATAGTGACCAAGCATTTGTACATCAAATAACGGAGAAAACTCCTCTTGCTATTTGAATGACTATAAGTTATTGCTTTCCATGCCCTCACAAATCAAATTTACAAAATTGTAATCATAGTTTCTCTAGTTGGGAGTTCCTGTCATGTCCCCTGACAACAAGACTGGACATCGCTACCATTTCATTCTTCATAAGCAGTACAATCCATATTTAAACTTTCTGACTGGTCTCTATCCCGGTTCATTCAAACTTTGTAAATTTGGTAGACATGATGTTTGGCTTTGTGCTCCGTAGCACAATTCAGACAAATTGTACACCTAATATTTATAAGAATTATCCTCAAATTAGATCGCCCCCCGAGAAGTACAAAATATGGAGAATGAAAAAGCTATGAATTTCGAAAATACTTTGTTACCGCAACCTCTAAAACCACTTCTCCAAGAAAATAAAAAAGCTCAACATGCGGCAAGCAATCGCGAGTGTTGAGCATTTCACCTCAACCAAGAGAGCAAATATTACACCCTTCAAGAGAGCACCAAAGCTAATGCAACCAAAAAAAAAAATTGCTATTGAAAATGACAAAAACAAAGTAACAGTTATACCCTGATAAGAGCATTTCGAAAGAAGCGTAAGAACCTCTTCCGAACTCTTCGTGTCGTTATCGCACAGCAAGATCCTCACTTTGCTCCTATCAATGAATCCTTCCCCACCACTCTTATTAGCATTATTCCCAACACTTCCCCCAGGGCCGCCACCGCCACCGACAACACCACAGGAACCATCACCGATCTCTTTGTTCAAATTCAATTCCAAAGAATCCATAGCTTCAACTAAGAGGCTTTCTCTCTAAGCCAATGAAAGCCTCCAAACAAAAAGAAAAAGCTTTCTCGTCTCACTATATTTTTCAGGTGGAAAAAGGAAAAACCAAAAAAGCTCGCACGATACTAAAGAACTTCCATGGGAACTCTCCTCTTCACAGACCCAACCAAAACTAAACTTAGGGTTACAGTTCCAAATTCCCACATTCGCGTAACATCTCCCATGGATCTATTGACAGAAAAATCCCTCGCAAACATGATAATACCCAACACCTACCGTCAACTCATTTACATCAATAAACACAAACAACATAGTAACACCATCGAAAAGCAGCTCTGAACAGCTCAACAGCGATTCACGAGCGCGTGCTCCGAAACAAACTCAAAGCTAGAGACAAACTTCGGGCAAAACTCAGCGACCTCAATCCGAAGTTTCAGGGATCGAAGATCTAGGCGAACCGAAGATCGCCGGAGAGCCCTGGCGCAAGTTAGCGCGGCGGAGGGGGAGAGTTTTTGGGTTCCTGCGAGGAGAAACCCGACGAAGAGAGAGAGAGAGAGAGAGAGAGAGAGAGAAACTATCTCCGCGGAAATCTCTCTCCCCCGAGAAAGCGTCCACTTGCTGAATAGAAAAAGATTGGCTTGCTGGTGGAGGCTAAAGTGCGCCTGGAACGAGAGGGGACGAGGGCCGTCGGATCGACTTGAGGGCTGGGGTGCGCAGTGCCCGCGGGGGAACAAGATAGCGGAAAGGGTGACGTGGAGGGTGGGGGGTGGACAGAAAAGAGCAAAAAGCGAGGCCCAGCAAAAAGGGAGATAGTTCAGTAGAGATGTGGAAGCGGCCACGTCACCCACTTGTCAGATCAAGCAATCACGACCAATTGTTTTCCTTTTTTCCTTTTCTTTTTATCGAGAAAAATTGGCGTCGCCCCTGTCGACACAAATTTAAAAAAAAGAAAAAAAGAAAAAAGAAAACTAGCAACATGACAGGGGCCAATTGGAGATAAATACAAAAAAAAAAAAAGGGGAGGGGGGGAGCGAAAGATCTAGCGACGAATCCCGCGGTCCGCGTGGCGCCTCCGCATTCGGCGTTGCTTTTCACAGAAAAAGCTTTGCACTTTTTCCAGTGTTGCATGCATAGACACACGTGTTCATGAATGTACACCTCAGGAGCACTGGCTCAACACACTTCGGGGAAAGACAGCTCCTTCAGAGCTAGACTTTAAGTTTTGTTACACATGCTCTTCAATTGATACAATGGATGTATATCCTCATGTATTCTCAAATCAGGGTGAGCTTTTGCAGGGGATAACCTTTTGGAAAGCGATCTCGAAAACGCTGACCGGACGGGGAAGTGCGAGTTTCGAGGGGAATCGCGTTCGTACGACTTAGATGACCGACACAATTGGTAGGCGTGTTGCCCTTTGATCCCCGCTCAGTTCTCTGCATAGGACCGAACGCCAACCCCGACCAAAGTGGATCGATCGTGTAGCCGCTCTCGCCTGGAGCCCGACAATCTCGAGTGCTTAGACGAAAGAGAATAGAAAGATGTTTCAAGTGCACCAACATTACGCAGAGGAAGCACCCATCATAGGACTACATAAGGGAGTGGTTTGCAAAGCGTTGGGTCCCCAGGGAGTGAACATAGACACCACCTATATCTTCGCTTAAGGAGGAAACACCCCCCAAGAACAGAATTTGGGTTGTCTTGTTTACCTGCCCAAATAAAGAACAGCAGAGGTAGAAAAGGTTCCTGTTTACACAAGCCATTTTGACACCATCTTTCGGCCGGAACGAAACAAAAAAAGGGAGGTCACGGGAATTACAAAGTAACTTGCAAGGGAACATGAAAGGCACTGAGTTGCACTGAGGCTAGAACGCTGATGTTTAACAAAGTTAAAAGGGCGAGTCAAGATCATGCACTCTCGCATCTGTCCATGCCCAATAGACAAAAGATGACAAACCAGTGATCTTAAGGGAGAATGTCTCTAATGTCCAGTCAAAGAACTGATGCAAACATTTCATTTGAATTCAATAGGATATTTCAACATCGTCTTAGCAAAGAATTAGTCAGACGACAGAAAGTACTTCAGCAGTTAGGATTAGTCTGAACTATACAATTTGTGAAGCAGACAAAACCCCTGCTTATAAGTTAAACATTCATCTATCAGTATAGATCAGTTTGAGTGAATGAATAACTTCTTTGCCACTAGCCGGATGCCAGCATTCTGTTGATAGTCGTAGTGATCCAAAGAGAAACAAGCATCCACTAAGGTTCCAGTACTGATCAAGGGCTTGATCTCAGCAGCATTACACTGACTAAAAACGAGTTTTTCTGAACTGCCGGAAGGTTCTTTTCGGAATATCTCTGTCTCGTATCTTGGGACATCTGCATTAACAGTTGGAATTCTGTGGGCAGAGAGAGAGAGATTAACTTAGTCCTCAATAAGCATTTAACTGCCTTAACTAATATTGCAGATGCATATGTTTCATATGTCTCCAATGCATTAACACATCTAAGTAGGGGCGGATGGATTCCAAACGAAAACTTGGAATCCACACAGTTCAGACTGATTGCAGGTATTTGGAACCAGGACTCTTTCGAATTGGCCTAGAACAGAACCAGCCACTTTGCGCTGGAACAAGCCTTGGCTTGGGTAGACCAATTGCAAGACCGGCTGGTTCGGAGAGTTAACCCAGGGAATGAACTGGCCTTGGCCAGTTCTCAAGGGTTTTACTTATGAACCTACCCGGTTCACCTAAGAGCGGCCGCTTCACAAGTCGAACTGGGACTAGTGCTCATCCCTATTTCCAAGTACACTCACACCTATGTCAATATATGAGAGAGGAGAAATAGATCGAATAACCCCTCTTCTCATCAACCCTACCACCCCCAAAACCCAAAGCTCTCAGGAAAAGATCCGACAAACCAAAAACAACCAAATAAACTAGCCTAGGTTTTGTAATTTTATCAAGGACTATGTCCTCAGCACTAACAAAGAATTTGACAGTTACTGAAGCTTGTGACGATCCAAGGAAAGAACAGCAAAAGCAGAGAACTTACTGCAGTCTTATAGTAGGAGAATTGACGAAGCCATTTTTCCTACTCACGACGGACCTCCACTCGGAGCTGCTACCAGAATCAATCGATAATTTCTGTGCAATATCATCACATGCATCAAGCACCCGACACAAGGTTGGAGACGAATCCACCACAAAACTAAATTTTGGCCGACCAGCATTATTACGATACTTGTCATCAACACCAAACCGCACTCTCAAATGATTGCAGCGAAGCTGCAAAGTTGCACCATTATGCGAAAGCTGTATTCTTTGACTTCCCCTATAGAAAGGGACGAGGTATGCACCAATAGAAGGGATAGATACTTCTTCAGGCTCTAAGAACCCGGCATAGCCACTGCAACCCTCAGATGCAGCTACTGGAGAGGAAACAGAAATGTCAGAATTCTGGTTATCAGGTTGTTCTTCCATAGCAACATCTGATAGAAGGGGCTCTGCTCTTAACTCAACACTGAGGGAATCCATTTTAAAAGCATCTGCCTGAACTGTCTCAGGCTCAACCACCTCATCTGAATTGGTAGTCAGTAGAGAGAATATCGGATGGGCTTCCACCCCTCTTTGATCTGCAAGAGAGAGTATCCGATCTTTTTCGATCTTTTGACCAGATGTGGAGGAACTTATGGAGCTTCCTCCATTTGACAATTTTCCATTACTACGACTTCTTGTGGTAGCATTAGGGGAAACCCAACTGTTTGTTGTGAAAATGTCTGGGAGGCTTGATTCCTACAGATATTGAGATTTCAATCAGTGCCACAACCAATAAACACAAAGTTCACAAGTAAATACGCTATCACACATGCCAACCACTAGATCAAAGACAAATCCGTATCATTCACGAGGGACGACAGCAATTAGCCCTTGTTTCAGAGAATGACAAGTCTAGAGTGGCAGGTGCCTATGCATTGACAGAGGCAACGGCGACTAAATATTATGTGCAGAAAAAAAAAAAAAGGATTACAAATCGAATCATAACCCAAATCAGTCAACCAAGTTCTTGTCAGTTTTACCTCTTTTTACATATATTATACACCACACCAAAAACATCAACAACAGCATGGCATCACCATTACTTTAATCTAAACTGCAGAGGAATGCTGGGAAGGAAGATATATTAACTCATGCTCTCATAGAACAAGTCAACTCAATCATTCAAGAGGAGCAACATGGGATGGATGAATCAAGCAAATCCAAAAACAAATTTCCCACAAACGATGCCTATCATCTAGATTTTCATGTGGGCTCCGTCCTCTCAGCACACCAAAAGAAATTAAATAACCATGCAGGACTTCAGAAAACCAATAGTTCGCTTAATCTGGAAAGAGCCACATGTACACACACCTAACAAAAGTCACAAAAATCTCAACTGCTAAGAAGGCATATCGGCAGGGAAAGATAGAATCACCAAAAGCTGATATTGACAGCAGGCAACGCAGATGATGGTATATTCAAGTTCAATGAGTCAAGAAGTTACCATCCCCCGAGATCATAAATCAACAGATTAAGGCCTTACCAAGAATAGAACTGTTGCACAATACTTAACAACTTCCAGATTCATCCTCACATCATCCAAACTCCTGAGAAAATGTTGACAGATAAATAAACATTGAATTGAAGACATGATACTGGCAGTGGAATAATTCCTTGAAGACAAGCAGGATTACCTATGAGTTTGCTGTCCAAGTCCAAAGTATGTTGCCAAGGTGGCCATCTGCAGCAAAATAATAGCAATTAACAAATAAAAAAACAAGTGATAACAAGGATACCAATGCAACTTCCATGTCATCTCGAAGTTTCACCAAGCACAATCTATGTGTGCATTGCAAGTAAGGAAGGGAAGAGAGAATTTCACCCAAAAGGGAAAAAGGAATGACATTAGCTGCGTAACATTCTAGATATTTGTCACGTGATTGGACTTGAAGCAACGTATGTGGCAGAAGACATTTTGTCGACAAGACAAACTGCGCGTCGAGTTACTACTATCAACTTCTTAAGCCCCAGCTGCATCCATAGTCAATTATCTAGAGGAATATGAGTGACCAGCTACTCGCATGAAATTCTTTCCACGTTTGGATAGATAATTGAAGCAACTGATGGAAGAAGGGCCTAGTTTTACCAATACCAACCAAGACAAGTCCATAAGCATGACACAAAACATGCTCCATGCCTAGGGAAAGACTCGAGCATAAACCACCAAATTCGTAAATCCATACCTTCATATCACCAGCTCTTCTTCCAAACTTCTGAGTCAACAACGCCAAAGAATCAATCGTTCCCTTTGGCTCAGGCGCTGGCCTACCAATCTCGGCGAACGCCTCCCTAATTCGAGCACAATCGAACCTCAATATGTTGTGTCCCGCCCATATCCTTCCTATCAACACAAAAACCCCGACCATAACGTCAAAAAACCCAGAACGGGACCAAGCCTAAACCACAACACAACACCTCCAACCCCGGCATTTCCATCATCACGCAAACGGTGAGAGGGAAAAAAAATAAATAATAAAAAAAAAACAAAAAGCTCGCGCTCACCATGGAGGATGTCATGGACCTTGTCCGCGATCTCCGCGAAGGTGGGGGCGGAAACGACGGCGTCGGGGTTGATGCCGTTGCAGCGGACGGAGAGCGACGAGATGAGGGAGAGATCCGAGGGCCGGACCAGGGTGGAGTAGCTCTCGAGCTCCACCAGCTTCCTGGGGCACACCAGGATGGAGCCGAACTCGAGTATCGCGAACCCCTGCCCGGACCGGGTCGGCACGGTCGTCTCCACGTCGAAGAACGCGATCTCCGATCGCGCGTCGTCGGCGGTCGGACTCATCGATCCAAAGCTCCGATCTGAATCGCACAGCGAGAGAGAGAGAGAGAGAGAGAGAGAGAGAGAACAAGAGCAAATGGAGGGTTTTAGAGTGCGTTTCTTGCTATGGGCGAAGGTTTATCGTTACGATAAGGAAGAACGGGCGGCTCCCGTTGGGTACTTATGGAGGGAAGAGGGCGGGGATCGCGTGCGGATGAGGAGCACGGGGTTGCTTCGGGGATTGGCTGTACGTGGCGTACCGTTCACCGGTGGAGGATCATCCTCTTGGATTTGTGGACGGATGCATTGTGCGATCGGACGCACAGAATCGGATCTTCGTTTGACCAAAGGGGTAACGAATTGCTTATCTCGCGCAGCTTATAACGTTCGGAAAACAGTGAAGAAACGTGACGAAATGTTTTAGGAACGGATATGCCCGTCGTCAGATTAAGAGAGTTAGATTATTTATCATCTTCCATTCGATCTTTCGACATAATCATGATCGGATCGATTAAGCGCCACAAAAAGATAAATCAGATAACAGAATTCCACGTCGAGAGAATTTTTTAAACTTATATCAGTGCGTCCTGTCTTATCTTTCACGAAGAAAATTTCAAACTTTGCGACACAAAAAAAGCATGGGAATGACATAGATTTAAATATGTTCTTCAATTTTAAATTTTTTTTCGTACGATGTAAGAATTACACGAATATCATGAAGTCAAAGTTCAGTAATCATATTACACGTTAAAACAAAAGATTCCGAAATCGTTTGTGCTGTTACGATTTTTGGCCGCGCAATAAAAGATTTGGAGTATCAATGTCTGTCGCAATGTCCCGGCCAGGCATGTTTAAAGAAATTTCTTTGCGGCGGTTAAATTCAAATCGAAAACGAGAATGTTCGCTCCAAAGGAGCAAACGCCGGCGGAGCTACAGCACAGCAGTGGCTCGCTCGGTTTGTCCGGCGATGCTTTCCGCATCTTCTCGGATCGCGAATGGGCCGAGCAGAGGCGAGTTACGAGGGGAAAAGTAACGTGGGAGACGAGAGTGCGGCGAACCTTGCTTGTCGTGCGGACAGAGAGCAGCTACAGGGAGATTCGGAGGATGATTCCTTTCCATCCCTCGGCCGCCTGCGCTCGGACCGGTTGGAAGAAGGCGGAAGAATTCTCGGACGCAATCGTAGGGTTTCCCGAGCTGATTGTGCTGCTTCACGATTCCCTCCTGGTATTATTATATACTGCTTTCCGTTGCGCAGAGAGAGGAGAGAGAGAGAGCGGTGTTTCGGCTTGACTTCCACTGCAAGGTAGGACTTTAATGGCGAGAAAAGTTGAAATCGTTTCCCTCTTTTTTGAATCCGACGCTCTCTTTTCATCGCTTATTGGGCCGAAGCGTGAGGCCCACGATTGGGCCGAACCAGATGGGCCTTTAGGCCCACATCAGGTCCAATAGCGAGAGTATAAACCCTTCGAGTTTTTAGAGCTGGGACGGGATCTTATACCTAACTCTCGGAAGCCCCGTGTATTCAACCGACTGTCTTGGATATCTCATCCAATTATCAATCATAGACTGCCGTAAGACTTTCTCGGAAAGGGAAGGGGGTTCGGTAAATTCTTTCGTGGCCGACTGCCTATTATATTGCCCCATTTAAGGGGGTAGTAACGTGCAGTTTGCGAAAAATCAAAACTCTTGAATCGTTTTTCGGGCAAATCACATCTCATTCTCGATTTTCGACATTCGTCTTAAGTTGCCCTCCTGACTTATTGGACTTTTGCAATGTCTCGCCTGAAGTATTGAGAGCGGTTGCAATGTCTCCGTTAGTGTCGAAGCCTTTTAGTAAGAGCACAGATGACGTACTGGCCACATGACACATGATGGATCTACTCACGGAGTGTATGTCTCTCCAATGACATGGCGAATTACGTTGTGCCTTGGGATTTGGCATATGCGATGAGTTGGCCCTTAGTTTTTCATTTTTTTTTTTTGGTTGTTATTTCGATGGCTCTTTTGGCATATTGCATTTGATGCCTGCATTTTGGTATTCTTATGAATTGATGTTAGCACTAAATTATCACTTTTTTTCTTTGGTACAACAAGCAAAACAATTGACTTGCAAACAAAGCAAGTTAAAATTCGTGCTAAAAAACGAGTTGGGCAGAATTTATTTTGTCTTCTAGCGTAACATGTTATTTGGCATAAAATAAATTATTTACAAAAATTCCCTAAAAATAATCGCACGTATCACTTGAAATAATCAGTTAACGAGAAATATTCATATTACAGGCAACAATTTGTGTCTAGGCATTTGTGTACACAATGAAAATAGTTATGGTGCATTCAATTTTATAATCAATATAAGTTATCATTTTTTTGGAAAATATTTTTCAAATTATTAATTTTTCGGGAAATAAACGGAATCTAAAAGTTCTAAGAGGCCAATATTTTGAAATTGATATATTAATTATGATTGATTGAATGCCGCTTTTGAAAGTTTGGACCTAGCCTAGAGGCTCTAATTTAAAATTTGGTTATTTGACTGATCATTGTCAAATGGCTAGAATCGGAAAATGAGTAAAGACAAGATTGTTAAGCTTTGAATTGATATTTTTAGAGAGAGAGAGAGAGAGAGAGAGAGAGAGAGTATTGCCTTGAACTCTCCTTTCATATAGTATTGGGCCTGGTCCGTAGCGTGAGGCCCAATTAAGGGCCGAACGACATGGGCCTTTAGCCCACGACACTCCTATCGCGGCCCACCAGAAAATGGAAGAGGGTGTCAAGGTTTTGCGGGGAATCGCGTCTCGTTCCTTTTCTCGCGTCTCTCCAGACCAGGCTCATGGATCTCCATGAAAGCCAGGGGAGCTCGAGCGGATTCCACTTTCAAATTCGCTGAAGCAACGTTTCCCGCGTACCCCAGAACTTCGAGAGCGCTGCAGCAGCACGTCTTCTCTCTGCTCCGGAGCTGCGGCGCCTCGAGGGGTCTCCCTCAGATCCACGCCCAGATCGTCGTCAACGGCTACACCAGCAGCAATTTCATTCTCGTCCAGTTGCTCGCTCGCTACGTCGGTTGCGGCCTCTTTGCAGACGCTTCGAAAGCCTTCGAAGGCGCACGGAACCCGAGCACTTCCGTATGGAACCAGATGATCCGGGGACACGGGCGAAGCGCGGCGCCGCGAGGATCGGTCGAGTGTTTCAATCGGATGGTGCGCGGGGACGCCGAACCCGATGGTTACACGTATTCCCATCTCTTGAGCGCTTGCGTGAGGTCGGGCTTGTTCGGAGAAGGACTGCAGGTGCACGGGAGGGTCTTGAGGGATGGGCATGTCTCGAATCCGTTTGTGAAGACGAATTTGGTGAATTTGTATGCCACGGGCGGAGGGGACAGTGGGATGAAGGACGCGTGCAAGGTGTTTGACGATATGGGCGATAGGAATCTCGTATGTTGGAATTCATTGCTTGCCGGGTATGTTAGACGGAGAGACATGGACGGCGCAAGGAGACTGTTTGATGAGATGCGGGGGACGAATGTCGTCTCTTGGACGATAATGGTTGCTGGGTATGCTCGGAATGGAATGTGTAGACAAGCGCTGAGTGTGTTTAATGAGATGCGGAGACTTCGGGTGGAGTTAGATCAGGTGGCTCTGGTAGCTGCGCTGTCGGCTTGCTCGGAGTTGGGAAATTTGAAACTTGGCCGGTGGATCCATTCCTATGTTTTCGAGAAAATATGTGCTAAAAATCAGCAGTTGTCGGTCACTCTGAACAATGCGATTATACACATGTATGCTAGCTGCGGTTCTATCGATGAAGCCTACGAGGTGTTCAGGAAGATGCCGCAGAGAAGCACGGCTTCTTGGACGACCATAATCATAGGATTTGCAAAGCAGGGGCTTGCGGATGAAGCTCTTGGGATATTCCATATGATGCTAAGCTTAGGAGAGCCAGAAGCACAACCTGACGAGCTAACTTATATCGGGGTTCTGACTGCTTGCAGCCATGCCGGGTATGTTGAGGAGGGCCGCCATATTTTCAAAAGCATGAGTGCAAGCGGGGGAATGAAGCCGAGAATTGAGCATTATGGCTGTATGGTCGACCTCTTGAGTCGTGCTGGAAACTTGGAGGAAGCGTGTCGGCTCATCGAAACCATGCCCATGAAACCGAATGAAGCTGTGTGGGGTGCCCTGCTTGGTGGTTGCAGGATTCATAAGAATCCCGGGATGGCCTCTCTTGTGGCTCAGAAACTAGAAGTTGATCTCGACCCTGACCGTGCTGCGGGCTATCTTTTGCTTTTGTTGGAAACATATAGGACCGCTAAAAGATGGATGGATGCGAACGATATTAGGCAGAAAATGATTGAGAAAGGTGCAAAGAAGCTGGCACCTGGCCGAAGTTGGGTTGAGGTCAATGGAGTCATTCATGATTTCGTGGCCGGTGACATAAGCCACAAGCATACGTTTTTCATACACGAGATGCTTAGAAAGGTGGAAATTGAAGCTGAACCGGCAGGATGTGAGCCAGATGCACTGGACGAGGCTTTGTGTGTTGTGTAGCCTAGAAAAGGTAAAGAGGGGAGTTTGCGCATCAATACTTCCCGTACACGCGCTACCACCTGCAATGTCGATGCTTGTTTGGACTCCTAAGGTTCTTGTTGAATCCACATCGACCAAGAATTTTTTAGCACCATTTGATTACACTTCAAATGGTGATGTTGATGATGTTGATGTTGATTTGATTACACTTCAAACGCTTTAATTAGCCTCAATTGTCATCTGAGAGAAACACATGCTTGGAGAGGATCTTGGTACTTTGATAGTTTCTTCCATTCTTTTGCACTCTCCTGTGACATTATCCGATCTGATGAGTCTAATGAATTGTACAGATACTTTAGAAGCATTCTAATTATGGATTCTTCAGAAAATACAAGAAATGGTGATGTTCAGTACACACACAAATACTCGACCTCTAAAGAATAAATACGATGATGTTAGACAGTAAAAACGATTTGAAACAATTGGGAACAGAACCCCAGGGGGCCAAGGTTTTGTTTTGTGCCTCTTAATTAAACTTAAGCTGTACTCCTGTTGGCCGAGAAACAATTATCTAGATGTTGCAAGCAGAATGATGAGTGTAGAGATGAAATGCTATGCAAATTGGGCACATTGACACCTAGAAGAGCTGGCGATCGTAAGTAGCAGCATCTACATGTTAGAACCAAAACTTATTGCCTGCATGAGCTTTTCTGAAGGTGACCGTGCATAAGTTGATATAGGCGCCAAAAAAGAGGAAATGCTTAAATGAATTTTACTTGAATGATCACCTTTTATTATTCAACCTGCAACATATGGTACACTCCCTATCGTAGCATTATTTTTTGGGGGGGGGACGATGATCTGCGAGTCTTACAAGATTAACAGCACCCGATAGAATTCACCAGGATGTAGCAGCATATTCGTCGACATGAGCTTGCAATATTCTGCTGCTTCGGCAATCTTTCTGCAGATGATAAGAAGAGAAACGAACAAATCAAAGAGAGAGCTTAATGAAAAAATTAGAGAGCCGACCCTGAGCCCAGACAAAAAATTCACAATGAATTATCTTTACTGGCCACAAAAACACCGAGATAAGATATCACGTATGTGATTCTTACTACTAATCATTTATTATTTCTTTCACCAAAGATCATGGTCCAGACAAACTAAACTAGTTAAAATACTGAAAGGATCTCCGTTGGAGTGAAAAGCTGACATACATGATGTGAAGAATTCAGGATCAAAACTTAAACTGGAGGACTGAGAGCCTTAGACAGTAACCGGTTCAGGCCTCTTGCTGGTTTTGATTCCTCTGATAGCTGTAAAACATCCAAAGCATACCCAAGGGGGTGGGTCAAACCAAATTATTGGGAATGGATTTTTCCTTTCTGAGCCTAAAAGGTTCGATGTGGCCCTACCTTCCGCATAATCTTTAGCACCGAAGACTGCAGAACCAGCAACTAAAGCATTTGCTCCCGCTTCAATGACCTGTGTGCATAGAACGCCTTAAACATGAATCATGCTTGTCATATGATCTGTCAGTTGAGCCTGTATGTGTTAGCAGAAATAATGTTCTGGTTCACTAGCAGAAATAATGTTCTGGTTCACTTTAGCTACAGAAATATTTGCAGCCAATGTTAATAATAGGGTGCCAGCATCCTTCCCTTGATAGACCAGAATGAATAAAATCCTTCTTTTTCGTTTAAAGCATTTGATCTTTGTGTTGGTAACTACTGGTAGGCTCAGGCATCAATAGGCATGCCTTGTTACTTATTTTCCCCCTTCCATCATTTTAAATGCTCTCGAGTACCCAAGGATAATCTACATTTTAGGGACTCGGCAAAGAAAAGGAATCGGACTTGGAGCATCCAGCGCTAGAACACTTAGTTTGGTTCTTCTGGGATGTCTTCAAAATGCCCTAGGAAGAACACTTAATTTGGTTCTTCTGGGACGTCTTTGAAATGCCTTAGGAAAAATTGCGTACTTCCAGAATTTGAAGTCTCGTGATTTGCTGAGGAATTAGCGTTGGATAATACACTCAAAAGATCTTTAAGAAAACAATCTAAGATGTCCCTTTGAGTCAGCTGGCAACAATTCAATAAAATTCAATTCAAATCCTTCCCCAAGATTGTAGAATCATCAAGCAGTCAATCAGATAGATCAAAATACTAGTAGGCACATACACATAAAATTACAGCACCTTAAATGCATTGGTTGGGCCGACTCCACCATCTACTTCGATCCATGGGTTGACTCCCTGCCACAAAGGAGAAAACAATAAAGTTCCATATTTTTATACTTCTTTCAAGAAAAAAGTTCACTATAGCCGAACAGATAACAACGTAAAGAAGAATGAAATAGGACTATGTCCAAGAATATTACCTTCTCCACACACATCCTTCTCAAGTCAGATATTTTCTTCACTTGGCTCTCAATAAAGCCTTGTCCACCAAAGCCAGGGTTCACCGACATGATCAACACCAGATCAACCACTATTTGCATAAAGAAGGTAGTGTCATATTTTCTCTTTCATCAGATAAATCTGCCATTTTTGTGATATTTTTCCCTTGGACATTCCTCTTGGGCCAAAAACCTCAGAATAAATCCTTAGGTAAAATATTGAGAAAGTTCAAGAAAAAAATGGAAAATTTATGACCAAAGTGAACAAACGGTAAACTCACCATCAAGGACATATTCTATAGTACTTAGTGGGGTACCGGGGTTCAGGACAACTCCAGCTTTGGCTCCCAGATCTTTAATCTAGATAACAGTAACCAAAATTCAGTAAAATGACGCATAACTCACACTAACGCAAGGGCAGGTGATGTACACAGGATTGGGGGCAGTTATAGTACCCATGCAGTATTAGTAATCTTAGGTACTAATAAATTCATGAATATATCAGAAAAAGAAGCAAAAATATTGGGAATATGAAAGATCAACCCCTACCCGAGTCATCATAATTAATTGATACAAGATGACCAGTGCACTACATCAGTATTCTGGAGGTCATATTGCTGAATTACAATCAGATGGCAATATGTGCCTGACGTTAGTGTCTAAGACAGCAAAGGGCAGTGTTCTGCATACAATCCCAATAGTATAGTCAACAGCAAAAGACAAAGGGAACATGTCCAACAGAATCCCGTCATTATTTGAAGTCGTAGAAAGGGACATTTCATTCTCCAGTAAGGTAAAAAAACTGGGTTGCCAGTGTAAGACATGGCATGCAGTGTAAAATACTGAGGATCTGCATGGTTGAAGTTGTTAATGCTACTGAAAAGTTTTATCATTAGCTGTTGCAGTTATTCTTATAAATAATCCCTACAGGCGGAAACCTCTCTTTTTTCCATGAAAGAATTAGGAATCTGCAGTGGTGGACTGTCAAGATGTACACATTGCCCCATCTAAAGAGACCCATTAAAGTATAAGAATAACCACAAAGAACAAAGTGTTCTGCATCTATAGAATAGATAAAGGATCATACTTGGTTGAGCGTACGATGCAAGTGGATGGTAGCAGTCTGTTCACAATGTACACTGACTATGTCAGCTCCAGCCTTGATGAAATCCGGTACTCGCTGTTCAGGTTCCACAATCATCTGAACACACGATTTCCAATTCATTAACTATTCATTTAGACAACCTTCTCTTATCCAAGAAAATCCACCAAATGGAAAAGGTTACCAAATGAACATCCAGAGGAAGATCTGTAACAGGGCGAAGGGCATCAACCACAAGGGGACCGATTGTAATATTGGGAACAAAACGGCCATCCATTACATCAACATGGATCCAGTCACATCCTGCCAACTCCACAGCTTTCACCTATACTACTATATAAGAGTCAAATACCGAAACAATGTATACATGACAATCCTTAGCAGAAGCAATCTGAGAAAAAACAAGCTTGTGACTTGGGACTATTTTTGAAGCATACAAGCTATAACCGTGCTAAACATCCAAGAAATGGGATAAAGACAAATCAGACATTTCATAGCTCTCTAAAAAACAAGTGACGGAATGGAACCTGATCTCCCAGCTTCGCAAAATTAGCAGATAGAATTGATGGAGATACAATAATATCACTTTTGGAGTATTTGTCAACTCGTGCAGATGCCTTCACCACCGTCTGGATTTTCCTATTTAGACCCATACAAAGGGAAGTAATCATATCAGAAATGGGAGATAAAGAGCCATAGAATAGCTTAAGGGCAATTTCCACAAAAAGCAGTCTTAATAGTGAAGTCCCAACAATCTTAAATGTAATAACTTCGCTCTCAAAGGACAAATGAGAAGTAAACAAGACTAGTAAGAACTATCAGACGAAGCAAGAAAGATACATGCAATAAGCTACTAAGAATGACAACTTCTTTCCCAATTACTCTGGAATTACGATCTGCCCATTAATTGATGGTGTAGCTATCTTCCACATATATGTGCAATCTTTTTAAAAGACTGACATCAAAAGTGAACATGAGTTCTACCCTGAACACTGAACCTGATCTTGACACCTGGTCATTCAAGCTCTTGATGGCCACAAAATCTTCGTATATCGCTAGTACCGTCACGAAACTAGAGGAAGAGAAACTCGCAGAAACTTCTACTTGCTGACCAAAGTAACAGACAATATCACTGGAAGTATGGATGGACCTGCAGTATCATGATTCAGCTTTGCATATCCACAAACATATGGCGCGTCACCTTCAATCCACGTCGTCAACGTAAAATCTTAGCCTAAAAATCCTCACGCTAGTTACTGAGCAATTTCTTCACACGGCAAACCACATCAGACTCTTACTACACAGACGGAAAAGGAAAAAAGGGGGGGGGGGTTATACTCGATCGAATTGCCACAAACGGTTCGCGACTCGCTTAGCTCCAACCAGAATCTCTACGCCGAATCCGGTCGAAACAAATTCCCTCCGAAGATCATATGCTCTTCCCGCACGGAATTTAAGCACTAGACAAACTCGAATTCCAAACGAAACATCGATCTCTCGAAGAACACCTCCACAGACAAAAAGCAGCCATAACTTCGATGGAGGCGAGGCAGTAGTACCTAGCGAAAGCGACATTGCCCGGTCGACGAAGAGAAGAAGATCTCCGAAGCTTGAGATCTCCTCCGACCCCGCCGATCTGAGACTGGAGCGTCGAAGAGCAGAGCGAAGCAGTTGACATCTCTCGCTGCGTTGCGGGTTCGTTCTCTCTCTCTCTCTCTCTAAATTGTGTCCTTACGGGATTTTTAACGGTTAGGTAGAGAGAGAAAGTTTGGTGTTGACGATTAACGACCTCCTTCTCTGCGGATATTTCACCAGTCGTTCCGGTGGAAGAGGAGACGAGTGATCCCCACGAGGAGAAATCTTACGACAGAGAAGAAGCAAATGTCGAGGTGACACGTGGCGAGCGGACGGTGGGGCGGGGCGGGGCGTTGCTTTTGCTTATCGGTAATGGTTGGCGCGCCGTATCGCTGACCTGGAAAATCGCTGCATTTATTTGTGTGCTATTTATTTATGCACCATGAAGGCGAGACCCGGAAAAATCAAAATCGATACATTAATGATAAATTTATTTTAAATTGATTTTTTAATCATGAATGAACGTTAAACTAATATAATTGTGACAAATTTACTCTTTGTATTGCCGAGTCAGATAACACTTGTTAGTTAATGAGTATATTAACTTGAGGTTTTTTTAGCCTTTCGTTTGTTATACATGTTACGATTTGAGAATTTTCATAGTATTGATCTAATTTTAAAAAAAATAAATGGAAGGTAAATCCAATTTAAGAAAAATTAACTGAGGACAAACTTATCATAGGAATATCAGTTTGGGCCTTTTAGTGATCGAAAAAATTAGTTTTTGTTAAATTTATCATAGGCATATTAATTTGGGATGGTAAAAATTAGTTTGGGGGTAAATTTATTATAAATATATTAATCTGAATTTTTTTATGGTATTAACTTTGAATTAGTGATCAAATCTCGAGTTATGTACAGTACTGTTCATTGATCTTTAGCGTTGTATCATTCATTAATCTCTAGTTTCATAAGGTGACAGAGATCTCATTCGCTTGCTGGATCATTACTATCGAGTACAGAATAAATCAAATCTTAACTATTTCAATTTGTTTCAATCATTGACTTAAATCTTTTGTAAAATATGTAATTCAAGTTCTTTCGATGAATAACGTGTAAAGTTGCCTAGGTAACATTTTTTAACTGCATTTTTTGCAATGAATTTTAGGACTCGTTGCGTTGTTCGATAAAGATTTATAATATAATTAAGCCAATTGAAAATTTATGGCTCGATTACATTTATTATTATTTAATTCAAATTGATTATAAGGTTTACAACTTGATTACATTTATCACGCGAGGTATAAGACCTGTCAACTCTGATTTTACTGTGATTTTTACTCATCTTTTCACTATCCCGGGCAACGGTTTGATCTTCCCATAACAAATTGAGGACATGTGTGGATTTACTTTTACTTTTACTTTTACTTTTTGAAAATGACATATCATCATTGTGACGTTTTCTTTAAGTTCCAAACTCATGAAACTTTCCCGGTTTATATATCTATTCACATTCAACTTCCATTTTAAACAAAAATTAAATTATATCTCGAGATTTGGCTAGAAAAGGTAAAATAGGTTTTTTTTTTTTAACTTTTGATCGGTCGTAAGCAAACAAGCCTCAAAACTACCATCAAATTTTTTTTTTAAGAACATGGGGTTTAAAGAGCTTTTTTCGTACAATATAGTTATTGGGTGGCGTTCATGCCGATTTTCACACACCTTGACTAGTCGACTTTTCGGGTGATCTTCACGACGCACATCCCCCGTATTGGCCTCGAGCATTCGGGATTTTACTCATAGAATACTTCTGATATGGTTTTAGTCCAGGACCACGAGGAGAGAAGCAAACTTAGATCATTCAAAGCGATGCCTTGTTGCCCAAGAGATTTTTAAGTTCTTGAATAACAACATTTCCTTTGACCTAAGTGTAGAATCATGTAGAGATATATGATCCAACACCACAATTTAAAAACAAAAAAAGGTGGGTTGTTCTTGATCTCGCATCTTAGACATTCTATGATTATCCTTGCCAAAAACATAGAAGGTCGAAACTATCGATTACACTCTCTCATTCGAGAACAACTTAGCCCACATTATTAATTTTATTACCTTCCTATATATACCCCTACTAAACCAAAATGGATAAACTAATAAAGGGATAAAACTGTAAATACACATGATTTTCAACGTATCTCATAATAAATCTATTCAACAGTCAAGGCAAATGAGTCTAAAAATACAAAGCCGCTTCCACTTTATGGATCACACGCACGAGCGTAATGATTCAATTGCATATTTTGAGGTTAATCGGCTAGAAAAAATTTGTATATCTCTCTTATAAAAAGAATTATGAGAAAATTAAAATGAAAAAATTCCAGTAATTATTTTCTTTATTATGAACATGATGAGGGCATACAAAAAAGGAAAATTTTCAAATTAGAACTACAAATGCCATAGTTTTCTCAAATAAGAGTATGAAATAGGCATTGTTCAAAGAAGAACTTAAAGTGGTCATATCAATCTCAAAAAAAGGAGCCTAGCTCACTGGCTAGTTAGAAGCATTTTCTCATTTACTTTTTACTTTTTTTTTTATCTTTGTCATTTTCTTTTTATGTTTTTTAAAATTTTTAAAAATGAAACACAGTTCAACCCATTGCCACCCATCGGTGCCTCAATGAGGGTTGGCAACCCTGCCCAC
The DNA here is from genome assembly GCA_016432845.1 of Psidium guajava. Classification (NCBI taxonomy): domain Eukaryota; kingdom Viridiplantae; phylum Streptophyta; class Magnoliopsida; order Myrtales; family Myrtaceae; genus Psidium; species Psidium guajava. Next base: position 41,037,385 of record CM028228.1, read on the forward strand.
CAAAGGCAAGCCGAGAGAGGGCTATGGCCTTTGGCTGGACCTAGGCAAGGGTTGATTGCCCTTGTCTTGGTTTAGTCGAGGCCAACGGCCCTCTCTTGACTCTGGCATGGCCAACCGTTACCTCTGATTGATGAGGTCGCCGGCCCTTGTTGCCCCACCAGTGAGAGGGTAGCCCATGTTTTTTTTTACTTTTATTTTTATAGTTTAATTTAACTTTAGTTAAATTAAAATTGTATTTTGACGAAATTATCTTTGGTCGGCCGAAATATATAGCCGACCGAAATATAAGGTGAAGTCCTTATTTGAAATAATTATGACCACTAGAGGCCCTTATTTGAAATCGTGATTACATTTTAAGCCCTTTATTTGAAGCATCGATAATTTCATTTTTTTTTTGGGTCAGAAAGACCTAAAGCCCTTGGGCCTTATTTAAAATTTTTCATGCAGGAAATACAATAATAATGAATATGGTTACCTTCTTTGAACATTGAAGAAGATTCCACCGTTCTTCCTTTCCTTTTCCATTTTTAATAATTCTGCAAGAAGTTCACTCGTTCATCTTCTCTTCCAAGCTCCGCGGCTCCAACCAGCCACCGCCACCGCCACCGCCACTGCGACGATCGAAATGAACCCGAGCTTCTCCACTTTCAGAGCCAGATAGGGAGAAAAGGGTCCTCTCTCTCTCTCTCTCTCTCTCTAAGCCAATGAAGAGGCTCAACAAAAATGTCAGCGACACTGACGAGCCCTCGAAGCAATCCGACCCGGACGCTCTGGTCCTCCCGAGAGATCCGGACAAGAAACCCGGGTTCAGCCCAATGCGGGTCATGGGTGTGGTCCTCGTTTGCCTGATGGTCATGTCCGTTGTGTTTTCTGTGTCGGTGGTGCTCAGAGACCCGCCCGCGAATGGTGTTCCTGCGGAAGGACGAGTTCATGAAGTCACAGCCCCTAAAGGTACGAACTTCATGGTTGTTTTGCTGAGCATTGGATCCGGCTTCTGTGTGTCTCTAAGAATTAGCATAAGCATCTGTGTTTCGGTTGTTACTTGTGGAGCTGGATTTGACTTGAGCCTTTCTGGTGACTGATGAAATCTTGGCAAATGATTAGCAAGAAACGCCATGTTTGCTGCATATCACCACACTTTCTAGTTCCCGTGTTGCTTAAACCAGCATCCATTGTTTAGTATCTCAATTTTACGGTGTTTAAAGATTCATCCAACTGTGTAGTTGCTTGAAGTTTCTAATGGGACTCAGGCACTGATGTGGGTGTAGTTAGACAATCACAGTCCTGTTATGTCCATGTTGACTGGCTTTTTAACCAGCAATTTGAATTTGAGTTGGCACTCGATTTGCTCTGTAAAAGACGGTGCTCGCAGATAGCTCATGTGGACTTTACTTCCACGTGTTTCCCTCGACTTCTCCGACCATGTTATCTTATGTCACTGCACATGTCAGATTACCGTTTGCGTGATGTTCGTGACCCATCTGGATCTTAGGGATGAAAATGACCGATAGAACGAATTGATACATCCAAAATGAGTTTTTAGCAGCCTTTCCTCTTTGACAGTCTGCTGCACTGCAATTCATAGTTGGAGATGGTCAAGCCCTTGTTTGTTTTCTAACCACAATCGTAGCTTTTTTCTTTCTTCCTACAAGCCATTGGTTCAGATGAAGTTGCCTCTGAGACTGTGGGGGAGCAAAAGAATGAACTGCTCGGTGGATTGCTTGCTGCTGGGTTTGATGATGGATCTTGTCTCAGTCGATACCAATCAGTTTCATTGCGCAAGGAGTCAAATCAGAAGCCTTCTTCTTATCTTATATCTAGATTACGAGGCTATGAAGCTCTCCATAAGCGATGTGGACCTCATTCTGAGTCTTACAGGAGAACCTTGGAAATGCTCAATTCTGGCCATTCCCCGGGAATCTCAGACTGTAACTATGTTGTATGGATTTCCTTCAGCGGATTAGGGAATAGGATATTGACTCTAGCTTCAGCATTTCTCTACGCGCTTCTCACGAACCGCATTCTTCTCGTTGACCCTGGAGTTGATATGACCGATCTCTTCTGTGAGCCGATTCCAGAGGTTTCATGGTTTCTTCCTTCGGATTTCCCCCTTAAAGACCAATTCAATGGGCTCAGTCAAGAGTCTCCACACTGTTACGGAAAGATATTAACCGGTAACTCCTCGAGTAAGTTGGAGATACCCTCTTTCACATATCTCCATCTTGTCCACGACTACAATGATCATGACAAGCTTTTCTTCTGCGATGAAGACCAGTCTTTTCTCCAGAGCATACCCTGGTTGATTATGAGGACTGACAATTACTTTGTTCCATCACTCTTCTTGATCCCTTCGTTTGAGCGAGAATTGGAGAACCTGTTCCCAGAAAGGGAAAACGTTTTCCATTTCCTGGGGCGATATCTTTTCCACCCTACAAATTCTGTATGGGGACTGATAAGAAGATATTATCAAACTTATTTAGCTAAAGCAGATGAAAGGATCGGGATCCAGATCAGAGTCTTTGATACTGGCGTTGGTCCATTTCAGCATGTTCTGGACCAGATCCTAGATTGTACCACGAGGGAGAATCTGCTACCAAGGACAATTGAGGAAGAATCCCCAGATGTTTCATCCTTGAATCGGAAATCAAAAGCCGTGCTGGTGACATCTTTATCGTCTGGTTATTTTGAGAGGATAAGAGATATATACTGGCATTACCCGACGACCACAGGAGAGGCAGTTAGTATTGTGCAGCCGAGTCATGAAGAATATCAGCAAACCGAGAAGGAAATGCACAATAGGAAGGCATGGGCAGAGATGTACTTGTTGAGTTTGACCGATGTGTTGATCACGAGCTCTTGGTCAACTTTCGGTTACGTGGCTCAAGGTCTTGGAGGTTTGAAGCCATGGATCCTCTACAAGCCTGAGAATCGAACAGCTCCTGACCCACCCTGCCGCAGAGCAATGTCCATGGAGCCTTGTTTTCACGCGCCTCCATATTATGACTGCAAAGCTAGGTGAGGGGTCGACACCGGTGAGTTGGTACCCCACGTGAGGCATTGTGAGGACATGAGCTGGGGCCTTAAGCTCGTCGATCCTCACGAGGATTGATAGATGCGTTCTTGCATTTTTGAGTGGATTCGTTGCAGTAGTACTCAGTGTGGTAATTGCACTTGTTCCTGGGAAGCGGCAACACTTTCGTGTGGCACTGGTCCTTCAAAACGGCACTGCCCGTGTCTGTGTGAAGGCTCTGGGCAAGAGAAGAGTTTCATGAGTTTGGTAAATTGAGTGTGGAACATGATCCTCAGCTGGAAGTTTTATCAAGTGCTCGGATCGCAGAATAATCGATCTGTGGAAGACTTCTGTTTGCTAGCAAAGCAGTTTTTGTTAACGACTATTTCCAAATACATGAATTGAGAAGGTGACAACTGCTGCTGAAAGAGATGTTTTCACGAGGGAGAAGTGGTTCATAGAGAGTTTCAACTGAGATGAATGTGGGCATTTAGTAAAATTCAGCTACATTTTTTCAAGCACTGTAAGTTTTCGCGGAATCTGACAGATTAATCGTTTGTGAGAATCTGTACCGATGTACACCGTTGTTAAATGTCGATTGTCCCATGTCCGAATTTGGTTCAGTTTTTTTCATCTATCTTTAGGTTCCCTGGTTCCCTTGTGAATTTTGCAAATGGAACTTGTTAGTCGTTCTTCTATCGAAGATCCAATTTTTCCGCAGGACATGAAAATAGGCCATAACCTGTAACTTAGCGTGGATTTTCATTGGCTTAATGCTAACAGCAACCCATCAAGCAAGGGAATCCTTTTCACACTTGTTTAGACGTGAATATATACGCAGCAGATTAAACACAGGAAAGTACTTTTATCATTTCATCCTACTTGGCATAACCTATGTAAGTAATTGGTCGGTCACATCAAAGCAACTGCATCTAATATTAAGGGTGCACATGACAACGTTTCTATTTCTCTGTTTCTGTTTCAAACCTATTCCAGAAATAGGTTTGGAACAAAAACTCATTTGGCAACGCAAATCTGTTTTTCTATTTCTGAAACAAAAATCTGTTCCAGAAATAGATTTTGGCCCAAAAACCAGAAACAAAAAAATTTTGTTTATGGCAGAAATAGAAAAATCTATTTCTGTTCTAGAAATTATTTCTAGAACAGAATTCATCAGGACTGAAGCGAATTACATGATGGCAACTTCTGCAATAACTCCATTATTTGAGTGCACTAAGATCAGACCGATAACTTAGGAGTATTAACAACTTCAATCTAAAAAAAAAGGCAATAATTTAGCATCTCTACCAGTGTGAAAAAAGTTGTGGAGAAAAAGATGATCAAGGCAGGTGCAAGCAGTTCATCCATCACTTATACTTTCCTTCATGAGAAAACGCCGTTTTTTATCCTCAAAAGTGAAGCTAAGACCGGCAATGATTCTAGCTTGCCTCCCCCCCAGCATGTTGTCTCGCATGGTGAACAAGTTAAACCTCCTTGTAATGTTCAAACCTGACGACTACCATTGCTGCAAATAAGCACCTTGATTACCCAGAATCGGAATCTGAAAATGGCATTTGGTAAGCATCTTTAGGTTCTGCATCAGTAACTGAAGCAGGCCCATCATTTTTTGAAGTCGTTCTCCGTCGTTCTCTGCGTCTTGTTTTAGCTTCCTCCTGCGGAGATACTAGACGAGCATGAGTAAATTGAGAATTCAGAATATGTACTTCATAGCCACCATGGCCACATCCAATTATATAGCTCCGACTTGATGACCAAATTTGTCTTTCAAGACGATGAGTACATGGCGACCATAACAATTCACCAAACCAACTCCAAACAGAATAAAATCGGTGACAATACAACTCAAGGGGATGGGTTTTGATTGCTGAAGGAATGAATTGACTTCAGGAGCTTACCTTTGTGCTTGGTGGTTCGGATTGATCCGGTTGACTTGGCTGACTTGGCTGACTCGGTTGACTTGGCTGACTTGGCTGACTCGGTTGACTTCTACGCAGCCATATGGTACCAAAGGACATCAATGCACCTAAAAGCAAGAAGGGACCGATCCTAGGATCTCCCAGACGATCAAAAAATCCTCTTATAAAGCCAAGGATCTTCTGCTTCATTCCTGTACCCCTGGATAAGATGTTCTGAGCACCTTTGAAAAACATGGGTTCTTCGTCCTCAGGAACAAGCTCAGGAGTCTTCGTTCTCTGAAGATATATTAAGAAAATTTGAAAATGTGTTCATACATTGAGCCCAGGATATTCACTAGAACTTCTGATATAATTAAATTTGGTTAGATGAGGCAGGCATTTTGCGATCTTTGCACCCCAAAATCAGCATGTAAATACATGGTGTTTCATGCATAGTAATTAGGTAGCCCAACAAACATTATGGCTGCAGAAAAAAATGAGAAAGTCTATCCTGAAACCAGATGTCATGCATGGGCCTTTTTTGGTTAACAGATGCAATTCCAAATGACCAATTCTACTAGTTCAGACAAAATTAAGTTAATAAACTCTCATGATAGCAAATTCAAAAGGCATGATTTCCTGGCTTTTCAAAAATCGACTATCAAAAGACTTCTTGAAAAATGAAAAATACTCAATGGGGCCAAATAGAAGTAGATCTACATTGCATGTTATGAAGTTAAGTTTCTGGAGCTATGAGATGTACCTCCTGTAAATTAGATATAGGAGGAAAACCAGAATGTACCTTAATGATACAAAAGGACGTTAAAGAAGGAAGAGCCAAAAACATGGTATTATTGGCAAAGCCATCAAATCCTAAGTCCCCAATCAACTACATCATTATAATATGCCTATGCGTAAGAGAAGGTTGCTTACATAGAATGGGAGATCTCTGGTGTCGCCATCCTTGATAATATCAGATATCCATTTAATAATCTGCATGTGGCCAGACAACAGCGTATTAAGCTAAAAGAAATGGAGCTCACAGAGTGACAATATGACTGACAATCCCACCACAACAAAAAGATATTCCTACCTCAGGAATTTCGTTGGAGCCATTGTACCTTGCCACAAGCTGCGCTGCGGGATCCACATCCTCATTTAGCAATGCATCCCACATATTTCTGGGGTTTTTCTTAACCTCAGTGTTTTCCACAGTTGAGTTTCTCTTGTAACGTATAATGAACAACCTAGGCACATCGGCGATGTCCCTTCTAGGTCCACAGGTATCATAGCTGGTTTCTGATTGAAGATAAAATAAGCAATATTTCTGGGAGGAAAAATAGATGATATTAGTGGTTGACCCAAGCACAATTATCATGGCTGTTGTCTACCAAGTTGTGGCTATTGGGAATAGCACAGCTTACAATCAAACAGATGCCGCCTGCCTACCTCTACATTCTATCCATAATGTCACATGTTGAAGCATGGAAGAAATTATCAACTAACGTAACACCAGTAAATTAGAGGTTCTCAGAGCAATATTCAGCCAATCTTCTCTAACAAAATCTGTTTTAATGCACATAGCAAGAATACATCCTTGGGATGATAATATGCAAGACTCGAGAGCACCTACCCATCTAGAAACGTGCTAGAAAGCACAAGAAGACAGGAGAGACGTCCCCAATGAATGGGTGGTGACATGAGAGCTTTCTATTGGAGTAATTAAACATTAAAATCACGCCTTCATTTAACAGCTTAAGCTTTTAGAACAGACGGCAATGGTCCCACAAAATCCCAAATGGTATCAGAGTAGGAGATCCTGAGTTCAAACCTTTTCAGGCCTTATTTGCCTTCCCAATTACATATGTCCACACTTAGTACTAGGCAAAAAAATACCAGACTAAGCATGAGGGGGCCTTCATCTAACAGCTTAAGCTTTTAGAATAATTAATAGTGGTCCCACAAAATCTCACACTTTCAAAGATTCATTTCTGCTGGAATTATTATGAGACCTGCTTGTCCACTTCTGACATGTCATTAAATGTGATGTATTCAGTATATCAACTCTGCGGATTGCAGTACTTCTGCATGCTGTTGTTCCCACATACCATTCTACCTGCCTAAATGAGTGCATCATAGATGAATCCTCTGAAAATCATTTAAGTTTGTCCATGCCATTATGCAGATAAAAATTTCAATTTTGTTCAGCTTGAATAGCTATGAGCGCCGACAATTCTGTCAGGAACATCCATTAGCTAGGTGACCATTTAGAAGATAAGGAAAACCAAAATCTTTCGCATGCAAATTTGAGGAATTCCAAGATGGACGTAATACATGCATCAAATCTGTCAATCATAAATTTACCATACTCTAAACGAGAAAACATAAAAACAAAATGACTGCAAAAAAATAAAGACAAACTCACTTGCTGAGATTCCCCATTAAGCCATGTAAAAGTGAGCCGCTTATCTTTCAATGCGACAGCTGCATGTATCGAGGATTCCTCATTGTCAACTGAACTTAAATCACCATCACTAGTTAACTTTTCTCGGATCCTGCACATAGTCTGTCAATGTGTGAAATATTGCAATTGCTAATTTAAAAAGATGATCAGTGGAGGAACTACAAAAGATATAATCTTGCTTAATAATTCCAGATAAACTATTAGAAATTAAGATTTAAGCTTGTTTGCTAGAAAACAATATTGAAAGGTAGTGAAAACTTATGCATAAAAAAAAAATCTGGACTATTCATTTCAAGCCTCTCAGAGACAATAGCACGTTGGCTGAGATAAGCTATTCAAGGATATTTAATGCCATGTCATGGATCACAAAATGCATGGCACCACAAAACCATCAGCTCATCTCCTTGTCCTACCAATGTAAACTCACGACATGTCCGCTCAAAGAGACGAAGGTTTCTCAACCAGCCTCATTAGCTAAGCAAGCCTTCCTTTGCCTTGCCTTGGCCGTCAATATTCAGGGATTTGTCAACCATTCATGGCATGATTTACAGGTGAGGACATTGAAGCTTTATCTTTCAAGAGTTCTTTCATTCGACAAGTTATGAAAATGTGAGACCGAATTATCTCAATCGGATCTTTGACTCATAAGAACAACACTGCAAATCAGTAGAGCAATACATTGTTTAAGCCTTAGTTTTGGCCAGCAGTGGTGTCAGAGGAGAAAATGTTCACAACGATGGCTCAGCAGGGATGGCATCTAGTTTTACCTTCTTGAAGATCACAATTCACCAGTTCGTCTCTCGAAGCTATTTGGAAACAGTTTTTCTAAGCATAAAAAGGACAATATGTGCAGTTCAAGAAGTGCCTGTTTTAGGATTTAAAAGGGTAACGGCCATTCAAAAAGTCAAAGAGAGATTAAATTGAACATTATTTAAGAAGAGAAAACATTAGAAGACATTAACTCTTGCCACATCTGCTGAGAAATTTTCATCTTTACAGATTCAAATGAAAGAATCTAACAAAAAGACAAAATGACTTATGGCAGAGGAATGATTGACTTAGAACTTGAGAAAGCTGAACTTTTTTTGAAGACTAGCTCCAAATTGGGAATGGAAAAATTACAGGGGCTCTTTGAAAATTATCACAATTGGATTACAGAGAAGGGATGGACCCTCATGCTTCCCCATCTATCCACGTATTCCATGAGAACAAGAAAGAATCAACTGCGGTCCGTGGAGGGTCATATACGCATGGGATCTCAGAAACATAGCTGTTTGGTCTTGCATCAATTAAACTATGGTCTACAAGACAGAAACTATATGCCATTGCGAGAAGCAAGCATATATAGATGTTTAACAATTAAAAAGTGACAAATGAAATGAAAGGTAAAAAGGCTATGAACCTGTTTTAATTCTCTCCAATTTGTGCATTTGCATGCAAAACCTTAGGATTACATCACATCTGTCAATATTGAAATTAAAGCTTGGAGCAAAACTTGAAAGTATATTTTATTCGTCTGAGAAACAGGGGACACTTACTTGGCGCATTTCATTTAGCTCCCGGCTGAGCCTCCCCGCAAGTATTACACAGTACCATGACTGCACATCAACACCAGCTCGGGAATAACCTCTCGGGTCGCAACCCAGTTCATGTGATGTTACAGGCCGCAGTTGAGGAAGTTCTACAAATATGAGGTTGCGCACTTTAAAAAGAACTTCCCCATGCTTTAAAGACGACAATAATTCTGTGCTCTTTTTACTCATTCCAATCCCAACAATTCAAATAAAATGCCTTCATGTCCTTAGTTTCTTCACAAGAATACAACCAATCAGCCAAGTAAAAGTATACCATCAATGATCATTCTTTCCCATGCCACTTGCAACTACCTCCTAAGATGCCCGAAAGACGCCCAGAGTACAGGAGGCACATTATTAAAGTAATCCTGAACAACAGCTACATAAATTCCTTCTATCAACAACCTGTCAAGATAACGAGCCTTTATGCTAGAAATGGGTTGGCAGGAAAGGCTACTTCAACAGGACACCCATTCACGTGGCAAATTAACATTTCCTATTTGCTGCTTAATTGATGAATTTTATACCGTTGAAAATTAACTTCCAAGATAGAAAAAGACAAACTATGCAATTAAACTAATTATACTGCATAACTATTCCTTTGCAACCAGATGGTAGCTTAGAAAAACCAAACAAAAATGGTAACTTATTGTACTCCAAAATCTAGGAACTCAGAAACATTATCCATAATTAATCCAGCTGACCTAATATCCTATTTCACTAAAGTGGATGCAAGAAATAAAACAAAAAAGGAGGGAAAGTTCCTAAACAAAGGAAAAAGGGTACCATGAAATAGGGTACCCAATTTGCTATTTTGTTTTAGCTCCACAAGTCTCCACTATCTTGTCTCATACCATGCTATTCAATTAACAATCATGCAAGTCCATGTCATGTTCTCCTTCAGACTGTACAAAGATCAGTCATATGGTACAGCTGCAACTTCATCAGACAAAATAAGAAAAACCAAAAACCATAAAACACTCGCATCACCTTGATGTTTGTGCTGTTCCATCATATTGGAAAACCAAGAGTTGTTGACTGGTCCTGCAAGTTCCCACAGTGTTAATTGTCAAACAAATTCATTTATCTGCAATAATAACAGAGAAAAAGAGAAAGGACAACCCTGTTACATACAAAGGGTGTGTTAGAAAGTCTAACCCAAAAGTTTAAACTTATAGGTGAAGAGAGACCATATGAATATAAAGAGCATTTAAAATCCGTTGTCAAACAATGTGGGACATACTTCAACACCCCCACTAACGTGCAAACCAAATTATGAACACCACGTGAAATTTTGACTATGCACATTCACATGGGGTTTTTGAGGAATTTTTTTACCATGCACATTTGCGAAAGGGATAGCACTAGCTCTAATACTATGTTAGAAAGTTTAACCCCAAAACTTAAGCTTATAGGTAGAGAGAGACCACATAAATATAAAGAGCATTTAGAACCCGTTGTCAAGCAATGTGGGACATACTTCAATAGGGTAAAAATTTTCCAGATGAAAAATGCAAACCTAACTTTGCTGGGGAATATTTACGAACAGGAAAAAACTGTGTATTTGGGTCTAATCGTCGCAACATGTAGAAAATTAGTAAAATCCTTGGGCATACATCTGTTATTAGAAAGTAGCAGGAGAAGCAACATGCAGCACTTGGTTTCAGACAGCCTTCAGAAAATTATTAATTTGGCATACAGATGACATCTTTGCCATGTGATGCTAAACTTATCAACCATTTTCTTTGGCATTCCAAATGGAAAAATGCAAATGCAATTCTTTTCATTCTCGATGTAAAAGTTGGCTCCCCTTTATGGGCACCAAGGTCATTGTGATCATCTCATCTAAGAACCACCATTATTGTTTAGTGTTAAATGTGTTGGGGACTGCTCAAGCTCTGACAGGAAGCTGTCAAAAGACAACACTTGCAGTTTCTTTCTCCGTCTATTAATGAAATAGAGAGCAGGGATTCCAATGGGTTTGGATGGAAAAAATAGCATCTCCTGCCCTGAAGTAAATAGGAAAAATGCCATCCACTCATCTTTATCTATGTTCAGCAAAATGAGGAATACCATGGTGTACCACGGGCTTGACTCCAGGATCTTTCAAAATTACAATAGCAGGTGCAGATTCCACCTCAAACCTAGCATCAAAATTCAAAAAGCAAACCTCAAACCTAGCAAACTAAAGCAACAAATTGAGATATTTCATAGAAAACCAACATTTTTCTACTTACGCATTCCACCAAAAGGAAGATTCCTCTTCTCTCCACAGTACGAAAGCAAATGATGCATAAGCCCAATAATTCTTAGCAGCAAGACGCACAAATGGAGTGGCACGTTCCCCCGTTTTTGAGAAGAAAATAACCTTTACCTATATGGAAGAATGCAAATTTTAAATGTACACATGTAAGCTACATAAATGAAGAGATGCAAATAATTGATTTGTTTTTATAGGTGATAGGGGGGAGGGATAATGCAGGAATCTAGATCTTGGTAAGAGTACCATCAATAGACCAATCACTTTTCACGAATGATAAAGATTCAGATCTGCCAGATGACATAGTTCTCTCTTTTTTTCTTTTCCTTTTTTATTTTTATTTTTATTTATATATATTTTTACTTTTATTTTAGCATATTTTAAACTTTTCACTTTGGGTTCATCGACCGCCGACCCCAACTGGTTTGGGATAAAGGTGATGTTGATGTTGATGTTGAAGCTTTCTCAAGGGATGGAGCCTTTGATCATTAGTACAAGTCCTGACCCCACCCAGACGTGACAATAAGGCTAATGCACGGCATAGACATCTGGCCATATTTTTCATACATGGATGAACTCATTATACACCCGCATGAATAAAAAAAGAGTGCTATTACAGAGTCGTGACATAGATTTAAAAAAACAATGTTACCTGTGTAAAAAAAAAAATGCACAACTGATGGAATCAGAGATACTGGAGTTTTAAAAGTTGGAAGACAGTGTCTATTGCAGCCATTAACATTCAGGTCGATTACTGCTTGGATCATTTCATCTCAACAAATGAAGAATAAGCATTCTTGTTTCTTGATGGATAGAGGGTCTGCTGAGGACACTTTAATGCTTACTATGTAGGGTCAAGTGCTCATATCTCATTCTTGGCAATGAAAAAACACTGTATTATACCAATAAAACGAATGTATCATCAATGGAAGAGAGGAGCATAAACATTGTAAGTGCTGGAATGCATAAAAAATGAATTAGTAGCCTTGTACGACAAGCTGTCATGCTTTTTCTTTTTGGCACTGGAAAGCTGGCTGATTTTAAGGTACATGAACCCCTTTCTCAAATCAAGTCAAGCTGCACTGACAAAAGTATAGTCAACCTATTCTAAATGGTCACTCAAGATTACTAGCTCCGTGTAAAAACAGATGACAAAGAAAACAAGCGATATGTACTGGCTGAAAAAATTAATACACCATCCCCAATTAGTAGGATCAACCAAGTACCTTATGAGGGCTGGTCTTTGCTATAAAAGCTTGTCCCTGCAAATATATTTCCCGCCATTAAGTAAAGGAAGCAAGAAATAATCACAACTAGCAACTAGGTGAATCAGCAGAATGCTTTAATCTTAGTTGTTCAAAAAGAAGAAGAAGAAAAGAAGTGACTGAGAAAAGGAGAGAGAGATCTGGTATCTGAGTGACATTCTTATGAAAACACACCAGGAGACTGATCAAATTTTTTGAATCTGAACATTATGACATTAACCTGTGAAGATGTTGAATGATCAGACATATTCGCAGCCACTAACTAGAACAACTTAAAGAGATTTTGTGGATTTTTTTTATGACATAAGTTGCATATAAAAAGATTTCTCCTCCAATGTGAATTGCAATAAACAAAAAACTTGTGGACTGAACAAGGTCCTATTGTTCTCTCTCTTTGACAGGAGTAGTTCATCACAAGGGTTACATAGTATGTGCAAAAAGCATAATCTCCAACATTTAGAACAAGTACTAGATCTGCATTCTGCAAGAACCCAAAGAAAAGAATAAAGCACAACACAATTGTTAAGACTACCATTTCCACTAAAGCTTAAACTGCCCAAAAACATGCTAACTGCCCACGCTGTATGTGGAGCATATATCTCAACAATCCATCTCAAGTATAAGTCAGACCTTACACGAGAAACTTAGGACATAGATCTACCACATCAAACAACAAAGCAAGGAGTAACAACCAGAATCAAAACAACAGGGAGTGACCTAAAGCTTTAGGTACCTAAATAAAACTTAAACAATCAAATTTCATCCCAAACAACAGAATGAATGAAGGAAAGACAAAAGGAAGAGATCAGCATGTGATCTCTCGCCTCTGTACCATTCCAAGATTAAGATTGGTTCAGAAATCATAGGGGTAAGCACAATAGCTTTAAGTAGTTAAGCGAAGACAGCAGTCAGGGACCTGATTGATTCAACTTGAACATACATGAAACAAAAAGTTCATATGACAGAGATGCAGATTCTATCCTTAGCAACACGGCTGGATAGGACTATTTAAAGTAAACAGCTGACTGATTTTAAATAAGAAAAGGTAGTTGACTAGAGATAGAGAAAAGAGAATCAGAGGGCAAATAATGGGAACTCAAAGAACGTATGCCAAGATTTTAAAATTGGGTAAGTATATTAATGGTGAACAATTTTGAAGATCACTAGCTCCATATATTTGATTGGTAATTATCTTTCTCAAAGAAGTGTTCTGCTCTGCCAATCACACTTAGTTTAGTTCTCATTTCTATCAAAACGTCTGTTAGTATTATCTTTTTCAACATGACAAGTAAAGTAAAAATAGAGATTGACCAAAAAAAACTTCGAGATTGATGTCTACAAATTTAGTTGTTCCTATCAAAAGAATATGGATCTGGCCCATCCAACTTATTCAACAGTGCTTCGTACTGCAAATGCTATAGAATAACAACAGTGATGATAAATGAAGATGCGGTCAAAACATTATCTTCGCTTCCTACAGTCAGTATAATCTTTTTCTGCAAAAGCAACAACAGGAAAAAGAACATCCGCACTGTCAACATGGATAAGAACAGGTAAGGAATCCGTAACTTACAAGTGATTCCTTAGAGTAGTATCGAATGCGAGGTAAACTGAGTATGGTCGTTGCAAACCAATCGGTTACCGCATCAGTACTTAATTCTCCTTCAAACCTATTAAAATTCCAAGGTAATTTCTACTCACGCTTCTCTTCACATTTAGAACAAATAGAAGAACTTGCAATCATAGCCCTTCCATAGGAGAGGCATTTCCACAACTGACACAAACTCGGAAATCAAAGCTTACTCAGTACACAAAAAGGGCTAGAAAGTGAAACTCACCTAACTAGACAGTCCGCATTTCTACATTGAGGTGGAAAAGCAACAACTGAAGGAATACCTGTAGTAAATTTCTCAAATTAATAACAAAGCAAATTGAGTGCAATGTTATCCTTAGTAATCTCTCTTTTCTGCACTGAAATACAAGTGTAAAGATAATAAATTCCTTGCTTAAAGAAATAAGTTCAATGCGTATTCCTGTCTTGCTTCTCAATTGCGTAAAATTTGTGACAAATAGATATCAAAGCATATTTGATTCCTCATCTAAATAACGCATACTGGATGCATGCCAATGATGGTTTGATACAACCCAATCCGCGAATTGAAAAGATAAATAGGAGAGCATTTTCGGTCTTCCTATCCAAAGAAAACCCATGGCGTTTAAGGAAAATAAAGAGCATCTTTGGATCTTCGCCCCCACATGGAAGAGCTGAGAAGATGGGCTACCTAGCTTTTTAGACACTTCATCCATGGAGTCAGTACTGGGAGAATTCTATGAGAAGCCAGCAAAGGCGCATTCCTAATGTCCTTTAAGCATTTCCTAGGATCAAAATGTGTTGTTCTGGTTAACATGAAACATAAATCACACCAGAGGTCTCGAGTTTGATCCTCATTCTCTCCTTTCAGTTCCACTTATTTACATAATGGGTTTAAACAATTTTTTCATCCACACATTGTGTTTCGCATGCTTAAGGCCTTCGTCGTCCTAGCAGCCTACATGGGAGGGGAGATGCTGATTTGAGACATAAAATCTAAACGGTGTTGCTCCCTAAAACCTTAAATGGTTGTGCAATCAACGTCACACAGATTCTTGTTGAAATGAACTTTTGATAGAGTGGCAAAGGCAAACCTTCCCTTTTCCTGGTTGATATGTAAAGAGAAAAATAAAGGGCTTAGTTATTTAGGTGACCTGCTAGATGTTTACCTTCCACATGGTCCAAAAGATTGCTATCCAACACAGCCAAATTCAAAACTAATAGTGATACATCAAAGTATCTTACCATTCCTGTAAAACAATTGCCCTGTTGGTTTTCTCTCTGCAAGATATGCTGCAAATTGAACCTCACCAAGTTCCACAGCACCAGTATTTGCAACTCCATCCAACAGAGCAGCTGAATGTAATTTAGAGGGCAAAAGGATAAAGGGAAAGCACATAGTGAAACCAAAGTGATAATTCTTTAGTCATCATAATGATCGCACATTGAGAAACAGCTACCATCAAGTACTGAAAATTATGTTTGCTTCAGCCAAAAAATTTACTTCAATTCACTTTAGATCTAAGGCACTATTTGTTTTTCGGAAAATGAATGATTTGGAAAACATTTTCCTAAAAATGATCACTTGAAATAAATAGTGAATGGCAAATGTCTTACATTATCGATAACAACTTATGTCTAAAACAATTTCGTGGACAACAATTAAAAAAAAATCACTCGTTCATTTTTTTAAGCGATACAAGTTATCGCTTACAGGAAAATGTTTTTAAGATCATTTATTTTCCATGAAACAAACATAGCCTAATAATTCGAATAACTTTTGAGTGCTGTCCTTGCATTGTGAGCAAAAAGTTTAGCATGACCTTATCATTCCCACTTTTCTTTGTACTATAGGCCAAAAGAAACTCTCAACTATCTTGGAAACTCACAGTCTAATCACATTGAAACTTGAAAGGCAAGACTTTGCAGATTGTGCATATGAATTAGAACTAGAAAACGAAAATGAAAAACGACAAATCTAGACTTTATTTGAGACTTTAAGAAGTAAATTGTCAGAATTATGCCAAAGCACTTTTCTCAACTTAGAGATGATTTGATATTGGTTGCAAGGTATTCCACCTTTTGAAATAACAACTAGCCACAAGAAGATGACTCTGAGCATTAATGGCACAAAAACAAATGACCCAACATGCACGTCATTGACAGGAAGAGCGATGGGCTTGCACATAGTGGATGAGTTCAGGATTTAAGAAAAAGACGAAGAATGCAACAGTTTATTTCTGAAACTGTGTTTACAAGTTTACAATAGAATGTGAGGAGTAACCATGCATCCATCTCATCTAAATATCATGTATAAGTACTGGGGAACTTGGCAGCTCAATTATACAGAGAAACAATAGAGGAAACAAAATTTGAGTACCAGGAGACTAAGACTTGACAATGAATTCTTGTAAATTAGGAACGTACCTATTCTTTTCCAGATGCCAAAGTGATCAGCACAACACTTGCTCCCAGATGAATACATCTGAGAAAAACTATTTATTAAATAAATTATTCGCCAGACTACGTGCATTGAGAGGAAAATAAAGTAGAAAAAGGAAAACACGCGAAAAGCATAGAATCATGCAAAAATCACAAAAATTGCAGATTTTGGTTTATTTCTGGTTCAATTTAGGTCTCTCAATTTTAAAATTCTGTCGATCCATTCTCAACAATTCTAATTGCTTACACTATTAGATGAAAGAATGGTTTAATATGCAAATATTCCATCACTTCCCCTCAGACGTAATATTGACTTTCGCTTAAGACTGAAGAATGGAAATATAAGGGGAGGCAAATAAAGGAGCCTTGACAGAACTAAAATCATC
This sequence comes from Psidium guajava, assembly GCA_016432845.1. Classification (NCBI taxonomy): domain Eukaryota; kingdom Viridiplantae; phylum Streptophyta; class Magnoliopsida; order Myrtales; family Myrtaceae; genus Psidium; species Psidium guajava. The sequence continues at coordinate 41,054,293 of CM028228.1, forward strand.
CAGCCCTGCTACCATGTAAAAAATTGTGTGGAACTCTGCTCACCGTTTTAAAAGTTTCAGCTCTTAAATGAAGGCGTAATTTAATACTTCAACATTCTAACATTAATAATGCAGAAAGGTCCCTAAAAATCACAGCCCAGCTTATCAACCGGCCACTATCAATCTTCCAAAATTTGGCAACTAGATGGACCCTCCAACTGAAATGCAAGGGTCATCTGCTTGAAATACTCTAATTGATACCAAGTATGCGCAATCCAACTAAAGCATCTGTCATGCTCTTTCTCTCGCTCTTGACCATAACTTAGATGCTTCACATAGCAAATCCTATTATTGAGCTGTCTTTTGGGTGTGGACTGATTTTTGCATGTGTTAACAACACGTGCAAGCCTTATCTTCCTCCACCATATTCATCATAGAAGATTAATAGCTCTACAGCTTTACCTTTTTCATCATCTACTGGGTGTAATATTTTGCAATCGACTGCTCTTCCTTCCCTCCCGCCATGCAAGCAAAAAAAAAAAAAAACTGCCTGGGCAGAGAATAGATTGCATTTGAAATGAATTTGTCCTTATTTAACAGAAACCACCAAATTTCCAAAGACAATGGGAAAGAGAAGGACCGATATAAATTGTGAGCACGTTAAAATAACTTGCATAAAAGCCCAAATAAGATGTAGATAGCAGTCGTACCATAAATAGCCATGGCCTGTCAACTTCAGATGCAAGAACATCCTTCAAGGTAATGGCATTAAAAGCTTGGTCTCCAGTGTCTGATCAGAAAATGAAGAAATTGCCTGTAAGCTCAACCAATGCTTGGTATAGGTGGAAGTTTATAACCACTCCCGATCTAAATCCAAAAAAGGATGACCAAGAAATCACAGCAAATATTCTTACTTACCAGAAGCAGCAGCTTCTAGTAATGGAAGGTGCACTTCAGAATAGCTTTTCCCAGCATATAGCTGTTTGGCCCCTTCAATCACATCCTGCAGACAAAAAGGTTAGATGTCATACTGCATCTACATGTAGTGTCCAGTAGACGGATTCTATATAAAAATGTATACATACACACCCATCAGTATTACTAAGAAATACTACTCACACGTTGCTCTTCAATGCCAAACATGTCATAATTTCTTTTCCAAGTGGGGTTGGTCAGCAGCTCATAAGAATAACGAATCTGCAAAGCATGAAATGAAAGGGGGCCGATATTCTATGAACAGGAAACTCAATGGCAATGGAAACAGGACATGAAAAATCCTGCAGATGAGAGAAAATAGGATGGAAGAACGCAAGAGAAGAAAAGAGAATTCACATATGTAGATTGGTTAAAACTTTATGAGAGAATTTTTTGCCATAAGTATTCCACTATAACTGCTAGTTCAAGACAAATGGAGAAATTGTAGATCTATCGTGGGATAAAGTCACCAGAAAAGAGTGATACAACTCAAATACAAATAAAGTGGCAATGCTAAAATTCCAAAAAATAAATAATTAAAGAGTGATATGATCCAAGTTCACCGTGAAATTGTAGTGGGAAACATGAAGCAACCACCAACTTCTTGGCAAGGCACCAATAAGTCGAAGTCCACAAAAAATGAAAAAATGGTTGGAAGAACAAACTTGTCTGAAAGACCAGTCTGGAAAGAAAGACACTCTGCTCTGACTATGCAACTTTCAGCAACAAAAATGATATCCGAGAACAAGCAAGGCAAAGTTTAATTTTCCCACACTCCAAATTAACATTGAAAGAAACACCCCTGATTGCAGTCATTCCAGTTTTGCGGAACAGGGCATTAGTTTTGCTGATGAAAGAATTGCTTCCGAAAGGCAACTTATAGGCGCCAACTGTTCACAACTTTCAGAAAGAGGAAAACGAATGTGGAAACAAGTAGGACCATACAAAATTCCCTGTCTGTTTTGAGAGAAGCCTAGGCAATGAACTCTTCATAATTGCAGATGATAAACACTTAGAAATCTACTCACTCCCCAAATAAAACATGGATAGAAGGAGCGAAGTTGTAAAAGGGAAGATGAACCACACAACGTGTGTAGATTCGAGAGTAATCATAGTTGCTAAGACACATTGTTGGTAATTCTAACTTTCTAAGACAACCAAAGAGGTCAAACATTGTTAATTGAACATTCCACACAACTGATACACAAGCAATCATAGTTGCTGCCAACTAAGTATATTTTGCCAGCTATTTTCTTGTTTTAAAGCAAAATAAGGATGAAAATCATTCTAAACCACTCTATCTATACAAAGAGCAATGGCATCGTGACAAAAGATTAAAGGGAAGGATTTCAGACCACGTGCTCCCAAAGTCAATATTTGTGAAGTCTCTAAGGTCACAATTAGTGACGTAGGAAGCATGTCGGTTGTATTTGAATGAAGCAATGGCAAAGCTACTGCTACCAACGAAGTTAGTTGTCATTGAACAAGAAAGTTTTACGGTGGTTTTTCCATGACTCCAAAATTGATCGAAGAGGCATGGAGGCAATTCGAGTAAAAGGCTTAAATAGCAGGAGCATGTTGCAACAAATAATGAGCTGACCTTTATAAAGTCAGATGACTTTTGGGATTCCCCATTTGAGCTCCTGAGATCATCGTGGTGGCCCAAAAATTCAATTTGCATAGAAGTGTAAATGACCAATATTGTTATTGATACGCATTGTGATTGTCCATTGTAATGAATAACGCAGGTGCAAGAAAAGTAGTAAACCAAACCAAGAATAGAATCAACTTAAAGAAACTAAAACAGACCCGGATGAGACAAGCTTCTCATACGCCTCTTCTACTTCCTGGATAGAACTATACCTCTTCAAGCCCAAAACTACAATTTTTGAACCCCAAAAAGAAAAAGAAATCAGATAATCTCTGATAAAACTCATCGCTAAAGCTAGATCAATCACATAAATTCCTCAGAGCAAACGCATCAAATGCTACCCAATTCCCACATATCGGTGGATCAAATAGTGAGCGGAGATACCGTCATAGTGAGAACGAGGGAACGTGTTGGGAATAATGACGAGCTGATACAAAATGGCTCCAACGAAGAGCATCAGTGGAACCGAGTATGCTTTCAACGTCGTCAACATCGAAGAAACTCTTGCCATCTGCAACCACGAACAAAGTCACACGCACGGTCAAGCTCCTTCCAGCCCTCGGATTAAAACGGCGGGTCAGTTAGCTTGGCAATGATGATCAGCACACGCTAAAATAAAACCTCTCAAGGTTCCATTTCGTCGTTATCAACCTTCGCAAAGAACGGAAGCCAAACCTATCCCAATCAAAATTCTCCACCGCAGCCAAGCGGTGAATTTGCTACAACCATGCATTGAAGCTGAAATTACTACAACCATCACACGCGATCCAAGAAGGACGATGCTCGAGAGGCTCAACGAAGACTTAGGGCAAAAACAAGGTTGAATACCGATATCCGTGCGATAGCGATCACAGAGCAATGACGCCTCCAATCACGGCCAAACGAGAGCGGATTCGCGATGGAAACACCAGAATGGAATTGCTCGACGAAGACTCAGAGCAAAAACAAGGTTGGAACGCGATCGAAGAAGACGAGCGCAAGAACCAGAGACTGACCTGAGCCACTTCGCCGCAGCAGGGAGAGAGCGAGAGGGACAAGGAGCGCTGGCTGGCTGGCTGGCTGTTATACGAGGAAACGGATCTTTAATTATTTATTACAATATATATATATATATATATATTTAAAAAAAAAAGAAAAAGAAAAAACGACCACCTAAGAAGGAGTGAGTAGTGAATCTAGTGATCATAATATGGGCTTGTGGAAAATGGGCTTTACGGCCCACAGACGCTTCCCGCTTCGAGGAGTTCGACACTAGACCTGATGAGAGGCCCGCTGGGCCTCGAGGCCGGTAGTAACTTGTAGGGGTATGCAAAAGAAGGAACCACCCGGACCAGCCCAAAACCGGTGTTTCCTAAGGGAACCGATCCAGCTCCCCGTTTCAAGAAACCCGAACCGATAATATACATTATTTACTTTATAATATTTTACGAAATGAAAAATCTTAAAACTCTAATTTGAAATTCCATCATCTTGTTTCAAACTCTGGCTCTCACTCCTGTATCTCCGTCTCCATCTCTCGACTCATGGCCTTAACTCTTAACTCCTGTAGATCCACAGCCGTGCCTTCTTCCGTTCATTGTCTCCCTCTCTTGCTCTTAGGCACCTCCATTTGCTTGGCGAATCCATGGAACCAATAGCCAATTTTCAATTACAATTTTTCGGAACACGTCCTTATTGGTTGGTTCCCGATTCTAGGGTAGGAACCACTCACCCCTAATAACTTGTTCTCCTAGTGTTTTGTGTGTGTGTGTGTGTTCTTGGGTACGTGTATTAAAGAAAATACATGGGACACCAAAATTTTATTATAGTTTGTATACTTACATGCATTACACATGAAAAGTGTTATCTATTTCATCGATCGGAATACTAATGTGACTTGGTTGGCCTACGCGTGATACCTAAAAAGTATTAGAATTTGATCGATAGGGACACTAATGCGACTTGATGGGCCCATTAATTCGCAATCGCATGCTTTGGGGAAATCTGCGCGAACAATGATGCCGAATGGATTCGGCTTAGTTTAGCAATAAAATGGAAAGTATAATCGGTTCGGAATTATTCTATTTCAGGGAAAATAAGGTGGGGGAAAACGTGCTCTATGATCCTTTTTAGGAATTAAGTTGGGTTTAGTGTTAATCATCGGAAAACATCATCAAAAGGGCAAAGATGATATGTTGGTTGAACCCTCTTTTTTTCCCCTAGGTTTTAGGAATTAAGGTGGGCTTAGGGTTAATCATCGGGAAAACGTCATCAAAAGGGCAAAAGATGGTATGGTGGTTGAGCCCTCTTTTTTTCCCTAGGGTTAGATCCCTCTTTCGACGCCCTTTAGAAGGCGACTTTCTACAAAAATAGCAAAGAAAGATAAGATCTTTGACTTTCATCGTACGTAGCCTTATCCTTTCGAACGACGGCCATTATTGCTATGCTGGCTATAACCCAATTCCGGAGCGCACCATCAATCGTTCTCCGTTGCACGCTTAATTGGCGAATGATTCGGGCTTCGCTTTGGCATTTTTCTCGTGCCCTGTTGAGATCCTTCCTCGCATGGCCCCTCGCACGAATCGTACTCGTCGCGGCGACACGTGTCCTTTCGAGGCCCCGCGAATGAATCGGACTAACTCACGACGCGACGCGTACTCTCGAGGCCCTCCGATTGACTTACCAATCATTCGCGAGGTGGAGAAAGAAAAAAAAAAAGGGGAAGATAAGCACATCGGAAGCCTTAAAACTTGTCGCGAAAATACAATTGAGCTCCAAAACTTTCAAAAGGTTTAGTCGAGTCCCAAAACTCGTCGAAAGAGTGCAATCGAAGTTTCAAAACTTTTCGAAGATGCAATTAAGTCTTAAATCTCATCACGAAATGGGCAATTGAATCCTAACTCTTTTCAAAAGTATAGTTAACGAAAAGACTTAATTCATATGTGTGACTAGTTTTAAGACCTGGTTACATGTTCGGGAAGTTTTCGGACTCCATTGCATTTTTCGATAAATTTTAGGATTTAATTACACTTTTTAAAAGTTCCAAAACCCAATTATACTCGCGACAAGTTTTTAAGACTTCCACCGTGCTTATCTTTAAGTAACGGGAAAGTTCCCCACGGAAAAAAAGCAAGGCAATGGCCGGTCCGACGAGGACGAGGAGTCATTGTCGGCATCGGAGCAATATGTGCGCGCAAAAGCGGATATGATCTACAGTAAGCGCGATTCGATGCAACGATTAATTTAAACAAAAACTGCGCTAAACGCCCTTTTAATTTGTTCTTGCGCAAGGGGCAACTTGGGTTTTCTTCGAAATCATCCTATTGAAGACGACAGGAAGTGGAATGGAATATCTTCTGTCGATTGCAAGTTACATGACATTCACGAGCCTTCTTTCTCGATAAAAAAATAATTGAATTGAAGTATGGTTGTCCAAGGATGACGATCGATTAGATTCGATTGCGTCGCCGTAATCTCGTTTCTCTGGTTTTATTACATAGGAATTTCGTAAAGCTTGTCGCTGCCGCTGCCGCCGCCGCCTCCATAAATCACGTTAGTGAAGCATGATTTGAAATATGCAATCACAAAAAGATGATCTACGGGATTCATATTCCGTATAGCTACGTTTTCAACCCGACTGGCTAATAAGGGACAAGGTGATGTGGAACCGGACGGTTCGAAATGACAGGTCGCTATCGAAATGACAGGTCCCTAATTAAAGTCCTCATCGATACGTTAAAAAAAAAGAAAGGGAAAAGAACGGACGAGACGAATGGCATTGATTGCGCAATTATCTTCCCGAGGGCAGCCTATCGCGTCGGCCCATGCAGGCTCGTCACTTTTTTATTTGTGCGCCGAGTGACTTTCTAAATGGTCGAAGGACTTTGACAAAGGACTTTCGGGTTCGACATTTGTCTTAATCAGCACTAGCTCGAGTCTAAAACTCGAATAACGCATCAATAGCTCATGTCCATAATGTCGACTTCATTTGCTTGTGAGTGTCGCGGCGGATTCAATGGAAGTAATTGACTCGATTTGAATAGGTGGAGGGCAAGAGATTCTAAGGTCGCTTCATCCCTACTTCATAAATGCGCGGTCACGGGACACGGGGAGAATCTTCTTCCTCGAGGCCCTCGAAGACAGACGATAATTCTGTAATCTCCTTGTCCTTTCTCTTTGTGTCTCTCTTTTGGCTTTTTCCAGAGAAGGCAGTCACACCCAGCTGGTATGGGACCGAGCCGCTCCCACGTGGCGGCCTGCAATAGGCGGGCGAGGCCCTCGTTGGGCACGGGTGACGCCAGCTCCCCCCCCCCGAACCGCGTGTCGAGGTAGCGCGGGGTATCACAGGTGGGCCCCGAAGACGGGCCGACGCGTGGACAGTTGGGAGGGCCGAACTCTCCGTCGAACCCATGGGCCGCGCCGCATGGAATCATAACTCGGCGGTGTGGAGCTCCGCCGTTACGTAGGCTTTTTTCGGGTTCTCTTTCTTTTTCCTCAGTGAGATATAAAGACAAAATTGTAGAATTTATTGTGTGCATTTTTTTTTGCAAGAATTTTGTTTTTTTTTTCCTTCTACATCTTGCTTACTGAGCGCTCGAGAAATTTCCCATGCGCGGAGGCAAACTTGAAAGTGAGTCGTTATGATTCAATTAGAAGTGAACTCGAAGTTTCTATCTTGACAACTATTGACGAGCTCTGCATATCGTATTTTACATCGTAATAATTGCTTTCTTTAATGATAATCTCACGAAAATCTCAATTTGGATATTCTCACGATATATTTAGCCTAAACTAATTTTTGTCTCACAAACATCAATATGGTTCTCCCAACCTAAATTTACCTTCTTGACCTGAACTAATTTTCCAGAGCCTGTCATTATCGACATCATATCATGATCGATTCGTCCTATGGTCATTAGGGGATTATTGGACGGAATATTAAAGGAGACTAGATTTGAGCTAGAGATATCACTATGGACTTTTTTTTTGTGAGATAAAAATTAATTTGAGCTGGGTAATTGTGTCACATGGTAATACTTTGACATTTTTTGAAAGATAAAAACTTATTTGGAATAAACGTGTGAAAGCATTGATTTGGGATCTCTACTTGTACCAACCCTATAATTATAGAAACATTTTAACTCTATTTCATAATTCCTTCAATATATGCAATTAAGTCTATATGAAAATCACCCAAGAGCTATTTTAGCATAACAATGATCGTAAAAGTAACAACATGTGTGAATAAAAAATTATTGAATGATTGGATCGCAAAAAAAATTTCAATTATTATTATTATCATTTTTTTGTAATTCAAAGCAGATTATTAATCTCATAGTTAATTAATAACAGTCGCGCGATAATTTCCCGTTACCGAAATCCCATTGTACCGTCGGTCAAGAGGTTTAAAATGGAGGACTCCTCCACTAACTAGAAAGATAGAGTACCCAGGAAGGTGACAAAAGATCATTAGACATGGTGATCCGTCTAGCTTGCCTCTAATTAAATCCTTGGGTAGGTGAACAATAAAGACAAAAATAGGCACCCACGAATCTCCATTAATGACCATTTTAAATCGATTTTATTTTACGAAAAAAGGGTGATTTGAAAAATACTTTCCTAAAAATGACTACTTGAAATAATTAGTTGATAAATATTCATATTATCCACAATAGCAATTTATGCCTAATTTTTTTTTTGTGAATTTTGAAAATGCTTTTCGTTCATCTATTTTTATGATCGATATAAGTGTTTATTTTTAAAAAAATTATTTATTTTTTCGACGCAAACGGAGCCTGAAAATTCCCACGCTAATCTCGATTTCAATTCCCAACGCATCTCGCAAAGGGGGCTGAAAGAAGAGTCTCCCACTTCGATTCCAGCCGAGGGTCATGCCGTGCAGGACACGATTGGTCGCCAATTCAACTGACGGTGCTGCTTGCTCTTCATGTGTTCGAAATCGAAAACCCACGTGGTACATAACATGTTAATAACGAAACATGGGATTTGGGGCACATAGATTGTATGTTGTCGTAGACTTACATCATCATGCGTTACAGCTTGATAACTGAACGTGGGGGGTGTCATGTCAACTTGACATTGTCAAGGAATGAGAACGGAGTGCCCTAAAGGGGAGGGGGGGATTCGTGGGGAATAATGTGATTAATGTAGGCAGGAGATTGGTTTACTCAATGGATTAATCATGCTTTGACTCTTGTGATTAAGAATAATGTGTAAATTAAGACATAATTAGGGACGCTATGAGATTATTATTATTATTTTTGCGAACATGAGACTGAGATTAACCGCCGATTTTAAGCCCAAAAAAATAATAATAATAAATAAATAATTGTTTGTGGGGGTGGTCCGCGTTTGCAAAAATTAGTGAACCGCAATATAATGGCATCGCCACTTTTTGAAAATTTTAGTGGAATTTTTGATAACGTGTTCGAATTTCCATCCTTGACGAGATTCCTAACCGAACCCTATTTTTTTTTTTTTGTAGCGAATCTCGTCGACCCTCTGCGTGTAGGGACCGAAGTGGCTCTTAAGATTATTTTGAGTGTTGTGACTGCTTTAATACGGGATTTCTTTGTATTTGGATCGAATGCTTGAGTGTACCCATTAAAACCCCATTAAATTTGATTGAGGACATCACCACTTCTAGAAAATTTTACTGATATTTCGCTACAGGGTTCCTAACCGAACCCTATTTTTGGCAATGAGTCTCACCAACCCGCCGCGTGTAATGACTGGCGTGACTCCTAAGATTTTTTTTTTTTTGGGTGTTGTTTTTGCTTTACTACGAGATTTCTTGTATTTGGATCGAATGCTTGAGCCCTCAGCAAAACCCCATTAAATCTAATTAATGACAATGCCACTTCTTGAAAATTTTTATGAGTACTTCGATATTTTCTCCGAATTTTCATCCTCGATGAGATTCCTAACCGACCCCAGTTTTTGGCGGCGAATCTGGCCAACCCACCATGTGCGGTGACGGGCGTGACTTTTAAGATTATTTCGAGCGTCATTTCTGCTTTAATACGAGATTTCTTTTATTTGGATCGTATGCTCGAGCTCTTAGCAAAACCCCATTAAATTTAGGTGTGATTGGTTCTTGGTTCCGGTCCGGTTCTCTTCAACAACCGACAATCGAATTGGTGGTCTTGATTCTCAATTTCAAGAGCAGGCTACCGATCTCACTCCGATTCTCGAGTGCTCAAATGAAATCGATGAATTATCCAATGTCTCGTGATATTCCAGCATAACGTGACAAAAAATTGCTGGTCAAGTAAGTTGTGCCGGTAAGTCAGCTCGTGTTTTTTTGGTTGTTGTCGTTTAGCTAGCATGTGCCCCATAAAGTCAGTACGGGATGCACTCATCGTTAAATAACAAATGATTGACGCCCGTCAGTGCATCCCCGAGTAAGCTCAAAATATCATAGTGGCAGACTAAATATCTTCTTGAGAAATAACGAAGATCGATGCCTCAGTAGCGATGGAACATCAGATGGTAGGTCTCAATCCAATAAACTTCCCATACATGAAACTAACAGCAAAAAAAGCGTAATGTCAAGATCTCATGTTCCAAAAACAGTGAGATAAATCTTTTGGTCCGGTCCGAAACTAGTTTGGAACTAGATAACCCAGATATCAGTTCCAATTTAAGTATCAGGAACCGAACCATTTGTCTTTTGAAACTGGAAGCAGGACTATTGATTCGGTCTGGGCAGTTCTCAGTTTGATCGGCCCGGCTTGCTTATCCTTAATTGAATTTGACTGATGGCAATGCCGTTTCTTGAAAATTTTATCGGTATTTCAATATCGTGTCCGAATTTTCATCATCGATGGGGTTCCTCGCCGAACCCTATTTTTGGCAACGAATCTTGCCAATCCATTGTGTGGACTGACTGGCGTGGCTCTTGAGATTATTTTAAATGCCGTTACTGCATTAATATGTGATTTCTTGCATTTAAATTGAATGTTGAATACTCAGCAAACTTCTTCGGGTCGCCTCTGTGGTCACATTAATCATAAGATGGCATGCAATTGTGTATCAACTTTATCAAGAGTCACCACTGCATAAAAACGAGTTGAGTGCTAGGATGATCCCTGCCTTGTTTTTTACATTCTTATTTCCTCTATGTGGTCATTTTAATTTTATCTTTCTGTACATAGCCAAAAAAAAAATGAAAAAGATTCTTCAAGAGTCTCCGGTCGATTGACTATTCCTTAGGTGCTTAGTAGGTTCTTGTAGCCAAACATGCTTCTAGATGCAGTCCTATGGTCCAAATCTTCAATCTGAAAGCTCTATCCAGGCAGCAGAGCAACGAGACATGTTTGCGATCGTATTCAAATCTTCAATCTGAAAGCTCTATCCAGGCAGCAGAGCAACAAGACATGTTTGCGATCGTATTCCACTATTGCAAGAAGGCGGGTCACAGGCGGCAAATCCATTCGATACAATTCACATTCAAATTTAGAGAGGGAGAGAGAGAGAGGTGGGGGAGTTAGGGAAGGTTGTCCATAATGTGTGGCCTACTCACTTCATTCCCAACAAGGACAACAATATAGAATGAGAAAAGCCATGTTTTTTTTTTCTCCAACTGTACGAGAATGCAGCTCGTTTCCTCTGTGATGTAAGAATTGGGAAACACCTGGGGCTGCCATGGAAATACTCTGTTGCTCAGAAAATCCAATAAATAATGAAAGATCAGTTAGCCTCGGCCACCAACTTAATCTTCACGTATGTCACATGTTTTGTACTCAAGCAAATCGCCAACTTGTGATGCTATTGCCAATGCTGCTAACAGAACATTACACTTGATAAAATATTCCAAGAGGGCAATCAGAAAATTGCTCCAAAATCTCCTTACAAATCCATAAACACATCATACAGAACATGCTTCACTTTCTTTTCAATCACTCCTTGGGATTTAGAAAATCTATACACAGGCCCACAACTCACCCATAATTCTTCTTTATGACGGCAACAAATGACCCCAAGCCTCTGCAAGCCTCTGCCCCTAATGACCAATCAGGACCTTGCTTAGGAGCAACATAAAAATTATTTTTTTTTTTAGCTTGAATAGTTCCAGAAGAGGTCCACGTCTAGCTGTCCAGCTGAGGTTGATGGAGCTTGTTGATCCTCGAACTGCCTCCTCCCCATTTCGAAACTCTGTACGGCGGAAGAGATTTCCGCGTTTGCATCGTCGGCGAGCGCCGGGTCTCGAGAGAAGCCGATCGGTCCCCTCTCTGTTCTCATGCTCTGCCTCGCGTTCAGCCCGTTGCTCTCGAGGAAAGACCTGAGGACTGGATGCTCCGGCATGAAAACAGGGCCCGGGTATTGCAGGTTTGTGGGCACGGAGATGGATTGAGCAGGGTACAACGCGCTCAAGAGTGAGACTTTAGGGATGGGGTTTGCGGGATTCGAAGAAATGGGGAACAGAGGATTCTTGACGTAACCGTTCACGTTTTCCTTGTTCTTTTCGAATTCCGTCGGGCTGGAGAAGCAGGGCACGTAAGCCGGTCGGGGGTTGGATTTTGGCTTCGAATCGTGCAGAGAAGAATCCGTTAATGGCGGCAAGCCGGAACTCATTTCGTTCTCGAAAGACCCCATCTTCACGAGGCCCGAGATATGGATTTTCTTCCCACCAGAGCTCTTTTGGAAGACCCTGCAAATGACCCACTCGTTCTGCAACACAGAGAACCAGAACTATAAATTTTTGCGCTTCTAATTATCATGGGAGAGAAGACGGAAAAGAAGAAGAAGGGGAGGACCAAAGAAAACAAGAGAAAAAACAGAGCGTCGGCCATTCATTACCTTCGAAGTCTTGGGGAGATAATTTAGAGAGAGTTTTCCATCTAATCTGTATTCATGCATGACCCAATTCGTCTTCTCGCCCTTTGGAGCCCTCCCTCCATAGAAAACCAAGGTCTTCTTCATACCAACCAGAGATTTTCCCCTGTAAATCTCTTTGTCTTTCCCAGTGGCCTTCCAATAGCCAGCTTCTGTGGCCCTGTTGGTCCTCAAACCAGTCGGGTATTTTCTATCCCTCACACAGAAAAAATACCACTCCTTCTCCCCCATTTTCGCCTTCCCTACACTCAAACAAAAGCAATCACGCCTATTAATCTAATTTCAGAATGAATCGGGCGAGAATAGAGAAGTGAAACGGGGCGATTTCATGATGCTTACAAGGCAATTCCCAGGGCTCAGACTTGTTCAAATCCACTTCTCCGATAGCTTTAGCGGTGAACCCAGTGTCCGTCACCTTGTTCTGCAGGTAATGGGTGATGAGCTCTTCATCGGTCGGGTGGAACCTGAACCCCGGCGGCAACTCTATCCGATCATCTTCCATCCCAAGCCCGGCCATGTTCTCCATTTCTTGAAACCGCTAATCGCCCACAGAGAGAAACCAAAAAAAAAAAAAAGAGACTGAAATTCTTCAAGAATCGAAGACCCCAGAATTGAGCACCTGAAAAATCCTGAGGACACAAAAACTTCTAAAGGGTAGGTGCTAAAGCCACTCACGAGATGCTGTTTATATATCAACCAAGCAGAGAGAGAGAGAGAGAGAGAGAGAGAGACAAAACAGGGGATTTGAGATTCAGTGAATAGAGAGGTATGTGAGAGAAAAGTTTGTAACGAAAAGCAATGGGAAAAGTTAAGGGAGGAGAAAAGCAGGGACAGATCAAGATGAAAACTTGACAAAAAAGAAGAGAGGCGATTTGAACTCGAAAGCTGCAATTTTCAAAGGAAGATGTCAAGGGTAAAAAAAAGGCATTTGGCAGGAACAGAGGCCCCTAAATACTTCTCTCTGGTAGGGGGAGAGAGAAACGTGGAACTTAAGGCAGCTCGTATCTCGGCTTTGGTAGGTTATTTCTGCTCTCTCTCTCCTGGGTTACTTTTTTGTGCTAATCCTATCTTCTACTGTTTGACTTGAAGACAACTCGCACCATGTCACGAATGTGTACCTTGACAACAACCGATTCATCATTTATCAGCATGCCCAGAGGAGATGGAGATAGCCCATCAGTTGTTTTCATGCGAACGATACTGTTCATCTCAATGTCAAGGAGCATCAGGTGTCACTACAGCATGTAAGGATTTCTTATATGGCTCGATTCGATTCGATTCGGATCGGTCCATCGACCCAAGCCGTTGCTCGGCCTCATTTTCTCGCTCGTGTTCAAACAAAAGTCTCGTTATCAAGGGGAAAAACGAGCAATGAATCTGGTGCAAAAGAAGGGTATTCGCAGAACGAACTCTCCCCTTTCATTGCAGCCCTTGCAAGCTGTGTGTGAATGCAACGGAAGACTTTAGAGGAAGCCTCTTCAGATTCCGACCATATGTAAGCATAACTTCGGGGCACGCATCTTAGGTTTTAGATTTTAGAAATTGAAGAATCGATTTTGGTCGGAAGATTTTACAGAACAAGTATTTGAGGTTTTTTTTTTGTTTTATATTTTCGTACGACTGTGTGGTGTTTCATGGCGTCCAATGATAAGTAATATGAAATTATTAATCTGAGCTTTTATTTTCGGCGATATCCATGACTAAGACTTTTGCTTTATTAGTATTTTATACTTTTGTGTCTAAATAGGAGTTATAGTCAATGGACTGTAACGACATATGGTGATAAGTGACGATTTACTGCAATCGTTTAATTAAAAATACAGATGGAATCTTAGAAGACCCTTCAACCAATTCTAGAACTTGTGACATGATAAGTTTCAAGTTTCAAGGTAGATTTTAGATTTTAAAATTAGAAACCCCGGTTCCGATGGATAGGTTCTAAGTTTCTGAACCGATCTTGAAACCGCTCAACTCCTAATTCTGATACTCGACGTGAGTTCGTGCACATTTCACATGAAAATTACAAACTTGACCCTCCTATCGACCTTGGTAAGTTAGAAGCATGGAAAATGGAAAAACAAAGATGAAAATTGGATTGGAATTGGTTTTGGAAAACCCACAGAGGCATTGAAGCTTCCATGCCATCACCATTGAAAAGAACTGTAGGTGACAGATGAAGGCAATGTCAACTAGTAGGTTCCGCTTGACGCTTTCTTCAGCAGAAAAATGATTTGAGAGGTCCGTAGGCTCCTCCTATGGTCAAGTCTCTTTCAATAAAAAGTATTGAGGGAAAATTTTAGACGAGGGCATAAAATAAATCTTATTTTAAATAAAAATTTGAAGTGCTAAATTTCTCTTAAAGATGGGTCTAGTCAAGGGGCATTTTCGTCTTTCACTTTTTTCCCTTTTTTTTAAAATATTTTTCCATTTTCCTTTTCATTTCCCTTCCTTGGCGATCGCTAACCTCAAGCTTGGGTGAAGGCTGCCCTTACCTACGCGGCACTTGGACGGGCTCGGTGAACGATGGCTATAACTATAACAGTCTTAGATGGTCAAGGTTGCTCTTGTCGGATTTGGGTAAGGGCAACCCTTGCCTGGTCGGTCGAGGGCGAGGTTTTGGGCGAGAGTCAGCTTGACACTAGCAAGGCGAGAGAGGAGAGAAGGAAAGAAGAGAAAAGAAAAAGCAAAATCAAAAAATAAAAAAAAATCAAAAAATCAAAAAGGTAAATGGATGAAAATGCCCTTTGGTCATACTTTCTTTGAAATAATAAGGGCACTTTAGGTACTTATTTGAAACAAAGTCTACTTTAGGATCTTATTTTAGTAAATTAATGCACTTCAAACCCATATTTGAAATTTTCTCAAATATTCAACTAGAAACGGTTGAAAAATAATTATAACCAATTTTTAGCCAATTTATCATCATCATCATCATCATCTTCTTCTTCTTCTTCTTCTTCTTTTCTCATGTACATATGATTAAATTATTTAAATCAGGGTTATTAAATTCAAAGCTAAATCATGTGGATGTTATAAGTATTGCATGTTCTATTTCGTTCTACCACTCGATAGTAATGATGACAATAACTATGAGATGAGCACATGTCCGCAAAAAATAATGTCACCACGGTTATTTCCGATATTGAAAATGCTCTGTCTTTGTAACCTTCATGCACGTGAATTAAACGGACGCCGGAATAATTAGTACCGAATTATTCCGGGATCAGCATAGGTATCTCGAGCCGGCGGTCGGGATTTCGCTCCGCCGACTATAGTTGGCAAGAACGTGGTAACTATTGAAGTGAGGTAAAATCCGAAGATGAATTATAAGCTACGAAATGGTGCATAACATTCTATCAATCCAAAGGAACAAAAGAATGGGGGGGGACAAAAAGGGCAGGGGGCATCAATAGGTGCAATGAACCCATGGATGCAATCTCTATCTCACTTGGTTTTGAGCAAGCAAGGGAGCCTTGTGTGCCTACCTTAGCCAAACCTTATCAAGATCATTTAGGACTTTTCGGAAGTGATAAGGTTGCCGTTGGATTTGGTAATAAATGGAAATCAAATGACTCTGTTTCTATTGTTTTTTTTTTTGGATCGAATCTTTCTATTAGTTTGAGATTTTATATATATATATATATATCCTCTTTTTCATGACCTCTAACTTCTATATTGCTAGAGATGTGTTTTTTTTTTTTATCGAAGTTGTCCGGGCTGGCATCCGTACAGATCGTTAGAGACGTGTTTGTTCGTAGAAAACTCAAGATTCGAAAAATGTCTTTCTAAAAATTATCGGTTATATCACTTAGAAAAATTAGTCAACGAAAAATATTCTTATATAAATAACAATTTATGCCTAACTATTTTTGTGGATAATGAAAATATTTTTCATTTATTTATTTTTTAATCGATACAAGCAATTATTTTTGAAAAATGTTTTCAAAATATTGAGTTTTCCGTGAAACAGCCGCACCCTGTTTCCATTTTTAGCGCCCATGATAAGAAAAAAAAACATCAAATGGTTGAATGGTAATTGGCTAAGTAGAAGCAATTTGCACACCCTTTTTCTAGATTAGCATGGAAGGATAAGATTTCATGATAATGAAGATGTTTAGTGTTGGAAAAATATTAGATAACATGAAAAATAACAAATGTAGGAAATATGTTTGAAAAGATGAGAAAAGTAGGATTAAATGTTTGAGGTGTACAAGCACTGTCATTAAGGATAATTTCACCCTTGGAGCATGAAACTCGGTGCGTAAGACTTTTAGGTTGCGTATGGTAACGTTTCCATTTCTAGAACAACTTTTGAAACAGAAATATTTATTTTCTATTTCTGTTCCCGACAACAATTTTTGGGAACAAAAACGTGTTTGGTAATTGTAAAAAAAAAAATTCTATTTTAGGAAAAAAAAAGAACATAAAGGCGTTTGCGCGACGAATGCAAGGCCGACCCTCTTCGTCATCGACCGAGGTCGAACCTCAACCGGTGATGGAGGCGTTTAGCTCGCGATCGCTGCGCGAGACTGACCCTCGCCATTGCCGACCGAGCTTTGACCTCGTCCGGTGATGATGGGATTCGACTCGAGCAAGCTCGCCTAGGCAAGTCCTACCTAGATGTGGGCGGGCGCACGAGGCTAACCCCGCGATCGCTAGTCGAGCTTACCCACTCAGATTTGAGTGGGGCTTGGCCTCGAGCGGCGAGCAAGTGCGAGCCAAACCCCGCCATCGCCAGTTGAGGTCAAAGCGAAATTTAATTGAAATAGGAAACATGGTCAAATTGCAAAGCTTTAGGCAAGTACTCATGTACCCTACACAAATTGGCATACAACGCAGCACAGAGCAAGGGGACTCAATTCCAATAGTGTCATGTCTCCTAGATGAGTTCTCATCTCGAAAGACAATGAAATGTCACAAATTGAAAAGATGTATGAGAACACCATCACCACCTTCACTCTATAAGCACCAAACCTGTAAGTGAACTAGCGGCATGCATTCAATGATGGCGCTCATCCAAAATTGTTAACATATAAAGCAGGGTAAAGATAAAATGGGGAAAAAAAAAACAAGAACTAAGCACCCACTTAAAATTAAGCAAGCAAAACATGAGCTAGTGAAAAAGAAGCATCGCCATTACAAACGTCCAATTTCCTTTCGGAAAAATATAGATATCAAAGTCCCAAGAAACCATTTTACCTGACTCTTACTAACCTCATCAAAATGACCAAAAGCTCTTTTGTTTTGATGCTCGGTAATGTCTCATGAATATGCGATACTTGGCTATCGCCATCTTTGAGTAACAATAGCGGTGGTTAGAAAATATCCACCTCTATCGTTAGAAAAATATTAAATAACATGGAAAAACAATAATCGTAGAAAATATGTTGGAAAAGACGAGAAAAGTAAGATCAATTGTTTGAGGCGTGCAAGCACTATCTTTAAGGATAATTCCGCCCTTCGAAGTACGAAACTCGATGCGTAAGGTTTCTAGCGACTGTCCTCTCAAGGTACAATAAATCTTCTTCTATACTCCGCACTGAATATTAAAAGGAACATGAGCAACGTTATATGCATAGTCCAGCAAGGAAAGCAGGCTTTTAGAGGGAAAAAAAAAAACTCTCTCTTTCAATCCGTTGCATAGATTGTCTCTTGAAGTTCCATTTTTATATGTAACCAAAAGAAAGCCATTAAGAAATCGTTACAAAGCCGTCATAAGTCTGTTACACGACCGTTAGAAAACTGTTATAAGAATGTTGTAAAATTGTTACAGACCGTTATATATTAATGACGGACAAAAAACGTCATGTCTTGATGACGGTAAAAAATTATCACAACAAAAATAACTTTCAATGTTTAAAAACTTATTGAAATATCCAACATTTAAGAGATATAACTAGGCTGCGATGGTTTCGCGAAAAATGAATCAGTTTGGAAAATATTTTTTCCTAAAAAAGCAATAGTTTTTATCGCTTAAAGGAACAAATCAATATAAAATATTTTCATTGTCTAAAAAAAAATATTCAGACATAAAATGATCGAGTAATTGTTTCAAGCAAAACGAATTGTCAAATTTTGAAATATGTTTTTTTAAATCATTTATTGTCAACATCAAGCATGAAGAAAAGCCCTGGATCCTGCTATTAGTCATGCGCCAAGTAGCATCTCCAAGAAGGTTCGTATTATCGTTAACGACGCGTACTTACGCATCAAGCATAAAGGTGGAGGAAGACATTTCGTAATCACTATAGAATGCTCCTTGGCATTCGACATCGACTCGTGGTTAGGTTGATTTGCGGTAACATTTGAAATGAGCAAGATCCCATTTACACACGGACTTTGCGATATATAATACGAATTTTTTTTTTAATTAATAGACCCAGGTTGAATGATGGGGGAAAAATCACGTGACTATTTTGGGTTCTATTTGTCACGCGAGAAAAAAATGAATGATTCGAAAAATATTTTTTTTTTGAAAAGCGATAGTTTATATCGCTTTAAAAAATGAACGAAGAACGAAAAATATTTTCCTCGCCCACGCAAATATTTAGACATAAATTGCTGTCAGTAATGACAATATTTTTCATAAACTGATCATTTCAAGCGATACATGCGATAACTTTAAGGAAAATATTATCTAAATCGCTCATTTTTCGCGAAATAAATAGAGCTTTAATGTAGTGTAATATCTTATGTAATTATACATGTGCCAATAAATTACTTAGTACCTTTGACATTTCATGAAAAGGGAATAATATCTCAAATATTCTGAACTTTGGCTGAATATATAATGTGGTACATGAATTTTTAGATTGTTCAATTGGGTTCCTGAACTTTTGGTACAGGTTCAGTGTAGTCTAATAACTTATCATCCGTGAAAATGTTATCTCTAAACTTTTCAATATATTTTTAATAAAGTCCTTGATTTTTATGAAAATGTTCAATAATTTTTCTTTCATTAATTCAAATTCAGGACAACATTAAACATTTAGATATAGTCCACAGACTAAATTGAAGACGTATCAAAAGTCCGGCGATCTCATTAAACAGACTACAAAGCTCAGGAATAACATTACATGTTGGACTAAAGTATATGGATTAAGTTACACATGGGGGGCGAGGTTCGGGGGACCATTCGTGTCAATTTTTTTTAATGTAAAAAAAGTTCCAAAATGGGGGGAGTCGAGCTAGAACCATTGATTTCCCTCAACGTTAATATTAAAAACGAGGGTTTCCTCAAAGGTACGTCAAGAAAGCAAGGAGAGTCCAATGAAATCGGCTTTGCTAATCTAGGTATCTATGTCTATTATCTAGTAACTATTATAGTAAGTACCATATAAGGGTGGTTTGCCATTTTTAATGACAGAATGACGACGATAACCTTGCCCTTTCGGGGACTACCCTCCAATCGCCGCCGCACACGTGTCGCCCCCTTGCCCCCACGAGGAGGAATTCCACTCCTCTCGGTAATCTCGCGGATCTGACCCGCCGGGAGCAAGTGGGCTTCCCCAGCCACCGTTGACGTCCGCATCCACCACGCCATCGCCCGTAAAATTGACAGCTGCCGCCGCGCCAGGTCGATCCCGGCCCAGCCTGGCGGAGGCCACGTGGCGCTAGCCCGGGCGATTAGGTTCAAAACAAACCGCGAGAGAGTTGACTTTGGTTTAAACCCGTGGGCTCTCGAGAGGGAGGCTCCCCGAGCTGGCGAGCTCTCGGCCCTTGGCTTTGTCTAACGCGACATGCGGGGCACGAATGGGACGGCCACGCGGCGGGCGCGGATTGGCCGACTGCGCGACCGGTTTAGGCAGAGTGTCAACTCCGTTGAGTTCCCCAAAAAGTGGAAAAGAGTCGTATGGTCGCAATTTCTTCCGTTTTCATTTTGATCAAGTTCTCATGATTCGATATTTCATGGACTTGCCTAACTTTGAGATAGGCCTTGCCCAAAGTGGAAAATCCTAAAATTTTTTTAAAAAATTTTCTCTTAAAAAGTAATCGACGCACGTGGCTGCTTTTTGACCATACTCTTAGTTCTTTTTCTCTTCCGCGGTTTGACAAATTCGCCACAATTGACCCGGGAGAATCGGTATCGAATGTTCATGACCAGCGATTCGTTTGCGATAGATAGTTAGAGGATGAGCAGATCGAATTTCTCGAAGGTTTGATCGGTTGACGCCGACGCCGCCGAGGATGTAACGGGAGAGAGATCGCGACATGTTCGTGGCTCCAGAAGTCGCGGCTAGTTTTAGCTGCTTGGTTTTGTTCCGCTCCCTTCGCCATTCCCCCCCCCCCCCTCTGCTCCGAATCGAGAGACATGCCGTCGTCGATGTGGGTGGGAATTTCGGTACACGCGAAGGAGGAAAAAACCGGGCGCGACGCCCATAGCGTCGTTTCCGAAATTCGCACATCCAGATTTTTTTTTTTCCCACCGGATCTTACCGCCGCCGCGCGCTCCGAAAGTCGTTCTCCCAAAGATGGATCGGCAAGGGCTTGCACAAGTCTCTACGAATGGATTCCTAACCTTCTGCTGGGAATAGTTGCAACCAAACTAGTTGGGGTTGGAGCGTCCTTCCTTCGCACTCAATTTGATGGAGAGCCTTTTCCCAAATTAAATTTTTTTTTTTGGGTGCGTTGAGGTCAATTTGATCTACAGATGGCGGATTGACGTTCATCTTGTGGCGGAGGGCAATAATTCAAAATCGCTTTTTTTTTTTTGGGTTTGCTCGACCGACCCCGGCATCTGTTCAGAGTTGAATAAAAAAAAAAAGGAAAAACCTAACTTAGAGTCGGATCCAACAACCAAACTGAACTTATCTTATTCACCATCTTTCACACTTTGGTTTAGTGAACGAGTCTCAACAGTCAACACACCATCTTCCACGCTTTAGCGCATGACTAGGCATAATCCTTTGGCCGCAATAATTAAAACCAATCTCTCTCTCTCTCTCTCTCTCTCTCTCCCTTGTTTAGCTTTATATACCTAGCTAGACACTTCGATTGGCTCAAATGGTCTGCAGACATTGGCCAGATGTCACCTTGTTTAGAGGAGGATGGCGAGTCCATTGGTCCACCAGTTCATAACTGAGAACAGAAGTGTTTTGTTTTGTCATGGCAGCATTATTCATTATTCTTATGCCTCGTCCCTCCATTCACATGTCGCCCTCTTCCTCCCACCGAGGGGTGAGAGCAAAAAGAACGGATCGGATCGGAAGCCGCCCAGTCCAAAAGGGTTTTCGAGGGCGCGAGCCCGGTTCTTATTTCCATGAAGTCGAGATCAGTAATTGTCAATCCAATTCTCAATTTCGGGATAGAATTTGCCGTCAGATCAGACCCAAGTATTTTTTTTTTCTCAATGTTAATTTTACTTCCTAAAAATCTTCGAGGAAATCGTTTAAACTCTCGACTGGTGTCGGTACTTTCATACGATTAAAATATGGATATATATATATATATATATATTTCAAGCATGTGGAGTCGATTTCAATGGACCATCGGCAGCTCTGGCCCCTCGATCATTCAGCTCACCTAATCCCAAATCACATTTGATGTCACGGCTGCAATTTGTCAGATCTTGCTCCAATCCCAGTAGATCTTAGTGGCTCAGAACCCCTGCACAATTGCTGATAAAAAAAAAGAGAAAAAAGAAAAGAAGAACCAATATGCTTGACCTAATATCCATAGGGCTTACGTTCGAGTCGATAGACATATATTCCCTTCCCTCCGCCGGTTTCTAGAGAAAATGATAGTGCATGAATAACAGGTTTCATTAGCTAAAGATGACCTACGACCCCTCCCCCGGGAACAATCTCATTCATGCCTAATCTTGGGTTTAACTAATGCAGATTCTTCAGTCAAATTTGTGAAGCCCCTTTTTGAATTTTGACCTTCTTTGATTTGACTTAGGGAGAAATACAAAAAAAAAAAAAATCCTAAACTTATTGTAATTATATCGATTCAGTTCTTAATTTTTTTTCCTGTCAATTCAGTCTTAAACCTTTTGCATTTGTATTAATTCGGTCAATCTGACTGATTTTATCCGTAAAAAATAAAAATAAAAAAACTAAAGCAAAGAAAATGGAGAAAAAGAGTTTTAAAAATCCCCCAAAATTATTGAAATATCATATAAAAAATTCACGTTAGCGTCGACGGATAAAATTGGCTAGATGGACTGAATTAGTATAAATGTAAAAAATTTAAGACTGAAATGACAAAAACAAAGTTAAAAAGTAAATTGACATAATTACGATAAATTCATGATTTTTTTTTGTAATTCTTCCATTTGTTTTTAGGGGATTAAGAGCAAGTTGGCAACTGCCTTTTGAGCACAACATTGATTAGGGACATACGAGGTGGTGTTGTCTAAGGACTTGTTTGGTAATGTTTTTGTTTATCTGTTTTTGTTTTCGAAAATAAAAAAGGATCAGAAATATGTTTGGTAACGCAAATAATTCTGTTTCTGATTCTACTCCCGATAACACTTTTGAACCAAAAATCAGAAACAAAAAAAAGTTGTTTCTAAAAAAAAGAACACTTTTTTAGGATAACTTTTCAAAGATAGACTTCTAAGTCTCTTCCCATGACACTTTTTTAGGATCACTTTTGGACAAAAAATCAAAAATTTTATGTAATTATCAAACGCATTCTGATTATTTAAAAGAATAGAATAAAAAAAGTGTTTTTAATTAGAATCACTTTTTTTGAACAGAAACGTTACCAAATAGGCCATAACTATCCCTTGTTCTTTTGTGTCTATTTTACTGGTTCAATTCAAGGATTACCAACAAAATCATTTTCCTCATATTTAAAAGAATATTTTCTATTGATTGGAAAATATTTTCCTTAATCACAGATTTTCTACTCTAAAACATCAGAAATTAAGGAAAATATTTTTCAAAAAAAAGATTTTTTGTGGGGTTATTCTGGCCATGGTCAAGCTTAATTTATGAAGTTCTAAGCTATTCGGGGGATCGAATTTGATCTTTTTTCATGCTTTTCTGAAGCACTGATGCTACAATATTTCACGTCCCTTTTCAAGAAATGCTCCACCCTCTCAGACATCAAGCAGATCCACGCGCGCGTCGTCCGGACCGGCTCGATCGAGAACAAGAACAAGAACAAGAACCTGTTCGTCATCGGCAAGATCATCAATTTCTGTGCTGTTTCCGAGCATGGGGACATGGGTTACGCAGTCAAGATCTTCGAAAACACGGGAAAGCCTGACGGGTTCCTCTGGAACACGATGATCAGGGGGTTTGGCAACTCGGGTCGGCACGAGAGAGCCTTCGAGTACTACAAGAGAATGCTGGACGAGGGAGTTGTGGCCGACAATTTCACGTTCTCTTTCCTGCTCAAGGCCAGTTGGCATCTGGGGTCTGTCCCTCTGAGCAAGCAGTTGCACTGTAGTACCGTCAAGTGTGGTTTGGACAAGCATCGTTTTGTGAGGAACAGCCTCATTCACATGTATGGAATGGTCAAGGACATTGAGGCTGCGATTCAACTGTTTGATGAAATGCCTGAGCCGAATTTAGTGGCGTGGAACACCGTGCTTGATTGCCACGTCTCCTGCGGCCGGTGCAAAGAAGCCCTTGACATGTTCGCGGATATGCTACGAAGTGGCATAGGACCCGATGAGGCCACTCTTGTTGTGGTGCTTTCGGCTTGCTCCCAAGTGGGTGCCTTAGACTATGGAAGGTGGCTCCATGACCTCATTGATCGTGCTGGTTTTAGTGATACTGTTCCAGTGCGTAATGCATGCGTTGATATGTATGCAAAGTGTGGCGCAGTTGGAGAGGCGTATATGGTTTTCGCAGATACAAGCCCAAAAAACAGAATAACATGGAATACCATGATTTTAGGGCTCGCGATGCATGGCCACTCGAAAGACGCTCTCAAACTCTTCTCGAGGATGTTGAAGGATGGATCCCAAGAGCCGGATCATGTTACTTTCTTGGGTGTTCTG
Source organism: Psidium guajava (assembly GCA_016432845.1). Classification (NCBI taxonomy): domain Eukaryota; kingdom Viridiplantae; phylum Streptophyta; class Magnoliopsida; order Myrtales; family Myrtaceae; genus Psidium; species Psidium guajava. The sequence continues at coordinate 41,078,691 of CM028228.1, forward strand.
TGTGCTTGTAGTCACGGCGGGATGGTCGACGAGGGAAGAAGGTACTTCGAATCCATGAGAAAAGATTACCACATCGAACCGACAATAAGGCACTATGGTTGCATGGTTGATATGTTGGGAAGAGCGGGGTTCCTGGAGGAGGCGTATGAATTAATAAGGAGCATGCCCATAAGATGCAATGCCGTAGTGTGGAGATCGCTGTTGGGTGCTTGCCGGATCCACGGCAATATTGAACTTGGGGAGATGGTGAGGAAGAAACTGCTGCACTTGGAACCGGATCACAGCGGCGACTATGTCCAGCTGTCGAGCATGCACGCAAGTGTCGGTCAATGGAATTTAGTGTCGAATGCGAGAAGATCGATGAATGATAGGGGAGTTGAGAAGCCTAAGCCAGGCTACAGTTTTGTGGGAGTCGAAGATCTTAGTGATGCGTTCATTTGCAGCATATAGAAACCGAGATTATGATATGGGAAACATTCAAATGGCTATTTAACTTTGCCAATTTCCCCCGTATTCACCAAGACGATTGTTGGGTAAACAGTCTTAGAAAGTAACCAACTTTAGATTCTTGAGTTCAGATGGCTTTTGACACTTTCTGGAGCATTTCCCTTTAATGTGTCGATAAAAAAGCAGGAGAATAACAAAAAATGATCTTCAACGTGCTACTTTAATTCTATATTTTTTTTTAAAATTAGATCCCTTTTTTAATTATATCAATTCAATCCTAACATAAATAATTTTTAATGATTTTTTTCTTTTTTTTTTTTCTTCCTACGTGGCCGGTGAGAGACCTCGTCGGACCTTGCCAAGGCTAGGCAATGGCAGCCTTGCCACGACCTCGACGACCGTGGATGAGGCCATGGCCACCTTCACCTACCGACCGCAAGCAAGTTGACGTCCTTGCCAATCACAGTAGTAGTAGGAAGGTAAAAAAAAAACAGAGAAAAAAATAAGAAAAAAAAATAACAAATAAAAAATATTAAAAATTGTTTTAGCAAAGTAGCATATTTACAAAAGATTTATGACTCAATCGGTAAATTTTTTTTTTTAAACTCAATTAGGATAATTATAATAAATTTAAGACTTCATTGATAATTTTTCCAAAAAACACATGAAGTAAAGGCATTTATCAGAGGAGCTTGGAAAGTGGTATACGCGGCAGCACCAACTCATAACTAAAGTGAAGAGTTGTGAAATAAGGAGAAGGGTCTCGATTACACATAATTTACAACAGATTCCATCACTAATTTGACACTCCCGGACGAGTCCAAAAGTCTGGACTTGCTTACGGTGTTACACACAAGCAAACAGCATTTGAACAGGACCATCACAATTAGGACATCTTCTTCTGCTTCTTTTGCTTCCAATCCGCGATTTCGGCATCAATCCTCTTCTGCACAGTAGCATGGAACCCGGGGTATGGCTCATATCCAAGGACAGATTGAAGAACCTGCAAACCGCAAATTGGATAATATATACTCAAGCCATTCTGAAAAGGAAAACGAAGAGGCTCGAAACTGAGCAAGATCCAACGACTTGCCTCTAACAGAACAAAGAAAGGAGCCATTAGAAAGGCTTGCACGAGGTTGTCCAAGAGAGCCGGCGCTCGTTTCTGAAACAAAGCGATCCAATTGAAATAAAGCCTTTACTTTGGCCGAAGGGGACATATAATTGGTTATAATTAGTCAACAACGCAGTACAAGTTTGCAAATTTGCAGGATATTCTGACCTCAAATATGCCGTGTCCGAGGAATTGCCCTGTCCAGCAGAATAATTGAGCAGCAAGAACGACCTGAAGAGAGATAAACCTTGTGAATGAATATGAAAAAGAATAAGGAAGAGATGCAGTCACATTTTCATGTAACGTTGCTTCTAAATGACAACTTCCCCCCATCATAGCCAACTAATTAACCACCGCATTTTAGGAAAATTTGCTGCAGCATATAAAGGTATAAGAGGCACGTTTCTAAGCTCAACCTTCCGAATTTACTCCGAATTCCATCACCCGATAGATAAAGAGCAGAATAAGCGCAAGTCATCGTCATGCTGGTTGATGCCATTTACTGAAATATGCAATATGACAAGAGCAAGGGAAATTTTCATAAAGCAGACTGAGGCTTCTAAGTTAGATAGGCATACTTCGTGGAGTACAATCTTACAATGGCTCCGATGAGAAAAATAAGAGGGATGAAGCTGTATCTATTCCTCCTCTAACTAATGTCTTGTCAGGTGTAAGTTTGGGCCATTTATTCTGTTTTGACAGTGTTTAACAAGCGGTTTTATGGAGCATGATTAGAGCAACTTCTTAGGTTCAAAGCTATTTCGATCTTGTTTGATTTAGAAGAACTCTTTTAGGACAGTAATCTTTTCCTTTTTCAAAGCTTTCTCTTTCTTTGAGTTAATTGGTGATTCAGTATATCTGCACAAGTTTGCACACGTAATCCAAATCCAAGCTTCAATTGTTAAGTATATCCTCTTTTTTTTTGTTTTTGATTACTTTTTCTTAATATATCCAAATGGCTTCCGCTTAGTAATCCCTTCCACATCAATCACTTATTGGGTCCCAAAATCCGGTTGTCTCCTCAAAACAATGTCAAATAAGTAGCTTACCAGCCCAACCGCCAAAACCATCCCATAATCCATATTCTAGTTTCTAGATTTTACGTATGTGTGGTAGAACCAAAACACTAGGCTGCTAAAAGGTGGCTTCAATGAAGACAACATCTTATATTTAAGGAATGAAGCCATCAGACAAATTGACCAGGATCCACCAACTGCCAGATGCTTCAAAAGCTCTATTCCCTTAGATATCGGGAAAAGAAGATGAGTAGTTCGAACCAATTTTGATAAGGACATTCGGGAAACATGGTCGCTGCGCACCAAAATTCTTGTTGCGCATCTTCTCAAACGACCACATGGTCACAGAACTCTACTTGATGAGGCTCACGAAACTGTACTCTGTGAGGCTATCCATGCAAATGAATTCGTGCAGGTTGGGCTCAACAAAAAAAACACTCGCATTTGGCATTCCTATCTACAACTCTATGCTAACTGAGCAAGTCAGTAGAACTCTTGTAATAGCGCAAATTTGGCTTTTGAGATACCTATGCACCAGTCATTGTGACCAGAGCAAGCCATAGTACACCCTCATATTGAGATGAGTTAGCGTCTTCAACCCATTCAATGGTTCAGCCGGATATTGACTTCGGAGTTCTAATTCTGTAGTTTAGAGTCAGAAGCTTCTTTTTCTTTTGCTGTTTAGAATACAAATATCAACAAAGAGTGATGATCTAACAGTTTCTTTCCCTCATGATTCTCTCAAACTCTGCCCATTATGCAAATTCAGAATCTCAAGGCGCCCAAGGGACAGAAAACACCATTTGTTCAATGCTTCTTCCATGACAAGGAACTCCACCTTACATGGAACACCTCACTAAACAGTAAGACATGAGCCGGAAAATAGGTGGAAGTTTGTACTTAAGTGGTGTCGAAAGTCGAATTAATGTCATTCTTCTAACGCACACACCGAGACTGTTCTTTGATCACTCCATGTACTAAATTATCAACCATACAGAAGACATTCTCCTAAAAGAAATTTGATTTTTATTCTCTGGAACGGCCTATGTTGAATTGATGGGCTGGCTTTGAAGTCCGATTAGTCAGGACTACAGACTACTAGGACCACCAGTCCTCCTCCTCAATCCCAGAATCATCAAACATCAACTTATCCAGAACACCATCGCCAAACAAACAATCTAAGCTGACACAAGACAACCTAATTCTGACCGAAGGATCATACCAAAACTAATGCAAGTCCCTCCCGCTAAACAGTTATCTATGATGTCAGATAGATACAGGCGCTAACTATATCAGGTATCAAATATATATAACGAAAAATAAAAGCGAGAGAAGAAAGACGACACCTTCCAAGCCAGGGAGAAACCAAGATGCCTAGCGAGCAAACTGGACCCAACCCAACACACCATACACAGCAAAGCAGCCAAAGATCCCGCTTTTATGTCCATGCACACATAGAACCCGGCGTAAAGGAGAGCGAAAAAGAAGCCCAGATTCAAGAACAGGCCATGGCTCGCCAGGAAACACTGGGGCTGAACGTTGAATAGCTGACAGATCGAGGGAGTGAAGTAGAGGAGAACGAGGGAAGTGAAGAAGATCGGCCAGACGAACACGGTGTGGATCAGAATGTTAACTGGGTTGCTGTGATAAGCCCCGTAGAAGGCGAAATGCTTCTCAAGATCGAACAGCCCTTTCCTGCCCATGGAAGTTTTTCTCGACAAAGGAGTGGTTTTTCTCGGATGGTCAGCGATGAAGATGAGAAATTTTGTAGGCGGAGGGTTATCTAAAATAGGGAGAGGAGACGATGGATTTCATGAAAACCAAGAGCCCAAGAAACCCACCGGATTGGTAATTCGGAGGCTTGTGAAGTTTCGGCCGGCATGTGAAGTTATGACTTTCGGAAGGCTTCGCTAAAGTGCGCCGGTTTATGTCAAGCAGTTATCCTACGCACGGCTCGATTTTGTACGAGGAGTTGAATTTTGTGTTCTCAATAATTGGTCTTTGGTTGTAGGTCTTTAAATGCAACACTTGAACAAAAAGAAAATCCCCATTTGGTCAAAAATAGGAAAAAAAAATTAAGTATTGTTGCTAGGCGCCAGATCTTTTAAATGCAAATAAGAAAACCTGCGCTGACCAAATATAAGATTGAATTCTGAAGAGGTCCATTCAATTGTAATTTTTTTTTTGGTCAAGCATTCAATTGTAAATTTAAAGGCTAAGTTTATTTCGTATGTAAATCTTCATCCAAAAATGCAAGTTCAAAAAATTTTGATGTGTTCTTGTTGACATTTAAATTTTGACTAATTTTTTTAGTCATTTATTTTTCATAAAAAAAATAAGAATTATTTTTAGTTCCTATCAAAAAAATAATTAATTCATCCTTCATATTACTTTTATTTATTAAAACTCATGTATTTTCATATTGCATTTGAATGTTCCACCGGCAGGATTGATCTTAAAATTGACAAGCAGCTGGACCGGAGTCCATCACGTGACTCTCGGCCATGAAAGAGGGAGGGAGGGGGGGGGGGGGGGAGTGTTGAAATTTTCAAGGCCATCGGGGGCCTATTTGAGATTCAATGCAGCCCCCTTTTTATCTGATTATTAGAGAAAGCCTTTTGAATTAGTCATCAATTAATTAATTAATTAAAATCCAAATTGAGCTCCAGAATGCGCGACGTGGCCCACAGGATGGACGAAATTTTCGGCCATCTATTGCATATCCATAAGGGCCGAAAATTCTGATTTATTTTAAGCAATTGGGACCCTTAAGATCTAATCGAATTCGGGACATTAATCCTATGATCATTAGAGAGAACGTGAGAGAGAGAGAGAGAGAGAGAGAGAGAGGGAGAGAACGGGGAGGCCCCCCTGGTGCGGTGGAGTCCTTCCCCGTGCAGCCGCGTCTCCTCCATCGCCGCTACTCAAGACCACTGTCGTCCGCCGCCGCCGCCGCCGCCGCTCAGCGCCCTGCATCTTCGTCGCCCAGCTCCTCCGCTGTCCATTCGTATCGTTGTTGGAGCTGCTGTTTCGGCGGTTCAAAGCTCGTTGCTTAGACGGTCTTATGGTTGCTGTCTAGGCGAGGTTGTGCTGATGTCCAGGGGGTGTCTCCGAGCTGCTGTTCGGTGCCTCTGCTCACTGTTCAGGGATTATCCAGCTGCTGTTCCGTGCCTCTGCTGTTCGGGGATTACCCAGCTTCCGTTCGGTGCCTCTGCTCACTGCGGGCTTTTTACAAAAGGGGTTGTAATTTTTTTTTTTTACTGATTTGGGTCTCATTTAAAAAAAAATTTACTGATTAGGGGTCTGTCCAGCAGGGGAGGTGCCGGACGGATCCCGTTCGGCGCCGTTGATGCCGAACTAAGAGCTCGGTAGTGGAGAGTTAGGCATCAACGGTGCCGAACTGGACTCGGTTTTTTTTTTGGTTTTGGGGGGGGGGGGGGGGAGGGGGAAGGGCACTGCAAAAACAGGGGGAGCTTAGCCGCCAAAACAGAGAGCTGCAAAAATAGGGGGCTGATCCTCGGTGGCCCGCCCTACGCGATGGTCGCGCCCCTCTCTGGTCGACGGCGGCGCCGATGATTTCACCGCCCCCGAACGCCGTCCTACGTCGTCGTCGTCAGCGGCAACTTCTGGCTGAGCGTTCATGCGTACACATGTTTGTGTGTATGTATCTGTATTTGAAAATGAAGTGTTGTCATGCGCGCCCTAGAGCTCCAGAAGTGTTGCCATCGTTGCAAATGCTTCTGCTTTTGCTTATGCTTCGTTTCCATTTTCCTCGTAATCTTCATCACCATCGTCTTCTTGGACAACTTCCCTGAACTTCGTCCGACCCAAAAAAAAAAAACTGGAGCTGCAAAAACAGGGTGGCTGAACTGGAGGAGGCGTTTGGACCTCCCCCCAGTTCGGCGGTTGACGAATGCCGTCCGGCATTCTCCCCGCACGGACCTAAATCGGTGAACTTTTTTAAATGAGACCCAAATCAGCAAAAGAGAAAAAGAAAATTGGGACCCCTTTTTACAAAAAGCCCGCTCACTGTTCGGGGGTCTAAAACAGCCCTGTTTTGGACGGTTTTGATTGCTAATCAGCGCAGGAATTTAGCTGGCTGCTCGAGACCGATTACCACACTGCTTTCGCACGTTTTTTGATGCTGTTTCGTGCTTATTTTTCCAGGTGATTGGTGTTCGAGTTTGCCGCTGAAAATTGTATCCATTTGAAGTCCCTGCCCTCGCCCAAGTCCCGTAGCCGATTGGTCCTTTGTGGTCAAGCTTCTTTTGCAAGTTTCGCATCTTTGGCGCGATTCAAATTAGGAAACTTTCTTGCAAGATGAGGTAAAAATCCTGAATTTCGATTGATTGGAATTATCTTGTTGCCTTGCTTGCATATTTGACATTATCTACTGGGATTTTCGTCACCTAAATTTGAATTATTGAAATTCCGAACACATCTTATCTTCAGAATGTTTTGCATCGCCTGTTACTTAATTTGAACAATTCTAATCTTAAGCATATCTTTTGGGTATATCACATATCCAAAGGATATTCTTTCAAACTATTTAAAAGGTGTGATCCCTTGTGGATAAGGCAAAAATGCCATTTAAAATTTGGCAATCTTAAGTTCCTTTTTTTTTGTTTTTTAAATAAACCGAATTTTGCATCCTCGTTATCTTCTTTTTTAAAATTTAAATAATTTTATAATTTACCTTGAGCATAATACATGCTCCCATTTGCCTTAAGTCATGAGGAAATTGTGCATAAAGGATAACTATCTGACTTCATCCCCAAAGTATGACCTCTTTTGCACATTGAAATTATCTGTCACATCCCGTGCCCTTTGGATCGGACTGACAATTTCATGGATTGGATTTTACTATTCGACCCATAATATTTGGGTCGACTCCATTCTCGAGATATGACGTGAATAAAATTCCCTTTCCAACCTCAACTTTTGGGTATGAGGTGTATTTATCAAAAGATTTGGATTTTAATTGTGTATACTCAAGGTTTATTATACTTTACTCGATTCATTTTCAGAAAACAATCATAGAAAGAACCTCAAATCTTGGCCTTGAATCCATTTTTTGAAACTAAATGTCAAGATAGCTTTAAATGAATAATTAAGCTTTGAGTTCTTAATTTATGTTTATTGCTATTAATTTTGGGCCGATTTCTTTTGGTGATTCTTTTGAAGATACCAAAACATTCATAAAAATATGTCATCCATGTGCATACCATATATTTTAGTAGCCATCGTACGTTGTGCCATGCATTTTCCATGTTTTATTCGAAATCTAGTTTGCATGTTCAATTTTTGCATAATCATGTGCATATCATCAAGCTCGTATTGTCATACATTTAGAGCAGAGTCCATACTTGCTCGTCATTCATGCATTGCTGCATTATGTCATATGGTTTATTTAAATCTTATCATATATCATTCTCGGTTAGATTTCACGTCATATGTCATCTAGAGTAGAAATCATGCCTTTTTGCATTAAAAATCGATTTTTCTAATTTGTCACGCATATTCATTTCACAACATAGTTAGATTTTGCATTTGCATAGTATTATTCATTAAATCAAGAAAACCCAAAAAACATAATTGCACCTTGATTTTCAAAACGTGCCAATTGAATTTGCCAATTCAAGTCTTTCATCATAAAAATGGTGCCAAAAGGGTATTAATTAAAAAGTTAACAAAATCAAGTCCTCGAACATAAATCTCCGATTTTTAGAAAATAAAATGTTTTCTTGATACTTTATTTAGATATCTAATCTACCCACCAAAAAAAGATTAGTGACGACTTCAAAATTGAAAATGTTTTGATAAAAAATCATGTAAACCTACGTTGAGAATTAAAAGAGCTTGAAAGAACTCGAAGTAGATTAGCTAATTCATTTAATTAATTCGATAATCCATTAACCTAAGGTTTTTTTTTTTTGAATTTTAGATCCCGACAGCTCTTGTAGTGAATATGTCATTAAAGATGATTTTATTCAATTGTAGATTCATCTCGTTCTAACATTTGCATCTTACAATAAATTTTCGAAGGCCTTATTTTGCGTTAGAAGTACACATAAGAGATGAAATAACCAACATGCATATTACCTTAAAAAAAGAAAAAAAAGAAACCCAAAACTTTCTTAGGGCCGACGAAGGCCCATTAATAAGTGAGTCTAGCCTCTCGTGACTTTATATGCTCGGAAAGGTCGGAAACGCCTCTGTCGGCCATTAGAATTAAGCTTGTCAATATTGACCATTGAATCAATTTTTACTTTTGCTTCATTGTATGGAATCAAACTCCGCACTTGTGATACTAACGCGGCTACATCCCGAACCCTCGTATTCTAATCTTTTTATCAACAGAACCGCATGCCTATCGAACATCACACAAGAAATTTGCCTTGATTGGTCATTTTCCTCGACCGATTCCACTATTGTCATGGACTCACGGCAAATTCGGTAGGGGAGTGGAAAATAAGGAAGGTCGGAACACTAGGAGGCTCGGACTTTCCTCGAGACAAAAAGAGAATCTCAATTCGCAAGTAACGCTTCTTCCGACAAGACCGATTCACAAAATCGATACTATTTTGCACGATCGTGAGTTGAATTGTTCTTCAACAAATGAATTTTAGGTCATTGATCATTCCAGGTCGAGGCCCAGTCCAAACATTGAAAGACATTTGGACACGGACAAAGAATCCAAAGCCAAATCCTACTGAAAATTATATTGCAAACAACATAAACAATCTTAAAAAAAAAAAAAAGAATTGCTTTTCAAGTCATTAAGGGAATCAAAATCATAGAGTTTAGCGATCAACTTATCATCCTTTGTACATTTACCAATCACCAAAGTCGATCATTCTGTACACGCATCTCCGCGGAAACATGTCGCATTCCGATCCGCTTCGGCGACTCGAAGCAATGCGAATGGGCTATGGAGAGAAAGTACGGTACCTCAAAAAATTTCACAGTATCAAAGATGACAGATTAAACAAAGAATGAAATCTCAAGCCTTCATTCTTATACCACTAGAGCAGCTCATTTCATGAGGTGGCCATTTCGGAGCCCGGCCAGCACCAGGCTTCGACGAAGGCGGCCCCCCTCCTTCAAATCTCCGTTCTTCAGGAAGCAATCATCAGGCTTGAGAAACATCCCGCGAAATCTGTGGGAAAAAAATAAAAAGAGAGGAGGAGTCTTTGCCAACGCGAGAATCGTGCTGTCTGCAGCAGCTTGATCTCTCAACAATGGCATAGCCATTTCCCATCCCCGTCCGACTCTTTCAATGCCTAGTTCAAACCAACTCAGAGAAGCAAATATTCAAATGGAAAACAAGGATGAACTCCAGTATAGACGCCACATAAAAGAAATTCGACGGACTTCGAACGATGCATTTCTCAAGAGAGGTTGTGAGAATCCAAATCCAAACATGAAATTGCCTCAGAGGTAGTGACAATTTTGCATATCATCACGCAATAATCTGATAATACGTGCATCAAAACACATCATCGGCAATCTCCGTGGCTATTAATAGACAAAAAAAAAAAAGAATGAAGAACAGGGCATCAAAGAGATACCCAAAGACAAATCATCGTACTGCTGATGTCCAGTCTTTTCTTTTTTCTCATCACTTGCAAAACAAGTAACAAGAAAAAGAGACGAAGACAAATGGGAAAGCTCAAAAACAAATAAAATATATTCCATGAAGATAAGTAGAGGAAGCGATATGAGTCCCTAGTTCAAGTGTAGTATTGTTCTTAACGGACGGCCATTAAAGCATTCGAGAGATGACGGAGGCCTCAGAATGAGAACAAAATTTCTAATCACGGAAAGATTCATTGTAATTCTAGAGCATATACTTGGAGGATAGTTCATCTCAGGCCCCCCTTTAAAAACTAGTTCGACCCCACATCTACCAGCGTTGCCATCGCCCAAGCATGTTGCAGTCAAACGGTAATGCACACCACTAAGGCAAAGTCCATAGAACAACAACAATCCTGGGAAAACAGTTTCAGAGTTGAATACGAGTAACGTAACAAAAACAACATGATACTCTAAACGGAAAGCACTGGAATGGATCTATGAGAACTACATCATCACAATAGTCATGTTACAGAGTTCGCACACGTCATGGGAATTTACAAAAAACAGTTCAGGGGACAATAACAGAGCACGAAACAGGGGAAAAGCCATGAGAGAGCACAGGGACATGATTACAGCAAGAAACGCTGAGAAATGCATCAGAGAGATTCCCAACTAGACGAAGTCACCATCCTCCTTAGGAGTGCTGATGTCCCTGTCTGTTTTGTCGTCATTTGCACGAATCTTCACGTTTCTTGCATCACAACGTAGCATTGAAAAAACGAGAATCCGAAACTTATAAGCGGAAAAAAAGATCGAGAAATAGATCAATAAGCATAGTTAACTGGGAATGCCTCAGATTCGGTTTCTTTTCAAAGAGAAGGAATCTCTCAAAGTATATTTAGAACCATCACCGGCGGAGAGCCACCTAAACATTTTTGACACTCGACGCTTGAAAACCAATTCCCTCAGACAAAAGGGCGAAAATCAAATTACCCACCGACACCAAAAATCCGAAATGAGACTAAAAATCCGAACTTCCTTCTCACGAAGACAAATTGATCAGACAACGAGGCGACGAGCGAACCGCTGTTTCATACGATCTCAACCAAAGATGAAATGACAACGGAGAACAGACGGGCAGGAACAGAGAGAGCATCTGCGGCTCAGATGAACTAAGAAGAGCGACAGAGGCTTTGAATATATACCGGCGAAAGGGCAAAAGGTTAGGGTTTCGAGTTGATTCTTGTGAAGTCCAGCGTCGCCGACGATGCCCGACCCGGACCTCCACCACCACAATCTCCCAGCCCACAAACAATAGCGCAGCTTAGTCAAGAGCTGAGCATAGGCCGGGCCGGATCAAAAAAGTACCTCGGGCCGAATTCGTGTTGGGTTTGCCCAGCCCGGGCCTGTCAGAGCCCGAAAAGGTTCCTGCTGGTCCGGGTTTTCGGGCCACCAGGCATTCTGCTCAGCCTTGGCACTTTGACAAATACAGCAATAGAGGCCCAAGATATCTTGGCCATTTGGCTCACTTCATACTTGATGTCCATTCAAAAATGAATCTTTTTTTCTTCTTCTTCTTGTGTTGTCATATTTGTTTTCCGCTTGGCATGAGATCATCGTCCATGATCAGTTATACACGACGAATGGATAGGGCCGGGCCGGGGCCGGGGCCCGGTGGATTGAGGCTTGCTGGTTGCTCATCGGTCTAGGCCCACGAATCTTGGGTTAAGCTATCGTGGATAATTGCGTACCATGAAGAACATCTAGCTTAAGGAGTGCTTGAATCTGCTTAGTTTAGTCCATGAATAGTCACATCACATATACCTATTTTTCACCTCCCATCAAGGGTGAGCTTTGTCGTGTTCAACCATGGTGATCACATACTTGCCACTTTCGTTGTCCGGACACAACAAGGTTATATGTAGGCCTCTTAAATGGGACGGGTCAGGCTGAATGTTGTTCAACGCAAATTGACTAATTAAACTCGTATTGATCCATTTTAAACTCTTTATAAGAATATGTTACTTGGTTAGATTTTCTTAATCAAATTAAAAAAATTAGCTAAATAAGTTTTGTTAGTATATAAAAGAAAAGAAAAACATTTTCCCAAAAAAAGAAAAGAAAAGAAAAACATAAAAAACCTAAGGATTGAAATGCACAAAAAGAATTTAAGAAAACAAATCATCCATCCTAGGTGACACGGTCGGCGCCGAAACCAACAATTTTTCTTAAATTTTTCAAAGAAATTATGAATTTATTATGAATTTTTCTTTTTCTTCCTCTTGCTTTTCATTCTTGTCTTCTAAATCCGTCGAGCGAGGGCTGGGCGACTCTCGCCGGCCACAGGCCAGGATATTGACAGGACAGCTGAAATCTAGTTGCCATTGTCTTTATGGGTTTGTCCAAACGGGATGAAATCAAGATGCGACGGAAGGTGGCGTTGGCACTGTCATTCATATGCCGTCACTTCCCACGAACAATCGCCAAATCCATCAGAGAAGTCAAGGCTGAGAAAAATGACAGATCGTGCCGCCCGGTGCATTGCGTATGAGCCGGAACAAGTGTACGGTAAGGCATTGCTAAAGCTGAACTGAACCGAACCGATCGGTCGTCCTTCATTTTGTTGCAGCATCTGCTTTTACGTAATACGATCAATGAGCATCGGTGGATCACCACCAAGAACGGGGATGTAGCTCAAATGGTAGAGCGCTCGCTTAGCATGCGAGAGGTACGGGGATCGATACCCCGCATCTCCATTTACACCTATTTTCGCCTTTTGCAACGATGTCTGCCTTTCCAATTTTTCCTTTCTGGTTTGGTGGAGACAGTAGTGATCAAGAAGGTTATGGTCGTGTAGGTCATGTATCAAAAGCTTGTCTTCTTGGATTTATTCTTTCCACGGAATGGAATCGATCATCGGCACAACAGCTTAGTGCTGTCTTCATCGACACGGTTCTGTCATGAAAAGCAAAGGTTGTCTTCTGATCAAGGATGGCTTTTTAGGAAAAGACCAGACCATGGCATGAAAACGATGTCTCTTGGACCTATTTTCCTTCAATGGGAGGAGAAGGGGAGGGGATTCAATATATTCAGGCTTTGGTTTATCTTCCTAATCCCGTCTCGATGAAACATTAGCAGAGAAAGAGGTTGAGAAGGGGCAAACAAAATGGGAAGAGCCTAGCGTAGCTTGGTTAAGAGATAATTGAGCGTTCCACGATATTGTTAGGATCTCGAGCATGCCTTTATGAAGAAAGGAACAACAAAAGAAGAAGAAGAAGAAGAAGAGAGAGAGAGAGAGAGAGGGATGTAACATAGCTAGATTAAGAGATAATTGAGCATGCCCACTAGATATACGCGATAACATTCGGGTAAAGAATTTTATCGAACGAGAGGTGATATGAACACTGCCTATCGCGTTCCTTAGCGTGTTGCATGCGTCGATCGTAGGAGCTAAGTTGCACGCTTGATGTTTCGATTGGGGGGTGATGTCCCCAACTTTTCTAGCTGCCAGTCTTGACATTTGAAGCAGATCAGGTGGCCATTCCGATGGCCAGAGATCGATAACCTGCATTTCCACTTTTCAAGCCCTGAGGACAAGAAAAGCATCTTACAGAGAAAGCTGGAAATCCATGCAGAGAAGCAACAAAAACTAGGGAAAGCAAAGTGCTGATATAAGCCTGAAAAAGCAACCCTAGAAGATTTACATCCCATGGTTTCGATTGGATGCATGGTGTAGGACCTTCTTGCATACTCTCTCTCTCTCTCTCTCTCTCTCTGTGTTCTGGCTGCCCATGGATTTGGAACTTTCAACTTCCCCTTTATCGTTAATGTTTGGCTTCAACTTAATGAATTTTTAAAATTTAAAACTAACATTTTTGCGTGATAAATTGATTTTGAACTTAGCACGGCGGACATCACGAGGGATGGTATGCACATCCTTTGAATTGCATGCCGCACACATATTTATGAAATCGCTATTGAAATCTATTAATTCCGTCCTCCATGCCAAGATTTATTATAATAACAAATTCGTGCGTCGATTGTTTGAAAATCGAAGCTTTCTTGTTTTTCTTTCTTTTTACGGGAGTGAAAATAAGGAAGGGCACTTAAATGAGGATGATGCAATGAAGGAGAGCTGCTGCTTTGTTGTTTCAATGCACCAACATAGACATGCATCACAGAGAGCATCGGCCACGTTCTTCTTCTTCATCAGGGAAAATTACCTAAAAAATCATAAACTTATTGCACTTGTACTAATTCAGTCATAAACCTTTCAATTGCACCAATTTAGTCCTAAATCATTTGACAACTTGCCAATTCAGTTCTAAACTTTTTAATGATTTCCAAACGAATTGTAAACCTTTTTACGAATTGCTAATTTAATCATTTTAGCCAATTACTCAAATAATAAGTTTAGGGGCACATTTTCAAAAGATTTAGTATATTAAAATGATACAATTGAAAGTTTTACGACTAAATTGGCAAATCGTCAAAATGTTTAGGATTAAATTGACATAACTGAAAAGTTTATGATTAAATTAGCAAGTTGTCGAAAGGTTTAGGACCTCCTTTTTCTTTTTTTTTTGGGTAATTTTGCCCCTGAGTTGCATGCTTGATGTTTTCGACTATGGGTGAAGTCTGCAACTTTTCTAGCTACCAGTCTTAACATTTGAAGCAGATGAGGTGGTCATTACGATGGTCCAATTCAATCCCTAAGAACAAGAAAAACATGTTACACAGAAAGCTGAAATCCATGCAGAGAAGCGACAAAAACAAGGGAAAATAGAGAGCTGATATAAGCCTGAAAAAGGGCAGAAGGGCACATTGCCGGCCATCCCCCACCCTCACCGATCATTGCACAGCCCTCATCTCTGCAACTGCTATGTTCTTTTTTTGTTCTTTTATTTTCTAGCTTATTTTAACTTTTTTAATATTAAAGTGACCATTTTTTAATTAATTTTTAGCTTTTTTTATTATTATTGTTGATTGAGATCCTATGGCGAATCACGTAGATGCCATATAAGATTTTCAGCCAAGCTCACCAGAATTGGCACTCAAATAATCGTTTTTTTCAAAATAACTAGCACTTACGGGATCGAAAAAAATTGACACTAAAATGAGCGTCGTACACAAACTTTGGCGCTTGCCATGTCCTTCTGCCCTTGAACCCTTGAAGATTCATATCACACGGTTTAGGCCCTTTCTGTAGACTCTCTCTCTCTCTCTTCCAATTGCCCATGGATTTGGAATTTTCAACTTTCTCTTTATTTTTTTACCAAAAAAAAACCTCTCATTATTTTTTGATTTTTGGCTTCAACTTGATGAGTAATAATACATGGATGATATACATTTCCATCGCATCCCAAGTATTTAATCCCACGGAGTTTTTAAAAATTCAAAATCAATATCTCTGCACGATAAGTCGATTTTTAAACTCAGCATGGCAGGCCTAAGGAGGGATGGCTGCCGCCTAGTTGTGCAATTTTTTTTTTTGTTGAATGAATGAATGGGATGCCGCACATATATTTATGAAATCTCTACTAAAATCTGTTGATTCCGTCCTCCATGCCAGGGTTTATTATAATGACAAAATCGTACGTGGACTGCTTGAAAACCGAAGCTTTCTTCTTCTCTTCTTCTTTTTATCTTCTTCGTACAGGAACGAAAATAAGGAAGGGCACTAAAATGAGGGAAGGACAGCTGTTGTTTCGTTCTTTCAATGCATTAACATGCAGACATAGACATGCATCGCAGAGAGCATCCGCCACGTTCTTCTTTTCTTCGTCTTCTTCAATCTCCCAACTGCTGCGAAGCAGATAACATTTATGCAGAGAAGTAATGAATATGGGTCGAGATTGTCGCAGTCGCAGTAATCAATGGCGGTCGGAATTTGGACTGTCCTTTTTGTTGGAACAGACTTCGCAGGCTCATTTAATGTACGTAATGACGTGAAACAGGCAATCGATCCTTTCGTTTCCTTGGGTCACCGGGTCGTCGGCGGGAAGTTTCTCCACGGTGGGATATCACTGAGAACCGAGCATTCGCATCGTCAAAAGATTGTCTTCGGTTATTTTCAATACGTAATGAATATTCCTCGCGATGGAGATAAGCAAGCATACTAAATATGAAACCCTAATTAGCGAAATCCTCCACAAGGACTAACATAGTCTTCCTCGATGGATCTTGTAACCGAGGTTCCGTTTGTTTCACGAATAATGAATTGTGTTCGGATAACATCTCCTAAAAAAGATTTGAGTGTATCACTTTTAATAATGAATAAGCGAAAAATATCTTCATTATCCACGAAAATGTTTAGACGTAGCTTATCGTCGATAACGAAATTATTTTTTCATCAATTAACTAATTCAAGCGATGCAATTGATTATTTTTAGGAAAATATTTTCAAAAGCATTCACTTTTCGCGAGGCTCCGTTAATTTCGTGAAAAATGGAAGGCATCTTCTAAAAGATGATCACTTATATAGTTGACAAAACTCATTGAGCGAAAAATATTTTCATTATTTAAGTAAATATTTAGACACGAATTATTGTCGGTAACGAAAATACTTTTTGTTGGCTAATTACTTCAAGCGATACATGCGATTATTTTTAGGAACATGTTGTTCGCGAAATAAATGGAGCTTAAATATCTATGTATTTTATGTGCATGCGCTATCGTTAATGTCTCCCTATACGTATGTAAAAAGGATGGTGTTCATGGAAGTATATGTGCCCAAGGCGCGGGGAATTCAAGTCCTGCAGTCCATCGGCTACAACTGTTTCTGGGGAAACATAAGGGTTAGTTTTCTGCAGTAGCTATTCCCATGGCGGCGACATAGAAAAACTATGGCCTTTGACTAAGTTTGAGCAGCCATGATATCGTGGAGATCATGCTGTGTGAAGACAGAGAAAGCGTTCTTATGCATCAACTAATGCTTATGCTTCCTGTCGCCTCTTGAAGTTAAAGATTATGTAAAAGTGGACTGTTTTTCATGTGGTTGCTTTGGAACATAAGAGGACTTTCTCGCAGGTTTTACCTCGGAGGAAAAACCGCAACAAAGGGCGCAAATAAAAAAAAAAAGTACGGGTGAACGATTTCAGATTCTGTACAAATTTCACTTGAAACCTAGAACCTATCGGTCAAAATGGGCTTCTCATCTTTTGGAACCTGAAACCTATCCCGCATTCCTAGTAATCTTCAATCTACCCCGTCACAAATTTCGGAGTGTACCTAATTTTTACTTGTATTTTTAATTGGACGATTGTAGTGAATCATTATCTTTAATGACTACCGTTTGCTTCTACAATTTACAGAGTACAACTCATAGTTAAACATACAAATAAATATGAAACATTAATAAAGTGAAAGTTTCAGACATAACTATCGATGAAAATGGAAGTTAGTGATTCTAGATTACACATTTATTATTGGACGCTATGAAATATTACATGACCGTGTGGGGACATATAGCGAAAAGAACACAAAAACTTGTTATAGGTGATAGATTCTTGGTTCCACCTAACTGGAATCTTCCCATTGGAACATGTTCCCTAATTTTTTAAACCTAAAACTTAACTTGCATATCCTATAATGTGGAACCAGACTGGCGGAACGATGTACATCCTATTGCAAAAACTTGTTACAGTTTACAGATTTCTAGTTCCAACTACTTAGAATTTTCTCATTGGAACATGTTCCCCTGATTTTTTGAATCTAAAACTTACCTTGCATATTCTGTAACCTGGAACCAAACTGGTGAAACCATGTGCACTCTTACTTGAAATCCACGTTCCACCTACCTAAAATCTTTCCGTTGGAATAGGTTTTTTAATTTTTTTAACCGGCAATCTGCTCTCCATATTCTGGAACTTTGAACGGGATTGGTGGAACCATGCTCACCCCTAAACAGAAGAAGAAAAGAGAACCAACCCCAAAGAACACTCTTTCTTACCATCTATGAAGAGTTCATATGACTGCAAATTATCAAGATGTAGTTACCAGAGAGACTACCGAAACCACGAGGTCAGAAGAGGCGTAGCTCTGCTATTGGCACAAACAAAACAACCATTGCACTTGGCGGTTCAAGGTCCCCACCTCAACACATGCAGAAAAGGTTGAGAGAGAGAGAGAGAGAGAGAGAGAGAGAGAGAGAGAGAGAATCAGTTTCCTTGGGAAGCGCTTTCTGTCTCCAGCAATACTCTCTCTGTCTATATAATCCCTCCAAAACCGTCCTGTTTTGCTCCACAGTACACCAACTTCTCCTCCCTCCTTAGTCCATCAAAGTTCAGCAACCTCTTTAAGGTTTGTGCCTTCCCTCCAGACATCTTTGTTAAGCTTACTTTACAAGGAAAAAACTGTATGATATGTTCTTTTAATGCAAAGGGCTAACTGACTATCCTTTTCTGCATGCAAGAACAGGAAGTGATAAGGCAAAAGGAATGGCCTTTCTTGGGGTTCTCTTGGTGGGATTGCTCTGTTTGGGGTCATCTGTCCATGGATATGGAAATGGCTGGATCAATGCGCATGCGACCTTCTACGGCGGTGGCGATGCATCCGGCACAATGGGTACTTGACTAATTCTTTTGAATATGTTCAATCTTCGCAAAATATTCTGTTCCGTCGTCAAATTATTTAACAGGACATTACTCTTTACACAACGTGAGGTTGCATTAGTTTGATGAGAGCCATTTGACTAAATTGAGACGATAAACTGAGGCAATTGTTCAACGCGCATGATCAATTTGGCAATGCCTTCTTCTGTGGCAAGGCGGGGCCTGCGGCTATGGGAACTTGTACAGCCAGGGCTACGGCACGAACACGGCAGCCCTGAGCACCGCCCTGTTCAACAGCGGGCTGAGCTGCGGGGCCTGCTTCAAGATCAAGTGCGTCAACGACCAGCGGTGGTGCAACCGGGGCTCGATTGTGGTCACCGCCACCAACTTCTGCCCGCCGAACAGCGCGCTCCCCAACAACGCTGGCGGCTGGTGTAACCCGCCTCTCCACCACTTCGACCTCTCCCAGCCAGTGTTCCAGCAGATTGCCCAGCACAGCTCCGGGATTGTCCCTGTGGCTTATAGGAGGTTGCCAAATTATTATGCTCTGTATCGATTCATTTCAATTGTACGTCCGAAGTTATGGGAGCTGCAATTTTAAAACCGAATGCATGATGGTGCACATAATTAAATATATTAAACTAGTGAATGATTTATTGGCACAGCTAATCTTTTCCAATGTTTCATGTTGTAGGGTGCCATGTCAAAAGAAGGGAGGCATCAGATTCACCGTGAATGGTCACTCCTACTTCAACTTGGTCCTGATCACCAACGTTGGAGGTGCAGGGGACGTCCACTCTGTTTCGATCAAGGGCTCGCGGACTGGCTGGCAACCCATGTCCCGGAACTGGGGCCAGAACTGGCAGAGCAACTCAAACCTCGGTGGACAGAGCCTCTCCTTCTCGGTCACCACCAGCGATGGCCGGACTGTGGTCTCCAACGATGTGGCGCCCCCCAATTGGTCCTTCGGACAGACCTTTGCCGGCCGACAGTTCGCGTGAATTCGAGCACAGTGTCTAGTCCTCTGGGCTTTGCTAGTAGAGCCTAGGGGTCAACCAGGACAAGAATTGTGTAGTTAGCAGTGCATATGGAGTCAGTCATGTTCATCAAGTACATGAAACAAAGGTTTATTTTAGGATGGCCTTTGTCTATTCTGTTCTCGTCTAACTTTTAAGGAAAGAACAGAACAGTGAAGTTGGCTGTGGTGGGAGTGCTGAGTAATGGGTTCCACCCTTCTCCATGAGTCAACAGTCTTTTATCATCTGGTTGGGTTGTGTCACTGTTGTGTCTCATCCATTGGTGAAGTTACCATGGATGGAGCATCGTGATGAGCCTTTTGTTTTGCCCTGTTCAAATGTTTTGTCATGGTTCAGGGAGGGAGCACTGAACTGTAACGGCTAGCTCTTCCTGGTTTATGGTTAGTCCGTCTGGAATATACAGTATGGTGTTAAGACTCTCTCTCTCTCTCTCTACCCATGTAGCCCAAAAATAGTGAATATTGTCTAAAAAGTCCTAAATCTATTGTATTTTGATTTTGTTAACTGAGTCGTAGAATTTTTTTTATATTTTGCCGATTGAGTCTCAAAATCTTTTCACATTTTTCCTATTGAGTCCATCTCGCAAATTTTGGCAAGAAATCGCTGATGTGGACATTGGTCATTTTACGTAGCGCGGCCAATATTGACATGGGTCTTTTTTTTTAAATAACATTTTTAGATTTTTTATTTTCATTATTTTTATTTTTATTTTTTTTCAAAAACTTCGGCCGACGAGGTCACCAATCAACCATCGCGCAACCATAGGTGAGGGCCTTCACAACCTCACTAGCCACAAGCTAGGGCGTAGGGCCCAAGGGCTCGGCATTGTGGCTTGTGACCAACAAGGGCACAGGGACCCTTCCCCCATGGCCGGCGATGGTCGACCAGCAAGGTTGCCGGCCACAGATGTAAAAAAAAGAAAAAGAAAAAAAATGGAAAAAATATATAAAAATTGTCCATATCAGTACCGATCATGATACACAAGATGAGCCCGAGTTTAGATCAACAGTTTCAGGTCAAAATTAATCGGATGGACTCGATTGTCAAAAATGCGAAAAAGCTTTTAGGGCTCAACTGGCAAAGTGCAGTATGTTTACGACTTTTGTTTTTTTGTTTTTTTTTTTGGGACAATTCTCCCCCTAAAACGGCATATCTAAGGGCTCCCCATTGGCCCATCAATCATGTTATGCTATAACAATCAGCCCAATCTTGAACTTATTAGGGTCGTCCCAGTCTCAGCCCCAGCATTTCCAAACTATCAAGAAACGTCACGTCCATCAAATTTGAATCTTTTGGACTCTCTGGCCACGGAATCATGGGCTTGCGCAAACTGTTTCTTTCTCTTTCACGATATCTTTGGATCAAGAAATCTAAGATCATGTGTGGCACAGAAGAAGGCCCCACCGCATCTTTCCCAGCCAACAGAAGCCGAGAAACAGATCGATGGAGATATTGCAACCAGATAAAAGGATAAGAGCCAAGCCCTCCCATTGGCCGATCCCCCACCACAGCCCATCTCAGCCGTTGGATCCCCAACGCCGACCCAATCCAACCGTCCACTACCGACGTTGCCCATGAGCCACACGAATTGCCATGAGATCAAATTACAAAGGGCATGCAAAAACAGGCATTGTACTCCTAGAACTCCCAACTCTCTTCCCCAATCTTTTTGCTCAATACACAGGACCTTGGGTTGGAGGAGAAGATGGCCACAGTCACCACACAGGCCTCGGCCGCCGTGTTCCGGCCTTGCTCGTCGAGGCCCCGGTTCTTGACTGGATCGCCGTCGGGTAAATTGAACAGAGAGGTCAGCATCAGAGCCTTGCCCTCAACTTCATCACCTTCTCCTTTCAAGGTTGAGGCCAAGAAAGGGGAATGGTTGCCTGGTCTAGCCTCGCCAGGTTACCTCAATGGAAGGTACTAATTCAACTTTGTAAGCTTCCATAATCTTTCGTTCTACATAAGATCTCCCAGACGAACATTATATTGAAGTACTAGATCATTATTATATAGTAATCTACAGCGACCCTCGCTGGCCACAATGAGAATAGGAAGGGAAAAAAAGAAAAAGAAAAAAATATTATTAAAATTTATCCAAGTCAGCGTCACAGGCAAAGTAGATTGAACTGGCATGATTACAAAAGGTTTAAGACTTAATTAGCAAAAAAAAAGATTAAATTGACATAATTACAATAAGTTGGACTTTGTTGATAATTTTCCCAAAATAAAGCA
Organism: Psidium guajava; assembly: GCA_016432845.1. Classification (NCBI taxonomy): domain Eukaryota; kingdom Viridiplantae; phylum Streptophyta; class Magnoliopsida; order Myrtales; family Myrtaceae; genus Psidium; species Psidium guajava. The sequence goes on from CM028228.1 coordinate 41,100,667, forward strand.
GCAGTAATTCAACCTTTCAAGTTTTGCATGGAGGAGACATGTCTTAGAACTTTGTTCGGCCTGAGAAAGTCGCCGTCCCTTAATTCAGTGAAATTAGTTCCTGGAACAAGAGATCTAACTCTATAGGGACTCAAAAACTCATTAGATGTCCATGTCCAGTCTTCCAGGTGACAATGGGTTCGACCCACTCGGTCTTGCTGAGGACCCAGAGAACCTGAGATGGTTTGTCCAGGCGGAGCTCGTGAACAGCCGTTGGGCGATGCTTGGGGTCGTAGGGATGCTGCTCCCGGAAGTCTTCACCAAGATTGGCCTCATCAACGTGCCCCAGTGGTATGACGCGGGGAAGGCTGAGTATTTTGCATCCTCCTCGACCTTGTTTGTGATTGAGTTCATCCTGTTCCACTACGTCGAGATCCGGAGATGGCAGGACATAAAGAACCCAGGGAGCGTCAACCAAGACCCGATCTTCAAGCAGTACAGCTTGCCCCCTAATGAAGTGGGTTACCCCGGCGGCATCTTCAACCCCCTCAACTTTGCTCCCACTCCTGAAGCCAAGGAGAAGGAGCTCGCCAATGGTGAGTTTTGAGAAAAGCGCCGGTGTTCGCGTGGTTACCCTTCTTGATGTGACACGAGACACGAATTTTTACTTGAATTCTAACACACACGTCTCTTGATTGTGTTTGCAGGGAGATTGGCAATGTTGGCATTTCTGGGGTTTGTGGTGCAACACAATGTGACAGGGAAGGGGCCATTTGAAAATCTATTGCAGCACCTTGCAGACCCATGGCATAACACCATAGTCCAAACACTCAGGGGCTACTAAATACATTTCTAGGGCAGAGAGAGAGAGAGAGAGAGAGCAGTTTGCTTTTCCTGGTTTGTTTACCATGATGGTCAAATGGCGTTTATGAGTGATATATTCTGGACATCTGTGTAAAAAGAATTCCTCTGGACAAGGTGACTGATCTTGCAATCAATCTTTTCATGCAAGTTTATCTTCAATGCTCACATCCAAGGCCACCGGCCAAGTTATCGACTGAAAAAAGAGTGTTACGATCGGAACAAGAATGGGGGACGATGAATTTATGCATCCTTAAATTCATTCTTTCTGGCAAAGTTTCATTTACAGTGAAAATGTAGAGATTCCTTTGGGATTGGTATACAAAGGAGAAACAGGGATGAATTGGAAAAACCATCCCACCTACAAAGTATATGAACCTGTGCTCCTATATTGTCTTACATTATTTACAAATCCTGCAGCTGAAATTACAAAAAAAAGGACTGCCGCCACGTGATATCTTTTGGGTTTCTCTTTCATGAAACAGGTTTTGCATCTCATCCCCGTGCACTTTAATCCAACATCAGAGTGATTATTTGGAGAAAACCTTCAACTCCGATGCAAATCAATATGCCTTCAGCCACCAGTAATCTCAGTATAGGAGAAACAAGGTAGACTTGTGAAATCATCAATCGGATTGCTGCAAGGTAATAAAGAAGAAGAGTTGTAGCTGAGGTTCTTGGTAGCCGATCCTACAACTTAATAAATGCAAGAAGTATTTGAAGGGAGAGAAATGATGGACAAAGAGGGTTCATCTCTAGTGAACACAACGATTCAACCTAGAGTTGCTCGACATATTCAATGTCTTCTGCTAAATTGATTTAGTTTATCCCAAGTGACAAAAACATTAGCGAAAGTACAATTATGATTGCTAATAACACGTGACCTGACTACGTGTATATGCATACGTATTTACACACACAACTCCGGAAAATTGAGATTTATAGGCACATGAAGTTGCATTTTCAAGCAATTGAAGAGCATATACAAGACGCATTATTTGGATGAGACGAAAAAATACTGAGAAACAGAAATATATAAAGAGCCCAAATGGTGCAGCCACCCTAGTACAGATGTATACTTTAGAATCTATTTCAGCAAATTGCAAAAAAATCTAGACTAATACCAAGAAGCGCATTATGTAACGATTCATCTGACTAACAACTATGAGAGTTTAACTTGAGTAAAACAAAATGGTCAATGACTCACCTGATTGAAGGTGTTCGCGTTATACATAGCAATTCCACAAGGGGCAGGAACTGAACACCAAGCATGATGTCCATTGTCATATATCGGCCTCTGCAGTTCAATATTGTTTGTAACTTGATAATCTATGGGATGTCCTTGTAAGCTCATTTCTATCTCTTGTTCCAACTTATTGCTGGCGACTTGATAATCTACATGGTGTCCTTGGAAGTTCATTCCTAACTCTTGTTTCATTTTCTTCTCCTCTGGTAAAGTTAGGTTGCCATATGGACCATATGGATATTGTTCACCAACTTGGAGACTTAAGCATTCATTCCTGCTTAACTCATTCAAAATGCAACCTTCTTGTACCATATTTTGTACTTGCCCTAAATTTCCGATTTCAGGGTGCTTATCCACTCCAAAGTAAGTAGAGCACCCCGGGAGAGAGACATCTGTGGAGCCATCAATGGGTCTGCGGAAATGTCACATCAAGTCCTTGGGTTATGGATTCTAATTAACTCACATCAAATTACTTCACCAAATCATATAGCAAACACAAATCTAAATCCTGAATTTCAACACTTGCATCAGAGCGATTTCATGATACGACATTGGTGAAGTTCATAAATTACGCACATTCACAAGACAATATTGCTGGATAGGCTTCTAAATTTACTTGTAAAGAAGAGACTCACCCTTCAGGAAGATAGTGAGGGTCATTTTGGAATAATAAGTGTTGGTTCTCATTTATTGGAAGCCAGGACAAAGGCTGTGCTTCTGGCATCCCACCCATAATGAAAGGTAAAGGCATAGCATTTTCAAACTGCAACGCAAATTAATTTGTATAAGATCTCAATGAAACAAGCATATCGCTGTACAAGTTAGCAATGCAAGAATGTAAAAAGCAGATCCCTCATTCGAGAGTATGAGACTTCGATGCACTGGCATGCACTCACAGGCCTGCGCACTTGCACAGAAATTCCACTGCGTCACAAACTTGTTACCTGATTTGTCTGCTCCAATGACATAGTTTGATGCTTTCCAACATTTTCCTGGCGAGAAGAAACAGGTACTTTTGTATAAAACCACCACTAGTTATGAGAGAATTGGCCGAAGGTCATTCTAATTTAGAGTTTCAAAATTCTGTTTTCTCCAGATAGCTTTAGATTTGGAATGTTGGAATTTTTTTTTTCTCTTTTTTAACAAAGAAGGACACCGCATAATATGGAAAACAAGCATTTTAAACACAAGGTGAGGAACCGTAACCTAGAAAATGATTCAAACTTTGTAATCTAAGAAATATACCTTATGCTGTCGGATGTGGTTTATAGAGGCCCTAAGTGAGTCTTCCATCTGCCTGAGCTGTTCTATATCATCAATCTTCTCAGGATTCCTCCAGCAGCTGAAACAATGGCACAGAGAAGTGGACTTAGCGAAAGGAAAATACAGAGATTTGTTCCATGATATTTCATGGTGTTGCAACTTATTGTGATTCATACCCAAAATTTAAGTATCCAGCCAGGTAGAAAAGCTCACTGCATTTGCCATCCAGATGTTAACATCTCATCTAGATACAACGGCAAATTATCCTAGGTCTGACAGGTATGACTAGGTTTCCACATCACTCACCCACTTTTTTATATGATACACTACTTATGACCATGATTAAACAGATCAAACGATGACTGAAGCAGTACCCAATAATCAAGATTATCATAGACTAAAGGAAGACGATAGCAACAATAGGATCCAACATGTGGGCTTCATAATAGATACTAACTAGGATAAAAGTGGAAACAGATACTTTTAAAACAAAAGGCTCCAAGTTTTGCACCTCAATTTCTTTTGCGTTTCAGCTAGCTGACTGTGCAGCAGTCTTACTTGATTAGTCATTTCCTGTACACAGCATTTACATTCAAGTAAGTCTATTTATGCCGAAGGTGGTGCAGACAAAATTCCAGCACCTCATGCATATCAATAATGCTACCAATGACTTGATACCTCGACCGTTTGATTGCTGCAAAGAGGATGAAACAACAGAACAATTAACACTCTCAGACATTATCCAGAAGACATTCCTCACACTTCCCAAAAGTAATCACAAACCTTGTACCAAGGAAGTCTTGTATATTAACATCATGATCCAACTTCTTAAAGGTTTTCTTCAGAACCTACATATATCAAAAATTAAAATTGGAGGGTGATAAAATTTGACCCACTCAAAACAGCAATTTCTCTCTTCTACAAAAGTTGATGGTGAAAAGTCTTACTTCAAGGCTCTGCAGCTTCCTGCCCAGTTGGAGGGAAAAACATCATAAACTAGTTAGAATAACATAGCCAGGTAAGATAGAAACACCTAAAACAGTAAAACAGTGCATGAATACCACCTTTTTGCCCTTTCCTGAGGAGTTAACTGAGCAAACTTCGCAATGACCTCATCAATGTTGCTGAAACCAAAGGCATGCAGCAAGCTTTTTTAGTAGACAATGATAAGTGGTCATGCTGCCACATACTTCACACTTCAATGAAATTATTATTTTCCAAAGGGAAGGTTCACTTCCAATCCATAAGATATTGCTTTAAATATCACATATAGCCGTCACTCTCCCTTGTACTCAAATTTCAGAGGCTTGCCTCAAAGCAGAATATGTCATTATGAAATAAACATGAAAATGAAACGGCCAATAAAGATCCTGATAATAAATATGTCAAAGAACCAAGCCACAGTGTAAAATTTAAAGACAACGACTTTACAAAGAAAAATGCATTTTCTCCATGAATGTATCAGACAATGAATGACGGCAATTTATCGCAACCAGATTCATAGGGTCAAACGTTATCGCAGCTAAAATTAAGTTCAAACCAAAATCTTGTACAAGATATAGACCTTGACAGCCTTCAAGCACAGATAACAGTTACTTACCCAATGTGTAAATAAGAGAGAAATTGTATACAGGTGCACAAAGGCTAGACATTTTCCAATGTGCAACCATCCATTTCTACTCTAACTAACTCTTGTGGCTCAATTTTCACAGGTAATAGACCCATTAGATGGATGAATCCATGTGAAGAACTGCTTAGTGTCCAACATAATCTTGACAAGATCATAACAATAGGGCTGCACACAGGCTAGACATTTTCCAATGTGCAACCATCCATTTCTACTCTAACTAGGTCTTTTGGCTCAACTTTCACCAGTAATAAACCCATTAGATGGATGTATTCATGTGAACTGCTTAATATCCAACATAAGCTTGACAAGATTATACCAATAGGGCACATAATTGAAGCATCTCTGATGCCCATTAACCTGAAGGGTGACCAATCATCCACAATTGCTTTTGAGATTAAATTATCTACTTTTTACAAACATTAGCATAAAGTAAAAACTGAAAAACTAACAAGGATGGGTTAAAATTACCAATGATCCATGTACTTTTGACTGAAAATCACAACTGCCCTCCTACTCTCTTATTTTTCGCAGCTGTCCCTCTATTTTTTTAAAAATGCACCAGTCAACGTGGGTATTTTTCCCTTGACAATCTCTCTCTCTCTCTCTGCACTTATCTTCTTCTTCTTCTTCAACTTAAAACCTACCAAATCCAAAGCAAAACCCACGTAATCCAACACCTCCAACAATGCAAAACCTCTGACTCATAAATACTCAATCATGATCATGATTCCCTACCGTGACCGCAACACAAAGCTCTAGCAGCCATGGCTCTCTAGTTCAAAAAAGCATGAGAGGCCATGGCCATGAGCTCGAAGAAACTTGGAGGCTCGAGCAGCCATGGCCAGGAGCTCAAAGAAGCTCAAGCACCCTGGTCTCAAGTGTCCATGACTGCATTTAATTTCTATGTTGCTGATGTGGCACCTGTTTGTGCTACCTAAAAGAAGCCTTCATGATAGGACAAGTATGCATTTAATTTCTATGTTGCTGATGTGGCACCTGTTTGTGCTACCTAAAAGAAGCCTTCGTGATAGGACAAGTATACTCAAACATCATAAACAGCAATCCGCTTGTTCACATCATCTAAAAATGATCGGCAATAGAAAAGGTATAACTATGGACTAACATGAACCATTTCCAATAGTAGAGGGACGGTTTTGAACAGGAAAAGAGTAAACGACCATTTTGATTTTTGGTAGAAGTACAATGATGCCTGGTCATATTAATCTCAATATAACCGATGAAGGTGGGACTTTCTATTTATCCAGAAAAAAGGAAATAAAATGTTCCAAGATCCAAGATGCAAATCACCAGGTTCTAACTATTGTCTATGTTACAAGACCTAATTATGCAACTGAATCTGCTATTGATGAGAGAAACTACAAAAGATGTTGGTTTCTGGAATTACCTGCGTTCTCCGTGAAACAATGTGGGCTTATCAGTTGGAGAGAACATCAAAAGGACAATGTCTATGTCGCACAATATGGATAATTCCTTCGCTTTCTTCAAGATGCCGGTTCTTCTCTTCGAATAAGTCACGTGCCTGTTGCTACTGTTCTCAAGTCTCTTTATCTTTAGCTTGACTCTACCCATCTGCAAATTAGCCAACAGGGCCTTAGGAAATTCTTGCTTTCCAATATATGCTTGTAAACTTCAAGGAACCCTTTAATCCAATAACACCGCAAATCTATCCTGAAGAAATTAAATCATCCTCCTAACACATAAAAGCTCCCAAATATAACCTTACATGTGAACAAAAAATTTGAAAAGAGGTCAAAAAGTACTAACGCTCACGGTCCCGAAAGAAACCCCCTTTCTCTTTTCTAATGCAATACTTTACCTTGACTACGAAAAGAAACAGCTTGTGATCATAGGAAGAAAAAGCCCATCGATACGAATCTCTAGAACGCGGGAGATAGCAATAGCATCGGACCAACCATCTATTTCCCTCCTTCTTTTTCTTGTGATCCCCGCTCGAGATAAAATAATTGCCCGAAAAGATTCGAACCCTGTTTTCCTCTGTCACGGAACTCTCGAAAGATCATAAGTAATAGCAACCCAGAACAAGAAAAATTCGTGGGGAGGGAAGGACAGCGACAAGAAAGCTTCAGCAAAGATAAGGCAAGGATTAATCCAAATTCCCAAGGAAATGCATCCCAAAAAAAAAAGAAAGCGATTCGAAGCACACCGTAAGAGAGAGAGAGAGAGAGAGAGAGAGAGAGAGAGAGAGAGAGAGAGAGAGAGAGAGAGAGAGAGAGAGAGGTATGTATCGAAGAGCGAGAAGATTGAAGAAGAAGAAGGAAATGGGTGTTCAGCTTACAAGATTTGCAGTTGAAGGGACACGCTGTGATTTCGGTCGTGGGAACGAGCCGAGCCAACCAAGTTTGTTCGCAGAGCGCGAGTGTTTGCGTAGGTATTTGAAGAGACCGCTAGAGAGAGAGAGGGGGGAGGCTTTACTGTCGAGCGGACAATGAAGAGAACGGGATCTCCGCTGGAACCAATTCGCGGTGCAGTAACTCCGTTTATATCCGACCGTTAATGGGCATCTACTCCGAATATGAGGTTAAAAAAAAAACTACCTCGGACTGTCAAAAAAATATAATCAGAAGAAAAGAAAGAGAAAAAATTTTAATATCACGAAAAATTTAAAACTGGTACACCTATGACAAATTTATTCAAACTAATCTTTAAACCATAAAAAATTTCAAACGAATATACGTGTGATAAATTTACCTTCCGTTAATTTTTGTACTATTAAATACTAGGTTAAATGGCATGTGGCAATTGGCGATTATACCAATTTGTGATTTTTTTTCCTTCCGTTCATCACAAGTGCACTAGTTCAAGTTAAAACCAATTTCACATAATGTAACAGAGATTAAATTTATCATATGTATATTAATTTAGGGTTTTTTGTAGTAAAAAAAACTAGTTTGAGGTAAATATGTCACAAATATATGGATTTTCATTTTTTGTGGTAAAAAAATTAGCTTAGAGTAAATTTATCATCGATGTATTAGTTCCAAATTTTTTGTGCTATTAAAAAAAACAAAATCCTTAATCTTGTGTCTCTTACACTGTACGGATGAGGATCCGAGGCTTTTACCAACAATTGAAATTTATCGAGGCGATCGAGGAAGAATCTACGAGATTCTTAAGCTTCATATAAATTGTGCATCGTACCTTGATCTTCCTGAAATCTCATGCCATTGTGCATTCCATGTGTGAAAAATTAGTGGGTCTCGTCTGTTTTGTGTTTACTAAACGATGCATCTCGTAAGAATTGCGTTCATAAAGGTTCTTCCTGAAGTATAAAGAATGAAAGAACCCCGCCTTTTATTTCCAGGACAAGAATAGCCAACAGAAAACCATGACAATCATTTAGAACTATGTAAGGTGTACCGAGATTAATTCGCGAGTTGACCCGCGATGGTTGGCCTCGTGGCCACGGTTGGGGCAGGAGTCGGAATGTGAGTTCGCTCGATCCTCGGCAATGGCCAAGGTGGAGTAGATGAACTAGGAAACGAGCATTGCTCGATGCATGATTCTGCAAATATGAAGGCATTTCTTGATCCTACAGACATCACCAACACATAAGTTCAGTTCACTCCTCTTCTAGGTGGATCAAGGATTGGAGAGCTGCGATACCGAGGTCAGACTCAGACGTCCATTTTCCGAGAACACAGAAAGATTCAATTGGCGATGATGAACACTACTGATCCGCAAAAACTCATGAACATTGCAGTATCAATGATGACCCTGAAAACAAACTTGCAAGACCACCTCCAAAAGCTCTCTCCATACTCCGGCATCAGAGCGAAAATCCAAAATGTAAAAAAAAAAAGAAAAGAAAGGCTTTCCTCTTTATTTTACTGGTTTCGAATTCAGAAAGTCTAATGACTGAGTTCAAGAAAAGAATCATACAATTAGAGCTCATGCATTAGGAAGACTGAAATAGTTCGGTACCAGAACGGCATCAGTAAATTATCATGGAGACGGGGAACAAGCAAGAGAGATCGGAGATTCTACTTCGCATAATGCTGATTCTATTTCCTGCATTGTCAGTAGCTTGGACGAGGGGGAAAAGTCTGTACTCGGCACGGATTGAATTGCTTCCAACTCCTCAGCTTCCACAGAAAAATGGGCTCCAAGCGCCCTTATTGTTCTGTTGATGAAATCTGACCTTGATATGTAGTCCTTCATGCGACATATAAATTCCAAATGGCCCCTTGCCTAAAGAGAAAGCATGAAGCTCAATTTAGAAAGGACAATCATTTGCAGAGTCTGTCTGGCAAAGAGGGGACATAAAGGCATATGGTTCAAGTATGTCAGCTTGTTGCTGTTTCGGCCAAGAATGAATATGAATTTTTCTTTGGTCCAGCCTGGATACTCTGGTTATTGTGTTGACAGCAGAACAGATCGAGAAACAAGAAATTGAGCGAATACTTAGCATACCGATCGATATTCGGGAGCACGTGAAGGAAGCTTCAGATAAGCCATGTTTCTGATCTCGTAGTCCCACAGGAAAGATGTGTGATGGATCCACCGGCCTCTAGTGATGGACTGTGCATTCCCTCCAAACTTGCGATTGCCAAAAACATAATCTGGAATAGGTAGAGGGGTGCGCCAATAGAGTTTGATAAGTTTTGCAAACAAAACATTCAACCATGTGGACAACTAACTAGTCATTAAAAAAATTAAAAAAAGGCTAGTCATTTATCCACCCAAAGAAAGAACAAAAAACTCGTCAAAGAGAAAAGAATAGAACTTGTAACTGTGACAATAAGTACTAACAAATTTCGCACTGTAATTGATGTGCTGATAATAAACACTACATGATATCGAAAGTATCCACGACATAAGTGTCGAATGTGACTCAGCGCAAGCACATTCAGGAGAGGTTGAAGAACATTTGAAAGATAACACATCATCAAAAAGGTAATCTCAAAGGAGACTCCTGCTATCATGGACAACAATCAAAGCCTCAAAGCACATGAAGGTTAAGTTGACTAATTATTTGTATATGCTGACACATCATTGAGTTCGGTCCTTTGCTACAGCAGACTTCCGTATCAAAGTGCAGTGAACTTTGAGCCAAGGTGCCAATATCCTGAAAGATAGTTACCTCAATCTAACTAGGGATAAACCAAGAGAAAGAAATTCATTTTGTCTGTCAATAACAATAGGAAGGAAAACAAAGAAAACAAAAAATAGAGACCAGATTATAATAGTAACTATTCCCCGGCGTAAGCATTTGAAAGCTGTCAAATGTTTGTCATCATGAAAACCCTCGGCAACAAGATCATATCGGAACCCTCCAAGTCAGGCCAAAGTGTAAGAAGAGACATTTGCAGTCAAAGAAAGAAGCAAAGAAATAGTACTATGTAGAAAAAAACCAAACTGTCCCATAAAATGAAAAAGCAAACATGTCACAATTTCATTTGATTAGAAATACAGGAGAAATTGGGCATATTGAAAACTTTGAAATTGAATACCATTCTCACGGAGGTGGAAATTGCCAGTTCCTTGGAACACTTCATTGTAGATGAGGCTGCTCCAAGACATGATGGGTCGAGGATACGGCTGAACATCAGGGACAGCATCCTTGTTGCATATGAAAGTAACAAAGATTGTCCCGCCATCCACTATAACAGTGCCTCCCCCAGTGAACCTTTTGATGACAGGTACCTGATCGTGTAACACTGGTTTAATTTCAAGCAGATCGGCAGGTTTCCTATGCAAAATATGCATGTACTCTATTAAATTATATTATATCCAAGCAGATCACATCTCATCAACATATAAAGCATGCATAGGTACAAAATTGTGAAAATGTGCACATAGTTTCATAGTCACATTTGTCTCAAATTTATTTCCATGGCGATAGGAGAAACACTGTCAGAAGGCAGAGTGGGTGCCACCCGTCTAACTTATGAATCAATGCCAATATCTGATTAATGGCGGCATCCTCATTTACACAAGATTTTTGCTTAAAAACCAGAAAGCAAACCCATCTGTCTCAGAGACATGGGAGAGAATTTTCCTCTCCGTCTGGCTGCATTTCTTTCATTCCACACGATGGATGCCTATACGCTAGAACAACCAAGAAGTTCTTGCTTTCAGAAGGCCATGTTTTTTTTCTAATAGAAATGAATAAGAATTACGTGTCTCTTCTATATGTCTAAAGGCTCACTGCTCAGAGACTGAATCTCGAAACAAATGCTACCAAACTTCACCTATATGTGCTGTCAGAACGGTCTCAATACAAATGTAAGCATGCAGACAGATAAACAGCCATTACAACATGAATGAGCATCCCGTAACCTATCAACATTTCAAAAGCTGCAAGAAAGATGAAATACAACCACAAGCCAAGCCTTAACTGAGTAACAAAGGTCAGGCAGGCAGGAGCTTGTTCACATTCATGATTAAAAGTCGTACTAATTTGGAAATGTTTTGTGACTATGTCAAAGTGTTAAAGATTCAACAGATACAACAGGACGTTCCATGGTGATAGATAAACGTAGGGGTGAAAACAGGATCTTAGTTCATTATACTCCTAAAACTGCCACAGGAGAGCAATATTAGCATTCCAATACCAAAATAAAGCACGCCGAGTACAGGCAAAAGAAAACTCTCGGTGTATAATGTCACAATCGACACATATCAAGTTCAAAAAGGAAAAGAAAATATGGATTATCTTCACAACCAAGAGTCCAATAAATACAGAACATCTACAAGATATTAGGTGAAAACACTCCAAAAGTAACCACAGTAACTTACCCGGAAACACCCATGACGATGGTAGGTTCCCTCGTGCCGTTATTTATAATACACCAATTTTCCGATGAGGTCCGAAGTAACTGCTCCTCAATATGCAGCTGCTGCAGAATAGGCCATCCTCTCAATCTGAGAAGCTTCATCAATGGACGTCCAATTTTTTGGCTTTGAGGTATAGTCATTTCTATCTTAGATCACACCTCTCAAATTCTACTCTTAATAGGCAGTACATCCCGTTGCAAGAGATCCCACACCATTGATAGAGCGAGACGTGCTCAAAATCAGGATGACGATTGTCTTTCCAATCTCCAAAGCATTGCCCTATTTTACAAGTTCTCTTCTACATCAAAAAGCGGAGTTTCAGCAATAAAATTCTCTTTCTTTGGTGGAAGAACCTTCAGCAATAATGTTTCAAGAAGATGAGAAATGGAAAATACATCTAGGTATCTGCAGGTAGATGAACAACAAACCAATTAGATACATCTACTGAGACAATAGACAAACAGCGGGGGCAAAGAAAGGAAATGGATGAGGAGAATACACGCCATCACCATGCACATTTTATGCCTTGTCCCCCCATTTATATTTTGCCTTTCTCAAGTTCTGAATCAATTAAGCTGTCAGTGTTTTCTGCTAAAAACTTTGTACCTAGTTACAGTGAAACTTCACGCCATACGCACATTTCAAACCGCAAATTGCCATAACCTAAGAGACCAAATTTCCAACGCAGTCGCTAAGCAAGAACGTTCTTTCGTTGATGCTCCATCAACCACTATGCTTCCCAGAGGAGCATTCAGGAACCGGTAGAACCAGGCGATCGAGAGCATATCACCACGTGACATATCACAGATGATCCCGAATTGCGAAGCGCACACACGAGGAGAAGAGCAACCGATCTCTAGAGGTCATAAAATTCACCAACAACGCTTAATCGGATCCTGTTTTCCACGCACAAACATGACAAATTGAAGGAAAAAAAAGACTCCTCCTAAGCTACAACTTCGTTGCTCTGCTTGACCACAATGCTTCCCATCCGAGATTTAGGTCGAAGTCAAATGGGGACAGATGAAAAAAGACTAAGAAGTTCATCAAAAGTTCAAAACCTTACCTTTCACGCTGAGTGCATCGCATCAAGAAGAGAGCGCCTGCGGCTCTGAAGTCCGAATCGCCAAGAAGTGGTCTGATTGCGCAGAGAGAGAGAGAGAGAGAGAGAGAGAGAGAGAGAGAGAGAGAGATACTAGAGTAGACAAATGCAACAGATGCCAGAGATTTTCGAGGAAGAGACTACACAGACACAAGGCAGAGAAATTCTTTGGGGTGAGTAGATCGATTCAAGGCGTGGCGGCTAAAGTTGTTAGTCGTATTTCGGGCAGGAAATGTCTTTCAACCATTGCAAAAGATAATTATGTTTTGGCCCCTCAAGTTCGTCTCGATTAGCAATTTTCCCCTGAAACCGTTATTTAATTTTTTGCAGTATACTTTTGTCCTGCAGTTTTCACTTGGGTGAACAATGTTAGAGTGGACGGTTTCCAACCCAAAATCGGAAACCTCCCACTGAATGGGAACCAAGAACCGTCCACTAATGATATGGATACACCCAAAGACCGGACCACTGATTTGGTTTGGTTTCCAGATGGGTTAGAATCAGCAGTTCGATTCTTAGGTGGGGTTGAAACCGGTTAGGTTTAATCATGGGAAGCTTTTGAGTCTATAGCTATGGATTGATGGGTCAGGGTCGAGTGCCCATTTCACATTATTACATCTGCGATGTGCATAATCCTAGATAGCAACGGTCAAGTAAAAAGTTTGTAAGCATTATCTATCAAGTGCTGTTGTTCTTTCGCAATGCTATGTTATTTTAATTTTCAAACCCTCAAGTCATTGGTAGTAGAGATGAGCGATTTCAAATTCCGGGTACATTTTAGGTGGAACCTACTCGCTAGAAGAAGTTCCTCATTTTTTGAAATTTAGAACCTATCCTACATATTTTGAAACCTAAAATCTATTATGTCACATGCTCTATGATCAAATTCTAGGGCACTCGTGATCTTGCTAATATAACTCCCGTTGCATCAAACGGGAAAAAGTAAAGAAGAGGGACTCAGTTTCACTGCAAATACAAGAATCGATCAAAAGATAAGGTAATTATAGAGGAATTAGTATAACCACTCCCTCCTTTCTGTAAAAATCTTATGAAAATCATAAGAACTCAATTTCACAAATTAAGAACAAACACACCTGCACAACAGAAGAATTCCGAAATTCCCGAGGCAATGTAGCGATACCAAAGGGAAAAAGGAGTAGATGCTATTACGTCATCAGAAAATTTGACCATCCAATCTTCGTGTTGCAATGGCCAAGAGCCATTTCAACAAGACCGAAGTCGGATGGTCATACTAGATATCGTCATCCTCAGACAACAGATTGATACTAATTAGAATAAAACCAATTCACTGTAAAGATGACATTTGCGGGAGAAGAGATTCAAACATCAATCACAGCATGGCAAGCAAAAAAATTCAGAGCTTTTCCTTCAGGAACAGGGAAATGGAAATTCTACAGACTAAAACATTCATGTCTGAAGGCGGACCCATCAAGCACAAACCCTGAATCAATTGAAACTCAGCAAATCTTTCCATACCACCATCAGCGACTCTCGTTTTAACTGAGGAACTACACGCCATCGTGTTCTTCTCCAGTATTCACAGGCAAGTACAAGAGCTGAGAAGAGGAGTCAAGGACGAGCCTTTCCGTATTCTGGCAGTGGACGGGAGGTCAGGATGTCGTGCGACTGGCGATCTCAATCCTCGGAGAGGAAAGTTGAAAACTGGAAAACAAAGAGCTTTGCCGAAGAGAGAGGATCGCCCGCCGGTGATGGACCCGGTGGATGAGAGGTTGTGTGATAGCGAGCGGCGATCTCGGAGAGGAAAGCAGGACGAGGCAGAATTCTCAAGTCTCAAGAATGAATGAATCACCATGGGGGCAGCTGCAGCACTCTCTCTTAGTCTCAAGTCTCGAGCAAAGTCTGAGTATGTTGTGTTAGGAAACCGGAACGGACGGTTCCTAGAAAATTAGAATAAAAAACCGGACCCTAACTCATGAGAACTAAAATTGGATCGGGAATTGACGATTTGGGTCTATGGTTTTTAATTCTAACCTGGAACCATGCTTAGCCCTAGTCGACAGAATGTGAGCTTCTGCCAGAAAATTACAAAGTTCCAACTACAGTTGAAAGAGTTGGGTGATTCGTGAGATCTGAGAGTTTGTTTTGCCAATTTTCACCACTCCCAACGGTCAAGAGATTGTCATTCGAATCCAGGCTCGACACTAAGTAAATGAATGCCCAAGTTCTTGATATTGCAGCTTCAGAAGTATCGACATTCTCCGTGGGCCTTTGTGTTGTGTTGGAGGCATGTCAGATACTCCAACATTCGATATTCTTCGACATGCGATCGACAAGTG
This sequence comes from Psidium guajava, assembly GCA_016432845.1. NCBI lineage: Eukaryota > Viridiplantae > Streptophyta > Magnoliopsida > Myrtales > Myrtaceae > Psidium > Psidium guajava. The sequence goes on from CM028228.1 coordinate 41,115,885, forward strand.
ATCAGTGCCTCAGATATACCAACGACATGTGAGCTCAGCATCTTGACATGCCATTTCTACACGCACTTGGTCAATTTTAAGAATTTTCAATAAATTAAAGATCAAAATATAAATCTATAAAATATATATAAGTCATATACTCAGCTATCCTAAAATTAGTATATCTAGTAAAAAAATAATAATAATAACGAATCCATAATAAAATAAGAAGAAACTCACTAGTGATATTTTTAAGTGTCCATTATAATTTAAAAATACACATTTAATATACCATGTGTTCTAAAGTACCAAAATTCTCTATTTTTTTAAGAAATGACATGTTGTATAGGGTCCAAATCCTGTTGTATAGTGTTGCATGGCGATTTCAGTGCTAATTACTCTACAGTAGAGGTGTCAAATAGATGGGTCGGATAGAGTTTTGGTTGGTAGTATGTTCTAACCCTTATTGACCTATCTAACCAGTTTTGATCCATTTTCTTGTGGTAGAAATTTAACGATCCATATTCGGTCCAATCTATGTTATTTAAATACTTCTATATTTAACCAATTCATGAAATACTTGTTTCTTATAATTTATTAAGAAAAATAATATTGCTAAACTACTTTCATGCAATTGATTTTTTTTCTAAAATATTTGAAATTTTTTTATAAAAATAATTTTCTATTATTACCCGCTCGCCGCCACATCTTTGCCAACCGCTTGACGCCGCTGCTTCAACACCACTAGCATCCTAAAATTTGTAAACCTAATCAACAAAAAAATAATAGTAATCATGAATCCCTAACGAAATTAGAAGAAACTCACTAGTGATATTTTTATGTGTATATTATAATTTTAAAGTATACGTTTAATATACCACGTGTTCTAAATTACCAAAATTCTTTATTTTTTTTAGAAAGAACATGTCATGTCGTATTGCGTGGCAGTATTGATGTTAATTACTATACAGTAGATGTGTCAAACAAGTGGGTCAGATAGGGCTTGGGTTAGTAATATGGTTTGATCCATATTGACCTATCTAATCAGTTTTGATTTATTTTTTTGCGGTAAAAATTTAACGATCCATACCTGTTGACACCTGATTTTTAATCATTTTTTCTATTGCTAAAGTAATAAAAAAATTCATAAAAATTCATGAAATTGAAAAAACAACTTTGGGGACCTTAGCCAAGCCTAGGGAACCAATTTTGAGCAAAAAATGATTTTTCATATTTTTAGTATTTTTACGTATTTTTTATTTATTTATTTTCGAAAATTAATAGAAAATCCATAAAAATCCATAAAATTGAAAAATCAACTTTGGGAACCTTAGCCAAGCCTAGGGAACCAATTTTGACCAAAAAATAATTTTTCATATTTTCGATATTTTTCGGTATTTTTATTTTCGAAAATTCATAAAAACAAAAAATTAAGAAAAATGAGAAAATTAAAAAATCAAGTTTGGAGCCTTGGCCAAGCTTAGGCAAATATTTTCGAACAAAAAAATAATTTTTTGTATTTATATATATTGTTTATATATTTTAGAAATTATGAGAATATTTAATAAATAATAGCATTTGAGGCTACAAAAATATATATAAATAGTCAATATTTTTATTTTAAATCCCTTTTCATGTTGGTTATCACAAATTTAAAAAAATCCAATTCGGGGTCGTGTATTCCTTCATGAGCCTAATCTCGAACCGGGTCTAAAAAATTCAATTTGAGTCAATTTATTTTCATTTTTTCACTTTTAGGAGTTGTGACATTGTTCTCTAATATTTCAAATTTTTATATTGGCCCAAATTATACTCAGAATGACTCAATTGTGCAAAAGGGCTTTAATTAAATTCTGCATTATTTTCAGTGGCAAGAAATGAGCTTAAATTTAACATGTGGTAAATTTTGACTAAGTATAGGGAAGGTATGTCATAAATTGTAAGGAGATTTGGACTTAAAGAAATATTTTTTCAGGGACTAAATTGTAAATACTTAAAATTCAAGGACTAGAGTGCAAATACCTAACTCTTGAAGGATTATTTTACAAATAATAAAAAGAAGAGTTAGTGGATAAATTAGAATAGAGAAGGGAAGATGAAGAAGAGGAGATGAAGAAGAGAAGTTGGAGAAGAATGGATGGAGAAAATAAGATAAGAATAGAGAAGGGAAGATGGAGATGAAGAAGAGTTAGTAGAGAAATTAGAATGGAAGATAAGAATAGAGAAGGGAAGATGGATATTAAGAAGAGTTAGTGGAGAAATTAGAATGGGAGATAAATATGGAGAAGGGAAGATGAAGATGAAGAAGAGTTAGTGGAGAGATTAGAATGTGAGATAGAGATGGAGAATGGAAGATGAAAATGAAGAAGAGTTAGTGGAGAAATTAGAATGGGAGATAGAGTTAGTGGAAAAATTAGAATGGGAGATAGATGAGTAGGTTATAAAAGGAGGAAGAAGTGAGCTTGAGAAAGGATTCTTGAGAGAGAAAATTTGAAGTGTTTGGGAGAATTTTTTGGAGAGAAAATTTTGGATGTTTGAGAGAGTTTTGGGAGATTGAAGAAAATTTTGAGAGAAAGAAAATACCAAAAGAGAGAGAATTTTGAAGATGATGGGAGTTTAAAGCTAGGGGTTATCATCACAAATTCCTTCATCGATCAATATAAATCAAGAGTTCATCCTCGTCAACGAGCAAACAAATTCAAGCTAAGTGTTTTTATTTATTCATTTATTTATGGTTTTACTCGCAAATTAGCACAAATTGTATACACTTTCTCCATCTCCTTTTTCTTCCATATTTTATGTCAGGAGAAGGATATCTCTACGTCAACAGCAAAAATCTCGTCGAGATACAAAAATCGGCCCAGACAAGCTCCTAAGCTGTCCACCGATTTCTCAACTGATCTGTGACTAAAAGTCCCTCTTAATTCAAAAGAAACTCTCTATATTGGGAACATAGAGAGCGAAAATCAATTATAGAAATCCCTCCCAAAAAAATGGGAGATAAGTACTCTTTCTACTCTTCTGGTTTTAGATGCAGATTAGCACATATTTTGTATACTAACACTTCACTCTATTTTATGTCAGGAAGCCGCAGCTCTATATCAATGGTCAATCCTATGGAAGCACAAAATCGGCTTGGAGGAGTCCTTAAGCGCGCACAAATTTCAAATTGTTGAATCAATTCGTTGTATTTCATTTTAAAAAATTCATACCCCAAAATGGAGAGGACAAAGTCCATCCGCAATTTAAATACCTGCACCATAAATCCCAAAGGGAAGAGCCAAGCCAATGCTTAGCCTCCCATTGGAGGTTTTTACTTATAGTAGTTAAATACCTGCAACTTAAATAAATGCACCTTAAATCCCAAAGGGAAGAGCCAAGCCAATGCTTAGCCTCCCATTGGAGGTTTTTACTTACAGTAGTTAAATACCTGCACCTTAAATCCAAAAGGGAAGAGCCAAGCCAATGCTTAGCCTCCCATTGGAGGTTTTTACTTACAGTAGTTAAATACCTGCAACTTAAATACCTGTACCTTAAATCCCAAAGGGAAGAGCCAAGCCAATGCTTAGCCTCCCATTGGAGGTTTTTACTTACAGTAGTTAAATACCTGCAACTTAAATACCTGTACCTTAAATCCCAAAGGGAAGAGCCAAGCCAATGCTTAGCCTCCCATTGGAGATTTTTACTTACAGTAGTTTAAATACTTGCAACTTAAATACCTGTACCTTAAATCCCAAAGGGAAGAGCCAAGCCAATGCTAGGCCTCCCATTGGAGGTGTTTATTCACTGTCATGTACTTCCTATAATTTAATTTTTGAATCATCAGACCCAAAAGATGAGTAGGTCGTAATACTACACAGAAGTCGTTAACACACTCCCTCTTTCGGCTTCAGGGAATCTTTAACACTTAAAAAAATATAACAAATAAAAATATATACCATCCATGCATCCTATTTAAAAAGTGAAAACACAAAAGAGAATACCCTACTAGAGCTTTAGGAATAAACCAAGCCTGAGTTGCCGGATTAGGATATCCATGAAATTAAGGTACCGAAAGGGCATTAGTTTTAATTAACTAGTGTAACCAAGTCCCCGAGCTCATAATCTCTGGTTCGCAGGAATAAATTAGTTCTCCCGCTAATTTATTTAGGTTTCTAATCGACCTACCAAGAACGATTAGTGGCGACTCCAAATTTCAAAATCATTTAAACAAAAACCAAAGTTGCGATTCGGTAGGGCTTGGGAGGGTCCGCATTAGGTTAGTCAAATCTAATTAACCTAATAATCCGTTAACCCCTTTTAAAATTTTAAATTTTTTTTTAGAGGGTCGCGACAGACTGGCGACTCCACTTGGGGACGGGATTTTTAAATTTTCGAAAAAAGATAACAATTGGAATACTTGAATTTTTTTCGAAATTTTAAAAGTCTTAGTGGACTTAGGCCAATGAAAATTTCATGGATATCTCGCTTCTGGCGATCTTGTTTGGGACTCATTCTATAGGTGTTATATGTTTTTGCAGGATGGGAGTTATAAGGGGCGGAGTGTTTGGCTAACCCCTTTGTTTTGCAGGCTGGTGTTGGGTTTATTTGTTTAATTTCGCACATTTTTAGAAGCGCTGTTTTGATATCAATTGTTGTGCATGTCTTGCATACTCTGAGGATCACGACACCTGCACACACAAGCGTCTAAACCCAAGTCGCGAAATTCTTCCTAGAAAACCATAGATAGGGATCGAATATGCAAAGCTCTTGCGTCGATTGCGCTCGGGTTGACCATATTTTATCCCGCTCATTATCTGAATTGACAATTCTTCCCATTGTGATTTGATTGCGCGGAGGGTAAGTTTGTCAATTCAGATAGTGGGGGCCTTTTTAGGTCCATACCTTGTCTCTCCTTCTTTTATTTTCTAGAGTCCACTCTTCACTTGAGTCATGCGCATGACTATGTGATTTGCATTTCTCCAAAGTAAAAGTAAATTCTCTAATTTTATCTTGTATTTATTTTCGGTCGGTCCATGCTAGGTGTTAGTCAGTTTTTGAGTTTGATATTACGACCATTCTTTTAAAAGAAAATAAAAATTAAATTTGTCCCTCATTTCTTTAAAAAAAAAATTTTGAAAAAATGATGTGAAAAAATCCCTTCATGGGAATTTTATTAATCAATAAGGGATTTTTGTCATGTTTTTATTGCTTCAATAAAAATGAAATTTTCCTGAAAAAATTTTCCTCCGAAAATTTATTTCAATAAAAAGAAAAATTCCTTCAAAAAAAAAACTCTAGTAGACATCAAGTGATTTTATCACATTTTTCAAATTATAAAAACTTGCAAGAAAATTCTTCTCGAGAAATTCGCTCATGTTTTTCTAAGAAAATTTTCTCTAAATAAAATTAGACTAATGTCTCGGGGGAATTGTATTGACCAATAAGAGATTTTTGTCATGCTTTTCTTACTTCAATAAAAATGAAATTTTCTTGACAAATTTTCCTCTGAAAATTTATTTCGATAAAAAGAAAAATTCCTTCAAAAAAAAAACTTTGATAAACATCAAGTGATTTTATCACATTCTTTCAAATTATAAAAACTTGCAACAAAAATCTTTTCGAGAAATTCGCTCATGTTTTTCTAAGAAAATTTTCTCTAAATAAAATTAAACTAATGTCTCGGGGGAATTTTGTTAACCAATGAAGGATTTCTGTCATGTCTTTCCTGCTTCAATAAAAATAAAATTTTCCTGACAAATTTACCTCTGAAAATTTATTTTGATAAAAAGGAAATTCCTTCAAAAATTTTAGTAAACGTCAAGAGATTTTGTCACATTCCTTTAAAAAAAAATAAAAATAAAAAGAGTAATAAATCTGCAAAAAAATTCTGCATCAGAAATTAACCCATTTCTTCCTAAGAAATTTTTTTTTCTCTGATTTCTCTATAAAGTAGAAAAAATCAAATTGGACTAATATAGGAGTCATAGACCGACATTCCTTGTGTCGCATACTAATTATATCATTTTCTTTTGCAGGGAGATCCTAGATACCCCAGACGGGTGTAAAAATTAAGTTCAATAATATATCAAGAATCATCTTCAGAAATACCAAAAGACGAAAAACACCAAGGCTTCAACCGTTAATTCAGGGGGGCAAACGAACACTGTCCATCTTTGACAGACAGAGTTGTGTCAATCCGTAAACTTGTATGGGCAGTGTATTCTGATATGACGGTGGATTTATACTGATTAAACACGGGGGTATATTTAATGTATTGCAGGGGATCCCGCGTCTTTTGAAAGACAATATGGATTATATAATCAGAAACCATGAAATAAGTACCTTAACCTGATTAAATCAACCAGAGACCGGTCTTAAAATTTTCTCGGATCCGAAACACGCGGAGGGTTTTAGAGGACCGAGGTTTTATTAATGAATGTGGCCCACGGACACTCCCCCGATGCTACAGGTGCCCTATACATACGAATGGACGCCGAAAGCAACAAAACACGGTTGAAGTGGAGCACGCAACAAATGGCCGAATTTATTGGCACATTGATCGAGTGGTGGCAGCTTTATTAATTTACATGATTGAACGCGGGTCTCTAGGCGGCTGGTGGAAAGCCACATTGAATGCCTCTCTAATGTTCTTGATATCATCGTCTACCGCAACCCACGAGAGCATCATGAAGAAGATTAAACCTAGACGAATACGTCTACTTAATTTCATCGCACGTTCTCGCTTTTTGTCGATGTCCAAAATTAATGCACAAGCTAGAAGTAATCATTTCCCTTTCCCCCATATTAAATGCTCGGAGCCGTTAACCGCACCAAATTCGAAAAAATTAATATCGAGACGAAATCCGCGTAAATATGAAGGGTAAATCCGTATCGTTCCAATTTACCCTTAAATTGCTCTGGTTTTAAATTTGATCCCTTCTATTTTCAGGAATTTGCAAAAGCGACTCGAGAATACAGTCGTATTCAAAAACCAAATTTCCTGGTCGGGCTAAATTGGGGGTAAATCAACTCATGGACATTACCACGGGATGGACAGCTTCGGTTAAAGAAAAATACAAGCGAAAGATCCGAACAATCTCAGACATGGGTAATTCTGTATCGTTCTAATTTACACATAATCATCTCAAGTCTCGAATTGTTTTATTCCATTCTTAACAGGGATTGCAAATTACCTCGAGAAAATACCGTAACATGGCCCAAGGTGATACAACAAGGCTGCGTTATCCACAAGGATTAACCTTTGAAAGGAAAGCCCCATGGACACCTACGGTCCAATGGACCGAATGGTATGAGGGGATGACAGTAGGTCCGAAATGTCCCGAGTTCGATCCCCAAGGGTGAGGAATGTTGTAAGTATTATAAATAAATGAAACAACTTTTTGTGCATTTCTTTTTGCAAACAGGAATACTCGACAAGTAATATCAAAGTCAGTATTTTACCATAGTTTTGCCATAATGGTGAGGCGCCCAACAAAAGTCGAGGAAAATTCAATCTAGCAAAACTGGTAAAAGACTCGTGCAAGGCATTCAAGACGAAGGATAAATCAGTAGCGTTTCCAATTTATCCCTTTTAATACTGGCTGACATGTCTCCTTTTCTTTTTATAGGAAATATTTATACTAACATTTAACATGTTGAAGGAGACAAATCCCAAAAGAAAATTATGATCATCTGACAAGATCTATTTTGGTGAAAAATGGGGCAAATTAATCACAAGTTCTGAAGCAAAAAAAGCAAATACGTCTTCCTTATCTCATTTGATTTCAAGAATAATTTCTCTGCTTTTTGCAGGGGCATTCAACCGCTAAACCACGGCAGTCGCTGTTATTAAGCAAACCGAAATGCTCCATCACCCATATGCTTCATCGCACAGGGGCAAAGTTGAGATGAACCGCCCCTCGACATAAGGAGTAAGCTTCCCAATTTGTTCGGTCCGCCCACATACCAGGGGCAATTCAAATCCGCCTATATTTGCACATTATATAAACACACATTATGCTAAAAAATTGTCACATCCGCATTGTGTTTACACAGTTCATGAATTATGCATGACCATTCCGCGTGTTTAATTTACCAACTCCAACTTAGAGCATAAACTGCACAGGAGACATCAAATGTGCAGAATGGGGCATGACAGGATGAGGAAATGCAAACTATTTCCACACAAGTCTAACATTTTAATCTACGGATAAACATCATTTCCCCAGAGTGAGAGAAAGCCCCTTCAAACTAAAGTCCCCCATTCAGATTACATTCGAGGCGTTCATATTATGAGAACCTCCTTAAATAGAATTGGTAATGCAAACTTGACAGAATAGTTTTGCATGATCCACATTTTGATTGATTGCATCATGAGTTATCACACAGACTACTTCTAATCATTGCCAACTTAGCTGAACAATTTTGTATGAACCAATGAACGCATTGATGAAAATGTTTGCACATGTTAGCTCTAACATTGCTTGACAGGCAACACATTCCCGGTGTTTGAGTTACCTTCAAAAGTCTTGAAATTCATTCGGCGATTATTGAATGAACAAGTCTGGTTGTCGAGAAGACACCAAGTATTTCTTCCAAATTCTCAGGTAAGTATATCTTCAACCTGAACCTTTCAAGAGAATGAATTCTGACGGTTGTTGGGGTACTCGAATCCATTGCGGTATATACAGGTATCCACCTTATTCAATAAAGCATGATTTGTCTCAAGGACAGAATTGTTCGAGACCTTTTGATCTCTGCCTCTTTGATTTATTCCTAAAGCGACAAGAGAATATAATTTGGGTTTGAGCTTCCGCAGGATTCCTGGTCTCCCCAGATTTCAGAATGGCACCCTTTGAGGTACACCAAGCCCTTCTTACAGGCAAACCAAGTCCTTCTTACAGGCATAAAGTCCTTCTTACAGGTAAATCAAATCCTGCTTACAGGCAAACAAAGTCCTTCCTACAGGCAAATCAAGTCCTTCTTACAGGCAAATCAAGTCCTTCTTATAGGCACAAAGTCCTTCTTACAGGCACAAAGTCCTTCTTACAGGCACAAAGTCCTTCTTACAGGCAAATCAAGTCCTTCTTACAGGCATAAAGTCCTTCTTACAGGCAAACAGAGTCCTTCTTACATGCAAACAAAGTCCTTCTTACAGGCAAACCAAGACCTTCTTACAGGCAAATTAAGTCCTTCCTACAGGCAAAGCAAGTCCTTTGTACAGGCAAATCAAGTCCTTCTTACAGGCAAATCAAGTCCTTCTTACAGGCACAAAGTCCTTCTTACAGGCAAACCAAGTCCTTCTTACAGGCATAAAGTCCTTCTTACAGGCAAATCAAGTCCTGCTTACAGGCAAACAAAGTCCTTCCTACAGGCAAAGCAAGTCCTTCTTATAGGCAAATCAAGTCCTTCTTACAGGCACAAAGTCCTTCTTACAGGCAAATCAAGTCCTTCTTACAGGCATAAAGTCCTTCTTACAGGCAAATCAAGTCCTTCTTATAGGCACAAAGTCCTTCTTACAGGCATAAAGTCCTTCTTACAGGCAAATCAAGTCCTTCTTACAGGCACAAAGTCTTTCTTACAGGCAAATCAAGTCCTTCTTACAGGCAAATAAAATCCTTCTTACATGCAAACAAAGTCCTTCTTACAGGCAAACCAAGTCCTTCTTACAGGCAAATTAAGTCCTTCTTACAGGCAAAGCAAGTCCTTCTTACAGGCACAAAGTCCTTCTTACAGGCAAAGTAAGTCCTTCTTACAGGCACAAAGTCCTTCTTACAGGCAAATCAAGTCCTTCTTACAGGTAAATTAAGTCCTTCTTACAGGCACAAAGTCCTTCTTACAGACAAATCAAGTCATTCTTACAGGCATAAAGTCCTTCTTACAGGGAAATCAAGTCCTTCTTACAGGCAAACTAAGTCCTTCTTACAGGCAAACCAAGTCCTTCTTATAGGCACAAAGTCCTTCTTACAGGCACAAAGTACTTCTTACAGGCAAATCAAGTCCTTCTTACAGGCATAAAGTCCTTCTTACAGGCAAACAAAGTCCTTCTTATAGGCAAATTAAGTCCTTCTTACAGGCACAAAGTCCTTCTTACAGGTAAAGTAAGTCCTTCTTACAGGCAAATCAAGTTCTTCTTACAGGCAAATCAAGTCCTTTTTACAGGCAAATCAAGTTCTTCTTACAGGCAAATTAAGTCCTTTTTACAGGCATTAAGTCCTTTTTACAGGCACAAGTCCTTTTTACAGGCACCAAGTCCTTTCTACAGGCACCAAGTCCCTCTTACAGGTATCTCCATGGGGTGACCTACCATACGGGTCAAATCTCAATCAAAATTTAATCAGTAGAATCCTTTTATTAGGAATCTACCATGGTACGACCCACCATACGGGTCAAATGGTATGACCCACCATACGGGTCAAATTTTAATTCAATTTTTAATCAGTAGAATCTTTTTATTAGGAATCTACCATGGGTTGATCCACCATACGGGTTCAAGTTCAACCACCCTAAAGTTTTTTTTATATAACGAATCCTTAGGTTCTCATTTCATTTTCAGTGGAACATTCATGTCACGACTCTTTTTATTTCCATGTATTGAGTCAATTAGAATTCAGGTGTCATCTCGTCTTTGAAATGAACCTCTACCGAGCTTCCTTTCAAAGAGGGGCAGCTGTTGACACCTGATTTTTAATCATTTTTTCTATTGCTAAAGTAATAAAAAAATTCATAAAAATTCATGAAATTGAAAAAACAACTTTGGGGACCTTAGCCAAGCCTAGGGAACCAATTTTGAGCAAAAAATGATTTTTCATATTTTTAGTATTTTTACGTATTTTTTATTTATTTATTTTCGAAAATTAATAGAAAATCCATAAAAATCCATAAAATTGAAAAATCAACTTTGGGAACCTTAGCCAAGCCTAGGGAACCAATTTTGACCAAAAAATAATTTTTCATATTTTCGATATTTTTCGGTATTTTTATTTTCGAAAATTCATAAAAACAAAAAATTAAGAAAAATGAGAAAATTAAAAAATCAAGTTTGGAGCCTTGGCCAAGCTTAGGCAAATATTTTCGAACAAAAAAATAATTTTTTGTATTTATATATATTGTTTATATATTTTAGAAATTATGAGAATATTTAATAAATAATAGCATTTGAGGCTACAAAAATATATATAAATAGTCAATATTTTTATTTTAAATCCCTTTTCATGTTGGTTATCACAAATTTAAAAAAATCCAATTCGGGGTCGTGTATTCCTTCATGAGCCTAATCTCGAACCGGGTCTAAAAAATTCAATTTGAGTCAATTTATTTTCATTTTTTCACTTTTAGGAGTTGTGACATTGTTCTCTAATATTTCAAATTTTTATATTGGCCCAAATTATACTCAGAATGACTCAATTGTGCAAAAGGGCTTTAATTAAATTCTGCATTATTTTCAGTGGCAAGAAATGAGCTTAAATTTAACATGTGGTAAATTTTGACTAAGTATAGGGAAGGTATGTCATAAATTGTAAGGAGATTTGGACTTAAAGAAATATTTTTTCAGGGACTAAATTGTAAATACTTAAAATTCAAGGACTAGAGTGCAAATACCTAACTCTTGAAGGATTATTTTACAAATAATAAAAAGAAGAGTTAGTGGATAAATTAGAATAGAGAAGGGAAGATGAAGAAGAGGAGATGAAGAAGAGAAGTTGGAGAAGAATGGATGGAGAAAATAAGATAAGAATAGAGAAGGGAAGATGGAGATGAAGAAGAGTTAGTAGAGAAATTAGAATGGAAGATAAGAATAGAGAAGGGAAGATGGATATTAAGAAGAGTTAGTGGAGAAATTAGAATGGGAGATAAATATGGAGAAGGGAAGATGAAGATGAAGAAGAGTTAGTGGAGAGATTAGAATGTGAGATAGAGATGGAGAATGGAAGATGAAAATGAAGAAGAGTTAGTGGAGAAATTAGAATGGGAGATAGAGTTAGTGGAAAAATTAGAATGGGAGATAGATGAGTAGGTTATAAAAGGAGGAAGAAGTGAGCTTGAGAAAGGATTCTTGAGAGAGAAAATTTGAAGTGTTTGGGAGAATTTTTTGGAGAGAAAATTTTGGATGTTTGAGAGAGTTTTGGGAGATTGAAGAAAATTTTGAGAGAAAGAAAATACCAAAAGAGAGAGAATTTTGAAGATGATGGGAGTTTAAAGCTAGGGGTTATCATCACAAATTCCTTCATCGATCAATATAAATCAAGAGTTCATCCTCGTCAACGAGCAAACAAATTCAAGCTAAGTGTTTTTATTTATTCATTTATTTATGGTTTTACTCGCAAATTAGCACAAATTGTATACACTTTCTCCATCTCCTTTTTCTTCCATATTTTATGTCAGGAGAAGGATATCTCTACGTCAACAGCAAAAATCTCGTCGAGATACAAAAATCGGCCCAGACAAGCTCCTAAGCTGTCCACCGATTTCTCAACTGATCTGTGACTAAAAGTCCCTCTTAATTCAAAAGAAACTCTCTATATTGGGAACATAGAGAGCGAAAATCAATTATAGAAATCCCTCCCAAAAAAATGGGAGATAAGTACTCTTTCTACTCTTCTGGTTTTAGATGCAGATTAGCACATATTTTGTATACTAACACTTCACTCTATTTTATGTCAGGAAGCCGCAGCTCTATATCAATGGTCAATCCTATGGAAGCACAAAATCGGCTTGGAGGAGTTCTTAAGCGCGCACAAATTTCAAATTGTTGAATCAATTCGTTGTATTTCATTTTAAAAAATTCATACCCCAAAATGGAGAGGACAAAGTCCATCCGCAATTTAAATACCTGCACCATAAATCCCAAAGGGAAGAGCCAAGCCAATGCTTAGCCTCCCATTGGAGGTTTTTACTTATAGTAGTTAAATACCTGCAACTTAAATAAATGCACCTTAAATCCCAAAGGGAAGAGCCAAGCCAATGCTTAGCCTCCCATTGGAGGTTTTTACTTACAGTAGTTAAATACCTGCACCTTAAATCCAAAAGGGAAGAGCCAAGCCAATGCTTAGCCTCCCATTGGAGGTTTTTACTTACAGTAGTTAAATACCTGCAACTTAAATACCTGTACCTTAAATCCCAAAGGGAAGAGCCAAGCCAATGCTTAGCCTCCCATTGGAGGTTTTTACTTACAGTAGTTAAATACCTGCAACTTAAATACCTGTACCTTAAATCCCAAAGGGAAGAGCCAAGCCAATGCTTAGCCTCCCATTGGAGATTTTTACTTACAGTAGTTTAAATACTTGCAACTTAAATACCTGTACCTTAAATCCCAAAGGGAAGAGCCAAGCCAATGCTAGGCCTCCCATTGGAGGTGTTTATTCACTGTCATGTACTTCCTATAATTTAATTTTTGAATCATCAGACCCAAAAGATGAGTAGGTCGTAATACTACACAGAAGTCGTTAACACACTCCCTCTTTCGGCTTCAGGGAATCTTTAACACTTAAAAAAATATAACAAATAAAAATATATACCATCCATGCATCCTATTTAAAAAGTGAAAACACAAAAGAGAATACCCTACTAGAGCTTTAGGAATAAACCAAGCCTGAGTTGCCGGATTAGGATATCCATGAAATTAAGGTACCGAAAGGGCATTAGTTTTAATTAACTAGTGTAACCAAGTCCCCGAGCTCATAATCTCTGGTTCGCAGGAATAAATTAGTTCTCCCGCTAATTTATTTAGGTTTCTAATCGACCTACCAAGAACGATTAGTGGCGACTCCAAATTTCAAAATCATTTAAACAAAAACCAAAGTTGCGATTCGGTAGGGCTTGGGAGGGTCCGCATTAGGTTAGTCAAATCTAATTAACCTAATAATCCGTTAACCCCTTTTAAAATTTTAAATTTTTTTTTAGAGGGTCGCGACAGACTGGCGACTCCACTGGGGACGGGATTTTTAAATTTTCGAAAAAAGATAACAATTGGAATACTTGAATTTTTTTCGAAATTTTAAAAGTCTTAGTGGACTTAGGCCAATGAAAATTTCATGGATATCTCGCTTCTGGCGATCTTGTTTGGGACTCATTCTATAGGTGTTATATGTTTTTGCAGGATGGGAGTTATAAGGGGCGGAGTGTTTGGCTAACCCCTTTGTTTTGCAGGCTGGTGTTGGGTTTATTTGTTTAATTTCGCACATTTTTAGAAGCGCTGTTTTGATATCAATTGTTGTGCATGTCTTGCATACTCTGAGGATCACGACACCTGCACACACAAGCGTCTAAACCCAAGTCGCGAAATTCTTCCTAGAAAACCATAGATAGGGATCGAATATGCAAAGCTCTTGCGTCGATTGCGCTCGGGTTGACCATATTTTATCCCGCTCATTATCTGAATTGACAATTCTTCCCATTGTGATTTGATTGCGCGGAGGGTAAGTTTGTCAATTCAGATAGTGGGGGCCTTTTTAGGTCCATACCTTGTCTCTCCTTCTTTTATTTTCTAGAGTCCACTCTTCACTTGAGTCATGCGCATGACTATGTGATTTGCATTTCTCCAAAGTAAAAGTAAATTCTCTAATTTTATCTTGTATTTATTTTCGGTCGGTCCATGCTAGGTGTTAGTCAGTTTTTGAGTTTGATATTACGACCATTCTTTTAAAAGAAAATAAAAATTAAATTTGTCCCTCATTTCTTTAAAAAAAAAATTTTGAAAAAATGATGTGAAAAAATCCCTTCATGGGAATTTTATTAATCAATAAGGGATTTTTGTCATGTTTTTATTGCTTCAATAAAAATGAAATTTTCCTGAAAAAATTTTCCTCCGAAAATTTATTTCAATAAAAAGAAAAATTCCTTCAAAAAAAAAACTCTAGTAGACATCAAGTGATTTTATCACATTTTTCAAATTATAAAAACTTGCAAGAAAATTCTTCTCGAGAAATTCGCTCATGTTTTTCTAAGAAAATTTTCTCTAAATAAAATTAGACTAATGTCTCGGGGGAATTGTATTGACCAATAAGAGATTTTTGTCATGCTTTTCTTACTTCAATAAAAATGAAATTTTCTTGACAAATTTTCCTCTGAAAATTTATTTCGATAAAAAGAAAAATTCCTTCAAAAAAAAAACTTTGATAAACATCAAGTGATTTTATCACATTCTTTCAAATTATAAAAACTTGCAACAAAAATCTTTTCGAGAAATTCGCTCATGTTTTTCTAAGAAAATTTTCTCTAAATAAAATTAAACTAATGTCTCGGGGGAATTTTGTTAACCAATGAAGGATTTCTGTCATGTCTTTCCTGCTTCAATAAAAATAAAATTTTCCTGACAAATTTACCTCTGAAAATTTATTTTGATAAAAAGGAAATTCCTTCAAAAATTTTAGTAAACGTCAAGAGATTTTGTCACATTCCTTTAAAAAAAAATAAAAATAAAAAGAGTAATAAATCTGCAAAAAAATTCTGCATCAGAAATTAACCCATTTCTTCCTAAGAAATTTTTTTTTCTCTGATTTCTCTATAAAGTAGAAAAAATCAAATTGGACTAATATAGGAGTCATAGACCGACATTCCTTGTGTCGCATACTAATTATATCATTTTCTTTTGCAGGGAGATCCTAGATACCCCAGACGGGTGTAAAAATTAAGTTCAATAATATATCAAGAATCATCTTCAGAAATACCAAAAGACGAAAAACACCAAGGCTTCAACCGTTAATTCAGGGGGGCAAACGAACACTGTCCATCTTTGACAGACAGAGTTGTGTCAATCCGTAAACTTGTATGGGCAGTGTATTCTGATATGACGGTGGATTTATACTGATTAAACACGGGGGTATATTTAATGTATTGCAGGGGATCCCGCGTCTTTTGAAAGACAATATGGATTATATAATCAGAAACCATGAAATAAGTACCTTAACCTGATTAAATCAACCAGAGACCGGTCTTAAAATTTTCTCGGATCCGAAACACGCGGAGGGTTTTAGAGGACCGAGGTTTTATTAATGAATGTGGCCCACGGACACTCCCCCGATGCTACAGGTGCCCTATACATACGAATGGACGCCGAAAGCAACAAAACACGGTTGAAGTGGAGCACGCAACAAATGGCCGAATTTATTGGCACATTGATCGAGTGGTGGCAGCTTTATTAATTTACATGATTGAACGCGGGTCTCTAGGCGGCTGGTGGAAAGCCACATTGAATGCCTCTCTAATGTTCTTGATATCATCGTCTACCGCAACCCACGAGAGCATCATGAAGAAGATTAAACCTAGACGAATACGTCTACTTAATTTCATCGCACGTTCTCGCTTTTTGTCGATGTCCAAAATTAATGCACAAGCTAGAAGTAATCATTTCCCTTTCCCCCATATTAAATGCTCGGAGCCGTTAACCGCACCAAACTCGAAAAAATTAATATCGAGACGAAATCCGCGTAAATATGAAGGGTAAATCCGTATCGTTCCAATTTACCCTTAAATTGCTCTGGTTTTAAATTTGATCCCTTCTATTTTCAGGAATTTGCAAAAGCGACTCGAGAATACAGTCGTATTCAAAAACCAAATTTCCTGGTCGGGCTAAATTGGGGGTAAATCAACTCATGGACATTACCACGGGATGGACAGCTTCGGTTAAAGAAAAATACAAGCGAAAGATCCGAACAATCTCAGACATGGGTAATTCTGTATCGTTCTAATTTACACATAACCATCTCAAGTCTCGAATTGTTTTATTCCATTCTTAACAGGGATTGCAAATTACCTCGAGAAAATACCGTAACATGGCCCAAGGTGATACAACAAGGCTGCGTTATCCACAAGGATTAACCTTTGAAAGGAAAGCCCCATGGACACCTACGGTCCAATGGACCGAATGGTATGAGGGGATGACAGTAGGTCCGAAATGTCCCGAGTTCGATCCCCAAGGGTGAGGAATGTTGTAAGTATTATAAATAAATGAAACAACTTTTTGTGCATTTCTTTTTGCAAACAGGAATACTCGACAAGTAATATCAAAGTCAGTATTTTACCATAGTTTTGCCATAATGGTGAGGCGCCCAACAAAAGTCGAGGAAAATTCAATCTAGCAAAACTGGTAAAAGACTCGTGCAAGGCATTCAAGACGAAGGATAAATCAGTAGCGTTTCCAATTTATCCCTTTTAATACTGGCTGACATGTCTCCTTTTCTTTTTATAGGAAATATTTATACTAACATTTAACATGTTGAAGGAGACAAATCCCAAAAGAAAATTATGATCATCTGACAAGATCTATTTTGGTGAAAAATGGGGCAAATTAATCACAAGTTCTGAAGCAAAAAAAGCAAATACGTCTTCCTTATCTCATTTGATTTCAAGAATAATTTCTCTGCTTTTTGCAGGGGCATTCAACCGCTAAACCACGGCAGTCGCTGTTATTAAGCAAACCGAAATGCTCCATCACCCATATGCTTCATCGCACAGGGGCAAAGTTGAGATGAACCGCCCCTCGACATAAGGAGTAAGCTTCCCAATTTGTTCGGTCCGCCCACATACCAGGGGCAATTCAAATCCGCCTATATTTGCACATTATATAAACACACATTATGCTAAAAAATTGTCACATCCGCATTGTGTTTACACAGTTCATGAATTATGCATGACCATTCCGCGTGTTTAATTTACCAACTCCAACTTAGAGCATAAACTGCACAGGAGACATCAAATGTGCAGAATGGGGCATGACAGGATGAGGAAATGCAAACTATTTCCACACAAGTCTAACATTTTAATCTACGGATAAACATCATTTCCCCAGAGTGAGAGAAAGCCCCTTCAAACTAAAGTCCCCCATTCAGATTACATTCGAGGCGTTCATATTATGAGAACCTCCTTAAATAGAATTGGTAATGCAAACTTGACAGAATAGTTTTGCATGATCCACATTTTGATTGATTGCATCATGAGTTATCACACAGACTACTTCTAATCATTGCCAACTTAGCTGAACAATTTTGTATGAACCAATGAACGCATTGATGAAAATGTTTGCACATGTTAGCTCTAACATTGCTTGACAGGCAACACATTCCCGGTGTTTGAGTTACCTTCAAAAGTCTTGAAATTCATTCGGCGATTATTGAATGAACAAGTCTGGTTGTCGAGAAGACACCAAGTATTTCTTCCAAATTCTCAGGTAAGTATATCTTCAACCTGAACCTTTCAAGAGAATGAATTCTGACGGTTGTTGGGGTACTCGAATCCATTGCGGTATATACAGGTATCCACCTTATTCAATAAAGCATGATTTGTCTCAAGGACAGAATTGTTCGAGACCTTTTGATCTCTGCCTCTTTGATTTATTCCTAAAGCGACAAGAGAATATAATTTGGGTTTGAGCTTCCGCAGGATTCCTGGTCTCCCCAGATTTCAGAATGGCACCCTTTGAGGTACACCAAGCCCTTCTTACAGGCAAACCAAGTCCTTCTTACAGGCATAAAGTCCTTCTTACAGGTAAATCAAATCCTGCTTACAGGCAAACAAAGTCCTTCCTACAGGCAAATCAAGTCCTTCTTACAGGCAAATCAAGTCCTTCTTATAGGCACAAAGTCCTTCTTACAGGCACAAAGTCCTTCTTACAGGCACAAAGTCCTTCTTACAGGCAAATCAAGTCCTTCTTACAGGCATAAAGTCCTTCTTACAGGCAAACAGAGTCCTTCTTACATGCAAACAAAGTCCTTCTTACAGGCAAACCAAGACCTTCTTACAGGCAAATTAAGTCCTTCCTACAGGCAAAGCAAGTCCTTTGTACAGGCAAATCAAGTCCTTCTTACAGGCAAATCAAGTCCTTCTTACAGGCACAAAGTCCTTCTTACAGGCAAACCAAGTCCTTCTTACAGGCATAAAGTCCTTCTTACAGGCAAATCAAGTCCTGCTTACAGGCAAACAAAGTCCTTCCTACAGGCAAAGCAAGTCCTTCTTATAGGCAAATCAAGTCCTTCTTACAGGCACAAAGTCCTTCTTACAGGCAAATCAAGTCCTTCTTACAGGCATAAAGTCCTTCTTACAGGCAAATCAAGTCCTTCTTATAGGCACAAAGTCCTTCTTACAGGCATAAAGTCCTTCTTACAGGCAAATCAAGTCCTTCTTACAGGCACAAAGTCTTTCTTACAGGCAAATCAAGTCCTTCTTACAGGCAAATAAAATCCTTCTTACATGCAAACAAAGTCCTTCTTACAGGCAAACCAAGTCCTTCTTACAGGCAAATTAAGTCCTTCTTACAGGCAAAGCAAGTCCTTCTTACAGGCACAAAGTCCTTCTTACAGGCAAAGTAAGTCCTTCTTACAGGCACAAAGTCCTTCTTACAGGCAAATCAAGTCCTTCTTACAGGTAAATTAAGTCCTTCTTACAGGCACAAAGTCCTTCTTACAGACAAATCAAGTCATTCTTACAGGCATAAAGTCCTTCTTACAGGGAAATCAAGTCCTTCTTACAGGCAAACTAAGTCCTTCTTACAGGCAAACCAAGTCCTTCTTATAGGCACAAAGTCCTTCTTACAGGCACAAAGTACTTCTTACAGGCAAATCAAGTCCTTCTTACAGGCATAAAGTCCTTCTTACAGGCAAACAAAGTCCTTCTTATAGGCAAATTAAGTCCTTCTTACAGGCACAAAGTCCTTCTTACAGGTAAAGTAAGTCCTTCTTACAGGCAAATCAAGTTCTTCTTACAGGCAAATCAAGTCCTTTTTACAGGCAAATCAAGTTCTTCTTACAGGCAAATTAAGTCCTTTTTACAGGCATTAAGTCCTTTTTACAGGCACAAGTCCTTTTTACAGGCACCAAGTCCTTTCTACAGGCACCAAGTCCCTCTTACAGGTATCTCCATGGGGTGACCTACCATACGGGTCAAATCTCAATCAAAATTTAATCAGTAGAATCCTTTTATTAGGAATCTACCATGGTACGACCCACCATACGGGTCAAATGGTATGACCCACCATACGGGTCAAATTTTAATTCAATTTTTAATCAGTAGAATCTTTTTATTAGGAATCTACCATGGGTTGATCCACCATACGGGTTCAAGTTCAACCACCCTAAAGTTTTTTTTATATAACGAATCCTTAGGTTCTCATTTCATTTTCAGTGGAACATTCATGTCACGACTCTTTTTATTTCCATGTATTGAGTCAATTAGAATTCAGGTGTCATCTCGTCTTTGAAATGAACCTCTACCGAGCTTCCTTTCAAAGAGGGGCAGCTGTTGACACCTGATTTTTAATCATTTTTTCTATTGCTAAAGTAATAAAAAAATTCATAAAAATTCATGAAATTGAAAAAACAACTTTGGGGACCTTAGCCAAGCCTAGGGAACCAATTTTGAGCAAAAAATGATTTTTCATATTTTTAGTATTTTTACGTATTTTTTATTTATTTATTTTCGAAAATTAATAGAAAATCCATAAAAATCCATAAAATTGAAAAATCAACTTTGGGAACCTTAGCCAAGCCTAGGGAACCAATTTTGACCAAAAAATAATTTTTCATATTTTCGATATTTTTCGGTATTTTTATTTTCGAAAATTCATAAAAACAAAAAATTAAGAAAAATGAGAAAATTAAAAAATCAAGTTTGGAGCCTTGGCCAAGCTTAGGCAAATATTTTCGAACAAAAAAATAATTTTTTGTATTTATATATATTGTTTATATATTTTAGAAATTATGAGAATATTTAATAAATAATAGCATTTGAGGCTACAAAAATATATATAAATAGTCAATATTTTTATTTTAAATCCCTTTTCATGTTGGTTATCACAAATTTAAAAAAATCCAATTCGGGGTCGTGTATTCCTTCATGAGCCTAATCTCGAACCGGGTCTAAAAAATTCAATTTGAGTCAATTTATTTTCATTTTTTCACTTTTAGGAGTTGTGACATTGTTCTCTAATATTTCAAATTTTTATATTGGCCCAAATTATACTCAGAATGACTCAATTGTGCAAAAGGGCTTTAATTAAATTCTGCATTATTTTCAGTGGCAAGAAATGAGCTTAAATTTAACATGTGGTAAATTTTGACTAAGTATAGGGAAGGTATGTCATAAATTGTAAGGAGATTTGGACTTAAAGAAATATTTTTTCAGGGACTAAATTGTAAATACTTAAAATTCAAGGACTAGAGTGCAAATACCTAACTCTTGAAGGATTATTTTACAAATAATAAAAAGAAGAGTTAGTGGATAAATTAGAATAGAGAAGGGAAGATGAAGAAGAGGAGATGAAGAAGAGAAGTTGGAGAAGAATGGATGGAGAAAATAAGATAAGAATAGAGAAGGGAAGATGGAGATGAAGAAGAGTTAGTAGAGAAATTAGAATGGAAGATAAGAATAGAGAAGGGAAGATGGATATTAAGAAGAGTTAGTGGAGAAATTAGAATGGGAGATAAATATGGAGAAGGGAAGATGAAGATGAAGAAGAGTTAGTGGAGAGATTAGAATGTGAGATAGAGATGGAGAATGGAAGATGAAAATGAAGAAGAGTTAGTGGAGAAATTAGAATGGGAGATAGAGTTAGTGGAAAAATTAGAATGGGAGATAGATGAGTAGGTTATAAAAGGAGGAAGAAGTGAGCTTGAGAAAGGATTCTTGAGAGAGAAAATTTGAAGTGTTTGGGAGAATTTTTTGGAGAGAAAATTTTGGATGTTTGAGAGAGTTTTGGGAGATTGAAGAAAATTTTGAGAGAAAGAAAATACCAAAAGAGAGAGAATTTTGAAGATGATGGGAGTTTAAAGCTAGGGGTTATCATCACAAATTCCTTCATCGATCAATATAAATCAAGAGTTCATCCTCGTCAACGAGCAAACAAATTCAAGCTAAGTGTTTTTATTTATTCATTTATTTATGGTTTTACTCGCAAATTAGCACAAATTGTATACACTTTCTCCATCTCCTTTTTCTTCCATATTTTATGTCAGGAGAAGGATATCTCTACGTCAACAGCAAAAATCTCGTCGAGATACAAAAATCGGCCCAGACAAGCTCCTAAGCTGTCCACCGATTTCTCAACTGATCTGTGACTAAAAGTCCCTCTTAATTCAAAAGAAACTCTCTATATTGGGAACATAGAGAGCGAAAATCAATTATAGAAATCCCTCCCAAAAAAATGGGAGATAAGTACTCTTTCTACTCTTCTGGTTTTAGATGCAGATTAGCACATATTTTGTATACTAACACTTCACTCTATTTTATGTCAGGAAGCCGCAGCTCTATATCAATGGTCAATCCTATGGAAGCACAAAATCGGCTTGGAGGAGTTCTTAAGCGCGCACAAATTTCAAATTGTTGAATCAATTCGTTGTATTTCATTTTAAAAAATTCATACCCCAAAATGGAGAGGACAAAGTCCATCCGCAATTTAAATACCTGCACCATAAATCCCAAAGGGAAGAGCCAAGCCAATGCTTAGCCTCCCATTGGAGGTTTTTACTTATAGTAGTTAAATACCTGCAACTTAAATAAATGCACCTTAAATCCCAAAGGGAAGAGCCAAGCCAATGCTTA
This sequence comes from Psidium guajava, assembly GCA_016432845.1. Classification (NCBI taxonomy): domain Eukaryota; kingdom Viridiplantae; phylum Streptophyta; class Magnoliopsida; order Myrtales; family Myrtaceae; genus Psidium; species Psidium guajava. The sequence goes on from CM028228.1 coordinate 41,138,376, forward strand.
GCCTCCCATTGGAGGTTTTTACTTACAGTAGTTAAATACCTGCACCTTAAATCCAAAAGGGAAGAGCCAAGCCAATGCTTAGCCTCCCATTGGAGGTTTTTACTTACAGTAGTTAAATACCTGCAACTTAAATACCTGTACCTTAAATCCCAAAGGGAAGAGCCAAGCCAATGCTTAGCCTCCCATTGGAGGTTTTTACTTACAGTAGTTAAATACCTGCAACTTAAATACCTGTACCTTAAATCCCAAAGGGAAGAGCCAAGCCAATGCTTAGCCTCCCATTGGAGATTTTTACTTACAGTAGTTTAAATACTTGCAACTTAAATACCTGTACCTTAAATCCCAAAGGGAAGAGCCAAGCCAATGCTAGGCCTCCCATTGGAGGTGTTTATTCACTGTCATGTACTTCCTATAATTTAATTTTTGAATCATCAGACCCAAAAGATGAGTAGGTCGTAATACTACACAGAAGTCGTTAACACACTCCCTCTTTCGGCTTCAGGGAATCTTTAACACTTAAAAAAATATAACAAATAAAAATATATACCATCCATGCATCCTATTTAAAAAGTGAAAACACAAAAGAGAATACCCTACTAGAGCTTTAGGAATAAACCAAGCCTGAGTTGCCGGATTAGGATATCCATGAAATTAAGGTACCGAAAGGGCATTAGTTTTAATTAACTAGTGTAACCAAGTCCCCGAGCTCATAATCTCTGGTTCGCAGGAATAAATTAGTTCTCCCGCTAATTTATTTAGGTTTCTAATCGACCTACCAAGAACGATTAGTGGCGACTCCAAATTTCAAAATCATTTAAACAAAAACCAAAGTTGCGATTCGGTAGGGCTTGGGAGGGTCCGCATTAGGTTAGTCAAATCTAATTAACCTAATAATCCGTTAACCCCTTTTAAAATTTTAAATTTTTTTTTAGAGGGTCGCGACAATACCCAATCCGACCCATATTACTTAAATACTTCTATATTTAATCAAATCATGAAATATTTATTTCCTATAATTTATTAAGAAAAATGATATTGCTGAAATACTTTTATGCAATTGATTTTTTTCTTAAAATATTTGAACTTTTTTAATTTTTATATAAATAATTTTTTATTATTACCCACCCGCCGCCACACCTCCGCCGGCCGCTTGATGCCACCGCTTCAACACTACTAGCATCCTTCCGGGGTTCGCATCAAATTGATAACCTTCTTTCTCTAAAATGAATAGATTTCACTGCCAAATTCTCACCAGATAACATAATTTAAAGCACGTTAAGCAGCAACGGCGCTCGTTAAAGCAGACAGAATCACCTCTCACCCAGTACTTCCGAAGCAAAACAAGCCAAAGATTTCATTTTTTTCCAAACAAGCGCAGTGCCCTTCATGGAGAAAATCTGAGAAATGAAAGTAGAAAATGAAAAGAAGAAGAGGAAGAGGAGAACAGAGGAGGAAGACTCCACTGTACAGAGTGAAACCGCATGCCAGAATCTCAGCAAATGACGCGAGGTTGCCTGAGTGGCCTGAGAAGGAAAGCGAGGAGGCGAGTGACCAGAACGACAAGGCATTTCTGCAGTATCGCGAGGGGGAGCGCGAAGCCCACGGGGTTGCCTTGGAACACCCCTTTCGAGGTCGCCTTCATCGCCGTAGGACACGAACTCGCCTTCATTGCTGCAGGCAGAGGTGGCGGGCTGAGGTGGGCGGCGGGCGACGGTGGGGATAGAGTGGGCCGGCGGTGACGGGCAGAGGTGGGTGGCCAGCGGCAGGGCGTCATTCCTAAAAAGTTTTTACTTTTTTTAAATTTTACTTATGTTCTTTCTTTTACTTATGAAAAAAATATAAAATATAAACTAATATAATTGAGACCCGTTTGCAAGTCATGTTTTTGAAACTAGTAGGCCATAGACTAAAAATGGGTTGAGTTAGGGCGCGTATGATTACGTTTCTATTTCTCTGTTTCTGTTCCAAATTTATTCCAGAAATAGGTTTGGAACAAAAACTCGTTTGACAACGCAAATCTGTTTTTCTATTTCCGAATCAAAAATCTATTTCAGAAATAGATTTTGGCCCAAAACCAGAAACAAAATTTTTTTTATTTCTGACAGAAATAGAAAAATCTATTTCTATTTTAGAAATTATTTCTGGAACAGAATGGTTGTCATGCGCGCCCTTACAAACCGGTGGAGCAGAGAAGGCAACCGAGAGTGAGAGAGGGAGAAACGAGATCGTGACTGTGTGTAAGAAGGCGACAAAGAATTAGGAATAAGGTTTTGATTTTGAAAACATAAATTTAATTTATGTCGGTCCATTTCGAGTGGCCCAAGTGGGCAGTTTCATACCTGGAATCAAGAACCGAACCGGTACTCATTCTATTCCAATAAATTGAAACCGATAATTGGACTGATTCTTATGAAAACTATGCAACATTGGACCGTGGTCCAATTCTAGGTGGAGATTTTTATTAGTAGAAAGGTTTTTGCTGTCTTCCTCCGTCAGGCCAGTAGCTATTAATTAGGTGGTGATTAATCTATCTATGAAGAATCAATACGTTTGTTCATTTCTCTAAATCTAAACACTTCGATAAATTGAGTCGTGGCGATAGATTGCTGCGCTAGTTTCTCCGAAGACTAATTGCGTTTCACTGCTGGTTTGAGCACAAGTTCGTTGGCCGCGTGGACACCTCGATTATCCAAAAAATAAAATAAAAACACTTTCATAAATTTTACTATGACACTGTTCATGCTTTGGTTTTATCATCGATTCGATATGTTCATCAATTTTTCACCGCCGTGTATGAAAAGCTGTCATTTCATGGTCATCATTGCTATTACACCGTCCTTGGTTGGTCTTGCCATTGTCAATAACTGCATAACTGTCGGTGACTGTCACATCACTTGCCGACAATTGTGTCGATCTCACCATCAAGTTCTATATTCGAACAAATCGACTTCATATCGATGGTAAAGCATCGATCATGTTTTGGGTGTAATCAACCTTCGATTGCGAGTACCGTTGGGTAGAGGGGGGGGGGGGAATGAAAATAATTGTGGGGTCAACTAAGGACACGTGTCACGTGTTCATTGGTAGGTCAAATTCGTTGGTAGCTTGGAATTTGAACGCATATGTTCAGTGATTGGGCCAGGGCAGCAACGCGTGAAAGAAAACAGGCACTCCCGAAATCTTATTCAACCGAACAACATAAATCGCGTTCGTCGGAGGAGTATGTACACACCAAATCAAACACATCCGCGGGTCTGCGATCTCTGGTTCAACCAGACAAGAACCAAGTTCAACAAACGAATCGAGGCGGTTAACGTGCTGAGCTTGTAAAAAATCAAACCCGTGTGCCGAGATACCGTGCATGCAACGTGAACGGGGACGGAGAAAACCGCGGCGCAGCGCGGGGGCTTCTACTGCCGGAAGCTCCTCTTCACAATCTTGGCGAACTCTCTGAAATCGATGAGCCCGTCGCCGTTGTCGTCGAAGGCTCCGATCAGATCTCTGCAGTCTGGCTCGGACAAATCGACCAAGCCCAGGGCCCGGAGCACGTGGCTCAGCTCCCTCGCGTCCACGAACCCGTCGCAGTTTTCGTCGAACACGTAGAACGCCTCCTTCACCTCCTCCAGGCTCACCTCTTCCTCTTCGAACACCCGAGCGATCTCGCGCGCCCCGATCCGCTCCCGCAGCTGCTCGCCACCCGGGTCGTCGGCAGCGCCCAAGATCCTCAGCCTCTCCATCACCATTTTCACCTCGCCCCTCGAGAGGACCGCATCCTCCTCAGGGATTCCCACGTCGCGGGCCGAGGTCGCTGATGGGTCCTCGACCCTTTGCTCGCGGGAAGACCGGGGTTCACCCGGGTCATCCGGGGCTGCTTCCGCATTGTGTTCGCAACAACCGCGTCTCGTCACGAGAAAGTAGTAGGGAAGGGGGTGCACGAGGCAGCGGAGGTAGGGATAGAAGTCTTGCAAAAACATTACCGAGTGGACCAACACCAGAACCGCCACTATGCACAGGACTGGCTCGACGAGGACGGTCCAATCATGTTCCATCGCCTGGTCCAATTGTTCAGTCTGTGAATGATATTGCAGCTGTAGGCCCGCACGCCCATAAGCGTCAGCCTCGGTCTGTGTTTAATAGAATTGCCCAGAGAGACGGACGGGGGGAAAAACAGGGGGGAGACAGTGGTGGGGGCGGAAGTGGGTTTTGGCTCCACCGATTCAAGCTGTTAGGAAGGATTCGATTGATGGAGCAACACGGGCATGGATATATAGGCAGGGGGAGATCAAGAAAGCCAACCAAAAGGAGCCCAAAAAAAAAAAGTCCTCTTCTTCTTCGTGTAAATGGCGAAGAAACTACACAGTGGCGTGCATGGAAACGTTAGCGGCGGCAGGTAGGTGGAGGCTTCTGCGCTTCTTTAATGCGTCGGGGTCGTTCGTTTACACTTTAGGCGGTCGTCAATGGAGTTTCCAGGAAGTTGCAGGGTGATGGAGACGAAAGAGAGCTTGGCGGTTCGGGGACACTATTTTATTGAGTCTCCAGGAATCGAGAAAGCTATATCGGAAATAGACGTGGAAGTTTACCGGTTCTTTGCTTGAGAGAGGGGTTAGAAGGCGACTCGAACCGTTGACCGAAGGGTGTGGAAAAAAAGGAAGTGATCACCACGGCGGTCCTAATTCCTAACCTCCAACCCTCGGATGGAGTTGGATTTGTTCGTTGAAGATGTGACCTGATCGATTAGCTTCAGCAATGAGTCAATTGCTTCCGTTTGTCAAGGGTCGGCTTGTCTGATTTTTCATGGATTGAACCGAGAAACTTGGTTGACGAAAACCGTGGAAAAATCAAAGATTTGAAAAATATTTTTTAAACAAAATAAATATTTGTATTTTTTAGAAAAATTAATCAACGAAAAATATTTTATTGTCGATAACACTTTATGCCTAATTATTTTCACGATGATGAAAAAATTTTGCATTCATTCATTTTTATGAGTGATACGAGTGTTTATTTCTTTGAAAAATATTTTCTAAATCTTTGATTTTATGTGAAACAAACACACCCTCAGAAGGAATTCATTTTCTTTAATTTCTTATTTCCTTATCTTCTCGGCTCTTTATTTCTTGTTAGCTTCCCCCCCCCCCCCCCAAAAAAAACACAAGTATCATATGTTTTCTTTTTCATATATATTGTGTCTACTGTTTCCCGAATATATATTATCGATGCTCGTGTTCTTCAACATTGCCTATCAACACGATCATGTATAATATTTTACAAATATGATTTCATTAAGTTTTTTCCCCCTAATTTCTTTGTGATTCTTGTGATTTTGATGGATTACATAATATGTTTGTTCCAGGTTCCTGTGTCAATGCAGGCTCCTTTCACTGTTTTCACTTTTTATTAAATACCATGAAATCAATTTTTTCAACATAACCAAATACCGAGAAATGGATTACTTTCTTTGGAATTGAATTTTCTAACAATACTTTTCTAGCAATAAAAATTTTCCATTGAAAGCAACGGAACATAAGCCTCCGTTTAAATGGTTTGGAAAATATTTTCCTAAGAACGATAACTCATATCTCTTATAAGAACTAATTAATGAAAAATATTTCCGTCGTCCAATAAAATGTTTAGACATCAATTCATCTTTCATTAATTAAATATTTCCAGCGATGTAAACCATATTTTTTTATAAAATTATTTTTTAATTATTCATTCAACGAGACTCGTGGCGTCGTAATTGTGAGTTGGGTGGGTTGCAACCCAATGGTGGAGTTTCAATGCGAACAAAGAATTATTTTGGCAATGTGTTCGTTGGCATTATTTTATGTGCGTGTTGTGCAGGTAGGGCCGTGCCACCCACATGCCAGGTCTGGGCCAAAAATTTTATGTCTAAAAAGCTAAAAATATATATAAATAAGGTGAATTTGTAAAGTATGATAAGCGATCAAAGTTACCAGAAATGTAAATAGTTACAATATTTTAGGAAAACTAAAGGGGTACGTGATTAATGAAAATTTAACACTCAATATTGCCTCTCATACACTGAACTCACACCATCTTATAGTTCCCCGGCAACCTCACCTCGGCCGATGGAGCATCCCTTCGGCCGGCCACTCGCAAGCCCCTTCCCCTTATGATCTCCATCCTCATTGCCGCTTTCGACAGCTCTTTCCAACTTGTACACATAGTCTACCTCCGTCTCTTCTTGGGAGACTGGGCAGTACAGCATCATCCGTGACTCGCTTCAGGATGAGGCATAGTCAAGCGAGGAGACGGAATAGGATGCCACACGCACATTGTTGCGACCCTCTTGAGGCAAACCTCAAGGAAGGCTTGATGGATTGCCAAGTGGGTGTGAATGCAAGGTGGCGCTTCCGATTGGCTGGATTCTCTCAAGCCTTACCGGTCGCTTTAGTTTCGTCGATTAATTATGAAAGTTCCTTTTACTTTAAGAGTTGCTACTAACCTACTAGAGGCCGGTTAGGAACCCGAGTAAGATGCGAAAGTCTGCTTTACTCCTGCAAATTAAAGATTTATGAAGATACATTTTTTTTTTGCGATAATATGATAGATAGTTAAGCTACATTAATTTAATGCATTTTCGATACCTTATCTCTATGCAAATGTTTAGGCTCTGTTTGTTTCACAAAAATGAGCGATTTGAAAAATATTTTTTAAAAAGTAATCGTTTATGTTGCTTAACATTCGATCTCCATCAATTTGATTATCAAAATAGTTTCATATGTGGAAATGAGATGACCATGCGTGGCACTCAAGCAATAAAGAGTAAACAACTAAGCAAAGATAAATAAAAACAGGTAAACCGAATAAAAGTCAGACTGACAAACTATTGGAGTCGTAATCGGCAAAATTAATTCTGGTTTTGTTATTGCATCCTGGAACAGGACCCCGTTAGCGGTGCATAAAAATAGGAAAAATTTCAAATAAGAGCACGAAGTGGATATTATTTCAAATAAGGGTACAGATGTCCTTATTATTTCAAAGAATGACCTAACTAAGAACATTTTCGTCATTTACTTTGATGTCTTTTTTTCCTTTGTTCTTTCTTCTTTTCTTTTTCCTTTTTTTTTTGCCCTTCCTTCTTGCTGGCCTCACCCAGATCTAGTTTAGGTGAGGCCAACGAGGGTAGCCTTCGGCAATGAGGCCCTTGGCTCGCCCGAGTAAGGCTAGTGAGGCCCTCAACTATCCTAGGCGAGGCCGCCCTCAAGGCCGGTGAGAGTAGCCTTTAGCTCGCCAAGACAAGGCCAATGAGACCCTTGGCTCGCTCCATTGAGAGCCACCCTTGCCTCTCGACCTTGAGGGTGGCCTCACCCAACCTCGCCCATGATTGGCCATCGGCAAGTAGGAAGGGCAAAAAAAAAGGAAAAAAAAAGCTAATGACAAAAATGATTTTGGTCAAGTCCTTTGAAAGAATGAAAGCACTTCACGTCCTTATTTAATAAAATGATGGCACTTTGGGTTCTTATTTAAAATTTTCCTTGAAAACAAGTGTGCATTACATTGATAAATGTAAATATATCATAATTGGCAACTTCTAATATGATAAGAATAAAATTAGTAATGAATATCGAACTAATGATGAAACAAGTACTGAAACACCTAAATTTCCATCTAATTGTTTTTTTTTAAATTCTTCCTTATCTTATATCTTATTTTTATATGTTTCTTTATGCCAAATAGTTTCTTATCTTTACCCATTATCCACCGACTACTTCTTTTCCCTCTCCATTCTTCTTGTTTGTCTTTTTTAATCAGCAAACATTTCAAATAAGCAAATCAATCGTTGAAGCCAAAACTCACACAGTCAATCCATATTCACCTGAATAGCGATGAAGCTCGACGTCACGTATAAATGGACGGAGATCCGCTCGGCAGAGAACGGCGGTGCACTCAGCGGCCGCGCCAGCGACATGGGTCCAATACAGTTAGGCGCCAAACCAAGGGTACGATGTGGGTTGATGCCGCGATTCCATGCGCGGCAATAAAACGAAGCAAAGCAGAAATCAATAGACAAATCCTAGAATGAATCAAAACCAACTTGAAAGTTCGTCGGGGAAGAAACGACCTGGTAGGCGTGGCGGGGCGCAAGGTTCTCTGAGGAAGACTTCCAAGCTCACTGAAGGCCTGGTATGGACCGAATGCTTTGCTGTCTCTGTTTTTATTCGACAACGAGGATGAGCGACTCTGTCCCACTCGACTGGACTGAGTTGAGCGAACCCAGCAAGCAGCGATGGCGCGCTCGACGCGACAGAGAAAGGTGTCGCGCATGTGCGGGTGGTCCACCCACCGATCGCCGACGGGTTAGCCTACAGCTTCCGCGGCGAAGGTTGGTCTCTGTTTCGCTCTGTATTTGGTGAAGACGGTTCTGCGGTGGGCGCGGCCCACTTGAGCACGATTGTGCGACGACTGCTGAACACGAACGACCTCACAGACTCCAAGGTGGGAATCCATTGAGGAAATTCCATGGGTCTGGACATGTAGAAGAGAAAGACCGAGAAAGACAACAGGAGCTAAAAGTCCTGTTCTTGGTGAAATTGGCGAAGAAACGACGCGGTGGCGTGTGTTGATGTTTCAGCAGCGGGAAGCGGGTGGAGATTTCTCTGTTTCTTCAGTGCATTGTGCAGTCGTCGTTTCCACTTTTGATGGTCGTCAATGGAATTTCCGGGAAGTTGCATGGTGATGTTGCCGAGGGAAAGCTCGGCAGTCCGATTTCAATAAAGTAGAAGCATGAATCTACGCTTCTTCTTCGCTAAAGCAAAACTAGAAAATCCGATCGCTCAAAGACAAAACTGGATGGGCCTGGAATTAGGAAACGTATTGTCCCTGTCAAATCAAGATCAGAATGAGGAAAGAGACGTGGACACTTACTAATTTTCCTCGACGTTGCGGGTTTGGCTTGACACAGGGGTTAGAAAGAGACTCAAACGTTGACCAAAGATTGTGGAAAAAGAAACTGATCACGCTCATCCCGCGGGCTAACTATCACCGACACTCGATATGTTACCATCAACATATTATTTAAAAAAACAAGAAAACAAAAATTTAACATGTGAGGATACGTTATATACTAAAAATATATACTTTTATATATGCATTATAAATTATTATTTTTATAATTTTTCAATCAAATTAACTTAATTCGAATCTACAAACAAATAAATAAGGCAAAAGAACACACGGAGTTCTAATATTTCCATACGGTTCTCATTTTGGTGTCAAAATTTTTTTAAATCACTTATGTGCAAATACTTTTGAAAAATAATTATTTCAGTGCCAACTCTGGTGAGTTTCGTTAGAAATGATACATGGCATCTACGTGACTCGTCGAAGGATCCTAGTCAACAAAAAATAAAAATAAAAATCAATAAAAAAAATTTGAGTAATATTAAAAAAAATAAACTAAAATAAACTTAAAAAAAGGAAGCAGTTACAACATCGACAAGTTCACGTGGGTTGATTTTAAAAAAATTGCCACATAATATTAAAAAATTTAAAATAAATGACACGTAATTAGTTAGCCGAAATTTCTCGTTGTTGACACTCAAATGATCGTTTTTTCTTCACTTTGATACTTAAGTGATCTAAAAAAAATTATTGCTATCAAAATGAGTGCCGTACATAATATTGGCACTCCATATGTCCTTTTGCCAAATAAATAATATAAAAGAGCCTAAAATGGATTTACTCTAAAAATATTAATTCACAATTTGTTAATATCATTCATTATTTCGAATTAACAAATTGACAAAAATACAATATGTTTAGAAATTTTTGCACAATTTTCCCATTCTTTCATTTCTTGCGGGCTTTTCAGCCTACAACGTGCCACTACCCGTTATTATGGGCTTCATTTACAAGATAACACTTGCAAGTCGTAACCTGCAAGGTTAATCTAAGTAGGAGATGCCATGATTTGAAGTGGATTTACTTGATCCAAATTAAAACTTTAATCACTTTGCGCACACCATGGAGATCACAAATCAACATTTTCAAATACGAAAAAAATAATAAGCAATAAACCAGTGGAATAATTAAGCAAATAGATCAAGATAAACTGGAAATAGGAGTGCTGAAAAAGCTTTCGCTCATAATATATCTTTCGCAATGCTACCCCAACCCCTCCTTCTGGTGCTTCTTTCCTACTTGCATCTAGTTTGATGCAAAGCCTTTCTGATCGATCATCCACTTCGTTTTGGAAGACAATGGTGATGAGCCTTTTAATTTGAGTCAATGACGTAAGAGTTTTTCTGGCGTGGGCTATATTAATTGAGATTGTAATTTATCGTTTTACTGGGTTGGTCTATAAGATATAAAGATTCTTAATTAATTTAATATTGGCTTGGCTGGTGCAGGACCAAGTTGAGCCCGACTTGTGATGAGAGAGCTTGGTTGAAAACTTTATGAATAACGCTTAAGTCTCTCCTTTAATACTCAACAATTCACAAACTGCCTCACATAAGGAGCGCATACAGACTCATGGCGTAAGGGCTACTCTCGTTGAGCCGGTGTTGCAGAGGGCAATGAAAGAGAAGGCTTGAGCTTTGAATCGTCGCTAATCCACATTGAGAACAATGGATTTCAAATCAGATGCACGAACCCATTTTCCTCCATTATTATGTTTCTAGATTCTAGCTATGGTGTTCTTGGGCTGCCGTCTTCACGGCTTGCAAATGATTAACAGTGAAGCCAGGTCTAGAAACGTGCATGTGCTTACCTCCATCTTCAGAATATGAAAGGTAGACTCACCTCAAGACATTTTTTCACTGAATCAAAGTGGAGTGGGAGGCTAAAGTCCATCATAGGTTCACTTAGATTCTTCAATAAACTACTTCAAGTGGGTTCGCTTGCCCAGCTTTGAGTCCCCAAAGGCTTATTTTCTTCTTCTTCTTTTTACATCTTTCTCCGATTTAAATGTTCAGTTCAGGCTCTCTAAAAATTGCAATTAGGCCGATGATATCGACAAACTGCGCACTTGCTTCCCTGTGAAGAGAAGCACCAAGTTTGCAGGAAGAAATCCATGGAGTTGTGCAGCTAAAAAGGGCCAACAACAGCTGATTTGATGAGCAGGTTGTGAATCGGGTGGGTTGCAACCACAATGGTGGAGTTTCAACGCGGACAAAGAATTGCGTCGGCAATGTGCTCGTTGGCATTATTTTATGTGCGTGTTGTGCAGGTAGGGCCGTGCTGCCCACATGCCAGGTCCGGGCACGATTGGCCCGGGCCGCTATTTTATGTCTAAAACGCTATATATATATATTGTAAACTATGATATGCAATAAAAGTTACCAGAAATGTGAATAGTTACAATATTTTAGGAAAACTAAAAGGGTACGTGATTAATGAAAATTTAACACTCAATATTACCTCTCATACACTGAACTCACACCACCTTATAGTTCCCCAGCAACCTCTCCTCGGCCAATGGGTTCCTGATTCAATTGTAAGTGGTACTCTTGATTCAATTCCACACTCGCAAGTCCCTTCCCCTTATGATCTCCATCCTCATCTCCTCTTCCGACAACTTTTTCCAACTTTTACACATGGGCGCGCATGACAACCATTCTGTTCCAGAAATAATTTCTGGAACAGAAATAGATTTTTCTATTTCTATTCCAGAATGAGTTTCTGAGAAAAAAAAAAGCGCTTGATAACGAAACTAATTTCTAATTCTAGAACAGAAATTCGTTTGATAAAAAATTGAAAATTTCTACTTTTCCGGCGAAGGGCGGCGGCGAGGAACAGAAATCAATTTCTGTTTCTCTGAGAAACAAAAAATTTTTGTTTCTGATTTCTTGGCCAAATCTATTTCTGGAACAACTTTTTGTTCCAGAAACAGAAAAATAGAAAGAAGTTATCAAACGGATTTCTCATCCAGAAACCATTCTGGAACAGAAATTCTGTTCCAGAATGGTTGTCATGCGCGCCCTTAATCTATCTCCGTCTCTTCCTAGGAGACTAGGCAATACGGCATCATCTGTGACTCGCTTCGTGATGAGGCGTTATTCAGGCGAGGAGACGGAATAGAATGCCACACGCACATTGTTGCGACCCTCTTGAGGCAAACCTCAAGGAAGGCTTGACGGATTGCCAAGTGGGTGCGAATGCGAGGTGGCACTTCCAGTTGGCTGGATTCTCTCAAGCCTTACCGGTCGCTTTAGTTTCGTCAATTAATTATGAAAATTGATTTTACTTTAAGAGCGGCCACTAACCTACTAGCGGCCAGTTAGGAACTCGAGTAAGATGCGAAAGTCCGCTTTACTTCTGCGAAACAAAGACTTATGAAGATAATTTTTCTTTTGTGATAATATGATAGATAGTTACACTAGATTAATTTAACACATTTTTGATACCTTATATCTATGCAAATGTTTAGGCTTTATTTCTTTCACGAAAAATAAGCGACTTGAAAAATATTTTTCAAAAAATAATCACTTATGTCACCTGACGTGCGATCTCCATCAATTTGATTATCAAAACCGTTTCATACGTGGAAATGAGATGACCATGCGTGGCACTCAAGCAATAAAAAAATAAACAACCAAGCAATGATAAATAAAAGTTAAGTACCGACAAACTATTGGAGCCGTAATCGGCAAAATTAATCCAGGTTTTGTTATTGCATCCCGGAACAGGACCGATTAGCGATGCATAAAAATAAGAGCATGAAGTGGACATTATTTCAAATAAGAGCACAAGTGCCCTTATCATTTCAAAGAAGGATCTAATCAAGGACATTTTCGTCATTTACTTTGCTACTTTTTTTTCTTTTTTCTTTCTTCTTTGTCCTTTGTCTTTTTCCTCTTTTTTTGCCCTTCCTTCTTGCCATCCTCACCAAGATCTACTGTAGGTGAGGCCAACAAGGGTAGCCTTCAGTAGTGAGGCCCTCAACTCGCCCGGCTGAGGCTAGCAAGGCTGGCCTCGAGGCCTGCAAGAGTAGCCTTCGGCTCTCTAAGACAAGGCCAACGAGACCCTTGGCTCGCTCCATTGAGAGCCACACTTGCCTCCCGGCCTTGAGCGCAGCCTCACCCAGCCTCGCCTAGTGGTTGGCCATCGGCGAGTAGGAAGGGCCAAAAACAAAAAAAAGAAGGAAAAAAAGCTAATGACAAAAATACCCTTGATTATGTCCTTCTTTGAAAGAATGAGGACACTTCGTGTCCTTATTTGACAAAATGAGGTTACTTCGGAGTCTTATTTGAAATTTTTCTTGAAAACAAGTGTGCATTAGATTGATAAATGGAAATCTATCATAATTTGCAACTTCTAATATGATAAGAATGAAATTAGTAATGAATATCGAACTAACGATGAAACGAGTACCGAAACACCTAAATTTCCATCTAATTGTTTTTTTTAAAATTCTTCCTTATCTTATATCTTATTTTTATATATTTCTTTATGCCAAATAGTTTCTTATCTTTACTCATTATCGACCGACTACTTCTTTCCCTCTCTTTTCTTCTTTGTTTTTTTTTTATAATTGAGGTGTCCGCGCGACCGGCGAGTTTGTGCTCAAACCAGCGGTGAAGCACGACGGGTCCTCAGGAGGACCCGCAGATCCCATAACCATGGGCCTCCGATTAAGTCACCTAGCGTCGAGAAGTTTTGAATCACCTCTCGTGAAACGAACTGAGCGCAAACCAAATGACTCTATTCTTCTTTGTTTGTCTTTTTTAATCAGCAAATATTTCAAATAAGCAAATCAATCGTTGAAGCCAAAACTCACATAGTGAATCCTAATTTGAGGCTTTGACCGAACATACCACATGATCAAAACGATAGATCAGCCGACCTCACCGCTCCATATTCGCCTGAATAGTGATGAAGCTCGGCGTCACGTATAAATGGACGGAGATCCGCTCGGCGGAGAACGGCGGCGCACTCAGCGGCCGCGGCAGCGATGTGAGACCAATACAGTTAGGCGCCAAACCAAGGGTATGATGTGGGTTGATGCCGCGATTCCACGCACTGCAATAAAACGAAGCAAAGCAGAAATCAATAGACAAATCCTGGAATGAATCAAAACCAACTTGAAAGTTCGTCGGGAAGAAACGACCTGGTAGACGTGGCGGGGCGCAAGGTTCTCTGAGGAAGACTTCCAAGCTCACTGAAGGCCTGGTATGGACCGAATGCTTTGCTGTCTCTGTTTTGGTTCGACAACGAGGACGAGCGACTCTGTCCCACTCGACTGGACTGAGTTGAGCGAACCTAGCAAGCAGCGATGGCGCGCTCGACGCGACAGAGAAAGGTGTCGCGCATGTGCGGGTGGTCCACTCACCGATCGCCGACGGGTTAGCCTACAGCTTCCGCGGCGAAGGTTGGTCTCTGTTTCGCTCTGTATTTGGTGAAGACGGTTCTGCGGTGGGCGCGGCCCACTTGAGCACGATTGTGCGACGACTGCTGAACACGAACGACCTCACAGACTCCGAGGTGGGAATCCATTGAAGAAATTCCATGGGTCTGGACATGTAGAAGAGAAAGACCGAGAAAGACGACAGGAGCCAAAAGTTTTGTTAATTGGCGAAGAAACTACGCAATGGCGTGTGTTGATGTTTCAGCAGTGGGAAGCGGGTGGAGATTTGTGTGTTTCTTCAATGCATTGTGCAGTCGTCGTTTACACTTTTGATGGTCGTCAATGGAATTTCCAGGAAGTTGCGTGGTGATGTTGACGAGGGAAAGCTCGGCAGTCCGATTTCATTAAAGTAGAAGCATGAATCTACGCTTCTCATTCGCTAAAGCAAAACTGGAAAATCCGATCGCTCAAAGACAAAAGCTGGATCAGCTTAGAATCAGGAAATGTATTGTCCCTGTCAAATCAATATCAGAATGAGGAAAGAGACGTGGATTACTAATTTTCCTAGACGTTGCGGGTTTGGCTCGACACAGGGGTTAGAAAGAGACTCAAACGTAGACCAAAGATTGTGGAAAAAGAAACTGATCACGCTCATCCCGAGCTGACTATCCCCGACACGCGATGGGATATCGCCAACACATTATTTAAAAAAACAAAAATTCAACATGAAATAGCACGTTATATATTAAATATATATTTTTATAATTTTTTAATCAAATTAATTTAATTAAAACCTATAAACAAATAAATAAGACAAAAGAACGCTTGAAATGCTAATATTTCTATACGGTGCTCATTTTGGTGTTACTATCTTTTTTGGCCTAATACTTAAAAAAACCTCAAATTTTAGCTTTTGTCTTAATTATATCCAAAATTTTTTTGTCTTATAAAAAACCATAAACTTTTATTTTTGTCCCAATTTTACTGGCCTAACACAAAAAAAAGTCCATAACTTTAGCTTTGTCCCAATTTTACCAACCTAATGCAAAAAAAAAAATCATAACTTTAGCATTTTTCTCAATTATATCTAAAAGTTCTTTTTATCTCATAAAAAACCCAAAACTTTTACTTTTACATCAATTATACCACATTTACTCTTCCGTTAATGTCGCGACCCTCTAAAAATATTTTTAAATTTTAAAGGGGTTAACGGATTATTAGGTTAATTAGATTTGACTAACCTAACGCGGACCCTCCCAAGCCCTACCGAATCGCAACTTTGGTTTTTGTTTAAATGATTTTGAAATTTGGAGTCGCCACCAATCGTTCTTGGTAGGTCGATTAGAAACCTAAATAAATTAGCGGGAGAACTAATTTATTCCTGCGAACCAGAGATTATGAGCTCGGGGACTTGGTTACACTAGTTAATTAAAACTAATACCCTTTCGGTACCTTAATTTCATGGATATCCTAATTCGGCAACTCAGGCTTGGTTTATTCCTAAGGCTCTAGTAGGGTATTCTCTTTTGTGTTTTCACTTTTTAAATAGGATGCATTGATGGTATATATTTTTATTTGTTATATTTTTTTAAGTGTTAAAGATTCCCTGAAGCCGAAAGAGGGAGTGTGTTAACGACTTCTGTGCAGTATTACGACCTACTCATCTTTTGAGTTTGATGATTCAAAAATTAAATTATAGGAAGTACATGACAGTGAATAAACACCTCCAATGGGAGGCCTAGCATTGGCTTGGCTCTTCCCTTTGGGATTTAAGGTACAGGTATTTAAGTTGCAAGTATTTAAACTACTGTAAGTAAAAACCTCCAATGGGAGGCTAAGCATTGGCTTGGCTCTTCCCTTTGGGATTTAAGGTACAGGTATTTAAGTTGCAGGTATTTAACTACTGTAAGTAAAAACCTCCAATGGGAGGCTAAGCATTGGCTTGGCTCTTCCCTTTGGGATTTAAGGTACATGTATTTAAGTTGCAGGTATTTAACTACTGTAAGTAAAAACCTCCAATGGGAGGCTAAGCATTGGCTTGGCTCTTCCCTTTGGGATTTAAGGTACAGGTATTTAAGTTGCAGGTATTTAACTACTGTAAGTAAAAACCTCCAATGGGAGGCTAAGCATTGGCTTGGCTCTTCCCTTTGGGATTTAAGGTACAGGTATTTAAGTTGCAGGTATTTAACTACTGTAAGTAAAAACCTCCAATGGGAGGCTAAGCATTGGCTTGGCTCTTCCCTTTGGGATTTATGGTGCAGGTATTTAAATTGCGGATGGACTTTGTCCTCTCCATTCTGGGGTATGAATTCTTTAAAATAAAATACAACGAATTGATTCAACAATTTGAAATTTGTGCGCGCTTGAGGACTCCTCCAAGTCGATTTTGTGCTTCTATAGGGTTGACCATTGATATAAAGCTGCGGCTTCCTGACATAAAATAGAGTGAAGTGTCAGTATACAAAATATATGCCAATCTGCACCTAAAACCAGAAGAGTGGAAAGAGTACTTATCTCCCATTTTTTTGGGAGGGATTTCTATAATTGATTTTCGCTCTCTATGTTCCCAATATAGAGAGTCTCTTTTGAATTAAGAGGGACTTTTAGTCACAAATCAACTGAGAAATCGGTGGACAGCTTAGGAGCTTGTTTGGGCGATTTTTGCATCTCTACGAGATTTTTTGCCGTTGACGTAGAGATATCCTTCTCCTGACATAAAATATGGGAAAAATGGAGGTAGGAGAAAGTGTATACAATTTGTGCTAATTTGCTACTAAAACCACAAATAAATGAATAAATAAAAAACACTTAGCTCGAATTTGTTTGCTCGTTGACGAGGATGAACTCTTGATTTATGTTGATCGATGAAAGAATTTGTGATGATAACCCCTAACTTTAAACTCCTATTATCTTCAAAATTCTCTCTCTTTTGGTATTTTTTTTTCTCTCTCAAATTTTTCTTCAATCTCTCAAAACCCTCTCAAACATCCAAAATTTTCTCTCCCAAAAAAATTCCTCTCTCAAGCTCACTTCTTCCTCCTTTTATAATCTACTCATCTATCTCCCATTCTAATTTTTCCACTAACTCTATCTCCCATTCTAATTTCTCCACTAACTCTTCTTCATTTTCATCTTCCATTCTCCATCTTTATCTCACATTCTAATCTCTCCACTAACTCTTCTTCATCTTCATCTTCCCTTCTCCATATTTATCTCCCATTCTAATTTCTCCACTAACTCTTCTTCATCTCCATCTTCCCTTCTCTATTCTTATCTTCCATTCTAATTTCTCTACTAACTCTTCTTCATCTCCATCTTCTCTTCTCTATTCTTATCTTATTTTCTCCATCCATTCTTCTCTAACTTCTCTTCTTCATCTCCTCTTCTCCATCTTCCCTTCTCTATTCTAATTTATCCACTAACTCTTCTTTTTGTTATTTGTAAAATAATCCCTCAAGAGTTAGGTATTTGCACTCTAATCCCTGAATTTTAAGTATTTACAATTTAGTCCCTGAAAAAATATTTCTTTAAGTCCAAATCTCCTTATAATTTTTTACATACCTTCCCTATACTTAGTCAAAATTCACCACATGTCAAATTTAAGCTCATTTCTTGCCACTGAAAATAATGCAGAATTTAATTAAAGCCCTTTTGCACAATTGAGTCATTCTGGGTATAATTTGGGCCAATATAAAAATTTGAAATATTAGAGAACAATGTCACAACTCCTAAAAGTGAAAAAATGAAAATAAATTGACTCAAATTGAATTTTTTAGGCCCGGTTCGAGGTTATGCTCGTGAAGGAATACACGACCCCGAATTGGATTTTTTAAATTTGTGATGGCCAACATGAAAAGGGATTTAAAATAAAAATATTGACTATTTTTATATATTTTTGTAGCCTCAAATGCTATTATTTATTAAATATTCTCATAATTCCTAAAATATATGAACAATATATATAAATACAAAAAATTATTTTTTTGTTCGAAAATAGTTGCCTAAGCTTGGCCAAGGCTCCAAACTTGATTTTTCAATTTTCTCATTTTTCTTAATTTTTTGTTTTTATGAATTTTCGAAAATAAAAATACCGAAAAATATCGAAAATATGAAAAATTATTTTTTGGTCAAAATTGGTTCCCTAGGCTTGGCTAAGGTTCCCAAAGTTGATTTTTCAATTTTATAAATTTTTATGGATTTTCTATTAATTTTCGAAAATAAATAAATAAAAAATACGTAAAAATACTAAAAATATGAAAAATCGTTTTTTGGTCAAAATTGGTTCCCTAGGCTTGGCTAAGGTCCCCAAAGTTGATTTTTCAATTTTATAAATTTTTATGAATTTTTTTATTACTTTAGCAATAGAAAAAATGATTAAAAATCAGGTGTCAACAGCTAATAATAACTATTAGTTAATCCTATACAACATTTTCACGTTGTTAAAGAATTAGATCTCAGCAAAGCTAACATGAAAAAATCTATAAACTTCTTTTCTATTATCTGCTTCTCCTACACATTGTCGAGAGATACAGAGCCACTCAATGTGATGTGTTTCGGATTTTCCTCGGCACTCAACAGCCCAAAGAATGACTAGTCATGGAGATTTAATTATCTAGACAAACAACCTTAAATCTCGCTATCCTTGAAACTTCTTGTTTTTGAATTTCAAAGATTTATTGATAAGTTTGATGAAAAAATTCAAGTCACGTAAGATTAACTAATAGTAATTATAAACAGAACGCTGATGGTGGTAGAATTGGGCCAAAAGTAAAAATTTGAGATTTTTTATGCGATAATTTTTTGGATGTAATTGGGACAAATGCTAAAGTTGAAGATTTTTTGAGTATCAAATCAGTAGAATTGAGACAAAAGTAAAAGTTATGAATTTTTTATGAAACAAAAAAGTTTTGGATATAATTGGGACTAAGGCCAAAGTTGAGAGTTTTTTATGAGACAAAAAAAAGTTTTTGGTATAATTGGGACAAAGGCTAAAGTTTGAGATTTTTTTGTGTATTAGGCCTATCTTTTTTATATCATTCAAGTGCAAGTTTTTTTTTTAAAAACAGTTATTTCAGTACCAACTCTAGTGAGTTTCATTAGAAATCATACATGGCATCTATGTGGCTTGCCGAAGGATAATAGTCAGCAAAAAAACTTAAAAACGTATAAAAAAATCCACTTAATATTAAAAAATAAAAATAAACTAGAAATAACCTAAGAAACAAAAAAAAAAGGAAGCAGTTACAACGGCTAGGACTCCACGTGGGTTGATTTTAAAAAAATTGCCACATAATATTAACAAATTAACAATAAATGACACGTAATTAATTGGCCGAAATGTCTCGTCATTGGCACTTAAGTGATAAAAAAAATTTATTGGCATCAAAGTGAGCGTCGTACACAATATTAGCACTCCGGATGTCCTTTTGCCAAATTAATAATATAAAAGAGCCTAAAATGGATTTACTGTAAAAATATTAATTCACAATTCGTTAATATCATTCGTTATTTTGAATTAACAAATTAATAAAAATATAATATATTTAGAAATTTTTGAACAATTTTCCCATTCTTCCATTTCTTGTGGGCTTTTCAGCCTCCAACGTGCCACCACCCGCAAGTATATTTATGGGTACTTTAAATTGACAGAATATTACATTCACACGCGCCCCCCTCTTCTGCTGCCAACAAAGTTCGTGACTTGAGAAAACCAAACTTATTATTTTAATATTTTGAAACTGATGTAATTTATTTATTTTTTATTTTTTTTATTAGTATTCGGATCAAACCACTCTGATCATGCGCATCAAATAAGGCTTCATTTACGGGTAACACTGGCAAGTCATAACCCACAAGTTCCGAGGTCAATCAACCGCGCAGCCATCACTCTCGCAAGGCAGGCCCATCCCCACCTGATCTCCGCCCTCACCTCCTCCTCCGGCCGTGGCCCGTCCACCATGTACACGGAGTCCGTCGCCATCTCTTTCTCAGAGACTAGGCAGGAAGGCGACTTATTCTGGATTTGGCGTCCAAGGTTTACGACAAACAATGATATAATGGCACAATTATCACAATAACCAATGACATTAATAATGAAATTATCATGTTAAACCGATTCAAGACAGTACTTATTTGGGAAAAACGAAGGTCGGATAACATTAAACAGAGGAATAGTTCGAACACTTTAGCCATGCTACTATGACACCTTGCTAAAACCCTTTTAACTAGAAACCCCAACACGGACCGTTTTGAACCACAAATACACCAAATCCGTATACTCGTACCACTTCCGAGGCCGGTGCCTCTTCAGGATCACGACGGCGAGCACCCTGTCTGTGCTTAGGGAAGCCGTGGCCTCTCTCACCCTCGTCTCGTTGTTCCTCCGCAGCTTCACCTTGACGGTCTCGTCTCCTCGGCCGATCAACCGCAAGGCACGGCCCCGCCGGATCTCCACCCTTACATCATCCGCCGTCAGCCACGGCTTGTCCATCTTGTACACGTAGGCCGCCGCCGTCTCTTCCTCGGTGACCTGGTCGTACGACGTGTTGCCCCCACATGCGCGGGACTTCGTAAGGGTCGACGAAAGCCATGCCTGTTGTACGGTGCACCTACACGGGTTAAGGGAAACGCCTAATGATTTGAGTATCTATATAATTTCCTTCTTTTTCCAGAAATCAAGGATCAACTGAATATACTCATTGCGCATATCATATACTTACTGCAATTTCTAGGTCGTGCAGCGTTTCTCTCCCCAAAACTTCGTCACTGGCCCTCTCATTGATCCATCAACACGCAAGTTAAAATCAGACGGATTAACTAACACAATAATATGCGTTACTCCTTAGAAAATTGATGGAAAAGTATCAAATAAGTCATAATCTTATTGCATTAGTACCAGTCCAATTTTAAACCTTTTGATTGAATCAATTTGGTCTTAAATTTTTTCATTGGCGCCAAGTCAGTCCATCCGATCAATTTTGATTGGAAATCGCTGGCATAGATATCGGTTGTGCGTAAAACAATTGGCTTCTACGACAGCGATTTATGGCTAAATTGAACTAATTGAAAAGTTTAGGATTGAATCGGTACCAATGCCATAAGTTTAGGACTTTTTTTTTTTTTAACTTTTCCCTCAAAATTAACCTGACAAATTCCAGCGCTCCGATGACAATTTAGATGCACAGAAGGGTCCCGACGATGCTTTTTCATTACAGTTTGACTGCATAATGGCAATTCAAATTTGCTGTCTAAGTTTCCAAAAGCTGTTTTTTTTTTCCTTTCATTACAATTGCAGTGAGCTTTTATCAAGAGGGCAACAAATATCCAAAAGAACTTTACATGCTTGGTGAAATGGGTACACAACATAAAGCATGATCATGTACCTCTCCCGGCGATGGCCAATCCAAGTTTGGCTCCAAATCTTCGTTGCCCCCTTTCACCTTCCTTCCCTCGGCTCCGGCCATCGCTCACGGCTCGCCCTCTCTTCTATGGCGTGCCGCTGTTTGCGTGTAGGTCAAGTAAAGCTCCACAAATAGCTAACGAGCTACTCAGATCGCCAGGTCGACCTGTGATTCTCCGATGAAATGCCCAGAATACTTCCCCTCTTTTTAAAATGAACGAGGACCCCGCCGAATGGGAACGACTTAGTTTCGCAAGTCAATGTGGCGCTTCCTTTCATAAGGAGCTGATGCTTTCAAGTCGCCATTCGCAAAATAATCGCTCCATAGATGACATTCCTTGTGGGATGTTCTCGTCCGCGTTTTCACTTTGCCTTGATCTATACAGGAGTCAGCCCAAACTAAAAGGAAAAGAAGGTATAAATTTGACTAGTCAACGAAAGGAAGAAAAGTAGCCGTTCAGCTAAAGGAAAGGTAGAAAGAAAGGGTAAAAGAAAGGAATGGGAAAGGAAACGAAGTCTTTTGCGCGTACACGTCGAGAGGATCTTGTCAAGCGGGATTAACATCGCACTGGTTCGCAATGCCCGGCGAGTATCCGAGCCCTTTATCCATCTCATCGGACTGATATCTACGTTAGGGCTGAACTGCGACGTCCGGTTCATGGTTTTTCTATTCTGCTTGCTGCGATCATATGACATCTGATGCTTACTTGTTTCGGTCAAAATCCTTTCCATGACATCCCCCAACAACTTCTGACATATTTGTCCCGACCGAGGATCTTACGCGTTCAGCCATTTCATCTGCTTCTGTCTGTCGCTCCATACAAGTAAATCAACCCTCTCTGTTCGACTTTCGGATTACCATCATTACTTTATCATCGCTTCTCTCTTTGAACCTCGCACATATGGACAAGCTAGTGCTAATCCTCTACGGCAAACCGTTGAAGTTTGTTTGTAAAACAAATAGGAGAGATGAGAAATTACAAGTCACTTTATTAATTAAAAAATTATTATAATATTTTAAATAAAAAAAATAGGCAAGTGAGCTAAAACCCACTTCGAATGCCAGTGCATAAGTAATTGCACACTTAACACGCTTGCGCAGTCGCAATCCAAAAGCAACAATATTTGGTAATTATTTTTTTTTATTTTCAAAATTATAATAATAGTTAACTGTTGAGCCCTATTGAAATAGAGCGACTATTCACATTGGAATTGAAGTTAGTTTTTTAATTTCGAATTTTTATTAATTTCTTGCGATCTTCAAAAGGTTGCAATCTTTGGGACATTATAATTTTTGGAGAGTTGTGTTTCCAAATGAACTATTTTTTTCGAACAATGAAAAGTTGTGTCCAAATAAGTTATCTTTAGACACGAAGAGTGATATGAGAATAAACTACTTTTCAGATACAAAAAAGTTGTATTCTTTTCTCATTATATATTAAACTATTTTGTTCATTTTCAAAACTTCACTCATTCAATTTTTAAGATCTTCTGTTTTTTTTTTTCAAAAGAGATACAACCTTCTTTTCTGATTGCTTCCCTAAAGAGTTCTTGGAGAAATATTTTAATTAATATCTAATATTTCATTTGAGAATCTGTTGTATTCTAGAGGATCTTTGCTGGTAGTCATTAGTAACGTTGAAGGCAAATAATTTCTTAGAGAGCGTTCTATCATGCGTTAGGATCTGATATTGTTGTTCAACAAATTCGTTAAATTTCCTAACAGCAGTAAGAAATGGCAAATGAGTTGCAAGCCTTAGACAAATATCATATATGGATTTGTTTGATTTGCCTCTTGATAAGTCAGATGTCAGTTGTAGATCGGTATAAAAGATTAAAACAAAAGCAAATGGTACTTTGGATCGTTATAAAGCTCGACTAGTAGCGAAAGACTTTATTAAAAAATATGGAATTGATCACCGATGTAAGGTGGCCACAGAGAATCGTAAAATTGGCGGAGATCATCTTGCACACAAAATTAGTGCAATGGTTGAATTCAACGTTGTCTCTATCTTTCTTTTTCTCTATTCTCTCCAACTTCACTCAAACACTTCACAACTCTCTCTCTCTCTCTCTCTCTCTCTCTCTCTCTCTCTCTCTCTCTCTCTCTCTCTCTCTCTCTCCCCTTGCTAGTTCGAGCTTCAATCCTCTCTCATTCTCAAGTCGCCTTTACTCGAATGTTCATCTTTTACTTTGAATTGTTTATTATTCATATTATTTTGCTGCAAAAAATGAATCCAATAAAAGGAATAAAAGAAAAATAGGTTATCGAGTTTCTTTAAAATTAGACCAGAAAAACAAGGCAGATTTCAAGTTTCAAAACTAGAACTTTCAAATAGGATGGGTTCCAACTTTCAAGTCTGGAACCAGTCACCCCAATTGACACTGACTTGATGAGTTTACTTAGCTTCACAGGTCATTGTGGGCTTCTTATTTCAATGAACCAAGCATATTACAGTTAACATTTGCAAATCATCAATCCATGTAATGCGCTTCTTCAGGTACCTCATTACATTTCAACCGTTGATTCATGTCTTATTTACCTTGATCAGCTGCTGAGAACTAATTGAGAAACCAATGGAATATTGGTTAGTAAGTATTGCTCACTTGTAAAAACCACTTTCAGTCGAATAAATCACTTGTAATTAATCAATTTTATATATCAGTTTTTATAAACTTAGTATTATTAAAAAGACTTAATAAGGCAGTACTAACTAGAAAAACGAAGTTTGGCTACCATACAGCGGAATGAGGAATAAATAGCCTGAGCACTAGCAATGTAAATACACTTTGTTGAGACCAATTTAACCGGAAACTGCCACGTGGACCGTTTTGAACCTAATAAATATCAAGTCCTCGAACTGAAACCACTTGCGAGGCCAGCTCCTCTTCGGAATCACGGCGGTGAGCACGCCGTTGGTGATCATAGAAGCCAGGGCCTCGCTCACCCTCATCTGGTTGTTCCTCGGCAACTTCACCTTGATGGTCTCGTCACCTTGGCCGATCACCCACAAGGCATGGCCCCTCCAGATCTCCACCCTCAACTCATCCGCCCTCAGCCAAGGCTAGTCCATCTAGTACACAAAAGCTGCTACTGTCTCTTCCTCGGAGACCTAGTCGGTATGACGTGGTTAGAGCCATCAATATGGGTCAAAGACCCATATTTGACTCATATTTTGTATAAAATGGGTCTTATATTGATCATTAACTTTTGAAGGACTCACAAAAAATGGATTAAAAAGGTTGAAGTGAAATTAAACTGGTCAAAATTGGGCCATGCATGAAACCCACTTTTAACCCATATTGGACCTATTTTCGATCAATAACTCCTACAAATTACAAATGGACCTAATGCCTAAAAGCCTAAACTTTCTTCTTATTATTTTTTTTAATTTTCTATTTTTACAAATGAACCATGGCGTCGTCAGCCGGTTGCCGCCGCAGCCGCAACCGCCGTTTGCGTTTCGTCGCCGCTATCGCGGTTGCCGTTTGCTTGTCGCCGCCATCGTGATCGCAGTCCGTCGCTGCTGTCGCGGTCGCCGTCCGCCGCCACTATCCAGATCGGAGGGCATCGAGTCACAGGAGGACAGCACTTGCTGAGAGCTCATGATAGAGGGATGATTGGCACGGCAGGTGTCATCTCTCTTGCGACATGACTTCCTTAACCCCTTCATTTGGTCTCCCCCAGGGTCACACTCGCGATCACGCAAGCTTTTAGTGTGGCTTATGTTCAGTGTCATATTTATAAGATCATTACAAGCCATTGGCTCCGTAGGTGTTCTCGATGAATGGAGCTCGTGGGAAAGAGTTTGGGGTCAAAGCAGCGGTTGCATGTAAATTATGAAGCTAGTCGGGTACGTCATCCACCTTTGACGGGTTTCGATTTGGTGAGATACGAGAATAATCTCTGGCAATCCACATGTTCAACAAGGTTAACCCATTGGACCTTCGTGTTCATACCCTTGGAATTTCTTTTAAAAAATTTCAAAAAATAGAAAAAAAATTTTACTAAATTTTTTATTGCATGAAAGTATTTTAATAATATCATTTTTTATTTTATTTAATAATTTTTTATTATTTAATTTTCTTTTTTATTTGATGTAAAAATTTTATCCGATAACATATACATATGAAAAGCTTAAAATAGGTTAAATGAGCTACATAATTTTTTTTAGAATATTAGTGGGATTTGGCAATATAGGTTAAAATGGGTCAGATTGGGTATGAGTTGGTTACGGGTTGGGTCGGGTATGGGTCATTGAATATGGGTCAAAACGGGTTAGACGGGTCAATATGGGTCGGACCATATTCGACCCGACCCAAACCCAACCCGACCCACCCATTTGACACCTCTAGACGTGGTGCCCCACACGCGTCGGCCTTCGTGAGGGTTAGAGGCGTCAAATGGGTGGGTCGAGTCCGGTTTAGGTCGGGTCGAATATGGTCCGACCCATATTGACCCATATTTAATGACCCATACCCGACCCGACCTACAACTGACGTACACCCAACCCGACCCATTTTGACCCATATTACCTCATTTATTCTATTTTAAGTAAATTAAATAATAAAAAAAAATTAAAAATTAAAAAAATCTATAAATTGACATGCTTATAAATAAACAAATAAAAAAGCATGACTAAATATTTATAAATCGATCCAATCTATGTAAGGGAAAACGCTAAAATAAGACGGTAGCAGATCGACTCAACAGGGTTAACACAAAGGATTATATTACTAAGTTCCAAATTTTACTTAGAAGCAGAAGTAGAAAAATCAACTTCTGATCAAAAATTGATTTTTTATAGCAAAAGTGTTGCCATAATAGAAGTAGAAAAATCAATTTCCGATCAAAAATTGATTTTTTTTTATAGTAAAAGTGTTGCCATGAGTGCTCTTAGTCTCTTATACTTATAATAAGGAATGTCCGAAGAAGTTCAACTCGATCGTAAGCGGATCCACTATTGCTAATGCAAACGATGAACAACTACAATACTAAAACAGTTTGTGTAGGGGCACATCGTAGGGCAAAGCTCACAAGACCAAGACAACCATAGGATCCAAAACGTTGTTTGGAACAGAAAAACTAAATTCCTGAAACAGAGTATGTGATGTACAGACTATACTCTGCATTTTTCACGTACTTGGAAGACTAGTCTGGTCCAGACACAAAGTGTATGCAAAGAAGTACTTTTGACGGCACTGAGATCCAGGCGGAGGAGGATCAACTCTCGACTTCGTTCGACAAGTTTTACAAATCATCGGGCCAGTTGCCGTAAATCCGGTTAATCTTCTTGCGTCCTTTCCATTTCACTAAGCACTTCTTGCTCTTTGTTTCTTCTGTTGCAGCAGGACCCTTTGCTGTCATACGAGAAGGCCCGTCGTTAATATGAGTAATAAACTGAAAAATTCAGATAATCATCAGTTATAGAAACCAGCAGACACACACACACAGACACATCTTCTAACCAATTAGGTGCATCAAATCATGTGAGTAAACCAGGAGGAGTTTAGCCCCAAAAAAAAGGAATAAAAAAAAATCAGGAGGAGAATGAGATTATATTACTAAAAAGCCACCCCTCATCCTCATGTGATGTCAAAGTGATAACCGAGCCAGTGGACCAAATGAAAGCTTTACAAAATAAATAGAGCAAAGAATCATCATTTAAATGCATTTAAATGTTAGCAAAATAGTACAGGATCCAGATTTTTGTGCATTCTCGCATCCTTGGTTGGATACTGAGCGCTTCCGGTCCTTCCAAACCAACTTCAAGGTATAAGGCAACAACAACCTAAGCCTTGTCAAGATGTTCTTACAAATATCTTGCTCAATGGCTATGTCATGACACAAAACAGTCACTAATAGAGCATCCGTCAAACAGCAGATAATGAAACCATATTCAATTTTTTCATCTGATTGGCAAGAGAACCATGCACAGGAGTGGCAAAGAACTTCATGTCAGGACACAGATTGTATTGGCCTCCTTTACACTGAACACAATGCCAACAGCTGATCCCTGGCTCTAGCACCACTCAATCACCTGGAACCAATGCCTTGACTTCACTGCCCACTTCTTCTATGATCCCTGCGCACTCATGCCCAATTACGATAGCCTCTTTCATGACGAAATGTGCACATCTTAGCGTCTGCAAGTCGAAGAAACAATCCAAAGAGAGCAATTTAAAACAAATATATTGATCTGCCAAGTGCAACTTGTGAGATGTGATTTCACCAGCGATGAAGTCTCAGGTATTGCTAACCAAAAAGAAAAATCTTCCTCACTGCATTCCACAATCTATATGGTCCAACATATAAAGGAATCCCTCAACCGAGTTGGATCGACCGTTCTTTTTTTAGCTAACCAGTATCTAAGATGTCCTCTCTCATTGAGAAGCCCTTTAAGAAATCAAATCCCCACCTGTTACTCATCAGAGTCATATCAGTATGCTAACTAGTCCTTTTTCTTCCCTTCCCCAGCTTATTTTGCGCGATCCACATGAAAGTAGGTCGCCATACCGAGCCTTAGCCAAAAGACTATCATTAATAGAAAGGAGACAAAGCAATAAAGAAGACAGATTAGAGTTATAACACCATAACCTTCAGATAGTAAACGTCACTCCCACATATACCAATAGCCTTCATCCTGACTCTGACTTCAGGGGCATAAAAAGCACAGATTAATCCAAAATCACACGGGTCATCAAGAAATCAACCAAAAGGATTGACAGAGCATACAAAAATATGGTGGGGGTGTTAATGTTTCCCTGAGTTCTTAACTTCGGGTAGTAATTAAGCAGTGTGAGGTGGAATCATTACCTTCCGCCAAGGTCCAACAGTTGGCATTGAAGATGGTGGGCCTTCTACCTAAGGAAAGTCAAAATATGAAAATCTCAGCCCAAACTCACATTGACACAGAAAGATACATCAGGACAAGTCTTGATAAATATTATGCAAAAATTGAGATCCCAAGTGAATTCTCGAATGTCTGAAGAAGTCAATCAGTGGGTTAGGTTAGCATATGCAACAACATGTGCATTAAATCATGTGAGTAAACCAAGAGGAGAATGAGATAATAAAAAAAGTACCTAATGCAAATAGTCTTCAAAGTTGACAATGAGAGACTCATCATCGAAATCTTCCTCAAGTGGAACTCCAAATAACCAATTTCTGGTGCACAGCTCGGCCTCCACATTTTCAAGTGAAAGAGAACTACGATATTTATTTAGAATGCGTCCTCCAATGCTAAAGGCTGACTCTGAAGCAACCGAAGTGATAGGAATGCTCAATATATCACGTGCCATAAGTTTGTTCACACCACTTACACTTGGCCTTTTCCTTGCCATCCTCATCCGTGAATCTTTCAAATTCAGACCATACGGTAGAAGTGAATCTTTTCGATCGCTTAGAGCAAATAGAGTTATTTTCCTCATCCTCATGAACTATGGATGCAACTCTATGTCTCTTGGATTGTTCCGTAGTTGAACACTCTTCTGGATCCTCGTTAGATCTTGATATGTCAACTAATTAATTAGAGAAAACGTGAATTAGAGTAGGTTGTAAAAGCTAAAAGTAAAATTAACATCCAAAAATTCTATGCCCTTTTAATTTCTAGAAAAAGAAAAGCTGAAAATTAAACAGGTTCAGAATTGTACTACTCACAAGGCCTCGCAAATGAATCCAGTGGGTCCGACATCTCCAAAGCAAATCCCTGTGACCAAGAAATGCCCACAATCAATTGCCATTGCTAGAAACAAAAATGGCCATTGAATGATCGTAGAGGGGAGAGCTATATGCCAAGGCCGCGTCCTCAGCGGTCTCGAAAGTGCCAAGCCAAACACGGGCTGCTTTCTTGGGGTCGCGTATCTCCGCTGCCCATTTTCCCCATGGCCTTTGTCTTACTCCTTTATAGTGCTTTTTCCTAACACCCTCTGTGCAAAAGCAAGCAAAACAAAGCCTTCAGAGTACGGGCACTTTCTCATAGCTTTGTCTACCTCACTGTATAAAATACCAATGATCTATGGTGCTAGACTGGAAAAGAGACAACTTCACATCTTCTTCCAAACAGCTTATTTGAAAGCATGCTATATCCCAATGTTGCTTTCATGGGCAATGTGATGACATATTTGATTACCCAATGCTGATGCATGAACCTTTCATCCTTCTAAAATGAATTCGCTTGGTAGTGTAAAAGTATGGTTTGATTATTGTAATGAGCACACCAATTTCATGTTCATCACCTAGTTTCACTTGTATTGCTCAATATCAGGTGTAGTAACAACGTGCAAGACTTGTATAAAGTATGATGTTAGTGGTGAGCAATAGAAAACATTTCAAGTAAACCATGGTGAACGAGATACCAAGATGAAGTTTGACAAGTACGGATCATTAGTGATCGGTTTACGACAAAACTACACTGCAAATAAATTACCAACACTCCCAAATTTTGGGTACATTTCTTGACGCAGCCATGCCAATCTACTTCCCATGGCAAAGATCATTAGGATCTTTTTTCACGCAACACTCCCAAACAAAAATTATCATAAATACCACATTTGCTCGTCCTCAAGCCGTTATTTTGTTTCAGATAATACTATATGCTCGAGTGAAAAAAACTCACCTTCATGTTGCTAGTGAACCTGAACAAATCCCTCCAGTTAACTGTAGAGCTCCTTCAGTAGCCTTCTGAAACTGCCCCTGAAACAAACTTCAGAAAACGCACTAATTTTCAGCAGCAAGCATCAAAATCCCAGCACAAACTTCTCCTGCAGAGACCAACTCTTACCCAAGCTCATAATTTCACTTAGTTACAGGAGCGAAAAAGGAAAAACAAACGGTAAAAACAGACCATGAAGTACAATTCCAAGGGACAAAAAGAAGCAAAAAACCCATATGGCTTACCAAAATGAGGCCCAGAAAAACAAATGAAATCTCATCCACACAACACACGCTTGTAAGCAGCTTCACTGTCCTTTTTCAGCTCGTAGACCTAAATAGACACCCACGGCATACCGCCCGATATTGCAAAATATCCAGATCTGATTCCACAAAAACGAAAACGAATGCAACTCAAATTCATCAACAAGATGCTGACAGCAACCAATCGCACATGCGAATAAGTAGAACCAGAAAGCAGGACGCGAAATGCAAGCTCTAAAACCCCCTCCGCGAACTGGGAAAACGAATCAGAGCCGAAACTTACCTGAGCCGACCATCGAGTGAGATCTTCCTGGCAAATCGCCTTTGATTGGGGTGATTTTTGAAGTCGGCTTAGCCGGATTGGGTTGCGAACGAAACCCTTCTCTTCTATTTTTGAAGTCGGCTTAGGCGGGCGAGACCGAGGTGCGACACGGAGGCGGGCGACGACTCCTTGCAAGTTGCGACGGCAAGAATGTTTGCAGAAAGTGGAGTCGGCCCGCGACGGAGGGGTGCGAGACGGAGGCTCGCCACGAAGAGGCAAGCGAGACGGAGGCGCATTCTAGCGTGAGCGTGACCTATTTTTTGATGGGTCGAAAGTGGGTCATGAGTGGGTCGAAAGTGGGTTTCACGTGCGGCCCATTTCTGACCCATTTGATTTTATTTTAATTTTTTGGACTCATATTCAGTGGGCTCTTTAAAAATTAATAACCCATATTTAACCCATTTTATACAAAATATGGGTCCAATATGGGTCTTTGACCCATATTGACACCTCTAGTGAGGCTCGACATAATTGAACCCTAGTATTATCTGAGGGATGTAAGCTTCCTTCTTTCGGTGACACTAGAAGTTGGAATTGTCCATCGATGGAGTGGCGGCTTTACTTGCGCTTCCTATGAAGATGCGTATGCTGGAATCCCTTCGTCGTGATCCATGGATGAAATGCCAAAGCTTTGTAACGATTAAAACTCCAATGGAATTTCTAGGAACTTGCAAGGTGACGTTGATGCGAGAAAGTTTGGTGGCTTTGATTTTAATTTTATTTTTCTAACGATTGAATTGCCGGAATTGCTTGTTGTGATTCCTTTTGGGCTGAGCAACCATGCTGTAAAGGATAAACAAACATCACGGTTTCGTATGTTTCACGAAAAATATAACGTTTTTGGAGAAATTATCCGAAAAGTCATTTTCAGAAAAATAACAAAATTTTATGGTGTTTGCCTGATATCTAAAAATGAATTGGAAATTTTCCGGGTCAAAATGTCCAAATACGTACATGTAATATTATCACCCACCGCATGAAATCAGAGTTCGCTCGTATATATAATCGGAAATAATACCAATGGCTCGCTTCAGAATTATATCATCGGAAATAAGCACATATAGGAAGTACCATTGGAAGAGGAAGCACTTCTGATTCTTCTGCAGTAACTATACATATCTCTAGAAGCAAAATAGAGAATGTAAACGCTAATTACCAAATTCCCAACCAAGGATGGTGTAATTCTTGCTAATTCTTGCTGAAACTATATCATATAAATGATTTAGCATTGGAAAATGCTTCCTTGACATTATTATCAGAGACGGTACAATCTTAACCGTAAATCCACACATCATCACAGCGTGTTTTGCATAAAATACTCATTGATTGAGAAACCTTGTGGTAAAAAATAACTGTACCATCAAACTATTAAGTTAACTGCTTCTTTCAACATTCTTAGAATCCCAAGCACCCACTGTCGGGCCATGTGGTCGCTGTATGGTTCGCCCATTAAGCGCATTTAACCCCGAGGATTAACTTTGGTGCTGATGAAGATAAAATAAATCACCCTAAGCACTAAGGCAGTATAATTCCCGTGAAAACTTCAAACACTTAAAAACTTATGCCCTGTTTGTTTGAACAACGCATTCAATTGATCCCATCTACGTGCTCAGGCAGCCCTGAGTGAATCCAAACATTGATTTAGGGTCTCTAGCAAACTGAGGGCAGTGTTGTTTAAGATCGTAGGTGGCATATAAGATCTGGGTATTATGTCGTCCGCCATAGTTTGGTAACATCTGGTTTCTTCATCGAGCCGTAAAAGAAATGACTTATTCCATGACTTACAAAGTAGGTGGACGAGTAGTTCAAACCTTAAAACAAAGCTTTGAAAGGCAAAAGACCGTGGATAACAATCGTAGAACTGATGTTTTGTAGACTCAACGATGCTCTTGAAAGCCCAACGAACGAAAGGAACTTCATCGAGAGCTCGAGTGCTTGCGGTGTTCCGACGCTTTGTTAAGACCAAGAAATCCCGACGCGGACCGTCTTGAACCTATTAAGCGCCAAGTCCATGTTCTGGTACCACTTCCGAGGGCCACACCGCTCGGGTATCACGACGGTGAGCACGCCATCGATGGTGCTCATGGAAGCCGTGGCCCTGCTCAATTCCATCTCATTGTTCTTCTCCAACTTCACCTTGAGGGTCTCGTCCCCGGGGCCGATCACCCACAACTCATGGCCCCGCCGAATCTCCACCCGCAAATCGCCGGACTGCTGCAGCGGCTTGGTTATCTGCCGCGGCTTTTTTATCTCGTACACGAAAGCCGCCTCCCTCTTATCCACGGTGACCCGGTCGTAAAATGGCGTGTTGCTCAACGTCATATTCTTGGCGACAGCTAGGAGCGGAGCGACAAAACCGAAGATCGCGCCCTTGATTTTTTTCCGGGTCTTCTTCCATTTCCCGTCCCGTTGGTCGGAGGGAGGAGCCGAGGACGGCATGACGACTTGAGCTTTTTTTTTTTTTTTTCCTTTTCTTTTCTTTTCTTGCCGGAACACTGGTGTTACGAAGCTGTGATTCGCCGATGCAATTGCCCGGTGTTGCCTCGCCCTTCTTCTTATATAAACCGAAATGCCGGAAAACGCATGGTCGTGACCCTTGGATGAAATTAACTTTGATTTGATTGGTTAATTTTGCATTTTCCTTTCATTATTGAAAAAAAATAAGTATATAATAAGAAAAAAAAAAGAGCAAAAAAAAAACGAAAAAGAAAAGAAAATACATTCTGACTAGTCGTTTCCAGTCCACAACCGTCGTCATCGGAGAGTGAATGTATGTTGAGTGGATGGTG
Source organism: Psidium guajava (assembly GCA_016432845.1). NCBI lineage: Eukaryota > Viridiplantae > Streptophyta > Magnoliopsida > Myrtales > Myrtaceae > Psidium > Psidium guajava. The sequence goes on from CM028228.1 coordinate 41,172,117, forward strand.
AGAGAATGAGGTCGTTAGAAGATAAGGGAGAGGTGGGGAGTAGATGAGTGGGCGCCCATTTTCCATTTCATTTTAATGAAATGGGCGCCCACTCATCTACTCCCCACCTCTCCCTTATCTTCTAACGACCTCATTCTCTCACCATCCACTCAATACACATTCGATTTGTTGTACACCCGATCATGTCTCGCGTTTGATTATTTGGAATTGCAATTAATTCTCGTTAGTTTGTGTGTTTTCTTCTCAGTCACTAGATAGTTGCTTTAAATACTTGATTATTCATTTATAGCTCTTCATTTCAATAAAAATTTCCTATTAATCTCTTTTTTGGGATTAGGTAAATGATTAAGAAGTAAATTGCACAAAAATGACAGAAAATCATTATACATGATCATTTAACACTAGTTAGATACCTAATAGGCTTTGAATGATAAGCAGAATGTATAGTAACCTTAGGAAATATTAACTGTATATGTATCGAAATGGCGCTAATTAACTAATTAGCGTAAATAAATCCCCAAACCTAGATGCTCTAATTGGGTAGGAATCGAGATGATATTCTCGTGTCTCGATTGATTTCAAGCCAACACCAAGAGGCTAGTGGCAACTCCTAGTAATGATTTAGGTTACTAATCATAAAAACGAAAATCAACATCATGTGAGGTAGGATTTGAAAGTGTCACTCCCCGATCCTCGAGCACGTGCCATCCCTACCAAAACACCTCAGGTCGGAAAGATTAGCGTCCCAAATACGCTAACGACCAAACTAAAATTTCTGTGAAAGCGAAAACGTTAAACTCCCAAACATAAAACTCAACAGGGATGGCAAAGTAGGAAGTTTCATATTCATTCATTAAGTAGATATTTTAATACAAAGACAAAAGTAGAGGATCGCTAGCCCTACAAAGCTATACATCATAAATACAACCTCATTCTTCGGGTGGCTCCCTAAGACCAACAAAAAGATAGTTAGGCCGGGAAATGTTTGTTACTCATCTTCTCTTAAAAGATGGGCTACTCCACCCTCGTCCATCATCACAAAAAATAAAAAAAGGGACTACCATGCTCCTACAGCTAGGGAGACATGGGGACGTCATCAGAGGCTTCGGAGGGGTCGGTTTCAATGGACGTGTTGGACTTTATGGGAGGATCGGCCTCAATGTCAAGCTCGGGGTCCACTATTCCCTGTCAGGCATGTCAAGATCCATCGAATCCCAGGCGGGATGTGAAGGGTCGGGTGGGTGGCCCCTTAAATCCACGAAGCGGAACATAAAGAACATCATCTACATGCATGAACTAGGTCTTGAAGATAAGAACTACAAGGTAGTCATATCTCTCATCAACTGATATTCTCGTGACGTGCTGTTCCCATGCCCGGTTCATGCATGAAACCCTGTGGGACACGATGTAGAATGACTAGTCACTAGGGACTCCAAATCGAACGGGCCTCTGCATCAATTCGGACCTGAAAAAAAAGTAACCACAATGAGGTGAGAAACAAATCTTAGTGAGTTGGCGCCTGAGCCCGATTAAGATAATGATTTGCTCAGGCGTCTTAAATAACAATATCTCATAACAAATAATATTTTCACAAAATACGAGAGAGTCTCAAGTTTTCACGTGTAATTTGATTAGTGGTGGTCACATGGTTCATTGTACACGATTGGTGTGACTAAGCACTACGATTGACAATGTCTTTTGATAGCCTATAAGATTCATACGACTATGTTGATACTTGATTTTTGATCAATCTTTTAGAAAATTTTTAGAAAATCCATAAAAATTCAACAAATGGAAAAATCAACTTTTGGAACTTTGGCCTAGCCTAGGGAATTTTGAACAAAAAATAATTTTTTTTAGTATTTTCCTGCATTTTATTTTCAAAAATTCATAAAACAAAATCAAGAAAAAATGAGAAAATTACAAAATCAACTTTGAAAGCCTTGTCCTAGCCTAGGGAATTAATTTTGAACAAAAAAAAATAATTTTCCTTATTTTTAGCATTTTTAATATTTTTAAAAAATTAAAAAAATACTGAAAAATCAATAAAAAAATAGCATTCGAGGTCACAAAAATGCAAAAATAAAAAAGTCAATATTTTTCTCTTAATTTTATATTCATTTGGGCTAAATAATTTTTGAAAAATTAATTTGAAAATGAGGTTTACTTTGTTAATCACATTTTCAAATTAATTGTAAAAATTCTAGAAATTCATTTTAGCTCTGTAATTTTTCATTTTTTTTTTTGCATTTCTGAAGTCGTGTCATCCCCCTCTACTTTCTAAAATTAAAATCTAGTTCAAAAACTCATTGAATTGTTGAATTTCGCTGAAAAGGACCAAAATATAATTTGAACTTTTTTAAATTAGTCCTTAAAAACACTTAAAATGCAATTAAAATTTTTCTAAGGACCGAATTGAAAATTAGGGCATGTCACCCCTTATTTTTTGGGCTTGTGAATCCATTGGTGGTGTTGATTTTTGCAAAAAAAAAATGACATTTAGAGTTTGAATTTTGCAAAACTGGTCCTCGGGTTAAACTTAGAAATTAGGGTTTTAATGCAAATATTTGATAATTTTGGGGGGAAAATTCATTTCTAGACAGAATCAACGCCTTAAGATCCAATTTTGAGCTTAAAATCGTGAAAAAAATATTCATATTGAGGTTGAATTACGCGAAAATTCACAAATCAGGTCAACCAAGTCGGCCTGACCCGACCCGGTCAACCCTCTGATTGTAAAATGACCAGAATGAATTCTGGTTCTGTTCTTCTCGTTGCACAAATCTTCTCCAAAATTTTTTTTGGTTCGGTTGGCTGATAACCGAATTTGCGAGGGGATAAAAGGGGATTCTCATTTTGTTACACAAAGGGGAGGGTAAAAAACGACAGACTCGAGGGAGAGATAGAGGGAAAGGAAACAATGAAGAAGCTTCGGTGTTCGCCATTGAAGGAGGAGACCCGAAGCTTCGAGCTTGGTTGCAAGCTTACCAAGGCGACGTCAAGCTGCGTCGTTGGTTCTACAAGCTTGGTGAGCACCAGATGAAGCTCTTAAACTGATCGGTAAGTCATTTCATCGCCGATCAGTATAAATGCCATTAATGAATAGTCGAAGGTGCATCCATGGTGGATTTTTCATTTCGTGATCATTCTTCGAGATTCCTGATCCATTTTGTTCCTCGGTCTTTTTGATTCCAAATCTGTGTTTACCTTGCATTTTCATGACATAAAATCCCGTGAATACCACCTTGATTGCTGTTGACACTTAATTTTTGGCCAATTTTATTTTCAAATTTTTTTTAGAAAATCCATAAAAACTTATAAAAATTGAAAAATCAACTCTGGGGACCTTGGTTTCGCCTAGGGAACCAATTTTGAACAAAAAATAATTTTCCTTATTTTTCATATTTTTCTCCATTTTATTTTCAAAAATTCATAAAAAATAAATAAAAAGTGACAAAATTGAAAAATCAACTTTGGGGACCTTGGTTTGGCCTAGGGAAGGAATTTTGAGCAAAAAATAATTTTCCTTATTTTTCATATTTTTCCCCATTTTATTTTCAAAAATTCATAAAAATAAATAAAAAGTGAGAAAATTGCAAAATCAGCTTTGGAGACCTCAGACTAGCCTAGGGAACCAATTTTGAACAAAAAATAATTTTCCTTATTTTTTGCATTTTTAATATTTTCAGAAATTAGGAAAATAATAGAAAATTAATAAAAAAACTAGTATTTCAAGTCAGAAAATTACAAATAAATAGTCAATATTTTTTTATTTAATTTTATCTTCATTTTGGATGAATAAAGTTTGAAGAATTAGTTCTGGAATCTAGGGTTTCTTTGTAAATTTCATTTTTTTAGATTATTTAAATAATTCTAGAAATTCCATTTTAGCTTTTTAATTTTCCATTTTTACATTTTTAGAGTCGTGTCATCCTCCTCTATTTTTCAAAATTAAAATCGAGTCCAAAAGCCCTTAGGATTGTCCAATTTCGCTAAAAAGGACCAAAATGCAATTTTTGATTTTTCGATTTAGTCCCTAAAATCACTAAAAATGAAATTAAAAATTTTCTAGGGACTAAATTGGTAAAAGGGCAACGTCACCCCTTAGATTTTGACCTTCTGAATCCATTGGTGGTGTCAATTTTTGCAAAAAAAGCCATTTAGACTTTGGAGATTGCAAATTAGTCCCTCGGGTCAAACTGAAATTTTGGGGTTTTTATGTAAATACTGATAATTTTTGAGAAAAACACCATTTTTAAGTAAATTCAATGCCCCTGAGTCCCATTCTGGTTTCAATTTTGAAAAAAAAATGGAAAATTGGGGCTCAATTTGAAGAAAATAGTTACTCGGGTTAGTCGGGTCAAACCGGATCCGACTCGACCCGACCCATCCATCGTCATCTTCCTCAGAAACCCTGCGCGTGCCATGATTTGAAACCGGGAGAAATCTGTTGAAAAACAAGGCAATTTGCCAAGATTTTCGGCACGGATCAAAAGGAAAATCTTCAATCTATTGGTGGAATCTTGAGAGAGGGGTCGTAGGGGTTTCTGTTGGAAAATTGGCCAGGTATAAAGGAAAGAAGGAGGCTCTGGTTTGAGGGGACGCCATTAGAGGGGAGTTGGCCGAGAGGAAAGAGGCTCGGCCAGGCCATTTGCGAAGGAATCAAGCTCCAACGCCGGCGACACGAGCTTCCTGAAACTCAAAGGAATCATTTGAACTAAACGGTAAGTCATTCGGATGTTATTGCAATGAACTGCCATGGATGCTCAACTGAAGGTCCATCAATGGCAGTTTCTTTATTTCGCCATCATTTTCTATGATGCTGGGCTCAAAATGACTCTACCCCTGTGCTGATCCCATTCCTGCATTCTGTTTCGTTTTTCACTGCATGAATCGTTGTGTCAATCTCCAAACCTTCTCGGCCTGTGACGAGCTCGAGAGTTCGCTCCACGCGTAGTCAGGCCAATCCAAGCATCAGGTGAGTTTCTTCGGGCTTATGTGACGCAGCACACTGATTTTCCCAGTATATTTCGCAATAGACGTGGCTAGGGCGAACTCTCGCCGGAGGATAGCTTCGGCTGGAGATGGATTGGCATAATCATGTCATCAGTTGGTTTCGTGCGAAGGATATGTTGTTCGTCTAGTAATTAGGAGTTTATTGACGCAAAAATCGTGAGATTTGGGTAGATAGGAGCGTCGGAATGGCGTTCCGACGAGGCGCCGGCGCTCGAACGCCGACGCCGATCGTCTTCCCCGGTGAGACATTGACTGGGTCAACGTCCGTGGACCTGGTCAACGATGATGTGGCGATGACGTGCTCGCCACGTCGGACACCACGTCAGCCTAGGAATTTTGTAGAATAGAATAAAAGTTTGATCCGACAGTGGAAGATTTGCCATGTGTCCAGATCGAAAAATTTTAGGGAATATAAAATTCGGATCTGATTTTCAGATCGGACGGTCGGGATTTAGTCTTGGGTTTAATCTTAGCCGTGGGTTCAGTATTAAGGATGAGGGGTCAGGATAGTGACACGTGGAGATCTCACAGCCGTAGGATTAAAATACGCAGGAAATAAAAAATAAAATAAACATTCTGAAAAATCGAAAATTCAAAAAAATAAAACTCCTAAAACTACGTCGTTTTGGACGGTTCTTCGTCCGGGTCGGGTCGGTTTAGTGGGCCGGGTCTACCCGGCCCGATCCAAAAAAAATTGAAAATTAAACAAAAATAATAAAATGATAGGATTGGAATAAAATAATAGGAAATTTAGAAAATTAATAAAAAAAGGAGAAAAACTAAACGGCGCCGTTTCGATCTCGGGATTAAAAAAATAGGAAAAATAATAACAAAATAAAATAAAAAATATATAAAAAATAAAAAATTCTGAAAATTTGGTAAAAATTAAAAAAATAAATAAAAAATAAATAAAATCAATAAAAATATAAATAAAAATTCGTAGAAACCTTTAAAAAATTTAGAAAAATTGTTAGAATATATATAAAAAAATGTTTCGAAAAATTTAAAAAAAAATTAAAAATTAAAAATAAAATCCAGAAAATATGGAAAATATTCTAAAAAATAGGAAAACCCCTAGAAAGTCTTAGAAAATCCCTAAAAAAATAAAAAAACATTAGAAATTAAAAAATAAAATTCCAGAAAATATAGAAAATACCCTAAATAATAATAGGAAAAACCCCAAAAATCATAGTAAAATCCTCAAAAAATTCTGAAAAATGTCCAAAAAATAGGGAAAATCCTTAGAAAATTCCTAGAAAGTCTGAAAAATTTCAGAAAAATCAGAGAAATTCCTAAAAATTATGAAAATTAGGGAAAAACCACGTTCAACTGGTTTGACATGATTTCACATTTTTGGCTTCTACAACCTTCTAAAATGACCATTCTGCCATTCTGGTCGATTCGACCCAAATCATTCCGAACCATCCCAAATCACCTTCAAACCTGATTGACATATTTTTCCAGACCTCTAGGACTCCCTTTTGTCTGTAATTGACTTGATATGTTTGCTTCCTAATTTGATTGCGCATTTATTTCTATGATTGTGATTGATAGGATAGATAGTCCCATTTACATGAACCCCTTGGACTTCCAGAGCCTACCTTATCCAATCTCGCCTGCATGAATTCCTTAGATTAGGAAATCACTCAACTTAGGTACCGAGAGGGCGTCGATGGTAGTATCGACGTAACTAAGTCCCCGAATCTAGATCTCTGGTTTTCGTAGGATCGAGCGACCTCTCCCAATCGTTCGATAGGGTTCCCAGTCATACCCTCCAATAAATGATTGGTGGCGACTCCTATGGCATGCATACTATTCACATGTCACTCGACCACACTAAGGTCAACCTTGATTTAAATCTCCCTGACGCGATTTGGTATGGGCCTGGGAGGGCCCGAGCTTAGCCCAGACACACAATGGGCTTAGCAATCCATTAGCTCCCTCGGGATCCGCGAAAAAATCTCGGGAGGGTCGCGACAATTGCCTCGGTTTGTCTCGAGTCTTTGAAAGTCTTCACAGCTTTCTCGAGCTCTGACGCTACTCAGGTAAGTCCCTCACACTCTGTTGATGCTTGGCGATCGGCCTGTATAGCCAGATAGAAAGGTTTTTACTCGCTCAAACCGTCATTGCAGCTAGTATCGGTTAACACTGTGATAACATGATTTAGGTTAGTCTCGATGGTGAATCTTAGGTATTTTGATGAGGAATAGCTGAGGATTACGTTAGGAATCGAATTCGATTAGAAATTTGGTAGTTTCAAGTTTGGTTTGGCCTTACTAGCGAAAATTCCGGCCATTTCGTCGGAGTTTCGTAACATCGGTCGTTGTCTTAGGCAACCGGTTTGACTGGTCAACTATGTTGATGATGTGGCAGCCACGTGTGTGACACGTGACATGCCACGTCATCTTTCAGTTAGAGGAATAACTAATTAGATCGAACAGTTGAAGTTATGGCACGTGGTAAGATCTGGTTTTTTTTTGGGAAAATTAATCCCAAATTATCTAATTGATTCTCATAATTAATAAAAGGAATAAATGGACAGTAGGGATTGAGTTGGGAGTTTTGATCTTAGCCGTAGATATTAGTATGAGCAATCTGCGGTCGAATTAGGAGAAAGTGTTGATTAGCGGGAAAATGAAAAAGAAAATCAGAAGATCCGAAAATTCAAATCAAAACAGAAAACTACGTCGTATTGGCATGAGTTAGTCGATCTTGGGTTTTGGGCCGGGTTTGATTAGTGGGCCGGTGTTGACACCTGATTTTTAATTATTTTTTCTTTTTCTATTTTAAAATTAATAGAAAATCCATAGAAATTCATAAAATCGAAAACTCAACTTTGGGGACCTTGGCCAAGCCTAGGGAACCAATTTTGACCAAAAAATGATTTTTCATATTTTCAGTATTTTTCAACATTTTTATTTTCGAAAATTAATAAAAAATCCATAAAAATTCATAAAATTAAAAAATCAACTTTGGGGACCTTGGCTAAGCCTAGGGAGCCAATTTTGACCAAAAAATAAATTTTCATATTTTCAGTATTTTGTACTTTCGAAAATTCATAAAAAATCAAGAAAAAAAAAATGAGAAAATTACAAAATCAACTTTGGAAGCCTTGGCCAAGCCTAAGCAACCATTTTTGAAAAAAATAATTTTTCATATTTTTGGTATTTTTAATATTTTTCAAAATTTAGGAAAATATTTAATAAAAATTAGCGTTTGAGTCGAAAAATGTAAAAAAATAATAATAATATATAAAATTCATTTTAAGCTCTATAATTTTCGATTTTTGCATTTCTGGAATCGTGACATTATCCATTAATAGTCCAAATTTTTCATTGACCTCATGGTGTACTTTCCGTTGTTGCGTTTGGTTTTCCGAATTCAACTTATCATTTGTGCTTTCTTTCGAAATACTGGTATAAGGAAAGCGTCTGCAATCGCTTTGTAAAATTTGTATGAGGTGGATGATAACGTGCAAACTTTGGGCTTATTTACTAAAAGATGTTCCAGCTGGATGATTGAGGTTGCTAATATTCCAATTCTTCAAAGGAGTTCAATCTGTGGCCGACCAGACATTATTGGACAATATTTATTCTCGATCATTATTGGGCTTTATGAAAAGAGAGCATTGAGGCTGATCATATGGCCTGCCATCTCATCTGAATAAAGAAATGACGAAAATGGGGACACATATGATGAACTTCGTTCGGTGCAGCTGAGTGGAAGGAAAAGGTTCATGGTCTAATTCTCTTTTTGACTACAGCAATCAAATACTTCCAAAAGAAAGAGGATTAAGGCCCCCCGAAAAGAAAGAGGATAGAATTAAAAATAAAGGGAGGTGGGGGTTGAACAGGGGTCTCTTTTCAAAAAAAAAAAACGTCGAAGATGAAAGGGGGTTGACGGTTTTGGTAGTCAGCCAGGTCCTCCCTTCCCAAGACACACACCATTTACTCCTCTTCCTGGGAGAACACGGAGAAACCGCGGAGAGGTCCCGAGGTACCATGGAAGTCCTCGACCTCAAAACCCTGAAGAAACTGGTCCTTGTCTTGGAGGGTGGCCTCAAGAAGAACATCGAAGCTCGTTTCAAGTATCCCGAGCAGTTTAAACGTTGGGCCGACGCCGAAATCGAGCTCCACAAGGGGCTTCAAAAGTTAAAAATCCTCGTTGGAGAACCAGAGCTCTACTCTAACCTCGTGTCGCTCAACATCTTACCTTTTATCCTCGGCTTGATCGGCCACGAGAGCACCGACACCGCCATTGAAGTCGTACATCTCCTTCAGGACTTGACGGAAGAGGATGTCTTAGAGGACAAACTAATAAGAGGGCCCTCGAAGCTATGGAGGGAGGGGAATTCATGATAGCCCGAGGGAACACGCGAGTCCTGGAGCTGCCGAACCAGAGGAATTTTGTTTCCAATCAAAGCTAAGCTCAGCATTTCTTTCCCTTTTTATTTTTATAAAGCTCTTCGTGTATGTCCCTATCTCTTCTCAGCTTTTCGTCTCTCTCTCTCTCTCTCTCTCTCTCTCTCTCTCTCTCTCTCTCTCTCTCTCTCTCTCTCTCTCAGGGGTAATCTTGTATAGAGACGAAGAAAAGCACACGGTAAAGGGATGGTCAGAGGGAGCTCACTCTTCTCGTTGTCTCTCTCGATTCCGCTTACGTCTTCGGGTCTCCACCCATCTGACCGGCCTCGGATCGTCCACGCATGTTGAAACCAAGGTGCTCACGCTTCCTACAGCATAGGCTGCCGCTCTCGCAACAGCTCTGATAGTTCCTCAAAGCTCTACTCATTCCTAGATTATTGGAGGCAACAACAAGGGAGTGCGTACATGTCTCGATACTGAACATGCATATATTATATACGTACAACGGAAATGTAGTGAGAGAGATAAACAAGTGCACTTTAATGGACTTAAAAAAGTTTCTCTACTACGAACCCCTCACGTGGACGAAGAGTTTTTAACTCAAATGGTGCAAAATAGGCTGGCACCGAGAGAATTTCATGAAAATTCATTTGGTTTGAATTGGGTGGATTCTGATCTTTATGTGTTAAATGGTCTTGTAAATGGGAGTTATAAGGGGTGAAGTATTTGACTAACCCTTTGTTTTGCAGGTTTGGCGTGTGAGAATTGTTATTTAAGTTTTAAAACATTGAAGCGGTGTTTGCATTTAATTATTATGCATGTTTAATTGTTTTAACACTACATCACACACGTCCCATGGTCGGACATGGGTCACTAGTTTTAGGATGGTATTGTGATTTGGTTCTAGCGTTCGGCGTGAGATTACGTCGATTAGTCCAGATTGAATCCCGAACCCCTTTTCAAAAATGAGTTTTAAAAGTTAGGTCTCAGGCTTGGTAAGATTACCAAAGCGGTGGTATTAATTTTTAGCTCGAGCAGCCGAAGTGGGAAGGCTCGGCTAATCCTGATTACGTCGTAGGATCACGGCTAATCTTGATTATGTGCACAAGATTGTCGCTTTGCCGTAAGTCTTTCGCTTCAATTTGTCAGCCTTTAGAGTAGATAAACTAAGATTTAAACTCACGATTCATGTGCATGTCTATGTGACCTACATGGTATTTTTCACGGTGAAAGTAAGTTTCCTAACTTCATCTTATATTTATTTTTGGTCGGTCCATGTTAGGTGTCGGTCAAATTTTGAACTTAACATCATGGTAATTTTTTTCAAAAGAGAAGTGGACGCCAAAAGAGAAAAGCATGAGTGAAGTAGGGGCACGCAACAGGTGGCCTGGGTTATTTATTGGTGCACTGATCGAGTAGTCACAGCTGTCTCAATTTATCTGACTGATTGCGAATCTCGATATGGCTGGTGTGGGCCGCTGTCGAAGCTCGATATTATCGTCTAAAGCAGCTAATACTAAGAAGGATGTTAAGTTTTAGCATTTCCTGTGCCTCAAATTGTTCTATTATGCTGTGCGGGAGAAGAAATGGCAAGAAAATTAAAGCACAAATATGTGAAGATTTTCCTTGATTCCATTCATCAACGAGTTTTACAATAGCTCATTGGGGAGGAAAAGTAAAGCCAAACTGAACCTTAATAAGCATCACAAAAGAACTCAAATGGCATTCCATGAAACTAATGTTCTGCCTACACTGAGCGATTTGGGAGTCGAGATTTGCAAGCTTGAAGAGCAGGTGAGTGCATTTCTCTTTGTACCTGGCTGCATTAATCTCATGGTGTTTAACAGCGAGTTTTAGATTGTCGATTAGGTCTCTCTCAAAAGCTATATCCGCCGTGAGATCATCAAGCCTCTCCTCCAACCACTCACATCTAAACTTCATCACAACGTCCCTCTGGTCATGCTCAAAGTAAGTCTGATTCAAAGCTAGGCGCTCCACCAGCTTCTCTCTCTCGTGAACCAATAGCGAGACCCGCTCATCAGCAGACCTGACAGCCTCCTTGTATCGAGCAACTGAACGTTCTGCAAACTCCAGGCATTCAGATCGATCCTAGTAGCGAGCCTTCACGACGCGGGCTAGGGTGACTGTCTCTTGGGTATTTCGACATGCCTCTAGGAGGTTGATAAAGACGTGTGGGAGCTCTCTGTATTCCCTCTCCAAGTTGGTGCCTTCGACTGAAGAAGCATTTATCTCCCTGAACAGACTGATGTCGCGACCCGAAAAAAATTAATTTATTTTTTTTCAATCGGGTGAACGGATTATCAGGTTAATTGACTAACCTAATTCGGACCCTCCCAAGTCCTACCGAATCGCAACTTAAGTTCTTTTCATGCAAAAGATTTTTTATTTGGAGCCGCCACTAATCATTTTTGGTAGGTCGATTAGAAACCTAAATAAATCAGCGGGAGAACTAATTTATTTCTGCGAACCAGAGAAAATGGATTCGGGGACTTGATTACGCTAGATCATTCTAACGCCCTTTCGGTACCATTTTATTTCATGAAAGCTCATTTGGGATGATTGGAACAAGTTTGGGTCAAACTGATCAGAAGGATAAAACGGTTATTTTTCAAGGATCGGGAGGTGGAAACATCAAAAATAGGATTGGCCAGTCGAAAAATTTTTTTTAGGTGGATACGCGTAAATTAATGACAACACAAATACAAATGCGGTATGTGGATATGGAGACATACGAGTACGACATGACATAATCGAAATTTAAATCAATTCATTTGGGCAAGAAAATTCTCGAAGATTTAATGGTTAGGATTGTTACCTGATTTGACAGATTTGATTGTCGAATTCGGATCTCGTGTCACTTTATGGATCAAGATCGCGGCTCGAACGATGGGGATGAACTCGTGACTTGCGTTGATCGGTAGAGGAATTATGGATGGTAACATCTAGATTTAAACTCCCACCATCTTCAAGACTCTCTTTTGAAAAAAAGGATTCTCTCTCTTTTTTTTGATTTTTTCTTCCTTTCTAATTTTTTTTTGAATTTCTCAAAACTCTCTCAAACATCCAAAATTTTCTCTCCCCCTAAAAAATCTCTCTCAAACACTTCAAATTTTTTTTCTCCAAAGAATTCCCACCATCCAAACTCTCTTCTTCCTCCTTTTATAACCCATTCATTTATCTTCCATTCTAATTTTTCCACTAACTCTTCTTCTTCAACATCTTCCATTCTCCATCTCTATCTCACATTCTAATTTCTCCACTAACTCTTCTTCATCTCCATCTTCCCTTCTCCATATCTATCTCCCATTCTACTAACTCTTCTTCATCTCCATCTTCCCTTCTCTATTCTCATCTATTCTTCTCCATATTCTCTTCTCCATCTTCTCCTCTCCATCTCCTCTTCTTCATCTCCTCCTCTCCATCTTCCATTCTATATCTCCTCTTCTCCATCTTTCCTTCTCTATTCTAATTTCTCCACTAACTCTTCTTTTTATTATTTACAAAATAATCCCTCAAATGTTAAGTATTTGCACTCTAGTCCATGAGATTTTAAGTATTTGCAATTCAGTCCACGGAGAAATATTTCTTTAAGTCCAAATCTTCTCAAAATTTTCAACACATCTCCCCTATGCTTATTTCTTGCCGCAAAATTTAATTAAAGCCCTTTTGTAAAATTAAGTCATTTTGGGTATAATTGGGCCAAGATAAAAATTTAAAATATTAGAGAATAATGTCACAACTTCTAAAAGTGAAAAAATGAAAATAAATTGACTCAAATTAAATTTTTTAGGCTCAATTCGAGATTATGCTCGTGAAGAAATACACGACCCCGAATTGGGTTTTTTTTTAAATTTGTGATGGCCAACATGAAAAGGAATTTAAAAGAGAAATATTGACCATTTTTACATATTTTTTTGTGACCTCAAACGCCATTATTTATTAAATATTTTCCTAATTTCTAAAAATATATATATAATTCAAAAAATATGAAAAATTATTTTTTTGTTCAAAAATGGTTGCCTAGGCTTGGCTAGGGCTTCCAAAGTTGATTTTATAATTTTCTCAATTTTTATGGATTTTCTATTAATTTTCGAAAATAAAAAATGCTGAAAAATACCAAAAATATGAAAAATTATTTTTTGGTCAAAATTGATTCCCTAAGCTTGGCCAAGGTCCCCAAAATTGATTTTTCAATTTTACAAATTTTTATAGATTTTGTATTAATTTTAAAGGAGAAAACATGATTAAAAATCAGGTGTCAACAGCTGCCCTTCTTTGAAAGGAAGCTCGGTAGAGGTTCATTTCAAAGACGAGACGACACCTGAATCCTAATCGACTCAACACAAGGAGATAAAAAGAGTCGTGACAATTGATCTCCAATACCCCACATTGCAAGTTCTGATCCAGTTCCGGCTTGAGGAGGCTTCTATGAAGTGAGGGAGAGCTAGAGTGGAGAGGTTACCTGGCACTTACCTGCCCATCGTATGGCCGTTGCCTGACATGAATGCACTTTGAATAGACACCCAAATGTTCACTCAGAGGATAATCCGAGGAGGATGAGCTCTGACCTGTATGGTAGTTCAACCCATGATAGAGTTCCTAGTGAAAGGAATCTATTGGCGATCTATCCTGTTTAGAGGATTCGCCTGCATTTTGACCCGTATGGTAGGTCAACCCATGATAGATTCCTAACGAAAGGATTCTACTTATTAAACTTTGATTGAAATTTGACCCGTATGGTAGGTCACCCCATGGTAGATTCCTAATGGAAGGATTCTACTGATTGAAATTTGACCCGTATGGTAGGTCACCCTATGGTAGATTCCTAATGGAAGGATTCTACTGATTGAAATTTGACCCGTATGGTAGGCCACCCCATGGAAATGCCTGTAAGAAGGACTTTGGTGCCTGTAAGAAGGACTTTTGGTTGCCTGTAAGAAGGACTTTTGGGTGCCTATAAGAAGGACTTGAAATGGACCATTCCGTATCGGGGTTTCCAATGGAGGGGTTCCAGAGATGGCATTTCGCCTAATTGGTGTCTGGTTTTCAGGACTTGAAGATGGACCTTGCAGTATTGGGGTTTCCAATGGAAGGTTCCAGAGATGGCATTTCGCCTAATTGGTGCTTGCTTTTCAGGACTTGAAAATGAACCATTTCGTATCGAGGTTTCCGATGGAAGGGTTCTAGAGATGACATTTCGCCTGATTGGTGCCCGTTTTTCAGGACTTTGAAGATGGACCGTTTCGTATTGGGGTTTCCAATGGAAGGTCTCCAGAGATGGCATTTCGCCTGAAGTTGAGGCTGTATTGCTTTCTTGCGCAGATGAGGTCTTTGAGAAATGAAGCTGTACCGCCTTCTGGTGCAGGTAAAGTCTTCGAAGATAGGAGGCCGTGCTGCATTTTTTGTGCAAGCGAGGCATGTTGAGATCAAGATCACGAGAGTTGGTCAATCATGATTTGATAAAGCTTGAGAACACGAGATTATATCAATCGTGAGCTGATGAAGACTTCATGAGCGCATATTGATCATGAGTCGCAAGGGTTCAGAAGACTTACCTGGATCTTCTGAGTTAATGATCGAGGCATAGACAGACTGATTGTATCATGTCTGCTTGCTCACTGAATGACCTTATGTGCTGCAATAGATTTGAGTACCCAGACAATCATCAGAATTGGAAGGTTCAGGCTGAAGATATACTCACCTGAAAATGCTTGGCGAGTATTTGCCAACAGGGTTTGTTTGTTCAATAGCCCTTGGATGAATTTCGAGACCTCGGAGGGTAACTCGACTATCAGGAATGCACTACCTGTCAGACAGTGTCAGAGGTAACATGTGCAAGCATTTTTATCAATGAGTTCATCAGTTCATGCAAAACCATTCAGTTGAGTTTGCAATGATTAAAACTGTATGTGTATGCTCATAATGTGGATCATGTATGACTATTCTGTCGAGTTTGCATTTCCAATTCTGTCCAGGGAGGTTATCACGTTATGAATACCTCGAATGTAACCTGAATGGGGACTTCAGTCCGAAAGGGCTTTCTCTCACTCTCGAGAAAGGCTGTTTATCCTGATTGCAGGATTTGAAAAGAAATCACTCAACCTTACCATCATCGCATTCAGCGAGGGTCTGAGTAATCTCGCAATTGATAAGATCAAGCCGATCTGGAGGTCTTGATTAGGACCGTAATGTAGGCTGGGTCAAGGCTTACCAAAGGGGACTCTTTTGAGTCAAGGCCACTGACAAAAAATGTCTTCATTATCTGCTCCGGGTTTACAAGTCAAGAACCCTGCAAAAATGAGAGAGAAATAGTTTTGCTCGAACTTCTTCGAGCGATGCTTAAAATCATTCAACTCTTACGTTAATTCAAGTGCTCTAATCAGAAGAGACTTTCGTAGGTTGGGAGTTAGGACTTAGAAACGAAAGGCTCATTTTGGCTCAGAAAAATATATGAGAAATGCTTAGTGTTGGTGATCATTGCAGTCTTGTCACCGATCTTTGACCTTCCTGAATTTGTCTTCAATGAATACCACCATTAGCTGAGGGGTGATAATTCTTTTGCTGGAAATTGTAAATTGACTTCTTTGGAGAATTCTCTTTTGAGCGTTCTCAAAATCAGAGGTATATTACAGATGAATGGGCATTGGCCTTGCTTTTGATAGGCACTTTGCTTTTTCTGCCCCAGATTTCTAGAGTAGCCCTTGCTTTTCTTACTCCCGACTCCCTTTTGTTTGGGAGCAGGCCCATTTTTTAGGCTACACTTGTTTTTCTTTTTGACAAGATGATTTTTCAAAAATTGATACTAGACATTACATGAAAAGTCTAGCACATGACATAAGCTCATTTCGAGGGTTCATTGTTGACCCGATTTCTTTGATTCTGCTCTTTGGGGAAAGCGCCATCCTTCTTTGGAATGAGCAACGATCACCAACAAGGGCTTGTGAAATGAATTTCTAGGCTCAATTGGGCTATGCAAAGGATGTCTGTGTAGGATAGAGAAACGAATGCTCTTTGTCATCCTAAAACACTTGAATTAAAATTCGAGTTAAATGCAAAGAAACACTCGAAGATTGGTATTAGTCCAAGCAAGACAATTTCTAACCATGATAACTGCTGGAACTACCTCCATTTGGCCCCCGATGTGGGGTGGTTCTTGACAGGGGTTGCAAAATGAAACCGCCGCTCAAATGGGTCGTCAATGGTTACCTGAAGTGTTTGGGACGGAGAATGAATGCCTCATTCACTTCGGCTATCGTATCTTTTGCGAGAAAACTCATTGCCTTGGAGAACGCATAATCTGTCTACCGCTCAACTCACTGTGGATTAAATACAGGACGTATGTGGAAATGGCTTGCCTTTCATCGTCCTGTCGTGCCCCATTTTGTATATTCGATGCATCGTGTACAGTTTATGCTCCAAGTCAAAATTAACAAATTAAACATGCAGAATAGTCATGTATGAACCATGAATCTGTGTAAACACCATGCAAATGTGGCAATGTGCAAGAATGGAAGAGAATTTCTCAAGAAAGGGGGGATTCGAATTGCCCCTGGATATGCGAACCGAATAAATTGAAGATCTACTCCTCAAGTCGAGGAGTGGCTCGTTTCTGACTTTGCCCCTGCACAATGAAATACATGGGTGAAGGAGCATTTGGGCTTGTTTAATGTTGACAACCGTCATGGTCATTGGTCGAATGCCCCCCTCCAATTCTGGTTGCAGCTCCTTGAATCACCATCGATTTCCTGACAGAGAAATGGATTCACCTGAGGAAAGTATCGTATAGGGAATATCATTGGAACGAATACATTTCACCTGTTCCAGTAAATCTACATCAGTGGGACCCTCAATAGTGACTTTGGTGGCTTATTGATTCGGGAGCTTTCCCTAAACCTGGGATCACATGAAACAAATGCATGTATGTATGAATGCATGAAATGCATGTAATAGTCCTAAAGTGACTCAGATTGTCCCAAAGGTAGCAAAATCGGCTCCTGCTTTTATTTCAAGGATGATACTGCTTGACTGCATCCGCATTTACAGGATATCCTAACTCTTTCCCATCCATGTTTACAAGAATCAAGACTCCCCCAGAAAGGACCTTTTTGACGATATAAGGACCCTCATAATTTGGGGTGAACT
Source organism: Psidium guajava (assembly GCA_016432845.1). Lineage (NCBI taxonomy): Eukaryota > Viridiplantae > Streptophyta > Magnoliopsida > Myrtales > Myrtaceae > Psidium > Psidium guajava. The sequence goes on from CM028228.1 coordinate 41,189,657, forward strand.
TGCCCTCGGGATGAGAAACATTTGGAACTGTCTTTTTCACTACCAGATCTTCTACTTCAAAATTCATGGGCTTGACTTTTCGATTGAACGCTTTGGCAACTCTTCTCTGGTAGCTCTGACCGTGACATATTGCCTTCAGACGCCTTTCATCTATCAGATTCAACTGCTCATATCTCTGCTGCGTCCACTCCACTTCGGAGAGTTTGACTTGGGATAAGATTCTCAGAGAGGGGATTTCAACCTCTATTGGTAGAACTGCCTCCATACCGTAAACTAGGGAATATGGGGTTGCTCCAGTCGAGGTCCGTATCGAAGTCCGATATGCCATCAACGCGTACGGCAATCTCTCATGCCAGTCTCTATAATTCTCTGCGGTTTTTGCCAGGATTTTCTTGATGTTCTTGTTTGCCGCCTCCACAGCTCCATTCATTTGTGGGTGATAGGGAGACGAATTAAGATGTCGAATGTTGAATGCTTGTAGCAGATCATCGACTATCTTATTATTCAAATTGGAGCCATTATCTGTGATTATCGCTTGAGGGGCCCCATATCGGGAGATAATATCCCTTCTGATGAACTTGGCCACATTCTTTGCTGTGACATTTGCATATGAGTTTACTTCAATCCACTTTGTAAAATAGTCGATCGCCACCAGGATGAAGCGGTGCCCATTGGAAGCGCTAGGGTGAATTGGACCGATCATGTCTATCCCCCACATGGCGAATGGCCAAGCCTCCGACATTTGGTGGAGCTCGTTCGGGGGTGCGTTAATTCTGTCACCGTATACCTGGCATTGATGACATGACCTTACATGTTGGTTGTAGTCCGCTTCCATGGTCATCCAATAATAACCAAGCCGCATGATTTTCTTTGCGAGGAGGTGGCCGTTCATATGAGGACCGCATATCCCTTCATGGATTTCCTTCATGAGCATGTTTGCTTCTTTGGCGTCTATACATCTCAATAGGACTGAATCGAAAGACCTTTTATAGAGAGTTTGCCCGCTCAGGAAGAATTTGGTAGCCATCTTTGCTATGTACTTCTTATCCCCGACCTGACTCCCTTGAGGGAATTCTCCTTTCGAAAGATAATTCTTAATGTCATGATACCAAGGCTCGCCATCGAATTCGTCTTCCACCACCATGCAGTAGGCTGGCTGATCCATGACATTGATTTTTAAAGGCTTGATGTCGAGCCCGTCCTCCACTTGCAGCAATGAAGATAGAGTGGCTAATGCGTCTGCAAAGTGATTCTGGGTCCTTGGCAGATATTCGAACGAAATTTCGTCGAAATTGTCGGTTAACTCCTCTAGGAACTTATGATAGGGGATGAGCTTAGAATCCCTTGTTTTCCATTCTCCCTGCGTTTGGAGAATAATCAGCATGGAGTCTCCATAAACCTGTAACCTTCGCACCTTCATAGTGATGGCTAATTGCAGGCCTAGAATACAGGCTTCATATTCTGATATATTATTGGTGCATGGAAATACCAACTTCGCAGAAACCGGATAATGTAGGCCGTTCGGGGATATCAGTACTGCCCCAGTTCCAGATCCGGCTAAATTAACGGCACCATCAAAATACATGGTCCACTTATCATCAGATAATGCGAGGATTCGATTCTCCACCTCCTCCTCATCAGGGATTACAAGTCCTTGTGAATTTTCTGCCAACATGTCGGCTATGGCCCGCCCCTTGACTGACTTCTGAGGTGAACTCCTTATGTCAAATTCTGATAACAGAACTTGCCACTTGGCCAGCTTTCCCAATAAGGCGGGTTTCTCCACCAAGTACTTAATTGGGTCGCATTCTGTTACAAGCTGGATATGGTGATGGAGGGTGTACTGTCTCAACCTGTGGAGTACCCAGATCAGTGCGACGCATGTCCTTTCAACCATCGGGTAATTAGCCTCTGACTGCGTAAACTTCTTGCTCAGGTAATAAATTGCTCGCTCTTTCCCGTCCTCCGGTTTCGTCTGAGCGAGTAGAGCTCCTAATGATTCCTGATAGATCGTCAAGTACAGAGTCAAGGGGACTCCCGGGGTTGGTGGTACCAATACCGGAGGTAGGATCAGATACTTCTTGATCTTCTCAAATGCCTGATGGCATTCTGAATCCCAAATGACTTTGGCGCCCTTCTTGAGGAGCTTAAAGAATGGTTTTGCCACATTAGAAAGTTGGGATATAAATCTAGCAATATAGTTTAACCGCCCCAGCAGGCTTCTTACTTCCCTTACTGAGGTTGGGGTATTAATGTCCCGTATAGCTTTAATCTTGGAAGGGTCGACCTCGATGCCATGACTGCTAACCATAAATCCTAAAAGCTTTCCGGATCTCGCCCCGAATATGCACTTGTTGGGATTCAGCCTCAGCTTATATTTTCGTAGGCGTTCGAACAACTTTTTTAGCACCAGAACATGGTCCTCTCCTGGTCTGGACTTGGCAATCATATCATCTACGTACACCTCGATTTCCTTATGCATCATGTCATGGAATAGAGCGACCATGGCTCTTTGGTATGTCGCCCCAGCATTCTTCAACCCGAAAGGCATAACCTTATAACAGAAGGTGCCCCATGGTGTTATGAATGAGGTCTTCGCCTTGTCTTCCTCCTTCATTAAGATCTGATTATAGCCAGAAAATCCATCCATAAAGGAAAACCGTTCGAACCCGGCTGTACTATCGACCAACACGTCTATGTGCGGCAACGGAAAATCATCCTTTGGGCTGGCTTTATTCAGGTCTCGGTAATCGACGCAGATTCGGACTGTGCCGTCTTTCTTCATTACTGATACGATGTTAGCGATCCAATCGGCATAGGGGATCGCTTCTATGAATCCCACCTTGAGGAGCTTCATCACTTCCTCCTCAATTTTCTTGGAAAGTTCGGGCCTCGTTCGCCTAAGCCTTTGTTTTTTTGGCAGGATGCTAGGGTCAATGGGCAGTACGTGTTCCACAATGTTAGGGTCGAGGCCGGGCATGTCTGCATACGACCAAGCAAAGACATCTTGGTATTCCTTGAGAAGTTCAGTCATTCGGGTAGCTTCAGAGGGTGACAAGGACTCCCCAATCTTCACTTCTCTGACATTCTGTGAGTCGCCCAAGTTCACGACCACTGCCTCTTCTGCCGTTAAGGGTTTAAACTCTTCGTATCGACTCCAATCTCTCTGAATATTTATGAAATCCTCATCTTCTTCCCTGATGCCACAAGAGTAATCTCCTTGGTGATCCGAGTCACACAACAGCCTATTACGCATGCTTGGAATGATATGCCTGAAATGTCATGAAGATGATTAGTCCCTTTCAGCAAGTAGTTTTCATGCATGATTTTCAAAAACCATTTGAAAAACATAATAAGAGAGCCAATCCTCATATCCTCGGACATCTTTGCTTCTCTTAATTTGCTTGATAAACTAAGAAGCGTGCGGGAATCCAGGCCTCAAATCTTCGAGAATCGAAGATAGGCATCATCATTGGGCTGGTTTGGAATGTTCCCGCACGCCCTTAATAAAACGTGCACACGCATTTTATTTGACTGATAAGGCCGCGTTACAAGGAAACCATTTGGACCAACGGCTCGAGATCCAAAGGTATTTTCTTGGAATTGAAAAGAGAGAAACCAAACGAAATGCAACAACTGAATTAAAATTGCGTTAAAGAAATGCTATAAGAAGCAGAAGAAGAGCCTCTTTACTCAGGCGAGATAAAGTCCTCGTCAAGCCTCTTGATGATGACGTTAACGGTGTCTTCTAGAAACGAGTTGGACATATCAAGCTCTGCTGCGCCTTGAATAGCTTCATCTGCTAACATCTTGGGGCGCTCGGAGAAATACTGACCCAGTGAACTTCCAATCGCGTTAATTTTTCCTTTCCAAGCTCTGGAGCCAATGAAAGAATTAACTCTGCCTCCTCGACCTCCACGGGCCCTATAATGGCCTCGGCCTCGGCGTCCATGACAGCTTCTGGAAGTAAGGCCCTTACTGGATTCACCAGTATATCCTAGGCCTGTTCGGTGCTTGTTGGTGTCCAATTGCAGCGGCAAGCGGATCCCTTGACCATTCTTTCCTAGACCGAGTCCAGGGATAAAACCATATGCCAATAGCATTTTTCCAGGTGCTAGAGTATACTTGGAGGGCGCATGAGCCCTCATTTTGGTTCCTGGAGGTGCATACGTGACTGCTACCAACTCGAGAGAATGATAGCTAGCCTCTTCTTTGTGCTCCGGCTCCACATATGGAATCGCGCTTTTCTGGTATGCGGTGAAGTCCATTTCCCCATGCACGGTTATCACTTTCCCATCAACCACAAATCGAACCTTCTGGTGCAGGCTCGACGGTACTGCGCCTGCAGTGTGGATCCATGGTCTGCCCAATAGAAATCCGAAAGCACTCGGGAGGTCCATGACTTGAAATCCAATAGAGAACTCTACTGGCCCAATTAGGACATCTAGTTCGATTTCACCAACCACATTCTTCCTCATTCCGTCGAAAGCTCTAATTGTACCATTGGAGGCACGGATGAGCTCCTCATTCACACCCAGGTTCCTGAGTGTGGCCAATGGACATATATTGAATGCTGACCCATTATCAATTAGCACGTGGGAGACCTGCTTGCCGTGGCTCCTCGCCGATATGTACAGAGCCTTATTATGGGCCCATCCATCCACAGGAATGTCCTCATCCGAGAAGGATATTTGATCCTTTAATAGGATAGCGCTAACAAAACTCTCTAGCTGTATTTCGTTAATCGTCTCAGGTACGTGTACCTCATTCAGGACCCTCATCAGCGCATTCTTATGTTTTTCTAAGTTTACGAACAGATCCAGTAGTGAGATTTGGGCCGGCATTTTCCGTAATTGCTCTATCACTTCAAATTCGCTCGTTTTGATGATGGTTAACAGTTTTTCGGCATCTTCTTTAGTTACGTCTCTCTTCTCGGTCTCTCCCTCTTTGGGTGCATAACACCTCCCCGACCTCATCACTACATCTATTTCGCCCATCCCGTAGTCCCAATGAACCGTTTTAGGATCGTACTCTTCCACTGGAGGGATCTTTATCACAACCGGCCTGACACCCTCAGCCTCTCCTTCAGGGCCATCATTCGCCTCTTCATTAGAGATGCTGATTGTAAGTGGCTTGACTAAGTAATCATCCTCTTTTTCCCAATTGTCAACCTTGTCTAGGTTAATTACAAAAACTTCTATAGTCTCAATCATCCCAATGAGGTCATCCAAGTCTTCAGAATTGTACCCGCATCTGGGTTCAGCATGAGCTGTCTTGTCGGGTCTATCAGAGGGTGGCGCATTGGTCCTCCTAGCATCCTTACTCTTCAGCCTTCCGTTGGCGAGTCCCCATTCAACTCCCTCGCCTACCCGCAACAGGTGGGAGAACAAGGCGTAGGTGGTCCCGGCCATATGTTGGAAGAGCTCATACGGGAGGGTTCTTAGAAAGTACCCGATCAGCTCCTCCCTAGTTAACGGAGGATTTATTTGTGAGGCACGCAACCTCCATCTATGCGCGTAAGTCTGGAATTGCTCATCGCTTCGCTTGACCACTTGAAGGAGGTCAGCTCGGGTGGGGGCTCCTCCAATGCCGGATCCGCACTCGTCCATTCGTTCCTTCAACCTATCAACCACAGTTGCCAATTCCCCCAGTCGCTTCTCTATTGCAGTCAGCATACGACCTTGATTTTCGACCCTTGTGTGCAGCTCCAGTTCAAGTGCATCGCTCATGACCCGCGCTTAACTCATTTCTCTCGATCGCTGGAGCAAATCTAACAACTTTTCGGAGGTGAAGTTCAGCTTTCTCTCGATGTTACTGAAGCGTTCTACAACGCTTAATCCGCTTAATGAGTCGGTTTCTTTCTCATTTGTCGTAATAGGGATGATTTCATCAATTGTCTCAAAGGAGTCTTTCTCGGAAGTTTCCTTCTCTATGTCGTCCATGCCTCTCCACCGGTTGGGCACTATTTCTTCCGCCTTTTCGAAGAAACGTGGTGGGATTGAATATAGAACCCTGTAGTTGTAGCCTCCGCTATCCTGCCCCAGGGTATCCACAATTTCTCCCCTCCTACTAGCTTCACGGACAAATCTCTTGTCTGCAAGGCGTGCCTTTGTTAGTCTAAACTCCTCTTCGTCTAACTCCTCTTCGGATATCATACCCACTACCTGGTGGTCCGGGAGTGGGTTTTGTTGTACATTTGGCTCCGTTTTATCGAACTGAAGGATGTGATTATCAATAAGGGCCTGAACCTTGAACTTCAGGGTGACGCAATTGTCAACATTGTGGCCTTTCTCTCCCATGTGGTAGACACATGATTGGCTCGGATCATAACCCGAAAATCTCGAAGGATTTAATCTCGGTGGCTCCTTGGCGACTAGCCTCCCTTCCAACAGCATTGGGAGTAGCTTGGATAGTGGCCTAGGGAGCGGAGTGAACTGATTGGGAAGCGGCTTCCTTTTTTGAGGTTGAAGCGGCTTCGGTGTCGACCATGACGAGCTTCCTTGTGTCATGGTAGAGTTAGAGAATTGCTTTGGTTGCGATAGATTAGGCACGAAAGCCACGTCGACGTTGGGCTCTTTTTCCTTCCTAGGTGGATACTGGCGTCTTGTTGCAGTCTCAGGAGCCTTTCTCTCTCTCATAGCCCATTCAAGTCTTTCGACAACCTTTATGAGATGTACGAAGGTCTGGCACCCAGAAGTGTTCAGTCTGTCGAAGTACTCATACGGTAGTGCCTTCAGAAACAGGTCGACAAGCTCGTCTTCAGGGATTGATGGCTTAACTTGCGTAGCTAAAGCCCGCCACCTTTGAGCATAGTTACGAATGGCTTCATTTTTTCCTTTTACCATCCTCAGCAATTCTTCCCTAGTAGGAGCCGTCGCGGTGTTAAATTTATACTGGTGCAAGAAGTTCTCAGCTAAATCTTCCCAACCATCATAATCTTCTAGATCCAACTCAATGAACCATGCTAGAGCAGCACCTGCCAGACTCTCCTGAAACGTGTTCATCAATAACGGAACATAATCGGAATAATGCGCCATCTTGCGCAAGTAGTACTTCAGATGAGCTCGGGAGCAGCCTGTCCCATTGTACTTTCTGACGAACTCGGGCTCTTTGTAATCGGGCGGGACTTCCACTTTAGTGAAGGGAGATATCTTGTCGAAACGGGCCAGTTCATATCCCTGGCTACTGAGGCACTCCTCAATCTTTGCGAGCCTCCTTGCACCATCCTCTGCTTTGCTCACAGGCTTTTCTTTCTTTTCAGTATCGAGGTCGATTACCACTGGCGGGGACTCGGGTGACGGCTCGACATCCGGCACCTTTCTTGGAATGTGCGCCTCCCCTGGAGCTTGAGTCACGCTCGAAGGGTGGGATGATGACGGGTGAGTAGTTTGGGCCGAATCAACTGGCGGGGTAGTTTTCGCCTGGGCTTCTATCATCATAGCTTTCATTTCTGCCAGCATCGTAGCCATGGTTGTCATTTGCGTCTCAAGGTTAACTACCCTGGGGCTCAATTCCTCATGTTCCATCCTTGCCCTAAGACGGGTTCTGATACGGCTGCGTGGCACTTCCGTGATCAATGGGTACCTGAAAAAGGAATTTATACAAATGAGTATGATTGATGAAAATGACAAGTCGGTCCATGACAACCCTCTAGACCCAAGAAACAAAGCCAACATGATCAAAAGATTAATTTGAACAAATTTCAATTTCGTCAGCTTTTACGAGAAAATTCATATCAATTCCCACATAATTCGAAAAAGTACCAAACTTTGGGAGTTGATAATTAAGACAATAATGTACAACTTTCATTTTTTGAGATTGGGAAGATTACTCATGGATTAGTACAGTTTAATACTTCTTTCTAAAAATTTTCTTCAGAAAACTGATTTGTCCGGTTCTTACTTTGAGGATAAATGGGTCATCAAAAATTCGAATTGATGCCCAAAAATTTCCAGTCCACTAATTAACATCCCAATCTACAACTTTCATGTTTTGATTTTTCTCAAAAGAGGATGTTTTCTAGTGATAAATGGAGAAACAAAAGTGAAGTCGAGAAAATTCCAAAATCCAGGCAGTTTTTCTTTCACCTTAAATTCGGTAATAAATGGAAAATACATTGAATTGATTCAAAATTTTTTTGAGTGATGAATTAGGGTCTTGTGAATGTTTTCTGTGAAGACTCTATGGCTGATTGCGAATCTCGATATGGCTGGTGTGGGCCGCTGTCGAAGCTCGATATTATCGTCTAAAGCAGCTAATACTAAGAAGGATGTTAAGTTTTAGCATTTCCTGTGCCTCAAATTGTTCTATTATGCTGTGCGAGAGAAGAAATGGCAAGAAAATTAAAGCACAAATATGTGAAGATTTTCCTTGATTCCATTCATCAACGAGTTTTACAATAGCTCATTGGGGGGGGGGAAAAGTAAAGCCAAACTGAACCTTAATAAGCATCACAAAAGAACTCAAATGGCATTCCATGAAACTAATGTTCTGCCTACACTGAGCGATTTGGGAGTCGAGATTTGCAAGCTTGAAGAGCAGGTGAGTGCATTTCTCTTTGTACCTGACTGCATTAATCTCATGGTGTTTAACAGCGAGTTTCAGATTGTCGATTAGGTCTCTCTCAAAAGCTATATCCGCCGTGAGATCATCAAGCCTCTCCTCCAACCACTCACATCTAAACTTCATCACAACGTCCCTCTGGTCATGCTCAAAGTAAGTCTGATTCAAAGCTAGGCGCTCCACCAGCTTCTCTCTCTCGTGAACCAATAGCGAGACCCGCTCATCAGCAGACCTGACAGCCTCCTTGTATCGAGCAACTGAACGTTCTGCAAACTCCAGGCATTCAGATCGATCCTAGTAGCGAGCCTTCACGACGCGGGCTAGGGTGACTGTCTCTTGGGTATTTCGACATGCCTCTAGGAGGTTGATAAAGACGTGTGGGAGCTCTCTGTATTCCCTCTCCAAGTTGGTGCCTTCGACTGAAGAAGCATTTATCTCCCTGAACAGACTGATGTCGCGACCCGAAAAAAATTAATTTATTTTTTTTCAATCGGGTGAACGGATTATCAGGTTAATTGACTAACCTAATTCGGACCCTCCCAAGTCCTACCGAATCGCAACTTAAGTTCTTTTCATGCAAAAGATTTTTTATTTGGAGCCGCCACTAATCATTTTTGGTAGGTCGATTAGAAACCTAAATAAATCAGCGGGAGAACTAATTTATTTCTGCGAACCAGAGAAAATGGATTCGGGGACTTGATTACGCTAGATCATTCTAATGCCCTTTCGGTACCATTTTATTTCATGAAAGCTCATTTGGGATGATTGGAACAAGTTTGGGTCAAACTGACCAGAAGGATAAAACGGTTATTTTTCAAGGATCGGGAGGTGGAAACATCAAAAATAGGATTGGCCAGTCGAAAAATTTTTTTTAGGTGGATACGCGTAAATTAATGACAACACAAATACAAATGCGGTATGTGGATATGGAGACATACGAGTACGACATGACATAATCGAAATTTAAATCAATTCATTTGGGCAAGAATATTCTCGAAGATTTAATGGTTAGGATTGTTACCTGATTTGACAGATTTGATTGTTGAATTCGGACCTCGTGTCACTTTATGGATCAAGATCGCGGCTCGAACGATGGGGATGAACTCGTGACTTGCGTTGATCGGTAGAGGAATTATGGATGGTAACATCTAGATTTAAACTCCCACCATCTTCAAGACTCTCTTTTGAAAAAAAGGATTCTCTCTCTTTTTTTTGATTTTTTCTTCCTTTCTAATTTTTTTTTGAATCTCTCAAAACTCTCTCAAACATCCAAAATTTTCTCTCCCCCTAAAAAATCTCTCTCAAACACTTCAAATTTTTTTTCTCCAAAGAATTCCCACCATCCAAACTCTCTTCTTCCTCCTTTTATAACCCATTCATTTATCTTCCATTCTAATTTTTCCACTAACTCTTCTTCTTCAACATCTTCCATTCTCCATCTCTATCTCACATTCTATTTTCTCCACTAACTCTTCTTCTTCAACATCTTCCATTCTCCATCTCTATCTCACATTCTAATTTCTCCACTAACTCTTCTTCATCTCCATCTGCCCTTCTCCATATCTATCTCCCATTCTACTAACTCTTCTTCATCTCCATCTTCCCTTCTCTATTCTCATCTATTCTTCTCCATCTTCTCTTCTCCATCTCCTCCTCTCCATTTCCTCTTCTTCATCTCCTCCTCTCCATCTTCCATTCTCTATCTCCTCTTCTCCATCTTTCCTTCTCTATTCTAATTTCTCCACTAACTCTTCTTTTTATTATTTACAAAATAATCCCTCAAATGTTAAGTATTTGCACTCTAGTCCATGAGATTTTAAGTATTTGCAATTCAGTCCACGGAGAAATATTTCTTTAAGTCCAAATCTTCTCAAAATTTTCAACACATCTCCCCTATGCTTATTTCTTGCCGTAAAATTTAATTAAAGCCCTTTTGTAAAATTGAGTCATTCTGGGTATAATTGGGCCAAGATAAAAATTTAAAATATTAGAGAATAATGTCACAACTTCTAAAAGTGAAAAAATGAAAATAAATTGACTCAAATTAAATTTTTTAGGCTCAATTCGAGATTATGCTCGTGAAGAAATACACGACCCCGAATTGGGTTTTTTTTTTAAATTTGTGATGGCCAACATGAAAAGGAATTTAAAAGAAAAATATTGACCATTTTTACATATTTTTTTGTGACCTCAAACGCCATTATTTATTAAATATTTTCCTAATTTCTAAAAATATATATATAATTCAAAAAATATGAAAAATTATTTTTTGTTCAAAAATGGTTGCCTAGGCTTGGCTAGGGCTTCCAAAGTTGATTTTATAATTTTCTCAATTTTTATGGATTTTCTATTAATTTTCGAAAATAAAAAATGCTGAAAATTACCAAAAATATGAAAAATTATTTTTTGGTCAAAATTGATTCCCTAAGCTTGGCCAAGGTCCCCAAAATTGATTTTTTAATTTTATAAATTTTTATAGATTTTGTATTAATTTTAAAAGAGAAAACATGATTAAAAATCAGGTGTCAACAACTGAGGATCTCAGCTTCGACACTCGGATGATGGGCTATGTAAACATAACCTCTGCCAAGAAGATGATAGAGCCTCTCCCATTTGAACATAACATCAGCCGGGAAGATGTGTGTAGGATGGTTGGCCATTATCGAGGAGAAAATCAAGGCAGACAAATGGAACACGAGAGAATTGGAAGAGAAGGTCAGGGCAGACTAGCAGAGTGCGAAGATGGTAATCTACTTCGAAGTAAATATTGATTGTTGACACCTGATTTTTAATTATTTTTTTTATTTTAAAAAATTAATAGAAAATCCATAAAAATTCATAAATTAAAAAATCAACTTTGGGGACCTTGGCCAAACCTAGGGAACCAATTTTGACCAAAAAAATGATTTTTCGTATTTTTAGTATTTTCCGATCTTTTTATTTTCGAAAATTCATAAACAATCAAGAAAAAAAATGAGAAAATTGCAAAATCAACTTTGGAAGCTTTGGCCAAGCTTAGGCAACCCTTTTTGAGCAAAAAATAATTTTTTCGTATTTTTGTGTATTTTTTAAATATTTTTTTTTAGAAATTAGGAAAATATTTCATAAATAATAGCATTTGAGGCCACAAAAATACATAAAAATAGTCAATATTTTTCTTTTAAATCCCTTTTCATGTTGGCCATCGTAAATTTAAAAAATCCAATTCGGGGTCGTGTAATCCTTCACGAGCATAATCTCGAATCGGGTCTAAAAAAATTCAATTTGAGTCAATTTATTTTCATTTTTCACTTTTAGGAGTTGTGACATTGTTCTTTAATATTCTAAATTGGCACAATTATACCCAGAATGACCCAATTTTACAAAAATGCTTTAATTAAATTTTGCATTATTTTCAGTAACAAGAAATAAGCTTAAATTTGACATGCGGTGAATTGTGTAAAAAATTGTGAGGAGATTTGGACTTAAAAAAATATTTCTCCAGGGACTGAATTGCAAATACTTAAAATCTCATGGACTAGAGTACAAATACCTAACACTTGAGGGATTATTTTGTAAATAACAAAAAGAAGAGTTAGTGGAGAAATTAGAATAGAGAAGGGAAGATGGAGAAGAGGAGATGAAGATGGGAAGATGGAGAAGAGAAGATAAAGAAAATAAGATGAAAATAGAGAAGGGAAGATAGAGATGAAGAAGAGTTAGTAGAATGGGAGATAGATATGGAGAATGGAAGATGAATATGAAGAAGAGTTAGTGGAGAAATTAGAATGTGAGATAGAGATGGAAAAGGGAAGATGAAAATGAAGAAGAGTTAGTGGAGAAATTAGAATGGGAGATAGAGTTAGTGGAAAAATTAGAATGTGAGATAGATGAGTGGGTTATAAAATGAGAAAGAAGTGAGCTTGAGAAGAAAATTTTTTTGGGAGAGAAAATTTTGGATGTTTGAGAGGGTTTTGGGAGATTGAAGAAAAATTTGAGAGGAAAAAAAATACCAAAAAGAGAGAGAGAATTTTGAAGATGATGGGAGTTTAAAGCTAGCGGGATATCATCATCAATTTCTTCATCGATCAACATAAATCAAGAATTCATCCCAGATTTGAAGCTAAGTGTCCCTCTACTCTTTTTGATTTTTTAGTATAAACTAGCCCAAATTTTCTACTCTTCTCCCATTTCCCCATATTTGATTTCAGGCAGGAACCAATTATATCCATCAAGCACTTCTCATAATGTCATTGAAGCTAAGTGCTTCTTTCATTGTTCTAATTTTTAATGTGAATTAAATCATATTCGCTCCATTACTCCATTTCTCCATATTTTTATGTCAGGCAAAGGACAACTCCAAGTCAACGGTAAATCCCATGGAGGTGTAAGATTGGCGCTGACGAGCTCTTGAGTGCCCATTAAATTTTCAATTGATCCGTCAACGGATTTCGGCCCGAATTATCAAATCAATTCATTTTATTTTAAAGAATTTAAACCCCAGAATGTGAAGGGCAGATGCCGCTCACTGGAGGTCATTTTAAATTTCTGCAATTTAAATTCCTGCACCTTAAACTCCAAAGGAGAGGGCCAAGCCAAGGCTGAGCTATCCATTGGTGGTCTTTATTTATTGTCATTTACTTCCTGTAATTTAATTTTTGAATCACTAAACCCCAAAATGAGTAGCTCGCAGTACTGCACAGAAGTCGTTAACTCACTCCCTCTTTCGGCTTCAGGGAAATACTTAATATTTTGAAAATGCCAAAAAAATGTCACTCACGTATATTCCATTTAAAAAAGTGAAAATATAAAAAGAGAACACTCCACTAGAGCCTTAGGAATAAACCAAGCCTGAGTTGCCAAATTAGGATACCAATGAAATTAAGGTACCGAACATTAGTTTTAATTAACTAGTGTAACCAAGTCCCCGAACTCATAATCTCTGGTTCGTAGAAATAATTTAGTTCTCCCGCTAATTTACTTAGGTTTCTAATCAACCTACCAAAAATGATTAGCGACGACTCCAAAATTTAAAACCATTTGAACAAAAAACCAAAGTCGCGATTTGGTAGAGCTTGGGAGAGCTCGAACTAGGTTAGTTAATTTAATCAATTAATCTGGTAATCCATTAACTTAAAAAAATGAATTTTAGGTAGCGACAGCTTGGCGACTCCACTGGGGACGTGTTCTTAATTTTTGAAAATTTAAGAACTTAGAGGACTTAGGCCAGAATATTTCATGAAAATTTATTTGATCTGAATTGGGTGAATCCTAATCTTTAGATGTTAAATGGTTTTGCAGATGGGAGTTATAAGGGGTGGAGTGTTTGACTAATCATTTGTTTTGCAGGTTGGTATTGGAATTGTTTGTTTAATTTCGCACATTTTTGAAGCGGTGTTTGTATATTAATTGTTGTGCATGATTGATTGTTTTAGCACTACATCACACACGTCCTGTGGCCGTACCTGGGCCACTAGTTTTAGGATGGTATTGTGATTTGGTTTTAGCGTTCGGTGTGAGATCACGTCGAAAGTTAGCCCATATTCAATCCCGAACCTCTTTTCAAAAATGAGTTTAAAAGTTCGGCCTCAGGCTTAGTAAGATTATCAAAGCAGTGGTTTTAATTTTTAGCTCGAGCAGCCGAAGTGGGGAGGCCCGGCTAATCCTGGTTACGTCGTGGGATCACGGCTAATCTTGATTATGTGCTCGAGATTGTCGCCTTGCCGTAAGTCTTTCGCTTCAATTTGTCAGCCTTTAGAGTAGATAGGCTAAGATTTAAACTCACGATTCATGTGCATGTCTATATGATTTGCATGGTATTTCTTTCAAGGTGAAGTAAGTTTTCTAACCTTATCTTGTATTTATTTTTGGGTCGGTCCATGTTAGGATTCAGTCAAATTTTGAATTTAATATCATGGTCATTTTTCAAAAGAAAATAAAAATTAAATTGGTATCCCATTTGAAAAAATGAACATGAAAAATTCTTAAGAAAATTTTATTTACTAATGAAAGATTTTGTCACAGTTTTCCTTAAGGCTTCAATAAACAAAAGATTTTCTTAACGAATTTATCCTTGAAATTTCATTTTGATAAAAGAAAAAAAAAGATTCTTTCGGGAAATTTGCTAAATGCAAAGGATTTTATCACATCTTTTCTAATTTGTAACATCTGCAAGAAAATCCTTTTTGAAAATCCTTTTTGAAGAAAATTTTCTCTAATTTCTCATAAAATGGAAAAATAAAATGAAAAATAAAATTAGACTAATCTAGGGGTCATGGACCGATCTCTTTTGGATCACATACTAATTATGTTCTTTGCTTTTGCAGGAAATCCTAGGTACCCCAAGCGGGAGTAAAAATTAGAAATAACCTTCAGAAATACAAGAGGACGGGAAATTGTTGACCCCATAACCCTGAGGGCATATGAAGAGGCCAATTCTCCCTGAGTCGAAAATATGTCCATTATTGAGCACGTACAGGCTATGTATTTTGATGTGGTAGTGAATGTATTCGGGATAAACATGGGGGCATTTTTAATGTATTAGAGGGATTCTTGTATTTTTCTTGAAAAGGCGCAGATTATCAGAATCCATGAAGCAATGATCTTAACCCGACCTCGCAATGCCCTTCTGATTAAATTAAGCAAAGGCTTGCCTCTTATCTTTCTCGAATACGAATCATGTGGTGGATTTTGGAGGCCCGGTGCTTTATTATCGAAGTGTGACCCACAGGCATTTCTCCCGACGCTACAGGCAACTGACACATCAATAAGTGGACGCCGAAAGAGATTAAGCGTGAAAAAAAGTGGGACACGCAACGGATGGCCAGGTTTATTTATTGGCACACTAACCGAGTGGTCAGAACGGTAATAATGACCAGTTGTGGGTTTTACTGTGATCGGTGGGGGCCGTCGCCGAATCCTTTTTCCGTACCATCATCAGAGAGGAGTGATGGCGTTTTGCCTTTGTCCGTTAGGTTGTGTATAATCATTTTTACAGCCACCATTTGTCAAGATAAGACAAGATTGAGGCAATCCTACCAGCTGAGGTAGAGATATACTTCTTACGTATTCCTTCGGAGGTACAATTGATAGAAGCAAATTGAATCTAATAAAGAGGGATGATCTCGTCCCATAAAGGTTGCTGCCAACAGTCCCTATTTCAGAAACTAAGTTTGCTCTAGACTATGGTGACCCATATATCTTAAAGACGGTACTCTCAAGAGGTGCTCTGGTCCTAACTGAAGTGGGTGCGAGAAGTGCCTTAAATCATTCAATTATGTTATACGAGAGAAGAAATGATAAGAAGAGTAAAACACAAACATGAGAAACTTTCTCTTCATTCCATTCGTCAGCAAGCTCGACAAGAGTCAGTGGGGAGGAAAAGTAAAGCCGAATTGAGCCCTGACAAGCATTACAAAGGCGCTCAACTGGCTTTCCATGAAATTAATGTTATGCCTACACTGAGCGACCTGGGAGTCAAGATCTGCAAGCTTGAAAAATAGGCGAGTACATTTCTCCTTGTACCTGGCTGCATTCATCTCCTGGTGTTCAACGACGAGTTTTAAGTTGTCGATTAGGTCCCTCTTGAAAGCTATATCCGCTGTTAGATCGTCGAGCCTCCCCTCCAGCCATTCACATCTGAACTTCATCACAACGTCCCTCGGGTCATGCTCAAAATAACTTTGATTCAGAGCTAGGCGCTCCACCAACTTCTCTCTCTCGTGAACCAACAGTGAGACCCGCTCATCAGCAGACTTGACAGCCTCCTTGTATCGAGCAACTGAACGTTCTGCAAACTCCAGGCATTCAGATTGATCCTGGTAGCGGGCCTTCACGACGCGGGCTAAGGTGACTGTCACCTGGGTGTTTCGACAAGCCTCCAGAAAATCGATGAAGACGTGTGGGAACGCTCTGTATTCCCTCTCCAAGTTGGTGCCTTCAACCGAAGAAGCATTTAGTTCCCTGAATAGGCCGAGGATCTCAGCTTCGACACTCGGATGATGCGCTATATAGATATAACCTCGTCCAAGAAGATGATAGAGCCTCTCCCATTTGAACATAACGTCAGTCGGGAAGATGTGGGTAGGGAGATTGGCCATTATCAAGGAGGAAATCAAGACAGAAGAGCGGAATATGAAAGAAAGGAGAAGATAGGTGGAACAGACTAGCGGAATGCGACGATGGTGATCTGTTTTGAAGTAAAAATTGATCTCGTAGTGACAGTATCAACTAGTCAAGATTTCCCTATCTACCATTCTCTACTGGCACCATCCCCGTTGGCTTGAATCCCCGTCAGACGGTGATCTCGAGCCAAACAAATCCGAAATCTCCGCAGAAAATTTGACGAGACCCCGCCACTTTGAAAAAGAAGAAAGAAAGGTGACTTGAGTGGGAGACAAGGAAAATGGGATTCGTCTTTATGGGAGAACTTGTCAGCAGATCGATGGTGGAGATAACGACGAGAGCCCTACCACTAGGAAAAGACGAGAAAAGACAAGCCAAGCAAGAGACACGCAAGAAAGGTTGAGAAAGACGGAACGCTCAGGAGAAACCATACATGTCTAAATTTTAAAAGGAGGCGTCATTCTGATAATCTTCATCTAAAACTCTAAAGAGAGTTTCGAATCAAACATAGTCGCTCAGAAAAAGTTAGAGAGAGTGAAAACACCAGAAGAGTTAGCAAGTCTTGAGGAATTATCGAAGATGTCTCAATTCAATTCTCTTGAGAGCTATCGTTACTTACTGAATATGGGAGAGGAAGAGTTCGAAGCCATGTTTGGGATCGAGCTCATGGAGCCTGACCCTTCCGCCGACGACATCCAAGATCTTAGTAAAGATAAGGACAACAACGGTAAGGATCAAAAGAAGCGTTACCGTCGCCATACTAAGGAGCAAGTACAAAGGCTTGAGGATTTCTTCAGAACATGCCCTATGCTAGACGGCAAATAGAAAATGGAACTGAGTCAAGAGATAGGACTTGAACCCTTGCAAATCAAGTTCTTGTTTCAAAATAGGCGAACTCAAATGAAGACTCGCCATGAGCACAACGAAGCCGAGTTTCTAAGAGCTGAAAATGAAAACCTCCGAGCAAAAAATAAGATGTATAAATAGGCTTTTGACTCTGCCACCTGCCCCAACTGCAATAGCCTCCTCACCTTCGATGAAATGCATGATCTGAGGATTGAAAATGCGCATTTAAGAAGCGAGTTAAACCAGTTTATAACAGGATCAGTTCTGTTGGAGCAGGGTACAAAAAGACCAATGCTACTGGATCAGCATCAATACCTTCCGAGAAAGAGGGGACAGATCACCACCAAGCGGACATTAACGATGATCTTTTCGCCATAATCAACCAGTTCGATATCGGTAAAGCATCAGGGCTGTAAGGTATATGGAGTCTGTATTTCGAAGGTGGTGATCACGAGGCCTTCAACATGGTCGATGCATATCAGATCTGGAGCGAAGCTGGCTGATCACCGGAAGACCCGCAAAGGAAGCCGAGCAGATCCTGAATGAATACATAAGTTTTATTCCCTGGCGAGGGATGTTATCTACTTTCATCAATGTCTTGAATATATGTAAAAACAAGAAGTAGTAAACTTTCTCCCTCTTATTAAATGCACGAATCCGCCACTTCACCAAACCCGAGGAGGAATTAATAGCGAGTAAAAATCCGCGTAAACTCGAAGGGTAGTTCTGTATCATTCCAATTTACCCTCAATTGTTCCAGTGTTAAATTAGATCCCTGTATTTTCAGGAATTTGCAAATTGACCCAGGAACACAGCCATACTCGAATGCGAAGTTCTCTTGTTGAATGAAACTGGGGGCAAATCAATTTGCAGATATTATCACTGAATGGACAGCTTCAAACGAAGAAAAACGCGAACGAAAGACCTAGGCAATCTCAAAAAAGGGTAATTTTGTATCATTCTAATTTTTCCATAATCGTCTCGATCCTGAATTACTTTCATTTTTAACAGGGATTTCAAATGGCCTTGAAAAGAACCGGGACGTAGAATTGTCCAATGTAAAGTAGCAAGACCACGTCATCTCAACAGTTAACTCTTAAAAGAGAGCCTCCATGGACGCCTACGGTCCAATGGACCGGATGGCATGGGGAATGACAGTGGTTCGAAACGTCCCAAGTTCGATCCTCGAGGATGGAAATGTTATAAGTATTGTAA
Source organism: Psidium guajava (assembly GCA_016432845.1). Classification (NCBI taxonomy): domain Eukaryota; kingdom Viridiplantae; phylum Streptophyta; class Magnoliopsida; order Myrtales; family Myrtaceae; genus Psidium; species Psidium guajava. The sequence goes on from CM028228.1 coordinate 41,208,383, forward strand.
ATAAATAAAACAACTTTTTGCGCATTTCTTTTTGCAGAAAAAACGGGAATACTCAAACGAGCAATACCAAGGCCAGTGTTTTGTCATGATCTTAGCCTAATGTTGAAGTGTCCAGCGAAAGCCAAGAGAAACTCAATCCAGCGAAGCTAATAAAGGAGTCGTGCAAAACATTCAAGATGAAGGGTAAACCAGTATCGTTTCCAATTTATCCCTTCCAATACCGGCTAACATGTCTCTTTTTCTTTTGACAGGAAATATTTATACTAACATTTAACATGTTGAAGGAGACAACCCCAAGTGGTAAAAATTATGATCATCTGAAAAGATCCATTCCGATCAAAATGGGGCAAATTGATGGTAGACCCTGAATTGAAAAGGGGGCAAAGTTTAAGATAAGCTACTCCTCAATTTAAGGGGTAAACTTCGCGATTTGTTCGATCTGTTCACACGTCCAGGGGTAATTCAAATCCTCTCATTGTTAAGAATTTTCTTCCATACCTTCTTATTTCACAAACATGCATGAGGCCAAAATTGCCACATTCGTATTGTGTTTGTACATGCCATGATTCATGCATGACTTGTCTGCATGTTTAATTTGCCGATTCTGACTTGGAGTATAAACTACACATGATGCCTCGAATGTGTAAAGGAGGCATGACAGGATGATGAAAGGCAAGCCATTTCGATACACGTTCTACATTTTAAGCCACAGTGAGTCGTGTGCTAAATAGGTTCCGCATTCCTCAAGGTAATGGATTTTCTCGCAAAAGGTACGACATCCAAAAGGAAGGAGGCATTCATTTCTCTATCCAAAACACTACAGGTGACCATTGATAACACATTTGAGTGGCGGTTTCATTTCATGACCCCTGTCAAGAACCACCCCACATCGGGGCCAAATGGAGGTAGTCCCAGCAATAGCACGAGGTAAATGGTTAGAAATTTTCTTGCTCAGACTAACATCAATTTTTGAGTGTTTCTTAGCTTTCAACCTTCTATGATAATTCAAGTGCCTTAGGACGACGAAAGGCATTCGTTTCTCTATCCTATACACTTTTATCCCTTGCGTCGCCCAATTGAGCCTGCATATTCGTTTCTTAAAACCCCATTGGTGATCATTGCTCAAATGAAGATGGCAACACTTCGAAGCAGAAGAACTCAAAAGAAATGGGTATATAAAAAGTTCCCGAGTCATCTATTCAAGTGTGCTTTTGATATACAAGTGTATATAGCACATTTTTTAGAAAACTGAATAGAAAAGAGACACAAAGACAAGAGGCGGGACTAAAAGAAGAAGAGCCAATTCCTAGGCATGAAAAAGCAAAGTGCCGCTCAAAAGCAAGGCCAATGCCAATTCAAATCAATGTTCATTGAACTTTACATGTAAATTTTGTAAACTTAGCGAAAACTATGCTCTCCTTCTGTAAATCCCCAATAGGGACCTGATTGCAAGAGAAAATTCGTTGAAGGAGTCAGATTGCAAAATATACGGTAGAAGTTTATACCATTTGGAAGTGACAATGGCACCAGCGAAAACATATACCATCCTCAAACAACGATGATATTCTCTAAGGACTGTTCTAGAAAGGCCGAAACTGCGACAAAGATGCGATGATCACCAATGTCACATCTCATATATCTTCTGGGCCAAATTAAGCCTTCCTTGATCCCCAAACCCAACCTACGTTATAACCTGTGAAAATCTTTTCTGATTAAGGCGCTTGAATTAACGTAGAGTTGAAAGATTTTAAGTATCGCTCGAAAAGGTACGAGCAAGACTATTTCTCTCTCATTTTTGTAGGGTTCTTGACTTGTAAACCCGAAGCAAACAATGAAGAATTTTTTTGTTAACAAGCCTTGGCTCAAAAGAGTCCCCTTCGGTAAGCCTTTGACCCAGCCTACATTACGGTCCTAATTAAGACCTCCAGATCGGCTTGATCGTACCAATTGCGAGATTGCTCCGACCCTTGTTGAATGCGATGATAGTGAGATTGAGTGATTTCTTTTCAATCCTGCAATCAGGATAAACATCCTTTCTCGAGAGTGAGAGAAAGCCCTTTCGGACTGAAGTACCCCATTCATATTACATTCGAGGTATTCATACTGTGACAACCTCCTTGAACAGAATTGGTAGTGCAAACTTGACAGAATAGTCATGTATGATCCACATCTTGATTGATTGCATCATGAGTTATTACACAGAATGCTTCTAATCACTGCAAACTTTGCTGAACCAATGAACTCATTGATGAAAATGCTTGTATGTGTTACCTCTGACACTCCTGACAGGTAATACATTTTCGATGTTCGAGTTGCCTTTCAAAGTCTCGAAATCCACTCGGCAATTAGTGAACGAACAAGCCTGGTTGTCAAGAAATCATTAGGCAGTCTTCTAAATCCTCAAGTAGGTATATCTTCAACCTGAATCTTTGAATGAATTCTGACGGTTGCCAAGGTGCTCGAATCCAGTGCGGCACATACAGGTATCCACCTTCTCCAATGAAGTATGATTCGTCTCAAAAACAGAAATGTTCGAGATGTTTTGATCTCTACCTCTTTGACTTATACTTGAGCAACAAGATAATATAAACCGGGTTTGAGCTTTTGCAGGATTCCCGGTCTTCCCAGATCCAGAATGACACCCTTCATTATAAATTAAATCGGGTTTGAGCTTCTGCAGGATTCTTGGTCTTCCCAAATCCCAGAATGGTACCTTTCAAAACACCAAGTCCTTTCTACAGGCACCCCAAAGTCCTTTCTATAGGCACACTAAAGTCCTTCCTACAGGAACCCAAAGTCCTTCTTACAGGCACCAAGTCTTTCTTACAGGCACCAAAGTCCTTTCTACAGGCACCCCAAAGTCCTTCCTATAAGCACCCAAAGTCTTCCTACAAGCACCCGAAGTCCTTCCCACAGGCACTAAGTCCTTTTTACAAGCACCAAGTCCTTTCTACAGGCACCCAAAAGTCCGTTTTACAGGCATACTAAGTCCTTTCTATAGGCATCTAAATTCCTTTCTACAGGCATACAAAAGTCCTTCTTACAGGCACCCAAAGTCCTTCCTACAGGCACCAAGTCCTTCTTACAGGCACCAAAGTCCTTCTTACAGGCACCAAAGTCCTTTCTACAGGTACCCTAAAGTCCTTTCTACAGGCACTCCAAAGTCCTTCCTACAGGCACCCGAAGTCCTTCTTACAGGCACCAAGTCCTTTCTACAGGCACCTAAAAGTCCTTTCTACAGGCACCTAAAGTCCTTTCTACAGGCATACAAAAGTCCTTCTTACAGGCACTAAAAGCCCTTTCTAGAGGCACCAAAGTCCTTCCTACAGGCACCAAAGTCCTTCCCACAGGCACCCAAAGTCCTTTCTACAAGTACACAAAAGTCCTTTCTACAGGTACAAAGTCCTTCTTACAGGCATTTTCATGGGGCGACCCACCATACGGGTCAAATCTTAATCACTAGAATCCTTTCATTAGGAACTCTGCCATGGGGTGACCTACCATACGGGTCAAATTTTAATCAATAGAATCCTTTTATTAGGAATCTACCATGGGTTGACCTACCATACCGGTTCAAGTTCAACCACCCTAAGGTTTTCTTAACAAATCCTTAGGCTCTCATTCCATTTTCAGTAGAGCATGCGTGTCAGGCAACCGCCAGATGACAGGCAGGTAAGTGCCAGGTAAACTCTCCTCTCTAAATCTCTCCTTCAATTCATTGGAGCCTCTTCAAATCTGGCCTGGATCAGAGCTTACACCGAGGGGTATCGAGCATCAATGTCACGACTCTGGTTATTTGCTTGTGTTGAGTCGATTAGAATTCAGGTGTCATCTCGTCTTTGGAATGAACCTCTACCGAGCTTCCTTTCAAAGAAGGGCAGCTGTTGACACCTGATTTTTAATTATTTTTTTTATTTTCAAAAATTAATAGAAAATCCATAAAAATTCATAAAATTAAAAAATCAACTTTGGGGACCTTGGCCAAACCTAGGGAACTAATTTTGACCAAAAAAATGATTTTTCGTATTTTCAGTATTTTCCGATATTTTTATTTTCGAAAATTCATAAAAAAATCAAGAAAAAAAATGAGAAAATTGCAAAATCAACTTTGGAAGCTTTGGCCAAGCTTAGGAAACCATTTTTGAGCAAAAAATAATTTTTTTCATATTTTTGTGTATTTTTTAAATATTATTTTTAGAAATTAGGAAAAGATTTCATAAATAATAGCATTTGAGGCCACAAAAATACATAAAAATAGTCAATATTTTTCTTTTAAATCCCTTTTCATGTTGGCCATCGTAAATTTAAAAAATCCAATTCGGGGTCGTGTAATCCTTCACGAGCATAATCTCGAATCGGGTCTAAAAAAATTCAATTTGAGTCAATTTATTTTCATTTTTCACTTTTAGGAGTTGTGACATTGTTCTTTAATATTCTAAATTGGCACAATTATACCCAGAATGACCCAATTTTACAAAAAAGGCTTTAATTAAATTTTGCATTATTTTCAGTAACAAGAAATGAGCTTAAATTTGACATGCGGTGAATTGTGTAAAAAATTGTGAGGAGATTTGGACTTAAAAAAATATTTCTCCAGGGACTGAATTGCAAATACTTAAAATATCATGGACTAGAGTACAAATACCTAACACTTGAGGGATTATTTTGTAAATAACAAAAAGAAGAGTTAGTGGAGAAATTAGAATAGAGAAGGGAAGATGGAGAAGAGAAGATGGAGAAGAGAAGATGAAGATGGGAAGATGGAGAAGAGGAGATGAAGATGAGAAGATGGAGAAGAGAAGATAAAGAAAATAAGATGAGAATAGAGAAGGGAAGATGGAGATGAAGAAGAGTTAGTAGAATGAGAGAGAGATATGGAGAAGGGAAGATGAATATGAAGAAGAGTTAGTGGAGAAATTAGAATGTGAGATAGAGATGGAGAAGGGAAGATGAAAATGAAGAAGAGTTAGTGGAGAAATTAGAATGGGAGATAGAGTTAGTGGAAAAATTAGAATGGGAGATAGATGAGTGGGTTATAAAATGAGGAAGAAGTGAGCTTGAGAAGAAAATTTTTTTGGGAGAGAAAATTTTGGATGTTTGAGAGGGTTTTGGGAGATTGAAGAAAAATTTGAGAGGAAAAGAATACCAAAAAGAGAGAGAGAATTTTGAAGATGATGAGAGTTTAAAGCTAGCGGGATATCATCATCAATTTCTTCATCGATCAACATAAATCAAGAATTCATCCCAGATTTGAAGCTAAGTGTCCCTCTACTCTCTTTGATTTTTTAGTATAAACTAGCCCAAATTTTCTACTCTTTTCCCATTTCCCCATATTTGATTTCAGGCAGGAACCAATTATATCCATCAAGCACTTCTCATAATGTCATTGAAGCTAAGTGCTTCTTTCATTGTTCTAATTTTTAATGTGAATTAAATCATATTTGCTCCATTACTCCATTTCTCCATATTTTTATGTCAGGCAAAGAACAACTCCAAGTCAACGGTAAATCCCATGGAGGTGTAAGATTGGCGCTGACGAGCTCTTGAGTGCCCATTAAATTTTCAATTGATCCGTCAATGGATTTCGGCCCGAATTATCAAATCAATTCGTTTTATTTTAAAGAATTTAAAACCCAGAATGTGAAGGGCAGAGGCCGCTCACTGGAGGTCATTTTAAATTTCTGCAATTCAAATTCCTGCACCTTAATCTCCAAAGGAGAGGGCCAAGCCAAGACTGAGCTATCCATTGGTGGTCTTTATTTATTGTCATTTACTTCCTGTAATTTAATTTTTGAATCACTAAACCCCAAAATGAGTAGCTCGCAGCACTGCACAGAAGTCGTTAACTCACTCCCTCTTTCGGCTTCAGGGAAATACTTAATATTTTGAAAATGCCAAAAAAAATGTCACTCACGTATATTCCATTTAAAAAAGTGAAAATATAAAAAGAGAACACTCCACTAGAGCCTTAGGAATAAACCAAGCCTGAGTTGCCAAATTAGGATACCAATGAAATTAAGGTACCGAAAGGGCATTAGTTTTAATTAACTAGTGTAACCAAGTCCTCGAACTCATAATCTCTGGTTCGTAGAAATAATTTAGTTCTCCCGCTAATTTACTTAGGTTTCTAATCAACCTACCAAAAATGATTAGTGGCGACTCCAAAATTTAAAACCATTTGAACAAAAAAACCAAAGTCGCGATTTGGTAGAGCTTGGGAGAGCTCGAACTAGGTTAGTTAATTTAATCAATTAATCTGGTAATCCATTAACTTAAAAAAAATGAATTTTAGGTAGCGACATTGATTTCACAGTAGCAGTATCAACTAGTCAGACTTTCCTATCTGCCGTTCCATGTCGGTATCACCCCTATTGGCTTGAATTCGCTGCTCGTCTGCAATCTCCAGCCAAACAAATCCGACGTCTCTGCGGAAAAGTGGGACGAGACGCCATCGCTTTGAAAAAGAAAGAATGAAAAGATGCGGCAAGTGGGAGACAAAGAAATTTGTGGCAGAAAGAGGATAGGACTCGTCTTTATCGGATGATTCGCCAGCAAATCAACGATGGAGATGACGACAGGGGCCCTCTACCGTAAAAAAATGAAAGAAGACGGACCGGATGGGAGATATGAGAAGGATTGAACTCTCGGGAGAAGTTGTACAGCTTTTTAAACCCACGCTCAAATTTTAAAAGGAGATGTTCTCCTGATAATCGTTGTCTATACCCTGAAGAGAGTTTCAAAGACGATCGCTCAAGAAAACCCAAAGAGAGTGAAAATACCAGAAGAGGTAGCAAACCTTGAGAGATCACTAACCAAATCGAAGATGTCTCAACCCAACACCCTTGAGAGTTATCGTTACTTGCTGAATACGGGAGAGGAAGAGTTTGAAGCCATGTTTGGGATCGAGCCTATGGAGCCTGGCCCTTCCGCCGACGACGTCCAAAATCTCAATAAAGATAAGGACAACAACAATAAGGTTCAAAGGAAGTGTTACTGTCGCCATACTGAGGAGCAAGTACAAAGGCTCGAGGATTTCTTCAAAACATGCCCTATGCCAGACGGCAAACAGAAAATAGAACTGAGTCAAGAGCTAGAACTTGAACCTTCGCAAATCAAGTTCTAGTTTCAGAATAGGCGAACCCGAATAAAGACTCGTTATGAGCACAACGAAGCCGAGTTACTAAGAGCTGAAAATGAAAACCTCCGAGCGGAAAACAAGCTGTATAAAGAGGCTTTTGACTCCGCTACCTGTCCCAACTGCAATAGCCTCCTCCTCACCCTCGATGAAATGCATGATCTGAGGATCGAAAATGCACGTTTAAGAAGTGAGTTAGACCAGTTTATAACAGGATCAAGTTCTGTTGGAGCAGGGTACAAAAAGACCAATGTTACTGGATCAGCATCAATATCTCTTGAGAAAGAGGGGACATATCACCACCAAGCAGACATTGGCGATGATTTTTTCGCCATAATCAACCAGTTTGATATCGGTAAAGCATCGGGGCTGTGATGCACATGCTCAGCTAGTGACCACCAGACCTTCAATATGGCCGATGCATACCTGATCCGGGATGAAGTGAGCTGATCATGGGAGAGCCTGCAGAGGAAGCAGAATCAATCCTGAATGAGTGAATGTGTTTTATTTCCTTGCGTGATGTGTTTTTCTGCTTTTGTAATGCGTAAAAGCAAGGAGTAATAATCCGACTTCTCCCTATTAAATGCTCAAATCCGCCACCTCACCAACCTCGCGACGAATTGATGGCGAGTAAAAATCTACATAAACCTGAAGGGTAACTCCGTATCGTTTCAATTTACCCTCGAATTGCTCCAGTTTTAAATTCAACCCCTTCTATTTTCAGGAATTTGAAAAATGTCCCGAGAACACAGTCATACCCAAATGCGAAATCCCCTTGTTGAACGAAACTGGGGGCAAATTGATTCGTATATATCACTACTCAACAGACGACTTCGAATGAAGAAAATACGAACGAAAGACTCGTGTGATCTCAAAGAAGGGTAATTTTGTATCGTTCCAATTTACCCAGGATTGTCTCAAATTCTGAAATACTTTCTTCCGTCTCAACAGAGATTGTAAGTTGCCTTGAAAAGAATCGAGACATGGAATTGCAAGACCAAGTCACCTCAAAAATCAATATTTAAAGGCGAACCTCCGCGAACGCCTACGGTCTTGTGGGCCGGACGACATAGGGAATGACAGTTGTCCGAAACATCCCGAGTTCGATCCCCAAGGTTGGGGAATGTTGTAAGTATTGTAAATGAATAATACAACCTTTTGTACATTTCTTTTTGCAGAAGGAAATATAAACGCTAGACGAGCGATACCAAAGTCGATACTCTGCCACAACCTTGGCTCTAATGATGAAATGCCCACCGAAAGTGGAGACAAACTCGATCCAGTGAAGCTGATAAAAGGAGTCACACAAAACATTCAAGATGAAGGGTAAACCAGTATCGTTTCGGTTTATCCCTTCTAATACTAGCTAACACATCTTCTTTCCTTTTTTACAGGAAAAATTTATACTAACATTTAACGTGTTGAAGGAGACAACCCCAAGTGGTAAAATTATGATCATCTGAAAAGATCCATTCTGATCAAAATGGGGCAAATTGATGGCAGACCCTGAATTGAAAAGGGGGCAAAGTCTAAGATAAGCTACTCCTTAATTTAAGGGGTAGACTTCGCGATTTGTTCGATCCGTTCACACATCCAGGGGCAATTCAAATCCTCTCATTGTTGAGAATTTTCTTCCACACCTGCTTATTTCACAAACATGCATGATGCCAAAATTGCCACATTCGTATTGTGTTTGCACATGCCATGATTCATGCATAACTTGTCTGCATGTTTAATTTGCCGATTCTGACTTGGAGCATGATCTACACATGATGCATCGAATATGTAGAATGGGGCATGACAGGATGATGAAAGGCAATCTCATTTCTATACATATCCCATATCCACGGCGAGCTGTGTGTCAAATAGATTCCGCATTCCCCAAAGTAATAGGTTTTCTCGCGAAAGGTACGATACCGAAAGGAATGAGGCATTCATTTCTCTACCCTAAACACTACAGGTGCCCATTGACAACCCATTTGAGCGGCGATTTCATTTCATAACCCCTGTCAAGAACCACCCTATATCGGGGCCAAGTGGAGGTTGTCCCAACGAATGAAGCGAGGTAAATGGTTAGAAATTTTCTTGCTCGGATTAACATCAATTATCGGGTATGTCTTAGCTTTCAACCTTCTACGTTAATTTAAGTGTCTTAGGACGACGAAAAGCATTCATTTCTCTATCCAATACACTCATATCCTTTGCATTGCCCAATTGAGCCTGCGTATTCATTTCTTAAAACCCCCATTGGTGATCGTTGCTCATTCCAAGATAAAGATGGTACTACCTCAAAGCAGAAGAACTCATAAGAAGTAAGGTCTACACAGAGTTCTTGAGTCAACTCTTCAAGCATGCTAGACCTTTGATATGTATGTGTATGCGGCACAATCTTTGAAAATTCCTTTTCCTAGACAGAATGGAAAAGACAAAAGGCAAAAAGCTGGCCCAAAAGAAGAAAAGCCAGTCCCTGGGCATGAAAGAGCAAAGTGCCAGTCAAAAGCAAGGCCAATGCCCATTCGAATCAATATTCATTTTTGAATGCCTTTGAAAACTCAGTGGAAACATACCATCTCCTTCGGTAAATCCCAATGGGACCTGATTGCAAGAGAAAATTCGCCGGAGGAGTCAGATTGCAAAATATACGGTTGAAGTTTATACCGTTTGGAAGCGATAATGGCACCAGTGAAAACAGATGCCATCCTCAGACAACAATGGTATTCTCTAAGGACTGTTCTAGAAGGGTCGAAACTGCGACAAAGATGCGATGATCAGCAATGTTAAACTCATCTCATATATCTTTTGGGCCAAATTAAGCCTTCTTTGATCCCCAAACCCAACCTACGTTACAACCTGTGAAAGTCTTTTCTGATTAAGGCGTTTGAATTAACGTACAGTTGAAAGATTTTAAGCATCGCTCGAAGAGGTACGAGTAAGACTATTTCTCTCTCATTTTTGCAGGGTTCTTGACTTGTAAACCCGGAGCAGATGATAAAGACTTTTTGTTAATGACCTTGACTCAAAAGAGTCCCCTTTGGTAAGCCTTTAACCCAGCCTACATTATGGTCCTAATCAAAGACTTCTAGATCAGCTTGATCGTACCAATTGTGAGATTGCTCAGACCCTTGTCGAATGCGATGATGGTGAGATTAAGTAATTTCTTTTCAATCCTGCAATTAGGATGAACATCCTTTCTCGAAAGTGAGAGAAAACCCTTTTGGACTGAAGTCCCCCATTCATATGACATTCAAGGTATTCATACTGTGATAACCTCCTTGAACAGAATTGGTAGTGCAAACTTGACAGAATAGTTTTGCATAATCCACATATTGATCGATCGCATCATAAGTTATTACACAGACTGCTTCTAACCATTGCAAACTCAGCTAAATAGTTTTGCATGAACCAATGAACTCATTGATGAAAATGCCTACACATGCTGCCTCTAACATTACCTAACATGTATCAAGTTCCCGATGTTCGAGTTACCTTCCTAGGTCTCAAAATTCATTTGGTGATTATTGAATAAATAGGCCTAATCGTCGAGAAACCACCAGGCGTTTCTTCCAAATCCTCAAGCAGGTATATTTTCAACCCGAACCCTTTGAGGTAAGTTAAATCGGGTTTGAGTTTCTGCAGGATTCCTGGTATTCCCAAATCCCAGAATGGCACCCTTCAAAACACAAAAGTCCTTTCTATAGGCATCCAAAGTCCTTTCTACAGGCACATACCAAGTCCTTTCTACATGCATACTAAGTCCTTCCTACAGACGCTCAAAGTCCTTCCTACAGACACAATCAAAGTCCTTTCTACAGGTACTAAGTCCTTCCTACAGGCGCGTAAAGTCCTTCCTACAGGCACAACCAAAGTCTTTTCTACAGGCACCCAAGTCCTTCTTACAGGCACCAAGTCCTTTCTAAAGGCACAAAAGTCCTTCCTACAGGCATCTAAAGTCCTTTCTACAGGCACAAAAGTCCTTCTTACAGGCAACCAAAAGTCCTTCCTACATGCACCAAAGTCCTTCTTACAAGCAACCAAAGTCCTTCTTACAGGCAACCAAAAGTCCTTCTTCCAGGCACCAAAGTCTTTCTTACAAGCAACCAAAAGTCCTTCTTACAGGCAACCAAAAGTCCTTTTTATAGGCACCAAGTCCTTTCTATAGGCACAAAGTCCTTCTTACAGGCATTTCCATGGGATGACCCATCATACGGGTCAAATTTTAATCAGTAGAATCCTTTCATTAGGAATCTATCATGGGGTGACCTACCATACGGGTCAAATCTCAATCAAATCTTAATTAGTAAAATCCTTTCACTAGGAATCTACCATGGGGTGACCTACCATACGGGTCCAATTTCAATCAGTAGAATCCTTTCGTTAGGAATCTACCATGGGCTGACCTATCATACGGGTCCAAGTTCAACTACCCTAAGGTTTTCTTATAACGAATCCTTAGGTTCTCATTCCATTTTCAATAGAGCACGCATGTCAAGCAACGGCCATACATCAGGCAGGTAAGTGCCAGGTAAACTCTCCTCTCTGTCTCACTATCCCTCCATGAGAGTCTCTTCAAACCCAGCTTGGATCAGAACTTAAATAGAAGGGTATTGGAGGTTAGATGTCATGACTCTCTTTATTTCCTTGTGTGTTGAGTCGATTAAGATTCAGGTGTCATCTCGTCTTTGAAATGAACCTCTACCGAGCTTCCTTTCAAAGAGGGGCAGCTGTTGACACCTGATTTTTAATTATTTTTTCTTTTTCTATTTTAAAATTAATAGAAAATTTATAAAAATTCATAAAATCAAAAAATCAACTTTGGGGACCTTGGCCAAGCCTAGGGAACCAATTTTGACCAAAAAATGATTTTTTCATATTTTCAGTATTTTTTAGCATTTTTATTTTCGAAAATTAATAGAAATCCATAAAAATTCATAAAATTAAAAAATCAACTTTGGGGACCTTGGCTAAACCTAGGGAGCCAATTTTGACCAAAAAATAATTTTTCATATTTTCAGTATTTTGTACTTTCGAAAATTCATAAAAAAATCAAGAAAAAAATGAGAAAATTGCAAAATCAACTTTGGAAGCCTTGGCCAAGCTTAGACAACCATTTCTAAACAAAAAATAATTTTTCATATTTTTGATATTTTTAATATTTTTCAGAATTTAGGAAAATATTTAATAAAAATTAGCGTTTGAGGTGAGGCTCTTCCTGGGAGAACACGGAGAAATCGCGGAGAGGTCCCGAGGCACCATGGAAGTCCTCGACCTCAAAACCCTGAAGAAACTGGTCCTTGTCTTGGAGGGTGGCCTCAAGAAGAACATCGAAGCTCGTTTCAAGTATCCCGAGCAGCTTAAACGTTGGGCCGACGCCGAAATCGAGCTCCACAAGGGGCTTCAAAAGTTGAAAATCCTCATTGGAGAACCAGAGCTCTACTCTGACCTCGTGTCGCTCAACATCTTACCTTTTATCCTCGGCTTGATCGGCCACGAGAGCACCGACACCGCCATTGAAGTCGTACATCTCCTTCAGGACTTGACGGAAGAGGATGTCTTAGAGGACAAACTAACAAGAGGGCCCTCGAAGCTATGGAGGGAGGGGAATTCATGACAGCCCGAGGGAACACGCGAGTCCTGGAGCTGCCGAACCAGAGGAATTTTGTTTCCAATCAAAGCTAAGCTTAGCATTTCTTTCCCTTTTTATTTTTATAAAGCTCTTCGTGTATGTCCCTATCTCTTCTCAGCTTTTCGTCTCTCTCTCGGGGGTAATCTTGTATAGAGACGAAGAAAAGCACACGGTAAAGGGATGGTCAGAGGGAGCTCACTCTTCTCGTTGTCTCTCTCGATTCCGCTTACGTCTTCGGGTCTCCACCCATCTGACCGGCCTCGGATCGTCCACGCATGTTGAAACCAAGGTGCTCACGCTTCCTACAGCATAGGCTGCCGCTCTCGCAACAGCTCTGATAGTTCCTCAAAGCTCCACTCATTCCTAGATTATTGGAGGCAACAACAAGGAAGTGCATACATGTCTCGATACTGAACATATGTATACGTACAACGGAAATGTAGTGAGAGAGATAAACACGTGCACTTTAATGGACTTAAAAAAGTTTCTCTACTACGAACCCCCTCACGTGGACGAAGAGTTTTTAACTCAAATGGTGCAAAATAGGCTGGCATCGAGAGAAGACCACTTGGGAAGTACTTTCGGCGGAGAAGGCGACGACAAAAAAGAGAAAGTGGAGGACATACTCTGGTGGACCGGATGATAGTCTAAAAGAAAAAGCATCAACTTGGGGGGTGATAATGGGAGAGCTTTTCTAAAAGAAAGACCCTGGAGGTTATCATGGAAGTAGATCAAGTGGATGCTTGGGGGAAACTCCAGCTCGGGAGTTAATCGCCAGGGACATCGGGCAATCCAGAGGACACGAGGAGAGAGAATTGCAGCATTGGAGGCTCCGTGGTAGAAGAGAAAACGAGTAGCAAGAGAAGAGAGTGAGGCCAAAGACGTATAGCATCGAGGGAGGAGTTATGGGGTCGTCGGCAAGCAATCTAGACGAGCTTTGACTTCATTTCACCCGAGCTCAAGGAGGCATCGAGACCATTATTGAAGCCTCTAGCACCGCTGCAACATCACAAAAAGAATTCACGAACTCGAACGGGCCAAAGGGGTAGAGGATGAAAATCTGGAGTAGGTCCCTTCTCTCTCTCTCTCGGGGGCCGAACTCCTCCTCCTTCATGCGTGTCGCCGTCGTCACATCCCGTCGGCCCTTTACACAGAACGGTCCCTCTTGCTGCTTCGCGTGCCATCCTCTTGTGGTCGTATCCAGAGTTTGTCCCAAGCCTTCAATTGCCTCAGGTTGAGTTCCTCGATCGTGATGAAGAAACAAGTAGGCAAAAGGAAGTCAAAAGAAGATGAAGACATCCATTACACATCCCGATCTTGGTATAGGCGGAGCTGAATGATTAATTGTTGATGCAGCCGTTGAGTCGGTACTACATGGGCGTGATGTCCACGTTTTCACCTCATACCATAATAGAAATGGATGTTTTGGGGAGACCCTTTTTGTCTCTATGACACCAAAGGAGAATCTTATAGCGTCAATGTTGACGATTTAGCTGGAATGTCTGCGGCTGGGCCATAGGGTTCAATTCCAAAGGTGAGCCCTTCTAATCTAATTATTTTTGGTAATGTTATCTCTAGAGTGCGGGCTACTTTGTACACGAGGAGAGCAGTCCTAAGCCGGCGAGCTGCTGAAGTTCCTCAAAAAGAAGCTACGACAGCAATTTTAGTACAAGAAATGCTTTCACCAGATTTGTCATTTGTCCTCCACACACTTAGCTCGACGGACCATGATAGCAATTCTGAGGAGGCCGAGTTAACTCCAGGATTTGGTGAAACCCTGGCCTCGGGCACCCATAGCACACCGTGTGCATTCAAGGCCTTGCTTATGGAATTATGTTAGGCATGGCCAGTGCGGTACAAACTGTGTATGGCCAGGCTTATGGAGCAAAAAGGCGACATATTCCTAGCGATCGGACAATCGGAGACCATCGCTGAGCCGGGCCAGTTATTCACCTTGGGATTCATCCCCCAACTATATGCACTCGCCATTGCTTGCCCTTCGCAGAGATTTCTTCAGGCACAGAACATGATGAACTCTCTGACTTACATATCGGTGGGGACTTTCCTCTTGTACACCCTTCTCGCATGGATTGTGGTCTATGTCTTGGACTAGGGCCTTCCAGGGGTGGCCCTAATTCTGAGCCTCTCGTGGCGGATTCTTGTCTTCCTCAGTGCACTCTACATTGTCCTGAGCCCTCTTGCAAGGAAACTTGGACTGATCTATCGATTAGAGCTTTTACGGGAGTATGGCCTCATTGCCAGCTTGCGTTGGTTTCTGCAGTAGTACTTTGCTTGAAAATATGGTGCTTCCATGGATTGGTGCTCCTATCTAGTTTTCTCTCTAATCCTGATGTAGAATTGGACACAACGTCCATGTGCTTGAATTACTGGAATCGGACCACGCAATTTATACCGGAGTTAAGTGCAGCGGCCAGTATCCAGGACGTGGTAACCAGTCAAAGGCGATACTCGCGGTAAAACCGGGGGGGGGGGGGGGGGGGGGGCGCTTTAGTGAGACAAATCGAAAGCGTTTCGCGAGAAATACATGAAGAATACAACAGGCATATGCCCTTTTGCTCTGGTGATGCAATATCTGGGGGTCCAATAAGTTTCTGACCACATCGTCATCTGACAATACCCATTCTCAGGCAGAGAATGTGGAAGAGAATTCAAAATGCTTGAAGAGGAGCAACACAGATGGAAAGCTGGTAGCCCCACCTTTGCTCAAACCTTTCTGGTGTAGAGGGGACATTCTGAGAAGCTAGAGGACGTGGTCACCATTAAAAGAGAGGGTTGTTGGACTTGGCTCCTCTCTCGGATGGTAATGTTTATGGGCTAAGTATTTGTAGTTCCAGGCGAAATTCCAGGAGCGAGGGTTATTTTACATTTCCTCGGAGTTGATTTCGCACTGACCATACGATCAAAACTGAAAACGGGAGTCTGAGCATTTGATCTCAGTCCTCCTCTTCCTTCTCTCTAGTCCTTGACCCAATACCAGCCCATTGCTCCTACATTCCCGGCGAGGAACCCGTTAGCACTTCTTCAACCTGCAACCGTCACTCGTCCCGCCCGTAGCTAACGCTTCTCCAACCTGTTTCTGTCATACCAATACGACGTCGCCGCAGCACTCTCCAACGACAAGTCATTCGAGCCCTTCTCCAACCTAGATGAGCAGCCATACCTGCACAAACTCCTGTGCTGTTGCAGAGTCAGGCCTCAAGAATCAAGACCTCTCTACCTGAGAAGTTTTGGTCGTAAGATGAGGAGAGTCTCACTGGAGCAACGAAGAAAGTGGATGTTGTGATTTGGGCTGCGAACTCCACACAGATCCTGGAGCAGAAACTGCTGATTCAGGCCATCGAAAAAGCAGGCTCCATCGCACATGGTCGTAGCTCCGGGTTTCATGATTCATGCAGTATAATACTCCAAGACCAATGGGTTTCTTGAAGAGTAGATGTGCTTGGCCGAGCTGTGAAGAGCAAGCAACTATTTTCGGCATGTTATATACGTATAGAGCAAATTCGAGTATGAGGAAACAAATTATTGGAACAAGAAGAAGAATAAGGCCTCTGGTAACACCACCGCGTTGCAGCTTCGATTATGCCAAGTTGAGTGATGATGGCGGAGACGTCGATTGGTTCCGTTTGGCTGTTCTTTCTTTGCATCCTCGCTGCTATCCTAGTAGATGGGCAGTTTCAAACAGGTTTCATAAGCATGGACTGTGGAGCACTCGTGAATTTCAAGAGCATCGACATAGACACCAGAATAAGTTTTGAGTCCAATGGAGCTAGAAGCAAAGTCTGGACCCAAACATGATGGACCTGTAATGGAAGCCGCTGATTATGGAGTGGAGAATACTCATGTTCAGGTTCTTGCCGAGAGAAATGAAGTCCAGTCTTTGTCATTGGATTCTGTGACTGTACATGTAGAGCCTAAACTAGATGACAAGGCGAAATCTTTGGAGAATAACGCAACTATTAGTTAAGTCAAGGCGCTTGGAGTGGGAACGGGGGTTCCTGTGCAATCTCTATCGCTGACCAAGAAGAGGCCCTCCTTCCGTGCACTTTTCGGCGGGTCATCTGAGGCCATCACTCAGTTACTCGATCCACTCTCGAAAATGCAGCCTCAAAGTGGCACGAACTTTGATCTCTAAGAAGACACCATAACGACGTTCTGGAATCTGTCCATCCATAACGATAAAAAGAAGCTTGCAGCCGAAATTTCATCCATGATCCCTCTTCTGATGGACGCTCTGAAATCGAGGACAATTGAAGCAAGGAGCGATTGGGCAGGATATGTGCAAATGCGACGCGGGCGGTGACTGACGGAGGTCCGATATAGGAGCGTGCGTGGAACCATGGTAAGGCACTTTCTCATTTCTCTTTTCATGCGTCAAGCTGCAAAATAGCTCATGCATTCTGACGATTTGCATAGAAGACCATACAAATGAAAAGAAGATGAGAGATGGCATGCGCTCAAGAGAAAGAGTAAAATAAAGAAGACAAAAATAAAACAATAAAAAAAATGAGCAAACTTTGGTTTGAGGGTTGCATGCTTTTGTTCTCGATGATTAGGTGATTCGGTTTTGGGTCTGATATCGTGTTTGGGCTGGTGTGTGTGGGCTTCGCTCGAAATTTAAGAACAATTGAGCTATATAATTAGGCCCTCCTTAAGATTAAAAATGAATAAATTTGGATTAAGCCCATTGAGTTCCTCTTTTATTTTTAGATGAGGGTGGGTCTTAAGACCTGAGTTGAGCTTTAGCCAATTAGGCCAGGTTTACTAACCCGGTTTGTATTTATATATATATATATATATATATATATATATATAAAATTAGAAAATGATTCAAAAAAATCTCTAAAAAAATTTTAAAAAAAAATTTCAAAAATTCTCAGAAATTGCGGAAAATAAGGAATGATCACATTCAACTGCTTTGACCTATTTTCAATTCCCGAGCTTTAAAAAATAACCATTTTGCTCTTCTGGTCAGTTTGACCCCAAATCTTTCCAAATCATCCCAAATGAATTTTCATGAAATTGGTACTGAAAGGGCGTTAGAGTAATCTAACGTAACCAAGTCCGTGAACTCATAATCTCTGGTTCACAGAAATAAATTAGTTCTCCCACTAATTTATTTAGGTTTCTAATCGACCTACCAAGAACGATTAGTGGCGACTCCAAAATTAAAAATCATTTAAACTGAAACTAAAGTTGCGATTCGGTAGAACTTGGGAGGGTCCGTATTAGGTTAATTAATTTAATTTACCTGATAATCCGTTCACCCGAAAAATGAAAATTATTTTCGGGTCGCGACAGCCGGATCGAGCTGACCCGGTCCGTATAACCCAATTAAATAATAATAATAATAAAAATCGACGTAAGAGCCACCTGTATGAACTCTATAGATTAGGAAATCACTCAACTTAGGTATCGAAAGGGCGTCGACCGACCAATCGACGTAACTAAGTCTCCGAACCAATTTCTCTAATTTTCGCAGAATCGAACGATCTCTCCCAATTGCTCGATAGGGTTTCCAATCATACCCTCCAAAAAATGATTGGTGGCGACTTCGATGGCATGCACACTGATCACATATCACTCGACCACACTAAGATCGACCCCGATTTAGAATTTCCTGACGCGATTTGGTATGGGCCTAGGAGGATCCGAGCTAAGCCTAGATATCAAAATGGGCCTAGCAATCCATCAATCCGCCTTCGGGAGGGTCGCGACAGACTAGCATGACACGAAACTACTAAGGAAGAGCAAAAAGTCCGTAAAATTCGTACGACTAGCATGACATGGAACTATCATAAAAATACCGTGCGACTGGCATGAATTTAAAACCCATTATATGACCACACCCATGAATTGTACAATCAATTAATTTACATTTTATAACTGAACACGAATAGCCAATTTCTTATTCGGTCAAACATAAATTACTTTGATTATTCAGCAGTCTGGCGTTGGTCTCGACCTCAAGCAATTGACAACAAGCAAATAGCATAATAAGCTCAACTATTGAACTGACTACCAATGACTACTTTAACTACTAATGATGTAAGAGTTCTTTTTTTTTTTACATGGGCTATATTAGCTAAGATTGTAATTTACTATTTTACTAGGTTGGTCTAATAAATGTAAGATATAAATATTCTTAATTAATTTAATAGGGACCTAGCCAATACTAGCCATGTTGAGCTTGACCCGTAACGAGAGAACCGGGCTAAAAACTCTATAAGTAGCGCTCAATTTCTCCTTTAACCTGTAATGATTCACAAACTGGCTCACATAAAGAGCGCATACAAATTCATGTCGTGAAGGGCAGTTAGAGATGTCAAATGGGTGGGTCGGGTCGGGTCGAATATGGTCTGACCCATATTGACCCATCTAACCCATATTGACCCATATTCAATGACCCATACCTGACCCGTAACCAACCCATACTCGACCTGACCGATTTTGAACTATATTGCCAAATCACATTAATATTCTAAGAAAAATTATATAACTCATTTAACCTATTTTAAGCTTTTTACATGTATATGTTATCGGATAAAATTTTTACATCAAATAAAAAAGAAAATTAAATAATAAAAAATTATTAAATAAAATAAAAAATGATATTACTAAAATACTTTCATGCAATAAAAAAATATAGTGAAAATTTTTCTATATTTTTTAATTTTTCTTAAAATAAAATATTTTATTATTAATATAGTTTTTATTTTTTAAATTATTTTTAAATTATTTTTCTTTTATTTTTTCATTTTTCTCCGACTACGTTGAACGGCGGCGATGGCCGGCGAGCAGCCGATGGCGGCGGCGGCGGCGGCGGCGGCGGCGACGGCGACGGCGAGAGGCGAGAGGCGACGGCGGGAGGCGGCGAGAGGCGGCGACGGCCGGCGAGCAACGGGAGGCGACGGGTGGGCGGCAGTCGGTGGGCGGCAGGAGGCGAACGACGGCAGCCGGCAACCGGCGGCCATGGGCCCATTTGTAAAAATAGAAATTAAAAAAATAATAAGAAGAAAGTTTAGACTTTCAGGCCCTAGGTCCATTTGTAATTTGTGGGAGTTATTGGTCGAAAATGGGTCCAATATGGGTAAAAAAAAGGTTTCATGAATGGCCCAGTTTTGACCCATTTAATTTTACTTCAACCTTTTGGATCTATTTTTAGTGAGTCCTTTAAAAATTAATGACCTATATAAGGCCCATTTTATAAAAAAAATATGGGTTGATTATGGGTCTTTGACCCATATTGACGGCTCTAGGGACAGTCTCATTAAGCTGGTGTTATAGAGGGCAGTGGAGGAAAAGGCTTGAGCTTTGAATCGTCGTTAATCCACATTGAGAATAATGAATTCCAAATCAGGCGCATGAATTCATTTTCCTCCAATATTGTGTTTCTAGATTCTAACTATGGTGTTCTTGGGTTGCTGTTTTCGCGGCTTACAAATGATCGACAATGAAGCCAAATCTAGAAATGTGCATAGATGTGTTTACCTCCATCTTCATAATATGAAAGGTAGACTCACTTCAAGACATTGTTCATTGAATCAGAGTGGAGTGGCAGGCTAGAGTCCACCATAGGTTCACTTAGATTCTTCAATAAACTACTTCAAGTTGGTTCACTTGCCCAGCTTTGAGTCCCCATAGCCTTATTTTCTTCTTCTCCTTTTTCCATCTCTCTCGGGTTTAAATGTTCAGTTCATGCTCTCTAAAAACTGCAATTAGGCTGATGATATTGACAAACTGCGTGCTTACTTCCCTGTGAAGAGAAGCACCAAGTTTGCAAAAAGAAATCCATGGAGTTATGCAGCTAAAAAGGGCCAACAACAGCTGATGTGATGAGTGGGTTGTAGCTGCTATTTGCTTTGTAGAGACGAACTATCTCATTATCACCAATCTTTGTTTGTGTAATAAGATTCTTAAAAAAGGGAAATATCGGTGGGCGGTCTCCTTGTAACTCCTCCCTTCCCACCGATGCGATGACGAACTTGGTGGCAAAGTAATCAGTTGGCATTGGGGGGATCATTTTTCGAATTCTTAATGCCAATAGTCTTAAACCTGAATCCAATGTCCTCATACCACTTCCCAGGCAAGTCCTGCTTGGGTACTCCGACGATGATCACGCCACATCGCGGTTCACCAAAGCAGTAGCCCCACTCACCCTCGCCTTAGGATTCTTCGGGCAACCTAGCCTTGGCCGTGAGAGCATCCCTTTGGCCGATCACGCTCGCAAGGCAGGCCCGTCCCCATCTGATCTCCACCCTTATGTCCTCCTCCAGCCATGGCCCGCCCACCTTGTACATGTAGTCCGTCGCTGTCTCAAGAAACAACGGGCTGTTTCTTTGCAAAATTATGCTCAATTTAACATGTGGCAATTTTGCCTCGAGACTAGGCGGTAAGGTGCCTTATTCGGATTTGGCGTCCAAAGTTTACAACAAACGAGTGGCACAATTATCACAATAACCAATGACATTAATAATGAAATTATCATGTTAAACCAATTTAAGGCAGTACTTATTTGGGAAAAAAGAAGTTCTGATAATATCAAGCAGAGGAATGGTTTGAACACTTCAGCCATGCTACTAGGACACGTTGCTAAAACCAATTTAACTAGAAACCCCAATGTGGACTATTTCGAACCATATAAACACCAAGTCTGCGTACTTGTGCCACTTCCGACACCGCTGCTTCTTCCGGATCACGATGGTGGGCACCCCGTCTGCACTCAGAGAAGTGGTGGCCTCTCTCACCCTCATCTCGTTGTTCCTCCGCAACTCCACCTTGACGGTCTCGTCTTTGCGGTCGATCACCCGAAAGGTACGGCCCCACCGGATCTCCACCCTCACCTCATCTGCCGTTAGCCACAGCCTGTCCATCTTGTACACATAGGCCGCCGCCGTCACTTCCTCGGTGACCTGGTCGTAAGACATGGTGCCCCGTATGCGCGGGACTTTGCAGGGGTCGACGAAATCCAACTCGTGTAGGTCCCCATGATCGTGCACCTACAAGGGTTAAGGGAAACACATAATGATTTCAGTGTGTGTATATATATATTTCCAGAAATCAAGGATAGATTGAATATACTTATTGCGCATATCATATACTCACTAAATTTCCTAGTTCGTTTCGCGTTTGGTTTATCAACACACAACTTAAAATTGGACAGATTAACTAATACAATAATATGTGATACACCATCAAAAATTGAAGGAAAAGTACCATGTCCCATCAGTCTGTGAATGATATTGCAGTAGTAGGCCTGCACGCCAATAAGCGTTGGCCTAGGTCTATGTTTCACATATTGCCCTAGAGAGGTAAACGAGGCAGAAAGATGGGGAGATGGTACAGGAAGTGGGTTTTGGCTCCACCGATTCAAGCTGTTAGGAAGGATTCGATTTGGTGGTCGTCAATGGAGTTTCCAGGAAATTGCATGGTGATGCAGACAAAAGAGAGCTTGGTTGTTGGGGATACTATTTATTAAGTTTTCAAGAAATGAGCTGTCCCTGTCAGAATCAAAATCACACACTAGAATCGAGAAAGCTATTGGAAATAGACGTTCGCTGGTTTCTTTCTTGACAGTGGGGTTAGAAAGAGACTCGAACCATTGATCGAAGGGTGTGGAAAAAGAAAGCGATCACCGCGATCAGATGGAGTTGGTCACCACGATCGGATGGAGTTGGGTTTGTTCCTAGAAGATGTAACTTCATCAATCTAGTTTCAGCTATGAGCAGTCTATTGTCAGGAATTTTTTTTTGTTTTTGGCTTTTCAGAGTTTGGATAACAAAAAAAACTAATCGATTAATTGAAAGACGATTTTCATGGGTCGAAACAAGAAACTTGGTTGAGGAAAACTATTTCCCCTTCTGGCCATAAGGAATTCATTTTTTTTTTATTTCTTATTTCCTTATCTTCTCGGTTCTATATTTCTCGTCAGCTTTCTTCTTCTTAGTTTTCCCATAAGTATCATATGTTTTTTATTTCATATATCTCGTGTCTACTATTCCCTGAATATATATCATCGAAGCTTGGGTTCTTCAACATTTCCTATCAATACAATCATGTATAATATTTTACAAATACGATTTCATTAAGTTTTCTTTTCCTCATTTCTTTGTGATTCTTGTGATTTTGATGGATTACAGAATATGTTTGATTCCAGGTTGTTAGCCAATAGAGAGTGATTCATTCAACGAGACTCGTGGCGTCTTAATTGTGAGTCGGGTGGGTTGCAACCACAATGGTGAAGTTTCAATGCGAACAAATAATTATGTTGACAATGTGTCCGTTGGCATTATTTTATGTGCATGTTATGCAGGTAGGGCCAAGCCGCCCACATACCGGGTCCAGGCACGATTGGCCTAGGCCGCTATTTTATATCTAAAAAGCTAAATATATATAAATAAGGTGAATTTGTAAGCTATGATATGCAATCAAAGTTACCACAAATGTAAATGGTTACAATATTTTAGGAAAACTAAAAGGGCATGTGATTAATGAAAAATTTGTTAGAGTTTTCCTGAGATGGGCTCGCCTTAATTGAAATTGTAATTTACCGTTATACGGTATTAATTTACCCGTTACGGTATTGGTTTAATAAGGATGGATTTAAAGTTTTTTAATGGGTTGTATATGAGCCTAGTTAGTGTGGGCCGAGTCCGGCCCGGCCCGTGATGGGAGGGCCCAGCCGGAACTTCTATATAAGGCTAGGACTCCCCTCTAGCCCCTTCTTCTTGCCATTTTCAGCTCCCCTCCTCCATAAGGCAAACGAGAGAGAGAGAGAGAGAGAGAGAGAGAGAGAGAGAGAGAGAGAGAGAGAGAGAGAGAGAGAGAGAGAGAGAGAGAGAGAGAGAGAGAGAGAGAGAGAAGCGCGAGAGTTGAGGGTCTCATCCACGCCAGGCGGTCCAGAGAGCATAGAGGGGAAGAGTCCGAGCTCGGTTCGTCGGTTTTCCGTGCCGTACGACCATGGATGCGAAATCAGGTACGCAAGCTCGATTCCTTGCCTATTTTATTGCTAAACATCGATGCTGGGGTGTCGGAGGGTGACGACGAACGGCCGATTAAGCGGCCAACAGCTAGTATCAAAGCTGCCGTAGCTTGGTTTTAGCACGTATGAGTTTTGTCTGATTTTCATGATTTTTGACATGTTAAAATTTAATTTTGAAAGCATATTTGGGATTGTCTCGTCGAGACGATCAGAACGTTAGGTCGCCGACGGCCAATGGAGGCTCCACGCGCCTCCACGCACGGCCTGAAGGTACAGCCACGGCGGCGTGTGCACTTCACGCGCCCCACACGCCAACGCGTGGGATTCACGCACCCGACACATTAAATGTATTGGGGTGACGTCTGCATGACGTCAGCCGACACATTTAATGTGTCACCGACGCCGGTAGCCACGTGGCACAGCGTAAGGCTGCCACGTGGCAACCCGAGCTAAACAGGTCGGACCGGGTCAACCCGACCCGACCCGGTATGACCGGGTCAATCGACCCAATTTGATTGGGTCAACTCAACCCGATCAACGATTGACCGGTCAACCATTGACCGTTAATGGCGTTGACTGTTGACCGTTAGTCAACGGTCAGACCGCCACATGTGCAAGGCATGTGGGAAAAATAAGGTTGGCTCACTTGCTGAATACCACATAAGGAGTGTGTAGAGTATTAATTGAGCACTGACACGTGTGGAACCCACACATGCAGAAAGCAATGCTGTTGGCACTGGTTGTGATTTTAATGACAATTGCCCATGTCATCAAGTTTAGAATCACACCATACAGTAAATGTGAGGCATGAAGTTCATATCCCTAGTGTGAGAGAGTTTCAAAGATTTCATTGAGTTGTGGCCGCCAAAGTGGCACGCTTGGTTAAATTTGAAAAATATCAATCTCACATTGTGGTGGGATGTCTCATGTTTTGATATATGATTATACTCCCAAAGGGGGTGATTGTGCGTCACGCCATGGAAGGATGCATGAACAACATATGATTGGGAAGTGACTGATTCTAGTGATTTATACACCCAAAGGTGGTGATTCACGAAAATTGGAATATATTCTCATGGTTGTTGTCATATAAAGAGTTTGCAATTACATGTCATGTATTCTACCCAAATGTGATTATATGATGATGTGTATGACTCTCTGAAATATGTACTTTTAAGGATTTAAAGTTACACAGTACTCACATGATGCTAATGGTAAGTATTGCTTATTTTTTCAGTCACCTTTTCTGTGAATGGCAACGCCATAACCATAGAAGTTCTAAATGGTTCAAACTTCAAGAAATGGAAGGAAAGACTTTCTATTTGCAATGAAATTGGCTGATGTTCATGTCGCTTTTTATGAGGAGAAGTCTGCTGACCTCGAGGAGACCAGTACAGGGCCTGAAAAAGCGCATTTTGCTGCCTGGGAAAAGAGTAACAGGATCTGCTTGCTGTCAATAAAGCGATCCATACAGGAACATTTAAAGAGCAGCCTGCCAACTGACTGCACCGCCAAGGGAATGTTAGAAGCCTTGGAAGCCAGGTACCGAGTATCTTATAATGCTGAGGTTGGGACACTTGTCCAGCAACTTTTTAATATGAAGTATACGGGGGTAAGAGGTGTTAGGGACTATATCTTGAGAATACTGGATTTGCATACAAAACTAAAAGTCTTGGGTATAGTAATCCCTCATATCGTGATGGTACATCAAGGCTTGAACACCCTTCCCCTTGAGTTTGGGATCATCAAGACCAATTTCAACACACAAGATAAGACTTGGTCTGTGAATAATTTGATATCCAAGGTAGTGGCAGAAGAAGAGAAATTGAAGGAGATGGAGGGCATTATGCCCTAGTTGCCTCCAGTTCCAGTAATAGGAAAAGCAAGGGACCTAAACCTCTTACTCATAAAGGTATTCGTCTCACCACTGGTCCATTTGATAATTTGGGTCGAAAGAAGATATCCTTTAAGAAGGATGGTGACCGCTGTTTCTTCTTTAAGAAGAGGGGTCACATGAAGAAAGATTGCACTAAATATAAGAATTGGCTATGTAAACGTGAGCATGCAGGTAATAATTCATTGGCACTGGTTTGCGAATCCAATCTATCTGAAGCCTCATCCGGCTCTTAGTGGCTAGATAGCCGTGCGACTAATCATGTTGCATTTACCATACAAGTATTCATAAACTAGAGGAAGCCAAATCAGGATGAATCGAAGCTCATAGTGGGAGATAACAACAAAGTTGACATTGGGTTCGCGAGAGATGTCAGTTTGATCCTAGAGTCTGGTTTCAATTTGATGTTAAAAAACACTTTCTATGTAAATTCCTTCAGATGGAACTTGGTTTCTGTATTATTGTTGACACCTGATTTTTAATCAATTTTTCTTTTTTTTAAATTAATAAAACAAATCCATAAAAATTCATAAAATTGAAAAATCAACTTTGGGGACCTTAGCCAAGCCTAGGAAACCAATTTTGACCAAAAAACGATTTTTCATATTTTCAGTATTTTTACGTATTTTTTATTTATTTATTTTCAAAAATTAATAGAAAATCCATAAAAATTCATAAAATTGAAAAATCAACCTTGAGGACCTTAGCCAAGCCTAGGGAACCAATTTTGACCAAAAAATAATTTTTTGTGTTTTTTTATATATTTTAGAAATTAGGAGAATATTTAATGAATAATAGCATTTGAGGCCACCAAAATATATAAAAATAGTCAATATTTTTATTTTAAATCCCTTTTCATGTTGTCCATCACAAATTTAAAAATCCAATTCGGAGTCGTGTATTCCTTCACGAGCATAATCTCGAGCCGGGCCTAAAAAATTCAATTTGAGTCAATTTATTTTCATTTTTTCACTTTTAGGAGTTGTGACATTGTTCTCTAATATTTCAAATTTTTATATTGGCCCAATTATTCTCATAATGACTCAATTGTGCAAAAGGGCTTTAATTAAATTCTACATTATTTTCAGCGACAAGAAATGATCTTAAATTTGACATGTGGTGAATTTTGACTAAGTATAAGGAAGGTGTGTCAAAAATTGTGAGGAGATTTGGACTTAAAGAAATATTTTTTTCAGGGACTGAATTGTAAATACTTAAAATTCAGGGACTATAGTGCAAATACCTAACTCTTGAGGGATTATTTTGCAAATAACAAAAAGAAGAGTTAGTGGATAAATTAGAATAGAGAAGGGAAGATGGAGAAGAGAAGATGGAGAAGAATGGATGGAGAAAATAAGATAAGAATAGAGAAGGGAAGATGGAGATGAAGAAGAGTTAGTGGAAAGATTAGAATGGGAGATAAATATGGAGAATGGAAGATGAAGATGAAGAAGAGTTAGTGGAGAGATTAGAATACGAGATAGATATGGAGAAGGGAAGATGAAAATGAAGAAGAGTTAGTAGAGAAATTAGAATGGGAGATAGAGTTAGTGGAAAAATTAGAATGGGAGATAGATGAGTAAGTTATAAAAGGAGGAAGAAGTGAGCTTAAGAGGGGGATTATTTTTGGAGAGAAAATTTTGGATGTTTGAGAGGATTTTGGGATATTGAAGAAAAATTTGAGAAGAAGAAGAAAATACCAAAAAGAGAGAGAATTTTGAAGATGATGGGAGTTTAAAGTTAGGAATTATCATCACAAATTCCTTCATCGATCAACATAAATCAAGAGTTCATCCTCGTCAATGAGCAAACAAATTCAAGCTAAGTGTTTTTATTTATTCATTTATTTGTGGTTTTAGTCGCAAATTAGCACAAATTGTATACACTTTCTCCATCTCTCTATTTTCCTCATATTTTATGTCTGGGAAGAACAATTCCATATTAATGGCAAAGCTCACAAAGGTGCAAAATTGGCCCAGATAAGCTCCTAAGTGCTTATCAATTTCCCAGCTGATATGTGATTAAAAGTTTCTCTGAATTCAAAAGAGACTCTCTATATTAAGAACAGAGAGAGCGAAAACCAATTCTAAAAATCCCTAAAAAAATGGAAGATAAGTACTCTTTCCACTCTTATGGTTTTAGGTGCAGATTAGTACATATTTTGTATACTGACATTTCACTCTATTTTTATGTCAGGCAGCCGCGGCTCTATATCAACGGTCAATCATACGGAAGTACAAAATCGGCTTGGAGGAATCCCTAAGCGCGCACAAATTTTAAATTGTTGAATCAATTTGTTGCAATTTATTTTTAAGAACTCAAACCCTAGAATGGAGAGGCAAAGCGCATCCACTAGAGGTCGTTTATTTCCTGCAATTTAAATACCTGCACCATAAATCCCAAAGGGAAGAGCCAAGCCAATGCTAGGCCTCCCATTGGAGGTTTTTACTTACAGTAATTTAAATACCTGCACCATAAATCCCGAAGGGAAGAGCCAAGCCAATGCTAAGCCTCCCATTGGAGGTTTTTACTTACAGTAATTTAAATACCTACAATTTAAATACATGCACTATAAATCCCGAAGGGAAGAGCCCAGCCAATGCTATGCCTCCCATTGGAGGTTTTTACTTACAGTAATTTAAATACCTGCACCTTAAATCCTAAAGGGAAGAGCCAGGCCAATGCTAGGCCTCCCATTGGAGGTTTTTACTTACAGTAATTTAAATACCTGCACCTTAAATCCTAAAGGGAAGAGCCAGGCCAATGCTAGGCCTCCCATTGGAGGTTTTTACTTACAGTAATTTAAATACCTGCAATTTAAATACATGCACCTTAAATCCCAAATGGAAGAGCCAAGCCAATGCTAGGCTTCCCATTGAAGGTTTTTACTTACAGTAATTTAAATACCTACAATTTAAATACCTGCACCTTAAATCCCAAAGGGGAGAGCCAAGCTAAGGATGGGCCATCCATCGGTGGTCTTTATTTATTGTTATTTACTTCCTGTAATTTAATTTTTGTATCATTAGACCTTAAGACGAGTAAGTTGCAGCACTGCACAGAAGTCGTTAATTCACTCCCTCTTTCGGCTTCAGGGAAATATTTAATATTTTGAAAATACCAAAAAAAATATAATACCATCCATGCATCTCATTTAAAAGTGAAAACATAAAAAGAGAACACTCCACTAGAATATTAGGAATAAGTCAAGCCTGAGTTGCCAAATTAGGATATCCATGAAATTAAGGTACCGAAAGGGTATTAGTTTTAATTAACTAGTGTAACCAAGTCTCCGAACTCACAATCCCTGGTTCGTAGAAATAAATTAGTTCTCCCGCTAATTTATTTAGGTTCCTAATCGACCTATCAAAAACGATTAGTGGCGACTCCAAAAATTAAAATCATCTCAACAAAAACCAAAGTCGCGATTCGATAGGGCTTGGGACGGCCCGCGTTAGGTTAGTCAAATCTAATTAACCCAATAATCCGTTAACACTATTATAAAATGTTTAGAGGGTCGCGACAATTATGTTTGGACATGTGTGGTTACTCTTTTGAAATAAAAAATAGTGTGGTTTCTATGTTCTATAATTCAAATAAGATTGGGTGTTGGAACATGTCCAATGGATTGTACAGATTGTGTTTAACTCCCAATGACATATATGTAGCTTATACAGCCGAGAAAGTTGTCTCCAAAAGGCCTTTACCTAAAGAACAGTCTTACGCATTGTGCCATAAACGTCTTGGTCACATTTTCAGGGAAAGAATGGAAAGACTTGTAAAGGCCGATATTCTACCCACTCTTAAAGATGACCTGAAAACTTATGTGGATTGTTGTAAAGGCAAGATAACCAAAATAAAAAAAAAAGTCTGCAGTCCGAACTTCTAACCTATTGAAGGTCGTACATACTGATATAAGTAGACCCTATACTACAACATTATGTAGAAATTATTATTTCATCACATTTATTGATAACTATTCTCGATATGGTTATCTGTACTTGATTAAAGAAAAGTCTGAGTCTCTTGATAAATTCAAGATATTTCGGACTGAACTCAAGAAACAGTTGGGGAAAGTCATTAAGATTGTCAGATCTAACCGTGGTGGTGAGTATTATGGCAGACATGGCGATGCTGGACAGCTTAAAGGGCCATTTGCCAAATAATTAGAGGATTCTGGGATAGTGGCTCAGTTCACTATGCTTGGGAGTCATGAACAGAATAGCGTGGCCGAAAGGCGAAATCGCACATTAATGGATATGATGAGCAGTATGATAAGTAGGACCAACCTGCCTAAGTTCCTATAGGGTGAAGCTTTGAAGACAGCGCTTTATGTGTTGAATCGAGTTCCCACTAAGGCTGCTCCACTAACTCCTTTTGAGTTATGGACTGGACATAAACCCAACTTGAATCATTTGAAAGTCTGGGGATATCCTACAGAAGTGAAGCTGTATAATCCAATCTTAAATAAGTTGGATTCCAAGACCACCAGGTGCTATTTTGTATCATATCCAGAGCATTCTAAGGGATACATATTTCATAATCCTAATGGAGGCCTAAGAATTGTGGAATCACAGATAGCTAAATTTCTGGAATTTGATGTGGCCGAAAGGGGTACCTGTTCAGAGACTATTGAAAGTGACAGTACATCGGTAATACTGTATCGATTTCTCTTCTAATACAGACTGTTGTGGAGCCTCCCATACCGGTAACTGTGCCTATTGAGCTTCAGGATCCTTTGGTTGAAACGGTTCCTGATGAAGTAAATCCACCCCCACAACCGTAGGATCAAGCTGAGGAAGTTCCACTAAGGAGGTCTGTTAGGCAAAAACGATCAGCAATCCCACCGGAATATATAGTCTATCTAGGTGAACAAGACTATGGCATAAGCTGCGTAGTTAATACAGTTACCTATAAGGATGTTGTTTCCTGTGCACAATCTGAACTGTAGTTGGATGCGATGAAAGATGAGTTGCAATCTATGAGGCATAATGAAGTCTAGGAGCTTGTCAAGTTGCCCGCAGGTCAAAGGGCAATCGGCTGCAAATGGGTTTACAAGACGAAAAAGGGATTCTAAAGGAAAGGTAAAAAAAGTTTCAAGCCAAACTGGTGGCCAAATGTTTCACTCAAAAAGAGAGAGTGGATTATGATCTACACTATGTGAAATGTACATGAATGACATTTTTTTTTGTATTTTCGAATTGAATAAGATTTACGATGCAAAACGTTCTGAATATAAACACAATATCAGAAGATACGATATAGACAGCGGTATATGAAAATAAACATTAAAAATTCCCTAAAGCCGAAAGAGAGCAAGCTAACGACTTATGTGCAATGTGACAACTTTCAACGCGGGACCCGGCCTTGACTCGGCCTACCCATTCTGGGGTTTGATGTACTGGAATTAAACTGCAGGAATTTAAATTACAGTAAGTAAAAACCTCCAATGGGCAGCCTAGCATTGACTTGGCTCTTCCCTTTGGGGTTTAAGGTGCAGGAATTTAAATTGCAGTAAGTAAAGACCTCCAATGGGCGGCCTAGCATTGGCTTGGCTCTTCCCTTTGGGGTTTAAGGTGCAGGAATTTAAATTACAGTAAGTAAAGACCTCCAACGGGCGGCCTAGCATTTGCTTGGCTCTTCCCTTTGGGGTTTAAGATGCAGGAATTTAAATTACAGTAAGTAAAAGACCTCCAATGGGCGGCCTAGCATTGGCTTGGCTCTTCCCTTTGGGGTTTAAGGCGTAGGAATTTAAATTGCACGAATTTAACGACCTCTAGCGGATGGGCTTTGCCCTCTCCATTCTGGGGTTTGAATTCTTTAAAATAAAATACAATAAATTAATTCAACAATTAGAATCAAAATCCTTCGACGAGTTAGCTGAGAATTTGGTGGATACTTTGGACTGGCAGGGCCAATTTTGCTTGCACCTTCGTGAAATTACCATTGGTATAGAGTCGTTATTACCTGACATAAAATATGGGAGAATGGAAGATGAAGAAAGTGTATACAATTTGTACTAATTTGCGACTAAAATCACAAATAAATGAATAAATAAAAACACTTAGCTCGAATTTGCTTGCTCGTTGACGAGGATGAACTCTTGATTTATGTTGATCGATGAAGGAATTGGTGATGATAACTCCTAGCTTTAAACTCCCATCATCTTCAAAATTCTCTCTCTTTTTGGTATTTTCTTTCTCTCAAATTTTTCTTCAATCTCCCAAAATCCTCTCAAACAACCAAAATTTTCTCTCCCCCCTAAAAATCATCTTCTCAAGCTCACTTCTTCCTCCTTTTATAACCCATTCATCTATCTCCCATTTTAATTTTTCCACTAACTCTATCTCCCAATTTAATTTCTCCATTAACTCTTCTTCATTTTCATCTTCCCTTCTCCATCTCTATCTCACATTCTAATCTCTCCACTAACTCTCCTTCATCTTTATCT
Organism: Psidium guajava; assembly: GCA_016432845.1. Lineage (NCBI taxonomy): Eukaryota > Viridiplantae > Streptophyta > Magnoliopsida > Myrtales > Myrtaceae > Psidium > Psidium guajava. Next base: position 41,240,485 of record CM028228.1, read on the forward strand.
TCCCTTCTCCATATCTATATCCCATTCTACTAACTCTTCTTCATCTCCATTTTCCCTTCTCTATTCTTATCTTCTCTTCTCTATATATTCTTCTCCATCTTCTCTTCTCCATCTTCTCCTCTCCATCTCCTCTTCCCTTCTCCATCTCCTCTTCTCCATCTTCCGTTCTCTATTCTAATTTCTCCACTAACTCTTCTTTTTGTTATTTGCAAAATAATCCCTCAAGTGTTAGGTATTTGCACTCTAGTCCCTGAGATTTTAAGTATTTGCAATTCAGTCCCTGGAGAAATATTTCTTTAAGTCAAAATCTCCTCACAATTTTCAACACACCTCCCCTATACTTAATCGAAATTCACTTCATGTTAAATTTAAGGTCATTTCTTGTTGCCCTTTTGCAAAATTAAGTCATTATGAGTATAATTGGGCCAAGATGAAAATTTAGAATATTAGAGAACAATGTCACAACTCCTAAAAGTGAAAAATAAAAATAAATTGACTCTAATTGAATTTTTTTGGCCCGATTCGAGATTATGCTTGTGAAGAAATACACAACCTCGAATTGGTTTTTTTAAAATTGCGATAGCCGACATGAAAAGGAATTTAAAATAAAAATATTGACTATTTTTATGTATTTTTATGGCCTCAAATGCTATTATTTATTAAATATTTTCCTAATTTCTAAAAAATATATATGATACAAACAAAAATATGAAAAAATTATTTTTGCTCAAAAATGGTTGCCTAAGCTTGGCCAAGGCCACCAAAGTTGATTTTGTAATTTTCTCATTTTTTTCTTTATTTTGTTTTTTTATGAATTTTTGAAAATAAAAATATCGAAATATAAAAGATAAAAAAATATGAAAAAATTATTTTTTGGTCAAAATTGGTTCCCTAGGATTGGCCAAGGTCTCCAAAGTTGATTTTTCAATTTTATGAATTTTCTATTAATTTTCGAAAATAAAAATACCGAAAAATACTCAAAATATGAAAAATTATTTTTTGGTCAAAATTGGTTCCCTAGGCTTGGCCAAGGTCCCCAAAGTTTATTTTTCAATTTTATGAATTTTTATGGATTTTCTATTAATAAAAATACGGAAAAATACTAAGAATATGGAAAATCATTTTTTGGTCAAAATTGGTTCCCTGGGCTTGGCCAAGATCCTCAAAGTTGATTTTTCAATTTCATGAATTTTTGTGGATTTTCTGTTAATTTAAAAAGGGAAAAAGTAATTGAAAATCAGGTGTCAACAGCTGCCCCTCTTTGAAAGAAAGCTCGGTGCAGGTTCATTTCAAAGAGGAGATGACACCTGAATCCTAATCGACTCAACACAATAAAAAAAAGCCGTGACATTTGATTTCCAATACTCCCTTTAGCAATTCTGATCCAGACCTGATTTGAGAAGACTCCGATGGAGGGATAGAAAGACAGAAAGGAGAGTTTACCTGGCACTTACCTGCCCGTTGTATGTCTATTGCCTAAGGATTTGTTATAAGAAAACCTTAGGGTGGTTGAACTTCAACCCGTATGGTAGGTCACCCCATAGTAGATTTCTAGTGAAAGGATTCTACTGATTAAAATTTGATCGAGATTTTGACCTGTATGGTAGGTCAACCCATGGAAATGCCTGTAGGAAGGACTTAGTGCCTGTAGAAAGGACTTAGTGCCTGTAAGAAGGACTTTTGTATGCCTGTAGGAAGGACTTTGGGTGCCTGTAAGAAGGACTTGGTGTGCCTATAAGAAGGACTTTGGTGTGCTTGTAGGAAGGACTTGGTCCCTGTAAGAAGGACTTAATGCCTGTAGGAAGGACTTTGGTGTACCTGTAGGAAGGACTTTGGGTTGCCTGTAAGAAGGACTTGGTGTTGCCTGTAAGAAGGGCTTTGGGTTACTTGTAAGAAGGACTTTTGTGTGCCTGTAAGAAGGACTTGGTGTTGCCTATAAGAAAAACTTTTGAGTGCCTGTAAGAAGGACTTTTGAGTGCCTGTAAGAAGGACTTTGGTGCCTGTAAGAAGGACTTTGGATGCCTGTAAGAAGGACTTTGTTGCCTGTAAGAAGGACTTGGGTGCCTGTAAGAAGGACTTTGGTGCCTGTAAGAACGACTTTGGTGTCTGTAAGAAGGACTTTGAAGGGTGCCATTCTGGGATCTGGGGAGACCAAGAATCCTGCAGAAGCTCAAACCCAATTTAACTTACCTCAAAGGGTGCCATTCTAGGATCTTGGGAGAACAGGAATCCTGCAGAAGCTCAAACCCGATTTATCTTACCTCAAAGGGTGCAATTCTGAGATCTGGGGAGACCAAGAATCCTGCAGAAGCTTAAACCCGATTTAACTTACCTGAAAGGGTGCCATTCTGGGATCTGGGAAGACCAGGAATCCTGCAGAAACTCAAACCCGAGTTATATTCTCTTGTTGCTCAAGTAGAGATCAAAACGTCTCGAATATTTCTATTGTTGAGACAAATCATGCGTCATTTGGAGAAGTTGGCTATCTGTATGTGCCGCACTAGATTCAAGCACTTTGACAATCATCAGAGTTCATTCTCTTAAAGGGTTCAGGTTGAAGATATACTTACCTGAGGATTCGGAAGACTGCCTAGTGATTTCTTGACAACTAGGCTTGTTTATTCAATAATCGCCAAATGGATTTCCAGACCTTGAAAGGTAACTCGAACATCGGGAATGTGTTACCTGTCATACAGTATCAAAGGTAACATGTGCAAGCATTTTCATCAATGAGTTTATCGGTTTCATGCAAAACTTATTCAGCTAAGTTTGCAATGATTAGAAGTACTCTGTGGAATAACTCATGATGCGATCGATCAATATATGGATCATGCAAAACTATTTTGTCAAGTTTGCATTACCAATTCTGTTCAAGGAGGTTATCATAGTATGGACACATCGAATGTGATCTGAATGGGAGACTTTAGTTCGAAAGGGCTTTCTCTCACTCTCGAGAAATGCTATTTATCCTGATTGTAGGATTTGAAAAGGATTCACTCGATCTTACCGTCATCGCATTCAGCAAGAGTCTGAGTAATCTCGCAATTGGTACGATCACGCCGATCTGGAGGTCTTGATTAGGACCATAATGTAGGCTGGGTCAAAAGCTTACCAAAGGGGACTCTTTTGAGTCAAGGTCATTGACAAAAAGCGTTCATCATTTGTTCCGGGTTTACAAGTCAAGAACCCTGCAAAAATGAGAAAGAAATAGTCTTGCTCGTACCTTTTCGAGCGATGCTTAAAATCTTTCAACTCTACGTTAATTCAAGCGCCTTAATCAGAAAAGACTTTTATGGGCTGTAACGTAGGTTATGATTGGGGACCAAGGAAGTGAAAGGCTTATTTTGGCCCAGGAAATATATGAGGTGGGCTTGCATTGGTGATCATCGCATTTTTGTCGCAAGTCTCGGCCTTCAGAATAGCCTTCAAAGGACACCATCGTTGTATGAGGAAGGTGTGAACTTCTGCCAATACCGTTGTCACTTTTGAACGGTATAAACTTTATCTGAGTATATTTTACAACCTGACTCATTCGAAGAGTCTTCTTTGGCAATCAAATCCCATTGGAAATTTACAACAGAATACAAGATGTTTTCACCGAGTGTACATGGACATTAATTTGAATGGGCATTGGCCTTGCTTTTGACTAGCACTTTGCTTTTTCATGCCCGGGACTGGTTTTTTCTTCTTTTGGTCCTTCTTTTTGCCTTCTCATCTTTTGTTTTGTTTAGAAAAAGAATTTCCCAAAATTGTGCCATGTACATATGCATATCAAAGATTTAGCACACTTGAAGAGTTGACTCGGGAATTCTATGTAGACCTATTTCTTCTAAGCTATTCTGCTTTGAGATGATGTCATCTTCGTCTTGAACTGGGCAATGATCACCAACGGGGTTTTAAGAAATGAATGTACCGGCTCAATTGGGCGATGCAAAGGATGTGAGTGTATCGGATAGAGAAACGAATGCTTTTCGTCATCCTAAGGCACTTGAATTACCATATGAGGTTGAAAGCAAAGAAGCACTCGAAAATTGATATTAGTCCGAGCAAGAAAATTTCTAACCTTTTAGCTCTTGCTATTTGCTGGGACTACCTCCATTTGGCCCCGGTGTGGGGTGGTTCTTGACAGGGGCTATAAAATGAAACCGCCACTCAAATGGGTTGTCAATGGGCACTTGTAGTGTTTAGGGTAGAGAAATGAATGCCACCTTCCTTTCGGTATCGTACCTTTCGCGGGAAAACCCATTGCCTTGAGGAATACGGAACCTATTTGGCACACAACTCACTGTGGATATGGGACGTGTATGGAAATGGGGGCCGCCTTTATCATCTTCTCATGCCTCATTCTACACATTCGATGCATCATGTGTAGATCATGCTCCAAGTCAAAATCGACAAATTAAACATGCAGACAAGTCATACATGAATCATGGCAGGTGCAAACACGATACGAATGTGGCAATTTTGGCATCATGCATGTTTTTGAAATAAGCAGGTATGAAAGAAAGTTCTCAACAATGAGAGGATTTGAATTGCCCCTGGACGTGTGAACGGATTGAACAAATTGAGAAGTCTACCCCTTAAATTAAGGAGTAGCTTATCTCAGACTTTGCCCCCTTTTCAATTCAGGGTCTGCTATCAATTTGCCCTAGTTCCATCAGACTGGATTTTATCAGATGATCATGATTTGCCACTTGGGGTTGTCTGCTTCAACATGTTAAATGTTAGTATTAACATTTCCTATCAAAAGAAAAGAAAACATGTTAGCCGGTATTGGAAAGGGATGAATTGGAAACGATACTGATTTACCCTTCATCTTGAATGTTTTGCACGACCCTTTTATTAGCTTCGCTGGATTGAGTTTCCTTTGGCTTTCGCTGGACACCTCAACATTAGGCTAACATCGTGATCAAATACTGACCTTGGTATTGCTCGCCGAGTATTCCTATTTTTTTTTTCTGCAAAAAGAAATGCGCAAAAAGCGTTTTATTTATTTACAATACTTACAACATTCCCCACTCTTGGGGATCGAACTCGGGATGTTTCGGACCACTGTCATTCCCCATGCCATCCGGTCCACAAGACCGTAGGCGTTCGTGGAGGTTCGCCTTTAAAGGTTGATCTTTGAGGTGACTTGGTTTTGCAATTCCATGTCTCAATTCTTTTCAAGGCAACTTACAATCCCTGTTAAAACGGAAAAAAAGTATTTCATAATTTAAGACAATCCTTGATAAATTGGAACGATACAAAATTACCCTTCTTTGAGATCGTACGAGTTTTTCGTTCGTATTTTCTTCATTCGAAGTCGTCTGTTGAGTAGCGATATCTACGAATCAATTTACCCCCAGTTTCGTTCAACAAGTGGATTTCGCATTTTGGTATAACTGTGTTCTCGGGACATTTTGCAAATTCCTGAAAATATAAGGGGTTGAATTTAAAACTGGAGCAATTCGAGGGTAAATTGAAACGATACGAAGTTACCCTTCAGGTTTATGCAGATTTTTACTCGCCATCAATTCGTCGCGAGGTTGGTGAGGTGGCGGATTCGAGCATTTAATAGGGGAAGTCGGATTATTACTCCTTGCTTTTACACATTACAAAAGCAGAAAAACACATCACGCAAGGAAATAAAACACATGCACTCATTCAGGATCGATTCTGCTTCCTCTGCAGGCTCTCCCATGATCAGCTGGCTTCATCCCGGATCAGGTATGCATCGGCCATATTGAAGGTCCCGTGATCACCAGTTTCGAAATACAGACTCCGTGTGCCTTACAGCCCAGATGCTTTACCGATATCAAACTGGTTAATTATGGCGAAAAGATCATCGTCAATGTCCGCTTGGTGGTGATCTGTCCCCTCTTTCTCGGAAGGTATTGATGTTGATCCAGTAGCATTGGTCGTTTTGTACCCTGCTTCAACAAAACTCGATCCTCTTATAAACTGGTCTAACTCACTTCTTAAACGCGCGTTTTCGATCCTCAGATCATGCATTTCATCGAAGGAGAGGAGGCTATTGCAGTTGGGGCAGGTGGCAGAGTCAAAAGCCTCTTTATACATCTTGTTTTCCGTTCAGAGGTTTTCATTTTCAGCTCTTAGAAACTCGGCTTCGTTGTGCTCATGACGAGTCTTCATTCGGGTTCGCCTATTTTGAAACCAGAACTTGATTTGCGAAGGTTCAAGTCCTAGCTCTTGACTTAGTTCCATTTTCTGTTTGTCGTCTGGCATAGGGCACGTTCTGAAGAAATCTTCAAGCCTTTATACTTGTTCCTCAGTATGGCGACGGTAACGCTTCTTTTGACCCTTACTGTTGTTATCCTTATCTTTACTAAGATCTTGGACGTCATTGGCGGAAGAGCAAGGCTCCATGGGCTCGATTCCAAACATGGCTTCGAACTCCTCTTCTCCCATATTCAGCAAGTAACGATAGCTCTCGAGAGAACTGGATTGAGACATCTTCGATAATTCTTCAAGACTTGCTAACTCTTCTGGTGTTTTCACTCTCTCTAAATTTTTCTGAGCGACTATGTATGATTCGAAACTCTCTTCAGAGTTTTAGATGAAGATTATCAGAAGGACGCCTCCTTTTTAAAATTTAGACATGTATGGTTTCTCCTGAGCGTCCGTCTTTCTCAACCTTTCTTGCACGTCTCTTGCTTGGCTTGTCTTTTCTCATCTTTTCATAGTGGTGGGGCTTCCGTCGTCGTCTCCACCGTCGATTTGCTAGCGAGTTCTCCGATAAGGACGCGTCGTATCTCCTTTTCTGCCGAAAATTTCCTTGTCTCCCACTCAGCTCATTTTTTATTCTTTCTTTTTCAAAGTGGTGGCGTCTCATCCAGCTTTTCTGCAAGGACGTCGGATTTGCTTGGCTCGAGGTCGCCGCCTAACTGGAATTCGAGCCAACGGGGGTGTTGCCGACAGAGAATGGTAGTTAGGAAAGTCTGACTAGTTGATACTGTTACCACGAAATCAATATTTACTTCAAAATAGATCACCATTTTCGCATTCCGCTAGTCTGCTCCACTTATCTTCTCCTTTCTGCTCGTCTGCCTTGATTTCTTCCTTGATAATGGCCGATCTTCCTGCTCACATCTTCCTAGCCGACGTTATGTTCAAATGGGAGAGGCTTTATCATCTTCTTGGCCGAGGCTATATCTACGTAGCCCATCATCCGAGTGTTGAAGCTGAGATCCTCGGCCTATTCAGGGAACTAAATGCTTCTTCGGTTGAAGGCACCAACTTTGAGAGGGAATACAAAGCGTTCCCACACGTCTTCATCGATTTTCTGGAGGCTTGCCGAAACACCCAGGAGACAGTCACCTTAGCCCGCGTCGTGAAGGCCAGCTATCAGGATCGATCGGAATGCCTGGAGTTTGTAGAACGTTCAGTTGCTTGATACAAGGAGGCTGTCAAGTCTGCTAATGAGCGGGTCTCACTGTTGGTTCACGAGAGAGAGAAGCTTGTGGAGCGCCTAGCTCTGAATCAAACTTATTTTGAACATGACCCGAGGGACGTTGTGATGAAGTTCAAATGTGAATGGCTTGAGGGGAGGCTCGACGATCTAATAGCGGATGTAGCTTTCGAGAGGGACCTGATCGACAACTTAAAACTCGCCGTTGAACACCACGAGATGAATGCAACCATATACAAGGAGAAATGTACTCGCCTGTTTTTCAAGCTTGCAGATCTCGACTCCCAGGTCGCTCAGTGTATGTATAGCATTAATTTCATGGAAAGCCAGTTAAGCTCTTTTGTAATGCACGTCAGGGCTCAATTCGGCTTTACTTTTCCTCCCCAGTGAGTTGTTGTAAAACTCGTTGATGTATGGAATGAAGGGAATATTTCACATATATGTGCTTTTGTTTTCCTGTCATCTCTTCTCTTACGCAGCATGATGAACGGTTTAAGGCACTGGAAGCACCGAGGCTTAATATTTTCGCAATATTAACTACTTCAGACGATAATATCAAGAACATTAAATCAACTTTCGATAGCGAACCCCACTAGCCACCTTGAGCCCCGTGAGCTAGCCACGTGAATTATCGCAAATACGACCGTTCGATTAGCGTGTCCATAAATCAGGCCATCTGTTGCGTGTCCCACTTCAATCGTGCTTAGTTTCTTTCGGCGTCCACTTATTGCTGTCGGTCCACTTAAAACATCAATCACCCGAAGACCTCCACGTGGTTCGAATCCAAGGGAGTTTTAAGGCCGACCTTTGGTTGATTTAATCAGAAAGGTTGTAAGGTCGAGTTAAGATTCTTGCTTCATGGGTTCTGATAATCTACACTTTTTCAACAAAATACAAGAGTCTCTCCAATACATTAAAAATGCCCCTCACGTCTAATCCGAATACATTCACTGCCACATCAAAATACATGATCCGTACGTGCTCATAAATTGACACGTTTCTGAGTCCGGGAGGGTGAACTTCTTTGCTTGCCTCCAGGATAATCGGTTAAGGCATCGGTAATTTTACGTCCTTTCATATTCTTGAAGATTACTCTTGATGTATTTCTGAACTTGATTTTATTTCCGCTTGGGGTACCTGTGATTCCCTGCAAAAGTAGAAGAAATAATGAGTATGTGATACAAAAGAGGTCGATCCATGACTCCTAGATTAGTCCAATTTTATTTCTTCATTTTACGAGGAGTTAGAGGAAATTTTCTTAGAAAAATATAGGTGAATTTCTCAAAAGGGATTTCTTGCAGATTTACAGCTTAGCAAAAATGTGATAAAATCCTTTGGTATTTAACAAATTTTCGGAATGGATTTTTTTTTTTACTAGAATGAATTTTCATGGGTAAATTTATCAAGAAAGTCTGACTTGAAGCAGGAAAGATGTGACAAAATTCTTTATTAGTCAATAAAATTCCTTTAAATGATTTTTCACATTCATTTTTGAAAAATAGGACACCAATTTAATTTTTAATTTCTTTTGAAAAATGACGTTGATATTAAATTCAAAATCTAACCGACACCTAACATGGACCGACCAAAAATAAATACAAGATGAAGTTAGAAAACTTACTTTCACCGTAAAAAATACCATGTAAGTCACATAGACATGCACATGAATCGTGAGTTTAAATCTTAGCCTATCTACTCTAAAGGTTGACAAATTGAAGCGAAAGACTTACGGCAAGGCGACAATCTCGCTCACATAATCAAGATTAGCCGTGATCCCACGACGTAACCAGGATTAGCCGGGCCTTCCCACTTCGGCTACTCGAGCCAAAAATTAAAACCACCGCTTTGCTAATCTTACCAAGCCTGAGGCCTAACTTTTAAAACTCATTTTTGAAAAGAGGTTCGGGATTGAATCTGGACTAACTTTCGACGTGATCTCACGCCGAACGCTAGAACCAAATCACAACACCATCCTAAAACTAGTGACCCAGGTCCGGTCACGGGATGTGTGTGATGTAGTGCTAAAGCGATTAATCATGCACAGCAGTTAAATTCAAACACCGCTTCAAAGATGTACAAAATTAAACAAATAACCCCAACACCAAGCCTGTAAAACAAAGGGTTAGTCAAACACTCCACCCCTTATAACTCCCATCTGCAAGACCATTTAACACCTAAAGGTCAGAATCCACCCAATTCAGATCAAATGAATTTTCATGAAATTTTCTGGCCTAAGTCCTCTAAGTTCTTAAATTTTAAAAAATTAAGAACAGGTCCCCAGCGGAGTCGCCAAGCTGTCGCGACCCGAAAATAATAAGTTTCTGGTGAACGGATTATTAGGTTAATTAAATTAACTAACCTAACGCGGACCCTCCCAAGCCCTACCGAATCGCAACTTTAGTTTTTTTTATTTAAACGAATTTAAGATTTTGGAGTCGCCACTAATCGTTCTTGGTAGGTCGATTAGAAACCTAAATAAATTAGAGGGAGAACTAATTTATTTCTGCGAACCAGAGATTATGAGTTCGGGGAGTTGGTTACGTTAAATTACTCTAACGCCCTTTCAGTACCAATTTCATGAAAATTCATTTATGGTGATTTGGAAAGATTTGGGTCAAACTAACCAGAATGATAAAATGGTCATTTTTCAAAGACTGGGAAGTGAAAACAGGTCTAACCAGTTGAATGTGGTCATTCTTCATTTTCCACAATTTCACCAAAAATCGGGGTGGAAATTCACCAAAAATAGGATTGACCAGTCGAAATGGCCCATTTCCTAATTTTTGGGGGTTTTTCTTTTGAAAAGCTTCTTTTGAATATGCATGATTCAATGATGATACAACACGTATGCAGCATGGCAAAACATGCATGATCTACACTATGTGAAATGTACATGAATGACATTTTTTTTTGTATTTTCGAATTGAATAAGATTTACGATGCAAAACGTTCTGAATATAAACACAATATCAGAAGATACGATATAGACAGCGGTATATGAAAATAAACATTAAAAATTCCCTAAAGTCGGAAGAGAGAGCAAGCTAACGACTTATGTGCAATGTTACAACTTTCAACGCGAGACCCGGCCTTGACTCGGCCTACCCATTCTGGGGTTTGATGTACTGGAATTAAACTGCAGGAATTTAAATTACAGTAAGTAAAAACCTCCAATGGGCAGCCTAGCATTGACTTGGCTCTTCCCTTTGGGGTTTAAGGTGCAGGAATTTAAATTGCAGTAAGTAAAGACCTCCAATGGGCGGCCTAGCATTGGCTTGGCTCTTCCCTTTGGGGTTTAAGGTGCAGGAATTTAAATTACAGTAAGTAAAGACCTCCAACGGGCGGCCTAGCATTTGCTTGGCTCTTCCCTTTGGGGTTTAAGGTGCATGAATTTAAATTACAGTAAGTAAAGACCTCCAATGGGCGGCCTAGCATTGGCTTGGCTCTTCCCTTTGGGGTTTAAGGCGTAGGAATTTAAATTGCACGAATTTAACGACCTCTAACGGATGAGCTTTGCCCTCTCCATTCTGGGGTTTGAATTCTTTAAAATAAAATACAATGAATTGATTCAACAATTAGAATCAAAATCCTTCGACGGGTTGGCTGAGAATTTGGTGGATACTTTGGACTGGCAGGGCCAATTTTACTTGCACCTTCGTGAAATTACCATTGGTATAGAGTCGTTATTACCTGATATAAAATATGGGAGAATGGAAGATGAAGAAAGTGTATACAATTTGTACTAATTTGCGACTAAAATCACAAATAAATGAATAAATAAAAACACTTAGCTCGAATTTGCTTGCTCGTTGACGAGGATGAACTCTTGATTTATGTTGATCGATGAAGGAATTGGTGATGATAACTCCTAGCTTTAAACTCCCATCATCTTCAAAATTCTCTATCTCTTTTTGGTATTTTCTTTCTCTCAAATTTTTCTTCAATCTCCCAAAATCCTCTCAAACAACCAAAATTTTCTCTCCCCCCTAAAAATCCTCTTCTCAAGCTCACTTCTTCCTCCTTTTATAACCCACTCATCTATCTCCCATTCTAATTTTTTCACTAACTCTATTTCCCAATCTAATTTCTCCATTAACTCTTCTTCATTTTCATCTTCCCTTCTCCATCTCTATCTCACATTCTAATATCTCCACTAACTCTCCTTCATCTTCATCTTCCCTTCTCCATATCTATCTCATATTCTACTAACTCTTTTTCATCTCCATCTTCCCTTCTCTATTCTCATCTTCTCTTCTCTATCTATTCTTCTCCATCTTCTCTTCTCCATCTTCTCCTCTCCATCTCCTCTTCCCTTCTCCATCTCCTCTTCTCCATCTTCCGTTCTCTATTCTAATTTCTCCACTAACTCTTCTTTTTGTTATTTGCAAAATAATCCCTCAAGTGTTAGGTATTTGCACTCTAGTCCCTGAGATTTTAAGTATTTGCAATTCAGTCCCTGAAGAAATATTTCTTTAAGTCCAAATCTCCTCACAATTTTCAACACACCTCCCCTATACTTAATCGAAATTCACTTCATGTTAAGTTTAAGCTCATTTCTTGCTGCCCTTTTGCAAAATTAAGTCATTATGTGTATAATTGGGCCAAGATGAAAATTTAGAATATTAGAGAACAATGTCACAACTCCTAAAAGTGAAAAATAAAAATAAATTGACTCTAATTGAATTTTTTTGGCCCGATTCGAGATTATACTTGTGAAGAAATACACAACCTCGAATTGGTTTTTTTTAAAATTGCGATGGCCGACATGAAAAGGAATTTAAAATAAAATTATTGACTATTTTTATGTATTTTTATGGCCTCAAATGCTATTATTTATTAAATATTTTCCTAATTTTTAAAAAATATATAAAAGATACAAAAAAAATATGAAAAAATTATTTTTGTTCAAAAATGGTTGCCTAAGCTTGGCCAAGGCCACCAAAGTTGATTTTGCAATTTTCTCATTTTGTCTTGATTTTTTTTATGAATTTTTGAAAATAAAAATATCGAAATATAAAAGATACAAAAAAAATATGAAAAAATTATTTTTGTTCAAAAATGGTTGCCTAAGCTTGGCCAATGCCACCAAAGTTGATTTTGCAATTTTCTCATTTTTTTCTTGATTTTTTTTATGAATTTTTGAAAATAAAAATATCGAAATATAAAAGATACAAAAAAATATGAAAAAATTATTTTTTGGTCAAAATTGGTTCCCTAGGATTGGCCAAAGTCTCCAAAGTTGATTTTTCAATTTTATGAATTTTCTATTAATTTTCGAAAATAAAAATACCGAAAAATACTCAAAATATGGAAAATTATTTTTTGGTCAAAATTGGTTCCCTAGGCTTGGCCAAGGTCCCCAAAGTTGATTTTTCAATTTTATGAATTTTTATGGATTTTCTATTAATAAAAATACGAAAAAATACTAAGAATATGGAAAATCATTTTTTGGTCAAAATTGGTTCCCTAGGCTTGGCCAAGATCCTGAAAGTTGATTTTTCAATTTCATGAATTTTTATGGATTTTCTGTTAATTTAAAAAGAGAAAAAGTAATTGAAAATCAGGTGTCAACAGCATTGAGATCCACAGGGATCGTTTACGCCATATTTTGGGTTTATCTCCGAGGACATATATTGATCGTATCTTGGAAAGATTCAACATGCACGATTGCAAGTCAGATATTATTCCCGTCTATAAAGGTGATAAGTTGAATCTTTCATAGTGTCCTCAGATAGAGATGGAGAAATCCGAAATGAAGAATGTATCTTATGCCAGTGCACTTGGGAGCATTTGTATGCTCAAGTATGTACTAGGTCAGCCATTGCTTTTGCAACAGGACTTCTGGGCAGATACCAGTCAAATCCAGGACATGATCATTGGATTGCTGCCAAGAAGATCCTGAGGTACTTAAAGAGGATAAAGGACTACATGTTGTCTTACAGGCATGTTCAGAACCTGCAGCTTGTTGGATACCCGAATTCGAATTTTACGGGATGTCAGGATGACAAGAAGTCGACAACAGGCTACATATTCATGTTGGCAGGCGGTGCAGTGTCATGGAAAAGTGAAAAACAGAAATCCATATCCTCCTCTACCATGCAAGCGGAGTTCATAGCGTGCTTTTCAGCTGCTACTCAGGCAATTTGGCTTCGGAACCTCATTAGGGAGTTGATATATTTGATTTTGTTGATAGACCCATACAGTTATATTGTGACAACAACTCTGCAGTATTGTTTATTAACAACAACAGAGGTCTCAAGAGGTCTAAACATATGGAGGTCAAATTTCTGACCATAAAGGAATCCGTGCAGAAAGGTAACATTACAGTAGAATATATTTCCACAGATGATATGATTGCAGATCCACTGACTAAAGGACTTCGCCCTTGTATTTTTTAGCGACAAGTCGCTAGTATGGATTTAGAGGCATCATTGGATGCTGTGATTTAGTGGGAGGCATCTTTCAGTTTGCTCTAATAAAGTTTACACCTATTTTGTTACATTTTGTAGCACTATTAATGTTAAATACATATTCTTGTAAATCTTGAGGCATGTGTAAACCTCGAGTAATGGTTATGGGCATTTGGTTATTAGCCGTGTTTATATGTCTTGTTACACATAAAGAAAAGTTAACTATAAAACTGAGACATATACAGGTTCATCAGAACTATATGCATATTTTCTAGTGACACATCAAGTTTTGTGACACATAAGGAGAGAGAATGGTGTCCGACAAAGTGGATAACACATAAAGTGTATCTTTTTTGAGGTGTTATCCAATTGCCACACTACCATATTAAATCCATATCAGTAAAGTTAAGAACATTTGTGACCATAGATAGCACTGTGTCTGCTGACGCAATTACTGGCATGATCCGGTATTTAAGACTTTATGAGATCGGATTGGCCGTTAAGTAAATCCATAAACCAATATGAAGGCGCGCACTAAAGTACAGTTTCAATTAATGCTCGCCCAAGTGGGAGAATGTTAGAGTTTTCCTGAGATGGGCTCATCTTAATTGAAATTTTAATTCACCGTTATACGGTATTAATTTACCCGTTACGGTATTGGTTTAATAAGGATGGATTTAAAGTTTCTTAATGGGCCGTATATAGGCCTGGCTAGTGTGGGCCGAGTCCGGCCCGGCCCGGCCCGTGATGGGAGGGCCCAGCCGGAACTTCTATATAAGGCTAGGATCCCCCTCTCTATCCCCTTCTTCTTGCCATTTTGAGCTCTCCCTTCTCTATAAGGCAAACGAGAGAGAGAGAGAGAGAGAGAGAGAGAGAAAGAGAGTCAGCGGTCTCATCTACGTCAAGTAGTCTAGATGGTATAGAGGGGAAGAGTCCGAGCCCGATTCATTGGTTTTCCATGCCGTACGACCATGGATGCGAAATCAGGTATGCAAGCTCGATTCCTTGCCTATTTTATTGGTAGACATCGACTACGGCGATCCTGGGGTGTCGGAGGGTGACGACGGACAACCGGTTGAGCAGCCTATAAAATTAACACTTAATATTGCCTCTCATACACTGAACTCGCACTGCGTTGTCTCTAAATCACACCTAGATTTTTAACTCGTGAAATTTTTATTTTCTATTTAAACATCAAATCATTTCGATTTGACCAAGATTGATATAGATTGAGATATTTGCAAGTCAAACGTCTCTTGCCACCACCTCCATTTCGATCCTCCCTTGTAATACCTCCCATAGTGTAGGCACAACATCTAACTTGGAACACTGACTATGAGCAGGCCGTCGCGGTTCATCGAAGCCGTGGTCGAGCTCATCCTCACCTTATAGTCCTCTGGCAGCCTCACCTTAGCCAATGGAGCATCCCTTCAGCCGATCGCTCGCAAGTCTCGGCCCCTTATGATCTCCCTCCTCATCTCCTCTTTTGACTAAGGCTTACTTACTTCGGGGAAAATTATCAAAAAAAAGTCTTAAACCTATTGTATTTGTGCTCTTTTCAACTTGTACACATAGTCTATCTCCGTCTCTTCCCAAGAGACTAGGCAGTACAGCATCATCCATGACTCATTTTGAGATGAGGCATAGTATGGCGAGGAGATGAAATAGGATGCCACACGCACACTATTGCAACCCTCGTGAGGCAAAACCTCATGAAAGGTTTGACGGATTGCCAAGTGGGTGCGAATGTGAGGTGGCACTTGCGATTGGGCGGTCGCTTTGATTTCGTCGATTAATTATGAAAATTGCTTTTATTTTAAGAGCCACTACTAACTAACGTACTAGAGGCTGATTAGGAATTTGAGTAAGATGTGAAAGTCCACTTTACTAACCAAAGATTTTGAATGTACATGATTCTTTTTTTCCTTTCTTTTTTTCTTTTTTGGTAGTAATATGATACATGGTTATACTTAAATTAATCCAATGCATTTTCGGCACCTCACCTATCTATGCAAACGTTTAACATGCGATCCCCATCAATTTTATCATGGAAACCCTGTAACACGTGGACATAGGATGACCATGCGTGGCACTCAAACAATGAAAAAATATACAAATGTGCATTTAAATTGATAAATGTAAATCTATTAAACTAGACAATGGAAGACAAATTTTAATATGATAAGAATGAAACTAGTATTGAATACTAAACTAATAATGAAACTCAGTGCTTGTCTTCTATATTTGGGTTACTATCACAAAAAATCTCAAACTAATACATCTCTGATAAATTTACTTCAAACTAACTTTTTGACCACCATTACTTGTTTGGAATTTTTGTCGCTATTTGTCACATGTGTACCAGTTTGGAGTTTTTCATGGTATTAACCTAATTTAATGGAAACTAACAAATAGTAACTTTATGACATGTGTATCATTTGGGATTTTTTGAGGTAAAAAAGTTAGCTTCAGAATATATTTATCATATGTGTAACAGTTTGAAGTTTTTGAATTCAAAAAACTAGTTCAAGGTAAATTTATTATGTGTATATTAGTTTGGTGCCTTTCGTGTATTAACCCTGTATTTCTTTGGGATTTGAGAAGTTGATAGTGTAACAGTATAACAGTGCAATCTCAACCACAAATATTATGAATGACAAAATATATATAAATCAATCATAGCGGTACACATCTCTCATCTCATGCCTAGCATTCTACAGTTCTACTTGTTAGAAAATTTTCTTATTTAGGCT
The DNA here is from genome assembly GCA_016432845.1 of Psidium guajava. NCBI lineage: Eukaryota > Viridiplantae > Streptophyta > Magnoliopsida > Myrtales > Myrtaceae > Psidium > Psidium guajava. Next base: position 41,257,059 of record CM028228.1, read on the forward strand.
TCCATTAATTGTTATATTTTACTAGTTTGTTTTATGAAACGGGCTGTAACGTAAGACAGTGCATGAAATCCCACGAAAGTTATGTGGTCAGTAAAGTTATTTAGGATTTGCGCATCTCATTTATTTTGATGTGACTTATAGTTGGGTATAAGCTATTTTATGTCCTATGGTTCGTTGATGAATAAGATCATAGGTTACGGTTTGTATATATTTACGGCTAGATCTCTTCTCCTGTACTTCAGATCCTTTTTTAATTAAAAGAAGGTGAAACCGACCTTTTACATTTAAAAGGAAAGAGAGAAAAGAAACCATCAGTTTTTCTGATGAAAAGATAGAGAGACATAACGTCTTGTGGTTTTGTGGGGTTTCTTTTTTTTTACGCTCTCTCCATCGAGCAACTGTATGAAAAGGTAAAAGGGGAAGAAGACTTTGCTGGGTGAGGATCCCGTCACGTCAACAGAATATTGAGAATGGCGTCAATAGGTATGTGTCCTATTCACTAACCTTATCGATGACCGTAAATTCATATAATCAATTCAGGGTTTCTGCTTCCTTGTTTTCCTTGAACTAATTATTTGTGAATTTTTCTTTTACACGTGGTATCAAAGTGGGTTACACGAATTTACGATCCTGAGAAATATCATTGTTGTATGGATCGGAAGTGTTTTTGGGTTTTTTGCCCTAATTCAAAAAAATTGGTTGAGGGATTTTGCAACCCATAAAATTAGGATTATAATTTTGAAGTTATTTGATTAGTTTGATGGATGATGAGTTCGAATTTGTCATTTGATCTTGTGCACCTCTCTTGTTGTCTGCGATTCGATGGTGCACATTGTGATCGAAACTTCCATGGATTTGCTTGCAGACAAGATTTCTTTTTACTCGTGTGATTTTTGCGGTCTCCCGTGTACATTTCAGTAGAGCTAGTTAAGATGTGGACGGATTGAAGCGAAAGATGCTCCTCAAGTTCTGCGTCGCAATTGGTGGAAATGTTGCGCATAATAACATTAAAGTTATTTCATGCAACTAGTTATTGATTGACTCGTGAAAGGAGATACTTAATGAGTTGGTATCTTAATTTATTAAGCTCGAGTATAGGTTCACACATATGGTATTTGGTGTGATGTTTGTTGTGAGCCTAGTGAGGAAGGACCATGTTATGCTGTGAATGTTTGGTTGCCAAAGTAACCCATTTATGGTGACAGTTGAACTTTATCTATCTTTGACCTGCATTCATATTTATTGGGAGAATATCATAATATGCTATAAGTGCTTGGCCACCAAAGTGGCTCACTTATACGTGACAGGTGATGGTTCTTCAAAGGTTGCATGTGATGGTTTCCCACAATTTTATTATAGCATATTGTACTGTGTATGTTTTTATCAAAGTGATTCATGCATAGTGACACGTGATCGGTGATGGGAGTTTTGATGTTGGAACATAGTAGTCTAGGCAATTTGTTACCCCAAAGGGGATGAACTTGTTGAAAGCTGTTGTGTTTTCATGGATGCTCATGAGAAGGTTTCTCTGCTTCATATTTCTTTTACCCAAAGGAGAATGAACATTGGAGTATGAGAATTATTCGTGATTATATTATCTTCTTTTATCAGTCATTATATGGCTCATGACATTTAATGGTTGCATTACTTCTGTTTTCAACAGTTTCCTTTGTTATGTGCAATAATGCTACTACCATTAAGGTGTTGAGTGGTTCAAACTTTAAAAGGTGGAAGCAAGACCTCGATTTTGTTATGGGTCGCATTAATCAGAATATGGGCATTCCTACTTATGAGCCTGTTATGCCCACTACTGAAAGCTCAATCCAGGAGAAGGAGAATTATGAGAAATGGGGACAAGCAAACAAGATGTGTATGTTGGCTATAAAAAGGTCCATTTTAGAACATCTTCTCAGTGGTTTGCCGGATACTAACAATGCAAAGACTCTTCTTGTTGTTATTGGAGAGCGATATCAAGTCTCTGATAATACAGAGATTACGCACCTACTGCAGATGATGAATGCGTTATCCTATAAGGATTTCACCAATGTGCAGGAGTATATTATGAAGTGGGTGCATGTGCAATCAAAGTTGAGTGCCCACAAGATTAATTTGCCAAAGAATTATATAGTGCCTCGCATTCTCAGCTCCCAACCTCCTGAGTTTGAAATGATCAAGACTGCTTTAAATACTCAGGGAGAGAGTTGGACTGTGAACGAGTTGATTACTCATTATGTTGCTGAGGAGGAGAAGATCAAGAAGGATATGGGTCAAAGTACGTTTGTTGTGATCGGCTCTAATAAAGGAAAAGGATCTCAAGGGCTTCGTACCTTTAAGAAGTTTGGTGCTACTCAGAGACACAATAAACCAGATCAGAAGAGTACACCTAAGGGTAGTGTGAAATGTTTCTATTGTGAGAAAATGGGACATATGAAGAAAGACTGTTACAGGTATAAAAATTGGCTTGAAAAGCAAAAGAAGGAGAATATGAGAGGTAATCAAACAGTTTTTGTTTGTTTTGAATCTAATCTCGCTGATATTTCTTCGAATAATTGGTTAATAGATAGTGGGGCATCTATTCATATTGCTATAACCTTGCAGGGGTTCCAGAAGCAAAGGATGCCATATAAGTTTGAAGGCAAACTGAAAGTAGGAACTAATGTAGAAGCTGCTATTGAATTTATAAGAGTTGTTAGTCTTCCTTTAGATTCTGATTTTGAACTTGTTTTAGAGAATGTCTTCTATGTACCTACTTTTAGGAGAAACTTGATTTCAGTTCCTATTTTGGACAAATGTGGATATTGTTGTTCGTTTCAGAATGGCTTAATGCAATTATCTTTGAATTCGAAAGTTATTGGTGATGCAATATTATCTGATGGCCTGAATAAGCTGAATCTAGTTTCTTCTTATGGTATTGAGTCTTTATGTGCTGAATCTTCTACTTCCAAGAAAGCTTTGTCAAATGAGAAGTCTTTAATGTTGTGGTACAAATGTTTGGGTCATATATTGAGAGAGCGTGTTGAACGTCTTATAAAGGACAATTTGCTTCCGTCTCTCGACTTCAGTGATATGGAGACTTGTATTGATTGTATCCGAGAAAAGCTAACAAAAATTCGGAAGAAGGGGGCTGCACGTAGTTCTAGTTTGTTAGAAATTGTTCATACGAATATTAGTGGACCTCCCTAGACTACTTTATGTGGTAACAAGTATTTTATCACATTCATTGATGATTTCTCTTGTTATGGCTATGTCTGTTTGATTAAAGAGAAATCAGAGATCTTGGAGAAATTCAAGGTCTTCAAGTTGGAAATTGAAAACCAGTTGGAGAAAACAATTAAGATTGTAAGATTAGATAGAGGTGGTGAGTACTATGGCAGACATGCAGACTCTGGACAGCAGATGGGACTGTTTGTTAAATATCTGTAAGAATGTGGCATTGTTCTGTAATATACTATGCCTTATATTCTTGAGCAGGATGGCATGGCAGAAAGAAGGAACCAAACTCTGATGGATAAGATGAGAAGTATGATGGATAAGTGCAACTTGCCTAATTATCTATGGAGTGAGGCACTTAAGACAACTGCGTACATTCTCAATAGAGTGTCCAGCAAGTCTGTATAGAAAACTCCTTTCGAGTTACGGATTGGAAGGAAGCTAAACCTCAATCATTTCCGCATTTGGGGTTGTCCTACTGAGGCGAGATTATTTAATCTTGTTGAGAAGAAGACAGATCCCAGAACAGTTCGTGCTTACTTTATGGGTATCCAGAAAGGTCTAAAGGGTACAGATTTTATTGTCCCTCAAAAGGTAATAAAGTAATAGAGTCAATGACCGCGAAGTTTCTTGAGAATAACATTGCAGATGTGCAAGATTTTTCTACCACCTTGTCTGATGAACGAAACTTCATTGTGATACCTATACCATCGGTGACGAGTACTACAGACGTTGTGGTCCCTATAGAAAATGTTGATTCACTAATAGATATGCATGGAGAAGAACAAGATACGGGTGTTGATATTTATGAAAATCCTCCAGTCGTTCAGGAAAATATTCCTATGAGGAGGTCAACAAGAGTGAAGAGATCTGCTATATCTGATGATTTCATTGTCTTCCTTGGAGAAGATTGCACCGAGTCGATAGATGATCTGATAACTTTTAAAGAAGCAGTGAATGGGTCTCGAGGCGATGAATGGTTAGCTGCTACGAAAGATGAGATGGAGTCTATAGCGTACAATGAAGTGTAGGAGCTCGCTGAATTGCCTGCTGGACAAAAGGCAATGGGATGTAAATGGGTCTTCAAGACCAAGAAGGACGCTAAAGGCAATATTGAGCATCATAAAGCAAGATTAGTGGCCAAGGGTTTCACTCAGCGAGTTGGTGTTGACTACACTGAAACCTTTTCTCCCGTTCCCCCCAAAGATGCATTCAGAATTATGATGGCGCTTGTTACACATATTGATCTCAAGTTACATCAGATGGATGTGAAAAACAGCTTTTCTAAATGGTACTCTCTTAGAGAATGTTTATATGGAGCAGCCGAAGGGATTTGTATAAGAAGGATCGCTGCACATGCTTTGTAAATTGAAGAAGTCTATTTATGGATTGAAGCAAGCTTCACGATAATGGTACTTGAAATTTGATGAGGTAATTTCATCCTTTGATTTCATGGAAAATCAGTTTGATCAATGCATTTACATGAGGATCAATGGGAGCAGCTTTATCCTTCTTGTACTCTATGTGGATGATATTCTGCTAGCAAGTAATGATTTGGCACTAATGCACGAAACAAAGGAGATGTTGTCTAGGTCCTTTGATATGAAGGATTTGGGTGAAGCTGTTTATGTACTTGGAATTGAGATTCGTTGAAACAGATCCCGAGGTTTGCTTGGTTTATGCCAAAAGACTTACATTGATAAGATACTTGAGAGGTTCTCTATGCAGACTTGCAAACCTGGTGAAGTACCAATAGTAAAGGGTGATAAATTCAATAAAAATCAATGCTTCAAGAATGACATTGAAAGAGAGTCAATGAAAGATATACCTTACAGCAGTGTCGTTAGCAGCTTGATGTATACTCAGGTCTGTACTATACTAGATCTTGCCTTTCTCGTCAGTGTTCTTGGCAGGTATTTATCGAATTCGGGAATGGAGCACTAGACTGCTGTTAAGAAGGTAATGAGGTATTTGCAGCGAACTAAAGGCCGCATACTGATTTACAGGAGAGATGATAATTTTGAGGTTGTAGGCTATACGGGTTCTGATTTTACCGGTTGTTCTGATGATATGAAGTCTACCTCAGGTTACATATTCATGTTGGTTGGAGGAGCTATTTCCTGGAAGAGTGTTAAATAGACGCTCGTAGCTTCCTCGACTATGCAGGCGGAGTTCGTTGCATGTTATGGGGCATCTTCTCATGCTATATGGTTGAGAAATTTCATTTCAGACCTTAAAGTTGTGGATTCTATTGCTAGACCATTGGTTATTTATTGTGATAACAGTGCTGCGGTGTTCTACTCTAAGAACAACCGGACTACAGGTGGTTCTAAGCATATAGAGATTAAGTATCTCAAAGTACGTGAGCTCGTAAAGCAAGGTGAAATAGTTGTTAAGCATATTGGTATAGAGTCAATGCTTCTGGATCCACTGACCAAAGGACTTAGGCCTATGACCTTTAAGAAACATGTTATAGACATGGGTGTACTAGAGTCCTTTGATATTTCTGGTTAGTGGGAGTTTTTGGATACTCTTTGCGTTGTATCCGATACTTGGCTTCTTTTGACTATTGATTTGTGTTGGATATTGAGTATTGGTTGTTATGATTATCATCGAGATGGTTATGTTGGTCTTATATTTGCATGCATGTAATTGCTTTTACGTATATCATGTGCACATGACAAAAACTAAAGAAAATCTTGAGACTTGGTGCTTAGTCTTGAGTATGACGGTTTTGTCGCTAAAGTTTGTTTCAAATAAAGCACCGTAAAGTTTGCGCTTATTAATTTTTGTGAGACATATAAGGAGTAATCTTGCTAGCTCATTATGGGCGTAAAGTTACAAAAAGACGAAGACCGACTGAAATAGCATCAAATTTTGATCACGTAAAGGATGCTATTTCAGCTACACCGTCACATTGACCCATGACGACTTGATTACTTGGTGTCGTGATTATGGTTGACTAGTATCGTTGATAGATGCTCTGACGGTCAAAGTTCAATGTCCAGTGATTTAGTTGGTCGAGGTTATTTGAGATGTTGTTTTTGTATTGGCCATACAGTTGTTAGAGCCCGAGAGTCGTTTTGAAAAGTTTTTTTTCTTTCTTAAAGGATACAATTAATGTTGCACAAGTGGGAGAATGTTAGAAATTTTTCTTATTTGGGCTTCTATTAATTATTATGTTTTACTAGTTTGTTTTATAAAACGGGCTGTAACGTAAGACAGTGCATGAAATCTCACGAAAGTTGTGTGGTCAGTAAAGTTATTTCGGATTTATGCATCTCATTTATTTTGATGTGACTTACAGTTGGGTGTAGGCTATTTTATGTCCTATGGTCCGTTGATGGATAGGACCATAGGTTACGATTTGTGGATATTTACGACTAGGTCCCTTCTCCTGTCCGTTAGAACCTTTTTTTAATTAAAAGGGGGCGAAACCGACCTTTTACATTTAAAAAGAAAGAGAGAAAAGAAACCGTCAGTTTTTCTGATGAAAAGATAGAGAGATAAAACATCTTGTAGTTTTGTGGGGTTTCTTTTTCTTTACGCTCTCTCCATCGAGCAGTTGTACATGAAGGTAAAAAGGGGATGGAGACTTTGCCGGGTGAGGATCCCGTCGCGGTCAACAAGATATTGAGAATGTCGTCAACAGGTATGTGTCCTATTCACTAACCTTATCGGTGACCGTAAATTCGTGTAATTAATCCAAGGTTTCTGCTTCCTTGTTTTCCTTGAACTGATTATTTGTGAATTTTTCTTTTACACTACTGTTCAACTACCACGCTAGCGGGACTCTCTTTCTCTTTCTTTATGCAAGTACTCGCCTCATTATCTCACTTGATCAGCAAAAATTTCAAATAAGCAAATCATTTAAGCCAAAGTCTCTGACACTCACCGGATGCTCACACTATTAATCCTAAGTTGAGGAATTGACCGGACACACCACATGATTAAAGCAATAAATCAGCCAATACCTCACCACATGAACAGCGATGAAGCTCGGCGTCACGTATAAATGGACGGAGATCCGCTCGGCAGAGAACGGCGGCACACCCGGCGGCTGTGGCAGCAACTAGAGTCCAATACAGTCAGGCGCCGGTCCGAGGGTATGATGCGATGATGACTAGTCAATGGCTTGATGCCGCGACCCCATGCACAAGCAAAAATCAATAAACAAATCTTAGAATGAATAAAAAAAAAAACCAATTTTGCAGTTCATCGGAAAGACCTTGAAGCTCACTGAAGACCCAGTATAAACCGAATGCTTCGCCGTCTCTGTTTTTACTCACCCACCGTAAGTTCCAAGGCTAGTCTTCAAGATGAGGGAGCTTCCATGGCCAATTGCATGCGGCACGATCGGATCCGAATCTGTTGGAAGTTGACCGCATTTAACTCGGACGAAATAGGTGACGACCTGAGACATTCGACAACGACGACAAGCGACTCTATCCCATTCGCCGATCGCCAACTGGGTTAGCCTACAGCTTCCGCGGTGAATGTTGGTTCCTGTTTCGCTCTGTATTTGGTGACGACAGTGCTGCGGCGGGCGACAGGCCGAGACAACAACTTGAGCACGATTGGGCGACGACAGCTTGGCCAAGAGGAAGCAGAGAAGAAGTGACGCGACCCCAGCACCGGTGACAGTCGCTAAGAACTTGGTGGAGATGATCGTGAACAACCTCATTGACTCCGAGGTGTGAATACATTGAAGAAACTCCAAGGTTTGGACTCGTAGAAGAGAAGACCCAGAAAGACGACAGAAGAGCTAAAAGTCTTGTTCTTCGTGAAGTTGGCGAAGTAACTACGCAGTGGCGTGCACGGAAGTTTCAGAGGCGGAAAGTGGTTGGGAGATTTCTCTGTTTCTTGAATGCATCGTGGAGTCGCCGTTCGCGCTTCTGGTGTTCGTCAATGGAACTTCCAGTAAGTTGCCTGGTGATGTTGACGACAGAAAGCTTGGTGGTTCTGATTTCAACATATAATATTTCCTGAACAGGCCTTGAATTAGGAAATCTATTGTCCCTGTCAAAATCAGATCGGAATCCAGAAACCTATTAGAAATAGCCGTGGAACTTAGAAGAGAATTACCCAAACGATCCCTAAATGTTGCTTCAATACGCAACGTCATGCATAAACTTTTAATTTATTTAATAATATCCCTGAATTATAAGTAAATGTTCGATATGGTCCTTCCGTCTGCTCAGAAGACAAATTCGACATAATTTGATGGCAATGACTAACTTGGACTTTTAAAATCGATGAGTCAATATGTCCATGTTTTTATCTATTTACTTTGGACTAAGAAAAAAATTAGGGCGTGAACATGTCCATCATCATCTGATGCTGCAAATATTATATTATGATTTTTTTCGGTTGGGATTATATTATGATTTAATATGAATATTTTATGTGAATAATTCACATGTAATATTTTTTTGTCATCCATGGTTCAAACTTAGTGGTTTGGAAGCCATGTCAACAAATATTGTAAAGGAGGGCAATGAATGTTTTCATATAATTTAGAGAATAGATTGAACATTCACTAATAACTAAGGGATCATTTTGAATAGATGAAAAGTTCAGAGACGATCTTACATATTTAATTAAAATTTAGAAACCATTTGAGTTATTTACTCGAAATTTATTGATATCTCGATATGGGTTTGCCTTGACTAGCGGGTTAGAAAGAGAATCAACCGTTGACAAATGATTAATTGCTTCCGTTAAAAAAGGATCAATTTGTTTGATTTAGAACAAAAAAATTGGGAAATTGTTCTTGACTCTCTATCCGTCATCATTTTTTTTTCAATTTACTAAAAACATCATAAACCTTTTTTTTAAAAGCAGAAAGTCATAAACTTTTCACTTAGGCGAAATTTGAACATTCAGACAATTTGCCAAGATATCTATTCTAATCAATTTTGATGAGAAATCGCCGATATGTCGATCCAATCAGCGCCGACTGTCTTACATGGCATGGCCACCGATGATGTGGATACCTCTTGCAAATTCTTTAATTTTTCCTTTTCTCTTTTTTCCATGTTTCCCTCCACTGGTCGCTGAGCCTCAATGATGGTAGGCGGAGATCCTCAGCCCCAAGTGAGGGTCGCCACTCACGCTGACCAACAATCCTTGCTTGATCTAGTGATGCTAGCGCTTTTCAAATTTGGTTCTCACAAGTGAGGGTGTCTTGGCCATCATCGAGGCTCCAAATGGAAAAAGGGACAAAAAATGAAAAATGAAAGGAAATAAAAGAAAAGGGACAAAGAAAAAAAGAGAAAATGACTTAAACAGTCCCTAAACTTTGGCCAAATGTGTAATGTGGTGCTTAAAATTTTAATTTGATCAATATAATCCCTGAACTTTGGACCAATGTGTAATGTGGTCCCTGAATTTTTAATTTAATCAATATGATCTTTGAACTTTTGAAATATGTTCAACTTAATCCCTGAATTAAATAAAGATGTTTAGCATTGTCTTTCTATTAATTCAAGTTCAGGGATGGCTTTGAACATTTTCTTATAGTTCACGGATTAAATTGAACATGTTTTAAAAGCTTAGGACCATATTGAACAAATTGAAAGTTTATGAATCACATTGCATATTTGGCTAAAGTTCAGGGATCACATTACACATTGGATCAAAGTTTAGGGAACATTTGTATCATTATCCCTGAAAAAAAAAGGAAAAAAAGAAAAAAAAATTGAAAAAAATTATAAAAATTGTTCACTTTAATGCCGACTGTACAATGTAAGATAGCTAGCATCCACGTCAACAATTTTCAGATTGGTCAAATAAACTACATTGGCAAATTGTCAAAAGTTGTAGGACTAAATTAACCAAATCGAAAGATTTAAATTAAATTGGTATCTGTACAATACGTTTAGGACTTTTATGGCAATTTTTTTAATATTTTTTTCGATAAGTCTCGTATGCTCTTTCATAAATCTTGTCTACTAGTCCCGGTTCTTCACCAATACTCATATTTCCCACATTCCCAGAAAATATGATCATGAATAATAATTTAAGAATATGATTTCATAAAAAAATTCCCTAATTTCTTTCTAATTCTTGCGATTTTGATGCATTGCAAAATATATAACGAAGTCGTTGATTCCAATTTGTTCGTCATTAAATGTCATTTCTCACGCTATAAGCTTCCCTTAGTGTTTTCACTTATTATCAAATACCATAAAATCAAAATTTTCAACTTGTTTTCAGCACAAATAAACACCAGAGAAGTGCTTTCTCTACCGGGTTTTCTGGAAAAAAAAAAAACTCCAGTGGACAAGAAATTTTCAGTGAAAAAAACGCACCAAAGACTCATTTACATTTAACCGATAGCTAGGGCTAGCCATAGGGCCGGGCCGGGCCGGGCACGGGCTTGAATGGCCCAGGCCCCTTCATTATTTTTAAAAAGAATTTGAAAAAAAATAAGAACAAAAAGGTGAGTTTATAAACTATGTTGTTTGATAAAAGTAACAAGAGATGCAAATATTACAATAATTTAGGAAAACTAAAACAGTACATCTTAGCTCAAGTCACGGCAATAAACTTAACCCAAGGCTCAATTGATGGAATGACTGACAAGCTCATCGATCATGAAGTTCATGATAATACAGTTGATCCATTTTATCAACGGCATATGCTTGATGAGCTCGTCGATCATGAATTTCCGATGGGCACAGTTAAATGAAGTATATGATACGTACTGACAATCGGTCAATTCAAATCATGCACAGAAGTTGAAGACCGGGTCAAGAAGGAACCATCGGTCGATCGAGGGTAGAATGCACAACGGAATGGCCCATTTCAGAAAAACTTCAAAAAGAAGAAGCAAGAGAAAAGAATAAGAACAGTCGTAGGCAATGAAGAAGACATCACAAAAGTTACAACAGCACACAAGATTTGGATTCTGAAGTCACGAAGATGGGAGAACCGGAATTATATTCTGCCCAAAAGTTTGAATTTGAATTTCAAAGTAGATTAGGTTTCTTGAGTCTAATATTCAATATTTGTCTGTAAAAGCATTCTACTCGCTCTATCACATGTGATGGAATCACTAAAAAGCTGTTCAAGGCAAGCAAAGCTCCAAGAAAAGCATTCTACTCGCTCTATCATTCTATTGCTAACGTTTATGTTAGCTGTCCTACTTGGCATAACCGAAGTTGTCATGTAGAATTTTCGATAACATCTTAATACTTCTTTCTTTCTTTTTTTTAACTTTTTTCTTACTGTGGCTGGCAACCTCGTCGGGAGGGTAATAACAAGGTTGCACCGAGTTTTCCAAGGGATGACTTATTCCATGACTCAGAAAGTGGTGGAACGAGTGGTTCAAACCTTAAAGCAAAGCTTTGAAAGGCAAAGGTCGTGGATAACAATCTTAGAACTCATGTTTGGAGACTCGGTCGACGGTTTTGAAACCCGAACGAATGAAAGGAGCACTTGCGGTGTTTCGACGCTCAGTTAATACCAAGAAATCCCCGACGTGGACAGTCTTGAACATATTAAACGCCAAGTCCTTGTACCATTTCGAAGTCCCGTGCCTCTTGGGAATCACGACGGTGAGCACGCCGTCGGCGCTCATGGAAGCCGTGGCATTGCTCAACCTCATCTAATGAGTTCCTCCGCAACCTTCACGGTGTCGTCCCCTTGGCCGATCACCCACAAGGCATGCGGTGCTTGTTGTGCGGGTACGAGGAAGAACGAGAGAACTGCATGATGAATTGAATCTTCTTTTCCCCTTTTTTTTTTTCCCGCAACACTTGCTTGCTCTTCTTATGAAGATGGAGACGCCGGAATCGCTTCTTTGTAATTTACTTTGATCAGGCGACTTTAGTTTTCTTCTTTCAACGCCTGGAATTGCTGGAATTTCTTGTGGGATTCCTGTTGGGCTGAGAAAACTATTGGAAATATGGGATAAATTGATGGGTGACTGAAAAATCGATGCTCAAAGAACACTCCTGAGTTAGGAGTGGGAACTGAAAAACACAAATCCCACATTGAAAAAAAGAAAGGCTTTAGAGTGTTTTATATAGAGTTGCATTTTTTTGGAGTGGCAACTATCGTAAAACAAGCACCATGCCTCATGCGCAGACGCAGGGGGTCCAAATCGAGCTGAAGTTCAGGCGTGAGCCAATTGAGTAGTGGTAGGCGACTATTGAATCAATTGAGTAACAAGTAACGGCGGATTAACGGCATTTAAAGTCTGCTATTGCGAGATTAATTTTATAACAGCAGATTTAATCAACCATTATCATCCTCATTCTCGAAATGCCCCACTTACCTTATAAATAGATAGCAGATTTAATCAACCATTATCATCCTCATTCTCGAAATGCCCCACTTACCTTATAAATAGATGGCATCTCATTCCAATTTTACGACTGAGAAAAATAAAAATCTCTCTCTCTTTCTCTTTATATTCTCTACATTTGCATTGGTTTTTCGATAGTATTCGATTCCAGTTTGTTCAGGTTTGCCAATAGCTCTGAGGTATCATCCTCATTCTCGAAATTTTCCACATACCTTATAAATAGATGGCATCCCATTCCAATTTTACGACCGAGAAAAATAAAAATCTCTCTCTCTTTCTCTTTATATTCTCTGCATTTGCATTGGTTTTTCGATAGTGTTCAATTCCAGTTTGTTCAAGTTCGCTGAAAGCTCTGAGGTACTGTGCTCACTTCTTTGCTGGTAACTGTTCTATCTTGGGAGACAAGCATTCACGAAACCTCAAGCACGTACTAGAAGGGATGAATCTGTTTTAAAGAAACTATGTCAAGCACAAGCCTCGGTATTTTTATTTGTATTGATTCCATTCGTTGTGATTTTGTTTTGCAATTCCATTTCTTTTGTCAGTTTATATACTATTTGCAATGTTATGCTAAAGCTATTTTGAAATCTCGCAACAAAAACTATGTTGCAATTTGAGTCGTGCGTTTGGATTTCTTGATAGAGTCCCAAGGAAAGGCGACATGGCCTTGTTCTGCATGCATCAGTGTTTTGCCTACATTGTTAGCGTGTAAAGTATGAGCGAGCTTTGGCTAGTATCTCTTTTGCAGGTCTTCTCTTTCGATTTAAAATTAGATTTAGATTTGACTGCTCTTTTATTCCGATCTAGAAATAGATCTAAAATTTATAAGACATTTTCTATACTCTTTCAACCTGTTGATATTGTTGTTGTTGTCTCAATGACGATGCTAAGACGTCGAACATAGATGCGCGCCACTTTTTCACAAAGCCATAACTACTAGAGAAGCAAATCTCGGTATATGCTCATCATTGATGTTGATGCGAGATTAGGTAATTAGCCGCTGATTATGCTTTGATGTTATGACAGACACATCTTTGTGAAATAAGCGCGTCTCTAATTTATCTTTCAGATTTACTTACCTTATTTGATTTTGATCTCACTCTTGAAGTGATATACTCTCTTTCAAGTGAAATGAAAATTTCCTTTCAAAAAAAAAAAAGGGTACGAGCGAGCTTGAATTTGAGAATTTTCTCAAAAGAGCAACGAGCCTAAAACATTTGATATGGATAAAAGATATAGCGGCATCCAAAGGCCTTGGCCCTGCGCTCACCTTCACCTCTGTCGCTCCTCGGTGACTTCACCTCGACCGTATAATTGTCCCCTCGGCCGACTACTTGCAAGGTCCATCGCCACTTGAACTCCACCATCGCCTTTTCGACACGTTTACGGCACATTCGACACGTGAGCCGTCGGCTCTCTTCCTTAAGATATCTGGCCATTCGCTTCCCCCGCAGACTCTTTGGGAAGAGATAGAGTAGAGAGGGGCAACAAAGAGGTAATCGTCTGTCGCGACCTAAAAATCGATTTTACGATTTCGGGTTAATGGATTGCCAAATTAATTAATTAGATTGATTAATTTAGCGCAAACTCTCCCAAGTTCTACCAAGTCGCAACTTAGGTTCAATTTCAGAAAAAAGATTTATCAAGGAGTCACCACTAATCATTTTTTGGTAGGTTGATTAGAAACCTAAGTAATTTAGTGGGAGAACTAAAATACTTCTGCAAACCAAAGATTTTAAATTCGAGACTTGATTACATTAATTCTTCAATTAATACCCTTTCGGTACCGATTTCATGAAAAGTGCTTGATTTGGCGATTTTGAATGAAACTCCAATTGAATTTCAAAAGGTGCATTTTTTGGAATTTTTGAAATGATTTGTCCTTTGAGGGGCAAAACCGTCATTTTAGGAAAAATCAGGACCAATATCATGAAATATGACATTATCCAATCAGAATGGATCGTTTCCCATTTTCCTCTAATTTTTTAGAATTTTTTTAGACGATTTGCTATAAAGGGAAAAATCGTCTTTTTGAAAAATTGAAAGCACAAACCCACTGAAAATTGGATTGATCGATTTTAAAGACCCGTTTTCTAATTTTGGAGGCTTTTGAAATTTTTTTTTTGGATTTTTTAGGATTTTTTTAAACATTTTTTAAATTTCTTTTTTAGAAAATTTCCGTTTTTTTTTTTTTGGATTTTTTAGAACCACCGACGGTTAAGAACTTCCCGCTAACATTCAACGGTGAGATCTTTTCCGATTTGGGTGATCTTGGTACCGCTGGAATCATATCAATGTCAACTACAACATATCAAAAATTAAAAATGGTCTAACGGTGAAAATTATATGAAAAATGTACAAACAGAATACAACCCAAGATTGGGATGATTAGCAGATGGCTGAACTTCCAGGCGACATCGAATGATGAGATATTGTCCGATTTGAGCGATCTTGATATCGTTGGAATCGTCTTGGCGTCAGCTGTGATATATCAAAAATTCAAAATAATCTGACAAAGAAATTTATATGAAAAAGGGATGAACAGAATACAACCGAATATTGAAGATGAATAATGGTCGGTGGAGGTGAACTTCCCGGCAACATCCAACGGTGAGACCACCAACTTATAGGCCTCCTCCCTTCTTTCTTTCTTCTTTTTTTTATTTAGTGAAAGACATTTTTTTCTTTTTCTAATTTTTCTACTAACTTCTCTTTTATTTTTTTTTTCTTTTTCACTTAATGGAAGACATTTTTTTGTGGAGGACCATCCATTTTTTATTTAGTGGAAGACATCTTTTTCTTTTCTAATTTTTCCACTAACTTCTCTTTTCTTCTTTTTTCTTTCTTTTTCTCTTAATGGAAAACATCTTTTTTTGTGGTGGAGGACCATCCATTTTTTTATTTAGTGGAAGACATCTTTTCTTTTTCTAATTTCTCCACTAACTTCTCTTTTATTTATTTACAAAATGATCCATCAATTTTTAGATATTTGCATTCTAGCCCTTGAAATCTTGAGTATTTGCAATTGAGTCCCTGAGATTTTGAGCATTTGCAATTGGGTCCCTGATATTTTGAGCATTTGCAATTGAGTCCCTGAGATTTTGAGTATCCGCAATTCGGTCCTTGAAGAAATTTTCACAAAATGTTCGGCGCATTTTCCCCATGTCTACTCCAATCACCTATCACATTTCAGCTCAAATCCACCGCCGTTAGCCTTAATGCAATGCAGAAAAATTAAACATGGAATGCATGAAAAATTATTTTTGGGGAGAATCAATTCTCATTTTTATGCAAAATAAAAAATCAAAAAATCAAAATTTAGGTGTCAACATCGTCGCTGTGTAATGTAAAGCCTCTTTCTCTGGCCCATGGTCCGATGGCACGACATTGTCCCCCGCACGCTTCACGAAGAGAGATAGTCGGGGAGGGAGGACGAGGTGGTAATCGATTGCCGTGTCATGTACCTCCTGAGGCACGTCTCTCTTGAAATTGAGAGAAGGGAGTCCAAATGGTGTGATTCTGTTGAAGTTATATATCAGTTCAGCTGCTAATATCCTATCATTCTGTTATTAATTCAAATTGCTTGTTAGATGGTTAGTTTGTTAGCTATTTTTCAGGAGGTGGAGCAAGTCAGTTTCTCTGTTAGCTATTTTCTATGAAGTGGAAATATTTGTTTTTTTTTTTTTCACGTTTGAGTCAGGTTCCTTTTAAGCTTGTATTTGACAGATTTTGATTAAGGAATGAAGTTTTTCTGATTTCTTCATTCTCTCTTTCTCTCCGTGAAAAACAAAAATTTGAGTGTGTTAGCATTTTCTGCTTCCGAACACATTCAGAAGCAACTTCTGATTTACTTCTGAAAGATTCAGATTCAGAAGCAATTTCTGATTTCCTTTTGAAAGATTCAGAAGCAACACTGGTATCAGAGCCTGCTGAGTGTGGGTCAGTTAGTAGAGAATGGGTTGAAAGTTGTATTTGAGAAGAGTGAGTGTGCCATAGGAGATGAAAATGGTCACATTTTTTTTAGGATTCCTATGAGGAACAAGTGTTTTACATTTGATCCAGTTGATGAGAATCATGATGCCATGAAAAGTATACAAGATGAGGAGGAGTTATGGCATAGAAGACTGGGTCATTTTCACAACAAGGGGCTGCAATACTTGTAGCAAAATGAAATGGCAGTGGGATTACCTATGTTGCAGAAGGAAGTAACTAGCTGTAGAGCATGTTTGCAAGACAAGCAAGTGAGGATTCATTTTAAAAGATCAAATTGGAGAGCCAGTGAGAAGTTGCAGCTAATTCACACTAATGTGTGTGGTCCAATTCCAGAGGAATCACTGAATAACAGCAAATACCTCATCACTTTCATAGATGACTGCACTAGAATGTGCTGGGTATACTTCATGAAGACCAAGGCTGAAGTTGATGAGATTTTCTAAGGTTCAAAAGAGAAGTAGAGAAGGAGAGTAGCTGTAATATCAAGGCAATCAAGTCAGACAATGGAGGAGAATACACCTCAGGCAGATTCAAGGCCATATGTGATAATGTAGGAATCAAGCATCAGCTCACTGTGCCATACACTCCACAGCAAAATGGAGTGAGTGAAAGGAAGAACAGAAGTATTATGGAGATGGTTAGATACATGCTACATGAGGGCTGAGGCTGCCAATACTGTAGTCTTCCTTTTAAACAGGCCGCCCACTAAAGCTCTCAACAAGCAAACACCATTTGAAGCATGGCATGGATACAAGCCTAAGGTGAGTAACCTAAAAGTGTTTGGTTGCATTTGCTATTCATTGGTTCCTTCTGTTAAGAGGGATAAACTTGATCAAAGAGGAGAAGTATGTATCTTTATGGGATATAGCTTACAATCTAAGGCTTATATAGTTTATCATCCTGCTAGCAACAAGGTTGTGGTGTGTAGAGATGTGAGCTTTATGGAAAATAAGAAGTGAAACTGGTCTGAAAAATGGAGCAAGGCTGAAGAACGTGCATTGTATCAAGATGATGGGCCATTGCAGGTTGAACCAAATGAAATAGTGGATGATGATCTAGTTGATCATACTCCTGCGAGGGACACTAGGTCTCTTGTTGAGATCTATAAGAGTTGCAATACAGCTATGTTTGAACCAGCTAACTATGAGAAAGCAAGTGAAGATGTGAAATGGTGTGCTGCAATGGAAGAAGAAATCAGAATGATTGAGAAAAACCAGACATAGAATCTGGTTGAAAGGCCTAGAAGCAGAAAGGTGATTAGAATGAAATGAGTATTTAAGACAAAGTTGAATCCTGATGGCTCAATACATAATCACAAAGCAAGGCTTATTGTCAAAGGCTATGCGCAGGTATGGGGGGTAGACTACTCTGAAACCTTTGCTCCAGTGGCAAGGTTGGATACCATAAGGATGCTGCTGGCAATTGCTGCACAAAAGGGTTGGCAAGTATTTCAGCTGGATGTGAAATCAGCCTTCCTGAATGGAGAGTTAGAGAAAGAGATATATGTTGAGCAGCTTGATGGTTTTGTAGTGAGAGGCAAGGAAGATCATGTGTATAAGTTGAGGAAAACCTTATATAGCTTGAAGTAGGCTCTAAGAGCCTGGTATAGTAAAATTGATGAGCATCTGCAGGAACTTGGATTTAAAAGAAGTTTGAGTGAAGTGACTCTATATGTGAAAAAGGGTGCAAAAGGTATAGCAATTGTCTCTCTTTATGTTGATGATCTTCTGGTTACTGGTGACTGTGAGGAACAGATTGCAGAACTAAAGAGAGGACTGATGAAGCAGTTTGAAATGACTGATCTTGGACTAATGTCCTTCTTTCTGAGAATGGAGGTGCAACAGAGGAAAGGTGAGGTATTCAACTGTCAAAGGAAATACCTAAGAGAGATCTTAAAGAGGTTTGAGATGGAGGAATGCAGAAATGTAAGCACTCCTATGAATCGAAAGGAGAAGCTGCAAAAGATTGAAGGAGCTGAGCCGGCTGATGAAGAATTATACAGGAGTTTAGTTGGTTGCTTAATGTATCTAACTGCAACAAGACCAGATATCTTGTATACAGTAGGTGTGCTTTCAAGATTCCTAAGTTGTGCTGGTGAAGAGCACTTGGTAGCTGCAAAAAGAGTTATTAGATATCTGAAAGGCACTCAATTGTTTGGTGTCAAGTTCACTAAAGTGAACAATTGCAGGTTGCAAGGCTTTGTTGACAGTGATTGGACTGGTTCAGTCGAAAATATGATGAGTACAACTGGTTTTTGTTTCACTTTGGGATCTGGATGTTTCACCTGGAGCTCGAAGAAACAAGAAGTAGTTGCTTAATCCACTACAAAAGCTGAGTTTCTAGCAGCTACAGCAGCAGCCAATCATGCAATATGGTTGAGAAAGCTGATGCAGGACCTGGAGATTGGAGTTGAAGAACCAACCGAAATACTTGTGGACAACCAAACTGCATTAGCTATATCTCAAAACCTTGTTTTTCATGGGAGAACCAAGCATTTCAAGATTAAGTTTTACTATTTGAGGGAAGTACAACAAGAAGGTGAAGTGAAGCTACTCTATTGCAAGACAGAAGATCAAGTGGCTGATGCGTTTACTAAGCCACTGCAAGCAAGCAGGTTTGAATTACTGAAAAAGAAGGTTGGAATGTGTTCTACTCCTTAAGACAAAGAGGAGCTGTTATTAGAAAAATAAAAGTTTGCAGCAGCAACTGATCCAAGGAGGAGTTTGTTGAAGTTATGTATCAATTCAGCTGCTAATATCCTGTCATTCTGTTATTCACTCAAATTGCTTGTTAGATGGTTAGTTTGTTAGCTATTTTTCAGGAGGTGGAGCAAGTCAGTTTCTTTGTTAGCTATTTTCTAGGAAGTGGAAATATTTATTTTTTTGCACGTTTGAGTCAGGTTCCTTTTAAACTTGTACTTGACAGATTTTTGATTAAGGAATGAAGTTTTTATGATTTCTTCATTCTCTCTTTCTCTCCGTGAAAAACAAAAGTTTGAGTGTATTAGCATTTTCTGCTTCTGAACACATTTAGAAGCAACTTTTAATTTACTTCTGAAAGATTCAGATTCAAAAGCAATTTCTAATTTCCTTTTGAAAGATTCAGAAGGAATAGATTCAACTCATCGTGTTAGCGCTCTGCATGTCAATATCTGTACATATGAACGAGCAAGGGAAGGATATTGCTGTAATCAATACGTGGAAGGTAATCAGGATCTTGCAATGTATGGCAAAGCGAGAGAGTAAGAGAAAATAAAAGATGAATAATAAAGGACACCAATGATTTATGTGGTTCGGTGCCGAGCGCCGTTACCTACATCAATGGGGGGAAAGCCAGCACCAAACAATCTATTAATAATCGGAGAATCAAAGTTGCAGTCGGTCATACGCTCGAATGTTTCTCACGTTTAGACAATACACAAATTCAAAGTGTTTACAAATAAATAACTCATCGAATGTGCAAAAATCCAAGTGTTCCCGCTTCTGTTCACGGCCAAACAAAGGAAACTCAACTCATGGTGGTGTCTGAGGAGCTCACCGTGCGACCACTCGAGAAACTCTCTCATTGTGGTTGCGACTTCAAGTTTGCTGAAGGAAACCGACTCATCCTCTTTCATTGTGCAGCTTCAATTCTCAAGCACGAGCGGCGACACTGTTCAAGGAAGGGACGACCTAGGGCTCAGGCCAAAACCAAAAAGACACGAGACACTCAATAGCAAGGTCGGATTCCCCCCGAGGTTGGTGCGGCAGAATGCTATCCGGGCCGTCGATGCGTCGGTCACATTTTTTGGCTCCTCTCAATTGGAAGAACCTGAAGATTGCAATTCATGAGCAATTCATTCATAAGTTGCAGATCACTAATGTCACCAGCAAGACTCGATCACCTGAACAAAAGTAGCTTCTTAAATCTGATCACTGCAATGCTTTAGTACACAACAAAAATGGTAAAAAGTCAATGTCACCCATCAACTTCTTCAATAAGTTTGGAGTAGAAATTTGAAGGTTTCTTTTCTCTATAGCAGGCGTGGAAAAGCATTAAAGTTTCAAAGGAGTTGAATGTTTATCTAATGAAGTGGATGTGCATAGCTAGTTTTTAATGATGCGAAGAGGAAGTGGTAGGTGCCAGGTGGCTTTAACTTCTTCTTTTTTTGGGTAAGGAATAATCCGATGGTGACTTTAACTTTTGATACAAGGGTAATTTTGAAAAAATACAAAGTGAGACAGGTGAGGGTTTAAGTTTATAGACTTAAGATAAAACGATGCTGGAATTAGACATGGCCACGGTTCCGAACCAGACGGTTCCGGTTCGGATGTGGCGGTTCCGGTTCGGCCCCGAGACCGAACCGGAACCGCCGGTTCCGGGCCGGTTCCGGTTCCGAACCGGAACCGGAACCCTGAACCGGCCCGATTTTTTTTTTTTGAAAACTTTGGGAATTTTGATTTTCAAAATCAAATCAAATTTTTAAGTAATAAAATTTCAAGTAAAATTTTATAAAATTGTAATCAAACTTAGAGTAAAAAAAAAAGAGAGAGAGAAAGGGCTTGACTTAATGAATTATCATTAAGTGCCTACATATCTTCTTGGGGATAGAAGAATCAAAGCCCATGTAGTTCTTTTACCTTTGATAACCCCATACTTACCTCATCGTCAATCGTCGCTTCCGACGGTGGTTCCCGTTATGGTGCTCGCTCCATCATCGAAAAATTGTTCTTCTACGTTGCGATCCATCTCTTGTTGTCGATATTGAACCTTCGTCCAATCATCGACACAAGCTTGAGCCTCCACAGACTGCGGAGATAATCTTGAACGGTGATCGTCCAAAATGTTGCCTCCAGCGCTAAAAGCTTGTTCAACCGCAACTGTTGAACAAGGAGTTGCTAAAACCTGTCTAGCGATGATAGAGAGAATTCGATATTGACTCGAATGCTCCTTCCACCACTCTAAAATTTGAAAATTTGTGCCACTTGCAAATGAGTTAGTCTCAAAGTTAGTGCTTAAATAGTGATCAAATTCGGAAATATCCGTGTGCCCCCTTTGTCTTTTTTGCCTGCTCATTAGCATTTTATACCCTCTACTCATTTTACCTCCGCTCTCGTTTTCTACGCGACTAAATTGAGAAGAAGATCCAATATCATTGGTATTATATCTATTATAATAATCATTATATAATACTACTATTGAGTTGCTAACCATCCCTTTTAATAAATTAATATCTAAATCTATTTCTATATGAAGACATCCATAATACATAGTCAAAAAATCTTTTACGCCTTTTAATTTCGTACGTGGATCGAAAACAGAAGCAACCAAATAAATAAAAGGAATATGTTTATAATAAGTTAGCCATTTTAATTTCATTGCGTTAATAGTTGCACCTAATTGTTCATCGTCTTCATATTCTTCAAAAATACCAGCAATATTAACACACTCTATTATAAATAAATGAGTCGTAGGATAATAAACACCGGATAAAGTATAAGTTGCATCATTGAAAACTTTTAAACAATCTAAAATTCTTTGGCAAATATTCCAATGTTGTGGTAATAACTCAAGTTGAGGAATATTAGCCGAAATAAATGCACATAATAAATCTTTATATTCAAACGATTGATTAAGCAATTCGTACGTGGAATTCCAACGAGTTGGAACATCTCTTGAAAATCTTCTTGGCCTTTTTCCATTTTGTTTACAAAATCTACACCAATCTTTCATAATTTGGGGATGTCTCCATAAATATTGAATTGCGATTTTTATTGGGTCGAGAAAAACGTTAAGAGTTTGTAAACCTTCTTGTACACTTAAGTTTAAAACATGACAAGCACATCTAACATGAAAAAATTCTCCACCAAAAGTGGGTTTACAAAGTTTTTCCAAGTCTTCAATAGAAGCGGTATTTGCCGCGGCATTATCAAAACCAATAGAAAAAACTTTTTCAACCAAACAATATTCTTCTAAAACTTGTCTAATTAATCTATAAATATTAATTGCCGTATGTCTATCCTCAAAAACTCGAAATGCAATAATTCTTTTTTGAATATTCCAATCGTCATCTATCCAATGACACATAATACTCATATAAGAATGAATTTGCCAAGGATCGGTCCAAATATCGCTACCTATATGCACACGTCCATTATAATTCATAAAAAATATTTTTAATTCTTCTTTTCCTTTTTTATACAAATTATAAATTTGGCGTTTAACGGTATTTCTAGAAACGGGTTTTGCTTGTGGAGTACATGCATTTTGTATAAAATTATTAAAACCAAATTTCTCACCAAAATTAAATGATAAATGTTCTATGGCCGTAAATCTAGCTAATTCTTCTTTATAAACATTTTCGTTATAACGGAATAAAGGAGGAGCGTTAGTTTTGGCGTACCCGGAAATTTGTTGTTGACGAGTGTCGATCCCAGCTAGCGTTGGATGTTTTGACTTCAAATGCCGTTGATATGTTCCATAGCCTTGACCACTTACGAATTTGTAATATTTTCCACAATGTTTGCAAGTAAGTTGATATTTGTTTTCTTCAACGAACGTCTTCGTGAAGTGCTCCCATATCGAGGAAACGGATGACCCCTCTCGTTCCATCGTTATTGACGCTTCTTCGGTGGGAGGATTCATGCTACTTTGTGTTGGAACGGGCCGCTCAACATTTGGAATATTGTCGATTTCAATTTCGTCGTCGTCGAAGCCATAATATGCATAATCTTGAGGATTATGAGATTGAGGATAATTGGACGATCCCACCGGCGCCATCGGGCTCTTACCCCTCCCGCCACGGTTTCCACTTGCCATTTTTCGAGAATTTCCAACAAAAAAGAAATGAAGAATTTCGAGAGAAATGAAAGTGGATCGAGTATCGCGACTTGAGAGAATTTGAGATTGAGAATTTGAGAAATTGAGAGAAGAAGAATGAGAGAAATTGTGAATAAAATGAATGGGGGAGGGGGGTATTTATAAGAAAATTTTTGATATTAAATTTAATTTAAACAAAAAGCAAAAAAAAATAAAAAAAAAAAGGGGGCAACGGCTAAATAGCCGTTGCCCCCCAACGGCACCCAATGGCTACTAGCCGTTGGGCCGGCGGTTCCGAACCACGAACCGGAACCGGCCCGTTTTGTACGGGCCGGTTCCGGTTCAGCGGTTTTCACGGGCCGGTCCCGGGCCGGAACCGGCCCGTGGCCATGTCTAGCTGGAATAGATAATAAATTAATAACAATAATTAAAAAAATATTTAAACGTTATTAAAAATTATTCATGTCATCACTGGTGTCTACATCAGTAATTTCTAGTCAAAATTGACTAGTTAGAATCAATTGCGAAAAAGTCAAAACACTTAGAACGTAATTGACAAAATTAAATAGTTTAAAATTAAATTGATAAAAATATAATATATTGAGAAATTTTTTAACAATGTTGCCGTTCTTTCATTTCTTGCGGGCTTTTCAGCCTCCAATGTCCCACCACCTGTTATTACGGGCACTTTAAATTGGCAAAATATTACATTCGAGCACTCCCTTTTCTGACGATAAAGTTTTTTTTTGGTAAGGTTTTCTGACGATAAAGTTCGTGACTTGAGAAAACCAAACTTATTATCTATGAGTTTTAATCATTTGAAACTGATGTTTTTATCCTTTCTAATTTTTTTTTATTTGTATTCCGATCCAAACTTTTAATTTGATTAAATTTTATAGATGCACGCAAACCACCCTGATCATGTGCATCAAATAAGGCTTCGTTTACAAGGTAACACTCGCAAGCCGTAACACACAAGATTAATCTAAGTAAGAGACGCTGAGATTTGAAGTGGGTTCACTTGATCCAAATTAAAATTTTAATCACTTCACTAAACACCGTGGAGATCTCAAACCCACATTTTCAAATACTAAAAAATAATAAGCAATAAACCAGTGGAATAATTAAGCAAATAGATCAAGATAAACTGGAAATAGGAGTTGCTGAAAGAGCTTCGCTCATAATATATCTTTCGCAAATGTTACCCCAACACCTCCTTCTGGTGCTTCTTTCCTACTTGCATCTAGTTTGATGCAAAGCCCTTCTGATCGATCATCCACTTCGTTTTGGAAGACAATAGTGATGAGCCTTTTAATTTGAGTCAATGACGTAAAAGTTTTTCCTGATGTAGGCTATATTAATTGACATTGTAATTTATCGTTTTACCGGGTTGGTCCATAAGATATAAATATTCTTAATTAATCTAATATGGGCCTAGTTGGTGTGGGCCAAGTTGAGCCTGATTTGTGATGAGAGAGCTTGGTTGAAAACTATATGAATAGTGCTTAAGTCTTTCCTCTAATCCTTAACGATTCACAAACTGCCTCACCTAAGCAACCGTGAGGGACAGTCTCGTTGAGCCAGTGTTATAGAAGGCAATGAAAGAGAAGGCTTGAGCCTTGAATCGTCGTTAATCCACGTTGAGAACGATGGATTCCAAGTCAAATGCACAAATCCATTTCCCTTCGATATTGTGTTTTTAGATTCTAGATATGGTGCTCTTGGACTGCCTTTTTCGCGGCTTGCAAATGATTGACAGTGAAGCCAGATCTAGAAACGTGCATAGATGTGTTTACCTCCAACTTCAGAATATGAAAGGTAGGCTCACTTCAAGACATTGTTCACTGAATCAAAGTGGAGTGGGAGGCTAGAGTCCATCACAGGTTCACTTAGACTCTTCAATAAACTACTTCACGTTGGTTCACTTGCCCAGCTTTGAGTCCCCAAAGGCTTATTTTTTTTTTATTCTTCTTTTTCCATCTGTCTCGTGTTTAAATGTTCAGGCTCTCTAAAAACTGCAATTCGGCCGATGATATCGACAAACTGTACACTTGCTTTCCTGTGAGGAGAAGCACCAAGTTTGTAGAAAGAAATACATGGAGTTGTGCAGCTAAAAAGGGCCAACAACAGCTGATGTGAAGAGCAGGTTGCGGCCGATATTTGCTTTGCAGAGACGAACTGTCTCAATGTCACTGATCTTTGTTTGTGTAATAAGATTCTTAAAAAAGGGAAATATCGGCAGGCGGTCTCCTTGTAAATCCTCCCTTCCTGCCGATGCAATGACGAAACTTGGCGGCAAAGCAATCGGTAGGCATGAGGGGGAGCATTTTTCGAATACTTAATGCCAATAGTCTTAAACCTGAATCCAATGTCCTCGTACCACTTTCCAGGTAGGTCCTGCTTGGGTACTCCGATGGTGATCACGCTACATCACGATTCACCGAAGCAGTAGGATTCTTCAGAGCATCCCTTTGGCCGATCACGCTTGCAAGGCAGGCCCCTCCCCATCTGATCTCCACCCTCACCTCCTCCTCCAGCCGTGGCCCATCCACCTTGTACACGTAGTCCGTCCCTGTCTCTTTCTCAGAGACTAGGCAGTAGGGCGCCTTACTCTGGATTTGGCGTCCAAAGTTTACAACAAATAATGATCTAATGGCACAATAGTTACAATAACCAACAACATGACTATTGAAATTATCATGTTAAACTGATTCAAGACGGTACTTATTTGGGAAAATAGATGGTCGGATAACATTAAGCAGATGTATAGTTCGAACGCTTTAGCCATGCTACTATGACACTTTGCTAAAACCAATTTAACTCGAAACCACAACGCTGACCGTTTGAACCACGTAAACACCAAGTCCGTGTATTTGTACCACTTCCGAGGCCGGTGCCTCTTCGGGATCACGATGGTAAGCACCCCGTCCGCGCTCAGAGAAGCCGTGGCCTCTCTCACCCTCATTTCATTGCTCCTCCGCAACTTCACCTTAACAGTCTCGTCTCCTCCGCCAGTCAACCACAATGCATGGACCCGCCAGATCTCCACCCTCACCTCGTCTGCCATCAGCCATGGCTTGTCCATCTTGTATACATAGGCCGCCGCCGTCTCTTCCTTGGTGACTGGTCGTACGACGTGATGCCCCACATGCGCGGGACTTCGCAAGGGTTGACGAAAGCGGAGGAAGCCTCCTGAAGCTGGTAACATCGCCTTCGTTAGAATCTGCTGTGGAAGTTTCCTAAAGCTATTTTTTTTTCCTTCTTTACTATTGCAGTGAGCTTCTATCAAGAGGCGGCAAATTTTTCCAAAAGAACTTTACATGCTTGGCGAAATGGGCACACAACATAAAACATGATCATATACCTCCCCCAGCGAGAGCCAATCCAACGTTGGCTCCGAACCTTCGACGTCCCCTTTCACCTTCTTTCCCTCGGCTCCGGCCATTGCTCCTGGCTCACCCTCTCTTCTACGGCATGCCTCTCTATTTGTGAGTAGGTCAACTAAAGCTCCACAAATGGCTAACGAGCTACTCGATCGCCTGGTCGATCTGTGATTCCCAACGAAATGCCCGGAATGCTTTCCCTCTTTTCAAAATGAACGAGGGCGCCGGCCGATTAGGAACGACTTAGTTTCACAAGTCAATGTGGGGCTTCTTATTCAAAGGAGTTGATGCTTTCAAGTCGCCATTCGCAAATGATCGCTCCATAGATGACATTGCCTGGGGGATATTCTCGACTGCGGATCGTGTAATATTGGCCTTTTTACTTTGACTTGGTCAATACAGGAGTCAGCCCAAACAAAAAGGAAAAGAAACGATAAAGTTGACTAGTCAACGATAGGAAGAAAAGTTGGCCGTTTAGCTAAAGGAGAGGTAGAAAGAAAGGGAAAAGAAAGAAATGGGAAAGGAAAAGAGGTCTTTTGTGCGTACGCGTCGCGAGGATCTTGTCAAGCGGGACTAACGTCGCCCTATTTTCGCAACGCCCGGTGAGGACTCAAGCCCTTTATCCATCTAAGCAGACTAATATCTAAATTAGGGCTAAAATGCAACGTCCGATTCATAGTATTTTGATTCTGCTCGCTGCAATCACATGACGTCAAATTCTAATTTGTTTCGGTCAAAATTCTTTCCATGACATCTGTGACATCCAGCTCAGGAGGTGTGCACAACTCTTCGTTCCACATCGTTTAAGGGGAGTTCTAGGCTAGTTTATATGTTATTGGGCCCCCCTTAACTTGCAAGACGTGTTTTCTGGAAGTTATTAAGGCGACCCTCATGGGACCAAAACCTTGAGGACTGTGTATTTAAAGTGGACAATATCCTACAAGTGGTGAACTCAAATCGTTATAATTGGTATCAAAGCCGACTCCCGACAGCGTGTAAACTGTAGTGGGTGCTCGCTGGTGTACACGCCGCACAATGAGGACGATGTTGTGCCGCTTAGGGGAGGATATGTGACAACTCGTTGGAGGGGTGTGCACAACTCTTTATCCCATGTTACTTAGGGGGAAGTCCTAGGCTGGCTTATATGGTATCGGGTCCCTCTTAACTTACAAAATGCGTTTTCTAGGAGTTGTTGAGGTGACTTTCGAAAGACCAAAACCATGAAAACTTTGTGTTCAAAGTGAACAATACTTTGTAAGTGGTGAGCCTAGGTCCTTATAACATCCTTAGCAACTTCTAACATTTGTGCCCTAATCGAGGGTCCTACGCCTTTAGCCATTTCATCTACTTATGTCCGTCATTCTACCATTGCTTCTCGCACATATAGAGAAAGCTAGTGCTAATCCTCTATGGCAATGAGAGAGTGCAAGTCACTTTATTAGTTAAAAGACTATTATAGTCTTTCAAATAAAGAAATGAGCAAGTGAGCTAAACTCCATATTACCCTCATGCACGTGCGCAATTATTAGGAGCACTTGCAATAATTTTTTTTTTGAAATTATGATAATAATTAAGTGTTGAGCCCTACCGAAATAGTGCAACTGTCCACGTAAGAATTGAAATTAATTTTTTATTGTTTGTCACGACCTAAAAATTGGGTTTCTCAATTTTAGATTAATGGATTACTAGATTAATTAATTAAATTAACTAATCTAGTTTGAGCTCTCCCAAACTCTATCAAATCGCAACTTAGGTCCAATATTTAACATACAAAGATTTTTAACTTGGAGTCGCCACTAATTATTTAAGGTGGGTTAATTAGGAATCTAAATAAAATAGTGGGAGTACTATTTTATTCCTACAAACCAGATATAATGAGCCCGAAGACTTGATTATGCTATATTACTCTAACGCCCTTTCGATACCTTTTTATTTCATGAAAAAAGTTTGATCATGCAAGATTGGTTAAATCTTAACCTAAGTCACTAACAAAGATTATCAAATGGGAGCTCAAATAATTGAATGAAACACTCAACACTCAAGACAATTAGCAAGGAGCATGCGCCAGACAATTTCTCTCTTTTTGGTTTTTACTTTTTTAATGAAAAATAAACCAAATGCAATGCACGGGATTATTCTAATTGCAATGCACGGGATTATTCTAAATGCAATGACATAAATAAATGCAATCCATCCTAAGAATACATATGAATTTAATTAAACTACATGACCAACTCTATATGACATGCAAATTAAAATAAATCAATCTTAGCATGCATTCTACGTAATGAATTAATTAATTAACCTAAACATGCAACTTTAATTGACATGAAAAATGTGACATGTAATACATAATGACATGGCAAAGACGATTTTTTAATTTTCGGATTTAATTATGGCCCTAAAATAAACTATGCCTTAAAAGATAGCTCTCTCACATATTTTAGAGTTTAATTTGACCTAAACCCTAATCCATTAAAGATAGACTATTTCAGGCATAATTATTTACCTAAAGATGCATTTTCTAATCCCCAGAATGAAATCTAGATTATTCTAGAAATTATTTAAACATGCGAAGCATTCTAGAATGTCTATCTTAGGAACAAAGTGAAAATCAAATATGCAATCCTATCTATATGATTTTATCCTAGAATGCAATTTAATTTAAACATGTCAATTCTAATTTATATGCAACAATTATCTATATGCAATATTTTTTAGAGATCTTTAACATGCATTCAAATATTGCAAAATGATAGCAATCCGATCAAATATGCAAAGATGAAAAGTCAATCAATCAATATGCAAAGATAGCGATCCAATCAGATTCAAATGTAGAAAATAAATCAACTTGAATATTTCATAATTTCTTTCGAATTAAGTTTCGATCTAAAACCTGATAGATCGACCCTAAAAATTCGAAATACCAACTATCGAAATAATTCTATCTAAAGTCTTATAAATAGAATTAAATCTACATGTGCGGTTGCGAATTAGGAAAGTATTTCCTAATTGATCACCTGTATCTCAAAAAATTCCGTTAGATAACGATATATCTCCAAATAGGTAATCAAATATTTAAATCGCTAAAGATAAGAAATTTACATAATTTTGATGAACAACTTTCCGAATTTGAACCTATATCAAATCGAATTGGAATCACGAGCGACGAACTTGTGGCTAGCAGTGATGGCTGTGGGTTTTTGGTTCTGCTGGACAATGCAAGGCTTGATCAATGGGCACCGGGGACAATATCCTAGGTCCACCGAATGAAAGGACCTCAACGCCTTTCTTTCGTGATCTCCTCTTTAGGCGCCCTTTTATGCGGCTGACGTGTTTAGGTCTCCAGATTTTTTTTCCATTTCTCCATTGCACAGTGAATATTAGTCAACCGTAAAGGGACATGTGAGCAAGTGGAAGACGGAGACCACCATTAATCAGACTTTGATTTGCTTTGACCACCAGGTGATCCCAAATTGGATTGGGCTTATTGGGAACGACTCAAGCCTGCAATCCCGTGGGAGATTGAACCGATCGTGCGCGAAGCCCAAGCCCAACTCGGGTATCTTGAAAACGTCACTCTAGCCCGTTGTTATAGATGGGCGAATCATATGGCCGATTGGCTCGCCAAAGAAGCCCGTTTAGGATCCTTACCTGCGTTTTGGCTATCAAAACCACCCCCCATGCCCTTTGGGATTTTCTTTGTGTAGATGCCCCCTCATTAAGGCTGGCTTCCTTGAATTCTGAGTGATAAATAAAGAAATCCTTTTCTCACCAAAAAAAAAAAAAAGCCTGCAATAATATTAATGAAAAAAGGTCGCCGGCTATCGAGGTGTTGCTAGAAAAACGCCAAGGAACCCGCCACAATACTACAATGTCTTCAAGGGGGAGTCCACTGGCCTTATGATGATCTTGGATTTTGAAGCTTTGACTTTATCTGCACACCACCGTGACCGGAGGGATTGCAAGGAAGCACATTGTGAAGCCAAAACTAGTCATGGCGAGAGAACTCACTTTAAAGACCGTGACAAAATCCGCAAGAAAAAACTTTCGGGATGATCGTTGGTGTTGATGGAGATCGGACTGGACCGCAAGACTGGAACTCCTCTGGATGTTTTTCGGAGACCGCAAGGGATACCGATGATATTGGAATGTTGTTGTAGCCGTGAAGGAATAAATCACCGTCGGGTGAAGTTGCTGGGATGATCACTGGGACTGTAGTAGACTTGCTTCAATGAGCACGAAGCAGAGATGGACTCACATTGGTAAAACTCTCCCCTTTTCTTTTATGGTCTCAGATCCTCTCTTTCCTTTCTCCTTTTTTGTGCTCTCTAAAAACTGCCTTCCACCGACGATTTCTCTCTTTCGATGCACCCCCTTTTTTTCGTCCCAGAGCCCCCCTTCTTATAAAAAAAAAAAAGAAAAAGAAAGTCTCTTGCGTATCTCCAGGAAAGTCTGAAACAGTGGGAGTTGTTTTTGATTTTTGAAGATTTTCTTTGATTGACTTGCAATTTTTCGGTTTTGTATAAGCTCCCCCCCCCCCCCGATTTGCAGGCCTAATCTATTTTTCTCAACAATCTTTTTTCTTCCCATTCTTTTTTGTTTTTCTCATATTACCGCAAACATGTCGAGGTTCACTCGCCATTCGCCAACTCACGAGCAGATTACCGATATTCCTCCAACTTTTCAAACTTTCAAGCGGTTTTGATTCGAACATTTAAGCATGTTTGTTGCCTGTCCAATAAAATGCAAATTTGTGCATGCTAAAAAGCCATCATGAATTAAGTGAAAACTATATACATAATGATTCAATTATTTTTGTAGGGACTAAAGTCGGTCTCTAATTTTTTTATGAAATAAATGATCAAAATTTATGTGTCAACATTATTACTTTAATTTCGAATTTAAACTAATTTCTTACTACCTTTGAAATGTTGCTATCTTTTAGACATAAAAATTTTCAAGCAACGAATAGGTGTATCCGAATAAACTATTTTTTTGGACAATAAAAAGTTGTGCCCGAAAAAACTATTTTTGGATAAAAAGAGTTGTATGAGAATTAACTGCTTGCGAAAAGTTGTGATCTCTTTTCATTATATGTTCAACTATTCTGCTCAAATTCCAAAGGAGATACAACCTTATTTTCTGATTGTTCCCCTAGAAATCTTGGAGAAATATCTTAATTGCTATTTAACATTCTTGCTTAAAACTCTAAGATGGATCTTTGCCGTGACCACTAGTAATGTTGTAGTGTAAATAATTCCTTAAAGAAAGCGCTCTATCACTCCTCAAAGTCCGATACCATTGTTCATCACATTCGTTAAATCTCCCAACAGCAGCAAGCAATGGCAGATGAGTTGCAAGCATTAGACAAATCTCATACATGGGTTCGGTTGATTTGCCTCCTAGTAAGTCCGCTGTGGGTTGTAAATGGATATACAAGATTAAAACAAAGGCAGATGGTAGTCTGGACTGTTTACAAAACTCGACTAGTGGCGAAAGGCTTTGCTCATGAATATGGAATTGACCGCCGATGTAAGGAGGCCACAGCGAATCATGTTGCACGCAAAATTAACGCACTGGTTGAATTCAACTTTTTCTGTGTCCTCTCTAAACCTCAGTCCGACACTTCTCTCTCTCTCTCACTTAGCTTCACAAGCCATTGTGGGCTTCTTACTTCAATGAAGCGAGCACATCACAGTTAACATTTGCAAATCATCAATCCATGTTAATGCGCTTCTTTAGGTACCTCATTACATCTCAACCGCTGATTCATGTCCTATTTACCTTGATCAGCTGCTGAGAATTAATTGAGAAACCAATGGAATGCTGGTTGGTGAGTATTGCTCACTTGTAAAAGCCACTTAGGGTCGAATAAACCACTTGCAATTAATGAATTTTTTATATCAGTTTTTTATAAACTTAGTATTGTTAAAAAAGAGTCGATAAGGCAGTACTTAACTGAGAAAAAAGAAGAAGCTCGGCTACCATACATCGTAATGAGGAATAGCCTGGGCACTGGCAATGTAAATACACTTTGTTGAGACCAATTTAACTGGAAACCCATCACGTGGACCGTTTTGAACCTAATAAATATCAAGCCCTTGAACTCATACCGCTTGCAAGGCCGGCCCCTCTTCGGAATCACGGCGGTGAGCACGCCGTTGGCACTCATAGAAGCCGCGGCCTCGCTCAGCCTCATCTTGTTGTTCCTCAGCAACTTCACCTTGGCCAATCACCCACAAGGCATGGCCCCGCCAGATCTCCACTCTCACCTCATCTGTCCTCAGCCACGGCTTGTCCATCTTGTACACGAAAGCCGCCGCCGTCTCTTCTTTGGAGACCTGGTCGTGCGATGTGGTGCCCCGCACGCGCCGCCCTTCGCGAGGCTCGACATAATTGAACCCTAGTGTTATCTGAGGGATGAAAGCTTCTCGGCGACTCTTGAAGTTGAAATTGTCCATCGATGGAGTGGCGGCTTTACTTGCGCTTCTTATGAAGATGAGTATGCCGGAATCACTTCGTCGCGATCCATGGATGAAATTCCAAAGCTTCGTAACGATTAAAACGTCAATGGAATTTCCAGGAACTTTCAAGGTGACGTTGATGAGAGAAAGTTTGGTGGTTCTGATTTTAATTTTATTTTACTAACGATTGAATTGCCGGCATTGCTTGCCGTGATTCCTTTTGGGCTGAGCAACCAATTCTGTAAAGGATAAACAGACATCACCGCTTCCTCTGTTTCGCAAAAAAAGTAACGTGGAGAAATTTTCCCAGAAGTCATTTTTAGGAAAATAAAAATATTTTGCAGCATTTGCCTGATGCCTGAAATGAACTGAAAATTTTTGGAGTCAAAATGTCCAAATGTGTACACGTAAAATTATCACCCACCGCATAAAATCAGAGTTCGCTCATATATATTATCGGAAATAATACCAATAGCCCGCTTCAGAATTATACCATTGGAAATAAGAACATATAGGTTGTACCAAGAAAGTATTCAAATTCAAATATGTATAATACGAATGGTTGCAATCATAATTGGAGGAGGAAGCACTTCTGAAGTAACTATACATGTCTCTAGAAGCAGAATGGAGAATGTAAATGCTAATTATCAAATTCCCAATCAAGAATGGTGTAATGCTTGCTGATACTATATTGTATAAATGATTCAATATTAGAAAATACTTTCCTAACATTACTGTCTGGGACGGTACAATCTTAATTGTAAATCCACAAATTATCACGGTTTGTTTTTGCATAAAGTACTCATTGATTGAGATATCTTGTAGTAAAAAAAACTGACGGTACACTCAGACTGTCGAGCTAGCAACTTCCTTCAGCATTCTTAGAGTCCAAAGCACCCACTGCAGGGCCATACGATCGCCGTATGGTTCGCCCATTAAGCGCATTTAACCCCAAAGATAACTTCGGCACTGATGAAGATAAAATAGATCACCACAAGCACGAAGCTTATACACAGTTTTCTTGAAAAATGCATTCAATTCAATTGATCCCATCTAGCCATGGTCAGCCAACCCTCAGTGAATCCGAACATCGATTTAGGGTCTTTAGCAAATCGAGGGCAGGGTTGTTTAAGATCGTCGGTGGCATATAAGCTCTGGGTATTATGTCGTCCGGCATAGTTTGGTAACGTCTGGTTACTTTATCGAGCTGTCGAAGGAATGACTTATTCCATGACTCACAAAAAGTAGTTGGACAAGTAGTCCAAACCTTAAAACAAAGCTTTGAAAGGCAAAGGACCGTGGATAACAATCTTAGAACTGATGTTTTGTAGACTCAACGGTGCTCTTGAAAGCCGAACGAACGAAAGGAACTCCATCGAGAGCTCGAGTGCTTGCGGTGTTCCGACGCTTTGTTAAGACCAAGCAATCCCGACGCGGACAGTCTTGAACCTTTTAAGCACCAAGTCCTTGTACTGGTACCACTTCCGAGAGCCGTGCCGCTTGGGAATCACGACGGTGAGCACGCCGTCGGCGCTCATGGAAGCCGTGGCCCTGCTCAATTTCATCTTATTGTTCCTCCGCAACTTCACCTTGACGGTCTCGTCCCCTCGGCCGATCACCCACAAGGCATGGCCCTGCCGGATCTCCACCCGCAGCTCGCCGGACTGCAGCCACGGCCTGTCCATCTTGTACATGTACGCCGCCGCCGTCTCGTCCTCGGTGACCTGGTCGTACGCCGTGGTGCCCAACACGCTCTCGTTGGCGAGAAGTTGGAGCGGAGCGACAAAAAAGAAGGCCGCGCCCTTGATCTTGTTCTGGGCTTCGTCGATTTTGTTCCGGGTCTTGTTCCAGATCCCGTCCTGTTGGTCGGAGGGAGGGGGCGAGGACTCCATGACGACTTGAATTTTTTTCTTTTCTCGCCGGAACACTGGTGTTACGAAGCTGTGATTCACCGATGCAATTGCCGCGGCGTTGCCTCGCTCTTCTTCTTTTATAGACCGAAATGCCGGCAACGCATCGTCGTGACCGTTGGATGAAATTAACTTTGATTGGGTGACTAGTTTTTTAAGGATTGAATTGCTGGAATTGCTTGTCGTGGATCCTTTTGGACTCGCAACCAATGCTGTATAGGACAAACAGACACTACCTATCAACAAAAAAAACCAGTTATAGTTTTGATTATAAGATCATTAGTAAGAATTAATATCATGAAAAAACTCAAACGGATATACCTATGATAAACTCATCACTAATTAATGTTTTGATCATGAAAAATCCCAAATTGATATACGTTTGACAAATTTACCATATATTAGTTCCCATTAAATTGGGTTATAGTACCACAAAAAAAAAAATTCAAATTCGTTTACCCGTGACAAATGAATGGTAAAAACCCTAAACTGACGTATCGTTAATCGTCACATGTTATTTAACTTAGCAATTTAAAGGTAAAATTTAAAGGAAAGTAATAGAGCGTAAATTTGTCACAGGTATATTAGTTTAAGGTTTTTTGTACTATTGAATGTATGACTAATTATATATGTGAGGCCATAATGGTGAATTCGAACTGGACGCTAAAATAAGCTTACTTTATGTGCGTAGCATGATTGCAGCTGGGTCACGTGTAAAGAGAAAGGCATAAAATTTCTATAAAAATCGAGTTATTCGATATGTGAGGGAAATTACCAAAAAAGTCATCATCATTGGATGAGGTTGACCTTGCAAGCAGCTGGGATGGCGAGGCTCGAGCCCTTGCCAAAGGCTAGCATGGCTGCCAGTCGCGGACCGCGTATCATGCATGACGATCAACATCCAAGCCAATGTTTTTCGATCAAAATTAGCCGAATGTACTAAATCGACATAAATACAAAAAGTTTATGACTAAATTATCCAAAAAAAAAAAAGAATTTTAAGAATGAATTGGCACAACTATCAATAGGTTTGTGACTTTTTTTGGTAATTCTCCCTAAACATGCGTGATTCTAGCAATTACTCGATGCTAAGAAAGTAGGAGGTAGTGTTAACTTTAAGCATTTTGGAAACCATTAATTGCTAACGGCTTTTTCTCAATCTTACTCTTGAATTGCGGAGCAAAGAAACGGTGAAGTACTGAGTTTTCATAGCCCGAAATGAGGACAATGGGGTTTTGGAATGGAAGGAAGGAAGTAATGTTGCTGTTACTTGATACTCATCTATCTTTAGAATCTACATAGAGATGGATTGTTTCTCTTGCTACCACCCCCATCCTCATCCTCACCGGAACCACCTCCCTTGCCGTCGGCGCAATGCCAAACTCGGCGGCGATAGGTGGCATTGGCAGGCAAGATGCATTCTTTCAATCATTTTTGGAAATATTAATGCAAATGGTCTTGAATCTGAATCCAATATCCACGTGTTGGGGAAAATCCGGCAGTACTTCGCCTCTAACTAGACCAATCCAGGATCAAAAATATTCCCCTAATTTCACAGATTTAATCCAGCAACAACCAGCATTATATCCAGACAAATATTCTCATGCGGAATGATAAAAATAACACACCAAGATTTACGTGGAAAACCCAAATCGGGAAAAACCACGGACGACCCAAACTCCTCCACTAATCACCAAGAAATAGCAGGTATACAAAGGGTCTTCTCTCTAGTCACACACTAGAGGCTATACATCAACAATACAACAATACTTCATCACCACAAAGGTAAAATACTACACAAAGGGGTAAGAAAACCCTAACCGCAATTGGAGAATCGGAGGAGAATCTCAACAAACGAGAACCATCACCACGTAGGTCTCGGCCTCACGAACAACATATCCAAATTTGAGCCAATTCCGTCAACGTTTGGCCTTCAAATCTGGACTACAAAACTCTTCCTCTCTTTCTCTTCTCTCCCTCGCGAGCTCTCTGTTAAACCCCTTCTGTGAACTCTCTCTTTTTAAGCCAAGGAGAAACTCCCGCACACATGCACACACAAAATACTATTTTTTTTTATCAATTTCTTCTACTTTATTAACACTCTCATCATATTGTCTCCCAACTTTTTTCTTTTTCTTTTTAAAAAACAAATAAAATATGTCATTGGGTCCCCCCCACTTGAGGGAGACCCAACCGACAAATCTCCCCCTCTACCTCATGTGGGGAGTTCCATCATACCCGCTTTGCTTCGACAGGAGTCAAGTTTCATCACCGGCAAGGCCTTAGTCATCATATCGGATCCGTTGTCATCGGTATGAACTTTCTCAAGTAGAAAGATCTTTTCTTCTAACTTTTCTCGGACCCAATGATACTTCACATCAATATGCTTCGATCTTGAATGCAACACTGGATTCTTGCTAAGATAAATAGCACTCATGCTATCACAATATAAAACAAATTTCTGTTGCTTCAAGCCCAACTCTTTTAGGAATTTCTGCATCCACAAGAGTTCCTTCCCTCCTTCGGTGATAGCAATATACTCCGCTTCAGTTGTAGACAGAGTAATACATTTTTGCAATCTTGATTGCCATGAAACTGCTCCCCCTGCAAAGATCATCATATAACCCGACGTAGACTTTCGGGAATCACTGTCACCAGCATAATCAGAGTCTGAATAACCATTCAACTCAAGCTTTCCATTTCCATAA
Source organism: Psidium guajava (assembly GCA_016432845.1). Lineage (NCBI taxonomy): Eukaryota > Viridiplantae > Streptophyta > Magnoliopsida > Myrtales > Myrtaceae > Psidium > Psidium guajava. The sequence goes on from CM028228.1 coordinate 41,294,841, forward strand.
CACAAGCATAATCTGGAAGTGCCTCTGAGATACCTCAAAATCCATTTCACACCGTTCCAATGTTCTTTACCTGGATTTGAGAGAAATCTACTCACAACACCAACTGCATGAGCAATATCTGGTCTTGTACAAACCATGGCATACATCAAACTACCCACGGCAGATGCATAAGGAATTTTCATCATCTCTTCCTTATCTTTCTTACTCGTAGGACACTCATTACTACTTAACTTGAAGTGACCAGCAAGTGGAGTACTTACCGGTTTACATGTGCTCATGTTGAATCTTTCAAGCACCTTTTCAATATACTTCTCCTGAGATAGCCAGAGTTTCTTATTCTTCCTATCACGAGTAATTTGCATACCAAGGATTTGTTTAGCCGATCCAAGATCCTTCATTGCAAAAGCTTTACTCAACTCATTTTTCAAGCTCTTGATTTTATTAGCATCATGCCCAACTATCAACATATCATCCACATAGAGTAGGAGGATAATAAAATCATCATCTGAGAATCTTTTCACAAAGACACAAGAGTCAGAGTTGGTCTTACCATATCCATGATCTTCCATGAATGAATCAAACTTTAAGTACCACTGTCTTGGCGCTTGCTTGAGACCGTATAAACTCTTTTTCAATCTGCATACAAAATGCTCCTTGCCTTTAACTTCAAAACCCTCCGGTTGCTCCATGTATATCTCTTCTTCTAAGTCTCCATGAAGAAAAGCTGTTTTTACATCAAGCTGTTCAATTTCTAAATCCAGACTCGCAGCTAACCCAAGAACAACTCGAATAGAAGGCATTTTTACAACTGGTGAAAAAATCTCTTCAAAATCAATTCCCTTCTTCTGACGAAAGCCCTTCACAACAAGCCTAGCCTTGTATCGTGGTTGTGAACTATTTTCTTCCGTCTTCAACTTGTACACCCATTTGTTTGTGAGTGTTCTCTTACCCTTAGGCAACTTCACCAATTCAAATGTGTGGTTCTCATGCAAAGATTTGAGCTCATCTTGCATAGCTTCATGCCACTCATTCTTCTTATCACACGATATAGCCTCTTCATAAGTTTCTGGCTCTCCTGCATCGGTGAGTAACACATACTCATGTGGTTGATATTTTTGTGATGGTCTACGCTCTCTTTCTGATCTTCTAACTTGAGGTAGGGCCGGTTCTTCTTGTTCAACTGGTTCAATTGGTTGCTCTTGCTCAGCTGATTCACCTGCTTCCGCTGAAGAATCAACATTCTGTGAGGATTCATCATCTTCATGATTTCCATGCACTTCTCCCCCTTGATTTTCACCCAATATAGTCGGAGGATTTGGGCTGAAACTAACCCTCTGTTGAGCTACATTCTTTGGCTTCTCTGGCTTGTCGATATCTTCAATGGTTTGATGCTCAAAGAATACTACATCTCGGCTTCTGATGACTTTCTTTGTAGCTGGATCCCATAATCTATAACCAAACTCTTCATGTCCATAACCCAAGAAGATACACTGTTTAGACCTGTCATCAAGCTTGGATCTCTCATCTTTTGGAATATGTACAAATGCTCGGCATCCGAACACCTTCAGATAATTGTAGGAAACATCTTTCCCACTCCAAACTCTCTGTGGAACATCCCCTTTAAGAGGAACTGATGGAGAAAGATTTATCAAGTCTACGGCCGTTCTCATCGCTTCACCCCAGAATGACTTAGGCAACTTCGCATGAGATAGCATACACCGAATCCGATCATTAATCGTCCGGTTCATTCTCTCTGCTACTCCATTCTGCTGTGGTGTTTTTGGAACAGTCTTCTCAAGCTTGATGCCATAATCTCTGCAATAATATTCAAAGGGGCCTCTATATTCTCCACCGTTGTCGGCTCGAACACATTTCAACTTCTTCCCGGTTTCTCTTTCAACGTTGACATGAAATTGTTTGAAAGCCGCAAGCACCTGGTCTTTAGATTTCAAAGCAAAAGCCCACACTTTTCTAGAGCAATCATCGATAAATGTCACAAAATATAATGCACCACCAAGTGTTCTAGCATCCATGCAACAAACATCAGTATGAACTAGATCAAGTACATTAGATTTTGTGTGTGGAGAGGAATTCTGAAATGAGAATCGATGTTGCTTACCCATTATGCAATGAGTACATTTTGTCAGATTTTTCTCCTTCAATGGTAGAAAATTCTTTCTCGCAAGAGTCTCAAGTCCTTTCTCGCTAAGATGACCAAGTCTCATGTGCCATAGATCAACTGAGGAGTCCTCCACTGCATTTACCTCTTCTCTGATCAACTTTGCTTCCATGGTATAAAGAGTGCATGTCTTCTTGCCTTTTGCCACTACCATAGAGCCTTTAGTCAATTTCCATTTGCCATCATAGAAATAACTGCCATAGCCATCGTCATCTAAGGCACCTGTAGAGATCAATTGCAGTCGAATATCCGGAACATGTCTCACATTTCTTAGAAGCAAATTGCATCCCATATCAGTCTCCAAGTGAACATCTCCCATGCCAATAACTTTAGAAACACCACTGTTTCCCATCCTAACACAACCGAAATCACCGCTGCGATAAGATGTAAAATAATCACGCCGTGAGGTGACGTGAAAAGAAGCTGCAGAATCAACAACCCAGCTAGACTCTTGACATGTAAGGTTTACATAACCATCATCACAAATGAAGACAATATCACCGTCGGATGCAGCTGCTGTTGTAGCTTGATTTTCTTCTTTCTTTTTATCCCCATTTCTATCATGGGATTTATCTCTCTTTGGTTGCCAGCACTGTTTGGCATAATGTCCCATCTTGCCACAATTGTAACATTTCACATTTCTCCTCGTCCTGGACTTCGATCTTCCTCTTGACCTGTCCCTGTCATTACTTTGAAACTTTCTTGATTGACTTCTGGACCTGTTTTCTATGACAAGTGCCTCCGATTTAGAAGCATAATTCAAGCCTTTTCTTCTTGTTTCTTCATTGAACAAGCTTTCTTTAACCATGCTCATAGAAAGCACACCACCAGGAGCTGAATTATTTAACGCCACAACCAGTGTATCAAAGACTGGGAGCGAATGAATCGGAAGACGGTTGGGTTTATTCGGCAATGGATTGATGATAGTGTATTTCATCATGTTGCTCAAGAAACCAAAGCGGATGCCTTGTGGAAGAAACTACAAGATCTCTATGAGAAGAGTACCAAGCAACAAACATGATTGCAATTCATCACCTAAGTCAATCTCAAGATTTGTCAATTGATTTACAACATCTTGAAATTCACTCAAATGTTCCGACATACTACTTCCCTCATTGTATCTCAAGTTCACAAGTCGTTTAACCAGAAAAGCTTTATTTTGCGGGGTTCTCCTCTCATAGAGATCTTGTAGTTTCTTCCACAAGGCATCCGCTTTGGTTTCTTGAGCAACATGATGAAATACACTATCATCAATCCATTGCCGAATAAACCCAACCGTCTTCCGATTCATTCGCTCCCAGTCTTTGTCTTCCTTGTCTCCTTGAGCTTCGTCACCGTCGATGGGATCAAACAAATCTTTGCAATATAACATGTCTTCCATCCGAGGCTTCCATATAGAATAATTAGAGGCATTCAACTTAAACATGGTGCTACTTGATTGATCCATCTAATACTGGAATATCAACACAAGCTCTGATACCACTCTGTTGGGGAAAATCCGGCAGTACTTCGCCTCTAACTAGACCAATCCAGGATCAAAAATATTCCCCTAATTTCACAGATTTAATCCAGCAACAACCAGCATTATATCCAGACAAATATTCTCATGCGGAATGATAAAAATAACACACCAAGATTTACGTGGAAAACCCAAATCGGGAAAAACCACGGACGACCCAAACTCCTCCACTAATCACCAAGAAATAGCAGGTATACAAAGGGTCTTCTCTCTAGTCACACACTAGAGGCTATACATCAACAATACAACAATACTTCATCACCACAAAGGTAAAATACTACACAAAGGGGTAAGAAAACCCTAACCGCAATTGGAGAATCGGAGGAGAATCTCAACAAACGAGAACCATCACCACGTAGGTCTCGGCCTCACGAACAACATATCCAAATTTGAGCCAATTCCGTCAACGTTTGGCCTTCAAATCTGGACTACAAAACTCTTCCTCTCTTTCTCTTCTCTCCCTCGCGAGCTCTCTGTTAAACCCCTTCTGTGAACTCTCTCTTTTTAAGCCAAGGAGAAACTCCCGCACACATGCACACACAAAATACTATTTTTTTTTATCAATTTCTTCTACTTTATTAACACTCTCATCATATTGTCTCCCAACTTTTTTCTTTTTCTTTTTAAAAAACAAATAAAATATGTCATTGGGTCCCCCCCACTTGAGGGAGACCCAACCGACACCACGTACCACTTCCGAGATGGGGAAACCGGTTGGGAACTTTGACTGTTATCTCGCCCGTCACAGTTCGCCACAAAGCCATGGCCCTGCTCACCCTCGCCCCGTGATTCCTCGGCAACCTCGCCTTGGCCGTCAGAGCATCCCTCGGGCCGATAACTCACAATGCCAGCCCCCACCCGCGACCTCTAACCTCGCCTCCTCCGCCGGCTGTTGCCCGTCCACCTTGCACACGTACTCCGTCGCGGTCTTTTCCTTGTAGACTAGGCGGTAAGGCGCCGTTCCCAACTCACACAGGGATGAGGCACTGTCGAGTGGGGAGAAGTAATGGAATGCCGCATGTGTACCGTTCACCAGCGCCTGATACTCATCTTCAGGAATTGGTGGCCGGGGAACTCGTATTCTTTTCTCTCTCAAAATGGCGGATGAGCTACTTGATTGCCCAGTGAACCGGTGATGACCGGCAAAATGCCCGAAATGCTTCCATCTTTAAAAATTGATCGGATAATAACACGAATGGTCTTTTAACTTTAGCCCAATACACAATACGACTCTTGACTTTTTAATTTGATCATTGCGGTCCCTAACTTTTAATTTGATCGATATAGCCCCTGGACAATATAAAAATATTCAATATTATTCCCGATCTTAAATTGATGGAAGGATTACATTGAAAAATTTCATATATTGAATATTTTCATACGGTCCAGAGACTACATTGAACACATATCGAAAGCCTAGCGACCACATTGAGTATAAGATTAAAGTTCAGGATTCACATTGAATAAATTAAAATTTTAAAGATCATATTACATATTGAACCAAAGTTTATGAATCATTTGTATCGAGATATCTTAAATGAGCAGGGGGGAAGACCTTTTCATTGAATTTCTTCCCGGGTTCGTCCTGTCGGTCCGAATGATGATTCGAACTTTCTTTCGAAGATCGAAAGTAAGTGATTCGCTGATGCGATGCTGACATATCGGGTTTTATAAACTTAGTATTGTTAAAAGCCACTTACAGTCCAATAAATCACTTGTAATTAATGAATTTTATATATCGGGTTTTATAAACTTAGTATTGTTAAAAAGAGTCAATAAGGCAGTACTTACCATACATCGTCATGAGGAATAGTCTGAGCACTGGCAAAGTAAATGCACTTCGTCGAGACCAATTTAACTGGAAACCGCCATGTGGACCTTTCTGAACCTAATAAATATCAAGTCCTTGAACTCGAACCACTTGCGAGGCCGGCGCCTCTTCGGAATCACGACGGTGAGCACGCCGTCGGCGCTCATAGAAGCCACGGCCTCGCTCACCCTCATCTTGTCGTTCCTCGGCAACTTCACCTTGACAGTTTCGTCACCTTGGCCGATCACCCACAAGGCATGGCCCCGCCGGATCTCCACTCTCACCTCGTCCGCCCTCAGCCACGGCTTGTCCATCTTGTACACGAAAGCCGCCACCGTCTCTTCTTCAGAGACCTCGTCGAACGACGTAGCGCCCCACACACGCCGGCCTTCGCGAGGCTCGACATAATTGAACCCTATTATTATCGGAGGGATGTAAACTTCCTTTTTTCGGTAACACTTGAAGTTGGAATTGTCGATCGATGGAGTGGCGGCTTTACTTGCCCTTTCTTATGAAGATGCGTATGCCGGAATCACTGCTTCGCGATCCATGGATGAAATGCCAAAGCTTTGTAACGATTAAAACGTCAATGGAATTTCCAGGAACCTTCAAGGTGACGTTGATGAGAGAAAGTTTGGTGGTTCTGATTTTAATTTTATTTTTCTAACGATTGAATTGCCGGAATTGCTTGTCGTGATTCCTTTTGGGCTGAGCAACCAATGCTGTAAAGGATAAACAGACATGACCGCTTCGTCCGCTTCACAAAAAAATGTAACGTGGAGAAATTATCCAGAATTCCATTTTCAAGAAAATAACAATATTTTATAGTATTTGCCTAATACCTGAAAATGAACTTGAAATTTTCCAGGTCAAAATGTCCAAATGTGTAAATGTAAAATTATCACCCACCGCATAAAATTAGAGTTCGCTCATATATATAATAGGAAATAATACCAATAGCTTTGCTTCAGAATTATATCATTGGAAATAAGCACATATCGGACAAATAGACACTACCTATCGACAAAAAAAACCAGTTGTAGTTTTGATTATAAGATCATTAATAAGAATTGATATCATGAAAAAAAATTCAAACGGATATATCTGTGATAAACTCATCACAAATTAATTTTTTAATCACGAAAAATCCCAAATTGGTATACCGTTAACAAATTTACCCTCCATTAGTTCCCATTGAATTGGGTTAGTACCACAAAAAAAAATTCAAATTCATTTGTCTGTGAGAAATGAATGGTAAAAACCCTAAACCGGCGTATCGTCAATTGTCACATGTCATCCAACTTAGCAATTTAAAGGAAACTAACAGAGTGTAAATTTATCACAGGTGTACCGATTTGAGGTTTTTCGTAGTATTGAGTCTATTAATAATTATAGATGTGAGGCCATAACGGTGAATTCAAACTGAACACTAAAATAAGCTTACTTTATGTGCGTAGCATGATTGCGACTGGGTTACGTACAAAGAGAAAGGCATAAAATTTCTATAAAAATCTAGTTATTCAAGATGTGAGGAAAATTACCCAAAAAAAAAACATCATCATCATTAGATGAGGTTGACCTGGCCAGCAGCTAGGCTGGTGAGGTTCGAGCCCTTGCCAGAGGCCAGCACGGTTGCCAGTCGCGGACCGTCGTATCGTGTATGACAACTGGCATCCTAGCTAACGATTTTCGATCAAAATTGGCTGAATGTACTGAACTAACACAAATGCAAAAAGTTTAAAACTAAATTACATATATATATATAAAAATTTTATGATTGAATTGGCACAACTATCAATAGGTGTATAACTTTTTTGGTAATTCTCCCTAAACATGTGTGATTCTAGCAATTACTCGATGCTAAGAAAGTAGGAGGTAGTGTTAGTTTTAAGCTTTGTGGAAACCATTCATTGCTAATAGCTATTTCTCAAGCTTACTCTTGAATTGTGGAGCAAAGATACGGTGAATTACTGAGTTTTCATAGCCCGAAATGAGGACAATGGTGTTTTGGAATGGAAGGAAAGAAGTAATTTTGCTTTTACTTGATACTCATCTATCTTTAGAATCTACGAAGAGATGGATTGTTTCTCTTGCTACCACCTCCATCCCCGTCCTCACCAGAACCACCTCCCTTGCCGTCGGCGCAATGCCAAACTCGGCGGCGATAGGTGGCATTGGCAGGCAAGATGCATTCTTTCAATCATTTTTGGAAATCGTAATGCAAATGGTCTTGAATCTGAATCCAATATCCCCGGACCACTTCCGAGATGGGGAAACCGCTTGAGAACTTTGACTGTTATCTCGCCCGTCACAGTTCGCCACAAAGCCATGGCCCTGCTCACCCTCGCCCTGTGAATCCTCGGCAACCTCGCCTTGGCCATCAGAGCATCCCTCGGGCCGATCACTCACAATGCCAGCCCTCACCTGACCTCCGACCTCACGTCCTCCACCGGCTGTTGCCCGTCCACCTTGCATACGTAGTCCGCCGCGGTCTTTTCCTTGGAGACTAGGCGGTTAGGCGCCGTTCCCAACTCACACCGGGATGAGGCACTGTCGAGTGGGGAGGAGTAATGGAATAATGCCGCATGGGTGCCGTTCGCCAACGCCTGATACTCATCTTCAGGAATTGGTGGCCGGGGAACTCGTACTCTTTTCTCTCTCAAAATGGCGGATGAGCTACTTGATTGCCTCGTGAACCGGTGATGACCGACAGAATGCCCCAAATGCTTCCGTCTTTTAAAATTGATCGGATAATAACACAAGTGATCTTTTAACTTTGCCCCAATATATAATGTAGTTCCTGACCTTTTAATCCGAACATTGCGGTCCCTAACATTTGATTTGCTCGATATAGTCCCTGGACAATACGAAAATATTCAACATCGTCCCTGATCTTAAATTGATAGAAGGATTACATTGAAAAATTTCATATAGTTCATGGACCACATTGAACACGTATCAAAAGCCTAGCGACCACATTGAGTATTAGGTCAAAGTTCATGGTTCACACTGAACAAATTAAAAGTTTGAAGATCATATTGCATACTGGATCAAAGTTTATGAATCATTTGTATCACGATACCTCGAATGAGCAGGGGGTAGGCTGAAACGGAAGACCTCTTCATTGAATTTCTTCCCGGGTTCGTCCTGTGGGTCCGAGGAAAGCAAGACAAATGGCATGATGATTCGAACTTTCTTTCGAAGATCGAAAGTGAGTGATTCGCTGATGCAATGCTCACATTGCTTGCTCTTCTTGTGAAGATCGAAATCCCGGAATTGCTTCGTTGTGGCCTATGCATGAAAAGCCAAAGCCTTGTAATGCATGAAATGCCGGAATTGCTTGTCGGGATTCCTCCCGCCCCGAGCAAACACTGCTGCCTTCGGAGGGAAAAAGTGGGGACGGACCTTGCGAGTGGCCGGCCGGTCGAGCTGACGATCGGACGGTCGAGGTGAAGTTGCCGCTACTTTTGGGCTGGGGGGGACGGTCAGATGGTCGAGAGTGTAATGGTAAATTCAGAGTGGATACCAAACTTGAAACCTTGTCTTATATTTGTAGTGTGTTCTATTTATGGAGTAGAGTGAGGCATTTGCCACGTACGTGTGTAATTGTGAGTGCGGTAAGTATAAATAGAAAGGCATGAAAATTTTAAAAAGTCGAGCAATTATTTAATCGAGTGGATGTGCTGGGCTAATTGTTAAAGATGTGTGAATTGAGGAATTATCTGATAAGGAGAAACTAGTAGGTAGCTCTAAATTTTGAAGAGAAAGTGTTAAAAAAGTCTTAAATCTATTGTATTAGTGTCAATATAATCCTAAACCTTTTAGTTGTGTCAATTTAGTCTTAAACCATTTATATTTGTGTCAATTGAGTTCATCGAAGATCCAATCAATTATGACCGAAAATTGCTAACATGGACACCGGCCTTTCTACGTGGCACAGCCAGCGTTAAAATAGATATTTTTTTTTAAATATTTTTAGTATTATTTCTATTTTTAATAATTTTTTTTCTTTTCTTTACTTTTTTTTTTCCTCAAGGGCCGACAGAAGTAGTCAACCAACTCTTGCTAGCCACGAGTAAGGCGTCGCAGCCCTCGTCGGCCATAATGAGGGCCCGAGAGCCCTTGCCGCCCCCCGCCTAGGACCAACAGCGATCGGCTGACAACCCTTGCCGACTCTCAACAAAAAAAAATAATAAAGAAAATAAAAATTATTGAAAAAAAAAGGTTCACGTCAGTGCCAGTCATGCCACATTGGACGACCGGTATCTACGTTAGTGATTTTCGATCAAAATTGGCCAATAGAACTCAATTGACACAGATACAATAAGATGATGACTAAATTGGCATAATTGAAATATTTAGAATTGAATTTGCACCATTGCAATAGGTTTAGGACTTTTTCGCAACTTTTTCCTAAATTTTGATGTAAGGGCAAGTTGGGACTATAGAAAGTGAGGCAAATGAGCGTTTCCTTGAACATAAATATAGATGCATGATTTAAACAAAATATGAATAAGGAGGCTCTCATAGAGGAAGCATATTATATTATATTATATTATATTATATTATATTATATTATATTATATTATATTTGATGTAAATCATATTTATCTAGGGATGCTTACCCAAAAAAAAATTCTTAAACATATTAGAAGGATGCTAATTCAATCTCAAACCTTTTAATTTGTTTAATTAATTCTTAAACCTGATAACAATTTGTCAATGCAATCATTATGGCTAATTTTGCCAGAAAATCATTTACATGGATGCCAATCGTCTTATGTGGCATAGTCAACACTAAATGGACAAATTTTGCAATTTTCACTAAATTTTTAAACTTTTTCTTTTATTTCTCAAAAAGAAAAGTTTGGGTGAGGAGGACTTACAGCCCTTGCTAGCTCCAAGAAAGGACATTGTAGCCCTTGTTGGATTTGGGCATGGCCACACCTTCCAATTCTGGCCAGAGCGCTGCGGCCCTTGCAAGTGTCCGGTGGAGGGAAATAAGAAAAAAAAAGGGCAAAATGAAAAAAAATTAACAAAAATTTCGCAAAATAAAAATAACAAATAACAAAATTGTCTACATTAGCACTAATCATGCCTCGTAAAACAACCAGTGTTGATACCAATGATTCTTGTCCAAAGATGGTTGGAAAACTATATTGGCAAATCATAAGAAAGTTTAGGATTAAAATTGATAAAATTAAAAATGTCTATGATTGAATTGACATACGTGCAATAAGTTTAGGACTATTTTGGTAGCTTTCTCAATTCATTTATGTCACTAATCAAATGAAAATACAAAGAAATGAGGGATAAACATACCGGAAGTCCTAACACTTGTTAGAAAAGTGTACTTGAGTCCTAAAACTTACACAACATGCAATCAAATCTTAAAACTTATAAAATTGGTACAATTGAGTACTTTCATTAGCTCCATCCAATTCGACTAATAAAAAATACTAACATGAATTTTTAATATTTTCTCTCGATTACAAGGAGATGATGTGGCAAAAGCATGAACTATAACACTAAAACGACATTGTTTTGGTCTAGATATAATTTTTAATAATTCAAATTTATATAATAATAATAATAATTAAGCGACCCTTGCTGACAGCGGGCGATAGCCTGTAGGCCTAACTAGGGCCTACTGACCCCCACCAACCATTCCCCCACCATCACTAGCCCTTCTTGACAATGATGGGGCCTAGCTATGGTGGGGCAACGGCGGAAAGCGCTTTGCCTATTTTCCAACTCTTTTTTTTAAACTCATTTTCTAATTAACTTTAAATAAAATTTCTATAGGAAAGCATATTTGGACCAAAGCAATGTCGTTTTAGCCATCTTATCATGACATAGAATAGAAAATAAAATAAAAAAGTTCATGTTGACATTTTCTTTCAGTTATGTTGAATGGAGTTAACGAAAGGAGTCGATTATCCTAATTTGAGAAGTTTTAAAACTTTATTGCATTTTTGCAAGTTTTAAAACGTAATTATACTTTCGTGCGAAGTTTTCAGACTTTATTGTATTTTTGCAAGTTTTAAAATAAAATTGTACATTCATGCGAAGTTTTAAGACTTTACTGCATTTTTACAAATTTTAACATATAATTGTACTTTCGGGCAAGTCTTAAGATCTTTTATCCCTTTTATCATATTTCATTGTTTTTTTTTATCATATTTCCTTTTAATTTAGATCAATAACGAGATATAAGGTACTGTCAATTTGATGAAATTTCTTAGATACACGCAAATCACCCCGATCACGTGCATCGCATAAGACTCCATTCACAAGGTGAGAGTTTCATCCAATAATGTTAAATCTCAGTTAGATTTGCTTCATCCAAATCAAACATTTAATCACTTAGCCAACTCCTTGGAGAGTTCGAACCAACATATTCGTATAATAATAACTAAAATATTATCCATAAAATCCTAAACCTATTACATTTTACCAATTCAGTCCTAAATATTTTAATTTTGACAGTTGAGTTCTAAGCATTTTTACGTTTTGCCAATGGATTCCATCCGGTCAATTTTGTCAGAAATCCTTAACACAAACGCTGCCCGTTAGCACTGGCATAGACAATTTTAAGTGATATTTTAATAATTTTTTTATTTTATATTTTTTTACTTTTTCTTTATTGTGGCTGGCGAGGGCCGCAATCCCCTCCTTGGCCGCAGGCAAGGGTCATAGCCCTCGCCCAGATCTTGGCAAGGTTGTCTTGCCTATAGTAAAGAAAAAATAAGGAAAAAAAAAAGAAAGAACAAAATATTTAAAAACTATTAAAATTGTTCACGTTAGTGATTGTGACACGTACAATGACCAACATCCACATCAGTGATTTTATGCCAAAATTAATTGGATAGACTCAACTGACAAATCATGAAAATATTTAGAACTTAATTGATAAAATTAAAAAGTTTAATATTGAATTGGCAAAAGTGCATTAAGTCTTGAATTTTTTGGATAATTTTCCTAATAATAACAATAATAAGTTAACAACAAACCACAAATCCATGGAAGAATCCATCGAAAGTTGAAGATAAATTGGAATAGGAATGTTGATCTAGAAGAAGCTTCACTCATGATGTATCTTTTCACTGTACTGCCCCTCTTTCTCGAAAGGATTCAAGGGTCACATCTCTAGCTCTAGGTGCACTTCTCACCTAATGATGCGTTTTACCCTGGAAGGTGATTTAATAAAATTTCTTGGACGACCTTAATATTAAATTGAGAGCTTGTTGACTTCGCTGCAACTTTACATGCATGAAGTGAAAGTTCAATATCTATGGAAAAAAAAAAACATTATGTATGACATCTCCATCTTCACTTTCAAAAAGTCACTTTTGGAGACATGTTGTGGTGGAAGTCGACTCTGATGCCCAATGGCTCAAGAACTGACGTTTTTCACCGGTAGAAACTCCAAGAAATGGCTATATTTCCAGGTTGATGTCTACCCCCACCCAAAATTTAAGATTAAGCCATTGATTTTTGGACTTGCTGCAGATTCAAGAGTCAATAATTGCCGGTGAATTCAGAGCAAGAAAGTTGCGTAGATGTGTTTACCGTCAGCATGTGAAGTTGTTGACTCACTTCGAGGCATTATTCACTGAATCAGAATTGACAGGCAGGCCAAGACTACGTCACATTTTCTCGAAATCCCTGTTGATAACACTTCAGATTCTGTGATTCCTAATTATTTTTTTGGTTTTCGAGAACAAAACCGAGAAAGAAAAAACAGAAATTTATTTGATAACCTCACTCAATATTTGGAACAGATATAAGGAGCGAAAAAGAGTAACTTCCTTATTACCGGAATAGAGTTGTTACCCATCAGGCCCTGAGACTGTTCATAATCTACTTCAAGTTGGTTCGCATGCCAAACTTTAAGTCCCCAAAGGCTTATTCTATTTTCCTTGCTTCGGTTTGATTGTTCAGATCAGCCTCTCTAAGGACTGCAGTTAGGCCTGCGAGATGGATAGACTGTCCGGTTGCTTCCATGTGAAGAGAGACGACAGAGATGGAAAACGGCAGCACCAAGATTGGAGAAAGGAGCCCACGTGAAATGTCTCGGTCAAAAGGGCAAATAACAGCTTTTGGGATCGGCAGGTTGTGGCTGATGTATGCTTTGCACTGTGGAAAGCATGCCTTGCTAATGGACTCTGGAATATCTACCAAAAGAAACAGTGAAGCACTGACCTTTCATTGCCGAACTTTGGCAATTTGTGCCTTGGATTGCAAGGAAGGAAAGGGGGGAAAAAATAAAAGAAAGGTTGGATCTCTCTGCTTGTACCGGTCTTCATAGTATATTTGTTCCTCCAAAGCTGTGTGCCCTGCTTCAGTTGTGTCATCCTTGAGGGATTCACTCATATTTGCTCTGACCATTATCTCAAAGAACACTTCGATGATACTACTTCTTGGATTATTACAAAGAACATTGCGAGAAATCGAAAAGGTTTAGACATCGCTGCTTTGATTCAGGACGAACTTAAGAAACATCCCTTAAGAGGTATAAGATTCAAGAAAAAGTTCTTCTGTTTCATTCAAATAATTTACACAAGTAATGTACAAGCGCGTGCAATCGACATGATTAGCAGACAAGAAAAAGGAAACACCCCCATTGGGTCGAAACTAGTTCGCTGCTAGCTCCGGTGAGTTGGGGTCTGTCGCTTTCCTACTCTCGTCGCAGCCGATCGAAGACTCGCCTCTCTCCGTTCCAAACAATGCAAGTCGCAGAATCACCAAAGAAAGATGACAGCCCAGTTTCAAGAGTTTTCCGTAGTTATTTCTACCTGCAGTCATCATAAGCTAAACTCAAGAGCTCTCGTGGAACTTGATAGATCTTGATAAGGCTGCAGGGTTAGCGCACAAAACAGATACGGTTTCGGATACATGATTTTTCTCCTCGTCCTTTGATCGGAAGCCCTGGAACAACCCGTCCTTATTTAGCCAGTCCTTCTTGATCCCCAGAGTAGACCATATAGTACTTTTCGCAGCATCGCTCGGGTCATCTATACGTAAAGTCTTTGGGACTAAAACACATCCGTTCCTCCATTTCCTACGTTCGCCTTCCACAGAATCATCCATTTTAAGCATCTCGCCTTCTCTTGAATGCTTCCCAAGAGTCGGTGAATCTGGTCCTGAATTCAGTGCCTTTTGGCTCGGAGGCGAGAACGGATGGAAATTCCAACTACTGTGGAGGCCACTGTTCCAAAACGCTGCAGGGTATATTGGCACAGCGAATCCTGAAGGACATAAAGGCGGCGGAAGATACACGGGATTCCATGGATAAGGCTGAGGAACATCCGAAAAGCATGGAAACTGAGGATGGAATCCATTGGCACTGGATCCTTCCAGATAGGAATTCCCATTTCCTTCATCCGTCAAGTTCGAGATTGCAACAGACGATCTGCTCGAGCAATCATCATTTTTCTCTCCACTTCTTTGCTGGACCAAAACCCCATTCCTTCCGAAGTCATGAAACCCATTCCGCACTCCGTTTGTAGCCAAACCTTTCTTATTGGCGAGATTCAATGCAGCAGCCATGGAATCACCGGTGGATGCATCTAGGCCGAATGTGAGAACAGTACCATTGATCTTCCCATTTGGTAGGTGAGTCACGTTCGGAGCATCCATTCGAGCTGCCTGAAGAGCCTCAGAGATGGTGATGTGGCGATAATGTGAAGCTGAGCTCTTGCTCTTGCGTCGCCCAGCTCCCACAGGAACATTCCTCATGGTACCACCCGCCGTCCAGTATCTTTGGCAGGACTTGCAGAAGTGCCGTGGCTGATTGACGTTGTAGTTGTTGTAGTAGCAGAACTTGGTGTCCATGCTGTTGCATCGCGGGCAAGGTAGGATCTTGTCCGGCTTCCTCAGGGGCTTCTCCTGCAAGTTTGGCGAATTGCCCTGTTCTTGATCAGTACCGGAAGCTTTCAATTTAGCAGATTCCTCCTCCATAGAGGGTGCCTTTGGGTTCACAGTATCTGGTGAAACTTGGTCATCATCTTCTTGCATTTCCATGGCAACTTTTTCAGTGGAATGACACTGATGACATGACATGCCAAAGTGGAGGTAAATTAGTGCCAACCAATGGATGTGAAAGTCTAACTAGGAAAACTTCTAGAAGAACATGATGAGCAGCAACAGAACAAGGCAAGGGCAAAAGGAAAGAGTGAGAACAGCATCTAGGAATGTTGTTGTCATCATTTATTCACTAAAATAATGTCATCCCTCTTTCCATTAGCTAAAGATAGAGTCTTGAAAAGGTCTCGAATGTGACTCTTAACATGGATCCCGTCGCCTGGACTAGAGTGACATAGATGAGCTATCCAACAAATTTGACATAATTTTTCAAGGAAAAAGACAGAGATTCAGTGAATTAAAACAGTAGAAGATCCAAAATAGGCGGCCTTGGAACTATGCAGCTGGTACTAAAAATCAACATCAGCTCACTTTTGATGTCTAGGACTTGAATTTCAGAGGGGATGCAGAATTTCTCTATCTGTATAGCATAAATTATGCTCATCATGGATCATACCAGACAGTATACGGCTAAAAGGCCTCACTATACCATATTTTAAAACAGGGAAGAAGTTTCTTCCCATTCCTCCTTTAAAATTTAAGTTTTTTGTCAGATTTATGTGTTTTTCCCCTTTTTTGTCAGGATGAAGATAGCAGGGTCGTAGCCGCCTCTGTTTTATGCTGTTTTAGGTGGAGACAAGATTCTTAAACAAGCGAAAGAATTCACCTCGTGAAGACTACCTGCTTTGGTGATCTTATTGCTCGGTGATGGCAAAACAACCCCCAAAACTGGTAGTTCCTTTGTCTTCACTCTAACTTTTCTATACCTCCAACTTCAGACATCAAATCAAAACCAATTTACAGACTACCATAAAAAAAAGAAACTAAAAATAGCAAAAAAAAGTTCCAGGATTTCAAGAAGTTTCACGGAATCATCCAGAGACAAAGCATCACACCCAAGTACAGAAAAGCAGAGACAGACAGACAAACAGACAGAGTGAGCCATCAATCTTTTTGGTGTTCTGAGAAATAGGCAGTCACCATACCCCACGAACGTACCTTCTCTGAACCTGCATCGTCTTCCTCCGAATTCACGACGGAAGAAGCCACCTCGTCGCCGGAGGCTCCCGGCGACTCTCCGTTGGACGACAAGGGTATCTTCTTGCCGAAGAGCTTGATGGCGGAGTCGCTCGTCATCTCCATCATCCTCTCTGCTTTGCTCTCTTCAGGGTACTTGCTCCTCTCGAGAGTTTGCCCGTGTCTCTTTAGCGGGAGCTCTGGGTTCTTGGGCTGGCGGACATGGAAGAGAAAGAACGCTTAAGTGTCAGACTTTAAAGTCCTGCGAACTCGTTCGGTTTTTCGAGGGGGGAGAGAGAGAGAGGTGGGTGCCACGTCAGCGACGGGCTGGATTCTGAGCCACAAGTTTTCGTGGCCTTGAGATTTTCATTTCCTGAGGCCCACAGCTTTTGATTCTTTGCGGGGAGGTCGCACCAAAAAGGTGGTGCACCCACTTTTGTTTCCGATCCGACCCGACATTGCCCATTCGGACTCGGAGTTGGCCGAGAACCGGGCTACATGTCGAAAGCTTAGGGCACGTAGGATAACACTTCTGAAGATGAATTTTTGCGCTAAAAATATTTTCGAAGCAAAAATTCGTTTAGTCACATAATATCACATTCTACTTCTAGAATTATTTTTGAACCATTTTTAAAAGTCAGAAAACGTTACTTTTACTTTATAAGTAAAAATTTCTCAACATAAATACCTCTCTCACTTCGGTTATTTTTCATTTTCAATACCTCTCTCTCTCTCCTAACCACGCCTCGCCGATGTCCACTGCTGACCATCGACGGCCACCGTCGCCCACCGCCAATCAGTACTTGTTGCCACCGACAGAGTAAAAATATAACGACCTGGGCCCGCCACTCGCACGATATTGTCCGCTTTGAACACATAATCCTCACGGTTTTGTTTCTCCGAGGCTCGCCCATACAACCCCCGAAAAAGGCCTCATGCAAGTTAAAGGCAAGCCCAAGTCTTATAAACCAAGCCCAGGACTCCCCCCTAAGCAATGTGGGACGGGACGTCACATACGTCCCGCCTCAACGGCACAGCGTCCCCGCTGTGCATCGCATGCACCAGCGAGCGCCCCACTGTGGTCCGCACATGCTGTCGGGAGTCGGCTCTGATACCAATTATAACGACCTGAGCCCGCCACTCGCACGATATTGTCCACTTTGAACACACAGTCCTCACGGTTTTATTTCTCCGAGGGTCGCCCATACAACCCCGGAAAAGGCTTCATGCAAGTTAAAGGCAAGCCCAAGTCTTATAAACCAAGCCCAGGACTCCCCCTTAAGCGATGTGGGATGGGACGTCACATACGTCCCCCCTCAACGGCACAGCGTCCCCGCTGTGCATCGCATGCACCTGCGAGCGCCCCACTGTGGTCCGCACATGCTGTCGGGAGTCGGCTCTGATATCAATTATAACGACCTGGGCCCGCCACTCGCACGATATTGTCTGCTTTGAACACACAGTCCTCACGGTTTTGTTTCTCCAAGGGTCGCCCATACAACCCCCGGAAAAGACCTCATGCAAGTTAAAGGCAAGCCCAAGTCTTATAAGCCAAGCCCAGGACTCCCCCCTAAGCGATGTGGGACGGGACGTCACATACGTCCCCCCTCAACGGCACAGCGTCCCCGCTGTGCATCGCGTGCACCAGCGAGCGAGCAAGCGCCCCACTGTGGTCCGCACATGCTGTCGGGAGTCGGCTCTGATACCAATTATAACGACCTAGGCCCGCCACTCGCATGATATTGTCCGCTTTGAATACACAGTTCTCACGGTTTGCCCATACAACCCCCAGAAAAGGCCTCATGCAAGTTAAAGGCAAGCCCAAGTCTTATAAACCAAGCCCAGGACTCCCCCCTAAGCGATGTGGGACGGGATGTCACAAAAAAATAAATAATAAATTTTTTTATTTTTTAAAAGTAAATACTATATTAAATAATAAAAAACTATTTTTTAAAGAAATTTGAAAAAAAATCGAGTAGAAATTTTTGGTCATCAATAATAATTTTTCGTAGAAGATTTCATCTTAATAATGTCTCAAAAGTAGAAATTTTCAACCATTATCAAATACTTTTCTCTGATCATAAATTAATTTCTGGAGCAGTAGTAGAAAAATTAACTTCTAGAGCAAAAGTAGAAAAATCTAACCATTATCAAACTTTTTTCACTAATCATAAATCAATTTATGAAGCAAAAGTGTTGCCATGCGCGCTTTTGTGATCCCATGCAATGGCCATCCATTTTGAGATTTGATAAGCTGTACTGTATTTTAAATTAACGGATCAAAAATCTTTTCGGTAAGACTAAAAAAAGTATCATTGAAATAGAACAACAATAATATACTAAACATTTTCTTGTTTTAAAAACAGAAACTCAAACTTGACGCGGCATGACTTAACTTAAAACCGACATGAATCGATGTATTTTCATTTGTTCTTCAGTTAAAAAAAAAATCACGTTGAAACACTTTCGTGGCGACTTAAGATGACGCCTATGGTCGTACAGGATCGCCAGGGGTGTATGGGCTCATCTAATGACAACACAGTTGCAATCTTGGGTTAGGCCAACCACAAATTCGTGCACATTCAATCTATTTTGAGAATTCAATAGAAAATTTGCTCTCCTTAATATATTTTTTCGAAATATCTTATACATATAATAATGACCTCATTATTTATTTATTTATTTTAGATTTATTTCATTTAAACACACGAAATTATTTTTGTTACCTTTGTTTCTCGAGCATGAGAGTTGGCTGTTTATAAGGGTGAGCATAGTTTTAAAGTATGCGGGGTTGCTTCCATGATTTAAAAATTGAGGAATCTATTCAGACGAGTGGGTTTCGGGTTTTAGCTTGGTGGAACTTGAAACTTAGAATAATTTTTTGTGTTTTCCTTAGTATATGTCTTTGCACAATTTTGCAGTATTTCACGGCATCGAATAACAAGTGTGTAATACATAATCACTAGTCTCAACTTTCATTTTTGACGGCATTTATAATTGAGACTTTCACCTTCTTAATTTTTCTAATATATATGTGCCTAAATATGAATTATGATAAGTTAATTATAGTAGCGTCTGGTAATCATTAATAGTAATCGTTCACTGCCATTGTTCAATACAGGTGGAACATAGGTCGACCCTAAAATCGACCTTGGAATTTGTGAAGCTATAACAAAATAAGTTCCAGGTTCCAAAAAATAATGAACATGTTCCAATGGGTAGGTTTTAGATAAATGGAACTTGAAACTCGTTTCTTGATTTATATCTCCGTATGATTCTGTGGTATACCATGACATCTAATAAGGAATGCTTAATCTTGAATCAGTAGTTTGAATTTCCATTTCTAATAATATTTATAACTGAAACTTTCACTTTATTAATGTTTCACATTTATTTGTATCTCACTATGAGTTGTAATGAATGAATTGTAACAGCAAATGGTGGTCATTAAAAGTGAGCATTCAATATAATCATTCAATTAAGAATATAGGAGGAACTCAAATAAACCCAAAAATCAACCCTATAACCTATAATAAGGTAGGTTCCCGGTTATAGGTTATGCAATGTATATTCTAGGTTCTAAAAAATGATAAACATGTTCCAACGAATAAGTTCTAAGTTTCAGGTAGGTGAAACATGAAACCTTGAATAATTTTTTGTGAGTTTTTTTATCCTACATTATTCCATGGCGTCTAATAATGAGTGCGTAATCTGGAAACATAGTTTGAATTTTCATTTTTAGTGATATTTATGACTACATATTTATTCATGTCTGAATATAAACTGTGATAAGTGAATTGTAGCAGCAAATAGTAATCATTAAAGTTGATCGTTCACTGCAATAGTTCAATTATGAATACAAGTGAAACTTGGTAGACCCTGAAACCAATTCTAGAATCTATGACAAGATAAGTTACAGGTTCAAAGGTATGCAAAGTAGGTTTTAAGCTCTAAAATGCGGAACATATTTTTACTGGTGGTTTCAAGTTTAAGATAGATGAAACTCGGAACATATAACAAGTTTTTGTATTTTCATGTTATATCTCTTCACGTAATCCTGTGGTATATCATGGCATTTAATGATGAGTGTGTAATATGGAACAACTAGTCTAAGGCTGCGTATGGTAACGATTCTGATTCCAAAAACTGATTCTGATTAAAATGAATTTTTCTGATTCTGTTCCTAGATAAGTTTTGGAGAACCAGAAACATGTCTGATAACTGCACAGAATTTATATTTCGAAAAATTGTTTCTCTTTCTAATTTTTTTTAATTTAAGTCAAATAACTATGTAGTTATTTTGTAAAATTTCATCCTAAATGAAGGCTAATTTCCAATGCACACTAAAATAATTTAAAATACATTTATTTTTTTAGCATGTCATAAATGAAACACAAATTTTAATACATGATGTCTGAAGTTCAATTGAAGTCCCAATTTATGAAAATGAAATCAAACTAGCCTAATCTAAACTTTTTCTATTTTTAGGAAATCTCTAAATTTTTTGTGATTTTTTAAAAATTTTCCAATTTTTTTTAAAATTTATTATTATTATTTTTATTAGGTTGAGAGGAAAGTGATGAGAAAAATGAAAGGGAAAAGTGAAAGATGTGAGATTTCATTCTGTTTTGTGATTGTCAAAAGTGATTCTTTTTTCAGAACCAATTTTTTTTTTGTTCTGGATTTTACTCTAAAACTAATTCTGATTCTCTAAAACTGATTCTGGGTATCAGAATCAGAATTATTTGAGTTATCAAACATGATTCTCATTATTTACTGTTCCAGGGAACAGAATCAGAGAATGAGAATGGTTACCATACGCAGCCTAAGTTTTCATTTTCAAACTTATTTATGGCTATGAATTTTACTTTGTTAATATTTCATATTTATTCGTATCTAAATACGAGTTGTCATGAGTGGATTATAGCAGTAAATGGTGGTCATTAAAAATACTCATTCTTGAACAAAAAAAAAAGATAATCATTAACTGTAGTCGTTCAATTAAGAATATAAGTGAAACTGAGTAGACCTTGAAACTAACTTTTAAACCTATGATAAGGTAAGTTCCGTGTTCTAGAATATGCATGATAAGTTTCAAGTTTCAAAAAAATGAGAAACCTATTTTGACGGGTTAGTTTCAAATTCCAAATGGAATATGTATGGACCTTGGAACTGTTCACCCCTAATTATTTAAGCTTTTAGCATTATTAATTCATTTGTTGGTGTTCGTAGAGTAATGCTATGAAGTACAAATTTGATAATGTCAAATTGGTAAAATCTTGGTGATTTTTCAAAAATTGAATTTGTCCATCCACAATTTGATTTATCAACACTCGGGAATGCATGGATAGTGTGTGACCAGAAAAATGACAAATATGGATTGCATATGTGTTGCATAAAATAAATTATTCAAAAAAATGAATGATTTAGAATATATATATATATATATATATTTAAAAATGATCGCTTGTACGGTGAATAAACAAAAAATATTTTCATTGTTCGCAAGAATATTTTAATATAAGCGGTTGTCTGTAATTGAAAGCATTTTCATCGACTAATTATTTCAACTGGAACAAGCTATAATTTTAAGAAAATAATTTTCAAATCATTCATATTTTACGAAACAAATAGGGTCTAGTTCATGCAATATCTTTCGATTCAAGATGATCGAGAAAATTTGGTACAGTCTGAAGCAAATTTTGCATCGCATAGCAAGGCGCAAAACTGCCAAAATCTCCAAAATAGAAAATCCCACGAGCTTTTACTTGGAAGACAAAATAACCCTCGACATTTCAAATCACCACGGACTTCGCTAGCCGACAAGAGCACTCGCTGGATTTCTCACGCAACAGCAACTTCTCCTTTATCAAATTAAAGAAAATTGACACGGCAAACGATAAATAATTTATTAAATATTTAACTAGAAATAATTACCTACATTTTTTATGATAATTAATGAGCAAAGATATTTAATAATAATAATTGTACATGAATATTTTTTTTTGCTAATTAATCATTTCGAGCAATGTGAATAATCATTTCGGCAATTTATATCTTAAATATCATGAGGGCGGTTAATATATTGAAAATTGCAATGCTTCTCTTATCTAGCAATTGATTGAGTAGTCTTTGGAACACTCTCAAACAAATCGCCTATAGTATTCAACTCACGTGAACCTCACGTGTGGTCGTGAAATTTAATCTCTCACATCTACATTACGGTTCTATTTCGTGAAAAAAAAAAGAACTATTTGGTAATTTTATTTTAAAAATGATTACTCGTGTCACTTGAAATAATTGGTTGACAATACTTTCATTGTCGATAAAGATTATATTTTCATTGAAGATGAAAATATTTATTTATTTATTTATTTATTTTTATATTTTATAATTGATACAAATTAGGAATGAGCGGTTCTTAGACCATTCTGATTCCCTTAAGAACTGAAAATCGAACCGATGGTGTCGGTATCTATCATATATATAAATATATATTTAATATATAATGTGCCATAATGTGTCGAAATTCTTTAATTTTTTAGATTAACGCATTGACATGTCGTGTCATGTCGTATCGTGTCCCGTATCGCATGTCAATATCGGGGCTACTTACAGTAACACATAACATTCGATACTAATGGGTGGAGTCATGGGCCACAGCTATAGAAGCTACAAAATAAACGTGTGGTCCAAATCTCAATCATATAAGACCTCGTAAATACAAAAAAGAAAATCGACGAGTTCGATTCAGGCAGTCTGATCAGCTCCCCTGTCATTGGAACTAAGAGCCGGACTGCCACTATTTGGAACAGAGACGGAATACCGGTTCGGGCAGTTCCCAATGTAATCTATCAAACTTGCTCACCCCTAATACAAATAATCAATTTCAAGAAGATATTTTTCGAATTCTTAAAAAAAAAAAATTCAAAACAATCGCCGCCCACTTATATACTACGGATAAGCATGGCTTATCGCCACGTCAGCACTCCGCACATCTCTTTCTCCCTACGTGGGGGGCCCACTGAAAGCCCCAAAAAGCTGGAAAGAAAAATCTTCCCCCAACTCTCCGATCGCTCGACACGGCGCGAATTTACCACCCTGACCTCGACATCCGACATCCTCCGAAGCGCCGACACGTGTCATACTCGGCTAGTTTGGCCAGTGCGTGCTCCACGTGGACGATAAGAAAAGGCTGGGCCCGACGACTTTAACGCTTTCCCTTTGGTCTTTCGGTGTGAAAAAGTCAACCGACTTTTGTTTTTTTCCCCCCCGAAGCTTTAGTTTAATTTTAAGTACTTTGTTAAGTGCGTCCCGGTGTTGGGTAATTAACAAATTCGATTACGACGTGGCGATTGAGATTAAGCTTATCTCTTGCATTTAAAGGCCTTATAATTAAGGAAAATGTTCGATAGCCATGGATCGATCATTTCAAATAAGAAATTTGGAATCTTTCCTTTCTTTATGATCTCGATAATCTTATATTAAGCCTCATAATCATGGGCTTGGAGGTTAATTCAACAACCTAGTGAATCGTTAAACGTTTTCGCCTGAGATCTCATCTAGACCTTGAGATCCTCAATACATATAAGTCAATAGAGGATATTTCCCCCCGTCATGGCACAAAAAGATATGATCGACAATTGTAAGTGCAAAGAGTGACGACACCGGCCCATGTATATCAAACGGATAGGCCACGGAGACCCCTATAGCTAGCTGTAGGAGAGAAATCTCCCTTCCTTAGCGAGGTAAATCTTAATCAAAACGAAGGATCCAAGGAAGCCTCTAGTTAAGATTAAGGTGAACCTTAATCTCAATCCTTACTTTATGGCCTTGCCATCTTGGTAATCATAATTATGGGCTCACTTCTAATCCTTACTTTACGATCTTGGTAATCAAATATCGGGCCTCGCAATCATGGGCTCACAAAATAGTGAATTCCACCAATTTTCCCAATTAAATTCCGAAATAATGACACGAACTTGTGAAGAGAGTGGAGCCTAGATTTGCGGCCCAAAAGAACGTCCAGGCCTTTCTCGAGCTCATTAAGTGGGCTTCTCTTCATTAAGTGGATTAAAAAAGGGCTAAAGAAGTTAACAAAGTTAGCGAATAGGAAAATTTGTTGGCCAAAACTAAATATATAGGGAAAATTAGATGGGCAATCTTTCTACATGTTTAGATTTCGTGTAGAAACATGCGCCGCGACCGCTTAAAAATTTCCGCTTACTCTTCGGAATCCAAAAGTACGACCATAACCAATCAGATATGCGAAGGGGAATTGATACAACAACCGATCGCCGTAATTCTCGCCCGAATACGAATTCCTCGCTGTAATGGTCGAATTCTTAATCATCGGCTCCGGAGCCGATGGAACGCCCCTTGACACCGGACGAACCTCGGGGTTGGGCGAGCTTATACCGGTTAGCGTCCCCTCCCCCTGAAGTTTACACTAGGGCAAATGAAATAATGTCCTTGCCCTCAACTCGTTACGTTGGTGCGGGTGTATGAATTATTGAGCTTAGGGCAAAGCGCATCGTTTGCTTATAGGCCTCGATGGTTGACTACATGCCCATATAATAAGTGGAGAATGGCTTGAGTTTGAGCATTATTGACTTTCTTGACGACTTTAATGATGGTGTTCTCATTCGCTTTTTTTGGAGCAAAGCATGCCGTGCCCGTCTTTCCCAAAAGAGTTTTGTTTGCGAGAGTCCCGCGAGCGTTGATTAGTATTTACCTGATTGGGAAAATAACTGAAGAGGACAATGCACCGAATTGTAAAAATTTTCTGTGTATGGGTATTTAGCAGGTGCCTTGAGACACTAGTTAGGTAGATCGCTAGTTAGGTAGATCCATCAAACAGGATGGGTCGGGATTAAAAATGGTCGCATCGGTATTTTTATGCAATGCAAATCTAGTGGTCCATGGCCGATCCGGCCCATGCCTGATCCGAGCCATATTCCTAAGACGGTTTCATATTTAAGTTCTGTTTGTTTCCCGAAAAAATATTTAGGAAATTTGTTTTAAAAATTTTCGGCGTTTGGTTTGCAAAAAATAAGCTAATCAAGGAAAAGAATTTTCCACTCATGAAATATTTTGTTTGAAAATGGAGAAAATTTTTACCTCTTTGATAAAAGGAAAATAGTTTCTCTCATCTTTGGTCTTTCAACTCCTTTACGTTCATTTTCTTTTATTAATTTAAAAATAATTATGATTTTTAATTTTTTTTTCCTTTTCTTTCTTTGCCAATTGCCAATCACAACTACTCGCTCCATGCCGATGAGGCTTGGCTCGAGCTCGCTAGCCTCGGCCTTGATCGATGATCGGCCGAGACTAGAAGGACAAGAAAAAAAAAAGAAAAAGAGAAAAAAAAATAAATACTCAACAAATTCAATTTTGAAAAATTTAAAAAGGAAAAGAAAAGGCAAAGAACAAAAAAAAATTATTGAATGAAGGAAAATCAAATTCAATTTTCTATACCAAATGAGTCTTTTTCATATTTCAGAAAATATTGTCATTTTCTTGAAAAATGACTTTCTAGAAAATATTTTTCGGAATTACCATATTTTTTGCGAAACAAACGAAACCTTATGGAGCCTTACTAAGGTGAGAATGTAGAGCAAGAGAGGATAAAAAGAGTTTCGTGGGCTAATACATGGATTTATAACTCATTTGAACAAATGTATTTCTAACAAAACCTTTCTAATTTGAACACATGTATTTACACACAAACCAGAAAGGACTTTTGGCCTTACCATCAAAGTGACAACTAAATGCGGTCCTCGTGATTTTCTTTTCCACACCATACAAAGTTTGAACATAATGTCTATTTATTTCAGCACAGCATGATGAATCAAGAAGGCATGCAATACGTGCTTTTCCTTGTCGAGTTAAGAAAAATTCTTGTTCTTCATGCAGCCACTTCGTGTTTCTCTTCTGGGCCCCAAGTTTTTTTTTTTTCATTTATTTATTTTCTAAGAACACAAACATAGCGGCCGATCACATAGAAGTTCATGAAATATCCTATGAGTGTGATGTATCGCTTAAGTTTAGGCTTTTGACATATGTACGTGACCTTAACTCATGGTAATTTATATACAGTTCGTGACTATTTCAGCAAAGGTTTGACCAACACAGCCGTGCATCTCTTTTTCCAATGGAAAAAGTGCCCCGCCATTTAAGATAGGAGCTAAGAGCATCGGGTTACGTTATTTTGCAAGCACAATCACCCTATGGAAATTCATTTCTCTATGGTGTAATAGAACTAATGATTTAAAGAGGGTGCAAGTGTTATCAAATCTTTTGGGATGCTTACGCACAACTCATAGACCCGGCACAATGCCGACGGACCCGTCATTTATGTATCGTGGCGATCAATTTTTACGCTTGTTTTGAGATTAATGACATTCGAATAAGATATTCTTTTCACCGAAAAATTTAGTATATTAATAAAAGTTTGTGTGTAATCCAGCAGCTGCCACTCTAGTACTTATTAATCCTATATTTTTAGTCATGGCATGGATGATGAGTGCTTCCCATCAACTTTCACCAATTTATGGCAAATCCACGGCAAAGGGACCACCCTTCTGTAGCCATTTTGACTCCACTCTTCCACGGCGTTTGGCCCCCCCAAGTCTTGGTCAATACAGCCCTTTGAATTAATTGATAGGATGCAAGAAACCCTAATCACAATCCCCCACCCCACCATACCATTGACTTAAAATTATTGCAGCAGTAACGGTTGCTCTGCTGGCGCACATTAGCATCATTGTTCTTGGATCATCATCCACTTTCATTAGTGTGTTTTTCAACTTTTTCCCACCATCCTGACCTTTTGAAAATTGGGTTTTTATCATGCTCATCGCCACTGGGCAGACCCTAGGCATCAAAAGACCACCTCATTAATTGTCACTAGTGTTATGGCTGTTCACATTTGCGGTTCTTGTGATGGAGTTTGAGGCGCAAAAGCGAGAGATTCTGCAATTATGACCCATTAAGCCTCCAACAAATCTTTGTGTTCCTATCAACTTTTTGGAAAGAGCGGACACAATGCCCTTTCCCCGCCTTGAATTACAGAACATTCAGACAAAAGATAAAGGACGAGACAGTACATAAAAGCAGTACATGCAAGGTCACCAGAAAACATCCACAGAAGCTGCCATATACCTAGAGAAATTGAGGCAATGGCTCCTTCCAATGGCTTCCGCATACTTGTTGCATTGCTAACATTTTCTCTGCTGGTGTTTTCAAACATTGCTGTCCCGATTACAAGTAAAGATTCGAGTTTATAGTTCCCACGTCTGTCTTACCCTCCTCCTCTGTCTTGCTGTTCATCCGATGACCAAACGTTTTTCCGGGCATTTGCAGGGCCAGGAAGACTGATGCATAGGCCTAGAGTTCATTATCCGATCCCGGTGAAAGCGCACGTGGTAAGATACGGAGTTGGATAGATGTCTTGCTCTTATTCATTGTGCTACAACTTAAGATCGTTAAGGCCAAAAAAGAACTTTACTTTAGTGACCCAGTCCAGTTTTGGTGATCAGATCAAAGAAGGGAGAATTCTGGAAGGTGAACTGGTTAGCGGAAGGATGACTGTGCAGCTCAACGATTATCCAGGGTCGGGGGCTAACAACCGGCACACTCCTAGGGCACAGTCTGGAAGAGTTTGTATTGATTGCTAGTTCTCCTCTGCATCAGGAGTGAGCTTATTAGTCCCCGTATCGAGCATAGAGATCAAGTGTCATGTCGTTGTGGAGAGCATCAGTTTCCCTGATTTTGATCCTGTATCAGTTTAGCGAATTCTTTTGTACTATGGGCGACCAAAATGTGGTTTAGACTATAGACTAGAACTGGAATACCAGGTTTATGAGGTAATCCTTGTGCTATTGGATTGAGGAGTATGAAGCTAGTCTTCGGTACGTATCAGGTACGGGGGATGTGACTGATGTCAGCTAAGAGCTCCGATCCGTATGT
Organism: Psidium guajava; assembly: GCA_016432845.1. Lineage (NCBI taxonomy): Eukaryota > Viridiplantae > Streptophyta > Magnoliopsida > Myrtales > Myrtaceae > Psidium > Psidium guajava. Next base: position 41,323,422 of record CM028228.1, read on the forward strand.
TTCTATAGAAGCCTAGAAAAATTAAATCCAGTTTGTTAATTAGACTTTCTGATCCATCTTCACAGTTCTTTTGTTCCGGAGGGACATTACTATCCAGCAATGGTCATCTTCCTACCTGTTGATTGGCGACATAAGTAACAAGTGACGCTTTGCGATCAAGAAATGAATGGCTATTGTTGCTGAGAGAGATTGAATCCATGAACAAAGCTACCATGAGCACACGAAACTTCCTGGGCTAATATCAGTTATACTTAGGTTATTGCAAGTTAGGCTTTAATCTTCATTTCTGATCATTTACTTCACCCTTCCCGTGCATATGATGCCATGAACCAAGTAAGACGCATGGTATTAAGTTCATCCACTATCTGTTCAATTATCAGTGCTCTTGCTTGTGGCGAGGAATTCGCCTAAAGGAGCGGAAAATCACAGCATCCAAATATACTGCTGAAGAAGAGCTAGTATCATTAAGTATTTTCTCGTTGGAACATCCACGAATTCGTTCAATCACAGCTCATGCTTGGTGAGCAGACATATATGTATGTGAAAAGCATATAATTTTTCGGCTGTATGGACTAATGCCCTTGTACTGCTTTAACTGCTGTCCAGCTATTTTCCTCAGCAAACTCGATAGAACATACACCGAAGAGCATAAAATATCGGAAAAATCTGTAGTTAGGTATTCAGCCATCAACTTTCTCCAACTGATATTGCATCCAATTTAGATTTTTTTTAATCTGCAACTTTGCTTAGTAGCTCAATGGTTCCTGCATCCGGACTTTGTTTTGCATGCTCCATTGATTTAAGTATTGAAAGTGGGTTGCAAAGTGAAAGTGGTGGACATCCAACTTCTAAACCTCCATTTCCTTTTTTATATCTACCCACTTCCCTCTATACCTTGCTGGCTCCTTTTAGCGAAGAGGCCCAAGTCAAGGAACCGAAAAAGTTTCGATCTCTCTACTGAATCTCCTCCTTAATTGACATTAAACATGTCTGTTTTTAAGCAGAGATGTTGCATTTCTGTATGTGGAATGAGTACAGCTCATCTGGTAAGAGAAGTTTCCATTCCAACTCATCTGGTAAGAGATGTTTCCATTCCAAACTGCATCAAAGGTTGCAGAACAATTTTCAACCATTTGATCCCACTCAAATATCCGAGTGTCGTCATAGAGTGTTGGAAGAGAAAAAATGGCTGATGAACTTATAAGAACAGCTCGCGTTGTAGAATTATGTTAAATAAATGAAGAAGCCTATACTCATACAGATATTCGTATTCCATCACGATATTCAGCAATCGCAGTGATAGGATTTCGGACAAAGCATTATCCCTGGGGCGAAGGAGCCGCATCGGGTGCAGCAGATGGAGCAGCCAACAAGCCAGATCGCGACATTCCCATCTTTCTAATGATTTCATTGGCTATTAACTCATTGGCACTGTCTGTGGGATGGTACTCATCCCAAAATACGTACTTGCTTCTGTCTGTGCACAATTTCGAAAGCGGAATACATGTCAGAGCAGGCCTAATTTTCCCCCAAGAGCAGCAGGGAGAGTCGGAATTGTTGAAGCCTGCACAACATGAAGATCAAATAGAATGAAAACGTGCAGATAAAAGAACTAAGACCTTATGCAGATTCTAGGAAGCGTGATAGTGGTGTGTGCTTATCATGTACCGTATTTGACGGGGTTGCTTATAAGGTCATTGACAACATCATAAGCATCGCCGAATCTGAAACTGGCATTCGGAAGCTTGCTGGACACATCCTCTAACATTTTGCTCGTAGCTTGATTGAAACTGAGCGCTAGTTTGTTCGTCTTCTCTTGACACCCTCCCGATGTGCTTAGCATCCTCTGGAGGGGGATGCAGCCCATCGGCCCTAGCCCGAACACCATCAACTGCCGGGCACCTAGGCTATGTAGTATCTGTGCACAAATTTCTGTAAGTCAAAACTTGAAGGAAAATTACGAGAAAAGGAGAAAGTTCCATGTCAGTCAGCAACAGAATTAGCTGTACCGTGAGTTGTGCTCGGAGAGTATCAGTTAGATACTTGACAAAACCGTCAGCGTCATACGTCCACGAGTCGCTGTAAACGGGCATCAAGTAATTGTTGATGAAGTCGTTGCTTCCTAGAGCAACCACATAGAGGGATTTCTGAAAGAAATTCTCTGTTTCCTTGTCGCCTATCTTTTCTCTGATCAGCTCTTTGGTTCCTTGGAACAGCTCGATTTGCTTGTAAAGAGAAAACCTTTGAATCTTTGAAGAATGCAACCGCATTTCAGGACGAGGACTTAGGCAATACCTTCAAGAAAGAGATTGGAATGAAGACATCGAATATTCGCTACTTACGAAGTAACTCCCGGTCTCATTCAAGATTCCTCCACCTCCAGAGGCATAATTGACTCCATTTTGCATTATCATGTCCTCCGTTAGGGACGGGTCGAGGAATGCGGGAGGCCTGGGAAGACCCATCTTATCACCTGCATCAATAACCACGATCCTGGAAATTTTCAGGAGGAGAAAGCGCAAGGTACGTACTTCTAGGAGTCTCCTGAATGAAAAATCTTACCGATTATATCAGCGACGGTGCGCCCGTTGCAGAACCTCCCGTTGGGCAACCCGTCGCCAAAATCGATGCCGTACCACGGGTTGTTCGCCTTGGCAAGTCCCCTGGAGAGGTAGGCATTGTTACCGACATCCGAGAGGGAGTCGCCAAATATGAACTGCACATTCTCGCCCCGGCATCCACCGACGGCGATCCCCAGAACCATCACGGCCAGTAATGTCAATCTGAACACGGATTTCATGGTTGGAAACTCCACTTCCGGCCCTCCAACTTAACTGAGAGTGAAGATCTTTTTGGTGCTCTTCTCGAAAGAAGGGGAATTGCAGAGACAATTATAGAAAGACAGTTAAAAAGAGTCCCGCGAGAGATGATAGAGTTGGAAAAGTCATAGTAGATTAGTCTGATCAACCAACCGTTAGCGGCTGCAACCTACTGCAACTGCTTTGAGCATTTCGGTTGCAACCGGGCCTCAACCTCAGAGACCCAGAAAGATTATTATCCTAGGATTTGGTTGACCAGGAATGGAAGCAAGGATCCCTGTTTGACTAGGTTTTGAGGTTCTTTATTTGCGATGGTGGCAGTTACCAGTTTCAAATTTGGGCAGGTTCTGTTTCCATCTTGTTGAGCAACTGCGTACAACCTTCGGGAAATTTCATCCCTAGGTCGATACCATTTGGATGGGTAGATTTGGTTTATGGTGACTGCTAGATTTCAATGTGATTTGAAAAATTGGGTTCCATTCCTATGTCAATAGCCAAGACGAGCCGGATATTAATTCTTTTCGAGCGATTTTTCGAATTTTTGCATTTGAAAAGTAACGTGACTTTAAGCAACTAAATTGAACTATGGTGATCGATGTTCGATGATAAAAGTTTGTCCTGTCGATCTTTTTTTTTTTTTACCAAAAAAGTAAGCTGAAGAACAAAATCGACTTACAAAAATTTGCGAATACGATTGAGGTTGTTGAGCTCTTCTTTGCTCCAAGAGAGCGTGACTCATGGTTAATACGACGACTTCCGTTTTAGTGGATTGGATTCCTCGACAACATCCAATGAATTTTGTTGCTTCGCTTGACTAGAAAAGTTGATTTTGCGATGTGCTACGATACTTATATATATTAAAGGGATAAGCGCACTGAAAGTCTTAAAATTTATTGTGTAATTGACTTCTAAAAATTTCAAACTGTGCAATTGAGTTCTAAAACTTTTTAAGAAAATGTAATCAAGTCATAAAATTTTTTTCACAAATGTGCAATTGGGTTCTAAAATTTTCGAACGGTGCAATCAATGAAATGAGTTGATTTCACCGATTTGACAAGTTTTAATATTTAACTGCACTTTTCAAAAATTGTAAGACTCAATTACACTTTTGATTTAATCAGATTTATTAAAAATTTTAACACTTAATTATATTTCATGTTAAATTTTAGAATTTTTAACACACTTAAGTGTTAAATTTTAGAGTTTTTTAACACACTTGTCCTATATTAAATTACCACGACATATCATAATGTGACATGAACTAGGGGAGTGCAATATGATCAAGTTTACCAGGAACCCGAATCGAAAGATCCAAAAAACAAGTTCGGGAAACGATTCCTGTTCAAGTCGATCTAGGTACCAGTTCTAAATTTTGGGAATGATTCTCAGTTTCAAGTACCTAAGAACCAGACTGGTTCTTAATTTGAAGTATCTAGGAATCAAATCGATTTTAGAACCAATTTTTAGCAATTGTTAAGAAAAACCTCAGTTTCACTTGCCTCACATCCTTTGTTTTTGATGGATTATAATTTTTATTGCTTTATTAGATATTGTTGCCTTTTACGGATAATGAGTTTTATCATCTTTTACTCCTATTATTTTGCTTAAAAAAGAAAAATAAGGAAAAATAAATTTCGGGGTGGATTCTGAGATCGAACCGAAAAAAATAGTGTAGGTTTCAAAATAGGTTTCAAGACAAATAAAGTAAATTTTAATTTTGAAAAATTTGAAACCGATTATAATATAATCGATTTCAATATCTGAGTTTGGAACCGACCCTCTCGACCATGCTCACCCCTGACGAACCAAGGGATCAAAGATTCCTGCTTGACCACAACTAAAGATCTTGCGAAGCCCGGAAAGACCGATCCCTATTGGCTGCGTGAAGGATGCTTCGCTGACCCCACACAACACACGATTAAAAGACGCATTACGTGGCACAACGTGAGCCGCTTACTCTCGGTACTTGAACCCATACGACCCCTCCTTACCCATGTGCAAAATCCTCTCACGTTATCCACATCACAGATCTCCACCCTCCATCTCCCCAATCCAACGGTCAATACCCCCAGCATATCCCCAACCATATCCACCAAAAAATTTCACAAAAACCCCCCAAAAATAAGAATATTATAATTCCAAACTTTAAACCCCCCAAAAATTACAAAATTCACTCAGCCGTCGCTTCATTTCCACTCTCTCACTCCCCCTTGTCCACCACCGCTACCGGGAAAATGGCCGCGACGTCCTCATTCTCCCTCAAGACCTTCACCGGGCTCCGCCAGAACGCGGCGGAGAAGACCCACTTCGCCGCCACCAGGGCCCACAGGCCCGCCACTCAGAAATTCCAGGTCCTCGCCGCCAAGACCAGCCCCAAGCTCACCAACCGCAGCCTCCGCGTCGCCGTCATCGGCGGAGGCCCGGCCGGCGGCTCCGCCGCGGAGGCCCTCGCCAAGGGCGGCGTCGAGACGTTCCTCATTGAGCGGAAGCTCGACAACTGCAAGCCCTGCGGCGGCGCGATCCCACTCTGCATGGTGGGTGAGTTCGACCTCCCGCTCGAAATCATCGACCGGAGGGTCACCAAGATGAAGATGATCTCGCCGTCCAACGTCGCCGTCGACATCGGCCAGACCCTGAAGCCGCACGAGTACATCGGGATGGTGAGGAGGGAGGTCCTGGACGCGTACCTGAGGGAGCGGGCGGCCGAGAACGGCGCGACGGTGATAAATGGGCTGTTCTTGAAAATGGACATGCCTCAGGACAAGAACGCGCCGTACCGTTTGCATTTTACGGAGTACGATGGCAAGAAAGGTGGGGTTGGGGAGAAGAGGACCCTGGAGGTGGACGCTGTGATAGGGGCTGATGGGGCCAATTCGAGGGTGGCCAAGTCCATCGGTGCTGGCGATTATGACTACGCCATTGCTTTTCAGGTATGATTTGGTGGTGTTGGTTCATGCAAAGCTTGAAACTTTGAGCTCGAATTTGGCCATTTCCAATTTGAGGTGCTTTGTGTTTGGATTCATCGTTCGTAGGACTCAATCATGGTAAATATGTGATGATTAAGAATGCTGTTTGGTTTTGCCTGTTCTATCGTGCTGATAGATGCTGCATGAGTTTTAGAACAAACGTTGGAGTTTGCTGATTGAAGTTCACTAGACTTGATCATTTTATCTCTAGGTTGAAGCAGAAATTTATTTTCAAGCACAATTAGAAAGAAACAGGTTTAAATTTCCCGCGATAAGTAAGCTTGCGAACTATTCTTCTGGTTACAATGTTCGAGTTGGGAATTGCGTAAAAGGATAAAGATTGCATATTCTTCTTCATCTAATTGATCTTTCCGCACCTTTTAATAACTTATCCCGGAGTTACGAATGATGGGTTCTTTTTGCTTAGAAACAGCTCAAATGGCTGTGTGTTTCTTCATGATAGATAGGTTGTGGACTTGCCGCAAGTTCTTTGTAGACCAAAGTATAGTTTCTCATGAATTATGGTGATGACTGGCTCCTGCATGTTCAAATTCTCTGTTTTATGCCAGGAAAGAATCAAAATCCCCGACGATAAGATGGTGTACTATGAAAACCTAGCCGAGATGTATGTTGGTGATGATGTCTCACCTGACTTCTATGGCTGGGTTTTCCCCAAATGCGACCACGTGGCTGTGGGCACCGGCACAGTGACACACAAAGGGGATATCAAGAAATTCCAGCTAGCTACAAGGAACAGAGCCAAAGCCAAGATCATGGGCGGAAAGATCATCCGAGTAGAGGCACACCCTATTCCCGAGCACCCCCGACCAAAGAGGTTGTCCGGAAGAGTGGCCCTAGTGGGTGACGCTGCTGGGTACGTCACGAAATGCTCTGGCGAAGGTATTTATTTTGCAGCGAAGAGTGGCAGAATGTGTGCGGAAGCCATCGTCCAGGGCTCTGAGCAGGGGAAGAGAATGGTGGAGGAGAGTGACTTGAGGAAGTACTTGGAGAAGTGGGATAAAACGTACTGGCCGACCTACAAGGTCTTGGATGTGTTGCAGAAGTTGTTTTACAGGTCAAACCCGGCGAGGGAAGCATTCGTGGAGATGTGCGCCGACGAGTATGTGCAGAAGATGACTTTCGATAGCTACTTGTATAAAACTGTGGTACCCGGGAATCCATTGGATGATTTGAAGCTGGCTGTGAACACCATCGGGAGCTTGGTGAGGGCCAATGCCCTAAGGAAAGAGATGCAGAAATTATAAGCATGTGAAGAAGAGGAGCGTTGTTGGTACATCATCCGGACATTTCGACTCTTTCATAGTTCATTTTCCTGCTTCGATGACAGCAAATCAAAGATGGCTCTGTATCTGATTCAGGGACATTCATTTTCCATTTTGAAGTTAGTATTCCTTTGCAGTATATACCATTATCGAGTAAAAATGGGTTGTTTTTGGCAATGCGACATATACTGTTACTATCAGTATCAGTAAATTTCCTGCGGTTTCATCAGATGTGACGGACAAAGTTCACTCCTTTGACTCAGCTATGCTTTCATCATTTAAACTCTTGCGACCTTAGAAATGTTTTGCAGCCACAAGACATGGCGATTGTTAAATTTATTCAACCTGAGCCCATCATTGCAAACCCCTTTGCTTGTACAGTACCAGATTGGGTCGTCTGAATATTTTTTTGCACCAAATCGTGATTGTTACCGGTGGACTGTGCTTAAGAAGACCCTTCAAATGGACACCATTGCACTCCTCACGGAATGATCTCGTGAAATTGCATCTGTCTGGAATCGAACTCGCAACGTGGACGAGTTCGTAGCTGATTCAAGTAGTCATGCAAATTGAAGTGACTATTTCCCGGAATTTTTACTTTTTGTCGTCGTATATCCATCTCGAAATCAACAAGAAATTCAGAAAATAGGAATTACTTCTTCTTCTTTCATTCGAAAAAAGGGAAAACAGGTTCTTGTCTCAAGCTTCGGCTATGAATTTATTGCTGTAGTAACGACAGAACTGAAAGCGAAGGCAAAATATCAGCAACAACGTCAACATGCCACGCACCGCAACAACGGCATACAAAAATGAACGGCCAGGATTTGCTGGAGCATCCGCCCCCCCCAAAAAAAAAAGGGTTGGGCGATTGTTTTTGTCAGCACAGCAGCGAGGTGTACTCGGCACCCAAAAGAAAAGCAAAATGGTCCAACTGATATTCTTCCTACTTCTTGGCGGAGTAGACACTGCATATATATATATATATATATATATATATATATATATATATATATATATATAGATAGCCATTCAAGATTGCGCCAGGTTTTGTGGGAAGAAGAGGTGTGGTTTGCTCGAAGCTCGCGAGGCCGAGTTATATTCCTAGTCACGAACAGAACCCCAGAGAAAAAAGCTTAGGTGAATCTTGAATTCGCTATCGTTCTGGAATTTCTTGTTCCCCTGCTTTAATTCCTCGTCTTGATTTGTGGGTAAGCTGTCGTTTGTCATTCTTTGCGCGCTGGCTCTCTTGCAACGGTGGTCGTTCTTGGTCCCTTCTGGATTGCAAGATTTGTGTTTGTGCTGGTGCTATTTGTGATGGTGGGAATTGCTCAGTCAAATTGCTAATTATCTTTTGTTGGGTCTCGTTTATGTCAATGTGGGCAGAATTGTTTTGCGCGCAAATCTGAGGGTTTCTCTGAGCTGGGGTGTGAATTTCCTATTGGCTTTTTGGAGAACAAAAAATGAGCAATGTTTATGTTGTTCTTGAAATGAAAACTCGTTGAGTGTTTTTTACCGGTTCTAAGAAAGATGAATCTTCTTCGTAGAGGGAAAGGCTTGCTATTAGACTGCAAGATGAGCAGGCTTATGCTCTGATGACTTTATAGTTTTTTTCTCTGGAAAATCACATGCTCATTCATGCGTTTGAAGATGAAAGATTCGGATTTGGATCCATTACAGAATAGCCACTTTCTCTTGCTGTAAAGATCATGCTAATGAAGGATATTGCCGTCTTGCTTTCATTGGACGACTATAACTGCGCTGCTTTATGTTTCTCAACTGGCTGGAGATTCTGGGTTTCAGTTTGTTTTGGCTTACATTGATGACCAGCCATTTCTTCTCACATTATGTCTTCTGTTAGTCGCACAAAAGGAACATTTTTCTGCCTTCAACTTTTAGTCTGCCTAAGATTCTGTCTTATTCATGGTGTTCCATGTGTATCCTTTTTTGATGATTTTTGTGGCTATTAGATATGGCATCAACATTGGCGGCTACCTTGTCAATTGGATCAACTCTTTCCTTTGGCCACAAATCTTGTTCCCTTGCTCAACCAAAGCCCTTTGGTCTGAGACTCACATCCCGTGCATCTCTTGCAAGTTTCAGTGGCCTCAGGGCCACCACCACTTCAGTGATCTGTGAAGCCGAGTCATCTTTCTTAGGCAAGGAAAGTGGTGTGGCCCTTCAACACTCGGTTGCACGTAAAGCGCAGAAACAAAGCCAGAGGTTGCAGTATCCTCTGCAGCCACAGGCGTCTTTCAAAGTGGCAATTCTTGGGGCAGCTGGAGGGATAGGGCAACCATTATCTCTTCTTATCAAGATGTCCCCTTTGGTCTCAGCACTTCATCTGTACGATATTGCCAATGTCAAGGGAGTTGCTGCTGATTTAAGTCACTGTAATACTCCTCCGCAAGTTCTGGACTTCACAGGGGCTTCTGAGTTACCAAAATCCTTGGAGGGTGTGAATGTTGTAGTCATACCTGCTGGAGTTCCAAGAAAACCGGGTATGACCCGTGATGACCTCTTCAACATCAATGTGAATATAGTTAAGAGCATGGTCGAAGCTGTAGCAGATAATTGCCCTGATGCCTTCATCCACATAATCAGCAACCCCGTTAACTCCACTGTTCCGATTGCAGCCGAGCTTCTGAAGCAGAAGGGTGTCTATGAACCGAAGAAGCTTTTTGGCATCACCACGCTGGATGTTGTGAGGGCAAACACCTTTGTTGCTCAGAAAAAGAACCTAAAGCTCATTGATGTGGATGTGCCAGTTGTAGGGGGACATGCTGGAATTACGATTCTGCCCCTGCTTTCAAAGATGAGACCTTCCGTTAGTTTTACAGATGAAGAAGTGGAAGAGCTAACATTAAGGATCCAGAATGCTGGGACGGAAGTGGTAGAGGCAAAGGCAGGTGCTGGATCCGCTACTCTGTCAATGGCATATGCGGCTGCTCGATTTGTCGAGTCATCTCTTCGTGCTTTGGATGGAGATGGTGATGTGTACGAGTGTTCTTTTGTTCAGTCAGATTTGACCGAGCTTCCGTTTTTCGCATCTAGGGTGAAGCTTGGAAGGAAAGGGATCGAAGCACTGATTCCATCTGACCTCCAAGGTTTGACTGAGTATGAGCAGAAGGCCTTGGATGCGCTGAAGCCTGAATTGAAGGCCAGCATTGACAAGGGTATTGCATTCGCGCAGAAGCAAGCAGTTGCTACCTAAGTTCTATCAGCAAAAGGCTAATGAAGCTCTAAGTCATAATATACGTTGAGCAGAGAAATCAGGGCCGTCAATTTTGTTAGTAGGCTTTCCCTTGATCATTTTGAGCTAGAAAGTTTCAAGAACTTTTACTGATGATTAGGAGCTTTTATGACTGGTTATGCTGGTGTTGCAGACGCAGCGGATGTAGCGTTTCTAGTACGACATTGTAACACCTTCTCAACTGACCAATGATACCACCCACGTTTGAAGGAATTAATCCCATCGAAACGCGTACTTTTCATATTTGATATGTTTTTTGCTCTTTCGAGTTCATGTTATTTGGTTGTACCTTTCTGTGTTCTTTTGGACCAGATGGGATGGCCATTTTCTTTTTGATTTTGTCAAATATCTTCGGATGATTAAAGGGGTGTTATTGCACTCTATTACGCGTGATGCTGAAGATTTCGTCTTATTGTCTCTTATTGAGTTTGCCGTCTTATCCCTGTGAGTTTTCCCCTCTGTATGCCTTCTTGAAGTGCTCAGAAATGGCACTGGAGTGGTATGCTGCATAAAGAGCATGTAAGCTCTCAATCCAAGCTTCAAATGGTTGTTTAGGCTAATATGGAGTAGGGGATGCTTCTCCAAAAGTCAAAAACTAGTGAAAACACACACAGTTCGAGATTCGAAGTAAATCAGATCCAGTTACTTATCAGTATTCCCTTGAAATACACGCTAAAATTGTGCATCGACAGTCTTCTGCATAGAAAGGTTGCTGTAGATGAAGACATTTTGTACTGAGGCCCTTGCGGGTGCTGCGACCTTAAAACAAATCTAAGATCCCTCAAAGTAAAGCAAGATGTGAGCTCGTCAACACAACCTTAATGAGATCAGAGCTCACGGTGAGCAGTTTGACAACCTTTCAATTGCCGGTGCAAGGTGCTTGTTGCGCCACCAATTTGCTTTGTTCGGGGTCGTGTTGATGAAACCAGTATAGTCCTGATAGTATCCGCATAGGCTAACAGCCCCAAAACCAGTTCTTCATCTTTCTACCACCACATTTTGGAACAACAAATTTCGGCAAAACTTTGTCACGTTCTTTTCTGCTGGAGATGTTAGGTAAGATCCTGTCTGCATTAATTTTCCCCCCTTTGAAGTGCATCTCAAAAGAATTTTCAGGTGGCTTTGAGGAATCCCTTCTGCAGAGTTGCTGGAGTTCGCCACTGCAGACGAAGAAACCATGAAGAGGGAGCTGTTCAGGCATCTCAAGCTCTAAGACCACTCATCAAATAATACGATGGTCCTAGACAATCTTATTACCAACCCCGAACTTCCCCCCCAAGATAAATTCACCGGTGTCCTAGCCAACTTTGTGTACGCCATGTCAATGATCCAAATCTAGCCAAATGCTATTTTGCTCTCGAGTACCTATCCTGGAGGACATTTGTTTCTGAACTTTAAGTGTTCTTCCCTACCAATAGTCATTGCAGGAGCAGTGTCCTCCATGAAAGTGATGAAGCCTAGAACGATCCCTGATTATTACCATCCTGTCATAAACACTTGAAAGGACCTTGGCAAAGTTGTGGCAATCCACACAGATCCTGAGATTGTTAGCTAATCGAATGGTTGTGCCGGGTGGAGTTACAAGGACGCCGAAAGCAATAGCTAATTTCTCACTGTGATTAGAAAGCCTATAACCCTTCTCTTCGGAGCTTAGATTATGCAGCTCCGATGATATTTCAGGAACATAGCCAGCAATCTTCAGCTGACTCCCAATCTCATCTAACATAGTATAAATTTCACTTTGCCGTGGGTGTGACACATCATCCACAGTGAATTCATGCACAACTCCATCCATCGTGACTGTTGTACATCCGGGGGTTGTCTGAATGCCGTTCTCTTTCATGAACTTTCTCACTTCTGTCACCTTTTCCCAGTCACCAACAGAAGAATAAATGTTCAGTAATAGAACATAATCCCCTGCTTCTTGAGCCTTGAGTTCAGTTAAATGCCATACTACACGTTCTCCAAGGGAGACGTGGCGATGAATCCTGCAAGCCCCGAGTAAAGTCCTCCATATTGTTGAATCAGGCTTGCTCGACATTGACATTATTAGTTCATAGGCCTGATCAAGCAAGCCAGCTCGACCCAATAAATCAACCATACATCCATAGTGGTGGACATTCGGCACTCTCTTGAAATCTTTGCACATTCCCTCAAAGAACAACATTCCTTCCTCAACCAATCCACTATGACTGCAAGCTGAAAGAACTCCAGTGAACGTTTGATCATCAGGAACAACATTCGCTCTCAGCATTGCAAGATATGCTTCAATTGCTTCTCTTCCCTTCCTATTCACGGCTAAACCAGAAATCAAAGCACTCCAAGAAACCACATTCTTAACTCGCATTCCCTTGAAAACCATGAAAGCCTTATCCATGTATCCACACCTTGAATACATAGTTATTAGAGAGTTACAAAGCTTGACAGCATCACCATAGCCTCTTTCTTGAATATACTCGTGGACCTTTCCACCGAATTCCAGCGCATTTAAGCTAGTGCAAGCCTGAAGGACATGCAAGCAAGTAACATCATCCGGTTGGCATCCGCACTCTCCACCAATCATAGCATCAAACACCGCTAACACATCACGTGTTCGGAAATTGCGTAAGTAACATGAAATCAACACGTTCCAAGCAACAGTGTCCCTCTCACGCATTTCGTCAAATACCGCACAGGCTTGCTCGCTCCTGTAGCAAATCGAGTAGAAATCCATCAAAGCAGTGAGTAAAAGGCTGTCGGACTGATGACCGTCTCTCACAATCCTTCCGTGAATCTGCAAGCCACCCGTCAAAGACGCCATCTTTGTACACGATTTAATACAAAAAGAAGCGGTCAACGGATTAGTCCTCTTACCGAGCCGCCTCATCTCTCTGTACAAGTAAAGCCCTTCCTCGGGCGAATCACTCCGGGAATAAGCTCGAATCATGGTGTTGAACTCGGCCAGCGACGGGTTCTTGATCTGAGAGAAGAAACGGCGGGCGTACGAGACGCGACCGAACGGCGAGAACGAGACGCGGGACAAGAAGCGGAGGGAAATGGTAGGGTCTCCGAGGGAGCTAGTACGGAGGATGTGGGCGTGGATTTGAAGCAAATGGGACTCTTGGGCACACGACTTGATCAGAGAAATCAATTGCTCGCTCACGCCTTGAGAGCAAGAAATGGGATTCGCTGGAGCATTGAGTACTGTTGATAATACTGTAGCCAGTGACGAAGAAGAAGAAGAAGAAGAGGAGGAGGAGGAGGAGGAGGAGGAGGAGGAAAGAGTGAGAGAGCGATGGGAATTGAGGGATGCGAGAAGCGATCGTCGCGTGACGGTGGAGGGCGTGATCAGCTTCATGATCTCGTCTTCTTCGTGGGGTTCACGTACCGCCGGCGATCCCCGACGTTGGCTAGTTTAAACGCCCGACGAAACCAGAGACTGATCGGGCTCGAATTGAAGACGATCAATCCTCGACAAGGCGTTCTTGTTCCATTTTTAGGACCAGAACGATGAAGTTCGCAGGACAGGTTCCTGCGAAAACACGCACCGAATCGCTACAACGGCGCGAACTCGGGATGCTCGCAAAAAGAAGAGGCATGTTCCTTGAAAGTCCTAAATTTTATTATTAAAATGTAATTAAATTTTAAAATTTATGAAAAAAATAATTACATCATAAATGTTATCAAATTAGTGCAATAAAATTCTTTTATTAACTCCATCTAATTGAATTAATAGAAAACGCTAATATGATTTTTTTTCATATTTTTATAACACATCTTGCTAAGATGGCTCCACGTCAAAAAAAAAAATTAATAACTAAAAACAAGAAAAACAACCGGTGAGAGGGTGAGTGCCCGGCTTCTTTCTTTAACTGTTCATTATCTTCCTTCTTAATTGATTCATCCTTTTCATGTTATTCTTTCTCTATTTGGTTCATCACGTAAGCCTTGGCAAAGCTCACGACCTCTTCATCCTCTCTCCGTCTGGGTCTCCCCCCCCCTCTTCGAGCTCGACGTGCGGCGGAGCTGGATGCCCAAATCTGAGTTCAAGCTCCCGCCATAAGCAAAGGCCGACACCCACATCTAAGGCTGATCTCGAAGCCCACAAGTGGAGCTTGGCCCACATGGCATCGAGTTCAAGCGGCATGGCGGAGGTTGCCCGCCGTGAGCTTCACGGTCATGCAAGAAGAAGGTTTGACCCGTATCATCGTGACTTGATTTTAATTTCTCCATTTATTTTTTTAAGAATATCGCTTTTCCTATCCGTATTGAATAAAACATGCCGAGCTAAATATTCTTCATGTAAAACCTGCTTGATTTAGATCGGGAAAATTGTACGGTTTTATGAAACCGTGTGCTATGGTTCGAATCCGTATTCAATCCTATTTTCGATAGGAGATCTGGCTTCGAATCTTGCGGCCATGGCTATTTGAGCTCAAAGCCAGATCTAGGCGGCCAAAGTCTGGGTGAGTGCAAGATCTTGTGACCGAAATCAATTTCACATAAACACAATCATCAATTAATTTTATGTCAATTAAAATACTTTGTTAGAGTCTAAAGAGAGGCTGCATTCTCTGAGGATTTGCTTCAATGGCAGCGATTGGATACTTGAGAACCATTGCCCACTCTGTCCAATTAAAATCTAAAGAAATGCTGCATTCTTTGTGGACCAAAGAAAAAAAAGAAAAGGAAACTATCAGTTGATAATAATCTTGTGGACCCGGTATACCATTTTTTTTATACGACTTTTGGCATTTTTCCTTTTTTTTTTTTCTGATGTGGCATTTGGTGGGCGACATGTCAACCACATGCCTTGAGAACTAATAATAATAAAATGCAACATCGGTATTTTTCCGTTAGTCCAGTTAGATGGAGTTAACGGAAGGATTGGATTGTACCAACTTGACATGTTTTAAAACTTGTTTGCTTATTTTGTAAGTTTTAAGACTCAATTAGACTTTCGTGACAAATTTTAGGACTTCTAGTGAATATATCCCCCAAAAAAGAACATGTTGCACATGAAAATTTACTCTTTTATGAAGCACTATTTTTCTATAATTATAAATTGAAAATCAAATGCTATTTTATTTTTTCTTTGAAAATTTTGATGCAAAGAAAAACGAAAAAGATGGTCTACCCCCACTCTTTCTCTTTTTTCTTCTTGTTACAGGGTCTGTCACAATCCTTTCTTGAAAATGAGATCCAAACTTCCACGGGACAAATGATCCTCGATTTCCAATTAATGATTTCAATAACCTATCTTTTATTTTATTTTTTTTTTAAGAAAAGCTTCGCTCATTTAAATTTCTAAATGAAATTCGCATTCCCCTAAAGTAAAAGAGATAAGTGCACTAACTTATTGTAAAAGTGCAATTGAATCCTAAAAATAGCAAAAAATGCAATCAATCCTAAATCCTAAAATTTGTAAAAATTGATGTAATCGAGTCTTTTAATTAGCTCTTGTGTGGTTTTTAATTTTTTTTCCCTCTCCTACGTGGTGATGATGTAGCTAAAACGCATAGTAAGATGGTCAAAATATGAAACATAAAGATGCAACGATGTGGTTTTGGTGCAAAAATTAATTTTTTAATACATAAATTATTTAAGTTAAATTAAAATTAGCAAAATTATATAGAAATTACAAAAAAAAAAAAGGCATGCAAGTGTTGCCACTGCTACCACACAAACACCAGGAAGGATCGGCGATGGTACAGAAATGGTCGGCGAGAGTCACTAGGGCCCAGTCATGGGTTGGGGAACCTCGTTCAAGTCTCGCAGAGAGTAGTCAGTAGAGAGGTCGGCTGACAATGGTGGCCCTCACCTGATCTAGTTGAGCCCCCTACCGTCGCCTACCCTTCTCAGCGATGGTGGGAGAGCGGTGACAACCCTTGCCTACGTTTTCCTTTGTTTCGTATTTTTAATTTTTATTTAATTTTTAATACAAACTTAAATGATTTTTGTTTTAAAAAATTAGATTTTAGATTCAAAACAACATCGTTTGAGCTACGTCATTGCCTCCTAGGATAGGGGAAAAAAAATATACTGTGTTAATATTTTTCGTTAATCAAATTGGATAAAGTTAACGGAATGGCTCGAATGCACCAATCTAACAAGTTTTGAGATTCGATTATACTTTTTGCAAGTCTTAAAATTTAATTACACTTTCACAATAAGTTTTAGGGTTTCTAATGCACTTATCCTAAACTGAAATTGGATATTTGCATAACGCTCTTGAGCTAAAAATATGTGCAAATGATCAATGATATCGTCTCATGTCCAACTCCATCTAGGCAAACACGAAAAACAAACGAAAGTAAAAAAAAAAAAAAGAAAGAAAGAAAGAAGGGAAACAGATCAAAATCTAACATGGTATCATCCTAGGTCAGACACTCGCATATCAGGACGATGTTCTTGGAGCAAGCTTCCTCCTCTTGTAGTTGGCCTTGAAGCACGCCTGCCTAAGCCTCTTGGTCTTGGCCTCCAGCTTCAGCTCCGGCGCTTCCTCCATCAACTTCCTCTCTCTCTCCAGCAACTCTATCGCCTCTCGCAGCTTGCTCTCGTCCTCCCCCCTCCCGAGTTCCTGCGTCGGCTCACGAAAATTGATTCATAAGGTGCCGTGGCTGTCAAATCCTCCTCCTCGTCAGTGGTTCATAATCGACGTGTACTGTGAAAAACACTATAGACATGTACATACGGACCTGGACGTTCTTGATTAGGGTTTGGAGGCTCGCGAGCTTCCGGTGGGGCCACCGGCGGATCCCTACTTCCCGGCACTTCTTCTTCAAGAGGGTCAGCCCGACATTAAGCTCCTTTGCGGCTTGCGTGATCGGCATGTAGAAGTACTCGGAGATGGCTTCGCGAGAGAGCATTTTGATGCTGGTCCCAGTTTCTGACGCTTCGCCTTCCCGTTCTGCACTTAACCCGGACGATCCATTACCCGCAATCATATTATCAAGCAAGCTTGCTCGATCTCCATCGGTACCCCCCGCCGCCGCCTTTATTCCAGTCTCGAAGCAACCATTCATTTCCTTAAATTCTTCTAACAACCCATTTGCATCGCCTAGGCTAACGACATTGTCTGTATCGCCAAACGATGAAATCAGAAGCAAGGAATACGATACATGGTCCCAAAAATGGATCAGAGAGAGTTCAAATCCAGTTGTACCTTCGACGACACTAGCATTGCTGTGCTCAACAATGTCTAAAGTGGAGTACCAAGTATCATCTGGGAAAGACGTCGCCGACATTGGAAGAGACTCGTGAATCGACAAATAATATTGCCACTCGAACGAAGAAATATACCCTCTTCCACTGCTTTATTTTCACATTTACAGCGGAAAAATAAAAACGTAGAAGCGTGTCAGGACTCTTCATATGCTCTACTACTTAAACCGAAAAACAAACGAAATGACTTGTGCAATACCAGATTCCAAGCGAAGGTAAGTGATCATTCGAGAAGAAAAAAGGGTCTCCATCTTCTGCGATGAAGTCGTATTCGGAGTGCGGCGGCTCAAGCTTCTCCGCCTGGCGGCGGCGATGACTGGCCATAGCCAAAGTTAATCTTCTGCAACGTCGGTGAAATTCTCTAGCTTCTTCAGTGGGAACCGATCACGATCGCGAGCGGCGCAGTTGTGCATATATGCACTAATGACCGAACCAACGAACTGCAATTAATATCGTGGCCGATCGTGCGCCGTCTCGCGGATAAAAACCGGCCATGCATGCATGAACAGCCATCATCAATTTCATTTATTGGTTTTTGAGAGTTACAAGATGAATTCAGAGAGAGAGAGAGAGAGAGAGAGAGAGAGAGAGAGAGAGAGACTAATAATCACGGGAAGGTTGTGGCATTATGTTCTCGTTCTTCGATTCCCAGAAATCTGGTAGACTTTGGGAATACTGAGGATCCTGGGGCTGTTAAACTCAAGCACGAATTCACTTGCATGGGGGCTACCAGTCGTCGACTAGGGTTGGATTCACATGCGACAAAATACGTACGTGCGCGTACAAAATACGCAGAAAATACTTCGCGATGCGGTTTAACAATACCTGCGGTATCATTTTGGGTGTGTTAATCCAAAGTTAATTGCTGTTGTAATGTATTATGAGCTTAATGACTTCAATGATGAGGAGTTTTAACTTCGGTGGGGGGGCGCTCGTGGGACAGTTACGACGTTTGGATGTGCTAATGTAGGAACCTTAAACGTAGCCGCCATGCCTTATGAGGATGTTCCAAACACTGGTTTTAGTAGCCGTATATTTCCATGAATCTACGTGCGTGCATACATATGTACGGTTGTATGTATTTATCTAAGTCGGATGTCGCGCTCCTCGTTCGAGTTCTGGACTTGGACCCAGCAAGGATTTATGTATATCTACATGTACAGTGTCTCAAACTGTCGTGCATGTCATCCATGAACTGATTAAATTTTCCGCTTTGTTGCCGTATAACACTTTTAACTTCTGTTTTTCTAAGTAACAAAGGAAATATATTGCGGCTGTAACGGTTGATATCGCCCTTGGCTTCACCCATTATTGCGAGCTTAATTAGGATTCAATCCAGACTTAGTTTCATCCATTATTGTGAACTTCATTAGTATTCAATCCAGACTTTAATTACCTTCAAAGGGTTGGCAAGATGAGGAGGGTAGGTTGTACAGATTACTGCAGCAACGACAATGGTGAAAACCCTGATATAGTATGCGCCGTCACGGCCTCTTGAGAAAAATTTATTAGGTGGATGACAAAGCACAACTGAATTGTCGATTCATCAGAAAATTTATTAGATGAATGACCAAGCACAAGAGAATTGTCGAATCTGATGAATCGATGTGAAAAGAGCGACCTCCCCAGACTGCATGGTGGTTCATGTATTTGAAATAGCGGGAAAGCGAACACGGATCATGCATTTGAAGTAGCGGGAAAGTGAACAAACACAAAAAGATTGGCTTGAATGGTGAGGGATCATATGGCGACGCATTTCCGAATTCGCTTGCATTTGCAATGCCAACCAGAACCGTAGAGTTCTCGGCAGTTCGCTTTCAGTAAACTCTCTGGAATTGAAGCGTAAGAGTGCTGTGCACCGTCCGGTGTGATAAGCCTGAGCCGGAAATCTACACGGCTTACTGAGAAACGCAAATCTTCAGGTCTTAGGACTAGTCAATGTTCATAGGCCTACCCTTTGCCTTTCTGCTATCAAAGTCAAGTAGGACACCTCATGAGAACGTAGCCCACAGGCCGATGATTGTACTGAAGAGCCTGAGTCAATCTTTGCCTTTATTACATCATGCATAATCCAATCGAGCTAGAACCGGCACTGCATACTAAGTTTAATGACCATAGTGTAGTTACACTCAAAAGTTGCGCAAGAATCTGAAACCTTAGAAAAGAAATCGCCACTCTCTTTGGACGAGAAGCTAAACGAGATGATGATGCATGACTATTCGATACAAGATATTCCAGTAGCACCGCGTGCGCCTTCACAACGGCAAAGCAAAGATAAGGGAGTACAACAAAGCCCCTGTTGCTGATTTTTTTGTTTCCAAGCCACATCAGCAATAGTTTAACATCGACATCGTCATAAACCTCAATGTTTCGCTTTCCCGCCCCTTCCACGACCCCGGCCGCCTCGTCCACCACCTCCTCTCCCTCCACGTCCTCTGCCGCCACCTAACACCCTGCTGACACCATCTTTAGCTTTCATTTCCTCTGGCAACGGGATTATGTGGTCTACGCACTTCCTGAAGCTGAAATCATCCACAGAGTCGTCTTCCCTTATGAGGAAGAAGCACTTACTTTTGAATGTAGGATGAAATCGGACTTGAAATGCCTTGATCCCCACACCTATTTTTTTCTCTGGCTCCGAATGGCCCTTCTTAATCAACTCCAGCAACGTCATGTACTCGTACTGCATTGTGGGAGGGAAAAATAAAATGAAGCACAGGCTATCAAAATGATTCACAAATTGAGATGTAACATGCAATTGGTTTGACTGAATCCACTACATGTTTCAAGTATGACTGGATACGTGATTAAATTCTTTCTCTTGGACACAAAAATCAAACTAGTCAGTTAATGTGGTGATCATGTGTAAATCGGATGATAAAAATGAATATCACACACCAAACAAACAGATAGAGATTTTTCCGTGCATAACTCTTAGCAAGAGCAAGATACTGCTTCTATTGGGCGTCATTAATCGCGCGACAAGTTGAGCAGGACTTCCTAAGGCTTACCAGACAAATCTTCTTGGCAAACCGAACTTACAACATTACTCATGAGGACGACGTGCTCAGCAAAAATCACTATGTCGCCATCAAATGAATTGCATTCCACATGGTTCGCGTGAGATCTCCATCTAATGTGGAGAACACTGACAATACACAGCCTACTTTCAGCAAACCAATGTACAAGGTACAACTTATCTTTTCTCAGCAAAAATTCCAGATTGATCTCGCCTCAAGCAGCAGCAAGAATGTGCATTCACAAGATTATCTTTTCTCAGCAAAAATTCCAGATTGATCTCACCTCAAGCAGCAGCAAGAATGTGCATTCACAAGAAAACCCAATTCCTTCTCTTGTCACAGACTCGTATGCATTCTCCGGCAGCCGGACCATCCAACATTAAAAATCACCGACAGGCGAGAAATTTGTTCGTTCATTTCGCAGCCATTAAGTCTCAGAAACTATGAGCTTCCGAATTCGACCAATTTAAGTCTAAGCGCTCAAACCATCGTCTATTCATTACGAACCATAGTGTGGCACAGAAACAAATACACCCCTGAACAATCAAGCACTTGAATTGAACTTCACTCTACCTCCAATTGCTCAGCGGTTATGCATGGGAGTTGGGGAGAAAAATCACAAGCAGAAGCTAAAATTCGGATTCTCGTCATACCTTATTGACGTTGACGTTGGCAGGCCAGAAATGCAGGAACTTGAAGAAGTAGTCGAACATCTCCACGGACGACCCGAACTCCTTGGGCCCGACCTTGGCCAGATCCGAACCCTTCTCCAGACGCTCCTCCTCGACGGACTTCTCCTCCACCTTCTGCTTCTTCACGGCGCCGTCGTCGCCCTCCGCGTCTTCCTCCCCTTCTTCTCTCTGGCGCTTCGCTTTGGGCTCGCCGTCTTCGGCCCCGTCGGGCGCGGTCTCGTCCTCTTTCGGATCGGGCTCTTCGGGCACAAGGTCCATGTCCTCGGCGGCTGGTGGGTTCGCCTCCGCGAGCTCCGGCGCTACCTCCTCTGCCATGGCGACGCTAAAACCCCAAGTAGCGATCGAGTGGTTGCGTAGGGTTTTTTTGCTTTCCGCCTCTTACGCAGTTGATGGCCGCACCGAAGGTAAACTTAAAGAAAAGAAGTTCGCCCAAAAGAAAAGAAGTAAAGTAAAGAAAAAATAAATAAACTCCCCAACAAAAACAAAGAAAAATAAATAAGTAAATGTAATGAATTTCTTCACTTGTTTAGCAGTTTAATATAAAAATATTATATTTTCGCAATATCGATTATTCGCTTTCATGAAAACAATTATTTATTTTTTATTTGATTTAAGTGTCTCCCGACGCAAAAATATACAAAAGAAATCATAGATCTATCCCATTGAAGTTTTTAAATAATAATTTTTTCAGCTTCATATAACATAGGTCACATTCTCAAGGACATAATTGGAAAATCCAAACCTTCCTCCTCGAAGAAGAAACAGGCATGGCCAAAACAAAGTATTCATAAATTCAAAATACTACGAAAATCAATTAACTTTAAATGTCAATATTGGCGTGTTTCCAAAAAAGAAATTAGAAAAATTTTTAATTTTGTTTCTGAGCTAAAAATTCATCCTAAGAAATAGAAAAATGGCATTACGTTACATATGGATTTCCATTCCAAACATATTCCTTGAAACGGAAATATAAAAAAAATAGAGAAATCCATTGATTATCATGCACACCCTAAATAAAAGTAAGATTCGGTGATGTAATGAGAGGTGAAAAAAAAAAGAAAAAAAAGTAAAAGTCCCTTCAAGTTATGACA
Organism: Psidium guajava; assembly: GCA_016432845.1. NCBI lineage: Eukaryota > Viridiplantae > Streptophyta > Magnoliopsida > Myrtales > Myrtaceae > Psidium > Psidium guajava. The sequence continues at coordinate 41,345,746 of CM028228.1, forward strand.
TTTAATAGAAAAAAAATTCTAGTTTTGAGAACCGCCACAACAAAGATAAATTTGAGCAAAAAAAATCAACTTTTGAATCTGATTCTTATTTGGTGGTTGACTATGATTTTCGCAAGCAACTTTAACATATATAGGTCTTAGGCTGCATTTGGAAAGGATTCGGAGGAAAGCCTTTGGGAAAACAAAAATGCTTTTAGTCTAAAGGAATTTGGTGAAATGTAAAAATTATTTGGTAAACTTTAATTAAAAAGTGCCTTGGATAGAAAGTTTAGAAAAATGTTGTTTGATAAATACAAATTTGCGAATGTCTTTAGCCGAATATTTTAGTATCTTTTCCCTTTCCCAACTCCTCCCCTACCTCCAGCTAGTCCGGTGATCAGTTAGAGGCTCAGTCGACAAAGTCGAGCCTCGCCTAACCATGGCGGGCCTCAACATCACCATCAACACCTCACCCAGCGACAGCGAGGTTGCGCCTTGCCATGGCAGAGCAAGGTTGACCTCGCAAGCCTAAATTAGGCTTGTGAGGTCGACTCTCGCCATCACTGCCCCCACCATGGTCAGCCAAGGACCTCACTTGGTTATGGCGAGGCGCGACTCACCATCATTGCCTCGCTTGGGCTTGCGAGGGCTCGACCTCGTTATCCATGGTGACGTAGTGACCTCGCAGTTGAAACCTCACCATGGTTTGGGCTTGTGAGGTTGACCCTCACCCGACCATGGCATGGCACTGAACTCACCGTCAAAATCTCACCATGGCCAACCGAGGTGAAGCCCTCAAAAACCCAGATTTGGGGAGGCTGCACATTGGGGTTGCGTGGAGGAGGGGATAGTTGTCGCGGTGGAGGGCTTGGAGAAGGGGCGTGATGCGGGGGGCGCTTGCAACGGTAGTGTCGTTCAATAGCAACCTCCTTGGTGGTGCTTGTAGTAGCAGCCTGACAAAGCTCAAGGAGAAGGGAGTAGCAACGCAGCTAAAAGGGAAGGAAGAAGATGAATATGAAGGGTAAACATGAAATTATGAAGGTCGAGTGAGGGTAATATTGAAAATTCAAAAAATCACTAATCTCGGCACTATTACTTGTAAAAAATGCTGAAAGCCTGAGGCAGCTTTAAAGCTAGTTGCCTTGGGCTTTTCAGCCTTGTGAAGGCTCCACTCTAAGCCAAATATATTTACAAAAAAAAAATTGCTAAACACCGAAAATTTCCCCTAATGATCTTTAGGTGCCCAAAGCCCTTTCTCAAGGCGATTCCCAAATGCAACCTTAGACCTCTCGTAAATTGGAGATTAGTTAAAATTATCTTTTCTTGAAATTAAATGTAATTGTTTCACTAAAAAATTCAAATTATGAGTAAAAGGATGGTTCGTGTATTATCATCTATTGAGTTTTAGCTTTCACAATAGAAAAAGTCTTCCAAGCACCGAAGTAAGTTTAACAATGTCATCACAATACCTAAAACATGATTATTTTCACATTCTAATCTTGACCTTCGAAGCTAAATTATTAACACATGAATCCAATTTTTCTTTTTTGCACTTTCATTTATATCATTTTGGATCACAAAGTTATTGGATGTGAAATGGGGTTGGGTTGAGAGAAAGCCCATGAGGCCATGGGCTCGTTTCTTTTTAGGCCCATGGGTGAAGTATTAACCTCTTGTTCACTCTCTGTAAACCATTATTTCAAAATTGGGTATTAGGCAAATAGACCGTCCTCGTTTGGGGTGATAGGTTTCGGGGCAAGTAAGTTTCACACCAAAAATTGAAACCTATCTTGTCAAAGTCGATGCCCATTTTTTTTTTTGAATCAGAAACCATACTAATTAATCTTGAAATCGATCTATAATTGAACTAGTCTATCTTGGGGCCGACCCGAAAACCAGCCTACCTTCTTTTTTTCATATTTAATTGCTCCGTCATATGTATTATTTTTGCAGAAGTTCTCAATTAGGACACCATATTAGTTGGTAGAATGCCCAACCTCGTTGTTTTTTTGTTTTTTTGCAAAAAGTTTTCGTTTAAAAGATTTGTAGGCTTTGATTTCGGCCCCATTTTGTATTTGGAAACCAGCCTTGAAAATCGATTTAAAATCAGGTTTACCCAAAAAAACCGACCTTGTCAGATAAAATCAATAGATTCTAAGTCAAAAATTTGAAACCGAGCCGAATCCAATACAAATTGGCTCAGAATTAGTTGGTAAGGCGGGTTCGGTTCGGTTTCCTTTCGGAGTAGAACCTATCGGTCCAAAGCTAAGATCGGGAACCGAACCAGTTCCTGTGTGAAACCGTTCAACATACCTCTTGGGTAAGACCGGTTTGATTCTTGGATTGAACTGATCGATTGCTCACCTTAGCCTACATGTCTAGTAAATAATTTCCTTCTTCATTTCTCTTTGTGGCTGATGAAGTATTGATCGGTAGCTGCGAGACATGGGGGGGGCAACAATTTCTTCAAGTACTCTAGACGTGAATGCCCTTTTTTTTTTTTTAATAAACGCATGCACGGCAAAAACAACCGGGTCAAAGGTCAACGAGACTGGAAAGTCACGACAAGAAACCGAGGTCGTAAATTAAGGTCTCCGATGCTTCTTCTTGGAAACGGTCCTCGGTTTGATTGGATCAACCGTTCCATCACCGTGATAGCTACGCCATATGGAAAAAAAAAATCATTTTAAAAAACGTTTTTTTTTAAATGTTTACATCGCTTCTAGAAAATAATATTTGTTAATTTATTTTAACAAACGATGCAAGCGTTTTTTTTTTGAGAAAAAAACGTGTCAAATAAAAGTCTAGCTGATATAAAGTCATCGTGCTTTTTTGGTTGGCCGAAACTTTTTTTTTTTTAAACTTTCTTTCTATAATTACGAGCCACGAGCGAGAAAGATTATTGCCTGAAAGTTTATCAAACACGTTGTAAACTTCACGAGCCTATTAAGCTCGAGCCTTTTCCTTGTGCATAGGGCCAGTTTGTACTTAATTCGTGGGAATTTTTCAAATCCCTAGTTTTCTTGGAGAGACAGATAAGATGTTTCGACACGTTGGCATCTTGATGCCCTAAGAATAGGAAATAAAATTTCTAAGAAATTCAAAAGATGGAAAAATTGGATCTATAACCAATGCGGTCACATCTACTAAGAAAAAGCAATTTTTTTTTTTTAAGTTCGGCCCGTAGCAACATATGAAATATCGAACTGAGTCAACTCCAAGAGTTACGACAACTCTTCGAGGAATTCGTATATGGATTGCTACAATGCTATAAATCAATGATGTATAATAGATCCACTTGGATCGCAACCTACCTAATTTTCCGGAAATGGTCAATGAAATCCGTCTAGAGTACAATGGTCGGCGAACAAAGAAATGTCAACAACACAAGGCTCTCCTCCGTGGGTCTCAACTTGAGCACAAGCCAAAGAATTTTTTAGCCATCGCGCGTACAAATTGCCGAAAATTAAACGCGATAGATCCGCCGTGCCTAATTTATCGCCTACTAAACACATGAAATAACTCTGTAAGAGGTACGAAAAAGAAACTAGTATCCAAGGGCCGATCGATTCCAAGATCTGCACGCCTGATCATTAGGGTGATATCATTCTCGAAAATTACGCTGCGCTTTAAAACTCAAAGCGTGAGCGCAGTAGTCTCATGATGTCTTTAAGCAAAGTAGGGCCGGAACTATTAATAATTCAATCGGATGCTTTGGACTAAGAATATATCCCTATGAATATGCCAAAACCATTGGACTACGACCTCCCTCGTTTCTAAATAAGCCTCCCACGGTAGGTCACGGGGTTACCTTCAGAGGCCCCATCAGTATTCGGCATGACCCACCCGGAAGTTGGAGGATCCCATCCGATCGAAGATCGAATAAGCGCACGATCGACTTAATGCCGAGTTATTAATGGCCGGAACTTGGATGATTTCCTCCCGGGGCACGACCGAATTTGCTTGTGTCCGATAGGGAAAAATGGAGTTGTCCTGGGAAAGCGACCAGTTTGTCTATCACCAAATGGAATCTCTCCTCTCCTAAGAAGGTGCACGAACGAAACCCCCATGCCCCACCGAGGTAGATAGAAGTTGGAAGTCGGGAAGGGCCGGTAGAAATTGGACGGCGACCGAAAAGAAGACGGGGCCGTGACGGCGATTGTAACGGCCGTTAGTCCACCCCCTCCCGCCGCGGGGTCAAGACGGAAACAACGTCAATTTCCGCGAAGCGACTCCGGATGATGCCTATGACCGGGACGTGCCGAGGAATTAACGTCCCCCCAAGACCCACTGGGACGCTCCATCATTGCGCGTGCAAAAACTCGCTCTCTTCTTCTTCTTCTTCTTCTTCTTGCTCCTCCTCCTCCCTCCTCCTCTTCTCTCGTCCGTTGAAGTCTCGCTTCTCTTCAAGCTCGAACCCGACCCGAAGCCCCGCGCCTCCCAGCGCCGTTTCAGGTACGATCCGTTCCTCGACGTGGTTGGTTTTCGGCGAGTTTGATCTGTTGCCGGTCGGGTTGTCGATGTTTGGGATTTCTTTTTTTTTTTTCGTCTTTTCGGGAACTTGTCGGGTTTTTTGTTTGAGAATTGGGGTTCCGAAGTGCCAATTTGGGTGGGTTTTGTGTTGTTTGGATGCGAATAGCTCCGCCTGTGTGCCGGATTGTTGATGCGACGAGGTGGATGAGTTAGGTTTTTTTTTTTTTTTTGTGTTTTTCTTTCTTTTTGGGGTCAACGCGGGGACACCGTTGAGCTCCTTGGGATTTCCGAGGTCGAGGGTCGGGCTCGTCACGCGGTCTGTCTTTCAATTGTGGAGTTCATCGTTTGATTTCTCTGACCGAATCCAAGAGCTGAGAGGAAAGTCAACATAGCAATTTTGGTCTGTGAAATGAAAGGGCCGGATCTTTATACAGTATAGGGGATGCATTTGTGTGGGATGATGAATTTGTTAGGCGAAGGATGGGATTTTTTCATGGAAAGCTATATCTTTTTTAGTGGTGCTTCGATATCTTATTGAGTTATTCGCGAATTTTGTTTTCACAGTCGAGAAATGTAACCCAGCAACTTTTATTTCTGATTCTAATTTAGTAGCGTAAGTGCCGAATAATGAGAGGGGATGGAGAATTTAAGCACATGGACCCTGAGTAGTGAGTATCTCTGGAAAATCATAGTCATCGATTTTTTCGACCATCAAAATTGCTTAGTTTTTAAATTTAAGAAAATCAAATGGTTCTCCTTCCATCAGTGACGTGGTAACTCAAAACATGCTTATATATGCCTTAAAAACGATTAAAGTTGTGACTTTTGACTGTTGTTTGGTTTGGAGGCGTGTATTGCTTAGTTTCTGTTAAATCTTTTGATGTGTCAGGAAATTTCTTCATAGTCGGTATGAGCGATCATCTTGTCCTCTGCTTGGATCACTTCACAACACCTGAGAGATCACAATCTCTTGAAAGGGCTAATTCTGCAAAGCCTGCTGGAGACGCTGGAGAGGGTTCGTCTTCTCACACTGCTGATCCGGCAACCTGTACTATTGAAGCTGAGGATATACCAGTCATCAACACATGCGAGGAAGAAGAACCTCTCATTCAGACTGTTGAATGTCGCATTTGCCAGGAGGAGGATAGCATTAAGAATTTGGAGACTCCTTGTGCTTGCAGCGGCAGTTTGAAGGTTTATGCTTCTTTGGGTCTCTTTTTGGTCCTTTTTTTTTCCTTCCTATTTTATGATATAGTACATCGTTGTTCGGGTTTTAGAGTAGTCAGATTGTTTCTTCAAAATGTACCAGTTGCCATGTCACGTATTTAGTTTATGCTTTCAATCATTGTAGTGGTAAACGTGCTCGATGACATCAGTTCTGAGAATTGTGTCTGTGGCTGTTGCTGCTCTCTGTGCTTTGGCTTTGCTAATCCAATGGGTTAGATGGTGCAGAAAATTTTACTTGTTCTTATGCAAGCCTGACCTCAGTGAATTTGGTCTGGTGGGCCTGGAAAATTATAATGGGAATATCTGATCTTTTTTCGTCTTGAGATAGAATCCTGAACGTTTACTAGAGCATCATTAGTGAATGATTGGATGCACAGAAATCCCGGTCCAACAGCTTTGTTTTCTTTTGTGTAGTATGCTCACAGGAAATGTGTTCAGCGGTGGTGTGATGAGAAAGGAGATGTAATTTGTGAGATATGCCATCAGGTAAGCACTTCTTAGCAGCTGAACCTGTTTTGAGAGTTGCCCAATTTGTCAGTTGCTTGGTGTGTATAGGTGGTCACATATGAAATCGCCAATGCCCAGTAAATGTGCATTTTGCATCATCTTTTTGTTCCCTTCCTCTCCAGATATAAGTATGTTGTAGCATAGTTATAGTCATTCCAATGGCTGCTAGGTTGTATGCTGCATTGTACTAGGATAATTTGAAGAAAGAGAATTTTTATTCCCCTCTGTTTCTCCTCCTAAGTTTTGGATGCCTATTATTGTTTTTGAGTACGTGGGAACTATTTAAAGATTTGGAAGGACTCTTATCTATCTACCGGTTCTTCTGATCATTTTAATTTGAGAATGAGACTCTGTTATAGTAATGGAAGGGTATGCTCCTGAATTCTCATATGTCTTTAGCTGCTACATAAAATAAATGGCAATTTGTCAAATGCCATGCTGCCTCCAACTAAATTCTGTATGACTCAATATTGTTTGCATGCAGTTAATAAAATTCTCCAATCTTATGGCTTATTGTTTTTCTGTTCCACTTAGTGAGTAGAGGCTTGTTTGATGTTACCATTGTATGGATTAATGGTTTTCGCTTTCTGAGTGGGCGGAGTTTTTCATATTTACTGACATTTGGAAATTTCATTGTTGATGTTTAGGCTTATGCGCCTGGCTATACAGCCCCACCAGCTCCCCCGAACTTAGAAGATTCTACAATTGATATAAGGCAAGAGTTTACTTTAATACGCTTGTACAATTAGCTAGTTAGCTTCATTTTAACTTGTTGTGATGATTTGAGGAGAATGAGAACTGCTGGGGGAATATATTGTTGTTTAGGATTGATTTTATAAAGTTTGACATCGGTTGGTTTCTAATTTTTGTGCTTCTTAATGATCATTTTTCCTAACGAAGTCAAAGGCTATTTTCGTTTTTAATTCTTTTTGACTTTTTTGTTGTTCAAGATGTTGAAGACCTCATAAAGTTGCTAGAATTGGGACACTTGACCCTTTTGTATAGGATATACTTTCTGTGAATACAGATAAACAAATGATTGCATACTCAAGTCATATATTTGGAATAACTATCTTCTCAAATTTTATAATAAAAAATTTATTTTCTTAGAAATTTTGCAGAGAACACGATGATATGGTAAAGCCTTCATGCATCGTGTGTGTGTGTGCGCGCGCTTGGTTGTTCCAGGTCAGATTTGATCATATTGATGTTGTCTGTTTCATGTTTGATGCACAGTGAGGTTTGGAGGCTGCCTGGTGCTCCTCTGGATTTGCGTGATCCTCGTATTTTGGCAATGGCAGCTGCAGAACGCCATTTTATGGAGGCCGATTATGATGAATATGCCGACACCAATGCAAGTGGAGCTGCATTTTGCCGCTCTGCAGCTCTTATTGTGAGTCACAATGGCCTTGTTTGTCATGTGATTTGGAGATTCATTGCACTGTGACAAAATCATGTCTCCTTTCATGGGGACCTGAGGTGGCAATGTCTTTCTTATTCCTGGGATTTTACACAATTTCAGTTTATGCATGCCTACCCTTTTTTTTGGGGTCAAAATGCATGCATACTTCACCTGCTCGTTAATTCAAACCAAATCAAAATCCATTTATGAGCAACCAATATTGAAACTTGACCGCACTGCGAGCTTTTCCCCAACCTGCAGCTCCTTTTTTTTTGGGGGGGGGGGGCGGGTTGGGTGGGCATGGGAGAGGAGAACTTATGCCTTTGCTTCCCACAATATTATTCTTTCAGCATGCTAATGTTAAAAATTGTGCTTGGTTTTTTGCACTGTTTTTCTCTTCTTCCTTTTTTAATGAGCTTTTCCCTTTTTGATGGCAGCTGATGGCTCTTTTACTCTTAAGGCATGCCCTATACCTTACCAATGGTGACGATGAAGATGATGCATCTGCATTTTTCTCTGTGAGTGTTCTATTTTCTTATTTCCTACTAGGGGTTTTATCAGTTCTCTTCTGGCATTAGTTTACTGGTTTTTTCTTTCCAGCTGTTCTTGCTTCGAGCTGCTGGCTTTCTTCTTCCTTGCTACATTATGGCTTGGGCAATAAGTATCTTGCAGCGTCGAAGACAAAGACAGGTTTGGAGTGACACTTTCATTTTTGTGCTTTTTTATTTTCTTGGTGGAAATGTCATCCATCTGTTGATTCTATTACTAGCTTAAGCTTATGCTTGAGTGTTGATGAATTAGCTAGTGAAAGAAGAATGTTAGCTACCTGGCATCCTTATTTCTATCAAGTCATCATTTGCTAGATTAAGTCAACTGATAACTTTGGAAGTGCACTATCTGGGTAGCAGCAAGGTTGTGCAATGTAGTTTTGGTTCTTGGAGACCCCTCTCTCTCTCTCTCTCTCCCCCCCCCCCCCCCCCCCCCCCAATGGAATTTTTTTTTTCCTCTCTCAGCTAGAAGTCTTGTGCAGTCTTGTGCTTTCTTGTTGAATTTGCGACTTGATATCTGTCCACACTAGAGACCAGGGTTTGGCTCAGTGGTGGCCCAACCCTCGTTGGTTCATCGCTAGGTGATTAAGAAAGCATCTGCTGGTAAATTTGCTAATTTAAATGTTTCTCGATTCTTTGAATCAGGAAGCTGCAGCACTTGCAGCAAGTGAAGTTGCATTCATGCTGCAGGCAGGACAACATCCTGGTTTGCAGATCACAATAGAACCAGGACCTTCAGTGATATCTCGTCAGGAGCCAGTCCAATCGTAGGCGGCTGAATTTCCGGACATCTTCGTAGCAGAAGAGAGTGTACTTTCACTTGTGGTTCTAGCAGTGAGAAACAGGGAACACATAATCCGTCTATTTGAAGTGTGATGTATTCATTCTTCACCTGAAAATACTATTGAGGTCACGTCGAGATTTTCTCTCATATTCTGGTTTTGTCTTTGTACATAATCTCCGAATCTCGCCGGGGGCAGTTTAATTTCGCTGTTTATAAATTGGGAAAGTCACCTGAGCTGTTGTTTCTGCGAAACTCTTATGTTTGAGATTGTCGTACATGCCTTCGACTGTCGAGAATTTCTGGGTTGAAGAGAAAGCGTGTCTTAATGCTTAATATTTTCCTTATTCTTTGGTTATCCTGGTACTTTTCTGGTGGCAATGGATGATTTGGTTCTTTCTTACGAGTCTGATGGTATCGTGTCTCACTCAATTTCGAAAGAACTTGGCATTGGCACAGGGGAACGATCTCAGCTATAGCTAGTCATGCCTTTTTCGTTTGGCGTTCTGTCTTAATCCCAGCTGGAGACAAAGCGAAAGTGCAAAGCGAATTCACGAGGAACGTGAAACCAAGACTAGCAACTTTTTTCGGTTGAATGGATGGCACGGATTCAAAGTCAGTGGGGGAAGCAAGCCTTGGTTTTGCACTTTTCATTTTATGCTTTTCTAGCTGTGGAATACTCTGTTTCACCCGTCCTCATCCCTATTTCAGATTGCTTCTTTTGGTGCTCGTTTGGTTAGTTACCCTCGTTTTTGAGCAGACCCCCTAGGGACATTTGGTATGACAAAGCTGCATTGAAGTGGAAATGAAAGGGAAAGAATAGTGGAATCTGGAACAGTTGCATCAAAGGCGTTGGATGGCATGCAATAGTTCGGCATTTCGCGATGGTTATTTCCCTTGACTCACGGACCAGATCAACAAAGAATGAATAACTGCCGTATAACGCCATGATGGTTATTTGCCGCGACTCATGGACCAGATCGACAAAGATCGAATTATTGCCATATAACGCTCAAATGATCTAACATTGTGTGAACAACTCTTTGAGACAATCAATCATAGTAGATGAGATGGCGACTCAACATCAGCCCACATGATGTGGCACTTTTGCCTCGAGTTCTGAAGATTCTGTGCCCTTTTTCTGGTTGTGATTTGTTCTGATGACACTGAGGGATGCGAGATGCTCAGTACAATGGGAAGATACTTGGCTTCCCCAGCAATGAAGTCAGGTCTCCAAGTTTCACTTTTGTTCAAACCTGTCAAGAGTCTTCCTACACAGCCTTATTGGCTTCCATGGCAGGCTTACCATTGGGGTGGATCTTGAATTTGTCTTTATCTCTTTCAGGACCCCACTCGCTACTTTACGCTTTCAATGGACCCCAAAACAAATGCAATAAATAGTAGGACATAGGCTTGCTCTTCGATCATGAGATATAGAAGAAGCAACAGTTACAGCTCCACCAGTACGGCATATCAGTTAGCCGAATAACGATCCCATCTTCCTCCTGTTTTGCCCAGTTTTCTTCATGGGACTGGGAAGTTCCAAGGTGGCAATTTTTCTCCTCTGTTTTGGAGTTTTAGCCTTTTTGGCACAGAATGCTTCGGCCACGAGACGTATGGGTCCTTGTCGTCCTAGATTGGAGAGAAAGCAATCAGCGTTCCATGACAACCTGCCTAATTTAACTGGGAATCTCTCCACTGCCGAGCACCTTCTGGAGCAAAGTGTGGCACCTACACCTTCGATGGCACTCGACCCTAGCCAAGCAAACAAAAGAGGAGTTCGAGGAGGATCCAACCCCATTCACAACAGATATGGACATTTTTAAGCCACGGCTTAAAGACAGCGGAGAGCTCACTGGGTATTATTATCTTGGGAAGGAAAGGGTGCCTCCTTAGGGAGTCGAACATTTTGTTTGGAGGATTCCATGCATTTTGGCAGATCTATTGTATATGTTCTTCTAAGTCTAGGAGTGTTTGTCAAGGTGAAGAGAGGCAGTTCAACTCTTTTAGATCAGCAACCACTCATATAGCACAGAAGTTACCCACCCCAACTATAACAGTAGCTATGTTTTTGGCATATAAGGTTCTCTCTTACATGTTTAGAAAATGAAATGTTGGACAATTATTATGCTCAAATGATGGACAATTATTATGCTCAAATGATAGACAATGCTTTTGAACTATTTCACTCAGAGATGACTTCATCCTTGAGCAACTGTGCATCTGGTTTAGATGCTGACAATGGGAACATACAGACAATCAGTTTCCATGTGATGTAAACTTTCAGACAATAAGAACCCGTATAAATATGTACCAAGAACAAGAGCTCATCTAAAATGGTCGTCTTTGATATCAATGGATGTACAAAGAAAACCATTATTGTGAAAGCTAAAACCATCAAGAGGAAACAAGAAGAGAATTTCTCCTCATCTATATAATTCACAATCTTGCGTGGTGTAAGCTCAAGTGGCTGGTCTAGAGTCAATTACCCTTAAACAGTTGTGATCTGCGATATCTATTCTCTCTGTGAAGTTTGATCTGCCCCGACGATATCTTCCTGGAGATTGCTTGCCAAATCATATCTACCGCATCACCGGGTTGGGATGGATATTGGAATTCAAAATGTTGTGCAACTTCTTTCAGTCTCTTCCACATCTTGGTCCATTTGTCCTCTTTTATTCCACGGAGTAGATTTAGCAAGTAACCTTTCTTTACAGCATCAGATGCACGGACAAATAAGCAGAACTCTGAATAGTCCAAAACATCTTCAAATGGTAATTCAATCTCATCGCTGATTATCACAGGAACACAATGATTGACAATGGCATCAAAAAGGCGATTCGAGGAAGGGGTGTCACCCGCAATATTCAAGCAGAATTTCGATGAAGCCATTCCTTGGCCCGCCTTGTGGATCCCATTCCCTTGAACACTTCCAAATGCAAAATGCACACCTTTCTCATCTTTGAGAAGGTAATACAATTCTTGACGAATCACACCTCCCTGTAAAATGAAAAGCATGAAGACAATAGGTAATAACCACTTTAAAGCTGAAACTATGTGGCGGAGACAGGAAATAAACCAAAAGATTACTGATTTTCGTGGAAAATGGCCTTTCCACGAGGAAATCTGGAAGAAGCAACCTCATGCCAAAATAATATGTCGCCATGAAGCATGGAAGAAGGTTCAAGATTTGGACAGAAACAATATAAGCTCTATCATGATCGGCACAAACTGATTATGCAATAAATCCTTGTCAACTGGTAAAACAAAATATTATCCAATAAATAAAAAGCCAAGAAGCACTTACGTCTTTTCGGTACACAGCTCCCTGAAAATATGCCAGTGTAGGGCGCTTACTGAATGGAGCAGATGCATCGCCCCTTATGGTTCTCACAACATGCTTGTATGGAGCAATTATATCTTTCTCAAGGTTAGCTATTTCCGCTGGATATCTACCAAAATCGGCAAGCACAAACATTGCAGAACCCAATTTCTTTCTAGCATCCAACATGCTATTTGGATGGTGAGCTACAATGATATGATCCTTCCCACCCATCTGCTTCCACTCATCCTGGCCAGTTACATACTGCACCAGTTTACTCTGTAACATCCTGTTGACACTAATTTTATCCTTTCCATGACGTTTAGAATGGCGATTGTAACTGAGAGATGAGAAGAACGGCACAAAGATTACGTCTGATAGACTTGAATTATTGACTCTGATAGCAGTGCATGGTCTATTGATATCCGGGATTTCCGAGGATAGAAGATCAAGAGTGAGCCAATACTCTATACTATGCTGTAAATTTAAGCCACCAGGATAGGGTGGGATTTGAGCTGGATTTTTCACATCTGGCCAAGTTTCACTGGGGTTTCCCTTCCATCCCAGCAATCCAAAATGAAAATCAGAAGGCAAGTCATACATAAAAACCTTCAACAGAGCCTGATCGGGATTGCAGGCCATTTTTCTTTGCTTCTTTTGAGAGATAAAATTTCCTTCATCGTCCCTTAAACTAGGACCCTCTTCTTGTCCTTCTAAAGGAACTTCATGCTCAGTCTGTGAAGTCACGGATGACAGAGAAGAAACCTCAGCCTGTTCATTTTTTGAACTGGGTTTCAAATGAACTGATGTATTATTAATGAGAATCAGCTTCAAGACTTTGCTAGATATGATCGAAGTATTACTGAATTCTAGGAGGAATAGAGAAGAGAGGGTCAAGAGGAACATGGAAGTGGTTATTATGTAAAAAAGGAGCCTTGAAGGGAGCACGCTTTTCTCCGACATGCTGAATTCGAAAGGGAAAAAGTTGATGCTTCTCAAGTGTGATCTGACTGCATCAAGAGCTATCAACAGGCACTTTCCTAATAGTCAACAAGCTACGGAATTCTGAAAACTTCAATTCTCTTTAAGGAAATGCATGATCACCTCCGCTTGTGACCACCAGCTCAATGTTTCAACTCCAGCTCATTGAAGAGAACATCCAGACTTCCTAAGCAATAACTCAGGAGTCCCCTTTTCCATTACAACATGGAAAGCCAGTCTCAATCCCGAAAACCCTCAAGGGTTTTTAGAGAGATTTCGACAGCAGTCTACAACAAAGCCTTCTTCACTAGCAAACCAAACCGTCCACAACAACCAGAAAGATCATATATTTCCTTCTCATGGGCAATTAAAAAAAAAAAGAGTTGATTCTGCAGAAGCAACAAAATACCAGAATCCCCCCTCGCTTATGTTCTCACTCCAAGATTTTTTCCTCGAGATTGCAAGAACGTTAATGCGAAACTTCAACCCCAAACAAAAGGGAAAGCACGATCATCCGATCAACTCCGTATCTGCCAAGAATAATAATAATAATAAAAAACACACAGAAATGCTATGAACCTTGAACAGAAGCTCGGAAAATCAAAACTTCACCAACTGGGTCCTTAAGGACTGCGATTATCTGAACTGGGTTAATCAGTTCTTGACAAACGAATGAAGAAATCGAAGTACCCGAACAGCGCGGCTGATCCTCCGATGTGTGAAGGGGGCGGCACGAAAAGCAGGAGGAGTGCATGTCCTGTACAGAAAAATGAAAAGGAGGCTATTTTGATCAAAAGACGAATGGTCAGCTTTCTCGTAGTACTTAATTGTCATTATTTAGCTTAATGATGCTTCTTTCTCTCTTTCGTCAGTTCATGCTGATGCAGCGGTGGCGCGCACCCACAGAAGAGAGAGAGAGAGACTTTTGGTATTAAATCTGGTCTGAAAATGGTACGTTTTACCAATTAAATCCTCACTAATTTCCTCCGGAAGTAACCTTACTTTTGGCACTTTCCCTAGTTCCCAAAACTTTAAACTACCAGGAAAATAATGACACTGTTCCTCACCCGCAATTCTTCATCTAAAATCCAGATGAATTCTCAAAAGAAGTAATTTTTCTTGCTGCACCATTTGATTGATCCCCCTTTGCTCGCATGTCACAATCATCCGATTGGTAATTTCTTGATGCCATCAGGAATTCCGTAATGGCTTTTTAGGTGGGGATTGAGAGATATTAGCTGGCTGTGATTGGTCAATTCTCATGGCGAGATATCAATCACTTCTTGTTGGAGTTTGGAAGAGGGAGGTTCAACTAATCAACCAAGAAGCCTGCTGATGTGCGGTTGGTTCATGCAGATTGGCTTTGACAAAAACAATCAATTTTGCTGGTAAGCACCTGTATTTATTTATATTTGCTTAATTTGCCCCAGATAGAATTCTTTTGTGGTGATTTGAAAAGGCACACCCCATTTCTTGCGGCTGAAAACGGGCATGGAAAAAGACCCAGATTGCTTGGCATGGAACCCTATGAATTAGTGGAAACAATTCACAAATTCAAAGCATGGTCAACCGTATAGTTAGCTTCGTGTGGAGAAGCTTGTTATTATCACGGATCAAAACCAAAGATGTTCCATGGAGATTGTTGCCGTTCAAGTTGAATTGTTAATTCATCCAAGACATTCTTTTGCTTGTATGTGGAGAGCTTACGATGTTAAAGCACTCGGCAATCAAGACCAGAATGAGAATCGAAAGTAATATGATGGAGAGCAGAGTAAATCAGAGGATGGAGGCCAAATCGGATATGGTCTCTTTGCGAGTTCTGGAAGGGACATGTAGATTTTCATGGTTGCTTAAAGGGAACATGCTTGCGTGGTTGCTGTTGAGCTAGACTCTCTGATGATAATCATTGACGACAAACCGGAATGGAGACACGAATAAGAAGCGAGAGGGATTGAGCGAGAAAAAATAGAGCCCCCACATTTTGGGGTGCCATTCTATTACATTGGAAGATAGAAGCGAGAGGATCGATTGATAGATTTATCTAAATTAGCGTTTAATGTGGTTCACAACAGAATTAATTGTCACGACGTCTGATTATTTTACTTTTTATCCGAACCAAAATGAGAATCGACCCGAAAGGCATCAAAATTTTCGGATAGCATCGGGTGGATTCGAGCCTTTTTGATGCCCGGAGACGGATATCAAATCGGCGCAATTGTTGACCTCTGAAAAATCTCAATCTTCCTTCACAAGCGACACGATTGACGCTAATTGAAGAGGCAAACCAAAGAAACGTTTTGACGTTGCCAAAACAAAAGACAAAGAAAAAGGAATCCCCTTTATAGAAAATAAAGTGACCGGAAGGATCCAAAAAGAGAAAGGTGTCGGTTACCTCCCAGAAAGGAACCCAACGTAATAAAACGAGTAGATGAGACAACAATGGGCCGGGTACCGTCTTTAACGGGTCGGGCCTCATCGTGACTGGCTGGTGGACCTCATGGGCTCAAGCGAGCCCAGTAGACAAAGCCCAACCCGTCGAGCCCAATAACTTTGAGTGGGCCCGATGTGAAGGTATAGGATAGATTGACGGCCCAACAAATTTTACCGATTGATCGGCGAAAAAGTTCCCAAGAAAAATTCCCACCCAAGAATCAAACATCTGGATATGCATAAGTACACGTGGCAGAGCTACGCAAGCCAGAACTTGACTTGGTCATGTCATACCATCGCCATCCTATGTCACCAATCTTGACTCCTCAATCTTCAACACCGACTCCGGATTGATGAGCGACCTTAACCATCCATAGGGGCGTAGACATTAGGTCAAAATTGCTATTAAATTGATAATGCAGTTGAGCCCCCCCCCCCAAAAGAAAGGGAAAAAAAAAACACAATTAGAAGGGATAGGATTGCAAGCTATATAATCGAGTAATCTCCTACTTTTGTTGCTACTGAGAAAATTCCGAAGAATAAAAATCATTGTGACCCAGTCAGCCCTAAAAGGTAAAGATGTCTTGCACATCTTTATTTGGGTAATTGATCGATGCAATTGAAAGACTGTGACCCAGTCAACCCTAAAATTTAGGACTAGATCGATCTAGTCAGCCATAAGTACACGTGGTTGATGATCTATTAATTTAGTCACAGTCTTTTCAATTGTGTCGATTTAATCCCAAACCTATTATTTGGGTAATTGATCGAATTAGCTACATTGATATATCTCTATAAGGTTTAGGATTGAATTGGTATAATTAAAAGATTTATGATTGATTCGGCAAATATACAAAACGTTATGACTAAATCGCTACAATTGAAAAATTTATGACTTAATTGGCTACTATGGAATAGGTTTAACATTGTTTGGAAAATATTCCAATAATTAGGTGCTTTTGTCATAGATGACGCATATGAACTGGGGACACATGTTTGACTTGGACGCATGTGAAAGAAATCCACGTGAACAAGGAATGGACATGCATGTGTTGCAATGAACAATACCAAAATTGAATAACTCACCTTGGTTGTCTCTATGATTATGCTCTTGGACAACCATGTCCTTAGAAGGAAATAAAGGGAAAAAAATAAAAAGAAATCAAATACTCCTTTTTTTTTATGGCATTGTATGTTCATTGATGAGAAATGATTATGCGACAGTCCTTAATCATCTGTGAGATTAACAATCTGTTTTGGATAAAAAAAAAACAAATAACAAAATCAAAGATCGTTGCGGAATCCATATACTTTCAAGAATTCGTGACTCACATTTTATTGTTATTATCACAATTACTGGAAGACCATTGTGCTAGCAAAATCTTTCATGGGTACCGTAGAGAGTTTTTTTTTTTTTGCCCCTTATTGGTTTTGTGTGGTGAAGAAAGCAATTGGGGGAGTTTTCCCATTAGGAGAAACCGTGCCTGTTAGGCAAGAATACTGTGTGCACATTATGGGGACCATGAACAATATTTCTTTGTCTTTTGTGGAGCATTTGATCTCTCTCTCTCTCTCTCTCTCTCCCCGTCACATGATTCCTTCAAAATACAGTCTTTTGCTGTGATATAACCAAGTTGGCCTCTCTATAACATGCACATGGTTCTGTCAAGCAAAGTAGAGATATGGATGTTGGGGGAAGGTCTCAAGTCACAAATATTATGGTCCATCTAGAGAACAAGTACAAAGTTTCTAGACGGTGTTAACAAAAGGATAAAAGAGCGGTAAGGACAATGAGGAGCTACCCATTTCGGTGCATCGGATACACCAAGCGGCAGTGACACGTGAAGAAACGAGTTGATTGTACTAAACGCTTTTTGAAATTCAAAATGCAAAACTAATTTGCAAGCTTGCATATTTGCCGAAAGCAATTTGACGGATTGATTGCGTTACATGACACCGTGACGGTTAGGATTGGGCATATAACCACAACGAAATAGGTAGTAAAAGTGAGAAAGAAAAATCGAGATATAAGATTTTAACATATTTCCCTCTTAAATTAGAGTTACATTCAGCATATGATTCTACTATAATTAACACTTTCCATATTTGTCTTATAATTATCAATTGCGAGAAACATAGATTATATAAAAGCAGTATCTATTTAAATACTTATGTTTTTCTATCAATGGGAAGTATAAATCGCACTTCTATAGTGACCGATGAGTAGAATACTTTGTGTTTGACCTAGGCTGGCTGTAATGTTTCATTTCTCTGATGAACATGGGCTCTCATGATCCCATCTCATCTGCCCTCGAGCCAGCTTGAAAGTAGAAACCCATTACTTCCCCCATGCGTTTTCCATATGCAAATTTAATGACCAATTGGGAAGGAAGGGGACTTTCCTCCTTAAATACTCATGGAAATTAGCAGGAAAGTTCCTTTGCACCTTTCCCATCTGCCAGTTTTTCATGGTGGAACTGTGACTTTCTTCTGTGCAAGCTGGGGAAATTAAAGACTGTATTGTGATCTACCAGAGTCTGTGAAACTTGGAAAAAGAACACGGCTTAATAAATACTTTTTGTGGGGGGGTTTTTGACAATTCAAAAGGTGAATTAAAGCAAGAGCTGTACCTCATCTGTGGGCTACTGTTCTTCTTTTTCTTTCTTCTTTTTCTTCTAACTTGTTGAATGATGTCAAGAACACAAAGAATGTGCGAAGACTAAAACACAATATTATCACATTAATCATCACATGATGAGAAATTACAATTTGCATATCATGGTTCATGGACAATTTTTATCTGTTGTTTTGGGTTTTTGCCTTGAAAATTGATGATGCTGTTCATGAGAAACTTGTGGGTAGAGACTTGCTGTGAAATGGCTGTTTTTTTCGCAGATTGGGCTACAATAAACGTGACGGTGGGTCAAGACTGCGTCGCAAAATGATAAAGGAGGCAAAAAGTCAAAAATCTTCACATGGTTCACATTTATGACCCCCATTATGTATATTCCCAAGGCAAATTCTGGGTTTGATTCTCCGCCTTGCTCCTTCGGCAACCACAAAAATACAATTGCAGAGAGAGAGAGAGAGAGAGAGAGGGAGGGAGGGAGGGGATGTGGAGATTCACAGTACAAACAGTAGCTACGAGTACAAGTTAGGTTTTAGGTGGTGGGCAGTGATCTATTGGCTACGTGCCATAACTCCAAGAACGTAATTAACTTATGGTAATTAAGCATATGCGTGAATGGCTAATTCGATTCCGTGTTACTGAAGGCAACGAGCCGATAATAGCCTTAACTTGTACACAATTCCAAGTTGAGACTTGAATTTGAAAGCAAGAGAACGGCGTCGCATTCAGAATGTAAAGAACTGCAAAGCATTCTTAACCAGCCCTAGATTTGTATAATAAGATACTTTTTACAGATGCATAATTGTTGGAAATACTTTTAACTAAAAAATATCTGATTTTCAAAGAATTGATTATGCATATCACGAGGACAAGTGACTACGTATAGATAATGAATAAGCGTTAAATTGGGTAGAAGCAACCTTAAAAAAGTATCCAAAAGTTTGATTTTACCTGTAAAATTAACTCCAAATGTACCAGAAGTCCTTTCTGGGGCCATCTAACATTGAACCATAAGTTACAGAACCCCTCCGCATCGGACGCTTTCCTGAAATTAGATATACTTTAGATTCAGTCAGCTGCCAGTCAAACCCTAATTTTGGAGCAACTCAGCTGCAAAACCTGCCATGCGAATCTCACTTAGCTTTCGACCAAAACAAAAAATAAAAAAAAATCTCACTTAGCTATATCCTTAGTTTGGTTTTGGCCAAGAAAATATCTGCACTGACGTACGTCTTCATTTGGTTTTATTTGCCACATTTATTATTCATGTGCAAGCAACCTGATGTACGGTGGAAGTCCAATATTCTCGTCACCATGAATGGTTCCTAGCTTGACATGAATTTCGAGCGTGGATTCAGACATCACCTAATTTGTACCCATGTGTTCAAAACATCCTAATCTTCATGGTAGATCATGCGGTGCGAAGAAGGCGCGATGAAATTACAAAAGTGGTGACTCAAAAGATTTATACATGATAGTTTGAGTACAGATGGCATATCCTTATGTAGATTTGCTTAATTTACACTTTTGTGTGATCTTCCAGAAGGGCCAGGCTTTGTTAGTTATGGATCTTGGCTTAGGCTTACAGGAAGATATATCAAGTCCTAAACAACTCAAATTCCTAAATCCTTGAGGAAGAAAAGAGACAAAGAAAGAAAGAAAGAAAGAACATCTAAGAGTTTTTCTTTGTTTCGTTTGACCTAGATTGAAACTCAAAACAAAGCAGCATCCTCATCTAACGACATGCCTATCAGCTGATCCTCTTGGACCTGAGGAGCTACCAGTGCTCCATCATCGAAGAGCCATTTCTCCAGCAATGCGAGAGGCACTTGGTGGATCTGGTCCAACACTGGCTTGTTTTCGTCTTGGAAGACGCAACCTTGGTCCGGCGCCAAGCCCGGCTTCTCATCCGGCGCTGATGCCACTGATTGAGAGGCGTCGGAGACTGAAGAATTGAAGCTGAACAGCGAGTACTCGAGGCCGCCCTGATGGTGATCCGGCGTTGTCTCTCCTTCGCTCGAGCTCGAGCCGCTAGTCGGAATGAAAATGTTGGTGAAGGAATAATCTTGAGCAGAGGGGTGATTAGTCCCTGGGGATGATTTCGTGGCTTGGGCTGATTTGGTGGAGTTCTTCGTCCACCCTTCAAGCAATCTTGCTATGTTCTCTGTACTCGATGCATAAGTGCAAGATGATGGTCTAGTACAGTTGTTGCCAGAATCAATGTTGTGACCATAATGATCAGATGGTTTTGTGTCAACCAAAGGGTTTGTTGACGATTTGTCCAGAGATAAAGCCTCGCAGAGAGCTTGTTTGGCCGTGTGGATGTCTGTCTGGAGCCTCCTCTCCCACTGACCCTTTGAGATGGAGTGGGAGCTGGATCTGAACTCTTCATGGCCATGGCCATCCAGGCCTGCTTGGAGCTTCTTGAGCTTCTTCTTCAAGTGGGTGTTCCAGTAGTTCTTGATGTCATTGTCGGTCCTCTGTGGAAGATAAGCAGCAATGGCTGCCCACCTGAAAAAAAGGAAGATTTAAAAGAAACAAAGCCATGATTTATATTCCTTTCACACATACGAAGATGAATTAACTAAACAATGGGGATGTGGTAATGAGTTGGGAAGTGCATCACAATCCCTTTTGGGATTTGCAAAGTCAGGTAGGGTTAATTAGAATAATTTGAATAAGGGTATTCGGTTTTCTTTTCTTTTTCCTTTACCTGTTACCAAGAAGAGCCTGAAGGTGGATGATCATCTTTTCCTCATGATCAGTGAAGTTGCCACGCTTGATGCCAGGCCTGAGGTAATTAGTCCATCTAAGCCTGCAGCTCTTGCTGCATCTGAGCAAACCTTTTGAAACACCAGCAAACAAAAAAAAGGAAACAGTAAGTCTAGAGAGAGAGAATGAATCTTGACCCTTTACATGTTATTAACTTGAGACAGAGAAAAATGGCAGACCCAAGAGAGAGAGAGAGAGAGAGCTACAAGTGCAAGCCCATTAATACCCAAGAATTTAATGAACAAACCAAACCAGAGGAGAGCATCATCAACATCAACAGGAGACCCCCCAAAGAAACAAAGTGGAGTGAAGACTGTGGGGAAAATGCAATATAATCTGTTGTGCAGTACCTGTGTTAGTAGGAACAGATCTCCAATTCCCAGGTCCATGTTCCTGAATGTAAGAGACCAGGATGATGTCTTCTTCTGGAGTCCAAGGACCTTTCTTCACTCCAACCTTGTCACAGCATGGTGGTCTCCCCATTTTCTCTCTCTTTCTCTTTCTAGTGGAAAGGTCACAAACCTTCTCCTCTTTTTCTTCTTCTTCCTGGACAACTCTCTAAAGATGACCTTTATATTGCTGTAAAAGAAAATTGTGCAGAGAGAGACAGACAAGCGTCCAAGTTAAGGGTCGCTCTTTGTCCGATATCGCATATATATATATATATAGAGGGAGGGACCAGGAAAACAACAAGAGCGGTTTAGACGCTGACCCAGAAAGAGGTAAAAAAGGATGACACATATACGCAATACACTCCGAAGAAGTCAAAATGGACAGAAATGAGCATTCACTCTCTTGCTTGCGAAAAGTCAGCTATGCTTAGACTCCTCCCTCCCTCTCTCTCTCTCTCTCTCTCTCTCTCTCTGCGCGCCTCACAAAGCCGTGTGGCATTGAATTAGGGCACTGTGGTGGCACCGAGAAATAAAAGAGAGAACGAAAAAACGAGAACCCTTCGTTTACTTTTCTTCGTTCAGGCATTATTCGTTAACACGTAGAAAAAGCTCATACACTTATAATAAACAAAAGAAAAGCAAAAATATCATATCAGTACACCTATTAATTATCGTATATCATCCGACTAAGTAATTTGACGATAAAATTTAAAAATATCAATAAAAAGTGAATTTATTACAAGTGCACTAGTTTGATGATTTTTGATGATACAAAAATGAGTTTAAAGGCAAATTTGTCACAAATGTACCAACTTGAATTTTTCGTGATATTAACCCTTCTTTTAAATTGGCCTGTTTCATAAAACAAACAGGTCTTGGTGAATTATTCAGAAATTTTGTCAACTGCGGGTGCTTATTTTAATATATTTTTGGTGACTGTGCTGAGAAATTTTTTTTTTCCTTATCTCTGTCACAACATTCATGCAATGTTCAAGATTCATACTAATTACTATATTTGATTCTTGATTTAATTTCTCTTTCGATTTATGGGGGATGTGGAGGGTTTATTCCTACATCGTAAAGGTCTGGCATTGGAAGATGGACTCTCCTCTTGATGATCAATAATTTTTACTGTTTGGCCTTAAAAAGTTTCAACGGATGGGAATAGCACAAGACAACCCCCCCGGGCCAGAGTCATTAGTGAGTCTTGAAAATGCACCGTCCACGAAGAGGCAAAAAACAAGAAAATTGTGCTAATTAACTTCTAGGGTTTTAAGTATCATTAAATTTTTGTGGGCTACTCGCTCTTCGATGATTTAACCAAATTGTTAATTAATTTATTGCCAATTTATGGGGGGGAA
Organism: Psidium guajava; assembly: GCA_016432845.1. Taxonomy (NCBI): domain Eukaryota; kingdom Viridiplantae; phylum Streptophyta; class Magnoliopsida; order Myrtales; family Myrtaceae; genus Psidium; species Psidium guajava. The sequence continues at coordinate 41,368,550 of CM028228.1, forward strand.
AAAAAGGAAATGGGCTACGTTCATGCAAGCTGCCCTCCTCATTAAAGACAAAAGAACGAGGCAGAGAGAGCAGAAAATACGTATGAATTTCAAGTTCCAACAGCTGGTCATGATAACTTAAAATATTATAGGCTTAATGCTAAGGAAACACTTTAAAATGGTATATTTACAATAAATTTACTTCAAAACTACTTTTCTGAAAAAAAATAAAAATTCATATGCCTATCTCAAATTTACCCTCCATTAGATTTGATTAATATCATGAAAAATCCAAAACTTCCATGACAACCACAAATTGACATGCTCGTCAACTATCACGTATAATCTAACTTAGCAATTCGACGGTAAAATCTAACGAAAATTAGTCGAGGGTAAATTTATCACAGTCGTACCGGTTTAAGGTTTTTTTGTGGCAAAAAAAATTAATTTGGGATAAACATATCATAGGTATATCGGTTTGGGATTTTTTTTTTCGTGTTATTCAGCGAAAAATAGTATTACGTCGCTTCCGGTTCTCACTTCAAATTAAAAGGCAATTTGTAAATTGTGACCGGTGAAGTGAGATATGAGGTCGCGGGGAGAGAGATCTTATCAACAAATTGATGAGTACATGCACATGCATATCCTTTTGATACACCATCAGTCCTTTTCATTTCTTCAACGATGCCTCCGGTGTGAACATTCGAACCGGGTTCTGTCCACTCCAGGGTCTACCGTCGAGGTGCTGGGGCTTCATTAATCTTATAAAGTGGTGGCTTACGTCGGTGCAAGTGTGTCGATGGAAGGAGTTAATGCAAATTTGAAATCTGGAAGATCGCTTAGTGACACGTAAACGAAGTTGCTGTCACATTATATTAGTCAATCAAAATCTTCACAAGTCAAATTCGGAGTAGTGAAATGATGCAACGTGAAGGGTGGATACGTATTAGCGAGGGTCTCCCGGGCCGCATATTTCTCACTTCCCAAAGCACTGTTATTGTCATGTTACGTAGGATCGGCGTATTAAATCTTTTGTTGGATATGGTTGGAGCACTTGTCGAGAAGGACCTAATAATGTGAAGTAGTGGGGGAAATTACAAACCCTAATAACCTACGGAACCGAGAGTTGAAAAAGGGCACACTTCGATGAAGTTTGCATATCGGTAGAGATAAAAGCATGGAGAGTTACCAAAGAAGACATAAACATATTATATTTATGTCTTTGACCAATATATATATATATATATATATTTGAATTAATTTAGTTTTAAACTTTTTTTTTTATAATTGAACCTTAAACTTTTTTGTAATTATATCAATTCAATCTATTCGGCTCATGACGCAAACATGACAAAATTTTAATAATTTTTAAATTTTCATTTATCTTGTCTTTTCTTTTTTTTTTTGGTTACCCTCACTAGTGGCCGGTGATGGCTTGTAGTCCCTTGCCCAGGGGTCGATGGCTGGCGATCACTTGCCGGCCCAAGCAAAAAAAAAAAAGGGACAGAAAAAAATTTATTAAAAAATTCGAAAAATATTGAAACTTTAAAATTTTTCATGTCAACACCGGCCGGTCAAACGGATTGAATTGAAATAACCGTGAAAGGTTTAGAACTCAAATGACAAGAAAAAAAATTTTAAGGCTAAATTGACACAATTACAATAAATATAGGACTTTTCCGGTAATTTTCCCGTTAAAAGCAAGGCAACATTTCAATCCGGTAAGATAATACGAATAACGAACGTGAAAAACGAGTAGTTGTTAATTACATTCTTTAATTTCTTTTTTTCACATACCGTGGGTTTTTTGTTTTTCCTCCCTTGGATCTTGAAATGTCACAGATTGTTATGCGATCACAATCGCGCTTCAATCTTCCTTCCCCCGCCATGGACCACAACGGGGCCATCAAGAGGTTTATAGTTCCAAACCTCGAGATTTAGATTGATGACGGCAACAATCAAGGGAGGAAATATGCTGCTAATTAGCAAGATTTTTGCTATAATCACTTAGTTAAATCCTCTATCGCATTGAGCAAAAGTACAAGAAATGTTTATTGTTCTCTAAACATTCCTTGTACATTCCCTTGATTGTTCTCTAAACATTCCTTGTTTAGAGGATTTAACTAAGTGAATCACTTTTGCTTGTACTTTTGCTCAATGCGATAGAGGATTTAACTAAGTGATTCACAGGAAGGTTTTTTCCAGAAAGAAAATCCGCCGTGAACGAGCGTTTCGCACATTCCCCCTTTGAAAACAAAACCGCGATATTGGCTTTAGATTCACGTTCTCTTTTTCAATGGCCCCCTTCACATGCTCGGCATGAACCGTTGAATTTTTGAGAAGATGATATGTGCAACTATTCTAGCCAAGGACCCACCATCTGGTGGCCCAGTTGGTTTGCGCTCAGTTCCTTTCACGAGAGGTTCTGGGTTCAAAACTTCTAGTCGCCAGGTGACTTAATTGGGGGGCCCGCGGTTGTGGGGTCTACGGGTCCTCCTGAGGGCTAGTCGTGCTTCACCGCTGGTTTGAGCACAAGCTCGCCGGCCGCGCGGACACCTCTGTTATCAAAAAAAAAAAAACTACTCTAGCCGAGGGCTAGATGAGAATTAAGGGCTGTAAGCGAGCAACCATCACATAGAAGTTTTTTTTTTCCAGAAATAAAATTAGCCAAAAACTAATTGTTTCATGACTTCCCTCTTGAAAACAAAACCGCAATAAGGCTTTAGATCCACATTCTCTTTTCAATGGTCCCCTTCACATGCTCGGCATGAACCGTTGAATTTTGGAAGATGATGTGTGCAACTAGTCCTGCATCTATCTTCCCAAAAAAAAAAAAAATAGTCCTACATCTTCTAGAAGATAAAGTAGAAACATTGGGCCTTGTATATTTGAAATTAATTAATGTACTTTTTAAGTAATGTATAACACGCGTTGCACGGTGATAGGAGAGAGTGGGGGGCTTCTGGGCCAGTGAGTGAAACCAGATTACTGGGCTTGGGCCCATTAATTAATGATTGTGATGAGTCGACATACGATGGAGAACCTAGCTTCCATTTTCATAATTTCTTAGGAAAAACATCAACATCAACACCAACATCAACACCACATTTATTCCAAATCAATTGGGATCGGACGGTCGATGAACCCGAAGCGAAAAGCTTAAAATATACTAAAATAAAAGCAAAAATAAAGAATAGGCTGGAAAAATATTAAATTATGCGGTACAACTGCACGAATATATACACACACGCAAGTAGAGAAAAGGGAAAAATTGTATAAATAATGGGTTATATCACTGGTCAGAATATTGAGACGCATATGATTTGTTTGCAAATTATTATTTTTTTTGGGCCGAAATTTCCAAAGAAATCCCTAATTCGTCCACGAAAGTAATACGCGATTGTTTTCCATAACGATTGAAGCAAGGATTCGACAAAACCAAATGTAATGTTTTAGATTGGATAGTGTAAGGATGAGGGTGACGTACAACTTCATCCTTAAATAGCTTACTTTTTTTTTTTGGCGAAGTTCCTTTTTCTTTCTATTATCAAAGAAAGATAGCCTTACAGATGGACGTTAGAAAATGATACTTCATAGATCATATTGTAGTAGAATGTTTCCACATGTAACTCTAAGAAAAAAAAAAATCTACAAACGCGCATATAATGATTTGTTCGATGATGATATTGATGGGTCGATGTAGCAAAAACTTGACAGCTTCGTTTGGGAAGATCATTAAGTTAAACTCAAGTCCGAGCCCATCATCATATCCAATTTAACCAACATTCACTCAAAAGTTTAATTCAATCAATTGTATAAGTTGCTCCACATTATGCCATATCTCTGAAGCAAGACTTCATTCGCCTAACATCCTTTGGCACATGCGCCTTATCACTCCATCTACTTTACTATTCTACCGACGCCCGTGTAAGGAGAAGAGATTTCTCAAATTCATTTTCTAGATAAAAATGAGGATAAATGCACTAGAAGCCTTAAAATTTATCATGAAAATATCATTGAGTCCTAAAATTTTCAAAACATTCAATTAAGTCCTAAAACTTGCCACAAAAGTGTAATCTAGTCTCAAAACTTTCAAAAGTGCAATCAAGTCTTAAAACTTCTCAGTATTTTTCATTTGTCTAGTTGGACGGAGTAAATGAAAGGATTTGATTGCATCGAATCGACAAGTTTTAAGGCTTAATTGCACTTTTTAAAATTTTTTAGTATTCAATTACACTTTCGTGAGAAGTTTTAAGACTTCCAACATACTTATAGGCGCCAATGGAATCGATATTCTTGTTGATAAATCTGCCGAAGCGATGAAACATGCTTAACCATTCTCTCCATTGGTCATCCTTCATAGATATATCATATAAATTTCTCGCGTTCCTCTTTACTTTATCGGTCGTCACAAATTGAATTGCAAATCGAGCGGTGTCGTAAGTGATTACATATGAACGAGCCCTTTGTACCATATCCACAAGTCGAAGACAAATTCGATTGCCTCATTGTAGATGAGCATGACACCATTTTATCTTTGTCAGATTCGCAAACTGAGTCACACCAAAGCATGACTCATTCAAATCCTTTGCATCCTGCCAAATGAACCCAAAAAGAGGGAGAAGCAGAAAGTTTGAATACTGCATTAGAAACATTGGGTGTGTCCTTACTCAACTTTTTGTCCAGCAAAAATACAAATGACAGAAAATAAAATTAGAACAGCATAGAATAAAAAATAAAAAATAAAAACAAAAGGGGGAGCGTTGAAAATGGAAACGATTGTCTATATTTGTCCATCGATGATGACGACACTTTTGTTTTCGAAGCTAAGGACACTTGTCCTCTCCTAGGATTGATGACTCCGTGGAGCTTCTAGTACTTCACGAACGCAAGAGATCAGATCGAGACAGCAGTAGAGTTCGTGTTGGACTCTTAAACTGGAGAAAATATTGAGTACTTGTAAAATTCCACGTCAATTGCTGACGTGACATCCGTTTTTTACTCATGTCTAATAATATGTCGACATGTGTCCGCTGAGTTGGAATAAAAATAATAATAACTTTCGCCCTTGTTTCTCTCCTAGCTGTCTGTCTTCCATGGCCATCGGCACCGCCTACAAGCTTCGTCTTGGCCTGCTCTTCCATGACCGCCGGCGCCACCGAGTGAGCCTCCTTGGTCATGGCCATAGTGCCAAACGAGCCTTCATCTTGGCCGGCTCCTTCACCCACGTTTCTCTCCATACACGGGTCTTTCCTTCATGGTCGTTGGTTTGCGTTCAAGCGTCTGCTTGGCCACTCTTCAGATCTGGCGACCATGGCCGCCGACACCAAGCGAGCCGTCGTTGCTCGTGGCCGTGGCTTGAGTTGACCTTCATTTCTCATGAGCTCATCCATGAGCATGTTGTCCTTGATCCACTCCCGCCGGAGCTTGCACTTGGTCAGCGACGAGATATCAGGTCTCCTAGCGGCCTCCAGCCCCTTCTGCTTCTACTTCTTCCAGCCGATGTGCAAGGGCAGTGTCGTCGGCTCAGTCGCCATGTTCGCGAGTTCGATCCTCCATGGCTACTTACAATCTAAGTAGCACTGACACCGATACGCGACACGACCCATTGACACACAATTTCTCAAATATTAGAAAATTTCGACATATTGTATATTAAATATATATATTTATAAATACATGACAAATTGTCATGTATATACAAAAATATCAGCAGCAAGTTTTTTTTATTAGGGATTCACGAGTAAATTTTTTTTTGGTTGGCCGAATATATTAATATCGGGATAATTGGGTATACGATTTAAAAATATACATTTTTGATAAATTTACCTTTGGATCCCTAATTTATTAAAATGCTTAGAATTGATCCTGTGTGAGTCGAAAATGACCTGTTGGGATGCTAGAATCGCGCGTGTAGAGTGCTAATTATATATCGATCGCATGTCGGAGAGTATTGGGCACGGCGCAGAGGTCCCCGAAAAGTGTTGATACTTCCTAGCTTCCAATCGTCGCTGCCATGGCCGCAACCATCGATGGCTCGCTCAGTGCCGGCGATTGTGGAGGGCCAGATTTGAAGAGCCGGCCAAGACGAAGCTCGAAGGCGGCACCTATGGCCATGGAAGACAAAGGGCGAGGTGAGAAATGAGGGCGAAGGAGAAAGAAGAAGAGGAAAAAAAGAAGAAGAAGAAGAAGAAGACGTTATTTTATTTCAAGTCAGCGGACATTAAAAAGTATTATTGGACACGATTAAAAGCTATGCGCCACGCCAGCTTAGTGACCGGTGAATATTTCCTTCTTAAATTGACACTCTTCTGACTCTTTTCTTCCTCATGATTTTGTCCCTTTTGTTTACTTATTTACTTAAGTCACGATCATAAACGTAAAAGTCTTGATTTATTGATTGGGCGGAAATTGATGTCGACCCGACCCCGTCTGTACATCGTTAGTCCCACAATGCGGCCGTGCGTCCCGCAACATTTTCATGTTTCCAGCTAAATGGCGCGGGACCAAGAGCGGCGAGGTTGCTTTCTCAGTTCTCCTTCCTCCAATTTTATGTCATACGAAAGGCGAAAGGAGCATGAGAATTGCAGCGTCTTTGTCTCTACAGGTTGGGCCCCCGCCCCCTCCTTTCCCGGTACCAACAGGAGATTACGATGTTCGAAAGGTGACCGACGAGACAAAACCGGACCGGGTCGTGTTTCGACAGGGACGGCGCTCTCGCTCGTTTCTTTGAAATCTGATTGTCGATCGTCGAAGCGTTCACACGTCGCCTTATCGAGACTCCGTTTATTTCGTACCGAAACGATAGATGTAATTTCGAATCTTATCGGTTCGATTCATTTCACCGAATCGTCTCATTAAATTCCTAACCCCCCCGCTCCCATCCCACAAACGCGTATCATTAGCCGCCTCATCGCCTCCCCCTCAGAAACACTCGGCCCAGTATTGACGATAACGTGTCGTCGAATTTCGCCCCATCTCCTCCCCGAAAGCGAGCCCTCTTGCGTCATTTACCCTTCACTGATTCGCGCACCCGGGGGCGCCTCCGGACCAATGCGAAGCGGCCGGCGGGGCCCCGCCGCCTCCAGGCGACCGCGACGGACACTTGCGTGGTCCCGGAGATGTGTGGGGGGGGGTTCCGTGGGAACACGACGTGGCATCGGACAATTAAGGAGGAGACGGAACGAGAGACGGACACCGCGCCAGGTCGGCGGGGCTTTTTGGTGGGTGCAATTGGGTCCCACATCTATGCCCCCCTTCCCCCGAAGAGAGGGCTTCTCGAGACGTATTACGGCCGCGGGGCCCATACGAGAGATAAGTAGCCCGGCGGATGCTGAGGTGTCGAGATCCTGGTGGAGGAGGCGTGTTGGGACGGGGAGAGCGGCTTTTGTCGGTATCCGGGCGGGCGGCGACACCTGTCGCCGTTGGATTAATGAAGGAAAGAGATCGGGTGTGGGGGCGGCGATCCAAATGCCGATCCCGTTGAGTGGCGGACACTTGTTTGCGGGCCTGAGGCCCACTTCCCCGACAGGGGATTGAATTGGGGGGTGTTGACTTTTCCTAGCTTCGTATTTTCTCGGGGGTTCGGGATCGACACTGACCCCGTTTAAGGTTTTTGTGCGTCCTGTCTTAACCTCCTCAGCAGCATGATGGAAATTGGGAACAGATTTGTCTAAGGTAGAGTTACAACTATGGGGCGAGCAAATTGGACCGGACTGAACGGATTGAATTGATCGGATTTTTGAGGGGGCAATTTGATCCCCCATCCCAATAAACAGGACTGGTGATTGAGAGATCCAATCCTTGATTTCATGGTGGATAGAACTGGACCATACCTTTCAGAATATATATATAATTAAAAAAAATTAAAAAATTTTGAAGAACTAATTAGCTTAATTTTTTTTTATTTTCTGCTCGTTACTCGCTTCTCTCCTCTCACATGACGTTCGCGTCTCACCTTTGCAACGTAGCTTTGCTCGTTGCATGCTCCTCTTGCGATCTCGTCTTTTGTTCATTAGTGTTGTCGCTCTTCTCGTGCCTTGCAACCACTGGCGAGACCTATTGTGGCCACTAGCGTCGTTGACTCACCGCTCCTCTCGTCGGTTTCTCTCCTTGTCTCCATCTTAATTTAGTCTTTTTTTTAATTATTTTAAGATTATAAGTACTTATATGATGGTTGTACAATGGTCATGTGTATATTTTATTAGGTTAAATGATTAAGATTAAAAGCTGTTAGTTTAGATCCAAATATTAGATTTCTATAAACAGCTGGTGCTAATGGTGCCACTAGAATCGGATCGGGATTGGACTAGACCACTGATCTCGGTCCAATTCGGTCCCCTGTTTCGAAAATTTGGGGATTAGAACTACCGGTTCGGTTTTCGATTTCATACTGAGATTGGATCGGCTTAGACCATGCACACCCCTAATTAGAATCAAGCGATTCATGCACTGTATTCACTATTCCGAGTTTCATGATCTATCGGGATGGGATCGGTAGAGTTCTCGAATAGCGGGTTAAACTAATCTTTGCGAGTCGGGCACGTAAGAAGAATTTCTGGTTAGGTCGATTAGATTCGGGTGGAAGAACAGAACTAAATTTAGCTGTGTTATCTGTCCGACCATACCGTAGGAATCTACAGGCATGTCAAAGTGGATTGTTTGTGGGATTTGTCACGTCTCATCATCGAGAAAGAGTGATCAAAGAGGATTGTGTCCATGGGGGGAAGGAATCATGGCTCTGATCTGCATGTGTGTGTGTATATACACGCGCGCAAACATCACCAAGATTATAGCCTCACGACACTAGAAAAAAAAAGGACAGCCCGATACACAATAGCATTCTTACGAGGCGGGGGGTCCGGAGAAGGGCCCACTACAAAAAATATCTTTTAATTTTAAAATTTCAAGGCAAAAAACCTCGGTTGCATGAATAAATAGCCGATGATTCTTAGATGTCAAGAAAGTTTGGGAAAAGGAATGAACAGAACATTTGATCCTTTAAACTGTAGACCCATTCAGGTAAAAGCCTTGCCGTGACTTCCTCTAAACGTGTACGTGCATCCCGCCCCCTTACGTAAGATCTTGGTGGCAAAAAGTCGAGATAATCGCCGTAACATTTGAGATACTCATGCTGCAAGTGTCGAAAATCAAGTCGAGAAGCTTTCAAGATTCGAAATTCTCCTGCAGAAAGCAGCACAGCTCCTCTGCAACGGCAGATGGGTACTGTTCCTGCGGCGAGAGCGCACCTGGAACCTCGACGAACTCGGTAACCCCGTTGGCTCCTCGAAGGGCTTCCATCTCCGCTTTTGACCTCCTAGGAGAGCCTTCGGTCGACACGACTAGGACCGGCATCTTTCCTTCCAAACAGGCAAATAGCTCGAGAAACTCCTTTCGTGATTTCACGGGGTCATGTAGACCCCGTCAGGAAAGCAGCATGCACGTATCGGGCGCCTGGCCGTTTTGTTAGCCCATATCTGCTCTCGACAATTTCTGGTGTCACGTTGTCAGGGTTTGCGTATGCATGAGATCTGTACTGGGACTGGATTGCCTTCTCGTTTGCTGACCAGTACGTTGTACATCATCCAGCCCAAAGCAGGGGCTCTTCGTGTGCTTCTAAGCAACCCATAACTGATGGAAGATCGAGTAAGAGGGAGAGAACTACTCCAGAACTTCGGGCAATGGCAGTGCTTACAGTTACAGCGACAGGAATGGAGCAATTTTTCGGAAGGTTACCCAGAATGATTGATGTTGGGAAGTACAAGCCATAGATTTAGTTCAGTTAAAAAGTTAGAATAGTGACATTCAATTATGGACTGGCTGAGAATTTGGCAAAAGTGTTAACTCATTTTCAACACGACAAGTGGCCGGGTTATAGCACGAAACCAACTCCATAGATGGAATGCCAAGTGCATGAATTCTCAATTAAATTTGTATCCAGGAGACAACAAACATGGGCATGGATTAGCACAATGAATCATGGGGCAAGACTAAAGCAATTGGTTTTATCTTCTCCTTTGTTTTACTTCTTTTACCTTCATGCGGTGGCTTTTATCTAATTTACCAACTCGCCAAACTAGACCACCGAGTAAACAAGTATGCACTTAACCTCTCCCTTTTCAAACAGTTAGATAACAACTCCTACCTGGAAATTGATATATAAAACCTAAAAAGTACCTTGATTCCAAGTTAGAGTCTCGGCCGAACACAATAGGGAGAGGCCCAGCCCATGTTGGAGCAACAGCTGCAATGGCTCTCGTCTTCACCAAACCCTTTTTCGCAGCACGCGCTACAATTGTGGCTGCGTGGCCTCCTCCAAAAACCACCAAATCATCTGCTGGAAATACATAAGAGAGTTAGCAAGGGCATTATCTACACAACTTGAGAGACTATAGTAGAGAATAAAAGCTTTGAACAGAGCGGAAGACGATATAAATCAGTAACTAAAGCCGACCGCAACCTTAAGATAGTTTTGAGCAGGGTTGAAACTATTGAGCTCAAATTGTCCTTGTGCAGAACAAGCATGACAAAAGGTTAGATCATATTGAGCAGCCTAATGTCTGCAGATACTAACCTCTTTTACTATATTGAGGAAAAAATGCATGAGAATAAATAAAATGTCGCCTGTCCAACACACCTTTAGAATTCTCTGACCCTCATAGAGAAATTCACCGACACTTCTACAGCACATATAGCCATCTGTCAATCACCTTGTTTGCTTGATTGTACAAGAACATGACTGCTTGTAGAAACCTTGCCATTGTAGCATTTTCAACTGCTAAAAATGCTTTAACAACTGACACCATACGATGTAGGTAGTCAGAAAAGTTTCAGATGGTCATGATACAAGAACGGAAGGGGACAAATGCTACGCAAGAACACCTTAACAAAGTTCCATCTCCCTATTCCAGGTGGATAAGAACTTTGCACCAGTGAAGCATCGAATTGTGCTGATGGATGTATGAATTTTGATTTTGGATTACTGAAAATAAACAAACGGCATATCCTTCTATGTGTTTTCGGACATTGTGCCACCTGAATTGCTTTTCTCAAATATGAACACTAGCAAAGTCGCAATAAGCAACACATCGCACAAATATTCTGTATGCCATCTATCGATAGTTAATGGAGGCGACAGAAAGTATGGATGCTGGAGCTACCTGCGTGACTTAGAGGGCTATCAGGCGCATTTATAAAATCAACCAGGAATTTCTCCATGACATCCGCTTCATAATCCATCTTTAACCGATCACAGTAGTCCTGACCGGGCCAATCCACAATAGTAGCATGCCAATTAACTTCACCAACTCGTTCGACTATATCTTTGGCCACTAGTCTCCATTCCTCTACACTACTCACATCAGATATAGTGGGCACCATGAGAATATCTTTAGAAGCATCAGAGCTTTCACTTTCATGCTTTTCATAGTGGATGTTGATATCATTGTCCTTGAACTTCCATAGCCAATAGTTAGACTGAAATCAGATTTAGACCGATGAGCAACATTGCAAACAATAAATAGTTGCTGTTTACATATTTTAGTCGCAATCATGTACTGTGTAACCTACCATGAAAACCGTATAACACACAGATCATTAAAAACTAGTTGCCCACTGATGATAATCAAGTTGCAAATGCAGGACCCTCTAGCTCCATAATGTAAGTCAATATCAGCCAGTCTGCTTGCCTCTACGTCAGGCAAATTTGGTTAGTCAACACCAGCCAGTCTGCTGCCCAAACACGCAAAGAATTAAAAAAAAAACACACCGATAAAATGCCACTTCACTTTTAACATTTAATTCTGTAATACAAGATTTCTACCTTTGCATGACAATGCAAGGTAAGCAGCTAAAACATGAGTGGGATAGGGATCTCCATTTAAAAGGGAGAATAGTTTACGATTGGGAAACCCGATAAGTGGCAAACTGCCAAACATCGATTATCAAGGAGCATTTCACTGAACTTCAGCTTACTATTGCATAAAATAAGTACTTCAAAAGGCTTACATTCCCACTTTACTGAATTCTGTCAAGTTTAAACCAGCATTGGAGAAAGAACTTTGGTGAAGAGCATTTGGCAGTGGAAGTGGAGTAAACGGACCATCCACAACATTTTGCTTCTTTACGCAGCAAATTTGAGGCGGTGGCGAATACGCGAGCAAGCTGGAAATTTCTACACAGGTAAGCAAGAGGTAACCAAGTCCAAGAAGTATGCTGACTTGAGAAGGCAGCTTGCATCAAATGCAACGAACGCGGTCTTTGGCGGCAGCTTGAACCCATGAGAAGCAATCTTTAGTCGGTCATGGACTCCCATAAAATTATGTTAATGTGTTCTACGGAACTTTCTTGGGAGAAGACTGTATTTAGGTCACAAGATTTCGAATACGAGCACTAGTGTTAAGGCAGCGAGAGTGATAGGGACTTGTTGCATAAAAAAAATTAGGCTGTTCCTACGTCGCCTGAATAGTAAGGTGCACACTATTTATCCGACAGGGGATTGAATGGGGTGTGTTGACTTTTTGGTTTCGGTGCTCTCCGGGGTACGGGATTGACACTGACCCATTTAAGGTTTTCGTTCGTCCTGTCTTAAATGAAGCTGCTCCAAAAGTCAAAAGCTCTGTTCACTTGCTTCGTGAGTTTTTTTTTTTTTTCTTTTGGCGGTGATGGAATTGAAGATCTGTGGTGTGGCGGAGTTCGAGCTCACGCAGTACAAGGTGACGTGCGGTTCTTACATTGATCCAAGAACCTCCTCAGCGGCATGATGGAAATTGAGAACAGATTTGTCTACGGTAGAGTTAGAATTAGAGGTGAGCAAACTGGATCGGACCGGACTGGTTAGATTGGTCTAATCTATTGAGAGGGCGGTTCGATTCCCGGTCTCAATAAATGGGACCAGTGACTGGGAGGTCCAGTCCCTGATTTCATGATGGATGGAACCGAATCAGACTACTTAGAAAATATATATAATTAGAAAAAAAGTGAGAATTTTGAAGAACTAATTAACCTAATTTTTCATCTTCTTCTCGATACTCACTCCACTGCTCTTACTTCATGCTCGCGTCTTGCCTTCGCAATGCAGCTCTGCTCGTTCTCTCTCCTCTTGCGGTCCCATCTCTTGTTTGTTGGCATCGTCGATCTTTTTGCACCTTGCAACCACTGGCGAGACCTATCGTGGCCACTAGCATTGTTGACTTGTTGCTCCTCTCGCCGCTTCCTCTCATCGTCTCCATCCTAATCTAGTCTTTTGTCATTTTTTTTTTAAAGATTACAAGTACTTATGTTATGGTTGTACAATGGTCATATGTACGTTTTATTAGGTTGAATGATTAAGATTAGAAGTTATTAATTTAGATCTAAGAATTAGATTTTTATAAACAGTTAGTATTAGCGGTTCCACTAGGACCGGAACGGGATTGGACTGGATTTTTGATCTCCTTTCCTCTCGCTCGAAGCTCACGTCTCGTCTTTGCCACGCAGCTCTGCTCAGTGCTTGGTCCTCTTACGGTCCTGCTTCTCACTCGTTGGCGTTGTCACTCTCCTCACATCTTAAAGCCACTGGAGAGACCTATTGCGACCACTGGGATCTTCAACTTGTCGCTTCCTATTCCCGTCTTCATCTTAATTTAGTTTTTTCTCTTTATTTTAGGACGGATTGAGGCTGGATTGAACTACTGATCTCTGTCCAATTCAGTCTCTAGTTTTGAAAATTTGGGGATCAGGACTACCGATTCGATTCTCGGTTCTATATTGAGCCCGGATCGGTCTGGACTATGCACACCCCTAGTTAAAATCAAGTAGTCCATGCGCCGAATTCACTATTCCGATTTTTGTGCTCTATCGCGATGAGATCAGTAGAGTTCTCGGTTAGTGGGTTAAACTAATCTTTGCAAGTTAGGTACATAAAAAGAATTTCTCGTTAGGTTGATTAGATTCGGGTGGCACAGCACTAATGTTAGCTGTGTTAAATGTCCAACCATACCATAAGAATCTACAGGCATGTCAAAGTGGACTGTTTGCGGGATTTGTCATGTCACATTATCAAGAAAGAGTGATCCAAAAGGATTGTGTCCATTGGGGAAGGAATCATGGCTCTGATATGCATATATACAAACATCACCAAGATTATAGCCTCACAATACCAGAAAATATCTTTAATTTTAACATTTCAAGGCAAAAAACCTCGGTTGCATGAATACATAGCTGATGTATCTTAGATGTCAAGAAAGTTGGGAAAAGGAATGAATAGAGGTACAACAGTGATCCCTGGACAAGTTTTTGCAGTACACATTTACAACATTTGATCCTTCAAACTGTAGACCCATTCAGGTAAAAGCCTAGCCGTGACTTCCTCTAAATGTGTATGTGCATCCTGCTCCCTAACGTATGATCTTGGTGGCAAAAAGTCGAGATGATCGCCGTAACATTTGAGATACTCATGCTGCAAGTGTCGGTAATCAAGTCGAGAAGCTTTCAAGATTCGAAATTCTCCTGCAGAAAGCGGTACAGCTCCTCTGCGACGGCAGATGGGTACTCTTCCTGTGGCAAGAGCGCACCTGGAACCTCGACAAACTTGGTAACCCCTTTGGCTCCTCGAAGGGCTTCCATCTCCGCTTTTGACCTCCTAGGAGAGCCTTCGGTTGACACGACTAGGACCGGCATCTTTCCTTCCAAACAGGCAAATAGCTCGAGAAACTCCTTTCGTGATTTCACGGGGTCAAGTAGACCCGTCAGGAAAGCTGCAGGCACAAATCGGGCGCCGGGCCGTTTTGTTAGCCCATATCTGCTTTTCACAATTTCTGGTGTCACGTTGTCAGGGTTTGCGTATACATGAGATTTGTACTGGGACTGGATGGCTTTCTCGTTGCTGACCAGTACGTTGTACATCATCCAGCCCAAAGCAGGGGCTCTTAGTGTGCTTCTAAGCAACCCGTACCTGATAGAGAATCGAGTAAGAGAGAGAGAACTACTCCAGAACTTGGGGCAGTGGCACTGCTTACAGCGACGCTTGGAAGGTTACCCAGAATGATGTAGGGAAGTACAAGCCATAGATTTAGTTCAGTTAAAAAGTTAGAATAGTGACATTCAATTATGAACTAGCTGAGAATTTGGCAGAAGTGTAACTCATTTTCAACATGAAAAGTGGCTGGGTTATAGCACGAAACCAAGTCCATAGATCGAATGCCAAGTGCATGAATTCTCAATTAAATTTGTATCCAGGAGAGATACTAAACCTTTTTTTTAGCAGATAATGCAACAACAAACATGGGCATGGATTAGCACAATGAATCATGGGGCAAGACTAAAGCAATTGGATTTATCTTCTCCTTTGTTTTACTTCTTTTACCTTCATGCGGTGGCTTTTATCTAAATTACCAACTCGCTAAACTAGACCACCAAGTAAACAAGTATGCACTTAGCCTCTCCCTTTTCAAACTGTTAGATAAAAACTCCTACCTGGAAATTGAAATAAGAAAAGGACACAAAAAAAAAAAAAACCTAAAAGTACCTTGATTCCAAGTTAGAGTCTCGGCCGAACACAATAGGGAGAGGCCCAGCCCATGTTGGAGCAACAGCAGCAATGGCTCTTGGCTTCACCAAACCCTTTTTCGCAGCACGCGCTACAATTGTGGCGGCATGGCCTCCTCCAAAAACCACCAAATCATCTGCTGGTAATACATAAGAGAGTTAGCAAGGGCACTATCTATACAACTTGAGAGACTATAGTAGAAAAAAAAAAGCTTTGAACAGAGCAGAAGACAATATAAATCAGTAACTAAAGCCGACCGCAACTTTACGATAGTTGTGAGAAGGGTTAAAACTATTGAGCTCAAATTGTCCTTGTACAGAACAAGTATGACAAAAGGTTAGATCGTTGAGCAGCCTAATGGCAGCAGATACCGACCTCTTTTACTATATTGAGTAAAAAATGCATGAGAATAAATAAAATTTCGCCTGTCCAACACCTTTAGAATTCTCTGACCCTCAGAGAAATTCACAGACACTTGTATAGCACATATAGCCATCTGTCAATCACCTTGTTTGCTTGATTGTACAAGAACATGACTGCTTGTATAAACCTTGCCATTGTAGCATTTCAACTGTTAAAAATGCTTTATCACCGACACCATACGATGCAGGTAGTCAGAAAAGTTTCAAATGGTCATGATACAAGAACAGAAGAGGACAAATGCTACGCAAGAACACCATAAGAAAGTTCCATCTCCCTATTCCAAGTGAATAAGAACTTTGCACCAGTAAAGCATTGAATTGTGCTGATGGATGTATGAATTTTGATTTTGGATTACTGAAAATAAACAAATCGTATATCCTTCTATGTGTTTTCGGACATTGTGCCACCTGAATTGTTTTTCTCAAATATCGACACTAGCAAAGTCGCAATAAGCAACATATCACTCAAATATTCTGTATGCTATCCATCAATAGTTAATGGAGGCAACAGAAAGTATGGATGCTGGAGCTACCTGCGTGACTTAGAGGGCTATCAGGCGCATTTATAAAATCAACCAGGAATTTCTCCATGACATCCGCATCATAATCCATCTTTAACCGATCAGAGTAGCCCAGACCGGGCCAATCCACAATAGTAGCATGCCAATTAACTTCACCAACTCGTTCGACTATATCTTTGGCCACTAGTCTCCATTCCTCTACACTACTCACATCAGATATAGTCGGCACCATGAGAATATTTTTAGAAGCATCAGAGCTTTCACTTTCATGCTTTTCATAGTGGATGTTGATATCATTGTCCTTGAACTTCCATAGCCAATTGTTGGACTGAAATCAGATTTAGACTGATGAGAAAAAATGCAAACAATAAGAAAAAATGCAAACAATAAATAGCTGCTGTTTACATATTTTAGTCGCAATCATGTACTGTGTAACCTAACATGAAAATCATATAACACACAGATCATGAATAACTAGTTACCCACTGATTAATAATCAAGTTGCAAATACAGGACCATCTAACTTTATAATGGAAGCCAATATCAGCCAGTCTGCTTGCCTCTACGTCAGGCAAATTTGGTTAGTCAATACCAGCCAGTCTGCCGCACAAACACACAAAAAAAAAAAAAAACTCCAATAAAATGCTACTTCACTTTTAACATTTAATTCCATAATACAAGATTTCTACCTTTGCATGACAACGCAAGGTAAGCAGCTAAAACATGAGTGGGATAGGAATCTCCATTCAATAGGGAGACTAGTTTGCTATTGCGAAACCTGATAAGTGGCAAACTGCCAAACATCGATTATCAAGGAGAATTGCACTAAACTTTAGCTTACTATTGTATAAAATAAGTATTTCAAAAGGCTTACATTCTCACTTTACTGAACTCTATCAAGTTTAAACCAGCATTGGAAAAAGAACTTTGGTGAAGAGCCTTTGGCAGTGGAAGTGGAGTAACCGGACTATCGACAACCTTTTGCTTCTTTACACAGCAAATTTAAGGCGGTGGCAAATATGTGAGCAAGCTGGAAATTTCTACACAAGTAAGCAAGAGGTAACCAAGTCCAAGAAGTATGTTGACTTGAGAAGGCAGCTTGCATCAAATGCAACGAACATGGTCTTTGGCGGCAGCTTGAACCCATGAGAAGCAATCTTTAGTAGGTCATGGACTCCCATAAAATTATGTTAATGTGTTATATGGAACTGTCTTAGGAAAAGACTGTATTTAAGAAAAACACAAGGTCACAAGATTTCGAATACGAGCACAAGTGTTAAGATAGGGAGAATGATAGAGACTTGTTGTATCAAAATAATTAGGCTGCTCCTATATTGCCTGAATAGTAAGGTGCACACTATTTATACGGTCTGTTGTGTCCCGAGGATCACTGCAACATACCTTCTGCACTTTATGATAGGGCCAAATTAATCCTGGGGACAAGTACTTGCACGCCTCAGAGGCTCTCGTTTTCTAAATTTCTACTGTAATTCTTGAAATTTCACAACACTTACAAGAAAGAGCAAATCTTTCACGGGTAACTAACACTTGAATCGAAAAACTCATCACCATCCATCAGTTGTTTCAACCGCCCCCCATCCAATTAGCTTAGTAGATTCAGCCACTCAACAAACAAGGCGAATTGCAGGACTAGCAGAATCCCACGTACCCTTGATGAGCTCGAGTGCTTATCAGCAACCGAGACGGTGGAATAATCCGCAGAAGATGAAAGGGCCTTGATCGATACGGGCGGTCTCACGAAGCAAGGAGCTGTACGGCTCTTCCAGCGAGCGAGCGCATGGGAAGACGGCGAGGAAGCACAAAATGCTAGGGCAGAAGATGCCATTGCTTTGTGGGTACGACGGAGAGAGAATCGTCGGAGGCGGGCTTAGGAGGAACTGGGATTCGAGGAAGAAAGCAGCCAGATTGGATCAATTGGAGCTGTCTGAACGGCGAGCCGGAGCCAAGAAGTCAACCGAACTAAGATATTTCGGACGTCGTGAGAAAAACCAAGCGTAAAAATTTTTGTTCCCTTTCTCCCAAAGAAAAACGTTAAATTAATACACCTATAATAAATTTATCTTAAATTATTTTTTTATCATTAAAATTATAAACTAATATATCGTTAATAAATTTATCTTAAATTCGTACGTATATGACAAATTTATTTTCTATTAGTTTTCGTTAAATTTTATCGTCAAGCTGCCGAGTTTGAATGATACGCGGTAATTATTGAACGTACACATTTGAGATTTTATATTAATTTTAAAATTTTTTGTGGTATTAATTTAATTTAATGAAAACTAATAAACATTAAATTTGTTATATATGTACTGATTTGAGATTTTTGGTAGTCAAAATAATTAGTTTGGAGTAAATTTGTTGCAGATGTATTAATTTCATATTTTTGGTAGTCGAAAAAATAGTTTGGGGCAAATTTATTACAAGTGTACTAGTTTAAGGATTTTTTGTGGTCAAAAAATTAATTTGAGGTAAATTTATCGTAAATACATTAATTTGAGGTTTTTTATGGTATTAAGCCTACTTTAAACTAAAATTATATGAGGCGTGTCATCAATAGAACGTTTCTGCTACTAAATATTAATCTCTTCCATAGACTAGCTTGGAAAGAAAGTTAACTCGGCAATTCACGTTAAAACTCTCCCTGGTAGTAAAGATCGGCCGTCGAACAGTTCATGCTATTAACTGACTTCAGCAGTCCGGTTCAGCTGACTCCAAGCAGAAATCTTTTCCCAGCTATGGGCTCGAAGAGGGAAAACGAAGTAGTATTGCTGGAGTTGAGGGCTGAACATGGTTGCCAGAAATGTTGGGTATTTACACCCGCAACATTGGCAAAAGCATGTGATGATCTTCTTGCAGAGTTAGATCCCTTGTCGCGTTCAACAAAGTTGCAAGTTGCCAGCAGTCGATTTTCTCTACAGCTAGTATAATCAGGGATAATGGCTAACATAATATAGCATGGAAGGATGAAACGAATGGATAGTTCAGTGTTATCGCAGTGGAAATGAAGGGACTGATGTCTACTGGAACATATGAAGTAAAGCTTTATTGGGCTGTATCTATCTTATTCTGCAAGTGCATTCAGATTACATAGCAGTGCAATCTGACATAACATGCGAGTCTGACAGACGAAGTTTTTGCCTTATTATCGAGGAGACCCGTCTAAGCATCAAGCTGTCGCGGATTCAAGAGCCCTAGCCCTTTTTAACTGAAGAACGCTCACCAGCTTCTCATGCGGACGCATTGCCTCTTTCACCCAAGCGGTCACCCTTGGATACTTCTCTTGGTCCAGGAATTTTACACCGAGGGCTTCTTCCTGAGCTTTATGAGCACCCAATATTGAACAGACAACAATGTCTAGGAGTCCCATGCTGTCGCCGTTGATAAATGGCGACCCCTCGGGGCAACTGCCCTTGATTCCCTCTTCGAACATTTTCAGTTTCTCGTGTACTTCCTCGACGGCTCTTTCTTGCGCTTCTCCATCAGTTTTGAGCACAGAGAACATGGCCTTAAACAGCTGCAGTTGACAGCTTCCAATCATAAACCTGCTTGAACTCTAGTTTGATCTTAACTTTGTCTTAACATGTCTATTATGCACAGAGAAAATTCTTTCATCCTGACAAATGCTTCTTTCATAGTTTTGAGAATTTCTCATGCACGATGAATAACAATTAGGCAGCAGCCTGCCTATCTCAATGAAATGGCAATTAAAAACAATAGCAGTCTGATACAATTATTGCACAATTGTCATTGTTATCATCGCTTCATATGAAGCACCGTTGGTCCCGCGGACACACGTTCTCCAGATTTTATTGGGAGCAATGAAGATTTGTCCTCATATGCTCCATGTCCTTTAGTTACTGCATAATTCTGCAGGTCAAGATCATCACTTCAAACGAGCACTCACTGATTGAAAAACAAGATGGTAGATCATGTAAAGCTGTGAACGAAAAGGCATAACTTGTTTGTGCTGTGACGATGGAGTAATGCAAGATTTGATCATGTGCTCGTTTTGCACTGACCTGCTTGTGGAGAAAGCCAGCCCAGAAGCGAACTTTGGCTCTTTCATAGGGATCTTGGGGCAAGAGTCGAGGACCCTCCTTCCAAGTCTCGTCAATGTACCCGATAATGACCAGAGACTCGGCGATGGGCTTCCCGTTGTGAGCCAGAACGGGGAGTTTCTTGTGAACAGGATTGTACCGCAAAAGCGCTTCACTCTTGCTCGTCAAATCTTCTTCCACGAACTCGTACTCGATCCCTTTCACCTTCAGAGCTAGTTCCACCATCTCGCTGAACAGACTAGCCCACATTCCATGAAGAACCACTCTCGTTTCTTCTCCTGCCATCTCTCTCTCTCTCTCTCTCTCTCTCTCTCTCTCTCTCTCTCTCTCTCTCTCTCTCTCTCTCTCTCTCTCTCTCGGTTCAAGATTAGACGTGAAGGTTTCATGGGTTTAGTGCTTTAATAGACAATGCTTTGCTCTATTTAACGTTGAATCGAAAGCATCTTTGGCTTGTTTGACAAAAACCATGGCCAAGCATCTTTGGCTTGTTTGACAAGAACCACGGCCTTCATCAGATCCCTTGACATGAATAACATAAGAGATATGGGCTGTCCAATTCAAAAATGGACGACCCAGATTGATCGATTCAAAATTTTAAAATTCCCGCCGAAAATTTATTCCTTTTTTACAAAATGACGTGGATCAATATGGGGCGTCCATTTTGAATTAGATGGCCCTGATTAGATAATGTCACCCTTAACATTATGTTAGGGGATCCAAACATGGCCTTCATCTTTTTGACGAAATGGATAGTGCACACACTAAGGAATTTTTATCTCATTGAATGCGCCCAGAGACCGATTCATCGATTTCTTGGTTGATGAACATAAGACTAGATCCTTCATGGAATCTTTTCTCTGCTCATAATAACAGCCACTTCCTTCCATTTTCTTTTTCCTTTGTTGAACCTTCCAACGAGGAATTGCCACAACCTAAAAATTGGAAAGATTCTTAGATTAATAGATTATTAGGTTAATTATTCAACTAACCTAGTACGGACTATCTCAAGCACTATAAAATCGCAATTTTGTTTTAAGTTATTTAATGTTCAAATGATTTTAAGTTCACAGCCGTTACTATTTATTTTTGGTAGGTTGATTAAAAACATAAATAAAGTATCGAGAGAAATACTTTATTTCTATGAGCTAAAGATTTTAAGTTCGAAGATTTGATTACATTAATTAATTAAAATTAATGCCCTTTCGGTACCTCAAATTTCATGAAAAACTCTAAATTTGGCAACTCAACTTGAATTGAGATTTCACTTTGTGCTCAAAAGGAGTGATTTTTTTTTTGGGTTTTTTCGCTTGTTTAAATGAATGCAATGCATGAATGATATGAATGACAATAAATTCTACCTAATTCAAATTAGGGTTTTTATTCAGAAAATATGTCAAAAAAAACATAAATCAATTAATTCAAGCAACACTTGTTTCCCGAAATTTTCAATAAAAATCGTAACTTTATGATTGATCTTGCAAAAACACTTTCTTTTGTTAAAGAAAAACTTGAGAACCAATGTTTGTTTGTGAAAAAAACTCATGCTTTTAATCTTTTTTGACTTGATTTGCATCGAAAGAACTATCCCTAAACAGGAGATTTTCTAACATAAGATAGCGGCTAGGTTAGAGTTTAATTTGTGATAAAAATGGGCTAATCTAACCCAAGACTATGGCTGAAATATGTGCTGATTTGGCAGGGTAGAAGGCGGACAAGCTGATGTTTGGTCAATGGTACTTCAACGACTGACCGTGGGTGCGGCGTTGGGTTGTTGTAGTGAACGGCGGTGCAGGCGTCTAGTTGGTGGTGCTCTGGAGACAGCGTCGAACGGTGGTTGGTGAGGTGGAGCAGCTGTGAAAGCTGAGTTTTTCGACATACAGAGCTATAAGAGGAAGAGTAATTGTCGGGCTTGGATTATTAAGAGATGGTGATTTGGGGTTATGGACATTAGGGTAAAGTTTTGAACCGGTCCACACCACCCAACCGATCTCTCTCTCTCTCTCTCTCGTTCATTTTTCCATGATGCCACGTCTGTCCCTAGCTCGCCCGAGCTTGGCTTGACGGTTACGATGGTTACCACCGCCCTCTCAAGCCTCAACCTCAGCTCAACCATACTTGTCGTCTTATCGGTGAACTTGCTGTCCTCGTTCCCTCTCTCTACCGTGTGCAAGGAGAAAGTAGCCGAGCTCAAATGGTATGGCGATTCGAGCTCCGTCTTCTCTGAATTTGATCCCAAGGCAAGTGGTACTCTTAAACCATCTTTTGGACTAGCTACTTGAGGATTGGTTGGGCGGGAAGGCGGTGTTTGGAAAATGGATATTAAGAAGCGACGTTCGGCTTGCATGCTGAGGAAGACAAGTTCAAATAGAGAATCCATTGCTTGATTTAGTGTTCACATATCTTGGGTAAGTTAGTTCTATAATTTGATCGTTGTAATTGTCAATGATTTAAGGTGAATCGAAGTAGGACGGGGAATGAGCCTTGGGCGCGTCAACCAAGGGAAGAAGGAGGAAGGGATCGCGGCTTCATTAGCGGCAATTCAACGGTGGATTCACTTCGTTTTGGATCCAAGGTAAGTAGAACTTCTAACCCTTTTCACTAAATCGCCTATAAGCTCGCTGATTGGGCATATTGACGCCGTTTGTATTTGGGATTTATTTGCTTAGTGGTTTCTTGTGTATGTAGGCATTTGGTCATATAGTTTGAATGGCGTGTGGTGCAGTGGGATAGGGTCTGAGTTTCGGTCGCGAGCTTGGGTATCCGTACACTGAGTTCTCTTGGTGTGTGGATGCCTTATGGGTCTGATGTTGCTGTCTTGCGTGTGGTCTTGACTGTGTGGTTGGGTCGAATGTGAACCGTGTTCTGTTCTGATATGTGGGAGTTTAGTTTTGAAGTTGCGTGGTCATGAGGTGTGTCTAGTGCTTTGTGGGCTTTAATGAGTGTGCTGCGAAGTTGAGTTGCATTGCATTTCAGAACTCAAGCATGTGCGTGGTGGACTACGGTCGTGATTGGTGTGGTTAGTTGATGGTGGATCTGCATACAAGTTGAGTAATTGCAACGAGAGATGTGAGGATCCCGTCGGTTGTGTCTCGACGCGGATGAGTGATATGTCCATCTGTGTTGGGATGATACCTTATGGGAGCTTGAGTGGAAATTGAGAAGTTCATGGCATGTGTTCCATTAGATTGGAGTCTCGGAATAGGAGAATCGAGGTTTGTGTCTTTCGAATACATTGAGGCTTGTGTTCCTCATGATTTCCATGGTCAATGTCCCATGGACAATAAATTGGGTTATAACCCAAATTCAAGGCTTGTATCCCTCGTTGATGAAAATGAGGCATGTATCCCTCATGAACATGAATAATTTATAATGAAGTGGAAACTAGACAATGAGTCAGGTGCATGCTCATGCATGCGAGAGTCGTGTTGCAAGATGTGTGATGTTATCGTCGAGTCTCCTTCATGGTTGTGATTGTCTGCTCGTCATTGGAGTGGTGTATATGGTATGCGGGACAAGTCTTGCTTGGCATGTCAGTGTGGGTCCTACTTGATTGAGTGATGAATAGGTTATTTAGTTGATTGGTTCAGAATGTCTTACTCGCTAAGTTTCGGCTCACTTCTTTGGATTCTACCCTTTTTCAAATAGGTTTCCCATTTGAGAAGTAGTGAACAAGATTGGTGGTGTTGGAGCCCCGCGACGGCGCCGGCAGATAGTACTTCAGAGTAGATGTTGTCCCTTGAATCTTCCCAAAGTACTCGGATGTGTCGTTCAATGCGGCCTAAACTATCTCCCCACAAAAAAAAATGCCTTAGCCGAATTTTTATTTATTTATGGGCTCACCGCACCTTTTTTTTTTTGGCTTAATGTAGGCTTATTCAAATAATTGACATTTTAATTAAAGCATTTTTCGACCAAAAAAAAGTTAAAGCCTTTCCTTAAATAGAAGGTCTAAATATGCCCAGTTCCTTGAATTTCCGCCATAATTGTTCCCACTTGCCCATTTTTGTTTCGTTAATTTAAGTCTAAATCGCTTGTTTAATTCAAGTTCCAATCCTCTCTACCGTTGATCTAAATAAAATGCAAAATGCGATGCATGCTAAACTAAATTAATTATCCTATGCACGAAACTCATTAATTATTTTTGGTGAGTACTAAAACTAGCTCTCATTTTTTTTTTATGTAAAATGAATTATTAATAAAAAAAAATTAAATTTTAGATGTCAACAGTAATTATTAAGCTGCAACAGCATCCATCTCGAGTGTCCGTGTTGCGTGCAGTCAAACGAAATGGCACTTTGGAACACATCATAGACATTAGCGAGGCTCCTTTGGATTGGGATCGTCTGCCATAGCTTCAACTATGGCAGGGTAACATAGCTTCAATCTCGGCCGTCCATTCTCATCGGACGGCCGAGATTGAGCCACGTGGATCGGAGAATTCACCCAAAAATTTGCGCGCTTTGGCCCGGGTACTGTAGCGGTATTTTGAATTTTTTTTTATTTTCAGATCTGTGGTATCTCTCTCTCTCCCCCCTCAAAATTCTCTCTCCTCTCTCACGTTTCTCTCTCTCTCTCTCTCTCTCTCTCTCTCTCTCTCTCTCTCTCTCTCTGTCGCCCCGACGCCCCGTCCGACCAAACCTCTCTCGGCGACTGACCAAATTTCCCCGATGACCAACCTCCGACCTCCCCCGAGTCCCCCGATGCCACCGACCTAGCTCCGACCTCCCAGATTTCTCCCCGACGAACGCCTCCACCGAGCGGGCTCGGCTCTGCCGAGAGATACTCCGTTGAAGTTCTTCCTTCCTACAGGTAACGATTTTCGTTTTCCTTCCTGAGCGCACGATTCTCGATTGCACTCGCGAAGTTCTCTCGCGCACGAATCATCATCGTTCGCGAGTCAATCGGTTCAAACTTGTGTCGCGTCTGCTAAAACGCTCGCTTGTTCTCCGAATTTTCAGTTACTTAAGAAGACCTCGACCGTCCATGGAACTTCGAAGAAATCGATGATCAATCTGTCCTCTGTCTCCGAAATTTCGGACAATAATCACGATGATGAGACCGCGGAGGTAAAGATTTGCTTCTTCTAGGAAATTTCGAAATAGGTAGATCGTTTTGACCGATTTGGATGATCTGCGTGGACATAGCCGCAGCGGAGGTTTTTCTGTTGCAAATTGCCAATTCATAGACTTATGCCTCAGCTTATGGTCTTCTTTTGTGTTTTCGCGGTAGTCATCGTCGATCACAGATATCATTGTGTCATGGTACCTCTGCCTTGGGGAAACATTTTATTGAATGATAGAGATTTGCAAATTGATTGCGTCTTTGTGCTACTAATTCTGCTGTCAGATTTGTGGTTATGTGTCTACTGTTTCATGAAAGAGAAGGTAAAGGTTATAGCAATCTG
Source organism: Psidium guajava (assembly GCA_016432845.1). Taxonomy (NCBI): domain Eukaryota; kingdom Viridiplantae; phylum Streptophyta; class Magnoliopsida; order Myrtales; family Myrtaceae; genus Psidium; species Psidium guajava. The sequence goes on from CM028228.1 coordinate 41,394,484, forward strand.
GATTCGCAAAGATTTGCTTGATCATGAAGGTTTTAATAGCAGCATCTAGATATAAAATCTTATGCTCAGTCCCCTGATGAAATGCTTGATATCATGACTCGATAAATAAAATCTTATGCTCAGGTGGCTCGCCATGCAGATGCTGTAACTGTAGTTATAGGTATAGTTGGTTGTGCAGGACTAAAGGTAAAGTGTTGCATTTACTGCTGACAATTTTGAAGAAAGCTATTATTGAAATTCTTTCTGCTATCTCTTGGAGATTTGAGTGCATTGATATGCCAGTGTGCTGTGTTTTTGTATCCCTTTTCATTTACATATTTCCCTAGAACAGTAGCCATTGTAAATATCTCTAATTGACATTACTTTTATTGGGTAACAATCTTAGCCTACGATAGCTCCCATTGAAGTAGGCAAGGACATAGCTTTGGCCAATAAGGAGACCCTCATTGCAGGAGGTCCTTTTGTGCTCCCTCTTGCACACAAGCATAAAGTGAAGATTCTTCCGACTGATTCTGAACATTCTGCCATATTTCAGGTGTGAGAACTTCCACAAGGATGTTTGGAACTCATATGCTTCTTTACCATGACTCACTTTTGTAATGCTCAATTAGTTTGTTTCGGAAGCTTAAGAGTGTCTATTTTTCTTCAGTGTATTCAGGGTTTACCAGAAGGTGCACATTTTGGCTAATTATTTTGACTGCGTCGGGTGGGGCTTTCAGGTGTGAATTCGTTGTTTGGAATGTGAAGCTCATAAGTAAAATGGAATGTGGGGCTTTCTGGGTTTATCTTATCTGGATAAAGAATGACCTTACGAACTAGAGCAATCCCTAGTAAACATGAGCATTTGTCACCCATTTCATATTTCCCTCCTATAAATATGTCACTTAACAAATTGTGCAGCAATATGTGACATTTCCGAACAGCATTCTTTCTAATGATCCTGCCACCATAAGTGTCCAGGCTATGCAAATAAATGAGGTATTAACTGATTTGGTTAATCCTCGCTACATACATACGAATTTTGCTTTACTCTTTTCAGCTGAAATTTTTTGGGATAATTATAAACAGAGTGCGGGTGGTAGTAACACTTATGTATACTGAGTCTGTGTGTTCATTGAGATTCTGCCCATGTCTGTCTCCCCAATACACTGGTCTGTTACCTAATTGTATGGTAATTTCATATTTCGTACTGTATCTCTTGCAGATTGAATTAAGAAAATGCATGTCTATTCCACTTCTAGAATCATCACCTCAGTAATTGTTGGGATGCGCCTCTGTCCCTTGTTCTAAACTTGTAAACTGACTGTTGCCAACTCAAATGCAGCTTGACAAAATTTATCAGTGAATCATCATCACGGTGGGAGGAGGATCTCTCTTTCCTTGCGTAAACTGACTTTTTTTAGGTTTGTTATCAACGTGGTTCCTTTGATCTTCACAAGAATTCTTAGTAAATTGAATATATATAGATGGTAAAGCGAATGCTTTGTAAATTGAATGCTAATGCCGTTGATGTTATACGTCACTTGTCTATGCTATTTTAGGTTTGTTGAAATGCCGAAGGAATACTATGTTGTTTTCAATGGCCGTAATATCGGCATATACGATAGTTGGCCAGAAACTGAAGTCCAAGTAAGTGGTTTTAGTAATGCCAATTACAAAGGATATAACAACTGGGAAGCTGCAAAATAGGCATACTTGAAATTTTTCAAGTTGAAGGAGTTGCCAACGAAAATTCATTTGCCTACACGATTTCATCGCAATAATGAACATTTCAAGCAGGTATGTTAGTTGGTTACTCTTGTAGTAGGACAATTTAATTTTTCAATGGTTTAGCGATGTAACAACTATATGGTTTTTTGTTATATCTAATCAGGACGATGCTTGTACCAGTGGATGTAGCTGTATAATAAGAGGACTACAAATGGAGTTGGAACAAACCCGATTTGAGCTGGAACGAACCCGAAGGGAGCTAGAACATAGACAACGTTCGCATCGATTGACTATACAAGAATTGGCACATACCCAAGGTTCGCTTCAAGTGACAATACAGGAGCTACAGAATGCAAGAGACGTGAATGACAGCTTCCGAGATGTGATTAGTGACTTCAGGAATGTCAACATCGATTAGAAATGCTCTTTCTATTATGATTTCATTGAGCGTCTAGGTTCAACTTATAGGATGTGAGTAGGATCTTCGTATCTGCATTTATTACTTTGTAATCACTCAAAAGTACATGTTACCTTATTTCGTTTAAGACAGTTGCGCTTTCTTACTTAAGCCAACATGTTACTGTTAATTGTGTGCCTTTTAGTGCCGTTAATTGTGTACCTTATTTCGTTAAATTTTATCGTCATATTATTGATTTAAATGACACATGGAAATTATCGGATATACACATTTAGAGTCTTTGAGTGGCAAAAAAAATTATCAAATGTGTACCAATTTAAAGTCTTTGAGTGGCAAAAAAAAAATATTACGGATATACCGGTTTGAGGATTTTCTGTGAAAATTTAACACATATGTATCAATTTAAAGTTTTTCGTTATATTAACTCCATAGTTTATTCCTTCCTTCCACAAATCCTATTTTGCATCAAAAGCACGAATTGAACTGCTTCAACATTAATTCATGAGCTTGCCACCCTGTTTTCCCCCTCAACCAGGCACTAGAACTCAATAATATGATTAGTACCGGCTTCTGAAAACGAGCTCCACAGCCCCCAGTTACAAGCAAAACATAATTTTCAACACAACCAACAGCAAAGGAAATCCCCATTTGCTTTTCTAGAAGCTTAAACCGTTAGGATACTGCGAGGGAGAATCGGAAGACATAAGCAAGGCCATTCCGTAAATCTTGCTTCTTGCTGTATTTCGCATTTTATAAGTCTCTAGGCTGTAAAATTAGTGTCAGAGAAGCGTTTCATTCTCAAAAATTTCTAGCACAATTCATTTCCCCAATACATGGTATCCTACGAGCACTTGTCAGTGTCGAACAATACTCGAAAGTCACTATAATATCCTAGAAAGAATGACGTGCACAGTAAGAAGGTAGAAGACAAGGTGCAAAATTCCTTTCTTGGCTGGTCTAAGATGAAGGGTTCACGAAGCTTGTCGCTTGACGTATTGCCCGCTCAGTCCACTCCTAACTCAGCCACTCCTCATGCCTGGCATCGGTGTGGCTTTAGAAGAGCCTCTTCATCATGACCAGCTTTAGAAATGATCCAAAGAAGTGGAACGATTTCTCCATATTTTATTTCTCTGTTAGAAATGGCTAACCTTGTACCCACCAATCACCCCTGCCAGAAGAATGCTTTTAATCAGTTTCTTAAAGGGGGGAAAAACCAAACAAAGCAGCAGCTTGCGCTACTAGAAATGAATAGCTGCATCACATTACAACATTTATGATGCCAAAAAACACAGGAGATCACTGGAGTAACTACTTCCAAGCTGAAAAATTGTTCAAGTGCAGCAGCCAATCACATATCATCTTGATGAGTTTCACATACAAAAATAACCAAGTGCAGCAGCCAAACACAGGAGATCACTGTAAGTTCTCGGAAAAATAACCATCTGCATACCGTAGTACTTTGAGCATAAGGTACTTCAAATGTAGGCAAAGTGATTGGCATATCACGTTCTCCTAGAAGCAAAAGCACTGCCTGCACCTGGCAACAAATTGCAGAAAATTCATGGATTTCATTGCATGAGGGTAACATGCACTAAGTGGGTTTCTAAACGCAGTGACAAGAGTACTAGTTACAAATTTTTGTAGAAGAATAAGCAGATGAAATACTACAATGGCAAAGCCTTTCAACCAACATTCAGAAAATATCATGGAAAAATCCAAACTGCATCGTTTGCCAAGAGTTGTAACCCATCCAAATGCAAATCACCAACGTTGAAATGCTGAAACAGATGAAGACATGAGTTCTTTAATTGCTTTTGATGTTCCACAGCAATACCTATCAAAAGGAGCTAGTGGCATACAATCCCATATGACGTATACTCACCACAAATGCATGCTTTCTCATCTCTTTCCTAAGCATAAAACTTAGAACCTTGAAATGGCAAAAGGAACTGCTAAACAGAGGACACAAAACAATCCCATTTCAGAACACTGCACACGTATCGTCCTTCCAGCAAAACAAGTATATATGCCCTTCAAAAAAAGGAATTACCTTTGCTCTACCTGCACATCAGATGTAAGAATAACCTTTAACTGCTTCGTGTAAATTGAGCAATATCGAACTTAGAAAGCATAATTTTTCCCATTTTTGGGGAAAAAAAAGAGGAGGAAGGCAGAACGCCTATAATTTCAACTAACTTCAGCATTGACCCATCACTTCACCAGAAGTACTAAAGAGCTGCAAGCTCATTGGTCTGAAAACCCAACAGAATAAGCATAATACCAAACTGTAAATGTGCAGAGGCTTACATTCAACGGGAAAAAACAAGCTATAACACAATCTCAGCCGAAAGCTAGATCAAACCATACCATCAGCTAGAATTGAAACTAACAAAGTACGTACCTTTTCATGCGTAACAGCAGGAAACACGTACACTTCGCCTTCGAAAGAGAGCGTGAGCTCACTCGTCCTCGAAGGCGCCACACCGCCTCTTGTACTACCACTAGCATTATTGCTGCGATGATGATGGCCATAGTCACTCACAGAATCCACATAAACTTGACCGGCCTCCTCCATCTCATCGGCACAATCATCGGTGCCACCATTCTCAAGCTCATCATCCTCGTCCTCGACCCTCATCGGCCCGCATATAAAGAATGAATTGGAATTTCAAGTAAAGAATGCAGATCCTACACATAGCACAGAGCAATGCAGACCACATATAAACCGCTCTGTGAATTCGAATCCCAGACTAATTCTAGGGGCAAGCTATTGTATTAAAAAAGATTAAGCTGTAGACACATTGATATATTTTCCAGCAACCTAACACCATTTTTGCCATCAAATATACGAAATTTAAATCAACCATGATAAATCAGCTTCTTATACAAAACAGAAAACATTGCTTCCCCGCAAAAACAGAAAACAATGCAGACCTTTTCCACCCTGTGAAAGACAGAAAACATTTACATTTACCCTTCTTAAGCATGGAACATTGCTTCCTCGCAAAAAAGGCTCAGTAGTATTAGCTAGAACAATTCTGTCAGACTTCACAGCTGAGTAATGACAGGTTGCTTACTTTTCTTGAGACAATAGTTGCATGACCCTTCAAAGTAGAATTACACATTCATCTTAGGCCCTTTCCTTAGAGCCAGTTATTTCAGCTTGCAGAGAACCTTCTTACAGATAAAGTATTTTTCCTACAAAAAAGGTGCAAGTAATGCTGGTCGTAAGAACTTTGAAGAAGTCAATGAGCCTGATAACCTCAATGGATTCATCCATGCATAGTTAAATGGTAACAGAACAGTGAATAAGCTTTTGGAAGAAAATGTGCTTGCCATGTCACAATCAATAACTTTGACTAGGCTGACCCCCATTTTTGGGTTGAACATCCGGAGGTTGAGGAAAGTAGCATCTTCATATCACCTGGTCCAACTTCTATGGCATCAATATGTGGATTGCCCGGTGCAGAAAGGACACTAGTTTTTCTTTCCCCTGCATCATTTTGAACCCCAGATAAGGAAAGTAGATTTAAACGAGTGACCATGGATTTCTAACAATAATGAAAAAATGAAATAAGTTAGACAATCCAACACAATAAACCTTTAAAATAGCAACATACACCATATAAACATTCAAAAAATGAAGAGAAGCTTACTGGTATGGCACGGTAGGAGTGAACGAAATAGACATGACGATTTCCAACATCATCCAAAATTTCAGACCCTTCCCTAAATTTCAAGGCATTCCAGCCAATGTGAGGCACTCTCAAACCACTGGATGCAATTCTAGGACTTGAATATATATATTATGACTGAAAAATAAAATATTAGGAAACTCACACAAGCTGCTTCTCCAAATATTTTGGTATTCCCATGAGAAGGTCTATGTCATCGAGATTGAGAACCAATCAATTGTTGCTGCTGATTCAACCCAGAAACATTAGTTTGAGCTGCCATTTGCTGAGGATGCATATTTGTCATGTTGTTTTGTTGCAGCGTCAACTGCTGCTGCTGCTGGAGGTTTTGCAGATTATTGTGCTGGCTAAGCAATCTCTGCTGCTGCTACTATTGTTGCTGCTGCATATCTCCCATCTTATTTTGTTGGCCCGCCAACTGGTTCTGCTGCATCATCTGTTGACTTGAAAGGTGATGCTGTTGCTCCTGCTGTGAAGTAAATATTGGCTCTTGTGACAAACATGCTTGCTGTTGATGAACAGCCTGCTGAGACTATAAAACATCATAATCAATACAATATAGTTTATCTTCAGCAACATTCATGTAAAATGTGCTGCTGTACATCTTCCAAAAAAAAGGATGAGGACGCAGAATGAGAGAACACAAACATCATGCTTATGTTTCGATCTTATTGAGTACACATACCTGCTGTCTCATTGTCAAAAATTCAGGGGGAGCTGCAGCAAATGATCCACCAACCGCCGAACTACTCACAATGTTAGTGAGTAGATTACTGTAAAAACCCGAAGGGCTATTGTAACTTTGAAGAAGTTGAGGTGCAGAAGAAGCTTGCGAAGAAGCTTGAGGTATGTGTCCTTGCTTCTTTGATTTTCTTTTGCTCTTCTCTACACAGCTCTTATGTCGCTTTCCTCCTTTGCCTCCAACTTTCTTCTTGAGTCCCGTACATTTTGCAATGAGACTCGTATCTTCACTTGAGCCAACTAAATTTCTCTGAGACTCACCTCCAAGTGGCATTTCATCGAGCGATTTGTTTATGGTGAAGATCATCTGCTTGATAAATTCGTATCTCTGAATAGTTTGTGACCCCTTCACTGCTATCTTCACAAGCTCGGGACACACCTCTCTATATCTATCAGTAACATCCATGTCACCATTACCCTGAATGAATATGTAGAAGTTATTAGAAATTACCAATAAATTAGGATGACAAATTAAGTAAAAAAAGAGTATAAAAAAAGTTCATACATGAGTATCTAAACCTTGCTTCTCTAGTACTCCATCTCTTGCTTCACGTGTCCACCTCTTCAAAATATAAGAATTAGGAATTAACTTTATATCCAAGTGATCAAGCACCTTCAACGCATGGCAACATAAGAACCCAACGGTCTCAAAATGATTACATGCACAATTCACCACTTCATTGCTTGGGCCACCCGTGACCTTGTACTCTTGTTCATTTGTACCATATGAGCCAATAACATATTCACGCAAGACGCCCATCTCATTACGTTCCTTGATAACCAAGGAAAAAGCTTTCATCCATTCTGCCTGAAAATTTTCAAATACCGAAGGTGTATACACCTTACTCGCTTGCTGCAACATAGGTGATGTCGGACATAAAATCGTTGGCAATTTCTCCCTACCATTAAACTCAGCTTGTAACTCTTTGTACCGCTTATCAAGCACCACCTTATCAAATCTCTTGAAAAAACCATCTAGATTCATGTTACATCTAAGATTATCTTTCAAATCTCCATTCAAACTCTCACTCAACTGCGTGCTACGTATACCCAAGGTCACTGTAGATTTCATATAACATCTAGCCCACTTCTCCTTCAACCTATACAAACTTTGAAGGCAACAATTTTCACTAGCTTCATATGTTGAAAGTAATGAATCCCAAGCATCTTCAAATTTTTGGACTTCTACATATTCATAAACAAGCTTCTTCAAATCAGTCAAAAAATTAGATCCATTCTTCATTAAATGACTAACATTTTTAATAGCATTTTGCATTAGATGCCATGTACACAATCCATGTCTTGACTCGGGAATCACCTCTTGTAATGCTTTCAACATTGCTGCATCTTGATCAGTAAAAATTGTTGTAGGCCTCTTATACTTGTGCACCCCCAAGAATGTTTCGAAAAGCCATCTAAATGAATCTGCGGTTTCATCATATAAAAGTGCAGCCCAAAAAATCACAAGCTCTCTATGGTGATTGAATCCAATAAATACACCGAGTGGCCTATACTCTTTATTGGTAGAAAATGTGGTGTCAAAGGTGACAACATCACCAAAAAGAGCATAATCAATAATCATCCTAGAATCCGCCCAAAATATATTTGTTATTTGCTCATTACTATCAAGCTGAACGGCATAGAAGAAAGAGGTGTCTGAGATTTGTCGTTTTTCAAAGTACCTCAATAAACATCCCGCGTCTCCAAAGGCCATGTCTCTTCCTCGTTTAGTGCGCAGATAGTTTTTTACATCAACTCTAGTGTAACCAACATTTTCTCTTCCCCCAACCTGTACGCTAGATAAGTCATGATGCTGTGTTTGTGTGAGGCCTGCATTGTCAGCCAACTCAATTTGCTGAGCTTGGACATCGCTTATTTGCCTATGTGACCTTATCAAGTGACTACACTCTGCGAAGTGGAGTTGATGGGAATGGTTTGGCTCAAAATCATAAACACAATATTTACCACTCCATCGAACTAATCTGATTCCCATTCGGGCATGACAGTCCATCCTCGTTTCAGGCCTAGGCTTTTTTACTAATTCCATGCGTTTATCTTTTTGTCGATGTCCCTCTTTTGCACAACAAAAGCGTGTGGATGTTATGGAACCATCCTTCCCTTTGTTAGTAACTCTCTTACGTACACCAAAACCAATTCTGAATGCATACATTTTCCAAAACTCCTATGCCTCATCTACATTATTAAATTCCATACCCATTTGTGGAGTCCACTCATTATTGCTGATGAAATCATACAAAAAAATAGTTGAGAAAGTAGCGACATTAGACGATAACTTGAATAACAAACAATGAAATAGAACAAAAACTAACATAGTTTCATTAAGACATTAAGTACCTTGTGCCATCATCATCCATTTTAGAGGGAGTCTCAATTTGAGGCACAATTTGACTACTAGTACTAAGCATGGCAGTTAATGCTCGCCTATCATCATCCATCGAAGACCACCAGTGCCTATTATAGGTATAAAGAAATTGTCATTACTCAACCGACCAAATCTCATCAATTTACAAGTTAGAAAGAAAAACTGCATCTTCCATGTGCCTATTCTACATAGCACTTGCATTGTTCTACCAATCTGAGCAATAAACAGATGACACTAATCGTGTCAGTGTCGTAGAATACCTCAGTATGATACCGAAATGGGAAACGGATATCTAAGGATGAGCAAGGACATAGAATGAGAAACCTTTATCGCATGAGATTCTAACATAACCAGTCGTCAGAATTATAGAGATAAATATCAAGCATCCACCTTCCGTACCAGAATCAATAGATTGCTTCTCCTAGTTCAAACGGAACTTCATGTCTAATCTACAACATTGCCTCTGGCCAAATCTGACTCTCTTTACTTTGGCAAAAAAGGTTTAACCTTCCCTCTCAGAAACTGCAGGACATGTTCACATTTCCAGTTGTCGATCCTGCCAAAAGGGGAAAAAAAGGTAAAACCAGTGGAAGGAAACTTCTAGCCAGCTGCTCAATGCGTTGTAAATATAAGAAGCCATTTTAAATTAGAAGCAGACCTATCAATCTATCATGTCCAGCAACATACAAATTGGCCATAGGGCGATGCATTTGGTGATTAGGTGAGTAATAAACGTTTGCTTCAAGATCAGATGAAGGGCATCTCAAATCTCATCATCATCCCATCTCAATATAAATAAATTTTTTTTATCCTCCTCAGGGGTGAGGATCAAACATCGCCTTTAAGGTTAAAAAGCCCAACCAAGAACGCATGATATTCGCCTGCCACTAATATACCAATATTGAGAGATGTTGAAAACCTTTTCCATTCGGCCACAAGCATACACTACCACATGGAAACAGCCATTAGTATTAGCAGAAGAGAGTTACCTTATTGTGTCTTTGAATTGGCCATCCTCATCCAGCATGATCAATTTTAGTGGTGAGTTGAAAACATATTGGACTTTGACAGAAGGAAACTTGTCCTTCTCTTCCTCAATAAAACCATCAATTTCAGGATAAAAGACTACTTTCCTCATACAAACTTCCAGTACTGCCCCAGAGTAAGTGATCTGCAGTCAGAACAGAATCGATCTTCGTGAAATACAAGCATCACATCCGATAGAAATCAATGCTTTATTATTTCATTTGACTTTCAAACACAATTTTAAGGAAATAATAAGCAAACAATGCATACTGAAAACGGTTAACACATTTAATCAGAAGGAGACAAGAATATCAAATTGCACACTGGCATATCAATGCACTCAAATCTCCAAGAGATAGCAGAAAGAATTTCAATAATAGCTTTCTTCAAAATTGTCAGCAGTAAATGCAACACTTTACCTTTAGTCCTGCACAACCAACTATACCTGTAACTACAGTTACAACATCTGCATGGCGAGCCACCTGAGCATAAGATTTTATTTATCGAGTCATGATATCAAGCATTTCATCAGGGGACTGAGCATAAGATTTTATATCTAAATGTTGCTATTAAAACCTTCATGATCAAGCAAATCTTTGCGAATCCAGATTGCTATAACCTTTACCTTCTCTTTCATGAAACAGTAGACACATAACCACAAATCTGACAGCAGAATTAGTAGCACAAAGACGCAATCAATTTGCAAATCTCTATCATTCAATAAAATGTTTCCCCAAGGCAGAGGTACCATGACACAATGATATCTGTGATCGACGATGACTACCGCGAAAACACAAAAGAAGACCATAAGCTGAGGCATAAGTCTATGAATTGGCAATTTGCAACAGAAAAACCTCCGCTGCGGCTATGTCCACGCAGATCATCCAAATTGGTCAAAACGATCTACCTATTTCGAAATTTCCTAGAAGAAGCAAATCTTTACCTCCGCGGTCTCATCATCGTGATTATTGTCCGAAATTTCGGAGACAGAGGACAGATTGATCATCGATTTCTTCGAAGTTCCATGGACGGTCGAGGTCTTCTTAAGTAACTGAAAATTCGGAGAACAAGCGAGCGTTTTAGCAGACGCGACACAAGTTTGAACCGATTGACTCGCGAACGATGATGATTCGTGCGCGAGAGAACTTCGCGAGTGCAATCGAGAATCGTGCGCTCAGGAAGGAAAACGAAAATCGTTACCTGTAGGAAGGAAGAACTTCAACGGAGTATCTCTCGGCAGAGCCGAGCCCGCTCGGTGGAGGCGTTCGTCGGGGAGAAATCTGGGAGGTCGGAGCTAGGTCGGTGGCATCGGGGGACTCGGGGGAGGTCAGAGGTTGGTCGTCGGGGAAATTTGGTCAGTCGCCGAGAGAGGTTTGGTCGGACGGGGCGTCGGGGCGTCGGGGAGAGAGAGAGAGAGAGAGAGAGAGAGAGAGAGAGAGAGAGAGAAACGTGAGAGAGGAGAGAGAATTTTGAGGGGGGAGAGAGAGAGATACCACAGATCTGAAAATAAAAAAAAATTCAAAATACCGCTACAGTACCCGGGCCAACGCGCGCAAATTTTTGGGTGAATTCTCCGATCCACGTGGCTCAATCTCGGCCGTCCGATGAGAATGGACGGCCGAGATTGAAACTATGTTACCCTGCCATAGTTGAAGCTATGGCAGACGATCCCAATCCCATGATGGAGAGGCCATGTATTATCATTTCAAACTACAGATTTTCTTTCTCTTTCCTATGAGAACAAGGCTGGCTAACCTGAGAAGATGTCTTGTCCCTAGAGCAATTCCCTTGAGGCATAAGAAGAGCGATCTATATGCGAGCGCGGTATGCGAGAAGAACACATCTGACAAGACCAGCAGGGGAAGAATGTTGCTGGGCAATTCACATTGAAAACATCTCTAGCAATGCAAAGATCAGCCATCCAATAAGACATGATCTAAATTGACTTCAAACAGAAATCTTTTCGCGATGGACTAATATTGTTCAAAGTTAGATCCTTCATTGTGTTCAGCAAAGTTGCAAGTTGCAGCCAGCCAGTTCTCTATGCAGCTAGTAATATCAACAACAAGTAGCTACATAACATAGCACGGTAGGATGGAAGAAATAGCTAGTTCAGTGCTATTGCAGTAAAAGAACAGAAGAAGAGACCGAGTGATGGAGTGAAACATTTGAAGTAAACATAACATAGCAAAGTAGGACGGAACAAATAGCTAGTTCAGTGCTATTGCAGTGAAACATTTGAAGTAAACTTCATTGATGGTAATAGCTTATTCCGCAAATACATTCGGATTACATAGAAGCGCAGTCAAATGTAACGCGAACGTGACTGATGAAGTTCCCACCATTATTATCAAGGAGACCTTTATATAAGCATTAAGCTGCTGCAGATTCAAGAGCCCTCGCCCTTAAGAACTGAAGAAGGCCAACCAGCTTCTCACTAGGAGGCGTCGCCTCTTTCACCAATGGCAACTCAGTTAGAGCTTTCACCCAGGAGGTCACCCTTGGATACTTCTCCGGGTCCAGAAATTTCATGCCGAGGACCTCCTCGTGAACTTTATAAGCACCCAATATTGAGCAGACAACAATGTCCAGAAGTCCCAAGTTGTCGCCGTTGATAAATGGCGATCCCCCAGGATACCCACCCTTGATTCCCTCTTCCAACACCTTCAGTTTCTCGTGCACTTCCTTGACAGCTTTCGCTTGCGCTTCTCCATCAGTTTTGATCACAGAGAACACGGCCTCAAACAACTGCAGTCAATGACTTCCAATTTGAAAGTTGCTTGAACTCTAGTTTCACCTTACTTTTGTTTAATTGGTCTATTTCGCAGAGACAAAATATTTCATCGTAAAATTTTGAGAAGTTCTCGTGCTCCATGAATAACAATTAGGCAGCAGCCTACCTGAGAAGTTCTCGTGCTCCATGAAAAACAGTTAGGCAGCGGCCTACCTATCTCAAGGTAATAGCAATTAAGGACATCAGCAGATTGATACAACTATTGGATCAGGACTACACGCGTTCTCCAGATTCTACTGGGAAAAAAGGAAACTTATCCTCAATTCCTAGTCCACGTCTTTTAATTGAACACTACGAGCAAGTGCACAAACTGATTGTTAAACAAGATGGAAAATCATGTAGAGCTGTGAACGAAAAGGTAAATCATGTAGAGCTGTGAGTGAAAAGGCATAATCTGTTTATCTCGTGACGACGGAGTAATGCAAGAAATGATCATGTACGCGTTGAGAAATTTCATCAAACAGTTTGCAGGAAAATTTGCACTGACCTGCTGTTGGAGAAAGCCAGCCCAGAAGCGAACTTTGGCTCTTTCATAGGGATCTTGGGGCAAGAGGGGAGGACCCTCCTTCCAAGTCTCGTCGATGTACTCGATAATGACCAGCGACTCGGCGATGGGTTTGCCGTCGTGAACAAGAACAGGGACTTTCTTGTGAACGGGATTGAACCGCAAGAGCGCTTCACTCTTGTTCGTCAAATCTTCTTCTACGAACTCATACTCGATCCCTTTCGCTTTCAGAGCTAGCTCTACCCTCTTGCTGTACGGACTAGCCCACATTCCGTGAAGAACTACTCTGCCTACCATCTCTCTCTCTCTCTCTCTCTCTCTCTCTCTCTCTCTCTGCGTCTCTGTCTCTGTGTTTCAGACTGGACATGGAGTATCCAAGATTTTAGTGCTTAAATATACAAGTTACAACGCGTAGTTCAATTCAACGTCGAGTCGAAAGCATCTCCGGCTTGTTTGACAAGAACCAGCGCATTATTAAATCTTTCCTGACGAGAGCGAGTGGTGGTAGGCACTCTGCGCAAGAAATGGACGGCAGAAAAGAAAATTATCTGCTCTGGAATTCAAATCAATGTGTTCTTCTCCTCAAGCCACCAACTCTGTCCTTTTCTGAACTTTCTTCCCTACTGTTCATGCAGGAAGGTACACGTTTTCTGCTTCTTCTTCCTTCTTCTTTCTTGGCTTCCTTTTTTTTTTTGGTGGCTCGCTTCAAACTTACTACTGCTTCGCGGCTAGATTATGCTGTTGCTTCTTCTTCTACTTCTTCTGTTGGCCGATTGGTTGCTGCTTTCTTGGGCTCATTTCAGGCGGCTGCTGCTGCATTTTTCTTCTTCAACCCGTGCTGCTCCTGTTGCTACTAGTCCCTCCAATTGCTGCGGCCTCCGCCCAAGCTCTCCTCAGCCAAGCCCGAGCCACACCAATCCCCCCAGCTAGCCTCTGCTGCTGCCGAAGATTGCACCCTCAGCTCCACCGTCGCGACATCACCTCGCCGCCGTCCAACCTCCACCCGACGGCCCAGCAACCACAAATCTCCAGCTCAGCCCACTACCTCCCGAGCTCCTCCTCTACCGTCCGAGGCCATCGCCATCAACAGCCGCCCCACGGAACTTCGATCATTCGCCATCTAGCCAAGAACTCGTCATGCTCGTGGTGTCGCCGCGCCGACGTCGCTGGAAACCGCTGCTGCTCATCAGCGGACGATTTAGGGTAGGCTAACCCCTAATCTCTTATTAGGTCTTTAATTGCACTAAGGTTAGTTTAGATTAAATTAATATTTATTTAGTTAGTTAATCATGATCGATTTAATTTAGTAACCCTAGTTAGGTTAAATAGTCACGGTTAGAATAATTAGATTGATTCGACTTATTGGATTGTGATTGGTTTATTTAATTGAGGCGGGTCGGGTTATTTAAATTTAATTAATTATTTCTGGACTGATTAAGAATTCAATTAATTATTTTGAACTTATAAAAATTTAGTTAATTATTTCTGAGCTGATTAAAAATTTATTTAATTATTTTTGGGCTGATAAATAATTATTATTATTACTCTTGAGTTTATTATTAATTAATTAATAATTGGTTAATTAATTATGATGCTTTAATTAATCGTGACTTATTATTATTAAATTAATAATTATTTACGATGATAGACATATAAAAATTTAATTAATTATTTCTGGACTGATTAAAAATTTAATTAATTATTTTTGGGTAGATAAACAATAATAGTTATTTTTCTTTGGTTAATTATTATTATTTTTAATTAATTAATTTGGGCGAAATTAATTAATATTTGATTAATTAATTAATTATAGTGTTTTAATTAATTGTGGTCCAAATTAGTAATTATTATTAAATTGATAATTATTTGCGACGAATTTGTTGATTTTCTAATTTACGATTAATTATTTATTTATCTGCTTATTATTGTTAATTTATTCTTGGGTGATTTAATGGATAGTTATGTATGTGACAGTGTGCAAAGTCAAAATTTCTTATTTGAGCATGAAAAAGAAAACGGTTTTGAGTCGGATTTTGAGCACGACCGTATGAACATTTGAATTAAATGCAAAGATAATAACTGGCTTGGTTGTTTGGCGTGCTTGTGTGATTGCATATTGGATATCATCGCTCGGGAGTGTCCCGTGGATGACGCCTGATAAGTTCATACCGTGTCGATCGGAACCACACAACTTATTTGAAACACGATAGTTTGTGTCGTAGCTCATGACGGACTGAAGTCCTTATAGGAATGCCTGATATATCTGTACCGTGTCGATCAGAATAACACAGATTATTGATTGCCGTCGTCGACAGAGTGTGAGGAAGCCCGGTGATTCCGAAAAAGCACCATCTGCCTAGTGTGCCGGGTATCAACTACTTAGTGTGCCGGGCACCAACTGCCTAGTGTGCTAGGGCCAAGTACCCATTAATAATTGAAAATCGCATGTTACATAATGCCTAAGAGTTGTGTGCGTGGGTCTGGTAATTACTTTAATTTGGAATGCGATATAATTGTCAAATAAATTATTATACTGTGTAAATCAAGAGAAGATAAATTGCATGTGAGTGATAGCTGGATTTCTTTTGTATTAACATGCCTATTTAGGTTGTCTGAGTGAATCAATACCCTAATTAGACTTAGGTGTTAACTCACAGAGATATTTATATCTCATCCTTCGTTGATAAATATTTTTCAGGTCCGTAACTTTGGAGATATGCTGATGTGGATGACTCCTTTTTTGGAGTAAATATGAAGTTAACCCTGTCCTGACCCATTGTCCTTTTTGCTAGTCTCCATTCTCGTTTCTTAAGAAACCGCGAAACCTTGTCTCGATCCTGAGCATGATCTAAAAATGGAAAGGAGAATTACACTTTGGTCCTCAAGTTTTTATCAATTTTGCTCCTCCATGCTAAATTTATTTTCACTGTGTCAATTTTATCCCAAATTGTAGCTGCCATCTAATTTATAGCGCGAATGTGAAATTCTTTAGGGACGTACGTGGCGACTTAGCGGAAGTAATCTGTAGTAATCCGCACATTCTTTAGTCTCGATATGCATGTACTAAGTAAAAATGACACTATAACTGTCATAACTTTGAGAGGACGCTCACTTTAGTGTCTCTTCTTCTTCTTCTTCTTCTTCTTCTTCTTTGTTGAGTAGCAAAACTTTCTTTTATGAACGCTTATGTTTTATATAACTTTTCGATTGTTCACTTGAATCATCGCAATTATTAAAGTCCATTAAAGTCCATGAGATTAATGGTTAAACATACAACGCATTGTTCAATACAACGTGTAGTCGAAAGCATCTCTGGTTTGCTTGACAAGAATCCTCAAAATTATTAAAGGTTTCTGGGGAGAGCAAGTGGTAGGTATTCTATGCAAGAAATGGACAGAATACATATAAAAGTTAATTACCTGCTCTGGAACTCAAATCAATGTCAGAAGATGAGATCCAACTTCTTCCTCTTTTGACCATATCGTTCTTGTTCCTCAAGAAATCGCGGAACCTTGTCTCGGGCGAAGGCATGTTTTGAATATGGAAAGGAGAACTACACTTTGGTACTCAAAGTTTATCTATTTGTTCCTTCTTGTTAAATTTATCTTCACTTCGCATGTGATGATCTTCTTGCAACGTTAGATCCTTTCGTTGGGTTTAGCGAAGTTGCAAGTCGCAGGCAAGTCAATTCTCTATGCAGCTGATAGTATCAAATTGTCGATAGTCAATAGCAAGATAAAGTAGCACAGTAGGATGAGAGGAATGGCTAGTTCAGTGCTATCGCAGAATTGATAGAGAAACTGAGCTGTAGGGGAACATTTGAAGTATACTTTATTGGGTATTGGGCTATAGCTCGTTCCGCAAATACATTCGGATTACATAGAAGTACAATCAAATATGACGTGCCTCACAGACCAAGTTCCAACCTTTATTTATTGAGAAGACCCTTACAAGCATCAAGCTGCTGCAGATTCAAGAGCCCTATTCCTGAAGCACTGAAGAGCACCCACCAGCTTCTCATGAGGGGGCGTTACCTCTTTCACCAACGGCAGCTCGTTTAGAGCCTTCACCCAAGAGGTCACCCTTGGATGCTTCTCTGGGTCCAGGAATTTTACACCGAGGACTTCTTCCTGAACTTTATGAGGACCAAATAGCGAGCAGACAACAATGTCTAGGAGTCCCATGTTGTCGCCGTTGACAAATGGAGACCCCCCGGGATAACTGCCCTTGATTCCCTCTTCCAACATCTTCAGTTTCTCGTGCACTTCCTTGACAGCTCTCTCTTGCGATTCGCCATCAGTTTTGATCACAGAGGCCGTGGCCTCAAACAACTGCAGTTAACAACTTCAAATCATAAACTCGCTGGAACTCTAGTACGATCTTACTTTTGTTTCATCGGTCTATTTCGCAAAGAGAAAATCTCTCTCATGCTCAATGGGTAACAATTAGGCAGCAGCTACCTATCTCAAGCGAATAGCAAGTAAAACAACAGCAGGTTGATGCAACTGTTGTCAGTGTCATCCTTACCGCCGCCGTAATATAAAGCTCCCTCGGTCGTGTGGACACACGTTATCGAGATTTTATTGGGAAAAAAAAGAAAACTTGTCCTCATTTCCTACTCCATGTATAGTCACTAAATTTGCAAGTTAAGATCATCACTACGAACAAGTGCGCACACTGATTGATAAAAAAGATGATAAATCGTGTAAAGCCGTGAGCCAAAAGGCTTAATCCGTTTGTCCTGTGTCGATGGAGTAAGGCAAGAATATGACCATGTATTCGTTGAGAAATTTCATCGAACAGTTTGCAGGAAAAATTTGCACTGACCTGCTGGTGGAGAAAGCCAGCCCAGAAGCGAACTTTGGCTCTTTCATAGGGATCTTGGGGCAAGAGGCGAGGACCCTCCTTCCAAGTCTCGTCGATGTACTCGATAATGACCAGGGACTCGGCGATGGGCTTGCCGTTGTGCACGAGAACAGGGACTTTCTTGTGAACGGGATTGAACCGCAAGAGCGCTTCACTCTTGTTCATCAAATCTTCTTCCACGAGTTCATACTCGATCCCTTTTACTTTCAGAGCTAGCTCCACCCTCGCGCTGTATAGACTAACCCGCGTTCCATGAAGAACCACTCTGTTTTCTTCCCCTGCCATCTCTCCCTGTCTCTCTCTCTCTCTCTCTCTCTCTGAGTTTCAGATTGGACGTGGAGGTTCATGGGCTTGGTGCTTAAATAGACAACGCGTTCTTCAACTCGACTCGAATCGAAAGCATTCCTTGGCTTGCTTGACAAGCACCGTGGCCATTGTTAAAGCTCTCTGACGAGAGCAAGAAGTAGGCGTTCTCTGCAAGAAATGGATGGAATTCAGCGTCAGAGAAAATTATCTGCTCTGGATTTTAAATGATATCTTCTTCCTCTGAGTCACACCTTCCCATTTAAAAATGGAAGAGCAAAAGGTGAAAAAATTACAGACGATGCGATCCCTCCCTCTCGTTGACAACAGACCGTTCTTGTTTCTCAAGATACCGCGAAACCTCGTCAACAGCGGAAGCATGGTTTAAAAAATGAAAGGAATAATTAGGAGAGAACGATTTTAGATTTCAATACATATTCTTAATTAACTACTGTTAAAATTTACTAACCATAATTCATACTTAAACACGCAAAAAATATATAATATTAATAAAGTAAAAATTTCAAGGATAAAGTAGTTCCAAATTACTTACTTATCATTGGACAATACATATCAAGAAAAAATAAATAAAAACTTGCTTTATTTGAAGCATACCTATCAGTCCTCAAATCGATTGATTGCCACCGGTTCGATTTTCCAACTTTTATCCTGAAATCACATTAACCCCTAAAAATAATAACAAATATAATAAATAAATTTTAAAAATCACGTTTAATAAATTAAAATTTTAGAAAGCAGACCAAGATTCAGAGATTATGTTTTGATCTAGTTAATTTGCCCCTCGGTATTGAACTTATTTTCACGTCACTCATGTCTTTTCTTTATTATTTAGACTTATGTATTCTATATAGCTACGAATGTGAAAAATCTGAAAAGTAAATAGGCTGTTTCGTTTATGAGAATGAGTGAGAAAAAGTGAGAAGTTTTGTCAAGAATGGGATTCGAACCCATGCCCTTTCGGACCAGTACCTGAAACTGGCGCCTTAGACCAACTCGGCCATCTTGACCTACGTGCTCGGATGTTTCGATCAAATTATATACATAAGATTTCTTCCGGGTCACCTTCAAAACCAACGGTTCCTTCCCACAACCGAAGTCTCCTCTCTGAACCCAAATGAAATCTCTCTTCCGTCGCAACATCCACGAGAAAGTTTTGTCATCATCTGCCGTAAACCTCAAGCACTCCTTGGCGGTCATTGACCCTCCATCGATCTTCGATGAGGAATCCGAACCAGCCATACCTCCTGTTGATCCTCTTCTTGTCCTCTTCAATGATTATACCAGGTCTAGGCAGTGCACTACGCCAAAGACGAAAATCGTGCATGCCCAGTTGCTCAAAAGACATCTTTTACAATCCCAAGCGGGTATTGCGGATTCTTTGATGGATTGCTACCGAAAATGTGATGCTGCGGGATATGCACTCAAGCTATTTGATGCAGTTCCTCAGCGGAGCCTTATTTCTTGGAACATTGTCATTTCGAACTGTAATAAGAAATCCTTGTTCTTGGAGTCATGGAAACAATTTTGCAGGATGCATAAGTCGGGTTTTGAGGCGGATGAGATGACGTATGGAAGTGTTATCTCGGCCTGTACTGCGTTGCAGGCTCCACTGAATGGTATGCAAGTATACTCTCTGGCACTGAGGAAAGGTTTTCGCGCAAATGGTTATGTTCGAGCCGGGATGATTGATTTGCTTGCGAAGAATTATAAGTTTGACGACGCTTTGAGGGTTTTTCATGATGTGTCGTGTGAGAACGTGGTTTGTTGGAATTCTATAATTGCGGGGGCAGTTAGGAATGGAGAGAACTGGATTGCTTTGGATCTTTTCCGGCAGTTATGTCGTCATGACACTTTTCTGCCGAATAGTTTCACTTATCCCTGTGTTCTTACGGCCTGTGCTATGATTGATGACCTTGAGACTGGAAAGGTGATCCAAGGATGGATAATCAAGTGCGGAAGTTATGATGTGTACGTAAGTACTTCGCTGGCTGATTTATATGCCAAATGCGGAGATATGGAAGGAGCTATGAGGATATTTACTCGGATGCACTACCGCAATGTTGTTTCTTGGACTGCCATGATTTCGGGTTTTGTGCGTCTGGATGATTCTATCTCTGCAGTCCAACTGTTCAAAGAAATGAGAAGCTTGGGGGAGGAAATAAACACCTTTACTATTACTAGTTTACTTAGCGCTTGTGGCAGACCAGGATTAACTAACACTGCCACACAATTCCATGCCTTGATCGTTAAATGTGGGTTTGATTTGGACCCTGCAGTGGGGGCTTCGTTAGTCAATATGTATTACAAAGTTGGAGCTGTTGACTCATCTGAATTCATAATTGGAGAAATCGAAAGAAGGAGAAATCCCAATAGTAGTGCAGTTATGATATCTCTGCATGCACAGGCTAATGATGCCAGAAGGACTGTAGAATTGTTCGTGAGGATGTTACGGGAAGGTATGAGACCAGATAAGTACTGTACTTCGAGTCTCTTAAGTGTTGCAAACACGTTAAGCTTGGGGAGACAGGTCCACTCTCATGTTATTAAAAGTGGCTTGGTCTTCCATGTCTCTGTTGCGAGTTCACTTTTTACGATGTATTCTAAATGCGATAGTTTGGCAGAATCATATGAAATTTTTGGGCAAATTTGTGAAAAAGACCATGTCTCCTGGACATCAATGATTGCTGGTTTTGCTAATAGTGATCGCCCAGATGAAGCAGTTCGACTATTCAGAAATATGCTGATTGAGGGGAATACTCCTGATCAATCGACCTTTATTGCAATTCTAACTGCAATCAGGTCTCTAAACTCAGTAAAAAAGGGCATGGAAGTTCATGCCAAAGTTATTCGATTAGGATTTGGTGAAGAGATCACAGTTGGTGGTGCTCTTGTTATGATGTACTCCAGATGCGGATATCTGAAATTGGCAAGAAAGCTACTTGACTTACTACCCTTGTGGGATGATGTGGCATGTTCGACGATGATTTCGGGGTATGCCCAGAATGGGTACATTGGGGAGGCCTTGTTGATGTTTTACAAGATGCTCAAGGCTAATTTTGCCATTGACTCCTTCAGTATATCATCTGTTGTTCAGGCTGTTACTGTCACAAACAGATCAGACATAGGAACACAGCTGCAGTCTTACGCAATGAAAGTAGGATTGGACTCCAATGCGGCTGTTGGTAGTTCACTAGTGGCAATGTACTCCAAAATTGGAGGCATCAACGATTGTGTTAAAGCATTTGATCAGATTGATGCACCTGATTTGATAGGTTGGACAGCAATGATCATGAGTTATGCCAGACATGGAAAAGGTGAGGAGGCCTTGAGGCTCTTTGAGCTTATGAAGAGAAAGAAAATGAGACCTGATCCAGTGACTTTTGTTGGGGTTCTCTCGGCTTGTAGCCACAGTGGTTTGGTTGAAGAAGGTTATTTCCATTTTGATTCAATGATTAAGGATTACGGCATCGAGCCTAACTACCGCCACTATGCCTGTATGGTTGATCTTCTCGGTCGCTCAGCAAGACTTAAAGAGGCTGAAAGGTTCATCAGCAACATGCCAATTGAACCTAATGCTTTGGTTTGGGAGACACTGCTTGCTGCTTGTAAAGTACATGGTGACATTGAGCTCGGAAAAATAGCAGCAAGAAAGATCACCGAGTGTGAGCCATCTGATGCTGGAGCTTATATTTCTTTGTCAAACATCTACGCTGACATGGGCCAGTGGGAAGAAGTCATGAACATTAGAAGCTCGATGAAAGGAGCTAAAGCAAAGAAGGAACCTGGTTGGACTGTTGTTTGAGATAGAAATACTTTGAGACTTCGATTGGGTGGATGTCCAGATCTTGTGCAACTTTTCGTGCCACTTTCTCTTGGTGATCGTGTTTTACCTGATAAAATATAAATTGAGGAGGCAAACAAGTCGAATATCTGTTTGCTTCCATTGCCTATACATGTGTCAAGAAGAGGATCCGGATTCTGGATGCTACAACTGAAAACAGACAGACATCAGTTGAACAACTGGATCTTCTAGATTAACTTTTTTGTTCGCAATTTAATGGTATAAACTCGTGACTTAGCATCCTGCTGTCTGAATACTTAAGTTGAGCTTACCAGCACTGCATTTTAAGCATCTTTAACTATTCCTTTAGATGAACACAGTAGTCTACGCAATGGGATTTAGGTAGGGCTATTAACATGACCAAAGGAGCCATGTTCCTCAATCGCTCTCTTGTATTCATCCATAGTCTCTATTATTGACTTCTTATATTAGGAATTAGTGCTTGGAGTTGGCAGGCAGCTTCTTATTATGAGCTATCACTTAATTTTTGCCCGCTCTGTACGATTGTTTATGATGCGAAGGCTGGATTTCCTTCAATACTTGATAGCTTAGCGATTGTTTGCTTTTCTGCACGATGCTCATCTTTACCATGCATTTTTGTTTGTATTATCACAGTGGGGTAGTGGAACAATGCAATGATGCTGGATTTTAGACGCTCAACTCAGGAGTAACCAAATCATGGTATCACTTGCAGAACCTCAGAACAGCGCGGCATGTTGCCTTCCCGGAAGAAGCATCGAAAATGAAAAGGTAAAGAATGGATTTGGCCTCCCCGGTGATAATCCTTCTGTAGCTGTCATGCTGTGATCTAAGTGTACTACCACAGAAGATCCTGCCAGTTTCTTTGACTGAGGCAGGATGTCAAACTTACGGGCAAGATCACATTGGATGTTCTTCTGCCTTAGAAAATCAAGTGAGCTCTCTCATTCTCTCTCTCTCTATCTCTCCCATAATTGGTCAGAACTGGAGAAACAATGAAATAAGTCTAAAAGCTGACCTAGGTCTATTTTTGGCAGGTTTTGGCCATGGGCAAAATTCAGTGATGATAGGACAAATGACTGTGAATTGGACTAAATGAACTGGACACAGGAAGAGTATCCACGGAGAAATCACATATGCAAAAGCAGGAAAGTAGATTTATTGATGACATGTTTGTGGATGATCCAGAGTATTCAGCCCTGTAGGTGCCAGCCTACATAGCCTTCAAGTTTTGGGCGCAAATCAACTACGGCGACATGGAAGTGTTTCCCAATTTCAAAAGAGCTTCTCTTTGTTCCAATATAGATCACTTTATAAAGGAGAAGATAATAGTGGCTGACCAGGTCACAGACAGACATGCCAACACTAACATGAGAGATGGGAATGTTCTTAAATGTGGCGCATCATGTTGATTTGCTTTGTAAGGATAGAGGATTACAGATCTGTTAAAACAGACATTTAGCATTCATGGATTCCACAATGAAAAGGTTTCTTTCCACTTGTATGTTGATGAAACATGTCCAGTGAAATTTTCTGCAACTCGGGGAGGACTTACAAAACTCAGAAGGCAAACTAATATTACGTTCCTTGTCATAGCTGCAAATAAGATAGGACGGACAGGTGTTTGAAAAGGAAATGTGACTGGCAAATGCAAATTATACAGGATTACAAGTACCTCGAGAAACAAATATGAATAGTGCTGAACCAAATATGACA
Source organism: Psidium guajava (assembly GCA_016432845.1). NCBI lineage: Eukaryota > Viridiplantae > Streptophyta > Magnoliopsida > Myrtales > Myrtaceae > Psidium > Psidium guajava. The sequence continues at coordinate 41,418,482 of CM028228.1, forward strand.
TGATGACTATCCCCCATCTTCTTCTCAGTCATGTAAATAATTCCATCCATCACATCACAGTTCTTATGGAACAGATTTCACTTCCAGATGGCAACCGGCACAAAGTTCTTGTTCTTATGCTTCACATAGCCTTGAATGACTTGTCGGCAGAGTTGAGGTCACGGTCTCATCTTAATAAGCCTAGTACTCACTGCTTCATCCTTCTCCATTGACTGGCCTGCTTATTAGTGAATTTGTACAGGCATCCATTGCGATTCATTTTCCATGTAAACCGACCTTGAAATATGCTGCAGCCTCATCAATCAGGAATTGGACAGATGAGTTTAAAGATGCGAATTTGAGTTTGCCTAGCTCTGTATGTAAAAGTTAACTGCATCACTAGTTCAATTCACTCGAGCCCAATCAACAATCATAGCTATACTTCATAAGTTCTCGTCCAAGAAACATTTAAAACTGTCAAAGGCAAGGGACATTGCCATATTTCTCTAAGCTACTTGGCAGAAGTTTATAATGTTTGACAAGATTATCTGGGCATAGATGTGGTTGATTCTTGGAGAATAAAAAGAATTTACATGTTAAACAGAGCGAACAAAATACACAGCACTAAGATATGTAACAATAATAATGTCCCACCTTTTCTTTTTACAAAGAGAAATGAGCATGTAAATTACCAAAACTTAGCATAGTGCCTTACCGGAGTTTGAGTGGACAAATGAGTGCAATCTCAATATCTGGTGACTCAGCCTGAAGCCATATGGGCTGGATTCCCTGTAGCGGGGATTTCTGATGTATGGGAAATTCTGACCCGGAGAGGGGGGAAGAGTAAGCATTATATGGAGCACTAAAATATCTATAAAAAATCACTTTTTTTTTCTTTATTTCACTAGAAATGAGGATGTAAATTACCAAGAGGTAGCTAAATGCCTTACCCTAGTTTCCACTGCAACAAAGAGTTGAGCCTCAATAGTACCGAGAAGATGATCACGGCCCAAGCGAAGGTATATACACAGGACTCTCAGTGGAGGAGCTTGCTCACATGTTGGAATTCTGTCGACAAAGGAAAGAGCAGCCTATGACAGAGATATGGTTCTATACATGAGTGTTCTTGTAGCTCGACAGATTATTAGGTTATCGCCACATCCTCGTACATTCCTGTTGAATATCTTCTTTGTCAATATGCCAGGAGACCTTTTCTCACATGGCAATAGTAATTGAAGCTTAGCAAGGTTTGCACTAAAATCATGCAAAATGTATAACTGTTCCATGCTTTCAAGATTTCAATGTATCAACAGATGAGGACATCTTCTTTGGATCACGTAAGGATCTACTTGGAAGCATCTTCTTTAGCATCTTTTTATCCCGAACACCCTCGTGGATAAGTTCATAAGTGTAATAAGTAATATGGCTTTTCTTCAACAAGTCTTCCACGACAATCTTAGGTGCGGCCACCTCTTTTTTGTCAGCATCAAGAATAGTGTTCACTACCTCAGGAACAATACCTTTGAGAACCATAAGGTGAATAACCCCAACAGCCTCTTGAACCCTATGCTTCACACAAAGGCAATTCATTACTCGTCCCAATGAAGTAAGTGTTGGAATAAAACCCTTCTCAATTTTTTCGAGCAGAAATTTATATCCAGAGTCAACATCCCCTGCTTTGGAGAATCCATCAATCATCACACGATATGTGTAACTGTCAGGCAGGCAACCTTTGACACTCATCTCATGGAAAAGCTTTCCTGCCAGATCAAGTTTCAGTTTCCCCAGAAAAGCAGTGATCATGATATTGTATGTTGCTGTCGTATGAGAAACCTTATAATGCTCCTCCACTTCTCTGAAAAACTTGTAGGCATCATCCAGCTCCCCATGATCACAAAGACCATTAATTAGTGTGCCAATAGTTACAATATCTGGTGCAATCCCCTTTGTTTCCATCTTTTCGAGCAAATCCAAAGCTTCCTTTACTTTGCTAGCCTTGCAAAAGCTCTCAATGAGTATATTGTAAGTAATCATGTTAGGGATGCACTGTTTCACTATCATCGTGTCGAATGTTTCCATCACATCTTCAAACTTTGAAGCCTTGCATAGGCCATTCAACAAAGAGTTATATGTGATCACGTCAGGAAAAACACCATGACTGCACATTCTCTCCATAAGTTCAATTGCACTATTCAACTTCAACTGCTTACAAAAGCCATCAACCAATGTATTGAAAGTAAAAATGTCAGGAATGTAGCCTCTGGCTATAGCATCATCCATCAGGCCATAAGCATCAGATACGCAGCCCATCTTGCAAAGTCCATTAATAACAAGATTGTATGTCCATATGTCAGGGGAACAACCATTTTCGGACATCTCAGTCATTAAATCCAAGGCTTCCATTATAAGCCCATTCCGGGTCAAGCCTTTGATCACACTATTGTAGAGAACAACATTATATTTCATTCCTCTTCTTGATACCTTATTAAATAAAGCCATAGCACACCCGACATCACCATCTTGGAAGAACCCACTGATGAGAGAACAATATGTGAACTGATCAGGCACAAATCCCTTGAAAACAGCCTCATTAAGAATTTTATTTGCATTTTCTGTCAGACCAACTTTGCAGTATCCATTGATAACAGTGTTGTATGTGTAGTCATCCGGCTCAAGCCCAAAATTCACCATCTTACGCAGATAGCTTTCAGCTTCCACAACCCTAGAATTCTTACACAAGCCGCCAATCAAAGTGTTATACGTGACAACATCTGGAGTTAAACCCTCCGTAGTTACACTTTCGAACAACTTCACAGCCTCCACAAGAGCTCCTTTCCTGCAAAGTCCTTGAATGAAAATATTGAAAGTGAACAAATTTGGACTTGATCCCCTCTTCAGGACATTGGCAAAAAGCTTTTCGCTCTCCTGGACCTCCCCATTCTTGCAAAGTATATGAATAAGTTTATTGAATATTGTGATATCAGGATGAATATCTAAACTAAGCATCTCATGAAACAATTCATATGCCTCACGTCGATAATTCTCTACATAAAACCCACCAACGACAGTACAATATGCAACAGCATTGTGATCACAACCCTGAGAAGTCATATTTCGGAGAAGTCTTAGAGCAGCATGAGGCCTACCTGTCCGACAAAAGGACTTTATCCTGATTGTGAAAGTGTACACATCTGGAGCAATCCCTTTATCCCTCATCCTCAGATACACTTTATGGGCTTGATTAAAGTAACCAGTCCCAATAAGTATATTCATAACTGCATTGTAAGATTGGACCGATGGCTCGCAACTGTAGAAATCCATCCTCTCAAACACATTGATGGCTTCCTGAATCTTGCCTTTTCTTCCATAACTTCTCATGGCCCCAATGTAGACTCCTTCGAGTGAACTGATATCGATGTTTGATCTTGCCTCTGCCAGCAAATTCTCCATAGCATCAAACTCCCCATGAAACCCGAGCTTTTCAATCATGCATTTGTATGTCGACAACGTGTGCTTGAAGCCATCTTCATTTCTAACTGAATTGAATATCTCCAATGCTCTGAGAGGATCCTTCTGGTACCTAACAACTGCATCCACATGTTTCGGAAGTATGGCACGACGCATTCCAAGACCAAATGTCTAACAACGAGACAGCTCGAAATCCATCAACCATTTACTGTCAACTTTTTTTCTGCTCCATTCACATACATCCCCGTGATCCCCTGAAAAAGAGAGAGACACAAAAGTCGAGAGTTCAGCCAATTCCCGAGAACAAAGAAGGAAGCACCAAAAAGGACAAAACAAGAAAGTGATGCCCTGAAAAATTGACGAACCTAACTGATCATTCTCTTGAATCGCGTACAAAGTTCGGAACTTTTCCACACAATCAAGAGAATCTCAACAGTGGGTGCATAGATCTTTTCTTTGGTTCCACTCTGTATCCAGTTCATCTTTTATTAAGGAAAATCTTCCCAAGAAACTAAGCATAGACTTCCTTTCTTGGCAAAACAAGAAACAAATTGAGACAAATAAACTTTGCGGGAGAATTGCGCGTACTGCAGGGAAGGAAATGCCACCCAACTCGAGATAATCTGTGAGGGTTGCAGAAAAAGTTGAGTCTAGCGGATAATAGTTGCATCAACATGGAAGGTGCAATGCTAGGGTTTGCAATTGAGCATGGAGGGAAGAGAGGTGAAAGTCGACGCTGTGTTTTCAGAAATAGAGAAAGTTTAAGAGTGTTGGATTTTCACCATTCCAAACTCATTTTGTTGAAACCCAACTAAAACCACCAGAAAACCATCAAACACGGAGAGCCCACAAACTTATTAGAGAGCACGAAGAATTCTAGACAGAGACCCCACCTTCCCCACATACCATGAACACAAAGAAAAAACCTACAGAAAGCAAGAAAACTCCAATAAACTGAGCACATTTATCGGAAAATGAGTTTTTGTGATGAAAATTTGGTTAAAAGTCATGTTAACAGAGAACATATTTTTTTCCCCCTACAACATCCGCTGATTCAACAATGATTTCATCGAAAATTTCACACTGGAATTTCGTCAAACAGGTTATGGGCATGAATAGTTGCTCAGTATCCAATTTGCTGGACACTAGATCGCTCTCCTCGTGCATGCTACGCGATGTTTCGACATCAACTGCGGTCGAAGTTCATGTCCATCGAAGACTGATTGCGGCATTCAGTAGTCGAGCAAAGCTTGCGAGGAGTTCACTCTGTATTGCTCATGAAGCTCGCAATTTCCACTAGGAAATTCCATCGAACACATAACAAGCACGAGCGTCTTGCACGGTAAAATTCAGACAAAAGCGGAAGTTGCGTTTCGTAAAATAAAGAGATAAACCAATCAGATAGGCCTCTTACCCAGTTGAGCGATCCGACCGACAAAATCGAAATCAACGCGAAAATGGAGAATTGATGGCAGATGGCCTTGAGGGATCAATCTAGAATGACGGAATATAGAGTTATTATGTGCCATGCCCATCTCAATTTCTTACTCATTTCACATTTTTCGGTGATAAATTAATAATGCAACTCATCAATTATTTTTTCGCACGAATAAAATATCATATTATCTTGATTTACGACTAGATAGAATGAAGGGTTAAGCATGGTTCCAAAATAGAATACAGAACCTTGAGAAACCAGATCCGTAGGAACCAATTGGTTCCATATTCCAAGATATGGAGGGTAGATTCTAAGTTCTAAAAGAGTTAATACCATAAAAAAATTCCAAAATGATATGCCGTAACAAATTTACTCCAAACTATTATTTTAATCATGAAAAACTCCAAACTGGCACACCTATGATAAATTTATCCAAAACTATTTTTTTGACCTCAGAAAACCCCAAATTGTTACACTTGTGACAAATTTACGCTAAACTGATATATTTGTGACAAATTTACTCTTATTTAATTTTCATTAGATTTAATGTCAAATTTTTAGTTGGATGACATGTGGCACTTCACGGGTATATCAGCTTGAAATTTTTACCCTATGTTTATCACGGATTTATCAATTTAAGATTTTTCATGGTACTGATCCAATTTAACAAAGGGTAAATTTACTGTAAATGTAATAGTTTGAGGTTTTTCGTGGTAAAAAAATTAGTTTAAGGTAAAATTGTCATAAATGTATCAATTTATGGTTTTTTATGGTACAAAAATATTTTAGAGTAAATTTGTCACAGGCGTACCAGTTTGAGATTTTTTTTGATAAAAAAAATAGTTTAGGTTCAATTTGTTACAAATGTACTAATTTGGGATTTTTTGTAGTCAAAAAAATAGTTTAGGGTAAATTTATCATGAACGTACCAGTTTGAGATTTTTCGTGATATTAACCCGTTCTAAAAATTAAAAACATATTTTGACCGGTAGGTTCTAAGTAGATGGAACTTGAAACTTGGAGCAAGTTTATATATATATATATATATATGTATTTATAAATGTCTTCGTGTCATTTTGTGATATTTCATAGTGTCCAATGATAAATATGTAATCCGAAATCACTTTATCATTGAGATTTTTACTTTATTAATGTTTAATATTTTTTATGTGTCTAAATATAAGTTGTGATCAGTGAATTTTAATAGTAGGTAGTGGTCATTAAATATGATTATTCACTCTAATCGTTTAACTAAGAATACATGTGGAATCTAGAATCGACCTTAGAAACTATGCCGGAGTAGGTTTTATGTTCTAAAATATGCATAGTAGGTTTTAAGTTCCAAAAAATAAGAAATCCGTATATGTTAGAGTAATTAAATATTAAACCACGCATTCATCCAACAGCTTAAGCTTTTGGAACAGTTGGCAGTGGTCCCACAAAATCTCACATGGTATCAGAGCAGGAGGTCTTGAGTTCAAATCCTTCAGACCCCATTTGCCTCCCCAATGATATATTTTCACGCTTAGTACTAGTCAAAAAGACCAGACTAAGCGTGAGGGGGAGTGTTGTTGACACCTGATTTTTAATTATCCTTTCTGTTTTAAAATTAATAAAAAAATTTAATAAATTTTTTTTATTATAAAAATTCATAAAATTGGAAAATCAACTTTAGAGACCTTGGTCAAGCCTAGGGAACCAATTTTGACCAAAAAAACAATTTTTCATATTTTCAGTATTTTTACGTATTTTTTGTTTTCGAAAATTCATAAAACAAAAAATAAAGAAAAAAATGAGAAAATTGAAAAATCAACTTTGGAAGCCTTGGCCAAGCCTAGGCAACCATTTTTGAACAAAAAATAAAGTTTCATATTTTATATATATATTTTTTTAATTTTTTTTTAAAAAATACAAAAATACTTGAAAATTTTGGAAAAATAACATTTGAGGCCAAAAAAATACACAAAGATAGTTAATATTTTTATTTTAAATCTATTTTCATATTGGCCATCGCAAATTCAGAAAAATCCAATTCGAGTCACGTGTTCCTTCACGAGTATAATCTCGAATCGGGCCTAAAAAAATTTAATTTGAGTCAACTTATTTTTAATTTTCACTTTTTATGAGTTGTGACATTGTCTTCTAATATTTTAAATTTTCATCTTGGCTCAATTATACCCAGAATGACTCAATTTTGCAAAAGGGCTTTAATTAAATTCTGCATTATTTTCAGCGACAAGAAATGAGCTTAAATTTGACATGTGGTAAATTTTGGTGTGTCAAAAATTGTGAGGAGATTTGGACTTAAAGAAATATATTTTTTCATGGACTGAATTGTAAATACTTAAAATTCAAGGACTAGAGTGCAAATACATAACTCTTGAAGGATTATTTTACAAATAACAAAAAGAAGAGTTAGTGGATAAATTAGAATAGAGAAGGGAAGATGGAGAAGAGGAGATGAAGAAGAGAAGTTGGAGAATAATAGATGGAGAAAATAAGATAAGAATAGAGAAGGGAAGATGGAGATGAAGAAGAGTTAGTAGAGAAATTAGAATGGAAGATAAGAATAGAGAAATGAAGATGCAGATGAAGAAGAGTTAGTGGAGAAATTAGAATGGGAGATAAATATGGAGAAGGGAAGATGAAGATGAAGAAGAGTTAGTGGAAAGATTAGAATATGAGATAGAGATGGAGAATGAAAGATGAAAATGAAGAAGAGTTAGTGGAGAAATTAGAATGGGAGATAGAGTTAGTGGAGAAATTAGAATGAGAGATAGATGAGTAGATTATAAAAGGAGGAAGAAGTGAGCTTGAAAGAGGATTTTTTTTAGAGAGAAAATTTGAAGTGTTTGAGAGATTTTTTTTTTGAGAGAAAATTTTGGATGTTTGAGAGGGTTTTGAGAGATTGAAGAAAAATTTGAGAGAGAAAAAAAATACCAAAAGAAAGAGAGAATTTTGAAGATGATGGGAGTTTAAAGTTAGGGGTTATCATCACAAATTCTTTCATCGATCAACATAAATCAAGAGTTCATCCTCGTCAACGAGCAAGCAAATTCGAGCTAAGTGTTTTTATTTATTCATTTATTTGTGGTTTTAGTCGCAAATTAGCACAAATTGTATGCACTTTCTCCTACCTCCATTTTCCCCATATTTTATGTCAGGAGAAGGATATCTCTACGTCAACGGCAAAAAAATCTCATAGAGATGCAAAAATCGCCCAAACAAGCTCCTAAGCTGTCCACCGATTTCTCAACTGATCTGTGACTAAAAGTCCCTCTTAATTCAAAAGAGACTCTCTATATTGGGAACATAGAGAGCGAAAATCAATTATAGAAATCCCTAAAAAAAAATGGGAGATAAGTACTCTTTCCACTCTTCTGGTTTTAGGTGCAGATTAGCATATATTTTGTATACTGACATTTCACTCTATTTTATGTCAGGAAGCCGCAGCTCTATATCAATGGTCAACCCTATGGAAGCACAAAATCGGCTTGGAGGAGTCTTCAAGCGCGCACAAATTTCAAATTGTTGAATCAATTCGTTGTATTTTATTTTAAAGAATTCATACCCCAGAATGGAGAGGACAAAGTCCATCCGCAATTTAAATACCTGCATCATAAATCCCAAAGGGAAGAGCCAAGCCAATGCTTAGCCTCCCATTGGAGGTTTTTACTTACAGTAGTTAAATATCTGCAACTTAAATACATGTACCTTAAATCCTAAAGGGAAAAGCCAAGCCAATGCTTAGCCTCCCATTGGAGGTTTTTACTTACAGTAGTTAAATACCTGCAACTTAAATACATGTACCTTAAATCCCAAAGGGAAGAGCCAAGCCAATGCTTAGCCTCCCATTGGAGGTTTTTACTTACAGTAGTTAAATACCTGCAACTTAAATACATGTACCTTAAATCCCAAAGGGAAGAGCCAAGCCAATGCTTAGCCTCCCATTGGAGGTTTTTACTTACAGTAGTTAAATACCTGCAACTTAAATACATGTACCTTAAATCCCAAAGGGAAGAGCCAAGCCAATGCTTAGCCTCCCATTGGAGGTTTTTACTTACAGTAGTTTAAATACTTGCAACTTAAATACCTGTACCTTAAATCCCAAAGGAAAGAGCCAAGCCAATGCTAGGCCTCCCATTGGAGGTGTTTATTCACTGTCATGTACTTCCTATAATTTAATTTTTGAATAATCAAACCCAAAAGATGAGTAGGTCGTAATACTGCACAGAAGTCGTTAACACACTCCCTCTTTCGGCTTCAGGGAATCTTTAACACTTAAAAAAATATAACAAATAAAAATATATACCATCCATGCATCCTATTTAAAAAGTGAAAACACAAAAGAGAATACCCTACTAGAGCCTTAGGAATAAACCAAGCCTAAGTTGCCGAATTAGGATATCCATGAAATTAAGGTACCGAAAGGGCATTAGTTTTAATTAACTAGTGTAACCAAGTCCCCGAGCTCATAATCTCTGGTTCGCAGGAATAAATTAGTTATCCCGCTAATTTATTTAGGTTTCTAATCGACCTACCAAGAACGATTAGTGGCGACTCCAAATTTCAAAATCATTTAAACAAAAACCAAAGTTGCGATTCGGTAGGGCTTGGGAGGGTCCGCGTTAGGTTAGTCAAATCTAATTAACCTAATAATCCGTTAACCCCTTTTGAAGATAAAATTTTTTAGGGGGTCGCGACAGACTGGCGACTCCACTGGGGACGGGATTTTTAAATTTTCGAAAAAAGGTACCAATTGGAATATTTGAATTTTTTTCGAAATTTTAAAAGTCTTAGTGGACTTAGGCCAATGAAAATTTCATGGATATCTCGCTTCTGGCGATCTTGTTTGAGACTCATTCTATAGGTGTTATATGTTTTTGCAGGATGGGAGTTATAGGGGGCGGAGTGTTTGGCTAAGCCCTTTGTTTTGCAGGCTCGGTGTTGGGTTTATTTGTTTAATTTCGCACATTTTTAGAAGCGCTGTTTTGATATCAATTGTTATGCATGTCTTGCATACTCTGAGGATCACGACACCTACACACACAAGCGTCTAAACCCAAGTCGCGAAATTCTTCCTAGAAAACCATAGATAGGGATCGAATATGCAAAGCTCTTGCGTCGATTGTTCTTGGGTTGACCATATTTTATCCCGCTCATTATCTGAATTGACAATTCTTCCCATTGTGATTTGATTGCGCGGAGGGTAAGTTTGTCAATTCATATAGTAGGGGCCTTTTTAGGTCCATACCTTGTCTCTCCTTCTTTTATTTTCTAGAGTCCACTCCTCACTTGAGTCATGCGCATGACTATGTGATTTGCATTTCTCCAAGGTAAAAGTAAGTTCTCTAATTTTATCTTGTATTTATTTTCGGTCGGTTCATGCTAGGTGTTAGTCAGTTTTTGAGCTTGATATTACGACCATTCTTTTAAAAGAAAATAAAAATTAAATTTGTCCCTCATTTTTTTAAAATTTTTTTTTGAAAAAATGATGTGAAAAAATCCCTTCATGGGAATTTTATTAACCAATAAGGGATTTTTGTCATGTTTTTATTGCTTCAATAAAAATGAAATTTTCCTGAAAAAATTTTCCTCTGAAAATTTATTTCAATAAAAAGAAAAATTCCTTAAAAAAAAAAACTCTAGTAGACATCAAGTGATTTTATCACATTTTTCTAATTATAAAAACTTGCAAGAAAATTATTCTCGAGAAATTCGCTTATGTTTTTCTAAGAAAATTTTCTCTAAATAAAATTAGACTAATGTCTCGGGGGAATTGTATTGACCAATAAGAGATTTTTGTCATGTTTTTCTTGCTTCAATAAAAATGAAATTTTCCTGACAAATTTTCCTCTGAAAATTTATTTCGATAAAAAGAAAAATTCCTTAAAAAAAACTTTGGAAAACATCAAGTGATTTTATCACATTCTTTCAAATTATAAAAACTTGCAACAAAAATTCTTTTCGAGAAATTCGCTCATGTTTTTCTAAGAAAGTTTTCTCTAAATAAAATTAGACTAATGTCTCGGGGGAATTTTGTTAACCAATAAAGGATTTCTGTCATGTCTTTCCTCCTTCAATAAAAATAAAATTTTCTTGACAAATTTACCTCGGAAAATTTATTTTGATAAAAAGGAAATTCCTTCAAAAATTTTAGTAAACGTCAAGAGATTTTGTCACATTCCTTTAAAAAAAATAAAAAAAGAGAGTAATAAATCTGCAGAAAAATTCTGTATCAGAAATTAACCCATTTCTTCCTAAGGAATTTTTTTTCTTCTTCTGATTTCTCTATAAAATAGAAAAAATCAAATTGGACTAATATAGGAGTCATGGACCGATATTCCTTGTGTCGCATACTAATTATATCCTTTTCTTTTGCAGGGAGATCCTAGATACCCCAGACGGGTGTAAAAATTAAGTTCAATAATATATTAAGAATCATCTTCAGAAATACCAAAAGACGAAAAACACCGAGGCTTCAACCGTTAATTTTGGGGGGCAAACGAACACTGTCCATCTTTGACAGACAAAGTTGTGTCAATCCGTAAACTTGGGGCTTTAGAGGACCGAGGTTCTATTAATGAACGTGGCCCACAGGAATTTCTCCCGACGCTACAGGCGACCGACATGAGCAAGTGGACGCCGAAAGAAACAAAATATGGATAAAAGTGGGCACACAACAGGTGGCTGGATTTATTACCAGCGCACTGATCGAGTTGTCATAGCGTTAGCGTTATTGTTCGTGATCTCAAGATGGATAGTGGGGGCCACCGCCGAACCCATCATCAATGTTCTCGATATCATCGTCTGGAGCAATTAAACAAGAACATCAAGAAGAACATTAAGCCTCGACATCTTCGGTACCTCAAATCGTTCTGTTATGCTATGCGGAAGAAACGATAGCAGGAAAATTAAAAAAACAAAAACAAAAACAAAACACGTGAAGCTTTTCTTTCATTCCATTCATCAAAAAGTATTACAATAACTCACTGGGGAGGAAAGGTAAAGCCAAACTGGGCCCTGATAACCATTACGAAAGAGCTCAACTGACTCTCCAAACAGTTGATGCTCTGGATGCACCGGGCACTCTCTGGATCAAGCTCCGCGAGCCTAAAGAAGAGGCGATCGCACTTCTCTTTAACCTGGGCCATAGTGGCCTCGTAATGCTCAACGGCAAACTCCAGGTCCGGAATCGCTGCCCTCTCGAAAGTAATGTCTGCCGTAATGTCATCAAGTCTCTCCTACAGCCAACCGCATTTGCACCTCATCACAATATTGCCTGGCTCCTGTTCGGCGTAAGTTCGGACCAAGGCCAGACGGTCCACCAACTTTCCCCTCTCACGAACCAGCCACGAAAGCTGATCGTTGGCAAACTTGAGGGCCTTTTTGTGATTATCAGCCACAAACGTAATTATTGCCAGACGCTCGTGCCGGTCTCGGTAACGGGCTTTCACGACGGCGGTCACAAGGACCGTCTCATAAGCGCGGTTATAGGCAGCTAGAAAATTAATGAAGAGGGTCGAGAAGTTCCGATACTCCTTTTCCAGTTGGGTACCCTCAACAGAAGCAGCGTCCACGGTCCTGAATAAATCGAGGATTTCAGTCTCAACGGTAGAGTTTTTGGCTACATGAGCGTAACCTCTACCAAGAAGATTATAGAGTCTCTCCTACCCAGCCAGGACTTCGGTGGATAATGTGTGGTTAGGAGAATTGGCCATTTTTGAAAGCAGAATACGAAAGAAAGGGGGAGAGAGGTGAGGCAGATGAGCAGAATGCGAAGATGGTAAGCTGCTTCAATTTAAATACTGATTTCACAGGGGCAGTCCTTATAGGTTTTCCTATCTACCATTCTCTGTCGGCAACACCCCCGGTGGCTCAAATTCCAACCAAGTGGCAACCTCGAGCCGAACAAACCCGACGTCTCTGTGGAAAAGCTGGACGGGACTCCACCGCTTTGAAAAAAGAAAGAACGAAAAGACGAGCTGAGTGGGGGACAAAGAAATTTTCGGCAGAAAGAGAGATATTACTCGTCTTCATTGGAGGACCCGCCAGTAAATCGACTGTGGAAATCTTGACAGGGGCCCTCTACCGCGAAAAGAAAGAAGAAGACAAACTGAGCGATAAACGAGGATTTCCCCTTTGATCAAAAGATGAATGTCAGATTTTCCCCTCGGTAAATCTAATAGCACTGCCCATGAAGGGCGAAGTCGTTGCTACTGCCAGAGAGAGAATTTGTCCTCATTTGATAGTGAGGGTTCATCTGCACGAACTCGTAGGAGAAAGATAGAGAGGAAGGAGTTCTCGTGGGAGAGGAATTCAAAACCTTTACCATCAAAGCATTGGCTTTCAAAGCCTGTTACGAGAAGCCATCAACGATCCCGTGATTGTTGACACCTGATTTTTAATCATTTTTTCTATTGCTAAAGTAATAAAAAATCCATAAAAATTCATAAAATTGAAAAATCAACTTTGGGGACCTTAGCCAAGCCTAGGGAACCAATTTTGACCAAAAAACGATTTTTCATATTTTCAGTATTTTTACGTATTTTTTATTTATTTATTTTCGAAAATTAATAGAAAATCCATAAAAATTCATAAAATTGAAAAATCAACTTTGGGAACCTTAGCCAAGCCTAGGGAACGAATTTTGACCAAAAAATAATTTTTCATATTATATATATTTTAATTTTTTTTTAAAAAAATACAAAAATATTTGAAAATTTTGGAAAAATAACATTTGAGGCCAAAAAATACACAAAGATAGTTAATATTTTTATTTTAAATCTATTTTCATATTGGCCATCGCAAATTCAGAAAAATCCAATTCGAGTCACCTGTTCCTTCACGAGTATAATCTCGAATCGGGGCTAAAAAAATTTAATTTGAGTCAACTTATTTTTAACTTTCACTTTTTATGAGTTATGACATTGTCTTCTAATATTTTAAATTTTCATCTTGGCCCAATTATACCTAGAATGACTTAATTTTGCAAAAGGGCTTTAATTAAATTATGCATTATTTTCAGCGACAAGAAATGAGCTTAAATTTGACATGTGGTAAATTTTGGTGTGTCAAAAATTGTGAGGAGATTTGGACTTAAAGAAATATATTTTTTTCAGGGACTGAATTGTAAATACTTAAAATTCAAGGACTAGAGTGCAAATACCTAACTCTTGAAGGATTATTTTACAAATAATAAAAAGAAGAGTTAGTGGATAAATTAGAATAGAGAAGGGAAGATGAAGAAGAGAAGTTGGAGAAGAATGGATGGAGAAAATAAGATAAGAATAGAGAAGGGAAGATGGAGATGAAGAAGAGTTAGTAGAGAAATTAGAATGGAAGATAAGAATAGAGAAGGGAAGATGGAGATTAAGAAGAGTTAGTGGAGAAATTAGAATGGGAGATAAATATGGAGAAGGGAAGATGAAGATGAAGAAGAGTTAGTGGAGAGATTAGAATGTGAGATAGAGATGGAGAATGGAAGATGAAAATGAAGAAGAGTTAGTGGAGAAATTAGAATGGGAGATAGAGTTAGTGGAAAAATTAGAATGGGAGATAGATGAGTAGGTTATAAAAGGAGGAAGAAGTGAGCTTGAGAAAGGATTCTTGAGAGAGAAAATTTGAAGTGTTTGGGAGAATTTTTTGGAGAGAAAATTTTGGATGTTTGAGAGAGTTTTGGGAGATTGAAGAAAATTTTGAGAGAAAGAAAATACCAAAGAGAGAGAATTTTGAAGATGATGGGAGTTTAAAGCTAGGGGTTATCATCACAAATTCATTCATCGATCAATATAAATCAAGAGTTCATCCTCGTCAACGAGCAAACAAATTCAAGCTAAGTGTTTTTATTTATTCATTTATTTATGGTTTTACTCGCAAATTAGCACAAATTGTATACACTTTCTCCATCTCCTTTTTCTTCCATATTTTATGTCAGGAGAAGGATATCTCTACGTCAACAGCAAAAATCTCGTCGAGATGCAAAAATCGGCCCAGACAAGCTCCTAAGCTGTCCACCGATTTCTCAACTGATCTGTGACTAAAAGTCCCTCTTAATTCAAAAGAAACTCTCTATATTGGGAACATAGAGAGCGAAAATCAATTATAGAAATCCCTCCCAAAAAAATGGGAGATAAGTACTCTTTCTACTCTTCTGGTTTTAGGTGCAGATTAGCACATATTTTGTATACTAACATTTCGCTCTATTTTATGTCAGGAAGCCGCAGCTTTATATCAATGGTCAACCCTATGGAAGCACAAAATCGGCTTGGAGGAGTCCTCAAGCGCGCACAAATTTCAAATTGTTGAATCAATTCGTTGTATTTTATTTTAAAGAATTCATACCCCAGAATGGAGAGGACAAAGTCCATCCGCAATTTAAATACCTGCACCATAAATCCCAAAGGGAAGAGCCAAGCCAATGCTTAGCCTCCCATTGGAGGTTTTTACTTACAGTAGTTAAATACCTGCAACTTAAATACCTGTACCTTAAATCCCAAAGGGAAGAGCCAAGCCAATGCTTAGCCTCCCATTGGAGGTTTTTACTTACAGTAGTTAAATACCTGCAACTTAAATACCTATACCTTAAATCCCAAAGGGAAGAGCCAAGCCAATGCTTAGCCTCCCATTGGAGGTTTTTACTTACAATAGTTAAATACCTGCAACTTAAATACATGTACCTTAAATCCTAAAGGGAAGAGCGAAGCCAATGCTTAGCCTCCCATTGGAGGTTTTTACTTACAGTAGTTAAATACCTGCAACTTAAATACCTGTACCTTAAATCCCAAAGGGAAGAGCCAAGCCAATGCTTAGCCTCCCATTGGAGGTTTTTACTTACAGTAGTTTAAATACTTGCAACTTAAATACCTGTACCTTAAATCCCAAAGGGAAGAGCCAAGCCAATGCTAGGCCTCCCATTGGAGGTGGTTATTCACTGTCATGTACTTCCTATAATTTAATTTTTGAATCATCAGACCCAAAAGATAAGTAGGTCGTAATACTGCACAGAAGTCGTTAACACACTCCCTCTTTCGGCTTCAGGGAATCTTTAACACTTAAAAAAATATAACAAATAAAAATATATACCATCCATGCATCCTATTTAAAAAGTGAAAACACAAAAGAGAATACCCTACTAAAGCCTTAGGAATAAACCAAGTCTGAGTTGCCGAATTAGGATATCCATGAAATTAAGGTACCGAAAGGGCATTAGTTTTAATTAACTAGTGTAACCAAGTCCCCGAGCTCATAATCTCTGGTTCGCAGGAATAAATTAGTTCTCCCGCTAACTTATTTAGGTTTCTAATCGACCTACCAAGAACGATTAGTGGCGACTCCAAATTTCAAAATCATTTAAACAAAAACCAAAGTTGCGATTCGGTAGGGCTTGGGAGGGTCCGCGTTAGGTTAGTCAAATCTAATTAACCTAATAATCCGTTAACCCCTAGAATTAATAAAAATATTTTTAGAGGGTCGCGACAGACTGGCGACTCCACTGGGGACGGGATTTTTAAATTTTCGAAAAAAGATACCAATTGGAATACTTGAATTTTTTCGAAATTTTAAAAGTCTTAGTGGACTTAAGCCAATGAAAATTTCATGGATATCTCGCTTCTGGCGATCTTGTTTGGGACTCATTCTATAGGTGTTATATGTTTTTGCAGGATGGGAGTTATAAGGGGCGGAGTGTTTGGCTAACCCCTTTGTTTTGCAGGCTCGGTGTTTGGTTTATTTGTTTAATTTCGCATATTTTTAGAAGCGCTGTTTTGATATCAATTGTTGTGCATGTCTTGCATACTCTGAGGATCACGACACCTGCACACACAAGCGTCTAAACCCAAGTCGCGAAATTCTTCCTAGAAAACCATAGATAGGGATCGAATATGTAAAGCTCTTGCGTCGATTACGCTCGGGTTGACCATATTTTATCCCGCTCATTATCTGAATTGACAATTCTTCCCATTGTGATTTGATTGCGCGGAGGGTAAGGTTGTCAATTCAGATAGTGGGGGCCTTTTAGGTCCATACCCTGTCTCTCCTTCTTTTATTTTCTAGAGTTCACTCCTCACTTGAGTCATGCGCATGACTATGTGATTTGCATTTCTCCAAGGTAAAAGTAAGTTCTCTAATTTTATCTTGTATTTATTTTCGGTCGGTTCATGCTAGGTGTTAGTCAGTTTTTGAGCTTGATATTACGACCATTCTTTTAAAAGAAAATAAAAATTAAATTTGTCCCTCATTTCTTTTAAAAAAATTTTGAAAAAATGATGTGAAAAATCCCTTCATGGGAATTTTATTAACCAATAAGGGATTTTTGTCATGTTTTTATTGCTTCAATAAAAATGAAATTTTCCTGAAAAAATTTTCCTCTGAAAATTTATTTCAATAAAAAGAAAAATTCCCTAAAAAAAAAACTCTAGTAGACATCAAGTGATTTTATCACATTTTTCAAATTATAAAAACTTGCAAGAAAATTCTTCTCGAGAAATTCGCTCATGTTTTTCTAAGAAAATTTTCTCTAAATAAAATTAGACTAATGTCTCGGGGGAATTGTATTGACCAATAAGAGATTTTTGTCATGTTTTTCTTGCTTCAATAAAAATGAAATTTTCCTGACAACTTTTCCTCTAAAATTTTATTTCGATAAAAGAAAAATTCCTTCAAAAAAAAAACTTTGGTAAACATCAAGTGATTTTATCACATTCTTTCAAATTATAAAAACTTGCAACAAAAATTCTTTTCGAGAAATTTGCTCATGTTTTTCTAAGAAAATTTTCTCTAAATAAAATTAGACTAATGTCTCGGGGGAATTTTGTTAACCAATAAAGGATTTCTGTCATGTCTTTCCTGCTTCAATAAAAATAAAATTTTCCTGACAAATTTACCTCTGAAAATTTATTCTGATAAAAAGGAAATTCCTTCAAAAATTTTAGTAAACGTCAAGAGATTTTGTCACATTCCTTAAAAAAAAATAATAAAAAAGAGTAATAAATCTGCAAAAAAATTCTGTATTAACCCATTTCTTCCTAAGGGAATTTTTTTTTTCTGATTTCTCTATAAAATAGAAAAAATCAAATTGGACTAATATAGGAGTCATGGACCGACATTCCTTGTGTCGCATACTAATTATATCATTTTCTTTTGCAGGGAGATCCTAGATACCCTAGACGGGTGTAAAAATTAAGTTCAAAATATATCAAGAATCATCTTCAGAAATACCAAAAGACGAAAAACACCGAGGCTTCAACCGTTAATTCCGGGGGGCAAACGAACACTGTCCATCTTTGACAGACAGAGTTATGTCAATCCGTAAACTTGTATGGGCAGTGTATTCTGATATGACGGTGGATTTATACTGATTAAACACGGGGGCATATTTAATGTATTGCAGAGGATCCCACGTCTTTTGAAAGACAATATGGATTATATAATCAGAACCCATGAAACAAATACCTTTACCTGATTAAATCAACCAGAGACCGATCTTAAAATTTCCTCTTATCCGAAACATGCGGAGGGCTTTAGAGGACCGAGGTTCTATTAATGAACGTGGCCCACAGGAATTTCTCCCGACGCTACAGGCGACCGACACGAGCAAGTGGACGCCGAAAGAAATAAAATATGGATAAAAGTGGGCACACAACAGGTGGCCGAATTTATTACCAGCGCACTGATCGAGTTGTCATAGTGTTATTGTTTGTGATCTCAAGATGGATAGTGGGGGCCACCGCCGAACCCTTCATCAATGTTCTCGATATCATCGTCTGGAGCAATTAAACAAGAACATCAAGAAAAACATTAAGCCTCGACATCTTCGGTACCTCAAATCGTTCTGTTATGCTGTGCGGAAGAAACGATAGCAGGAAAATTAAACAAAAAAAAACACGTGAAGCTTTTCTTTCATTCCATTCATCAAAGAGCATTACAACAGCTCACTGGGGAGGAAAAGTAAAGCCAAACTGAGCCCTGATAACCATTACGAAGGAGCTCAACTGACTCTCCAAACAGTTGATGCTCCGGGTGCACCGGGCGTTCTCAGGATCAAGCTCCGCGAGCCTAAAGAAGAGGCGATCGCGCTTCTCCTTAGCCTGGGCCATACTGGCCTCGTAATGCTCGACAGCAAACTCCAAGTCCGAAATCGCCGCCCTCTCGAAAGCAATATCTGCCGTAATGTCATCAAGTCTCTCATGCAGCCAACCGCATTTGCACCTCATCATAATATTGCTCGGCTCCTGTTCGGCGTAAGTTCGGACCAAGGCCAGACGGTCCACCAACTTTCCCCTCTCACGAACTAGCCACGAAAGCTGATCATTGGCAAACTTGAAGGCTTTCTTGTGATTATCAGCCATAAATGTGACTATTTCCAGACGCTCGTGCCGGTCTCGGTAACGAGCTTTCACGACGGCAGTCACAATGACCGTCTCATAAGCGCAGTTATAGGCAGCCAGAAAATTAATGAAGAGGGTCGGGAAGTTCCGATACTCCCTCCCCAGTTGGGTACCCTCAACAGAAGCAGCGTCTAGGGTCCTGAATAAACCGAGGATTTCAGCCTCAACGGTAGAGTTTTGGGCTATATGAGCGTAACCTCTACCAAGAAGATTGTAGAGTCTCTCCCACCCAGCCAGGATTTCGGCGGAGAAGGTATGGTTAGGAGAATTGGCCATTTTTGAAAGCAGATCACGAAAGAAAGGAGGAGAGAGGCGAGGCAGATGATCGGAATGCGAAGGTGATAATCTGCTTCAATTTAAATAATGATTTCACAGGGGCAGTCCTTATTGGTCGAGTTTTTTCTATCTACCATTCTCTGTCGACAACACCCCCGCTGGCTCGAATTCCAGTCAAGCGGCAATCTCAAGCTGAGCAGACCCGACGTCTCTGCAGAAAAGTTGAACGGGCTGCCACCACTTTGAAAAAGAAAGAATAAAAAACGAGCTGAGTGGGAGACAAAGAAATTTTCGGCAGAAAAGGAGATACGACTCGTCTTTATTGGAGGACCCGCCAGTAAATCGACGGTGGAGATCTTGACAAGGGCCCTCTACCACGAAAAGAAAAAAGGAAGACAAACTGAGCGAGAAACAAGGATTTCCCCTTTGATCAAAAGCTGAATATCAGATTTTCTCCCTCGGAAAAAATCTAATAGCACTGCCCTTGAAGAGGGAAGTCGTTGCTATTGCCAGAGAGAGAACTTGTCCTCATTTGATAGTGAGAGTTCATTCGCAAGAACTCGCAGGAGAAAGATAGAGAGGAAGGAGTTCTCGTGGGAGAGGAATTCAAAACCTTCACCATCAAAGCATCGGCTTTCAAAGCCTGTTACGAGAAACCATCGACGATCCCGTGATCCCTCAAGTCCAAGAAGACATCCTGAGGCGGTCTCGAGTCGGCGGTCCTAGATCCAGAAATATGTCGAGCATTAGGGAAACGGGCGCATGTTCAACCCTGGTCGAAGCTAATGAAGTTCCTTACCCTGAGGGTCTACTGGTCATGGCCATTGACGGTAATCCAGTCTCTCTGTCAATCCTTGTTACCGTATTGAGAAAATGCCGGTATAAGGTTGTAGCTCAAGCAAAGGCGACAGAGGCCTTAGAGATATTAAGGAGGAGTGGTGACCAGTTTGATATCGTCCTCACCGCCATGGTAGGGATTGACATGGATGTTTTCACTCTCTTGGAAGTCATCAATTCTAAATTAAACATGCCAGTCCTCGTAATATCGGCAAGCGATGATCAGCAAGCCATAATGAAGGCTGTCTTAAATGGGGCCCAAGACGTCGTAACGAAACCAGTTAGGGTTCAGATGCTTCAAAACATATGGCAGCACGTGGTAAGGAAGCAATTGCACGACCATGAGAACAAGCATCAAGCCTTCAATTTTGTTCCAAGCAACTGGAGAAAGAAGATGAGTTGGTCTCCCGAGCTGCATCGTATGTTTGTTAATGCAGTTCAACAGGTAGGAATCGATTCGGCACGGCCGCAACATATACTGGAAATTATGAACGTAGAGGGACTCACTAAAGCAAATGTTTCGAGTCATCTTCAGAAGTACAGAAAAAGGGTGAGAGAACACAATGCAGCTCAGAATCAAGAAAACCAAGGCGGGACTGATCCAAGCCTGAATGTCGAGTCTCTTCGCCACCATAAGTTCCGCGGGTTAGCATGGGGCGAGCCACTTCCCATCATCAACCAAGCCAGTAGCCGTGCCATCAATCCTCCAGGCGTTAATCAAAGTATCCCCCAGAATCACCCTAATGCTCTTCAAGAGTATAGACCGCAGGGGCAGTGTATTCAGACTCCTTGGTCTGAGCACCAACCCGTGGCTAGAATTCATCCCATGATCAGCGCGCCTGCGCAGCCAGAGAATCAGACAAGAAATTATCCTGAGCACTTCCACTTCTTTAATCCTCGAATGGAAGGAGTTTTTGGCAGCAGGACAGTTGGTGATCCCCACACTTTCTCGAGTAATGATGAAGGCTCTAGCACGAGAAGTCAAATTGCTCATGGCGAGGACAGAATGAGAAATCTACCGCCAGCATTTGCCAACAACAATGCCCAATTCGAGCATCAGTTGCTGGAAGGTTTAAGAGATTACCCAGATGATGAGCTTACTGTCCTGGTCAACCAGTTTAGGGTTGACAGACGTCCTAAGCCGCGATCAGGAGCCAGTGAGTAGGGACTCTCAAACATCGATCATCCACACCCGAACCAACACGAGACTAGCTGATTATCGAAGAGCCACAGGAGAGGCAGAACTGACCTTGAATAAGTGCACATTTTATTTCATGATTAATTCCCCTGCGTATGATATTTTCCAGCTTTCTAGGTGTCTCGATTTAATTCAGGGATAAGGGGGCAATTTATTTATTTTTTTTATCCCGTCGAATGCGTAAATCCCTTTTTATGCTAGATTTAGGGCGGATCAATTTGTGGTAACATCGCTGACTGCCATAATGAGAAATGTTGAATGGCCTCACGTAGGGAAATTTCAAGTGAAATGCCCAGGCGAGCTCGAAGACGGGTAATTGTGTGTCGTTCCAATTTACCCTCAATCGTTGCAAAATGCTAAATTGGATTTGTTCCATTCTCACCCAGGGAATCGCAAAGTGCCTCAAGAGTGTCGCAAAATGAAATGACCCAATGGAACGCGATAGGACTCATTTGCCTCGAAGGTAACCTTCAAATTAAAGGAGCCCTCCGGTCCACGGACCCGATGGCATAGAAAATGATGATGGTCCAAGGCAACCCGAAAGAAAATAAGGCCCAACTAAGCAAAGCACTTACGTGGCAAGCTCAAAGTGAAGGGCAACTCGGGACATACAATTCAATCCAGTCCAAATGAAGGAACTTCCTCAATTCAAATTCAATAGAAGTACACACAAGGGTAAAACAGTATCGTTCCAATTTTTCTAGAATATGAAGAACATATACTGCCGCATTCTCTTTCATTTTTGCAGGGGAAGTCTCTACTGGCCAGATTTTCCTGTCTAACATTCCCTATCAGTATCACCTCCGCTACTCGTCTCCAATCTCCAGCCAAGCAAATCCGACGTCTCTACGGCAAAGCTAAACGGGACGCCACTACTTTGAAAAAGAAAAGATAAAAAATAAGCTGAGTGGGAGACAAAGACATTTTCGGCAGAAAAGAGATACGAATCGTCTTTATTGAAGAACTCGCCAGAAAATTGACGGTGGAGACAACAACAAGGGGCCCTATCACGAAAAGATGGAAGGAGACGAGCCGAGCAAGAGACACGATAAGAAAAGAGGATTGAGAAAGGCCGGACCCTTGGAAGAAGCAATACAGTTGCTAAACCCACGTTTAATTTTAAAAGAGACGCCATGCTCGGAAGAGGGTCTTAAGGCATAGGCAATCGCTCAGAAAAATTCAAAGAGAGTAAAAACACCGGAAGCGAGTAGCAAATCTTGAGAAATCATCAACCAAATCAAAGATGTCTCAACCCAATACTCCCGAGAGCTATCATTGCCCGCTGAATATGGGAGAGGAAGAGTTCGAAGCCATGTTTGGGATCGAGCCTATGGAGCCTGGCTCTTCCGCCGACGACGTCTAAAATCTCAGTAAAGATAAGGACAATAACGGTAAGTGTCAAAAGAAGCGTTACCGTCGCCATACTAAGGAGCAGGTACAAAGGCTTGAGGATTTCTTCAGAACATGCCCTATGCCAGACGGCAAACAGAAAATGGAACTGAGTCAAGAGTTAGGACTTGAACCTTTGCAAATCAAGTTCTGGTTTCAAAATAGGCGAACCCGAATGAAGGCTCGTCATGAGCACAACGAAGCCGAGTTTCTAAGAGTTGAAAATGAAAACCTCCGAGCGGAAAACAAGATGTATAAAGAGACTTTTGACTCCGCCACCTGCCCTAACTACAATAGCCTCCTCCTCACCCTCGATGAAATGTATGATCTGAGGATCGAAAATGCACGTTTAAGAGGTGAGTTAGACCAGTTTATAACAGGATCGAGTTCTGTTGGAGGAGGGTACAAAAGGACCAATGATACTGGATCAGCATCAATACCTCCCGAGGAAGAAGGGACAGATCACCACCAAGCGGACATTGACGATGATCTTTTCGCCATAATCAACCAGTTTGATATCGGTAAAGCATCGGGACTGTGATGCACTTGTTCAGCTAGTGACCACGAGACCTTCAATATGACCGATGCATACCTAATTTGGGATGAAGCCAGCTGATCATGGGAGAGCCTGCAGAGGAAGCGGAACTAATCCTGAATGAGTGAATGTGTTTTATTTCCTTGCGTGATGTGTTTTTCTGCTTTTGTGAATGTGTAAAAGCAAGGAGTAATAATCCGACTTCCCCCTATTAAATGCTCGAATCCGCCACCTCACCAACCTCGCGACGAATTGATGGCGAGTGAAAATCTGCATAAACCTGAAGGGTAACTCCGTATCGTTTCAATTTACCCTCAGTTGCTCCAAGTTTTAAAATTAAGCCCCTTCTATTCTCAGAAAATTGCAAATCGACCCGAGAACGCAATCATATCCAAATACAGGTTGGATAAAATTTGGGGGCAAATCAACTCATGGGCATTACCACGGGATAGACAGCTTCGGACAAAGGAAAGTACAAGCGAAAGACGCGAACAATCTCAGAAATGGGTAATTCTATATCGTTCTAATGTGCACATAATCATCTCAAGTCTTGAATTGTCTTATTCCATTCTTAACAGGGATTGCAAATTACCTTGAGAAATACCGTAACATGGCCCAAGGTGATACAACAGGGCTGCGTTATTCCCAAGGATTAACCCTTGAAAAGAAAGCCCCATGGACACCTACGGTCCAATGGACCGAATGGTATGGGGGATGACAGTAGGTCCGAAATATTCCGAGTTCGATCCCCAAGGGTGGGGAATGTTGTATGTATTATAAATAAATGAAACAACTTTTTGTGCATTTCTTTTTTTTTACAAACAGGAATACTTGACGAGTAATATCAAAGTCAGTATTTTACCATAGTCTTCCCATAATGGTGAGGCGCCCAACAAAAGTCGAGGAAAATTCAATCCAACAAAACTGGTAAAAAACTCGTGCAAGACATTCAAGATGAAGGGTAAATCAGTATCGTTTTCAATTTATCCCTTTTAATACTAGCTGATATGTCTCTTTTTCTTTTTACAGGAAATATTTACACTAACATTTAACATGTTGAAGGAGACAAATCCAAAAGAAAATTATGATCATCTGACAAGATCTATTTTGGTGAAAAATGGGGCAAATTGATCACAAGCTCTGAAGCGAAAAAGCAAATATGTCTTCCTTATCTCGTTTGATTTCGAGAATAATTTCTCTGCTTTTTACAGGGGCATTCAACCGCTAAACCGTGGCGGTCGCTGTCATTAAACAAACCGAAATGCTCCCTCACCCATATGCTTCATCACGTAGAGACAAAGTTTGAGACGAACCACCCCTCGACATAAGGAGTAGGCTTCCCAAGTTGTTCGGTCCGCCCACATACCAGGGGCAATTTAAATCCGCCCATATTTGCACATTATATAAACACACGTAATGCTAAAAAATTGTCACATCTGCATTGTGCTTACACAGTTCATGAATTATGTATGACTATTCTGTGTGTTTAACTTACCAACTCCAACTTAGAGCATAAACTGCACAGGAGACATCAAATGTGCAGAATGGAGCATGACAGGATGAGGAAAGGCAAACCATTTCCACGCAAGTCTAACATTTTAATTTACAGATAAACAGCCTTTCCCCAGAGTGAGAGAAGGCCCTTTCGGATTGAAGTCCCCCATTCAGATTACATTCGAGGCGTTCATACTATGAGAACCTCCTTAAACAGAATTGGTAATGCAAGCTTGACAGAATAGTTTTGCATGATTCATATTTGGATTGATTGCATCATGAGTTATCACACAGACTACTTCTAATCATTGCCGACTTGGTTGAATAGTTTTACATGAACCGATCAACTCATTGATGAAAATGCTTGCACATGTTACCTCTGATACTGCCTGACAGGTAACACATTCCCAATGTTCAAACTACCTTCCAAAGTCTTGAAATTTATTCAGCGATTATTGAATGAACAAGCCTGGTTGTCGAGAAGCCACCAAGCATTTCTTCCAAATTCTCAGGTAAGTATATCTTCAACCTGAACCTTTCAAGAGAATGAATTCTGACGGTTGTTGGGGTACTCGAATCCATTGCGGTACATACAGGTATCCACCTTCTTCAATAAAGCATGATTTGTCCCAAGGACAGAAATGTTCGAGACCTTTTGATCTCTGCCTCTTTGGTTTATTCCTAAAGCGACATGATAATATAATTTGGGTTTGAGCTTCTGCAGGATTCCTGATCTTTCCAGATTCCAGAATGGCACCCTTTGAGGTACACCAGGTCCTTCTTACAGGCAAAATAAGTCCTTCTTACAGGCAAACCAAGTCCTTCTTACAGGCAAATCAAGTCCTTCTTATAGGCACAAAGTCCTTCTTACAGGCAAATCAAGTCCTTCTTACAGGCAAAACAAGTCCTTCTTACAGGCACAAAGTCCTTCTTACAGGCAAATCAAGTCCTTCTTACAGGCAAAACAAGTCCTTCTTACAGGCACAAAGTCCTTCTTACAGGCAAATCAAATCCTTCTTACAGGCAAAACAAGTCCTTCTTTCAGGCAAAACAAGTCCTTCTTACAGGCAAATCAAGTCCTTCTTACAGGCATAAAGTCCTTCTTATAGGCAAACCAAGTTCTTCCTACAGGCACCAAGTCCTTCTTACAGGCATAAAGTCCTTCTTACAGGCAAACCAAGTCCTTCTTACAGGCAAACCAAGTCTTTCTTACAGGCAAAACAAGTCCTTCTTACAAGCACAAAGTCCTTCTTACAGGCAAATCAAGTCCTTCTTACAGGCAAAACAAGTCCTTCTTACAGGCAAAACAAGTCCTTCTTACAGGCATAAAGTCCTTCTTATAGGCAAACCAAGTTCTTCTTACAGGCACCAAGTCCTTCTTACAGGCAAACCAAGTCCTTCTTACAGGCAAACCAAGTCCTTCTTATAGGCACCAAGTCCTTCTGATAGGCAAACTAAGTCCTTCTTACAAGCAAACCAAGTCCTTCTTACAGGCACAAAGTCCTTCTTACAGGCAAATCAAGTCCTTCTTACAGGCACAAAGTCCTTCTTACAGGCACAAAGTCCTTCTTACAGGCAAATCAAGTCCTTCTTACAGGCACAAAGTCCTTCTTACAGGCATAAAGTCCTTCTTACAGGCAAATCAAGTCCTTCTTACAGGCATAAAGTCCTTCTTACAGGCAAACAAAGTCCTTCTTACAAGCAAATCAAGTCCTTCTTACAGGCACAAAGTCCTTCTTACAGGCAAAGTAAGTCCTTCTTACAGGCAAAACAAAGTCCTTCTTACAGGCAAACAAAATCCTTCTTACAGGCAAATCAAGTCCTTCTTACAGGCAAAGCAAGTCCTTCTTACAGGCACAAAGTTCTTCTTACAGGAAAAGTAAGTCCTTCTTACAGGCAAATCAAGTCCTTCTTACAGGCAAATCAAGTCCTTCTTACAGGCAAATTAAGTCCTTTTTACAGGCAAATCAAGTCCTTCTTACAGGCAAATCAAGTCCTTTTGACAGGCACAAGTCCTTTTTACAGGCACCAAGTCCTTTTTACTGGCACCAAGTCCTTTCTACAGGCACCAAGTCCTTCTTACAGGTATCTCCATGTGGTGACCTACCATACGGGTCAAATCTCAATCAAAATTTAATCAGTAGAATCCTTTTATTAGGAATCTACCATGGTACGACCCACCATACGGGTCAAATGGTATGACCCACCATACGGGTCAAATTTTAATTCAATTTTTAATGAGTAGAATCCTTTTATTAGGAATCTACCATAGGTTGATCCACCATACGGATTCAAGTTCAACCACCCTAAAGTTTTTTTATATAACGAATCCTTAGGTTCTCATTTCATTTTCAGTGGAACAATCATGTCACGACTCTTTTTATTTCCTTTTATTGAGTCGATAAGAATCCAGGTGTCATCTCGTCTTTGAAATGAACCTCTACCGAGCTTCCTTTCAAAAAGGGGCAGCTGTTGACACCTGATTTTTAATCATTTTTTCTATTGCTAAAGTAATAAAAAATCCATAAAAATTCATAAAATTGAAAAATCAACTTTGGGGACCTTAGCCAAGCCTAGGGAACCAATTTTGACCAAAAAACGATTTTTCATATTTTCAGTATTTTTACGTATTTTTTATTTATTTATTTTCGAAAATTAATAGAAAATCCATAAAAATTCATAAAATTGAAAAATCAACTTTGGGAACCTTAGCCAAGCCTAGGGAACGAATTTTGACCATAAAATAATTTTTCATATTATATATATTTTAATTTTTTTTTAAAAAATACAAAAATATTTGAAAATTTTTGAAAAATAACATTTGAGGCCAAAAAATACACAAAGATAGTTAATATTTTTATTTTAAATCTATTTTCATATTGGCCATCGCAAATTCAGAAAAATCCAATTCGAGTCACGTGTTCCTTCACGAGTATAATCTCGAATCGGGCCTAAAAAAATTTAATTTGAGTCAACTTATTTTTAACTTTCACTTTTTATGAGTTGTGACATTGTCTTCTAATATTTTAAATTTTCATCTTGGCCCAATTATACCTAGAATGACTTAATTTTGCAAAAGGGCTTTAATTAAATTATGCATTATTTTCAGCGACAAGAAATGAGCTTAAATTTGACATGTGGTAAATTTTGGTGTGTCAAAAATTGTGAGGAGATTTGGACTTAAAGAAATATATTTTTTTCAGGGACTGAATTGTAAATACTTAAAATTCAAGGACTAGAGTGCAAATACCTAACTCTTGAAGGATTATTTTACAAATAATAAAAAGAAGAGTTAGTGGATAAATTAGAATAGAGAAGGGAAGATGGAGAAGAGGAGATGAAGAAGAGAAGTTGGAGAAGAATGAATGGAGAAAATAAGATAAGAATAGAGAAGGGAAGATGGAGATGAAGAAGAGTTAGTATAGAAATTAGAATAGCAGATAAGAATAGAGAAGGGAAGATGGAAATGAAGAAGAGTTAGTGGAGAAATTAGAATGGGAGATAAATATGGAGAAGGGAAGATGCAGATGAAGAAGAGTTAGTGGAGAGATTAGAATGTGAGATAGAGATGGAGAATGGAAGATGAAAATGAAGAAGAGTTAGTGGAGAAATTAGAATGGGAGATAGAGTTAGTGGAAAAATTAGAATGGGAGATAGATGAGTAGGTTATAAAAGGAGGAAGAAGTGAGCTTGAGAAAGGATTCTTGAGAGAGAAAATTTGAAGTGTTTGAGAGAATTTTTTGGAGAGAAAATTTTGGATGTTCGAGAGAGTTTTGGGAGATTGAAGAAAATTTTGAGAGAAAGAAAATACCAAAGAGAGAGAATTTTGAAGATGATGGGAGTTTAAAGTTAGGGGTTATCATCACAAATTCCTTCATCGATCAATATAAATCAAGAGTTCATCCTCGTCAACGAGCAAACAAATTCAAGCTAAGTGTTTTTATTTATTCATTTATTTATGGTTTTACTCGCAAATTAGCACAAATTGTATACACTTTCTCCATCTCCTTTTTCTTCCATATTTTATGTCAGGAGAAGGATATCTCTACGTCAACAGCAAAAATCTCGTCGAGATGCAAAAATCGGCCCAGACAAGCTCCTAAGCTGTCCACCGATTTCTCAACTGATCTGTGACTAAAAGTCCCTTTTAATTCAAAAGAAACTCTCTATATTGGGAACATAGAGAGCGAAAATCAATTATAGAAATCCCTCCCAAAAAATGGGAGATAAGTACTCTTTCTACTCTTCTGGTTTTAGGTGCAGATTAGCACATATTTTGTATACTAACATTTCACTCTATTTTATGTCAGGAAGCCGCAGCTTTATATCAATGGTCAACCCTATGGAAGCACAAAATCGGCTTGGAGGAGTCCTCAAGCGCGCACAAATTTCAAATTGTTGAATCAATTCGTTGTATTTTATTTTAAAGAATTCATACCCCAGAATGGAGAGGACAAAGTCCATCCGCAATTTAAATACCTGCACCATAAATCCCAAAGGGAAGAGCCAAGCCAATGCTTAGCCTCCCATTGGAGGTTTTTACTTACAGTAGTTAAATACCTGCAACTTAAATACCTGTACCTTAAATCCCAAAGGGAAGAGCCAAGCCAATGCTTAGCCTCCCATTGGAGGTTTTTACTTACAGTAGTTAAATACCTGCAACTTAAATACCTATACCTTAAATCCCAAAGGGAAGAGCCAAGCCAATGCTTAGCCTCCCATTGGAGGTTTTTACTTACAGTAGTTAAATACCTGCAACTTAAATACATGTACCTTAAATCCTAAAGGGAAGAGCCAAGCCAATGCTTAGCCTCCCATTGGAGGTTTTTACTTACAGTAGTTAAATACCTGCAACTTAAATACCTGTACCTTAAATCCCAAAGGGAAGAGCCAAGCCAATGCTTAGCCTCTCATTGGAGGTTTTTACTTACAGTAGTTTAAATACTTGCAACTTAAATACCTGTACCTTAAATCCCAAAGGGAAGAGCCAAGCCAATGCTAGGCCTCCCATTGGAGGTGTTTATTCACTGTCATGTACTTCCTATAATTTAATTTTTGAATCATCAGACCCAAAAGATAAGTAGGTCGTAATACTGCACAGAAGTCGTTAACACACTCCCTCTTTCGGCTTCAGGGAATCTTTAACACTTAAAAAAATATAACAAATAAAAATATATACCATCCATGCATCCTATTTAAAAAGTGAAAACACAAAAGAGAATACCCTACTAAAGCCTTAGGAATAAACCAAGTCTGAGTTGCCGAATTAGGATATCTATGAAATTAAGGTACCGAAAGGGCATTAGTTTTAATTAACTAGTGTAACCAAGTCCCCGAGCTCATAATCTCTGGTTCACAGGAATAAATTAGTTCTCCCGCTAATTTATTTAGGTTTCTAATCGACCTACCAAGAACGATTAGTGGCGACTCCAAATTTCAAAATCATTTAAACAAAAACCAAAGTTGCGATTCGGTAGGGCTTGGGAGGGTCCGCGTTAGGTTAGTCAAATCTAATTAACCTAATAATCCGTTAACCCCTAGAATTAATAAAAATATTTTTAGAGGGTCGCGACAGACTGGCGACTCCACTGGGGACGGGATTTTTAAATTTTCGAAAAACGATACCAATTGGAATACTTGAATTTTTTCGAAATTTTAAAAGTCTTAGTGGACTTAAGCCAATGAAAATTTCATGGATATCTCGCTTCTGGCGATCTTGTTTGGGACTCATTCTATAGGTGTTATATGTTTTTGCAGGATGGGAGTTATAAGGGGCGGAGTGTTTGGCTAACCCCTTTGTTTTGCAGGCTCGGTGTTTGGTTTATTTGTTTAATTTCGCATATTTTTAGAAGCGCTGTTTTGATATCAATTGTTGTGCATGTCTTGCATACTCTGAGGATCACGACACCTGCACACACAAGCGTCTAAACCCAAGTCGCGAAATTCTTCTTAGAAAACCATAGATAGGGATCGAATATGTAAAGCTCTTGCGTCGATTACGCTCGGGTTGACCATATTTTATCCCGCTCATTATCTGAATTGACAATTCTTCCCATTGTGATTTGATTGCGCGGAGGGTAAGGTTGTCAATTCAGATAGTGGGGGCCTTTTAGGTCCATACCCTGTCTCTCCTTCTTTTATTTTCTAGAGTTCACTCCTCACTTGAGTCATGCGCATGACTATGTGATTTGCATTTCTCCAAGGTAAAAGTAAGTTCTCTAATTTTATCTTGTATTTATTTTCGGTCGGTTCATGCTAGGTGTTAGTCAGTTTTTGAGCTTGATATTACGACCATTCTTTTAAAAGAAAATAAAAATTAAATTTGTCCCTCATTTCTTTTTTAAATTTTTTTTTGAAAAAATGATGTGAAAAAATCCCTTCATGGGAATTTTATTAACCAATAAGGGATTTTTGTCATGTTTTTATTGCTTCAATAAAAATGAAATTTTCCTGAAAAAATTTTCCTCTGAAAATTTATTTCAATAAAAAGAAAAATTCCCTCAAAAAAAAAAACTCTAGTAGACATCAAGTGATTTTATTACATTTTTCAAATTATAAAAACTTGCAAGAAAATTCTTCTCGAGAAATTCGCTCATGTTTTTCTAAGAAAATTTTCTCTAAATAAAATTAGACTAATGTCTCGGGGGAATTGTATTGACCAATAAGAGATTTTTGTCATGTTTTTCTTGCTTCAATAAAAATGAAATTTTCCTGACAAATTTTCCTCTAAAATTTTATTTCGATAAAAGAAAAATTCCTTCAAAAAAAAAAACTTTGGTAAACATCAAGTGATTTTATCACATTCTTTCAAATTATAAAAACTTGCAACAAAAATTCTTTTCGAGAAATTTGCTCATGTTTTTCTAAGAAAATTTTCTCTAAATAAAATTAGACTAATGTCTCGGGGGAATTTTGTTAACCAATAAAGGATTTCTGTCATGTCTTTTCTGCTTCAATAAAAATAAAATTTTCCTGACAAATTTACCTCTGAAAATTTATTCTGATAAAAAGGAAATTCCTTCAAAAATTTTAGTAAACGTCAAGAGATTTTGTCACATTCCTTAAAAAAAAATAATAAAAAAGAGTAATAAATCTGCAAAAAAATTCTGTATTAACCCATTTCTTCCTAAGGGAATTTTTTTTTTCTGATTTCTCTATAAAATAGAAAAAATCAAATTGGACTAATATAGGAGTCATGGACCGACATTCCTTGTGTCTCATACTAATTATATCATTTTCTTTTGCAGGGAGATCCTAGATACCCTAGACGGGTGTAAAAATTAAGTTCAAAATATATCAAGAATCATCTTCAGAAATACCAAAAGACGAAAAACACCGAGGCTTCAACCGTTAATTCCGGGGGGCAAACGAACACTGTCCATCTTTGACAGACAGAGTTATGTCAATCCGTAAACTTGTATGGGCAGTGTATTCTGATATGACGGTGGATTTATACTGATTAAACACGGGGGCATATTTAATGTATTGCAGAGGAATCTACCGCCAGCATTTGCCAACAATAATGCCCAATTCGAGCATCAGTTGCTGGAAGGTTCAAGAGATTACCCAGATGATGAGCTTACTGCCCTGGTCAACCAGTTTAAGGTTGGCAGACATCCGAAGCCATGATCGAAAGCCAGCGATTAGGGACTCTCAAACATCGGTCATCCATGCCTGAACCAGCACGAGACTAGCTGATTATCGAAGAGCCACAGTAGAGGCAGAACTGACCTTAAATAAGTGCACCTTTCATTTCATGCTTAATTCCCCTGCGTATGATATTTCCAGCTTTCTAGGTGACTAGATTTAATTCAGGGGCAAGGGGGTAATTTGTTTTTTTTATCTCGTCGAATGCGTGAATCCCTTTTTTATGCTAGATTTAGGGCGGATCAATTTGTGGCAACGTCGCTTACTGCCATAATGAGAAATGTTGAATGGCCTCACGTAGGGAAATTTCAAGTGAAAAGCCCAAGCGAGCTCGAAGACGGGTAACTGTGTGTCGTTCCAATTTACCCTCAATCGTTGCAAAATGCTAAATTGGATTTGTTCCATTCTCACCCAGGGGATTGCAAAGTGCCTCAAGAGTGTCGCAAAATGAAATGACCCAATGGAATGCGATAGGACTCATTCGCCTTCAAGGTAACCTTCAAATTAAAGGAGCCCTCCGGTCCACGGACCCGATGGCATGGAAAATGATGATGGTCCAAGGCAACCCGAAAGAAAACAAGGCCCAACTAAGCAAAGCACATATGTGGCAAGCTCAAAGTGAAGGGCAACTCGGGACATACAATTCAATCCAATCCAAATGAAGGAACTTCCTCAATACAAATTCAATGGAAGTATACACAAGAGTAAAACAGTATCTGTTGACACCTAAATTTTGACTTTTTAAAATTCATTCACTTAAGTACATAAAAAAATGAGAATTTGTTCTCACCAAAAATTAATTTTTTCATGCATTGCATATTTAATTTTTTGTCAGTCATGCATTTTATTATGGCTAACGATGGAGGATTTGAGCTTAAATTGACAAACGATTGGATTGAGCGTGAGGGAGGTGTGCCGAAAGGCTTATGAAGTTTTGAACTTAAAAGAAATTTTTCCACATGGACTGAATTGCAAATACATAAAACTTCAGGGACTGAATTGCAAATACATAAAATTTTAGGGATAGTGGAGAAATTAGAAAGGAAGATGGAGAAGGGGAGATATAGAAGGGAAGATGGAGAAATTAGAAGGGGAGATGGAGAAGGGGAGATATAGAAGGGAAGATGGAGAAATTAGAAGGAAAGATGGAGAATGGAAGATGGTAGAATTAGAAGGGAAGACGAAGAATTAGAATGAGAGATGGAAAGATTAGAATGGAAGATGGTGAATTAGAAGGGAAGATGGAGATAAAGAATGGAGGATGGTGGAATTAGAAGGGAAGATGGAGATAAAGAAGGGAAGATGGTGGAATTAGAAGGGAAGATGAAGTTAGTGGAAAAATTAGAATGATAGATGAAGATAGAGAAAGGAAGATGGGGGAGTAGGCTATAAAAGGAAGAAGAGTGAGAGCCTTGAAGGAGGGACTTTTGGGAGAGATTAGAGAGAAATTAGGAAGACTTTGGAGTTTGAAGAAAACTTGAGGAGAGATTTTGGGAGAGAAGAAAATTTAGAGAGAAAAAGAAAACAAAAAAAAAAGAGAGAATTCTTTTAGAAGAGAGAATTGAGGGGAACGAGAGTTCGAAGCTCGGAGTTACCATCTTCATCGACCAATACAATCCGCGAGTCCATCCCCGTCGTTCGAGCCGCGATCCGCAATCTTGATCCATGAGGAAATCCGAGGTTCGAGTTCGATAATCAAATCCGTCAAGTCAGGTAACGATTCTAATCATTTAGAATATTCGAAATTGTGTTGCCTAAATGGATTGATTTGAATTTCGATTATACCTTATTGGACATATTGCATTTCTTTGGAATAAATTGCATATCCAATTTTTTGAGATTTTTATTGCACGTTATAATATTTTCTTTAAAAAATAAAAAAAGGGTTTGCTTTTGTTGCACATTTTCACATCATGTAGATAATTGCACGCGTAATTTATCTTGTAAATATTTAGATTAAACCGCATGCATTGCATATAATTTAGTTCCTTACCTTGTCATAAAAAGAAAAATAAAAAAAAATTGCACCTTTGAATCTCAAGTGAAAATTCATCAAAATTGCCAAGTTGAACATTTTCATGAAATTGGTACCGAAAGGGCGCTAGTAGAAATATTAGTGTAACCAAGTCCCCGAACTCATTAATCTCTGGTTCGTAGGAATAAAGTATTTCTCCCGATACTTTACTTAGGTGTCTAATCAACCTACCCAAAATTATTAGTGGCGACTCCAAGATAAATCCTTCTTTTGATGAAATTAAACCTAAGTCACGATTTGGTAGAAGTTGGGAGAGTTCGAGCTAGGCTAGTTAATTCAATTTAATTAACCTGGTAATCCATTAACTTTAAAAATTGGGAAAACCGATTT
Source organism: Psidium guajava (assembly GCA_016432845.1). Classification (NCBI taxonomy): domain Eukaryota; kingdom Viridiplantae; phylum Streptophyta; class Magnoliopsida; order Myrtales; family Myrtaceae; genus Psidium; species Psidium guajava. The sequence continues at coordinate 41,453,495 of CM028228.1, forward strand.
TTTTAGGTCGCGATAGTTTGGCGACTCCGCTGGGGATCAACTTGAATTTTTTGAAATTTAAGGAGGACTTAGGCCAGAAAAATTTCATGAAAATTCACTTGGTTTGGCAATTGGTTGAATTTTAATCCTTAGGTGTTAAATGGTTTTGTAGAACGAGAGTTATAAGGGGTGGAGTGTTTGGCTAACCCTTTGTTTTGCAGGTTTGGTGTGTGAAACTTGTCATTTAATTTTTGAATTATTGAAGCGGTGTTTGCATTTAATTGTTGTGCATGATTAATCGCTTTAGCACTACATCACACACATCCCGTGGTCGGACCTGGGCCACTAGTTTTAGGATGGTATTGTGATTTGGTTCTAGCGTTCGCCGTGAGATCACGTCGAAAGTTAGTCCAGATTCAATCCCGAACTTCTTTTTAAAAATGAGTTTCAAAAGTTATGCCTCAGGCTTGGTAAGATTACCAAAGCGGTGGTTTTAATTTTTGACTCGAGTAGCCGAAGTGGAAAGGCCCGGCTAATCTTGGTTACGTCGCGGGATAGCGACTAATCTTGATTATGTGGTCGAGATTGTCGCCTTGCCGTAAGTCTTTCGCTTCAATTTGTGAGCCTTTAGGATAGTTAGAATAAGGTTAACCCACGAGTTATGTGCATGTCCATGTGATTGTTTATTTTCCTATCCCACGGTAAAGTACGCTTCTGAACTTCATCTTATCTTATGTTATTGTTTGGGTCGGTCCATGACACTTAGGATTGTGGCGCGTGATTTATAGACAATGGGACACATTGATATCCGTTTCGTGTACATTCCAAAGGCCGAGTTGAAGCAGATGTGGAGGCACTTGAGCATTGATGCACAGACCTATGCCCTTAGTCGTATGGGTCACGTATTGCCACTTTTGGATATCGAATTACAGACTGGGGTCATGCAGGCACTTGCACATTTCTGGTGCCCATATACTGCTACTTTCATTTTAGGTAAGCACGAGCTCACTCCGACTTTGGAAGAGTATAGCCTTGCCATTGGAAAACCTTTGAGCATTGATTTAATTCGCCCTTGTGCGGAAATGGATCCAATTTTCATTTTTGCTGAGTTTTTGAAAATTAGCGAAAATAAAATGAGGAAAATTTTAAAAGGAAATTGTCATATATGCCCTTTCTCATTTCTCGTTGAACTTTTTTATGAGAGCAATTTATACTTGCAAAGCAGGATCTTTATTCTAGCTTTCTTCGGACTTGTGATCTTTCCGCTCCAAAAGGATTTTATTAGTCCATCCATGGCTTGGATAGCTAGGCAAGTTTGCAGTGGAATGAACTTTACTAATGCTATCCTAGCCGAGACTTTTATATCTTTGACTCGTTTTAAGCAAAACAAGGAAAAAACATTTCATGCTCCGGTTGGACTTTTGCAAATGTGGTTTTTCTCTCATTATGCTAAGTTCGGCTCAAAAATGACCATTCCACGGGTAAGTCAAGAGGAAAACCCAATTGCAAAATTTCAAGAGCTGCAAAAAAATATTGCTAGATTGTCTTATTCCGAGTGGATTGATTTATTTAAAGATCCGAGTCCCAAGGTTTTTCTATGGCAAGCTATATGGTTTCAAGTCTCTAAGGCTCGTTTGTACCATGGTGAGCGAGAGCCTATACTTCTTTTGGGTATTACCGGTATGACGCAGTATCATCCTCTCCGTGTGGTACGGCAATATGGAGTTTTACAGGATATCCCACCACCTTTGGGGCCAAACACTTTTCAAGTTGAATTCGTTGCAGGCGAGAATTATAGAACCGAGATCAAGCATCTTGACCAAACTTGGCTCAAGTCCAAGACTCGCTCACTATCACTACCCAAGGAGGAGCTCGAGGGAAAGGAAAAATGTTATCATGCGAAGGCTCGGTATATTAAGTATCATTTGATACCAACTCACATGCTTCCGAAGTTCCCATTGGTGATTGTGAAGCCCACCTGTCAAGCCGAGATCAAGACCTATGCAAAGAAGACGCAAAAGGCGAAAAGATAAATGAAGAGCTTGGCTAAGGAAAATGCACGACTTCGAAAAGAGTTGGAAGCCCATTTGTCTATAGATTGCGTCGCTACAAAGAAAACAAAAACAGCTTGATTTGCCATGTTTAGGATTGTTGTTCCATGTTACATTTTCATGACTTTATGAGCTTTTCTTGTAATAAAGGTTACTGTTCAGATATGACTTTCTGGTATTACATAATTTTTATTGAACTTTATAGTTTTCACAGAAAACATTCACAAGACCCTAATTCATCACTCAAATTTTTTTTTGAATCAATTCAATGTATTTTCCATTTATTACTGAATTTAATGTGAAAGAAAAACTGTCTGGATTCTGGAATTTTCTCTACTTCACTTTTGTTTTTTCATTTATCACTAGAAAACATGCTCTTTTGAGAAATATTAAAACATGAAAGTTGTAGATTGAGCTTTTAATTAGTGAACTGGAAATTTTTGGGCATCAATTCACATTTTTGATGACCCATTTATCCTCGAAGTAAAAACCGGACAGATCAGTTTTCTGGGCAAAAGTTTTACAAAGAAGTATTAAACTGTATTAATCCACAAAGAATTTGCCTGTGACCAAAACATGAAAGTTGTTAATCATCATCTTGGGTATCGGCTCCCAAATGTTCATACTATTTTGACCTCTGTACGAATTAATATGATTTTTCTCGTAAAGGTCAACGAAACTGGAAGCTACCTGAATCAATCCTTTCGTTTTATCTTTGCCTCATTTTGGAGCTTAGAGAGTGTCATGGACCAACCCACTTTTCTCACACATTATACTTACCCCAATCATTAATTTTGTAGGTAATTCATCACGGATCTCCAGCACCCACATATTACCCGGTTAGTGACGAGAAAAATGACCGACAAAGTTGAGATCAATGCTATCGTTCACGAAGCACTGCAGGGAGCCTTGAAGGAGCACACGAACATGATGAATAACCATTTCGAGGGAATGCTGTCCCATGCGATGGAGAAGTTGACGGCCGATCTCCTAGGCCAACTGCAACTGTCCAGCTCCGTCTTTCCAGCCAAGGCAATTCCTTCACCAGACAACGCTGGCAAAGGCACTGACCGCGCTCCCATATATGTTCCACCCCTCGAAGATGTCATTATCACTGGTGCCAGCTCTGGCGCATCGCTTGTTGTCCCCGCACCCCAAGCTAGCCCTGTGGCTGGGGGAATAAGCAAAGAAGCCATGAAAGCCATTGCTCAAATGAAGCAGCAGATACGAGAGATGGAAGGGGCGCACAACATACCACAGATTGACCTATTTGTCTTTTCAAAGGTCGATATGCTAGAGAAGTTCAAGATACCCGATTTTGAGAAGCAAGAATGGGTAGGCCTGTTCAACATGTCCAGATGTACCAAGCAAGAATGGGCAAGCCTGTGGCAAACGGCCCTCTGATGGTTTAGACTTTTCAGGCCAGTCTAAAGGATGCAGCCATGAGGTGGTACATTGACTACGAGATCTATCGCATGGATGATTGGGAAAAGATGGCCACTGCATTTGTCAAGCATTTTAGTTTCAACCTGGACGTCCTGACCACCAGAGAGGACCTGGAACAGTCAGAGATGAAGAAGGGTGAGACAATCAAGCAATACGCCTCTAGATGGAGGAATATTGCGTCCCAGTTAAAGCCAGTCCCGACTGAGCGGGAACTCATGAGATTGTTTGTCTCTACCCTCCCTCAAGCGATGCGATCACGTATTTTGGGGACTGGGGCAACATCGTTCAGCCACCTCATTGCAATGGGAGAGGAAATAGAGATCGGAATCAAGAAGGGATGGTACGGAGATGCTGGTACCAGTGCAAAGCGGTTTGGAATGAAAAAGGACAAAGAACCAGCCCCACAGGGGAATTTTACCTATACGCAAAGGCCTCCGATTCAAGCGCCAAAAGTTCAACAGCAAGCTAACTTTGACACTCAAGGGCAAAGAGGATTCAGGCACAATAATCGGCAATTTTCCCCACTTCCCGGAACTCTTTCCCAGGTCTTGATTGTCCTACGTAAGAAAGAGCTGTTGACATCAGAACCGATGCGCCCGAACTATGCATCCTTTGCAAGGTACGACCCGTCAAAGAAGTGTGATTACCACCGCGGTGAGCCTGGGCACGACACGGATGAATGCTTCGCCCTTAAGAACCGGATCCAGGACTTGCTCGAGTCCAAAGCATTCACATTCCAGGATAATCAACAGCCCAATGTCCAAAATAATCCTTTGCCTGATCACTCGAGCAAGGTCAATGCTATTTTTGGTTCGGAAGCTGATCCAGTTGGCGGTTTCAAGGCGCGGATAGTTGACACCTTTGATGCTCTAGTTAGGGCAGGCTATTATCGTACCGGAGAGGTGGTATCTTTTGACCAACTGAAGAAAAAAGTCTTCACCCTGATCGACCAAGGGATGATCATATGTACTAGCCAAGATGGGTTAGTGGCAACTACGTCACAGATAATAATAGACTGGGATCAAGAGTTTGCAGCTTTAGCTATGACAGAAGGTGTGTCCGAGCAAAAAGCCGATCTGAATAAGAACGATATTACAGAATTCATTAAAGATGATCCAGAATTAGCTGACATGCTGCCCTTGGAAGACGCTTGTGATGATGAACTCGGGATTGTTATAGTCGCTGCACCACATCCATTCCCGTACGCAGATGATAAAGCAGTACCATGGTCTTATGATTTAGCATTGGTGACTAGATTGGGACGGGTTTATGATCATGATTAGTCAGCTAAGCATGTTAATGAAAAAGAGGCTAAGGAATTCTTAGCAATCATCAAAGCCAGCGAGTATAGTATAGTTGATCAGCTGAGAAAGTTGCCAGCCCAGGTTTCCTTACTGGAGCTCCTACAGTCATCTGAGAAGCATCGAGACTCATTAATGAAGGTATTGGGGCAAGTGCACGTGCATGAAGATATTGATCAAGACAAATTAGAGAACTTTGTTGGGACAATCCTACTAAAAAGATCAAGTAGCATTCGCCGACGATGAGATCCCGATTGAAGGGCGAGGTCATAATATGGCTTTGCACATAACGGTGAAGCACAAGCAAACCCATGTAGCCCGGGTACTGATCGAAAATGGTTCGGCTCTAAACTTGTGTCCCCTAGCTACTCTCAACCGCCTGGGTATTGACTTGGCCAGAATGCAGACCGCCAACACTTCGGTTAGAGCATTCGATGGTATGAAGAAGAATGTTCTGGGACAGATCAACCTTGAAATTCAAATCGGACCTTCCATGTTCGATGTTCTGTTCCAAGTATTAGACATCCCTTCAGCCTTCAATTTGCTGCTTGGCCGTCCATGGATCCATAATGCAGGTGCCGTACCATCGAGTCTTCACCAGAAAGTTAAGTTTGTAGTTAAGCAAAAATTGGTGGTTGTCCATGGCGAGGAAGATCATCGCATTTTCAATACAACCGCCATCCCTTACATTGAACCAGCCCATACTGAAGAGGACTTGTATCATGCTTTCGAGTTGATACACACTATCCACGCCTCACCAGATAGCCCTTTACCGGTTCCTGAACTGTCAAAAGCTTCTCTCATGGTTGCCAAAGTAATGGTGGGCAATGGGTACGAGCCTGGTACTAGTTTAGGCAAAAGCAGTCAAGGAATGCTCACTCCGATCGAGGCTAGTGGACAAATCCATACAGCTGGCTTAGGATACCGGGGAGATAGGCACCGTGGACGAGGTCGCTGGTATCGTCGAATTAACCATGGATGCCAAAGCCTGATAGGCTGTGGAAAGTCAGAATATAGACCTTTACCCCTGCCTCTTTATTAGACTTTCATTTCAGCAGGAGTGGTGGGCGGCTATGATGAATTGAGTAAATTCAAGGATGATCTTGGCATAGTCTTCCCCGACTCAAAAGGACAGAAACCTCCGCCAATGGTTTTCGATAACAAAGATGCTGATGAGGATAACATACCTAGCCTAGCCGACTGGTTTGGAGACTTAACTATTGCTGCAATATCTGAAGATCCAATGCAGGTTAATGAGAGCCCCGATGAAGAGCCTTACATGGTGCCTAAACCACCAAGACCGTCCGTCAATGCCATATTCGACGATCCACTGGAGGGTTTAGATTCAGAGTAACATCTTCGTGTTTATGTTTTCCCCTGCGTGGGAACTTCCATCGTTTTCTAGAATTCCGTTTCCATGTCATTTTCTAAGATTTCCTTTTATGTTGCACTGCACGATTTCCCTTTCAATAAGATGTAATTAATTGATTCTTATATCAATAAAATTACAGATGTTTTTATCAAAAAAAAATTTTGAATCTTGTCGAAGTATTCCAAACCAACCCGATGACGATAACCAACGATCGAACAATATTGTCATTCATGGTAAGAACTGAGGGTTGGGCTTCTTCAAGCAATTCTCGTCCCGCAGTCTTAAAAAAAAAACAAAATTTTTCGAAGGAAGTAAAATACCGTGTGTTTAAACCTTGTTTGTTTCTCTGACTCAACTACCTTATGTTCAGGGGCAAACATGAGGAAGGAAATGCAGTGGATCCTACTATATGCCATGCCAATGACTCAGATAGTTCGGATGAATCAGGTTCTGACATCGAGGAAATACAACGGAATCTTGAACATCATGAGAAGGTTAAAGCTCTAACCGGCGAGGAAACTGTCGCAATAAACCTTGGCAGTGAAGAAAACCCCAGAGAGATTAAAATCGGGGCGAATCTTCCTATGGGCACAGCTGAGCGTCTGACGAACCTTTTAAGGGACTACCAGGATATCTTTGCCTGGTCTTATGCAGATATGCCCGGTCTTGATCGATCAATCGTCGAACACTGTCTACCGACCGATCCCTTGATTGAACCTAAGAAGCAAAGGCAGCGAAAGGCTAAACCAGAACTCGCAAAGAAGATTGAAGAAGAAGTCATGAAACTTATCGACGTTGGATTCATTGAAGTTACCCAATACCCGAGTTGGGTGGCCAACATAGTCCCGGTCTTGAAGAAGGATGGTCGTGTACGAGTCTGTGTGGATTATCGTGACCTGAATAAAGCTAGTCCGAAGGATGATTTTCCTCTCCCACATATCGATGTGCTTGTCGATAGTACAGCGGGTTTCGAATTATTTTCATTCATGGACGGTTTCTCTGGCTATAATCAAATCCTGATGAATGAGGAAGATAAAGAAAAAACAGCATTCACAACCCCATGGGGGGTGTTCCATTACAAAGTTATGCCCTTTGGTCTCAAGAATGCCGGGGCAACATACCAGCGAGCGATGGTTGCGCTATTTCATGACATGATGCATAATGAGATTGAGGTCTACGTTGATGACATGATCGCCAAGACTCGGCGTGGAGAGGATCACGTTGTGACATTGACAAAATTGTTTGAAAGGCTGCGAAAGTTCAAGTTACGCCTCAACCCCGCCAAGTGTGTCTTTGGTACCAGCTCGGGCAAATTATTGGGGTTCATTGTTAGTAACAAGGGCATTGAGATTGACCCGGCCAAGGTAAAGGCTATTTGTGAGCTTAAGCCGCCAACGACCGTCAAGGAAGTCCGTAGCCTCATGGGCAGAGTAAATTACATTGCCCGATTTATTGCTCAGCTGTCTGAGACTGCTAAACCATTTTTTAGTCTACTCAAGAAGAATGCACTGGTCAAATGGGATGGTGAATGTGAAGAAGCTTTTGAGAAATTAAAGCAGCACCTCATGAATCCACCCATACTTGTTCCACCCACTTCGGGATGCCCCCTAATCTTATATCTTACAATTCATGATGAGTCTTTGGGTGCTATGCTTGCTCAGACAAGTAAAGAAGATGGTAAAGAACGAGCTATCTACTATTTGAGTAAAAAGTTTACAACCTCCGAACTGAATTACTCCGAAGCGGAAAAAACGTGCGCAGCACTAGTCTGGGTGTTACACCGACTACGGCAGTACACTTTGCATTACCAAATATTCTTGGTGACGGAATGTGATCCCATCAAATACTTACTAAATCAACCCGCCTTAGTTGGGAAGCTTGCAAAGTGGCAGATTCTCATTTCTGAGTTTGACGTCCAGTATTTGTCACAAAAGTCAGTCAAAGGGCGAGTAATAGCTGATGTCCTGGCCGAAAATCCGGGACAACATGAAGATGTCGACCATCCCGAAGATCGAATCATGTCGGTAGGTGACTATTCTTGGACCATGTTTTTTGATGGAGCCGTAAATTTGTCCGGGTCAGGTACCGGTGCAGTGTTGATATCCTCAGGAGGACAACATTATCCAGTGGCAGCGAAATTGATTTTTCCTTGTACTAACAACATCGCAGAGTACGAAGCATGCATTCTTGGATTGCAAGCCGCAATTGAGATGGGAGTAACCTGGCTTAAGGTGTTTGGGGATTCAGCGTTGATTATTCTGCAAACCGTTGGGAAGTGGAAGACACGAGATGCCAAATTGCTGCCTTACCATGAATATCTTGATGAATTAGTGGTTGAGTTTGATGACATCTCATTTGAATATCTATCTAGAACGCAAAATCAGTTCGCTGATGCACTAGCAACCCTATCATCAATGTTGCAAGCCACTGATGGGCTAGAAGTCGAGCCTTTGAAGATCGAGGTATTGAGAAGACCGGTTTATTGTATGGTTACGACCGAGGAACCGGATGGTAAGCCTTGGTACCATGACATTAAGACTTATATCCAAAAGTAGGATTTTCTAGAGAAGAGTATCGCAACCGATCGGAGGTATATAAAGAAAATGGCCTCAAAATTCTTTTTGAGTGGCGAGTGCCTGTACAAGCGGTCCTTTGATTCGATCCTTTTGAGATGCATTGATTCTACAGAGGCAGTCCATCTGATGATGGAGGTGCATGAAGGGATTTGTGGTCCGCACATGAACGGCCACATGCTGGCCAAGAAGATCATGAGATTGGGATATTACTGGCTCACCCTTGAGAGCGATTGCATTCAACATGTTCGGAGGTTTCACAAGTGCCAGATCCATGGTGACAAAATTAATGTTCCTCCAAGTGAGTTGCATCAGTTATCTGAGCCATGGCCATTCTCTATGTGGGGTATCGACGTGATCGGCCCTATCAATCCGAAAGCATCTAATGGGCATCGTTTTATTCTGGTCGCTATTGATTATTTTTCAAAATGGATCGAAGCCGCATCGTATTTGGCAGTCACAGCACGAAATGTTGTGAAATTCATCAATCGGGACATTATTGCTCGATACGGTTCGCCTGAAACCATAATCACAGATAATGGCTCAAATCTGAATAACAAGCAAGTGGATGAGTTATTCAAAGAATTCAAAATCAAGCATCTGAATTCTTCTCCATATCGCCCTCAGATGAATGGAGCGGTGGAGGCAGCCAATAAGAACATCAAGAAGATCTTAGCTAAAACGGCTGAGAATCATCGTGATTGGCATGAGAGGCTGCCATTTGCACTCATGGCATATCGAACTTCAATTCGAACATCTACTGGGGCAACCCCGTACTCTCTTGTATACGGAATGGAAGCGGTGTTACCAGTTGAAGTAGAGATTCCTTCCTTGCGCATATTGTCCCAAGATGGGCTGGAAGAAGTCGACTGGATCCAACAGCGGATGGATCAATTGAACCTGATTGATGAGAAGCGGCTCAAAGCCATTTGTCACGGCCAATGCTACCAGCAAAGGGTCGCTAAATCCTTTAACAAGAAAATCAGGCCTCGACAATTCCAAGAAAGAGATCTTGTTTTGCGAAAGTTGTTGCCCATAATTCCACTCCCAGAAGGGAAGTTTGCGCCAAACTATGGCGGTCCGTACGTTGTGAAGAAGGTACTCCCAGGTGGTGCTCTAATTCTGGCAGAGATGGATGGTCGAGTTTTTACCAATCCTGTTAACTCTGATGCTGTAAAGAAGTATTATGCTTGAATTGTTTTGACATTATTGATAATCTGAAGTTTTCATGATTCTCCAATGCATGTCTATTCAATTCCTGCTTGCATTACTAATATCCATTTGGGATGGTTTCAATTGGGAAAGTCTCTTTGGTCCAATTTGTTGACACCTGATTTTTAATCATTTTTTCTATTGCTAAAGTAATAAAAAATCCATAAAAATTCATAAAATTGAAAAATCAACTTTGGGGACCTTAGCCAAGCCTAGGGAACTAATTTTGACCAAAAAACTATTTTTCATATTTTCAGTATTTTTACGTATTTTTTATTTATTTATTTTCGAAAATTAATAGAAAATCCATAAAAATTCATAAAATTGAAAAATCAACTTTGGGAACCTTAGCCAAGCCTAGGGAACGAATTTTGACCATAAAATAATTTTTCATATTATATATATTTTAATTTTTTTTAAAAAAAATACAAAAATATTTGAAAATTTTGGAAAAATAACATTTGAGGCCAAAAAATACACAAAGATAGTTAATATTTTTATTTTAAATCTATTTTCATATTGGCCTTCGCAAATTCAGAAAAATCCAATTCGAGTCACGTGTTCCTTCACGAGTATAATCTCGAATCGGGCCTAAAAAAATTTAATTTGAGTCAACTTATTTTTAACTTTCACTTTTTATGAGTTGTGACATTGTCTTCTAATATTTTAAATTTTCATCTTGGCCCAATTATACCCAAAATGACTTAATTTTGCAAAAGGGCTTTAATTAAATTATGCATTATTTTCAGCGACAAGAAATGAGCTTAAATTTGACATGTGGTAAATTTTGGTGTGTCAAAAATTGTGAGGAGATTTGGACTTAAAGAAATATATTTTTTCAGGGACTGAATTGTAAATACTTAAAATTCAAGGACTAGAGTGCAAATACCTAACTCTTGAAGGATTATTTTACAAATAATAAAAAGAAGAGTTAGTGGATAAATTAGAATAGAGAAGGGAAGATGAAGAAGAGGAGATGAAGAAGAGAAGTTGGAGAAGAATGGATGGAGAAAATAAGATAAGAATAGAGAAGGGAAGATGGAGATGAAGAAGAGTTAGTAGAGAAATTAGAATGGAAGATAAGAATAGAGAAGGGAAGATGGAGATTAAGAAGAGTTAGTGGAGAAATTAGAATGGGAGATAAATATGGAGAAGGGAAGATGAAGATGAAGAAGAGTTAGTGGAGAGATTAGAATGTGAGATAGAGATGGAGAATGGAAGATGAAAATGAAGAAGAGTTAGTGGAGAAATTAGAATGGGAGATAGAGTTAGTGGAAAAATTAGAATGGGAGATAGATGAGTAGGTTATAAAAGGAGGAAGAAGTGAGCTTGAGAAAGGGATTCTTGAGAGAGAAAATTTGAAGTGTTTGGGAGGATTTTTTTTTGAGAGAAAATTTTGGATGTTTGAGAGAGTTTTTGGAGATTGAAGAAAAATTTGAGAGAAAGAAAATACCAAAAGAGAGAGAATTTTGAAGATGATGGGAATTCAAAACTAGGGATTATCATCACAAATTCCTTCATCGATCAATATAAATCAAGAGTTCATCCTCGTCAACGAGCAAGCAAATTCGAGCTAAGTGTTTTTATTTATTCATTTGTTTATGGTTTTACTTGCAAATTAGCACAAATTGTATACACTTTCTCCCTCTCCTCTTTTTTTTTCCATATTTTATGTCAGGAGAAGGATATCTCTACGTCAACAGCAAAAATCTCGTAGATATGCAAAAATCGGCCCAGACAAGCTCCTAAGCTGTCCACCGATTTCTCAACTGATCTGTGACTAAAAGTCCCTCTTAATTCAAAAGAAACTCTCTATATTGGGAACATAGAGAGCGAAAATCAATTATAGAAATCCCTCCCAAAAAAATGGGAGATAAGTACTCTTTCCACTCTTCTGGTTTTAGGTGCAGATTAGCACATATTTTGTATACTGACACTTCACTCTATTTTATGTCAGGAAGCCGCAGCTCTATATCAATGGTCAACCCTATGGAAGCACAAAATCGGCTTAGATGAGTCCTCAAGCGCGCACAAATTTCAAATTGTTGAATCAATTCGTTGTATTTCATTTTAAAGAATTCATACCCCAGAATGGAGAGGACAAAGTCCATCCGCAATTTAAATATCTGCACCATAAATCCCAAAGGGAAGAGCCAAGCCAATGCTTAGCCTCCCATTGGAGGTTTTTACTTACAGTAGTTAAATACCTGCAACTTAAATACATGTACCTTAAATCCCAAAGGGAAGAGCTAAGCCAATGCTTAGCCTCCCATTGGAGGTTTTTACTTACAGTAGTTTAAATACTTGCAACTTAAATACCTGTACCTTAAATCCCAAAGGGAAGAGCCAAGCCAATGCTAGGCCTCCCATTGGAGGTGTTTATTCACTGTCATGTACTTCCTATAATTTAATTTTTGAATCATCAGACCCAAAAGATAAGTAGGTTGTAATACTGCACAGAAGTCGTTAACACACTCCTTCTTTCGGCTTCAGGGAATCTTTAACACTTAAAAAAATATAACAAATAAAAATATATACCATCCATGCATCCTATTTAAAAAGTGAAAACACAAAAGAGAATACCCTACTATAGCCTTAGGAATAAACCAAGCCTGAGTTGCCGAATTAGGATATCCATGAAATTAAGGTACCGAAAGGGCATTAGTTTTAATTAACTAGTGTAACCAAGTCCCCGAGCTCCTAATCTCTGGTTCGCAGGAATAAATTAGTTCTCCCGCTAATTTATTTAGGTTTCTAATCGACCTACCAAGAACGATTAGTGGCGACTCCAAATTTTAAAATCATTTAAAAAAAAACCAAAGTTGCGATTCGGTAGGGCTTGGGAGGGTCCGCGTTAGGTTAGTCAAATATAATTAACCTAATAATCCGTTAACCCCTTTTAAAATTTAAAATTTTTTTAGGGGGTCGCGACACAATTGAATTTACCAACTTTGAATAGGGAACGTAAATTACATATGATACACCGAGTGTACAGAATGGGGCATGACGGGATGATGAAAGGTAAGCCATTCCCATACACATCCTATGGTCTAATCTCCAGTGAGATGAGCAATAGTCGGGATCCGCTTTCCTCGAGGCGATGGGTTTTCTCGCAAAAGGTACGATAGCCGAAGTGACAGAGACATCCAATTCCCCATCCAAATGCTACAGGTGTCCATTGCAAACCTCATTGAGCAGCGATTTCATTTTCTTACCCCTGTCAAGAACCACCCCACATTGGGGCAAGACAAGGTAATTCTAGCAGCGGCATGAGGTAAATGGTTAGAAATTCTCTTGCTTTGACAATTCTTCCCATTATCTGAATTGACAATTCTTCCCATTGTGATTTGATTGCGCGGAGGGTAAGTTTGTCAATTCAGATAGTGGGAGCCTTTTTAGGTCCATACCTTGTCTCTCCTTCTTTTATTTTTTAGAGTCCACTCCTCACTTGAGTCATGCGCATAACTATGTGATTTGCATTTCTCCAAGGTAAAAGTAAGTTCTCTAATTTTGTGTTGTATTTATTTTCGGTCGGTCCATGCTAGGTGTTAGTCAGTTTTTAAGCTTGATATTACGACCATTCTTTTTAAAAGAAAATAAAAATTAAATTTGTCCCTCATTTCTTTAAAAAAAAAATATTTTTGAAAAAATGATGTAAAAAAATCCCTTCATGGGAATTTTATTAACCAATAAGGGATTTTTGTCATATTTTTATTGCTTCAATAAAAATGAAATTTTCCTGAAAAAATTTTCCTCTGAAAATTTATTTCAATAAAAAGAAAAATTCCTTAAAAAAAAACTCTAGTAGACATCAAGTGATTTTATCACATTTTTCAAATTATTAAAACTTGCAAGAAAATTTTTCTCGAGAAATTCGCTCATGTCTTTCTAAGAAACTTTTCTCTAAATAAAATTAGACTAATTGACCAATAAGAGATTTTTGTCATGTTTTTCTTGCTTCAATAAAAATGAAATTTTCCTGACAAATTTTCCTCTGAAAATTTATTTCGATAAAAAGAAAATTTCCTTAAAAAAAAAACATCAAGTGATTTTATCACATTCTTTCAAATTATAAAAACTTGCAACAAAAATTCTTTTCGAGAAATTCGCTCATGTTTTTCTAAGAAAATTTTCTCTAAATAAAATTAGACTAATGTCTCGGGGGAATTTTGTTAACCAATAAAGGATTTCTGTCATGTCTTTCCTGCTTCAATAAAAATAAAATTTTCCTGACAAATTTACCTCTGAAAATTTATTTTGATAAAAAGGAAATTCCTTCAAAAATTTTAGTAAACGTCAAGAGATTTTGTCACATTCCTTAAAAAAAATAATAAAAAGAGTAATAAATCTGCAAAAAATTCTGTATCAGAAATTAACCCATTTCTTCCTAAGGAATTCTTTTTTCTTTTTTTTTATTTCTCTATAAAATAGAAAAAATCAAATTGGACTAATATAGGAGTCATGGACCGACATTTCTTGTGTCGCATACTAATTATATCCTTTTCTTTTGCAGGAAGATCCTAGATACCCCAGACGGGTGTAAAAATTAAGTTCAATAATAAATCAAGAATCATCTTTAGAAATACCAAAAGACGAAAAACACCGAGGCTTCAACCGTTAATTCTGGGGGGCAAACGAACACTGTCCATCTTTGACAGACAAAGTTGTGTCAATCCGTAAACTTGTATGGGCAGTGTATTCTGATATGACGGTGGATTTATATTGATTAAACACGGGGGCATATTTAATGTATTACAGAGGATCCCGCGTCTTTTGAAAGACAATATGGATTATATAATCAGAAACCATGAAATAAGTACCTTAACCTGATTAAATCAACCAGAGACCGGTCTTAAAATTTCCTCGGATCCGAAACACGCGGAGGGTTTTAGAGAACCGAGGTTCTATTAATGAATGTGACCCACAAGTATTTCTCCCAATGCTACAGGCGCCCGACAAGAGCAAGTGGGCACCGAAAGAAACAAAACACGGTTGAAGTGGGGCACGCAACAAATGGCCGAATTTATTGGCACACTAATTAAGTGGTGGTAGCTTTACATGATTGAACGCGGGTCTCTAGGCGGCTGGTGGAAAGCCAAACTGAATGCCTCTCTAATGTTCTTGATATCATCGTCTACCGCAACCCGCGAGAGCATCATGAAAAAGATTAAACCTAGACGAATACGTCTACTTAGTTTCATCGCACGTTCTCGCCTTTTGTCGATGTCCAAAATTAATGCACAAACTAGAAGTAATCATTTCCCTTTCCCCCCTATTAGATGCTCGGAGCCGTTAACCGCACCAAACTCGAAAAAATTAATATCGAGACGAAATCTGCGTAAATTTGAAGGGTAAATCCGTATCGTTCCAATTTACCCTTAAATTGCTCCGGTTTTAAATTTGATCCCTTCTATTTTCAGGAATTTGCAAAAGCGACTCGAGAATACAGTTGTATCCAAAAACCAAATTTCCTGGTCGGGCTAAATTGGGGGCAAATCAACTCATGGACATTACCACGGGATGGACAGCTTCGGTTAAAGAAAAATACAAGCGAAAGATCCGAACAATCTCAGACATGGGTAATTCTGTATCGTTCTAATTTGCACATAATCATCTCGAGTCCTGAATTTTTTTATTCCATTCTTAACAGGGATTGCAAATTACCTCGAGAAATATCGTAACAAGGCCCAAGGTGATACAACAGAGCCAAGTTATCCCCAAGGATTAACCTTTGAAAAGAAAGCCCCATGGACACCTACGGTCCAATGGACCGAATGGTATGGGGGATGACAGTAGGTCCGAAATATCCCGAGTTCGATCCCCAAGGGTGGGGAATGTTGTATGTATTATAAATAAATGAAACAACTTTTTGTGCATTTCTTTTTTACAAACAGGAATACTCGACGAGTAATATCAAAGTCAGTATTTTACCATAGTCTTCCCATAATGGTGAGGCGCCCAACAAAAGTCGAGGAAAATTCAATCCAACAAAACTGGTAAAAGACTCGTGCAAGACATTCAAGATGAAGGGTAAATCAGTATCGTTTTCAATTTATCCCTTTTAATACTGGCTGATATGTCTCTTTTTCTTTTTACGGGAAATATTTACACTAACATTTAACATGTTGAAGGAGACAAATCCAAAAGAAAATTATGATCATCTGACAAGATCTATTCTGGTGAAAAACGGGGCAAATTGATCGCAAGCTCTGAAGCGAAAAAGCAAATATGTCTTTCTTATCTCGTTTGATTTCGAGAATAATTTCTCTGCTTTTTGCAGGGCCATTTAACCGCCAAACCATGGCGGTCGCTGTCACTAAACAAACCAAAATGCTCCCTCACCCATATGCCTCATCGTGCAGGGGCAAAACTTGAGACAAACCGCTCCTCGACATAAGGAGTGGCTTTCCCAATTTGTTCAATCCACCCACATACCATGGGCAATTCAAATCCGCCCATGTTTGCACATTATATAAACACACATGATGCTAAAAATTGTCACATCGGCATTGTGTTTACACATTTCATGAATTATGTATGACTATTCCGCATGTTTAATTTACCAACTCCAACTTAGAGCATAAACTGCATAGGAGACATCAAATGTGCAAAATGGGGCATAATAGGATGAGGAAAGGCAAACCATTTCCACACAGGTCTAACATTTTAATCTACAGATAAACAGCCTTTCTTCAGAGTGAGAGAAAGCCCTTTCGGAATGAAGTCCCCCATTCAGATTACATTCGAGGTGTTCATACTATAAGAACCTCCTTAAACAGAAGTGGTAATGCAATACATGATCTATATGTTGATCGATTGCATCATGAGTTATTACATAGACTGCCTTTAATCATGGCAAACTTAGCTGAACAATTTTGTATGAACCAATGAACGCATTGATGAAAATGCTTGCACATGTTAGCTCTAACATTGCCCGACAGGCAACACATTCCCGGTGTTTGAGTTACCTTCCAAAGTCTTGAAATTCATTCGGCGATTATTGAATGAACAAGCCTGGTTGTCCAGAAGCCACCAAGCATTTCTTCCAAATTCTCAGGTAAGTATATCTTCAACCAGAACCTTTCAAGAGAATGAATTCTGACGGTTGTTGGGATACTCGAATTCATTGCGGTATATACAGGTATCCACATTCTTCAATAAAGCATGATTTGTCTCAAGGACAGAAATGTTCGAGACCTTTTGATCTCTGCCTCTTTGGTTTATTCCTAAAACGACAGGAGAATATAATTTGGGTTTGAGCTTCTGCAGGATTCCTAGTCTCCCCAGATTTCAGAATGGCACCCTTTGAGGCACAAAGTCCTTCTTACAGGCAAGTCAAGTCCTTCTTACAGGCAAAACAAGTCCTTCTTACAGGCAAATCAAGTCCTTCTTACAGGCATAAAGTCCTTCTTACAGGCAAAACAAGTTCTTCTTACAGGCACCAAGTCCTTCTTACAGGCAAACCAAGTCCTTCTTACAGGCAAATCAAGTCCTTCTTACAGGCACAAAGTCCTTCTTACAGGCAAATCAAGTCCTTCTTACAGGCAAATCAAGTCCTTCTTACAGGCAAAATAAGTCCTTCTTACAGGCAAATCAAGTCCTTCTTACAGGCATAAAGTCCTTCTTATAGGCAAACCAAGTTCTTCTTACAGGCACCAAGTCCTTCTTACAGGCATAAAGTCCTTCTTACAGGCAAACCAAGTCCTTCTTACAAGCAAACCAAGTCCTTCTTATAGGCACCAAGTCCTTCTTATAGGCAAACTAAGTCCTTCTTATAGGCAAACCAAGTCCTTCTTACAGGCACAAAGTCCTTCTTACAGGCAAATCAAGTCCTTCTTACAGGCACAAAGTCCTTCTTACAGGCACATCAAGTCCTTCTTATAGGCACAAAGTCCTTCTTACAGGCATAAAGTCCTTCTTACAGGCAAATCAAGTCCTTCTTACAGGCATAAAGTCCTTCTTACAGGTAAACAAAGTCCTTCTTACAGGCAAATCAAGTCCTTCTTATAGGCACAAAGTCCTTCTTACAGGCAAAGTAAGTCCTTCTTACAGGCAAAACAAAGTCCTTCTTACAAGCAAATCAAGTCCTTCTTACAGGCACAAAGTTCTTCTTACAAGCAAAGCACCAAGTCCTTTTTACTGGCACCAAGTCCTTTCTACAGGCATCAAGTCCTTCTTACAGGTATCTCCACGTGGTGACCTACCATACGGGTCAAATCTCAATCAAAATTTAATCAGTAGAATCCTTTTATTAGGAATCTACCATGGTACGACCCACCATACGGGTCAAATGGTATGACCCACCATACGGGTCAAATGGTATGACCCACCATACGGGTCAAATTTTAATTCAATTTTTAATCAGTAGAATCCTTTTATTAGGAATCTACCATGGGTTGATCCACCATACGAGTTCAAGTTCAACCACCCTAAAGTTTTTTTTATATAACGAATCCTTAGGTTCTCATTTCATTTTCAGTGGAACAATCATGTCACGACTCTTTTTATTTACTTGTATTGAGTCGATAAGAATCCAGGTGTCATCTCGTCTTTGAAATGAACCTCTACCGAGCTTCCTTTCAAAGAGGGGCAGCTGTTGATACCTGATTTTTAATCATTTTTTTCTATTGCTAAAGTAATAAAAAATCCATAAAAATTCATAAAATTGAAAAATCAACTTTGGGGACCTTAGCCAAGCCTAGGGAACCAATTTTGACCAAAAAACGATTTTTCATATTTTCAGTATTTTTACGTATTTTTTATTTATTTATTTTCGAAAATTAATAGAAAATCCATAAAAATTCATAAAATTGAAAAATCAACTTTGGGAACCTTAGCCAAGCCTAGGGAACGAATTTTGACCAAAAAATAATTTTTCATATTATATATATTTTAATTTTTTTTAAAAAAAAATACAAAAATATTTGAAAATTTTGGAAAAATAACATTTGAGGCCAAAAAATACACAAAGATAGTTAATATTTTTATTTTAAATCTATTTTCATATTGGCCATCGCAAATTCAGAAAAATCCAATTCGAGTCACGTGTTCCTTCACGAGTATAATCTCGAATCGGGCCTAAAAAAATTTAATTTGAGTCAACTTATTTTTAACTTTCACTTTTTATGAGTTGTGACATTGTCTTCTAATATTTTAAATTTTCATCTTGGCCCAATTATACCCAGAATGACTTAATTTTGCAAAAGGGCTTTAATTAAATTATGCATTATTTTCAGCGACAAGAAATGAGCTTAAATTTAACATGTGGTAAATTTTGGTGTGTCAAAAATTGTGAGGAGATTTGGACTTAAAGAAATATATTTTTTTCAGGGACTGAATTGTAAATACTTAAAATTCAAGGACTAGAGTGCAAATACCTAACTCTTGAAGGATTATTTTACAAATAATAAAAAGAAGAGTTAGTGGATAAATTAGAATAGAGAAGGGAAGATGAAGAAGAGGAGATGAAGAAGAGAAGTTGGAGAAGAATGGATGGAGAAAATAAGATAAGAATAGAGAAGGGAAGATGGAGATGAAGAAGAGTTAGTAGAGAAATTAGAATGGAAGATAAGAATAGAGAAGGGAAGATGGAGATTAAAAAGAGTTAGTGGAGAAATTAGAATGGGAGATAAATATGGAGAAGGGAAGATGAAGATGAAGAAGAGTTAGTGGAGAGATTAGAATGTGAGATAGAGATGGAGAATGGAAGATGAAAATGAAGAAGAGTTAGTGGAGAAATTAGAATGGGAGATAGAGTTAGTGGAAAAATTAGAATGGGAGATAGATGAGTAGGTTATAAAAGGAGGAAGAAGTGAGCTTGAGAAAGGGATTCTTGAGAGAGAAAATTTGAAGTGTTTGGGAGGATTTTTTTTAGAGAGAAAATTTTGGATGTTTGAGAGAGTTTTTGGAGATTGAAGAAAAATTTGAGAGAAAGAAAATACCAAAAAAGAGAAAATTTTGAAGATGATGGGAGTTCAAAGCTAGGGATTATCATCACAAATTCCTTCATCGATCAATATAAATCAAGAGTTCATCCTCGTCAACGAGCAAGCAAATTCGAGCTAAGTGTTTTTATTTATTCATTTGTTTATGGTTTTACTTGCAAATTAGCACAAATTGTATACACTTTCTCCCTCTCCTCTTTTTTTTTTCCATATTTTATGTCAGGAGAAGGATATCTCTACGTCAACAGCAAAAATCTCGTAGATATGCAAAAATCGGCCCATACAAGCTCCTAAGCTGTCCACCGATTTCTCAACTGATCTGTGACTAAAAGTCCCTCTTAATTCAAAAGAAACTCTCTATATTGGGAATATAGAGAGCGAAAATCAATTATAGAAATCCCTCCCAAAAAATGGGAGATAAGTACTCTTTCCACTCTTCTGGTTTTAGGTGCAGATTAGCACATATTTTGTATACTGACACTTCACTCTATTTTATGTCAGGAAGCCGCAGCTCTATATCAATGGTCAACCCTATGGAAGCACAAAATCGGCTTAGATGAGTCCTCAAGCGCGCACAAATTTCAAATTGTTGAATCAATTCGTTGTATTTCATTTTAAAGAATTCATACCCCAGAATGGAGAGGACAAAGTCCATCCGCAATTTAAATATCTGCACCATAAATCCCAAAGGGAAGAGCCAAGCCAATGCTTAGCCTCCCACTGGAGGTTTTTACTTACAGTAGTTAAATACCTGCAACTTAAATACATGTACCTTAAATCCTAAAGGGAAGAGCCAAGCCAATGCTTAGCCTCCCATTGGAGGTTTTTACTTACAGTAGTTAAATACCTGCAACTTAAATACCTGCACCATAAATCCCAAAGGGAAGAGCCAAGCCAATGCTTAGCCTCCCATTGGAGGTTTTTACTTACAGTAGTTAAATACCTGCAACTTAAATACCTATACCTTAAATCCCAAAGGGAAGAGCCAAGCCAATGCTTAGCCTCCCATTGGAGGTTTTTACTTACAGTAGTTAAATACGTGCAACTTAAATACATGTACCTTAAATCCCAAAGGGAAGAGCCAAGCCAATGCTTAGCCTCCCATTGGAGGTTTTTACTTACAGTAGTTAAATACCTGCAACTTAAATACATGTACCTTAAATCCCAAAGGGAAGAGCCAAGCCAATGCTTAGCCTCCCATTAGAGGTTTTTACTTACAGTAGTTTAAATACTTGCAACTTAAATACCTGTACCTTAAATCCCAAAGGGAAGAGCCAAGCCAATGCTAGGCCTCCCATTGGAGGTGTTTATTCACTGTCATGTACTTCCTATAATTTAATTTTTGAATCATCAGACCCAAAAGATAAGTAGGTTGTAATACTGCACAGAAGTCGTTAACACACTCCTTCTTTCGGCTTCAGGGAATCTTTAACACTTAAAAAAATATAACAAATAAAAATATATACCATCCATGCATCCTATTTAAAAAGTGAAAACACAAAAGAGAATACCCTACTATAGCCTTAGGAATAAACCAAGCCTGAGTTGCCGAATTAGGATATCCATGAAATTAAGGTACCGAAAGGGCATTAGTTTTAATTAACTAGTGTAACCAAGTCCCCGAGCTCCTAATCTCTGGTTCGCAGGAATAAATTAGTTCTCCCGCTAATTTATTTAGGTTTCTAATCGACCTACCAAGAACGATTAGTGGCGACTCCAAATTTTAAAATCATTTAAACAAAAACCAAAGTTGCGATTCGGTAGGGCTTGGGAGGGTCCGCGTTAGGTTAGTCAAATCTAATTAACCTAATAATCCGTTAACCCCTTTTAAAATTTAAAATGTTTTTAGGGGGTTGCGACACAATTGAATTTACCAACTTTGAATAGGGAACGTAAATTACTTATGATACACCGAGTGTACAGAATGAGGCATGACGGGATGATGAAAGGTAAGCCATTCCCATACACATCCTATGGTCTAATCTCCAGTGAGATGAGCAATAGTCGGGATCCGCTTTCCTCGAGGCGATGGGTTTTCTCGCAAAAGGTACAATAGCCGAAGTGACAGAGACATCCAATTCCCCATCCAAATGCTACAGGTGTCCATTGCAAACCTCCTTGAGCAGCGATTTCATTTTCTTACCCCTGTCAAGAACCACCCCACATTGGGGGAAGACAAGGTAATTCCAGTAGCGGCATGAGGTAAATGGTTAGAAATTCTCTTGCTTTGACCAGTATCAATCTTCGGGTGTTTCTTTACATTAAACTCGAACTTTAATTCAAGTGCCTTAGGATGATGAAGAGCATTCATTTCTCTATCCTATACACTACATCCATTGTACAGCCCAATTGAGCCTGTATATTCATTTCTCAAACCCCGTTGGTGATCATTGCTCGTTCTGATTTGAAGATGACGTCATCACCAAGGAACAGAACTGAAGAGATCGGATCAACGGAGAATTCCCAAAATCTTGCATTTTACATCATGTGATTGTTTGACACAGCTTTTGTCTGTGAATATTCATGTTGTTTTAATCTCTCATTCAAAATCATGGGATTTTAAAAGAAGAGCAAATTCCACCTGAAAGAAAAGGGCCTGCTCCCGAAAAAGAGAAAAACAAAAAAACCTCTTCCGAAAAAGAAAAAAAAAGAGAGAAAGAGAGATAGCTCTCTCTAAAAAAAAAGAAAAAAAGAAAATGGGAGTTGGGAGTAAGGAAAAGCAAAGGCTAGTCCCACAGAAAATCCCTGGCAGTAAAAGCAAAATGCCTATCAAAAGCAAGGTCTATGCCCATTCAATCCTCGTTCATTTGTAAAATATGTTGAAATTTGGATGTGCATTTTATCCTTCCTGTAAATCCCAACCGGATGACTTGTAAAGAAAAAGTCTCCAAGAGAGTCAAATGGGAAATTGCAATCATCAGCGGAAGCTCCATCCTCAAGCAGTGATGGCACATTTTGAAATCAATTTCAGAAGGTCAAAGATCGGTGACAAGACTGCAATGATCACCAACACCAAGCCCTTCTCATAAATTTTTCTAAGCCAAAACGAGCCCTTCGTTTCTCAGACCCAAATCCCAACCTACGTTACGACCCTTGAAAGTCTCTTCTGATTAGAACACTTGAATTAATGTAAGAGTTGAATGATTTTAAGCATCGCTCGAAGAAGTTCGAGCAAGATTATTTCTTTCTCATTTTTGCAGGGTTCTTGACTTGTAAACCCGGAGCAGATGATGAACATGTCTTTCAAAAAAGCCTTGACTCCACAGGAGTCCCATTTGGTAAACCATTGACCTAGCCTATATTACGGTCCCAATCAAGACCTCCAGATCGGCTTGGTCGTACCAATTGCGAGTTTACTCAAACCCTTGTTGAATGCGATGATGGTAAGATTGAGTGATTTCTCTTGAATCCTGCAAATCAGGAGAAACAGCTTTTCTCGAGAGTAGGAGAAAGCCCTTTCAGACTGAAGTCCCCCATTCAAAGTACATTCGAGGTATTCACAATGTAATAACCTCCTTGAACAGAATTGGTGATGCAAACTTGACAGAATAGTTTTGCATAAATCCACCAAGTGAATTTCAGCATACATGCCTGTACATGTTACATCTAACATTGTCTGTGCACATGCATTCCTGATATTCAAGCTACCTCATGAGGTCTTGAAATTCATCCAAGGATGATTGAATGAACAAGCCGTGTTGGCAAGTGCCCACCTGGCAAGCTTCCAAGCTCCCAGGTAAGTATATCTTCAACCTGAGCCTTCTGATGATTGTTAAGGCACTCAAATCTGTTGCGACACATACAGTCATTCAAATATTCACCTTCTTCAGTGAAGCGTGATTTTTATGAAATACATGTCGCATTAGCATTGATTTGGTCTATGCGCATAATTTTGCTTCAAGAGAATAAGTAGGTATGATGCAGTCAGCCTGTCTACTCCTTGACCATTCGTTCAGAAGACCCAGGTAAGTTTTCTGAACCCATTTTTGAATATCTTGTGTTTACACTGACATGGCTTGTGTAACACACCCTCTCGATGTGGTCACCGCCCTGTGAGATTGGCAGCACATCTCCCTTTCAGATCATCAAGGACCAGCTCTAATGATCTTGAAAGAAGTCTACCTTTCAACTACCCAGAAAACCCAGGTAAGTTTTCTAACCCTTTTCAAAAATCGCAAACTTTGAGTTTGCACCAATGAGAAAGCACATTTCTAAATTTCGTCCAGTTCATAATCGACATGCTCTTGTGACCTGCATGAAAAACTTGTTTGAACCATGATCGACATGCTCTTGTGATTTTGGTACCTATCAAGTTCATGATCGACATGCTCTCATGTTCTTGATCTTATCCATCCAGTTCATAATCGACATGCTCTTGTGTCTGGATGCTTGTTCGAACCATGATCGACATGCTCTCGTGGTCTCGACAAATTTTATCAAAAACCATAATCGACATGCTCTTATGGTTTTGATACCCTTTCAGATCATCAAGGACCAGCTCTAATGATCTTGAAAGAAACTATGTGACTCCACTCGAAGAGATGTAGTGGACACATCCCCTTACAGATATTGCGCTTTCTCGCATAAGGGGAAACCTCTAGTAACAGATAGGCACCAGTACCTTAAGATTCTTGCATCCACAAAATGCCCGGAGCTTAAGGGAATCACTAGCATTATGAAGTGTCTGGTAAGACCGACATTTTATATTCGATCCATGTGCATGTTTCTTTAATCCGTTTTCTCGGAGCAGAGAAATCTTAACACATGTTATTTACAGTCTTGCACATTATGCATCATTACACTTACATATAAAATGGGATTAAAACTCTCCCACAAAAAAAATCAAAAATCATCATCATCATTCATTTGCATTGTCAAAATTTAGGTTCAATTTTGTCTTTGAGCGAAACCTCTACGAGTCTCCGCTCAAAGAGGGGCAGCTGTTGACACCTAAATTTTGACTTTTTAAAATTCATTCACTTAAGTACATAAAAAAATGAGAATTTGTTCTCACCAAAAATTAATTTTTTCATGCATTGCATATTTAATTTTTTGTCAGTCATGCATTTTATTATGGCTAACGACGGAGGATTTGAGCTTAAATTGACAAACGATTGGATTGAGCGTGAGGGAGGTGTGCCGAAAGGCTTATGAAGTTTTGAACTTAAAAGAAATTTTTCCACATGGACTGAATTGCAAATACATAAAACTTCAGGGACTGAATTGCAAATACATAAAACTTCAGGGGCTGAATTGCAAATACATAAAATTTTAGGGATAGTGGAGAAATTAGAAAGGAAGATGGAGAAGGGGAGATATAGAAGGGAAGATGGAGAAATTAGAAGGGGAGATGGAGAAGGGGAGATATAGAAGGGAAGATGGAGAAATTAGAAGGAAAGATGGAGAATGGAAGATGGTAGAATTAGAAGGGAAGACGAAGAATTAGAATGAGAGATGGAAAGATTAGAATGGAAGATGGTGAATTAGAAGGGAAGATGGAGATAAAGAATGGAGGATGGTGGAATTAGAAGGGAAGATGGAGATAAAGAAGGGAAGATGGTGGAATTAGAAGGGAAGATGAAGTTAGTGGAAAAATTAGAATGATAGATGAAGATAGAGAAAGGAAGATGGGGGAGTAGGCTATAAAAGGAAGAAGAGTGAGAGCCTTGAAGGAGGGACTTTTGGGAGAGATTAGAGAGAAATTAGGAAGACTTTGGAGTTTGAAGAAAACTTGAGGAGAGATTTTGGGAGAGAAGAAAATTTAGAGAGAAAAAGAAAACAAAAAAAAAAGAGAATTCTTTTAGAAGAGAGAATTGAGGGGAACGAGAGTTCGAAGCTCGGAGTTACCATCTTCATCGACCAATACAATCCGCGAGTCCATCCCCGTCGTTTGAGCCGCGATCCGCAATCTTGATCCACGAGGAAATCCGAGGTTCGAGTTCGATAATCAAATCCGTCAAGTCAGGTAACGATTCTAATCATTTAGAATATTCGAAATTGTGTTGCCTAAATGGATTGATTTGAATTTCGATTATACCTTGTTGGACATATTGCATTTCTTTGGAATAAATTGCATATCCAATTTTTTGAGATTTTTATTGCACGTTATAATATTTTCTTTAAAAAATAAAAAAGGGTTTGCTTTTGTTGCACATTTTCACATCATGTAGATAATTGCACGCGTAATTTATCTTGTAAATATTTAGATTAAACCGCATGCATTGCATATAATTTAGTTCCTTACCTTGTCATAAAAAGAAAAAAAAATTGCACCTTTGAATCTCAAGTGAAAATTCATCAAAATTGCCAAGTTGAACATTTTCATGAAATTGGTACCGAAAGGGCGCTAGTAGAAATATTAGTGTAACCAAGTCCCCGAACTCATTAATCTCTGGTTCGTAGGAATAAAGTATTTCTCCCGATGCTTTATTTAGGTGTCTAATCAACCTACCCAAAATGATTAGTGGCGACTCCAAGATAAATCCTTCTTTTGATGAAATTGAACCTAAGTCACGATTTGGTAGAACTTGGGAGAGTTCGAGCTAGGCTAGTTAATTCAATTTAATTAACCTGGTAATCCATTAACTTTAAAAATTGGGAAAACCGATTTTTTTAGGTCGCGACAGTATCGTTCCAATTTTTCTAGAATATGAAGAACATATACTGCCGCATTCTCTTTCATTTTTGCAGGGGAAGTCTCTACTGGCCAGATTTTCCTGTCTACCATTCCCTATCAATATCACCTCCGCTACTCGTCTCCAATCTCGAGCCAAGCAAATCCGACGTCTCTACGGAAAAGTTGGATGAGACGCCACTACTTTGAAAAAGAAAGGATAAAAAATAAGCTGAGTGGGAGACAAAGACATTTTCGGTAGAAAAGAGATACAACTCGTCTTTATTGAAGAACTCGCCAGCAAATTGACGGTGGAGACAGCAATAAGGGGCCCCCTTCCACGGAAAGATGGAAGGAGACGAGCTGGGCGAGAGATACGATGAAAAGAAAATCGAGAAAGCCAGAACACTCGAGAGAGGCAATACAGTTGGAAAACCCACGTCTAATTTTAAAGGAGGCATATTCTTGATAATTCTCATTCGTGCTCGAAAGAGAGACTCTTAAAGCATACGCAATCTCCAAGAAAAATCCAGAGAGTGAAAATACAAGAAGAGATATCAAACTTTGAGAAATCGTTAACCAAATCAAAGATGTCTCAACCCAACACACTTGAAAGTTATCGTTACTTGCTGAATATGGGAGAGGAAGAGTTCGAAGCCATGTTTGGGATCGAGCCTATGGAGTCCGGCCCTTCCACCGACGACGTCCAAGAGCCCGATAAGGATAAGGACAACAACGGTAAAGGTCAAACGAAGCGTTACCGTCGCCATACTGAGGAGCAAGTACGAAAGCTTGAAGATTTCTTCAGAACGTGCCCTATGCCAGACGGCAAACAGAAAATGGAACTAAGTCAAGAGCTAGGACTTGAACCTTCGCAAATCAAGTTCTGGTTTCAAAATAGACGAACCCGAATGAAGACTCGTCATGAGCACAACGAAGCCGAGTTTCTAAGAGTTGAAAATGAAAACCTCCGAGCGGAGAACAAGATATATAAAGAGGCTTTTGACTCCGCCACCTGCCCCAACTGCAATACTCTCCTCACCCTCGATGAAATACATTATCTGAGGATCGAAAATGCACGTTTAAGAGGTGAGTTAGATCAGTTCATAGCAGGATCAAGTTCTGTTGGAGCAAGGCACAAAAAGACCGAGACTATGGGACCAGTATGGATGCCTTCTGAGGAGGAGGTGAGGTATCATCACCAGGCAAGTGGCATTGGCGATGAACTTGCCGCCATGATCAGGCAATTTGATGCTGATGAAGCACCAGGGCTTTAATGTGCATACGGATCCTGTATTTCAAAACTAGTGATCACGGGACCTGCAACACAGCCGACGCGTACCTGATCCGGAACAACGCTAGCTGATCACTCAAGAACCTGCAAAGGGAGGAAGATCAAACCTGGACGAATACGTCTACTTAGTTTCATCGCACATTCTCACCTTTTATCGATGTACAAAATCAATGCACAAGCTAGAAGTAATCATTTCCCTTTCCCCCTTATTAAATGCTCGGAGCCGTTACCTCACCAAACTCGAAAAAATTAATATCGAGAAGAAATCCGCGTAAATCCGAAGGGTAAACCCGTATCGTTTCAAGTTACCCTCGAACTATCCATGTTTTAAAATTAAACCCCTCCTATTTTCAGGAATTTGCAAAAAGACCCAAAAACGAAATTCCTTGGTTGGACTAAATTGGGGCAAATCAACTCGTGGACATTACCACGGAATGAACAGCTTCAGACAAAGGAAAGTGCGAACGAGAGACCCGAACAAATCTCAGACATAGGTAATTCTGTATCGTTCTAATTTGTTCATAATCATCACAAGTCCTGAATTGTTTTATTCCATTCTTAACAGGGATTGCAAATTATCTCGAGAAATACCGTAACATGGCCCAAGGTGATACAACAGGGCTGTTTTATCCCCAAAAATTAACCTTTGAAAGGATAGCCCTATGGACACCTACGGTCCAATGGACCGAATGGTATGGGGGATGACAGTAGGTCCGAAATATCTCGAGTTCGATCCCCGAGGGTGGGGAATGTTGTATGTATTATAAATAAATGAAACAACTTTTTGTGCATTTTTTTTAACAAACAGGAATACTTGACGACCTTACCAAAAAACAGGAATACTCGACGAGTAATATCAAATTCAGTATTTTACTATAGTCTTGCGATAATGGTGAGGTGCCTAACAAAAGTCGAGGAAAATTCAATCCAGCAAAATTGGTAAGAGACTCGTGCAAGGCATTCAAGACGAAAGGTAAATTAGTATCGTTTCCAATTTACCCCTTTTAATACTGGTTGACATGTCTCCTTTTCTTTCTACAGGAAATATTTACACTAACATTTAACATGTTGAAGGAGACAAATCCAAAAGAAAATTATGATCATCTGACAAGATCTATTCTGGTGAAAAATGGGGCAAATTGATCGCAAGCTCTGAAGCGAAAAAGCAAATATGTCTTCCTTATCTCGTTTGATTTCAAGAATAATTTCTCTGCTTTTTGCAGGGGCATTCAATTGCTAAACCATGGCGGTCGCTGTCATTGAACAAACCGAAATGCTCCCTCACCCATATGCTTCATCGTGCAAGAGCAAAGTTTGAAACGAACCGCCCATATTTGCACATTATATAAACACAAATGATGCTAAAAATTGTCACATCTGCATTGTGTTTACACAATTCATGAATTATACATGACTATTCCGCGTGATTAATTTACCAACTCCAACTTAGAGCATAAACTGCACAGGAGACATCAAATGTACAGAATGGGGCATGACAGGATGAGGAATGGCAAACCATTTTCACACAGGTCTAACATTTTAATCTACAGATAAACAGTCTTTCTCTAGAGTGAGAAAAAGCCATTTCGGACTGAAGTTCCCCATTCGGATTACATTCGAGGCGTTCATAATATGAGAACCTCCTTAAACAGAATTGGTAAAGCAAACTTGACAGAATAGTTTTGCATGATCCACATTTTGATTGATTGCATCATGAGTTATCACACAGACTACTTCTAATCATTGCCAACTTGGTTGAATAGTTTTGCATGAACCGATCAACTCATTGATGAAAATGCTTGCACATGTTACCTCTGACATTGCTTGACAGGCAACGCATTCTCGATGTTCGAGTTACCTTCCAAAGTCTTGAAATTCATTCGGCGATTATTGAATGAACAAGCCTGGTTATCGAGAAGCCACCAGGCATTTCTTCCAAATTCTCAGGTAAGTATATTTTCAACCTGAACCTTTCAAGAGAATGAATTCTGACGGTTGTTAGGGTACTCGAATCCATTGCGGTACATACAGGTATCCACCTTCTTCAATAAAGCATGATTTATCTCAAAGACAGAAATGTTCGAGACTTTTTGATCTCTGCCTCTTTAGTTTATTCTTAAAGCGACAGGAGAATATAATTTGGGTTTGAGCTTCTGCAGGATTCCTGGTCTCCCCAGATTTCAGAATGGCACCCTTTGAGGTACACCAAGTCCTTCTTACAGGCAAACCAAGTCCTTCTTACAGGCAAATAAAGTCCTTCTTACAGGCACAAAGTCCTTCTTACAGGCAAATCAAGTCCTTCTTACAGGCAAACCAAGTCCTTCTTACAGGCAAACCAAGTCCTTCTTACAGGCATAAAGTCCTTCTTACAGGCAAATTAAGTCCTTCTTACAGG
This sequence comes from Psidium guajava, assembly GCA_016432845.1. Lineage (NCBI taxonomy): Eukaryota > Viridiplantae > Streptophyta > Magnoliopsida > Myrtales > Myrtaceae > Psidium > Psidium guajava. Next base: position 41,483,675 of record CM028228.1, read on the forward strand.
CAAATCAAGTCCTTCTTACAGGCATAAAGTCCTTCTTACAGGCAAACCAAGTCCTTCTTATAGGCAAATCAAGTCCTTCTTACAGGCAAATTAAGTCCTTCTTACAGGCAAATCAAGTCCTTCTTACAGGCATAAAGTCCTTCTTACAGGCAAATAAAGTCCTTCTTACAGGCAAACTAAGTCCTTCTTACAGGCACCAAGTCCTTCTTACAGGCAAACCAAGTCCTTCTTACAGGCAAATAAAGTCCTTCTTATAGGCACAAAGTCCTTCTTACAGGCAAACCAAGTCCTTCTTACAGGCACAAAGTCCCTCTTACAGGCAAATCAAGTCCTTCTTACAGGCACAAAGTCCTTCTTACAGGCACAAGTCCTTTTTACAGGCACCAAAGTCCTTTTTACAGGCATTAAGTCCTTTTTACAGGCACAAAGTCCTTTTTACAGGCATCAAGTCCTTTTTACAGGCACAAGTCCTTTTTACAGGCATAAAGTCCTTTTTACAGGCACTAAAAGTCCTTTCTACAGGCAGCAAGCCCTTTTTACAAGCACAAAGTCTTTTTTACAGGCACTAATGTTCTTTTTACAGGCACCAAGTCCTTTCTACAGGCACAAAGTCCTTCTTACAGGCAGTTTCATGGGGTGACCTACCATACGGGTCAAATCTCAATGAAATTTTAAATCAGTAGAATCATTTTATTAGGAATCTACCACGGTACGACCCACCATACGGGTCAAATGGTACGACCCACCATCCGGGTCAAATTTTAATTCAATTTTTAATTAGTAGAATCCTTTTATTAGGAATATATCATGGGTTGACTTACCATACGGATTCAAGTTCAACTACTCTAAGGTTTTCTTATAACGAATCTTTAGGTTATCATTTCATTTTTAGTGGAATATTCATGTCACGACTCTTTTTATTTTATTGTGTTGAGCTTATTAGAACTCAGGTGTCATCTCGTCTTTGAAATGAACCTCTACCGAGCTTCCTTTTAAAGAGGGGCAGCTGTTGACACCTGATTTTTAATTATCCTTTCTGTTTTAAAATTAATAAAAAAATTTAATAAATTTTTTTTATTATAAAAATTCATAAAATTGGAAAATCAACTTTAGAGACCTTGGTCAAGCCTAGGGAACCAATTTTGACCAAAAAAACAATTTTTTATATTTTCAGTATTTTTACGTATTTTTTGTTTTCGAAAATTCATAAAACAAAAAATAAATAAAAAATGAGAAAATTGAAAAATCAACTTTGGAAGCCTTGGCCAAGCCTAGGCAACCATTTTTGAACAAAAAATAAAGTTTCATATTTTTTATATATATTTTTTTAATTTTTTTTAAAACAAATACAAAAATACTTGAAAATTTTGGAAAAATAACATTTGAGGCCAAAAAAATACACAAAGATAGTTAATATTTTTATTTTAAATCTATTTTCATATTGGCCATCGCAAATTCAGAAAAATCCAATTCGAGTCACGTGTTCCTTCACGAGTATAATCTCGAATCGGGCCTAAAAAAATTTAATTTGAGTCAACTTATTTTTAATTTTCACTTTTTATGAGTTGTGACATTGTCTTCTAATATTTTAAATTTTCATCTTGGCTCAATTATACCCAGAATGACTCAATTTTGCAAAAGGGCTTTAATTAAATTCTGCATTATTTTCAGCGGCAAGAAATGAGCTTAAATTTGACATGTGGTAAATTTTGGTGTGTCAAAAATTGTGAGGAGGTTTGGACTTAAAGAAATATATTTTTCCATGGACTGAATTGTAAATACTTAAAATTCAAGGACTAGAGTGCAAATACCTAACTCTTGAAGGATTATTTTACAAATAACAAAAAAAAGAGTTAGTGGATAAATTAGAATAGAGAAGAGAAGACGGAGAAGAGGAGATGAAGAAGAGAAGTTGGAGAATAATAGATGGAGAAAATAAGATAAGAATAGAGAAGGGAAGATGGAGATGAAGAAGAGTTAGTAGAGAAATTAGAATGGAAGATAAGAATAGAGAAGGGAAGATGCAGATGAAGAAGAGTTAGTGGAGAAATTAGAATGGGAGATAAATATGGAGAAGGGAAGATGAAGATGAAGAAGAGTTAGTGGAAAGATTAGAATATGAGATAGAGATGGAGAATGAAAGATGAAAATGAAGAAGAGTTAGTGGAGAAATTAGAATGGGAGATAGAGTTAGTGGAGAAATTAGAATGGGAGATAGATGAGTAGATTATAAAAGGAGGAAGAAGTGAGCTTGAAAGAGGATTTTTTTTAGAGAGAAAATTTGAAGTGTTTGAGAGATTTTTTTTTTGAGAGAAAATTTTGGATGTTTGAGAGGGTTTTGAGAGATTGAAGAAAAATTTGAGAGAGAAAAAAAATACCAAAAGAAAGAGAGAATTTTGAAGATGATGGGAGTTTAAAGTTAGGGGTTATCATCACAAATTCTTTCATCGATCAACATAAATCAATAGTTCATCCTCGTCAACGAGCAAGCAAATTCGAGCTAAGTGTTTTTATTTATTCATTTATTTGTGGTTTTAGTCGCAAATTAGCACAAATTGTATGCACTTTCTCCTACCTCCATTTTCCCCATATTTTATGTCAGGAGAAGGATATCTCTACGTCAACGGCAAAAAAATCTCATAGAGATGCAAAAATCGCTCAAACAAGCTCCTAAGCTGTCCACCGATTTCTCAACTGATCTGTGACTAAAAGTCCCTCTTAATTCAAAAGAGACTCTCTATATTGGGAACATAGAGAGCGAAAATCAATTATAGAAATCCCTCCCAAAAAAATGAGAGATAAGTACTCTTTCCACTCTTCTGGTTTTAGGTGCAGATTAGCATATATTTTGTATACTGACACTTCACTCTATTTTATGTCAGGAAGCCGCAGCTCTATATCAATGGTCAACCCTATGGAAGCACAAAATCGGCTTGGAGGAGTCTTCAAGCGCGCACAAATTTCAAATTGTTGAATCAATTCGTTGTATTTTATTTTAAAGAATTCATACCCCAGAATGGAGAGGACAAAGTCCATCCGCAATTTAAATACCTGCACCATAAATCCCAAAGGGAAGAGCCAAGCCAATGCTTAGCCTCCCATTGGATGTTTTTACTTACAGTAGTTAAATACCTGCAACTTAAATACATGTACTTTAAATCCTAAAGGGAAGAGCCAAGCCAATGCTTAGCCTCCCATTGGAGGTTTTTACTTACAGTAGTTAAATACCTGCAACTTAAATACATGTACCTTAAATCCCAAAGGGAAGAGCCAAGCCAATGGGATTTTTACTTACGGTAGTTAAATACCTGCAACTTAAATACATGTACCTTAAATCCCAAAGGGAAGAGCCAAGCCAATGCTTAGCCTCCCATTGGAGGTTTTTACTTACAGTAGTTAAATACCTGCAACTTAAATACCTGTACCTTAAATCCCAAAGGGAAGAGCCAAGCCAATGCTTAGCCTCCCATTGGAGGTTTTTACTTACAGTAGTTTAAATACTTGCAACTTAAATACCTGTACCTTAAATCCCAAAGGAAAGAGCCAAGCCAATGCTAGGCCTCCCATTGGAGGTGTTTATTCACTGTCATGTACTCCCTATAATTTAATTTTTGAATCATCAAACCCAAAAGATGAGTAGGTCGTAATACTGCACAGAAGTCGTTAACACACTCCCTCTTTCGGCTTTAGGGAATCTTTAACACTTAAAAAAATATAACAAATAAAAATATATACCATCCATGCATCCTATTTAAAAAGTGAAAACACAAAAGAGAATACCCTACTAGAGCCTTAGGAATAAATCAAGCCTAAGTTGCCGAATTAGGATATCCATGAAATTAAGGTACCGAAAGGGCATTAGTTTTAATTAACTAGTGTAACCAAGTCCCCGAGCTCATAATCTCTGGTTCGCAGGAATAAATTAGTTCTCCCGCGTTAGGTTAGTCAAATCTAATTAACCTAATAATCCGTTAACCCCTTTTGAAGATAAAATTTTTTAGGGGGTCGCGACAAGTGTTAGAGTAATTAAATATTAAATCACGCCTTCATCCAACAGCTTAAGCTTTTGGAACAGTTGATCCCACAAAATCTCACAGTATAGACGATTACGTTTCAGATTTTAGATAAAATATGTACTGAACTTAGAACCACTCATCCCTAGCAGAATAGAATATTTATCTAATGAAATATTTTTTAATATGATATATCACGTATTAATAACCCAGCTTGTCAAGAAAGTAGGTAAAATTTAATTTTTTTTCCTAAGGCACTAATCTCGTGGAAACTTAATTAAAATCGAAATGAGATGGACAATGGATTCGGATTAAATTTCATGAAATTACATCGGACGACGTCGTACGGTCCCATCCGACAACCAATTGAAAAGGAAGCTCCTTTGCTTCTCGCGAAGCCCCACTCTGATCGTCTTTAAAATTGCAGAGCAATGGAGTCGCCCGGGCAATGGCTGGAGAAGGCGCTGTTGGATCTCTGCAAGAAAGCAGAGTCGGGTCTGGACTTGGACAAGGACGTGATCTCGGGTCTCGTATCCTATTGCGACCTCGCTCAACCCTCCGACGCCAAAGAGTACCTCGACGTAAATTTCTCGTCTTTCTCGTGTTTTCTGCGTCTTCTTACGGTTACTCGCGATGGTGCGATGTTACTGTGAATTGGGATTCTCGCGTATTTGATTTCTTGATCAAATTTTATATGGGTAGAAGATGGAGCATCGTCCTGAAAAATCTGACTTTTCATCTGAAAACCTCTTCAGAAATCTTGGGCTTTTTGCCTTATTTGTAGCCTGTAGGATAGGTGGGTTACGGTGGATTGACGATTAGTTTATGAAGGAGTTGTTCTTCGTGCAAATAGAATAAGTTTCTTATGAGCAGACCATTTAATTGTCTGTAAATTGGTTCAACTTTGTGTTCCGCTCAGAACATTATCGGGCAAGAAGTGGGGAAAGGCGTGATCGATGAATATCTGCGGCAAAGAGGCTATTCAGATCCCAGCAGCGGTAGCCGTGGCTTCGGCAGCGGCAGCGTTTCTGATGTATCGTCCTCAAAATTACATGCCTATGTCAAACCGCCCTCAGCTGAAGTTTCCGTCCCCGGTACCAAGAAACCCCCTAGAGCATCTAAAGAGGCAGCTAGCTCAAGTAGTCAAGAAAAGCCGGCAGTGACCAGAACCAATGAGTCAAGACCTGCGAATCAAAGCAATTCTCGGAAAAAGAAATCTGGGAAGGTCGTGTCCCTAGCTGAGGCAGCCAAAGGTTCCATTGTGTTCCAGCAGGGAAAGCCCTGTTCATGCCAAGCCCGCATGCACAGGTTGGTCAGCAATTGCTTGTCCTGTGGCAAGATTGTTTGCGAGCAGGAGGGAGAGGGGCCTTGTCAATTTTGTGGTGCCCTTGTTTTGAAGGACGGAAGCCAATATGCCGGTCTCGACCAAACTGTGCCAGTCCTCACAGAGGCTGAAGTTGCTGCAGAAGCCTATGCCAAGAGACTTGTGGATTATGATCGGAACTCTGCAGCGCGTACAACAGTTATCGATGACCAAAGCGACTATTATGAAATTGAGGGCAACAGCTGGTTATCAAAGGAGGTATTTTCATCTTTAGGAATGAGTTGAGATATTTACTTCCATACTTGAGGCCGTTTTATGAAATGTGCTGATCCTCTCAGGAGAAGGGGCTCTTGATGAAGAAGAAAGAGGAGATTGAGGAAGCCGAGCGGGCCAAACGAAGCAAAGTGGTCATGACCTTTGACTTGGTTGGTCGCAAGGTGAGTACATTCTTTGTAGGAATTCTAATGAATTTGACTAATTCTACATGACTTAAATCTTGACATTCTTTTGACCAAATATATATGTGTGTGTGTGTGTGTATATATTGACATTCTGATTTTGCTATGTATATGCTATTCTGTTCCTGTTCCATAGCAGCACAAACATATTGTAAGGGCCCTTTAGATTATCATACTCTGTTTTTTAGGATTTAGATCTACAGCGTTGCATTTTTGTGGCTTTTCGTCTTGATGGTTAACACCTGGAATTGGTGAATGGTTAGTTCTGATGGCAAGGTTAGTGATGCATCTCAAGTTATCTGAAAATTAGCTGTTCTCAAGGAAAGCAAAACCAATTATTTTTCCTTTGCAATGATCAGAGTGAAGCTTCCTACATGTTCTTTTAACTGCTAATGGTATCATTCGGGGATGTTCAATTCTAATTAGTAGTTTCAGATATTATAATTAAGCTAGCATGATGTGGAATGGGCGCAGGTCCTTTTTAATGAAGATGAAGTTTCAGAAATGGAATCAAGGAACAGTCTATTAAAGCCTCCGGACAAAAGGGAAGTGAACAGAATAAAACCAAACCCAACCCTTAGGATCCAACCAATTTTCATAGATCCAGGTCCGATGAAGAAGCCAGATAAGGCTAAAGTGCCGAACAAGGGTGTCAAGAGCGGATTATGCTTGGAAATCACCGGGAGGGTGCAACACGAGAGAAGTGAGTTGAAACACTTCATTGTTGATGACCATCTGGAAACGACGTCAAATGGAAAGTCTTGGCATGGGCCATCAGTGAGTAAGGGATTGCGTATAGAAGATGGAGCTGAATGCTCTCTAGAATGTAACTAGCATGTAGCATTACTTGCATCGTCGGTAAGAAAACCTTAGAGCTCATCATTCTTATACGACAACATCTACAGGTATTAGTAGATACTGCAGTTCGTTCGCTGCCTTTTTCTCATCCAATCCACATTTCCTCGCCACCCATGTGAGGCCGGAATGTAAAAATGAGTGCTCTTCGTTTAAGTGGATGTGTGTAAGTCTGGAATAGCCGCTCCTTTGGAAGCGAAGAATGTTTAAAAGTTGGCTGTTCTTCATTCACGATCTCATGCTTGTTATTGCCATACTTTTCCTGCCAAAAAGGCAAGGGACCTGCTCCTCCTCCTAGGAGTGAGCAGGCACTGGAGAGTCTTCTCTCTGTTTGTTTTTCCGAGTTTCTACTATTAAGCAGCACTTCTATTTTTCACTTATGAGAAATGCTACGGGCTTGTTCTTTTTGGTTAGATACATAAAGTTGGAGACGGGAAAGCGTAGTGCTCGGAGAAGAGTTGCTCCGGCCAATCGGGTTAGCGATTGGCCTCCATCTTTGGCCTCTTTTAAGAAAGTCACAGAACTCCATGCTCGGTCTGCTTTTAGATTCAAAGCAGCAGACATTCCTCTTAAAAAGTCATGTCTATGTAAATCGCGCTAGTCTTCACCGTAAGTTCATGTGTATGAATTTGAAGATTATTTTGACAGGAAAACGTTAAAAATCTAATTGTACGATTTGCAAGCATTAAGATCGAGACGTTTAGTTATTCAGTCAATCCTTTAAGCCTGACTCTGTTGCTTCCTTTGCAACCGAAAAGGCTGTACGAGCTTTGGGATTGCATGCCAATGCATGATCAGAAACCAAGTTGAAGGGAAATACTTGCAAAATCTGACTGTTAAAGACATGTAAAGTACAAACTATTTCTTCAGCAGCAGCTCCAAAGTTCAAATATCCAGAGAGTACACGAGTCAAAAGGAGTGTAACATTTCGACACCTCCCCCCCCCCCCCCCCCCCACCCAAAAAAAAAAAAAGGAGTGTAACATAAACCAGCAACAACTTATGAGACTGAGAATCTTCAATAGCTAGGAAAGAAAACTCCAACTGATGACAAATTTATACAAGTCAAAGTCTCCGGAATCTGAAAAAGGAACACTAAACCTTGTTTGAATGAATAACATAAACAGTCCAAGATGGCTACAGCTAATATGAAAGCCACAGAAGATTGCTTAAATAAAGCATTTGATAATACAGAAGCGCTTGCTATAAGTCATAAAGCTAAATTTACTTGGATCATTAAATGACAATCATTAGTCAAGTACTTGAGAGGCTAGGCCTCGAACCTTGACACCTGTGCTTGGGTCTCCGATGCCTGAGCACGAGACTCTTGTGCTCGTGCTCGTGCTCGGATCTATCATGCCCGAGTTGGGGTCCATTGAGGCCAAGGTCCAAGACCTTGGTGTGCGGGATTGGATCTATCGAGGTGGGATCCAAGACCCCGTTGTTAGTATCCATATCCCTGGGACTTGGGCTCGGGTCCTAGGGTTCTAGCCTTAGCCTCGATGGATCCAAACATGAGTACCCATGCCTTGGTCTTGATGGACACTGGCTCGAGCATATGGGCACGAATGCTAGGCCTCGAGCCTAGCCTTTGTGGACCTAAGGTGAGGCGTTAGGAGGTAGTGCATGAGCATTGGGTTCTTAGCTCTGACTTTTGTGGATGCGAGACCTATGAATGTGCTCTTGCTTAGGACCAAGTGGCAGGTCAGTGTCCATTGAGGCTAGACCCAACATCCTGATACCCATGGCTGATTCCCTAGCTGCTTGTGCACAAGTCACTAGTGTCTAAATAATGCATATGTATTTAGGAGAATCAAATAATATTTTCATTTCTAAATGACAAAAAACATTTCCAAGTTCTTTTTCAGATTTAATGCAAGACACCAAAAAATATTGTCATTTTTAAACATTTTTTGAAAGTGTAATATTTTTTGTGAAATAAATGGATCCCGAATATTTTAATGCGCCCTCTAGTGTTGACTCCAATCAAATTTCTAATATAGTAAAGTCTAAAATACTATATATAGTCTCGTGCTGGAAATCTCTGGGAGGTAGAGGTGTCAAAATGAGTTGTTGATAGATTTGAGCAATAAGATGTTCTTATATGTGGGTTGTCCAACCCATTTAGCTCATAAGAGTTATTAGTTGAGTCATGAGATGACATCCTTTTGAACAATTTATATATTTTTTATTGCATCAATTCTTATATTTACTTTTTCTTTTCTTTCTTTCTTTTACTTTATTTTTTCCTACAAAATCTGGCGAGGGCCTCCGGACCTTGCTTGTGACTGGCGAGATTGGTCAGCAACCTCATTGGATTTCGCAAAGAAGAAAAAGGAAAAGAAAAATAGAATTCTTAAAAAAACTTATAAGAAACAAATTTTTCTAGATTTGGTTAAATATGAAAGTGATTAACTAATATTGGTCAAATTGAGTATGAGTCGTTAGATTTGTGTTGTATGAAAATGGGTCAAAATAGTTTACATGGGTTGATCCAACCCATTTGACAGGTCTACCGGGAGGAATGCAGCCCGAGAAAAATCAATTGAAACACTTTGCAGTAGACGATTGTGACGGCATTTCAATCTGTTGCCTTCCTCGCTATTAGGAATGAAATGGTAACATCTAATCCGGCGTTTTCAACATTAACTTCAATAAATAATCTACTTTATTTGCTAAGTAAAAATTAATGAAAATTCAGGCCGTCACGATAACCATCTGAAAACGGCCTCAAAATGGGGAAGTCTAAGCACGGGCGATCGGTGAATGTTCTCAGGAATGGAACCCTACGGAAAGAAACCCTAAAAGAGATAACAATACGATGAAGACAAGGTTCGCCGGAAAACCAAACGCGTGCATCATCATAATCAGCTTTCCCAGGATGAGTGCGCGGGACCGACTGCCTTCACCAAACAACGTAAGACCACGACATTATCTTGGAAAGAAACAAAGGGAGCTTGAGTAGTACAGAGATGACCATGAATTGGTAATTAAGTGATAACTATTGAAGTATGGTTTATACTCCATAACGATATGAAAGCACGTAAATTTCATTCTACACTAAACAGACGGGATTCCAAAGGAGCAGCTCTGGCGGGAGTCTCAAGGGAGTAGTGTCCCTTGGACAGCAAAGGGTTTTTATAATTTAGATCCACATTTTTTTATTAATAGTTTGAGTTTGAGCTCATAAATAGCTATGGTTATATATACTCTTTTTCGTTTATAATTGAGTAACGTAACGATAAGTGCGATGTGCTAGTTATAGTGGAAGTACATGGGTTTCACTATGAGGGCCTCAAGGGTACATGCCTCCCTTAACACTAGAGGGCTTTCATTATTTAAGCCCATAAACTCTTTTTCGCTTGTAATTGAGTAATGTAACGAGAAATGTGATGTACTAATTTTAGTGAAATCTTTTGTTGGATGTAACTTCAATTTAAGATGAACTAGGAGAAAATATCGTATATTAATTTCTCTTTCTCGCTTTACACTTTACTTCATTATGATTGTGCGCTGAATCTTAATAATGAAACCTCTTAATTTTCTCTCAAAATCATACACCGTGATTTTTTTTTTCTCCGTCTTCTCTTGACCGATGAGCATCACACTAGGGTTTTGGGGAGCGGATTACACAGCGTCACCTTCACAAACTAGGGTTGTTCATTGGCATTTCAGCACTCCTATTGCTCCTCACAAAAGGCATATTTGGGTCATTTTCACCTACTAGGGTTTCCATTGCCACTTCATCTTGTCTTCACCGACAACCAGGACACTGGGGTCAAAGTCATCGACTTGGGGGAGAAAATGAGACCACCAACTAGGGTTTTTCATTGCCATTTCATCCGTCCTGATGCTCCTCACAAAAGGCACGTTTGGGGTCGTTTTCATGAACTAGGGTTTCCAATTTCATTGCCATTTCATCGCTCCAGTTGCTCCTCACAAAAGGTACATTTGGGTCACTTTCATTTACTAGGGTTTTCCGATTTCATTGCCATTTCATCGCTCCTGTTGCTCCTCAAAAAAAGGCATATTTGGGTCATTTTCACCAGCTAGGGTTTTCATTGCCATTCTATGGAGTTAAACGTGTGATTTCCCAGAAATAAAAGTAGCAAATCGAAATATTTGGGAAGGGGGAAGACTAAACCGACTGCAACTGCCAGCCAACCACTATACTTTTATTTTTTAGCTTTTCTTTTGGTATGAACTAATAAATTTTTCTCGACAGAATTTACATTGAACCATATAAAGATCGACACGTACATCCGCCCCAGCTGTCAAAAGTTACAAGATTCCCGACTCCCCTCTCTTTCTCCTGTGGGGTATATGTATCTGCCTGTCGTCACAAAACTTCACCCAAAGCCCTTACGGGGGGAGAACAAGAAAAACTTAACACAGCTTCCAAATTAGAGCCATCCAGGCCATCCCATCCGTTGCGAATAACAACCCGGCGTCACCACCACCGGGGCCGCCGTGTTCCGACTGGTGCAAGCTGATCATCCCCCGCTGTATCGCATATGGTGTACCCACCATTCTTGGCCTCCTCATGGTCATCTTCTTGGCAATGACCCTTTTTCCTACATTTAAAAACCGAAGAATAATTTTTAGTGAAAGGTATTTCATCACGGAATATATTCAGGCAAAATAGTTTGGCAAGAATTCTAGGAAATTAGATGAAAAGGAAGAGACAATATACATATTCCTCATAGCTTGAAGTCCCTTTTTTTTTTGGGATATGTACACTAAAAGCTCTATAATATGCCGCGAAAGAGTAATCGAGTCTTAAAATTTTCAAAAGTTCAATCAACAAAAGGACTTAATTTCACAAATTTAACAAGTGTTAATACTTGATTGCATTTTTTTTTTGAAAATTTTTAAAACTCAATTGTGCTTTCTAAAATATGCAATCACTAGCGTTGTCGGCCTCGTCTAGATCTGAGCAAGTGAGGCTTGCTCTCACTAGTGGCCGACAAGAGCGAGCTCTACTAGAGCCAGCCCTCGCCTGGGCTGGTTGCGAAGGTTTGGCGATTGGCTAGAGGAGGAGGAGGACAAAGAAAGAAAAATAAAAGAATAGAAATTTTAAGAAACATTAATATATTGTTAAAGTTTGCCACACTAGCACTGGCCAGTTGGCCAAAGTTAGGCAGATGAATTAAATTGGCACAAATACAAAAATTTTAGGATTTGATTGGCAAAAAAAAAAGTTTTAGAACTATTTGACACGATTAAAATAGATTTATGATTTTTTTAGTAAATTTTTTCCAAAACAGCGTAACAAACTATTAGGTAAAGTTTAATATGACGTATGTCAATTGTTTCACCCAAGTCGAGCAGCCTCTGAATGACCTCTCTTAGGTGTGAAATTTGGGAAAATAAACTACATTGTCCGTACATGGAATTTGATTAGAAGAGTCCCTGAATGGTGGGTGTACCCGGAAATGGGTGGTATGTTCAAGAATTATAGGAACTTATGTCGAAATTGATATGGACTCACATGCACGTTCATACATCTATGTCTATGTATATGTTAGGAGTCAATATGGGAGTGGAACGTCAATTTACATGTACATCTCCATAGACATGGCTATGGCTTAGTCAGCTTACCATCTTTCCGTTCAAGGCTCTAAAGATGTACCTGTATTTCTATGCATACGGACATATAGAGAAAAAGGCACATACACTTCTCCCATCTTCGGGGAAAATGGTCTAAAATATCTTAAACCTCTACTTTTGTAAATTCAGTTCTAAACCTTTTAATTTTATCAATTGAGTCATGCATATTTTTACGTTTTGTTAATTGACATCCCAATTTTGGCTGAAATCGCTAACAGAGATATCGGCCATCCTATGTGGTACGGCTGAGCCCTGCCTTGCCTAGGAACATCGCGGCCTTGCTCGTAGCCGCATATTATTGACCATTGGATGATGTTCTCGGATCGTATGCTTCTTCTTTGTATGATTATCTCCTTTACTTTGACTTGTCAAGATTGACGCGGTTGATTGGACCTCAGAAGATTTCCATCTTATGCGGTAGAAGGTCATCAGTTCAAATCCACCAACTGTTTAGGTCAGGTTACTTGCTTAGGCCGAAGACCTAAATTTGACCGGTTCATGGCATTTTGCAAGGTGTTTAGCTCGTCCGCTAATTTTTCATACTCGTGTCCCTGGATTATGAAGAAAAAATTGACTCCTTTACATTTCAAAATTCGCGAAGAAGAAGAAGAGACCAATGCGATGGCTATGAATGCTATTTGATCCTCGAAACTCATCGTAATTAGTTCGCACGAGAGTCGCTCCCTTCCAACCACAATTAAAAGCGAAACAAAGTAATTGCATATTTTTTTTTTGTGGAATATACTAATTTTTCTTTTATATGGAGCACTATTTTAAAAGCTTAAGACTCTCGCAATTAGTGAAGTCTTTTTGTTTAATACTAAGCGTGAAATGAGACAAATAAGGGCCCGAAAAGAATTGAAATTCATGACCCCCTCCTCTGATAGCATGCGAAATTTTATGGGACTGCTACTAAATATTTTAAAAGCTTAACCTATCAAATGAAGACGCGATTTAATATTTATATATTCTAATGGCTAGGTTATCCTTTATGGTTCGGTCAAAGCTTTTGCCCGAATGCAGAGTTACAAGATACGGTCCTCCTCGTAACCACACCATGTAATCACATCATGCCACTGGAGTGCAAGTTAGACTCTCTTGTTTCCCATATGCATCCTCCTTCTAGATGAATTTATACACTTTGCCGCAAACTTTAAGGGTCCTTTTACAATCTTAATCTAGTTTTAGAATTTGATTCGTCTCAATCAACAATTTTATGTCATATTATCGAGTTTCGAGCAATGAAGAACGACTTAGTCAAGGGTTTTGACAATAATTATGTCATATGCTAATGCCATGACAAATTTGTCTTTGTGGAATGATCCAGTTTCTGCAAGCAGCACCAATTTAATTTACTCTTCAAATTTACTTGTTTCACTTGCCTTGCGGGATTTGCATTTTTCGTGTATCTTGTATGGCCACGATGCAAATCATGTAATAATAGGAAAAGTAAGAGAAAAATCACAAATTTATTGCATTTAATCCTAAACCTTTTTGCTAAAATGCTCGTTCTGCGTGTGTTTACGGAGAGCATGCGTGGTTCGGTCCCACGCTGGTCCCCCGAATCACAGTGACAGTATTTCCCATAAAACAGATGTGAACGAGGCAGACCTCCCCTCCCAATTGCCATATTAACCAGCATCCACTTCCCCCTTTAAAATAAAATTCTGTGCCCCCACAAAAAATGACAGGCCTCCATACCATCCCAACCCGTGCGGACAATGATCCGGCATCCCCGCCGAAGTTGCCGCCGTCCGACTGGTGCAACCTGATGCTCCTCCACGATATCCCACACGCCATACCCGCCATTCTCGTCGTCCTCATGGTCAGCTTATCTATGCAATGGGCCGCGAGGTTCGGACAAATAATAAAATAGAAATGACATTAGGAGGGTAAAATCGCTTGAGAAAGCATGAGTTTGGGTAAGTATTAGCACGGTGGATACGGTGCGCGATTTTCTTCATATTTCATATACATTAATAAGGAAAAATAGAACATAATTCACCAGCAGATTATTTACGTAAATAAACCCGAGTTTTAAGTAATAGAAATGATATTAACAGGGTAAAATTGCTTGAGAAAGAATGAATGGTACCGGTCTTAGTGTCAACATAAATTCTGTGCCCTAAAAAAATAAATAAATAAAAGCAAAGAATCACGTCCGTACCCAATATGAGGGATGGCGCTCATCATGCTCGTCCGCGGCGGCTTTACGTTTGTGGTCAAAGCAGGTGCGGTGGGTCCCAAATAATAGCGGGCGACGTTGTCTGTTAGCACCGCGTTGTCTCTGTCCGTATTCCAGGTTCCAGATGTGGTTGATAAAGCGGCAAAAAAAGACAAAAAAAAAAACCAAAAAGAAAAATGAAAGTCGGATGTGGACAAAACAAACCGACCGTACGCACGATCCATCATCGATTATGTAGTTTGTTTTGTAGGCTTCCTCGTCAATCTGGCGTCTGACATTCTCCAAGAAAATGAGCTCCGAAAATTGAAATTTCTATTGGACGTTGAGTACAGTGGAGAGCCAAGGCTGCCTTTTTTTTTTTAAAGGGAAAACATGAAAATAATACTAAATTAAGAGAAATTATTTCCGTTCGAATGGCCGAATAATAATACCCTAGCTTTTTATATGCATAAAAGTTCGAATTCTGGCTACCGGGAACCGAATAAGGATGAATCGAATCGAATCGAATCGAATCGCTTTGTGATTGTGAATGCGTATTGATGGCCATAAAATAGATGATGCATGTGGGGGCTCTTACTTCACTGGCGGTTGTGAGAGCAGATAAGACATTGCATTTCCCGCATGAAGAAAATCGAAGCCTCGTCAATGGGCATGCAGGCCATGTTGGTTAAAGACACCATTTGGAGGTGGAGACCCCCGAATGACGTGTACATCCCGAATGACAAAGTGTTAGCTTACATTCTCCTATCGCCGTATTTCGGGATTTATTAATGACACCCTTTTCGCACACTCCTCCATGTGGTTCGAATCCGAGGGAGTTAAAAAGTAAGCCTTTAGTCGATTTAATCAAGAAGGCGTTGCAAGGTCGGATTAATATACACGCTTCTATGGGTTCTTGCCAGTATTATAAGCATGAGGTTCGTCTTCAGTACTCTGCAAGTAGTATCAATTTGATTCTCTTTTCAAATTTATTCGTTTTACTTGTCTTGTCAGATTTGCATTTTTATCGTGAAGTTATTGGAACGAAGATTTTGATTCAGACATCAAAAAATGAAAAAAAAAAAGTACCCTACAGTGCCTTTCCATAAAAAAATCTCACCCGCTTGTAAGTCAAAATGCAGCTCCATATCTAGCGGCCACGAAGTAAATCATGTAATAATAGGAAAACAGCAAAAAAACAAAACAAAAAAGAAAAGAAGAAAACATAAACTTATTGCATTTAGTTCTAAAACCTTTTTCTTGTATGCCCGTCCCCCACGTTTACGAAGAGCATGTGTGGTTCGGTCCCACGATTTTCCCTCAAATGACAGTGACGGTACAGACCTCCCAAGTGCCCTTTAACATAAAATTCTGTGCCCTAGAACTCTTCACACACAAAAAAACCTCTCAAATGACAGACCGCCAAGCCATACCACCACGTGCGGATAAGATTCCGGCAGCCCAGCCGGAGCCACCGCCGTCCGACTGGTGCAAGCGGATGCTCCTCCGCAGTATCCCATACGCCATACCCGCCATTCTTGCCTTCCTCATGGGCATCTTCCTGGGCATACCCGCCCTAATGCCCCCGGAGTTCCAGCTCAACTTGGGCTCTTCCCTTTCCTCCCTCAACATCTCCACTTCCCTCGTCACCGCACAGTGGAACATCGCTCTCTCCGTCAAGAATCCCAGTATGCTCATCCCCGTCGAGTACTCTCACATGAAGCTCCGATTGAGTTTTGATGGCCGACTCGCTCTCTCTCGTCCCTCCCTCATTCCCACCTTCACTCAGGTCCCCGGCAACAAGACCACTGTCCGAGCCGAGGCCCTGTCAATGCTGGAGATCGTCAATGACTTGGACGTCAAGGGCCTGGTGAGCGCCTTAAAGAGCGGGGTGGTGGCCATCGACGTGGTGGTGAGAGCCAAGCGGAGGCTGCACTTGGGTCCGTGGGGGGTGCCCGTGTTCGACGCGTACGCCTCGTGCATGGACGTGACCTTCACGGCTCTGGCCGACGTCGAGGACCGCGGCGATTGGATGATCCTCGGAGGCACCCCGAGGTGCACGCTCGACATCTTCACTCTACTCTGGTAAGAATAATTACAAGTTCCTGCTTACTTTTGTTTTACTATCCTCGTATCGTGGAAGTTGTTCGTCCACCGTGGCGCGAGCCGTCGATTATCACCTCCCCCATCCCTTGCTTCTCTCTCCAGTTGAAGTGTCTTTTGTCCAAGCTCAAAACTGGCCGGCGTCTAAATCGAGGAATAATATAAAATGACAATACTTTGGTACGTTTCGTTCTGTGTTTTGGGTGGTCCGCGATTAACTCCTTAAAAGCCAATTTGTGATTAACTCATTAAAACCCAATTTGAAAAGATACAATATTTTCTGTTCGGATCGATTCCACTCGATTTTTTTTTTTGACATTCCTAGTGGGATTATATGATATGTTGTCCTGAATAACTCGTCAAAATAAGATGCAATGAGAAACTTTTGCTCAGGAGCTCTTATCCTTAATCAAACATGTGACTTATTATTATTATTATTATTATTATTATTAAGTTGTCCAGAAGTGCTCATATAGAATTTATTATTACATGCTTCTGTGATTAATTCCCTTTGATTTGCGACAAATTTGATTTTTTTAAAAAATGATATTTGCAAAGATGTCTCTCAAAAAATAATAATATTTTTTTGATATTTTATCAAAATTTAAAACACTTAAAATTAAAAAATTGTTTGTATTTCTTAAATAAATATTCATTATTCGTATGATATAAGGTCAACACATGTCAAATCATCAAATTTTGAATGAAGATTTTAAGGAAGTAAAATGTCACGCATACCTATATACACATGTCGCGTCAAGCTTCGGCATTGGAGACATTCTCTGTTGAGGACGCTGAGCTTTAGCAGCAACATGCCCATTTCCGGTGAGGACGAGAAGGAGATGTCAAGATCGGCTCTAGCCACTTTCAGGGCCAAGAGACTCGCCGTCGCCATGATTCGGGAGTTGGTGAAACGGAGAAGATAGTCGTCGGTGAACGATTGCGGTGTTGATTTCCATTTTCCAAAGATTGGACATTCTTTTTCATATTTTGGATTTTTCGGTTCAAAGAAGATATTTTCCATGATCGACTAATAATCATCTTATCTTCTTCATTTTGTTTATTATATAAAGATTAAGGTTTGATTCTCATCATGTGCTTTGATGTTCTTTTTTCAGATCCTAAAGACTCTGGCTTCTACAAATTGGAGCATCGGTTGGGGTTACATTTCCTAGCCTGTTACTTTGGCAAAGTACTTGAAATCTTGAGACCTCTCAGTCGCAAATGCTCTTACTAGTTAATGCTATACTTCTTTCGAACATATATGTATTCTCTGGATATTTAGAATAATAGTTTGCATTTTACATGTTGACATGCAAGGTTTTGCATGTTTTATCCCTTTAACTCAGTTTCAGATCATGCATTCGCATATAATCTCGAAACTCATATACCTTTTATAATCACTAAACTATTAGGCCTTCCGCTCTTATTTTACCTGGTCCACGAGGTTATTAATGGATTTTTTTATCACTGCCACTGGTGTCTTTAAAAAGAACAATTTTGAATCGTGACTATTAATTTTTTGCCTGTTGCCTAAAAATACAAAGTCTAAGCCTTTTATACTTGGACTATTTTAAGAAGTTAAATAATTCATAGAGTAGAGTTGCTTTTTCTTTTTCCTTTTTTCCTTTTCGAAATTCTGGATATTAATAGATCATCGGAATGCATAAATGTATATATTTATGATTATTTCCTCCAAGAAGATCTTCTCCACTTCTTCTCGAGTGTGGGTATTGATCACTTCAAGTGCTCCATTCTTCTCAAGAATGGCGAGTTTACCGCGATGGAGCATCAGCTTGCGCCAGTCAGACAGGTGGCACCGGCGGCGATGCTGGATTATTACCCGCACAAGTGGCCTTGCCGGGTGTCGCTTGGGCGAGGCTAGGCAAGGCCATTCCTCGCCCAAACATCCGTTCCACGTGGGATGGCTAGTGTGCACGTCAGTAATTTTTGTCATAAATTTGTTGGGTAGGCTGAATTGACACGCATGTAAATATATTTAGGACTAAATTGGTCTAATCCAAAGGTTTATATTTGAATTAGTATCAATGCAATAGATTTTATATTTTTTTGTTATATCTTTATCCTTTTTAGGGTTATCTTAAACTCTCAATCAATACTTATGATTTGATTTGTCATATTTCGAAAATTTGCTTCATACGATCAAGCTTCGAGCCGAGATGAATAATGTTGTCAAAGCAAAACAATGCAAGGGTTTCGATAAATAGGGATGAACAGAATGTGACAAATAAAGGAAAGCAAGCAGTGAAGCACACGGCATTGATGTGTTTATGCAACCTCCTCACCCCCGGGCAATATAATAGCAGCAACACCTTTTGACTTGGAGGTGGGTGCAGTGATGTCTCTCCCCTTTCTGTGTTGTCTTATTCCGTTTTCAAAGTCTTTGCAGACCAATCAAAACTTGCCTTTTTTACAATAAAAGTAAAGGAAGAGGGGAGGGGGAGATCTAGCTCAAACCCTCCCCCTCCATGGGAAGTTGAAGAAGAAAATATGTTCATGTGATGTCTTGTCATTAGATTTTGTGTCGTCTCCTATTTTACAGTAAGATTTTATACGAACCAGGATAGACTTACATATTGAATAACGTGAGCTCTTCTTGCCATCAATTCACTTTTGTAATATTTTGAAACGGTTTTTAAGGTTTCTTTTAATGCTCCATTATTGTAAGCAAAACAGAAAAACAGTTGCGGCGGCCATCAAGTTTTCCGAAAGCTGTATGTCTAAGGGAATGTTCAAAACTTTTCTTTCAATTTGCCCCCAAAGATCGGTAAAGCCTTAATAAAAGAAAAAAAAAAGATTTCTAAAGTCCTTGACTTGGTAAAGACGAAAAGTGATAAAAGCTCTTCAAAAAGAAGAAAGGGGAGATCGAAGAAGCTGAGGTGCTCAACCGTACTCTGGATTGTCACTGGCATGTACCTTCGACATGCTGTCCCACTATTTTTGAATAATGGCACAGCATGTGATCTCAAAGTGGTCGCATGAAATAACAAACATTCCCGGAGGTTTTGTGACTTTGATTCCCCCACCAAACCGCCAAACCGAGACCCCCAGCTTCGCCAGTTGAAGCTCTCAAGACCAAGAAAAGAAAACTAAATAAGATCGACCACGCGAAAAGCACCCCTGCAAAAACCCAACCTTTAAAAAGAATGTGGCTGCTTGACCTTTTCTTTTAGGAAGTTACGCATGGAATGAACATCCTAAGATAATTTATTAAGAGATATATTCACTAGAAATCCTAAAACTTATCATGAGAGTGCAATTGAGTCTTAAAACTTATCAAATTAATACAATCGAGTCATAAACCTTGTCAAATTAGTGCAGTCGAGTCCTAAAACTTGTTAAATTCGTGCAATCGAGTTATTCCGTTAACTCTATCCAAGTTGGCTAATAAAAAATGCTGACGTGATTTTTTTAAAATATTTTCTCTCCTACATCGTGATGACGTCATTTTGGTCTGAATCTAATTTTTAATATAATTTTCATCTAAATTAAATTAAAAAATAAGCTAAAATTTTAAAGGAAGAAGAAGAAGATGACGATGATGACACCACCAGAACCAGTGGTAGCAAGGGCTTCAAAGCCCAAGCCGACGATAGTGGGGAAGTGATCGGCAAGGGTTGCACCCCCCACTTTTCCGGATCGAGCGAGGGTCACCACCAGTGTAACGTCTGTTGATAAGTGCATAAACTTGCGTCGATGTATATGTTTGGGGGTGGATTACCTCGATTTGATTCAATTTAGGATTTTGTCTTTCTCTCGGTGGATGGTTTTATTAGGTTTGCTCGTTTGTGATTTTATTTTCTTGATGTGGTTTTTGGAGTTTTTGGGTTTGATGGTTGCAATTGAGTGTAGTGTGTGTGTGTGTGTGTCGACATCTCTCCGGGCAAGTGGACTTCGTTGCGAAACTACTAGAAAAACCAAGATGCTGTCCGGCGAAAGTGGCCAACTAACCGTGATGGGAGAATCACCGACAATTCTGTGGATACACCGAAAAATCGCCGGGAAGCTGCTTAGGGCGATGGTTGGCTGGCATGCGGCAAAACCACAGCGACGTTGGCGTGAAGGTGTAAGTGAGGGGGGTTTTGGCAACTGCATCGGTCGTGGCCGAGAGGATACGCTCCTTAGAGGAGGAATAAGACAGCCCTCGCTGGAGCCCTCGATCCTCTCCCGATTTTTTGGCGAGGGCCAGCAATCCCTTGCCTTCGGCGAGCGAGGTCGCTTCGCCAACCCAACACTAGTGGTGGGCCGGCGGCCATAGGCGGGAGAGCCAGCCCTCCAACCTATGTGGTTATTTTTTTAATCATTAAAAAATAGATAAAAATAAAGAAAAATATATAAAAATTAAATTTGAGAAATGACGAAAGCACTCTTTAGGCCGGGTGCTTTTTTGAAACTATATGGCCACTTCAAGCTCTTATATGAAATAAGATCCACTTGGCGTTCTTATTTGAAATTTTTTTCATTTTTATTTACATATTAACACGAGGACCATATCATATCACATTCACATGAATAAAATATCATAACAGTTTGATTTATAAGTTAGATGGGATGGAATAGTTATCAAATACTTTTGTAGAGTATTATAACTAAATTAGTGATATATCGGACTCGAAAAAAAATATTTATATTGATTGTATGCATATTTTGCTCGTTTTCAATACAATTAAGATGAAATTTTGATAAATTATTTTTAGATCCTACCGTAATAATGTCGAATTTTTTATACGGCTAAGGAAAATGATCATAATATCATATTTCATCTGGTACCGTGTTATTTTCATCTTGTCTTACTAACACATCTTATTAAGCAATTAGATAAAGTTTGATATTTTTCCCAATGCATTAATCTTGTATTATTTATAATCAACCTTTTAGAAAGAGTAATACTTTATTGGATATGTTTACTGAAAGTTCTAAAACTTGAAAAAAAATGCCATCAAGTTTTAAAATTTGTTAAATTAATGAAATTGAGTCCTTATATTAACTCATTCAATTTGGCTAACGAAAAATGCCGACATAGTAATTTTTAATATTTTTTTTCTCTTTTATATGGCTATGACGTGGCGAAAATGATATCGTTTTGGTTCGAATCTGATTTCTAATATAATTTTTAATGATGATGACATGGCTAAAAAACCCTCGCCATTGGTCAGTGGGAGATTGTTGGGTCCCATCCCCACCGTCGTTGGTCCTTCTCGGCAGTGGTAGGGTGGCAACACAACCCTCATTGCTAGTTCTGTTCTGCCTTTCTTTTAAAAATATAAATTTGCTTATTTTTTAAATTTGATTTAAATAAAATTATAATAACAATTAGACTTGGACCAAAATGAAGAGGTTTTAGAGACATTATCGTCACATATGAGAAAACATATTAAAAAAACTCATGTCAATATTTTTTGTTAATCAAGTTAGACGGAGTTAATTAAAGTACTCAATTTTATCAATTTGAAAAGGTTTGAGATTCAATTGTATTTTTTTGATAAGTTTAAGAGCTCAATTATATTTTGTGACAAGTTTTAAGAACTTTTGGTGTACATATCCTATTTTATTTTTATAGACATCAACCTTGTTCAACTTTAACTAAATTGAAAGTGTTAAATATGTCTTGAATTTATTTGACATATTATTTGAGTGGGCCGTAGGCTCAAACCCAGAGGAACTAGGTTTTCCTTTTTTATTTGAGACACTATATATATAGCGTCGTTAGGGTTTTCTAGTTGTGTTGGCGTTGAGAGTTTTGTGAGGGGTTTGGAGTTGTCGACAAGATCGACTTTGTAATCATGCACTCTCTCCTTTTGATATAGTGGAATTTTGTTTGCCTCGCCCGTGGACATAGATCAATCTGATCGAACCACGTAAATCTCGTTGTTCCACTTTTGTTCTTCGTTTGATTTCCGCAACAGAAAGTAAGAGGTATATTTACTAGAAGTCCTATAGCTAGTAACGAAAATGCAATTGACTCCTAAAATTTGCAAAAAGTGTAATCGAGTCCTAAAACGTGTCAAATTGATAAAATCAAGTCCTTTCATTAACATCGTCAATATTCTTAACGGAAAATGCTGACGTAGCATTTTCAAATTAATTTCTCTATCTTATGTCGCATTAATTATTAAAAATATATTAAAAAACTAAAAAAAGAAAAGTTAACATTTTATTTATAAAAAAACTGAAAAACGTTAAAAACAATTGCAGTGCGTGGGGCGAGAATTTTCGTTTTTTCTTTTTACCCCTCCTTCTGCAATCGAGTCTCGTTTGCTCCCTCTTCTTCCTCGTCCAATCGCCATTAGCAATCACGGGCTGCTAGAAAACAAACGCCTTTCTTCCTCTGTTCACCACCGCATTGCGCCTCATATAACCCGCAAATCACTCGCCTCCCCTCTGTGTCGCGCCCAACCAATATGACCTCCGCCCGGGACAGAACGCCGAGGGTGTGCTCTGTTTTGCTCTGCGTCTGCTGCATTCATGTGTTCTCGTGTGCCATCTTTAGTGCCCAGTTCGTTGAGGACCAGTCCGCCAGGCCAGTCTTCGAGTGCGCCTTCGGGTTCTGCAACGTGTCGTGGGGAGTCGAGCACGGGTGGCTGACACGGTGAAACGGCTGGCTCTGCAGGAGAAGACCCCGAGGGCCGATCGGGCGAGGTCGCCCAGATTATGGGCGAGCCTCGCCGGCCCTTGCCCAGGTTGCCGGGGATAGGCAAGGGCTGGCCAACCTCGCCCTTGCGCGCGGAGGCTGCCGGCCCTTTCGGCGATGGGCGGCAGCCCCCTGCCTTTCCTTTTTATTTTATTTTTTTGATGTTTTGTTTTTTAAAATAGAATTTTATATTTTCCTATTACTTTTGAATATAATATAAATGAAATCTGAATAAAAAATAATAAAATTGACGGTACTACTGGAAGAATTTAATTTATCAATTTTGTCAAATTTTAAGATTCAATGGTAGTTTTTTCAAGTTTTAATATTCAATTATATTTTCGTAATAAGTTTTAATACTTATAATAAATATATTGTAAATTTTCAACGGGGCATGATAAAATTTCATAAATTTCATAAACTTCATCCAAGAATACGGAGTGATCCTTTATAGGGATGAGCATGAAATAAAAAATAATAAAATCGACGGTATTAATGGAAGAATTTAATTTCAATTTATTAGGTTTTAAGATTCGATGGTAGTTTTTTTCTTTTTTCAAGTTTTAATATTCAATCATATTTTCATAATAGATTTTAATACTTATAGTAGACATACTGTAAATTTTCAATGGGGCATGATAAAATTTCATAAATTTCATCTAACGAATACAGAGTGGTCCAAAGCATGAGTCGAGTGGGTAGGTTTCGCACCTAAACCTTGAAACTAATCATGTTTTAACCGGTTCCAAATTTTTGGAATTTGAAACCTATTTTGTTTATCTTGGAAGCTGTTTTGAAACTTACCTTATTTTTTTTTTGGTCCGATTTTAGGATCTACTCAAAAACCTATTTTCTTTTTTCTTTTTATTTCATTTTATCCCACAGAATAAGTAACAATAAAATGATTCAAAGCAAAACATAAATAAGAAAACTCACTATGTACCAAAAGCAATAATATATAATATGAATAATAGAAATTATAATTTATCAAAAAAAAAAAAGTGGGGCGAGCGAGATTAGTTTTTTTTTTTAAGTTGTTAGGATTGATTCCAAAATCGGCCTGATTCCTAGATTCTTGGAATCGAGAACCATCCCGGTTCTAATCGGCTTCCGAAATTTAGAACCTGTTATGGGAACTTCTTGAATGGGAACTGGTTTTCGAAAAGTCCGATCCGAGTTCCGAACAAATTCGATCCGGCTGAACACACCTAGGCGTGCGCCCCGCGCTCGCCCTTCCAACTTCCGAGAACCAAGTGAAAAATGAAGCGCCTTTACTTTTTGCAAAGCCCACTCTGATCATCCTTGAGATTGCACTGCAGCGGAGTCGCCTGGGCAATGGTTGGAGAAAGCGCTGTTGGATCTCTGCAAGCGAGCGGAGTCGGGCCTGGACTTGGACGCGGACGTGATCTCGGGTCGTCTCCTATTGCGACCTCGCTCGACCCTCCGACGCCAAGGAGTACCTCGACGTAAATTTCTCGTCTTTCTTGTGTTTTCTGCGTCTTTTTCCGGCTACACGCGACGGTGCGATGTTATTGTGGATTGGGATTCTCGCGTTTTGGTTTCTTGATCGAAATTTTTATGGGTGGAAGATGGAGCATCGTCCTCAAAAATCTGACTTTTCATCTGAAAACCTATTGAGGAATCTTGAGCTTTTTGCTTTATTTCTAGGAAGAGATTGCGTATGTCACGGTGGATTGAAGATCAGTTGATTAGAATAAATTTCTTATGAGCAGACAAATTAATTGGCTATTAATTGGTTTCAACTTTGTGTTCCGCTCAGAACATTATCGGGCAAGAAGTGGGGAAAGGCGTGATCGATGAATATCTGCGGCGAAGAGGCCATTCAGATCTCAGCGGTGGCAGCAGCAGCGTTTCTGATGCTTCGTCCTCGAAATTGCATGCCTATGTCAAACCGCCCTCAGCTGAAGTTTTCATCCCGGTACCAAGAAACCCCCTAGAGCATCTAAAGAGGCAGCTGGCTCAAGTAGTGTAGTCAAGAAAAGCCGGCAGTGACCAGAACCAGTGGGTCAAGACGTGCGAATGAAAGTCATTTTGGGAAAAAGAAATCTGGGAAGGTCGTGACGCTAGCTGAGGCAGCTAAAGGTTTCATTGTGTTCCAGCAGGGTAGGCCCTGTTCATGCCAAGCCCGCATGCACAGGTTGGTCAGCAATTTCTTATCCTGTGGCAGGATTGTTTGCGAGCAGGAGGGAGAGGGGCCGTGTCAATTTTGTGGTGCCCTTGTTTTGAAGGAAGGAGGCCAGTATGCCGGTCTCACGGAGGCTGAAGTTGCTGCAGAAGGTTATGCCAAGTGGCTTGTGGAATATGATCAGAATCTGCGGTGCGTACAACGGCTATCGATGACCAAAGCGGCCACTACGACATCGAGGGCAACAGCTGGTTATCAAAGGAGGTATTTTCATCTTTAGGAATGAGTTGCGATATTTACTTCCGTACTTGAGGCCGTTTTTCGAAATGTTCTGATCCTCACAGGAGATCGAAGAAGCCAAGCGGGCCAAACGAAGCAAAGCGGTCATGACCTTTGACTTGGTTGGTCGCAAGGTGAGTACATTCTTTGCAGGAATTTTAATGAATTTGACTAATTCTACATTACTTAAATCTTGACGTTCTTTTGACCATATATGTATATATATATATATATATTGACTTTCTGATTTTGCTATGTATACGCTATTCTGTTCCTGTTCCATAGCAGCACAAACATATTGTAAGAGCACTTTAGATTATCATACTCTGTTTTTTAGGGTTTAGAAGTACATCGTCGCGTTTTTGTGGCTTTTTGCCTTGATGGTTAACACCTGGAATTGGTGAATGATTAGTTCTGATGGCAAGGTTAGTAATGCATCTCAAGTTAACTGAAAATTAGATGTTCTCAATGAAAGCAAAACCAATTATTATTATTATTTTTTGCAATGATCAGAGTGAAGCTTCCTACATGTTCTTTTAACTGCTAATAGTATAATTCGGGGATGTTCAATTCTAATTAGTAGTTTCAGATATTATAATTAAGCTAGCATGATGTGGAATGGGTGCAGGTCCTTTTTAATGAAGATGAAGTTTCAGAAATGGAATCAAGGAACAGTATATTAAAGCCTCCGGACAAAAGGGAAGTGAACAGAGTAAAACCAAACCCAACCCTTAGGATCCAACCTATTTTCATAGATCCAGGCCCAATGAAGAAGCTGGATAAGGCTAAAGTGTCGAGCAAGAGTGTTTTAAGAGATTATTATGCTTGGAAATCACCGGGAGGGTGCAACACGAGAGAAACAAGTTGAAACACTTCATTGTTGATGACCAATTGGAAACGACCTCAAATGGAAAGTCTTGGCAGGGGCCATCAGTGAGTAAGGGATTGCGTATAGAAGATGGAGGCGAATGCTCTCTAGAATGTAACTAGCATGAAGCATCCAGGTAACAAGGGGTCTGCTAGTACTTGTATCGTCGGTAAGAAAACCTTAGAACTCATCATTCTTATACGACGACATCTATCAGTATAGTAGATACTGCAGTTCCTTCGCTGCCTTTTTCTCATCGAATCCACATTTCTTTGCCACCTATGTGAGGCCAGAATGGAAAAATGAGTGTTTTTCGTTTGAGTGGATGTGTGGAAGTCTGGAATAGCCGCTCCTTTGGAAGCTAAGTATGTTTCAAAGTTGGCTGTTCTTCATCGGTGATCTTATGCTTGTTGTTGCCAAACTTTTCCTGCCAAAAAAGCAAGGGATCTACTTCTCCTAGGAGTGAGCAGGCATTGGAGAGTCTTCTCTCTGTTTGTTTTTCCGAGTTTCTACTATAAGCAGCACTTCTGCTTTTCACTTATGAGAAATGCTACGGGCTTGTTTTTTTTTTTGTTAGATTTTACATAAAGTTGGAGAGGGGAAAGAGAGACTCGAGACAAGTGCAGTGCTCGGAGAAAATTCGCTCCGACCAATCGGGTTAGCGATCAGTCTCCATCTTCGGCCTCTTTCAACAAAGTCACGGAACTTTATGCGTGGTCTGGGTTTAGCTTCAAAGCAGCAGACATTCCTCTTAATCTAAGCATGGTCACTTTATTGAACTTTTTTTCCGCTCTACTAATCTCCACAAGCGCACCTAAAAAGTCATGTCCACGTAAATCGGTCTAGTCTTCACCGTAAGTTTTTTTTTTTTGGTAAGGATAGTCTTCACCGTAAGTTCATGTGTATGAATTTCAAGGTTACTTTGACAGGAAAACGTTATAAATCTAATTGTAGGATTTGCAAGCATTCGGATCGAGACGTTTAGCTATTCAGTCAATCCTTTAAGCCTGACTCTATTGTTTCCTTTGCAACCGAAAAGACTGTACGAGCTTTGAGATTGCATGCCAATGCATGATCAGAAACCAAGTTGAAGGGAAATACTTGCGAAACATCTGAATGTTAAAGACATGTAAAGTACAAACTATTTCTTCAGCAGTTGCTCCAAAATTCAAATATCCAGAGAATACACGAGTCAAAAGGAGTGTAACATTTCAACCAAAAAAAAAAAAAGTAGTGTAACACAAACCAACAACAGCGTATGAGACTGAGAATCTTCAATAGCTAGAA
The DNA here is from genome assembly GCA_016432845.1 of Psidium guajava. Lineage (NCBI taxonomy): Eukaryota > Viridiplantae > Streptophyta > Magnoliopsida > Myrtales > Myrtaceae > Psidium > Psidium guajava. The sequence continues at coordinate 41,511,433 of CM028228.1, forward strand.
AAGAAAACTCCAACTGATGCCAAATTTATAGAAGTCAAAGTCTCCGGAATCTGAAAAAGGAACACGAAACCTTGTTTGAATCAATAACATAAACAGTCCAAGATGGTTACAGCTAATATGAAAGCCGCAAAAGACTGCTTAAATAAAGCGTTTGATACTACAGAAGCGCTCGCTATAAGTCATAAAGCTACATTTACTCGGATCATTAAATGACAATCATTAGTCTAGTGCTTGAGAGGGTAGGCCTAGATCCTCAACGCCTAGTACCCATTATTGATTTCCTAGCTATTTGTGCGCAAGTCACTAGTGCCTAAATAATGCATATGTACTTAGGAGAATCAAATAATATTTTCATTTCCTAATGACAAAACACATTTTTTGGTTTTTTTTTCAGATTTAATGCAAATATAAAAAAATATTGTCATTTTTAAACATTTTTTGAAAGTGTAATACTTTTCATGAAACAAGCGGACCCTGAATATGTTAATGTGCCCTCTAGTGTTGGTTCCAATCAAATTTCTAAAATAGTAAAGTCTAAAATACATTATACAGTCTCATCTTGGAAATCTCCAGGAGGTAGAAATGTCAAAATGGGTTAAAAACTCATATTTTAATCATATTCAAAGAGATGTGTCAAATAAATATTGATGAAGTTTTAATAAATGGGTTGTTAACAAATTTGAGTTGTAAGACTTTCTTACATGTAAGTTGTACAGCCCATTTAGCTCATAAGAGTTATTAGTTGAGTCGTGTGACATCCATTTGAACAATTTATATATTTTTTATTGCATCAATTCTTATTTTTATTTTTATTTTTATTTTTTCTTTTCTTTCTTTCTTTTACTCTTTTTTTTTCCTATGAAGTCCAATGAGGGCCTCGCGAACCTCGCCTGTGAGTGGCGAGATTGGTCGGCAACCTCGTTGGATTTCGTAAAGAAGAAAAAGGAAAAGAAAATAGAAAATAATAAAATTAGAATTCTTTAAAAAAATTACAAGAAATGAGTTTTTCTAATTTGGGTTAAATATGAAAGTAATTAACTAATATGGATTGATTAGGTATGAGTCGTTAAATTTTGTAGTGCATGAAAATGGGTCAAAACAGTTTAAATGGGTTGATTCGACCTATTTGACACGTCTAACAAGAGAGGCGTGGCTCAAGAGAAATGAGTTGAAACACTTTGTGGAAGATGAATGTAGTGGCGTCCCATTTCACTGCCTTCTTTGCTAATCGCGTTCTGCTTTAATATGATATTACATATATACAGAGGACGCATGTGGAAGTCTATCGTAAACAAGCAAGGCCGTCATACAAATGCATGCGTAAAGGTAGGCACACTTAATGGTTACGGTCTTTTAGAGTTCACTATCGGCTTACATAGTACAGTAATACAACAAATTGGTCAAAATATGCCATATATATATTAACCCAATTATTTGCATAATTTTTTTTTTAACAAAACAAGTACTATATTGAGAGGAATCAAATGATAACATCTAATCATGTATTTTCAACATAAACTTCAACACATAATTCACTTCATTCGCTAAGTGAAAGCTAACGAAAATTCAGGCCATCACAACGACTGTCCGGAAACGACCTCAAAATGGGGGAAGTCTTGGCACGGGCCATCGGTGAATGTTCTCAGGAATGCAATCCTATGAAAAGAAACCCTAAAACAGATGATAATACGATGAAGATAAGGTTTGTCGAAAACCAAACGGGTTGCATCATGATAATCAGCTTTTCCAGGACGAGTGCGTGGGGCCGACTGCTTTACAACGTAAGACCACCACATTATTGTGGGGAGAAACGAAGCGAGTTTGAATGGTAAAAAGATGATCATTGAATTTGAGCGATGAGACCTCTTCATTTACTGTCAAGGCACTACACACACACACACACACTGCTGATTTTTTATTCCCCGTCTTATCTTGAGGTCTCTTAATTTACTCTCAAAGTTACCCACGGTTGATTTTTATTTATTTATTCCCGTCTTATCATTGACCGATGAGCATCACAAGGGTTTTTTGGGGGGTGGGGAGATTACTATGGGGGAGCAAGCTCTGCTAGAGGCCGGCAAGGTTGGTCACGCTGCCCTCGTCTTTGGCGATTGGCTAGAAAAGGAAGAAAAATAGAAAAAAAAATAAAAATTTTTAAAAACATTAATAAATTTTTAAAATTTGTCACGCCAGTACCGGCCAGCTAAAATTGGCTAGATGAATTCAATTGGCATAAATGCAAAAGGTTTAGGATTCAATTGACAAAAGAAAAAAAAATTTAGGACTATTTGATACAATTACGGTAAATTTATGACTTTTTCAGTAATTTTTCCCAAAACAGCCTAACAAACACTTAGGTAAAGTTTAATATGACATACATCATTTGTTTCACCCAAGTTGAGCCACCTCTAAATGGCCTCTCTTAGGCGTGAAATTTGGGAAAATAAACTACATTGTCCTTACATGTAATTTGATTAGAAGGGCTCCTGAATGATGGGCGTACCTAGAAATGGGCGGTACGTTCAAGAATTATTGGAACTTATGTCGAGATTGATATGGACTCACATGCACGTTCATACATCTATGTCTATGTATATTTTAGGAGTCCATATAGGAGTGGAACATCAATTTACGTGTAAATCTCCATAGATATGGTGATCTTGATAAAGTTGGAATTGTCTCGATGTCATCTACAAGATATCAAAAATTCAGGATGATCCAACGGTAAAAGTATGTGAGAAGGGTATGAACAGAATACGACCGGAGATCGAGATAACCGGCGGGGGGTTGAACTTCCCGATGACATCCAACGGCGAGATCTTGACCGATCTAGGCGATCTTGATATCGTTGGAATCGTCTCGATGTCAGCTACAACATATCAAAACTTCAAGACGATCCAACGGTAAAAAGTATGTGAGAAGGGTATGAACAGAATGCGTTCTTCCTCCCCTCTCCCTCAATCTCACCTAGTTTTTTTTTTCTAGTTTTCTCTCCTCCTCCCATTTTTTCACTAACTTTCTCCTCTCTTCTAATTCCACCATCCTCCATTCTTTATCTCCCATCTCTCATTCTAATTCTTTATCTTCTCTTCTAATTCTACCATCTTCCATTCTCCATCTTTCCTTCTAATTTCTCCATCTTCCCTTCTATATCTCCCCTTCTCCATCTTCCTTTCTAATTTCTCCATCTTCCCTTCTAATTCTCCCATTCTCCATCTTCCTTTCTAATTTCTCCACTATCCCTAAAATTTTATGTATTTGCAATTCAGCCCCTGAAGTTTTATGTATTTGCAATTCAGTCCCTGAAGTTTTATGTATTTGCAATTCAGTCCCTGTGGAAAAATTTCTTTTAAGTTCAAAACTTCATAAGCCTTTCGGCACACCTCCCTCACGCTCAATCCAATCGTTTGTCAATTTAAGCTCAAATCCTCCGTCGTTAGCCATAATAAAATGCATGACCGACAAAAAAATTAAATATGCAATGCATGAAAAAATTAATTTTTGGTGAGAACAAATTCTCATTTTTTATGTACTTAAGTGAATGAATTTTAAAAAGTCAAAATTTAGGTGTCAACACCTAGTATTATATTCTCATAGTTATCTAAATTCCAAATAATGTAAATATCGACACTTAATATTGGCATATCCTCCAATTTTCTTTGCCTTTCACTTTCAAGAGGGAGAGCCTGAAAACGACCGCAAGGATTACTAATGTTTTTGTTGTCTTCTTTTCCCATTCCAACTGCTAGAACTCTTGAATTACCTTAGCCAGGATTACGTTTCTTTTAAAAGCAATGAGAAGAATTTCGATTGGGTAGAATTGTAAATTGAGGAGGAAAAAAAAATGAGGAGGACATAATCACACGTGCACATCAATTATCTTAGTTTGACTGCAAAGTTGGGGTGATTGGTTCCAGTTTGTGGAATTGGGTTCCGGCTCTTGAGTGGATTCAGGAATTAGTCACAGTTTGATGGGGCATTGACTCATGGGGCCGGATGATGGAGAAGGAGTTTCATTAGCTTTTACATCGCTGGGTGAGGTAATTGGTAAGGGTCAGCAAAAAAATCGCCCAAACCAGATCCAACCTATCGATTTGGTCTGTTTTTAGGGATGCCAGTCCGATTCAATAAACTTGAAACATGAGATTTTTGTTCTAGTTCCTGAGGTAAAACCGCCCACCCGGACCGAACCAACTATTTTTTTTAACATTTTAATTTTATTTCTTAAAAATATTTCAAGAAACCATTTAAGATCTTCATTATTAGGGACATTTCTACTGATGGTCATGGAATGAAATTTACTTATTTCAAGGCATTTCTCAAGTATGAAACGATTCAAAGATGGTGGACTAAGCAAGCACGGTCATGCTCACACAATTTTGGAATCCTATTTCAAAGTAGTTTGATTTTTTTATAGGTAAGGAGAAGTGTCATCTAGCCTTACCTTGATTGATAATGTTGTTGTGATACAAAAGGGTGCATCCACTTTAACTGTAATAGAATATGAAAAATGTGTGAATGTATTTCAAACAATGAGACAAATTCCACTGGACTATTTGGGCGGTCCAATTCAATCTAGTTCTAGGTACCTCTGGTCTAGTCCTGAATTCCCTTTTTCGAGTGGAAACTGATCACCCCTAATAATCAATTGAGCTTGTCTTTCCATTGATTTTGTTAGAAAGGGGGTATGCGAGTCCGGTCGAGCATTCGATACTACTTCTTCCTCTTGTTTCTATTGTTGTTGTTGACGAGCAGACTTAAACGATTCGAGAAACTCAAGCTTATGAGTGATTGAGGTGAAGTGATAATCTATACTAGACCCGGTGAGGGAGAAAGAAGAGAGGGGGGAGGATTGTTGGGAAATATAGTGTATGAATGGGAATAAATGAAATTATACTTTGAGGTGTGATAACACTATTTTTAATGAATTATTTGCCCACAAAATTGCTAATGGTTTCCCACAAAGATCTTACATGATACAATAGAGTCTCAAGCAGGAATTTTTTTTAAATGTCATTTTACATTAAAAATTAATTACTAATGACACGTAATAGTTGTGACCGGAATATTTTGCCGGAAGCATCAAATTGATCCTTTTATCTCTGATTTAGCACTAAAATGATCCGGCAAAAGTTTTTGGCATCAAAATGAACTTCGTACATAATTTTTGACACCGATACTATCCTTTTCCCATTTTATTTCGTATGGTCAAGTTTCGATAACTAGGGACGAGCAGGACGTGAGATAAAAGTAAGCCAGGAGTTAATCACTCGGCTTTGATGTGTTTGTGCAACCCACGGAATCCACTCAATATAATCTACCTCTCCCCCCCCCCCCCTCTCTCTCTCTCTCTGCGTGTGGAAAGATTGAAGCAAAACTTTTTGACTTTGGAGGTGGGTCTAATATATGCAGTGATGTCTCTCACCTTTCTGGATTGTCTTATTCAATTTCAAAGTCTTCATGGAACGATGATTGAACTATAAGCCGCTGGAAAGCTTAGAACGTCACTTTCAAGATGAACGTAATTAGAATTTAAGAAATATAGTAATTATTTAAAGAAATTTATGCACATGATTTGGAATCCATCGTTCTTGACGCGGAATAGCGATGATCCAAAGCTCAAATGTTTTTCCTCTATCCTTGGCTTAATGAGATAGCCACCCAACAACGCCAACTCGTAATCATTTCTTATGTGAGGTTGTTATGATTTTATTAGGGTTAAAGGAGGTACTTGGGCGATAATTATAGAGTTTTCAGCTAGGACCTTCTCTTCACATGCCAAACTCAACTCGGTGTACACAATACTAGATCCATATTAGAATGGTTGAGAATACTCAGATCTTATCTTATTAGATCCACCTAGTAAACGGTAAATTTATCCCGTAAAACGGTAAAGTACAATCTCAATTAATATAAGCCTACATTAAGAAAACCTTAAATGAACGTATTATATATTTGTACACAAAATCTCAAATTCTATAAGTGGATCTCCAAAACTTAAGGGTTAATGCAGTTTTGTATGCGTGTTAGCTTAGCTTGAAAACTTGAAGCTTGTAGCTCGAAATATGTTTGCCGAGTTAGGTGACATTGCCTACATTCAATTCCAATTTTAAGCATATAGAACAATCAAGATGTGTCCTTTTCATGTAATGTCTTGTCTTTAGATTCTAGGTCATCTCATATGTTGCAATAAGATTATGGACGAATTATGATAGACTTGCATATTGAATAATGTGAGCTTTTCTTGCCATCATTCACCTTTGTAATATTTCTAAGCAAAATAGAAAAATAGTTTCTGCCCCTACAGTTGTTTTTTTTTTTCCCCCAATCAAGTTTCCCAAAAGCTGCGTTCAAAACTTTTCTCTCACTTTGCCCCCAAAGATCGGTAAAGCATAATAAACACTTCTAAAATCCTTGGCTTGGTAAAGAAGACGAGAGATAAAAGCTATTGAAAAGGAAGAAAGGGGAGATCGAAGAAGCTGAGCGGGTCATCTGTTCTTTGACCGGTCATAGCATGTAGCGTCAATTTCGACCTTCGACATTTCTCTCTGGATTGTCGCTGGCAGTGGCACGGGATCTCAGAGTGCTTGCATGAATTAACAAACATTTCCGAGAGTCTGGCCATTTGATTCCACCAAATTAGGGTGATCAGTTCCAAGGTGGATAAGTTTCAGATTTTATAACCGATTCTCAGTTTTTCAAATTTGAAACGTACTCTGCATTTTTGGAACCGGTTCTAGAACCTGCCCTATTTTTTCGATCCAAGTCCAGGGTCTACTTGAGAACTTGTTTTTTTGTTTCATTTTTTACAACAAAATAATATGAAACAACAAAACGACTCAAAGCAAAAAATGATCAAAATAAATCCATATCTGCCAAACACGTGGCGACGTATAGCTATAAATGATGAAAAGTTCAAACACGTATCCACATACAATTATAAATAATAAAGAGTTCAACCACGTAATATAAAACATAAATTATCAAAACTCTATTCTCCATCCATCAACGTAAATTTTTGCACTCCATTCTCCATTCATATCTACCGCGTCAAAATCGTCTAATACTTCACTGATAATGCAAAGTCCGCTGGTTTTCATGGATAGTGCAATTATCACAAACAATCACGACTTTTCTTGATTGATTAGTAATCATGTAATTATACCAACTTCATTTAAGGGAAACCATAGATATGGTCTTTATTTCTCTCTCAAGAGAATAACTATCTTTTTGCGAGCGACATATCTCTCTTCGTGCTCTTTCCGTGCTCATGTCCCTGGCAAACAGCAGGATGGCTCGATTTGGGAAACGGACTCAAGACCACGAAGCTGAGCCAAATAATTTCCTTTTGACATAAATTGCTGCTCTACGAGTCATCGCCAACAATAAATCCTAGCCAGGGAGCAAGACTGAAGCTTAAGGCTTCAAACTTGTGTTATCATTTATGCTCTTTCTCCACAGAAGCAATACACCATCGAGAATCGCGTTGATTTGCTTTGTAAAGATGGAACATCACAGATCTCTTAAACGGACGTTTAGCATTTGTGATGTATGCGATGAAGAGGTATACTTTCCACCTGTATGTGATGAAACCCAAATTCATGTCTTGGTAAAGCCGTATAGGCAATCCGTACATGCAGATTCTGCAGGATTACGGGAGCCCGAGGAAATAAACTTGGACAGTGCTGAACCAAATATGACATGTGATTACTATCCATGATCTTCTTGGGCATGTAAATAATTCTGTCCACCACATCTCACAGTTCTTACGAAACACATTTAACTTCCAGATGACCAACCTGCACAATGTTCTCGTTTTTATGCTTCATATAGCCTCGAAGGACTAGTCAGCGGAGTTGAGGTCACAATCTCATTTTAGCAAGCCTAGTACTCCAGTCCTTGGTTCATCCTTCTCCATTGACTGGCCTGCTTGTTAGTAAATTTGTACAGGCATCCACTGTGATTCATTTTCCATGTAGAACAACCTTGAAATATGCTGCAACCTCATCAATCGAGAATGTGAACAGATGAGTCTGAAGTGTATGCAAAAATTAATGAAAATAGTGAAAGCAAAATTACTGCACCACTCATTCCAAATCACTCAAGCCCCATCAAGAACTGTACCTATAAACTTCATAGGTACTCATCCAAGGAAAGAGAGACAACAGTAAAAGGAGAGGGACATTGCCATATTTCTCTAAGCAGCGTGGTAGAAGTTTATAAAGTTCGATAAGATTATCTGGGCATAAATGTAGTTTATTCTTAGAGAATAAGAAGAATTTATACATTAAATGGAGTGACCAAAACACACAGCACCAAAATATCTAAAAATCAGAACCCCCTGCCTTTTCTTTTTACAGAGAGAAATGAGGAAATAAAAACCAAGACATAGCATAGAGCCTTACCCGAGTTTGAGCGCACAAATGAGCTGAATCTCAATATCTGGTGAACTCAGCCTGAAGAGCGATATGGACAGGATTCTCTGTACAGAGCTCTCTGATATATGGGGAACTCTGATAGGGAGAGGGGGGGAGAAAAGAGTAAGTAATGCAATAAACAGAGTGAGCATTATATGGGGCACTATGAGATCTAAAAAACATCCATTTCCTTTTTTCCGCTAGAAATGAGAATGTAAATTACCAAGAGGTAGCCTTACCCTAGCTTACGTGGTACACAGAGTGGAGCCTCAATAGTCTAGTGAAGATGAACTCGGCCTGAAGGAAGCAACACACACAGGATTCTCGTTGGAGGAGCTTGCTGACATGTTAGGAATTCTTTCGACAAACAAAAGAGCAAGCTATGACAGAGCTGTGGTTCCATGAATGAATGCTCATGCAGTTCGACATAAAATCTGGTGGTCGCCACATCCTCGTACAATCCTGTTGAATGTCTTGTCAACAACCCAGCAGACCTTTCCTTACATGGTAATAGCAATTGAAGCTTCGCAAGGTTGGCATTAAAATCATGCAAAATGTAAAACAGTCACATGCTCTCACGGCATCAATGTATCCACAAAAGACAAGGACGTCTTCTTCCGATCGTGTGAGCATCTACTAAGAAGCATCTTCCTTAGCATCTTTTTATCCTGGACACCCTCATGATGAAGTTCATAAAAATAACAAGTTATATGGCTTTTCTTGAACAAGTCTTCGACAACAATCCAAGGCGTGGTCTCCTTCCTTTGTCAGCCTAAAAAATATTGTTTATACCTCAGGAATGATACCCTTGCAAATCAAATGGAATGACCCTAACAGCAACCCTATGCTTCACACAATGGAAATTTATTACTCGACCAAATGGAGCAATCTCTGGAATAAAACCCTTCTCAATTTTTTTCGAGTAGAAGGTTATATCCAGAGCCAGCATCCTCTACTTTAGAGAATCCATCAATCATCACACAATGTGTAACCGTCGGGCAGGTAACCTGTGACACTCATCTCACGAAAAAGCTTCACTGGTAGACTGATAAGCAATTTCCCAGAAAAAAGGATTTAATCATGATATTACATGTTGATATCGTATGAGAAACCTTATAATGCTACTCAACAAGAGCACCTTTCCTGCAAAGTCCCTGAATGAAAATATTTAGCATGAACAAATTTGGACTCAATCCCCTCTTCAGGAGATCGGCAAAAAGCGTATTGCTCTCCTCGACGTCCCCATTCTTGCAAAGTATATGAATAAGCTTATTGAATATTGTGATATCAGGATTAATATCTAAACTAAGCATCTCAAGAAACAATTAATATGCCTCACATCGATAATTCTCCACCTAGAACCCACCAATCAAACTACATATGCAACAGCGTTGTGATTACAACCCTGAGAAGTCATATTTCGTAGAAATCTCAGAGCAGCATGAGGCTTACCTGTCCGACGAAAGGACTTTATCCTGATTGTGAAAATGTACACATCTGGAGCGATCCCTTTATCAGCAGGGAAGTTACATTTGACGTGTCTCCAATACTTCTGGTTAGAAGTGATAATAGTAGTGTTCATACGGATTTGAACGGTATTTAAGTTGAAGTGGAATTCCAACCAAAAACTTCTAAGGTAGCGGGTACTAACGGAGTAATTGACACAAATAGTCTTTGCAATGAGGTGGAGCCTGTAAAGCCAACGGTTACCATAATTGCTGATATTGATGAGGTATGTATTCGATCTTCTGATAGACATGGATGCAACAGTGGTTTTTCCTTTATCTATGATAGAGGAGGTTGTGTCAGATAGTTCTTGTGGAGCAATTACAGGTGCATGCGCAATTGGTGTTTTGATGAGGTCTTTAGTTATGGCAAAGTTCATGCGTGACTTGGACTTGGAGGATGTTTTTGGTGGTTGGGCCCGTTGAGGCTGTTGGGAGAGTAGTGATGATGTTCGGATTATTAGCAAAGCGATTGTAATAGAAATCTTGTAAAAATATGTTTCGAGTTTAAGCTCGTAAAGAAAATCCGACTCAAGATAAATTGGATATATGTGGACATCTACGCTGATGTGCCATGGAAATCTTGTTTCCTATTCGAAGCAAGAGTTGTTGATCAAGGAAATAGAATATATATATATATATATGTGTGTGTGTGTTTTTTTTTCCATGTCGGTCCAAGTGCATATTGGAGTTGGCCAAAGAAGAGTCAAAAGAGGAAAGTAAATGTCCTTTTGTTGACTGAATTATTCTGATACATTGAGTTTTCTTTCTTGATCAAGTCGTCCGAGAAGTCATAATTATCTTGTATATACGCTCGTGAGTTGATTACGAAGAATATCAAGGAACCGCCGTTTCATTGAGTACTTAGCAAGGGTTTATCTTCGTGGAATTACATAAAAAATTTAAGTATTGACGCAGATTAAATCTTATTGTAAAATTTGCATATTAATTTTTTCGTGAGATTGAGAGATTATTTCGTGAGAAATTTGAGCTAAACACTGCATACATTCTTGAATGTAATTGGGGCTGAAAAACACTAAGAGTGTTTGAGTGACTCGAGTATAGTTTGCAATCTCCAAGTATCACCTGATCTATAGTAGAATTCATTACTTCTCTCTCGTTGACGTAGATTTCTATGATCGAACCACATATATCTAGAGTTCAATTTATTTTCTTATTTTTTATTTTCTTGTTCGATCGCTTGTTCTGCGTAATAACAATTTTGCGATAAAAAGGGGAAAAAAATTCTCATCATGACATCACCATGGAATCAAATTCGTTTCGAGTCGCCTAGGACAAGGCTGATCGGTTTCCGGCGGTCCGCCGTTGCCACTTATTCCACTTCTAGACATTCACCGTACCCACGTTGAGTCAAGCCACGGAAGAGAGTACATATATGTTCGAAAGAAGTACAGCATTAACTAAAAAAGAGCATTTGCGACCGAGAGGCCTCAAGATTTCAAGTACTTTGCCAAAGTAATAGATAATAGGCTAGGAAAGACAACTCCAACCGATGCTCCAATTTGTAGAAGCCAGAGTCTCTAGGATCTGAAAAAAGAACATCAAAACACGTGATGAGAATCAAACCTTAATTTTTCTATAATAAACAGAATAAAGAAGACAAGATGATTATTAGTTAATCATGGAAAATATCTTCTATGAACCAAAAAATCCAAAATAAGAAAAACGAACGTCCAATCTTTGGAAAATGGAAATCAACACCCAATCATTCACCGCCGACTATCTTCTCCATTTCACCACCTCCCAAATCACGGCGACGGCCAGTCTCTTGGCCCTGAAGGTGGACAGAGCCGATCTCGACATCTCCTCCTTCTCCTCGCTGGAAATGGGCATGTTGTTGCTGAAGCTCAGCCTCCTCGACAGAGATCGTTTCCAATGGCTGAGCTTGACGGGACAAGTTTTGGTTCCATATATCTGTGTATATGTGTGACATTTTACTTCTTTAAAACCTTCATTTAAAATTTGATAATGTGATACGTGTTGGCCTTATATCATACGAACAATGCATATTTATTTAAGATATACAAACAACTTTTTTCTTTCTAAGCGTTTTAAATTTCGATAGAACATCGAAAGATATTATCGTTTTTTTAGAAAATATCTTTGTGAATATCATTAATAATAATAATAATAATAATAATAATAATAATACTACTACGTGCTTGATTAAGGATAAGAACTCCTAAGAAAAAGTTTCTCGTTGCATCTTACTTTGACGAGTTATTCAGGACAACATATCATATAATCCCACTAGGAATGTCAAAAAAATAAAAATAAAAAATAAAACAACTCGAGTTGAATTGATCCGAACAGAAAATATTGTATCTTTTCAAATTTGGTTTTAATAAGTTAATCGCGGACAACCCGAAACACAGACGGAAACAAGCACTTTAACTGGAGAGGAGAGTGAGAAGGGAGAGAGGGCGATGATCATCGACGGATCGCGCCACTGTGGACGAACAACTTCCACGATACGATGATAGTAGAACAAAAGCAAGCGGGAACTTGTAAATCGTTCTTACCAGAGTTGAGTGAAGACGTCGAGCGTGCAGCCCAGGGTGCCTCCAAGGATCATCCAGCCACCGCCCTCGCCATTGGTCGGAGCCGTGAAGGTCACGTCCATGCACGAGGCGTATGCGTCGAACACAGGCACCCACCACGGACCCAAGTGCAGCCTCCGCTTGGCTCTCACCACCACATCGATGGCCACCGCCCCGCTCTTCAAGGCGCTCACCAGGCCCTTGACATACAAGTCATTGATGATTGGCAGCATTGACAGGGCCTCGGCTTGGACTGTGGTCACGTTGCTGGGGCCCTGAGTGAAGGTGGGAACGAGGGAGGGACGAGAGAGAGCAAGTCCGCCGTCGAAACTCAACCGGAGCTCCATGTGAGAGTACTTGACGGGGATGAGCTTACTGGGGTTCTTGATAGAGAGAGCGATGTTCCATTGGGTGGTGACGAGGGAACTGGAGATGTTGAGGGAGGAAAGGGAAGAGCCCGGGTTGAGCTGGAACTCCGGGGGCATCAGGGCGGGTATGGCCAGGAAGATGACCATGAGGAGGATGAGAATGGTGGGTATGGCATATGGGATACCACGGAGGAGCTTCAGCTTGCACCAGTTGGACAGCGGTGGTGCCGGTGGCGATGCCGGATTATTACCCGAACGGGGTGGGATGGCGTGGAGGTCTGTCATTTGGGAGGTTTTTTGTGTGTGAAGTTTTTGTGAGGTCACAGAATTTTATTTAGGGTTGTGGGAGTGAGTTCGAAAGAACATCGAAGCATTTTTATATTAAAAAAAAACATGTGTAAAGTGAGTTAGCTTTCGCTGTAGAATTTTCTTCGCAAGGTAACAAGCGTGGGACCCAACCCCACACACACGTTCTCCGTCACCGTCTGAGATGAGCATGTGAGAAAAAAAGTCAATGACTAAATTGTTTAAAATAAAAAAATTATCACTGAATTGATATCAATATAATAAATTTATAATTTTTTCCGCATAAGATATACTTTGAAATCGGGTGACAAGCGGGTGAGGTTTTTTGCTGGGAAAGATGTACTATAGGAATTTTTTTTTTGGTGTCCAAACAAACATCTTCATTTCATATGAAAAATCACTATATAACACTTCAAGACAAAAATGCAAATCTCACTAACCAAGTAAAATAAATAAATCTAAAAAGTGAACCAACTTGGTATTGCTCGCAAAAATTGGCTCATTTCACAAAGACGAATATTTCGTAGTATTAAGGCTCATACAGTAATCGATTTTCGAATCTCACATCATCATTAGTGATGAGTATACATTAAACAAATTTTCTCCAACAACTATAGTTTTGCTAAAAGACGATGCACGCTTAGGTTTAGTATCTTCATTCGTATAGAGACCACAACAATATCAATAAGTTGAATCCAAAAATCTAGATCTAACTTTTGTTCATATATTAAAAGCTAGGCTATTATGTGGTCATTCGAACAGAAATAATTTTTATTCATTTATTCTCGATATCTCAAGAATATGCCCAGTCACTAATGGGAGTAATGGGAGTTTTTTTTTTTTGTGAAGTTTCTTTAGGGCACATAATTTTACTTTAAAGGGGAAGGGGGTCGAGTTTGGAAATATTCTCTTTCTTCTAAAGGCGCGGATGTCTGTCATTTGGGAGGTCGGTTTGTTTTCCCATCATAGCACGTCACCTTACACATCATCCATGACGAAGGAGACCCACGATTACGTTGTCTACTCACAGGAAATTTCAGACGATACCCGATCACGTGGGGCTTTGCATGAATCATTGATTTATTTAATTCAATAAACCCAACTTTCATGAATCATTGGTCCGGCAGAGCTTTTTTGCTAATTTATTAATAAACATTTTAATTATGCCAATTGAATCAGAAAAATTTTTACGTTTTGTCAATTGAATTCATTCAGTAATTTTAGTTGACGTGAACATCGACTGTTCTACATTATACGGTCAGTGCTGACATGTCAATTGAATTCATTCAGCAAATTTTAGTTGACGTAAACATCGACTGTTCTACATTATACAGTCGGTGCTGACATGAATAATTCATAATAAGAATTTTTCGAATAGTTTTCCATTTTCTTTTTTTTCCTTATGTTTTCCTTCTTTACCTTTTTTTCCCCCTTTTTCTTGTTTACTCCAACACCCATCACCGGGCCTTATCGATGGTAGGCAAACATCAATACAGTTCAAGCGAGGGCGGCCCTACCCGGCCTCAGGTGAAAGGGACTCCTGGACCTAGGATCACAACTGACAGTGACCCATAAGACCCTTGTTTTACCAAAAAAAAAAATGAAGAAAAAGTTACCTAAAAGTACAATATTACCCGAAAGAATAAAATAAATTTGCACGGTGAAGGGATGACCATAAATTGATAATAAAGCAATGTGCTTTCTGGAGAGTTTTCACGCGATTCTTAATTTATTTTCAAAACTCACACATTCCAATCCTATTATTGCCAAACCTAAAGTTACTTTATATGAAAAGAAAAAAAAGAAGAAAGAACACTCGAGAGAATAAAAGATGGATGTTTCCTCTTGGCAAGTTTTTAAAGAGGTTTATCTTCACCCAGATTTTCATTAATTATTGAGTTCGGAAAAAGGCAGTATCTATTGACGCCGAAGTAGTCGTGCCAAAAGGGGGTGGAGAATTGGGGGTGATGAATGGTGATTGTGGAAGCAAACGAATTCAGACAACCCACTGGAAAATTCTCCCTTTTGTCCCCCCTTTGCATAGTCACTTTGAGGGTTGGAAGTTTCTTCGCAGGTTTGGAGTGATAGTGGCTTATTAGATTCAGAGTGAAATGTTCGTGTGAAGCCCGCGGATATGTCTGTGTACGTCCAGATTAGGATGGCCAAGGTTTTTTCTGGGGGTGTGCATGGCCTAGGCCGACTCAATCTCGACATAGAACTAGGGACCGATGTAATGTCCTCCTAAGGCGCCATCCTTGTTTACAATCTCTATTTTAATCTCATAATATGTATAACACAGAGGGCGCATGTGAAACCTAAATAACTAAATAATCAAGGCCGACAAACAAGTACTTGCATAAAAGTAGGCACTCTTATAGGGTACAACCTCTTAAGTTCACTACGACTTACAATAGATAGCAAAATCAGTCAACAAATGGAAAAAATACATACTTTTTTTAAATATAAAATAGGCATTCAAGTACATTATTCATTTAAAACTGAGGAGTACATAGGGAGGATTCCAAAGGGAAACATCTAATGTCGAATACCATCCACTATCTCCCTCAGCGTGCTTCGACATCGTCACTATCATCTTGAGCCACAAGAATCTAGGTATCTAAAAAGGTTGAACAATGAAATTCTCATCGATATTAAGATACACGTGTGATTAGTGTTTGAAAAGTCTTATATTAGAGAATTGACGTGATATAGAGCAATTAATATATTCAAGTTGGCCTATAACTCATTGGCTTAAGTTTTTGAGTGAATATAAATCCAACCGAATATATTAACGGGCTCGGACTTAGGCTCTCTCTTGATGAACTCCCCAAGCGGAATTGCGATGAACTTAAAAGCTTCTCCTCTAGAACCCCCTTAGATGGATAACATCTCAAATAAAAACGAATGGTAATGTGGCAGTTATTCATGGTTTCAACGAACCCACATATATCTTACCTTTATAATTAACCATACTTTATGTGTAACAAGTCGCATGTACATGGCTAAAAAAAATGGATTTTTGCTCAGAATTTTTGTCATGCACGCTTTTATTTGCCAAACCTAAAGTTACTTTACATGAAAGGACACAAAAAAAAAACTCGAGAGAATAAAAGAAGGATGTGGTCTCCTAACAAGTTTTGTCAAAGAGGTTTATCTTTACCCAGATTTTCATTAATTAAATTATTACGTAGACTTTAGCTATCATTAAAACTATCTAGACAAAAAAATTTATGAAGACTTGTGAGAAATGTATTGACAATTCGTGAAAAAGTTATTTCTTGTATTACCCAAGGTAAAATACAGTAACAATAGAAATGAGCGAAGGGATTGTGATATCGGAGGTTACGTGAAGTGTTTGTAAATAGTTTTGTTTTGTTTTTTTTTTCAAATTTATCGAGTATATATCTATGCCGTGTTAATGAGGGACATACTATATAAATGACACATGGGTATTTGGAAAAAAAGAGATATGTCTCTATAGTTGTGCGCCCGAAGATGCTTCAAACTTAAATAATTGAAAGGCAGAATTGGTTGGGATTGTGTGGGAACACACAAATATAGACAATCTATTGGAAGATTCTCCCCGCTTTGAGTAGTCAATTTTAGGGTTGGAAGTTCTTCTTTAGAGGGTAAAGTTGACGGTGACTTGTTATATGACGAATGAAATATTCTTGCGAAGCCCGCGGACATCTCAGTCACGTCCAGGTTAGGATGGCCAAGGTTCTACTCAAAGGCGTGGCAACGCATCCGCAGGCGACGCTGTGGTAGCCGAGCTCCATCACCTCCGTCGGGATTTTGGACACTGACGGGAAGAAGGGGCGTCATAGCCTCATAGGGGACATTCGAGCCGAAGAACCCCATCGTTGATGGTGAGAAAGGTCATAAGACATAGACGAAAGCATTACTTACTTAATATCATAAGCGGAGAAATGATCCAACTCCAAGTTGAGGAAATACAATAAGCGTTTAATTTCGTTCACGCGTGAGCTGCGTTAAAAAAGTCTCAAGTTAGAAAATTGATGGAGTGTTAAGCTGTGGCGTTAAGCTGTTAGTACATCCTAGTTGAACCATAATTCATTGACTTAAATTTTTCAGTGAAAATAGGTCCAACTGGATATATTAATGAATTCAAACTTGAGGTCACTTTTGGCAATAAAAAGATGAGAGGTGTTGAAATTTATAAGGATGCCATTCATTAATGCTGCAATTCTTTTCATCTATCTTCTGACTTTCCTTGCAAGTGATGACTCTGGCCAATTTAATGGCCTGCACACGCAGTTAGTATCAATATAATGCGATTATCTTAAGTTTTCTTAGGATTTTGATGAGAAGTTATGTTAGTTAGTTTGTACAAAGCATGACTATCCCATGATAAACTTTACTCAGTCCTAAACATTTCAATTGGACAAATTTAGTCTTACAACTTTTCACATTGTTACTAATTCAGTCTATACGGCCAATTTAATCCGAAAATTACTGACGTGAATACCAATTGTCCTACGTGGTACGGCTGTCATTGACCTAAATAATTGTTAATTAAGGTTTTTAAATCATTTTTTAATTTCTTTTCTTTTTTTTTCTTTTTCTTCCATGGCCGACAAGGGCGAGTACCTTCGAGACCGACCCTTACCCAGGCCAGGGTGCCCTTGCCGGGTGTCCTTGACGGGTGTCACATATGATAGACAATATCTACATTAATAATTTTCGGACTAAATTCTCCAGATGGACTGAATTGATATATATATATATATATGTAAATATATTTAGAACTAAATTGGTTCAATCGAAATGTTTATAATTGAATTGGTACGGAAACAATAGTTTTGGGATTTTTTTTAATACCTTTCTCCTGTTTAGGGTTATTTTAGACTCTCAATCAATACTTATGATCTGATTTGTCATATTTCGACAATTTTACTTCATACGATCAAGCTTCGCACTGAGATGAATAACGTTGTCAAAGCAAGACGATACAGCGGTTTCGATAATGAGGAACGAACAGAATGCGACAAATAAAGAAAAGCAAGGGGTGAATCACTTTTTTTTTTTTTTTGGCTAGAAAGGAGTGAACCACTTGGCATTGATGTGTTTATGCAACACCCTGACCCCCACTCAATATAATCTTTCTCTTCGTGTGGAAAGATAGAAGCGACACCTTTTGACTTGGAGGAGGGTGCAGTGTTGTCTATCGCCTTTCCGTATAGTCTTACTGCGTTTCAAAGTCTTCATGGGACGATGACTGTATTTATTGTATATTTGTATACAAAATCTCAAATTCTATGAGAGAATCTTCAAAAATTAAGGGTTAATACAGTCGTGGGAGTACGTGTGCTGGCTTAGCTCGAAACTTCAAGCTCGTGACTCAAAATATGTTTCCTGAGTTAGGTGGCATGGCTTACATTCAATTCTGATTTTAACCATAGAACAATCAAAACATGTCTTTTTTTTTTCAATAAAAAGTAAAGGAGAAAGGGAGGGATAGATCTAACTCAAACTCTCCCTCCATGAATATTGAAGAAGAAGATATGTCAAGAAAAGAAAGAGGGGAGAAGGGAGGGGAAGTAGCCATTAAGTATGGCATGAATTTGCTCATTTGATGTCTTGCCATTAGATTCTGCGTTATCTTGTATTTTGCAATAAGATTTTATACGAACCAAGATAGACTTACATATTGAATAATGTGCGCTCTTCTTGCCATCATTCACCCTTTTTTTTTTTGTCAAACCCATCATTCACCTTTTTAATATTCTGAAATGGTTGTAGGTTTCTTTAATGCTCCATTTTCTAAGAAAAATAGAAAAATAGTTGCGGGCCCCGTCAAGTTTTTCAAAAGCTGTATTTCTATGGGGATATTCAAAACTTTTCTTTCAATTTGTCCCAAAAGAATGGTAAAGCCTTAATAAACAATTTCCAAAATCCTTAACTTTGTAAAGAAGAAACGTGATAAAAACTCTTCAAAAAGAAGAAAGAGGAGATCGAAGAAGAAGCTGAGCTGGTCAACTTTTCTCTGGATTGTCACTAGCATGTACCTTCTAAATGCTGTCCCACTATTTTGAATAATGGGACACCATGTGATCTCAAAGTGCTCGCATGAAATAACAAACATTCCCGAGGGTTTGTTACTTGATTCCCCACCAAACCGCCAAAACGAGACCCCAGCTTCGCCAGTTGAAACTCTCAAGACCCAGAAAAGAAAACTAAATAAAATCAACAACGAGAAAAGCACCCCTGCATAAACCCAACCTTTAAAAAGAAAGTGTCTGCCCGACCTTTTGTTTTAGGAAGTTACGCAATTGAATGAACATACCGAGATAATCTATTAAGATATATGTTCACTAGAAATCGTAAAATTTATCATGAAAATATAATGAAGTCTTAAAATTTACAAAATGCAATCGAGTCTTAAAACTTGTTAAATTAGCGCAATCGAGTCTTAAAACTTGTTAAATTAGCGCAATCAGAGTCCTAAAACTTGCAAAAAGTGCAATCGAGTTTTAAAACTTCCACCGAGTTATTCCATTTACTCTATCCGAGTTGATTAACGAAAAATGCTGACATGGCTTTTAAAATATTTTCTCTCTCCTACACATCAATGACGTGGCTAAAACAATGTCTCTTTGGTCCAAATATAATTTTTTTATATATAATCTCCATTTAAACTAAATTAAAAATAAGCTAAATTTTTAAAAAAAGAAGATGAAGAAAAAGAAGACGACACCACCAGAACCAGTGTCGGCAAGGGCTTCAACGCCCTTGTTTTTAATTTTTTTTTAATAATTAATGCCACATAAGACAAAGAAATTAATTTTGAGATGCTATGTCAGCATTTTCTGTTAAGAATATTAATGGTGTTAACGAAAATACTTGATTTTATCAATTTGTCAAGTTGTAGGACTCGATTGTACTTTTTACAATTTTAGGATTCAATTATACTTTCATGACAAGTTGTAGAACTTCTAGTAAATATACCCCTTCTGGCGATGGGCCGCAGATCCCTACCTTTCCCTTTTTCATTTGATTTTTTTAAAAATAGAATTTTATATTTTCTTATTATTTTGAATATAATATAAATGAATAAAAAAATAACAAAAATACCTCATACGATAAAAAAAATTAATTTGAAAATGTCAAGTTAGCATTTTCTATTAATAAAATTAACGATATTAATGGAAAATTTTAATTTTATCAATTTATCAAGTCTTAAAATTCGATTGTAGTTTTTTCAAGTTTTAAGATTCAATTATATTTTCGTAACAAGTTTTTGGACTTATAGTGAATATATTGTCAATTTCCAATAAAGCATGATAATATTTCATAAATTTCATCCAACAAATACAGAGTGTCCTTCATAGGGTTGAGCATGGACTAAGTGTGTAGGTTTCGGATCTAGACTTTGAAACCAACTCTGTTATGACTGGTTTCAAATTTTTGGAACATGAAACCCACCTTATTTGTCCCGAAACCTGATTTGGAGTCTATCCTTTTTTTTATCCGGTTCTAGGGTCTATCCAAAACACTAATTTTCTTTTTTTATTTCATTTTTTTCAGCAAAATAATATGAGCATCAATGAAATGATTTAAAGTAAAAAATGAATAATAAAACTCAATATTGATCAAAAGCAACTATCCATAATATGTGCAATAGAAATTAAAATCCACCAAAAATAGAGGAGGTGAGGTGGGTGGGATTAGGTTTTTATTTTTAATAGTTGTTAAAAACTTGTTCCAAAATCGGTCTGGTTCTTAGGTACTTGGACTGAGAACTGGCCTGATTCTAACCGATTCCCAAAATTTAAAACCACTTATCGAACCAATTTGAATAGAAATCGATTTTTGAACCTAGCCTTCACATGGTCTGATCTGAGTTCCAGATAAACCCGATCTAGTTGTACCCACCTAGTCGTTCGCTCACCCTTCCAACTTCCGAGGACCAAGCGAAAAATTAGGCGCCTTTACTTTCGCAAGATCATCCTTGAGATTGTAGAGCAATGGAGTCGCTTGGGCAATGGTTGGAGAAGGCGCTGTTGGATCTCTACAAGCGAGCAGGGTCGGGTCTGGACTTGGACAGGGACGTGGTCTCGAGTCTTGTCTCCTATTGCGACCTAGCTTAACCCTCTAATGCCACGAAGTGATGAGATTTAACCTAAATCGAATATCAAGCAATCACACAGAAGATAGAAAATTGATGACACACGAGATTACCTAGGTTCACCCAAAAATAGAGTTACTTCCTACAAAGGGATTTCACTATATTTTTCTGCTCGTCACAATGATTTCTTATACGAGTACAATATATTTGACTTAAAAATAATGGGCCAAAAGCCTAGTCTATTCGAAAGCCCTTTATTTCACAATAAACGAGCCTACTTAAATAAAAACTTAAACGTTGTTTCGGGAGCGCTGCCCTTGGGGTAGCCATCCACTCATCGAGGAGCGGAACCCCTGTCCGCTGAATGGGCAGCAGGACCTCCATGTCAGGGGCAGCGCATTTTGCACGTAGGGATCTTATGTCGTTGGTTCATACTTTGATTTCCCTAAGCTCACATGGACATGCCCGATGTGAGAAACAAGGGTTCTCGAAGTATTCACCAACTTTAACACGAAGTGGCTCGACGTAAATTCCTCATCTTTATGGTGCGATGTTATTGTGAATTGGGATTCTCACATTTGGATTTCTTGATCGAAATTTATATGGGTAGAAGATGGAGCATCGTCCTGAAAAATCTGACTTTTCATTTGAAATCTTCTACAGAAATCTTGGGCTTTGTGTCTTGTAGGAAGAGATTGGGTATGTTGCGGTGGGTTGAAGATTAGTTGATTAGAATAAGTTTCTTATGAGCAGACAACTTAATTGGCTATGAATTGGTTTCATCTTTGTGTTCCGCTCAGAACATTATCGGGCAAGAAGTGGGGGAAGACGTGATCGATGAATATCTGCGGCAACGAGGCTATTTCAGATCCCAGCAACGGTAGCCGTGGCGGCAGCAGCAGCTTTTCTGATGTTTCGTCCTCAAAATTACATGCCTATGTCAAACCGCCGTCAGCTGAGGTTTCCGTCCCTGGTACCAAGAAACCCCCCAGAGCATCTAAAGAGGCAGCTGGCTCAAGCAGTCAAGAAAAGCCAGCAGTGAGCAGAACCAATAAGTCAAAACCTGCGGACCAACGAAATTCTCGGAAAAAGAACTCTGGGAAGGTCGTGTCCCTAGCTGAGGCAGCCAAAGTTCCATTGTGTTCCAGCAGGGTAAGCCCTGTTCATGCCAGGTCCGCATGCACAGGTTGGTCAGCACTTGCTTCTCCTGTGGCAACATTGTTTGCCAGCAGAAGGGAGAGGGGACGTGTCAATTTTGTGGTGCTCTTGTCCTGAAGGAAGGTGAAGATTTTTATGTCAAAGAAAGAAGTTTTTGGAATGGATTGATGATCCTTTTTAGAGCATCATCCTATATTTATATTAAAAGAGGAATCAATCACGTACAATAAGATCCTTGACAATATGACAATCAAATCTCTCAAAATATGAAATCCCATCAATTAGCCCACTAATTATGGATCTAATTCTAGAACAAATATTACAACACCCCCCTCAAGTTGGTGCATGGATATCACACATGCCCAACTTGGACACATGATAATCAAATACTCGTTTGCTCACTGCCTTAGTGAATATGTCCGCAGTCTGTTCTGAGGATTGAACAAATGGAGCACAAAATTCTCTTGTATCAAGCTTTTCCTTAATGAAGTGTCGATCAATTTCCACATGCTTAGTCCTATCATGTTGGACAGGATTATGTGAAATACTGATAGCAGATTTACTATCAGAGTAAATCATTAATGGCTTCTGAACTCGGAATCCCAGATCATCCAAAAGTTTCTTAACCCATAATAATTCACACATGCCCTGAGCCATAGAGCGGAATTCAGCCTCTGCACTTGATCTAGCAACAACGTCTTGTTTCTTGCTTCGCCAAGTAACTAGGTTACCTCCAACATAAGAACAATAACCTGAAGTAGATCGCCTATCATCCACACTACTGGCCCAGTCTGCATCAGTAAATGCCTCAACCTTCAAATGACCATGGTTCCGAAACAATATACCTTTACCCGGTGTGCCTTTCAAGTAACGAAGAATTCGAGTCACAACATCCATATGAGTAGTATACGGGTCATGCATGAATTGACTTACAAGACCGACTGCATAGGCAATATCAGGACGTGTATGAGAAAGATAGATGAGCTTTCCAACAAGCCTTTGATATCTTTCGCGATCTATCGGCTCCCCTGTCTTGGCCCGAATCTTCGCGTTTGAATCAAGTGGAGTATCGATAGGTTTACATCCAAGCATTCCTGTCTGAGATAGAAGATCAAGTATGTACTTACGCTGACATAGGAAGATCCCATGTGAGGAGCGAGCTACTTCAATTCCAAGAAAATATCGCAGTTTTCCAAGATCTTTAATCTCAAATTCCTTTCCCAATGTGTTCTTCAATCTAATGATTTCACTAGTGTCATTTCCAGTTACCACAATATCATCCACATACACAATTAAGAAAGTTGAGACAGAACCACTACGTCGAATGAACAAGGTATGATCGGCATTACTCTGGGTGTATCCCTGAGCTCGCATAGCTTTGGTGAACCTACCAAACCAAGCCCGAGGTGATTGTTTAAGCCCATATAAAGAACGTTTGAGGTGACAAACCTTTCCAACATTAGTGCTATCGGCAAAACCTGGTGGAATGTCCATGTAAACCTCCTCATCAAGTTCTCCGTGAAGAAATGCATTCTTCACGTCTAATTGTTGAAGATCCCATCCATAACTTGCAGCACATGATATAAGAATCCTCACCGTATTCATTTTTGCTACAGGGGCAAACGTCTCTTGGTAATCAACACCTGCAGTTTGAGTGAATCCTCGGGCCACTAGTCGAGCCTTGTACCTATCCACAGTTCCATCAGCTTTTTGCTTAACTGTATAGACCCATTTGCACCCTACTGTTTTCTTCCCAAGAGGGAGGGGCACCAAATTCCAGGTATGATTTTTCTTCAAAGCCTCCATTTCCTCTAACATGGCATCTTTCCATTTTTGTTGTTGAATAGCAATCTGCCAAGTATTAGGAATAGACACAGAGTCTAAAGAAGAAATGAACGACGAATATGATGGAGAAAGAACAGAATATGAAGTATATTCATTAATAGGATATCGAGGCTTACCAACACAAGACCGTTTACCTTTACGGAGAGCAATGGGGGTTGTTTCATCATCAATATTGTTATCATCGTTAGGACTAGGCTCCGGTGGTGTTGTATTGGATTCTGGTATTGCTTGTGAAGACTCACCAGGAGGATTACCGGGCATAGCAGCCTGTTTACGAGAATAAACATGTGAATAATCTCTTTGAACAGGTGAGACCTCTCCATGGGGTGCACTTTGATTCACAATAGGCTCCTGTATTTGCTCTGTTGATAATGGCACCGAGAGCTTAGGGAATGGTTCGATAAATGTCGAACTAGATGTCTCGGAGAGTGGATTATCAAAAAAGACTTCAGACTCATTAAAGATAACATCTTTGGAGACATAAAACTTACGAGTGGATGGATGATAGCACCTATAACCTTTTTGGGAAGAGGAATAACCTAAGAAAATGCACTTAAGACTCCTGGGAGATAATTTACTCTTCACCTGATGATCTCTAACAAAACAAACAGACCCAAAGATTTTTGGTGGGAGAATAAAAGCATGTTTCCCAGTCAACACAGAAATTGGGCTTTTATTTTGCAGAACCCTGGATGGCATACGATTAATTAAGTAGGCAGCTGTAAGAACAGCCTCACTCCAATAGGATGGTGGGACATGCATTTCAAATAAAAGAGAACGCGCAACTTCAAGAAGATGTCTATTCTTTCGCTCTGCCACACCATTTTGTGCAGGGGTATCCACACAACTAGTTTGGTGGAGAATACCATGCTCTCGTAAAAAAGTTTGAAAGGAAGAGGCACAATATTCTCTACCATTATCTGTTCGAAGAGCCTTAATGGTAGCATTAAACTGGGTTTGAATTATTTTGAAAAAGGTTTTAAAGGCCTCAAAAACATCACTTTTATGTCTAAGTAAAAAAACCCAAGTTGCTCTACTATAATCATCAATAAAGGTCACAAACCAATCATACCCATTAACAGATTTAACAGGGGAAGGACCCCAAATATCAGAATGAACCAAATCAAAAGAAACAAGACTTCTATTATATGACTCTGGATAAATAGTTCTAGTCTGCTTAGAATAAGCACAAGTATCACAGAAAAATTGATGATCTTTAACTTGATTCTTTAAACTAGGAAAACATGAATAGAGAGTATGAAGTGGTGGATGCCCCAAACGTCGATGCCATTGTCGTAGAGAACAAATAGCAGCCGAATTGGAATCTGCAGTGCTAGCCTGGATAGGTGCTGCCGGTGATCCATCTAGCCAGTAAAGTCCATCACGTACACTACCACTGCCAATCTTCACCCCTGTCACCAAGTCCTGAAAGACACAATATGTAGGATAAAAGATTACTTTGCAATTGAGATTTTGAGTAAGACTACTAATTGAAAGTAATTGATTTGGAAATTTAGGAACATGAAGAACCGAAGGCAATGTCAAGGATGGAGTGCAAGAAATTGATCCCTTTCCCGATATAGGAGAAAAAGATTCATCGGCTATCCTAACTTTGTATTTACCAGAACATGGTTTATATGATTGAAACTGACCTGAATATCCTGTCATGTGATCAGAGGCTCCCGAATCTATGATCCAAGGAGATGAATGGGAAGATCTACCTGACAAAGGATGAGTGGTAGAAGATATGGCAGATGCACTGGATGCCATGTGAGAGGAAGAATTAGGACCCTTCAGATTAATCATATCGCTGATGATTTGATGCATCTCCTCTTTAGTGACAAAATTCCCAATATCACTTGGACTTGCAGACTCAGAACTAGCTGACCCAACCACCTCAGCTTCATGAGCTTGTGAACGACCCTTATTCACGCCTTTGCCCTTACCGATCCTTGATGGTTTTCCATGAAGTTTCCAGCACTGCTCTCTGATATGATAAGGTTTACCACAATAATCACAGCGAATAGATGACTTATCTGTGGATGACTTATCTATTGATCGCGGGATATGAACTTGAGAGGATCTCAATGTGGAAGACATGATAAGAGCCGAACGGTCAGGAGCAGGAGTAGGAGTCATAGAATATAAGCGCTGCCGATTATCTTCCTTATGGACTAGGGCATAGGCCTGCTGAAGAGTAGGAAGAGGATCTTTTTGCAAAATATTTTGACGCACGATATCAAATTCCGGATTCAAACCCATAAGAAATTGATATACACGTTTCTTATCTTCTTTCTGTTGAAGTCGAACGACAACATCCGCAGCAAGTCCCTCGTAAGTGTCATCATAAACCTCGAGCTCCTGACACAAAGTACGAAGCTCTGAAAAATAAACACTAACGGACATACCTCCTTGTCGAAGTTCCTGGATCTTCTTCATCAATTCATAAATCTGAACATCATTTCCTGTCTCAGAATAGGTATCCTTTATTGATACCCAAATATCCCGTGCTGTCTGCATAAAAATATATTGTTTACGAATACCATCAGTCATATGATTCAAAAGAAATGCCTTTACAGAGGCATCTTTAGCCAACCATCTCGAGAGGGCCATCGGAGGAGTAATAGGTCTTGGCTTTTCCCCTGTGAGAAAACCAGTACATTCTCCGGATGCAATGCTGATCATCATAGATTGTGACCAAAGCAGGTAATTAAGGCCATCAAACTGAACCGAACTGGCGGGGAAGAGAATTTTTTCATATTTCCGCCCGGTTTCAGAAGTAAGAGAATCGTCCTTATTACCAGAACTTTCCGACATCACTACTAAATGACAATAACTCGAGATGGAAGAGAAATAAAAAAAAAGATTATGATCTGATTAGATCATAAAAGGACCTCTATTTAGGCCGAGGTTAGGCCAAAAAATAAAAGAGAGTGAGGTTAACTAAGAGAGTCGCAAGCTTTGGCAAAGAGATGTGGCGATGGCGATGGCGATGGCGATGGCGATGGTACAACAATGGAGAAGGTGGTTTAGGGTGGGAACCAGAAACCTAGCTCTGATACCATGAAGATTTTTATGTCAAAGAAAGAAGTTTTTGAAATGGATTGATGATCCTTTTTAGAGCATCATCCTATATTTATATTAAAAGAGGAATCAATCACGTACAATAAGATCCTTGACAATATGACAATCAAATCTATCAAAATATGAAATCCCATCAATTAGCCCACTAATTATGGATCTAATTCTAGAACAAATATTACAACAGAAGGAATCCAGTATGCGGGTCTCGACCAAACTGTGCCAGTCCTCACCGATGCTGAAGTTGCTGCATAAGCTTATGCCAAGAGACTTGTGGATTACGATCGGAACTCTGCAGCGCGTACAACGGTTTTTCCATGACCAAAGTGACTATTACGAAATTGAGGGCAACAGATGGTTATCAAAGGAGGCATTTTCATCTTTAGGAATCTTGATCAGACAGATTTACTTCCTTACTTGAGGCCTTTTTTGAGATGTTCACGACCTCACAGGAGGAGGAGCTCTTGATAAAGAAGAGGAGATCGAGGAAGCTGAGCGGGCCAAACGAAGCATAGTGGTCACGCCCTTTGACTTGGTTGGTCGCAAGGCGAGTACAGGGTTCCTTTCATCTCTGCCCTTGTTCGCGCTTCGCCATCACTTCTGCGTTGGGCTAGCGGCCCACAAGGCCTATCCCAATAAGAGGTTTAGGTCTTACGTCCTTTTGGGCGAGGATCACTTCAATTAATCTGTCTGATTCCACACGACTTAAATCTCGTCTTTCTGATTCTTCTATGCATACGCTCTTCTGTTCCGGTTCCATAGCAGCACAAACGTATTATAAGAGCTCTTCAGATTATCACACTCCGTTTTTTAGGGCTTAGAACAGCAGTGTCACATTTTTGTGGGCTTTCGTCTTGACGGTCAACACCGGGAATTGTTGAATGATGAGTTCTCATCGCAAGGTTAGGAATGCATCTCAAGTCCACTGAAAATTAGCTGCTCTTACTGAAAGCAAAACGAATGATCTTTTCTTTGCAATGATCAAAGCGAAAGCTTCCTACATGTTCTTTAAACTGCTAATAGTGTCATTCACAAGTGTTCAACGTTTTCTTTTCTAATTAGTAGTTTCAAATGTTTTAGTTACGCTAGCATGACGTGGAATGGGTGGAGGTCCTCTTTAATGAAGATGAAGTTTCAGAAATGGAATCAAGGAGCAGCATATTAAAGGCTCCAGAAAGGGAAGCGAACAGAATAAAACCAAACCCAATCCTCGGGATTCAACCAATCTTTATAGATCCAGGCCCGACGAAGAAGCTGGATGAGCCTAAAGTGCCGAACAAGAGTGTCGAGAGTGGATTATACTTGGAAATCACAGGGGGTTTGCAGCACGAGAGAAACGAGTTGAAACACTTCATTGTCAATGGAGCTGAACGTTCTCTGGAATGTAACTAGCATGTCGCATCAAGGTCACAGGGGTCTGCTAGTACTTGTATCATTGGTAAGAAAACCTTAAAACTCATCATTCTTACACATTTACCGGTATTAGTAAATACTGCAGATCGTTCGCTGGCCTTTTCTCATCGAGGCTACATTTTTTCGCCGCCTATTGAGGCTGGAATGGCAGAATGAGTGTTCTTTTGTTTATCTGGACGGGTGTAAGTCTACAATAGCCGCTCCTTCGGACGCGAAGTATGTTTCAAAGTCAGCTGTTCGTCATCGGTAGTCTTATGCTTGTTATTGCCAAACACGGGGAATGTTACGGCCTGGGCTTGGTTGCATTTTATACAAAGATGGAGATTGGAGAGGCGATGTTGAGGCTCTCTCCGTCGGGACGAGTGTAGCGGTCGGAGAAGAGTGTCCCCCCAATTGAGTCAGCCGTCGGCCTCTTTTGCCAAAGTCACCTAACTCCGTGCTCGAAGGAACAGACAGTCTTCTTAATCTAAGCATCATCACTTGATTAAATTTTTCTTTACTTGTTTAATCTGCATGAATGCACATAAAAGGTCATTTATATTGGGCAAGATTTTATCAGAAGGTGGCGTGTATAAATCCCGAGATTACTTTGAATAGAAAATGCTATAATTTGCGTTTTGTTTTATGTCAATACAAAAAGTAAATGAAAATACATCGGCTAATGACAACTTGGGGTCAGTGATAGTGAGAAAGTCCAACCCAAATAATTAAATTAATAAGTA
Source organism: Psidium guajava (assembly GCA_016432845.1). Taxonomy (NCBI): domain Eukaryota; kingdom Viridiplantae; phylum Streptophyta; class Magnoliopsida; order Myrtales; family Myrtaceae; genus Psidium; species Psidium guajava. The sequence continues at coordinate 41,540,898 of CM028228.1, forward strand.
GAAGGAGATCACATGCATATAAAGATTTGGGATACTTTGACACCACTCTTATGTGCAAGTTGGATAGAAAACGGCTCCCAAACTTGGATCCTCATATGAGCTTAAAGCTCAAATTTAAGATCGGACCACATTTCGAGCCAATTTAATTGAAATGTTTGATAATATCTAACTACTTAAATGCCCAGTTAGAATATAGAATGTGAATGCAATATTATGCCATCACAACCCTTCCAAAGCGGCTCTTGTGCGTCGAAGAGCGGATTTAGAGGTAATGTCGAGCAGGGAAAAATAGTCCTCATTCGGCAAGGTTTTCTTAAACCCTTACCTTGCGCGATGCTAGGAAGTTCGATTGATTGGTCTATCTATGAGAATTCTATCCCTATTTTGGAGTCACCACTAGCCTATGGGCCTTGCTAGGTACCACATGAGACATGGGAAGATATCCCAATTCCTACGCAGCTAGAGATTTAAATATGAGGACTTGATTACACTAACATATCTAATTAGTGCAAATTTGGTACCTTAAGTGGGTCGTGATTGATCCTAAAATTTTCTATCCAATAAATGCCTAAATAGATCATCAAAATTTATATGTCAACAGCATGCTTACACTCAGTTGATAATCAATCGAGCACGGGGACACATGTTTCCTATATGATCGCATTGGACTAGAGCTAAGGAACTTAAGCAAAGGAGATTTTGAGCTTAATTAAACTAACCTCATAAGGTAAAAAAAAAATCGAAAATTAAATCATCATCATGGCCATATTTCATAATAAGATGGGGGTGCCAAGTGGGGAAAATCGACTAAAAGAAAACTTGGGGACTAATTAAATCAAATGGGGTTAAAGGGAAGGTTTCCTATTTTTAAATGTGGCGCATTACCTTTGATGCAAACTACGAAATATGTATTATATAAAGATCATATAAATGCCAAAACCTACATACTTTAACTATGGTAAGTTATATCCTAACATTTTAATATTTACAATTTTTTTCTTGTTTTTTGTTTTTATATTGATGGCAAGTTAATCATCAAGTTAGAACAAACGGAAAATCTTTTTGTAGGACCGAAGAGCACGACAGTTCATTTCTTCGTTGTAAATGCCAACTATAGAGCATGATCAATCCCGTGAGAACGTCATTTTATCGTTCATGAAGTTTTATATTCCCACGGACAATTGCTTGGTCATCTTGTTTTAATCCCATTAATTGCTTGCAAGCTATTATAGATTCAATAAACAAGTCAAAGGTCTGGACTTAATTGATTGAGATGACTTGCAGGGTGTTCCGAAAAATTGAGGCTTAGCCGGATCTTTTACGTCCGTGCCCTTGAAACATAAAAATAAAACAAAGAAAGAAGGGAATTAGTATAAATGCTAGTAAACAAGAAGTATATAACTATAGGTTATAAAAATAAATTAGTTCTTGATATTTTTTTAGAACGTCATGCACCGGATGGGCACTTGAGACTTAAATCTTCTTTTTTTTCTACCACGTAAAATATAAAAAAGGGGTAATTTGGTAGAGAGAATGGTAGGCCATAGGCATGACCCATTAGGACCACTCGCCCTAGATTCGACCCAAGGTACGCCTACCACTACCAACAACCTTTCAAGAGTTTACCAGAGTCGTCACCACCAACAACAACATGCATAAAATGAAAGGAAAAATCAAACACCATGCTCGAATTTCGTGTCACAACCGTTCACGATTTAAAAAGAAAAAGCAATGCGTGTCAAAACTTTTGCAAAAGAGCACGATTCAATGCACCACAAATTCGTGTCACAGGTTTACCATCCTTAAGGAATACCACAATCATATCTTATGTCGCAAGTATCGACCGGTTTTGCTTCGTATTGAAAGACCGAAATTTTTTTGGGGGGGTGTTGAAGTACAAAACATTGAGGCCCTCATGCGTTCCCGAGAAATCTCGAGAAGAAGATGGATGGAAGGGAGAGTGCAAGAGCCATGTTAGAGAAACAATTTCTATTAAGGTAGAACGGTTTAGAAAGCGATGTAGTGTTACATTAGCCGAGCGGCCAACCCATTTTGAGCACTCGACAAGAATCTACCACATCGGAAGTACGTGCCTACACACTAATATTAAGCCAATCTCTTCCCAAAAATAACCACTAATGTCTTTTCTTTCTTGTTAAAGTCAACAATTGTTGCTTTGTCCAAATATTAGTATCGCTCTCAAACAACTACAAATGGCAGGAAAAGGAAAGCTAACTGAAAATGGAACTACTTGTGCTACAAGTGGGTAGGAAAATGATTGGGAGAAAATATTAGATACGGACGTGGTGTCACCTCATTTTCACAGATCCCCATTTATTATGATGGCCGAGTCCTCGAGCATCCACGCCGACATGGGCCGTTAGTGAGGAAGAAGTCATGAACCCTAAGAAGCTCGATGAAAGGAACTTGGTTTGAGACCTCGATTGGGAAGACGTCCAGATCGGGCACAACTTTTTTGTGCCACTTTCACGCGATGATCGAGAATCTTATCTGATATACAATATAAGTTGAGGAGGCAGACGAGTCCATATTTGTTTGTTTCCATTTTGAAACGGGAGGAGGATATCAGCTCATCCTAAACGGTTTCAAATTCTAGATAAATTCTACTCAAAATTTAGAACCTACATTCTAATACAGGTTCCTTATTTTTCAGAACCTAGAATCTACCTTGCATACCCTAGAATCTAGAACCTACCCTATCATAGGTTTCAAGTCCGATTTTAGGGTACCGGAGAATTTGCCAATATAACTCACGTTGTATCAAAACAAAAGACATTCATATGGACAATGTCACTAAGATAGAGACAGAGCAGTGAAAACATGAATGCCAGCACAAACAAGCTTATGTATCAGAACAAACCACTAAGTTATATTGCCACCCAGGTCCCAGAGCAAAATCCCATTGATCGAAATGTAACAATTTTAAGCGCAAAATCAAACATAAAAAGGACAAGCTCAAAAGTAAAATCAATAGTACCCCAGAACATGTCCCTCTTCATTGACTCTCGACAAATCGCCTCCTCCTTTGCCATCTCCATATCCGAGAAACCGCCTCGTCTGCACATCGTCACCACTATGCGAGCACCGCCATAGAATCCATAGGTCTTCGTTTGCATCAGGCAGTCTGTTAGAAGGGACTTTCACACCCGCAATGCATCCCAAACGTCGTGTCTAATCGTAGCTCTGAAGCTGCCGATAACTCGAAGTTGTCTTAATCACATGCCGGTTCCAATTTTTGCGCGTCACGATCGATCCCACCACAGCTCAAAACAGCACGTGGGCAACCTCAGGAGTCAGTTTACACCTATGGAGAAGCCCCACCTTAAAACAGAATTTGCACGAATCAGCCAAATACCGAAAAATGAAACCGTGAAAAATGTCAAAAGTTTTAGTGAAATGGATACGTTCTCCGAGCTTTGAGACTAAATAATTGAACCGACAGGTTGGCATCCTCTGCCTTTATCGAGCCAGGACACTCGTGGGATAGCGATGCGCATGTGGTCATCATTTTAATGGAGTTCCTTCCTTTTTTGCAGGTTTCCTTTACTTTGGCCTGGCATTGGAAAAAGGAAAGTTTTCTTTGTATGGTAGTTAGACCATCATCACTAAAAAATCGAGAATGGATTGATTCGGTATTTTGCTTACCTGCTTTGGTACGATGAAATTGCATAAGTGGATAAACTTAGGGCCCATCTATATGAATTTTTCATCTTTTACTGTTGATTTAATCTAAAGTTTACAACACACGCACTTGATATATGTGTAGAGGGAAAAAAAAATGGAGAGGGGAAAGTGAGACTCGAGACAAGCGTAGTGCTCGGAGAAGAGTCGCTCCGATCAATCGGGTTAGCCATCGGATTCTCTTTGACTAAGTCACGAAGCTCCACGCTCGGTCTTGGTCTAGCTTCAAAGGAGCAAACAGTCTTCTTAATCTATGCATCACTCTATTAAAAAAAAAAATCGCTCAAATAATCTCCACAAGCGCCCATAGGAAGTAATGTCTATGTCAACCAAGACTACTTTGAGTAGAAAACGTTGTAATCTAAACGCAAAATTTGCAAAGCATTCGAATCGAGGCGCTTGACTATTCAGTCCATCCTTTAAGCCCGACTCCGTTGCTTCCTTTGTAGCCGAAAATGCCGTACGAGCTTTGGGATTGCATGCCAATGCATGACCTGAATGTTAAAGACACGTAACAAAATTGTGAGTTTTACATTATTATTTTCCCTTTAATTTTCAAATTTGGGGTCAAAGGCCGTTTAACTAAAAGGGAAGCATTTGCTTGTTTGATATTATCACGTATGATCAATAGGAAGTAGGATCGTTTCCGAATTTGACTCTTAGCAACTCCTATGTTCAAAGCAAGATATTGCCTAATTGGAGCATCGGTTGGAGTTGTCTTTCCCAGCCTATTACTTGGCAAAGTACTTCAAATCTTGAGGCCTCTCAATCGCAAATGCTCTTATTGGAATAATAGTTTGCATTTTGTCCCTTTAACTCAATTTTAGATCATGCATTCGCATATAATCTCGAAACTCGGACACCTTTTATAACCACTAAACCGTTCATGATTCGGCTCTTATTTTACCTAGTTCGCTAGGTTATTAATGGATTTTTCATCATTTTTATCGATTTTTTTTTCCTAAGATGGACTTTCTTGTGTTTAAAAAGAACAATCTTGAATTGTGAATATTAATTTTTTGCATGTTACCCGCACAAAGCCTAAGCAATGGGAATGGCGGGTATGGTGTATGGAATACCATGGAGAAGCATTAGCTTGCACCAAGTGGATGGCGGCGGCTCCGGCGGCGATGCCGGATTATTATCCGCACAGGGTGGATGGGGTGGAGGTATGTCATTTGGGAGGTTTTTTTTGTGCATGAAGTTCTTTTAGGGCACAGAATTTTATTTTAAAAGTGAAGGGGATGCTGCTAAATCCAAGACAGGAGTTTGGTAGGTATTCTCTTTTTTCTAACGGTGCGTCCGCAGAAGTTTGTCACTTGGCAGCTCTTCCTTGTCCACTCCACATCTGATGGTTTTTTTATTTTTTTATTTTTTGATCAAACCCCATCTGCAAACAGAGACAATGACGTGCATATAAGCCATCCCACGTGTTGGGTACGAACGATTGCCCCATGATCAAACCGGTCATGTCACGACCCACGGATTGACGGAAAACAGGCGTGGAAATTACGTTCTCGTGAGGTAAAATTCTCAATTTCCTCGAAAGTGATGCGGTGTTACATTAGCCGGGAGCTCGACGACAATCTTTCACATCGGTAGTATTTGTCTACACACTAATATCAAGCCAATCTCTTCCCAAAAATAACCACTAATGTTTTTTCTTTCTTGGTAAGTCAACAATTGTTGCTTTGTCCAAATATGAGTACCACTCTCAAACAACTACAAATGGAGGGAAAAAAGAAAGCTAACTGAAACCTTAGCAGCAAGAAAGACAGCCGAGTCCCCGAGCATAGTCAGTCTATTGGAAGCTTCTCCAAATTTTTTCCCCTTTAGTCGAGTTCTAGGGTTGGAGTTCTTCTTCTTTGGAGGGTTCAAGTCAAAGTTATGAGTGAAACGCACGAGGAAATACAGACAGTTCACAGCAGAAGTGATGAAGCCCGTGGATAAATCAGCCACGTCCAGATTATGGTAGGCAACACGGTCGTTGCAGCCGATCTCCACTGCATTGGTTGCGATTCTGATGTATCAGACCTTCTCAGAGGCGAGATGTACAAAAAAAGAAAGAAAAAAGCTAATGGGTTACTAAGCAAACAGTTAACGTGCACTCTTCCAAGCCCATATCAATTACAACTTTGGGGTGCCTTGATTTAATCAATTTAACATGGAATTTACTTCAATTAGGAGTTGCCATTGATCTATTATGGGTTGTTTAGAAACCAAAGTAAATTTGCATATGTGAACCAAAGATATCATTAACTCATTCATGGATTTCGACTTATGTAATTATATCCAAATCATGAAATCATCAAGGCCTGAATACGCGGTTATCATCAGTTTGCAGTGAGAGCGAGATTGGAAACCCTAGCAGCACGAACGACAGCCGAGTCCTCGAGAAGCCACACCAACATGGGCCGTTAGTGAGGAAGAAGTCATGAACCCTAAGAAGGTCGATGAAAGGAACCTGGTTTGAGACCTCGATTGGGAAGACGTCCAGATCGGGAACAACTTTTGTGTGCCACTTTCACGTGATCGAGGATTTTATCTGATATAGAATAGAAGTTGAGGAGGCAAACGACGAGTCAATCCATGTTTGTTTCGATTTTGAAAAGTGAGGAGGACATCAGCCCACCTCGTACAGCCCTCACTGTCACCAATGATGCGCGAAAGTTGGGTTTATTGAATTAAATATAAATCGATGATTCATGCGAAGCCCCACTCCGATCGGGTCTCGGGTCTTGTCTGAAATTCCCTGGAAGCGGACAACGCAATCTCGAATCTCGTCTCCCATCGTTCTGTCTTGAGAAAGAGCAATGGTCCAAACCCAAGATGGTGAAAGCACGGAAGGAAGACAACCACACATGCCGGAGCTCAAAGCAGCACGCGAGCAACCTCAGGAGTCACTTTACACCTATGGAGAAGCCCCACCTTAACACAGAATTTGCACAATTCAGCCAAATACCGAAAAATGATTTTTCTGAAAAATGAAACCGTGAAAAATGTCAAAAGTTTCAGTGAAATGGATACGTTCTCCGAGCTTTGAGACTAAATAATTGAACCGACAGGTTGGCATCCTCTGCCTTTATTGAGCCAAGACACTCGTGGGATAGCGATGCGCATGCGGTCATCATTTTAATGGAGTTCCTTCCTCTTTTTTCAGGTTTCCTTTACTTTGGCCTGGCATTGGCAAAAAGAAAGTTTTCTTTGTATGGTAGTTAGACCATCATCACTAAATGATCGAGAATGGATTGATTCGGTATTTTGCTTACCTGCTTTGGTACGATGAAGTTGCATAAGTGCATAAACTTAGGGCCCATCTATATGAATTTTTCATCTTTTACTGTTGATTTAATCTAAAGTTTGCAACACACGTATCTGATATATGTGTGTAAAGGGAAAAAAATGGAGAGGGGAAAGTGAGACTCCAGACAAGCGTAGTGCTCGGAGAAGAGTCGCTCCGACCAATCGGGTTAGCCATCGGATTCTCTTTGACTAAGTCGCGAAGCTCCATGCTCGGTCCGGGTCTAGCTTCAAAGGAGTAGACATTCTTCTTAATCTATGCATCACTCTGTTAAAAAACAAATTCGCTCAAATAATCTCCACAAGCGCCCATAGGAAGTAATGTCTATGTCAACCAAGACTACTTTGAGTAGAAAACGTTGTAATCTAAATACAAAATTTGCAAAGCATGCAAATCGAGGCACTTAACTATTCAGTCAATCCTTTAAGCCTGACTCCGTTGCTTCCTTTGCAACCGAAAATGCTGTACAAGATTTGGGGTTGCATGCCAATGCATGATCTGAATGTTAAAGACACGTAACAAAATTATGAGTTTTACATTATTATTTTCCCTTTAATTTTCAAATTTGGGGTCATAGGCTGTTTAACTAAAAGGGAAGCATTTGCTTGTTTGTTATTATCACGTATGATCAATAGGAAGCAAGATCGTTCCCGAATTTTGCTCTTAGCAACTCCTATGTTCGAAGCAAGATGTTGGCTAATTGGAGCATCGATTAGAGTTGTCTTTCCCAGCCTATCACTTGGCAAAGTACTTGAAATCTTGAGGCCTCCCGATTGCAAATGCTCTTATTAGGATAATAGTTTGCATTTTTTCCCTTTAACTTAGTTTCAGATCATGCATTCGCAAATAATCTCGAAGCTCGGACACCTTCTATAACCACTAAAGTATTCATCATTGTCACTGATTTCTTCTTGAGTTGGACTTTCTTGTGTTTAAGAAGAACAATTTTAAATTGCAAATATTAATTTTTTTTTGCATGTTACTCGAAAGTACAAAGCCTAAGCAATCAGGATGGCGGGTATGGTGCATGGGATACCATGGAGGAGCATTAGCTTGCACGAGTTGGATGGCGGTGGCTCCGGCATTGATGCCGGATTATTATCCGCACAGGGTGGATGGGGTGGAGGCCTGTCATATGGGAGGTTTTTTTGTGCGTGAAGTTCTTTTAGGACACAGAATTTTATTTTAAAGGGCAAGGGGAGATGCTACTAAATCTAGGACTGGAGTTTGGTAGATGTTCTCCTTCTTCTGACGGCGCGGTCGCGGAGATCTGTCACTTGGCAGGTCTTCTTAGTCCCCTCCACATCTGATAGTTTTTTTATTTTTTAAATTTTTTGATCAAACTCCATCTGGAAACAGAGAGAATGACGTGCACATAAGCCATCCCACATGTTGGGTACGAACGCTTGCCCCATGATCAAACCGGTCATGTCACGACCCACGGATTGACGGAAAACACGTGTGGAAAGTACGTTCTCGTTAAGTAAAATTCTCAATTTCCTGGAAGTACACCAGTGGGATGCTGCCCTCACATTGACTAATAAGAGCATTTGCGACTGAGACTTGAGAGGCCTCAAGATTTCATGTACTTTGTCAAAGTAATAGGCTAAGAAAGACAACTCCAACCGATGCTGCAATTTGTAGAAGCCAGAGTCTCTAGGATCTGAAAAAGGAACATCAGAACACGTGATGAGAATCAAACCATGATTTTTATATAATAAACAGAATAAAAGAAGACTAAGATGATTATTAGTTGATCATGGAAAATATCTTGCATGAACCGAAAAATCCAAAATAAGAAAAATGAACGTCCAATCTTTGGAAAATGGAAATCAACACCCAATCCTTCACTGCGGACTATCTTCTACGGCGAGTCTCTTGGCCCTGAAGGTGGACAAAGCCGATCTCGACATCTCCTTCTTGTCCTCGCCGGAAATGGCCAGGTTGCTGCTGAAGCTCAGCCTCCTCGACAGAGATAGTTTCCAATGGCAGAGCTTGACGCGACGTTGAGCTGAGCCTCCAGCGATGCCGAGCCATGGAAGCTTATGCCGGCGCTCACCTACCCTGCCTATGTTTTTCTTTTTCCTCCTGTTTAAGCTCGGTGTCGAGCTACGTCTCGGCCATTGAGGCCGAGCATAACGTCCAGTTCTGGCGGCGGCGACCGTGGCTGCTGATAGTGAGGCCGGGGGACGCGTCTGAGCGCAAAAATAGAGGAGGGAGAAAACAGAGGAGAGCGCGACATGGGGAAGCAGGCGGAGCAGTGACAGCGATTGGCGGCTGCACGTCCTAAGATGCTGCACTCCCCGAGCTCTTCTCTCTCTCTCTCTCTCTCTCTCTCTCTCTCTTTGCCTGGATCTCCATGCGTGTGTACGTGAGCGTGACATTTTACTTCTTTAAAACCTTCATTTAAAATTTGATGATGTGACTTATGTCGGCCTCATATCATACGAATAATACATATTTTATTTTAATAAAATACAAACAATTTTTTCTTTCTAAGAATTTTAAATTTCCATACGACATAAAAAAGTATTATCATTTTTTTTTGTAAATATCATTTAAAAAAATCAAATTTATCGCAAATCAAAGGGAATTATCACAGAAGCATGTAATAATAAATCCTGTAGAAGCATTTTCGGACAACTTAATAATAATAATAATAATAATAATAATAATAAAATCACGTGCTTGATTAAAGATAAGAACTCCTAAGCAAAGTTGCTCATCGCATCTTATTTTGACGAGGTATTCAGGATAACATATCATATAATCACACTAGGAATGTCCCCAAAAAAAAAAAAACTTGAGCCGAATCGATCCGAACAGAAAATAGTGTATCTTTTCAAATCGGGTTTTCATAAGTTAATCACAGACAACCCGAAACATAGACAGAAACAACCAAAGTATTGTCCTTTTATATTATTCATCGATTTAGATGCCGATCAGCTTCGAGCTTGGACAGAAGTCACTTTAACTGGAGAGTGAGTGGCGATAGATGAGGGCGGTGATAATCGGCGGCTCGCGCCACTGTGGACGAACAACTTCCAAGATACGATGATAGTAAAACAAAAGAAAGCAGGAACCAGTAATACGAGGATAGTAAAACAAAAGAAAGCAGGAACTTGTAATCATTCTTACCAGAGTTGAGTGAAGATGCCAAGCGTGCAGCTCAGGGTGCCTCCGAGGATCATCCAATCGCCACCGCCCTCACCATTGGTCGGAGCCGTGAAGATCACGTCCATGCACGAGGCGTACGCATCAAACACGGGCACCCAGCACGCACCCAAGTGCAGCCGCCGCTTGGCTCTCGCCACCACATCAATGGGCACCACCCCGCTCTTCAAGGCGCTCACCAGGCCCTTCACGTCCAAGTCATTGACGATCGCCAGCATGGACAGGGCCTCAGCTCGTACTGTGGTCATGTTGCCGGGGCCCTGAGTGAAGGTGGGAATGTGGGAGGGACGAGAGAGAGCGAGTCGGCCGTCGAAACTCAAATGGAGCTTCATGTGAGAGTACTCGACGGGGATGAGCTTACTGGGGTTCTTGACGGAGAGAGCGATGTTCCATTGGGCGGTGACCAGGGAAGCAGAGACGTTGAGGGAGGAAAGGGAAGAGCCCGGGTTGAGCTGGAACTCCGGGGGCATTAGGGCGGGTATGCCCAGGAAGATGACCATGAGGAGGCCGAGAATAGTGGGTATCGGATATGGGATACAGCGAAGGAGGATCAGCTTGCACCGGTTGGACGGTGGTGACTCCGGCGGCGACGCCGGATTATTATCCGCACGGGGTGGGATGGCTTGGATGTCTGTCATTCGTGAGGTTTTCTTGTGTGAAGTTTTTTTGGGGCACAGAATTTTATTTCAAAAGATTGCATGGGGAAGACATGGAGAATGCATCATGTGTAAAGCGCGATATTTTTTTTTTTTGGCAGGTTCTTCCCTCCGCATCCGACTTTCCTGCACGCACATGTGACCAAAAAATATTGGGTGAGCCAGGACTAACACGTCCCAGCCAATCAAGAGAGTACACGTATCCTCTCCCGTCCCTTTCCCTCCCTTCCCCATGTCTTCGAACCCCCACTTACACGTTCTGTCAAACCGCGTGAAATTTACATGGAGGATGTGTAAAGTGGGGGTTTTCTTTTTCTGTACTTTTCCTATTATTGCATGATTTACATGGTGGCCGTTAGATATGGAGCTGCATTTGTTGTCGAATTTTCCGCACGAGATATACTTTGGAATTGGCTGACAAGCCAGTGAGATTTTTTGCTAGGAAAGATGTACTTACAGGAATTCTTTTTTCTGAACGAAAATCTTCATTTCATATGAAAAATGGCTACATAACTTCAAGATAAAAATGCAAATCCCACGGCGCAAGTAAAATAAGTAAATCTGAAAGATGAATCAATTTGGTATTGTTTACAGAAAGACAAATGGAAACCCGGATCTTTTACGTCCGTGTCCTCGCAATATAAAAATAAAACAAAGAAAGAAGGAAATCAGTGTAAATGTTAGTAATAAGAAGTATATAACTATATATTCTAAAAATAAATTAGTTCTTGATATTTTTGTTAGAATGTCATGCATGGGATGAGGACTTGAGACATAAATCTTCTTTTTTGTTCAATAATAAATTGGCAAAAAAGCATAGCCAGACCAATGATTCATGAAAGTTAGGTTTATTGAATTAAATAAGTAAATGATTCATGCAAGTCGTGTCTATTGAGATGAATAAATTAATTGCATTGGTGTTGAAGTGGCAATCCTCCAGAAAAAGAAAAGAAAAGAAAAAGCAAGCACAAATTTGGATATCCTGATAATAATTCGACTGTCGTTGACTACGCCAATGAATATCCTTGCCATATTCTAGAATGAATTTGACTAATGAAGAGATGACCATGAATTGACTATAAACGTTGTGTCCACATGGGAATTTTCTCACGATTCTTGATTTATTTGTTCGTGTCTCCCCGCTAGAAGGTGTGAAGTCAAATTAGAACATTGTTTACGAGAACAAGGTGAACAATTATCTTTCATCTTGTGAGAGGCAAATCGATGAAAATCCACCTTAAGATTTGACTTAACTTGAGATGACGCCGAATTTCTCTTCATTTTACAACGAAGGAGCAAGGTTTCTTCGTCTAAAAAAACATGAGGTACCAAATTTTTGTTCTTTTTTAAAAAAATAATCTTCATTGTCCATACACGTAATTGATTAGAAGAGTTTTTGAATGATGGGTGTACCCGGAAATGGGTGGTAAGCTCAAGAATTATGACATGGACTCGTACGTACTAGCGCCTTCTTGTTTCATTAAAACTGCCACGCGTCAGATAACATATATATATATATATATATATATCAATTTGTGTATTTAATACTTTTTCTCCAACTATTGTTTATGCTTCAATTTAATCGTTCACATGTATAATTTTTCCTCAACTGGTTTGGGATAACGGTGATGTTGATGTTGATGTTGATGTTGATGTTGATGTTGATGTATAATTCTTAGATCAGTTTACTGCTTAACTACACTGCAATTCAAAGTTCAACCAATTGACTTGTGGTCAATAGTTAATATATCCATATCTATGTCTAAGTTGGAGTCAACACAGGAGTAGAATGTCAATTTACATGAATATCTCCATAGATATGGCTATGGCTCAGTCAGATTACCATCTCCGTTCAACGCTATGTACCTGTATTTCTACTTATACACACATATAGAGAGAAATATGCCTATAATGGCATATAGACTTCTCCCATTTTCGGGGAAATATGCCTATATATATATATATATATACACATATGTATACTTTTGAAATATACCAGTACCAAAATTTTGTAAAGCTCCTTCTTTTGTAGTTTCTCAAGACTCTGAAATAATGATGAATGTTGACATATCCTTCAGGAAAAACCCGGAATGACATGACCAAAATTAGGTTCCCTTCTTGTAGATCCATCGAGAAAAATGAAGAGATTATCCATGGTTCTGATGTTATAAAAGTTATATGAACGTTTATCGTCATTGAAAATTTCTGCGTTCGCACACACTTCTCTTTAACCATCATGAGTTGCATAATAACAAAGACGGCTTGTACTTGCCTGTGGGCTTTTGGAAAATTCACTCTTACGACGAACCCAATTTCGAAATTTCTATATACTAATACGATATATGGCATGACCTTCTTTTTGGGTGAGACCGTGCTACATCCCGATGTTCACCTACGCTCGAGCTTGCTGGTCGCCGTGAAGTCACCAAGCACTTGTTGGACGGAGGGGAAGCCATGTTGGAAAAATATATCGAATAAAAAGAATAACAATGTAATCGGACTTTGAGGTGTGTAATCACTCTCTTTTAGGATCAATTTGCCCCCACAAAGTTGCTATAGGTTTCTGGCAAATTCCCTTCATGATACAACAAAATCACGGTGAGAATACTGAATAACAATTCCATTATTTCTCCTAAAACTCTTTGCGAAATAATGGAAAGATGGCCGTTTCTCTTTTGATGGAAAGGGAAAAATGAAGTGAGTTCTAAACTTAAACAGGGGTATCCATTATATAATATGATAAAAACGCACTTCTTGGTATCTGAACTACCCATACGAACGCACCTATTCATGTTTGAAAATTTGCAATTCGGACATGTCCGTTCGGAAGCAACTGTTCGTGTGTGATAACCATTAGTCGATCATAATCGTTCGGACACAACTGTTCAAGTGTGATAATCATCAATCGAATACAACCATTCATGTCCGAACAGTCACAATTTAAAAAAAATAAAATTAATTATAAAATAATTAACTTCGTAATAAATAGAAAAAATTGTTGATTAAAACTAATATTCTTCCGCGGCATTTAAAGTACTAAGTGCGGCTAATAATCGCGCACCCACACACTATTATGGTAAAGTCTAGCCCATCCGCTCAGTTCTCCATTTATAATACTATAATAGTCTTTTCATATTTAAAGTATTTTGCGCTCTCTCATCTCTCCTACGTGGGATGAGAATATTGCCTTATCTGTTTGTTTTACAAACAAACACCATCAAGTCGAACCAAGGGGCGGAGGTTATTGTCGGTGACACTACCGAGGGAAGCTAAAGATAAATTCTTCTCTGCCCATTTTCCTCTTCTCATAGCCGTGGGATAAGGCCAAAAATATGGGCTATGTCCACCTAAGGGAGTACGCCCATTTCTGGCTGATAGTTGAAGTGCTTCTTGTGGGCCTTTGGCAGTCAGCAGATACTAAGCCCATCTATCTCCTAGACCAGCTTAGCCTCCATGTGGGCCTCTGACTCTGGGGGGGTATGGAGGGGAAATAATTGGGGCTGATGGCCCAGGACCTCCAACGGCAACAAGTAGGCCAGGCGCCCATTTTAACTGGGCCATCCATGCCATCCACTCCATATACGGGCCTAAGGCTGCCAGTGTGGATGAAAAGCTCACCAATTCTCATGGACTGGAATATTTATTTCCGATTGGGTCGAGAATTTAAATGGACTAGGCCCACTTGCCATTTCTCCACCGCCGTCAGTTAATATGGCCCGCCGCATTAGATGACATAGTTCATATCAAATCGTAATTCATCATCCGGTTCAAATCAGCTTTCCATTTCGTTCATTTCTCGACAATTTAGTAATATCCAAAGTGGGGCATTACAATTGCCTATTAGGAAAACAGGTTTCCTACATTATATTTAGTTTTTTTTTTAAATATCCAGAAAAATATGTCTAAAGACACGCACCAATGCAATTCAAACAAACCCTTTTTTTTTCCTTTTTTTTTTTATAAAAATTGGAGTTCTGTGATTGATCTTGCAAAAATTGTTCCTTTTTTTATTATGAAAAACAAGTAAATTCGGGAACATTCATGAGTGTATGCGAAATTTCAATCCAATATTTACATCTTTGCAAAAAATCAAAATAAGCAAGATATTTGAAGACCAAAATAGTAAACTTACAGAAAATTACTTCTCAAGCTTAATTTACCCGAAACTTGCACACAAAGCTTTGAATCGTAGGCTGAACAATGGGGAGTCACGGCTGGAAATAGCGTCGATCGACAACGACGGCCGAGTTGTTGGTTTTGCCTTCGAGGTCACGGTCGCCGCAGGGATCCCTCCTCGTGTAACACGCCCCGAGAACACACAAAAAAAAATTAGGTCAATCACGGCTTCGGTGATTGTCCAGAAAGATCAATCACGGCTCGAACCTAATAAACAATAACCGACGTTCTTCTTTGGGCACAGTGCAGGGATGGTTTGACCGGATGGATCGCTGCTCACTCCACCAAAGAAACCTGCAATAATAATAATAATAATAATAATAAACAAGCTCGACGAGAGGCTGGTCCTTCTCGATGCTGGACGTTTTCAAAGCCCCCATGCATTCCATTTTTCCCCCATCCAGTCCAATTCTAGGGTTGGAGTTCTTGAAATACACACAAAGGTTCACAACAAGGCCTTTGGACATAGAAGTCACATATAGATAATAATGAAAGTAGGGTAACGTGTCTGTAGGCAATGCCATTGACGTGGCCGAGCTCCGTTGCCCTAGTCGCGATTCTGATGTGGTCGTGTGATCCCAAACGGTGACGGCGAGAAGAGACGCCGTCGTGCACGATGCCGTTTGGAAATGGTGCATCTAGGGATTATTTTGTAAACATGAGGGATGGAAACATCAACCCTAAGAAGCTGGGATTCAAACTTGGATCGGATTTGGTTTCTGTATTGGCGTGGAGTCTGGCTCGCAATTGGAAATCTTTTGCGCCAAGTGCGGTACCGTTCACACATGCGGTGACTACCAAAGAGTCTGATCGAGACACCATTTTGACCATTAAACTTAGCACGAGTTGTTTAATAACAAAGTCAGCTTGCACTGGCCCGTGGCTTTTTTTGAGAAGGTAGATGATGCCAGATGTGACCCTTGACGATCACGCCTACGGCGGAACCAATTTCGAACTTTTTTAGATGCTTAAGTATGGTATGAGGCATGACACGTTTTTTTGGGTGAGGCCGTGCTAAACGCATGAGTTAGAAACTCGAGTTTTTGAGGAATTTTTTCCGATTTTCTTGTAAAGCAACTTTGAGCTATGCCATGTATGTCATGTAGGTCTCCTATTGTCTTATTCTTATATACTAAGTCATAGCATTGAATTTTCCATCATATAAATTTTCTTCTGCAGAATATCCAGTGTCATTTCTTATTAATTCCATTATTTATCATATCTAGTAATCTTATTATTTGAAGCTTGAATTTTTTTTTTTACTTTACTTTATAATTATGTAGGTTATTCCAACTACATTCATCTGATTGATTTAATCCAATTCTGGAATACTAATTCTCAAATTATCCTTTTTCCCTATGGCTTTGGCTATGGACAATTGGTATAGATTACACACATTCTTCTCAAAGTCTCGCCCCAATTCATAGGCATGCCCAGCAAATAAGGGAGATTTGGTCAAGCTTTTCTATGAATACATGGCTTCAAGATGAGGCCGTCCTCGTAACCAAATCATGTAATCGCATGATGCAACAAGAATCCAAAAAGGATTTTTTTTTTTTGCCCAAAAGCATCATCCTTGGGGGAAAAAAAACATTTTTCATCACGAATTAGTATATTTTACCCATGTATTTTTTGGGTTATCTCGGACTCTCAATCTATTCAAATAATTTGATATGTCTCAATCATCTTTTGGTAATTTTACTGTATACGATCAAGCTTTAAACTGAGAAGAATAGCTCTGTCAAAGCAACGTGTTGCGGAAATCAAACGAAGAACAAAAGCGGAACAACGAGATTTACGTGGTTCGATCAGATTGATCTACGTCCACGGGCGAGGCAAAACGAAATTCCACTATATCAAAAGGAGAGTACAAGTCCAATGAAACCCTAATCACAATATATATATATTGTGTCTTAAAAAAAAAGGAAAACCTAATTCCTCTGGGTTTGGGCCTAAGGCCCATTCAAATAATATGTCAAAAAATTCAAGACATATTTAACAATTCTCCACCTTGGCTTGAATTTAATCATCAAGAAGTCGAACATGTTCTTCCAGCATCCCTAAGCCTACGTGAGCTAACTCGGTGTAGGAAACAAGGGATGTAACAAAGGAAAGAATATGTCCTCTTCAAACAAGGTAGAATTTCCTTCACCTCGCCACCAAGCCCCAGAAAGGGGCAAACCTCAAACAGGCATGCCAATCAAGTTCAAGCAATGCTTAAACTTGTTGGCGGGGATTGACTTGGTTAACATATCAGCAGGATTGTCAGCAGTGCCAATCTTCTTTACCATCATATTTCTCTCAGCAACTGCATCTCGAATAAAGTGATATCTGACATCAATGTGCTTAGTCCTTTCATGATATGCTTGATTTTTAACTAAGTGTATAGCACTCTGATTATCACAAAAGACAACTGAATTGTCTTCCTGCTGGAGGCCAAGTTCCTGAACAAGATTCCTTAACCAAATAGCTTCTTTCACTGCTTCTGCTGCTGCCATATACTCTGCCTCTGTAGAAGACAAAGCGATTGTCGAATGTAAGGTTGACCTTCAACTAATAGCTGAGCCAGATAGCGTGAAAAGATAGCTAGACAAAGATCTTCTTTTATCAAGATCACCTGCATAGTCAGAATCCACAAATCCTACAACTGAGGTACCACTTGAACTATTTCTATCAAACACCAAGCCCAAATCTGCGGAACCTCTAAGATACCTAAGTATCCAGTTTATTGCCTGCCAATGCTCCTTTCTAGGGTGAGCCATATATCTACTTACCACACTAACTACATGAGCAATGTCGGGACGAGTACATATCATAGCATACATCAAGCTGCCAACTGCACTGGAGTATGGGACATGAGACATTGCAGCCTCCTTATCTTCTGACTGAGGTGAATGTAGAGCTGAGAGTCTAAAATGAGGTGCTAATGGTGTAGTAACAGGTTTTGCGTTCTGCATGCCAAACTTCTCAAGTACCTTCTCAATATAGCTCCTCTGTGATAGATATAACTTTCCTGCTTGTCTGTCCCTTCGAATTTCCATCCCTAAGATTTTCTTGGCAGGACCCAGATCTTTCATCTCGAACTCCTCACTGAGCCGTTTCTTCAAGATCAACACATCTGACATGTTCTTTGCAGCAATTAGCATATCATCAACATATAAGAGGAGATAGACAAAGGATCCATCTGAACCCTTCCTGAAGTAGACACAACTATCATAGCTGCTCCTATGATAACCACTTCCTATCATAAAGCTATCAAATCTCTTATACCACTGTCTTGGAGACTGCTTTAAACCGTACAAGGATTTCTTCAATCTGCAAACATGGTCTTCCTTGCCTTCTACATAATAGCCCTCAGGCTGGGCCATATAAATAGTCTCATCAAGGTCACCATGCAAAAAAGCAGTCTTCACATCAAGTTGCTCAAGCTCAAAGTCAAATTTAGCAACTAAAGCTAATAACACACGGATGGAAGTGTGCTTAACCACAGGAGAGAATACCTCAGTATAATCAATTCCCTCCTTTTGATTGTAGCCTTTGGCTACGAGTCGTGCCTTGTATCTAGCATCTTCAACACCTGGAATTCCTTCCTTTTTCTTGAAGACCCATTTACACCCAATGGCCTTTTTTTCTTTAGGCAACGACACCAAGTCCCAAGTCTGGTTCTTGTGAAATGATTCAAGTTCCTCAACCATAGCAGTAGCCCATTTTTCTGATTCTACGCAAGTAACAGCTTCAGTATAAGTAGAGGGTTCATGAATACCCATACCTTCTGCTGTCGTGAGAGCATAAGCCACTAGATCAGAGTATCCATATTTTTGAGGAGGTCGAGTCTGCCTCCTTTCTCTGCCAGTAGCAATAGAATATGGCTGCTCCACCTCATCTACAACTTCCTCATCTGAACTTGAATCAACAGTAACACTTTGTTCGCTTAAATCATCTCGAGAGGTTTTCTCTGAAAGCTCCACCTGAAGCTCCACCTTATTCATATTGCTCTCTGGCTTTCCTGCATGATCATCAACAACCTTTCTTTGATCAAGCATAAGCATTTCATTAAAAGTAACATCCCTACTAATAATGAACTTATGCGAGTTGGATTCCTGACACCACAAACGATACCCTTTTACACCATCAGCATATCCAACAAAGATGCATTTTCTTGCTCTAGGTTCTAACTTACCATCCTTAACATGATAATAAGCAGGGCA
Source organism: Psidium guajava (assembly GCA_016432845.1). Lineage (NCBI taxonomy): Eukaryota > Viridiplantae > Streptophyta > Magnoliopsida > Myrtales > Myrtaceae > Psidium > Psidium guajava. The sequence goes on from CM028228.1 coordinate 41,560,115, forward strand.
TCCAAAAACCTTTAGATTAGAGTAATCGCAAGGCTTACCTGACCACTTCTCAAAGGGAGTCTTGCAGTCTATTGCTGTTGAAGGAGAGCGATTAACCAGATAACAGGCTGTGTTAACAGCTTCAGCCCAAAAGTCTTTTTCCATGCCAGCATTAGAGAGCATGCATCTTGCTCTCTCCAAAAGGGTTCTGTTCATACGTTCTGCCACCCCATTCTGCTGAGGAGTGTGTCTAACTGTACGGTGTCGAACGATACCAGCATCTGCACAGAATTCATTAAAATCGCCACTGCAAAACTCAAGACCATTATCAGTCCTAAGACGTTTGATCTTCTTTCCAGTCTGATTCTCAACAAGGGTTTTCCACTTTTTGAAGGTTTCAAATACATCACTTTTCTTCTTCAGAAAATAAACCCAAACCTTCCTGGAATAATCATCAATGAACGTCACAAAGTAAAGAGCACCACCCTTAGATGGAACCTGTGCTGGTCCCCATAAATCAGAGTGGATGTAGTCAAGTGTGCCCTTTGTTGAATGTGTGCCAGTACTAAAGCTGACTCTGCACTGCTTGCCAAGAACACAATGTTCACAGAAATCTAGCGAGGTCGTCTGCTCTCCACAAAGTAAACCACGTTTACTTAAAACCGTCATGCCACGCTCACTCATGTGGCCCAAACGCATATGCCACAGTTTTGTTTTATCATTATCAGAAACAGAATTAGATGTGCCAATCGAAGGACCCATAACCGTGCTACCCTGTAGATGATACAAGTGGTTCACCTTGCATCCTTTCATCACAACTAGATTGCCTTTGGAGACTTTGAGAACTCCACCTCCACCTGAGTACATACACCCAATGGAATCCAAACTGCTCAACGAGATAAGGTTTCTCTTCAAGTCTGGTATATGTCTAACTTCAGTTAAGGTTCTTACTACTTTGTCATGACATTTAATCCGAACAGTACCAATACCCATAACTCTGCATACAGCATCATTACCCATCAAGACTGATCCACCATTTATTTTTTCATACGTGGTAAACCATTCCCTATTTGGGCACATATGAAAAGATGCTCCAGAGTCCAATATCCAAACATCATCGGACAAACTAACAACAGAGCATGCAGTAAGAACACTGTCTGACGCCTTAGACTCATCTTCGCTAGCAACATTCACCACATCTTGTCTTTGAGCATGCTGCTTACCTTTTCTCTTGAGCACAGGACAATCTGACTTGTAATGTCCTCTTTTGTGACAATAATAGCACTCCACGTTTGTCTTATCGGCAGGTGGCCTAGATTTTGATCGACCAACAGATTTCCCTCGAGGAGCTTTATCCCTATTCTTGTTCCTGCCTCTCACAAATAAACCATCTGCTTTATTTTCATTAGTATTCCCATTCAGTTTCGTTCTCAATTCAGCAGAATTCAAAGATGCTTTAACATCCTCCAAGGTTATGGATTCACGTCCATAAAGCATCGAGTTCACAAAATTCTCATATGAAGCAGGCAGTGAACATAACACAATCAAAGCTTGATCTTCATCATCAAGTTTAATATCTAAATTCTTCATATCAAGAACAATTTTATTAAACTCATCCAAGTGTTCCTGAACAGGCGTACCTTCGCGCATCTTTAGGGTGTAAAGACGCTGCTTCAAATAAAGTCTCGACGTCAAAGATTTCTTCATGTAGAGACTTTCCAGTTTGCTCCAGAGACCCGCAGCTGTTTCCTCATCGGCGACTTCTCGCAGAACCTTGTCATCCAGAGACAACTGAATCGCGCTATGCGCCTTCTCGTCCATCTCTTCTATTTCTGCCGAGGTCATGTCATCTGGATACTTTCCGTCCAGCGCCCTAACCGTACCCTCCCGCCTCAATAAAGCTTTCATCTTTATTCTCCATAATCCAAAATTATTCTGTCCATCAAAAGATGAAATCTGAAACTTCAGAGATGCCATCTAAAAGAGCCCTTTGATTTGGTATCGGGTCGTCGGGGGTTGTCGGGACTGTTCTGGTCTGGTCGCCTGGAGGTGGCCGAGAAAAGTGGCCGAGCGCACGGGCCTTAGCCGAGAAAAGTGGCCGAGTTCACGGGCGTTGGCCGAGAAAAGTGGCCGAGTTCACGGGCGTTGGCCGAGAAAAGTGGCCGAGATCACGGGCGTTGGCCGAGATAACGGGCCGAGGCCGACGGAAGTGGCCGAGATCACGGGTCAAGGCCGACGGAAGTGGCCGAGGACACGGGTCGTGGCCGACGGAAGTCGCCGAGAGCACGGGTCGTGGCCGACGGAAGTGGCCGAGAGCACAGGTCGTGGCCGACGGAAGTTGGCCGAGATCACGGGTCAAGGCCGACGGAAGTGGCCGAGATCACGGGTCGTGGCCGACGGAAGTGGCCGAGAGCACAGGTCGTGGCCGACGGAAGTTGGCCGAGATCACGGGCCTTGGCCGAGGGAGTTGGCCGAGCGTAGCGGACGTGTGGTCGGCCGACGCAAAACTCTCACAAAACGCCGCCCTCTTTCTTCTTCGTCTCTTAACCAGGCTCTGATACCAATTTGTTGCGGAAATCAAACGAAGAACAAAAGCGGAACAACGAGATTTACGTGGTTCGATCAGATTGATCTACGTCCACGGGCGAGGCAAAACGAAATTCCACTATATCAAAAGGAGAGTACAAGTACAATGAAACCCTAATCACAATATATATATTGTGTCTTAAAAAAAAAGGAAAACCTAATTCCTCTGGGTTTGGGCCTAAGGCCCATTCAAATAATATGTCAAAAAATTCAAGACATATTTAACACAACGCAATACAAGGGTGAACAATGCGGATACCAGGAACAAGACCCACCTAGATGATTCTTTTAATTTGGCAATCTTTATACAAGCTTAAAAAGCCTTATTATCATGTGCAAAAGCCATTAAAAGCCACACCAAACTGTATCCACTATAACACATTTGTCCTAAATTTTTTTCTCTGTAACAGTAAAAGTTTCAAAATTTGTACCTATGTAACGTACTTACCCTCCTCCATCAAGGTTCCGGGTGATGATTTTTCAGCCAAAACAACATTGGTTTTTTTTTTTTTTCACTTAAGCCACAGCCGAAGCCTTTATTAAAACGAAAAACACAAGCAAAGCCATCTAAAGTTTCGGTGGCCCGATGATTAGCTTGTATCGGGTCGGATCGTGCCCCCTTCCCCCTCCCCTCCCCCCGGTGATGGTGATGGCGACAGCGGATTATGATTCGCACGAGGGCTGGGATTGGGCAACCGCATGGGGTCCGTTGGGTTAGGCAACCGCGTGTGGTCCTCAGATGTTCCGTTCGTGGCTGCGCCGTTAGGATGGAGCCAACATGTGGTGAGATGCGGAAGGCACTCCTCGTACCGATGGTAGCTTCGAATGTCTTGAGAGGGATACCCTTCTTTAGCTTCTTCTAGTTCTAACAAAGGAAGTTCCAAAAATGTCCATACCCTTCTTAAGAACAGGACGAATTTCAATAGCGAAGGAGACTTGCCATGCATTGACAACACGGTCACTAGGGGTATAAAAACCGAACTAGAAAATCGCACCAAACCACTAACTAAGCTAAACCAAATCCAAAATTTCATGCATTTCAATTGGGTTCGGTTTTTGGTTCAGGTAATTGAAAAATAACCATTCTTTATTTCTAGTTCAATTATGTTGTACGTGATTGGATCGTAAAGATCTACATTCATGGTGAGAATAGCAACGAATTCCACTATAGATCAAACAATACACAGAGATTACAAACACACTCGAGTCACTCAAATATTCTTATAATTTTTTTTTCAGCCTCCAATTACATCCAATAACACTTACGGTGTTTAGTCATCAATTCCTCATAAAATAATCTCTCAATCTTAAGAAAGAATTAACACTCGAATCTTACGATAAGATTTTCATGACTTGAATACTAACTTCATCTAATGTAATTTACGAGTAAGCAATCTTGGATAGCGCACCAATAACATCTGCTCACATAAACTTAAAGTGCAACATCAACTCCAATGGCCAATCAAGGTGTGAATAACCACCCTGCAGCGTACTCACTCTTTGACCGAAAAATAATATAATATATATCACCACCAGAGAGAAATGCAAAACTGGCGTGAAGGTATCCGCAACACTGGAGAAGGAAACAAAGTCCAACCAAGATCCGGTCAATGTTGGACTTTCCTCTTTCGCTTTTTAAATCTTCTTGACTGACTTCAATCAAGCAATCTGCGAGGGACGTCACCGAACGATATATATGTTTCCATAGTGCATAATTATAGATATCCACCAATTTTCAAATTCAGACTTTCTTTAACCAACATGATATAAATCAAAACAAGAAATATCCAATTCGAAATATTTAGATTTTGACTTCGGGCTCAAACTCGAAACATATTTTCAACAATATTTCGATTTGGTTAATCAAGTTGCACTGAAAACTCCAAAATAATCATCTATTAATTTTTTATATTTCCTTTTCTTTTCTTCTTTTTTTTTTTGTGGGCGGAGCGGGGGCTGGGGTCGCGGCCCCTCGCTGGGTAGATCAGGTGCCTTCAGTCCTTGATAAATTCATATCTGGTGAGGCAAGGGTTACGACACCCTTGTCGGCCTCTGCGAGCGCTTCGCGACCCTTAGCCTGTGACCGGCAATTATGTGGCTTTGAACCAAAAAAGGGAATAGAAATGAAAGAAAAAAATATCGAAAAAGTAAAAATTAAAAAAAAATCAAATTGTAGATAACTGAATTGAATTTTTTGTTCAATTCATATTCAGTTCAAGGTGAAATTTGGTTTGGTTTAAGTTTACACCCTAATGGCTCAATTCGATTCGATTTTCTTGAAAAATTGAATGAAACTGAACCATTGACAACCCAATAATCACATCCCCTTTTAAGAATTTTTTAGTGACTTAGATATATTATCAAAACTTCTGGGTTTTGACCTTATCATTGCCAAACCTAAAGCAACTCCATGTGAAAACAAGGGATGAGTACATTGAATGTATCAAAATTTGTCATGAAAGCATAATCAAATCTTAAAACTTTCAAAAAACGCAATCAAGTCGTAAAATACAATCAAGTCTTTCCATCTATCCGCCCCATTCAAAAAATGTTGATGTGGCTTTTCTTTATTACTTTCTTAAAACACATGGCACCTCTTCGACATGTGTCCGCTTTTCATTGGTATCGTGACTCTTTATTCAAGATAAGATTTGATTCGTGAGAATGATTGTGCAAATCTTAGCTTGGTTAGTCCTGTTAATAACCAAGATTCGATACCTAGTGTATAGAGTAGGATAACGTCATCTTGTACATCATTTCCTATTTCTACTTCCTTGTATTTAGATGTCCTCAGGTACATGTAAGAATTGAAGAAAAGCAATATATAGTCATCATTCCTACAAAGCTTCTATTTTTCCGTCACTTTTCACCTTCTCAAGTTTTGGTGCGTTCATTTCATTAAACAATATGTCAACGGTGTCGTATGTTAAAACGAAACTTCACAACTATTATACCCTAACCTACGTTAAAATTTGAGGGAATTACATGGCTGCCCTTTAATAAATAAAGGACGAAACCTTAGAAATAATTAAACTTAAACTTGAAAGTCAAAACTTATTTCGAATTTCCACTATAAAAACCGCATAACTTAATCGTGGATTTCCTTTGGTTCCTAAAAATAACTTGTCTAACCAAATATCGTAAATAAACTACGAGAGAAAAGTTAGGGATCGTGGAGCTCATCGTGCTGAGATTCAACGCCCTCGAGTCAGAGATTTTCAGTTTCAAAAGAAGCACGTGGCGACAAAAGATCACCGTAGGAAAATCCATAAACGATTGGTCATCGCGTTCGCTGTCGGAATGTCTTCAAGCTCGATGTCTGGGTTTTGAAGCACGTGATGTCCGGTGCGATGAGATAGATTTTTTTTTTTTTGGAGCCGCGCATTTTTTCCCACCCCGAACTTTTGGTCAACAGGGTTGTTGGGCTCAAGACCGACGCGACTTGACACGTTTTTTTATATATTCGAATGAAATGATTGCTTGTATTATTTTTTTTTGTATTTTCGGATTACTTTAGGTCAAGTTATTTGACAGTATTGCGCCACGACAAAATGTCCACCATGAAAAGTACCGAATTGTCAAACCTTATGATGAAATCTCAATTCCGATGTTGAATGTAGGCTTTTGGAAATGTGAGTTGATTGGGTTGTTTTTCCGATCTCACCTCGAGCTGGTTGCTCTGCATTTTATTCGATGGGTACGAAAAAAATTTACTCTCCAATTTTCTTATTATATATTCTTAATAATTTCAAATCACTTAAAGCTTTTTAAACATGCATGTATCGAAACCTCATATACACCTTTCTTTCATAGTTTTCCAAGACTCATATAATGATGAATGTCGACAAAACCCTCAAGAGAAACTCGGAATGACATGACTAGAATTAGGTTTCCTTCATGTAGAAGCAACGAGAAAAAAATGAAGATATTTCCATGGTTCTGATGTTTATAAAAGTTTTATGAACATTTATGTAGAACCGTGTCGCCAACCCACATGCCTAATGTGCTACATTTCGATCGCGGCATTTATGATTATCTGAAATTTCTGCGTTCGCATACATTTTTCTTCAGCCATTACGTGTTGAGTAATACCAAAGTCAGCTTGCTTTGGCCCCACAGCTCGACGATCACGCTTACGGCAAACCCGATTTCCAACTTTTTTTAGATGCTTAGTATGGTACAAGGCACGATCTTCTTTTCGGGGAGGCCGTGCCAAACGCCTGAGTTAGGAACTCGAGTTTTTTTTTAGGAGTTTTCCCGATTTTCTTGTGAACAAGCTTTGAGATCCGACATGTATGTCATCTAGGTCTCATATAGTCTTACATTCTAAGCCATAGCCATAGTATTGAATTTTCCGTCATATAAATTTTCTTCTGCAGAATATGAAGTGTTATTTCTTATTGAATCCCATCCTTTATCATACCTAGCGATCTTATTATCTGAAGCTTGAAGTTTTTTTTTTGTTTTAATTTATAATTATATATGTTTATTCAAAATACATCATTTGATTGATTCATTTCATTTGTAGAATACTAATTCTTAATTTGTCTGGCTTTGGCTATGGACAATTGGTATAGACACACACGCTCTTCTCAAAGACTTGCCTCAATTTATAGGAATGTCCTGCAAATAAGGGAGATTTGGTCAAGCTTTTCTTCGGACACTTTGCCACAAATAAGGTCCTCCTCGTGACCAAATCATTACAAGAAAGCAAAAAGGATTTTTGTACCCCAAAAGTATCGGCCTTTGGGGAAAAATATCTTTTTTTTTTTTTTTGCGAGGAATGAGTGCATTTTACCTAAAAAAAATGTCTAAGACTCTCAATCGAATGAAATAATTTGATGTGTCTTTGAGAAGAATGACTTTGTAAAAGTAACCGCAATACAAGGGCGAACGGCGCGTCTGAATTCCCAAAAACAAGACCTACCTTTAATGCCAACTCCTAAGTCATATGGAGGTCTTCAGATAAGGACTGACCCCTGTCCTGTCTCTAGTGATTTCCTTTTTGTCTTTGAATCAACATGGTACCGACACAAAACCGTGCGAGTTGGATCTCGTAGAAACCGATTAGGTGGGTCTCTTAGGGCGCGCATGGCAACATTTTTACTTCAAAAATCAACTTTTAATCAAAAGTTAATTCAAAAATCAACTTTTAATCAAAAGTTAATTTTTTTACTTTTCCTTAAAAGTAAAAGTTGATTTTTTGTATTTCTACTTGAAAAGTTGATTTTTGATTAAAAAAAATTATTCAGTAACAATTAAAAATTTTTACTTCTAAAATATTATTAACAAAAAATCTTTTGTGAAAAATTATTATCGATGGCCGAAAAATTTCTACTTCATTTTTAAATTTTATTATTTTTATTATTAAAAACATCATTTACTTTTTAAAATAAAAATTATTATTGATTTTTTACTTCAATGGCCATAGACAGCAACTTGGCAAAGGCGGTGGGTGGCGGTGGTTGACAGTTAGCGGTGGTGGTCGACAACGGTGGGCTAGGCGATGGTCGACGGTTGGCGGCAGTGGTAGGCGATGAGCAATGGTCAGTGACTGGTGGCGACTAACGGAGGTCGACAACGGCAATGGTCAAAAGTGGTTGCGAGTGGTGATGGCGAGTGGTGATGGCCGGTGGTCAACCATTGGCAGTGGTCACAGTGGCGATGTCCACTAGCAAAGGAGGTAGGCTATCGTGGGCAACGGTGGGCGGCGGCCAATAGAGGTCTGCAATAGGTGGAGGCAAGCAATGGCCAATGGTTAGCAGTGGTCGCGGGCAGCACTAGGCTGTAGTCAATTATTGCAAGCGACCGGGGGCAATGGCAAGCGGTGGCGGAGGTCGGCATGAGTGAAAAGAGGATGAGATAAGAAGTGTTTCTTGTGTTAAAATGTAATTTTTTTTAATTTCTCAAATTGGGGAAAAAAATAACTTTAGAAGTGAAAATTCACTTTAGAAGTAAGATATTTCTTTTAGAAATAAAAATTTTCACCAAACAGATTTCTACTTCAAAAGTTAAATTACTAAATTTATTTTTGCTCTAGAAACATTTCTGGAGCACAAATCCACTTTTAGAAATGTTACGCACCCTTACCTAGTTGAGCGATCCAAATAGACAAAATCAAAATCGATGGAGACAAGATGATGGCAGGCACGACTGGAGGGGTCAATCGAGGATAACAGAATTTAGAGAGGATAGATGGGTCCTTCCTCGTTGTGTTGGCTCTCAACGTCGCTGTCGATCGTTGGACGAAATCAAGAGTCCTCAAAATTTGAAATATTTTATCCTGAAAAGTGATTATGTAACTGTTCTTAATTTATTGTGAAAATTAATATTTTTTTATGAATCATTAGCTTCTTTTGTAATGCTGGGCATATCCTTAAACTGCTCTACTTTATCTGCTTAATAATACTTACATTTTTCACCAAAAAAAAAATTAACAATCTATCCTGAGCCATCAACAAATAGATAACAAACAATTAAAAACGGTTGTGGTCTAATACTTCAATAATTTGCAACTCACAATATTTCGCTACTCTGTAGACATAGGAAGACTATAATGCTAGCAAAATCTTTTTTACATGCCAGAGAAACCTCCTACTGATGCACAAATCGACAATAGAAGCCGGACCCTCTGGAATCTGAAAAGAGAAACACAAAAACACATGACGGTGAGAATCAAACCTTGCTTATGTCGAGTAGAATAAACATGCCAAGAATATTAATGTTAATGCGAAAGCCACGGGAAAATTTCTCAACTTAAGCGTTTTAATAGATCAACACGCTAAATTTTGTTAAGGACCATTTAATGGTAATCATATATCGCGTTAAGGAAAAGAATTCTTAAGCAAAAGTTGCTGAAATATCCTCGTGATGTCTCTCGGCTTTGCGTCTAACATCGAGGCAAGTCCTTGCAGTCATTCGAGTCCGGTCGACGGGGATCTATTTGAAACTTCCGAAACATGGCAAAAGACCTGTGTCCGATTGGCAAACTTCGACCCGGGTCCCCACCGGGGAGGGCGGAGGATTCTTTGGAAGGTCGAGAAGAAACGTCGTTGGCCACCGCACGGCACACCAAGCGGAGGGGCCGCGTTGTCCGTGACCAGTCCGAAGGGAACCACCACCATCTCGACCAGTCATCAAAACCAAGACCAGGTGGTGCCGGCTCCGAGAAGGTGATGATAATAACAAACAAGCAACTTGTAAATTACTTACCAGAGTTGAGTGACGATGTCGGGGATGCAGCTCAGGGTGCCTCGGAGGATCATCCAATCGGAGCCACCCACGCCGTCGGTTGGAGCCATGAAGGTCACGCCCATGCACGAGAAGTGCACGTCGAACACGGCCACCCACCACGGCCCCAAGTGCAGCTTCCGCTTGGCTTTCCCCACCACGCTGATGCTCACCTCCCCGCCCTTCAACGTGCTTACCAGGCCCTTCACGCCAAAGTCCCTGAAAACAGCCAGCATCGACAGGGCCTCGGCTCGGACCGTGGTCACGTTGCCGGGGCTCTGAGTGAAGGCAGGAATGAGGGAGGGAAGAGAGAGAGCGAGCTGGCCGAATCTCAACAGGAGCTTCATGTGAGTGTACTTGACGGCGATCAGCTTGCAAGGGTTCTTGATGGAAAGAGCTATGTTCCATTGAGCGTAGACATGAGAGGTGGAGATGTTGAGGGACGAGAGGGAAGACCCCGGGTCGAGCGTAAACTCTGGCGGAATCAAGGCCGGTATGGCCAGGAAGATGACCATGAGGAGGCCGAGAATGGCGGGTACGGAAAACACAATGCAGCGGGTGATGATCAGCTTGTACCCGCCGGAACGCGGCGGCCCCGTTGATGGCGATGCCGGGTTGTTAGTCGCGATGGATGGGGTAGCCTCTACCTGGAGGGCTCTCATTTTTCTTTTCCTTTCCTGCGTAAGAGAGAGCTTTGCCTGAGAATATATAGAAGGGGGAAGGGGGGCACTCGCAGGTGGGAAAGTGGGAAAGTGAATGTTGTCTGTTGCGGTCTCCCTTCAGAGACTACACAGTAACTCCCGATGCGCTCGGAGAAAGAATCGCAAGGGGGGAAGGTGCCCTCCTGAGGAATTTCTCGTGATTCTTTTCAATTTGTTTTCGGAGTTCACACGTTCATCGCTTGAAGTAATTTCCTGCACTCTTTTTTTTTTTTTTACCTCTCCCATTTCGAAAAAATTTCTATCATGATCTGCTCTAAATTTGAGATATTTTACGTGCACATTTTTGAGATTTCGTTTTTCTCGGGTTTCATTTATAAACAAATTCAATTCTGAAGGAGATCAGAGGAAGTTTATGAAAATCTGGCTTTCACAGATATCATATCTATACTTGTTCAACCTTTTTACTCTGTTCAGTGATGGACACCAAAGATATGCACTATCGAAAGACAAAGCCTTAGCATCAGATGAAATTTTCGGTGTGTACTGGTTATTGAAGACTGATTCGGCGATCGACCATCGATTTTGGTGTGAAGAAACCATAAATGTGTTTCTTGAGTATATGACCTATAACCTTGTTCCGATGATTTCTTTTATTATCTAGCTAAAACTTGTTTTGTGTTGAAGTTATCTAAGATTTATCTTGGTTTAAAGTTTTGCTCTTTAAATTAATATGTTTTTCTCTTTTATTTCAATTGAGGAAGTGAATGTGATGTTATTTTAAACACAAAAAAGAAATTTGTTATCATGAGCAAAAAAACACCAAAACCACTCAAACTATGCTCATCATGCCACCTTGAATTTTTTTTATGAAACAAAAATCTTAAATTTGAACCTACTTGACACATTTACCCTACCTCGTTTTACTTTCACTAGAATCACTGCCAAACCCTTTATTAAAATAAAAACAAAAGCAGAACAATCTAAAGTTACAGTGGCGGCCCGATGATTAGCTCGTCTCGGGTTGGATCGTGGGTTTTGGTGATGGTGGTGGCGATGCCGAGTCGTCGGAGGGAATTTGTGTGTTTCAAGTGCTTTCTACGTTAGGGTTTTGCTTAATTCTCCCCGTTCGGTTGGGCAACCGCGTGTGGCCGTTGGATGTTTTGTTCATGGCTGCGCCGCCAGCAGGGATGGAACCAAAACGTGGGGAAGGCTCCGCGTGGTAGCACGTGACCTTTTTTGGAATTTTCTCGTGCCTCTTTGGAAAAAAAAAATCATGAAAAAGAAATACAATTTTTGAGAAATTATTTTTAGGGAAAAAAAAAGTTTTTTCCTTTTGTTTGATGACATGTGATTGAAAACATTTTCGTACTTGGATCTCATTTAGAAAATAATTCAATCTCGTGAAATTGTCTTAAAAAATAGAATATTTAGATATTTTATTTATTCTTTTCCTTTTTTTTCTTTTCTTCTTCCTTTATCGTTAGGGGTGAGCATGGTCCGGTTCCTTTAAGAACCATGGACTGGACCGGTGGTACCAGTTCTCAATTTAAGGAATTGTGGACCAAATCGAATGTCCCTAGAATCGTGATTTGACCACCCGTCTAGTTTTCGGGAGGTCCAATAGAACCATTAAAATGAAAATAAATATAAATATAAATATAAATATAAATATAAGAAATCTAAGTTTGACACGGCAGTTTGGGCCTTCGAGGACACTAAAATGAAAAGTCATCTACACATACCAATCGCCCCTCACAAAGCACCAAAATTGGCTCCCAAAAACACCCCTACTGAAAAGTCATCTAAAATTGCTCCCAAAATGAGAATTTTTTGCTAATGCTCCAAAATGAAAATCATCATCTTCTAGAATATTAGGTTTTCCTTTTTTTTCTATTTTTTAGAAATTCAAAAGTAAGTTATGTGTTTAAGAAATAAAAACAAGAATAAAAATTTGTCAGTTCAGGTGGGCAATTCATCAATCTAATTCCTCCTTAGAACCAGGAGCTAGACCGACCCAAACATCTGTTCCATCTTGAGGAACTGAGACCGGACTGGTGACCTCATCAAGCCAAACCCATCTACCTAGTCCGAATAATCCATTTTGCTCTTTCCTATCCAATGTAATGGCATTGGTAGCCATGGGTGAGCTCGAGCTTGCCGACCATTATAGTGGAGGATGAAGAAAAAAAATAAATAAATATTAAATTATATTTATTTATTTATTTTCTATTTCTTTCTTCTTCCTCTACTACAACCGTGACGATAGCCATGGGCAAGCTCGAGCTTGCCAAATTGTGACAAGCCTTGAGCTAGTCGACTGAAGGTGAGCTCAAGGCTCGCCAGGTTCCACCAGAGCTAGCACTTGTTGCCAATTGTTGCAAGGAGGAAAGAAAAAAGAAAGAAAGAAAGAAAACAATATTGAAATATTAATAAAATAAAAAAATAAGTATAACAAAATATTAAAAATTAGAAAATCGAGAGGAACAAATCTAGAAAGTGTTTTCACCTGCTTGACTTTAGGAATTCACTTTTCTAATTTTATGCACAAATAATCTATTAGCCAAACAATGCTTTCCGTTGACTAATTCATTTTTCAGGAACCAAACGAGCAAAATTTCGAAAAATTAATTCTCGAAAAGCATTTTCACTCGAACAAACACATCCTTAGATTTACTATCAAAACTCACATGTTTTGACCTTATCATTGCCAACCCCTAAAGCAACACCATGTAAAAACAAGGGATGCTTGCATGGAATGTATTAAAGTTGGTTGTGAAAGCACAATCGAATCCTATAACTTTGGAGAAGTGCGATTAAATCTTAAAATTTATCAAGTTGGTGTAATTAAGTTTCGCTATTAATCCACACCATTCAGCTGTCTAATAATCTGTCGCAACCTAAAAATGGTTTCCCAATTTTTAAAGTTAATGGATTACCATGTTAATTAAATTGAATTAACTAGCATAGCTCGAACTCTCCCGAGTTCTACCAAATCGTGACTTAGGTTCAATTTCATCAAAAGAAGGATTTATCTTGGAGTCACCACTAATCATTTTGGGTAGGTTGATTAGACTCCTAAATAAAGTATCGGGAGAAATACTTTATCCTACGAACTAGAGATTAATGAGTTCGGGGACTTGATTACGCTAATTTTTCAATTAACGCCCTTTCGGTACCAATTTCATGAAAATGTTCAACTTGGCAATTTTGATAAATTTTCACTTGAGGTTCAAAGGTGCAATTTTTTTTTGGGTTTTCTTTTTATGATTTTTTTTAGATTTTTCGATGTATTATAAAGAATGCAAAATCACCCAAAGCAAACGAAAATGTGAAGAGAGAGCAGGTAAAGTAAAACTACCCTAAGGACAGTGAAAATAAAACCCGCAACTCGTCGGGTGAATAATTACAGACCAATTAAATAAAACCCGAGACATGATCGGGAATACAACAAAAATGGACCGGAATGGACATCGGTCAAACACCGGTCGCCAAGCCTCGTGGGTCGGGAGTACAACAAAACGGACCGGAATGGACATCGGTCATCCTCCAGTCTTCAAAGCATCGGGCCGAAAGCCAAATGAAAATAATAAACTTATCCAATCGAACATGCACAATCACCAATGAGTTAAGACAATTCAAAAACTCAAAAAAATTTTAACACGTGCTGATTAAACTTCATTGAGACCATTTTTTACATTTTCCAATGCATTAACACAAAAAATACGAATTAAATCATACTGTCCATGAACATTCTTAGGGAGAAAGCAGTAACTATAAAATACAAAAGAAATAATGAAATGTATGCAAAAATTGAGATTTTTTATGTGGATGGGAAAATGTGTCGTTGACAACTTTCATGTTTTACATTCTTACTGAAGAGACACTCATTTTCGTGTAGAAAATGGTCTTTCATGAGAGCTCAGCAGCAAACAAACAAATTTCACAGAACAGACATACTTCAGGATTAAGCTCAAATGGATACTCAAATCTCAAACTTAATGCACCAAACTTTCCAGTCTACTAAACAAGACCCCAATGAACAACTTTCATTTTTTGTGAAGTTTCAAAAGAAGACTCTAAACATGAGATAACTATGAATCAATATGACCATGCACAGAAAAACACTCAGACTCAAGGACGCCAACAGAATTGCATGATTTCATTAAATGCATGAATATTTTTGTATTTTTTATATGTTATGCATTAAGATCTTATAAACAAATGTCATGAAGAGGTCTTTATGAAACGAAGTCTAGAATAACCCATGGAAAATCATTTAGCATGAAAGGTCAGATCAGAAAAATTCCATCTGAGGTTCTGATCACCATATTTCCAGATTTCTGCTCTCCATTTCGGGACCCTTTTGACATAGCAAACGACGTCCATTTTCACGCCATAATATATCAAATCGAAGATCTCGAATTCATCTACGAATGTTCAGTATATTTGTTTTCGAGATTTCGTCATCTAAACACGAAAAATTGAGTTACCAGATAATTGCACATGCTGATGCGCCTAGACCTCGTTGGAGATGAATCCGTCGCGTCACCAAGGCTTGTTCCACGGCGGCGAATTTTTTTCTCTCAAAATTTTTTTACTTGAAATCTCTCCAAATTTTTTTTCAATCTCCAAAGTCTTCCTAATTTCTCTCTAATCTCTCCAAAAGTCCCCCCTTCAAGGCTCTCATTCTTCCTCCTTTTATAGCCTACTCCCCCATCTTCCTTTCTCTATCTTCATCTATCATTTTAATTTTTCCACTAACTTCATCTTCCCTTCTAATTCCACCATCTTCCCTTCTTTATCTCCATCTTCCCTTCTAATTCACCATCTTCCATTCTAATCTTTCCATCTCCCATTCTCTTCATCTTCCCTTCTAATTTTACCATCTTCCATTCTCTATCTTTCCTTCTAATTTCTCCATCTTCCCTTATATCTCTCCCCTTCTCCATCTTCCTTTCTAATTTCTCCATCTTCCCTTCTATATCTCCCCTTCTCCATCTTCCTTTCTAATTTCTCTACTATCCCTAAAATTTTATGTATTTGCAATTCAGCCCCTGAAGTTTTATGTATTTATAATTCAGTCTCTGAAGTTTTATGTATTTGCAATTTAATCTCTGAAGTTTTATGTATTTGCAATTCAGTCCCTGTGGAAAAATTTCTTTTAAGTTCAAAACTTCATAAGCCTTTCGGCACACCTTCCTCATGCTCAATCCAATCGTTTGTCAATTTAAGCTCAAATCCTTCGTCGTTAGCCATAATAAAATGCATGACCAACAAAAAAATTAAATATGCAATGCATGAAAAAATTAATTTTTGGTGAGAACAAATTCTCGTTTTTTTATGTACTTGAATGAATTTTAAAAAGTCAAAATTTAGGTGTCAACAGCTGCCCCTCTTTGAGCGAAGACTCGTAGAGGTTTCGCTCAAAGACAAAATTGAACCTAAATTTTGACAATGCAAATGAATGATGATGATTTTTGATTTTTTTTGTGGGGGAGTTTTAATCCCATTTTATATACAAGTGCAATGATGCATGATGTGGAGGACTGTAAATAACATGTGTTAAGATTTCTCTGCTCTGAGAAAACGGATTAAAGAAACCTGCACATGGATCGCATATAAAATGTCGGTCTTACCAGACACTTCATAATGCTAGTGATTCCCTTAAGCTCCAGGCATTTTGTGGATGCAAGAATCTTAAGGTACTGGTGCCTATCCGTTACCAGAGGTTTCCCCTGATGCGAGAAAGCGCAAGATCTGTAAGGGGATGTGTCCACTGCATCTCTTCGAGTGGAGTCACATAATTTCTTTCAAGATCATTAGAGCTGGTCCTTGATGATCTAAAAGGGTATCAAAATCATAAGAGCATGTCGATTATGGTTTTTGATAAAATTTGTCGAGACCACGAGAGCATGTCGATCATAGTTCGAACAAGCATGCAGACACAAGAGCATGTCGATTATGAACTGGATGGATAAGATCAAGAACATGAGAGCATGTCGATCATGAACTTGATAGGGTATCAAAATCACAAGAGCATGTCGATTATGATTTTGATAAAATTTGTCGAGACCACAAGAGCATGTCGATCATGGTTCGAACAAGTTTTTCATGCAGGTCACAAGAGCATATCGATTATGAACTGGACGAAATTTAGAAATGTGCTTTCTCATTGGTGCAAACTCAAAGTTTGCGATTTTTTTAAAAGGGTTAGAAAACTTACCTGGGTTTTCTGGGTAGTTGAAAGGTAGACTTCTTTCAAGATCATTAGAGCTGGTCCTTGATGATCTGAAAGGGAACGAGATCACTAGAGCTGGTCTTTGATGATCCAGAAGAGTTTCGAGATCGCTAAAGCGGGTCTTGGACAATCCGAAAGGGAAATGTGCCGCCAATCTCACAGGGCGGTGACTACATCGAGAGGGTGTGCTATACGAGCCATGTCAGTGTAAACACAAGATATTCAAAAATGGGTTCAGAAAACTTACCTGAGAGCTTGGAAGGTAGCCAGGTGGACACTTGCCAGCATGGCTTTGTTCATTCAATCATCCTTGGATGGATTTCAAGACCTCATGAGGTAACTCGAATATTAGGGATGCATGTGCTTAAACAATGTTTAGATGTAACATGTATAGGCATGCATGCTGAAATTCATTCAATGGATTTATGCAAAACTATTCTGTCAAGTTTGCATTACCAATTCTATTCAAGGAGGTAATTACATTGTGAATACCTTGAATGTACTCTGAATGGGGGACTTCAGTCCGAAAGGGCTTTCTCCTACTCTTGAGGAAAGCTATTTATCATAACTGTAGGATTCAAGAGAAATCACTCAATCTTACCATCATCGTCTTCAACAAGGGTCTGAGTAATCTCGCAATTGGTACTACCGAGCCGATCTAGAGGTCTTGATTAGGACCGTAATATGGGCTAGGTCAATGGTTTACCAAATGGGACTCCTGTGGAGTCAAGGCCTTTAAAGAAGATCTTCATCATCTGCTCTGGGTTTACAAGTCAAGAACCCTGCAAAAATGAGAAAGAAATAATCTTGCTCGAACTTCTTCGAGCAATGCTTAAAATCATTCAACTCTTACATTAATTCAAGTGTTCTAATCAGAAGAGACTTTCAAGGGTCGTAACGTAGGTTGGGATTTGGGTCTGAGAAACGAATGGCTCGTTTTGGCTTAGAAAAATTTATGAGAAGGGCTTGGTGTTGGTGATCATTGCAGTCTTGTCACCGATCTTTGACCTTTTGAAATTGATTTCAAGATGTGCCAACACTGCTTGAGGATAGAGCTTCCATTGATGATTGCAATTTCCATTTGACTCTCTTGGAGACTTTTTCTTTACAAGTCTGTCATTTGGGATTTTCAAAACAAATGAACAAGGATTTGAATGGGCATTGGCCTCACTTTTGATAGGCATTTAGCTTTTTATTGCCCGGGATTTTCTGTGAAATTAGCCTTTGCTTTTCTTAATCCCGATTCCCACTTTTTTTTAGAGAGAGCTATTTTTTGACACCTATCTTTCTTTTCCTTTCTTTGCAAGGAATGATGCTATATACTACATGAGAAATCTAGCATACGAGATGAGTTCACTTGGGGATTCTTTACTGCCCCGGTCTCTTGAGTTCTGTTCCTTGGTGATGACGTCATCTTCAAATTGGAATGAGCAATGATCACCAACGGGGTTCGAGAAATAATTATACGGGCTCGATTGGGCTGTACAATGGATGTAGTGTATAGGATAGAGAAATGAATGCTCTTCATCATCCTAAAGCACTTGAGTTAAAGTTCGAGTAAAATGCAAAGCAAGACCCGAAGATTGATGCTAGTCTGAGCAAGAGGATTTCTGACCATTTACCTCATGTCGCTGCTGGAATTACCTCGTCTTACCCCAATGTGGGGTGGTTCTTGACAGGGTTGAGAAAATGAAACCGCCGCTCAAAGAGATTTGTAATGAACACTTGTAGTGTTTGGATAGAGAACTGAATGCCTCTGTCACTTCGGCTATCATACCTTTTGCGAGAAAACCCATTGCCTTGGAGAATGCGGAATCTGTCTTCCACTCAACTCACTGTGGATTAAATATAGAACATATGTGGAAATGGCTTGCCTTTCATCATCCTGTCATGCCCCATTCTGTACATTCGATGCATCGTGTACAGTTTATATCCCAAGTCAAAATTGACAATTGAACGTGCAGAACGGTCATGCATAAATCATGGAATGTGTAAACATCATGCAAATATGGTAATACAATGTACAAGTATGGAAATTGCCCCTGGCTGTGTGGGCGAATCAAACACGTTGGGGGCCTATTCTCCGAGTCGAGGAGTAGCTTGTTTCTGGTTTTACCTCTTTTCGATCCAGGGTTCGCCATTGATTTCCCCTATTTCATCAGACAGATCGCATCAGGCGATCATAACTTGGCTCCTTGGGGCTGTTTTCTTTGACGTATTAGATGTTAGTTTAACATTTCCTATAAAAAGGAAGGAGACATGTTAGCCAGTATCAGAAATGATGAACTGGACACGATATTGAGCTACCCTTGAGTGCTTCGCGCAACTCCTTTACTAGTTTTACCACTCGGGATTTTCTCCGTGGGTATGTCAAGTTTAGACATTTCCTGTCAAACAATGGAGGAGAAGACGTATTAGTCAGTATTAGAAATGATGAATTGGATACGATACTGATTTACCATTTATTTTGAATGCCTCGCACGATCCCCTTATCAGGTTCACTGGATTGAGTTCCCTTCAACTTTCGTGGGCCACTTCACCATTAAGGCCAAGATCGTGACAAAATACTGACCTTGGTATTGCTCGTCGAGTATTCCTGTTTCTTTTTGCAAAAAGAAATGCGAGAAAAAGTTATTTTATTTATTTACAATACTTACAATATTTCCATCCTCGGGATCGAACTCGGGACATCTCGGACCACTGTCATTCCCCATGCCATCTGGTCCACAAAACCGCAGGCGCTCATGGAGGTTCCTTTTAAGAGTCGATCCTTGAGATGACACGGTGTTGTTGTATTGTACTGGGTAATTCCAGGTCACTGTATTTTTCGGGGCGGTTTACAAACCCTGTTAAGAATGGAATAATTCAGAACACAAGACGAGTATGAGCAAATTAGAACGATACAGAATTACCCTTCTTTGAGATTGTTTGGGTCTTTCGTTCACATATTCCTCATTTGAAGCCGTCCATTCTGTGGCGATGTGCACGAATCTATTTGCCCAAAGTTTCGATTAATCGGGGAATTTCGTTTTTGGGTCAATTTGCAAATTCCTGTAAACAGAAGGGATCTAATTTAGAATCGGGACAATTTGAGGGTAAATTGAAACGATACTGCTTTAACCTTTTAGTTCGCGCGACTTTTTACTCGCAATAAATTCACTACGAGTTTGGTGTGGTAGCAGACTCGAGCATTTAATAGGAGAACAGGAAATTGCTGCTTCTTGTTTTTGCGTTCATTCAGAACATCAATAAAAGTAGAAAACATCCCATGCAAGGAAATGAAGCGTCTGCATTCGTTCAAGATCGATTTTGCTCTCTCAGCAGGCTCTCCCATGATCAGCTGGCTTCATTCTGGACCAAGTATGCATCGGCTATGTTAAAGGACCCGTGATCTCAGCTTCGAAATACAGACTCCCTGTGCATATTACAGTTCCCGTGCTTCATTAACATTAAACTGGTTGATCATGGCGGTGAGTTCATCGTCAATGCCGCTTGCCTGGTGGTGATACATCTCCCCTTCCCCGGGAGGTATTGATGCTGATCCAGTAGCATTAGTCTTTTTGTACCCTGCTCCAACAGAACTCGATTCTGTTATAAACTGGTCTAACTCGCTTCTCAAACACGCATTTTCAATCCTCAGATCATGCATTTCATCGAAGGCGAGGAGGAGGCTGTTGCAGTTAGGGCAGGTGGCGGAGTCAAAAGCCTCTTTATACATCTTGTTTTCCGCTCGGAGGTTTTCATTTTCAACTCTTAGAAACTCGGCTTCGTTGTGCTCATGTCGAGTCTTCATTCGGGTTCGCCTATTTTGAAACCAGAACTTGATTTATGAAGGTTCAAGTCCTAGCTCTTGACTTAGTTCCATTTTCTATTTGCCGTCTGGCATAGGACATGTTCTGAAGAAATCCTCAAGCCTTTGTACTTGCTCCTTAGTATGGCGACGGTAACGCTTCTTTTGACCCTTACCGTTGTTGTCCTTATCTTTACTGAGATCTTGGACGTCGTCGGCGGAAGGGCCAGGCTCCATAGGCTCGATCCCAAACATGGTTTCGAACTCTTCCTCTCCCATATTCAACAGGCAACGATAGCTTTCGGAAGTATTGGGTTGAGACATCTTCGATTTGGTCGATGATTTCTCAAGGTTTACTATATCTTTCTGTATTTTCACTCTCTCTGAACCGTGTATGCTTTAAAACTCTCTTCAACGTATGAATAAAGATTATCAGGAGGATGTCTCTTTTAAAATTTGGCGTCGGTTTAGCATATGTATCGCTTCTCCCGAGATTTCTGTCTTTCTCAACCTTTCCTGCGTGTTTCTTGCTTGGCTCGTCTTTCCTCATCTCTTCATAGTGGTAGGGTCCCTATCAACGTCTCTACCGTCGATTTGCTGGCGTGTTCTCCTATAAAAACGAATCCCATTTTCCTTGTCTCCCACCCAAGTCACCTTTCTTTCTTTTTTTTCAAAGTTGTGTCATCCCGTCAAACTTTTGGCAGAGATATCGGATTTGCTTGGCTCGAGATTGGAGATGAGTAGCGGAGGTGATACTGATAGGGAATGGTAGACAGGAAAATCTGGCCAGTAGAGACTTTCACTGCAAAAATGAAAGGGAATGCGGTAGTATATGTTCTTCATATTCTAGAAAAATTGGAACGATACTATTTCACCCTTGTATGTACTTCCATTGAATTTGAATTGAGGAAGTTCCTTCATTTGGATTGGATTGGATTGTATGTCCGGAGTTGCCCTTCACTTTGAGCTTGCCACATAAGTGCTTTGCTTAGTTGGGCCTTGTTTTCTTTCAGGTTGCTTTGGACCATCATCATTTTTTTATGCCATCAGGTCCGTGGACCGGAGGGCTCCTTTAATTTAAAGGTTACCTTCAAGGCAAATGAGTCCTATCGCATTCCATTGGGTCATTTCATTTTGCGACACTCTTGAGGCAATTTGCAATCCCCTGGGCTTTTCACTTGAAATTTCCCTACGTGAGGCCATTCAACATTTCTCATTATGGCAGTCAGCGACGTTGCCACGAATTGATCCGTCCTGAGTCTAGCATAAAAAGGGATTTACGCATTCGACGGGATAAAAAAACAAATTACCCCATGCCCCTGAATTAAATCTAGACACCTAGAAAGTTGGAAATATCACACGCAGGGGAATTAAGCATGAAATGAAAGGTGCACTTGTTCAAGGTCAGTCCTGCCTCTCCTGCGGCTCTTCGATAATCAGCTAGTTTCATGCTGGTTCAGGCATGGATGACCGATGTTTGAGAGTCCCTAATCGCTGGCTTCCGATCATGGCTTCGGATGTCTGTCAACCTTAAACTGGTTGACCAGGGCAGTAAGCTCATCATCTGGGTAATCTCTTGAACCTTCCAGCAATTGATGCTCGAATTGGGCATTATTGTTGGCAAATGCTGGCGGTAGATTTCTCATCCTGTCCTTGCCATGAGCAATTTGACTTTTCGAGCTGAAGTCTTCATCATTACTCCAGAAAGTGTGGGGATCACCAACTATCTTGCTGCCAAAAACTCCTTCCATTCGAGGATTAGAGAAGTGGAAGTGCTCAGGATAATTTCTTGTCTGATTCTCTGGCTGCGCAGGCGCGCTGATCATGGGATGAATTCTAGCCACGGGTGTTGACACCTGATTTTTAATCATCCTTTCTGTTTTAAAATTAATAAAAAAAATTTTTTTTATAAAAACTCATAAAATTGAAAAATCAACTTTGGGGACCTTGGCTAAGCCTAAAGAACCAATTTTGATCAAAAAATGATTTTCCATATTTTTCGTATTTTTCGGTATTTTTTTATTTATTTATTTTCGAAAATTAATAGAAAATTCATAAAAATTCATAAAATTGAAAAATCAACTTTGGAAGCCTTGGCCAAGCCTAGGCAACCATTTTTGAACAAAAAATAAAACTTCATATTATATATATTTTTAATTTTTAAAAAAAAAAATACAAAAATACTTGAAAATTTTGGAAAAATAACATTTGAGGCCAAAAAAATACACAAAGATAGTTAATATTTTTATTTTAAATCTATTTTCATATTGGCCATCGCAAATTCATAAAAATCTAATTCGAGTCACGTGTTCCTTCACGAGTATAATCTTGAATCGGGCCTAAAAAAATTTAATTTGAGTCAACTTATTTTTAATTTTCACTTTTTATGAGTTGTGACATTGTCTTCTAATATTTTAAATTTTCATCTTGGCCCAATTATACCCAGAATGACTTAATTTTGCAAAAGGGCTTTAATTAAATTCTGCATTATTTTCAGCGGCAAGAAATGAGCTTAAATTTGACATGTGGTAAATTTTGGTGTGTCAAAAATTGTGAGGAGATTTGGACTTAAAGAAATATATTTTTTCAGGGACTAAATTGTAAATACTTAAAATTCAAGGACTAGAGTGCAAATACTTAACTCTTGAAGGATTATTTTACAAATAACAAAAAGAAGAGTTAGTAGATAAATTAGAATAAAGAAGAGAAGATGGAGAAGAGGAGATAAAGAAGAGAAGTCGGAGAAGAATGGATGGAGAAAATAAGATAGGAATAGAGAATGGAAGATGGAGATGAAGAAGAGTTAGTAGAGAAATTAGAATGGAAGATAAGAATAGAGAAGGGAAGATGGAGATGAAGAAGAGTTAGTGGAGAAATTAGAATGGGAGATAAATATGTAGATTATAAAAGGAGGAAGAAGTGAGCTTGAGGGGGGATTTTTTTTAGAGAGAAAATTGGAAGTGTTTGGGAGAATTTTTTGGAGAGAAAATTTTGGATGTTTGAGAGAGTTTTGGGAGATTGAAGAAAAATTTGTGAGAAAGAAAATACCAAAAAAGAGAGAATTTTGAAGATGATGGAAGTTTAAAGCTAGGGGTTATCATCACAAATTCCTTCATCGATCAATATAAATCAAGAGTTCTTCCTCGTCAACGAGCAAGCAAATTCGAGCTAAGTGTTTTTATTTATTCATTTGTTTATGGTTTTACTTGCAAATTAGCACAAATTGTATACACTTTCTCCATCTCCTTTTTGTTTCCCATATTTTATGTCAGGAGAAGGATATCTCTACGTCAACAGCAAAAATCTCGTAGAGATGCAAAAATCGGCCCAGACAAGCTCATAAGCTGTCCACCGATTTCTCAACTGATCTGTGACTAAAAGTCCCTCTTAATTCAAAAGAAACTCTCTATATTGGGAACATAGAGAGCAAAAATCAATTATAGAAATCCCTCCCAAAAAATGGGAGATAAGTACTCTTTCCACTCTTTTGGTTTTAGGTGCAGATTAGCACATATTTTGTATACTGACATTTCACTCTATTTTTATGTCAGGAAGCCGCAACTCTATATCAATGGTCAACCCTATGGAAGCACAAAATCGGCTTAGAGGAGTCCTCAAGCGCGTACAAATTTCAAATTGTTGAATCAATTCGTTGTATTTTATTTTAAAGAATTCATACCCTAGAATGGAGAGGACAAAGTCCATCCGCAACTTAAATACCTGCACCATAAATCCCAAAGGGAAGAGCCAAGCCAATGCTTAGCCTTCCATTGGAGGTTTTTACTTACAGTAGTTAAATACCTGCAACTTAAATACCTGTACCTTAAATCCCAAAGGGAAGAGCCAAGCTAATGCTTAGCCTCCCATTGGAGGTTTTTACTTACAGTAGTTAAATACCTGCAACTTAAATACCTGTACCTTAAATCCCAAAGGGAAGAGCCAAGCCAATGCTTAGCCCCCCATTGGAGGTTTTTACTTACAGTAGTTAAATACCTGCAACTTAAATACCTGTACCTTAAATCCCAAAGGGAAGAACCAAGCCAATGCTTAGCCTCCCATTGGAGGTTTTTACTTACAGTAATTAAATACCTGCAACTTAAATACCTGTACCTTAAATCCCAAAGGGAAGAGCCAAGCCAATGCTTAGCCTCCCATTGGAGGTTTTTACTTACAGTAGTTAAATACCTGCAACTTAAATACCTGTACCTTAAATCCCAAAGGGAAGAGCCAAGCCAATGCTTAGCCTCCCATTGGAGGTTTTTTACTTACAGTAGTTTAAATACTTGCAACTTAAATACCTGTACCTTAAATCCCAAAGGGAAGAGCCAAGCCAATGCTAGGCCTCCCATTGGAGGTGTTTATTCACTGTCATGTACTTCCTATAATTTAATTTTTGAATCATCAAACCCAAAAGATGAGTAGGTCGTAATACTGCACAGAAGTTGTTAACACACTCCCTCTTACGGCTTCAGGGAATCTTTAACACTTAAAAAAATATAACAAATAAAAATATATACCATCCATGCATCCTATTTAAAAAGTGAAAACACAAAAGAGAATACCCTATTAAAGCCTTAGGAATAGACCAAGCCTGAGTTGCCGAATTAGGATATCCATGAAATTAAGGTACCGAAAGGGCATTAGTTTTAATTAACTAGTGTAACCAAGTCTCCGAGCTCATAATCTCTGGTTCGCAGGAATAAATTAGTTCTCCCGCTAATTTATTTAGGTTTCTAATCGACCTACCAAGAACGATTAGTGGCGACTCCAAATTTCAAAATCATTTAAACAAAAACCAAAGTTGCGATTCGGTAGGGCTTGGGAGGGTCCGCGTTAGGTTAGTCAAATCTAATTAACCTAATAATCCGTTAACCCCTTTAAAATTTAAAATTTTTTTAGAGGGTCGCGACAACGGGTTGGTGCTCAAACCAAGGAGTCTGAAAATACTGCCCCTGCGGTCTATACACTTGAAGAGCATTAGGGTGATTCTAGGGGATACTTTGATTAACGCCTGGAGGATTAATGGCACGGCTACTGGCTTGGTTGATGATGGGAAGTAGCTCGCCCCATGCTAACCTGCGGAACTTATGGTGGCGAGGAGACTCGACGTTCAGGCTTGGATCAGTCCCGCCTTGGTTTTCTTGATTCTGAGCTGCATTGTGTTCTCTCACCCTTTTTCTGTACTTCTGAAGATGGCTCGAAACATTTGCTTTAGTGAGTCCCTCTACCTTCATAATTTCTAGTATATGTTGCGGCCGTGCCGAATCGATTCCTAGCTGCTGAACTGCATTAACAAACATACGATGCAGCTCGGGAGACCAACTCATCTTTTTTCTCCAGTTGCTTGGAACAAAATTGAAGGCTTGATGCTTGTTCTCATGGTCGTGCAATTGCTTCCTTACCACGTGTTGCCATATGTTTTGAAGCATCTGAACCCTAACTGGTTTCATTACGACGTCTTGGGCCCCATTTAAGACAGCCTTCATTATGGCTTGCTGATCATCGCTTGCCGATATTACGAGGACTGGCATGTTTAATTTAGAATTGATGACTTCCAAGAGAGTGAAAACATCAATGTCAATCCCTACCATGGCGGTGAGGACGATATCAAACTGGTCACTACTCCTCCTTAATATTTCTAAGGCCTCTGTCGCCTTTGCTTGAGCTACAACCTTATACTGGCATTTTCTTAATACGGTAACAAGGATTGACAGAGAGACTGGATTACCGTCAATGGCCATGACCAGTAGACCCTCAGGGTAAGGAACTTCATCAGCTTCGACCAGGGTTGAACATGCGTCCGTTCCCCTAATGCTCGACATATTTCTGGATCTAGGACTGCCGATTCGAGACCGCCTCAGGATGTCTTCTCGGACTTGAAGGATCACGGGATCGTTGATGGCTTCTCGTAACATACTTTGAAAGCCAATGCTTTGATGGTGAAGGTTTTGAATTCCTCTCCCACGAGAACTCCTTCCTCTCTATCTTTCTCCTGCGAGTTCGTGCAGATAAACCCTCACTATCAAATGAGGACAAATTCTCTCTCTGGCAATAGCAACGACTTCCCCCTTCACGGGCAGTGCTATTAGATTTACCGAGGGGAAAATCTGACATTCAGCTTTTGATCAAAGGGGAAATCCTCGTTTATCGCTCAGTTTGTCTTCTTCTTTCTTTTCGCGATAGAGGGCCCCTGTCAAGATTTCCACCGTCGATTTACTGGTGGGTCCTCCAATGAAGACGAGTAATATCTCTCTTTCTGCCGAAAATTTCTTTGTCCCCCACTCAGCTCGTCTTTTCGTTCTTTCTTTTTTCAAAGCGGTGGAGTCCCGTCCAGCTTTTCCACAGAGATATCGAGTTTGTTCGGCTCGAGGTTGCCACTTGGCTGGAATTTGAGCCACCGGGGGTGTTGCCGACAGAGAATGGTAGATAGGAAAACCTATAAGGACTGCCCCTGTGAAATCAGTATTTAAATTGAAGCAGATTACCATCTTCGCATTCCGCTCATCTGCCTCACCTCTCTCCCCCTTTCTTTCGTATTCTGCTTTCAAAAATGGCCAATTCTCCTAACCACACCTTATCCGCCGAAGTCTTGGCTGGGTGGGAGAGACTCTACAATCTTCTCGGCAAAGGCTATGCTCATATAGCCCAGAATTCTACCGTTGAGGCTGAAATCCTCGATCTATTCAGGACCGTGAACGCTACTTCTGTTAAGGGTACCCAACTAGGGAAGGAGTACCAGAACTTCCCGACCCTCTTCATCAATTTTCTGGCCGCTTATAGCCGCACTTATGAGACGGTCCTTGTGACTGCCGTCGTGAAAGCTCGTTACCGAGACCGGCACGAGCGTCTGGCAACAGTCACATTTGTGGCTGATAATCACAAGAAGGCCCTCAAGTTTGCCAACGATCAGCTTTCGTGGCTGGTTCGTGAGAGGGGAAAGCTGGTGGACCGTCTGGCCTTGGTCCGAACTTACGCCGAACAGGAGCCAAGCAATATTGTGATGAGGTGCAAATGCGGTTGGCTGCAGGAGAGACTTGATGACATTACGGCAGACATTGCTTTCGAGAGGGTGGCGATTCCGGACCTGGAGTTTGCCGTTGAGCATTACAAGGCCATTATGGCCCAGGTTAAAGAGAAGTGCGATCGCCTCTTCTTTAGGCTCGCGGAGCTTGATCCCAAGAACGCCCGGTGCACCCAGAGCATCAACTTCATGGAGAGCCAGCTGAGCTCCTTTGTGATGCTTATTAGGGCTCAATTTGATTTCACTTTTCCTCCCCAGTGAGTTGTTGTAAGGTTTGTTGGTGAATGGAATGAAGAGAAAGTTTCATGTGTTTGTGCTTTTCATTTTCCTGCCATTTCTTCGCCCATATAGCATGATAGGACGATTTACGGTACTGAAGACGTTGAGGCTTAACACTCTTCTTGGTGTTCTTGTTATCTGCTGCCAGCGATGATATCAAAGACATTGACGAAGGGTTCGGTGGCAGCCCCCACCGGTCACAGCGCCGTGAGTCAGTCGTGTGAATTATTGCAAATCGACCACTCGATCAGTGCTCCAATAAACAAACCAGGCTGCCCGTTGCGTGCCCCACTTTACTCCTGCCTATCTCTTTCGGCATCCACTTGAATGTGTCGGTCGCCTGTAGCGTTGGGAGAAATGATTGCAGGCCATGCTCGGTAATAAAATACTGGTCCTCCAAAATCTTCCATGTGTTTTGAATCCGAGGAAGGTAAAAAGGCAAGCCTTTGTTCAATTTAATCATAAAGGCGTCGCAAGGTCGGGTTCATAATCTTGCCCCATGGGTTCTGATTACACAGTTTCGGCTTTTTCAACAAAAATACATGAACCCTTCTAATACATTAAAAATGTCCCCAGGCCCGATCTAGATAAATTTACAGCCCCATCAAAATACAAAGCTTGTACATGTTGACTGATTGACACGTTTCTGACTTCGGAAGGATTAATTCCTTCGATTGCCCCCAGTATTATCAGTTGAGGCATCGGTAATTATCCGTCCTATCGTATTCCTCAAGATTGTTCCTGGTGTATTGTTGAATCCAATTTTGCTTCCGCCTGGGGTACCTGCGATTCCCTGCAAAAGTAAAGGAAATAATGAGTATGTGATCCAATAGGGGTCGGTCCATGACAGGTGCCTAGAATCTTTCCCATCTGAGTGTAACTTGTGGACAAAGGTGATGGTGCACATACAGTGACAAGATTCCATTTCAGAATATTTCAGTTCGTCCACTTTTGACAACAAATTCGTGAAAATTCAAGAAGTGTTCAAAATGATGCCCAAATTTACAGACACATGGCCAAGATGATTATGCACAACTTTCATGTTTTGACTTTATCCAAAAAATGTACAAATCAATACAGTTTAATGCATCTTTGGAGAAAATTTGTTCAGAAAGCTGATTTGTCCAGTTTCTGTCTAATGAACGAAAGGCCCATAAAAAATGTGAGTTAAGGTCCAAACTTTTCCAGGCCAATAGTTTAAAGTCCATTATCCAACTTTCATGTTTTGATTTCTAGCAAAAAAGCTTGTTTAGCAGTGCTTATTAATGAAACAAGATGAGGTCAGAAAACTGCCAAAATTTCAGACTGCTTTGCATTGGATCACAAATTCTGTATTAAATGGAAAACTGATTGGATTTATCTGAAAATTTTTGACGTACAAGATCAGAGTCCAGTAGACATTTTTCATTCTTTGGTCGAGATCCAGAATTGAGTCGAAGAGGCTCGAAAAATTCTCACGAGGAGGAGAGTCGATCAGTCAGAATGCTTTACATTTTTCACCCAAAAACGTGAGTTTGGCCCAACTTCGTCCCAAGCAAATGAAGTCCATTGGTTTTGATTTTTTTATATGTTGAAAAATCATTATGTTGGCTACGACTTTCATTAAGGGTGTTTGCCCAAAATTTGACCATATAATTTTTCAAAAATCGCGCAACACGGAAAGGTAAATCAGAACATGGGGAGAAATTCATTGGATTGCATTTCCTTGAAAAATTCGACCAATCTAACAATGTCATGGACCGACCCAAAATAGAATAAAATGCAAGATGAAGTTAGAGAACTTACTTTACCGTGAAAAATACCAATCACATAGACATGCACATGACTCGTGAGATAACCTTATTCTAACTACCTAAAGGCTCACAAATTGAAACGAAAGACTTACGGCAAGGCGACAATTTCGCGCACATAATCAAGATTAGCCGTGATCCTCTACGACGTAATCAGGATTAGTCGGATCTTCCCACTCCGGCTTCTCGAGCTAAAAATTAAAATCACCGCTTTGGTAATCTTACCAAGCTTGAGGCATAACTTTTGAAACTCATTTTTAAAAAGAAGTTCGGGATTGAATCTGGACTAACTTTCGACGTGATCTCACGGCAAACGCTAGAACCAAATCACAATACCATCCTAAAACTAGTGGCGCAGGTCCGACCACGGGACGTGTGTGATGTAGTGCTAAAGCGATTAATCATGCACAACAATTAAATGCAAACACCGCTTCAATAATTCAAAAATTAAATGACAAGTTTCACACACCAAACCTGCAAAACAAAGGGTTAGCCAAACACTCCACCCCTTATAACTCCCGTTCTACAAAACCATTTAACACCTAGGATTAAAATTCAACCAATTGCCAAACCAAGTGAATTTTCATGAAATTTTTCTGGCCTAAGTCCTCCTTAAATTTCAAAAAATTCAAGTTATTCCCCAGAGGAGTCGCCAAGCTGTCGCGACCTAAAAATCGGTTTCCCAATTTTTAAAGTTAATGGATTACCATGTTAATTAAATTGAATTAACTAGCATAGCTCGAACTCTCCCGAGTTCTACCAAATCGTGACTTAGGTTCAATTTCATCAAAAGAAGGATTTATCTTGGAGTCGCTACTAATCATTTTGGGTAGGTTGATTAGACACCTAAATAAAGCATCGGGAGAAATACTTTATTCCTACGAATCAGAGATTAATGAGTTCGGGGACTTGATTACGCTAATTTTTCAATTAACGCCCTTTTGGTACCAATTTCATGAAAATGTTCAACTTGGCAATTTTGATAAATTTTCACTTGAGGTTCAAAGGTGCAATTTTTTTTTGGGTTTTCTTTTTATGATTTTTTTTAGATTTTTCGATGTATTATAAAGAATGCAAAATCACCCAAAGCAAACGAAGATGTGAAGAGAGAGCAGGTAAAGTAAAACTACCCTAAGGACAGTGAAAATAAAACCCGCAACTCGTCGGGTGAATAATTACAGACCAATTAAATAAAACCCGAGACATGATCGGGAATACAACAAAAATGGACCGGAATGGACATCGGTCAAACACCGGTCGCCAAGCCTCGTGGGTCGGGAGTACAACAAAACGGACCGGAATGGACATCGGCCATCCTCCAGTCTTCAAAGCAACGGGCCGAAAGCCAAATGAAAATAATAAACTTATCCAATCGAACATGCACAATCACCAATGAGTTAAGACAATTCAAAAACTCAAAGAAATTTTAACACGTGCTAATTAAACTTCATTGAGACCATTTTTTACATTTTCCAATGCATTAACACAAAAAATACGAATTAAATCATACTGTCCATGAACATTCTTAGGGAGAAAGCAGTAACCATAAAATACAAAAGAAATAATGAAATGTATGCAAAACTTCTGAGATTTTTTATGTGGATGGGAAAATGTGTCGTTGACAACTTTCATGTTTTACATTCTTACTGAAGAGACACTCATTTTCGTGTAGAAAATAGTCTTTCATGAGAGCTCAGCAGCAAACAAACAAATTTCACAGAACAGACATACTTCAGGATTAAGCTCAAATGGACACTCAAATCTCAAACTTAATGCACCAAACTTTCCAGTCTACTAAACAAGACCCCAATGAACAACTTTCATTTTTTGTGAAGTTTCAAAAGAAGACTCTAAACATGAGATAACTACGAATCAATATGACCACGCACAGAAAAACACTCGGACTCAAGGACGCCAACAGAATTGCATGATTTCATTAAATGCATTAAAAATATGAAACGTGCATGAATATTTTTGTATTTTTTATATGTTATGCATTAAGATCTTATGAACAAATGTCATGAAGAGATCTTTATGAAACGAAGTCTAGAATAACCCATGGAAAATCATTTAGCATGAAAGGTCAGATCAGAAAAATTCCATCTGAGGTTCTGATCACCATATTTCCAGATTTCTGCTCTCCATTTCGGGACCCTTTTGACATAGCAAACAACGTCCATTTTCACGCCATAATATATCAAATCGAAGATCTCGAAGTCATCTACGAATGTTTAGTATATTTGTTTTCAAGATTTCGTCATCTAAACACGAAAAATTGAGTTACCAGATAATTGCACATGCTGATGCGCCTAGACCTCATTGGAGATGAATCCGTCGCGTCGCCAAGGCTTGTTCCACGGCGGCGAATTTTTCTCTCTCAAAATTTTTTCTCTTGAAATCTCTCTAAATTTTTTTTTCAATCTCCAAAGTCTTCCTAATTTCTCTCTAATCTCTCCAAAAGTCCCCCTTTCAAGACTCTCATTCTTCCTCCTTTTATAGCCTACTCCCCCATCTTCCTTTCTCTATCTTCATCTATCATTCTAATTTTTCCACTAACTTCATCTTCCCTTCTAATTCCACCATCTTCCCTTCTTTATCTCCATCTTCCCTTCTAATTCACCATCTTCCATTCTAATCTTTCCATCTCCCATTCTAATTCTTCATCTTCCCTTCTAATTTTACCATCTTCCATTCTCCATCTTTCCTTCTAATTTCTCCATCTTCCCTTCTATCTCTCCCCTTCTCCATCTTCCTTTCTAATTTCTCCATCTTCCCTTCTATATCTCCCCTTCTCCATCTTCCTTTCTAATTTCTCCACTATCCCTAAAATTTTATGTATTTGCAATTCAGCCCCTGAAGTTTTATGTATTTATAATTCAGTCCCTGAAGTTTTATGTATTTGCAATTTAATCCCTGAAGTTTTATGTATTTGCAATTCAGTCCCTGTGGAAAAATTTCTTTTAAGTTCAAAACTTCATAAGCCTTTCGGCACACCTCCCTCACGCTCAATCCAATCGTTTGTCAATTTAAGCTCAAATCCTCCGTCGTTAACCATAATAAAATGCATGACCGACAAAAAAATTAAATATGCAGTGCATGAAAAAATTAATTTTTGGTGAGAACAAATTCTCGTTTTTTTATGTACTTGAATGAATTTTAAAAAGTCAAAATTTAGGTGTCAACATAATCTTGACATGACTTTTTTTTAAATTACTTTCTTAAAAAACCTAGTGCCTCTATGGGACATTTCATTGATTCCGTGACTTTTCACCACCTCGCGTTTTGGTTCAATCATTTCAGTTTAAATAATACGTCAACGGTTTTGTACGTTCAGACAAAACATCTCGACCATTAGACCCTGACCTGCATTAAATTTTAAGGAAATGACATGGCTGCCGTTTAATAAATAAAGGACGAATCCCTACAAATTATTTAACCCAAACGTGAAAGTCACTTATCCCAAATTTTCGCTGAAAATATTGCAAATTAATCGTGGATTTCCCCCCTAAACGTAATTGGTGTAATGAAACATCACAAATAAATTGCGAGAAAAAAAGTTAGGGATCATGGAGCTCATCGTGCTGAACACTATTGGAACTCCCAACTCTCTTTCTCGAGTTTTTGTTACGTCGCTTTGTAGAAAGATAGAGTGGAGCCCCATACCTAAAATTCAATGTCCTCAAGAGTTAGAGATTTTCACTTTGAGAAGCATAATTATACATGTCGAGGAAGAATTTTAGGATAGATGTCAAATTTTCACCCGTGCAAATAAAACGGTTCTTTTGGGGGTTTCTTCCGGTGCTTTCCACATCATGGAAGAAGCGCGTGGCGACACAACATTACCGTAAGAAGCCCATAAACGGTTGGCCATCGCAATCGTTGTCGGAATGTGTCCAAGCTCGTTGTCGGGTTCCGAAGCACCTGATCACGACGTGAGCATGACCTCAATGTGGTCGAGTGCGATGACATCATTCTTTGTGAGCCATGCAATTTTTCTTAGTCCGAAGTCCGAACCCCATGACAAGAAAATGTGATCCGTATTACTTTCGGATATTTGATCCGTGTTTTTTCAACGTATTAATGCTAGTGTTACTGCTCGACCATGGTGATAAGGACGTCAAACATAAATGCGCACTACAAACCATTACAATTGATGTGAAAGTTCTCGATATATGCTCATCACTTCTTCTGATGATTAACTGTCGAAATTTTATTATGATAGATCCATTCTTAAAGGATAAGAGTGCTCTTCTACCTGTAAAATATGTTCTATGATTTGCTTTCTGATATTTTCCATTCTATATACCTTTCAAGCATTATCCTAATTAATGAATGAAATTTTATTCGGTAAAAAAAAGTCCAAACCCTATGACAAGGACAAGAAAATGTGGCGTGAACTACTCTTTCTTTGTCGGACATGGAGACTCAACCTCCATTGTACTCCATCTTTTCTTTTCTTTTTTTCCTCTCTTTCCTTGCTTTATACACTCGATCATTCTAAACCACAATTTTGTTTTTTTTCTTTTTTTCATAGTTTTGTACAATTTGAATAATATGAATGTCAACATATCCTTTAAGAGAAACGCGAAATGACCTGGCCAGAATTAAGTTTCTTCCTTGTAGTGCGTTTTTGGATCGATTAGACAAGCAAAAATTCCAACGGAAGTCGAAAGGAGAATGATGCACCTAAAACCGTCGAACTAGAAAGTTGACGATTTTAGAACTCAAATTCGGTCGATTAAAATAAAAAGGCCTCCTGATCAATACTCTTGCCTTTGGCCATGACTAATAATGAATTTTAATGATTTGGAGTTGTTTAGTTGGATTTTTTTAATTTTTAGTTTTTAATTTTTGGGTTTTTTACAACTAATAGCGATTTTGTAATTTTGGGATTGCCATTTAGAGTTCTAGTAGAGTTAGGGTTAACATCTCATATAAAAGGTCTTTGTTTTTTTTTTTTTTGTTGGTAAGGTTCATATTAAAGGTATTTGTTCATGTTTGAGTGGGACAAAATATTAATAATGAATTTTGAGATTTCTTATTTCGCTTTGTGTAATATCATTTTCTATTACGTTTTGTGTTGCCTCATGGAATTCTTGCTTTTTGATTTCTTGATCGAAATTTATATGGGTAAAAGATGGAGCATCGCCCTAAAAAAATCGTACTTTTCATCTGAAAATCTCTTCAAAAATCTTGGCCTTCTTGTTTTATTTGCAAGAAGAGATCGGGCATGTTACGGCGGATTGGCGATTAGTTAATGAAGGATTTGTTCTTCAAGCAAATAGAATGAATTTCCGGTGAGCAGTCAACTTAATCGGCTGTAATTTGGTTTCGACTTTGTGTACTGAAATTTCCGCTCAGAACATTATCGGGCAAGAAGTGGGGAAAGGCGTGATTGATGAATATCTGCGGCGGAGCGGTCATTCAGATCTCAGCAGCGGCATCAGCGGCGGCAGCAGCGTTTCTGATATTTCGTCCTCGAAATTACATGCCTATGTCAAACCGCCCTCCGCTGAAGTTTCCACGCTGCCTCGAGTAGTCAAGAAAGGCCGGCAGTGACCGGAACCAATAAGTAAAAACCTGCGAATCAAAGCAATTCTCGGTTCGACCCAAAAAATAAAAAAAAGTAATTCTCGGAAAAAGAAATCTGGGAAGGTCGTGTCGCCAACTGAGGCAGCCAAAGGTTCCACTGTGTTCCAGCAGGGTAAGCCCTGTCCATGCGAAGCCCGCATGAACCGGTTGGTCAGCAATTGCTTATCCTGTGGCAAGATTGTTTGCGAGCAGGAAGGAGAGGGGTCGTGTCAATTTTGCGGCGCCCTTGTTTTGAAGGAAGGAATGTAGGAATCAAAAGGGTTGCGGAAGCAAATAGCGGAGGTTTGAAGGATTTAAATGCGAAGAGAACTCGGGTAATAAATATGAGAGTAAAATTACAAAATGCCTTTGCAAAAGCTAACACAACGGAGATACAAGCTTAATAAGCTTTCTAACTCTCCCACTCGTTTCTCTCTTCTCTCTTTTTACTCTGCATCTTTTCCTACGGACAACTCTCTTATTTATAAGCAAAACACACACAAGAAGCAAACTTGAAGACACCCGCCGCCTGCAGCTATAGCCTAACTCTTCCATGCAAGATATATTTGTTTATTGTTGAGACAACAAAGAAATCAAATTGAAGATCACTATCTACAAAGTCGGCAAAGAGATTCAGCTTGCAAGGTGTACTCTTTATTTATTAATAGTCAAAGATTGTGCCCACAATCTTTTACTAGTCTCTGTCTTCAAGAACAAATTGAAGAAGTATGTCCTCATGTTGCACGTTTAATTCATCTTCTTAGCCACCATCATCAAGCAAACTCAAGTGCAACTTCTCTTCCAAAATATATTTTATTATTTCCAACAAGGAAGCCAGTATGCCAGTCTCGGCCAGACTCTGCCGGTCGTCACAGAGGCCGAAGTTGCCGCAGAAGCTTAGGCCAAGAGACCAGTGGATTACGATTGGAACTCTGCAGCGCGTACAACGGTTATCGATGACCAAAGCGACTATTAAGAAATTGAGGGCAACCGCTGGTTGTCAAAGGAGGTATTTTCGTCTTTAGGAATCTCGATGAGTTTGAGAGATTTACTCCCCTACTTGAGGCCTTTGCCATCAGTGAGTAGGGGATTGTATATAGAGGATGGAGTCGAATGTTCTCTAGAATGTAACTAGCATGGAGCATCGAGGTAATAAGGGGTCTGCTAGTACTTGTATCGTCCGTAAGAAAACCTTAAAACTCATTATTTTTGTGCGACGACATCTACCGGTATTAGTAGATACTGCAGTTCGTTCGCTACCTTTTTGAGTTCACATTGTTGGCCGTCCGATCAACCTTCCGTCGTCACCTACGACTTCCTAGGATCGCCAAGGAATCAAACGTGTGTACCTGATTTCGAGTCCATCGTCATACTGGCACAGGAACTCCACGAGCCAATCTCGAGACACTTCCCCTCTATGACCTCCAGACCGCTTGGCATCAATGGGACTGCCAACTCTCTCTCGGAGGAGAAGGGAGCTCAAAATGGCAAAAGGGTGAGGCTAAAGGGGGGGTCTTAGCCTATTTACAGAAGTCCAGCCGAGCCCTCCCATCACGGGCCGGGCCGAACTCGGCCCACACTAGCCAAGCCCATATTCGGCCCATTAAGAAACTTTAAATCCATCATCTATTAAACCAATTTCGTAAACGGTAAATTAATTCCGTAAAACGATCAATTACAATTTCAATTAAGGCGAGCTCACGTTGAAAAAACTCTAACACACATTTAATCGCCGCCTATGTGAGGCCCGGAGTGGCAAAATGAGTGTTTTCTATTTAAGTGGGTGGGTGTACCTCTGGAATAGCCGCTCCTTTGGAAGCGAAGTATGCTTAAAAGTCGGCTATTCTTCATCAGTGATCTTATGCTTGTTATTGCCGAACTTTTCGTGCCAAAAAGCAAGGGACCTACTTCTCATCCTAGGAGTGAGGAGGTATTATAGAGCAGAGTGCCCTCTTAGTCTTTCTGAGTTTCCACCATTAAGCAGCACCTCTGCTCTTCAATTATGAGAAATGCTAGGGTCTTGGTCTTTTTGGTTGCATTTTACGTAAAGTTGGAGAGGGGAAAGTCAGACTCGAGACAAGCGTAGTGCTCGGAGTCCGCAGAGTCGCTCCGACCAATCGGTTTAGCCGTCGGCCTCCATCCTCGGCCTCTCTTTGTCTAAGTTGCGAAGCTCCATGCCTGGTTTGGGTCTAGCTTCAAAGGAGCAGACAGTCTTCTTAATCTAAGCATCACTCTATTAAAAAAAAAAAAGGAAAATTAGCTCGAATAACCTCCACAAGCGCCATAAGAAGTAATGTGTATGTAAACCGGGCAACGCTTCACCGTAAGTTCACGTGTATGAATCTCAAGATTACTTTGAGTGGAAAACGTTGTAATCCAAACACAAAATTTGCAAAGCATTCGAATCAAGGCGCTTAACTATTCAGTCGATCATTTAAGCCCGACCCCGTTGCTTCCATTGCAACCGAAAATGCCATACGAGCTTTGGGATTGCATGCCAATGCATGATCTGAATGTTAAAGACACCTAGCAAAATTGTGAGTTTTACATTATTATTTTTCCTTTAATTTTCAAATTTTGATTCATGGGCTGTTTAACTAAAAGGGAAGCATTTGCATCTTCGATATTATCACGTATGACCAATAGGAAGCTGGACCGTTGTGGATACAATACAGATAATAGATATGCTTTCTGATAACTTCGAAAAATTGAACCACTGATCTATGGTGAACCTTCCATGTAGATCTCTTTGCCGACTGTAATTTTCTGCACGGTCGTATTCTTCAAGACAGTTTCTCTCTGCCAACTGTACGTTTCCTTTTAAGGCTGGACTATCATGGATACGAAAGAAATAACATATATGCTTTCTGATAACTTTCGACGTATGCTCATCAGTGATGATGATGCGAGATTTGGTGATCGGCGGCCCCATATGAGCCTTGATTCTATGAG
This sequence comes from Psidium guajava, assembly GCA_016432845.1. Classification (NCBI taxonomy): domain Eukaryota; kingdom Viridiplantae; phylum Streptophyta; class Magnoliopsida; order Myrtales; family Myrtaceae; genus Psidium; species Psidium guajava. The sequence goes on from CM028228.1 coordinate 41,598,213, forward strand.
AGATTCATCTTTGTGGAATAAACCAGTGTATGCAAGCAGTACCAACCAAGTTGATTCACTTTTTCAATTTACTTGTTTTGTGGGATTTGAATTTTTGTTTTGAAGTTATGTAGTCATTTTTCATATGAAATGAATATTTTCGTTCAAACACCCGAAAGAAAATTTTCCTATAGTACATCTTTCCCAGCAAAAAAATCTCACCCGCTTGCCACCCAATTCCAAAGTATATCTTGTGCCGAAAATTCGACAACAAATGCAGCTCCATTTAGTAATGGCCACGATGTAAATCATGTAATAATAGGAAAAGTACAAAAAAAAAATTACAAACTTATTGTATAAGTACCAATTCAATCATAAAAACTTTCAATTAGATCAATTTAATCCTATTTTTTTTTGTATTGGTACCAATTCATGCCAAAAAACACTGACGTGGACGCCAACAGTGCCACATAGATATTTTTAATAATTATATATGTATATACATTTTTGAATTTTTCTCCTTTTTTTCCTTTTCCTTTCTTCTTTTTTATAAATCATATAAAAATGTCCACGTCAACGGCGGCGGCGCCATGCAAGATGACCGGCATTCATTTCAGCAGTTCTTAACTTGAATTACGCATTAAAATAATCTTTTTTAACAGAATGGAGACTAGACCTTCTCGTGGCTCTCTAAAGAGCATTATCGGGGGCCGCCTGGGGCAAGGCCGATCATTTCTGGCGCTTGGCAGTCCCAGTTATTCCGACTTGTGCACGTTCATCCTGCTCAAGTTGACTCGAACCGCGAAATTTCCTACGGCTCCGGTGCCTTGGTTGCGACGCCAACGACGCTCGGCGACGACGACCGCATTTGTCTCTGTAAACCTCCGGATTGCGACCCGTCCGGGGAAAAAAAACAGAAGCTTCCAAAATATATCTAAGTCCAATGTGGACAAAGAAAAAAAACCCACTTTACACGTGATCCATCATCCATGTCTTCATCGTTATTGTATAAAAAAAAATGGCGACGACCGCATTTAAACTAGTCAAGATGGCGACGACCGCATCGTCGCCTGTATTCCCAGGTTTGTTTTGTCGGATGGGAACAGGCTCCGCGCCATTAGAAGAAAGGGCGTATTTACCAAGCTCGGGCCTCAGATTTAGCGGCATCCACTTCGGGAAAATAGTAAGTACCGTCGGCAATCACATCATCAATACCTACGACCTTCACTCACCGTGCGACGCGTTTCAAAAGGGGCCCACCTCTTCTCTCTCTCTTCCCCCCCCACCCCCCCCAACCTTCCTCTCTCCGTCTCTCCTCCGTTGCCGGCCGCGGCGGAGAGCACGGTTTGGAGTCTCCGGCGACGGGCTCACTGTCGATTGATCCCTGTCTCTTCGTGCGCCTCGCGAAGATGGCTGAAGCCGAGCTCGAGCGGCCGTCGCCGAGGCAGCCTTGCCAGTGGCCGACAAGCGCAGAGTTAAAGCTCGAGCATGAGAGGCCATTGGCAACTGCAAACTCGAGAGCCCTCGTCCCTCCCCCCTTGTTGTCACCCTCAACTTCATCAAGGACTCGACCAATTCTCCCTCGCCGGCATCAGTAACCGAGCCTATCGGATCTGGCTGAACGACGCCGACAACGGCCATGGATGAGCCATGAGCCGCTCATTCCGAGCCGTGCGCTAAAGAGAAATTTTTGCCTTTTTTTTTTAACTGTGGCCCCTGAGACACGTGTCGCACGGTGAGTGGAGATGAGGGCCACGTCAGCTTTACCCAGCGGGAACGCAATATTTTCCCATCCCCTTCCCCTATAAATAAAATTCTGTGCCCTAAAAGAACTTCACACACAAAAGACCTCCCTAATGACAATGACAGACCTCCGCCCCATGCCACCCCGTGCGGATAATAATCCGGCATCGCTGCCGGAGCCACCGCCGTCCGACAGGTGCAAGCTGATGCTCCTCCACGGTATCCCATACGTCATACCCGCCATTCTCGGCCTCCTCATGGTCATCTTCCTGGCCATACCAGCCCTAATGCCCCCCGAGTTCCAGCTCAACTCGGGCTCTTCCCTTTCCTCCTTCAACATCTCCACTTCTCTCGTCACCGCTCAATGGAACATCGCTCTCTCCATCAAGAACCCCAGCAAGCTCATCCCCGTCGAGTACTCTCACATGAAGCTCCATTTGAGTTTCGACGGCCGACTCGATCTCTCTAGTCGTTCCTCCCTCATTCCCACCTTCACTCAGGGCCCCGGCAACATGACCACAGTCCGAGCTGAGGCCCTGTCCAAGCTGGACATCGTCAATGACTTTGACGTGAAGGGCCTGGTGAGCGCCTTGAAGAGCGGACTGGTGCGCATTGACGTGGTGGCGAGAGCCAAGCGGAGGCTGCACTTGGGTGCGTTCTGGGTGCCCGTGTTTGATGCGGACGCCTCGTGCATGGACGTGAGCTTCACGGCGCCGACCGATGGTGAGGACAGCGGCGATTGGATGATCCTCGGAGGCACCCTGAGCTGCACGCTCGGCCTCTTCACTCAACTCTGGTAAGAATGATTACAAGTTCCTGCTTACTTTTGTTTTTGTTGGTGTATAATAGTTAGGGTGTGCGCCCATGCGGGCAAACACACCCTACCACCAGAGGATAACTACCTAGCAGTTATCTTTTTATTTGAAAAGAGAGAAAAAAAAAATCACGTTATGTGATTTTCCCCTAACTGTCAGTTATTGTGGGGTGTGTGAAGAAAACTGACGTCGTCTTTTTCTATAACGCTCTCTCTTAACGAAGCCTTGGCTCTCCCTCAACGCTCTCTCGACGACGCCTCTCTGACGAAGCGTTCCCGAAGCAAAGTCGACTCTTAGTCCGTGGAAGTTAAGGTACGCTCCGTTTTTGTGACGTAGCCTTCGATCGGTGTCTCAATATTTATGGGCATGCTTTTCCGCAAGAATCGTTTGGGAATTAGTTTTTCTCTTCATTGGTATCAGAGCCATAGCGTTATTGATTCCCGATTGCTTGATCTACTTTGTGTTGTTTTTTGGAATTAAAAAAAAAACGGGCTAGGATACATTTCGGAAGTTACTGTTCATGTATTTTCTGGAAATTTGGTTCTGTCAAAAATGCATTTTGTTTGGATATATAGAAAGTGCTCGTCGATACGAGCGTTTTGATATATTATGGGTCAAAAACGGAGATCGGACGTGGCCGGAGCAGCCATCGGAAGCCGCTGACCGCCGGCGACTCTAGGAGAGGGCCTACGACGCGGGCCTGGGCAAATGGGCCCAACCCGCGTTGGGCGCAAGCCCATTCTCGCGCAGGACCAGAATAAAAAAAAAAAAAAAGAGGGGGGGCAGGATGTGGGCGTGGGTTTTGAACCCATAACCTCCCCCATGGGCTTTAAAGGCCCAGACCACTTGGCCACTTTGACTTTGGTGTCTCATGTTAACAAGTTTTTTTATTTAAAGAATATATGAGCCTTGAGCCCGCACCCGGTGGGCCTAGCCCGTGCACGATAAGCCCAGCCCGATCCGTTTTGTCCAATGACCCAGTTGACCATTGACCAGTTTTGACCCGTCGACTTTGAACGTTGACCGTTGACCAGTTTGACCGTTGACTTTGACCGTTGACCGTTGACTTTGACCGTTGACCGTTGACTTTGACCGTTGACAAAAAAAAATTAAAATCTTTATTGGGTCTCCTACGGGGGCATATGATATCCGATTGGGATGATTTTGGTACCGATGCGTTCGTATCAAAATTTTCTTCAATGTGATTATAATTAGGGGCTTGCTCAAATTTTTGTTTACTTCCGTGCCTATTATTGCATATTACGATATGTTCGTAATTTTTTATGTAATTGATGGATTTTTGTAATCCACTTTGTTCTGCATTCGTTGCAGGACCAATGTCGAGGCCGATGCCTAGGAATTTATGAACTAGGAAGGGAACAAAAATGCCTCACATAAGATTGACAAGTGAGCAAGTTCGAGCCATTAATGTGAAGGTGGATGCACTAAATAATTATCGATGGGATAATGAGAGTGATATCATATCCCATGCGATAACGATCAACAAGATGATCCAAGAACTCATTTGGGATGGATATCGAATGGATGCTGAAATGGGTTTTTATGCCCTGAGGAACTCCGTACCAGAGGAGTGGCACGGAATGATTACTCGAGTGTGGCTTGATACCAACACCTACAGAGCCTTAGTGATGCTTTTCTTAGACAAGTACATCAGCGTTGGTGCGACGAAGACGTCGTCGCTTGGTATGAATGGGTCTTGGCGCAGACAGAATGCGCGTTGGCGTCATCACACGGGTATTAAGAAGGGTTTTCCTAGTGTACCATTATGGGCTCCTGATTTAATTAGCAATCCCCCTAAGGATTTAAAGGACTCCCTCCCTTATACGATGGAAACTGAGTGGGTTCATAATAAGACTAACGAAAATAGGACAACGCGTTATTACCTTTGAATTTTTACTTTGATAGTTCAATTTGGGATTGTTGAATTTGTTTCGAATCGCCATTGCTTATATTTTTTTTTAATGTTCTAATTTTTGAATTATGATAGCTTTTCTGTTGTTAATGCTACTTTATACATATATTTGTTATATGTTTTAAGTGGGAGTGTTCATAAGTTTTTAGTAACTTTAAGAAGAACACATTTGAATCATTGTATTAAAAATAAATACATTTTAAATGCATAAATATGGTGCATTTGTTGCATACAAATGGGCTTTAATAAATCGTGCTTAAATGTCTAAAATGTTCAGATACAATGGCTTCTGTATCTAAGAACATTGTGGCAGAGCTGAATAAAGGTGAGAAGTTGAATGGCGAAAATTATGAGATTTGGAACATGAAAATCCAGTATGTACTGGAAGAGCAAGAGGCTCTGCAAGCTCTTAACCTGGTCATGGCTGAACCAGAGGATGGAACCACTGCACAGCATAGAAGAGATAAGGAAGCCTTTGCTGCTTGGAAAAAGAAGAATTCCACTGCTCGCATTACGTTGTTGAGCAGTATGGATAATGATATCATGCGAGAATTCAGATAGTATGAAAATGCAAAGGACATGTGGGATGCATTAAAGATAAGGTTTGGACAGACTTCGGTCACCAAGCTTAGGCAGCTAACTATCAGATTCGACACATATAAGATGCCACATGGGCATAATATGAAGCAGCATTTGAGGCGCATGTCGAATATGATTAGTGAGCTGAAGGATGCAGGTCACATATTATCTGATGAGCAGCAAGTGCAGGCAGTGATCCGCTCTTTGCCCCACAGTTAGGAGCATATGAAAGTTAACCTGACCCATAATGAGAATGTCAAGACCTTCGAGGATGCTATGCGCCATCTTGAGCTGGAAGAGGACCGCCTTCTGGCGGCCAAGACACAATCAGATGTGTATTGGATCTGGCTCACATGGAGCTTCGGGCTCTAAGCGCAAACATCCTGGCTGGTTCAAGAAAGGGAAAGGTAAAGGAGCGGAACCATCTGGAAAGAAACCAAATTTTAACAAGCATGGAAAAGGGAAACGTCCCTTTAAGAAAAACATTTCAAGGATGAAGTGTTACAACTGTGGCAAAAAGGGTCACTTCGCTCGCGACTGTGGTGAGCCGAAGAAGGTAGAAACCCTTAATGCACTTAAAAGTGTTTCTTATGTATCAAGTTCTGTATTTTTAACTGAATCTCATCCTTTGTGGACTGTAGACTCAGGAGCCACAGACCATGTAGCCAGAGACAGAAATACCTTTGTGGAATTTCGACGAATTCCACCCGGAGCGAAATGGATTTATGTAGAGAATAACTCCAGAGTAGAAGTTAAAGGAATTGGTACCTGCCAACTGATGATGCGCGGTGGTCGCGCCTTATTCCTGCATGATGTCTTGTACGCTCCAGAGATTCGTCGGAATCTTGTTTCTGTATTAGTTTTAGTCAAACTTGGTTTATGTATGAATTTCCATGACAATGGTGTGGATTTGTTGTTAGGTACAACTTTCTACGGATCTGGTTATTTTGTGGATGGTTTTATTGTGTTGGATGTTGAAAACATTAATGTGAATGTTTGTTATTCCCTGTTTACATCTACTCATTCAAGTGATAATGATGTGAACGTGTGGCATACTAAACTTGGCCATATTGGTCAACAACGTATGAATAGATTAGCCAAAGAAGGCTTATTGGGTAATATTGAGAAAGTTGAATTGCCTACTTGTGAGCATTGCCTAGTGGGAAAAACAACTCGAAAGCCATTTGGAAAAGGGATAAGGGCTGATTTTCCATTGCAGTTAATTCACACTGACATCTGTGGGCCGATGAATGTGAGAGCTAGGCATGGTGCTGTTTATTTCATTACATTCATTGACGATTATACTCGATTTGGATATGTATATTTGATTTCTCATAAATCAGAAGCATTGAGTTGTTTCAAGAAATTTATGACCTTAGTGGAAAATCAGTTAGACAAGAAAATAAAAGCATTAAGATCCGATCGAGGTCGTGAATATCTATCCGATGAGTTCAGACATTTGTGTCATGAAAATGGGATAGATAGACAGTTATCTATTCCTTATACTCCTCAACAGAATGGAGTAGCTGAGAGAAGAAACAGAACCTTACTTGAAATGGTTAGGTCCATGATGGCGCAAGCAAATTTGCCAATCGCCTTTTGGGGTGATGCTTTGTTGACTGCTGCCTATGTACTTAATCGTGTGCCTACTAAATCGGTGACTTCCACTCCATATGAGTTATGGACAGGTCGAAAACCTGATTTGAGTTTTCTTAAATCTTGGGGTTGTGCCGCCTTCACTCATGAGACCTCTCATATATATGGAAAATTAGGTCCAAGAGGCAAAAAGAGTATTTTTATAAGATACTCTGAACACTCAAAAGGATATGTGTTCATAGGCGAACAAGAAAGTGGAAGTATAACTGAATTTGAATCTCGAGATGTTACGTTCTTAGAGAATGATTTTCCGAGAAAGGGCGAAATTGGTGAAGACTATTCCCTATTTGAGACACTGGATCAAGATAATGTGATAGTTGGATGTAACGATCCAAGTGGGAGCAATGTGAGAAGTGGGGAGTTAAGTACTAATCAGTCTCAATTGCAACCACTTGATGAGTCAATGCCACTATCTGATCCGAGTGGGAGCGTAATGGAGAATGAAGTACCTAGGGTACAATCTTCTCCACGACGAACAAGTCGCAAAAGCATTCCTCGTCGACGCTTTGAGATCGAAAGGGAAGTTTTCATGATCGCTCCACAAGATGAAGATGAGCCAAGGAATGTCAATGAGGCTTTATCTTGCCCTGATAAGGAAATGTGAATGAAAGCAATGGAAAAAGAAATTGAGTCAATGAGATCGAACCAAGTTTAGGAATTGGTTGATCTTCCAAAAGGACGTAGAGCCATTGGGAATAAGTGGGTTCTCAAAATAAAGCGTAATGTTGATGGCTCAATTGAGAGATATAAGGCTCATCTTGTGGCAAAGGGGTATAACCAACATGAAGGAATTGACTATGAAGATACTTTTTCTCTTGTGGTAAGATTTACCTCTATTCGCCTTATTCTGGCAATAGTGGCCAGCTTGGATCTTGAATTGCATCAAATGGATGTAAAGACTGCGTTTCTCAATGGAGAATTAGAAGAAGAGATCTATATGGAACAACCCGTTGGGTTTGTTACTAAAGGCCAAGAACACAAAGTATGTCGACTTTTGAGATCGATATATGGCCTTAAGCAGTCTTCAAGACAATGGTATATACGTTTTCATAATGCCATAGTGGCATATGATTTCGTGATGATTAATGAAGATAATTGCGTGTATATCAAAAGATCCAAAGGGCAATTTGTGATCCTATCGTTATACGTTGACGATATACTAATTGCTGGAAGCAATATGGAGTTTGTCAGGATAGTCAAAAGTTGGCTGTCTTCAAATTTTAAAATGAAGGATATGGGTGAAGCTGCATACATTCTTGGAGTTAAGATCTCTAGAGACCGTTCCAAAAGGTTGTTATCTCTTTCTCAAGAGACATACATAAATAAAGTCCTTGAACGATTTTGTATGCAAAATAGTAAACCCATTGATACTCCTATTGCAAAAGGTGAAGGATTGAGTCGTCGAATGTGTCCTAAAAATCCACATGAACAAGAGCAAATGAAAAATGTTCCATATGCTAATGCTGTTGGAAGTCTGATGTACGCTATGTTGTGTACTAGACCAGATATTTGTTATGCAGTTGGATTGGTTAGCAGATACCAATCCAACCCAGGTCCAGCACATTGGACTGCCGTTAAAAGAATCCTGAGGTATCTGAGAGCGACTGCAGATTACTCGCTGACATATCAAGGAAGTGATCTGGACCTTGAGGGCTACACTGATGCTGACTGGGGAGGAGATTTGGATGAGAGGAAATCCACTTCTGGAAATGTATTCTTACTTAATAATGGCGCTATATCATGGAGTAGTAAGAAGCAACAGTGTATAGCCTTGTCTACCATGGAAGCCGAGTTCGTAGCATTATCAACAGCAACACAAGAAGGTGTTTGGCTTAGAAGATTTTTGAATCATTTGGGTGTTGCTAAACATGCTGCAAATCCTGTGTTGATTTACTGTGATAGTCAGGCAGCAATAGCTTACACTAAGGATCCTAAGTTTCATTGTAAGACCAAACATATAGACATTAAGTATAACTATGTCAAGGACATGGTAGCACGAAAAGATGTGAACGTACAGTATATATCTACGCATAGAATGTTAGTAGATCCTATGACGAAGCCGATTCCTAGATATGTTTTTACTGGTCATGCAAAAACTCTAGGACTGCGTAGAGGTTGATGTATTGTATATTTGTATTTTCCCTAAATGTTTATAACTGATGATGTTATTTATCAGTATAAGTGTTTATAAGTCTATTTGAAATTTATGCATGTTAATGCTTGGTGCATTATATCGAAAAGGTATGTCGGACAGATAAGAGATTAGCCCACTCACATGGGTAATCGCCTCTATTTACTGTGTGATGAATAGAGATGAGGTAATTTTTAAGCTTATTATCTAAGTGATAATTGAGAGCTCAAGCTTAAAGTACTAGTGCCGCCTTAACTGAGTGTTAAGATGAGGTCATAATATTTATTATGTCCGCAGGTGAAGTAACCCACATATTTCACCTTACCTGTCTTAAATGCCAGATGTGAGTTCTGAAAGAATTTTATTTTTGGAGTAGATTTGTGAACTCAAGTTAGACATTGGGTATGTCTGAACTATCATCTGTACGGTATTATTTTTGAAGACATACGCTCCATAGGGAAAGAGAAAATACCGTAATACGTATTTCATACTACGTGTGCATTATTTGACCAATAAGAGTTGGCGAAAATTTTTTATCTCAATTTTCTAAGCCGTGTGAGACTCTTGAGGATAGAAGTTCCTCAAATAGTATCCTCATGACTCTTACTAATTCTCAAGATTCCTTTTTGGTGTTTGCTATCTTAGAGTGTTGCCAATGATCATGAGTGATTCGGTCTAATGGGACATTTCTAGAAAAGCAAGCTGAACTGAAATCGAGAGGTTTAAGGAAAGAGGAAGATCGATATATCTTTGACTCACATTACAGTTGGTATTCACAGACCGGTCAATTATGATTGTTTTGTACTTAATCATAATTGTGAATACAACATATATTATTTTAAAGAGATCAAGAGAGAGTAAATGTGAATGATCGATCTAGGGCACTGCATACTAAATCTGCTCTGAATTATCATGCCTAGTTTGAGCTGCTATATACTCCTAACAGATGTATAGCAACGAGCTCTCGGAGTATGCTGGTCACACAGACTATTTGTCAGTATGAACTTTGCAAAGAAGAGAGAGTCACAATTAGCCCTCAGTGGGCAAGTGAAATTTGTTGGTTCTTGGTGGACTTGTGGGAACTGTTTGCCCTACATGGGTGAGTGGGAGATGTTGGTGTATAATAGTTAGGGTGTGCGCCCATGCGGGCAAACACACCCTACCACCAGAGGATAACTACCTAGCAGTTATCTTTTTATTTGAAAAGAGAGAAAAAAAATCACGTTATGTGATTTTCCCCTAACTGTCAGTTATTGTGGGGTGTGTGAAGAAAACTGACGTCGTCTTTTTCTATAACGCTCTCTCTTAACGAAGCCTTGGCTCTCCCTCAACGCTCTCTCGACGACGCCTCTCTGACGAAGCGTTCCCGAAGCAAAGTCGACTCTTAGTCCGTGGAAGTTAAGGTACGCTCCGTTTTTGTGACGTAGCCTTCGATCGGTGTCTCAATATTTATGGGCATGCTTTTCCGCAAGAATCGTTTGGGAATTAGTTTTTCTCTTCAGTTTTACTATAATCGTATCGTGGAAGTTGTTCGTCCACGCTCGTCTTGAACTGCTCCTCCTTGCTCAGAGTGGCGCGAGCCGTCGATTGTCACCGCCCCCATCTCTCGCTTCTCACTCTCCAGTTAAAATGACTTTTGTCCAAGCTCCAAACTCGTGCAGCCACCAATCGCTGTCACTGCTCCGCCTTCTTCCCCATATCGCGCTCTCGTCTGTTTTCTCCCTCCTCTATTTTTGCACTCAGAGATGTACCCCGGCCTCACTGTCGAATCAAACAGCCACGGTCAAGTTGCCGCCGCCAGATCTGGGGGTGATGCTCGACGTCTGTGGCCAAGACGTAGCTCGACATCGAGCTTAAACAGGAAAAAATATGTATAGGCGGGGTAGGTCAACGCCGGCGGCAGCATCCATGGCTTGGCATCGCTGGCCGAGGTTCAGCTCGGCGTTGCGCCAACCTCCGCAATTGGAAACGATCTCTGTCAAGGAGGCTGAGCTTCAGCAGCACCGTGTCCATCTCTGGCGAGGACGAGGAGGAGATGTCGAGATCAGTTCTGTCCACCTTCAGGGCCAAGAGACTCGCCGTCGCTGTGATTCACGAGGTGGTGAAACGGAGAAGATAGTTGGCTGTGAAGGATTGGGCGTTGATTTCCATTTTCCAAAGATTGGACTTTTTTTTTTTTTCATGACCGAAGTTTCACGCAGCCGGCGAGCTTACGTTCAAACCAGCAGTGAAGCACGATTAGTCCTCGAAGGAGCTAGCGCAGTAACCTATCGTCACGATCCCCCACTTAAATCACTGGAGGGTGAGTAAGTTTCGACCCCGCGACTCGCGAGCAAGCTCAGCGTGGACTCCGATAGTCTAATCCTTAATAACGCGGCCACCGATGAGTGGGTCAAATTAGACGTTCGTTTTTCTCATTTTGGATTTTTTGGTTCACAGAAGATATTTTCCATGATCAACTAATAATCATCTTGTCTTCTTTATTCTGTTTATTAAATAAAGATTAAGGTTTGATTCTCATCACGTGTTTTGATGTTCTTTTCTCAGATCCTAGAGACTTTGGCTTCTACAAATTGGAGCATCGGTTGGAGTTGTCTTTCCTAGCCTATTACTTTGGCCAAGTACTTGAAATCTTGAGCTTCTCAGTCGCAAATGCTCTTATTAGTTAATGCTATACTTCTTTCGAACATATATGTATTCTCTGGATATTTAGAATAATAGTTTGCATTTTACATGTTGATATGCGAGGTTTTGCAAGTTCTATCCCTTTAACTCGGTTTCAAAAAATGCATTCACATATAATATAGAAGCTCGTATGCCTTTTATAACCACTAAACCGTTCAAACTTCAGCTCTTATTTTACCTGGTCCATGAGGTTATTAGTGGGTTTTTCATCGCTGCCACTAGTTTCTTCCTAAGATGGACTTCTTTATGTTTAAAAAAGAACAATTTTGAATCGCAAATATTAATTTTTTTACATGTTACCTGAAAGTACAAAGCCTAAGCCTTTTATACTTAGACTATTTTAAGAAGTTAATTTACTCGTAGAGTAGAGTTGCTTTTTCTCTTTCCTTTTTTCCTTTTTGGAATTCTGGGTATCAATAGATCTTCAGAATGCATAAATGTATATATCTATGATTATTACCTCCAAGAAGATCTTCTCCGCTTCTTCTCGAGTGCGGGTATTGATCACTTCCAGTGCTCCCTTCTGCTAAAATGCAATGTTTCTAATTACCAAATAAAATGTGCCATGTAGAAACTAGCAAGCTAGAAAAAAAAATGAAGTTTTTCATAAAGATATAATTTTTTTTTTTAAAAAAAAGAGAGGAGTCGAAGCAGGGCTTTCTTCGACCCAAAAAAAAAAGGGCTTTCTCCAATTCTTCATGAGTCAAAGTCTTGGGCTCGTTGTCGACGGATGAGCTCTCACGAAACAAACCGATCCTAGATGCTCCATTACTTTCAACAAAAATAAAAAAACAAAAAGGGAAAGACCGAAAGAGAGTTTCTGCCCCCGTTAAGCTTTCCAAGAGATGCATGGCTAATAAATATAACGTCACTTTTTATCTCCAAATGATGATGATCAACAGATGATGTCTTAACTTTTTCTAGGGTTGTCATGAAAAGAATCTGAGATTGTTCTACGGGATTTCCCGACGTTGTTGTCTCTCCTTTTTTTTCTTTTCCTTAAAGGTCTTTAACTGCTGATTCGACGTTGGAAGAGAATGGTTGTTGAAGAGCTTTGGTGTTGAAAGTCGTCCCTCGCTAACTTAGAAGTCTCATGTCTAGTTGATAGTACAATCCTGTGGTTTGGAATGAGGTGTCGATCTTATCCTTAATGACTAATTCTCTCTTTGGTCTTAGGAAACTTTTTTTAAAGTTAACGTAAGATTTAGGCTCTAAGTTTGAGTATGAATTTCGCTTTTCTTTTAACTCTACAATAGTGTTTGTATTTACAGAGTTTTTTTAGAATGGAGTAATTCATAATATTTTGAATTTCGAATTAGTTTGTTATAGTATTAACTGCATGAGATAACTATATTAATAGAATTAATTTTTAATTAGTCTGTTATAGTATTAACTACATCCCTTAATGGACCCCCGCAAGTTGAAGGTGGTCTTCTGGATGAACTTCAACTTGGATTTGAGCAAATCATGATGACACCAAACAAGAGGCTCGGTCAAAATATCCGCTATTTGGCCACGTGTAGATATGGAGCGAACTTCAAGTTTGCGTTGCGATACTAAATGGTAGACGAAGTGAAAGTCTAACTCGATATGCTCTGTTCTAGTCTAAAAAAGTGGATTCACTGTAAAATACGTTGCCCCTAGGTTGTTGCACCAAAGGATAGGGGGTTTTGATTGAGAAATGTCCAATTCCTATATCAGCAATTACAACCATACCACTTCTGCCGTGGCATTTGCTAATGCCAAATACTTGGATTCGATTGAGGAATGTGCAATGGTGTACTACTTCTTAGTTGACCAAGAAATTAGATTTTGGCCCATATAAATTGCATAACCTCCTATTGATCGTCTATCAATGGGGCCCACCTAGTCCACATCATTATATATACATGGAGTTCTGTGGTGATTTGGAAACTAATGAGCAGTCCATGCGAAATAATTTCCTTTAAGTAGCGTAGGATGTGTTTCACCGCATTCCAATGATCTTTTGTAAAGAACTAACAGACTTTGTTAACCGCATAGGAAATCTGACTAAGTGAAGGTGGCATACGGAAGAGCTCCTACAGTGCTCCTATATAAACTAGCATCTTCAAGTGGCTTACCCTGATTGATTAAACTGGTATTTGTAGCCATTGGCATGTTAATCGGTTAAACACTGTCCATATTGGTTCGACAGAGGAAATTTGTAATATATATTTTGTTGTGACAAGAGGAGCCCATATGGATGTTTGAGCACCTCAATTCCAAGGAAATAATTACATTCACCCAAGTCCCGTATGGAGAACTCCTTGTTTAACATTTGATAGTGTCTTGAATAAATGTTGGATTGGATCCTGTAATAACAATATCGTCAACATAGATAAGCATGTAAATGGAGAAATTGGACCCGTGTATTATAAAGAAGGAAGTATCAGTTTTTGATCCAATAAATCTCGGTGATTCTAAAAAGATGCTCGATGAGGAACATCCATAAGGATTTTTGTAGCTTGTATATATGGTTTGGCTTTTCTTTGTCAATGAAGCCCTTAGGCTAGGCCATGTAGACTTCTTCAGCCAAGTTACCATTTAAAAATTCGTTGCTAACATCCAACTATCGGAATTTCCAGTTCTTTATCACAACCAATGAAATAAATGTTCAGATGTTAGTTGCTTTAACAACGGGTTAAACATTTCCATGTAGTTGATAGCCTCTCGCTGATTGTAGCCCATGACCACTAGGCCGGCTTTGTACCAATCTATCAAACCATCTGCACATGTCTTAACTTGATAAACCAATTTAGAGCTCACGACATTTGCTTTGGGATTTGGTGAAACCAAAACCAAAACCCATGTTCCATTACACAACAAAGCAGTAAATTCTTGGAGCATCGCCTCCCTCCATTTTCCATGTTTAGTAGTTCCAATGAAGCACTGTGGCTCTTCTTTCGAGCTTATTTCAATCAAGTTCACATTTGGTAATGGATATTTACTATTGGGCTTTGGGTTTTGATGCAGCCACATTGGATAGGTCCTTGATGCTTGATAAACTGGTTGTGGAGGCATCACAAAAGCTTGCTACAATGAGGCATTTGAAAGAGTCTCATTTGAACCTGTATCGACAAAAGCGAACTAGAAATCAATGTGTTACACGTTGAAGCAATATTAGTATTTAATAATATCGTTAAAGGTTCTTCAAAGGTGGATGGGGAAGTGTTAAAGGTGGGGTGTAAGGCAGGGTATTACCATTAACACAACGGTTTGCATTGGGAACATACTAGCCATGGAGATCATCATCCAAGGATGCGATGGTGAGAGTATTCCAGAAAGGTGTAAACCAAGTGTAGTGAATAAAAAAAATGCTTTCAATAATAGAAGCCTGTCTTGCAATGTACATGAGTTCAATTTTATAATCTAAATAGCGATAACCAACATACAATTGACTATATCCAAGGAACACACATTGAGTAGAATGGAGTGAAAACTTGTACAAATTGTATGGCCTTAGTAAGGGGAAACAACACAACCAAATATTTTCAAAAAGTTGTAATCCAATTGTTAATGGAAAAATATTTGAAAATGTGAGATATTGTTTAAGAGTGGTGTGGGTAATCTCTTAATAAAGTAAATTGTGGTTTCAAAAGCATAGGGCAAATACTTTAGGGGAAGAGATGCATGGGCCAATAATGTAAGACCAATATCAACAATATGATGAATTTTTCGCTCAATTGTTCCATTTTGCTCGTGAGTGTGTGGACATGCTACACAATGGAGAATTTTTTCTTGACAAATTTTTATTTAGGGTTTTGTATTCCCACCCCAATTAGACTGTACAGCTTTAATGTATTTTTTAAATTGTTTCTTAGCCACGATTCTGAATTTTTGGAAATGGAAAGGACCATAGAGTGACTTTGAATAGGATAGTACCAAGTATATTTGAAAAAATCATCAACAAATATGACAAAATACTTATTACTAGAAATAGAATTAATTGGAGCAAGTGCCCATGCATCGGTAAAAACTTAACTGAGAGGTGTTTTACTAATGCTATGAGAGAGGTAGGGGTGCTTCATGGGATTTGCCTAACAAATAGAAAGCACACTTATTGAAATCAAATGCAAAACATGACAAATTGTTTGAATGAATCAACGAGCGAACTTTGCTTTATTGGGGATGACCCATTCAGGCGTGCTAGGTAGTGGCAATGGTGAAAGAATCAAGTGAGATGGTGTTGGCCGATGGAGATAAGGTATAAAGACCCGACAGCCAGTATAATCCATCCTTAAGCGAACCTTGGAGTAGTTGTGTTCTAGTCTGCTAATCCTTCACAACAAGTTGAAATGAATGAAACTCAAAGAAGCAATTGTCTAATGGTAGGGACATGAAGGATATTTGAGAAATTAAAATATTTGTTGATGGGAGTTTTAAGAGTGGAAGAACCGACATTAACAATGTCTAAACCTAATTCATTGCCTATACAAAGAGATTTGTTGCCGTTATGTGATGTAGAGATCTGCAGATTAGTAATGTCAGGCATCACATGGTGAGTAGCTGCAGTATTCGGAAACTAGTCTTGCTGCGACAGGGTAGGAAGAATCCCATATGTATTAGCAGTAGCCTGAGTTGCACTGTTGTTAGACTACGAATACCTGAAATAACATCTTGAAGCCATATAATTATATTTTGAAAAAATTTGGCGTCGATCTTTTCTATTTTTTGATCGATTGCTTGGGTTTCCATAATTGCGCCGATTGCCTTGCCCATGATACAAGGGTTTTAGGTGGTAGATAGTTGAAAATTGAAAATCGGTTGGGGTTGAATAATAGAGGTGGATGATGGAGGGTTGTAAGTGATAACATTTGCCTCTATGGGCATCGCGGCAGATTTCATTGGAAGCTCATGATTGAGGAGCAATCGATAGAGTTCAGGAAATGTTATCGAATCAAGTTTTGTAGCTAAGGCAACAAAAATGTCAGAAAAATCATAACCAAGATTACGAAAGCCAATGGCATTTAATTCTTAATTCCCTAGAGGGAAGTTGGCAATATCTAATTGATCTAAAATGTACTTTACCTCGTAGAGATAAGTTGAGACAGACTCGTCACCTTTAAATGTATTTTGGAGTTGCAATGCTTGTATGCGATAGAGATCCAAAGGTAGTTTGTAGAGCCTTCCAAACATCAGTAGCCATATCTAATCGAACCCCATAAGGTAGGTCATTATGTGAAAGAGAAGATATCATCCAGTTAAGAACAAGTTGGTCTTTTCGAATCCATTCATCATATGCAGGATTTGGGATAGATAATGGTGCCGTCAAGGTATTCCATTGAGGACTAGTTATGAAGCAATGGATACAGCTGGGTTTTCCATAATCGGAAAGTTTGAGGCTAAGTTGGTGTTGCACGGTCAAAGTCAAGGTGAGAGATGACATTGAGAATAGGAGACGTTGAAAAATGAAAGAGAAAGAAGGAATAGTGCAGGTGTTTTCAAGGATCCTACTAGTCGTCTAATATTGTGTAAGAATTAGACTCTAAATTTCAGTGTGCGTTTTGCTTATCCTTTTAACTCTAGGATAGCGTTTGTATTTATAGGGTTTGTCTAGAATTGACTAATTTCAAATATCTTGAATTTTGAATTAGTCTGTTACAATATTACCTACATGAGATAACTACGTTACTGGACTAATTCAAATTAATCCATTATATTATTAACTACATGAGACAACTACATTAATGGACTAATTTAAAATTAAAATTTTGAATTAGTCCGTTACAGTATTAAGTGCATTCCTTAACCAGTTAAGAATAGGGACCGGTCTAGAACCCTAACCGTATCTTCAAGGCGCGACTCCATCAAATCATGGCATCTAACTCACTACACTCGGCAAACCTTTGCTAGCGGTTGTGCGACCTAGCATAGCCGCCTCATGGTAAAGCCGGGATTTTCGTTAACTATCTTAGTTCTCACCTGGTTTTATCATTGAATTCTAGATGGATATGAATTGGCAATAAAGTAATGTGCCCACTAAGGAATTTTCTCACGATCCTTAATATATTATCAAAACTCACATATTTTAATCTTATTCATTGCCAAACCTAAATTTACGTTATGAAAAAGGAAAAAAAAAAAAGAATACTCTATACAATAGAAGAATGATGCCGTCTCTTGACAAAATTTTACCGATGTTTACTTTTACCAAAATTTTCACCATGTATTATATTGTTAATTTTCTCATAACAAAGCAGTGGCATTTGGAACAGTGAAGAAAACCCATCCTTTATTCTTCATCATTGGATCTTCCTGATTTGGTTTTTTTGCCAAAAAAAAAACCATGAAAAAATTGCATTAGGTGTCAATATTTATATGTTTTAAAAGTTTAATCCAGACCGTGTGCACTTTGTGCGTCACTTTTTGTTAGGTAAGACCTAACATGATAGAAAATAAAACTAAGGAAGGGAAAAATGTTTCCATTTGAAATCTCAATTGTTGTACCACTTAGACCCATTCCTAAGAAGATGAGATTACTTTAATGTTCTTCGATGAAGAAGAAGTCTCTTTAGCTTACTGTACGGGTAAGTATGCGTACGTCTCTTTCACTCTATCGTTATAGTATGACCATCTACCTATTAATCATAAAAGCAATTCCAAACCTTAATGATGAAAAATGGTTAAAAGTTATGGTAATAGAAAACATATTTTTCTTTCCCCAACAACATCCACTAATCCAACAGAGATTCCATCGAATCGACAGTGTGTAATTGCTCGTTTAAAGTCAATTTGCCCAGCAACATCCACTAATCCAACAAAGGTTTCGTTCTTGACCTGAAGTCCTCGTCAAAAGTCTGGACAGGAGTTTCCTCGTTTATATGCTCCAAAGGGAAGCGTCTTTTCTATCACCGCACGAGATAAGACAAAATACTCCGTCGTAACCGGTTGTCGGATTTTAGGTTTTACCACCTCCATGTGATGAATCTGTCCAAATAAACAGGCACGTGCATGCACAAGAAGAGAGATTACTAATGACACTAGATTGATTCTCGCTAGAATTATCAAACGGGTGGGTCGAGTCGAATTTGGACTGGGACATAAATGGTCTGACCCAAATTGATCAATACAGCCCATTTATAACATATTTATTGCAATATAAATTTCTCGACCCATACCGACCCATCTCATACCCAATCCGATATATATTGCTAAAACACTTTTGTATTTAGTCTAATTCAGAAAAAACTTATTTTTTCATAAAATCATAAAAAATAATTATATTTTTTTTTTCATAAAATTATAAAGCACCAAGGATGATTTTTATAATTTTATAGAAAATATAAAATTTATGATCCTTTTTTCCGCTTTTGGTTTTTCGTTTTCCTTTTTTCTACTTCTAAGTCTAACAAGGGCCCTCACTAATTAGAGGCCCGTCAAACAAGTGAGTTGGGTCAGGTTTAGGTAAATAGTCCGACTCAAAGTGCCTCATTTGACCCGTTTATAACCTATTTATTGGCTGCAAATTTATCGACTCATACCTAACCTGTCTCGAGATTGATTTTTAGGATTTTTTTTTCTTCTTATATTCTTGCCCTTTGAATAATGAGTGGCTCCATGGATTGGTTTGTCGTTAGTGAGGGAATTCAAGGGGTCGGGTTATGGACGCGGGGACGAAGGTGGTGGTGAAAGTCCAATTCCGACCCCCCACAAATCAAGAAATGCACAAATAAAAAAAAAAGAAACCAGTAATTATAATAATAAATTCACAAAAAGTAAACACTAAAAAGTTACTTAATTAGACGCAAAAAAAAAAGGAAAGCAAAAATCAACAATGAAAAAGATGATTACTGAATCGACGAAGGACGCGGAATAACGGGAAAATATTCGGTGGTTTGCAACTACCACATCATTAGCTGACGTGGCACCCTTTTTTTTTCTTTTAACCACTGAAAATTTGACAAGTGTTAGCTGATATGGAGTTAAATAAAAAAAACAAAAATTAATGATTTCAGGCATGAGAGACTAGAATTTTCTTCGCTTCACTGGAGCCGCCCCCACTATCGCTACCGGTGGCGTCGGCGCGGCGTCCTTAGCATCAAAGCTGAGCCATCCATTACTGCGTCGCTCGTGGTCGGCCTAGGCCGGAATGGCAAAATGAGTGTTTTCTGTTTAAGTGGACCGGTGAAACTTTGGAATAGCCGCTCCTTCAGAAGCGAAGTATGTTCAAAAGTTGGCCACTCTTCATTGCCAATCTTATGCTTGTTATTGCCAAATTTTTTCTTGCTAGAAAGGGAGGGACATCATTGAATAGTTATTAGAAAGAATATAACGATTTTGAATAGTTATGGTCACGAATTGGAAATAAAGTAACGCGTCCTCTTATTGCCAAATCTAAAGCTAATTTATATATGAAGAAAAGGCACTCTTAAGAAAATAAAAGAATGATGCAATCTCTTGACAAGATCTTTACGAGGTTTATTTTAACCCAAATTTTCAAATGAACAATATATTGATATTTGAAATTCTATCATTTTAGTCTTAAATATTTTGAAATTTTAGTCCTGAACTTATTATCTGAGTAATTGGCTGGAAGGATTAAATGGTAATTCGTTAAAAGGTTTATGATGAGTCTGACAAATCGCTAAAATGTCTAAGATTATAGTAGCGTAATCGAAAGGTTTTAGTATAAATAAACAAATCGTTAAAAGTCTTACGACTAAATTGACAAGATTGAAAGGCTTATGATTAGTACAATAATAAATTCAGGACTTTTTAGATAATTTTTCAGAACTCTTGCGTCGTATAGTGTTCACCCTCTTTTTAGATTTATTTTAACCAAAATTTTCAAATGCATCTGCCTTACCGCGAGAGAAAAAGCAAAAAGTCTATGCTATACAGGACAGGAAGACTTCATTAATGAGGAACGAACTTGGTTGATGGAATCAATTTCGATGGCTTTTATTCATCATGATTAGACTTTCCCTGCGTTCGCACAGGATTTTCTAAAGCTTCTATGAGTAGCTTGTTTGGTGTTCAACGGTGTCAAATCGCATATTACTGTGCCTGTACATCATGGGTGGAATAGATTAAGGGCGCGCATGGCAATATTTTTATTTTTTTATTTTTATTTTAAATATATTCTAAAAATAGGTTTGGAACATAAACGCGTTTGGCAACGTTAATCTATTTTTCTATTTCTGAAACAAAAATCTGTTTCAGAAATAGATTTTGGCCCAAAACTAGAAACAAAAAATTTTCGTTTCTGGCAGAAATAGAAAAATTTATTTCTGTTTTAGAAATTATTTCTAGAACAGAATGGTTATCATGCGCAGCCTAATACCACAAAGAATTTCGAATTTATACTCATATAATAAATTAATTTAAATTAATTTTTTATCACGAAAGACCCTAAATTAATACATATGTAATAAATCTACTCCAAATTAATTTCTTGATTATCAAAAATCTCAAATTAATATATTTATGACAAATTTACTCTTCGATATTTTTTAAATTAGATAATATCACGAAAATGCCACCAAATCAGTACCCCTCTAATAAATGAAGGGTACAAATCTCAAAGTGGTACACCCATCAATGATCACATATTATCTAACTCAGCAATTTAATTGTAAAATCTAATAGAAACTAACTGATGGTAAATTTATCACATGTAGATTAATTAAGATTTTCGATGATTAAAAAATTAATTTAAAATGAATTTATTATAAATATGTTAATTTCGAATTTTTAGTGATATTAATCCTATGCTAGATATCACCGGTGACGCTGCTCTATGTCTCTGTAATTTAACATGGTGCCAAAAGAAAAGAGGGAGCATTAACATGAGAAAATAATGGTGCTCTTGAGCGCCAGCACATCTCTGAGTTGGACCACTCAGAGATCGCCACGTGGCAATGTGGTCCCAGTTTTCCCCTCTTCTTTGTCACCGTTACACTCTCTCTCCTCCCCTCCGTTACTTTGCTGCAGAATCTCTCTCTTCCTCCCAACTTTTCTTCTTCTTCGTTCAGAGAAAAGAGAAAACGAAGACCTGAGGTTCCGGTTGTTGGACATATTGTTAATATAGTCCAAAATAATATGTTCACATACAAGTCCAATATGTGAAATCATGTTTGTTTGGGTCCATATGGTCTGAAGCCCAATAGCTTGCATATTAACTCTAGGGTTTCCTAAGCTGGAGGTAACACTGAAGAGCATTCCAAACTTAATGTCTTTTGGTGTAATACTTCAAGCACCCAATACTCTCTCAAACCCACATACTCCAACACCGGTGACCTGTCTGTCTTTGCTGACTTTTCTTTGCGTTCGGGAGGCATGTGACTGAACGCAAACTGGAGAGTCTTTTCTCTGCTCCATGGGAAAAACCAGTGGACGAGAAAAATTAAAACTTCAAAAGGTTTTGCACTTGAAAATGATGAAATCTTTCACTTCTCAAAAACACCGACGAGACTTTGTTCTAGTAGATCAAAAATGAGATTTGCAGAGAACAACGTTAAGATTAGCTTTTATTTAACACCAGCAATGGTGTTCCCTTCTCAAGAGCATACCTTTCTTTCGTGGGCCGCCTTTTTTTTTGGGGGGGGGGAGCTGGGGAGGGGAAGTGCTCTGTAAGCGAGGAATTCTTGAGCTCCAGGCACTCTCTTGCGATGACCTGTTTTGCCCTCGCGCCGTTGCCCTTTCTCTTTCTGTCTTTCCTTCGTCGTCGTCGTCTTCAACTTTCCGTTTCACCGATATTCTCTCTCGCCCACAGTACCTGACCTGTTGGTTACACCCACGAGGGCAAATCTGTCTGGGAGTTTCAGTCTCGCCTCGTTCTTCGACTTGACGACGGCGGTGGGCACAACTGTACAAAGCGGTGTTGGCGCATCTAGCGTCGTCCGTCGGATTCCCCCGTTTAATTTTTCAAAATGACGATCCGAACTTATTGAAGAGAATCTGAGAGCTTTCTAAAGTGGATGCGCAACGGTGGAGGGCCGTTCGAGGATAGCAGACAAGAATTCAAAGACTTTGGTAAAGAAAGAAGCGGTAAAAAGTGATATCGCTTCATTGGTAAGGCTCTTGGAAAAAGAAGAAAGAAGGAGATCGAAGAAGCTTTGCATGTTCTCTGGAAGTGGAATGTCACTTGGTAGCAGGGGTTTGTTGGTAAGAAAACGTTAAGACTCTTCGTTCGCCGGCTTTTTCTCGTCGAGCCCACCTTCCTTCGCTGCCTATATGAGCCGGAATCGCAGAAATGAGCGTTTTCCGGTCTCGAAGAGCTGGTACTTTGGAAGCGAAGTAGGCTTAAAAGTCGGCTATTCTTCGTCCGCTAATTTATGCCTCTCTATTGCGAAATATGAGAAGCATCGTCTCTCTCTTCTTCTTCTTCTTCTTCTTTTTTCCTCTGTTACGTTTTGCATAAAGGGAGAGGAAGATGGTGAGACTCGAGACAAGCATCGTCTCGAAGAAGAGTCACTCCAACCAATTGGGTCGGGCATCGGCCTCCATTTTCGGTCTTGACCTAGCTTCAGAGGAGCAGACAGTCCTCTTGATCCAAGCAACCATCGGGCTATTTAAACTTTTCTCTGCGTTCGACTAATCTCCACGATGCACGTAATATATCACGTCCGTGTATATCAGGCAAGGCAAGTCTTTGCCAGAGGGCGAAGTGTATGAATCTCGAGATTTCTTGGAAGGGATAACGCAGTCAGCGAAACACATGATTCGCAATCATTCAAATCAGGGCTCTTGCCTACTCAGCCAATTCTTTGGGATTGTATGCCAATGCATGATCTGAAAACATGCTTAAAGGCAAAATCTTGCGAAACATTGAACATTAAAGACATATAAGGCCTAAACTCTTTCTTCGGTAGTAGGTCCGTCCAAGATTCAATATCCAGGGAATACACATGAAAGGAAGTATAACATGGAGCAACAACAATAACTTATGAGATCGAGTCTTCAATGTTTTGAAGTATTTTCCCCAAGCAATAGGTTAGGAAAGAAACCTCCGACTGATGCCGGAATTTTGTAGAATCCAGAGTTTTTAGAATCTGGAAAAAAGAACACCACAAGACTGTGATCGTGAGAATGAAACCTTGTTTACATCAACATATTAAGCAGGCCATAATGACTAGTGTTAATGCAAAAGCCACAAAAAAAAAATGTCCCTTAAAATTAAAGCCTTTGATGCTACAGAAGTACTCACTATACATCACAAAACCCTAAATTTTGTTTCAACATAACTCTTCTTTGAAAAACTTAGGTAATGCTCCAGAGTCGAATCCAAAATAGTGAGTAAGAGCACATGGAGCCATCTCCTTATTGCCAAGAAAATAGATTGCAGACTAACCAATATTTTGATCAGTTAATGAAAGAGTCCAATGCAAAAAAAAGAAAAAAGAAAAAGGTATGTTGGATCTTTGAAGCAATTCAAATCATTTTGATATTAATCAGTTTGATCTATTTTATCGATAACGTTATCATGTTCTTTATTGAGGATAAGGGTTCTTATTGGAAGGTTGTTGAAATGCTCCCACAAGGTCCTAGCCAAGCTGGTTCAAGGGTGCTCTTATGACCCACCCCAACGGGATCTGAGCACTTCATCAAATTCATTGGTGAACAAACAACTACGACGACAATACTAATGAAAAACTAAGCAGAATCGTGAAATTTTCCTCTCACCAGAGTATAGTGATGACGTCGGGCTTGCAGTCCCGGGTGCCCCTGAGGATCATCCAACGGCCGCCACCCTCGCCATCGGCTGGCGCTGTGAAGATCAAGCCCATGCACGAGACGTGCACATCGAGCACGGCAACCCACGACGCACCCAAGTGCAGCCACCGCTTGGATTTGGCCACCACGTCGATGGACACCACCCTGCCCTCCACCACGTCGATGGACACCACCCAGCCCTTCAACGTGCTCACCAGGCCCTTCACCGCTAAGTCATTGACAATTGCCAGCTCAGCCAGGGCCTTGGCTCTGACGGTAGTTACATTGCCGGGCCGGGGCCCTGGGTGAAGGCGGGAACGAGGGAGGGACGGGAGAGAGTGAGCCGGCCTTGGAAATTTAAGAGGAGCATCGTGTGCATGTACTTGACGGGATGAGGCTACTGGGGTTCTTGACACAGAGAGGGATGTTCCACTGGGCGGTGACGTGGGAGGTGGAGATGTTGAGGGACGAGAGGGAAGGTTGAGCCTGAACTCCAGGGGCCATAACGGCGGGAGTGGCTAGGAAGACCACCATGAGGAGGCCGAGAATAGTGGGTCTGGTGAATGCGATACAGCGGCCGATGATCGGCTTGTACCAGTCGGACCGCAGCGATCCTGGCAGTGGTGATTCGGAATCATCATCTGGACGGGGTTGGACGGCGTTGGGGGCTCTCATTTGAAAAGTTATGTGAAGTTCTGTGAGCACGCAGGCCATCATCGCCTTGTACCAAGTCACTGCAGAATGTTGTCCTCACATCGCGTATGAATTTGGCCTATCTAGAGTGAAAATAAAGATAAACTAATAGAGATGCCACATAACTATCATACGTGACAATCATTATAAATTATGACCCTCGAAATTGATATGCCTCCTTAAAAACCCGAGACTAAATGATGCAAGAAGAAATTGGCAACTATTTATCAATTACATTACTAAAGCAATCCACGCTTATCATCACACTGTATAGATATAACAATTTGGGAACGCGGGCTTCTATGGATCGTAACGGAACCAAGAATGGTCATAGCAGAGCAAGTAAAAGCGTTGACAGTATGATGATGAACAAGCATTTCTCGCAACATCATAATGCACGCACAGGCAATAGCTGAGTACCATCTTTCCTGCGACAAGAGCTCCCGTTAAGCTCCAAATTGGGTCATCTCCTTTCTTTCTCTCTCTTTTGCTGGAGGTGACAAAATCCTAAAAACTTTCCAGATGTAGAGATGTCCAAATTAACAACACAAGCTAATATCTGTTTCACCTAGATCAACCACATGCACATTAAAAATGGGAAAATTATCAAAAAAGTCCTAAACCTATTGCACTTTTGCCGATTTAGTCCTAAACCTTTCAATTTTGCCGATGCAGTCCTAAACCTTTTCATATTTTGCCGATTCAGTCCTAAACTTTTCGATTTTGCCAATTCAGTCCTAAACATTTTCATATTTTGCCGATTTAGTCCTAAACCTTTCAATTTTACCAATTTAGTCCTAAATCTTTTCATATTTTTTTTATTCAGTCCTAAAATTTTTATTTTTTAAAAAATATCTTGGAAATAAATCCGAAAATTAAAAAAATTATAAGAAAATTATAAAAAAAATTAAAAAAATTAAAAAAAGTAAAAAATTAAAAAAAATTAAAAAAAAAAATTAAAAATATTTTCAAAAATTAAAAAAAAAAATTAAAAAACAAGTGAACCATCGCCGCCGTTGCCCCACCATCGCCGACTCGCCCGTTTTTTTTCAGCTTTATTTCCAAAATATTTTAAAAAAAATTTAAAATTTTAGAACTGAGTTGAAAAAATATGAAAAGATTTAGGACTAATTCACCGTCGCCGCTCATCTTTTTTTTTATTTAGCTTTTTTTCAAAATATTTTTAAAAAATTAAAAATTTTATGACTGAATTGGCAAAACATGAAAAGATTTAGGACTAACTCACCATTGCTAGCCGGTGAGGGGCCTAAACTTTTTAATTTTTTAAAATATTTTGGAAAAAAAGCTGAAAAAAAGAGAAAAAAAACCGATGATTTAGTCCTAAATTTTTTAAATTTTTTTAAAATATTTTGAAAATGAAGCTGAAAAAAATGGGCGAGCCGGCGATGGTGGGGCGGCAGCGGCAAGGGCTCACTCGTTTTTTAATTTTTTTAAATTTTTTTAAATTTTTTTAAATTTTTTGAATTTTTAAATTTTTTTGAATTTTTAAATTTTTTTAAATTTTTAATTTTTTTAATTTTTTTATTTTTTTAATTTTTTTTTAATTTTTTTAAATTTTTTAATTTTTTTTTTAAAATTTTTTTAGTTTTTTTTTAATTTTTTTTAGTTTTTTTAATTTTTTTTATATATTTTTATAATTTTCTTATAATTTTTTTAATTTTCGGATTTATTTCCAAGATATTTTTTAAAAAATAAAAAGTTTAGGACTGAATCGAAAAAATATGAAAAGATTTAGGACTAAATCGGCAAAATATGAAAAGGTTTAGGACTGAATTGGCAAAATCGAAAGGTTTAGGACTGAATCGGCAAAATATGAAAAGGTTTAGGACTGAATCGGCAAAATTAAAAGGTTTAGGACTAAATCGGCAAAAGTGCAATAGGTTTAGGACTTTTTTGACAATTTTCCCCATTAAAAATAGAGCTGAGGAGGATTGTTCCGTCCCTTTTCTCTTATTTTCTTTCTGTCTTTTCTCCAATATTAAATTTGGTGATAGAGATCGAAAAAGAAAGAGGGAGAGAATGCCGACGTGGATGCCAACTATCATACGTGGCATGGCCGGGTGCTGACTTTAGCGGTTATTCCAAGTTTTTAATTTTTTGTTTTGAATTTTTTTATATGTTTTCTACTTTTCTTTGGCAAGGCTCAAGTGGGAGGGAGGGTAATCGATGCTGCGACAACCCTTGCAAGCTATAGTGAAAAGAAAAAAAAAGAAAGAAAGAAAAAGACGAGAAGAGAAGAGAAGAATTGTCCACATTAGCACAGTCAATATTTACATGACCCATTTCCGATCAAAGTTGACCGAAATAAGTAAATTGACAAATGGTCAAAATATTTATGACTGAATTGGTCAAATTGAAAGGGTTATGGCTAAATTGGCATCTGCATAATAGATTCATGGCTTTTTCATGGTGATTTTCCCTGCTAAACAAACACAAGAATTCTTATGTTTATACTTTACAAGTCACGACAAGTCAAATCTATTTTCGAATCGGCAATAAAGATGCGACAAAACTTGTTGGTGGTCAGAGATCGGATGAAGAGACTTAAAAACTATGACTTAGTGTGTTGCCAAAGGATTGAATTTATTCTAGCAATGAACTCACTTTCTCAAGAGGGAGCAAACTCTTTGGCCAAAGTAAAAGAAGGGCATGATGATCATTTCGTCGTGCGTCACATGCTGACGAGGTCCTGAAGTTTGGAAAATAAGATGTTGAATGCATGCTAAGATGCTTGTGTGTGGGGGCATTTGTTTTAAGGACCATGTTTTCACTTTATCGATCGATTTCCTATGCTTTGATTGCCTGGAACAATATTGACACCGAGTTTACGAATTTAATATATTAAGTGATGCGGCAAATCCGATCGAATTATGAGTTTTAATCGTGCTTCACTCATATGAATGTTCACTTGCATTTTATCAAATCATTTGATTCGGGTTAATATGCCCAACATTAGTCGTATTATATATGTTTTAGAGCGCATGATTTGGCTACAAAATCCGTAATTCTTGGTATCTAAGCGGACGCCACCTTAATTAATTATTCTTTTTGTTTTGAATAGCCATTATACCTTCTATGGTTGCAGTCGATTGTGTTCTTCGACGCAAAAGAAGATGGAAAAAAGAGCTGATATATTTGATTCTAATTAACGTATTAATTATACATGAAGAGGTTGCCCGTGGGATTCGCACACCATCCTTGAACGGTTCCAGCTTGTTGCGGAGATTTATACTTTTGGGTCAGGAAAAATGACATTAAAAGTGACATAATTTTCATACGACGCTTATCTAAATATTGGCACTTTTTTGGCGGGTCGTTTCGTTGCCATGGAGATACTAGAGAGTTATGTTAATGTACAAGTTGAAACTCAATTCCTAAACTTGCTCGAAGATTGCAAAATTTAAGCTATATTTGTTTCGCGAATAATAATATGTTTCTGAAAAATATTTTCTAAAAATTTATTTTTCCGGAAAATAAAAATACTTTTTCGATGTTCAGCTGAAATCTGAAAACGAATTGAAAATTTTTTTCCACTGTTCGATATGGTAAATCAAAATTTCCTCTATGCACTCCTTTTAATAAATTTTTATTTTATTATTTTAATTATTTTAAAATTCAAATTTATATCTTTTATATTTTTCTTTTTCCTCTTTGTATTTTTTTCTTTTCCCTTCTTATTTAGCTAATCGCCGGACACGGCGATCAGCCGTAGGCAAGCTCGTGCCTTGCTTGTGGCCATTGGCTAGCCTTCATCATGGCTGGAAATCAGTAGAGAAAGAAAGAAAAAAAAGGATAAAAAAATAAAATATTATAGAAAATAAAAAATAATTAAAAAGAAAAAAAATGTGAAGGAGTGGAGGGAGAAAAAATGAGGAAAAATGTCTTCCTTTTCTCAAAAAGAGAAAATCATTTTCCTCACTTTTAAATATGTTTTTATGGGTGAAAAACGTTTTTCTTGATCTATTTATTTTTCATGAACCAAATGCCGAAAATCGAAAATCATTTTTTTGAAAGTTGTTTTGTGCAAAACAAACAGAGATCTAGTGTTATATAGACCAGCCGCTGAGGGTTCCAAACTATTTTGTGTGGCAGACATTTGTATTTGGTGGGTAAGTTCAAAATTATTTATTTTAGTTTGTATAGCATTTGCACTTTGATTAGTTTTCAGTAAATATTTTAAGTTTTCGACTATTACTTTTAATTCGGGCTTGAAGGATCAATTGATGATTGTAAGCGTCCTTAAAATACAAAAATTGTGATTATTATCGAGACTTTGTTTTTTTCTAATTTTCTTTCTCACTCTTGCCCGTTCTCACTTTTCTTTTTTTGCAATTATTTCTCTATGAACTTCCAATTCAATGCTTTACTGACCGTTTTATGCTTATTCTATGAGCTTAGATTTGCCAGTTTATTAAATATGAACCAAAATGAATGTGAAAAGTTTAGAAAATATTACTTCCCACTTTCTGCCACTTCCTTATGTAATCACTCGCTTTTCTTAATTTACCACAACTACTAAGCTTATCGTGTGTGTGCAAACAAACACTTAGGAAGGAACATCTCATTTTCTTAAAAATGAAATAAAGGATTATTTTGAAACAGGAGGAATTTTTCATTCTGAATTAAAACATAAAAATATTTTGAATTCGGGAATGATTCAATGGAAAAACTGGTTAAGGGGTCATTTATCAATATGATTTACCAACACTCTCAATGGGTTCTCTGTGTCGTATCGAACGTGTGTCACACACTCCGACACTCTCCGACATATGACCAACACGTAATCAACGCTCTAGACACACCCAGCAATACAAGAGTCCAACATCTCGACACGCTACTTTGACACGCATAAGGTTAATTTTAAGTATTTTCAATAAATTATAGTCAAAATGTAAATTTATCAAAACATCTACTTAACCCGAGCGCCCCAAAATTAATATACCCAATCAACCTAAAAAAAAAATCTAATCATGAATCCCTAATAAAAGAAGAAAAATAATCTCACCACTGATATTTTTATATATAATTATCATGTATGTTTTTAGAACATGTCGCGTATCAATATTAGTGTTACTTAGACAAACAATAGTAAATTAAATATGATTCGATAAAGTGACTTGATGTCATAAACACATTACCCCCATCCACATGTTATCTTCATACCATGTACATGTTACCTCCATTATAAATAATTAGTCACGTATTCTGCCAATTATGTGACTAAAATAAGTCACCTACCGTCCGATATTTTTTTAGTGTTGACATCACATGATCTCATTCTTGCGTTCGTGCACCTGAGTGTCGCATGGCCCTGACAACGAATCTTGTGAAGTTCTTCGGTAATATAGTTGGCCATGCGGAGAGGCAAGTCAGAGCAGGAACGAGCGGCAAAGATACGAAATTGATCCCATGTTATGGTGTACGGTGCTAAAATCATGCCATGCACTTGATCTTCACACACATTACGGTTCCTTCATCACAACTGAATTTTAACCAAGCGAAGTTTTGATATTTTCTTCATATATTTCCAATGAGCTGCATGGCGTGATTGGTTTTAATTTAGCCGACGTAGAAATTATTACCCAAAAAGAGAGAATTATGTACTCACGAAATCACCAGGACAGCAGAGTGGAGATGGCCGAGTTGGTCTAAGGCGCCAGATTAAGGTTCTGGTCCGAAAGGGCGTGGGTTCAAATCCCACTCTCCACAAGTGCTTTTCCTCTTGCGTGTTTCTTTTTGCATTGCAGCATCTCCAAAAGGCTTGACCTTTTTCTCTCCCCCTACCTCTCTCCTTCTATTTTTGTGAATTCCGAGCGTTAACCACGTAAATTCGTCGTCTTTTTCTTGTCGGATGATTCCTTAAGAAGCCAACTGTTGATCGCCGCGGTCGGTTTGGACCGTGAACATCGTATCTATCTCCACGACCCACCAAATTTACGAACGCCCGGATAAAAATTTGTTTTGTCTCCGTTTGAGGGACTCTCGGGATCGTCGCTTTTTTGCATCTGTACGCGTTCTTGGGGATGAGCGAGTGCCGGGGGCTCTGCAATCTTGGAATTCCTCAAATTTTTTTTTTCTCGCAGTTCTATACGCCCGATCGGTCCTATGACGGCTCTTTGATTTGATCAGGGCCAGAGACTCCGGTATTTCGGGTTCCGAATTGGCGGGTGTTAGATTCTCGGATCAAATTTTGTGGTTCCGACCGCTGAATCGACTGCTCAACTGTAAGTTGAATTCTTGGTTTCGAGAATATGCATGTCGTTTGATTTTCTATCCTGGTATTTTGGACATGAATGACTGCGATTCTGGGCTAGCGCTTGTCAGAAACTGTTCAATCTGTCAGAAACTTGAACTATTATGATAGAAAGGAAGGTTTCACTAGAATTTGTCCCGATCCCCGGTCAATTCCCTACGATAATATTGAACCTATGCATTTTGTTACCAATTCTGCAATTAGACAGTGACATGATGCCCAATCCCAGCTGTTGATGGTGTGGGCTCATTAAGGCCTCACGCCGCATTGTTGCTGAATGGGTGAGTCTAAAGCATTGTCTGCATATTCATTCCATTGACGTAATGGGAAGTGTTTTTCATCTCTCGTGATGGCTAGCCTACTTTGTAAATCTGATATAGTACGCTTTCCCCATAAAGTTATGATCTTGGCTGTCTTTGTCTTGCATATAATGGTACGATCTCACATCTGTACTAGGAGCTCTGTATATCCATTCATTTATATGCATTAACATGCATGGTTCAAATTAAGCCATCTATGCAACAGTTGCTGCTGTTGTTTGTAACCTAGAGTTTGAGTCTATATTGATTTAGTCCTCTTCTAAAGGATCCTAATTGGGCTTTATAGCTTTCCAGGCACCTCATGGCATATAAGGGCATCCCAAATGAGAGAAGAAGTAGGAGTTCGATGCCTATATTTGTTGTAGTTGGTTTGTGCTGTGTCTTCTATATTTTGGGTGCATGGCAGCGAAGTGGTTTTGGAAAAGGAGACAGCATTGCAGTTGAAATCACCAAGCAGGCAGATTGCAGTATCATCTCCAATCTACACTATGAAACACATCAAGGCGATGCCAGCATAGCAGAAGATTCCGACATGGACATCAAGGAATTTAAGCCATGCGATGATCAATATATTGATTACACCCCATGTCAGGACCAAATGCGGGCTATGACGTTCCCTCGAGAAAATATGAATTACAGAGAGAGGCACTGTCCTACTGAAGAAGGGAAGTTGCCTTGCCTTGTCCCAGCGCCCAAAGGATATATGTCCCCATTCCCATGGCCCAAGAGTCGTGACTATGTTCCTTTTGCCAATGCACCATACAAGAGCTTAACTGTTGAAAAGGCTGTCCAAAACTGGATCCAGTATGAGGGCAATGTGTTCAGATTTCCAGGAGGCGGAACGCAGTTTCCAAATGGGGCTGATGCTTATATTGAAGAACTTGCTTCTATCATTCCGTTGGATAATGGGGTGGTTAGGACTGCACTTGACACTGGATGCGGGGTAAGTGCACTAGTGCAAATTGCAAGATTTGTTTCAGATTAGCTATTGTTGTGCTAGATTTCTGTATTAGGTGGATCCAGTGTTGCGTAGAAGTTAGATTTATTCAGATCTTGTTGCTATTGTGGTGAAAGCCCTCTCATTGTTGCATATGTGCGTGTTTAATGCTGATGTTCAAGATTGTTGTGTTTGGTGTTCATATTTGCGCATGTATGTCCATAGGTTGCAAGTTGGGGAGCATACCTGTTTAAGAAAAATGTTGTAGCCATGTCATTTGCACCCAGAGACTCTCACGAAGCTCAAGTTCAGTTTGCCCTGGAAAGAGGTGTCCCTGCTGTTATTGGAGTTCTTGGGACCATAAAATTGCCATATCCATCTAGAGCTTTTGACATGGCTCACTGCTCCCGCTGCTTGATACCTTGGGCTTCCAATGGTGAGTTGAGTTTAGAAGTTGCTCCCATCAATTGGTTCTCAAGATTTTATGGTCCTGTGACTGTAAACTTGTGTTTCATGTATCCATCACCAAGTGTTCAAATTTCCCCACATCTTTGTTTCTCCTCTTTCTTTTCATCAAAGGTTTTTTTCAGGCTGGTTGAAGAAGGTTCAGTTTTATGCTGATATTACGCAGGAAGAAATTTGGCATTGGATTTTGACCAGTCTCACGTGACTTAGGAACTTTCCTTGGAATTGTTGCCAAAGAACACAATAATTGTGATAATCCCTTATTTTATTCCATCTTTATTTTACAATCTTCATTTGCAGATGGAATGTACATGATGGAAGTTGATCGAGTTCTTAGACCTGGTGGTTATTGGGTGCTTTCGGGTCCTCCCATCAACTGGATCAACAATTACCAAGCATGGCAGCATCCAAAGGAGGAACTTGAGGAGGAGCAAAGGAAAATTGAAGAGACTGCCAAACGTCTTTGCTGGGAGAAGAAGCATGAGAAGGGAGAAATTGCAATATGGCAAAAAACAACCAACTATGATTCTTGCCATGGCAAAGATCTGGAGTCTACAGTGTGCAAATCCACAAATCCAGATGATGTCTGGTATATCTTTGACCTTCAACTGTATTTGTCAGTTTCTTATTATATTGGCGTTCAGTAACTGTTCAATGCTTATTTTACTTTGAATTTGGCTGAGGGGGTAATTGATCGTAATTGCACTTGCTAGAGGCAACAAAATCCTCAATGGGTGGCCACCACCACCCTTGTTTGGTCTTTATAGCGCCTCAAATTATGTCACTGCAACCTGGACTTGAGTGTAGATATGGCACATGCTGCATGTATTCTCTATGCTTGTCATGAGCACAAGAAAGGTTCTATGGCAGCATGTATTGACTGGATACCATTGGAACTTGTGCTAGGGTCTGCAATATTAATCTGGAAGCCCTATAAGTGCTCATGTTCTTAGAGTTGCTCATCTGCAGGTACAAGAAAATGGAGGTATGTGTTACTCCTTACCCTGAAACTACTGACCCAGAAGAAGTTGCGGGTGGGGCATGGAAGCCATTTCCAGAAAGATTAAATGCCATTCCATACAGAGTTTCCAGTGGTTCAGTACCTGGAGTGTCCGCTGATTCATTCCAGGAGGACAACAAGACATGGAGGAAACATGTGAACTTTTACAAGACAGAGAACAAGATTATTGGTTCAGGGAGGTATCGGAACATCATGGACATGAACGCTGGTCTGGGGAGTTTTGCTGCAGCTCTGGAATCTCCAAAGCTATGGGTCATGAATGTCATGCCCACAATAGCAAAGAGAGACACTCTTGGTGTCATATATGAGCGTGGGCTGATAGGCATTTATCATGATTGGTATGTTTTCAAACATGAATCCTTTTCGTTCAGTTATAACTCAGAAATTGCTATTTTCTGGGTGGTGGAACTAAATTTTGATAACTCGAGGACCATGAGCTCATATTGCTTGTCTCTTGTTTCAAAAGTCAGTTTGTGCTGAGATGTAAGATATTGCATCCAGTAGTTGTGGTTCTTTATAGGTCCTAGAACTAATTATTACATTGTTTTTGGTGCCAACTATTTGTGAAAGCACCAAGTTTCGATTTGTGACATAGTATATATGTTGCTTGGTCAGATGTCACTTCATATTAAGATTACATCAGTTGGGGCTGGATTGAGAAATAGCAATCACTGAAAACCTTAAGCAACTGATTTGCACAACCCTCTAAGGAGAACCTAGAGTCTGATGACTTCTGCATATGCTTATGTTCAGTTACCTGTTTGCAAATTTTTTTATAAGTACTCGTTGACAAGCACCGACGGGGCTAATTATTAGATACTCCCTGTGTATACTCCTTCCTCTCGCATGCACTGTGGACCCTACTCATATGGGACCTACGATAACGAAAGAGGGTCTTTTTACTCCCGGAGCATGTAAACCAAAGGGATGCAGACTTTGGAATCATTTACTAGGATATAACAGGTGCCTATCAGCTGCTAGTATTTGTCATTTCTGTAGAAGCGAGTCATTGTACA
This sequence comes from Psidium guajava, assembly GCA_016432845.1. Classification (NCBI taxonomy): domain Eukaryota; kingdom Viridiplantae; phylum Streptophyta; class Magnoliopsida; order Myrtales; family Myrtaceae; genus Psidium; species Psidium guajava. The sequence continues at coordinate 41,633,135 of CM028228.1, forward strand.
TTAGAAACAGAAATTTCACTGCGTGCAACCTTAATGTGCAATTTGCTGTGCATGCTCCTTTAAGGAACCATCCATCCCAATTATGGTGATTTTATTTTGGTATCCGCTTAAGTACTTCTGTTGCTTAGTTTTACTAATAAACTGCTGCCACGGCTTAAAATACCTCATAGGTGCGAAGCCTTCTCCACATATCCGAGGACATATGATCTCATTCACGCGCATGGAGTTTTCAGCTTGTACAAGGATAAGTAAGTGATCTCTTAAACCTTTTCATATGATATTCAGCTGCAGGTTATTAATTAAAGTCTAAGTTTATACATAAATAGCATCACTAGATGGCAGATTGCAGGAAGTATTGGAAGCCACCTCATGATGGGAGTAGATGGTGATGAGAGGTGGTTTAACATAAAGATCATGATTAACATCATTCATTTGAATTTCTCGATTGCAATTAATGATCTGCAGGTGTAACATGGAAGACATTCTCCTCGAGATGGATCGTATTCTCCGACCTGAAGGAGCCGTTATTATCCGGGACAAAGTGGATGTGCTACTGAAGGTGAAGAGGATTGTGGCGGGAATGAGGTGGAACACAAAGATGGTGGATCATGAGGATGGTCCTCTGATCACTGAGAAAGTTCTCTTCGCCGTCAAACAATACTGGGTTGCAGGCGAAAGCAGCTCTATGTCCGCACCACAGATGGGTTAAAAAGAAAGGACGACTAGAGTGCCGTTCGTGCATGAACACTGCTGCTTTAGCTGTTCAGCGACAAAGAAACTCATTCGCACTCACTTGCACATCCACACAGAGAGGTAAGATAACGTGTACCCTTCTAGTTTTATGTACAGGTGACCCCAATTCTTCAAACAGGCTGAAGTCCTTTAGCCTTTTGCTTTTTTCCTTTTCGGCTTCTTCAAATTCTTTTTTTTTTCCTGATGAATTTTGTAGTACTGTCAATGCTAACTTAGGCCTAGATGCGTCTCCCTTGAACATGACTCGTTAGCATTCTGTTAGAGGGAAGCTACCGGCCTCTCCTTTGTAATTCCACTCTAAGATTTCTGGTACCATCATTTGCTATCCGTTCGTTTGCTTCTTACTGCAATACACAAACGGCTTTAGCGTTCACTGCGGGGGTAACCAAGTTTGATTTTTCCTCCCAAATGATCCCACATGGCATCATTATGGATACTAAGCCGAAGTAACGTAGCTAATTATGGGTAGGGATGTGCATGGGGCCGGTCCAATGCTGGTAGGGAACTGGGGACTGGACCGGTAGTCTCGGTCTCCAAATTTTCCGGAACGGGGACCGGACCAGACTTAGACCGGCGGTTTGGTCCGGTCCCAACGAGGATCGCTAACACCAGGTGTTTATAAAAATCTAGCTCTTAGATCTAAATTAATAACTTTCAATTTCAACCATCTAATATCATAAAACATATACATGATTATTGTACAATTATCATGTGAGTACTTATAATCTTAAAATAATGAGATCGAGAAGAGCAACGACACCAACAAGCGAGAGGTGAGACCGCGAGAGGAGCAAGCGGAGATGCGAAGGTGAGAGGAGCGAGTATCAAGTAGAGCTACGCTACGAAGGAGAGATGCAAGTGTCAAGTGAGATGAAAGGATTGAGTGTCAAATAGAAGATGAGGAAATTAGGTTAACCAGTAAATTGATAATTTCTAATTTTTAATTATGTATATTTATAATTATATATGTTCCTAGCGGTCCACTCCAGTCTCATCCATCATAAAACCAAGGACTGGCCAAGCCCAGTCATTGGTCCGCTGACCCCTAATTATGGGGGAGAGACATGCTACAGCAAGTAAATAACATCCATTGTGAACATTTTTAATATCACAAAAAATCATAAATTGATACATTTGTGATAATTTTATTCAAATTAATTTTTACCCTAAAATGGTATACCTATGATAAATTTATCCTCTGTTATTTTTTTATAAATTAGATTTATACTACAAAAAATGACAACAAGTACACCTCTGACAAACGGGGGCAAAAATGCCAAACTAAAAAAATGGTCAACTGTTTTGATGGTAAAGTTAAAAGAAAACTAGTAGAGAGTAAACTTATCATAAATGTATTAATTTGGGATTAAATTTGATTTAGGATAAATTTATCATCGTATTAATTTAAGGTTCTTCACGGTATCAACCCTTAAAGTTATTACATTTGCATATTGTCTATCTCATTATTGTGTTTTTTTACCCTACTTTGAAGATGTTGCTTTTGTAAACGGCTACCGCAGTATCCTTGAGCCTTGTCGAGGTTATACTTTAGTTGCGTTCAATGAGAACCAGATGAGGCGCCTTTATGGATACCATGTGAACAATCCGACTACTGCAGCAGTGAGATAATTACCAAAAAAGTCATAAATATATTGGATTTATACCAATTTACTTCTAAATTTTTTAATTTAACCAATTGAGACCTAAACTTTTGACGATTGACCATATAGTCATTTCGGCCAATTTTCATCAGAAATTGCAAATATAGTCACTAGCTGTCCTTCGTGCCATGGTCGACACTATCATGGATATTTTTTGCAATTTTTTTTTTATTTTTCCCTCTAATCTTCTTTCCTTTCTCTGCCTATTTTTTGGTTGAACTTTCTTTGTCTTTTCCAACTAGCCACAGGTGAAGGTAGAGGACCATCGTCCACGCCAAATTTGGCGAGGTCAACAGTTATCTACGGCCAGGGAGCGCAGCCCTTGCTGGCCATATGGTAAAAGAAAGAAAGCAAACAAAAAAGAAAAAAGAAAAAAGAAAAACACAAAGAAATAAAAAAAAATTTCTTCAAAGCAAAAAATTGCAAAAATTATTTATGACAGCATCGATCATACTACATACGACAGTTGAAAGTCCACATTAGCGATTACATTAGCACATCGTCAAAAAGTATAGGACTGAATTAACACAACTATAATAAGTCTACGATTTTTTTTTTATTTTTTTTTTCCCAAGATCACTTTCATGTTGACTACGAGTTACTGGCAATGGACGTAGATATCTACCTAAAAGTCTCCATTTCCCATTCACCATTAAATTACGTAGTTTTCAAGTCGCTGTGCTAAAAAAAATGTATTGAAAAGTACATTCTTTGCACCTGTTTTTGTCCACACTAAAGGCAGAATGATTTGATTGAGCTTAAGATTGAACCGTGGCCAGGTTTGCAACTAAGTTTTACTTAATAGAACAGATGCCACTGTGGAGAACAAGATGACCACTTTGATGGGATCAAGTTGACCCATGAGGCTCCCCTTTAAGCCAAAGATGGTTTTCGCCTTTAAGCACAGTGAGATTCACAGATGAAAAGGGATAAAAAGGGCACTTGCTTGCCACTCTCCAAGCAAACTAGGCCATGATCCAATGTCCATGCGAGCCCACCAAAAATCTAGGCATTTAGACTGGCTCGTGCCCAATAAAGAACCATGAAATGCCAAGCATATCAACCTTCTGTTGTACCAGTTCCCCGCTACTTATGGCACATTTTCAACCTGTCCATGCACAGAAAAACCTCCCAATACCATCTGCCACCTAAAATTCTCTCTCTCTCTCTCTCTCTCTCTCTCTCTCTCTCTCTCTAGCTATTGATCTTGCTCTCTCAAAGTTGGTTAAAGCAGCAAACCCAAATACCTTCTGCTGCTCCTTGTTGGGTTCTCAGATAGATCCATGGAGGGTGAAAATAGCTACACTGATCTTCGTACCGCTTCCTTTTCAGTTTATCTGAATTCGGCACAAGAGAGCTTTGTGCAGAAGCTTGGTGAGTCGGCTCGGTACTCGTCTCCTCCCATCCCTTTGAGTGAGGAGACTCACGTCCCAAAAGGCTTAGCGAAGGTCACAGCTAGAGGGGGCCAAATTGGCGTCTTTGGTGCCGAGAAGTACTTCAACATGGACATAGAGGACTCTGCTCCAACACTCGTCAATGTCGACACGAGGAAATCTGGGTATAAGAAAGAATGCCATCTCGATCCTTACTCTAGTAGGTTGAAGACCATGTCCGGAACGCCGAGTTTGAGCTCCGAGATTAGTTGGAACAGCCAAACTTCCCTCTTGAAAAGCTTTCAGAGGACTCCATCTCAGGGGAAGCAGAACAGCTCCTGCGGACGGAGCTTTTTCGCAGGACTTAGCTGCAAGAAGTCCTGTTCGGATAGGAAGTCCATATATGTCAGCAGAAACATTCAGGGCAGAGGAAAACCGCAAGAGGGTATCAGAAGAGAGAGTACGGAAAATGAGAACTTAGCCATCAGAAATAAGCAGTCTCAATCTCAGCCTACATGTCAGGATAAAGATGAGTTGAGCTGCTCGAGTTTCGAAAAGGCCAGGGCAGGGCCGAAAAGAGAGGAGCACTTTACTTTCCCGGTGCTTCATGATGGGTTGCGGAAACTGGCTGTCGAAAGACAAATGCGAGAGATCAGAACTAAAGTAGAAGAAGAGCCCCGGATCTCTCTCGAGGTATTCGGCTCCAGCGCAAAGAAGAAAGGCGATGCGGTGGCGATGAACCTGGAGAGGAAACTATCAATTCTCACTTGGGATGCCATTCCTAAAGCCCATAGCTTTCCGACTTCATCCCAACGCAGCGAAGCAAACGACGACATGCAAAGCGAGGCGAGTTCTGATCTATTTGAGATAGAAAACCTGTCTGCCACAAGTAGCGTGCCTCCATTATTCTCTAGGCAAGTATCCGACGGCTTCTCTGGGTGCATGACTCCCACCACTTTGTACGAGCCAAGCGACGCCAGCATCGAGTGGAGCGTTGTCACGGCCAGTGCAGCAGATTTTTCAGTGATCTCCGATTATGATGCGAAGCAAGTTTCGCTTGCATCTGGTTTCCAGGATGCTAGTCTAGTCAAAACTGCTAATGCTAAACTAAGCCAAGAAAAACCATCACCAGAAAAGCAGGATCCGAAACCCCGATCGAGTGGGGGTGGATTATTGGGGTGCAAGAGTCACAAAGCAGTGAAAGTTGCTGAGACCGCACACAAGACTAACAACAGGCTGAAGATCCCGCTGCCTCACCCGAGGTTGGATGCCTCCATGCCAGCAAGGAAAATTGCAAGCTGAGGCGAAGGTGAAAGGGCTTGATTTGTCATAAGAGAGGAGAGGAGAGAACTGAGAAGCATGAGCTTTTCTTTTCGTTGCTCTTTCTTTTTACTCGTAAACTTTTCCTGGCATTTGATGTCAATAATACTTGGGAGTGATTATGCTGAGTATAAGATTGTGTTTACTACTTCCTTGGAAAAACAGGGTCCATGCCTGGTGTCTTTATGTCCTTTCAGAACAAAGCAGCCCAATTAGCCTGTAAAAATCAGGATTTTGATTTTGTTGGAGCTTTCTAGGCAATTGTCTGAGTGTTTCTGGAGGACCCGGAATGCTTGACCTCCCCTGTCTGTTACATTTGTAAGTTGTGTTCATTCTTGTCCTGATTTAGAAATGGAGGTGTTTCCCATGATGGGGCCTTCTTCTCTCCTTTAAACTAAAAGCCACTTTTATAAGTTCTGATAGACCAGACTCGTCCTTCTCACGAGAATGCGAATGGATTGTCACTTTCTATCTGTAACTAAAGCTGAACAATACATGAAGTCGATGCTTCGAGAATGTATAACCCGAGAAAACCCGATCTCTATGCAAAGCCTGTCAATGGTTCCCTGATATACTTAAAGCTTTTGACAAGACATGTCTAACGGTGTAGTATGAAAAGATGATGATGATGATGATGCATTCCTCCTGTTATTAGCCCTCTTTTCTCCTTTTTCTTAAGTAGCATGTGACTGTCAAGTTCAGATACCACCCTCGGATGTGACAAAACAGCCCTGAGCTCACTGCATGAAGATTAGGCATTGGAACAGAGTCATAATCCCGATCTTTTGGAGATTGTTCCCATCATGGACACACAAAAGATCAAGTTCTTGAACTTTGTGAGAGAATGCAACTTAAAATTCGGGAAGAGTTCAAATTGCAAAAGTCGATGGTAATTTGCCTATCATAATAATCCGACAGAGACCAGTTCAAATTGCAAAATTCAGTGTTTCCACTGTCATAAAGACGGTGCGCAAAGCGCGATAGAAAATTGTATAAGGTTCAATCAGTGAGACTGCTCGTGTTCTGTAGTACTCCGTCTTCTGAGTAATCTCCTTGTTTCTCTTAAAATGCAAGAAAACGCGTCGCATTCCTCTACGGTACACGGCGAGAGGCGCTTCTTTTTTTGGTTCTTTTCTTTTTTCTTCGATGAGGATTTCAGTAAGGGTAGGTGAGATGCCTTTAATGGAGGATATTACTTACAGAGAGATATGAACTGTTAAGGAATGGGGTCTGCAATGACAGTTTCAAACCCAACTCATCATAAAAGCCGATGCTAATATGTCAATGAACAAAGTTGTTTTGCTGATATATCATGATCTTTTCATATTCGTTTTTCCACACTCAGTAACTAAGGTTTGGAATCTTGCAGACATTCTCAATCCGACATTGGCCTTCTTTGCCTTAGAACTTAAAACAACAAATATCCTTCTCTTCTTTCCGGTTTTCATGCAGCAAAACCAAGCAAAATGGCAACTCTTAGAAATGAGAAGATCTGCAGATCTTAAATAATCGGCTAGATTGAACTCCGTCGACACGCCATGGATAACGGCAAAGATCAAGTAATTTCAAATTAGGACCTGTCGTTTCGAACCACAAAATGTAATAGCTGTTCAAGTTGAAAGCATGCTTGCTCAGCAAAAACTCCTTTTCACAGATCTTTCAACCTTGAAAGGAACCCAATTGGTGTGAGATCTTAAGCATCATGAGCATGATGTGACCAACAAACAACAGTGAACCACAGAGACATGCAAAGAAACTTAAATGCAGAAAAGATGGAGGGGTTGGCTGTCACTTTTATTATCTTAACAACGGCGAACCAATAATACTTTACTGCAAAAAGAAAGAAAGAAAGAAAGAATGTGATGTATCGCTGGGAGTGAAATATTAAACAGGTCAAGCTACTGTCCCTACGTGAAATTCGTGTTGTCTAGAGAGGGATGGACATTTATTGAAGAAATTAAATTTCTGACAGAAATTCTCTAGGTTTGCTCTTGAGAAATCAGGCCACACATTGGCTTTTGCCCATTGGAATGTCTTGGAGGGGGACCTTCATAACATAAATATAGGGGAGTTTCATCATCAAATTAAATTGGATTGAGCAGTAATGGTTCTCATGGACCACTTAGAAGCACATATGGTTGTTAGGGCTATTGGAAGATTGGAGGTTGCGTGATACACAGCAGATGATCACCAGAGAAAGAGATAGAGATTGAAATGGAAGATCCCCACAATTTTTCTATGGCCAATTTGAATATCTCGCATTCGGTTTGACGACACACATGGCGAGCCTGATATGGAGAGTTTAGAGGACTTGTAATGAAATCTCAAAGGTGACTAAGATCTTTGTATTTTTTTTTTTTTTAATCTGACCTACTACAAAGCCACTTTCTGGTCTGTAGTTGCAATAGTGGCCTTTAATAATGCAGGCAAAAGATGCAACAACATATGTCTAATGCAAACCGGGTCAGTGTGTCTTGTCTCTCTCCAATGCATACAATACTTTGGACAAATACTTTTATGTCTCGAAAATAGTAACTTGTCCTCTATCTAGATTAAAAGGTGAAAGGAGAGTGATGATGACCCTTTGGTCCAAAAAAAAAAAATCTTTAGAGGAATTAACAATCTTGATTATCCTTTCGAATGAGATAATCATCCCATCAAAACTTTTAAGTTTACCGTAAATCGATATGCGATCTCGATTAACATCGTAAAATTAGCATCTGTAGTAAATCGAAAATAGAGTCCAATATTGATCTACAGCACTACATTTTTTTTTTTTGGTCATGTACAACACTACTTGAATAATCTATTATTCTGCAAATCCAAACGAGGAGAGTGTCTTTACCAAAAAAAAAAAACGAGGAGAGTGTCCGTTGTTCATATTGATCATCAATTGATTTTAAGGATAATAAAAGCAAGAGCCCAACTGTCGAGCAAAAGCGAAACAAAACATGTAGGCCCATATATCAAGATAATACAACATGATCTGAGCGCTTATGCAGGTTATTTTGATTTGGGCCAGGTCCAGTCCCTGGCCCATTCCGGTCTCATCAGCACTAGAATTATGAAAAAGGAAGGGTGATGAAAATTCAGAGTGAAAAATTAGGAAATTTTTCAAATAAGGGCCAAAAACGCCATCATCTGAGAATTGAATCTCGTGTAAAATAAGAGTCTAAAGTGCCCTCATTTTTTCAAAAAAGGGCTTGGTCAAGCGTATTTTCGTCATTTATATTTTCTCAATTTTTTTTTTTTTCCTTTTTTCCTTTCCTTTTCGCTGATGGCTAGTCTTAGGTGATGGCCAGCCACATACAAGGGCTGGATGAGGGTTGCCTCGCCGGTGACAGATGAGAGCCTAGGCGACTTGCTAGTGGCCAACAAGGGTCTCCGAGTCCTCTCCAACTGTGACAAAGAAAAAAAAATAAACAAAGAAAATGCCTTTGGTTATTTACTTATTTGAAACAAAATTCATTCTAAACTCTTATTTGAGAAAAAGATGGCACTTAAAGTCCTTATTTGAAAATTTTTCAAAAAATTATGGAAAATATAAATTCTTCGTATAATGAAATATGAGGGAAAATTTAAAATTTTCAGGTTTTTTCCTTGCATTTTCTTCACCTAGGTTGCTCCGAAATAAGGCCTAAAATACTATTTTTTAAACTATTTTCTAAATAATTTCCTAAACAAATAGATTTATTTAATAATGATACAAAATTTTATATTTAAAAATTCATTTGATAATAGCATAAAATTTATAGAATTGTCGGTGGATCAGTGAATCGATAGACGGCAGATTAGCGAACCAACGGGGCAGCCAATGAACGTCGGCGGACCAACAACCAAGATGTGAGAAAGAGAGTGTAAGCGATGATTTCCCCAAATCTATTTCTCGAACAAATTTTTATTTCAAAAATAAAAATATAAAATTGCGTTGCCAAACAGATTTTTGTTTTGCAAGTTTTGAACATAGATAGATCATAGATGAACAAAATGATTATCATTAGCCTCTTAAGTTGAAAATTGATGCCACGTTAAAAAAACGACATCAATGTGTTCCAATAGACGGGCACATTCATATTTAAATTAGGAATGTTATTGGATGGTCATATTTGAAGGTTTTTTTTCGAATTTCTTTTCTTGGTTGGAATTTTTCAAAGACACTTCTTTTTGACAATAACTAAATTTTACTTCATACAACTGAGAATCTTGAACTTATAATAACAACAGTAATAATCCCAGCAATAGGTTTACGTTTACCCCATGGCCACCACCGAGCCGCCGGGTGTAAAGCTTAGGGATCTGTACAGTACGAGGTTTCGTGAACTCGCGGCTTCGGTAGACATTCGGAATCAGGGTCGCTGGTTCGAATTTCAAGATTCGATTTTTTTTTGTTGCTTTTGACTGAGTTAACTCGGCAACTGCGCACCGTTTTCTTTCGTTTCTTGTTTGACGAAACCACCCGCACTATTGATAAACCCCCAAAAACCATAGTCACTTTTTTGTTCTCTTTCCCCATCGGGTGTAGGGTTTTAGTTGGACTACCCTCACAAGCAGACGCGCCAGAGAAGAGAGAGGCGAGCCGCGAGCGATGGTCGGGGACAAGGGAAAGAAGGTCAAGGGGGACGACGAGAATTCGGAGCAAATCGATGGGGAGCTCGTTCTCTTCATTGAGAAGCTCCAAGAAATCCAGGATGAGCTTGAAAAGGTATATAATCATGCTTTTTGTTGGGTGCCCATTTCATTTCTTCCTGTTTTAATTGCGCGTGGATTGTTGGCGGTCAACGTGAAGTTTCAGTTCTTTTGGCCCAGTTGGTTGGTTGAGTTCTTGAATTCCTTTTCTTTTCGTTTGGGATGATGTCGCGGTGTAAAGGGTTGTTTTTGGCTCTCCCATGACTGGCTCTTTAGGTTTCTTGAGAATTATGGAATCAATTTATCATTTTTACTGGCCTCTTGATGGACACTCGCGGCAATGGTAATGAAGAAAATCCAGCTTTTGAAGACTTTGACGGCGGAGTTTAATTGCCTAGTGCAGTCTTGCGGTCAATTGTAATGAAGAACATTGTGGCGACCCTTCTGTGCGTCTACATTGTCATTGGAGCGCTGGAGTTTGTTTGGTATGCTGTGATGGTGTATCGCATATTGTCATGTTAATTAATCTGTCTGGTCTTGGTTTGTGTAATGATAGATCAATGAGGAGGCCAGTGACAAAGTTTTGGAGATAGACCAGAAGTATAACGAAATCCGCAAGCCAGTGTATGATAAGCGCAATGAGATCATACAGGCGATCCCTGATTTCTGGCTAACTGCTGTCAGTAATTTGACTCTCCTCTTTAGTCTTTGATTGGACTGCTTTGGCTCAACACATTTTTCTAATCGAGCTGTTATCATTTGTCTAGTTCCTTAGTCATCCAATGCTTGGTGAACTTTTGACGGATGAGGATCAAAAGGTTTGTCTTCTATTCTTACACCAGCCAGAGAAAACTATCAGTGAGCTTATTTCTGTTTTCATAGTCGACCTCATCAACTCTTTCAAGTTCTGGTGAAGTTGACCACCCAGTCAAAAACAAAATTACTCTGTTTTGCATAGTTTGAGTGATTTTTTATTCTCTGATAGATATTTAAGTACCTCGACTCGCTGGACGTGGAGGATTCAAAGGATGTTAAATCGGGATATTCCATCACCTTCGTGAGTTTGTTTCTTTTCTTCATGATTCTTTGTTTCTAAAAGATTTTTAAACTTTGTTACCCTTTTTTCCATGCATATACATTAATCTATGTGGAAGTAATGGAGTTTATCTTTTTTGTTTAGATAATGAATTTGCAGATTGTGTACTTATTGCTTCATTTTTATTTAGAACTTCCGGCCAAATCCTTTCTTTGAGGATTCAAAGCTTACAAAGACTTACGCTTTCCTCGATGAAGGAACTAAAATAACTGCCACGTCAATCAAGTGGAAAGAGGGCATGGTAAGGTTATACACTTTTGTAGGTCTAGGTTTATTGCCAAGCTTACTATCTTAATGGTATGTGGCCACCTCTTTGTGATGTGAAGGGGTTGCCAAATGGAGTTGCCCCTGAGAAGAAAGGGAACAAAAGACCTTTGTCAGAGGAAAGGTCAGTATTTTTCTGAACCCATTGGCTCCATAACACAGTAAAAATGATGTGCCTTTAGATCAGATTTTAATAGTGAGAAATATTTTCCTGGAACATTATGGCTGTTTTTTTTTTTTGTGAAGAAAGTATAATGCATCTATAGAACTCTTTATTTTTTTTTTTTCAGGGATCTACTTTTCAGTTCTTATGGAATGCCATCATTCAAACTATAGGTTAATCCTTCTGATAAAAAAAAAACTATAGATTAATCCATCACAACAGCGCCTTAGGGCTTTTCGCTCCCATCTTTGGTTTTATTCTAGTCCTTGTCCTTCAGCAGTTTACATATTGAAATTGTGAGATCCAAAACCTTTACTAAAAGAATGCACTGTTCTGAATTGATATCAAGCAGGACAAAGTTCAAATCATATTCCAGTGCATTTTCTTGTAATAGTTCTTTTGCTTCAAACAGGCTGAAAATGTGGGATTTCTCATGCTGTTCTGATGTGTCACTTAAGAGTGTTTATCACTGTATTATCTTCTTTTTTCAATATCATACATCTAAAGAAGGCTCCTCCAAGTTGACTAATTTTCTCAGCATCTGTGTAGGCTGTCTTTATATTCGTTGGACTTTCTATTCATGATTGTGACTCACCACCCACTTCTTTATTATGAGAGCAGCTTCTTCCACTGGTTCAGTGATGCTCAGCATAAAGATGTTATTGATGAAATCCATGATGAGGTTGTTTTTTTTTAACCATTCTTTATTTGCTGATGAGAGTTGATTTTGCTGAAAATAACATGTTCTCCAAATTGCAGATTGCAGACATTATTAAGGAGGATTTGTGGGCAAATCCTCTTACTTATTTTAACAATGTAACCCCTTTACCTTTTTGCTCCCTCTTATTAGTTAGTTATGCTGCAAAGGTTTTATAATTATACTAATATGTTTATGGTCATCTTGGCTCAGGATGCAGATGAAGACGATGAAGAGGTAAATAGTTTTTCCTCTAACATCAAATGTGTGACTTATGCAGTTGGTCTCTGCTAGGAGAGCTTAGACATGTACACAAGAGCTACGTTTTGGGAATCAAGCAAGTTCCTTTGCTTCCTTAGTTTTTACTTTGTTTTTAGGCCTCAAATTGCTTTTTATGGTAGTCCATGCTTGGCCATTGTGATCTCCAATGTCTGCAATCAGATGGATCAGAACTCGTTGGGTGTTGACTGAATCATCCTTCAATCTTATGATAGTTTGCTCTTCTTTATTCTTCACTGATTCTTGAATGTTGGAACTGCTGCATTGGCCTTCTATAACTCTCTTGTGCATTACCTTCACGAGCAAATAATTGATCTTTGGGATCGCTTGGATAGTCAATACTGACCCTTGATGGTTTGGACTCTTATTGCATTTTAATAGCATCAATTTGTTGGATTAGTTTTACTCCATCATGTTTTTAAAGCTCTGTGGCTATTTTCTGTTGTTATTTTGTGCCCAATCTATGGCTGTTTTTGTCATTGTCGAATTGGGTGTCAATTATGAAATGTCAAGGCTCATGGGGCTGGAGCCGGAAGAGCCTGTCATAGGGTATTGGACCTAATTTTTGTGATCTTAGAATTGGTGCCTGCATGCATGAATACTTTTCTAACATCTTGCGGGGCTGTCTCGTTGAGGGAATGTGTGCAACTCTTCATCTCACATTGCTTAGGGAGAGAGGCTTGGGGTAATTCATAAGGCTTGAGCTTCCCTTTAACTTGCAAGAGTCCTTTTCTGGAGGTGTTTTAGAAAAACAAAACCGTGAAGACTGTGTGTCTAAAGCGGACAATATCTTGCAAGTGGTGGGCTCGGGTCCTTATAGTTGAGGGGATGTCTGCCGCCGAGGGGAGAGGGTATGTAACACCCCACGGGGGTGTCCCGTTAAGGGGATATATGCAACTCTTCATCCCACATCGCTTAAGGAAGAAATCTTGGGCTAGTTGATGAGGGCAAGAGGCCTTTTCTAGGGGTATCCGCTCGCTGGTGTACGTGGTACGCAGTGAAAGACGCTGTGCCGCCGAGGGGGAGAATATGTAACATCCCGTGGGAGTGTCCTGTTGAGGAGATGTGTGCAACTCTTAGTCCCACATCGCTTAGAGAGGGAGTCTTGGGCTAGTTGATAAGCCTTGGACTTCTCTTTAACTTGTAAGAGGCCTTTTCTAGAGGCGTCCTAAAAAGACAAAATCATGAGGACTGTGTGTCCAAAACGGACAATATCTTGCGAGTGGTAAGCCCATGTCCTTACAGTTTGGTATCAAAGCCGACTCCTGACGACATGTGTGAACCACAGTATGTGCCTGCTGGTGTACACGGTGCACAGCGAGAGAACGCTGTGCTGCCGAAGGGGAGAGTATGTAATATCCCGCGGGGGTGTCCTATTGAGGGGATATGTGCAATTCTTCATCCTACATCGCTTAAGGAGGGAGTCTTGAGCTAATTGATAAGGCTTTGGCTTTATTTTAACTTGGAAGAGACCTTTTCTAGGGGTGTCCTCGAAAAACAAAACCGTGAGGCCTGTGTATCCAAAGCAGACAATATCTCGCAAGTGATGAACTCAGGTCTTTACAGTTTGGTATCAGAGCTGACTCCCGACAATATGTGTGGACCACGGTGGGTGCTCGCTGGTAGGGGTATCGGTTCATAGGATGGATCATTCTACCCTAGAATCGAGAACTGTCCGTTAGGGACCGATTCTGCAAAATGTGAATCATGAACCAATCGTATATTCCATGAATCCATTCGAGAATTGAACCATAGGTCCGGTCCGATTCTTGGTTAGATCGTGGTTACAGTCCTAATGTCACCTGCTCGTTCTATGAAAAAACTAAGTTGAATACTAATCCCACAAATATGACTCAATAAAGGTATATAACGGTACACTTAGAACTTTCCTTCTCCTTTTTTTACCTAGTAAATCAAAATTCTCAGCAATCCAAGGGCATCAACTAAGTGACAATGTGCCCACTGCACTAGAAAAAAAAAGTAATGTGCAATTGAATTGTACAACAAGAGCGACTGAGTACGAAGAGAGTTGGATTAGGATAGGGTTTTTTTTTTTTATTTTGCGGGTCTAGGTTCTTTTTTTGAGATAGATGGGTTAAACATTTAAGAGACAGTTTCATTAAAATAATAGACCCATTTATATTATATAAAAACCGATTCCATTGGGCCGGTAAAATGATTCCCACCCGAAATCCGGGACCGAACCAATACCCGTCGGTTTTGGAAAATTGGAACAAGAAACCGAACCGTATCCACCGGTTACGATCCAAAATTAGCCGGTTGGGTACAGTCCGATCCAGTTTGGTTGGATCGTGGTTTTTTTGCTCACCCCTACATCACTAGTGTATGCGGTGCACAGTAAGGACACTGTGCCGTCGAAGGGGAGAGTGTGCAACATCCTGCGGGGTGTTCCGTTAGAGGATGTGTGCAACTCTTTGTCCCACATCGCTTAGGGAGGGAGTCTTGGGCTAGTTGATAAGACTTGGGCTTCCTTTTAACTTGTGAGAGGCTTTTTCTAAGGGTATCCTAGAAAAACAAAATCGTGAAGACTGTGTGTCCAAAGTGGATAATATCTTGCAAGTGGTGGGCCTAGGTCCTTACAACTTTCACCCGATTGCTCTCTATAACTCGAAAAATACATACAAGAGCATTTATTAAAAGAAAACTCTACTAAATTGTCAATTAAGCGAGTTCTATAATTCGGAATTTTCCTCAAATTGCCTGTGTTTAAGAATTTATAATGAAGCTTTTTCTTACTTTATACTCACAATGGTGATCTCCACCAAAACATTTGCGAAAACATCTCATGGAGAAAGGGAAAAAAAAAACTGTCCAGAAAATCAGGACATACCTTCTAAGGCGATCCTTTGTGACCGCTGATATTAGTAGGATCTGCTGCTGCAGAATTCACTTTAAGCTTATTAATGTAGTAGACTTGTTTCAGATAAGTTTCTTATTCATCCGTCTGTGCAAATGCAAAATTGCTCGTTGCTGGCTTGCTCCTGTCAATCTTTTTTAGGAGCATAGAGGTCATTTTACAGGATAAGCGCATTATGTTTGTTCCTTACCTTTTTCTTTGTTAATGATAAGTGATATTATATGGTAACAAATAGTGTGATTCCTATCAATTTGTTCTCTTTAGTCGTGCCACACAAACAAAGTTGATTTTTTTTATTTTAGAATTGACCAAACTGGGAGATCCAAACAGCGCAACTAGTCTGGTGAATTTTGGACTTTGTCACACAGTTTCTTGTACATTCTGACTTCTTGTTGCTAACAGGGAAAAGATGACGATGGCTCAGAAGATGATGAGGAAGATGATGACGACAATGACGAAGAAGAAGACAGCGAAGAGGAAGATGGCCAGTGAACTCTTCTCAGGGCTTGTACTTCTTGAATACTAGCGTCCAGATATGTATAGAGGGATCTTAAGATTATGCTGAATTTGACAGGGAAGAAGAACTATACGTGCATTCTCTTTAATGTTAGGGTGGCACTCTATCTTGCCCCAATATCTGTTATGCACCAGAGTTTGCTGGTATTGTTAGTTAAGACTTTGTGGTTCTCTTTCTACTCTTTGGGTTTCCCAACCTTTTCTTGTTTGATAGGCTAGCGCTATTGAAGTCCCCAAATCATCATGGAGGTTGTGATGTTATGTTGGCAACTATATTTTACTATACTAGCGAGGGATGAGAAATTCTGGGATTGATGTAAAGATGTTCTGACAGCCAAACATGATATGTGCAGAATATTTGGTTCAATATCTCACTCAGAAAAAAATTCTGATGCATGGATGATTTGTTTTTTGGGCACAAGCCTAGTGTTTTCATTTGGAAGGTACGAGATTCATGTACTGTCAGTTAGTATTAGACGTTTCGACATTTGCCATCTAATATTATCTACCCATGATGTGGATGTACGTATCAGTGAAACAGCAAGGAAAAGATGACGGCAACCATTGACAAGACTTGTGGAGTGTTCTTTGACGTCCAGGTGGTGATGTTTATGCCCGGTAACGAAACGCCATTCGTGCTCTTGTTCATTTGTAAGTAAGATTACAAAACAGCTAGCTTAGTTACAGATACCTCAAGAATGTGTTGCCTTTTCTCTTCCTCTGTATTACTCAACGTTCGGCATTCTTGCCCTAGGTAGGGCAAGAGCAAACTGCCGTGGTCAAGTCACAACTCGAAGTGAACTTTGCTTTCCATTGGCCCACTTTGTGCTATTACTAATCACAGATGCTTGTTTCTTGATTGTCCTGGACAGAAGAAAATGAGCCCTTTGGCTGTACGATGATCAGAATGGTTATAAAGACAGAAATGATTGAGACAAGGAAACAGACAATGGGACTAGACCAGTTTCTCTCTCACGTTCATCATGATTTTTTCGGGTTCTCGAGGATGAATCCAACGTGGTCCGGCAAATACCCTCCATTTGATTCTCGTCAGCCAGTTCCAGTGCATCGTACTAAATTTCGGCTTGGCATTGTGCAGAATCTGCTGTCTGCTGGCTGCCAGCTTCTAGCGCAATGCTGTCATTGCCTGAGGCAAGCTAATTTTAAACAATGCATAATGGTTTGGACAGATGCAATGCAAGACGATCTCTTGGCTGATAATATTTTCACACCAGAATACTCCACCACCCTTTAAAATAAAGGTCGGATGAGAGAGATTAGGATGCGATTCCCCCTATGATAATATTTTTTTCAATGATGTCCCCAAGGTTTCCCTCGTGACTTGATCAAACTGACGTACTCCAGCTCCTATAATAATCTTAGGGTAAGTAGAATAAAGGGGGGAAAAAATTGTGTACGACATGGACTTTAGAGCCAAAACTTTCAAAACATTCACTTCAGTGTCAAATTCCATCCGAAGCATACGTAGCTCGTCGGAAAGTTTACGTGAAGGACGACGTGACTCAACGGAAGCCGACTTAGCAATTTAAAAAGCAAACGATGTCGTTGAAGTTGAATTCATCCAAACATAAACCCTAAATCCCCAAATTACAAACCCCAAATCTCTAAGTCCCCAAATTATAAACCTTAAATCCTCAAATTCAACATTAAATTACAAACCCTAACCCATGGCGGCGTGCGAGAAACGGCAGTGACTCCACAAGAGGACTGTTGAAGTGAGAAAACAATGGTGGCGGTTCCACGATGGGGACCAAGCGATGGTAGATCGGAGATCAACAATGGCGATCGAGGGACGTCGTTTTTCATTTTTGCCCTTATACAAATCACGTCAGATTTTTACTGTGGCAAGTATTTCTAAAAATTTGCCACATGAGATAATAAAATAAATTAAAAAATTCGCGTAATTCATTTGATCGAATTGGCACTAAATTGCATGATTTTCTCCGAACTTGATACTAAAGTGAATGTTTTGAAAGTTTTGGCACTAATGTACACGCCGTATAAAAGTTGTCACTTGCAATATATTTTTCCCTAAAATAAAGTATGACATCTTTAGATTTCACGATAACCATTTTTAACGGGTCAAAATGCAAATATGTCAACTTCCACTATAAAGCAAATGGTGGTTTGGCCTTTGGAACAAGCACTCAAGCAACCACAGGAGAGAGAGAGAGAGAGAGAGAGAGAGAGAGAGAGAGAGAGAGAGAGCAAAGAACTTGCGAATGGTCTTCTCAAGCATCCCAACGGTCGATCTCTCTCCTTTCTTCAACGAGGGAGGTGATGAGCATGGGGAAAGGAAGGCAGCAGAGACCATAGCCAGGGCTTGCTCTGAGTATGGCTTCTTCCAAATAATGAACCATGGCATGCCCACTGATCTGATGAATAAAGCCCTCCAACTCTCCAAGATATTCTTCCAATACCCAGATGAAGAGAAGCTGAAGTGGAGTCCTAGATCGGGCGCTCCGCTTCCAGCTGGCTACAACAAACAACCAGATCACTCACCGGACAAGAATGAGTACTTGCTGGTGTTCCCTCCGGGTTCAAATTTCAATGTCTACCCTGAAAATCCACCTGAACTCAGGTAATGCTCACATCACTGTGTTCTGGTCCCTTTCATTTGCTGTAATTGTAACTCAATTGTTGATGATTCCTGAAAAAGATGCCTTTTCAACTTTTTGACAGGAGTGTAATTGAAGAAGTCTTCTCACACTTGGTTAAAGTTGGTTCTCTTTTGGAAAGCATAATAAATGACTGCTTGGGGCTGCCTGCGAATTTCCTGAAAGAGTATAATCATGACCGGAGCTGGGATTTCATGGCGGCATTACGCTATTTCCCTGCGACAGAAAGTGAGACAAACGGGATCACGGAGCACGAAGATGGGAACTGCATCACCTTCGTGTTCCAGGATGGAGTTGGAGGCCTCGAAGTTTGCAAGGACGGGGAGTGGATTCCCGTCATCCCCGCGGAAGGCAAAATTGTGGTCAACTTGGCTGACGCCATTCAGGTAAGTGAAAAGATTCAACTCTTTTCCCCGGTTTTGGCACGCGATCAGCATACTGATCATCTATTGCCAGCTCTTTTGCTGCATCTTTTGTTCTTTGTTCCATCTTTTCATCACGTCGCTGAATAGATGCCATATCTTTGTAATGCTCGTCGACGCTGCCTTGTGGAAAAGGTGTTGAGCAACAAAAGGTTCAAGAGTGCTACTCACAGAGTCGTGAGATCGCAAGGAAGAAGCCGTTACTCGTTCGCCTTCTTCTATAACTTGCATGGGGACAAATGGGTGGAGCCGCTGCCCCAGTTCACCACGGAGATCGGGGAGTCACCCAAGTACAGAGGGTTCCGATACAAGGAGTACCAGCAGATGAGGATGAGGAACAAGAGTCATCCGCCTTCTAGACCGGAAGATGTGATCAATATCACTCATTATGCCATTGATACTTAGCAAGGATGAAAAATGTTCGTGGCAAAAATTTTCGCCATTGGGATGTCTTAATCAAGTAGTTCTTGCGTGCAAATGGTGTGAACTAAGTGAGGGTTGTGATCAAGCTGCTCTTTCGCTTCACTTTGTTAGTCCTCCACTGTCATTTCAAGTTCTTACAAAGGGAATGTCTTAATCAAGTAGTTTCAATGTGTTCTGCCAATTCCCTTTGCCCATCTGTTCCTTGCAGTATGGAGAATTACAAACGCTTCGACTGATGTAATCGCAATTATCAAGTAATGTAAAATCTTACAAATTTACAGTTCTCCAAAGGGGGTGATTCATTTTCTAGATTTCCTACATATTTTTTAATCTCTAAACGACAGTTATCTACAAAATATATCTGAACATGCAGAGATAACACAGCAACACGAAATGAAAAGATGGAGTCAGGCCGAACTCAACCTCGACCGGGATATGTCTTGAAAGCCTAACCAGCATTGAAAAACTACAGTTCGTTCATACTGTTATTGACTCCAAATGTAATTGAACCACAGAAAAATAAACATACTTGAACCTAATATCATTACTTTCACAAATATGAGTGCAAGGAATAAACGGATGAAGATTCCACTACACTATCTTCCAGAAGACAGAACTGTAGAACGTGTCTTTGCTGTTGTTTATTAGATTCCTTGCACTCAACAAAATTAAATTGTAACCATGAATTAAAGTCCCGAGTTCTTTTGTCATATTGCATAATGGCCGCAAGATCCTTCGACCGACGATGGATTGTGTTAAAATTTTCAGTAAAGTATGCCAACTCATCCCGTGTTAAACTGTGCGCAATCATTTGCTCCTCAGTTTTTTTTCTATTCAGGAACCAAATCAGTTATGCACGACCGTATCCATTCCAGTCCTGTTGAACCGTAAAGGAAGTGATTGAGAGCAGATCAGATCCATATAGTTGATCTGGTGAAGAGTCAGTTAGTACTTCAGGAACAGGATTGGTTATATTGCTAGATGTTTCAAAGATGAATGCTATTGAACTGGGTGAATTCAGAACTGGTTCCAGACACTATATGCAATTGGGATACTTAGGAATCGCCGTGATGGCAGATTTAATCATTTCACTGTGATTAATACCATTATCGGTCGAGCAAGGATCAACTGGTGGGGTACTTCGTTGTCTAAACTACCTATCATTTCATAAACAATTGCGACAGAAGTCACGGGTATCGACCTCATGAAATTCAAAGTAAGCAGAGAAGCTAATTCAGAATCTTTCATGCAGCCCCACAAGCATGACCAAATACGCTTTACCTGACACCTTATGTCAGCCATGTGAAATCTTTAAAGAAGAGGACATACCTGCAGATGACTTCCCAACTTCTTTTAGGCCATGCTGATTCAATTTAAATCTAACGTGAAATCACCGAAGAAATAAATATGTGATTTGGTCCAAATGTCGGTAACTATTCCAGGTGAAAGCCAACAATAAATAATTCACTAATAATCAAAGAATTATGAGTATTTTCCGCACCTAGATGAATCCCAAACTCAGAATGTTTATAAATAAATAAATAAAACCAAATGAACGTAAAATTCACAACATAAATCCTTTTATAGTGAGATCTCTTCGTGTGGCTTGAAGAAATCACAGCATGAATAGAGCACCCCACGAAGCCATGTGGAAAATGATCCAAAGAATCTAAACCTATTGTATGTCGGCCAATTCAATTCTAAATTTTTCAATTGCGTCAATTTAGTCCTAAACTCTTATGACAATTTGCCTATTCAGTTCTAACCTCTCAATTATATCAATTTAATTCAAAACCTTTTCAAAACTTGTAAAATTCAGTCTCAAACCTTTAACGACTTGCTAATTTAGTCATTACGGCCAATTTTGGCCCAAAAATCACTAATGTGGTAGTCTAGTCAACGCTAACCGTCCTATGTGGCATGGCTGTTGACATTTTTTCGCTTTTTTTTTATAATAAAAAAAATAACATTGAGTTGTCTTATAACATTTTTCTTTTTTTCTTCCTTTTTTTTTTAAAATTCCCTTCTTCCTTCGACCAATCGCCGAGCCTCGACAATGGATGACGATCTACTAGAGACGAGGACCAATGAGGTTGAGCGAGGCTTGCCCTCACCCTCTCCCTTGCCTAGCTAGGAAGACGAGGTCCACGTCAGCCACCTCACTAGCCCAATGAGGGCGAGCCTCGCCATTGGCTGATGGTCGACAACTGACCAGAGGAAGAAGGATAAAAAGAAAGAAAATAATACAAAAAAAGAAAAATATTAAAACATATCTATAAAAAAAATTTAAAAAAAACTTTAAAAAAATGCATAACAAATTTTCTATGCCAGTTTTGACCATATCATGTAAAATTGCCAGTGTTGATTAGACCGCCACATTAACGATTTCCAATCAAAATTATTAGAAGGCTTAAATTGGCAAATCAATAAAATGTTTTGGAATAAATTTGCGAATCATCAAAAGGTTTAATACTATGGGACTAAATTAGCAAGTTGTCAAAAGATTTAGGATTAAATTGATATATTAAAGCTGAATTGTTCATCGAATCCAGTTGAGCTGATGACTGAGAGCCTCGACTCTTTCCAACACATATTTTGGAGTACCCGACTGAGGAGAAACGGAAGTCAATCTCGTCTGCGCCGGCCCAGGAGAAGTGATGTGGTAGCTGGCGGCCCGGCCCTTCATCGATGCGACCAGGTTTAAGCCGAGCTTGGCTGCAGGGCAGACTCATCTCCTTGACCCGAACCGGCAAGAGCCTGAAATCTTGACCCCTTCACATCGATGTCATCTTTTGAGGAACTCGTAGTCCTCGGGTCGGAACGCCAGCGGGTCTTGCCAAAGATCCGGAATACGGCCCACAGATTTATGGATAGAATGGTGCTTTTCGGAATGAGGAGACCAATCTTGGTATTGGCACTGGCCCTGTGAAGAAGCATCGATGGAGTTGGCGGGTGCAATCTTTGTGCCTCGTAGGCTACGCATTGTAAATAAGGGAGGTTCCGGAGGCCGGATTCGGTAATCCAAAAGCCCCAGCCCGAGAACCCGGTCCAATTCTTTTTGGGCCTGACGTTGCCCTCCTGGATTCTTGAACAACTAGGCATCGCCCGGATTTCATCTTTGTGCTCTCTGATGATAGCTTGCAAGCCGGTCCCTCCGACCTACATGCCTCCGCAACTCCTCCTGATTCGGCCGAGAAACTCAACTGAGCCACCGGACATGCTCCGAGACAAACAAGGAAAGCAACGCGCCTCGCCAGTTCACTTCGGCGACCATTTCCTTCCTTGAGCTCCAACCCTTGCAGAGAACAAGCTGCTCCCCTGATCTTCATTACCGGTGCAATCTTGGAAAATGGATTCCACCGTGTTCCTGACTTCATCCTCTCTAATGGGGCCTTAGAGCTTCAATCCTCCTTGCAGAGAACAGCTTGACGACGCAGATTTTTCTGAGCTTCCCGTAGCGTGGCCCATATTCGGCCCATACGATCCCCTTGCCATCGATCTTTAGTGATCTTGACTGTAAACTCCATCCTGTGCCTGTTGGCCAATACTTGGTCATGATCTTTGAGGGCTTCCTTGGCCAGCTCAGGACTAGACAGGACAATGCTCAGCTTGGAACTGAGCCAAACTGACATGACAGGGCCCTAGAGCCACGACCACTCGGCGAAGCAGCGAGCCACGGCCATGTTCAGTTTGATTTGGTGTAAATTTCCTAGGCATCGGAAAGGGTAAGGACCTGGGGGGGAGCCTCCTCGGCTTCCTTCATTGGCAAAGCTTCATGGCCAAGAAGATGGAGATGATGAGGACGAAGGGTTCATATGAATCCATTCCGAAAAGGAAGAGGAGCGATCAACACTTCCACTTTTCTCACGTTTGACAATGAATTTGGAGCTATAAAAGGACTTCAAAATAAGTATTTGGTTCTAATATTTCTTGATTGACAAATGTAAAGGAAGTTGTTTCACATGCATGACTCCACTCGAGCAAACATGCAAAAAGATCCGACTGGATCAGAAACAGGACTCGCGCCGGTCTAGGTCATGATTCCAAGAGTTGAACCGCCCGTCCAAATAGGATCGATTATATTTTTTTAAAATTTTAATTTTATTTCTTAAGAACTTTAAAGAAACCATTTATATCCTTAATTATTATGAATACTTCTATGGATGGCTGTGGAATGAAAGTGATTGGTCTTCAAGGCTTTTCTCAAATGCGAAATCATGCAAAAGATGGTGAACTAAATAAGCGCACTCACGCTCACGTAATTTTAGAAGCCTCTTTTGAAGCAAATTGATTTTTTTTTTTTTATAGGCAAGGAGAATTGTCATCCAACCTTGCTTTGATAACATGGTTGTGATGCAAAAGAGTGCATCCACTTTAACCGTGGCAAAATATGAAAAAAAAAAAAGAAAGTATTAATATATGTTTCAAGCACATGGGATCGATTTTACTGGATAACTCGATTCTAGGCACATCTGGAAATCGATCCCTCTGATTCAATTTTCGATTTCGGGTGGAACCGATCATCCTTGAAGTCATCCCCAACTCTCTTCGGCGTCGAGGACTATGATTACGTGGCGTGTTCTCATTGGCTATCCCTGACATTGTTTGGATAAGATATTGATATTCTAACGGGGAGTTTGCAACTTGCAGCAGTGGACCCCGGAAAATAAACACAAAACAAGGATCATTGAAGATGACCAATCGTGTTCTCCTACGTGGATGTCCGGGGCCTATGTTTTCGTACCTCTTTCTCGGTGTGAGAATATTGTAAGTCTAATCGATAAACATAAAGATAATTACAAAACTAAAGTTGCATAGGCTAGCATAGGAAATGCATTGTATACTTTTTTTTTAATTATAAATACTTATGCAATATGTGTTGCGAATTTAAATGCGTTTAGTCTTATGCGCAAATTCATGATGTGATTCTAAACAAGTCAATGCCATGAACATGGCTTGGATCTTTAGCTAGCATGTCATAGCAATGGTGAAAAAGATATCACCAACGGCATCTAGGTGTCAAACATGGTACGATAAATGGCCATAACAATATCCATGATTGTTTTATTTTTAAAATGATTTTTTTTATACTTTGAGTTGGTTTCTCCTAGAGTTGAAAACGCATGTATTTAAGAGTGATATGTTCATCCAACTCGAAATTTCGAAAGAGAATTTAAAGTGACTTTTCTTCATATGCCAAGAAAGAGCACATACCCATAACTTTTTGAAAGGTTGGGATCGTCAGGGAGCCCTTGTAGACGTAAAGACTTGACTTTATTGAACAGCTAGCTTTGGGTTCGAGTGGCATCTCACCCCTAACCACAACTCATCTGCTGATTCTTCAACATCACTCGGTTTAAACCAGCGATAGAGAGCAAGGCATGAACTCATTGGTCATCTTGGTTGATCCCTACCTTTTTTCTTTTCAATTTTGATTTTTTTTAAGATTATTATACGATGATTTTTTAATTTTCCATATATAGAAATAGAAAAATATAGACTAAAAATGACATCTCTTGTGTCAATGACACCAAGGCTGTGTTTGGCAGTCAAGATAAAAATCAAGATAGTATAAAATTTATCATATCCTATGTTTGACTTCCGTCCAAAATAAGACAAAGTGGAATATGAGGGGGTTATCGCCTGGATGAAATTATCCCATAGGGAAGATGGGATAAAGGCGGATAGGCTTTCTTATGTTCATTATAAAAGTTATTTTATCTTGAATAACAAACTTCTTAAATAATAAAATTAAAATAATTATTAAATATGAATTATATTTGAATTCTAACTTTAAAAAATTAGAATTAAAAATATTTTTTTATTTATTCGTATAGGTATTTATAAATTTTAGTTTTTTTTTACTTTATAATATATATTTTGTGCATATACACACACTTCATATCCTCATTACATCATTACATATTTTAGGTATGGTAGTATATTTTAGTATTTAATAATAATTTATTAAGAAATGATGGAATGAAATAAAAAAATAAAAAAGAGATATAAAAAAATAAATAAAAAATGAACTGGACAAACCCAAATTTTAAATGAAAAACATTCGAACTTGAAAAAAAAAATTCGTGAAGAATATGGGGCAATGAAATTTCTATAATAAAAAAAAATAGAAATCTTCATCTACTTCTCTTACGTATCTTTGTTTCGTGTTGAAGTTTCACCACCCCTTTGTAATTTTTTAGTTCATGTCAGAACTCTATGAAAATGTGAGAGAGTCGAAACTTCTTCTCTTTCGTAGGTTTTTTGTTTACGCCAAAAGTCTATGAAAGCAAAAATATAGTTAAAACTCATTCTCTTCTGTAGCTTTGTGGTTCATGTTGAAATTTAACAAAAGTAGCGCAATATGCAAAAAAAAAAAATTGTAGCTGCAAATGTGAATGATTATATTTTCTCTTTTATTAGAGTTGACAATGAATTATGAGAAATTCTTATAATCTCCGTTTGTGCATTTTTAAGTTACATCGATATGTGTAAATAATAATGAACATGACAGGATATGAACATATTTGGTTTTATTATTGTGATTCACTAGATAGTGGATAGGATATGGTAAAATCCTTGAATTTCATATCCAATTTTATCTTGGTTAAAAATTCAGACAATCAAACGCAGCCCAAAGATATATGAAATGAATTACGATATGGATGGAATATAATGAAATAGAGCCATTTTGAGGTTTGTATGTATGTGTGTATGCATGGATGGAGAGAAAGATCTCACAAGTCGCAAACATTAAATGGTGTTCCTTTGGCGGGGGAAACTAGCACATGGTTGTACTTGCGAAAAATTCCATTTGTTCTTGAAACCTGGGTTTTTCATATCTGGAGGTAATTTATATCGTGTGTCAAGTAATATGAATTCATCTCTCAAAAATACAGTAATTCTTTATGTCTTGGTGGATGAAAAACAAAGTATTACATGCGAAAATTTTCATATGTTCTCGAAACCCGACTTTTTCAAACCTAGATGCAATTATTATCATGTGTTGAGTAACATGAATTCATCTATGAAAAAATGCAATAATACTTTCAACCTGCTAATGGGTCTTGGTGGATGGAAAACTTCGTGTGGCACTGAATACTCAACCTCTTTCTCGTAAGGCTATTGAGCCTACACATCCTTTGGAAAGGAACCAAATATCCATAGGAGGTAGGGACCAATCGAGCAAGAGTAGCCCAAAATCATGTTTTTTTTTTGGTCAGAAAAATCATGTTCAAAGCACTTGAAATAGAAGGATAATCCTAATGAGGATATCTAAATAGTCATGAGACCAACATGAAAGGGATATTTCCCCATACGGCCATGCAAAAAAAAAAAACCAAGTTAAAAATGCAGTTGATGTGACGCAGGAGGCTGGCTATTCTAGCTAATATCCATTCTTGGTGCTGTTTTTTGTTCTCTGTGACGTCAGCCCTTGCTCCATTTGGAAGCACGAAAGATTCCCACTGCCCGAGTATTTCCCTCAACGTGACGTTAGATCCAATCAGCAACAGTTTCTCATGAAGCTGGCCCTGTTGGTTAAGTAGAGAGAGGCCTAAACATACTTTCGAGCATTTATAGTGCGCACCAACCATGGCCAATTCCAGCACATTATAATTTCTCTTTTGGTTCATCTGGTTTTCGCAAATTTTGTATATTTAACTTCTCAAGAAACAAACAAGAAAATATGTTCGTTTTCGGTTATTCACTTTTCTCAAGTAGCCCAGCTCGACAAGAAGGTATCCGGTATGGGACAACGATTATCAAAGGAATGATGCCTAAGTCTTAAAGATATTAATGGTAATGAGCTTTCTGGGTCAGGTCACCTGGTCATTTGGCTCGACGAGCACGAATTGACTCGAGATCAGTCAAAGACGCCCGCTAATAATCACGAAAATGGATTTTGTTTGTATTGGAAATACTTAATTATCGTGGAGATATTCCTCTTTCAATCAAGGAGAAGTGAAGCATTTTTTTCAGCTCCAAAGTGCCATTTCGGCTTTAGTAGGGAATATGGGGTTAAGGTCAAGCTTTGGCCCATATATAAGGCTCACAAAAGTCTACTCTAATTAATATACGACATGAGTTGGGTCCCAAGATAACCTCATTTAATTGGGTTTTTGGAGTTGATCTCATGAAATTCATCACATGTTCTTGACTTAACGGAGAGTTTTCAATCTTTACACAACTACATAAACATTTGGGTTAACATCATAAAAAATCCGAAACCGGTACACATGTGATAATTATATCTCAAATTAATTTTTTTACAATCCAAAATCAGTACACCAATAACAAATTCATCCTCTGTTAATTTTCGTAATTTGCAGTGAAATTATTGAGTTAGATGACATATAGCAATTGACAGGTGTACCTGTTTGGAATTTTTACCCTCCGTTTATTATAGGTATACTAGTTTGTGATTTTTTGTAGTATTAACCCAATAAAATGAAAATTAATAGAGGATATTTTATCGCGATTGTTCTAGTTTAGGGTTTTTGGAAATCAAAAAAATTAAATATGGGTAAATATGTCACGAGTGTGTCCGTTTTAGGATTTCTCGTGACATTAACCCTAAGCATTTATATGAGGCACCATATGACATCTTTGAACCAAGCAAATAATGGACAATCAATAAGATTGCTGTCAAACTTTACGACTTCAGTGACAGAAAAAGGGACAAAGACGAAGATGGTTGGATCAAAATTAAAGTGAGAGATTGACATGAGAAAACATGATGAAGAGTTCACAACTCAGATTGCTGGGGGGAACAGGGAGAGGACTTGGTCTATCTCGCTGGCAACACAAGCTGAACCACAAACTCGTCCTTTTATTTTCCCTTTTTCTTTCTTTTTCTCTTGGACAATTCACTATGCTCTCTCAGATGATTCAATAATGCAAAAAGTCATCAATTTATGAAATCTTGCTTGTGTGTTGGTACCAGTCTATCAATCTCTCCCTCTCTCATCTGGAATACACTCACCCAACAGACAGCTCTTGCCGGCAATCCAGCCATTAATGGAGCTCATAGTACCCTCCTCTTCCCCCAAAAGAACCAAGAAAATCAAGAAACAGGCCGACGAAAGAGAAGACCTGTAGTCCAAAGTCAACATAGAAATTGACAGGAGCGCTAGCTCTATAAGCTTCCATGCTCCAGCAACCTCCATTTGTCTTCTAATTGAGTCAATCATAAAGAGCTCACCCTTTTAGGGTTTCAAGAACCCTTTTAAGTGCATTATAATCTTCAAGAACAAGAATCCGCTTATGCCCTAAGACTTGGACTTCATGTCCGAACATTTGTAAATGGGAAAACGAGGGAGTGTACAGGAGAAAGGAGGGAAGGTAGGATGTCGATGTCAGAATGGGCATAAGGGAGCTGAAGCTTGTGGTCTCAGAAAAGGCAGGCATTGACTAACTTCTGGTCCACAATCCTCGGCCATGCTGGTCCACATTCGCCTCATGAATTGGGGGTAGTTTTCCTCAGACCAAATGCTCATATCTCTCTCTCTCTCTCTCTCTCTCTCTCTCTCTCTCTCTCTCTCTCTGTAAGTTGTAACTTGTTACACAGCATTCAAACACACTTCCCCACTAGGTCTTGCCACGTGTTAGAAAATCTATTTATGAGAAAAGGCACAATATCCCACAAGTGCAAAGGGAAATTGTTTCTAAACCTATTACGTGGATTAAGCCATCAACCTTTTGAATCCTGAAACTTTTGAGATATTATCAATTGAGTCCATCCAATCAATTCCAGCCGAAAATATCTAATTTGAAAGTTGAACTTCTCACATTACATGACCAGCGTTGACGTGCAAAATTCTTTATAAATTTTTTAAAAAATTCAACTGTTTTTGTCAAACAAAAGTAATTTTTTTTATCTTTCTTTCTTTTCCTTTGTCTTTTCTAACCGACTGCTCAAACAGCCACTGGGGGAGGGCCACAACCCCCTCCATCACAAGCAAGAGCTTCGCGACCCTCGTCCAGTGGCCAATGAGGGTCACCAACTCTCGCCAGACTTGATAAAAATAAGGAAAAGAACGAAAAGAAAAGAGAAACAAATAAATAACAAAAAAATCAAAATTTTTAAAAGAATATTAAAAAATCATCCATGTCTACACCGGCCGTCTTACCTGACACCACTAGCATTTAGTCAGCGATTTTCGGTTAAATTCGGCTAAATGGACTTAATTGGCAATGTCTCAAAAGGTTTATGACCCAATTGATAAAATCAAAATATTTAAGATTGAATTGTCCCGAATGCAATGAATTTAGGACTTTGTGAACAATTTTCTCCAATTGCAATACACCCTGAATCAGTAAGAATTATCAAAATAGCAGTAATTCAAGATTCTCGTCTACCCATTCATTTCTCTTGGTGTTTCGCACGGTCGTCTCGACAGCTCGGATCCGAGGTGCTTCAAACTAAAAACCCATTTTTCAGTGGTAATTTTCCGTCTAGAGGGGGTAAAAGTGGACGTTCAAACTATCCGGGCAGTAAATAGAGCAGCTAAATTGGACTATGTAGTTATTTTAACCGTGCAATGTGACGTCCTCTTCGTGCTCAATTAGGGCAAAAGGTGGGAGCAAGGACAGAGCCTCTCTCCTCCACAATCGTGCGACGCTGACAACGACATCGAGGAACAACGTGCATGTGCAAACCCTAATGTGACAGCCCAAAAATAATGGAGGAGAAGCAAAAAAAAAAAAACAAAGGAAAAAAAAATTATACCCTTTACAGAAAAAGTTACCTATCGGATAAACTTGCTTTTCATTATGTTGAAAACGGAAGGTCGTTTTTTATTTATCGATGGAGCCAAAGTTGGAAAAGGTGGACATGAAAGGGATTAGCACGAAGTTATTGACTCCCCAATTTGACTGTCGTTTTCAATGCCTCAAGTGAGTATTACCTTGGGCACTGCCATGTCCCCCCGTATTGTTATCTAGCTGAAGGTAAAATTCGTGTCAATAAAAAGAGTGTCCCTATGGATATGTTCCGTCAATATTTAGTTGTATATTTCCTTTAATAATTGGAAAATTAAACATAAATAATACCATTCAAATTTTCTAGTCTCGAAATTCATCTCTATTATTTGCCATCGCATTTAAATTTTCGCAAAGATTTCGAAACGGGGCGGAAAGATTCGTCAAAAGGCAAGCCATATATGCTTGAACATGAGGTCAAACATCAAAGTTAGACAGCTCTCAACGTAGATATATAAAATTTTGTATTAACCCCGCCAAATGGTGATCGGTATTAACCCCGCCAAATGGTGATCGATATGAATCTTTCACAGAGAAGAAGAAGCACAATGAGGGCCCCATGCATATTCATGAAAATCGCAGCACACGAAAAGGGACACTAATCCACCAAAGTACTCGCTAATCAAAGGTTATTTAACTTGGCCTCCCACGTAATCTGTCGCCTTGTTAGTGTGACATCATAAGTGCATATTCCCTCCTATAAAGCATCAATCGAAAAGAATGCTTGAAATTGCAAAGGTTGTCACTTATAGACTCCTCCCTATATGTTTGATTTCGACAGGACCCAGATAAGCATCTTGCCTCAAACATGGCCCCTTTGAAGCACCATCCTGAGAATGCGTCAAAGATAATAGCAAAAAGGCATCGTTTGGTATGATTAAGTTCTTAAACTTTGCTGAATTCTTTTCCCGAATTCATGGTCATTAATATAGTATATTCCCTTACAATCTTCTCCTTTTCTTTTAATAATTAGTAATGCTGAGTGTTCCAGTGTTTAAGAGTAAGTTATCGGTCTTTTAACTTTATTTAAAGACCATTCAAGATGTATATATAATTAGTAATGGCACCAAATGAGGTTCGGGATTGTGCTCCCCGTCTTTATCTCTTCTCCTCACCTCATCATGCGAGATAGAGGAACCATTTGTTATATTATCAGGGTAATGATACATCAACCTGCGAGTTCTTTTTATGAGGCACAAACGGGAGAATTTATCCTGGAAACAGAAGAACTACTGAAACTGCACGATACCATTACCCGTTCCTTGCCCTGTGTCTCGCGTGGGACAAGACAATTTGCCTTGATCCCATGTTCCCGGCAACAATGTAATGCGTGTGCAGGAAGGCAAGTGTTGTTTTCAGTGGAGTAAGCAAGGTTAAGTCAGAGTATGTGGGGATGGATATCGAGGGATGTCTGCAAATGCAGGATAGAATACGATCGCCACAAAGGCCTACAGGACATGCCACCAGCCAAAAATCTTTATCAGGATTGATGAAATTCACCACCAAATCTTATGGGACGAACCATCCTCCAAGGATACATGACTTCGCGATAGGAAAAGCTCACCACTAGAGCTTATAAGAAAAAAAACCAATCGAGTATATAGCGCTTCTTGGCTCAAGGAAGAATACATTTTCTAGGGATAAAAAAAAAACTGAAGATAGACTTAGCATTAAAGACATGGAAACTATATAACTAACAAAGGAATGGGAACTAAAA
Organism: Psidium guajava; assembly: GCA_016432845.1. NCBI lineage: Eukaryota > Viridiplantae > Streptophyta > Magnoliopsida > Myrtales > Myrtaceae > Psidium > Psidium guajava. The sequence continues at coordinate 41,664,723 of CM028228.1, forward strand.
AACACAATAAAGTCCAATGAACTAAAATATGCATTAAAAACACCTAGAAACTTGCAATGGCTCTTGAAATCTACAACACTTAAAGACTTGTAAAATTAGGATTAACGACATTTGACCAAATGTAAGAAATTATACTTGGACTCTAAATTCGTTCACCAATCTGGGCAGCCCTATAGATACCTTAAAATATCAAAAAACAGCAAAGATAACCTTCCAAAATAGTCTCTGTTTACAAGGTACTGGATTAGTAGTCATGGAGCTGACAATGAACTTGTAGATCGATATCTAGGTAGCCAATTGACGATCATAAAATCGACAACTTAGACCATTGAATCAGTAACTTTCTATCTTCAACTTGAACCCATCAAGTCAAAATGTAGCCTAAATCGATCTTAATCATTGGAATAAGGAAAAATCGACAAGTTTGGAGTTGACCTTGAGGATCGATCGAAGCCCGATGCCCCCGCATCACAATTCCTCAAGGGAACTACCCCGTTGGCTCAAAATACACCTTTGCAAACTTTCCGGCAAGTTTTTAGATTTTATCTCTTTTATGTCGAACAAATGCCTAGGAAACCTTATGCTATGTGTATCATCCATGTACGAGACACATTTTCTTTCTTAATTGAATTTTATATGAAGTAATGTGGCTATGATGAGTGATACAGTCTATGTCTCAAAAAAGAAGATTGTCACATAAACAGGTAGTTGTCAAACACATGCAATCGATATACATATCGAAAAAACATACTGGTCGAGCTGAGCAATGCTAACGCCAATCCCTCCTCCGTTCGCTCGTCCTGTCATCTTGCAAACCGTCTCATATCCATTTCGATAGGGGCGAATCCGCCATGTCGAAATCGAGGAGCGCGGGATGCAAAGAATGCTTGCTTTAGACAGCAGTCGCAGCACCACCCTTCACCTGATCATAGTGTGTGGAAAAAATAGGGAGCCACACAGTCAAATCTGGCCAAAGGATTCCCAAGTGAGGGAAAAAAAAAAAAGAAGAAAGAAAGCAACACGAATGTTGAGAGATGGCTACTACGCTTAGGGGGGTATCCCAAGGATATAATGCGGGTGCGAGGGCGCTCTTTCGTTTCTTTTGTTCTGTTTTCTGATCCCCACAACAAAAGCTTTGATGGCGGGGCAAAAGGCAAAGGGGCCAAAGGCACCAGCGAATGATTACTTGAATGGGGAAGGGGACCCACCTCATAACCTTTCCTTTATAAGACTCTCTCTCCCCCACTCTCAAAATTTAATCTTTTTGACTTGGGACTGGGCCCCACCCCAATTCCAATGCCCATTGTCTTTATGGATTGAATGATAGAAGAAAAGAGAGCACCTCACGTGGAGTCTGAACACAATGGCCCTGTCCAACCACACACATACCCCCCCCCCCAAAAAAAAAAAACACAGCAACCTCTTGCTTCCCTCCTATTCACATACCCAAAGAAAATTTCGACCAAAAAAACAAAAGATGCCCCCCAAAGAAACAAAAACATGCCCTAAAAAGAAGAAGAAGGTTACAACAACAACATTAGAACAATGAAAATCAATTCCAAACACCCTCTACTCGTGTTAGGAATCATCGTAATAGCATGATACTCAATTAGGAAAGAAAAACAGATACCTGATATATTTGTATTGAGATGCACTATAAAAACTAGATAACTTCATCTGAGGATATCGCTAGCAAAAAAAACCAAAGATCAAGTCAATAGGACACATCTATTTGGACATATAAATTCACTCAAAATTAATCCGACGAGTGTTGATTGCTCCCACAACATATTAATTTCTGGGAGAAACTGTTCAAAAAGCCCTAAAAATATTTCACTTCTGTCGATTCAATTTTAAACCTTTAATTTTACTTATTGAGTCCACTTGGCAAATTTAGGTTAAAAATCGTTTACGTGGATGCCAGCTATCCTATGTAGCACGGTGTATGCTATCATTGGTAATTTTTTTTCGCAATATTCTAATATCTTTTCAAAAAAATTATTTATCCTTTATTTTATGTTTTCTTTTTTCGTTTTTCTTTTTCCCTTTCGCCAACCATCATCAGGCCCTGTTGAAGGCCATTCGACACCGCTCGCTTCAGGCAAGGGCAGCACTTCAACAAGCAAGGTTAGGTGAGGCCAGCCATCAACAAGGCCCAAAGATCGCCAGGGAAGGGAAAAAGAAAAATGAAAATATAAAAGATGGGAAATAGAAAAAAAAAATTAAAATTTTAAATTATTCATGCCAATGCCTATCGTGTCATGTAGGACGGTCAAGTCTGTGTCAAGGGTTGCTGGCCAAAATTGGCCGCATAGACTCAATTAGCAAAACGTAAAAAAAATTATGACTCAATTGGTAAAAATAAAATATTTAGAACTGAATTGGCAAAAAATATAATAAGTTTAGGACTTTTTAGATAACTTTTTCTTAATTTTTCAAATGAGACTATGAAAGGGACCCTAAGGTCGAGTCCATTAATATACCAAATTGGTCGTATATTCACTTAAAAATGTAAATTGATGAGTTATGAGTCAATTATAATATATTTAAGAAAAAAATTCCTCAAATTGAACTATTGCCTAAGACCATCACATACGCACCTGAACATGTTCCATGTGCTTATATATCATGATTAATGCATATCTTACCAAGAGACGATAGTGAAAACAACGAATCTTGATATGTCTAAGTAGTTGATTGAAAAAATGACGATATATATATTTTACAGATAATTTGCTCATAAACTACAAAGTAATTGCACATTGAGACCCTTTTTACTTGAAATGACGCAATCGAGTAAAAAGCATGACACTTAATTAGTGAAAAATCTCACAAAATCAACATCGTCCCAGTAAACAATACTTGATACATCAGCACGCATCACTTTAATCACAACAGAACATCGAAAATATACATCGGACATATGCTCTTATTCCGCAAAATTCGAAGAAAAATGCGAGAATTGGACATTCAAATTTTGCCAATGGGTCCGATTTAATCCGATTCGCCTAATTTCGCACAATGGAGACTATACTTTTCTTTTCTTTCTGGAAAGTATCTAGACTATACTTTCTTTCTTTTTTTGGTCTTCAAAAGCCTAAAACCGAACGAGTCAGCAGGTGTGACAAAAGTGGTGAACTGGATTTCATTTTTGTTCAAGAGAGAGAAAACTAAAAGCTCAACAATGTACAGCAAGAAAGCAAAAAAGAAAAAAAAAATTCAATGTTGGGGAGGAATTGAAAAAAAATAAAACAGCTTTTTAAAGCTCACCCATATAATTCCCACTCATTATCTTTTTGTTCCCCCAAAGCCCTTTTTAGCTTTGCCCCTCTCTTCTTCCTTATCTTCTCTCTCTCTCTCTCTCTCTCTCTCTCTCTCTCTCTCTCTAACTTAGACGCCTGTGAAAGCAAAGCAATTCCACACACTCTCTCTCTCTTACAGCTCACTGCGATTCAGTCGCTCTCAGGGAAGAAGGAGGCGGAGGAGCTGCTGCGAAGGGAAGAGCGGGAAGAAGAGAGAAGAGAGTAGGGTTAGTTAGAGATAGAGAGAGAGGGAGAGCTTGGTTTACATGTGATAATGGAAGGAGGTGATCACGACCAACATCACGACCACTACCACCAACACCACCACCACCACCACCACCACCACCGGCGACCCAACTTCCCGTTCCAATTGCTCGAGAAGAAGGAAGACGAACAACCCTGCTCGACCTCCAACTATCCCTCCCTCGCCATGTCCTCCGACGACGCCCCCCAAAACCCTAACCGATCGTCCTCCACCTCGAACGGCCCCCAGATCGTCTCCGCGGAGGATCAGCAGCAGCAGCCGCTGGCGGCGGCGTCGACCAAGAAGCCGCCGCCGAAGCGGACCTCGACCAAGGACCGACACACGAAGGTCGACGGCCGGGGGAGGCGCATCCGCATGCCGGCCCTCTGCGCCGCCAGGGTCTTCCAGCTCACCCGCGAGCTTGGCCACAAGTCCGACGGGGAGACCATCGAGTGGCTCCTCCAGCAGGCGGAGCCCGCCGTGATCGCCGCCACCGGCACGGGCACCATCCCGGCCAACTTCACTTCCCTTAACATCTCGCTCCGCAGCTCCGGCTCGAGCATGTCGGTTCCGTCGCAGCTCCGTTCGACTTACTTCAGCCCCAACTTCTCGCTCCCGCCGCAGCGCCGGGGCAACAACGCCTTGTTCCCCGGGATCGGGCTGTCGCATGAACCGACGCCGACGCTGCTCAATTTCCAGGGCTCCTCGAGCAACTTGAACTCGATGCTGTTTCAGGCCAAGCAGGAGCTTCGAGAAGCTTCGAATTTGGAGCTATCAGAGAGCGCCGATCACGAGGGCATGAGCAAGAAGCGAAGGACCGATGAGCTTGATCTGTCGACCAATTCTCAGCCTCAGCCTCATCCTCAGTCGCACGTCGGGAGCTACCTGTTGCAGTCTAGCTCCGGAGTCCTGCCGGCGAGCCACGGGAACCTCCCGGCGAACTTCTGGATGGTGACGAACCCGAGCAACCAGGTCACAAGTGGCGATCCGGTGTGGACGTTCCCGGCCTCGGTCAGCAATAGCGCCGCCTTGTACCGAGGCACCATGTCCAGCGGCCTGCATTTCATGAACTTCCCCCCCATGGCCCTGTTGCCAGGTCAGCATTTGGGCTCGGCCACCGTCGGGGCCGGCGGAGGCGGCGGGGAGGGGCAATTCAACATGATAGGTGGGCTAAGCCCGTACCGGCCCATATCGAGCGCCGGCGTGTCGGAATCTCCGGCGAGCGGTTCTCATTCGCAGCACGGCGGCAGCGGAGGAGGGGGCGGCGACGACGACCGTCAGCCACCATTCCCAGATCCCGGAGGCGATTAGTTTGGTTGTGGGGGCTAGTTTGATTGATGTGTTGTACACACGTGAGGTTTTTTTTGGTTGTCGTTAATTGGACGAGCTTCTTTTTTTACCCCCCCTTTTTTTTTAAAGAAAAAATCACTGATATCATCATCATCATCATCATTATGATTATTCCAAAAAATTTCCCTGTGTGATTAAATATGGATTGATTTACCAAAGGCTTGCAAGCAGACACTTTAACAGGGTGGATTTTGGCTAAATTCTGATCTGGGTCTTCTTGTTCTTCTTTCCCTTTTTTGGGCACCCATTCTAATTTTTTTTGTGCAAATTGCCCCCCCCCCCCTTCTTCCCCCCTCCAAAACATGATTGTAATCTACATGTGCTCTGTTTTTTGGATCAAATGGGTCAATATCACCTATGTACAAGTGAATGAATTTGCTTGGCAAGAACCAACCCTACCTGACCAGTGACCAGCAACTCTCTCTCTCTCTCTCTCTCTCTCTCTCTCTCTCTCTCTCTTCTGTGTGTTTTTCTGCTGGGAAAGGAAGGACCACAAGGCCTTTTGAGTACTCGGGGGGGAAAGAGATGGAACAGTGTCACTTCAATGCAGGGGAGAGAGAGAGAGAGAGAGAGTCTTGTCTTGTGAATCAATGGGACTGTTCTTGTGATAAATCTGGTGTTTCAATGTGGTTTGATGATTCCTAACATGACCCAATGGGATGATGAATGTAAGATGATGATGATGACGATGATGAGGAGGAGGAGGAGGAGGAGGAGGAGCAGGAGGAGGAGGATCAGACGGCTGTGGAGAGAGGAGGGAGCGGGAGGGGAGGGGGGCCCACAGAAAGAGCAGCTTCCAGGTGTTGGTCAGGTAGTGGAGGCCCAGCTGCTGGTCATTGCCCTAACCAATGTACAATTTGTCACTGACAAACAGGTGAATCATTCCTCCCTCACTTTTCTTTTCTTTTCTTTTCCCCCCAATCTCAATTTTAGTCTTTGATTATTCAATGTTAATAAAAAATAATAAGGAAAATACTGTACAGAAAGATTACTAAACTCGTTTCGTGGTTGCCGGATCGATTATACGGTAATCGAACCGGGTCGCTAAGGAACCCGAGTTCTCGCTCCGTGACCGGCCGTGTCGGTTTTTATCGAGCATCGGTGGTAAAACGAGGCTATGCAATAATAGCAACCATTCGGAGGATCAGTGGTGGGTTTCAGTGACCCTGCTCTGGAGTTGGAGGGCCCACCAGGTCATTAAATCTGGACCGTTCGTTTGGCGGGCCAGCGTCTTGATGGGCTCAATGAATGATTGGGTCTTAGGAGAGAGAGAGAGTGAGTGCGGAATCTGGAGTTGAATGTACCCGAGTTTTTTTTTTTCCTTCACACCTTTTTTGCTTTAATTAATTAATAGAGAGAAAAAAAAATTTGAGCTACCAGGTGGCAAGTGGCAATTGGTGGAATCATTTCACATTTCAGTGTGAAGACTAGGAATTTTTTTTTTATATAGTAGTTGTAAATGAAATGTGGAAAAAGGAAAAAAAAAAGGCTGATTTGGCAGATCCCAAGGGGAAACCTCTAGTGGGTTTAATTAATTAAAAGGCGTCAGGTTTTTTGTCCCCCCTTTTTTGGGGTTTGGAAAATTACTTAAAAATCAAAATCGGTCTTAGAGATGGGAATGATTGTTTCGGCGTGCGTGGGCCAAGCCAATGAGAAAATCACACATCATCGAAACCCTTTGGAAGGGAATTTCTTGATTTTCATCTATCTAAAAGAGGCAAAATGGATCGAGAATCTATATTTTAATCAATATTTTTTCGGCCAAAAAAATTCACATTTAAAAGTATTGGTCATAATTTGATTAGTTAACAATATCATAAATGGATCATTTATCAACTTAATATGTCTTAAATGAATTTTGAATGAGTCAACAAATGAGTTACCTAGCTATCTTAAGTGAGTCACAAAAATATTTTTAAATTTTTTTATTTTAACTTTTTCTTTATTTATTTTACTTTAATTTCCAGACGAGTTCGGCAAGGGCCTTGAAACCCTTGTCCCGATGATGTTAGGCTTTAATAAAAAGGAAAATAAAAATGAAAATGAAATGTTTTTTTATTTTTTAAATACTTATAAAAATTGTCCACAATGTTTTTGCAAAATCGAATTAAATACCAAAATTTTTTAGCAATATAGTTTTGGTCGGGTATACGTTGTTAGATTTGTACATCATGAAAATGTGTCAAAACGGGTTAAATGAGTCAATATAGGTCGGACCATATTCGATCTCGATCCGACCCGCTCGTTTGACACCTCTAATCGATTTTTGAGAAACCAATTTATGCAAATTCGACTATTTTTAAATTAAATATGATTCAGCAAGTACGCAGAGGGACACTCGTTGATATGACCCGTAGAGAAAATGAATGAAAGGCTGTGATGTTGCAATGCTCGTTACACTTAAGACATACCGCAGATTCCACACTAGTCGCAATCATTTGCGAGAGAGAAACAATGTTCTGAAACATCTATGATCCGTGAAAGTCATCGTCCTTACAAATGACCGCATCCCGAGCCATTCCCAAATGCAGAAGGATTTGGAGGAGCCTGACCTGAATGTATCTCGAGCGGAGGATTTGCTCGCTATCGAAATATTTAAATATCAAAACACGCGTTAATTTGATTACTTAAGCTATTTAAACGGTTAGCAATGATATTTAAATATTCTAAAGCTCTCATTTTTCTGTGGGCAGGATTTTGACTAAGACTAAGATGTAGAAGTATATGATGATAGGCATAAAGAAGAAACATGGAAAGCCACAAACTCGAGCCCTCGTGCTTTAGGACAGTCGATAGCAATTTCACGAAAAGAACGCCCGCATCGATAGCTAAGTTATGTTCTGCTAGATGAAAGTTTTCTATGAATCGACAATCGAAAAGAACGGGCGAGCTATCGGCGCGGTGTGCGGCATTTTTATTTTTTTTTATATTTTTTCGAATCAGAGCACCGATCTCGCAATGTCTCGAGTGCTGTCTTAAAGTGTACGGAGGAAAACCGTGGAACTCAGTTCAACTAGGGACGAAACAATATGCAAAACGTGCCGATTTTTTTTATTTATTTATTAATCTTTTGTCCCCTCCCTTTCTTTTTTTTTTTTTCGCGAGGAGCTACGGTGAAATCAAATTGCAGGTGCTCAGCATTTCCTCGATCCTCGTTGATGATGTTTCAATTATGACACGACCGTCCTCGAGACTGTGTCTCTCTGCATCATGTGCCGCAGAATCTCCCACGAATGCATGATGAAATTGCAACCACGTAGGCCTTTCCTCTCTGACTTGCTCCCCGGCGACTTTAATGTGGATTTCTGACTAGGAAGTCACAGTCACGGTCGAGGCGATGCCAAGGAATCGTTTGAAATAAACGATTCAGTGCTGACGGCCACATGAATATCGAGAGTATTTCGATTTAATTATCGGATGATGTTCTGTGTAATTTTCATGCCCCGGACGAGATCCATCCGTCAATTTGTTCAAAGACACGAGCCGTGCGTACCTTGTCCCTTTACTGAGGAATTTCAAGAGAGTTTGCCGGGGCAATTGCATCGAGTAAGGATTGGCCCCGAGACCTTGTGTTTCATGAGATTATTACAAGTGCGTAGTGTGGCTGAGGGCTCGAGACCCCTTTATCGATCGATGAATTGCACAGGACGATCTAATCGCGAGTGCGAATCCAAGCTCAATCGCGCTTTTAAAATTGAAGCTAAAAATCGATTGCGGAGAACTTCATACTCGACAATAGCGACGATCGAAACACGTCCTACCTCTAGCAACCCAAGATTTTAATGAGATCCCATGCCGCGACTTTAACAATTCCCGTCGTATTACGTGTGCATATGGAGATTTAATTTGTGTAAAACGTGCGTTAATCAGCCGATCGATAGAGGAAAAGACAGTTTGAAAACTCAAAACATAAAATTCGATCGGGCTGCGGATCACGTGACCAATTTGACGGGGTCGGTAACGGCGGAATAACCAGTGTAATAGATGCACAAAATACTTCTTCACGACGTGTCGTGCGACGTCGTAATCCCGGAATAAGTGATGGAGTGGGTCGTACACGAGCATCACGTGGTGGACGACGAATCCCAACAGGGTCCGACCCAGACCCACCCATGGGCCCATGGGTTTCCCCACCTTCCCTAAAGATGGCCCTTTTGGCAAGACCCAAGACAGCATTTTCTCCTTTATTCTCACGAGGGTCTAAATCAAAATAAAAAATTTCCAAATACAAGAATAAAAACTGGAATTAATAATAATTATATCAGGTGGCCTTCAATCAAGACCAGAAGTTTCGTGTTAATCCCAGCTCTTGATGTGGATCTCTTGGGCCCCATCAAATCCTTTTTGGGTCTCTCCTTTAATTTGTCATGATGGTGTGGATCGTTGATCGACTTTGGGAGATCTTTGTCCTAGATTGGGCTCAATTAAGGAGGCGAATGCTCGTTTGGACTCGGAACCTCATGCGTTGACACGTGTGGAAAAAGGGGGTCGAGGAATCGTCTATTTCGCCACCGGGGCAGTCCACTCGATGGATGAACTTGCTAAATTTGACATATTGATGTCGAGAATTTCTTTTTTGGAGTTTGCACAATTGTAATTTGTAATGACCGTAATTGCTTTGAATATTGATAATTAGATAGAACTGATAATTGCTAGTAATTATCGCGATCCGAATTTTTTTTTTTTTTGTGAAAATAGGTCAAAGTACTCTGATACCGATACTTATAATTTGATATTTGCGTATGTATTAGCCATGCCATCGACTGAAGTAACTTGAGATTAGTATCTCTACTGTCAAAATCACCTTTTTACAGGAAGATGAAGCGAGGCTGAAGACTGTTCCTTCTTTCCGTTTCTTCTTCTTCTTGTTCTTCTTCTTCTTCTGAACAACCAGATCAAGCAACCCTGTAAGCGCATTTCACGAATAAACACCTCAAGTAGCTGTCCGAGGGCACCATAATCATCTCCGCCGCCAGCGAAGAAAATGGCGATGCCTAGGGTTGGGGCTGGTGGAACTTTCAAGAGTAAAAAGCTGCATTCACCTGGGTTGTCTGCTTTGCCCCGTTTCACTATCTTCTTCGCGTGCCCCCTGCATGTCTTCCGGTCGTACCTCAGGTAGGGGTTTCTCGACTTACCTAGTTTTTCTCTTCTTGATGGAAGCAAATCTTCTGTACTAGATGCCACTTACGGTGTAATTTTCCCTTAGGTAGTAATTAATCTGGCCATTCTCATGTGCTTTTTGCAAGCCGCGAAAACGGCACCTCAGGAACACCATAGCTAGAATCTAAAAACACAATAATAGTTTGGAGAAATTTATGCAACGAATTTGGAATCCATCATTCTTAATAAGGAAATAGAGACGATCCAAAGCCGAAGCATTTCTCATCTATTGGCCTCTGTATATCCTTGCCTCAATGTGATTGCCTCAAACAATATGAATATGCATTCACTTGTGGTTTGTGAATCATTAGGGTTAAAGGAGAAATTTCAGCGCCATTTATAAAGTTTTTAGTAAGGCTCTCTCATCACAAGTTGAGCTCAATTAGGCTCATGCAAATCGGGCTCATATTAGACTGATAAAGAATCTTTATATCTTAACTTACTAGACTAACTCGGTAAAATGGTAAATTACAATCTCAATTGATGTAGCCCACGTCAGGAAAAAAAAAAAAACTCTTACATTTTGACCCAATTACCTTGCTGTCAACAGAGGTCACCTCAGGTACGAAGAGAGAAACTCATTCCTCTCGTTTTCCTTCTTCCTATAGCTTGCAATTCTACATGGAAGTGGTGCTCGGAACTGTATCTTTATGTTTGACAGAAAAAAAGAAAAAAGAAATGCATCTTTATGCATCGCTAATAGCAGGGATTTTGCATGGCCATTGTTCGGACCATGTTACGATGGAGGTAAACTTTTGTTTAGTACTCAATCGCTTCCCTAGCAGTTGCAGTTTGGAACTGTGCGTTGGTTGAGTTTCGCCTATCGTTTCCCTAGGCAAAGCTAACAGGGATCTTTGTTAGCAATCTGGTTTCAGAACTCCAGTTTGTCATCATTTTAGCCTGTTCCAGCCTCTGAAGACGCGGCAATTTACGGTTCACGGGATTCAGCTCTTGACATTGATTCAGCTTGGCCTCGGTACTAAGCTGAAGCTACTGCTGTGAGGGCAGCTGCTGGTATTGTGTGCCCTTTTGAGTCTTGGCAAGTAACTTTTAAGTCTCCATGTTCAGTAGCTCTCCTCTCTCCTGCAGCACCACAAGCACTCAGCTACTGGCTAACTGCTTCTCAAAATCTTTGAAAACCATATCAGTACGTCTCATGGCAAAACCAGGTACGGAGACACGTTCATTGTCATACGCTACATGGTTGTATCCAAAGCTCATCGCAAGAGGTGGATCCATCGCCATGGATTTGTAAATTAAGGGAGTGAGCCGGAGTTAAGTAAATGAAATCTTTAAGTCTAAGGTAAGAGATCATATTATCACTTGAACCATTATCAAATACAATAACATGAATTCAAGACGAGTACAAAATATTTGGGTATACAAAATGAATATGAGTAGATGCATAAGCTTTTAGCATCATATCTAAATAACAATAACTGCCTACTCGTCTATAATTAGGACTATCTCAATCGACAAGGCATCATCCGACTATCCCACCATCTCATGGGAGATGGAACATAAATTTATGAAAAAATTTCAAATAAGGGTTCGAAATGCCCTTATTTTCTTAAATAAGGACACGAAGCTGATAATATTTTAAATAAGAGCATGAAGCGTCCTTATTGTCTCAAATAAGGGTCTAGAGTGGATACTGTTTCAAATAATGACTTGATGTGACAATGACGGTCTCAAATAAGAACCTACCCTTAATTGTCTCAAATAAGAGCCAACCTGGCAAAGCCCAAAAAGTGTTGGGCAAGGCTGGCGAGGGCCTTAAGGAGATTAGAGAGTGACGGACCAAGGCATCTACCTATTAGTAAAATCTCTCTTGCTACTTAAGAAAAGGTTTAATATGTGCTGCTGGTGAGGGCCTGGGCTAGGCGACCCTTGCTTGTTGTCGGCCTTGCCCTGGTGAGGCCGCGACTGGGCGAGGCTAGGTCGTCCCTTGTCAGCCTCACCTGCGGCCGGCGAGGGTGGCCCTCGCCCATCCCTCTCTGAGCATCACCAATTGTCAATAGCTGGCCACTTGCGAAACGGAAAGAAAAACAGAAAAAGGAAAAATTATATATATATAAAAAAAGTGAAGGATGAAAATGCCATTGATCAACCTGAAGGTCAGGCTCTTATTTAAGACTGTCATGTCCACTTCATACCCTTATTTAAGATAATGTTTACTTTAGATTCTTATTTGAGAAAACGGTGACACTCACGCTTTGGAATTTTTCCGAAATTCTTCTAGCCCCGCCCTAGCCCGATTATTATGAGTGTCTTCTCCAACAAGAAGGATAAATGCACCGCTATAGAAACTCATGATGATGGTTAACTGATACTCATTTTCCTTTATATTTACCTTATTCAAACTTGGACCTCTGGTCCTTGATTATCGCGTAAACGGCTACTCAAGCCATGTTGGATATTGTGAACTTAAACTTAGGCGCCTATCATCTCTTTCGTCTCAAAACTCTCTCTTTATCACACATATTAAGTATAGAAGAAAAAAAAAGGTTGCAGGTAAAAACCAAAGTCACATTGCAAAAGCCTTATACCTATCTCCGCTAATGCTATACATATTTTTTTTCACTTATAATTAAGTGATGTAACAAGAGGTATGGGGTACTAATTATAATGAAATCCTCTACTGGACGTAATCTTAGTTTAAGGGTAGATCAAGATAAAACTCTGTCTTGATTTCTCTTTCTCGCTTTTATATTTTACTTCGTTACGATTGTACGCTGAATCCTAACACGTTGCTCAAGGCTTAACAATCCATCTCCCTCTCTATTTTTCATCTTTTCTCTGACTTCGCCTCTCCCTCTTTCTAAATACTTTCTGCTGATTATCCATGATCACTACATTGCATTCGCTTTTGATTTGCTTTCACTATTCTTGAAAGGTGAATGAGGATAAAATCTCATGTGTCAATTTTCCTTTCTACTAGATGTAGCTTTAATTTAAGGGTAAAACAAGATAAAATCTCGTGTCTCAATTTACCTTTCTCGTTTTTACGCTTTACTTTGTTGCGATTTTGGGCCGAATCCTAACACGTTGCTCAAGGCTTAGGAACCGTCTCCTTCTCTCTTTTTCATCTTTTCTCCGACTTCGTCTCTCCCTCTTTCTAAATACTTTCTGATGGTTATCCATGACCAGTACGCTGCATTCGCCTTTTATTTGCTTTCACCTTTTTTTCCTCACCAGATTTGCTTTCACTATTCTTGAAAGGTGTTCGGTGTTCAGTTTTCAGGTGTTAGGATTATGTGCACAAACACAACAAAATAGAAAGTACAAGTGAGAAAGAGAAATCAAGACACAAGATCTATCTTGATACACCCTTAAACTAAAACTACATCCAACAAAGAATTTCGCTACAATTAGCACCTCTTACATCTTTTTTACAACTCTCAATTATAAGAGAAATATATTATATAGAGGCCACTCAATAGTTATTCATGAACTTAAGTCCAAACAACTAAAAAAGTATTGACGCAAATTATAAAACCCTTGCCCAAGACCTTACCCTCTATTACCCTCACCCACTTGCCAATGAGCAGGATTCTCGTGCATTCATGTCGATTGGAAGTATGAACCACATCCCAACATCATGTGCAACCAAGAACCAACTTGGAATTGGCCGGTTCCAAGCATTTCTCATTCAATTTATGATTTTGAAAAGTTCAAGGTTCTAGCCGTGGAAACGACCCACTTTGGAATCATTATCATTAGGAGGGCTTAGTCCTAACTCCTAGACGGTAAAACCTTTATCTTTTCTCGGAATCTTAAATGCATATTCATATAGGGAGTTTATCTCTAGCGGAAAGGTCATAGCATAAATGTTCATTACATATCATCATTCACAGGGGGAAAAATATTAATACATAACCAATAGGATGTACATTTCGATAACTATAGTTGCAAGTAATAACACACTAATCTCTTTGACTTTCAATAAAAGGAAAACGAAGAAGTTCAACAATCTAAAACGTAAGAACCAGCGAAATATCATGCCCTAACGTGACACCGCTTTCGCATAGGAAAGTGACTGATGCAATATCTATCCAATCCGACTATCCCAAATTTTAAGTGTCACATACCATGTCATGAAGTCATAATATATATCTTTAGGATTGGAACTTTTTGTTCCTTTGGTGCTCACTAAATATGTACACGCTCTTACTGCGAGAAGATATAATCACCGAAATCTTTGACGGGTAATAACCCCGATCTTGATATGTGCTTATTTTTAAAATGATTAATTGAATTTACAGCGATCGAAAAGTATGTCCATACAAAATAAAATTTGTAGTCGAAGCAAGATTCATAGATGATTTTTCCCCTCATTCAAGATCTAAATAGAAAGGAGGAAGAAGATTTGAAGGTGAAACGAGTTTCTTACATCCTCCTCGTTGCGCACGATGCCGTGGGGAGATGCAGAGGATGGGACGGTTTAGAAGGCTTGGGAGCGGGGAGGGCACACGCTTCGAATGGGCCAGACAAGGGTGCGAGGTCGACGTCATCCTCGTTTCTCGGTCACTCCATCCCTCCCGCTCGTGAACACCACACGCCACCTCCTCCTCCTCCTCCCCCACCCTTTGACCCTTCTACTCTCTATTTAATTCTCGCAATTTTTGCCAAAATCCGTAGCCAAAGCTAACATTTTGGAGCGACTTTAGCGCTAATTTGGTCAATTCCGACTATTTCCCCTGTGACCCAGTTTCCAAGAAAGTAATAATTTCAAGGACTTTGATTTACTGACATGGGGGTCGAATGCAAGAGTGGGGGAGGAGGGGGAAGAGACAAAAGGGAAGAGGTGGGCACGTGGAGAGCGGAGAGAACATGATTCTATGCTTAGTATCAGCAGGTGGTCGCCACGCTCCTTCCTGTGTTCCGTGTCTCTTTCTCTCTCTCTCCCTCATACCCGCTCCTTCAATCATATGCCCCCCCCCCTCTCTCTCTCTCTCTAACCCTAGATTTCTTGAAATTTTTTTTTTGCCTTCCTTCGGGAGTTGTCCCGATTCATCGGTTGATTGCTGCCTGGCAACCTGCCCCTTTTCTCCAGGTAGATCAATCATGCTGTTTCTCTCCATCAGCAGTTTAGTTTGGTTTGATTTCAATCTCTGGTTTGCTTGTTGAGTTTGTTTTTCTCCTTGCTCTGATTGGTTGCTGTGATTCTTTATTTTCGTGTCTTGCCAGGCTTGATCTTGGGTACTTTGTTTGTCTGGGTATTTAGTCTGATAGTTTCCCGATTCGGTTCTGGTCTAAAGATCCTCTTTTTTGGCCCTGGTTTGTGAATGAATATTTGGGTTGTGTGCTCTATAGTGCCTGAATAGTTTGTGTCTGGGTGTAGAAGGCGGTCGAATTTTGTAGTTTAGTTTGGAAATTGGCGATTTGTTGTGTACTGTTTGACAAATGGAGTAGAAATTTGATCGGGCCCGTTTAGTTTCTTCAGTGATTTGCGTTTGCATAGCGACAACCATGGTTTCGGAGGCGAGCACTTCATCCGGCGACAATACCAACGTGGTGGTGGAGGCATCACTATCAGCAGCGAGGTTAGTTCCCCTTTGGCTGTTTTAATTGATCGTAGTTGTTGTGACTGCTGTCTACCTTTGAGTTGATGTAGTCCATGCCATGTGTAATTGATGTTCGTAATGCACGTAATCACAAATATGAACCTTGACTCTGTATTTATGAGCCTGCTGTCATTTATCAGTAGAAATTGAAGGAAAGTAACACTTTTGGGGATGATCATTTGAAGAATGTTGCTCATGGAAACGTAGATATTTCAGTGTCTTTTATCCATTTTTGGAATGTTGTTTTTATTTTATCTTGACATGATCGCTCCACTTATCACAGTGTGCTAATGTGTTAGGTAGGCTTGAAAAATCCTTCTTTTGATACTGACATGTGCTGTCGCTCAACATCATGACCAAATCAAGAAAGAAGTGATTTGACCGAGAACAAGCGTTGATTTGCATGATGGTTTCTGTACTTTAGCTTATGAACTTCAAATAGGAATGGGAGCCTGTGAGTCATAGTTTATGACATTGACAAGGTCTTTTTGCTTGTGTCAGACATAAGGAAGATAAGCTGAATGGTTCAAAATATCATTCGATCCGCATAGTGAATAAGTTTAATGGAGCCTTTATTAGTTGCATTTTTCATTACAGAAATGTATAGGGGAATTAGTGTTCGAGAAGTTTGGGTATACCTGAATCTAAAACAGTAATTAACAATTATCACTTGATTTCGAATTTTTTATGTGAAGTGTAGAAGTGGTACAGGTCTTGGTTTCTGTATTCCCTTCGGAGTTGGCATGTCGATTCTATCTCAGCTTAACTCCAAGGCTGGGTATAGCTTAAAAAGATGCTTCTCATATTAATGTTTCTTTTTTAGACAGTAAGTCTAACTGGCTCACGCATTTCTACTAGAAATTGGTAATCCTTGATGGAAGATCGGCATGATCGTCCTGTAAGGGCGGTTCATTTTGTTGTCTTCAATTCTAGCATGGCACCCAGCAGAGTCAACTTCCTGCTGTGTCTAGTGCATGTTTTACTTGCCACAATTTCCATTTAGGAATAGGGAGGTGGGGTTAGGACTTGGGGACCTGGTACGTGGAGCAAAAAAGATAAGCACTTGTTTTACTGATAGTGCTTCGGACTATGTGCTGTATACATCTATACAAAGTAGACAGTGTTATCTAGTTTTTAATCTGATAAAATATTCATTGTCTTGGCATGGCATGGACTTGCCCTGTTTCGAATCATTTCGATTCTACGCTCTGTGGGCTCACAAATTTTATTTTGCTTTTGCAGGTCGTCTCCTTGCAAAAAGAATCAAGGTAAAGTACCGAAAAGAGTTCACAAAGCCGAGCGGGAGAAACAAAAGCGTGAGCATTTGAATGAGCTTTTCCAAGATTTGGCAAATGCACTAGGTAATTATCATCTTGTTTAGTGGATGAAATCATCCGCTTCAGATTATAGCAAGATGCTCTCTCCTGTTCAGTTTATCTGCTCAGACGCTATTGGTCTGCTGAGTACATCAAACCGCTCCATTTGGATTTGACCTCATTGTGGTAATTTTCTTGCGCAGAATTGAATCAGCAGAACAGTGGCAAGGCCTCTATACTGTGCGAAGCTGCTCGCCTGTTGAAAGAAATATTTGGCCAAATTGAGGGTCTTAAAAAGGAGAATGTTGCTCTCTTGTCTGAGTCTCGCTACGTAAGTTCTAACTTCTATGGAATATCTTTCGATGCTGATATCTGGACATGTCCCAAAATGTGGGCTCCTAAAGTTTGGTGTCAACCACTCTCGGTCTCATGTCCTTTGCCCATCATTTTGGTACTTATTTCCTCTATGGAGAAAAAAAATTATACCTGGTAGTTTCTGTATCTCAATTTTTTCTTTTAACACACCCAATATGAGTTCAGGACTTTGCTTTCGAGTTCCTGTTACTTGACCATTTCACTCTTCTATGTGATAATCAAACTGAAAATTTCTGGATGTTTCATTTGCCATCAGTTTGTTTTAAAGTTCTAGGGGCGATAACGCTTGTGAAATGCTGGTTCAGGTGACTGTCGAGAAAAATGAGCTGAAAGAGGAGAATTCTGCCTTAGAAGCCCAAATAGAGAAATTGCAGAGCGAGCTAAGAGCCCGGGTACCTGTGTCTAAGCCTGACCTGAATGCACCTCCTCCTGAATGTACCCAACCTGCAGCGACGACAAATTATCCTGGAGAGACTACAGGGTTGACTCCCGCAGAACCCCCATTGCAGCAAACACATGCTGTGATCATCGTCCCCCTTCAACCCGATCTCTCATCGTATCCCATGCATGCTCCTCCGCATGTGAGTAAACCACACCCAAGGTACCCCACGCCGGCAGATTCATGGCCGTCGCAGCTCCTCGGCGACCAAACCACCAGGAGGAATGGACTCCCAATTAGTGGTGGCAATAACGGTTGCAGCAACAGGGAAAATGGCCCTGATGACGGCATCTAAAACTCAGTTTTGGACTCTTTAGGATCTGTACCATTGTATTCTTGAATTGGCTCCTCGTCCTTTCTCCCTTTTAGCATCTTGGATCGGCAGTTTGTACATGGATTGATGGATTTAGGGTAAAAATCTCTGCAAACTTCGTGTTGTTTCCCATCCTCTTTCGTCAGTTTTTCTGGGTTTGTGGAGTTTTCTGTTCCTTTTAGACTCTCACTTCGAAAACCTTGCAAAGCAGTGATTTCAACTCAATTCAGTTCACGTAGGCAAAATCAATAGCGATGGACCAGTCGAGTAAAGTTGAGCAAATCAAACGAAAGAGAGTACAAGCGTGGAGAAGAAAGCGTTCGTTACATTTGCTTCCTGGCTCACTGGGTTCATTAGCTAAAACTTTATGTCTGGAATTAGGTCCGAAAGGTTCCATTTCGTCGTGATGATTTGAAAGTGGAAGATCTTTATCGCAAGAGAACCGAATTGAAAGATTACACTAAACAAGATGTCTGTCTCTTAGATGGTATTTATCAATACAGCTCAATCTATTTATTCTAGCCTATATGATGTTGACATTGAGAATATCTTGACAGTGTTGCCACTTGCTTTTGCTTACGAACTAAGTTTTACCTCCCTAATTATTGGCCTATCCATTTATCAAGTGAAAATGATGCTGATAGGAATGGTCAATAGCAAACTAGTCCTCGAAAATGCCCTTCCTTACGAGTTGGGATTCCAAATCTTGACTGGTACAAGGATCCCAATCATTATCCTGTCGTTTCACCATCGAGCTCTTAAAAATTCTTTCATAACACTTATTCACCCCAAAAGCCCTTGACGCTTCTTTCCAAATGGGAGTGCCCGGAGCTATCTCATTTTGTCATTTCGTCGTTGCTCATTTCCCTTAAGCCGTAGTCTGGCCATTCTTTCTCCGCGCCCGCACACGCTTTGCTAACCTACCGCGTGGTAAAGAGAAGGGAGGATGAAAAAATAGTAAACAGAGCACACCGCAGAAAGATTCTAAATATGATAAGTCCCCCTTGAATTAGAGAAGAAGGAAAATAAAAATGGAAACGAAACGAGACCTTTCTAGCTCTAGTTTCAGGTAAGCTTCTCCCAAGTTAAAAATTCAGCAATCATAATAAATTATTGTATCCGTGCCTCTGATGTGCAGACAGAAAGCACGTACGTATGCCCGGAAGAAGAAGACAGAGGCCGCGTGCAGTATAGCTAGAACACACGAGAAGTGGCACTAATCGTGGTTTTGATAGAGACCAGGGTCATTTTCCTAGAATCCTCTTCACATTCGATGAGCCGAGCCCTTTGCCTTAGGGCGCGCATGGTAACACTTCTCATCGAGAATTAACTTCTGATAGAGAAGTTGATTTTTCAACTTCTCACCAAAAGCAGAAGTTGATTTTTCAACTTTTCTATCAGAAGTTGATTTCTGATAGAGAAATGAATTTGAAGCGCGCATGGTAATGCTTTTCTGTGCCGGCGGCGACGACCGGCAGCCAGCGGCCGGCCGCGGCGACCGGCGGCGACTAGCGGTAGCTGCGAAAATTAAAAGTGATATTTGAAGCTGAGAAGTAATTTTTTTTTACTTCTCAAGTTGGTCAAAAAATCCAACCAGAAGTAGAAAAGTCTACCATAAGTGAAAAAATTTACTAAACGGATTTCCCTGTCAGAAATTGATTTCTCTGCCAGAAATCACTTCTGGAGTGTTACCATGCGCGCCCTAAAGATCCGACGGTTCAGGATGCACCCGTAGTCCAGCAACCAAATCCACTATCTGAAGCCACCAAAGTCAACGTCAAATTGATTATCCTGCGTGGCGCATCACAACTGGTGGAACGAATGAGCTCACCGAACCCTGAAGCACTCTACTGCATGAATTCCTGGGATCTGCCTTTGGTTTGCTTTCTACTCCTTGGACCTTTTGTTTCTTGCTTTTCCTAAAGCTCTTATTCTCCACTCTCTCTCTCTCTCTCTCTCTCTCTCAAGAGCTAACTTTTACCTGAAACCCTATAATTCTACTCTCTCTTCTGCAACACGCTTAGGGATATAGTTAGGGGAAGAAGAAGAAGACTGAGGAAGACGCGCATTTGAAAGAGAATAATGGGATCGGGATTTGGAAGCTTTCTCAAGGTGGTGCTGAAAAACTTTGATGTTCTTGCTGGGTATGCTTTCTTTTCCCTTTATTCACTTTGCCCACTATTTCTTCTTTGATCTTTTCCTGGATAAACCAAAATTCTTGAAAAAAAAAAAGATTAGGTTTCGTGTTGTTGCCTGAGCTAGTAGGGATGGTAATTTGGTGAACAGAGCTAGAGGGCTTTACTTGGAATCTCTTGAAGTTGATAATTGGTGTATAGAGCTAAAGGGGGCATACTTGGAATCTGTTGAGGTTGAAGTTTTTATGCGTTTTAGTTAATGGGATGAACTAATTTGGGATCCATTATGTTTGTTTCAGGCCGGTTATCAGTCTTGTGTATCCTCTGTAAGTCGGTTTCTCATCATATTAACTGAAATTTTAGCTTCCTTTCGCATTTACTTTGATATTCTGGTTAAGTTCCTGGTTGATTTTGTATCTGATTAAAATCATTTTGCTTACAGATATGCCTCCATCAGGGCAATTGAGACTAAATCTCCTATAGATGATCAGCAGTGGCTCACTTATTGGGTTCTGTATTCCCTTATTACTCTCTTTGAGCTCACCTTCAACAAACTCCTCGAATGGTAAATTGCACTTCACTGTGGATGCCTTTTGCTATCCGTGAAGTTGTTATTGCAGTTTTCAATGTGTTGCTATTGCACGGCGATGACATAACTGTTTAGAAAAAATGTGAAGATGGTTTTTTGAGTATTATTGCAAGTGCTATATTCAGTGAACATTATCTTAGACTCTCGTGATCAGGGTAGGTTGACCTTTTCTTATAGCTTTGTAATACACTGCCAATGCCTGTTAACCATTTGACATTCTGGAATGAGTTGGATGCACAAGCTACTGGGAATGGGATGTCATACATATCAACAGCAACATGGATGTGACCTGGTTTATAGCAATCCCCTGGTAGTAGAAGCTTTTGTCAGAGTCTTCTAGATCATACTGTTATAACATGCTTTAGATATAGGACTATTCTACCTTTGGATGTGCTCGGGTGGTTGCTTCAGTCTTAATATGGGTATCATCAGCCTCTTACTTCATTAGCATAGTGGCATTTGTAAAAAAGATGAAGATTGAGAATGATATAGTGTAGTTAGTGTTCTTGCAGTAAAATCTCTGCAAAGGTTATAGAATAAAAAGGTCATCACCAACGGCAAGCATTATTCTTCTTATGTTATCAGGGGCTGTTACTCTCCAAATCAAGGCTGTGTTTATTTATGTCCTGTTAAATATTATAATGTGGTCTGTATTATTCCCTCAGCCTTTCCTGATTGTATTACAGACTTGCAGTTCCATGGAGAATTTCCTAGTAAACAGAAGACACGCGTTACATGTCTAGGACTTATTTTTTGCATAGCTATTATGGCATTTACTTCTTTACAGAATCTCGAGTCTTTTGCAGGATCCCTGTATGGCCATATGCTAGGTTGCTTTTGATGTGCTGGTTGGTCATACCATACTTCAGTGGTGCTGCATATGTATATGAACATTTTGTGAGGCCCGTCCTTGTCAACCCTCAGACTATTAACATCTGGTATGTCCCAAGGAAGAAGGATCTCTTTAATGAGCCAGATGACATTTTGACCGCTGCAGAGAAGTACATCAACGAGCATGGAACTGAACAGTTTGAAAATCTGATCCATAGGGTAAGACTGTAGCTAGATTCTGAGGAGTAAGCAGAGTTCTTGATGCGATCTCTCCTGTGTCTCTGGTTGACTGCTACCAGAGCACCAAATTAGTTGAGGATTTGTGTTTCATAATCTGATTTTGGAAAAAGAAAGTCTTGGGATCCACCTAATTTCTTCTCTCTGTCCATGCAGGCTCATAAGTCTGGGACTAGCACGTTATTTGACGGGGACTATCATTATTCATAATGTTCTACCTCAAATTCTAGTGTTGGTGATGCCTACTAACAGAGATGTACAATGTCACGAGCTGTTGTGTTACGGTACCAGATTTCACTGGCTTTCTGCTTTCTGGTGATAATGTACATGTACCCTGTTGTTATTTGCAGTAGTTCTACCATTGCAGTTGCTGTTGTGGTTCATCTGCTTCTCTGTTGTATTTAGGGCATGTAATAGTGTAAATTGTTCAGATAAACTATTGAGTACTCGAGGTTGGAAAGTTGTGTCGCTTTATTTTCACCTCCTGTCCATGTCAACCAAAACCGATTCCGCTTGCCCTATGTGTCCCGCCATCTCACTTCTCTATCAAATGAATATGGATGGGATCGGGCTGAAACTTTTGAGCATGCAAGACATGATCTCCACTTCTTGTAAGCTTTTCTTGGAAGCTGAAGCTGTGGTTAGGCATCATTGGATTGTTGAATGTGATTGTAACTTCGATTGAATGGAATGTTTCTTTGAATCCCTTTCTTCTTTTAAGCCAAAATCGTGGCATTCCTTTTTTTTTTTTTTAATTGGTTGAATTCGTCTCCTAATTTACTAGCTACACTTTGTGACAATTTGCAATCCAGCTTCGTTCTGCTATTATCGTTGTGACTTCATCCATAATCCATTCAACTCCAGAATATTACTGGCATCGTTGAATAAACTATGCTTGTAATGCCATTTAAACCAAACCAGGGGGAGTTGTTCGCAGAAAATGTAGGCAAAAAGTTGGCCCAAACTCCTGATTTCGAAATTTCGTGTCATTGTTTTACTTCATCGTGAATCACTGCAACTCTTGTTATGGCGTTAAGCTCTTGAAAGGGATGTTCATTATCAACTGGCAGTTTATTCTCACAGCACATGCAATGTCTGAAGAAGTAGAATGTCGAGATTAAACTGCATGGCCCAACATGGTGAATGGTGTCCTAGTTCTGTAATGGAAAGACATCACTCGGTTCCGTCCTGATTGGATCTTCGCATGTGTTCCTGAGCTTCTTCGAGAGCCAATTCCTTTGCATCAGCGGCGTAGAGTATCTTCTTCACAGCTATTGACATCTGTATCGAAATTCACATAGAACGACCTCCATTAGAGAAAAGAATGGTGAGACGGGTCATCAACCACCGAAGTACAATGACACAGTATGAAACGGAGGAGAAGATTTCATCAGTATAAATGAACGAGTTCTTGGATCTCTTACAGGGCTATCCTCTAGTTCGGGAGCCTGACAAAGTGTCTCTATATCTCGCAATTTTGCAAAGTAAAAGTCCCGTTCTTTTTCCAAAAAATCCACAGATAGCTTGAGATCTGTAACCTGTGAAATGTAAATACTCAAGATGATTATTCAAAGGATAAATCTAAGAATGACATATCTACCCAGACAAACGGACACAAGCAAAGATATATCCCTGGAAATCCTTTGAAACATTATATATATATGGAATGCAAGTCAATCATCAACGAAAACCCTTGAACAGACTCCACCAATGTGAAGCATGCAGGTATCAGCATGATTAAACTACATCTAATGTGATTGTGACGAAATAATGAGTGTTCGCTCGAAGTTTCTGATGTCAGGAAACAACTAAAACATGGTAATCTCGTACCAAACCTCTTGCTTAGTAGTAACTCTCTTTTGGGTACATCCAGAGTTGGTACAGGAGAAAGCAGAAATGCTTTGATGCAAACAATTTTTTTTTAATTAAAAACAATCAAATCTTAGACAAGAAAACAACTTCCTCAATCCTAATTCCGTTACCTCCTTCAACAAAGCCTGAATTTCCCCAGAAGAATCAGCAGCACCTACTGTTTCATTCATCCTCCCTTGATGAGGCCCTACAAATTTATAATTAACTCTCCTCACTATGTAAGTGTCAAGTCGGAGGTAGAGAGAGAAAAAGTTATAACAGCTCCCGAAATTCTGCAAACCTCACCAGAAGCTTTAGTGACACCAACTGTATCCATAGAACTTATGTTACTAGTGTTGTTTGCTTGCAGTGATTTTGAATTCTTCTGCGAACTCTTAGGAACTCTTTCCCTGCCACCCTTAGTGCGTCTTTCCAAAGGATTGTAATTTCTGTGAAGGTGAGACAAATAGGGATTCTTATCAAGAAATACCATCCAAAAATTTAAGCAAAGAAAAGCATTATTTGGAAGGAAGCACGCATGCAACCATAGTTAAGCAGTAAGTTGCATACTCATTCACAATGCCACCATTGACAGCATCACAGTAGCGCTTCAACCATTGTAGAAACTCCAAATTGTCCAGGGGTCGGCCCTTGACAAGCCTGTTGACTTCAATATGCTGCCAAGAACGCTATAGATTAGAATAACAGATCTGAATTGGCAGTTCCCATTTAACTATAATGGTCAAGCACAATGAGCTCGCTATATTACAGACGTTGCCTTTTCTCAATTTCTGCAAACATGTGGCTACAAGTTGAATGCACTTATTCCACATACCAAAACAGACATTAATCCAGTTCAGGCTTCAAACAAAGTACTCATACAGTACCCGTATCAAAATGCAACTGACTTATACAGAATGAACTTCAAATTGATACAGTTGTCTATGAAATTTAGGTTCTTAACAACTCACACTTTTTGCTAAACCTGGCAGAGAAAAAACCATTTACCTGGTCATCTAGGTTTGAAGTTGTGCGTCATGACATGAAATGAGCCAAAATAACTCAACTACACTACGAAATTTTCTTTAGAGCTAAGTGTTCAATGCAGCCATTTACACAGCAGGTCAAGAAGTGGTCACGGATCAGAAGCACACAAATGAACTACGTTACTTTTCCCAAATTGATCAGAATTACTTTCTCGATGCATTGTACAAGTGTACCAAAGCTTTAACATTAAACGAATCAGTGATCCAATGAGAATATCCCATACTACCTTGTCAATCTTCAACTTGTTAAATGATTCCTGCAGAACCTTGTAATTCTGAATCATATCATATTCTGTCTTTGCATTAAAATTCACCTGTGAAACAGTATAATCAAGTCAGGATGGGGAGAGCTATTCTATGAAACAGAATATATCCTAAAGAGGAAACCGAATTTATATTTGGTTCCACTGTGCTGTTACCTTGTGCATGGGAACTACTCCTGGATAGGTCATGTCCATCAATTGGCATTGGACTGCGCCTGATGCAGCCTGTCAAGATATGTTGTATCAAAAGCATTTCAACTAGCTTGAAAGGAATTAACAGAATGCACCAATCCATCAAAGTGAAGAATCGCTGATATTCTTCTGATGAAGAAACAATAACTGATGTTCTGTTGTCGAGAAAATCCAAACTAGTAATTGGAATTTCTTATAAAATATATAACCAAAGTCAATTCTTAAGAAGGTCATCAATTAGAATGAATTGTTTCAGATTTATTCTAAAAGTCACCAGAGAAAGTGCAATGTGGTATAGTATGATGCACTCGAGATAATTATTAACACACATTGGGCATCAGATTGGATTGACAAGAGTTCTCTGAAATTGCATTCACAAGCAAGCATCTCAGTAGCATCATTTTAGGGTATGCCTAAGACTATAAGACTTGCCCATAGAAATCGATGGACAACAGAACAATTAGATGCTGTCATCGTAATTATCGAACCACATTCCTACATCGACGACCATCATTGACACTTCTCAAAAAAAATCTCGACCTGATTTTGCAGTTCTAGACATTCCTATATCTCATTATCAATGAACCATTGCAGTATCCAATTTCAATGGCCTATAAAACCCCATCACTATATAAAACCTTCGAATTTTGCAGTGACACCACAACTCTGTACGCTTGTCATAAAGACATATGGTGATCTCAGCTTGCAATCACTGAATTGTTTAGAAATTTCTTCGAACATTTCCCTTATTGTTCTCGATTGCTCTGATTAGATGACTGTAGCCATCATTTAATGCATACAGTGCATAAATATAGACTCGTGCTGGTAATATGTTGAAATTTTTCTGAACCTAGACAAAAACTAACCAGGATGAAAACTGAAAATTTTGAACCATAGTCTATGTTGCATCTTACACCTTTCTAACAGAGAGAAAATCTCTCTATTTTTTTTTTAAGGGTTTGATCTAACATTTCAACAGAAGCCTTATTTAAAATTCTAGCGACATGTTCGTGATGTACCTCATTCTTTTCAGCTACAAAAGGGTGGGTTTCGATACTGACACATGTATCAATAGTTTATAGAAGGATGAAATCTCATCATCAATTCGTGAAAATGGGCGGAAAAAAATATAATCTACCGGAACCAGAATGACTCAAATTCAAACAACTCACACGCTGTATCAACATATAGATGGAGCGAAATACAAAATTATACCTCTTCAATGCGAGAAAGATTGAGCTGAAGCCGACTGTTGATCCAAGTCAGAATCTCGTTCCTTCCCACAAAGTAGGCACTGTCCATCATCCCAATGGTACTCGCCATCCTATTCGATCTCCACAGAAGAAACCCAAAAGAAGATTCCTCTTCTGCCTATTCCTGAACCAGCTGCTACGACAAGATTTCAAAGATTTTCGACCTACGACGATCTCAGAGACCCATATAAACTCCGAGAGAACGTGACGGACGAAAACTCAATGATGGGTCTTGAGTTCTTGATTATGGGTGTCGATAACAACGACGAAAAAGAAGAAGATGAAGAGAGGGATGAACGGGCGAGACGAAGAGATGCGAAACTGAAAAGGAGAGAGAGAGAGAGAGAGAGAGAGAGAGAGAGAGAGTGAGAACAAGACACCGTTCCTGAGAAAAAGGGATTCTTTGGTTTGCCCTCGTAACGTAAAGAATGTCTGAAATTGGATTGAATTGAAACGGAGATGAAGAAAATTTAATGCGAAACGAGCGTGGGAAGTTTCTCGTTTTAGAACAAGCGATGATGACATAAATAATTTTTTAATCTTATTTTAATACATAATATATTTTTTAAATTTTAAATTTGACTAATATAATTTTTAATCTTTAATCTAATTTGTAATATAATTTTTTTAATATAATCTTTGAATTATAAGAAAATATTTAATGCAGTCTTTCTATTGATTCAAATTTATGAATTAAGTTGAACATGTTTCTAAAGTTCAAAAAAACACGTTGCGTATTAAATTAAAGTTCATAACTCATATTGATTAAATTAAAAATTTAAAAATTATATTGTATAATAAGACAAAATTCAAAGATCATTTGCGTGATTTTGGCTTAAAAAAAAAAGAAGAAAACAGAGTATGGGTTTAATTAATGTTGGGTTCTTAGTTCTTGATTCCAAATTGGGTATTATTTTGTGTGGGCCTGATAAAGGGAATTGGGATTTAAGAAATCAATGGCGACAAGCGCGATTGCCCAATGTCATTTTCCAGGACAGCATCACCATTTGTTGCTTTGATTGGACGCTCGTGAATTCCGGCTTTTGCCCAACTCCCAAAATGATTATGCCTGTGATCGTAACATCTTAAGCCCACGTGCAATGGCAACAAATCGAACCGAATCAAATCACAAATCAGATTGATGGATTTGGTAAGAGGATTGGGTGAGGGATGAAATTCAATCATTAGTTCTTGAAACTTGATAGGAAAATTCTAAATAAGAATTTAAAATGTCCTCATATTTTTCGAAGAAAGACTTAAAAAATGGGCGTCGTTATTTCAAATGAGAGCATGATCTCATTAGCCAACTGAATTTTTTGGTGGGTCAAAGGCATTTTGGTTAAAAGACAATTTTAACTTAACTTTGAGTTGAATTAGATTTAAAAAAATTAAAAAAGTAAGGGCTATATATACACACACACATGATGGAGGGATGGTTCAAGTACTTATTTAAGAAAATGAGGGTATTATAGGTCTTTATTTCAAATAAATTTTACTTCAAATTTTTATTTAAGAAAATAAAGTTATTTCGTATCTTTATTTGAAATGTTTTAGATTATCTTCGTGTTAGTGCAGATGAAAAGCTGGCGTTTGATTCGAAGAACGAATGAATTGAACATGGACCTGAGGCCCAGAATATATAGCAAGTCTGGGCCTCAGATGACAGTCCAGCCGACAAATACGTTCAGCCTTCAGGAGAGGGCTGCATATGGGCCTAGCGATTGGGCCCTTCGGAGCGGCCATTGAAGAACCTCGGACCATCCCCCATTGTTGCTGTTCTACATGAAGATCCGGCATTAGGGTTTCTGAGGGTTTTCCTACCCTCCTATAAGTCGTACTTCGAACTCCCGGCAGCAGAAAAATTGCATCTTTTCCGCCACCATCCGGTCGGCAGACGCAGAGCTTAGCTTCGCTGGAGAAGAGCCATGGTGCACGTCTCCTTCTATCGCAACTGTAACGTCTCTCTCTCTCTCCCTCGTGTTTTCGGTCTTAAGCTCTTGTCGCTCTGATTGGTGTCCGTCCGTTCATGAGTTATTGCCTCTTTTTCCTCGGGATGTCGGAGATGTGTCTGCAATTCTGAAGGTGTTAGTGTGTCAGGTCTATGATGGGTTGTGTATGTCACTCGATCTGCTTGGTTTGGAATAGAGCAATAAGGAGATCTCTTGTTTTGTTATTTTTCTTTCCGGGGTGGGGTTTCATTTCGCATTTTCATTCACCCTTCTAATTGTAGCATGCGAAAAAGGCGTGTCTGGTGACCCAGTTGTTGTTTTGAATTGAAAACCCATTGTAGATGCTCTGTTCTTTTGGGTCTCCGATCTTTTCACAGGTGGATCCTGTTAGTCTTTACGTTTGGCGATATCTGCTCATTGGAGCAACTGCATTCTGCTGAAAAAGAAATACATGAATTAGCTCACATTTGAAACACCAAATTGGGTCCCAAGTTCTGTATTGGTAGCTTCAGATGATGAAATGGATCGAGCATGTGCTTACAATACTACATTAGTTGACGGAGCGAATAGGTTCTACTCCACTGTAAAGAACTTTATCTCCATAGACTAGGATGAAAGTGATGAGAACTTGCACTGCTACATGTCTCCTTTCTGTTCCAGCTGCAGTAGACTCATGGATACGTCATCGGTCACCTAGATATGCAGCATCTCTGTAATTGAGAATGAGATTCATTTCTAGGAAACTATTTACATCTTCATTTGTTCTAACTTCAGATGGGAAGACATTTAAGAAGCCTCGTCGCCCTTATGAGAAGGAGCGATTGGATGCTGAGCTGAAGCTGGTGGGAGAATATGGCCTTAGATGCAAGAGAGAACTCTGGAGAGTTCAGTATGTGCTGAGCCGCATCCGCAACAATGCAAGGATGCTTTTGACCCTTGATGAGAAGAACCCTCGTCGAATCTTTGAGGGCGAGGCTCTTCTCCGGAGGATGAATCGATATGGTTTGCTGGACGAAAGCCAGAACAAGCTTGATTATGTCTTGGCCTTGACTGTGGAAAACTTCCTGGAGCGTCGCCTGCAGACGCTTGTCTTCAAGTCTGGAATGGCCAAATCAATCCACCATGCCAGAGTGCTCATCAGGCAGAGACATATCAGGTTAGATATTAAACATTGAAATAGGCCCTTTTTATATCACAGATGCAGGTGCTTGTGCAGGGCCTGTCTGCATGTATATCCTATGTATGGTACGGATTAGCTTCTTAGGATGTTTATTTCTTAGTGATACGGTAATTTTCACCCGTTGGTTGTTTTGTACGTAATAGTCAGAGCAGCTCGTTGATCTGATTTCAATTTTGAATGAGCCATATAAATATCCTCTTGGAAGATTAGATTAGTCAATAGTCAGTCGAGGATTTTCTTTAATGGATATTTCAAAGCGCTTAGTGTTTTCAGTGGTTTAAATAGCTGTGCGTCTGTGTTATGATGCTTCTGTTTCATTCATGTGTCATTCAAAATTGTAAGAAATCTTATGCAACATGGGTTGTGCAAATTCAATATGGTTACACGTGTTGATCAATCAGGGTACAGTTTCCTTGCATGTCTTGGAATCCTGCGAAAATCCAAATCAAAAGCTAGCTGCTTGCATGCGCCCCTCATGCTACAGACTAATTTGCTGGCTTACTTTTGTCATCATGGTTGATGCACCGATTTGATCTTTGCTTCTAACTCGGCAGGGTTGGGAGGCAAGTCGTGAACATCCCCTCTTTCATGGTGAGGGTCGATTCACAAAAGCACATCGACTTCTCGCTTACAAGTCCATTTGGAGGAGGGCGACCAGGAAGGGTGAAGCGAAAGAACATGAGGGCTGCTGCTAAAAAGGCTTCTGGTGGCGACGGAGATGAAGAGGACGAAGATTAGATGGTCGGACTGGTTCTTGTTATCCAATGCTAGCTGTCATTCCATGGGCCAATTTTTATTCTTTTCCATCGTTAATGTTGCGGTATAATTTTAAAAATTCGAAACTTTTTGCAGTTCTGCTTGGGTGGGGACTCGCTTCCATAATGACGCATTTCACCCTTTTGAACATGGTCAGGTTATTTTGTGTAATTTGGTTTTAAGGCGACTATTCTCACAGCCACTAGTCGTAATTTCAAGTTCTACCAATTGCCATAGTTGAATTGATAATTTGGGTGTCCGTGAAGGTCCCGAAATGGGGCTGAAGATATAATCTCGTTTGTAAGGTAAGATAGGATTGGACTTTCTGAGATACAATCTTATCTTACAATCAAGATTGTATCTTGAGCCGCATTTCGGGACTTTCTGAAAATACCCAATGACCTTCAACAAATTACATTGAATGGATTCGGACATTCTGAATGCCGGGTCGGTCTAGATGTGAATCGCCGCAAGAATTTGGAATTCTAATATAATTTAGGACGTTGGATGGGCGAGCGCTCGCCGTTGTTTTGCGTTGGGTCGTAGGTAGGCCATTGACTCGGTCGTTTGGACAATTCGGAGTTCGAAAAATGTCGAAACGCTTGTTCAAAAGCCTTATTCAACATCCGTTTGCATCATCTCCTCCGCCTTCTGTAGAAGCGCAGAGAAAAGAAACTAGCAGTACAATCATGGATTCCATCAACGTCCTGAAGGGCTATGGCAAACTGAACAGCCCCGAAGCTCAAAACCCACACCATCCCAGAGCCGCCAAGAGACCTGTAATCCTCGCCGTCACCGTCTCCTCGATCGTTCTGCTGACCATAACCCTAGGCCTCTTCATCGGAGCTCTCGTCCGTGAGTCGAGCACCGAGGGATCGGAGGCGCAGTCGCTCAGATCCAGCTCGGCCAAGTCGATCCGAGCAGTCTGCAGCGTGACCCAGCACCAAGAGTCGTGCTTCACGAGCATATCCTCCCTCAACAGCTCCGTCGAGCCCGACCCGGAAGCCATCTTCGAGCTCTCCCTGCGGGTGTCCGTCAACGAGGTGTCCAACGCTTCCCTGTTCGTGAGGGACCTGGTCAAGAGCTCGAACGACGCGCGCTCGAACGGTGCTCTAGGGGACTGCGCGGGCCTACTACAGGACGCGGCGAGCCGGCTCGGCGACTCGGTGGCGGCCATGGAGGCGGGGGGTCGGGGGGAGAAGCCGTTGACGGAGCTGAAGATCAGCAACATACAGACGTGGGTGAGCGCGGCCATGACGGATCAGGAGACGTGCTTGGACGGGTTGGAGGAGATGGGGTCAACGGTTCTTGATGTGGTCAGGGATCGGCTGAGCAGGTCGAGGGAGTTCATGAGCAACAGCTTGGCGATTTGCGCTCAGATGAGCGCCATTCTCGACAAGTTCGAGATGGGTATGCATTAATCTTTGTCTCGGTCGCAAAATCGAGCGTGCGACGATGCATTGACACAAAATTTACAGGTCGACTTTGTGGACTGGTGTGTTGTGTTGGTGTGCCAGTATAGAAACTCAGTGTGTGTTGATTTTGTCTGCAAATGTTTTTGGCAATGATTCATTTATTGGTGAGTTTGCCTCTGTGAAGTTTATGGGTGCTCTGATGCAAAACTTGATTCGATTTACAAAAGACTCTGCTAGATGCTCTGTAGTAGGTACAGAATAAACACTCCATAAGGCCTGGGAAAGAGCAGAATAACATTAGAGTGCCTGAAAACGCAAAACACATACTTTCTTAATGGTGCCCCTCGGCCGGTGCAGCATGGCTGCCCGACCGGATGGACTACGATGGCATGGATC
Source organism: Psidium guajava (assembly GCA_016432845.1). NCBI lineage: Eukaryota > Viridiplantae > Streptophyta > Magnoliopsida > Myrtales > Myrtaceae > Psidium > Psidium guajava. The sequence continues at coordinate 41,696,882 of CM028228.1, forward strand.
GGTTTCTTTTGTTGCAGCTCCCACGGCGGTGTCCTCTATTGTTTGTGCTTTTCTTTAAGCAACCGGATGAGGCCCGGCTAGGGCACCAATGTTGCGGTTTACTCTCTAGCACCGATTCTCTGCCTTAAACAAGTGATTGCATCTTAAACGATCCTTTTCATGAACCTGGATCTTTGGCCAGGCATGATTGGCTCTCTCTGTAGATTAGAATTTTGTTTGTGTCACATGAAGTTGGTTTTAAAGCCAAATCAACAAGCACATTGAATTATCTTCAAGATGATATGTCGTGATTGGAAGTAAACCAACACAAAACGGGGACTGAAATTGCTGGCCACTTTTTGGTCATGAGATCCATCCACATTATGCCCCGACCCTCGGTGAAACCGTGAGAAGAACCCGCAGAACTTGTGGCACTGGTTCGTCTGACCCCATGGCGCTGGTTCGTCGGCCTGGGCAAATGGCTGGTTCGTCAACCCGGACCTTGCGCGGATCAGATTGAATGCTTAAACAAGTGGCCGCCATTCGGCTTATTCAATCATCTGAACCAACATTGCAGTATCACTTAGTAAACAAGACTCGGTACATTTAGCATCTCTGAAAAAATCGACTATCACACGAAGACAACGATATACTGACATCTAGAAATAGAATAATAATCCTCCGAAAATGCTTCTAGTTGTGAAAACGAGGGAAGATGCTTAATGCTTAAACTTCAGAAAAAGAAAAAAAAAAACTGTTCTTATCCATCTTTCTATTCTTTTTCTGCAAAGGTCTGATATTATCATTTCCTCTGCAGCATCTCCTTGTGACAAGCATAATTTTTCTTCTTTCATGAGTTCCTCTGCTGCAGCATCAAGACTTCTTAATAGCTTATTATCATGGCTATATCTTCGAGTTCAACTAAAACAAATGCACCGGCATTTAGTATAAACAAGTTATCCGACCGAGTGAAGAGCGTGACACGAAATTAATGGCCGCATTCCTCACTTGAACAATTGAGGTGGATCAGAGGTACCAACAACGCATGACAATCAATTGCTCTAACAGCTACATATTCATGTGCCACTTTCTTTATTTTAGCCACTTTTTTTTTTTGCGATGTCTGTACATCAATGGTACTCATCTGTGGTATCAAAATAGTGTGGTAGCTCTCCATTAACCTGGAAAAACAAAAAAAAAGGCAAAAATGCTTACCTCCTATTTGTTTCAATAGCTCACTTCTCCTGCAATGAAGGAGTTGTAGAGAAGAACCTTCCTTTTGAAGCATCGCCATTACTTCCACAGCCATTTTTGTTTCACTCTCATCCCCAGAACTTCCCACCCTTCTTTGCATGAAAATTCTGAAAGCAATGGAATTGGGGTCAAGTTTCACTGCAAGCTAAAAGGACGATAGCATCAGAAATGGGGGAACTACGTAGCAGCAAACCACCCTGCAGGATAAAATAATACGCCTCATCGTTGAGAATGATTTTGATCCTCCATTTCTATCATTTTTAGCAGGTCTTTTTGCATGGTCCATAAACCTGTCAATATTCTCTACACTGCTATTTTCTCGGCGACTTTTAACTACGTGTCTGCTAAGGTGGAGAGAGTATGATACGAAGTTGGGCCTCTCCTGGTAAGCCCGGCCCATTTAGAGATATTTCCGGTATTTTTTTATTTTGGACCGCACTGTTTCCACCCGTACGATTAAATTCCCCTGATTCTCACTAAAAAGAAAAAATTACCTCAATCATTGAATTGAGATTTAAACGAATTTATTTACTTTCCTTTTTTTAAAAAATATTTTTATTTTTGTATTTAGAATACGCTGTCATAATTAAGCATTTTACGTGTCTGGTTTTTAATTATTATAGGTTTATATTTTTAAAGGCATTACGTTTTCTTTTTATATATATATTTTGGTCAAAAAGAGAACTTCCAAGAAACCTAATTCTTATCTACGAGTCAATTTTTTTTATAGGTTAATTGTGGGGTAGAATTTAGAAAATTTTAGCTAGTAATTTTTTAACATAACCATATGTTTATAAACTTTTACTTTTATTGTTCGCCATCAAAGCCTTTCTTATCTTGATATCTTTTCGTAAGAACTTCATGGTTTTGCTGACCCAAATTGATGAGATTTTACTTGCATTGTTAAAAAAAAAAAGGAATTACCTTCTACAATGTTTTGACCTAATCAAATTCCATGTTTTAAAGCTTTATGTTGGAGAACGTAATCCGTGATTTTAGTTTGGAAAATATTTAAAAGGGGTTTTTCTTTTATTTCATTCAATTATTCCATTATATGTATGTGTATATAATGACAACTGATAATAAAGAAAAAAAAAAGGTTTGATTGTGATATGCACGACAAAAGTGTAAGCTTACATTAAAGCGATTGTGTTACAAATTTTCAGGATCTTTTGGATTAGTGGATAAATGAACTCGGTGGTGGTAAGAGTTTGATTAAAATAATATATATCAATAAAAAAATAAAGTATCAGAAGATCGAAGTATTTTAGTAAAAGTGGGTGTGGATACCAAATTCAAAAGTTTATATTATAGTTAGTATATATAGATTAAAATTTGTATATTTTGACAAATTTTCTTTTTCAATTTTCTTTTCACATGCTTCTCATCTACTCTTTCACTAAATTGTTTCACTAGGAAAAAATATATAAAAATATTATTATTAACATAGGTAAATATAAATCAACGTATAACAACAATACCAAGACGATACCTCACTCAATTAGCCCACCTTAATCTTAGAGAAAAACTTTAGAGAGAGAAATGTTTTGGGGGGAAAATGCTATATTGCTTTCCTTTGTTGGATAGGTGATGAGACCCTATATAATTAAACCCTTCTAATTGCAATTGTAGATACCCTTGATTTTACGATGAAGATCCAATTTCATTATTTACCATTTACCTTCGTTAAATGCAAAAATCCTCTAGAATACAAGCATACAATTACAATATCGCCCCTAAAATTATTATAGAATACTCATGGAAACTCTAGAAGTCTAGAAGTTTCAAGGCGCTCGGGCATCTTGGCCATTTTATCGGCCTATTGCGCCTTGAAAACCTCCAAGCCCACGAAAAGTTACTAGGAAGAGTTCTGATTATAGAACACTCATTTCTTGAATATTAGTAAAAAAAAAAAAAAGTTTCGCATTGACATGATGCCATTGGTAACAAAGAGTAGACGAAAACCCCTATCGGGCAAGATATGAACTCTTGTCGGAGTTAGGCTTAGCCCCAAGATTGGGCTTCAACGGTCGAGTGTCCAAGCTTGCCATTAACACATAAACCCAAAAAACTGAAGAAAAAAAAAGAACTTCGGTAAATAAATACATAAAATTTGAGTTAAGACGGACCGAGACAAGCTGAGTCAGGTTCCAACCCTTCAAGATGGCCCTATTAACCCACCTTTTCACATCAAAATGGAGAAAATTGTGGAAAAAGTCCTGAAACTTTTGCACTTTTGTGATTCAGTTCTAAACTTGTTAAATTTGTCGATTTAGCCCTAAATCTTTTCACCTTTTCCCGATTCAATCCTATTCGTCGAAAATCATAGACTTGGATACCGGCCATCTTACGTGACATCATTTTTAATACTTTTATTTTAAAAAAATCGAATTTCTTTAATTTTTTTTTCCTTTTTTTTTAACCTCCCCTGGCTTCAAGGCCAGCAACCCCACGGGATTAGGGCCATTGACCCCCGCTGAACCATGGGCGAGGAGTCGCAGGGGGTGGCGGCCCTCGCCCAAGGTCCGGCGGGCTCGCCGGCCACCGCCCTCTGGCACAAAAAGAATAAAAACAAAGGAAAAAGACGCCAGTGCGACACTCTGCGGCTGTGTGTGCTGGAATGTTTTACTAGTGCCAGTTCACGCAAAGCAAAACGACGACACTCGGTCGAACCGTTTCATTCCGAGGTGGGTTTCCGAAAACGAACTTCGCGTAAAACTCGCTCGAGAGCATCCCCCCGGCAAGAAAGCAGTAACTCAGTGAAGAACAAGCTTTCTTTTAACAGATAGATGCAACAGCCCAGTTTGCCCTGTTCTGAAAATGTAACTCCTCTCGCATTTTAAGGGGTTGTTACCAACTCGTATGCCTTTGCATGAAAAAGAGGCACCAAAGAAACCTCCAAACAAAGACTTGTCTGCAACCATTATGGTCAAGGAAGCATAGATAAGAAGAAAACAAGCTTTTCGAACAGATAGCTATCAATACGCCTTTTCCCACGTTTCTCGCCCCACTTTCCTCGCGTTTAAGCCGGGTTACCCACTTAAAGCATCTGCATCAAATGAGATCCGATCGTACACAGCATGGAAATGAATGTCTTCCTGGTGTCTTCCATGCAGAAATGAGACAATCATTGACTGAAAGCCGTTTCAAAAAGATATAGCTGGTGTCTTTCTCGCCCATAATTCCCTTGCATTTAAGCAGGTCGCCCATCTAAAGCATCTTTTTAGAAAGAGATCCGAGCCAAAGCACAGCTACCATGAGCATATCATTGACTAGAAATCGTTCGGCAAGACTAACTTACAACCTCCATCGTTATTCAGAAAACGAAACTAACTGCACCTTGGTTTTCTGTTTAAACAATGCTTTAGAAAACTAATCGGGAATTTACGATTGGCCTACTGTATTCTTGGGTGCATCCAGCATTACAGTCATAGTGCACGGTGCACGAAAAATTACATTGCGAGGTATGGCTGATTATCAGCACATGAAAAATCATTCACTGAAAGAATGAATCGAATCATCTCGTGTATTTTACATTACAAAAAGGCAGCTTAAACATAGTTCGTTCTCAATCCCTTACCCAAAATTATAGGCATGCAAGACAGATGTATCTTCCAGTTAAGAACTCTTCGAAAACAGGCTCACTCGCCATTGTATCCAAGTGATTCTACTGTCACCTTGCTGTCCTCATCAATGTCTCAGCTTTCCTGTCAGAGAAAAAAATTTGCACAAGTACTTAGAAGTAAGGGGCAGTATCCTATTTTTCCTAATATTAACTAGTGGCAGTAGTTAATTGAAATTACTCTGATCACTTTAAATGAATTATCATACATCATAACAGAGTTTCCCGAAATTGAATCATGAAATAAGAGCAGTGCAATAACAATGATCTTAGAACAGGCTATGCTCATTGATGCACTAAAACGAAGAAACGAAAGAAAAACAAAGTGTTCTCTCAAACAGCCATCCGGATTGATATTCTCCGATGAATATCAGGGATCAACAAGCCTCGACAAACATGTTAATATTAATTTAGCTTTCGCCGTGATGTAATTATGTCAGCTAATGATAGTATGTCAAAACCTTGGAAGGGGATGCTGGTGTCAAAATTGAAAATAGAGATCCACAGTGGCAACCTGCCATGGGCAATCAAATAAATTTACTAGGTATTAGGATTCCAGAATACTATTTATATGCACAAGCTGCATACACAGGCGTTTCTTGAAAATTTTCTGCATTAACTGATCAAAGCTTAGGCTCTTTGATTCTTACCCTGAGAACGATAATGTCTATCAGCCGGTCTTTCAAACACAATCTTATGCTAGTCCACAACTCAACTTCTACAGCACATTGTTTTGCTTTTTCAATAACTTTCGTGGTGACCTGCCACAGATAATATGTTGCCTCCGTGGTTAAACACTTAGATGCATATAGTTCTGCCTCCATTGGTCCATCCAGGATCTAAAATTCCATGGCTAACACTACAAGGTCATGAATAACAAGAACACGAGCATTTCAATTTCCTTTTGTGCAGAGCAGGAAATAATGTACAAGGGATTGAAGTTTTGCTTTCTCACGCAAACACTTGACATGCCACACCTTTCTACTCATTATGCAGCTCAGAGAATATACATCATTTCCTGTTGCGATGCTCCTTTCCCAGACCCATCTTTTAGTGCATATACAACTTCCTTTTGGTTCATTCATTCGCTTAACATCAGCATCTTGTACTTTCCATTTGGTTCATAAAACCTTTTGGGGTTTGTTGATTATGAATTCGTTCAACCAATTCATCTGGTTGTAAAGTCGAGAACCTTCAGCAAAGATTTGTACAGTTGGCAGTGATGCCTTAATTTTCTGTGAAGAGCATAAATTTTTACATGATTTGGTGCTTCCGTGATTCACCTGTACCTCTCTACATGACACCCCCATTGGAAAACTTTAGAAGGTAAATACGACAAGAAAGACACAGCGTGACAAAACCTAAATATATAGCGGACGAAAAAGAACTCATCAGACCCTCCTATTATGTTTTTGCAAATCTAAATAACTTAAGAGCAGAGATTACCATCCAGCTGACACCCTTCTCTATAAAAACCGTCCCTTCCATTAAGCTAGAGCGGCGCCACAAGAGGCTGCACCAGAGCCTCAGCAAATCAGCATCCCATCACAGCACAGCTGTACACAAAAGTATTTGATGGTTTTCTGGCTAGCAGCTTCCACTGTGGTGGCCCTTCATTGGGAACCCAGAAGTTGAGTTCAATAGTTCCACCCCCTAAACTCCTGGGTCCGCCGATAACAACTATCCTCTCACCACATCCCTGAAAAGCGATACCCCAACCGCTCATTGACATGGCATGCTCCGGCAAGCTCCCCAACGTAGACCATGAGTTCCTCACCTTGTCGTACTTCCTGACCTCCTTCGCTGCATGATCAGCCGCGTAGAGCTCATTGTTCACCACCGCAAGCAGGGGAGGAGCCTCAACCACAGAAGGAGCCTCGGTCGCCCCAGTCTCGCCATTCCAGGCTGGGAACATATTAGGTATCTCCGTCCATGTCCTAGTCTCCATATCGTACACTTCTCCGCAGGTGAGAGACCTTATGTTCCCTGTTCCAATCCCGCCAATCGCGTAAAACTTCCCATCCATGAATACTCCAGAGCACATCTTTCTGGCTGTATTCATGTCTGGCAGAATCTCCCATCTTCCAGTGTCCGAGTTATATAGCTCAGCGGAGCTCAGGACGTTGCCTTGTGGATCACAACCACCAGCTAGGATTGCGATTTCTCCTAGGCTAGCCGACGCGAACAAGCACCTAGGCATGTTCATCTCCGTGCCCAATGTCCATGAGTTCGTCAGGATGCTGTATTTGTATATGATATAGGACATTATATCCTTTCCGAAGACAAGGAGTTCAGTACCAACAGCCAGCGACTCCTTATCGGAGAAACAGAAACACTCGTTTGCACTCAACCTGGGCAAGTGCAACCAACGGCTACGAATGGGATCAAACGCCTCCCACTGGAGGAGATTACAGGAGAAGTACACCCAGTGTTCGACGATTCCCATTTGCCTTCTCAGCCGGTAGAGTTCGCCGCTCCTGATCAGAGAACAAAAGCTCCGGTTCACAGATGCGAGGGAGCCATAATCAGACCTCGAGCAGCGGAGGAGGCAACTGATGGAGTTATCACGGCCAATCTGATGGATGAGGGAGCTCAAGTCCCCTTTCTCGCTGGCTTGATGATTGTCGCCGACTCTATCAGCTTTAGAAAGAGAGAGATCGTGAGCACCCTGCATTGTATCCCACCAGTAATGCGTGTCCAATGGCCTGAAAAAGTTATGTCAGTGAGAATTCATCTGCATGATCCAATTGTTTCGAAAGCTCAAACACACGAAAATTATTATAAACCGATGCGCTCTCTTCCTGGCACGAGCTAGGAAATTCTCTTCCAACATGTCGCCTGAATTTTTCTACCTTCCAAGCCCGACGAGCTTTCTTCTTGCTCATTATAAAACACAAGGAATTTCGAATCGGTCACCAAAAGCTAGTCCGCATTCATAGTGGAACCAAGCACAGAAAACACTACTCGGCCTAATAGGGGATCTCCGGTGGGAATCGAGCAAACCACACTTCACTCATTTTTCAAGAAGCAAAGATATCACAGGCAGGAACAAGCCATAAATACACCCAAGAACAAATTAACGTCTAAAAGAAGACGAAGCCTTCCACGCTCACTTCACACTCGGAATGGATCACCATTACGTGGGAAAAACAAAAAAATTGGATCTTTAGCCGCAGAAAGAGGAGGAAGTCGAATAAAAAGCACGGAAACGAGCAGAACATGCACGAACCTCGAGTGCCCAACGAACAAACAAAAAAAATCCGACCGAAACGCAATCACACCACTAACACGAGACATCAAGCAATCCACGGGTTGGACGTCGTGACGGAAAACGAAATCAAGCACAGACCCAAGATTCCTCCTCCCTCACCTGAGCCAACGAGAAGAGAAAGAACGGTGATGGGCATTCCCGAAACCATCGAGAGATCACGGAAAACGTCGCGGCGGGATAGGAAAATTTCCCCGGCGGCCAAACGCAAGCGAACGGGGGGCGCGAAAAAGAGAGAAGGAAATCTCGGGAACGATTCTGGTGCGTGCGTGCGCAATGCACGTAGAGAGAGAGAGAGAGAGAGAGAGAGGCAGAGGCAGAGCCAGAGCCAGAGGAAGAGAGAGAGAGCTTACACGTTGGATAAGCGGGAATTTCGTTTTTCTTTTCCTTCCTTTTTAGTTTTCTTAATTTTTCTATTTCTTTTGGGTCCTTGGTCGTTTGTTGTCGTCGTCCCGGCGAGGGTGCTATCGAAATCTCCTGGCTTTTTCTCAGCGCCGCCGTGGCTTCTCTCTCTAGACGCACTTTCTCTCTCTGTCTCTGTAGATTCCTGTCGCTGTCGTTTAATGATATCTTCTTGTGCGGGGGACCCCCCCCCCCCTTCCTCCCAGGTGCTTCCGTTTTATAGTCGCGGCCCGCGCGCGTGGCCGCGCGTGCGCCACCCTCGACTGGGTTCGACCGCCCTGTTCCTCCTCCCCCCTTGCATGAATTTCCTGAACAGAAAATGGCGCGACGTGGGGGGCCCCCGCGCCACGTGGCCCTCTTTCCCGCTCAGCTCGCCGGGGGCACAACTGGCAAAATTTTCCTCCGGGTGAATCCGACAAGGAAAAGATATATTCAAACCTCGTATTTACTCGTGAACTCACCGGATCACGTTTACCGGTAACTAATTTTAAGTTTCAGATAAATGCAAATCCTTTAGCTTCTGTATAATATCCATTTTAAAGTGCTGACGCGGGATCATCCGTGGCAAACAACTTGTATAATCAGCATGTGACATGGATCCGATATCGAAACTCGGCATCAATGAGTCTCTTAAACGACGTCGCTTTGGAGAAGCCGGATCTGAAAAAAGAAATGATCAAAGATTGAAATTTTGCACTAATAGCTCCACCATGTTTTGAAGATATGTTAAAATCCCTAATTTCTCCGCATCTTCACTTTAAGATTGTGATGAATTTCTCACGGACGTATAAATTTAAAATTTTTTTGTGTGGGTAAATGGATATTCCATTGAAATTAATAGAAGCAATAAAACTTTATTTACAAATTAAAGATCGAGATTTGTTAAACCACCATAACGAGTATAAAGTCATATTCCCGTTGGAATATTCTAAAAATGGATATCGAAAAGATTCACAAGATTTACACAAATTTATAGTACACAATTCATTCAGTATGGTTAGTTATTTTTCGATAGCAACGCAAGAGCACGTGATTATAATTTAAAACATAAATACAAAGTCCATCATGTAAATGCCATGAAATTTTGTGGGCCGTTGCTGACTATGTAGGGTAGGACGAGCCGACGAGGGAGCTGGGGATCGCGGCACGGGAAGGCGGGAATCGAAACCGGTAACGGCTGTTGGTGCACGCGTTGCACCAAGCCCCCGATGCACAGCATGCAGGGCTCGCTCTTGCTTTCGGTGAAATTTTCGGTTTCTTTCCTGCTCTTTTTTTTTTTTAAGTTCTTTTTTGGCATTTTCCTTCCATTTTCACTTGCAGGAAAACTGAACATCGTCTTATAAAAGAGACGATACACTAAAAGTTTGACTGTATAGTTAGTTATTTTTTACCATATGATTTCTCAATTAATGAGTATTTGATGCTAAACACGCAATGATGATGTGCGGATCTACGGTTAATATTATACCGTCTCCTTGATCATACGGTCAGAGGAGTATTTATTTAATTTTTTTTTTAAGTAAAGAGAACCGGAAAATCATGAAGCGGTGACAATTTGTTTGAACGTGGGTTCACGATTTTCATGTTTTTGAGGGAGGGCAGTTTCTTTTACTTTTTTGTTGGTTTTCGTTTTCTCCACAAAAAAAAAAATTTGGTGTAATTAGTGTTTTCGCTAGTTGCGATAGGGAAGAAATCGTCCTCACTAAGCAAAAGCTACAATCTATGGGAGGAAAAAAAAGGGAATCGAATAGGTAAATATTCAATATGAGGGCCCGATTAATTGGGTAGGCATCAGAATAAAAATGGTAGAGATGATTGTCGAAAGTCATAAACATGTTGCATTTATATCAATTTAATTTCATTGTATCAATTTAGTCCTAAATATTTTGATGATTTATCAACTCAGTCATCAATACCTGATTTTAATCGGATACAATTTGAAGGATTTTGTAGATTTCTTGATCATTCCGAACAATTTTGATTGAAAAATGTTGACATATTGGTCTAATTGGCGATGGCTGTCCTATGTGATGTGGCTGGCACTATCGTAAATAATTTTTGAAATTTTTGAACTTTTCTCTTTTTTTTTGGTTTTTTCTTTTTTCTTTTCTTTTCGCCAGTGGCCGATCTCAGGCAATGGGCAATGAGAGCTGGGCAAAGGTAGCCCTCACTTGATTGGCAAGGCTAACCCTTGCTAAATCTAGGCGAGGGTTGCCTCACTTACAGCCAATGATGGCTTACAGGCCCTCCCTAGTGTTAGATAAGGGTCATTAGGCTCTCTCTAGACACAATGAAGAAAAAAAATTAAATAAGAAATTCAAAAATTTTAAGCAAATTGCAAAAAATTTCAGTGTGATAGCGATGGCGGCCAGCATCCACGTTAGATATTTTTTTACCATTCTCTTTTGAAAATGAAATAGCGTGACAGAATGTTCAGCTTGAATTATAACTACTTGCCGTTTTCTTCGAATAAATATGTACGATGAAATGTTCGATTTGAGTCATAATTATTCTGCTACGCCTCGACCTTAAGGTTTGAGGATGGCCGATTCAAAAGGTTTGAGATCAAACGGCACGAGCCCTTTAAGATATTTTCATGATATTCATGAATCGAGCTCGTGATAGATGAATGACACTTTTACCGCTACCCCGTTCGCTTGGTATCGATGGATAATAAAGCATCGTGTCGAATTTAATTTGGGAATTTCTAGATGATGCTGGATCCACAAAAGGAAATAAATCCATCTGCTAGATCATATATCGGGAGTAACGTTGCATTTCTTTTCGTTGCTCTTCTTAAATTTTTAATTGGTACGAGTTACTCTTTTTTTGTTTTCATATAAGTAAGCATCATACAAACCATCATATAAGTTGCTAATAAGATTTAGCAACAACATTAACTCCACAATCAAACTTAAGGAATAGTCTATCGAAGGAAAGTGGCCTTTTCATGTGAACTAGCACACCAAGGCATCTTCCTTCTTGGCGCGTAAGTTTTGGAGAAATTACCCCGATCAGTCCCAAACCTATTGTACGGATATCAATCCAGTCATAAACTTTTCAATTTTATCAATTCAGTTACAAACTTTTACGCAAAATTCCAAGATAGTATTCTTCCGGTCTTTTTTTTTTTTGTCGGGAATAGCTAAAGTAGCGAGTCCAATCATTACCTAGCCATCCTATACGACACACCACCAAATCATTAATATTCAGCAAAAATTGACCGGAAGAAAATCATATTGGAATTTCGCGCAAAGGTCAATGACTGAATTGGCAAGATTAAAAAATTGGGAATTGAATTGGCGGTTTTACAATAAGAGTAGGATTGATTGGATAATTTTCTTCATAATTTTTGAAGGTATTTCTAGAGATTTACGTGTTATACCTATGCACTCAATTATGGAACACTAATGTATGACATTTTGTGCTTCGTGTGGTCGTCCCGAAACACCCATCAATCGCCTCTTCTTCTTCTTTTACCACATAACCTGCTAATGCTCGCTGGGGTTAAATCATCTGATGTGGGATTCTCAACGATTGTCATGTGGTGATCTTTCCGACAAATTTAATGCTTTCGATACACGTTGCGCCTCACCTAGTAATGTTTCGCATGTTCGAGAGAAAATTGGCTTATGCCCCATTTGTTTCGTGAAAAACGAACTATTTAAAAAATGTTTTTCTAAAAATGATAACTCATATCGTTCGCCAAAATAAACAAGAAAATATTTTCATCGTTCATGAAAATGTTTAAACATTAAAATTTATCGATAAAAAATATTAATTGACTAGTTATTTCAAGTGATTTTTCTAAGAAAATATTTTTCTAATCATTTCATTTTTGCCAAATACTAAGACAAATCCTATTTTTTAGGAAAACAACTTCCTGGAATATATTTTTCAAAAAAATTATATTTTTCGTAAAATAAATGGAGCCTAAATAAATGAAGAAAAATAATTGGAATATCGAAGGAAGAATGAAAGGAAGTGGTAGCCGAGGATTGGAAAATTGTGTATTGCTCTTCTCAGCGTAAATTGCCTTACAGCACTATTTATAATACATGAAGTCTAACTAAATTAAAGAAAAATATACATAATAAAGGAAAGAAAGGTTTCCTAATACACAGTATCTTTATTATCCATCAATGAGCCAATTAGGATCAAATAGGATCAATCGAGGTAATAATAACTTCAACAAAGAAAAGTATCGAGAAGGAGTTAAAGGGTTTTTAGTTTTTGTGTTCTATTTTGATATTGTAACTAACCTCTTCCTAAAACAGGGGAGACAAAACGAATTTATGTCGAGATTGATCATTTAATACGGTGGTATGAACATGATACCAAGGGAAATTCATTTAAATACTTCCTTTAGCTTTTGTTTATGATAAATTTCGCAACTCACGTGTTTTGAATTTTTAAATTTTTTTAATCAGTCTTATCTCTAATTTTTTTTCTCTCTGACTTTTACTCTACCTCTTTACAAAGCGTAAGAATCAAACCCTATAACTATAATACTAGCGTCCCCGTCCCTAATCCTTTTATCAACAGTGCCACATGCTTATTGATATTTTTCTTTTCTTAAAATTTCAAAACTCCGAAACTTTCGCGTGAGTCGATATTGAGACACAGAATTACATTTACTTCTGTGATGATTTCCTGGAATTCAATTGATATTTTGAATTTCCTGGGGGGAAAACAAACAGGTTTTCAGATGAGAGAGAGAGAGAGAGAGAGAGAGAGAGAGAGAGAGAGAGATTCTGATTATATCTTTCCGTTCCTTTGCTCTTTGGACCAGACCGGCCGAGCACATGGCTCAATCTGAACTCGGTCTATGTTGCCCTCTTCCAGAAGTCAAAGTAGAACGACCCAAGAAAGAAGTTGGAGCTAGAAAATGATGTGGCCGACATGGCAGGTTACCTGAATCCTGATGCCTCCGAAGCCGCCATGCCCTCGCTTCTCCAGATTGTTGAATTCGAACACCATCAAGCACCTCGACCCGTTTCAAGAAATTGCGTCACGTCTGCGATCATGCGAGCACAGGCCCCACCTCAACCAAATTCATGCACACCTGATCACCACGGGGCTCATTCTCAAACCCGTCATGGCAGGCAAGCTCATTGCATCTTTATCAGCAAGTTCATCTTCCTCCGCGACCTCCGCGGCTCATTCCATCGCTCGCAGAATCGAGGGTCTCGACTCTTTCACGTGGAACACTGTCATTAGGGGTTACTTGGAGAGGAACGATCCTCAAAATGCCATCTTGGTGTACTCCCATTTGAGGGGACTGAATGTGGCGGTGGACAGTTACACTGTTTTGTTTGTGATCAAGGCTTGTGGGGTGGTTCCCGCAATTGATCAAGGGAAACTGATGCATGCCCAGATTTTTAAGTTGGGTTTTGTGTTGGAGATCATCGTGCAGACTGCCCTCCTTAATATGTATGTGGTGTTCGATGAAATTCAGAGCATGCGAAAAGTGTTCGACGAAATGCCTCTTGGAGACTTAGTTGCGTGGAACTCTCTTATTGCCGCATATTCTGGAAAGAACTACCCTAAGGAAGCTCTTAAAGTTGCTCGCGCTATGGTCCGTGAACATGTGAGCATGAATGAAGTAACTGCGGTGAGCATTCTCTCTGCTTGTTCATCGTTAAAGGCCTTGAGAGAAGGGAAATCTGTCCACAGTTATTTACTAAAAGCCGATGCCAATCTGGATGTCTTTGTTCAGAATGCCTTGATGGGGATGTACTCAAAATCCAGTTCTTTATCATATGCGTGCAGGATTTTCCATTCGATGGCCACGAGGAATGTGGTTTCCTGGACCATAATGATCAATGGCTACGCGTGCAGCCGCCGTTTTGATGAAGCGTTGTCCATTTATAGACAAATGGAGTCTGCAAATGTAAGACCAGACGAGGTTACTCTTTTAAGTATAATTTCGGTATGCTCAGAGTTGGGAAGCTCTGAGCTCAGTATATGGATTACTCTAATAGTTGAGAAAAGTGGACCTGAAAGAGAGAGGACTGCTTTGGCTAATGCACTTATGAGAATGCATACCAAATGTGGTAACATCTTGAAGGCTTGTCAAATTTTTGATGGGATGAAGGAGAGAACACTAATAACTTGGACCACTATGATACAGGGTCTAGCAATGCACGGGCATGGCATGGCGGCTTTGATGAGGTTCGTCCAAATGCAGGGGCAAGGTTTAAAACCTGATGGGGTCGTCTTCCTCTGCGTACTATTCGCTTGTAGCCATGCTGGTTTGGTAGAATATGGAAGAAAATATTTCAATCTAATGATAAAGGAATATGATATCAAGCCATGGATGGAGCACTGTGGATGCGTGGTGGATCTACTGTGTAGAGCTGGGCTAGTTGACGAGGCATTTGACTTCGTGGCAAATATGCCAATTGAACCGGATATGATGCTGTGGCGTATGCTCCTCATGGCTTGTCAAAACCAAGGATGCCCTGAACTGGTGAGTCAAGTTATGCATCATATACATGAATTGGGACCTAAAGGTAGTGAGGACTACGTGCTAATGTCGAATCTGTGTGCTTCGGTGGCTGAATGGGATGTCGTGAAGAAAGTAAGAGATGAGATGAGGCAAAGAGGAGTTACTAAGGAGGTTCCTGGTAGCAGTTTCCTTGACGTACATGAAAATGTGCATAGATCCTGATTCCTGACGAGATCAAAAGCTTGATAATCGCTTCAAAGAAGAAGAAAAAAAGGCCTGAAAAATTAGCTGTGTAAGGAACATCGGTTTTGGCATTGCAAGTTGCAACATGGAGCTTGTTTTGGAGTTTACAGTAGAATTAGTTCTTTTCTTTTTGGTGTTTACAAATGCAACCGGCACATGAATTTACGCAAGATCGTAATGGCTTTCTTCCTCCCATCAGTGCGTTCTGTTCTTTCTTGGCCCCTTGTAGTTCTAATACCAAATAGCAGCAAAAAGGGCAAATACAAAAGGAAAGAAGGGTCAAACATTGTGGAGAGGTGGGTCAATGCTCATCCTGACTTTGTCCTTTCTTTTTCACCTATCCCACAGGAATTACATTTGCCTTTGCTTTTCATGTATTATCCCTTGGACTCCATCCAACACCGCCCTGCCCATTCAAGAACTCTCAAAGGCAAAAAAGAAATCTTTCCCTAATTGGTGAAATATTAGTCAACTACTCGATCATGAACAGATAAGTGGAAGTCAACGCCTTACCAGAAAAAAGCAAGATTCTTGTATTTGACGGCACATTATAGTCGACCCTATCAAATTACGTGATTCTGTTCCATGTTACACCCGACTTTTAAATTGTTGGCAGAAACAAAAGAAAGAGATTAAACTTGGTCTGAAAGCGACGGTCTTTCCGGATCCAACTCCAACGCCAACATCCCTAACTGCTATAACTAAGTTCTCCTGCTTCACTTCAAAGTCACTTCTTACCTATTTGGTTGATTAGTTGATTCCGAACAAAGTGATGCTTCCAAGATCCAATATATGCCATTCACTGTCCACAAGTGCCTGAAACCCAATTCATTCTCTCTCTCTCTCTCTCTCTCTCTCTCTCTCTCTCTCTCTCTCTCTCTCTCTCTCAGAAAAGATGGCAAGCACAACAATGTTCCCACATCTGTGTGAGGCATGGCAGCCTCAAGATTCTGTGTCTGAAGAGACCCTTTCACAGCGCGATGAGTTCTTGATCGAAATCTATGCGAGTTTCGTGTTTGTAAGGATGGGGAGTGATGATGCTGACAACAGCAATAATCCGCATATAAGCCCCACAACTTACAAGCCTTTCAGGCACAGCCGCGACCATCTGGTACGAGATGCCACATCCTGGTCGACCATCTCCAGCATGCTCTCCCAGGTCGACGTTCCATACCATGTTCAGCCGCTCATGATCACGAAAATCCACGAAGCAGCTCAGTCCATCGCCAATGCGCCAGTAAACAGGGACTTGAGGACTCTCCCAATGGTTGTGTCCATAAGGATGGTTCAACAAGTCACTGGAGATACATTGCCAGCTCCCGAGGAGCAGGCCGAATGGATGAGTGCTAGCATGAACAGATCGAGGGCTGCGAGCTGGTCATCCATCCGGGCTTTAGAGAAAGTCAAAGTTGGAGGGTCGGAGGAAAAATGCGTGATTTGTTTGGACCGTGTGATGGTCGGGTCAGAAGCCGTTCAGATGCCTTGTGTGCACAACTATCACGAAGAATGCATTGTGAATTGGCTTCAGACGAGTAACCTCTGTCCATTGTGCCGGTTTCCGATGCCTATGTGATTCTCAGCCTTACTTGACAGGAGTAGTGAATCTAATCAGGATTTCGAGATTGATTTGAATTCGCGAGCAATATCTGCGTGTATAGTGCTTTTCAAGTTCCTATTAGGTTTGTTTTCTTGGAGTAATCTCTAAGGTCAATCTCAATTATGAGGTTGTTGGCCTTTATGTTTAGGAGTTGTTCAACAGATAATGAAAGTTCAGCATGGTATCTTTTTTCATTGGCTAATGTGCTCCTACCAAGAATTTCTTCATTTTATTCTGGTCTGTAAGGGCAAAAATTGAAGTTCTTCTAAGCCTTTTTTTTGCGGTTCTTGTTCTTCTTGCTAGAACAACAGTTCCCTCCGGTGAATCTGATAAGGATATTTTCAATGTCCCGAGATCTTGACAACAACAGAGAACCCTTGAGACGTTCCCTGTTTTTCATAAGAAAAAGAATGACTTCAAACATCCATGTTTCTGGTAAGTCTCATACCAAAACGAGGACCTGCTATGAAGTCGGTTTGGCTATGTGACGAGAGATCTAGTAACCTAGTCCTCTTCTCAATCATTTAGGAAGTTTTTTCTTTTTTTCTGCAATCATTTAGGAAGTTAGCTACCAATCTGTCTAATTTCTTTCTTCTATCATCAGACCAATGAATTTGTTGGCCAGCTCCATCATGGCCTGGTTAGATCAGAATTTTGAGAGTCTGCTATCATCTTTAGCATCTGAAAAATGCAAATAGTTTCATGGTTTCCACATTCAGAACCGCAATTGGATCGACTATCTAGGATAGACAGGCGGGTCTAATTCGACGAAAGCTTCCAAGCTGATGTCAAAAGATTGATAAGCTATCCAATACCAGTTTTCTGGAATTAAATCGGACCGGATTAGATCAGTGCATAGTAAATGTTCTTCCTGAATGTGTATATAACGATCGCTCTCAGCCAGCAATGAGCATATAAATATATGGTTTGCGAAATGTCGGTAAGTTAACATCAACAAGGGATATAGTGAAAAAAGTAGCTGGTCTTGAATTGAAGTGAGTACAATGCCCCAAAAAGCTACTTCTAACCAAGCTGTTAGATTTTAATCAGCCGTAAACCTAAAGACCATGACATTCTCATAATGCTGTCCGGGATTCACTATCTGCGAGGGGAAATTTGGGTGATTCACTGCATCCGGGAACCCCTGAGTCTCCAAGCAAAGACCGGCGTATTTCGTGTAGACAAATCCGCCTTTCCCTACCACGTGATCAAGCATATTGCTTGTGTAAAATTGCACTCCGGGCTGATTGCTCCACAGCTCCATCTTCCTTCCCGAACGGTTTTCTCGCACTGTGGCAACCTTCTTCAAGTGCTTGGTTCCAGTGCCATCTAGCACGTAGTTAATGTCATACCCGGAGGGAAGCTCATTGATCCGGCTCCCGATTGTGCGAGGTTTTAGGAAGTCGTATGGCGATCCTCGGATGTCACGGATTTCACCTGTGGGTATAAGAGTATCATCCACTGGAGTGACTTTCGACCCGAAAAGCTGGATCTCATGAGAGAGGATGTTGCCACTGTTTTGGCCTGCGAGGTTCCAGTAGGTGTGAAGGGCAAGATTCACCGGAGTCGACTTGTCGAGTGCCTTGCCCTCCAGTTTGACTCCTAACTTGTTGGTCCCAATGAGCATATAGGTGACATAGACAGACAGATCACCAGGAAAGCCTGCGGACCAAAAGAACATTCCTACATCTCATTTGATCTCTTTAGGCATAGTCTTTTCGAGGATACTGTACTAAGAAACAAGCTTAGCAGCAATTATGATTGGAGTTGAGATCATTCATCGCCACACTCGAATAAACAATATGTATATCGGCACTTCTTATGGGATGAATGCAAAACAAAAGTAATGGTTTTTTGAAAGGCAGAGTAGGATTCCAGTGTAAGTAGTCAGAGATCTTACAAAACGACTAGAACATCATCGAAAAATCGAGACTAAGGTCTTACCTTGTTCACCATTAAAGCTGTCATAAGTAAATGTAACATGGCTCCCTGTGTCATAACTATGCACGCTCCAGATAACATCAGAGAACCCTTTGCTGCCACCTGATATTCAATTGCGAAAAAGTTTCAAGCCCGGACAGCGGTTTATGCAAAACTAAATTAAAAGACGAATCACGGACAAAGGAGAGTACGGTAGGTGAGGGAAAGATAATGAGATACCATGAAGAGTGTTATTGCCATCATTGGCCACCAATTTGTACAGAGTCCCATTCAGAGTGAACTTAGCCCCTCCAATTCTGTTGGCAACACGTCCAACTACAGCTCCAAAGTAGGTAGTATCATTCTGCAGCAGATTCAACAAATAAGCGCGAGATTTTTTGCAGACCGATGCAGAACCAATATGAACATATCAAGGAGACAACCCCTTCGTTCTCACCGAACCCGTTAAAATATAAGTCCATCTCGATCCGCTAGCTTTCCTACTGATCTCACAAACTCACTGATGTTTAACCCAGAGAAGTCAGTGATGCAAACGAAGGTGGACAAGGACATACCTTGTAGCTCTCGAGTGAATCAAATCCGAGCACGATATCATCAAATTTACCTGAGAAATACAAGGTGTGAGAATACTGTCCGCAACACACAAAAACAAAACGGCAACGTTCAAAACAAGGCAGACGGCCTGGACCCGGAACCGTCAGACTATGGCAATGACGATTCAATTCCCATTAAACACAAGACATTATTGAAACAAGAACGATTAATCTGGATATAAACAAACTAGAAGGAGGAAGAGGGTGTGGAAAAAGGTACCATTTTTATCAGGAAGAACAAGAGAGAGCATAGTTGCACCATAGTTTGTGAACTTCACGGTGAAATCTCTGCTTCTGAGCTCATACACACCAATGCCTTGATGGCCATGTGCGCTGACACCGTCAGCAACGAGGAATGCCACCAGAAGCAGAGCAGAAAGAAAGCCATTGTTGCCCATTTTTTAACACCAGAAAAGGGGGGAAAAAAAATCAGAGAGAACAGAGAAAATCCGTTCGAGAGACACTGATAATGATGATGAGGAGGAGGAGGTAAGAATGAATATATAAGAGGTCAAGTAAAGAGATCGAGATTGGATTCAGGTTATGGATAAGGATGAGCAAGCAACTTATGTGGAGACGCGGAGAAGTTAATGATTCCCAAGTCGCAGGTTGTTTTCATATGGCAATCGAATCGAAATACGCCTCGATTCGAAGGTTGATCCAAGGCGTCACCTGATCGAGATGCTCATCAAAGAATAATAATGATGATGACGATGATTATTAATAAGTGCGCGGCAGGATTCTTCCGATAGCTGCTGGCCAGTCACGTGTTTTTACTTTTGTCGAAACGCGAGAGCGACGGGCATTGAAATCATGATTTTGATTGGGGGAAAACACCATGTTCCGCGATGGGATTTTCGACGAGACAAAGTGATTATGCCCAAGACCTCGAGAGCAACGACTTGTCAAAGCGGATGATGAAGTTGTTTTTAGAAAGAACATGCAACGATACGAGGAATGAATAATAGATAGAGATGAGCACACACACACAGGAGGTCCGGCAATGTCGAAAAAGTCGCCTCGAGTCGTAATTGAGTTCGATTCCGGCTCGGCACGATCTTTTGGCTCAGGTCGAGACTAGGGAAATGGAACGAAATTCGATGTGAGAAAATTGGCTCAAATAGCGCAATCTTTGATTGGGTCACGACTAGTTTATCGAGAAATTGAAATTTGCATGTTCATTGTTCAAAGACATAGATGGCTCGAGGGCGGTTTTTACTCATTAAACAATTTGATTACATCTTGTACTGCATCCTCAATGCTATCACCTTTTTTTTTTTTTTACCTTATAGGAAAAATCATGGGACGATGTTAAATATGTTTTTTTGGATAAGATCATGAATCAGAGGATAATCCGTAGTTGATTACGACCTTAATTAGCTAATAACCCACGAATCCATAGCAACAAGCCATTCTGATTTTCTTTCGTGCTTGACGAAAATTCAAAGTCGAAGCATGCCAATTTGGAAAATTTGAGGAAACCCTGTTGGCATCACGGGAGGAGAAACTTGGCAATCTCGAGAGGATAGGATTTGTTCTTAGTGCCATTTTCAATTGTTTGACCGGATTTGCCGAAGAAAGAAAAAAAAACGGATATTCTAGGAGATACGGTTTAGACAACTGTCTCCTCGAGTAGATTGACGTTTTGTATTTTTTTTTTCCCTACTTTTTAAACTGCAAAAGAGACATGGAATCATCCAACGACAATATTAACCCGAAAATATTTCAAAGGATGGAGTCATTCGAAAAATTCTCTACCTCCTCCGACCAAGGTAACCGAGGGGCGATCCCCGCTCCAAGAGCCTCCCAGCCTAACTTAATGCCACACTCGAGTCATATGCCGTCGACGATGTCCTATCGACACCACCCATTACAAGGATCTGAGTCCGCACTTGTCACGAGAATTTGCAAGCAAAGATTGTTCGACAGGTGAAAAGAGAATTTAATTTCGAATGAACCAAGCACAGTAGAAAGATCAGCAGAATTAATCCCCAAGCAATGCCACACGTTACAGACAGAAAATGTTCGCAATGCCTAACACCGGCAGACCAACCAACAGAGGTAGCTAAACAGATGCACAACTGTACAAACATGCATGCATAGCACCATAGTACTGACCAATAATGAGTTCCAACACTAATTTGAGACATTAACATGGTGAGACTCCAAAAACCATGATGTTACCTGCACTAACAAATCCAACTCAAATTCTAGAGAACCAGGAAACCAGACGCCGTGAATCAAGCTTCGGAAACAGAAATCTGCACGCAATGTTGCTTCTCGAATTAGATTTGAACTGGGGTGTTTCAGTCACCTTCTCCACTCAGCCTTTCCTGTGAAATTAAACAATAAAAAAACTATCCCAGATAAGTGGTTAAGGAACCAAAAAGAACAAAATTTTAGTTTCGGAATTCAATGATCCATGCATTCAGCTGATTGTTGAGGGTAAGGGGAGTTCCCTAGGATCTTTACTATTCACCCGGCTTTCCGCAGACTGATTTCATGTAGGTCAGTAAAGGACAATGCGAGATGATTGCCAGATTGGTTTCTCCAGTTCAAAAGAGAGTTGAGGGCAAGCATTCTCTAAATGACTTGATCTATCCTTCGATCAAATCCAGTATTACAACACAATAGAAGGACAAACAAACTACTTGAGTTGTCAAAGTAATAAATAGTAATTCGGAGTTTCGTACCATTCGCATCTCTTGATGATCTGTCGCTTTTATTTCCACCTTTGCCATTTCCCTGAGTAGGTTTCTGGGTTCTCGGTGACTGAGAGTTGATTTTGCTGTTAGCTGGGGAAGGTAGAGAGTGTCGTCTTGAGAGATTACTCTTTTCTGCCCCGTCCTGCCCAAAACTCGGAGAACCGTGTGCTCTCAGTTTGGCCTTTGCAGATTTAGTTGCTGCCATATAACTCGGAAGCGCTGGACTGCTCCGTGAGCCATTCTCCTCATATTCTTGCTTTGAGGGTGTGGAAGATTTACGGCCTGACCTACGTTTCTCATTGCTCACTGGATCGTCCCTCTGGATCACGACATCTTGGTTTTTGGGTTCATGATGCCCATTCGATACAGGAAAGCTGTCATCTTCTACATCGTTCTCCACTGAAGCATTTGAGTCAAATAACACTTGACCATCAAAATGGATATCAGCTCTGTCATCTATTTCCAATGGTTCCTGAATTTTTTCTGCGTCAGGCAAATTTGATGACGTCAATATTGTCTGACTCTCCATTTTGTCATCAGAATTTTTGTTGTTCTGCTCAAAAACATCATCTCCTCTAGTGATGCATGGCCTTTCCAAACTGGCCTTGGGCTTTACACTTTCAATTTCAGACTGGATTACAGGATTCTCTACAACAGGATTGTGGACCTTTCTCAAACTCCGTTTGACCTTTTGGATCTCATTTTGTGGACTATCCTGCGAGGGATCCGTAGAATGGCCAGAGACCTTCCGTACATTGCGTTTGGGCATATCTGTGGTTGCGTGCACTGACACAGTGTCAACATTGGAAGCAGGAGTTTTCTGGACACCACGCTTCGTCCTACGAGTTTCACTTTCTGAAATTTGAGAATAACCCTGCTTTCTCTGTGATTTGGAGATTCTTCTCAGTTGGGGAACTGGTTTCCAGAAAACGGATACCGACCAGCATTCTAACCAACTTGGAACTGAATTTGGTTCCGTGGAATCATAATTGAGGTGTAGAGGCATGACAGTTGGCGATGAAGCAACAAGCTACAACATCATGCAGTGGTTTCAGTGGTTTCTCAAATGGAGAGCATATGAAAACAAAATCTAGAGTACTTGAAAATAGCAAACTTGCAATTCAATGCTCTATTACCTTTCGAATGAAAGCGTTTGCTGAAACATTGGCAAGTTGAGTATTTAAATCAACTTTGGCAGAATCCCCAGACATGACCTGTCAGATAATTTATGAGGAAATGTAACTCAGTCATCTATTATGAAAACAGGCACAAAATGAAAAGGCAGCGGGGGAACAAAGGATTCAAAAGGAATGCGCAAAGAATCCCCCCCCCCCCAACCCCAACCCCAAACACTCTCTCTCTCTCGCGCGCGCGCGGGCTTTTGACTGTTCAAAGAAACAACAACTTCAAAGTACCTCCAACTGACCTGAGAAATGACATGTCAGTAAACAAGTAGCAGACACCCCAAGCAAGTTGCAAACACCACTGTTTGTGATTTTGCGTAAGTATGCATAGCTATACAAGAATGTTGGCATATTATCATTCAGCAATGCGACGTCAGAAATAAGTAGGTAAACCTTAGAGTGAATGATCCAAGCAGTTCACAGGACAACAAAGATTTCAATCTGACTGTCATGACACGTCAATTTTACTGACAATCACTATGTTTACTTCTCTTTTGTCTATATTGGCTATCAAAAGCCCACCACTCCAAGGCATGTGAGGCACAAAGCCCCAGAAACAGTATAATCCGATAGGATGCCATTTTTCACAAGTAAAAGACATATCCAAACGAAAGAAAAGGAGCTATCCTATCATCCGAAATGAGCATTGCTTCACCCTGAAGTACCTGAGATATCAGTAATTTGCGTACTTCAAGCCCAATGCTAGATTGCCTGACATTTCTCCCTCGAATTATTGCCTGCAATTTAACTATTCCCAGCATGCAGCACAAAGTAGCAACTGCCTGTCTCCGAACCAAATGCCCACGGATAAGAGCTTGCAACCGAATGATGCCCTTGAGAGCTCGAAATGCACGGCGAGCCTTCATCATGACAGCAAAACAAAATCCATAAACAAGCCTGATCTAAATAACCAGTGACTACGAAAATTTAAGGAAGTTGTATTGAAGAAATAAACTATGTGGAATATTCTCCAGACTAAGTTTCATGTTCAGATAGTCCTCAATTCTTTCACTGCAACGAATGTCTAAGGACTACAGGGATGAGTAGAAAAGAGAAATATCAGAATAAATACCAAATAACCCCTGAAAGCAGCTTGCGTCTTTGTTGCTGCTATCTCTCGCCTGATTATTTCTGGACTTTGAGGTGCATCCTGAGTCATACTTCTCTGAGCCACATCCAGATCCTCATCGGTCTCGATCCCTCGATCTTGGAGTAGAATTTCCTCATTCTTTCTCTCTGATTCTTGTTTTCTGCTATTCCAATCATCACTTCCAGTATTAGGCTGAGAAGCCACATGATAATCAGCTTCAGGTGCCCTAGCACCAACCAGGACCTCTGTGTCATTTGGAATTTTCTGCGCATTATGGTAGTGGCACATAAGTTCATAAGAGAAAAAATTACCTAGTTACTTTGTTCAGATGAAAATAGCACAAGCCCGTGGCAGGAACTGACATATAACTAATATTCTTGTACTGAGAACATACGAGAAAGTTGGAACATGAGGAAAATGCATTTCCCATGGTTTAACTAAGAAGTTGAAGGGTTAGTTGCAGCAAAAAACAATACCTCTCTTCCTTTAACATTGTGTTTTGATGTTTTTTTCCCAAATAACAATGTCTTAATCCATCTTCCAGGTGATTTAGCTTTACCCATAGCTGGAAGGCACGAACCTATGCAGCAATAGCCCAAACCTCAGCTCCTGCACAGTCCAAAGTAAAACAGCTCAGCCATGCAGAAATATTTGTGATGCAGGCCAGTTTTCATAAAGGAAAATGTCCCAGCTGGAAAAGTTGAAGTTTTTGCTCATTACTGAACAGGACGACCAGAACAAACCAACTTCATAACGGTGGAAAAATTAAACAAGCGTGCGAAACAGGGGCCAGCTAGGACTGTCGGCACTGCAATCCCAACTCCTGCTTGACCTAAAGAATCCCAAATCCTGACCAGAAGCTTTGCTCATTAGGCTTTGTCGATTTCTCTGAGCGGCCACATATTGTAAGACACTCAACAAAACAGCAGTAAAAAATTGGAACCTACTAGATCTTCACCCATCACTATGACCAATATCAATTCCTTCTGGACTCCCTCACCCACTTGTAAAATGGATCCCAATAGTGGCAACATAATGTCTTCGTGGTGTCCTTCAAGGATCATCAATTCTTTTGCAGCAAGACCAGTTTTGTTTAACCCCCACGCCATCAATCGGTCTATATCAACTGAACCCAAAATAGGTCCACCTCTCACAAGCACAGTCTCTCATTTCAAATTTAACACCCAGATTAATCAATAAATTATACTCTGTCTCGTGATCTCTCAGCTAAAATCTGAAGTGATTCAGAAACAAGAAGCACACAACTGCCCACTAAATAAGGCAAGGACACACCAAATGGAGCTCACCAGAGCACAACCTAGCAAATCCAGGTCAACCACGCACCGGTGGTGACGACCGAATTCGTCAAATGAAAACTGCGAATCTAACTCAGACTTCGAACACAAACCCAGAAGCCACAGTTCCAGCACGGAATCATCGCGAATCGAAAACTCGCCAATGTAGGTCGAAACTGAGCCAGATCTGCAATTACCTGCCTAATGCTCTACTCCCAGACGCGCCACCTAGCGTTCCTGATACAAGCCACGACCAAAATCAAAAGACACGACAACAGCATCCCGAAACGAGAATGTTTTATACCATCGCAGGAGCAGAGAGAGAGAGAGAGAGAGAGAGAGTGTGTACCATTACTGAGCTTGCAGATCAAGGTAGCTGCGATCTAGCTGCAGCTTCAATCCGCCTTCCGCTTCTCTCTCTCTATGTCTCAGTGAAGCTGGTGGGAGCAAAAAAACTGTAGGAATTTTTGAAAAAAACAGCATTAATAAAGGAGCAGTCCTAAGATAGTCTCGCGCTCACCGTAAGTCCTGCGATCTCCACCCAACCGGGACTCTACGGCCACAACTACCCAACCGGGGCCCGACGCGTGGTGATTGCAACAGATATAATCTGGGCACGAGCGCAGGGGAACAGTAGCCGGTGCTTTAAAGTGTGTGCTGTTGTTGGGGCGCACCTCAGCGCAGTTACTTCTGTGCAAAGTGTTCGGTTTCTTTGGTCCGACGCATCGTGCGAGTTTACATGTCTACCCTCGCGAGGAGGGATCCGGCAGCACTCGCGCTTGGAGCACGTGGAAGACACGGACAGCTAGGATCGTAGCACCGGCTCGGCACTCGCGGGACAGCGTGTCGCGGACGCGACAGTTCCTGAGAGTGGGCTGGGAAGATGGGTTGGGACAGAGATTCGCAGCGACGAGGAGCGCAGGCGATGATGACCGCTGTCAACTGCCTCAGCCGGAGGTCGGGTCGGGTCATTATGGTCATCCGTCCTTCTCTGGTCTTTTCTCTCTTTTTCTTTTTTTTTTTGGTCGAATCTTTTAAAACTTTCTAGTAATAATATTCTTATTATCCACGTGGATTATGATTAGGGGATGATGGGATCTGCTTTTGAAGATCAGATTTGTGCGATGAAAAATGTCGGTGCATGTTATTACTGTTGAAAATGCAATTTGACGCACTCATTCAATGCACTCCTCCAAGTTATCATATCGAGATCTTTGAGATTATGCAAATAGATAATTTGTCATTATTATCCCCGTTGATGAACGTGGACGTATTGGATTCCACAAATGATGTGGAGAGTAGTGTTCGTAAAATTCTCGGCGTAAGGCCGTAAGCGTACATGCCGATGAACGTGCCGAAAAAATAATATAATAACGAGAAAAGATATCGTCCCACAAAGATTGATAATCAATAAACTAATTAAATACTAAGAATGGACTAATTCTAAAATTTATCTAACGAGTAAAAACAAAATTGAGAATAAAACAAAATTGACAATCTTAAAAGGCAAAAGTTCAGAACGGGATGCGGTAAATTAATCAAATAAATACTTTAGAGCATCCGAATTCACCCTAACAACTAAAAATGAATTTCGTATCTTTATTCATACAAGAATGAAATCAAACATGTGATAGCGGAATTTCCTCTGCTATTTACTATCTTGTCTTTAGGTACAGTAAATCTACTCAGCTTATCAATCCATTATATCTCTAGGTGAATCTAAATAAACATAAGTGCGTTAAATTTTGTGAATAATCCTGCTTTATAATGAATCTTTCGGATTGCCTTATCACTGAAAACTACACGAATAATATGGTATATTTCTATCCACGTTTTAACCCATGGTTGTAATTCATGGTTATATAGTATAAGGAGTAATTGCATAGTATCACTTCTCAGTTTCAAACATGCACATCAAATCATTTAAATAGTGGGTAGTCACATAAAAGCATTAAGCATGATAATATATAACTCACGCGAAGGAAGTCGCTTGCAAAATATAAATATCATAAAATTCATATGATCGTGTTCAGACTACATCATAGCTCTAACGAAAAAAAAATTAGAACAAAATAAAAGAAGAAACAGAAATATAAATTAAATCAAATATTTTGAATCAAAAACAAGAATTTTGTCACCATTCTATCTTCTTTTCAAAATACTTGCAAAACTCCAAGAACAATGAAAGAACAATGCGAAAGTAAAAACGTAGAAGTCCCTTAAGCTCTTCATGTTATCCTACTTATGGAATAACATCTAAGACTCCTAAAAATAAATAAATCCCTAAAGATAACATGAAGATATCCTAAACACAACTAAATCTCTAAAGATAACATTAAGAGCTCCTAAAAACAAGGTAATTTTTTAAAAATTCTATTGGTCGCATCTTGATTTCCTTTTTTTTTCCCTTATCTTCTCCAAATATAATTATCCTGCACAAATAAGGAAATTTTGAATAAATAAAAGGACATTCAAATATTTTCTTGTAGATATTACATTATTTGTTGCCTAAAATAGGCAAAATAACTCTATTTTTATAGAGTTATCAATTAGTTTTTTATTTTCCTCCACTGAAATTTAGAATATTATTTGAAGTTAAGAAGAATTTATAAAAAAAAAAAACTAACATCATATAGAATTTAAAAGGAAAAATTGTCAAAAAAGTCTTCAACCTATTGCATTTTGCAAATTCATTCCTAAATATCATAAATTTGTAATTTAGTTATAAACCTTTTTATGTTTGTGCAATACATCCATAAAATTTTTTTGTGCCAATTAAATCATAAACCTCTTGTATTTGTATTAATTTAGTTCATCCGACTAACTTTGGCTAGTTAACGCTAACGTGGATGCCAACCGGCAATGATGTGGACACCGGCTGGAGATAGAAGAAAGGGAAAACAAAGGAAGGAAGAAAGAAAAATATAAAATAAAAGCAGTTCACAAGTTCATTCATGTGCGAAACCCCCCCCCCCCCCATGAAGCCATCTCTTATGATACATTTATTACCGTTAGATTATTATTGTAACAATAACGGGAAATTCCAAATATAATTATACAAAAAATGCAAAATAAAACCAGTTGTTGCATCTTTTTAACTATTGACAAAAAAAAAACTAGTTTTATTAGCATGACCACCCCCCCAAAAAAAAGTTATCACAAAATAGCCAATGCGGAGCAATTTGACGATGGAACATATGGAAACCGACCATCTGCATTGCTTACCTATACATTTTTTCCCCCAAATTCCCATCTACCATAAAAACAAGTCTTGTAAGAAGAGGAAATCGTTCTTAAAGATTTTTTCATATCTATATTTGCTTTCGTTTATGTACAATGAAAACTACACAAACAAGGCGAATTCACATGGCAGGGTCTGCCTCTCGACCTGTTGTGTACCCCACCCAGCACTCCAAGTTTTTTTTTTTTTTGGAAAAAGTGATCAAAAATTTCAAACTATGTTCACCGCGACACATATATCATAAAAAAAACTGGCGACATAAAAATTTTTAAATTATGTGCATTGTGATATATTTACCATAAAAAATTTTCTTGTGATACAAAAAAAAAACTACACTTGTACCTTGTGGTACGTTTACCCTCCCTTCGTCAATGTTTTGTTATATGATTTTTTTTAGCAAAAATAACATTATTTTTATTTTACTCAAGTCGCGTGAGTGTCCTGTCCATACTGTTTGCTTTTCTACGAGGCGGTTTTTAATGGTGCTCGTTGACGGAAGGTAAAAGTGTCACGCAAATACAAGTTTGGCGTCTGAGGTGTTGGAAAAAAAAAATTAGGGTAATGGTATCACAGTGGGTATAGTTGAAGGTTTCTCTGTGATTTTTTTTTTCCCCTTGCCCCGTTTAAGACGGCGTCACGCGGGGTGGGGATTTGTGGCGCCCCTCGTCGTCCCCAGAAGTCCGTTCGCAGAAGAACGGGGCCAAAATGGGCCTAGAACCACCAGCCCCCTCACATGGGCCAAAAAACTGCACTCTAACTAAAGAGCCCAAGCCCAAGTTCCAAATCCAACGGGTTCCTGACCGACGGTAAGAGAGTTCAGGATCTAACGGCCGTGCATTTCGAAATTTGAAAGTTCGAATTTCCGCGAGCCTTTTCCCTCTTCCGGGTCCCACCTCGATCCAACGGCACTCGGGGCCCCACCAAGCTCCACAGCAGCAGTCCATAGGTCGTCCGTTAAACCCTCCCATCACCGCCGTCGAGGGGACCCACTCCCCCGTCGTGAGTACGCGTGTCGGCACCGGATTGGCCGAGGGCTCAAAGCAGGCGAAGTTCGCATCAACGGCATCCGGAGCGGTTTTGACAGGAGGTCGAAAACTTTCCCGCCTAAAATGGAAAAAAAACGTTTTCTCTCTCCATTTTTATTAAAAATTGAAAAAATTAATTTAATTACTTTTTTTTTGGAGCGAGTTGTATAAGAAGCCACTCGTCGAAGCCTTCGAGCACAGAGGCGATCATTTTCTCAAGTTCCGTCGGAGCGAAAGAGGAGATCGGAGACTCGCCGGAGAGAAGAGAGAAGAATCTAGGCATGGAAGAAGCTGCCAAGGAACAGTCCACTGGTTCTGGTGATCTCTCTCTCTCTCTCTTTCGTGTTTCTGCGATGGCGGTGAAGTTGAATCGCGAGGTTTCGCGGCGGTCCTTTTGCTGTTTTCATTGTGTGGTGACTGTGGTTTGGTGATGGCGGTGAGTTCCTTCTTCTTCAGGGAAGCCGAAGCTGCTTCGCTACGGGCTGCGATCGGCCGCGAAATCGAAGGAGGAGAAGCATGAGGCAGCGAGTTCTTCTTCGTCTCGGAGGTTAGTTCCTTCGATCTCCTCTCCTTTCCCTGTTTGGGGGCTTCGACGGGTTTCCAGTCGGTAGTTTGGCTCTCTGTGCGTGTGCGCCTGTGGGATTTGATTTTCCAGAATCGGACCGAGTCGAGTGCGCTCATCACATGTGGAGATGGAGCTGTCCTTTGCTTTTTGCCTTGTTTCTGTTAGGTTTTCTGTAGGATGTACGATTTGTGTCAGTTCGTGCAAGGTTACAGAATTTTTTGGGTTACGAGCACCATCGTTTGATCTTTGAGTTGCCTCGTTCGCGAATGGAGTGCTGGATATGAATGCCGTGAGGGCCCGTATGCTGTGGTGTGTTCTGGGATTGCTCTTGTGCTGGTAGTGATGATGGAGGTGGATTTGGAGTTGCATTTTACATTTCATGGTGTCTGAGGACTTGTGTTTTAACTCTCCTGTGTTCGATAGGAAACTTGACTGGTTCATGTAACGCTGATTAGGACATTTTAAAGGGGGACAACCATGGCGAGTGTAAAGAGTGGTTGCTTAGTGATGTCGCTCATTAAAAAGTGCTTACTACTAGCTGATTAAAAAGCGCGCTCCGTCTATGTAAACTGCTTAGTGATGTCGCTGCAATTGCACCTTGCTTAGGACGAGACCCTCGCCCTCGGTGAGCAAAAGCATGGGCGTTCTTGATCTCTCTGGGAAGGAGAAATCTGCGAAGCCACCCAGAAGGCTCTCCATCCCGGCTAAGTCCGGTGTGAATCCAGCTCCTAAATCGGGTAGCAACGTAACTCCAATCTCCGAGGCAAGAGTGAGGAGACCTGTGAATAGTCAAGCAAAGAACGAAACGCCACTCTCTAGTGTCTCCCGATCATCCGTGCGGAAGAAGTACAATCTCCTCACTTCAACGTCGTACTGGTTATCGCAGATAAATCTCTCAGAATCTGACAACAAGCACTCTATTTCTCTTGGCTTCTTCAAACTCGCTTCTGAGGCTGGATGTGAGGTATGCCATCTTGCTTCATTTGGTCATATAAGGACTTTCAGATAAATCTTTTGATTATTACTGATGTTTCTCCCAAGGTGTCTCCAATGAATCCTGTAACTGAGGTTCATTTCATGCCCCGTTTGACCCTTGCACTATGCTTGATGCTTTGTTGATGTACGAATGCAACTGTTGTGATGAGGCTTTGTCACAAATAATGTGCCTCTATTATAATCTCATAATCTGGGACTAGATAATTTGCACGATGGACAGCAATAGAAGCTAGTGATTCCTTCAACAATTTGACATGCGGCCACCTGGCGCTTACCATAAAGCTGCAGATTTCAGTCATAGGCTTTTCCTAGGCAAACATAATTTTGACTGTCTATTCTTATTGGTTATATCTATCGTGTTCTCTGTTTGAGACAATTGCATCCTGCTAGAAGAAACACAATCTACTGTGGAGCAAACCACTGCATCTTCTGACAGTAGTTTGCACTGATCAAACTTCTCTTTTTGGACAAAGTTGACCTTGTTTGCTGATCCACAAATTTGTAGCCTGTCCAGAAAATGCGGGAAGAGCTCAAATCTTATGCACAACGTCACAATCTTGCTGAATATGGAGAATCTCTGAAGGAGTTATTTGAAACTTACAATATTGTGGAGAGTATGGAGCAGATGCAGGTATCTGAAACCTGTACTCAGGAGCCAGAAGAGGAAACTAGAACATCTGATGATGATGTCCATAGCTCTGTTTCAGTGACGGGAGCTAGGAAGCTTAAACCTAAGTCTATGAATGATCAATCTGCTCAAACTTCCCCAGTGGCAGAATCAGCCAAGGAGTCTAAGACCAAAGTTGCCACTAAGATTAGAGAACCTGTCAGCAAGAATTCTGCGAGCTCCAAGACCTTCAGGGACAGAGAAGCACGAAACCTGCAGAAGAAGCCCCAGAAGTCGGTTAAACAAGAAGTCAACAAAGAAAAGGCGAAGAAGCAAGTAGGAAAACCGGCTGCTGAAGAAGGTGAGCAATCTTTGGACTTGCTAGTGCTTCAAAATCATTGTATATAGGAAGAAAACTTAAGTTACCCTGCTTCCTTTACAGGTCAAAATAAGGGTTTACCTGCAGAGGACAATGTCGAGAACAAAGAAAACATGGTAAACTTCTGTTTTAATGTTTTTCATCAGTCTTGCTCCGTCTGGTCTTATGCATAATGATCTTTCTGGAGTGTTCGATAGGTATTGCTATTGCTAATTGGTCCAAAAAATATCACAGTATCATTTCGGTCTGATTACAAACTAGGGTTCTGTTTAAATCGCTTCCCCCTTTTTATTTGGTGAAATCCTCTGTATATCTACGTTGAATATCTGGTATTCAAGGTGCTCTTTGTTTCTCTGTTTTCCTCTTATCTATGATTTCATAAAACAAAGAACCATTCTTCTGCTTTAGGATGCAGGTCCAGTGAAAGAGGGCCTGTCCGTGGTTACTTAAGCAATACATTGCACAGAAGATGCTTCGCTTCATGTCCAGCATCCCGCAGCGAGGAACTCTGAGTGTATAGATAGAAGTTTCTACAACGAGTGTCAGTGGTGTGAAAACTGAAATCTTCTTTGCTTTTTGCTAAATTTTTATGCAATTACTACAGGTGATATCTAAGTGTATCCAAACATTCGGACCGCTCTTGTCGCAGTGTGGTTAACGATTGCTGGCTGAGGCCTTGTTTCTTTTTTTTTTTTTTTTTTTTGGGGGTCAAAACTGGCTGAGGCCTTGTTTGAGATGTGGTTTTAGATTTCAGTGAAATGGCACGATGAGAGGAACATCTTGGGAATTCTTTTATTTTTCTACATTCAATGTAATAAAAAAATTATAGCGTTGTTTGCAGTCTTCAAGTACGCTGGCATTGCACGTTTCTTAGTTGAACTCCCACTGCCCTCTAGACATGCCATAACCATTTGCTCCTGAACGCGCTTGCGTGGTTTCTAGAACTTGTTCCAAGTATTGGAGCATGATATCTTCCCAACATCTTTTTATTTTTCTTTTCTTATTAAATTACTGATATATTATGACGTTTCAAGATTAGTTAAAGATGCAGGCTGATCTAAACTTATGATGTGTTTGTTTTGAGAGAAATTTTGTGGTGAAAAAAAATGTTTTCTGAGAGATTATTTGCTAAGAAAATATTCTTCCTTTTTTAGGTTAGGGTTCCAGCAAATCAATCGCACGTAAGCCCAATATTTTGCGAAATTCATTCACTCAAACAAGCAAACCATTAACTAAGCAGATTTTCATCAGATGAGTCAACAAACTCACTGACCAACTGCACTTCGTCCCAAGACCTCCAGGTTTTGCAAGCCAAAATGGATTATACTTGGAAGTTCTTTGCCAGAAAAGATCCTTGGCCTAAGTAAAAATGTTGCCACATCTTGATTTGAACAGAGCCTTTTGTCTTGCTAAATGCTACTATTAACTATTTCTGCACTCGAATAAACCCATATTACAATACCTTTTACACCAATCCACTGTTAATAGTTTTTTTTTTTTGGTAAAGTAAGAAATGAATAAACTTACCAAGGTGCAAAATACTCCACTGTTAATAGTTCAACTCTACCTTCTAAATATATGGCCAAGCTTGGAAAGTCAATGACACCACAATAAATGATTTTTCAAACGATGACATAACAAAGCATTGAAGTGTGGCATTTTGACCCAAAAAAAAAAAGTGTACAAGTTACAGACCCCTTGTTTTGATTGTGTATTACAATCGGCAAATAACAACCCCCAAACTTGACCTACTCCACCACTGCCCCAGGATTGAATTTAATCGGCAGTCCAGCTCTGCTCCACTATCTCCCTCACTCTTCGGTTGTATTCACGCTTGTTCTCGCTGAACATCCGAGCGGCTTCCGAGTTTGCAGGAGAGTTTGGATTGGGATCACACAGTAAAGACTGCAAACAAAGTAGAATGATATTACCAAAAGGGAAATTGCTTGACAATAACTGCCTCATACACAGATGAAGCTGTAGCATTAGTAGGAGGTCAAAGCAGGAAAATATTGGTGATTACTAAGCCAACCATGAGCCAGAATCTGAAAAAGAAACTTGGCAGCGGTTACCCTTTAGCATAGTTAACAAAAGATGTGTCCAGCTTAGACCTACTTTTGGTAATAATGCCAAGAAACAGATGTAAGTCTCATCATTCACCAGAAAAATCAACTTAAAGAAATAAATTCTCCTCCCATTATCTCTTTAAGTAGATAAAATCACCCACTAGTACTTCGTCCCAATATCTTCAAGGACTTGAAAAATGTAAGCCAAATAGCAGAGCCAAGTCAAATTTAGACTAAAAAATATGATCAAATTGCAAAGCTTAGGCGATTATTTGTGTGCTCACCCCATGTCGGCATACGACACACGTGAGAGCAAAAAGGCCTAATTGCCAGAAAAAATAATTACCAAGCCACAAAGCTTCAGGTAACAGTCAAGAAGAGTCCGTATTAAAAGATGAAGAGAGGTAGCAGACAATATCTCTAGGGACATATTTCGTCATCCCGAAATACCACTCTGGTAATGGAAGCACAGGCAGAGCTTGTGTAGTTGAATCACTGCAGGACTAGATACAGAATGGCCTTATCCCCTTTACCGTCTCAATCATATCCATACACAATCTAAAGATGCAAGACCACATTAGCATTTTAGGAAAGTGTATTTTCAGTTTATCTAATGACAAAGCTGATAGACGTCATAAACAGCTCGAAAATGAAATACCATAACTGTTTACTGGATTGCACAAACTTATGATTTTAATAATGATTATCCTGATTGATTAGCAGAAACCAATCTAACTCTAAACTTTAAGGGCCAAAAATCATGACCCATCAAGCACTGTCAATATCATTAAATATTTATGGCCCTTTAGAATTTAGTTAATTGCACGAAATCATCCAGAAATCTTTTCCTCCCACGGGCAACATGCATTCCATAACTTTAGTTCCATGATTTCCTGTCGCAACTTAATTCTTGAAGTATGCATCATTAAAAATTAAAGACTATAGGATACGGTGCAATGATACAAAGGCTTAGTACAAACTATGCAAGGGTACCACCGAAACATGTCTACAGTCGACAATGGAAGGTGAGCAAGAACAAGAGGCACATATCAAAGCCAAGAAGAACTTGTTGAATATCTACGCATTGTATGGCAAATGAGACAAAGACAATAAATGAAGCCACTAAACAAAGCCATGTCTTTGACCAACTGCCTCCCCCCCCCCTCCCCCCAAAAAAAAAACCCAAACCCCCCCCCCCCCCCCCCAAAAAAAAAAGAAACCACGTCAAGCATAGAGTAATAGCAGAGTCCATGCATATAGAAAACACAACATGCCAATTTCAAATTCAAAACCAAGATATCCATCCAGTGCATGTTCCAGTTGCTTTCCTATAGAAAGCATACAAGTAAAAACAGGAAGATTTATAGTACCTGGATAGATGTGAGTATTGCTGCAACATCATATATAGGACTCCACTGGTTTTGCAATATATCCAGACAGATACTTCCATCAGCATAAACTATGAATATTTCAATAAGAAAACAAGCCCATCAGTATGATAGACGCTCACTCAAGGCAGCTTGTAACTTGATTTTCATGCAACTTACTATTTGGGTGAAACATTCGAGAAACAAAGCGCACTGTCGGAGGTTTATTTGGATAATCCTCTGTAAACTGAAGAGTCAACTTGAACGTACCTGAAAAACTCTAGCAAATTTTTACATGTAGCATCAACAGGCACAGATTATTGTAGGGTATAAAACAAACAGCAGCAACCAGAAAGAAAACATAAAGAGAATGAGACCGTGGATTGCCTTTCTTTTAGTCCAAAGAGGGTTCATCATGTGATCTCACATGAATAAATTGAACAAATCCACAGTTATAATGCACCCAGTGCCCATAATAGGGAAGTAAATAATTGAAGACCCAAACTTTACCGCAGTATACTTTTTTCCACGATTTTTTGTACTAAATTTATGGTAACAACATTACTATGATTATCTCATCCTAACCGTTTTCATAGTTTGTACTCATACAATAGCCTTAAGAAAAGCCAATACACTGAAAAAATGTTTTTCCTTAAAGGAGTCATAAATTCTTTGGCAATCCCTTACTATTTTTCACATTTAATTAAAATGTAAAATCTCCTTCAGCATATGACTTTGAAGTACTTTTTTTAATGACTTTGATGTATTGCACCCCCCCGTGTAACCAACATTTTATGTCATTTTTTATTGAGAAGCTCTCAATCAAGGTTAATAAAAACATCACTAAACAATTGGCTTTATACTTAAAGGATGAAAAGGACATCAACGCTAATTAACCGGAAATGGTTAAGCAAATAAACGAAAATTCTGCAAAATTACTTTTTACTTCTTTATTAATACAAATCTTGTGGCAAACACGCTTTCACTTTCTTTAACCTGAACACTTGAAACTTTCACCACATCACGTACATTTGCCTATAGTTTTTCATAATTTTTTAAATTTGTATAATCTTTTAAGCTTTCATGAAAAACAAATGCAATTATTTCTTTGCTTTTGCTGAAGAGTAAATAAATGTGCCCTATAATTTCAAGAAGTATACAACCTACACAAAGCTTATCCCACATAATAAAGATAATTTTTATAGCTTTCTCGTGAAAAAGAATGATAATTCTTATTCGAAGAATGAGGAGAGGAAAGAAAATAAGAGAACACTATTTCGAAAAACCACCTTGTAGATTGACCACTGTCAACATGCCATATCTTTAAAGCTCTCCTTTATACATAGTAAGATGTATTACGAGAGGAAGTAAACCACTACCACAATATCTACAAATATATAACCATACAACAAAAATAACAGTGCCACATTCTGAACATGAACAAAGGTCCACATAAGGGATGAACAATCGAAGGAAAGGCTTACCTCCATCCCATGGTGTATCGTCAGGACTGCAATCCAACCACAGAAGAAACAACAAACAGCTTATCCAACCATACTGATGATACGGGAAGGAAGCAAAGATACTAGAAGAATCCAAGAGCACCAATCAACATACCCGAATATCACGGCATTCCAAAGCATAATGTTATTATCTTGGGGTGCACCACTAATGCCTGCCGGTGGGTCCTGTTGCAACCTCTTAAAATCCCTCATCAGCCTCTTCCTTGCAGGAGTTGACATGGCTGTCACTGCCCACATATTCCAAACAACAATTGAATTGAACAGAAGCAAAACTTAACAACATTCCCAGAGTGAAACAACGAATACAACCTAATGGGCTCCACTGGCCAGCTGGGAAAAGCTAAATTTCATCCTCGAAAGTCGAGAATGATAAAAATTCACCTCAATTCTCCTCTTAAACCTTATAAAAGCAAGTCGCAATATCCTCCAACCTAAATAAAACTCCAAAATTCGAAAGCAAAATTCTAACAGTCACGCGCACAAATCAAAACCCAGACAGCAAAGGGGTAATTGAAGCTAGGGTTTCGGCCTGAACTAGCCCAAATATCCTCGCTCCACAAAAATCGAATCCTCAAGGTCACACGGAAACGAAGCGGATGCACAAGAAAGAGCTGGACATGGCAATCAACTCGCGAATTTCACACCAAAAGCCGAAATTGAAGCAGTGGAACTGCGACGAACCTGCGGAAGGAGAGCGAAAGATGAACCTCGAAGCCGGTCCAGACACAGCAGCAGAACAAAGAAAGAAAGAAAGAAAGAAAGAAAGAGCTAGGGCCTCTTCTCTTTACGGCCTGGCGATAAGAAGCTCCCGAGTGGAGAGAACCCGTACAAGCGAGAGAGAGATTCCACACGCTCGGCGAGAGCTCGAGAGAGAGAGAGAGAGAAGGGGATCAGCTTCGCCTGGTTTATACGGAGCTCGAGAGAGGGATTTGTGATCGTGTGATTGGCTTACTGTGTGCCGGCGTCGCAGGCAATCTTTCTCTCCTACTGCGGGTGTCGCGTGGGTCCCCCTCGCTAGTAGATCGGGTCGCGTGGGACCCACGCGACCACCGTAGCTGGTCATCAGCAAAGGAATTTCTTCGAAAGCACGAAGACATCCTGTTAATGCCCCGATAATTTTCGATTAGGCACGCCGCGAATCAGCAGAAGAGTCGACAAGGAACGTACGATGGATGCGAAGCAAATTCGACATCGTTTTACCCTAATCATTTGTCTTTTTTCCCCCCCCCAAAGAGCACACGGCTCTGGTTATAACCTGGAGAAGTTATTGCATTTACCTGTCTTGTTTTTTTTTTTTTTTGCCCTTTTGGGTTCAAAACTGTATGTACCCAGTTCAGTTAGCACAACACGTGAAGCCCGCACGGTCCGAGAACAACATGCACTGGACCCATGTGAACCGTGTGCGATCAGTAATTTTCCCATAACTAGATATTAAAAGGTTGAATCGTTACAATGACAAAGAAACTCAAAAACGATGTTGCATTAAATAAATTATTGTACGTTGTAAAAGGTTTTTTTGGCTGAAAGAAATTATTTATGAAATATCCCACTTCAATTGAATTGAGTCCGTGAATCTAAGAAGCAACGAGAGTTCTTGTACTCTCTAATCCTTCGTTCTTTTCATCGTAGGCCCATCCTCTTATGATTATGAATAATATTGAACATCCACGTTGGAATTTTTTCTAAGTTAGTTCGAAAAGCCTCATGTCCCATATAATAAGAGTTACTCAACAAAATAAGATATCAATTTCACTAGCTGTGCTCGTACAAATCGGACCGCGAAATAATCAAGCTACATACAGGTAATATAATGTATCCAACTTCTTGTTCGCCATATGAAGCATCATGCCCTAGAAAATCCGATAATATCAAACCTCCAATGCAAAGTCACTTAAATCCAGCAGTTGATCTCTACAATGTCAAAGGAAAAAAATTTATTATTTTCATGAGACGCGTTTATGGCAGAGGGAAAGATCAGCTCGCTAGATACACAATAACATGATACATAGTATTACGGGTTATATCTTGGAATATTTCAACCTCAAAAAATATAACTGAGTCCAAAAAATTTTCAATTATTCATTCAAGTCCTAAACCTCTACCAAAAATGCGATTGAATAGTAAATCTTTCGATTCTTTGATTAAGTCCTAAATTTCTTTTTATAGAAAGAAAGTTTGCAAGTGAACAATTAAAGATTTGATTGCATCTTTTGATATAAATTCAAGATTTAATTGAATGAAATGAAAAGTTTAGGATTTAATTGCAATCATTACATTGATATTAGCCTTGTTGTTTAGTTTTGTCATGATTTATCTTACCAGAGTAGAGTGAAGAACGAAATGAGTCCTAAATCTTTCGATTATTTTAATCAATTCCTGAACTTTTCATAGAAATTTATTTTTTTACAATTCATAAAGTGAACAGTTAAGGATTTGATTGTATCTTTGGATAAAATCTTAGAACTTAAGTGAATCAAATGAAAAGTTTGGGACTTCGTTGCATTCCTTACATGAATACTAGGTCTTGATATGTAATTTTGCAATAGTTTCTCTTACCAGAGGAGAGTGAAGATGTCGGGCTCGCAGTGGGGAGTCCCACTGAGGATCATCCAATCACCGCCGCCGTCGCTGCTGTTCGGAGCCGTAAAGGTGACGCCCATGCACGAGAAGTAGACGCGGAACACGGGCACCCACCACGGGCCCAAGTGCAGCCTCCGCTTTGCTTCCGCCACCACGTCGATGGTCACCGCCCCGCCTTGCAACGACCGCACCAGGCCCCTCACGCCCAAGTCATTGATAATTGGCAGCATCGACAGGGCCTCGGCTCGGACCGTTGTCGAGCTGTGAGGGCCCTGAGCGAAGGCAGGAATGCGGGAGGGTCGAGAGAGCCTGAGCTCGCCTCCAAAGCTCAGGAGGAGCTTCATGTCGGCGTACTCGACGGCGACGAGCTTACTGGGGTTCTCGATGGAGAGGGTGATGCTCCAGCGGGCGCTGACGTGGGAGGTGGAGATATAGAGGGAGGAAAGCGAAGAGCCCGGGTCGAGCCCTAACACCGGCGGCATTAAAGCGGGTACCGCCAGAAAGATGACCATCAGGAAGCCGAGAAAAGTGGGTATGATGAACACGATACAGTGGCCGATGATTGGCTTGCATCGGTCAAGCGGCAGCAGTTGCAGCACCGACGAAGGTGGCGGTGGATTGTTTTCCGCGGCGGGTGGAGTCGCGGGGAGGTCAGCCATTTGGAACTGCTGTCGAAGTGCCCTTTTTTTTTTTTTTGTCTCGAGTTGGAGCGATCTCTCGTGAGAGAAGACATTAAAATTTATAAGGGGCGAGAATTGGGGCATGCACGTTAGGAAATTGGATGCCAGAAGGGGCAAAATGGACTTTTTCTGTGTATGGGGGATGTGGTGTGGTGTGGCCGTCGCTTTTACCTTTTCCCAGTTCGCTTCTTTTTCCTCTCACCCTCACCCCAAACCCACGCCACGCCACCGCACCCCACCCCCGTTAGAGTTTCCCTGCTCTCTATTTTATTTTCTCCTTTTACTATAATTTGAGGGCTTTTTCCTTCCAATTTAATATAAATATAAAAGCTTCTCTTTCCCATTTTGAGAATATTTCTATCTCGATCTATTATAGATTTGAGATTTTTTGCGTGTATAATTTCGAGATTTCGCTTTTCTCAGGTTTCATTTATGAACAAATTCAATTTTGAAGAAGATCAAAAGAGTTTCGTGAAAATTTTGCTCTCGCAGGTGTCGATTCTATGCTCGTTCAATTTACAAGGGTTTCATGAATCCCTTCGTGA
This sequence comes from Psidium guajava, assembly GCA_016432845.1. NCBI lineage: Eukaryota > Viridiplantae > Streptophyta > Magnoliopsida > Myrtales > Myrtaceae > Psidium > Psidium guajava. The sequence continues at coordinate 41,738,080 of CM028228.1, forward strand.
GAAAAAGACTATCGATTTATAAGGGGGCGAGAATTGGGGCATGTCCGTGGGGGTGGGAATCGGATGCCGGGAGGGGCAAAATGGACTTTTCCTTTTTGTGTGGGTGAGTTTCCGAGGGGGCGTGACGGGTCTTTGGACTTTGGAGCGGCAAAATGGAACCTTTTTTCCGTGTGGGGTTGTGGATATGGATGGGCTTGCGAGGGGGGGCATAGCGGGTCTTTGGAGGGGCAAAATGGACTTTTCCTTTGTGGGGGGTGGGGTGCGGATGGTGTGGCGGGTCTTTGCGCGGGAGATTCTGCTGAGAAGGATTTTGCAAACGGTGGTGTGACGTGTCGTTGGAGGGGCAAAATGGATTTTTTGTGTGCTTTGCAATTGCCAGTGGGGTGTGGCAGGTCTTTGACGGAGACCCCACCGGGCCTTTGCGCGGGAGGTTCTGCTGAGAAGGATTCGCAAACCGGGGGGACGGGGCGGGGGGGGGGGGGGTGACGGGTCTTCGGAGGGGCAAAATGGACTTTTTGAGTGCTTTGCAAGTGGGGTGTGGCGGGTCTTTGATGGGGACGCCATCGGGTCTTTGTTGAGAACGGGGGTGTGTCGGGTCTTTGGAGGGGCAAAATGGACTTTTCGTGTGTTTTGCGAGGGGTGGTGTGGTGGGTCCTTGTGGAAGGCCTGCGTGGGAGATCCTGCCGAGAAGTTGCGTGGAGCGGAACAGGAACGCGGCGTTCAATCTCCCCGTTTCTCTTTCGACCAAAAAAAAAACTCTTGGTTTCTTAATGCGTTTTAGTGTTCCACCGAAACTAAAAATATGCATTTTAGTGGGCCCAGGGATGGTGACAACAACATTGGAAGAATTATGAAAAAAAATATTAAAGAAATTTTAAACTTATTACAATTATGACAATTCAGTCTTAAATTTATTTATTTTTTTTTAATTCAATTCTAAATCTTTTGTATTCATGCCAATTTAGTCCTTTGAGTCAATTCGGATGGAAATCGCTTACGTGATCAATTTTTAATAATATTTTTTCCTTTTCTTCCTTTATTTTTTTTCCCTTCTTCTTGCTCCAGTGATGTGAGCCAGTGAAGATCACCCTTGCTGCCCATCGGCAAGGGCAAGCCTTTCCTAGATCTGGCGAGGCGCAACCTTGCTGTTGCCTCTGGCCAATCGCTGGGCTTGATGCCCGGTTGGAGGAGAGTAAAAAATAAAAAAATATTAAAATTTATTAAAAATTGACCATGTCAACATTGCTTGTGTTACGTCAGCGATTTTCGACCAAAATTGGTCGGAAGAGATGAATTGACACAAATGCAAAAATGTTTAGGACTAAATTACCAGGAATGTAAAATGTTTAGGATTAAATTGACAAAAAGAATTGTTTATGACTAAATCGACATAATTGCAATAGATTTATGATTTTTTTGGTAATTTTTCTGACAATTACATATTAGCCCAAAAATCTTGGGCCAATAGCAAGTTACACTAACATTGTGAAATTGGTGATGATGTGCTCCTAGTGTTGATTCCACCTAAATCTTTCTCATACATCTGACTAACTAGGCATGACTGGTTATGGAAGATTGATTAATCATTACATCATCTATATGCATGTAAAGAAAAAAAAAAGTACAGGGCCCATTAAGACTATATTTTGCAATTATATATAAATGGCTTAGTCGGCGTTAACTAGGGATGATTGGTCCCCGGTCTTGTTCGGTTCCCTTTAAAAATCGAGAACCGGATCGGTGATCTCGATTATCAATTTATCGAAATCGGGAACCGAACCAACTGTCCTGGAGAACTAGACTTGATCGGATCGACAAATAAATCGGACTAGATCGGACCAGACCAGACCGGACCGAAAAAAAAATGTTGCCCAAATTACTCTTAAATTGTTGAAATCAACAACTTATAGAACTTCAATGTCTGCATAATCCTAGTAGCAAACGAACCTAAATAAAGAGGCTCGATGAGTTGGGAAACAAAATTTAAAAAAGGACCAAATTGGGAAATTTTTTTTAAAAAAGAACCGGTCCGGTCTGAATAATCTAGTTCGGTCCTTTATCCCGAGAATCGAACCGCCCAGTCACCGATTTCAATTTTAAGAATTGAGAACCAAATCGGACCCCTCTAGAATCGGGAATTGGATCACCAATCCTGATCCGATCCAGGCGCTCTTGGTCCTCAGTCCAATTTGCTCACCCCTAGCGTTAACTCTAATTAAAATCTTGCCACAACTTTAGTCATATGCTCTCGCATGCAATATGCTTTTGAGTTATTATGACGAATTCGGCCTCCGTAAAATAGGTCACGTGATGCCACACGACGGAGCTCCGAGCAAAATTCTTTTGGAGTCAATGCGACAACACCCTCCTAGCTAGTCATGCAATACTATCTTGTTTAATTAAGTATTCTTCTTTTTCCAAGAGGGAAATGATACAAATTAGAAATTCCAAAATAATATTGTATATTGAGTTATGGTCTAGAGATCATCCTTTTCCAAAGAAAAAGTTCAGGGAGATTGAGAAGGTTGAGGAACATATCTCTCGTTTTCCCTTTCTCGAAGAAAAGATGGAGAAGTAAACCCAAATTTTCTTTTTTCCATTACATTAACTTTCTTTCTTTTCTTTCTTCTTCTTCTTCTTCTTCAGTAAATGTACATGCACTTGGAAAAGTGAATGACTAAGGGAAAAAATCAATTTCTTCCTACCGAATTACCTCCCGTCCCATCCTGTGAAATCCAAGAAACTGCGAGCAATTCCTTACGAAACGCGTTTGTGAGTAACTCGTCATAAAAAATGTGTTCGAGTCATAAATTTTTTAAAAAGTATAATGAAATCCTAAAATTTATCACAAAAATGCAATTGAGTCTTAAAATTTTTCGAAAAGTGCAATCAATAAAATGACTTGGTTAGACCAATATGATAATTTTTAAGATTTGATTGCATCTTATGAAATTTTTAGGACTCGAATGTACCTTATGAAAAAATTTTAGGACTTAATTGAGCTTTTTAAAATTTTATGACTCAATTACACTTTTATGATAAGTTTTAAGATTTGCTTCCGAATTATTCTTTTACTTCTTTATGAGTATGTGCTCATATGATGAATTTGGCATATGCAAAATGGTGTCAATGGTTCAGTTCGGTTTAGTTTTCAAAGAATCAATCCAATTTCACCATATCTTAATTCATCTTATCTCTCTAGCGAGCGAATGTAATGCCTCACTTTATATAGTGTTAAATTAAATAAAAATAGACGAAATGGATTAGAAAGTTGATTTGGGCTGAATGAATTACGATTCAAATTGGTGCGACATGAAGTTGTCGCACGCAGTGGGCTGCATACGGATGGTGATTTTCGGCCCAAAATAGAGGTCGAGAATTGACAAGCAAAACCCGGCCCAAACTGATGGAGGCCCGGTCCCCCACTTCCTTGCCTTTATCCGTGGATCACCAAACCTAAATTAGAGGCTCAGCAGCCCAAAGTGAGCCCCACCGTCGGCTATTTCATTGGCCCGTGTGATGACCGGAGGCACACGAGCCTCAGGTCCGCGCGTAAGTGGCCCAGACAAGCTTAACGCCTGGCCTCCTTTACCGATGCTTATGGACCAACCTGGCATTTGTTAGGCCCAACACCAGCCCAGAAAGAACCACTAATTAATGCTCGCTAACCTCCCAGCCCAATTGAAAGAACTTTGAAACCGGCCCAGAACTAAAGTGACGCTTACTTGCTAGTTGTTCTCCTCTGTCATCCTTGGTGAAGTCGCCGAGGAGAACGAGTGACTTCCACCCATATCCAGGCGATTGTTCCGTGTGCTGGTGCAAGGCGCAATTTTTCCGGTGAGCCTACGAACCGACGCGGCGACAAAGAAAGAGGCAAGTTGCTTTTTGTAACTCGCTTACTAGCTAACGCGATGCATGAACGTCAGTATTGTCTGAATGGGTGGCTGAGGAGTGGCGTCGGTGCTGTTTAATGGAGGAAAACGCAGCGGTAGGTTGTGGTCAATTGTGCGACACGAGTGGAGGAAGGAACGCTAAACCAGGCAGCAAAGTTGCTCTGTCCACCAAGTTTCAGTGCTGAAATAGCATCAAGAAGAGAGCCAATTTGTCGTGCAAGGAGTAGGGAGGAACACTAACTAGAAAGAGAGTAACCCACCTTTAATTACATTGCTCGGCAATGTGATAGTAAGTGTTCGAGAGGTATATGCACGGGTAAATTCTGCCGTCTCGCCCTCCCTTGTTGATTATACTGATTTGGGGTAGAGATAGGTCGGCTTTCTCGAACAAAAGCTGTCGGTCGAATGTGGGTAACTGTGCAACGCTTCAGTTGATCATGCAAGTATCGTGTCCGCCAAGCATGAAACTGAGTGAGTGAAGCTTGGCAATGTGCATGTAGAGTGAAACCGAGAGGCATGATGGGGAAATCGTGAGGGTCGACCCAAGCTTTTGGGAAGAGTCTTGGAATAAAATAATGGAGACTGGGATTGAAGAGTGGTCTGGGAAGGAAGAAGTAACGAGAAGTGCAGCGCATAGGAAATCATGGCCTGAGGTATACGTATGAGTGGCCGAAATAAAAATAGGTTAGTAAGAGATTTTCACTTTCATGATAAGTGAAAATCAAGAGGCTCTAGAGATAGAACTCGAGTTGTGCAATAGGACTTCCAATTAATTTTTCCTCTAGACTGGGAGCTTTGCTTCTATTGATGGCTACTTGACTTTTGTGTAATACATGGTATAAGAATGTCTAAGATCACTAGGATCATGTTTGACGAACTCAAGAAATTTCTATCAAATCCAAAAGTGCACGTCTTGCGTCTTATATAAGTAAATACATATATTAGTGCTTGCATATGCACATGAATAGAGCACTTGTGTGGATTGAGATTTGTGCTCCTTTATGCACCATGGAGTTTATGGAAAGACCTTACTGTGTAACTGGGTGGCCCTGTTGTGTGACTAGATCGGTCTCGGAGGTGGTATGAGACAATAACGTATAACTATAATGTTGGGATGCAATAGTAAAAATGAAGATAAATATATGTGTATGACTAGTGCTACTTATCTTGACCTAGTGAATTTTCATGTTAGTCCGTAGTATATTTTCGCGGAATCGTTAAGTTTTATTGTCAATTTATGGACGCATACTTGCCATGCAAAGGTTTGTTATCGCATTGAATCAATTAGTTGGTGATTTTGAAACGTTACTTGCTGAGATTATATCTCACTCTTTTATTGTTAAAATATTTAAAGGTAAATAGCGTGGCCAGCTCTCCCACATTCTCCTATGGGGCACCAGTCTGTATATCATGGGAGATTTCCTCCTTTCTTTTACTAAGAGTTCCCAAGTTTGAGTGTGTGACAGTCATTTATACGATCTGGGTTAATGGCGGGTTGGATGTGAGAGAAATCCCACATCGTTTGGTAGCCGTCTGCGGTCGTCTGAAAGACGATCAAGGACTCTTTGGTCTGCTTCCTTTCGACTATGTGACCTAAAGAGTCAAGAGTAGCAGTATGAGCTATAAATACATGATGTGTATACAGCACTGACCGACATCAATTTTGAGTGATAGGGGTTGACTGACGTACGAACTTGTGGAAGCTTTTGGTAGCAATAGGGGTTGTGTTGTCTTGGGTTCTCGATATATCGGGTAGAGGTGATAGGCGACTTTTGAGACCTACCCAATGCTTTTCTCTCGATGTACTTGAAATTGATCCGATCTCTATTGGTCTTAGTAAATAAAAGTGCTGTGAATTTACTAATCGTTTGCTATGTTTACCTTTAATTTAATCATTAAGCCGTAGTATATGTGACGAGCTTGGAACTCCATGGCTCTGATGTCGACGCGACACCACAACGAATCATTTCCATGAAACTGGTCCAATTTCACTATATCTTGATTCATCACTTTGATTGACTCTAACTCCATTATCGAACGAATAATTCTTTAAAATTATTGAAAAACATGGGGAATGAATGGGAACAAATGAAATCAGATTCCAAAGCGTGATAACACTCTTTTTAAGGAATTATTTGCCCTACAACTTTGGTAATGGTTACTGATAAAACTCTTCCAGGATACAACAGAGTCTCAATTGAGAATATTATATAGTAATTCCAATATTTCTCGAAGAACTTTAAAAAAGAAATAATTTAAAAGAATGGTTGTATTTCTCTTTTTGGAAAGAAATGAAAATTGGAAGATGAAGATGTTGACAGTGAATATAATCATTGAATTTGTACCTGAGAAAGGAATACAACTTTTCGTGTCCGAGAAGCCGTTTATTTGGTCACAACTCTTCATGTTGAAAAAATAATTTATTCGGACACAATTTCATTATCTAAAAAACTGTTCTGTTTGAAAAATTGCAACCTTTCAAAGGTCATAAGAAATTAATATAAAATTTGAAATTAAAAATCAATAAAAAAAATTAACTGCAAGTCCTATGAGAACAATTGCACAGTTTCGCTAGGATCCAACAATTAGGCAAAAAAAAAAAAATATCAATGATTAGTGCCAACTTTGATTCGCGCAAGTTTGCAAAGTGCTAAGTGCGTCTAATTATTCGCGCACCCACACGCAGGTATGTCGCGACCCTCTAAAAAAATTTTAAATTTTAAAGGGGGTTAACGGATTATTAGGTTAATTAGATTTGACTAACCTAACGCGGACCCTCCCAAGCCCTACCGAATCGCAACTTTGGTTTTTGTTTAAATGATTTTGAAATTTGGAGTCGCCACTAATCGTTCTTGGTAGGTCGATTAGAAACCTAAATAAATTAGCGGGAGAACTAATTTATTCCTGCGAACCAGAGATTAGGGGCTCGGGGACTTGGTTACACTAGTTAATTAAAACTAATGCCCTTTCGGTACCTTAATTTCATGGATATCCTAATTTGGCAACTCGGGCTTGATTTATTCCTAAGACTCTAGTAGGGTATTCTCTTTTGTGTTTTCACTTTTTAAATAGGATGCGTGGATGGTATATATTTTTATTTGTTATATTTTTTAAGTGTTAAAGCTTCCCTGAAGCCGAAAGAGGGAGTGTGTTAACGACTTCTGTGCAGTATTACGACCTACTCATCTTTTGGGTCTGATGATTCAAAAATTAAATTATAGGAAGTACATGACAGTGAATAAACACCTCCAATGGGAGGCTAAGCATTGGCTTGGCTCTTCCCTTTGGGATTTAAGGTACAGGTATTTAAGTTGCAAGTATTTAAACTACTGTAAGTAAAAACCTCCAATGGGAGGCTAAGCATTGGCTTGGCTCTTCCCTTTGGGATTTAAGGTACAGGTATTTAAGTTGCAGGTATTTAACTACTGTAAGTAAAAACCTCCAATGGGAGGCTAAGCATTGGCTTGGCTCTTCCCTTTGGGATTTAAGGTACAAGTATTTAAGTTGCATGTATTTAACTACTGTAAGTAAAAACCTCCAATGGGAGGCTAAGCATTGGCTTGGCTCTTCCCTTTGGGATTTAAGGTACAGGTATTTAAGTTACAGGTATTTAACTACTGTAAGTAAAAACCTCCAATGGGAGGCTAAGCATTGGCTTGGCTCTTCCCTTTGGGATTTAAGGTACATGTATTTAAGTTGCAGGTATTTAACTACTGTAAGTAAAAACCTCCAATGGGAGGCTAAGCATTGGCTTGGCTCTTCCCTTTGGGATTTATGGTGCAGGTATTTAAATTGCGGATGGACTTTGTCCTCTCCATTTTGGGGTATGAATTCTTTAAAATGAAATACAACGAATTGATTCAACAATTTGAAATTTGTGCGCGCTTGAGGACTCCTCCAAGCCGATTTTGTGCTTCCATAGGGTTGACCATTGATATAGAGCTGTGGCTTCCTGACATAAAATAGAGTGAAGTGTCAGTATACAAAATATGTGCTAATCTGCACCTAAAACCAGAAGAGTGGAAAGAGTACTTATCTCCCATTTTTTTGGGAGGGATTTCTATAATTGATTTTCGCTCTCTATGTTCCCAATATAGAGAGTTTCTTTTGAGTTAAGAGGGACTTTTAGTCACAGATCAGTTGAGAAATCGGTGGACAGCTTAGGAGCTTGTCTGGGCCGATTTTTGCATCTCTACGAGATTTTTGCTGTTGACGTAGAGATATCCTTCTCCTGACATAAAATATGGAAAGAAAAAAGAGATGGAGAAAATGTATACAATTTGTGCTAATTTGCAAGTAAAACCATAAACAAATGCATAAATAAAAACACTTAGCTCGAATTTGCTTGCTCGTTGACGAGGATGAACTCTTGATTTATATTGATCAATGAAGGAATTTGTGATGATAATCCCTAGCTTTGAACTCCCATCATCTTCAAAATTCTCTCTCTTTTGGTATTTTCTTTCTCTCAAATTTTTCTTCAATCTCCCAAAACTCTCTCAAACATCCAAAATTTTCTCTCAAAAAAAAATCCTCCCAAACACTTCAAATTTTCTCTCCCAAGAATCCTCTCTCAAGCTCACTTCTTCCTCCTTTTATAACCTACTCATCTATCTCCCATTCTAATTTTTCCACTAACTCTATCTCCCATTCTAATTTCTCCACTAACTCTTCTTCATTTTCATCTTCCATTCTCCATCTCTATCTCACATTCTAATCTCTCCACTAACTCTTCTTCATCTTCATCTTCCCTTCTCCATATTTATCTCCCATTCTAATTTCTCCACTAACTCTTCTTAATCTCCATCTTCCCTTCTCTATTCTTATCTTCCATTCTAATTTCTCTACTAACTCTTCTTCATCTCCATCTTCCCTTCTCTATTCTTATCTTATTTTCTCCATCCATTCTTCTCCAACTTCTCTTCTTCATCTCCTCTTCTTCATCTTCCCTTCTCTATTCTAATTTATCCACTAACTCTTCTTTTTATTATTTGTAAAATAATCCTTCAAGAGTTAGGTATTTGCACTCTAGTCCTTGAATTTTAAGTATTTACAATTCAGTCCTTGAAAAAATATATTTCTTTAAGTCCAAATCTCCTCACAATTTTTGACACACCAAAATTTACCACATGTCAACTTTAAGCTCATTTCTTGTCGCTGAAAATAATGCATAATTTAATTAAAGCCCTTTTGCAAAATTAAGTCATTCTGGGTATAATTGGGCCAAGATGAAAATTTAAAATATTAGAAGACAATGTCACAACTCATAAAAAGTGAAAGTTAAAAATAAGTTGACTCAAATTAAATTTTTTTAGGCCCGATTCGAGATTATACTCGTGAAGGAACACGTGACTCGAATTGGATTTTTCTGAATTTGCGATGGCCAATATGAAAATAGATTTAAAATAAAAATATTAACTATCTTTGTGTATTTTTTTGGCCTCAAATGTTATTTTTCCAAAATTTTCAAATATTTTTGTATTTTTTTTAAAAAAATTAAAATATATATAATATGAAAAATTATTTTTTGGTCAAAATTCGTTCCCTAGGCTTGGCTAAGGTTCCCAAAGTTGATTTTTCAATTTTATGAATTTTTATGAATTTTCTATTAATTTTCGAAAATAAATAAATAAAAAATACGTAAAAATACTGAAAATATGAAAAATCGTTTTTTGGTCAAAATTGGTTCCCTAGGCTTGGCTAAGGTCCCCAAAGTTGATTTTTCAATTTTATGAATTTTTATGGATTTTTTATTACTTTAGCAATAGAAAAAATGATTAAAAATCAGGTGTCAACAGCTGCCCCTCTTTGAAAGGAAGCTCGGTAGAGGTTCATTTCAAAGACGAGATGACACCTGGATTCTTTTCGACTCAATACAAGGAAATAAAAAGAGTCGTGACATGATTGTTCCACTGAAAATGAAATGAGAACCTAAGGATTCGTTATATAAAAAAACTTTAGGGTGGTTGAACTTGAACCCGTATGGTGGATCAACCCATGGTAGATTCCTAATAAAAGGATTCTACTGATTAAAAATTGAATTAAAATTTGACCCGTATGGTGGGTCATACCATTTGACCCGTATGGTGGGTCGTACCATGGTAGATTCCTAATAAAAGGATTCTACTGATTAAATTTTGATTGAGATTTGACCCGTATGGTAGGTTACCACATGGAGATACCTGTAAGAAGGACTTGGTGCCTGTAGAAAGGACTTGGTGCCAGTAAAAAGGACTTGGTGCCTGTAAAAAGGACTTGTGCCTGTCAAAAGGACTTAATTTGCCTGTAAGAAGGACTTGATTTGCCTGTAAGAAGGACTTGATTTGCCTGTAAGAAGGACTTACTTTGCCTGTAAGAAGAACTTTGTGCCTGTAAGAAGGACTTGCTTTGCCTGTAAGAAGGACTTGATTTGCCTGTAAGAAGGACTTTGTTTGCCTGTAAGAAGGACTTTGTTTTGCCTGTAAGAAGGACTTACTTTGCCTGTAAGAAGGACTTGATTTGCCTGTAAGAAGGACTTGATTTGCCTGTAAGAAGGACTTTGTTTGCCTGTAAGAAGGACTTTATGCCTGTAAGAAGGACTTGATTTGCCTGTAAGAAGGACTTTATGCCTGTAAGAAGGACTTTGTGCCTGTAAGAAGGACTTGATTTGCCTGTAAGAAGGACTTTGTGCCTGTAAGAAGGACTTTGTGCCTGTAAGAAGGACTTGATTTGCCTGTAAGAAGGACTTTATGCCTGTAAGAAGGACTTGTTTTGCCTGTAAGAATGACTTGATTTGCCTGTAAGAAGGACTTGATTTGCCTGTAAGAAGGACTTTATGCCTGTAAGAAGGACTTGATTTGCCTGTAAGAAGGACTTTGTACTTGTAAGAAGGACTTGGTTTGCCTGTAAGAAGGACTTTGTGCCTGTAAGAAGGACTTGGTTTGCCTGTAAGAAGGACTTAGTTTGCCTGTAAGAAGGACTTGATTTGCCTGTAAGAAGGACTTGATTTGCCTGTAAGAAGGACTTTGTGCCTATAAGAAGGACTTGGTTTGCCTGTAAGAAGGACTTAGTTTGCCTGTAAGAAGGACTTAGTTTGCCTGTAAGAAGGGCTTGGTGTACCTCAAAGGGTGCCATTCTGAAATCTGGGGAGACCAGGAATCCTGCAGAAGCTCAAACCCAAATTATATTCTCCTGTCGCTTTAGGAATAAACCAAAGAGGCAGAGATTAAAAGGTCTCGAACATTTCTGTTCTTGAGACAAATCATGCTTTATTGAAGAAGGTGGATACCTGTATGTACCGCAATGGATTCGAGTACCCCAACAACCGTCAGAATTCATTCTCTTGAAAGGTTCAGGTTGAAGATATACTTACCTGAGAATTTGGAAAAAATGCTTGGTGGCTTCTCGACAACCAGGCTTGTTCATTCAATAATCGCCGAATGAACTTCAAGACTTTGGAAGGTAACTCGAACACCGGGAATGTGTTGCCTGTCAGGCAATGTCAGAGGTAACATGTACAAGCATTTTCATCAATGCGTTCATTGGTTCATGCAAAATTGTTCTGCTAAGTTTGCCATGATTAAAGGCAGTCTGTGTAATAACTCATGATGCAATCGATCAATATATGGATCATGTATTGCATTACCACTTCTGTTTAAGGAGGTTCTTATAGTACGAACACCTCGAATGTAATCTGAATGGGGGACTTCATTCCGAAAAGGGCTTTCTTTCACTCTGGAGAAAAGCTGTTTATCTGTAGATTAAAATGTTAGACCTGTGTGGAAATGGTTTGCCTTTCCTCATCCTGTTATGCCCCATTTTGCACATTTGACGTCTCATATGCAGTTTATGCTCTAAGTTGAAGTCGGTAAATTAAACATGCGGAATAGTCATACATAATTCATGAAATGTGTAAACACAATGCCGATGTGACAATTTTTAGCATCATGTGTGTTTATATAATGTGCAAACATGGGCGGATTTGAATTGCCCCTGGCATATGGGTGGATCGAACAAATTGGGAAGCCCACTCCTTATGTCGAGGAGCGGTTTGTCCCAAACTTTGCCCCTGCGCGATGAAGCATATGGGTGAGGGAGCATTTCGGTTGGTTTAATGACAGCGACCGCCATGGTTTAGCGGTTGAATGCCCCTGCAAAAAGCAGAGAAATTATTCTTGAAATCAAACGAGATAAGGAAGACATATTTGCTTTTTCGCTTCAGAGCTTGTGATCAATTTGCCCCATTTTTCACCAAAATAGATCTTGTCAGATGATCATAATTTTCTTTTGGATTTGTCTCCTTCAACATGTTAAATGTTAGTGTAAATATTTCCTGTAAAAAGAAAAAGAGACATATCAGCCAGTATTAAAAGGGATAAATTGAAAACGATACTGATTTACCCTTCATCTTGAATGTCTTGCACGAGTCTTTTACCAGTTTTGTTGGATTGAATTTTCCTCGACTTTTGTTGGGTGCCTCACCATTATGAGAAGACTATGGTAAAATACTAACTTTGATATTACTCGTCGAGTATTCCTGTTTGTAAAAAAGAAATGCACAAAAAGTTGTTTCATTTATTTATAATACATACAACATTTCCCACCCTTGGGGATCGAACTCGGGATATTTCGGACCTACTGTCATCCCCCATACCATTCGGTCCATTGGACCGTAGGTGTCCATGGGGCTATCCTTTCAAAGGTTAATCTTTGGGGATAAAACAGCCCTGTTGTATCACCTTGGGCCATGTTACGGTATTTCTCGAGGTAATTTGCAATCCCTGTTAAGAATGGAATAAGACAATTCAAGACTTGAGATGATTATGTGCACATTAGAACGATACAGAATTACCCATTTCTGAGATTGTTCGCGTCTTTCGCTTGTACTTTCTTTTGTCCGAAGCTGTCTATCCCGTGGTAATGCCCATGAGTTGATTTGCCCCCAAATTTTATCCAACCTGTATTCGGATATGATTGCGTTCTCGGGTCGATTTGCAATTTCCTGAGAATAGAAGGGGCTTAATTTTAAAACTTGGAGCAACTGAGGGTAAATTGAAACGATACGGAGTTACCCTTCAGGTTTATGCAGATTTTCACTCGCCATCAATTCGTCGCGAGGTTGGTGAGGTGGCGGATTCGAGCATTTAATAAGGGGAAGTCGGATTATTACTCCTTGCTTTTACACATTCACAAAAGCAGAAAAACACATCACACAAGGAAATAAAACACATTCACTCATTCAGGATTAGTTCCGCTTCCTCTGCAGGCTCTCCCATGATCAGCTGGCTTCATCCCAAATTAGGTATGCATCGGCCATATTGAAGGTCTCGTGGTCACTGGCTGAACAAGTGCATCACAGTCCCGATGCTTTACCGATATCAAACTGGTTGATTATGGCGAAAAGATCATCGTCAATGTCCGCTTGGTGGTGATCTGTCCCTTCTTCCTCGGGAGGTATTGATGCTGATCCAGTATCATTGGTCCTTTTGTACCCTCCTCCAACAGAACTCGATCCTGTTATAAACTGGTCTAACTCACCTCTTAAACGTGCATTTTCGATCCTCAGATCATACATTTCATCGAGGGTGAGGAGGAGGCTATTGCAGTTGGGGCAGGTGGCGGAGTCAAAAGTCTCTTTATACATCTTGTTTTCCGCTCGGAGGTTTTCATTTTCAACTCTTAGAAACTCGGCTTCGTTGTGCTCATGACGAGCCTTCATTCGGGTTCGCCTATTTTGAAACCAGAACTTGATTTGCAAAGGTTCAAGTCCTAACTCTTGACTCAGTTCCATTTTCTGTTTGCCGTCTGGCATAGGGCATGTTCTGAAGAAATCCTCAAGCCTTTGTACCTGCTCCTTAGTATGGCGACGGTAACGCTTCTTTTGACCCTTACCGTTATTATCCTTATCTTTACTGAGATTTTGGACGTCGTCGGCGGAAGAGCCAGGCTCCATAGGCTCGATCCCAAACATGGCTTCGAACTCTTCCTCTCCCATATTTAGCAGGCAATGATAGTTCTCGGGAGTATTGGGTTGAGACATCTTTGATTTGGTTGATGATTTCTCAAGATTTGCTACTCGTTTCCGGTGTTTTCACTCTCTTTGAATTTTTCTGAGCGATTGCCTATGCCTTAAGACCCTCTTCCGAGCATGGCGTCTCTTTTAAAATTAAACGTGGGTTTAGCAACTGTATTGCTTCTTCCAAGGGTCCGGCCTTTCTCAATCCTCTTTTCTTATCGTGTCTCTTGCTCGGCTCGTCTCCTTCCATCTTTTCGTGATAGGGCCCCTTGTTGTTGTCTCCCCCGTCAATTTGCTGGCGAGTTCTTCAATAAAGACGAGTCGTATCTCTTTTCTGCCGAAAATGTCTTTGTCTCCCACTCAGCTTATTTTTTATCTTTTCTTTTTCAAAGTAGTGGCGTCCCGTTTAGCTTTGCCGTAGAGACGTCGGATTTGCTTGGCTGGAGATTGGAGACGAGTAGCGGAGGTGATACTGATAGGGAATGTTAGACAGGAAAATCTGGCCAGTAGAGACTTCCCCTGCAAAAATGAAAGAGAATGCGGCAGTATATGTTCTTCATATTCTAGAAAAATTGGAACGATACTGTTTTACCCTTGTGTGTACTTCTATTGAATTTGAATTGAGGAAGTTCCTTCATTTGGACTGGATTGAATTGTATGTCCCGAGTTGCCCTTCACTTTGAGCTTGCCACGTAAGTGCTTTGCTTAGTTGGGCCTTATTTTCTTTCGGGTTGCCTTGGACCATCATCATTTTCTATGCCATCGGGTCCGTGGACCGGAGGGCTCCTTTAATTTGAAGGTTACCTTCGAGGCAAATGAGTCCTATCGCGTTCCATTGGGTCATTTCATTTTGCGACACTCTTGAGGCACTTTGCGATTCCCTGGGTGAGAATGGAACAAATCCAATTTAGCATTTTGCAACGATTGAGGGTAAATTGGAACGACACACAATTACCCGTCTTCGAGCTCGCCTGGGCATTTCACTTGAAATTTCCCTACGTGAGGCCATTCAACATTTCTCATTATGGCAGTCAGCGACGTTACCACAAATTGATCCGCCCTAAATCTAGCATAAAAAGGGATTCACGCATTCGACGGGATAAAAAAAATAAATAAATTGCCCCATTGTCCCTGAATTAAATCGAGACACCTAGAAAGCTGGAAAATATCATACGCAGGGGAATTAAGCATGAAATAAAATGTGCACTTATTCAAGGTCAGTTCTGCCTCTCCTGTGGCTCTTCGATAATCAGCTAGTCTCGTATTGGTTCGGGTGTGGATGATCGATGTTTGAGAGTCCCTACTCACTGGCTCCTGATCGCGGCTTGGGACGTCTGTCAACCCTAAACTGGTTGACCAGGGCAGTAAGCTCATCATTTGGGTAATCTCTTGAACCTTCCAGCAACTGATGCTCGAATTGGGCATTGTTGTTGGCAAATGCTGGCGATAGATTTCTCATTCTGTCCTCGCCATGAGCAATTTGACTTCTCGTGCTGGAGCCTTCATCATTACTCGAGAAAGTGTGGGGATCACCAACTGTCCTGCTGCCAAAAACTCCTTCCATTCGAGGATTAAAGAAGTGGAAGTGCTCAGGATAATTTCTTGTCTGATTCTCTGGCTGCGCAGACGCGCTGATCATGGGATGAATTCTAGCCACGGGTTGGTGCTCAGACCAAGGAGTCTGAATACACTGCCCCTGCGGTCTATACTCTTGAAGAGCATTAGGGTGATTCTGGGGGATACTTTGATTAACGCCTGGAGGATTGATGGCACGGCTACTGGCTTGGTTGATGATGGGAAGTGGCTCGCCCCATGCTAACCCGCAGAACTTATGGTGGCGAGGAGACTCGACATTCAGGCTTGGATCAGTCCCGCCTTGGTTTTCTTGATTCTGAGCTGCATTGTGTTCTCTCACCCTTTTTCTGTACTTCTGAAGATGACTCGAAACATTTGCTTTAGTGAGTCCCTCTACGTTCATAATTTCCAGTATATGTTGCGGCCGTGCCGAATCGATTCCTACCTGTTGAACTGCATTAACAAACATACGATGCAGCTCGGGAGACCAACTCATCTTCTTTCTCCAGTTGCTTGGAACAAAATTGAAGGCTTGATGCTTGTTCTCATGGTCGTGCAATTGCTTCCTTACCACGTGCTGCCATATGTTTTGAAGCATCTGAACCCTAACTGGTTTCGTTACGACGTCTTGGGCCCCATTTAAGACAGCCTTCATTATGGCTTGCTGATCATCGCTTGCCGATATTACGAGGACTGGCATGTTTAATTTAGAATTGATGACTTCCAAGAGAGTGAAAACATCCATGTCAATCCCTACCATGGCGGTGAGGACGATATCAAACTGGTCACCACTCCTCCTTAATATCTCTAAGGCCTCTGTCGCCTTTGCTTGAGCTACAACCTTATACCGGCATTTTCTTAATACGGTAACAAGGATTGACAGAGAGACTGGATTACCGTCAATGGCCATGACCAGTAGACCCTCAGGGTAAGGAACTTCATTAGCTTCGACCAGGGTTGAACATGCGCCCGTTTCCCTAATGCTCAACATATTTCTGGATCTAGGACTGCCGACTCGAGACCGCCTCAGGATGTCTTCTTGGACTTGAGGGATCACGGGATCGTCGATGGTTTCTCGTAACAGGCTTTGAAAGCCGATGCTTTGATGGTGAAGGTTTTGAATTCCTCTCCCACGAGAACTCCTTCCTCTCTATCTTTCTCCTGCGAGTTCTTGCGAATGAACTCTCACTATCAAATGAGGACAAGTTCTCTCTCTAGCAATAGCAACGACTTCCCTCTTCACGGGCAGTGCTATTAGATTTTTCGAGGGAGAAAATCTGATATTCAGCTTTTGATCAAAGGGGAAATCCTTGTTTCTCGCTCAGTTCGTCTTCCTTTTTTCTTTTCGTGGTAGAGGGCCCTTGTCAAGATCTCCACCGTCGATTTATTGGCGGGTCCTCCAATAAAGACGAGTCGTATCTCCTTTTCTGCCGAAAATTTCTTTGTCTCCCACTCAGCTCGTTTTTTATTCTTTCTTTTTCAAAGTGGTGGCAGCCCGTCCAACTTTTCTGCAGAGACGTCGGGTCTGCTCAGCTTGAGGTTGCCGCTTGACTGGAATTCGAGCCAGCGGGGGTGTTGCCGACAGAGAATGGTAGATAGAAAAAACTCGACCAATAAGGACTGCCCTGTGAAATCATTATTTAAATTGAAGCAGATTATCACCTTCGCATTCCGATCATCTGCCTCGCCTCTCTCCTCCTTTCTTTCGTGATCTGCTTTCAAAAATGGCAAATTCTCCTAACCATACCTTCTCCGCTGAAATTCTGGCTGGGTGGGAGAGACTCTACAATCTTCTTGGTAGAGGTTACGCTCATATAGCCCAAAACTCTACCGTTGAGGCTGAAATCCTCGGTTTATTCAGGACCCTAGACGCTGCTTCTGTTGAGGGTACCCAACTGGGGAGGGAGTATCGGAACTTCCCGACCCTCTTCATTAATTTTCTGGCTGCCTATAACCGCGCTTATGAGACGGTCATTGTGACTGCCGTCGTGAAAGCTCGTTACCGAGACCGGCACGAGCGTCTGGAAATAGTCACATTTATGGCTGATAATCACAAGAAAGCCTTCAAGTTTGCCAATGATCAGCTTTCGTGGCTAGTTCGTGAGAGGGGAAAGTTGGTGGACCGTCTGGCCTTGGTCCGAACTTACGCCGAACAGGAGCCGAGCAATATTATGATGAGGTGCAAATGCGGTTGGCTGCAGGAGAGACTTGATGACATTACGGCAGATATTGCTTTCGAGAGGGCGGCGATTTCGGACTTGGAGTTTGCTGTCGAGCATTACGAGGCCAGTATGGCCCAGGCTAAGGAGAAGCGCGATCGCCTCTTCTTTAGGCTCGCGGAGCTTGATCCTGAGAACGCCCGGTGCACCCGGAGCATCAACTGTTTGGAGAGTCAGTTGAGCTCCTTCGTAATGGTTATCAGGGCTCAGTTTGGCTTTACTTTTCCTCCCCAGTGAGCTGTTGTAATACTCTTTGATGAATGGAATGAAAGAAAAGCTTCACGTGTTTTTTTTTTATTTAATTTTCCTGGTATCGTT
Organism: Psidium guajava; assembly: GCA_016432845.1. Classification (NCBI taxonomy): domain Eukaryota; kingdom Viridiplantae; phylum Streptophyta; class Magnoliopsida; order Myrtales; family Myrtaceae; genus Psidium; species Psidium guajava. Next base: position 41,756,079 of record CM028228.1, read on the forward strand.
TCTTCCGCACAGCATAACAGAACGATTTGAGGTACCGAAGATGTCGAGGCTTAATGTTTTTCTTGATGTTCTTGTTTAATTTCTCCAGACGATGATATCGAGAACATTGATGAAGGGTTCGGCGGTGGCCCCCACTATCCATCTTGAGATCACAAACAATAACACTATGACAACTCGATCAGTGCGCTGGTAATAAATCCGGCCACCTGTTGTGTGCCCACTTTTATCCATATTTTATTTTTTTCGGCGTCCACTTGCTCGTGTCGGTCGCCTGTAGCGTCGGGAGAAATTCCTGTGGGCCACGTTCATTAATAGAACCTCGGTCCTCTAAAGCCCTCCGCATGTTTCGGATAAGAGGAAATTTTAAGATCGGTCTCTGGTTGATTTAATCAGGTAAAGGTATTTGTTTCATGGGTTCTGATTATATAATCCATATTGTCTTTCAAAAGACGCGGGATCCTCTGCAATACATTAAATATGCCCCCGTGTTTAATCAGTATAAATCCACCGTCATATCAGAATACACTGCCCATACAAGTTTACGGATTGACACAACTCTGTCTGTCAAAGATGGACAGTGTTCGTTTGCCCCCCTGAATTAACGGTTGAAGCCTTGGTGTTTTTCGTCTTTTGGTATTTCTGAAGATGATTCTTGATATATTATTGAACATAATTTTTACACCCGTCTGGGGTATCTAGGATCTCCCTGCAAAAGAAAAGGATATAATTAGTATGCGACACAAGGAATGTCGGTCCATGACTCCTATATTAGTCCAATTTTATTTTTTCTATTTTATAGAGAAATCAGAAAAAAAAATTCCTTAGGAAGAAATGGGTTAATTTCTGATACATAATTTTTTTTGCAGATTTATTACTCTTTTTTTTATTATTATTTTTTTTAAGGAATGTGACAAAATCTCTTGATGTTTACTAAAATTTTTGAAGGAATTTCCTTTTTATCAAAATAAATTTTCAGAGGTAAATTTATCAGGAAAATTTGATTTTTATTGAAGCAGGAAAGACATAACAGAAATCCTTTATTGGTTAACAAAATTCCCCCGAGACATTATTCTAATTTTATTTAGAGAAAATTTTCTTAGAAAAACATGAGCGAATTTCTCGAAAAGAATTTTTGTTGCAAGTTTTTATAATTTGAAAGAATGTGATAAAATCACTTGATGTTTACCAAAGTTTTTTTTTTTGAAGGAATTTTTCTTTTTATCGAAATAAATTTTCAGAGGAAAATTTGTCAGGAAAATTTCATTTTTATTGAAGCAAGAAAAACATGACAAAAATCTCTTATTGGTCAATACAATTCCCCCGAGACATTAGTCTAATTTTATTTAGAGAAAATTTTCTTAGAAAAACATGAGCGAATTTCTCGAGAAGAATTTTCTTGCAAGTTTTTATAATTTGAAAAATGTGATAAAATCACTTGATGTCTACTAGAGTTTTTTTTTTTGAAGGAATTTTTCTTTTTATTGAAATAAATTTTCAGAGGAAAATTTTTTTAGGAAAATTTCATTTTTATTGAAGCAATAAAAAAATGACAAAAATCCCTTATTGGTTAATAAAATTCCCATGAAGGGATTTTTTCACATCATTTTTTCAAAAAAATTTTTTTTTTAAAGAAATGAGGGACAAATTTAATTTTTATTTTCTTTTAGAAGAATGGTCGTAATATCAAGCTCAAAAACTGACTAACTCCTAGCATGGACCAACCGAAAATAAATACAAGATAAAATTAGAGAACTTACTTTTACCTTGGAGAAATGCAAATCACATAGTCATGCGCATGACTCAAGTGAGGAGTGGACTCTAGAAAATAAAAGAAGGAGAGACAGGGTATGGACCTAAAAGGCCCCCACTATCTGAATTGACAACCTTACCCTCCGCGCAATCAAATCACAATGGGAAGAATTGTCAATTCAGATAATGAGCGGGATAAAATATGGTCAACCCAAGCGCAATCGACGCAAGAGCTTTGCATATTCGATCCCTATCTATGGTTACCTAGGAAAAATTTCGCGACTTGGGTTTAGACGCTTGTGTGTGCAGGTGTTGTGATCCTCAAAATATGCAAGACATGCACAACAATTGATATCAAAACAGCGCTTCTAAAAATGTGTGAAATTAAACATAATCCCAACACCGAGCCTGCAAAACAAATGGGTTAGCCAAACACTCCGCCCCTTATAACTCCCATCCTGCAAAAACATATAACACCTATAGAATAAGTCCCAAGCAAGATCGCCAGAAGCGAGATATCCATGAAATTTTCATTGGCCTAAGTCCACTAAGACTTTTAAAATTTCGAAAAAATTTAAGTATTCCAATTGGTATCTTTTTTCGAAAATTTAAAAATCTCTATTCCCCAGTGGAGTCGCCAGTCTGTCGCGACCCTCTAAAAAAATTTTAAATTTTAAAGGGGGTTAACGGATTATTAGGTTAATTAGATTTGACTAACCTAACGCGGACCCTCCCAAGCCCTACCGAATCGCAACTTTGGTTTTTGTTTAAATGATTTTGAAATTTGGAGTCGCCACTAATCGTTCTTGGTAGGTCGATTAGAAACCTAAATAAATTAGCGGGAGAACTAATTTATTCCTGCGAACCAGAGATTAGGGGCTCGGGGACTTGGTTACACTAGTTAATTAAAACTAATGCCCTTTCGGTACCTTAATTTCATGGATATCCTAATTTGGCAACTCGGGCTTGATTTATTCCTAAGACTCTAGTAGGGTATTCTCTTTTGTGTTTTCACTTTTTAAATAGGATGCGTGGATGGTATATATTTTTATTTGTTATATTTTTTAAGTGTTAAAGCTTCCCTGAAGCCGAAAGAGGGAGTGTGTTAACGACTTCTGTGCAGTATTACGACCTACTCATCTTTTGGGTCTGATGATTCAAAAATTAAATTATAGGAAGTACATGACAGTGAATAAACACCTCCAATGGGAGGCTAAGTATTGGCTTGGCTCTTCCCTTTGGGATTTAAGGTACAGGTATTTAAGTTGCAAGTATTTAAACTACTGTAAGTAAAAACCTCCAATGGGAGGCTAAGCATTGGCTTGGCTCTTCCCTTTGGGATTTAAGGTACAGGTATTTAAGTTGCAGGTATTTAACTACTGTAAGTAAAAACCTCCAATGGGAGGCTAAGCATTGGCTTGGCTCTTCCCTTTGGGATTTAAGGTACAAGTATTTAAGTTGCATGTATTTAACTACTGTAAGTAAAAACCTCCAATGGGAGGCTAAGCATTGGCTTGGCTCTTCCCTTTGGGATTTAAGGTACAGGTATTTAAGTTACAGGTATTTAACTACTGTAAGTAAAAACCTCCAATGGGAGGCTAAGCATTGGCTTGGCTCTTCCCTTTGGGATTTAAGGTACATGTATTTAAGTTGCAGGTATTTAACTACTGTAAGTAAAAACCTCCAATGGGAGGCTAAGCATTGGCTTGGCTCTTCCCTTTGGGATTTATGGTGCAGGTATTTAAATTGCGGATGGACTTTGTCCTCTCCATTTTGGGGTATGAATTCTTTAAAATGAAATACAACGAATTGATTCAACAATTTGAAATTTGTGCGCGCTTGAGGACTCCTCCAAGCCGATTTTGTGCTTCCATAGGGTTGACCATTGATATAGAGCTGTGGCTTCCTGACATAAAATAGAGTGAAGTGTCAGTATACAAAATATGTGCTAATCTGCACCTAAAACCAGAAGAGTGGAAAGAGTACTTATCTCCCATTTTTTTGGGAGGGATTTCTATAATTGATTTTCGCTCTCTATGTTCCCAATATAGAGAGTTTCTTTTGAGTTAAGAGGGACTTTTAGTCACAGATCAGTTGAGAAATCGGTGGACAGCTTAGGAGCTTGTCTGGGCCGATTTTTGCATCTCTACGAGATTTTTGCTGTTGACGTAGAGATATCCTTCTCCTGACATAAAATATGGAAAGAAAAAAGAGATGGAGAAAATGTATACAATTTGTGCTAATTTGCAAGTAAAACCATAAACAAATGCATAAATAAAAACACTTAGCTCGAATTTGCTTGCTCGTTGACGAGGATGAACTCTTGATTTATATTGATCAATGAAGGAATTTGTGATGATAATCCCTAGCTTTGAACTCCCATCATCTTCAAAATTCTCTCTCTTTTGGTATTTTCTTTCTCTCAAATTTTTCTTCAATCTCCCAAAACTCTCTCAAACATCCAAAATTTTCTCTCCAAAAAAAATCCTCCCAAACACTTCAAATTTTCTCTCCCAAGAATCCTCTCTCAAGCTCACTTCTTCCTCCTTTTATAACCTACTCATCTATCTCCCATTCTAATTTTTCCACTAACTCTATCTCCCATTCTAATTTCTCCACTAACTCTTCTTCATTTTCATCTTCCATTCTCCATCTCTATCTCACATTCTAATCTCTCCACTAACTCTTCTTCATCTTCATCTTCCCTTCTCCATATTTATCTCCCATTCTAATTTCTCCACTAACTCTTCTTAATCTCCATCTTCCCTTCTCTATTCTTATCTTCCATTCTAATTTCTCTACTAACTCTTCTTCATCTCCATCTTCCCTTCTCTATTCTTATCTTATTTTCTCCATCCATTCTTCTCCAACTTCTCTTCTTCATCTCCTCTTCTTCATCTTCCCTTCTCTATTCTAATTTATCCACTAACTCTTCTTTTTATTATTTGTAAAATAATCCTTCAAGAGTTAGGTATTTGCACTCTAGTCCTTGAATTTTAAGTATTTACAATTCAGTCCTTGAAAAAATATATTTCTTTAAGTCCAAATCTCCTCACAATTTTTGACACACCAAAATTTACCACATGTCAACTTTAAGCTCATTTCTTGTCGCTGAAAATAATGCATAATTTAATTAAAGCCCTTTTGCAAAATTAAGTCATTCTGGGTATAATTGGGCCAAGATGAAAATTTAAAATATTAGAAGACAATGTCACAACTCATAAAAAGTGAAAGTTAAAAATAAGTTGACTCAAATTAAATTTTTTTAGGCCCGATTCGAGATTATACTCGTGAAGGAACACGTGACTCGAATTGGATTTTTCTGAATTTGCGATGGCCAATATGAAAATAGATTTAAAATAAAAATATTAACTATCTTTGTGTATTTTTTTGGCCTCAAATGTTATTTTTCCAAAATTTTCAAATATTTTTGTATTTTTTTTAAAAAAATTAAAATATATATAATATGAAAAATTATTTTTTGGTCAAAATTCGTTCCCTAGGCTTGGCTAAGGTTCCCAAAGTTGATTTTTCAATTTTATGAATTTTTATGAATTTTCTATTAATTTTCGAAAATAAATAAATAAAAAATACGTAAAAATACTGAAAATATGAAAAATCGTTTTTTGGTCAAAATTGGTTCCCTAGGCTTGGCTAAGGTCCCCAAAGTTGATTTTTCAATTTTATGAATTTTTATGGATTTTTTATTACTTTAGCAATAGAAAAAATGATTAAAAATCAGGTGTCAACAAGGTATAATGGGATGAAGTCTACTTGTCAATTCCTTCATTTTAAGACTATATCAGTCTTTTTACTAATAAAATGTTTCAAACTTTCCTTTTATCCTAGGCAGAATAAGGAAAATGCACTTTTTATTTGTTTTATGAACCAACGTCAAGAGCATGCACTCCCTCTACATACGGGCAAACGTTGTTTTTATAGGGCAAGAGAAGTATGCAGGCACTCCATCCCTTCCTTTATTGCGTCAGTGCCGCTTCAACAATTCAAAATCACGACGCATCTAACTACTTTTTCCTCGAGAATTATCAGAAGCTTTAGGTTGATGTATTTTTTCCAACCGTATGAATCTGCACTTGATTGTGACAACACGTGTAATATCAGGAAATTCGAAAAAAAAATCACCAGAATTTAGTAAATTTAGAACACTCCAAAGAGGGAAAAATTATTGAAAAAGTCTTAAACCTATTTTACTTTTGCCAATTCATTTATAAACTTTATAATTTTGCCAATTCAGTTCTAAACCTTTAATTTTACATTTGTGCCAATTCAATCATAAACCTCTCGTATTTGTGCCAATTCAATTTATCCGGCCAACTTTAACTGGTTGGCGCTGACATGGACGCCGGGCAACACTGACGAAGCATTTTTAATATTTATTTAATGTTATTTTTTCTTTCTTTTTCTGGTTCATCTTCTTCCTTCAGATCTTCTTCTTCCACTGAGGTCTTGTTGGCCACGGGTGTCGCTGCCACTGGGCGAGGCTGAGCCACCCCATGGTGATGGCTAAGCCTCACCATTGCCCAGCTAGGTGCTATTGCTTGCCTAGTGCTAACAATGTAGTTCTGGTTTTGATCGAGGTTTAAGTGTTGGAGAATAATTTTTGTTTGCCAGTGTTGAGTGATTTGGCCACCAGTGGAAGTGTGGTGATGGCCATAATTGGCCAATGGATAAATTGGTGAGGGTCACTGACATCGATTGTGGCTGACAATGGCCAAGGATGGAGGTTGGCGTTGCTCCAAGAAAGCACAAGCGGAAGTTTGGGGAGCGGCGTGTGAGGAAGAAGAAGAATAGTAAATAAGAAAAAGAAATAAAAAATAAAAAATAAAAAATAAAAAATTTTATTAAAAATTTCCTTGTTAGTGCTAGCTGGCTAAAGTTGGTGAAATGGATTGAATTGATATAAATATAAAAAGTTTAAGACTGAATTGGTATAAAAAGATATTTATGATTGAATTGACACAAATATAAAAGTTTAAAATTGAATTGACAAAATTAAAAGATTTAGGTCTGAATTGGCAAAAGCACAATAGATTTTGAACTTTTTTTTTATTTTGATAATTTTTCCTACAAAAATGATGAAATTGTTTTGGTACAATAGTCATATAAGCTCGGGGGAGGCAATGATTGAACCGGATTCTAAAACTTGACCTTCATTCAAGAAGTTGATTCTTTCTTCTTTTAGAAAACAAGGAACGTCGGTGCTGAGATTCTTCATCACTTGTTTGCCTGGTTTTGCCAATCCAAGCTGGTTGGAGTTAGTATATAAGGAGGAGATTATGATTTCTTCACAAAGGCAAGGCCGATTCATATTCCACTGCCGATCACTCGGTTTCTGGGAGCTTAAGGACTGTCTCCCAAAACCTCTTCTTTCCGTCCGGCAAACAAAGCTCGTATTGGGTGAATATATATACACCTTATGAATCAAGATCAGTTCAGATGTAAGCTGATCCAAACATAGCTAAAGCAGACTTTCAGTCCACAAGCTCACTCACCTAAAGTGAACGCTGAACCCAGGCCAACCCACTGGCTACTGCCCGGGGGTTTCAAGCTCCAAAGCTTGACAAGGAGGGCTTATTACCGGTGCTTCAACCAGAGAAGCACCTTGACTTAACCCTAAGCAGTATTACCAAACACTATTTTGAACTCGCGCCTTTCCTTAAATCTTGTTTTGAACTACATCTGCGATCAAACCCTAGCTTAAATTTGAGCTTGCAGGAGAGTTTGGATTAGGATCGCACAGCGAAGTGCTGTGACCAAGAATAGAGAACAATCGCGCGTAACGATCATAGCCCAGACAGCCATAAAGGGATGTTATTATTAAGTGCTGCGACGGAGAATAGAGAACAATCGTGCGCACCAATCATAAACCAGACATCCAAACTTATGTTCATCAAACCACAGTGACATTTCGAACCACCACCCCCCCCCCCCCCCCCAAAAAAAAAAAAAAACCACAGTGACACGACACAGCCGATGATCTCCCGGCCAATTCGAAGAGTTGGAATTTATAACAAAGGATCACAGACAGCTGAGCAAGCTCTAACCAAGAAGAGCTACACGAATCAAACTAAAAGAGGAAGAAGATACAAAAAGATACGTCACTAAGGCACACCATATTGCATCTGCTTGTCTACTTGCTTCCCGTTCGAAAGATCAATATCGCATCTGCGTGTCGGGCTCCCACACGACGCCTAGATCCTCTGCAATGTCGAAGAAAAATATCTGTCAGTTCATGTTAAATACACAGTGGGAGAGAGATCAAATTATTATTTGTTCCTCCAGCCGTGCCGGGCCACAAGCCCGGATCGCAGGGGCCGCATTGTTCTTGACCAGTAAGCAGGGGAAGCACCACCATCTCGGCCGATCATCACCAGCGCAACCAGGTGGTGACGGCTCCAGGAATGTGGTGATGTTAAGCATCGACAGTGAACAAGCAACGGCCGCGGTGATAGTAATGCAAAACTAAGCAAGAGCTTGAAAATTTTCTTACCAGAGTAGGGTGAGGATGTCGGGCTCGCAGTGGGGGGTCCCACCGAGGATCATCCAATCACCGCCAGCCCCGCTGCTGCTCGGAGCCGTAAAGGTGACGCCCATGCACGAGAAGTAGGCGCCGAACACGGGCACCCACCACGGACCCAAGTGCAGCCTCCGCTTGGCTTTCGCCACCACGTCGATGGTCACAGCCCCGCCCTGCAACGAGCGCACCAGGCCCTTCACGCCCAACTCATTGACGATCCGCAGCGTCGACAGGGCCTCGGCTCGGACCGTTGTCGAGCTGTGAGGGCCCTGAGCGAAGGTTGGAATGCGGGACGGTCGAGAGAGCCTGAGCTCACCTCCGAAGCTCAGGAGGAGCTTCATGTCGGCATACGCGACGGCGATGAGCTTACTGGGATTCTCGACGGAGAGAGAGATGTTCCATAGGGCGGTGACGTGGGAGGTGGAGATATTGAGTGACGAAAGCGAAGAGGCCGGGTCGAGCCCTAACACCGGCGGCATTAAAGCAGGTATCCCCAGAAAGATGACCATCAGGAAGCCGAGACAACTGGGAATGGCGAACACGATACAGTGGCCGATGATTGGCTTGTATCTGTTGGGCCGCGGCGGCTGCAGCACCGGCGAAGGGGGCGGTGGATTGTTTTCCGCAGCGGGTGGAGTCGCGGGGAGGTCAGCCATTTGGGACTTCGGTGTGGGAGTGCGTTTTTTGTCTTGGTTTTGAGCGATCTCGCCTCTTAAGTTTTTTCATTGTTTGGTCAGAAGCTGCTGAGGAGTTGCGGGTAAAGAAGGCTGGGAGGTCAATCTCTCGGTTTCTCAGTGCGGTGTACTGTTCTACCGGAAACTCAAGGAATGTTTCGATCAAGAAAACTAAAAATATGCATTTTTTAGTGTGCCCAACGGCGGTTAATCAAAAAAACTAAAAATATGCATTTTTTACTTTTTAGTCTGCACAGCGGCAGTAACGTGACAAGTGGCCACGACATTGGAAAGGATTACGACAATATTACCAAAGAAATTTTAATTCTATTACAATTATATTAATTTAATTTTAATTTTTTTATCAATTCAGTTTTAAATTTTTTTCTATTTGTGCCAACGAAAATCGCTAACATGATTAATTTTTAATAATATTTTTTTAGTTTTTTAACCTTCAATTTTTTTCTCTTTTTTTTTTTCCCTTTCTTTTTCCTCCAATGATGTGGGCCAGCAAATATCACCGCTGCTGGCCATCTGCGAGGGCAAGCCTTGCCCAAATTTAGCAAAGCGCGATCTCGCTCTTGCCTTCGGCCAGTTGGCGACATGAAGGAGGTCCAAGCATGTGATCTAAGTAGCAAGTCCGCTACTTTTCTCCATTCCAAAGTTCAACCAGGATTCCCCAACTCCGCTACACGCCAATTAGCAGGCTGGAGAAAAGTAGCGGACTTGCCCGTGTCACGACCCTTGAGCATTTGCCTTTTGTAGATTTGTGCATTATTTGCATATGCTCGCCCGAAGGTGAAGGCCTTGAATGATGTTCATGATGTGGTGGAATGTTCATCCGTGTCAGAAAACAAAAAAAAAAAAAAAGAGAGAGATACTCAAAATGAACGTATCTTTCTTACCTCCATTCTTCACCATTCACAGAGCGCTTAGATCTCATGAACATGAAGATAGTAAGGGATTGCCAAAGAATTTATGACTAATTTAAGGAAGAACATCTTTTTTTCACAATATATTGGCTCTTCTTAAGGTTGTTGTATGAGTACAAACTATGAAAACGGTTAGGATGAGATAATCATAATAATGTTGTTACCATAAATTTAGTACGAAAAATTGTGGAAAAAAGTATACCACAACAAATTTGGGTCTTCAGTTAGTTCCCTATTATGGGCATTGGGTGCATTATAACTGTGGATGTGTTGCATTTATTCATGTAAGATCACATGATAATCCCTCTTTGAACTAAAAGGAAGACAATACACTGTCTGTTAGGATACATGTGTGAGTTGTGTTAGAGAAGTCCCACATCGGAAAATTGATGTGGTCTGGAGCAGTTAATATATCCTGGTTGGCCCATAACTCATTGGCTTAAGCTTTTGAGTGAAGGTGTGTCCAACTGGATATATTAATAGGCTCGGACTTGGGCTCCCTCTTGGCGATCTCCCCGAGTAAAAGTATCGGACTTCTGCTGCGTGCTCCCAACACTGTCTCATTCTCTTTGTGTTTTCTTTCTGGTTGTTGCTATTTGGTTTATTCCCTACATTCTTGGTAATAATATGCACCTGTTGATTCTACATGTAAAACTTTGCTAGAGTTTTTCAGGTACGTTCAAGTTGACTCTTCTGTATATAGAGGATTATCCAAATAACCTCCGACAGTGCGTTTTGTTTCTCGAATGTTTTACCAAAATAGTAAGTTGCGGGAAAATCAAGTTACAAGCCGCCTTGAGTGAGCATCCATGATATCGATGGGCTTGTTTTTTATGCTGATGGAAGTATATGTCTGGATATATTGCAAAACTAGTGGAGTCCTATATATGATGTTGCACCAATTCTCACATATATCCAGGTACCATAAACCTTCCTGTTTTTACCAGCCAAGCTACATGGACAACAGCAATCCCATATATATACACCTTGCATTGAGCAAATATGGGTGGACTATTTACACATTGAAAATCAAGTTGTTTCAGACGAATTATAGTATGAGATCTTGCTTTCCGAGCTCACCGCATCCTTTCTTCAACTCTCACCGGTTGGCCACGTGTCGGCTCCTGAGTGGCCAGCCATCTGTTATGTCCCCTTGCACGTGGCCCTAAAAAAATGGTCAAATGTATGAACGCCTCATACATTCCCAATTTGGTCACTCTTGTGGAATTTAAATTACAAATCTTTGAATCTTATTGTCCTTTCCCATGATCTTGTTCCTTAAAGGCCCGGGGCATTGTTGCTACTAGGGTAGGTTCGAGTGGTTCAAAAAAATGGTTAGAAGATTGCAATGATGGTCTAGGTAATTATTACTATGTAGTTTTTTTTTTATAATTTGGTTGGCCCCCATATCCAAGTACACATCCAAGTAGACTGGCTAGGTCATGAACCCAGCAACAAATTTGCTTGTATGCAATGTGGTTCATAACATAAACGATGGCTAGTCAGATCGCAAGTCTTGACCATGGTGCATTTTTAAGCATCCGTTCAGGATATTCCTTGTGAAATATAGGAATGAAATGGTTCCAAAGTAGAAGTTTTCCTTGACCGAATGGAGTGTAATTTCGAAATCCAATTAAATAGTGAGTCATCAAATGTTCCTGTCGTTTACCAGAGTTGAAGTACATGAACCCAGCAACAAATTTAGTCTCCCAAAATGGAGAAAGTGTTCAATTGTGCGAGGAAAAGAACTTGCACAATGTAGTTAAAAGCATCACCATGTACAAGCAATAAGAACAGAGTTCCACGTGGTAATTATAGAGGGGAGGGGAGGGGAGGAAGCAAAGAGATCACTTTGGTCGCAATCAATCCCCGCAGAGGGGAGAGAGAGAGAGACCCTGGTGAGAGATTCTTCACGCTCTTTCGCTTGCTTTCTCCTTGGGTAGCGAACGTGACCTAGAATGACCTGGTGCGAGATTCCTCACCCATCCTTCTTTTCGCGATTTTACATTATCATGACAAGTAATTTGAGATTTTGAAGGATGCGATACTGTAAATGATTCTCCAACTAAGAAACGCCCGAGCACGTGATTTACCATGCTTGTTTCTTCAGAATTAAGAAACACTTTTTCTATTTTGGGAGAGTCAGTTTAAATATGCCGCACAATTGAACACTTTCTCTATTTTGGGAGACTAAATTTGTTGTTGGGTTCATGTACTTCGACTCTGGTAAACGCTAGGAACATTTGATGACTTACCATTTATTGGATTTCGAAATTACTGTCCATTCGGTCAAGGAAAAATTCTACTTTGGAACTATTTTATTCTCATATTTCACAAGGAATATCCTGAACGGATGCTTAAAAACGCTCCACGGTCTAGAGCTGCGAACTGATTAGCCATCGTTTATGTTATGAACCACATTGCATAAAAGTAGCAAACATGTCCCTTTCTTTCCCACAAGCAGCTACCATGATGATCTAGGTAATTATTACTGTGTAGTTTTTTTTTTTTTATTTTTAAATTTGGTTGGCCCCCATATCCAAGTACACTCTCTGCGAAACATTCACTCTCTCGCGAGCTGTTCAGCTCACGCACGAAGCAAAGGGGAGAGAGTTGTCTGGCGGGGAGAGTAGAAGAAATTAGCCTTACATAATAATCTCTCTCAATGCACAGAGGAAGAACTTGCAAAAAGAACCCAGAAATTGCGTTGGAGAGAGAGAGAGAGTCTCTCGCTAAAACCAGCGGTGGGTCAGAAGCGCCATGAATGGACAGACTCACTCTCGCAACTGACTTTACTTCCACTGTTCAAATGGCGACATATGAATGGAGGACTCCAATTAAACAAAGCATCGGATTCTCCTCCTTTAAGAATTTCAAGGATGGCGTACGTGGCAATCGAGCGTGAAATGTGTCCTATAATCTTCATTTCAAACAAAAGAAAAAAACCCTAACCTGCTCAATTATTCATCAGATCAAATCCTAACTGCTTGCGGGCCTCTCGCAAGGTTTTAAGTAGCAGCTGCAGCAGTCACGGCCACCTCCTTTGACCGCCATCGGATGCGTCTCAACGAATCAGACCCACTGTCACAAGAGCCAAAGGCCTATCTCTTCTCCATAAACCTCGCCGTAGCTGGCTGCTGGCCGTCGTCGTCGACGAATCTGAAATAAACTTTAGTGATATTGGCAGTGCTTGATAGGTCATGATTTTTGGCCATTAAGGTTTAAAGCGAGATTGGTTTCTGCAAATCAATCGGGATAATCACGACAAAAATCGTAAGTTTGTGCAATCCTAACTAAACACTTGCGGTATTTCGTTTTCGAGCTGTAAACAGTTCGCGCTGATTTCGCGAGTCCCTCGTCCCTCGTCAAAAAGAGGTGAAATCCTAATGATGATCAGAGTCGCGAGTCCCTCGTCGCAAAGAGGTGAAAACCTAATGATGATTAGAGTCAGCGCGAGTCCATCGTCGGAAAGAGGTGAAATCCTAAAGATGATCGGACTCGTCGGGAAGAGGTGAAATCCTAATGATGATCAGTGTCGCGAGTTCCTCGTCAGAAAGAGGTGAAAACCTAATGATGGTCGGACTCGTCGGAAAGAGGTGAAAACCTAATGATGATCGGAGTCCCTCGTCCCGCGCGCTGTTGGGAAACGGACGACCGGAGCGGCACATTCTCTCTCTCTCTCTCTCTGCTCTATCCTTGCTTTTTGATAAATTGCGTTGGAGAGAGAGAGAGAGAGAGAGAGAGAGAGAGAGGGTATGTGGTGGCCTCCATCACCGTCAACCCCAAACCACCCCCCCCACCCCGCCAAAAAAAAAAAACTCTCCATCTTGTCAAACATGTTCGCATTCACCAGTGCAAACACATGATGATCAACAATAATTATTACTGTGTAGTTTTTTGTCTTTCTGAAATTTGGAGGGAAAGGTAAAAGAAATACCAAAAATCAACAATATCACCTAGAATGGATGATTGGGTGAATAGAAAGTGTTCAATTGTGAGTATATTTAAATCGACTCTCACAAAATAGAGAAAGTGTTTCGTAATTCTAAAAGAAAAAGCATGGCAAATCACATGTCCGGGCATTTCTTAGTTGAAGAACTCCCACTGCCCTCTAGACAAGTCAAGTAAGGAGCCTAAACCATGCCATAACAATTTGTATGAGAAAGAAAATAGTTATAATGGGCAAAAATAATGACCTATCAAGCACCGCCAATATCACTAAATATTTATGGCCAAAGTGTCAGGCACATTAATATTTGATGTGGAGCTTTCTAGGATATAACCAATTGCATTAATACAAAGGCTTAGTATGAACTATGCAAGGGTCTCACTAAAACATGTCTCCTATCGACAATGGAAGGTGAGCAAGGACAAAGAGGCACATATCAAAGGCAAGAACAACTCGTTGAATTACGCTCGAAATTACTCTCTGAAATCCAGGCGAGCAAAGGGGGAGTGAACAATGGGATGGGAAGTTGTAGATTTTCCATCCCGCACTGAATTCCTGATCATGTGACGACTTTTCGGCGCAGATGTGGGGGATCATGTACGGACAATACCAAGAAAAGCTAAACCTAATCAATTCCTCCATCTTTTAGAATTTAAAAGGGGAGAGAGTTGTATGGGGGGGAGAGTCGAAGAATTTAGCCTTACATAATGATCTCTCTCAATGCCAAGAAGAAGAACGGACAAAAAGAACCCAGAAATTGCGTTGGGGAGAGAGAGAGAGAGAGAGAGAGAGAGAGAGAGCTCTCACCTGTGTGGGATCATGTATGGACAATACTAAGAAAAGCTAAACATAATCAATCCCTCCATCTTTTATCCGAACCTTCTTTTCTACTAGCCTCGCGAATCATGGCATGAAGTTTTGATAATGACTAGCATTGATATCTGATTTGTCGCAATATGGCACGATCACCCACAGTAATGTGACATCTCTCCCCTTTTATGTGTAATGAAGTACGCGTTCTTTCCTCATGTAATTGTCCATTAAATATGGAAACGGCTTCCAGTAACAGAGGGTCTTATTTTAACTGCATTACTTTATTGTCAGAGGCATAAAAGCGAAAAGCAAGGGATGATGGGATCGGGAGTGCCCCTTGAAATTTATTTCTGCTCGAGTCTAGAAACTCGAGATTGGTTATATTACCAAAGCATGGCGACGTATTCTCAAAGAGATTATTGTCAGAGAAATATAATCACCAGAGTGAACTCAATTGGCAAATTGAAAAGGAAATCTCACTAGTGAAACTAATGTAGGAGGCATCAAATTGTAAAATAGAAGATGGAAGGATTGGGAACGGTCCTTGGAATGGGCTGTTCCAAAGGTAAATAACCGACAATTGCTTCTGGTGTAATTGTCGAATACCTCCCTCGAGAAGGTTCTTAAAAAGATCTAATCTTTCCAAGTGAGGTCGAGACCGATGACGTTACCGATGACATTGTCGCAAGTGACACCGTCCCAGGAGCAGCAGCCCACGCCCTTATTCCATGAGTTTGGTTTTGGTTACGAGCCATGCCCTGGATGCTCGTCGCAAGTATAGGTGGACACTTTGCCATCAAGCACAAAGGAATTCCTCAAATGGAGCAAGGCATCTCGCTGGTTAGGAGGGCAAAGGGGCGGGGGCAAGGAAGGGGAGGAATGTAAGAACATGAGGAAACAGAGGAGGCCAAGGATTTTTTTTTTTTTTGGTCGGAAGGCCAAGGATTTGATGCCACACCATTTTGGTATCTTAGCGTGCGAGTGAGTTTATTGGTGGTGGAGAGTGCTTCAACTATATATATAGAGCCCCTTCTCAAAGTGTGAAGTCATTGACGCAAAGTTTTCTTTAGGAGGTCTATTGGTGTACTTAAAATGTCATTCATCTATTGAATTGGTGCCAATTCAATCCTAAACTTTTTAATTTGATCAATTTAATCTTAAACCTTTTCGCACTTGTATCAATTGAGTTTATTCGAAAAATTTTGGTTAGAGATCATTGATGTAGACACCGGCCGTCCAATATAACACTGCTATTGATGAAGTGGACATTTTCTTTATATAATTTTTTTTAATGGTATTTCGTTTTCGAGCAGTTTACGTCATCTATCAGCTTTGTCATTAGAAAAACTGGAAATACACTTTCCTAAAATACTAAGTGGTACTGGTCTTGCATCTTTAGATTGTATATAGATATGATTGAGACGGTAAAGGGGACAAGGCCATTCCGTATCTAGTCCTGCAGTGACTCAACTACACAAGCTCTGTCTGTGCTTCCATTATCAGAGAGTGGTATTTCGGGATGACTAAATATTTCCCTAGAGATATTTTCTGCTGCCTCTCTTCATCTTCTAATATGGACTCTTCTTGACAGCAACCTCGAGCTTTGTGGCTTGATAATTATCTTTTCTGGAAATTAGGCCTTTTTGCTCTCACGGGTGTTGTATGCCGACATGGGGTGGGCGGACGAATACTCGCCTAAGCTTTGCAATTTGACCATTTTTTAAGACTAAACAGATCGCCACCCACTAAATCCAAAGTCTCCACCATCCCATTTCCGGGAAAAAAATTTGTTTAGTCATTAGTAAAAATGGCCAGAACATAGATTTTACTGTAACGTGACAAGCGAGAAAAGAAGGGAGCTGGGAGATCACGTTTCCAAACTTCTAGTACAAGCCAAGCTACATGGACAACAGCAATTCCATATATATACACCTTGCATTGAGGAAATATGGGTGGACTATTTACACATTGAAAATCAAGTTGTTTCAGACCAATTATGGTATGAGATCTTGCTTTCCAAGCTCACTGGATCATAAAATTAGTAGAAACCAAGCCAGTTTGTGGCCTGAAATATTTTTGCAATCAGTCGAGAAGATAAGCGCAGTATTAGGCTAGTCAAGCTTGATCCACATGACATAGAAAGATAACAAGAACCCACGGTTCTCTTTATTTTCTTAACAAATAATTTCCCATAAAAGTATTTTTTATATCACAAAATTACTCTTGAAAGAAACGCATCATAAGTTTAGATCAGCTTGCATCTAAACTAATCTTCAAACATCATGGATATATCAGTAACTTAATACACCATACAATAAGAAGGAAAAAATGATGTTGGAAAAAATTCATGCCCCAATACTTGGAACAAGTTTTGGAAACCTCGCAACTGCTTCAGAAACAAATTGTTGTGACATGGTTCTCTCTAAGAAATGCCCGGGCATGTGATTTACCATGCCTGTTCCTTCAAAATTATGAAACTCCCACTACCCTCTAGACAAGGGGATGGTGAAGAATGGATGTGAGAATGATACATTTATTTTGAATCTCCTTTTTTCTTTTAATTGTATTTTCCGACATCGGTGGATGAGCCATGCTCTCTCGCTCTCTCTCTCTATACGACAGAGAGAATTTCTAGAAATTCAACCATTGTTTGGTGGACGAGCCATGGTCTCCTCTCTTTCTAGAAATTCAATCAATGCTCATGCCCCGTTTAGGAAGTTAAAGATTGGAAAAACGGGCAACGAGAATGTTCCATTTGCTCTCTCTAACTTTATCCTCTCTTTTAATTTTAATTTTTATTCTTATTTTATTTGTTGGGGGTTATCTGGAGTGGAGGTCATAAAAAGACGGCAAGTCCTTCGACTATAATAATTTTTTTTTGTTTAAATGAGTTGTTAATCTTATATGAAGCGTCATTTATTTAATTTTTTAATGTCGGGCTGATTTTGTTAGTAATTGTGATTATTTTTGTAAGAATCCGTCGGAATTAGATATATGATTATTTTTGTAAGAATCTGTCAGAATTATATTATATTAGAAATATTTGGTGTTTCACAATTATATATATAAAGAAGTCAAGGATTCGTGCAATATTCAAACTATTGATATGGGGGGGGAGCATGTCGGGCCTTGTCGAGCCATGTCTTCATATTCACACAATTAGGGTTTTCCGTTCATGGCTCGTCTCCTTTTCATGCTCGTCTTTTCACCCCCAGATCAGAGCGGTGAATCAAACATGACCCACCTATTCTCAATTCAAGGGTTCGAAGAATCGTGTATTTTTAATATGCTAGGTTTTATCGGTCTCTTTACAGATAAATCCCACCGTCCACCAAATCTCTCTCTCACTCTCTCTCTACGAGCAGGCCCTTAAAGTTCCGCATTTTCTCGATCAATTTGCATTGAGTCGTCTTAATTTCCTTCATTGCACTTTGGTGACGTTGGCTAGGGTCCATCTATAGTCTGACTCTGTTTCGTCGGGGTTGTTCAGTCTATTTGGATGTGGAACAATTGATTATAGTCCTAATTATGTGTTGAATGATTTTATGTTTTTGAGACATTGACTTTATAGTGTTTAATATCAAAATTGATGGTTGTTTTTCCTTTAATTGCATCTTCTAATAGTGTGAATATTGATACAAATGTCTGACATATTAGACTAGGTCACTTGGGTTAGAAATAATGAAAAGATTAGCTAGAGAATGCCTTTTAGGGTCACTCGCTAATATCGACCTACTCATATGTGAATATTGTCTAGCAGGAAAAATAACTAGAAAATCATTTGGTAAAAGGAACCATGACTGATTTTCCATTGCAACTTGTACATTTTGATATTTGTGATCCATTGAATATAAAAGCGAGGCATAGAACCTCATATTCCATCACATGTACAGATGACTTCACGCGCTTCAATTATATGTGTGTGCGCGCGCGCGTGCGCACGTGCGCTTTTTTTTTTTAATCTTTCATAAATCAAAAGCATTAGATTACTTTAGACGATATATGAGTTTGGTAGAGAATCAATTAAATAAACAATAAAGACATTAAGAACCGATTGTGGATGTGAGTATCTATACGAGCAATTTAAGTCTCTTTGTGATAAAAAGGGTATTATAAGAATTTTGACTGTTCTTCATACCTCGCAACAAAATGGGGTTGCTGAGAGAAAGAATAGAACCCTATTGAAAATGGATAAATCTACAATGGCACATGTAAATCTACTTATCTATTTCTAAAAGATGCGTTATTGTTTGCTGCTATTTATTTAACTGTGTGTCCTCTAAATTAGTCACATCCACTCCTCATGAATTATGGACCGGTAGAAAATCATATTTAAGCAATCTCCGATCTTGGAGGTGCGTAGAATATGTTCACAACTCTTCTCATAAATGGATAATTCAATCCTAGACGGAAGAAAGATATCTTCATTAGATACTCTAGATACTCCAAAGGATATGTGTTCATAGGTGAATAAACTAATGAAAGTGTGACTGAAATAGAGTTATGAGATATCTTGGAGAACGTTTTTCCACAATTGGAAAAGATTAACCACAATGGGAAAAGAATTGGCCATGTGGAATAATATTCTACATGAAGAAGAAGTACGAGACGTGGAGATGCTAGCGGGGAAAGGAATTATCCGTATCAGTACACGGGACAGCAAAGAAGTTTTTGCGCTCATCAAGAGCCTCGCGAAAGGAATGAGGTGCATTCCAGATGATTTCTACTTCTCCGATCTCTCTTAACCGAGCTGAATGATGAGTACTACAGAATCCCTCGGCACAGATGGAAGGTGGCACTGAGGCGAGACTACCTCAACAATCAATGGTCCATCGTTCTTCTAATTGTGGATCAATGAAACACAAATTCCAATCATAGATCGCCACATTGAAGAACCAAAAAGAGAAAAAAAAAATACAGGGAAAAGAAAAGGAAAAGAGGAACATTTGATTTCTTCCAAGGATTATGAGAAAAACATTGCTTGAAGCTACATTCTTGTTTGGTCCTCATGCTCATCTGATGATTACGATCACTACTGTCTATGACAAACTCTCTCTCTCTCTCTGTGTGTGGGATCACCAAAGGCAAGAAAAAGAGACTAGATGGATATTCTGAGAGAGTTATAGTATTTAAGATATTTAAATGAAACTAATGTGCATGTCAATGAAGAACAGAACTAGGGTTTGCCTTTAACAATATATTTACACAACCATACTCTTTTTCGACTAGCAAATCCAACTTTATATCAAAATCTGCAATTATGATTCCCTATATATTTCTTATTTTTACTTCTAATTTTCTATTGCTACTTCCAAGTCCTCAGGATGTTTAAAATAATAACAAATGACAATTATAATCGCCACTATAACTAGAACCGTTAAAATTGTTACGTGGACGAAGAGCCATTCCCGCATGCGAGGACAAGCCTTGCCCAGATCCGGGTAGAAGAAGAAGGAGAAAAAAAATAAAAATAAAATAATATTCAAATTTATTAAAAGTTAGCCCTATTAGCGGCACTCGGTCATCTCAATAGTTTTCTGCCAAAATTAACCAGAAGGGATGAATTGGCACAAATGCAAAAAAGTTCATGACTAAATTGACATAAATGCAAAAAAGTTTATGACTAAATTGATACAAATGCAAAAAAGTTTAAGATTAAATTGACGCAAATGCAAAAGATTTAACATTGAATTGATAAAAAAAGGGGGGGAGTTTATGACTGAATTGGCACAATTGCAATAGGTTTAAGAATTTTTTGATAATTTTTTCGATAATTACACATTTGCCCCAAAAATTTTGGGCCAATAGCAAGTTACACTAACATTGTGAAATTGGTGATAATGTTCTCCTAGCATTGATTGCACCCAAATCTTTCTCATACATTTGACTAACCAGGTGCGACTGGTTATGGAAGGTTGATCGATCATTACATTATCTATATGCACATGAAAAGAAAAACATAAAGTGGTTATGGAAGGTTGATCGATCATTACATTATCTATATGCACATGAAAAGAAAAACATAAAGGGCCCATTAAAACTATATTTTGGAATTATATATCAATGGCATAGTCAGTGCTAACTCCATTTAAACTCTCACCACAACTTTAGTCATATGCTCCCGCATGCAATGTGCTTTTGAATTATTATGATGAATTCAGCCTTTGTAAAATAGGTCACGTGACGCCTCGTGACAGAGCTCCGAGCAAAATTCGTCTGGAGTCAATCGGATGAGACCCTCCTAGATAGTCGTGCAATACTATCTTGTTTAATTAAGTATTCTTGCTTTTCCAAGAGTGAAATAATACAAATTAAAATTTCCAAAATCATATTGTATATTTAGTTACGGTTCAGAGATCATTCTTTTCCAAGGAAAAAGTTCAGGGACATTGAGAAAGTTAAGGAACATATCTATTATTTTCAATTTCCCAAAGAAAAGAAAGAGAAGTAAACCCAAATTTTAATTTTCCCATTACGTCAATAACTTTCTTTTCTTTTCTTCTTCTTTTGCAAATGTACAAGTACTTGAAAAAGTGAATGACCAAGGGAAAAAATCAACTTCTTCCCACCGAATTACTTCCCATCCCATCCTATGAAATCCAAGAAACTACTAGCAATTCCTTACGAAACACGTTTGAGAGTAATTGTTCATAAAAAGTGCATTCGACTCTTGAAAATATTAAAAAGTGTAATAAAATCCTAAAATTTATCACGAAAGCGCAATTGAGTCCTAAAATTTTCAAAAAGAGCAATCAATGAAATGACTTAATTAGATTAGTATGATAAGTTTTAAGATTTGATTGTACTTTGTGAAAGTTTTAGGACTTAAATGCACCTTCGTGAAAAGTTTTAGCATTTAATGATGCTTTTGAAATTTTTAGAATTTAATTGCGCTTTCGTGATAAGTTTTAGAATTTGCTTTTGAATTATTCTTCTTCTTCTTTGTGAGTATGTACTTGCGTGATGAATTTATCTATAAAATAGTGTCAACGGTTCAATTCAATTCAGTTCTTCAAAAAATCGATCCAATTTCACCCTATTTTAACTAATCTTATCTCTCTAGCGAGCAAAATTGTTCCCATCAAACCAGCCCAATTTTACTACATATTGATTTATTACTTTGATTGACTATGACTCCATTATTGAATGAATAATTCCTAAAAATTATTGAAAAAACATAGTAAATGAATAGGGAACGAATGGAATCAGACTCCTATTGACACCTATTTTGGTAGCCTTGTACATTAATTTATTCTTAATATAGAATATTGTTAACACCTAAATTCTAATCACGTTTTTAAAGAAAATTCATAAAAATTCATAAAATTAAAAAATAAATTTGAAAATCTTAGCCAAGCCTAAGGAACCAATTTGGAGCAAAAAAATAATTTTTTGATATTTTTTAATATTTCTCATATATTAGGAAAATATCCAAAAAAGTCATAAAAATAGATTTCGTGGAAAAAAAAAGGAAAAATATCCAATATTTTGATTTTAAATCCCTTTTCATGTTGGCCCATTTAAACTAGAAAAATCCAATTCGAGATTGTGTGTTGCTTCACAAACATAATGTCGAATAGGGCATAAAAAAAATACGATGAGAGTCATTTTATTTTTATTTTTATTTATTTTTATTTTTTATGGGTTGTGACATCACCCTCTAATACCTCAATTTGTATCTTGGCCCAAAATAAAGCTTCAATCTGCAAGGCTCGAGAGGAAATTTTTCATGTAGAGCATTTTAGAAGCTTTTGTTGTTGCTGAGCATGTAAAGATGCAAAAAAAAATTAGGGGGCAGAGGACTGAGTTGCCATGACAGAGAAAGATTCCAAAAATCTGTTGAAGAGGTTTTTAGGGTGTGGAGGAGCTCGTGACAAGGGATAGATTCGTGAGGGTTTTTGAAAAAAAAAAAAACAAAACAAAACAAAAAAAGAGGAGGAATTTGGGGACAGCTCAGGGGAGAAAACTCCCGTTCTCCAACGAAAAGAGAAAGAGCTCCGACCTGGGGCAAAAAAGAAAAAAAGGAAAACACACACAGAGAGCTGGTAAAAAGGAGGAAAAGGTCTACTCTTAGTGGGGGTGGCTCCAGCGAGTGGGAGACACGGAAAAAAAGAAGAAGAGAGAAATAATGGTGGAGAAAACTCCTGTTCCTACTTTGGTGGAGGAGTCCAGGAAAGTACTTGATTAGACGGAGTCAAAAAGTTAATCTATAATATAACAAAGTAAAGATTGAATTTAAACATTTTTCGGCATAACGAGTGGTGCTTTAAAGCGTAAAACAGTAACAGTCAAGCAAGAAAGGAATAGTAGTACATAGGTACTCTCTTAAGAGGCAAGCTGCTTAAATTCTAAATCAATTGGCATATCATACCTTTCCTAATTTGAATTTGGTAATTCATTGATTGGTATATATCTGTCGCATGATGTGAAATTTTGAAATCTTAAAAGGTATTGCATTCACCCAGTTACCATGCTTAAATAAAATTGTATCTTTAAAAGAAGAATCATGTTGGTAATTACATATTTAATCTTTCTTGTAGATATTTAAGTTAAATTGCATTTTTATTCAAGATTACATCTTTAAAGTGGTAATTCATGTTATAAAATACTCGATCTTTAATAAGTTAAGGTTTCGGGCAATTTAAATCTTAAAATATTTAAGATATAAAGTATTTTGACATAGTTTCACATAGTGCTGTAATTAAATCCGAATTTTTTTTTAAAAAAGATCATGCATGCATTGCATATAGCTTAGTCTTTCACTTTTTCATAAATAAAAAATTTCTAAAAAAATTTCTTTACCAAAAAAAAAAATTCTAAAAAAATAATTTTGTGGTGCATGCTCCTTGCAAACCATTAAACGTTAATTGTTGTTTAATTGATTGTGTTCCTGCATGATAACATTAGTGACTTAGGTTAAAATCGATTAATATTGCTTGACAAAAAAATCATGAAATAAAATGGTATCGAAAGGGCGCTAGAGTAATCTCGCGTAATCAAGTCATTGAGCTTATAATCTCTAGTTCATGAAAAAAAAATAGTACTTTTGCTATTTTATTTAGGTTTCTAATCAACTGAACATAACTAATTAATGGTGAGTCCAAGTTAAATCTTTGCATGAAATTGAATCTAAGTTGCGATTTGGTAGAGTTTGGGAGAACTCAAGTTAGGTTAGTTAATTTAATTAATCTGGTAATTTATCAGCCTAATTTTAGGCTACAATACTTAGCAAAATAATACGACTGTTCATGTAGGATTTGCAATTATTTTTTTTATTAATTTTCAATTTCGAATTTTATTTTCATTTCTTACTACCTTTGAAATGTTGCAATTTTTCATACATAACAATTTTCCGGGGGATGAAGTCGTGTTTGAATAAACTGTTTTTCGGACATAAAGAGTTGTGTCCAAATAAACTACCTTTCGAACATAAAAAGTTGTGTTCCTTTTCATTTATAAATTCAATGATTATGTCCATTGTCAAAAACATCTTCTTCTTCCAATTTTCGTTTCTTTTCAAAAAGAGAAATACAATCATTCTTTTCAATTATTTTGTTTTTAGAGTTCTTCAAAAAATATTAGAATTACTATATAATATTCTCAATTGAGGCTTTCTCGTATCTGGATGGATTTTTTTTTTATTATCATTAGCAAAGTCGTGAGGCAAATAATTCGTTAAAAAAGAATATTACCACATCTTGGAATTGTTGCAACCTGCGTTTCACCTCTCCTAAGGCTCTAGTAGGTTTAAAGGTATTGCTTGTTAGTTTAAGCACGAACTCTCTCAAGTCCTATTTCACATGATATTAGATTTCATTTTACTGATTAGCAGCCTAAAATGTTATTAGGAGTTATCATTAGCCTACTAGGGTCGGCTAGAAATCAATCGAGACATGTAAATGTCATCTCGATTCATACGCAACTAGAGTTTCTATGTTTGGGACTTGTTTACGCTAACTAGAGAATTAACGCCCTTTCAATACTTAATTAATTTATAGTCCATAAGGTGACCACACATGGCATATAATTTTAAATCTATCATGTATCTAACCAGTGCTAGATGATCATGCATAATGTATTTGTCATTTCGTGCAATTACCTATTTATCATTAACCTAGCATATAGGAAAAGCAAATAACATGCAATTTATTAAAAGATAATGCTGTAATAAGCACTCAATTAGATAAAATATGCCAAATATTAGACTGGAATATACATATGCAAATCAAATTTATAATGGGTGTATTTAACAACTCCGATACGTCGATCGAGCGCACATAAAATGAAATCGGATTAGACATCAGTTTTCAATCACCAAGTCTCAATTGTCTACCATCTGCATGGGCATCGCCATCGATTGCCATGTTGTAATATCAATATAATGTATCGTACCTTCGCTCAAAGCAAATAGTCAACGAAGTTCATTCAATTAAATGATAACATGAGCATTTCAAATTAAACTCTACTTACTGTGCTAATTTATCAATTGAGACACGCATTGCTAAACAAATATCCAAGCATATAAAGCCAAATTAGAAAATAAAGGCATTCCCTATGTATTTTCTATTGTTTTCTGATATTTTATATTATTTAAATAATAAAACGGGTCCGGGTAGGGTCTCCTATGGGACAGAACCCAGGCCTCCACGGCCTGGGCCTTCAAGGCCACAAACAGGGCATTTCGCTCTGACTGGGCTCATGTTTGAGCCCAGTCCGAACTGAACTGAGGGGCAAGAAAGGCCCAACCAACAGGCCCAAAACTACTTAAACCTAACAAGACCAAGATTTCGAATGGAGCCCAAACAGGCCCACGCGAAAAAGGGATCAAACATGCTCAAACTCTATGCCAAGGCCAACCCGATCAGACCCTGCTCAAACTCTTCGTCTCCGCCCAACGTGATACCAAATGACCGGCCCGGCTACACCAATGAACCAGGCCCAGGAAAGAAATGCAGACAGACCGGCCCAAGACCTAAACAAACTAAGTCCTGCTCTGTTCATCTTCTTCCTCGCGTCCTCCATGAGCGACAACCTGCCGAAGCCTCACCCACGCCCAGACCTCCAGCGGACGGGACTCCGGCAGTCGTCGGGACGGCTGAGGGACATCGCCGCATCTGGCCAGGCCTAACAATCCGACTGACCCGACCCAGACTGCCTTGCCTCCCTTCTGCCCTGCAGCGACCCATTCGACGTCTGAGATGTGCGAGGGCAAGCCAACCTGAGCCGGCGCACCTTTGGTTACTGTTCAGTCGACCACCGGCAACCACCTAGCCGCCGGCCGCCACTGCTGGTCACCAAACAGACCCGCCAAGCCACGCTCGTCGGCCGTCAAACGCGGCCGCCAAACAAACCGAGACGTGCAAAAGACAGAAAAATAGGGATCAGGAGGCGCAAATGTGCAAACGAGGTGCTGTCCGTGCAGGAGTCCGGTCTACGTTGAGCTCCCTCGCCCTCCTCCTCTCTCGCTGAACCAGCCCCACAGTTCTCCGTTCTTTTCTTCTTCTTCTTCTTCTTCTTGGCCCTAAAACTACCGTTAGCCCCCGCCTCCCTTCTTCACTGAGCCCTCACGCTTTGAGCTCTCTGGAGCTCTCGTTACCCTCCCCCAGAACCTCTCTTGGAATCGAGCTTGAATGAGCTCCCCACTGTTTGCTCTCCTTTCTTATCTTTTATCAGCCGGCTCCACCTCAACTTGCTGAGAAAGTTCTCACCTTTTTTTGTGGACCTCAGTTCTTGAGTTTGCATGGACATTGATTGACTGGAGAGAGGGAGAATGTGGAGAACTATAGGATGCGTACAGTAACAGTTAAAAAAAAAATTTATTCTCAAAATATTTCAAAAATATTTTAAAAACAGGAACGCGTACGATAAAAATATATTTTCAAATTATTTTGAAAATACTTTTAACAAATAAAAATACTTTGGAAGTAGAGATAAAAAATAAAAAAAAACTTGCTCCTATATTGTCAAAACACTTTTTAGAAAACACATTTGGAATATTTTTTAGAAACAATTGAAACATTTTTTTTCAAAGTAATTACAAACCAAAAATAACTAAAATAAAAAATACTTTTTGATGGGTTACGGATTAGGAAAGATGTTCCTAATCAACCTGGATTTTGAAAATGCGGCAATTCATGCAAACTATGTTCAGAGATGGGCAATATACTTCAAATTTGGATGATATTTTCAATTTAGGCAAGCTTCGGATACGCAAAATATATCTTGAATTGACTGACTTATTCAAATTAAACAATCTTCAGCATATATTCCATATATTTCAAAATGAGCAAGCAAACAATAGAGATGGGAAATTATACCCAACAGGTTACTTTTCCAATTTTGAATCTCGTACCGAAACTTGATGAACAAGCCGACAACCTTCGGAGCGATCGGGTCACGGACAGGGACACGACGGTGGCGCTCAGGGTGCTCAGCGACACGGCTACAGCAACGACCAGGAACGGCCTTTTCGGGACTGCTCACGGATCAGTGACCGCGGCGGTTCTCAGCTCTTCGGCTCGTCTACTCCAAGTGCCGTCCCCTCCAAGAATGGCCGTGTGATTTTTATGAATTGGCCTCTCTGTCTCCACGTTTCTTTCTGCCGAGAGTCCCACTTTCATAGGAGAGCACTTTTCTTTTTCCTTTTTTGGTGCAAGAAGAGAGCACTTAAGCTATCAAGGAACGAGACCAGATCTCCTTTCCTTCCCGGAATAATCCTTTCCTCACTATCCAGTATTCTTTCCATGCACATAAGATTTCTTCACGAAAAATATATTGCCATCGCGACTTTGAAAAATATGTCCAGAACGTCCTGATACGCATTTCCAATATTAAATACACAGTTTGTACGTGCTAGACAATCCAAATACATCAAAGCTCCACCAATGCCAAGTCAGACCGTTCTCCTACTTTGCTATGATATATACCGTTTGCCACTTTTTCAGTCATGTTTTAGCCAAATATCCTCTCATCATTTACTATCCGCCGCTGGTCCAATTAAATGCTCCCAAAACCATGTGCAATTAAGTGATATTATTTTTTGCGAGGGGTCGGGATCGATCCCTCATTTTTATGCGATAAATTTCGAAATGGGATCGTCAAAATTTAAGCGTCAACACTAAGACCCGAGAGGTAGATAAAAATTATCATTATTTGGTGTCAATTTTGATCCGCGCAAAGCTTACAAAGTGCTGAGTGCGCCTAATTATTTGCGCACCCGCACGCGAGTATAGTACGGTGTAGTCCACTTGC
Organism: Psidium guajava; assembly: GCA_016432845.1. Taxonomy (NCBI): domain Eukaryota; kingdom Viridiplantae; phylum Streptophyta; class Magnoliopsida; order Myrtales; family Myrtaceae; genus Psidium; species Psidium guajava. The sequence continues at coordinate 41,783,985 of CM028228.1, forward strand.
CCATTTCTTCATTTTAAGACTATGATAGACTTTTCACTAATAAAGTCTTTCACAATTTTCTTTCCATCCTAGGCAAAATAAGGAAAATGCACCTTTCGTTTGTTTTACGAACGGACGTCAAGAGCACGCCCTCCCTTTACGTGCAAGCAAAAGTCCTCTATTGATGTTGAAAAAGTCTTCCGTAACTGATCTTTTCTGTTTCCTCGATAATTATCAGAAGCATTAGGTGGATATATTTTTCCAACCGTATGAATCTACACTTGATTGCGATAACATGTGTAATATCAGGAAATTTGCGAAAAAAAAAACCTTCACCAGAATTTATTAAATTTATATCGCTCGCAAGAGGGAAAAATTGTCGAAAAAGTCTAAACCTATTTCACTTTTGCCAATTCAATTCCAAACCTTTTAATTTTGCCAATTCATTCTTAAACCTTTTACATTTGTGTCAATTTAGTCGTCATAAATATATTTTTTTCGCCAATTTAGTCATAAACCTCTTGCATTTATGCCAATTCAGTCCATCCGACCAAATTTGACCGACTGACATTAACGTGAAGGCCGACCAGAGCCGACTCGGCAATTTTTAATTTTTATTATAATTTTTTTTTACTTTTGAAAGTAGGTCGAAAATAATTTATGAAGCAAAAAATTATTTCACAAGTAGAAAAATGAATTTGCGCCGTTTTAGAAGTTACGCTATTCAACGTATTTCTGCTCCACATTTAAAAATATTGAAATTTTCTTAGGGATAGACCTCGTTAGCGCATGTGAAGCCGGGTGTATCGATCTTCCATTGTATAGTTTTTGTTTCATTTTTTATTAAACAAATTCAGTCTTTTAACCTTTTTAAATTCCCCCGGTGGAGTTGTAGCAGATGCTAAATTCCTCCTTCCCCCCCCCCTTTTTAAATTCCCTCGAAAGGCCGGGGCCGCTGACGCGAGAAGTGAACAAATCCCACAAAATAAAGATAATTTTTTTTTATAGCTTTCTCGTGTAAAAGAATGATAATTCTTATCCGAAGAATGAGGAGAGGAAAGAAAATAAGAGAACACTATTTCGACAAACCACCTCGTAGATTGACGACTCTCGACATGCCATGTCTTTAAAGCTCTCCTTTATATATAGTAAGATGTATTACTAGAGGAAGTAAACCGCTACCACAATATCTACAAATATATAACCATACAACAAAAATAACAGCGCCACATTCTGAACATGAACGAAGGTCCACATAAGGGATGAACAATCGATTGGAAGGCTTACCTCCATCCCATGGAGTATCGTCAGGACTGCAATCCAACCACAGAAGAAACAACAAACGGCTTATCCAACCATACTGATGATACGGGGAAGGAAGCAAAGATACTGGAAGAATCCAAGAGCCACCGATCAACATACCCGAAGATCACGGCATTCCAAAAGCATAATGTTACTATCTTGGGGCGCACCACTAACACTAATGCCTGCCGGTGGGTCCTGTTGCAACCTCTTAAAATCCCTCATCAGCCTCTTCCTCTCAGGAGTTGACCTGGCGGTCACTGCCCACATATTCCAAGCAGCAATTCAATTGAACGGAAGCAAAAATTCACAACATTCCCAGAGTGAAACGACGAATACAACCTAATGGGCTCCACTGGGCGAGCTGGGTAAAGCTAAATTTCATCCTCGAAAGTCGAGAACGAAAAAAATTCGCCTCAATTCTCCTCTTAAACCTTATAAAAGCAAGTCGCAATATCCTCCAACCTAAATCAAAGTCCAAAATTCGAAAGCAAAATTCTAACAGTCACGCGCACAAATCAAAACCCAGACAGAAAAGGGGGAATTGAAGCTAGGGTTTCGGCCTGAACTAGCCCAAATATCCTCGCTCCACAAAAATCGAATCCTCAAGGTCACACGGAAACGAAGCGGATGCACAAGAAAGAGCTGGACATGGCAATCAACTCGCGAATTTCACACCAAAAGCCGAAATTGAAGCAGTGGAACTGCGACGAACCTGCTGAAGGAGAGCGAAAGATGAACCTCGAAGCCGGTCCAGACACAGCAGCAGAACAAAGAAAGAAAGAAAGAAAGAAAGAGCTAGGGTCTCTTCTCTTTACGGCCTGGCGATAAGAAGCTCCCGAGTGAAGAGAACCCGTACAAGCGAGACAGAGATTCCACACTCTCGGCGAGAGAGAGAGAGAGAGAGAGAGACGGGGATCAGCTTCGCCTGGTTTATGCGGCGTTCGAGAGAGAGATTTCTGATCGTGTGATTGGCTTACTGTGTGCCGGCGTCGCAGGCAATCTTTCTCTCCTCCTGTGCGTGTCGCGTGGGTCCCCCGCTAGTAGATCGTGTCACGTGGGACCCACGCGACCCCACTAGCTTGGTCAGCAAAGGGATTTCTTCGAACTAGACATGACCACGGTTCGTTCCGGTTCGGAACCGGAACCGGCCCGATTTTTTTTTTTTTTTACTTTGAGAATTTTGATTTTCAAAATCAAATCAAATTTTTAAGTAATAAAAATTCAAGTAAAATTTTATAAAATTGTAATCAAACTTAGAGGAAAAAAAAAGGGAGAGAGAAATGGCTTGACTTAATAAATTATCATTAAGTGCCTATATATCTTCTTGGGGATAGAAGAATCAAAGCCCATGTAGTTCTTTTACCTTTGATAACCCCATACTTACCTCATCGTCAATCGTTACTTCCGGCGGTGGTTCCCGTCACGGTGCTCGCTCCATCATCGAAAAATTGGGCTTCTACGTTGCGATCCATCTCTTGTTGTCGATATTGAGCCTTCGTCCAATCATTGATACAAGCTTGAGCCTCCACAGAGTGCGGAGATAATCTTGAACGGTGATCGTTCAAAATGTTGCCTCCAGCGCTAAAAGCTTGTTCAACCGCAACTGTTGAATAAGGAGTTGCTAAAACCTATCTAGCGATGATAGAGAGAATTCGATATTGACTCGAATGCTCCTTCCACCACTCTAAAATTTGAAAATCTGTGTCACTTGCAAATGAGTTAGTCTCAAAATTAGTGCTTAAATAGTGATCACATTCGGAAATATCCGTGTGCCCCCTTTGTCTTTTTTGCCTACTCATTAGCATTTTATACCCTCTACTCATTTTACCTCCGCTCTCGTTTTCTACGCGACTAAATTGAGAAGAAGATCCAATATCAATGGCATTATATCTATTATAATAATCATTATATAATGCTACTATTGAGTTGCTAACCATCCCTTTTAATAAATTAATATCTAAATCCATTTTTATATGAAGACATTCATAATACATAGTCAAAAAATCTTTTACGCCTTCTAATTTCGTACGTGGATCGAAAACAGAAGCAACCAAATAAATAAAAGGAATATGTTTATAATAAGTTAGCCATTTTGATTTCATTGCCTTAATAGTTGCACCTAATTGTTCATCGTCTTCATATTCTTCAAAAACACCAGCAATATTAACACACTCTATTATAAATAAATGAGCCGTAGGATAATAAACACCGGATAAAGTATAAGTTGCATCATTGAAAACTCTTAAACAATCTAAAATTTTGTGGCAAATATTCCAATGTTGTGGTAATAACTCAAGTTGAGGAACATTAGTCGAAATAAATGCACATAATAAAACTTTATATTCAAAAGATTGATTAAGTAATTCGTACGTGGAATTCCAACGAGTTGGAACATCTCTTGAAAATCTTCTTGGCCTTTTTCCATTTTGTTTACAAAATCTACACCAATCTTTCATAATTTGAGGATGTCTCCATAAATATTGGATTGCGATTTTTATTGGGTCGAGAAAAACGTTAAGAGTTTGTAAACCTTATTGTACACTTAAGTTTAAAACATGGCAAGCACATCTAACATGAAAAAATTCTCCACCAAAAGTGGGTTTACAAAGTTTTTCTAAGTCTTCAATAGAAGCGGTATTTGCTGCGGCATTATCAAAACCAATAGAAAAAACTTTTTCAACCAAACAATATTCTTCTAAAACTTGTCTAATTAATCTATAAATATTAATTGCCGTATGTCTATCCTCAAAAACTCGAAATGCAATAATTCTTTTTTGAATATTCCAATCGTCATCTATCCAATGACACGTAATACCCATATAAGAATGAATTTGCCAAGGATCGGTCCAAATATCACTACCTATATGCACACGTCCATTATAATTCATAAAAAATATTTTTAATTCTTCTTTTCCTTTTTTATACAAATTAAAAATTTGGCGTTTAAGGGTATTTCTAGAAACGGGTTTTGCTTGTGGAGTGCATGCATTTTGTATAAAATTATTAAAACCAAATTTCTCACCAAAATTAAATGCTAAATGTTCTACGGCCGTAAATCTAGCTAATTCTTCTTTATAAACATTTTCGCTATAACGGAATAAAGGAGGAGCGTTAGTTTTGGCGTACCCGGAAATTTGTTGTTGACGAGTGTCGATCCCAGCTAGCGTTGGATGTTTTGACTTCAAATGCCGTTGAAATGTTCCATAGCCTTGACCACTTACGAATTTGTAATTTTTTCCACAATGTTTGCAAGTAAGTTGATATTTGTTTTCTTCAACGCGCGTCTTCGTGAAGTGCTCCCATATCGAGGAAACGGATGACCCCCCTCGTTCCATCGTTATTGAAGCTTTTTCGGTGGGAGGATTCATGCTACCTTGTGTTGGAATGGGCTCCTCGACATTTGGAATATTGTCGATTTCAATTTCGTCGTCGTCGAAGCCATAATATGCATAATCTTGAGGATTATGAGATTGAGGATAATTGGACGATCCCATCGGCGCCATCGGGCTCTTACCCCTCCCGCTACGGCTTCCACTTGCCATTTTTTGAGAATTTCCAACAATAAAGAAATGAAGATTTTCGAGAGAAATGAAAGTGGATCGAGTATCGCGACTTGAGAGAATTTGAGATTGAGAATTTGAGAATTTGAGAGAAGAAAATTGAGAGAAGTTGTGAATAAAATGAAGGGGGGAGGGGGGTATTTATAAGAAATTTTTTGATATTAAATTTATTTAAAAAAAAACAAAAAAAATATAATAATTTAGCCGTTGCCCCCCTCCCCACCCTGTCCAACGGCTAGTAGCCGTTGGGCCGACGGTTGGGAACTGCCGGTTCCGAACCAGGAATCGAAACTGGCCCGTTCCGTACGGGCCGGTTCCGGTCCGGTCCCGGGCCAGAACCGGCCCGTGGCCATGTCTACTTCGAACGCTCGAAGACATCTTGTTAATGCCGCGATAATTTTCAATGAGGCACGACGCGAATCAGCAGGAGAGTCGACAAGGAACGTACGATGGATGCGAAGCAAATTCGACATCGTTTTACCCTAATCATTTGTTTTTTTTTTCACCAAAGAGCACACGGCCCTGGTTACAACCTGGAGAAGTTATCGCATGTACCTGTCTTTTTCTTTTTTCTTTTTTTGGAGGGGAGGGGGGTTTTCAAAATTGTATGTACCTAGGTTAACGCAACCCGCGAAGCACAATTTGAGAACAACATGCACTGGACCCATATGATTCGCGTGTGGTCAGTAATTTTCCTATAACCAGATATTAAAAAGTTGAATAACAGAGAAACTCAAGAACGATATTGCATGAAATAAATTATTATACGTTATAAAAGGTTTTTTGACGGAAATAAATTATGAATGAAATATCCCACTTCAATTGAATTGGGTCCATGAATTTGAGAAATAGTGAGAGTTCTTGAACTCTCTCATCCTCCGTGCTTTTCTTTGTAGGCCTATCCTCTTATGATTGTGAATATTGAACATCCACATTGGAATTTTTTTAAGTTAGTTACTTCGAAAAGTCCCATGTCCCATGTAATAAGAGTTAATCAACAAAATAAGATATCAATTTCACTAGCCGTGCTCGTACAAATCGGACCGCGAAATAATCAAGCGACATACAGGTAATATAATATATCCAACTTTTTGTTTGCCAGATGAAGCATCATGCCCTAGAAAATCCGATAATGTCAAACCCCCCAACGCAGCGTCACTCAAATCTAGCAGTTGATCTCTGCAATGTCAAAGGAAAAATATTTATTATTTTCATGAGACGTGAATGGCAGAGGGAAAGATCGGCTCCCTAGATACACAATAACATGATACATAGTATTACGGGTTGTATCTTGGACTATTTCAAGCTCAAAAAATATAATTGAGTCCAAAACTTTTCAATTATTCATTCAAGTCCTAAACCTCTACCAAAAGAGCGATTGAATCATAAATCTTTCTATTGCTTCGATTAAGTCCTGAATTTCTTTTTATAGAAAGAAAGTTTGCGACTCAGAAAGTTAAAAATTATGGATTCGATTGCATCTTTCGATATAAATTCAAGATTTGATTGAATGAAATGAAAAGTCTAGGATTTAATCGCAATCATTACATTCATACTAGGCCTTGCTGTTTAGTTTTGGGATGATTTATCTTGCCAGAATAGAGTGAAGAGCGAAATGAGTCCTAAATCTTTCGATTATTTCAATCAAGTCCCGAACTTTTCATAGAGAAAAAATTTGCAGTTCATAAAGTGAACAGTTCAGGATTCGATTGTATCTTTCGATAAAAATTTTAAACTTAAGCGAGTCAAATGAAAAGTTTGGGACTTCGTTGCATTCCTCACATGCATACTAGGTCTTGATATGTAATTTTTCATTAGTTTCTCTTACCAGAGTCGAGTGAAGATGTCGGGCTCGCAGTGTAGGGTCCCACCGAGGATCATCCAATCACCGCCACCCTCACTGCTGTTCGGAGCCGTAAAGAGGACATCCATGCACGAGAAGTAGACGCTAAACACGGGCACCCACCACGGTCCCAAGTGCAATCTCCGCTTGGCTTTCGCCACCACGTAGATGGTCTCCGCCCCGCCCTTCAATGAGCGCACCAGGCCCTTCACGCCCAAGTCGTTGATGATCGGCAGCGTTGAGAGGGCCTCGGCTTGGACCGTTGTCGAGTTGTGGGGGCCCTGAGCGAAGGCTGGAATGCGGGAGGGTCGAGAGAGCCTGAGCTCACCTCCGAAGCTCAGGAGGAGCTTCATGTTGGCGTACTTGACGGCGATGAGCTTACTGGGGTTCTCGATGGAGAGAGCGATGTTCCATTGGGCGGTGACGTGGGAGGTGGAGATATAGAGGGAGGAAAGCGAAGACCCCGGGTCGAGCCCTAACGCCGGTGGCATTAAAGCGGGTATCACCAGAAAGATGACCATCAGGAAGCCAAGAAAAGTGGGTATGGTGAACGCGATACAGTGGCCGATGATTGGCTTGTATCGGTCGGGCCGCGGCGGCTGCAGCACTGGCGAAGGTGGTGCTGGATTGTTTTCCGCAGCGGGTGGAGTCGCGGGGAGGTCGGCCATTTGGAACTGCTGTCGAAGTGCTTTTTGTTCTTGATTTTGAGCGATCTCTTTCTTGCGAGAGAAGACATCCAAATTTATAAGAGGCGAGAATCGGGGCATGTCCGTCGGGTGGAATTGGATGCCGGGAGGGGCAAAATGGACTTTTTCTGTGTGGGGGGTGTGGATGGGGTTTGCCAAGGGAGTGTAGCGGGTCTTTGGAGGGTCAAAATGGGCTTTTCCTCTGTGGCGGGGGGTGGATGGATGGGTGTGGCGGGTCTTTGCGAAGGACCTGGGAGGGAGATTCTGCTAAGAAGTCGCGTGGAGCGGAACGGAAAGGGGGTGGTCAGTCTCCCCGTTTCTCATTCGACCCAAAAAATAAAATAAAATAAAATAATCTCTCGGTTTCTCATTTAAAAAAAAAATTTTGGTTTCTTAATGCGTTTTAGCGGTCCACCGAAAATAAAAATGTGCATTTTAGTGGGCCCACCGATGGTGACAACAACATTGGAAGAATTGTGGAAAAATTAGTAAAGAAGTTTTAAACTTAGTACAATTATGCTATTTCAGTCTTAAACCTATTTTTTTTTGTCAATTCAATTCTAAACAGTTTGCATTCATGCCAATTTAGTTCTTATGGCCAAGTTGGATGGAAATCGCTCACGTGAGCAATTTTTAATAATATTTTTTTGATTTTTTTTTAACTTCTTTTCTTTTCTTTTCCTTTTTCTTTTCCCTTCTTCTTCTTCCAGTGGTATGGGCCGACGAAGATCACCCTCGCTGCCCATCGGCAAGGGCAAGCCTTGTTTAGATTTGGTGAGACGCGACCTCGCTCTTGCCTCTGGCTGGTCACGGGGCTCGGTGGCTGGCTGGAGGAGAAGGAAGAAGAATAAATAAATAAAATAAAAAATATTAAAATTTATTAAAAATTGTCCATGTCAGCACCGCTTACATCACATCAGCGATTTTCTGCCAAAAGTGATTGGAAGGGATGAATTGGCACAAGTACAAAAAGGTTTAGGACTGAGCTGGCATAAATACAAAAGGTTTACTTGTTTAATTTTTTCGGATTTTTTGGGAAATTAATTAATTAAGAAAGACATTAAATTTGAACAAAATTAATTAATTTTGCCCATAATACACTTTTAATTCCGAAAATTTCAATTTAATTCACGACATTTCTCCAGATTAGGTCCAGAAAGTGAATTTAATATAGAATAACCGCCGTCTCTAACTACATAGCGCAGATCTTGAAATTCTATTTGGGAATTATTAATCAATTCCTCAAGATCGAGGACTTGATGTATAATTTCCATGTGCAGGCACAATTGTACTTTTGATTGAAGTCAGCTAATGCACATACTCCTTGGGACAAGGCAAATTGGGGAGCATGTATTATAGGCAGAATTATTTATTAATGTGCAAATTTAAACAAGCACAAAGATAAGATAAACATAAACATGAGATAAAACAGATAAGATGTAACATTTATTGCCTACAGATAAGTGCCTAATTTGACTTTGACTATAGGATAATATTGTGTTTATCTCTCACACAACATTATCCTATCAATGAGGATTTACATCCTTTCAAAATAGGCAATAATATGTACAAAACAAATATGTTAGATACGCAACTCAATCCAAGCAGGACGATTCGAATACCCGGATGATCTAAAGGGGGAAAATTACCTTATCTCAGAGATTAGCTTTCCAAAATCGAAGTTGAACCGTCGGGAAGCTTGTGGACATAGTAAACACGGTGATGCTTGAAGGAGGGAGCTCGCGGCAATGCTTGTGATTTGTAGACATATTCAGGAGTTATTTGCCCAGAAAACCACGAGAAATGGAGCAAAAACAGTGGTGAAAACACACCGAACATTGTTCTTGGCTTTGATATGCGCCTCTTTGTTCTTGCTCACCTTCCATTGTCGATTGGAGACATATTTCAGTGAGACCCTTGCATAGTTTATACTAAGCCTTTGTATCATTGCAACTAATTAAATTCTAAAGGGTCCATAAATCTAAGAAACAATGAGAATTCTTGAAGTCGCTAATCCCTTGTGCTTTTCAGCAAATGTTGGTCCCCTCGTGATTATGAAAATTGAGTATTTATATTGAAATTTAAGCCGTGCTTGTACAAATTGGACTGGGAAATAATAAAGCTACATACGTAAAACATATCTAACTTCTTGTTTGCGAGATGAACCATCATGCCCAAGAAAATCCGATAATATCAGATCCCCACTGGTTCCTCAACGCAGAGTCACTCAGATCCAGCCGTTGATCTCTGCAAAGTCAGAAGAAAAATATGTGCTATTTCGTGAGATAGTACCATGATACGCAGTATCTCAGGTTATATCTTAGTCTATTTCAAGCACGTTGAAGCCTGAGCTCGCTTCCAAAGCTCAGGAGGAACTTCATGTCCCGGTATTCGACGGGGAGAGTTATGTTCCATCGGGTGGTGACGTGGGAGGTGGATAATATAGAGGGATGAAAGCGAAGAGCCCAGGTCGAGCCCGAAGCCCGGCAGAAAGATGACCATCAGGAAGCTGAGAAAAGTGAGTATGGTGAATAAGCCGATGATTGGCTTGTACCTCTTGGGCCGCGGCAGCACCGGCGATGGCGATGCTGGATTGTTTTTCGCAGCGGGTGGAGTCACGGGGAGGTTTGGCCATTTGGGACTTTGGTGGAGTGCCTTTTTTTCGTCTTGGTTTCGAGCGATCTTGAGGGCGTCTCCAATTTTAGAGCCCGAAAATGGGCTTGATTTTACAAATTAGTAATTATGCCTTAACAGAGACAACTTGATCTTCTAATACATAGAAGATCTGGGCCGTCGGATTGTAGAGCCGACACGAAGGGGAACCTACGCGTGCGTTCACATGGAAAGATTGGAGGTGTGATTTTGGAAAGCATGTGCTTTTAGCCACTTCCTTGTAGTGATATATTGTTCTTGAACTTCATTTCCTCCAGCTTAAATGATGATTTTTCACGTAATCAAGCTGAAAGCATATGCTTTTGGAAAGTAACTTCCATTTTCTTATTCGAAGTTGGAAGAATCTGCAGGTCTTGGGATCGAGTGCAGTAGGCTAGTGAGTCTGTTGACTGACATTTATTGAGAATCTGCTTAGTTAATGTCTTGTTTGTTTGAGTGAAAGAAAAGAATTTTTTGCGAATAAGTTTTTTGGGCTTTCGTGCGGTTGGTTTGTTGAAAATAATCGATTGCTAACAAGTGCCTTACATTCTAGAAATTATAAAGAGAAATAATATATTTATTTTGCGTATTTATAAAAAAACAATATAATTATGCATCTGACGAAGATCATGCATTTGTTTTATTTTATATAATGAATGTTTAAGGTATGTGCGTGAAACACCCGTCAAGAAAACCTTATTGAATAATCAAACGGAAGACAAAATTGGTAATATAGACAGATAAAATATATGATATATGTGTTTCAATCGCTGATTTGAAGAAACGAGAAGCTAAGCAGATTTCAAGAGTTCAAACTACACGAAAAAGACAAATATCTCGCATCTCTATTGCGAAATGAATTCGATGCTCTCATTGATGCATAATTTTATGGTTTTTTTTTTTCATTTTGTGAACATGCAAAATAAATATGTGTTGTGTATCAAGGCTGACAGAATATTTTGTTTTAAGTTAGTTCTAGCAATTCTATCTTTAAGATTTGATTAGATTCTGTTAAGATTTGAATTTATTAGATAACTTTCTGATTTATTATTCAAATATTCTGTTTTGATTCGAATCCTAGTAGATTTAGGATAAAGATTTGTTTTGGAGTATGTATTTAAGTGTTACAATCTTTTGGAATAATAACAGAGTTGAAGTTTTCCCTTACATACGTTAAAATCTTGCTCTTGGAATACATTCTGTTTTCATTCTGCTCTGTTTTGTGCATCTGAACGTTCTTCTAAACACTTCAGAAGCAAACAGAGAACTGCTTCTGACGTCCTTCTGATCCCTCCAGAAGCAACAATTGGTATCAAAGCTTTTTTTGATCTTAAGGGGCTGTGCTATGAGTGACTTGTGAGATTGATTGAGAGTGTATTTGCATCCATAGAAGACGAAGGCAAGATGGAGGCTGGATCGAGTGATTTTTCAGCTATTGCTCTACCATTGTTTGATGGAGAAAATTATCAAGCCTGGTCAGTGAGGATGCAAACTTATCTAGAGGGTTGTGATTTTTTGGGAAGCAGTTTTGGGAAGCAGTAGAAGAAGATTACGAAGTTGCTCCCCTTCTTGACAACGCAACTATCAATCAAATCAGGTATCACAAGGAGAGGGTTACAAGGAAAGCAAAGACGAAGTCTTGTTTATATGCTGTTGTCTCACCTGCCATCTTCAGCAGAATTATGGTTTGCGAATCAGCAAAAGCAATTTGGGATTTCCTTAAAGTCGAGTATCAAGGAGATGAAAGGATCAGAAGTATGAAGGGGCTGAATCTGATTAGAGAATTCGAGAGACTTCAGATGAAGGAGTCTGAGACAATTAAGGAGTATTATGATAAATTGATAAGCATAGCAAATCAGGCAAGAGTTCTAGGCACTGATCTCTCTGACAATAGGTTAGTGCAGAAAATTCTTGTCTCTTTGCCTGAAAGGTTTGAGGCAACAATTGCCTTGTTGGAGAATACCAAGGATTTGTCTCAGATTCGGTTTGCCGAATTGCTAAGTGCTTTGCAAGCGCAAGAGCAGAGGAGGTTAATGAGGCTGGAAGGTAGTGCCGAAGGAGCTATACAGGCCAAGGTATAGCAGAATGTTAGAGAGAAAGACAAGAAGTGGAAAGGGAAGAAGTGGAATGGCGGTAGTGGTTCAGAAGCTACTACGAGAGAGAACAATGCTGGTAATTCGAAGAACAATTGGGGAATGTATTCTTCGTGTAAGCATTGTGAAAAACAGAATCATCCACACTTTAGGTGTTGGAAGAGACCAGATGTAAGATGCAGAAAGTGTTGTCGCGACCTAAAAAAATCGGTTTCCCAATTTTTAAAGTTAATGGATTACCAGGTTAATTAAATTGAATTCAACTAGCCTAGTCCGAGTTCTCTCAAGCTCTACCAATTCGCAACTTAGGTTTATGTTCAAATGATTTAAATTTTGGAGCCGCCACTAATCTTTTCTTGGTAGGTAGATTAGAAACCTAAAATAAAGTATGGGAGAATACTTTATTTTCTGCTAACCAGAGATTTTGGTTCGGGGACTTGGTTGCGCTAATATTTCTACTAACGCCCTTTCGGTACCAATTTCATGAAAATGTCTTGGCTTGGCAATTGGAAAATCCTCACTCGTGGTTTAGGGAGGTGTTCTAAGGTTTCGAGGTTATTTAGGAAGAATTCGGGGCCAAATGCCCAAGAAGGGTATTTTGGTCATTTGCAGGTGTTCGGATTCAAAATCATCGAAAATGGGTCGGACCACTTGTCTGTGGCCATTTCCCATTTTTCGGGGATTTTCTGGAGTTTGTTTTGAATTTTTCTAAGGCGAATTACCCATAAAGGGTAAATCCGTCATTTTTGGAAAGAGAAAGAGATTACCAAAAATAGAATTTGTGGACAAGTTAATGTCAAAAATCCATTTTGGAATTTCCCTAATTTTTCTGGAATTTTTCTAATTTTTTTTTGGTATTTTTTTATGAATTATTTCCTATTTTTTGGGATTTTTGAAGACAATTTGTCTGTGAGGGGATAAAACCCTCATTTTGAAAAGAGGGGGTAAAACCCTCATTTTTTTTTGAAATTTTTTCTTTTTGAAATTCTTTTGGTTTTTCTTGATTAAATACATGCAATGCAAATGCAACTACATTATATGGCATGCAATATGTATTAATTAATGACATGGCAAAATATGCATGAACTATACTATATGAAATGCAAATGAATGACATTTTTTTGTATTTTCAGTTTTTCCATATTTTTTTGTATTTTTGGATTTTATTTTATTTTATTTTATTTTGTATTTTTAGATTAAACTAACAATGTAAAATATTCTGAGTACAAATATAGTATTTTACGAGACCTACTCAGAATTCAACTAATTTAAAATCGAATAATAAACAACTAGAATATTCTAGAGATAATCACATATATTCACAGAATATTATTCATAATCCAGATATTCGAATTAAATAACATATATTGAAATTATCCTAAAGATAGGATTTGTTACCTAATTCGACGATTTGAGCGAAGGCTGATTTCGTGCTCCTGCAGTGATTCACCGTTGATACGAAACAAGCCTATTCTGCATAAAACATAATGAAAGACTTAGTATAGAAAACTGTGATAATTTACATTTAAAATCGTAAAATCAAGAATAACACTTATCTTTTCTCTTTTTTCCTTCTTTTTTTTTTATACAAATAGATGAAATGAAACTGAACCGGGCCTCCTCGGTTTGGGATCATGTGGATGCTCGGATAATAAACTGGACCGAGGATGTAGATCCGTGTGGAAACAGGCCCATATGACAGCAGGCCCGGCCCAACCAGCTCCTTCTCTCCTCGTCAATCAGGCCGGGTCAGCAGAGGAAACAAACCCAAGAACAAACGTGTGGATGGGCCGATTCAAGTCTGAAATATCCACAGCCCATTCGCCCATCAGTGTTCTTCTCCTTCTTCATAATTGCACCTCCCGTTGGCATTGTCATCACGCACGAGAATGCATCTATTCGACGCCAGGATTAGATCTGACCACAGCATCACCTCCCGACCCTGTACCACGAAAATCGTAGATAGGGGAGAGCGAGAGAGAGGCTGGGGAGCTCCTTCTACCCAGCGTTTCCAACGACGTAGTGGAGGCTGAGCGTTTACAGCAGAGAGGGTTCTCAGAGAGCAAGGGAAATTGAGCCAGGGTTTTGCTTTTTTAGGGTTCCTTGTCGCCGACCACTGTGAAGCTCGATGCACCACTGGCCATGGTGGTGGAAATCTAGCCGTGCGGGATCATGGCCATGAAGCAAGGTCTCTTCTTGCTTCCCTTCCCGAGAGGACTGGTGGACAAGGAGGAGCTCCGGATGGAGAGAGATCCCGTGGACGAGATGGTGGCTACGATTGGGGGGGGGGGTAACAGAGCAGCTGCCGTGGAGGCTTTTAAGGTCGGAGTAGAAGAGGAAGAAAAAGGCTGAGGAGCAAGGATTTCCTCTTTTATCTCTTTTTTTTTTTTTACTGCAAGTATGTGAACAAAGGGGAACTCCCTTTTCTATTCGCTCCCCTGCTCCAGCCTTCGTCCCCCTGAGGTGGAGTGACCCCTCAATGAGCTAATGTCGGGGAGATGGCTCCGGATCGGCAATCGAATGCGGGCTTAGCTAGAGTCCCCAGATCAGTGCATGCGTGTAGCTTTTGAATACCGGGGGAGCTCTGGAGATGAAGGTGGAGATGGAAGAAAAGTGATGAGGGTGAGATCGAGGTGGGCCGTCGTCTTCAGTGATGGATCATGGTCAGAAAGAGGAAGCGGAAGAGTTGGGGCCTCCAGATGTGGTCCTCGTGAAGGTCTGATTGTTGAGGAGGTTGAGGTCACAGATCAGATTGGTGTCACGCCATAGGCCTTCAAGAGGTCCCTGTTTTGCTGAGCAGAAGAAAGCATGTGTTGCAGGAAGATATTGGTTGCGAGAATGATGGACAGGAGGGGTCTTAACTTGGAGGAGATGAGGCCGCCGTGGTGGATCTAGGCTGAGACGAGACGGCCCTGGAGCTTAGAGGGGATCCAGTGATGATGAGGCGGGGATACAGTCTGGGAGAAGATTCGAAGGAGTTGGGCTGTGGATGGTGACTGTGTGAGATGTCCGAAGCCCCCTCATGAGGCCTTTAGAAACCAGAGAGGCTG
Source organism: Psidium guajava (assembly GCA_016432845.1). NCBI lineage: Eukaryota > Viridiplantae > Streptophyta > Magnoliopsida > Myrtales > Myrtaceae > Psidium > Psidium guajava. The sequence goes on from CM028228.1 coordinate 41,799,153, forward strand.
AACTCTCCTCTCCCCTGTATTCGATGATGGTGAGGTGAGGTCGATGATGTTGGTCCGGTGCAGGTGGACGAATAGAAAGGGGGCTAGAGATGCTGCGGATCCAAACGGCTTGGGAGATGGATCGTCTTCTTCTCAATTGGTGGTTGCCCTTCTTTTTTTAAAGGAGGACCAGCTCCAGTCTTGTTGAGTGGCTGCTCCTCCCCCCATGTTCTGTTCATCTCTCTTTTTTTTTTAAAATCTCTAGACCATGATGCGTTCCCTCCCTTTCTTCTCTTCAATGATGGGTTTCCTTCTTTTTTTTTTTTTTATGTTTATTATATTTTATCACCGAAAGCACTGTGAACTTTTGAGTACTGCACCAAAAGCAACGGATGAAGAATTAACAATTATATTACTCATATGAGAAAAAGATGCCTCCACGAGCATTGCTAAATGATCCCTCAGCTTTCGGTGCCTTCCACTTGATATCAAATCTCGGTCTCAAAAGCGACCCAGAAGGTTTAGTCGCGCCGCTTAAATCTCCTAACTTCAGTGGCATTGAATGAAGATAAGCTGGTATATACCGTTGCAAGACTTTGTCAAAAGATAAGTTTCCAGAAAAATTTACATCAATAGCCGAGTCCAATTCCTAGTCATCAATGTAAAATGCAATGTAAAGAAAAATAAAAATGCGACGCATGAGGGAATATTTTTGATGAGAATTATTTCTCAATTTCTGTGTAATATGAATGAAAAAAGGAAAATCAAAATTTAGGTGTCAACAAGTGTCAGAAGTTTGGGCACGTTGAGAAGTTCTGCAAAGAGAAAGGAGATCAGCATCAAGGTGAAGCACTGTTGACACCTGATTTTTAATCATTTTTTCTATTGCTAAAGTAATAAAAAATCCATAAAAATTCATAAAATTGAAAAATCAACTTTGGGGACCTTAGCCAAGCCTAGGGAACCAATTTTGACCAAAAAACGATTTTTCATATTTTCAGTATTTTTACGTATTTTTTATTTATTTATTTTCGAAAATTAATAGAAAATCCATAAAAATTCATAAAATTGAAAAATCAACTTTGGGAACCTTAGCCAAGCCTAGGGAACGAATTTTGACCAAAAAATAATTTTTCATATTATATATATTTTAATTTTTTTTTAAAAAATACAAAAATATTTGAAAATTTTGGAAAAATAACATTTGAGGCCAAAAAATACACAAAGATAGTTAATATTTTTATTTTAAATCTATTTTCATATTGGCCATCGCAAATTCAGAAAAATCCAATTCGAGTCACGTGTTCCTTCACGAGTATAATCTCGAATCGGGCCTAAAAAAATTTAATTTGAGTCAACTTATTTTAACTTTCACTTTTTATGAGTTGTGACATTGTCTTCTAATATTTTAAATTTTCATCTTGGCCAAATTATACCCAGAATGACTTAATTTTGCAAAAGGGCTTTAATTAAATTATACATTATTTTCAGCGACAAGAAATGAGCTTAAATTTGACATGTGGTAAATTTTGGTGTGTCAAAAATTGTGAGGAGATTTGGACTTAAAGAAATATATTTTTTTCAGGGACTGAATTGTAAATACTTAAAATTCAAGGACTAGAGTGCAAATACCTAACTCTTGAAGGATTATTTTACAAATAATAAAAAGAAGAGTTAGTGGATAAATTAGAATAGAGAAGGGAAGATGAAGAAGAGGAGATGAAGAAGAGAAGTTGGAGAAGAATGGATGGAGAAAATAAGATAAGAATAGAGAAGGGAAGATGGAGATGAAGAAGAGTTAGTAGAGAAATTAGAATGGAAGATAAGAATAGAGAAGGGAAGATGGAGATTAAGAAGAGTTAGTGGAGAAATTAGAATGGGAGATAAATATGGAGAAGGGAAGATGAAGATGAAGAAGAGTTAGTGGAGAGATTAGAATGTGAGATAGAGATGGAGAATGGAAGATGAAAATGAAGAAGAGTTAGTGGAGAAATTAGAATGGGAGATAGAGTTAGTGGAAAAATTAGAATGGGAGATAGATGAGTAGGTTATAAAAGGAGGAAGAAGTGAGCTTGAGAAAGGATTCTTGAGGGAGAAAATTTGAAGTGTTTGGGAGAATTTTTTGGAGAGAAAATTTTGGATGTTTGAGAGAGTTTTGGGAGATTGAAGAAAATTTTGAGAGAAAGAAAATATCAAAAGAGAGAGAATTTTGAAGATGATGGGAGTTTAAAGCTAGGGGTTATCATCACAAATTCCTTCATCGATCAATATAAATCAAGAGTTCATCCTCGTCAACGAGCAAACAAATTCAAGCTAAGTGTTTTTATTTATTCATTTATTTATGGTTTTACTCGCAAATTAGCACAAATTGTATACACTTTCTCCATCTCCTTTTTCTTCCATATTTTATGTCAGGAGAAGGATATCTCTACGTCAATAGCAAAAATCTCGTCGAGATGCAAAAATCGGCCCAGACAAGCTCCTAAGCTGTCCACCGATTTCTCAACTGATCTGTGACTAAAAGTCCCTCTTAATTCAAAAGAAACTCTCTATATTGGGAACATAGAGAGCGAAAATCAATTATAGAAATCCCTCCCAAAAAAATGGGAGATAAGTACTCTTTCTACTCTTCTGGTTTTAGGTGCAGATTAGCACATATTTTGTATACTAACACTTCACTCTATTTTATGTCAGGAAGCCGCAGCTCTATATCAATGGTCAATCCTATGGAAGCACAAAATCGGCTTGGAGGAGTCCTCAAGCGCGCACAAATTTCAAATTGTTGAATCAATTCGTTGTATTTTATTTTAAAGAATTCATACCCCAGAATGGAGAGGACAAAGTCCATCCGCAATTTAAATACCTGCACCATAAATCCCAAAGGGAAGAGCCAAGCCAATGCTTAGCCTCCCATTGGAGGTTTTTACTTATAGTAGTTAAATACCTGCAACTTAAATACCTGTACCTTAAATCCCAAAGGGAAGAGCCAAGCCAATGCTTAGCCTCCCATTGGAGGTTTTTACTTACAGTAGTTAAATACCTGCAACTTAAATACCTATACCTTAAATCCCAAAGGGAAGAGCCAAGCCAATGCTTAGCCTCCCATTGGAGGTTTTTACTTACAGTAGTTAAATACTTGCAACTTAAATACATGTACCTTAAATCCCAAAGGGAAGAGCCAAGCCAATGCTTAGCCTCCCATTGGAGGTTTTTACTTACAGTAGTTAAATACCTGCAACTTAAATACCTGTACCTTAAATCCCAAAGGGAAGAGCCAAGCCAATGCTTAGCCTCCCATTGGAGGTTTTTACTTACAGTAGTTAAATACCTGCAACTTAAATACCTATACCTTAAATCCCAAAGGGAAGAGCCAAGCCAATGCTTAGCCTCCCATTGGAGGTTTTTACTTACAGTAGTTAAATACTTGCAACTTAAATACATGTACCTTAAATCCCAAAGGGAAGAGCCAAGCCAATGCTTAGCCTCCCATTGGAGGTTTTTACTTACAGTAGTTAAATACCTGCAACTTAAATACATGTACCTTAAATCCCAAAGGGAAGAGCCAAGCCAATGCTTAGCCTCCCATTGGAGGTTTTTACTTACAGTAGTTTAAATACTTGCAACTTAAATACCTGTACCTTAAATCCCAAAGGGAAGAGCCAAGCCAATGCTAGGCCTCCCATTGGAGGTGTTTATTCACTGTCATGTACTTCCTATAATTTAATTTTTGAATCATCAGACCCAAAAGATAAGTAGGTTGTAATACTGCACAGAAGTCGTTAACACACTCCTTCTTTCGGCTTCAGGGAATCTTTAACACTTAAAAAAAATATAACAAATAAAAATATATACCATCCATGCATCCTATTTAAAAAGTGAAAACACAAAAGAGAATACCCTATTATAGCCTTAGGAATAAACCAAGCCTGAGTTGCCGAATTAGGATATCCATGAAATTAAGGTACCGAAAGGGCATTAGTTTTAATTAACTAGTGTAACCAAGTTCCCGAGCTCCTAATCTCTGGTTCGCAGGAATAAATTAGTTCTCCCGCTAATTTATTTAGGTTTCTAATCGACCTACCAAGAACGATTAGTGGCGACTCCAAATTTTAAAATCATTTAAACAAAAACCAAAGTTGCGATTCGGTAGGGCTTGGGAGGGTCCGCGTTAGGTTAGTCAAATCTAATTAACCTAATAATCCGTTAACCCCCTTTAAAATTTAAAATTTTTTTTAGAGGGTCGCGACAGACTGGCGAGTCCGCTGGGGACGGGATTTTTAAATTTTCGAAAAAAGATAACAATTGGAATACTTGAATTTTTTTCGAAATTTTAAAAGTCTTAGTGGACTTAGGCCAATGAAAATTTCATGGATATCTCACTTCTGGCAATCTTGTTTGGGACTCATTCTATAGGTGTTATATGTTTTTGCAGGATGGGAGTTATAAGGGGCGGAGTGTTTGGCTAACCCCTTTGTTTTGCAGGCTGGTGTTGGGTTTATTTGTTTAATTTCGCACATTTTTAGAAGCGCTGTTTTGATATCAATTGTTGTGCATGTCTTGCATACTCTGAGGATCACGACACCTGCACACACAAGCGTCTAAACCCAAGTCGCGAAATTCTTCCTAGAAAACCATAGATAGGGATCGAATATGCAAAGCTCTTGCGTCGATTGCGCTCGGGTTGACCATATTTTATCCCGCTCATTATCTGAATTGACAATTCTTCCCATTGTGATTTGATTGCGCGGAGGGTAAGTTTGTCAATTCAGATAGTGGGGGCCTTTTTAGGTCCATACCTTGTCTCTCCTTCTTTTATTTTCTAGAGTTCACTCCTCACTTGAGTCATGCGCATGACTATGTGATTTGCATTTCTCCAAGGTAAAAGTAAGTTCTCTATTGTATTTATTTTCGGTCGGTTCATGCTAGGTGTTAGTCAGTTTTTGAGCTTGATATTACGACCATTCTTTTAAAAGAAAATAAAAATTAAATTTGTCCCTCATTTCTTTTAAAAAAATTTTTGAAAAAATGATGTGAAAAATCCCTTCATGGGAATTTTATTAACCAATAAGGGATTTTTGTCATGTTTTTATTGCTTCAATAAAAATGAAATTTTCCTGAAAAAATTTTCCTCTGAAAATTTATTTCAATAAAAAGAAAAATTCCCTCACAAAAAAAACTCTAGTAGACATCAAGTGATTTTATCACATTTTTCAAATTATAAAAACTTGCAAGAAAATCCTTCTCGAGAAATTCGCTCATGTTTTTCTAAGAAAATTTTCTCTAAATAAAATTAGACTAATGTCTCGGGGGAATTGTATTGACCAATAAGAGATTTTTGTCATGTTTTTCTTGCTTCAATAAAAATGAAATTTTCCTGACAAATTTTCCTCTAAAATTTTATTTCGATAAAAGAAAAATTCCTTCAAAAAAAAAAACTTTGGTAAACATCAAGTGATTTTATCACGTTCTTTCAAATTATAAAAACTTGCAACAAAAATTCTTTTCGAGAAATTTGCTCATGTTTTTCTAAGAAAATTTTCTCTAAATAAAATTAGACTAATGTCTCGGGGGAATTTCGTTAACCAATAAAGGATTTCTGTCATGTCTTTCCTGCTTCAATAAAAATAAAATTTTCCTGACAAATTTACCTCTGAAAATTTATTCTGATAAAAAGGAAATTCCTTCAAAAATTTTAGTAAACGTCAAGAGATTTTGTCACAAAAGAGTAATAAATCTGCAAAAAAATTCTGTATTAACCCATTTCTTCCTAAGGGAATTTTTTTTTCTGATTTCTCTATAAAATAGAAAAAATCAAATTGGACTAATATAGGAGTCATGGACCGACATTCCTTGTGTCGCATACTAATTATATCATTTTCTTTTGCAGGGAGATCCTAGATACCCTAGACGGGTGTAAAAATTAAGTTCAAAATATATCAAGAATCATCTCCAGAAATACCAAAAGACGAAAAACACCGAGGCTTCAACTGTTAATTCCGGGGGGCAAACGAACACTGTCCATCTTTGACAGACAGAGTTATGTCAATCCGTAAACTTGTATGGGCAGTGTATTCTGATATGACGGTGGATTTATACTGATTAAACACGGGGGCATATTTAATGTATTGCAGAGGATCCCGCATCTTTTGAAAGACAATATGGATTATATAATCAGAACCCATGAAACAAATACCTTTACTTGATTAAATCAACCAGAGACCGATCTTAAAATTTCCTCTTATCCGAAACATGCGGAGGGCTTTAGAGGACCGAGGTTCTATTAATGAACGTGGCCCACAGGAATTTCTCCCGACGCTACAGGCGACCGACACGAGCAAGTGGACGCCGAAAGAAATAAAATATGGATAAAAGTGGGCACACAACAGGTGGCCGGATTTATTACCAGCGCACTGATCGAGTTGTCATAGTGTTATTGTTTGTGATCTCAAGATGGATAGTGGGGGCCACCGCCGAACCCTTCATCAATGTTCTCGATATCATCGTCTGGAGCAATTAAACAAGAACATCAAGAAAAACATTAAGCCTCGACATCTTCGGTACCTCAAATCGTTCTGTTATGCTATGCGGAAGAAACGATAGCAGGAAAATTAAACAAAAAAAAACACGTGAAGCTTTTCTTTCATTCCATTCATCAAAGAGCATTACAACAGCTCATTGGGGAGGAAAAGTAAAGCCAAACTGAGCCCTGATAACCATTACGAAGGAGCTCAACTGACTCTCCAAACAGTTGATGCTCCGGGTGCACCGGGCGTTCTCAGGATCAAGCTCCGCGAGCCTAAAGAAGAGGCGATCGCGCTTCTCCTTAGCCTGGGCCATACTGGCCTCGTAATGCTCGACAGCAAACTCCAAGTCCGAAATCGCCGCCCTCTCGAAAGCAATATCTGCCGTAATGTCATCAAGTCTCTCCTGCAGCCAACCGCATTTGCACCTCATCATAATATTGCTCGGCTCCTGTTCGGCGTAAGTTCGGACCAAGGCCAGACGGTCCACCAACTTTCCCCTCTCACGAACTAGCCACGAAAGCTGATCATTGGCAAACTTGAAGGCTTTCTTGTGATTATCAGCCATAAATGTGACTATTTCCAGACGCTCGTGCCGGTCTCGGTAACGAGCTTTCACGACGGCAGTCACAATGACCGTCTCATAAGCGCGGTTATAGGCAGCCAAAAAATTAATGAAGAGGGTCGGGAAGTTCCGATACTCCCTCCCCAGTTGGGTACCCTCAACAGAAGCAGCGTCTAGGGTCCTGAATAAACCGAGGATTTCAGCCTCAACGGTAGAGTTTTGGGCTATATGAGCGTAACCTCTACCAAGAAGATTGTAGAGTCTCTCCCACCCAGCCAGGATTTCGGCGGAGAAGGTATGGTTAGGAGAATTGGCCATTTTTGAAAGCAGATCACGAAAGAAAGGAGGAGAGAGGCGAGGCAGATGATCGGAATGCGAAGGTGATAATCTGCTTCAATTTAAATAATGATTTCACAGGGGCAGTCCTTATTGGTCGAGTTTTTTCTATCTACCATTCTCTGTCGGCAACACCCCTGCTGGCTCGAATTCCAGTCAAGCGGCAACCTCAAGCTGAGCAGACCCGACGTCTCTGCAGAAAAGTTGGACGGGCTGCCACCACTTTGAAAAAGAAAGAATAAAAAACGAGCTGAGTGGGAGACAAAGAAATTTTCGGCAGAAAAGGAGATACGACTCGTCTTTATTGGAGGACCCGCCAGTAAATCGACGGTGGAGATCTTGACAAGGGCCCTCTACCACGAAAAGAAAAAAGGAAGACGAACTGAGCGAGAAACAAGGATTTCCCCTTTGATCAAAAGCTGAATATCAGATTTTCTCCCTCGAAAAATCTAATAGCACTGCCCGTGAAGAGGGAAGTCGTTGCTATTGCCAGAGAGAGAACTTGTCCTCATTTGATAGTGAAAGTTCATTCGCAAGAACTCGCAGGAGAAAGATAGAGAGGAAGGAGTTCTCGTGGGAGAGGAATTCAAAACCTTCACCATCAAAGCATCGGCTTTCAAAGCCTGTTACGAGAAACCATCGACGATCCCGTGATCCCTCAAGTCCAAGAAGACATCCTGAGGCGGTCTCGAGTCGGTAGTCCTAGATCCAGAAATATGTCGAGCATTAGGGAAACGGGCGCATGTTCAACCCTGGTCGAAGCTAATGAAGTTCCTTACCCTGAGGGTCTACTGGTCATGGCCATTGACGGTAATCCAGTCTCTCTGTCAATCCTTGTTACCGTATTGAGAAAATGCCGGTATAAGGTTGTAGCTCAAGCAAAGGCGACAGAGGCCTTAGAGATATTAAGGAGGAGTGGTGACCAGTTTGATATCGTCCTCACCGCCATGGTAGGGATTGACATGGATGTTTTCACTCTCTTGGAAGTCATCAATTCTAAATTAAACATGCCAGTCCTCGTAATATCGGCAAGCGATGATCAGCAAGCCATAATGAAGGCTGTCTTAAATGGGGCCCAAGACGTCGTAACGAAACCAGTTAGGGTTCAGATGCTTCAAAACATATGGCAGCACGTGGTAAGGAAGCAATTGCACGACCATGAGAACAAGCATCAAGCCTTCAATTTTGTTCCAAGCAACTGGAGAAAGAAGATGAGTTGGTCTCCCGAGCTGCATCGTATGTTTGTTAATGCAGTTCAACAGGTAGGAATCGATTCGGCACGGCCGCAACATATACTGGAAATTATGAACGTAGAGGGACTCACTAAAGCAAATGTTTCGAGTCATCTTCAGAAGTACAGAAAAAGGGTGAGAGAACACAATGCAGCTCAGAATCAAGAAAACCAAGGCGGGACTGATCCAAGCCTGAATGTCGAGTCTCCTCGCCACCATAAGTTCCGCGAGTTAGCATGGGGCGAGCCACTTCCCATCATCAACCAAGCCAGTAGCCGTGCCATCAATCCTCCAGGCGTTAATCAAAGTATCCCCCAGAATCACCCTAATGCTCTTCAAGAGTATAGACCGCAGGGGCAGTGTATTCAGACTCCTTGGTCTGAGCACCAACCCGTGGCTAGAATTCATCCCATGATCAGCGCACCTGCGCAGCCAGAGAATCAGACAAGAAATTATCCTGAGCACTTCCACTTCTTTGATCCTCGAATGGAAGGAGTTTTTGGCAGCAGGACAGTTGGTGATCCCCACACTTTCTCGAGTAATGATGAAGGCTCCAGCACGAGAAGTCAAATTGCTCATGGCGAGGACAGAATGAGAAATCTACCGCCAGCATTTGCCAACAACAATGCCCAATTCGAGCATCAGTTGCTGGAAGGTTCAAGAGATTACCCAGATGATGAGCTTACTGCCCTGGTCAACCAGTTTAGGGTTGACAGACGTCCCAAGCCGCGATCAGGAGCCAGTGAGTAGGGACTCTCAAACATCGATCATCCACACCCGAACCAACACGAGACTAGCTGATTATCGAAGAGCCACAGGAGAGGCAGAACTGACCTTGAATAAGTGCACATTTTATTTCATGCTTAATTCCCCTGCGTATGATATTTTCCAGCTTTCTAGGTGTCTCGATTTAATTCAGGGACAAGGGGGCAATTTATTTTTTTTTTATCCCGTCGAATGCGTGAATCCCTTTTTATGCTAGATTTAGGGCGGATCAATTTGTGGTAACGTTGCTGACTGCCATAATGAGAAATGTTGAATGGCCTCACGTAGGGAAATTTCAAGTGAAATGCCCAGGCGAGCTCGAAGACGGGTAATTGTGTGTCGTTCCAATTTACCCTCAATCGTTGCAAAATGCTAAATTGGATTTGTTCCATTCTCACCCAGGGAATCGCAAAGTGCCTCAAGAGTGTCGCAAAATGAAATGACCCAATGGAACGTGATAGGACTCATTTGCCTCGAAGGTAACCTTCAAATTAAAGGAGCCCTCCGATCCATGGACCCGATGGCATAGAAAATGATGATGGTCCAAGGCAACCCGAAAGAAAATAAGGCCCAACTAAGCAAAGTACTTACGTGGTAAGCTCAAAGTGAAGGGCAACTCGGGACATACAATTCAATCCAGTCCAAATGAAGGAACTTCCTCAATTCAAATTCAATAGAAGTACACACAAGGGTAAAACAATATCGTTCCAATTTTTCTAGAATATGAAGAACATATACTGCCGCATTCTCTTTCATTTTTGCAGGGGAAGTCTCTACTGGCCAGATTTTCCTGTCTAACATTCCCTATCAGTATCACCTCCGCTACTCGTCTCCATTCTCCAGCCAAGCAAATCCGACGTCTCTACGGCAAAGCTAAACGGGACGCCACTACTTTGAAAAAGAAAAGATAAAAAATAAGCTGAGTGGGAGACAAAGACATTTTCGGCAGAAAAGAGATACGACTCGTCTTTATTGAAGAACTCGCCAGCAAATTGACGGTGGAGACAACAACAAGGGGCCCTATCACGAAAAGATGGAAGGAGACGAGCCGAGCAAGAGACACGATAAGAAAAGAGGATTGAGAAAGGCCGGACCCTTGGAAGAAGCAATACAGTTGCTAAACCCACGTTTAATTTTAAAAGAGACGCCATGCTCGGAAGAGGGTCTTAAGGCATAGGCAATCGCTCAGAAAAATTCAAAGAGAGTGAAAACACCGGAAGCGAGTAGCAAATCTTGAGAAATCATCAACCAAATCAAAGATGTCTCAACCCAATACTCCCGAGAGCTATCATTGCCTGCTGAATATGGGAGAGGAAGAGTTCGAAGCCATGTTTGGGATCGAGCCTATGGAGCCTGGCTCTTCCGCCGACGACGTCCAAAATCTCAGTAAAGATAAGGACAATAACGGTAAGGGTCAAAAGAAGCGTTACCGTCGCCATACTAAGGAGCAGGTACAAAGGCTTGAGGATTTCTTCAGAACATGCCCTATGCCAGACGGCAAACAGAAAATGGAACTGAGTCAAGAGTTAGGACTTGAACCTTTGCAAATCAAGTTCTGGTTTCAAAATAGGCGAACCCGAATGAAGGCTCGTCATGAGCACAACGAAGCCGAGTTTCTAAGAGTTGAAAATGAAAACCTCCGAGCGGAAAACAAGATGTATAAAGAGACTTTTGACTCCGCCACCTGCCCCAACTGCAATAGCCTCCTCCTCACCCTCGATGAAATGCATGATCTGAGGATCGAAAATGCACGTTTAAGAGGTGAGTTAGACCAGTTTATAACAGGATCGAGTTCTGTTGGAGGAGGGTACAAAAGGACCAATGATACTGGATCAGCATCAATACCTCCCGAGGAAGAAGGGACAGATCACCACCAAGCGGACATTGACGATGATCTTTTCGCCATAATCAACCAGTTTGATATCGGTAAAGCATCGGGACTGTGATGCACTTGTTCAGCCAGTGACCACGAGACCTTCAATATGGCCGATGCATACCTAATTTGGGATGAAGCCAGCTGATCATGGGAGAGCCTGCAGAGGAAGCGGAACTAATCCTGAATGAGTGAATGTGTTTTATTTCCTTGCGTGATGTGTTTTTCTGCTTTTGTGAATGTGTAAAAGCAAGGAGTAATAATCCGACTTCCCCCTATTAAATGCTCGAATCCGCCACCTCACCAACCTCGCGACAAATTGATGGCGAGTGAAAATCTGCATAAACCTGAAGGGTAACTCCGTATCGTTTCAATTTACCCTCAGTTGCTCCAAGTTTTAAAATTAAGCCCCTTCTATTCTCAGGAAATTGCAAATCGACCCGAGAACGCAATCATATCCGAATACAGGTTGGATAAAATTTGGGGGCAAATCAACTCATGGGCATTACCACGGGATAGACAGCTTCGGACAAAGGAAAGTACAAGCGAAAGACGCGAACAATCTCAGAAATGGGTAATTCTGTATCGTTCTAATGTGCACATAATCATCTCAAGTCTTGAATTGTCTTATTCCATTCTTAACATGGATTGCAAATTACCTCGAGAAATACCGTAACATGGCCCAAAGTGATACAACAGGGCTGCGTTATCCCCAAGGATTAACCCTTGAAAAGAAAGCCCCATGGACACCTACGGTCCAATGGACCGAATGGTATGGGGGATGACAGTAGGTCCGAAATATTCCGAGTTCGATCCCCAAGGGTGGGGAATGTTGTATGTATTATAAATAAATGAAACAACTTTTTGTGCATTTCTTTTTTTTACAAACATGAATACTCGACGAGTAATATCAAAGTCAGTATTTTACCATAGTCTTCCCATAATGGTGAGGCGCCCAACAAAAGTCGAGGAAAATTCAATCCAACAAAACTAGTAAAAGACTCGTGCAAGACATTCAAGATGAAGGGTAAATCAGTATCGTTTTCAATTTATCCCTTTTAATACTGGCTGATATGTCTCTTTTTCTTTTTACAGGAAATATTTACACTAACATTTAACATGTTGAAGGAGACAAATCCAAAAGAAAATTATGATCATCTGACAAGATCTATTCTGGTGAAAAATGGGGCAAATTGATCACAAGCTCTGAAGCGAAAAAGCAAATATGTCTTCCTTATCTCGTTTGATTTCAAGAATAATTTCTCTGCTTTTTACAGGGGCATTCAACCGCTAAACCGTGGCGGTCGCTGTCATTAAACAAACCGAAATGCTCCCTCACCCATATGCTTCATCACGTAGAGACAAAGTTTGAGACGAACCACCCCTCGACATAAGGAGTAGGCTTCCCAATTTGTTCGGTCCGCCCACATACCAGGGGCAATTCAAATCCGCCCATATTTGCACATTATATAAACACACGTAATGCTAAAAAATTGTCACATCTGCATTGTGCTTACACAGTTCATGAATTATGTATGACTATTCCGTGTGTTTAACTTACCAACTCCAACTTAGAGCATAAACTGCACAGGAGACATCAAATGTGCAGAATGGGGCATGACAGGATGAGGAAAGGCAAACCATTTCCACGCAAGTCTAACATTTTAATTTACAGATAAACAGCCTTTCCCCAGAGTGAGAGAAGGCCCTTTCGGATTGAAGTCCTCCATTCAAATTACATTCGAGGCGTTCATACTATGAGAACCTCCTTAAACAGAATTGGTAATGCAAGCTTGACAGAATAGTTTTGCATGATCCATATTTGGATTGATTGCATCATGAGTTATCACACAGACTACTTCTAATCATTGCCGACTTGGTTGAATAGTTTTACATGAACCGATCAACTCATTGATGAAAATGCTTGCACATGTTACCTCTGATACTGCCTGACAGGCAACACATTCCCAATGTTCAAACTACCTTCCAAAGTCTTGAAATTCATTCAGCGATTATTGAATGAACAAGCCTGGTTGTCGAGAAGCCACCAAGCATTTCGTCCAAATTCTCAGGTAAGTATATCTTCAACCTGAACCTTTCAAGAGAATGAATTCTGACGGTTGTTGGGGTACTCGAATCCATTGCGGTACATACAGGTATCCACCTTCTTCAATAAAGCATGATTTGTCTCAAGGACAGAAATGTTCGAGACCTTTTGATCTCTGCCTCTTTGGTTTATTCCTAAAGCGACAGGATAATATAATTTGGGTTTGAGCTTCTGCAGGATTCCTGATCTTTCCAGATTCCAGAATGGCACCCTTTGAGGTACACCAAGTCCTTCTTACAGGCAAAATAAGTCCTTCTTACAGGCAAACCAAGTCCTTCTTACAGGCAAATCAAGTCTTTCTTATAGGCACAAAGTCCTTCTTACAGGCAAATCAAGTCCTTCTTACAGGCAAAACAAGTCCTTCTTACAGGCACAAAGTCCTTCTTACAGGCAAATCAAGTCCTTCTTACAGGCAAAACAAGTCCTTCTTACAGGTACAAAGTCCTTCTTACAGGCAAATCAAGTCCTTCTTACAGGCAAAACAAGTCCTTCTTACAGGCAAAACAAGTCCTTCTTACAGGCAAATCAAGTCCTTCTTACAGGCATAAAGTCCTTCTTATAGGCAAACCAAGTTCTTCTTACAGGCACCAAGTCCTTCTTACAGGCAAACCAAGTCCTTCTTACAGGCACAAAGTCCTTCTTACAGGAAAATCAAGTCCTTCTTACAGGCAAAACAAGTCCTTCTTACAGGCAAAACAAGTCCCTCTTACAGGCAAATCAAGTCCTTCTTACAGGCATAAAGTCCTTCTTATAGGCAAACCAAGTTCTTCTTACAGGCACCAAGTCCTTCTTACAGGCATAAAGTCCTTCTTACAGGCAAACCAAGTCCTTCTTACAGGCAAACCAAGTCCTTCTTATAGGCACCAAGTCCTTCTTATAGGCAAACTAAGCCCTTCTTACAGGCAAACCAAGTCCTTCTTACAGACACAAAGTCCTTCTTACAGGCAAATCAAGTCCTTCTTACAGGCACAAAGTCCTTCTTACAGGCACAAAGTCCTTCTTACAGGCATAAAGTCCTTCTTACAGGCAAATCAAGTCCTTCTTACAGGCATAAAGTCCTTCTTACAGGCAAACAAAGTCCTTCTTACAGGCAAATCAAGTCCTTCTTACAGGCACAAAGTCCTTCTTACAGGCAAAGTAAGTCTTTCTTACAGGCAAAACAAAGTCCTTCTTACAGGCAAACAAAGTCCTTCTTACAAGCAAATCAAGTCCTTCTTACAGGCAAAGCAAGTCCTTCTTACAGGCACAAAGTTCTTCTTACAGGCAAAGCACCAAGTCCTTTTTACTGGCACCAAGTCCTTTCTACAGGCACCAAGTCCTTCTTACAGGTATCTCCATGTGGTGACCTACCATACGGGTCAAATCTCAATCAAAATTTAATCAGTAGAATCCTTTTATTAGGAATCTACCATGGTACGACCCACCATACGGTCAAATGGTATGACCCACCATACGGGTCAAATTTTAATTCAATTTTTAATCAGTAGAATCCTTTTATTATGAATCTACCATGGGTTGATCCACCATACGGGTTCAAGTTCAACCACCCTAAAGTTTTTTTATATAACGAATCCTTAGGTTCTCATTTCATTTTCAGTGGAACAATCATGTCACGACTCTTTTTATTTACTTGTATTGAGTCGATAAGAATCCAGGTGTCATCTCGTCTTTGAAATGAACCTCTACCGAGCTTCCTTTCAAAGAGGGGCAGCTGTTGACACCTGATTTTTAATCATTTTTTCTATTGCTAAAGTAATAAAAAATCCATAAAAATTCATAAAATTGAAAAATCAACTTTGGGGACCTTAGCCAAGCCTAGGGAACCAATTTTGACCAAAAAACGATTTTTCATATTTTCAGTATTTTTACGTATTTTTTATTTATTTATTTTCGAAAATTAATAGAAAATCCATAAAAATTCATAAAATTGAAAAATCAACTTTGGGAACCTTAGCCAAGCCTAGGGAACGAATTTTGACCAAAAAATAATTTTTCATATTATATATATTTTAATTTTTTTTTAAAAAATACAAAAATATTTGAAAATTTTGGAAAAATAACATTTGAGGCCAAAAAATACACAAAGATAGTTAATATTTTTATTTTAAATCTATTTTCATATTGGCCATCGCAAATTCAGAAAAATCCAATTCGAGTCACGTGTTCCTTCACGAGTATAATCTCGAATCGGGCCTAAAAAAATTTAATTTGAGTCAACTTATTTTAACTTTCACTTTTTATGAGTTGTGACATTGTCTTCTAATATTTTAAATTTTCATCTTGGCCAAATTATACCCAGAATGACTTAATTTTGCAAAAGGGCTTTAATTAAATTATACATTATTTTCAGCGACAAGAAATGAGCTTAAATTTGACATGTGGTAAATTTTGGTGTGTCAAAAATTGTGAGGAGATTTGGACTTAAAGAAATATATTTTTTTCAGGGACTGAATTGTAAATACTTAAAATTCAAGGACTAGAGTGCAAATACCTAACTCTTGAAGGATTATTTTACAAATAATAAAAAGAAGAGTTAGTGGATAAATTAGAATAGAGAAGGGAAGATGAAGAAGAGGAGATGAAGAAGAGAAGTTGGAGAAGAATGGATGGAGAAAATAAGATAAGAATAGAGAAGGGAAGATGGAGATGAAGAAGAGTTAGTAGAGAAATTAGAATGGAAGATAAGAATAGAGAAGGGAAGATGGAGATTAAGAAGAGTTAGTGGAGAAATTAGAATGGGAGATAAATATGGAGAAGGGAAGATGAAGATGAAGAAGAGTTAGTGGAGAGATTAGAATGTGAGATAGAGATGGAGAATGGAAGATGAAAATGAAGAAGAGTTAGTGGAGAAATTAGAATGGGAGATAGAGTTAGTGGAAAAATTAGAATGGGAGATAGATGAGTAGGTTATAAAAGGAGGAAGAAGTGAGCTTGAGAAAGGATTCTTGAGGGAGAAAATTTGAAGTGTTTGGGAGAATTTTTTGGAGAGAAAATTTTGGATGTTTGAGAGAGTTTTGGGAGATTGAAGAAAATTTTGAGAGAAAGAAAATATCAAAAGAGAGAGAATTTTGAAGATGATGGGAGTTTAAAGCTAGGGGTTATCATCACAAATTCCTTCATCGATCAATATAAATCAAGAGTTCATCCTCGTCAACGAGCAAACAAATTCAAGCTAAGTGTTTTTATTTATTCATTTATTTATGATTTTACTCGCAAATTAGCACAAATTGTATACACTTTCTCCATCTCCTTTTTCTTCCATATTTTATGTCAGGAGAAGGATATCTCTACGTCAATAGCAAAAATCTCGTCGAGATGCAAAAATCGGCCCAGACAAGCTCCTAAGCTGTCCACCGATTTCTCAACTGATCTGTGACTAAAAGTCCCTCTTAATTCAAAAGAAACTCTCTATATTGGGAACATAGAGAGCGAAAATCAATTATAGAAATCCCTCCCAAAAAAATGGGAGATAAGTACTCTTTCTACTCTTCTGGTTTTAGGTGCAGATTAGCACATATTTTGTATACTAACACTTCACTCTATTTTATGTCAGGAAGCCGCAGCTCTATATCAATGGTCAATCCTATGGAAGCACAAAATCGGCTTGGAGGAGTCCTCAAGCGCGCACAAATTTCAAATTGTTGAATCAATTCGTTGTATTTTATTTTAAAGAATTCATACCCCAGAATGGAGAGGACAAAGTCCATCCGCAATTTAAATACCTGCACCATAAATCCCAAAGGGAAGAGCCAAGCCAATGCTTAGCCTCCCATTGGAGGTTTTTACTTACAGTAGTTAAATACCTGCAACTTAAATACCTGTACCTTAAATCCCAAAGGGAAGAGCCAAGCCAATGCTTAGCCTCCCATTGGAGGTTTTTACTTACAGTAGTTAAATACCTGCAACTTAAATACCTATACCTTAAATCCCAAAGGGAAGAGCCAAGCCAATGCTTAGCCTCCCATTGGAGGTTTTACTTACAGTAGTTAAATACTTGCAACTTAAATACATGTACCTTAAATCCCAAAGGGAAGAGCCAAGCCAATGCTTAGCCTCCCATTGGAGGTTTTTACTTACAGTAGTTAAATACCTGCAACTTAAATACCTGTACCTTAAATCCCAAAGGGAAGAGCCAAGCCAATGCTTAGCCTCCCATTGGAGGTTTTTACTTACAGTAGTTAAATACCTGCAACTTAAATACCTATACCTTAAATCCCAAAGGGAAGAGCCAAGCCAATGCTTAGCCTCCCATTGGAGGTTTTTACTTACAGTAGTTAAATACTTGCAACTTAAATACATGTACCTTAAATCCCAAAGGGAAGAGCCAAGCCAATGCTTAGCCTCCCATTGGAGGTTTTTACTTACAGTAGTTAAATACCTGCAACTTAAATACATGTACCTTAAATCCCAAAGGGAAGAGCCAAGCCAATGCTTAGCCTCCCATTGGAGGTTTTTACTTACAGTAGTTTAAATACTTGCAACTTAAATACCTGTACCTTAAATCCCAAAGGGAAGAGCCAAGCCAATGCTAGGCCTCCCATTGGAGGTGTTTATTCACTGTCATGTACTTCCTATAATTTAATTTTTGAATCATCAGACCCAAAAGATAAGTAGGTTGTAATACTGCACAGAAGTCGTTAACACACTCCTTCTTTCGGCTTCAGGGAATCTTTAACACTTAAAAAAAATATAACAAATAAAAATATATACCATCCATGCATCCTATTTAAAAAGTGAAAACACAAAAGAGAATACCCTATTATAGCCTTAGGAATAAACCAAGCCTGAGTTGCCGAATTAGGATATCCATGAAATTAAGGTACCGAAAGGGCATTAGTTTTAATTAACTAGTGTAACCAAGTTCCCGAGCTCCTAATCTCTGGTTCGCAGGAATAAATTAGTTCTCCCGCTAATTTATTTAGGTTTCTAATCGACCTACCAAGAACGATTAGTGGCGACTCCAAATTTTAAAATCATTTAAACAAAAACCAAAGTTGCGATTCGGTAGGGCTTGGGAGGGTCCGCGTTAGGTTAGTCAAATCTAATTAACCTAATAATCCGTTAACCCCCTTTAAAATTTAAAATTTTTTTTAGAGGGTCGCGACAAGCACACGCTGCAGTTCAACAAGAAGTAGATCAACTTTTTGTTGCTTCTTGTTTCTCTTCTAGTACTCCATGTGATAGTTGGCTTGTTGATAGTGGTTGTACAAACCACATGACAAGTGATGAGAAGTTGTTCACTGATCTTGACAAGTCATTGAAGTCAAGAGTGAGGATTAGGAATGGTGAGTATTTAGAAGTGAAAGGTAAAGGGATTGTAGCAATGGAGAGTTGTGCTGGAACAAAGTTTGTTTCTGATGTAATGTATGTCCCTGAGATTGATCAGAACTTGCTAAGTGTCGGTCAGTTAGTAGAAAAGGGATTTAAGGTGGTATTTGAAGAAGGAGAGTGTTTGATATTTGATTCAGATGGATAGAAGCTGTTCAGAATCAAAATGCAGAAGAAGAGTTTCTCTCTGAACCCTCTCGAGAAGGAGCAAGTGGCATTCAAGTGTCAAGCTAGTGATTCAGAGTTATGGCACAAGAGGTTGGGTCACTTTCATCACAAAGGGTTGCAATTTATGCAGAGGAATGAGATGGCAACAGGGTTACCGAGTATGGAGGAGGAGATCACAAGGTGCAAGTCTTGTTTGTTGGGCAAGCAGACGAGACTTCCATTCAAAGAATCAACTTGGAGAGCTACAAAGAAGCTGCAGCTGATCCATACAGACCTCTGTGGTCTACATGTGACTCTTTCACTAAATGGCAGCAGGTATTTCATTATCTTCATTAATGATTATACTAGAATTTGCTGGATTTACTTCATGAAGCAAAAGTCAGAAGTTGCTGAGGTGTTTCTGAAGTTTAAGAGATGGGTTGAGAACCAAAGTGGCTGCAAGATTCAGGTCATCAGATCTGATAATGGAACAGAATACACTTCACAGAGGTTTAACTCTTTATGTGAAGAAGCTGGTATTGAGCATCAACTTACTGCTCCTTACTCTCCACAACAAAATGGAGTTAGTGAAAGGAAAATTAGAACCATTATGGAGATGACTAGATGTCTGTTACATGAGAAGAATCTGCCAAAAGAGTTTTGGGCAGAAGCAGCAAACACAGCAGTCTTTCTGCTAAACAGACTGTCTACAAGGGTATTGGAGAAGAAGACACCCTTTGAAGCTTGGTTTGGTGTCAAGCTAATATTACGAAATCTGAAAGTGTTTGGCTGTTTGTGTTTTTCTCATATCCCACAGGTCAAAAGAGACAAGCAGGGAGAGAAAGCTGAATTTGGAATCTTTGTTGGCTATTGTTCAATGTCAAAAGCCTACAGAATCTATCAACCACATATAGGGAAGGTGATCACTAGCAGAGATGTTCAGTTCTTTGAAAATGAACAATGGGACTGGACAGAAGAGTCACAAGACAAGCACAAGAAGGTATCTCTGGAACCTGACGAGCTGGAGGATGATGTTCCAGTTAGAGGGACCAGAACTCTGACTGATATATATCAGAGGTGAAGTGTGGCTGTTTTGGAACCTTCGAGTTATGAGGAAGCTAAAAGTGATTAGAAGTGGTTGATTGCAATGAATGAAGAGTTGGTTATGATTGAAAAGAACCAAACATGGGAGTTAGTAGAGAGGCCTGAAGACAGGAAGGTGATTGGTGTAAAATGGGTCTTCAGAACCAAACTCAATTCTGATGGCTCGGTGAATAAGTACAAGGCCAGATTGGTTGTGAAGGGATATGCACAGGTTTGGGGAGTTGATTTCTCAGAAACCTTTGCACCAGTGGCAAGACTGGATATAATCAGAATGACTCTTGCCTTGGCAGCTCAACAAGGATGGAAAATATATCAGTTAGATGTAAAATCTGCTTTTTTGAATGGTGTATTACAGGAGGAGATTTATGTTGAGCAACTAGGAGGTTTTGTCGCACCAGGCCAGGAAGAGAAGGTTTATTTGCTGAGAAAAGCTCTCTATGGCTTGAAACAAGCTCCTAGAACTTGGTACAGTAAAATTGATGAACATTTGCTGAACTTGGATTTTGAGAAAAGCCTAAGTGAATCCACTCTATATGTTAAGAAGTTAGCATCTGACTTTGTGGTAGTGTCACTTTATGTGGATGATTTGCTAGTAACAGGAAGTAAGAGTGCTCAAATTGTTGCACTTAAGCAGGAGATGATGAAGATGTTTGAGATGACAGATCTTGGTGAGATGTCATATTTTCTAGGGATGGAAATTAGTCAGACTCATAATGAAGTTTTTATATTTCAGAAGAAGTATTCGAAGGAGATTCTGAAGAGATTTAACATGGAGGAGTGCAAGAGTGTGAGTACTCCGATGGTTCAGAAGGAAAAGCTTCAGAAGGATGATGGTTCAGAACCTGCAGATGAAAGAGTTTACAGAAGTTTGATTGGCTGTCTTATGTATCTCACGGCAACTAGACCGAACATCATGTTTCCTGTAAGTGTCTTGTCTAGATTTCTTGATTGTGCAAGTAAGTTACATATGGTAGCAGCAAAGAAGGTGTTGAGATACTTAAAGGGTACTCTTTCATATGGGATTAAATTCTGTAAAGTTCAAGAGTTTAAGTTGCAGGGGTATTCAGATAGTGACTGGGCAGGTTCAATGGATGATATGAAAAGCACTTCAGGTTATTGTTTCACATTTGGTTCGGCATGTTTTTCCTAGAGTTCAAAGAAACAGGAAATAGTAGCTCAATCAACTGCAGAAGCTGAGTTTATTGCAGCTACTGCAGCTGTAAATCAAGCATTATGGTTGAAGAAGTTGATGGACGATCTGCATCTGAAGCAGGAAGAAGGCATTGAAGTGTTTGTAGATAATCAAGCTGCATTGGCAATTTCACATAATCCAGTATTTCACGGAAAAACAAAGCATTTCAAGATCAAATATTATTTTCTAAGAGAGGTGCAGAAGGCTGGAGAAGTAAAGTTGGTATACTGCAATTCAGAAGAACAACTTGCAGATATATTCACAAAGTCATTCAACGTTGGTCAATTTGAAGTTTTGAGAGCAAAGCTGGGAATGTGCATCACTTGATTCAGGAGGAGAATGTTGTGTATCAAGGCTGACAGAATATTTTGTTTTAAGTTAGTTCTAGCAATTCTATCTTTAAGATTTGATTAGATTCTGTTAAGATTTGAATTTACTAGATAACTTTCTGGTTTATTATTCAAATATTCTGTTTTGATTCGAATCCTAATAGATTTATGATAAAGATTTGTTTTGGAGTATGTATTTAAGTGTTACAATCTTTTAGAATAATTAGAGAATTGAATTTTTCCCTTCCATACGTTAAAATCTTGCTCTTGGAATACATTCTGTTTTCATTCTGCTCTGTTTTGTGCATCTGAACGTCCTTCTAAACACTTCAGAAGCAAACACAGAACTGCTTCTGACGTCCTTCTGATCCCTCCAGAAGCAACAATATATTACTTATCTTTTTTAGAATGGACGGCACTTGATAACTCTACGAAAGTAGAGTTAAAGGGCTCGTTTTAGGAGAGAAAATTGTGCAACAAGTTGAATAAATTCGTCTAATTTTGGTTCTTTAAGTTGTTTGCTATCTTCAAGTTTTAGTTTGCTAAAGAATTATCTACAGGTGAAGGACGTGTTCAAGCTAAGAAGAGATGCATTCGCCTGGAAGTTGGAGAACAGAATCAAAACGGACGCGTCCGTCAAGAGCAAGAGACGTGTCCGCCGTGAAGAAGGACGCGTCTGTCTAGTAGAAGGACGTGTCCGTTGCTCTTTAGAAGCGGAAAGGACGCGTCTGTCACTACCAAAAGACGCGTCCGTCGGTGTGGAAAAGGCAAGGACGCGTCTGCCTAGTAGAAGGACGCGTCCGTAGCTCTAATTTTTATACACAAAAGCAAGAAGGACGCGTCTCTCGTGGGATGTCATCAAGCACGCAAAGGACTCGAGGATATTCTTGTCAATTAGAATTTTTATGGATGAAGGTTGAGTAAAAATAGAAAGTCATATTTTCTTTGGATATCTTTTCATGGGGGAATATCAGGAAATTTATTTATATTCTAAAAAAAACAAAAACCCTAGCTAGAACTTTTGGGAGAAGAACGGCAATTCTTTGGGGGGAAAATCAGAGAAAGAACGTCAAGCAACACCAAGGGGCTCTAGAGAAATCAAGACTGAGGGTGCTCATCTTCAAGTCGGAAGACCGGGGAGACATAGTTCTTTCTTCTTTATTTCTATCTTTTGAAATCTTGATGTGGTTTTTCATGTTTTCTTCTGGATTCGTGATGTGTAATTTCCCAATTATGAACTAATTTGCTTTTCTAGGGCTACAATGAAACCTAGTACTTTTGTTTAGAAAGTGAATTCCTTTCTTCGTGTTATTGATTTCAGCGAATGATTTATTCAGATCTCGTTCTTAATGCGATTGATTGACTGATCACCAATTAATTTGATCTGATAATCTAAATGAGCTTGGAAAAGTTATTTAGATTAAGCCGTGGACTGGATAGCCTATATTAGTGTCGCGTTGGAAAACGGAACTAATCCGTGAGAAGGATAGGAATATACCCGATCACCTTAGGTAGCCAATTAGAGTTGTCACATAAAGGATTCTCACTAGTTAATTGCCTAGAAATAGAGTGATTAGCTTGATACCGAGAACTTGTTGGCGATTCATTGCGGGGTTGCTTCACGTAAGCATTGCTTGATAACGCGGGGATGACCTTAGGATGGTTGGGATGGCCCAACGTTAAATTGAGTCCTTCTGACCATGTGTCGACCTATCCATCTCTCCGTCAAAATTGCCACGTGACATCACCTTGATAGCCTACCCTCTTTTTCTTTGGGGGCTGGGGGATTTGTCTTATTCCTTTTGCATTGCTGCTCCACATCATGGTGCATCCCCCCAGACACGCAAAAGAGACAGCAACACCTAACCTTTTCGTCGTCTTTTGTCTTCCTAGGACATATCTGAGAGTAAAAACTCTCTCTCTCTCTCTCTCTCCACTAGGAGGAACGAAAAGACTTCCATTTCCTCCTCGTGGAGAGAGAGAGAGAGAGTTTTTTTCCTCTTGAATGCAAAAGGAATAAGAAAATAGCATCTTCACTACGTGAAAATAGTAAAAAGCGAAACCATATAAAAAAATGACCTTGGCTTTATTGTTCCAATCATGGTCCTTGGAGACAGCAACGCCTATCCTTTTTATCTTTTGCCCTCCTGGGACATGCCCGAGCTCGTGGGTTCTAGTTCTACCCACCGACGTGAGATCATGCGTCATACCTGGGGGGATTTACCATGCTTGGGGGTTCGGACAGAGATCATGCGTCGCTTTCACTCTCACTCTCACTCTCTCTCTCTCTCTCTCTCACTCTCTCTCTCTCTCTCTCGCCAATGCAACTTCTGGGTTCTTAAATGGTAAGAACATCAAGGGAAGGGCCCGAACCCTGCCTCTTGTGAAACGAGCAAAAGCGACGCACGATCCTCTTCCTTAAACGGTAAGTCACCATTCTCTTTTTTTTTCCCGAGAATGATTGTGTCAATGTATCAAAGAATACAAATCCATCGTGAACTGTCGGTTCCCAGTCATAAAGCGACATGTCCCTCTACCTTTCTGTTAGTTAATTGTGGAAAAAAGTACACCGCAGCAAAGTTTGGGTCTTCAATTAGTTACTTCCCTATTATGGGCATTGGGTGCATCATAACTGCAGATGTGTTGCATTTATTTATGTGAGATCACATGATGAATCCTCTTTGAACTAAAAGGAAGATGATTCTCAGTCTCATTCTCTTTATGTTTTCTTTCTGGTTGCCGCTGTTAGTTTTATTCCCTACATTCACGGTAATAATCTGCACTTTTTGATTCTACATGTAAAAATTTGCTAGAATTTTTCAGGTACGTTCAGGTTGACTCTTCGATTTACAGAGGATTTATCCAAATAAACCTCCTACAGTGTGCTTTGTTTCTTGAATGTTTCACCCAAATAGTAAGTTGCAGGAAAATCAAGTTACAAGCTGCCTTGAATGAGCATCTATGATACTGATGGGCTTGTTTTATTATTGAAATATTCATAGTTTATGCCGATGGAAGTATTTGCTTGGATATATTGCAAAAACCACTGGAGTCCTATATATGATGTTGCAGCAATACTCACATCTATCCAGGCACTACAAATCTTCC
Source organism: Psidium guajava (assembly GCA_016432845.1). NCBI lineage: Eukaryota > Viridiplantae > Streptophyta > Magnoliopsida > Myrtales > Myrtaceae > Psidium > Psidium guajava. The sequence continues at coordinate 41,823,739 of CM028228.1, forward strand.
TGTTTTTACTAGCATGCTGTCTATAGGAAAGCAACTGGAACATGCATTGGATGGGTATCTTGGTTTTGAATTTGAACTTGGCATCATGTGTTTATTGAACAAATTCACTCTTTATCCTTTTTAAATTACCCAGGGAAGTTGTAGCAGATACCAAATTCCTCCTTTCCCCCCATTTTAAATTCCCTCAAAAGGCCGGGGCCGCTTGCGCGAGAAGGGAACAAACCTACACAAAGCTCATCCCACAAAATAAAGATAATTTTTTACAGCTTTCTCGTGTAAAAGAATGATGAATCTTATCCGTAGAATGAGGAGAGGAAAGGAGGAAAGAAAATAAGAGAACACTCTTTCGACAAACCGACAACTGTCAACATGCCATGTCCTTGAAACTCTCCTTGTTATGTTATAGTAGTAAGATGTATTACTAGAGGAAGTAAACCGCTACCACAATATCTACAAATATACAACCATACAACAAGAATAACAGCACCACATTCTGAACATGATCAAAGGTCCACGTAAGGGAAGAACAATCGATGGAAAGGCTTACCTCCATCCCATGGAGTATCGTCAGGACTGCAATCCGACCACAGAAGAAACAACAAACAGCTTATCCGACCATACTGATGATACGGGGAAGGAAGCAAAGATGCTGGAAGAATCCAAACGCCACCAATCAACATACCCGAAGATCACGGCATTCCAAAAGCATAATGTTACTATCTTGGGGTGCACCACTAATGCCCGCCGGTGGGTCCTGTTGCAACCTCTTAAAGTCCCTCATCAGCCTCTTCCTCGCAGGAGTTGACCTGGCGGTCACTGCCCACATATTCCAAGCAGCAATTTCAATTGAACGGAAGCAAAAATTCACAACATTCCCAAAGTGAAACAACGAATACAACCCGACAGGCTCCACTGGGCGAGCTGGGAAAAGCTAAATTTCATCCTCGAAAGTCGCGAATGGAAAAAATTCACCTCCATTCTCCTCTTAATCCTTACAAAAGCAAGTCGCAATATCCTCCAACCTAAATAAAAGCCCAAAATTCGAAACCAAAAATTCTAACAGCCGCGCACAAGAAGGGAAATTAAAGCTACGGTTTCGGCCTGAGCGAGCCCAAATATCCTCGATCCACAAAAGTCGAATCCTCAAGGTCACACGGAAACGAAGCGGATGCACAAGGAAAAGCTGGACATGGCAATCAACTCGCGAATTTCACACCAAAAGCCGAATTGAAGCAGTGGAACTGCGACGAACCTGCGGAAGGAGAGCGAACGATGAACCTCGAAGCCGGTCCAAACAAAGCAGCAGCAGCAGCAGCAGAACAAAGAAAGAAAGAGCTAGGGGTCTGTTCTCATTATGGCCTGGCGATTGGAAGCTGCCAAGTGAAGAGAATCCGTACAAGCGACGGCGAGATTCTACACGCTCGGCGAGAGAGAGGGCGAGAGGCGGATCAGCTTCGCTTGGTTTATGCTGGGGGGGAGAGAGAGAGAGAGAGATGTGATCGTGTGATTGGCTTACTGTGTCCGCGTCGCAGGCAATCTTTCCCTCGTCCTGTGCGTCAAATCTGGGGCCACGCACTGATATGGGCTTTCCACAGAATCGGTGCCATAGATGATAAAGTAAAAAATTTTCATAGTTAAACACCACCTTCTGCTTTTTTTTTTTGGTCAGATTCTCGCAGTTCAATACCACCTTCTACAAAGTTAGAATTCAACCCGAGTTTGAAGCTCCAAAGCCGGACAAGGAGGGCTTATTACCGGGGCTTCAACCAGAGAAGCAACCTTGATTTAACCCTTAGCAGCATTACCAAATACTACTTTAAACTCGAGCCTTTCACTAAATCTTGTTTTGAACTAGATCCGTGATCAAACCCTAGCTTAAATTTGAGCTTGCAGGAGGGTTTGGATTGGGATTGCACAGCGAAGTGCTGCGACCAAGAATAGAGAACAATCGCGCACACCAATCATAACCCAGGCATCCATAAAGGGATGTTATTATTAAGTGCTGCAATCAAGAATAGAGTGTTAGAGTAATTAAATATTAAACCACGCCTTTATCCAATTGCTTAAGCTTTTGGAACAGTTGACAGCGATCCTTCAAAATCTCATATGGTATTAGAGCAGGAGGTTCTGAGTTCAAATCTTTCTAGACCCCAATTTGCCTCTCCAATGATATATTTCCACGCTTAGTACTAGGTAAAAAGACCAAATTAAGCTAAAATATTAAACCACGCATTCATCCAACAGTTTAAAGTCTTAGTAAATATTAAATCACGCCTTTATCCAACAGTTTAAGCTTTTGGAACAGTTGACAGTGATCCAACAAAATATCACATAGAGGAAATCGTGTGCACCAATCATAACCTAGACATCCAAACTTATATTCATCAAACCACAGTGACACGATGCAACCGTTGATCTGCTGGCCGATTCCCAGAGTCGGAATTTATAACGAAAGATCACAGTTGAGCAAGCTCTGCGCAAGAGGAGCTCCACGAATCAAACTAAAAGAGGAAGAAGATACAAAAAGATACATCACTAAGGTACACCATATTGCACCTGCTTGTCTCCTACTTGCTTCTCAATTGAAAGATCAATATCGCATCTACGTGTTGGGCTCCCACACGATGCCTGGATCCTCTGCAATGTCGAAGAAACATATCTGTTAGTTCGTCTTAAATACATAGAGGGAGAGAGATCAAATTATTATTTGTTCCTCCAGCCATGCCGGGCCGCAAGCACGGATCGTTCTTGACCAGTACCAGGGGAAGTACCACCATCTCTACAGATCATCACCAGTGCAACCAGATGGTGAAGGCTCTAGGAAGGTGGTGATGTTAAGCATCGACAACGAGCAAGCAACTGCCGCGATGATAATAATGCAAAACTAAGCAGGAGCTTGAAAATTTTCTTACCAGACTGAAGATGTCGGGCTCGCAGTGGAGGGCCCAACCGAGGATCATTCAATCATCGCCACCCTCGTTGCTGTTCGGAGCCGTAAAGGTGACGCCCATGCACGAGAAGTAGACGTCTAAAACGGGCAACCACCACGGATCCAAGTGCAGCCTTAGCTTGGCTTGCACCACCACGTCTATGGTCACCGCCCCGCCCTTCAAGCAGACGTTGAACACGGGCACCCACCACGGGCCCAAGTGCAGTCTCAGCACCCACCACGGACCCAAGTGCAGCCTCAGCTTGGCTTCCGCCACCATGTCGATGATAACTGCCCCGCCCTGCAACGACTGCACCAGGCCCTTCACGCCCAAGTCGTTGGCGATCGGCAGCGTCGACAGGGCCTCTGCTTGGACCGTTATCGAGTTGCGGGGGCCCTGAGTGAAGGCCGGAATGGGAGAGGGTCGAGAGAGCCTGAGTTCGCCTCCGAAGGTCAGGAGGAGCTTCATGTTGGCGTACTCAACGGCGATGAGCTTACTGGGGTTCTCGATGGAGAGAGCGATGTTCCATAGGGCGGTGACGTGGGAGGTGGAAATATTGAGGGACAAGGGCAAAGAGCCCGGGTCGAGTCCTAACACCGGCGGCATTAAAGCGGGTATCCCCAGAAAGATGACCATCGGGATGCCGAGAAAAGTGTGCATGGTGAATACGATACAGTGGTCGATGATTGGCTTGTACCTCTTTGGCCGCAGCGGCACCGGCGATGGTGACGCTGGATTGTTTTGCGCAGCGGGTGGAGTCGTGGGGAGGTCGGCCATTTGGGAATTTGGTGTCGGATGTTTTTTTTTGGTCTTGGTTTTGAGCGATCTAGGAGCTCAATTTAAAGAGGGCAGAGAATTGGGGGCAAAATGGACCTTTTCTGCGTTTTGATAAAGTGGGTACGAAGGTTGCTGAGAAGTTGCGCGATGCAAAGCAAAGCAGGAATTGGGGAAGTCGATCTCTCGGTTTCACATTTTAATTTTATCTGGTTCGCTTAATGCGTTTTAGTGTTTTTTTTTTTGGTCGAAAATGCATTTAGTGTTCAACTGGAACTAAAAATATGCACTTTAGTGAGCCAAGCAATGATACAACAACATTGGAAATAATTATGGAAAAATTACCAAAGAAGTTTTAAATCTATTATAATCATATCAATTCAATCTTAAATTTTTTTTTGTCAATTCAATCATAAATCTTATCCATTTGCCAATATGTATGGAAATCGTTGACGTGATCAATTTTTAATAATATTTTTCGATTTTTTAACTTTATTTTTTTTTTTGTTCTTTTTTTTTCTTCCTCCTCCAAGTGGTATGAGCCGGCAAAGATTGCCCCCGTTGGCCATCAGCGAGGGCAAGCCTTGCCCAGATCTGGCGAGGCACGACCTCGCTCTTGTCTCTGGCCGGTTGCGGACATGAAGTAGGTCCAAGCATGTGATTTAAGCAGCAAGTCCACTACTTGTCTTCGTTCCAAAGTTCAACGAGGATTCGCCTAGGCTTATTGGAGGGCAGCGGAGTTGGGTTTGTGATTTGGACCACGTCTAGATAGCGACTAATCCAAACGCCGCTGCACTCCAAGTAGCGGACGTGGCCAGGGTCCCTCCTTTCCCTTTGCCTGCATCACGACCCTTGATGTTCATGATGTGGTTTGCGCATTATTTGCATGTGCTTGCCTAAAGGCGAAGGGCCTTAATGATGTTCAAGATGTGGGTCAAGAAAATACAAAAAAGAAAAAAAAGAAGAAGAAGACTCAAAATAAACGTATCTTCCTCATATTTATTCTTCACTATCCACAGATCTTGTTACATTAGTTGATCGGGAATTTAGTCTGGAGGAACAAAGCGCTCAGATCTCGTGAACATGAAGATACTAAGGGATTGCCAAAGAATTTATGACTAATTTAAGGAAAAATATTTTTTCACAGCATATTGGCTTTTCTTAAGGCTGTTGTATGAGTACAAACTATGAAAATGGTTATGATGAGATAATCATAATAATGTTGTTACCATGAATTTAGGACAAAAAATTGTGGGAAAAAAGTATACCGCAGCAAAGTTTGGGTCTTCATTTAGTTACTTCCCTATTATGGGCATTAGGGGCATTACAACTGTGGATGTGTTGCATTTGTTCATGTGAGATCACATGATGAATCCTCTTTCATATTTTCTTTTTGGTTGCCGCTGCTTGTTTTCTTCCCTACATTCTTAGTAATAATCTGTACCTGTTGATTCCACATGTAAAAATTTGCTAGAGTTTTTGAGGTACGTTCAAGTTGACTCTTCAGTTTAGAGAGGATTATTCAAATAAACCTCCGACGGTGCGCTTTGTTTCTCGAGTGTTTCACCCAAATAGTAAGTTGCAGGAAAATCAAGTTACAATGTGCCTCGAGTGAGCATCTATGATACTGATGAGCTTGTTTTATTACTGAAATATTCATAGTTTATGCCGATGGAAGTATCTTTTTTGATATATTGCAAAACCAGTGGAGACTCCTATATATGATGTTGCAGCAATACTCACATCTGTCTAGGTACTACAAATCTTCCTATTTTTACTAGCCAGCCTACATGGACAACAGCAATTCTATATATATATATATATATATATATATAGACACACACCTTTGCAAAGAGGAAATATGGGTGGACTATTTACACATTGAAAATCTTGCTTTCCGAGCTCACCGTATCATTCTCACATCCATTCTTCAACTCCAACCCCCCCTCTTGGCCACGTGGCGGCCTTCGAGTGGCCAGCCATCTGTTTTGTCCCCGTGCACGTGGCCCTGAAAAAAACTGGTGAACGTCCCTCCCTTTTTGTGATCTCAATGTTAAATCTCACATCCATTCTTCATCTCTGTTTTGGAATTCTTCAGGCAAAGCATATGCAAAATAATGCGCAAATCCACAAAAGGCAAACGCTCGGGGGTCGTGATGCAGGCAAGGGCAAAGGAGGGACCCGGGCACGTCCGCTATTTTTGTGGTCGTGAAGCGGGCAAGGACGAGGAGGGACCCGGGCACGTCCGCTACTTTTGTCCCCATTCTTAATCTCTGTTTTACTTTTGAGTTTGTCCCCACGAGATCTGAGCGGACCGTTAGTTCGGACTTGTTTAATTTTGAATTAGGACCAAGACTTAAAAAAAAAAAAAAGTTCTTCCGTGCAAGAGGCTCATATTTTGCTTTGTTGGAGTAAGTATAAATGGTATGATTTGAGATTTCCAAAGAATTGACTTGGTGAAATTTTTATGAAAAGAGTTTTTCGTGAAAGAGAAGAAATATTTCTTTTCTTTTTTTTTTTTATGAGAATTTGACACACGCTTTGGATCTTTCCTGCGCAGCTTAGATGGGAGGCGAAGAAGGCCTCCTTTCGAAGGGACTCGAGCCATTAGTGAGATATCACTCTAGAAGAGAAGAGTTCACATTCTCATTATCTTTCGTAAAATCAAGTTTACCACGAAGACATTCATAAACCGCTCTACAATAGTTCTTATTTAATAATCTTAATTTAGGTTTAATATGGTTCTTAAATGGTAAGAACATCAAGGGGTCTCGAAGAACGAGCGAAAGCGAAGCATGATCTCAGTCAGAACCCACAAGCATCGCCGCCACCACGAGCGTGCGCGCGCACACACAGCCCCTCTCCTCAAACTCGAAACCAAACCCTCCATCTTGTGAAACGAGCGAAAGCGACGCATGATCGTCATCAAATGTTCCTGTTGTTTAGCAAATGTTCCTGCCGTTTAGCAAAATAACAAGGGATTTGGGTTTTTGCGAGGAAAAAGAGGAATAGATCAGCAATGATTGAATTCTACAAAGCCAGCAATGATTGAATTCTACAAAGCTCAGAAAGAGTTGTTTCAATGATCCGTAACCACAAAAGCTCAAAAGGAGGCACCCCCGATTACGATACGAAGCGTTTTTAATATATGATAGCACGATTTTGTAAAGTATCAATTTGTCGGTCCATCGAAAACCGGTTTTGTGAATCGCCTACCTCGCGTTTCTAGGACAAATTTACTGTGTACGCAATGATGATCTAGGCTTGTAAATTTGTTGCCGGGTTCATGATCTAGCCATGTTGGCCCCACGTCCCTGTACACATCTAAGTAGACTGGCCCCACATGGCTAGATCATGAACTCAGCAACAAATTTACTTGTATGCAATGTAGTTCATAACACAAACGATAGCTAATCAGTTCGCAGCTCTAGACCAAGGTGCATTTTTGAGCATCCGTTCATGATATTCCTCGTGAAATATGGGAATGAAATAGTTCCAAAGTGGCATTTTTCCTTGACCGAATGGAGTGTAATTTCGAAATCCAATTAAATGGTAAGTCATCAATGTTCCTATCATTCACCAGAGTTGAAGTACATGAACCCAGCAACTAATTTAGTCTCCCAAATTAGAGAAAGTGTTCAATTGTGCAGTTTATTTAAATTGACTCTCCCAAAATAGAGAAAGTGTTTCGTAATTTTGAAGGAACAAGCAAGGTAAATCACAAGCCCGGGCATTTCTTAGTTGGAGGCCCGGGTGTTTCTTAGTTGGAGAATTCCCACTGCTCTCTAGACAAGTCAAGTAAGGAGCATAAACCATGCCATAACAATTTGTATGAGAAAGAAAACGGTTATAATGGCAAAAAAACATGACCTATGAAGCACTGCCAATATCGCTAAATATTTATGGCCAAAGTGTTAGGCACACAAATATTTGATATGGAACCTTTTATAATTTAATTAATTGTAATGATACAAAGGCTTAGTACGAACCATGCAAGGGTAAACATGTCCTCAGGCGATAATGAAAGGTGAGCAAGAACAAAGAAGCGCATATCAAAGACAACAGCAACTTGTTGAATTACACGTGAAATACTCTCTGAAATCCAGACGAGCAAAGGGGGGTGAGCGATGGAATGGTGAGTTCCTGCCTTGTCCAGAGTCACGGCAGTCGGAATCAGCATCTACCAGAGCCAAAGGCTCCTTGAGATGGTGACAGGCGTGGAGCTTTTGGAATTGTTAAATGTCCTCAAAAAACCTTGCTGACTTGATCTCCACAATCGTGATGGGGAGTGAAGGGCAATCAAACAACTATTCCTTATACCTCTCGAGCATCCGATGAAACATCCATTAAGGTAAGGGTCGGGCGTGGAACTTTTGGAATTACAAAAAAAATTCGATGTCATTGAAAAATTAAAAAAAATTCACGCGAGACGATTTGTTGAAAATGACACACGAGTGAGCTATTTTCATCCGATGTGACACATAAGTGAACAAAAAAAATTATTGCGCTCAAGTGAATGTTGTACAAAAGTAATGACACTCATAATAAACTTATCATTGTAAAAGATTATAAATATGCTTGATGCTTCAGATGCGCGTATATTTTGTGCATCGTTTTGTATAGAGCTAATTTGAATATGATTGTTTTGGAGTGCTCTTTTTTTTTTGTTCAAAGAAGTGCTCAATTGAAAGAGTAATTTGTTAAGTATATTTCTGGTGACGGGAGATGTTATGGATATTCAGTTGACTCTACAATATAAATAAATATTTGAATGCTTCAAATGATAATAGATTTGCTTACATGACACGTTTACGTGATCATCTTGTACTTGTTGGTGTGTGACGGCACTGATGATGGTGATGTTGGATTGTTACGCATGGCGGGTGGAATGGCAAGGAGGTTCGCTATTGGGGGACTATTGCATCAAGTGCGTCTTTGGTTCTGAGTGATCTCTTATAGGGGTGAGTAGTTCTAGGTTTTGTATTGGTTTCTTTTGGAACCTGAAACCCATCTGTCTAGATAAGTTTCTCTTTTTTTAAAACCCGAAACTTACTATGCATATCATATAACATAAAACCTATCCTATCATAGGTTCTAGGATCGATTCTAGGTTCCACATATATTCTTAGTTGAATAATTACAGTAAATAATCATATTTAATGACCGCTATCTGCTGCTAAAATCTATAGACCATAACTCATATTTAGATACACAAAAAATATGAAATATTAACAAAACAAAAATCTCAATGATAAAGTTGTTCTTGATCAGAAATTCATCATAGGACACTGTGGAATATGAAAAGATGGTGCAAAGACATATACCAATAAAAATAGAAAAACTTGCTTCATGTTCTAGGTTCTACTTAATTAAAATCTGAAGCTTACTTATCATAATAGAATCTCTAATTTTTAGAACCTAAGACCTACTCTCTATTTCTGGGGACCTAGAATTGATTGGTTCCTACTAGTCCAGTTTTTCAAGTTACGGATTCTCCCTTAATCTCTTGTGTGAGAGGACAGCAATTTATAAGGGGGTCGGATGGGGTTGGATTGGAGAGGGGGTGCAAAAGATTTATGTCGCGTCAACGTCTAGACCTTTTACTTTTTGTCATTTTCTTTTGGTAGGAAGATTCTGGGAAGCATAGTCGGTCGATCAACTTTGGTGCGCCTAGCGACGGTCACATGAAAAATTTTTATTCTCAAAATAAAAATTTATTGAATAACAACATAAAATTTTTAAGGTTGCTGACGATAAGCGACTAGTGAACTAGCGATCGGCAGACCGACGATTGACGACCAGGATGTGAGAGAGATGGCAACCAGTGAATCAACGAATCAGTGACCGGCGGCTGCCGAACGACGCATCAACAATCGAAGATCAGGACGAGAGAGAGAGAGGGAGTGAGTGAGTAATTAAAAAAAATCTTCTTTCTTATCTATGTTTCAGAAATAGAAAAATTGAAAATTTTAACTTATCATTTATGTTCTAAAGTTATTTATTAAATAAAATTTTATTTTAAAAATAAAAAAATAAAATTATGTTACTAAATAAATTTCTATTCTAAACTTGTTTTAAAGATAGGTTTGAAAAAAAAAAGGAGGAACAAAATACTTCACAATTATGCATCGATGCGGAGTTGGCAATGCGTCCGGTTCTCGAACTCGACTGAAGCGAGCATTACGTGGCAAGCAGCTGATCATGGGAGAGGTCGCTTTCAAGGAATTAAACAACCACGGTTGCTTGAGTCAAGCAAGGCTGCCGGAGCAACAACACTAGCCAAGCCGCGGCTCAAAGGGAAAGACTAATACCAATAAATTTGAGATCCTCAACCATTGAGTTAGATAGATCCGTCAAACGAGGGAGTCAAATTGAGTTGAGTCGAAAATAATTCGATCCATTGACTCGACTCATATTGCTAAAAATTTCATTTTGCTAAAATACTATGGAAAATTTTTATTAATATTTTTTAAAAAAATCTGATTTTTCCATCTCTTTTTCTTTTTTTATTTTACTTCTACGTCCGGTAAGGGTTGCCGGTGACGACACCGATGGATAGAGATGGTGGCCCATGGACAGCAATGATCTGCAACAACCAACTAGATCCCGGCAAGTTTCAGGCTTGCCCGGACTTTGCAGTTTACATACATTTCGGGTTCAAGTTAAAGGGTTGAATATGTGTTTGCATCAAACCCATATTAGACTCATTTAAACTTAGGCTTTAACATTTTAACCCATTTACACTCATATTATTTAGGTTTTTTGGTGCAATCTCCCGGGAAAATTACAAGATACTGCTTCGATGAAGAATGACATGGATTTGGTTCATTCTTTGGGAGCACGTTCTGGTTTCACGTGCTTGAAATAGTCTAACACATAACCTGAGATACTATGTATCATGTTATTGTACCATGGAGGTCAGCCTCTCGGTTTCTTTTGCGAGGGGGATGTGGCCGGTCAACCCCCCGGTCTCGCGCGGGAGGCTCTGCTGAGAAGTTGCGTGGAGCGGAACAGTAATCTGTCGGTTTCTTTCGACCAAAATTATATACAAAAGAAAATCTCTCGGCTTCTCTTTATAAAAAAAAAAATAAAACGTATTTGTTTCTACGTGCAATTTAGTGTATCATGTTATTGCATCATGTTAGTGTTCAACAGATGTGTTTTTGTTGGGCCAGCGATGGAGACAATGACATTGGAAAAAGAAATATACTTACATAAAAAAAAGTATAAAAAAGTTATAAATTTATTATAATTGTATAGATCAATTCAGTCATAAATCTTTTTTTTTTCTACTAATGCAATCCTAAACTTTTTGCATTCGTGTCAATCAAGCCTTTCGGATCAATTTTGGACGAAAATCGCCGATGTGGCTAATTTTTTTAAACTATATTTTAATATTCTTTGAATTTCTTTTTATTATTATTTTTTTTCCTCTGCATCTTCCGCCTCCAATGGCGTTGGCTGGTAAAGCTTGCCCACATCTGGCAAACCGCGACCTCGCCCTTGCTAATGGTTGGCTAGAGAAAGAAGAAGGGAAAAAAAGAAAAAAATATTAAAATATTATTAAAAATTGCCCACTTTAGCCATTTAAAGCCAAAATTGGCCTGAAAGGCTAAATTATCATGAATCAAAAAATTTTAATATTTGTGAGAAATGTATTGCCCAATTCATGTGGAAGTTATTTCTTATATAACTCAAGGTAAATATAGTTACAAATAAACGTGAGTGAACAAATTGTTATATCGTAGGCTACCTAAAAAACCTGTAAATGAAAAAAAAAAATTTCCTTTTAAAGTTCGATGCTCAACCTCGAATTCTGGCCAAAATTATTTTCCTCGACACCTTGACGATGATTTCCCATGATTGACTTAAGAGCGCGAAAGCAGATAGGAAGTCAAGTCTGTGAAGACTAGTCGAGCTAGTGGTGGACATGCCGCGACATGGCCATGGCCATGAGCTACAGCTCGAGGAGCCGGAAAACAGCATGGCAGCGGCCACAGAGGTAGTGGAGAAGGAAGCGATTGGTTGTGTGCGCCTTCGCATGTTTGGTTGAAAAAAAATGGACATGTCCTCATCGCAACTTTGCACCTAAATGTTCAAAACACATAAAAATCCGTAAAAACAATGAACTACAGGACCGACTATCCAGATCTGACGCAGGTGCCTCAAATGATCTAAGCTGGTCTCAGGAGACATAATCAGCCAACAAGTCTAAAACCAAAGCCACCGCTAAGATTAGAGAACTAGCCGCTACGAATTCTGCTCACTCCAGGTCTTTCAGAGGCGGTGAAACTCGAAACTCGCAGAAAAATTCTTCTTCAGTCGTGCTACTATTGCTCGGCAAAACTCGAAACTCACAGAAGTCGATTAATCTTCAACCGCGCTACTATGGCATGGTGCTATTTCTGAAACTTGTTCTGAGCCGGGAGCATAAGGGCGGTCATCCAAAATCCCTTCTTTCCATCCGACAAGCAAAGCTGGTTTTTGGGTATATACCCGTTCTTTCCTTCCGGCAAGCAAAGCTCGTATTAGGTGAACATATATACCCGATGTACCAAGATCGGTTCAGATGTAAGCTGATCCAAACATAGCTAAAGTAGACTTTCGGGGTAAGTATATTATGAGTATTATAATTTTTGTACGGTGTTCACTTAAGTATCATAACTTTTTTTCATTCATTTATGTCCCATAATTTTGAAAGATCAACCACTTAAGTATTATGTTAAATATGTCTTGAATTTATTTGACATATTATTTGAGTGGGCCGTAGGCCCAAACCCAGATGAACTAGGTTTTCCTTTTTTGTTTGAGACACTATATATATAGCGTCGTTAGGGTTTTCTTGTTGGTGTTGGCGTTGAGAGTTTTGTGAGGGGTTTGGAGTTGTCGACAAGATCGACTTTATAATCGTGCACTCTCTCCTTTTGATATAGTGGAATTTTGTTTGCCTCGCCCGTGGACGTAGATCAATCTGATCGAACCACGTAAATCTCGTTGTTCCACTTTTGTTCTTCATTTGATTTCCGCAACATATTATCTATTACATGGACGTCAGAAAAGCTGACATGACACCGGCGAAATGATTATTTTGAATATTTTAACGTACATGCGAATTTTTAATTTTTAATTTTTTTGCAGTTTTTCTTCTTTTTCTTTTTTTCTTCCTTGGCCAGCAAGGGTCATGACGACCCTTGCCGGCCCTCGCCCTAGGCTGGTAGGGAGGGCCGCAACAATGGCCTCGGCGGTCCTTGAGGTTTGGGGGGCGAGGGGTTGTGGCCCCACCAACGATGGGTGATGCAGCCCTCGTCGGGACTTGGCAAGGGTTGTCACACCTTGGTGGCCGCAACTGAGGGCGCGATGGCCCTTGCCAAGTCCCAATGAAGGCTGCCTCTCTCATCGCCGACGGGGCCATAAGGGCCCTCGCCCAAATCTGACAAGGGCCTTCATACCCTAGCTCATGGCCACCTAGCCTGCAACGGCCATCGCGGCCCTGCTAGCCTAGGGCTAGGCGGCCCTCTGCCCCTCGGCCAGCCAGTCGTGGTTGGTGAGGGTCACCGGTGACCCTCATCGGCCAAGGCATAGAAAAAAGTAAAAATAAAACAAAAAGAAAAATATCCAAATATAAGAAAATTTAGGAAAAAAATTCCAAAAAATATTAAAAAATAAAAATAATCCACATGTTGATGAAAAAGAAATAAAAAAAATTAATAAAAAGTCCATGTACGATGGTTTGCCAGAAGTGGTATTCAAGTGAACAATTTTCCTTCGATGTATTACTCAAATGAGCAAAATATATATATATATATATATATATATATAGTATTCAAGTGAGCGTTGTACAAAAGTTATGACACTTATAGTGTACTTACTCCAGACACTTTCAGTCTACAAGCTCCCTCTCTGTCACGACCCTCTAAAAAAATTTTAAATTTTAAAGGGGTTAACGGATTATTAGGTTAATTAGATTTGACTAGCGTAACGCGGACCCTCCCAAGCCTTATCGAATCGCAACTTTGATTTTTGTTTAAATGATTTTGAAATTTGGAGTCGCCACTAATCGTCCTTGGTAGGTCGATTAGAAACCTAAATAAATTAGCGGGAGAACTAATTTATTCCTGCGAACCAGAGATTATGAGCTCGGGGACTTGGTTACACTAGTTAATTAAAACTAATGCCCTTTCGGTACCTTAATTTCATGGATATCCTAATTCGGTAACTCAGGCTTGGTTTATTCCTAAGGCTCTAGTAGGGTTTTCTCTTTTGTGTTTTCACTTTTTAAATAGGATGCATGGATGGTATATATTTTTATTTGTTATATTTTTTAAGTGTTAAAGATTCCCTGAAGCCGAAAGAGGGAGTGTGTTAACGACTTCTGTGCAGTATTACGACCTACTCATCTTTTGGGTATGATGATTCAAAAATTAAATTATAGGAAGTACATGACAGTGAATAAACACCTCCAATGGGAGACCTAGCATTGGCTTGGCTCTTCCCTTTGGGATTTAAGGTACAAGTATTTAAGTTGCAAGTATTTAAACTACTGTAAGTAAAAACCTCCAATGAGAGGCTAAGCATTGGCTTGGCTCTTCCCTTTGGGATTTAAGGTACAGGTATTTAAGTTGCAGGTATTTAACTACTGTAAATAAAAACCTCCAATGGGAGGCTAAGCATTGGCTTGGCTCTTCCCTTTGGGATTTAAGGTACAGGTATTTAAGTTGCAGGTATTTAACTACTGTAAGTAAAAATCTCCAATGGGAGGCTAAGCATTGGCTTGGCTCTTCCCTTTGGGATTTATGGTGCAGATATTTAAATTGCGGATGGACTTTGTCCTCTCCATTCTGGGGTATGAATTCTTTAAAATGAAATACAACGAATTGATTCAACAATTTGAAATTTGTGCGCGCTTGAGGACTCCTCCAAGCCGATTTTGTGCTTCCATAGGGTTGACCAGTGATATAGAGCTGCGGCTTCCTGACATAAAATAGAGTGAAGTGTCAGTATACAAAATATGTGCTAATCTGCACCTAAAACCAGAAGAGTAGAAAGAGTACTTATCTCACGTTTTTTTTGGAGAGATTTCTATAATTGATTTTCGCTCTCTATGTTCCCAATATAAAGAGTTTCTTTTGAATTAAGAGGGACTTTTAGTCACAGATCAGTTGAGAAATCGGTGGACAGCTTAGGAGCTTGTCTGGGCCGATTTTTGCATCTCTACGAGATTTTTGCTGTTAACATAGAGATATCCTTCTCTTGACATAAAATATGGGAAAAAATGGGAGATGGAGAAAGTGTATACAATTTGTGCTAATTTGCGAGTAAAACCATAAATAAATGAATAAATAAAAACACTTAGCTCGAATTTGTTTGCTCGTTGACGAGGATGAACTCTTGATTTATATTGATCGATGAAGGAATTTGTGATGATAACCCTTAGCTTTAAACTTCCATCATCTTCAAAATTCTCTCTCTTTTGGTATTTTCTTTCTCTCAAATTTTTCTTCAATCTTCCAAAACTCTCTCAAACATCCAAAATTTTCTCTCCAAAAAATCCCCTCTCAAGCTCACTTCTTCCTCCTACTCATCTATCTCCCATTCTAATTTCTCCACTAACTCTTCTTCATTTTCATCTTCCCTTCTTCATCTCTATCTCACATTCTAATCTCTCCACTAACTCTTCTTCATCTTCATCTTCCCTTCTCCATATTTATCTCCCATTCTAATTTCTCCACTAACTCTTCTTCATCTTCATCTTCCCTTCTCTATTCTTATCATATTTTCTCCATCTTCTCTTCTCTATCTCCTCTTCTCCATCTTCCATTCTCTATCCTAATTTATGCACTAACTCTTCTTTTTGTTATTTGCAAAATAATCCCTCAAGAGTTAGGTATTTGCACTCTAGTCCCTGAATTTTAAGTATTTACAATTTAGTCCCTGAAAAAATATTTCTTTAAGTCCAAATCTCCTCACAATTTTTGATATACCTTCCCTATACTTAGTCAAAATTCACCACATGTCAAATTTAAGCTCATTTCTTGCCACTGAAAATAATGCAGAATTTAATTAAAGCCCTTTTGCACAATTGAGTCATTCTAGGTATAATTGGGCCAATATAAAAATTTGAAATATTAGAGAACAATGTTACAACTCCTAAAAGTGAAAAAATGAAAATAAATTGACTCAAATTGAATTTTTTAAGCCCGGTTCGAGATTATGCTCGTGAAGGAATACACGACCCCGAATTGGATTTTTTAAATTTGTGATGGCCAACATGAAAAGGAATTTAAAATAAAAATATTGACTATTTTTATATATTTTGGTGGCCTCAAATGCTATTATTTATTAAATATTCTCATAATTTTTAAAATATATAAAACAATATATATAAATACAAAAAATTATTTTTTTTGTTCAAAAATAGTTGCCTAAGCTTGGCCAAGACTCCAAACTTGATTTTGCAATTTTATCATTTTTCTTAATTTTTTGTTTTATGAATTTTCGAAAATAAAAATATCGAAAAATATCGAAAATATGAAAAATAATTTTTTGGTCAAAATTGGTTCCCTAGGCTTGACTAAGGTCCCCAAAGTTGATTTTTCAATTTTATGAATTTTTATGAATTTTCTATTAATTTTCAAAAATAAATAATTAAAAAATACGTAAAAATACTGAAAATATGAAAAATCTTTTTTTGGTCAAAATTGGTTCCCTAGGCTTGGCTAAGGTCCCCAAAGTTGATTTTTCAATTTTATGAATTTTTATGGATTTTCTATTAATTTTCGAAAATAAATAAATAAAAAATACGTAAAAATACTGAAAATATGAAAAATCTTTTTTTGGTCAAAATTGGTTCCCTATGCTTGGCTAAGGTCCCCAAAGTTGATTTTTCAATTTTATGAATTTTTATGGATTTTTTTTTATTACTTTAGTAATAGAAAAAATGATTAAAAATCAGGTGTCAACACTCTCCTAAAGTGAACACTGAACTCAAGCCAACATAGGGGCAACTGCCCGGAAGTTTGAAGCTCCAAGCCTGAGAAGAGGACCAAATACTACTTTGAACTTGAGCCTTTCACTAAATCTTTCTTTGAACTACATCTGCGATCAAACAAGCCGATATCGCATTGACTTTTACACCTATTGTATGTTAACACTTCAACTCTACCTTTTACAAAGTTGCCCGAGCTTGGGAAGACGACGACAACGTAAATGATTTTCAAACAATGACATACAAGCATTCAAGCGTGGCGTTTTACTACAGGATACAAGTTACATAGCCCTTGTTTGGATTGTGGATTACAATCGGCAAATGAAACCCCCAAACTTGATCTAGAATTAATCAGCAGTCCAACTCTGCTCCACAATCTCCCTTACTCTACGGTTGTATTGACGCTTGTTCTCACTGAACATTCAAGTGGCTTCTGAGTTTGCCAGAGTGTTTGGATTGGGATCGCACAGCAAAGACTGCGACAAAGAACAATGAGATTACCTAAAGACAGATTGCTTGAGATTACCTAAAAGAAAGATTGCTTGAGCATGACTGAGTAATGAAGCAGTAGCAGTAGCCAACTGTGAGCCAAACTAATAAGCATAGACTTCACTGTTGTCACCCTTTAACAAAGTAATCCACAAAACACATCAATTCATTTTCAGTTTAGACCTACCGTTGGCTACTGGTGCAAAGATACAGATGTAAAATCCATCATTCACCACAGAAATCAACAAAAAGAGATTTTGTTCCTATGCAAAAGCCAATCGAGTCTCTAAAAGAAGGTAACATAATGATAAAGAGCACCCTCTGCCACTCCACCTACTAGTACGTGATCACAATGTCCAAGGAATTCAAAAAATAGGAAGCAAATGGCAAACCTAAATTTTAATTGAAGAGAAAAAAAAATGGTCAAATTGCAAAGCTTCAGGCAAGTATTCATGTATCCACCACAACTTGGCATACAACACAGCTCCGAGAAAAGAGGCCTAATTTTCAGAAAAAGAATTAGCAAGCCACAAAGCGTCCAATTCATGGTCAAGAAGGCACTATACTAAGAGACACAGAGTTAGTAGAAAGTTTTACTCGTCAAAAAGGAGCCAACAAATGAAATAACTGGCTTTTGGATTGTACAAACTTAATGATTTTATCTTGATTATCCTGTTTGATCAGTTAAAAGCTAATCTTGCTTCAATTACGCAAGAAACAAGAACATTGCCAAATTCATTACCTAGTCAGCACTGTCAACTCGATATACTTTAATGGCCAGTCGAACAGAAAAAATATAAGAACTGATTTATAAGATCAATTTAATACTATAATCACACATGATCATGTAGGAATGTTTCTCTAATTCCATAATTTCAAGTTGGTTTTGTGCTTGAACTTTATATTTTGAATTATGGATCAATAGAAAATTGAAAAGCTTTCAATTTGTCATGGGAGTGTAAAGGCAAGATATTCAATGGTTACAGGAAATAGGTATATGATCGACAATGAACGTTGAATGAAAGAGAGGCAAATACAACAGCCACAAACAACTCAATAAGTAAGCACCAATTGCACGGGGATTGAAATAAAGATAATAAGGTTCATTTTGTTTGATGAAAACTATCTGAGAAAATGTTCTTGGACGTTCTAATATTTGGACGATGGAAAATTGCTCGATTGCCAAAAACATTTTCATGGATTGAAAACAAAAAATTTGGACTACGAAAATGACTTTCCCTTCAAATAAGAAGGAATCATTTTTCCTGATTTCTTGCTTCTCACTTGCTTCCTGTTCAAGTGAGAAGAGTAGTCTCTCTATGTGTATTTCCTGTCTTTCATCAAATTTTGGTTTGGTCGTGTCTCTGAGCATAAATTTCTGTTTTCTCCCGCAAGAGATCACTCAAGACGAAGACCCAAAAAGCACGCGACACAGAAGTCCACGATGACACGAATTTAAGCTGTCCCACCATACAATTTTTTGTTTTTTTATGGTCTAATTTATGCCCGTTGAAAGGGCTTAAGCTGTCCCATCATATAATTTTTTGTTTTTTATGGTCTAGTTTTATGGCCATTGACACGAGCTTAAGCTGTCCCATCATATAATTTTTTGTTTTTTTTATGGTCTAGTTTTATGGCCATTGACACGAGCTTAAGCTCTCCCATCATATGATTTTTTGTTTTTTTATTGTCCAGGTCTAGTTTTATGCCCATTGACACGAGCTTAAGCTGTCCCATCATATGAACTTTTTTTTTTTATGGTCTAGCTCTAGTTTTTATGCCCATTGACCCGAGCTTAAGCTGTCCTCGTTATATAAATTTTTGTTTTTTTATGGATTTTTTTTGGGGTCTAGTTTTTATGGACTCAGCGAGGGAGATCTGCCGAGAAGTTGCGTGGAAACACGGTCTATATATAAAGATAAAGCTCGTGTTTTCTTTTTTAGGAAGCTAGGGCACTAACCGGAGAATAGTATTTGGTCAAATCTTGACCACAGAGCGAAGCGTTGATGAGGATCGATGTGTACGGGAGTGGCGAAGGTGAATCCATGCACACCACCTGCGTGGTTTGCCTCGAGAATTTTGAGGACGGAGAAGTGTGGCTAAGGCTAATTTGTCAAGCAACGGTTTGGGTCACACCAACAATTTAACTCGATTCGCAACTCTTGACCGATGAGGGCTAGCGACACTCATCTGATATCGGCGAGGGTCGGCCAGCCCCTTGCCAAACTGGTGAAAAAAAGAGTAAAAGAAAGAAAGAAAGAAAAGAAAAATAAATTATAAAATATTTTTATGACTCACTTAATATATCAAGGGCCTGTGTGACAATGATTCGGATCTGAAAAAGTAATCCTAATTCGAAAAATTGATTTTGATTAGAATTGATTTTTCCAATTCTATATCCTAAATGAATTTTGAAGAATTAAAATGTGTTTGATAACTATACAAAATTTCTATTTATGAAACATAAACGCATTTGGTAATTACACAAAATTTTTGTTTCCGAAAATAATTTCTCTTCCTAATTTTTGTCATTTAAGTCAAATAATTATGTAATTACTTTGTGAAATTTCATCATACATTTTGAATTAATTAAAAATTAATTCATATTGATTGTCTTATATTTATATTTCTAACATTTATATTTGTATAAATTTGTAGATATAATTTTTTTAAATTTTTTATATATTTATAACATTTCTGTTTTTAATTATATATAATATAATTAAAAACAGAAATGTTACAATTATAAAAATGAAATTATGAAAAAAAGCCCATGTATGGGCTGCTGGTTCACGGTCTAGTGCGGATGTTGGGCCACACGGGCCCATATGGCCATATAAGTGCCGAACAGGCTGGGTTCGACAATTATAGTGCAGAACGCAGCCCATTTGACACTATGACCACCGGACGAGGCCTGTGTGGCACTATGACTCCACGCAGGCCTGATTTGGTAATTAATTTTTTTTGCCCTAAATTGGTTATTTTGTTTTTTCAGAAGCCTAAATTAGAAAAAAAAAAAACCCAAAGGAAGAAACATTGGCACGCTCTAGATCGTTAATTAACCATGGGAACCGATAGTGCCCCCATCTCGACCGGTCATCACCAGGGCAACCAGGTGGTGATGGTTCCAAGAAGGTGGTGATGTTAAGCATTGACAGCTTCTCTTTTGTTTCATTTCGTTGATCAACTTCCTTGGCGAGCAAACAACTGCGGCGATGATAGTAATTAAAAACTATACAGGAGCTTGTAGTTTTTCTCGCCAGAGTAGAGTGAAGATGTCAGGCGTGCAGCTCAGGGTGCCTCCGAGGATCATCCAATTACCGCGACCCTTGCTGTCAGTCCGAGCCATGAAGGTTGTGCCCATGCAAGAGACGTACACATTGAACAGGGGCACCCACCATACCATGGACCCGAGTGCAGCCTCCGCTTAGATTTCGCCGCCAGGTGGATGGTCACTTCCCCGCCCTTCAACGAGGTCACTAGGCCCTTCTCCCAAGTCCTTGATGATCACAACCATCGACAGGGCCTCTGCTCAGACTATGGTCACGTTGCCGGGGCCCTGAGTGAAGGCGGGAATGAGGGAGGAACGAGAGAGAGCGAGTTGGCCTTGGAAACTCAAGAGGAGCTTCATGTGAGTGTACTTGACGGAGAGAGCGACGTTCCATCGGGCGGTGACGTGGGTGGTGGAGATGTTGAGGGACGAAAGGGGAGAGCCCGGGTCAACACTGAACTCCGGAGGCATAAGGGCGGGTATGGCCGGGAAAATGATCATGAGGAGGCCGAGAATAGTAAGCACGGCCAACGCGATACAGCGGCTGACGATCAGCTCGCAACGGTCGGAACGCGTCAGCCTTGGCGATGTTGACGTCGGATCATCATTCGCACGGGGCGTGATGGCGTTTGTGCAACATGTTTGTTTTTCTCTAAGTATTTTCATGAGGACACAGATCACACTCTAGCTCTATATAGAAAGGGGAGAGAGAGGTTAATCTTTCATTGGTATTGACGGGAGTGATTACCTTGGGATTAAATAATAAATGCAGCAACGTCTGCTAGTGGGAGTACGCGGCATTGAAACCTTGGCGATGTCTGCTAGGAGAGGTAGAACATGGAGGCATCTGTGTTTAAAATTCTTCATGAAATCAAAATTTTATATATTTTCCCAGGCGTCATAGTCAGATGCTTGGCCTCGCGGGAAAAAAAAATGTATTGGTGCACAAGCGTTGAGGCGAGACCGGCCCCCGAGAGGTAATTTAGAAAAGGCAAAGAATGAATTTGACATTATTGCCAGTTATTTCTAATCACGTTATTTTTCAATTCATGAGTGCTTGCCACTCACATGTGGTGACCCATGTTGATTAAAATTCAAAAGTCACTCCAAACAAATAAATTTACACGATATTTAATTAAATGATGGTTTGGATATGATTTAAGACCGTAACGAGTCTGATCAACTCTCGTAACGAATGATGTTGCTGCTGTGTCCGGTTATTAGTTGCTGAGAGAATCTTATTTCTCTCATTCAGCTATGGCTCTCATTCATTCCCAGCTGTTTACGTAGCTCGTTAAGGGAGTTGCCTCGATGCATCGTTCGCAATAGAATTCTGGAACAAGGCACATTTTATGTTGGCATTCGTCGACCTCAAGGAAACCGTTGTATAATGAGGAAGAAGAAAACTAAGAGAAGTTGATTCCAAACCCAAGTAGGGCCCTTGTCCTCCGCTAGACTTGGACATGATCCAGCGTAGGACAAGGGAGTCTTTTCACTTTGTCCAAACCTGAAAAGAGCTTGATTATGTCCTTAAGCAATCGTTTTTCAAAATAATTAATGCTTAAATGATTGTTTCGAAAGTTTTGATATTAAAGTGAGCATTGTACATAAATTTTGACACTCATAATATACTTAAGCTATCTACTAGGAAAGATAGAACATGGAGGCATTCGTATTTAAAAGTCTCCATAAAGTCATATTTTTATCTGTTTCTTGGGCGTTATAATCAGATGTTGGCCTTGCGGACAAAAAGTGTTGGTCCACAAGCGTTGAGGCGAGACCGACCTTGGGAGGGAATTTAGAAAAGGCAAAGAATGAATTTGGTAGGCTGCCCTAATAGTTTAATAGTATTGTCGGTTATTTTTTACCACATGATTTTTCAATCAATGAGTGTTTTATGCAAAATGTGCAATGAAATAGTATATGGATTTACAATTAAGATTATATCACTTTTAAAAAACATATTGCCGCAGGGCAATTTTAAAAGGTGAAGAGTGGATTTTCTGATTTGTTTCCTGTGAAAAAGAACAAAGGAGCAAATGAAAGAATAAGGGGATGATAGGGCCTCCTCCCACGTTCTGCCAAATTGTCATGGTTCATTCATTAAATTAAGGATTTTGTTTTTAACAATATTTGAAAAAGGCCGAGATTTTAGCCGCAGTTCTGATTGGCGACAGTATACGTCACACCCGAGGTGGTGGTATCGTGCTCCAAGAATTCGTAATGTTTCTTTTTCTCCCCAAGCCAACCCCTTAAAACTTTTGCATTAAATAAGTTACCTATAATACCTTGTGTATTTTGTCTTCTCCTTTTGCAAAAATAACAATTCCAATTCCCTTAAAATGCACCAACTTTAACTCGCATATCAATTTCTCGGCCCCAACTTTCTTTTTATCTCATAACAAAGCATAGGCTTTTAGTTAACACCTAAATTTGGCCTCTTGAGAAGCTTCTGTTAAGTGATATTGTTAAAGATGCGATGTGTCTTGGCATGTGTACTTGCCGATTCGCAATTGTATTTCACATTAAAGTATCCCAAATAGATCCTTCTATATAAACGCTGGTTTATCAAAAATACGCAAGAAAAGGATGGACATACAATGAAAAGCGCATTAATCCGAGACCTTCAATTGTTTCCCGACAAAGCCGATTGCAAGTTCAATGTTCCATTTTTCGAGGTTTCAAAAAATTCTCGAATTCGTTATTTTTGAGGAAAATTATCAAAAAAAATGCTAAATCTTTTGCATTTGTGCAATTCAATCCATCAGGTTGGGGCTAATGTGGAAATATTTAATAACATTTTGATATTTTTTAATTTAGTTGTTTATTTTTATTTTTTTCTATTTTTTTCTTTTGTTTTCTTTTCCTTCTTCCTTCAGTTGGTCGCCAGGTGATGGATGAAGGAAGAAGGAGAAAATAAAAATAAAAAGCAAATAATTAATTTGAAAAACTTTTAAGCCCACATCACATGGACTTTTACAGGAATTGTTTGCTGATAGTTCAACTCCCCCTGTTACAAAGTTAGAATTCTGCCCGAGCATGGGAAGACGACGACAACGCCATAGATGATTTTCAAATTGCCCGCCCGGATGAGAATTAATCAGCATTCTAGCTCTGCTCCCCAATCTCCCTCACTCACCTGTTGTGTTCTACATTCTAGTGGCTTCTGAGTTTGCAGGAGAATTTGGATTGATATCGCACAGCGAACTGCTGCGACCAAGAACAGAGAACAATCGAGCGCACCTATCATAACCCAGACATCCAAACTTATGTTCATCAAATCACAGTGACACGACACAGCCGTTGATCTCCCGGCCGAGTTGGAACTTATAGCAAAAGATCACATCTGAGCAAGCTCTGAGCAAGAGGAGCTCCACGAATCAAACTAAAAGAGGAAGAAGATACAAAAAGATACATCACTAAGCCCCACCATATTGCATATGCTTGTCTACTTGCTTCCCGATGGAAAGATCAATATCGCATCTACCTGTCGGGCTCTCACACGTCGCCTCGATCCTCTGCAATGTCGAAGAAGAATATCTGTTAGTTCGAGTTAAATACACAGAGGGAGAGAGATCAAATTATTATTTGTTCCTCCACCTATGCCGGGCCACAAGCCCGGATAGCAGGGGCCGCGTTGTTCTTGACCAGCACCAGGGGAAGTACTGCCATCTCGACCGACCATGATCAGCGCAACCAAGTGGTGATGGCTCTAGGAAGGTGGTGATGTTAAAGCATCGACAGCGAACAAGCAACTGCCGAAAGGAAATGATAGTAATGCAAAACTAAGCAGGAGCTTGAAAATTCTCTTACCAGAGTAGAGTGAAGATGTCGGGCTCGCAGTGGAGGGTCCCACCGAGGATCATCCAATCACCGCCACCCTGGCTGCTGTTCGGAGCCGTAAAGGTGATGTCCATGCATGAGAAGTAGACGCCAAACACGGGCACCCACCACGGACCCAAGTGCAGCCTCCGCTTGGCTTTCGCCACCACGTCGATGGTCACCGCCCCGTCATTCAACGAGCGCACCAGGCCCTTCACGCCCCAGTCGTTGATGATCGGCAGCGTTGACTGGGCCTCGGCTAGGACTGTTGTCGAGCTGCGGGGAGCCTGTGCAAAGGCTCGAATGCGGGAGGGTCGAGAGAGACTGAGCTCGCCTCCAAAGCTCAGGAGGATCTTCATGTCGGTGTACTCAACGGGGATGAGCTTACTGGGGTTCTCGATGGAGAGAGCGATGTTCCATCGGGCGGTGACGTGGGAGGTGGAGATACAGAGGGAGGAAAGCGAAGAGCCCGGGTCGAGCCCTAACCCCGGCGGCATTAAAGCCGGTATCGCCAGAAAGATGATCATCAAGAAGCCGAGAAAAGTGGGTATGGTGTATACGATACAGTGGCCAATTATTGGCTTGTATCGGTCAGGCCGCGGCAACACCGGCGACGGTGGTACTGGATTGTTATTCGCAGGGGGTGGAGTCGCGGGGAGATCGGCCATTTGGGACTTTGGTGTAGTTGTGCTCTTTTTGCCTTGCTTTTGAGCGAATCTCAATTTATAGGGCATGTCGGCAGGTGGCATTGGATTCCTGGATTTGCGGTTTAGGGGTGTTGCTGCGAAGTTGCGAGGCCGGTCAATCTATATATATATATATATGTGTGTGTGTGTGTGTGTGTTTCCGTTTCTAGTGAGATCCCCTGCTCCGGCGGAACCTAAAGAGATGCATTTTAGTGGGCCCAACCATGGTGGCAATCGAGGTGGGACGCCTTTTTCCTGCGCTTCTCATCGGTGCCCTCAATTGTATTTGGTACGGCTTTTGGCCTTCTTAGAAGGTGATTGAATATTTTAATTTTATAATTTTTTTTTGCACATTCAGATTCATCATTTTCCCGTAAAAAATTAACATCATCTTTATTTATAAGAGCTTATATTTTGTTCGCGATACGGGAGCAGAGATGCAACAAGGTTGATATTGCGATCATCTCCGTGATACCATGATTCACATTGATATTCATAACACTAAAAGAAAATTGCATCAACGTCTTCAAGCGCAATGTCTTTGACTTTGTTGCATCATGAAAGCTTTTTGCAATATTATCGCAAGGACTATTTATTTTGTAGCTTTTGTCCATTTTTTTCAAAATGTATTGTGATGGAATGCTTGTAATATTTATAGTGTGTGTCAAGATACAAATAATATGCCTACATAACCACCCTTGCATCTCAAATAACTTGTAGCTACATGTAATGGTAGAATTGTTTGGAAAAAAAAAGGACAATATGCTTTCTTTCACTACTTTCAGCTCCAAGTATATAAGTGTGTAATGGCCCATCAATATTTGATCTCAGAATATGTTCAGATATAACATGCTAGAACTCAACCTGGAATTTTCTATAAATGACATGACTATAAACATGTGTAGCATGTTTTGATATTCCACTATTTGCAATCATAATCCGCGACTTTCCTTGAGCACACTCAAAATCATCAGTAACTCCAACATTGCACATTTTTTCTACTTGCCTCTTATGAGGACTAACAAATTCAAACAAAATCATGCTCTTACATGCCATATCTTGAAAGACACCATTAATGCTCTTGCTTCTTTGCATGGATCTAATTCTCATAGAAAAAGTATCTCAGCCAAATATAGACACCATTTATGATGCAAGCGATACAAATTATCACCACTTGTTATCCCCTAAGTTCCACTTGTGACCCATAGCTTTCCAATTGTTCTCCATTTCAAATTCATATTCGCATTGATATAAAAGCTTATGCCAATACTTATCGCCAAAGCCCAACTTTCCAAGAAGATGTGCTATATGATGCGTAGTATTTTTTTTTATACGCCATATACATAAACAATTATTAGTGTTCAGAAGAGCAGTTTTAATGGCATAGGCCATTACATGATCTTGATCAGAGAAAGTAGTTTGGGGTGCTTTATTACCCATTGTCTTTAAAAAGGATTGAAATGCTCACATAAAATAAGTAATAGTTTCATCTAATAGAAATGCACATCTAAATATAATATTTTTTTCAATGATGATTCAAACCAACAAAAGGTATACATATCATATTGTATTTATTTGTACAGTAAATAGTATCAAATATCACAACATCTCCAAAAGCTTCATAATCTAGCTTGCATACACCATCAGACCACAAAAAAAAGGGGTCAGTCTTTAGTCCTCATCTAATTGAAAAGTACAAGAAAAATTGCTTATATATGATTGTAAGCAATTAAAGTGATTAATGAGTCTTTGACAATCACTTGCACTGTTCAGGTCCTTTCTTTTTGATTGGTTTTTCACAATCACGAGAAATAAAGCCAACATTCTCTTGTCCCCTCGCTTCACTACTAAGGTATTAATATGCTTTTGTAGCTTCTATACCAGCCCCAGCTAAAGAATTCAAAGTGATCTTATCACTATCTATTATATGCTGATATAACCGTATGAGTTGTTTTTGCTTATAATCAATGAATGGATGATTATGAACTTTCTCAACTACCCAAACTTTATCTTTTATTTTGAATTTAATGCAAGCTTTACATTTAGTTCTTTTCACGATCCTATAAACATCTTTTTGTTTATGAGGTAGGATTAGTGGAGAGTATCCTTCACAATTACACCAAAATGTGCATATTCGCAATACTCCTTTCTTATTATTTGATTTTTTTTTCTTCTTCGCATTCCAAATTCCTTGCAAATTGCATATGCATTGCATGTATTATGAGCTTCATCCTTATTAGCAAATTTCATGCCATTCTAAATTTAAATTCTTTATCAACGTTATGCATGATGACATCATCCTCCATAGTATCTAGATTTTTTTTAAAAAAATCTAATCATTTTAAGAAGAAAGCTAAACTCTAAACAAACTTAAAATTTAAAGAGATAAGTCATACCTATTTTTCTCGAGAACAAAATTGAATTAGCTACCGAGTACTAGAAACTATCTGCTGGATAATAGTAAAAATGTATGTCACTACAAAATTTTTTTGTATGTCCATACTTTATTTTTGTTATGATAGATCAAGAGTGGATTTCGTGAAAACAATCTATGTAAAATAGTATTCCCATATTATAAACTCGTGCTTCTAAACCAATATAACATCGATTACCTCAATGTTGCTGCCTTTCCAAAACTGAAGCAAAAGAAAAGATTGAGCTAAGACAAGTTAAAGCAAATAATAGTTTTAAGGCCTATATGTTCAATGTTTGAAAAGGGCTTTGGAGCTCTAAAGTCCCTTGGCCAAATACAAATAACATTTGATTCATTTTTTGCTTAACTTTGGAGAAATGCAATTACATTTTCAAATGTCCTTAAAAGTTTTTAGCTCAAAGTAGCTTTAAAGGTACTTTGGAAAGTTGCATTTTCGGAATGAAACTACATTTTTTTTTATTTTTAATTTCTTCCTTATTTTATTTTTTCTTTTCTCCTTCTACCACCTCCCTCCACTGGCCAAATGCAAATAACATTTGATTTAGTTTTTGCTTAACTTTGGAGATATGCAATTGTATTTTCAAATGTCCTTAAAACTTTTTAGCTCAAAGTAGCTCTAAAGGTACTTTGAAAAGTTGCTTTTCAAAATCAAACTAACTTTGCCCCAATGTCGATGGGGGCGGCGGCCATTGCCGTTGGGGTTTCTAGCGCATCGATGACAATAGGTGACCTTGCCAACCAATGGCAAGGGCGCGACCCTCTCTAAGATTTGGGTGAGGGTTGCTGGCCCTTGCCCAGTTCCAACGGTAAGTCACCATGGGTCGGCGACGGTTTCCCTTTTCCCTCGTCGACCCTCTGTGGCCTGTCGCCGGGACTAGGCAAGGGCCACCAGGCTCTTGCCATTGGTCGGTGGGGTCACCTGCCGACGACCTCAACGATAGTGGCCATCGCCCCACCAGCATGGGGGTGGTAGCCATAGGCGAGAGGGTAGCTCCCTCTTGCCTATTTTTTTAAAATTTTTTGAAAAATTAGAAAAAGAAAAAAATAATGAATAATAAAAAATTCAAATGACTAGAATATCCCTATTAATTGGTGTCGCGACCCCCTAAAAAAAATTTATCTTCAAAAGGGGTTAACGGATTATTAGGTTAATTAGATTTGACTAACCTAACGCGAACCCTCCCAAGCCCTACCGAATCGCAACTTTGGTTTTTTGTTTAAATGATTTTGAAATTTGGAGTCGCCACTAATCGTTCTTGGTAGGCAGATTAGAAACCTAAATAAATTAGCGGGAGAACTAATTTATTCCTATGAACTAGAGATTATGAGCTCGGGGACTTGGTTACGCTAGTTAATTAAAACTAACGCCCTTTCGGTACCTTAATTTCATGGATATCCTAATTCGGCAACTCATGCTTGGTTTATTCCTAAGGCTCTAGTAGGGTATTCTCTTTTGTGTTTTCACCTTTTAAATAGGATGCATGGATGGTATATATTTTTATTTGTTATATTTTTTAAGTGTTAAAGATTCCCTGAAGCCGAAAGAGGGAGTGTGCTAACGACTTCTGTGCAGTATTACGACCTACTCATCTTTTGGGCCTGATGATTCAAAAATTAAATTATAGGAAGTACATGACAGTGAATAAACACCTCCAATGGGAGGCCTAGCATTGGCTTGGCTCTTCCCTTTGGGATTTAAGGTACAGGTATTTAAGTTGCAAATATTTAAACTACTGTAAGTAAAAACCTCCAATGGGAGGCTAAGCATTGGCTTGGCTCTTCCCTTTGGGATTTAAGGTATGTTGACACCTGATCTTTAATCATTTTTTCTATTGCTAAAGTAATAAAAAATCCATAAAAATTCATAAAATTGAAAAATAAACTTTGGGGACCTTAGCCAAGCCTAGGGAACCAATTTTGACCAAAAAACGATTTTTCATATTTTCAGTATTTTTACGTATTATTTATTTATTTATTTTCAAAAATTAATAGAAAATCCATAAAAATTCATAAAATTGAAAAATCAACTTTGGGAACCTTAGCCAAGCCTAGAGAACGAATTTTGACCAAAAAATAATTTTTCATATTATATATATTTTAATTTTTTTTAAAAAAAATACAAAAATATTTGAAAATTTTGAAAAAATAACATTTGAGGCCAAAAAATACACAAAGATAGTTAATATTTTTATTTTAAATCTATTTTCATATTGGCCATCGCAAATTCAGAAAAATCCAATTCGAGTCACGTGTTCCTTCACGAGTATAATCTCGAATCGGGCCTAAAAAAATTTAATTTGAGTCAACTTATTTTTAACTTTCACTTTTTATGAGTTGTGACATTGTCTTCTAATATTTTAAATTTTCATCTTGGCCCAATTATACCCAGAATGACTTAATTTTGCAAAAGGGCTTTAATTAAATTATGCATTATTTTCAGCGACAAGAAATGAGCTTAAATTTGACATGTGGTAAATTTTGGTGTGTCAAAAATTGTGAGGAGATTTGGACTTAAAGAAATATATTTTTTCAGGGACTGAATTGTAAATAATTAAAATTCAAGGACTAAAGTGCAAATACCTAACTCTTGAAGGATTATTTTACAAATAATAAAAAGAAAAGTTAGTGGATAAATTAGAATAGAGAAGGGAAGATGAAGAAGAGGAGATGAAGAAGAGAAGTTGGAGAAGAATGGATGGAGAAAATAAGATAAGAATAGAGAAGGGAAGATGGAGATGAAGAAGAGTTAGTAGAGAAATTAGAATGGAAGATAAGAATAGAGAAGGGAAGATGGAGATTAAGAAGAGTTAGTGGAGAAATTAGAATGGGAGATAAATATGGAGAAGGGAAGATGAAGATGAAGAAGAGTTAGTGGAGAGATTAGAATGTGAGATAGAGATGGAGAATGGAAGATGAAAATGAAGAAGAGTTAGTGGAGAAATTAGAATGGGAGATAGAGTTAGTGGAAAAATTAGAATGGGAGATAGATGAGTAGGTTATAAAAGGAGAAAGAAGTGAGCTTGAGAAAGGATTCTTGAGGGAGAAAATTTGAAGTGTTTGGGGGATTTTTTTTGGAGAGAAAATTTTGGATGTTTGAGAGAGTTTTGGGAGATTGAAGAAAAATTTGAGAGAAAGAAAATACCAAAAGAGAGAGAATTTTGAAGATGATGGGAGTTCAAAGCTAGGGATTATCATCACAAATTCCTTCATCGATCAATATAAATCAAGAGTTCATCCTCGTCAACGAGCAAGCAAATTCGAGGTAAGTGTTTTTATTTATTCATTTGTTTATGGTTTTACTTGCAAATTAGCTCAAATTGTATACACTTTCTCCATCTCCTCTTTTTTTTTCCATATTTTATGTCAGGAGAAGGATATCTCTACGTCAACAGCAAAAATCTCGTAGATATGCAAAAATCGGCCCAGACAAGCTCCTAAGCTGTCCACCGATTTCTCAACTGATCTGTGACTAAAAGTCCCTCTTAATTCAAAAGAAACTCTCTATATTGGGAACATAGAGAGCGAAAATCAATTATAGAAATCCCTCCCAAAAAATGGGAGATAAGTACTCTTTCCACTCTTCTGGTTTTAGGTGCAGATTAGCACATATTTTGTATACTGACATTTCACTCTATTTTATGTCAGGAAACCGCAGCTTTATATCAATGGTCAACCCTATGGAAGCATAAAATCGGCTTGGAGGAGTCCTCAAGCGCGCACAAATTTCAAATTGTTGAATCAATTCGTTGTATTTTATTTTAAAGAATTCATACCCCAGAATGGAGAGGACAAAGTCCATCCGCAATTTAAATACCTGCACCATAAATCCCAAAGGGAAGAGCCAAGCCAATGCTTAGCCTCCCATTGGAGGTTTTTACTTACAGTAGTCAAATACCTGCAACTTAAATACCTGTACCTTAAATCCCAAAGGGAAGAGCCAAGCCAATGCTTAGCCTCCCATTGGAGGTTTTTACTTACAGTAGTTAAATACCTGCAACTTAAATACCTATACCTTAAATTCCAAAGGGAAGAGCCAAGCCAATGCTTAGCCTCCCATTGGAGGTTTTTACTTACAGTAGTTAAATACGTGCAACTTAAATACATGTACCTTAAATCCCAAAGGGAAGAGCCAAGCCAATGCTTAGCCTCCCATTGGAGGTTTTTACTTACAGTAGTTAAATACCTGCAATTTAAATACATGTACCTTAAATCCCAAAGGGAAGAGCCAAGCCAATGCTTAGCCTCCCATTGGAGGTTTTTACTTACAGTAGTTTAAATACTTGCAACTTAAATACCTGTACCTTAAATCCCAAAGGGAAGAGCCAAGCCAATGCTAGGCCTCCCATTGGAGGTGTTTATGCACTGTCATGTACTTCCTATAATTTAATTTTTGAATCATCAGACCCAAAAGATAAGTAGGTTGTAATACTGCACAGAAGTCGTTAACACACTCCTTCTTTCGGCTTCAGGGAATCTTTAACACTTAAAAAAATATAACAGATAAAAATATATACCATCCATGCATCCTATTTAAAAAGTGAAAACACAAAAGAAAATACCCTACTATAGCCTTAGGAATAAACCAAGCCTGAGTTGCCGAATTAGGATATCCATGAAATTAAGGTACCGAAAGGGCATTAGTTTTAATTAACTAGTGTAACCAAGTCCCCGAGCTCCTAATCTCTGGTTCGCAGGAATAAATTAGTTCTCCCGCTAATTTATTTAGGTTTCTAATCGACCTACCAAGAACGATTAGTGACGACTCCAAATTTTAAAATCATTTAAACAAAAACCAAAGTTGCGATTCGGTAGGGCTTGGGAGGGTCCGCGTTAGGTTAGTCAAATCTAATTAACCTAATAATCCGTTAACCCCTTTTAAAATTTAAAATTTTTTTAGAGGGTCGCGACAGACTGGCGACTCCGCTGGGGAGAGAGATTTTTAAATTTTCGAAAAAAGATACCAATTGGAATACTTAAATTTTTTCGAAATTTTAAGAGTCTTAGTGGACTTAGGCCAATGAAAATTTCATGCATATCTCGCTTCTGGCGATATTGTTTAGGACTCATTGTATAGGTGTTATATGTTTTTGCAGGATGGGAGTTATAAGGGGCGGAGTGTTTGGCTAACCCCTTTGTTTTGCAGGCTCGGTGTTGGGTTTATTTGTTTAATTTCGCACATTTTTAGAAGCGCTGTTTTGATATCAATTGTTGAGCATGTCTTGCATACTCTGAGGATCACGACACCTGCACACACAAGCGTCTAAACCCAAGTCGCGAAATTCTTCCTAGAAAACCATAGATAGGGATCGAATATGCAAAGCTCTTGCGTCGATTGCGCTCGGGTTGACCATATTTTATTCCGCTCATTATCTGAATTGACAATTCTTCCCATTGTGATTTGATTGCGCGGAGGGTAAGTTTGTCAATTCAGATAGTGGGAGCCTTTTTAGGTCCATACCTTGTCTCTCCTTCTTTTATTTTCTAGAGTCCACTCCTCACTTGAGTCATGCGCATGACTATGTGATTTGCATTTCTCCAAGGTAAAAGTAAGTTCTCTAATTTTATCTTGTATTTATTTTCAGTCGGTCCATGCTAGGTGTTAGTCAGTTTTTGAGCTTGATATTACGACCATTCTTTTTAAAAGAAAATAAAAATTAAATTTGTCCCTCATTTCTTTTAAATTTTTTTTTTGAAAAAATGATGTAAAAAAATCCCTTCATGGGAATTTTATTAACCAATAAGGGATTTTTGTCATATTTTTATTGCTTCAATAAAAATGAAATTTTCCTGAAAAAATTTTCCTCTGAAAATTTCAATAAAAAGAAAAATTCCTTAAAAAAAAACTCTAGTAGACATCAAGTGATTTTATCACATTTTTCAAATTATAAAAACTTGCAAGAAAATTCTTCTCGAGAAATTCGCTCATGTTTTTCTAAGAAAATTTTCTCTAAATAAAATTAGACTAATTGACCAATAAGAGATTTTTGTCATGTTTTTTTCTCTCCAATAAAAATGAAATTTTCCCGACAAATTTTCCTCTGAAAATTTATTTCGATAAAAAGAAAAATTCCTTTAAAAAAACATCAAGTGATTTTATCACATTCTTTCAAATTATAAAAACTTGCAACAAAAATTCTTTTCGAGAAATTCGCTCATGTTTTTCTAAGAAAAGTTTCTCTAAATAAAATTAGACTAATGTCTCGGGGGAATTTCGTTAACCAATAAAGGATTTCTGTCATGTCTTTCCTGCTTCAATAAAAATAAAATTTTCCTGACAAATTTACCTCTGAAAATTTATTTTGATAAAAAGGAAATTCCTTCAAAAATTTTAGTAAACGTCAAGAGACTTTGTCACATTCCTTTAAAAAAATAAAAAAAAAAGAATAATAAATCTGAAAAAAATTCTGTATCAGAAATTAACCCATTTCTTCCTAAGGAATTTTTTTTTCTTTCTTCTGATTTCTCTATAAAATAGAAAAAATCAAATTGGACTAATATAGGAGTCATGGACCGACATTTCTTGTGTCGCATACTAATTATATCCTTTTCTTTTGCAGGGAGATCCTAGATACCCCAGACGGGTGTAAAAATTAAGTTCAATAATATATCAAGAATCATCTTCAGAAATACCAAAAGACGAAAAACACCGAGGCTTCAACCGTTAATTCTGGGGGGCAAACGAACATTGTCCATCTTTGACAGACAAAGTTGTGTCAATCCGTAAACTTGTATGGGCAGTGTATTCTGATATGACGGTGGATTTATACTGATTAAACATGGGGGCATATTTAATGTATTGCAGAGGATCCCGCGTCTTTTGAAAAACAATATGGATTATATAATCAGAACCCATGAAACAAATACCTTTACCTGATCAAATTAACCAGAGACCGGTCTTAAAATTTCCTCTTATCCGAAACATGCGGAGGGCTTTAGAGGACCGAGGTTCTATTAATGAACGTGGCCCACAGGAATTTCTCCCGACGCTACAGGCGACCGACACGAGCAAGTGGACGCCGAAAGAAACAAAATATGGATAAAAGTGGGCACACAGCAGGTGGCCGGATTTACTACCAGCGCACTGATCGAGTTGTCATAGCGTTTTTGTTCGTGATCTCAAGATGGATAGTGGGGGCCACCGCCGAACCCATCATCAATGTTCTCGATATTATCGTCTGGAGCAATTAAACAAGAACATCAAGAAGAACATTAAGCCTCGACATCTTCGGTACCTCAAATCGTTCTGTTATGCTATGCGGAAGAAACGATAGCAGGAAAATTAAAAAAAAAAAAACAAAACAAAACACGTGAAGCTTTTCTTTCATTCCATTCATCAAAGAGTATTACAACAACTCACTGGGGAGGAAAGGTAAAGCCAAACTGGGCCCTGATGACCATTACGAAAGAGCTCAACTGACTCTCCAAACAGTTGATGTTCTGGATGCACCGGGCGCTCTCGGGATCAAGCTCCGCGAGCCTAAAGAAGAGGCGATCGCACTTCTCTTTAACCTGGGCCATAGTGGCCTCGTAATGCTCAACGGCAAACTCCAGGTCCGGAACCGCTGCCCTCTCGAAAGCAATGTCTGCCGTAATGTCATCAAGTCTCTCCTGCAGCCAACCACATTTACACCTCATCACAATATTGCCTGGCTCCTGTTCGGCGTAAGTTCGGACCAAGGCCAGATGGTCCACCAACTTTCCCCTCTCACGAACCAGCCACGAAAGCTGATCGTTGGCAAACTTGAGGGCCTTTTTGTGATTATCAGCCACAAACGTAACTGTTGCCAGACACTCGTGCCGGTCTCGGTAACGGGCTTTCACGACGGCGGTCACAAGGACCGTCTCATAAGCACGGTTATAGGCAGCCAGAAAATTGATGAAGAGGGTCGAGAAGTTCCGGTACTCCTTCCCTAGTTGGGTACCCTCAACAGAAGCAGCGTCCACGGTCCTAAATAAACCGAGGATTTCAGCCTCAACGGTAGAGTTTTTGGCTATATGAGCGTAACCTCTACCAAGAAGATTGTAGAGTCTCTCCCACCCAGCTAGGACTTCGGCGGATAAGGTATGGTTAGGAGAATTGGCCATTTTTGAAAGCAGAATACGAAAGAAAGGGGGAGAGAGGTGAGGCAGATGAGCGGAATGCGAAGATGGTAATCTGCTTTGAAGTAAATATTGATTTCATAGTGACGGTATCAACCAGTCAAGATTTCTCTTATCTACCATTCTCTATTGGCACCACCCTCGTTGGCTCGAATTCCCATCAGATGGCGACTGCGACCTAAGCGAGTCCGAAATCTCCGCAGAAAGTTTGACGAGACACCGCCACTTTGAAAAAGAAGAAGAAAAGATGAGCTGAGTGGAAGACACGGCAAACGTTAGCGAAAAGGAGATACGACTTGTCTTCATTGGAGGACCCGCCAGTAAATCGACGGTGGAGATCTTGACAGGGGCCCTCTATCACGAAAAGAAAAAAGAAGATAAACTGAGCGAGAAACAAGGATTTCCCCTTTGATCAAAAGCTGAATATCAGATTTTCTCCCTCGGAAAATCTAATAGCGCTGCCCGTGAAGAGGGAAGTCGTTGCTATTGCCAGAGAGAGAACTTGTCCCCATTTGATAGTCAGAGTTCATTCGCAAGAACTCGCAGGAGAAAGATAGAGAGGAAGGAGTTCTCGTGGGAGAGGAATTCAAAACCTTCACCATCAAAGCATCGGCTTTCAAAGCCTGTTACGAGAAGGCATCAATGATCTCGTGATCCCTTAAGTCCGAGAAGACATCCCGAGGCGGTCTCGAATCGGCAGTCCTAGATCCAGAAATATGTCGAGTATTAGGGGAACGGGCGCATGTTCAACCCTGGTCAAAGCTGATGAAGTTCCTTACCCTGAGGGTCTACTGGTCATGGCCATTGACGGTAATCCAGTCTCTCTGTCAATCCTTGTTACCGTATTAAGAAAATGCCGGTATAAGGTTGTAGCTCAAGCAAAGGCGACAGAGGCCTTAGAGATATTAAGGAGGAGTAGTGACCCGTTTGATATCGTCCTCACCGCCATGGTAGGGATTGACATGGATGTTTTCACTCTCTTGGAAGTCATCAATTCTAAATTAAACATGACAGTCCTCGTAATATCGGCAAGCGATGATCAGCAAGCCCTAATGAAGGCTGTCTTAAATGGGGCCCAAGACGTCGTAACGAAACCAGTTAGAGTTCAGATGCTTCAAAACATATGGCAGCACGTGGTAAGGAAGCAATTGCATGACCATGAGAACAAGCATCAAGCCTTCAATTTTGTTCCAAGCAACTGGAGAAAGAAGATGAGTTGGTCTCCCGAGCTGCATCGTATGTTTGTTAATGCAGTTCAGCAGCTAGGAATAGATTCGGCACGACCGCAACATATACTAGAAATTATGAAGGTAGAGGGACTCACTAAACAAATGTTTCGAGTCATCTTCAGAAGTACAGAAAAATGGTGAGAGAACACAATGCAGCTCAGAATCAAGAAAACCAAGGCGGGACTGATCCAAGCCTGAACGTCGAGTCTCCTCGCCACCATAAGTTCCCCAGGTTAGCATGGGGCGAGCCACTTCCCATCATCAACCAAGCTAGTAGCCATGCCATCAATCCCCCAGGCGTTAATCAAAGTATCCCCCAGAATCACCCTAATACTCTTCAAGAGTATAGACCGCAGGAGCAGTGTATTCAGATTCCTTGGTTTGAGCACCAACCTGTGGCTAGAACTCATCCCATGATCAGCGCGCTTGCGCAGCCAGAGAATCAGACAAGAAGTTATCCTGAGCACTTCCACTTTTCTAATCCTCGAATGGAAGGAGTTTTTGGCAGCAGGACAGTTGGTGATCCCCACACTTTCTCGAGTAATGATGAAGGCTCCAGCATGAGAAGTCAAATTGCTCATGGCGAGGGCAGAATGAGAAATCTACCGCCAGCATTTGCCAACAACAATGCCCAATTCGAGCATCAGTTGCTGGAAGGTTCAAGAGATTACCCAGATGATGAGCTTACTGCCCTGGTCAACCAGTTTAGGGTTGACAGACGTCCCAAGCCGCGATCAGGAGCTAGTGAGTAGGGACTCTCAAACATCGGTTATCCACACCCGAACCAACACGAGACTAGCTGATTATCGAAGAGCCACAGGAGAGGCAGAACTGACCTTGAATAAGTGCACCTTTCATTTCATGCTTAATTCCCCTGCGTATGATATTTTCCAGCTTTCTAGGTGTCTCGATTTAATTCAAGGACAAGGGGGCAATTTATTTATCCCGTCGAATGCGTGAATCCCTTTTTATGCTAGATTTAGGGCGGATCAATTTGTGGCAACGTCGCTGACTGCCATAATGAGAAATGTTGAATGGCCTCACGTAGGGAAATTTCAAGTGAAAAGCCCAGGCGAGCTCGAAGACGGGTAACTGTGTGTCGTTCCAATTTACCCTCAATCGTTGCAAAATGCTAAATTGGATTTGTTCCATTCTCACCCAGGGGATTGCAAAGTGCCTCAAGAGTGTCGCAAAATGAAATGACCCAATGGAATGCGATAGGACTCATTCGCCTTCAAGGTAACCTTCAAATTAAAGGAGCCCTCCGGTCCACGGACCCAATGGCATGGAAAATGATGATGGTCCAAGGCAACCCGAAAGAAAACAAGGTCCAACTAAGCAAAGCACATATGTGGCAAGCTCAAAGTGAAGGGCAACTCGGGACATACAATTCAATCCAATCCAAATGAAGGAACTTCCTCAATTCAAATTCAATAGAAGTATACACAAGGGTAAAACAGTATCGTTCCAATTTTTCTAGAATATGAAGAACATATACTGCCGCATTCTCTTTCATTTTTGCAGGGGAAGTCTCTATTGGCCAAATTTTCATGTCTACCATTCCCTATCAGTATCACCTCCGCTACTCGTCTCCAATCTCGAGCCAAGCAAATCCGACGTCTCTACGGAAAAGTTGGACGAGACGCCACTACTTTGAAAAAGAAAGGATAAAAAATAAGCTGAGTGGGAGACAAAGACATTTTCGGCAGAAAAGAGATACGACTCGTCTTTATTGAAGAACTCGCCAGCAAATTGACAGTGGAGACAGCAACAAGGGGCCCCCTTCCACGGAAAGATGGAAGGAGACGAGCTGGGCGAGAGATACGATGAAAAGAAAATCGAGAAAGCCAGAACACTCGAGAGAGGCAATACAGTTGCTAAACCCACGTCTAATTTTAAAGGAGGCATCTTCTTGATAATTCTCATTCGTGCTCGAAAGAGAGACTCTTAAAGCATACGCAGTCTCCCAGAAAAATCCAGAGAGTGAAAATACAAGAAGAGATATCAAACTTTGAGAAATCGTTAACCAAATCGAAGATGTCTCAACCCAACACACTTGAAAGTTATCGTTACTTGCTGAATATGGGAGAGGAAGAGTTCGAAGCCATATTTGGGATCGAGCCTATGGAGCCCGGCCCTTCCACCGACGACGTCCAAGAGCCCGGTAAGGACAATGACAACAACGGTAAAGGTCAAAAGAAGCGTTACCGTCGCCATACTGAGGAGCAAGTACGAAAGCTTGAAACTTTCTTCAGAACGTGCCCTATGCCAGATGGCAAACAAAAAATGGAACTGAGTCAAGAGCTAGGCCTTGAACCTTCGCAAATCAAGTTCTGGTTTCAAAATAGACGAACCCGAATGAAGACTCGTCATGAGCACAACGAAGTCGAGTTTCTAAGAGTTGAAAATGAAAACCTCCGAGCGGAAAACAAGATGTATAAAGAGACTTTTGACTCCGCCACCTGCCCCAACTGCAATAGCCTCCTCCTCACCCTCGATGAAATGTATGATCTGAGGATCGAAAATGCACGTTTAAGAGGTGAGTTAGACCAATTTATAACAGGATCGAGTTCTGTTGGAGCAGGGTACAAAAGGACCAATGATACTGGATCAGTATCAATACCTCCCGAGGAAGAAGGGACAGATCACCACCAAGCGAACATTGACGATGATCTTTTCGCCATAATCAACCAGTTTGATATCGGTAAAGCATCGGGACTGTGATGTACTTGTTCAGCCAGTGACCACCAGACCTTCTATATGGCCGATGCATACCTAATTTGGGATGAAGCCAGCTGATCATGGGAGAGCCTGTAGAGGAAGCAGAACTGATCCTGAATGAGTGAATGTGTTTTATTTCCTTGCGTGATATGTTTTTCTGCTTTTGTGAATGTGTAAAAGCAAGGAGTAATAATCCGACTTCCCCCTATTAAATGCTCGAATCCGCCACCTCACCAACCTCGCGACGAATTGATGGCGAGTAAAAATCTGGATAAACCTGAAGGGTAACTCCGTATCGTTTCAATTTACCCTCAGTTGCTCCAAGTTTTAAAATTAAGCACCTTCTATTCTCAGGAAATTGCAAATCGACCCGAGAACGCAATCATATCCGAATACAAGTTGAACAAAATTTGGGGGCAAATCGACTCATGGGCATTACCACGGGATGGACAGCTTCGGACAGAGGAAAGTACAAGCGAAAGACGCGAACAATCTCAGAAATGGGTAATTCTGTATCGTTCTAATGTGCACATAATCATCTCAAGTCTTGAATTGTCTTATTCCATTCTTAACAGGGATTGCAAATTACCTCGAGAAATACCGTAACATGGCATAAGGTGATACAACAAGGCTGCTTTATCCCCAAAGATTAACCTTTGAAATGATAGCCCCATGGACACCTATGGTCTAATGGACCGAATGGTATGGGGGATGACAGTAGGTCCGAAATATCCCGAGTTTGATCCCCGAGGGTGGGGAATGTTGTATGTATTATAAATAAATGAAACAACTTTTTGTGCATTTCTTTTTGCAAGCAGGAATACTCGACGAGTAATACCGAAGTCAATATTTTGCTACATTCTCGGCTTAATGGTGAAGCATCCAACAAAAGTCGAAGAAAACTCAATCCAGCAAAATTGGTAAAAGACTTTTCCAAGGCATTCAAGATGAAGGGTAAATCAGTATCGTTTTCAATTTATCCCTTTTAATACTGGTTGACATGTCTCTTTTTCTTTTCACAGGAAATATTTATACTAACATTTAACATGTTGAACGAGACAAATCCAAAAGAAAAGTATGATCACCTGACAAGATCTATTCTGGTGAAAAATGGGGCAAATTGTTCGCAAGCTCTGAAACGAAAAAGCAAATATGTCTTCCTTATCTCGTTTGGTTTCAAGAATAATTTCTCTGCTTCTTGCAGGGGCATTAAACAAACCAAAATGCTCCATCGCCCATATGCTTCATCGCGCAGGGGTAAAGTTTGAGACAAACCACCCCTCGACATAAGGAGTAGGCTTCCCAATTTGTTCGGTCCGCCCACATACCAGGGGCAATTTAAATTCGCCCATATTTGCACATTATATAAACACACGTGATGCTAAAAAATTGTCACATCTGCATTGTGCTTACATAGTTCATGAATTATGTATGACTATTCCGTGTGTTTAACTTACCAATTCCAACTTAGAGCATAAACTGCACAGGAGATATCAAATGTGCAGAATGGGGCATGACAGGATGAGGAAAGGCAAACCATTTCCACACAGGTCTAACATTTTGATCTACAGATAAACAGCCTTTCTCCAGAGTGAGAAAAAGCCATTTCGGAATGAAGTCCCCCATTCAGATTACATTCGAGGTGTTCATACTATAAGAACCTCCGTAAACAGAAGTGGTAATGCAATACATGATCTATATGTTGATCGATTGCATCATGAGTTATTACATAGACTGCCTTTAATCATGGCAAACTTAGCTGAACAATTTTGTATGAACCAATGAACGCATTGATGAAAATGCTTGCACATGTTAGCTCTGACATTGCCCGACGGGCAACACATTCTCGGTGTTTGAGTTACCTTCCAAAGTCTTGAAATTCATTCGGCGATTATTGAATGAACAAGCCTGGTTGTCCAGAAGCCACCAAGCATTTCTTCCAAATTCTCAGGTAAGTATATCTTCAACCTGAACCTTTCAAGAGAATGAATTCTGACGGTTGTTGGGATACTCGAATCCATTGCGGTATATACAGGTATCCACATTCTTCAATAAAGCATGATTTGTCTCAAGGACAGAAATGTTCGAGACCTTTTGATCTCTGCCTCTTTGGTTTATTCCTAAAACGACAGGAGAATATAATTTGGGTTTGAGCTTCTGCAGGATTCCTGGTCTCCCCAGATTTAAGAATGGCACCCTTTGAGGTACATAAAGTCCTTCTTACAGGCAAATCAAGTCCTTCTTACAGGCAAATCAAGTCCTTCTTACAGGCATAAAGTCCTTCTTACAAGCAAACCAAGTCCTTCTTATAGGCAAATCAAGTCCTTCTTACAGGCAAACCAAGTCCTTCTTACAGGCACCAAGTCCTTCTTACAGGCAAACCAAGTCCTTCTTACAGGCACAAAGTCCTTTTTACAGGCAAAGTAAGTCCTTTTTACAGGCAAATCAAGTCCTTCTTACAGGCAAACTAAGTCCTTCTTACAGGCAAACAAAGTCCTTCTTACAGGCACAAAGTCCTTCTTACAGGCAAACCAAGTCCTTCTTACAGGCAAATCAAGTCCTGCTTACAGGCAAATAAAGTCCTTCTTACAGGCAAAGCAAGTCCTTCTTACAGGCAAATCAAGTCCTTCTTACAGGCACAAAGTCCTTCTTACAGGCACAAAGTCCTTCTTACAGGCAAACAAAGTCCTTCTTACAAGCAAATCAAGTCCTTCTTAAAGGCATAAAGTCCTTCTTACAGGCAAATCAAGTCCTTCTTACAGGCAAACTAAGTCCTTCTTACAGGCAAATCAAGTCCTTCTTACAGGCACAAAGTCCTTCTTACAGGCAAATCAAGTCCTTCTTACAGGCACAAAGTCCTTCTTACAAGCAAATCAAGTCCTTCTTACAGGCACAAAGTCCTTCTTACAGGCATAAAGTCCTTCTTACAGGCAAATCAAGTCCTTCTTACAGGCATAAAGTCCTTCTTACAGGCAAACAAAGTCCTTCTTACAGGCAAATCAAGTAATTCTTACAGGCACAAAGTCCTTCTTACAGGCAAATCAAATCCTTCTTACAGGCAAAGCAAGTCCTTCTTACAGGCACAAAGTTCTTCTTACAGGCAAAGCACCAAGTCCTTTTTACTGGCACCAAGTCCTTTCTACAGGCACCAAGTCCTTCTTACAGTTATCTCCATGTGGTGACCTACCATACGGGTCAAATCTCAATTAAAATTTAATCAGTAGAATCCTTTTATTAGGAATCTACCATGGTACGACCCACCATACGGGTCAAATGGTATGACCCACCATACGGGTCAAATTTTAATTCAATTTTTAATCAGTAGAATCCTTTTATTAGGAATATACCATGGGTTGATCCACCATACGGGTTCAAGTTCAACCACCCTAAAGTTTTTTTATATAACGAATCCTTAGGTTCTCATTTCATTTTCAGTGGAACAATCATGTCACGACTCTTTTTATTTCCTTGTATTGAGTCGATAAGAATCCAGGTGTCATCTCGTCTTTGAAATGAACCTCTACCGAGCTTCCTTTCAAAGAGGGGCAGCTGTTGACACTTGATTTTTAATCATTTTTTCTATTGCTAAAGTAATAAAAAATCCATAAAAATTCATAAAATTGAAAAATCAACTTTGGGGACCTTAGCCAAGCCTAGGGAACCAATTTTGACCAAAAAACGATTTTTCATATTTTCAGTATTTTTACGTATTTTTTATTTATTTATTTTCAAAAATTAATAGAAAATCCATAAAAATTCATAAAATTGAAAAATCAACTTTGGGAACCTTAGCCAAGCCTAGGGAACGAATTTTGACCAAAAAATAATTTTTCATATTATATATATTTTAATTTTTTTTAAAAAAAAATACAAAAATATTTGAAAATTTTGAAAAAATAACATTTGAGGCAAAATACACAAAGATAGTTAATATTTTTATTTTAAATCTATTTTCATATTGGCCATCGTAAATTCAGAAAAATCCAATTTGAGTCACGTGTTCCTTCACGAGTATAATCTCGAATCGGGCCTAAAAAAATTTAATTTGAGTCAACTTATTTTTAACTTTCACTTTTTATGAGTTGTGACATTGTCTTCTAATATTTTAAATTTTCATCTTGGCCCAATTATACCCAGAATGACTTAATTTTGCAAAAGGGCTTTAATTAAATTATGCATTATTTTCAGCGACAAGAAATGAACTTAAATTTGACATGTGGTAAATTTTGGTGTGTCAAAAATTGTGAGGAGATTTGGACTTAAAGAAATATATTTTTTCAGGGACTGAATTGTAAATACTTAAAATTCAAGGACTAAAGTGCAAATACCTAACTCTTGAAGGATTATTTTACAAATAATAAAAAGAAAAG
Organism: Psidium guajava; assembly: GCA_016432845.1. Taxonomy (NCBI): domain Eukaryota; kingdom Viridiplantae; phylum Streptophyta; class Magnoliopsida; order Myrtales; family Myrtaceae; genus Psidium; species Psidium guajava. Next base: position 41,867,550 of record CM028228.1, read on the forward strand.
TTAGTGGATAAATTAGAATAGAGAAGGGAAGATGAAGAAGAGGAGATGAAGAAGAGAAGTTGGAGAAGAATGGATGGAGAAAATAAGATAAGAATAGAGAAGGGAAGATGGAGATGAAGAAGAGTTAGTAGAGAAATTAGAATGGAAGATAAGAATAGAGAAGGGAAGATGGAGATTAAGAAGAGTTAGTGGAGAAATTAGAATGGGAGATAAATATGGAGAATGGAAGATGAAGATGAAGAAGAGTTAGTGGAGAGATTCGAATGTGAGATAGAGATGGAGAATGGAAGATGAAAATGAAGAAGAGTTAGTGGAGAAATTAGAATGGGAGATAGAGTTAGTGGAAAAATTAGAATGGGAGATAGATGAGTAGGTTATAAAAGGAGAAAGAAGTGAGCTTGAGAAAGGATTCTTGAGGGAGAAAATTTGAAGTGTTTGGGGGATTTTTTTTGGAGAGAAAATTTTGGATGTTTGAGAGAGTTTTGGGAGATTGAAGAAAAATTTGAGAGAAAGAAAATACCAAAAGAGAGAGAATTTTGAAGATGATGGGAGTTCAAAGCTAGGGATTATCATCACAAATTCCTTCATTGATCAATATAAATCAAGAGTTCATCCTCGTCAACGAGCAAGCAAATTCGAGGTAAGTGTTTTTATTTATTCATTTGTTTATGGTTTTACTTGCAAATTAGCTCAAATTGTATACACTTTCTCCATCTCCTCTTTTTTTTCCATATTTTATGTCAGGAGAAGGATATCTCTACGTCAACAGCAAAAATCTCGTAGATATGCAAAAATCGCCCCAGACAAGCTCCTAAGCTGTCCACCGATTTCTCAACTGATCTGTGACTAAAAGTCCCTCTTAATTCAAAAGAAACTCTCTATATTGGGAACATAGAGAGCGAAAATCAATTATAGAAATCCCTCCCAAAAAAATGGGAGATAAGTACTCTTTCCACTCTTCTGGTTTTAGGTGCAGATTAGCACATATTTTGTATACTGACATTTCACTCTATTTTATGTCAGGAAGCCGCAGCTTTATATCAATGGTCAACCCTATGGAAGCACAAAATCGGCTTGGAGGAGTCCTCAAGCGCGCACAAATTTCAAATTGTTGAATCAATTCGTTGTATTTAATTTTAAAGAATTCATACCCCAGAATGGAGAGGACAAAGTCCATCCGCAATTTAAATACCTGCACCATAAATCCCAAAGGGAAGAGCCAAGCCAATGCTTAGCCTCCCATTGGAGGTTTTTACTTACAGTAGTTAAATACCTGCAACTTAAATACCTGTACCTTAAATCCCAAAGGGAAGAGCCAAGCCAATGCTTAGCCTCCCATTGGAGGTTTTTACTTACAGTAGTTAAATACCTGCAACTTAAATACCTATACCTTAAATTCCAAAGGGAAGAGCCAAGCCAATGCTTAGCCTCCCATTGGAGGTTTTTACTTACAATAGTTAAATACCTGCAACTTAAATACCTATACCTTAAATCCCAAAGGGAAGAGCCAAGCCAATGCTTAGCCTCCCATTGGAGGTTTTTACTTACAGTAGTTAAATACCTGCAACTTAAATACATGTACCTTAAATCCCAAAGGGAAGAGCCAAGCCAATGCTTAGCCTCCCATTGGAGGTTTTTACTTACAGTAGTTTAAATACTTGCAACTTAAATACCTGTACCTTAAATCCCAAAGGGAAGAGCCAAGCCAATGCTAGGCCTCCCATTGGAGGTGTTTATTCACTGTCATGTACTTCCTATAATTTAATTTTTGAATCATCAGACCCAAAAGATAGGTAGGTTGTAATACTGCACAAAAGTCGTTAACACACTCCTTCTTTCGGCTTCAGGGAATCTTTAACACTTAAAAAAATATAACAAATAAAAATATATACCATCCATGCATCCTATTTAAAAAGTGAAAACACAAAAGAGAATACCCTACTATAGCTTAGGAATAAACCAAGCCTGAGTTGCCGAATTAGGATATCCATGAAATTAAGGTACCGAAAGGGCATTAGTTTTAATTAACTAGTGTAACCAAGTCCCCGAGCTCCTAATCTCTGGTTCGCAGGAATAAATTAGTTCTCCCGCTAATTTATTTAGGTTTCTAATCGACCTACCAAGAACGATTAGTGGCGACTCCAAATTTTAAAATCATTTAAACAAAAACCAAAGTTGCGATTCGGTAGGGCTTGGGAGGGTCCGCGTTAGGTTAGTCAAATCTAATTAACCTAATAATCCGTTAACCCCTTTTAAAATTTAAAATTTTTTTAGAGGGTCGTGACAAGGTACAGGTATTTAAGTTGCAAGTATTTAACTACTGTAAGTAAAAACCTCCAATGGGAGGCTAAGCATTGGCTTGGCTCTTCCCTTTGGGATTTAAGGTACAGATATTTAAGTTGCAGGTATTTAACTACTGTAAGTAAAAACCTCCAATGGGAGTCTAAGCATTGGCTTGGCTATTCCCTTTGGGATTTAAGGTACATGTATTTAAGTTGCAGGTATTTAACTACTGTAAGTAAAAACCTCCAATGGGAGGCTAAGCATTGGCTTGGCTCTTCCCTTTGGGATTTAAGGTACAGGTATTTAAGTTACAGGTATTTAACTACTGTAAGTAAAAACCTCCAATGGGAGGCTAAGCATCGGCTTGGCTCTTCCCTTTGGGATTTAAGGTACAGGTATTTAAGTTGCAGGTATTTAACTACTGTAAGTAAAAACCTCCAATGGGAGGCTAAGCATCGGCTTGGCTCTTCCCTTTGGGATTTATGGTGCAGATATTTAAATTGCGGATGGACTTTGTCCTCTCCATTCTGGGGTATGAATTCTTTAAAATGAAATACAACGAATTGATTCAACAATTTGAAATTTGTGCGCGCTTGAGGACTCCTCCAAGCCGATTTTGTGCTTCCATAGGGTTGACCATTGATATAGAGCTGCGGCTTCCTGACATAAAATAGAGTGAAGTGTTAGTATACAAAATATGTGCTAATCTGCACCTAAAACCAGAAGAGTAGAAAGAGTACTTATCTCCCATTTTTTTGGGAGGGATTTCTATAATTGATTTTCGCTCTCTATGTTCCCAATATAGAGAGTTTCTTTTGAATTAAGAGGGACTTTTAGTCACAGATCAGTTGAGAAATCGGTGGACAGCTTAGGAGCTTGTCTGGGCCGATTTTTGCATCTCGACGAGATTTTTGCTGTTGACGTAGAGATATCCTTCTCCTGACATAAAATATGGAAGAAAAAGGAGATGGAGAAAGTGTATACAGTTTGTGCTAATTTGCGAGTAAAACCATAAATAAATGAATAAATAAAAACACTTAGCTTGAATTTGTTTGCTCGTTGACGAGGATGAACTCTTGATTTATATTGATCGATGAAGGAATTTGTGATGATAACCCCTAGCTTTAAACTCCCATCATCTTCAAAATTCTCTCTCTTTTGGTATTTTCTTTCTCTCAAAATTTTCTTCAATCTCCCAAAACTATTTCAAACATCCAAAATTTTCTCTCCAAAAAATTCTCCCAAACACTTCAAATTTTCTCCCTCCCAAGAATCCTTTCTCAAGCTCACTTCTTCCTCCTTTTATAACCTACTCATCTATCTCCCATTCTAATTTTTCCACTAACTCTATCTCCCATTCTAATTTCTCCACTAACTCTTCTTCATTTTCATCTTCCATTCTCCATCTCTATCTCACATTCTAATCTCTCCACTAACTCTTCTTCATCTTCATCTTCCCTTCTCCATATTTATCTCCCATTCTAATTTCTCCACTAACTCTTCTTAATCTCCATCTTCCCTTCTCTATTCTTATCTTCCATTCTAATTTCTCTACTAACTCTTCTTCATCTCCATCTTCCCTTCTCTATTCTTATCTTATTTTCTCCATCCATTCTTCTCCAACTTCTCTTCTTCATCTCATCTTCTTCATCTTCCCTTCTCTATTCTAATTTATCCACTAACTCTTCTTTTTATTATTTGTAAAATAATCCTTCAAGAGTTAGGTATTTGCACTCTAGTCCTTGAATTTTAAGTATTTACAATTCAGTCCCTGAAAAAAATATATTTCTTTAAGTCCAAATCTCCTCACAATTTTTGACACACCAAAATTTACCACATGTCAAATTTAAGCTCATTTCTTGTCGCTGAAAATAATGCATAATTTAATTAAAGCCTTTTTGCAAAATTAAGTCATTCTGGGTATAATTGGGCCAAGATGAAAATTTAAAATATTAGAAGACAATGTCACAACTCATAAAAAGTGAAAGTTAAAAATAAGTTGACTCAAATTAAATTTTTTTAGGCCCGATTCGAGATTATACTCGTGAAGGAACACGTGACTCGAATTGGATTTTTCTGAATTTGCGATGGCCAATATGAAAATAGATTTAAAATAAAAATATTAACTATCTTTGTGTATTTTTTTGGCCTCAAATGTTATTTTTCCAAAATTTTCAAATATTTTTGTATTTTTTTTAAAAAAAATTAAAATATATATAATATGAAAAATTATTTTTTGGTCAAAATTCGTTCCCTAGGCTTGGCTAAGGTTCCCAAAGTTAATTTTTCAATTTTATGAATTTTTATGGATTTTCTATTAATTTTCGAAAATAAATAAATAAAAAATACTGAAAATATGAAAAATCGTTTTTTGGTCAAAATTGGTTCCCTAGGCTTGGCTAAGGTCCCCAAAGTTGATTTTTCATTTTTATGAATTTTTATGGATTTTTTATTACTTTAGCAATAGAAAAAATGATTAAAAATCAGGTGTCAACAGCTGCCCCTCTTTGAAAGGAAGCTCGGTAGAGGTTCATTTCAAAGACGAGATGACACCTGGATTCTTATCGACTCAATACAAGGAAATAAAAAGAGTCGTGACATGATTGTTCCACTGAAAATGAAATGAGAACCTAAGGATTCGTTATATAAAAAAACTTTAGGGTGGTTGAACTTGAACCCGTATGGTGGATCAACCCATGGTAGATTCCTAATAAAAGGATTCTACTGATTAAAAATTGAATTAAAATTTGACCCGTATGGTGGGTCATACCATTTGACCCGTATGGTGGGTCGTACCATGGTAGATTCCTAATAAAAGGATTCTACTGATTAAATTTTGATTGAGATTTGACCCGTATGGTAGGTCACCACATGGAGATACCTGTAAGAAGGACTTGGTGCCTGTAGAAAGGACTTGGTGCCAGTAAAAAGGACTTGGTGCCTGTAAAAAGGACTTGTGCCTGTCAAAAGGACTTAATTTGCCTGTAAGAAGGACTTGATTTGCCTGTAAAAAGGACTTAATTTGCCTGTAAGAAGGACTTGATTTGCCTGTAAGAAGGACTTACTTTGCCTGTAAGAAGAACTTTGTGCCTGTAAGAAGGACTTGCTTTGCCTGTAAGAAGGACTTGATTTGCCTGTAAGAAGGACTTTGTTTGCCTGTAAGAAGGACTTTGTTTTGCCTGTAAGAAGGACTTACTTTGCCTGTAAGAAGGACTTTGTGCCTGTCAGAAGGACTTGATTTGCCTGTAAGAAGGACTTTGTTTGCCTATAAGAAGGACTTTATGCCTGTAAGAAGGACTTGATTTGCCTGTAAGAAGGACTTTATGCCTGTAAGAAGGACTTTGTGCCTGTAAGAAGGACTTGATTTGCCTGTAAGAAGGACTTTGTGCCTGTAAGAAGGACTTTGTGCCTGTAAGAAGGACTTGATTTGCCTGTAAGAAGGACTTTGTGCCTGTAAGAAGGACTTGTTTTGCCTGTAAGAAGGACTTGATTTGCCTGTAAGAAGGACTTGATTTGCCTGTAAGAAGGACTTTATGCCTGTAAGAAGGACTTGATTTGCCTGTAAGAAGGACTTTGTACCTGTAAGAAGGACTTGGTTTGCCTGTAAGAAGGACTTTGTGCCTGTAAGAAGGACTTGGTTTGCCTGTAAGAAGGACTTAGTTTGCCTGTAAGAAGGACTTTGTACCTGTAAGAAGGACTTGGTTTACCTGTAAGAAGGACTTTGTGCCTGTAAGAAGGAGTTGGTTTGCCTGTAAGAAGGACTTAGTTTGCCTGTAAGAAGGACTTAGTTTGCCTGTAAGAAGGGCTTGGTGTACCTCAAAGGGTGCCATTCTGAAATCTGGGGAGACCAGGAATCCTGCAGAAGCTCAAACCCAAATTATATTCTCCTATCGCTTTAGGAATAAACCAAAGAGGCAGAGATTAAAAGATCTCGAACATTTTTGTTCTTGAGACAAATCATGCTTTATTGAAGAAGGTGGATACCTGTATGTACCGCAATGGATTCGAGTACCCCAACAACCGTCAGAATTCATTCTCTTGAAAGGTTCAGGTTGAAGATATACTTACCTGAGAATTTGGAAAAAATGCTTGGTGGCTTCTCGACAACCAGGCTTGTTCATTCAATAATCGCCGAATGAACTTCAAGACTTTGGAAGGTAACTCGAACACCGGGAATGTGTTGCCTGTCAGGCAATGTCAGAGGTAACATGTGCAAGCATTTTCATCAATGCGTTCATTAGTTCATGCAAAATTGTTCGGCTAAGTTTGCCATGATTAAAGGCAGTCTGTGTAATAACTCATGATGCAATCGATCAATATATGGATCATGTATTGCATTACCACTTCTGTTTAAGGAGGTTCTTATAGTACGAACACCTCGAATGTAATCTGAATGGGGGACTTCATTCCGAAAAGGGCTTTCTTTCACTCTGGAGAAAGGCTGTTTATCTGTAGATTAAAATGTTAGACCTGTGTGGAAATGGTTTGCCTTTCCTCATCCTGTTATGCCCCATTTTGCACATTTGACGTCTCCTATGCAGTTTATGCTCTAAGTTGAAGTCGGTAAATTAAACATGCGGAATAGTCATACATAATTCATGAAATGTGTAAACACAATGCCGATGTGACAATTTTTAGCATCATGTGTGTTTATATAATGTGCAAACATGGGCGGATTTGAATTGCCCCTGGTATATGGGTGGATCGAACAAATTGGGAAGTCCACTCCTTATGTCGAGGAGCGGTTTGTCCTAAACTTTGCCCCTGCGCGATGAAGCATATGGGTGAGGGAGCATTTCGGTTGGTTTAATGACAGCGACCGCCATGGTTTAGCGGTTGAATGCCCCTGCAAAAAGCAGAGAAATTATTCTTGAAATCAAACGAGATAAGGAAGACATATTTGCTTTTTCGCTTCAGAGCTTGTGATCAATTTGCCCCATTTTTCACCAAAATAGATCTTGTCAGATGATCATAATTTTCTTTCGGATTTGTCTCCTTCAACATGTTAAATGTTAGTGTAAATATTTCCTGTAAAAAGAAAAAGAGACATATCAGCCAGTATTAAAAGGGATAAATTGAAAACGATACTGATTTACCCTTCATCTTGAATGTCTTGCACGAGTCTTTTACCAGTTTTGTTGGATTGAATTTTCCTCGACTTTTGTTGGGCGCCTCACCATTATGAGAAGACTATGGTAAAATACTGACTTTGATATTACTCGTCGAGTATTCCTGTTTGTAAAAAAGAAATGCACAAAAAGTTGTTTCATTTATTTATAATACATACAACATTCCCCACCCTTGGGGATCGAACTCGGGATATTTCGGACCTACTGTCATCCCCCATACCATTCGGTCCATTGGACCGTAGGTGTCCATGGGGCTATCCTTTCAAAGGTTAATCTTTGGGGATAAAACAGCCCTGTTGTATCACCTTGGGCCATGTTACGGTATTTCTCGAGGTAATTTGCAATCCCTGTTAAGAATGGAATAAGACAATTCAAGACTTGAGATGATTATGTGCACATTAGAACGATACAGAATTACCCATTTCTGAGATTGTTCGCGTCTTTCGCTTGTACTTTCCTTTGTCCGAAGCTGTCTATCCCGTGGTAATGCCCATGAGTTGATTTGCCCCCAAATTTTATCCAACCTTTATTCGGATATGATTGCGTTCTCGGGTCGATTTGCAATTTCCTGAGAATAGAAGGGGCTTAATTTTAAAACTTGGAGCAACTGAGGGTAAATTAAAACGATACGGAGTTACCCTTCAGGTTTATGCAGATTTTCACTCGCCATCAATTCGTCGCGAGGTTGGTGAGGTGGCGGATTCGAGCATTTAATAGGGGGAAGTCGGATTATTACTCCTTGCTTTTACACATTCACAAAAGCAGAAAAACACATCACGCAAGGAAATAAAACACATTCACTCATTCAGGATTAGTTCCGCTTCCTCTGCAGGCTCTCCCATGATCAGCTGGCTTCATCCCAAATTAGGTATGCATCGGCCATATTGAAGGTCTCGTGGTCACTGGCTGAACAAGTGCATCACAGTCCCGATGCTTTACCGATATCAAACTAGTTGATTATGGCGAAAAGATCATCGTCAATGTCCGCTTGGTGGTGATCTGTCCCTTTTTCCTCGGGAGGTATTGATGCTGATCCAGTATCATTGGTCCTTTTGTACCCTCCTCCAACAGAACTCGATCCTGTTATAAACTGGTCTAACTCACCTCTTAAACGTGCATTTTCGATCCTCAGATCATACATTTCATCGAGGGTGAGGAGGAGGCTATTGCAGTTGGGGCAGGTGGCGGAGTCAAAAGTCTCTTTATACATCTTGTTTTCCGCTCGGAGGTTTTCATTTTCAACTCTTAGAAACTCGGCTTCGTTGTGCTCATGACGAGCCTTCATTCGGATTCGCCTATTTTGAAACCAGAACTTGATTTGCAAAGGTTCAAGTCCTAACTCTTGACTCAGTTCCATTTTCTGTTTGCCGTCTGGCATAGGGCATGTTCTGAAGAAATCCTCAAGCCTTTGTACCTGCTCCTTAGTATGGCGACGGTAACGCTTCTTTTGACCCTTACCGTTATTGTCCTTATCTTTATTGAGATTTTGGACGTCGTCGGCGGAAGAGCCAGGCTCCATAGGCTCGATCCCAAACATGGCTTCGAACTCTTCCTCTCCCATATTTAGCAGGCAATGATAGCTCTCGGGAGTATTGGGTTGAGACATCTTTGATTTGGTTGATGATTTCTCAAGATTTGCTACTCGTTTCCGGTGTTTTCACTCTCTTTGAATTTTTCTGAGCGATTGCCTATGCTTTAAGACCCTCTTCCGAGCATGGCGTCTCTTTTAAAATTAAACGTGGGTTTAGCAACTGTATTGCTTCTTCCAAGGGTCCGGCCTTTCTCAATCCTCTTTTCTTATCGTGTCTCTTGCTCGGCTCGTCTCCTTCCATCTTTTCGTGATAGGGCCCCTTGTTGTTGTCTCCACCGTCAATTTGCTGGCGAGTTCTTCAATAAAGACGAGTCGTATCTCTTTTCTGCCGAAAATGTCTTTGTCTCCCACTCAGCTTATTTTTTATCTTTTCTTTTTCAAAGTAGTGGCGTCCCGTTTAGCTTTGCCGTAGAGACGTCGGATTTGCTTGGCTGGAGATTGGAGACGAGTAGCGGAGGTGATACTGATAGGGAATGTTAGACAGGAAAATCTGGCCAGTAGAGACTTCCCCTGCAAAAATGAAAGAGAATGCGGCAGTATATGTTCTTCATATTCTAGAAAAATTGGAACGATACTGTTTTACCCTTGTGTGTACTTCTATTGAATTTGAATTGAGTAAGTTCCTTCATTTGGACTGGATTGAATTGTATGTCCCGAGTTGCCCTTCACTTTGAGCTTGCCACGTAAGTGCTTTGCTTAGTTGGGCCTTATTTTCTTTCGGGTTGCCTTGGACCATCATCATTTTCTATGCCATCGGGTCCGTGGACCGGAGGGCTCCTTTAATTTCAAGGTTACCTTCGAGGCAAATGAGTCCTATCGCGTTCCATTGGGTCATTTCATTTTGCGACACTCTTGAGGCACTTTGCGATTCCCTGGGTGAGAATGGAACAAATCCAATTTAGCATTTTGCAACGATTGAGGGTAAATTGGAATGACACACAATTACCCGTCTTCGAGCTCGCCTGGGCATTTCACTTGAAATTTCCCTACGTGAGGCCATTCAACATTTCTCATTATGGCAGTCAGCGACGTTACCACAAATTGATCCGCCCTAAATCTAGCATAAAAAGGGATTCACGCATTCGACGGGATAAAAAAAATAAATAAATTGCCCCCTTGTCCCTGAATTAAATCGAGACACCTAGAAAGCTGGAAAATATCATACGCAGGGGAATTAAGCATGAAATAAAATGTGCACTTATTCAAGGTCAGTTCTGCCTCTCCTGTGCCTCTTCGATAATCAGCTAGTCTCGTGTTGGTTCGGGTGTGGATGATCGATGTTTGAGAGTCCCTACTCACTGGCTCCTGATCGCGGCTTGGGACGTCTGTCAACCCTAAACTGGTTGACCAGGGCAGTAAGCTCATCATCTGGGTAATCTCTTGAACCTTCCAGCAACTAATGCTCGAATTGGGTATTGTTGTTGGCAAATGCTGGCGGTAGATTTCTCATTCTGTCCTCGCCATGAGCAATTTGACTTCTCGTGCTGGAGCCTTCATCATTACTCGAGAAAGTGTGGGGATCACCAACTGTCCTGCTGCCAAAAACTCCTTCCATTCGAGGATTAAAGAAGTGGAAGTGCTCAGGATAATTTCTTGTCTGATTCTTTGGCTGCGCAGGCGCGCTGATCATGGGATGAATTCTAGCCACGGGTTGGTGCTCAGACCAAGGAGTCTGAATACACTGCCCCTGCGGTCTATACTCTTGAAGAGCATTAGGGTGATTCTGGGAGATACTTTGATTAACGCCTGGAGGATTGATGGCACGGCTACTGGCTTGGTTGATGATGGGAAGTGGCTCGCCCCATGCTAACCCGCGGAACTTATGGTGGCGAGGAGACTCGACATTCAGGCTTGGATCAGTCCCGCCTTGGTTTTCTTGATTCTGAGCTGCATTGTGTTCTCTCACCCTTTTTCTGTACTTCTGAAGATGACTCGAAACATTTGCTTTAGTGAGTCCCTCTACGTTCATAATTTCCAGTATATGTTGCGGCCGTGCCGAATCGATTCCTACATGTTGAACTGCATTAACAAACATACGATGCAGCTCGGGAGACCAACTCATCCTCTTTCTCCAGTTGCTTGGAACAAAATTGAAGGCTTGATGCTTGTTCTCATGGTCGTGCAATTGCTTCCTTACCATGGCGGTGAGGACGATATCAAACTGGTCACCACTCCTCCTTAATATCTCTAAGGCCTCTGTCGCCTTTGCTTGAGCTACAACCTTATACCGGCATTTTCTCAATACGGTAACAAGGATTGACAGAGAGACTGGATTACCGTCAATGGCCATGACCAGTAGACCCTCAGGGTAAGGAACTTCATTAGCTTCGACCAGGGTTGAACATGCGCCCGTTTCCCTAATGCTCGACATATTTCTGGATCTAGGACTGCCGACTCGAGACCGCCTCAGGATGTCTTCTTGGACTTGAGGGATCACGGGATCGTCGATGGTTTCTCGTAACAGGCTTTGAAAGCCGATGCTTTGATGGTGAAGGTTTTGAATTCCTCTCCCACGAGAACTCCTTCCTCTCTATCTTTCTCCTGCGAGTTCTTGCGAATGAACTCTCACTATCAAATGAGGACAAGTTCTCTCTCTGGCAATAGCAACGACTTCCCTCTTCACGGGCAGTGCTATTAGATTTTTCGAGGGAGAAAATCTGATATTCAGCTTTTGATCAAAGGGGAAATCCTTGTTTCTCGCTCAGTTCGTCTTCCTTTTTTCTTTTCGTGGTAGAGGGCCCTTGTCAAGATCTCCACCGTCGATTTACTGGCGGGTCCTCCAATAAAGACGAGTTGTATCTCCTTTTCTGCCGAAAATTTCTTTGTCTCCCACTCAGCTCGTTTTTTATTCTTTCTTTTTCAAAGTGGTGGCAGCCCGTCCAACTTTTCTGCAGAGACGTCGGGTCTGCTCAGCTTGAGGTTGCCGCTTGACTGGAATTCGAGCCAGCGGGGGTGTTGCCGACAGAGAATGGTAGATAGAAAAAACTCGACTAATAAGGACTGCCCCTGTGAAATCATTATTTAAATTGAAGCAGATTATCACCTTCGCATTCCGATCATCTGCCTCGCCTCTCTCCTATCTGCTTTCAAAAATGGCCAATTCTCCTAACCATACCTTCTCCGCCGAAATCCTGGCTGGGTGGGAGAGACTCTACAATCTTCTTGGTAGAGGTTACGCTCATATAGCCCAAAACTCTACCGTTGAGGCTGAAATCCTCGGTTTATTCAGGATCCTAGACGCTGCTTCTGTTGAGGGTACCCAACTGGGGAGGGAGTATCGGAACTTCCCGACCCTCTTCATTAATTTTCTGGCTGCCTATAACCGCGCTTATGAGACGGTCATTGTGACTGCCGTCGTGAAAGCTCGTTACCGAGACCGGCACGAGCGTCTGGAAATAGTCACATTTATGGCTGATAATCACAAGAAAGCCTTCAAGTTTGCCAATGATCAGCTTTCGTGGCTAGTTCGTGAGAGGGGAAAGTTGGTGGACCGTCTGGCCTTGGTCCGAACTTACGCCGAACAGGAGCCGAGCAATATTATGATGAGGTGCAAATGCGGTTGGCTGCAGGAGAGACTTGATGACATTACGGCAGATATTGCTTTCGAGAGGGCGGCGATTTCGGACTTGGAGTTTGCTGTCGAGCATTACGAGGCCAGTATGGCCCAGGCTAAGGAGAAGCGCGATCGCCTCTTCTTTAGGCTCGCGGAGCTTGATCCTGAGAACGCCCGGTGCACCCGGAGCATCAACTGTTTGGAGAGTCAGTTGAGCTCCTTCGTAATGGTTATCAAGGCTCAGTTTGGCTTTACTTTTCCTCCCCAGTGAGCTGTTGTAATGCTCTTTGATGAATGAAATGAAAGAAAAGCTTCACGTGTTTTTTTTTGTTTAATTTTCCTGCTATTGTTTCTTCCGCATAGCATAACAGAACGATTTGAGGTACCGAAGATGTCGAGGCTTAATGTTTTTCTTGATGTTCTTGTTTAATTGCTCCAGACGATGATATCGAGAACATTGATGAAGGGTTCGGCGGTGGCCCCCACTATCCATCTTGAGATCACAAACAATAACGCTATGACAACTCGATCAGTGCGCTGGTAATAAATCCGGTCACCTGTTGTGTGCCCACTTTTATCCATATTTTATTTCTTTCGGCTTCCACTTGCTCGTGTCGGTCGCCTGTAGCGTCGGGAGAAATTCCTGTGGGCCACGTTCATTAATAGAACCTCGGTCCTCTAAAGCCCTCCGCATGTTTCGGATAAGAGGAAATTTTAAGATCAGTCTCTGGTTGATTTAATCAGGTAAAGGTATTTCTTTCATGGGTTCTGATTATATAATCCATATTATCTTTCAAAAGATGCGGGATCCTCTGCAATACATTAAATATGCCCCCGTGTTTAATCAGTATAAATCCACCGTCATATCAGAATACACTGCCCATACAAGTTTACGGATTGACATAACTCTGTCTGTCAAAGATGGACAGTGTTCGTTTGTCCCCCGGAATTAACGGTTGAAGCCTCGGTGTTTTTCTTCTTTTGGTATTTCTGAAGATGATTCTTGATATATTTTGAACTTAATTTTTACACCCGTCTAGGGTATCTAGGATCTCCCTGCAAAAGAAAATGATATAATTAGTATGGGACACAAGGAATGTCGGTCCATGACTCCTATATTAGTCCAATTTGATTTTTTCTATTTTATAGAGAAATCAGAAAAAAAAAATTCCCTTAGGAAGAAATGGGTTAATACAGAATTTTTTTTGCAGATTTATTACTCTTTTTTTATTATTTTTTTTAAGGAATGTGACAAAATCTCTTGACGTTTACTAAAATTTTTGAAGGAATTTCCTTTTTATCAGAATAAATTTTCAAAGGTAAATTTGTCAGGAAAATTTTATTTTTATTGAAGCAGGAAAGACATGACAGAAATCCTTTATTGGTTAACAAAATTCCCCCGAGACATTAGTCTAATTTTATTTAGAGAAAATTTTCTTAGAAAAACATGAGCAAATTTCTCGAAAAGAATTTTTGTTGCAAGTTTTTATAATTTGAAAGAATGTGATAAAATCACTTGATGTTTACCAAAGTTTTTTTTTTTTGAAGGAATTTTTCTTTTATCGAAATAAAATTTTAGAGGAAAATTTGTCAGGAAAATTTCATTTTTATTGAAGCAAGAAAAACATGACAAAAATCTCTTATTGGTCAATACAATTCCCCCGAGACATTAGTCTAATTTTATTTAGAGAAAAATTTTCTTAGAAAAACATGAGCGAATTTCTCGAGAAGAATTTTCTTGCAAGTTTTTATAATTTGAAAAATGTGATAAAATCACTTGATGTCTACTAGAGTTTTTTTTTTTAGGGAATTTTTCTTTTTATTGAAATAAATTTTCAGAGGAATATTTTTTCAGGAAAATTTCATTTTTATTGAAGCAATAAAAACATGACAAAAATCCCTTATTGGTTAATAAAATTCCCATGAAGGGATTTTTCACATCATTTTTTCAAATTTTTTTTAAAAGAAATGAGGGACAAATTTAATTTTTATTTTCTTTTAAAAGAATGGTCGTAATATCAAGCTCAAAAACTGACTAACACCTAGCATGAACCGACCGAAAATAAATACAAGATAAAATTAGAGAACTTACTTTTACCTTGGAGAAATGAAAATCACATAGTCATGCGCATGACTCAAGTGAGGAGTGAACTCTAGAAAATAAAAGAAGGAGAGACAGTGTATGGACCTAAAAGGCCCCCACTATCTGAATTGACAACCTTACCCTCCGCGCAATCAAATCACAATGGGAAGAATTGTCAATTCAGATAATGAGCGGGATAAAATATGGTCAACCCGAGCGCAATCGACGCAAGAGCTTTGCATATTCGATCCCTATCTATGGTTTTCTAGGAAGAATTTCGCGACTTGGGTTTAGACGCTTGTGTGTGCAGGTGTCGTGATCCTCAGAGTATGCAAGACATGCACAACAATTGATATCAAAACAGCGCTTCTAAAAATGTGCGAAATTAAACAAATAAACCCAACACCGAGCCTGCAAAACAAAGGGGTTAGCCAAACACTCCGCCCCTTATAACTCCCATCCTGCAAAAACATATAACACCTATAGAATGAGTCCCAAACAAGATCGCCAGAAGCGAGATATCCATGAAATTTTCATTGGCCTAAGTCCACTAAGACTTTTAAAATTTCGAAAAAATTCAAGTATTCCAATTGGTATCTTTTTTTCGAAAATTTAAAAATCCCTTCCCCAGTGGAGTCGCCAGTCTGTCGCGACCCCCTAAAAAAAATTTATCTTCAAAAGGGGTTAACGGATTATTAGGTTAATTAGATTTGACTAACCTAACGCGAACCCTCCCAAGCCCTACCGAATCGCAACTTTGGTTTTTTGTTTAAATGATTTTGAAATTTGGAGTCGCCACTAATCGTTCTTGGTAACTCATTTATTCCTACGAACCAGAGATTATGAGTTCGGGGACTTGGTTACGCTAGTTAATTAAAACTAATGCCCTTTCGGTACCTTAATTTCATGGATATCCTAATTCGGCAACTCATGCTTGGTTTATTCCTAAGGCTCTAGTAGGGTATTCTCTTTTGTGTTTTCACCTTTTAAATAGGATGCATGGATGGTATATATTTTTATTTGTTATATTTTTTAAGTGTTAAAGATTCCCTGAAGCCGAAAGAGGGAGTGTGCTAACGACTTCTGTGCAGTATTACGACCTACTCATCTTTTGGGCCTGATGATTCAAAAATTAAATTATATGAAGTACATGACAGTGAATAAACACCTCCAATGGGAGGCCTAGCATTGGCTTGGCTCTTCCCTTTGGGATTTAAGGTACAGGTATTTAAGTTGCAAGTATTTAAACTACTGTAAGTAAAAACCTCCAATGGGAGGCTAAGCATTGGCTTGGCTCTTCCCTTTGGGATTTAAGGTACAGGTATTTAAGTTGCAGGTATTTAACTACTGTAAGTAAAAACCTCCAATGGGAGGCTAAGCATTGGCTTGGCTCTTCCCTTTGGGATTTAAGGTACAGATATTTAAGTTGCAGGTATTTAACTACTGTAAGTAAAAACCTCCAATGGGAGGCTAAGCATTGGCTTGGCTATTCCCTTTGGGATTTAAGGTACATGTATTTAAGTTGCAGGTATTTAACTACTGTAAGTAAAAACCTCCAATGGGAGGCTAAGCATTGGCTTGGCTCTTCCCTTTGGGATTTAAGGTACAGGTATTTAAGTTGCAGGTATTTAACTACTGTAAGTAAAAACCTCCAATGGGAGGCTAAGCATCGGCTTGGCTCTTCCCTTTGGGATTTAAGGTACAGGTATTTAAGTTGCAGGTATTTAACTACTGTAAGTAAAAACCTCCAATGGGAGGCTAAGCATCGGCTTGGCTCTTCCCTTTGGGATTTATGGTGCAGATATTTAAATTGCGGATGGACTTTGTCCTCTCCATTCTGGGGTATGAATTCTTTAAAATGAAATACAACGAATTGATTCAACAATTTGAAATTTGTGCGCGCTTGAGGACTCCTCCAAGCCGATTTTGTGCTTCCATAGGGTTGACCATTGATATAGAGCTGCGGCTTCCTGACATAAAATAGAGTGAAGTGTTAGTATACAAAATATGTGCTAATCTGCACCTAAAACCAGAAGAGTAGAAAGAGTACTTATCTCCCATTTTTTTGGGAGGGATTTCTATAATTGATTTTCGCTCTCTATGTTCCCAATATAGAGAGTTTCTTTTGAATTAAGAGGGACTTTTAGTCACAGATCAGTTGAGAAATCGGTGGACAGCTTAGGAGCTTGTCTGGGCCGATTTTTGCATCTCGACGAGATTTTTGCTGTTGACGTAGAGATATCCTTCTCTTGACATAAAATATGGAAGAAAAAGGAGATGGAGAAAGTGTATACAGTTTGTGCTAATTTGCGAGTAAAACCATAAATAAATGAATAAATAAAAACACTTAGCTTGAATTTGTTTGCTCGTTGACGAGGATGAACTCTTGATTTATATTGATCGATGAAGGAATTTGTGATGATAACCCCTAGCTTTAAACTCCCATCATCTTCAAAATTCTCTCTCTTTTGGTATTTTCTTTCTCTCAAATTTTTCTTCAATCTCCCAAAACTCTCTCAAACATCCAAAATTTTCTCTCCAAAAAATTCTCCCAAACACTTCAAATTTTCTCCCTCCCAAGAATCCTTTCTCAAGCTCACTTCTTCCTCCTTTTATAACCTACTCATCTATCTCCCATTCTAATTTTTCCACTAACTCTATCTCCCATTCTAATTTCTCCACTAACTCTTCTTCATTTTCATCTTCCATTCTCCATCTCTATCTCACATTCTAATCTCTCCACTAACTCTTCTTCATCTTCATCTTCCCTTCTCCATATTTATCTCCCATTCTAATTTCTCCACTAACTCTTCTTAATCTCCATCTTCCCTTCTCTATTCTTATCTTCCATTCTAATTTCTCTACTAACTCTTCTTCATCTCCATCTTCCCTTCTCTATTCTTATCTTATTTTCTCCATCCATTCTTCTCCAACTTCTCTTCTTCATCTCCTCTTCTTCATCTTCCCTTCTCTATTCTAATTTATCCACTAACTCTTCTTTTTATTATTTGTAAAATAATCCTTCAAGAGTTAGGTATTTGCACTCTAGTCCTTGAATTTTAAGTATTTACAATTCAGTCCCTGAAAAAAATATATTTCTTTAAGTCCAAATCTCCTCACAATTTTTGACACACCAAAATTTACCACATGTCAAATTTAAGCTCATTTCTTGTCGCTGAAAATAATGCATAATTTAATTAAAGCCCTTTTGCAAAATTAAGTCATTCTGGGTATAATTGGGCCAAGATGAAAATTTAAAATATTAGAAGACAATGTCACAACTCATAAAAAGTGAAAGTTAAAAATAAGTTGACTCAAATTAAATTTTTTTAGGCCCGATTCGAGATTATACTCGTGAAGGAACACGTGACTCGAATTGGATTTTTCTGAATTTGCGATGGCAAATATGAAAATAGATTTAAAATAAAAATATTAACTATCTTTGTGTATTTTTTTGGCCTCAAATGTTATTTTTCCAAAATTTTCAAATATTTTTGTATTTTTAAAAAAAAATTAAAATATATATAATATGAAAAATTATTTTTTGGTCAAAATTCGTTCCCTAGGCTTGGCTAAGGTTCCCAAAGTTAATTTTTCAATTTTATGAATTTTTATGGATTTTCTATTAATTTTCGAAAATAAATAAATAAAAAATACGTAAAAATACTGAAAATATGAAAAATCGTTTTTTGGTCAAAATTGGTTCCCTAGGCTTGGCTAAGGTCCCCAAAGTTGATTTTTCAATTTTATGAATTTTTATGGATTTTTTATTACTTTAGCAATAGAAAAAATGATTAAAAATCAGGTGTCAACAATTGGTGAATTAGGCCCTTTTTTGATATTAATAAGGTCACTTCAAATCCTAATTTAAAACAACATCCACTTTAGGCCCTTTTTTGAAATAAGGTTAATTTCATGTCATTACTTGAGAAAATGAAGGCACTTCGAACTCTTTTTTGAAATTTTCCCTTATTAAAATGAAAAAAAAAGAGTTGGATTGCCATATGTTGAGCAAAATTTATTGGTACTTTAAGTTGTGTAGATTAAATACTCAAATCTTAAGTGTGAAAACTGTTTTATATTGAAGTTGTAGTTAGTAGAATGTTATATTTATATGCACGCATATATATATATATATATATATATATATTGGTCAAAAGTAACAAGGATATTTAAACCAATCTTTTTACATTGAACGTACAAGATATTTTGTATTAATCATGTTTCTAGTAAGTATCTTTTCTATTTTCTTATTTTTTTTTTCCACTTGATTTATTCATTATTTTGAATTTAAAGGATCCAATCTGGTGGCCCACCAAGTGGGATCCGAGGAGACCGGACAATTCCTTGGTAAAACCTATGGCGGAGGCAGCACCGTCACTCTCTTGGAAGATTTGATTTGAATAACGCACGCCGGCCACCTACCTCTATGGTTCTTGGACAGCAATTCTCACGAAAAGGGGAGTGAGTAATAGTTTATCATTTTCCAAGCTGAAATGTCTTCGGGAAGTAATATTTTTTATTTCCTGTGCGCAGTTTTTTTCCGTGCGGGAGTGTGTGGTACCAGGATCCGTGCGTGCCGAGGTGACCGGATATCTGTGCTTAACTGATGACAATCCGCGTAGGCGTTTCTGTCGCTTCCCCTTTTGAAAAGGCAAAGGCCGAATTCGGCATCATCCTCCCAGAAAATGTTGAAGTATGAATGCGGCAAACGACGACCCGCTGAGACAAGGAATGATATGATACGACCCTCTTCGCATGAATTAACGAGGTCTCTCCCTACGGTACTTTCGACATCTTTAAAAAAAAAAAAAAAATAAGCAAGACCATCCTTGATAGTTCCCGCATCATCGTTTGCCTGGTTTTATCCATCCAAGCAGGTCATCTCCATGCATTTTTTTTTAATTGGAGTTTGGTATATATAAGGAGGAGATGGTTATATAGTCATAGGGACATCTAATCATCCTTTTTTCCCAATCCAACGAATATGAACTCTTGCATAGATTGAGGTATCTATACCTCGTGTTCTGCTCCTCTTCTTTTCTTTTCGTTTGCAAAAAGTGACCGTACTTTTCAACTCTGATGGATAGTATCATGCCTGAATCAATTAAAAATCAGCAGTTTTCATTTTTTTTGCCTAATTTTTTCTTTTATCTCATGAAAAGACACTAACTGTGATGTCCTCAAATTTTGAGGTTTATAAAGAAATAAATTTGAAATTTTATGGATTAAGCGACAAATTTTGGACGCAAGTTTATTTTTATTCGAAGCCGATTTAGTCGCGTAGTAGGTTTCTCGTTCGCGCTCGATCCTAGCTTATCCGAACCCTCGTCGTGATATTTTTGAAAATATCTCGTTTGGTTGAGCCAAAAGACCATCCAGTCCTAAAATTACCAAATTACCATAACACCCTTGGATATTAGGCATATAAAACGAAAGTTTTTATTAGGATTTGAATGTGGACCCCACCTCCTTATCCCTTCGGCCGAAATTCTTCCTCCCCAATTCACGTCACCTCCATCTCTCTCTCTCATCTTTTTCTTCTTTTTCCTTCTTCTCCCCTCCCCTCTGCCAGACCACTTTCCCTCCCCCACCTTTTTGACTTTTCAACCATCTCACCTTTCCCTCTCTCTCCTCTCTGCATCGGATGCCAACCACATCCCCTGTTCATCTTCTTCTTCGGTCTTCTTCACCCAGCCGAGAGCAGCCTCTGCACCACCGCCTGACCTCCGCCCTTGGCCGTTCGCCGTCGCTACGCGCCCTCACTCGTCGCTCGCCCCAACTCCAGCCACCCATCGAGCCCCTGCAGTCTCCTTGGCCGTCCCTCACTCGCGTCGTCGTCGCGTCGCCTGCTCGCCTCAGCCGAGACAAGCCCAGTCCGACGCCACCTCAGCCAACCCTCCACCGGTCGACGCGAGCCCCTAGCAGTGAGCCCGAGCCCTTCTGTCGTCGCTCCTCCGCCCCAGATCCACCTGTCAGCCGCTGCAGCCGCGCCCTCTTCATCCCCCACGCAACCCAGCTGCGAACCACCCCCAGTCAGCCCAAACAGCCCCTAAAAACCCTCTGTCCAGCCTTAGACCAGCCCTAAGTGCTCTGTTCAACCTTTCGATCGTCGTCTGCGTGGTCGCCGGAGCCCGCCGCCGCCTGTCGTCGTCGTCGTCATCATCTTCATTTGCTCACCATCGTCGTAACGCCTTGTGAGTTAACCCCTAACACTTGATTAGATCGTTAATTATGTTTGGGGCTAGATAATTAGTTTAATTAGGTATTTAGCTAGACTAATTATGGTCTGCATAATTAGAAATTGAGTTTAGGTTAAATGACCACAATTAATTAAGTTAGACTGAGCAGTGAGGTGATCTGTGGGTAATTGATAGTCATATTGATTGATTGTTTGATTGCAATTGTTTGGTCACGAGCGAGCGATTACCTAGAGCCGAGTGAACGACGAACTGTTGATTATGACTGCATGTGCTGGATTCCATGTTTAGTAGTGTTGGTGAATGACTATTAGTTTAATTTGTCGATCGCGCTTGCTGAGCATAAAAATGGCTTTAAGCCAGGTTTTGAGCATGACCACGAATGTGATTGCATTAGGCTAAAATGCGAAGATAAAACTGGCTTGATTGTGTGGCGTGCTTGTGTGGTCATATGATGGTTTCCGTCATCCCGAGGGTACTTGGGGACGAAGCCGACACCCGAGGGTACTTGGGGTCGAGCCTTGTATGTTCGTGCCGAGGGTACTTGGAACCACACGGCATGTGAGATGCCGGTCGCGGCAAGGTGCGGGCCGATGCTCCCTACAGGAATGCCTGATTGTTAGTCCATGCCGAGGGTACTTGGAACCACATGGCTTATCGGTTGCCGTCGCCAAAGGAAAGGGACGAAGCCCGGTTCTGCCGGAAGAGCATGGTTTTGCTGAGACCGGGTTCGGTCGTTAATAATCGAAACACGCATGGTGCATTGTGCATGCAAGTTGTGATTACGGTTCTGATTATGTGCCTCGATTTGCGTGCCTATTGAATAATGTCGAGTACTCCATTGCATGCGAATTAAAGGGTATTATGCACGTATGTGATGATCATGTTATTATTTAATATCCTGTTGCGTAGGATGCCTGAGCGAATCAGCGCCTTAGCCGGGCTTAGGCGCTGACTCACTGAGATTTATTTCTCATCCCGTTGTTGTTAACCATTTTTCAGGTCCAGAGAATTAAGGAAGTCGAGGGTGAGTTAGCCCTCTTTTGAAGTAGATATAACATTAACCCTGCTTAACCCAGTTATCTTTTTGTCGGTCCTAGGAAGCCGCCCCGAAGAATGGGGTTGTGGATGCCTGTAGCTTCCGTAGGGTTAATTAATATCTGCTTAGAGAAAATATCTGTCTTTTGTAAAAACTGGTTTGTATTAAGTGATTTGATTTCCTACTATACTGTCCCTGTTGTTTATTATTTGTACGGGAGTTGTACGTTTCCGCATGCGTAGAAATACTGGTTTGGCCGATAGTCGTCCAGTTTCCTTCGCAAAATATGCGGTGCAGACCGCACTGTCACTTTTCAAAAGTGATGGTACAGTCAGCTTATCATTTTCCTTTTATTATCTTAGAACACCAGAAATAAGATCACCTCCAAACTTATGTTCACCTCCAATCTCCCGGCAGATTCGAAGAGTGGGAATTTATTACAGAAGATCGCAGTTGAGCAAGCTCTAAGCGAGAAGAGCTACACGAATCAAACTATAAGAGGAAGAAGATACTAAGGCACACCATATTGCATCTGCTTGTCTACTTGCTTCCCGATCGAAAGATCAATATTTGCATCTACCTGCCGGCTTCCCACACGACACCTCCATCCTCTGCAATGTCGAAGAAAAATATCTGTTAGTTCGTGTTAAATACACAGAGGGAGAGAGATCAAATTATTATTTGTTCCTCCGGCCGACCCGGATTGCAGGGACGGCATCGTTCTTGATCAGTATCGGAGGAAGTACCACCATCTCGACTAATCATCACTAGCGTAACCAGGTGGTGATGGCTCCGGGAAGGTCAGATGTTAAGCATCGACAGCGAACAAGCAACTGCCGCGAGGAAATGATAGTAATGCAAAACTAAGCAGGAGCTTGAAAATTTTCTTACCAGAGTAGAGTGAAGATGTCGGCCTCGCAGTGGGTGGTCCCACCGAGGATCATCCGATCACCGCCACCCTCGCTGCTGTTCGGAGCCGTAAAGGTGACGCCCATGCACGAGAAGTAGACGCCGAACACCGGCACCCACCACGGACCCAAGTGCAATCTCCGCTTGGCTTCCGCCACCACGCCGATGATCACCGCCTCGCCCTGCAACGACCGCACCAGGCCCTTCATGCCCAAGTCGTTGGTGATCGGCAGGGCCTCTGCTCGGACCGTTGTCAAGTTACGGGGGCCCTGAACGAAGGCCGGAATGCGGGGGGGTCGAGAGAGCCTGAGCTCGCCTCCGAAGCTCAGGAGGAGCTTCATGTTGGCGTACTTGACGATGATGAGCTTACTGGGGTTTTCGATGGAGAGAGCGATGTTCCATCGAGCGGTGACGTATTACTGTTCTCCTCGAAACTAAAAATATGTTTCGATAAAAAAAAATCTGAAAATATGTGCCCAGCGGCAGTATTTGACAAGTCACGACGACATTGGAAAGAATTACGGAAAAATTACTAAAGAAATTTTAATTTATTATAATTATCTCAATTTTATTTTTAATTTTTTTAATCAATTGAGTATTAAATTTTTTTTTCATTCATGCTAATTTAATCCTTAAGGTAAATTTGGATGGAAATGGTTGACGTGATCGGTTTTTAATAATATTTTTTGGCATTTTAACTTTAAACATAAATCGATGATGAAAAGCTCTACATTCTATTGATTTAAGTAGCCACTGGCCCACTGCCACATCCTTTGTGTCCGTGAGATCTAAGCATTTGTTCCCCTGAAATCCAGTGATTTAAGTAGCCACTGCCCCCCACGTCCACTGTTCCGCTAACGTAACAAGTCTACTTAAATAAGTGGAATGTAGCGATTTCCAGAGGAAGACTTGTTACGTTAGAGATCTAATGGCTTAGTGTGATCTTCTCCAGTCCATCAACTTTTGATGATGGAACACTAAACACCAAAAGTTGTTTACACTAAAAGTCAATATTTTTTTTTTTTTGATTTTTTGCGTAGTTTGATCTTCTCCAGTCCATCAATCTATGCACCAAAAAGTGATTAACTTTTGGTGTAAACAGCTGTTGATGGACTGGAGAAGACCATACCATGCGCCAAAAAATGATTAACTTTTGGCCTAAACAACTTCTGATATTCTCAGGTCCGTTCTTTCTCGCAATCTCGTTACGTTATCTTCTTCATTGTTGTGAGAAAGAATGGACTGGAGACTCAAAATCAACTATCTTTCTCACATCACATGCATGCTCTTTTTAAGTTTGCTGGCCATTTCCACGGGGAATATTTGGCCATTTTAATTTTGCGAGTCCCTCGTCCGACTGTACGAGAAAAAGAGGAGAAGAGGGGTTTTTTTTTTTTGGTAGGTTTTTCCTGGGGGGGTGGGAAGTTGAAGATTGCAAAGGTCGGGGCAAAAGTATGGGGGAGAAGTTGGGGGGAGGGGAGAGGAAATAGTTGCCGTCATCCAAAGGCAAAGAAGATGGAAAAGGAAGAAGGGTTGAATCACATGCCCGGACAGTGGATATATGAGTAACTTAATAGGCCCTACAATAAGAAGGAAAAAATGATGTTGGAAAAATTCATGCCCCGATACTCGGAACAAGTTTTGGAAAACCTCACCTCTTTAGAAACAAATTGTCATGGCCTAATTTCTCCAACAAGGGAACTCTCGGGCATATGATTTACCCTGCTTGTTCCTTCGACTCTCACCCTCCTTTTCACCTAAACAGGAGCAAGAGCGGGAGAGAGAGAGAAGAGGTGAGCTAGGGTCGATTCAACCTCCACGAAATATCAAGCACTGCCAATATCACTAAATATTTTGCGGCCAAAGTATTGGGCGCACAAATATTTGATGTGGAAACTTTTAGAATTGAATCGATTGCAATGATACAAAGGCTTAGTATGAACTATGCATGGGTCTCATTGAAACATGTCTACAATCGACAATGGAAGTTAAACAAGAACAAAGAGGCGCATATCAAAGCGAAGAACAATTTGGATCGATTTTTTCAAAAACTGTACCGAATTGAACCGTTGACATCATTACGGATGCCCTACTCGTCATCTAAAGGAGAACCGACGGAAGGAACCCGGGAAACGCGCTGGGGGAAGGGAAAGAGAAGTGGGGTCCACCATCCAAGAAGGCCACGTCAGTAGCTACATATATATATATATATATATGTGATTATCTTTACACGGTTCCCCATAATACTTCAAAAGGACAAAAGAAAAATCCGCGGAGATCGTGATTAGTAGCATTGACATCTGACTTGTCGCAATATGTCCCGACCAACCTCGGTAACGTGACATCTCTCCCTTTTACGTGTACTGAGGTACATGCCCTTTTCTGATAAAAAAAAAATATTACGTATTCTTTCCTTGTCTATAATTGTCTATTGAACATGGAAAAGGTTGGGTTTTTTTCCAAAATGGGTTTTAAAATTTTTTTTTACCAAATGAGGTTTATTTTTTTTTATTTACCGATTTGGGTCCCATGCGGTACTATAAGTACCGCACGGGTTCTGTACGGTACTTATAGTACCGCACAACGGCTTTTTATATAAAAAAAAAATCACACCTCAAGGACTCCAAAACACTCCCTCACCACAAGGGTGTGGGTTTTATTTATTTATTTTTAAATTTATTTTTTAATATTTTTAATTAATTTATATTAATAATATTTTTATTTATATAACTTGATAAATATAATTTATTTTTTTAAAGCTTATTTTTATAACGTAATTATTAATAATTAATTAAAAATTTTATTAAGATAATTTCGCACTCTACGTTCGCATGTCGTATTCGTATATCTATGTTCGCATGTCATATTCGTTTGTTTACGTTCGCACGTCTATATTCGCATATTTACGTTCACATGTCGTATTCGTATATCCGCATTCGCATGTCGTATTCGTATATCCGCGTTCGTAGGTCATATTCGTATGTCCGCATCCGCACGTCATGTTCGTATATCTACGTTCGCATGTCGCATTCGCGTATTTGCATTCGCATATCGTATTCGCATGTCCACGGTCGCATGTTTACGTTCGTATGTCTACGTCCGCATGTACATGGTCGCATGTTCTCGTCCGCATATCCGTGTTCGCAAGCCACGTCCGCGTTCGTGCGGCACTATAAATGCCGACTGTGGACATGCGAATATATCTTAATAAATTTTTTAATTAATTATTAATAATTACGTTATAAAAATAAGCTTTAAAAAAAGAAATTATATTTATCAAGTTATATAAATAAAAATATTATTAATATAAATTAATTAAAAATATTTAAAAATGAATTTAAAAATAAATAAATAAAACCCACACCCTTGTGCAGTAGTCAAACTACCGCACAAGGGTGAGGGAGTGTTTTGGAGTCCTTGTGCGGTAGTTTGACTACCGTACAAGGGGTGATTTTTTTTTATTATAAAAAGCCGTTGTGCGGTACTATAAGTACCGCACGGGACCCAAATCGGTAAATAAAAAAAAATAAACCTAATTTGATAAAAAAAAAATTTAAAACCCATTTTGGAAAAAAACCCGAAAAGGTTTCCAGCCACGGAGGATCTTATTTAATCGCATTACTTCATCGTCGGAGGCATCAAAGCGAAAAGCGAAAAGACGGAGGGATCGGGCGTGGCCCTTGGAATTTATTGGTCGGAATTAAGTTAATTCTGTGCCTTAATCGTTAAAAATAAAAATAAAAATAAAAACACCAATGAACCGGCCGGTTCAGTTTCCAGAGCAACCTTTTGTCGGTTCCAAGGAATTGTTCTGGCCGGTTCAGGCGGAACAATTTGGTTCCATCTCTAAAAGGATTTTCCAGATTTTGTTTAAGGATTTTCTTAACGTGAGTGCTCCCTGATGCACTCACTGTATGTAATTAATATTATGAAATCAAAATATTCTATTAATCATGTATACTTAACAAGCGCTTCGAGTGCACTCGCTATTGTTAAATAATAGAAGGTAAAAATTTCGAATTAGTACATCCGTCAATTGTTATGTGTAATTCAACTCAGTAATTTGATGATAAAATTTAACGAACATCAACAGAGAGTGAATTTGTTATAAATATACGAATTTGAAATTTTTTATGATATTAACCCTTTGTGAACCACACAAATCTAATCCACTCACCAAACTTGGTGTGTTCTGAGACCCGTGCTTTGGCCCTTGGAATATTGGGCGCCATGCGCTCTCTCTCTCTCTCTCGATCGAAATTCAATCATTGCTCACGGCCGGTTCAGAAAGTAAAAAGATCGGAAAAAGGGAACACGAGAATGTTCCATTTGCTCTGTCTGACCTTACCATCTCTTTTAATTTTAATTTTTATTCTTATTTTATTTGTTGGGGATCATCTGGAGAGGCGGACATAAAATGACGGCAAGTCGTACGGCTATAATGATTTTTTTTTGTTTAAATGAGTTGTTAATCTTATATTAAGCGTCATTTATTTAATTTCTTAAAGTCAGGCTGATCATGTTAGTAATTGTGATTATTTTTGTAAGAATCCGTCAGAATTATATATAGGATTATTTTCGTAAGAATCTGTCAGAATTATATTATATTAGAAATATTTGGTGTTTCATGATTATATATATAAAGAAGTCAAGGATTCGTGCAATTTTCAAACTATTGATACGTAGGGGGCCATGTCGGGCCTTGTCGAGCCATGTCTTCATGTTCACACACGTAGGGTTTTCCGTTCATGGCTCGTCTCCTTTTCATGCTCGTCCTTTTTCCACCCCCAGACCAGACGGTGAATCAAACATGACCCAACTATTCTCAATTCAAGGGTTCGAAGAGTCGTGTATTTTTAATATGCTAGGTTTTATCGGTCTCTTTACAGATAAATCCCACTGTCCAGCCTTTTCTCGACCAATTTGCATTAAGTTGTCTTAATTTCCCTCTTATAATTCGATGCTCAACCTCGAATTTTGGCCAAAATTTTTTTCTCCAACACCTTGACAATGATTTCCCATGATTGACTTGAGAATGCGAAAGCAAGTAGGAAGTCAAGTCTATGAAGACTGGCCGAGCTCGTGATGGACGTGCCGCGACATGGCCATGGCCGTGAGCTACAGCTCGAGGAGCCGGACAACAGCATGAAAGCAGCCACAGAGGTAGTGGAGATGCCATGGCCGTGGCCGACACTGGAAGCGATTGGTTGCGTGCGCCTTCGCATGTTTGGTTAACCAAAAAAAAAAAAAAAAGGTCGTGTCCTCACCGCAACTTTGCACTCAAATGTTCAAAACACATACAACTCCGTAAAAATAATGAACCCCAGGACCGGCTATCCAGATCTGATGCAGGTGTCTCAAATGATCTAAGCTGGCCTCAGGAGACATAATCAGCCAACGAGAAAGCCACCGCCAAAATTAGAGAACCAGCCGGCACGAATTCTGCTCACCCCAAGTCCTTCAGAGACGGTAAACTCAGAACTCACAGAAAAATTCATCTTCAGTCGCGCTCCTATTGCTCGGCAAAACTCGAAACTCACATAAGTCGATTAATCTTCAACCGCGCTACTATTGCTCGGTGCTTACACCGTGTCCTAGCCTCTGCCGGTCACATGGATTCTGAAACTTGTTCCGAGCACGGGAGCATAAGAGCGGTCCTCCAAAATCCCTCCTTTCCATCGAACAAGCAAAGCTCGTATTATGTGAATATATATACCCGATGTAACAAGATCAGTTCAGATGTGAGCTGATCCAGGTCTACAAGCTCCCTCACATCTTAAAGCGAACTTAAAGCGAACACCGAAATCAGGTC
This sequence comes from Psidium guajava, assembly GCA_016432845.1. Classification (NCBI taxonomy): domain Eukaryota; kingdom Viridiplantae; phylum Streptophyta; class Magnoliopsida; order Myrtales; family Myrtaceae; genus Psidium; species Psidium guajava. The sequence continues at coordinate 41,896,149 of CM028228.1, forward strand.
AACACAGTGGCTACTGCCTAGAAGTTTGAAGCTCCAAAGCATGAGGAGGAGGGCTTACCGATGCCTTAACCAGAGAGGCACCCTTTCCTTAGTCTTGAGTCCCCCATGCAAGACTCTGAAGGCATTATTATTTAGGTGGTCCATTCTAAATTGTCAGACCATGATCATCTTCCTTAACCAAGACAAGACAAGAAGAAAGAGGATGCGAAACCACCACCTTCTTCTCTGCGTTCTCTCTCTCTCTCTCTCTGTCTCTCTCTCTCTCTTTTGGCGTCCACTCCAATTTCTCGACCATGTGCGACCCGGACTCACCATCGTTCCCATGCGGCAGCGTCGAAATCCAATATTCATTCTGGAACGTCAACGACGCCTCCGTGCACTGCGGCTATCTGGGTTTCCGCCTCGATTGCCCGTACGGCTCCGTTCACCCGACACTCTCTCTCTTCGGAACGACACCTACTTCGTCACCGACATCAACTTCGACGACGAAACCCTGACTCTCGTCCACGTCGAAGTCGCTGACCAGAAATGCCCCAGAGCCCGCCACAACCTAACCCTCGAATCAGTCCCGCTCCACTACAACTCCCGCAACGTCAATCTCACCTTCTCCTTCAACTGCACAGCTCCTCTGGCGGCGTCCATCCCCGCCAACGCCGTGGCCATTGATTGCTTGCAATTAAAATCCGGTGATAATCGGTCGTACGTGTTTGTGAACAAGAGCCGGGAGGAGGGGGCCGCGTTCGAGGAGGAGTCGGACTGCGTGGACACACGGTGGTGGCGACGGTGAAGCTGTTGAAAATTAGATTGTGCGCGGATGCGTGGTTTTGATAGAAAATTGTGTTTTGATATGTGCAAGGGTATGTGCATATTTTTATAGATGATGGACAAGGGTCGGATACTTTAAGGAATGTAAGCAAGGTTTATAGGACAAAAGATAGTTTCACTAGTTTATGAAAACGGTAGTACAAATATAGTTGATGGAGGAGATGTTGATGTTGGTGTTGGTGGAGGAGTACAGGAGTTTATTCTCAAACTCTCCACACACTCTTTTTCTAGTACTTCATGGCCTATTTATAGGCCTCTTCCACCTCCATAGTGGAAAATTCTAGAACATCCTAGATTGACACATTTCTAGACTTTTCTATAAGTATCTATTCCACAAATATCTTGTCTATGCTAGATATTTCTAGATTTTATAAGCAAGTGCCCATCCTAGAAGTCTCTAGAAATTGGATCACAATTTCTAACAGAAGCGGACGGACGTGGTGGAGGGGACGGACGTGAGGTCGGCGGACGTGTTGGAGGGGTTGTTCCGGGCAATGAGCGAGGGGTTCGTGCTGGACCGGGGGATGGTGAAGGAGTGCGGCAACTGAGAGCACTCCGGCGGGCGGTGCGCGGCCAACCAGGATGAGCAGCTGCTGTGCTTCTGCGACGACCACGAGAGGATCCACACCAACGGATCGTTTTGCAAAGATAAGGAACGAGGTTTGAACTACATCAAACGATCACACCAATTTGTTTCCTGACGGTTTTTTTTTTTTGGGGGGGTAAGAATTTGTTTGCTGACGGTTCAACTCTACCTTTTACAAAGTTATAAGTCCGGCCGAGCTTGGGAAGATGACGACAACAACATGAATGAATTTTCAAACTGGTCCCCCTGGATGAGAATTAATCAGCAGTCCACCCCTGCGCCACAATCCCCCTCAGTCTCCGCTCGGATTCACACTTGTTTACTCGCCGAACATTCGAGCGGCTTCTGAGTTTTGCAGGAGAGTTTAGATTGGGAAAGCACGGCGAAGTGCAGCGACCAAGAATAGAGAACAATCGCGCGCACGAATCAAAACCCAGACAGCCAAAAAGGAAAATTTAAGCAAGGGTTTCGGCCTGAACGAGCCCAAAAATCCTCGATGCAGAAAAAATCGAATCCACCACGTCACACGGAAACGGACCGGATGCACAAGCAAGAGCTGGAAATGGCAATCGATTCACAAAATTTCACACCAAAAGCCGAGATTGAAGCTGTGGAACTGCGTCGAACCTGCTTGAAGGAGCGCGACGTGACCGATAAAACTCGAAGCCGGACCAAACAAAGCAGCAGAACAAAGAAAGAGGTAGCGTCTCTTCATGGCCGGTCGATCGATTGGAAGCTGCCGAGGGAAAAGAGGGGGGTTTGATGTTGATTTGCTTGCTGTGTGCCGGCGTCGCAGTCAATCTTTCTCTCGTCCTCTGTGTAAATATGGGCCACCCATTTATTAAGGCCTCCACAAAATCGGCCCATATCCCATTGACAGGCCCGGTTTTGGGTGAAGTTAACAGTTTCCCTACGAATTGGACTGCTGGTGTCAATGGGCCGGCTCGGCTCGGGTCTCCGTCTATGCCCGACCCGCATATAACCGTTCCGTTCCGTTCGGGTCTTCTTCTTCTATTATCATTATTATTGTTATTTTATTTTCTTAGAACACCAGAAATAAGATCACCATCAAATTTATGTTCATCAAACCACAGTGACACGACACAGCTGAGCAAGCTCTGCGCAAGAGGAGCTCCCCGAATCAAACTAAAAGAGGAAGAAGACACAAAAAGATACATCACTAAGGCACACCATATTGCACCTGCTTGTCTCCTACTTGCTTCCCGATCGAAAGATCAATATCGCATCTACGTGTCGGGCTCCCACACGATGCCTGGATCCTCTGCAATGTCGAAGAAACATATCTGTTAGGTTGTGTTAAATACATAGAGGGAGAGAGATCAAATTATTATTTGTTCCTCCAGCCATGCTGGGCCGCAGGCCCGGATCGCAGGGGCCGCGTCGTTCTTGATCAGTACCAGGGGAAGTACCACCATCTTGACCGATCATCACCAGCGCAATCAGGTGGTGAAGGCTCCAGGAAGGTGGTGATGTTAAGCATCAACAGTGAACATGCAACTGCCGCCTTGTAGTAATGCAAAAATAAGCAGGAGCTCGAAAATTTTCTTACCAGAGTAGAGTGAAGATGTCGGGCTCGCAGTGTAGGGTCCCACCGAGGATCATCCAATCACTGCCACCCTCGCTGCTGCTCGGAGCCGTAAAGATGACGTCCATGCACGAGAAGTAGACGCCGAACACGGGCACCCACCACGGACCCAAGTGCAGCCTCCGCTTGGCTTTCGCCACCACGTCGATGGTCACCACCCCGCCCTTCAACGAGCGCACCAGGCCCTTCACGCCCAAGTCGTTGATGATCGGCAGCGTTGAGACGGCCTCGGCTTGGACCGTTGTCGAGTTGTGGGGGCCCTGAGCGAAGGCTGGAATGCGGGAGGGTCGAGAGAGCCTGAGCTCGCCTCCGAAGCTCAGGAGGAGCTTCATGTTGGCGTACTTGACGGCGATGAGCTTACTGGGGTTCTCGATGGAGAGAGTGATGTTCCACCGGGCGGTGACGTGGGAGGTGGAGATATTGAGGGACGAAAGCGAGGAGCCCGGGTCCAGCCTGAACACTGGCGGCATTACAGCGGGTATCGCCAGAAAGATGACCATCAGGAAGCCGAGAAAACTGGGTATGGTGAATACGATACAGTGGCCGATGATCGACTTGTACCTCTTGGGCCGCGGCGGCACGGGCGATGGTGACGCTGGATTGTTACTCGCGGCAGGTGGAGTCGCGGGGAGGCCGGCCATTTGGGACTTTGGTGTGGGAATGCTTTTTTTTATTTTTTTATTATTATTAATTTTTTTGTGTCTCGGTTTTGAGCGATCTCTTGTGAGAGAAGACGCCTCAATTTATAAGGGGCGAGAATTGGGGCATGCCCTTTAGGGGGATTGGCTGACGGTAGGGGCAAAATAGACTTTTTCTGTTGTGGGTGGGGGGGTCGAAGGCCGTGTTCGGTCTTAGCGTGGAAGATTCTGCTGAGAAGTTGCGTGGTCACGACATGAACGGGAATGTCCTGAAATCTACGGCGCTCGGGAAAGTGTTCACTTTCAGACTGTATTTGCGCTTCAATGTCCTGAAATCTACACCGCTCGCGAAAGTGTTCACTTTCACGTCGTGAAATCTACACCGTCCACGCAACTTGACCAAAAAAAAAAAAAATTCTCTCAGTTTCTCGCTGGCTTTGAACCTGCAGACTGAAAAACTTTCCCCTCTCTCCTCCTCTCGATCCTAGGCTTCTAGCCGCCACCATCTCATTACTCTCCCTCCCTCCCTACCTCTTGCCACTCCTTTATCTTGAGGTGTTTTGCTTCTCTATTTTTTTTTTCCTTTCATTTGAAACCTCTTCTCTTCTTATTTAATTTGGATATGAAAATTTCTCCTTCTCGTTTCTCCGAGATTTCTATCCCAATCAAAATAATCTTTCTCTATTATTTATTTATTTATTTTGGATTTGTCCATGGAATTTCCTCAAAATAATCTAAGTATCAGTACAATCACAATGAAATTTCACTTCTCATTTCATTTTGGTGACTTGGTATATCCTTCTTTCTTAACCATATTTTTTTGTGTGAAATAGACAGTAGTTTTCTGCGTGTGGATATCTTTATTATGCTTGGCAAAGCATTCCTATCCTATTTGGAAGAACTCAACGGCATGCAATTGTATTTGGTGATTATCTACACTAATCGCATTTCTCAGGCCTGAACAGGCACACTACAATAGACGGTAACCAATGATTGGCGCTGGTGTTTGTGAGAAGAACCTGGGGCTATGGCATCTTCAGCGAAATGTTAATATGCCGTCTCTTTTTTGTATATCATGTGAATGCATTCATCATGTGGATTGTTAGCATTCATCATGTGCATGCATTCTTGTATTACTCCAACTCCAAGTAGCTTTCCCTCCTTTTCTTCTATGGCATCAATCGCTATGAGTATGGATTGTTAGCTTTCGTCATTTAAGCTGAAAAGGAGAAAAATCCGTATGTACAAATATATTATTGACTTCTTTAGTAATATTATATTTTTCTTGGCACTTCTCTCAGGTTTTAATATTTATCCACGTTTTCTATGGAGAAAAGATAAAATTGTGGTTGGGCAAGTATAGCAAAAATCCTCTCTAGTTTTATCGTCGGGAGGTCCTTCAAATATATGAAAGCTAATTTCGACGCTAAATTATTTCAAATTTCAGCTATTTGGCGACAATTTTTTCCACGAATGGCATTCATGGCAAATTAGCAACGAATTTTGTAGCAGATTTTTCTTTGCAATTTAGCGACGAAAGTTATAATTTTTCATGGCCAACAAATTACCAACGAAAATTTCCGTGGCAAATGTAGTTGCTAAACTATGTTAAATTTGTGTTGTTGCTAATCGGCGACGACTTTTTCCACCATATGGTTCGTGGCAAATTAGGGATGAATTTATTTTCGTCGTAATTTAGATACGAAAGTTAAAATTTTTTGTCGCCAAATTTGTGACCGGAGTTGGCAACAAAATTCTTTTCGTTGTTATTTTTTGTCGCTAAATTTGTCACAACTTTCATGTCAAATGCCGTGGCTAAACCCTCGTCGCTAATTAGTGACGAATTTTGCGACGAAAGTTGAAAATTTTCGTCGCTAAATTTTGCAACGCCGCATTAGTGACGAAAATTTTTTCGTCGCTACTTCATTTAACGACTAATTTTGTCAAATTTTTCATCGCAAATTCCGTTGCTAAACCCTTATTTTTTGTGGTGCCTGTTAAATGGGTATTTACAATAAATCCATGCACGGTTTATTGTTCACATCACCTTACAATTCCAAAATCCATGCCAAAGGATTCATTACAATCCCAAAAGTTCCATGCCGTCACCATCTTGCTGTTAAAGTCTGCGAGACTTGGAAAATATTAAAAAATAACAAAAAAATTTTCACATGTCACTGAAAAATAAAATGAAGATTCCACATAGCACGAGTTGTTGGATTCATACTCTAGTGATCCATTTTCATCCGATGCGGCATTTAAGTGTACGAAGAAAAAATATTATTGCATTCATGTGAACACCATACAAAAGTCATGACAATCCTAATGAGCTTTTCTTTGTAAAAAATTATAAATAGGCTTGATTCTTCAAATGCGTGTATATTTTGTGCGACATTTTGCATAGAGCTAACTTGAATATGATTGTTTTGAAGTGCTAATTTTTTTTTTTGTTCAAAGAAGTGCTCGATTGAAAGAGTATTGCGTTGAGTGCTTCTTTGGTTTTGAGTGATCTCTTGTGTGAGAGGACAGCCAGTTCAAGGGGGTCGGGTGGGGTTGGATCGGAGAGGTGGGGTGCAAAAGACATACGTTGCGTCGCCGTCTAGACTTTTTACTTTTTGTTATTTTCTTTTGGTAGGAAAATTCTGGGGACCATACTCGATCGATCAACTTTGGTGCGCCCGTAAATGGAGATATGAAAAATTTTTGTTCTCAAAATAAAAATTTGTTTGATAACAATATAAAATTTTTAGGGTTGCCCACGACAATCGATTGGCGGACTGGCAATTGGTGACCGGGACGCGAGGGAGATGGTGATCGGTATATTGGCGCTGGCGAACGACAATCAACAATTGACGTTTGGGACAAGAGGGTGGGAGTGAGCAATAAAAAGAATTCTCATTTCTTATATTTTGTTCCAGAAATAGATAAATTGAAAATTTCAACTTCTCATTCATGTTCCAAATCTATTTCTAGAATAAATTTTTATTTTAGAAACAGAAAAATAAAATTACGTTACTAAATAAATTTCTATTTCAAACTTGTTTCAGAAACAGGTTTGACATAAAAATAGAGAAACAGAATACTTCATAATTATGCATCGATGCGCAGTCGGCATCATGTCCAATTCGCGAACTCGACTGAATCCCACGGATGGTGACGACCGGTGACAACCAACCAGATCCCGGCGAGCTCAAGGCTCGCCCTAGGATTTTGCATAGGGTTCAAGTTAGAGGGTTGAATATGAGTTTGCATCAAACCCATATTAGACTCATTTAAACTTAGGCTTCAACACTTTAACCCCATTTGGACTCATATCATTCAGGCTTTTTGGTGCAATTTCCCGGGAAAATTACAAGATACTGCTTCGATGAAGAATGACATGGATTTGGTTCGTTCTTTGGGAACACGTTCTGGTTTCCCGTGCTTGAAATAGTCTAACATATAACCTGAGATACTATGTATCATGTTATTGTCTCATGGAGGTCAATCTCTCGGTTTCTCTTGCGAGGGGGATGTGGCCGGTCAACCCTCGGGTCTTTGCGTGGGAGATGCTGCTGAGAAGTTGCGTGGAGCGGAACAGTCCGGTTTCTTTCGGCCAATTTTTTTTTTTAAATCTCCCGGTTTATCTTTATAAAAAAAAATATTGGTTTCTAAATGCATTTTAGCAGATTACCTAAAAGACAGATTGCTTGAGCATGATTGAGTAATGAAGCAGTATCAGAGGGAACCCTCTGCCACTCCAACTACTAGTACGTGATCACAATGTCGAAGGAATTAAAAAAATATTAAGCAAATAGAAAACCCAAATTTTATTTGAAGAGAAAAAAAAGGGGTCAAATTGCAAAGCTTCAGGCGAGTATTCATTTATCCACCACAAGTTGGCACACAACACAGCTCAGAGAAAAGTGACCTAATTTTCGAAAAAAGAATTAGCAAGCCACGAAAACGTCCAATTCATACTCAAGAAGAGATTATATTATCCGAGCCAGTCCAAAATAATACGAAAATGTGGTTATGATAAATAATAAAAAAAAAGTGAGAGGAATTGGACAATTGGTGCCTTTTTTCTCCTGATGGCACCAATCTCGCCATGATTTGACCTGGACGCATCCCCCGGAATTTAAAATTTAAAAAAGCCCAAAGTCGGTACCTATTTGTTTACTGGATGTTCCACTACTATTCGGAAGCACTCTCCGTAATTCTTCCCGATAACCATGGGTACTTGCGTAATGAGAAAAGACAAAAGGAGATGTGTCCGAAAAAAGAAAGATGCGGGCCCCACGTTTGGACCGCTTTTAAATAAAAAGAGTTAACTGGCCTTTGGATTGCACAAACTTAATGATTTTAACTTTATTATCCAGTTCTTCGATTATGCAAGAAACAAGAACATTGCCAAATTCATTACCTATTCAGCACTGTCAACTCTATGATACTTTAATGGCCAGTCGAACAGAAAAAAAATATAAGAACTGATTTCTAAGATCGATTTAATACTATAATCACACATGATCATACAGGAATGTCTCTCTAATTCCATAATTTTCATGTTGGTTTCGTGCTTGAACTTTATATTTTGAATTATGGATAGACAGAAAATCGAAAAGCTTTTCATATGTCATGGGAGTGTAGACGTAAGATATTAAATGGTTGCAAGAAATCGGTATATGGTCGACAACGAACGTTGAATGAAGGAAAGGCATGGTGCAACAGCCGCAAACAACTCAATCAGTAAGCACACATTGCACGGGGAACGAAATAAAGACAACAAGGTTCATTTTGTTCGATGAAAACTATCCGGAAAATTGTTCTCGGACATTTTAATATTTGGAGGACGAAAAATTACTCGATTATCGAAAAGATTTTCATGGACTGAAAACAAAAAATTTGGACGGCGAAAAACGACTTTTTTCTTCTGACCGGAAGGAAATCACTTTTCCTGATTTCTCGCTTCGTGTTCATGCTTCGCGTTCAAGTGAGAAGAATAGTCTCTCTACGTCTATTTCCGATCCTTCATCAAATTTCGGTCGTGTCTATGGGCATAAATTTCTGTTTTCTCTCACAAGAGATCACTCGAACCGAAGACCAAAAAAGCCTCGACACAAAAGGCTGACAATGACAATATTGAAAATATTAAAATAAAATTTGGAAGAAAGTAAAAAAAAAAAGAAGCCTCAATTTTTGACTATTAATGGACAACTTAGGTGTGCTTAAGCCTCAATTTTTGACTATTGATTGTCAAAAATGGACAACTTAGGTGTGCTTGAATTTGATAAAATTAAGTGTAGTCAAATAAAGACATTTAAGTTTGGCAAAAATTAGGTATAGAATTGGCTATAAATATGTGTGGTTTTCTTGTAAGTTTCATATCAAGGAGGAGAAGAAATAGAGAGAGAGAGAGAGAGTTCTTGTAAGAACAAGCTTAGAGCAAAGCTTGATTTTATTTGTGTAAAACCTTGGCAAAGGTATTTTGTAGTATTGCTCTCTCATTTGCATTTTTGTTATTCTCTCCAAATTAAATCCTCCAAGCTTCCGCAAAATTCCTCCTTCCTTTTTTATTTGGTTCCTACATTTGGTATCAGAGCCAAGTTATGGCGTCCACAAGTTCCGTTCAATTTCAACTTCCAAAGTTGAACGGAAAGAATTTCAACAACTGGTCCGTCCAAATGAAGGTTTTGTTCAAATCGCAAGATTTGTGGAACCTGGTGGAGAATGGCTACATCGAAGTAGCTAATAACGAAGAATTCAATGCCATGAGAAAGGAGGAGAAGGATTCGTTGGTGGAATCCCGGAAAAAAGATCAGAAAGCATTATATGCGATCTTTCAAGCCGTGGAGGAGACGATATTTGAAAAAATATCGAATGCCGAGACCGCCAAAGCAGCGTGGGATATTTTGCAAAAATCCTACAAGGGCGACGATCGTGTTCGAAGAGTTCGGCTTCAAACACTTCGAGGTGATTTTGAGTCTTTACGCATGAATGATTCTGAATCTATCTCTTTGTATTTTGATCGTGTACAAAACATCGTTAACCAATTGAGGGTTAATGGTGAAACACTCCAAGATGTACGAGTCGTAGAAAAAATCTTGAGGTCTTTGACTGAAAGATTTGACTACGTTGTTGCGGCAATCGAAGAAGGCCAAGATATATCAACTATGACGTTGGAGCGGTTGATGGGTTCATTATGCTCGCATGAGCAAAGAATGAATCAGAAGTCCGTCAGTTCATATCCCGAGCAAGCTTTGCAAAGTCGTATCGCTCCATCAAATCGAGGAAGCTATCAAGGAGGTCGAGGTCGCGGAGGAGGCCAAGGAAGAGGTGGAAATTCCAATTTCACCGGGAAATTTAAAACACGTGACAAATCAAAAGTCAAGTGTTTTAAGTGCAACAAGTTCGGACATTACAAATCCGAATGCCATGCAAAGGCGACGTACGAGCAGGCGGAGCACGCACATACCACTGATGCTGAAGAATACATGGTGCTAGCATGTAAGAAGGATGACTCAAGCACTATAGATACCAACATATGGTATCTAGATACTGGTTGCAGCAATCATATGACTGGCCGGAAGGAATTATTCTCGCAATTGGATGAGACGAGTCGTGGTGAAGTCAACTTCGGGAATAAATCAAAAATTCCCGTGATGGGCAAAGGTAACATTAATATCAAGTCAAAAGATGGTACTAATGTTGCTATTGCAGATCTTTACTTTGTGCCAGGACTTTTTTGGAATTTGCTAAGTGTTGGGCAACTTTCCGAAAAAGGCCACAAAGTTCACATTGAAAATGGAATTTGCACCATCAGAGGTGTCAACAACAAGTTGATCACAACGGTGCAAATGACGAAGAACCGGATGTTTCCCATGACTCTTCAGACGAAGAATCTCTTGAGTTTTCAAGCGATGATGAAAGACAACAACTGGCTGTGGCATCTTCGATACGGTCATCTAAATTTTCGTGGACTAAAACTACTGGTTCAGAAAAGGATGGTGACCGGCATGCCTTTAATCGAATGTCCAGATCGTCCATGCGAAGGATGTCTCGTTGGAAAACAACATCGAGAATCATTTCCAGTAGGGAAAGCCAGAAGAGCAAAGCAACTTTTGGAGCTGGTACATACAGATATATGTGGCCCTATTGAGGTTGAATCAGTCGGACAAAAAAGGTACATGCTGATTTTTGTTGATGATTTTACCAGAAAAACTTGGGTATATTTCTTGAGAGAAAAATCTGAAGCATTTGCCAAGTTCAAAGAATTTAAAGTCTATGTTGAAAAACATAGTGGCTTTAATCTGAAGACGTTGAGATCGGATAGAGGAGGAGAATTTACCTCAAATGAATTTGACAAATTTTGTAAAATTCATGGAGTAAAACGTCAGTTGACTGCCAGCTATACACCTCAGCAAAATGGTATAGCAGAAAGAAAGAACAGGACAATTTTTGAAATGGCAAGAAGTATGTTAAAAGCCAAAAATTTGCCTAAGAATTTTTGGGCAGAAGCGGTTGCTTGTGCTGTATTTGTACTAAACAGGTGTCCAACAAGGAGTGTTCTTGGAAGAACCCCAGAAGAGGCTTGGAGCGGCAACAAGCCAGATGTTTCGTTTCTACGAGTATTTGGGTGCATGGCATATCCCCATATACCAGATGAACGAAGAAAGAAGTTGGATGACAAAAGCGAGAAGTGCATCTTCATTGGCTATAGTGACACAACTAAAGGTTATAAGCTGTATAACCCAGTCACTGAAAAGGTAATTATCAGCAGGGATGTCCAGTTTTTTGAAGATGAAGCTTGGGACTGGAACCAAAAGGGTGACCAGAAAAGCATCACCATCGAAGATGAACCATTGGAGAAAGAAATAGAAGAGCCTCCATCATCTTCAACTAGTGGTACATCTTCACCAACAGCAGCTTCAGAACCACCACTACGTCGTTCACAACGACTGAGGGAGACGCCAGCAAAATTCAGGGATTACGTGGTCACAGGAGGCGATGGCAGTGATAATAACGGAATCACTGATGAAACATTGGTAAACTTTTGTTTGTTTGCTGAATGTGATCCTGTAACCTATGATGAAGCAGCTGCAGATGAAAGGTGGATTCATGCAATGGATGAAGAGATTCACTCCATTGAGAAGAATGACACATGGGTGCTAACTTCTTTACCACCTGGTAAGAAACCCATTGGTGTCAAGTGGGTGTACAAGACGAAGTACCAACCCAATGGTCAGGTGGACCGTTACAAGGCCAGACTGGTTGTAAAGGGCTACAAGCAAAAGCCAGGTATTGATTATTTTGAAGTATTTGCACCAGTGGCTCGGATGGATACCATCCGGATGATCTTAGCACTTGCAGCTCAAAATCATTGGAAGATCCATCAAATGGATGTGAAATCGGCATTCCTCAATGGTGTTCTTGAAGAGGAAGTCTACGTGGAGCAACCACAGGGTTATGAGAAAGGGCATGAAAATCAAGTTTACAAACTGAAGAAGGCTTTGTATGGGCTAAAACAGGCACCTCGTGCTTGGTACACACGTATCGACACATACCTGTTAGAGCGTGATTTTCAAAAGTGCCCGTATGAGCATACACTGTATATCAAGTCAAATACTAACGGTGACATAATAATTGTGTGCCTTTATGTTGATGACTTGATATTTACAGGTAGCTGTGAAAAAATGTTTTCAGAATTCAGGGAGGCTATGACTAGCCAGTTCGAGATGACTGATTTAGGATTGATGTCCTATTTTCTTGGGCTTGAAGTGAAGTAGACAGATAATGGCATATTTATTTCACAGCAGAAATATGCTAATGATATTCTGAAGCAATTAAAAATGGAATCGCTCAAACCAATTCGAACTCCCGTAGTTGAACGTTTGGAGCTGAAGAAAGAAGGAACCGGTGAATTAGTAAATCCTACTTATTTCAAAAGCATTGTTGGCAGTTTAAGATATTTGGCTTCTACAAGACCAGATATTACCTATGGAGTGGGAATTATTAGCAGGTTCATGGAGAAACCATACCAATCACATTTACAGGCGGCAAAAAGAATTTTGCGGTATGTCAGTGGAACTTGTGATCATGGAATTTTATATTCTTATACTGACAACTTTGATCTGTTGGGGGTATACAGATAGTGATTAGGCAGGTGATACTGAGACTCGAAAGAGTACTTCAGGGTATGCTTTCTTTCTTGGATCAGGAGTAATTTCTTGGTCTTCGAAAAAACAGCAGGTTGTTGCACTCTCGACAGCTGAAGCAGAATACATGGCATTAGCTTCAGGGGCTTGTCAGGCAATATGGCTTCGATGGATGCTGCGTGAATTGATGCATGAACAAGCAGGTCCTACTAAATTGATGTGTGACAATAAGTCGGCTATTGCATTAGCCAAGAATCCTGTATTTCATGGCAGGAGCAAGCACATCGACATTAAGTATCACTATATTCGTGAGCAAGTCAAAGATGGTGAAATTGAACTTAATTTCTGCAGATCAGAAGACCAGATTGCAGATATCCTGACAAAACCATTGAAGGCTGATTTGTTCGAAAGATTGAAGACGATGCTTGGTGTTATGAACTTCCAAAATCAATTTTAAGGGAGGCTATTGAAAATATTAAAATAAAATTTGGAAGAAAGTCAAAAAAAGAAGAAGCCTCAATTTTTGACTATTAATGGACAACTTAGGTGTGCTTAAGCCTCAATTTTTGACTATTGATTGTCAAAAATGGACAACTTAGGTGTGCTTGAATTTGATAAAATTAAGTGTAGTCAAATAAAGACATTTAAGTTTGGCAAAAATTAGGTATAGAATTGGCTATAAATATGTGTGGTTTTCTTGTAAGTTTCATATCAAGGAGGAGAAGAAATAGAGAGAGAGAGAGAGAGAGAGTTCTTGTAAGAACAAGCTTAGAGCAAAGCTTGATTTTATTTGTGTAAAACCTTGGCAAAGGTATTTTGTAGTATTGCTCTCTCATTTGCATTTTTGTTATTCTCTCCAAATTAAATCCTCCAAGCTTCCGCAAAATTCCTCCTTCCTTTTTTATTTGGTTCCTACAGACAAGAGCTTAAGCTGTCTCATCATGTAATTTTTTGTTTTCCTTATGCTCTAGTTTTTATGCCCATCGACACGAGCCTAAGCTGTCCCATCAAATAATTTTTTGCTTTTTTGATGGTCTGGTATAGATTTATGCCCATCGACACGAGCTTAAGCTGTCCTCATCATGTAAAATTTTTTTTTTTTATGGATATTTATTTGGTCTAGTTTTTATGGACTTAGAAAGGCAGACCTGCTGAGAAGTTGCGTGGAGCTGAACAGAAACACGGTTTATATATAAAGATAAAGCTCGTGTTTTCTTTTTTAGGGAACTAGGGCACTAACGGGAGAATAGTATCTGGTCAAATCTTGACCGAAGAGCAAATCGCTGATAAGGATTGATGTGTACGGCAGTGGCGAAGGTGAATCCAAGCACACCAACTACGTGGCTTTGCCTCGAGGATTTTGAGGACGGAGAAGTGTGCCTAAGGTAGACATGGCCACGGTTCCGGTTCGCCCTCGGGGCCGAACCGGAACCGGAACCGCCGCCACCGGTTCTGGTTCCGGGCCGGTTCCGGTCCGGTTCGGAACCGAAACCGGCCCGTTTTTTTTTTTTTTTACTTTGGGAATTTTGATTTTCAAAATCAAATCAAATTTTTAAGTAATAAAAATTCAAGTAAAATTTTACAAAATTGTAATCAAACTTAGAGGAAAAAAAAAGGGAGAGAGAAAGGGCTTGACTTAATGAATTATCATTAAGTGCCTACATATCTTCTTGGGGATAGAAGAATCAAAGCCCATGTAGTTCTTTTACCTTTGATAACCCCATACTTACCTCATCGTCAATCGTCGCTTCTGGCGGTGGTTCCCGTCACGGTGCTCGCTCCATCATCGAAAAAATTGGGCTTCTACGTTGCGATCCATCTCTTGTTGTCGATATTGAGCCTTCGTCTAATCATCGACACAAGCTTGAGCCTCCACAGAGTGCGGAGATAATTTTGAACGGTGATCGTCCAAAATGTTGCCTCCAGCGCTAAAAGCTTGTTCAACCGCAACTGTTGAACAATGAGTTGCTAAAACCTGTCTAGCGATGATAGAGAGAATTCGATATTGACTCGAATGCTCCTTCCACCACTCTAAAATTTGAAAATCTGTGCCACTTGCAAATGAGTTAGTCTCAAAGTTAGTGCTTAAATAGTGATCAAATTCGGAAATATCCGTGTGCCCCCTTTGTCTTTTTTGCCTACTCATTAGCATTTTATACCCTCTACTCATTTTACCTCCGCTCTCGTTTTCTACGCAACTAAATTGAGAAGAAGATCCAATATCAGTGGCATTATATCTATTATAATTATCATTATATAATGCTACTATTGAGTTGCTAACCATCCATTTTAATAAATTAATATCTAAATCCATTTCTATATGAAGACATCCATAATACATAGTCAAAAAATCTTTTACGCCTTTTAATTTCGTACGTGGATCGAAAACAGAAGCAATCAAATAAATAAAAGGAATATGTTTATAATAAGTTAGCCATTTTGATTTCATTGCCTTAATAGTTGCACCTAATTGTTCATCGTCTTCATATTCTTCAAAAACACCAGCAATATTAACACACTCTATTATAAATAAATGAGTCGTAGGATAATAAACACCGGATAAAGTATAAGTTGCAATATTGAAAACTTTTAAACAATCTAAAATTTTGTGGCAAATATTCCAATGTTGTGGTAATAACTCAAGTTGAGGAACATTAGTCGAAATAAATGCACATAATAAAACTTTATATTCAAAAGATTGATTAAGCAATTCGTACGTGGAATTCCAACGAGTTGGAACATCTCTTGAAAATCGTCTTGGCCTTTTTCCATTTTGTTTACAAAATCTATACCAATCTTTCATAATTTGGGGATGTCTCCATAAATATTGGATTGCGGTTTTTATTGGGTCGAGAAAAACGTTAAGAGTTTGTAAACCTTCTTGTACACTTAAGTTTAAAACATGGCAAGCACATCTAATATGAAAAAATTTTCCACCAAAAGTGGGTTTACAAAGTTTTTCCAAGTCTTCAATAGAAGCGGTATTTGCCGCGGCATTATCAAAACCAATAGAAAAAACTTTTTCAACCAAACGATATTCTTCTAAAACTTGTCTAATTAATCTATAAATATTAATTGCCGTATGTCTATCCTCAAAAACTCGAAATGCAATAATTCTTTTTTGAATATTCCAATCGTCATCTATGCAATGACACGTAATACCCATATAAGAATGAATTTGCCAAGGATCGGTCCAAATATCACTATCTATATGCACACGTCCATTATAATTCATAAAAAATATTTTTAATTCTTCTTTTTCTTTTTTATACAAATTAAAAATTTGGCGTTTAAGGGTATTTCTAGAAACGGGTTTTGCTTGTGGAGTGCATGCATTTTGTATAAAATTATTAAAACCAAATTTCTCACCAAAATTAAATGCTAAATGTTCTACGGCCGTAAATCTAGCTAATTCTTCTTTATAAACATTTTCGCTATAATGGAATAAAGGAGGAGCGTTAGTTTTAGCGTACCCGAAAATTTGTTGTTGACAAGTGTCGATCCCAGCTAGCGTTGGATGTTTTGACCTCAAATGCCGTTGAAATATTCCATAGCCTTGACCACTTACGAATTTGTAATTTTTTCCATAATGTTTGCAAGTAAGTTGATATTTGTTTTCTTCAACGCGCATCTTCGTGAAGTGCTCCCATATCGAGGAAATGGATGACCCCCCTCGTTCCATCGTTATTGAAGCTTCTTCGGTGGGAGGATTCATGCTACCTTGTGTTGGAACGGGCTCCTCGACATTTGGAATATTTTCGATTTCAATTTCGTCGTCGTCGAAGCCATAATATGCATAATCTTGAGGATTATGAGATTGAGGATAATTGGACGATCCCATCGGCGCCATCGAGCTCTTACCCCTCCCGCCACGGCTTCCACTTGCCATTTTTCGAGAATTTCCAACAACAAAGAAATGAAGAATTTCGAGAGAAATGAAAGTGGATCGAGTATCGCGACTTGAGAGAATTTGAGATTGAGAATTTGAGAGAATTTAAGAATTTGAGAGAAGAAAATTGAGAGAAGTTGTGAATAAAATGAAAGGGGGAGGGGGGTATTTATAAGAAATTTTTTGATATTAAATTTAATTTAAAAAAAAAACAAAAAAATATAATAAATGGGGGGGCAACGGCTATTTAGCCGTTGCCCCCCCAACGGCTAGTAGCCGTTGGGCCGGCGGTTCGGCGGTTTTTACGGGCCGGTTCTTGTCCGATCCCGGGCCGGAACCGGCCCGTGGCCATGTCTAGCCTAAGGCTAATTTGTCCCGCGACGATTCGGGTCACACCAACAATTTAACTCGATTTGCGACTCTTAGCCGGCGAGGGTCAGCTGGCCTCTCACCGAACTCGTGAAAAAAGAGAGTAAAAGAAAGAAAGAAAGAATAAAAAAAACAGAAAAAAAACCATAAAACTTCTTTACGACTCACTTAAAATAATAAGGGCCTACGTGATAACAATTCTGATATGAAAAAGTGATTCTGATTGGAATTGATTTTTCTGATTCTCTTTTCTGAATAAGTTTTAGAAAATCAGAATGTATTTAGTAACTATATAAAATTGCTATTCATGAAATACAAATGCATTTGGTAACTACACAAAATTTTTGTTCCAGAAAATGATTTCTCTTCCTAAATTTTATCACATAGTTACTTTGTGAAATTTCATCATACATTTCAAATTAATTGAAGATTAATCCATATTGATTGTCTTCTATAATATATTGCATATAACATTTTTTTCGTGTTATTCCGTCTAATTTTCGTGTTACAATAAGTCATTTTTAGCTTAAAAAAAAAGAGAACGTGTTTGGCTAGTGGGAGATTTAGATTAACTTGAGCCCTCCCAGACCTATACTAAATCGCAATGAGGAAATATCAAATTCGATCTTAGTGCGATTGATGGCATATATATGTATACATGAAAATGGAGTACACTAGTTTTTGAGGAAGGTAGATTCGAACCTTATTGAACAATGCGAAGAAACCATTTGATTCTATGCAATTAGAGAAATCCATGGTCTGAGGATTTGATTATGTCAGTATTTCTACCGATACTTTTTCGGCACCAAAGTTGAGTATTTTCTAAACATGTTTCATCCAAATTTTTAATTTATTTTCAAATCTATGAAGTAAGTTAATGCTATGTATTCACATAGATTGTCTTTCACTTTTTTCAAATTTTCTAAAATTAGAATAAGTCTAAAGTACCTAAACCTAAGGAAATCATAATCAATGAAATCAAGTGTGCAATCAAAGAATCATGACAATGATATAGCACATTATAAAACTCTAATGAAGCCCTTTGGCTTAAAGAAATGTAGTTCATATTTAATTTCAAAAGTGATTATGATTTTCTTAAAAAAAGCAAAATCTATGAAATCTATTAAATCTATAACCAAATTTATTAAAATGAGGTCAAACTAGCATAATCTAAGCTTGTTCTATTTTTAGGATTTTTTGAAATTTTTTGATTTTTTTAGAAAATTTTCCAATTTTTTTCTTTTTTATTTTTTTATCTTATATATATATATTTTTAAATAAGACATCATTCTGTTTAGATCGAGGAAAAATATAACACCTATAGAATGAGTCCCAAACAAGATCGCCAGAAGCGAGATATCCATGAAATTTTCATTGGCTTAAGTCCACTAAGACTTTTAAAATTTCGAAAAAATTCAAGTATTCCAATTGGTATCTTTTTTCGAAAATTTAAAAATCCCGTCCCCAGTGGAGTCGCCAGTCTGTCGCGACCCTCTAAAAAAAATTTTTAAATTTTAAAAGGGGTTAACGGATTATTAGGTTAATTAGATTTGACTAACCTAATGCGGACCCTCCCAAGCCCTACCGAATCGCAACTTTGGTTTTTGTTTAAATGATTTTGAAATTTGGAGTCGCCACTAATCGTTCTTGGTAGGTCGATTAGAAACCTAAATAAATTAGCGGGAGAACTAATTTATTCCTGCGAACCAGAGATTATGAGCTCGGGGACTTGGTTACACTAGTTAATTAAAACTAATGCCCTTTCGGTACCTTAATTTCATGGATATCCTAATCCGGCAACTCAGGCTTGGTTTATTCCTAAAGCTCTAGTAGGGTATTCTCTTTTGTGTTTTCACTTTTTAAATAGGATGCATGGATGGTATATATTTTTATTTGTTATATTTTTTTAAGTGTTAAAGATTCCCTGAAGCCGAAAGAGGGAGTGTGTTAACGACTTCTGTGCAGTATTACGACCTACTCATCTTTTGGGTCTGATGATTCAAAAATTAAATTATAGGAAGTACATGACAGTGAATAAACACCTCCAATGGGAGGCCTAGCATTGGCTTGGCCCTTCCCTTTGGGATTTAAGGTACAGGTATTTAAGTTGCAAGTATTTAAACTACTGTAAGTAAAAACCTCCAATGGGAGGCTAAGCATTGGCTTGGCTCTTCCCTTTGGGATTTAAGGTACAGGTATTTAAGTTGCAGGTATTTAACTACTGTAAGTAAAAACCTCCAATGGGAGGCTAAGCATTAGCTTGGCTCTTCCCTTTGGGATTTAAGGTACAGGTATTTAAGTTGCAGGTATTTAACTACTGTAAGTAAAAACCTCCAATGGGAGGCTAAGCATTGGCTTGGCTCTTCCCTTTGGGATTTAAGGTGCAGGTATTTAAGTTGCAGGTATTTAACTACTATAAGTAAAAACCTCCAATGGGAGGCTAAGCATTGGCTTGGCTCTTCCCTTTGGGATTTATGGTGCAGGTATTTAAATTGCGGATGGACTTTGTCCTCTCCATTTTGGGGTATGAATTTTTTAAAATGAAATACAACGAATTGATTCAACAATTTGAAATTTGTGCGCGCTTGAGGACTCCTCCAAGCCGATTTTGTGCTTCCATAGGATTGACCATTGATATAGAGCTGTGGCTTCCTGACATAAAATAGAGTGAAGTGTTAGTATACAAAATATGTGCTAATTTGCACCTAAAACCAGAAGAGTAGAAAGAGTACTTATCTCCCATTTTTTTGGGAGGGATTTCTATAATTGATTTTCGCTCTCTATGTTCCCAATATAGAGAGTTTCTTTTGAATTAAGAGGGACTTTTAGTCACAGATCAGTTGAGAAATCGGTGGACAGCTTAGGAGCTTGTCTGGGCCGATTTTTGCATCTCGACGAGATTTTTGCTGTTGACGTAGAGATATCCTTCTCCTGACATAAAATATGGAAGAAAAAGGAGAGGGAGAAAGTGTATACAATTTGTGCTAATTTGCGAGTAAAACCATAAATAAATGAATAAATAAAAACACTTAGCTTGAATTTGTTTGCTCGTTGACGAGGATGAACTCTTGATTTATATTGATCGATGAAGGAATTTGTGATGATAACCCCTAGCTTTAAACTCCCATCATCTTCAAAATTCTCTCTCTTTTGGTATTTTCTTTCTCTCAAAATTTTCTTCAATCTCCCAAAACTCTCTCAAACATCCAAAATTTTCTCTCAAAAAATTCTCCCAAACACTTCAAATTTTCTCTCTCAAGAATCCTTTCTCAAGCTCACTTCTTCCTCCTTTTATAACCTACTCATCTATCTCCCATTCTAATTTTTCCACTAACTCTATCTCCCATTCTAATTTCTCCACTAACTCTTCTTCATTTTCATCTTCCATTCTCCATCTCTATCTCACATTCTAATCTCTCCACTAACTCTTCTTCATCTTCATCTTCCCTTCTCCATATTTATCTCCCATTCTAATTTCTCCACTAACTCTTCTTAATCTCCATCTTCCCTTCTCTATTCTTATCTTCCATTCTAATTTCTCTACTAACTCTTCTTCATCTCCATCTTCCCTTCTCTATTCTTATCTTATTTTCTCCATCCATTCTTCTCCAACTTCTCTTCTTCATCTCCTCTTCTTCATCTTCCCTTCTCTATTCTAATTTATCCACTAACTCTTCTTTTTATTATTTGTAAAATAATCCTTCAAGAGTTAGGTATTTGCACTCTAGTCCTTGAATTTTAAGTATTTACAATTCAGTCCCTGAAAAAAATATATTTCTTTAAGTCCAAATCTCCTCACAATTTTTGACACACCAAAATTTACCACATGTCAAATTTAAGCTCATTTCTTGTCGCTGAAAATAATGTATAATTTAATTAAAGCCCTTTTGCAAAATTAAGTCATTCTGGGTATAATTGGGTCAAGATGAAAATTTAAAATATTAGAAGACAATGTCACAACTCATAAAAAGTGAAAGTTAAAATAAGTTGACTCAAATTAAATTTTTTTAGGCCCGATTCGAGATTATACTCGTGAAGGAACACGTGACTCGAATTGGATTTTTCTGAATTTGCGATGGCCAATATGAAAATAGATTTAAAATAAAAATATTAACTATCTTTGTGTATTTTTTGGCCTCAAATGTTATTTTTCCAAAATTTTCAAATATTTTTGTATTTTTTTTTAAAAAAAATTAAAATATATATAATATGAAAAATTATTTTTTGGTCAAAATTCGTTCCCTAGGCTTGGCTAAGGTTCCCAAAGTTGATTTTTCAATTTTATGAATTTTTATGGATTTTCTATTAATTTTCGAAAATAAATAAATAAAAAATACATAAAAATACTGAAAATATGAAAAATCGTTTTTTGGTCAAAATTGGTTCCCTAGGCTTGGCTAAGGTCCCCAAAGTTGATTTTTCAATTTTATGAATTTTTATGGATTTTTTATTACTTTAGCAATAGAAAAAATAATTAAAAATCAGGTGTCAACAATGTGTAATCTCAGGAAATTGAAAAAACTAAATTCACCAGAATTTAGTAAGTTTAGATCACGACAAAGAATGACGAACTTGTTTTGGTCAATAGTGATATAGGCTCAGAGGAGGCAATGGTTGAACTGTATCCTCAAACCTGACCTCCCTTCAAGATTCTTTCATCTTAAGAAAATTGGGAGATAAAGAACGTGGATGCTGAGATTCTCCATCACCTGTTTGCCTGGTTTTGTCCATCCAAGCTGGTCGGAGTTACTATGTATGGCGGAGATGGTATTATAATCTAATGATTGTATACCAATCCGACAACTATAATGGCGTGGACTGAGATATTTATACCTTGTCGTCTTCTTTTCTTTTCCCTTTTTTGGAAAAAGCGATCACCTAATATGGATATTATTATGCCAGAATCTCGTGCAAATCACCAACTCTGACTTGGATCTCATTTTTAACCCAAACTTTTCTTTTATCTTGTAAAAAGACACAAAATTTTGATCAGTTCTCAAATCTGCGCTCATCAGATTTTCATCCAATGATGCCCTTAAAGATATGACACGTCATTCCATGTGTACTTGGTGGTTCGTGGCTGTGTCGACGTGGAAGGATCGCATGTAATCCGAGAGCTTCCCCCGTTTTTGGACAAAGCCGGTTGAGAGTTCAAGTTTCCATTTTTCTCAGAGTTTTGGACATGCTTAGATCCAACGAATGGCGCGATTGTAGAATGTTTCCCTTAGATAAGTCATTTCTTTGGTCCATTTCAATTTTTGTCCCCAAAATACGAACTTGAGTGCTCACGTTCCTCTTCTTGCTTGATTCAAAACCATCCATATTCCAACGGTGGCTCCGACCATGACATCAGTGAGTCGTCAGGTACAAATGGAATGACACGGCAAATCTTTAATGGTATCATGGATGAAAAATTTATGAGAGCCAAACTTTGATTACCGATTGAATTGATGCCCAAATTAAATTTGGTGGTATTTTATGATGCAAAAAAAAAAAAGTTGAGCCAGAATTGGTATCCGCACCACTAGCCGGATAACCCGAAAAAGAAAATCGGTAGTTTAGGCTGCGTATGGTAACGATTCTGATTCCAAAAACTGATTTTGATTAAAATGACTTTTTTCTGATTCTATTTCTGGATGAGTTTTGGAGAACCAGAAACGCGTTTGATAACTGCACAAAATTTATATTTCGAAAAACTGTTTCTCTTTCTAATTTTTTTAATTTAAGTCAAATAATTATGTAGTTATTTTGTAAAATTTCATCCTAAATGAAGGCTAATTTCAAATGCACAATAAAATAATTTAAAATACATTTATTTTTTTTAGCATGTCATAAATGAAACACAAATTTTAATACATGATGTCTGAAGTTCAATTGAAGTCCCAATTTATGAAAATGAGGTCAAACTAGCCTAATCTAAGCTTTTTCTCTTTTTAGGAAATTTCTAATTTTTTTTGTGATTTTTTAAAAATTTTCCAATTTTTTTAAAAAATTTTCCAATTTTTTTTTTAAAATTTTTATTTTTATTTTTATTAGTTTGAGAGGAAAGTGATGAGAAAAATGAAAGGGAAAAGTGAAAGATGTGAGATTTCATTCTGTTTTGTGATTGTCAAAAGTGATTCTTTTTTCAGAACCAACTTTTTTTTAGTTCTTGATTTTACTCTAAAACTGATTCTGATTCTCTAAAACTGATCTTGGGAACAGAATCAGAATTAGAATTATTTGAGTTATCAAACATGATTCTCATTCTTTACTGTTCCAGGGAACAGAATCAGAGAATGAGAATGGTTACCATATGCAGCCTTATTATCCCAGCGCCTAGTATATCTTTCAATTATGATTATATGAAATTTTACATAACGATTTGGAGAACAAATAGGCTGTTCGAAAGAATCATTTGGATTATACAAAGTACATTTCCACTCAAGAAAAAATGCATATGGTGTTAGGGTAAAATATGGGGTCTAGCTTCATGAAAGATTACGCAATATAAGTTACTAGAAAATAAGCTCAAAAATGTTCGAAAATTAGCTCATGATACCCTCTATATTAGTGTAGTTGATTACTGCACAAGTGAATCTCTTGCTTTGACAATGGAGGTTGCCTATTCAAATTCCACCAACTATGAGAAAATTGTTACGGATTAGGACAACTTATGTAGACCAAGTGTCTCGACTTAACTGGTTCATAGGATTTATAGGTTGTCTAACAAGTATCTAGATAGTTGGATCTCCACGCCATGCCCTTGGATTATTAGAGTGAGTGGTCGCAAGGCCGATCCAGATTCCAATGCCGGTCTCGTGGTTTCTGGGAGCATAAGAACTGTCTTCCATAATCTCTTCTTTCTGTCCGGCGAGCAAAGCTTGTATTCAATATATATGCTGATGAATCAAGATCAGTTCAGATGGAAGCTGATCCAAACATAGCTAAAGCAGACTTTGAGTCTACATGCTCACTCTCCTAAAGTTGACGCTGAACTCAGGCCAACACAGTGGCTACTGCCTAGAAGTTTGAAGCTCCAAAGCATGAGAAGGAGGGCTTACTGATGCCTCAACCAAAGAAGAATCCTTTACTTAACCCAGGCAATATTACAAATACTTCGTTGAACTCAAGGCTTCCGCTAAATCTTGATTTGAACCACATCAGACGATCACAATAATTGTTTGCCGACAGTGCAACTCGCTCTTTCACAAAGTTAGAATTCCGCCTGAGATTGGGAAGACGACGACCATCGCGCCGTGAATGATTTTCAAATAGCTCACTCACCCAAAGTGAACATTGAACCCAAGCCAACCCAATGGCTACTGCTCGGAAGTTTGAAGCTCCAAAGCCTGACAAGGAGGGCTTATCCGTGCTTCAACCAGAGAAGCATCCTTGACTTAACCCTGAGCAGTATTACCAAATACTACTTTGAACTCGAGCCTTTCGCTAAATCTTGTTTTGAACTACATCTGCGATGAAACAAGCCCACATTACATTGAATTTTACACCAATTGTTTGCCGATAGTTCAACTCCACCTTAGAATTCCGCCCGAGCTTGGGAAGACAACGACAACGCCATAGATGATTTTCAAATTGTGCCCCCCCGGATGAGAATTAATTAGCAGTCCAGCTCTGCTCCACAGTCTCCCTTACTCTCCTGTTGTAGTCAACATTCGAGCGGCTCCTGAGTTTGGAGGAGAGTTTGGATTGGGATCGCACAGTGAAGTGCTGCGACCAAGAATAGAGAACAATCGTGCACACCAATCATAACACATACAGCCCAAACAGGGAAATTTAAGTGAGGGTTTCGCCCTGAACGAGCCCAGGAAATTCCTCGATCCGCAAAAGTCAAATCCTCTCGGAAAAGAACCAGATGCACAAGGAAAAGCTGGAAATGCCAAATCGATTCACAAAATTTCACACCAAAAGCTGAAATTGAGGCTGTGGAACTGCGTCGAACCCGCTTCAAGGAGCATGACGTGAACGATAAACCTCGAAGCTGGTCCAAACACAGCAGCAGAACAAAAGAAGAGGTAGAGTTCCTTCATGGCCTGGCGATTCGGAACTTGCCGAGTGAAGAGTATCTGTATGAGAATATATATATATATATATATATATATATATTCTATCATTCTACATGATAGGGAAGAGAGAGAGAGAGAAATCCGTTAAAAAAAAAATTATGATCCGTGCAAACTTGCAAAGTGCTAAGTGTGCCTAATTATTAGCGCACCCACACATCAGTATAGTGAGATGTAGTCCACTTGCCAATTTCTTCATTTTAAGACTAGAACAACCTTTTAACTAATAAAGTGTTTCGTACTTTTCATTTTCATACTAGGCAGAATGAGGAAAATATACCTTCTGTTTGTTTTACGAACCAAACATCAAGAGCAAGCACCCCCCCCCCCTTTACATAAGGGACAAAAGTCGTTTTTTAGGGCAAGAGAAGCATGCATGCACTCCATCCCTTCTTCATTTGATGTTGAAAAAGTCTTCCGTGACTAATCTTTTGCTATTTCCTCCGGGCGCACCCCCACCAAAAACCATCCGGCCCCAAAATTGCGCGCAAGTCTTCCTTTTACCAATTCACGAGTAGTCGTTTTACAGGACAATGAAAGATGGGCAGACCTTCCTCGATGGTTCTTAAACCCAACGGTGGCTCAACATTGCGTTTGGTGCCGCTTCAACAAATTCAAAATCACCACCCAACGGGGCAACTTCTAATTACATTTTAATATTTTTAATTATTAATTAATAATTTTTTTTCTTTTTTACTTTCTTTTTCTTTTCCTTCATGTCTTCTTCTTCATTTAGATCTTCTTCCTCCACCGAGGTCTCGCCAGCCGCTGGCGCCGACACCATTGGCCGAGGCCGACCTCGTAAGGATATACCTATTAGTCAAGGCAAAATGAAAGAGATATATATATATATATATATATATATATATTGGGTAAGGAAAAGTGAAAGAGACATTGAAGTCTAGAGATTTTTATTTTTGAAAGAGAAGTAATTTTTTCTTTTTTACTTCTGAAAGTAGGTCGAAAACAACTTCCGAAGTAGAAAAATTATTTCAGAAGTAGAAAAAACGAACTTGCATAATCAAATGAATTTCTGCTTCAAGAAGTTACGTTATTAAACGGATTTCTGCTTCACTTTTCACGATATTGAAATTTTCGTAGGGATAGACCTGATTAACGCATATGAAGCGGGAGTTCCAATCTTCCATTGTCTAGTTTTTGTTTTATTTTTTATTAAACAAATGCGCACTTTAACCTTTTTAAATTCCCCGGGGGAGTTGTAGCCGATACTAAATTCCTCCTTTCCCCCTTTTTTAAATTCCCTCAAAAGGCCGGGGCCGCTTACTCGAACAACTATTCAATAGAAAATAGTATCTTTGATTTCGTCTCATCTAAATATAGGAAAAAGTTGCCTCCATGGAATTGACCCTTTCTCATTTATTGCAATCTAATCAATCCGATCAACATCAATAAACTAAGAGTTTCAATATTATTCTAAAGGGAATTCGCTATTCTAAAGGGGGAGCATGATTCTCTGGCCGAGGCCCTGTCAATGGTTGCGATCATCAACGACGTGGAAGTGAAGTGCCTGGTGAGTAAAACGATTTTCAGAATCGAGAGAATTCTAAGCAAAGATTTTTACTGCTGATACAATTTCTATGTGCTGAGTACAAGTATTTATACAAGAGATTACACATCGCTAGAATCAATCAAAATGAATTTACAATCCCTTGATCTTAGCACTTGATTGCGAAGATTCTTTCTTGACTTTAGTATCCCTTGATCTTAGCACTTGATTGCGAAGATTCTTTCTTGACTTTAGTACTTGTGTGATCTGATCTGATCGTGATTCCTTGATTTGTGCCAGTATCCTTAACACGCCCCCGCAAGATGGCGCTTCCATCGAAGACGCCAATCTTGGGTCGCAAATAACTTAACCGAGGTTTGGATAATGGTTTGGTGAGAGCATCTGCAAGTTGATCTGTGGTTGAGATGTGGGAGACGCGGAGAGCTCCACTTGCAACTAGATCACGAACGAAATGGTAATCTATGGCAATGTGCTTCATTCGAGAGTGAAATACCGGATTTGCACATACATATGTGGCACCGATGTTGTCACAATACAAAGTTGGAGTCGTGATCGGTTGGATACCAAGTTCGGATAGCAAATGTCGAACCCATTATAGTTCTGCTGTGGCGGTGGCAACGGCGCGATACTCAGCTTCAGTCGAAGACCGTGCAATCGTGCGTTGTTTCCGTGCGCTCCAAGACACTGGATTAGGACCAAGATAGATGACAAATGCAGAGGTGGATGATCGGTCATCTACATTTCCTGCCCAGTCAGCATCAGAGAACCCGTGAAGAATAGATGTTGTGGAGCGTGTTAGATGTAACCCATGAAATATGCTTCCTTTTAAGTACCGGAGAAGTCGTTTAGCAGCAGCCCAATGTGTGATAGTGGGACGTTGCATAAACTGAGATAATTTATTGACAGAGAATGCAATGTCAGGTCTTGTGATAGTGAGATATTGAAGGGCCCCAATAAGACTTCGATACTCGCTTGCATTGGTTGCCTCGGCTGGATCATTGGCGGATAAGCTGATTCCCACTGCCAAAGGAGTGCCTACCTCCTTAGCTTCATCCATTTTGTGTTTTTGGAGAATCTCACGGATATACTTATGTTGAGAGAGAAGTATACCTGTCTTGGTTGGGATCACTTCAATGCCAAGAAAGTAATGAAGTGTTCCCAAATCTTTCACAGAGAAATGCGTAGACAGTGCTTCAATGAATTTGGTGATGAAAGAGGCGTCATTGCCTGTGATGATGAGATCGTCAACATAGACAAGGAAGAATGTTGTAATTGGACCCATGGTGTAGATGAACAAGGATGGATCAGAGCGGGAGTTGCGAAAGCCATGAGTGAGAAGGAATTTACTCAATGCAGTGTACCATGCCCTTGGTACCTGTTTTAATCCGTAAATAGCTTTCCTTAACTTGCATACATGGTTCTGTCGAGTCGGATCAATAAATCCCGGCGGTTGAGTCATGTATACTTCATCCGTGAGATCCCCTTGTAAGAACGCATTATTGACATCAAGTTGTCGAAGTGGCCATCCTTGATTCAATGCAATAGAAAGCACAACACGAACAGTGGTCGGTTTGACAACGGGACTAAAAGTATCCTTGTAGTCAATCCCGGGCTGTTGGTGGAAGCCTTTGGCAACGAGACGCGCTTTATAGCGCTCAATACTACCGTCAGGTCGGCGTTTAATCCGAAAGATCCACCTGCAACCAATAATATTACTGGAATTTTTGTTAGGAGTGAGTTCCCATGTTCCATTGCGTAGCAGCGCATTAAATTCCTCGGACATGGCATGTCGCCATTTGGCATCCCGTAAGGCTTGAGTAACACATGTTGGTTCGATGGTGTCGGGTAGAGGATGTTTAGTGGTATGATAAAGGTGTTTGGGTTTGAAGATGTTATTCTTGGATCGTGTAATCATTGGATGGCTGCGTGTTGTGGTTGGCGGAGATGGTGGTAAGGCCTGTTGTGGTGGTGGATCAGAGGATAAGAGAGGTGGGTTGAGTGGTGGCGGAGGTTGTGATTCAGGCAGAGGATGGTCATTCATGGCGTCGGTGCTGCGAACTTGAGAGACAGTTGTTGCAGGGGAAGCAGGCAACGGGTCGGCTGCATTTGCTTGCGACTGGATCGGCGTTGGGACGGAAGGCAAGGCTGAACTCACTTGTTGGGTAGTGATTGGAAGTTGGATCCATGTGGGATTTGTTGGTGATAATGGGTTTGGAGGTGTGGAGTTTGTTTTGATATATGGAAAAATGTGTTCGTGGAAGACAACATGACGAGAAATGTAAAGGCGTTTGGTTTGTGGTTCGAAACATTTGTATGCGCTTTGAGAGAGCGAGTAGCCAAGGAATATACATGGACGGGAACGATTATCAAACTTGTTTTGGGCATATGGGCGGAGCCACGGATAGCATAAGCATCCGAAAATTCGAAGTTTGAGATAGTTCGGCTTTTGATTGAAGAGTTTTTGATATGGAGATTGATGCTGAAGGATTGGAGTGGGTAGTCGATTGATGAGATATGCAGCAGTTTGAAAGGCGTAAGACCAGAATGAGGTTGGAAGAGATGCATTATGGAGTAAAGTTAAGCCCGTTTCCACAATATGGCGATGTCGTCGTTCGGCGGTACCGTTGTGTTGCGGGGTGTGAGGAGGAGTGGTGAAGTGAGAAATACCATGTGTAGTAAAAAAAGTTTTGAGTTTGATATACTCACCTCCGCCATCAGAGTAGATAGAGATAATAGGACGTTGAAATTGTTTTTCGACAATTGATTTGAAACCGCTAAAAATGGCATAAACATCAGATTTTTTTTGCATAGGATAAAGCCATATGTATTTTGTAAAATGGTCGACAAATGAAACGTAATATTTGAAACCATCAACCGAGGTGTCCGGAGCAGGACCCCAAACATCGGTGTATATGAGTTCTAGTGGAACTTGACTGGAGAGAGTAGAAACATTGAATGGCAAACGATGACTTTTATTGCATTGGCACGAATCACAATATGATTTGGAAATGGATTTGGTCGTAGGACTTATGGGTAACGAAAATGTCCTAACCACATAATTTTGAATGGAAAGAGAAGGATGTCCCAAACGTCGATGCCAGTCGCAATGAGCCGCTTTCTCTCCTATGAACGCCACAGGTTGGTCTTTGTGTGGCCGTAGAGAGAGTGGCATCCGATAAACTCCGTGCTTATGCTCGCCGCGCAACAACGTCGCTCCCGTTCGAAGATCCTTCACCAAAAAGAAGGTGGCAAAAAATTCAATAGAAGTATTATTTTGGGCACAAAATTTAGAGACGGAAATTAAATTTTGAGTAAGAGATGGTGCGCAAAGTGTGTTAGGTAAAATAAAGGTGTTTTCAGGAGACACAAGTTTTGTCGTCCCAACATGTGAAATACTCAAACCTGTCCCGTCACCAATAATAATATCATCTGGTCCTTCATACTCCGAGTGGAGAGATAGGTTTGCTAAATCGTTGGTGACGTGGTGAGACGCTCCTGAATCAACAAGCCATTGCGGGGCTGAGCGTGTGGCGGTTGTGTGGTGCACAACAGGTTCAGTGTTTGGACGACCTCGGATACGGTAGCAAGTCTTGGCCGTGTGGCCATATTTATCACAAAATTGACATAGTGGCCGAGAGTCATGAGGCTGAGATGGGCTGCCTCGCTGAGTGAGATTTCTACGGGACTGTTGGCTACCAAAGTTGTTGTTGCGAGCACCATGAAAAGCACTGCGTCCATTTTGGGCACCATTCCAACGAGTAGCGGAGGAACTAGAGCGTGACTTGGCAGTATACTGAGCTGTGACAGGAATGAATTCTGCAGCTTTTTCTTCATGCTTAAGGTAAGTTTCATAAGCGACAAGTTTGTCGTGTAATTCCTCAAATGAAATAGAATTTTCTCTGGCGCGAATTGCAGCCGCTAATTCTTTAAATTCAGGTCCAATTCCACGTAAGGCATGAATAACAATATCATCATCTTGAAGAGGTGTATCAATAATGGAGAGTTCATCGGCAATACCCTTTAATTCTTGAAGATATTCAGAAACTGACCTCGATTGACGCCGGATCGTGGACAACTGGTCCTTGAGAAACATTACCCGAGAACGGGATTTGTTGGCATAAAGGTTGGTGAGCTTTTTTAGTGCCTCCTGAGAGGTTTCACTGAATGCAATCAATGGCAAAATAGATTCAGAAACTGAGCCGAAAATGGCAGATAACAACAGTTGGTCCTGGCGGATCCACAATGTGCGTTCGGAACTAGCTGATCCGGATGAATCAAGTGGCGGACAAGGGTGTGTGCCGTCAACAAATCGGAGCAGATCATGTCCAATTAAAATGGCTTGAAGTTGTGCTCGCCAAGAGGGAAAGTTGCCGGCTGTGAGCTTTACGGAAATTTGGACAGCATTGCCGATGGTAATGAGGCTAGTGTTGCCAATGGCGATGAGGCCGGTTGCGGAAGCATTGGTGTTGTCATTGGTTGAACTTGACATGGTGGGATCGAAGGCTCGGTTGAGCGAAAAAGGCTCTGATACCATAAAACGATTTTGAGAATCGAGAGAATTCTAAGCAAAGATTTTTACTGCTGATACAATTTCTATGTGCTGAGTACAAGTATTTATACAAGAGATTACACATCGCTAGAATCAATCAAAATGAATTTACAATCCCTTGATCTTAGCACTTGATTGCGAAGATTCTTTCTTGACTTTAGTATCCCTTGATCTTAGCACTTGATTGCGAAGATTCTTTCTTGACTTTAGTACTTGTGTGATCTGATCTGATCGTGATTCCTTGATTTGTGCCAGTATCCTTAACAGTGAGCTCGTTGAAGGGTGGGGAGGTGACCACCGACGTGGTGGTGAAATCCAAGCGGAGGCTGCACTTGGGTCTGTGGTAGTTGCTCGTGTTCGACGTGTATTTCTCGTGCATGGGCGTGACCTTCGCGGCTCCGACCGATGGCGAGGGCGACGGTGATTGGATGATCCTCAGAGGCACCCTAAGCTGCACACCCGACATCATCATTATACTCTGGTAACTAGAATTACAAGTTCTTGCTTAGTTTTGCACTACTATCACCTCGGTAGTTGTCTATTCGCCAACGAAGTTGATGAATTGTTCCAAACATTGCGCTGGTGATGATCGGTCAATATCTCAGTAACAGCACAATTTTAACGGTAAATTCACATATTATTATCTCATATTTTATATAAAATACTCATTGATTGAATAATTATGTAATAAAAAATAATTGATAATACTGTTAAACTAACAGCTTTCTTAACCAAAATGGTAGAACGTGGCACTTATTAAAGACCAAAAAAAAAAAAAGGGTTTAGATCATATTCAATAAAGGTGCATCAAATGTGAATTGTTCCAAACGTTGTCATCTCCGTACAATATTATTCTCACAAAAGGAAGCCAATCAGGTAACATGAGGGCGCGTCCGCATTAAGTGGCTGTCGAGCGTCTCTCTGGTCACATGCGTTTTCCAAAAATTATTTAAGGGGAAGGATCGAGGGATGGGCCAGGGCCGCTATCTCGGTCACCGGCTGTCCGATCCACAGGTCAGTAAGGATAGTCCATGTATGGTTGTGCAGACAATATGCAGAGGGCTAAATAATTTCGTGCGCATTGCGTAAGAGGTCAAGAACATAAAGTTTTGACCAAATAAAAACCGACATAGAGTGACAACTCATGTCGAAAAGACCTAACAAATGTGGCACAACTTGGTGGAAAGATAATACGTAGATCGTATGACTGACCGGCGTTATATGGAACTTGAACGCTTCGAGCAGTCCCTGATCTTGGTGGCGTGCAAAGAGGATTCGCTAGGGAGGTCAGCTGTTCGTGTTTCCCGGAGCTGCTTTCGTGTTGTAAACTAGCGGATGGACTTGTGGAGATTACTGGCCATTTTGACGCTTGTCCAACGTTTTGTATGCTGACATCCATTGGGTACAAAGAAGTGCTCAATTTTTTTTTTTTCAAAGAAGTGCTCGATTGAGAGAGTAAATTCGTTAAGTATATTTATGGTGATGGGAGATGTTGTAGATATTTAGTCGACTCTATGATATAAATAAATATTCAAATGCTTCAAATGATAATAGATTTGCTGACATGACATGTTTACGTGATTAGCTTGTAGCTATTCGGCTGGCGGCACCGGCGATGGCGACGCTAGATTTTTTTACGTGGCGGGTGGAATGGCGAGGAGGTTCGCCATTAGGGGTCTATTGTGCAATTCATAAGGGGATCGGGTGGGGTTGGATCGGAGAGGAGTGGTGCAAAAGACGTATGTTGCGTCGCCTTCCAGACTTTTTTCTTTTTGTTATTTTGTTTTGGTAGGAAGATTCTGGGGAGTATACTCGGTCGATCAACTTCGGTGCGCCCAGCGATGGAGGCATGAAAATATTTTTGTTCTCGAAATAAAAATCCGTTTGTTAACAACATAAGATTTTTAGAGTTGCCGGCAATTAGTGACTGGTGGACTGGCGACCAGCGAATCAGCAATTGGCAATAGAGACACGAGAGAGATGGTGACCCGGGGATTGACGGACTAGCGACCGGCGGCCCGCGAACGATGGATCAACGATCGGGACGAGAGAGTGGAAGTGAGCATAAAAAGAATTTTTATTTGTTATTTTTACTCCAGAAACAGAGAAATTGAAAATTTTAACTTCTCATTTATGTTTTAAATCTATTTATGAATTAATTTTTTATTTTAAAAATAGAAAAATGAAATTATGTTATTAAATAAATTTATACGCCAAATTTATTTCAAAAACAGGTTTGAAATAAAAATTGGAAAACAGGATACTTCATAATTATGCATTGATGCTGAGTCGGTCTCAGGGCCAGCTCGCGAAGTCTACTAGAGAGTTCATTACGTGGCAAGCAGTTGCTCGTGGGGGAAGTCGCTTTCAAGAAATTAAGCAACTGCGGTTGCCGAAGTCGAGCAAAGCCACCGGAGCAACAGCATTTGCCAAGGCGCGGCTCAAGGGGAAAGACCAATACCATTCGGTTAGTTAGACCTATCAAATGGATGAATCGAATTGGATCGAGTCCAAAATAATCCGATTCATACTCAATCGATCTAACTCATATTACTAAAATACTTCAATAATAAATTTAATTTATAAGAAATTTATTTTGCTAAAATGCCGTGGACAATTTTTATGATTTTTTTTAAAATCCGATTTTTTTTTCCATCTTTCTTCCATTTTCTCCTTCTTCTTTTTTTTTTTTACTTATATGTCCGGCATAGAGATGGCGGCCCATGGATGGCAACGACCGGCGATAACCAACTAGATCCCGATGAGCTCAAGGCTCGCCCTAGGACTTCGCAATTTACATACGAATTGGTTTCAAGTTAAAGGGTTGAATATGAGTTTGCATCAAACTCATATTAGACTCATATAAACTTAGGCTTTAACATTTTAACCCATTTAACTCATTTTTAAAATTTTAAGCAACCCAAATTCAGCCACTAAAACTAGGTTACTAAATGGACTTCTGACCCATAATGCCGCCTTTACCTCCAGTGAAGCAGTGCTAGTGTTTAAATTGAGGAAAAATTATTTATGGAAAAAAAGATATTGTAAGTGCATAATTTCGTACAACCCTCACTTAAATTGAGTGGTCACAAATTTTTTTTTCTAATTACTTAATTGTCAAAAGATTTTTCAATTGATCATTTGATTTGAGTGCCATAAGTTTTTAAAAATATTTACCACAAGTGCCATATCACGTTGGATTTTCGACACTTGGATGAGCATCTTCAAAAATTAGAATGGGAGATAGAGATAGAGAATGGGAGATAGATGAGTAGGGTATAAAAAGAAGAAAAATAGAGCTTGGAGGGGAGAATTTTTGGGAGGGAAAATTTTGGATGTTTGGGAGAGTTTTGAGATATTGAAGAAAAATTAGAAAAAAAGAAGAAATCAAAAAGAGAGAGTGAACTCTTTTCCAAAAAAGAATCTTGAAGATGGCGGAAGATTAAAACTAGACGTTACCATCACCAACTCCCCTACCGATCAACACAAGTCATGAGTTCATTCCCTGTTGTTCGAGCTATAATCTCGATCTACAAGGTGATGCGAGGTCCGAATTCAATAATCAAGTCTGTCAAATCAGTTTAATTTCTGCACCATTAAATTCCAGAATGGATGGGCCGAGTCGCCCGTTGAAGGTTCTTTATTTACTGCTTTCTATACTCTACTTTCTGCAGTTTAATTTCTGCACCATCAAACCCTAGAATGGGTAGCCGAGCCACCCATTGGAGACATTTTATTTACTGCTTTCTGTATTTTATTTTTTGCAGTTTAATTTTTGCGCCATCAAAACCCAGAATGAGTAGGTTAAGCCGCTTGCTGGAAGTTCTTTATTTACTGCTTTTTGTACTCTATTTTCAGCAGTTTAATTTCTGCACCATCGAATCCTAGAATTGGTAGGCCGAGCTACCTGCTAGAATTTTTTTATTTACTACTTTTTGTATTTTATTTTTTACAGTTTAATTTCTGCACCATCAAACCCCAGAATAAGTAGGTTAAGCCACCTGCTGGAGGTTCTTTATTTACTGCTTTTCGTACTTTACATTCCGCAGCTTAATTTCTGAACCATTGAATCCCATAATTGGTAAGCCGAGCTACCTGCTGGAGGTTTTTTATTTACTGCTTCTTGTACTCTACTTTCTACAGTTTACTTTCCATATTATCAAATCCTAGAATGAGTAAGCCGAGCCACTTGCTGGATGTCATAACATTGCACAGAAGTCGTTAGTTCACTCTCTCTTTCGGCTTCAGGGAATTTTTAATGCTTATCTTCATATACTGTTGTTTATATCGCATCTTCTAATATCGCGTTTATATTCAAAATATTTTGCATTGCTAGTTTTATTTAATTTGAAAATACCAAAAAATGTTATTCATGTGCATTTCATATAGTACTGCTCATGCATACATTGCCATGCCGCACGCATATTTGTATTGTCATTAATTCATGCATATTCATGCAAAAAAAAATTCAAAAGAAAAATCTCAAAAATTAGGAAACAGGCCATTTCGATTGACCAATCCTATTTTTGATGGTTTCCTTTCCTGATCTTTTCAAAATGATGATTTTCCCCCTCATAGGCAAATTATCTTGAAAAGTTCCAAAAAATTCAGAAAAATTCCAAAAACTAGGAAATGGGACATTTCGACTGGTCAATCCTATTTTTGATGATTTTCCTTCCTGATTTTTTCAAAAATAACGATTTTCCCCCTCATAGGCAAATTATCTTGAAAAATTCCAGAAAATTCAGAAGAATCTCAAAAACTCGGAAATGGGTCATTTCGACTGGCTAATCCTATTTTTGATGCCTTCTTGATCTTTTCAAAAATGACGATTTTTCCTATCATAGGCAAATTGCCTTGAAAAATTCCATAAAATTCAGAAAAATCCTAAAAATTAGAAAACGGACCATTTCGATTAGTCAATCCTATTTTTGATTATTTGTTCACATGTTGTGTATGCATGTCTACGTATGTATGATTTGCGTACACATGTTACATACGCATGTCCATGTACGCATGTTGCATTCGCACGTCCATATACGTATGTCACGTTTGCATATTGTATTCGTGTATCTTCATATATGCATATCGTATTTGTACATCTTCGAATCCCCATGTCGTATTCATATATTGTCGTATTCACCTGTCTACATTCGTATACCTATATACGCATGTCTACGTATGTATGTCGCGTCGGCATATCCGCATTCGTATGTCGCATCACATATCTGAATTCATGTGCTGTATTTGTATATCCATATTCGTATGCCGTATTTGCATGTCCACGTTCGCATGTAACGTACGTTCATATTTGCATGTCATATTTGTATATCCATACTCGTATATTCATGATTATATGTCCATGTTTACATGTATACGTTCGCGTGTCTATATTTGCATATTCATGTTTTGCTTAT
The DNA here is from genome assembly GCA_016432845.1 of Psidium guajava. Classification (NCBI taxonomy): domain Eukaryota; kingdom Viridiplantae; phylum Streptophyta; class Magnoliopsida; order Myrtales; family Myrtaceae; genus Psidium; species Psidium guajava. The sequence continues at coordinate 41,932,753 of CM028228.1, forward strand.
CCATATACCCATTACCATCCATGCATTCCATCTAAAAAGTAAAAATACAAAAAGAGAATACAACACTGGAGTCTTAAGAGTAAATCAAGCCCGAGTTGCCAAAATTAGGATATCCATATAATTAAAGTACCGACAGGGCATAGTTTTAATTAACTAGTGTAACTAAGTTCCCGAATTCATAATCTCTGATTCGTAGAAGTAATTTAGTTTTCTCGCTAATTTACTTAGGTTTCTAATCGACCTACCAAAAAATGATTAGTGACGACTTTAAATTCTAATAATCATTTGAACAAAAATCAAAGTTGCAATTCGGTAGGACTTCGAAGGGTTCGTATTAGGTTAGTCAATTCAATCAATCTGATAATTCATTAACCTGAAAATTTTGAAAATTTTTAGGTCGCGGCACACGGAAAACGCGATACAGCACGATCAGCTTGTCCCGCTCGGAACACCTCAGCCTTGGTGATGTTGATGTCGGATCATCATTCGCACGGGGTGCGATGGCGTTTGGACTTTGGGGCTCTCATTTGGAACTGTTGTTTTGTGCAACGTGTTTGTTTTACTTGCAAGTATTTTCATGAGGGCACAGATCCCACTCTTACTTTATATAGGAAGGTTGGTAGTGATGGGGTGATTACCTTGGGATTAAACAAGAAATGCGGCAATGTCATCTAGTGGGAGTACGCGCCATTGAAACCTTGGCAGTGTCTGCCAGGAGAGGTAGAACATGGGAGGCATCGGTGGTTTAAAAGTCTTCCTAAAGTCATATTTTTATATGTTTCCCGGGCGTCATAATCAGATACATGGCCTTGCCGAGAAAAAGTGTTGGTGCACAAGCGCTGAGGCTAGACCCACCTTGGGAGGGAATTTAGAAAAGGCAACGGATGAATTTGACAGGGCTGCTCCTCATAGTTTAATATATATATTAATTTAGTTATTCATTTTTTCTTTTTTTTCCCCTATTCTTTCTTTTATTTTCTTCTCCCCCTTCTTTCAGCCGGTCACCTATTAAGCCCACGTTGCATGAACTTTTACAGCAATTGTTTGCTGATGGTTCAACTCCACCTTTTACAAAGCCCTATATGATTTTCAAATTGCACCCCACTGAGATGAGAATTAATCAGCAGGCCAGCTCTTCTCCGGTGGTCTTCTTCTTCTTCTTCTTCTATTATCATTACTATTGTTATTTTATCTAGGACTTGGCTAGCCGAACGGTACCGTCATTGGCAAGTTTATTCTGCAAAGGACGGACAACCGGATGGGCAACCGAGTAGAGAGAAAATATTGGGTACGTAGTTGTTGAATTTACTTGAGCCCACTTGTCGGTTGCCACGTGTAACGACCGACTCCACGTCTCATTCCATCCCTCATTCCTGCACTGCTCCTCTCACTTCAATTTTCTTCTTCCTCCTCTCCTTGATCTGTCTCCAGCAAGGGAGGCAGCGACATCCTCAATGCATCCATCGACTTTGGCAACTGGGCCTCCATCCTCTCTGCCATTGACACGTTGCCATCTCCCCCCCTCCCCCACAAAACCAAAGGGCCCTCTCGCTTCTCCTCTACAACGTCGTCCCTCAACACCTCTCCTTCTCGCAAGTCAAGCTCTTGAGCACAGGTTCTCGCAACTTCAACCTCGATGGTTTCCTTCTCCGCGAGTCCGACCTCTTCTCCTTCAACGCCCTCGCCGTGCACGACGTCGTGCGGATCCTCTCCGCCAGCCCGACCTCTTCTTTATTTCCATTAGTGTTTGCCATACGTGCTTTTCAGAGCTCTCGTCGAAACTATTCAAGCAAGGGAGAAGAGAACGAGCGTAGCGGGAACTGAGCAAAGTCAGATGTGGGACCAGCACCCAATATCTTTTCACCGAAAGGGGAATCCTTCTTTATATACCAGGAAGACGGGAGAAGCAAGTCCTCCCGTGGCGCAGAAAAGTGAGGGTGCGGTCAGTTTGTCATTTTCCTTTTGTTATCTTAGAACACCCGAAATAAGATCACTTCCAAACTTATGTTCATCAAACCACAGTTACACGACACAGCCGTTGATCTCTCGGCCAATTCGAAGAGTCGGAATTTATTACAGAAGATCGCAGCTGAGCAAGCTCTAAGCGAGAAGAACTACACGAATGAAGATCGCAGCTGAGCAAGCTCTAAGCGAGAAGAGCTACACGAATTAAACTAAAGGAGAGAGAATATATAAAAAGATACATCACTAAGGCACACCACATTGCATCTGCTTGTCTACTTGCTTCCCGATCGAAAGATCAATATCGCATCCACGTGTCAGGCTCCCACACGACGCCTCCATTCTCTGCAATGTCGAAGAAAAATATCTGTTAGTTCGTGTTAAATTCACAGAGGGAGAGATATCAAATTATTATTTGTTCCTCCAGCCATCCCGGGCCGCAAGCCCGGATCGTTCTTGACCTGTACCAGGGGAAGTACCACCATCTCTGACGATCATCACCAACGCAACCAGGTGGTAAAGGCTCTAGGAAGGTGGTGATGTTAAGCATCGACAGCGAAAAAGCAACTGCCGCGATGATAGTAATGCAAAACTAAGCAGGAGCTTGAAAATTTTCTTACCAGACTGAAGATGTCAGGCTCGCAGTGGGGGGTCCCACCGAGGATCATCCAATCACCGCCACCGTCGCTGCAGTTCGGAGCCGTAAAGGTAACGCCCATGCACGAGAAGTAGACGTCTAGCACGGGCACCCACCACGGACCCAAATGCAGCCTTAGCTTGGCTTGCGCCACCACGTCCTTGGTCACCGCCCCACCCTTCAAGTATACATCGAGCACGGGCACCCACCACGGACCCAAGAGCAGCCTCAACACCCACCACGGACCCAAGTGCAGCCTCAGCTTGGCTTCCAACACCACGTCGATGATCACTTCCCCGCCCGGCAACGACCGCACCAGGCCCTTCACGCCCAAGTCGTTGGCGAATGGCAGCGTCGACAGGGCCTCTGCTCGGACCATTGTCAAGTTGCGGGGGCCCTGAGCGAAGGCTGGAATGCGAGAGGGTCGAGAGAGCCTCAGTTCGCCTCCGAAGCTCAGGAGGAGCTTCACGTTGGCGTACTCGACGGCGATGAGCTTACTGGGGTTCTCGATGGAGAGAGAGATGTTCCATCTGGCGGTGACAGGGGAGGTGGAGATATTGAGGGACGAAATCGAAGAGCCCAGGTCGAGCCCGAGCACCGGCGGCATTAGAGCTGGTATCACCAGAAAGATGACCATCGGGAAGCCGAGAAAAGTGGGTATGGTGGATATGATACAGTGGCCGATGATCGGCCTGTACCTCTCGGGCCGCAGCGGCATCGGCGATGGCGGTGATGGATTTTTTTTTTCGCAGCGGGTGGAGTCGCGTGGAGGTCGGCTATTTGGGACTTTGGTGTGGGAGTTGAGTGATCTCGCCTCTCAATTTATAAGAGGGCAGCGGCCTCGCCTCTCAAGTTTCTTCGTTTTTTGGTCAGAAGCTGCCGAGAAGTTGTGGGTAAAGAAGACTGGGAGGTCAATCTCTCGGTCCCTTAATGCGTTTTACTGTTCTCCTGATAACTAAAAGTACGTTTCGATCAAGAAAACTAAAAATATGCATGTAATGTGACAAGAGACAACGACATTGGAAAGAATTACGGAAAAATTACTAAAATAGCTGACAGAAATCACTACATTCCACTGATTTAAGTAGCCATTGCCACATCTTTCATGTCCGCGAGATCTGAGCGCTCTATTCCTATGGAATCCAGGCAGAATTCTCCCGATCATCGAACCTGACCTAGCAAGGAAAAGTAGTGCCCCCACACACCGGCAGTGGCACTACATTCCAAAAGTAGCGTAATCCTTGCCCTTGCCCGTATCGTGACCTTCAGCATTTGCCTTTTGTTGATTTGCGCATTATTTGCATATGCTTGCCTGAAGGTGAAGGGCCTTAACGATGTTGATGATGTGGCGGAATGCTCATCCGTGTAAAGGAAAAAAAAAAACTCAAAATCAACTTATCTTTCTCACATCCATTCTTCACCACCCACATATCTTGTTACATTAAATTATCAAGAATTCAGTCTGGATTTCAGAGGAACAAATCGCTCAGATCTTGCGAACTTAAAAATAGTAAGGGATTGCTAAAGAATTTATGACTAATTTAAGGAAAACATTTTTTTTTTCACAGTATATTTGCTTTTCTTAAGGCTATTGTGTGAGTACAAATTATGAAAATGGTTAGGATGAGATTATTGGGATTTGGATACCAAATCCCATAAAATGTGAATGAGAAGTATGGATGAAAGTAGTCCTACATTGGATAGAACAGATGATGAAAATGAGTTTAAATAGAAAGCCTCTTAAATAGATTTGGATCTCAAGGAACACACTCCACTTTTGTAGAAGGGAGAGGACCTACACAAAGCTGGGTTGCTCCACATGCGCGATAGCCGAGTCAGGCCTAGTCTGGACCTCTTCTTATTTATTAATTTTTTTTGGAGCTCAACCCATTTCACTGAACAGATATGATGATCTATTATCTGAATAGAACGAACCTTTCATCTCGTCATGACTCTTCATTGCTTTGAAAAATCGTGACTATTTATTGCTCTTGCAATTTTTTTTTTCATGTAACATCATTCTATTGCTCTAAAAAAAATCTTCATCTATCATCATTGTTGCTTTTGTGATTGATTCGCGAAGTTTCGTTCAAAGGTTTCCTTTGAATAAACATCGCTTCACAGGAAAGGCGATCCGTTCTATTTTAAGAGGAAATTGTTCAATAACCTTGACTACTAGTGGAGGGGATAAATTTGTTTTAAGGATACAACGTGAATTCATTGGGCTTAGATCATTCATCTACAATCGGTTTACTCGTTCGCACTTGATTTAAGGTTTGTCGAATAACTTTATTTTTGCACATTTGAACACTTGGGGATCAACAATTTTACGATAGATTTTTCGTGGTGTGTTCATATAATTGTTTTTCTTTTCTATAATTTCTATTTTCATAATAGAAATGGCTACAACATCAATGATGCCAATTGTTCTTGTTGTGACTCATGGAGAGAAGCTAGAAAAGTTCAATGGGGATGATTTCAAAAGATCGCAACAAAAAATGTTGTTCTATCTTACGACGTTGAATTTAGCAAGATTCCTCATAGAGGATGCTCCTAAATTGGATGAATGAGAGACAAGCAAGGAAAGGGTCGTTTTTGTAGATACATTGAAGCATTCTAACTTCTTACGTCACAACTATATCCTCAGTGGTTTGGATAATACCTTCTACAACATTTATACTCCACTGAAAACGACTAAGGAGCTGTGGGAAAGTTTGGACAAGAAATACAAAACAGAAGATGCTAGCTTGAAGAAATTCATTATCAAAAAATTGATGGACTTCAAGATGGTAGATTCTAAAATTGTCCTAAGTCAAGTTCAAAAACTTCAAGTAATCATGCATGACATTCATGCTGAAGGTATGATAATTGTGCACGCCGCCACTACCATCTCGGGCCAGATTTGGGTCTTTTCTTATTTATTAATTTTTTCAGAGCTAGATACGATGATCTATTGTCTAAATAGACATGTTTTCGTTTTGGAATTATTTTTTCTTTTGAAACATATATTTTTGTTTGTGATCACTCATTAGACTATCGATTCATGTTCGCCCATCTATAACTAAACGAGACTTTTCGGTTCGTCATGACTCTTCATTGCTTTAGAAAATTGTGACTATTTATTGCTCTTGCAATTTTATTTTTTCATACGACATCATTCTACCACTCTAAAAAAAAAATTTCTTCATCTATCATCGTCGTTTGTGCGATTGATCCATGAAATTGTATTCAAATGTTTCCTTTAAAGAAGTATTACTTCATAAGAAAGGTGATCCGTTTTATCCTGAGAGATAATTGTTCAAGAACCTTAGGTATCGGTGGAGAGGATAAATTTGTCTTAAGGACACAACGTGAATTCCTTGGGCTTGGATAATTCATCTACAATCGATGTACTCATCTGCACTTGATTTTAGGTTTGTCGAATAACTCTATTTTGTTCATACGAACACTTAGACACAATAGAAATAATCATAATAATGTTGTTACCATAAATTTAGTGCAAAAAATTGTGGAAAAAAATATACTGCAGGAAAGTTTGGGTCTTTAATTAGTTACTTCCCTATTATGGGCATTGGGTGCATCATAACTGTGGATGTGTTGCATTTACTCATGTGAGATCACATGATGAATCCTCTTTGAACTAAAAGGAAGACGATCCACTGTCTCATTCTCTTTATGTTTTCTTTCTGGTTGCTGCTGTTAGTTTTATTCCCTACATTCATGGCAATAATCTGCACCTGTTGATTCCACATGTAAAAGTTTGCTAGAGTTTTTCCGGAACGTTCAAGTTGACTCTTCAGTTTACAGAGGATTATCCAAATAAACATCCGCCAGTGCGCTTTGTTCCTCGAATGTTTCACCCAAATAGCAAGTTGTAGGAAAATCAAGTTACAAGCTGCCTTGAGTGAGCATCTGTGATACTGATGGGCTTGTTTTATTATTGAGATATTCATAGTTTATGATGTTGCAGCAATACTCACATCTATCCAGGCACTATAAATCTTCCTGTTTTTGCTAACCAAGCTACATGGACAACAGCAATTCCACATATATACACCTTGCATTGAGGAAATATGGGCGGACTATTTACACATTGAAAATCAAGTTGTTTCATACCAATTATAGTATGAAATCTTGCTTTACGAGCTCATTGGACCATACAGACTAAGGATGATCAGTTTTCGATTTGGTCTGGTTCCCCTCAAGAACTGAGAACCGGACCGGACCCAAAAGAAAATGCAGCCCAAATTATTTTCAACTTGTTGAAATCATCAACACTATAGAGAACCAAATTGGGGAAAAAAACCATGGAAATCCCACGGTGAGGCACAAAGGCATCTGAATTGAAGTGAAACGTGCCCTCATTTTTTATTTTGAAAAAATTTAAAAAAGGATTGGTCTAGTCTGGTCCTAAGTTCTTAGAACTAAGAACTGGACCGCCTGATCACTGGTTCTAATTTTGGGAATCGAGAATCGAACCTAATCTCTCTGGAACTGGAAACTAGACCCATCGGTCTTGATTCAGTTTTGGTGATTCGATTTGCTCACCCATAATTCAGAGTACTATCAGCTTCTTAGAAAAAGGGAGTGAGAGTTAAAAGATTCCAAAGTACTGCCCCTATCATTCTCACATCCATTCTTTAACTCTCACCTGTTGGCCGCGTATTGGCTACTGAGTGGCCAGCCATCTGTTTTGTCCCCATGCACGAGGCCCTAAAATGGTCAAATTCCCCTTTTTTTTGTGATCACAATGTTAAATCTCACATCCATCGTTCGTCTCTGTTTTGTCCCCATTCTTCGAAAAATGAGAATATTTTGTCCTTTTTTTTTCTAAATATTTGGCCGAGAAGAAGATGGCCCTTGTTGGTGATGTTTATAATTTTCTTCTTGGTATGTTTCAATGGTCTAAAGTATGCGGCCTCACATCATTACGCAACAGAAATGGAGCATAAATTAAAGAATGCTTCGCAAAAGTATGCAGGCGGGATTGCTTTGATCACGTCCAATAATTTTATATTTTTAAGGAGGGAAAGAAAAGGGAATTGTCTCAGTCATCCTCATACTGATGAGGTGCTCAATGGCGTGGGTCTTGGGATCCAAAATCGACAATAATTGTCTCAGCCAACCTCACCTGCGTTTTGGTCAATCGATGTGCTTCCCTCCCTGGCACCAGTGAAATCCATTAGCTCTCCACTCGTTCAAAGATGAAGAATGGATGTGAGAGTTGAAGAAGGGGGTGAGAGGAAATATTTTTGGCTTGACTTGAAAATGATCAAATATTCTCCGCTCATCTATCCAGGCACTATAAATCTTCTTGTTTTTACTAAGCATGCTTTGTATAGGAAAGCAACTGGAACATGCGCTGGATGGATATCTTGGTTTTGAATTTGAACTTGGCATCATGTGTTTTCTATATGCATGGACTCTGCTGTTACTCTTCGGTTGACATGGCTTTGTTTAGTAGCTTCATTTATTGTCTCTATCTCATTTTGCCATACAATGCGTAGATATTCAACAAGTTGCTCTTGGCTTTGATATGCGCCTCTTTCTTCTTGCTCACCTTCGAATGTTGGCTGTAGACATGTTTCAGTGAGACCCTTGCACAGTTCTTACTAAGCCTTTGTATCATTGCAATTAATTGGATTCTAAAATGTTCCACATCAAATATTTGTATGCCCGACACTTTAGTAATTGCAAAAATATTTCAGGCCACAGACTGGCTTGGCTTCTAGTAATTTTATGATCCAATTAGCTCGTCAAGCAAGATCTCATACCATAATTGGTCTGAAACAACTTGATTTTCAATGTGTAAATAGTCCACCCATATTTCCTCAATGCAAGGTGTATATGTATGGAATTGCTATTGTCCATGTAGCTTGGCTTGTACTAGAAGTTTGGAAAGGTGATCTCCCAGCTCCCTTCTTTTCTCGTTTGTCACGCTTAAGTAAAATCTATGTTCTTCTGGTCATTTTCAGTAATGACAAAACAAATTTTTCAGGTCATCTAGTACCGTCCAATGGAGCTTTGTTTGTTATTTTTCCCACCGTGGGGAGTTTACTCCACTGATTCACCAATCTCCTGCACTGCCCCTGTAAGACGGTGGGCACACGAGCCTACCGCCTCACGTCTAGACGAGTACAACCAGAATGTTAACCGCAAACAAGTCAAGCCATACAATTCTCTCCCCTTTCATTCGTCTCTTCATTTTTTTTTTTTTTTTGGTAAGGTAAATTTACTTTATCTTTTTCAAGTCTCGGAAACAAGTCAAGCCGTACAATTCTCTACTAATCTGCAATGATTGCTACTCACACGACCCTTTTTAGCCGCCGCTGCGGAGACATCCAGGACAGACTCTATCTATGGTAACCACTGTCAAGTTTCTTTTTCATACTCTCTCTCTCCATCATTATCCAGATCAAGAAATCATCCAAGGACGCCATTATAGGTATTCAACAAACTGCATTAAACGCCCGGGCAAGTTTCTTTTTGGCACATGCATGGGCGTTTCTTAGTTGGAGAAAGCATGCCTGCTATTTATAGCTCAAAAATGAAATACCATCACTATTTACTGGATTGCACAAACTTATGATTTTTATCATGATTATCCCAATTGATCAGCGGAAACTAATCTCACCCTAAACTTTAATGGCCAAAGATCATGACTTATCAAGCACTGTCAATATCGCTAAAGTTTATGGACTCAGCCACTGAACAAAAACGGCGGCTATCCTCTGCGAAGGTATGCATCCTCATGGATATTAATAGCACATTCCCAGAAACATTTGATATCAACATGGGTAATGAAGAATTTTTTGAGGCCAAAGTGTATTACAGCTAGGTACCTTTGAGATGCAAGAAGTGTAATTGTTTTGGCCACAAAGATGGTACTAGTAGAAGCGAAGAAATGTAGGTTCCTAAGATGCAAAAAGCTACCCCTCCTAGCTCGGTCGCTAGTCAGCAAGAACCGAAAACAAATGAAGATGGTGTTAGGAATCCCACACCAATTCCAGAAAAATAACCCAAGTAAACAATCCACGGTAGTAGATATATCAATAAAAGAACAAAATCAGAAGAACGCACTAGAGAATTTGTTATCGAAGTTCACCCAAACTTGGGCTACGTCTTCACGCAGAGGCACTCTGCGAATCCACTAGTCTTCAAGAAAAGTAGGAATACAATTCATGATCTTTTCACAAGATTAGAGCACAAAAAGATTGAGGACACTCAAAAGCCGTCACGACCTCTATTTTTTTTTTCTCTCTATTCGCTAACTTTGCGCTTCCGCTTTTTTTTGCTCTCATGACGGCTACTACCTTTTTACATCGCTAATATAAAAGGTATATCTTTTAACCTATAAAAAAGGAAAAAAGACAAAAAAAAAAAGCCATTAATATAATATTTTTTGCTTCACACACCAATAATCTCCCGCTTCAAAACAAATATATCTAATGCACCAAATAGCTTTGCATCCATCCTCTTAAAAAAAAAACTAGTAACTGAAAATTGTGTCTCTGCGTTACTCCTCTTCAATTAACATGGAGTAATACAAATAGTAGTAGTACAGAAAGTATGCTTCTTTCTATCTACTACCTTGGTAAACATGTTAGCTAGATTCTTTGAGCTATCAATCTTCTGTAGCTTTAACTCGTTGTCTTTCAATGTCGACCTGATAAAATGATAACGCTTCTTGATATGTCTAGTTCTTGAATGATAAGCTGCATTCTTTGCTAAGTGCACTGCACTTTGACTATCACTCCACAATGTGCTCACTGGCTGCTTTCGATATAACTCCTCCATGTAATCTTGTAGCCACATAATTTCCTTGGAGGCTTCCGTGATCGCCACATACTCTACTTCTGTCGTCGATAGAGCCACTATTTTCTGTAGTTGAGATACCCAACTCACTGTTATACCTGCAACTGTAAAGACATATCCAATGGTACTCTTACCGCTATCTCGATCACTCGAGTGATCTGTATCAACATAACCCTGCAATTCTAGAGATGTTCCTACATAACAAAGAGAGTAATTTGAAGTTCCTGCTAGATATCTCAATATCCATTTTACTGCATTCCAATGCTCTTTACCCGGATTCTGCAAATATCAACTCACAACTCCCACTGCTTGTGCAATGTCTGGTCTCGTGCTCACCATGGCATACATCAAACTTCCCACTACTGATGCGTATGGAACTACCACCATCTCATCTTTTGAAATCTGAGTACTTGGACACATATCTTAGAAAGTTTAAAGTAACTCGCTAGAGGAGTCGCAATCAGTTTTGCCTTTTTCATGTTAAATCTCTTTAACACCTTATTCACATAGTCAGACCTATTCATGTTGTTGTGTGCCATACAAGATCATATCTAAACTACTTGTAGAATGAATAAGTTGCCTACTTCCTTCAATCATCGATCTCAACCAAACTGCCTTCATCACTGAACAACAGATCTTGGAGAATATCCTATTGTGCCAAGATCTATTACACAACTACCATAAGGGAGGCAAAGGTAAATGTGTGGCCGTAAAGATTGATCTCATGAAAGCCTACGATATGGTTAAATGGGATGCAGTTATCAGGGTCCTCAAAGCCATAAATACAGGGTCCTCAAAGCCATAAATACACCTCAATACGTGGTTGATCTTATAATTGAGTGCACCACTACTCTAAGGTTTTCAGTGAATTTTAAAAGCAAACAGGTTGGTTATTTTAATGGCACAAATGGGCTGTGCTAAGGTCATCCTCTCTCTCCATACCTCTTTGTCTTGGTTATGGAAATTTTCAATAAAATTGTTAGTGCGAGAGTTCCTGCATCTTCTTTCAAATATCATTGGTGCTGCAAAACACAAAGGATTACTTACTTATGCTTCGCAGATGACTTGTTCCTATTTTCCCATGGATATGTAGACTTAATCATTGCCTTGTAGATGCACTTGAAGAATTCGCAATTCTCATAGGACTGCGGTTTAATCCTAACAAATGCCAAATCTTTTTCTCTAGGTTAAACGAGGATGAGAAGCTACTTATACTAGACCACACACCTTTTTCCCACAGGTACTCTCCCTATTGAGTACCTAGGTGTTCCTCTTGTTTCTAGAAGACTCATCCACACAGACTGGAAGAGTCTTATTGAGAAGATCTTTAAAAAAATTGAAAGTTGGGGCATGAAGCACATGAGTTATGCAGGCGTCTACAATCAACTAAATCGGTCCTTCTCTTTATTTTTACTTATTGGATGTAAATGCTGCTACTTCCAAAGCAAACTATATAAGAGGTTGAGAAGAGGATCCGACATTTCTTATGGGCTGGTTCTACAACAAATCATGGATTGCACAAAGTTGCTTGGAAAGGGAAGGAGGATTAAGATTGCTCGATCTAAACTTATGGAACAAAGTTTTGTTAGGCTATACACTGTGGAAACTCATCAATCATCCATCCTATTCCCTTTGGAGGATTTGGGTTCACAACACAAAATACGGAGACATCCCAATTATGCGGTTCAACATGAAAGATAGTATGGCTTGGAGTTAGCGATATCTTCTCAAATTGAGACCTTTTCTTACCTCAGTTACATCGAGCTCACAGTATTACCACCGAGACATGTATGACGAATTCAGACATGGGGGGACTGATTGTATAGTGGTACAACCTAATTTGGAGCAGCGACATTAATAAACACAACTTTATTTGCTGGCTAGTTTATAGAGATAGACTATCGATAGCAGAAATCATAGCATGATTGATGACTTTACTTGATATCCAATGTAACTTCTATCGAGCCAATATAGAAGACAAAGCACATTTGTTCTTCCAGTGTGAGTGGACAGGCAACATCTAACGTAATATTCTTGCACAACATGGGATTAGGCATTCTTTAGAGGGATGGAATGAGGAACTTTCATGGATAATTAGGGCAACAACGGGCAAAGATTTAGCGGCAAGACTCCTAAAGGCATTTTTCCTCACAACCATATATTGTATTTGGATGGAGAGCAACCACAAACGGTTCCAAAACAAGCCAATTGATATCTATATTATTTTGGCCAAGGTGCATAAAAATATAAGAGGGAGAGCTTCATTTTAGCAAGAAATTTGACCTTTTCAGATGTCGCGACCCTAAGAATTTTTTTCGATCGGGTTAACGGATTATTAGGTTTATTAGATGAATTAACATAATACAGACCCTCCCAAGTCCTACCGAATCGCAACTTTGGTTTTTGTTCAAATGGTTTTAAAATTTGGAATCGCCACTAATCATTTTTGGTAGGTTGATTAGATACCTAAGTAAATTAGCGGAAGGACTAAATTACTTCTACGAACCAGAGATTATGAGTTCGGGGACTTGGTTACACTAGTTAATTAAAACTAATGCCCTTTCGGTACCTTAATTTCATGGATATCCTAATTTGGCAACTCAAGCTTGGTTTATTCCTAAGACTCTAGTGGGGTGTTCTCTTTTTGTATTTTCACTTTTTAGATAGGATGCATGGGTGGTATTTTTTTTTATTTTCAAAGTGTTAAAAATTTCCTGAAGCCGAAAGAGGGAGTGTGTTAACAACTTCTGTGCAGTGTTACAGTCTACTCACTTTGGGGTCTGGTGATTAAAAAATTAAACGGCAGGAAGTCAATGACAGTAAATAAAGACCTCCAATGGATGGCCCAGCCTTGGCTTGGCTCTCCCCTTTGGATTTTAATGGTGCATGAATTAAATTGCTAGAATTTAAATTACGGTAAGTAAAAACCTTCAATGTGCGGCCTAGCATTGGCTTGGCTCTTCCCTTTTGGGTTTGATGGTGTAGGAATTTAAATTGCAGTAAGTAAAAACCTCCAATGGATGGCTTACCATTAGCTTGGCTCTTCCCTTTGGGGTTTGATGGTACAGGAATTTAAATTGCAGGAAATAAACGACCTCCAGTGGATGCGCTTTGCCTCTCCATTCTGGGGTTTTAGTTCTTTAAAATAAAATACAACAAATTATTTCAACAATTTGAACTAAAATCCGTTGACGGGTCGGCTGCAAATTTGATGGGCACCTTGGAATTTGTTTGGGCTCACTTTCCACCTCCATGGAATTTATCGTTGATACAAAGTTGTCCCTTTTTTTTACCTGCCATAAAATATGGGAAAAAGGGAGATGCAGAAAGTGTATACAATTTGTGCTAATTTGAGACTAAAACCACAAATAAATGAATAAATAAAAATACTTAGCTCGAATTTGCTTGCTCGTTGACGAGGATGGACTCTTGATTTATGTTGATCGATGAAGGAATTTGTGATGATAACCCATAGCTTTAAACTCCCATCATCTTCAAAATTTTCTCTCTCCTTTGGTATTTTCTTTCTCTCAAATTTTTCTTCAATCTTCCAAAACCCTCTCAAACATCCAAAATTTTCTCTCCTCAAAAAAATATCCCCCCTTAAGCTCAATTCTTCCTTCTTTTATAATCCACTCATCTATCTCCCATTCTAATTTTTCTACTAACTCTTCTTCATTTTCATCTTCCCTTCTTCATCTCTATCTCACATTCTAATATCTCCACTAACTCTTCTTCATCTTCATCTTCCTTTCTTCATATTTATCTCCCATTCTAATTTCTCCACTAACTCTTCTACATATCCATCTTCCCTTATCTATTTTTATCTTATTTTATCCATCAATTCTTCTCCATCTCCTCTTCTCCATCTTCCCATCTTCATATCCTCTTCTCCATCTTCCCTTCTTTATTCTAATTTCTCCACTAACTTTTCTTTTTATTATTTACAAAATAATCCCTCAAGTGTTAAGTATTTGTACTCTAGTCCACGAGATTTTAAGTATTTGCAATTCAGTCCCTGAATAAATATTTCTTTAAGTCCAAATCTCCTCACAATTTTTGACACACCTACCGCATGTTGAATTTAAGCTCATTTCTTGCTATTAAAAATAATGCAAAATTTAATTAAAGCCCTTTTTGTAAAATTGAGTCATTCTGGGTATAATTGGGCCAAGATGAAAATTTGGAATATTAGAGAACAATGTCACAACTCCTAAAAGTGAAAAATGAAAGTAGATTGACTCAAATTGAATTTTTTTAGGCCCGATTCGAGATTATGCTCGTGAAGGAATACACGACCCCGAATTGGATTTTTTAAATTTGCGATGGCCAACATGAAAAGCGATTTAAAAGAAAAATATTGACTATTTTTATGTATTTTTTTGGCCTCAAATGCTATTATTTATTAAATATTTTCCTAATTTCTAAAAAATATATTTAAAAAAACAAAAAATACGAAAAATTATTTTTTTACTCAAAAATGGTTGCCTAAGCTTGACCAAGGCTTCCAAAGTTTATTTTTCAATTTTCTCATTTTTTCTTGATTTCTGTTATGAATTTTCGAAAATAAAAATATCGAAAAATACTGAAAATATGAAAAATTATTTTTTATGAATTTTTATGGATTTTATATTAAATTAAAAAATGAAAAAATGATTAAAAATCAGGTATCAACACCAGACAAATGTAGTTTTGGCTATTATGTGGAGACTTCCTACCTTTATCTTCTTGAATTATTAACTCTATTTGTAATGCTTGGGAATGCCTCTAAACTAATGTACTTCATTTGCTCTATAATATTTACATCTTCAACCAAAAAATATATATACCAATAAAGTTTATTTCGGATTCGTCAACGATGACCGATAGCCAGCTACGGCGAGGTTTTTGGAGAAGAGGTAGGCCCTTGGTTCTTGTGACAGTGGGTATGACTCGTTGAGATGCCTCCGATGGCGGTCAAAGGAGCCGGCCGTGACTGCTGCAGCTGCTACTTAAAACCTTGCGAGAGGCGAGCGAGCAGTTAGGATTTGATCTGATGAATAATTGAGCAGGCTAGGGTTTTTTCTTTTGTTTGAAATGAAGATTATAGGACCCTTTTTAAGCTCGATTTCGGCGTACGCCATCCTCCAGAATTACCATGCTTGACGGTGAGTTGGACCAAATCATTACCCCGTCATAGTACCCTTCACGATCACCATCAAAGCTCTCAACTTTGCAGCAAAACCCCAAATCAAGTCCAGAACGCTTGCAGCGACACCTCCACATCGACATTGCCAATGGCTTCATCGTGGTACGCGAAACGTCATGATTTGGTACGTGGAAATTTCCATGTACAAAAGCATTATCCCATATGGCACCCTTGACCACCATCAAAGTTCCCCAATTGTCATAAAATTTCCACGTACCAAATCATTACCCTATCAAAGTACCCACATCCTCATGCTCAATCGTCATAAAATTTCACTTCTGTGGATGGGGTATTGATTTGGTACGTCGAAATTTCACTTTTGTGGATGGTCAGTTGGCACAAAAGTGTGGTTGGGGGTAATGATTTGGTACCTGGAAATTTCACTTTTGTGGGCGGCATTCTATTTCACTTTTGTGGATGGGAGGGGGTACCCTTTTATGGATGGGAGGGGTTACTAAATTTCACTTTTGTGGATAGGATGGGGGTTCTATTTCACTTTTTTGGATGGGGTACTAAATCTTGAAAGAGATGCATAAGTTTAGATGAGCTTGCATGTGAACTAATATTCAAACATTGTGGAAATTTCACTTTTATGGGCGGCGTTCTATTTCACTTTTGTGGATGGGAGGGGGTACTAAATTTCACTTTTGTGGATGGGATGGGGTTCTATTTCACTTTTTTGGATGGGGTACTAAATTTCGGGGTTCTCTTGAAAGAAATGCATAAGTTTAGATAAGCTTGCATGTAAACTAAAATTCAAACATTGTGGATATATCAAAAATTAAAACGCCATACAATAAGAGTACTTCAAAGTCATATGCTAAAGGAGATATTACATTTGCCAAAGAATTTATGACTAATTGATGCAGTCTGCATCGAAAACGAGCTCACTCAACCGAGGAGATCAACATGCATTCAAGCTCGATAAGTCGAAGAACACAAATTGGTAACCAAGAGTTTCATCCACAAGTCCACCCGTAATAAAGACTTTGCCATTCTCTTTGCATTGGAAGCTTGAAAACGCCTTAAGACAGCCACGAAGATGTTGGGAAATATCTCATTCTTAATAACTTCTAGTTTCTAAGAACTTTAATATTTTATGGTTTCTATAATGTTTTATAGAGTCTAGCTTTGATTTTAGTCTTTTCATTTGTTTCTCTTTGGCTATAAAATGTCATCTAATTTCTGTGGACAATGAATGATTGATGAATAAAAATTTTCTTTATGCAATTCCTGAACCGTGAAGAGTTCATTTCCTTGAAAATCTAAAAAAGTTTTCACTCTATTCTTGAAGAGTTGGGGGTTTTCCAAATTCTGCATTCTTGAAGAATTACAGTCATTGATCTAGGAGAATCGATATCCTTTTAACTTCCTTGGAAGCCTGAAACGGCAACCATTGAAGTTTCTATCTCCTCTATGTTCTATTCCTTGTTTTCTCCATTCTCATCCGTCTATTCCCACCTCGATTTCATTCATCCTACAGTGTCTAACAGAGAAAACTCAACACATAAAAGTTGATTGTAATTATTGTTTGTTCTTGTCCATGTGTGCAAGTTGCTCTCCCAATCCTTTGTCCGAGTGGCCTATCTCAAGGCTGCATCACTTATTTAAGGAAAAACATTTTTTCACAGTATATTGGCCTCTCTTAAGGCTGTTGTATGAGGACAAACTATGATAACGATTAAGATGAGATAATCATAATAATGTCGTTATCATAAATTTAGTACAAAAAATTGTGGAAAAAAGTATATCGCACTAAAGTTCGGGTCTTCAATTAGTTACTTCCCTATTATGGGCATTGGGTGCATTATAACTGTGGATGTGTTACATTTATTCATGTGAGATCCCATGATGAACCCTTTTGAACTAAAAGGAAGACGATCCATGTGTCATTCTCTTTATGGTTTCTTTCTGGTTGCTACTGCTTGTTTTATTCCCTACACTCTTGGCAATAATATGCACCTGTTGATTCTACATGTAAAAGTTAGCTAGAGTTTTTAAGGTACATTCGAGTGTTTCACCCAAATAGTAAGTTGCAGGAAAATCAAGTTACAAGCTGCCTTGAGTGGCCATCTATGGTACTGATGGGCCTGTTTTATTATTGAAATATTCATAGCTTATGCCGATGGAAGTACCTACTTGGATATATTGCAAAACCAGTGGAGTTCTATATGTGATGTTGCAGCAATGCTCACATCTATCCAGACACTATAAATCTTCCTGTTTTTACTAGCATGCTTTGTACAGGAAAGCAACTGGAACATGCGCTGGATGGATATCTTGGTTTTGAATTTGAACTTGGCATCATGTGTTTTCTACATGCATGGACTCTGCTATTACTCTTTAGTTGATGTTTAGTGGCTTCATTTATTGTCTCTGTCTCTTTTGCCATACAATACGTGGATATTCGACAAGTTGTTCTTGGCTTTGATGTGCGCCTCTTTGTTCTTGCTCACCTTCCATCGTCGACTGTAGACATGTTTCAGTTAAACCCTTGCACAGTTCGTACTAAGCCTTTGTATCGTTGCAATTAATTAAATTCTAAAGGGTTCCCCATCAAATATTTGTGTGCCTTACACTTTGGCCATAAATATTTAGTGATATTGGCCGTGCTTTGATTTTTGCCCATTTAAGAAGGGTCGTTTTAATGTCAGCAGACCCCACGAGTTCGACCTTCTCTGTTCATCATTATTCACCGTATGGGGGGGCAAAGACGAGCATGAAAAGAAGACGAGCCATTAAAGTAAAACCCTAATGGTGCCCATCTCTCCGTTTTTATCTCTCCATGTAAGGGCAGTTCCTCGGTAGGACGTTGAAGAGAGTAGGGGTAGCCTCTCCCTTTTCCTTCTTAGATGGGCAAAAATCATGACCTATCAAGCACTGCCAATATTACTGAATATTTATGGCCAAAGTGTCAGGCACACAAATATTTGATGTGGACTCTTTTAGAATTTAATTAATTATAATGCTACAAAGGCACACAAGAACAATTGTTCTTGAACTTCATTTCCTCCAACTTAATTCATGATTTTTCACGTAATCAAGCTGACAGCATATGCTTTTGGAAAGTAACTTCCATTTTCTTATTCGAAGTTCGAAAAATCTGCAGGTCTTCGGACCGAGTGCAGTAGACCAGTTAGTTTGTTGACTAGCATCTGATGTAAATCTGCTTAGTTAATGGTTGGTTTGTTTGAGTGAAAATAAATTTCGCGGATCGGTTCTTTGGGGGCTTACATGTGTTTCATTTGAGGTGGATGAATTCCCTAACCTAAAAAGGTTTAAAAAAACATTTTCTTAACAAATAATTTCTCAGAAAACATTTTTTTTTATCACAAAATTTCTCTCGAAACAAACACATCATAAGTTTAGATCAGCTTGCATCTAAATTAATCTTCAAACATTGACATGGTTTTAGCCTTAGGCTCCTTACAAGACTTGTCTAGAGGGCAGTGGGAGTTATCGAACTAAGAAACGCGCAATACCAGCGTAGTTGAAGACTGCAAACGGCGCTATACTTTTTATTACATTGGCACATTTCGGAATTCAGACTGAATTGGTAAGGCGCAAAATGGCACTTTTCAAGGCTATTTAAATCACGTGCTTGCCCGGGTACCTCCGTAATCTAGGAGGGTTGATTTTGAAAAGCGCCATGTTGCACTTTATGGAACCAGTGAGATAATTTCTTTTTGTTTCCTAAGGTAGTCACCCAACTCAACACATCCTCTGCACACGTCATCCGTAATGAGAGAGAGAGAGAGAGAGAGAGAGAGAGAGAGAGAGAGGGGGAGAGAGAGAGAGGGGGAGAGAGAGAGAGGGAGATTTTCTTTGCTATGGTGGCGTATGGCAGGACATGTGAACGTGCACACGAAAGTACTCTCTGAAACATCAAATTGCTGATTTACAGTAGAGGGCGTGAAAATACCAAAATCGGCAATCATTGCCACTTTTCGGGCTCCTACTGCGCATTGAGAGAGATCATTGCGGCAGAAACGCGCGGGAGGGTGAGCTCGTCGTGTGTCGAAAAGCAAAGGTAGAGCAGAGAGAGAGAGAGAGAGAGAGTGTGTCGCTCTTGTGGTGCGTTGGGAAACGGCTCGCGCGCTGATTGACCGAGAAAGGAGGGGACAGACGAAGATTCCAGATGTCCCCCACTCTCTTCAACATCCCGCCGACGAAGCGCCTTTATATAGAGAGGAAAACAGAGAGAGAGACAAAAGTTCGATTCATAAAGAGAGTGGGGGGGAGGAGAGAACAGCTCAACGAGGGGGGTAGTTGTCGGCATCCGAAGGCGAGAAAGATGGAAGAATGATGGAAAAGGAAGATGGGTGATTCATGCTTTACAATAAGAAGGAGAAAATGATGTTTGGAAAAATTCATGCCCAAATATTGTAACAAGTTTTGGAAACCACGCAACCGCTTCGGGAACAAATTGTTATGGCATGGTTTCTCCAACTAAGAAATGCCCGAGCGTGTGATTTACCATGCTTGTTTCTTCATAACTACGAAATTCTCACTGCCCTCAAGACAATGGAATGGTGAAGAATGGATGTGATAAAAGTAGCCAAAGTTCTGAGGTTTGCCCTGTCGGCTGGAGTTTTGAGGTTCTTAAGACTGGCTGATCGCTCGCTGTCTGCCAAAGCTTGATTTTCTAGGTTGACTTATAGCCAAAGAAAAGATGACAAACGAGTTGAAGTGAGCAATTTTTAATATTTTTAATATTTTTTTATTTTTTTTTTTCTCTCTAGCCTTTCACTGGCAAGGGTGAGGTCGCCCATTGCTAGATGTGGGTGAGCTTTGCCGGCCCATGCCACTGGAGGAGGAAGATGAAGAAAAAAATAAAAATAAAGAATTCGAAGAATATTAAACTATAGTTAAAAAAAAGTTGGTCACAATAGCGATTCCAATCCAAAATTGAGCCGAAAAGCTAAATTGACACGAATACAAAAGATTTAAAATTACATTAGAAAAAAAAAGGGATTAATGATTGAACTGATCTATAATCTTGCAATAGATTTATAACTTTTTCATATTGTAGGCTACCCAAAATACTTGAGAGGTCCTGGGTTTAAGCTTTACTGGGTGTCGATGATTTAAGCGGAGGGTCATAATGGTGGGATCCGGAATGCTGCGCTAGCCCTCCCGGAGGATTAGTCGAGGTACACGATCCGTATGTACGTTGGCCCGAACACCTTCGATACAAAAAAAAATTGTAAATGATTTTTTTTCCTTTTATAGTTCGATGCTCAACCTCAAATTTTGGCCAAAATTGTTTTCTCTTACACCTTGACGATGATTTCCCACGATTGACTTGAGAGCACGAAACCAGATAGGAAGTCAAGTCTGCGAAGACTGGCCGAGCTGGTGGTGGACGTGCCGTGACATGGCCATGGCCGGGAGCTACAGCTCAAGAAGCCAGACAACATCATGGACGCAGCCACAGAGGTAGTGGAGAAGCCATGGCCGTGGCCGACACTGGAAGCGATTGGTTGTGTGCGCCTTCGCATGTTTGGTTAAAAAAATGGTCATGTCTTCACCGCGACTTTGCACCTACATGTTCAAGTTCAAAACACATACAAATCCGTAAAAATAATGAACTACGGGACCGGCTGTCCAAATCTGACGCAGGTGTCCCAAATGATCTAAGCGGGTCTTAGTAGACATGATCAGCCAACGAGTTTCAAACCAAAGCCACCGCTAAGATTAGAGATCCAGCCGGTACGGATTCTGCTCACTCCAAGTCCTTCAGAGACTGTTAAACTCGAAACTAGCAGAAAAATTCATCTTTAGTCGCCCTACTATTGCTCAGCAAAACTCAAAACTCACAGACGTCAATTAATCTTCAACCGCCCTACGTGCTCGGTGCCTAAACCGTGCCATAACTTCTGTCGGTCACATGGTTTCTGAAAATTGTTCGGAGCATGGGAGCATAAGAGCGGTCCTCCAAAATCCCTTCTTTCCGTCCGACAAGCAAAGCTCATATCAGGGCATATACCCCTTCTTTCCATCTGACAAGCAAAGCTTGTATTAGGTGAATATATATACCCTATGTCTCAAGTTTGAAGCTCCAAGCATGAGGAGGACCAAATACTTCTTTGAGCTCAAGCCTTTCGCCAAATCTTGCTTTGAACTACATCCGCGATCAAACAAGCCGATATCACATTGACTTTTACACCAATTGTATGTTGACACTTCAACTCTAACTTTTACGAAGTTACAAGTCCACTGGAGCTCGGGAAGACGACGACAACATAAATGATTTTCAAACAATGACACAACAAGCCTTCAAGCGTGGCTTTTTACTACAGGATAAAGTCACACAGCCCTTGTTTGGATTGTGGATTACAATCGGCAAATGAAGGCCCCAAACTTTACTTACTCGACTGGTCCCGCGGATGGGAATTAATCAGCAGTCCAGCTCTGCTCCACAATCTCCCTTACTCTTCGGTTGTATTCACGCTTGTTTTCACTGAACATTCGAGCGGCTTCCGAGTTTGCAGGAGAGTTTGGATTGGGATCACACAGCAAAGACTGCGACAAAGAACAATGAGATTACCTAAAAGACAGATTGCTTGAGCATGACTGAGTAATGAAGCAGTAGCAGTAGCCAACTGTGATCCAAACCAATAAGCATAGACTTGACAATGGTCACCCTTTAACAAAGTATTTCACAAAACACATCAATTCATGTTCAGTTTAGACCTACGGTTCGCTACTGGTGCAAAGATACAGATGTAAATTCCATCATTCAGCACAGAAATCAACAAAAAGAAATTTTCCTTCCCGATGTAAAAGCCAATCAAGTCTCTAAAAGAAGCTAACATAATGACAGAGCACCCTCTGCCAGTCCACC
The DNA here is from genome assembly GCA_016432845.1 of Psidium guajava. Lineage (NCBI taxonomy): Eukaryota > Viridiplantae > Streptophyta > Magnoliopsida > Myrtales > Myrtaceae > Psidium > Psidium guajava. The sequence goes on from CM028228.1 coordinate 41,955,202, forward strand.
TACTAGTACGTGATCAAAATATCAAAGGAATTCAAAAAATATCAAGCAAATAACAAACCCAAATTTTATTTGAGAAGACAAAAATGGTCAAATTGTAAAGCTTCAGGCAAGTATTCATGTATCCACCAGAAGTTGGCATACAACACAGCTCAGAGAAAAGGGGCCTAATATTCAGAAAAAGAATTAGCAAGCCACAAAGCGTCCAATTCATGGTCAAGAAGAGACTATATTATCCAGGCCAGTCCAAAATACGATAATGTGGTTTTGATAAGAAAAAAAGGGAAAGAAATTGGTGCCCAGCTAACATTATCCAGGCTAGTCTAAAATACGATAATGTGGCTTTGATAAGAAAAAAGTGAGAGAAATTAGTGCCTTTTTTCTTCCAATGGCGCCAATCTCACCATGATTTGACCTGGATGCATACCCAGGAATCGAAACCCGACAACACAACAAACAGCACACCATCGCTCAGCAATATCTTTTTTCTTGAAAAAGAAAATCAAAAAGCCCAAAGTCCACCAACAGTGGCCGGTACCTATTTGTTTATTGGATGGTCCAATCCAAAATTGCTTGCTACTACCATTCGGTGGCATTCTCTTACCCGATAACCATGGGACAAAAGGAGATGTGTTCGAAAAAGAAGAAGATACAGGCCCCATGTTTGGACCGCTTTCAAATAAAAGAAGTTAGCAGAAACTTTTACTTGTCAAAAAGGAGCCAGCAAATGAAATAACTGGTCTTTGGATTGCACAAACTTAATGATTTTAACTTGATTATCCTGTTTGATCAGTAAAAGCTAATCTTGCTTCAATTATGCAAGAAACAAGACCATTGCCAAATTCATTACCTATTCAGCACTGTCAACTCCATGATACTTTAATGGTCAGTCGAACAGAAAAATATAAGAACTGGTTTCTAAGATCAATTTAATACTATAATCACACATTGTCATGCAGGAATGTTTCTCTAATTCCATAATTTTCATGTTGGTTTCATGCTTGAACTTTATATTTTGAATTATGGAACAATAGAAAATTGAAAACCTTTCAATAATGTCATGGGAGTGTAAAGGCAAGATGTTCAATGGTTACAGGAAACAGGTATATGGTCGACAATGAACATTATATGAAAGAGAAGCACATACAACAGCCACAAACAACTCAATAAGTACGCACACATTGCACTGCATACGAAGTAAAGACAATAAGGTTCATTTTGTTTGATGAAAAATATCCGGGAAATTGTTCTCGGACATTCTGGTGTTTGGATGACAAAAAGCTACTCGATCACTGAAAAGATTTCCATGGACTGAAAACAAAAAGCTTGGGCTACAGAAAATGACTTCCCCTTCTAACAAGGAAATCATTTCCCCCGATTTCTTGCTTCATGTTCAAGTGAGAAGAATAGTCTCTCTACGACTATTTCCTATCTTTCATCAATTTTTTCTTTGTTTTTTCAATCACTCTCATCTATTTTATCATAAAACTTTTCTACTATCTCCTGAATATAATAATTGCTCATGTTCGTCTACATTCCAAACAACAAGATTATATACGACATCGTACAAATATGACTTCACAATATCTTTCCTATTATCTTCATAATTCACGTTAGTTTGATGGATAGCAGAGAAAACAGAGAAGATGTTGATTTCATTTTGTTGGTCATTACATGTCACTTTTAACTATACAAGCTGCCTTTAATGGATTCACTTATTATCAAACACCATAAAAACAAACTTTTAAAGCTTGTTTTCAGAATTGTGACCATAAAAAAAGTTCGTTTTCAGAACAAACAACAACTAGAAAATGGTTAACTTTCTCTGAAGTTACTGTAAAAAATTTTCAATGAACCAAACAAACAATAAAGAATGAAGCCATGTCAAAAGAATAGTATAATTCAATGTACAGGGGAAAAAAAAAAGATGCAGAGTTCGAATTCAAACCAACAGATTCATCCACCATTTTCCGACTAGCTTTCTAGTATAGATACTATATAACAAAAGATACCTGAATAGATGTGAGTATCGCTGCAACATCATATATTGGACTCCACTGGTTTTGCAATATATCCAAACAGATACTTCCATCGGCATAAACTATACATTTTTTAAGAATAAAAGTAGTCCATGAGAATCATTATACACGTCGAGAGTAAATGTGAACTGAAAACAACTTGTAACTTGATCCTGTCGCAACTTACTATTTGGATGAAACATTCTAGAAACAAAACGCACTGACGGAGGTTTATTTGGATAATCCTCTGTAAACTGAAGATACACCTTGAACGTACCTGAAAAACTCGAGCACACTTTTTATGTAGAAACAACTAAGATTGGGATATGCTCATGTAGACATCGAATAAAAACAAAGCAATCAACTAGGACGAAAAGACAAAAAAGAATAAGACAGTGAATCATCTCTCTTTAGTTGAAAGAGGGTTCTTGATATGATCCCACTCAAATAAACACAACATGGCCATCGATATAAAAGCCCTCAATAACCATAATAAAAAGGATGATTTATTGCTAGTGCAAGAGATCATTGCCACAACTCTACAAACACATAATCTCACAATGAAAAGGAAAGCACCATATTCTCAACATGAATGGAAGTCCATATAAGCGAAGAACAATCAGTGGAAGACTTACCTCCATCCCATGGAGTATCATCAGGACTGCAATCCAAACCACAGAAGAAACAACAAACAGCTTATCCAACCATACTAATGATATGGGCACCAAATGAAAGGAAGCAAAAATAATAGAAGAATCTAAGAGCGCTCTTCAACGTACCCAAATATCACGGCATTCCAAAGCATGATGTTGTTATCTTGGGGTGCACCACTAATGCCTGCCGGTGGGTCCTGTTGCAACCTCTTAAAATCCCTCATCAGCCTCTTCCTCGCAGGTGTTGACATGGCGATCACTGCCCACGAATTCCAAACAGCAGTCCAATGAAACAAGGAAAAAAAAAAAGCAGTTGCAAGCTATAGTGTAGAAAATGCGCATGATGCGATCCAAAGGAGCTAAAAAGTTCCAATTTTATTTCCTCAGTTGCAATGCTCATACTATTCTAACTGCCACCAATTCCTGGAGAAAGGTACCTTTGAGTCGAGCTAGTACATCTATTCAATTCATCCCTATCCCTATGCAAGTACATATCAGGTGGGTTTCATCATGGATTGGGTTGGGGTGGCTGGTGGTTTGGATGACTGAAAGGTCATCATCAACTCCACCTCTATGGCATTCGGAGATGACAACTTTTCCAATGCGAAACGACGATTACAACCTAACAGGTTCCACTCAACAGCAGATACCAGCTCGGAAAAGCAAAATATTTCAACCTCAAAAGTCTGAATGGGAAAATGATTGACTAGATACGCTTAACTCACCTAAACTTTCACGAAATTTGAAACCTTCTAAAAGGAAGTGGCAATATCCTCCAGGCAAATTATAATTTTAAACTTCAGAGAAAAGAAATTCTAACAGACACGTACACAAACCAACACCAGACAGCCAAAAAGGAGACTTAAGCTAGGGTTTCGGCCTGAACAAGCCCAAGAATCCTCGATCCATCAAATCGAATCCTCAAGGTTACGCGGAAACGAACCGGATACACAAGGGAAAGCTAGACGTGGCAAACCAATCACCAATTTCACGACTACAAGCGAAATTGAAGTCATGGGATGCGTCAAACCTGCTGAAGGAGACCCAATGAAGAACCTCGAAGCGGTCCCAACCCCCAGGAGAACAGAGAAAGAGCTAGGGTTTCTCTACCGCCTGGCGATTGGAAGCTGCCGAGCGAGGCGAATCGGTCCCCCGAGAGAGAGAGACTCTACAAACGCTCCGTCCCGAGAGAAGGATCGAATGAAGCTTCGCTTTGGGTTACGCGGGGAGTAAAAGGAAAAGAGAGAGAGAGAGTGACCCAGAATGATTTGATAGGCTTACGTTGCCGTGTTCCGACGTCGCACTCCTCCTCCCTCGTCCTGGGCATCCGATCGGCTGGGCCACCCATTCATTTGGGCCTTTGCAGATCGGCCCATATCTCATTGTGGGCCGAACGCGTGCAAACAGGTGAAATCCTTCCACGTGTCTGTTTACGATGGGTCAAGTCAATCACTACTATCGAATTGACCGGTTTAAGCCCAAGAGCCCGAGACGGAGCTTGTTCCTACCAGCTCCAATACTGGATCGGGTATGCCAGAAACCGAACCGCCCCATTCTCGGCTCTATCGGAAAATCGGGCTTCACTTTCCTTTTTCGGATCTTTATTTAGAAAAAAATAATGATGTTTTACAACATTAGATAATTAATAAAAGAAGGTTACACAATAACAAATGATAACCTGTTAGTCGAGCAATTTTTTTTTTTTAATAACCGAGGTTCCGCGCAATCGATAAGATTAGTCGAGCAACCTTTTGTGCTTGGCATAAAAACAAGATTACAATACATATGTCATTGTTGGTCTAGCAAAACACATTTCTTTATGATTATAATTGGGATATTCCGTATTAGCCGACATTCCACTAATCTCCAATTGTTCCACCCAACCTATATCGATAATTTGATAGTCGTGTAAGACTATGACTCTTTAGAGTGGCCTAGAAAGGGACTTGAACTTGGGACCTTTTGATTCTCAAGTCAACCGGACCAAGCTTGTCATCAGTTGTGCTAGCCAACTTGGGTTCACAGTGCCTTATAACAACCATGGATAGGGCTCGGAAATGTCAATCGCACTGAATCCTACCCCTTCTATAAATATTTGATCCCCGCATATTTTAGGTTGATGATTCTATATAAGAATTAGCAAATCTAAAGTGTTAGTGATCGGAAATAAGTGAATGTGAATTAGGAAAGAAAGCCCAAAAGCATTCTCACTCACAACTCAATCCCAAACATCACATTCACGTTGATTTCCCACAGGTTGGTAGGTTTTATTTTGTTATGTGAAACTTAATCAATGAAAAATTAAGGCTCCATTTGTTTCACGGAAAATGAGCGATTTGAAAAATATTTTTCAAAAAGTAATCGCTTATGACGCTTAAAAAATAAATAAATGAAATTTTTTTTTCTATCACCTACGAAAATAGTTTGGCATAAATTGTTATCGATGATGAAAACATTTTTCATTGACTAATTTTTTTAAATGATATAAGCAATCACTTTTTAGAAAATATTTTTCAAATCGCTTATTTTCTGTGAAACAAACGGAGCCTAAAATGAATCACGAAATTTAAGGTTGAATAGTGTCAACTATACCATTTCATTGTTGGGTTCGGAACTTGAAAAATATATGTGATGCAAGTTGCAGCTATACTTTGATCACTTGTAATATGCTGTAATGTAGCAAATTATAATTGAGTATTCACAATGTAACACCTTAAAACGTCACACGCTACACATATTTTTTTATTATTTTACATCGTGATGATGATGACGACGATGATGATAGTTTATTTATTTATTTATTTATTATTATTATAAGTTCATGCCAAAAGTCGTTTGAATTGGTACTTGGGAAAAGTTCACACAAAGTTCATACCAAAAGTTTTGTGAATTGGTATTTTGTAATGCCGGCACCAATCACTTGAGAAAGTTTGCACCAAAAGTTGTTTGAATTAGCACTTGGCGAGTTTGCATCAAAAGATGTTTGAATTAACACTCGGGCAAGTTTGCACCAAAAGATTTTTGAATTGGTAATTTGGAATGCTAGCACCAATTACTGGGGGAAGTTCGGACCATAAGTTATTTGAAATTGTACTCAGGCAAGTTTACACCAAAAGATGTTTGAATTAGTACTTGAGAAAGCTCTCACCAAGTTCGCACAAAAAGTTGTTTGGGTTGGTATTTGGGAATGTCCACACCAATTTCTTCAGGAAGTTCGCACCAACATATATTTAAATTGATATTTGGGAAGTTCGCATCAAAAGTCATTTGAATTGTACTTAGAAACAAACTGGACAAGATCAGCATTAAGAGGCTTAGAAATAACAAATCGTACACCATGCATGGGCGGCAATTCCCTGAGCGGGCCAGGGGCAAAGAGATCCTCAAAATATGCAACAATATGTTGTTGGATCGAGGACATATCAGTAAGGCGATTGCCATTAGCATCTATAACAGATAGGATTCTGTTGTTTACCTGTCTCTTGTTGACAAAGTGATGGATTTCACCCGAGATTTCTGTTTGAAGAATAACTCCTCTTGCGACTGGAGTTCAGAGAAGGATTTCAACCTTAGCTTTTCCAGTTCAGCCAAGTCACAGTTCCTCGGGTCCAATTGCAAAGCTTCTTGGACTTCAACAACAGACTTCCTCGCCTTCGAAGTACGACCAGATATGTCCGAGAACGAATTCTTATTGAGCTGTTTCAGCCGCGCCTTCAAGATCTTAAGTCTACGGCAAAGGCAGAACATAGGATTGTTTGTTACTTGGATATCCCAAACTTGAGTGACAGTCGAGACAAAAGCCGGGTTGGAGAACCACATGTTAAAAAACTTGAATGGCTTCCTCATAAAAGGATGATGGACAATCCGAATCGTCAAAGGATTTCAAATTGGGGATTTTTCTCTTCAATCGACGGATTTAGGGTTATTATTTGAAAAACCATATGTAAAACGACATCGTAAAGGTTTCAACTGTTGATTGGACTCTCCAGTGGCTACGTCGACTTCACTTATTAATAAAATAAGGCCACATCAGAAATCTGAGAGACCAAATCGGAGTTGGCACTAAACTAATCGTTTTTTTTTTAAAAACTTGGCATTAAAATGATCCATTTGAAACTTTAGCACTAAAGTGATCTTCGTACACAAGTTATGGCACTAAAAGTGTCATTCTGCCCAAAGTTGGTAAACATGACTATATATGGCTGGCTTGGATGCACGACCAGTAATACTGTGAACTAGACCAACTAAGGGAAATAACTCCTTCACTCTGTCGTTTGATCGCACAAGTTCCTCCATTTAAAATATCCATTGTGACTTGATTATTCCTTTGCTATTCCTTCGTCATAATTCTACACACGCTTCCGCGGAATCCCAACTATTATCACAAGTAGTATGCAAATTACCCTTGTCTTTCACCAATAAGCTACAGAACACTGCAACGTAATTTGCAGGACCAATAGACCAACAATTTTCATTCTCAAAACAAGAACAAGCCACTAATCTAAGCCTGCAAAGTAAAGAAACAAATCGTTGTCTCGACCCTTCTTTGAGAACAAACGTTGTTTGCCCTGAACAGCTACATATTTTGTCATGCTGCACAACTCCCTCCCTCGTGATTAAACTAACGTCTCCGAAATTTACAGTGCTAATGAAATGCCATCATGTACTCTAAGTTACAAATTTGCACGATCCCTGTTATCCTCCAGGGATGCGGATCCACTTTTTGACAAAGAGAACGGCAGGGAATGTGGCGCAATCACAAAACTTCCGGGTTGAGAAGCACTTGTCGAGCTCGTTTTGTTCATGAAACTCAACGCACACCCATTAGCTTGCAGCACCTGGGGGAGGAGAGAAGAGGTCACGTCGGCGCTCCCCCTCAACTTTTGGCCGAAGCTGTTGCTGTCTCCAACCCCCTGATGATCCCCTATAGTTGCTGCAGCAGTTCCGCTGCTACCATTGCTGATTATCGACTTGAGAGCGACAACCAGAGCGGATTGGAAGTTGGGGTCTGCCGTGATTGCCTTGGTTGCTGCGGCAATGGTGTCTGGAAGAGATTGTGGAGGAGGGCTATGGTTGTCCTTGATTTGCAAGTAGGGTTGACAAGCTGTGTGGTTCTTGTTTTGGAGTTGAGTGGCGTGGTTAAGAAGCCCATTATTAGTCCACGACATGGGTAGATTATTATCAGATTGACTGGGCGAACTAAAGCTTAAGCTTGTGGAAGAATATCTTGACGTTGTAGAAGGGTAAGTATGGGAGGAGAATCGACTAAAATGTGACGAAGTCGACGACGCGGATGATAGGTCCGAGGAAGTGAGGTCAAGAGTGATTGTTGGGTAGGTAGGAGCAGATGACATGACCGAGCTGGGCAGGTAAAATTGCTTCGATTTCGAAGCATCGGACAGATAAAAGTTAACCCCATGAAGGCCGGCCCCAGTCTTGGCGGATGTGCCGTGGCTCTGTCCTGTCTGTGAGGTCGAGGAGCCGGACAGCAGCATGGCAGCGGCCGCCGAGGTGGTTGAAGCCATAGCAGTGGCCGACATCGGAAGCGGGTGGTTATGCGTGCCTTCATATGTGGTTATCAAAATGGACATGTCCTCAGCACACCTTTGCACCTGATTGTCCAGAAAGAAAGATCTCCAATTAGAAGGGCAAGATATAAGTTCATCCTTTAATTTCTTAGACCTGATGAACAAAAATGAATCAGGGTTATCCACATATCCTGAAGTCTTTACAATTAAATACAAGTTAATCTACCTGTTTTCTTACAGGACACGACGGTGCGCCCGTGCACCGATAGTAAGCTCGAGGGCATGGGTTTCCCTTGGCAATCTTTTGGCCATACTTCCGCCATTGGCATCCATCGTTCATCTGTTGAAGAATCATCATGCAACTTTTCTAGCTCAGATTGCAACATTCAACCATTCACATAACTTCATCAAATAATCAATGATGAACAACTGATGAGACTACTCCAGATTACTAACCGTTGCCGTGTCGCATCGAGCCCGCACTGAAACCCTAGCTTTCTTGACGGGGTTTTGCTGGGAAACCTCATCATCACCCCTTGATCTCATCGTTTTGAGGACTTTGCTGGGCGCCCAAGTCTCCCCAGGTCCTTCCTTTAGTTGATCTTCAAAGCTAGTCGCAGGACTACTCTTGCTGTCGTTATTATTCTTCAGCAAAGTTTTGACAAGACTTGTTCTCGACGCATCGGACAATTTGCAGTTCAATGAAAGACCCAAGTCCTGATCCTTGCTAATATTCTCTAAGAATAACAACTTCCCCTCATAATCTTTCTCTGAGTGCTGGCTTGAGGTGGCTCTTCCCAGGCTGAGAGAAACAAGCTCTTCAGACTCTTCGCTTTGCTGCCTGTCATCGTTACCGTTAGCGACTGCTTCCCCATCTGAAGGTTTCTTCTGCTCCTGATCAGGCTTGAGGATGTCGAAGAACTGCATCTGGAGGGTCTTGTACTCTTTCATTATGTGGTCCAAGTACGTCTTAAGCTTCTGATTTTCTTCTCTCACCTCACCCATTTCAGCTCGGGCGGATTTAAGCTGATCTTGATCCTAAAAGTAAGGAGAGGGAAAAAAAAAAAAGGGAACATGTGATTCAACAAAGCTCTGAATGGGTAGTTTTTAAGATGTGCGTGCTAATTGTGAGATTAGCATATCCAAATCAGGAATAAGTTGAATCTCATATAAATCATTGTCCACGTTCTTTCATCGCTGGACGGAGAGGGTCCATGATGTACAGAACTCAGGATCCTTGACAAGGTTTAATGGTTTAGATAGACGAGTCAACTCCAGGACATTTTAACTATTGAATCTCAGCACCTTTTTTTTGAAGTAAGATGTTCTCTTTTTTCTTCCAATTTTCTGCCGCGAATTTCCTCCTTATCATCATCATACGTTTACGCGTTTAAACCGCTAATTGCTAGCTGGGAAAGGAAAGAGAAAAAAAGGTTTTTTCGAGGGTTTTTTCTAGATAATATTTGGGGGAAACAGGTCGACGACTTACTGGAGATTGAGGAGGACTTAGGCCGTAGGCCTAATATAACTCATTTTACAAATTATTATACGTGTCTTCGTTCGCTTTAGTACTACAGCTACCCACACACAACCTGTGACCTAAAAACCGGTAGGAAGGGTCCCGACAACTATGCGCACGTCGCTAGAATGAATATTCGCCAAATTTCCTTAACAAGGAGAAATATTACAACGTGCATATTCCGGCCTTGTAAAATTGAAACATAACCAAGATCAGTGAATCTGTTTGAATAACCTAGAACCGATGATAACATGCCGAACATACTGAGCTAAAATATGTCTTACCTGCTCGCTGGTGCTTATATTTCTCTGCTCAGGAGAAGATGGCTTCGAATTTGTCTGCTGATGATTTTCACCATTTCGTACCTGAAAAGTGAGAACCAAAGAAGTGCCTAAGTACTGCATACCTAGATTTGAAGCGTAAATGCAAAATTTTTATAACCTAAACTCCGAAACGGCAAAACCCCACGTATATAATCTTGAATTCGAAGCTCATTTCTTCTTCGTCGTTTTGTTCAAATGACGACCCGCTAAGGAAAGCCGGTTTGCAAAATCGCTTCCAACTTCTCCGGCGGAGAAAACGAAATAACATACCAAAGGAAGACCATTTCTCCTTACCTTAACAACGCCGCTCATTTCGCTGCCACCACCGTCAGGCTCAGCTCTTTGTTCTTCCATGACCCTCATCACTTCAGCCATCATGGCTCTTCTTCTTCTTCTTCTTCTTCTTCTTCTTCTTCTTCTTCTTCTTCTACTTCTCTCTCTCTCTCTCTCTCTCTCTCTCTCTCTCTCTCTCTCTCTCTCTCTCTCCTTATCCTTGCTTATTCTTTCTGTAGCTCTTCTTTTTTCTATCTTCTCATGAGCAGGGCTCTCTATTCCTTTTTATAGGCCTCAAGCCTGAAGTATTTGACCATCCTTAGCTCGTTGGCTTTTTTTTTCTTCCATCCCCTGTTAGAGTTTTCCTGAGATGGGCTCGCCTTAATTGAGATTGTAATTCACCGATTTACGGTATTAATTTACCGTTGTCGGGATTGGTTTAATAAAGACGGATCTAACGTTTTTTTTTTATGGGCCAAATATGGGCCTGGCTAGTGTGGGCCGAGTCCGGCCCGGCCCATGATGGGTGGGCCCCGCCGGAATATTTTATTTGGCATTGGACACCTCCCTTAGCCTTCTTCTACGTGCACGCCGTCTCCCCTTCTTTCTTCTTCATTCTTCTTCTTCTTCTCCATATGGTTTTGAGCGAGAGGGAGAGAACTTGAGGAAGAGAGGAACGAGGCCGGTAGCTCCATCGACGCCAGGCGGCCGAGGGTCATAAGGGAGAAGGTACCGTGTCCGTTACCGGAGTTCCGAAGCTCGTTCGTTGGATTCCCGAGCCGATCGCCGATGGATACGAAATCAGGTACGCGGTTCGATCTCATGGCTGTTTTGTTGCTATAAACCGACTATGGCGATCTTTGGGGTGTCGGGATTCAGAACGGCCGTCCGGTTAGGCGGCCGACAGTTGGTATCAGAGCCGCGTAGTTCGGTTTTTAACACGTACGGTTTCTGCCTGTTTTCGTGTTTTTTCGCATGTTGAAATTACATTTTGGATGCATATTTGGATTCGTCTCGTCGAGACGAGCGTTTTGGTGGGTCGACGGCGGCCATCGGAGGCCGCACGCGCGCGCACGCGCCGCCTAAAGGAACGGCGCGCGCGGCGCGTGCAACCCACGCGCCCCACGCGCCGACGCGTGCCTACACGCGTCCGCGCGTGGGCGTCACGCGCCTGACGTCAGCGTGACGTCACGCTGACGTCACCCGACACAATTAATGTGTCGGGCGGCGCATTTATTGCGCGTGGGCCGGTCAACCGGGTCAACCCGACCCGGTTTGACCGGGCTGACCCGACCCGGTTTGACCGGGCTGACCCGACCCGGTCAACGGCCCGACCCGTTGACCGACCCGACCCGGTCAACGAACCGACCCGTTGACCGACCCGACCCGGTCAACGGACCCGACCCGTTGACCGACCCGACCCGTTGACCGACCCGACCCGGTCAAGGGTTGACCGGTCAACGGTCAAAGTTGACCGTTGACCGTTGACCATTAACGGTAACGGCCTTGGCCGTTGACCGTTAGTCAACGGTCAACGGTCAGGACCTCGCGCGTGCGCCGCACGTGCGGCGCGTGAGGCCCACGCGCCGGACTTCGGGCGGCGCGTGGGAGCGCGTGCGGTGGCCAATCGGGGCGATTTTTTCGCCGTTGTGCTCGTATGGAAATTGGCTACACTGTGGTATATTCAATTTCATTTTTTGAGCCCTTTAAGGTTTTGGAAAATGCGAAAATCCTCGGTCCAGTGTAAAATTCATGGGTATTTTCGTCATTTTCATTTTGTGAAATTTTTTCCATACGGTTTTTGGAAGAAAATAAGGTAGACTCATTTATAGAATGCCACATAAAAAAATAGTGTAGAGCATTAATTGAGCATTGACACGTGTGGGACCCACACATACAGAAAGCAATACCATTAGCACTGGTTGTGATTTTAATGACAATTGCCCATGTTATCAAGTTTAAAATCACACCATACAGTAAGTGTGAGGCATGAAGTTTATATCCCTGGTGTGAGAGAGTTTCGAAGATTTGATTGGGTTGTGACCACCAGAGTGGCACGCTCGGTTGAGTTGGAGAAATATCAGTCTTGCATTGTGGTGGGATGTCTCCTTGTTCTGATGCATGATCATACACCCAGAGGAGGTGGTTGTGTGTCAGGCCATGGAGGGATACATGAACAACATTTGATTGGGATATGTGACTGATTCTAGTGATTCATACACCCAGAGGTGGTGTTTCACGAAAAATTGGAAACATTCTCATGATCGTTGTTATGTAGAGAGTTTGCAATTGCATGTCATATATTCTGCCCAAAGGTGATTGTGTGATGATGTGTGTGACTCTCTGAAGTGTGTACTTTTAAGGATTTTAAGTTACACAATACTCACATGATGCTAATAGTAAATATTGCTTATTTTTCAGTCGCCTTTTCTGTGAATGGCAACTCCGTAATAGAGGTTCTGAATGGTTCAAACTTCAAGAAATGGAGGCAGGATTTTCTGTTCGCCATGGAAATAGCCGACGTTCATATTGCTCTTTATGAAAATAAGCCTGCTGCCCTCGAGGATACAAGCACTGAGCCTGAAAAGGCACATCTTGCGGCTTGGGAAAGGAGCAACAGGATCTGCCTACTGTCAATGAGGAGATCCATAGAGGAACATTTGCTAAGTGGCCTCCCAACTGACTGCACCGCAAAACAAATGATGGAAGCCCTGCAAGCCAGGTATCGAGTATCATCTAATGCTCAGGTTGGAACTCTTATCCAGCAACTGTTTAATATGAAGTATACGGGTGTGGGAGGTGTTAGAGATTACATTCTAAGAATGCTGGATTTGCATACTAAGATAAATGCCTTAGGTTCTGTAATCGCTGAAAATGTGTTGGTACACCAAGCCCTAAACACCCTTCCTCCTGAGTTTGGGATCCTCAAGACCAACTTCAACTCACAGGATGAAAATTGGTCTATTACTGATTTGATCGCTAGAGCGGTATCAGAGAAGAAAAAATTGAAGAAAGATGGAGGAAATTTTGCCCTGGTTGCCTCCAGTTCCAGTAATAAGAAAGGCAAGGGACCTATGATTCATACTCATAAAGGTACTCGTCCCACCACTGGTCCATCTGGAAAATTGGGTAAAAAGAAGGCATCCTTTAAGAAGGATAGTGACCGCTGTTTCTTCTGCAAGAAGAAGGGTCACATGAAGAAAGACTGCACTAAATATAAAAAATTGGTTGGCAAAGAATGAGCATGCAGGTAATGATTCTTTGGCATTGGTTTGCGAATCCAACCTATCTGAAGCCCCATCCAGTTCTTGGTGGCTAGATAGTGGTGCGACTAATCATGTTGCATTTACCATACAGGGGTTCATAAACCGGAGGAAGCCAAATCCGGATGAGTCAAAGCTCATAGTTGGAGATAATAATAAAGCTGACGTCGAGTTCGTGGGAGATGTCATTTTGATTCTAGAATCTGGTTTTAATTTGATGTTAAGGAACACTTTCTTTGTACCTTCCTTCAGACGGAACTTAGTTTCTGTATCATGTTTGGACATGTGTGGTTACTCTTTTGAAATAAAGAACAGTGTGGTTTATATGTTCTATAATTCAAATAAAGTTGGGTGCTGCAATATGTCCAATGGATTGTACAGATTGTGTTTAACTCCCAACGACATATACGTAGCTTATACAGCTGAAAAAGTTGTCTCCAAAAGACCTCTACCTAAAGAACAGTCTTACACTTTGTGGCATAAACGTCTTGGTCACATTTCCAGGGACAGAGTAGAAAGGCTTGTGAAGGCTGATATTCTACCTAGTCTTAAGGATGACCTGGAAACATGTGTGGACTGTTGTAGAGGCAAGATGACCAAAATAAAGAAAAAGTCTGCAGTCAGAGCCTCTGACCTGTTGGAGGTCATACACACTGATATAAGTGGACCCTATACTCCCACATTGTGTAGAAATTACTATTTCATCACATTTATTGATGACTATTCCCGATATGGTTATCTGTACTTGATTAAGGAAAAGTCCGAGTCTCTTGACAAGTTCAAGATATTTCGGACTGAAGTCGAGAAACAGTTGGGAAAAGTCATTAAGGTTGTGAGATCTGACCGTGGTGGTGAGTATTATGGCAGACATGGCGATGCTGGACAGCTTAAAGGGCTATTTGCCAAATACTTAGAGGATTCTGGGATAGTGGCTCAGTTCACGATGCCTGGGAGCCCTGAACAGAATGGTGTGGCCGAAAGGCGAAATCGCACCTTAATGGATATGATGAGGAGTATGATAAGTAGGACCAACTTGCCTGAGTTCCTATGGGGTGAAGCCTTGAAGACAGCGCTATATTTATTGAATCGAGTTCCCACTAAGGCTACTCCACTGACTCCTTTTGAGTTATGGGTTGGACGTAAACCCAGTCTAAATCATTTAAAGGTCTGGGGTTGTCCTGCAGAAGTGAAGCTGTATAATCCAACCTTGAGTAAGTTGGATCCCAAGACCACAAGGTGCTATTTTGTATCCTATCCTGAGCGTTCCAAGGGATACAGATTTTACAATCCTAATGGAGGTTCAAGGATTGTAGATTCACAGACAGCTAAGTTTCTGGAATTCGACGTGGCTGAAAAAGGTACCTGTTCTAAGACTGTTGAAGGTGACAGTACGGTGGGACACACTGTATCGTGTTCTCTTCCAACACAGACTTTAATGGAGCCTCTCATACAAGAGACTGTACCTGTTGAGCTTCAGGATCCTATGGTTGATATAGTTCCTAATGAAGCTATTCAAGCCCCACAGATGCAGGATCAAGCTGAAGAAGTTTCACTAAGGAGGTCTGTTAGGCAAAGACGATCAGCGATCCCACCGGAATATGTAGTCTATCTGGGTGAACAGGATTATGACATTGGCTGTGTAGTTGATCCAGTTACTTATAAAGATGCTGTTAGCTGTGAGCAATCAGACCTTGTGGTTGGGTGCTATGCAGGATGAGTTGCAGTCCATGAAGCATAATGGAGTTTGGGAGCTCGTCAAGCTGCCTGCAGGTCATAGAGCGATCGGCTGTAAATGGGTCTACAAGACGAAGAGGGATTCCAAAGGGAAGGTAGAGAAGTTCAAAGCCAGACTGGTAGCCAAAGGTTTCACTCAGAGAGAGGGAGTGGATTATGAATCAACGTTCTCTCCAGTCTCTTCTAAGGAATCTTTCAGAGTGATCATGGCATTGGTAGCTCATTTTGATATGGAGTTACACCAGATGGATGTCAAGACTGCTTTTCTGAATGGAGATCTCAAGGAAGAAGTCTATATGATTCAACCTGAAGGTTTTGAGGTTGATGACTCCAGTGATCTTGTATGCAGACTGAAGAAATCAATCTATGGCCTCAAGCAAGCTTCAAGGCAGTGGTATTTCAAGTTTCACAGCGTTGTCACTTCATTTGGCTTCACTGAGAATAAAGTGGATCCGTGTATATACTGCAAGGTCAGTGGGAGAGAATACATTTTTCTTGTTCTCTATGTGGATGACATTCTACTGGCGAGTAGTAATATTGATCTATTGCATGAGACCAAGCATATGCTGTCAGAGAATTTTGACATGAAGGATCTTGGTGAGGCGTCCTTTGTCCTTGGCATTGAGATCCATAGGGATCGTTCACGCCATATTTTGGGTTTATCTCAGAGGGCATATATAGATCGCATTCTGAAGAGATTCAACATGCAGGATTGTAAGCCAGGTATTGTTCCTGTCTGTAAAGGTGATAAGTTGAATCTTTCGCAGTGTCCTCAAACTGAGATGGAGAAATCCCAAATGCAGAATGTACCCTATGCTAGTGCACTTGGGAGTATCATGTATGCTCAAGTATGCACTAGGCCAGACATCACTTTTGCGACAGGACTTCTAGGCAGATACCAGTCAAATCCGGGGCATGATCATTGGGTTGCTGCCAAGAAAGTCTTGAGGTACTTGAAGAGGACAAGGGACTACATCATGACATACATGCGTGTTCAGAACTTGCAGCTGGTTGGATACTCGGATTCAGATTTTGCAGGGTGTCAGGACGACAAGAAATCGACTACAGGCTACATATTTATGTTAGCAGGCGGTGCAGTATCATGGAAAAGTGAGAAACAGAAATCCATATCCTCCTCAACCATGCAGGCAGAGTTCATAGCGTGCTTTTCAGCTGCTACTCAGGCGATTTGGCTCCGGAACCTCATAAGGGAGTTGACCGTATTTGGTTTTGTTGATAGACCCATACAATTGTATTGTGACAATAATTCTGCTGTGTTGTTTATTAACAACAACAGAAGTCTTAAGGGGTCTAAGCACATGGAGGTCAAATTTCTGACCATAAAGGAATCCGTACAGAAAGGCGACGTTGCAGTAGAGCATGTTTCTACAGATGATATGGTTGCAGACCCACTAACTAAAGGAGTTCGCCCATGTGTTTTTGAACGACATGTCATTAGTATGGGCTTAGTGGCGTCATTGGATGCTGTGTTTTAGTGGGAGGCATATTTCAATTTGCTCTAATAAAGTTTACGTCTGTATTTTTATCACATTTTGTAATATAAAGATATGTATTGAAGTGCCTGCAGCACTATTAATGTTAAATACATATTTTTTGTAAATCTTGAGATATGTGTAAGTCTCGAGTATTGGCTATGGGCATTTAGATATTAGCCATGATTGTATGTCTTGTTACACATAAAGAAAGGTTAACTATAAAGCAGAGACATATGCTGAGACATATTCAGATACTTAGGTTCATTGGAACCATACAGATATTCTCTATTGACACATCAAGTTTCGTGTCACATAAGGAGAGAGAATGATGTCCAACAAAGTGGATAACACATAAAGTATATCTCTTTTGAGGTGTTATCCAATTGCCACACTACCATATTAAATCCATATCAGTAAAGTTAAGAACACTTGAGACCATGGATGGCTCTGTGTCTGTTGATGCAGTTACTGGCATGATCCGGTGTTTAAGACTTTACAGGATCGGATTGGCCATTTAGAATGATCCTTAAACCAATATGAATGCGCGCACTAAAGTACAGTTTCAATTAATGCTCGCCCAAGTGGGAGAATGTTAGAGTTTTCCTGAGATGGGCTCGCCTTAATTGAGATTGTAATTCACCGATTTACGGTATTAATTTACCGTTGTCGGGATTGGTTTAATAAAGACGGATCTAACGTTTTTTTTTTATGGGCCAAATATGGGCCTGGCTAGTGTGGGCCGAGTCCGGCCCGGCCCATGATGGGTGGGCCCCGCCGGAATATTTTATTTGGCATTGGACCCCTCCCTTAGCCTTCTTCTACGTGCACGCCGTCTCCCCTTCTTTCTTCTTCATTCTTCTTCTTCTTCTCCATATGGTTTTGAGCGAGAGGGAGAGAACTTGAGGAAGAGAGGAACGAGGCCGGTAGCTCCATCGACGCCAGGCGGCCGAGGGTCATAAGGGAGAAGGTACCGTGTCCGTTACCGGAGTTCCGAAGCTCGTTCGTTGGATTCCCGAGCCGATCGCCGATGGATACGAAATCAGGTACGCGGTTCGATCTCATGGCTGTTTTGTTGCTATAAACCGACTATGGCGATCTTTGGGGTGTCGGGATTCAGAACGGCCGTCCGGTTAGGCGGCCGACATCCCCATCAAAAATACAAGTCAACCCAGCTCAACCCAAATTGCAACTCAGATTTGATTTTTTATTGAACAAGTTGAAGAATTCAACTTCAACGCTTGAGAACTTGATGTCAGACCAGATGCAAAGATAATTAGTTCTTTGAAAATAAACAGGTAAGAATATAAGTTCATCAACCAAAGAGAAGTTTAAGCCGCAATAGTCGGAACCCCACCAAATACCCTAGCTACCAAACTTCGTGGAAACTTCGTATTACGCCATTTTCAGAAACTCGAAAAACCGGGGGTGGGGGGTGTGGAGTCAAATGTCCATTGGTCCACGGTCAATGTTTTTTCTCCACCGTCGCGTGGCCGCCGGTGACCGGAGCTGCGCCTTTTTGTCTTGGATTGGTTGCCCCTTTTGATTAATTTAAAGCGGTGTGACAATGAAACTCGAGGTCAAAGCTTGGGCTTTAGTTCTGCTGCACATGAATTTTCTAAGTACTGTCCCATGGTGTTGACCTATCTATATAAATTTAAGCATCAATTTTTATTTCGAATCTTGAGTTCGCATCTAGCGTGAGACGTGCATCGCGAGACGCATATTATTAATCTTATCCTACATTTTAGTATATGGTTCTTTCCTTAGTAGCTAAGAGTGTATTCTCTTATATGCGGTTCGCTTTGAAAGTTGTCTCACGAGATAATGTATAGTGCTCATTGAACATTTTTCATTAGAGTGGTTCGATAAGCTTTCCCATTACTTTATCACAATGAATACGAATCTCCTTGAATTCGTGAATATCGTATCTAAGGTCTATGGAGAAAAATGCTCAAAAAATTTTAAACCTTGCACTTTTGCCAATTCATTTTTAAATTTTTTAACTTTGTCAATTGAGTTATAAACTATTTCACATTCTGCCAAATGAGTTTATCCGACCAATTTTGATTAGAAACAGTTGACGTGGAAATCGACTTTTTTATGTAGCAAAACCGATGATGATGTATATAAATTTTAATAATATTTTATTTTAATATTTTTTCTTTTTTTTTTCTTTTTTCTTTTGTTTGTTTGTTTTTCCTTACATCAAGGGTTTTCGAGTCTCGTTAGCTGCGGGTGAAGGCCAAATGCCCTTGCCAACCACAAGCAAGGGCCCGGCAACCCTTCCCCAAGGCCAAGCGAAGCCACTTCTGGCAAGGCAGCCTTGTCCAAATCTAGGCTAGGCGACGTGGCCTGTTGTCGTGATGGCCTCGCCCAAGGATGAGGAGGGCTCGACAATCCTTGCCTCTAGTTGAAGGAAAAAGAAAAAAAAAGAAAAGAAGAGAAGAGAAAAGAATAAAAAATAAATATTAAAAATATTAAAAATTATTCACATCGGTGCTAATTACGCGATGTAGGATGAATAATGAGGTTTCCGGTCGAAATTGACAGGATGGAGTCAGCTGGTAAAAAGTAAATAAATTTAAAACTCAATTAATAGAATTAAAAAAGTTTAAAATTAAATTGATAATAATTAAATAAATTTATAATTTTTGGATAACTTTTTCAAGATCTATGTAAATTGTAATCCTGAGTTGAATCTAGCAGACCACGTAGGGTTTAATCGTAATTTAGACGTGCTCATAAATTATTATGAGATGCAAAAATAGCGGCAAGACCTCGTTTCAACCGACTAACCTTGGGATTGGGACGGTTGACGTCTATAACTTGTCACATTTCCAATTGAAAGATTCGCATCAATCTAATCTAATTCAAGGTCAACTTTCCTAAATATAAAAATTTCTGACTAAAAATCGGAAGTCACGCTATCTTATCCTCAAAGATAATATTTTGGCCGATCGTGATACATTTCTCGAGTGGCGTGAAAAATCATAGTAAAGAGAAATTGTTCTTCATTGTTTTTGTTATTATTATTATTATTAATTTCTTTATAATGTGTTTTTTAGGACGAACTAGTCGTGCATTGAAAAGGGATTTGCCAAAAGTTGAAGGAAAGCTACTTGTCAAGTTGAAGAGAATTCCGTCCCAGAAAAACAAAGTTGAAGAGAATACTACAGACGCTAAAAATAGAATTGACCCCGTGATCCTCATGGGACATTTCTTGTAGAGCGAAGAGCATACTTGTCCATTTTATCGGCAAAAAAGGAAAAAATAAATAAATGACCATTGATATTTGGGATATGTATAAAGAGCGCAACATCATCTATTTAGTGAAATAAGGACATTACAAATGTCACAACTCTCGTTCGGCTCTCAATTTGATGCCATTACTTTTCATTAGTCGTTTGAGTGCCATAAATTCTTGATTGACTATATTTTTGGGTCGGATCTTAATCGACAATTTGGGTGCCAAGAATTTTCAAAAAAAAAATCTCACCATAAATTCTAATGCCATAAATTCAAGTTACCAAAAAAGTTTTAAACATATTGCAATTTTGTCAATTTAATCCTAAAATTTTTTCAATTATGTCAATTCAGTCCATTTGGCTTGCCGACACTAACATGGCAAAATTTTAATAATATTTTGATATTTTCCAAATTTTTTAATCATTATTTTCATAATAGTTTCTTTCTATCTTTTTTTTCTTTTTTTAAGGTTTGGGTCGATAGCCTTGTCAAAAAAAGATAATTAAAAAATTTTAATTATTATTAAAAAAAATTCACATCAACATCAGCCGTCCAAATGGATTGAATTGATATAACCGCAAAATACTTATGACTGAATTAGCATAATTGCAATAGTTTTATGAATTTTTTGATAATTTTTTCCTAATTTTTCGACAAGAAAAATTATGAGCATCACTCAAATGAAGGGTTTTCAAAAACTGTGGCATTCAACTGATCGGTTAAAAATTTATACCACCTGGTGTGCTTTTTCCTTATCTAGCTGACATTGGAGCTTCTATGTCTTAAAGAAAGGAGAGAAGATGTATGTTTCTTTTTTGTGTGGCTATTAATGTGGAAATCGTTGGATGGCGTCTCCATACCAAATCGAATAAACCCTCCACATTTTGATCGAACGCAAATTATCTATCTTGAGATTAGAAAAACAGTAAATCACGAGGAATCATCTTCTTGTTACCTAATCCTAGGAGATTAAGCTAAGTAAGAATTGAACCTTAGATCTCATCTCGTACATGAAATACAATTAAAAAGGTCCAGGTTATTTACCGGGTTATTTTTAAGCTTATTTTTCACCGAATATAATAAAAAAATATTTACCAATAATCAGATTTTAAAAAAAATGAGATGGTTTGAAATCTTTTCTTAAACGTCATGCATATATGACGATCCATGATCCTGGTGAATTGTTTTAAAAGGTGACAGCTAGATATAATCTAGGGTTTCCCAAGCCATCTCGTCCAAGGAATGAAATAATTTTATAAGTTCTTAAAATATGTAACCAGAAGGGTTGCACATTGCTACCCTGTTGCACTGGATATGAATGATTAACCCGATAAAACATCCTGAGAATTCGCTTTGAACCATATGACTTCTGATCAGATCATTTAATTTCAAGCTTTTTTTATAAGTCCAGTCGAAAATTATTTTATGCCTCTAGAATGTCAACTGGGGCACTAAGATTGCATTTAATCCAAGCGATTTAAACATAAAAATCTCTTGTTACATAACATGTATCACCTATACGTCTTTCTATAGTTCACCTACATGCAAAATATCGATTCGGTTATAGTCCGTGATATTCGTTGTGCCTATTGCTAACGGTTCATAAAACTTAAGCAGCCTTTAACATTTAGATACTTTAAGATTTCCCTACGCGTGGATTGGACATTCGGCTTAATATTGAAGAGAATATTTGAATCCGATAACTAAGAAAAATTTTGCAGGACCAATGTCAACTATTTTGAGAGACAAAGCGTTGTTCAACATTAAAAAATATTATGAGATAGACAATCAAAGTCTAGCATATATAAATTGATGATCCGCTTAAAGGGGATATTCCAATTAATTATCTATCAAGCCAATTTTTTTCGTTGAAATATTAAGCCAATTGGGTTGGCATCGCATAATATGGCTAACAATCTTGATGAGTGCGACATGAGTGGACTTTGGATTATTGCTTCGCCTAATTGTTTCATTTTACACATCTATAAAGGTGGTCAACAGAATTAAATAGCACGTGTACGCTGAAATGGCCCAATTGTGCCTAAACCCTCGCCAGCCAGTTGAAAAAAAAGAGAGGATAAAACTTAAAAATAAATCAAAGTAAAAAATTAAAAAATATATATTAAAATATCATTAAAAATTATTCACGTCGGCGTCGGCAGCACCATGTCAGTGTCGGCTAATCAAATGGAGTAAGTTGTCATAAATGGGGAAAAGTGTCATAAAAATCCTAAATCTATTACGTTGGTACCAATTCTGCCCTAAACCTTTTATTGATGTCAATTCAATCCTAAAATTTTTGCATTAGTATCAATTTAATTTTAAATCTTTTATTGGTGCTGATTCAATCCTAAATCTTTCGTATTTATGTCAATTCAATTCTAAACCTTTTGTATTTGTATCAATTGAGTCAATTCGGCCAATTTTGATAAAAAAAATTCATTGAAGTGGATATCGGTTGTCCTACGTGGCATAACTTGTTCTAAAGTGGATATTTTTAATGATTTTTCAATTTTTTCTTCCTTTTCTTTTCTCTTAATCATTAAAAATATTTTAAAAAATATTTAAAATATCCACATCGGCACTAACCATTCCATGTAGGACAACCAACATCCACTTCGATGAATTTTTAGCCAAAATTGGTTGGATTGACTCAATGTAAAAGGTTTAGGATTGAATTGACACAAATACAAAGGTTTATAACTGAATTAGCACTAATGCAATAGGTTTAAAACTTTTTTAACACTTTTCCCATCATAAATGCAAAAGGTTTTGGACTTTTTTGGTAATTTTGCCCCCAATTAATGCAGAAATTAATTCTATCCTTTTCTAATTGTCAAATTCCCCACACGCATGAGCATGCGCGCGCGTGTGTGTATATATATATATATATATATATGTATGTATGTATATGTATATTATTCTTCTCTCAATGGAGGGTTTGAATGCAAGCATGAAAGACGCATCATCCTCAGCTAAAGTGGTAAACTGAAATAGATATACAAGTGGAAGTATTAAAATCGAAAATAAAATGGAGTTTGCAAGGGAAATTCTACGAACTGGTCAATCTATATACTTGAAACAACTTCAAACTAGTTTGTCAATGCCTAATTTATATGTCAAACAACGAGACGTGCCCTCGGTCAAACCACATTATTTTCGTGGAAGTCAACTTTCTAAAAAATTTGCCACTAGATATTTTGTTTAGAATCTATTGGAAGGTAAAAAAAAAAAACTCAAAGATCAACTAAAACTCTAGGGATATGTTTCGAAAACTTATCACAAAAATGCGGTTGAATCCTAAAAATTACAAAAAGTACCATCAAATCTTAAAAGTTATAAAATTGGTATAATCGAGTCCTTCTATTGACTCCATCCAATTTGGCTAACGAAAAATACTAACATAATTTTTTTAATATTTTCTTTTTCCTACATGGCAATGACATGACTAAAATGACATCGTTTTAATCTAGATCTAATTTTTAATATAATTTTTATTTAAATAATTAAAAAATCATTTCAAGTTACCAACTCTTGTTTGAATTGCTTATCAATATCAATTTGGTTATTTGTAAGTTGCCACTATTCATAACAACCTTATATTTATTTTATGTTTATCTACCGTGATTCAGGGTTTACCAACTTTACTTTGGTTTCTCGACATAAACTTATTTTGTACTTACCAACATGTACTTGCTTGTTTGGAAATTACCACTTTTTCTCATAAACCTTTTGCATTAGTGTCAATTCAATCATAAACATTTTGTATTTGTGTCAATTGAGTTAATCTGGCCAATTTTTGCTAGAAATTCACTAACGTATATAACAATTGTCCTATGTAACACGGCTAGCACTGACATAAATATTTTTAAATATTATTAAATATTTTTAATAACTTTTTTGATTTATTTTTCTTTTCTCTCAATCATTAAAAATAATAAAAATATCCACGTTAACTCTAGTCCTATCACGTAGGACAACCAATATCCTCGATCAAAATTGGTCGGATTGATTCGATGCAAAAAGTTTAAGATTGAATTGGTACCAATAAAAGGTTTAGAATTGAATTTGCACCAATGCAATAGGTTGAAGACTTTTTTGACACTTTTCCTATCATAAGTACAAAAGGTTTTAGATTTTTTTGGTAATTTTGTCCTCAATTGATGCACGAATTAATTCTATTCTTTTCTAATTGGCAAATTAACCCTCCCCCCCAAAAAAAACACACACACACACACACATTATTCTTTTCTCGATGGAGGGTTTGTATACAAGCATGAATGACGCTTCATCCTCAGCTAAAATGGTAATCTGAAATAGATATACAAGTGGAAGTATTAAAATCAAAAAATAAAATGAAGTTTGCATGGTCAACCAAATTCTGCGAACTGGTCAATCTATATACTTGAAACAACAATGCTAATAATAATAATTCAAACTAGTTTGTCAATGTCTAATTTATATGTCAAACAATAAGACGTACACTTGGTCAAACCACATTATTTTCGTGGAAGTCAACTTTCTCAAAATTTTGCCACTAGATATGTTGTTTAGAATCTATTGGAATGTCACGAAAAAAAAAAACTCAAAGATCAACTAAAAATCTAGGGACATGTTCTGAAAACTTATCACGAAAGTACAATTGAGTACTAAAACTTGCAAAAAAAAAATGCAATCAAATCTTGAAAATTGTCAAATTGGTGTAATCGAGTCATTCTATTATCTTCGTTCAATTTCGCTCACGAAAAATACCGACGTGAATTTTCTTAATATTTTCTTTTTCTTGCGTGGCAATGACATGGCTAAAACGACGCCGTTTTGATCTAAATTTAAGTTTTAATATAATTTCTAGTTAAATAATTAATAAATTGTTTTAGGTTACAATTTGAACTGCTTATCAATATCAAATTGGTTATTTGTAAGTTGCCAATATTTATAGCGACCTTGTATTTATTGTACGTTTGTCAACCGTGATTCAGGGTTTACCAACTTTACTTTGGTTTCTCGACATAAACTTATTCGACACTTACCAACATGTACTTGATTGTTTGGAAATTACCACTTTTGTGATAACTTACTGGTCTTGGTTTCTGACAAACTTACCGAAGTGCTCAATTTACCGAGGTCTTATATAACTTACCGGGCTTAACATGAGCGGCCACCAACTGTTATTCGATTTAGTTACTGGCTACTGTTATTGTCCAAGTCTCTCTTACCTATTCAGTTAACAAGAAATTCTGCAAATTCCCAACTTAAGGGAGGGATTCAATTCTAAATTTTTGCATAAAATTTCAACAAAATGCATTGTAAGACTATTAAAAGTCAGGGTCTACGAATCTCAAAATGATCTCGGCCGTTGACCACGTGAGTTTCAATGCAAGGTTCACCGGATCAACGGCCCGTATAGACTCGGTCCGCGTGCACTCGGGTCCAGCAGAGTATTTGCCCAAGACCGAGATCAAGCCTATTCATCTGACGCTCGGGAACCGAAAAACATGGTCCATGCGCCAGGCCCACAAAACATCATCCGCAGGCCCGAGGGACTGATCAAGGCAGGTGGTGCCCGCCGCATGACGATGAAACTGTAATCTCAGAAAAGGAAGCTGCTTTCGAGGATTGTACTAGGACTGCGACGTCATTATTCGGAAAGTGAAGTGGCGCTCTTATCACTTTCTGGCCGAACCAGCTGGAAAATGCACGGAAGAGTCAAGATGCAGCTGCTCCCGTATAAATATGCAGTAGAATGCTTCGCCGTAACCCGAAAACCGAGAGTGAAGCGACCGTCGGCGTTTTCTAAGTGTGTGCTATCAGTTTTTGCGACGGTGGTACTTGGGATTTAGGCGAAGCTCCTGATCGGAGAGGATCCTTCCTCTCGCGCACGGCCAGTTCGATTCCTCCCATTCTTTGGCAGCACCAGCCATGAATTCGCGCTTACTCTTCGGGCAAGCGGGAGCCAGAGGTCCGAAGAGCGCTCTAAGTTGGCTGGGTTCCTTCCATCTCTCGAGGCAAATCTTTTCCTTGACTCCCCTTGTTTTCCCGCAAGAAAGTTCCGTTCTTTCTTTTTTATATTGGGTTTCGGTTCTTGGGCTGGTCATACGTCTGACTATCGGTTGATTCCCTTTGTGGGGTTGGATTCGTCGACAGTTTCTTGACTATATTTGAAGATTTCTTGCACTGTCTCCCTCACTTTAGTAGTATTCTACGTTTCTTGAAAGTTTATCTCCATGACCGTCATCAGCCATCACCACCTCAAGTTTGCTTTCTTTGTTGCTTGCCATAGTGAAAACGCGTATTAACATTGTTCTAAAAGAGCATTTTATTCATGATCTAGTATGGGTTTCTGCATTGAGATACTCCAATGCTATTTCTGTTCTGGTGTCTGTGTGAGTAAATTGTGCTGTTCCATTGCGGGGCACGATGGTGGTTCCCAAATGCATGTAGTCCTCTATTATAAACCAAGATTTCAAGAAGGCAATGTAGTTGTCAATGTTATATCGGATCCACGAGTTATAAGTCCTGCAATGTCAAGTCCCCCAGAAATTTCACGAAATTGCTTTTGATTTCAGATTAAAGCTGATTTCCTGAGTTTCTCATGTGTGGATGTTATTGCTTTTCCACAGCAGATCTCTCCATTCTATACCTTTTGCAACAGTAAATCCAGAGGAAATATCAGGTTCACGAGCTGCTGAAGTAGAAAATTTTGGTAGGTAGTAGTACTTGGAATTCGTATCATCATCACTAACATATTCCATCAAAAGAGTTTTGCCTTTTCTCTCAGGAATGAAGCATGAAGCAAATTCACCCTCAATGCAATAAGGCAGTTGTCATTTGTCTTCAGTCACATGGGACTTTTTTCTTTTTGTTGGATTTGTGTGGCCATGCTTTAGCAATGAACTTATGCATCTTCCTTTAACCTTGACTAATTGGATCTTTTTCAGAAGACCTTTTTTTGAATGTTTGGCTTAATGTTTACTACTTGCTGTCTAATGTAGAATTTCTTAACTTTTAGTGCAGGGTAGCTGGACCAAATCAAAAATTTGGAACGAGATTTTGGATCCTCTAAATGGAGAACCTTTCATTAAAGTTGCTGAGGTGGATGAAAAAGGAATACAGGTCCACACTTTTATCTTATTGTTCTGGTCTTGTATTAGTTCCTTCTCTTGCTGAAAATGAACTATCTTGACAAAGCAAATCAGGTGAAAGTGTGTCACCTGTTGTTTGTTCTGGTATAAACACTGACTAGAGCCAGACTTTCACATATCCTTGTTGTTTACTTTCAAACACGAGTTTATCAGTTTTGTATTATCCGCACTCCCCACACTCTTACATCGATGCAAGTCCAACCACAGATACCTAAATAAGTTGCTTTCGTACCATACATATGGCATTTTTCTTAAACTATTGAGCTGCTTGTGCAGCCATTTGTGGAGAGCTTATCCAAGTGCCCGAAACATGGTTTGCACAATCCCTTTAAAGCACCAGAGAGGTATGCTTACTCGTCCCATTTACACTTCTAATCTCTGGTTTGCCATATAAAACAGATGGTTTTGGAAAGGCATTTCACTAAATCAACATCAACATCACCTTTATCCCAAACCAGTTGGGGTCGGCGGTCGATGAACCCAAAGCGAAAAGCTTAAAATATACTAAAATAAAAGCAAAAACATGGGTACCCCAAAAATAAATAAATAAATAAATAGAAATAACTAAACAGGGCACTCTGGAACATAGGAAATCCCTCCCTCTACAATGCGGATAGCTTTCTTCCACTCCGTCCTAAGATAAACCGTACGCAAATCTATTTTCCACTCCGGGCATTTCACTGAATCAACATCAACATCAACATCACCTTTATCCCAAATCAGTTGGGGTCGGCGGTCGATGGACCCAAAGCGAAAAGCTTAAAATATACTAAAATAAACAGGGCACTCTGGAACATAGGAAATCCCCCCTTTTACAATACGGATAGCTTTATCAAGAGAAAATCCTTTTCACTGTTTATTTGGGAACTGAGAGTACAATGTTAAAAAGGTTGGTAATTGCTTTGTTTGGCATAGGTATCTTTTGTATGGAGATATATCAGCTAAAGCAGCTCACATGCTTGCGCAGCCAAAGGTTTCATTTTGTTGATACATTTAAAGCAAGTTTTTGAGATATCAATTCCTGTAGAGTGATCTTAATGCGAGAGTTGTACTTATGACTTCAGGTCTCTGATTTCTTTACCCGTTTAATACAAAGAGTCGTGCCAAAGAGCTACCAGCAGGCTTTTGGTGAAGTTCATGTTACACAGAAGTTTCTGGAGAATTTTTCTGGGGATCAGGTAGGATTTGACCAAATATTCTGCTCATTAACATAGCAGGAAGAGCATAACGTTAAATGCATAACAAAACCTTACAATGCCTTATTTTCTGCTGAAGTAGCTAATTTTTGCCCTTCTTTAGTTACCCTTGATTTTCTTTTCTTTTCTGTTTGACCTGCCAAAATCTTGAACAGTGGATGAGAGGTGAATAGATTTCTCATACATAAGTTACTGGCTTTGACATGTCGTATATGTCGCTGAAGTCATTTTAGAGCCTGAAAACACTTTCTTCTAGTTATATCCAAGTTTGTCCTTTCTTTTTTTCCTCCTGGCAGGTTCGTTTCCTAGCAAGGTCCTTTGGGGTACCAGGAAATCACCTTGGACAGCAAAGTCATGGTTTCCGCTGGCCATATGGCCCTGTAAGGAATTTTCTAATTTCATATGACTTCATCTTTCTGAATAAAATATTATCGTCTGGTGGATTGTGTCGTTCGAGTTAGCTTTACAACGGACTGCAGATATAATTTTTGGTGTAAGCAGTAGGAGTTGCGTCATGAAGTAATGGGAAATTATTATCGAGCCACAAGTACTTGAGTGATACATTCAGTATAGATAAAATTCCTGAGCTTATTTTCCCAATTAGAAGCCACTAGTACAGTCATGATCTGAGAGGCAAACCACAGATCATGGACATTTGCATGGAACTTTTTCTTCTCAGAGTGCTAAATTGATTTCTGAGCTCCAGTGATTCTTAAGAAGGAAAAGGGTTCTTATGAGGTGTCTGGTTGAAGTTAAAATGTTGATTCCAGCGCGTGAAACATTTGTTCATTCATCAAGAATATCGTAGTATCTTCACTTTGACAATGAGACTATTCGTTATGAGCCATTCTTAATGTGCCTGTAGGTTGCCATTGTCACTCCCTTCAACTTCCCACTAGAGATCCCTGTTCTGCAGTTGATGGGTGCGCTCTATATGGGCAACAAACCTGTTCTTAAAGTTGACAGCAAGGTAAGTTGATCTCATGCTAATGGATGTTGCTGTAACTAGGTCAAACAATCAAAGAGATGAATTCATCTATTTGAAAATACTAATTGGGGGAATTCACATAATATTGGAGTTACAATCTCCACAAGTTCCAGTGGACTCTGTCTGTCTATGTAGGAGGAATGGGGCCTAGGGATAGGGAAGAAGCAGGAGCATTGGGGGACTATGAACTCTGTCCATATCTGTTTTTGCTTTTGCTGTTTCTTTGATGTGATGCTTTGTTAAAATTTGTTCATCAGGATTTATTTTGTTAGGTGAGTATTGTTATGGAGCAAATGATGCGATTGCTTCATCATTGTGGGCTACCAGTTGAAGATGTTGACTTTATCAATTCTGATGGAAAGGCGATGAACAGGCTCTTATTAGAGGTTAGTTCTCAGAAATTTTTTTCATGCCTCAGATTCAGAATGCTTGTTATGCCTAAACCCACATATTATTAGTGTGAGAGCAGAGATGACTTTTTGCGGCATGCAGACGGAAAAGATGCTGATGCTTTCTCTTGGTCATGTCTCGTTGTGTGAGGGAATGTTTTCCATTGTACTCAGTCATGATGTAATGATGGAGATGAATGCACCAAAAATGGACTTAATCAGTAGGCAAATATGGAAATGGATACTTCTGGAGATGGATGCTTGTGTCTGTGCTCTTCATTTCTTTGTCTAATGAGAAGGAAAAAGCTGACAATGCTAATAGAATTCTGACAAAAAGGGTTGGTTATTCTGATCGGCTTATCATGAATACAAAATCCTTAAATGGCTGATGACGGAATCAGGGTTTTTTACTTGTATTAGTTTCATGCTCTTGGAAATGACTTTTTTCCTTTGAATTGATTCTATAGGCAAATCCCCGCATGACTCTTTTCACTGGTAGCTCGAGAGTAGCTGAAAAGTTGGCGACTGATCTGAAGGGTCGCATAAAGTTGGAAGATGCAGGGTTTGACTGGAAAGTTCTGGGGCCTGATGTTCAAGAGGTTTGAGTGAGCTGTTGAATTATTCAGTAATGAAACTTCTGTTATTCAAACAGTCTGCTTACTTTGTTTTGTTGCTTGTTGGAAGGTGGACTATGTAGCATGGGTTTGTGATCAGGATGCATATGCGTGTAGTGGTCAGAAATGCTCTGCTCAGTCAATACTTTTTATGCATGAGGTTAGTTTTTCAGATAATTGTTCTCATATGATGTGGCAGTTATACACTTGGAGGTGCATGCATACTTGCATACTCAAGCACGGCGAATAGATTCAGACATGCTTTTGACCCAATTGTGCATCTTGTTGAGAAAATTATTCTGTGTGGATAAGGCAGTATTGAACTTTGGAGTTTGATCGCGCTGTCATATTATTCTTGCCTCATTTGGCTTTCATGCAGAACTGGTCCAAATCTCCACTTGTATCGAAAATGAGA
Source organism: Psidium guajava (assembly GCA_016432845.1). Lineage (NCBI taxonomy): Eukaryota > Viridiplantae > Streptophyta > Magnoliopsida > Myrtales > Myrtaceae > Psidium > Psidium guajava. The sequence continues at coordinate 41,985,996 of CM028228.1, forward strand.
GTTCTTGCCCAAAGACGGAAGTTAGAGGATTTAACTATTGGCCCTGTCCTCACTGTAAGTATGATAGGCGTGCTTTATGGAGAATAATCTTTTGTCCATAGATTGTATGTGTCTGTGCCTCTTTACGGAACTACACTGAATTAATTGATCAGCCGACTGGCCTTTGTTTGAGTTGATCAATGAAATATGACTGGAATTTTTTAATTGAAACTTGGCATGCTGATCTTTTTTAGCAAAATTGGATGGATGAATTCACTTAAATTAGATTGTGATGTTTGGATCTAGGTTTTTGACATATCAGCTATTCTGATGTTTTTCCATACAGCCTGTGTTCATGTTCATCAATAAATCATTTGTTGAGTAAATTCCTTATATTTGTTGCAGTTTACAACTGGAGAAATGTTAGATCACATGAGTAAGTTGCTTCGCATACCAGGTTCAAAGCTGCTGTTTGGTGGCGAACCTTTGGTAAATCATTCTATACCACATGTATATGGTGCCCTAAAGCCAACAGCAGTTTATATTCCGATTGATGAAATGTTGAAGGAAGAAAACTTCGAGCTTGTCACAAGAGAAATATTTGGACCGTTCCAGGTAGTTAGTGTTTACGTGTGAATTAATTTGACTGAAATAGTCTGCTTCTTTTTGGGGCCAGTAATAGTGTCTGGTTCACTTGTCTAAAATTGTCCGACATTTCTAGTCGGATTTATTTGGAGAAATCTTGGGAAAAAGGTCAAAGCTTTGTTAGGTAACTTAGTGATCAAAAAATGGAGATGCTACTCGATCTATTGGAATGCGTAGTGGTATAATTGTTCTCCACATATCTTCTTCAAGTGGCACACAATATATGTAGTTTAACGCTAAGATTGTATATGGTCATTCCTGTCCTCTGAATGAAGTAATGCATTAGTTTGAATGAGAGAGACATTTGCCAGTGCTACTGGTTGTCTGATTTCTAATGCTTCTAATGCTTATCAATTGTTGAAGATTGTCACCGAGTACAAGGATGATCAACTGCCGAAGATTCTCGATGCTCTTGAGCGGATGCACGCACATTTGACGGCGGCTGTGGTTTCAAATGATGCCCTCTTTCTTCAGGCTAGTTCTTGTCCCTAATCTTGTACTCCTCAACTTCACAAAATTTTGGTTCTCTTCTTATTGTTCAGTACAAATATTTGGATAACGCTTGAACACCCTCCTTTTCTGAACCCTTGAGTCCCTGCTCACGAATGTTCCCTTCTCTAGTTTTGATTTGCGAAAGCCATTTTACAGGAAGTCATTGGACAAACAGTAAACGGGACTACGTATGCTGGACTGAGGGCAAGAACCACCGGAGCTCCTCAAAATCACTGGTAGATAGAAAATTTGAAGCCACAGAACATTTTTGCACGATTCAGTCAACATCTGAAGAACTCATGCAGGCTAATACAGATAACTTGTCATATGTTTCGCTTCAGGTTTGGGCCTGCTGGAGACCCGAGGTGTGCGGGAATTGGTACACCCGAAGCTATAAAGCTTGTGTGGTCTTGCCACAGGGAGATCATATACGACTTCGGCCCGCTGCCAAAACACTGGGAAGTCCCGCCACCTACCTGATTTTCGCTACAAGAAGGAAGACAAAGTGCACGAGGAACCGTGCACCGAGAACATCCCCACGAACACTTGGTATGGCTGGGCATTGTCCTCAAGAGACCCTGCAGTTTTCTCTCGTGTTCAGGATAGGAAGTAGTTTTGAGTCAGCGCCCCCAGGTAACATTCAATGATATCTGCTGATAACTGTGAAAATTGGGAGATGACACCCTGCGTAACGGGAAGCCTTCTGCCATATTGGGATTGTATGGTCGCGGACGGGTCAAATATCCGCCTTACGGGGTTGTGGTTGTGGCTTCTCTTTGATGATTGAACTGAATCACCGGAAAGAAATCCAATTTGTGCTCATCTGCTAAGGTTTAAGGTTGGGTAACACCACAGTCCACTCAGTAGTCATCGTGTTATGTCCTATGATTAACAATCTCTCAACCGAGGACAGTTCTCAAGTTAGAAGGATAAAGAGAGGTGGATCAACTAGGATCCATCCATAAATCAGGAGAAGAAATCGCCCGACAGAATTGAGCTGGCTTTTTGATGGAGATCAATCGTTTGTAGGGAAAATTTCGTTTAAGAGCCTGAAGAACTTTTATTTTTTAAAATAAGGGCCCGAACTGTGCTACGTTTCAAATAAGGACATGAAGTGTTCCTTTTTTTTTCAAAAGAGGGCACGGTCAAGGGTATTTTTGTCATTTCCTTTTTTTTCATTTCTTTTTTTCCTTTGTTTCGCTGGTTTACCCTTTTTTGAGGTACTGTTCATCGTCTTCAACTTAGGGCACTGTTCATCGTTAAGAGAACTACACGATGGATCCTCGCTGCCTCCCTCATTTCCTTCATCTTCTTCGTGGTCACTGCATCAATGCCGCCCATCAAGCATGCGATGGCCCTCTATCTCCTCCATTGGCATTAGATGGACCAAATCTAGCCAGCGAGCTAGGGTAGCCCTCAATTCGCTCGGGGAGGCCAGTTAGGTCCTCGCCAGCCTCATGGGCGAGGTTGACGGGCAATGCCAGATCTAGTGAGGGCAACTGTCGGGTGAGGCTAATAAGTGCCGCCCTCAGCTTACCCAGACTAGGCTCAGTCCTCGCTAGCCTCAAGGGTAGGGTGAGGTTGCCGACGAGGGTAAAGGCCCTCGCCCTGGTGAGGACGAACGTGTCGAGCCCCAACAGTGTAATGACACCCAATGATAGTTGCTGGGTGATGATTCCGATGACCATTACCAAGAATATCGTGAATAACTGCCATGCGTTCCTCGAGATGCCGATCGAGATAGGGATGATGGAGGTGAGGAGAGGCTTCATGGCCGCGCCCTGCCACAGCTGTGCCGACAAAGAGATAGCCGTTCTAGGGAGTCGCCACCATCGCCGGAGTCCTCTCTCAATCCTCGCCGGTAGTCGTGGGTCATCGGTGAGGAGCTCGGGCAAAAATAAAGATGAAATGACAAAAATATCCTTGGTCAGACCCTTTTTTGAAGTAAAAAGGACACTTCAAGTCCTCATTTGAAAAGTGATTCGGTTTGGGCCCTTATTTGAAAAAAAAAATAATGGTACTTCGGGCCCTTAAACGAAATTTTCTCTCGTTTGTATGTTGACACCCTGTTTCTGGCCCGGCCCATTTTCTGAAATATTTGATCAGCCCAATACTCCAATGTACTACACGAGTCCGTACCTGCCGCCGCCACGAGCTTTAATAATAATAGAGAGCATTCCATTTTTTTTTTAAAAAAAAACTTCAATTTATGCTCGGTGCGACAAATATGTTAAGTTCGTGATTGTCCCAAAGAACTCCAAATTGAAGATGATGATTTAGCGGCCGAGAGCTTCAAAACCAAATCGAGCCATGAAGATCCCGAGCTTTTTGGGGGGTCACGATTTGGGTTCGAAGCTCGCGTCTCTATGGCCCGTCGAGCTCGAAGCCTGGCGTGAGGGCACGCAACATGAAATGAGGCTTGAGAGCTGACGAGAGTCTGGAGCGATTGGAGGTGGCAGTGTTGAAAATACCGGGGCAAGACGATCTTTGTGCTCAGCCCACGCTTGAATTATTATTGCTCGAGAAGAACGTTTTCAGGCGTTGCTGGTACTGCTACGTGAATCGGATCTCCTACAAGCTCCGCCGCGCCACCGCTCGACGCCATCCGGGTCAAGCTTCGCTTGCCCACGGAGGGGGTTCATGGCCTGTGGCGGTCGCCTGTCATAGTGGCTCGGCTCTCCGACCATCAGCAATCTCTATCTCTCCTCTCATTTGATTTCCTTTCTTTTTGGGGCCTTTTTAGGTTTTATTTTTATCGATCTTCATGCGATGCAACTTCGGACCGAGCTAGGACGAGGAGTATATGTGTGAGATTAGTATAAATTTGGAGCTTTTAGCGATACAAAAAGAACTGGGCATATGTTCTCGTTCTTTGCGACATTTTTCAATTAAAAAAATTGTCAAAAGAAAGTGATGTGATCAAAATCCAGGAAGTACCGACACTTTTCAAGAGTTTAAATGTCGTGTCGGACACTCTCCAATACACCGACACCCTCTCAACACTCTTCGACATGCGATCAACATATAATCGACGCTGTAAACTTATCGGCAACTCGCGAATCAAGCATCTCAACACATCATTCCGGTATGGACGAGGTCAATTTTGAGTATTTCCAATAGATTATGGGTCAAAATAAAAATCTATACAAAAAAAAAATATACACACTTAAGTCATATACCTAATCGTCTCAAAATTAATATACCTAACTAGCCTCAGAAAATCTAATCCTAAATTCCTAATAAAACACTAAGAAAATATGCACTATCGATATTTTTAATAATGTCTATTTAATGTAACACATGTTTCAATGTATCGAAATTTTTTATTTTTAAAAAAATAATATATCGTGTCAGTGTTATATGGCGTCGCAAGTCCGTATCGGTAATACTCGGATCAAGATCTGTCGGCCTCTGGCGGCATCCGGACAAGGACGCTGGAGTCTTTCTTCTTCGTCCTCGCCAGACCAGAAACCTCGGTCTTCTTCGCGCTTCGGCTTCTATCAGAAACCCTAAGCGCGCTCTCTCTCTTTCTCTCTGTCAAGAAGAAGAAGAAGTCTAGGCAAATACCCACCCTCTACCTCGACGATGGATCAGGATCACCATGGATGGCGTCCCATACCAGGTCAAGGTAACATCTGCCCTGTTTGCTCCGTCCCACATTTCCCATTGTGCCCTTCGCCTCCCTTTTTCAATCCAAGCCCCAGGTTCCCCTCCGCCCACCCCGACCATCACCTTAACGGGTACCGACCCGTTGCTCCGCATTACGCTCAGGGGTTCGGTGATCCAAGGAACCATTGGCATGGATGCCCCAATTACGGTAGAGATGATCTCGGACAGTACCCGAATGAGTTTCGCCAAGATGGTCTCGGGCCGAGGCCTATTGGTTATAGCGGTGCCAATGGGTTTGTTGGCGAGGGTGAAAGGAGCTATAAGAAGATGAGAGTGGCGGAGTCGAGTGATCCAAGTTTAAGTGGTTATGCTAATGGCAATCGAGATATTTTTCCTAGGGCTTCGTTTGATGACGAGCGTCGATTGAAGCTGATTCGGGATCATGGGGCTGTGGCGGGTGGGCCGCCTTCTGGAGTGGACGCAGGGTATGGTTTTGATAATAGCAGGGATGGGACAGGCGAATTGGCTGCAAAAAATATGCAGAAGAGCTACGGTAATGGGAACGTCCCGTTTGTTTTTGGGGAAGCCGACAGTGAACAGCAACACTGTCTGCAGAACAGTGCAAACGAGTATCAGGCCAAAGTTCCGGGAATGAAAAGAATGTATAGTGGCCAGAGTGGTGGTGTTTCGAGGGACAATTATGGTCGTAACTATAAGCCACCACATCAACCTCATGCAATTCAACCAGGGCAGGTGCCAAATAACTTGACACATGCTGAGATAAGAGATGCTAACCAGCCATTTCATGCCAATCATGGTCCAGTTGGGTATCAGAGTTTCCCTGGAATGGGTCCATATGGTGCTCCGAGTTTAGGTGCAGGAGAAGGTTACTCACCGCATCCTGCTGGGCTCCGCATGAACGTTGCTCGCCCTCCTCTCCCTCCATCTCCTCCGCCACCCCTGCCGCTTGATCCACTGGGTCACGCTTCATTAGAAGAGAAGGCACATTCACCATTGCCGTCGGTACCAACTAGTTCTCTGTTTCCCTTGCCTTCGAACTCTTCTAGAGTGTCTCCTCCATATCCTCCAGCACCTGGAAATCATCACCTTCAGCACTATTACCGTGGTGGACAGACTCCAATTGTTTCTGCTGGCTTTGTCCCAGAGGTATGGTTTTTATTTGTCCTTTCGTTATATGTTTTTCAATCTTGTTAGTCTGTCTTATGCTGATCATGTGGCGTTATCTATTCTTTGGTACTTTTGAAGGAATATAAGGCCATGCAAGGGAACTCATTGAGGCAGTATGCTGGGCAGGGTCCACAGCTTCCAGCCCAGCAATTGCCTTTGCAGAAGCCAAAAACTGTTGATGCTTCCCATATTTTTAAGCCACCTCATAGAATTGGTCGACTTGATCATTTTGTCATAATTCTTAGAGGGCTACCAGGTAAGATAGACTAGCTTAATTCTGCTCTTTTTACCTTTATATTAATATGACTGCTTTTTGAGTGTATTTGTACTAAAAATCAGTCATGAATGCCTGCTTCTGATTTGTTGAACTTGAAACCATGTTGTTGTCGTGTGTGTTGTGGCTAGTCATAGTCTATGAGCTTTTTTGCTAGATGGAAATAAACAGGTCACTGCATGTTTTTAAGTTCCACATATGTAGTGAAATTTTTGAAATCATCCAATTGGCAAATCCTGTAAGGGCCAACAACGTGATACTTTTCTGATGGGCATCAGCCATTTGATTTTCAATCCCTGTTATCATACTTAATTATAACCCGCAGATGTCAAATTCAACAGAAATTTGTTGACTGTTGTTTGTCAGATGGTTGGTTGTGTGGTCATTTATGTTCTCATGACTAGTGGGGGTTGAGAAAGATTGGTGAAATTTTAGTATATTATCTGGAAAGTGTTGAGGTAGATGCTGCAGAGGATGGGTTGAGAAATCTGTTATCCTTGATCACTGTCATCCAGCATATGTAAATATTAATCATTGCTTGTGTTTTGGCCGAAAAAGGGGAAAAAAATTATTGCAATGTGTCATGTATGTGATTGTGTGCTGTCAACATGAAAATGTGAGCAGAAGGATGTGATTGGTCACGCGCCTACTGTCAATTGGAAAATATATTCATGGTTCATGTGTTTATTTATGCCAGGAAGTGGAAAGAGCTACTTAGCCAAGATGCTACGGGACCTTGAAGTTGAAAATGGTGGTAGTGCTCCACGAATTTATTCTATCGATGATTATTTCATGACCGAAGTCGAAAAGGTTTAGAATTCCTATAGTTTTCGGATGTTATATTTGTCCCGACTTCTATGTTTTGGCCTTTTATTTATGGCATTGCATGTTTTTTTTTTTTTTTGTGAAGAACTTCATAATCTTCATCCACTTTCCAGATTGATGAGAATGGAGCTTCAAAGTCTTCAGCTGCAACCAAAGGCAAGAAGGCAGCTGTGAAAAAAGTGATGGAGTATTGTTATGAACCTGAAATGGAGGAGGTAAAGCACTAGTCTGTATGACAAAGAGGTTATTACTTCTGGTGACAAAGATATTTTATAGGAAGAAGACAAGATGGTCTTAGAATCTGTCGCATGCAACTGAAAGTGTAGAAAAGTGGATGTATGAACAAAGAATGGAGACAAAAATTTAAGAAATTGACCAATCTGAAGCTGTTCTAGCATCTCTGTCATGCCTGTTCCTGACTTCTTGATAATGCTTTGAATTGTGGATGTAGGAAATGAAATTGAATGGACAAGTGCTAGTTCAGTTGGATTTTAGCTTGAATTTCTCGCCGTAAATTATATATCTGCAATTATGAACTTTTTCTAGGGTATTCCTGTTTTGCTTTTATATCATTCTATCTTAAGTCATTTGGAAGGGTAGTTGATCTCTATTTTTTTTTTACTTTAGGCTTACCGGTCAAGCATGCTGAAAGCATACAAAAAGACCGTTGAGGAAGGAACTTTCACCTTTGTAATTGGTATGAATATTTTATTTTGGTTTATGCAGCCATAGAAATTTGGAGTCGTTTCATTTTAAGTATCTACTTCCATTTTGTCTTTTTATGTGCTGTTGAGGCAAATATTTATATCTCAAGTTCTATTAAGATGAAATCTAAAGATGATGGGGGCTTTGCCCTATTCTCTGATTAGATTGTTTGATGCCTGTAGTAGCAATGGAGAAATGCTAGTGTATTCTCCTTTGTATGTGAATCACTGGCAGAAAACTGAATCATGCTTTTACACGTAAGGATGTTGCACCAATGATCAGTTAATAATTGAAGACCCTTTTTGTTTTGGTCGAAATTGAATACCTTTCAAGTTGCTGTAGTTTCGTACGTCTCAAAAAAGAGTTGCTAGTTTCACCATCATGCGACCAGTAATTGACAGTTTGATTGTACATTAAGTGGATGCAGTGTCGACGCACTGCCTTCATTTTAACTAACCACCAATGCAGTTTATGGTTCGGCAATTGACCCTTTTCTTGCTGGTATGTGTGCCTGGTCTTAGTGGATGACCGCAATCTGCGGGTTGCTGATTTTGCTCAATTTTGGGCAATTGGGAAGGTATACCTTCAATCTCTTATCTCACCACCCCTGCGAGTATTTGCATTCACATGTCGTGTTTCCTTGGAATATTCTAGGGCTCCTGGTCCATGTGTACGTGACATTTCTTGTGATGTGCCGGGATTATGTTTCTGTGTGTTCGTTGCCGTGTTCACTTAAATCATTCTCTTGTGTCACGAATGCTACAGTGGTCTACATCTTACATCTTGGAGCTGGGTGTCCTAATGCAGCTCTATTCCTAATAGGACCATTTTGAGGTCGGAAAAAAGGAAAATTATTTGGTGGGCTAGTTTGAGGGAGCTCTACTGATAGTTCACCAGATAATCTTGTCCTCCTTTTCCTGCTGGATCTTTGAAGTGCATGAAGTACTGATTAAAAACATAAAAGCTTCATAATTTCCCTGTCCTGACCTTCAAAAATAAACTATAGAGGCCAGACAGGGCCTGCTAAAATAAGAGACTCTGAAAGGAATGATTTTAATCGCCTATATTCCAGCCTCACAGGGCCTACTGAAACAATTCTAGTTTTTTCGTTGTATGAATATTGACTGTGAAAGCTGGAGGCTGAAACAGTATTTTCCCTGTCCAACCACTGCTAGTTTTGCTGAATCATTGTCTTTTCCTTGCTCCCTCTCCTCTCTCACAGCAATATTAGATTTGCTTTTTGGGTTGGCAAATATAGTGGGTGCGGAATGTAAAGATTCACTTTCACATGTTCATAAGAAATTGCGGGGCAAAGAAAGAGAAGAGGGGATGGGGTGGGGGGTTTATGGCCTTAACTCAGGAACACTGGGTCTTGCAAAGGTTAGGCAGCATACTTATTTTGGAGCAGCGTCCCATAAATTTCCAATGAAGTCTCTGAAAGTAACATGAGAAATACGTGTGGGAGAATGATGTCATGAATATTTAACTGTTGGGGTCTCTCAAGAATTTTGGTCTTTGTTTCTTTGTCGATGGATCTAGATATGCAGTCAAGCAAAGTACACCTTAATTTACCAGTTAGCCTATCTTTCCCGACTTGTCCTTTTGTTCTGATCAGCTAATTCTCTTCTTATGGAGATCTTAAGGGCCTGTTTGTCTACACATAAAAAAGAAAAAAAGTACCTTCTTACTTTCCCAACAAAATTATGATTCAAATCGCAAAGAAAATCATGAAAAGATTATATGGTAATTTACACATCAATATTTGAAGAAAGTTTCAGGAGTTTCGGATTCAATTAAAGTGTGTAAGTGACGAGGTTTAAGTTAAGCAAAAAGTAAAAGTCTATCCAGACAAATCTCAAGTCCTGCCTAAGGAAAAGGTGATGGCTGACAATTTGTGCACTTCGTGAGGGTTTGCAACTCTTTGCCACTTTTCCTTGGCTAAATCTTCATTCTCGATCAGCATCTCTAGCAAGGCTTCTAGTTTACGATCTTAGAGGCTTGAGTTGATAGAGTGGGAGAGGAGAACGTGGAAGAGAGCATGGTTTTGGAGAAGTGGGAAATGCCCATGCTAAAAATGAGCCCTCTTTATTTTCTCTAGTAATTATAGGTAGTAATGGTAGCTCCATCACAATGTGATGTTCATGTTCTCCTCTGGTTTTTCTAATATATTTTACTTTTTCTTTTCAGACATCAGGCTATGAAGTTTACATTTTAGAAGCAGGATACAAGGACCCGGAGGTGAATTTCTGCATTAGCTTTGTTCCATTCAGAATATCATGCTTAGAGTTCCCAGAGAAATCCCGAATTTACTAGCTTTTATTGAGGCTGCGTGTTTAGGGCCCTCTGTATCGAGGGTATAGCTTACGTAGGTCTGGTTATCCTGCCAGGCTTCTTGAATAATATGCTTGCCTTGTCTTGAATTTAGGGCTGTGCTGCTAGGAATGTCCATGGTTTTACCCTTGATGACATACAAAAGATGAGAGGACAGTGGGAAGAAGCTCCAGCCTTATATTGGCAACTGGATGTTAAGGTTTGAGCACCTTTAATTTTCTTGATCCTAATTTTTGTAGAGTCATGCTCACGTTTTGTTTTTAACATGTTTGTGTTCATGAAATATAATAGATTATTTATCAAATATTTGTGATCATGAAATACAATTAACTAGTGTCGTTCTATTGCATGGCAGTCGTTATTTCGTGGAGATGATCTCAAGGAAAGTGGGATTCAAGAGGTAATATAACATGCAGTTGTGTTTGATTGCACTTTTGTAGGATCGTCATAATGTGCATTGACATGCTTGATCCACGAAATAGCAATCTATGCTACGTGAATGGAAGATATATATATATATATATATATATATATATATATATATTTCACATGGTATGTGAAGCCATCTTTCATGCAAGTTTGCCAATCACAAATCCTTCAGTTGCTGTGAATCAATGCTTTTGCCAATTACAAGTCTTTCAGCTGGGAATTGATACTTTCTTGCTTTACTTAATCCGTATAGGCTCGAACCATTCTGAAATACTGATAGAAGTCTGGTTGGGTAGTTATTGTCTTCGGTGTGCTCCCTCGATTTATAGATGTAAAAGATCTTCCATTAGTGGAATTAGTTTAGAACACCAGTCTTCTGGAAGACCAATCACACTGTATTTGTTTTATGGTAACTTTTTGGATAATATGATGAGGTCTACGTTACAATTTAATTTGTTGGGAGATTGGGATAGTACTGGGAAGCTCATATAGTTTCCTGTGTTCCAGGTGGACATGGATATGGAGGATGACGACGATGATGATGAGGGTCTACACGTAGTGGAAGGAAAAAAATTAGAGAATCCCAGGGGACTTTCTCCTGATGGTGATGCACCAAATGGTATACTTCAAGTTCACTCCCATGGTTCTTCTAATCTATCGATTCAGGAAAAGATTAGTCTAAAATTCTGAGCTTCGGATTTGGGATCCCTTCTTAATTAGATCTGTTTCGCCCGACAAACATTTTATCTGCATGCATTTGTTCATGCTAACTATCATGTCAGAGTATTCTATTTTTGGGAGGATACTGAGTCCTTGTGATGAAAGTGGTTTTCAATGTGAAGGTCATCTGTTCATCTAAATGTCGTGTTTAAGAGTTTTCGGTTTTTGGGGGAGCATGGACGTTGAGTCTTTTTCATGAAAATTGGTTTCCAATGTGAAGCTGATTGTTTACTTTCGGGATTCAATCTGGAGTTGTTGGATTTATCACGTCTAAAAGTTTTCTGGTTGTGGTAATCCTGCTATAATTTGGAAGTCAACTCCTTACTGTGTTGATGATACTACCACCGGGATGGAAATTGTTTTCAGATGTTCTGATCTCTTGTCATTGACCTGGTCCTTACCAAAGGGGGTAAGATTTATCGGTAAAATTAGAAAGGATTCACCCATTATTCACTTGAAGAAATTTCTTATAGCAGCCTTTTCTGAAATGATGCATCAGTTTCCATATCTGCAGGGAGCTTGCTTGATTTTACTATTTCAGAAGCTATTGTTGTGCTTGCATTTTGATGCTAATGTGCTATGCCTTTCTTTTTTGTGAGTTTCCAATTTTGATGGTATTGTTGCTTACCTTGTTTCCCCAATATTTTCAGAAGATTTCTCCAAGGATGGGGAGATAAGGGATGGAGGTGGAGACCATATAACAGAAGTTAGAGAATTGGGTAGGAGTAAGTGGTCAGAGAACCTAGAAGAACATGAAAATGAAGAGAAGGCTGGAAGGCAAACCAGTGTGTCTGCTCTTTCTGGCTTGGTCCACACATATGGCAAGGGAGGAAAATCTGTACGCTGGGGAGACCAGGTGTCTTTCAATTTTTCATATGATTGTTTCCTAAATAAGTACAGTGGGGAGAGGTTATTTTTAGCTGGCCAAGCCATATCATAGTCAATAATTCTTAATGCACTGGGGAATGTCCTGTACTTCCAATTTTTTATTCACTTATTAGATTTTTGGGGTTTGTCCACAGCTGATTAGTGAAAGCTTTTTAACCTAGAACCAAAGGTTTCTTGAAGATATCATTTAGGTGTTATAAACATTTTGGCATAGAATAGTTCCCTGGCAAACAAAAAACTTTTTCCTTCAGCAACTGCATCTCTATTTTTGTTCCTAAACATGATAGGCTCTTAGTATCTCTATCCTGAAATACTGTTATATTTCATGTATTTACCTAGTTTTGGATAACTGAAAATGCAAATTTGGATTTCGTTCTGCCTTTTCCGCATTTTCTTGTCTCTTCTATATCTCACTTTTTGCCACATGATGTTATGAATTCCAGGCTGGCAATACTGGGTTCTTGATCGGTGCTGCAAAGAAGGCAAATGTATCGTCTCTGGTGATTGGACAGGGCGCTGGATACAACTTGGTGGGTATATTGGCCTTGATTAAATTTCGAATATCGTACATTCTGGATTATATAAAAGGGAAACAAATTATTTTGTTTTGCCCATCACTATTCCCTTTTAGTGCCTTCAGACGCAAGTAAATAGCCATAGTACTGCACGGGTGATGCTTAATGATTGGTTCAACTTGTTTTCTTGAGGTCCATTAAAATGCTATTTTTTCCCCCTTGGTGCATCCTGAGTAATGACGAATGTACTTCTCATTCTTTCATCTACTTTCATTAGCTGATTCTTGAATCTTCTTGTGTATGGGTCCTGTTACTGCAGAAGTCAAACCCGTTGCCTGAAGACGATAATTTGATGGCAAGCCATAGAGGTGAACTGAAGAGACAGAGGAGCACATTCCAGGAGCGAATGAAGGCGGAACGTGAGTCATTCAAAGTAGTATTTGACAAGAGACGTCATCGGATCGGTGGCCTTGATTTGGAGGAGGAATAGAGAACACTGGAACTGCTTAAGCCCCTGAATTCTTATGTTGCCTCTTTGCTAGGCAGTAACTTAGTGGCATTTGTTGTAGATTAGTAACACTGTAACTTGGCTTGCCCTGAATTTTTCAGCTGTAGCAGGGGAAGTACTCGCTCAAAATTAATGAAGTAAATATTTTCGCCTTCCTAAGTTGGCTCATATCATTCCTTTTTTTTTTTTTTGCCTCCGTTGAACTGTTTCATCTCCGGCAGGCACTAGCCCATGAACCATAGCATCTTGTGTGAATGAGAAATCGCCTTTGGCGATTGTCAGGTACTAATGTTGAAATTTTGTTCAATTTTGCCATAAATCCAAAGAAGGCGGTGCCGCACCTTCTTTCACAGGAATGGCGAGGCTCAAGGGTCAATCTTTACGGCTTGAAGGAGCCCAAAGTTTGACCCATACATGGTTAAGAGGCCGCAAGCTGTCGTGTACTACAGATGACATGTGAGGTGGGTTTGTCGATGACTATTGATTGAATTAACTTTATCGTTGTAACCATCAGTTTGATTAGCGAAGGCGACCCATCTGAAATTTAACGAATACTAAACTTAACAAGGAAGGTCCAAAATTTTCTCTCTGTGGCACTAGAATATAAACATCGCCACAGGCCAATAGAAGAGCACAAACAAAGACGACGCTCCTCTCTCTCTCTCTCTCTCTCTCTCTCTCTCTCTCTTTCTTTCTTCCATGGCGATTGCTGCTGGAGGAGGAGGAGGAGGAGGGGGGCGCTTCCTTGCACGTCTCGTCGACTCGTCAGGGTCGTCATCTTCTTCCACGAAGTCCCCTGCTTCTGGCCCATCCATGGCCTCTCGACTCTCTTTCCACTTCCACGCTCGTGTATGACACCCTTCACGATGCTTGTTCGCTTTCCATTTTTTTTCTGCTCCTCCAGTTCTAACTCCGTGACTTAGTTGAGGTTTTATGTGCTCCTTTCAACTGCAGAAGAATCAGAGCTCATGCTCATTGTCCATGAACGGCTGCGAAGGGGACCCCGTGTCCCAAATCGGCACCGCCGAGACGCGCAGCTTCCCGGCAGTGGCAACGGCGGGCCTGGCCGTGGACCGCCTCAGCTCCGCTGTTGCCAGCCTCAAGGCGAGCCCGCCGGGTTTCAGCTCTGGAATTATCCGCCTTCAGGCAAGTCAAAGGCTTTTTTTCCCCTTGCGTTGTTGCCTCGTCCGCTGAACTTGGCAAGCAACGCTGTCACACTTTTTTTTTTTGGGGGGGGGGGGGGGGGGTCGGAAATGTTGTCTAAGTTGTCAATGGATAATATTCTTGATAAAATCCTGGCAAATGGGGTTTGGCCACGTGTTCGGCTGGGAATGGTTCCTGGGGATTAAATATAAATAAACGAATACAAATGATGTCCACTTCCTCCCGCGCAATTTTCATCGGCTCTCACGGCGCTGCGATTCTCTCTCTCTCTGAAGGTGCCGATTCACGAGAAGATCGAAGCGATCGACTGGCTTCACTCTCAGCACCAGCTCCTCCCTCGCTGCTTCTTCTCCGGCCGGAACCCCAGCGGCAACTCCGATTACTTTCTCGAGCCGTCCTCCGTATCCAACGGCAACGGCAACGGCAGCGGGCATCTCCGCCGCCGGACGGAGCACGAGCTGGTCAGCGTCGCCGGCGTTGGATCCGCGGTGTTCTTTCGGCACGTTCGCCCCTTCTCCTACGAAGATTGGTTGTCCATCAAAAGGTAACACGGCTCTGCGGCTCGGGTTTCGTCTCCTTGTTATTCGTCTCATGTATGTTTCGATGCAGTCTAGAGCGCATGAACAAAGTCAATCTGTGCTGCATATATCGCAATTCTAATGAACTCGAATGATCAACTAGTCTGGATGCTTCGATTTTGCCTCTTTTTCATGAACTAAGTTCAGCTAGGGGAAGCTTGGAAAAGAGTGATTGGGGAATTGGTGAATGAGTCAAATTGTAGCATAATTGTTTTCCTAGGGTTTGTGGAAGCTATTCGCGTCTGACCTTAATTGAGAGTTCCTTTCCGTAAAATAATAGGTTTCTCTGCACAAGCTGCCCTTTCATCCGTGCTTATGGAGCGATTCGGTTTGATGCGAGATCGAATGTGTCACCAGAGTGGGAGGCTTTTGGTTCATTCTACTTTATTGTTCCTCAGGTAAACTAGTGCCATTCTTTCGAAGGACACCTTAGTAGCCCTCAATTTCAGATCTCAGAGTCAATTCACCTTCTCCTGAGTACTAATTCTAGACTCTTCTAGTTACTGGCAGGTTGAGTTGGATGAGCTCAAAGAGAGCTCTATGCTTGCGGCTACTATTGCATGGGACAATACTCTTTCTTGGACTTGGGAAAAGGCCATAAATTCGCTGGAAGCTATGATAAATCAGGTCTATCTTCATCTTAATGATCTAACAAATGATACTTCCAGGACAACTGATTACTTGTTCTCTCAACATGTCTGATTAAGTCGCACTCTAACTCTACAGATGCAAGGACTGTGCATCTGATGACTGCATTGGTTTTGAATTTCGTAGGTATCGTTGTTTGTAATGAAGTTAAGAAAACAAGTGCCTAAAGCATTCATCTTAAGTAATAATCACGTTCCCAGCAAGAACTACTGGGATCTTGCAGTGAAGAGAGCTTTACAGATGATTAATGGTGATGACTCTGCCCTCGTTAAGGTAAAGAATGATACACATGCATCATTACTGTGGTCAGTGGGTATCAAGACTCTGTCACCTTCTTCTACTCGTATCATCAGGGCCTACCATTCCTCATGTTCCGTGTCAACCATCAATCATATTTGTTCTGATTCGCTGTCTTTTCTCCCTAGAAGCGCGTCTTATTCTCCTTTCACTGGAATCTTATTGGTTTTTCAATGTACCTCTCTGAATATAGGTTGTGCTAGCACGAAGCAGCAGATTCCTTACTGCTACGGACATAGATCCTATTACATGGCTCGCTTGTTTACAGGTACTGTTTTGCATATTGGCCTTAGATCATGGCTTATTCATCAGTTAGGATGCTTATGTCAAAACCAATATTTTAGATTGAAGGGGAAAATGCTTATCAGTTTTGTCTTCAGCCACGCAATGCTCCAGCATTCATTGGAAACACGGTAGTTACGATTACCTTCAATTTTAATTTCTATCTTTGTGATTTATGGGCGTTCTATTTTTGACTTGGATAAGCTTTGTGAATAGCCAGAGCAACTATTTCACAGAGCCGGGCTTAGTATCAGCAGTGAGGCTCTGGCTGGAACACGTGCTAGAGGTGAATCAGTGGCTTTGGATCTCCAAATAGAACTTGACTTGCTTTCAAGGTCTATATTTTTGCTACAGGAATAGACCTTTCAGCACAGCATGCTACTTTTTAGATGTGCAGTCTGTCTAATTTCTCTCTCATTTTCCTCTTATTCATAATTTTCAGTCCAAAGGACCATCTTGAGTTTACTATAGTGAGGGAGAGCATAAGAAGAAAATTAGAGGCAAGTCTTTTGTATTCTCATTTTGAGCTGTTCCTTTTTATGACATGAGTTTTTCCAGTAACTAGTCACTTGTACTCAAAGTTAGAAAGTAGCTTTACATGCCAATGGGCCTTTTAACGTATCTTGTATGGACGACCCGAAACCATCATTGCCAACTTTAATGAGGGTGGATGCATGGAGTTGACATGCTGTTTATGAAGAGAGGAGATATTTAGATCCTCACATTTGCTGAGGGCTAATGCAGGAAGTGCGCATGCTGTTTATGGAGAGAGGAGCAAAGGACACTCATGTTTCTTTCTTGCTTACTATCTATGAATTTTCCTTCAATAAGCCAGGAAGGGAGCTCAGTTTCCTCAGATCCTCACTCCATACTAGCATGACCATGTAACCGGTAAAACAGAGCTTTGACGATTTACACACTGATAAAAGGGTCCTTGTCTGGAGAGTGCTCAAGCTAGTTTTTCTCCTAGTCTTCACGATTATGATCTAAGAGGAAGTAGTCTGTACTGTGATTTTGCTACTGCAGTGATGAACTCTCTCTGAGGACATATTTGTAACATATCCGTTCGGGGTCTGAAAGAGCATATTCACTTCTATTGCTATTTTTGCAGGCTATATGCAGTGGAGTGGTCGTAGAACCAAGAAAAGCAATTCGAAAACTTTCTAGAGTTCAGCATCTACATGCGGTACTGGGTGGTAAATTAAGAAGTGAAGATGATGAGGTAAGAGTCTGGCCAACTTACATAATCAATCTTCCCTGATTGATCTTTAGATGTCTGTAATCATCTTATGCTGATGAGTGTTCTGATGGAGTTTAATTTAACCTTTTTTTAATTTTTTTTTGGGTAACATTTACAAAAATTTAGCTGACTATTGCTTTGCCAGTTCGACATTCTGTCTTCTCTCCACCCAAGTCCAGCAGTTTGTGGATTTCCAACAGAAGAAGCAAGGCTTTTAATTGCCGAAACTGGTAACTTCATTTGAAACCCAAGTGTTGCATATCTATTTGATTTCATTCCTCTAATTTGCGAGGTAGCTTTGGATATTCCAAGGTGTGAATATGATGTTAATTCAGTGTTTTGCTGAGATTGTTGGAAGTCTTGACTAAGTAAAATTGAAACAGGGAATTCTTCATAGAAAGATTGAATTAGTTTCACAAATTTAAGGCACGCACCCTACTATCTGGTACTTCTCTCAGAATGTTTGCTCATTCTTTATCACTATTAACAACTAAAAGAACGCTCTAGTGGTCTAGTGTCTGGCAGCCTGAACGAGAATATCACCTGGCTAGCTTTTAGGAGAACCTTCCAGCTTGCTTGCTTTCCAAACTACCAAGTGTTAATTGGTTCATCTATATTAACGTTTTATTCTCCCCTGATGCTTTTTCCACAGAGGTATTTGACCGAGGAATGTATGCTGGACCTGTGGGCTGGTTTGGAGGAGGAGAGAGTGAGTTTGCTGTTGGTATTAGGTCAGCTTTGGTAGGGAAGGTGATCCCCCCAATTTTTCCCTTTTCTTAACTAGATGCAAATCCTCTGAGTGAAACTATTCTTCTGGTGCCTTGGATCCAAATGTTTCTTTGCTTTGGTTTGTCTAGTGAAAATAAGTGCATCATTGTCCCATAAATAGTTCTGGGGAATTAACCTAAATTTTTTAATGCTTATGCTGGGTTTTAGGGTCTTGGTGCTTTAATTTATGCTGGGACCGGGATAGTGGAAGGAAGCAGTCCATCTTCCGAATGGGATGAACTGGAAATCAAGATATCTCAGGTATGTGATGTGTATGCTCTACTGTCTATGTTGACTTTTAAAGCTTGACGATGTAGAAGAATGAGAACTTTCCCAAAGGTAATTTCCTAGCATCACTAACTTAATATTCCAAGAATATCAGAATTTTCATATTTGCTTATGCAGTTCACAAAATTGCTCAAACTTGAGGTGCCTCCACGACAAGAATTGATGACTTAGGGATGAGCATACTAAAGTTCAGAGACTGTAAGCTCTCCATTCCTTTTGTTTTCTTCTTGGATCATATTTTCGAACTATGACTATGAAATTGCAATCAAGTTGGCAGTGTTCATGATTCATCATAAGAGTATATTACAGTCCAAAGTGTTTTGAGAACCACCATTAGCAACCTCCTAACTAGGCTTTTTTGAGGTCTTGAAACGCTCCCAGGTGAACTGATGTGGGGCAATGACTGTCGTTGGCTCAAAAAGTGAGTTTATCATAGACTCAGGAAATTGGACAAAAATACCTTCTCTTGCGAATTATCCTTGTATTTGTTTGAATATGTGGGGATAGACGTACTTCCTATCTTGGTGACTTCATCACATGTATTCCAGTGTGTTTCCTAATTTTTTTTTTTTTAGTGACTGCTGGATAGGGTTTGTTTCATTCTCTCTGCGACATCTGACCAACTGAAGATCACTAAATTTCAGATGCAGAGATTATTGTTGCTAAGTTTTCCATGTTGTTTAGTTTTTGCTCTTCCACTCCTGCCCATCTTGTTGCCTCTTCAAGCAAATAATCTTGTACCTATCTTTTCGGAAAAACGATCCTCCCAGCTTGGGTCTTTGTTTGGTATCATTACTCCCCACAGTAGGACATCTTGTTGCCACTTAGGCTGCGTATGGTAACGATTCTGATCCCAAAAACTGATTCTGATTAAAATGACTTTTTCTGATTCTGTTCCTGGATGAGTTTTGGAGAACCAGAAACGCGTTTGATAACTGCACAAAATTTATATTTTGAAAAACTATTTTTCTTTCTAATTTTTTTCATTTAAGCCAAATAACTATGTAGTTACTTTGCAAAATTTCATCCTAAATGAAGGCTAATTTCCAATGCGCACTAAAATAATTAAAAATACAATTATTTTTTTAGCATGTCATAAATGAAACACAAATTTTAATACATGATATTTGAAGTTCGATTTAAGCATAGGACACGTTTCCATATTAAGGACTCATTTTTTCTTTAAATGTTACGTTGTCCAAATACATACAAACATAACAGCCAAATAACAAATTATTCACTGAAACAAAAAAATCAAATTATCCTCCTTGATACGAAGTACGAGTCCTTCACTATCATTTTGCAACTTTTGTCCTAAATCCAAGTGGGCGTTTGGCTCCAGCTCCACGTGATGATGGTCACATTTTGTAACACACGGTTATAAGTATATATGTTACCATCTGCATGTTGGATCCCCTCATCTTCTGCAACATTTTTTGTAGAATAGTGAAATATAGAAAATCTAGAAAATTTAGGTCTTAATGTATGAAAATGAGGTCAAACTAGCATAATCTAAGCCTTTTCTATTTTTAGGAAATTTCTAAATTTTTTTGTGATTTTTTAAAAAAATTTATTTTTATTTTTATTAGGTTGAGACAAAAGTGACGAAAAAACTGAAAAGAAAGTGAAAGATGTGAGATTTCATTATGTTTTGTGATTGTCAAAAGTGATTTTTTTTTTCAGAACCAACTTTTTTTTGTTCTGGATTTTACTCTAAAATTGATTCTGATTCTCTAAAACTGATTCTGGGAACAGAATCAGATCAGAATCATAATTATTTGGGTTACCAAACATGATTCTCATTCTTTACTGTTCCAGTCTTTACTGTTCCAGGGAACAGAATCAGAAAATGAGAATGGTTACCATACGCAGCCTTACTGTATACGGCAGCACCACCGGTATTCAGTCTTTAGCAAATGATATTTCTCCAGAGGAAATGTTAAACAAAATAAACCCTCTGAAATAACTTCATTAAAATCTCCAGAAGATGACTGAACAAGTGACCATGGTATCTACATTCGTCCAACATTTTCTTCTGATCATAGAGCAGTAGTGACACCAATCTATTGTGCTCCTGAACCTGTATCGCCAACCTCTATTTACGGAGAGCCTCTTGCTTTCTTTGTCAGCGTTGTTTATGTGCAATTGTAAGTACATGGCTTTACGTGTTTCAGTCTTTATGCAGATGAGAGCTGTGTAGTGCATGAGTGTGGTTACTAATGTCACTGGCTCTGCTCAAATTGCATCCTTCTCTAGTCGGACTTCCAGATTCAGCGAAGAAGGCTCCATTTAATGTTAGCTCTTCCTCGGATCTCCATACGACCACACACTTTCTGGTGCATAGTCCCTCTTTGGTCACCGAAATAAGAGATGACATAATCGGCAATCCATATTTTGTTCATTTACTATCGGGCATTTCTTTTGCTCGGAAAACCACAGTCACATAAAATGTACATGCACGCGGCATCTGACATTGTCTTTATATGTGCGAATTCATTTTTTCATTCTTGGTTGATTTCTCGGAGATGATTGAAGAAATAGTATTACAGCCTTGCAATCTTGGATTTGGAAGGAATGATTTCTAACCCTGGTAAAATAGAAGGTCAGCTTCTATTCCAAGTATGGAGTGCAGGAGGCAATGAGGTTAGTCAATAACTGACCACTAGAATGGAACCCCTCAACACCTTGGTATCGTCCGGACCAGTTCCCTGGCCGACTCGTTTGGAAGCTTCAATTGATTCTTAGGTTGCATAGGTGGAGTGGCTATTGCTACCTCCAAAATCGGATGACCTGCAGTGTACTTCATTTGTCAATTCAATATGGATCTGAGAAAAACAACTTGAGCCCGATTTCGACAAGTCCATCTCGCTACTTTCTTTCTAGGCTGTTTTTCACTGTCAAGTGTGAATATTGTCATGTGAAGCATGGACGGGGCTTGTGAATCCAGCGTCCTTATACCCTGTCGTACGTGAATAGGATCCGTGCTCTGTTTTAGTCGAAAGTCTACTTCTGTCTCGATTTCCTTCCTAGTTGGTTTACATGTTCATTCAGCCGCATTGGACTTGATGACGCTGGCTTTCGTAATCACGACAGCCTGAAACGACCGAAGTCAAACACGCGTTAAAGATGGTTGAGCGAGCGCGCACCCAGTCAGCTCGATGCGATAGGTTTTCCCCAAAAGAATGCTGTTTTGCATCTGGAGGAGGTGGACTGAAGGCTTCAATGGGTGCAGGTGCAGGAACGCTATCCATATCTGGACCTTCCTAAACACACCATTGGTGACCAATATTCTAAAACCGGGGCCTTTTTGCAAACAGCTCTCATCCGCGGATGGCTAAGCATTAGGTGAGGAAAGGATTGGGGGGAAAAGGGCCGAAGATAAAGGGTGGGCGGCATATGTTCTAAAATCCACTTTGATCTAAAAGGGATCTGATTCCTTAAAAGGCCACCGAAGGAAAGAGACTTGTCCAACCCCGAGACGTCTCCGAAGCGGGACGGAGAAGCTTCCGACGTATCTGTGCCCAAAAGCTTTGATTTCGAGATCAACATGGTCGGTCCCATTCGCGATGCCCGCCCGCGCGCGAGAGAGAGAGATGTACTCGATCCACCGATAAGCGAGGATAGGAACAGTAAAGCTTCTATTTCCTAGAGGATGGTATGTGCAGGCAACAGCGGAAGGAAGCTTCCCCTAATAAGCTCCTCCAGAAATTAAGAACATAACCTTTTTCAAATCTCCCCCGTGCTTCGATTCTCTTGGGATGCCAGTCCTTTCATTCGAATATTCTAAGTGTCGGAGAAGTGGACCAACAAAAAAAAAAAAAGAAGATTTAACGGTGGCGATGATGAAAAATGCCGTGTGTCGTGCCAGCAAAATGTTGCGGGACCCTTTTAGGATTTCGAGGATCATCATAAGCCGGTTCGGGGCCAGGAAATGCCTACGGCACCATGTCGGCGTATCGGCAAGGTCGCCGTTGCTCTTATCGTTCCGATCCAATCGGAGGTCCGACGAGGGGGTATGGCGTGGCGTGGCGTGGTTGTTCGATCCGATATGAACGGATCGAATGGGTACGTCGAGGAATAAGGTGCGCGGCAAAAATGAGAGGGGCCCCCACGCCCCTGAAGAAATGAAAAGGCCGAGGATGCTTTTGAAAAAAGATGTTGGGGGGAGCTTTTGACGAAAAGGAGTTTTGAGTCCCTTAGTTGCGGGTTGCGCAGTGGAATCATGTGCCCTTGCCCACGCCAGGACTCCTGAGCATCTCGTTCTGTTGTACTATTTTTGCGCTGTGACCTAGGCAATTCCGCGTTCCCCCCGCGCGTGTATTCCCATAATGTTTTTTAGAATATTATCCCAAAAAAAAAAAAAAAATCACAAGCCTATCGTACCGTTTACTAATTCAATTCTAAATCTTTTCGCATTTTTGCCAACACAGTTCGTTCGGTCAATTTTAGCTGGAAATCGTTGACCTAAACATTGGCCGTCTTACATAGTGCGGTTGATGCTGATGTGGGCAATTTTCAATAATATTAAAATATCTTCTACGAATATCCTTTTTTGTTTTTTTGTTTCCCTTCTTCCTTTTGCTAGTCGTTGGGTCACAAGGACCAGCTAGGGGCGAGGATGGTGAGGTCGACCTTGCCGGCCACTTGCAATGCTCACTCGAGGTAGCCATTCGCAAGGGGAAGCCTTGCCTAGCCACTTACGAGGTCGAATCGCCTGACGATGGTGAGTTCAAGCCTGGCCATCCTCGAGCTGGCAAGGTCGATGTCGACCTCATCAACCCTTGTCTCTAGCCCGATTAGAGGAAGAAGAGAAGAAAATGAAAGTAAAAAGAGTTCAGCAAAAAAGAATTGAAAGGTACTCAAATATTAGTAAGAAATTTCCACATCATTGCCAACTGTACCAAGTAGGGAAGCTAGCGTACACATTAGCAATTTCTTGTCAAAATTAACAAGATGAATTCAATTGGTCAAAAATGAAAATATTTAAGATTAAATTGAAAAATGTGCATTAGGTTTATTACTTTTTGGATAATTTCCCCGTCAATATTGCATTTGATGCCCATGCATACTAAAAATTTTGACTAATATACTCGACCCACTTTTTAAAACAAAACATTCTTTACACATATCGCGTCACTTGGCGTAGAAATTCTATGTGCTCGTGTCGGCATATCCAATCGCACAAGTGTCCTTCTGGTCACCCTTGCATTGATTCCGATCTCGCCGGGGGTTTCGATTCGCATGGCGCGAAACAAAACGACTCGCATGCTTCGGAAAAGAACAAAACCAAAAAAAAAAAAAAAAAAGGTCGCACGACATCTCGCGGGTGTGTGCTCAACTTGAATTTTGCGCCCCCATCGCCACGTTAGCGTTTGCGCGACCTACAACCCCCCATGGTGCCCTATCCACGATAATCAAGCGAGCGCTAACCATCATTTCAAGTCAAAAGCATCCGCCGCCGCCGCCGTCGCGCGTTCCTCCACCTATCGGTTCGAAGCTTCCGGAGGAGCGTAGGTCCTGGCATGCGGCGAGCCGATGATCCTGCCCCCGGTTCTAATTCCGGCTGAGTTCTTGGATCGGACATATGTTCCCCCTGCAAAGACGGGACAATGATCATCCGAATTTTTTTTTTTGTCAAAATGGACCTGACACACTATCCGAAACCATAGGAGGGGAAAGGCATCGAATATATATTAAAACCCTACACTTACATTAATCCCTCTTTAAATAAATATATATAAATGACAAAGCATGATAGATAAATAAATAGATATATATATATATATATATAAAAGAAAAGAAGGAGAATAAATAAAAGGAGAGGAGCCGAAAAGGTAACGGCCCAAACAAACAAACAAACTTCTCCGTTCAGTTTGGAATCTCTCGACCTCACTCCACTGCCCGACATGGACATTCCTCGCCCCCAAAAAAATAAATGTAAATTCGGGGAGAAAATCGAGCAGAAAATTAGTCATAAGGGGGAGGGGAAAGATTTGCAGAAAGCGTTTAACCTCATCTCTCTCCCCCTCCGCCATCAACGCTCTCCCTGTCTCCTCCCTCCTCCTCCTTCCTCGAGACCCACCAAAACCCGACCCCGTTTAAGCGCCGCAACGAGGATGACGCCATGACGACGACGACGACGACGCCGACGCAGCAACCGCCTCCGCCGCCCAGGACCGTGCGGAAGCTCCTCGTCGGGGTCCTCGACGCTCGGGACCTCCTCCCCAAGGACGGCCAGGGCAGCTCCAGCCCTTACGTCATCGTCGAGTTCGACAACCAGAAGAGGCGCACCGCCACCAAGTACCGGGACCTCAACCCCGCATGGAACGAGGCCTTCGAGTTCGTCGTCTCCGACCCGGAGAACATGGAGTACGAGGAGCTCAACGTCGAGGTCTTCAACGACAAGAAGTTCGCCGCCGGCGCCGGGGGCCGGAAGAACCACTTCCTCGGGAGGGTCAAGCTCTACGGCACGCAGTTCATGAAGCGGGGCGAGGAGGGCCTGGTGTACTACCAGCTGGAGAAGAAGAGCGTGTTCAGCTGGATACGAGGCGAGATTGGGCTCACGATCTGTTACTACGACGAGCTGTTGGAGGAGCAGCCCCCCGCGCCGCCACAGGAAGAGGCGGCGCCTCCTCCTCCCCATCCGCAGCCCGCCGAGGCGGGGGCGGCGGGGATGAAGCCTCCGCCGGTGATGGTGGTCGAGGAGGGCAGGGTCTTTGAAATGCCGCCGGGGGCCGTCGCGATGGAATGCGGTGCGCCGCCTCCTCTCCGGCGTCGAGACAGATCGCCCTCCCCTCCCCTGGTCGTCGTCGAGGAGTCGCCGCCCCAGGTGGTGCACTTCCGCCACGAGCCCCCGCCCGAGGCGATGCCGGCGCCGCATACGGCGGCCGCTCCCCCGACGGCGGAGGCGGCGATGCAGTATCCTACGCCGGAGGTGAGGAAGATGCAGGGCGCGAGAGTCGGAGAGAGAGTCAGGGTTCTGAGGCGGCCTCCGAGCGGCGATTTCGGGCCGAGGGTGATATCGTCGCACCAGAGATTCGCGTCCGAGACAGAGAGGATCCATCCCTACGACCTGGTGGAGCCAATGCAGTACCTGTTCATCAGGATCGTCAAGGCTCGAGGTCTCGCTCCCAACGACAGCCCCTACGTGAAGGTCCGCACGTCCACTCACTATGTCCGTTCGAAGCCGGCGATTCACCGTCCCGGCGAGCCGACCGACTCGCCGGAGTGGCACCAGGTCTTCGCGCTCGGCCACAACAAGCCTGAGTCGGCGAGCTCCACGCTGGAGATCTCCGTCTGGGACTCGCCGTCGGAGAACTTCCTCGGCGGCGTCTGCTTCGACCTCTCCGACGTGCCGGTCCGCGATCCGCCCGACAGCCCGCTGGCTCCCCTTTGGTACCGCCTCGAGGGCGGCGACGTGGCGGAGAAGAAACCCGTCTCCGGCGACATCCAGCTCTCCGTCTGGATTGGTACCCAGGCCGACGATGCTTTCCCCGAGGCGTGGAGCTCGGATGCCCCGTATGTGGCTCACACGCGCTCTAAGGTTTACCAGTCTCCGAAGCTGTGGTACCTGCGGGTGACGGTGATCGAAGCTCAGGACCTCCACATCGCTCCAAATCTGCCGCCGCTGACGGCGCCGGAGGTCAGGGTCAAGGCGCAGCTTGGGTTCCAGTCCGTGCGGACGCGGCGAGGGTGCATGCGCAACCACGCGCCGTCATTCCTCTGGAACGAGGACCTCATACTCGTCGCCGGCGAGCCACTGGAGGACTCGCTCATTTTGCTGGTGGAGGACCGTTCGAACAAGGAGACTCAGCTCTTCGGGCACATGACGATTCCAGTGATCTCGATCGAGCAGCGAATAGACGAGAGGCACGTGGCTGCCAAGTGGTTCCCGCTCGAGGGCGGCGCCGGCGTGCCTTACTGCGGCAGATTGTATCTGAGGCTGTGCTTGGAAGGCGGTTATCACGTGCTTGACGAGGCCGCGCACGTGTGCAGCGACTTCCGGCCCACGGCCAAGCAGCTGTGGAAGCCGGCGGTGGGAATTCTGGAGCTGGGGATCCTCGGCGCCCGCGGACTCTTGCCCATGAAGTCGAAAGGCCCCGGCAAAGGGTCCACGGACGCCTACTGCGTGGCCAAGTACGGCAAGAAGTGGGTTCGGACCCGGACCATCACGGACAGCTTCGATCCCCGGTGGAACGAGCAGTACACGTGGCAGGTCTACGACCCGTGTACGGTGCTCACCGCCGGGGTCTTCGACAACTGGCGGATGTTTGCCGACCCGTCCGAGGAGAGGCCCGATTGCCGCATCGGGAAGATCCGCATTCGGGTATCCACATTGGAGAGTAACAAGGTGTACACCAATTCGTATCCGCTGCTGGTGTTGACGAGGGCCGGGTTGAAGAAAATGGGCGAGATCGAATTGGCGATCCGGTTCGCTTGCCCATCTTTGCTGCCGGATACTTGCACGGTCTATGGTCAGCCCTTGTTGCCGCGGATGCACTATCTCCGCCCGCTCGGGGTGGCCCAACAGGAGGCGCTGCGAGGGGCCGCTACCAAGATGGTAGCTGCATGGCTCGCGAGGTCGGAGCCACCCCTCGGGCCGGAAGTGGTCAGGTACATGTTGGATGCTGATTCGCATACATGGAGCATGAGAAAGAGCAAGGCGAACTGGTTCAGGATCGTGGCCGTGCTGGCATGGGCGGTCGGGTTGGCGAAATGGTTAGACGACATAAGGAGGTGGCGGAACCCGGTCACGACCGTCCTAGTCCACGTCTTGTATCTAGTGCTGGTGTGGTACCCGGATTTGATCGTGCCCACCGGGTTCTTATACGTGTTCTTGATCGGAGTGTGGTACTATAGATTCAGGCCGAGGATCCCGGCTGGTATGGACACTAGGCTCTCGCAGGCCGAGTCGGTAGACCTGGATGAACTGGACGAGGAGTTCGACACGATACCGAGCTCGAGACACCCGGACATAATCCGGGCCAGATACGATCGGTTACGGCTGCTGGCAGCCCGGGTGCAGACGGTTCTCGGAGATTTCGCGGCCCAAGGGGAGAGGGTCCAAGCCTTGGTGAGCTGGAGGGACCCGAGAGCGACGAAGCTGTTCATAGGAGTGTGCCTGGCCATCACGCTGACATTGTACGCGGTGCCGCCGAAGATGGTAGCGGTAGCTCTAGGTTTCTACTACCTCCGCCACCCGATGTTCAGGGACCCAATGCCGCCAGCGAGCCTCAACTTTTTCCGGAGACTTCCGAGCCTCTCAGATCGGCTGATGTAGATTAGAGTATTTTTATGATAAAAATATTTTATTTTATTTTATTTTTTTTTTTGAGGCGGGAGCCAGGATTTATGGGGGAAGTGAAGAGACAAAAGAGGGCACTGTTTTCGTTGGGGGAGAAAGTTGTCCTGGAATAACGTTGTAAGGGGAGAGTTGAATGATGTTCTTTTTTTGTGGGTCGTGCACCAATTGATTGACTGACCTATTCAAAAGCTTTGAAATAAGAGAAAGTGAAAAACAGGGGTGTAATTGGAAGTAAAACAATTGAATTGGGGTGCTCTTTTTTCAATTTTTTTTAAAATTTTTTTTTTTATGGCAGGGTGAAGGGACAGAGTCGACAGACAATTTTGAAAACAGGCAGTGCGGTTTTGCTGTCATGAAAAGGTGTAAACACCCATCGATATCGACATGGCTTCTGACATTGTGAAATGGAAAAGAGATTGCCTTCTCCAGCTCCCGTCTTCTTCTTTTTTCCCCCATCTCACTTTTGTTCATTTGAGGCTCATGAGCCCTGGAAGAGAGAGAGAGAGATACGCCTCTCGCGTTGTGGCGAGGCCCGGATCGAGGGGATCGGTGAGGGCCTTCTTTCCAGTTATTTGATTCTTGGCGTAAGT
The DNA here is from genome assembly GCA_016432845.1 of Psidium guajava. Classification (NCBI taxonomy): domain Eukaryota; kingdom Viridiplantae; phylum Streptophyta; class Magnoliopsida; order Myrtales; family Myrtaceae; genus Psidium; species Psidium guajava. Next base: position 42,014,263 of record CM028228.1, read on the forward strand.
TTTGCTATATTTAATATTACGAAAAATCTTAAGTTGATACATATTTGATAAATTTACTTTAAGTTATTATTTTTTACTATGAAAAATTCTGAACTAATATCCTAGTCATAAATTTATCCAAAATTAATTTTTTTTACCATAAAAAAATGCTAAAATAATAGATTTATAATAAATTTATCGTCCATTAGCTTTCATAAAATCAAGTTAATATCGCAAAAGAATCATGATTGGCACACATGTGATAAACAAAAGGTAAAAATTCTAAACTAGCGCGCACTCATCAATTTATACATGTCATCTAACTCAGTAATTTAATTGTAAAATTCAACGAAAACTAACCGAGAGTAAAGTTGTCGCGAGTATACTAGTTTGAGATTTTTTATGGTAAAAAAAAATTAATTTCGAGTATATTTATTATAGGCATATTCACTTGGGATTTTCTCATGACACTATCCCTCTATATTACATATATTATTGCATGCAATATTTTTCTAGTCGCCTGCTGATTTATGTACCTGTTGAGTTTTCGCACTCTGGCGCGCCTCTCGTTGCCGTTTGTTCACGGGGGATTCATAGCATCTTTTCTGGCCGTGAAAAAGCAACAGGATTTGCGGCCACCCCGTGAGGTTTTGAAGTCCTGAGCCAATGCCACCACAGACGCATGTCTAAATTTAGAGCCAAAGTCCTTGCGTTTTTGTCCCTGTACTACTGGTGGAGTACCATGTTTCTCGACAAGGCAGCTTCATCCCTGGCCTGTAATTCACTCCTCCTCCTTTTGCTCCACCGCTTCTGGGCAGAAGTTAGCTCCTTGGTGATGTTTATAAATGATTCGCAGCTTGAAGAGAACTTTGAACATTTCACATCCCCAAAGAAGATCCAGAACCATCCAAACTTGAGGTCTGTTCGCTTTCTTCTTCTCTCTCCCTGGGTAAAAAATATCGCTTTTCTTTGTTTAAATCTTGAGCATTTGATGCGTAAACTCGGCCGAAGCAACTGAAGCCGGGGGACCTAGGTGGGAATAGTGAAAGAGAAGGGGACACGCAACAAAATTCAACTAAACTAGGAAAAACCTGACCGAACCTTCGTCTGATGCGTGTCTCTGTTTGCTGGTCACTTCACTCTCGTTGATTTTCATGGTTTTGTCCTTCTACTAGGTTAGCAGCAACCCCCCACTTTGCATGACATACGTTTTGGAGTGACATGGGTGGAACAGAAGAAGGCAAGATTGAGAAGAAGGACAAGCAGCCGAAGGAGGACAAGCACACGGATGGTGAACCTGGAAAAGAGGAGAAAAAGGGGAAAAAGGAGAAAAAGAAGGACAAGGAGTGCAAGAAGGAAAAGAACCCCGAAGACAAGAATGACCCGCAAAAGCTGAGGCAGAAGCTCGAGAAGGTCGACGCCAAGATGCAGGCTCTGGCAGCGAAGCGAGAAGAGATTCTGAAGTCGATTCAGGAAGCCGAGCAGAAGGCCAAGGCTGCCGGCGGGGAAGCCGCGCCAGCCGCCGTCTCTTAAGGCGCATCTCAAGGCCAGTCGGAGACGCAGATGCACAAGATGTACGGACCTTGATTGAGAGGAACGACAAAATACCTGCATAACTAGGGGTAGAGATTTTGGATTATAAGAACTTAGATGCTGTACCTAGGAATGCTAGTGTCAAATATGCGGAATACATGTAACAAAGTGTAGCATTGCCACGGCATAATAATAGTCACACGAAGTTGATTTTAATACCTAAACTGTAACTGTTTATCGTGTAATCACACTTCGTAAAGTAACTGAGAATGGCACAAGTTTATCAGTATCGCATCGACAACAGCAAGGGCCAATTTACTCAAAATTTCATGTCCCCCGGTTCTTGATTGAAGAAGTTGCTAATCCCAACATCGCACACGTACCACAGTCCAGCCAAACTTCCACGAGAAGTTTAAGCAAACTAAAGTGAAAAAGAGTTCTTGGAAGCTTCATATAATCCAGAGCAGATCTTAAAGTACAGAAGGAAATTTCCTTGTTGGCACCTTCTATCTTGGAGCCAATACATATATCTGGGCAAGTACTCATACCATCAATCCACTTACATCACCCATAGCACCACTCTATTACAATGAGCAAGTGCCCGGGTTCATTCATCAATATTGGCAAAGAGGCCAGAGGTTCATCTGCTATCATCTCTCCTTCTTCAAATTTTTGTTAGTGTTATGCTAATTATTAGAACATTTCATTACATGTTCTTTTTTTTTTTTTTTGGGTGACGTTGTCAGATCTTCTTTACAAGGGTTATGGCCAACAACCTCCAGTTCATTTTCACCGGCAATTTGTCGACATGAACTGTGACCTGAGCTGTGATGTCTCCTGTCGAAGTAATTCCCTCCTTATACGAATCCCATTTTCACTGATGTTTTCGGGGAGTGAGATGTTCTGTAACTAGGCATGTTGCATTCTCAGAAAGGGAGCAGCACTCTTTTCGGGGGAAAAAAATGAGAATGAAATACTAAACCAATTTATATGACTCAGTTAAATGCTTCTGCAATGTCATCTTGGTCATCAAATGGATGGAAGTTAGTGGAACTATACGAGAGTTGAAAAAAAAAAAAAACTTTCCACACGTCATAAACTCTTGAAGCATGTGTATCTTCGCTCATCTCTTGACATTTCCTCGACATAGTTCATCTTATGGTTGCAAACATCTTCATTCTTCCCTCAGGAATGTCAATTAACAAGTATATTGCATCTTTTTGCGAACCTAGTCCAGATCTAAATTTTCTACCAACTTATAACAGCAACTATCTCCATCCTGATTGTAACAGTTCAAGAAATCATACCCGGTTTAGGAACGGCTTTCAGACTCATCGCTCCTTACACCGGCAAAGTAAGAGCTTTCAGTTAGTTTCTCGCCAAGTTTGATCTTTCCCGTTCTCACTCCTTTTGACATGAATGCCTAGCATTTGCGAGAATCAAAGCATCCCATTATGTTTCCACCTACATCTCAGCATGATTGGTTCACACTTGCAATGTACATGCGGTGACAGGTGGAACTGCAATACTTACATGACTACGCTGCGATTACAGCAGGCACCGGAGTAATAGCAAATGTTTCCAGAGGATATGACCCGATGGTAAGCTTTTCCGGGGTGGTAGGGAGCACTGAAGTTTTTCTTGGCACCGATATTGTGTTCAACATATCAGCAAGAGCATTTAACAGAATTGATGCTGGTCTAAGCCTCAGATTCCCTTCCCTTGAAGCTTCCTTGACCCTGTGAGCAATCCCAATTCAAATTTCCTGGAAAGAGAAAATAGTCACGATAATTCAAAACAAATTTTAATTCTCATTTCAACTTAACTAGACAATTTCTATTAGCTAAAATAAGACTCGGTTATCTGAATAGCGAAGTCACCAAATATGCAGAAATGACAAGCTAGACAGTCTGAGAGCTTCATGTCACCACACACTGAATCCCCTGGCCCAAACTGCAGTCGCAGCTGAACTGAAACATCGCTTTTCGACCAATGACACGAACATTACCATGGGAACACAACAGGCAATAACCACTTCTACATTGGTGAAGGCTCGAATAGACTCGAAAGGTAAAGTGGGGGCTCTTATTCAGCAACAGTTTTTCCAAAAGCTCTTTTTCAGCATTGCCGGAGAGGTGGACTTTCGCCAAAATTCCTTAAACTGGATACCGAAGATAGGAATGACTTGTGCACTGAGGCCATAGAATAGGGAAATGAAAGAGAATAGCACCCGCTTGCTTCCAGCTCAGAACCGGCTATTGTCAAATACTTCGTGTACTTGCTTCCCTGCTAGTGCTGCCTATGGTGAGGTAAATCATGCAACACTCAGAGATCTTTATGAAATTGTATCAGATTGACTGATTATATACTGGGAAATGAGATTCTATCACTACCATAGCCAAGTGCAATTGGAATTTTCCAGATCTGATAAGCATGAATAAACCTAACAAAAGACCAAAAAATTGAGAGGATTTATTTTCGCCAATTTGTGAACTGGGTACCTAAGATGCTTCCTCTCTAGAGAAAAATGTTTTCTTTCCCTTTTCTTCCTTTTCCTCTTTCGTGCGGATGATGAGTTGTTTGGATGGCACTGCATGCATCCTATAGATGATAGAAGTGGGCTGGATTATTGAAAGATAGTTTTTAACCATCCTTATGCACCAGAATTCCAGTCAAATGAGGAAATAAAAGCTGCAAAACTGTATCCACTTATAGACACACTGACATTTTCCTTGATTATAGCAAACCCAAGACAATATTCAAACAAGCAACTCACAACAGCATCTCCGTGCAGAAGCATGAAGACTGTTTTAGGAACACGTTCAAGATTTATATACACAGTGCTTAAACCATCACTCCAAATGGTCAAACAAAACGGACGTTCAGAAGGCGTCACCAGCAAATGCACACAGAAAACGTTTACATAGAAAGCCAAAGAAAGCTTCTCCCCTTCCTTTTTTCGGGCCTCATCCTCATTTCGAGTAGACTCCATTGTGCAACTAGCTGACGGAGGAAGCTTGAAGAAGTCCCTCGCGAATCTGAGAGGCAACATCGCGAACGGCACCAGGACCATGGGGAATGAACACGGTAGAGGCTTTAGATGCACCACCAATTTCCCTCATGGTGTCGAAGTACTGGGTGACAAGAACCATGTCCATGACATCCTTGGCAGTGGTCCCGGGCACGTTTTCTGAGAAGCCCAGTACGCTATCTCTCAAACCATCCACAATTGCCTGACGCTGGCGGGCAATACCAAGCCCAGCAAGATACTTCGACTCAGCCTCACCTTCAGCTCTCTTGATTTGCAGAATCTTCTCTGCTTCAGCCTTCTCATTAGCTGCTACCCTTAGTCTTGCAGCTGAGAAGCACAATATAATATGATGACATTTAGATACTTAAGAATATTAGAAGATTGAACAAGCCATTACATATGGAAAAACTGGGATACAAATTCAGCAAAAATACAAACTAGTACACAGTTCCATTCTATTAAAACCTGAAGAGCCACCTTATGTGCTTTACATATGCTTCATTACTGGAAAGACAAGTACTTGCTGCTGTACAAAAGCACGAGATCAATTATCAATGATCAATATCTTCTGAATCTTGGCCTCTTAAAACAATTTAGTGCATCTTCTAAAATCTAGTAGATGTTGATCCAAATACAACTGGAAAGACAAGTACTTGCTGCTGTACAGAAGCACGAGATCAATTATCAATGATCAATATCTTCTGAATCTTGGCCTCTTAAAACAATTTAGTGCATCTTCTAAAATCTAGTAGATGTTGATCCAAATACCTGAAGAAAGAGATGCAAAAGCAGAAAAGCACCCTTCCCGAAGGTGAACAAAGATTCCATCATCATTTTTTTACAATGATTACAAATGTGCAGAAAATGCAGTACGAGATCTCCCACTGTTTGTGATTCTTACCAGCATTAATCTCATTCATAGCTCGCTTTACATGCTCATCTGGTTCAATATCAACGATCAGCGTTTGCACAATCTCATACCCATATGTAGACATAGCCTATAAAAGTCAATGGCTAGAAGTTAAACTGAGTGAAGTCCATGGTTTATTTTCACAAAATCACAAGCAACCATAGGATTCTGTACATTACCTTCTCGAGTTCATCTTCAACTGCTTTGGCTATATCATTTTTCTGCTCAAAAACATCATCCAAATTGAGTCTTGGAACAGTTGCTCTTATCACTAAAATAAATCAAAGGAAAAGTAAGGGATATTACAAATCATAGTGATTATAAATGCATCAATAATGTCACATTTGGAACATACCGTCAAACACATAGGCTTGAATTTGACCCTTTGTATTGCTAAGTTTGTAAAATGCATCACTTGCCTGGTGTGCAAGAGCACGGTATTGCACAGACGCAACTACATTGACAAAGACATTGTCCTGCAGTGGAAATGCTCATGAAGCCAAACAAACTTATTAGCTCATTCCGTGAGGATGAAACTGACATGGAGCTTTTAGCCTTATACGGAAAATCTACCGAGTTCAAAGTATCTCCAAAAGAAGAGGCACTAATCCATGATACTACAACCTAGTGGAATCTATTAGGCTGATAGCAATCTCATAAGAACTACTAAAACTTAGCTATTTACATAATCGTGGTCATTGACTCAGCCTTACTCGGGGATTCAATGAGCAATAGATTAGCAGCAGTACTTATCGATTACTTGCAAATATTACATGCAGAAAAAGATTATTTCACTTTTCAGCTAGACAGTTATTCGATTCAGTGCGCAATTCATGATTTCTAGACAAGTGAAGTATGCAAAATTCTCACACAGTGAACAGATAGACATACTTTTGTCTTGGTTTCACATCGCACATCCAACTGCTGCACTCGAAGTGAGAGATGCCCCGCTAGTTGGCTTCCAAGAAACCAGGGAAGGCAATGGCATCCCGGTTGAAGTACGTCATCGAACTTGCCAAATGTCTCCTTGATAGCTACTGTGGCTTGATCAACTTGGACGCAGCAAAGCAGATTGCCCATGTTATCTCCACACTATGCATCAAAAAGAGGAGAATTCAGATCATCAAGTTGTTGGCAGAGAGAAAATGAAAACAAATAATGCTTCTCGGAACTCAATAAGAGACACAAGAACCTTCAAAGCAGGGAATTCTATCAAAAGTAACAGTATCTTCTACATCACAAACTCGGGCAATTGTGAATTTGACTGAGAAGTTTGCTCTTATCTACTCATCAACTTCCAGAACAAATTCCTGTGATTCCCTACGAATACTTGTACCAACCTTGTCTATGTCGATCTACTCTAGAGCAAGCATGAATTGTATTCAAATTCCACAGCAAGATACGCAAACAGGAATGAAACTTGGAACAATCGCTATCTCGTAGCGAACCGTAAAGACCACAAACAACAAACGGAAAGGCCTGAGAGAACGACCAACACACCCTCAAATTTCAAATTAGTCGATCTTCCTGTCCCTCAAAGAACAACTATAGAATGGTACAAAATCTATACCTATTTATCAAATGAGAGAGAGAGAGAGAGAGAGAGAGAGAGAGAGAGAGGGAGAGAGAGAGAGAGAGAGAGAGAGAGAGATTATCGATGCAATAAGTGCCGGAGCATAAGCTAAAGAATGTTTATAGGAGACAAGAATGACAACTCACTACAAGAAGAGATTTTTATACGCAACCCACGAGTTGACTTATTATAATTTCGGGCAAAAATGACGTGTCCCCTCAAGAGATTACATATCGACGGGAAACTAGCGCTGGACGGTCAAATTCTCACTGTCTTTACATGGAATGAACAAGAATATCCAAATACCAGTTGCACCAGAAGATTAAGGGAAAAGCTCATGAAGCTTCACACGCATAAGAAAACGACGAATTGAATATACAGAGAAGAACAAATTTGCAACGTCGCGTCTCAATTTTGGATCGCGGCTTCTTCTTTTTTTTTTTTTTGGTTCCTGATCACCTTTGAAACGTCGAAAATCACGTCAAGAAACAAGAACCCATAAAGCAAATTGACCCAATACTGTTTTCTGAGTGCAACAAGAAACGAAGAAACCAACCAGAGCAACAAGGTCGGATTTTTATCGCGAGGTACCCACTGGGTCTTTCCTTCTGAACCTCGTTTGTTTCTCTTCGTTCTCAGCGAAGAAACAGAGAGACCAACCAGAAATGAACTGTAAATTCGTGCGCTCGATGATGATAAGAAGAATTACCTGTTTTCTATTCCTGGGGACGGAGTGGCTTTCAAGGTTCCATCTCGATTTTCCCCGGAAATGACAAGGAAATGAGACAGCAGAAGATAAGTAGGAGAGACGACTTGGTCGATCGCGACCGGGACCCAACTGACGTTTACCGCGAGCTGCCTTTTGGTTTTTATGGGGAGAATGAGCCAGATCCAAGTGGTACATTAAAGTCTGATCCACATTATGCGCGGATTGATGAAAGGAACACATAGTGTAAGGACCATTTTGGCTCATTAAAGTTTGATCCGCAAATGTTCCTTTCGGCCAAATGGTACATTACGTGTGATCCACAAATTTGCAACGTCGTTCAACGTTGTCCTTGGACTAAGTTAATGAAAGGATAATAGAAATTTCAATATCGTATAAGGATTATTTTGAATATTCTTTAAAAATTTAGGACCACATTAAATAAATTAAAAGTCGGTGGATTCCATTACGTAGTTGACCACTCAACTCCAAAGATAAAACTTGTGCACTTTCATGTTCCGTCGCTCATAAGGAAAAATGTCCACATTTTGGTCCTTGATCTTGTGTTATCCTTTTCGATATGTTCCTTGACATTGTAATATTGTGCAATTGAAGTCCTTGAACTCGTCGAATATTTCCAAACAAGTCTCTCTGTCACCAATATCGGCAAATTGAAACTATTGGGTTGATGGGTGCTAGCTAAGAGTCCTAACTTAAATTAATCCATTCTATATGGAAAGAATAGTTAAAAATTGCATAGCTGTATATCGAATTCTTGTTCTTGTATGTATGGTCCAATGAAAATCCATTGTCCTTAGTGTAGCAAATTTTCTTTAACGTTAGCATTGACGGACATCAATTTACCAAAATTTGTGACCTGTGAGGACTCTGTTTGCAAAAACTCTACTGGTTCAAGGGGTTAATTACACGACTTACAAAATTGAGGACACAAAAGGAAACCAATGCAAAATTAGTGACCAAAGATGTACTTTCTCCCTATAATTGGAAAAAGACCCTCGACTTGGTTTCAAAAGAAAATGCTTTTTTGTTTTTCCGGCAAAACTTTTGAAATTGAGCTGATGGGTTGACTTGACCAAACGATTTCACATGGTGAAGCTCGCTAAAGTTAGAGAGAGGTAGGACACGGAGGATATAAGTGCTTGGTTATTTTTTTTTAACAAGTACATCGAAAATCTCAAAACTTATCATGGAAACTTGCCAAATTGGAGCCATGGAGTCTTTCTGTTAACTCCATCAAATTTGGCTTAGAGAATATGCTAACATAGATTTTTGAAATACTTTCTCTCTCTTACATGGTGATTACGTGGCTAAAAAAATATCGTTTTGTTCCGTATGTAATTTTTGATATAAATTCATTTGTATCATACATTAAAATTAAGTTAGATTACAAAAAGAAAAGAAAGAGATGTAAAAAACCAACCCTTATCGCCATCACCCCATTATCACCGAGAAAGGTCGAGGGTGGGGGATGGCCAGTTCCCCTCACCCAGATTAGGCAAGAGTCACAGACCCTCACCCAGATTTGAAAAGAAGGCTGCCATTATGGGCCATTGGTGACCCTCAACCATCCTCAACCCTCGTCAGCCTTTCCTAAAGATGGTAAGGTAGTGGTGCCAAGGGCTATATAAAAATTGCGTTAAAATTTGTAGCCCTTATTGCTTAGTTTCTAACATCTCTTTCCTTAAATAAGTATATATATAATATATATATATAGACACACACACATACTTTTGTATCAAAAATTATATTCGGATCAAAACAATGTTGTCTTAGCCTTATGTTCGTGAGCTTTGACTATAATCATTGAGAGGCTTTAAAAAGTGACTAAGAGAACATAGTGTGATCTTTCAAAGAGATTATCAACATTCATTGATTCATCTAGTGTAATTCAGCTTATCAGTTGTCAGCATGGGAAAGTGGATGTAAGTTTGATCTAAGTTGAACCATTATAATCTTTGTATGCAATATTCTTTATCTCTAAACTCTTCTCATCGTGTTCAATAAAATTTTGCATATTGATGATCGTATACAACGATCTAATTTCACGTGATATTTGGCTTAATAATTTTAATTATGCTATATCAAGTTGAATTCGTTTAAAATCGCCTATTTACCCCCCCCCCCCCCCCCAATTTCTAGGTGATATTGCTAGATACAACAAAACTTACACAAAAAGTTGATGTGCCAAAGGGATAAAAAATTCTAACTTTTGTTGGTAAACTTACACCTCACTAGAGCCTCAAGAGTAAACCAAGCTTGAGTTGTCAAATTAGGATGTCCATGAAATTAAGGTATCGAAAGGGCATTAGTTTTAATTAACTAATGTAACCAAGTCTCCGAACTCATAATCTTTGGTTCGTAGAAGTAATTTAGTTCTCCCGCTAATTTACTTAGATTTCTAATCAACCTACCAAAAATAATTAGTGGCGACTCCAAACTTTAAATTCATTTGAACAAAAATCAAAGTTGCGATTTGATAGGACTTGGGAGGGTCCGTATTAGGTTAGTCCATCTAATTAATCTAATAATCCGTTAATCTGAAAATTTTTCCACCGTTCGAAAATTTTTTGGATCGCGACAAGAAATCAATAAAATCAGACTTTGAGGTATAAATTCACTTTCTTTAAGAAATTATTTGTCCCAAAACATTGCTAATGGTTACTTGCAAAAATTCTTTAAGATATAACAAAGTCTCATAATGAGAATATCATACAACAATTACAATATTTCTTCAAGAGCTCTCATAGATAAACAGTTAGAAACAATGTTGTGCGTATGTATGTATGTATGTATGTATGTATGTATGTATGTATGTATCGAAAGATGGAAATGGAAGTTGAAGTAGCGAATAGTGAACAGAATCATTGAATATATAAGCGCAAAAAAAAAACACAACTTTATTATGGCCCAATACCCAAAAAGACCTCCAACTTTAATATCCATTCCAATTATATCCATGACTTTTTTATCTTATAAAAATCCCAACTTTGGTCTATGTTTCAATTATATTGAAAACTTTTTTTATCTCATAAAAAATTCAGAACTTTTGCTTTTGTCCCAACTCACTGGTTTGATACCCAAAAAATCCTCAACTTTAGTATTTATACCAATTATATAAAAAAAAACGTCTCATAAAAAAGCCCAAACTTTTACTTTTAGCCAAATTCTACTACCACTAGCTTTTCTTCTATAATCACCATTGGTTAATCTTAGGTGGCTCTGCTTTTCTCGTCAAACTTACTAATGAATTTTCGAAATTCAAAAATAACAGATTTCAAGTATGGAAAAATTTGAGATCGTTAGTCCAGATAATCAAATCTCCATGTCTAGTCGTTATTTAGGCTGTTGAGTGCTGAGGAGAATCCGAAACGAACTATTTTGAGTGGCTTTGTAATGTACAAGGGAAATAGACAACATAAGAGAAATTGTTAGGTTTTTTCATATTAGCTTTGCTGAAATGTAATTCTTTAATGATGTAAAAATGCTACATAAGATTAACTAATGGTAATTATGAACTATAGGCTTACGGTGGTATAATTGGAGTCCAAGTAAAAGTTTAGGATTTTTATGAGACAAAAAGAAGTTTTGAATATAATGGGGACAAATGCTAAAATTATGAGTTTTTTTTGGGTATTACGTCGATAGAATTGGGACGAAAGCTAAATTTGGAGTTTTTTTTTTTTTGTGTTAGATTGGTAGAGGTAAGACAGAAGTGAAAGTTTGGAATTTTTTATGAGATAAATTTTTTTTGGATATTATGGGACAGAGGCTAAAATTAAAGGGTTTTTTTAGTATTAGACCATTGTGTTATTCTATTGCAAAAAGAACACAACTTTTTTATGTTATTTCGAAAAGAACACAACTCTTCATGTATAAAAATAGCACAATTCTTCACATCCAAAAAACTGTAAAATCGAAGACCCTTCGTATGAAAATGTGGACTACCTACGCCTGGGCAGAAACCATGAGCAACGAGCCCTTTTCATGAGGGAAGTGGATTTGGAACCTATGGTAACACCTATTGTGCATCATTAAAAAAAAAGCGCAACGTAATAATAAAAAATAAATGTGACTCATTTGTGAACCATCACACTGTTTTGTTAGTACACAATATTCATTATGCAAATTTTAATAAATAAAAGATAATAGCTTACTAGTACCAAAGTTGATCCACGTTTGCGCACAAATGTACCAACCGCACACAAATATAATAAGATCTAGCGCGCTTAGCCTATTGCCTTGATCTATCACGACATAAGACATCCACGCTTACATATTGGCCCACATTCTTCCATTTTTTTCTATGTGGGACAAGAAAAGGCACCATGTTATTTGTTTACAAACAACCAACCAACAAAGTTATTTACGGAGCGCTTTCATAAAAATTTATTTTCTCGAGAGAAGTTTAGAGATTGACATTTCATTTCGTTTATATTTATATGCACATGTATAGATTCTTCATGATGCGTCTTTTATTAATGGGTGATGAAATTCCAATTTCGAAATAGAGGAAAACATTTTTCCAAGAATAAAAACTAATCATTTTGCTCGATTTTTGGCTCAACAAATATAAATGATCATTTTTCTTCTTCTTTTTTTAAATTTCTGTTTTATCTTCTTTAAAGAGGCGGGGAGGATAAATGAAGGACCAATGGGAGTGGCAGAAGGCTCGCGAATGAGATTTTCTGGCTGGGCGGCTCTAACTATCATCCTACGTGGCGCAACGCACCGCCATCCGATTCACTCGCCCCGCTCTCCCTCCCCCCCATCGCCGCCGAGCACAGTCTCGCTCTCTCTGTAATCGATCGCTGAACCACCACCAATGGCGGTCGCTGCTTCGTCGCCGGCTGCTTACCTCTCCCGGCTCAGGCGCCGGAACTCCCTCTCCCCCTCCCTCTCCTCCGCTGCCCCCGCCTCCTTCCCCGTCAGAAAAGCCCTGACCATCGTCGCGATGGCTCCGAAGAAGAAGGTACTTTTCGTGCCCTCGTTGGTCTGTTCGAAGTCGGTACTGGTCTGAGGAGAAATGAATCGGCGCGATTGATGTCCCTGTGTGTGCAGGTGAACAAGTTCGACGAGAAATGGAAGAAGGAGTGGTACGGGGCGGGGATCTTCTTCGAGGGGAGCGAGGAGGTGGACGTGGACGTGTTCAAGAAGCTCGAGAAGCGCAAGGTCCTGAGCAACGTCGAGAAGGCGGGCCTGCTCTCCAAGGCGGAGGGGCTGGGGCTCACCCTCTCCTCCATCGAGAAGCTGGGGGTCTTCTCCAAGGCGGAGCAGCTGGGGCTGCTCAGCCTCCTCGAGAGGACGGCGGCTGTCTCGCCCTCGGCGCTGGCCTCCGCCGCGCTGCCAATCCTGGTGGCGGCCCTCGCGGCGGTGGTGCTGATCCCGGACGACTCGGCAGGGCTCATCGCGGTGCAGGCGGTGGTCGCGGGCGGGCTCCTGGTGGGGGCGGCGGGGCTGCTCGTGGGGTCCGTCGTGCTCGGCGGGTTGCAAGAGGCCGATTGAATTCATTCCTTTAGCGTTAGCGTTGTTACAATGATGATAAATCTAAACCCTTGTTTCTCTCTCTCTCTCTCTCTCTCTCTCTCTCTCTCTCTCTCTCTCGATCTCGATCATTGCATGACCGGAATTACAACCACAAAGAGAGAGAGAGAGAGAGAGAGAGAATAATCACTGAGATATCGGTGAAGCTGAGAAGCATCCATGGAAAAGATCGAAGTTGCACGAGCTAGCATGAGGAAGCTATGTTGTACACAAGACACAACACGTAATACGTAATTTCAAAAAATAAAAATAAAAAATTTCGATATATTGAGATACCTTATATTTTTATATATATAATAAATTATTATTTATTTATTTTTTATTTATTAGGGATTCACGATTAGATTTTTTTTTAACTGATTGAGTATATCAATTTTGGGATTGTTGAATATATGATTTAAATAGATATTTATATAAATTTACATTTTGACTTCTAATTTATTGAGAATACTTAAAATTGACCGGCCCCGCGTGTTAAAATGACATATTAGGATACTAAGTTCGTGTGTTGCCGACGTGTCTAGGGCGCAAATCATATATTGGTCTCATGTCGGAAAGTGTCTGCGTAATATAACGAGGAAGACAAAGTGAAGGTCGAGGAAACCAAAAAATAAAAGAGAATTGAGAATACTTAAAATTGATCCCACGCTGAACTCGCGTGTTGCTGCTTGTGTAACATAGCGAGGAAGACGAAGTGAAGGTCGAGGAAACCAAAAAAACAAAACCAAAGAGAGGAGCAAAAATAGATTCATGTAATTGGAGATGCGGGGTATCGATCCCCGTACCTCTCGCATGCTAAGCGAGCGCTCTACCATCTGAGCTACATCCCCGGCGCATGCTTTGTGAACATATAATATATAATTAACCATGTTAAGGTATTCGCAGATGTCGCAAACTACCGCCATCTTCCCTACCTGGACAACGGGTTCGAGCTTGCTGATCGAACTAATGGAGGATTTTCTTACCAGCATGAAGCGTTTGGATTGGTGAGGGGACGTGTAACTTTACCTTTTTGAGCAAGTTACCGTGGGTGCGATTTGCCGGTTACCGTTAGAACCACATTGAGCGACCAGTTTTGGATTTCCTCCGGCGATGAAAACGGGGAATAGGTGAAGAGACAACAGGGAGATCTTATGCAACTGCATTAGATCTGTCTAGGCGAATATGCATAAGGAACGAGGAGGTAGAACATCCCGAGCGACGATAATGGCGGACGACTCACGATTCCTAATACTGAGCTACGTAGATTTAGTCAGACTCTGCAAGGAGAGCCTGAGACTTTTCTCTCCAGGAAAGCTAGACCCGACCCTTTCGAGGAAGCAAAAAATTACTCGGCACGTGGATCTCTATTATTACTAGTCTAATGTTTCGGCATTTTTATCCCCATTAGTATCTTATATTGATCTGTAGCTGTAGCGAGTAGCCCAGAAGAGGTAATGCAAGAAGTTGATTCCGCTCAGCACGCAGAGCAGCCAGTAAAACCCTTCCAGTCGGTAGTGATTCAAGTTGCTGCCGTACATCCAAGGCATCGGTGAAAACTTGCCAGTGATGTTGTTCACTATGGAGACAAGCGCCGAGCTCAGGTAGTAGCCCATGGCCAATGATGCCCAGGAGAGCGCTGTGGCCAAGGACCGCATGCTTCGCGGGGTTTCTGTGAAGAAGAACTCCATCATGCCCGCCAGCGTGAATAGGTCGGCTGATCCCAGGAACAGGTATTGCAGTGCTATCCACAAGAATGTGATCGGCAGTGGTCCGGCAGAATCTATTTTCCCAGATTCCGCAGCGACTTTCTTTCTCTTGACTTCGACCAAAGCTGCCACCGCCATTGCCACGATTGACAGAACCAACCCTGTACCGATGCGCTGAAGATGAGTGATGCCCATTTCGGTTTTGTTGATTCTCCTTGCAAATGGTAGGACTAGGTGGTTGTAGACTGGTGCTAGTATCATCATGAAGAGGACTGGGAAGATGGGAAGGGAAGCCGGCGGGACTCTCAGGGAGCCTAGCTTGGTGTTCATGGTGGCTGCTTGTTGGACTGAAAAGGTCGAGAGTTGGGCAAGGCAGCAGTTCAGAATTATCGTCGACATGAAGATCGGGAGAATCTTTATCACCGTCTTGATGCTTTCCACTTGACTTACGGTGCATTGGAGCATTGGGTAGCTGGGATTTTTCATTTCTGCTCTATTTAGGAACCCGAGATCTACGGTCAGGGTCCGACTTGGCTCCATTCCTTCGGCTTCTATATCGTCTGGCTCACTGTGAGATGGGTTTGTTGCCATGCTCACTTCAGCATTTGTTGGTTTCCTAGATTTGCAAGAGTTAAGGATCGATGCTGCCAGCACCTGTCGGACACCAGGAAAATTTTGGTTTGTCATTCTTAATGTGTGGATTGTAGTCCGTAAGTTTTGTATTGTGTTGTGTACTGTGTTATTACCTTGAACATGGTTGTGATGGGGCTTCCTGCGGGAGTTTTGACCCGATAGGTAGAAGAACCGAGGAGGAAGACAGGGATGGAGATCAGAATCGTCGCAGCTGCTATCCCGAAGCCCCACTGCCAGCCTATGTTATCTTCAATCCAAACCACACAGGTGACAGCCATCAGGGCCCCGAAAGAGAGGCTGAAAATGTAATAGTTGAAAAAGGCTGATCTCTGCTTCCTGCCTTCAGGTTTAGTCTCATCAAATTGCTCAGCCCCATGTGGAGGTAGTGAGCCTTTTATCCCACCCACTCCTAAAGCCACTAGATAGAGGCCTGCAAACAATATCACTGCTTTTGCACCGACAAGTTCTTGACAGGGAGAATGGGCGCCAGCTGAAACGCAACTTGGTGTTTTTAATGAGGATACGTGCGCTTGAATTGCGAGGACTAGCAACCCCTGTGCTATTCAAAACTAGTAAGATTTTGATAATGATAACATCAAACTGTCCTTTGGCTGGCAATTACCGTTAAAACGCTACATAACATTGAACTAGTCAGAAGTCCTGCAGGAGTGGAGTTTCAAAGTAAGGGTACAGAGAACAACGATGAACGGAGATTCTTTCTTTTGGCCACCATGAGTACATGGCAACTTAGGATTCCGAAATTGCCAAAGGAACCCTTCAGCAGCTGGAGTCTAAGAATCAGAGGGAGTCACTTTCCCGTGCCTGAAGCATAGAGATGAAAGTAGATTATTCTTTTTTGTATACTCCATGGCACTATGGCCTCAGGAGGTAGTCGTTATTACCGTTTCCCAATCCCTTTGGTTTTTTTGCCTTGATGAAAGAGAAGTGCCTCTAAAAGATGTTAAGAAACATCATTCAGGATAAAATGATGGAGATTTGTGACCTTCTTCATGTTCATTTGTGGTTCCGTATTAGAGTTGAGCCTCTCTTTCTTTTTCTAGTTGAATCTCATGTCCATAGAGACGTGGGACGTCCAGTTGGTATTAGCAGGAGTATAGTTAAGTGGTTCTACATTTCTAACACCATTGAGTTTCTGAAACTTAACCTATTCCTTTGGCTTAGGACCAGCATCGCGTGTCTGCACGTTCTTCGAATCAGATGATGTTAGTCTTCATCTGGTGCATCTCGACAGGAATTTGAGGACTATTCATATTCTGATGAATTCCAATAGATGTTTTCTCCCAAACCTTGGTGAAGATAGTTGATGGGGATTGATTATGTTCTGATACGTTTTCATGGCTCACCAACCACATAAGAGTGCCATAAGAGGATTCTGCATAAACTGGTGAAATCCGTTGGTGGAAAAAGAGAAGCATGAGAAGATTTGGAAGATGCTTACCGAGAATTCTATTGCAGCGCTCATCAGATATATTCTGTAGGTTGTAATGTAAGCATCTGCTAGAAAGCCACCAAGGAGAGCAAGAAGAAACGTTGTCCCCATGAAAGTGGTGACAGTATTGGCGGAACTGGATGGCGAATAATGCATGAATGTTGTCAGGTAGACCACAAGGTTGCTTGCATTGGCCAGGTATGCCAAATTCTCCAGCACCTCCACAACTGAGTTCCTCAAATAAACAACACTAACTCCTGTTATACTCTTGATAAAAGGAATGCGATACAAAAAAATGAGCTCTCCATGGGTAGTTGACCGCTTACCCAAGACAAATAAGGCAGCCACCATGCCTCCATGACGATCTGCGAGTGCAGGTCTGTTCCTCCAATCCACATATCCTTCCAATTCACTCCGGTGCATGTTGCCCTGACAGTCGATGAAATTGTTTAGTGCATGTGTACTATGATAACGTGTAAAAGAAGTGGCCAAGAATATCAATTAAGTATGCTGGGAACTAGAGGACTTTGGATGGACGGAGGGAAGAGGAAAACAAAAGGAGACACACCATTTCTCTACCTTTCATTTGAATTTTCTTAAGGGGTACCTTCTATAATTCGAGCATTGACAGTTCGGCTCATATTTATAGATCAAGAACATGGTGGTGAAACCGGAGACGAAAGATCTGGACTCTGAGAAAACGACACCTTATTCTTCTTGCTGATTCTGATTTGTTTTTATATACGATATTAGAGAGTAAAAGGCGGCATCTTTAGGAACAAATGCTCCCACGAGCACGCTCTTTGTTCTCCCTTCTTGACTGAAGGATTGTACTTGCACTTTGTGCCGGCTTGCACACTGAAGTTTTTAAAGGCATTGCCTGTTCGGTGGTGCATTCCACTTATGTTATCAAATTGTCTGTGCGATACCTCGAGTTCAAAGTCAAAGAGGCAATGATGTTTAAGTTCGATTCATAAGTTTCGATCTACAGTTAATTGGTGGTTGCTGATGGATTAACGATTTGTGCAGGCATCAAAACAGAATGGATTTAACCCACCATCTGGTGGCCCAGTTGGTTTGCGCTCAGTTCCTTTCACGAGAGGTTCTGGGTTCAAAACTTCTCGGCGCCAGGTGACTTAATTGAGGGCCCGTGGTTATGGGGTCTGCGGGTCCTCCCGAGGACTAGTCGTGCTTCACCGCTGGTTTGAGCACAAGCTCGCCGGCCGCGCGGACACCTCGGTTATCAAAAAAAAAAAAAAAAACAGAATGGATTTTTAAAGTTGACAAGTACAGTACATGAGCAAGTTGTTTGATGAATGGATCTTTAAGGTTGACAAGTACATTACACGAGCAAGTTGCTTGATGATTGGTGCAGATCATGGTGCTGTTTCTGATGACGGTGCTAATTTATGGCATTTTCCAGTGTGTACCACATCCACATCGCATTCACACGCACCGCCGCTTCGTTAGTGTTCGAGCCTCCGCGCTTCTAACTGCTCCAGAAGACCCCAAAGCTTGTGAACCAAGTATCATCAGACATCGACCGAGGATCATCTGCACTATTCTCGTGCCTTCCACGATGGGGCAGAGTCCTCATTCTTCAGAGCCAATTTTCGAAGGCCATAAGGATTTGCTGTAAAAATTAGGATTCCTTCTTTAATGCCTATTGTTACCATTGCCTTCCGAAATTTCTAGGTTCCCAGATCCATGTTGTTGTCTGTCTATGCTCATTTTGTTTGTCTGTTCAGGTACACTTGCTGAGCTGTCCATGGAGATGCTTCTTCTTGCTACTAGACTCATCTATTCAGTGGCCTATTCTCTTTATGGTGGATTCCTGACTGGTACTTTAATTTCCCTTTCAGGTAATCTGCAGTTCCCTCCTTCCCCTGGTGCTTGCAACATGTGGATGCAATTTGTTTGGAAGCAACATGATGGTGCTGGATCCGTCTAATTGCGCTCCCACATTGGGTGGCTGCGACCTGAAAGAGACGGATCGGGGCCTATCCTGCCGCCCATCTCCACACGAGTATCGAAAAACCGGTTAGTCCTTCTCTCTTGAGCTTTATCTGAAGCTGTCAAAAACTACAACCAGAAACAAAAAGACCACAGAGCAGTAAACAGATCCATAAGGCAACTTAGTTTTTTATCTTGTCTTGTTTCTGTCAATGTTTTGGTGAGGATGGAACTAGAACCCTCCCAACCCGAATGGTCGGGTTGAGTCTTGGGTGGCCAGGGGCTGTTATTTGATTCTATTTGGATGAATCCGATTTGAATCGCTGCTTAAGAACCTGAAC
Organism: Psidium guajava; assembly: GCA_016432845.1. NCBI lineage: Eukaryota > Viridiplantae > Streptophyta > Magnoliopsida > Myrtales > Myrtaceae > Psidium > Psidium guajava. Next base: position 42,033,622 of record CM028228.1, read on the forward strand.
TTCTCTCACATTAATCCTTGGCCGCACGGATCAAAGTCTGGGAGCTTTTTCAAGTAGATCCGTGCGTTGCTAACTTCTGCTGGATCAAAGTCTCAAGACAAGAACTCCCTTCGAGGACAGTTAAAAAGAGTCCAACCTCACTGTTTGGTTAGTAAGGCAGCAAGTACACTACAGCAACATCGGCCAGTGTATTGGTGCGGTGGGGTTAGCAACGCACCGCCTGCTTTAATGATCCCTTACGGAGTCTCAACGTGTGGTGAGGGGCTTTCCTTCTTTTGGAATTGCCACTCAAAGGACTCGAGATGGATGTGGACTCAGAATAACTTGCCCAAAAAATCTTAAATATATTGTAAAGCCAATTCGGTCAAAATTTTTTCAATCGTGCTAATTTAGTCATAATCTTTTTAACGATTTGCTAATTTGGTCATAGGCCTTTCGATTGCGTTACTTTGATCCTAAATCTTTTGAAATTTTGCTAATTTAGTCCTAAACATACTATTTAAATATTTGGACAGAATGACTATATTAGCAAATCGTTACAAGATTAAGGCATATATTGATAAATCTTCAAAAAGTTTAAGACTAAATTGGTACAATTGAAATGTTTAGGATTGAATTGACCTTTGGACTACATTGGCACCGCCTGCTTTAATGATCCCTTATGGAGTCACAACGTGTTGTGGTGGGCTTTCCTTCTTTTGGAATTGCCATTCAAAGGACTCGAGATGGGCGTTGGATCAAGATAACTTGTCCAAAAAGCCTTAAATTTATCGTAAGGTCAGTTCAGTCATAAATTTTTCAATCGAATCAATTTCGTCCTAAACCTTTTGACGATTTGCCAATTTGGTTCTAGACCTTTCAATTGTGTCATTTTAATCCTAAATATTTTGAAATTTTACTAATTTAGTCCTAAACATACTATTCGAATATTTGGACAGAATGACTATATTGATAAATCGTCCAAAAGTTAAGATATAAATTGATAAATCGTCAAAAGGTTTAGGACTAAATTAGTACGATTGAAATATTAAGGACTGAATTAACTTTAAGACTTTTTTAGATAGTTTCCTTATTTTCGTGGCGGCAAACTCGCCGACTTGCCAATTTCGTGGCCAAAAGGATCAATCTCACGGGTTCTTTCCCGCCTCGATCGGTCTTCATTGGAGATAGGGACGGAAGATGGATCTCGGCTTTTATTGACAGAGATTAGGCCAGCACCACCAGATATGTCTTTGGGGAGATTGCTTGATCTAATCACCACGTGCGCAAAAGAGTAACCATTTTGGGAAGGAAATGAAGATATCGTTTTGAATTCTGACGTGCTGACTTACGTGACAGTTTCACAGTACCATCGGTTATTTTTAACGACACGAACTCTCAATCAATGAGTATGTTATGCAAACCACACGGCAATAGTGCGTGGGTCTACGGTTGAGAATATGCTATCCCTGACAGCATTATCAGAAAAGTATTTCTCTTTGACATATGGTTGTGGTGATTGCTCGGGTGGACGTGGACGCGGACGCGGACGCCATGCTCTAGAAAATTATGACAATGTGCGAAATGCCGAAAGATGTGGAATTTAAAGAGAAAATTACATGAAAGGTCCTTGAACTTTGCCCTAGTACATAACATTTTTTTTTAACTTTTTAACTTATTTAATATGTTTCGACAAAAAAAAACTTATTAATTATAGTCTTTAAACTTTACCTCAATGTGGAATGTCGTTATATAATTTTTAATTTTTATATGAAAATATTTAATGATGTATTTTCATTAATTCGAGTTAATGAAATTTGTTGATTTGAATTTTAATCCCAAATGTTTGAACGGTAGACGAAAAAAAAAAGTTACAAATGAAGTAGTCATGTAAAGCATTCAACTCAAATTAGAATATAATTACTTATTTAGTTTCTTCAACTTGAAAGAAGAATATCCATGTTATTTGATGATAGGATAATTATATTTTCATTTTTTTGGTTGAAATTATATTCTGATTTGAGTTGAATATGTTATACTAGGAATGATCGGTTTTCAGTGGAGTGGCTTCCAGTTTATGGAACCGGGAACTCCCCACTTAGTCTCTGACCCACTTGGCAAGGTCCGTTCTCGAGTGGATCTAGGAATAGCCCGTGTCATGGGAATTAGGAATGATCGGTTCTTAGTGGGTTGATTCCTAGTTTGTGGAATCGGCAACAGCCGACCTCCTTATGGACTCACTCGGGAGCCAAGATTGATCCGCTGACCAAAAAAGCACCCAAAAGAACAGATCCCGCTTAACCAAGAGAGTCCTCCAGGAAAACTACCTGTTTCCACGAAATGGCACCTAAGCTCTCGGATTCTGTCGAGTCGGTCGCCGGTGGCAACCCCCTCAAGCAAGCAACAACGGTGAGCTCGCTCGCTCTCGCAGGCAACGCGGAAAGCTCAGTTCCGGGAGCGCCTGAGAAGGAACGGGGAGCGCCCCGGCGAGGCCTTCCTCGTCTGGATCGGATATTGACGGCGCTCGTGAGGTCGGTGTTTAATTAAGCTGTTAGCCGAATGTTGCCCGTGCGTTCGAGTAGCGAGTGGGAATGATTGTGCGGCTGGGCACATTCCCTTGGATCATATGTTGATTGCTAAGCAATATATGCAGTGTTCTGATAGTCACGATAGAGAGAGAGAGAGAGAGAGAGAGAGAGAGAGAGAGAGAGAGAGAGAGAGAGAGAGAGGTGTGAGACATTGAAACTTAAGATTGAAGAAACTAGAAATGCAATTAGGGTTTTGAACTTATGTCCATGCGTGCGCCGGAACATTTATCGAGAGGATTAAGAGAGTGAAGCGAATTAAGGAAAAAATAGTAATTGAGGTTTTTATATTGTAAAAGTAAGATTTGAAATATATATATATATATATATATATATATAGGTCTGATTGGGGTGGCTCGGTTCACATCTAAAATTGACAACTTGATCGATATTCACGGTTCCACTTTTTGGGAACCAGAAATCGCACCAAAACCGGTTGGTCTAGTTCAGTTCGAGCAGTTTCCAATTCAAATAGTTCCTTTTCCTCTCCCCTTATGGTTAATCCTTGTGTAACATTATTATTTTCTCCGCCATTCAAATTTATTGAATTGAAAGCCAAATTTGGAAATTCCGTCAACTTTAGTCATAGGATCAAAGTAGGTTGGATGAAATAGCGCAGTGTATCAAGGTTTTTGTGTGATCGCAAAATCCCTCTTATGTTAAAGGGAGAGTTTTATAGAACAGCAATAAGACCTGCAATGCTATACGGAGCTGAATGTTGGCCAGCACATAAGTCACATGAGCATAAAATTAAGTTAGCGGAAATGAGGATGTTAAGGTAGATGTGTGGTCATATAAGGATGGATAAGATAAGAAATGACGATATTCGACGAAAAATTGGAATAGCACAAATGGCAGAGAAGATGAGAGAACATAGATTGAGATGGTTTGGACATATTCTCTGTAGACCCCTAGATGCTCCGATAAGGACATGAGTGTGTTATCGAGAACAGGATATGAAGAAAGGACGAGATCGGTCGAAACTTACTTTGGGGAAAGTAGTAAAATAAGATTTAATGGAGTGGGAAATAGATTGGCGCACGATCTATCTTAGGACGGAGTGGATGAAAGCTATCCGCATTATAGAGGGGGGATATCGGCCCAAACTTACTTTGGGGAAAGTAGTAAAATAAGATTTAATGGAGTGGGAAATAGATTGGCGCACGATCTATTTTAGGACGGAGTGGATGAAAGCTATCCGCATTATAGAGGGGGGATTTCCTATGTTCCAGAGTGCCCTGTTTAGTCATTTATATTTATATTTATATTTATATTTATATTTTTTATTTATATTTGTTTATTCTTCTATTTTTTTCATTATTACTATTATTATTATTATTTTCTTTTTGGTACCCATATTTTTGCTTTTTTAGTATATATTAAGTTTTTCACTTCGGGTTCATCGACTGCCGACCCCAACTAATTTGAGATAAAGGTGATATTGATGTTGATGTTGATGTTGATGTTTAATGCATAGGAGGATAACATTTGATATTTTCACATAATTTAGAGATTAGATTGAATACTTGCCAAAAGTTCAAGAGCAAAATTGAGTAAGTTAAAAGTTTAAAAATAATATTATATATTGGACTAAAAATCATAGATCACATTGAATAAATTCAACATTATCTATTCAATTAAAATTTATGGACTACCTTAAATAAATTAAAATTTCCAAGACCACGCCACCATTTGTATTCTTGTTGTATGCGTGCAGTGGAAACGCGCCGTGTTTAGAACTACTGACCCGCTGTCGTGCAAGGGCCAAGTAATTAAATTAGGCTATATCGCATTTTCTTTTGCAGTGCCTCGAAATTCTTAACAGAAAATTTTTCCTATTGGGCCTCGCGGACAAGATTTTGGGCTTTGCGTGGATCACTCAAGCCCAATACGTAGCTACTTGAATCTCATTGGTCTTTTCTAGATCATCGTTGTTAAGACACGTTAGAGACTAATCATAGGTTATGCACGAACTATGTAGCACGGACACCGACACCGACACGCGACATGACATGATACGACGACATGGCATTTTTCAAAAATAGAAAATTCCGACATGTTGAGGACATGTTGTATTAAATATATTTTTAAATATAAAAATAATAAACGAAGCCAAAACATGTGTCATATACATTAATTTGAATCGAAGAGGGCAAATTTCTATTTTTGTCAAGTTTGATAAACTCAGGAGCTTTTTTTTTGCCGAAAAGGTCATTTGATTCGTATTATAAAGTCAAAAAGAATATCATATGTGCTTCTGAGCATAACAAATTTCAAAGGGTTTGAGGTAGGTTAAAAACTTAGTCATGTGAGAGAGTATTATGAAATTGCGCTTTAACAACCCAATCTGTAATCTTGTTTTGAGTCCGTGCACAATGGGTTAGCCGTAATTTTTCACTTTTGAAAACAAGTCTGAGCACTCCTTGATCAACGCTTGTATTTCTCAATTGACTATATCTATGCCTTGGGGCATTTTTACCAAATAGACTCCAAATCTATTTCTTCAAGCACTTTGTCTGCAAACCTACGCTAGTTTAAGCATTTCAAAGCATTTAACAGAGCTAGGGTTTCGGCATGAAGGGAAAATTGAACTTTCACAGACATCGCTACTCCTTCAACCAATAGCCCAGAGGGGTCTCATGTCACCGCGCCTTAGCTTCTCCCTCCATGAACGCTCCATCGACCTTAATTTTCAGAGCTCCCGAGCGCAATGGAAACCAAGAAGCATATGAAATCTTCTTATTTTTCCTTTTTTCTATGGATTTCGAGCTCTATCTAATGAACTTCTCCTTCATTGCACACACTTCCGTGATCACTTCAAAATCGGCAAGGTTCCAAAAGTTTTTCTTTTTTTTTAATGGTCGTGTCTGACACGCTAGACACGTGAGGGACATGCGTTCGACACGCATTGACCGAGTGTCGAAATCCCGACACATAGTCAACAAGTGTCGGACACATGTCCCCCGCGTGTCGGACACATGTCCCCCGCATGTCGGACGAGTGTCGATGTCCGACGCGTGTCTGACACCGACACGCATACTTAAGAGAAGTGTCGATACTACATAGTGCACGAAAGTAACCGGACCATTGCACTTCCACAGTCGACCATTCATTCACACCACTCCAAAAAGTTCACATGACCGATCGATTTGGGTTTTCGCATCCCAACCGCGTTCCTAAACAAAAAAATCATCCATGTCAACATCGCCCAAGTCGCTAGGATGATCGATGTCCACATCAATAAATTTCGATCGAGATTGGCCGGATTGAATAGTTTTGCAAATTGTCAAGAGGTTCAAGACTAAACTAGACAAATTAAAAGATTTATGATTGAATTAACACAGATATGCCTCCTCCTCGGTGGAGGTTCATTATTAAATTGGCCAAATCGAATAGTTTAAGACTAAATTAGCATAAGTACGCCCCCTCCTAGGAGCGATGTTTACAATGAGCATCAAATTGAAAGGCCTAAAACTAAATTGGTACAAATATGATCTCCCAATCAATGCCTTCGAGCATGAATAATTTCGGGATTCGATCTGCTCATCTGAATTTCATGTCGAGTTCCCAAACGAAAAATGTTCACATGCTGAGACCACATAGGATGACTGACATCCACATCTATCAATTCCAATCGAGATTGGCTAGACTAACTCGATTTGCGAATTTTTCAAGAGGTTCAAGATTGAACTGGCTAAATTAAAAAGGTCTGGGATTAAATTGACACAAGCACGCCCCCTTCTCGATCAAGGTTGATGATTAAATTGACCAAAATCGAAAGATTTAAAACTGCATTGGCGTAATAATATTATCCTCGAATGATGCCTCCGAACACGAATAATGCCACGATTCGATCTGTTCATCCGAATTTCACGTCGCGTCTTATATCGACCCATGAAATTAGGAATCGGTATCGTGGAAGCAATCGAATGGTGGGGGAGTCGGGGGAGACGGCGATAAGCAAGGCGAGATGACAAAGTTAAAACTTGAGGCGGAGGCCAACGGGTGGGGTCCAGCCATGGCTTCTATCGATGGCCAAGTCCGCATATCAATTTGGATGGGAGTCGTCTCGCCTGTCACTTTCCTCTCCCAGCGACGAGCCAAGTAAGAGAGAGAGAGAGACACACACACACGCGCAGTGGGCCCGGGAGCACGTTGACGTGGCCCGGCGGTGGGCCCCGCGTTTGGTCCCGAGCCGAGCCGAGCCGAGCCGCTGAGTTGGGTGGGTGGGGAATCGCCGGGTGAAACGGCGGCAAGTCACGTGTCGCCTCCCGACTCGCCCTCTCGGCCCTCCCTATCACTTACATTCCAAGCACTAAATACCAAAAAAAGGATCTATTTTTTCGTACATTTCTCATTAATTTAAAAAAACGAAATTGGGTTTTATATTATGGGGAGAGCCTTGCCACCCGTTCCTTCTTGAATAGCGACTGATTGGACAGGATTCTCTGTTTTTTTTACTCTTTTAATTTTAATTTTTTTTTGTTTTCTTCCTTTGCCTCGTTGTCATCTGCATCTACCTCCCTGCCAATTTATCGAATTTGCCCATTTGCCCCTGCTGTGGTTGAGTGCTTGCAAAGAGACCCCTCGTGTCCCCACAGTTTGATGAATCTGCCCCCTACATAATACGAGAGGAGATTTTATTTTGCATGACCATATGAGGAAATTGTTTTTTCGCCCCATCTTAAGGAGATATTGATTTTTGCAATTCGACATTGTCTTTTTCTCTAGACGTAATGCCCGTCGGTTGATTTTTCTCTTGCGAACTTGACAAAAAAACTTCTTATTAAGATTCTCATTTGCCTAATAACATATTTTCAATGAGTTTTTTTTTCTTTTTTTACAAAATTATTTGTAATGCGACAAATCATGAACAAAATATACCGTATCGATAACTTTTTGATTCTCAGTGATCGAATTGGAAACATTTATCTAACCAGTCAGATCGAGTTATGGAAAAACTAGTAACGAAATGGCTGGTTGGATTGATTGGAAAAAGTAAATTCTAACGGAATCTTTTTGAACTTAAGTGGCTTGGTTTTGATATAATTTATTATTGTTTTGTAATTAACCTTCATGAATAAAAGAAATAGATATAAAGAAGGGCATCTTGGTGAACCCCGAAGACAGAACCTCAATCTCCACTGCAAGGAGAATAAGAAAAAGAGAGAAACTATATTAAGCCCCATCGTCAAAGAATCAAGAACGAGTCTTCGTCTTCTTCTTCCCGTAAACAGAGAGAAAGAAGGAGCTCCTCTGCTCTTCTCCAACTCTGCACTTAGATTCATCGCCCTGTCAAAGCCACCCTTCCCAAAACCAAAACTCTTTCTCTCTCTCTCTCCAACCTGAGATAATTCAATTCTTGTTTCTCTGTCCTCCTGAGTGATGGGTGTGAGCAGCCGGTGTTCCCACACTTCTCACATCACAGAGATCATCATCACCAGCTTCTTTCGCCACAAGCCATAGATTCTCCACCTCAACAGAGACGCAGAGGGGAACAAGAAAGAGCTGAGCGTCTGAAGAATCCGCTGTCATGGACGCAGCTTGAGTGAGACTTTGACCAAGAGCCCTCTTTTTTCTTCTTCTTTTTTGCAACCTTTGCTGATGGCGGGCGGTGCTTCGGCTTCACCTATGACGACTCTGCTTCAGCGCCAGAAGGCCCCTCCTCCTCCTTCTTCTGAGGCCTTTTTCCTTTCTGGGTCTTCTCCTTTTCTGGGTATTCTCTCTCTCTCTCACACACACACACACACACACACACACACACACACACACACACATAGTGGACAATCATTCGGTGAAATAGAACGCATAGACTAGTGTAAGACTGTGCAGATGCAACGGATCCACTGGTATAGATTCAAGAATTGCTTTTCGGCATGTACAGCTCTTGTGAAGTATGGTCTCTTCATTTTCCGGAATGAGTTGTAATTAGGACCATGTAGTTCCTAGTGGTCAAAGATCGTTACAGGACACGACCTTATTGACATGGTGTTGTGGTAACAGGTCCAAGAGCCATGGTGACCTTCGAAGATGCTCACAGGGGAAACAGATTGAGCAGACCGTTTTTCCGGGCGATCGATCAAAACGGGGAAGACGACCTGGACGATTACTTCCATCAGCCTGAAAAGAAAAGGCGCCTAACTGTTGAGCAGGTGCAGTTTCTCGAAAAGAGTTTTGAAGTGGAGAACAAGCTCGAGCCCGATCGCAAAACCCAGTTGGCGAAAGACCTTGGATTGCAGCCACGACAGGTGGCGATATGGTTTCAGAACCGCCGTGCACGGTGGAAGACAAAGCAGCTAGAGAAGGATTATGAAGCTTTGCAAGCTTCTTATAACTCCTTGAAGTCGGACTGTGATGCTCTCGCCAAGGAGAGGAATGATCTGAAAGCCGAGGTCAGGATCTTGATAGTTCAAAACTCCTTTCTGCATTCAAACCCTCTAAAAAAGCTGTGGTTTTGGCGAAAATTTCGATCTACTGATAAGTGCTTTTTTACCAGGTTCTTAACCTCACAGACAAGCTGCTTCACAAGGGAAAGGAGAAGGAGAGTTCCGAGTCGTCCAGCAAATCATCTCAAGGGCCATTCCTGAACCCCATTGCTGATTCTGTCTCCGAGGACGAAGTGTCTAGATTCCCTTTTCCCACATGCCGGCCGGAGGATATTTGCTCGGTCAAAAGCGACATGTTCGATTCCGAAAGCCCGCATTACACCGACCCCGGCCACTCTTCGCTCCTAGAGCCCGGCGATTCTTCCTACGCTTTCGAACCCGACCAGTCGGACCTGTCTCAGGACGAAGAAGATAACTTGAGCAAGAGCCTTATGCCCGCGCGCATCTACCCGAAGCTCGAAGGCGCCGATTACGCCGTCCCCCCTGCGAATTCGTGTAACTTTGGATTTCATGCTGAAGATCCCGCCTTGTGGTCTTGGCCATACTGAGGGCGTCTCGGACGTCTCTCCCCTCGCTCCTATGTTTCTTGTAGTATGCAATAAGCTTCATCAATAGCTAGCATCTGTCCAGATGCTGTAGCTGAGTTTCCTCCGGAATTCGAACATGTGCTGATTTCCTTTTCTTTAGTTGTTTGCCTTTTCTATGGGAATCCTTCAGTGGGATCTTCTGTTCTCCGTGTAAATCTAAATAATGAAAACCTTGTTTGTCAATGGAATCTCGAGCATGTCACCGCTTTTGCTAGACCAATGGTGTTTTTACTGTGATCTGCAAATTCATCTTGGAGCGCTCCGGCAATGAAGCGGACCGTCAACGCAGCGAGACCTTCGTGCCCCGGAAAATAACTCTGAAACCGGAGCCCGCACCGCCGATCTGGTGGTGCAAGGGACTGAACCCGACAACCTAGAGGGCGCGTACGCGGCGACCCACATCCTTAGTTTGCCTTAAAAACGGGGAGAGTTTCTCTTCCATCAGCTTGATCAGCAACATGTGATGAAGCTCTCAATCTCGGTGAACGTTTCTTTCAATAAGCAAGTACGCAGATGTTCTCAAAGTTCTCCTGAGCCGACCCATCCTCGGAGATTTTGGTCCTTTCCTAGTGGCAAGCACTGTCGACGAAAGTTTTTCTAAACAGCAAGAGTTGACTTTGCTGATTTTTATTGCTTGCCATCCAGTTTTCTGATGAATAAAAGAGGCAGAAGCAAGTCTTGTCATGAAGACAGTGGAGAATTGGGGATTGGAAAAGAGGCTGCCAATGTTTGGTTGGTCAACGATGTCATTGATTCTGCACATCGTGCACCATTAGAGGCCAAACTTGTACTTCTTTCTAATCGAGACTAAAATTCGCGTTTATTACGTAAAAAATAATTTATTTTAAAATAATAATCAATAAAAATATTACGATGAAAATAATATTTTTTATTTTATTTTAGAAAATAATTTTTAAAATATTTATTTATTTATTTTCGGAAAATAAACGTACCCAAAACCTGAAACGCATAAATCTGCCCCATAGTAATTTAACTTGGAGTCAACGTATCAGATAGGGTTAAAAAAAGTCAAAAGATTGGAAATGAAAGATTAAGAAGCTTCTGATTTTTGGAATATCATACGCTAGAGGCTTATGTGACTTTAACCACACGTCATACCACGACCGTCCATTCGAGCCACACCAAGTGTCGCGTCGTTTTCTTAGGATTACCTACCGACCATCTCAAAGTCGCGTTTCAGAAGGACGTCACCAAAGGGACACGTGTACGGTCGGGGATCGGAGGAGCACGTTGTTTTCCTAGGCTGAAAAAAATCTGATCCTGAACTCGGCCTGCGGATAGCTAGATCGTTTCGACACGTCGGCCAGAAAATGCTCCACTCAATCGACGGTTGAGATTGCCCGATTGGCACGGACGTAAATTTGGCACGCAAGTATTTTCCGACCACAAGCAACTCCAAGCTAATCTCGCCATCGCGGAGAGGGGTCCCACCTGACGTCAGCCCAACCCACCATATTTGTGCCTCAGCTTATGAAATTGTCCGGATTGAAATTAGCCATACAGACTCAAAATTCAAAATAAATTTTAAAGTATGATAGGAAGAAACGAGAAAAAGATTAATACAGCAAAAAATTCAATATTCCAATTTTTTTTTGTTGGGTCACGAAAAGTCTCAAATTTGCTCGTTGTGACAAAAATACTTAAAACAATTGTCACAAAGAAACTCGAAACTTGTACCACTAGACAAATATAACCTAGATGGAATTGTAATAGATGTATATATGTCACATGTGTATATATATGATTTTTTTTAGACACAAAAAATTGAGATATTTGTGTCATAGTAAATAAGTTTGTGACTTTTGGCGACACATAATTTGAAAATTGTTGCGGTGTTTTATGTTGAAGTTGTTGTTATTGTCCCACATCGATTGTGAATAGATCATATATACTCTTTTTATTCATGTGATTTTTCTTCACATATTAACTTAAATTTTTGAGTTGGATTTTCTAATATAACATCAGAGCCAGTGTTATACCTCTCCGTGTATGTGGGCTCACCTAAAATTATCAACTTAAGCTTTTGAATTGGATTTTCTAACGTGATATCAAAATTGTTAATTTCCACATATCGCTCATAATCCGACTTGCACGCGAGAGGAAGTATTAAAGTTGTTATTATCCCATATTGATTGTGAATGGATTATGTATAGTCTTTATATTTATGTGATTTTTTTTCACTTATTAGTTTAAGCTTTTAGATTAGACTTTCTAATATTTTACGAAATTATTTTCCCGTGGGGAAGAGAAGCAAAAAATTCTAAACTATGTTTATTGTTACACAAATATAAAAAGTGAGATATTTGTATCATATTGGGCAAGTTTGTGTTTTTTTTTTTTTGGTGATATAAATAATTTGAAATTTTTTGTGGCATTTTTCGGAAAGACAATGAAATTTGCTTTCCCGCGGGGAAGGAGGAGGAGTTGGGACTTGGGAATGTGGGGAACGGTGCGGCGGGTCCCGCCACCAAAGAAGCCACCAACGCGGCGGCGACACAAGGCATCTGTCCGAAGCTGTCCCACCGGAAGATGACATCACCACGGGGTTCGGTTCAGTTGGTTTCAGTGGGTGGGGCCCAACGGTACGCGTGTCCCCATCCGAGCTGACGTTTGCAACATAGGATTTTTGACAAAAGATAGCAGTTTTTTTGTTTTTTGTACTGACGTGAGTAAGATGGGTCAAAGTCAACCGGTCGAAGGCGTGGAGCGGTGGGAGACGTCAAAACCTGTTCAATTCACCCTGATCGAAGGGCTTGCTCCATGACATGAAACTGAGCCGGGATAAGAGTACGGAATGGAAATTGATTTCCCGACATTCCTGCTCTAAAGCCCTGGCCAAACGATCATCGATGCGGTCGATCCACCGCTACCGCTTGCCGGAAGACTAGCTGAAGAAGCATGGTTTTGTGCAGAAAGACATCTTGACCCAGAACTGGCTTGGCACTGTTTGCATACGATGCGTAGAGATCAATGGCGAGGGGGTCACCGTGGAACGAGGTCAAACTTGTCGTGATTTCAAAGTTCACACTCATTCCACCAATTTCCATTCATCAGAGAAACTCATGGATTGAGCCAGAGAAGGTCATTTGCCTCACTCACAACATTGTCTGCCCCATCATCTATAATCTGTACAGAATGCAGAACACCAACTTGCCTCGTGTTGCCGACTGAACGAGCCTGGGGGGGATTTTCTCTCAGCCAGAATCGAGTTGATTTTAGGTATAAAAGCTTCTGTACGGATTTCCTGGTCTTCCTTTCCGTGCAGGTCCAGCTTCGCGAAGTTCAGGTTTCGGTCTTCCATGTACAGGTCAGAATTTTACCTTCTCCTTTAAGAAACACACCATCTCTTGCTGCAGCAAATTAATAATAAAAGGGGAATAAAAGAGAGGTTGATCGCTAGTCCGTAATGGTCACATACAAATAATCTAAAGATGCATGGTGCGCCTAGCCATTTCTCCGAGGTTTGGTGTTCAACATATCCATTTAAAATCTGTCTGTTCTAGTTAAGCAGATACTCATCACTCATACATATCATATACTTGGACTCTTAGTGAAAGATCATCTATTATAGCAGGCAATTTGCAATCTAAAGCTCCTCTGAAGTTGGAAAACACAATGGGAAAACAACCCCCCCCCCCCCCCCCCCCCCAAAAAAAAAAAAATAAATAAATAAACGGGTGTTTCCAAAAGAAACGCATCGAGTTTTCAGAAAACACTAGGGTTTGAGGAGGAAAGGGACTTACAATTAGGCAGAGCACAATGCAACCGGTGGCACCTGGGAAAAGGGCATACCAAAAATTCAAGTGGTGCAACTTGGCAGCATCAATGAACAGTATTGGCAAGCTCGCGGCTGCATTCAGTTCATACAAATGTTTTATCTTTTAAGCATGTAATACACATGTAATGCGAAGTATCTCAACATGGGAAATCATGTGGGCACAAATAGGTGGTTACCCGGTGGATGTGTTGAACGGGTATAGATCATGAAAGCAATAGATGCAGCTAGAGCCGTGCTCCGAGCAAGCCAACCCGGCCCAAACATGGAAAATGCAAGCACACCAATAGCTGCACATCCTATCTGAGCCATGAACAAGTTATACTTCTGCATTGAAGTTAAAATGAATGAGTCCTTGTCCAAATGAAAAAAAGATCATGCCATGCAGAAACTGTAACCACACAAATCTTTCCAAGAAACAAAAAGGTTTTTGTCAAACGCAGGTTATTCTTGACATGTCTAAAGTAATGTTGAGATCTGTTGGCTCCTTGAGGCTCGATTGTTTTCTCACTGGCAGGAAGAACCCAGGGGACGTATCACCCAATACATCATGGGAATCAACAAAGAGATGGTGCAACTTAGGTGATTCTCAAGTTATACCAGAAGATACTAAACCGAAGTAGAGAGGACCAAACAAAGTCACCTTTTGTGATTAAATTATTTTCCACCGCTATGAGAGCATTGCTGTGCTATATATGTATTTTCAGCTTGACGTTTTTCTCTGGCACAGTAAATGATCAAGAGAAAGATGACAACATGCCGCATCGGGTATCAATCTCGAAAACCATGTGCAAAGAGAGGGATCTATTCCCGAAGTTGAGGCCATAATCCCGAGTGATATCATGTTTTTCTCTTTTGCTGGGTAACGAGAGAATTCGTAAGTAGTGTTGCCAATGCAATTTTCCTCATATTGGATAAATTCAAAAAGAAGAAGATTGAGGCACCTATGCAGACTTGTGTAAACTATGAATGCCACCCTTTCTCTCTCTTTGTTAGGGAACAACTAAATTTGTACACAAAATTGAGAAATTGTCACCAAGAGCGGTCAGGGCATTATGCCATAAAGTTGGCGGCTAATTGCTACAGGACGATGATAATATCTCCACAATGTGTCAAAGCAATTCCTCTGGGTTCAACTAAGGTGGACAAACTGTTAATCCAATCTTTACAATATAGATTTTGTCAATTAGATATTAAAATCAGTCCCTTTTTTCATAGCATGCTGCTAAGGGTTTTGAGAACAACACACTTGCAAACAGACTAAAAGAAAGGAATGGAGGGTTGGGGAGTACCCGAGCAGCAGGGGAAGAGGGAGTAGTGAAGAGGACTGCACAAACAGCACCTAGAGGAGCAATTGTCATCGATATCCCTTTTGATGCCAAAATTTGATCCATCTTTCCAAATATCGCCATTGCAGCAAATGCCCCTATTATGCCAAGATAGTTCAAAATCAAAACTTACCTTGTTCAAGAATGCATAACAGATCACTGCACATGTAGTTTATAGTGTTAGCATGCTCCAACAGAAAAGTCCAGAAAAATTTGAGTTCGTGCATAAAATTATTTAAATGACTCAAATATTGCAAGCTGTTAAGGTGACTCAGCAATGTAAAATGAAAAACAATGAATGAGCAATCAAAGACAAAAATCCTCCAGAAAATACGAAGTCTATCTGTAATTATGCTTTCCATCTAATCTACTTCACAAAACGTCGAAATTGAGAGATCGTTCATCTGTTTGTACAATGGCAAGCATGACCGAATGACAGTCCACGAGGGAGATTTCTCATAGAAAAAACACAACAACCAAAGAATGAAGAAAAAGGACCACGGACAACAACTCAGAGTACATCCAGCAGTTTCGACTTTCAAGAGGTTCATGAGAATAATTTTCCAGCTCAGCAACCATTTGAAGGGATCGAGTGAGACTATGACGCTGGAAGAAAGATGCCGATGAATGCTTCGGCATCAAATTAGTAACCTTATTGCGGTATGAACAACAAACTACTCCTATCTTCTCACAGGCAACAACAACAGATTTGAATTTCCTACAGTCTCGAAATCTCTACGAGGAATGAAACTAAAAGGAAGGAACTTTTCTACTGCATCCCTCGAAGACAGCATTAACAAACAACAAAGTGATCCTTCAATCAGGAGCAGAAATTCCCTAAATTATGCGCAAGCTCAGCGATAATGCAGAATGCCTATTCCTTCTATCCATGACATTACTGTTTACACTTGTTGTACTAAATCAAACAATCCCACATCAATGGACAGTAAGATTAATACCCCTGAGCAAAACTTTCATGGACATTTCATTGTACTTTTTGTTTTTTAACTCCAAAAAGGGAATTTCGCAAAGGATAAATTATTATAGTAAAGCGGACGGAGGGACCAATTAGCGACGGAGGCGGGTGATGATGCTAACCAGCAGCAGGCCAAGCGATGTCGCTGAGAGACGGCGCCGACGAAGCCTTGTCGGGCTTCCAGCTATCCCAGGACGGCGCCGCCACATTGCCCGACGCCACCACCGCAATGTCAGACCTTCCGTTCCTCTTTCCCCGCCTTCTTCCTCCCACTCCACCACCGACAGCCGGTCTATTCAAACCAAGACCGAGAGTTCTCCCCACCCAATGACGAGCATTGAGCTGCGGAGAGCACCGCGACAGCGAAGATGGCGTCGGACCCAAACGTGTCGAGAATGGGCGACCCGCAAGATTCAATTGCATGCCCATTTTCCCTCTCTCTCCCTCTCTCTCTCTCTTCCCTGCTTCAGCCCAGCCGCTGAAGCTCAAACGTATGGTGTGAACCGAAGCGAGGGAGATAGAGACCCTCTGGCTCTGTTGGCAATGAAAAGGGGGGCTTTTAGAGGGGTCGAAAGGCCGGATGGAGGAGAGCGTTTATTTTATATTCAAGCAAAGATTGGACAAACTGCCTCCACCCATTTCCTTTCCTTGGACTTTTGATTATTGCGAGGAGGGACAGAGCAAACCAATGGCATCAAAAGTCATACGATGTTCATTTGTCATTTCAAAGATGCGGAAGATCACGGGCGCCACCTATGATTACTCAGTCATCATTTGTCATTTCAAAGATGCGGAAGATCACCGGCGCCACCAATGATTACTCAGTCATTGAATTATGCTTTAGCCAGTAAAGTTAAGGTTTTCAATTATGAAAATTGAACGAGGGCGAAGTTGAAAAGAAAAGAAGAAAATCTATTTGCGTCCTAGAAATGCAACATTCTAAAGACTTTTCGGACCTCTTGGAGCAAAAGTTTTTTGAAAATGCAATTGCATTTTCACGGAGTTCTACAAAAAAATGAACTAAACGTCATTTGCATTTATCCGAAAAATTTTAGACTTGCCAAAGCTCCTTAGGAATGGTGAACCAAACACATGCACATAGGTCTTTTTTCACTTTGAGACCTCGCCTTAAAGCGAAAATCGAGCCCACCCTGCCCGCATAAGGGCAACGTGTCTGCACAAGGCCGCCACGCCCATGATCGGGTCTAGTGAGGAATGAGGATGGCCGAGGACCCCAGACAGAGTCCCAAGGGAACATATGCAGTTCAGATCCGGATTTCATGGCCTCATGGCATAGTGGGACTTTTGTGGTTATTCCTCTGGTGCAATTCGACAGCTCCAACGCGAAGTTGTCGTTAAGTCACCAATTGTGTCGCCGAATTTAAAAATCAAAGCGAAATGTTCCTTTCACAAGTTGCATTTATTGATTTTTATATCTCCGACGCCGGTATTGAATTTCTTTCTTCCTTTTTTTTTTTTGGTCAGACTGTATTGGATTTCAAAAGTGTGATTTTTGTTAGGGTGTGATTTATATTCAACAAAGCATATAAGTCTCGCTTCATGCTGAGCGGGCGAGGATTTCAAGGGGGCATTGCTCCTTGCACACCAAAGAATTTTTACGATTTAAATCCATAAATTTTGATTAGTATTTTGGCGTTGGGCTTATGAATAGCTAATGCTATATATGCTTTTTTTTTTTTCGCTTGCAATTAAGTGGTTATAATGAAATGTACGAAGTGCTAATTACAGTAAAATTTTTTGCTAGACGTAGGTGAACCAAAACAAAATCTTGTGTCTCGATTTTTCTTTCTTGCTTTAACTTTTACTTCAATTTGATTGTGCGCTGAATCATAACAGTTTTAATATCACTATTAGTTTGTAGTTTGGTGTGCGAGCATGTTGGTTCAATAGACTAGATTTTTGTAGGCATTTGCAGAAGCGTTTAGGCTTTTTATAAAATGGGATAATGATACAAATGATCATTGAACGTTGATTTGATGTGTAATGCGATATCTAAATTTTCAAGTTATTCAATGTGGCGTGAACTTTGAGGTCCATGCACATTGCACACTGGGCCAACATTTCGGGACATCTGTGCCATTACGGTGTTTCTGGGAGAGACATGTTCACGCGCATGCTGTATGCTCCAAGTCGCTCGCTCGCCGACCACACACCAGACCCAGCAGTCAGCATGGCATGCTTAGACATTGCGTAGTCTACGTAATTCTCGTTTCGGGCGCTGGCCCTGATGCTCACCGTGAAAATTATGCTTCCCTTTACGGCCCTGCCGCCAAAGAAAGCAAATTGCAGAGAAGAGATTACAGTCTCCTTCTACGTTTTCCTAGCAAGATCATATCGCAGAAACCAAATTACTTGTCCATCTACGGATCGAACCGGACATCAAACACACGAGATCTGCACCATACCTAAACATGAATCGTCCAAAGAATGACCTCGTACCGATGATACGGTACGGTTATTGGATTACGTAGAATTCGAGTTGTCTCGAGACATGCTATCGGCGTACCACGAAGCAGATTTTGCTTGTGAGTGATCTACCTGACGTTTTAAGATACATCATATGGAAAATCTCCAATTGCATAGAAATGGGTGCAGTAGTTGGTTAACGTGAACTTATTGTTAGAGTTTTCCTGAGATGGGCTCGCCTTAATTGAGATTGTAATTCACCGATTTACGGTATTAATTTACCGTTGTCGGGATTGGTTTAATAAAGACGGATCTAACGTTTTTTTTATGGGCCAAATATGGGCCTGGCTAGTGTGGGCCGAGTCCGGCCCGGCCCATGATGGGTGGGCCCCGCCGGAATATTTTATTTGGCATTGGACCCCTCCCTTAGCCTTCTTCTACGTGCACGCCGTCTCCCCTTCTTTGGTCTT